>JARCFY010000003.1:72670000-77670000 GCA_029233225.1 Lepidodactylus listeri
TAGTATTCACACATCATTCAAATGAAATAGAGCTTTCACTACAGGACTTCCCTAATCAATCATTTTAATTAATCATCTTAAATAACTATCCTTTATAAACAAACTATAAATTAATCCAAAATTTTGTTAATAGAGGTCCAATATAGCCTTAATAAGAGGATCAATAGGCTCTACTCTGTAGCTAGTTTCAGACTGGAATCTTTCCTTTCAACTAAGATGATTAACTGTACAATAATATTTTATACTTGTATTCATTAAGACTTAATAGAAAGCAGCTGGGGGGACTGGTACTTTTACTCCTTTTAGAAATGCTTTAAAAAAAAAAAGCATTGCCTGTGATATTATAATAGCCTTGTTCTAAAAGCTAATTGTGATCATGTCTAATGAAATGTGAACTGTGTATAATGAAGCACATTTTTTTAAAAAAAATTGAGTACAACATGGAATGACTGGAGATCTGGATGCAGGATGAGACAAAGAAGTCAAACAGCTTTGCATGGAACCACCTACAATGTAATTTTGCTAACCACTTATTTGTTTAAACAAATAAACAGAATGTACTCCCAGCCTAGTGCTCCCAAGGCAGCTTCCTGCATGCTAAATTGATTGTGAGGATAAATCCTTAGATTGGTTTTTCCAACATATAGATGTGTACATGGAGCACACTGACTGCTGGTCAGATCAGTGCTAAAGGCAACCATGTTAGTTTTACACAGCACTTCCTATATTTGAAGAAATATGATAAATACTTCAGAATTTTAAAGCAAATTATAAATGACACCAAGGCATAGTATTAAGCAAAAATGGATTCTGTCCCATAATAGCAATGCAGCTTGTGAGAAGGTAACAACCCTCAGCAACCAGCAAAAAGGGGAAGTGCAACACATATATGCATATGGCCAATAACAGTTTCCCAGAAGGGATGTGTACTCATTTGTGAACTAATGGGAAAAGACTCTTTTTATTTTGGTTGTTTTAAAACAAAAACCTAATGAATAAACCAATAGCATTACCTCAAATTTGTTTCAAATGGTCAGCTCTCTAACAAACAATGGAAAATAAGTAAAAGTGGTATGTGCGTACAAGGTTTATCATCCTTGGCCATTTCTGTTTAAAGTAGTTTCCCACTGGCTTCCATCAAGATTCTTGTGGAAGGAGAGGAAGTGGGGGGAGTATCCCCATGCCTTCATGTGCTCTCTCTGCAAGAAGAAATTTTGATGGGCCATAGAATGGGGAGGATTTCTCTCCTCTATGCTGGGAATTTACCTTGCATGAAAGTTACAATCCCTGACAATTTGATCTGACTCAGACAGAAGAGGAGGAAATTAGATAAGGAAATGTGTTGCGTTTTTCATTGTCTAGATTAGAACAAGAACTGTTTCTTATTTCCGGCTAAAATCTCAGAGAGAGAACAGGGGTGATCTTCATGATACTGGGACCCAAGGCAGAAGTCCAGATGAGACTTCAGAATCACTGCTACCACCACTACCACCCCACTCTGTGGCCAAATGAAGGGTGGTCCTTGCCCAGTTAGAGGTGGGTGTGAGCAGCCACCACCACTGAGCCACCAGCCTGGGCCCCAGAAGGGACAGCTGTTAGCAGAGGCAGCCCCTCCAGGGGAACTGGCACAGTTGACTCCATCTTTGTCAAATGTTGCTGCTTTGAGTCTTATGAGAGAATGCTAATCATTCACTCCCAAAAGATATCTCTCTCTCTCTCTCATGCTTGTTAGCAGTGCTTATCTTCAAAACCTGGGTTGCTTCTTCCCCCACTAGAAGCCAGATGCAAGTTGGCCTGGCTCATCCAAGTGTTTGGGAATCATTCTTTGACTTGTAGCTAGAATTTAGGGTATAAGACATGCAGTTTTAGCCATGCCTGTGGTCTTGAGGCCTAGCTAAGTTTTGATGTGCATGTGTGCGCTTGAGGCCAGCTGATAGAAGCTTAGCCTGCATTTTCTGCAACTTTGATGTGTTATTAAAGATCTCCTTGTACATAAACCTGAATCTCTTCTATCATTTCTTTGACCCTCACCAGGGTCCATATCATGAGGCCATGGCCAGTTGGGGGCCCACAGCATGAGACCCATGGCAGGAACCCCAGATGCCCATTAGCTAAGACCATCACTGAAAGAGGATCTGAAGTGAAATGATTTAATCCCAACTGGGGTGATGGGGAGTTACAGATGAGAGTGTTTCCTCCTAAAACCAACAGAAAAAACCTAACTGATTCATAACTCTCAAATGCATTAAAGAACAAAGAAAATGAAGTGAACCAAAATAAAATTCAGGTGCACAGCCCTAGAACCAAAAAGCTGCCTATGGTCATTGTGCCATCTGTGCATGTATCAGATCCAGTCAAAGTTATGATTTTGACCTTTCAAGCCCTATGTGGCCTGGGACCATCATACCTGCAGGACAGCCTCTCTCCATATGATCCCCGGAAAGTTTTATGCTCTTCTGATTAACATCTCCTGGTGGTCCCTGGCCCGAGGGACGTCTGCTTTGCCTCAACCAGGGTGAGGGCTTTTTCAGCCCTCACCCCAGCCTGGTGGAACATGCTCCCATTTGAGATCAGGGCCCTGCAAGACCTAGTACAGTTCCACAGGGCTTGTAAAATGGAGCTGTTCTGCCTGGTTGAGGTGGTGTGTGCTTAATGTTATTTATTTATTTATTTATTTTTCACATTTCTATCCCGCCTTTCCAGTGAACTGGCTCAAGGCGGGTTTGCCTTAATCCATTCTGCTCCCCCCCATTCTGTCCATGGTGCTGCTCATGACCTTTTTCCAGTGCCCTGCTGTCCTAGATATTACTTGGGCACTGGAATTTCTTGGGATAATTATTCCATGAAGCATGGGTTTCAGTTTTACCTGCTATTGCTATTTATTGTTTTATTGTTTTTATTGGTTGTTGGTTTTATTTTGTAAGCTGCCCTGAGCCCATTTTTGGGGTAGAGCGGGGTATAAATTTAATGAATGAATAAATAAATATGTTAAGTTTCTTGAAAACTGGGATGCCTTCTCTCCTCTTGCAGAAATGTGGTATGGATGATCATTTGTGAGGAGTACAATCCCTGAGAATTTCATTCTGGTTGGATTAGAAACAAACTCTAGAAATCTGCTTTGCATTAATGGCTTATAAAATGGGGGTGCTTTTTATTCTCCCCTCACCAGCCTGAAATTTGTCTGGGAGAATTCCTGAGGTAAAGGGAACAATCCCTGAGAATTCCATCCAAATTGCATGGAATACAAAATATTTCCCTGTCTGTGCATTTCCCATTGGAACCAATGAAAACAAATACAAAATGAAAACAAATGAATACAAAAATAAATGACTCAAAATCAAATGAAGTTTTTAAAAAATGGAAACAAAACAATGAAAGAAAAACCACCCAGCCTACAGAGCATCCCACATGATGAATGTGAACAGCAGGACCCAAGGGGTGGGTGGGTAGTAAAAGGCTGGTTGCAGTGAACAGCAAGCCTACAAATGATGCCCTCACAAGGTAATGCCAGAGGGGAATCAGTTCCCTGCAGGTTATCTAAGGCTGTTTTTACATCTGACTTTCCCGCTGGAATCATTCTAGTTCCAAAAAACCAGGGGTCCTTTCGTAAAAAAAGAGGCGCAGGAGCTCATTAGCATAACTAATTTGCATATGCCACACCCCTGACGTCACCGGAAACGATGACGTCATCGGCAGTGTGTCAGAAGGCAAGAAGGGAGGGAGGGAGGGGGAAGGAAGGAAAGGAAAGGAAAGGAACAGGAAGGAAGGTAGGTAGGTAGGTGGGAGAGAGAGAGAGAAGGAAGGAAGGAAGGACGGAAGGACAGGGGAAGGGGGGAAGGAAGGAAGAAAGGAACAGGAAGGTAGGTAGGTAGGTGGGGGGAGAGAGAGAAGGAAGGAAGGAAGGGGGAAAGGAAGGAACAGGAAGGTAGGTAGGCAGGTGGGGGGAGAGAGAGAGAAGGAAGGAAGGACCAGGAAGGTAGGTAGGTAGGTGGGGGAGAGAGAGAGAAGGAAGAAAGGAAGGGGGAAAGGAAGGAACAGGAAGGTAGGTAGGTGGGGGGAGAGAGAGAAGATAGGAAGGAAGGGAGAGGGGAAGGAAGGGGGAAAGGAAGGAACAGGAAGGTAGGTAGGTAGGTAGGTAGGTAGGTGGGGGAGAGAGAGAAGGAAGGAAGGAAGGGGGGAGAGAGGGGAAGGACGGGAAAGGAAGAAGCAGTGAGAGGGGGGAGGGAGCAGTGGGAGGGGGGAGGCTTCTCCTTCCCGGGGCCGGCGGAGCGCCACCGGCCCCGGGACAATTGAAGGGGGGGAAGGGAAGCGGCTTCCCGGGGCCTGCGGCGCTCTGCCGCAGCCCCAGGGAGCATTGACGGGGGACGACGGTGGGGGGGCGGGGCTTTGTTAAGGGGCCGCCCCCCCGCCGCGTCTCTCCCGGAGCGGCGCTCCGGCGCGCCCCGGCCCCAACGGAGCCCTGCAAAAAACCCTGCCCATACTTCTGTGCGGTGTGAAACCGTGCTGCCTCTGAAATGTCCACATCTACTAATTGCCCTCCTGTGGTCAAGCTAGTATGCAACCGGCTTCATTCTGCTTTAAACAATTGCTGTTGATTAGACCCCCTGGAGTGAAATTTCACACCACTGTGAAATCAGCACAGGAAAAGACAGCAGTCAAACTACTTTAGAGGGGAGGTGTAAAATGACCCTAAGTCATTTTTGGCACTGGGAGAGACAAAGAGTGCTGAGGATGAGCTGAGACCCTTCCTGCTGGAAATGGTAGCTGGGCTAATTGGTTAAAATATATCTACATTCACTGGCCCTACCAGGACCGTTTAGGTCTTCTATGCAAGTAGATCTTCTTGGAAAACAGGAAGATGGCACTTGCAGAGCAGTTAGTTCTACCTTTTAGTTTTTATAGCTTTGATCTGTATGTACGTGATGGGCATTCTGACTTTCAAAAAACATTGCAACAGGAAAAAGCATATCCAGAGACAGACTCTCTAAATGTAGTCAATAGACGTAGATCAAAATGTAAATATTGGAAATATTAAGCATCAATTTCCTTTACAGTTAATTTCAGACTACACAAGATGCATCTTGTTAAGATGAAGTTTTGTTCTGATTTATAGATTCTCTTTAGAGTTCCTTATTAAACTGTCACTCAGAGAGTACAGGAGTGGAAAACCCATTACTGATTTAATTAGGTCTGTGGTACTCTTAGTTTAATAGTGACAGTTGCCAGCATGTGGTCTAGCATATATATTACAAGTGTAAAAACACTAAGCTGTGTCAGATTGCAAGGAGGCACATAGATATGACACAGAGTTTTCGTTGGAAGGGGGGGGGGTTAAAAGACACCTTGCCCCTGATTCTGTGAAAGCTCTTCTGAAATACAAGCAAAGCTCTAAGGGTTTGATTGGCTGAAAACAACAGAAAAGATAATTTTAAAGAGCTTGTTAATTTTTATACTCTTCCCCAGTTGTTTACCATTGAACTTGTTATCCTACAGAGTTGTGATACACAATAAAGCAGCAAGAACCGCCATTCTTCCTCAGTGTTTGCAGAACCCTTTTAATTTTGCAAAATGTTTTACAATTTTTGTTATCAAAGTAACCCCATGAATATGGCTGTTAATTTTGCACAGATAAATATCTGACAGATAAACAACTGAGATGTATATCAGATTCATGTTCGTGAATCTGGCTGGACATTGGCATGGGGACAAAATGAAGGATACTCATGGTATTTATTTATTTAGGTTTATATCCCACCCTCCCTGTGAATGGGCTCAGAGTGGATGATAACAAAAGTTATAACATTTCACAGTAAGAATCAAAACACTTCAGAAAAACCATCCATAATAAATAATTAAAACAGATTTAAACTGAGCTATAAACAAAACAGATGGCACAGAGGTTTAATATGGTAGCCACAAAAACTGGAGCTGCTAGGCCGTAGACCAATCTATGGGTCCTCACCTGATGGTCCATTTGAGGATGGAAGTTTCAGCAGGGGAGGCCAATAGATGGAATAATTGGAAGCCCACTTTCTCATCCAGAGGCCTGGCAGAACAGCTCCGCTTTACAGGCCCTGTGGAACTCCAGTAGGTCCCACAGGGTCCAGATTTCCAACAGGAGCATGTTCCACCATGTTGGGGCCAAGGCAGAAAAAGCCCAGGCCCTGGTTGAGGCTAAACAGATGTTCTGAACCCAGTTCAATGTCCACTTGTAAAACTATTATCTATATCTATTATCTATATCTGTAATTTTCATGCAATAAATGTCTTCTACTTTATCAAGATACAATAGTTTCCCATGGCAGGTAAAGTATCCTCCTATGTTAAACAGTATATTGTAAGATATGCCTTCATATGCCTTTGTTATAAACAGTTGGGCGTTTATGAGAACAGTGAAATACAAAAAAAAAAAAAAAAAACCTCCTTAGGGAGTAAAATACAGTGTGAAGGTCTCTTCTGCAAATATCATCAAACTGAACGGGAGCTGCATAAACTCAGTTCATATCACTGTTTTATGCAGAAGAACATTGACTCATGTTAAGTGGTTATATGATGGCCCGGATTGTTTTGGGTTGTTCCATTCCTCACTAGTTATATCTGTCCTTTCAGTATTCTATTTTAGATAGGATGGTACAAGCTACCATATGTTCTTCAGTGTGATAAAATAGGGTACCCAACTTAACTTTCTTCTGCATTATGCATCCCAGGAAACATTCACAGTAAGGTACTACTGGCTAGCAATTAGCTTAGACAATGAGACAATTTACTAGGGAGAGTTAATATTTTGCTCTGAGACTGTTACTGTCACCTTCAGGAATGCACGACTGCCTCACTAAATGCCAGGCAACAGCAGCTAGAATACAAAGGAGAAAATAATTTTCCTCTTGATTAACTATTCATATTTCATTTGGCAGATTTAAGAGTGACTCTACAACCAAGCTAGCCTTCCCACAGTTTATACTGCTCCCCATTATGTTAGCTGAAATGATCATTGGGAAAAATTCTCATCTCCATCATTACACATTACATGAAAGAAGACAAAATGTCCACCATGAATTTACAGACATGTGGCTCATCTTCATATATCACTGATATTGTGAAGACCAGTGTCAAACTCATTTGCTTTGTAAAGTGTGAAGCGGTGCAGCACTCATTCATAGTTCCCCAAATTATTCACAAGTGTTTTCTCCAGAGTCACCTGCCTAAATGCTTGATGGAACTTATCTAATGTGAAAGCATTGATTTGCCCTTCTGGAGTTCATGAGAAAATACTGTGGCATGATCCTTTCTCCAGCTAAGTACCTATGAATAGGAGTGGATCACATTTGTCTATAAGAAACATGAGACCTGCTGGATGACACCAATAAAACATCTCATCCAGTATCCTGTTCCCCATAGTAGCCAACCGAATATCCCAGAAGAAGACCCACAAAAGGCTCACTGTGATAGCACCCAAATGCAATGAAGCTTGTTGAGAAAATAGATTGTGGAGAGCATTGTGCTTCCCACCTTCAGTTGGGTCCACCTGACCCTTGCTGGCTCAATCAAGAGACATGAGTTTATACTGGCCCCAACATTACTGCTAAATAAGCATGATAATGCAGCTAACAAAATACTTTCTTCCAACTTTATTTAGCCCAAAAGATGGCCCCCTACATTGACTCAACTGATCTGACCATTCAGATCCATGCCATGGTAACATCAAGACTGTACTATTGTAATGTCCTTGCAGCCCACTTGGATACTCCAGTAGGTACAGAATGATGCACTTTCATTGCTACTGGGAGTTCAGCAGAGTATGCATATCACACTCATTCTGCCATCACTACACTGGCTGCCAATCAATTCAAGGCCCTGACTATCAAATACAAGGCATTTCATGCCGTTTGGCCCTCAGATCTGCAAAACCAGCTCTCCTATGTTCTTCCACGACAGCTTTGTTAATTCAAGCAGAACCTTCAGTGGGTGCCCCTCTACAAATGGACAAGAAGATCAACAACTGCCCATACATGTGGATTCTCTGTTGTGGCCATTACTCTATGGCATGGCTGCCTGAGATGGTCAGAAAGGCTCCCCCACATCTGTCTTTCCACAAACTATGTAAACAGAATTATGGTGCTTAATAGATGTCACATCCTATTGATTGCACTGACTTACTGTCTGTAACCTGTTCTGAGTTTCACTGAGAAAGGTGGACTATAAATAAACAAACAGAACATTGATTGTAACTGCTGTTATTTTTGATGGTGGTGTAATCAAAATCCTTTTACAGTTACAGTTGTGTTATATAAATGTTTCACTTTATAGATATATGTTTCCATTGTAAAATCTTTTGTGTGTTTTTTTTATTTTCAGTGGTGGGAGCTCTTTTTCTGGAAAAAAAATCAGAACATCTGCACTTTTGTAATAGGTAAAATTTAATTGCTATCGTTGAAATGAGTTTGAGTTGAAAAACTACTTGATAGAGGATTAGGTTCCTATACCTTGCATAGCTGCTGTGTAGAAGAGGGAATTTCAACATGGACAGTTTTTTTTCATTCCTGCAGCACTGTGATGAGCTATACCTGCCAAAGGTGTTCCTTTTGCATAGATTTCAATGGCAGCAAGACAGCCTGTGCTGTGTAGTGGTTAAGAGTAGTGGACTCTAATCTGGAGAACCGGGTTTGATACCCCATCCCTCTGCATGAAGCCTGCTGGGTGACCTTGGGCCAGTCACAGTTCTCTCAGGACTCTCTCAGCTCCACCTAACTCACAAGGTGCCTGTTGTAGGGAGAGGAAGGGAAGTCGATTGTAAACTGCTTTTAGACTTCTTGAGGTAGAGAAAAGTGTGGTATAAAAAACAACTCAATGGCTGCGATCACACACACTAAATAATCCACTTTCAATGCACTTTGGAACTGGATTTTGCCAGTTCATACAGTAAAAATCCAGTTGAAAGGTGCATTGAAAGTGGATTGGAAGTGGATTATTTAGTGTGTTTGACTGCAGCCTTCTTCTTCTCCTCCTTTCCCTTTATTGCATATAGGCTGAGGACAGACTGTCAGCTTGCCGTGATACAGTGCCACCTCTAATTGACCTAGTTTAAAATGTTGCAGGACATATCAGCCACACAGCACACCCTACTGCAGGTTACCCATGGAGACATCCTGTGGGAAAGCATCCATATTATTGTAGCGCATCAGCCACAGAGCACACAGGTTCAGACTGCCAAATCCATTTTGTGTGCATTCCCCCATGTTCAGACAGCCACCAGGCGTGATGAATGTGTGAGGAAACAAAAATTCCACTTTGAAGGCGGTGGCTCTTTAACCCAGCTCCAAGTCGTCCTCTGACAGGGTGAGTATGCCCAGGAAATGCCTGACAACTGTGGCTGTGTGAACGGACCCATTTAATCTGTTTGTGAAAGGTGTCTATATTGGGCCAAACTGCCAGTCTGAACGCAGCCATAGAGAGCATCCCTACTCAGGTCTGCTCAGTGGGGTTTAATCCCTGGAAAGTGTTTTTAGGGTTGTACTGCAAGTGATCTCTGCCCTATGAGATAACAGCAAAACATCTTTGGTCCGGGTGCCTTTTCTTTTTCTTTTATTTGTGAAAAGATACTGGGTTTCTGTCAAGCTACCAATATTGTCAGTTGACATAAAACAATTTAGCTGCAGCCTAGCCAACTGCACCCCCTCTGAAAGAATGGCATAAACATAGTGAGGCACAGCAGATTTCATATTACTACCAAAGAAGCAAAATCCAGACAGCTGTCTGCAGTTCATTTAGCTGAAAATCTAGTCAGTTGTGAAATTGCCTTAGATGGAGTGATTAAGTGACTTGGCACATGAAAACAACAAGAGGAGTGCAAACATAATCATTAATTTTCCACTGTTTGACCAGTCCAGCCTTACAGGGCTGAACCATTTGCTCAGTGTTTTTTGCTTTCATTAATGCAATTTCAGAATATGCTGGATCTCTCATCTATTTGAGGATAGAAGCAGAAAAAAGGGTTAACTTTTTTTCAAGAAAAGTTGCCGAATGAATTGGTGAGGGAGGGGGGGATCAATTAGACTGTCCTACAAGTATATTTTAAAAGCATATGCTTTTTGGCACCCACATGTATTGAAAGTAAAGAAAGACTGCAGAGCCAGCCTTGCTATTATTAGAAAGGGTGAGGTGACCTGCCTCAGGTAGGATTATCAAGCGGCCAGCAAAAATGCCATCTGCCCTGTTCTTGTTCCTTTAACAGCAGCTTGATGTGATGAAAGCAGCAGGTGAAGCTTTTCACAGCAAGAAGGTAAACATTATCCTCTTCTAATGTCTGCACATCAAGCACAGCTACAGACCAGAAGTCAGCTGAAGAACCAGAAACCGTAGCCTGAAGTGGCACATTTTGAGATAGAAAAAGTGCAATTATTTCATTTATTGCATTTGCCCCCCATGGGAGATACCACTTGGCTTTTGTCAAATCCCCAGGCATCAAACAGTCTTGAACTGTCTGAACTGGAATGGATTTTAGCATTATGGCAACTGGCCTTTAACTCACTGTACCATTAGGCCAGAACTTTATAGCCAACTGATGTTCTTTTATGCTGTACCCATTGTTTTAATTGTTATAATGTTTTATCGTGTTTTAATGTTTTAAACTAAAATTGTGTTTATGATAATGATGTTACCCGCCCTGAGCCTGCCTGTGGGATGGGCATGATATAAATGCAAATAACAAATAAATAATTTATATAAATAGGATCTTATGACACATTGTACAGAAATATATGTATATGAAGAAAGTTACTGAACTGCTTTTGTATTCAAAAGACAATTGAGCTATTCAGACATATGTTTAGGCCCAATTTAAAAAATGACTTCATTATCATTGTTGACAAATTGATAGGGCTCATCACAAGATCAATTTATCTCCCTTGAGAAATGCTGTGTACATTTGATAAGAGTGTGATAGCTGATATGTGAGTGTTGTTTCATATATCATACTAGCAGAGTTAATATAATAAATATCCTACTGCTCCTAGACACATTAGAGGCATGGCTATTACTTTACCATCCAAAATGTTATTTATTTATTTACTTCATTTAAACAGATGCATTGAGACACTGTGGATTATATAATTAAAAACAATGTAGTAAAACAGCATAGTGCAAACAATCATTACAACTGGATTACAGAATTAGAGTACAAAATGACAGTATAATACAATGAACAGTGCAATAGATCAGGATTACAAAATTGGAGAACAATCCAATAAAAGTATAATACATAGAATAAATAGTGTAATAAAGATGGATTACAAAATTAGAAAGCAATGCAAAAAATAGCATGATGCAAACAATAAACGAGGCAATGAAAATTGCCTGAAATTTTTCACAGACATCCAAACTGCAACTGTATTCCCTTTATAAAAATGCCCTCTTCCTTTAAGTGATCTTTGCAGTTCAGGTAAAATCAAAATGAGATAGCACTGAGCTGAAAATAGGAGTGGAAGGGAAAGCACAACAATTTGTATTAAGACTAAGTGGGATTTGAATGCTCCAGATTAAAGAAAGTAGTCAAGAACTGTGTTTTTTTTAATGGTTATGTTATTGTCTTAAACCATTTTATGCTTTCTTTGAAGAACTTGGATCTGGTTGCTGCCCAAGGCAAAATGTTGTGCTCTAACTGCCCCCAAAGAAATAGTACCTGTTTTCTAGGCCCTGTCCCTGGGAAATCCCTGTCCCTACTTTACTTTTGGGGGAGCTGTTGGAGATTATTTTAAAATGAAGTTAGTATATATGCCCTAAACCAATCATTTTTGATGTTCTGGGATCATGGCTGCCTGGCCGGCCATGTGGAGTCCAAGTGGTGTGTGGATGCTCTGAACAGGTCAGCTGGAGGAAAACATGGCAGGAGGATGGGACCCACTCCAGATGAATGTGGAGGTAAAAAAGGAGGCCAGGAGCTGGCAGTGGAGGGAGGAGAGGCCGGAGAAATGGTAGGAGAGCCACAGAACGGCAGTGCTGTGCTTGTGGGGGAGAAAACTGAAGTGAGGTGTCAAGCCATGGCCAATAAGGTTCCAGGTGTGGGCTGGTATGCTATGGTGGATCACAGGGTTTAGGAGCAGCCCAATGAGATGGCCATACCCTCATAATCCCAGCAGAAGACTGGGCTCATAGAAAAGGCCAAGAAGAAGAAGAGTAGGTTTTTATACCTGCTTTTCTCTACTTTAAGGAGTCTCAAAGTGGCTTTTAATCTCATTCCTTTCCTCTCCCCACAACAGGCACCTTGTGAGGAAGGTGGGGTTAAATTCTCATAGAACTGCAACTGGTCCCAGGTCATCCAACAGGCTTCATGTGGAGGAGTGAGGGATCAAACCTGGTTCTCCAGATTAGAGTCTGCCACTCTTAGCCACTACACCACACTGGCTAGGAGAGGAGGCTGGAGGCAGCACAGAGGACTGTGAAGGGATTTCCCCACCTACAAGCCCCAGAAAAGGTGAGCCAGCAAGAGGGCTTTGCCGCCAAAGCAAGATGTCAAACAGCTGTCACAGAGAATGGAACACAAGGCTCCCTGGGACAGGAAGGCACAGAGGTGTGAGTAGAGCATGGGGTGGGATTGCATGGCTGGGAAGCATGGTGACATCACTCAGTGATGAAGGAGGCCAAAGAGGATCCCCAAGGGACCTGACCACAGTTAAGGGGCCAGGTGCCTGGTCTGAGGCCATGGGCAACAGTCACAAAGATATTGTGAACACAGATATATGTCCTGTAGCATCTTAGAGACCAATAAGATTTTCATGGTTTATAGTTTCAACTATCAAAGCTCCATTCATTAGATACAGGTTGGAATGGAAATCTCTGAATCCTTATATTCCAGTCAGAAGTTCAGAAGGGTGTTGCAAAGAAGGAACTCAGGATGCAAAGGTACACTGCATATTATAATCAGCTTGATTAGTGCACAGGGGATATGTTCCTGGGGGCAGAGAATTAACATTTGTAGCGAAATAAGAATCCTATGTCCCTATTCAGCCCTGGGGCAAGGGGGTTCTACTGTTCTAAATGCAGGGGTCCTTTGGGGCCAGAGTGAGGCGGAGCACCACTCTGCCAGCTCAGGAGGGGGCACTAGGGCAGCCATGGGCCGAATCAGATTCTCTGATCTAATTTGGCCCCGCCGCCGAATTGCAGCTGAAATTCGGTGGCGGCTTTAAAAGCGGCTGTAGGGGAGGGGGTTTGAGGGAGAGGCTCCAAACTTGCAGGGTAGCTTCTGGGACCTCTCCCACAAATATCCACCAAGTTTCAAGAAGATTGGACCAGGGGGTCCAATTCTACAGGCCCCCAAACAGGTTGTCCCATCCCCTCCATTGTTCTCTATGGTGGGAAAAAGTAACATTTTTTTCCCACCATAGAAAACAATGGAGGGGATGGGGCAACCTGTTTGAGGCCCAATCTTCTTGAAACTTGGTGGGTATTTCGGGGAGAGGTCCCAGAAGTTACCCTGCAAGTTTGGAGCCTCTCCCTCAAACCTCCTCCCCTACAGCCCCTCATATACCCTATGAGTTTTTGCCATTGACTTAAATGGCCCATAGGGTATAATAGGGCTGAAACTGACATTCAGCCGGTTATGCTAATGAGTTATGTTAATAGGTATGCTAATGAGCTCCTGCACCTCTTTTTCTACGAATGACCCCTGTCTAAATGAACTCAAGTTCAGCAATCTCACCTTGCAATATCTCCTTTCTCTGATTTAAGACTAGCAGTCCTCAATCAGCAGTGGAATGACCTGGAAGATTTCAATTTCCTCCCACTGTTTTTTAGTGTTTTGGTTTTTAATGTTGGATTTATGTCAATTTATTGTTTTGCTTAGGGACTGACATGTTTATCTGATGTAGAGTATGGAAGAGCATTGCTGACATTTGATGGTATCTATAATGTTAGAAGATGAACTTGAGATGATATGATGTAGTAAGGAAACAGATCAACAAAGCCAGAATGCTACCAAGCGAGAACCTGCTACAAGACAAACCGAAATGAAACCACATCAGAATACCACTGGTGGTCACCTACAGGTCTCAGCTCAAACCATTTCAGCACATCATTAATGACCTATAACCTAGGCAGGACAATAAACACCTCTCTCTTACAGGCATTGTGGGGCTAACCTTTTCTTGCCCGCAGACAGTCTCTTACCTTAAACACATACAACAGTGCCCTTCCTAACATGAACATAGACTCCAGGACCTGGGCCTGCAACAAACCAAGATGCCAGCTCTGTCCCCATATTCACTCTGACAACAAAACCATTGAACCTAACAACAGCAGCCATGCCATTCAGTGGTGCCCTTGTATAAACAGAATGCATTACTGCAATGTACTCTAGGCTGAGGACAGACTTGCAATCTGCCTCGAGACAGCAGAAGGAGCAAAAACCATGGGGGAAAACTGGCCCGGGGCTGTGTGTTCCCACTGGCCAGTTTCCCACGGGAGCATGCTGGAATGGAGTGTTCAGACTGCTGTGGAGCGGCCTGGGCAGGCCAGCCTCCATGGCTCGTGGCAGGGCGATTTCAGCAATATGCACATGGGTGCCTATGCGTATGGCCACATGGCCGCAGCAGCACTCTAAAAATTTAAAGTCCCCCAGCTCCTGTATTGGAGCTGCTTGTGCGCATGAGCACATGAGCGCTCATGCACTCATGTGCAACTCTTCCATGGCGGCACGTTCACACTGCCACCTCTGCTCGAATCCCACCTTCTCCCGTCCACACAGCCGGGAAGTGGGATCCAAGCGGGAGATGGCCCCTGGACACCGCTTTCTGCTGGTGTCCGTCTGAGGCAGAAGAAAAGTGGCTCCCAAGCGGGTGAGTACAGAAGGGAGCCAGGGAACAGCTGTGGCTGTTTGAACTGGCTCCCTTCCCCCGGAGCTCTCCCACCCCACATTGCCAGTCTGTCCTCAGCCTGTATTTCTATTTTTTTTTCTAAAATTGTGATACTTGGGGTGTTGTGTTCCAGAAGTTTATCTGTTTGCAGTCAGAAGTCCTAAAGAACCTTTGTTTCACCGTTCTCCATGATCTGGTCTGGTTTGTTTACCCATGAATTTCTGTCTAATGGTAATCCATATTTCTTGCAAAGATTCCAGTACAACACAGCTGCAACTCTTGTGAGGTTCTTTGCAGTCAGTTTGAGCAATTTTACTGCAAACACTGTCCATGTGGTCAACTGTTTCACCCTTTGTCTTGCAAAGTCAATATCTGCTGTTATCTTGGGTCTTCTGAATGTTGTCATTCGCACTATTCATTTCAAGCATCTGCTTTTGCACCACTAGAATGAGTCCTTCCATTTCAGTTGCCCATTTTGGAGCCACTTCCAGGTGTTTTGTTATCAACTTTGTTCTCTCTGTCTTTCAAATATTGTCCATTCAAGTGCTTTTCTTTGCAGTTGATCTCCAGACCCTGTCTAGATCTTGGCAACCCTAGGAGCAATCTTTAAGCAGGTGTACTTATAAGTAAGCCTCATTTTATTCAGTAGGGCTATTCCTTTCAAAGGGAATGCATTCTTAGGATTGCAGTCTTAATCTTGGCTGTACATCTGAGTCCTTTGAATTGTGCTGTGAATCACCCCCCACAAAGAATCCTTCTCCCCTTGTCAACTTAAGTCTGAAACAGAGTCCCTCCATCAAGTTGTCCTTGTCATAACGTTAAGGAAGAGGTTCATCTGCTACATTTATTCATGTCAAGCGGCAGTTAAAAACTTAAGGAACCTGCCAAAAAAGAGAATAGAAAAAATTTGGCAACTTTATTTACCTGAGACAGATGTTCCATAAATAGACAAAGACAAACAGACTAAAGCAAACAGAAACTAGAACGTTTGGCCTCATTTCCACCAAGAGGGAAGTGCTTCAGTGATGTTACTACTAACACTTTGAAAGGAATGGCACCTAATGTTAGGCCCTATCAGACGTATTTGCCTAGTTTACAGCGAGATGCCACCTTAAAGGAAAGCTTTCAGCTGGGGGAAAGGTTTCTCAAAACTCTTGGAAGGAATGTATGGCAATGGACTCTGCCCAGCAGAACATTCATGATGGACAAGTGGTGCCAGAGGACATTTCAGGTCTGGGACATATCACACCACTCACAGTCCCCTGCCAGACATAGCTTAGCCAGCTATCCCTTGATGGGGCAATGTGGATGTGAGCTGGACACTTCAGGGCTAAGGGGAATTTTTTTTTTTTGCTTCCAACTGATAATTTTTATATTCACTGTTCCAGAAGGGCCAGGAGTGGCAGTTCCTTCCCTCACTCTGTGCTAATGCTTGGCCCAGAACAATAGGCTGCCTTGCAGGAGGAATCTGACTCCCCGCCCCCACACACACACTAATTCCTCTTTCTATTTCCTGAAAGCCCCAAAGCCTCTCCCCAACTTTTATTGACAGAACCAAGCCTGGAATACCATGGTTGCCTAGCAAAAGTCACTAAGGGAATCTGTTGCTTAAACCTACAGGAACTCCTTTTATCATTTTCATGGTTTTTTTTTTTTTTAAAGCCTTCATTTTTTAGAAGATTTTACATTTTGCTGCAAACCTGGACTGACAGCTTGAAGGAGGCAACCTCTAGCCTCTTTCCCCCAGAACTTTGTATGCAATATGCCAAGAGTTTGATTACTGGCCAACTGTAAAGCAGCTGTGCATTCTCTGAAGTACTGTGGTTATTCAATAAAATGTTCACCTTTGGGGAATAAAGCTGAAAAAAAAATAACCTTATTGCCTTGTTAAACTCAAGCCCCACAAGCCAGCATGGTGTAGTAGTTAAGAGTGATGGACTCTAATCTAGAGAACCAATTTGATTCCCCACTCCTCCACATGAAGCCTGTTGGGTGACATTGGGCCAGTCACAGACCAATTTCCCACAAGCAGCTGTGCTGCGGTCACTCTTCCATTTGCCCCAGTTGCATTGGTCAATTTCACACTATTTGCCCCGCAGCCACATTTTGACCTGCATCTCCCCGGATTTTCCCTGTATCTTCTCGATCCTTGTTTTTTGAAGATCCAGAAGATGTGGGGGGAAATCAGGGGGAGCTGCAGGTCAAAATGCAGCCGGGCAGCAAACAGTGTGAAATGGACCAATGCAACTGGGACCAATGGAAGAGCGACTGCGGCACAGCTGCTTTTGGGAAATTGGTCACAGAGTTATCTCAGAACTCTCTCAGCCCCACCTACCTCACAAAGTGCCTTTTGTGGGGAGAGGAAGGGAAGGTGATTGTAAGCTGCTCTGAGACTCCTTAAGGTAGAGAAAAGCAGAGAATAGAAACTTACTCTTTTTCCCTGGTGTGTGGTCTTTATGGGGTCCAGGGGTGACCATAAGCTATCTTGTTGCTTCAGCCAACTTGTAGTTCTCATGTACACATGAAACTGCCTTATACTGAATTAGGCAATCAGGCCATCAAAGTCAGTTTAGTTTACTCAGACTGGAAGCGACTCTCCAGGTTCTCAGGCTGAGGTCCTTCACATCTCCTGCTGCCAGATTCTTTACCTGGAGATGCCAGGGATTGAACCTAGTACTTATGTATGCCAAGCAGATGCTCTACCACTGAGCTACAACCCTTCCCTTCTTGCACTAGAAGATTCTGGTCTGATAATGGTATCTCTTTTACCTATTGTGTCTCTCAAACTGAATGCACACATATGCAACTGCCTTGTTATGAATCAGCCCCTTGGTCCATCAAGGTCAGTATTGCTTATTCTGACTGGCAGCAGCTCTCTAGGGTATCAGGCAGAGGTCTTTCACCTCACTGACCACCTGGGCTTTTTAACTGCTCCATGATGCTCTACCACTGAATCACAACCCCTCCAAAGATATGTAGATATAGATATGAATATTTATATCTACATAAAGGCGCTGCCCCAGCATCATTCCTCCATTTTCCCCGATTGCGTGCTTGAATTTCCCACTATTTGCTGTGGGGCACATTTTGACTTGTGGCTCTGCCCAATTTTCCCCACGGCTTCAGTGATCTCAAAAAACAGGATCACTGAAGCCGCGGGGGAACTTGTGTGAAGCCGCAGGTCAAAGTGCACCCCGCAGCAAATAGTGCCGTGGCAAATAGTATACACACACTCTCTCTCTCTCACTCTGTGTGTGTGTGTGTGTGTGTTCAACTCTAGGCTGATCCTACATTGAGCAGAGGGTTGGACTAGATGGCCTGTATGGCCCCTTCCAACTCTATGATTCTATGATTTTATAAACTTTCTAATGGGCTTAATACCCTGAGGTAAGCAAGTACAAATCTTACCTACTAGTTCAACAAAACTTCCTTTGAATGATATTTCATACAATTCAGTTTATTCAAACTCCACCACAGCACCTGATTTCTTAATCAAACTTAACATTAAGCTCTCAGTTTTAAGAAACTGGAATAGTCTGACAGACAACTTTTATGGCTTTGAAAAGGCCGCAGGCTATCAAAGCAGCAGCTTCAAAACCTGTCACTAGCTTAACAATTGCGTAAGCAAGCTCACCTTTTTCTGATAACAAAGGTACCTTTTTAATAAGACATGAATCATTCTCCTGTATATTAATCCTTTTTGCGTAGTATGAAGTGACAATTTCATAATCAGTCTTTCATTTATTTACACTTCCCAGGAAACAGCAGCTTAATCCCCAAATGAAAGGTCATTGTTAAAGGTACAGAGCTTTTCAATATCTCCCTTCTAGATGTGCTTCTTGACCTCATTCTGAGGTGTCTAAAATCCAAGACTTCCCAGACAGAGCAAAAAAAATCTATCTGTTTTTTTAACAAGTTTGACCTTCTTAAACATCCTGAAACCAAAGAACTCATTAAAAATAGTATAAATTTATGAAAAATATTATTTGATTATCTGAAATTTGCTTTTGATCCTTTCTGGTCTGGCTTCAGACCTGAGTTTGGGACAGAGATAACTTTCGTAGTGCTTGTTGATAATGTATCTTCAGTTGGGCAAAGATGTTGTTATATCTGTCAGCAGCCATTGATATGATGGTCCAGTTATATACTGCTGAGGTGCCTGGAAGGTGAGGTTGCTCTGGGCAGAACAGTGTTGAGAAGATTCCAGTCTCTTTTTTTTTAACGAGATCACTTACTAAAGGTTGGAAGGCTGACATGGAAATGAGTATCTCAAACCTTTATGTTATCTCCCATGTTCTTTAATACTATGTAAGCCCTCTTAATGAGATTATCCAGAGTTTTGGAGTAGGCCATCATCAATATGCAGACATCCAGCTATATGCTACTCTAAAGAAGCCACCAGTGGCTGGTATCTCTGTCCTGGCTCAGTGTCTGAATGCAGTAGTCAAGTAGCTGGGGGAAAACAAACTGAAGTTGAATCTTGGTAAGTTGAAGGTGATACTGGCTGAAATAGGATTGTTCTGGTGTTCAGAATACTGAAAAATGTTTTTTCCCTAACTACACTTATGAAGCTGGTTCCCTATTTGATTGATCCATGTTGCAGAAACATTGATCCATGCTTCAGAAACCTCAGCTAGACTACCTTATCCCTCTCTCTCTCTCTCTCTCTCTCTCTCTTTTAGAAAGTTACTACCTTGTTGCTGTAGACATAGTTTATCTTGATTTCAGTAAGGCTTTTGATAAGGTTCTACATAATATTCTTGTTGACAAAATGGTAAAATGTAGTTTGGATCCTATGACTGTTAAGTAGATCTGTAACTGGTTGACAGATCACACCTAAAGGGAGCTTGTTAATGGTTCCTTATGCTCTTGGAGAGGAGTGACAAATGGAGTGCCTCAAAGATCTGTCCTGGGACCTGTCTTTATAAATGATTTGGATGAAGGAATAGAGGGAATGCTTATTAAATCTGCAGATGATACTAAATTGGGAGAGGTAGTAAATACAGTAGAAGACAGAGTCAGGATACAGGATGATCTTGACAGGCTGGAATACTGGGCTAAAAGAAATAAAATGCCACCTGACCGCAATGCTGATTCTGTGAACTTAGGCAGATCATGAGAGGGAGGGCAGGAAGGGTTGCATCAGTGCTTAGTACTTGTGGCACTTCTTACACACCCAGAGAAATGCTGATTGCCACTTTGAGGTCAGGAAGCAATTTTCCTCCAGGTCAGGGGTCATTTTGAGCAGGAGCCTGGGGGAGCTTAGCTCCAGGAGTTGGTGCCAGCCCCCCCCCCATGGGGGAATGCCTGCTTGTGTCATGGCTGCAGCAAAATGACCCCATCCCCTGGAAATGTCCTTGTTCCTCCGACCAGCCTTTTGAAGGCTTCAGCCACCACTGAAGCTATCCTCCCAGAATAGTGGTATTTCTGAGGCTTGGATTAGTAGTGGTCCCTTCTCTGCCAGCTTTCTTTCTTTCTTTCTTTCTTTCTTTCTTTCTTTCTTTCTTTCTTTCTTTCTTTCTCTCTCTCTCTCTCTCTCTCTCTCTCTCTCTCTCTCTCTTCTTTCTTTCTTGCCTTCTGACATACTTCCAGTTACGTCAGGTGGTGTAGCATATGCAAATAAGTCATGCTAATGAGTTATGCTAATGAGCTCCTGCAACTCTTTTTCTATGAAATGACCCCTGCTCCAGGTCATTTTGGCTGGAGATCCTGGAGGTTTTTTGTTATCTTCTGGGCATGAAACAGCGGTCACTGGGGGGATGAGGGGGATTTGTGAATTTCCTGCATTGTTCAGGGGGTTGGACTCGATGATCCTGCAGGTCCTTTCCAACTCTTTGATTCTATTATTCTAAATCCATCCTCTACATGGGGCTGCATTTGAAGACAACTTGAAAGCTGCAGGTGGTGTAAACTGCAGCAACACATTGGTAATCAGGGGCAAGCTGAGAGGACCATGTCACTACTATTCTGTGGGCTTATCACTGGCTGCTGGTTAGTTTCTGTGTTCAGTTCAGGGTGTTGGTGTTCACCTTTAAGACCCTTCCTGACTTGAGGCCTGCATACTTGAAGGACTGCATCCCAGCATATGGCCATGCAGCAGCTCCTTTTTTAAAAGTTTTGGTGCCACAACCTATAAGGCCCTTTCTTGGGTCACTCAGCCTCAGATGACAGGGACACCCAAAATAGGACCTCCAAAGATGGCCAGAGTGGAGAGAGAGGTTCATGTGGGACAAGGCAGTCCTTAATATGCATTGTCTTTCGTGCATGACTATGTACAAGGACCCCTGTTTTCCCCCAATTCAGTTCAACACTGCTTGGATTAATTCCAAGAATCAAAAAGCAAGTGGGCACCAAAAATGTAGTGGCCATTATCACTAACAACACTAATAGCTGTTCCTATTTCTGGCTATTTATACCATCAAGACAGATGTTAACAATGCACCAGTGTTAAAATCCCTGTCAGACATTTTTTTAAAAAACCCTCTAGTGTCTCTTTGAACTATATTTTCTCTGAAAAGGTGGCTCAAGGAGTACAAGACTATTTCTACCTGAAATCTTTCTTCAGGGCAGACAAGGTCACTAAACACTGCCACACAATGGAGGTTTATGCTTCTGCTGCTTACCCTGGCAATTATGATGGCACAACCAGTGACATAAATGTACAGCAGATAACTAGGTTGCAAAAATGGAAAAGGAATCTGAAAGCAAGTTTTTACCGTATTTTTCGCACCATAAGACACACTTTTTCTCCCCCAAAAAGTGGGGGGGGAAAGTGCCTGCATCTTATGGTGCGAATCCCCCCCATTCGCTCAAGCTCCCGGGGCCGCGGCAAGCACCACGGGCCCGGCAGCAAGCCCCCGCCTCCCTCGCCCTCCCCCCAGTGTAGATTCCAGCTCCGCGGCGAGCGCCATGGGCCGGGAGCATGCCCCCGCCTCCCTCGCCCTCCCCCCCCAGTGAGGGGAGTGGGTGGGAGGGGGGCTTCTGAGGGGGGGTGGGAGGAGGGCTTTCTTCACTGGGAGGGAGGGCGAGGGAGGCGGGGGCTTGCTCCCGGCCCGCGGCGCTTGCCGCGGGCCGGGAGCAAGCCCCCACCTCCCTCGCCCTCCCCCCCAGTGTAGATCCCGGCTCCACGGCGAGCGCCGCGGGCCGGGAGCATGCCCCCGCCTCCCTCGCCCTCCCCCCAGTGAAGATCCCGGCTCCGCGGCGAGCGCCGCGGACCGGGAGCATGCCCCCGCCTCCCTCGCTCTCCCCCCCAGTGTAGATCCTGGCTCCGCGGCAAGCGCCGCGGGCCGGGAGCGAGCCCCCGCCTCCCTCGCCCTCCCTCCCAGTGAAGAAAGCCCTCCTCCCACCCCCCCTCAGAAGCCCCCCTCCCACCCACTCCCCTCAGAAGCTCCCCTCCCAGCTCCCCTCCCTCCCACCCCCCTCAGAAGCCCCCCCACCTCAGAAGCCCCCCTCCCACCCCCCTCAGAAGCCCCCTCCCTCCCACCCCCTTCAGAAGCTCCACTCCCAGCCCCCCTCCCACCCCTCCTCAGAAGCTCCCTCCCTCCCACCCGCCTCAGAAGCTCCCCTCCCAGCCCCCCTCCCACCCACCCCCTCAGAAGCCCCCCTCCCACCCCCCTCAGAAGCCCCCCTCCCTCCCACCCCCCTCAGAAGCCCCCTCCCTCCCCTGCTCACCTTTCCCACCCCATTCCTTCCCCCCTAACCATTCTTGGGCTGGGGGGGAGGTAGGGAGGTAAGAGCTGGGCCTGAGTGGCGTTAAGCCACTGGGGCCCAAGCAAGGGGGGGGGAGGGAAACACCTTGTCTTTCTGTCTTTCTTTCTTTCTCTTTCTGTCTTCCTTCCTTCCTTCCTTCTCTCTCTCCTCCCTACCTTCCTGTTTCTTCCTTTCTTTCTGTCTGTCTTTCTGTCTTCCTTCCTTTTCTCTCCCTCCCACCTACCTACCTACCTACCTTCCTTCCTTCCTTCCTCCCTTCTTTCCTTCCTTCTGTCTCTCTCTCCCCCCACCTACCTTCCTTCCTTCCTCCTCTCTCTCTCTCTCTCTCTCTCCCCCCTACCTACCTACCTTCCTGGTACTTTCTTTCTGTCTGTCTTTCTTTCTGTCTTCCTTCCTTCTCTCTCTCTCTCCCTCCCTACCTTCCTGTTTCTTCCTTCCTTCCTTTCTGTCTTCCTTCCTTCCTTCTCTCTCTCTCCCCCCTACCTACCCCCCTCCCTCCCCCGCTCACCATTCTTGGGCTGCGGGGGGGGGAGAGGTAGGGAGGGAAGAGCTGGGCCTGAGTGGCGTTAAGCCACTGGGGCCCAAGCAAGGGGGGGGGAGGGAAACACCTTGTCTTTCTGTCTTTCTTTCTGTCTTTCTGACTGTCTTTCTTTCTTTCTGTCTTTCTTCCTTCCTTCCTTCTCTCTCTCCCCCCTACCTACCTACCTACCTACTTTCTCTTTCTTTCTTTCTTTCTTTCTTTCTTTCTTTCTTTCTTTCTTTCTTTCTTTCTTTCTTTCTTTCTTTCTTTCTTTCTTTCTTTCTTTCTTTCTTTCTTCTCTCTCTCTCTCTCCCCCCCCCCAACTACCTACTATTTGGTTCAGAATATTTTTTCCCCCTGTTTTCCTCCTCTAAAACTAGGTGTGTCTTATGGCCAGGTGCGTCTTATAGTCCGAAAAATACGGTAAGTTTCATCAAAAAAACCCCCACCAATCTTGCTTGCTAATGAGCTAGGAAACAAAGGGAAGGAGCTTTTAGCCAGGAAAGTGACTCCCATCACGTTTACCATCATGTCTCCTGGTCAGCTGTACTAACAGTTTGTAACTTCATCTGATTTAACACAGAAGGAGGAACACACATTACATGAGCCCATGTTCTGCAGGGCATGCTTTTTGAAAAAGAGGCAGCCTGGACTAAGTCCAGAATCTGAGGCTGCGGACAGACTACTGTTTTGCCGCGCTACAGGAGCATGGCAGAACAAGGTGGGGGGGGGGGGGGGAACTGCCCCGCAGCGTGGCATTGAGACGCTGCCGCAAGGAAGCCACCCATAGCGTCCACACTGCGGGCAGCTTCCAGCGGCGGTGGCAGAACGCCGTGTGGCTCTGCCTGCCCCCGCATGTTCACACCCACCAGAAGTGGGTGGAACGTGCGCACAGCCACCGGGACACCACTTGGAAGTGGCGCCCGGCTGCTGCAGGAGGAGCACGCTGCCGGACGAAGTAAGTCCGGGGCGCCTCCGCGGGGCAGATGCGGCAGTCTGGATGCCTGCTCTGCCTCCGCTTTTAAAGTGGTGGCAGAGCGGGCCAGACTGCCAGTCTGTCCTCAGCCTAAGACACCACAGGGAGAAGGAAGGTTGCCAGTCTCTCTCAGGGTGGCTCACTCCGTTCCTTATTTAGCATGTATGCTAAAGGATAGGGAGTGCAGTGATATTGCTTCCTCATATCATAGGACTCATATCATAGGGTTTTGGCCAATTTCATCCCATTCGGGTGTACAAGAATGCTATTTAGACAAAGACAGCTTTAAATGTGGATTACACAGATTCATGGAAAATAGGTCTATCAGTGGCTACTAGCCACTGTGACTAAAGGGAACTTCCATGTTCAGTGGCAGTAAACCTCTGAATACCAGTGCCAGGAGTCAACTTCAGGGGAAGGCCTCAGCCTCTATGCCCTGTCGTTGGTCCTCCATAGTAACTGGTTGGCCATTATGTGAGACAGGATGCTGGACTAGATAGACCACTGGTGTGATCCAGCAGAGCTCTTCTTATGTTCTTATTTACAGTCTTACTGAGAAACATCTCTCACAATGCTGCAACAGCTTTGGAACTATAGAAATTCAAGGGTTAATGATTGCTGATAAAAAAATAGCATTCACTACATTTCCTTTTTTTAATTTTTATTCGTTTATTCAACAAAGAAAACAAACACAACCAAAACAACAACAGCAAATATTAATAACAATTACATAGGATAACCAGCTTATTACAACAGCCATACTATAGCATCGTAAGTATCAAAACGCTTTAAAGTTATAGAAATAGCATCAAGATTCTTTTCTAAAAATATAACAAAGTTTTATAAAAGAGGTTCTGAGGAACTATTTCACAATTAACTAAATATTTTATAATAGAAAACCACACTGCTCGGAACATTTTTTGTTTACTTGCAATATTTACAGAGTTTATTTTTCCAACAGTATAATGTCAGGGCTGCTTTATTTTTCCAATATTGAGCTATAGATATTCTTGCTACAGCAATAAGAAGTGCTAATTGTGTTTGTTTGCTTTTATTTTCTATAGGTATCACACTCATTTCAAGAAGGACTGACTCCATGGACCTATGTAAGTGAATTCCGGTGATTAATGTAATTTGTGCTAAAAATTTGTGTCCAGAAAGTTTGTGTTTGTGGGCAATGCCACCAACAGTGAGCAAAGTCCCCCAACTGCCCGCAATTCTGCCAGCAATTTGCTGGGATCTTAGGGTTCATTCTGTGAAGAGCAGTAGAGGTTAAGTACCATCTGTGTAATACTTTGAATGTATTAAATCTAGTGTTAAACACCTGCAATGTGTTGTTTGGCGATGTCCATATGGTGTTCCATGCATCAATCTGAAATGACTGCTTACAATCTTGGTGCCATTGTATCTGACTTGATAACCAGGTTGTGTTATTTATTGAACCCAACAATTTATATATTTTAGAAATTAACCCTTTCAGGTTGCCTTGTTGTTGTTTTTAAATATGTTCCAAACCTGTTAATGCATTCGCAAATACTTTTTGACCATTCAGTTGTTGTAGCAGGTTACTCAGTTGTAAAAATTGGAACCAGGGGATCTTCTCTCCCAGTTTTCCTTCCATATCTGCTTTAGTCAATAACTTCCCCTTGTGTGTAAAATCAATTAAACATTGAAAACCTGCTTCTTTTCAAGTTTTAAAAGCATTTTCCTCCTTTCCAGGTTGGAACCATTCCTGGTTGGTATATACTGAAAATTGGGAAATTTCAGGTAACAATACCATCCTATATCTATCCTATGTTGCAAGTGAAGCCTGTAAGATTTGGGGGGAGGTGGGGATTGTTTCAATTGGCGCGATTCCGCCTTGCTCACTTCTTGGCCAGAGGGGTGGGGGAAAGGGGTGTGCGGGGGGGGGGGGCTGCTCCATGATCCCGGCCCAAGTAGCGCGAATGTGTGTAGCTGCTGAGCTTGAGGGCCCGGGAGTGGAAGCTGCAATGCCTCTGGAACGAGGCAGTTCCCAGCACGACGGCCACTGCTGCTGCAGCCTGGTCCTCACACGACTCTCCTCGCTGTAGTGGTTGCTGCTGCTGCTGGCAGGCTCTGAAAGTCTGAGGGGGCCGAGCTTAGGTTCCTCTGGTGCACCCCTTCCCACTGCTGGGCCTGGCCTGAGCATCTATATGAGCCAGGAGGAGGTGCGGCATCTCATCAGTATTGATGCAGAACTCTATTATGTGAGGAATGATCTTATCAATCACTACGCTTTGTCATTCAGTCTCCTAGTACCCAGTGAGACAAACAGCCTCCATTTCAGTTGGCATGCTAAGGCAAAGATTGAATATAAACTGGAGTTTCAAGTTGATAACCTGCTGGCTATGGATATGCCACAGGTAAATATTTCTCTACAAGGAGAAATCCCTCGTACTGTATCAGTGTTTCGGGTAGAACTCTCTTGCACTGGCAGGTTTGATTCTGAAGTTACGGTACTTACGCAGCTCAACATGACAACAAATGCTTCCAAAAACATCACAATTTTAAATTTCAAACAGAGGAAAATGTGTTACAAAAAGCTAGAATTAGAAGTAAAGCCACCAATATCTGACAAAAATAGCAGCAAACCTATTTTTGATCTTGTAAATACAGCTCCCACCACTTCTACTCATGTGTTTTATATCAGTGTAGGAGTTTGCTGTGCAGTCATATTCCTGGTAGCAATAATACTAGCTGTTTTGCATCTTCACAGTATGAAGAGAATAGAATTGGAAGACAGCATTAGTGACAGCAGCAGTTCTCAAGGCTTATCTCAGCCTTCCACTCAAACAACACAGTACCTGAGGGCTGACCCATCCAACAATGCAACACCAATTACTAGCTCCTCAAGTTATCCTACTTTACGGATAGAGAAGAATGTAACCTTGTTGGAGGCAAAAGCTAAAGTAAAGGACATTGCAACCTCCAGAGAGAGAATTACACTAAAAGATGTTCTTCAAAAAGGCACATTTGGGAGGATTTTCCATGGAACTCTAACAGAAGAGAAAGACCCCAGTAAAGAAAAGCAAATGTTTGTCAAAACAGTAAAAGATCAAGCCTCAGAAGTTCAAGTGACAATGATGTTGACTAAAAGCTGTAAACTCAGAGGCCTACATCACAGAAATCTCCTTCCTATCACTCATGTTTGTGTAGAAGAAGGAGAGAAGCCCATGGTGCTGTTGCCTTACATGAACTGGGGGAACCTCAAGCTGTTTTTGCGACAATGCAAATTGGTAGAAGCCAACAATCCTCAGGCAATTTCACAGCAAGATCTTGTACATATGGCTATTCAGACTGCCTGTGGAATGAGCTACTTGGCTAGAAGGGAGGTCATTCACAAAGACCAGCTGCTAGAAACTGTGTCATTGATGATGCACTTCAGGTAAAGATAACAGATAACGCCCTATCCAGAGATCTATTTCCCATGGATTACCATTGCCTCGGAGTCAGTGAAAACAGACCAGTGTGGTGGATGGCTCTTGAAAGCTTAGTTAACAATGAGTTTTCTGGTGCTAGTGATGTGTGGTCCTTTGGAGTGACCTTGTGGGAACTGATGATGTTAGGCCAAACTCCATATGTTGATATCGACCCCTTGGAGATGGCTGCCTTTCTAAAAGATGGATACAGAATAGCTCAGCCTATCAACTGTCCTGATGAACTATTTGCTGTGATGGATTGTTGCTGGGCACTAGACCCAGAGGAGAGACCCAGATTCCAGCAGTGGTACAGTGCCTCACAGAATTCCATGCAGCATTGGGAGCCTACATCTGACACAAGCGCATGCCATCTCTGCACTACTTACAAGGGGACAGAGGAGTCACTTAACATCCAAATACATAATTTGGTGGATCTGTTTATACACTCCGAAACCTCCATCCCAAACTCATTATGTGGAAGTAAATTCCAATTATTTCAGTGGAAGGTCCACATAATATGGTTAGGAACCAGGAAGCCAGGGTACGCAGTAACAACGCTAGAAAATAAATTTCTTCCAAATTCACTCTGTCTTAAAATAGTCTAGCATTTTTGTAAGACTAGGTTTTACTTTGCATATCACATGTTGAAAGCAAGACATCTTAACTCCCATCAGAATTCCTGAAATGTAATTACCATAGACAGGAATTTCAGAGGTGTTTGAATTGGCAAGTATGAGGGGGTTACTTGTGTGTAAAACTGAATGAACAAATTGTTTTTCCCAGGGGTCCTTTCGTAGAAAAAGAGGTGCAGGAGTTCATTAGCATAACTCATTAGCATACTTATTTGCATATGCCACACCCTCTGACATCACCGGAAGTGTGTCAGAAGGCAACACCCACTGCTCAGGCTCCACCCCAAAAATCTCCACGTATTTCTGGTTCAGACCGATTGCCTATAGCCCAGTTTCCTGTTTTCAACAGTGGCTAGTCAGATGCCACAGGGAAGCATGAAAACAGGGCCATCAGATGGCCTCACCTGCTGACCACTCCTCAGCAGCTGTCAATCAATGGAATGCTGCCTCTGAATTGGCTATTGTGATGACAGACCTACCCTCTATAAATCTGTCCAACCCCCCATTCAAATCTATCTAAACCAGCAGCCATCCCTGCACCTTGTGGCACTGAGTTCCATGAGTCAGCTATCCATCACAAGAGAAAGCTTTCTGCTCATACCACCATCATGCTTAAATATGAACATAAGAGGAGCCATGTTGGATCAGGATAGTGGCCCATCCAGTCCAACACTCTGTGTCACACAGTGGCCAAAACCCAGGTGCCATCAGGAGGTCCACCAGGAGGGAAACTCTAGAAGCCCTCCCCACTGCTTCCCCCCAAGCACCAAGAATTCAGAGCATCACTGCCTCAGACATAAGAATGTAAGAGAAGCCATGTTGGATCAGGCCAATGGCCCATCCACTCTAACACTCTGTGTCACACAGTGGCCAAAATCCAGGTATGATCAGCAGGTCCACCAGCAGGGCCAAAACTCTAGAAGTCCTCCCACTGTTGCCCCCCCCCCCCCCAGCACCACAAATACAGAGCATCACTGCCCCAGAGTGCTCCATCTATACCTTGCGGCTAATAGCCACTGATGGACCTCTGCTCCATATGTTTATCCAATCCTCTCCTGAAGCTATCTACGCTTCTGGCCACCACCACTTCCTGCAGCAGCAGAAGGAAGCTTTGACTCTTAAAAGCTTATAGCCCAAAAAAATTTGTTGGTCTCTAACACATTACGGGGCTCAAGACTAACAAGTTTCATCATGATATGATAAAATTAAAACCTGGTACTGCTCCAAAAAAAAAAAAATTAGGTAACAATCTCAGGCCAGCTGCACCCCAGATTCAAGCAGGGCTGCATCAAGCAAGGGGAGGCAAGATGGAACCAAGTCTCCTGGAGTCTCAGCCACCATTGAGGTGTTCATGCCAGTGTTCCCTCTAAGCTGAGTTAGTGTGAGCTAGCTCACAGTTTTTTACCCTTTGGCTCACACGTTTTTGTCTCAGCTCAGGAAGGATGCCTCCAGAGCAAACTAATTTATGCAGCAGCCAAATTGCTGGCTCACAACTTTAATGCCAGTAGCTCACAAAGTGAATTTTTGCTCACAAGACTCCACAGCTTAGAGGGAGCGCAGGACAGGAAAAGTGAGCTGGGGGGGGGGGCTTTCCTCAGGAAGGATGCCTCCAGAGCAAACTAATTTATGTAGCAGCCAAATTGCTGGCTCACAACTTTAATGCCAGTAGCTCACAAAGTGAATTTTTGCTCACAAGACTCCACAGCTTAGAGGGAGCGCAGGATGGGAAAAGTGAGCGGGGAGGAGGGGAGGCTTTCCTCAGGAAGGATGCCTCCAGAGCAAACTCATCTCTGCAGTGGCCAAATCACTCGCTCACAACTTTAATGCCAGTAGCTCACAAAGTGAATTTTTGCTCACAAGACTCCACAGGTTAGAGGGAACGCAAGACGGGAAAAGTGAGCGGTGGGGGGAGAGAGGCTTTCCTCCAGCTCCACTCCTAAGCATGGGCCAGGGAAAGTGAGCGGGAGGAGGCTTTCCTCCGGCTCTGGGCCTAAGCACGGGCCGGGGAAAGTGAGCAGGGGGAGGAGGCTTTCCTCCGGCTCCAGGCCTAAGCACGGGCCGGGGAAAGTGAGCCGGGGGGGGGTGCCCAGCCTCGGCAGGCCTCTCTGAGGCCCGGCGCTGGGTCCGAGAGAGGCAGCAGAAACTTACCTTCTGCTTCCTCATGGCTCATTGAGGGCTGCTGGTAACAGGGGGTGGGGCTTAGTTATGTGCCCGCCCCCCACGCTCCTCTCTCCCAGAGCGGCACCCCGGCACCCCCCGGCCCCAACGGACCTCTGGTTTTTCCCCTATCTCACCCCAAAATCTTTGTGTTGCCATATCAAAGTATTTAAATTGATTTGACTGGTTTTGGTGTTCAGGTTTGTAGTGTATCTGGAATAGCCTTCTCTTTCTCTCTCTCTCTTTGTATTAACAGACTTTCTTTCTAGACGACAGCACAATATGGTTGGAACCGCAAGTGGCCTTTTTCTGTGTTTTAACCCCAGTCTTCAGTAGCAGATCTTAGAGAAAAAACTTGGGTGCATTATCCCCTTTAATTAAACAATCAGGTAAAACTGGTTCAAGTTTACCTCATACACAGCAGTAATAGGGCTGCCAAGTCCAACTTGGGAAATATCTGGGGACTTTGGGGGTGGAGCCAGGAGACTTTGGGGGTGGAGCCAGGAGAAAGGAAGTGACATCATTTTGTGATGTCACATCCTGTGATGTTGCTTCCACATGCTGACACATGAACTCATGAAGTTTCCTAATACTGAATCAGGCCATTGGTCCATCAAGGTCAGTATTGACTACTCAGACTGGTAGTGGCTCTCCAGGGTCTCAGGCTGAGATCTTTAATGTCACCTATTACCTGATCCTTTTTTAGCTGAAGAAGCTGATACCTCCTGCATGTCAAGCAGATGCTCTATCACTGAGCAACAGCCCTACTGAATCCTTCCTCATCTCGGCAGAATATTTGTTTGTTTGTTTGTTTGTTTCATTTATATCCCGCCTTGCCAGTAATTCAACCGGCTCAAGTGCTACACAAGTGCTTAATATGATTTTCATATCATAAGAACAGGAGAGAAGCCACAGTGGATCGGCCCATCCAGTACAGCCCATCCAGTACAACACTCTGTGTCACAACAGTGGCCAAAAATACCAGGTGCCCTCAGGAGGTCCAGCAGCGGGGCCAGAACTCCAGAAGCCCTCCCACTGTTGCCCCCCAAGCACCAAGAATTCAGAGCATCACTGCCCCAGACAAAGGGTTCCATTTAGACCTTGTGGCTAATAATAGCCACTGATAGACCTCTGCTGGATGGGGACAGAGAGAGACAGACAGACAGACAGACAGACAGACGGACAGAAAAAAGAAAGAACGAGGGAGAGAGAGAGAAGGAAAAGAGCTGGAAGAGAAACTTACCTTGCAAGCCACATGCAAAAGCAGCCCCTTCAGTCCCTCCTTAATCTCTGGGCAGACCTCTCTTGCTGTGGAAGCTCTCTTGCTGACTTCTTAAAGGGGAAATGTCTGGTGAGGCTTTTTACTGCAGGGCAGGCTCTCTGCAGACATTTCCCTTTTAAGGCAGGGCAGGGCAGACTCTGACGTTTCCCTGCGTTCCTGCTGGCAGCCATTTTGTCCCCCGGGGGCCAATTTTGAAAAAGCGGGGGTAAGCAGTAAAAACCGGTGTTTCCCCTGACCTACCGGGGGACTTGACAGCCCTAAGCAGTAATGATACAGAACCTTGTATTGTGCAGACAGGATGTTCCAAATGGTAGAAGTGCCACAGCAGCCCTTGTCTTAAGAGTCTTTCATTTTGGACTGTAGAATTCTGTTTTTCTTGTTTAAAAGGTACTGGTTTGTGTTTAGAATTTTTTTATTGATATGGAAAGGAATAAAATATATAAATATATATTTGTAAAGACAAAAAAAAGCCTGTAAGAATTCATTTTCTATCTTCATGTCTTGTCTGCTTTTAGAATGGGCCCAATATACTTCTGGTAATGTAAAATTACCAGTTTCTGCCTCCTCTATTTGCTGCCAGTATAGTGTAGAGGGAGATATCAATACTCTAACTATGTTAGAAATTATAGTGGCTTCATAATATTGTTTTAAATCAGGAAAATCTGATCCCCCTGTAGTGAATGCTACTGATTCATCACAGCTTTATCCTACCCTTCATCCAGGGAGCACAGGGTCCTTCACTCTTCTGTTTTACCCCATACATGGTTCTGCCCTCATCCATTTTATCTTAACAGCAAGGAGATAGAAAGGCCCATAATCAAGCAGCAAGTTTCATGACCAAGTGTAAGTTCGAGCCTAGGCCTCCCCAATTTTCAAACCTTTAACCACTACATAACAGCACATCCCATTTTTACTTGTCTCACACACTAGACTGCAAAAAAATATTATTTTATTTACTTCTTTTATATCCGGCCTTTCTTCCCAGTGGGGACCCAAAGCAGCTTACATCATTCTCTTCTTCTCTGTTCTATCTTCACAACAATCCTGTGTAGTAGGTTAGAGGCAGAGAGAATGTGACTCAACCAAGTTTGCTCGGCAAACTTCCATAGGTGATCTGAACCTGGGTTTCCCATATCCTAGCCCAGCACTCTAACCACTACACCACACTGGCTTTCAGATTCTTCACGAATGCCAGAGGATGAGAAAAAAACAAAAACTGCACCTGGCTAGCCTGTAACCATTTCTCCAAAGAATCTACCACCTGGTGAAATTTTGATGACCTTGTTATATGGAATAGTAAATATATTCATTTCATTAAGCCTCTGGGTTTATAGCCTGTGCCCCCATGATATTCATATAAAGCTGCCTTATTCTTAATGAGATCATTGGTACAGCTGGCTTAGCATTGCCTACTCTGAAGGGCTATGGATCTGTAGACAGGGCTGCCGATGGGAGGGGGAGAGGCAAAATTGGTTTTGGCCAATAGGGTTTTGGCCAGTTTGGCCAGCTGGAGGGCTCTTGAAGCCAGTGTCCGTCTGCATCCAGCCAAATGTCTTTCTATTTATTGTTAAAATGCAGCTCTGACTCCAGCCACTAGGGGCACACGGAAGTCTGATTACAGTAAAAGGTACTTTACTATTGGCTAGACTTGATTTCTCCAAGACTGAAGCAAACTTGCCTAATGGATCATGCTAACATGATCATCAACCAAGCCAGCACTGTGCAAGACAAGACAGCATGCTGTTCATTGCTAGAATAATTGTCAGCCTGGAGCCTGCTAACAGCCTAGCTTTTCGGTCTTCCTTTCCTCGCACCCAACTCAGCCAGATCTTGCAAAGCCTTAATTTCTTTCCCTCTTTTCCACATTTTTCTCATTCAGATTCTTTCTCCCACTATCTAATTTTTCCATGTCTCCCCTCTCCCTTTATTGTCAGTTCTTGGTTTCAAGTCCTTTCCATGCTTATTCGGCTAGTAGTACAGTAGCAAACTTTTGTTAATATTATGAACAGCAGTGTGTGTGTGTGGGGGGGGGGGTGGATAATATTTCCCCATGATATAACCAAGTAGTAAAAGGATGCTTCCCCCCCCTCCACTATTTACATGCATGATAATGGAATATTAATCTGTTTTAATGATTATATATGTGAAACAGAAGTTAGAACTCCCTGTTCAGGCACTGGGTTGTTGTTGTTGTTGCTGCTGTTGTTGTGGTTGTGTTGGTGGAAGATCTTATTGCCCTTTGTAAAGGCTACTTTGCTTTATGACAAATGATGTAATCTTTTTAATATCACTGAAATTAAATTTATTTATAACAAATACCATACCCAGTCTTTCCCCCCAGTGGAAACCCAGAGCTGCATATGTTCTCCTGCCCTCCATTTTATCATCACAACAACCCTGTGAGGTAGGCCTGGAAGAGAGAGTCACCCAGCAACCTTTCATGTTGGGTTGGGGATCTGAATATTAGACACACAACAAGTTGCTTAAAAGCTCTCATTTGCCTGTCGTTAAGATAACCTGGTTCAGGGTGTTCCAATTCTCTTCATTCTTGGCACTGCAACTTCCATCATCATTCTGGGGTTGGTGGCCAGCTTTCAAACATGTAGCATTATTTTCTGAGTTATGCCTCCTACAAACAGAGACCCTTAGCTTTCGTTGCAAATAGCATGGTGTGGTTAATGCTCCCTCTAAGCTGTGGTGCCCTGTGAGCAAAAATGCTACTTTGTGACCTACTGAAATTAAAATTGTGAGCAAACAATTTGGCTACTGCATGAATTAGTTTGCTCTGGAGTCATCCTTCCTGAGCTAAGACAAAAATGTGTGAGCCTAAGAAACTGTGAACTAGCTCACATTAACTCAGCTTAGAAGGAACACTGGTGGTGGTTTGTCTCATCTGGGCCAGGATTTTCCCATGTCTTTTAATTTTGGCCTTGGAACTCTCACAATCATCCTGAAGCTAGTGGCCAGTTTTGTGTCTCCTAGCTTTATTCTCTTGTGAGTTATCCCTACCAGCATGGTGTAGTAGTTAAAGTGTCAGACTAGGATCTGGGAAACCCAGGTTCAGATCCCCACTCTGCCATGAAAGCTTCTTGGGTGACCTTGGGCCTTGGACTCTCAACCTAACCTACCTCACAGGGTTGTTGTGAGGATAAAAAGGAGGAGAGGAAAATGATGTAAGCTGCTTTGGGTCCCCATTGGGGACAAAGGCAGGATATAAGTAAAATAAATAAAAGAGAGATGGACTGACAGGCCAATTATTTTATTATTACAGATTCATGGTAACAGCAAGCCAAGAGATTTGTTTTGTTAAGATACTTGGTTTGGATCAAGGTCATATGGGAGAGTCCAGGTGGAATCTTTGTCCAGGGGCCCATGCTGGCTCTCAGCAGCCCTGTCTATAGATACAAAGGCTCAGAAAAGACTTTCTCAACAGCTGTTATCTGAATGACCTGTATGCAGAGTAGGTGCTCTACCAGCCCTTCCAGAATGTGATCATGAACTACCTAGCTGCCCATCACCATAATTTAAAGAGTTTCAGTGGTCTTACTCAAGTGAAGCTCTGCAATCTGTATTCTCAAAAAGACTAATAAGACTACTTTGGCGCATGATCGTATATGCTAATGACATTTTCTAGACACAGACCAATGTTATCCACTGCCTTGGAAGCAATTGTTAATATGAATAACTCATTTACTTTTTATGTAACTTCCCTTAAGAAGGCATTTCCTTCACTCATCCAACAATATGGAAGATAAGAAGAACTTGAAAAGGAAAAAAAATCCCATATTTTTTTCCCAAGCAGCATATAATAGGAGGAAAAAATGTTATTTTCTTCCAGCTTGTTCTTTTGTTGTTGTTACTGCAGGCTCCATCTTTATTGTTTTCATTTTTACAAGACAGACAAAATTTCCCTAATAAGGACATAGAGAAAGCACAATGTTCCTCATGGGAAGGGAGGAGACAGGATGGGGGCATTCTTGATGGATAGCAAGCAGTAGCCACTAGCACCAAATACAAGTGTGAGCTATTCTAATCCTGAAGGACAGTGAGTAGGATTTTGCCTTCCTCTCCTCCCAAAGGTTCCCTGAGCTGCAGTCACACACACTAAATAAACCACTTTCAATCCACTTTCAGAGCACTTTACAAATGGATTCTGCATCTAGCATTTGCTCCATTGTTTTACCAAACCCACACTGGAACAGTAAAAGATGCAGCTCAAAACCACTGTCAAATATCCCGAGACAACACCATACTGACTGCAGAGTCACCCCTGAACAGCCATAAAATGGCCATAAATCTATGCAGACAGTACCATAAAACCAAGAGGTCAAAGGAAGTGAAAGCGGCATGCAGTGTGGAGGCTTCTATAAAATCCAAAAATCAAAGAAGGTGAAAGTGGCATGCAATGTAGAGGGAAATATCTGTTGCAACGTGGGTTTGGTAAAACAGTGGAGCGAATGCTAGATGTAGAATGGGCCTGTGTGAGCTGGCAAAATCCAGTTGGAAAGTGGATTGAAAGTAGACTGGAAGTGGATTATTTAGTGTGTGTGTGACCGCAGCTCTGATGTGTCAAATGTTCCCTTGCAGTCTGCACTCCCTTGCTTGCCTATTGCTCTCCAATCTTATCCTCCATCCAAACAAACTGAAAGCTGTGGCTTCCTTTATTGAGTCAATCCATGTTGTGTTGATGCTTCCTTTTTTCCTACCATCTTCAACTTTTTGTAGCATTATTGTCTTTTCCAGTGAGTTTTGCCATCTCACGAAGCAACCAAAGTATGATAGCCTCAAGTTTAGTCATTTTAGTTTCTAGGGAGAGTTCTGGCTTGATTTGACCTAGAACCCACTTATTTGTCTTTTTTGGAAGTCCAATATATCTGTAAAACTCTTCTCCAGAACCACATTTCAGTTGAATCAACTTTATTCCTGTCAGCTTTCCTCACTGTCCAGTAATGGGAAATACTATAGTATGAATTATCTTGCTCTTGGTCTCCAGTGACACTTCTTTACTATTAAGGATCTTTTCTAGTTCCTTCATGGCTGCCTTTCCCAGTCTCAATCTCCTTTTGATTTCTTGGATACAGTCTCCCTGTGGAACTGCATGAGGTCCTGCAGGGCCCTGATCTCCTCTGGGAGGTCGTTCCACCAGACAGGAGCCACCACCGAAAAGGCCCTGGCCACCACAAGCCTGGCCTCCCTGGGACTCAGGACCATGAGTCGATGTTGCACCCCGGACCATAGTGCTCGCTGGGGTATATATGGGGAAAGGCAGTCCCTCAGGTATGTTGGATCCTGGCCATATAGGGCTTTAAAGGTAAGCACCAGCACCTTGAAGCAGATTCAGTATGCTATAGGCAGCCAGTGCAGCACCTTCAGCACAGGTCGGATGTGCTCCCACTTAGGGAGGCCCATCAGAAGCCTGGCCACGGCATTCTGCACCAGCTGCAGCTTCCGAGTCTGCAGCAAGGACAGCCCCATGTAGAGAGTGTTACAGTAGTCTAACCTCAAGGTGACCGTCACATGGATCACTGTAGCCAGGTCATCACAGTCAAGGAAGGGAACCAGCTGCCGAGCCAGCCGAAGATGGTAGAAGGCCGACTTGGCAGTGGCTGCTACCTGGGCCTCCATAATTAAATATTTAACATTAAATATTTAAATATTGAAGGGGTACTATTGGAGTGATGCAACTGCACTCTCTGGCATTTTGTGATTTTCTCCACCTCTGCAGCAGCCATTTTGTAGTTGTGCCCACCACCATGTGCCAGAATTTCAAAAGGTGCCTATTGGCTCAAAAAGGTTATGGACTCCCTATACCTTGCTGGTGTGTGACAACATAATCTGTCTCTTCTCTTCTGAGGCTGCCACTGGGCATTGCTCCTTGCCAGTAAACAGTTGGCTTGGTGAATGTTATCACAAGTATGTCAGCCTCTGTGACTTTCAGTTTCTTCCTTATTAAAATACTCAGTTATATATTTTATTAAGGCAAAAAAAGGTCATATTTTTCTCTATCAGTTATCTTTATTCTTTGTCATTATATCAATCTATTCTTAACTCTCCCAGAGAAAGGGGGTGAAAGCTGGCAATCAATCCCCCTATTCTACGAGAACGTGAACAAGGAGCTGGGTCACAATGAGTATAAATAAGTTTGATTCTTAAGATATTATTAACTAGTTGATTTTAGTTTTCTCTGTAAAACTCCAATCAGAATGTATTTCTGTTATTCTTAAATATTATTGTTATCATTAGCATTTAAAGGACAGAAAGAAAATCCCTTGGTATAGTTTCTTATAAAAATCTCTAACATTGGGAATATATTGATGTGCGAACTATAGTCTACAAATGAAAAGATGGGTAATAATGAGTCCCGTTAAAGAGAAACTTGAAGCTGTTGGTCCTCATGGAAGCACAGTACCTTGCATTGTTTGTTATTTTGACTATTTGGCCAGAAGGGACCCTTCAACAGGTGTTTGTCACTAGTAGTTATCTGGTACAGGCTTTGCCTGCAGTAAAACCTTAAATCTATTTGCAAACTGGTCAAGCAGCAGGATAGAAAGGCCTCTTCATTAAACAGATCTATTAGCTTGTCTGTCTGTATCTGAGTTGTTTGGGTGAAGTCCAACATACCATAGTGCTTATTTGTCTGTGAGCTGAATTGTACTTCCTTTGATGTTCAGTTCAGTTTATGAACCACTAGCTAAAAATGCTAGTATGGATAGAAAGCCCAGTCTTGAATCCCTGTTTGGCTATGAAATACAGCAATATATCTTTACTAAAAAGGCTTCCTTGGGAGAAATCACTGCCTTGTTAAACCTACTTTACAGCAAGAGTGTTCAGAAGGTCATTCAGAAATGACCAAGCACTCTCAAAACGCTCTTCCAAAAAAAACATAGTGGTAACTGTTTATTTTTCGTTTGCACAGCGGGTTACAATTTGGGGTGGTGGGAGGGTTTGCTTTGGGGAGACAACAGACTAAAGATTTCTCCGGTTGAGCACTGCAGACCTGTAATATTTGAACAACGCTCTGTTCTGACACTGGCTCCATCCACCAAACTGCTATTGGGTCACTGGCTCCACCCACCAAGCTGTCATTTTGTGACTGGTAGCTCCCAAGGCTCCTGAAAACAAGTAGCTCCCAGATACACAAAATCTGCTCTTTTCTGCTTTATGAGGTTATTATGAGGGTTAAATAATAGTCTGCATTTCTTGAATTAAAGGGGTGATGGAAATCTATTAAGACAACATGTTTATAATATTACAGAGCTAACTTATATTCTGCTTTGTGGATGGTTCTGATCAGACATTATATTTTATGAACATTGAATGTGAATTTAAACCAAAGGTATTTATACTGGAGAATGTCATCCAGACAATGCACCCATCATCTGCCTCAGAGTGCAGTCACTCCGTGGTTGAGTGTTCACCATGTTCACTAGTTGGATCAGCTGCCACTGGACATTCTCTGGTGGCAGCAACATTGGGGGTGAGAATGAGTGGCCTACGAGTGATGAACACTATACAGATGTGGTTGTCTAGAAGCACCTATAAAATCCAGTAGGGAGAAGTAATGACAGCAGAGCTAACAGCTCATCTGATCACAGCCTAAGACCCTTGTTTCCAGGCATTCTGCCTTCTGGGACAGCATCACTGGCCATTGGGAAATTTAGGAACACCTATGGAATAGATGTGGAGAGAATGGGGAGGAGTATAAATGGGGGCTAACATCCAGGCCAAGGAGTAACAAGTATAACACCTCTTGGATGTCATGAAGGGTCTACGAGGAAAAGGAATCAAGTAACAGCAACTGCCATTGCTCTTATTTCTGAGGCCTGTGGGCCCCTGGTGACAAAGGAGAAGACACAGTTGGGAGTTCAGGCAACTTTGTTTCCCCAACAAACCAGAAATGGGGCCTCAACATTTTCCCGGAAGAAAGCCCATTGAATAAACTGGGACTTACTTCTGCTCCTTTTTCTGATTGCCAGTTATGACTGCAACAGGTCTAAACTGGATGTGTAGTAAAAATGAAATGCATTTGGGAGTTTGTGTTTAAAAGTTTTATTGAATTGTTTAATTATTTTATATATACTTAATTTTAAATGCTGTTTTAATGTTTGTTGCCTTGAGGATCCTATTTTGGGTAGAAAGAGGGCATGGTAGTATTTTAAACAAATAAATTATTTTATGTTTTCTGCTGTGCCAAATTATGCATACTGTGTAACATTTAATCCCATCCTGTGCATGTCTAATCAGAAAAAATCCCACTGACTTTGTGAAAACTATTTCCAGGTATATATGCACAAGATTAGTCTCAGGGGTTCTGTTCAAAAAATCTTTTTAAAAATAAATTTTATTTTAACTTTTTAAAGGAATACAGAATAAAGAAAAGGAATAAAAGGTATGATTACAGAAAGAATACAGAGGGCAATTTTGCAGATATTAAGGACAATTCTTGATTAAAATACATGTGTATAAACAATGAATATATGATATAGTAGCTTAAAAAGCAACTATAACAACCTACTCAACTTGTCTTATCCATCATCTATTTCATAATAAAACATGAATAACCTCATAGAAATTTTATATATAATTTTAACATTTTAACAAGTTTATTGTAATGAAAGTGATATAAAATGTAATTTCATATTAAAACTATCATATAATATTAAACCATTCAAATATATGACTGCAGAGATCAGTTCAAGTAATCATAGAAGACTCACCAGTTACTGTCAAATTTATCTTTCAATCTTTGATTAACGTAATTCGTCAGTTTTGCCATAACTGCATATTTTTGCTTTTTTTCTACCTAGTTCTCCAGAGTTGGACAACTGCCGATTTTCCATTTTGCTGCATATACTACTCTTTGCTGCAGTTAACAGGTATATGAGCAGTTCATGCATTGTTCTTTCTGCATTCACTAGTAGAATTCCTACTAGCATTGTCTCTGGTAGCATAGCAAATTTTATATTCAAATATCTTGAATTTTAGTATGTATTTCTATCCAATATTTGCTAGGAGTTTTTTTGCAAGACCACCACATATGGTAAAAGGTACCACCTAACTCTTTACACTTCCAACACAGTCATTTATAGCTTTTATCCATCTTTTCAATGTCTTTTGGAGTAATGTACCAGCAATAAAAAAATGTTTTATTATACCAATTTTCTCTAAGTCCTTGACTTGCTGTAAATTTTATATCTTTCATCCATTCCCACTGCTGAAATAAAAGCTCCTTCCCAAAATTTTGTGACCATTTCACCATACATGTCTTGACTTGTTGTTTCTGTGTCATATTGAAGAAGTTTGTAGCTATGTCCTAGAACAGGGGTGGCCAACCTTGCTTAACGTAAGAGCCACATAGAATAAACGTAAGAGCCACATAGAGATATCTGAGAGCCGCAAGACAGGAACAAATATCACACACCTGTTTTTATTTTTTAAAATATGCACATTTGCTTTTTATTAACGTTAAATGGGACTGCCAAAAATAAAAACAAACAAGGAAAACCGGTTATTGATAATGATATTACTTGTTTGCTAATGATATTGAGAGAGAGAAAAAAAGAGAGAGATGGAAAGAAAGAATTAAAGAAGTGGAAAGAAAGAGAGAGAGAGAAACTAGGAAAGCAAATAGATGGGAGGGAGGAGGGAAGGAAGGAAGGGAGAAAGAGAGAAAAAGCATGCCTCCCCTTTGCTTCCCCAGCCGCCCTGCCAGGAGCCACACAATATGTGTGAAAGAGCCGCATGTGGCTCCCGAGCCACAGGTTGGCCACCCCTGTCCTAGAAGGTGATCTTTTTTGTTCAATATTATCTTTTCAAATTGAGTCAGATTTTTTAGCTTGTCTCCTTCTTGATGCATATCTTCTTTAAGCCTCGATGAAAGTTGGAGATATATTAACCATTGTATCTTTTTTCCTTCTTCATTAGTAGCTTGCCAAGATTTAATTTTTCCATGCTTATTGATCATATCTTGATATGTTATAAAGTCATTAATTCTCCTCTCGGGTTTGTCATGATAAACATATTGGGGGACTTATTCTTGCATTTTGTGATCACCAGTTTTTCAATAAACTGTCTCTAATAACATGACCAGAACATCTAATATTTTTTTAAATGTGTTTTCCCGGTTATTTTACTCCAAAGATCTCTATGTTCAATAATATCTTGTAGTACAGAATTTGGCAAGCTGATACTCAGTACAACTGTCTTAAATTGACAGGGTTTGAGATTTAGTAAAATCTGAAGAGATTTCAAAATTTATCATTTCAAATTTGTGCTGTCACAATATTTTGAATTTGTTCAATATGTTCAGGTTTGCTGCCATCTTAATAATGAATATAAAGCAATTAGAAGAACGATTTAAATTTTTTCTAGCTCTGGACTTGCCAGTTTCCTGCTTCATCCAACCCAGATTTCTTGTATGAAGCAGCTTGTTCATATTAGAATCTTGCAAAGAATTGACTGTCACACTCTTTGGCTCTTTATAGAAATACTCCACATGCATATTTCTCATGAGTCCCAGAAACTATGTGATTTTTCTCAATCAAAAAACATTCATAGGCCTATATTTTTAGATATTATCTTTGGATAGCTTTGTTTCAAACATAATATCAAGTGGATGAGCTTTCTTCAAATAAAATTCCATGTTGAATATATTTTTCTCTCTGTTCTCAGCTCAGTGAATACCAGGTGCTGTCAACTGATGAGAGCATTCCTCCCTGCAGTGGCTGTTAAGAACTCAAGGCCATTTCACAGGCATCCAGCAGCCCTGCTTACTAACTCACTTATTATAGCTGTAAGACTGTTTGAAGAACCAGATGTGATGTTCCTGTGCCTCAGCCTCCAAGAAGCAAGTGATCAGAGAGTTATAGCTAGATAGGCAGATACTAAGCATCTTCCTGTTTACTTTTCTGTCACTGAACCCATTGTAGATTGCTACCCGTAGGGAAAACAACTTCCTTCATCTCCTTGCTCTCTTCCCACAGGCATACGAAGAGGGAGGACACATTTCTCCTCCTTTGGCACCATGGATGGTAGATTCCTCTCTGCATCCGCATCCATCACTAGCTATGTAGAACAGAATCTGTCCCTTTCTCTACACTGCACTATCAAGTATGTATTTCCTAAACAAATCAGCTTATTTTCTTTTAAACTGATAAGTTGCTCTGTGTAATTTTGTAGTCTTACAAGCATATGCTAAGCAAAGGAGCTCTGCTGCTTAACAAGGGATCTGGCTTAACATACCAGTTCTCCCAACAAAGACTTGGGAGAGGGAAGTTTTGATCATCTTCCTGAAAGCTCTTGTGGGACAATGTCCTGATAGGTTGTAGGAGATCGGCAGACCAGTGGCCTAAGTTTCCTATAAATGTAAGATCCTTACCTGATAGGCCTTACCTCTCCGACCCCTTTCCTTCAGTACCTATGTCTATAGCCTCCACTGTGTTATCATGGCCTCTACTTTGGATTATGCTTCTTAATTTTGAACTCAGTCTGCAAATATGTCAAGAACCTAACATCTAAGAACCTTGAGTGAGTATATCTAGGAAGTTAGCTTTGTTGTTTTTGTGTGCTTCAGACTCTAACTGGAACTCTGATGTTCTTAAACCTTTTTCTATGTTTTCTTTATAATAAAGCCTATTTAGCTATAAGGTGTCCTGTTGCTGTGAGTTGACTGGTCCTAACTCAGAGCAATCTCGGTTCTGTTATCAAAAGAGCATATTGTTCCAGGGTCTTGGGTTTGAGAAAACAGAATAATACACTTCGAACCAGGTAGGGACACCTTGACAAGTAGTTTGATATTGTGAAAGCTGACAGAAGGAAACAAACTAAAACACACAGACTAACATGGATTCTCTGTGATTATGAGATACATGGTTTATGTCTTCATTGAACTTCAGGAAATGTGCAAAAACTGATTTATTCTGGCAAACATTCATGAATTCATTCTGCCAATCATTCATTCTTTGATTGTGGTTCTGTATGATTTTTATAGTAAGATACATATTTTATGAGTTTTATTGGATTTTATGTATGGTTGTGGGCTCTCTCTTTGTATATCACCCTGGCTGGGAAAAAAATGGGTTTGGGAATTCTGCTAATATCCTGTTTGGTGTATAGGAAATGTAGCTGGCCTGACTACGAAGAAACTAGAGCAAAAGCTTAGTTTTTATTAAGCTAGTCAAACATTCTGTTTGCCCCAGGTTTTCAAATCATCTGGCTATAATGAATGGTTCCATTGTGGCAGTGTGTGGGGGGCCAATGTCTGGCCCTGACTCAACCCTCCCCTGGCTACCCAAGCTAAGGGTAGTCAGGGGCCTGGCTCCCCTATGGAAGGAAGGCTGAGAGAGGGTGGCATCCCGTACCAGGCAGATCTCTCCAAGACAGCTGAGAACCAGGCTGGGAGCCAGACAGCAACAGGGAGGGATGAGGTCAGAAGGCAAGACTGAGCCCAGACTTGGGGAAGGCCAGGCCCCAATGGGAGAGACTAAGAGGCAGTCCTGAGCAGCAAGAGAAGTACAGAGCAGGGAGACAGGAAGTGGGGAGAAAAGGCTTCCCTTTTCTTTTGAAGTCTTCCAGGTGGAGCAGGTGAAAGGGGATTGGGGCAGGCCAGATGTGGGTGGAGCCAGCAGGGAAACCCATAAAAGGGAAGGCATCACACCCAGCCACAGAAGAAGAAACATACTGAGCTCAGATGAGAGGGGGAGCCAGTGTGGAGAAGGAAGAGGACCTGGCTGCTGGAGCCCCCTCTCCTTCCCAGTTCTAAGAATGGTGGGATAGATGTCCTCTTTAGTGGTGGGGTAGCAGAAGGTTGTGAGCCTCTCCGAAGAGAATACTTGTCATCATTGTAGACAGCTGTGACAATTTACCAGACACATTGATTTGGGGATGCTTTCACCATCCTAAAGCTTAAGAGTTTTACTACATAGGCATGACACAATACATTTAGAATCCCTGCTTCTGACACTCACATTAGTATTTTTAGGACTTTTAGTGGCAATGGAACTTTAAGAATGGAATGGAAGCATAAAAACCACCTTAAACTGGAAACCTAGTGATTGCCAAACTTATCTCCATGCCTCCAGTCACCATCCTAAATGCATTCTTAAATGATCCATCATCTACGGCCAAGGTCTGCACTACAGCTGCATCTGTTCAGACAGAGGTGCTCACCTGCAGGATCTACAACAGATATTTTTTGGAATTACAATACCCACCTGATATAGTAAGGAAATTCATCAACAAAGTGAGAATGCTACCAAGGGAGAACCTCCTACAAGATAGGCCCAAACAAAGCAACAGCAGAACACCACTGGTGGTCACATACAGCTCTCAGCTCAAACTGGTTCAATGCATCATTAACAACCTACAACCTATGCTGGTCAGTTATACTCCTCATTCACAGGCATTGAGAAGCAAACCTTTTCTTGCCCGGAGACAGCCTCCAAACCTTAAACAACTTCTCACCCACAACAATGCCCCTCTTAACATAGATGTGAACTTTGAACCAGGGCCTACAACAAACCAAAATGCCAACTCTGTCCCATATTCACTCTGACAACACAATCATCAGACCTAAAAACACCAGCCATACCATCTCAGGTTCATTCACTTATTCATCTTCCAGCATTATATATGCCATCAAATTGCAGCAATGCCCTTCTACTCTGAACATCAGACAAACAGTTCAGTCCTGACCATAACACTCAAAACCCAGTGGGGAACATTTTAATCTTCCAGGTCATTTTAATCTTCCAAGCTGACCTAAGAGTGGCAGTTCTCAAACAGAGAAGCTCCAAGGGAAGATTACAGCTTTAAGTTCATTCACAAGTTCAGAACAATGATCTCTCCAGAGCTGAATATGGACACAGGATTCTTACCCCACTACAGATGCTAATTTTCTGCCCCCAAGCATTTCCCCTCTGCTCTAATCAAGCTAATTACTATGTCCATTGTACCTCTGCATCCTGAATTCTTTCTTTGCAACATCCCACCCACCTTCTAACTAGCATATAAGGACTCAGGGATTTCCATTCCAACCTGTAGCTGATAAAGGGAGCACTGATTTTCAAAAGCTTATGCCCTGAAAATCTTGTTGATCTCTAAAGTGGTACTGGACTCAAATCTACTATCATTTAAGTGAGGCAGAATCCCCTGAAGATTTTGGTGGTGCATCCTCTAGTTGCCAGTTTTTGTATTAAGGAATTCTAGAACCTCAAGCTGAATGCAACTGAGCATGTGTAGTGATGTCCCCCCCCCCCCAAAAAAAAGCCCCTTAAAATATGATGAAATGATTTTGTGTTTTTAGCAGTAGGTGATGTTGATGGAGATCATGTAAATGAGATTTCAGAGTACTTTAGTGATTTATATTACAAAGATTTCCATGACGTATTACCATGCAAGGATTTGCAATGAAACGTGATCACAGACTTTTGTGTGTGTCTGCTATTTGTGTACAAAGGGGCATATATACATTCAGTGGATATTTCATAATTTCCCCTTAAAAACCCTTTAGAAAGACTTGTAAAACATTGTTTAAAAGGCACGTACTCCAGGACTGCCCTCCAGCCTCCCTAGCTTTTCATTTCCCACGCCCAACTTTTTTTTTTGAAGCTAGGTGGCGTGGCTTGGCTTTGACTCATAGCCTGTTAGTTGATCCAAATTCTCTCTCTCTTTTTTTAGAAAAGTAAAGCAGCCCCATCTCTCCTATTTCCTGCTTTGCAGAGGAGAGAGAGAAAGCATAGCCTCTCTTCCCTTGATTATCTGAGGGCTCCTCCCCTTTCTCCTCCTCCTCTGGGAAGGGAGGGGGAAGGAAAGACCCAGAGAGGGAGAGGGAGAAGAAAAAATGGAGTCCTGTGGCAGCAGACCAACAATGTTTTATTCCAGGTATAAGCTTTTGTGTGCCTACACAGTTATTCAGAGATGAGGGTAGGGGCAGAGCTAGAGAAAGCATGCCAGAGAGAGAAAGAGAGAGAAAGCCATGTTTAAGACCCACAATGTTTTATTTGGGGGGGGGGGTGGCTCTAGACACTAGCTGTCTGGGGAACATTTTTCAAAACTGATCAGTCAATTAGGATTGTGAATTCTGGGTTGGGAAATTGTTGGAGATTTGCGGGAGAGAGAGGAGGGACCTCAGTGAGTTATAATGCCATTGGGTCTACCCATCAAAGTAGCCATTTTCTCCAGGGGAACATCTTTAGTCAGGAGATCACTTGTAATTCTGGAAATTTCCAGGCTCCACCTGGAGGTTGGCCACCCTATCCGTCCCTGTTATTTAAACACCTGGCAGAGCCAACTCAAGAGGCAGTGCTGTGAGTTGGGATGACCCAGTTCTAACAGCTATGGACCAACTGGGGAAGTAGGTTTTTAGGACAAATGAACAAAGGTATGGTACAGGTTGCTCTGCCATTTTGATATGGCTGCTTTGGGAATATATATTGGGATAGCCCTAAAGCAATACAAGAATTTTGGAAAGACGAAGGATCGTATGGTATTCAAGCGATCAGACCATGAAAGGAATTTATTGTCCCATTTTTTTAGCAATGTACAAACTTCTTTGTTAATTGCTTCGTGATTAACTTTAAGGAGTTGCGACAAATTCAAAGGGATTTTGATTCCTAGATATTGTAATGATGATTTGACCCAGCCAAAAGGAAAGTGCTGAGTAATCCAACAGGTAAATTCATTGGTTAGGCGGATTGGGTATAGCATGGATTTAGCTTCATTAATTTGAAGGCCCGCTATGTTTCCATAGTCCTGCAACAGCTTCTGTATGTTGGGAAGCGAGGATTTTGGGTCTTTAACATAAAGGATTAAGTCGTCAGCAAAGAGGCTCACTTTGAAGACTTTATCTTTAATTTTAAAACCTTGGATTTCATATGAGGTTCTGATGGCGTTGGCTAAAGGCTCCGTGGCCAGGGCAAAGAGAAGAGGGGAGAGAGGGCACCCTTGTCGAGTCCCCCTGTGTAAAGATATAGCTTTTGAAGATGAGCCGTTGACCAGAAGACAAGCTGTTGGTTTTGCATAGATGGCTTTAATTGCTGTTCGGAATGTTGCCCCGAAGTCCATATGTTGAAGAAGTGAATCAATATAGCCTGTTTCAACCATGTCGAAGGCTTTAGCTATGTCCAAGGATAGAATCAAAGAGTTGGATTTGAGATTTGATTTGCCAATGTTGATAAGGTTTAGGGTTTGTCTGATGTTGTCAGTAATGTCACGAGACGGAATGAATCCTGTTTGGTCCATCTCTATGTACTGACCAATGATGTTTTTTAGTCTTGCTACCAGCACTGTTGTAAACAATTTGTAGTCCATATTGAGGAGTGATATTGGACAGTAGGATTTGGGGTCCGTAGCATCTTTTCCTTTTTTAGGCAGAAGGATCACATGGGCCCCAGTCCATGAGGGGGGTAAAGATCCTCTTTGTAGCACTGAGTTGAAGACTGAGGTCAAATGTTCCAAAAGGAGAGGGCAAAATTTATATGGCAATACAAAGCCCCAAGGATTAATGCAGCAACAATTTGCAGATCTTTTAAACTTGGAGGTCTAAACATCCCAGATTTGCATAAATATTATAAAGCCTCTATATTAGCTAATCTAGTCAGGCAATATCACTCCACAGAAGAATTGGGTTGGAAACGAATAGAAGAAGCTCACTTACAGCGCTCCTCTTTCACAGAATTAATGTGGCATGACAAACCCTCTCTAAAATCAACCCAAACTATTAATCCGTTTCTAAGGAACACCTTGCAAACCTGGTTCCACTACCGGTCTCACCTTGTCTCTCATCGGTCGATGTTAAGCACATTTACAGGCCAGGATTGGTTCCCTCCTGCCAAACATGACTCAGAATTTCGTTCTTGGAGAGACTCAGGAGTGACGCGATTAATCGACGCAACCAGAGGTGGCAAACTGGTTCCTAAGTCCACTTTAGAAGAAAAATACAATATGAAGGTCCAATGGCACGAGTACTTACAACTACAACATCTCTTCTCACTTCCAGATATACGTAACAGCATTAAAAATCCATTAACAGCTTTTGAAAAACTGCTTCAGTCACCCTTAAGCAAGAAAGGGCTCATTTCAGCTATATATAAACTTCTGCTGCAGTCAGAATCAGACAAGCTTCTAGCCTATCAAAATGCCTGGCATAAAGACCTGAACTACACACTGACCAGTGAACAATGGCAAACCATTTGGTCTACTCTGCCCAAAACTTCTAACTCTCAACATACACAGATAGCTGCCTATAAAGTATTGATGAGATGGTACTTAACGCCGGTCAAGTTAGCTCATGTTTACTCCAACTCTTCCCCGGCCTGCTGGAAACTATGTGGTGAGAAGACCACTTATTTTCACAATTGGTGGCAATGCCCCCTTATTGAACAATTCTGGAAAGATGTTCTCAACAAGATTAACTTACTTACCAACTTCAAAGTACCTTTAGACCCAGCTATTGTTTTACTTCATTGCAGACCCCCAGATCTTCCATCCCCAAACACTTTAGAATTAATAAACATTCTTCTTATAGCAGCCAAAGTGGTAATTGCGCAAAATTGGAAAAAGAACAAACCCCCGTCAATCCCTCAATGGTTAAATAAGGTCTGGGATCTGTTTTTGCTAGACAAATTATCTATCTTTAATACTAGTAAACTGAATGAGAGGGACCTGCTGAATCCCTTAGATAAGTGGTTTCCGATTCTACAGAGTGTTAACTTGGATCAATATGATTGGGAAAATGTCATGGATGCCAAGTTTAAAACCTTTGTTTATGGGTGAGTTTTAAATGTTACCTGCTACGAACTAGTTTGTATTTGTAGATGTTTTCCGCTTCTCCTATACTCTTAGCAATCTTCCATCTATGCAATGTTCTCTGGAACCAAAAGTCACACTGTTAAGTGCTTGTTTGCAACTTCTTTGAGTTTTTTTGTTTGATTGTTGACGTATACAATATAAAATAAAATTGTTTGGGGGAAAAAAACAAAAAACAAAGGTATGGTAAAGTTTGATCATAAGAACATAAGAGAAGCCAGTGTTGGATCAGGCCAATGGCCCATGCAGTCCAGCACTCTATCACACAGTGGCCAAAAATACCAGGTGCCAGCAGGAGATCCACCAGTGGGGCCAGAACACTAGAAGCCCTCCCACTGTTGTCCCCCCACAAACACCAAGAATACAGAGCATCACTTGCCCCAGACTGAGGGATCCTATCTATACCTTGTGGCTAATAGCCACTGATGGACCTCTGCTCCATATGTTTATCCAGTTCCCTCTTGAAGCTGTCCATGTTTGTAGCTGCCATCACCTCCTGTGGCAGTGAATTCCATGTGTTAGTCACTCTTTGGGTGAAGAAGTACTTCCTTTTTTCCATTCTAACCCGACTGCTCAGCAATTTCATTGAGTGCCCACGAGTTCATGTACTGTGAGAAAGGGAGAAAAGGACTTCTTTCTGTACCTGCTCTATCCCATGCATAATCTTGTAAACTTTGATCAAATCACCCCTCAGTTGTGATTTCTCCAAGATAAAGAGTCCCAAGCGCTTTAACCTTTCTTCATAGGGAAAGTGTTCCAACCCTTTTATCATTCTAGTTACCCTTTTCTGCACTTTTTCCAATACTATAATATCTTTTTTGAGGTGCGGTGACCAGAACTGTACACAGTATTCCATATTAGGCTGCACCATCTATTTATACGGGGGCATTATGATACTGACTGATTTGTTTTCAGTTCCCTTCCTAATAATTCCTAGCATAGTGTTGTTGTTTTTATTGCAGTTGCACACTGTCTCAGCTATGACTCCAAGATCTCTCTCTTGGTCAGTCTCCACCAGTTCAGAACCCATCAATGTGTATTTATAGTTAGGATTTTTGGCTCCAATGTGCATCACTTTGCACTTGGCCACATTGAACCCCATTTGCCACGTTGATGCCCACTCACCCATCCTCAACAGATCCCTTTGTAGTGCCTCACAATCCTCCCTGGTTTTCATCACCCTGAACAATTTCATGTCATCCGCAAATTTAGCCACTTCACTGCTTACTTCCAACTCCAAATAATTAATGAATACATTTAAAAGCATTGGACCCAGTACTGAACCCTGCGGTACCCCACTGTTTACTACCCTCCACTAAGAAAATTGCCCATTTATACTCACTCTCTGTTTCCTATTAATTAGCCAGTTTTTGATCCACAAGCGGAGCCCCTCCAAATTGGACAACCCCCATCAAACTAGGAGGTCTGGCAACCCTAAGGAGGGGAGAACAACACTGTAAGCCATTTTGAGAGGAATATCAATAAATAAAAAATCTGGATTATCAAAAAGAGTATTGTTTTATGAGTAGGGAGCATTTCTTACAGCAGCATTTCTTTAATCAGGGTCTGTGACTCTTTTCATGTTCATCTGGCTAATGTGAAGATGGAACCCTGTTTTCTAGAGACAGGAGCAGGGGGTCTCTGCTCCAAGGAAACTGGCTTCAAACTCTTTCAAAGGGTAAAAGTTTCTAGACCCACCACCACTAATAGCCATCTAGATGTCAGATCATCTCAGGGCAGACAATGTGTCGATTGGTTGCTGGTATCCCATGCCTCAGATCTAAAAACTTTAATGGGCTGAGTGACACCAAGGAGGCACCAAGACCTTAGAAGCACCAGTGGATTTAAACTTTGTTCTATTGCTTCAGACCAACATGGCTACCCACCTAAATATAGCTACTACAGGTACAAAAGACTTCAATGCAAAGACAGTCTGCATCCATCCATAATTATAGCCAAGGGCAGTTTTCAATTGAATACCAGATGTTTTGCATTTTGTGTGATGCTTGTCTTTTTTTCTATTTCTGTGAGCAATTTTTCCAGGACCCGTGTTCAATTGGTCCATGGCTGAAAGTTATTAACCCGAAATGATGATATATATATTTTGCTGTCTTTGTTGCATCGTCTCTTCTAATCACAAGGTAAAATTGATTAGAACCTAGGGCTTTTTGTGTTGTGACCTTATAGCTACCCTCTGAGGCCATGTACAGAAAATACAAACCTCTTACTTCCACTTGCCTACCATGTATAGTGTTATGTTATGTGATTAAATCTGTGATTATCCAATTATTTTGAAACTTATTCAATTACCTCAAGATTTATCTGCCCCAGGATTATCCAACTATTATTTTGGGATTATCTTGAAATTTATTCAATTACCTTATCCAACTGCCTTGTTTGGGCAAGGTCAGGGGTGTGGCTTACCTGTGTATATAAGCAGGCCCCCTGACCTCCATTTTCTTATGCTTCATCTGGATCTGAAATAAACTTGCTATGCTGAAATCACTACCACCGGCCTCCCGACTCCAGTACTTTTCAGTGGCAGTGAGGATGGGTTCCCAATGAGTGACTCTCCAGCTGACTCCAGCACTGCACGGAGCCCAGATCCGTCAGCCTCCGGCACTGCTCAGCCCCAGCACCCTGCATTGCTGCTGCTCCAGGCTCCGGAGGATCCCGCTCTCTGCACCACTGCTCCACAAGTCCTGATGGCCACCGCTCCGGGACAGCAGATCGCACCCTTCGACCCCTCCAGCCCCAAGTTTTGGGAGGCCTGGGCTAACCAGCTCAGCTTCTTCTTTGACATCCAGGGGATCACGGATGTCAGGAAGTGCAAGTCGTGGTTGCTGAGCACCTGCAGGGTTGCCACACTCCGGTTGCTAAGAAGCCTGATTTCTCGCTGCACTCCCACAGAGATCATGGGGGCCCTCAATGACTACTTCACCCCCAAGCCCTCAAAACTCACCCAGCAATTGACGTTCTTCAGCCACATCCAGCTAAAGGGTGAGTCCTTGACCACGTTCCTGGCCAACCTCCGCCGGCTCTCTGTCAGCTGTGAGTTTGTGGCGGTGGAGGACACCCTCCTCTCTGCCTTTATATGTGGGGTCTGGGACCCCAAAATATGCAGAAAACTCATGGCCATTGCTGATGCCACCCTGACCAAGGTTTTACAGACAGCATGCGCTTATGAGATTTCCCAGAAAGACAGGTCTGGTGCTACCATGGCCACCCATCACACCGCTGCATCTTCGGAATCCAAGGCCTCTGACGAGGACAACGCACTCCAGGTCCGCCGCCATCCTCCAGGTACCAAATCTCATCTGTCTGCTGAGAGGAACAGCCCTGCTGACACCAGGTCAGCCACCTGAGCCTCTACAACTCCCCAGGCTGGCACACCATCTTGCGCCAGCTGCAGTGATCCTCATGACCACCAGAACTGTTGGTTCTAGGACACAGAGTGCTGGTCATGTGGGAAGAAGGGCCACATCGCCTGGGCCTGCAATTCCTGGGCCAACCGCCACTCCCTAGCTGCACATCAAGAATTGGCTGAGCTTCACACAACGTCATCACCCCGCCACCAGGTAATGAACTTGCCCCCGGGATGCCCCCAATAAGATTAAGGTCCCTGTCTTCATCGAGGGCTCCTCCTGCCTTATGGAACTAGACACAGGGTCATCATACTCGATCATTTCAGCGGCCATGCTCCAGAAACTGTGTCCAGAGGGGGGGCCCTGCTTATGGAAGCCCCCAGGGCTCCGGGACTTTCAGAAAAATCCTGTAGCGATCAAGGGGCTGGGCAAGTTCACAGTCCAGTTCAAGGACTTTAAGGGAAAACTGGACCTCCTGTTGGTGGCAAGCAACCACACAAGCCTCTTGGGACTATCCTGGTTCAGGCCCCTGGGACTGGGTGTAACGGGGTGAACAATATCCACACCCTGGACTTTCAAGATATTTGTGCAGAATTCCCCGCAGTTTTCGACGGAGCACTAGGCTCCTACACCAGTCCCTCAGTATCTTTGGACCTTGACCCCACGGTCTGGCCCATCTGCATCCCGGCCCGCCGGCCTCCACTCACTGTTTGGCCTAATATTGAACAGAAGCTGGACAAATTAGCTGAGCAAGGAGTTTTAGAGCCCATATCACATGCCCACTGGGAAACTCCCATTGTTTTTTTTTTCTTTAAAGATTTTATTGAATTTCCAAACTACACTATCACCTGGAGGAAAAAAAAAACTACATAACTAAAATCTAAACTACCCATATAATGACAGGTGTCCAGATAATTATTAATCTATGCTTAACAAAACTTTCTAAAAAGAATGGTTATACAATTCAGGCTATATCTATATCTTATTCTTTTCTAAATTCTATTCAGTTTTTTTTTTAAAAAAACCTTTGAGATTCAGTGTATACTTAAACAAAACAATCAAACTTTAGAGAGATAAACATAACCACTTATTTAAAACTATTTCTTCTTCGGTTTTTCTTTCTTCTGTGTCTTCTTCTTCCCCTTTCCCGGGATCTTGGGACCTGCAGCACCCAGTTCAGACTCCGAATCACCTTCTTCAAGTCCCAAATTTTCTGAGGATGAACTTTCTAGTCCATAAATACTTTCTTGCTGATCCAATGAGTTCTCTGATGAAGATTCTTTTCCTTTCTTTTCTTCTTACAGTAAACCAGGAAAGCATCTGCCTTGGCAACAGTATCTATCTTCTTCTTCTTCTTGTCTTTAAAGGTGAATGTTAGACCCTCTGGATAAATCCAGCGATAAGAAATATTGGCAGATTGTAACCAAACAGTCAATTTTTTATAAGCCTTTCTCTTCTTCCTGATCTCATAAGGAATGTCCTTTAGCACTTTAATCTCCTGCTCTTGGATTTTCAGGGTGACTTTGTTGGTGGTTTTGAGGACCACATCTCTTGTAAATCTTTTAGAGAATCTCACCATTACTTCCCCATGCAGGTTTTTTTTCTTCACAAATTCTGGATATGTTCTGTAGATCATATCCATATCGCTTTGAAGATCTTCCGCTTTCATCCCTGTCACTGGGGCCAGTGATTCACTGAGTAACTTTTTAAGATTCTCCCCTTGTTGTTCCAGAACACCCTGAAATCTCAAACAATAGTTAGAACGTTCCAATTGCATAGCTAATAAGGCATTTCTGTCAGATGATCGTTCCTTCTCCATTTTGGACAATCTTAAATCATGCTTCTCTGTTTTGATCTTAACACCCAACAAATCCTTCTCCACTTTCTCAGATTTCCTGTTTGCCTCTGCAGCTTCTTTTTGCAGTGAGTCTAATTTCTGTTTGACTGTAGACAGCTGATCCATCAGGGGGTGCAAAGCAGCTGTTAGTGCCAACTTGAGCTCTGTTGCTTCACCTTTTGAACTAGGAAGAGAACTGGGTAACGTAGAGCTTGTTTTGGGAGAAGGTTTAGTATTTGGCGCCATTTTCTCTCCCCTCCCGGCCATCACGTCTTGTTTACCAGAAGATAAGAAAGTTCAAAGAAGTCAACAAGTCACTCTAAAGTTGATTAAAGTACTGCTGAAGCTTCTCCCACTGAGATCTCAAAAGCCGTTTCAAGCCGCGATTCTCAGATTTTAACACAACACAATTTTTCTCTTCACCAAAGCGGAGAGTTGAAAGGAGGAGGGGATTTAAGTCCCACAATCACATCTGAGAATCTTGCTTTAAAACTCACGGTTGTCGCCATGCGTCTCCGGTAAGTTGCTAATTCTTTTTAACTCTGGACTCCTGAAGCTGTCCGGTAACCACTCTTAAAAACCCCAAGGGTTTCTAACTGAGGGAGGACTATACAGGGCATAGAGCAGCCTCAATCCCGGGATCGCCATCCCTGGAGAGGCAGCTCGGTGCGCCCCAAGCAGGGCCCCCTTTCTGGGGGTCCCTGGGGGGTCCGAGCCAGCCCGGAATCCCCTCCTACCCCCAGTAGTCCAGGTCGCTGGCTCGGAACATCGGAGACCAGCGCCCGCTTCAGAACGCCATTAGACCGTAAGTCGGAAACTCCCATTGTAACTGCTTAAGCCCAACGGAGACATCCGCATCTGTGCGGATTACAAGTGCACATTAAACATGGCACTCCAGGCGCACACTTACCCAGTGCCCATAATCAGCCATGTTTTGGCTACACTGGCCAGTGCCAAGGTCTTTGAAAAGCTGGACCTGGCACAGGCCTATCAGCAGCTGCCTGTGGACGATGCTACTGCCGAAGCCCAGACCTTCGTGACCCATAAGGGGGCCTTCAAAGTAAAGCACCTCCAATTCGGGGTCAGTGTTGCCTTGGGTTATTCCAAGAATTAATGGACCGGTTGTTGAAAGGGTTGCCAGGTGTCCAGCCCTTTTTTGATGACAACCTGATTGCGGCCCCGGACATCCAGACCTTTGCGATACGTCTCTGTGCTGTCCTCCAGTGCTTCTAGGACACTGGTCTGAAGATCAAGAGGGCAAAATGTCTGCTCGGCATTCCATCAGTGGAGTTCTTCGGCTTTGTCGTGGACGTCCAAGGAATCCACCCCACACCGGACAAGGTAAAGTCTATCTCTGAGGCACCGGCCCCTCAGTCCAAGGTGGAGCTCCAGTCATTTTTGGGGCTCCTGAACTTCTATCATGCATTCCTTCCCCACAAGGTGGTGGTGGCAGAGCCACTGCACTGGCTCCTGGACAAGAACGCTAAGTGGGCTTGGGCCCCTCACCATGCGGCCGCTTTTCAGGCCATGAAGGACTTACTTACATCTAATGCTGTGCTCACCCACTTTGACGAGTCCCTTCCTGTCATCCTGGCCTGCGATGCCTCCTCATATGGGGTGGGAGCAGTCCTGGGGCATCACTTACCCGATGGCTGGGAAATTCCGGTCGCTTATTATTCAAGAACCTTGTCATCTGTGGAGTGCAACTATGTGCAGATCGACAAGGAGGTGCTGGCTATTGTGGCTGGTGTCAAAAAATTTCATGACTATTTGTATGGCCAGGCGTTCATGGTTGTCACCAACCACAAACCTCTCCTGGGCCTCCTCATCCCGGACTGCCAGACCTCCCCAGATGCTGTCTCCCCGGGTCCTGTGGTGGTCCATCTTCCTTTCCAGCTACCAGTACTCGCTGGTCTATCGCCCTGGCAAGTCCATTTGTCATTCTGACACCCTGAGTCGCCTGCCGCTGCCCACCTGTAAACCAGTTCCAGCTCCCACCTACCATATCGCCCTTCTAGTGTACCTTCTGGACTAACCCATCCAGGTTGCCGACATCTCCCGGTGCATGGCTAGGGATCGTACCCTTTCCCGGGCCCTGGTCTGGGTGGGAAGGGGGTGGCCCACCTGCCCGGGGCAAGAATTTGCCACATTCTCGGCACGGCGCAATGAGCTATCCAGCCACAAGGGGTGCCTGCTCTGGGGGTCACGTGTAGTGATTCCTAAACTGCTCTGCACTCAGATACTCAGTGCTCTCCACGACACCACCCTGGCATTGTGCAAATGAAGGCCCTGGCCCGAAGTTACATCTGGTGGCCAGGGCTGGACAAGGACATTGAGGACCAGGTTCACTGCTGCAGTAAGTGCCAGGAGTCATGACCTGATCCCCCCCATGCTCCGATCCACCCCTGGGAATCAGCACAAAGGCCCTGGTCCCGGCTTCATGTGGATTTTGCAGGGCCAGTCCAGGGGCAGATCTTTTTCCTCCTAGTAGACAGCTACAGCAAATGGCTGGAAGTCATGCCAGTGAAGTCCACATCATCTGAAGCTGCCATCCAAGCCATGTGGTGCATCTTCTGCACGCACAGCTTGCCAGACATGCTGGTCTCTGACAATGGCACGGCCTTCACCTCCGCAGAGTTCCAGTGATTTATGGAACTGCATGGCATCAGACACGTAAGGTCTGCTCCCTTCCATCCAGCCACCAATGGGCAGGCTGAGTGGATGGTCCGCACGACCAAGGACGCACTGTGGAGGATGGACCAGGGGGACTGGGAGTTTAAATTAACTGCTTTTCTGTTCAGCCAACACTCAACGCCCCACTCCTCCATAGGATGCAGCCCTGCCAAACTCTTAATGGGCCGCCGGTTGACTTCGCAACTCGACTGCCTGCACCCTGACTGAGCAGCAACCGACCTCAAGGAGCCCGATGTCCCCCGGGCTCCATGAGGGTTCTTTCCGGAAGATCCCATGTATGGCCCTGATGGAGGTCGTAACAGGCTGGGCACTGGAACACCCTAGGCTGATAGTCTTGGGTGATTTCAACATCCATGCTGATAATGTGGCCTCCGTACAGGCAGTGGACCTAGTGTCATCCATGGTGGCGCTGGGACTCTCCCAACTTGTAACGACCCCCACTCATCAGGCAGGACACATGCTCGATTTGATCTTTGCAGCGGGGGTAACAGTGGATCGGATTGCTGCATTTGCAGTACCATGGTTGGACCACCATGCACTGAAGGCCCGCCTGGACATTCCACTCCAACCCTGTTTAGGCGTCGAGCTTATTTTAGCTCGCTCTTGGAGCAAGATGGACCCAGGGCAGTTCCTGGCAGCTCTGAGGGACCCAAGACCCCCTGGTGGTTCGCTGGATGAGCTGGTGGAAGACTGGCATGGCTGACTTTCCTCAGCCATTGACAAGATCACTCCTAGGTGCCCTCTGCACTCCTGTACTAGGCTGGCTCCTTGGTATACCTAGGAGCTACGGCTTATGAAAAGGGAACTCAGACGACTAGAGAGACGGTGGCGGCGTGCTTCCGACGAAGCTACAAGAGCATCTTATAGGACGTTTATGAAGGCCTATGAGATGGCAGTCAAGGCCACCAAGAAAGAGTACTTGGGGGCGGAGATTGCATCCGCTAGCTCACGCCCGGCACAATTATTTAGAACAATTCGGTCGATGACAGCATTGCCGCAGGGCAAATCAAATAATAGGGAATTAGAGATTGGCTGTGAGGCTTTTGCGAACTATTTTGCGGATAAAGTCTTGGCGCTCCGCCGCGACCTCCCCGCCACAATTGATACAATGAGCGAATTTGAGGCCCCTTGCACGTCTGGAATGCCGGGTTTGGACTCCTTTGGCCAGCTCAGCCTTGATGAAGTTGACAGGTTAATCATGACCGTACGTCCAACCACGTGCCTCCTTGATCCGTCCCCTTCCTGGCTTATTAAAGCGGGCCACGAAGGGTTCCGAGGTGCACTGAGGGAGATTATTAACTGCTCCCTTATGGTGGGGCAGTTCCCGAAGGCACTCAAGGAGGCGATGGTCCGTCCTCTCTTGAAAAAACCAACTTTAGACCCGGCTGAATTAGCGAACTACCGGCCGGTCTCTAATCTGCCATATTTAGGCAAATTAATAGAGAGGGCGGTGGCGATATGGTTGCAGGGATACCTGGATGACGCTTCGGTGTTAGATCCCCTCCAGTCAGGCTTCCACCCGGGGTTCGGGACCAAGACAGCGCTGGTTGCCCTTACTGACGACCTCCGGAGACATCTGGATTGAGGTGGTGTGGCGGTGTTGCTGCTGCTCGACCTGTCGGCTGCATTCGACACGGTCGACCATCGGCTGCTGTCCCGCTGCCTCACTGACGTGGGGATTCAGGGACTTGCTTTACAGTGGCTTGTCTCTTTTCTCCAGGGTCAGGGACAAAGGGTGGTGCTCGGGGAGGAGCAGTCCAGGAGACACCCGCTTGAATGCGGTGTGCCTCAGGGGGCTGTTCTGTCCCCGATGCTCTTTAACATCTATATGCCCCCCCTTGCCCAGATTGTCAGGAGGGCTGGGCTGGGTTGTCACCAGTATGCTGATGACACCCAGCTCTATCTGATGTTGGGGGGCCAGTCTGGCGCAGGACCGGATGACTTAGATCGGGCATTTCACGCTGTGGCTGGTTGGCTCAGGCTGAGCAGGCTGAAGCTGAACCCAACAAAGACGGGGGTCCTGTGCCTCGGTCGGAGTGGCCCATGGTCGGGGCTCCCACTCCCGACCTTCGACGGGGCACCGTTGGTGCCTTCGTCGGTGGTTAGGAGTTTGGGTGTGCTCCTGGATCCCTCCTTGTCAATGGAGGCCCAGGTAGCAGCCACTGCCAAATCGGCCTTTTATCATCTGAGGCTGGTGCGGCAGTTGGTCCCCTTCCTGGATCGCTCGGACCTGGCCACAGTGATCCATGCAACGGTCACCTCAAGGCTAGACTATTGTAATGCTTTCTACATGAGGCTGCCCTTGGCGCAAATCCGGAGGCTTCAGCTGGTGCAGAATGCCGCAGCAAGGCTGTTGATGTGCCTCCCGAGATGGGAGCACATATGACCAACGCTGGAGGCACTGCACCGGCTACCAGTGGCGTACCGGATTCACTTTAAGGTGCTGGTATTGGCCTTTAAAGCCCTAAATGGCCTGGGTCCAACCTACCTAAGGGACCACCTTTCCCTGTATACACCCCAGAGAGCACTTTGGTCCGGGGCCCAACATCGCCTGGCCATACCTGGCCTAAGAGAAGCTAAGTGCACTGCCACCAGGGGGAGGGCTTTTTCGGTGGCGGCCCCTAGCTGGTGGAACGAGCTCCCGGAAGAGATCAGGGCCCTGCAGGACCTGATGCAGTTCTGCAGGGCCTGCAAGACAGAGCTCTTCCGCCAGGCATTTGGGTAGGGGCCGCCGCTCTCGCTTTGTCCCCCCTGTCACTTAGTGACCACCAATGCGCAACATAACTTTTACCATCTAGTCGCTGAGGACCTTTTATGCTACCAATAGTAGGTGTAAGTAACATCATTTGGGACGCCATCAGATAGCACTGAGCACTTTAATATCTGTATTAGGTCATGTTTTATGTAATGTTGTAATGTTTTAACTGGTTTTAATTGTTTTATTGTGAACGATGTTCACCGAATTATGTAAACCGCTCTGAGCCTGCTATGCGGGGAGAGCGGCCTAGAAACCGAATTAAATAAATAAATAAATAAATATGTCCAGAATTATGCACGGGGCCCTCTCTGGCTACCAGGCTGGAACATCCGTGTCACCGGACCCCTGTCCTACGAGGTAGCCGGCAAGGACGGGCAGGTTTGGAGGGGACACATGGACCAGCTCCAATGCCGGCTACATTCCTGTGTTCCCGACTACACAAGCGAGCATGAGGTTGATGCTCCTGACCCGGTCCTGGACAAGGAGGAGGACCGGGGACCCAGCACTGCAACAGCCGTCGCACTCCAATATCCATCTCCATCAGACTCAACCACAGAGGCTGCCCTGCCAGACAAAGCTTCCAACACCCCAGCTTCCGCTCCCACTCCTGAGGCCGAGACTCCGGTTCCATTGCTGCCTGCTGCAGCTCTGAGATTTTCAGACAGGGAACAAAGAAGGCCGACATATCTCAAGGACTATGTCTGTTAGGGTGGGCCTGAACTATGGGGGAGGGGTGTTATGTTCTGTGATTAAATGTGTGATTATCCAATTACCTTGAAATTTATTCAATTCCCTTGAGACTTATCCACCCCTGGGATTATCCAACTATTATCCTGGGATTTCCTTGAAACTTATTCAGTTACCTTATCCAACTGCTTTGTTTGACTTCCCTGTTTATATAAGCAGGCTCCCTGACCTCCGTTTTCTTATGCTTCATCTGGACCTGAAATAAACTTGCTATGCTGAAATCACTACCACCGGCCTCCCGACTCCAGTACTTTTCATATAGCCGATGTGGTTTTCACTGTATTGTTTTGTGGAAATGAGAGAACAGTCTTCCAGGGGGCATGTGTGGTTTGCTGCACAGTTTGAAAGGGATGTTGAATGCGTGGCAGGTTTCAGCAAGGAAGGCTTGAAGGTCCACAAAAAACTGAATTAAAATGGGGCTTCCCAGATGGTTAAATTTTTGAGAAACACTGTTTTATGGTACAATAAAGTAGGCATATATAAAGTAGATGTGATGTACAAGCACTATTATTCATGTCTATTCATTCCTGTCAATGGGATTGGGGAGAACTTCCCATTGCATTGTGTCATTTGGTTTCAGGACCTTAGCATTAAAAATCCCAAATTAGTGACCATTATTGGTACCACTCCCAGAAAAGCAGAACATATAAATTTTGGAGTATGGAGAACTATTGTAGGAGGAGGATTTATTTCCTGTAAATGTGTCCTTTCTGTGGAGGGTTTTATATTTGTCATCTCATTATGCTGAAATGTTAACACAGTGTAATTCAAAGTTAGCTCTAGCAGGCAAGCATGCCCTTGATTTGAAATTAAACTGTCCCTCATTAGCCTTGTCATTCCTGTGATTTTTACCATGTTCAGAGCTCTCTTGCAATCATTCCCTAAGAGAGAAATTAGAGGGAAACTCCTTTGGAGGACAGAGGGACTTAAAGCACCAGTAGCGAAGGCCTCCAGGGGGCTGCAAGGATGGACAACAGAGTGAACACAAACCCTAGGGACAAAGTAGGCCTGAGAAGGGAGAGAGACTGGAACCTTGTGGGGAGGGTACAGAAGTGTAATGAGAGGCCAAGGAAATCAATACATTGGGGTATAAAGACACAATATTGTTACATGGCCAAGAAGGAGCAAAGCAAGGGCTTTGCCAGCATAGTGACGACTCCTGGTCTGAGGCCACTGTAAGCAGTGACAAGTGGGGGCTTGTCCAGGATCGAGTGCTGGTTAGCCCCCCTGGGAAGAAAAACAAAATATGATTATAATTCCAGGTCCCCAGAGCCAGGCAAGAAGTACTGTATTGTCATTAGACCACATTCAGTTTGGAGAGTGCCTGGCATCTGCCCAAGGGGAGCTGATCCAATGGGTGTTAGACAGGACAGATGGGTGCAACAGCTTTCAAGGATGGTTTTGGTGGGTCACATAGCATGGACTGTATCCAGTGGGGCAGCAGGGGTCAGGACCAGTGTTCTCTCTAAGCTGAGTTAGTGTGAGCTAGCTCACAGTTTTTTAGCTTCCAGCTCACAGATTTTTGTCTCAGCTCAGGAAGGAGGGCTCCAGAGAAAACTAAGTTATGCAGTAGCCAAATGCCAGTAGCTCACAAAGTAGGATTTTTGCTCACAAGACTCCACAGCTTAGAGGGAGCATTGGTCAGGACTATTTTGTATCCAAAAACATTCCCCGTCAGATGATGTGGAGGCACTCTTAGGGACATTTGAAAGAATGGCTATTTTAGTGGTTTGGTCCAAGCTGCAGTGGCGCACTATATTGGAACCCTTTCTGACTGAACCACTGCTGGCCATGTATTAAGCCCTCAGTGCTTAATACATGGCCAGCAGATAATGCAGATATCTTAGACAAATATAATGAGACAGGGATGAGAAGATTATTCCAAAGATACTTCTTGACATGGAGAGGGGGGTTGAAACAGGAGAAGGGGATGGAAACATGCAACATACTTCATTCATGACAATAGCACAGACCAGATGCTTTTTGTCTCTGCCTGCCTATACATATGACAGACTAGCCATTCGGTCAGCAGAAGATGCCTGAGGCAAGGGCAGAGACTTGCCCATCCTTAGTCCTAGCATTCTTACACCTATGCCAGACCTATCCAGGTAAACATTAACTCTCCATGTCTAATGAATGGTCAGCCATTCAGGTTCATCCTGCCACACATTAAGAAACATCACTCCTTTTGTCTGGCACTAGGGGAAATGCCAGACCACTCCATTGTTCCACAATGGACACCCCCAGTACAGTCATCCAGCACCTGGTTTCTGTTGTTAAAGCCTGACTCTGCCTTTCTGAAGAGCTCATTGGTCACATCTAGGCCATGCCCCTCCTGACAACCAAACCCCCTGGGACACAGGATTGGCCCAGGTAATATTTTGTCTTCACCTGAGACCAGTCCCCAAGGCCTTCTATTGGTCTGCATTGTTTTCAAAAGTCTATATCCATACACACACAACCCCCCACTCACTCTCTTTCTCTGCCCCCTCATGGCGCATAATGCTGGCTGTCTTCAAGGACTTCTGCACATCTGGACAGGTAATATTACTCAGTAACTGACCCCTCTATTTGCTATCAATCACCTCTGTTTTCTTAGTTCTGTATTGCTTGCTCTTTTTGAATGTTTAGTGTGCTTGTAATTAGGGAAATACTTTAAATTTAAAAAATTCACTTTACTCTTCAAATCTGGAGTTTTCTTACTGTGCTGGACCTTGGTATACAAGTGGTGTGCGATTCCTGTACCCCTCTGACCTATTCTGCCATATAGCTAACTTCCTCAAACAACAAGGCAGACCATTGGGGATAACACTAACTAGAACAAAATGAAGCAGGCTATCTTTTGTAAGTTGCATATCACACCTGAGACTTACCAGCAGCACTTCTGGGCATACAAGTAGGCAAAAGGGGAAAGCCCCTTTGAGAGACTATGCCCTGAAGGAGCTGGTCTGGAAGTGGCTTATGCCAGGCAGAGGAGACTATCAACAAGGTGGTGGTGGAGCAGCTGCTGCTAGTAATGCCAGTTCCTTGGCATACCTGGGAGCTGTGACTCTGAATCTCTGGAAGAGGTGGCCCAACTGTTAGATGACTATTGGCAGTGTAGACTGCATGCCCAGCCAGGAATGTGAGGGCTGTCACCAAGTCAGCCAAAAAGCCAGAGGCATGGTGGGCCCAGCACACTGAATGCTCCCCATGGAACAGGGGTTGGTCTAGGCAATGGGAGCTCAGGAGATGATAGAGATGGGGGGGCATCTCTGTGGAAGAAAACGGGGGGGGGATCCAAGAAACCCAAAAGGAGGGAGCCATAGCAAGACCGAGTGTGAGACAAGACTGGAAAGGATTGTAAGTGACTGGCCTACTCAGGGTTTGTCATATACCTGTAACCAGAAGATTTCCAAAGGGATTGTCCCTTTATGGAATGTTACCCAACCTTCCCTGTGATGGAGATCCAAAGGGGTAAGGTAGATATGCCCCTAGTGGTAGAGGCCCATCTCTTTTATCGTACAGTGCTAGTTTTGCTTGATACCAGGAATGTGGTCACCATTGTGTATCTGAAGTTTGTGCTGAAGGAAGAGGTAGCACTGGAGGAAGAGCCACTTAAATGAGAAGATGGCTCCATAGGCTGGAGGAATGCTTCTTGAAGGATGGTTGGATCCACCCCAATGTCATGGAGTAGGCTTCCCTTATATTTCTTCTGGTGGTGTGACGTAGAAAGTTTCTGTTATATAGAAGTGGTTATGGCATTGCAGTAGGACCTGGGAAACCCTGGTTCAGACAGCTACTTTGCCATGCAGCTTAGTGGATGACCTTGAGCCAGTCACTGTCTCACAGCCTAATCTCATAAAAGAATTTTGGAGGATAAAATGGAGGGGAGGAGAAAGATGTATGGCCCCTTCCAACTCTGTGATTCTATGATTCTGGGTACCCTGAGCTGTGGAAAAGTAGGATAAAAATGTGTTAATTAAATAAACAAATAAAAGGAGATTGGAATAATTTATCTATTCATATAGACTGATGGGCCCCACATCAGGAATGTCTCATCTTCAAGATTAATGTTTAGCCTCTGATATTACCTCCCATATCTTAGCTGCCATAACACTTTAATTTTATTACAGAAAAAAGTTTTGCTACAACTCCCCTTTTTATTGTAGACCACATAATTTATGTTCACCAGCAAATTACTATGCCAGTTTTATTGGCACAATTTATTAGTTTTCGCCAGAAAATAAAGTTTTATGAATGGAGCAAACCCATCACAGCTGTGATTCCCACTTTGCCAAGCAACAGTAAAGCTGAATAAAGGGAAAAGTACAATATCATCTGACCGTTGCATTTGCTTAAAGATAAAGGTAGTTTTGTTTAGTCACAAATGAGGCTGATTGAAGTTGAGAAGAAACTACTTACTGTTTTTTCATGGAAAATTTCAGCAGATCTGAAAAATCACTTTTTAATCATTTTAGTCACAATAATTTTTACTTATTCATTGAAATTATCTTCACTCTCAAGGTCCTTACTTGCTCTCAGTGGCATCTTGATGCAGCCCAATCTGATCGGCTATATGGCATCATGCTGTTATCCCATTCACTATGTGATCTTCTTGCATAGGATCTGTCATAGAATTAATCCAAGAAGGAAGAAAAAGACTCAGGCAAGCAGAAATGACACCAAAGCAGAAAGCATGAAAAACATTCTAGAAATGTGCCCATAGGAATTCAAATCAAAATTTGGAATGTTGTTTGTTGTTGTTGTTGTTTTTTTTAAAAAATCCATCACATATGAGCACTGTGCAGAAGAACAGATGACATCGCTTTTATTTACTAGAATGGCACAAACAAGTGTCTGCTGAGATCATAGAACTTAATCTTCAGAGAGAGTGAATACTCATTGCATTAGCACCAATCACAGAATGCTGAAAACAATTCCAGAGTATCCTGATTTGCTTTGCATCCCAAATTTGACATCAAGTCAATATGACTGATGTGTTTGTTAAATCTGCTGGGATCTATTGTTGTATGAATGTTTCTGTTGATATTACTGCCTCGGATGATATGCTGTTAAAAGGATGAGTCAGTTTTTTAAAAAACAAAACAAAACACTTTTTATAATGGGGAGGGATTCCAGGACGCCTGCCAGTTCAGCTCACAACTGTTCATCACTTACGATCAGGGAGCTGTCTGGGTGCTTGAAACCTATTTGTGCCATTTTGCACCAACAAGCTAGTTGCAGTAGGGGATCTGAACCTGACTCCCATCTTATTTATTTACTTCAATTATATCCAAATGAAAGATTGATAAAATTAAAATCTTCAAATCTTGAAGATGGACTACATAACTGTCTGTGGATTTAAAAAGCCAATATCAACAAACATAACCCAAGACAAAAGACATATAATTAGCTTATTTAAAATTTGGGAAATGCTAAGAAAGAGAATCAGTCCCTCAATCCCACCAGTAACATCACCAATAGACACTTATTAAGACAATCACACAAGGAGAAATAATGACTTACCAAACCTACTAGAATAAATTAGAAGCCTATTTATTTATTTATTTATATCCCACCCTCCCTGCATAGCAGGCTCAGGGTGAATTCTATCATACATAAATATACAGAATAACAGTTAAAACCAATGAAAATACATCAGAGTAAAAATACAGATTATAATTTCAGTGCTTCTAACCAGAGCCTCAGCAGATGAAGTCTACCACAAATTGGGTTCCAGATGGTTACTCAGATCTGGGTCACTGAAAAGGAGGCCCAATAAAGTATGGATGCCCGCTGCCTCATCTAAAAGTCTGGTGGAAAAAGTCTCCATCTTGCAGGCCCCTTTGTTGTTGTTCAGTCACACAGTCGAGTCCGACGCTTCACGACCCCATGGACCACATCACATCAAGCCTTTCTGTCTTCTGTCATGCTCCAGAGTTTGTTTACTTTCATGTTCATTGCATCAATAACACTGTCTAACCATCTCATCCTTTGTCATCCCCTTCTTCTTTTACCTTCAATCATGATAAAAGGTCCCGCAGGACCCTACTCTCATATGGGAGCTCATTCCACCAGGTAGGAACCAAGGCCGAGAAAGCCCTGGCCCTAACTGAGGCAAGATGGACATCCCTGGGGCTGGGGACCACCAGGAGATGTTGGTTAACAGAATGTAATGTCCTATGGGGCTCACAGGGGGAGACATGGTCTCAAAGATATACAACAACAACAACAAATACCTTTTATTGGCATAAAGTCTCAAAGATATGCAGGTTACTTCATATTAGGTTAGATTAGGAACTGATATACATCAGGTTACTTCATAGTGTTGAAAATATCACAAGGATGGTATATATGATAAGCTTAGTATATTATTGCAGTTGTGTTCACTTATTTAAAGATATGAATTGTATTATGGTCCTTCAGTAGGTTGGTAAGTCGTGATCATATAGATTACATTACTGATTAAAAGTGTATGTTTTTGTTTAAATTCAATTATTGTATATTTTGTGTTTAGACCTTTTCTGCTATTGTGCAACTCAATTCACCAAAGGAACTTCTGGATTATTTACTTTTTCCAAAACTGATGAAGATTATTTTTGAAATGGGATTGTTAACTGGCTGCCCATAGTCTTGCTGTAATAGTTGAATATTTCTTCTTTTTGCTCTATAATTGTTGAATATTTGTGGTCATTGTTTATGTATGCATTGTTTATATTTCTTGAATACTGTTCTTGTTCACCCTAATACATTATTCTAGAATTTGAGCAGTTTCTGTAAACAGTCACACAAAGCAGAAGTTTCAAACAGGTTTTTGTAGCTGGAAATCACAGCTGATTAAAAAATTTAACAGAGTCATTCTCACTAATTGGCTCAACAGCCAGTTCACACAGTATTCTTGTTATTGTTTGTGCATATCTCCACACCTTGGTCCTTTGTTTTGTGGGTCCAGGTCCAGGTCCAGGTGGTCTCTCATAATTGTGGCTGCTCTCCAGATGACAGAGATCAGTTCCCCTTGACAAAATGACAGTTTTAGATGATGGACTCCATGGCATTATACCTCACTCTAGACCTTCTCCTCCCCAGTCTCCACCACTGAATCTTCAGGAATTTTCCATCTCAGAGCTGGCAACCAAACCTTACATTTTCCTGATTTCCAGCCCTACAAAACCTGCTGTTTATTTGTGATCCTGCCAGACTATTTCAGCGTTGTGATCATGGCAGGAAGTAACTCCACCCCCCACAACCGTCCTTTTGCTAATGTGAAGGGGGACACTTCTCTGACTGACTCAGGAATCACTTTCAGGATTGCACCCCCCACCACTTCCCCATCCTTTGTCACCAAGCTCACTATGAAACACTCCCCCTCCCAGCAATAGGTATTCAGAGCCTGGATAAGGGACATAGGGAGTGTAAATCCCAGCATTTCTTAATTGTCAGATACATGTTAACCACCAAGCAGCAAGGCTCCAGTGCCTCTAAGAGATGTATGACAGGCAGAAAGTCCACAGATGCAACTTTTGTCATCCACAGATCTCCAGAGTAGGAACAACTCTGCCTATTTTCTTCTGGTCTGTAGTTCAAGGCACAGGAACCCTGTGAGAGAGAAGAAGGAGGTCTCCCAGACTGCACCCCTCCATACGCTCCTAGCCTTTGTCAACAAACTAACTGTATCCCACCCCCTTAGAAATAGGTCTTCAGAGTCCAGCTTAGGTAGCATTAAAAAACTGTAGTGGCCATCCTGAATAGGGTATGTAACTTTTTTTAAAAAAAAGAAAAGAAAAGAAAAGAAATGCATGTATAATGTCTCACTCCCAACTCAGTCACACAAAATTTTAACCCTACAGCAGCACTGCATGGACAGAGGCAGACATCCAAGAGGGGCAAGCCAGTATAGGAAGAAGAGGCATAGGCAGGGGAGGAGGTGGCAGGCCCAGAACCCCTTCCTGCAAAAGAAAAACAAGGTATGAGCTTTTATGTGCATGCACACTTCCGCAGATACACTGAAATGGAAGTTGTCAGTCCATACATATAGGCAGGGGTCCTTTCGTAGAAAAAGAGGTGCAGGAGCTCATTAGCATAACTCATTAGTATAACTCATTAGCATATGTCACCCCCCCTGACATCACCGGAAGTGTGTCAGAAAGGGAATGTCAGTTTCAGCCCCATTATAGATTGGACCACGGGGTGTTACTTTTTTCCTACCATAGAGAACAATGGAGGGAATGGGGGCAACCTGTTTTGGGGCCCGTAGAATTAGACCCCCGGTCCAATCTTCTTGAAACTTGGTGGGTATTTCAAGGAGAGGCCCCAGCAGCTACCCTGCAAGTTTGGAGCCTCTCCCTCAAACCACCTCCCCTCCAGTCACTTTTAAAGTTGCCGCTGAATTTCGGCGGCAATTCAGCAGCGGGCCGAATCAGATCAGAGAATCTGATTCGGCCCATGGCTGCCCTAGTGGCTACTCCTGAGCTGGCGGAGCTTTGCTCCACCTCGCTCTGTCCTCAAAGGACCCCTGCATATAGGTAGAGGGTGAACAGCAAATTAGCATACAGCATAATAAAGATGTTTTAACAGATACAAGAACCAAACAGGAATAACAAGCTAAGTTTATATGGCCACCATTTGTTTGGAGTTAATTCAAGGGGGGAGGAGACACCGTGAAGCAAATAAATGTCAGAACTGGAGACTGATGTGTAAATGTATCCTTCTTAATTATGGGATGCTAAGAGTAATTAAGCAAGACCCTGTTCTTACGCTCCATCCATCTCCTCTTAAGCATCGAGGTAACTAACAGCATCCTATTCTTTGAGGTGCAGAGTTATGTCTCGTCTGTCACCAAACCAAAGAAATACATTTTAAACTATCATTCTGAATGACATTACAGTCTAATATTCATGGAATTACATTACAATCACTATTCCAATCTATGATTCCAAATAAGAAATACACTAAAATAAAGGGGGTGTATAGCCCTTCTTGGTGAGAACACAGATGTAAGACTGAAGGAGTTTAGCACATGTAGTGAGATAAGAAACCAATATGCCTGTTAAGTCGGGGGGGGGGGCTGTTGTGAGATAGGCCGCAGATCAGCAGCACTCCACAAAATGGTACAGACTTCAGATTTGGGGGGGAAATGGAATCATGCTGTTTCTTTTTAAAAGTTTGAGGAAAACAGGCTTGAGAAAGAGTGGTGGGAACATAGAAAAAATGGGACAAGAAGGGATTGCTGATGACGCTGTGTTGAAAGGAGGGAAAAATGTTAACATAGGGAAATAAAACTGGATCATTAAGCCTTTGGTCTCTAATTTTGCCCTGTCTCAGCCTTCCCCTAACACAGCCATTTGAGAGAGGGTGGAATTAGACACCCACATCTAGCTGAACTGAGAGGCTGAGTTTCTAATCCATTGCCCTCCAAATGTTGTGTTGCGAGGAAGGCTTAGTGTGACAGAAGGCCTCTAGTTCTGCCCTCCAGACATCCCATAAAATCCCTGCCTAAAGGGGGGGGTATAGGCAGCCAATAAGTGGCATCCACCAATGTGAGAATGTGGAACCTCTGTAGGGGCAGGGAGAGAGTTAGGTGGATGGAAAGTCTGACATTACCTCAGATAGAACCTGGAGATGTGACAGAAACAAGGAAAAACTAACAGGAAAATTAGTTAGGTAGTTAGGTTTTGCACACTGAAGAAAAAGAACTCAGACACCTACAGCATAGGTTCATAGAGCTCAGGAGCTGACAGATAGGCAGGAATAGAGCAGGTACTCTGTATCTCCTTAGGAAAACAGTTGGTTAAAGAATTGTGAGGGTAGAGATGGCAATATCCCAAGAGGCTGTGATTCTCGGGATTCAGAATGCGCGCTCTCTCTCACTCTCTCTCTCTCTGACTGTGAGTGTCAAACACAGTATTCTGCAAAATTCATGCCATCCTTGCTTGATGAACACAATAAACTTATAATCTGACATCATAAGAATACTTTTATAAGAATGGCTGACCATGTAGAAATGTCTGGTAAAAATCAGCTCAAGGTGACAAAACATTTTAAGTTCTGAGGCAGTACATTCCTCTTGTGGAGACTGAAATGCTCTTTGTGTGAGAATTGCAGGATTTTCCATGTCAGAGAGTAGGCTAATATTCAAGCTTCTTAGAAATGGAAAGTTCTTTGACATGCATTTCATAAAGAGGTGATTTCAGATCAATACCTCCCCAAACAGCAAATGAGGTGGTTTATAGTTCCTTCATGATGATTTTACCAAGACAAATAATCATTCATGAATTATTTCTTAAGGCATGCATTCCAGTACATGCTTCCTAGAATGCCAGTCAACTGAACAAAGCCCAAAGCTAGGGGATGCAATCATACTAGACCAGAAGATGGAATATGATGGACCAAAGGCAAAATCCAGAGAGGCATTCACTGGGCAAAATCTAGCAGGATTTGGCATTTAATTGGTGAAACTCACAGAGGCCATTACTAAGATCAATAGCAAAAGATCTTTATAGAACAATCTCTGAGATTTACTGGCCTTTCAGGCCTCAGTTGTAGTTACTTGCAAGAGCACAGTTCTATGGACTAGGCCAGTTGGCAACAGTATCCTTCAGCATTCCATTAATGAGCAGTTCCTGGAAGAGGGCACCATCACAGCAATACATTCTGAATTTTAAGGGTGTATCCTTGCCATCTGCTGTACTTGATCTCCAAAATCGTACGTCAACATTTCCTTCAAAAATAGGGCCCTGCATCTTTTCAAAATGCTGAATATTTGGGAAGAAAAACATGCCCCTTTCAGAATGCTACAATACAATACATGAGTATTTTGTACTCATTTATTGGAACCATGCTACAAAATGTACTGTAAGAAGCAGCTTTAAGGACAATAAGGTTCTGGGATTGAATGTTATCTCTCTCATTTTTTATAATGGGTCTTAGCTTTGGTATCAGTCTTCTCATCATACCGCACAGTTCTGAATACAATGGAGTTACACTTACACACTGCAGTCTCAGCTGCCTTGCAATGACTTTATCTGTCAGCTTGCAAATGGTATGTACTCACTTCCAATTTCCTGTGGCCTGCCACACCAGGAACATACTTCTTTCTGCTAATTTGGCTGATTATGTCATTTTTCTAGGCTTCAGGGCATTTGAAGAGACAATCAACAAGTTGTAAGGGCGGGAAATCTTGATATAAAAAAACCCTTTTTCTTCTTTTGTTATCATGTCACCAAGAACAGGAGAAAGTAAAGAAAAAAATGAATGCATAAATGCTGAGTGGCCAAGAAGTCAATTCAACCGTTCACAATATTAGCACTACAGTATTAAAGGTAAAGGTTTCCCTTGCTCGATAGTCAGTCAGATCTGACTCTAGGGGGCGGTGCTCATCTCCATTTCCAAGCCGAAGAGCCAGCATGGTCCAAAGACTTTTCCATGGTCATGTGGCCAGCATGACTAAACACCAAGGCACACGGAATGCTGTTGCCTTCCCACCAAAGCGGTACCTATTTATCTACTTGCAGTTTCTTTCTTTCAGACTGCTAGGTTGGCAGGAGCTGGGACAAGAGACAGGAGCTCACTCCGTCATGCAGTGCTTGGGTCTTGAACTGCTGAGTTTCCAACCTTCTGGTCTGCAGCTCAGCATCTTAACCTCTGAGCCACTGCGGCTCAGTATTAATGCACCTTTAATTTACTGCATAGCTGTCGCCGGCTCTCACATGACAGAGTTAGCTTTCCAGTCTCCATTCTACAATCGTTTAAAACAGTGTTCCTAGCTCTCTTGTCGGTAGTGAGGGTAATGTCATGTCTAAATGTCCCTAAATGAAAACTGTAAGGGTGGCCTTCCCATGCAAGTATGAGAAACATTTTTCTTGTCTTTTTCAGTGGGCTTCAATTCTAAACATTCTCCTACAGTTTGTTGCTTTGCCATGAATCAAACTACAGCAGCCACGTGAGAACATGTAAATCCAAATAATATAAATTAATATGCCCAGCTTTGGAAGCTAAGTAGGTAGGCAAAATATATAAGGCTGGAACATTGGAGGCAGCTATCACAAAGTTTCCCCAGCTCCCCATCTCAATAGGATTCAGACAACCAAGGAGTTTAACTCTTTGGTGGATATTTCTTTCTGTGTGGTAAAGGGGAGGGGGGGGCAAACAAAGATCTGGTTCCAGCGAATACTGAGTCAGTCAGGCAAACTGGACAGGGCTAGAACATGACAAACCACACAGCTTCTCCTCTTTCCAGCAGGATTTAAACCATCTTTTATGTCATTGATTTTTTTAATACAGACAATGAACAAGGGATGGGGACAAGGGAAGCAGTGTAAGCATGTTTTAGATGCATTTTTGAATATTTTTTAAAAAAAAAAACTTTCCCCCCATTGTTAAATGGACACTGTGAACAAAGTACAGTCTGAATGGAGTGATGACTGAGCATCTCAGTAATAGTATAAATGCCATACCCCACCCTTAAGGATTCTGAGAGATACTGGGATACAAATTTCTCCACATCTACTTGGTATAGGTCCACACAAAAGCCAGTAAATGTAATGTTCAGCCAATCACTCCTCCTGTGGGTGATGGAAATAATGCCGATCAAATGATTTTCTCACAGCTTTTTAAAAAAATTGCAGTGAATATTACAACAAATATACAGAATGCTGAACCATGAGTTCTGTGACACCTCAAGTGACAATGAAATTAAATATATACAGGTGAATTGGAGTGCACTGGAGGGTAACTTATAGCTAGCTTCACAAAAGTAACAATTCAACATAATCACTGTCTCTATGGCAGTAGGGAATTGGCCAAATCATTGTACACAGTCTGCCAAGACAGCCAGGTCTCCAGAGCCTTAAGTAATACACTCATCCCCAAGTCTGATGCCACCCTGACTTCATGCCCAAGTGTTCTGGACACCAATAAAAACCAGTTCTTGCTTCCCTATTGGATGTAGATGTCTCTACCGGGTCAATGCAGTATGTAGAAGAGGCTCCCCACCCATTGGCTAGGGCCCATCCCTTATATGGGACCCCACTGGTTATTTTTTTCCTGCAACAGCCACTGTCCAAGTTACACACATACAGATGGAATGAATGGGATTTGTCCTCTTCCATAATTTGTATTTTCATGCTCCATTGTAATGTTATCCAGTTTCAGATTCAAAACAAAGCAAAACACCAGAAGTGTTTATTCTCTCTTTGTAATCTATTTATTTAGGCATCTTTGGGCTTTGCCTATGACAAAACCAGGATGTAGCATACATCTAAGAAGTTGCTTTTTAGCACTGTGAGTTGCAAACATGGGAAGGGACAAAGATCTTAACCCCCCCCCCAAAAAAAAACCCTTGCCCCTCCTCTTATGATTACCCCAGTAGCCTCAAGTCATCAGCAAACTAGATTAGATCAGATTTTATTTACTGTAGCATCACTGCTTTGGCTAAACCCTACAAACTGCATTTGAATCCATAGCAGCTTCCACCAGTTGTCTTTACAGAATTGTAGGATGTTGAACTGCAAAAAGGGTAGTTGATCTATGACAATGATCCAGCCAAGCCTATTCAGCTATATTTCTTCCAGCTACTTCAGTAGTTAGGGATATGTTTGGTAATTTGTTTAGAGATTTATTTAGGATGTTTTGACTGTCTTTCAACATAGAAGTCCTGAAGACAGCTTGCAACATAGCACAAGGACACTGGTAGGACATGTTGGAGGTCATTTACTCTTAGGGTTACAATAAGTCAGAAGTGACTTGATGGCATATAACATACACAAGACACATAAAAAGTAAAATAACCAGTGGCTACCTAAAAACTTTAATTCAATGACGGCATAGTAAATCCTCCTGAAACTACACTCACTAAAATTATTACTAGCCAGAATCTCATTATACAACAGGATGCCTCGTATTTGCCCTCATACCATACCTGAAGTAATGACCCTACAGGAAGAATATCCTCCCAGGGGTTGCCTGTTGCAGACAGCAGATGTTGAGGGGAATAGCTACTGTTTCTGGAATGGAGACAGAGGTTTTATTGTACAACTCATTCTAGAAAGGAACTCAACTATTACCTTCTACCTACCTTTGATACCTGTGTTCAAGTAGGCTGTTGCTGAAAAAGGCCAAACTACAATAAACCAAATTGTCTGTAAAATGCTGTTAAGATTGCCAGTCCCTTAATCGTTGGCAGCGCATAAATCTTTAAAAGTTCAGAGGCATCAGGGGAGGCTGCAGTGTCTCCTGGCCTCGCCTTCACCAGTCTTTCCTAATTTATATGATATGGCCTGTAAGATTATACGTCCTTGTTTTCAGGAGATGAAGGATGAGCAAGAGGAACAAACCAGTGAGTAATTCAGGACAAAAAACACCATGATTCCAGTCATTCCCATATTCAGGGACTTGCAGTGCAATCCTAAACAGAATTATACCTTTTTTTCTTAGCCCATTGACATCAGTGGACTTAGAATGCTGTGAGTCCACTTATAATTGCACTATTGTAACATTGAAAACTGGACAACTGGCTGCTAAAACCACCTTGTTCTTCTGGAATTTCTGGTGTTTTCAGCAGGGGCGTTGACTTTCTAAATCCCCGGGGGGGGGGCAGGGGCTCTCTCGTGACCATGTCTCTGCCGCTCCCTCCCCCCCCCCCGGCCCAGGGAGGCAGACCCGCGGCGGCAGCCAGCTGGCCGGGACTGCCGCCCGCGTGAAGCGCGCGGACAACTATGTCCCCGCCGCCTCTCTCCCCCCCCCCCCGCCTCAGGGAGGCAGGGCAGGCCGGGGGTGAAGGAGAGGCGGCGACGGCCGGCTGGGCGAGCATTTTGCCGGGGGTGGCTGAGCCCCCCCCGGGAAATTTCGGGGGAGGCTCGAGCCCTCGAGCCCCCCCGTAGTTGACGCCCATGGTTTTCAGTAATCTCTTCATGAAAATAAATCTCTACTTACAGCAATCTCAGCAGTGGTTCAGAGACTCAGTTATTGTACATGGAACTTGGCATATAATATAAACATTTCAGCCTGTTGTACCTCAGTGCTTCATTCTAGAAACTGTCATCCTGAAGCAACAGCATGTTTTTTTTAAAGAATACAATAGAATGGCAGGATACAATAATTTACAGAAGGAAAGGTCAATAGTCCAAAAAAACTTGCCAAAGGTTTACAATAAATTATAAGTAAAAAGTGAAAGCTCACTAGAAGTTGCTACATCAAATGTTGAGTTATTCTAAAGGTCAGTATACCTTGCTGCAATGCATGTAAAATGAACTTTACCATCCCAGGAACACAAGAGTCCTTGTTTTTCCAGTGCATGTATATAATTCAATTTTAGGAACCAACTGGCGGAAAAAACCCTTAGCTGGTGTTAACCAGGCTAATATCCTTGTGGTCTCTTCACCACATGCCCAGGTGAACTAACATCAAGTAAGCAGACTTCTATTCCTGCTAATATACCTTATTAGAATAAACACACACCCTGATATAAGAGTTGCCTTCTGGTCAGGCAGGGTTCAGCCTTTTTCTTATTTTTAATCCTCCCTGATATACCTGTAATATGAAACTCAATTCATAGAAACATTGCTAGAATTTCCAGAGGGAGGGAAATGTCGTAGGATTGTCACAGTCAGAATTCCCAAAATACAGGATTTTAATTTTCATACTGTGCTACAATTATTTATATAATATTGTATAGGAGTGATATAACATTTGTTGAAGCTGCTGGGTATCAAGTAATCTCACAGTTTACTCACAATACACTCTTATGCAAAGAAAATTTACATTCATGCATTTTTATGTATTTCAGTTGGTACACACCACACACACAGTCTTTATGCTTTTTCAGATCAAGTGGGGGAAGAGTTCAAAATCTAACTCACGGAATTAAATAGCTTGCATCATGTCACTGACATTTTAATTTATAATCTAAATGAAAGATAAAAATTTACGTGTTTCTTCAGAGGCACCAGGACAAGACAGAGAGTCATTATAAATACAGATGAAGAGATGTCTTTTCAGGCAGTGATTAAACCAACCTTCTTTCCTTTCTTTCCCAGCCTAGTTGTACATGTGTTGGACTCAGCAGGTGGGAGAGATAACATCTCTAGTAGATAATTAGCCTTAGGCTTTTGCAACTTTCTTTCACAGATAAAAAGGAGGTTTATTACTTGTCTGTCTTTCAAGTTCTGTTCCCTAACATAACCATTTCCCTTTTCCCTCAGCCCCAACAGTCTATTCATTTAATTTGTATACATTTAAAATAAAATGAATATAGCTGATTAAATAGAGTTAATATGTTGTGAGAGGGATTTTGGACTCATTGACTGGACTTGATAATTAATATTTTGAAATTTATAGACATTATTTTAGGTGATCACATATTTTATGTTTTGATATTTTGATATTGTTGTAATGAGCCTGTTTTAAAAGGGTATTTGTAAAACACCTCAAGCTTTATGGCAAGGTGGGATATAAATTCTTTAAAATAAAAGCAGAAATAAATTAAATTTGCCTTCTAAATAGTTTTAACGAGTATCTAGACCTGCATTGGATCAGCTCTCTTTTTTGGGGGGGGGGGAGCTTCATCTGAAGCTCGGGTATATGTTTGGTATTCACCCAGGAACAGGGTCCCCCTCCAACTACTAAGCACCAAATGAGACATTTCTTGAGCTTTGTGGGGTACTATAGCAAATTCATTTTTCCAGCCTGCTGTTGGGTTGTCCATGCAAAGACAAACCTTCATTGTGTGGCTGACCCCACGAATGGACACTACTTTGTGATAAGCCCTCCTAGGGCTTCTGTCTTGTGGAACCCTAGCTTCATCCTGCCCCTTATAGTCCATACAAATGCCTCTGCCTGGGCTTTGGAGTGGTACTGTCCCAAGAGATCAGTGGCCAGGAGCTTGCAGTGCCCTTTCTCAGCAGAAGTTACAGCCTGCTGAGATCAAGTATGCCAAGAGTCACTGGCAACAACAAACAGTACAGCACACAGTAAGGAAAGGCAGAAAACAACTGTGAGCTGAATATCCCGCAAAGATATGCAAAAGGAGACTACAATACAGTGAACAATGTATCTAATCTGAAATAACTCTATACATAATCCATCATGGGAGAATACAGAAGTCAACAAAATCCATAAAGAGAAAATACAGACTCCAAAAGTATAAATATACAAAATAAATGTCCAACACTTTTCCAAGGTAGTATTCAGTGTTTCAGACTTCTGGTCCTTCCTCAGTGATAAGTATTGGAGTCGGGAGTCCATGGAACAGTGAAACAGCATGATCTTTATTGCTGGTCCGGATGAAGCATACAACCCAGGGCTCGAAGCCCTCCTTTTATGCTGGTCAGGGACAATCCCCTGACCTCACCCAACTGGCCTGATAGGCTATTAGAAGTCTATTTACATTTCATAGGTTCCCTGGGAGAAACCTAGGTACAGGATTGGTGGCCGGTTTGAATCCACCTGGCCTTTGTTCTACCTGTCTGAAGCTCAGGTAGTTTCTTGGCCATGTGCTCTGGCCATGCTCTGGCCATGTGCTCTGGCCATGCGGTCGCAATTAAGGGAGCACATGGCGACCGCAAGGTCAATACATAACACCCACATAACATAGTCCAGAACCCCTCTGCACACATAGTCTTTGAGATAGTCCGGGTGTCTGTGCTCACGTCCAGAGCGCCGGGGGGTTGTAAGGCGGGGCGTGTTGCTTGTGTCGGCAGGTTGCGGTGTGGGTAGTTGTTCTGCTGGTGGGGCCTGTCTGCTCGGGGGTCGTTCAGGTGTGGATGGTGCAACTGCTTCGTCCACGGGCAGGAGCGGCATCTCCGCAGTCTCCGGATCAGGGTCTGGCACTGCTTCTGGAGTCGTGTTGATGTCACGGTCTGTTGGTGCAGGGAGTTCGGGGGCCTGGGTATCATCGTGGTTCTGGGTACGGTGTCGAATCTGGTCAATGTGCTGTTTCCAGACTACGCCATCTTCCGTAAGGACCTTGTAGGAATAAGGCCCTGTGACTCGGACGATCCTCGCGGGGAGCCATGTCGGACCCCGTGCGAAGTTCTTTGCGTATATGGGGTTTTCGGGAGCGAATCCTCGGGCAGCTGGCCGGTCCTCCGTTGTCGGGTTCCCCTCGATTGCTCGGTCAGGATGTAGGTGGTCCAAGATGGTTCCCAGTCGTCTTCCCATCAGAAGTTCGGCTGGCTGGCGCCCGGTCCCTGAGTGGGGTGTGTTCCGTTGGCAGAACAGGAACTTGTACAGCTGCTCTTCCCAGTCGCCGTGCTCCATCTTCTTTAACGCATCCTTCGTTGTCCTCACCATGCGCTCGGCCTGGCCGTTGGTTGCGGGGTGGAATGGAGTGGAGCGGATGTGGGGCAGACTGCAGGCTTCCACGAACCGTTGAAACTCACCAGAGGTGAAGGCAGTCCCGTTGTCGGTCACGAGAGTTTCTGGCATTCCATGTGTCACGAAGATCGGCCAGAGACTCCTTAAGGCAGCGTTGGTGGATGTTGAAGCTACCGGCACTACCTCAAGCCACTTGTTGTAGCTGTCAACAACGATAAGAAACAACCGGCCCTGGACCGGTCCCGCGAAGTCTAGGTGCAGGCGGGACCAGGGCTTGTTAGTAGATTCCCAGGATCGGACAGGAGCGTGTGGCGGATCTGGCCATGACTCCAGGCATTTGGTACACTTCTGGACCCGCCCCTCAATGTCTTTGTCTAGGCCTGGCCACCATACGTAACTCCGGGCCAGAGCTTTCATGCGCACAATTCCCGGGTGAGCCTCGTGTAGGGCCTCTAGCACTTGAGGCCGCAGGGGCCCGGGGATCACCACTCGAGATCCCCATAGCAGGCATCCCTTGTGGGCCGATAGTTCGTGCCTGCATGTCATGAAAGCGGCGAAATCTGGTCCCGGTTTTTCTGGCCACTCCCTTCCCACCCAGTCTGAAACATGGGAAAGGATGCGGTCCCGCCGCGTGCAACGAGCCACATCCGATACCTGTACGGGGCACTCCGGTAGGTCCTCTAGGAGCGTGACGTGGAAAGCGGGAGCCGGATCAGGGTCACAGGACGGGAGGGGAAGTCTGCATGACCCATTGACTGAGGGCGTCTGCATGACCCATTGCCTTCCCCGGGCGATGTACCAATTTGTAGGAGTAGCCTGACAAAAAAATTGACCACCGCAGGACCCGCGGGGACAGCATGTGAGGGGTCTGCCTGTGGGGGGCAAGGAGACCCAGCAGCGGCTTGTGATCTGTGGCCACGGTGAATGACCGCCTGTAGAGATAGTCATGGAATTTCCTGACGCCGGTTACGATCGCTAGAGCCTCTTTGTCGATCTGGGCGTAGTTCCGTTCCGCCGACGACAGGGTCCTGGAGTAGTAGGCAACTGGAACCTCCTTTCCGTTGGATAGCCGGTGCCCCAACGCCGTAGGGGGACGCGTCGCAGGCCAGGATGACAGGGAGCCTCTCATCGAAATGCGCCAGGACCGCATTCGAAACTAACAGGTCCTTGACGGCCCAGAAGGCCGCATCATGCTTGGGGCCCCAGGCCCAAGCTGCTCCCTTGTCCAGGAGACAATGCAGGGGTTTGGCGACCGCCGCCTTGTGTGGAAGGAAGGCGTGGTAGAAGTTCACAAGTCCCAAGAACGCCTGGAGTTCCGCCTTTGAGGACGGGCGGGGTGCACCTGTAATCGCCGCTACCTTCTCCTTTGTAGGGTGAATGCCATCCACAGTGACTTGGAACCCCAAGAAGGTCACTGAGGAGACACCCAGGGTGCACTTGTCTTTTCGAACCTTGAGACCCACGTCCTGGAACCTTTGCAGCACCATCCGGAGGCGAGCTGCGAACGTGTTGGCATCCAGGGCGGTGGTGAGGACATCATCGAAGAACGACTTCACTCCTGGAACATCTTTTAGGAGAGAATCCATTAGATTTTGAAAGATTCCAGGTGCTACGCTGACCCCAAATTGGAGGCGTTTTACCTTGAACGCTCCCTTATGAGTCACAATCGTTTGTGCCTCGGCCGTTGCTTCGTCTACGGGAAGCTGCTGATAGGCTTGGGCCAAGTCTAATTTTCCAAATATTTTGGCACCCGCGAGGGAGGCCAGAACATGGCTGACCACCGGTACCGGGTACGCGTGGTCCTGTAATGCCTTATTAATTGTACATTTGTAATCCGCGCAGATGCGGACTTCCCTGTTAGCTTTGAGGGTGGTCACAATAGGAGTCTCCCACTTGGCGTGGGAGACGGGCTCGAGAACCCTTTGTGCCACGAGCTTTTCCTGTTCGCCTCCACTTTGGGCTGGAAGGTGAGCGGTGGCCATCAGACGGCCATGTGGATGGGCCGAACTGCTGGGTCCAGGTCGAAGGAAACCAGGGGTCCTTTGTAGCAGCCCAACGAGCCATCAAAAACGGCGGGGAATTCCTCGCAGATCACCGAAAAGTTGGTGGAGCCCACACGGTGTATTCCTGTCCACTGCACTCCGAGTGGCTTGAACCAGGTGTGACCTAGGAGACTGGTTAGATTGCGCTCCACCACGAGAAGGTCTAGCAGGCCGTTAAAGGCGTGGTACTGGACCCGGACCCTGGCTAGCCCCTTAATAGCCACGGGGTTTTTCTGGAAGTCCCGGAGGACCAACCCGGCCGGCAGCCATAGCCAGCATGCCCCCTTCGGGCAGAGGCGGCTGAACGTGGCTGCGGACACAAATGGAATACGCGGACCCTGAGTCCAGTTCCATGGAGCAAGGGACTCCCTCTATCCGGAGTGACACGGAAATTGCACCCGGGATGGGCTGGGGCAAGCTCATTACCGTGGCCGCGGGAACGATGTTGTCCACTTCTTTGAAGTTTGCTGCTGGGGCACGGGGGCTGTTCCTTAGGTGGCAGGCCCAGGCAAGATGGCCTGTTTTCCCACAGGCTCGGCAAACGGCATCATGGAAGCGGCATGTACGTCTGTCGTGGGGGTCCCCACAGCTGGCGCATGTTGGGGCCTGCCTGTTGAGGGAAGCAGAAGAGGGAACCGGGACAGCTGCTGGGCGCCGGCCCTTGGGCCTGGAGATGCTGGGCTCACCCTTCTTCGAGCGTGGTTGCATCCGGTGGACAGCCTCTTCTTCACTCGAGTCGGGTTCGGGGAGCGTCGCCTGGTGGACCTTGGGGGCTGCCTTCTCCTTTTGTGCTGTCTCAAACGCGACCGCTGTTTGGAGCATCTTCTCCAAGGTTGGCTCCGACATTGCGATGAGGCGCCGGCGGAGCTTGGCTTCCCGGACCCCACCCATGAAGGCAGTCTCCACGTGGTCATCCACATGGCGGAATTCGCAGCCCATGGCTAGTCAATGGAGTTCAGCCAGGAAGGTGGCGGCTGACTCCCCGGGCTGCTGCTGGCGCTGTATGAACTCCCAGTGCCTAGCTAGTTTGGAGGGCTTCAGGGCAAAGTAATCGCCGAGGGTCTTGGTTAGTACATCATAAGATACCTCGGTGGGGTCTTGCGGGGCTAATAGGTTCTGGGCCACCCGCATGACCTCCACCCCTCCGGAACTCAAGAGCCATGTGCTCTTTAGGTCTGCATCAGTTATTCCGTGGACCTTAAAGGTGCAACCCAGCATCTTGATCCAGGACTCCCACGTCTCGGGGCGAGACGTATCGAAAGGGGTAATTGGTCCCGGAGCATTGGCCATATTTACCAGAGCAGGAGCGGCGGCGGCTATTTGAGCGCTGTCCTCATGGTCTTGCGGCGGTGCCGGGGAGCACTGAGGCTCAGCGCTGGCGAGTGCCAGAGGATTGGGGCTCAGAGCGGCTTGCGGCAAGGCGTTGGAGTGCTAGGGCTCGGAGATGCCTGTGGCCGGCGGGATGGAGCTCACTGTGCTGCTGTGGTCGGCTGGAGAGTCGCTCATCGGGATCCCACCTTCGTCGCCACTGATAAGTATTGGAGTCGGGAGTCCGTGGAACAGTGAAACAGCATGATCTTTATTGCTGGTCCGGATGAAGCATACAACCCAGGGCTCGAAGCCCTCCTTTTATGCTGATCAGGGACAATCCCCTGACCTCACCCAACTGGCCTGATAGGCTATTAGAAGTCTATTTACATTTCATAGGTTCCCTGGAAGAAACCTAGGTACAGGATTGGTGGCCGGTTTGAATCCACCTGGTCTTTGTTCTACCTGTCTGAAGCTCAGGTAGTTTCTTGGCCATGTGCTCTGGCCATGCTCTGGCCATGTGCTCTGGCCATGCGGTCGCAATTAAGGGAGCACATGGTGACCGCATGGTCAATACATAACACTCAAGAAAAAAAACTGTAGAAGTATAAAATGCAGAAATGCTTTTAACAACATTTCAAAACGATACAAAAATGTTCTATTAAATTCATTATATAATATTATACACACTGTTACATAGAGTCTCATCCCATTTCCTGATAAGAAATTCAGTTCAGTTTCTCTGTAAAAGAGAATTCCTCCTTATAATTTTATTATAAGCAACAGCACAATATAAAGTGTGGACCACAAAACCAAAAACATCAAACCACAAATATATATTCACTACATATTGGGCAAGGTTTCATGAACTTAAGTCAGCGTCTCTAAAGGCTGCTTCTATGTTGGTCCTGGTATGTAACAGTGGAGTCTGTATTTTCTCTTTATGGATTTTGTTGACTTCTGTATTCTCCCATGAAGAGGCACTGGCAGTCAAATGGCCTGTTGGGTGCTCCAATATTATTTAACTGGGACCCACATCACCCTGGTTACTGACCGCTCCCTCCCCTTAATGGATATTCCAAATGAAGCAGTACAATGCTAGGATCCTTAGATGGTATATTTCCCTCCATCCCTTTAGGTTTGGCATCCAATACCAGCCCAGCAAGCAGCATGGGAATGCAGGTTACTTGACGCACTTATTCAAACCACCACTGAAGGAGCAACCTTGGTCCCCAAGGGAGGGTGGGTGTCCAGTGATGGGACCTGCCTCTGACTTGCAGGACAACTGACATAGACTGAGACAAACCCAACACAACTAGCAGCTGTAGCAGCCAGGCCAGGAAGCACCAAGAACAGGAAGGGCCATGCTGCAGACTCTAGGTTCGGTAACAGAGTTTTGCAGCTAGGTGGAGCCAGATGCATCATTAAGCCCTGCCTGGGAAAGGAAGCAATTTGGGAGGCAGTTGCAGTTGTGACAGGGCTTCAGGGCATTTCTGGCTGGGGGAAGAAGTAGAGAGGAGGAGTAAGCCAAGGGAAGAGATTGGAAGGAGAATCTGCAGCAATAAGGAGAATCTACAGCAGGCCAGGGAGGGTGAAGTATTCTTGCTTAGGCAGTGTGGGAGTGCAGAGGGTACAGAAAGGCAGAGGATTAAGGTGCTGCAACCCTCTCCATTATGAGGCCTTGCAGGTCCTCCACTGAAGGGCATAGCAAGGATAACACAGCGTTGACCAGGGGGAGAATCACAAGCATGAAAGAGAAAACTTTCTCATAATACTAAAATTTAAGGTTATATAATGATTTGCACACATACAAAGCAGACAAAAGAGGGTATGAATTCACTGGCAAGATGCCTGATGATGGTCCCTGGGTCAGATGGTTTTAATAAGGAACAAGTGGAGACCCGCAAGAAACTTGCAGGATGGTTATCCCATTCTTCACACCTTTGTTTCCTCCCTTCCCCTCCTACCTCTCTCACACTTTTTCTCCCTTCTGCCCCCCCTTTCTTACTCTCTCTCTCCTCCATGTATGTTACTTCCTCTCTCTTTCTGACCCGTCATCATTCTCTTTGTTTTTCTGCCTCCCCACCTCATCACTCTTTCTCTCTCTTTCTGCCTCCCACCTCAAATCCCACCCTCCCCAGGCTCCACTTCTCAAATGTCCAGGAATTTCCCAACCTGGAGTTGGCAACTCTATTTCCTTCCCACCCAACAGCCAACCTACCTTCATCAGTCTTCAGCTTTCCATCTCCACCCCCCTCCCCCACAGCCTCTACCTAGGAAAATTACAGTCTTTCTCCACAGTGGGGACTAAAGCAGCTTACATTATTATTTCCTCCTTGTTGTCTGCACAACAACCCTGTGAGGTTGCTTAGACTGAAAGTATGTGACTGGTCCAAAATCTCCCAGTCAGTTTACACCGCAAGATGGGGATCTGAACCTGGGTCTCGCAGATCCCAATCTGAAACTCTGTTACATCGCAATGGCTTTCATAGGGTGGCTGCAAAGCAGCTGGGCCTAATTAAGTCATGCAAATCAGGTGGTATCAAGTCACACAAAGGGTGCTGCCTAGGGATGCCAGCCTCCAGGAGTATCCCCTGGAGTTACTGCTCATCTCCAGGCTACAGAGATAACTTTCCATGGAGAAATGGATGCTTTGGAGGGTTGAGTTTATGGCATTATACCTCACTGAGGTTCCTGTCCTCCCCGGGCTCCACCCCCAAATCTCCAGGAGTTTCCCAGCCTGGCTCTGGATCCACTGCTAATGGCCGGGGGGGGGGGGTACTTGGCAACCCTAGTACTGCTGCCAGTGAAAACCCTGCTTTTTACTGACAGAAACAGTTAGAAACCACCCCCACCCCCCGAACATTCTAATCTCCTCACAGTTGATGCCTGGAGCTGATGCTATTTCAAAAGGTATTGGGGGGAATTCAATGGTCCTTGAAGTTTTTTTTAATTTTTCGGATTTTTCTGCAGATTGAGGAAGGGGCCTTACTTTGTAGGAAAAGCTGTTGGGGGAGAGTGAGCTCTCTCTCGGCAGAAATAAGCATCCACACTGGAAAAAAACCTCTCGGAATTAGAATATAGATTAGACAGTTTCATGCAAGATAGGTCTTTCTGCTGTCTACTTCCCTCCCTCAGAGGCAAGATTTTCCCTGCTTTTTTCTTTCCCTTTTGTTACTGAGCTGCCCTAGTTGTCTGTTTTCTTCTTTCCTGAAGAATTCTCACTGTCTCACCCTGTCACAGTATAGTATTTTGGCTGTTTGTTCAGCCCAGGAGCCTGAGAGAAGGAATGGGAGCCCCCTTTAACTTATATAACTTAAATGGCATTTGATAAATTTTTGTATTCCAAATTAACAAATATTTTACTCAACACAGAGGGAAAAAGTCAAGTCAAATCAGGGGTAAAATTTCTGTAGTAATTCAATATGGATAACTCTGAGGCTGTGATCACACAAGCAGTTTGGCCTGATGCAGCCACCCCTCCCCTCCAGATCAAATGGGTGCAGTCACACAGCCACATTTGTCAGGCGTTCCCCTGGCATACTCATCCCGTCATAGGATGACTTGGAGCCAGGTTAAAAAGGCACCACATCACAAGTGGTGTTTTGGTTTCCTATGCATTCATTGTGCAAGGCTGAATGTCTGAACAAGGGGAAGCGCATGCAGAATGGATTTGGCAGTCTAAAACTGCAGATCCATTCCTGTGACCAGGGAGGATATTTAAAAATTATGCCTATATGCACATATGCATGCATGAGTGCATGTGCACACACATGCACGCTTATGCATGTGCACAAGCATACATACACGTGCATGCATTTTGATAATTTTCCAGGCAGCACACTCCATGGCTGAGGCTCTGCAGTAATGTGGATGCTTGGCCATGGGATGTCTGCGTGGGTAACCCAGAACAGGGTGTGCTGTCTGGATGATATGCCCTGCAACACTTTAAACCAGTACAATTAGAGGCTGTACCATATCATGCCAAGCCACCATTATGACCACAGCCTGAGGTAAAATCAGTACATGCACAGACTTTAGTTCTTATGTTTCAGGCTGATGAAAGTTTCTTAAGCTATTCAGAGTTACTTAAAATCTTTATGTTGAGAGGCTTTTGTTCCAGTGTTATCCAAACACTCCAGCACACTGTCTTTGAGTATTCTCTGACTCTTCCAGAAGGCTGCTTCATCCTTTCCATTACCCAAACCCCTTCTCTTGAAACACCAGTACTCATCTTGAGTTTTTAAATGGCTCTTGAGATCTCTAACAGCAGTTTCTAACCACACCAGACCAGGGATATCTCCACTCTTCAGAACTAACTCCCTTACTTAATTCTCCTCTCACTAGAAGATCTATCCCCTTTCTTTGGCCCGAATGGGAGTCTCCATCTCACTATCCACTTGTCCTTGCCAACTTTCCCCAGTTCTCCTGTCTGTGTTAAACCACTCCCAGTCAGGGCTGAATTCTGAATCAACTCAGTGAAGGCAGAAATACGACTGACTCTCTTCTCAGCATGCAGCTCTCAAGTCTATTTCTGCTCAGCTGATACTAACCAATCAGATTCCGATACTAACCAATCAGATTCCAATACTAACCAATCAGATTCCGATACTAACCAATCAGACTCCTTGATGTAGCCTGTCACTCAAGGCTCTCCAGCTCTATGAAGAATTAACCATTCACAGTTTTTTATCTGTTTACATTGCACTTCTAAGCTTTTTAAAAGTGCAGTACACCACAAATGGCTATTTGCCATTACAGGTAAATGGAACTTCCAGGTTGAATGGCAACATGCCTCTGAATAATGGTTGTTGTTTGGGAACAGTGGAGGAGGGTTATTGCCTTCTGCCCATGGGCTTCCCAAATCATCTGGTGGGCCACTGTGGGATACAAGGTTGTGGACTGGAGGGAGCTGTGGTCTTGATCCAGCACAGCTCTTCTTATGTTCTTATGTAAAATGGCTCTTTGTAGATATCACTGTCTTGAAAAATAGGGTGTTAATTCAAAATACAAACAAACAGCTAATTCTACTGAAGTTATTTAGCACAGATTATTGAGTCAAGACTGAAACTGAAGATGTGAAGAAAAATGCAATTGTTGAGTTAAAATTTAATTAAATTGAGTTGAAAAATCCCCTTGTTAAATATTTACTAGCCAGCTCCAATCTATGTGCAGTCATAAATTCTTTGAAATTGATATACCGTTAATCAACTTGAATAACTCATCCATCATTATTGTGTTGTTTCCATTCAATAGTGGTATTGTTTATTATCTCTTGGAAAGGAACTAGAAATATATTTCCCTATTCTTTAGGGAAAACCTTGTGGTACAGCATTCAGTAATTAAGAATCTAATAGTAAGTATGTCAAGGAAGATAGATTTTTTCATTGTAAAATTTACAGTGCAGTCCTAAGCAGAGTAAACCCTTCTATGTCCTCTTACTTCAGTGTAGTTTGGAGGATTCAACTCTGCTTAGTATTGCACTGCCAGTAACTATCTAAAAGAATAACTTCCAAAGCAGAATAGTTAATGGCATACATATGAAATAGTCCAATACATAACCCACAATTAAAGTATGTAGTAGTATCTTAAATGTTTGTAGCAATGTTTTTGGCAGTGACAGTAGACAATTAGATCAGTCAAAAATAATATAATCAGTCATAAATAAGTGCTGTGTTTTAATAAAATCATATCCTTTGACATTTGTCTAAGTAGTCTTCAGTGATGCTAATGACTACCTACTGATTTGAACTGGCAGTGGAATTTTGCAAAACATCAAAACAAAGCTAATTTAACAGGTGTTTGTGGTTGTTCAGCACAAAATGAACAGGCTAGGTAATCAGTTCATGAATGATCAACATCTTTGAACACTGTAAGTTTAACTGTTAACTTGTTTGTCACAAAACTGGCAGCATCCTTTAGCTCAGGGGTTCTCAAACTACGGCCCGCGGGCCACATGCGGCCTGCCAAGGACATTTATTCGGCCTGCCGGGTGTTTTTGCCGCCGCTGCCTGTCCTCCGATTCCAGGGCCAGTTCATTCGCTAGATGAGGTTAGGCGATCGCCTATGAGCGCGTGGGCCTGAGGGCGCAGATTAGGCCTTCAGCCCCGCCCCCTCTCCAAAAGCCCGCCCTCTTGAAGCCTCTCAGGAGCACTCAGGAGTCGAGGGAGCAGTCCAGTCCTTCTGCTGCCTGTTTCCGGCTGCCCTGCCCCCCCTCTCCTTCCCTCCCTCTCCAAAAGCCCGCCCTCTTGCAGCCGCGTACATCGGAGCACTCTGGAGTTTGTAAGGGAGCACGTGCAGTGCTCGTGCGCCTACCTCGACGCTGTTTCCCACAACAAAAGCCTGAACTGTGCACTGCACACACACACACAGCCGGATTCCAGCTGCAACTGCAAGGCGAGTGGGGCCAGCCCAGGGGTGGTCGGTTGGTTGCCGCCTTGCCAGGGAGCAATGGGGTTGGGGCGGCTACAGCAGGCAAGTCAAAGGGTGGTGGGACGGGAGGCTGGCTACTGGTGGTGGTGGCGAGCTATCTTGTTTTTTCTCCTCCCCAGCCTTAGCCATGCCCACTGGGGGGGGGGCTCTATCTGGTCCAGAGAGGCCCCTGGTCTCAAAGGAGAGGGGAAAGGGGCGCATTGGTGCTTCCCCCCCCCGCGCACCTGACTTTGGTGTGCCGCCGGCGGAGTCTCTCTGAGACGGGAAGCTGTGCCTTCTGCTGCTTCCTCTTTGCTGTGTGCCCAACTGTCCTGCCTGGCTAGCAGGGGCTCAGAGCAGTTGGGGGGGGAGCAATTTTCAGAGGCTTTGGAGTTCTCTTTGGGTTAGCAACCGCTGCTTAGAAGTTGCCCGGGGGGGGGGGGGAGGAGAATTCCAGGTGCAAAAAGAGCTGCCTGGAACCTCCAGGCTCCGAAGGAACTTTTATTTTCTTTGGGTGTGTGTGTGTGTCGGCTGGCCAGCTCGCTGGCCAAAAGAAGTGACACCACCACCTGCCCCCTCCCTGACGCCTGCTGCAATGGGGGAGGGGAGAGGAGAGAGAGAGAGAGAGACTCCTTGCAATGTGTATATATGTGTGTCCGGCCAAAGGAAGCTATGCCACCCACCCCCTGGGGGGGGGATTGAATGCAAAAGCGTGGAGATGCTCCAGGACTCAGAGAGTCAAGAGGAAGGCTCCAAGCCAGTCTGATAGGGTTGCCAGACCCCAGTGGGGAAATTCCTGGAGATTTGCAAGTGGAGCCTGGGGAGGACAGGGACCCCAGTGGGGTCCAGTGCCACAGAGTCCACCCTCCAAAGCAGCCATTTCATCCGGGGGAACTGGTCTCTATATTCTGGAGATGAGCTGTAATTCTGGGGGATCCACGGATCCCACCTGGAGGTTGGCACCCTCAAAGCCAGATCCAGCAGCTGGGGTTAGCAGAGCAAAGCGGGGGTGGGGGTGGGGTGGGAGAGCCATATCGAGAGAGAGAGGGAAATAAGAAAAAGTGGAGGGTGTATCTTACTTTTCCTGGTGTCCTGTGTACTCTCCATGCTGATGGGGAAAGGGCCAAGAAATGGAAGCAAACAGGGACTCTCAGTCTGGGGCAAGTGATGCTCTGTATTCTTGGTGCTTGGGGGGGGGGAGGCAACAGTGGGAGGACTTCCTGCCCCCACTGCTGGACCTTCTGAGGGCACCTGGTGTTTTTGGTCACTGTGTGATAGTGGGTTGGACTGGATGGGCCACTAGCCTAATCCAACATTGGCCTCTCTTATGTTCTTATGGGTGCTTTTCCTTGGCGACCCTTTTTTGGACCTTTCATAAAGGAGTGAAGGACCTCTGAGCATGTGTAGCTCCTTCCCCAAACAGGCAGGAAAACAGGAGCGATGTGTCTGTGGGTTTGTGTGATGCTGCCCCAGTGAAAGATAATCACCAGGCTTCTCTCCCCCCCATTTGCCCTTTGACAACAAGCAGCTTTCTTAAGTCAACACATCTTAAGCCCATGAGTGGCTATTAGAAGAAGAGATTGGATTTATATCCCGCCCTTCACTCACTTAGAGTCTGAAGAGTGGCTTACAAACTCCTTTCCCTCCCCCTCCCCACAACAGACACCCTGTGAGGTAGGTGGGGCTGAGAGAGCTCTGAGACAACTGACCTTGAGATAACAGCTGGTACAGAGCTGGTACAGATTTTTCCAGGAATTACACAGGATTGCCCAAGGTCATCCAGCAGATGCAAGTGGAGGCATGGGGAATCAAACCCTGTTCTCCCAGATTAGAGTCTCTGCACACTTAACCACTGGTTCCCGTTTTGTTTTTTTTACTTCAAAATAAGATATGTGCAGTGTGCATAGGAATTTGTTCATAGTTTTTTTTAAAAAAAACTATAGTCCAGCCCGCCAGCGGTCTGAGGGACAGTGAACTGGTTCCCTGTTTAAAAAGTTTGAAGACCCCTGCTTTAGCTACATGCTTTGGGCAATGGCATATATCTCGTGGAACCCTGAGCTGGATTGGTGCAGCTATTACAGGTTCCTTTGGTTTGGCAGTGGAGCCAGGAAAGTGAAACCGCCTGCCTCCTGTGGCATTTAGGCATTGGCTGGAGAACACAGTGCAGATTGTGCAGAATGAGCTCCCTGCATGACCAAAAGGGGAGTCCCCTAAAGGGGCTCTGGGGGGCTGTGGCACAGAACAGCCAACCTCAGGGCTGGCAACACCCCAAGGAGGAGGATGGCTATGAATAGTGGTTTCCATCACTTCCATCCCTAATACCACCCTCTGCCCTGGACTACCTTAACAGGCAGGTTGGGGAAGGTGCTGAGTCTGTCAGTAATTAGGCTGTCAACTGCACCCATTGTCCCCAGCCTATGCTGTGCGATGATCTGGGAACCTGCAGTCAATAAAGTTGTGGCCTGATTTCTCCCAGCATGCTGTGTCTGTGTCATTCTTCTTTCCTCCCCACAAGGGGCTGTTCCCCATCCCAGGCACAAGGATTTCCTACCAAACATTGTACACTTAGAACCTTACTCATCAAGATTTAGCCTAAACTATACCCATTCTAAATATAATTGCTTCAAATTCAAATAGAAGTATTTCTGACACTTGGGAATGACAGGGGTTTAATGATTTATCCCACCCTGTGATAGTAAAGAGCACCGACACACATTCAGCAAAGATCAGTGAGCAAAGTAAAGAGTAAAGATAGTAAAGATAGTAAAGAGCACCGACACACATTCAGCAAAGATCTCTATATGAGAAAGAACCACTGATTTCAGAATCTGACATCTGACTTAGAAACTTCTGTTGGATTTTAAAGCAGCTGTGGAGGTATCTGATATTCACAAGTCCACATGTATGAAGTAAGGAAATAGGTCTATTTTGAAACAAAACTGGATTGCATAGGCAAGAGGAACTAACTCTGCTCCCTTCCCCCAATTTACTTTCCTGTGTTCTGTCATTTGAAGTATTTTTAAAAAAAACAGATTTATTTAAGGGGAGTCAGCCTAGCTGGAAGAAAAATGCCAACATCAACTGAGTATCAGAGGTTATACTGTCGGTGGGTTAAAGAGCAGAAATGAGCTTCCATCATTCATGCTCCCCATGATTACAAAAAAAACAAAAACAAAAAAACCCCAAAAACCAACAACACCCACCTTTGTCAACACTCCAGACTTTAGGAGTACAAGAGAGGTAGGGTTATCTCTCTCATATACAAATTAACAGTTCCCTGTACCTGCTTCGGAAGTAAAAAAAAAAAAAAATCCTACTGAATGGAGATAGTGGCATGTATACTATCTTAGACTAGATAAATCTCCTACATCCTGCAGTCTTTCTCCAACTTATGTGCCTCTTCCACTGGAGGAAGAGTTACATACTTTCTAGAAATGCTTCTTAGGCTGGAAGAAGGCCTTGTATGTCGCTCAGTGGAGTTATAAGATACATGTACTTTCTCCAATCTATCTCAGATTTGTAAGTAAGGATTTCTCGAGTAAGGGGCACATTTCCTGAGAATTTCATCCCACCTGGCTCTAGAAGAAACAGATAACCCAGAAATCAGTCTCCCATTGAAATCAATGGAAATGACTACATGATTTATTTCCTGCCATGAATAGCATAGACTGCCTCTTAGTTCAGCTTCCATGTTTGATTCCCATTTAAGTACAGGAGCTAGAAGTATCAAGTCTTTAAAAGAAAAAGTAAGTTCTTTACAACACGATGTAGACTTATTTAGGTTGGGGGAGAGGAGAGAAATGACTAATTAAAAACATCATTATTTCTTCTCTTCCTAATATTTGTCTGCCATTTTTTCACTGCGGTCAGTTCCTGAGAGGTGGTACCAGGCCATCATATAATTGCAATTTAAAAAAAATAAAATAAAAACCTTTTCTACTAAGAGCAACATAGCATGAAAAGATGTATAACTGGATCTCCTACCATTGGGTTGTATAGTACCACTGCACTCAGCGAAATGTCAAGGCTTCCCCCCATGTAAAGATTCTTTCTATAAGACAAGAGGCTCTTCTGCTTCTGGAAGAGAATCTGAGTTGGAGGACCATCACATGCATCAGAGGAAGGAGCACCATTAGCTGAGTGCAGTGGTAGGATACAACCAATTTTCTTTCAGACTGAAAACCAGTCCCTGGAAGCTGGAATTGGAGTAGGGATGCAGCAGTGGGGACGGTGGGTTAAAACTGCCCATCACTAGTTCCCCAATAAAAACTGGGCCTCACCCCATGCTGCATGTTGGTCGGTGAGGGAAAAGACAAGAGCAATATAGGTACCTTTCTTTTTTCCTCAGGCAGCCAAGAGCAGAGAGTTTAAGGCCCAATTTACACCTCCCCTCTGAAGTAGTTTGACTGCTGTCTTTTCCCAAACTCATTTCACGCTGGTTTCAAATTTCACTCCAGGGGGTCTGAAGAGTACTAAGCAACAGCGTTTGTTTAAAGCAGTATAATGCTAGCTTGACCACAGGAGGGCAATTAACAAATGTAAACATTAATTTATAAACTAGAACAAGTATGGTTTGAAACTAGAAACAGGTATAGATAGGGGTTTTTTTAAACTAGAATGATTCTAGCGGGAAAGTCAGATGTAAATTTGACCTTAATGAGGAAATGGTACAGGAGAAAGAGTTAAGTCCTCCTCCCAGAGCTCTGATCTGGTTTGGGTTCTGCCCTGTGATCTTTTCATGATGTTGGTCTCTAAAAGTGTTATTTTGAAGATGCTTTTCTCATCAGCCTTGTTTTGGAAAGCTCCACAGTTAATTCCAGCACTTCTTTGCTGCCATATGTAATTTTCATTATGCACCCCACTTCCTGCCAGCTTTGGATTTTAAGATTTTATTAACTAGCAGTTTGTGTAGTCATTTTTTAAACTTTCTTTTCATATCACTAATATGACAGGCTATGGAATAAAGTTTCCCATAAATACGGGTGAATCTGAAGAATATCTGTTTGGTTCTAAGATAACCTAATAGAAGGCTTCTAGCTACCTCATAGAAGGGGGGGGTATTCATTGCTCTCCTTCACTTTGTATTTTTTCAGTGAGTAAGAAATGAATAAGAAGGAACCAAATGAGGCTTTATATGTTCTATGCACATAATATTTACTGAAATTGACTTCATCTAAGAGTTTTGTACACACACCCTAATGGAAATAATTTAGCTAGGGATTTGTGATAAATGGGTTTGCAGAGTGCCATTTGTTTCAATTATCTTTCAAAAATAGGTTAAACATTGATACTCATTCTATTGAGTAACTAAAGCTTATATATGCAGAATTCCCTTCTGCAATAGTCAACTTACTGTTACAAATGACCAATTTATCTCTCCTTCTTACATGCAAGAGAGCAAGAGAGAGAATGTGTGTTTACATTAAAGGATACTCTATAGCAGTGCTGCTCACTACTTCAGTGAGTCTTTGTGGTGAGTATATTACATTAAACATATAGGCAAACTAGCTTGGTTAATATCAGTGTATTTTAAGTTGTAGAAACTTGTGATGGAAGTATTATACTCAAATGCACAATCCTAAAAACCAGATGCAGGAATAAAATAAGATGATATTACATCAACATATCACACTGTATCTAGACATAATTAAATGTTTTAAAAGATTTGTAGTAATTTGGCTGCAAGTATGTGCAGCCAAGGTTAAGCACTCATATGAGCTGTTGTCTAACAGGCCCTGCTGCTGATGCCCTTGATTTGCCAGGTGTGGCTAGAGCATATGCCTTACAGCAGTGACCCCTGTTCCTTGCAAAAAGATTGCCAGAGGAGGTATACACTGGTCTGTCATTGTTGTCATTTCAGAGGGCTTGCAGAATGTTCTTGTTTCACTACTGTTTCAAATTTGTTATTTTCACTGAACATCCTGCATCACACTCTTTCGTGTTTCTGCTTAGTGATATTCTGTTTCTGTTTCCGTTTTCGTTTGACTGGTTGTAAGCTTCGAGAGAGCTGAGCTGTATATTTTCAAATTCATAAACAGGCAATTTGATATGAGATTTAAATCCAGGAAGGTTTAAATCTATTCCTTTCCTGATGCTAAAACACTCATCTATACTACTCCTGGTGTTGTCATTCATGCTATGTATGTGGAGCCCTAGGAGCATGACCCGGAAGAAACCATGGCTGCGGTCACACAGGCCCTTTAAATCTGGGAGCCTTCCCGGATTTAATTGGGCTGCATTTTTCTACCGCGGGTTGGGATGTCTACACATCCCAACCCCTGTCTACACATCCCAACCCCTGCGGCAGCAGAAGCGGTGGCAGCGAAAGCAGCGGCCGCAGAAGCAGCGGCGGCAAAAGCTGTGGCGGCCGCATTAGAGGTAGCCGCGGCGGCGGTGGAAGCGGCAGCCGCGGCAGCAGAGGCGGCGGTGGCCGCAGAAGCGGTGGCGGCCGCAGAAGCGGCAGAGGTGGCAGCAGAGGCGGCGGCAGAGGCAGCCGCAGAAGCAGCGGCAAAGGTATGTTTGGGGTTTTTCCCCCCCCTTTTACACTTGGGCGCTTGACTGCCCAAGCGCCCAAGTGTAAAAGGGGGGGGGGGGAATGGCCGACGGGACCATCTGGACAGCCCCGCTCTTGCAATGATTGCAAGAAAGGGCTGGCCAGATAGCTAAAATGCGGGTTCCTCCCGCAACACCGGGGAAAACTGTTGATTTTCCCGGGGTTGGAAAATGCGGGAGCAACCCGCATTTAAGCCTGCTTCGGTGCGGGACTTTCTGCGGCCGTTGTGGACGGCCCCTTTAAATGCACGAGGAAATAGCCCTTCCTCCCGCATTTAAGGGCCGTGTGACTGCGGCCCATATTTACAGTTATGGTTGCTACCAGGTAGGGCCTAGAAATCACCAGTGCCTGGAGAATTACAACTGATCTTCAAACTACAGAGATCAGTTTCCCTAGAGGAAACTGCTGCTTTGGAGTATAGACTCTATGACATTATACCCCATTGAGATCCTTCCCCTCTCCAAACCCCTCCCTCCCCAGGGTCTACCACCCTAAAATCTCCAGGAATTCCCAACCTGGAATTGACAATCCTAGTCCAAGTATATATTCAGTTTGCAGAAGTGCTTCCTCACTCAGCTATGAATGTATGCAAGGAAATTAGCTCCCATGCTCATATGATCTCTAAGATGATCTGGTCAATTATCACTGAACAACAAGAGAAAATAAGACCATAAGGAGAGCCCTGCTGGATCAGACCAATAATCCATCTAGTCCAGCACCCTGTCTCACACAGTGGCCAACCAGTTCCTCTGGATGGCCAACAACAGGACATAGAGGATGAACCCTTCCCCTGATGTTGATGCCTGGCTCTGGGATTCAGTGGCTTAGCGCCTCTGAATGTGGAGGTTCCCCTCAGTCACCATGGCTAGTAGCCATTGATAGATTTATCCTCCATGAATCTACCTAACCCCCTTTCAAAGCTGTTTATTCCTGTGGCCATCACTACATCCTCTGGCAGTGAATTCCACATTTTAATCATTCTGTGTAAAGTAATATTTCCTTTTGTCTGCCCTGAACCTACTGCCCATCAGCTTCATTGGATCCCCTTGAGTTCTAGTATTTTGGGAGAGGGAGAAAAATTTCTCTTTGTCAACTCTCTCTACCTCATGCATAATTTTATAAACCTCTATTGTGTTCACTCTTTGGCATCTCTTTTCTAATCTGAAAAGTCCCAGACTCCTCAGTCTTGCCTCATAGGGAAGGTGCTCAACCGCTAATCATTTTGATTGCCTACCTCTACCTCATGGTTGGTATGTTTTCCAGCTCTTACTTTCTTAGCTGTCACAGGATACATGTTATGATATAAGAATCATCATGCATGCAAGCCAGCAGTGAAGCTTTCATTCTTCCAGGTAGATATTTGAAATAAATTCAGCTTCTCAAAAAATCTTAAGAGTGCTTGCCAGAAGCACTTTTGCCTATGATGAAAACTAATCTCTAGGATTTCTCTCACATGTACCTTTCAGCTGAAAGTAAATATTATGATTTCAATAAACTCCAGAGTAGGGAACCTGGAAATCTGTCTGCAGCCTGGGTGGGTAAAATGTAAATGTCCACAGAAACCCTTGTCAGAAGCCTGTTTTATGTGAGCCATCTGCAGAATACAAAGGTAGTTTGCCTTTAGTGATCAGGAGGGACCACCTCTTTCAAAGCATAAAACCTTTCATTATCAGAAGTGACTGGTGATTTGCACCTTATGTAAACAGCCAAATACATCTAGTGACATTTGATAATGTAAATGCTGTAGCCTGGTTTTTACTGATTATAAATGACTACATATACTAGTAAAAGAGCACTGGAGAAGAGAAGAAGAGGAGACTGGATTTATACCCCGCTCTTCACTACCCAAGAGAGCCTCAGAGTGGCTTACAAACTCCATTCTCTTCCCCTCCCCACAACAGACTCCCTGTAAGCAGTGTTCCCTCTAAGCTGAGTTATTGTGAGCTAGATCACAGTTTTTTAGCTTCTGGCTCACAAATTTTTGTCTTAACTCAGGGAGAATGGCTCCAGAGCAAACTAATTTATGCAGCAGCCAAACTGCTCACTCACAACTTTAATGCCAGTAGCTCACAAAGTAGAATATTTGCTCACAAGATTCCATAGCTTAGAGGGAGCATTGCCTGTGAGGTAGGTGGGGCTGAGAGAGCTCTGACAGAAACTGCTCTTTTTCAAGAACAGCTGTGCCAGAACTATGGCTTGCCCAAGGTCATCCAGCAGGTGTAAGTGGAGGAGAGGGGAATCAAAGTGGAGGAGTGAGAAGCCTTGCTCGATCCTTACCCATCTTGGAAACTGGTGCAAGGGTTAAGTTTGGGTCTACATATGAAATATGCTATGTCTTGAACATGTATGTAATAATTTCAAGTTATAATTGTGTGTTTCTTTAAATGGTTGGTATGTGTCAGAAGAACAAGAGGGAGATGAGTGAGTGAGGAGCTTCTGCTACAAAATGAGACCTGTTTAAGACTGTGAGGGAAAAAGCTGACAGAGACCTGAGTAAAAGGAAAAGATTTTACTAAGCAGCTTAACAAAACATCTTGTAACCAGGGGTCATTTCGAGCAGGAACATGCAGGAACGCCGTTCCTGGAGTAACAAGCCCAGGAGCAGGCACATATGGTGATGCACTGTGGAAAAAAGCAAAAGCATACTAACTTGATCTGTATTTTCACGCTTGTTGTAGGGTAGCTTCCCTGCAAGAGCAAAGGAAACCTAAAGTGTCTTTAGTCAAAGTGTAAAGCTGGCTCACCAGCTCTGAGTTGGGAAATACCTGGAGATTTTTGGGGTGGGGCCTGAGCAGTGGGTGTTGCTTCTGACACATTTCGGGTGATGTCAGGGAGTGTGGCATATGCAAATAAGTTATGCTAATAAGTTATGCTAATGAGCTCCTGCACCTCTTTTTCTATGAAATGACCCCTGCTAACCAATATGCTTTGTTTACCAATAAAGTTTTATCTTGTTTGTTGTTAACCCAGAGTCTTATCCTCAGAACCACATAGTCCAACGAAGGAGCCTTAGAGCTCAGGCACAATATTGTGGGAAAAGTTAATTAAAGAGTAGAATTAAATTTCTGGTTGCAGCAATGGTTACGTTAAGTGAGAGAAAGAAACAACAAGAAATTTAAAACTACTTCACACCTAACCACACAAAATAAGAGAGGTACCATCACAATGCATACCAATGTTCATTCTGATATCTTAATATCTGAGCCATACATTTCAGCCCAGGGCTAATGCGTCCATATAGGCAAGTGAGGCAGCTGCCTATGGGTGCCGCCATCCATGGTATGCCACCAGCCTGCCGCTGAATACCCCCCTGCCCTTGCCAGGCAAGCAACTTCCTCACTAAGGGTGGAAAGAGAGGCAGGGCTTGGCATGAGGCTCCAGAGGGGAGAGAGGTGCTGATGCGCCAGCAGCCCCTTCCTTGCTCACTCGGACATGGATACTGCCAGGGCTATTTTTGAGCAGGAATGCCCCATAACGGCATTCCTGCTGGCTTTCAGTTGGCCCCACCCGGGGCAAGCCCCACCCCCAGCTCCCAACAGTCCTTAGTTGGGCCTAAAGGAGCGGGAAGCAGCACATGCTGGCTCCTCTTTCAGCCACCACCACTACCAGCAAGATGGAAGGTAAGTTGGTGGGTGGGAGAGGCGCAGGCACCCTCCTTCCTCTCTGCAGTGCGGCCCGGCAGCCCTAGAGGGATTGCCACAGCTGGCACTGTTGGGGGAGGTGGGCAGGGAGTGTGTGTGAGGCGGTTGGTGTGGTGCCGATGTCTCTGCAGTGTGGGGATGGGCGTGGCTGGTGCAGTAGGCCCACTGAGTCAGTAGCGCTGAGGCGAATGAGCCCACGGGAGCCTTGCCTCGGCTGCAGGGGCTGGGATCAATCTGATCCCAGCTCCTCCAGCCTTTACTCTCCCCCCAGCCTTGTCTCCTCTTCAGAGCCCGCAGGAGCCCAGCACAAGCCAGCAGGGGCTGGGATCTCTCCTTCTGGCATCTTTTCCTTCTACTACTTCAGCTTTGGAAGAACAGAACCTTAGTGCACACTCCAAATTTTTCAAGATACAGTTTGGAAACAAAGTTGTAGGCAGTGGCTAAGAATGATACTTGCTGTTGGGCTTCTCTCTCACCACCACCAACCTCTAGGGGTACATCCCTTCCAGTTGCATGATCTCAATACAGAGGAAAGGAGATTTAAAAGGTATCATATTCCTCTTCTTCCTCTCTGGCCTTACTCACCAACTCCAATAACAGACAGCAGATCATGTTGGCCTCCTCCCAACCTTCATTAATGTGAGGCATGTCTGAAGCCTGCCGCCAAACCCTTCCCTCTGCCATGATTTCAGTTCCTCCAGGGTCACCTTTCCACACCTTAGAATGGGTGCCACAGCCAAAATTTGCTTTTCCCCTGGCTAGCCAGTTCCTGAATCAGCAAACTTCCAGCTGTCTTCCTCCCTGACCATTTGAGCAACTTCCCTATTTATAGGGCAGTTACTCCACCACCTTTCCCTCATTCCCTAATAAGGCCCATCCCTTGTTCCACCCATCCCTAGTGTCATGGGCCAGCTTGACCAGTCGGAACTCAGCCTAGAGGAAGACTCCTCGAGTGTCACAGAGCCTGGGTCCAGCTCACAAGAAGCAGCTGAGGAAAGCCAGGAGCCTTGCTTAACTCAGCTCATTGTGAAAGGCTTACTTAAACCAAGCTGGCATGCCTTTCCAGCCATGGAAGCAATGAGTCACATATCTGTGAAACTAGCAACCACAACTCCTGCCTTACCTCCTGTGATTTACGGACTGACCTTGGACTTTGCTATTTTGACTGCCTTTGGATTCTGCTTCTCGGATCTGTCTGTACCCTATGAATTACTGACCCTTGGACTGGCTTTGACTTTCCTTCCTGGCACTGTGTATCTGCTCTGGTGCCTGTTTTGCCTGCTAGCCAGGACACCCACACTTGCTATCCTGCTGCAGAGCAAGGCCTGCCCATAAGCCTAGTCTCTCCCTTCCCCATGCTAACCCTAGCACCCTTCTCCCAGCAGGGAGTCATTTTTCCTGCTTATGCCCAAAAGGATTTGGTGCACCCAGCCTCAATCCCTCCCTTCCAGCCATGGCCAGCTCTATCTGTGTCAGCTCTCTAAGGCTTGAGCCAAGGTGTGTGTCCTGGAAGGGCAGGGGTAGTGCTTTCCTCAGCTTCTGCTTGCACTGCCCCTTCCCCAGAGCCCTGCACATTTGGTCAATCAACAGTGTCAGTCTTCAGGGTGGTACTGAGGCTGTTTGCTTTCAGCAACACACTGGATGTGTGCCACTTGTTTCCCCAGGGTTTCATTTCTCCTGGACTCCCAGGTAACAAGAAGGAAAGTACTGTCAGGAAGCCTGAAGAGCCCGGTGATCCTGGACACACCCTCCCCTTATAGCAGGCTGGTCCCCTGTGGCATCCTTGAGCATTCTGGACATGAAATCTGCATTGGCATGGTGACATCCCAGATGGTGCCAAACATGAAACTGAGGCAAAAGAGACAAGTACCATTGTAAAACATACCCATTGTGATCCTTCAAAGACATCAGCCATTGTAAGGGCACATGGTCCATAACCAGCATGAAGTGATTAGTATCCAGGTAATGCTGAAATTAAGATTGATGGGGAAAACATCAATAACCTCAGATATGCAGATGACACCCCTCTAATGGCAGAAAGTGAAGAGGACCTCAAGAGCTTCTTGCTGATGGTGAAAGAAGATAGTGCAAAAGTTGGCTTGAAACTCGACATCAAAAAACTAAGATCATGGCATCCGGCCCCATCACTCCTTGGCAAACAGAGCGGGAAGTTGTGGAAGCAGTGACAGAATTCACGTTCCTGGAATCCAAGATCACTGCAGATGGTGACTGCAGCCATGAAATTAAAAGATGCCTGCTCCTTGGGAGGGAAGCTATGGCAAACCTAGCCAGCATAATAAAAAGTAGAGACATCACCCTGCCAGCACAAGTCAGTATAGTCAAAGTGATGGTATTCCCAGTAGTAACGTATGGCTGCGAGAGTTGGACTGTAAAGAAGGCCGAGTGCCAAAGAATAGATGCATTCGAATTATGGTGCTGGAGAAAACTCTTGAGAGTCCCTTGGACTGCAAGGAGATCAAATCAGTCAATCCTAAAGGAAATCAAACCTTGGAAGATCAGATACTGAAGCTGAAGCTCAAATAAATTGGCCACCAAATGAGAAAAGAGCACTCACTAGAGAAGACCTTGATGCTGGGAAAGATTGAAGGTAAAAGAAGAAGGGGATGGTGAAGGATGAGATGGTTAGACAGTGTTATCGATGCAACAAACATGAAATTGAGCACACTCCATAGGATGACCGAAGACAGGAGGAGGTGGTATGATGCGGTCCATGGGGTCGTGAAGAGTTGGACTTGACTGTGCAACTGAACAACAATGTTGAAGGGTGTCCACAGCCCACTTTACCACCAGTGCTGCTTCTTTTTTTACTGTGGCATTTTTTTTCATATGGTTGCAGTTCACAGCTGATGAAAAAGTATTGGATATTCTTCACCCTACTCCTCTTGGGATAGCACCGTCCGAAGCTCTATGTCAGGACTATAAAGGTCCTATTGAAATCCTTTTACTGTAAAACTGGTGTCCTGGTGAGCCACTTCTTCAGGTCATCAAAGGCCCACAAACTAGCAGAAGTCCATCATAAATGCTGGATTGTTCCTTCTGGAAACAGTACATCAGGGAACTGGCCCAGCTGCCAAAATGGGGGGTACATTTACTATAATACTTTATGAGGCCCAAATACCTTTACTATAATACCTTATGAGGCCCAAAAGCTGGCTCAGCTGTGTTTTTGTTCAACTGTGGGGAGGACACCATTCCAAGATGGCTATCTTTTCCGGGAGGGGTTGCAAGCATCCTCAGCCAAACAGGTAGCCCAAGTATTTCAATTCTTGGAAGCCTACATGGCTTTTCCCAGGGTTATCTTTTAATCCTGCCTCATTGAGAGCCCTCAATACTTTCTCTAGGTGCTGGAGATGCAAGATCCAATCAGGACTAAAAATAATAATGTTCCTGATGTAGGCCAATGCAAAATCTTGATACTGGGCTTGGAACCTATCTACTAAATGTTAGAGAGTAGTTGTAGCTCGTGCAACCCAAAGGGTTTGAAATAAAATAGGCCTTGAAGTGTTGCAAACAGTGTTTGTTCCTTGTCCTCTGCATTCATGGGTGTTTGTTAGTACCCTTTTGTGAGGTTTAGAATCAAGAGATAATAAAATAAGAACAGCTTGAGTCTCCTGTTGTTGGTGGACCACATCCTAAAACATCCACTCCAGATTCTTTATAAGACCTGGGTGCGGGAGGGGGAGACAGTAATGCTCTCCCAACTTACCCCACCTGGGTTTATGGTCCTATACCAATCATGGACTAGGGGGCTGGGGGAGGGGTGGCGATGCTTGTCCAGGAGGCTTACTCCTTCAGAGCACTCCCACAGGTAGAGATCACGGGCTTAGAGTGTGTTGGCTTGGTGCTGGGGGCCGAGGAGAATGTGGCAATCTGGCTGGTGTACTGACCGCCTAACGCACCAGCCGAGAGCCTACCGGCCCTGATGGAAGCCTTAGCAGGCTGGGTGATGGAGCTGATGGTCTTGGGTGATTTCAATGTCCATGCTGATGACGCGGCTTCCACCCAGGCGGCAGACCTGGCATCGTCCATGGCGGCGCTGGGACTCTCCCAGTTGGTAACGACCCCCACCCACCAGGCTGGACACACGTTCGATTTGATCTTTGCAGCTGGGATAACAGTGGACTGGATTACTGCTTCTGCAGTACCATGGTTGGACCACCATGCTCTGAAGGCCCGCCTGAGTGTCCCACTCCAACTCTGTTTAGGTGGCGAGTGTATTTTAGCTTGCCCTCGGAGCCTGATGGAGCCTAGGCAGCTCCTGGCGGCTGTGGGGGATCCGACCCCCTGGCGACTCGTTGGATGAGCTGGTGGAGGACTGGCTTGGCTGACTCTCCACAGCCATCGACAAGATCGCTCCCAGGCATCCTCTGTGCCCCTGTGCTAGGCTGGCTCCATGGTATACCCAGGAGCTACCGCTCATGAAATGGGAACTCAGATGACTAGAGAGACGGTGGCGTCGTGCTCACGACGAAGCTACAAGAGCATCCTATAGGACTTTTATGAAAGCCTATGAGATGGCAGTCAAGGCCACTAAGAAAGATTACTTTGTGGCCGAGATTGCATCCGCTAGCTCACGCCCAGCACAATTATTTAGAACAATTCGATTTATAACAGCATTGCCACAGGGCAAGCCAAATAGTAGGGAATTAGAGATTGGCTGTGAGGCTTTTGCGAGCTATTTTGTGAATAAAGTCTTGGCACTCCGCCGCGACCTCCCTGCCACAATTGATACAATGAGTGAACTCGAGGCCACTTGCACGTTGACAATGCCGGGGTTGGATTCTTTCGGCCTGCTCAGCCTTGACGAAGTTGACAGGTTACTCATGACCATGCGCCCAACCACATGCATCCTGGATCTGTGCCCTTCCTGGCTTATTAAAGAGGGCTATGAAGGGTTTTGAGGTGCACTGAGGGAGATTATCAACCTGTCCCGCTCCGAGGGGCAGTTCCCAAGTGCACTCAAGGAGGCAATGGTCCGCCCTCTCTTCAAAAAACCAACTATCGGCCGGTTTCCAATTTGCCCTATTTAGGCAAATTAATAGAGAGAGTGGTGGCGATACGGTTGCAGGGTTTCCTGGATGACACTTCAGTGTTAGATCCCTTCCAGTCAGGCTTTCTCCCGGAGTTTGGGACTGAGACAGCTCTGGTTGCCCTTACTGACGATCTCCGGAGGCATCTGGATCGAGGTGGCATGGCGGTATTGCTGTTGCTCGACCTGTTGGCAGTGTTCAACACAGTTGATCATCAGCTGCTGACTTGCTGCCTCACTGACATGGGGATTCAGGGACTCGCCTTACAGTGGCTTATTTCCTTTCTCCAAGGTCGGGGACAAAGGGTGGCACTAGGGGATGAGCAGTCCCGGAGACACCCGCTTGAGTGCGGGGTGCCTCAGGGGGCTGTTTTGTCCGCGATGCTTTTTAACATCTATATGTGCCCCCTTGCCCAGATTGTCAAGAGGGCGGGGCTGGGTTGTCACCAGTATGCTGATGACACCCAGCTCTATCTGATGTTGGGCAGCCAGTCTGGCTTGGGACCAGATGATCTTGACCAGGCATTGCATGCTGTGGCTGGCTGGCTCAGGGTGAGTAGGCTGAAGCTGAACCTGGTGAAGACGGAGGTCCTGTGCCTGGGTCGGGGTGGGCCATGGTCGGGGCTCCCATTCCCGGCCTTCGACAGGGCACCATTGGTGCCTTTGCTGGTGGTTAGGAGTTTGGGAGTGCTCCTGGATTCCTCCCTATCAATGGAGGCCCAGGTAGCAGCCACTGCCAAATTGGCCTTTTACCATCTGAGGCTGGTGCGGCAGTTGGTCCCCTTCCTGGACTGCGCAGACCTGGCTGCAGTGATCCATGCAACGGTCACCTCGAGGTTAGACTATTGTAATGCTCTCTACATGGGGCTGCCCTTGCTGGAAATCTGGAGACTCCAGCTGGTGCGGAATGCCGCAGCCAGGTTTTTGATGTGCCTTCCTAGTCGGGAGCACGTACGACCAGTGCTGGAGGCACTGCACTGGCTACCAGTGGAGTACCAGATTCGCTTCAAGGTGCTGGTGCTCACCTTTAAAGCCCTAAATGGCCTGGGTCCAACATACCTAAGGGACCGCCTTTCCCCATATATACCCCAGAGAGCACTATGGTCTGGGGCCCAACATCACCTGGTCGTTCCTGGCCTGAGAGAAGCCAGGCTCACTGCCACTAGGGGGAGGGCATTTTTGGTGGCGGCCCCTCTCTGGTGGAATGAGCTCCCGGAGGAGATCAGGGACTTGCAGGACCTGATGCAGTTCTGCAGGGCTTGCAAGACGGAGCTCTTCCACCAGGCCTTTGAATAGGGGCTGCCGCCTTTTTGTATAACCTTCTTACCCTCCCCTCCTTATAAGCAATTCTCCAACAATCAACCATCAGTTACCATCTGGTCGCCGGCAATACTGCATGCCTAACAACTGACTGAGACACTATACGCCATTGAATTGTATTGAGCACTTTATTAATTTGTACTGTAATGTTTTAGTGATGTAGCCTATAATGTTTTACTGTTTTAATTATTTATGGATATTGTGAATCTTGGTTCGCCAAGTCTTGTTAGCCGCTCTGAGCCTGCTGTGCAGGGAGAGCGGCCTAGAAATCGAAATAAATAAATCCATTGTCCAAACTGCAAAAAATCCATGACCACTGTTGCACACTCCTCTTAGGTCACTGGCTCTGACATGAGCAGGTGATTTTCTTCCTGCGGGAGGGCTGGCAGAGATTCTCCCAGTGCTGGAGGGCAGAGCAGGGATCAACTGCTTTTCTAACCCTGAGGCACAGGCAGATGCAGGAGAGGCCACCTCACAGCAGGATTGATGTCCACATTCTCCACCACTTTGTGAGACATGTCCAGCCCTGCCCCAAAACCTTACCATCCACTGTGATTTCAGCTACACCAGAGTCACCTTCCCAGGTCTCAGAATGGGTGCTACATCCAAAATTCATTCTTTCCCCCTGACTGGTTGGTCCCTGAATCAGCAAACTTTCCAGTCACTTTCCTCCTTGGCAATTTGGGCAGCTTCCCTATTTATAGGACAGTTACTCCACCCCCTTTTCTTCATCACCCAATAGGGGCCATCCCCAGTTCCACCCTTCCTTGTACTTGCTATCCTGCTGTGGCTTCAGCCCTCCCTTCCTCATTTTCATACCAACAACCTCCTTCCACCTGGGAGTTATTTTCCCCACTCATGCCAGAAAGGATCAGAGCACCCAGCCTCAAACCTCTCCCTTCCAGCTGCCTCAATCTATGTTGGCTGCTGAAGGCTTGAGCCAGTGTGTGTAGCCTGGAAGGGCAGGGCTAGTGCTTTCCCCAGCTCCCGTCATGCTGTGCCTTCCCTGGGACCCTGCCCTTTCAGCCACCCATGTTGGTGTTCCAGGTGGCGCCAAGTCTGTCAGTTTTCAACACTGGACTGGATGGGTGCCATTTCTCTCCCTGGGGCCTCACTTCTTCAGGACTCCCAGGTAAGTGTGAGGAAGGCCCCATTGGGAGGTCCAGGGATCCTGGTGATCCTGGACTCTTAAATAAGTTACAGCAAGTCATGCAGGTTTATTTTGGACTTCCAGCTCATGTAAGATTTAGAGCTCTCACAAGATTTCATAGACCAGACAGGTTCTCTTGACAACATCAACTAATGGATGATAGCCATTGTAAGGAATGGCTGGTAGCCATTGAAAGTAAATGGAAAACTCCATATACAGAGATGCCAAACCAATGAATAACAATGCTAGGAGGCAACATCTAAGGAAGGCCTTCACCTTTGTCCCATTTTCTGACTCTCCAGGGCAACTGTTTCGCCACTGTAGAGGATGCTGAACTAAATGGGCCACTGGTCTGATCCAGTAGGGCTCTTCTTATGTTCTTATTACTATCTACAAAGCAAGAATCTTTGCTTTGTGAAGACTGACTAGTGTTAGAAAATATGAAACCCTAAATATATAATTGATGCTGATACTATGGTGTTTTGATGAACAAGTGGTGCTAGTGCTGCAGGATCATATGGAAGTAAGCCTAGTACAGTCTATCAACCAGGGGGGCTGATTCTAGAAAATTAACCTACTGAAATGAGGCTCAAAAATGGAGCCATTTTAACACTATTCAAAAATATTAATGAAACCTTGTGCATCGATTCAGTTCACACCTAGCATGTATGTATCCTTTTGTAAAATTCTAATAATTTTGATGGCTTTATCATTAGATAAAAATGGACAGCTTTGGTCCTACCAGAGACAGGTCATAATACAATGTATCAAGGGAGCTAAGCATGTAGACGTACAGGACAATTTGAGTAAAGAAGCCTGTTGTGGTGGACCAGCCAAGCTCAGCAGAACAAAGAGACGCTGAAGACTCCTCTGAGGAGGAGGGAGCCAGTGAACCTGACCCCAACCCACAGCCAGTGGCAGAGGAGCTGCAGGAGGGGCCAGTCTCTGAGAGCCAGGCATAGATCCTCAGCCAGGAACCCGTGCACTGGTCCCCTCAGCCCCCCAGCCCTGAGCTGGCAACAGAGAGTCAGCTGCCGGTCAGTTCACACACACCCCATCACCAGAGCCTCAGGAACGTTACAGGAAGAAGATGGAGACCTTCAAGGCAGAAGGCACAGTGCCCACCTAGCAGCACAGCACTGACGCAGCACCAACAGTAAGGATGAACACTTGCAGGAGCAGGGCTGAGGCAGCCGCAGGTGCATGACTCAGTACAGGTTGCGGAGCAGTGTGGTGCTTCAAAGCAGCAGAGAAGGGAGTGGCTGAGTGGAAGCAACTTGTCAGGCAAGTACTGACCTTGGTATCTGTTCCCTGGATTGACTTCTTCGTCTCTGACCCTGGCCTGTACCTTTGCATTCTTGTTCTTGGATTTCCCTTCAGACTTGAAGCTGTGAGTGTTGCCTACCCTGTGCATGAACCTTGGAACTGTATTTTGATGCCTGGCCTGGGATTGCTTCACTAATTCGGACACCTAGAAACTGCCTCTGTGTGCCTGCTGTGTGCCAGCAATCAGGACATCTGTGCATTCTAAATGCCTGACTGTCTGAGATGTCTCCACAGGGAATAGAAACAAGAGATGCCACAAGATTATTCACCTACATGGCTTCATGTCTGGGAAAAAAATAAGGGCAGGTCTTCTGAGAAATTACCACAGGGAAAAGTAACAAGTGGTAGACACTATTGAAGGCACTGAAAGGAAAAGTCTGTTTCACTTGAGAATTTTGTGAAAAATATATAAAAACTCCACTTGTGGAAATGATTATGTACTTCATTTTTGCAACTCTCTGAGACTTAATAATCATTTTAAGCGGTATATTCCATGAAATTAATTTCCGTAGTTTTCCCCCTCTGGTGGAATTTCTCTCATGTTTTATTTGCATATGATTATAGCATATCAAAAGATAAGCAGCACTAAAAAAGTGTATAGTCTTCATATTTTAAAAATGCTATGTGTGCTCCTTGAGTCATTGGTTGATAAAATATAAATAAAGCTACCATTACTTCACTCAAAAAGAAGTTACATTCCATGTTTATTACTACAGTGAACATCCTACACATTCTAATCCTACTGAATTAAAAATGATAGGGGAAAGGCCTTGGTTTCTTATGGCTTCTTGTGAACTCTTCTTCCTTTGCCTTCTGGTGCCTGGAATGAGCCACATTTTTTTTCTGGTATAAGCCACAGTCTTATTCGTAGGAAAGATGTATTTTAATTAATAAACAAATAAAATGCTATTCAGGGCTTTCTTCCCTGGGGGAACTAGCTGGAATGGAGTTCTGGAACCTCTTTGACAAAATCCTTTTTAAAATGTTTAAAAGTTCATGAATTTTCAGTATACAGATTGAAAACTTCATTTCCCTGTTGAGAATTCCGGCACCCCTTTTTCAAAACAAAACAAAACAAAACCCCTGGCTATAATGATGTCTTTGCCATACTGTTATACACTTTTTCATCTTTCTGGCTGCGGCCACACGGGCTTTAAATGTGGGAGGAAGGGCTATTTCCTCCCGCATTTAAAGGGGCCGACCAGACGGCCGGCCCCAAGTCCAGTGCCGAAGCTGGCTCCAATGCGGGTTCCTCCCGCATTTTCAGACCCCGAGAAAATCAAGTATTTTCCCGGGTGTTGTGGGAGGAAACCGCATTGGAGGTATCTGGACAGCCCTCCCTCGCATGCATTGCGAGAGCAGGGCTGTCCACATAGCCCCACCGGCCATTTCCCCCCCCCCCTTTTGCACTTGGGCGCATGGCTATCCATGCGCCCAAGTGTAAAAGGGTGAAAAAAAAAACCCAACTTACCCAGGCGGATGGCGGGTCGGAGGCCACCACCACTGCTTCAAGTGCTGCTGGAGCCGCCTCCACTGCCTCTGTAGTTGTGTGTTCAGCGGCGGGCCGCTGCCGCCACCACCACCGCCGCTGCCGCCACCACCACCGCTGCTGCCACCACTGCCGCGGCTGCCCCTGCTTCCACCACCGCTGCGGCTGCTGTTCCCGCTGCGGCTGCCTCTTCAGCCGCCGCGGCCGCCGAACCCGCGGCCGCAGGGGTTGGGATGTATATAGACATGTATATAGACATCCCAACCCGCTGTTTAAAAATGTGGCCCCTTTAAATCCGGGAGCCCTCACGGATTTAAAGGGGCCGTGTGACCGCGGCCTCTGACTCAGTCACTAATTGATCTAAGGAAATGCATCAAAAACTGTTATCTCATTTTCATAATTATCTAACCAGTTGGCCCCATGTATGAAACAGAAAGCATGGATCACAGAAGGTCTAGATTTGAGTATCCTATTCATAAATGTACAGTTGTATTTCATACTTCTTCATGACCCATGTTAATATGACCAGTCTTGTTTTCAATGGAAATTAGACACTTTTAGATTTTGGAGGCCACTGCAGGCCTTCCAGATGTCACATTAATGTGTCCCAACTGCCCTTGAGACAAGAATGTGTAGAGTGGATTGTCCACAGATCCCGAACAGCAATTTCTACAAGAGTGGCAAAACATTTTGTGGCCATTGCTATCCCAGGAATGAGATGAAGTTATGGTTATGAACATCTGAATCTGCCATATGAAGTGTTCAACCATTTGTCAGCACGTTATCTATACTGACTGGCAGAGGCTTGCCAAGATCTTTCATATCATCTGCTAACTGATCCTTTTAAGCGCATAGGCCACGGATTGAACTTTGGACCTTCAGCATGCAAAGCAAGTAATGTACCACATTGCCCCATTCCATTAATTGGTCAAGCTTACACATGATGCCCTCAATGGATATTGGTTCTGTAAGCTTTTGGACTGGTTGCATAGAGAAAATTTTAAATATCTGAGCCTCCCCCAAATATCCTTAGGAAACAACAGTTTGTACAGTCTCAGCAACAGAAACTGGTCTGCTGAACAGTAATATGTTATTATGGTTACTATATTTTCTGGGGACAAATTGGCAATAATATTGTTGGATTTTTTTTAGCAGAGTGATGTTACACAGCAGAAAATAAAGCGGATGCAGACACATGTGTGTTTAGCTTAAAAAAAAGAAAGTTTACTACATAAAATTAGGGAAAGGTTACATGGGAGAAAATTAACAACATCCTAACTAGTCTCCATCTTGCTTGTTTGTCTGCTCAAACTTGTGTAGTGTGTGTGGAACAAAGGAAAGGAAGTTTCCCCCAATGTTTTGCTGTTTATGACTTGGGTTGTAAAAACAGTAAGAAGTAAGTTCCCCCCAAAGCTCCAGCCCATCTGTACATAAAAACAGCATGTATCATCACCCAATATACTGATTAGCCAGTATAGTCAATCTACAATCTATAGTAATCTCATTAGGAATAATACATTCCCCTTCTTGGCGGGATTCAGAAAATTCTACATGACATCTGATAGGTGCTATGTTATCATGATGGACTATACAAAGTACAACAACAGAAAATAAACCACATTATGTACAAACTCAATGCAAAATTCTCTACTTCTAATAATTTCTACAAAATGTGTGTTTAAAAATATTGTATAAATCTTATGAAATATATTATCCATTACAAAATCGTCTCCTAATATATCATTGAAGAAATGCATACACTGTCAGTACAAAACTCAATTCAATTCAAATAAATGTTTTCTACCATATCATGAATCTTTGTTTATGTCCAGTAAGTCTTGTTTCTATCTAGTCATTTCATGTGTATTATTTCTTGATTAAAGCATATCACAAAACACCAAGAGTTCATCTGTATTATTTCTTCCATGACAACAGTGGTCTATCCACCTATGGTCTCTTCTGGGTCAAGATACAGTGGCTGTCTGAATGGTCTCAGCACAATGGCTTAGCTCCTTGTTGTGACTTATAGCAAGCTGTGGTCCTGGGTCCGTGGTCCTGATTCAACTGGAAGGTGTATATGCTGTGACTTTTTGTAAACCTTATGAAAGAATTCTCTCTGGATTGTTCTTATACTTTATTAAATCACTAAAAATATATAAACATAACGTGTGGTACATTTTCAGGTCACAGCTCATATTTTGTCTATATTCATGGAATAACAGAATGTGTTAAGTACCCCATACCACTGACCATTCTTTCTGAAACAATTAATTGCACATAGAATCAAACCAGAGGACACCCTGGAAGATCCATGGCTGACAGATGTTAAATGTGATAAAGTAATGCCACCCTCTGATTCAAACTGAAGCCTTTATATAGCTGGAGGAAAGTTTAAACTCTTTAACCAATCAAAATCAATACTTTCCAAGCTGTTATTGGTTCTGAAAGAGTATCTCATATCCTCTCTTTTCCCCCTTCCATGGTTAATAAAATCTCAGGGCGATTCTGTTTTATAGAAGCAAATCTGCATGGATAGGAATAGTAAAATCCTCTCTTCCCCCAACACCATGACCCAGATCCAAATCAAGGCCCTGCTAGCTGCTATATGTATTTTAAAAACACAGGAAAATCTATTCTTCTCACATCACTTGGCCCTAAGTGCTTGTTCCCTTTGTCAACTTCTGACTAGCTTTTTTCTGTCCACAAACATTTGTCAGCCTAAATTAAATATTTGTGATATATATAATTGCCACTATGTTTCACACTGGAGATTTCTGCTTAGGCAAAAAGAGAGAGAGAGAGAGAGAGAAAACTTCAAGGGAAACCAACAGGCTTTATTTTCTTTAAAAAATGACTGGCATTTTGGGGAATAGGGAGAGTGTGAATGTCCATTAAATCTCATCTGAAGTGTCTTCCAAGGCAAACTGGGACATCCCTTCTCAAGCAAACATCTGAAAAAGTGATAGAGAAGCTAAAAGGAGCTGCATACACCATTTCTCAGTGATGCACCAATGGTCTAGATACTCATTAACTATCTTTTGCTTCCAAAACTTAATTGGCAATGGCACAATGCATCAGGATCTGGCCTTATGGGAACCAGCCTATTTGCTGCCACATGCCCATACAATCCAGGCTGAAAAACAAAGGTTGGCACAGATTGAAAATAAGCCTATAAAATAACCACATAGGTGCCCTTTTAACTCACATAAAATTGCATCTGAAGAAATGGGTGCCAGTCCTCAAAGACTTAAGCTGGAATACAATTTTGTATTGACTCCTATTTATTTTTGCTCCAACAGACTAATATGTCTACCCCTCTGTAATTACAAAAACGTGCGTAAGGATTCAACTGACTTCTCCGTCCCTGGAGCCTGGCACATAAGCTTGCATCCTATTGCAAGATGATATGACGAGTAGCACTACTCAGAAGCCCCAGTGAGAGCTCGGAAGGAAGGACAAAGGGAAGATTAGCAGGCAGTTTTGTATTTAATCCATTTTATAGCTTTGAGAACGTGCATGTGCATTCAGGCATCTGGGACTGGGGCTTTTTGTCCCCAAGGTTATCAGGAAGCACTTAACAAGAACAACTGCCATATATTTATATGCGTAGCTTCTTGTACCTTTTGTTGTTGCCCCCCCAGTTATTGACAATTTGAATGATGTATAGGTGAAAGTGGTAAATGAATTAGATATTGTACTACTGTGTGTGGTAGAAGCATTTAATGACTGCTTTAAAAGAAATCCTTGTGCTAACTCATCTAACAGGTATGAGTGAGTTATTTTAGACAATAGCCATGCTTAAGTTAGCATATCAGGCAAGATGCTGTTCTACCAGTCTTATGGTTTTACTTCTTGACATTATCATAACATGATAGTGTATAGTCTACCAGGGTGGACATTCATGCAGAAATGAATGAAAAAATGACACACAAACACACTCCAAACCTGATAATTTCATTTGCTTTCTACTGGAAAATAAATGAAATGTTTATATGTTTGTTTGTTTAGGATTTTATATCCCACTTTTATACCCACTGGGGACTTAGAGCAATTTACCAATAAAATCCCATAAAATATAACCTGGACAAATAAGCAAAGAAAAGCAAATACACAAAGCACAACTTCAGATCCTAGGTGGAACTGAGTCTATTTGAGCTGGCTCATTCAGGTCTAAAAGCTGTCAGTAACAGACTCAGAGGCTAGGGCTGTTGGCTCTTGCCCATCATCCTATGTCATCCCTAGCCAGGGCTTTTTTTGTAGAAAAAGCCCAGCAGGAACTCATTAGCATAATAGGCCACACCCAACAGCAGAAACACATTAGCATATTAGACCACACCCCTGACAGCACAGCTCCCTCCCAGGATTGGCTTCCCCAGGTGCCCTGTGGCTTGCAAGGTGCCTGGGAAACCCGAGGGAAGGAAGGCAGTTTCTGGATCGGTTTCCCCAGGCACCCCACAGCTGCAGGGTGCCTGGGGAACCTGAGGAGGGGAGGCAGTTTAAACTGCCTTCCCTCCCTGGTCAGCTTGGCTTCCCCAGGTGCCCTGTGGCTTGTGAGGCACCTGGAGAACCCAAAGGGTGGGGGGAGGCAGTTTAAACTGCCTTCCCTCACTGGATCAGCTTGGGTTCCCCAGGCACCCCATGGCTTACGAGGCACCTGGGGAACCCGGGGGGGGGGGGAGGCTGTAGGTGTGGCCAACACAGAAGCCAGCCAGAACTCCATTCCTGTGCATTCCTGCCCAAAAATAGCCTTGCCCCTAGCCATGTCCAGGCTAAATACCTGCAACAGAGGAGGAACAGAAGCTCAAGCTGGCACAAAGATATTTCAGATTTTCTCCCCTCCCATTAATGAATGAATGTCATTTGTTTACTAATTTTATTCTTCCTTCTCCTCCCCTCTCTCCTCTGCTCTCCCCCTTCACAAGATCACTCTCTGGGCTGCTGCTCTAGTGCTCCCATGATAGTAGTGAGGGTGGCTGCAAGTCACTGGTAGGGTTGCCAGCCCCCAGGTCCCAGTGGGGATTCCCCCACTTTTGGGGGCTCCAATCCACCCCCAGCCAGCTGGCCGGCAAAGAAACCCCACCCCCAAGCTTTGCCCCCAAGAGTGACCACCCATCCAGCCACCCCTCTTCCTCCCTCCTGCTAGATTTAAAGGGCCCTCCTGCTGATCAGTGGGCCATGTGGTTCCCACTGATCAGCTGAAAGCCCTTTAAATTGGGCAGGAGGGGAGGGAGAGGGGTGGTTGGGTGGGTGGTCACTCTGGGGGCAGGGCTTGGAGTATCCCCATCTAGCTCTGGAATGCCTCCCCAAATCCCCCTGCCAGAGCGATGAAGGGACCTGGCAACCCTAGTCACTGTCCAGCTCATGAATGCAAGACAAAAAGTTCTACAAAAAATCTATAAGGGATTTCCAGTCCATAATAAATAAATTGTCTTTTCCCTAACCAGCACAGTGAGTTTAGCCATTTCTGCAAGGTCCAACATATTCTCCAACCATTCTTCTATTATGGGTATTGTCAGACACTTCCATTTCTGAACTGCATTCAAGAGTACTAAAAGAATTCACTGATGTAATTTCTGAGCCTCTGCCCATTATTTTTGAGAATTCTTTGAGAACAGGTGAGGTGCCAGAAGATTGGAGGTGGACAAATATTGTACCCATCTTCAAGAAGGGAAAAAAGGATGATCCAGGTAACTACCAACCCATCAGCTTGACATCGGTACCTGGGAAAGTTTTAAAACAAATAATCAAACAGACAGTCCTTGAGTATTTAGAAAGGATAGCTGTGATTATTAAAAGTCAGCATGGGTTTCTCAAGAACAAGTGATGTCAGACTAACCTTCTCTCTTTTTTTTGGAGAAAGTTACTACCTTGCTGGATTAGGGGGATACTGTAGACATAGTTTATCCTGATTTCAGTACAGCTTCTGATAAGTTTCCAGATAATATTCTTGTTGACAAATTGGAAAAATGTGGTTTGGATCCTATGACTGTTAGGTGGATCTGTAACTGGTTGACAGATCGCACCCAAAGAGTGCTTGTGAATGGTTCCTCATCTTCTTGGAGAGGAGTGACAAGTGGAGTGCCTCAAGGATCTGTCCTGTGACCTGTTTTGTTCAACATCTTTATCAATGATTTGAAAAAAAAGGGATAGAGGGAATGCTTATTAAATTTGCAAGTGATACTAAATTGGGAGGGGTATCAAATACGGTAGAAGACAGAGTCAAGATACAGGATGATCTTGACAGGCTGGAAAACTGTGCTAAAACAAATTTAATGAATTTCAGTGGGGATAAATGTAAAGTTCTCCATTTAGGTAGGAAAAATCAAATGCATAATTATAGCTTGGGGGAGACTTGTCTTGGCAGTAGTATGTACAAAAAGGATCTAGAGGTCTTGGTAGACCATACACTGAACATGAGTCAGCAGTGTGAAGTGCTAGCTAAAAAGGCAAATGTGATTTTGGGCTATATCAATTTAATAATTAAGGTTTCAATTCCTTTAACGGATTTTCTAAGACCAACATCAAAACATCTGCAAAAGCTCTCAATTTATTATTCTCCTTTAATCTTTACACATTCAATTATTTCTTTTTGTTTTACATTCCTATGCAGTATTTCAAGAAACACAATAAATAAAAGTGGTGACAATGAGCAACCTTGACTTGTTCCTCTCTGTATCTCACATGGTTTGGTCAAATCTCCATTAATAATTATTTCTGCAGTTTGCGATGCTGGGTTACCTCATGCCAGTCACAGTTCTCTCAGAATTCTCTCAGCCCCACCTACCCCACAAGGTGCCTTTTTTGTGGGGTGGGGAAGGGAAGCCTCTTTGAAACTCCTTAAGACAGAGAAAAGTGGAGTATAAAAACCTACTCTCCTAAGGGCACTTGATTATGCATGTTTACTTTTCTGCCATACATTATGTTAATAAAAATTAGAAAGACACCGTTGCCTAAGGCCCCCATTACTGTTTTGTCAGAGAATATGTCCATAATAGACATCTCTCTTTTTAATGGAACAAAGGTTTCCAGCAGGTTAAGGTAACTGAGCACAGGTGTAACAAGCTTGTCTTTATCCCAGACCACTAAGCTTTCCCCAATAAGGCAAGTCTGTAAAATAGGTTTTCACATGACATGGGTACCAGTTTGGGTACCAGGTAACTCTAGATAGCTGTGGAGCCTTACTAACCTACATTTTCCTCTTCTGGACCTGTTATGAATTCAAGACAGCACCTTGGCAGCACTTTTTTTGTTTAGCTTTGTTGCCTTTATTCTCTGCACTTTAAGCACATGCTTCCCTGAATAATTTATAGTGGTTATTACTGCATTCACTGCTTTTCCATTCTGCTGACAGCTTTCAAGTTCTTTCAGGCTGAATACACTTTCCCCTTCTTTATCCTGCACAGATTCCTCAAATCATTCAATGCGACATATGGATCTTTGGTGAGAATGTAGTGATTTACTTCACTTTCATTTAGCAGGTACACAGACAACAGTGGACCAAGTGATCCATGAGGTGAAATAGGTTGCAAAGGAATTTGGTATTGTCACTATGTTGTATATGATTTTGCAAGCCCTAGAAGTTCAGCAGTGTCAGGAAAAAAAACTCTAACAACACTGTCCTCCAATGAACGATGTACTGGTGTTTTCTCCAGAGACCTCAGCAGTGATACACTTCAGAATTCACTGTCCTGAGAATTCTCTGGGTAGTTTCCTGCCAGCCACATTTCAAAGTACAGGACAGCTGCCTTGAGAAATCACAGTTCAAAGTAGTGGATTTTATTATACTAGTCTTCATAAATGATAGAGTGAGAGTTACAGAACACAAAAACAAATTCACTTGAACTTCATCAGACAGGTGCTAAGAGTTGTGCTAAAAGTTCAGCAGAAGTCCCAGATTTGTGTATTAAGATGCCATTGACAAGAAGTATGCTGAGTAGTATGTTGAGTGATATATAACCAGCCCTCCCTCACTTCCATTGCCATTCTGTCTGATATGAGTAATCTGGCCTAGTTGATTTAAGGTATCCGGTTATGTCTGCTGACCGCTACCAGGCACCAGCAATAGGCAGTCTGAGCTTGGCTCTGGGAAACAATAGGGGCCAAGGATCCTAAACCACCTCGAGTTCACCAATAGGGACTTTGGCGGGAGATTCAAACCCTCCAATAGAATTGTGGGTGTGTCTTAGGTGGGTGTATATAGTGGGCCACATCGGCCAGTAGGTTGTGGTTATTGTGTACCAATAAACTATGAGCTGATGATCACGCTGTTGCCCTGCTTCTCAATGTGTCGAACCCAATACTCAGCACCGGTCATAAATGTTCCTAGGTATGGGCTGGCACCTAGCAGGATTCTGGTGAGTGGGGACATGGGGGAGCGCTGTCAACACAATGTTAGTACTGTCTGGGAAGATGCTGGTGTTCACAGCTGATGCTTTCCAAAGTGTAACGGCCCCATTCCTCTGCTAGCTTTCTGCAAATGTAGAGAATCTCAGCCATAGATATAGGCATTCCCCCCCCCCCCCCCACTTCTCAGTTTTCAGCATTCACAGTGTGGGCAGTAAAATTTGCAAACAGTGACTTTAACCTTTGATCTAAAGACATCTGCTAACTTTGTAGATGGTTATAAAGAGCCTGAAGGTATGTCTGAAGAACAGAGATTTAAATGACACAGTATCACAAAATAGTGTGCAAGTTTTCAAGTTCTCTGGCAATCTCCAACAAGCTGGATGATGAAAAAAAGCAGGAGGGAGAAAATGTTTCAGGCCACATGCTCAGGCCTCTTGCCTACAGCTAGAAGCACCTACAGGCTTAATTAGATTAGGTGGTTGTGGGTAGAGCAGGTGTCCAGTGACTACTTTAGCTTTCTGGAAAGAAGGGGAAAAATGGCACACTCCATTTGAAAATATAAAAACCAGTTGTTGTTTAAATATTTCTCCTGCGTCAAATCCCAGATGTTGCCAGACTTTAATCCAATATTAGGCAAATGTTCTACATTAATTACAAATGATTGGGCAGATAACTAACTGAATGATGCTTGTTATAAACTAATCAATAAACTTAAGATACAAGTTAATGAAAAACATAAACATATTGGCATGTTAATGGCCTGATTAAAAGGAATCCCTTAGTATAAGAAGGACATCCATCTACTGCATTCTGATGAGTAACTGGATTCAAGCTGTCTTCATTATTTATTTTAAATTTAATCATTTAATTTAATAGAGTGCAAATAATAGGTCAGATTTTATTTTCCTGATGTAAAGCATTAACATTAATGGGTCTGTACTTTTTAATGTATTTTCATTCCAGCTCGTGACATGATAATATCCTAGCTTTCCCTCAGTTTAAAGGTCAGGTGACAAGCACTTTGGGGAAATGATGCTATCAAAGCCAAGGTTCTAAAATGATTGGCAGCCTTTGGTGCAAGCAGCAACCAGCAGCATGGAGTTGTGCAGAGAGAGCATGCCACTCACTGCTGGTGCCACCCTTCCACTCTCATTGTATTAGTAAAGAGAAGTGACACCCTGGTAAGAATCCTGCTGCCTGACAATCCCCCCTCCCATCAAAAGCTGAGCCATGTTTTACAAGTGATATGTAGCTCAGTCATTAAAGGGGGGGATGTTAAAGGGCTAAAAGTGGGGTGGGGGAGGAAATGCCAGTGCTTAGTGCCACCATTTTGCATGTGGCACTAAGGTCTACACACACATGCCTTGGGTTCAGACAGAGCTTTCACATGAAGGCTCTGCTTGCAGTTACTATATTGCCTGTTTCACCTTTAAGTTGGAGAGAAGGGTTTTTTTCCCACCTCTGGCTTAAAGGAGAAAGCCCAGGAGTCCCACTAGTTATGCTCAGAATGAAAATGATGTTAATAGAAGCAAACCCCCCTCCCCCAAGCAGGGGACATGTTGTATTCCACCGAAGGAAATATCCCTGTGTAGAAGTAGCTGTGGAAGTAGCCATGGGACGAGGAGGAGGAGAAGAAGAAGGAGATTGGATTTATATCTCACCCTTCACTACCCAAATAAGTCTTGGGGCAGCTAGCAATCTCCTTTCCCTTCCCCTCCCCACAACAGACATCCTGTGAGGTAGGTGGGGTTGTGAGAGCTCTTTTGAGAACAGTTCTTGAGAGAACAGCTCTGAGAGAACTGTGAGTGACCCAAGCTCATGCCAGCAGCTGCAAGTGGAGGAGTGGGGAATCAAACCCGGTTCTCCCAGATTAGAGTCTGCGCTCCACTGGACCAAACTCTCTCTCTCTCTCTGGATACACAAGTGTAGATAGTTAAGATAGGGAAATTGAATTTGGTACACAACTATGTTTTTCCCATGATGTGTTAACTTGTTCCAGCCTTCTTTCTAGTAACTCCACATTCACATGTGTTTTCTGATCCAGGATGCACTGTGTAGGGATGGGCATGAACCAGAAAAATGTGGTTCATGTTGGTTTGTGGTTAGTGGCCAACCACGGACCACACTGAATTGAACTGAGACATTTGTTTGTGAACCAAACTGATTTGTGGTTCATGGCCCTGCAAACCCCACTGAAAGATACCACAGTCCCTTTACATGGAGTCTGCAGAAAGCCTGTTTTGGGCTTTCTTGAGCACTCCCCTTAAATGTTAAAGGGACTGTACAAGACAGCCTGAAAAACAGCTGAGCAGTGGGGAGCACCTGTTTTTCAGGCTTTCTTGTGCCCTCCTTTTAAACTTTAAAGGGGTTGCACAAGACAGTTCAAAACAGTTTTTGCTGCTTTCACATGGAACAGAAAGCAGGTGTTTAAAGGGACTTGGAGTCCCTTTAAGCCCCTGCTTTTTGCTCTATCCACAAACTGCTTTAAAAGTTTGCAGAAGTTTGTGATGGTATACCCATCATGAACTTTGGTTTGCAAACCATGAACAGGACAAAATTTGTGAGGGATTTTGCTTCATGGTTTGGTTTGTGTCCATCCCTAGCACCCTGTATTGACTCCTTGAGCTATGTACCTGTCATAGAAAACAAAAGTGTGACACTATTCAGGCATTAGGGGAACTTGAACTGAGGGCTCAGGCATCTGTTTTCTGCTCCACCATGGCAACCCTGCCAGAAAGTGCCCTAGGCCTACTCACAGCTATGATGTTGGGCCATCGCCAACGGTCACCCAACATTGTTATTGAAGCTACCAATTCAAAATGGTTTAGGTGACACAAGGAGCCAACAGAATTTCAGATGTTCCTGTGAACACTACTGATTCTGTCCTGGCTCAGTCTGTGCAATTCATTGCCCACGCACAGACACAGTTACATTCAGAATTCCATCCATGGTTGACTTGCTGCATGTTTGCAGCCCTTGCTGCAACCATTTCAAAATGCACTGAAAAAAACCACAACCTGGCATTAATCTCCATATCAGGAAAATTAATCTGCTACATGTTTTGACATGCATTTATGACATTTTCTGATCAGCTCAAAACGATATAGAAATAGAAATGAAAACTGTGTTGTTATAATCTCTTTATCTTTCTATTTCAGATTGCACTTAATTCTTAAACAGATGTTCCCTTATCCTTCTACTCCTGCCCCTAGAAGTACAGAGAAGCACTTCACAGTGGATCAGTGAAAAAAATTCTGAAGGATTTAGCATATCAGTATTCAAATTAGCACCCCATCTCTGGTAGAAATGTATTTTCATGGCATCTTAAAGGCAATACACCCTTGAAGACAATCCACAAGGATAAAAGCTGTTTATTCATTAGAACCATATTACTAGCAGTTTTTCAAAGAAACCCACTTACAGAGTCAACCTCAGCAAAACACCTATCTTAAGTACAATATCAGTAAATTGACCTTGAAGGAATGTGCAGGGTGACACACAAGGAACAGATCAAGCAAATATCTGCTGAATGTTACACAGACATTTCAGCTCAAATGCCATTTAAGTGATTACTTGAGAAGCTCAGCTGCTAAATAGGCAATTTATATGTGTCAGATGTAGCTGTGTCTCACCGTCTTAGAATAATCAAATGAATGATTTTTTGTAAAAGAGAAGAAAAAGATATCCCGCTCACAGATTGTTCTCCTGTAGAAGAGGCTACAGGAGTTGATTACACAGAATTGACTTGTGGTTTCATTCCTTTGACTCATTCATTGACACTGGCCTAAAGAGGAGATAGTGTTTGGTATGAACATTCTGTAAGGATGTGCCAAATGTTACTGACAAGCATGTGTAACAACAATGTGATTACGCAGAAAACATTTGTGAATCCATAACAGATAGCTCAGTTTTCAGCACAAAGCTAAAGCCTAGTTCTTCCAGACATCTGGTTATACAGTAATCTGTGTGTGGAATGTACTATGTAGGCTGCAGATAGGGGCTAGCATGATGGAAGGCTGAGCTACACTACACCCCACAAATGATGCAAGTAGAATAGCATATGAAGGGAAAGGCTGGAGGAGGAAACCTTCCTTCTCCATATGATAACTATATAGAGGATTTTAATATAGAGGAAGACTCTGACATGTGATGGAGAAATGAATAAAAAAAACTACTCAATTTTGTGTGCCTTAAAAAACTTAAAATCTTTGTGTGTCTGCCTGAATTCTGCTAATGTTATAAATGCTGCTAACATCATTTAGGAGATGTTATGTTAAGAATATATGAGCCTGCTTCCAGTAGATCTAGTGCTATATATTCAGTAGTTAAACAATTGCCAGTTGATGTCTGTCCTGAGCCTAGCCTCAGAGATAAGATACAGAAGTTAGAAGATGAAGACATAAACAACAAACAGTTGCCATGAGCAAATGCCTGTCAACAAACAACTACCATGAGCAAATGCCTGTCATCTATAGGTTAGGTTGCTGAAATGTGCATTAAAGAAATGTAATTGGTAAATCCGTGTAATGGTCACCTCCAGAATTGCTTTTAGGAAATTTTAATGTTGGTTTTAATTTAAATCACTTATTGTATTTTACTCTGTTGTAAGCTGCCCTGAGCCCCACTTACAGGGATGGGAGGCCTAGCAAATCCAATTAAATAAATAAATGTAGTAAATGATAATGAAAGCATAGTAAATACATAGTGAATAGGCCACAGGGTAACTGGAGATGAAAGATGATACTATATAAAGCATGGTGTGTCTGTTAAAACTTTGGAGAACTTACTTTCAGTGCCTTGGGTAAGGATCACTATGTAGTTCGAACTGCTGAAATAAATTCTTTTCTGCTGAAGTCCACTGTCTCTATTTGAACCCCTCATGGGAACCTCAAGAATTACTTCATCAAGTGATATTTCACCTGCAGTCTGTAGCAGTACAGATCACCCAGATTTGTCACTGCATATTCCATCTGTGAGACAGAAACTAGGCATAACATTCATGTCAAGATATGAATTTATTTATTTAGCATATTCATACAAATGGACTTCAAGGCACTTAGAACAATTAAAAATAAGACTATAATCACTCATAAACCTAATACACCAAAATACCATTACTTAGACCTCTATTATTCTAAAACTCAAAAATTATGTAAATGGGGGGCTGTCCTTCAAAATCTGCTGGAGTTTTAGATTTTCAGGTGATGTATTAATATCCTAACAGTCTTTTCTTTTTAAGTCACTTACAGTGCAGCCCTAAATAGAACACTGCAGTTTAAACTCATTGAAATCAATAGGTTTAGGCTGGAGAAACCATGCATAGGCTTGAACTGCTAGAGCAGACATTCTAGAAAGGTAGCAGACATTATTTCAAACATTTGTTTTCAGAACACAAATACAGAATTGTGTTCCAGCCTCAGAGTTTTTATTTACTTTATACACAATCATGTTTTGCGTATATTGTGCTTCATACATCACTGGACTTCTCTTTATGTTAGTGGCCTTTTTAAAAAATGTCCACTTGGCCACCCAGAAAAACATTTAATAAAGATTTTCTGAACCCCAACTTACATACACACTCATGTTAACTGGAGCCCTTGAACAGGCATACGAGGCAGTCCTGTAACAATTGTTACATTGCCCAGTGTCTGCCAGTCAGATTATTAATCCAGGTTGACCAGTAATTCATCTAGATGCCTTTAGCTTCTGGCAGAACCGGTCATAATTGCCATTATTAGCATTTCCATGTCCATATTTGAATCATTATATTTTGTTTCCAGTTTTGAGGCTAGTTGTTTAGCAGTTCCAAATTCTGCAGTTTGAATGCCGCATACACCCCATGTCTTGCTCAGTCTGAACTGGTTTTAACATTCATTCTCTCTGCCTGCAATCATCTCCTTGCTACCTTATTTGGAAGTTTACCACCCCACCCTTCTATGCTTGGAAAGAAAGCAGTCATTCATTTGGGGTCTTTGCTGCTTGCCCTGTAACTGCTGATGGAATGCTCCCCAAAAGGTTGCCTTTGACTGGCTCTAGACCTCCTGTGTTGTGTTGCAGCTGCAGAGCTCCCATTAGTACACAAGAAGCATCAGTGCTCCTTTCTCTTTCAGAGTTACTTGATGCCCAAATGCCTGGACTGCCTCACTGTGGTTGTATTCCTGGTTGTACCTTCAGGATTGGTAGCTATAGATCTTTCTTGTTTCTTCTTCCTTGCTGTCTAGATTCTTGCCATGCCACCAGAGTGAAGTACTTTTGGGTATTGAAGCAACCTTCTGTTTAGTGGGCTTTAATAATTTCGAGTAAGCTATTTGGATACTTGGTATTATTTCACTGAGGCTTGCTAAATTTTTTGCCCAGCTATATGCTATAATGATAGAACTGGTATTTATTTGTTTTGGTCAATGTTATTGCCTAAGGCAGCAACTCTCTTGGTAAGGAACAAGAAGTGGTAGGAGTGTCTGTTCCTTACACTGAAGTATTTTGGTGTGTGTTTCAAGCTCCAGTTGGAGAAAGGGGCCATATTCATATAGACAAATGACTAAAGAATCCAAGTATTTTGACCACCTGTGATAACAGGTAAATATCCTGGTCTGTCCTGCACGCTGCAGGCAGGCCCAATCAGGTCCTAAATGGAACAGTGCCATCCAGCCTGCATAGCAAGGTTTGGGATGCTGACTAGAGCTGGCAACAAGGAACCAGAATACAGACTCGACTGTAATGAACTGGTTGACCCAGCAATCAGCCTTTCCAAGCATCAGCCTAAATAGGCTAGGAGGTAATAATGAACAGCTGTACTGCTGGCAGGTGTTAAGCTCCTGAGGCTGTGCTGGGCTTTTGCCAGGATCCTGCAATGAAGAACTACCCTTGACACTCTGCTCTAGACTTAAAGAGAAGTTGTGTGCAGCCATTCTGGCACTTCACCTCATTTGAGCCAGCTCATCCTGGGCCTTCTGCCAATGCTGTTCAAGTGGAGTGAGAGAGGGTCCTGAGGGGATAGAGGTCCATGTTCATTTCCTGCCTGGCAGAGGCCAAGCAGCTAACTCAGGGGCCAGTGGCAAGGTTTCCCTTGCAGGGCCTGGCAGTGTGACCTCTAATGCTGCTGTTATATCCTCTGCAGGTACTTCTGCAGTGCTGGATGCTCCCTGGTCCATCGGGTTCTCCTCAGCATAGGCGTAGACTATGGGAGGGCTCGAGCCTCCCCCGAAATTTCCCGGGGGGGACTGAGCCCCCCCCAGGAAAATGTAGCACCTGCCGCTGCGCCTCCTGGGGCCCTTCCGAGGCCGGCAGCTGCTGCTGCCGGTGCCTCCCCCCCCCCATGCCACTCTTCCATCCTTCCCTCACCCTCCCTCTTTTCCCCACGAAGGGAGAGGGAAGGAGTGTGGGGGGGAGAGAGGCCCTGGCAGCAGCGGCTGGCGGGCCTCAGAAGGGCCCAGGGAGGCACAGAGGTTTCCCGGCGGGGGGAGGGAAACATCCCCAGCAAGCATGTACGCAAAAGAGCCCCTGCCCCCCCTGGATTTTACGAAAGTCTACGCCCCTGCTCCTCAGTCACCGACCTTGGCTCCTGAGGCTACTCCCCTGAGCCTCTGAGTTGGATTCACTATGTTACATACCTGCTGAATTCCCCGATCTTCCTGAATTCTAAGCCAGGGGCACCAGATGTGAATGTTTCCAAATAGTATCAGCCATCTTCAGTTTTTCAGTTCAGCTTAGTAATTTAAAGAATGAATGGTTAATTAATAACAATCACTCAATCCTATTACTATCAGGGTTTTGCTCTTCCATAGCTAGTAGTATGAAAACTATGCAAGTATAGTCTTCTATACCAGTTCACTTGTATACGAAGAGGCTATGAAGGGCAATATATTAGTGAGGTGCATCCCAGTACTACTATTGATATTAAACAATGCATCAGATATGGCCAGTTCTAACTGCAGAGACTAAACCCCATTGCCCCTGTGATAGTCCTTTTAGGCAGATGTGCATTAAAATGGCTTAAGAAGAATTCCATTCACCCTACCCAATTCTTAGTCCATTTGCTTTATCCTGACAAAGCTTAAAGCACGTAGGTTTCTTCATTTTTATCACTGGACAAGTTATCATATTCCACAAGTTACTCATTATAGCTCAGAACAAAGTTTGCATCCAGTGGCACTTTTAAGATCAACAAAATTTAATTTTGGGTATAAGCTTTTGTGTGCATGCACACTTCTTCAATCCCTTTAAAGTTTAAAGGGACTGAAGCAGCTGAGCGACAGGGAGGCACAGTTTAAAGGGTCTGCACAGGACAATAAGGGCTTTCTGCAAACCCCATTTAACAGGACTGCAGTCCTGTTCTGTGGGGTGTGTAGGGCCACAAACCATGAACCAGTACAGTTCATAAACAAACCTCCTGGTTTGGTTCAATTCATGGCTTAGTTCATGGTTCAGCTACGAACCAAACTAAACTGCATTTTTCCAGTTTGTGCCCATCTCTAATTGTGGCCAGATCAGCTAAGTCTAAGTAATCAGAAAGTTGGCAAATCAGATGCAGCTGATAGAAGGCAGTCCTAGCCACTAAGCCAACCAGTTTTTCAAAGATCAAGGAAGGGTTCATGAGCACCCTCAAGCTCTTCACCTGCTCTGAAAAAGCCAGTATCACTCCACCTAGGAGTTTTTATTTTCTTTGGATATATTCATGGCATATTCATGAAAAGTGAGATATATTCATGGTATTTCATGAAAAATGAGACTACTTTCTCTCCCCCCACACACACAGGCCAAACAACTACACATGTAGCTGATTAATAAATCAAACACTAAGTGGCTGTAGCAGAATTTTCCAACCCATTGACGATGACTCTTCATTGTTTTCAATTTATCTTTATTAAGAGCAAAAATGTGTACCCTATAAAACTTTATTGTAGCAGCATAGCTGTGTTGTAATCCAGTACCAAATGAAGTACTCCAAAAGCTGTAACACAAATATAGTATCAATGTAAAAACTGCAGATTTACAAGTGAGGTCTTAATATTTCATTAGTATAGTCATTTTAGAATATATAAAAGCTATCACTGAGTTCATGGAAAGTCTTGCTGATCACCAGCCACAATGATGTTAAATTTCATATTTTTTTTCTGGGCTGGCTTCTCTACCCTGAATGAATGACACAAGACAACCATTAATGTGTGTCAAACTAATGTTTTTTTAAGTAAACAGCTGATGTGCATCATAAATGATTTAGGGTCCATTGCAAATTGGTAGCCAACAAGCTACCTAATTTTTAAGCAGCTCTACCCTAGCTCCAAACCTAGCCAACACTACCAGCTTTGTTTATCCTCACTATGCCAAAAGATGACATGCTTCATACGCCTTCCTCCCACATGCCATTCAGGCAACGAAGGGTTTAATTGATGCTACTCAGAAACAAAGAAGTCTCTTGTACAACCCACACTGCCACACCAGTGAATGCTGTGCTGCTTTAGAAGGGCCTTTTAGATACCTCAGGGTGGTTGCTAATTATCTCAATGTGCGTTGTAGCAACCTACCATATTCCTGCCAGCCTTAGTTATGGCCTAATCAGTCAAAACCAGGCTTATTTTAGAAGACCAAATCCCTGGCATCAGCATACAGCATCCAACAAAGATCCTCCCATGTGTCAATGGAGAGAGCTGGTTGGCCTGATCCAAGAAGTAGTTAATACCTCCTTGAGAGAAGGGGTGATCATCTTAGGCTGTGGTGCATCCACTTCTAAAGAAGGCTACCCTGGACCCAGGAGATCTCAATAATTATAAACCAGGCTCAAATGCTCCATTCTTAAGCAAGGTGATTGAATGAGTGGTGGCTGGACAACTTCAAGCTTTTCTAGATGAGGAAAATTGTTTAGATCTTTTCCAGTCTGTTTTTAAGCATGGTTATAGGACTGAAACAGCCTTGGTTTTCCTGGTGGATGAGCTGCACTGGGAGATGGACAGAAGGAGTGCAACACATGCTGATTCTTCTGGTCCTCTCCACAGCTTTCAGTACTATCAATCATAGTAAACTTCTGGGCTGCCTTTCCAGGTTGGGATTGGGAGGCATCATTCTGTGGTGGTTCCAGCTGGGCCGGGAGAGTAGGTTTCAGATGGTGGGGCTGTGGGGCTGCTACTCAGCCCGTTAGCCTTTGATTTGCAGGGCCCCACAAGGTTTCATCTTGTCCTTATGCTCTTTAACTGCTACATGAAACTGCTATGTGAGGTCATCCAGAGACTTGAGCTAAGTTATCATCAATACATGGATGTCACTTAGCTCAGTCTCACACTTCCAGAAGGTCCATGATAAAATAAATAAATTGTAAACATGTAGTCAATTTCCCTAGTAGAAGGTATGAGCTATTTGTCTGATGAAAATGACTACACAAGGAAGCCTTAATATATTATGAAGAATGATCACTGCAGCCCAGTCCTCAGTATTTATAATTACTATGTAATTTTTGTAATTGTGTAATTACTGTTTTAATTAAGAGGTATTTAAATAATGATTAGCCTTTCTAGAATGGGACTACTGTAAAAAATGTAGGGAGCTTTCAAAAGATTCCTTTCAATACACTTGTACCTTGTCTGTTTGTTCATTCTCTCCTATTCCTTCTACAGTCTGTACATGTGTTTTATCTTCTTTGACAATAAATTTTGATGTTGCATTATTTAGACAGTATTCTGCATGATAAGGTTGGAGATAGATAAATAGATAGATAAACAAAAATGTATCCCATTCCATGGCATCTTGTTGGAACCTGTCCCTCCCCCCAATACAACACAAAGTCCATTATCATCAGCCAAGCATTGTGTTACCACTGTATTTGCATCAGTTCCTTGGACAAGAACCTACCTTGAAGGATCTACATTAGGCATTCTTAGGACTGCAGTCCCCACTCAGTAAAGTGAAGAAACAGACTGACAAGGCCAGACTGGTGCCCAGGGAAGACAGGCCCGAAAGAGAAAAGAATAGGACACCAGTGATTGTCATCTACAGCTTCCAGTTCAAACCAGTCCAATGTATCAGCAATAATCTACAGTTGTCAGGTTCCCTGTCATGTTTTGGTTTTGCTACTGTTTGCTTTCACAGGTCCTCCAGTCGGGAGACTGGCAGCCGAGTTCCTTCCCCTCACTCCCTCCCACTCCCATCTTGTTTTGCCGTTTTCCTTTGTAGGCCCTGCTTATCGCTGTTGTTGCCAGTTAACCTGGAGCTGTCTCACTCTCTGCTCTTCCAGGTGTCTTTGCGTGGGAATGCAAGTAGAATCGTACACAGGGGCATGGGGGGGATTATAATTAGCTCGTGTGCCTTTTTCCATGGGAATGCAACGGTTTGGGGATTTTCGTGCTTCATGGTTTTACACTGATTGGTGCCTGTCATTTCTATTCTGTTTGAATACTGTATAATAAGTCCCAACCTCAATCCCCTGGTATCCCTAACAAAGTAAGTGTTCCTGAAAGACCATTAAGACAATAAAGGACTTTTTATATCCACAAGGCCTGACTTATTGGTTCTCATCAGAAGTCTCACAACAGTACACTCTGGCTAATGATATCTCTCTCACAGATATCTTTCTCACACAGGCCCTGGAGGGTGTGGGGCTAACCTTTCCTTTCTTTCAGATAGCCCCCTAACTTAAAGCAGCTTGTTACCTACAAGAATGGATCAGTTAACAGAGACCAAACCCTGCAAAAAGGGAAAAGGGCCAAAAATGAATAAAGGCCAATTCTGGACCAAATTGTGGACAAGTAATGGCAGCCACTGATCCATCATGTGGCTGCCAATGCCATTTTAAAAACAGTTATCATTTAAAAAAAACACAATTGTTGCGTGGCTCCAATCTGGATCAGGTGCATGGTTCAACAGCCCCAGGAGCTCTTGCTCCCCACTCCCTGGTGCCTCTTCAAGTGCCAGAACAGTTATGGGTAGAACAAGAGCTCCTGGAGCTGCCATATGCCTGATCCATATTGGGGCCTCATGACAATTTTTAAAGATCTATGACTGCTTCTAAAATGACATCATCAGCCACAGGATGGAGCCATGGCCACTGTCACTTGTAGTTGGCTGTCTGCCCCATATCCACTAATTGAACCATTCCACTAATATCCACTGATTGAACATTGTTATAAATTAGCTATGCCATCAGAGATGCATACACTTGCTCATCCTCCAACATCATGGTGTTTTGTACACATGGGTGGGCTTGTGCAATTTCTTTGTTGCTGCTTCCGCATAGCAAGTTTCACCAGAAGTGTGTTTCTTTTTTAATTGTCAGTTGAATAGCATTATACTGATATACCATTATACCAATACATGCATTAAATGCTCAGAATTATCAGACAACATTTTAAGTAAGTCTGTAGAATATTTAATTGCAGAGATATGCCTTTTCTTTGTATCTCCATAATTAATAGAATAGAGATTTATTTATATTTTTCAATTAAGGAAATAAAAAGGAGAAAAATTAAAAAATAACCTGGTAACAGGGAAGGGAAATGGATGTTGTAGGTAAATGGTTGATGTATGGGTGGGACAAGGGAAATCTGAATTTGTCCACCCACATAGCAGAGATTTAGAATCTGCTGCAATATAGACTTCAGATTAAAGCAAGTTTGACAAAGATCAAAAAAAGCTGGGAAAATCCATGGAGGTACAAAATGCACCACAGTGCTTTAGGAAAGCAAGATAATAGAATTTTCAAACAGCATTAACCTCAGGGCAGATATCCTGTGTGAAATGGACCATATGTAATAAACACCCCATCTATATAATTCCTTTCCATTCTCTAACCAGAACATTAGTCTCTATGTAAAATTAAAAAATTGAGACATTGTTGCTCGTCTAATAGTCATTATTCTTCAGCAAATAACTTTTCTAAGGGAGACCATAGTGTGAATCTGCTAAACTATAATTCATTAGAACGTTTGAGACAATCTCTTCCTGAGTAGGGATGGGCACAAGCTGGCTCATGAACTGAAGTTCATTATGAACTTTGGCCAATTCATGGCTCACAAAGTAAGGTTTGTGGCAGTTCAACTGGCATGAACTTTCCACAAACTTTCAAGGCGTTCTTGGATGTTTATGCTGATTTGTGAATTGATACATTCCCAGACAGACTGTCTCCAATCAATCAAAATGACTACATAACTTTAAAACAACAGGCTGCGTGTGTGTGTGGGGGGGGGGGGGGGGTTCTCCAGCCTGGGAAACACTCTGGTCAGTTTCAAACTAGTCATGTCAGTTTCAAGAGGATTTTGTGTTTACTTTGCCATTGTTCCTGTCTTCCCTTCCCATTTTCTTGCAGGCAGTTTGCAAAATCCCCTCCCTGTTTGGATTTGTTGTGACTCTGTGCTTTGAAAGCAGTTCTTTTAAGCTTGCAATGCCAGTGGCACTGGGATCTGATGGGCATTCTGCACATTGTAACTGTGACATTAATCCTCCTTTTGCTTGCATTGCCACAGTGGCACTGGATTCTGTTGGGCACTAGTACCTTGCACTGGTTCTGCTGGGCTTGCAAAAACCCCACTAGGAGTGTGATTCTGTGCTTCATATCAGTCCTGTTGAGGTGGCATTGCCACAATGGCACTGGATTCTGCTTTGGACTCTTTGATTGCACTGGTACTGCTGGGCTTGCAAAAATGTCCCTGTCCACCTTCAGTTTTTACTGCAGAGATTCACTGGTTTGACCTAAGTCCTGTTGGGTTTGCAGTGCCACAGTGGCACTGATTCTGCTGGGCTTGCAGAAATGCCATCCACCTTCAGTTACTACTGCAGAGATTCTCTAGGGCTTTGATTCTGTTCTGCTGGGCTTCTATTGCCCTTGCTTCCCCCCTCCATTGGAAACAATGGAGGATGGGGCACCTTCTGGGGGAGTTGTAACTCAGACCCCATAAATCCAATCCTTACCAAACTTGGAGGGCAGTTAGAGGAGAGTTTGCCAGAGATTCCCTATGAGTGTGGTGTCACTAGTCTGCTGGGTGGGGGAGTTCTACCATATAATGAACCTCATGAACTGAACTGGTTCATTTAACCCCTATAAGTTCATGACAGTTTGTGGTTCATGATCTGGGCACACCACAAACCACAAACTAAACCACATCTTCCCAGTTCATCCCCATCCCTCCTCCTGAGGACTAAAGAAAAAAAATGGGATTCCTTAGTCATTACTCACTCTTTGTAACCTCTCTTGAGTCCAAGTGAGAAAGGCAAACTATAAATAATGTAAAATAAAAATGAATAAATAAAATTAGTTTTTAACAACCTTAGTAAAATATTTGACTCCACAATAACTTCTGTTGTTAACTGGCATAGCAAAACTAGAGAAAGTGCAGATTGCTGCTATTGTTAGGTATTTTTGTTTACATTTGAATTTACATAATTACCACTCAAATTGTACTTCCTACATTTCACAGCCCTTTGGTTCTGCTGCTTCTGCCCCCTGTGTTACAGAGCACCCTTAGTTCCTCCCCAAAGGGCCAATGTGAATACTAACAGGCTTATTCCAGCTTGCAGGTATTAGCAATGTGGCCTCTCTGCCTACATGGCCTTTATCATGTTCATGGACAGAGTTAGGAATGTGATAATTGGCTCTTCTTGAAAATCTATAGCACACAGGATGGGAGGGGGGAATCAGGAGTGATGATGTAGTCTTCTAGAAAGTTCCAGTGAGAATGAGTTCTGTTTGGATTGTTATCCTCACTTGACACCAGCTGGCTCTAGACTATAATTGAACTAAGAGTCTGAGTGAAAAGGGCTAACTTCAGGGATTTTTGGGGAGCTGAGGCCTGGGCTATGATATGCTCATATTGCAACTCGTGGCTGCATAGAGAATGTTTAAGCCATTGCATCCACATTTGGAACTTCAAGATTGTGCCATCTAATGCAAGGTATAAATGTGTTAGATTGTAAAAGTTAGTTTTTCTTGTTTTCCTCTGCTGCAAGATTTTAGAGTGTTGTGTTACCTAGAAACAAAAATTATTCCTGAAAGTATTTAATAAACTTTATATATTTTCATAAAGGGCTGTTTTCTTGTGTGTACTATCCTGGGAACCCACAGGGCTCAGGCTTTGATTCCTTGAAATACACACCCCAAATTTCTACCAAGAAATAACGCCTTACATTGGCTCTGATGAAGTGGACTGTAGTCCATGGAAGCTTATGATGGAATGTCAGTATTTTCCTGTTTATGCCCCCTAGCAATCCTTCTGGGTTTAAATACCCAAGATTCTATACCAATGGCAAATAGCACCAATAGTAGAAATCTGTGAGTGCTCCTCAATGGTGCTTATCCAGAAAGTTTTGTTCCTTCCGGAGAATGTGTCTGCTTTTTGTCTGGTTTTACTGCTATAACAATTTCTGCACATTTTGGGCACAGTGAAGTCTGGATTGCATAGCTTAATGGATGGAAGTTGCTGGTGCCTTGCATAAGGACTTCAATAGATGGCCTGTTGCTCCCTTGAGTGGTCCTGCCAACTGAACTGTGCTTGCTGCATTTGATTGGCAATGGCAGCTGCCACCAAACTAATGGGTGTCCACACTGTCATGACAGTGGGACATTCTGGTTTTGTTTGTAATGATGCTGCAAACCTTTAGATTTAATATTGCACTGTGTGGGCAGCTGTGAGTGGAAGGGCCATAGCTTAAAGGTATAAAATTCCAGCATCTATCTCCAACATGTCTAGTTAATCTCAACTTAGCAACTGGCAGAGAACTGTGCCTGCAAAGATTTATCAATCAGAGCAGGCAGTGCTGGGCTAGATGGCCCAGTGATCTGATGCAATATAAGGAAATGTCATATATTCAAAAGCACTGAGCTTGAAGAGAAATATCAAGATTCAGCAGATTTAGAAGGCACACCGTTGACTGAAATGAGATTCCTTTGGCTTTTCATCAGAACATTTTTTTAAAGCTACAAAAATATATGCCTTTTGAAATGTTTCTTAGGTTAAGGATGCATCAACAGTCTCTAAGGCCATTTTCAATCATACATAGTACACTGGACAAGATCACACTTTGTTCTGACTTGCTGCTTGTTCCTACTCCATTTTGCTGAAGGGTTATTGTTCCGCCAACTTTGATTCCATCACACATGTTTTATTTTTGCTGCTGCAATCAGCACATCTTTGTCTCTTTTAAGATGTAAAGGTCCCAGGAGCAATGGAAATCCATGTGAGATACATGGCAGGTTTTTTGTAGCTATTTTTTTTCCCTTCAAAATAACACAATTTGGTTTTTGTTTGTTTTTGGAAGCATGTGTTCTGTTCAAAACTCAGCTGAGTCATAAACTCACATCTTAGTCAATCCAAAGTGAAGGATGCTGTAACAGCCAGTTCAAATCATGTCCTGCTTGCCAGTTATCATCAGGCTGGCAATTTTTCAGTGGTTGGTTTTACTCCTTGTGACTTGCTTGTGGCTGTTTGAAGGGTTGCTGTACTCCTTTGCAACACCACAGTATAACACGATTGGCTTTCTTGCATGCACATTACCACACAGTCTGAGGAAGCTCATTCCTCTCCTTTAAAGTTATTGCTGTGTACCACCTCACTGCACAACCAAATCATGGTTAATTCAGCCATCAAGCATATAAAGTGCTTACAAATCAATGCTTTATTTTTTAAAAATCCTACCGTTAGTTTTCTGTTGCTTTATGTATTTTTAGAAATGGTAATGTCTACTGATCTCTGGATAGGGAAGGTATTCACAGGTGTGGTTTTACAAATCACCATAGGAGTTGTAGTTTCATCCCTTGACTATGCTTTGGGGGGGGGGACCTGTTGTTTAATCCTTGTAATGGAGGATGGAGTGTTCTGGAAAGCCCTTCATTGCACTTTCTACTAGGTGATTAATTATATCATGAGTAAGAACTGCTCTGATTAGCTTCCTTCAAATGCTCAAGCCAGCAAGGATAGCTAGTATGAAGCCACAAATGTTTGCAAGACATTCAAGGTGCTGCCAAAATGAATACATCTGGGTATTAGCTCACCCTGATACCCATCAAACCAGGTAAATTCAGCTGTTGACTGTGTTCACTGTGAAATTTACAGCACCCCTGTCCACAATCACTCACCTACTTTGCAGGAATGTTGTAAGTATTAAAGTCGATTAGATGAGACATTTAACCCATGACCTGGCACTTACCCTAAAAACAGTGTACAGGGGGAGGGGGAATTCAGCTCTCCAGCATGGTGCAGCTTCAGGAGGGGCTTCATTATTCCCTCTCTTCCAACCTGTGTGCTTTTGATTTCAGAAAAGAACTATGGGGGAGCGGGCTGTTTGTCTTGCTGCCATTTCCAGGTATCTCCTGGGCAGGTACATGGAAGCAGCAGTGAGATAAACAGCCTGTCCTCTATGGCCTTTTACTGCTAGCAAAAGGTCATGGGTTGGAAAGGAGGGAATGATGAAGCCCCTCCTCCTGCCATACCATGCCACATACTCATACACAATTTCAAAAGTGAGTGCCAGGTCACACATTAAACATGAGCTGAACTGATTTTTCCCAACTCAACTCACATTTAACATCTCATCTAATCAGACTCTTAAGTTTCTTTTTAAAGGATCTATTTTATAAATTTATTTGTCCTGTATTGGCCATTCAACAGTTAAGTTAAAATGTTATTACTGAGGAAAAGGAACAAACTGTGAAAAATATTGTAAAATAGTTTGCTCAAACAAATGCCAAAACCATATTTAGTTGCTGAATTAAACTGGTTGGTCAGATTTTGTTCACTTGTTGCCCTGGCTCAGTGTAGCTGATGGGATTTTATTTATTCAAAAAAGAGGCCATTCCTGTTTTCTCCTATTTCAGGCTGACTGATTTGATTCAGGTTAACGCATCCTGCTTAAATGAGGGGGAAAAAATGACAACTGTGCTCAAAGGCCATGTGCAATTTGTCAAGATGATGAACTGAATACTTAAGGATGCTCTCCGCCTGTCAGCTCAGAGCCATACTGAGCACACTGAAGAATATGGATTCTCTGACATATGACTTCATGCTCAGCTAATCATACATACAGTGCTCATGTGTGTCTGACATGTTCGGTAGAGTGGCTTGCAACAGGTGACCTCAGGAAGACATCAGATGGGAGTGATACTGCTTGAAGTACAGCTCCAATGTCATACCTTGGAGGCAGTTCTGTGCCTTGCAAAGAAAAGTTGTCGTGATAAGAGATTGGGACTGCCCATGCTGCACAGTGTCAGTCCACCATAACTGGATATCATTAATCTTGGAAAGCAATTAGTAGTACTAGCTGATTCTCACGAGGCACAATGCAATTATATTACCATTCAGAAATTAACACACATGTCACAACTAAATTTCCAGTCCAATGCCTTGCTAGACAGTTTGGATAATTTAGTCATTTAATTTTTACACACACACAAAATCAAAGCTCCCAAGTATATGTTAAGGGAGGGAGGGAGAGAGGGCTGAAATAGCGGATTACTGGTCATAACATGCAGATAGAAATATTACTTTGTCCGTTTCCAAAAGATTCTGTGTGTAGATAATAGTGGAAAGATAATGGTTTGTGTCACCTCAGTGCCTGCTTGCAATAGTATCCTTTTTTTCCCCTAAGGAGTTCAATAGAATAGACCCTGCAGGCAAGTAGACTAAAATGCTGTGGACAGTATGTGTTATATATATTCTATGATCTACTACAGCAAGAGCTGTCAATGTGCATTCAGGCTCAGAGCAAACTTTTAGTTAGGTATTTTGCTAGAAAATGGCATTAAGACAAAAAAAATGATCAAAACAAAAAGAGGGTCAGCGTTTTTAAATTATTCCTCCCCAACCCAACTTAACCCTCTCACTCATTCACACACTTATGCAATCAAAACATTGCACCAAGCTAACCCCATTTATATGCCATAAAAGCTGGATTCTGCAGACAGAAATGAATGTGTTGTAGACATTTATCTGCTTGCTTCTTTTGTCCTCTGTTTTCAATATTTATAGCTTTCAAAAAAACTGAAATACTGTACATCGTATTGTGATGCACAGGAGGCTGCCCCTGCCCCTGAAAAGAAAAGCAGCCACTCAGCTGTTTCATCCCTGAGCCTATGGGAGTGCTGCAGCAGTTTCCAATCATCTTTCAGAGGGGGGGATGGAATGTTGGAGGGAAGCACAGGAGCAGTTAGTTCAGTTCTGCATCAGGGAGAGTGCAGTGGTAGTTTTTGCCCTGCCTCAGGAAGATAGCAGTCTGCCATGTAACTGTGCCTAATAGAATAGCAGACTGGTTTAGCTCTGCCTCTGGGAAAGGACTAGGGATGGGCACAAACTGACACACAAACTAAAGTTCATCATGAATTTTGGGCAGTTCATGGTTCACAAAGTGATGTCCATGAACTGAAGAACTGCCACAAACTTCAATTAATTTTGATGTAGTTTGTGGCGATTCATGTCTAGTGGCTGATCAGTGAAAGCCTATTTTGTACCTGCAAGCATTAAAGAGAATTCAAACCACCCTTGGAAGCCATAAGGAGCTTAACTTTTCTGCCCCAGCCAGTTTTGCCTTTTGAAAGCAGGTTTACACCTGCTTTTTGCTTTTTATGAAAAAACAGCTGAGTGGAAGGGAGCTCAGCTGTTAAGTTTAAATGGCCCAGAGCCATTTAAACCACTGCTTTCTGCTCCTCACAAAAAGCCATGGGGAGTAGAAAGCAGAAGTTTCCAAATAGCTCAGCTGTAGAAACCACCACTGAGCTGTTTGCTTTAAATGGCTCCGAGCTATTTAAACTCTGCTTTCTGCTCCCCACAAAAAGCCAGGAGGAGAAGAAAGCATGGGTTTCCAAACAGCTGAATGGCAGAGACCACCTCTCAGCTATTTAGTTTAATAGGCTCTGAGCCATTTAACCCCTGCTTTCTAGTCCCCACAAAAAGCTGTGGGGAGCAGAAAACCGGCATTTAGAATTTAAATGGCTCATGAACCAATACGAACTGGTTCAGTTCACAAACTGGCATATCAGTTCATTGTTCAGTTCATGGTTCAGCCATGAACCAAACTGTAAACATGTGGTTCATGCCCATCCTTAGAGAAGACAGAGTACCCAGTTGTGAGGCCTGTCTCTGGTGAAGAGCAGATGGCATAATATTTCATCTGACTCCTGGAAAGGGCAGGCTGGTGTTGGTGGAATCCTGCGTATATTAAAGGATCCAACCTAGTGGCCAATCAGTGAAAAGCCTATTTGTACCTGCAAGCATTAAAGAGAATTCAAACCATGTGTGGAAGCCATAACTAGCTTAACTTTTGTGCCTCCACTAGGTTTGTCTTTTAAATGCCCAAAGACCTGTACTTCTGATCTGTTCTCTAAAATGAACATGTAAATAAATAAGACTTATTTATTTATATTCAACTCCTGCCTCAATGATCTCCATGTTCTTGTTGCTTACCACAGAAATTATCTCATGGCAGCGAACCCAAAGCTATCCTAAGAGCATCTTGTCACTATGGGAAAGCTTACAATTTAAAACAAACCTGGTTTCAAAAAAAACAGAAGAGGTCATATGAATCCTCTCAGTTGGTAGAAAAGGCAAGTCACACATATACTCTGACTAGCAGCAATGATCTCAGGCAGAGAAGGTCTTTCTTAATACCTACCATCTGAGATTCATTTACCTAGACACACCAGGGATTTACCTGGGACCTCCTGCATGCAAGGCATGTAGTCTACCCAGGGGTCATTTCGTAGAAAAAGAGGTGCAGGAGCTCATTAGCGTACCTATTAGCATAACTCATTAGCATAACTGGCCGAATGTCAGTTTCAGTCCTATTATACCCTATGGGCCATTGAAGTCAATGGCAAAAACTCATAGGGTATATGAGGGGCTGGAGGAGAGGGGGTTTGAGGGAGAAGCTCCAAACTGCAGGGTACCTTCTGGGACCTCTCCCCGAAATACCCACCAAGTTTCAAGAAGATTGGACCACAGGCTCTAATTCTACGGGGCCTCAAACTGGTTGCCCCATCCCCTCCATTGTTCTCTATGGTGGGGAAAAACGTTACTTTTTTTTCACCATAGAGAACAATAAAGGGAACAAGGCAACCTGTTTGGGGGCCCGTAGTATTGGACCCCCTGGTCCAATCTTCTTGAAACTTGGTGGGTACTTGGGGGAGAGGTCCCAGAAGCTACACTGCAGGTTTGGAGCCTCTCCCTCAAACCCCCTCCCCTACAGCTGCTTTTAAAGCTGCCGCCGAATTTCGGTGGCAATTTGGAGGCAGGCCGAATCAGATCAGAGAATCTGATTCAGCCTGTGGCTGCCCTAATGCCCACTCCTGAGCTGGCGAAGCAGTGCTCTGCCTCGCTCCAGCCCCAAAGGACCCCTGAGTCTACCCATATTTCCTATGCCCAGGGCCAGCTCTATCACTAAGCCAACTAGGGGGCTGCCTACGGGAGCAGCTGGCAAATGGGGTTGTGGAGAGACTGAGAGACAGAGACTTGGCGAGACAGCGTGAGAGCCCAGCATGCTTTACAGGTAGCAGCAGCAGTGCTCCTCAGCCATGCTGAGTCAGCAGGTGGAGCCAAAGTGCAGTCCAGGTGACCTGCGGCTGCCACTCCAACAAGTCTGCCCCTGCCTCCTCCTCTAGCCTGCACTGCCTTTGAGGACTGGACAGGCCAGGGGGGAGTTGCCGGCACACAGAGGGCCAGCAGCAGTGCTGGGCGGGCCTTGGGTTGGAGCCAGCAGGCCTCTCCTGGAGGCTTAGACATGCGCTCACATCTGAAGTCTCCCCTGGAGAGGATGGAACTGCAGCTCTGGCACAGGAAAGGGGCCTTTTCCTCCCCCCTTCCTTTCCTTCCTCATGCCCCAGTCTGCCGGAAAGAGTGGAAAAGGCATGCTGCTTTTTCTCTCAGAGAGTGTGTGTGTGCCCCCATCCCTCATCCGCCTCTCAGGCATCTCCCTCAGGTGAGGGGAGTGGGTGGTGCCCACCAACCACCGCTCTTCACTGGCCTGGCTGGCTAATTGGCTGGCTGGTGGGACATGCGCCTCCCTCCCCCCCCCCCAGATGGCGGGCTTCATGGAACTCCCAGTGGAACTTGAGTTGGAGGCTTGCAGCAGCCCTTGAAGTAGTGGCTCAGAAGTCCGACAAACTCCTCGGGGGAGGGGAGGTGCTGGGCTCTCCGTCCAGCTCAGGGGCTTGTCTTGCCAAAGCCAGCCTCGCAGGGCTGTTGTGAGGAGGACCCCAAAGCAGATGGCTAAAAACAAGTGGGAGTCTTGTGGTGCCCTAAAGGCTGACTTTATAGACTGGTTTTCATTCAGCCTCAGCTGCAGCTCCATTCCTCAGAGGCAGGAAGCAGATCCTAACAGGGAAAGGGGGGGTGCACAAGGGTGGTGGGAGGCAAATGCAGCAGGCCAAAGTGCTTCCCCAGAGGACTTGCTGGCCCTTCACTCAGAAGTGCCAGCCCCTCTCTGAGAGGAGCAATGCCACTGCAAGAGTGGACAGCTGGAGCCACCCCAAGTGAGCCTTCTCTGCCAGGCAACCCGAAGACTGCTTCTGGCCAGTCAGGTGCTGCGCAGGTCCCCCGGAGGAAGCACAATTCCAATTCTCCTCCAAGAATCCCATTCTTACATGACCTCCTGTCCTTTTTGTCTCATTGGCACATGTAAAGTAAAATGACAACTTTTTTCTCACCATTAGTAGATCTATTTTTAGGCACTCCTGGGTTCCCCAGAGACATTTGCAAACTTAATTTCCTTTATATGAAAGACAGAGAGAGTGAGAGAGTGGATACCTATGGAGTCTTAGTAACATTTTACAAATATACAAGCAAAGTCTGGTAAAAAGAGACTCCTAAAACCAGGCAGAAGAACTGCTATTCTAGATAATGTGGAAGGAGCAGTGGCACTTCAGTAGAGCATCTGCTTTGCGTGCAGAAGGTTCCAGGTTCAGTTCCCGGAGATGGGAATTTTTAGGGGAGAGGCTGTGGCTCAGTTGAAGAGCCTTTGCTTTGCATGCAGAAGGTCCCATGTAGTATTGATCAAGCTATTCTTCATGAGAGAAAATGACCAAGGCTGCATATGGAGGAGTGGGGAATCAAACCCGGTTCTCAGATTAGAGTCCACCACTCTTAACCACTGCACCAAACTGGCTTTTAGACAGGTTTTAGAAGCACACACCAATTTTCATTTTTCCTGATCTTAAAGGAATTTTATAAATTTATGGCTGATTAAAAAAACCCATTTGGAGCTCAGTTCCACAAACAAAGGGCAGAAAGAGCCAAGGAGCAGGCCAAGCCGGGGGGGTGGGAGGTATCGTTGCCTAGTGTGCAAAAAACCCTGGGGCCAGCCCTGCCTATGCCAGTCATATTTACCATGCTTTTGAAATGCTGACACATGCTTATCAATCACTAGAGTCAGAATAAAAACACATAAAAGGCATGGTTATAAGAACATAAGAGAAGCCAATGTTGGATCAGGCCAATGGCCAATCCAGTCCAACACTCTGTGTCAAACAGTGGCCAAAAACACCAGGTGCCATCAGGGGTTCCAGCAGTGGGGCCAGGGTACTAGAAGCCCTCCCATTGTTGCCTCCCCCTCTCAAGCACCAAGAATACAGAGCATTACTTGCCCCAGACCGAGAATTCCTATCTCTACCTTGAGGCTAATAGCCACCAATGAACCCCTGCTCCATCTGTTTATCTAATTCCCTTTTGAAGCCATCCATGCTTGTAGCCGCCACCACCTCCTGTGGCAGTGAATTCCACATGTTAATCACTCTTGGGTGAAGAAGGACTTCCTTTTATCTGTTCTAACTGGCTGCTCAGCAATTTCATGGAGTGCCCACGAGTTCTTGTATTGTGAGAAAGGGAGAAAAGGACTTCTTTTTCTACCTGCTCTATCCCATGCATAATCTTATAAACCTCGATCATGTCACCTGTCAGCCATCATTTCTCCAAGCTAAAGAGCCCCAAGCGCTTCAACCTTTCTTCATAGGGAAAGTGTCCCAATCCTTTTATCATTCTAGTTGCCCTTTTCTGCACTTTTCCCAATGCTATAATATCTTTTTTGAGGTGTGGCAACCAGAACTATACACAGTATTCCAAATGAGGTCGCACCATCAATTTATACAGGGGCATTATGATACTGGCTGGTTTGTTTTCAGTTCCCTTCCTAATAACCCCCAGCATAGCGTTGGCCGTTTTCATTGCAGTCGCACACTGTCTCAGCATTTTCATTGAGTTATCTACTATGACTCCAAGATCTCTCTCTTGGTCAGTCTCCACCAGTTCAGATCCCATCAACGTGTATTTATAGTTAGGATTTTTTGCTCCAATGTGCATCACTTTGCTCTTGGTCACATTAAATCCCATTTGCCATGTTGATGCCCACTTGCCCATTCTCAACAGATCCCTTTGGAGTGCCTCACAATCCTTTCTGGTTCTCACCACCCTGAACAACTTCATGTCATCTGCAAATTTAGCCTCTTTACTGCTTATTCCCAACTCCAAATCATTAATAAACAAGTTAAAAAGCATCAGACCAAGTACTGATCCCTGCGGTACCCCACTGCTTACCTCCCTCCACTGAGAAAATTGCCCATTTATACTCACTCTCTGTTTCCTTTTAATTAGCCAGTTTTTGATTCACAAAAGGACTTGTCCTTTTATCCCATGACTATTGAGCTTACTCAATAGTGTATTTGTTCTTCAAAAACTGTATCATTCTGATTCTAAAGATACTAAACTGAATTTTGTGAGAACGTATTGTAAGAGAAGGACAAAGAGATATGGTTCTGCTTGGTCTCCTCTAACCTTCATCCCACCCTGAGATACAGTGGTTGTGGGGCTAGGAAGGTAAACCTTTTTCCATCACTAATGTTGTGTAAAGCCAGGTCCATTAATAATAAGACTGCTACACTGCAGAATTATTTTGCAATGCAAGAAGTGGACTTGGTGTGCATGACTGAGGCCTGGATAAGGGAGGGTGAGACTGTCATTTTAAAAGAGCTGCCCCCCAGGTTTTTTGGTCCTCCATCAGTCCCAGACAAAGTGTCAGGGGTGACAATACTCATTTGGGAGTCATTTCCCCCACCCCAAAGGTCTCCAGTATCAACTGTGTTGGCCTAGTGTGGGACACTAAGGAGAGTTTGGCTATCTGGTTGGTGTACCCACCACTTCGTGCACCAGCAGTTGCCTTGCCAAGCTTGCTAGAGGTGGCATTGGGTTGGGCCTTGGAGTCCCTCAGATTGATAGTTCTGGGGGACTTCAATGCCAATGCTGATGTGGCTGCTTCTTTACAGGCTATGGACCTGGTGTCTTCCATGGCTGCACTGGGACTCTCCCAGATTGTATCAGGTCCCATGCATCAATGAGGCCACACACTGGATCTGATTTGTGACATGGGGATAGATGGGCGTCTGGTTGCTATTCATGGAGTGCTGTTGTTACATTCCCGGCAGTCCAGGACTGGACCCCCCGCCCCTCCCTGGCGAGTCCGTCCCACACTCACCGCCAGCAGCTTTGACAGCAGCCCTAGGGAAGCCCCTGCAGGAGCCTGGCATCACCGGCGATGACCCCCCAGGAGTGACCATGGGCCCGCCCATTGCAGCGCGACCCTGCCCCAGCCACAGCACTCCCTTTGCAGCGCCAGGAGAGGCTCGGCAGGTGAGCAGAGAAGACGGCCTTGGTCGGAGCTGGGAGGAAATCGTTCGGGCGCAGAGAGCTTGGAACAGGGGAGAGGAGGCGCGAGGCAGCGCTTCCAGGGTAGGGACGGTTGGGAGGAGTCAGGCCGCCAAGACTAGCTTGGCATTCCCGATGATAAATGGGGGCATGGCTGAAACAAGGGGAGGGGGGAGTGGAGACAAGGGGCGGTCCTGGAGCAGTGGAGGAAATAAAGGTCTTCAAGTGGTCGGGGCCGGGGAGGAGAAGCTGGAGGTGTAGCCAGGCAGAGAGAGAGAGAGAGAGACGAAGACTGCTCTAAGGAGAGGGCTTCACCCCCTCCACAGCTTACTGACGGAGGCTTGGAGGTGGCAGAGGGTGCAGTAAACCTCCGCCCCGGCCAGTCTGAGGCCCTTGGTCACAGAGAGACCTTCCAAACTCCTCCAGGACTGATCCGGCATCGACGCACAGGACGGCCACAGGCGGTACCCCAACAGGGGAGGAGGCGGGGCGTGACACAGTGGTGGAGAATGCGGGCATGCCCCCTCGCATAGGGGCCCCGCTACCCCGCCTCCCTACCCTGCAGGGGTGGAGCAGCTCCTGAAGGTGGCCCCACCCCCCCAATTTCAACCGTCCACTGCTCCTGAGTCATCAGAGACTGAAGACGTGGGTGTCCCGTGGCCAGGAGACCCCACCGCCATGGACTTCATGCAGTTCAGCCAGTGGTTGGCTGAGCACCAGGCACAGCTGCTCAGGGACTTGTCACAACAACAGTAAGCCACCCAAGCTGCCCTAATTAGAGACATGTGCCAGGCTATGGTGGCGCAGCCAGGGCCACTGGGCAGCGGGCTGGCACTTGCACCAGCCGCCCCTCCGAGGGCCCCCTGGCCCACGTTAGCAAAGATGACCATGGATGATGACGTGGAAGCATTCCTTAAAGCCTTTGAAAGGGCCACCAAGGCAGCTGCCTGGCCATGCCCACAATGGCTCCCATTCTGGGCCCCTACTTGGTGGGCAAAGCTCAAGCCGTGGAGGCAGCCGACTACGATAAGGTGAAGGCAGCCATATTGGATTGTTGCGAGATCACATCAGAAACCTACCGACAGCATTTCTGGATGATCTGGCTCCAACCTTTGTCCAAACCACGTGCCGTGGTAGCCACCTTAAGAGATGCCGCTACCCACTGGCTCAACCCTGCTTCAGAAGAGGTGTGCCGGGTGGTGGAGCTGGTCATAATAGAACAATTTGGTCCGCACCCACCTCCTACTGGCCTCCTTGCCGGTCATGCAAATGGTGACTGGGGTGTGTTTTCATGGGCATGAGGAGAGATACCCGGTGGTCATTGTGCCATTGACGTATTTGGGGAGGAGGTGGGAGGTCCTGGGGGCCCGAGTCCCCTGGCTACCCTATCCAGTGTTACTCAGTTGGGACATCCAGAGCTTCCCGGACGCCTTGCAGGCTGCTGACCCCGGACCAAACGAACCGCCCGCCGGAGATCTGGGAGAGAGAGAACTAGTTGCCCCTGCTGGAGAAGACCCGGACAGAGAAGAAATTGATCCCCCCCGGGAGGATGATTGGAGATTAGACCCCACCTTCCAACAGGCCCAGGAGCGAGACGAGGCTCTGGAGGGGTTAAGGAAACACGTTGTGGTAAGTGAGGGGCAGGTGGTGGATCACTGCCACAGCCAGCAGCTTCCCCGCATCCTACAATAAGGGGGCGGTTGGTTCTGGGAGGTGAAAGGCTGCCTGGGCCCGTACCGCCAGTTATTGGTTCCCCACCAGTATGTGCCTGAGGTCTTACAAAACGCCCATGATCACCCTTGTGAAGGACACCAAGGGGTGAAGAACACCCTTGCCCGGATATTAGCCCGCTACTTTTGGCCCTCGGTAGCCTGGGATGTGCAGATGTACTGTTGCTCGTGCGAGATCTGTCAGCCCCTTAACAAGAAGGGTGACCCCAGGGCCCCCTTGTCACCCTTGCCGATACAACAGGCACCCTTTGACCATATCGCAATGGACTTCGTGGGCCCGCTGCCTCGGACCCCTCGGGGGGCCCAATATTTGCTCGTCATAGTAGACTATGCCACCTGCTTTCCTGAGGCCATCCCCCTACCCAGTTTAAAGAGCGCAGGGGTAACCCGCGCCCTTATGTGGTTTTTCGCTTTGGTAGGCCTGCCCAGGGAGATTCTAATTGACCAGGGGTCACTCTTTATGGCAACCCTCATGAAGCAGGTATGTGAGAAGTTGCAAATAAGGCAGATCTTCGTGCCCATCCAACATCCCCAAACAGATGGGTTGGTAGAGCGATTAAATCAGATGGTGAAAACTATGCTGAGGAAGATGGCATACGAGCGCCCTCAGGCCTGGGACCTCTACGTTGACCCAATACTTCTAGCCCTGCGAGAAACCCCACAGGCCTCCTTGGGATTTTCCCCGTTTGAGCTCCTCTATGGCCGCCAGCCCCACAGGAACCTGGCTCTTGTAGAGGGGCAGCCCCTAGGACCCCAGGAAGTCCCCGAGTGAGACCCCTGTGAGTTTATGAGACAGCTACAAGAACACCTCAACTTTGTCCGGCAACAGGCCCGCACTAACCTAGAGCAAGCCCAGATGTCCCAGAAACAGTGATATGACAAGGGCACCTGGCCCCAGTCCTTCCAGGCAGGAGACAGGGTCCTAGTCTCACACTCGGTGCTGGCAACAACATTGAAGGATCCCTGGCAAGGCCCCTACACCATCACCTGGGTTCTGGGTCCCTTGTCCTATGAGGTCAGGTGTGGAACGCACCCGGGTCATCGGAAGCACCTCCATGTGAACAACCTTAAGGCGTGGCACCCCCGACCCCCCAAGCCCAGCAGGGTTTGCTAGCCAACATCCCCGATTAATTTCCAGATGGAGCGTTGCCATGGCGAGTCTCCCCGGAGTCGCCTGAGGAGCCCACATTGGACGCCAACCTCTCGGAGCTGCAGCGTAGTGACCTATGTAAGGTGTTGGCCTCCTGCCTGGGAGTTTTTTCCACCCAGCCTGGGCTTACTCACCTGACGACCCACCAGATCCTGACTCCTCCAGGGCAGGTGGCCTGTAACCCCTGGAGACCAGTCCCGCCAAAATTGTGAGATGCTATATCCCAAGAGGTGGCAGATATGCTGAAGCTAGATGTGATCGAGCCCTCACAAAGTGCATGGCATAGTCTCGTCCGAAGCCAGATGGCACGATTTGGTTTTGTGTGGACTACAGGAAAGTCAATAAGATAGCTCAGTTCGATGCCTATCCCATACCACGGGCGGATCTCCTGATCAATCAGCTTGGGGAGGCCTGGTTCTTATCAGCTCTGGATTTAATGAAGGGTTACTGGCAGGTCCCTGTACACCCCTCTGACCGAGACAAGACAGCCTTCACCACCCCACAAGGCCTGTTTCAGTTCAAGCGGATGCCATTTGGGTTACATGGAGCAGCGGCCACTTTCCAGTGGCTAGTGGACCAGGCCTTGGCTGGTTGTGGGGCTTTTGCCCATGCCTATTTCGATGACATCATCGTCTGTAGCCCTGACTGGGTGTCCCATCTGGTCCACCTCCACCAAGTGCTCCAGGCTTTGCAGGCAGCCGGTTTGCGAGCCAACCCTAAGAAGAGCCGGCTGGGCGGCCAGGAGCTGAAGTACCTGGGGTTCTTGGTAGGGCGAGGACAGCTACGACCTCTCCCTGACAAAATTCACTCCCTGGTGCATCATCCCCGCCCTAGGACCAAGAAGCAACTGTGGGGTTTCCTGGGGGTTTTTTCGGATATTACAGTAGCTTCATAGCCGGCTTTGCAACTATTGCCAGCCCACTTACAGATCTCCTCCAAAAGGGGGCCACCTTCCATCAGTTACGGCTCAGCCTAACCCATGAAGCTGTCTTTTGCAACCTGGATTTTGGACGGCCTTTCATTCTGCACACCGATGCCTCGGGGACAGGCTTGGGGACCATGCTGGCACAGGAGACCACTGAGGGTATTCGTCCCATCCTGTTCATTAGTAAGAAGTTGCAAGGGGCAGAGAGAAATTATGCCACCATTGAAAAGGAGACCCTGGTGGTCAAATGGGCAGTGGGAGCCCTTCAATACTACCTTACCAACAACCCTTTCCAATTGGTGGTGGACCATGCCCCCCTCCTGTGGTTAGCCCACATGAAGGACACGAATCCCCGGATCCTTCGGTGGTATATCTCACTTCTCCCCTTTTCCTTTACAGTACGGCACCAGGCGGGGAAGGATCACCGAGAGGCAGATTACCTGTCCTGCATTTTCATGGAGGATCACTCCCACTTGGGCGCTAGGGAGGGAGTGTGTCCCATTCCCAGCAGTCTGGGACTGGACCCCCCACCCCTCCCCAGTGAGTTCGTCCCACACTCACTGCCAGCAGCTTCAACAGCAGCCCCGGGGAAGCCCCTGCAGGAGCCTGGTATCACCAGCGACAATCCCCAGGAGCGACCACGGGCCCACCCGTTGCAGCGCGCAACCTGCCCTGGCTGTAGCGCTTCCTTCGCAGCGCCAGGAGAGGCTCAGCAGGCGAGCAGAGAAGACGGCCTCGGTCGAAGCCAGGAGGAGCTCGGAACGGGTGCAGAGGGCTCGGAACGGGGGAGAAAAGGCACAAGACGGCACTTCCAGGGCAGGGATGGTTGGGAGAAGTTGGGCTGCCAAGACTAGCTCGGCGTTCCCGATGATAAATGGGGGCATGGCTGGAACAAGGGGAGGGGGGAGTGGAGACAAGGGGCGGTCCTGGAGCAGTGGAGGAAATAAAGGTCTTTGAGTGGCCAGGGCCAGGGAGGAGAAGCCAGAGGTGTAGCCAGGCAGAGAGAGAGAGAGAGACGAAGACTGCTCTAGGGAGGGGGCTTCCCCCCCTCCACAGCTCACTGACAGAGGCTTGGAGACGGCAGAGAGTGCAGTAAACCCCTGCCCTGGCCAATCTGAGGCCCTTGGTCACAGAGAGACCTTCCAAACTCCTCCAGGATCGATCCAGCATCGACACACAGGACGGCTACAGGCAGCACCTCAACAGGGGGGGAGGTGGGGCGTGACAGCTGTGGTCAGACCACTTTGTCCCGAAGACCTGTCTGGGTGTCCCAGCTCCTCCCTGCATAGGTAGCGAGCGGATTTATGCTCGCCTGTGGAGACTGATGGACCCAACTGGGTTCTAGAATGCTCAGAGGGATTCAATGCCCCCATGCAATTGATTGGATTTTTCAATAGTAGCACCTCACTTATGGAATGCCCTTCCTCTTGAGGCTCATCCAGTACCTTGGTTGCTATTTTTTAGGTACCAGGACAAAACATTTGTTCATCCAGGCTTTTAATTAAGGGGTTGAGGAATCATGGTGTCAGATGGGAAGCATAATTGTGAGGAAGGATGTACAAATATTATGAAATACAACAGCTTGAGGATGGGCACTATCCCCCACATTTATATCTTAACATTAAAGGGTTAGAGATCTCCCCTATAAACTTGTGACAGGAGTAACAGAACACAGAAGAGAGGAGGCGCGAGGCTGAGGTCACACAGACTAAATAATCCACTTGCAATCCACTTGCAATGCACTTTCCAACTGGATTTTGCCAGTTCACACAGTAAGAATCCAGTTGGAAAGTGTACTGAAAGTGACCACAGCCATAGTGTGTGTAACTGAGGGAAGGACATTTAAAACAACTTTTCCTCCTACTTTGTGACACCTCAAAATTACATTCTATTACATATTTTTTGGAAGAAAGTAAAAATATTTAGTTTATTTACAAACTTCCAATAGTCCCAACTACTGCACCAAAAAAATCTTCTCAAACCTCTGCTGTTTAGTTTTTATTTCCTTTTCTGCTTGCTTCAAATCTACGATTCATTTTAGATTCAATTATATTGAATCCATTCAACTCAAAAATATTCAGTTTTAAGGATTGCTAATAGTTCCATAAGAATACCTGCATCCCTCGAGTGCAATGTGGAATGCTAGGCAGAGTTCAAAGTAACTGGAATGCCAGGCAGAGTTGGATCACTACAGCATTTGACAACGTGCAAACACGGGAGTGGGAGTTTGGAAGCAGGAACCCTCACTGGTCTTTTTCTCCTTCAAAAAATAATTCTGCCTCCTTTCCTGTCATTCCCCCCCCCCTTCTATTTCTGACACTGTTTATTTTTAAAAAACTTGACTGTTCTAACCTACCCTTTGCTACCTCCTGTTTTATTTTTTCTTTCTGGTCTTCTCAGTGCTGTCCCTGATACACTTTCTTTGATTCTCACCAGTGTTCTTGTCTTGTTGTTCTTCAGAACTGACCCCCTTTGAGAGCCGTAGCCAGCTTCCCTCATTAAATAGAGCTGCCACATGTCCAGGTGGGGTTTCAAAGAAAGGAACAAAAAAAAAATCAACAATTGCTTCATAACCAACAGGAAATGTTATAATCCATCATTAAGTCCAAGCATGCCTGTTTTTATTTTAGTGCCTATGAATTATTAGTACTTGTTAAATAGTGGCTAATTATTTTTCAAAGACTTCTAATACACACTTTTCTTAACTGAACAACTTCCATAAGTTACGTCTTTCCCCCATTAAAACATTTGTCATTCTTGCATACATAGGAGCTATTCAGGGTGTTTGTTTTTTTAAAAAAAACCTACAGGGTCACTCATATACATAATAAGATGGTTGTGAAAGTCCACTATGAGCAGGAAGTACCTTTTATTTTAGTGGAATTTTAAGTACTACTTTTGGAGCCAAACTACATGTTATGGTGCTCACAGGCCCAACTTGTGGCTGCTGGTGCCATTTTAGAGAAAAAAAATAGCTGTTTAAAAATTGCTGATGTGACACAAGGCAATATTGTCGTCGTCATCCTCCCCACCTTTTCAAGTGCCAGAACAGCACCCCCACAATGTTTTAGCAGCTGAAAAGTGAAGGGGAAAAACAAGATCACTTTGTGCCACCACAGCATGGGCCTGATCAGGATTAGGTCCTCACAGCAATTTTTAAACAGCTATATTTTTCTCTAAAATTAGGGTTGCCAAGTCCGGGTTGAAAAATACCTGGGGACTTTGGGGTGGAGTCAGGAGAAGGTGGGATTTGGGGAGGGGAGGGGCCTCAGCCATGGTACAATGCCATAGAGTCCACCCTTCAAAGCAGCCAATTTATCCAGGGGAGCTGATCTCTGTCAGCTGGAGATCAGTTGTAAAAGCGGGAGATCCCGAGGCCCCACCTAGAGGCTGGCAGCCCTGTCTAAAATGGTGTCAGTTGCTATGGATTGGACCTGTGGGCCACGGTAGCATGTAGTTTGGCTCTTAGTATTCTGGAATCTTTGAATTAGACCCTCCAATTCACTTTTACTAAATAAGAGGTCTTGCTCTGAAGAGAGGAGTCATGCATCAGAGGAAATGACTCCTCCCTCAGCAGGAGCCATTATTTAAACAAAAGTTGTCATGTCATAAATTAGTAAGCCTGAGCAATTCAGAAATCCAGGTACAATTCAGAGATCCATTAGCTTCACCCTGGTAATGGTCCTGCTCTCTTTCTGATTAGGCAACTTTAAAACCAAATACATTTTACCCTTATTGGCAGCAACTTGCTAGGTTCTTCCGTATGAATCTTAACTGGAGTGAGGGCTCATCATGGGCAATTGCTGGCCATATTTTTAATGCCAGGTCTGCATCTTTCATTTAAAAATCTGACCAAATGCCAATCATAGGCATAGTCATTAACAGGTGTGTACTCTGAGAAAAAATTATAATTTCCTATCAAGGACTCAGGGAGGACACCTTTACCATTTGTTCCTGATAGGACACTGCCAGCTTGGGAATCAAAGCTGGCTTTTTTCAGGTTCCAGAATTTCAGGACTATTAATTGCAATGGGGAACCAATTTTAGGGCATGATACAGCTACCTTTAAAGATAATGGCACCAAATTTGCACAAAATCTAGTCCTCTCTCTAATCTAAACACCTCCTAAACTTCAAGCAGAATAGACAAAGGAGTTCAATTTCCAGACCCTGAAGTTGGTGCTCCTCAACACACGTATCTCATCTGTTTCCTTTGGGGGGAAATGGGGGCAGCTTAGCAGAACAGCAGTAGCTGCCAGTGGTTTCTTTTTAAAAAATCTGGATGTGTCTGGTTTCTTTAAATAATCTTACAGTAACTGACTGACTGACTGATAATACCTTTTTTTTTTTACCTTTCCACTGAAAATTATGCATTTGTCATCCTTCCTTGTTCTGGTCTGTATCCTTTCACATATGGAAGACTCTTTGAAGAAAATGGACATGCCACTCCCTCACTGCAATTTGGGGAAACAGTTTGCATTTAAAATAAAATAAAATAAAATAAAATAGACCATGTGTGTTTGATTGCATGTCAATCATCCAGTTGCACAGAGACACGTCTTCATGCTGAGCATCCACTGTTAGTGGTACTTTAATTACCACTACTATTTAAGGAGTTCCTGGTGGGTGGGGTCTTTCTTCTAAAAATGTCATCTGATCACAGCAGTGACTATGGGCCCTAAAATTTCCTTGTCTGGAGCTTGCTTCTCCTGGGAGTACTCTTCTGATCCCTTGCAAGGATCCAACTGGGAGGGAGAAATGTCACTGACTGGGAAATCAGGTGAATGAAATAAAAACAAGATGCCAGCTGCTTCACACAACAGTAAGCATCTGAACATGAAAAACAACATGGATGGGGGCAGTGTTCATAGGGCTGCCAAGTCCCCCGGTAGGGCGGGGGAAACACCAATTTTTCATGCTTACCCCCGCTTTTTCAAAACTGGCCACCGGGGGGAGGCAATGGCTGCCAACAGGAGGGGAACGTCGGAGCCTGCGGGGCCCTCTCCCTTCCAGGCCTCTTAAAAGGGAAATGTCTGAAGAGCCTGCAGTGAAAAGCCTCACCAGACATTTCCCCTTTAAGAGTTAGCAAGAGAGCCCCGCCCAGAGATTAATGAGGGACTAAGCTCTTACTGAAGGGCCTGCTTTTGCATGCGGCTGGTGTAAGATTGAAAGGTTGCTGCTGGGCCTGGGGTAAGTGCATCTGCCAGCTCTTTTCCTTCTCTCTCTCTCCCCCTCCCCCTTTCTTTCTTTCTTTTTTCTGTCTGTCTGTCTCTCTCTCTCTCTCTCTCTGTCCCCATCCAGCAGAGGTCTATCAGTGGCTATTATTAGCCACAAGGTCCAAATGGAACCCTTTGTCTGGGACAGTGATGCTCTGCCTTCTTGGTGCTTGGGGGGCAACAGTGGGAGGGCTTCTGGAGTTCTGGCCCCGCTGCTGGACCTCCTGAGGGCACCTGGTATTTTTGGCCACTGTTGTGACACAGAGTGTTGTACTGGATGGGCTGTACTGGATGGGCCGATCCACTGTGGCTTCTCTCCTGTTCTTATGATATGAAAATCATATTCTGCCGAGATGAGGAAGGATTCAGTAGGGCCGTTGCTCAGTGATAGAGCATCTGCTTGACATGCAGGAGGTATCAGCCTCTTCAGCTAAAAAAGGATCAGGTAATAGGTGACATTAAAGATCTCAGCCTGAGACCCTGGAGAGCCACTACCAGTCTGAGTAGTCAGTACTGACCTTGATGGACCAATGGCCTGATTCAGTATTAGGAAACTTCATGAGTTCATGTGGAAGCATGTGGAAGCAACACCACAGGATGTGACTTCACAAAATGATGTCACTTCCTTTCTCCTGGCTCCACCCCCAAAGTCTCCTGGCTCCACCCCCAAAGTCCCCAGATATTTCCCAAGTTGGACTTGGCAGCCCTAAGTGTTCATAATGCCTAAGAATCCTGGATTTGTGTTTACCATTCCAGAAATCATGGTAACTGCCCCAAACAGCAATCTTTGTATATATTTTCAGTTTGGGAATTTCAGAATGCACACCGCAAGTAAGGAAATCAGAGTATAATCATCTCTGCCACACAGCTGCTGTTGATGTGTTCTGATATAGGGATTAATAAAGTAAAGAAAGGACAAGAACACTTGCATATTTTGTATGGTAGCAGAGTGGTGTACTTTATGGTGTAATTGTTAGAGTTTTACATGAGAGAGACTTGGGTTCAGTTCCCTGCTCAGTCACACAGCTTGTTCAGCAGCTTTGAACTTTCCACATCTTTTGACCTTACTTCAATAAGGTTGTTGTGAGGATAAGGCTTTATAACTTCTTATATTTTCATTAGACATTACCATCAAATGTTTCACAATCCTTTAGATAGTATTTCAGAAACATAGTATAACAAGAAGGGGGACCCATGATACTCATGGGGGGAGTATCTCAAGCCTTCTCCTACCCCCCCCTCCCCAGCAGCGGGGGTGGCAAGCCCCGCCAAGCCTTCCCCCTCCTTCCCCCCAGCACCAGCGAGGCCTGAGCAGCTCACAGCTGCCGGCTCACAAAGCCTTCTCTCATCCCCTCCCCCTCCCCAGTGGCAACGGCAGTGGTGACAGCGAGCCCCACCAAGCCTTTTCCACCCCCAAATCTCCAGGAGTCTCCCAGCCTGGATCTTAGGGCTGCCAAGTCCAACTCCGGAAATATCTGAGAACTTTGGGGGTGGAGCCAGGAGACTTTGGGGGTGGAGCCAGGAGACTTCTGTGATGTCACTTCCTGTGATGTCACTTCCTGTGATGTCACTTCCAGGTCAAATGGCAAGTGATGTCACTTCCCCTTCAGATGATGTCACTTCCAGTACATTGCACCAAAATCCCACCTCTTCCTGTGATGTCACTTTCCAGGCACTCCCCCAACCCGCCTCTCCCTTTCAAAAATTAAAATTTAAATTCAGTGTCATATATACATTTCTACCCCCACCTTTCCCCCATTTTACATTACCTCTAGGCTTTTAGGCCTCCTTCCAGTGCAAAAATAACAAAAAGCTTTAAGAAACATAAAATGCTTTAATTTAAACATTTAACAATCAGAAGGAAAAAACAAGCAAACAACACATGTAAAACAAGTGAAAAAAAAACAAGAGAAACTGTCATGTTTATGTTGCTTTCTGCTTTTGGGAAATAAAGCGATATTTATGTTGGCTCCTTGCTGCTTTCAGCAACTCTGGTTTTGATTTTATAAAGTTGCAGAACTCTTCACATGACATCCTGAAATTCAGTTTCACCTGAAGTTCCGCTTTAACAAGGCTGTCACTCAGGCAGTTTCTTTCCTTGCTCCAGAGCTGCGTCATTAGGCTGAAGACCCTCTTGCAGTAGGCATTGGATACAGGGATAGACAGTACAAAAGAGACCAGCTTACACAGATGGCTGTCATGACTGTCGGGAATGCGCCTAAACATCTCAACCCATCTCAGGTCTATCCTCTCTTCCTGTGAGGAAATCTCTTTTTGGCTTTTTGATACAATACAGACATCATCAAAAAGTTTGTCTGTGTCGATTACATCAGGGCCAAAATCCAAAGTTTTGACAAGACTTTGCAAATGATCCCAATTCACAGGCCTGTCAAGTGAGAACAGTGACATGTCTTTGAAAATTGATGTTTCAAAATTATACCATTTCTCAAGGTATTCAATACAACTTGAGAGTGTTTGGTCCACTTCTTTTTGGAATTTTGACTTTTGATAAGCAGAGACATTGACTAGAATGGCTGCAGCAGATCTTCCATAAAATTTGTTCTCTCTCCTCCCCTTAAGTTTGTCACGAAGGTTATCCAAGATTCCGTGGAGTTCAACGCAGCTAACATTGGCACTTTCCAGTTTTTTTACAATTGGACTGAACAAGGCCATCAAATTGTATAGGAAGTATACGTAACACAGAGGAAGAGATGACTCCTCCTCTGGACTGAATCCTTCCCACAAAATTTTTTCACATGCTTTTTCCCCACTTGACAGGAAGTATGCCCTCAGTGCGGGCCAGCTTTGAAGAACCCGTTCAACAGCGGGCATAAGTGACAACCACCGTGTTGGACCATGCCGAATTGGATCTTTATATTCTAGGTCTACAAATTCAAAAAAGGATTTCAGGGAGTCTGTACTTTTGGCTGAGCACGAGAACTCACTATATATTTGCAAGACAAAGACTTCTACATTAAAACTCAGTTCTCGCTTCCCAGTTTTAAGGCAGTTATGAAGAACATGGCATTTGCAGCCCACGTCTATCAGCCGCTTGTTGAGCTGCTTAAGTTTCTGGAACACTGACTTGTGTTTCCCAAAATTAACTGCAGCGTTGTCAGCAGCATAAGATGACACTCTGTCCAAACTGAGACCATTGTCCTGTAGCACACTGAAGAGCTGTGCTGCAATCGCCTCACTGGTCTCCTCGTTGTCATTGTAGAAGTCAAGCAATCCTTCTTTAATTCCCTCCGTTACAGAAAAGTAACGAACAGTCACAGGAAAGAATTTCCTATTTCCCTTGTTGGAGGCGTCACAACCTATTGAAAAAAAGTGTGCAGCATTCAGGTCCTCCAGCAACAATTCCAATGATTTGGGTGCCAAAACGTTCTCCACGATGCTGGTAGCTTTTGTCCGTCCACAAGACATCTTTTTTGCTGTGCCAGAATCAGGCAACATTCTTGGCAGCAGTTTATTTGTGCAGTCTTGACTTGCATAACTATGATGGTGCATTACACTGTGATATACTTCTATCACTTCAGCTGCAGTAACCTGATTTGCTTCCGAGGAATCTGGTTGTTCAAAGAAGGTTCTCAGTTGTGGTGTTTGTCTGTACTGCTTCTCCACTTCTTTGTGCCTCATACCTTTTGCATGATTTATGAGGGCACCTTTCCCCTCATAACGCACAGATATTGCACGGTGGCACCAAACACATATTGCTGATTCTAAGTCTTTTTTACGAAGCCAGCTTTTGAATTGACTTTCTCTCAGCCATTCGTCTTTAAAAACTGAAAGGTATTTTTTCCGTTTCGCTTCACCACTGCCTGATGGACCTCCACTGCTTGATGGACCTCCTCCACTTGCCATGACTTTTCTAATTTCTGATGGAATCCAAATCCTGAGTACCAAAATGCGGAAGGGGAAATCAGCAATCACAGATAGCCTCTCATTCCTTTAAGGTGGAGCTCACAAATACAGATGATATTTACTTGAAGTATATTTTACATTTCTATCCAATGGGGACCCAAAGGGGCTTACATGATTTTCTTCTCCTCCATCCCATCCTCACAAAAACCACCCTGGGAAGTGGGTTAGGCTGGAAATTGCCTAGCAGCTTCCCATGGCAGAAGTAGGGATTCAAAACTGGGTCTCCCAGATGGTAGTCTGGCACTCCAACATCTTAATATTTTCAGGTACCTGTCCATACATCACAAATGAACCATATTTCCCTCTATCCCACCTTTACCCATACTCACAGACTGTGCTAGCATGGAAGCTTGCTAGATAATATCACTTAATTCACAACAAATCTGGGCTTCCCCCTTAAACATTGGAAGCCATTCCCAATCTGGTAAGACTCAGTCACTGCTCTTTTCTCAGGTCACACACACACTGCAAGCCTCAGAAGCTCTATCAAAACTCAGGTAACTCTGTGGCCAAGTATGTCAGTCACATTCCCTTTGCCACAGAAAAGAATTTACAACTCTTTATGCTTCAGGAACTTGACAATTTGGAAGCTTAAGATAATCACACTAGAGCAGGTATGACACCTGATCTTAGCCATAAGGCCAAGAAGTGTTCCTCTATGTCCACCAACTGGGAGGGGAGGAGTACATAACTAAAGGTATGCATATATCACCCCTACCCAAAATCCTAACCAGCAGCCCTAGTTACCATCATATAATGAAACAACCTTGGGATTGCTAGGCACCCCCTGACCAGTGGCAGGTGTGGAGGGTAGGGTTGCCAGCCAGGAGACTTGGGGAGGACAGGGACCTCAGTGGAGTACGACACCATATGTGCATCCTCCAAAGCATCAATTTTCTCCAGTGGAACCCACTTTTGTAGTCTGGGAAAATTCCCAGGTCCCAATTGGAGGTTGACATCCCTCCAACAACGACCTCCTTAAAATAATTCTTCAGAAATGAACTTACTGGAAAGACTCAGGCAACTCAAGCTTTCAGGTTCAGCTTCCTTCTGTGAAATAAATAAAAAACCCTGTTCAATATTTGCTTCTCATCATTTCTGCCTCTTGTATTTGCGTATGTTGGTGGTGTGTGTTTCAAGTGGGTTTCCTGTCAAATTTCATATCAATCAATACACTTCATCAATCCTTTCCATCATGCAGGGGTCAGGCCAGGGTATGTGGACTCTGATACGACCACATTGGGCACTTCTTATGATTTTAAATAAGACTGATTTTGCAAATTCCCTTAACAGAAGTTAGTTACATTTTGGCTGATAAAAAACCAAGAGAAAGTGTTCTTGCTCTGTAAATTTAATGTGTCGGTAGGCCATAAGGGTTCTAAAGTGCTAGTTTGTTTTTATATATGCAAGGCTGCTCAGCCTATGCCTAAACTACAGGATGTTCCATAGAAGCATTAGAGTAATCAAAGTCATCTAAAATCTCACCACCAGAAAAGAGAACAAGATCATCTTTGAAATCCCCAAGAGCTGCATCACACAGGAGAAGTAGGAGGGAAAAAAATTCTCCAAAAACTACATTCTGTACCAAAAATACAGCTGTAACTTACCTTCCAAAAGTATTTCTCTCTGAGCTCCTTGGGATATTCTGACGGACCATACACCACGAGATCAAAAAATACAAACACTGGAAAAGCAAATGAAGAATGCAGTTTTGCTGTTACTAACACCCGACAGCAAGGGCCTCCAATAAACAATGCATTCAGACTAGACTCAGTTTACAGAACTGGAGAACAATGCAAACAAATGGCCTGGTAAGGTAGCAAAAACAGTTTAAGCATGTCATAACAGAGTCCTGCCAAAAGTGAAGCCCTTTTCACTGATTTCAGTAGGAAAGAGAAGCACATACTGAAATGTTCCACTGAAATCAACAAGGTTCAGTGTGCTTAATTTTGACCAAATGAGACCATATGTCATATGAAATTAAAAACAATTGAAGTTATTCCATGTTGCTTAACTTTAACAGTAATTCCTAAGCCTGGCAAGGTTGAAGTCCCTAGCCTAGGTTATACAGCCAGTTCGTAGTAGAACTTGGAAATGAACTCAGATCAGGTTCTCTGGAAGATCTTTCAATGTGTGCAGAGTGTTTTCCACACTGTGTTCATATGCAGCAATTAGGCACTACAGATATTGTACTACAGTGGTGTTTAATCAAAGGCTTGGCTGGATGTTCTCCTGTTCCCTTGGTTTTCTTTCTGTCTTCTGTCCTGATTTCTATTCAGGTGGCTATCTGTCTGAGCTACTCTTAGCTGTTATTTTCACATGATAACCCAGTGCTTTCTTCTCCCCCACCCGTTTTTTTAAAGTTCCATATTTAACTAACCTCATATTTCCATGGAAGAGCATTACATGAGAGCAAAGAATCTTTCCTTTGACATTGTCAGTAGCTCTTATTTGTTTTAGAAATATCCACCTATATCTTTCCTCAGCGTATATAATCTCTAGGTGTGACAAACAACATTTGCAGTGCATAAATGATTCATTGTCATTTATGTGATTCTAAAATGTTGTCTTAAAAAATCCTCTTCATATCCCAGTTGGAATCTTATAGCAACAGATAACGAAAGAGGGAAATAGAATCTCTGAACAGGCCAGACACTCTTACCTGAGCATATTCTGCTGCTGGTATTTGTTCCTTGAAGTGTGTTTGTTTTTGCTGGGCAAATACTATCTGAGGGGTGCTTTGGTGGCTGATCAGGGACCAGCCAGGAAAATAAAGAACCTTAAGTAGCTCCATGGGACTCAGGGTGATCCCACCAAAGGACTCCCATGTGGTGGTGTCCCTCATGGCCCAGAGAGTAAAATCAGGACCATTGGAGCATGCCTTTCTTCATAGGGAAAATTTTCCAACCCTTTTATCATTCTAGTTGCCCTTTTGTGCATTTTTATAAATCTCTTCTCTGGCAGTCCTACTTTTTCCCCTCAAATATGCTTAAAGGAAAAATTTCCTGGTATAAATGTCAAGGCTAGTCCTCAGTTCAGAGACCAGAGGAAATTCAGAAGGAAGAAACCCCCAGCCCCACTTTCTTCTAGACCAGGTCCCAACTCTAAATGGAAATGGTGGCAGTGGGCTCGCTTGCAGGATTCAGTCTATCTACCACCCACACAGGAGGGCTCCTGGCTGTTCCCCTTCGCTGGCCCAAGACACTGACCACAGAGAGGCCTGATGAAGCTGCAGGAAACCCCCGAGGGCAGCCCAGAACCGTACAATCTCCTTTCCCTTCCCTTCCCCACAGCAGACACCCTGTGAGATAGGTGGGGCTGAGAGAGCTCTCTCGAGAACTGCTCCTGAGAGAACTTGTGACTGACCCAAGCCAGCAGCTGCATGTGGAGGAGTGGAGAATCGAACTTGGTTCTCCCAGATTAGAATCTGCGCTCCAACTGGCTCTCCTATTCCTATAGTTTGGCCCTTATGTATCACAGGTCTTGTGCTTTAACAGGTATCCTTGCTCACCCCTGCCATATGATGGAGTGACTGAATTGAAAAAATGGGTCAGGTATCCTGTGTGAGAAGTTGGCTAAAGCTTAGGGTTGCCACCCTCCAGGTGGGGCCTAGAGGCCCTCCAGAATTACAAGTGATCTCTTTAAAGCAAACGGCTGCTTTGGAGGCTGGACTCTCTGCAGGGTTTCCAGCTCCAGGTTGAAAACTTCCTGGTGATTTGGGAGTGGATCCTGGGGAGAGTGGGGTTTGGGGAGGGGCCTCGGCAAGGTATAATGCCATAGAATTCACCCGCAAAAGCAGCCAACCCCCCCCCCCGGAACTGTAGTCTGCAGATGAGTGGGAATTCCAGGAGATCCCCAGGTCCCACCTGGAAGCTGGCATCCTGCCAAACCTTTTAACTGGCGATGCCGGGGATGGGACTTGGGGCCTTCTTCTGCATGCCACGTGGAGGCTCTCCCCGTGGTGGGTCACTGCCCCTCCCAAAGGCGAGCTTCGCCGGATTGGACGGCGCCCCGACGGAACATGTCGCGCCAACCAGCCTCCCCGAAGCGCCAGCTTGCCAGTCCCCCCCGCCCCCAGCAGAGACCCGTCGGTGCCAGGCCGTGAACTTTGGCAGCACAACAAAGCCGCACCGCCGGGCCCGGCCGCCCGGCGCCCGCTCTGTTCCCGGCCGGCAGGAGAGGAGCCTGGCTTGCTCCGCGCGATGGAGGAGGGAGGACTTCGCCCCCCCTCCACACACTCACTTGCGCCTAGGGTGCGCGGCAGCGGCGTGTGCAGGCCAGGCCAGCAGGGACTCACTCGGTGGCTCGGGCGGACGCGGACTGCAGCGCTGGGGACGAGCCCGTCTGCCGCACGGGCCAGGGAAAGCCCCCCGATGATGTGGACTTCTCTGCGGACGCCGACAGTCACCCTTGGGGGGGCCCCGGCGCCGCTTCTGGGTCCTGGCCGCCGCTGTCGGGATTAGAATGCAATACGGGGGGGGGAGGACATTCGCCGCCTCCCCTCTCGTCATCTCCCCGAGGGAGGGAATGGGAAACACTACAGCCAGGGAAAAGGGGGAAAGGAAGCAACTGCAGCATGCGGCTGCCGCGGCGCTGCCGCTCAACTAGGCGCTTCAGCAAGCCTGGTGGGGGGGAGGGTTCCTCACCTGTGCTTCTGCGGCTCCAGAGTCCAGGGGCTCCACGTGGCGGTGGCGGCCCAGGCTGGGAGGGAGAGCGAGATGAGAGTCAGGCTGACGAGGATGGCACGTCGGCGAGGGAGGGAGGCAGCTGCCCTGGCTCGATCACTGCTCATTTGCCACACACCCGCCGAAGGGGAGAAGGCACCTGAGGAGCAGCAGAGAGCGCCCTCATCTCTATGGCTTTCATAGCCATAGAGATTGGAGGACTGAATGAAAGAGCGTCCCTTTCCCGGTCGCCATTTTGTCCCCCGGGGCCGAATTTTTTAAAAGCGGGTGACAGGGCTTAAAGTCGGTGTTTCCCCCGGCCCCGGCGGGGGCTTGGCAGGCCTACTGGATCTGGATCTGCTGCTGGAGGCCGGGGGGGGGGGGGCTACTTGGCAACCCTGGACTGCTGCCAGTAAAAATCCTGCCTTTTACTGAGAGAGACAGTTAGAACCTCCCCCCCTCCCCCGAACATCTAATCTCCTCACAGTTGATGCCTGGAGCTGATGCCATTTCAAAAGGTATTGGGAGGAATTCAGCGGTCCTTGAAGTTTTTTTTTTTTTACTTTTTAGATTTTTCAGCAGATTGAGGAAGGGGCCTGACTATGTAGGAAAAGCTGTTGGGGGAGAGTGAGCTCTCTCTTGGCAGATATAAGTATCTACACAGGAAAAAAACCTCTCAGAATTAGAATATAGAAAAGAGGCAGGGACCTGCGATACTCACGTGGGGGGATTTCTAAAGGCTGCAGCCCCAGGTAAGTCCTCTTCCCCCCACCCCCCATTGTGATTCACCCCCACCCCACTCCAATATAGTCTACCAGGTCTACCAATATTGTGGACTGGGGCGGGTAGACCTGTTTTCTGGAGGCCAGGTCTACCAATAGAGAGGAAAGGGGCGAGTAGACCTGGCCTCTGGAGAATAGGTCTCTCTGCCCCTTTCCACTTTGTTGGTAGACCTGACCGCCAGAGAACAGGTCTACCCAGCCATTTCCACTATATTGGTAGACCTGGCCTCCAAAGGGCCTCTGGAGGCCAGGTCTACCAATAGAGTGGAAAGGGCTGGGTAGACCTGGCCTCCAGAGGCCCTTTGGCTGGGTAGACCTGGTCTCCAGAGGTCTACCCACCAATTTCTCTCCCCATCCAGTTGTCCCGGTGAGGCCCGTGCACCTCAGAGGCGTGGGGCTCGCCGATCTCTCTCTCACCTGCCAGCTCTTCCCCTGCCACCACCCACCTGCCAGTGATGGTGAGGCTGGGTGGCTTCTAGCCACAGGCCTCGCCAGCTCTTCCCCTCCAGCTCTTCCCCCCCACCAGCTCTTTCCCCTGCCCCCCCCCAGTGACAGCGAGACCTGCATGGCTTCCAGCTGCGGGGCCCACCAGCTCTTCCCCCAGCAATGGCAAGGCCTGGTAAGGGCTTCTCCACCTGCTGCCACCGCCAGCAGCAGCAGCCACGGAGCCGAGGTAAGTCTGTTCCCTGTGCATGCACAGGGAATGCTTTTTTTTTCACTTTTGGGGATTTAAATATCCCCCCCAAAGGTTTTTTTTTTACTTTTCAGATTTTTCTGCACACGGGGGGAGTCCCCCCCCCATGTGTAGGAAAATCTCTCTGCCCCTGCCAAGTGCCCCTTCCGCATGGATTTAGATATCCGCACAGAGGGGGCAACTTGGCTATTAGTATATAGTTGCATATGTGTTTTGAGTTGGCTGAGTAACTATTACATATAGAAAAGTGAGAAATTAGCTAAAGGGAATGTTCAGCCTTTGTTGGTTGAAACTCATCTCCAAAATGTAAAGCCACTTGTCAATAAAAGGAATAAAAACAGTAATTGAGTTCCTAGGAATTAATTGCTTGCAGAAACTAATTAGACTTAATATCTATGAACTACTAAGCACCATTTTTGAAACCCTTTAACAAAGAGAACTTCCCTCGGGAAACAAAATAAAACTTTTCTTTCCTGCATTTACACCATAGGGAAATAGCATAAATTGAACACAATAATCACTTTTGCTTAAAATAATCCGTTAAGCCATGTCCTCCTCAGGAAAGTTGCACTCTTCAATGACAATTAACTTCAATGGGTTTTGAAGGGAGTAATTCCATATATGGTTGCAGTGGAAGATTCTGATATTTTATAAATTTGCAGATACCAGGGATGGCCAATTGGTGCCTATTTTTGTTTGTTTTTCTTCTTCTTTTTTGCACCTCAAAGACTAACTTGACTATTTGGGGGGGGGGGGTCTTTAAGGTGCTACTGGAGTCAAGATTCAAGCCCTTGCTATCGAAGTAGGGCTGCGTACTCTGGTTTGGGAAATTCCTGAATATGTGGGGTCTCAGCCTGGGAAGGGCAGAGTTCAGAAAAGGCAGGAAGTTCACTATGGATGTGAATGCCGTAGTTCAACCCCCAAAACTGCCAATTCTAGGGCCGCAGTCACACGGCCCTTTAAAGCAGAAGAAACTGCTGTTTCCCCCTGCATTTAAAGGGACTGTTCAGACCGGCCACAGCTACTCCCGCACCGAAGTGGGCTCAATCCCAGGTTCCTCGCACATTTTCCGACCCCAGGAAAATCAAGTATTTTCCCAGAAGTCGTGCTTGGAACCCAGGATTTAGCTGATCTGGATAGCCCTCTCTCACAATGATTGCAAGAAGAGGGCTGTCTGATCGTCCCTCCGGATTTTTTTTTCCTTTCTTGCACTTGGGTGCACAAGAAAGTAGGAAAAATGCCCTGTGCTCCGCTCCGGGCCCCGAGCCTCAATGGCCGCCGCCTCCCCCCCACCCCGGCATCCTTTTCCCCTTCTCCCTGATTTTTCATCAGGTGGTGGCCAGTGGGCAGCCAGCCAGCCAGTTCCACCTCCGCCTTTCCCCTGCTTGCTTCCCTCCATCCCCATCTCACCATGTGTCTCTCCTTTTTGGCACTTCCAGGGGCAGGGCAAGGCAAGGGGAGCCATGCACAGGTGTGCGGGTGGCCCTCGCCTTGAATCCCCCACCCGCCGCCGCCACCGGGGTTGGGATGTTTTATCATCCCAACCCGAATTAAAACATCCCAGATTAAAGTCCATCGGCCATGTGCCATGTGACCACAGCCTAGAAGGGAACTGATCCCTGTCATCTGGAGATCAGTTATAATTCTTAGAAAACTCCAAGTCCCACCCTGAGGTTGGCAATCCTATATCAAAACCAGAATACTTGCTGCCATTGCTCATCGCTGCTGCCATTTTGATTTGCTTTTTCCCTTGTGCAAATCAAACCTGTGAGTCATGGCATTTGTAGTTTGCACTATTTTTTGTTCTCTCACAGAAACCTTTCGTGTTACATTTAAGTATCTTTTAACATTTTTTCTGTCATTTACATATAAGTGGCATAAAATATTGTTTAAAAAACCAGCATGAAATGGTGTATAGAAAACAGATAAACATGCAACATTAACAACAAAAATGCAGCAGAAACTAAAATAAATGAAAAGGTGCATAGTTGTATACCTCTAAATATGTAATGTAGTATGTTCTGTGTAACAACTGGCCTGCCATGTGCTCCCAGGTAATGGCGCCCACCGCATGGCCAGAGCACATGGTCAGGCAGAGAGGGGAGCTTGAATCTGGAGGAACAATAGACGTCTGGATTCAAAGCCTCCACCAATGTGGGACTTAGGTTCTCCCTGGGGAGCCAAAGCAGCCAAAGGCTCCTCCAGGGAACCTATGATAAACATGCGTATATGTAAAGCCCCTATCAGGTCTTTTGGGTGCGGCCGGAGGTGTGGCTCCGGCCAGCATATAATGAGGGCCCTGGAGCCCTGGAAGCATGCTTGATCTGACCATCTACAGGGCATGCTGAATCACTCAATAAAGGCTTAATAATTTCACCGTTCCTGGTCTCCCAAGTCCAGTACTCTTCAGATGCTGTACCTACTTAGGGCTTGCTTATAAGTAGAAATGGAGATTATAGAGATACACCAAAGGCCACAGGGAAAAGATGAGATTTGGAGAGAAATTTAAGGGGAGGGAAAGACATAGTATCAGGTTCAGGAGAAAAGTTTCACATATAAGGGGTTGCCAGGGAGAATGGTGGAATCTTGATAGAGTTTTTTAAAAAAACCTTCATGCCCACCAGCCAGATATGTCTCCCACAGCATCAAACCTTCTTTGGAATCCATTCTGAGGGAACGTGAATGAAAGACCATTTAAACAGTCAAGGTGTACATTATGGGTTATCAGAATTCTCTCTCCCCCCCACCCCCCGGGTATAGGAAGAAATACAGATATTTTTGGTAGCATAGTTGGTTTGATTTTTTTCCCTTTACTGACACTGCGGTGTGATTTCAGAAGCAACCTTCGCTGTTTTGGGAGGAAAATGTCACAAGCAATTTGCATCACGAACACAAGACAAGCAACTGCAGTGGCCTTTAGTGAAATCCTCACAAGTCATCTGTCTCTGTGTGAAACTGCAGCCTTTATTTTGCTGCACAAAGGGCACTGTTTATGTGCCACAAAAGTGTTCTCTTCTTACTTTCAGGTATTGGGAAGAAAATATGGAAACACTATATTGTGTTTGCACAATAAATGATTGTATGGAAGCAGGTAATAAAAACACTAATAATACAGAAGAAAGCTATCCACAGGCAAGCATAAAATACTAAGAAAAACCATCTCAGCAGACATTTTCTTTTGTAAAGACTGCATAAATTCAAAACATAAATACCCAAACCCCAGAAAGAAACGTTTCAAGTTTTAGCAAGAAAATAGCAGGAGACAGTGGCAGGAGACAAGAAAGATGAGTTCCATGGGCAGAAATTACTCAATTCATGGAAACACTTCATTGGATCCAAGCCATTATGTTGGCCAAATTGTGAGTTTACAGGCCCCTGACTGACCCTCTATAAGAGCTGGCTAGCAGCAAGGACACTGTTGAAAAAAACCCTGCTGTTAGCTTCTCAGTACCTGGAAATCTTGTCTCTTTTTAGTTTGTTTTTGGTAGTGGCTACTGTTCAGCTAAAGAGCCAGTTTGGTGTAGTGGTTAAGTGCATGGACTCTAATCTGGGAGAACCTGGTTTGATTCCCTACTCCTCCATTTGCAGCTGCTGGATGACCTTGAGCAAGCCATAGTTCTGTCAGAGCTGTTCTCTCAGGGAGAGTTCTGGAAAGAGCTCTCTCAGTCCCACCTACCTCAAAGGGTACCTGTTGTGGGGAGGGGAAGAGAAAGGAGTTTGTAAGCCACTCTGAGACTCTGATGAGTGAAGGATAGGGTATAAATCCAATCTCCTCCTCCTCCTCCTCCTCTTCTTCTTCTGTGTATAGATGATACCAAATGTTGCAAGCTAGCTGGGTTGACTGAAATATCCTCATTTTGATTTTGTATCTCCCTTGTGAGTTATAAACTCACGACTGGAAACACATGAGCCTACAATTTTCTGTTTTGGTTCATGTTTGAGAAGGTCTGCTTCATCATTCTCTAAGACCTTTTTCAAAAAAACCCAATTTTTAATCTAGAATTATGTTTATTTTACAGCTGTTATAAATACGTTCATTTGTTTATATTTTATTTATTTATATCATATATCTTATGCCACCTTTTCTCTAAGGAGCTCAGGATGGCACACATTTTTTTCTCCCTCCATTTATTAAGTTCTTATGACCACATCCATTCTACAAATTAACTATATATCATCAGTTATACTGTACCAAAGAATACAGATGAATGGATTCCATCTTGGAATTTGGAGTTCCAGTAAGGGGTGTTGCAGTCTTCTCCATGAATGAGTTCATCAGGCAGTAGGGTTGCCAGGTCTTGCTTGAAAAATACCTGGGGAATTTGGGGGTGGAGCCAGAAGAGGGTGGGGTTTGGGGAGGGGAGGGGCCTCAGCATGGTACAATGCCATAGAGTCCACCTCCAAAGCAGCCATTTTCTCCAGGGGAGCTGATCTCTGTCAGCTGGGGATCAGTTGTAAAAGCAGGAGATCCCCAGGCCCCACCTGGAGGCTAGCAACCCTGTCAGGCAGACTTACCTCATTCTGTGGGAAATGCCTATGGTAAGCCAATCCTGTGGTAACTTCACTGGCCCAGCAATCATTGTGAATGGCTCATGAACTAGGTATTGGTTGCTTTTTTGTAGTTGCTGTTTTTTGCTATCAGTTGTATTATATGCTTGATATCCAGGCATAATTAACAAATGTAGCAGCCACAAACTGAGAGAGAAAGAGAGAGACAGTAGGAAAAGTAGAGAATGAACTCCAAGAAAGGAGGAAATGCTTCCTGGCTACTTTTTGCTTCACGGCGACTTTTAAGTTTCTCTTTGATTAACAATGGTTTCTGGCAAACTTACTCAGTGGGGATGCTCCAGGAATTTGCTTAGGTGTATAACCAGTGAGAATGAGAAAAGGAGAAAGAGAACACAATTTATCACCTCTCCCCCCCTCTGTTGCTCCCTAGGAAGCAGGTGAGGTGGGGGCTCCACATTTAGTCACTTCAGAGGCACATGATAAACTATGGACTAGATGTTACTTTTCAGTTTCTCAGAGCTTAACTAGACATTATAAACAGCATGAGTTCACCACAGGAATTTGCAGCTATACTGTAGTTGCTGGTTCCCAGTGGCAACTTTTGAGTAAATGCACAGCAGGGCCCAACTTAAAATGAACTGCTGACAAGAAGAAGGAATCTTCAAGAGAGGGGTCTATTTTGAAACAAAAGTGGAGCACATGTGAACAGTGGGAGCTAAACCACTTGTTGTTGCCTTATCTTATTGGGTCTAATTGATCCCACTTTCCTTACTTAGGAACAGGCAGATTCATGCATAAATGAGGAGCTCCTCCTTCACCCTGAACCAGGGGTCATTTCGTAGAAAAAGAGGTGCAGGAGCTCATTAGCATAACTCATTAGCGTAACTTATTTGCATATGCTACACCACCTAACATCCCTGGAAGTATGTCAGAGGCAAGAAAGAAAGAAGAGAGAGAGAGAGGGAGGGAGAGAGAAAGAAAGAAAGCTGGCTGAGAGGGGACAGCTACTAATCCAACCCTTAGAAATACCGCTATTCTGGAAGGATAGCATCAGTGGTGGCTGAAGCCTTCAGAAGGCTGGTTGGAGGAACAAGGACCTTTCCAGGGGATGGGGTCATGAAGGACTTGCACACAAGACAAGTGAGTTGGAAGGACAAGAACTCAAGTCTGCCCCTGGCAGTGAGCGGTTTATTTTTAAACATACACAAACTTACACACCATGCCCTTAGGTTGCTGCATCAGCGTTCAGTAGACAAAGGTCAATCATGGAATCCACATAGGGGATGAGACAACTGTCTCAAGAGCCTGCTGTTTGCAGTAGGGCTTATCAGCCAGCCAGCTTCAGGAAGACAATGCTCATTGTATAGCAGGGAGGGTGGAATCCACATGAATGAGAGACAGATGTCTCGAGAGTATACTGTTTGCAGGAGGGTTTATACAATGCTCATTGTGTAGCAGGAAGGGGGGAGAATAGGGCTGCCAAGTCCAACTTGGGAAATATCTGGGGACTTTGGGGGTGGAGCCAGGAGAAAGGAAGTGACATCATTTTGTGATGTCACATCCTGTGATGTTGCTTCCACATGCTTCCACATGAACTCATGAAATTTCCTAATACTGAATCAGGCCATTGGTCCATCAAGGTCAGTATTGACTACTCAGACTGGTAGTGGCTCTCCAGGGTCTCAGGCTGAGATCTTTAATGTCACCTATTACCTGATCCTTTTTTAGCTGAAGAAGCTGATACCTCCTGCATGTCAAGCAGATGCTATATCACTGAGCAACAGCCCTACTGAATCCTTCCTCATCTCGGCAGAATATGAAGCACTAAGTGCTACACAAGTGCTAAATATGATTTTCATATCATAAGAACAGGAGAGAAGCCACAGTGGATCGGCCCATCCAGTACAGCCCATCCAGTACAACACTCTGTGTCACAACAGTGGCCAAAAATACCAGGTGCCCTCAGGAGGTCCAGCAGCGGGGCCAGAACTCCAGAAGCCCTCCCACTGTTGCCCCCCAAGCACCAAGAATACAGAGCATCACTGCCCCAGACAAAGGGTTCCATTTAGACCTTGTGGCTAATAATAGCCACTGATAGACCTCTGCTGGATGGGGACAGAGAGAGAGACAGACAGACAGACAGAAAAAAGAAAGAGGGAGAGAGAGAAGGAAAAAAAACTGGCAGAGGCACTTACTTCCATTTAGACCTTGTGGCTAATAATAGCCACTGATAGACCTCTGCTGGATGGGGACAGAGGGAGAGAGAGACAGACAGAGAGACAGACAGAAAAAAGAAAGAAAGAGGGAGAGAGAGAGAAGGAAAAGAGCTGTAAGAGAAACTTACCACAGCAACCTTGCAACCTTACCCCAGCCACATGCAAAAGCAGCCCCTTCAGTCCCTCCTTAATCTGCTGGTCTGCTGGGGAGGGGGGTGAAGGAGGGACAGGGATCCCTCCTGGCCATCAGTAGCTCCCGCTATGTTCCTCATAGCCCTTGCGCCCACCTACCCCCCACTCTGCCTTCCTGCTCCCAGCCATTGCTAGTATCTTTACATTGTCTGCACAAGCACAAACAATATTCTTCTTCTAGGGGATTGAAGCCCTCCTCTATTTTAAACTTTTTGCATTTTTCTGAAAACCTTGGGAGTCCACAGGTATGCAGAAAAATCTCCTTTCTCTATACATGGCTCCAGACTTCAGATTTAAGAAGCCGGGACTATGTTGAGAATTTGATGTAATAAAAGGTGATTAAGCTCAGATTTTGACTAATTAATTTCTGAATGCCCATCCCTACACCAGGCATATTGTCCTGCCTGTGTTGGCTACCTAACTCCTGGGGACAAGTCTGTCTCTGGTGTATTCTTTCTTCATTCTACAGAAGAAATGGCCAAAGTTCACTGAGATGCCACTTCCAAACTGGAAGCATGGACTGCAGTTTGGCTTCAGCCCTTCTGGGAAGGAGTAAGTACTTTTTATCAAGCATGGCTTATACATAAAAGCATGACTTATACATAAAAGAAATATTTGCTAGGTGTTACCTAACCTTATCAAAAGGCATTACAATCATACAATGCAGAAGATACTCATCCTTAGCAGTGGTGGCAATTTTGTATGCTGCTGTTGACTTTTAGATAGGTCACTGCACAAGTGCCACTGTACCATTGCGGGGGTGCAGAGCCGTGCTGTTGTCAAAGTCTCACATCCCCCATAGAGTAATTGTGAGAGCTGCATCAGAAGACTGTGATGAAAAGCTGGAAAAATACTATACTAGAAAGAGAACATGCCCCACCACTTCAATGTGATTGCAGAACAGATGCTTCAAGCCACATGAGTAATTGCTAAGGTTATAAATTATTACAAGCTCCTTGTGTTTAAAGCTTTGAAAAGTGCTGGCTGATTTTGTGTGTGTTCCCTTTTAACCAAAGGGGATCTAAGATATAGGATGCAGTACATATTAGTCTATTCAAGCAAATCCTGCTGTTCACTGAGTGATTTGAAAGATTTTTTCCGTGAATTTTATTTGCATCACCAGCTCTTAAAAACTCAAAACCAAAAGGCCATGATCTAGTGGGAAGCTCTGCTACATCTCCTCCAGTTGAGTTTGTGCCGAAGTCCATCCCAATGGACTTTGCTCTTCTTAATTTGTTTGTCCAAGATATGAACTGAAAAGGTAGGGGGAGTGTAAAGCGAAACCAAGGCTGCAGTCCTATGCATACTTACCAGGGATTAAATGCTATTGACTCAGTGGGATCTGTGTCTGAGTAGATGTACATAGGATGGATTGTACTTAATGATGTGCAGTTTCTTCACTTCTTTCTCCCCAAGCTGATAAGAGGCTGAGTCTGTCTGAAAAGCAGGGGCAGAATGGAGTTTGATTGTCCCTGATATTAGTGGGCTGAGGATGAACAGGCTGCAGTAGGGAGACAAGGGGTGCGATCATACGCACCCATTTTCCACAGAAGAGGGATGATTCACCACTGGATCAAAGCAGCATGATCACACCTGCACATCTGGGAAGTGTCCCACAACCGTCGTCAAACCGTCGCAAACCATTTTGATCCAGTAGGGAAGCATGGTAAAAAGCTACTAGTGAAACTCCAATATAAAATGGTTTGCTGTGGTTCACAGCCAGAGTTTTCCCGTGTGATCACTCCAGTGCTGAAGTGTGGCATTGCGGATAGTGGGATCACATGCTATCCCGATGCCACACTGTTGGTTTTTTTCCCCCTTCTCCATGTGAGCATCATCAAAAGCCCTTAGGGTGGGGAGGTGATTCATCAATCCCCTGTTTAAGTGCCTCGGAAACCAACCACAAAAAAAAAAAAAAACACACAACAACTCGCCCGTGGTTGCATCTGATCATGCAGTAGCAAGTTGCCCCGGCAGGTCCACAGACTTGTGTGATCATGCAGCTGCGGGGCAAATTGCTCTGAAGCAAAAAAGCCTCAATTCCCCTCCAGATTATTTCGCTCTTGTGGCCGCGACCAAGCATGAAATCATCCCTCAAACTGAAATGAATGAAATAACTATATGTGAATGTTGGGGTTTCCCATGTGCTCTTATCCAACGTTCCCAGTGCTGAATTTTCTTCCACTGAGGTTTTAAATATGCACTGACAGAAAGTTCCATTGAGAGAATGTATAGCCTCTGTAACTTCATTTTGGCTCTTGCTAAGTTTCTGAGTTGCTTGGAAAGATGGCCAGCAGTCTGCTCCCAAGAGAACATTTTCATTCACATTCTCCCAAGTTCTGATCTAGAAAGCTGACTTGTTTTCCTCTGCCAAATGAGTACCAGGTGCAAGATCTCTCAGTGTCTAGGATGTAGCTTTGATGATGCTATTCTCAACTTTGAGCCAACAATTAGGGTACATTTATTTTTAGTTATGTATCTCATCTCAAGTTCTGGCTGGTTCACTGTGTATGTTCAAGGCCCAGCAGGATCTTACATATCATTTTATTGGGACTTCTGCAAACTTTAGAGCTTCTGGCCAAGGCTCCAAACAGAGTCTTAGTAGCTTCAAGGTGGCCAGGTCACCGGGAACAAAGGACTGAAGGAGGAATACTGAGGGCAGCTGCGTCCAGTTCAGGCTGAGAGTGTAGAAGGACACACCCACAATGCCTATTTCCTTTGTATCGGCAAGAGTTTCAAAGAGACCACCTCACCAGAGGTGCAAGCCCCTGGCACAAGCCAAAGGGCTCTTGCCCTGTGGCTATTTTTGGGGGACCAGCCATTTCACATTGCAATTGGAGGAGGTTCCACTAGTACAGGAGAGGCATAGAGAGAGATCAGTTGTATACCTGGGATCTGAGAGCAAGTACTGCTTTATAATGGACTCAAGCAACACCTACTGAACAACACTAACTTTAACATGTCAAGAAGTTCTCCTTAGACTGATCTGTGGCTCCCTGTGGATGACAGCACATTGAGTGTGGTGATTTCTCAGTGGCTCTAGTGGCAGTTTTATATGGGGTAGGATATTTGATTAACATACTACTGCAGTGAAGATAGGAGCTGGTAGATATGGGTGTGGGAATTTCCAAAGATGACCAGTATTAGTCAAGAATTCTTATTTATTATCTGCTTCTTTAGCATTCTGAGATGCAAAGGCCCATATTTCCTCTACTTCTTTAATATTGTACAATACCATATCATGAAGAACAAAACTGTGCTCCTGTCTGGAAAAGAAGAGGAAATTGATTTGGTGTGCAGGAAGAGAAAATTGATCTGGTGTGCATAACAGAAACGTGATTAAAAGAAAATGACATGCTATGTCTATCCCAGTTAACTCCATGTGGTTATGCAGCACCTTATCAACCCAGCATTGGAGGCTGGGGAAGAGACGTGGCCATCAACTTTCAGGAATCTTCCTTCTTTTGAAGACTCAGTGCAAGCAATTGTTGACACTGATTGTATGTTCCTTACAATGGGGTTTAAGGATAGATTAGGCATTCTGCTTGTTTACCGTCCACCTAGGCCCCCCAGTGGGCACATAGTCTGAGCTGGCAGAGATGATCTCAGGCATGGTCCTGGGGTCACACATACTGACTATTCTGGGGGACTTCAGCATGTATGTTGAGAGTTCCTTGCCAGGACAATGCCAGGATTTTGTAGTGAGTTGGCTGCCATGGGCCACTCTCAAGTTATGACATGCCCAACACTTGAAATGGGCCACCCCTTGGACTTCATCTTCTTACTAAACCTTTGAAGAAAGGTCTGAACTCAGGGTTAGAGGTTTATTTTATTTTACTGGTTTCAATTATAGTCTGCCTTTCTTACTGGACCAAGGTGGATTATAAGTATGATTTTTTTTAAAAAAAAAAACTATTTCAGTCAATCAATAAGCAGATTACAAAATATGATTTCAGGGAGTTAGTGAATGGATTACAAACATTTCAAAACATTTGAATCTAACAGTGAAAATTCATTGTGTGACAAAACAATGCAGTAGAGCTGAGAATGTAGAACAAGGGAAAGAAGGCAGGAACCAGAATGCACACAAACCTCTTTTTAAGACAACAAGACAATCAGTGTGGGAATGATTTTCTCCCTAATAAATGTCACCTCTTGAGTTGAACCATTAAGTCTGAATTTGAATCCTTATTCTGTCATGAATTTCACTGGATGAACATGAGCTAGGAATAAGCTACCTCACTTCACAAAACGCTTCTGAGAATACAGTATGACAGTTCTAATGTTTGCTACTCTGAGTTTCCTGGAGGAAAGGGTGGGACACAAATATATTAAATGACCTGCAGATGAATGTGTGAACAGCACACATGTCAGGCAAGTTACATAGATTGTGCCGAGGACAACAGATCAGCACCTTTTGGTGTCGACATGAATGCATTCACTTGCTAGATATCATTAACAAGACTGAACTGGGAAGAATCTCTGCAATCAAAATTAATGTACTGCCAAAACTGGATTTTTAATTCCAAATGCTACCTGTACATATAGAAGAAAGAATACTGGGACAGTGGCAAAGACAGATAAACAAATTTATTTGGAATGGCAAGAGACCAAGAATAAGTTTTAAAATACTACAAGACAAGAAAAAGAGAGGAAGATAAGTAGTTCCAAATATAAAATATTACCAAGCAGCAGGCCTGGTTTGCATTGCAGATTGGATTAAAAACCCAAGACAAAGAATAGTAAAACTTGAATCAGCAGACCTAGATGAAGGCTTACACAATTATTTATGGATTAAGAAATCAATTAAAATGATCATAACACAAGAAAGGTGTCATATAATTAGAGATGGACTTTTGAGAATATGGTTTCCATGCTGGAATTTACTGAGCCCTCCAAATTCTCCACTCATGTCCCCAATAGAAGTTTATCATGATAAGAACACAAGAAATAAAAATGTTTTTTTTAATATATAGCAATAAGGGGAAAATCAAGTCCTAGCGAGATATTAGAGATGAAGGATTCAACATTCAATGGTTGCAATATTATCAATCAGATTTGAGACTAAAAAAGATGATCAACAAGGAAAGTGGAGCTTTAAGAGAGGCGACTGAGTTCGAACAGCTGATTATAAAACAAAAAGACCATTTACTACAATGGATATATAAGTTATTATTTCATTTAGAAACAGAAAAAGAACAAGAGAAAAAAATGTATGATTAAATGGATGCAGATTTTTAGAGAGCAGATACCTATGCATCAATGGGAACAGTTATGGGGGAAGAAATTAAGTTTACAGCCAGCCAGGTGTTAAGAGAAAACTGGTACAAAATATTTTTAAATGGTATATAAACCAAAGAATATTGAGAAAGTAGACAAAAACTACAAAAGAAAATGCTGGAAATGTCAAGACATTGATAGAACCTTTTACCATAGGTGGAAGACATGTAAAAAAGCAAAAAGATATTGGAAGAAAATACATGAGGAAAAGCACAACTCATTAAAAATTAAATTCCCTATGGAATCTAAGAATATGCTATTAGGTATACTGCCTAATACGTTACCAACATTTTTGGAAGAGATATTCAAATAATGGTGACAGTGGCTAGAATTATCTGTACAGCAAAATGGAAATTAGACATCTGTCCAAGTTTAGAAGAATGGAAAAATAATCTTGCCAACTATGCAGAGCAATGGTGAAATTAACAACCTGTTTGAGAAACAGATCAATTACAACATTTGAGGAGTATGTATTATGCAAGCAGGAGACAAATTTAGAATGCGAAACGGTTTAAAAATTGTATCTAAATGTATTGTCAGGGGTCATTTCATAGAAAAAGAGGTGCAGGAGCTCATTAGCATAACTCATTAGCATAACTCATTTGCATATGCTACCCCACCTGACATCACCAGAAGTATGTCCGAAAGCAAGAAAGAAAGAAAGGAGAGAGAGAGAGAGAGAGAGAGAGAGAACTGGCAGAGAGGGGACAGCTATTAATCCAAGCCTCAGAAATACCACTATTCTGGGAGGATAGCTTCAGTGGTGGCTGAAGCCTTCAGAAGGCTGGTCGGAAGAACAAGGACCTTTCCAGGGGATGGGGTCATTTTGCTGCAGCCATGACACAAGCAGGCATTCTCCCACGAGGGGGGGCTGGCACCAACTCCCGGAGCTGCGCTCCCCCGAGCTCCTGCTCAAAATGACCCCTTTGTATTGCAATGCAGAAGCAGAATGAGAACAAGTTTTAAATGTGATGTCTTGAATATAAATGTACAAGGAAGTGGATTTTGAGCAGAAACATATCTGAGCAGAGCATATTTGAGCAGAAACATTTTATTTTCTTATTGTAATATATACAATTATGTTATATAATCCCTCTTTTCCTTTTTATACCCCCTCTATACTATTACTTTGTTTTCTAAAATAAAATATATACACAAACAACCACTACCAACCCCCAATATCCAATTGGAATATATTTTGCTTTGGTTTAATGTTCAGTCACTGAGCCATAAGGAAGAATTGTCAGAAAGTTGGGTTTGAAATTAACCACTATGGCAGATTTTGATTTTCTGAATCTATAAGCTAGGTTCTTCACCCTTTCAGTCTGTATGAAAACAAAACCCTAATAGTGAAGAAAAACAGATTATGTTACAATATTAAATGTCAATGTCATTTTCATATAGTAACTTTGTGGGCAGATTTACAGAGATTCTGCAGACAGCTAGTTTGGAAGCAATAAAAAATTTACATCTACTAGTTGAGGGAAGGATATCTGTGCCCCAAGAGTATCTAATGGTGTGCTACATGTATTTGCAAACATGCTATCAGGTAAAAGATATGTATATTTTCCCTTCATTATCTGAAGAATGGACTTTAACAAGGACAACCTATTTACATTTCAAAACCACAGACTGTGACATGCTGAGCATCTAGTCTGGGGATGTTTTTAAAACAGTGTTTGACAGTCCTCTTGGGATAAGAATTCTTCCTGCAATTTCAATCCTGTGCTCTAAAAATTATCAAGGTTTTCTGTCATTTACAATTCAGATCTCTCATGCAGTTGAATGAAAATTTTTCTGATGCATTTGGACTGCAAACACAGATTCAACACATTAGGGAGGGAGTGGAAGGAGACCTATTGTGTCCCTGAGCAGGTTCTTGTATTGTGTTCTTGTATTGTTCTTGTATTGTGAGAAAGGGAGAAAAGTACTTCTTTCTTTCTCTGTCTTCTCTATCTCATGCATAATTTTGTAAACCTCTATCATGTCACTCCTCAATTGTTGTTTCTCCAAGCTAAAATGCCCTAACCTCTTTAACCTTTCTTCATAGGGAAGGTGTTCCATCCCTTTAATCATTTGAGTTGTCCTTTTCTGCACCTTTTCCAATGCTATAATATCTTTTTTGAGGTGCAGGAACCAGAACTGTACTCAGTATTCCAAATGAAGCTGCACCATAGATTTATACAGGGGTATTATGATACTGGCTGATTAGTTTTCAATCCCCTTCCTGATAATCCCTAGCATAGCATTTGTCTTATTTATTGCAAGAATACAAAAGCACTTTAATGATGCAGAGAAAATTAATACCAACACAATTTACATCAACATCACCTAATCACAGAGAAACAGTGCATAAGAACTTGATTACATACATTCTTTCTTTACTACTTGGGCACAAGGCCCACAGACTAATTAAAGGACAAGTGAATATCAATATACAAGGAAAAATATCTATTACAATAAATGTTTCTACTTTACTTAGGGCACAAGTCTCACAGAACAGTATCCAGTGAAGGGAGACGAAGATGCCAGCTTATTCTCTTCGTTTTCTCTTATTGCAGCCACACACTGAGTCAACATCTTCAGTGAGTTAATTACCATGACTCCAAGATCTCTCTCCTGGTCAGTTATAGCGAGGCTGAACCCCATGAATATATATTTATAATTAGGATTTTTGGCTTCAATGTGCATTACTTTGTACTTGCCCATGTTGAACCTCATTTGCCATGTTGGTGTCCTCTCGCCCAGCCTAGACAGATCCCTCTGGAGCACCTCACAGTCCTCCCTGGTTCTCACCACTGTGAACTTAGCATCACCTGAAAACTTAGCCACTGCTTACTCCCAATTCTAAATAATTAATGAACAAGTTCAAAAGCACCAGACCTAGTACCAAGACCTGTGGAACCCCACTGCTTACCATCTTCCACTGTGAAAACTGCCCATTTATACTCATTCACTGTTTCTTGTTAATTAACCAATTTTTAGTCCACAAGAGAACTTTTCCTCTTATCCCTTGGCTGCTGAGTTTACTTAGAAGCCTTTGATGAGGAACTTTATAAAAGCTTCCTGAAAGTCTAGGTAAACAACATCTACTGGGTCACCTTTGTCCACATGTTTGTTCACCCCCCTCAAGTAACTCTAAGAGGTTAGCAAGACAAGATTTCCCATATAGAATCCATGCTGATTCTTCCTCAGTAGCTTTTTTCATCAATGGGCCTACTAATTCTATCTTTAATTCCTCCAATTTACCCAGTATTGATGTTAGACTGGCCAGCCTCTGATTTCCCAGATCTCCTCTGGAATGCTTTTTAAAGATGGGGATTACATTAGGTACCTTCCAGAATGAAGGCAGATTTTAGAGATAGATTGCATATTTTTGTCAGGAGATCCACAAGTTCACATTTGAGTCCTTTCAGAACTCTTGGATGTATGCTATCTGGGCCTGGTGATTTGTCAGTTTTAAAGTTGTCCATCAGTTGTAGGACCTCCTCTCTCATCATTTCAATCTGACTCAGGTCTTTTGACACCCCTTTTGAAATTGATGGTTCTAGAGTGGGCCAGCACTTCCTATCTTCCACAGTGAATATAGAAGCAAAAAATTCATTCAGCTTCTCTGCCATTTCCCTATCGTCCTTTAGTAATCCTTTCACCCCTTGGTCATCCAAGGGCCCCAACTGCCTCCCTGGATGGTTTTCTGCTTCTAACTCTTTCCAATTTGAAGCCAGAATGTTAATTATTATCCCTTTGTGTACAGTTAATTCATCTTTTCATTATAAGCATATTGTAACTTTTACAATGCAATCCTGAGGGCTGCTGCAGTACTGGTAACCAGCTGACAACACAAAGGCAGCACTGTGGGTCTATTTGCATTGGACATTCCACAGGGGGGAAATAGTAATACACACCCTTCCACAAGGCATAGATGACATTGTAAGCACACTGCTGTCCATAGCAACCCCTGCAACACCCACCAGTTGCCTAAGTGAAGCCAATGATGCCCCTGTGAATAGCACATACTGGCACAGCCAATCATCACCAGTTAATCTGGCCTTGCCCCTCAACACCACTCCCTGCCCTCGTTTGGAGATCCAGCAGACAGAAAGGAAACAGAATCCAGCAACAGTGTAACCCAAAAAGAGGCAATTGGCTCGAGCAACACCCCTCCTGCAGCCCAAGGGGAAGAACACCAGTGCAGCTGACAGGCTTAGCTTGGAACACATGCAACTACCCCTACTCCGAGCCTTAAACCTCCTTCCCATGAAAAAGTAACAAAAGATCGGGGGGGGGCAGGTTGTAACCGACAGCCCTCACACCCGAGACCAGTTTCCAAACCAGTGGCCCAGGAAAGTGAGCTCAAAGGAGGCAGGCCATCAGGCTTCAGGCACTCCATTGCAGCCCTGAAATCACCACCAGCCACATGGGGCCAGATAGAGACCACTACAGATAGGCAAGGTTCAGTGGAAAGGCACTGGGACAGCACAGCCAGAGTTCCTGCCCTGGAGATCCATCATTTTGGTTGGGACACTGCTACACAACCCCTCTATGCTCAACCCATGGCAGCAGCTCCCTTGTGTCCAAGCTACATGGCTTATTAGATGCCAGCAGTGCTCTGGTGGAGTGTTGCCCCCCCCCCCATGCCAGAGCAGCCAGTCCCTCTCAGACTACCCACCAACCCATTCCCTGTGCAAGCTGTACACACCAGTCAGCAGAGTGTTTGTGTGGGAAGAAAGTGGGGACCAGTATGTGGGATCAGCCTTCAAGGTACCACTGGACCTCTGTGATGTTTGCTGTGTTTGGCAGCTGAAGAGAACATAAGTCCTCTGGCTCCAGAAAGACTAACAATAGCATGGGAATCCCTGAGTCAGAGGCCACCAACTCAGATGTGTGACGGGGTAGCCCTAAGGGGAAGTCTCAGATGGGGGGAGTGGGGCAGGGAGGGGTATAGAGCTAGTCTCATCTGAACACTCCAACCTTTATTGAGCAGCAAATCATTAACTGTGTTGCTTATCCCCTCCATCCCATATAGCACCTGTGTCTTTGTGATCTGCTCCTAGGGAGCATGGAGAGAAAGGATGAGCTGCCCTTAGCACAACATAGAATTGACTGAGGTGGAATTGCTCCTCAGAAGGCTGCCAGTCTTTCCTGACTGAAAAGAGTCCATTTGTAACAAAGGATCCCAAATGCTGGAACAGGAAAACTGGTCAAAAGTTTAGTGGGACGAGATTGATAGACATACCATCTAAAACAGACATCCTGTCAAAAACAGAGCTTGAACAGAAATTAAACCGTCCAATACCGTGGTTCCTTTATATGCAGCTTAATCACATGACCTCACAACTCCATCTTTGAGATATCTTAGCAGCTTTCCACACTGAATTTGAATGTTTGTTGAATGAGTCATACTCTGGGAATAAAGGTCTAATTGCTAAAATTTATGATATCCTACTGCGACTCAAAAAGCCTAAATTACTACCTTATCATAACTTGTGGCATTGTGACTGCAATACAATCTTAACAGAGGAGCAATGGTCTGAAATTTGGTTAACTTCCCTTTCTCATCCAAAGGTGGTGACAACAAGATTGCAAAATTTCAAGATCATGACTCGGTGGTATCTAACACTTAATAAACAGTCACTTATCTCATCTCAACACTCATCGCTCTACTGGAAAGGTTGTGGAGCAACTGGCTCTTGTATCCACTGTTGGTTGGAATGTGACAAAATTAAAAATTTCTGTAAAGATGTGATCACTCAAATTAATCTAATAACTGGACACACAATACCACTGAACCCAGAAATGCTCTTTTTAAACTTATGGAATGACAATTCTATTTCTTATTCTCGTAAAAACCTTATTCTAAGTCTGATAACTGCGGCAAAAAGGGCAATTGTGCAAACCTGGAAATTACATACACCTCCTTCAAGATGTCTATGGATGACCAAAGTGTGGGACTAATTCCTGATGGAAAAGATTACTCATGATCTATGCCAAACAGAGATCTTTCCACTGCCTACTAATTTCATTGAAAAATGGTATTTTTTGAGTTTGTCACATTAAATAACGTATTACCCCAAAATCGGTTCTACAGAGACCTGATACTCCTCTAAACCTATTCACTTTCGCCTTTTTCTAGATTTCTTATTAATCCTATGTCTACTCTGTCTTTGGGCTATCAATATGTAGCACTTACTCTATATTTGTAATAGTGATGAGTAACATTTTATACAACTTAGATAAATAAGGGGGAATTAGATTAATGTATCCATTATTTTCCTGATAAACATAATTATTATGCTCATCTGTTTGTTATGCTTATCTGTTTAAATTTGCAACAAAAGTTTTCGCTATTTACCTCTTTGTAAGTTCATTTTGAATTCCTCAGTAAAATTGTTTTAAAAAAAAGTTCAGTGGAAAAGAAACTGTGTAAGCTATACCTGACTTTCTTCAGTGTTATTTTCAAATCATAAATAAAAGTTAGCTCCTTGTTTAACCCTGTGGGCTAGCTGCCTCAGGGAAAGAAGCAGGCACATGATGGCAAAGATTCTCTCTCTCTCTCTCTCTCTCTCTCTCTCTCTCTCTCTCTCTCTCTCTCTGGATATATATATGGATATGAATACAAAAAAATTATGTATGAATGTGTATATGAATTGAACTATGAATGGAACTTTGTTTGAGTCCCTAAGGGGGCAGTTATTAAATGGGGCTGGGCTACCCTATCTGCTGATGTCTCTGTGAGCAAGACAGAGGACCTGAGATCTGTGAAATGGTCAGAGTTCTCTATATATTTCAAGAGGCACGTAGAGTAGTGATCTGTGACTGTGTGACCTACCTATAACGCTGAACCTGTGGAAGAGAGGTTGTGGAGGGTGATAGGCACTCTGTGTGAGTGAGAAAGGCATGTCACAGTACCCATTAGGATTCTGAAGTGAGACAGATAAGCCACACAGCATGGACTTTGTTCTTCCTCTTAGGTGTTAGTGCAAAGTGTTCCCTCAGTGGTGCTTTCTGTTCCTCTCCCGCCGACACTTTGCTCTCTAAGCCTGCATGGGACAGAACTCTGAGGCACAGTCCCTTGCCATACACCCTACCTCCTGACCTATGAGGCCTCCTGACTGGGGTTTCTGTAGTGCTGGGGAAGCTGTGATTGGGTGAAGGAGAGGGTTTGCCACTGGGGAGGGAGGTGATTTATTGCAGCTGTGCTGGCATCCCATGCTTTGCCAGGGTTTGTTGCTGGGACTGCACCTATGGGAGTGTGCAGTCAACCATTTCAACTAATTCTAATTTCACAAGTTTTTGTTACAGCAGTGTCATGTGAGGCTAGGTAAAAAGCAAGACGGCTGCATTTCCCCCCCTTTCATCAAAGTAGTTCATCATCAAAGTAGCTTAATTTAGTTATATAAATCAGTCATTGCATAAAATGTTTCCCAAATAAGTGTCTCATTGGTATTATTAACTCTATTTTCCTTAAAATGCTTTCAAATTGATTATTTTATTGCATGAATGCATCTCTTTTGGCTTATAAAATCAGGTCACCAGCTTGTACTTCTCCCCTCGCCCCTCAGCTCCTTTCCTTTGGCACCCTGCAAGTTTCCCAGTGAAGTCTCACACTTACAGTTAGTGGTGCTGTGATTTATGTAGTGGGTCATGTCATCCAATGGCCCCATTACGCCAGCACCTGACACTTCTATAATGTCATTATAGTTAAGCTGGTGTTCTACACCATCCTATCAGAGAAAGAAGAAGAAGAAGGAGAAAAAGAAGAAGCAGCAACACAAGACCTTTTGGTGACTGCCAATTCTCACCAATTATGGAGTGGCAGGCCAACCAATGATGCTGTCTAGTTAGTCTGCATAGAAGGAGCCAGTCCACAGATGGAAATGCTGGCACTCCTCTGTGATATCACTGTGCGTTACTATACATACAACAGAACTTGGAACACACACAGGCAGCCCAGTGCCCTACACTGTGTGAATAGAGATGGACATGTGTTAGCCGAATTGCTTTAATTTACGTTTAGCAATCAGCAAAATACACGGGTTACAGCCAACTATACCAGGGTCCCACCCCTCCCGGGAGTTCTCAAGGAAAGAGGCACGTGAAGCAGGTTCCAAGTTCAATGATGTTTACTGGATAATGATGTCAAGCATACCAAAAACGTAATCACACTCACAATCTTACAGGCGTAATTAAATAGAGAGAGAAAATAGCACTTTTGCATGAGCAGGTTATCGTTGATGGGGAAAAGCACAATACCTTAGATGCGTTGTCTGATGTCAGGATGAGTTGGATGGGGAGAGAACTAGAAAGGCTATGGGGACACGAGGCTTGAACCTGCAAGACCACGTGTTTCTCCTGGATCGCGATTCCAGAGAGAGAAAAATGGGGTTCAAAGATGGAGGCAAGGGTTGGGTACAGCGAGCTGGACTGAAGGGTCAATAGAATAGACAGAGGGCGACGGCTCAAGAGGCCGAGTGTCTCGGGGTTTGGACTTTTATTGGGAGTCTTGGGGCGGGCTTTGCAGACCACATCCCATTAACACACCTACTAGGCGGTCCGTCCCTCTTGGACCTTTCTATAGGTTAAAGGTGAACAAAGGGAGGAGGTCCAGGGGTTGGGCAGTGTTGCAAGAGTATGATCTCATCAGGAAACAGACACTGGGTCTGGGGTCCGATGACTCACCTGGCCAAGTCCATTGTTAATCAATGACTTTGGCCTGTTGGTTAATGCCTGGCACATTAGTTGCTAGGCAACTTAGTTAGCATAACTATCCAGATGTGTAGGAGAGTGGGCAGGGGGTTGACCAGCATCCGCTGAAACAGAGAGAAACCTCATGGCAAGAGGAGTCCTTTGTCTCTGGTGAACTATTAGGGTGTCAGCCTCCTGGCATGGGCTGGAGCTGGCTCCTATTATGAAAAAAGCACATGGCCCTTCCATTTAAGGCAGCCCAAAGTTCAGGTTTATGAATATCACAATTCATAAGAGCACTCCAAGTGCCTTGCTGGCCAACACATGAACTGTGGAAATGCAGTTTAGTTCATGGTTTGTGGAATGCCACATTCACAAACCACGAACCATCATGAATTTTTAGGGGCTAAACAAACTGGTTCATGAGGAGTGACTCTATAGAATGTATCCTGTGCAAGACAGAGACAACAAACTCTCAGGGGATCTCCATCTGACTCTCCTCTACCTGCTAGCCATGACTGGTAAGGATTGGATATACAGGGTCTGAGTTATGGTCCCACAAAGAAGGTAACCCCAGCAATGTTAATGGAAAGTTCCTGCTAGTTAACCTGCCACAAACTTCACATCATGAACCACAAACCAGCCAAAATTAATCACAAACTTTAGTTCATGAGCCAGTTTGTATCCATCCCTATGTGTGACTGTGTTGCAACCAGTAAGGCCTTTGTAACTATCCTAACCTAGTGGGAATGTGTTTAAATCCCATTATACCATATATACTTAAATCATCTAGTTTTTTGACAGCAAGATACACAGAGAAGAAAAAAATAAGTAGTCCAAGTATCTCATTTGGCCATCTCCATCACTCAGTTGGGAGAGAAGCGCTACCTATGCCCCTACAGAGACTTTTTCCTTAACTGATATGGCTACACAGTATTCTCAGTAAATGTGTAGAAAATATACCCCAAAAGCAGTTGAAATACAAAAAGGATTTTGGATCAGAGTAAATGTTAAGGAATACCATGAACAGACACCCAACGCATGAAAAAGAGAGGGGACATCAAAGTTAATGTCTGGAAGTTGGTTCGATGTCTTTTGCCTTGCCACGCAAATGCGGTTAGTAAATGTTGCCATTTAGTGAGGAGGGTGTTAGGAATGTTGATGGGAAGTGTTCAAAAACAATATAAGAACTTTGGGGAAATAAAAGATTTAATGGATTGAATCCTGTCCAGCTACATCATATAATGCATCTTCCAGGCTGTAAGGAGGTCTGAGATCTCCTTGGCTACTAACAGGTGGTTGTCCTTAAGTAAGTCTTCAAGGTTGATTGGGATATTGATTCCCAGATAGTGCCAATGTTTGTGCGTCCAGTTGTATGTAAAGTTGGACTTAATATGTATAGCTATGACATCTTGGAGTTGGATCGGGTAGAGTTCGGTTTTGGCATTGTTAACCTTCAGGCCCAATATTTTGCCGAACTGATGGAGTGCCGATTGCAGAGGTGGCAGTGATATGACAGGGTTGGTGATGTAAACAGCAACATCATCTGCAGAGGCTTAGCTTGTATTCGTTGTTCCCTATGTGAAAGCCAGTAATGTTTGTGTCAGCCCACAGCAATCGAGTGAGCAGTTCCATCGCTATTGCAAAAAGGATAGGGGACAGGGGACAGCCCTGACGCGTACCTCTGTGGAGAGTAATGGTGTGACTGGAGTCACTGTTAATCAAGAGTGTGGCCGTGGGAACAATAGATTGCTGAAATGGCATTGCTGAAAGGTTCTCCGAAGCTCAGTGAGCTGATTAAGGTCTTTAAGTACTTGAATTCAACCGTATTGAACGCCTTTTCGATGTCGATGGAGAATTAAAGAATCCATGTTTTTCAAGGATTGGCCATGGTGTATAATTAAAAGATGGGGGTGTAGCTCTACCAGACCTTAAAGCTTATTATCAGGCGTCCTTGCTGACATCCCTAATCTGCCAGCACCACCACTCTGATACCCCGGTCTGGGGTCTGCTCAAGGAGATGGTGCTACCAAATCTGTCTACCCAGGAAGCCCTTAGGTCAGATACTCCCATCAAGCTCTGTAAGAATCTGAAAAACTCCTTCCTAAAAGTGACTCTTAAAGCCTGGTTTGCCCACCGCAGCAAACTTGTTCGACCCAGATCACTTGGCAGTACCTTTACATCACAAAACTGGTTCCTACTGGCCAAAGAAACTTTGGCATTCAGAGCTTGGAAAAAAGCAAGCATTATGAGACTCCACGACCTTATCCTAGCCAAAAGGCATGCTTCGAAGCTTCAACTGGAGAAAAAGTTCAACACCTCCTTACCTTGGTTCGAGTATTTGCAGATTCTTCATCTGTTAGATGTCCCTGAAATAAAACAAAATGTTAAAACTCCACTTAAGCCCTCTGAACAATTGTTACTTCACCCTCCCCCCCCAAAAAAGGCCTCATTGCCCATACTCACCGTATTCTGTTGGACCCGCCTCCTGGCTCACTGATGCATTACCAAGCAGCTTGGCAAGCTGATCTGCACCTCCAAATCACAGAAGCACAATGGAAAAACCTGTGGACAGCACTTCCAAAATCAACAGAATCCTTGTCTATTCAGGAGATACAGCTCAAAGTAATGTTGAGATGGTACACTATGCCCTTGACCCTGTCTCACATATCCCCACAGATAGCCCCAACATGCTGGAAAGGCTGTGGCCACATTGCCAATTTCATCCATACTTGGTGGTCCTGGTGGTCCTGTAAGTTCATATCCCTGTTTTGGAAGGCAGTGCTGGCCCAAATTGAGGCCATCACAAGCTATCACATCCCTTTTGACCCATGTATCATTCTTTTAAACATCGGGCCAGAGGAAAGACCTCCACCCCACACACGAGAGCTGATAACAGTATTGATCGCAGCCGCTAAGGCAGTCATCGCTAGAACGTGAAAGAATGACAAGCCTCCCACCGTTCACCACTGGAAGACCAAGGTCTGGGATTATTTTTCTAGAAGAAAAATGCTCGGCTTCCTTTGAAAGGTCACTAATCGAGACCAAGATACCAACATTGCCCAAGATGAGAAATCTGTAATGGGATGAAGCAAGGATATTGCTGGTAAACTGACATGTTGCTGTGTCATTTGTGAGGGGGGGGGGGTTGTTTGTTTATTTGTTCTGTAGCTAAACTAAAAGTAACACTATACATAAAAGCAATAGCAAGGTTTTGATGTTGTACATCTCAAACACAAAGATGCAAATCTATTTCAAAGCTGAATATTCATTGAGAATGACATAAAACGTGTCCTGTGTTGTTGACTCATATGCCTGCTAAGCCAGACACTCCATTATCAGTAAAACATTATATTCAGAGATAATTATCTTGACCATCTGTAGAAGGAAGCCATGCTCGTGTAATGCCTAGAAGCAGCTGGATACTAAGAGCACTCAGCTTTTCAGTTATGCTAACTATGGGAAAACATATACAAATTCATCATGGGTCATGAACATAGCTTCCAGTGGGTGTCCATTGATAACTTCGGGCTAAGTCAATCTGTGAACTCAGGAACACTATGCACACCAAGATGTTCTACACAGAGTTCATGTACTAATGGAATCACAGAGACAAACTAGGAAAACTACACAGGAGATAGCAATGCTTTTGGTGACAGTAACTTTGTAAATTAAATGTATGCTGCAAGAGATAATTTGAATGCTTCACTCCATAACCCTGAGCAGGAAAAATAATGTCACCAGGTGAAGGAAGCACACAGTTATGTGCAAGAAGTAGTTTGCACAGGAAACCTGGAAACCCACTCCAGTGTTGATGCTGAGACATTTATTTAGGCGATGAAGTTACAAAAGCACTACAAAGGTCATCAGATGCAAATGTTAACATTCCAGAGACATCACAGTAAGTCATTGACACCACCAGTGATGAAGGTGAAGAAGAGATGCCCACGGTGTGTGGATAGATGAGGGTGGGACAACACCTGAGATGCACATGATGCAATGAGAACTATAACAAGAGCTCTTTTCTCTGCTATCCAATCTGAAAGGGTAATAACTAGAACAGGAAACAGGAACAGTTTATTTGACCTGCAGAAGTTCCACTGGAGGCCTAGGCTAGCCTTATCTCATCAGATCTCAAAAGCTAACTAGAGACAGCCCTGGTCAGTATTTGGGTGGGAGACCATCAAGGAAGTCCATGGTCATGATGCAGAGGCAGGCAATGGCAAACCACCCCTGAATGCTTCTTGCCTTGGAAACCCTATGGGGTCGCCATAAGTTGGCTGTGACTTAACAGCCCTTTTGCTTTTCTTTTTCTTCTAAATATTATTCTAAAATCTCTCTGCATTGCTTCCGATATCTCCTGATAGCTGCAAATGATTTTCTTTGCTTCTCTCACTACTTGAGTTTGGAAAATTGTCTGTGGACAGAGAGTATTCGTTCGGCTCAATTTACGTTTTATGCATGGAGATAAGCCTCTCTGAACATTCTTAAAATCTGGCTTTTTAGGTTAACCAGTTCTCATTGTATAGCTACTGGTAATAATCATCTTTTAAAACAAAACAAAACAAAACCAGTTGCCTACATTAAAATACAGTAAAGTAGACCAATTAATACCCAAATTGCCCTTTCGAAGTGAATTAAGAAAAAAAGAAGCCTCCAAAATGTTATCAGAAGCAGCTAAAATAACATTATGCATCTGTAAACTGGAGTGATGTAGAAATAGAAAAGATGAAAAATCTCTGTTTCCTAACTTAGCACCTATGACAAGTTGACAGCTCTCTTTTGAATTTTACTTTAGGGTTTTCATTTGTCAGCAGTAGCTTTTGCAGTAGCTGTAACTTTCACCAGATAGTTGACTTCTGTATGCCCACAGATATACTTCAAAATTGCCTTCTGCCAATGAGAAATTTCCTTTTAGACTATATAATGCTTCCCAGGCATTTTCTCCCATATGTTAACATTTGAACTTCAAAGTGGTAGATGACACCTATACAATGAAATGTGTCAACCACATCTCAGCCAGGCCCCCAAAGACTTGAGATTCACTTTGAAATGGAGAGCAATTTCAAATTGCCTTACTGTAGCCAACAAAGCACACATGACATAACAATTTGTGTGTATAAACGAACTTCTACAGAAGTCCAGACACTTCCGTCTCTGCTGAAATAAGTGCAGGTCTTCGCCCATTCAAACTTTAACATGCCAAGTCAAGTTGTAGTTGTTAATCAGCTAGACCTCGTTTCTGGAGGACGTAGTAATGGAATAGGTGTCAAAATACATAAGCCATTTTCACAATACAGATTAAGTTTGGCTTTGTATTTCCTGTATCTATACAGTGACATTATATTAACCCACTGTATGCATTTAAACATTAATAATTTTTGTGCTCTTAGAAATAACATAGCCCCACTTTTGTAGTGAAGAAGAAACCACCTCCCTGTGAAAAGAGTCCCATGTAAGCACTCTTCTGTGGCAAAAATGACATCTGTAATGCACATCTTTAAAGCCAGTTTGGTGTTTTGGTTAAATGTGCGGACTCTAATCTCGAAGAACCGGGTTTGACTCCCCACTCCTCCACTTGCAGCTGATGGATGATCTTGGGCAAGCCACAGTTCTGACAAGAGCTGTCCTTGAAAGGGCAGTTCTGGAAAGAGCTCTCTCAGCCCCACCTATCTCACAAGGTGTCTGTTGAGGGGAGGGTAAGGGAAAGGAGTTTGTAAACCACTCTGAGACTCCAAATGATGGGCAGGATATAAATCCAATCTCCTCCTCCTCTCCTCCTTCTCCTTCTCCTCCTCCTCTGTTCACCAGAAGAGAAAAATAGTTGTGCAATTGTTCCTTTGTGGTAGCTTTATTTCTAAATTAAAAATAAAATTACAAATTCCAGTCACATTCTCCTCTAATGCTGTCTGGAAGTTGGTTGGATCCCAACTGCACTTCACAAGTGTTACATTCCTGTTAGTGGCCACCAACATTGCCAGGACCATATGCATGCTGTTCCTTAAAAAAAATAAAAATAAAAAACCTTAAATGCACAGGAAGTAAAAGGTCAGTTTAGCCTCACATTAAAAAGTATTCTAGCTGATGGATGCTGTTCCCCTGAGGTCCCATAACTTCTCTCTATCAGCTGCCTTGCCTATAGTGGCTTTGTCATTTGCACTGACCTGTAACACAAAGTGATAACAATTCATATTGTCTGACACATTTGAATTACATCACCACTTTCATTTTAAAATAGACAACGCCCAATGCAGCAGATATGCCTCTTGTCATATGTGAACTGTGTGGCTGAACAAATTTTGAGTCCAGTGGCATCTTTCAGACCAATAAAGGCTTATTCAAGGTGTGAGCTTTTGTGTGCACACACACTTCTTCAGATACAATGAAATGGAAATAACAGTCGTACATAAAGAGGGTGTGCAGCAAATTAACATACAGAATAATGAAGATGTTTTTAACAGATTAATTAGCATGAACTGTGTGGTCGTTACTGTGGAAGTAGTAAATCCTCATGTATCTGCAATGAGACACCAGACTAATGCAATAGTTTATATCAAAGTAGTAGTAATTTGGTTGTGTCCCATCCATATATTTATTTATTTATTTAAAACATTTTCTGTTGCCTCTCTACGCAACTTAGAGTTTCCAAGTCATCAAACAATCAAAAACCATTAAAACAATTAATTAAAATAGTAAAACAAACTCTTAGAGAATCAAAACATATAAATAGGAAGGGAGGTCACTATCAACATAGCTGATAGTGAAATAAATGTGGTTTACTCCACCCCACAAAAAACCAATCAGAAGGCAAAAAATAACCATCACCAAAAATTGAAAAGAAAAAAAAAGCTACACACCCTGCCTTCAAGAAAACATCCCCCTTATAGAATTAATAGCCAAATGCCTGTCTAAAAATAATGGCTTTACATTTCTTGCAAAACCAGAGAGGCCCCCTGCATCTCCTCAGTGTAGCCATAACATAATGCTGGAGTCACCACCAAAAAAGAATGAGTCTGCACTGTGGCCCATCAGACACCTTGAAGAGAGGCCTCAGTCTGGAAGAGGTCCTGGCTGGATCTCAGATGGTGAAGAGGCTCATGACCAAAGAGAAGAACATAAAGGAAGTTAGCCTCAGGCTGTGTGGGACTTTAGAGTTCAAAAATAGTGCCCAGAGTTGGACTGTGATGCAGATTAGTAGCCATTAGAACTGTTCCATAATGGGAGTAATGTACACCTACTTCCAGGCTCTAGCCAATAGGCAAGTTGCCCTATTCTGCACCAATTGTAGCTTCTGGGTAGTCTTCAAGGGTAGACCCATACGGGGGTTTGTAGAAATAGTCCAGACTCAAGGTTACAAAAGCATAGGTAAGCAGGATCCATTCTGCAGAGTTCAGGAAAGGAGAAAATTTCAATACACAGTGCAGCTAATGAAATGCATTATTTGCAACTACTTTTAATTGGTCTTCTTTGCATGGTAAGGTACACAATGCCAGCTGAGTTTGGTGCCAGAGAGAAATAGCCTGAATACAGGTAACCAACAGAGGATGTGTATTTGTTGCGACCTGTGCTAAAAGGAAGGGAAATGTTATTAATGATGCAGAGCAACAATAAATAAAATAAGCAGTTTAGCTCATTTATTAAAGTCATGTATCTTCATTTTGGGATGTAGAGGCAAAATAAATACCTTTAACATGAGAGACAGAAGTTTAATATTGCTATTTTTTCCCTCTCATTTACAAATATGACAGACTTTGTTTACAATTTCACTGACTACCAATTCAGCAGGATAGCTGGATTGCTGTGTCTTTAACTTCTTTTAGTGGTGTTCTGGTTCCTAGCATATTTTTGGATAACAGCACTAGATAATTTAAAAATAAGCTTCTCCTCCACCAACACACACTCAGTGGTATGTCTAAACTTCTTGACAGTAGGCATGTTACATTTCCTTTAAGAAAAAAAGGGGATTGTTTTTAATTAGAGCAGGGAAAGTAGACAATGAAAGAGTGACAGCTCCTTTCCCATTTCTTATTTGTCATGTCTCAAGAACTTTTTAGAGCAAAATCCAAAATAGAGTTACAGTCTAAGTTTACTGAAGTCAATAGACTGAAAGGTACAACTCTGTTAAGGATTGCATGGCTGGTACACAAAAGCCCTCTCGGTCCTCCAAGCCAGTGACAATTTGGGACTGTAGAAGCTCTAATGTATGTATATAAGGCTCTGGCTCTGAGTGTTTATTATGACAATCTTTGTTTCTGTTCTCTCCGGTAAAGACAGATGGCAAACCATTGGTACAAGAGTGATCTGCCCAGAGTACCCAAATGATTCATCACTGCATTAAGATTAGACCTGAGCTTTCCCAGCAACACATGCAACATTCTCTCCACTGGATCACAACCCTTTGACACATGAGAGCACATGGGTTAATTGTATTATCACTTCACATGTTTTTGATATATGATCTAGAACAGAAGAGGGCAGCTTCCACAGAGAGATGATTCTCCATTTAGCTCTCCTTGCTGCTGCAAATGTAAAGGCATTTGCCATGGTAATGGAATATCCACACAGAAGTTTTCCCCACATTTTCCTGGCTGAGCCCTCCATGGCTGCCATTTCCCTCCTGCTACTAAAGGCCTTTATGGGCATGTTAAAAATATGTAACTGGCATATCACTAACATTGAGGTGAACCCCATGCTGCATGGGCACGAGGACTGTGGATCTTCCCCACCCACCTTCCCTTCCCCCCCTCCCCCGGAGCCCTTTCTGATCCTGAAAGGGTTTGTTGCTGGGACTGAGGGACTTGCCAGCACTAACAGCTGTGCAGATCAGGCAGATTTTTCTCTTCCATGACCAGAGCTCCATTCATGTGAAAGGCAGAAAGGGCAACCTTGTTCCCTTTCCTTTCCTGACTCTGAGCATTCAACTGGGGCATCTATTAGTACAACCTTAGTGAAAACAACCTTACTGGGAACAGGTTCCAGGAGGGGAGAGGAAGTTGGGGAAGACCCTGGACTATCATCTCTTTTTTCACTAGCAGTTCACAGAATCCAAGCCATTATAATATTCTTGCAGCAATTTACTAGTTTCCCACTTTCTCATTGTAGTTATCAGGCTAATTTTCCACTGTTTTAATGAAAGCTGGAAACTAGTACAGGGTTGCAGTAGATCATTATAATGTTCTAATACTATAGTGATCTAGCCATTCCTGATTTTTTTTCAAAGCCTAGGGGGGAAGCCCTCAAGGAAAATGGTGCTGATGTAGTCAGGCCCTGTGAACAAGTGCCTCTTCCCATCTGCAGGGCATCTAAAGGTACTTGGCAATGTTTTTTTTTAAAAATCATACCAAACCAAGGAGACTTTTGCATGGGTGATCTGCCCCAGGTCCAATGCTGCTGGGAAGGTCCCCCCCCCCCCTCCCACAGCATCATCATGGTACATTCATGCACCTTCTGGGTTTTTACCAGCTTTTCTCCAGTCTTTCTCAAACTTGGTCTGCTCCAAAGTTTTGAGAAAAAGCACAGCAAACCCTTGAGGGTGACTGTGCACGTAAGAATGTTCAGATTTCCCTCTGCTTATGACAGTCATTTTTCCTGGCCCTGGCCCCATAATGGCCACATACTCCAGCTTAAAAAAAATCAATTTCATTTCATACTATTGATGCACTATCATAACAATAAGTGCAGCACATCCTTTGACTTCCCAGCTTCCATTTAAAAAAAAAAGCCTTTCGCTCTTTCCATGGCAGAGGCATCTCTGCAAAGAAAGGAGCTAGAGACTTGCTTTTAGAAAAGAAAGCTGGGAATTCACAGAGCCTGTGAACTTTTATTGTTACCGTTGTGCATTGATCTAATGATATGAGAATTTTTTTTAAAAAAATGAAAAAGCCCAAGTAGCCAGCAGGAGGAGGGTGACTACAACTAGGGGACTGGTGCATAAACTTCAGTGTGGAAGCCCCATTATCTCTGCATTGTATCAGCAGCTGCACTGGCACTGTAGGAATACACAAACGTGTAACCATGTGGAAACCACCAAAGTTTAGGAAAGATTGCAGCAAAGCAGGAGGCAACACAGAAGCAAGACAAACAGAGGGTGATATCAGTGCTGCTGTAAAGAAGCAGCCTGGGATGATTTATTTTAACTCAAGGGATTTGCAATCGGCATTTAGTTGAATGAATTTGTTCAGTAGAAATTCCCTCTGAAAGGTGCTTTTTGTCTGTTCCCTTGTCTGTTCGCTTGGAAGTTTGTTTCCAGCAGTGTTGTTAAGGGATAGGGAATTCCTTTAATTCCCTGTTTTAGATATAGCGAGTGATTCCCTGTATTGTTTTTTTCTCTTTTCAAAAAAGTATTTTTCTTTCATTTCTGTTTGTTGTGAAATCAATGCACCTTTTTGTCACTTGGGCCCTTGTAATAGTTTTATGTTGCACACCACAGGGTGGTGTTCTAGCAGGAGGATAGGAACCTGTGAGAAGACATTCCCTGCCTCTGAACATCTAAAGAGTGGAGAATCTGAAATTCCACAAAAAACACCCTTCCTGCCTTTTCTCTCTTTGAACAAAATGAAACTGAATTGAAATGGAATCCAAAGAAGAGAAGAGAATCCCTAAGAAGAGGGAAAGAAACAGATTGTTAAATTTCAGGGAGAAAATGGGTAAAGAGGAATTAAGAGAATTTATCTTAACAATTCTAATTTTTAGGTTAAAATGCACGTGCTGAGTAATTCAGCTTTAGAATCTGGCTAATGCAGCATTTGTGGCAAACATCTGTCATTGATACACTTTTTGGAGGCAGTGGCGGCGGGGGTGGGGACCTCTAATCTAATGATAAATCTTAATTTCACTTGTCCCCAAAGCTGTGCAAAGTCTACACAGCTTGCCAATTCCACTGAATCCTTTAATATTTGAACTGAGTGCTTTTGTCTGAGCTGAGTCACATCTTACAGCCCCTGGACAAAAGATGGCTAGAAGTACTTCTGCCTGGCAACCAACTCCACACAGTGGCTGTAACCTTTGCAAGTCAGTCACCGCATAGACTGGCCTCTTTGCACAGTGAGCCTCCATAAATCTCCACCCAGAAACATTTCTAGCAGCCTCCCATAAAGAGGCCATGACACCCAGCACTGGTCCTTTGCAAAGGACCAAACTGATTGGAGTTTAAGCAAAAATGCTGAAAGGAAATCATGTTTTTACACCAAGACAATGCTGACATAATTAAGTAAATGTTGTCAACCTTTGTCACAAAATCAACACAGTGGCAAAGTCTCTTTTGCCCCCGATGTTTGTAATACTGCACTGCCGCTGAGCTATTATTACTTACAACTGCATGTGAGGAAATGCATTATTTTAATGGCCCAGTTCTATCACTGCATGTTGGTACATTATTGGTAATGGCATCAATAGAATATTAATGAGCATACAAAATGAGCCTTTGAACACTGGAGGAATATTTCAGGCTGCTGAAAAATAGCACTCTGCTGCACCACGCCTAAGTTGCCACAACAACTGATGCTCTTGCTGCCTCTGGGCATGATGATTACACTTAGGCCACCTTCAAAATCTGCTCAGACATTGCAGCAATTTCTGAGAGTATCTGACTCTTTTCCAAGCAAATGGAGAGCTGCTGGCAGGAACAAATAACACCCATCTTGATCTCAGCACTGCTTGCAATCAATTATCTAATGGTTAAAATGAAGGTGCCAGCAACAAAGGCCTTTATGATTGAGCACTCAGTTATTTCACATACCTGAAATCTTCCTCAAGGAAGATGAGGCAGATTGCTTGGTAGAATGAGATTCTGTCCTTTTATATCAGGAAATAGCTTAGATTTGCTGAAGCCCAGTAGAAGTGTTCATGGATGTATTAGATTAGCTAATTGTCACACACAAAAATTCAAGCATAAAACCACTTCTTCAGGGTTGCCTAGACTGAGGACAGTTTACACATATTGCACAACATCAAGCCCAGGCTTGCTCCTGTAAAAACACTGAACAGAAGGGACATAGACAGAAATTTTAGTTGGGTCAAGCTGATCTTTATTATACCTCTTTGCATTATTTTTTTCTATTCTTCTTTTCATTTTTATTGACTTTAGTTAGAGATAAATTTCCACCTAGAGCTTTTATGTTCTGCACTCCATTGTAATGAAAATCTCAGCGACTGTACTCCTTACCCAAAGGATTCTCTTACCCAAATTTCAGGCAGATTGGGGAAAGTGCAACTAATAGGCAATTAGCAGCACTATCCTAAGCTACACCCTTCTAAGGGATGCCTATTCCCCTATGAATTAACCTGACAATTCTGATAATCTTCGAAGGCCCTGCTTTGTGTGCTCTCACCATACGAAGCTAGACAGGTGGGACCTTCTCAGCTGTGGCGTCCAAACCTTGGAACTCCATCCCCAGGGAGATTCATCTGTCTCCCTCTATGGTTGTCTTTCAACAGCAACTGAAGACTGTTTTGTTTTGTTTGGCCTGCCATCACTAGCACTTATTCACCTTTCTCCTTGTTTTTATGTGTTTACTAGCCTGATACCCATGCTTCGCTATGGTATTTAAGTTCTGTCCAGTTATAATACTGATGATGTGACATTTGAAATGTAACATTTGTTGTAAGGATTCTAACAGAGAAGACTGTAGTGTAAAAAATGAAGTGAGACATACATACTGTTTTCCTTTTCTCTACTGAAGGACCTCTCTGTAGACCACATTGGTGATTCTGCCCTCAGGTGCTAGGATCGCCAGGCTGCTTGGTGAGCTCACTCTGGAGCAGGCCACATAGAACTGTCCATGTGAGAAGCAGTCACCTGTTAAGTCAATTCCTACCACCTTCAGTGTCTGGCCTTGGGACTTGTTGATGGGGGGGGGTGTTGTGTTTAAAGGCATTGGGGAGGCCTGACCAGCAGCAGTGCTAAAGCAAGCCTGCCGAGCAAGCTTCCTGATGGCTTTAAGACCTCTGCGCCCCTTCCAACCCTTGACAGGCGGTTGTCTGCCAGGTGTAGGAGGGATAGCATGTCTGAAGGCATCAGGGAGGCTGGGCCATCAGGATTGCTAAGGCAATGCTGCTTGGGCAGCCTCCCTGATAGCTTTCAATGCTCTGCTCCTGTCCCTGACAGACAACCACCTGTCAGGTGGAGGAGTGGTGGGTGGGAGCGTGTCTAAAGCCATTGGGGAGACTAGTCCAGCAGCATTGCTAAGGTGTTTCTGCTTGGGCAGCCTCCCTGATGAATTAAAGTACCCTGGCCCTGCACCTACACCTGGCAGACACCCACCTGTCTGGTGTTGGAAGGAATATGTTTAGAGGCATTGGGGAGGCTGGGCCAGCAGCAGCACTAAGGCAATCCTGCTGAGCAAGCCTCCCCAATGGCTGTAAGCATCCCATTCCCATGACAGGCAGCTACTTATCCAGTATAGGAGGGGGGTGGGGTATTGCAAGCCATTCTGGAAGCTGGGCTGGCAGGATCGCTAAGGCATTACTGCTGGGGCAAGCTCCCTAATGGCTTTAAGCACCCTGCACCTGCTGCTGCACCTGACAGACAGCTGCCTGTCAGGTATAGGAGGTGGGGGGCATGTTTGAAGCCATCAGGGAGGCTGGGCCAGCAGCATTGCTGCACTTCACATGTGGTTGGCCATTCCTGATTTCTTCAACTCTCTTTAGCTCTCTGCAGTCTCCTGTAACTAGTTTTTTTTTTTTACCTCAGAACACTGAGCTCTGCACCTGACCAACCAGAGAGTGGGGGGTGCAAGGAGGAGGCAGCCTGGCAGCCACATAGGAAGTAATAGGGGAAGCATATTTTATCTCTTTTGACCCCCCTTAGGAGTCAAATTTATAAAAATCCCTTCTTAGTGAGCATCTACGTCATGGTAAGAGTGCTCTCCCTGAATTTCGTGCTTCTAGGTCCAGTGGTTTGGCCTTCATGCTTCTAGATCCAGTGGTTTGGCATTGATTTTATGGTAAGGGGACTTTCTTTTATATAGATAGATGTGTTTATATTTCAGTGTTTTCAATTTTCACTCCCTTGGGGACGCTGAATGAAGCAGAAAACAGTTCCTCTCATTCCCAGTTCTGAAAGATAGTCCAGAAGAATACCATGACAGGTGCAAGCAAAAGCCACTAAAAGATCCCAGATAGTCAGTAGGTTCATATTCTCCCTATCCATCTCCCACAGCAGGTCATCCACCAGGGCAGTTATGCCTGTATCATTCCCATAACAAGGCCTGAAGCATCCAGATAATTCACTTCATCCAGGAAAACCTGGGGGTGTCCATCTAATGTGCACTATACCATGCTCTCACAGATTTGGCAGATTTCTGTATTCAGTAAAGTCATTTCCCCACCCTTTTAAATTGGCCTAGCTCTGGAGTAATGCATGACACTGGACTCCTATTTGAGGGAAGGAGAGGACTCTTGGGAGGTGACCCTGTCTATTGCCCCATACAGACTAGTAATCCAGAGTCCCTGGTTAAAGTCTCAGAAACCACAAGGGTGTTCTGATATCCTGTGGCATCTGTCAATCTCCAGAGGGGGACCACCCTAATCAGTCTGCTGACCAGCACTACTGGGAGGGGGGAACCAAGAATAACCAAACCTTTAGCAGAAAAAGACCTTACCAGCCCACAAGAAACCTGCTTAGTGCAAAAATTAAATCCACTTTGTGTCATTTTTTGTGTATAGGACCACAACTGACTTACAACAAATCTCTAGTAGCCATCAAAGTCATGGCAAAGATATGGAAATCCTCTAAGTCTGTCATTCTGGCAGTTTCTAGAACACAGCCAGAAAATATCTCTGCCAGCTCAAAGAACTACTAGAGAACTAAAGTATACCGGCAGAATACCCTTCTGTCCCTGAAACCCAGTATAAGCTACACAAATCAACAATTTGTGTTGGAATCTACTGGAAGAGAGATTCCTGGAAGATAACGGCATTCCCTCCCACTTCCCATTTTCCAGTTTGAGGCTTGTGGAAGACCAGATACCCATCTAGGATAACTTTGGAAAGAATCATATAATTGAAATCATCCAGCCAGGTTTCAAACAAACATGCTAGATGAATCCTATCCTCTGCTATTACATCATACAACAAGATCTTACTTTTTATAAATCTGGCATTACACAGCATCAAGATGAAAGTTTTCACAGAGAGTCCTCCCACCTGCATCCTTGAGAATGGGACAGGGATTAGAAGAACAGCAAGCATGACCATATCTAGGGGTTCAGCGCTCAAGCCTATGCTCCCTAACTCCCAGCATTCATATATTACCCTCCCCCATCTGGGGTAACCAACTTCATTCCCCCCAACAAAAATAAGAACCCTACGATGTTTAAAGCCAAAAACAAACATCCTATCCCTCCCACTCATTCTTCAAAATCTCCATACAATATTAAATAAAAGAAGGCTCTAAACTAAATTGTACAGCATAAAAGATGTAAGAAAAACAGAAAGGTACACATAGCCCAGCCAGAGGAAACTGAGAGATTGGCTGCGTGGAGGTCACCTTACGGTGAAAAACTTCTATTAGTATTTTAGATTCCAGCTTGATTTATATGTCTCACCCTGATCTGTGCTTGATAAAACCATCTTCTTCTATTTGTGCTGATACTTTACACTCTGTGCAGCTCATTTACTTTTCTATCACAGTTTTGGAGGAAGCCCATTAACAAAGACATGTGTCACTACTTCCATTCCACCTTATCTGAAAAAGACAATCCTTTAACTTCATGCAAAAGGTCAGCCATTAAAAGCATGTCAGTTCTAGGACACTTGTATTTGCTTTCAGATACAGTTAACACTTTCTTTTTCACATTTGCAGTGTTTACTTCACTGTCCCCTGAGTGCGCTGTTTGAGCTTGAGTACAATTCAGGAAGCAATGTCAGCTATTATTCCCCTAGGCAGGAAGGTAGTCAGCTACATATTATGAAAGGGCTGTTGCCTCTCCATCATTACAGTTGGTAACACATTTGAACTGTGGTGGAAGTTCTCTGCATTGGCCATGGCAAAATCAGCTCAATGCTGACTTAACTTTGAAATGTGACAATGTGGTTTATGATTTTTTCCCCTCTCCTGCCAGCAGATACCTTTATTTGGGAGAAGAAAGACAGGACGAAAGACATCACTGAATTGATTACAGATACCTCAAGAGTGGAATATGTCTGAAATGCTTTTTTGAACAAATTGTTCCTCTTTTCTACCAGTGCATTCCCATAACATTTCCGTCTTTGCAGCTATTAAAGGCTCTGGAAATTGTGGCAATTAACTTCTCTGTAACAGCCTTTCAGGCTGAAAAATAAAAACTGAACTTACTCAAAGAGTAGTAACTGGGGTTATTTTTATACTACAACTGAAATCTGTTTTTTAATGTTTAAATTGCTGTAATTTGTCCCAGATAACCCTAGAAATTGGAGATATTTGTCTTTTGAATATTCTTGGCTAGAGATTCTTAAGCCATGTCAGAGAACCTCTGATAAACTAGAAGAACCTCCCGAATGTTACAAAAAGTACTAAGGATCTTTAATGGCTCTTTGGGAACTCATGGCCTGTGGATAGGTATCAGTAGGTGATTCTGCACTGGCTTTTCCCTCCGTTGTTTTAGCAAACCCACAAAGGGACAGAAATTCCCCTCTGCACTGGATGCTGCTTTCACTTCCTTTGATAATTTGATTTTATGGTATCCTCTGCATTGCATGCCACTTTCACTTTCTTTGATCACTGGGTTTTGTAGTATCTTCTGCATAGATTTATGGCCATTTTATGGCCATTCAGGGGTGACTTTGCAGTCAGTATGGCATTGGCCCAGGGTATTTGAATGTGGTTTTGAGCTGCACCTTTTCCTCAGTGTTGAGAAAATGTGGAGCGAATGCCAGATGCAGAACCAGCCTGTGACTGTTGCTGTAGTGTTAGGACTAGGATCCAGTTTCTGCTGCAAGCACACTGATGTCCAATTCCATTAGCAACTCTGGCCATACAGTGATTCATTGGATCAGACTACTAGAGGATCTTATCTACTAGACTTTAATCAGTCAGCCAATTAAGCACACTTCCAGTGGTTCAGTGCTTGTGCTAGCCCAGAGCATTAGGGCAGCAGCAGATTCTATGGCCTTAATCAGAAGGGTGATAGTGAGAAATATTTTTCATCAAACTGTCTTGCAACCCAGAAAGAAAGGATGATAAATGGCCAAAATATTATTTTCAGCTTGCATATTTGATAAATGGCTAAAATAGTATTTTCAGAATGTATAAAAATGTATTTCAGAAATGTTTTGATATCAGGGGCTCATCTGGGAGATTTTGCATTAGGCCAGGACCCGCCTTATTGGCCAAGCTGTTTGAAGTAATAATACTCTTCCTTGACTTCTTTTGCTATATGATGCCTGCTGTCCTGTGGCAAGCCAGCTGTATTTTGTAAAGCATCTTCATAATCTTGCTCTTTCCTTTAGGCTTTTGCAACTTGCTTGTAAATCTTGATCCAACAGCAGTAAAGTAGTTAAACAATTAAATATATATATATCATCTAAAGCAAAATCTTGAAGTAATTTCTAGGTGACAAAACAAGGAAAACCAAAGGAATTTCAACAAGGTTGACAACATTGCATGGGAGAAGGTGAGAAAGCGTGGAGACAGTGCTAAATTCTGGAATACCAAGATCCAGATGCTAGATCTGAGAGCTGTGCTTTTTAAAAATTAATTTCAGATTCATGATACCATCATGCAACAAAAACTAGAGGCAGGTATACCTACTGTGCTTGTTGGACTGGGTCCTCCTCACTGCAGCACCCTACTTCTTCAACAGAGTCATTCAAGCAGGCAGGGGCCTCACTACAGGAGACAAGGGAGTCTTAACTAATGAGCAATAGGGGAAGTTGCCCTAGGCCTCATGCTGCGGAGCACCCACTTGCAAGTCCTTGCTGGAGGGGGGAAGCAGGCTTGGCAGCAGTAGCTGCTGGTGCCTGAGCCGTTTAGGGCTCTGGCAGCCAGCTTAGTGACAGTGGCCTCTTGCATTCACCCCATCAAGACTTGAGTAGCCAAATTCTGGATCCCTTTCTTGGATCCCAGTGGCACAGGGTAGGCCTAGGGAGCAACAGAGGAGGGGTAGCAGTGATTCTGCGTCCCCATCCTGGGTTGTTGCCAAAGGCCCTTTTATCACTAAGACAGCCCCTGTCAGGAGGACCACAGTACTTCTGGGGGATTCTAGGCCTCTTCACACACTGAATGACATAATCAGGCCCTCAAATGGACCATGTGGCTACCTGGGACCCAGCATCCTTCTAGGCATCCTGCTTTCCCCACAAAACAATGCAGAAAGCTGAGAGACCTCTAAATCTAGAGGAAGTCTTTGAGTAAGTGTTAAGAGATCTAGAGACCAATCTCTAATTAATCTTGAGAAAAGCAGATTTATTTTTGAATTGTCCTGTAGTAATTTGATTTCCTCAGATTCATTACAAAATGGACTGGACATCACTCGTACATTTTGTATGTCATGAAGCTGATACAGAACTTCACCCAATGCAAATTACTGGTCTATTTGGAGGTTCCTGTTTGGTTAAAACATAGTAGGATTTGAAGGGAAGGCTACAGAGTTTTCTTTTATGCATTTATTTACATTATTTATATAGGGGCTGCAGTGGCTCAAGTGGTTAAGACGCTGTACTGCAGACCAGAAGGTCGGTAGTTCAGCGGTTCGAGACCCAAGTGCTGCATGATGGAGTGAGCTCCTGTCTCTGGTCCCAGCTCCTGCCAACCTAGCAGCTTGAAAGCAAGAAATTGCAAGTAGATAAATAGGTACCACTTCGGTGGGAAGGTAATAGCATTCCATGCGCCTCGGCATCTAGTCATGCCAGCCATATGACCACAGAAATGTCTTTGGACAGTGCTGCCTCTTTGGCTTGGAAATGGAGATGAGCACCATATCCCTAGAGTCGTATTCGACTGGCTTTCAAGTAAGGGAAACTTTTACCTTTACCTTACCTTATTTATAGTCTGACTTTTCGGCTGAGAATCAAGGTGCTGAGGTGGATTATGCAGTGCAAAACAATGAAATCAAATAGCATGACACATCCAGTGAAAGTGCAATAGGACAAGGACCACAAAAATTAGAAACAATGCAAAAAAAGAGTATCAGACATGACATGATAAACAGTGCAACAAATGAGATTAAGAAAGAAGAAAACAATGCAGAAAGAGCAGGATTATACATACAATAAAGAGTGGAATTAGACTACAGTCCTGTTCCCTGTTTTTATAAGATTATGCACATTTCTTGATTTGCTGATTACCATCATAGCAAGCATTTTATAGAAAGTTACTTGTTGTATTGTTATAATGCTGTTTTAAATTGTTTTAATTGTTTTATTGTAATTTGGCACTTTGCCACTTTGTAAACTGCCCTGAGCCCGCTTGCGGAGAGGGCGGGATAAAAATGCGAAAAATAAAAATAATAAATAAATAAAAATTAGTAGTGTTTTGCATGTCCCAAATGTAAATGTGTCTTGCTGGCAAAACAGCCTTCAAAAATGAAATTTTGAAGAAAAAAAAACATTGATGGCAGCTGAATAAACTATACTGTGAAGGAAGAAATCTCCCGTTGAATGAGACTTAGCCTGGAAATAACAAGAGAATATCACTGTTTAAAGCTTGACATCTGATTTTCATCCAGTGGAGCAGCATTGTTGTTTTAATAGAGTTGTTCACTTCCTTCTACACTCTCTGTTTGGTGTCTCATTAGTGCACTAACAGTTTGACTATCAGAAATATCTTCTTGGCAGGTGAATGTATCACAGATGAGAGTAGATATAAATATCACTATATCTGGCTGTGCTTATTAACAGTGAAAAACAAACCAGGAAGTGGCAGGGTGGGGAGAATTTCCTGTCATATCGACTCTAATGATAAAGAATTGCATAAGATTGGTAGTCCTCAGTATATGAAGTACAGGTAGTATACATAAAAAGGTTTTAAATGATACATACATAAATATTATTGTAGAACTTGATTGGGTGGAAAGGTGACATAAAATGTTTTAAATAAATAAATGGAGCCAAAAAAACCCTACAGTCCTAAGAACATTTTCCTGGGAGTAAGCCCCATTGAATACGCCAAAATTCTGAGTAGGCTTGGTCTCCCAGTAACATAAAAGAAATCCATCTTTCTTGGGAGGAGAGCTTCTGAAATGAAACTGCAAAGAAGAAAATGTAGAGTTCTCCATATTGGTGCTCCTTCTTCCCTACAAGGCCAAGTTTGCAGATGACACCAAATTATTCAGTATGGCCAGTGGTGAAGAGCTGCAGAAGGATCTCCACAAATTGGGCGAGTGGGCAACAATGTGGCAAAGGAAGTCCAGTGTTGGTAAGTGTAAGGTGATGTACCGTGGAACAAAAGACATCCCAGTTTCAAGTATATGCTAATAGGTTCTGAACTTGCTGAGCCTAAGAGGGAAAGAGATGTTGGGGATCAAGTCATGGTAGATAGTTCAATGAAAGTGTCAACCCAGCTTTGTAGGACAAGGGGAAAAGGCAAAGTCTGTGCTGGGGATAATTAGGAAAGAGATTGAAAAGTTTAAAAGTTAGTATTATAATGCCCTTGTATAAATCTATGGTGTGGCCTCATCTGGAATATTGTGTGTAGTGCTGGTCACCATGTCTCAAAAAGTACACTGCAGAGCTGGAAAAAGTACAGAAGAGGGCAACCAAGATGATTATGGGGTTGGAACATCTTCCTTATGAGAAAAGGCTGAAGAGTGGATATTTTCAGTTTAGAAAAGAGATGACACGATGGAGGTTTATAAAATTATGCACGGGGTGGAGTGAGTTAGCAAAGAGGACTTTTTCTCCCTCTCCCAAAACACTAGAACTCAAGAGCATCCAATGAAGTGGATGCGCAGTAAACTCAAGATGGAGAAAAGGAAGCACTACTTTACATGATGAGTAATTAAAATGCAGAATTCATTGCCAGAAGATGTAAGTGTGGCCACTGGCATAGACAGCTTTACATGGGGATTAGACAGATTTGTGGAGAATGGGTCTGTCAGTGGCTACTAGCCATGGAACTAAAGGTAACCTCCACATTCAGAGGCAGTGAACTCCTGAATACCAGTGCCAGGTGGCATCATCAGGGGAAGGCCTTAGCCTCTATGCTATAATGGCCTTTGTGCCAGACAGGATGCTGAGCTAGATGGATCACTGGTCTGATCTGGTAGGGCTTTTCTTAGGTTCTTATGAACTACTAGGAGTAAGGCTTGTTGTGGGAAGAAATACAATGGGCTCTAGAAAGAGGCTGATCTCCCTAGTTTGGAGATTAACTGTAATTTAGAGAGATGTCCAGGCCTCCCCCCCTCCAACCTCTTTCAATTCCAAAGCTGCTTCCCGTTTAACACTTTGACTGATTGACAGTTTAACTGACTCTCTGCTAATGTCCTACAGCCTCAGAGAGATGTCCAGGCCTTCCCTTTCCTTCCAACCCCTTTCAATTCCAAAGTTGCTTCTTAAACTGATTAACAGTTTAACTGACTCTCTGCTAATGACCCATGGCCTCTTGGGACTCCCTACTTGGGAGTTGTAGTTCTAATTCCCTTTGCTATGGTTGCAGTAAGGTCACTGAGAACTACAACTCCCAAGGTGCAATGCATCAAAAGTGGGGGGGGTAAGAATGGAGGACCCAGCAGAGCGGGCCAATTGGGTGCTAAGGCAGCTTCCCCAGTGGCCAATGGGAGAGTAGGTGAGTCACCGCTAGCACATCTTGCTTTTTATATATACAGGATACTGTCTATGCTGAGCCTAGTCGTCCCTCCCTATTTTGATTTACTCAGCAACAGTGCTACCACAAGGGAAGCCCTCCTTCCACCATCATATTGTAATAGATCATTTATTGCATGCCAGCCTCCACCTGTCCAGGGCCTGGAAGTGCATGATGTCCATCACATATGCACAGCTTAACTATTTGCCTCTCCTTCTCTAACTATGTAAGTCAGTATGCTATCAAATTGGACAGTGTTGTCTCTACAGCCTAAGGACAATGACTTCAGAAAACTAAAGTATCTATAGACAGCATCCGTATGTTGCTGCTGGCCTGAACAAATACAGCTGTTCTTTTGGCTTAATGATGGACTCCAATGTCTGTGAAAACAAAAGTAGGATTTGAAGCTTGTGAATGATCAACTCCCTTTTTTTAAAAAAAACAAACAAAACCCCAAAACCTATTAACTAGTTTTGCAGATAACAGTTCATCTGTGTCTGTCAAAAAGGAAATGGTTTAGGGCTGTTGAACATCACCCTGGTAGGCTCCGTATTTTTGTTGGCAATAGCACCACTTTGGCAAAAAGTGCTGTTATTTAATTGAAAGACTACATTTGATGTGACTAAGGGGAGATCATGACCGAATTTTTGCCAAGTTTTCATCCCTGTGACATTTAACGTAAGTGGCGTATAAACCATTGCTCTGGAATGGATTTTAAGAGCTAGTTCCTGCATCAACTTTTTGTTAGATGGAGTAAAATTGTGGGCTTTTGCTCATTCTATCTGTTTGCCGTGTCTTTCAACATTTGTTTTCCCCTGCCTTTAGTATTAGATTACAAAAAGACAAGAACTGGGGCCAGCACTTCTGTTCCTTGAACTAAGTACAATTGTAATATCTAGCTATTGTTTCTGACATTTTTTACAGTACCACTGGAACAGATACATCACCTGGCAACAACAGATGTTATAGTTAGTTCCCACCAAAGACTTGTTCTTTAACTTGTTCCCCTGGGCTCAAACTGATGTACTTAATGTAGCATCAAATCAGAGCCAGCATGGTGTAGTGATTAAGAGTGGCAGATTCTAACCTGGAGAACAGGGTTCGGTTCTCTACTCTTCCCCAAGAAGCCTGCTGGGTAACATTGAGCCAGACATAGTTCTCTCAGAACTCTCTCAGCCCCACCTATCTCACAAGATGACTGTTTTGGGGACAGGAAGGAAAGGCAATTGTAAGCTGCTTTGAGACTTCTCAGGATAAAGAAAGTGGGGTATAAAAATGAACTCTGCTGCTGCTGCTGCTGCTAATTCTACATCAGGGGTGGCTTTTTCACATATATTGTGCAGCTCCCAGCAAGGCGGCTGGGGAAGCAAAGGGGAGGCATGCCTCCCCAATCAGTCTTCTCTTCCCCAGCTAATGTTCCCCTTAGTGTTGCCAGATCCGATTTTGTCCCTGGTGGGGTAATTTGGGGGGCATTCCCGGGGGGTGGGGCATCCCCAACATGATGACATCATGCTGGGGACATCCCACTCCAAGCCCTGCCCCCAAGGACAATCCCTGGTGACCACCCCTTTCCCTAACCTTTTGCAAGATTTAAAGGGCCCGCTGATCAAGTGGAGGGCTCTTTAAATCTTGCAAGAGGAGAGGGAGAGGGGTGGCCACCAGCCATGCACTTGAACTCCAAGCGGCCATGCCACTTGGAGTTTAGGCATGTGGGGCCAGTCCCCGCTGGCCAGGAGCACTTAAAGGGACCTGAGCACCCATAGTCATCCCTCTCCCTCCCCTCTGCAAAATTTAAAGGGCCCTCCAGCTGTCAGCTGGAGGGCCCTTTAAATCTCTCAAGAGAGAAGGGAAGAGGGGTGGCTGTGGGTGGGCTTGGGGCTGGGGTTTCCCCCACTAGCCAGCTGGCTGGCCGGTGGGTTGAAGCCCAAAAAAGTGGGTAAGCCCCCCGCCTAGCCCGGGGGTCTGGTAGCCCTAGCTCCCTTTCCCTGGGTAGGCTTGAGGTGGTGGGAAGCAGAGAAAGAAAGCAACTTTAACTTTAAAAGTTAAAAGCCAGCTTGGAGAAGGCATTTGTCTCTTTAAACCCCTTCTCCAAGCCAAGCTAGTCAGCGGGGGGGGGGGGGGGGGGGGGGCTTGGAAGATGCATTTAAAATTACAGTTGATTTCTTTCCACCTCTCCATTCCTCCCTCCCCATTTATTTGCTTTCTTTCCACCTCTCTCTCTCCCTCCCTCCCCTCTCCCTCCCTCCCTCCCTCCCCCATCTATTTGCTTTCTTTCCACCTCTTTCTTTTCACCTCTCTCTCTTTCTCCCATCCTTTCTTCCAGTCTCTTTCCCTCCCTCCTTCCTCCCCAGCTATGTGCTTCCTTTGTTTCTATTTCTCTCTCTCCTTCTTTCCACCTTTCTCCCTTCCTTCCTCTCCCTCCCTCCCCATCTATTTGCTTTCTTTGTTTTTTTCTCTCTCTCTCTTCGACAAATAAATATCATTAGCAAACAAATAAATATCATTGGACAAGTAAATATCATCAATGTCTGTTTTTACCCCTTTTGTTTTATTTTTGGCAGCCTCATTCAATGTTAATAAAAAGCAAATTTGCATATTTCCCATTAAAAATGTGTGTGCGATATTTGTTCATGTCTTGAAGCTCTAAACATCTGATGTTTATTCTATGTGACTCTTATGTTAAGCAAGTTTGGCCACCCCTGTTCTTCATGGAACATTTAACCTAGTAGAAATTCATTCACAGGTTGTCCTGCAAAATCAATGTGAATTAAAGATGTGTAGTTAACCTTGACAGCTGTGAGGTTTGTTGTTAGTATACTTTGGCAGAAATTGCTGTTATTTAATTGAAAAGATACATTTAATGTTACTAAGGGGAGATCATGACAGAATTTTTGCCAAGTTCCCATCCCCGTGAGATTTAACATAAGTTGCATATAAACCATTGCTCTCTGGCTTGAACTTCCTATTTCCACACATTGTTTGACAGAGGAAATTGAAGTATTCTCCTTCATGTTCATAAATTCAGATTGGTTACTTATTAACCAATGCTACCCCTTTTTTGTAATTTTACTGACCACTTTATTGGTGGTAAAAACTGCTCATCTGGTAAGAGGATCAGTACAGTGTGATATTGAGCAGCACATGCTGCCACAAGAGAGCATGTTACTCTACGTAGATCATGGAAATATGAGGCAGTTTTGGTTGACAAAATATTATATGCATCTCTTTCTCACTTGTCTATATTACTTAAAATAATAAGCAAGGGTGTTGTGTTGCATTCCCCCTTGTGAATTGTTTAATTCTAGTTAGCTGCCTTGTTTTACATTTTTGTGTCTAAGAGATAAAATACAATGTTTTATTTATTTATGTATTTATTTTATATTTATACCCCGCCCTCCCTGCAAGTGGGCTCATAACATAATAAATAAAATATTCATATGATAACAATTTGTACTAAGGTACAAGTATGTGGGCATATATTATTGACTCCTATCTCTTTGAAATACACAAATTCAGTTATCAAGCCCCTACTTCCATGAATTTGGAAGGGGTAACTGGGGATCCTAGACAGTTTTTTCCTCCTCCATAACTAGGACATGGGACCAGTATGGCATAGTAATTAAAATGTCAGGTTAAGATCTGGGGGAGCCAGGTTCACATTTTCACTCTTCCATGAAGTTCACTGAAAACCTTGGACCATCATTTTCTGTTAGCCTAACCTAGTTCACAGGGTGTGTACAACCATAATGGACTACATAAGTATCCTGAGTGCCCTGGAAGAGATGCAGAAAAAATACAATAGCTAGCAATACAAAATCACCACATAAGACTTTTAATCAATATATCAAAGGTACTTTTTATTTCAGGAAGGATTTTCCAGAATTTTACTTTTTATTATTATTGATGTCCCTGAAACAAAAAGCTAGGCATGTACTATGTACCTTTCTGATAGGAGTTCTGGAGGTACAATGTGGAATAATAAGCTAGGTAATCTTGAACATGGAGAAATGTGGGGGTAGGAGTAATGGTTGAGGTTCTTAGAGAAGCATGGAATTAACTCCCCTAACGTAGTAAACTACATGAATAAACTAGGCATTCACTTTGACTCAGGTTGCATCCCCATCTGTACATTAAAATTATATCTTGGATTTTGTGTATTACTGCAAAGCCCTGGGTCAATAGCATGCAGCATTAAAAAGTGTAATAGCCCCCCCTTTTTTAAGGACGTGTGTGTGTGTGTGTGTGTGTGTGTGTGTGTGTTATTTGAAAGTAAAAGAAGCCACATAAATCAAACCATTTTATAGGACAGCAGATTTTGATGGAATAGTACCAGCAGTTCATTCATAGGCTGCTACATTTTACATACAAGGAGAGTTGCATATCATCTAATAGAATGAGAAAACAATATTGTCTTATGCAGGTTCCTGGGCTGTATGCATGGGTTTATATTTATAAAATGTTATTACCCACATTTCCAGTTGTATGCTTAGGGTAAGTCCCAAAACTGAAATAATGTACACTTTTTAAAATTTAGAGCATTTCCCTCCCTTGCTTTAAGCATTTTCACATTGTAGGCAGATTTCCAACATTGCTAGTTAAAACAATAAAACAATACTCAACAAAAAAAAACTAGGAGAAATTACAATATCAACAGCCATAAAATCCATTAATTAATTAAACCATTATAAACTGGGGATGATCAAATGCCTGCATGTTTGGTTCACATTATGCTCACTGGTCATTATCAGAAAGATGATTTTTTTGTTGAGCAGTTCAAGCCTGCAGCAGGTTACTTTCCATTTATTCAAACAGTACAAGTACAGTACAGAATAATCATTAGCATTTCACCCAGGTGCATTCTGTAATCTCCTGATGCCCAACTGCTCCAATGGAGGTATTACCACCACCCCCACGACTGACCGGCCAGTCATTATTCCTAGTCAATTGTTTACACAAAGAGTGAGCAAACCAGTCAGTCTGTCACTGGTCACAAAAACTATGTTTATAAAAAGTCTTACTGTTTGGTGCTTATCTAACCCCATGTTATGGAGGTTATTTTGAATTTTTGCAGTCTTATACAAGTCCTAGCCCACTCATGGCCCCAATCTGAGTAGCCTGGGCTAGCTTAACCTTGTCATATCTTGGTAGCTAAGCAGAGTCAGCCCTGGTCAGAATTTGGATGGGAGAATTGTTACACAGAGACAGGCAATTGCAAACCACTTCTGAATATCTTTTCACTTAAAACCCAAAAACAGCAAAAAAAAAAAAGTCCCCCCACCTCACTCCACATTGTTTAGAGACCAGTTCTAAGCCTGTTTACACAGAATCCTACTCAGCTATTTTCAATGGGGCTTACTCACAGGAATGTGTTTGATTGCACTGCTAACTACCTAACCTGACCATCCATGACCCTGGGGGAGAATCTGTTGCACCTACTGTGCAGACACAGTGAGCTGCAAGGGAGAACAAAATGAAACTTCACCACCACAACTATTGCAGATCTGCGAAGCTGTTCAGCAGTCGCTCAAGTGAGATGACCAAGTGAGGCGGTCCAACATTAGGCCCACAAGTGATCACAGTTGTCAGAAACCATATGTTCTTAGGGCTGCCAAGTCAGCCCGGGGGGGCGGGGGATCCCCCGCTACAGGGGTTCCCGATTCGCCGGCCAGCATTCAGCCGGCGGGGGAAACCCCACCCCCGAAGTTGACCAGCCAGGACGATTTCCCCAACATAATGACGTCACCTGGAAGTGACATCATCACGTTGGGGGGGGTGTTGCCAGGGCGATGCTCTGGCAATCGCCCCAAAACTCTATGGTACCATAGAGTTTTGGGGCGATTGCCAGAGCGTCGCCCTGGCAACACCGCCAACGTGGTGACGTCACTGGGTGGGCGCGCATAGCGCGCGTGCCGGGGGAGCTCCCGGGCAAATGAGAACTCCTCCCCACTGGTAAGTAGACTCGACTTGGCAACTCTATATGTTCTAGTTAAAGTTTGTCGCACCTCTATTAAAAACCCAATAGCATTCTAACTCAGTCAGGACTCATGATAATAAAATCCACACTAAGAAATCAGTAGTAAAATATAATCAAGAGAGAATATCCAGATGGGATAAGAGAACAAACATTTAACAAAGAGCCTAGTAAAATAAAATGTGATTATAGCTGCCCAACCCTCAATAAACTTGTTGCTAGGCAAATTACTCTAAAGGGAATTCCATGATCAAGATTCCACAACCAAGGTAGCCCTGTCTCTGATGCAAACCCACGTTATTTCTAAAGGTAAAATAGAAGATAATCTTAGTTTGTTGTCATGTTTATATAGTTAAATGTTCTTCAATCAGGTGTACTTCAATCTTCTCTCTGAGCCAATTCCAGATTTTATTATAGGACACTCAGGCCGATTTCGCACTAGTGTTTGCCCCAGGTTTGCCCTCATGCTTGCACCGGAGCTTCTGGTCAATTTCACACCAGTTGCTCTGGGCTCATGTTTTGCTCTGGAGTATCACTCTGCTGCACCGGAGTTTCCCCAGAGCAAACAAATCCTGTTTTTAGAGGATTTTCCTGTTTGCTCCGGGGGAGAACCCAAAATGAAAACACACCCACTCGCCCGCCTTTCATCAGGGCCGCCCCATTGTGGGAGTTTCTAAATTTTTTTGGAGAAAACCCTTCGTCATGCTACATCGAAAGGGCTGAGGTTCCAAGTGGGAAAACGAAGAAAATACTCTGGAGGAAACTGGGAGGGGAAATTCCAGAGAGAACGAGAGGCAACTGGCCAGTGTGAAATCGGCCTCACTGTCTCATCTATGTTGGAAGGATGAAACAGATTCTTTTCAGCATATTTATTTATTGAATTTCTACCCTGCCCTCCCAGCCAAGGCCGGCTCAGGGCAGCTTACATGAAATCAACACATAGTTTACAATAAAACATAAAATATAAATTAGATTAAAACAATTTTAAAACCATATAGTAAAGTGCTAGTGACATTAATTTCATAATGGCTGCTATTCAGTTCTCTCTACTTACAGTTGGTTCTTCGGTCTTCTTTGATTATCTTTCCGATGGCTAGATCACGCTGTTGTTGGAATTCAAAGAGGATATCTTCAGCCATTTCCCAGTAGTTTCATGTAGATTACCAACATGGGAGACTAGGTAGACCAATAGCTCATGTGCCACAGGGTTGAGCAATTGTTCTAAGAACCATTTTCTGGTACCAATTAGATGGGTAAAAATGAAACCACTGGAGCATGGTGTCCCTGATACTCATTTTGGCCAACACTGTCCAAAATGATATCATAGTCAATAGTCTAGGGTACCAAGCTAGGTGCTATCTGAACTGTTCCTAAGTTCAGTTTAAGTTAATTTTGCAATGAGAACAAAATAGACATGCTTGAAAACAGGTTTACAATTTTTGGGACTATGGTGACCTTGCCCTCTTCCCTCCCTCACATGCAGGGTTTTCCCTCTGTTTTTTCTTCCTTCTTGGCTGAGTACCCCTTTATATATTTTCTTCTTTTCTGAAGGTCTATGGCTGTCCCATCCTGTCAGTTCATTGTATTTTGATGGTGACTCAGTACAGAAACATGAGGGAAGAGACAAGATCACCTTTTTAATGTAAACTTCTGAAAATGACACACAAGAGGCTTTTTAAAGTTCAAAAACAAACAAAATATTTTCTTCAGTGTAGAGGGAAAATGGTCAGCTGAAATCAGGGGTAAAATGTCTGAGGTGAATCAAATATAACTCTGAGGTAGCTTGGTATAATTAAACTCCAGTTCATATGTTTCCAACATGTGATAGTTTAAAGCTTTACGCAAAGTCTTAGAATCTTTGAAATCAGAGGCTTTTGTTTCAGTGTTTCCTAAACACTCCAGTACACTTTCTTGAATTTTTATGACTCTTCAACTTTCAGAAAGCAGGGATACACCAGCAAGTACCCAAATTCCTTCTCTAAACACACCAAAGATCATTCTACTTTTTAGAGTTATCTCCCTTATCAACTGGGTGGGGAATATCTTCTCTCTAACTAGAAGACCTGGCCTTAATGGGGGTTTTCACTGATCCTCCCACTCCTCCTTGCCAAACTTCCCAGTCCTCAGTCTGTGTTAAACTGAATTATCTTCAGCAGTCAGTTCCCACATCTTTCTGCTCCACTGATGCTAACCAATCAAATCCCTTTGAGCAGCCTGTCATTCAAGGCTCTCAGGCTCTGAAGGGTTAATGCCTCACAGGCATTAACCCTTCACAGTCCTTCACATGTTTACACAGCACTAATGAGCTTTTAAAGTGCAGTCCGTCACAGGGACATAAACGTTTGATCCATATCCAGCTCTTGTTTATTATAATTTTAAAAATCAAAGCTGATGGTGTTTTATGAAGTAAAAAAGGACAAAAAGGCTGGATATTAGCTAGAATATCTGAAAAAAGAGTACAGTGTATTTAAAAATGAAGCTAGCCAGGGGTCATTTCGTAGAAAAAGAGGTGCAGGAGCTCATTAGCATAACTTATTTGCACATGCTAAATCACCTGACATCACCGGAAGTATGTCAGAAGGCGAGAAAGAGAGAGAGAGAGAGAGAGAGAGAGCTGGCAGAGAGGGGACAGTTTCTAATCCAAGCCTCAGAAATACCACTATTCTGGGAGGATAGCTTCAGTGGTGGCTGAAGCCTTCAGAAGGCTGGTCGGAGGAACAAGGACCTTTCCAGGGGATGGGGTCATTTTGCTGCAGCCATGACACAAGCAGGCATTCCCCCATGGGGGGGGGGCTGGCACCAACTCCTAGAGCTGAGCTCCCCCAAGCTCCTGCTCAAAATGACCCCTAAAGCTAGCTATTATGAATGGAAAGCTACATGACTGGGGACAGTGTAATGTTGGAGAGATTCTGAGTCTTTCAGACTTGTTATTGCCTTAATTATGCTTGGATTTGTTTATTGCTGTCTAGCTATATTCTCATCCGCTCACCTGTCTCATTTCAAAACAAATAGATATAAACTCACTTGCAACTGTAAATTTTATCTGTATTTCAAAGGTGTATGAAAGGAGCTTTCATATTTCCTTTTTAATTATGTATGTGACATTAAAATAAAGGAACCCAGCCTTTGTAATTGAAAAAACAATTAAATTCAGTTCAGCTGAGCAAAGCCACACACAAAGCACCTGACTAACCCTGATAGATTAAAAAAAATAGTGCTGATCTGTCCATCTTTCAGAAACATACTAGATTTTTGGGTGGATGAAGGTACCATTTTGTCACAGATACAGCCAGAAAAATAAGGGAACCATGGCTAGACTTAACCAAAAAGATCATAGAAGATGTTGCGGCACACAAAGAACAAACCCAGTCTCTCAGGGAAGCATGCCAAGAAGGGAGTCTAGAAATCCAAAATAGAATAGCCTTGAAGGGCAAAGAGAAGAATACAAGGTGGTAACTATGTGGCCTTGTGAAGACAGAAGCTGTACCATCAAACAATCGCCCTGGTCCAATCGCTCAGATTTTCCTTCCAACCTCCCAATGAATTTTCAATTCCCCATCTGATAAGTAGCATGTCACTCTTCTTATGTGGTAAATAAACTTTTATTATAATGCTGTTGTACCACCTTATTACTGTTTGATACTTTGTTGGCTTGCACCCCTAATAAGGAACTGTGATTGAGGACGGTCTGTACCTTTATAAATTCTCCCTCAGAAATCAGCCTCTAGACACACAGAAAGTTGAAACAAAAATCAAATTTATTGGAAAAAACAGGCAGGGGTTGGAAAACTATATTTACTAGAGAACTTTGGGTAGGTTTGGTAAAGAGAGGTTCAAATATATATCCAAAACTGCTTTTATACAACACTAGAGATGTTTAGTGGGTTATTTTTCCCTGGTTTATGCTGACTTGATGCTGTTAGAGATGTTTCACTGCTTTTACTGTGATACAGAGTCCCTTATAACTTCTTTTGAACTTGTTACTGGTTATTCACACAGACAAGATTTTATTATGCTTTAACTCTATGTTTTTTATATACTGTTCCCCCCACCCTTCTGCCCCTCTTCCTCTGGCCAGATTGTTATTATTTTCTCCTTAAGAGCAATAACCACTTTTGACTTGCTTGAGGGAACTCCGTGCTTCCTCAAACCATTTTGTCAAATCCCTCTCTTCCAGAAGAACAGACTCTGTAAACTGGTTAATCAGCTTCCATACTGAGAATGTCTAATTCTCCACTCAAGTAGTGTTCCTGTGTTTCACATCAGGAGATTTCTCTCCACTCCTTGAACAGGTGAGGTACTGACACATCTTTGCCAGACTCACTGTCACCACCCCATGGTGATGGTCACATGTGCAAGATAAAGCAGGGACAGAAGCGAGGCTATTTCCTCCAACATAAGTTGACCCGCAGTTGCATGATCACACAGATTTTTTTATATGCAGGTGTCGCCTGCCACTGCATGATCAGACACAACTGCGGGTGAGTTGGGGTTTTTTTAACTGTTTGTTCCCGAAGTGCTTACACGAGGAATTGATGAATTGCACCTCTGCACTGAGGTCTCCCTATGGAATTTGCAGGGGGGTGCTGATGTGCATACTGCGGCGGAGAGGGAAACAACAACACAGAGTCAGGATAGCTTGATCAGACGATCCTGATGCCATGGGACTGTGCTGGGGCGATCAGATGCAGGAAAGCCCATCTGTGGCCCATAGCAACCTGTTTGCTATAGGACTTTCTGAGGTGTTTTTTTTACCCCATTTGTGCGGCAGAGCAAAATGGGTTGCTGATGGCTGTGGGGCACTTCCCAGATGCTGGCATCTGATCGCTTTCCTTTAATCCACCCGGCATTTGCGCCTATGTTGGGGCAAATTATGTGTGTGATCGCAACCCATGTCTGTTATTTGCAGAGGTCACAACACACTTGCTCTGCTCCAGATGGGGTTTATCAGACCCTTTTTCTCTTCATAGTTTCTCACTAGGAGTTTTCAGTTAACTCTCCTCCCAAGCTCCACTCCAACTCCAACTGACCCACTCCAACTGATCCACCAACTCCTTCCCACATGATTTTTTTTAAATAGCTCAGTGTTTTTTTAAATAGCTCAGTCCAATCCACAGTAAGCTGCCTTCACCCAAGTCAGAATGAGCTCTGTGAGCTGTCAATCATTTTTCAGCTAGCTCACCCTTTTCCAGCAGCATTGCCTAAAAGCTTGCAATTGCTTGCCGCATGTCACAGAAGCCATCTAACCCATTATCAATAGATACAATCTTTTTAGGCCCAGATGCAGAAGAATCTGAGAATTGCAAGAACCTCCAACTTCACAGAAGTGAAGATATGATTCAAGGATGGGAGTATTGGCTGAGTGCCAAAAGATAATCATATGTATGAGAAACACATAATCACTATTTTTAAAAAGACTTTGTTAAGATAAAAAGTAGCAAGAATGAACTAACTTTTTATATATTCCAAGAAGATAATCCAATATGGTATTTGAAGTTATAAGATAATGAAATTGCCAAAAATGTGCATTCTTATCAAGTGGGACAATTAGCTATTTGTTATGTATTGACCATGCGGTCACCATGTGCTCTCTTAATTGCGACCGCATGGCCAGAGCACATGGCCAGAGCATGGCCAGAGCACATGGCCAAGAAACTACCTGAGCTTCAGCCAGGTAGAACAAAGGCCAGGTGGATTCAAACCGGCCACCAATCCTGTACCTAGGTTTCTCCCAGGGAACCTATGAAATGTAAATAGACTTCTAATAGCCTATCAGGCCAGTTGGGTGAGGTCAGGGGATTGTCCCTGACCAGCATAAAAGGAGGGCTTCGAGCCCTGGGTTGTATGCTTCATCCGGACCAGCAATAAAGATCTAGCTGTTTCACTATTCCATGGACTCCCGACTCCAATACTTATCAGTGGCGACGAGGATGGGATCCCGATGAGCGACTCTCCAGCAGACCACAGCAGCACAGTGAGCTCCGTCCCGCCGGCCGCAGGCATCTCTGAGCTCCAGCGCTCCAACGCCTTGCCGCAAGCCACTCTGAGCCCAATCCTCCGGCACTAGCCAGCGCCAAGCCTCAGCGCTCCCCAGCACCACCGCAAGACACGAGGAGATCGCTCAAACAGCTGCCGCCGCCCTGCTCTGGTAAATATGGCAAATGCTCCGGGACCAATTACCCCTTTCGATACGTCTCGCCCCGAGACGTGGGAGTCCTGGCTCAAGACACTGGGTTGCGCCTTTAAGGTCCGCGGAATCACAGATGCGGACCTGAAGAGTGCCTGGCTCTTGAGTTCCGGAGGGGTGGAGGTCATGCGGGTGGCCCAGAACCTACTAGCCTCGCAAGACCCCACCGAGGTGTCTTACGACGTGCTCACCAAGACCCTCGGCGATTACTTCGCCCCGAAGCCATCAAAACTGGCCAGGCACTGGGAGTTCATACAGCGCCAGCAGCAGCCGGGGGAGTCGGCCGCCACTTTCCTGGCTGAACTCCGTCGACTAGCCGTGGGCTGTGAATTCCGCCACATGGATGACCGCCTTCATGGGAGGGGTCCGGGAAGCCAAGCTCCGCCGGCGCCTCATTGCAATGCCGGAGCCAACCTTGGAGAAGATGCTCGAAACTGCGGCAGCCTTCGAGACAACGCAAAAGGACAAGGCAGCCACCAAAGTCCACCAGGCGGCTCCTCCCGAACCCGACTCAAGCGAAGAAGAGGACGTCCACTGGATGCAACCACGCTCGAAGAAGGGTGAGCCCGGCGTCCCCAGGCCCAAGGGCCGGTGCCCAGCATCTGTCTCTGTTCCCTCTTCTGCTTCCCTCAACAGGCAGGCCCCAATGTGCGCCAGCTGCGGGGACCCCCACGACAGACGGACATGCCGCTTCCGTGATGCCATCTGCCGCGCCTGTGGGAAAGCAGGACATCTCGCCCGGGCCTGCCGCCTGATGAACAGCCACCGTGCCCCAGCAGCGAACTTCGAAGAAGTGGGTAGTGTCGTTCCCACGGCCATGGTAATGAACTTGCCTCAGCCCATCCCAGGCACAATTTCCGTGTCTCTCCGAATAGAGGGAGTTCCTTGCTCCATGGAACTGGACTCAGGGTCAGCATATTCAATTGTGTCCGCAGCTACTTTCCACCACCTCTGCCCGAAGGGGGCATGCTGGCTGCGGCTGCCGGCTGGGTTGGTCCTCCGGGACTTCCAGAAAAACCCAGTGGCTATTAAGGGGCTAGCCAGGGTCCGGGTCCAGTACCACACCTTTAATGGCCTGCTGGACCTTCTTGTGGTGGAGCGCAATCTAACCAGTCTCCTAGGTCGCGCCTGGTTCAAGCCGCTCGGAGTGCAGTAGACCGGAATACACCGCATGGGCTCTACTGACTTCTCATCCATCTGCAAGGAATTTCCCGCTGTTTTCGATGGCTCATTGGGCTGCTACAAAGGACCCCTGGTTTCCTTCGACCTGGACCCGGCAGTCCGGCCCATCCGCGTGGCCGTCCACCGTCCACCACTCGCCTTCCAGCCCAAAGTGGAGGCAGAGTTGGAAAAGCTCATGGCACAAGGGGTGCTCGAGCCGGTCACCCACGCCAAGTGGGAGACTCCCATTGTGACCCCCCTCAAAGCTAACGGGGAAGTCCGCATCTGCGCGGATTACAAATGTACAATTAATAAGGCATTACAGGACTACGCGTACCCGGTACCGGTGGTCAGCCATGTTCTGGCCTCCCTCGCGGGCGCCAAAATATTTGGAAAATTAGACTTGGCCCAAGCCTATCAGCAGCTTCCCGTAGACGAAGCAACGGCCGAGGCACAAACGATTGTGACTCACAAGGGAGCGTTCAAGGTAAAACGCCTCCAATTTGGGGTCAGCGTAGCACCCGGAATCTTTCAAAATCTAATGGATTCTCTCCTAAAAGATGTTCCAGGAGTGAAGCTGTTCTTCGACGACGTCCTCATCGCCGCCCTGAACGCCGACACGTTCGCAGCTCGCCTCCGGATGGTGCTGCAAAGGTTCCAGGACGCGGGTCTCAAGGTTCAAAAAGACAAGTGCACCCTGAGAGTCTCCTCGGTGACCTTCTTGGGGTTCCAAGTCACCGCAGATGGCATTCACCCTACAAAGGAGAAGGTAGCGGCAATTACAGGTGCACCCCGCCCGTCCTCAAAGGCGGAACTCCAGGCGTTCTTGGGACTTGTGAACTTCTACCACGCCTTCCTTCCACACAAGGCGGCGGTCGCTGAACCCCTGCATCATCTCCTGGACAAGGGAGCGGCTTGGGCCTGGGGTCCCAAGCATGATGCAGCCTTCCGGGCCGTCAAAGACTTATTAATTTCAAATGCGGTTTTAGCGCATTTCAATGAGAGGCTCCCTATCATCCTGGCCTGCGACGCATCCCCCTACGGCGTTGGGGCAGTCTTGGGACACCGGCTACCCAACGGAAAGGAGGTACCAGTTGCCTACTACTCCAGGACCCTGTCGTTGGCAGAATGGAACTACGCCCAGATCGACAAGGAGGCCCTAGCAATCGTAGCTGGCGTCAGGAAATTCCACGACTATCTCTACGGACGGTCGTTCACCATGGCCACAGATCACAAGCCGCTGCTGGGTCTCCTTGCCCCCCACAGGCAGACCCCTCACATGCTGTCCCCACGGGTCCTGCGGTGGTCAATTTTTTTGTCAGGCTACGTCTACGAATTGGTACATCGCCCGGAGAAGGCGATGGGTCATGCAGACGCCCTCAGCCGTCTTCCCCTCCCGTCCTGCGACCCTGATCCGGCTCCCGCTTTCCACGTCGCGCTCCTAGAGGATCTACCGGAGTGCCCCGTACAGGTATCGGATGTGGCCCGTCGCACGCGGCGGGACCGCATCCTTTCCCGTGTCTCGGACTAGGTGGGAAGGGGGTGGCCGGAAAAACCGGGACCAGATTTCACCGCTTTCACGGCACGCAGGCACGAACTATCGGCCCACAAGGGATGCCTGCTATGGGGATCTCGAGTGGTGATCCCCGGGCCCCTGCGGCCCCGAGTGCTAGAGGCCCTCCACAAGACTCACCCGGGAATTGTGCGCATGAAAGCTCTGGCCCGGAGTTACGTATGGTGGCCAGGCCTGGACAAAGACATTGAGGGGCGGGTCCAGAAATGTACCAAATGCCAGGAGTCACGGCCAGATCCGCCACACACTCCTGTCTGATCCTGGGAATCTACTAACAAGCCCTGGTCCCGCCTGCACCTAGACTTCACGGGACCGGTCCAGGGCCGGTTGTTTCTTATCGTTGTTGACAGCTACAGCAAGTGGCTTGAGGTAGTGCCGGTAGCTTCGACCTCCACCAACGCTGCCTTAAGAAGTCTCTGGCTGATCTTTGCGACACACGGAATGCCAGAAACTCTCGTGACCGACAACGGGACCGCCTTCACCTTCGGCGAGTTTCAACGGTTTGTGGAAGCCTGCGGTCTGCGCCACATCCGCTCCGTTCCACCCCGCAACCAACGGCCAGGCCGAGCGCATGGTGAGGACAACGAAGGACGTGTTAAAGAAGATGGAGCATGGTGACTGGGAAGAGCAGCTGTACAAGTTCCTGTTCTGCCAACGGAACACACCCCACTCAGGGACCGGGCGCCGGCCAGCCGAACTTCTGATGGGAAGACAACTGGGAACCGTCTTGGACGGCCTACATCCCAACCGAGCAATTGAGGGGAACCCGACAACGGAGGACCGGCCAGCTGCCCGAGGATTCGCTCCCGAAGACCCCGTATACGCAAAGAACTTCACGCGGGGTCTGACATGGCTTCCCGCGAGGATCGTCCGAGTCACAGGACCTTATTCCTACGAGGTCCTTACGGAAGATGGCGTAGTCTGGAAACGGCACATTGACCAGATTCGACGCCGTACCCAGAACCACGATGATACCCAGGCCCCCGAACTCCCTGCACCAACAGACCGTGACATCGACATGACTCCAGAAGCAGCGCCAGACCCTGATCCGGAGACTGCAGAGATGCCGCTCCTGCCCGCGGACGAAGCAGTCGCACCATCCACACCTGAACAACCCCTGAGCAGACAGGCCCCGCCAGCAGAACAACTACCCACACCGCAACCTGCCGACACAAGCAACACGCCCTGCCTTAGAGCCCCCCGGTGCTCTGGACGTGAGCGCAGACGCCCGGACTATCTCAAAGACTATGTGTGCAGAGGGGTTCTGGACTATGGGGGGAGGGGTGTTATGTATTGACCATGCGGTCGCCATGTGCTCTCTTAATTGCGACCGCATGGCCAGAGCACATGGCCAGAGCATGGCCAGAGCACATGGCCAAGAAACTACCTGAGTTTCAGCCAGGTAGAACAAAGGCCAGGTGGATTCAAACCGGCCACCAATCCTGTACCTAGGTTTCTCTCAGGGAACCTATGAAATGTAAATAGACTTCTAATAGCCTATCAGGCCAGTTGGGTGAGGTCAGGGGATTGTCCCTGACCAGCATAAAAGGAGGGCTTCGAGCCCTGGGTTGTATGCTTCATCCGGACCAGCAATAAAGATCTAGCTGTTTCACTATTCCATGGACTCCCGACTCCAATACTTATCACTATTGTTAGGAGATGATTTTAAAATCCTGTAAATAGGGAAGTTGTATTGATCAGGAGCGTCTTCTCAGAAGGGGCTTCTTGCCTGTGACCTGCTTACTTTTGGGGTAAGAGATTCTTATGGATTCATGTAATTGCTCTCCTTTAATTATTGATGTACCAATCATGGATGGATGTTATAATGCTTTGTGGATTTAGTCTATGTTAATCATTCAATAATGATGGTTTAATAAACAAGCAGAGAAGGGCAGCACAGATTCTCTAATAGTATTTACTTGTGTACTATACTCAGAACGAACCTATAGCAATACTGAGGTGTATCTTTGGTTAGGAGTTAAATGATCTGATATTGGAATACTACCTAGATGGTCTCTGGTTTCTTAAGTGCTTGCCCATACCTGAATCAAGCCTGACCAGAGTCATCCAGAACAATTTGATTCCTGAAATAATACTAGTTGCAGCTGCATGGGCAAGATGTGATCATTGCTGTGTACATGTGTGTATTTCCCCCCCTTGTACTGAAAGACTGTTGACCAGATGGTCCTGCTTATCTTTGTTCCCTTCTTTAATTAGACATCATTAGCTATATACTGCAGTAAGTCATCCGGGTGGGGGTGGTTTTTGTTGTTGTTTTTAGATTTCAGATTTTTCTGAAACTTGGGGCTATTCTCAGGTTTGTAGAAATCTGTCTTGTCTGCCCATGGCCCCAGTCTCTGGGCAAAATCAAATAAAAAACTACATATGCATATGCCCCCTCTGTTGTGACCCCACCTGCCTGATGAGGTCAGGCCTGCCTGATGAGAATGGCCTGCCTGATGAGGTCAGGAAGCCTCCCACCCTCCTGGCTTTCTGAAAACTTTCTGAAACAATAGTTATCCAGGAGGGCTTTTTTACACAGGTAATAGAGCTGTACTGTAAATGTAATGACAATAAAAGATTTTTGGGTAAAGAGTTGGGAATTGTCGGCTATACTACTGTGTACAGCTCACAATGCCTGTTTCTGTAAGTAGAATCCCCCTATGTAAATTTTAGCATCACTGAACATGTTACATTAATACATATGCATTGCTTTAGCTCTGTTCCAGATTTATGATTGGTTCCAGATTTCTACAATACAAATCCTATTGTATTGTTTATTGGATGTCCCATCCTGTTTATTATATTGATTCATTCAGTGTAATCCACCATGAATACCAGTGAGAAAGGTGTATAAATGGCACAAATAAAAGCTACAGGTTTTGTTTCTTTTATTTTGAAGGGTTTTAATCCTCTTGTTTCACTGTTTGTTTGTTTTTAGATTTCAGATATTTCTGCAAACCTGAGGCTTTTCTCAGGTTTGTTGATAGATCTGTCTTGTCTGCCCATGGCCACCGTCTCTGGATTTAAGTACCTACAGATCAGACCATGTTGAGAGTTAGATATATTTATACCTACCCACTTAGATTACATTTTTATTGTTGTTTTTGACTTTGGCCTATAAATCTTAAACATGGCATAACTTGTTTTTCCTGCAACAGACTTACTTGGCAATTTTCCTATAATCTGCATGACCTGTATAATCATGACATCTGGAGGTTCTTGCTCAGGAAAAACTCTTGGAATTAACCCACAGGGTCAAAATTAACCCACAGGACTTTTTCTTGTCCTAAGGGCTGAACCTAGGACATTCTGTCATGCCTACCCACTACACTAATCTTCACATACAGTCTGTGGAAAGTTTGAGTCCAGTGGCCAATGGAGTAAGACAAATGGAGTTTTATTCAAGGTATCAACTTTTGTGTGCATGCACACTTCTTTAGATAACTGAGGTAAAAAGTGTCACTGGACTCAAACTTTGTTCTGCTGCTTCAGACCACCACAGTTAAGCCAATTACAGCTGCGAACACATGCACTAAATAATCCACTTTCAATGCACTTTCCAACTGAATTTTGTCAGTTCACATAGTAAAATCCATCTGAAAAGTGCATGGAAAGTGGATTGAAAGTGACTTATTTAGTGTGTTTACTGATTACAGTAGCTAAAAGGAGACAGCTAAACGGTGCAAGAAAGATGTTTCCATCTCTCCACCTCTCCTTTAAATCACAGAAGCTCAACACTTTAGCTCAAATGAACCTAGGGCAAGCTAACTAAGGTAATTTGGAGTCAAAAGTACTGCAAGTATCCTATGTAAATCCAGTAGTTCAGCTGAAAAGTATAAAGGGTTTTACTGGAGGAAATTTACTACAGAGAACGCTGTTTGAGACAGACGTTAAGCTCTGTTTGGTCTAGTAAAACCAGTTTAAGTTAGCTAACTGGCTGATCCCGAGGCAAGGAAATTGATTTGAATAACTGTCATAAACAACTGTTAAGCAATTAGATCAATATTTATTCATAGGGGTCATATTCTGTGTTTGCAGAAGAAGTGAATATAATAAGTCCTTTGTGTGCACATCAAAGGTAATGTAATTGCATTAATTCTAAGGGCCAAAATAGACATGACAAAGATCACAGATCTTCATCAGTCTGTAAAAGGTAAATTGCATTAATATGCATCCTCAATCCAAATTCTTCCCTGTAATCTAAAGACCCCCCTAATTTTCAAGCAGATTGAACAAAGTTGTTTGATTTTACAGACCCACAAGGCAGGTGACTCTCTGTGCAGCCATGCTTCTCTCTACTGATTCCTATAAATGTAGTTAAGCAGCATTCTAGCAGGAGAGCTCCAGCCAGCCATGGCATTTTAAAAAAACAAAAACAAAAAAACCCCTACCTGCATTTGCCTCCTTTTACAGTGACTGACTGACAACAAAAATTTCTTACCTTTCCACTGAAAACTCCACATTTGCCATCCTTCCTTGTTATGGTCTGTTTGTTCCATTTCACAAAGTGAAAATGGCTTCCCTTGCAAACTTTCCATTCCTTTCTGAGGGTCTGCTATTTTTCCCTATGAGGGACTTTTTGGAGATAGCTGGAGTGGATGTTTTTCAACCAAATGACACCAGAATTGTGATATAGTGAATGCTGCCTGTCTACTAAAGAGCTCCCCGGTTTCAAGGAAACTTGGCCAAGGGGTCAGACTTTACTGGAACCTAAAGAAGGTTCCCTAGTGCTCTATTTTCCTAGCCATATGACTTGTGAAGAAGAACAGGGCTCTGTCCGTATAAAGGAGGGAGGGAAAGAGAACTGTGGCCCTCCAAAGATGATTGGCTGGAAGCACTCAGTGCTCCTCCTTTGCAAACATCCAATTGGAAGGAAAAAGCACATGCTAAAGCACATGCCTTAACTGGCTATCAGTACCTGAAGGCACACACACACACACAGGGTGCGTTCAGACGGTGTGCTGGAGACGCTTTAAATCACCCTGCTTCAATGCGTGTTTCTTTTACTCCGGACAATCGCGATCACACTGGAGTGTATGTTGGGGGGGTTGGTTTTTTTCTAAGTTTGCACATGCGCATAGCTGCTCATCTGGAGATTTAAAAAACTACACCCTTGCACATGCGCAAAAGCAGTAGAGCAAATCCTGTCACAGTTCCACAAGCACCAGGATTTCATCACCGTGACAGAACATGACCCTCCAAACTTTTTGCCCGGAACTGGCCTCCTTGGGATCCCGAACTCAAAACCAGTGGCCATTTTTTATAGACATGGGAGCAGAACAGCATTTATGTGCATATTGCCAATGCAAAAATAAAAATGGTGGGCAAAAAGCGGAAGCCTCTGGCTTACGCGGCGGGGGGGGGGGGGGTGTTGAAGACTCGGGAGTGGCTCAACAACAGTGGAGTGATCACACAGGGGAAACTCCACTTTCAACCGGGAGAGCTGAGAAAACACCACTTGGGACCTGGTATCAAAATACTATGGTTTGCTCTGGAAAGCAACGGCTGGGGACAGGAGACAGCTGATGCTGTCTGAAAGCGCAAATTTGATTCTTTTTTGAAGAGTGTCGAAGCCGGATCAAACGGTGCATCTGAACGCACCCACACACACACACATTCAAGATTCTTAGGTATTACAAACCTCCCCTCCCAGAACAATAAGATAGATAGATTAGATAGATAGATTAGATAGATAGACAGGCAGGCAGACAGGCAGGCAGGCAGGCAGTTATATAGTCTTTGCAAGTGTTCACTGTGAAGTAATCAAAAAAATGGTGCAAAAATCATAGGTTCAGTTAACACAATGAAATAACACATGGATACTGGGGTCAAAAGTAAAAACAAAACAGATATAAGAAATCAGAAATAATCCCTGTACTCTTCAGTCAAGTCCTTAACAGTTGTTATCTTTACAAGGAGCTGGTTATTGGTTGCTCCAGGACCAGTTGCTGTCAAGACAGCTTTGTTGCAAAGACAGGTCCAAGTGCTGAGGTCTGGGGTGGATGGTGAAAGTGCAGCAGAAATGTCTCCTCCTTTTCCCTCCCAGAAGGAACATGAGGCAGAAAAGACAAACCAGAATGGCTATGATCCTATGCATGGGAGTGAGCCATGCTGAATTCACTAGAACTTAAGTTCAGAACAAATACACAGACTATAAGCCTTTCTTGCAGCATGTAAGAGATTAGAGGCCAAAATACTGGCATTCAATGTGCAGGGAAGCAGCATGCATGCTAAAAGAACTAGGAACTAACAATGGTCGAGCTATAGAACACCTCCAAAGATAATTATTTAGCAGCTCAAAAACCTAGTAAGATTTCAGAGGGTGTCCTTTACCTTAAGTCCCTCTTTTATTCTCATAGGGAGTCCCTCAGCTCTCTTAGTTCCTGCTTCATTGTGACAAGAAGCAAGAGAAGGGAATGCAGTAAATAGGTCTTGGCAGCCCTGTGGGCCTTGCTTTCTCAGAAATGCAGTCCAGGGTTTCTAGTTGCCAGCTTTCCCCTTCTCTTCCATGTCTTCACACTGCCTGAAGTATCTCATGAGGTAATATCAGAACTGAGAATCACACTACAAATTTTGCAGATGTGTTTGACTCCCCCCCCCATGTTTTTTGTAACACAAAACAGCCAGAAGAGGCAGTGTCTGAGTGGAGGAAAGGAAGGCAGTCAGAGTTTGCTTTAACTTTTTCTGTCCAGTCACTTTTCATCTTAAAATTACCCTCTCCAAACTGTTGAGGAACATTATGAGGAACTACAGGATGCTGCATCTATACCCCAGGGGTGAAAAGCAGATGATTTAGCGCTAGAAGGGGAGACATTAAGCAACCTATCTCTACTTGCCCTTTCTCCACTGAGATTCACAGCCAGCCTAGGCTACTCTGGGTTTTTTAAAAGCCAACAAAGAAATAATTGCTGTGTAATGTGGAACTTGTCAACCTTAGTGAATACCTTCTAAAAAATGTTCTCTGAACGATGTACTCTAACTACCACAGTGGGTTCAAATGCATTTTTTAAAAATCTACCATGGGACACACAAGGTCATAAGTGCCGATGCAGATTCCTGCTAATGTTCATGATCACAGAAGCACAGCTGTCAGCCAGCAGTATCCATAGGTGCTTATTTATTTATTTATTTATTTATTGCATTTCTATCCCGCCTTTCCAGCGAACTGGCTCAAGGCGGCTCACAACATAAACATAAACACCGAAGTGGTTTACAATTTAAAATCATAAATACACAACATTAAAAAACGACTAACATAGCCGTACTGGCGGCATCTACATGCTCCTGGAGAGTAGCGGCAACAGAAGGTTTGGCCTATGGAACTAGGGCGATGTTGTCCTGCCATCTCCCTGGTGGCGGCTCCTATTCGAAAGCCTGGCGGAAGAGCTCCATCTTGCAGGCCCTGTGGAACTGTAACAAATCCAGCAGGGCCCTGATGTCATCCGGGAGCTCATTCCACCAGTATGGGGCCGCCACCGAGAAAGCCCTAGCCCTGGTACAGGCCAGCCGTGCATCTCTTGGACCGGGAATAGTCAAGCGATGCTGGGTGCTTGACCTCAGTGCCCTCTGGGGCACATATGGGGAAAGGCGGTCCCTCAAGTAGGCAGGCCCCTGACCATATAGGGCTTTAAAGGTCAACGCCAACACCTTGAACCGGATCCGGTATGCTATAGGCAGCCAGTGCAGCAGCCGCAGCACAGGCCGGATATGGTCACCCATGCTTGAATCACATATTATGTTTTTCATATGAATACATCCATTGAGTACAGAAAAGTTCGGGGCCTTTTTAATGCTGAGACTAACCCTCAGAAAGAAGCACACAACTTTAGTAGAAGAGGGACCCCAATCCTTCCTTCACTCTCACCATCCATTTATACATATAATGGATAATATTGATTTTTTTTAATGTAGAAATAATGTTGGAAATGTATGCATTTTACAGGGGGAGATCATGGTAGGAAAACAAAGTAAACTGAAAATGAAAAATCTTGTGTTTGATTTTACATAAAGAAACTAACTCAAAACAGAATTTGGGGACTGAAATTGTAGTGATGAAAAATTCAAAATAATCCTTATCCTCACTGTTGCATTTTATCTCCCTTCTACCACTCCCCCCCCCCCCCCGAGCTATTCAAGCATAATGTGGAAGGGAGTATTTCAGAAATAATTGTGTTAATGGCTGGAGCATTTCCTACAGATATGAACAGGCGTGGTTTGGGTCAGATCTTTATAAGTAAAATGCTAAAACCATATCCTTCGGGGAGTAGTGGTTGGAACGGTCGATAGGTGGATCACAATGCCACCCTCTCACACAAAGGTAGTTTGCCAGCAATACTGACTGCCAGTGAGTGGTTCTGAAAAAAAAGGGAATTATGATGCACAGAAATACCACCTGCCAAGAGTATTTTGTACCATCTACCTTTACGCTGTGCAGACAAAAACAGAAGATCTAATACAGCATCCCTTCAGGCTGTTTGGCTCCCCCAGCGTGGTATGGGCTTAAAGCTTTGATGCTCTGATGCTTCCCTAAGGCAACTGACAAGTCAGTTCTCAACTGTCTTGAGAAAACAGCACCATATAATAGCATCCTTAATATCAGCATCTTTTCACGTATTTTATTAATCTGGAAGGTTGTCTTTAATTTCCACAGCTATGGCTACAGTGCTCTCCTGAAGGTTTTCTGCATGAAGCATCCTTTCTGCTTGCAGCAAACCTTCCAAGTAAGTCCATTTTATCTTAAGCCAATCAGATGATGAACTTCATAACTGAGCCAGCTGGTTTGGCAGCATTCTGTCTTTCAACTCTTGGGAAGGATGCATATTAATAAGAACATAAGAAGAGTCTGCTGGATCAGACTAGTGGTCCTTCTAGTCCAGCATCCAGTCTCACACAGTGGCCAATCAGTTCCTCTGGACGGCAAACAAGAGGGCATAGAGGCCAAGGCCTTCCCTGATGTTGCAATTATTATTGCTGTTATGAAGTTTTGACATAATTTAATATTCCCAAACCCCCACTTGAATGCACACTTTAATGTGGCGAGGGGATTTGTGTGTGTCAGAGAAGCTGAGAGCAACACCATAAGGGGTCTAAACTCCTAGTAGTCACTCAAGGTGGAATAGTCACAGCTGAGACACCAGATTAAGATGCATCCATCTGTTTCAGGGATCAACAGCCACACTGGCAGAAGAGAACAGACAGTTCCAATGGTGATGGACTGGAAGAATCCTTGAGGGGTAGCTACTGAGCCACAACAGTAATGGAAGCTGCCACTGGCAAAGGAGCTTTCATAGACAACAGCAGTGCCACTTCAGCTAAACCCAGTTAGTACTGTGCAGAAGAAGGCAATGATAAACCACTTCTGACCAACTCTTACCTCAAAAACCCAATGAGACAATCCAAAACAAAAAAGATATACTTCTAAAAGATGAAACCTCCAGGTCAGATGGCACTCAATCAGCTACTGGGGAAGAGCTGAGGACAAATATGACTAGTGCTATTTGTAATGACGCAACTAGACTAAAGCCAAAAGGACATTTAATTGATTATGTGAATGGATGTAAAAGGAAAGTCCAAATCTGTTTGATACATATAATAGGAACATGGAATGTGAAAAGTATGAATCAAAGTAAGCTTTGATAGATTATAGTTTTATTGATTACAGCAAAGCTTTTGACTGTGTGGATCATGAAAAGCTATGACTGGTGTTAAAGGAAATGGGTGTGCCACAGCACCTGACTGTACTCCAGACAAGAGGCCACTGTTAGGATGGAATTTGGAGAAACAAGGGTTTCCAATCGGCAAACGTGTCAGACAAAGATGCATTTTATGTCCCCATCTCTTCAATCTCTATGCTGAATATATCATAAAGAGAACTGGGTTGGATTTAGATTAATGGAAAGTGAAAATTGGTGGAACCATTTGAGATATGCAGATGACACCACATTACTAGCAACAAATAGTGAAGACTTGAAATGACTGATAAAGGTTAAAGCAGAAAGTGCCAAAGCAGGATTACAGCAGAACATCAAGAAGAAAAAAGTAATGGCTACAGAGGAATTTCACAACCTTAAGAGTGCCGATGACAAAATTGATTTTTTTTAAAGATTTTCTATTCCTTGGCTCCATTACCAACCAAAAGACTGCACCCAAGAAATCAGAAGGAGACTGAGACTGGGAAGGGTAGCCATAAGGGAGCTAGAAAAGATCTCTAAGTGTAAGGATGTGTCACTGGTGACCAAGATCACATTAATTTATGCCATTGTATTCCCCATTCCTATGTATGGATGTGGAGTTTTATGGATACCATGGACTGCCAAAAAGATAAATGAGTGTGTTCTAGTCCAAATCAAGCCTGAATTCTCCCCAGAAGCTAAAATGACTAAACTGAGTCTGTTGTACTTTGGTCCCATTATAAGAAGACAAGAGTCACTGGAAAAGACAATAATGCTAGGAAAAGCTGAAGGCAACAGGAAAAGAGGAAGACCCAACATGAGGTGGATTGACCAGTCAAGGAAGCCACAAGTCTCAGATTGTAAGACCCAAGCAAGGCTGGTAATGGAGGACAGAAGTGACTTGACAGCACTTAACACACACAATATTCCCAAAAGGATGATACCAGGAAAGGCACACACATATATATGAACACAAACGTGAAACCTACAGTATTGCTCTAGGGACCGTTATATCAGTATTTTATGTAACAAATCAGGAAAAACATAAGTGCAGGAAAAAGAGCCAGTATCACCTTAAGGTCTACCAAAATTTGTGGCAGGGTATGAGCTTTCATGAGTCACTGCTCACTTCTTCAGATACAGCTAGAATGTGAGTCTGAAACCACAACATTCAAAAACCAGTGGAGGAACATTTTAACCTTCCAGGATATTCAGTTGCTGACCTAGGAGTATATATTGCCAAGAGGCAAATGGTTCTTTTTTTCCTCTAGGGATTTCAAAAGCAATAAACACGCCAGTGGTAGAAGGAAAACAGACTTATTCTTATATAAACAGAGAATAATAAAGTGTTATACCCATGTCCCTTTCAGCTGCAGAAAACCGTGTGTGTGTGTGTGTGTGTGTGTGTATGTGTGTGTGTGTGTGTGAGAGAGAGAGAGAGAGAGAGAGAGAGAGAGAGAGAAACTTGTGGTTCATCACTACTCTTCTCAAATTACAATTGTCTTCCGCAATGTGCCACGACAGGGTAGCAGTTCTCTTACAAAGGAATTTCAAAGGGAGATTAGAAAGAGAGACTGCTGAATTACAACTTATAACAAAGCTCAAGACATTGCATTCACCTGGACTTAATCAAGACCAAGTTTCCTGTCTCATTACCAATGTTGATTTCTCCACACCTGCTACCCCTCTCCATATCACATTTTAATCCAGTCACACCTGTGATTGTCATTTGCCTGCTATTGTCATTTGCCTGCTAACGTCATTCCGCATCTGAAATCACTTTCCAATATATAGGACAGATGGACTCACATTCTAGCTGTATCTGAAGAAGCAAGCAGTTACTCACGAAAGCTCATACCCTGCCAAAAATTTTGTTAGTCTTTAAGGTACTACTGGACTCTTTCACTTTTCTACTGCTACAGACAGACTAATATGGCTACCCATCTTGATCTACCACAATTACAGAGCTCCTTTCAAAATTACTAATTGTGTATTGACTTGCATACTTGGCATCAAAGATACTTTGGGGAGTAGGAGAGGCTTCTTAATGCACCAGGAAAATCCTGCAATCTGAACAAGAGTGGTGGAAGTATGAGTGATTCCTCTGTCAACCACTTGAGCCTCCTCAGGAAGGCCTACTTCACATTGTAAGAATCTTTTGTATAGAGAGATTTACTTGGCTTTTGATCTTCACTATAGGCAATGCACTTGCACAGTAGCAATGAAACTATACAATTGTTTGTATAAAATCCTTTGGACCTGAATCCTGAGAACCTTCAGAAATACCTCTTGCCATATGGGCTTGTAAGATTCCTTTGGCTTTCATTGAAAGTCCTGTTATGAATTCCATCTGTATGCAATTCCTGTTATGAATTTATCTGTATGCAATTCCATCTGTACATAATATATGTATGTACAGTACAGTCTTCCATTTTCTGGACCTCTCTGATGGAAAAAGCCCATCATTTAGAAAAATATGCTGCATTCCTAACAAGTGCAACATTTTCATTTAAGCGATCTTGCTAGTCTTTCATACATCCATTTGCACATGAATGAATGAATGATATGCCTATTTTACATAAATACTATACTACAATGAACTAAAATAATCCAATTTATCAAATCACATTAAACTAACTATTCCAATAATGCATACAACTTGTTTTAATTCAAATGTAGTCTTACCTAGAAGTCAGTAAAAATGCAGGGAAGCAAATTTTAGGAGGTTCTACTGTATGTGGGCTTCAATTGTCAGCCAGTCAGTCAGGCTTTATTGCATCAGTGAATAAACCATAGCAACGACACAATGATTCCATCATAGTAAGAACAAAACATTTCCACACATTTCCACAGAAATTAAAATACAATAGGAAAATCCCGGCAATAGGAAAATCTCTGTTCCAAAAACCTGATAAGAACTGCAGTTTACAGATGAAGGAGGCTATAGATTAATGGTAAATTATTCAGGATATCTTATTCTTTTCTGTTTTGACTGTATAATTTTTGGGGATTCTGTTAGCTTTTTCCTGCAGTTACTCTTAGGAACTCATAGTTATCAAAATGTAGAGCATATAAACAAAAATCAAGGTCAGAAATCTCCATGAGTGTTCCCTATCATCTTGGTTTCTATGAACAATAAAGGGGTTCCTAATGCAGCACTCCAGAAGCAGGGCTATTTTGGGGGTGGAATGCACCGGAACAATATTCCGGCTGACATCCACCCCTCCTCTCCTCTCCCCTCCCCACCAGTGGGAAAGGGCCTCACATGCAGTCTCTGGGCAGAGATTAGGTGTCTGGCGCCTTTCAGCTCCTGGTAAGTGCTGCCGAGGCACACAAGCTAGGAGGGGGGGGGATGCAGAGAGGCATTTAAATGCCTCCCTGGGCTTCCTCTGCCCACCTGCTGAAGTGAGCAAGCAGGAGAAGCCCCACAAAGCCCCTGCCGCCTCATTCCTAGTTTGCGCACCTTGACATGCGAGCTAGGAGAGGAGGGAGGGGTAGAGAGGGGCATTTAAATGCCTCCCTGGGGCTTTCTCTGGCCACCTGCTGAAGTGAGCGAGCAGGAAAAGCCCCTCAGAGCCCCCTCCACCACGTTCCTAGCTCGTGCACCTCAACATTTGAGCTAGGAGAGGAGGGAGGGGTGCAGAGAACTATTTAAATGCCTCCCTGGGGTTTCCTCTGCCTGCCCGCTGAAGCGAGCAAGCAGGAGAAGCCCCACAGAGCCCCCCCGTGCCGTTCCTAGCTCACGTGCCAAGGCACATGAGCTGGGGGGGGGGTTGCAGAGAGGCATTTAAATGCTTTCCTGTGGCTTCCTCTGCCTTCCTCTTCCTCAGCTCCCTTTAAGTGCAGGGAGCCAGCCTTCCTGGTGGCGGGGTGGCTTGAGCAGGGATGGGAAAGCCTCCCTCCATCCCCATCTCTTTGCCCTCTTTCTTTCCCTCCTTCTTTCATTTTCTCTTTCCCTCTTTTTTCTCTCTTTCCTTCCCTCTTTCCTTCTCTTTCTTTCTTTCATAGGTTTTTGGGTTGACAACCTCCAGGACGGTGAACTGCAGTTCTTCACATGAATGTCCTTCTCTACATAGTGCTGTATGAGAGGAGCCTCCAGGTAATGGTGACGTATACGAGATTTGTGTTCCGAGATCCAAGTCCGCAATGATCGAAATGACTTACCCACCTATGTGAGTCAACAAGGGCACCAGATCAAAAACACAGTCCTTTTGGTGGCACATGAAGACGAACCCAAAAGCCTATGAACAAGCGGATTTGCAGAAGATACTCCTACAGCGTGAAGCATTTTGGACTTTTAGACTTGGCACGTGTTCTCCTTATGGTCTGAATGCATCAATTGATTTTTTCGTATTTTTTGTAGCACCAATGTCATTTACTCCTGTTATGGTTCTGTTTCTTTAACTGTGTGATTCTCTATTTTGGTCTGTCTCTTTAATTCTGCCCGGCTGTATTTTGGGCTTGGTATTTATGTGCCTACATGCTTACACCTGTTAAGGCTAATTAATAACTTTTCACTGCAGCCTTCACTAGACATGTCCTGTGTGTGATCGGTAAGTTTTTGTACAGGGTTAACTTTTGTCCAAGGATTTCTTTATATCATGGATTTGGAAGAGGTCTTTTGTACTATTTTTTATCTTTCAGATGGTAGTCCTTTATGACTGATGTTATCTTTGGCAATTTTGCCTCTAATGTTTGCATCTTGCAACTTATCAAGTATGTATGGAACTTTATGCTCATTTTATATTCCCATCCTCTATGTATGAGTCTTAATTAACAATGTATTTTTTATTAAATAATATTTCCTGTTCAGATGAAGTCTTCGGATGAAACGAGTTTTTATTCTGGAAAACCTTGTCAACTGAACTGATTATATTGAGTATTTTGTAATAATTCTGTATGCTTACGTAAATCATTCACTGCATTTATATTACAACTGTGTTTACACAACCTTTTTGTATCCTTGTTGCACTCGTCTTTTGGAAGGAGACATGAACTTGAGTGGGAACTCTGGACAATGCTGTAGTCCCTCTGATAATCTCATGAATTCAAAAGAAGGTCATAGAGGTTACACCAGGCAGAATAAGGATGTTGTTGTTTGACTGTACTCTAAGAAATTGCCAATGGATTCAGAATTGCTTATTGTTTTCAACAAGTATTATAAGGAAGATGCTTTGTGCTGGCTAGGCAGGATATAAATTCAAATAAATAAATAAATTAATATTAAAGGTTATGGATGTGATATACAGATAACACACACACTATCTGAATTGTCTCTATGAACATAAGAAGAGCCCTGCTGGATCAGACCAATGGTCCATCTAGTCCAGCATCCTGTCTCACACAGTGGCCAACCAGTTCCTCTGAACACCCAACAACAGGGCATAGAGGCCGAGGCCTTCCACTGATGTTGCTCAGGGATTCAGAGGTTTAGTGCCTCTGAATATGGAGGTTCCCCTCAGTCACCATGCCTAGTAGCCACTGATAGACTTATCCTCCATGAACCTAATCTCCTATTAAAGCTTTTTATACCTGTGGCCATCACTACATCCTCTGTCAGCGAATTCCACATGTTAATCATTCTCTGTGTAAAGTAGTATTTCATTTTGTTCTTTCTGAGCCTACTGTCCATTAGCTTCATTGGATGCCCTTGAGTTCTAGTATTTTGGGAGATGGAGGCAGCAGCCACATACAGCTGAAGGCTGCTAGGTGTTCCATGGGGGAGGGAGGCCCGGCTGCCAAGTCATGTGCTTCGTGGCAGGACTAGACCTCTGATGTGTGGAAGAAACTGCCAAAAAAATGCCCCTCCATGGGCCAAAGCACAGCTGCTTCGGGGGGGGGGGTTGAGAATACAGCAGTAGTGCTATCCACCTGCAGAGGATCATCTGCACCCCCTCCCATGTGCAAATGCTGATCTGCAGGACAGCATCCCTGGAGCTGCAGGTGGAGCAGAGAAGTGTGCTACCTCGCCTTGGAACCCTGAACTGGTATAAATGCAGCTGCAGTGGCTCTCAGTTTACCAGTGAGGTTGCCACTGAAGCAAAGGGGTCCTGCTTGACTGCTGCAGACAAGATTGTTCCACCGTGCTGCAGACAAGGTTGTTCCACCCATTCCCCCTCTGAGCAGTCTCCTGTTCTCTCTGTCACACCAGTTGTTTGCAGGCTGGATAAGAACTCTGGAGGGGCCAGTTCTAGCCCCCAGGCCTTATGTTTGACACCCTTGATTTAACATATCTGTGTGTTCTTATTGTAGATTGATGGCTCTCATTGAAACAGCACACACACAGAGATTCTGATCAACCTGGGTAATCTGCCCTTTGCCTACAAATGAAGCCTGTAATGTAGGCTTGATTTCTTAACAAAGAAAAAATATTCTGCAGCTTTGAAGAACTTTGGCTAGTAATGTACAGGCCAGTAGACAGAAATTTTGGCTGAAAAGGGGGCTGAGTAGAACTGAAGGGGAATCATTGTTTTATTTTCTTTCTTTGTTTCTTTAGATATTTATAACCTATTTTTCTCCCCAGTGGGGACCCAAAACAGCTAACAGCATCATTCTGAAAAATACGTGGGGTAACATGCCCCAGTCTATTTGCCAGATGTTATACTAGCCCCATTAACAAAAGTAGTTCTGGAAGAAAACCTGTGTCAGCCAAAACGTGAGTAAAGCATCTGCTATATAATTAGCTGTCACATTTGAAAGTTCATACAGCCCTTGCAGATGCTCAGCTGGTTTCCCATCTCCCACAAACCTCACTACAATGGAGTGGCTGTTGACACCTGAACTGTCTAGAGTTTCATCAATATTAATGCAATATTAATGCAATCGAAATTTACCTCACTGTTTAAAGAAGTCCACTGAGGATAAATACTGCTCTCATTTTGTATATCTAGATTCATATACGGAGCAGTTGCTGGGATATTCATGACTTGGGGGGGATTCAGTTTGTCATGTAGCTCAGGAGACAGCTGGTGTTGATGCTAGGCATTCCCAGGCACACAGCAGAGCAGTTGATGCTCGAGGGGCAGATGCAGGGGGATACTTTTTGGCCACAGAAATGGGGGGTCATATTCTCTCAGCTACAGGAATATTCAGGTGAAGGTATTTCATAACAAATGACATTTGAGAGAGAGATTTGGAGGCACACATGAGGTGAAATTTCTTCAGAGACTTTTAGGCCTTTAAAAGAGCTGCAGTAAGATTAGTAAAATTTCTCAGACAGTTTTCCTTCATCCTTAGAAATGCAAAAACAGCACTCATAAAGTAAAAAAAATTAGGTGAATTTGGAGAGGCATTTTAAGCAGAAGAAACTCATTACAACAACAACACAAAAGATAGCCAGGAGCCTTGTACATACCTAGTGATAAGCAATGCTCACTCCAGTTTGGTGTAGTGGTTAAGTGCATGGACTCTAACCTGGGAGAACTGGGTTTGATTCCCCACTCCTCCAAATGCAGCTGCTGGTGTGACCTTGGGCCAGTCACAAGTTCTCTCAGAGCTGTTCTCTCAAGGGCAGTTCTTGAGAGAGCTCTCTCAGCCCCACCTGCCTCACAGGATGTCTGTTGTGGGGAGGGGAAGGGAAAGGAGAGTGTAAGCTGCTCTGAGACTCCCTTGGGTAGTGAAGGGCGGGGTATAAATCCAATCTCTTCTTCTTCTTAAGTCCCACCTAGAAATTCCCAGAGCATACCACCCATCCTGAGAATTCTGCCCTTATATTGGAGTGGTGATCTGTGCATATGAAATAACATACAAGGCCTCCCTTCCAATGTTAGACTGCTATAACGAGGTTCCCGCGCCCTCAGCGAGCCGTTGGGCGTGGGGGCCGTTTTGCCGCCCGGATGGAGGGCGGGACGGACAATGGCTAGCGACGCTGTGCGTCGCAACGGTGGGGGCGTGGAGCCGGCCTTAATAGGCGCGGCCCCGCCCCTGCCTTCGCAGTTCACTCGGAAGCTCGGCCCACCCGCCCGCCCTATGTTCAGTGTAGGCTTGGGCTGGTCGCCTTTTGGGGCCGGGTAGGAATTTTTCGCCCTCAATCTGATTGGCTTGTGATTGGGGGTGTTTTTGCCTACCTTGCACTGAACTCTGGGAATTCAGATGGGCATGTGGTGGGTTATAATTAGGTTGGTCACTTTGGCTGAGTATAGGGTATGGAGAGCAGAACTGGTAAGCACTTCAGCCAATCCCCATTTGGGATAGGGGTCATCAGGAACGGCCCTTGGGTTTTAGGGTCCGGGGCTGGGAATGTGATCTCCTCTGGGAACCTCCCGGGCAAGCGCCCCCTGAGGTTTTAGGGCCTTGGGGGTAGGCGCCACCGGGGGGAGACCGCAGTGCTGGGCTGCCAGTTATGGGCCAGGGCAGTGGCCCTAGACTGGAGCCGGTGTCTTGCCCATACCAAGGCCCAGGAGGTTTGCTGATTGACACCTGCCTGGCCTATTCTGCTCCCTTAGCTCCCTTGCCGTTGTTGTTCGACAGTTGAATAGTTAATAAAGTGGCCCTTGTTTGATACCAAAGCAGTTGTCTGTCTCGTCATTCCGGTTTGGGGGGCAATTGCCCTGCTGGACATTTTATGTCTGGAAATTGACAAGTAACCATATCCCTGTTGGTTCTCTGTAGTCTCTCAGTGGCATTTGATAAAACTGGAGATGCTATCATTTTGAGTCACTTTGCTGGGTTAAATTTGGGTAGCTTTATTTTGTGCTACCTCTTTACCTTCCTAGAGGATCATTCTTAGACTTGTGGTAGGGATTACTGCTTCACTCCATGGCCTCTGGTGTGTGGGGTGTTGTGGGGCTCTGTCTTGTTCTCTGTGCTTTTAACTATTTATTTGAAACTGCAGGAACAGATTATCAGAGATTAAGGTTTTGCACTCACTAGCATTCTGATGACATCAAGCTTTATCTTAGTGATGTAAAATAATTGTGTACATTTGCCAGTTTGACTCACACTTTGATGGTTTGAGTATTTTTTTAAAAAGCGAGAGCTGTGTCAGAACTATGGCTTGCCCAAGGTCATCCAGCAGGTGCAAGTGGAGTAGTGGGGAATCAAACGAGGTTTTCCCAGATTAGAGTCCACTCACTTAACTACTACACTAAACTGGCTCTCATTCTTAGTCATCTCAAATGCTAGAGATCAAGCTGGCAATTTGGACACCTATTTTCTGAACCATACATGCAGTAAGAATTAATTTCCTTGAAAATGTGATGATAAAATGCTACTCTTGAGGCAACCTATTTAAAACATATGGAGCTGGCATATTCTCAAACATTATACTTTATAGTTATATAAAATCTGCTAGAATGTCTTCAGAGTTCCTTCACAGCTGAGAAGCTCCATAGAATAATGCTGAAGATCTTCTCAACTCTCGCAAAATAAGAGGAAAAAAATAACTTGAAACAGAAACAATGATCATATGACTTTGACCCACCTCATACACTGAAGAGCAAAAACCTCAACACTGAAGAGCAAAAACCACCTCAACACTGAAGAGCAAAAACCAATTTACATAGACAATGTCCTCTAATATTTTGACGCTTTCTATAAGTTTAAATAAACAAACACATAAATGAATAAATATGTGGGATTCCCCTACTCGCTTTTATGGAAACACAGAAAAATTCAGCAGATCCACATATTCAGGGGATAACTATTAAGATAACCAGCATATCATATTGTACTGCTGGTCACTGACTGTTGCAATAAAATTGAATTGAATTGATAACCTGCAACAAAATACCTCTTGTGTTGATAACCTGCAATAACCTGCCTCTTGTGTTGAGCCATTATGTACCACTATGTACATCAGTAAAACAACACACATGGACCATGGTGGCTCAGAGGTTAAGAAGCTGAGCTGCAGACCAGAAGGTCAGTAGTTCAGCAGTTCGAGACCCTAGTGCTGTGTGACGGAGTGAGCTCCCATCTCTGGTCCGAGCTCCTGCCAGCCTAGCAGTTTGAAAGCAAGAAATTGCAAGTAGATAAATAGGTACAGCCGGGGCCATTTCGTAGAAAAAGAGGTACAGGAGCTCATTAGCATAACTTATTTGCATATGCTACACCACCTGACATCACTAGAAGTGTCAGAAGGCAAGAAAGAAAGGAGAGAAAGAGAGCTGGCGGAGAGGGGATAGCTACTAATCCAAGCCTCAGAAATGCCACTATTCTGGGAAGATAGCTTCAGTGGTGGCTGAAGCCTTCAGAAAGCTGGTTGGAGGAACAAGGTCCTTTCCAGGGGATGGGGTCATTTTGCTGCAGCCATGACACAAGCAGGCATTCCCCATGGGGGGGGGGCTGGCACCAACTCCCAGAGCTGCACCCCCCTGAGCTCCTGCTCAAAATGACCCCTGGGTATAGTTTTGGTGGGAAGGTAACAGTGTTCCGTGTGCCTCAGCATCTAGTCATGCTGGCCACATGACCATGGAAATGTCTTTGGACAGTGCTGACCCTTTGGCTTGGAAATGGTGATGAACACCACCCCCTAGAGTCAGATTCGATTGGCTTTTGAGCAAGGGAACTCTTTACCTTTTACCTTTTTAAAAACACCACACAGAAGACGGCTGTTTCATAATCTGTGCATACATTCAAATACACATTCAAATCAATACAAGACTGTACAAGAAGAATGTCAATATAAACATATGCATTGTATGCATTGTTGAAGGGTGACGCACATATGAAACAAAGTATAGTATTTATGCAAGTCAGCAGCATACCTGTGCAACTCAGACTGGATGCAAGTGCTGAAGGTACTTCAAGGCTGGGAACCTCTTCCCAACCCTAGTGGGTCCCAGCAACTGCACTACACTTAATTGTACAGAACAGGAACTTTAATATTGAAGTAAATCCAAAAGGGGTGGTGGTGTAAATAGTAACTGGGATCTGCAAGTCCCTAGCAATATCTTTTAGTGCTTGCTAATCAACTAATAAGAGTTCACTAGTTCAAGGCCCTTCTTCCCAGGGCTTGCCTGATACTGTTCAGCAACAAAGTCTCTACCTTGAGCTTCAGTCCTCCAGCAGGAATTCCCAAAGTTCTGTGCTCCAGTCCTTGGTTCCCTTTTTCCATCTTTCCACAAGCCTATTTCTCCTAGGTCCTTTCTGCACTTGGATCTCATCCCTGGTTTTATCAGAGTTCAACTCAGGACACAATACCTTGCATTTATCCCTGGTTATAACAGCATCCGTTTACCATGGGACAAGTGTGGGGTGAAACTGGGGTGACCTCAATGTAATGTGGAAACAAAAAAAAATACCCCGAGGTAATTACAGGGGTGAACTCGTGTGTAGTGTAGAATGTAAGTTCGAGGTCAGGGTTGAACCAGGGTTTAAGGTCTAGTACAGAAAGGACCCTAGTCAGCCTGTTCCTCCTGCCAGCCTGCTCCTGTCTGACTTAGGCCACCCAACCTTCCTTCCCTTCCTCCTTCCTCCCCTCTGGAAAGGGGAAAGCCAGCCTCTCCAAAACCAGGGCTGCTGGGAAACGTAGTCCCTCTGAAATTCCATTACAAAAGGAACAAAATGTGTAGCAAGTTGTAAGTACAAAAACTTCTGCGTAAAATACAGAAACAAAACCAGAGTACAATTGATAATCTCTATATAATAATCCTCTTGGCGTATTGGCCTTTTCCAGCTATCCCATTGGCTGTGCAATGTGCTCCATCAGCCATTGGCCTGTCAGCCACCACTCTGGAGTACTTGCATGCCATTGGCCAGGTGCTGGATCTGCTCCTCTTCCCCGCCCACTCCCACTTCAGCCACTGTTTCCTGTCAGAATAACTGGCAAACGACTGTCTCTCCCGGGGCTGGAGGTGGCTGCGGCCTTGGGCTTATAAAATAATAAGAGAGGCCAATGTTGGATCAGGCCAGTGGCCCATCCAGTCCAACACTCTGTCACACAGTGGCCAAAAACACCAGGTGCCCTCAGGAGGTCCAGCAGTGGAGCCAAGACACTAGAAGCCCTCCCACTGTTGTCGTCCCGTCCCCCCCCCAAGCACCAAGAATACAGTGCATCACTTGCCCCAGACTGAGAGTTCCTATGTATACCTTATGGCTAATAGCCACTGATGGACCTTTGCTCCATATGTTTATCTAATTCCCTCTTGAAGCTATCCATGCTTGTAGCTGCCACCACCTCCTGTGACACTGAATTCCATGTGTTAATCACTCTTTGGGTGAAGAAGTACTTCCTTTTATCTGTTCTAACCCGACTGCTCAGCAATTTCATGGAGTGCCCATGAGTTCTTGTATTGTATTGTATTGTATTGTATTGTATTGTATTATATTGTATTGTATTGTATTGTATTGTATTGTATTGTATTGTATTGTATTGTATTGCAGAGTTCCGTTGGGGCCGGGGCATGCTGGGGCGCCGCTCCGGGAGATAGGAGGCAGGGGGGCGGGCACATAACCACGCCCTGTCCCCCAGCTCGCTCTCCCTGGCCCACACTTCGGTGCGGAGCCAGAGGAAAGCCCCCCCCAGCTTACTCTCCCCAGCCTGCGCTTCAGCGCGAAGCTGGTGGAAAGCCTCCCCCCCCACAGCTTGCTCTCCCCGGCCCGCACTTCGGCGCAGAGCCGGAGGAAAGCCTCCCTCTGCTCACCCTTCCCGGGCCATGGCAGGCTGCCAGCCCAGGGAGAAGCCCCCATCCCTCCCCGCTCACCATTCCCGGGAGGGAGGGGGGAGGGAGGGAAAAGCTGAGCCCCAGTGCCCAAGCAAGAGGGGGGAAGGGAGGGAAACACTGGGCCAAGTGGCTGACAGCCACTCGGCCCGAGGGGGGGGAGAGAAGCGCCTTGTCTGTCTGTCTGTCTGACTGTTTCTTTCTTTCTTTCTTTCTTTCTTTCTTTCTTTCTTTCTTTTCTTATCTCTCTCTCTTTCTCCCCCCGCACCTACCTACCTTCCTTCCTTCCTGTTCCTTTCCTTCCTCCCCTCCTTCCTTCCTCCCCTCCTTCCTTCCTTCCTTCCTTCCTTCCTTCCTTCCTTTCTTTCTTTCTCTCTCTCTCTCTCTTTTTTTCTCCCCCCACCTACCTACCTACCTACCTACCTTCCTGTTCCTTCCTTCCTTCCTCCCTTCCTTTTCTTCTCTCTCTCTCCCCCACCTACCTACCTACCTACCTAGCTGTTCCTTCCTTCCTTCCTGTTCCTTCCTTCCTTTCTTTCTTTTCTCTCCCCCACCTACCTACCTACCTTACTTCCTGTTCCTTTCCTTCCTTCCCCCCTTCTCCCCTCCCTTCTCCCCTCCCTCCTTTCCTCCCTCCCTCCCTCCCTCTCTTTCTTTCTTTCTTTCTTTCTTCTGACACACTTCCGGTGACGTCAGGGGTGTGTGGCCTTCTGACACTTCCGGGGACATCAGGGGGTGTGGCATATGCAAATAAGTTATGCTAATGAGCTCCTGCACCTCTTTTTTTATGAAAGGACCCCTGTTGTATTGTATTGTATTCTTTGACGAAGCCTGCCTGCCTGCCTGCCTGCCAGGAGGCTTCGTTAGTGGGTGCCCAGCCTCCCTACTGCTGCTGCTGTGGCAGGGGCACTGCTCACTGTTGCAAATGGCCAGTCCCAGCTGCTCAGAGCAGTGGATGGAGGAGCCAACCAGCCCCCATGGGACTCCCTGCCACAGCCTGAGCTGGCTCTTTCCGAAGCTCAGAAGTGGATTGACATTAGAGAAGCCCCGACCCCTCCTTTCCCCACCATGATTCCTCCCCTCCCCCCGAGGAATGCATCGGGATTACCACCACCGTCTGCAGGGAGACGGATAGTTTGCAACCGGCTGGGCTTGGCGGGCACAATGGCTGCAGCTCCCCGCCTCTTCCTCCTACCAGGTGGTGCAGAGAATGGCTACCTGCTGGCTGTAGCCTAGCCCAGGGGTGGAGGGAGAGAGGACTGCAGTGGCTAGTTAAGCCAGGGGCACACCTGATAGGATGCACCAGGGAGGAGGATGATCCAACTCGCTCCCTGGCTCTTTCAGTGCTGCCCCCCACAGTTACTCTCTTAATCACATTTTTTTCTCCCCTTGGGATGGGATGGGATGACATGAAAGGGGGGGCAGGACTGTACATTCAGAAATACAGCTGCTCTTCAGATGGCAGAGATCTGTTCCCCTGGGGGAAATGGTAAGCTCTGTGTCATTATACCCTGCTGAGGTCACCATAGCAAATTGACACTGAGTGCCCAAGGCCAGGGCACCTGCCCAGAGCCTCTTTCTAGAGCCTGTTGTATTTATTTCCACAGCAGGCCTTATTCCTGGTTCCTAATAAATTGGTTTCATTCAGAAACAAAATTTCAATATCCAGGGAGGAATTCCAGTAGGCAAATTTCAAAAGCATCCATAGTCCATTGTACATTGAACAAGGAAAATGACCCCCGTCACAATTCCTCAAAAAAGATTATAGCATGCTATAACTGGGCTTGTCAGCTTGCACATCACTACCTTGTAACACCATTTTATGTTCCAACAACAAAAATGCATGATGATGCCATAGTCATAATCATCAATCATTTTCCACTCTGTGGGAGTGCCATACAGGGATTTACCTGTACTTGGTAGAAAAAAATGGCATGGACCAGACCTTGGCTTAAGGTTTTAGGCTGCAAGGTAGAAACTCAATAATTCAAGTATATCTCTCCATACCCCCTTTTACATTATGGATGAGAATGTCAGCAGTAATCCTTAGAAAGGTCAAGGTAACACTGCATTGGGTAAAATCATTTCCAATAAATGAGTAGCAACAACAAACTATACAAGGCCATTAACACTTCTTAGAAGACACCACTGGCATTTCTGTTTTTGCAGTGTTTCACCGGGAGGGGGGGGGTTCGTTTCAAATAAGTGTTTGGAGACACACACACACACACCCCATTATTGTTTTATTACTTTTATGCAATTAGTTTGGAAAATATCAGAGGCAATCTTTTATTATTTTGAAATTCGGTGTACTGGTAAATAGAGGTAAACTAGCACAAATCTGCCTAACAGGTAAGGAAACAGAACAAAAACATGTCATTAAAATGATGCCCACTTATTGTTTACAACATGATGGCTTCTACATGGCTACTATGAAAATGAGACCTCCCTTGAGCGTTAAGTCAGCAGAAATAAAGATGGAATGCACATTAACAATGTACATGTTCCACTTCAATTTCAAGCACCTGCTTGACCCCTCGCTCACTTTCCCGGTTGTGTGGGCAGTAAAGATTTAAAATAGACTGCAATGTGATATCTGAAGTGATACATCAAATGTTGTGTTTTAATAGTACTGCTTAGAACTCAGGGATGACTGGATAAAGTATCTTTCTGGAATTCAGTAATATTTTATCAGAATTCTGTCTCTGTTTGCTCCTGTCCTCTTTCCTCACTGCTTTTCTCTCTTCCTTGAAGTTATCTTACCCCTAAAAGGTATTAGGACCTACAGAGGTTTTTCATAGTTTTACAGAATTGCTTCCCTGAAAATGTTCTTGCCAAAATGGCTTGGTTTAGAGAATCTTTGGAAGCTTTCATTAGAATATGTTCTCTCTGAGTTGAGATCAGTAATGTCTTTTGTTAAATAATAGTTTAGGGGATATAAATCCTAAATGTTCCTCTATTGCCATATACCGTTTATATTGATGTTTCATTGCTTCTGAACACATTTGGATTTTATATTGAATGTTATATACATGTATTTGTATTTCTTATTTATAAAATGTTCTTTTTATCCTCCTAAATAAGTGACTTAATGAACAAATATGCTATAGACCTTTGAGCACAGAATGCATATGCATAGCCATACTAAGCACTGCAACAGCTGAACAGAAATATGACATCTTCCTGAAGCTCTTGCATTCAATTTCTATTCTAAAATTAATGTTTTCATTTTCATTTTATTTACTATTTTGGCTCACAGCTACTGATGTCATGTTTATTTTTTCAGAGGGGATACAGAAAGAAAAGCATGGTAAGAAGTTTCTCAAAATGAGAGTTGCTCTCTACAGCCTGAAAAGTTGCCCCAGACAAACACATTAAGTCTCTAGCAGGAATAGCATACACATGGATATAAAAGATAATGAGGGGGTAAAAGCCATATTCTTCTGCTTGACTATGGATATCATATGCTCAGAAAGCTGCAAATATGGTATGTCTCAAAACTAAAGGGGCTATTTTCCATCAGGAAGCCCACTTTTTGAGAGGCAGTGTCATATCTCCAGTCTTAAACTTGAGGAAGTTCCTCCAGCCTAAAGAACGTTAAGATACCTCCTCCAACTTAAGCAGCTGTTCTGCCCGTGGGAGGAAGAGCCACTCAAACTGGAGGAAAGATTTAAACTTTTATAAGTGGAGTGATAGGACACATGCCACTTTATTCAAGAAACACACACTCATTAAAGTGGGACTAGAATACATGTTAAAGAATTGCTATCTATATACTAATAGCCAAGTGTCCCCTGTGTGTGCAGATATCTAAATCTGCACATTGGGGGCACTTGGGGGGCAGAGAGATTTTCCTACACACTTGGGGGACTCCCCAGGTGTGCAGAAAAATCTGAAAACTTAAAAAAAAAGTATACAGGGGATATTTAAACCCAAAAAAAAGTGCCCAGGGGGGAGATCGGCGGGCCTGGGCCTCGCTTTTGGTGTGGGGTGAGGGAGAAGGCTCACGTGTGGGTGCTTCCTCCTCCTCGATATGGGGCTCCTTCCCCCCCCCCCGCGAGTATCACGGGTCCCCGCTCCTTGTAATTCTCTATTATCTGCAATTTTGTCCTAATTTAGCAACCTACAGCAGCAGAACCTAATACTAAGTATCAGCTCTGCTAACTTTTCACCATTGCATTGTTGGCTGCAAAGAACAGAAGGGAAGAAGGAGGAGGAGGAGGAGGAGCCGGAGGAGGAGGAGATTGGATTTATACCCTGCCCCTCATTCAGAGTCTCACAGTGGCTTACAATCTCCTTCCCTTCTTCTCCCCACAGCAGACACCCTGTGAGGTAGGGGGGACTAGGGGAGCTCTGAGAGAACTGTGACTGACCCAAGGTTACTGCATGTGGACTCAGTTTTCCAAATTAGAGTCCACCACTCTTAACCACTGCACTAAGCTGGCTCTTTTCTCTTGGTCAAATGCTTCTCATCTCAGATGCATTTAGTTGTATGTAGGCATACATGGGGAGCCACACCCCAGTAACAAAAGTAAGTGAAGGGAAACTAGCACAAACAGATTTTGCTTTTATTATCTGTCACAAATGTTTGACTCCAAGCCTACACACTGGCAGTATTTGTGGTTAGGGTTTCAGTTTCCATACCCATTCATTATTCTGAAAGGCTGTGAATCATTGATACAGTTGCCCCAAGGTATTCACTGCTCATTTGCTAGTGGGGTGGAGGGTTGAGTCTGTTAGGAGAAGTGTGGGTTAAAAATGCCTCAAACAAATAACAAATTGAATGCCAATCCATTCAAGCAATTTAAGATGCTATTGTACATTAGAACCTAGCTAACCAAAATGTTAAACCCAGATACAAATTAAGCAGCTGGCTGCACCCTCAAGTTATCTGTGAATATATTAATCTTTGAAAACTGAAAAAATCTGGAAGCATTTTAGCTTCATTGAGTAAAGTATCAGTCTTCCCGTGTTCAGGAGTCAGTGCAGCAGTGATTCGAATGCTGGACTAGGATCTGAGGGATCTGGGTTTAAATTGCTGCTCCGCCATGAAGCTTGCACTCACTCTCTCTCAGCCTGCTTTACTGAGTTGTTATAAAGAGAGTTGTTATAAAGATAAAAGGGATGAGCACAGAGTTGTTATAAAGATAAAAGGGATGAGCACAAAAAAGTGCATGGCACCCTAATGTCTTTGGAGGAAGGGAGGTAGAATGATACACTAGATCAAATGAATGCTTCCATGGAGTCCTCCATTCTCCTCAATGAATGTGATGTCACTTGATTTCATGATGTACTAGGAATGCACTTCCTGTACAGACAAGACAATTTCTGGAGCATTGAATGTCACTTCTGAGTACAAACTAGAAGTGCCATCATGCAATATTGCTCCCCACCCCCCAGTTACTCCTGCTGGTTGCCAGTGCTCTGCTTTATCCATGTCTTAGAGTCCGGGGAGGGGGGATCAGAGGGGGGATCAGCATATATCACTCTCCCTTCCTCTGTCAGGAGAACTGCTTTTATTCCACTAGAATGGCACCTTGAGATCTAAGTCCCACAGCGCCCAAAGGAGGAATGAGTTTAAAACTTTTTCAGTGACCCCACTGCTGGATGAAAATGATGAAGGATATATAAGTAATCATGCATATGACACAAGCAAAGAATCAGTGCCCACTCTGGACTCCAGACAAGTGCCTGGTCAAATCAGGCTCCAGTTTTCTTAAGATAAAGTTAGCCACTTAAAAGTAAAATTGTCCAATACTTGGGTCTCCTTTCTTCTTTATTCTGAGATATTTTTTTACTCCATGAAAATGCAATAAATTTTCTTCTGTACAGCATTTAATATTGAAATAGCATGCCAATAATTCTGCTTCTTTAACAGTTTTTTCCCTTTTGTGTTCCCTCTGGGATAACAAGCAAAATAACATTTTACCCGAGAGTGGTAATTATTCCAGCAAGGTTCCTGATGAATAGATGCTTATGATAAAATATGATTATCATAATTATATTATTGGACTAGCAGTGCCACTCAATGCCACCAGTTATTTAATCTGGCCACATGTATTTCCTTGGTTGCAGCCAAGCTGTTTGCATTCACCCTATGACACAATTTTTCATTCATTTACCTTTTTAAAATATTACCCTTTCCTTTTTTCACTTCTTTTTCAGTGCTCGGACCCTAGAGGAGGGACAAAAATCACAAATGTTTAGCAATGATCAGATTATTTATCCCTTCAAGCGGCTGGGGATTCACCTGCTAGATTTCCAAGATTCTCACCCTGGAATACTAGCAGGAAATATGAGTCAATAAACCCTGGAAACAGCAAACCTATATGTCGTAATAAGGCCATGAAAAAGAAATAAGGCACAAAATGCACAGTATACAAGCTCTCTAAAGTGAAAAACAGAGCTGTCGGGAATTCATAAATGATGCTTGAATTACTGTACAATAAATGAATATTTCCACAAGACTGCAATTGTTGAGACTGTGGGACTACAAAAAAGACAGTAAACTGGACTCTTTACAGATTTATAGATGTTGTCAACTATTATGTCCACATTTGAGGAAAGCTTCTTCATGTTGTCCAACTTGTTGGAAACAATATCTTTCCGTATATAAGATTTTTTTTTAATTTGACAAAAATTTATATTCCTCAAGTCTCATATTTGAGACTTTTCTCATTGCAGTTTCCCAGTTATTCTCAGCAGTTGATTCCTGAACCCATTTGGTTGTATCCTAACGTGAAAAGGAAAGCACGTGTTTGAACCGCTCGGCTAACATGTTCAATTATTTGGTCCAACATTCTAGTTTGAGGCTCAAACCAGTCTCCCTGACTGAATGGCACCATCTGCACATTATGGATGTGTCTTTTTGGATTCAGCGAGCTTATCCTGAAGCAAGATATATGTTGGTTGGGGGGAGTTAAGAAACTGCAATTTGTGAAGTTGCTATGTTCTAGGACCACGTTCATGATTCCAAGTACTATCTCATTGATCCCTTTCTTGTTCTTATTCACCAGCTATTTCAGGCAAATATTCGATGCAGATCTCCCAACATTTGTTATTTATATAAGTATGGCTCAGTTTGACACTTTCTCATTGCTATGACAAAAATATTGGACCAAAAATATTACTCATGGGGAGCTACAGCAACATTAAGAATATACAGTACTTCACACATACACAGTGCTTTAAGCCAGGGGTCCTTTCGTAAAAAAAGAGGTGCAGGAGCTCATTAGCATAACTTATTTGCATATGCCACACCCCCTGATGTCACCGGAAGTGTCAGAAGGTCACACACCCCTGACATCACTGGAAGTGTGTCAGAAGGCAATACCCATGCTCAGGCTCCACCCCAAAAATCTCCAAGGTATTTCCCAACTCAGAGCTGGCAAGCCTATCTAATGGGAAAGGAAGGAAGGAAGGAAGAATGAGGGAGGAAAGGAGAAGGAAGGAAGGAAAGGAACAGGAAAGAAGGAAGGAAGGTAGGTGGGGGGAGAGAGAGAGAGAAGGAAGGAAGGAAGGAAGGAAGGAAGGAAGGAAGGAAGGAAGGAAGGAAGGAAGGAAGGAAGGAAGGAAGGAAGGAAGGAAAGAAAGAAAGAAAGAAAGAAAGAAGGTAGGTAGGTAGGGGGAGAGAAGAGAGGAAGAAAGGAAGGCAGGTAGGCAGACAGACAGACGTAGGTAGGTAGGGGGGAGAGAGAGAGAAGGAAGACAGACAGACAGAGGAAGGTTAAGGTAGGTAGGTAGGTAGGTGGAAGAGAGAGAGAAGGAAGGAAGACAGACAGAGGAAGGTAGGTAGGTAGGTAGGGGGGAGAGAGAGAAGGAAGGAAGACAGACAGACAGAGGAAGGTAGGTAGGTAGGTAGGTGGGAGAGAGAGAGAAGGAAGGAAGGAAGCAACAGGAAGGTAAGGAGGTGGGGGGAGAGAGAGAGAAGGAAGGAAGACAGACAGACAGGCAGACAAGGTGTTTCCCTCCCCCCCCTTGCTTGGGCCCCAGTGGCTTAAAGCCACTCAGGCCCAGCTCTTCCCTTACTACCTCCCCCCCCCACGACCCAGGAATGGTGAGGAGGGGGAGGGCTGGGGGCTTGTCCCTGGCCCAGCACCTTGCTGCGGGCCAGGGAGGGAGATGGGGTGGGTGGGCGGGCTGGGGGCTTCTCCCTGGCCCGGCGGCGTGCCCGCTGGCCAGGGAGGGAGATGGGGTGGGTGGGCGGGCTGGGGGCTTCTCCCTGGCCCGGCGGCGTGCCTGCTGGCCAGGGAGGGAGATGGGGTGGGTGGGTGGGCGGGCTGGGGGCTTCTCCCTGGTCTGGGGGCTTCTCCCTGGCCCGGCAGCGTGCCCGCTGGCCAGGGAGGGAGATGGGGTGGGTGGGTGGGCTGGGGGCTTCTCCCTGGCCCGGCGGTGTGCCCGCTGGCCAGGGAGGGAGATGGGGTGGGTGGACGGGCTGGGGGCTTCTCCCTGGCCCGGCGGCGTGCCAGCTGGCCATGGAGGGAGATGGGGTGGGTGGGCGGGCTGGGGGCTTCTCCCTGGCCCGGCGGCGTGCCCGCTGGCCAGGGAGGGAGATGGGGTGGGTGGGTGGGCGGGCTGGGGGCTTCTCCCTGGGCTGGGGGCTTCTCCCTGGCCCGGCAGCGTGCCCGCTGGCCAGGGAGGGAGATGGGGTGGGTGGGCGGGCTGGGGGCTTCTCCCTGGGCTGGAGGCTTCTCCCTGGCCGGCGGCGAGCCGCCGGCCAGGGAGGGCGATCAGGGGGGGAGGCTGGAGGCTTCTCCCTGGCCCGCGGCTCGCCGCCGGCCAGGGAGGGCGATCGGGGGGGAGGGAGGCTGGAGGCTTCTCCCTGGCCCGCGGCTCGCCGCCGGCCAGGGAGGGCGATCGGGGGGGCAGGAGCCTTCTCCCTGGCCCAGCGGTGAGCCGCGGGCCAGGGAGGGTGATCGGGAAGGGCCTGGAGCCTTCAGCCTGGCCCCGCGGCGAGCCGCGAGCCAGGGAGGGGGATTGGGCACGGGGGGGGCTGGAGCCTGCTTCCTGGCCCGGCGGCAAGGGAGGGGGGACTCGGCGTTAGGGCAGACTCACGAGCGCCGAGGAGGCTGCAATGGGCCGGCAGGCCGGGGAAAGCGAGCTGGGGGGCGGGGCTTGATTATGTGCCCGCCCCCCCGCCGACTCTCTCCCGGAGCGTCGCTCCGGCACGCCCCGGCCCCAACGGAGCCCTGCTTTAAGCTATGCTGATAAACTTATAGCTGACCAGAAAGCAGCATGCCCAACAAGCCTCTATACAACTCAAATAGAATCAATTAATCATCTTGTGAAATTGCTATCTTATTGCTGTGAATGGCTGTGCCACAATAGTTTGGCCTAAAGGGAAGAGCCCCGAGTCTATGACAATAGAATGATAATGTTCCTTACGGGAGCCAATTGTGATGAGAGGGCTTTCTTCAGGGGCAGACAGAGGCTAAAAATGGCCCTGTAAAGGGCTGTCCCCTCCCTACCACACAAGGCTGATGAAGGGAAGGATGGCTCAGGCTGGCAGTATGGTAAAGTATGAAGTTCTCCTGGAATTAAAATTGAACTGCAGACTACAAAGAACAGTTCCCCTGGAGGAAATGGCAGCTTTGGAGGTTGAACTCTATGGCACCACATCCTTGCTATGCTCCTTGCCCTCCCCAAGCACTGTCCATAAATGTTCAGGAATTCCCAAAATGGAGTTGGCAATCCTAGCTGTGTATGGGCAATGGCGTATTTTGCCAGGGCTAGCCTAGCAGGGCAGTGGCACAGGTCTCCACTGGGTACCACCACACTATTTGGGCACAGCAGGAAGATTCAAGAGAGGCAGTGCCTCAATGCCATTGGCCCACAGGGAGTTTTCCATCCAAGTATCAAGGGCTTGAAAAAAGTTGGGATGGAGACATTTGGGTTGGGACAGAGAGAAAGTGAGCAAATTGAGCTGCTTTAAAGTGACACACTCTGGGATTGCAGGATCTCTTGTTTTGGAAAGCTAATGGAGGTAAAAGATCTGCTGTCTTGTATGAATGTCTCTTTTTCTGTACTTGTTTTCTGCTTGTATATTTGTCAACAAAGTGAATATATGAAGACATCTTAACTCTCAATTCCCCTCTCGTCTAAAGGAGAACAAGCCCTGTAGCACTGCTACTGGTACATCTCATTACGTAAAGAAATAAGGAATTTGGGATGGAAACAATGACAAGTTAGATAAGAGGTACAATCCAGCCATAGATAAGCATGTTTCAGTCCCACTGGTTTCTATAGCAATTGTTAGCTTTTACAACAGGGATAGGATTTCATCCTCATTATAGTAGTTTTGTGATTATGTACATGCATGCACAGTCTACCTGAAATAAGAAGACGGTGCAAGCTAGCAGCTTGATGCTGGCACTGAACGATAAGTGGGGAAGGAAGACCTCAAATGTGAATAATAAGATCTGCAGCGACCAGTGGAGTGTTGCCTTGAGCTGCTTCCCAGGCAAAGCGTTGTGCTTCAAAAGCCAAGTCACAAGCCTGTTTGAGGCTTAAACTGCAGCTGAATGAGTCATAGTCTCACTAGTGCTCTGAATGTAGTAGATGTCTTCCTCACCCTCCAAAACTATAATCATAGAAATTCCATCCCAATCGCCTTTAAAATCTGTAAAAACAGCCCATCACCTCCTACACATCTTTGACAAACGTCTGCATTCTTCTTATTCCCAGTGGGAACTCTTACTGAAATCTATCCTTTGCACTGAAAATGCATCCCCAGCCCCCTTAATCTGGGAGATACAGAATCTCCACATTTTCCCCACAATATTTACTCATCTAATATTTGTGTTTAGCAAAAGGGAAAAATGGCATGAGCAAAATTGTTTTGGCAAACTGCAGCTGGTGAAAGATTATGCTGAAAATACATTCAAAATGCATAGCAATTGGCCTTCTGAGTTCGGCAGCAGCAGAAGTCCAAATTGTATTTTTGCCTGGGTTCTGAACTGTAGCAATGACGCCATCAGAGAGCCACATCCATTTTTTTTAACTTGAAGATTTGAGCAATAGGTCACATCACTTTAAAAGATACTTTAAGGTTTATTTAGGTCTGCTTCATACGTCTTTTGTCATTGGAGCAATTTGGTTTTACTGTTAAACTTTTCAGTGCAGTTGAATTTGACCGTCTTCTTACAGAGAAATGTTCATACAGTTTTTGATGGATGTTGTATTTTTTTAACGTTTGTGAAAACATTACTAATTCATACGGTGTTTTGATCCTCTGGTTTCAGGAATGTGAAAAACCCTCTCTGCATGATACTAAATATTAATATTGACAAGTATTTTTAAAACATTTATTATAGTTATATACTGCTTTTCTTCCATCATGGTGGCATACGCTGAGTTCCAGATGCTCTCTACGTGCTTCCTGAACTTCAACAAGGCTACTGTGTCATATGCCCACAAACCATGCCAAGGCCCATATGCATCAAAAAGTCTATATAGTGAGTACTTTAAAATTACTTAACACAAAGAACAAATGAGAAAAGAGAAGAGAAATGTCAAGGTTCCTCTTGAGTTCAGTTACAATAAAATAAAATAAAATAAAATAAAATAAAATAAAATAAAATAGAAAACTATGGAATTCTGCAAAGCTCAAAACAGAATTACTTGGACCTGAATAAGTTACTTTGGACCTGATTCAGATTGGGCCTAATTCATTTGAGTTTGCGAAAAATTCAAAGCAGATCTCACAGCTTCCCCACCTTCTGGGGTTTTCACTGCTTCTAGACCTCTCTGCCATTGTTTCTCTTTCCCCAAACTTACCATGGGAGGAATGGAACAGTGGCAGAAGAAGTGGCAGCAACAAGTCAAAAGACTGAATAATCCTGGGAGAAAACCAATAGGATTATTTGTTTGATATTGGAAAGCAAATTACATGTATTCTTAATGTTTCACAGTATCAGTGGATGGTTTATTCATATGTATCTTAGGAATCATACATTTGAGATCTCTGCCACTGCCAAGGTCCCCCTGCTGAAGGGAAAATTTGAGAAAGAGGACCTGGTAGAGATGAAAAGGGGAGAGGAATGCTGATAGTGTTGAATTGAGCCCCCAGTATGAGATATGATATCGAATTTGGCTACACCCAACCACAGGCCCTTGCAGCCATGCTGCCAGGAGCTGTTTTTGCCCCCTCCAGAAGGAGGAGGGGAAAACTTTGCATGGCAATTGCCACTTCCAGGTATTGGGTCTGGGGGCAGAGCCAGAGGTTTACAGAGCTGGCTATGCCTCCAGTCTCTCAGTCTTCGCCTTGTGCTTGGCCCACCCTCCCACCTTTATGCAGTGCAGGCTCTTGCTGGTCACCCCTCTGGGGGGTTTGGGTAGGGATTTTTCACCCCTTCCAAACTGGCTTTGTGGCAGGGGTGTTTTTGCCTGCCCTGTACTGTTGTCAATGGATCAGAAAATTGGAAAAGGTGTTGCTTTATAGATTGGCAAGATTGGTTTGGTCACTTTATAGGTTTGGTCACTGTATAGGTTGGCAGGATTGTGTGGGGCAATGAAATATGGTTTCAGTGAGCACCATTTGGCACCCCCCCACACACACACTTTGGGGGACATAGGGATCTTGCAGGACCAGTTCTCGGGTTGTGCAGCCCAGGGTGGTGAATGTGGACTGCCTTTAGGACTGCTCTGGATAGTTCCTCCTGTTAAGTTGTGCACCTTGGGGGTTTGGAGTGCCAGGGCAATCACCCTCTTGCTGAGCCAGCCAGGCTTGAGCCACACAAAGATGGATCTTGCCAGGGGCAGAGTGGCTCACCTGTTATATGGCAAGGGAGGGATCAGGGGTGACCCCTGGCCTTGACCATTCCACAAGTTAGTTTGGCCCTTGCTATTTTGAAACTATGTAAATAGTTAAATAAAAGTGGCTCGTTAATTAACCCCAAAAAGTGTAATATTGTGCCAAACTGATGCAAAACAATAAAGAGTATTATAATAAAATTTATAAAATATATTGTCTTTATTAAAGGTGATAACCATGTATAGTACTTGTTTTCAATACAAGCAATGCTGTTATACAGTAAGAGAATCATTTATAATACTCATATCACAACAAGGAATCTATTCAAACATGTAACAGAGGACTACACCCAACCTGTTGGAACTCTCTGCCTAATACAGTCAGAGCCCTGCGGACCTCATGGAGTTCTGCAGGGCCTGTAATGCAGAGATATTCCACCAGGCTTTTGGTTAGGGATAGCAATGGTTTTCCAACATGCCTGGCACCCATCCCCATCCTCCCCTCCAAAACAAAACAAACCAATAAGAACTTAGGAAGTGGCCAAAATCATTTCACAATTCCAAATTTTCAGTTTTATAGTTGTTAGTGATGCCATCTTGTGTTTAAAATACTATTAATTTTATTATATTTAATGTGTGTATACTGTTCCTAAGGCTTAATGTCATACTGATCGCTCAGAGCCCGGCACAAGTTGGGATAGGGTGACCAATAAGTCTAATAAATAATAACAATAAAATAATAATAATACAAATCAAGGTATCATGACTCAATTGTGCAGCAATCAAAATCCAAAAATCCAGTCCAAAAGATCACAGTCTTAGGTCCTGATGTATATAGGCCAATGAAGATGAGATGAAATGAAGACTCCAGGTTGTTCTATACTTTGTTTTGTGTAAACTTCTTCAGAACATGGACTGACAATAATAATATTGTTACTGCTGTTGCAGCTAAATGTAATTACAATAGGCAGCCTCACCACAAATACTGTTATTCTTATGGTGCATCTTTCTGTAATTCTTGCAATGACTTGCAATGCTCCCAATCTCTCACTTCCTACAAAACTAATCCTTGAATTGTAATAGTTGCCAATAGTTATCCAATTGTATTGTGACCCCTCCCTTGTTGTGGTCCCATTAGTTAACCCCACATCTGTGTATATCTCTTTCTTCCAACTGGGGGAGGGATGGTCTTGTTTTCTTTATACTAAGTAAAATGTCCTCTGTGGTGTGGAACAAGCAGGGTTAGAGAACATTTGCAGTTCAATGCTGCCAGGGGAGAGTGTGACCTGATAGTCATTGAGATATGCTTTAGTAGAAGAATCTCATATTCATTAGATCAAGGTGGGCAGCTGTGTTGGTCTGAAGCAACAGAACAAAGTTAGAGTCTAGTGGAACTTTTAAGACCAACAAAGTTTTATTCAAGGTGTGAGCTTTTGTGTGCATGCACACTTCGTCAGACAAAGTATTCTCATATTCATTATTTCAACTCCAGCTAACAACCAAATAATCTATTTATCCTTCTTGCTGCTGTTTCTACCATTCCATAGAAAGGTAATTATAAGAATGGGTGGCATTGTGATGAGACTGTGCAGATATAGCTAAATTTGAATCCTAGCAGTACCTTTATCACATGTTTTCACTGAGGGGGGAAATAACACAAACTTGAACTGACAAGCATGACATCCAGTAAGTATTATAGTGATAGTTCTTTAATTTGTATATTTGGATAGTTGTAGTGAAGAAGAATAAACAGCAGACACATTTTTCTCTGTGTTGAATCTTCAGAGATAAATGAGAGTAGCAGAGTTTATTATGAATATACAACTTATTTAACAGCAAGTCTGTTCTCCAAGTATGTATGAAGTAAATATGTGTATAATTTATGCTTTTTCTCTGTTTTTATTAGGGAAACTTACCTGCGTTATATAAGCATAAATCCTGCTATATATTATGTGCTTTGAATGCTGAAAAAAGTCACAGACACATAATATGAAAATAATATTATGGTTGTCTTTTGTGCGCTTTGAGTTCTTAGATTTTATTGCATAGCTTTCTCAGGCCGAGTTTGCCAGAGTCTGGCAGACTGTGGAAACACATAATGAGCCAGTTGGCTTTTATATTTTATTTCCATCTGGTTAATAACACAATTTGCATTTTATTGTCACAACCATGAAAAATGTCAAACCACTTTTGTAGGCAGTGTTGCTAGTCCCCTGGCAGGGGATCTTCTGCCCTGCCTCTCATTTCCTGCCTCTGTTCCAGGTGGAGGCAGCAGGGGGGGAAATTACAAGGCCATCAGGAAAATGGTGTGATGACACTTTAGGAAAAACCCCACAAGTGATGTCACACCTCTCTAGGAATTGCTGGCAACTATTTCTAGGGAGGACAAACATCACTTCTGGGGATCAGGTTGTAGGCAATGTGAAGGAGCCCATTTTGAGAAGCTGCTGCCAGTCTGAGTAGACTAAAATGACTTTGATTGACCAATGGTCTGATTCATTATAAGGCAGCTTCATGTGTTCAGTTCAGTCCATGATATATCACTACAAATTTAAATTAAATAAATAACGTGCTTATTTTTATTACTTTCTTGGTTTTGGTGTTGAGGATTTTATCTTTACCATTATATTTTAAAATGGATCTCTGCTGCCGTGAGGGCTTGCAACTTACTTAAAAAAATTAAAGTTGACATTCCCAGAATGCTAATCCTTTGGGACTCACTATCTACCTCTTTCTATAGTAGTGCCATCCTAAGCAAAGTTATACTTTTCTAAACCCATTGACTTCAAGGATGCAATTCTGGATATGATTCTGTTTGAGATGCCACTGAAAAACTACTAGTTTTGTGAGAGTGGGTGGTAGTACAGAGGTGTTGGCTGTTGGCTGTAAATGCTTTAGTAATCAAATATCAGCTGTAGAGCAGTGGGTGGGAAAGCAAGCCCCACAAGGTCTCTTCCTGTTCTATGGTTCTAAATGTGCCTCGATGTTGTGTGCAGCCAGCTCTGTGGCACAGATTGAACACTTCAGCTAGTTGCCAAGTTTGTTATATAGATCATCAAACATGAGTCTGAGAGTTGTAGAACAAAGTTTGAGTCCAATGGAACCTTTAAGACCAACAACATTTTATTCAAGGTGTGAGCTTTTGTGTGCACACACAGACTGTTCTAGGCATGAAACTGGCTTGTGCTTCAGGCAGCTTTTGTGTAACTAGTGATGAAGTATCAGGACTCTAGCAAAAGAACTGTTTTTGTTACACATGTCAGATTGTTCATGCTTGAGTTATTTCTGGTGACTGAAATAATCCCTTAGTTTAACCCTGAGATGAAGTCACAGAGCATAAATCAGTAAAGGAGCTTGTTTCTGCTTGCATCTAAAATTCCCTAAAAGTTTGCTAAGCATTTGGTGCAAGGCCATTCCTGTCAATAAAGTCTAAGGACTCTGAAGGGGGAATGGTACTTAAATACTCATTGTGTTGTCCTTGGTGCACTGAAGAGATGACTAGGTATGACTTGGAAGTAGTTCACACTTCAAAAAGTAACAGAGAAGAGCTATTGTCTACAGGCATTTCTAATTACAGAAACCATGAAGAATCTATGTGGTACGGATAAAAGTGAATTCTGTGATTTTAGTACCCTATTAATGAACTAGCAATGGTAGAATTTGCATGGTTTTGTTTTTAATTGAGTTTTTTGACAACACAACTAATTAAAAATATTTTTATTTTACCATTTAAGGGGATACAAAATGAAAAAGGACAAAGGGAAAGGTGAGAAGCATAAAATATCATTTGTTAAACACATTACAAAGGTATTGCATAATATAAGAATATAAAATATGAAAGAGTATCATAGCAAAGAATATCATAACAAATCAAAAAATGGTAAAATAATCAGTACAGCATATTTCCATGTATATTTCCATTATTTCCTATCTAATGGGATAGGTAGGAAAACATATAAGCAAGAAACATAAGAAAAGAGTAAGAAAACATTTTTCTGAATACAAAGTTTATACTATCATATAATGACTAGTAACTATGTAACTATAAAAAATTGATGAATATAACTACAAGAATATAATTATATGGTTTAAGTATCAATTTAAATTTCTTTATGACTTCTCTAACAGCTGTATCTAATCTATGTAGTTTGTCTGTAATAATTATAAAAGGCTCTCCCCTTATTTTCAAATTCAGTTATTGACTTTTTATTTATATAGTTCATCATTTTCACCATAACAGCATATTCTTCCATTTTGTCCAGTTCTCAAGATTTGGGCAGATTTCAGACTTCCACTTAATTGCAAATACTAGTCGTGCCACAGTCTGAATGATTCATGCTCTGATCTTTTTATATTAGATGGTAAGATTCCTAATAGCATAGTCTGAGGTTTCATGGTAAATTTTAAGTTCAAGATTTTCTGCATTTCAATATGTATTTCTACCCAGAAATTGTTGGTCTTTTTGCAGGACCACCACATATGGTAAAAGGTACCATCTGTCTCTTTACATTTCCAGCACTTTTCTTTATGATTTTTATCTATCTTCTCAATATCTTTCAGAGTAATATACCAATGGTAGAACATCTTGTACCAATTTTATTTCAGTGCTTGACTCGCTGTAAACTTTATATCTTTCATCCGTACATTTTCCCACCACTGAAGTGAAACTTCATCAAAATTCTGCATCCATTTCACCATGTATGGCTTAACTTGTTCCTTTTCTGTATCATATTGAAGTAGAAGTTTATAAATATAACCTAAAATATGTTCTTTTTTATTCATTATATTATATTTTCAAATTCTGTCAAGTCCCTTACTTTATCTTTTTCTGCATGCATTGCTCGTTTAAGCCTTAAGGTAAGTTGAAAATAAGTGAGCTGTTGTGTATTTTTTCCTTCTTCATTCATTGTCTGCCAGGATTTAATTTCACCTTGAGAACTGATCATATCTTGGTATATGATAAAATCAGATTTTTTTTCTTGTAGGTTTATCATAATATCCATCTATTGGAGACATTATAGGTGAGATTGGTGGGCTAATTCTTGTTTTCATACAACTTAATACAACTTAAAATTAGGTACAGTGAGGCCTCCTCTCTCTTTTTTTCCATCTTGCAGCACTTTAAATCTGATTCTTGGTTTCTTGCCATTCCAGATAAATTCATTGTTTTTGCTAGTTTTTCAGCTACTTCTCAGGTATATCAATTGGGAGCATCTGAAATAAAAAGTTTATTTTCAGTAAAATATTAATTTTTACTGTGGAAATTTTTTCAAGCCATGACAGTTTTAATTTAGATCATCTTTCCAGGTCTTTTTGTATTTTCTCCCAAACTTTATCATAGTTTTCTTTCAATAATGTATCTTTTCCCCCAGACACATTTATTCCCAAGTATTTTATTATGTGAGTTACCAAATCTTGATATTGTCTTCTTGCTTCGTTAAGAATTTGGGGGTTATTTTAGGGTTTTTTTCTATTTATTTTAAATCCTGAAAAGGACCCAAACTTCTCTACATGCTCCATACTATACTGTATAGAATTCTGTGGGCTGAACATTTTCAACACCACATCATCTGTGTAACTTTTTAGCTTAAACTCTGTCAACTTTCAATCCTTTGACATTTTGATCTTGTCTAATTCTTGAAGCAAAAATTTCCATTGCAAGAATAAATAACAGGGGTGATAAAGGATATCTTTGTCTTGTCCCCTTTTCCAATCTGGAATCCATCTGTTAAAAGTCCATTAATCAAAATGTTTGCATTCTGTTTCTCATAAATTCATTAAATCCAACTCATAAATCTGTGTCTACAATTTAAAAACTCTAATAGACTTCATAGAAATGTCCAAGAAAGATTGGCAAAAGCCTTTTCAGCATCTAAAAACACAAAGACTGAAAAATCTTAACAAAATTATCATACCATACTGAGCCATGTAAGATGAAGACTGCTTTTTTTCTCCCTATTTTGTTTGCTGATGACACCACTGTGGTGGGGCTCATTTCTGGGAATGATGAGTCTGCTTATCGGGATGAGGTGGAACGGCTTTGTGTGTGGTGTAGGGAAAATAATCTGATTCTTAATACCACCAAGACCAAGGAATTGGTGGTGGACTACAGGAGGAACAAAACGGACATTAAGCCACTGTTTATTGGCGGAGAATGTGTGGAAAGGGTGGCTACTTTCAAGTTTTTGGGAGTGACTATTGAACAAAATCTGACCTGGAGTGCAAACACCACTGCTCTGGTGAAGAAGGCCCAGCAGAGGCTTTATTTTCTCAGACTTTTAAAGAAAAATAACTTGAATGAGAAAATACTGATGTCTTTCTATCGTTGCTCAATAGAGAGCATTTTAATATACTGTATCTGCGCCTGGTTTGCTAGTTGTACAGTTGCAGATAGGAAAGCACTCCAGAGAGTCATCACCACAGCCCAGAAGATAATTGGCTGTCCTCTCCCACTTTTGGAGGAACTGTACAGTTCTCGATGTCTGAAAAAAGTGAAGAACATCCTACAGGATTTATCACATCCTGCATATTCCTTGTTTGAACTGCTGCCTTCGGGCAGAAGATATAGGACAATCAAAACAAGGACAAATAGACTAAAAAACAGTTTTTACTCGAGAGCTATTATTGCCCTGAATGCTGCATGAGACTGAAATCTGGAGGAAACAGTGGTTTGGTTGCTATGTAAAAGGGAGAAGCAGTTGTGAATCTCTGTGTGAGTGCGCATGTGTATATGTTGCGAGTCACTGAATGATGGCACTTTTTAATTTCATTGTACTATGTACAATGACAATAAAGTATATTCTATTCAAATTCCATTGGGTAAATTATAAAACAGACATTTTCCTTCATATATCTCTTGGGAACAAAACCTGTCTGATCCTGATAAATTATCTTTGTTATGCATTTCTTGAGCCTTTCTGCCATTATTGAAGCAAAGCATTTATAATACACATTCAACAACAATATGGGTATATAAGATTGTGGAAGCATCTGATAATTCCCTTCAGAATCAATATTATATATGCTTCTTTCCATGATTGGGGTAACATTTTCTTATTTGATTCATTTTGTTGTTCTTTCCATGATTTCTTTTTTTTTCCTTGGAAGCAATCACAATGAGGTTTCCTCTCATATAAGCTTTGCTTACCTCCCAAATAATAGCAACATCCTCTGTCATATTCTGTTTTTTAAAAAATCTGTAGAGTCTTTTTTTTGCATTTCTCAATTATATCTTTCTGGAATAAAAGATCATCATTTAATCTCCATCTTCTTTTCCCCAGACTTCTTCCTTGCCGGGAAATAAATAATGGGTTGTGATCTGCAAAAATCTTCAATAGAATCTCAGCAGTCTTCGAAGTAAAGTTTTGAACATCCAACATATGCTGGTTCTAGAATAAGTCTGATGTCTGTCAGAGTAAAAAGTATCATTTCTGAGTTTGGGGTTGATCATTCTTCAAGCATCAATCAAATGCAACAACTCCATATATTGTAAGGGATTCTTGGGAAGGCTACCTCCTTTTGTCTTTTTGGATTTATCCTTTGAAGGTTCTAGAACTCCATTCATATATCCAAGAATCATAATCTCACCTTCTTGAAAATCTAATAGTTTTTGAAAAAACTTTATATATTTTTTCTTTAGCATTATTTGGAGCAATAGTGATACAAACATGTAATTCTTGCTCTCAGGAAGTCTAATTTTCAGCATTATGTATCTGTCTTCAACATCTTTCAGTTCTTCTATAACATTTATTCACTGGTTTGTTATATAAATTGCTAGCCCTTTTTTTCTTCTCATTTGCAGAAGATGCATATACTGTTCCCAATTTCTTATTCTTTAAAATATGTTCATGTTGTTTCTTAATATAAGTTTCTTGAAGACAGACAATGTCTGCTTTTTGAGTTTTTTAAATAAATTAAATATTTTAGATTATTTTGTGGGGGAACTTAAGCCATTGATGTTTATTGATATCACATTCATATTATCCATTTTGTTATAATGCTGCTGCTTGGTATAATTTTTCTTCTTTGTTTTCTGTATCTTCTTTGTTGTTTGGTTTGATGTTTTCCAATGATAATTCTTCTGCAAGTTGTTTTGCTTGTTTTGGTAGCTGCACTTACAGAGCACGCAGCACTCTCCAGCAGTATTTTATATCTTCCTTTTGTAGAATTTGCCTCAAAAAATCAAAATCTCTTCTTTTCTTCAAGAGAGTGGAATTTCACCAGTATATCATGTGGCAGTTGGTTTCTGATGGCAAAGCTGGAGTTGACTCTATATATATGATCAATATCCAAGGAGTCTCGATCAATCTTATAATGATCTTGTAGCAACTTACAAAAATCATCTTCAGGGTTAGTTTTATCAAAATATTCTAGGACTGATTGGAACCTGAGGTTATTATGTCTATTCTAGACCTCTAAAAAAATTCAGTTATTTGATTTGCTCTTTCCAACAATTGATCATTGACTTTTTGATGTAGTTCAAATTCTTCATGTTGTCTTTGGACTTGAGCAATCTTTCCCATGTTTTCTTGAATCTTTTTTGGGGATTGTGAAAGTCCTGTAGTTATTATCTAGCCTTAAGGTTGATAGTTCTTTTTTTATATGTTCAAAAGTATTTTCTTGACCTTGCTTAACTTGCTTAATCTGCTCTTGAATTCCTCATTCAAACTGGGTTGTTTTAAAAAACATTTGGTCTTTGGATTGTTTAATTTGAGAGGTAAGTGTATCTGTGATTGTATTTATCTGAGCTGACAAACTGTCTTGGATTTTTTTCAAATATTCAGCCATGTCAAACTTCTCTTGTTCTTCAGGTTTCTTTTTTCCTTTGGTTCGTGACATCATTTTATGTCTATATCTTCTGAATAGACTTTTCATTTACTTATTACATCAACATATGCACAGAGTTCTTATTATGGGAGTAAAACACTTTAAACTAGTATTAAACCACATATCTATTGATTCAATATAATAATATTTTTCAGAAATTTAAGGTTCAACTTATGCAACAGGTCAGTCACAATATATTATAGGTATTTTTAAAAATATTTTTAAAAGAAAGATATTTTCTAGCATTTAATTTATATCACAAATACAATACCTTTGACTCAACTGAGAATGGCACAACGATAATAATAAGGGAAAATATAGTATTAAAAAGGAGGGTATAGAAGCGTTTATGTAGGAAGGCTTAAACAGAGGGTTACAAAGATATGAGAATAAAAAACTTTCAGAATTAGTTTATTAATATGAATTAGTATCTGTTAACATTCATTCTGATTAGACTATTACATAGAACAAAGACACACCATTAATTTTATTAATTATCTATTAATATTATTAGGGAGTTTTATCTTAGTCTTTGCCTTTATTTGGGTATATCTTCTTTAACAGCAATCCATAGCAGCTCACAGCTCCAATATCTGAAGATAAACAGTTGACAGAATTGTTTTTGATGAACAGAATATCTGGATCAGTACAAAACAGTTCTATACATGTCCTTGGAGTGTTGGATATATTTTCCACAAGGTGGCAGCAGTTCAGGAATGTATAAATCCAGTCCCAACCGGTTTAAGGTTAGGGATAGGTGAACAAAAACTAAAGATAGTGCAGGAAAGGAAGGAAATACAAAAACAGAAGAGGAGGAACACACTTTCCAAATCTTCTTCAGAAGAGCTCCTATCCAGAACTCTATTTGCTCACAAAATAGGGACAGCTTTCTGATGATCCAAATGCCGCAAGTTATTTTAACAGTTCAAAAAAGCCAATCAAAAAGATACACTTTAATACTAACCAGAAAATGTGGAGTCATGGGGAGTGGAGGGGTGGCAGGAAACTCCCCACCACTGGTATACAAGTGAGGCTTCTCTCCCCTGAACAAAGCCTAACAGGCACTCAGAGTTTTCTACAAGAGACCCAGCTCCAAATCCAAAGCAATACAATACAAGCTGATTTCCAAAGAAGTGCAGCAAAAGCCAAACACCATATATGGGTAAGAAGAGTCTTATCTTCAAAGACATAGAGATGAGTAAAGCAATAAAACTTGCATTATAGTAATTGTTAGTTAACTTAAATAGTCTTTGCAACTCAATTCAGTTTGTCATGAGATAAAAAAGAAGCAACTCACAGCCCCCCCTTTTTAAAAAAGATATTTTTAAAATGTCCTTTTTATAAATGAATATTATAAAGATGTGTGAAATATATAAAAACATAAGCAAGGAAGGATGGGGGAAATAAGGGAGGGGGAGGGGCAAGCCTCTCTGACCAGCACTGAGACCAATCGTTGACTCTTTTCCTTGATGGAATCATATGTTCTCAGTGTCCAAAAAGCCTATCAAGAGTCTCTTATTGGGGGGTAAAATAAATCCTTTCTCTTAGTGGTGATTATACACCCTTAGGGAGTCAAGGTCTCAGAGCCTTACATAGAAGACTCCTAATGAGCGACCGTATTGCCCAGAAGTTCAAGACACAACCAATTTTTAATGTTTTCAGGTAATTATGTATATTGTTGCAGCTTGACAGGGTATCCAAACAACATGACCTGGTAGTTATGGGTGACTTCAACTTTCCTGTGCTGTAAGACAAACTCTGCAAAGCATCCACAGTCACAGACTTTCCTGACCTGTCTGGCTGTCAACTTCCTTCATCAAATAGTGGAGGATGCTACAAGGGGCTCAGCCATACTCAACTTAATATTGACCAACAGGCAAGAGATAGTAGATGGGGTGAAGGTGGTGGGGATCTTAGGGGGGAGTGACCATGTCCTGCTACAATTCTTTTTGCTATGAGAGACCAAAGTAGTTCGTAGCCACACATGTATGTTAGAATTCAGTAGTTAATAAACTCAGAGATATGGTGAAAATCATTCCATGGGCAAGACTGCTGGAAGGGAAAGAAGCGAGTGAAGGGTGGGCTCTCCTAAAACAAGAGCTCTTGCAAGCTCAAGCCATTGCTATTCCAACAAGAAGGAAACATGGTAGGGCATCCAAGAAGCCAATGTGGATGAACAGAGAACTGTGTGATGGGCTGAGGGAGGAAAAGGAAATGTTCAAGAAATGGAGGCAAGGACATACCTCTAGAGTATCTGAGGGTTGCTAGGCACTGTAGGTCAGCCATCAGAGAGGTCAAAGATCACAGTGAGCTAAAGCTGGCCCGGGAGGCTCACTACAAGAAGAAAAGCTTATTCAGCTATGTGAGGAGCAAATGCAAGATAAAAGAGGCAATGGGCCCACTGTTGGGTGAAAATGGAAAAACTCTGACAGAGGACCAAAAGAAAGCAGACATTTTGCTATTTTGCCACAGTTTTTCCCTGAAAAAGAGAACAGGCTCATCTAGAGATGGTAGTAGGCAAAGCATGGCATTCAGGCTGCTGGTTGACATGGACAGAGAGGTATTTAAGAAGCACCTGGCTGCACTGAATGAATACAAATCCCCTGGGCCAGATGGTGTGCACCCAAGAGTGCTCAAAGAACTTTCTAGAGAGCTTCCAGAACCTTTGTCCCTCATTTTCCAGATCTCTTGGAGGAAGGGAGACTGGAGGTGGCAGATGTTATCCCTATTTTCAAAAAGGGAGAAGGGATGACCCAGACTGGAGATGGGCAGATGTTATCCCTATTTTCAAAAAGGCAGAAGGGATGACCCAGGAAACTATAGGCCAGTCAATCTGACCTCTGTTCCAGGGAAGTTACTGCAGCAGATTTTAAAAGGATCAATCTGCAAGCATCTAAAGGACAACTTGGTGATCCCGGGAAGTCAGCACAGATTTGGCCCTACAGGTCCTGCCACACCAATCTCATTTCCTTCTTTGATCAAGTGACAAGCTGACTGGATCGAGAGAATGCTGTTGATGTTGTTTACTGGATTTCAGTAAAGCTTTTGAAAGGGTTCCCCATGATGTTCTGATGGGTAAACTAAAGGACTGTGGACTGGACTCTAAGATAGTGAGGTAGATAGGGAATTGGTTGGAGAACTGCACTCAAAGAGTAGTTGTCAATGACATTGTATCTGAATGGAGAGAGGTGTCCAGTAGGATGCCAGAGGGTTTGGTTCTGGGCCCGGTACTTTTCAATATTTTTTATAAATGATCTGGATGAGGGTGTGGAAGGGCTACTCATTAAATTTGCAGATGACACCAAAGTAGGAGAAGCAGCAAACACACCAGAAGATAGAGATAGAATTCAACAACATCCAAACACACTGGAAAAGTAGGCAGATGTGAACAAGATGCAATTTAACAAGGATAAGTGCCAAGCTCTACATCTGGGTAACAAAAATGAAGAACATGCTTACCGGATGGGGGATACACTTCAGGGTAGCAGTGCATGTGAACAAGATCTTGGAAGCCCTAAGTTAAATATGAGCAGCTAATGTGATGTGGTGAAAAAAAAGGCTAATGCAATCTTGGGGTGTATCAACAGAGGCATAACATCCAAATTGCAAGATGTCATAGTCCTGCTGTCCACTGCATTGGTCAGGCCACACCTGGACTAATGTGTGCAGTTTTAGAGGCCTAGACAGAATCGAGTGGGAGCAGAGGATGATCACGGCATGGGAGACCAAACCCTATGAGGAAAGGCTGGAAAAATACTTGTAGTCAGGGCTCTTTTTGTAGAAAAAGCCCAGCAGGAACTCATTAGCATATTAGGCCACACTGCTGACAGCACAGCTCTTTAACATATTAGGCCACACCTGATGTTTCCAGAAGTGTGGTCATCCAGCCACATCCACCTTTTGCTTCTTATTCTGTTTACCTTGTTGTCAAAACAGTTTTGACAAAACCAATAAAAACATTATTTTCTGTCCCATCTATACAAAATCTTGCCTGAACCAATATCTTATGTCCAACAATTATTTCCACACTGGATTGGAATCAATTCCTAAAGGTTAGGTTCCCATGGAAATCAGCTTGCCTTCCTGCAGAACTAGTACGCTAAATATGATTTTTTAGGGTTGCCAACCTACAGGTGGGGTCTGGAGATCTCCTGGAATTACAACTGAGCTCCAAACTACAGAGATCAGGTCAATGGCTGCTTTGGAAAGTAGAGTCCATGGCATTATGCCTTGCTTAGGTCCCTCCTTCCCCTAAACTGCACCCTCCACTCCCAAATCTCCAGGGATTTCCTCAACCTGGAGTTGGCAACCCTAGTTCACTGGCAGAACAACGCTAGGAGTCAGTTTGGTGTAGTGGTTAAGTGTGCGGACTCTAATCTGGGAGAACCGGGTTTGATTCCCCACTCCCCCCCTTGCACCTGCTGGATGACCTTGGGCAAACCATAGCTCTGTACCAGCTGTTGTCTCAGAGCTCTCTCAGCCTCACCTACCTCACAGGGTGTCTGTTGTGGGGAGGGAAAGGCAAAGGAGTTTGTAAGACGCTCTGAGACTCCCTTGGGTAGTGAACAGCAGAGTATAAATCCAATCTCTTCTTCTTCTAGGTTTGTGGATGCACTGGACGGGAGTAGTTTGTGGACTATTTTATTCAAGGTACAAAATTTTATTCAAGGTATAAGATTTCATGTGCCACCCACACTTCTTCAGATGGAAGAAGTGTGCATGCACACAAAAGCTTATACCTTGGATGAAACTTTGGACTCTAACTTTGTTCTGCTGCTTCAGACCAACACGGCTACCCACCTGAATTATTACACTATAATAATTTTTACAAGCAATTATGTACCAGTGGAGTGGTTACCATGCAGAGTCTGTCCCACAGGTAAAATTATCCTGTGAACAGGTGGTCTTTACCACATCAAAGTATCACTACCATCACAAGATCACCAATCATTGGAACTCCTCAGAAGCGGAAATCTCTCTTATTAGGAGGTTTAAGAACGTTAACTTTGTTGGCCCATTAAAGGCAGATGTCAGCCCAGTGGCAGGAGAAGAGGGACAATCATCTTCATCAGAAACTCTGCCCACTTTTTAAATTTCACAAAACAGGCAATCTCCAAAGTGCTGCTGACCATGCTCAGTTTTAGTTACAACTCTGTTTCTCTGCAGATGTCCCCCAAAGTGCACCATGCAACAGTCAAGTGTTCTGCCAAGACACACAACAATGAAGCTACTTTTTCAGATGTTTTCTCTTGCATGACAGTAAGCACCAAACCACTTTAATACAGACTTTAGACACACATATATTTGCAAGCCATTCCCAACAGGACACAACAATAAACTCAGGCTTCAGACTTACTTTTCTTAAGCAGAAGATGCCATGAGAAAACTAAAGAGATTCTCAAAAATTAAAGATATTGTCAAAAGCAGCATTTCCTGGGCTCTATGATTTTTTACATCCTTCCCCTTTTCAATCATTTTTTTTATAAAAACACAAAGAACAAAATGAAACAAAACAAAAAGGAAGGAAGGAAGGAAGGAAGGAAGGAAGGAAGGAAGAAAGGTAGGTGGGGGAGAGAGAGAGAAAGAAAAAGAGAGACAGAGAGAGATAGGGGAGTGAGAGAAAGGATGGAAGGTGGAGGAGAGAGAGAAAGAGAAAGGAAGGGGGAGAGGGAGAGAGAAAGAGAAAGACAGAAAGTCAGAAAGTCAGATAGACAGACAGACAGATAGACAGATAGAGGAGAGAGAGGAAAGAAGGAAGGTGGAGGAGAGAGAGAGAGAGAAAGGAAGGGGGAGGGAGAGAGAGAAAGAGAAAGAAAGAAAGGTGGGGACAGAAAGAAAGACAGAAAGAAAGACAGAAAGAAAGGTAAGGGGGAGAGAGAGAGAAGGAAAAGCTATGGGGGAGGCACTTACCGGAGCAGGGAGAGCGACGTGACAGCGGCAAGCCAAATGCAGAGCCAGGCATTTCAGAGCAAAGAGCCTAGCCCCCTGCTTAATCTCTGGGCGGGGCTTTCTCCTGCTGGGTCTCTGCACTTAAAGGGAAAGCACCCATTGGGGCTTTTTCCTGCAGCCTCTCTGCAGGAAGTTTTCCTTTAAGTGTAAACAGCTCAGGCCAGGGAGGGAGGGGGCGGGGGAGGCTCGGACGCCCGCCAGAATGGCATTCTGGTGCGTTCCTGCTGAAAAAGAGCCCTGCTTGTAGTGTTTGAAGGGCTTTCACTTAGAGGAGGGCAAGGAGCTGTTCCTGTTGGCAGCAGAAGATAGGACTTGCAATAATGGATTTAAATTAAGTGCAGGAAAGTACTTGCTGGATATTAGGAAACACTTTTTTACAGTAACAGTTGTGCAACAGTGGAATCAGCTGCCTAGGGAGGTGGTGAGCTCCCCCTCACTGGCAGTCTTTAAGCAGCGGATGTACAAACACTTGTCAGGGATGCTCTAGGCTGATCTTGAATTGAGCAAGAGCTGGACTAGATAGCCTGTATGGCCCCTTCTTACTCTGTGATTCTATGATTTATTGTTCCAAAATCTCTTTAAATGTTTTAAAGACTACATTTCCCATGAGACAGGACAATTGTGAATGGCATCCTGCATTGTTATGAGCCAATACAGATAATGCCTTTCATATACTCTCTGTAAAGATGGTGAAAAGTCCTAATCTTCACTGGCTACATCCAGAGTGCTCATGCACTTGGAAATTGTAGTTTCAAGACTTTATCCAAGCCATATTCTGCTATATGTTTTTGGAAACTCATCACATCAGTTAGATCAAGCTAAATCTCATTTTGACTTGGCTCCAGTTTCTCAGCAGCCCTGTTCAAGGAAGCAGGACAAGGCTGCTGGCACTCAAGCCCTCGGCTGTCTTGCCTTTCTCACTTTGGATTGTCTGCCTGAATTTTGACTTCTGCTTGTTAATTCTGATTTTGGATTGTAAATTTAATTTAGCCACCCACTTAGATATTTTCAACCAGGAAGTCAAACAGTTACAGGCTGTCTCCTCTTTTGGCTCCTCTCTTAGGGCCAAACTAAACCGTACGGCATCCATCGGCCCAACCCACAGACAACAACATCATTTTAAAGATGAATTTGGCTATTTAAAAATGCCACAAATTTGGCCCACAGTGCAGTGAGACAAGGTGAACTTGCTGCTCCCCCATGCATCTTTTCAAGTGAGGAAAAGGCTGTTTCAGCAATTGAAAAGACAGGGGTGGGGGAGAGAGAGAGAGAGAGAGAGAGAGAGAGAGAAGATTGCCTGGTCCTACCGCAACACAGGCCCTAGCAGCATTTTTAAATGGCTGAATTCTTCTCTAAAATTGCATTGGTATCCATAGGTCAGATCCATAACATCTAGACTAGCCCTTAGCCATGGTTGTTCTGGTACCCATGTCAACATACTAATAAGGTCTCAAGATGCTGTTACTAATGTCAAAAGTCCCCATCCCAGTCCTGGGAAGGAACTTTTGGTACAAGGGGAGTGCATTACAAAGAGGCTTACAAAGTACCAGAGAGAGTCTAAAACGCACCCTAGTCTTGGTAGGTTGCCACCATGTCTTTCAATGTATCCCAACAGTCCAGGAGAGAAAGCCTCCCGGGCTTCTCAGGGAACTTAACAAGAAAAGTCAGCCCTGCAGAGTGGGACTGCAATCTGAGTTTCCAAGGCAAAACAATTAACTGGTAGGCGGTCAAGAGCCAAAGCTCTGGATTAAGGCTTTGAGGTTATTGAAGACAAAAACCACAACAGAATAAAAATATTCTGAGCCCGCTTGCGGGGAGAGTGGGGTATAAATCTGAAATAAATAAATAAAATAAAATAAAATATGATGATTTATTCAAGGTGCAAAAATATATAAAACAAGACTAGACAGTGAAGGAATAAAACAATTAAACCTAAGCTTTTTCAGCATAGCTAAACATACAGACACAAGGTTCCAGTTACCATTCCAGGTTCAGGAGAGGCAGTAAGTTCCACCAAGACAAGATATTCACACTTAGCCAGTCCAGGCAGGAATCAAGTGGGATGCCATTCTGGTAGCAGTTGAGACATTGACATGATGCTGTGTCAAGTAGCCACCAATCTCCACCATTCCAATGTGAATGCTAACCAGATTTATAGGGAAAGGGTCTCTGACTGGTCCTAGGCCTTTGGACCAATGAGATACCAGAGAGGTGATATAACTCTCTTAGGCCATGGTCACATGGCACCCGAATCCCGGATAAAGTCCCGTTGACTTTATCTGGGTTTTTTTCTTTCAGATTGGGATGTCCATACATCCCAACCCCGGCAGCAGCAGCTATTGGCAGCGGCGGTGGGGGAATGTACCCTTCCTGCTCACAGGAGAGTGCTCTACACCCCCCTCTGCTGCCAGCCGCTGCCACCAGCTACCACCAATGGACCCATCCTGGCTGGCTGGCTCGCCTCGCATTCTGCTCCAGGCCTTGAGCCCCACCAGTCACCGCGTAGTAAGTTTGGGGAGAAGCATGCAGGGGGGCAGGTGGTGGCAGCTGGCGGTGCTCGGGGCCCAAAGCAGAGCATGGGGTGGGTTTTTCCCCCTTTTTGCACTTGGGTGCTTGAGTGCCCAAGCACCCAAGTGCAAAAAAGGAAAAAAAAAACAGGAGGGAAGATCAGACAGCCCTCTCTCACAATCATTGCGAGAGAGGGCTGTCCAGATCGGCTCAATTGCAGGTTCCTTGCGTGACCTCTGGGAAAATATTTGATTTTCCCGGGGGTTGGAAAACACAGGAGGAACCTGCAATTGAGCCTGCTTTGGCGTGACAGTTGTCCCGGCCGGTCTAAACAGTCCCTTTAAATGTGGGAGGAAACAGCAGTTCCTCCCACTTTAAAGGGCCGTGTGACCGCGGCCTTAGTTGCTGAGCACATGACATCTGAGGAGGGACAAGAGAAAGGAAGAGAAATGAAACCACACTGCAGCTAGATTTGTCCCTGCCCCCATACACAGATGTCCATAACTCAATTGCTTGGAATGTGCTAATTGGGAGCACCAAGGGTGGTTGTTACTACCCTCAGCTGAAAACAATTCAGCTTGGCAAGATCATTGTGTTATCTACTTCTGAGCTCTCTCTAACCATCTCTGGGGAAACCCTTGCAGGCCTTTTTGCAGCCTGAATCAAATATTTTACTTTACAGGACAGAGCAAAGAACTATATTTCTTTACAGCTAAAAGCCAGGTTAGTCTGTGAAAATACTATTGCCTCTGAGGACTTGATCCTGGATGACTGTACTATCTTGGCTTATCACTGAGACTTGATTTGAATGAAACAGATAGTGACAGTCTGTCTCAAGTTACATCTTACCAGATCTTCAGTGCAGCTTCAGTATACACCTGATGGCCAGTGTATACCTGATGGCCAGGCTGTCAGAACACTTTCTCCCACTCAGATTCCCTGCCTCTTCACATTCCCACTTTTTGAGTGTTTACACTGAGAGCAGTACAGGTGGGATGGAATTAGGGCTGTCAATTCATTGTGACATTCACCCAGTAATAGAGCCTGCTAGGTAGAGGGCCCATTCATCCAGGGGTGGACAGTGGAGTCAAGAGGCAGAGACCATCTGCCCGGGAGCAAAGGTACACAAATTCAGAGCCAATGGAAAACGTGCCATTTATCAAAGTTGTACAGCTATTCCTTGTGCTTATAAGTCACAAAAAGAAATACATATATCATGCCAGGTGAACTCCAATAAACGCACTGCAATCCAGATTTCTATTCTGCTACAAGCACAAACATCTTAAATGCATATAACTCAAACATATGAAAGCATAATCGTTACACATTTACTTGCATGTATGCAGCATTGCATTAAGGAATTAAGTATTTAGGATTGAGAATTTAGAACACATCCTAGAAATCAATGTATCCGTTTTTCAGATCAGAAATTTAGGACTGAGGTTCTCTAGTTCAAAAGATAATCCATAGTGTATTCATACCAGAAACCATGCAGAGCATATCTGTCAACAAAATGTGCTGTGCTGGATAACAAAACTACTGAACCCACTGAAAAGTATTCAAAACCTGTGCAAAACAGCTGATTGTTCAAGAAGGAAGCCAAAAGATGGAGCAAGTGAGCCCCTGGCACAGAGCACTCAAAGCACATACACAACTTCTCTCTGCTTCCCTTGACCCTCAGACTGACTTGTTCTGTTGGCTGCTCTGCCCTGGAAGATGACTGCTTCTTCCCTTGTAATTGTTGGTCTTGGTGCTTGATATTGGTAGGGGAGGCAGAAGGTGGGTTAAGCAGGTTGTCTGTGCAGCCCACCACCCCAAACAATTATATGCTTCCAGGACCTGATATGAATCACTGTGTCAGCACAGACCCCTGCTGTGGCTGGACTGTTTTCTACTAGCTGGCTGTAAAGCCCAATCTGACCACAAGATTACCTTTCTCTCACTGCATTCATAAAAAAGAAAACAAAATTTTAAACCTGAAGAATTAAACTTGCTATCTTCAATTTCATCCAAATTAATGAATATATAAAATCTTGTTTTGTTTTTGATTTCTTAAAAATCCACAACACTCCTGTTTATTTTGTCACACAGCTGTCCCTCTGAAATTCTTTCTTTTAAACGGATTAACTTTGTGTCTTTATTACTGTTTTGCTCTTTTATCGTTTTAATTTTTTCCCCAGGAAACACCTAACATTCAGAAAGCTAGATAACATGCAAGAAAACCTTTCACAGAATCTGAACAAAGGTGGGCCAATCCATAATTTTATTTTGGATAAACAGAACATAGCGGGAAGAAGGCGGGTGGAGTGAACCCCCCCCCCCTCGAGACTGGCGTACTTACAAGACTCTTTACGTGGCGTTACTGCATGAAAAAAAAGTACGTTCGGCTTGCTAGATGGCAGCATCGCGCTTTAGAGGATATAAACTTTAAAAATACATAAGTGCACTCAGAGAATTTGCTTCTTTCGTTCATCTTATCTAACTATCAACAAAAAGCGCAGCCTCAACAATGGCGGGGAAAACGAAACCTTCCCCCAAACTAGGAAGTACAGCTTCGAGTACAAAGGTGGATACCACAGAGATGAGCACTGTGTTCTCCTCGTTATTGCGACCTCTAGTGGACCAAATGACAGCTCTCAACGTCAAGATGGATAAAATGCAGCTGGAACTAAAGGAGTCGAATAAAACTACAGAGAAGCTGCAGCGAGAACTTCTGGAAGTAAAGACTTCAGTAAAAAATCAAGATTCAAGGCTACAAAAAGCGGAGAAAGAAAAGGCCTTCCATTCTGATCAGCTTTTGAAATTACAGATGGAAAGATCGAATTTTTTCCTAAGACTTCAGAATGTGCCAGAGGATAAAGGAGAAGACCTTAAAAAACTGCTAAGTGAAGCGCTTGAACCAGTAACAGGCTTAAAAGCAGCAGAATTAAAAAGCGATATGGATATGGTTTACAGAACCTATCCAGATTATACTAAAAAGAAAAGCCTGCCTGGTGAGATTATGATAAGGTTCTCCAAAAAATCAACAAGGGATGTGGTGCTTAGAACCACAAATAAAGCGGTTCTGAAGATCAAAGGAGAAGAAGTTAAAGTGATGAAGGACATTCCATTCGAAATAAGGAAAAGAAGGAAAGCCTACGGGAAACTGACATCTTGGCTACAGTCTGAATCCATTATTTATCAGTGGAACATTCCGGAAGGACTAAGCTTCAGCATCAAAGATAAAAAGTATAAGATTGACTCTGTTCAACAGGTGAAAATTTTTTTGGAAAAAAGCAAAGAAAAGAAAAAGGAGAGAGACTCTGATGGTTCACTGGCTTCGCAAGAAAGTATATATGGATTTGATAGCTCCAAGAGTGAAGAAGAAATTTCGGACTCGGAAAAAGGAGCAGCTGCTCCAAAAGTACAAGATGAGACTGTAAAGACAAGAAGAGGACGAAAGAAGAAATAAGGGCTAAACTGTTTTATTGAAAATTGCACCTATGTATTTCATATAATTTGTATAATTAAGCATTTCTCTAAAAGATAAAAATAGAATGTACAAATAGAACAAAATGTTATTTAATATGGAAAAAGGGATTTGTATAAGGTTAAATGTATTATTTTTGATTTTTTTTTTTTGAAAAATAAAAATTTCTTTACCAAAAAAAAAAAAAAGCTAATAGAGTAGACTCCACTTTTTTCAGATGCATTTTTTCAGATAAGGGCAGGAGCATCCTCCCTTATCCTAGTTTAGAAGGAGGGTACATATTTCACTTCCAGGTTCAGATGCTGACATTTTCTGGGAAAGGGTTCTGCAGTTGAGACCCTGAAATCTACTACCAGCCCAGGCAGATGATTCTGGGCTAGTTGGACCAGTGGTCTGATACATGATAAGGTAGTTCCATATGAAAAGAGTAAAAATCCAGTAGCACTTTCAAGACAAACAAAATTTGTGGTAGGGTATGAGCTTTCGTGAGTTACTGCTCACTTCAGATACAGTTAGAATGAGTCCATCTGTCCTATATATTGGAAAGTGAAATTATTTCATATGCCAAATGACATTAGTAGGCAAATGACAACAGCAGGTGTGACTGGATTAGGTATGATATGCAGAGTTTCATATGTTCAAGGTTTCATATGTTCAAGGTTGCAATCATATGCACACTTATCTGTGAGCACATCATATTAAAATGCTCGGGAATTTTCCAAGGCTTTGATTGCAAAATGCTTAAGCATGCACTAATCACTGTGCACCTTGATGAGGGCAGGAAAGTGGGGGGAAATCCTATTTTGCCAGATTGAAGATGATGCCCTACTTTTTAGCAAAACTAACAAATTCACTAATGTCCCATATTTCATGATATTCTCACCCTGCGTTTTGCAATCAAAGCTTTGGCAAATTCCCAATTTCCCATAGCAGAATAGGAAGTTCTTTCTAAAAATGACAAAATCTTGGGCTGGTGCCAGAATGAATAAGAGATTAATTTTACTGAGGCCTCTAATGAAGATTTGGGCCCGTGCATGTGACAAGTAAATGATGGTATGAGAAAAATACAGTCATTTGCAAAGGGTTATGTAACTTCCCATTCGGTGTGACACATGGTGTCAATAAACTGACAGCCAGAATATTTTTTCAGTGATATTGGCAGATGATATGCATCTAATTACACAAAGGCATTGAGACCCATTTATTGAATTGGCACCAAAGACGTTTGCTTACTTTTATGGGGAGCCAAAGCCAAGATGTAAGAAATGGCCACTGAGCGTTGACGGAAGTTCTTAGAGCTCTGGTTCCTTACAAACACTTAACAGTTGATGTTAGAATTACTTCTTGATCATGCCCCAGTCAGCTCTGCCAATGTTTAAAACACAGCCAATGATGGGAATAACTTGTGTTTACCCTGCCAGCATTCAGCTGTGGCTTTCTCAGGTGCTTTACAAAACAAAAAGTGGAATGGTGCTACGCATTTTCAGGTGACATCAGTATTACCTAGTATACATTAATGCTGTTTACACATTAGCCGATTATTTTGAATATTATATCTAATTCTGAAAAAGGCCTCCACTGTGCAGACCGAAACAATCTGTACAAAGTGGCAAGATTTGTATGCAAACTTCCAGGTTTGCATACGAATCTTAAACAAACAAAAGCAAGCAAGGGAGTGTGGGAGCCTCTCTAAAACCTCCTCATGAGATTTCACCAACCATTTTGGATTGTCTAAGCAATCTAAAGTGGCTACCATGATCTCATGAGATAATCTAGAAAGATTTCAGTTATCATGATAAAACTGAAAAGTCAGTAAGGGGAAGAAGGAATGGGCAGGCATGAAGATCTGGGGAAAGAAAGCAGCCAGGAGGGAAGGAAAACAGTAGTAAAATGTTCCCCATTTTATATGTATAAGGGACTACAAGCAGCAGTCTAACCTTTTAATGGCACCAGAGCCATCCTGTTAGATTTTGATGAGAGAGTAATTAGTGAGAGAAATGTGTATTAATTTTATCAAAATATAGTACATCAAGGAACATACCAAGCCTGGATTTCTGGTTTTTGGTGACTCAATGGCAAGCTCCTCTTCCCACAGCTCTGGGAGAGATGACCCAAACTCCGTGGTTTGAGGGGGTTCCAAATGGGTTTCGGACCCCCAGGGACCCTTGTAGGGGACCCTGCCTGAAGTGCTTGGGGGTGGCCTGTCTCTGGGATGGCGATCCCGAGATTGAGGAAAACCCCCTGCCTCTATAGGCTCAGCTGCTGCAGCAGCCTCCGGGCATGATTGAGCACACACCAAGATGGCTGCAGAAGTCTGATTGCTACAAGGAAAAGATTACTTACCTGAGATGCATGGCAGAATGTGAGTGAAGGGACTCCTTCTTTTGTTATGCGGGAAGATTCTCTAATGTGAGCTTAATTGCTCAAAGCAAAGGGGAGGCTTTAAAGCTTAAATCCTCCCCAACTCCTCTTAAAGCTACAGAGCTACAGAGAATCTATGTGCTGGGAGACTGGCTGAAGACTGAATGAGACTATTTTAAGTGATTTAAAAGAAAAAGGAAGACTTGAATAACTTGTGGGACTTTACTGTGAATGTAAACAAAAAAAACGATGACTGGATGGGGAGAAAAGATGGCGGGGAAATCAAAGCCTTCTCCTAAAATTCAAATTACTCTTCCGGGCACAAAGTCTGAGTCCAGCACAGACCTGACTGCAGCTTTGGCAATAGCACTATGCCCTCTGATGGACCAGCTGAACGCTGTTAATACTAAGTTGGATTCTCTGCAACAACAGGTGTCAGAGGCAAATAAGAGGTCGGATCAGACTGCTAAAGGGTTGGCAGAGGTTAAAACCAAAGTTGAAAAGACTGATTTAAAGCTGATTGTGATGGGAAAAGACAGGATTTCTGATAAAGATAGTTTGCTGAAACTTCAGTTGGAGAGGTCTTCCTTTTATTTGAGATTCCAGGGCATACCCTAACAAAAGGGTGAGAATCTCAAAAAGAGACTCAGCGATGCTATAACTCCAATGATAGATTTGCAAGTGGATGAAATACAAAGCAATTTGGATATGGTCTATAGGACCTATTCTGAATTTGTAAAGAAAAAAAATTGCCTGGAGAAGTTATGGTGAGGTTCTCCAAAAGGTCAACCAGAGATGTGGTGCTCAAGGCCACCAATAGAATTAACCTGAAGATTCAAGAAGAAGATATTAAAGTGTTAAAGGACATTCCATTTGAGGTGAGGAAGAAGAGGAAACCCTATAAAAATTTGACTGCATTTCTCCAAACAGAAAACTTCATGTATCACTGGCTCATTTCGGAAGGCGTGGGTTTTACCTACAAAGACAAGAAGCAAAGAATTGATTCAGCTGCAAAGGCCAAGAATTTTTGCACTTTTGCAAAAAAGGAAAAGATAAAGTGCCATCAGAAGATTCTTTGGACTTACAAGAGAGCATTTATGGTCTGGAAGGTTCAGACACATCGGGAAGTAAAGCCTCAGAAGATGAAGAGTCAGACTCAGCTTTGGGGGCAGCAGCACCGAAACCCCAGAGAGGAAAGAAGAAAAAGGGAACCAGTAAAGGAAAATAAGTTGTATTGGTTGAAAGTCTTATGCATTTTTAATTGTTCATTCAGAATATCAGCAACTCATGTATTTGTAAGCTTTTAAATCAGTAATGATATCATTTTAAAGCCTCGAATAGATAGAAGCAAGATATTAAATAACTTTTTTTAAAGACTTCGGTATACCTTAGGGTAGTTTAATATTTTAGTTATGGTAGTGGTTTTAGTTGTTGTAGTTATAAAATCAATAAAAAATCATTTTTTAAAAAAGGAACATGCCAAGCCTGATCTTACTGAAGCACGAACCGAACCATGAACCAATACGCTGGTTCATGAACCTAATCAGTTTGTATTGGTTCATGAGCCATTTAAAATTTTAACCCCTGCTTTCTGCTCCCTGTGGCTTTTTGCAGGGAGCAGAAAGCAGGGGTTTCCAAACAGCTGATCTGCAGGGAGCTCCCCAACTCTCAACTGTTTTTTTGTGCTCTTCACAAACTGTCACAAACTGCACCGAAGTTTGTGGCAGTTCGTCAGTTCGCAAACATCACTTTGTGAACCATGAACTGCCCAAAATTCATAACAAACTTTAGTTCATCAGCTGGTTGTGCCTAATTAGTTCATCCCTAATTAGAATGTATTGGCCTTTGCTCCATGTCTTACCAGAGACATCTTATGCAGGGAAGAGAGGCTAGGATCTAAAGGGCAATAAATCCATCCCCAAGACATGACCGGACTTTAAGCTATACCAATGATGTTAGATAATGCATTAAATATACCATAGCTCATCACTCTAGCACCCCTCAGAACTGAGATCTTCAAGAACTTCTGATAAGCCCAGGAGGAACCCAATGGACAACAGGCGCAGTTGCTTAGGGCCATGTGCTGGGGGATGACTGCCCATGGTCCCATGCCCCCCCAATAGAGAGAGAGAAAGACAAAAAAAACAGTAGGCTCTTATCACCACTACTCGCACCCCTCCCATTGAGGCTCTGGCGGCCCACTTGCAGCAACAGTTACTCGTGCAAAGTGAAACATATTTGACTTAAGTTATTCTTTTTTCTCAATGGCATTGTAATAAACTTAAGTGGAGAGAATATATGGTTCCTATTAATGGAGAGCAACTGTGGACAATATGTAACTCCCCCTCCTTACCCTCCCCTGGACATCAGTAATTTCATGATTGACGTAAATTCATCCAGTGATTCATGATATCAGCTCTCTATGCAAATTTACATTCCTGAAAGAATTTAGCAATCAAAAACCAGCAGAGGAGCAAGCCATTTTTACCTTCAAATGCATCCTATGTTCTCAGCAAATGAGGAGAAAGTCACAGATATCAGCTTTGCAAAAATATGTGCTTATCCACTTGCAGGTTAAGTGGAATGTAAATTACTGAGTGGCACTTAAGGAAATGCTTCTAGAGTCTTCCAAAACAACTGCAAGAAACTAAAGGTGAAAACTCATGACAGATCCAGTCCTACTTTCTCTTTTGAAATCCTGTTGGCTAACTGCTAGTTTATACCTTGAGGCTCTGCTTCTCTATGCTTGTTTTAAGGGTGTATCTGTACTATACTGAGTTAAGCTGGCTTTATATTCTTTATTTCTAGGAAATCCTGGAGACATTCAGGGATGGTGACTGACCTCCAGGAGAAAATTCTCTGCCTCCTCACCCAACTACAAATCCCAGAATGGATGGATGGAGTTATAACAATTATACTAGTACAGAACTGATATGTTACTGATGTGTGTGTACATGCACACACACATGCACAAAGTCCATAAAATATTTCATAATTTCACCACACAGGGCTCATCTCTTTTGGACAAAATGACTCTTAGACAAATAGATTGACATCCGTTTTATATGTAGAAAAATCCTATGCTTATTTTCTGTGGGGAGAAGGAATGAATTTATACAAATGGAAGACCAGGAATATAATGCAATTAAATAAGGCATAATGGTACCAGGTGTCCTGAAAAAGAATATTAAGTACCAAATTAACTGGAAAAAAAATCATTGTATTTAGAGATGGGTATGAACCAGCTCATGAACTGAAATTCAGCCCAGACTTGGAGTTTGCAAACTTATGTTCACAACCCTGAACATTACCAGTTCGGTTCGGCTGTTTGGGGCCAGCCATTTAAACCTGGCAGCTGAGCAGCACAGGGTCTGCCGGTCAGCTGTTTGAAGAGGGGGAAGCAAAACCTAACAGCTGACTGGCGGACCCCCGAGTTGTTAGGTTTAAATAGCTGCAAGCCACTCAACCCTTTAGTTTCACTCCCCCCCTTTGAAGCAAGAGAAGCAAAACCAACAGGTGTTGTGGGTCAGCCAGGGCTTAGTGATAGTGAGGACTCCTCAGGAGAGGAGGAACTCTGTGTAGTCGGCTCTTAGTCAGCAGAAGCCGGCAAGCAGGAAGATGAACTGCAGGCTTGTCAGGATTCATAGCCAACAGCTGGTGCAAAGCCACCGACACTCTCAAGCCCTGATTCAACAGGTGAAACTCAGTTGATCGTTTTGAGACCTCCAGTATCACTCACACTCTTAGAGTGCCACAGATGCAGGCTAAGAACAGAACTACAGGAGAGATGACAAAGTGCACACCTCCTGGCCTGACACCAGCTGCTTGCTGGTAGCAAAGATGAGTAGTTGTAGGATTACTTCCAAGCAGCTGGCCGCAAGCATGACCCTTCTGCTTATGGCTATAAAAACCAGCCAAGGGAGGCTGTTAGGTGTGGATGCAATGCATACAATAGATGCTCTACCACTGACTCTACCTTGCTTAATTTTCTGGAACCCTGAGTTTTGGATTGAATGTGGATTGAATTTGGATTGAATGCCTTGCCTGACTTTTGGCATCTGATACTCCGAGCCTGCTAGTCAATACAGTTTGTGTCTACCCCAAATCAGCAGCAGCATGGAAGACACAGCTTCTTCCCTGGCAGACTTGACTGCTCAGAACCAGGCACTCCAAATGCAGGTACAGCAGTTGACAAATGCTTTGATGGGTTAAATAGATGTCAGCCATTTAAACCTAACAGCTGATCAGCAGACCTGCCAAGCTGTTAGGTTTAAATGGCTGTGAGCCACTAAACCCTTTGGTTTTGCTCCCACCCTTTGAAGTGGGAGGGAAGCAAAACTGTCCGGTTAAATGGCTGCCAGTCATTTAACACTTCCCAGGCATCCCCCCCTTTCTTCTGGCCCCTGCAATCCATGGCTGGGAGAAAGGTGGAAGGAAAGTACCTTCCAGGGTGGTCCTTGCCCCCAGAACAGCTCAGTTCAGGTGGGGCCCTTTTGGTTCCGTTCAGGGTTCTGTTCAGGGGCCACCCAAACTGAACTGGGTTTTTTTGGTTTTGTGTCCATCCCTATTTATATTCACATTCTTCTATTGGTAATGCAGGTAGAGAAATGTAAGCATTACAACATGTAGTAATAAATACCTAGGCAATTTTTTTCTCCATGTGCTTGTAATGTCTGGCTATAATTCTGTATCTTTTAATCAATTAGGATAACAATTTAATTAAATTAATTTAATTCTGGGCTGCTAATTAGACAACCTAAGAGCTGCTTGCTAAACATTATAAGTTTAGATGCCTTAGTACGAAGACTCATCTAGTTTGGCTGCATTTCCTCCAGGACTTGAACTGTTGGTGAAGCAACAAACTGTGGCTGTGTGCCTGTACTATACACCTGAATCATATTGTGACTCTTTGTGAAGACATTAGACTCCCCATGGATTTTCAGATACACAGTAAGCTGTACAACCTGCTACTCTGCTTCCTTATATAGTGCCAGGCTGCCTGATAGCACTCTGCAACATCCTGCCCCTGCTAAAAATACAATGGTGGCGGCTCCCCAGTCAGGTACCATCCACATTTTCCTATCTTCCAATGAAGTAAAAGGTTATTGAGGCAGAGATTTTACTACAATTTCAGTCTCACCTGGATGCTGTTAGTTTTTAGGATCCCTAAATCTGACTTTTGATTTTGTGTAGTTAATGTACCAGTGGCCTTGGGTGTTGACTTCTCTTGGGATACTGTTTAATGATAACGCCTTGGTTTGTAATTCTTAGGCTTGGAAAACAAATTCCAGTGGCTAACTGATGATCTTTTTTTGGGGGGGAGGCTTGTTTCTTTGGGCTTTTAAATAATTTTTTTCTCATCCTTAGACAATGGCATGGACTTAGATACTCCCTATAACCAAGTCAGTTTGGTGATCTGTCTGCTTTTATATCTGGCTTCAGGAAGGATAACATTCTGAAATATAGCTACATTTGATTCCTTAACTTTTCCCATTCTTAGATTTTCTGCTTTTTACCTTTTAAAATCTTAAATAAGTAATTTTTTTACTTTTAACAAATCTCTGCCTGGGATATTTCTCCCTTTCCCCAGTAATCTGCTCATTAATCCATTCAACCCCAGATAATATTTCTGTTCTTTTGTTCCCTTTATAAACAGATTTTTAAAAGGCAGCTTTCAGGTAGTTGCCCTGTCCAGGAAAACACCACTCCAACCCGGAGTCATTGGGGAGCTGCAGGGTGCTGATGCACTCATAGTAGCACCTGGCATGGCATCCCTTGTAAGCTGCCTTGAGCCGGCATATGCTGGCTAGGCGGGGTATAAATCCAAAAATAAATAACTAAAAATCTCTTGTGCTATTGCTGTGACACCCAGACATATAGTGCCAAATGGTTCAAATCACCAGCAGGGGTGGAGCGTGAAAGGGCTGCGATCCTCATGTGGGCTATCAGGTGCCCACACCAGGATGAGGTTGGGAGCTCATTGCATGCATGAGCCCTATGGGGGCCTCCCCACACCAATAGGGCCACAACCATCCACCTGGCTGTGGGCCTGGCCCTGTCACATACTGCCATCCATGAGTGGGTCTGTGCCCCAGCAGCACCCTGCTGCCCCATATCCATCCTATGGCCAGCAGGGGGCAGGGCTGCATTCCATAGTCCAGAGGTTCCTATGGTGCCTGGCCCCACTCTTGCATACCCTGGAGGCATGTTGGCATACCAGGCCAGGCCCAAGAGGCAGTGATGCCCACTGCTAATCTAACTGGACCCAGGTGCTCCTCTATGGACTTGTGTTGCAGTATGGTCCTCGCTACTACAGGGGCAGCTTCATAACCACTCTTAGCCTGGTGAACAGGCCATTGCTTCTGTTCCATCATAGTGGAGCAAGTCTGTTATATGGGCTATACTGTACCGACTGACCTGTCCACCCAGAAGAGCTGAATGACACCTTCAACAGAGGCATGCACATGCCCTCATGATTCAGGGCATCCTCTCCAACGAGGCAGTGATAGAGTGTCTGTGTGGGGCTGAGGCTATACTATGTGCAATGACTCTGCCTATAGTGGTGGATACCTGTGGCATCAATATCCTGGCCAGTGGATATATGGCTTTGATGATACAGTGTGTCCCCAGGGGGCAGCAGGGCTGACACCCATGTTACCTGCTCACTCCTGCCTTTCCCCCCTACATGTAACTCACTCAGCCTAGAGCCAGTGCTGGGTCACTTGATGTCAGGACCAGCAAGGACTCTGGTCCGCATGCTGGCTTGGTGATCATAGACCTGGTAGACAAGGATGTTAGTTATCCAAGAAGACCTGGAGCCCGTGGTCAGGCAGGCTGCAAGCTCTGGTCATTTTACCAAACTGAATCTGACCATAGACAAATTAAAAAATATATATATTCTGAGACAAGTGGGGGAGGGCTATGTCATTTGTTTTATTGTATATATTGTAGCACTCTCAGAATCCTATATCTCTACATACAAAAGGGAAGCTCTCCTCTTTGATTGCTCCAAAATGGATTCAGACCTCATATTAACATTTTGGATGTACAGCTACAAAACAAACAGGCACAATATCCAAATGAAAGAACCAAATCCTTTTGTAAAAATCTATCTGCATACCCTAGAAGTGACTATGTGATAGATAGCATAAGTCAACAGTTACAGTGGTAGGATAGTTTTAGGTAGCAAAAACTAAGAATCTACAGGATGTTACATCCCCCCCCCCCTAACAATTCTCCCTTATTCAAAAGCACAGTTTGTTTATTTGAATGTAGTAACATTTCCAAGTATGAAGCTCAATAAACTCAGCAAAAATACATGTTGTGTCAAACCCACTCTTTCAAGGCAGTTTATCTCCTATAGCTTTAGTTTCACACCTCATCATTGGCGTACATTTGGAAGGGAACATATTTTTCTATCTCTTCCCTGGGTTGACTCTCTTGTGTGATTTAGCACATCACTCACTGTGAGATACAAGCTCCTTTTCACTGGAGGTAATGAAGTGAGATCACCCAAACAATAATTGCCATCTGTTTAGAACAGTGAAGTATAGCATTGGCATCAGAAAATGGGGTTATTTGCCAATAATTTTATTGGAAATATTATATAACCAAAGATGTGTAAATGTACACAATGCAAAAAAGGTATAGATTTTCAAAGCTTGTATTAGAAATGTATAGTTGAGGTTATCAGTGTGGCACCAACATTCAAACAACCCAGGCTGTTTATTGCGGATGAATGGAAATATTCATCACTAGCATGTGAATGTTTCTGAATACCTTAAGAGACATAGGCTCTAGAGCTCCCATTTCATTGAGGTCCCATTAAACCCATTTGTTGGGTCTGTCTAAAGCTTTTCCACATTAGAACTGCCTTGGTGTTCTGTCTTAAGGGCAACTCTAAGTAAAGACTAAATACTCTGCCTTGAAAACAAATCCTTCACAATGTAGCAAATTTGTGTTCAAACTGCTTCTGCCATCCTTTGGAATGCACATCTTCATCTTTCTTTCCTTGCCATCAAGTGGACATTGTTTTTTACACAGCCACTGTTTTCCTCTGAGATAACCAGCATAGCTTCAGTCACCTGGAAAAGTTGTCAGGAATGAAGAAGAAACGCTGCTGCTGCCTCTGATGGGAAAGTACAGCATCCCTGCAAGAATAGTTTGTGTATGCCTTTAAGTAGATTGGATCCTGTGAAAAGGCTTGTGGAATTAGAAGACAAAGTGAATCTTTGCAGTCCTAAGGACAGGAAGAGGCAGTCAAGAGGTGAAGGGGGGAGGATACACATAAGAATACATTGAGAACCAAGTGGAGTGAAACAGGCCGCAGCTTTATTGATAGGCATAACATTGGACACGGGCCTGGCAGCAAGTTTTTAAATAGGGGAGGTGCAGACCTGAGTGAAGTCCGTGCCTCTCAGTTCTGCACCTAACCCCAGCCCAAGGGAAGCAGTCCTGGGTGACCAGAGATTGGCTGGCTTGCCAAGAAGGTTGCCAGGCCCTGTCCAAAAGGTCCCCCAAACTACCACGGCAGGACTTCTGCCCAAAACACTGCAGCAGAGGATCAGCAGCCCTTTTTCTGTCTCAGTACCTCAGACACAAAGCAGCCACAGATAAGTCCACAGTTGGGAATTCTCCACCTTCCCCTTCATCCAGCAGACAGTAGGTTCCAGAACTGTTCTCTGAGGACTGGAAGAAGAAGAAGAGTTGGGTTTTATACCTCACTCTTCTCTACCCTAAGAAGTCTCAAAGCAGCTTACAATAGTCTTCCCTTCCTGTCCCCACAACAGTCACCTTGTGAGGTAAGAGAGGCTGAGAGAGCTCTGAGAGAACTGTGACTGGCCCAAGGTCACCCAACAGGTGTCATGTGGTGATGTGGGGAACAAACCCAGTTTTCCAGATTAGAGTCCACTGCTCTTAACCACTACACCACTACAAAGTGCACTTTAGCATTGGTGCACTGGGAATAGGATAGAATTTGGTATGCCACAGACTTTACAGTGAACATGTTCAGCAGGGGAACGTACCATTTTTGAAAGCCATAGTCACTCATGAGCCAAGCCTTACATCTTCTCATCACTACTATCAAACTCAAACAGTTGTCCAACACTTCTGCAATTGCAGAGTAGCCGTGGTAGTGCAGATCCATTTTCTTCTGGCGTTTAGGCCCTTTTGCTTCTGTACAGTGGATGAATCAGTTTTCAAGCAGGGTCATAGATGGTCAAGTCAGGTAATTAAATAATGTATGGGGCACAATAACTACCTTAAGGCTGTGTGATAACACACATGCATGTAATAACATCAACAACACTCACTTAGGGCCAAATGACACAACACATGCAGCCCTGCAACTGGGCAATAAGTATATTTCCAGGCCATTTTGGCTCAGGAAAATGTCAGGGGGTAAGGTCGATACCCTTCCTCCCCTGGCACTGCAGTTGTGATCTCAGTCAGGCCTTGTAGCACTTGGGGAATTGTTCCCCAGCTGTCCTGTGTCTGTGCGGAAAGACAGTTCAGACTAACTCTGACCTGACTCATGGCCAAGCCTATTGTACAGTTGTCAGGTGCAAAGTTGAACCCGTGGCCCCTTCTCTTTCCAGTCCACGGCTGATCACATCCTAGTGATCACACTCTTGGGCTCATATTCACCAGTGGAAAAAGAGTCCCGGGCATGAATCCTTTAAATGAGATAAAGCTTTATTGAAAACATTTATGCATCCTAGGCTGGCCTTATTCACACTCAAGGTTAGGTTAGTGAGGCCTAGTTATGTGCTCAGTCTGCTTGAGCAGGAAAGCTCCATTGATGATGGTCTGTCTTGTTGTGCATCTAAGCCAGTAAGCAACTTCTGGCTATAATGAAGACAAGGCAGCAAAGGCAGCTGGGCCACAGTTAAAAAAATATATATTATAAAACTTATCATAGTCCAAGAATATAAAACATTTTGTATGGAAAAGACTATTATAAATAATATACCATACAATAATAAGGATTAGAGGGAAATACCTTTGTTGTAGACAAATATTCAGCAAAAGGAGACCACAGTGTAATAAATTTCCATTGTCTACAGAACTCAACGGAAGTTGATGCATTAGTAATTTTTCCCATTATAGAAGGTCCAATAATTTAATGGCTCATTGTTAAATCGTGTGTGTTGAAGAATCTTTCCACTTTGCTGCAAGTAAAAGTTTAGCAGCTGTTAACAATATGGCCAGCCTTTCAGAGTCTATTTTATTTAATTGTCATACCTAATTCATTTATTTCAGTCATATTAGCTGAAGTACAATAGTCATCCCAGGATGTCACCTGGAAGGGGCCTCACCTTACTTAGTGCCTGACATGCAAACCCTTAATTGATTATCACCAACCATTAATAGTGATCAAAACAGTATCTTTAGTCACTACCAGAACCTGTTAACATTAACATTCCCATGACCTTAACCAAAGAATCCATATCCATATCATAAATGTTTGCTCCATTTCCCACCTTGGACTGTCTGTCCAGCAGATCCAGTGTTTACAATTTAAATTTTCTACCAAACTCCACCTCTTTACCTCCAAACACACATACTCTTCAGACCTGGAAACATCCCATCTATTATGTTATTTGGAATTATTCCCAGAATCCTGTACTATTTCTCCCCCTTTCCTTTAAGAAGTCAGTATGTTTGAAATCCAGCTATGCCCTTCTTCAGGTTTAAAACAACTTTTTAAAATGTTTTGCTTTTTGCTCTATAACTGAGGCCAGAATTTGTCCCGATACGTAAGCTTCTGCTGGCTCCACATCACATGAGTTGTGTAGCTTTAGACCTTCCTATTTGGACTACAATGAGACATGGCTCTAATTCATTTCTTATTTTTGGGTTATTTACTGCCAGTAAATAATTGAACCAAAACATGTTGGGTGCTGGACAGTTTATCTTATCTCTCCTATGTATGGGGAGGTTTTCTCTCTCCTTCATGCAATCATAAGAAGAGAATAAACTCTAGTAATTTCTTACATGGTTGATATTTTACTGTACAAATTGTAATTTGATTTTTAACACAATGCTTTATTTATTTACATAATTTTAACTAAATAACCATTGCTATTTATGAGAACTTAGTGTATTTGCATATTGTATATTACAGATTCCCTTAAAGAAGCCTGTTGGTGAAATGCATAGGAAATTTTAACTAAGTAATAAAATAGATATGTTTTACTTTACTTGCACCATCGACCTTGAACTTATTTTTTACCTCTTAGTGTCTGATTTCTCTTCTGTTTTCTCCTTGGACTACAATGAGACATGGCCCAAATTTATTTCTCAATTTTGTATTATTTACTGTCAGTTGCTTGGGCCCCAAACCACCTCTCAGCATATAGATACAACACAATAAATATTGCTAAAGACTGCCATCGCTACTCTGCCTTCTTGCCCTTTTTTTTGCCATCAAGTTTTAGCTGACTTATGGTGACCCCGATAGGATTTTCAAGGCAAGAGATGTTCAAAAGTGGTTTGCCATTGCCTGCCTCCATGTAGCAACCCTGGTATTCTTTGGTGATCTCTCAACCAAATACTAATAAGGGTCAACCCTGCTTAGCTTCCAAGATCTGATGAGATCTGGCTAACCTGGGCTATCCAGGTCAGGATTTGCCTTTCTACTTACTACTTACTGTTCAACACTGTTTTTTAAAGTTACCACTAATACTTCTCCAAGAATGAGAGGATTCTTCTAGGAAACACTCCCTTTGGAGTTTAATGCATGAAATGTAAGGCTGAAAGTTAGCTAAGACCCAAAGTTAGTTCTTTTTGAATTCCCAAATATTTTCTTTCAAGGAGATTTCTAAAATAGTTATTTCTTGCAAAATCATCAAGAATATGTAATCAACATTCAACTCAGGATTTGTCTCCAAGAGAGAAGAATCATGGCTTCTGTACAAGCAAGCAGAGAGGAAAATACTGCAGTGAATGTTGTTAAACAAAAGGAACATGAATGCAAAGTTTAAAACAATTTACATATCTTAAAGGCACTTTAGAATGGCTCCTTTTACCATATTTCAAAATAATGAGACAGATTCCTTTGCTTTCATTTATAAGGCTGCCTAAAATGTACAACAAACTGCAGCAGAGCTCCCTGATACACTGTTGGAAAACTTTGAGGAGTGCTAACAAATTTCACTGTCTTCCCTTAGAGGAACAGAAAACTAATTTCCTTGTTTCACTTTGGAAGGTTACTTGATTCATTTTTCACTCCTATCTGGAGTCTTACACTTCTACGTTGTCTCTAAAAATATCCTAAATTAAGGCCAGAAATTCCATGGGAAATTGTGCAAATCTGGCTTGACATGATGATTCAAGCTCTTTTGACACAGGATGCTTATTCGTTCTCCCATTTCCAGCAAACCCTGCTGATAACTCACTGTCCCTAGAGGAAGCAAATCAGGATATGAGGATAAAAAGCAAAGCTCTAGGGACCAATTGCTGAAGTGTAGAAGCACCAGGTTCACCTGTCAAAGAGGGAACCATCTAGATAGGTCATCAACCTTGTATTCAGTTCTGTCTGCAAAGCATCTTGGATAATAGAAACAAAATCGATCAATACAATCAGAAGGAAAGATATAAAGGAAGAAATAGATTCCTTACGTCTGGTTAAAAAGATACATCGGAGAAATAGATTCCTTACATCTGGTTAAAAAGATACGTCGGAGAAATACATGCCTTTACAAATGTAATATTGAAGCCGTGTTATAAAACAACATAACTAGGAATAATGTATAATGCAATTTAAAAAGAAAATAAGTTGTAGGAGGTTTCTGAAATAAGACATATTTAAACATGAAATATCCACACAATAATAGTGAGAGGGATACACTGCTTGACCAAATATATAAGGCCTGAAGGACAGAAATCAAATATTTTGTGTATCTTACTTCTTTAAAAAAATGGTACAGGGTAAGTCTCTGATACAGATTTTCTTTCCTCTTATCCAAGAGGCATGGGGAATATTTGGCCGCGGACAGACTGGCAATCTGAAGCGGGGCAGGCACGCTTCATAAACGGAGGAAAGGAGCCCGTTCAGACATGCGCATCTGCCCATCGGCTTCCTTGCGTACTTACCCGTCTCCCAGCCGCTTTCCTTCCGCTTTACCCGGACACCGGGTAAAACCGGTGTTCAGGGGCCTTCCTCCGCATGCCTCCCGCTTCCAAACAGTGTGAACTGGAAGAAGCGGGAGGCATCCGGAGGAAGTGTGAACACACCGGCAAAAAGTTTTGCGCATATGCGCATATGCAAATATGCGCATATGCGCATATGCGCAAAACATCAAAGGAAAACAAAAAAAAGTGCAGCGGCACGCGCGAGCCCCGCGCGCTGGCTATGCGGCAGTCTGAACTCTCCGTGGCAGTCTGAATGCTCCGTATCGCCGCTGATCCGCATTGCTCTGGCCAGTGTGAACGGCCAGCTCCGTGAGTTTTTTCCCCCGCTCCAGTTCCCTCCGCTTTGCCTCCGCTTCAGATTGCCAGTCTGTCTTCGGCCTTTGAATACAGGTACAATAAATATTCGTGATTTTTCATTGTCATTGCAGGTCTGTGTCCTGAACAAGCAACAAAGTCAAGATACCATTGTCTCCATGAAAAGTAATATTTGCAGTAGCCTGATATAATGTGCAATTGCTAGCAATGTTTCTAGTTTGAATAGGAAATTGAATAGCAGTACCCCAATAAGGGGGCTCTAGTTTCTGTTACTGGCGAGAAGTGCTACGGCAGCATTCTGCAAGAGCTTCTTTTATGTTTTCTTTCTTATTTATATACATATTCTCTTTCTTTTTTCTTCTTCTCTATTATTTTGGTTAGATAGGACTTATTGTTCTTGTCTCCCATTTAATTACCTTATTTTATTTTTTAGGGGGTTTTATACTTAGGGAGTTAACTACTGGTGGAGTTTAACTCCCTGACTTTCCTTTTTGTGTGTGTGTGTTTTCTTTTTTTTTCCTTCTCAGCAGCTGCTTTGATAATGCTGACCTTGAGAAGAGCAGTTGTGTTGGCTGAGATTTAACTTTTATTTTAACATATAATTAGTTAGGATTAGATAATATTAATGTGTTAGCCTGTTTTAAGGTTGAGCTGTAACCCATTTAATATTAACTTTTAACTCTTTCAGTTTTAACTCCTTTTAACCCATTCAATTTTATCTTCCCATAATTTTATTTTGACTGTTTCCAGTAGTTTTATTTTCTTAATTATTCTTAACTGTTTTCAGTTGTTTTATTTTCTTTTAACTATTTTAGAATATTTAGTTGTGGAACTTAATTTAAATTGATTATAGAAACAGGAACTAGAGAAATAAAATTATGGCAATAAAGCTGTAACAGGAGACTCTGAGTTCAAAAGATTAGCTGAGGGTTGGCAGAAAGCCTCCTTCCTCCCTTCCCCCCTTCCTTCCCTTTAATTTCCCTTTAACTTCCACTTCCCCCCTTATTTGTAATTCCTAAGTTTTATGTTCAAGTTTTAAGTTTTATCTTTACACTTTTATATGCATTTTATGTTTCATGTTTACATTTTTAATACTGCTTTCAACTTATTTTAAATTTAGCTGAAGAAAGAGGCCTTCTACCCAGGTATCATTTTGCAGCAGGAGCTCCTTTGCATATTAGGCCACACACCCCTAATGTAGCCAATCCTCCAAGAGCTTATTTCATGAGCATGCGTGGAGGATCCCTGCCGCTCTGTGGGATGGTTCGTCACAATGAAACTCCACCTACATTAAAGGGGGGGGGAAGGGGCGGGTGCATGATGTACTTTCTCGGGAATTATGAAAACCCTTGGCCAATCATGACCTTGTTGCATCACATTATAACGAAACTCCGCCTACATTTTTTTTTTAAAAAATGGCAGGCGGGGGCTCAAGATTCGGGGCAAGGACAGATGTGGAAATGAATAACCAGCATCAACCCGGGTCAGATTCATGTAATGCGGAAACGTGCAGACTGATTCGGACCAATTAAACCCGGGAGAAAAGGGAAGCAAAGCCCTTGTGCAGAATCGGCCCGGGGAAAATGAGTATTAAATTCAGGACAAATGCAGACCCGGAGCAACATGTGGGGAACTGTTGCTCTGCCCCAGATTTTAACGGGGAGTGAAGCCGGGGCAACAACTAGTGCGGAATCAGCCCTGGCTAGCTGACTGGATTTTCAATATGGGCAGCTGCCCTAAGTCAGTCTGTGCTCAGTGACAACACAGATTCTGAAGACAAAGAGCTACCTGCAGCTGGCCCTCAGCCAGTAATTGAGCAACAGGCTGCAGCTGGGTCTGAACCAGGAAGAGAGCAACAAGAGATCAGGTCGCCAGCTGAGCAGAAGTCACAGCCTACAGCTGAAACCAAGCTAACATCTTGTAGCTGTAAAGCAGTAAACAAGGCTTCAGAAGCCACTCCCAGCCCACCTATGTCACTCACACCCCTGCAGCACTGACACTGTCAGAGGTGAGCTGAATTGCAGGAAGGAGGAGGAGGAGATTGGATTTATATACCCTGTCCCTCACTACCTGAAGAAGTCTCAGAGCAGCTTACAATCTCCTTTCCCTTTCCCTCCCCACAACAGACACCCTGTGAGGTAGGTGGGGTTGAGAGAGCTCTTTCAAGAACTGCTCATGAGAGAACAGTTCTGAAAGAAATTGTGACTGACCCAAGGTCATGCCAGCAGCTGCATGTGAAGGAGTGGGGAATTAAACCCAGTCCTCCCATATTAGAGTCAGCACTCCTAACCACTACACCAAACTGGCTCTCTGGAAAGGAGGAGGGGTGCGAAACTCATGGCCTGTCATCAGCTGTCAACTGATGAGATGGATGAGTAGTTTCAGGATGACTGCCAAGGAATTTGCTGGGAGTGTAGCTTGTTAAGACTTGGCTATAAAGTCAGCAAGGAGAAACAGCAGTTTTGTGGACACAAGTACACATTGCTGATGAACCACTGGCCTTGCTGTTACTGGACTGGTGGAACCTTGACCCTTGGAATGGACCTGACTATCAGCTTTTCTGGAACTCCTGGACTGGACTTGGATTTGATGCCTGAATCCCTTGACCCTAGACTGGACCTGGCATACCTGCTCTCTGGAACCCCTGACTTCTGGACTGGACCTTGGTTCCTCCCTGCACTCTGCCTCATAACCTGCCCTGCTGAACCCCATCCCCTGCCTCCTGGGATGGCTGCAGCAGTACAGTAGCATTTTTTCATTATTTGCTAGGAATTACCAGGCCATAGATTCAGTCCTGCAGTGCTGTGTATTCTGTAATCACTGGCACAATTTTATGCTACCAATGAACTCCGCATTGAACTGAAATCCATACCCATAGATTACTTCTGTGCTGTGTGTATGTTTTAGTTCAGTGTGTTTTTCTGCATCAGATAGGGCTGTGTTTGCATATATTCTTTGAAGTGAATCAAAACAAATTTATTTTCCCCAGGATCTTAAACTAAAAATTCTTGAGTTGCCAGCTTTGTTCTTGGATTAGAAATCTATCTGTACAAGAACTGGATTCTCCCACGCAGAAATAAAAGACAAGACTAAAATCCTCCCTAAGTGGTAGGGGGTTTGTTTGTTTGTTTGGCTTTGGAATGACAGTGATATATGGTGTGGATTCACCACACATGCCTCCCTTCATTAGAGTGCTTCTGCCTTTGTTTCACAAATCCTCTTGATGCCATACAAGGCAGTGCCATTTACTATTACTTTGCACCTGCGTAATATTAGTCATAGGAGCCAATTCAGGCAGATCTGGTGTTTTGTAAGGCTATGCAAAGGATCACACAACTTGTTAGAGAGGGGGGGAAGGTTTAAATGACATTTTCTTTCTTATTGAAGTGATATTATCTTCAGGTCATCTAGGGGAAATTGCATATATAAAGGCAAAGGTTTCCCCAACTGGCTTTATTATATTGAGCCAGGCAGATCATTGTCATATATCAGTACAGTCTCTCTACAACAATAACACTATATACACAGCACTTTGTGCAAGCTCTGCCCCCTTTCTCAAATTTTGACCCATTCTCCCAATCCCACACAGACTATGGATCAGCAAACACCCCCCCACCCCCGCCATGAAATTGTTAGTTATATGGAAACTCTCTTGGCTTCCCTCAAAATTATTCTTACCTAATCTACACATAATGCAGAACAAGGGAGGAAAGTTTTGAAGTGATAGCTGCAACTGTTCCAATTCAGTCTGCTGATACGGATTACTAATTTTGAACGCTGCCTCTGTACAAAAGCTGCCTACAAGTAGAAAATAAGTATATAAAGGAGTGATGTGCTAGTCTTCTCCATACAAATTGTCTTCTAGTGGCAACGAGTGAACATTCAAAAATATGACCGACTGCTTGCCATTTGAATTGGGACTAACTACTCCTCCATTGCAAGGTTTCACCATCTGTCTCTCTGCTTCTTCTGCATATGTAGATCCCAGTTCAGATGTTTCCCTCGAGTTGCTTTGAATTGTACGTTAGTTCATATGTTATGGAGAGATCTGTGGCTATTGGCAGCCCACGTTTACCCCCATATGTGCCTCGAACCATGCTGCTGAAAAATGTGTGAAGTCATCAAAAATTATATCATCCTGATTACCCACAAATAGCCACCAATGAAGTGGAATGGAAATGGGGCGGAACTAACACAATGACATGTATTTTGAAATTATACATTACTGGGAAGACATGGGGGAGACCCTGGTCAGTGGTAGCCTTAAGTTTCTCCATAATGCATTTTAGGGTCTTTGGGGGGGGGGGGGGAACTTCAGTGACAAGTCTAATTCTTACTGACCCCGATTTGAACTATTTTGAAGCAGTGACTAAATCATAAAGCAGTAGATTGCATATTGTTCTTACAGCTAAAGTAGCTTCCTGCTCTAGGCAAGGAGGACTAGTAAGCAGCCTTTGCTTGCCTTATACAAATCAAGAAAATTATCACTCATGATAGATTTAAATTCTACCACTCATGATAGATTTAAATTCCACTGTTCTGTACTTTAGTATTCACTGCTGCTAATATTCCATTCCCACAATAAATAACATCAGCACTTTCAATATTGGTAGGTCAATAAGATTCAATGAAATTAGAACATTCTACTATATGGTAGAATGCTGTACACCTGAGGGCCTGCGTTTATAATTCACAACATGCTTATCTATTAGCCTAACACAACTGGCATTTTAGGAGAGCCTGGCTTGAATATTGTGAACAGAGCTCCTGCCAATACTAATGTTTTAAGCAGAGCCAGTTGACCAACTGATGCCTAAGGGCACATGTATCCACAGAGCATTTGACAAGGGTCAGAAGTGCACTGGATGTCCTTCCAAATGCAACCGTGAAAGCAACAAGCAGCATTACTGCAGAGGACCCCTACATTTCCCTAACAATTTACAACACAGAAAGGTAGCCAGGCAAATATCAGTGGTTCAGTTTCTACCATGACCAGTCTGAAGTATCAAAATGTGTTGGCAGGTACATCTTGTTTAATAAGTACTGATGCTCCAGGATCTTCCCCACCCCACAAAGCCATAGATGGAAGGGGATAGACCTTATATTGTGTGTGAATAACTGTTACAAGATCTTTAGTTACTTCACATGGAGACTTGAAGCTGCCTTATACTGAATCAGGCCACGAGTCCCTCAAGGTTAGTATTGTCTGCTCAGATTGGCAGCAGCTTTCTAGGGTCCCAGGTAGAGGTCTTTCATAACGCGCAATACTGATCCTTTTAACTGGAGATGGCAGGAATTGAACCTTGGACTTTCTGTATGCTGAGAAGATGCTCTGCTACTGAGCCATGGCTCTCTCCTGAAGCAAAAAACCCTAACTTTTTAATAAACTGATATATTGTATCTTTTAACTGTGTTTCCTTTCTAGACATGAAACCAAGCCCTTAGATTACTCCTCAGTACCCACCCCACATGAAGTGTGACTGTCATCACTGCTGAAAAGCTGAGAGTGATTGAGAACATTTATCATTTAGCCACCTACTTAGAAAGGTATTGAGCCAAAGCTGGGAAACAAACTCCTTTCCCATATGTTCTGTCAGTTTGCTTTCACATCACCAGATAGCCAAAAGGAAAATCTATCAGAGTGAAAGGGAGAAATGGATTCCCCCCCCCCCCCCTTGCTTCTTATGAGAATAGTTTGGGGTTCTTGAGGCAGGTTCTCAGGGAAGCTATATTTAGACATAAATTACTCTCTCTCTCTGGATTGTTAAGTGAGTTTATTCTCTCTGGAAGTCTTCTTTAATTTGTTCTTTCTGATTATCTTCATTAATCTGGGGGGGGGGGGGAATGTTACGTGACTCTTTCAAGCCTTGTATGTTTCTACTTGAAGTAACTATGCTGATTCTTTAAAAGTCAGAGCATCCATTAAATGGAATAGAACAGTGAGATTATGTGTATACAAATATGTTTTTAAATCTTTAATGTTTTATGTTGCATTTATAAAAATTAAAAAAAACTTTTCTTCAGTTTCTGCTAGAACAGAACTTTTTTAACATATTTAGTATTAAAGATAATAAATGTACAAATATTACCAATTCCACAGTGTTTTTCAACTTTACAAAATGAATCCTGAAAGCAGACTCTTAAATTAAAAATGTAAATGCAGATTTTTATTTCAAAATTCAAAATGAAATATTGAGATGGTAATGCTTTTGATTTTGGCCAGTGTGAAATATGAAATATCATAAACTGTCAAAACACTTCTAAAAACCTGTATACTATTTCATGCTAGCCATCATTTGCACTCCAAAATTAAATATTACTGCATAGAAAATGTGATATTCTAATAAATAAGAAAACTATTTTGTGTTAGCATCCAATGTTACAAAATCGATCATATTATTCTTAACCATCAAATATTGTCAGATGCCAATTGTCAGTCTTTGAAATTAAATATCTTTCAATGCCAAGTACAGGGTTAAAATATTGTGTGTTAGATCCTATACTTTCTTTCTGCCTGCACTTTCTGTGTCTATTGATGGCAAAGTCATGCATCCACTGTGTTCTTTTTACACTAGATGCTTTTTAGTTCCTTGGAAGATGTTGATCTTGCGTGAGCAGAAGTAGGGAATTCCAGCAGAACCACAAGCCAATGTGGTAACCTCAAAATAACCAATATCATACCTGAAAACCCAAGCTAAATTAATTAAAGCAAGGAACACTGTTGTAAGTCCAATATAACTGACATCAAATAACAGAAGCTAGTCAGACCCCAGGGCTAATGTGACAAGCTCAATGGAACCAATGTCAAACTAGAGAATACAAGCCAAACCACCTTGACAAGCCAGTACCAAGGCAGCCAGCCAGACCGGACAAGACACTGACAAAGAAACACTATAAAACTGAAGAAAAACAAACCTGGGAGACTTAAAATGCCAGTCCCAAATATTCCCAGATATTACTTAACCTTTCCAGAATTTTTTGGAACCTGTTTACCAGTATTCCAAAAAACTCTGGATATCATCCAGTTACTCAAATGTATCTGAAAAATACTAATAAGGTATTCTTCAGATATATATTTGGATTAGAAATATCCAAATACACATTCCTAAGCAGAAGTGCCTAACATTGAAACTGAATCCAACGAAGATGGAGGTCCTGTGCCTGAGTCGGAGCGGTTTGAGGGTAGGGATTCCATTACTGACCTTCGATGGGGAGCAGTTGGTGCCAGCACCAAGAGTCAGAAGTTTGGGAGTGCTCCTGGATATTGCCTTAACAATGGAGGCCCAGGTAGCAGCCATTGCCAAGGCAGTCTTTTACCATCTATGGCTGATTAGGCAGTTGGTTCCCTTCCTTGAATGCAATGACCTGGCAACAGTGATCCATGCTATGGTCACCTCGAGAATGAACTAATGCAGCGCTCTTTACATGGAGCTGCCCTTGTCCCAAATCCGGAAGCTGCAGCTAGTGCAAAATGCAGCAGCCAGGCTGTTGATGGGTCTCTCGGTATGAGAGAACATCCGGCCTGCGCTGAAGGCATCACACTGGCTGCCAATAGCATACCAGATTTGCTTCAAGGTTTAAAGCCCTATATGGTCAGGGGCCTGCCTACCTGAGGGACTGCCTTTCCCCATATGTCCCCCAGAGAGCACTGAGGTCAGGATTGCAAAACTGCCTGATTCTTCCTGGCCTGATAGACGCCAGACTGGCCATCACCAGAGTTAGGGTCTTTTCAGTGGTGGCTCCACACTGGTGGAATGAGCTCCCAGAAGATATCAGGGCCCTGTGGGGCCTTTTACAGTTCTGCAGGGCCTGTAAAACAGAGCTCTTCCACTAGGCTTTCGATTAGGAGCCACCACTGCCTATTGCCTGGCGATGGTGAATGAGCTATTCAAACTGAATCATTATGGCCCTCATGGCATTTGGGAACATCTTTGGATATGGGATGCTATGGAGTATTAATTGCCATATGTACTAAATTGTGCATTGTACTGATTGCTGCTATACAAATTTTATTAGATTTTAGTGTATTTATTATATTTTGACATGTTGTGCACCGCCTTGAGCCTGTGTGTGCAGACAAGGCAGAATATAAATTGAAATAAATAATAAAATAATAAATAACATCAAAGAAACATACATTCCACAATGAAGGAGTACAAGCAGAAAGAAGGTATAGGATTAAAACCTTTATGAATACTCAGAAAATATTAATTTATCCAGAGAATCCAACATCAAAATTCAAGGAAAAAATTGAGAACAAATTTATTTCCGTGGCCGTGCTCTGTGATTTTCTACTTCCTGTTGTAGATAAGTATCCTGAATAGATACAATATCATGATAATATTGAAACTATTACTTGGATATATGGAAAAGTGGCAACCGGTAGTGCAAACTGTTACGCATTTAGGCCAAGTGCATGACAATGTGGGAAGATGGATTCAGTTCTGTATTATATTACTAAGGGTCATTTTACACCTCCCCTCTAAAGTAGTTTGACTGTTGTCTTTTCCTGTGCTGATTTCACAGTGGTGTGAAATTTCACTCCAGGGGGTCTAAGTGCACTAATCAACAGCAATTGTTTAAAGCAGAATAAAGCCGGTTGAATACTAGCTTGACCACAGGAGGGCAATTAGTAGATGTGGACATTTCAGTAGCAGCACGGTTTCACACTGCACAGAGGTGTGGGCAGGTTTTTTTGGAACTAGAATGATTCCAGTGGGAAAGTCAGATGTAAAAACAGCCTAAGAAAGATACCTGCACTTTTAATGGAGAACATAAGATGGCATTAAGCAAAATGTGAGTACACACTCAGCAGACAGCAAAAATTTCCATCTCCATTGTGAAATTGCATGAGTAGTATTCCTACAGTTAAGTGACCCAAACTCGTGATGACAGTACAAGACCAACAGAGTATGTAGAGAAATGAAGAACTGGGTTTTACACATTCTGTTTTAGTACCAATAAAGTAATAACATTCTGTATCCAATTGCACTTGTATAAAAATAGATAATTTCTGTATTAAAAGCTACTTTTTCCCCACTAAGGTTTTTTTTTTTTTAAGAATTATATTCAAATAAAACAGCACTGCTTGAGCAAGCTGGAAGGTCATTTTGTTTAGCTTCTCCACTGCACCAGTGCTCCAATGCCCACATCATGACAATTATCAAACAATCTAAAGGTCTATTTTTTTCTGGAAGAGAAATTATCAACATCACTGTGAGATTCACATCTTAATTAGCAAGTCTAATTCATGAAGTTCATATTTGCCTTGCCTTGTATTTGGATAAAGATTTACAGCAACTGACAAACTGAGCATTTCAACAATATAACACCATGATATCAAAGGCCAAACTGTTTTGAGTTGGTTTCAAATGAAGTTAACTTTTAGGGAATTTGTATAAATACTTTTTTCAGCATTGATAAAACTTTATAGGGACTATGATGTTCATCACAGCTGTTGACAAGATGGATAAGATTTAGAGAAGTGCTGCTAAGATAAAATACTTGGAGGAGAGACTAAAGATTTGATTGGCTGATTTCTGGACCACTTCTATAAACTAGGCTCTCTGATCAAAAACTACCTACATGTGGAAATCTAGCTTGTAATGCAGAACGGTTCTAAGCCAGCTTTCTCCTTAACATGACAATTTTTTATTTCAGGAAACAGAAGGACATGGCCACACAAATATAATTTTTGAGTATTTTTATTTGCTAGGTTAGATACACAGTAACATCATTTCATTGTTACATTTTAGGTATTTTAACATTTTCTCCCCAATCCCTCCTTTTTCAATCTAATCTTCGTCTTTCAGCCAGGAACACAGAGCTTGTAGCTTCCACTGAACGTCTTCTTTCTGTTCCTCTTTTATCCAGTTCAAATAGATAGACCATTTCTCCTTGATCTGCGATGTTCTATCCTCCCATATGGCCATACAAATATATGTGGATAACATCATTCAGTAGCCCTTTACTATGCAACAGTTCTGAATGTTAAGCTTGGTTTTATGGAAAGGTGTATTGATTTTAAACATTTGAAGGAAGAATCTGATGAAGACTGTTCACTATAAATGCCAAAGACAGGACCAAAAGAAATTTGGAGTTTGTTTCGAATCAATTCCATTTCAATCAAAGAGCAATTCAAAGACAGGAGGAGCAAGAAGAGAGGTTCTGCAAAATTTCAGAATTTCACTCTGTAGATTTCATTTCATTTATTTATTTCATTTGATTTGTATCCCACCCTCCCCCACAAGCAGGCACAGAGGCTGGCAATGTCTTCCCTAACCGTTATATCCTCCTGCTAGAGCATCAGCCTGTGGTGTTTCACATAAAACAACTGCAAAGACTGAAGTTACAAAAAGATGCATTGATTTCTCTTCAAAGAGAAATCCCTGTTTTAAAAGGGAACAAGAAAAATAAATGGCTACATTTAAGAGCTGCTCTGAGCCTGCGACGTGGAGAGAGCAGCCTATAAATCTAATAAATAAATAAGAGTAAATTTTTGAAAAAGAAATTCCCTTCCCCATAACAACACTACAATCTATATAGGGCAGATGTTGGCTTGGATCTTAAGAACCTCCAGTGATGAGCACTGATGCTCTATGCTCTTCCAGGAAAAGGAGAAGGCTTTCTTTAGTTTCTGCTTCAGAGGATCTCCCTCTCTCCTCCTCTCCCCCTGAGGCCCCAGGGAAGGGGGGCATCATTGAATCCAGATATGGGCCTGTATCTGGACATAAAAGATAATTGATTATTGACTTAAGTAATAGGTCTTTCAATATGAGCTGGAAGAGAACAAAAGAAAAATAATAAGATCCTTGTATTTGTTAGGTTGCTCAAAATAATGACTTGCCATTTGGTGTGGCCATTGCAGCCATTACATTATGCTCATGCTTATTACACATGGCTTGTAAAACAGACTTGACTTTTCTCCTGCACAAAGAGATAAATAGAATTCTTGTGACTGCTCTATTGTGATGTCTACAATAAAAAGCAAACCATCCATCTGTCATTTAGGAGATTATGGCTGTTATTTGCAACAGATGTTTTGCTTTGGTGGAGCCTTGCCACCTAGATGATAAATAGAAATGATGCATAAATGCAAAGGTCTTGTCCAGATCTTTCTGGGAACAGTTCAAAGGCAAAAACAAAACAAAACAAATAAAACAAAAACAGTTTGTTAAAGACAGTGTAACAAGGCATTGTTATTTCATTGTAGATACATCTTTTGTAGTTTATTGAAATAAATACCTTTCTTGCAAAATGAAGGTCACAGTCCAACCAAAGCTGAAATTTGTAAATCCCATTAATATTATTGTGAGATAGTTAAATATGTGGGGGAGTTACTCAGTAATGCCAAAGCACTGTGAAAATATAATTTAAAAATCAGACTAAAAAAGAAATGTAGTCTGTACCCCACTTAACTTAAGGCAAGATAGCATATACCCAAAATACATACCCTAGTGCCTGAACAACAGGCTGCTTACTTGAGGCAGCCCAGAGAATCACCTGTCAACCAGCAGCTGATAAAAGAAGGGCCACCTGGCCCTTGGAAGTAAGGATGGCCAGGCTAGATCCAGGTGCAGGGACAATGGGGAAGGGTGGCTGATTGGTTCCTTGAGGATTGAAGAGGTGGGGCAAATTAGCCATAAGGAAGAAATAAAAGGAGGGCTTCACAGGCAGGCAAGAAGGAGATAGCAGCACTGTGCTGGGTACAATTGAGTGTTGGTCCAAGGGAGGAAAGGAAAGATCTGTGCTGCATGGCCAATATCCTACCAACCCCAGTTCTGAAGGTTAAGAGGATCTCACGGACAGAACATAATGGCACAGAGAGTGGGGGATGAATTCTCACAGGTGAGTACTCACACTTTGTTTTATTTATTTCATTTGTCTGCCTTTATCATGGAGACTCACAGCAGGTTACACATTATAAAACAATGTGATCAAATATTATGAGATCTAATAAGCAATGCAATAGGGCTAGGATCACAAAAATTAGAAACAATACAATAGAAGTACTGAACATGACAAGTGGAAACCCACAAGGACTTGTGGGAGACATCTCGTTTCCTCCTCCCCCACTATTTCCTTTTCCCCATTTTTGAAAGTTCCCATAATCTCTCCCTTTCTTTATGATTCCTTCTCTCCTTCCCACCCAACAGCCACCCTACATTTATCTGCCCCTCAGCTTTCCCTCCCCCCCCAGCAGCATCTATCTAGGAAAACTATGGCCCTTTTTTGTAGTGCTGGTGAATAGGCATGGTAGTGAACTCTCAAGAACTTATGAGGTGGTACCTTACTTTCATCTGTATCCCTCACCCTGCACTATTTCCTTTTTTCCTCCTCCTAGCAACCCGCATACCCTTTCCTCTTCCTCTACCCTAGCTAAACCTGGCCCCAATGAGTCTTCCCACAGAGGCCAAAACAACATCTGGAAAGAACCCTCCCGTTCTACCCTGCCTTTTACTCACAGAAACCCTTTACAACAGCCACAGTGAGAATCAGTGTATTAAAGCTACAGATTCTCCTTTTATCATTTTTGGTTTTTTAAACTCCCCCTAGATATAGATTTCACACTCTTCTGTAAACCTGGGAATTTTGGGGGGTTTGTAGAAAGATCTGTCTCCTGTTCACACCTCCAGTATCCTCAGATTTGACTGACTTCGCTATTAGAATTTAGAAGTGGGAACCACAAAGGCTCAAAGGAGGCATCTAATTTCCCCCCTCCCCCACTTTTCTTTTCCTTTCCTGAAAGCCCCATAGCCTCCTCCCTTTCCTGCATCCTTCTTCCCTACCCACACAACAGGCAAATTACATTTATCTGCTCCTTTGTCTTCAGGTCCCCCCCCCCCCCAGCAGCCTCTACCTAAGAAAATTATGGCCCAATTGTGCAATGCCAGCCACTGGGCCAGGCCCACTTGCATGGCAGGGAACCCTCAAGAACTTGTGGGGGGGCACCTCACTTTCCTTTCTCATATATTCCCCTTTCCATACTATTTTCTCTTTCCCTCTTCCTGTCAACCTCATATCCTCTCTCCTTTATCTGCCTCATTCTTTCCTCAGTCATTCACCAACCTGTCTTTTATCTGCCTCCCATCTTCAACTGTATTTATTATTTACTTCATTTATACCCCATCTTTCTCTCACCAAAGCAGCTCACATTGTTCTCCTCTCCTCCTCTTTTCTCCTTACACCAACCCTGTGAGATAAGTTTAGGGTTGCCAGGTCTGGTTGGAAAATACCTGGTGACTTTGGGGGTGGATCCAGGAGAGGGCAGGGTGAGGGGAGGGGCCTCAGAATAGTACAATGACATAGAGTCCACCCTTCAAAGCAGCCATTTTTTCCAGGGGCGCTGATCTCTGTCAGCTGGAGATCAGTTGTAAAAGCGGGAGATCCCCAGACCCCATCTGGAGGCTGGCAACCCTAGATAGGTTAGGCCAAAAGTATGTGGCTGGCCCAAATCATGCAGTGATCTTCCACAGCAAAATTTGAACCTAGGTCTCCCATAGGATTGCCAGCTCTGGGTTGGAAACTTTGGTGGTGGATCCAGGAGAGGGCAGAGTTGGGGAAGTGGAGGGACCTCAGCATGGGACAATGCCATACAGTCCACTCTTCAGAGCAGCCATCTTCTCCAGGGGAGCTGATCTCTGCCACCTGGAGACCAGTGATAAAAGTGGGAGATTTCCAGGACCCACCTGGAGGCTGGCAACCTCTCAGATCCTACTCGGAAGCTCTAACTGCTGCATCACACTGGCTGTCACAAGGTGACTGCTGTTGAACTGTAGCAAACAGCCAGGCCTAGCTGAGTCAAGCAGTCGGGTGGTATCAAGTCAGCCAGTGGTTGCAGTCAGGCATGGCTTTAATGAGACTTCCCTCAAAATCCAAAATAGCCCTGGAAAAGACCTTTGGTCCTCCCCCTGCCTTTTACTCACAGAAACCAAGCCTTGGGATGATGTGGTTGCCTAAACGGCCACTGAGGGAATCGGTTTGTTAAAGCTACAGGGGCTCCTTTTATCATGTGTATTGGGATATTTGGTTAATATAGCAGAGTTTGCCCAGTCATAGAAGTATGATACTGAGTGGTAGTGTTCCCTCTAAGCTGAGTTAATGTGAGCTGGCTCACAGTTTTTTAGCCTGTGGCTCACACGTTTTTGTCTTAGCTCAGAAAGGATGGCTCCAGAGAGATCTAATTTATACAGTAGCCAAATCACTCACTCACAACTTTAATGCCAGTAGCCCCCAATGTAGAATTTTTGCTCACAAGACTCCACAGCTTAGAGGGAGCATTGCTGAGTGCAGTGAATAAATCTCCCAAGAAGTATGTTACAAGAAAGTTAAACTTACATTTATTCAAGTAGATTCAGTTCATTTGCAGGTTACCGTTGAAAGAATTGAGAGAAGCCTAATCTAAAAAGTACTTTCCCTGTTATAAATTGCCAGCTTGTCTGACATAATGGTCCTTTCCACCCTTGGATCTCATCCCTGGTATTATCAGAGTTCAACTCAGGACACAATACCTTGCATTTAACCCTGGTTATAACAGCATCCATTTATCCTGGGACAAGTGTGGGGCGAGACTAGGGTCACCTCAATGTAATGTGGGAACAAAAAATATCCCGAGATAATTACAGGGGTGAACTCGAGTGTAGTGTAGAATGTAAAAGTACCCCGAGATAATTACAGGGGTGAACTTGTGTGTAGTGTAAAATGTAAGTTCGGGGACAGGGTTGAATCAGAATTTAAGATCTAGTGCAGAAAGGGAGTCTGTGGGAATATGAAGGCCTACAGGAGAGACCTGCAGAGACATGTCTCCATGGAAGGCCATGTAGAGGAAGAGAATAGAGAGAGGAGGGTTCACAGGGAACTTCTCAGGTTAAGACATAGAGAGGGATCCCATTCAAGGAGATATAACCTATACACACTATCCACCTATTTGTTGGTTAGATTTCAGACTTTTCTGTAAACCTGGGGTGTTGTTCTGAGTTGTAGAAAGATCTGTGTTGACTGTTCACAGCTCAAGTCACTGGATTTAAGTATCCTCAGATATCACCAGTTTTGCTATTAGTATTGATGATGATGATATGTCAAGCAATGCCAAAAAGGGAATTACAGAAGTAGAAAAAAATGCAGTAAGAGGAGACTACAACAAGATGATAATACATACCATGCACGTAGTGTAGACTACAGTTATATTCTCTTTAGAAAAGTAACTTCCTGAACCATTCTGTTATACTCTTCCCCTATTTCGCTTCGATAAAAATGCCCTTCTGAACACCGGTGTTTTACACAGCTGGCAGAATGACAAGAAGTCTAGGAGTGTTCCTGATAGAACTGTCATGGTTATACTTCTAAATAATTTAATAAATAATTAAATAAATCAAGTGATTTATCGGGCACCTGTGTTTCAGGCTTATTAAAAATATCAGATTCACTAATAGAGTCAGGTGCGTAGCTGTGTTGGTCTGAAGCAACACAACGAAGTTTGAGGCCAGTGGCACCTTTAAGACCAATGAAGTTTTATTCAAAGTATAAGCTTTCGTGTGCAAGCACACTTCTTCAGATACAGTGAAACAGAATCTCATCAGCCATTACATATTGTGGGGGTTAGTTGCCAGGAAGGGCCAGTTAGAGTCAAGATGCATGAGTAACTGAGCAATTATAGCTGAGATTGGATTAGGGGGGTTGGTAAAATCTGGAAATGGCAGTAAATTAGCATACAAACCCAAGAGTTAACAAACAGATGTGAGAATGAGGTTTGAGTGCAGTGGAACCTCCATGACCAATAAAGTTCAATTCTGGGTATAAGGTCAAATTTACATTTGACTTTCCCACTAGAATCATTGTAGTTTAAAAAAAACCTGTCTATACCTGTTTCTTGTTTCAAACCATACTTGTTCTAGTTTATAAATTAATGTTTACATTCATTAATTGCCCTCCTGTGGTCAAGCTAGCTTTATACTGCTTTAAACAAATGCTGTTGCTTAGTACTCTTCAGACCCACCTGGAGTGAAATTTGAAATCAGTGTGAAATGAGCTTGGGAAAAAAGACAGCAGTCAAACTACTTCAGAGGGGAGGTGTAAATTGGGCCTAAGTAAGAACTGATTCACTTAGCATGTGTAGATGCACAGTCCTTCAGCTACACTGCTACACTGAAACAATGTTACCTATAGGTAGGGGGATTAGTTGCGAGGAAAAGCTAATTAGAGTCAAAATGCATAAGTAACTGAGCAATAAATACATCGAAGATTGGAATAAGACTAGTGAATAGCAGCAAACTGGCATACAGAGAGGAGTTTAACAGCAAATGTGAAAACTAAGTTTGAGTCCTCTGGCACCTTTAAGACCAAAAAAAGTTTAATTTCTGGGTATAAGTGAGAACTGAGTGATTTAGCACATGTACTGATAAGAAGCCAATATCTCTGTTATACTCATTGTCCTGAGTATTATAATAACTTGTAATTCAGCAATCTCCCGTTCCAGTCTGTTTCTAAAATGCCTTTGAAGTAAAACAGCTATTTTGAGGTCCCCTACTGAGTGCCCTGGGAGGCTGAAATGTTCTCCTATAGGTTTCTCGGTTTTGTGATTCTTGATGTCAGATTTGTGTCTATTTATCCTTTGGTGTAGGATTTGACCTGTTTGTCCTGTGTAGAGAACTGAAGGTAATTGTTGGCATTTAATGACATATATAATGTGAGAAGATGGGCAAGTGAATAACCCTGAAGAATGGATTTATACCCTGAGACTTGGAGTCTCAGAGCAGCTTACAAACTCCTTTCCCATTCCCTCCTCACAACAGACACCCTGTGAAGTAGGTGGGCTGAGAGAGTTGTTTCAAGAACAGCTCTGACAGAACTATGGCTTGCCCAAGGTCATCCAGCAGCTGCAAGTGGAGGAGTGGAGAATCAAACACGATTCTCCCAGATTACAGTCTGCACACTTAACCACCACACCAAGATGGTGTACTTGATGTTGTTCAGCCTGAAATGGTGTAATTGATGTTGTTAAGTCCAGTGACTGTGTTGTCTGGCTGTATGTGGCAGCAAAGTTGGCATCTGGGTTTATTGCAAACTCTGGTACCATATTAAACTTATGTTTGTATTATTGTGGGTGAGGAGTTTTTGTCATACTTATCATTATCAAAGCTGGGAAAAGAAGCTGGAAAAAATAACTATTAAGTGTGTGGGGAATTAATATGCACACTACCATTGAGATCTGGAAAAAATGTTCACTTTTGTGACAATTTTTGACAATAATTTAGCTTCATACCCCCATAGCAAAAATAAAATGGACTTTAAAGTATATTTCCTAAAGACCATGTCGGGTTTGCTCAAATGACATATTGTCATGCCTTACTGAATCTTTTACAATAATTTAGGATAGTATATGAAATATGATTTGGCAGTCTCACAGAAAACATCACCATCATGTACGAACTATAAATAATGCAACTAACTAAATAAAAACAAGCCAGTAATGGCTGTAGTACTGGGCCCTAAACATTAACTAAATTGTTATTCCTCCCTCTCTCTCTCTCTCTCTCTCTCTCTCTCTCTCTCTCTCTGTAACAAAGCAATCTAAGGAGCTCAAAGAGGGCCAAATTCAATTTTTATCTAAATCTATGACTTCCTCAAACTCCCAGATTAAATAAAGTTATTCAAGCTTTCCAAGAATGAGTGTGCTCCATTTTATTTATTTATTTTCCTTTTATATTTTAAGTTTTAGAAAGGCGTTTTTTAAAAAAAGTTTCATGTAAGATTTTCAGAGATAGATAATTTCATTTTTCAGTGCAATGGTGGGATTGGAAAGGTAAATTAGGATCATGTGTTTAAAAAATAAAATCATCATAATCAAGACTCCCAGAAATTAGTGGGAAGAAAACCTTTGTAATCATGTTCATTAGTTGTGTTGCTGAAACACCTGGATAACTTATCATCTTAAGAACAGCCTTGAACCTGGTAGCTACTACCAGTGGTAAAAAAAAAGTGAGTATTCATTATAAATGTGTATGAACAAACCCTGTATTTTAAACTGCTGCTGGTAAATGACTCACAAAGATAAAGAATTCAAAAGATTTTTCACTTTGTAATAGCCTAACTTCTGGAATTTTATATGGTGCATGATACCACATTCATATTATCTTAAAAACACAGCATTTCCAGCCTTACAAATATAAGCCAATGCCAACTAACGGACACCTATGGGAGGTGCTAGGGGGAAAAAAGATCAGCACTCCAATCCCCCAAAGTCTTTTCTAGGTCACATTGTAGAGTTATGTTTAAAGGGGGGGGGGATTTTAATCCGAATGGGAATTTTTCTGGCAAATCTCAGGCACACCTGAATTGGCCAATATATTTATGAATAGATTGGAAAATAAGTATATCCTTCAAGACAGCTATATCTACCAAATATATATTATCTTTTGCAAAAACAAAACAAAAACTCAATGTTATCTTTATGCTTTGGAATGGAACCAAGGAATCTCTAGTTAATTTTGGCTGGTTCATTAATAACATCCGTAGCACAATTAAATTTGAAATGACCTATGATAAATCTAAAGCCGGTTTGGTGGTGTGGTTAAGTGCGCAAACTCTAATCTGGGAGAACTGTGTTTGATTCCCCACTCCTCAACTTGCACTTGCTGGATGACCTTGGGCAAGCCATAGCTCTGACACAGCTGTTCTTGAAAAAGCAGTTTCTGTCAGAGCTCTCTCAGCCTCACCTACCTCACAGGGTGTCTGTTGTGGGGAGGGGAAGGGAAATGAGTTTGTAAACCACTTTGAAACTCCTTCAGGTAGTGAAGGGCGGGGTATAAATCCAATCTCTTCTTCTTATAAAGTGCATTTTTTGTATGTAGAAATAAGAAGGGTTGGCATTACCCTGTAGATGGATGTTTATAGAAAGCCTACCAATACCAGTTCATACCTTTATTTATTTATTCAACTTATATCCCGCCCTCCCCACCTTTCGGCAGGCTCAGGGCAGCTACCAACATACAGTAGAACACAATATAGTTTCCAGCCAGGTCACTTAAAAAGGAACCTGCCATATTCCCAGTTTTTAAGACTGAGGAGGAGTTGCAGTGTAGATGGTGACTTTAAGAGACAAGCTGAGATTTTGATAAGCCAACTTGTAGATAGGGGTTGTTCTTCGGGAATATTAAGAAGAGCTTTCTCCAGAGCAAACAATACACCAAGGACAACCTTACTTCAAGCATAAAAAAATAAAGTGCTGATAGGATGATAATTCCTTTGATGTGCAACAGTACATATAAACCAGTTCAATAAACCAGATCAGGCAATTGTAGAAAAATATTGACATCTCCTGTCTAACATCCCAAGGTACCAAAATCCTCCCCTATTTACAGCCAAAAGACCAAAACCTTGGAGACTTGCTAGTGAGAAGCAGGCTTCCAAAGATGAAGCACAGGAGCTGTGGGAGTGGGAGGACAGTCCCAAAATGTGTCCTCCCCCCCCCCCCCCCTGCACAGGATGTGCTTGTGTGGTGACCAGGAAAACCTTCAGAATTCATCCAATACTAAGACTTTTTCTATTAACTCATTCAGAAATTGTAATTACAAGAGAGTAATTTATGTTATTCAGCATCCTTTTAACTTAATGTATGTGAGAATGACTACTAAGTTAGTCAAAGTCAGAATTTGTGAACTTAAGAGCTGTATTAAGACTAAAGAAACTAAATGCTCCGCTTGTCAACCATTATCTCACTTTCCGCCACACTGAGAAGTAGCTGTGATTCTGGGTTGTGGAATGCGTTCAGCCTACATCTTCAAGCCTGTATAAATCCTACAGAAAGGAGAAGTGTTTTGGATTTGCCATCTTCAGACCTATGGGATTGAATGAAGAAGTGGACTGGACTTGCTGTGTTTGAATGTGAATGGTTTCTGTGGCTAAGTGCCTGCTGTTCACCAATGGGCAGTGCTGATCCTTTGGTGTGTGCCCCCCCTTCCTTCTTCCTTCAGGAGCAGAATTACATACCACATGGGAGGTATTGCATCATCCTTTTGTTCCATCATATAGCTGACCCTATTATGATAAATTACAAAATTGATTTCAATTACTGGTTGATGACACACATTGGATATTGGAAATTTTATATTGGAAATTTTGGAAATATTGAAAATTTTATAGCAGGTTTGTTTGCAGGTTTAAATGTTCATTTATGTATGTATGTATGTATGTATGTGTATATATATATATATATATATATATATATATTCATATATAATTTTGCTTTATAGATTATAATATCAAAGATTTATGTGTGAGTGCAGTTCCCATGTGAAGGGATCCATGGCCTGCTTTATAAGCTTATATCAAGCCACACAATACATGAGGTAGAATGGTTTTATATTTTTTGCAGAATTTTCCAAAAAAAATTCAATACAGAATTACATTGCTTATTTCTTATGGCAATTTGGCTTTTTTCTTTTCTCTTTTGTATTTCCAGATAACAACACCTAGTCAGGATTAATGTATATTTTCTGGATTTTTAAAAGGATGCATTATTGACACTGAGGAAGGCCCTTGAGGCTGAAATACCTGTGGTCTCATGTTTGATTTGTTTGTCATTTGATAAGTTCATCAACTTTGTATGGGAAATTATTACAGTTTATGTAATGCTTGTTCTGACCCTTAATACAGCCTGATATTTAGGCCCCATGTTTTTAATTTTACTATTGTGTATGCCAAATAATAAATATTTATTTTGATATCAATTTTATTAGCTGTAGCTTGACCCTTGTAGCTTAACATTCAATAACATCTTCATCAAGGATGTGTATATATATATATATATATATATATATATGCAGATCTGGAAACCAAAGGCAGTAACAGAAAACTGTAAGGTAATAATTACTTAACCATGAGCTCCCACCAATAAAAGACTAATAAACTGAACTAATGAATCACAATCTGCCAAAGAGGAATTGTTAGCCACCACTTCTAATATCATGTTTGAAAAGATGTGTGACAGAACTACTCTTTTCTGCTGTGTTTCAACCCCAGAGTGGATGGCTAGAGGATGGTTGTAGAAGGGGTCAGGTGATGAAAGTGGCCAGTAGGGTTCCACCTATTTTCTCTAGAGTTGCTGGCTCTAGCCTGCCTCCTCAGTCCTAGCAATGCATTGATTGACCTGTTCACTTGTTCCTCTAATTTGATTATTACATTGCCAACCGAATCAAAGTCCATCAGCATTCCTCATTATATTTTTTCATCTATTTAGAATTCGTTGATTTCTGTTACTTCAGATTTTGAGCCTGACATAGCCCAGGTGTCCTTTGTTTTTGTTACTGTGGTGTCGATGATGCTTCAAATTGCCCTTCTTGAAGACCTTTTTATTCTTTACTGTTGAGTCGCAAGAGAAATAAACAATCAGTCTGCTAATCTCACAGGTAGCTTTCTCCCTTCTGTAAGATCTTTCTGTCTTGTCAGAGTTTCAGGGGCTGCCTGTCTCATAGCTTCATAGAATAAGAGCTGCAGTGTATAAAAATGAAAAAGTATCAAATTCAATGGCCACCTACACAATAATGTCCCTTGTTTGCCTCAGATTTATCTGGGCAGCAGAAAAGCCATAGCCTATATGGAAAGGCATCCACCTCACCTCTACTCATTTGTCAGTGGTCCTTTTGGAGTGCATTCCTAGTTAGGGTGGCCACTGAGGGTCAAACTAAACCTTATTGTTGGAGTTGGTACTGTGAGCGGAGGAAGGTCTCATCTCCCCCTCCCCCCGCCGCCACCACTGTTTTCCCATGTGAAAACCATGCTGGGGAGAGTTAATTCCCCATATTTTGGTGCTCTGCATGTACAGATACTCCATATGGAGCAGTGAAAACAGGAAATAACTCCCCCCCCCCATGATTTCCTTTAACATGCCATAACCATGTGTTTTAGGGGGCAGTTTAGGTAGTTAACCCCCCCTCTTCCCTTCCCACATGGAAATCTGAATGCAGGGTATGTGTGGCTACAATTTTGTTTTTAAAGTTCCTGGGAAATTCCAGTCAGATGTCTCCCAATGCCTTGTATGTTTTAACTCTGAAAGTTTGCTTAACATAAAATTGTATCTCATCTGGGGAGATCATCATCAGGTGAAACAATGAGAGATTTAGAGGGAACAAAAAGGCTAGCAAAATTTCTCAGAGGGCTTCCAAATAGCTAAAGGTAAAGGTTTCCCTTGCTCAAAAATCCAGCTCTAGGGGGCAGTGTTAATCTTAGTTTCCAAGCCGAAGAGCCAGCGCTGTCCAAAGATGTTTCCGGTCATGTGGCCAGCATGACTAAATGCTGAGGCACAAGGAAAGCTGTTACCTTCCCACCAAAGCAGTACCTATTTAGCTACTTGCAATTTCTTGCTTTCGAACTGCTAGGTTGGCAGGAGCTGGGGCCAGAGATAGGCGCTTACTCTGTCACGCGGCACTACGGTCTCGAACTGCCAAACTACAGACCTTCCGGACTGCAGCTCAGCATCTTAACCTCTGAGCCATCATGGCCCTCCAAATAGCTACACTGCATCTAATAATACCACTCCTGCTTGTGGTAATGCTGCTACCATGGAGTATTAATGGAATGATATTTTGCAACTAGGGCAGCTTCACAGTTTGGGGTAAAAACAAGCTAGAAAATAAGTCCAATGTATACCTTTCGCTTGTTCTTATTATCAGGGAGAGCCCTGTTTGTTAGCACTTGTCCATAGCAAATAGTTGTCTCTTTTTGTCTTATTATGTGTGGGTGGGTATAAAGAGAAACTGCTAATGTCTGCAGATTCAGCTGCTGCTCAAGTCACAGGAGCAAGTGACAGTTAAAACTTTAGCAAACAGCACTTGCTTCTTCTATATCCCCCTGGTATCTAGATGCCAAATGTTCTACATGTCTTTGCAGATATTCTAGAGCAAGTTCAACTACACCTATCATGACTTTTAGCCAGGGCTTTTTTTGTAGAAAAAGTCCAGCAGGAACTTGTTGGCATAATAGGCCACACCCAACAGCAGAAACTTAGGCCACACCACTGACAACATAGCTTATTAGCATATTAGGCCACACCCCCATGTTACCAGAAGAGTGGTCATCCAGCCACACCCACCTTTTGCTTCTTATTCTGTTTAACTTGTTTGTTGTCAAAACCCAGGGCTTTTTTGGTAGCAGGAATTAATTTGCATGTCAGGCCACATACGCCTAATGTAGCAAATCCTAATGAGTTTCTGCTGTTGGGTGCGGCCGATTATGCTAATGAGTTCCGGCTGGATGTGGCCAACTCAGGAGCCAGCCAGAACTCCGTTCCTGTGCGTTCCTGCCCAAAAATAGCCCTGCTTTTAGCATTCTTCAAAATATTCTTAGGGTTTTAAAAGTAAGGAAATGATTATGGCCAGTCTACTAATACATCCTGATTCAAAAGCCAGTGCAAGTTGTGATACTGAGAAGTATATCAACAGAGCATACTACAGTAGGGAAGTGCCTTCAGCAGTGTATAATCATAGAAGGGCAGGGGAGATTCAGATGGTGAATGGTGATTCTCGGTGTGATAATTAGGGGTGTTATAACTATACAATATTGTCCCTGAAATCGTGGGTTGTGTGCAAATACTTTTCATACCACATTTAATGTGAATGAGAAGGCCAATTAAAGATAAAAGTCAACTTGAATGTGATGATACATCTTTAGTTATGATCGGAGCTTTCCTCACAAGTGCAAGGGAAAAGGAAAGCCTCTTTACCAATTGTTCTGTGGAGCAGCACAACCTGTTATAATTGCTGTGGGGAACACTGGTATTTTGCTACAAATGTGAAAAATGGAAATAAAATACACAGTGTTTAAGGAGACATGAAAATGTATACTTCTACAGTTACTATACTAGCGAAGGGAAATGTGGGAGGGAAATTTATTACAATGAATATTATTGCCTTCAGTTATAACTGTACTTTTGGCAGTACCAGCAAAATACTGATAGTAAAAAACATACTGTGAAGCTCAAGATAGGGTTATCTGGGCTGTCATTGTAACTATATCAGTTTGTTTGCTATATATATATCCCTCTAGCCTTCACATGTAAATTGTCTTATAGCCTGGAAATCAGCATGCACACTTTTATAAAAATTACTCATTTCCCCCATCTGCTATTCATGCTGGTCTGCTATGGCATCCAACCAGGTCTCTAACAAAACCTGTTGGTTGTACTAAGAATAGGTTTATGTAGTTTCATTGCCCATTCTCATTCTTTTGTTTCTCAAAATGCAACATTAGTGTGCCAAAGGCATTGCTATGATGTACTGCTTAATTTAATTAACTATCTTGCTTCTATACTGTCTGATTGCTGTGTCTACATTCATTTTCAATAAGGCACACGCTGTATGTACTGAACGGATGGTGCCAGTTTCCTAATGTCATCACAGCAGGGCTACCTAGAATGCTGTTGTACCATCCCCATGATGCCAGCAATTTGGGCTTGCAGAAGTGCGCACACAGCAGTTGAGCAACAAGTGTTTGGGGAAAGAAGAAAAGAAGAAAATAGGTATCGTGGCAGAATAGTGGGCTGGAAAAGAGAGGAATGCATATCCTTTTCCTTTGGAAATGTACACAGTATGATTGAGTTTAGTAGCCAGGATAAAAAGAAGACAGTGCATTAAACTCTGAATTTGTGTAACTTTTCGAACACAAATGACTTTTTCTGAGAATTTACACAAGTATCTCACTTTTGGGATTGTATCCTATTGTTTTGCTCTGTTAGCGATCATGGGTTCCACTGGTCAATATAACAGTGTCTTTAATCAGCAGAAGTTTCCCTTTGCTGGAGGAAAGCACAGGCACTGGCAGAACAAAATGGCAGCATCTAACCCATTTTGTCTTCTAAATTAGTGTTATAAAAGGGAGAAGGGATCCTGCTCCAAAATTCCCATATATTAAGATGAAATGTGAGTATAAAAAGCACGGAAGAAAGACAAGGGCAAGCTCAGTTCATACAGACTTCACCAGAGGTCTTCTCCATATGACAATTCCGCCTTCTTTAGTGCCTAATACGGTTGGAAATAAATGCTGTCAACAGTTTGCCCTTTAGGAATGTAAATGGCACTTGTTTCAAGCGGTATTAATGAACTGTGTTTGCATTGATTTGCTTTAATAACAGGATACAAATCAGGGAAGCAATGCAGAACTTTCACTAGTTATTATCCAGTCGACTCTCTCATTGTTATGGCCCACTGTGTAGAAGGAAGAAAGTATCAACTATATAAATTGGATGAGGGTTATTTTGCAGAATGAGAATTTCTCATGCACCATTTTTCAATAGGGCAGGAATTACATGGTTTGGGTGACCGTAGCACCATGTGGATGAGCAGAACATGAACTCTCAGATGTTGTTAACAATCCTGCATAAAACAAGAATAAAATTTTGATTCTCCTTTGTTTTTCTCTTTTTCTCTTCTCTCTCAGCTATTTGCTCTTCCTTAGTAAGACTCTTTTCACACTTTGAGAACACCATGCCACAGTATGATGATCCTGAGTTTCCATGACATGACTAGCTACAAATTTTGGTAGTTTACTTAGAAGTAATTCCCATAAATAACTAAAGGACTTACTATTTTTGAGTAAATATGTTTAGGATCAGGCTGCAAGTATATGAACAATCTGCTGACAGAATTCCATTTTCAGTTTAACTTTCTTGAGCAGTCATTTTCTGCAAAACTGCAGCTGCCTATTCAGTTTTCAAACCTATTGTTTTCTCTGTCATCCCCTTAATACTGTTGTTTGCATGCTTTAGTACAAGACAATAAGCAGTCTTCCACAAGTATGTTTTGTTCATGATTTTACTGCATAATTGGTTCCTGAGTTTGTAGAACAGCATGTTCATGCACAGGTTACTTGCATGAAACTATTCCAAAATTTTCTTGTGTATACATGAAAGAGTTTAATATTATGATAATACAGGGAATTTAGATTTTGCATTTATGATTAATTTACAAGATGATTTAGACCTGTAAATACCAGGCATAAATGAGCCACTTTCAGATGGTACAACCCCATGCTGTTTCAGACTATATGTGAATATTACTGTGTGGAATATCATGAAAATATAGATTATTTATTATAGAGTGGTTAGAATTCTATTATACTATTAAAAGATTAACAGGTAAAACATTATTCTCTCATGAGAATTTAATTATACATAATGTTCATATGTGAAACATTAACTTTGAAGTTTATTTTCAATTAGATTGGTATCCCCCCCCCCTTTCCCCAAAGAGCTCAAGATAGCATTTTATCCTTATAATTATTTTGAAAGGTCAGGTAGAGACATGGCTGACCCAAGTTCATGGCAGTGGGAAATCCCTAACCATTCTATGAATCCTGGTGGTTTTTTGAAAGGTCACCAACATTTCCAGCTAAGGATTCTGAAGTGGTAGAACCACAGTATTCATTGACTTCCATATCAATCCTATGCAGAGTTGCTCCAATCTATGCTTATTGAACTTAATAGTTATAAATTGAAGTAACTATCTGACTCTTCTGTAAGATCTCAACAGGAACTACAACTTGGACATCTTAACATAAACAATATGTCAAAAGTAGCCTGTACAATATACCATACATTAAAGATCTGGCCAGCAATTTCTGAATATCACAGAAAGGTATGAGGTGGCTGGTAGTTTGTACATAACAGAAACTGGATGCATGGTGGAACAACAACATGTTATATCAATCTCCTTTGAGCAGCAGAAAAGCATGCAAGGAGCTGCTAGAATGAAAGGTTTCACTTCACTTTGTAACGTAATTTGGTCAAAATGTCCTTATACAGCTAGTTTGCAGCAAATTGTATTACAAACAAAAGTGGGGGGGACTACCCTAGCCCATACCATGACAACACAGCAGTCTAATTTAATCATGAAGAAAGAAGAATAAAGGATACTTCTGATGAAATCCTTCTGATAAAACACCACTCTGAAAGTAACAATACTTAGGTCTTTCTTGCAGGACCCTTAGCACTGATTAACTCTTACAGAACCCCCATGAGATGTTAGCCTTGCTGTTTTCACTGTCAAATAATAGTATCGAGAGAGCTTTCACCAGAAGAGAGATTTCCCCAAGGAACAGCTTATTGAGTATAAGTTGGATTCCTTCTCTTGAGGCTTGGTTCTCTGACATCACATTGCACTTTCCAGGAAATCACATCAGACACTTTTCAGGGGAAATCATGCAAATGTTACATTCGTTTTGGTATGCCTGAGGAAGACCAATATGATGTTTATTTAATGGATTTGGTTGAGTGAACTAAGAATGCTGAAGGAAAGCAAAAGAGCTATTGGGTTCTGCCTTTCAGAGGGCAGCTCCCAGGTTAATACAAAGAGGCATCCTGTTCAACATGTATAACATGCAGGGCTATTTTTGGGCAGGAACGCACAGGAACAGAGTTCCGGCTGGCTCCTGAGTTGGCCACACCCAGCATGAACTCATTAGCATAATAGGCCACACCCAACAGCAGAAACTCATTAGGATTGGCTACATTAGGGGTATGTGGTCTAACATGCAAATTAATTCCTGCTTCAAAAAAGCCCTGGATTTTGACAACAAAGTAAACAAAATAAGAAGCAAAAGGTGGGTATGGCTGGATGACCACTCTTCTGGTAACATGGGGATGTGGCCTAATATGCTAATAAGCTGTGCTGTGAGGGGTGTGGCCTAATATGCTAATGAGTTTCTGCTGTTGGGTGTAGCCTATTATGCTAACGAGTTCCTGCTGGGCTTTTTCTACAAAAAAAGCCCTGATAACATGTATATACAAGTAGAGTACTGTATCCAGGTATGCTAAGTCGCTCAGTCCAACATTCCCTCTTGACTCCGTATGCCATTTTTTCAGTGGAACAGTAGTGTAGCTTGACAACTCCTTGTCCCTGAAGGACCCTTACATACTGGTTCCTGATTCCAATGTGCTTTGACCATAGACTGTTCTTTTCTGAAAGAGAGAGGGCTATACAATCCTGATTATACTCTAGCAGTTGAACTTGCAGAGGGTCCTTAATACCAAAATCCTCCAGTAACATTACAAGCTACTCTAATTCTCTGCATGTTTTGGAAGTGGATATAAATTCTTCTTCAGCAGTTGCATGGGCAACAATCTCTTGTTTACAACTTACCCCACTCAGAGCACCACCAGCAAAGAAACAATACATAATCACTAGTGGATCTTTAGGTCTGATCTTTATCCAGCCCAGTCTGCATCAGCATATCCCAACGATGTAGGATTAGTTGCTGGCAGTCTGATTTAAAGTGTGTAGTACCCTTTAAGTACCTTATCACCCTTTTAACTGCACTCCAATCCTTTGTGGTGAGTGTGCTAACCTTTCTGGAAAATACAGTTTCAGCTGTTGCAATGTCTGATCTTGTTGTCATTTTTAAGTATAGAAGTTTGCCTGTGGCAGCTCTGTCATTATTATTGTTTGGCAGTTGTTCATCAGTTCCCTTTTCTTTGGAGAAGCCTGAGTCCATTGGTGTGGGCATTGGATTAACACCCTCCTGGTCCAGGCTTTACAATAGTTCCAGTATCTTCTGCTTTTGACTAAGAAGATAACTTCCATCTGGTACCCATTCAATCTGAATTCCTAAGTAACAGTTAGCATTGCCTAGCTGTTTGACTTCTATTTCCTTGTTTAGTTGGGATTTAATTTCAGCATGGTCATTTTGATTTTCAAGGGAAATAATCATAGGTCAGACTAAATGTCCATCTTCAGTCTTTGTGTCAGCTGTAAAGACAGGGGTCAACTTTGCCTTGTCAGAAGCCCTGATTGTGTAGCATCTTGGTCAGCTTATCCACCACCCTTTCACAACTTTTTAAAACCCATAAAGCCTCTTTTGAAGTTTAAAGACAAGATGTTTATTATTTTCATCTGTGCTGGCTGTTTCATGTATAATTCTTCCTCTATTTCACCACGTTACAAGGTAGTCTTAATGTCTAAGTGTTCTGTTTGCATGTTTCTGTAAGCTGTGATATTTAGGAGCATCCTAATTATGGAATATTTTACAACTGGTTGAAAAGTTTGGTCATAATCTGATCCATACATTTGAGAGGATCCCATTGCCACTAGTCTGGCTTTGATATTTTCAACATGACCATTTGCATCCTGCTTAGCCTTAATGAACCACTTACACCCAATGGCATTCTTACCTTTAGGTAGTTCAGTGAAAGTCCATGTGTTGTTCTTATGCAATGTGTCCATTTCTTCTTGTGCTGCTTTACTCCATTTGCTTGCTTCTGGCTCCAGCATGTGCTGTAATTCAGTCCATGATGTTGGCTCATGTGGTAGCGACATCATTGCAAAGTAAGTTAGTTTCTCAGCTGAAACTCCCTTGTTTGCCTGTGTGATGGATTGCACTTTTTAAAAGCTTAAAATTCTGTACAAATAGCTGAAGGACTGTGAAGGGCTGATTCCTCACAGAAACAGAGAGCCTTGAGTGATGGGCTGCTCCAAGGAATCTGATTGGGTAGCATCAGTTGAACAGAGACAGATTGCTGAACTGGATGCTGAGGAGGATTCAGTCCGATTTCTGCCTAGACTGAGTTGAGTACTGACAGTCTGATTTCAGCCTTACCTGAGAGCAGTTTAACACAGAGAACTGGTGGAAAGTTGGCAAGGAAGTTTGGGAAGTAGGTGAAGACTCCCATTCAGGCCAAAGAAAGGGGACAGATCTTTTAGTGAGAGGAGAATTTCCCTACTCAAACAGGGAGTTAGCTCTGAAAAGTGATGAAATCTCTGGTCTGGTGTGGTTAGAAACTGCCTTTAGAGACTTGAGTCCATTAAAAACTCAAGATGAGTACTGGTGTTTCAAGAGCAAGGGTCTGGGTACTGGAAAGAGTCTTCCAGACTTCTGGAAACTAAAAGTCAGGGAATATTCAAAGAAAGTTTACTGAAGTGTTTTGGGGGAAACACTGGAACAAAAGCCTCTCAGCATAGATTTAGGTCACTATGAAAAGCTTTAAAAACTCATTGCCTGAAACATAAGAACTAAAGTCTGTGCATGCACTGGTTTTACCTCAGAAATTTCAACCCCTGATTTGACCTGACCTTTCCCCTCTATGTTAGCTAAAATATGTTGTTATTTTTGAATTTCAAAATGTCTCATGCCATTTACATCAAGTTAAATCAGGCTCCTGATCCTTCCTTCAGGTTCCTGGGCTGAGCCAACATCATACTGTGACAGGGTGGAACAGCCAGAGTTCTTCAGAAAAGAAGAGAACACAGTAGGGTGGCTAAGTCAGTAAAGGGAAAGAAAAATGGAGGGAAAATCTTGCCTCTGAGGGAGGGAGGTGGATGGGGCCATCATAGCCCGCAATGAGCATCTGAATTCCAGAGTCTCATCTGCCTCCACAGTGGTCTCTGGCTCCTCTGGCTCACCTGCTAGTTTAGCACCTCCTCTTCTGGTTGAGTATCTGGCTGTGTCTGCACAGTGACTGCATACATTGGCTCTGGGTGATACACCAGCAGCTGGTTTTTGTCACCATCTCAGTCTGGACAGTCATCCATCACAGCAGTCTGGTTGTTCCTTGGTCATTCATCAAACTGCACCACTCTGATTGTAGCAATTTGGTTAGTGCTTGGATGTAGAATTCTGTATCCCTTGCTCTCTGAAGAATAGCCTACAAAGATGCCTTCTTCAGCTCTGGGTTCTACTTTTGATCTCTTTTCTTATGGTATACTAGGAATAAGGCCTGTTATGGAAATAAATACAATGGGCTCTAGAAAGAGGCTCTGGGAAGGTGCCTCTACCATGCTCTGAAGCCCTGACTGCCACATCACATTGGCTGTCATAGGAGGGGCCATCTCAGCAGGCTATAAGGACACAGAGTCCACTGTTTTCTCCAGGGGAACTGATCTCTGAGTGATCTCCAGCCCTCACCTGGAGATTGACAACAATGGTTCCCCAGGAGGAAAAGTAGTCTTTCTCTGCAGTGGGGACCAAAGCAGCTTACATCATTCTCCTCTCACCCTTTTGACTTGCACAACAACCCTGTGAGGTAGGTTAGGCTGAAAGTCTGTGACTGGTCCAAAATCACCCAGTCAACTTCCACAGCAAGAACCTGGGTCCAGCAGACCCTACTCTGAAGCACTGACTGCTACGTCGTGGGTAGCCAACCTCCAGGTGGAGCCTGAAGATCACCGGGTATCACAACTGAATTCCACACAACAGATCTCCCCCCCCCCCCCGGAGAAAATAATTGCTTTGGAAGGTGCGCTGTATGGCATTATATTCAGCTGAGGCCTCTCCCCTCCCCAAACTCTGGCTTCTATAGACTCTACCAGAAAATCTCCAGGAATCACCCTACCTGGAGCTGGCAAACCTAGTCAGGACTGGCCTCAATGAGTTTTCTCCCGAAGGCCAAAACAGGTGTGCAAAGGGCCTTTTACTGACAGAACCAAGCTTGGTTGCCAAGCAACAGGCACTGAGGGGAAAGTAGGGTTCCCGGCTCTGAGTAGGGATATACCTGGAGATTTGGGGGGGTGGATCCTGTGGAGAGCAGTGTTTTTATTTATTTATTTATTATTTTACATTTATTCCCCGCCCTCACCACAAATAGGCTCAGGGCGGCTTACAACGGCTCCTAGTGCCAAATTCAATACATCATAAAACTGCAATAAAACATTAAAACCACACAACACCACACTAGTAAAACAGTTCAGTATAAAATATACTTCCAGAGATATTCAGTATGCTGGTGGCTTCCCCCCAGGGTTGGAGTCTGGCTCCCAGACCGCCTGGCCTGGGTTGTTTCCAGGGCCGGCTTGCGATAGTATTGGCAATGATAGATGGCACTAACGGTGGCGGCTCCTAACCAAAATCCTGGTGGAAGAACTCCGTCTTACAGGCTCTGCAGAACTGTATAAGGTACCACAGGGCCCTGGTCTCCCCCGGGAGCTCATTCCACCAGGCAGGAGCTGCCACCGAAAAGGCACTGGCCCTGGTTCCGGCTAGCCTGGCCTCCCTGGGTGGGGGGAGGACTCAGCAGGAATTTCCAAACCTGGAGCTGGCAACCCTAGTCAGGACTGGCCCTAATGAGTTCCTCACAAAGACATGGAAGGGGTTTCATTCCTTTGTCTTTTTACTGACAGAACCAAGCTTGGTTGCCTACCAACAGCCACTGAGGGAAAAGTTAGTCCCACAGAGGAGCCAAGCCAGAGAAGTGTCTTTGTCAGGAGAGAGAGCCATTTGCCAGTTATTCTGACAGGGAACAGTGGCGGGAGTGGGAGGGGTAGAAGAGCAGACCCAGCACCCAGCCAATGGCACACAAGTACTCTTGAGTGGCACTGATGGGCCAATGGTTGATGGAGCACACTGCACAGCCAATAGGAAAGCTGGAAATGGCCAATGCGCCAAGCAAATTATATATACAGAAAATGAGCATAGGCCTTGGATCCAAGTACCCTAATGTGTTCTACACTTGGCTTTCTGTTATGTTATAACTGCATAACTCATAAGGAGTTTTCTCTGTGACTTTGGTTGGCAATCTATTTTGCAAGTAAACTGCACTCATTGCAGCTTCTCCCCAGTATCTGTAGGGAAGCCGGAGTCAATTAGCATGCATCTGACCCTGTCCATTACAGAGTGATTCTTGCACTCAGCAACCCCATTATGTTCTAGTGTGTAGAGTACAGTAAGTCTGTGCTGGACTCCCCCTGGGAATGCTTGCACCAATCTAGACGTGTACTCACCATCACGATCAGACTGGATAATTCCCACATCTCCTCTATGCATTTGACGTGCGAGCCATGACGAGTGGAGTACGGAAAGATTACGGACCTGGCTCTGAGCTCGAGTGGGTTTGCCCTAAGGAACCCTGCTTCGCAGGCACAAGGTAACCCATGCTTAATTTGATATAATTGAGGCAGATCAGCTTGTCAATAAATAAATTCCCAGTTTAACCCATTACGTGTGGTGTGTTTCATTCGAGGGGTAGGTGGGCAACTTGTGTGTGGGAGAATGAGGGCATTGTATCTACAGGAGAGACGGGCAGAAATATGTGTCTCTATGCAAGGGCGTAGACTTTCCAATTTCTGGGGAGAGAGGGCTGGGACTGGGCCAGAGGCATTGCTATGCTAGGTCCTTAAAAGAACTGGGGCCCAGTGACATCATAGGAAGGAGCCAGTGACATCACAGGCCATTGTCACTATCTATGGAGGTGGAGCCATTCGAAATGATCCCCCATGTTTTGTTTCAGTGCCCCTTCTACCATGTGCTACGTCAGAAATTTTTAAACTCTGACTCAATTAGAGGAATATTCTGATGGTGTAAGATTCTTACTCTTCTTGGTAATCCAAATCCTGAGATAATGGAAATTGTTGCCAAATTTCTTCCTACTGCCATTTCTGTCCACCCTTTATTTCATTGACTGGTCTTCTTTGTTGGTATATTTACATGGCAACTCCTTTTATATTTGTTCCTTTTGCAAATACTAGTTTCTGTGGCTGTTGTTCTTGTTCTATATGAGTCTGTAAGTGTTACATGCCAATAAAGGTAATTGGATTGGAGGTGGAGCCATGAGGGATTTAGGAAGGGGCTGCGTTTCTGCCCTTGCCCACTTCCTTTAGCAACGAGACCGGGCGCTGGAGGAGAGAGCAGTGGAAGGCGAAGCTCAGTGGCTGCAACACAGGTCTGGCTACTTTCATCGCCACTCCAACTGGGCGATGTAACAGGCAGCCCAGCTTCTAGCCCTCCTCTTTGCTGGGATGAGAACATGTGTAAACTGGCTGGGGGGAGGAGCAAAAGGGTGCCCTGAACTGGCTGCCAGCGCTTTAAAGCAGGCAGCTGTCAGGTGGACTTGCCATGCTTTAAAGCCTACCTGCACTGGTTGCTCCAGGAGAGGCTCAGTCTTCCCGGAAAATTGGGGGGGTGTGAACCCCATAGCCCCTCTCATAGTCTACATCTATGTCTCTATGGAAGGCCATGTCAAGAGACAATAAACAAAGCAAAAGAGAGAGGAGGGATCAGAAGGCATCCTATTCAAGGAGATAACACATATATATACTTAGAATAATGTAGGGCCCCCACTGTCCAGGCAAGCTGAGTCACTCACTCCAACATATGACACAAGTTACTTGGCTACAAATGGTCTGAAACATGATACTTCCCGAAATGGCATCCATGTGATCAGTACAGTGATTAGAGGAAACCACAACACACATATGCACCAGTTTAAATTACACAGTGGTTTTTTAGATGTTTTTATTATGTTTTTGTTTTATTTTAGTTCTTCTATTTATATTCAAAGTCACCTTAAATCCCACAAGGTAGAAAGGTGGCTAATATTTTAAACAACCCCTCCTCCCATAAATCAGTCATAAAAGTCACCTCTCTCACCACTGGAAGAGCTAATTTTCACATTATCACAGACATGTGGATGTTTTCCCCATGATATTGGCTCAACATGGGGGGCATTGCATAATATATTGAAATATATTGGGTTGTCCTGAGAAACATCTTGGTTGTGGTTAGTGAATAAATAGTTAAAATAAAATAAACAACAAATAACTGTTGTATTGCATACTTAAATCTCCTGGAACATTTAGAAAGATCATCACATAGCAGCATACTGAGCACTGTATTTATTTGTACTGCACTAAAATGTGATCTACAGGGCTGCAGTGGCTCAAGTGGTTAAGATGCTGAACTGCAGTCCAGAAGGTTGGTAGCTCAGCAGTTCAAGACCCGAGTGCTGCATGATGGAGTGAGCTCCCATCTCTGGCCCCAGCTCCTGCCAACCTAGCAGTTCGAAAGCAAGAAATTGCAAGTAGATAAACTTCAGTGGGAAGGTAACAGCGTTCTGTGCACCTCGGCATCTAGTCATGCCGGCCACATGACCACGGAAATGTCTTCGGACAGCATTGGCTCTTCAGCTTAGAAACGGAGATGAGCACCACATCCCTACAGTCGTATTTGACTGGCTTTCGAGCAAGGGAAACCTTTACTTAAAATGTAATCAACACCTCCTTCCAATAGTGCCTGAGTGTGCAAGAAAAAAACCCACAATTTGTTAGCAGGACCTTTAGATCATAGTACCTGTAGGCAAAGACACTCAGAGAAACCATGATAAGAAACAGTAAAGAGGAAGGACTTGGAATGTATAGCATTTAACCTGCAGTTTCTTCGTGATAACGTTGGAAAAGGAATCTTTCCAGTTTTCCTTGGTTGTGAGAAAATAAGAGTCATATCTCAATTTGCCAGATTCACTCCATGCACTTAAAGTTTATGATAGTGTGGTTTTATAACAGGAAATGCTAAATAGCAAATGACTGTTTTTGTTTATATATGATACTTTTTAGCCAAAGGTTGGGCCTATATAAACTCCTATATAAACAGTGATCCTAAACTGCCGTATTGTTTAAGAGGATAGCCGTGTTGCTCTGTTATAGAACAGCTAGATTCAAGTCCAGTAGCACCTTAGAAACCAACACGCTTATACCCTGAAAATCGTATTGGTCTCGAAGGTGCTATTGAACTCAAATTTTGCTGTGCTAGATTGTGGCCTATCAGTTTCTGGGTTGAATTGGAATAATTTGACTATGAGTTTCAAGAATTTGGGTCTTTGTGGACACTGCACTTGTGCAGAGAAACATGATTTACCTCAGGTGTATGCCTTGATGTGACACCTCATTTATCACTGTTAACCTCACTGATAGTTGCTTGGCTTCCTTACCTTCTTTTAAACTATTAAAATTAATGACATGATAGGATAAGTACCCTCAGTGTACTGGGCAAGAGCATTTCCACTCATCTGTTTGCAAAAAAGTCTCTGACTTAATTTTTGGAAAGTTGGAAGAGGAAAAGAATTTTATCTCATGTCCTGTCCTTGTACTTAAAGGTACTCTGTGTGTGTGTGAAGACTGAAAACACTTTATTATACCTGACTCATGGCTGAGCCACTGGGGTTTTTTGCTGCTGCAGTTTTCTTCTATATTTTCAGTTCTTGCTAAGAAAAGGATAAACTATATTAGGCATCCCATTCTGCAGTTCCCAGAAATTTTGCAGCACATTAGTCTTGCATAATGATGCATTAAGTCTAGGTCTCTTACAGGGTGACTAATGCAGAAGCATCCCAATGGGACTGAACATGCAGCAGCCCCTTTCATGTCACACTCGTATTTATTGCATGCTAATAAGAAAGTTCTGTGCTGATCATTGCTGTTTTGCGGTCACCAAGTGAATATAACTTATTCTGACTGCAGATTGCATGCATATGAAAAGAGATACTCATTTAAAGAAGGAATGATGAAGAACAGCCATGCATCTTTTGTTGTTGTTGTTGTTGTTATGTGCATACTGGCACTAAGGTCTTTATACTATATTGGAATTGTTTGCTTAATGTTGCATGCTCCACTACACTTGTTGCCAAGTATTTGGCATTAGCCTATATGCTTTATACACTCTTAAAAATCTTCTGCAAGTTAGCACAGTTCAGCTGTGGTAGATATGAGAGTTTTAACAGCTGGTACCCTCTTGGAAAGACTGAATTTATTTAGATTTATAATTCTGTGTGTGTATATAAACCCACCCAACAATGTCTGTTGCCCCCCCCCCCCCAATACCAAAATGAAGACACAAGGCACAAACAGATGGGTTAAACTCATCTTATTTACGGCAGCCCTGCATAATGATTCACCTTCCCTTCGCTTTTAGTCTGAAGCTCAAATACTTTGGCCACCAAATGAGAAGGGAACACTCACTGGAGAAGATGATGATCCTCGGAAAGACTGAAGGTAAAAAAAGAAGGGGATGGCAAAGGATGAGATGGTTAGACAGTGTTGATCAATGCAACGAACATGAAGTTGAGCAAACTCTGGAGCATGACGGAAGACAGTAATGGGGTCACAAAGAGTCGGACTCAACTGGGCAACTAAACATCCATTGATGGCTGCCGCCATTTGGGCAACTCTTCAATCAGCCTCCAGCACAGCTGGTCTGGTCATGTGCTAATCGTATCATAAGATAATTGTACATGATAATTGTAACAAGAGACTGTGCCTATGAGAATGCAAGACAAGGTAAAACTATCTAATTTGGCCTCAATAGACTCTCTACCTTGTGCAATTTATTTAAGAGTGGTGAACTCTAATCTGGACAACTGGGTTTGATTCCCCATTCCTCCACATGCAGCCAGCTGGGTGACCTTGGGTCAGTCACAGTACTCTCAGAACTGTTCTCTCAAGAGCACTTCTGTCAGAGCTCTCTCGGCCTCACCTACCTCACAGGTTGTCTGTTGTGGGGAGAGGAAGGGAAGGAGATTGTAAGCCACTCTCACACAGAGTGAAGGACGGAGTATAAATTCAACTCTTCTCCTCCTCCTTCTCCTCAATGTCCTCCAAGTGATTTCCGTGCTCTCTTCTGAAAAGGGATTTTGATTCTCATTGGTTTAGAGAGTTATTGGAGGCATTGGTTGGACTTTATTTTTCCTAGGGAGTGTAAGTGTTTTATTGTCTTTTGACTGGAGAAGAAAAAGGTGTTATTTGAAATCAGCACCATTTAAATCTTCTCTGCATTTAAAACACAATGCAACCTTGAACAGGACTTAACACCATGTCCTGAGGTATTTTCCCCTCCCCTAACCCCCTCCCTTTTGAGTAACATCCAGCCTGAAGAAGAGTTCTGGAGAACTTGATAGCTTGTACAAGCATGTGTCATATAATTGGTCCTAATAAAAGTAAGTGCATTGTGATCTTGTTTATATAAACCAGCATACAAAATCGTGTCAAGAGATGCCAAAGCTAATCCTCTGTTTCCATGCTTTATAGCCATTAAGGGTTTGATTTATGCTGCCCGAGACTAAGGAAGTTCTCTCCCCCCCACTCCAAACACAGCATAGCCAATGTGTAACTGTCTTGAGAAAACCTTCATCCTTAGGTACTTCAGGAGGCTTATTTCTTTATAATATTTACATTTTATTTATTTATGTTATTTCTCACTGTAATTTAAGGCAGATTACACAATGTAGGTCAATGCAATCAATAGGATGAGACAATTAATGAGCAATGTAAAAGGACTGGGATTGCAGAAATCTAAAACAAAACAAAATCTGAACAAAGCATAAGTATTAAAGATTCCAAGTTAAACAAGCCATAAATGGTATTACTTAAGGAGAAATACAATACACTGAGAACAAGATAATGCATACAGCAGCAGATAACACATACCACACACCATAGTAAAGTCCAGAGATCACATACCACACACCATAGTAAAGTCCAGAGATCTTCCTTGAATCACCTCATGAATCACTGTTATAATATAACCTGATAATCTTTATTAAAGTGTCCTCTTGGACAATTCTGTTGCACATTGTTTGTGGAAGACCAGAAGTGTGGCGGGGACCACGTGGCCTGCTGATCACCTGCAGCCCTTTAAATCTGGGAGGAGGGGAGGGAGAGGTGTGGCTGGGCAGATGGTTGCACTTGGGGGCAGGGCTTTTGCTGCCGGCCAGCTGACCAGGGTGAACTGGAGCCTCCGAAATCGGGGAACCCTTTCTCAGGCCTGGGGGCTGGCAACCCTAACAGTGCTAGATATTATATCTACTGTATGATAGTTCCAGTATCTCAAAGCCCTCAGTTTTAATCTGGCCCTAGCCTATTTAGAAGCATAAGGAAGTCATTTTGCTGATACAGCTGATTGAACAGTGGCTTGTTCCTCTTCTTTTTCTGATGGTATTGAACATGTTAGTCTAGAGATTTGAAACAAGATCTCCCCCCCCCCCATCCATTTTATTTATCTTTCTCAAAAATTCTCAAAAAGTACAAAAGTCTTGCCTCCCAGTTCCAAACACCCTTCTGATAGTCACACTCACACTAGACATAAATCTTTAATCAGCCAGGACACCTTAAGGAAGAAAACAATTTTTTAGAGGGTTACATTCTAGGAAGTGAAATTAAAGTGGCTCATTTTACACTAGATTATCCGAGTAACCTGGGCTTTAGTATATGTTCCTAGGCAAACTGATGAACAGTCAGCCAAAACACAAACCAATTAAGCCTAAATCTTTGGATTTTGGCAGATTTACAGCTTTACTGTTAGTATACATAGGACTGTAAACAAGGTTATGCAGTAAAGGAAAAGCCAAAAGGACAACTCTATGCACAAAATAAAAAAAATAATTTTGATTACTGTAATTTAAGTATTAGTTGACATCAGAGAATCTATACAATATATGTCTACTTAAAAAGCAAACAAACATTTTCATAGTTTCACTGGCTTTCATAGGATGGCTTCATAGGAAGCAGCTAGTCACACTTGGGTGGTATCAAGTTACCCAGAGGTTGCTTCCAGGGCCAGGATTGCCAACCTCCAGGTGGGAGCTGGAGGCCTCCCAAAATTACAACTGAACTCCAAATGGCAAAGATCTGGAGAAAATGACTGCTTTGGAGGGTAGACTCTATGGCATTATATTCCCGAGGCCTTTCTCCTCCCCAAACCCTTCTCTTCTCAGATTCCCCCACAAAATCTCCAGGAATTTCCCACCCTGGAGCTGGCAAACCTAACCAGGCCTGGTCTCAATGACTCCTCACTCAAAGGCCAAAATGGACCTGAAAATGACTGTGCTCTCACTCTGTCTTTTTACTCACAGAAACCCAGCTGGAATGCTGTAGTTGACTAACAGCAGGCCCGTAGCTACAGTGGGGCATCTTGGGGCTAGGCCCCCCCAATTTACTGGCAATGCCTCATGACTTTCCATCCAGCCCAGGGCCCCCCAAGTGGTGGCAGATGTGGGGAAGGAGCTGGGTATTCCTTTAGTTCGATTAGCCAGTGCCCCCTAAGAAATTTAAATGCCCCGCAACTAAAAAAAAATCCTGGTTATGGGCCTGACTAACAGCAGCCACTGAGGGAATCTGTTGCTTAAAGCTACAGGTGCACCTTTTATAATGTGGGTTTTTTTTTTAAATGTTGTTGTAGGTTTTTTAGATTTCACATTTTTCTGCAAACCTGGGCCCTTTTCAGGTTTGTAGAAAGTTCTGTCTTCCCATTCACAGCTCCAGTCACTGGATTAAAGTATCCAAAAAATTGGCCAACTTCACTATTAGTATGATGATGATTAATTGATAGTATGTGTTCTAACACCTATTGTTCAGCAGAATTCTAGGCTGTGCTCACACAGCGGGCAGCCACAGCGGTGGAGGAGGCGGGTGGCGGCGGGCGGCAGACGAGAAGGAGGCTGATGACGGCGGAGGCTCTTGGCATTGGCTGCGGTGTCAGGGGAAGTGGGCAGTGGTGGCTGTGGCAGAAGAGGAGGCGGTCGGCAGCAGTGGAAGAGGAGGTGGGTGGTGGCGGCAGAGGAGGAGGCGGCCAGCATCAGCGGCCAAGGGAGGAACCCTTCCCTGAGCCCTGCTGGCCGCCTGGTAAGTTTGGGGGTTTTTTTTCTCCTTTCACACTTGGGCACTTGAGTGCCCAAGCATCCAAGCGCCCAAGTGTAAAAGGGGGGGGGGGGAATGGTGGACGGGGCCATCTGGACAGCCCTGTTCTCACAATGATTGTGAGAGAGGGCTGTCCAGATGGCTCAAATGTGGGTTCCTCACGCGACTCCTGGGAAAACAGTCGATTTTCCTGGGGTCGGGAAATGTGGGAGGAACCTGCATTTGAGCCCGCTTCAGCGCGGGACTAGCCGCGGCCATTGTAGACAGTCCCTTTAAATGCAGGAGGAAACAGCCCTTCCTCCCACATTAAAGGGCCGTGTGACCACGGCCCTATATTCTATATCCTGCTATAAGTTCACATAGTGAGACATAGAAAGTAATACAAAATTCTATCCTGACTATGCACAAAGCAACTCTTTGCCAATGCACTCAGTATATATGTGTGAACTCAAGTTGTGCAAATGAAACTGATGAAATGGACACAGGTAACAAATGTTTGTAGGTTCATGCACTTTTTTATTCTTATGACCAATGCTCCCTCTAAGCTATGGAGTCTTGTAATCAAAAATTCTACTTTGGGAGCTACTGGCATTAAAGCTGTGAGCAAGCGATTTGGCTACTGCTTAAATTAGTTTGCTCTGGAGCCATCCTTCCTGAGCTAAGACAGAAATGTGTGAGCCGGAGGCTAAAAAAGTGAGCTAGCTCACACTAACTCAGCTTAGAGGGAACACTGCTTATGACTGCAGCATAAGAACATTAATAAAAGCCTACTGGATCAGACCAGTGGTCTATCTAGCGCAGTACCCTGTATCATATAGTGAGCAACCAGTTGCCGTGGACGGCCAGCGAACAGGGCACAGAGGTCACGTTGTTTCCCTGTTGTTGCCTCCTATGCACTAGTATTCAGAGGTTGATGCCACTTCTAGGTTTCAATGCACCCCCCCCCCCCACACACACACACACTTTCTTCCACCACATGGGCAGGCAAGTGAGGCCTGAGCCAAGGGTTTGGCCAGATGGAAAAGTAGCCAGGTCACACCCTAAGCCACTGGGATGGTAACCAGCTGGCTGGGGGGAGTGGCTCTGCTTGCGGACCTCCTGATGGCACCTGGGTTTGGCCACTGTGTGACACAGGGTGTTGGACTGGGTGGGCAATTGGCCTGATCCAACATGGCATCTCTTATGTTCTTGTTCTAATATCATCTGAAATTGACTGATCTCTTCTTATAGCTCACTTCTTTCTTCCATATTTGAGAACTATTATTTCCTTTGTTCTTTATTGTATTTGTTTTGTCTACCCTATATAATATTATTTCTTGAGACCTCATGTCTTGTGGTTGTTTTGTTCTTCACAAGGTTTTCTTAGTGGTTTCCCATCTTTCATTAAAATACCTTTAATCTCCTGTACCAGATATGGAAGTGCATCAAAAGATTTTAATCCATGTTCCCCATGAGATGAACTAGCAGCAGGCATATTGTTCACCTAGTACCTTTATACCAAACCTAAGTTATGAATATCCTGTATATCAATGATTTTTTTGGAGGAAGTGGGGATAAAATTCTCCCACTTAGCACTGTACTTGCTATTTAAACATTAGCTACAACAGTTCTCAGTTCCTTTAATATAATGTATAATAGTATAATTAATTCACGATTATTTGCTGGAAAATAATCAGTTCAATTTTGGGAGCCACAAATTCCCAGCACCACCAGCCTAACATATTTGCTGCTCATCTATCTCATCCCTTCCTTTAGATACCACCTGCAATTCCTTTTCCTGTGATGTTTCCCCAAAGATAGGTGGCTTCTCAAGGAAAACCAGTAGACTACCTTCTAGGTTTTGGTAAATTCCCACCAATTGAAAATTCCATCTATTAATACGCTCTTCACCAAATAAATTCATTTCTTAGGTGGTTGTGTAACCTTACTTACTATATCCTTATTCAACTGGTCCTTTTGTCAAGCACCTCTTCTTCTATTTGCATATGTTCACTTCTGACCCTTTTCTAACACAAAGGATAGCATTATTCCACATTGAGTACTTATTATCACCCACAGCTGATTTTTTAAAATCATTCTTATTTACACAACCAGTCTGGTTTTAATAATATCCACATAGAAACTCTCCCATTTTTATCCATATACTGCTCTCTTCTCTGCAGTGCCTCATACATAGTGATGGGCTCAAACTGAACCCTGTTCATGGTTCACGAACTTCCCGAAACTTTTAAAGCAGTTCATGGTGGTTCATGGCAGTTTGTGGGTAGAGCAGAAAGGGGGCGGGTCAAAAGGACTCCGAGACCCTTTAAACCCCTGCTTTCTGTTCCCTGCGAAAGCAGCAAAAACAGCTGAGTGGTGAGGTACAGCCTGTTACCTCTGCTGTTTTTGAGAGCCTGTTACCTCTGCTGTTTTTGAGAGCCAGTTTGGTGTAGTGGTTAGGAGTGTGCACTCTGAGAGAACCAGGTTTGATTCCCCATTCCTGCTCATGCAGCTGCTGGTGTGATTTTGGTTCAGTCACAAGTTCTTTCAGAGCTGTTCTCTCAAGGGCAGTCCTCAAAAGAGCTCTCTCAGCCCCACCTACCTCACAGGGTGTCTGTTGTGGGGAGGGGAAGGGAAAGGAGATTGTAAGCCACTCTGAGACTCCGAGTGAATGGTGGGGTATAAATCCAGTCTCCTTCTTCCTTTTCAGGCTTTCTTGTGCAGTCCCATTAAACTTTGAAAGGACTGCACAAGAGAGCCCAAAACACCTGAGTGGGCAACTCAGCTGTTTTTCGAGCTTTCTGCAAACCCCATTTAAAGGGACAGCAGTTCCTTCAATGGGGTTTGTGGGGCCAAGAACTCTTTCAGTTCACAAATGAACCTCCCCATTTGATTTGGTTTGTGGTTTGGTTAGTGATTCAGACATGAACCACGAACTGACATGAACTGTATTTTTCCAGATCATGCCCATCCCTTCTCATAAACTTCTCAATATCACTATAATTCCTGTCCAAGTTTCTAAATTCATGGGAAAAGACTATGTTAAAAGTGTGAAAAAATTGGAAAATCAGAATATGCATATAAATTTCATTTATTTATTTTGTTTGTTTATTATTGGATTTATATTCTGTCCTCCCTGCAAGTGGGTTCAGGACGGGTCACAGTAGTTAAATACAGTTCATACAGAGTTGTTGTTTTTTTTTTTTAAAAAACAACAGACAGCAAAGTACTTGATTTCCGGCATCTACGAATGCCTCCCACAAGTTAAGGGCATACAGCAACTAGAACAGGGACCCATTCAATGGATGCCAGAGCGATTGGTAAGAAAGGGTGGTTCACCCGGGCAGTGTAGGCAGGGGAGACCAAAGTCTTCCAGCATCTGCCGCCTCAACCAAAGCCATTTTACAGGCCCTGCAAAACTGCTTTAATATAGGGCCCTGATCTCAAGTGGGAACATGTATTATTTTATAGATTGTGGAATTTTCAACCAAATGATATTGTTATTTTGTAAATACTTCATGAGCATATGGGTTGGTACATTGTCTAGAATGCAACCGTTGATAAACTTGCTTCATTATTTTTCTGAACTTCAGAATGGAGGCTGTTACTGGGCTATGAGCCTATGGTTCTTTTGGTACCGTGATACGATAAAAGTCAAAAGTAATCCAAAGGGTGCTGAAATACCTTAAGCCAGTCCTGACCTTACGTTTAAAAATATCTGATTATACCAACTAGTCCGATTGTCTTTTTGGAATGCCAGCTTTTAAAAAAGAAATACTGCACTTATGTGTGCATAGCCTAAGTGACCTTATTAAAACTATTTCGGTGAGCTATAACATATTTCAAGAGGAAACTTCATCAGCATGTAAGCTCTGCGGATACTGGCATTACATAAATGTCAATTTTACTGAAGTGTTAAGATTCTCAAGAGTATATTTTATTGCCCATTAACATATGCCTTTAGTAGATCAATATATTTGGCTTGTGGTCTGATGCACTGAAGGTGTGCATTGATGAACAAGTAACACTCATGCTGTTGCATCTTAATGCTATCACAGCTGCAGAGTACATGAAATATAGCATAGAATGATTATCTTAAACATTCAATTGCTGTGCATTTCATGGCAACTGACTTTCATTTATACTTGTATTTTATGAATGGATATATAATATCCAGTTTATGGGCAAAATGTTAATTAGTAAAGACTGGGAAATGACAATTTCTAGGAATTGTGGCCCACAGTTTACTGGGTACTACAGATCCTTGCAAATTTATTATCAGTGCACCTTACTAAGAACACATAGCCCTGGGAAACTAAGGTTGCAATCAGATGGGCAGTTCAATCCACTGTTGCCCTGCCTCTAATAAAGCCAGATTATTTTGTTACAGAGAATCCTGACCAGACTCACCCCTTTTAGCACTCATCAAAGCAATTTAACTGGCTGTGGAGTGACCAGATGGCACCATGTCCTAGGAGCATGCCCAGAAGCAGGAATTAGCCTGCTGGGATATGTAGTTCATGGGGCTGTTAACAATTACTTTAAAAAGTTTTCCCTGTGAGCATGAGCACATGCACTTGCTGAGAATGCTGGGATAAGGAGTTCACTGTCGTCCTCCCTGTAATCTTTTCAATTTACCCCTTCCCCAAATGATATTAAAAAGATGCAGAACAGGGGTGTCTTTCTTTAAGAGTTTTCCAAAAGAAAACAAGGTTTTGAGCAGCCTCGCCCCCTTGGGGGGGGGGAGAGGTGCACATATACAGTCATGTGATCCTTGCTAACGGGGGGGGGGGGGGTTGGCAGCTGGAAAACAAGAGATCAGTGAGGCCTGCCTGATGCCTTCGGTGTGAAACAGAGTGACCAGATGACAGGAAATCCATTTTGGAAGCAGCTCAGACCAACAGGACCGGACCTAATCAGGTATCAAAGAAACACGGGCAAGGGGAGGGGGGAATGGAACTCAGACGACTGGGGTACGACAGACAGATGCTGCTGTCTGATCATGCACTTTAAATCCATAAGGGAACAGCTAGGGCAATGGATCAAATTGCCCATGTGAACACAACCTAACAATACAATCCTATTTGAGTTATTCTGCATAGGATTGCTCCACATAGAATTACTAAACAGAGGTAAAATCTCCTATGGCTCTCCACTGAGGGAAGTTGTTGAAGCCCACTGGATTATTCCAGAAGTTCATATTCTGAGCTTTCTGAATACTGGAAGTATTTTAGCCCTATAGACATACTTACTGATGAGTAAAGTCTACTGAACATAGGTAGACTTCTGATCAAGCATATGTTAGTCTGACTGCTTTATTTAGCTATTAATATTGGGGAGATATATGCTTAAAACAATCAGCAGTAGGCAATACCGGGTCAACTCCTGTTTATACAGAGGCTGTGCCTCTCCCAGACAACCCAAGAACAGACACGGAGACTACAATCAGTGCAAAAGGTGCTCCTTTTACTTAAAGAATTTAAGAAAATCTCATTCAAATGTTACAGAATCACACAAACACTTAATACAGCTCTAAGAAAGTAGATAGAGTTAAAGTGATGGTTGCATTAGCAGGAAAATCGTTGGTATCCGTTGACGGTGATAATTACTTGTCCAGGGAGCTGAGCTGGTCTGGTCCGGCTGGAAGAATGGGTGTTTCAGGAAGGGGGGGGGGGAGAAGAAGCATGCATTCTGAACCCGCAGCAACACGTGTTGGACTCAAGTGGTGCACCCAATAGCCCGGGAGGGAGGAAGGAAGGAGGTAAAAGGGATACTGGCTGAGGTTTGGAGCCTATTCTTATTGGGGGTCTCTGGGGGCTGGCAATACTGAGCACCTCCCATGGGAACACCCCTGGGCTGATCCGCCTAAAAATCCTGACCAATGAGGAAGGGGCGGGGGGTGGCCAGTGTTAAAGGTTCATCTAATAACTTCTGGAGACACCTGTCTGGAAAGGAGGTAAATCATCGCTAGGGCCATCATTCTCTTTCTGAAGGGATTAGTCTTTTGACCCAGCCGAAACTGACTGTCCGCTGTCTGGGTCCACAGTCCGTGTGGAATCAGGGATAATCCCTTTATGTCACTGGAACAATGACTGTTGGAGGGGAGGAGGTTGTGACCTGTGACCTGGTGGAATATGTGCTGACGATGCTTTATGAGCACATGTGTGAGCCATAATAACAAGATGGCTCTTTCTCTGCGTAGGGGCTTTTTGTGCAAAGGGAAAAGCCTGGGAGTTGGCAGCCTCAGGAACTCACTGGTACATTGTCTCCTGGCATTGGATGGCATCTGTCCGCGGTTGGCATCTGTCCCTGGCTACTCTGCATCATAACTTCTCTTATACACATTCAGCAACACAGTTTATTTATTAGACTTATAACGTTCATATCCATATGAGTGCATAAGCACCTTGCAGGATTGGGTTACAAGTTGCTTTATCTATTAAATTTTCATTCCTAATTCTGTTCAGTCTCTGTCATTTTATGGTTCTATTGCACATAAGTGTATCTTTTGGGGTGGTGTACAATTTGTTCATTTATTTATTTATGATTTTTAACATTTTTACCCCGCCCTCCCCGCAAGCGGGCTCAGGGCGGCTTACAAAGTGGCACAGCGCCAGGTTAAAACAAACAGTTAAAACAGTTAAAACGTCATTAAACAATTCAATAAATTCTACTAAAGTGCTTGCAGTGATAGTAGTCAATTTATATAGCCCAATGTGATACAAAACTGATAAAGTAAGAGCTTTCAGTATACTAATGACTGTTAGGGTACATCCTGACAAGAGTGTTACTTAGTCATCACACATATTAATATGTACATCAGCCACTCAGGGACGTTGCTGTTCTAACCCCAGCAATTATTGCTTCAGCTGCAAACCACTGGTTGGCAGGATGAAAGAGGGTGACACAGTACAAAAACTTAATAAACAGAAATAGAACCAAGTTTGAGTCCAGTGGCACCTTTAAGATCAATAAAGTTTTATTCTGGGTATAAGCTTTCATGTGCATGCACATTTCTTCAGATGTGTGGGGAAAGCGTGCATACATATGAAAGCTTATACCTAGAACTAAACTTTGTTTGTCTTAAGGGTGCCACTGGACTCAAACTTTGTTCTCTTGCTTCAGCCCAACGTGGCTACCCACCTGAATTAATAAAAAAGAAAGTCAACGGGGCCGGGGGGGGGGGGGGGGGAGCTAGTTTGAACCACTTCCTAGAGATACTGTTTTGTTAATTTCTTCTGGGTAAGTGCTAGTTCTAGATGTGGCCTTAGCATGGCAGTATGGTGGTCTCATCTTCCTGAATACCTGGTTGGGACTACAGTGTGGGGAATGGGCAGATTTAAGCCTTCCCTCCCACCCACTCACACACCATTTTTTCTAACTTGGTGGACTCACATGTTTACTTCAACAGAACAAGTGCACATCTGCTGGACTATTTCAGGTTGTGGAAATGCTGTGGGGGAAGGGTTAACCCACCTCCCTGCACCACAGTCCTGATCCAAATCAGAGCATTCTTTTTCAAAAGAAAAAAAGTCAGACCTCATTCATGGCACTGCCAGAGTCTTGTGCAGTTCAGCCCTCAGTGGAGCTTGCTTACCCAGGGCTAAGTTGCTTGTTTGCTGCCTGTATTTCCTTGGTGCTCTTATGTCTAGCTTCCCTCTTAGAACAGAAACATTGCACCTCCTCTTTCTTCTTTCATCCCCCATTCATCCACCCACCCACCCAAAACCTCCTCTTTTGTGAAGTATTCAGTTTAACCTGATCAGCTCTGATTGAGATGTGGCCTAACTGCACAAAATTGCATTTACTCATATCCACCCTTGGCTATGGCCTTTGCGCCTTCATCTTCTTTGCCCTCAGAGCAAGGGTCAAAGTTGCCTCCCAACCAATGCCTTGAGAATAAAGTCTACATATAAGGATGCAGGCCGGGTTGCCAGGTCCCCCTGGCCACTGCTGGGGGATGGGGGTAGCATTGTCAGCTCCAGGTTGGGAAACTCCTGGAGATTTTGGTGTGGTGGTTGGAGAGGACAGGGAACTCAGCAGGTTACAAAGCCATAGAGGCCACCTTCCAAAGCATCAATTTTCTCTAGGGGAACTGATCTCTGTAGTCTGAAGATAAGCTGTAATTCTGGAAGATCCCCAGGACTTCACCAGAAGGCTGGCATCCCTAAAGACAGGAGAAGGTATGATTGTGATCTCTGCTGCTTCACTTCCACATTTTCTATTCCAAATAGTCCAGAGTGATGGCCAGTGCACAAAAATTAAAGCCAGGTTTGCGGACAAATAACAGTTTGCCATGTAAAAGAGCAAGGAATTGCCTGGGGAAAAATACATCTCTTGACAACAGTTAAAAGTGGGAGCCATGATGGGGGGGCAGGGCGGGGGGGGACCAAGCTGTCTAAAAGGCTGTGGTAGAGCCTTAATGTCACAGAGGTCACAATCATGCCTTCAAGGTCAAATGCTTGGGCTGACTGAAGATGGTGCATGGGTTCAGGGGTATGGCTTTAAATATGATTGTAATATATTTATCTCTGTTATTGGTGTTTTTCAGATTGCAGCTGCCTTTCAGGTTTTTGTGGGTGTCATGGTGGTTCTGATGATCATGTTCTTGGTATGATGACTTCACACTTAGGCTGTACTCACACAGCAATCTTATCCCGATTTGTTCCCACTATAGGTTTGATTGGGATTATGAAAGCCCCCTCCTCACTGAAAGGTGAGCGACTAAGTAAGTCCTCATTGGTAGTGGCCCTTCTGGAGTGCCAGCCCTGCCCTTGGCTAAATCCCTCTTGTTCGACCAAAAGAGCCCCCACAACCCCCTCATGCAGGAAAGGTCACCATCTGCATGTCAATAAGGCCACTTGAAAAATGATCTTGCCCCTGACCAGTGTCCAGGGGCAAGGTCAGGTCCAGAAATGGAGTTCCAGAGTAAGGGTCAGAGTTTGGTCCAGAAGTCAGTTACCAAAAAGGCCAAACTAAGGGTGCGTTCACACTTGCAGATTTGAGCTGGCTGCAGCCGGCTCCAATCTGCACGTTTACACTGTAACAGCTGGCTCTCGTCCCCAGCCGTCACTCAGGTGCAACAAAGTGTCTGAAATCCGAGACCAGCTCCCCTGCTGGTCTCAGCTGTCCTCTTCTGCCTGCAGCCGAATTGCTGTGCTGTGTAAATGCTGAGCTATCTCCGAGGCACTTCCGAATAACCCCCCTCCCCTCCCCGCGGAAGCCTCTGGCTTCCGCTTTTCGTCCGCCATTTTTTTTTTGCATTTAGCGAGATTTGCATGAGCGCCCATATGAACCTACATTTAAAGGACAGATTTGCAAATGGAGGCTAGTTCTACTGTGTACATGAGTTTGCGGTCACGATGAGGCTATTTTCGGGTTGAAATATCACAGCGTTTTCAAGTGTCTAAAGGAATCAGTGATTTGGTCCAGTGGTGCTGTGCATGCGTGAAAAAAAATTTCCCATCCACCTGCATGAGCACTTATGCGCATGTGCAAGCGGCGAAAAAAATAAAAAAACCCCAAAAACCCACCCCACCCCCGTCGTTAGTGTGAACGTGGGGGAGCCGCTTGAAGGTGACAGGATGAGAGGTTAGTGTGATCGTGATTTTACGGAACCATCCGTTTGCAGACGGCTCCAGCAGGCTCCAGCACTCCAGTGTGAACACAGCCTAAGTCTAGAGAATTATCTGAGCAACAAGGTCTAGCAGTCTGAAGTCATTCACTAATGTGGTTAGGGCAAGACCAGAAGTCAGAGTTGAGAGTTGCTCCATGGGTCACAGGAGCAAAGTCCAGAGCAGTGTTCCCCGAGTCTGAGGTTTGGTGACTTGTTGCTTCTACACCTACCTCATCTCCTGCTTCCTCATTTATACTAGATGCACAACTGGAACACATTAAGCTATTGAGGGGATGATTGTCCTGGCTCGTTAGCTGCCGAGCTGGTAAATGCACACTGAGCCTCCATTGCTATAGCTCATGCCATGCCCTTCGCTGCTGGCATTCCTGAGGCTCTGGGAACAGGGGGCAAGGCAGCCCAGGGGATCTTATCCAAGCCTTGACCCTGGGCTACTATCTTCTAATGACAGCCCAGTTGGAGGGCAGCAGTAGCTTCTGCAATTCGGCTGTCATTGGTGGGTTGCAAGAGAGGCCTCGTATCAGACAAGGGTGTAGACTTTCCAATTTTCCGGGGGAGGCTGGGGCTGAGCCAGAGTCGCTATGCTAGGTCCTTAAAAGAATTGAGGCCCAGTGACATCATAGGGAGGAGCCAGTGACATCACAAGCTATTGTCACTATCTATGGAGGTAGAGCCATGTGGGATTAAGGGAGGGGGTCTCCAGAAATTTAGGGGGGCCTGGGAATCCCCAGCAATGCCCCTAGGCTGGGCTAAACCCAGGAAAAGGTGAGAGTTGGTCAGTGGTTATAGTGGTAGCAGTCTCCTGCTGTGTCCTTTATTTAAATTCACTTTTAGAATAGATCTGCAAATATACATACCATGTGCATCAGACAAAGTAACGGTCACAAATTTGACAGTAAGGAAGACAACACAGAAAAGCCTGTAGGGGAACATTTTAAAAGTTTTCCTGGACATTCATTTAAAGGAGTCTAGTTTCTGTCTTGTTTGTAAGGGTGACTTTGTATTGAAATGTACTAAATTATGGCATCACAGATACCTTCATTTGGTAAAGGCATGGCTGAAGTCTCTGAGCCAGGACAGAATACCAAACAGTTGCTGTGCACTCAATTTCTGAGCGGGGTATAAATCCAATCTCTTCTTCTTCATCTCTTCTTCTTCTCACTTCAAACTCATATCCTAGGAGTGAGTGCAACTCCCAGAGCACTGAACCCATTCACAGTGGCTGTCATTCCACTCTGTGACCTGTCATTCCAGTCCCAGAGCACAGATTCTATTCCTAGGGACTGTCAGGGGTCCTTTCGAGCAGGAGCTCGGGGGAGTGCAGCTCCGGGAGTTGGTGCCAGCCCCCCCCCCTTGCAGGGGAATGCCTGCTTGTGTCATGGCTGCAGCAAAATGACCCCATCCCCTGGAAAGGTCCTTGTTCCTCCGACCAGCCTTCTGAAGGCTTCAGCCACTACTGAAGCTATCCCCCCAGAATAATGATATTTCTGAGGCTTGGATTAGTTGCTGTCCCCTCTCTGCCAGCCAGCTCTCTCTTTCTCTCTTTCTCTCTCTCTCGTCTTCTGACATACTTCCGGTGATGTCAGGTGGTGTAGCATATGCAAATAAGTTATGCTAATGAGTTATGCTAATGAGCTCCTGCACCTCTTTTTCTACGAAATGATCCCTGGGGACCGTAATTCCACTCTGGGGGCTGTCATTCCAGTCCCAGAGTAGCCTATCTGGGCCCAAAGACCTTAATGGAAAAACCATTCCATATTTTCTTTGCAACTTTTTTTGTGCTGCAATGTATTTCAGTATGCAAGTCAATTGGCATTCCTGGCTCCCATTATCTCCAATGGGCCTTCAAGCCTCTCACATTGTTTCCAATGGACAATTCTGTCATTCCTTTTACACATCCCAGCTAATTGTCCCTTTGAAACTGTACCATACAATTTTTAAGTAACAGCAAAATGAAGAGCATGAACATAAGAACATAAGAGAAGCCAATGTTGGATCAGGCCAGTGGCCCATCCAGTCCAACACTCTGTCACACAGTGGCCAAAAACACCAGGTGCCCTCAGAAGGTCCAGCAGTGGGGGCAGGAAGCCCTCCCACTGTCCCCCCCCAGGTCAAGCATCAAGAATACAGAGCATCACTTGCCCCAGACTGAGAGTTCCTATCTATACTTGGTGGCTAATAGCCACTGATGGACCTCTGCTCCATATGTTAATCTAATTCCCTCTTGAAGCCATCCATGCTTGTAGCCACCACCACCTCCTGTGGCAGTGAATTCCATGTGTTAACCACTCTTTGGGTGAAGAAGTACTTCCTTTTATCTGTTCTAACCCGACTGCTCAGCAGTTTCATCAAGTGCCTACAAGTTCTTGTATTGTAAGAAAGGGAGGAAAGGACTTCTTTCTCTACCTGCTCTATCCCATGCATAATCTTATAAACCTCGATCATGTCACCCCTCAGCCGTCATTTCTCCAAGCTAAAGAGCCCCATGCGCTTCAACCTTTCTTCATAGGGAATGTGTTCCAACCCTTTTATCATTTTAGTTGCCCTTTTCTGCACTTTTTCCAATGCTATAATATCTTTTTTGAGGTGTGGCAACCAGAACTGTACACAGTACTCCAAATAAGGTCACACCATTGCTTTATACAGGGGCATTATGATACTGGCTGATTTGTTTTCAGTTCCCTTCCTAATAACCCCCAGCATAGTGTTGGCCTTTTTCATTGCAGTCGCAAACTGTCTCGACATTTTCATTATCTACTATGACTCCAAGATCTCTCTCTTGGTCAGTCTCCGCCAGTTCGGACCCCATCAACATGTATTTATAGTTAGGGTTTTGGCTCCAATGTGCATCACTTTGCACTTGGCCACACTAAACCCCATTTGCCACGTTGATGCCCACCTGCCCATCCTTGACAGATCCCTTTGGAGTGCCTCACTATCCTCCCTGATTCTCACCACCCTGAAAAACTTCATGTCATCTGCAAATTTAGCCACTTCACTGCTTACTCCCAACTCCAAATCATTAATAAACAAGTTTAAAAGCATCAGACCAAGTACTGATCCCTGCGGTACCCCACTGCTTACCTCCCTCCACTGAGAAAATTGCCCATTTATACTCAGTCTCTCTTTCCTTTTAATTAGTCAGTTTTTGATCCACAAAAGGACTTGTCCTTTTATCCCATGACTATTGAGCTTCATGTACAGAGTGCACATTTCTTGCCAATGTTCTCTCCGGGCTGCACACAGGAAAAGGAAATTTTAAAAGGACATTGATCTGCATGTCCCCCCCCCCCCAATCTTGTTCATGCAGATGGGCTTACCATTTAAAAACAGACACCCTGTGACTAGGCAGGTGGGGCTGAGAGAGCTCTTTTGAGGACTGCTCTTGAGAGAACAGCTCTGAAATAACTTGTGACTGACCCAAGGTCACATCAGCAGCTGCAAGTGGAGGAATGGGGAATCAAACTCGCTTCTTCCAGATTAGTCCATGCTCCTAACCACTACACCAAACTGTAACTCAAAACCTCTTACTTTTAGAAGCAAGTGGCTCAAGTGGTTAAGATGCTGAACTGCAGACCGGTAGGTCAGCAGTTCGAGACCCGAGTGCTGCATGATGGAGTGAGCTCCTGTCTCTGGCCCCAGCTCCTGCCAACCTAGCAGTTTGAAAGCAAGAAATTGCAAGTAGATAAATAGGTACTACTTCGGTAGAAAGGTAACAGCATTCCGTGCGCCTCAGCATTTAGTCATGCCAGCCACATGACCACGGAAATGTCTTTGGACAGCGCTGGGTCTTCAGCTTGGAAATGGAGATGAGCACCGCATCCCTAGAGTCGTATTCAACTGGCTTTCGAGCAAGGGAAACCTTTACCTTTACCTATAAGAAACATAGAACACCCTCTCTACCACATCAGAGCCTTTAAGCAGATCATTTCCAAAACAGTCCTTCAAAGCCTAATTACATGAACTAAGCAGCAAGCAAGCTATACTGTTCCCTCATAAATACTCAGAGATCCTGTTGTCTCCCAGCAGTGACATTTATTCACTCCAAGGAATACCAGGGACATGATGCAGTCAGGCAATGGCAAATCACCTTTGAGGCCGCGGTCACACGGCGCCTTAATGCGGGAGGAAGGGCTGCTTCCTCCCGCATTTAAAGGGGCCGTCTACATAGCCCCGCAGCGAGTCCCGCTGCGAAGCGGGCTCCAATGCGGGTTGTTCCCGCATTTACTGACCCCGGGAAAAACTAGTGTTTTCCCGGGAGTCGCGGGAGGAACCCGCATTGGAGGTCATCTGGACAGCCCTGTCTCGCAAGCATTGTGAGAGCAGGGCTGTCCAGATGGCCTCCCCGCCATTCCCCCCCCTTTTACACTTGGGCGCATGGCTATTCATGCGCCCAAGTGTAAAAGGGGAAAAAAACCCACTCCCCACTCACCAGGCCACCGCTGCTGCGGCTGCCTCCACTTACGTTCCCGGCAGCCTTTCCTGCCGCCGCCGCCGCTGTGGCCGTCCCTTGGCTGTTGCCACCGTAGCCGCGGCCGCCGTAGCCGCCGCTGCGGCCGCCGCTGCCACGCCCGCGGCCGTCGTTGCCGCACCTGCCGTAGCCGCGGCCGCCGCTGCTTTTGCCACACCCGTGGCCGTTGTTCCCACTGCGGACTCTTCAGCGGCCGCGGCCCCCGTTCCAGGGGCCGTTGCGGCCGCCGCCGCTGCAACCGGGGTTGGGATGTGTAAACATCCCAACCCGCAGGAGGCAAAACGCGGCCCCTTTAAATCTGGGAGCCCTCCCGGATTTAAAGGGGCCGTGTGACCGCGGCCTGAATGTCTCTTGCCTTGACAACCCTACAGGGTTACCATGAGTTGATTATGACTTGCTAGCACTTTCCATCATCACAGGGCAACCACGCTTTAATGCCCAGAACCATCTGGGCAAGGCCTAATGTGTAACTATTGTCAGTAGCATGAGATGGACCCACAGCTCAATTGGCTCTCATATCACTGCCATAACATACGAAACAGTAAATAGCTCAGTAGCTCCTTTAATATAAACAAACTGTATTGTAGCATAATTATTACTGTAGCACAAGGTTTTTCAGAAAGCCACACACTATTTTCTAATCTCACTTCAGTGCAAGTTCCGGTCCTCAAATTCACAGAGAAACCCAAACCTTCAATTTTTGGTAGAATGACACCCTTCCCTTCTTCCAACTTCCCTTCCTCCACCCAAGAAGGGTGATTTAGCAAATGCAAACCAATGCCAGTGGTTTGCATGCACCAACTCACACAGCAGAACCAGTGCTTCCAATGTCAGTACTGGAGCTAGGGATGCAAGTCTCCAGGTGGGACCTGGGAATCCCCTGGAATTACAGCTCATTTCCAGACTTCGATTTTTTCCCCTAGGAAAAAAATTAAGTTTCTGGAGTGTAGCCTCTATGGCATTGTACCCCACAGAAAGAAAGAAAAGTCAGGCTGTAGAGAAAGCAGACTAAAGTGAGGGGAAAAGTCTCTCCTTGCTTCCAGCTGTCACACCCCTCAACAGAAACGGATGGAGAAACAGAAAGAGAGGGACAGAGAGTGCAGCCCCCCCCCCCCCAAGAAAGTGAGCCCAGGATCCCAACCTGCTCCATGCAGCACAAGAGTTCCTGGGGCTGCAGGAGAAAGCAAGACAGCACTGGCAACCCGAGGAAACTGTGAGAAGGAATTGCAAGCACGCTTCCTTACCTTGTTTGGTGCGTGCGCACAGCACGGGAAAGCAACAAAGCCAGTCTCCATGTGAAGCCCTCCACTCCTCTAGGCTGAATTGAGGGAGTGGAGCTTAGCTTCCAAGAGGAAGCAAGCTCCCACTGTGACTTCCCTCCCTCCCTCTCTCTCCCTCCAGTCACCTAGCCTAATGTAGTCTCTGAAAGTGGAGGGGGACAACCCTTGCTTTCAAAATGGGCTTGAACCTGCCCCCAGCCCCTGAGGAGGCTCAGCACCATCTGAAAATGTTCGGGAGGGGCTCAAACTCCCCAGCCCCCCCGCGGATGACGCCTATGGTGTCAGATGCTTCCTGTCACTGTCATCACCTCCAACCTTATTGGGACTGGCTCAGTCAGGCTGACCCATGACAACTGGAGACCCAGCTTCACCTGCTGCACTGCCTGGCTGCCCCAGCACTGGATGACCTTTAATTGGACAGAAGGAGCAGCTGCCTTGCCCACACCAACCTTGACACTCACCGGGTGGACCAGCTGCTGCCCAATCACTCCCACATCTTCTGCAAGCAGCTGTTTAATGTTCCAGCCTCCTGGCCAGGGAAGGCCCAAGCCCCCCCCCCCCCCCCCCACATTGTTATGGAACTGGCTTGCTAAAGCCCAGCCTTGAAGGCTCAAAGACAGAGCTCCATTTCACTCTGCCGAGCCACCAACTTCATATAGAGTGGTGGCTGCTCTCCCAAGAGAAGCTTTGCACTTATGAACACAAATACCCACTCCTCTGGAAGGGTCTTTGGCCAAACAATATTCTTTCATACTTCCATGAGGGCCAACCGCCCCAGGCTTTTGACATGAGACAGTCCCACTGAACACCTTGAAAACTCCTGACAGCAATGCATGCATAAAATAGATCAGGCTGCAGAGAAAATAAATAGACAATAACTGGCTGCTGGTGTCAGGCCTCCCAGTGGGACTGGCTGTTTGTTTCAGTACAGGTGTCCTCCAGCACTGAAATGGTGAGATGCTGGCATGCAAATATAAAAAGAAAATCACCATCCAAACCCACCCTTTTTGGGTGGGTTTGGGTGGCTGTCCGCAAAACAGAAAAAAATGTTCAGATTCTGACCAACAGGCTATCTTGCAAATTCATTTTGCAATAGAAAAGGAAGCATGGGAGAAAGTAATTTAGGAAAGAACCAGTGCGTGTGTGTGAGAGGAATGATCAAGACAGCACAGGGATGTTAACCAAGTTGTCTGGACACAGCAAAAAACAACACAGGGGAATGAAAATGGAACATTAAGGCAATCTGGAAAACACCACTGTGTTTATATGTTATTATGTGCCTTGGGTCACGAGGGGGTTAGGAGAACAATCAGCTTTGCAAGCTGGAGTTCAATCAATGATCATACTGCCAGAACTTTCTGCCTTCTGCTTTGCTAAGGATGTCATGGGCAGGATCCTAGCCCCCAAAAAGCCTTCAGGTATGCAGCACTCTCCCTTATGCCAACAGCTCTCAACAGTGCCTGGTGAGAAAGCAAGGATAAGATTTTACCTCACCCTCCAGGGTCACCACATTTCCCTCCAAGGATATCCATAACTGTCTGTTCTGTTTTTCTTCAATTGTTTTCAGCAGTAATTAGCTGCCAGCTGCCACCCCTTTCTTGTATGTTTCCCATGCGTCTCAACTCTGGCTCATCTCCCCACAGGGAATCGCCAGGGAGAAGAACAACTGCGGGAAGTTAGGCTGTGGACCAGTCGAATAGGACTGCCACCATGGAGAACCCCGCCGCTTGGGGTTATCTGGGCAACGGTAGCCGTCGCCTCTGTAATAAAGCCAGCCTAGGAAATCCACTAGGTGGGCGTGACGGTACCCGTGAGGTCAGCGATGGGCGGGCCAATAAGCGGCGCTCTTGGGAGCTGCCGACTCTTCGATTGTAGTTGGAGGGGGCGGGGAAGCCCGAGGTGGGAGCCGCTCCAACTGCGGTTCGGACATTCCGGCACTAGTAGGCAGAGAGCGAAGGCAGGAGCCGCTGTATCGCTGCTGGTGCTGTGCGGAGCCGCGGCTCGGAGAGAGCCTGGTGGAGGACAGGGAAGGCGCGTGGGGTCTCCCGCCCTGGAGAAAAACGGGCAATGCCAGGGAGTGGAGAACAGCGTTTGCTCGCGCTTGGCGCACAGGTGCAGCGAAGTCTGCTGTAGGAGGTGGGCTGAAGCCTGCCGGGGAAGCGGAGGAGCTTTTGCGCCGGGCGCTCAGGGGCTTGACTGAGGAGATGTAAAAGCGACTTTGGCTGCGCTGCCTGAGGAAGCGCCTGCCTGCCTGCCTGCCTGCCTATCCGAGTTGAGGCAGCCGCGTCTTGTCTCGGCCAGGTAAGAGCCGTCCCGTTTCGGAAGCCCCTTGGCGCGCGCTTACCTTTCCGCGCTCCTTTTGCCTCGCCAAAGTTTCGAGCGCGAGTCGCTCGGCGAGAGCTCGGCTGGCGGTGCCAGGGAACGAGACCGGAGGGGTCTGGCACGCGGCTGGGGTGTTCGGGGGGAGGGAGAGCTGGCGGGGAGGTCGCCTCGACCAGGCGGTCACCTCCTCGGCTGCCGCGGGGTCTTTTGCCGCCCCAGCTCCGCCGCCAGCTGGGTCTCGGAGCAGAGCTGCCCTAGTGGCGCCTCTGCCGTAATTACGCCCGGGCGGAGGCAGGACAGCTCCCGCGCTTGTTTCGCCCGCGCTTGCCGTGCCTGTGGACCGGGCCCTTGGTGCTGGGGGAAGACACAACCCCACCCTTTCCAGACCTGCCCAGCCCCAGGGACCCCGCCGACGCCTGTCCCAAAGCCACGCTCACCTTGCGCTCCCTCGAAGGCTTGCGCCTGAAGCAGACGCGGGGCTCGGGAACCCGCTCTGCTTCCCTCCGCAAACGCTCCTTAACCCGGTTCTTGGATGGCACTTCACGGGAGGAGCGAATAACTTCGAGGAAAGGCTGGGTTTTTTGTTTTAGATATGGGGATGTATCTGGCGCCATTAGGGAAATTGGTGGCTTGTATAGCAGATGTGTCGAAGGCTCTTCTGACGTGTGTTTTGTGGGGGGGGGGGAGGGGGGTTATTTACCCCCTGTTTCAGCGAAATGTGTGTCAGGATTCCAGCTTGTGGGTCTATCCACCCACCCCTTCTTTTAAATCAACCCCACAGGAGTCTGTTGGATGGTCTTTGAATTAACTAGGCACTGCAACCTTATGTCTCCTTCAAGAGGGTAGTGCCTTCCAAGGAAAACATAGCATGATCCAGAAATTTCATGAAAACAATATGAGTAGTTTTATTTCCTTTTATGTACCTTTGACCTGTGTGGGCATATGCCTAGTACCAGGTACACAGCAACCCTATCTTCTGTGTTAAATAGTCTAGAATGATTAGCGTGTTTGATTTCATACTGACAACTGCTAATACTGATTGAGGAAACCCCCCTTCCCCATAAATATTGGAGAAAATGTTTACTTGCATGTCATGCAATTGTGACTTAGACTGGGAAGGGGCATTAAGCAATCTTGACTACATGTGCCAGAAATAACAAATTCCCTTTCCAGTCCACCTAGGTTGGTTTTAATTCATTTCAGGAATCAGGTAATGAAGCACACCTGAGCTATTCCCCTGCTGACTGTTCATGTGCAGTCCTTAGTGATCACCAGAACATCTTCGGAATATTCCTGTGGGCGATCAACCCTGAGGTAGCATGGGTTTATTTCAGGACTTTTAAGTACCTTTTATAAACCAGCTGGTTTTGTTGAAAGCTGCTTTGCAAATGCCTGGTCCTGAAAAGTGGAATAAAATAAGTTAATGAACTCACAGAATCATTGTAACATGAGATCTGTTTTGGTGGTCAAGAGACTTAACCATGAATTGGGAAGCCCTTCTGTTCAAATCTCACTTTTGCCATAACTCACTAGCTGCCCTTAGGCAAGCCATTCTCCCACAGTTTCAACAGATACACCCATGAGTCTAACTGATCTATGCCATTGTTGTGAGAGTTACAGCAAGAAAACATATGTGAAGCGCTGTATATATATATGTGCCAAGTTTTGTTGTTTTCTACTCAACTTCAAGCTATACTTGGTAGTTATTGTGGCAGCCAGCAACCTTGTCCATGCCAGTTGCACATCTTATACTGTTTATCTTTTAACCTGTTCATAGTTGCTTCCCTAATATGACTTAATCCCAGAACCACCTCCTTGCTAAGAGCATTTTCCACTGATATTTTTTGTGCAAATCTAAACAGCAAGAATTCAGTGGACAGAGTACATCATGCAAATTGTACTGTTTATGGCTACAGATTCCCCTCTATGACACTGATTTATTTCTAAAACATCTGCATTCAACAGCATTTGGTTCTGATCACATAAATCTACAGGGAAAAGTACCAAATAAGCTTATATATACAGTAGTCTATGTTTTGGCGTATCTTCTTTATTCACCCAAATGTTACCCGTGGGCAGGAGTTACTTTGATCTCATTTTGGCTTTTCCCCATATAAAGATATCTTAACTAGCCAAAGATAAAAATGACTCTGACTCAGACACAACACTTACCAAAGGGGTTTATTTTTAAAAAAATAATGCTTGGTGCCTGGTGCACATAGAAGGTCTTTTCTAAAAAAAATGAAAATATTGTGAGCACCACTTTGGGTCTCATACAGTGTTTGTCAGCTCAGTTTGATTTTGTGTTTGGTATGCTTGAAATGTTTTGAAATAGAGTTGTAGTACAAGATGCTACCTGTCAGCTTTGTGTCTTGGAAAATGTATTTAAATGCTTAAACATACTAGCTGTTTAGGGCTGTAATTTCTAGTGTCTGGATTGTAGGATGTTCTTTGTTGTAGCTCTTCTACCTCCACTACTCATTCCTTTAACTAAAACTCATTAAAATAGAATGAATTAAGAATGGGGGAAGGGATTATTATATTGGAGGTTTTAATCTTATGGTCTTGCGTATCTGTAATTCAGACAAACTAGTTTATTTTCACTTTCTTTTGCATATCCTAAGGTAACTGGGTTGTAGGATCCTTTTTGTTGGTAATAATATACCAATAATGTCACTGAAGAAAGTGCTGATCCCAAATGCTTGTTTTGTCCAGTTATGGAGGGATTTAGATTCATGTTAGCCACATGCACTACTTGAAGGTTAAGAGATTTGTTTAAAAAAATGTTTCATTGTGGTGCTCTTTAAACATTCAGTTTTGCTTCTTTATAACATTTGAGTTTATAACATTTGAGTATCAGTGGTTTCTAAGATCATTTAATTCTGTTCAGATTTTTTCCCACATTTAGGAGGAACATGTTTAGACATAGAAACTGTCTGGAAGAAATGAAGTATATGATAGTCAGTGGAACTGGGAATTCTATATACCTTCTCCACTGGCTTGCTTTGTACCTCAGTCTAACTCCAATGTTGAGGAATGATTAAGTTAGGATGGATAACTGATTTTATCTGAATGTTGTATGTGTATAAATAGAGTTCCAAACCAAGAAGGAAAATCATATTTAAAAAAACCCACTTCTGGCTTTGCGTTTATGATATCACTGCATTGTTTCAAAACTTAAGAAACATGTTGCATTTTTCTAACTTCATGCTATGAACACTAAAATGAAGTAGTCCTCTTTGCTTCCACTGCAAATTAATACATGTCGAAGTTTGTTCATGCTAAGCATTTGAAATCACAAAATTAAGCTCTACACCTGATTCTGAAATGGGTAAGTTTTAACCGTAAAAAAGTACTTTAATACATATTAATATCTGTTACCAAGTTAATATGTCTGAAACTTGTATTCAGAAGGAAATTACTAGTGAACTGTAGGGAATCACTTATGTAACGGCATTCTCCTGTGTTTTTAAAATGTATCATTCAGATGAGCACATAGACTATAGAGCTGACCGACAGGTTTCCCCTAGTGCGGTATGTGTCTTTTTCTATGCCTTCACTGACTGTGGTAGGTTGCACACTCAATTTGAGCTGGATTTGGCTTCACCAAACTGGATCCCAAGGCAGTATGTCCAAGGACAGATGAGCAACTTCAGCTCGAGTGGAGTTTATCTGTTTGGGGCACAGAGAAGAATATTGTAACAATTCTGGCAGGCAGTCTTTTTTTTTTTTTAACGAAAGCGCTTTATGTAACCAAGGTTTGTACTACTTGCTTGCCAAGCTGATGCTGCCATCCCAGTCTACTCTAGCACTGAGCAGCAGTAATATACCCAGGCACTTCAGTTTGCATTTCAGTGTTACGTAACAATTGAACATACATAACATAGAACTGTGTTGTGTGGAAGTAAGACAGAAGTTCTGCACAGCAGTGCAACGTTCTTATAAGATTTTTCTCAGCATGACAGACTTTGTAATTTTAATCAGCGACATGTGTGCTCACAGTCTCATTGAGCATCATGGCTGTACTCCACAAGTGATAAATTCTCTGTGATAGGAATCAAATAGATGAGGAAGCAAGCAATAGAGAGTTATATTGTATATGAGAGAGAGGCAAAGCATAGCAAGTTATTAATAGAAACAACCTTTTCAGTACCCCATGGCTCAATGCATGCTGTAAAATACCTTGAGTAAGGAAACGTGAGATGTTGAGGGGATGTAGAGACCTACATAACAATTGTTACCAGACACACCCATGATCAAACAGTATAGTGCGCTTCATAATAGAATAAATAGTATTTTTGTATGCAAGCATTTCTATATTGATTGCATACAGAACTTGATACCTGCGCTGTCTTAGTTAATATTGTTCTAGAAATAATACCTTTGTTATATTGACACTTTTTCACAAGAGAAAACAACATCATGACTGATTTAGATAGGTATTTCTGTTATTGTTGAAATGCTCCTAGTACTCATACAAAATTTCAGCATCGCTTCCATCTGCCACATTCAGGAGATGTTCCAAAGCATGATTTCTCAAGATCTGGAGGGGCGATGGGGAAAATTACTTGACTGCTTTGCCATGTTGCCTGCAAAGTTGATTTTTCTCAGTGAAAATGCTGGCAGTAGTAACTCTCTAAATGTAATCCTCACAAACACTTCCAAAATGGAGGGAGGACACTGGAGGATTGGCAGGTCTGGGCAGTTTTTCTGGTTTGTTACATTTGCTATACATAATTCATACTAATGTGAGATGTAGATGAGTGGCATTGTGTTTTGACTAGAGTGTTTACAAATGCAAAGGCTAAATGCGTGTGCTTCACCTCCCTTTGCTGTTTGTGCTATACGTTAATGTCATTAATGTAGGAAATAATGCAGAAGAGGTCATATGTATGTTGTAGCCATGTAAGATTTATATTCATGTTGCATTTTGATTTTATAGTTTATTTATTCACACAATTGTCATCTGTGTCATAGGCAACTGCTAGTTATTGCTTAGCGATTTCCCCCCCTTCTTAATTTTATGTTATGATCTTCTTTATTAGTTTTAGTACCAGTGGTTATGTGCTTTTCTTTGATGAGAAACTCCAGGGCTAGAGTGGTCATCTGGTGCAGTGTTCCCTCCAAGCTGAGTTAGTGTGAGCTGGCTCACACATTTTTGTCTTAACCCAGGAAAGATGGTTCCAGAGCAGATTAATTTATGCAGTAGCCAAATCGCTCACTCAGAACTTTAATGCCAGTAGCTTACAAAGTAGAATTTTTGCTCACAAGACAACACAGCTTAGAGGGACCACTGATCTAGTGTGTAAAAAAACTTGTAATACAAGCATGGCTATTCCTTTGAATAAGTCCATAATACAAATGGTATCTCATACTCACATGGTATGTGTGGCTTTTTATGGGTCTCTGTGTTGCTATTTGGTCTTGTTATAACTTATAGATTCTATGCTGGAATTCATATCAAGTATAGGTAGAAGTGTTGTATAAATTTTAAAATAAGATAAATTCACATCTGTTCTTTCTGGCCCACTCTAATCTGGAATCTTCCTGTTTTAATAAATGGAAAATGAGAACTTGTTTTGCGTTCTGGTATCCATTATGAGAGCATGGGTACAGCCTACTATTTCTGACTTGGTGGACAACACTGGTTACTAGATATCAGAGAAACATTTGCATTGACAGTTGACCATGGGTGGGTGTTCTGGAATATATGAAACTGATGTAGGATCTTCCCACAGTAGCAATCCTAACACATAATTTCCACTACTGTGAATGTGTTAAGCCTTCGGTGACATAAAAACATTCTGTAATGATAAACACACAGTACAACTTGCATGAAGAGCTGGCTTCAATAAATAGTTAGTTTAGCATCTTGAAATAAAAAATTGGCATGTTTTTGTGTGTCCCCCCAAAAAGTCTTTTCTCATCTCAGTGTCCATGTCAACAGCAACTTGCCTGTACTGCTCAGGATTTTGTAGCCACCCTGGCCATCATGAACCTGTCTAAGGGGCTGACAGGCCCTGTGCGTAAGAAAGTACGTACCTTACACTTAATTTTTTTCACTGAATCTTTGAAGGAAGGGCTGGCTTGGGGATTGGTGGTCCAGTGTGTGCCATGATCCAACCACTGTCCCCTCAAGGGACAAGTGAATGTGGTACCAGCACTCTGCAGGCATGAGGAGTCAGTTAAAATGGTCTTTACATAGTAATGATTCTCACTGGTGTCCACAATGCCTTGATGACTTTAAGATCCCAGTTGATAGCTCTGTTGAAGCTGTGGTGAGAGCCTAGAATGATAAGCTCCTAGAAGCATTAACATGGTTGAACACACACCATGGTAGACTTCTTGCACCCTTGAGACAGAATCCAGCACCTTAGTTTACTACAGAACTGGGTGACTTGAAGAGTGCTGGGAGACATCTTAAAGACATAACAAATCTAACAGTATGCTGTATTGCTCATTGGAAGACCTATGTGGGAGCAGTGCCAGTGGCAAAGAAATCTTGCTGCTACAGTTGTAGGTTGACTTCACACTCTACTCAGCTGTTTAAGGTATTTTGCTGCATGTTGATTCCCAAGTCTGAACCTTTAGATCTCCAGGAACTGATTACTGTAACTATTCTACAACGTTTGTTTGTTTTTGCTGAGAAAATCAGATACATTCTGATTTGGATTTTGGCTATAACATAGATTGAGACACTAGAAACTCTTATTACATGGTCTCATTCAGTCACTAATCACTTTTATCCAGTTTCTTGCAATGGATGCTGACAGGATCCTGGATTCTATGAGGGCCACCACTTATACTTTGGGTTCTGGATACTTGAAGCATGAAGTATCGCATCAGTGAGTCCCTAATATCCATTATAGATCAATCACTGACTCAGGGCACCTTTCCTTGGGCCCTAAAATGAGTGATCATCTGCTACATTAAAAACTGTTGCTGGACAAGAACGATGTGGCTGATTATTGCTTAGTCTGTAATTTGCCCTTCCTAGGCAAATCAATAGAAAAAAATAGTAGCAGAGCAATTCCAGGTCTTCTTGGATAACTTATCTCTTAGAATCCTTCATGGTTGGTTTCAGGCCAAACTATGGGACAGAGTTGGCACTGGTGGTGTTAGTCGATGATCTCCATCTGATTGTAGAGAAGGGCTGTACCTCTCTGTTGCTTTTAGTAGTTCTATTGGTATCTCTATTGGTACTGTGGACCATGCCATCCTGTTGAGATGTTTGGTGGTAGAAGTACAGATTAAGTTATGTGGTTTGGATTGATTTAAATAGTTCCCTATGGGCAAGACTCAGAGTGTTGCTGTTGGAGACCACCTGTCACTGGTGTGGGACCTGCTTTGTGGTGTTTATAAGGTTCAGTCTTATCTCCCTTCCATGCTATTCAGTATCTATGTAAAGTCTTGAGGAGAAATCCATGGTTTTGGAGTAGGTTGTCATTAATAAGCTGATGATACCAAGCTCTACTCAGGGGTGTCAAACTCATTTGTCACAAGGGCCGAATCTGACATAAATGGGACTTTGTGGGGTCAGGCCATGCGTGTCATAAAATGTAATGCCAGGTAGTGGAGATGTCAACTTTGAATCTTGTAACACGATTAAAGATATTAGTTTTTTTTACTTAAAATACAAATATTCTTAAAACTCTTGTGATATTTTGTTTAACAGTCTTTGATAGCTACCTCCCAAACCTCCCCCCCAAAAAAGATTCCTGCATAAAATGAAAAGGTGGGGGAATAGTGGGATTTGACAATGCAATTTTTAAAATAAAACATTAAGAAGAGGCACAAGGATCACAGCAGAAACTAAAAAATATGAAATGCTCTGATCCTAGGAACATAAAATGGCTGGGCATTGCAAGCTTCCCCCCCCCCCCAGTCTACTCAGAGTGGCAGTGGCTCTCCAATGTAATGCTCCCCTTTGGCTGTGGGCTCCCAGGTTAGGGTACCCACTCAGGTATCTGTTCTCAGGTCCATTCAGCGGATACTTTGCAGCACAGACAAAGTTGCAAAGAAAATGTGGAATGGAATTCCCATTAAGGTCGCTGGGCCCAGATAGACTGACCACTCTGGGATTGGAATGACAGCCACCAGAGTGGAATTCCATTCCCAGAATGCTGCTAGTCCTGTGCCCTGTCATTCAAGTCCCAGAACACAGATTCTATTGCTAGGGACCATCATTCTACTCTGGGGGCTGTCATTCCAGTCCCAGAGCACTGTTTCTATTGTTGGAAACAGTCCCAGAGTAGTCTATCTGGGTGCAGAGACCTTAATGAAAAAATCCATTTTGTATTTTCTTTGTAACATTACAAGCCCAGAAGAGCTTCATCCCAGAGCACGAAAATACAAAGACAAGATGGAAGGCGCTGGGAACTTTGACAGCCTCAAGCTTCAAAGGGTGAGGACAGGAGGGGGAGGGGGGAAGAAAAGAGCCTCTGGCCTGATTAAAGCCATGGGCAGGCCACTTCTGGCCCATGGGCCTTAAGTTTGGCACCCTTGCTCTACATTTTTTTAATCCTAACCACAGGTTCTGAAACAGTGTGTTTCTGCTGCTGTGCTTTTGCTGCAGTGAAATAGCTAAGTGTGAACCAGCTGGACACTGAATCCTGACAAGATGTAGGTAATGGTGACTGGGGAGCCTGAGGTCCTGAAGGATATTGTGCTTCCCAGCATTGTTGAGGTCCAGCTGACATACACCTTGGTTGAGAGCCTAGGGTGATACTTGATTCAGCTTTACTGCTGGAGAAGCTGCTGGAAAGTTATTGTTTAAACTTCATTTAGCTTTTAAAGTGGTCCCCTGTCTGGATTTGTCTGATCTGGAAACATGGATTCATGCCATGGTTACCTTGAGGCTAGACTATTGTAATGCATTCTACATGGGTCAGCCCTTAAGACAACTCTGAAACTTCATTCAGTGCAGAATGCCACAGACCAGTTACTATCAGCTGTTAAGCAGAATGTGCATATTATCCTCATTTTTCAGACACCCCGTTGATTACTGATCAACTGCCAGCTTCAAGGTTCTGTCTACCTACAAAGCCCATAATGGGCTCAGACCATGTAACTGCAGAACTATCTCTTTTGTTTCAGTCCACCATGACAGCTGCACTCATCTGAGCAAAGCCTTCTGAAGGTGCCACCCTGAAAACAGGAAAAAGCGTCAACTTCCTATTCACGTGCATTCTCTGTGATGGTCCCACATTATGGAATGGCCTTCCTGAGGTGATCAGGAGGGCCCCATGTTTCTCTTGTTTTGCAGAATGTGCAAAACAGAACTGCAAGAGGGTATTCTTATAAAGGGACCTGAACTATACTATAAGGATGGTATTGTAATGTATTGCAATATATATTGAACATATCACCCCTTTTAATTGCAATGCAGTATCTTGCATTATGGTATGTCTGGCCTTAGACGGTTTTGTTGCCGTAGACCCTTTTTTTCTGCTTGCATTATTTCCAGTTCTGCAATCCTAGCCCTACTGCCTTGTTTTACTAGACATCTTTGCTCTTTGATTGAATTTTTTTTTAAATTGTATCCTGCCTTAAGTCTCAGTAAGGACTGTCTATTAACTTCATTAATAATAAATTGCACCCCAACTCCTCTTGTAGAAAACCAGAGCTGTGTAACTTTCAAGGTAATTTTAGAATCCTTCCCTGTTGCCATTTGCCAGTTCTCTGATTAAGATTTCTTGTATTCCCTCTCATATATTAGGGTGTGTATGAGAAATTAAGGTTGCCAAACCATACCTGAGGCTACCCTATGTCATTTCTGGGTTTCCCCTAGAAGTAATGTTGTATGAATACAATGCCAACATGATTTTAAAAAAAAATCTTTCACCTCCAGAGCAGTGGTGGGCAACAAGGGCTGCTGGAGGAAGGCCTGGCTGCCCTATGAGAAATACTGAAAACTTTTCATTGTAAGTAAAAGCAACAATATAGTAGTTTAGCATGGAGCTACTAATTTTGCACTCTTATTCTTTTTCGTAGCGCATGGAAATTTTTTGTGAATTTCCGGATCATGGTGGATGGCTCAGTGAGTCAACATAATGTGCAACTCCCCACATGGGGTAGGGGGGCAAATTCCATGTCCACTAGGGAGCAGATTGAAAATAATGACCATATCATAAAGCTTTTACTAATGTCCTGAATGTGAGCTTCCTGACTAGCCATTTGGCAGCAAGTTGTCAGCTTTTTCTGTAACCAAACCGTCCTTCGAAAAGGGAAACATGTAAAATGGCCTTATTTTAAAGGGAACTTGGTGGAGAATAATTGTTTTTGCAGATCTTGCTCTTTGATTTATTGTATTCTATGATTTTGCAACTTATTGCTTTAACTGTCTTTAGTCTAAAGAGATAAGACAGCAGAATGCAGCTCCGTGACGCCTGAATGTTTCTGTTTCCAGGCCTCTTTGAAAGCATGGTTTAAACCATTTTTAAACCCATCTTGAGTATTATTATGAATAAATATATTCTCTACTGAGTCTTGAGATAATTTAAAGATGGATTTCGTTGGGATCTAGTGTGTTTTTGTGTGTTATCCCACAATCCAAAACCTAACTCTGTCTGCTTGTTAATTTTCCTATATAAAGCCCCTTTTAAACGTAAGTCTAATATAGCTGAAAGTCTCAACATTTAATTATGGAGTATTTGGAATATAGTTCAGAAATCTAAGGGTGCATCATAGTTATAGAGAAGTATTTTTTTATCTTCATCCCTATTTTCTGTCAACACCTAACAATTGCTCTTTTTTGTCACTGTTCCAAGATGAAACCAATTTGAGTTGGCAGTTAATCTCTTGTGTTTGAATCACACTGCTTTTGCTTTTGAATGGAAACTCATAAATAGCTTTGCATCATATAAGTCAGATCGATTCAAGAATAGTGTTCAGACATCAATTAATGTTACTGTTTGCCAGGGCTAACAAGAACCTAGGTATTCTGACATTCAGTAATTGTGGTGGTCTGCGTGTCATTGGTTGAATCTTCCATCTGTCAGCACAGTAGTTAATCATACCATTAGAGCTGGAGTTCAGGGCAGAAGTCCTAGCTCATAGGCTTAGCCAAAGCCATCTTTGCATTTTGAGTATACATTACCATCTGAGGGATTCCATTAGACAATTAAATCTAGAGTCTAAAATTATCTTATTGTGTCACTGACAACAGTGCTCAGAGCACTTTGCTGTCTTCCTGAACAGCCAAAACAGTGATGCAAGGGTTGGGGAAATCCTTTGAGAAAAAATGCAACACGGTATAAAGAAGTAATATTGAGGAGAGGGAATGGAGCTACATTTTGTCTATCTTCCTCTTCCTGCTGGTGCAAGAGGCTCTACTGATGTAAAGTTGAGGTGTGGGTAACCTTCTGTTCTTCACTTGCAGGATCCAGCCCCGTGAACTGATAATGCCAAAATGGTTTCCATCCTTGCCTGTGTGTTTGGTAGCCGCTATAATATTTTAATTTATGCTTGCATTCAGTAGAATTTGAGTGCACCTAAAGTACAATTCAGTTCTCTTCCACTCAGTCAGTGCAAACAGATTATGAGTAACTTTGCATACTACACAGGGAGGTGTAAGTGGAAATATTAAGGCATGCATGGATCTAGTTTCCTAAAATGCTCCCTTGTGTTTCTTGGGTAAGTGTGGCAGGCAGCGTGTTGGGAAATACAGGCCACAGCAGAAGTCTTATTAATTGTGTGCCTGTTTTAAACAGAACAAAATACATAGTCTAAATAATTTATTTTGTAGGATTATTGAGAAGGATATCAGTCAGAAGGTTAATGAAAAGTGTGGGATGAAGTGCAACACATGTCCCTTTCTGGAATTGGATTAGGGCAGCTTTAATGATAGAGCACGGTTGAATGTGAGGCTTATTTAAAGTGTAACATCTCAACTAGATGTAACTTGTATCTATGTCCAGGCTAGCGCTTTGTGAAAATGAAAAATAATTGGGGTGGATCCTACTCCTATTCTACCACTCCACCCAGCAGAGTTTGAAGGCTTCCTCTAGGCTAAGGAGCTTTCCACCAGTTTAAGTAGCTTTTCTGCTGGAAGAGAGTTGCTTAAATTGGAGGAAGCTTCCGTAGCTCAGAGAAAGACTTCTTGTAGGAAGGTTGGATGCCCCCATTGTAACTACTGTACATAAAGCATTATTAAATCTAAGTATTAAATAATGTCTGCATTCTTATTTTCAATTTCTATTTCAGCTTGGCCTGATCTAGATGGCCCAAGCTACCCTGATCTTGTCAGATCTCAAAAGCTAAGCAGGAGTGGCTGTGGTTAGTATTTGGATGGGAGACCACCAATGAATTCCAGGGTCACTATACAGAAGCAGGCAATGGCAAACCATCTCTGAACATCTGTTGCCTTGAAGACCCTATGGCAGAGGTGTCAAACATATGGCCTGTGGGCCAGATCTGGCCCCTGCAGGACTGCTATCTGGCCTGCAAACAACTGGCTCTCTGCTGCTTCCTGCTCCTGCTTTCTGTTTCCTGCATCACAGCTCTTTTTGCCCAGTCTCTCCTATTTCCTGCTTTGCAGAGGAGAGAAAGAAAGCCAAGTCTCTCTTCCCTCAATTGGCTGAGGGCTCCCTCTCCTCCTCTGGGGAGGGAAAGACCCACAGAGAGAGAGAAAAATGGACCAACAATGTTTTATTCCAGGTATAAGCTTTTGTGTGCAAGTACACTTCTTCGGAGGGGAGGAGGGAGGGAAAGAGCCAGAGAGAACACACCAGAGAGAGAGAGTTCCATGGCACTTGGAAAGATTCCCCTTTCCAGTTCTAACAGATGGGGAGGGGAAGAAACCTAACAGCATAGTTTGCATTCTTTATTAGTGAAAGGGAGCAAGGAAATTTTGGATTTCTCCCAATTATTGGCCATCTGCCTTCTTACTTATCAGCCTTCCATGCCCCACAACTGCACCAAGCATTTGCACTTGCTAGATGTAATGCCATTCCATCTGCTGTCACTCATGGTAGATATAAAGGGATTCCATATTCAGCAAGACTCTGGCTGAGGACAGACTGGCAATCTAAAGCGGGGCAGGCACGCTTCGCAAACGGAAGAAAGGAGCACGTTCAGACATGTGCATCTGTCCCTCGGCTCCGTTGCGTACTTACCCGTCTCCCAGTCGCTTTCCTTTCGCTTTAACAGGACACCGGTTTTTCCTGGTGTTCAGGGGCCTTCCTCCGCATGCCTCCCGCTTCCAAACAGTGTGAACTGGAAGAAGCGGGAGGCATCTGGAGGAAGTGTGAACGCACCGGGAAAAAGTTATGCACATATGCGCATGTGCGCACATGCGAAACACATCAACGGAAAACAAAAAAAGCAGCAGCAAGCGCAAGCCGCGCGCACTGGCTACGCGGCAGTCAGAACGCTCCATGGCAGTCTGAATGCTCCGTATTGCCGCTGATCCGCATTGCTCTGGCCAGTGTGAACGGCCAGCTCCGTGGGTTTTTTCCCCCACTCCAGTTCCCTCCGCTTTGCCTCCGCTTTAGATTGGCAGTCTGTCCTCGGCCTCTGTGTGTGTAATCTAAATCAAATTGACTCAGTTCGCCATATTCTCCTATGCTGTCCCCACTATGATGATACACGTTTTATTCTTTTAGACCCTTTTTTATCCAACATGATAGGCTGTCCAGATGCTCTGAAGGTGTGCTGTCTCCTGAATGATCTGTCACCTGAAATGACTGAAAAGGTTGCCTTATTTCTAAGTTTGGTAATTAAGAATTGATTGTGCAATGCATAGATGCATATGATATTCATTTCTCCTTGTTACCTCTTCATCTGTTTATGTTTCTTTCTGTAACAAACTTATGCCAATAAAGGTCTGTGTATGTATGTGTATATGTATGTATGTATGAGTACAGCAGCACCTTAATGACTAACAAAATGTGTCGCAGGGCATGAGTTTTCTTGTCACTGCTCACTTCTTCAGATACAGCTGGAATGTGAGTCCATCTGTCCATAGATGTTGGAGTCAAGTGATTTCAGATGCCAAATGACAATAGGAGGCATTGGTAATGAGAGAAGAAACCTAGGTCTCAATTCAGTCCAGGAGAATGCATTGTCTTGAGCTTCATTATTAGTTGCAATTCATCAGTCTCTCTTTCTAATCTCCCTTTGAAATTCCTTTTGTCAGAGAACTGTTACTCTTAGGTCAGCAACTGAATGTGCTGGGAGGTTAAAATGTCCCTCCACTGTTTTTTGAATGTTGTGGTTTCTGATAGCAGTAGAAAGAGTACTGGTGTTTTTGGCCTCTGTGTGACAGAGTGTTGGACTGGATGGGCCACTGGCCTGGTCCAACATTGGCTTCTCTTATATTCTTAGGGTCCAGCAGCACCTTAAAGACTAACAAAATTTGTGGTAGGGTATGTGCTTCTGTGAGTCACTGCTCACTTCGTCAGCCTTATCTTCATTTATTCTTTGCATCCTCCTGGACTGAATCTTCCTGGATCAAATTAAGACCTAGGTTTCCTGTCTCATTACCAATACTAGTATCTCCACGCCTACTATTCATCTGCATACCACACCTAATCTAATCAAACCTGCTATTGCCATTCAGCATCTGAAATCATCTTTATAAATTTTATATCTCCTGTACCTCATGTTACATTTTATGGTATACATGGCTTGGTGGAGAAAGTGATATTTATGTCAGATCTGGCCCTTATAACAAATGAGTTCGACACCTCTGCCCTGTGGAGTCACCTTAAGTTGGCTGCAACTCGACAACACTTTACACACACATACACTCTTCAGGTTTGGATTTATAACCTCTCTAGTTCTTAAATTCTAGAGAAAACTTAAAAAAAAACTGTTAATAAAATTATCAAAACATCAGTGGTTGAGAGAAGCTGTATTACAATCTGCCCCTTAATACATTGCAAAAAGTGAACCACAACTGTCTGGCTTCCAGTTTAGGAAATGCTTGCTCAAATAAATCTGACTTGTGATTCCTTGAAAGAGTTCCCAGACTTCAGTGAGGTTCAAGAAACCAATTTATATGTCTCTATAATATTTAAATATAAAATGTTGATAAAACCCTACTGAAAATGCTAGTTTCGGTAGAGAGGAACTTCTAATCAGTGGAAAAACTTTAAAACGTTCACTTTCGAATAAGGTACTATGAGTGAAACTGTTGACTTGCACAGTGCCTTCTGTGCTTTCTGTAAACATTTAAACAAACTGTCTGACTGGGTTTTAATGACTGGAGTGGGAGAGGACAGAACTTGGCTCAAGGTTCTAGGGTGTTCAGTCTACCTTGTACAATGATAAATAGCAAAACTACTAGTTCCAGTTCGGTGTATTTGCCCTTGAAATTATTTAGTTTTGATCGATGTAGTTCTAGTTTCCTGTAGTTATAATAGGAAACTTGAGTAAGGGTGTACTGGAGAGCTGCAGTTGGGAAAGGTAGCTTCTGTTCACTTGTATTTGTTACTACTTTTTCTATTTCATATAACATGGTTTTAACCAAATGTATATGGCTTAGTGTGTGCATGGATTTTGATTCACACTGACTTTCTAATAATGGGGCTCTCAGCAATATTTTGCTTTACAACTCTGTAAGCTTTGTGAATCCACAGTTTGTCATTAGAAGAAACAAATAAGCAGGGGTCATTTTGTGGAAAAAGAGGTGCAGGTGCTCATTAGCATACCTATTAGTATAACTCATTTGCATATGCCATGCCCCATCACCAGAAGTGTGTCAGAAAGGGAAGCAAGAGGGGAGGCATCTTCAAAAGCCTCCCTTTCTCTTCCCCAGCTGGCCTGCCAAGGCAGGGGGGGGCAGAGAGCGAAGCAAGAAGGGCCCCATAGAATACAATGGAAAGATCATGCTGCTGCTGCCACGTGACTCTAAACAGAAGGTTTAAACTTTAAACCCTTTCTCACTTTGCTTCCTCCACAGGTCCACTGGGAGTTGGGGGAGGGGCTTGCCACCACTGCCATTTGTGCCCACTAGGGGTGTGCAAATAAAATTCTTTTGGCCCGATTCAGATCGGGCAAAATCAGGCCACATCTGTTCCAGCTGCCGAATGACCCCCGCATGTCAGTTTCGGCAGTGCAAGCTGATTTGGGAGTCATTCTGCTGGCTGAATGTCAGTTGCAGCCCCATTGTACCCTATGGGCCATTGAAGTCAATGGCAAAATTTCATAGGGTATATGAAAGGCTGGAGGAGAGGGGGTTTGAGGGAGAGGCTCCAGACTTGCAGGGTAGCTGCTGGGGCCTCTCCCTGAAATACCCAACAAGAAGACTGGACCACAGGGTCCAATTCTACGGGCCCCCAAACAGGTTGCCCCATCCCCTCCATTGTTCTCTATGGTGGAAAAAAATGTTATGAAATTTGGCGGCAGGCCGAATCAGATCAGAGAATCTTATTTGGCCCGTGGCTGCCCTAGTGCCCACTCCTGGGCTGGCTCCGGCCCCAAATGACCCCTGCAAATAAGGAAAGTTTAGCTTATTTCACAAGACAAAGGTTAAAAGCAATCATTTGATGAATATATGATTCTGGACCAGTGTTCCCTCTAAGCTGAGTTAGTGTGATCTAGCTCACAGTTTTTTAGCCTCTGGCTCACACATTTTTTGTCCCAGCTCAGGAAGGATGGCTTCAGAGCAAACTAATTTATGCAGCAGCCAAATCGCTTGCTCACAACTTTAATGCTAGTAGCTCACAAAGTAGAATTTTTGCTCACAAGACTCCACAGCTTAGAGGGAGCATTGCTTTGGACATGTTTCATACACAGATGCCTACTACAGTTTCATGTTTTTTCTTGCTGGTATTGTAGGTTTGGGAGATATATCTAAGTGTGCCTTTTACTGGTAAAGTAGATTTGATAGTGTGTTCAACTGACCTCATTTGTAACAGCTTGCACAATTAAGATGATAACTCTGTAGTGGTGGTGACTGGATAAGAACTTTTGCAAAAATCCTGCCTAACTGAGATGCTTATATGTAATGCCAACTGTGGTTACTGACTGGGGGTGGAAAGCTTCTGGTTCCTGTTGATTGCCTAATTTGGAGATGGGAAGAAAACAGATTTTATTGTTCTCCCTTGGACAGCTAAATATCTCCTTTCAGCCTTCAAGATTAAAGAGAAATCTCAATATCAACACAAACTGTATTGAAATATGGCCATAGCTAAATTTTCTAGTTGTGTAGAGCAGCTTTATTTTTGTAAGTGTTTTACACACACACATGTACTGATATGATAATTGATTTCCTTTATTGTGTACATTTAAACATGTATATGTTCAGACATCATGACAAACCTTAGGCACAGTTTTAGTGGGCTTGTTCTTTCTCTGCCCATGGTGGGAAAACCCATACCTTCAGCTCCAGTTCCCCACCATCAAGAAAGTGAGGAGCAGGGGAAAAATGGTTGGCAGTCACCTCCATAGTAATGCTCTAGGAATTTCTCCATGTCTCCATGGTCTTTACCATAGAGATTAGGGGAAATTCCCAAAGCATCACCTGAAAGTGATGGCACATCCTCCCCGAATAAAATAACATAAAGAATCTCAATTTTTTTTTTTAAAGTGCTGTATAAATAAGTGCCTGAAAGAAGATAAAGTTTTCAGGTCTGTCCATTTTTTCTTCCCTTTTCTCTCCAGTTGCTAAAAGTCTGTCTGTAAAATGCCTTAACTAGCAATGGAAAAACGCCCATCTTTGGTAGTTAAGTTAACCAGGCTGTTGATACCAGACTAACCTTGGGATGCTCTCACTTCTGAGAACTCGGAATGCCTATGTCAGCTGCATTGCACCAAAATGAAAACTTATTCCCTGTTTTTTTTCCCATTTGTTTTTATTTATTTTGTAATAATAATAAACATCATTAGAAAAAGCACTCAGGATTTATAAACAAACATATTTAAGAGAAGCTATATAGTCCAGTATGCTCTGTAAGGTCCAAGCACAAACTTGAGAGAAATATACATATGAACAAATGCAACATGAACAAACCAAAATCAAGGTAAGTAGCACACATTTTAACCGTAAATAAAGGTTTTGAACTTAGCATCCATAATGTTCTCCCAATCAAACTGATCGAAATTCACATTTTGCAAAACAGGGTACCATTTGTCTATAGGGTTAAGTAGTTCCCTTTCATTCGTTTTGCGGGTGGAATATATAGAAAGTTTATCTAACAGAAAAAATTCCCAAACCTTATTTAACCACTGTAATATTGAAGGGGCAGATTTATTTTTCCAATTTTGCGCAATTACTACCTTAGCACCTATGAGTAAAATGTTAATTAATTCCAGTAGGCGTGTAGGCAGAGGTTGTGGAGGTTTGCAATGAAGCAGGATGACAGCTGGATCAAGAGGTATGATGACGTTGGTAATAACAGCAATCTTGTTTATCACCTCCGTCCAAAACTGAGTTATAAGAGGGCAGAGCCACCAACAGTGAAAGTAGGTGGCTTTTTCCCCGCAGAGTTTCCAGCATAGAGGAGAGGCATTAGAATGCACATGAGCTAACTTGACCGGGGTCAGGTACCACCTCATTAAAACTTTGTGAGCCACTGACTGTATGTAGTGTGAGTTGGACGTCTTAGTTAGGGTAGTCCTAGTATCAAGCCATTGTTCATTGGACAGGGAGCAGTTCAGATCGTTGTGCCAAGCTTGTTGGTAAGCCAGGAGTTTGTTAGGCTCCGCGTGCAGAAGAAGTTTATAAATGGTGGAGATTAGACCCTTCTTGGTAGGAGGCGATAAAAGTAGTTTTTCAAACCCAGATAACGGGTTTTGAAATGTGTTGCGTATTTGCGGGAGAGAGAGAAGGTGCTGGATTTGAAGATATTCATACCATAAGATTTTGATGTTGTGTTTTCCTTCCAGAGAAACTTATTCCCTGTTCCCTTAACTTACCATGTTTAAAACTTCAGTTTACCCTCATGTTCAGTCTCTTGTATGCTTAAGTTTTATTTGAAGACAGAATGAATTCTTCTGTCTTAAATCAAAATCCTGAGCCAGCTGTTAATGAATGAAAGGTTTTTTGCTAACCCCCTCTCCCAACAATGGAATTAATTGTAGATTTTAATATCATCACACATCATCACAAAATCCCAACTTGGCAATGTTGAAGGTTTTTTTTGTTTTTTTTTTTGTTTTAAAAAGCCTAAATAAATACATGCTGCGCACATGAAGAGCTCAGGGGAGGGGGGCAGAGGAAGAAGCAGGCTTTTGTAATTCTCCTTATGCCAATTTACAGCCTGCGGATATATAGCCTACTGGAAATATGTGATTGCCAAATAATTTTTGCCTGTGTTATTCTGGTACCATATGAGTGGTTTGGGCTACTCCATTGGAAGGTGGTTGCAGGGATGTCTAGTACTTTTATTTGAATTTTACCCTAATCAAGGTAACTATAGTTTAAAACTGGTTCTTTGTGTTTTCTCTCTGTCTTTATTTTTGCGGTCACTCAGTTTGTATATGCAGATGCATAATCTATACTTTTAATTTTGGCAGCCTGGTCTCACTCAATAGAGTTTTGCAAGAGGTAGTTAGCAGTATATTCCCCAGTTCCATTCTGTTTATTCCATGGTTCTGTTATGTACTGGGCTCATAAAAAGCAGATTTGCTTGATCAGGCTCATGTTGTGTTTTTCAGTCAGTGTCTAGCAAAGTACTCTTGGAAAGCCCGGAAACAGAGCATACTAGTTAAAGCTTCCCCTTGTTGCCCTCCAGCAACTGGAATTTAGAAATACACTGGCTTTGAACATGGAGATTTCACTTAATCATCATAGCTGATAACCATTAATGTCCTATACTCCATGTGTTTCTCTGATTTCTTTTTGAAGCCATTGAAATAACTGGCACAGGGTGCAGAGATGGCTATTGAATTTTGCAAGTTAATTACTCCTTGAACAAAATATATTTTTATCTGTCCTAGACATTGTGGTCAACTGGATGCAGATCAGCAGGCTGAAGCTGAATTCCTTATTGCTGGTTAGGGAAGTACGAATGGGATTGGTTTATCTTTATGGGATAGCTTGGTTTGTCTTTATGGGATAGCTGACCTTATAACAGATTCTGTTAAGAATTTAAGAGTCCTGTAGGATCCTCCCCTGCTGCTAGAAAAACTGTTCGAAGCATAGTTAAGGACTGCCTTCCTTTATTTACATCACATTTGTAGTTTATCAACACTCCTGAGTAAGGCAGAATGCCATGTTAATTGATGCTCCTGTAACCTGTAGCCTGGACAATTGCAATGTATTACTATGCTGGGTTGTCCTTGAAGACAATCTGGAAATTTCATCACACTGAAAATGTGTATGCTTGTTGGCTAATGGGAAAGAGTCACTTGCATCATAATATGTTTGTCTTAAAATAGGTTCACCTGGCTCCCTATTTGGAGTTTAATTAAAGGTCCAGGTTCTTAGTTGTAAATTCTTGTACAACTTTTGACACATGTAACTGAAGGACCACATCTCCCTGTGTGAGTTATGCAGTTATGCTCTACAGATCACAATTTGTTGGCAGCACGTTTGGCCACCACCTGCTCACATAGCTCTTCCACTGTTCATACGCACTCCACCACTCTGGAATGCACTACCAGGAATTCCAAAGGATTCCATCATTGTTGGCTTTAGAAGGGCTGCGAAGATTTATTTTGTTCAGAGGGGTTTCTGTGAAATTTTATCTAAGCTGCTCCTTATGTTTGACTTAGTAGGACTTACAAAGATTTTTTCTCCCCTATTCTTGTTAGCTGCCTTGAGCTCCTAGGAGGAAAGATAGACAATACATATTTTACAGTAAATAACTTGTTGTCATCTGCTAATTTCACCACTTCATCCTTGGTTCCAGGTTACTTATGAATAAAGTAAATAGCACCAATACTAATTCCTGTGGAACACTTCTGCTTAAGTCTATATTATGATAACTTCCCATTTACTCCTGTCGCTGCTTCTTGTTGTTTAACCTGTTTAACCTGTACAAGAAGATCTCCTTATCCCATGATAGCTAATTTCCCTCAATCATTGGTGCAGGACTTAGGCAAATGCTTTCTGTATATATTAGGTGTACTGTATTACCCTTATCCACATGTTAAAGAACTATTAAGGCTGGTAAGATGAGACGTCTTCCCTTGAGAGGAGTCATGTTGATTCTTCCTCAAGAATGGATATTCTTCTGAATTCAGTAATTAATTTTCTCTCTAGTTTTCCCCACCAAGTTACCTGGAAAAGATGTTAGGCCAACTGGCCTGTAACTTCCCAGGTCTCTTCTGGATTCCTTTTTAGTAACTGGCATGACATTTAGTATTTTTCTGTCCTCTGGTAGAAGGGCTTATTGTAGTAGCAAGATGCATATTTTTTGTTAGGATAGTATCATATCTTCATTTGTTTTAATTAAAACCCTTGGGTATATATACCATCTGAACCCAATTACTTGTAAGTTCTTAATTAGTCCATTAGCCTTATAACTTTGTCTCTTGTCATCTATTTGTTTTCAGATATGCTTCCTAAAAACAGCAGTTCTTTTATTTTGTCTTTCTACCCCACTAATCCAGCACAGAGAAAATAAAAAGTTGACTCAAAATATCTAAGCTCAAAAGACAAATCTTCTCCTTAGTTAGGTACTTTTCTTTTAAGCATAACCCCAGAAGTTAGTTTAATATACTGACTTCCTTCTTATTGTTAAAGCACGAATTATGGAAATGAAATCCAGAAGAATCACAGACATTGATATCATCCCTCTTGCTCTGGTTGAAAGGTCCAGTTGTCAAAACATCAAAAAAAAAATTGGTTAGGGTATGATTTGACAAAAAAAAAATTAAACAACTTTGGTGGGGGTGTCAGTGGAATGCTATGTCAGTGGAATTGCCATGATTTACAATATTGTTGCATTTGACTCTGCACAAATGTGGGATGAAGACTAATAATATGGTCATATAACTTGATCAGTGTATAGACAAAAGGACCACTCAAGTGTTTGACTGAACTGAATTTGTTCGGACATGATAGTCATTTGCCCATGGTGGCAGTTCTGGAAAAGGTGCTCAGTAGTGTACTTCATGGGTTGCCATCAGTGAAGAAATGATGGTTAAAGGATTACAGTAGGCAATAATGCATCTGAATTCGGTAGAGCAGAAGTATTCGCTCAGCAGTTCACTGAGAACCACACCTGCTGTTTCCATGGACCAAAATAGCCGCAACTGCTATATGGCCTGTGCACCACCAAACAAACACGCACATATAAGATATACCTATTAATATGAAATATATAACTGTAACCTTTTAGTTACCAGAATACACCAGAACATATAGACTTTCCTCACTACTGTTGAACCTTAACCAGCCTTTGTGTATCTGAAGTGAAGGGGAAGGGCTTACGACACAAAACAGTTATGCAGACTTTTGTGTTCTGTGGAACTGTTTGTTTAGAATGCTTCCCTATGTTAAAGTGCCTTTCAAATAGAACTCTGGCACTGCAGGAGATGGGGTGTTCTTTCTGTGCCAGATTTTCTCCACACAGGGTGTTTTGCTTTATGGATAAGCATTCAAAAGTTTGTTTGTTTGTTTGTTTATTATTAATTCAATTTGTACTCCGCCCTCCCCACAAGCAAGCTCAGGGCGTTGGGTTAGCATTTAGCAGTGGTATGTCCTGTTCCACCACTTCATTCAGCTTCATATGCAGATCCAGCCTCATATGCAGAACTGCTACATTGCCACAAACTTGATATAATCATCATAGACAAGCTACATTTTAAAATTAGTTTTGTTTTGGGCCCATATTGATAATGAGATTATCCCAGCTTCTAAAGTACTCTTCCTACCTTTCCCTTCCCTCTCTATCACTCCGGTACTATGAGGACCTTCACAGTGTGATCCTATGATTGTTTACTCAAAAGTAAGTCCCACTTTGTTCAATGGGACTTACTCTCAGCCTCAGGTAAGTGTGCATAGGGCTGAAGACTAAGCAACACAGTGTGCAAATGTGAGGCCTTAAAATAGGTTTGTAGATGCCTGCTTGCAGCATTGTGAAACTGGTTTACATGAAGAAACGGACTAAAACCTCCACCACTACCCTACTGTGGCCAGCTTGCTCTTCTTCTTGGGTGGTCGCCATGGTGGCAGTAAAGTTGCTGTTCTCTGTAGCCACCTTGCTGTCTTCATGGCATCTGCCTGGGTGTTCGGATTTATTTCATTTAGTTGAAACATTTTTGTGCCACCTTTCCCATCCCATCAAGGTCCCCAAGGTGGCAGCATGAGAGTGCAGAGGCTGCAGAGGAGGGTGGTTGGAGAGGATGTGACCTTTACTTCAGTCCCTGACAAGAAGCCCACAGCTCAGGAAGGCTTGCAACATACCCATCCTCCAGTCCCTTTGGCAGCAGCTGTTTCATGGCCCTACTGGGTGATGGCCATGTCCACTTTTCTAGAGCATGTGTGGGTACCACACTGGGGAACGGTGATTTGCTGCTGAGCCACTGACTGTATATCATTGCTGCAGAGAATGGGAAAATGGAAAAACAGCAACATACAGCTTGCCCTGCCCTGATTTGTGCAAGTGATGCCGGCAAATGCCTAATAGCAACAAACTGAACTAAGAGAAAATGTCTAGCAGGTGTATGGCCCATTAATTTTGTATCCAGACTTCTTAGTGAGACTTTTGTTTGGTTATGGTGATTGATCACATACTACATTGGGTGTTTACATGATAACAAAAGGTGCAAATACTTCTCCGTACATATGACTTTGTGGTTAACTGACTGTAATTTAAAGAAGTTAAAAGTCTATGCCACTTTTTATTGAAAGGAATGCGCTATCTGGACTGTGTTTGAGAATAGGTAATATAATTGAGGACCAGTGTTCCCTCTAAGCTGAGTTAGTGTGAGCTAGCTCACAGTTTTTTAGCCTCTGGCTCACACATTTTTTGTCTCAGCTCAGGAAGGATGGCTCCAGAGCAAACTAATTTATGCAGTAGCCAAATGGCTCACTCACAACTTTAATGCTAGTAGCTCACAAAGAAGACTTTTTGCTCACAAGACTCCACAGCTTAGAGGGAGCATTGCTGAGGACCCACAAGGAACTTGCAGGGTTGGGGGATCAGTGGCGTGGGGGGGGGCAGAGAGCCCAGCAGTGATGGTTGGGAGGAGATGGAGACAGTAGCTGTGGCAAGAAATTGGGGGCCATGGTGGGCCCAGCAGCAGTGGCAGCTGCAGAGGGCCACCTGGCTTTGGTGGCAGTTTTGGTGATGGGGGGAGGTCGTGAGCAGATTTGGAACTGGAAGAGGCTGGTAGCTGTGGGACCTGGGGCAATGATGGGGGGAAGTGGAGCTGGTGCTGGCAAGGATGCTGGGACCCATAGTGGGCCCAGCAGTAGTGGCAGCCATGGAAGGCTGCCTGGCTTCAGCTGAGCCCAGGAGAAGGCCACCCAGCTGAAGAGAACAGCCTAATGCTGAAGCCACTGCAGCTCACCCCACAAGACCTGTCAGACCTGGGGAGGACCGCACTTCCCCCCCCCCCCCCAGACAGCACTGCTGCTGCCAGATTCCATGGCAAAGATGGGGGGACTGTGAGTCCTGTGTCAACAGAGGAAGTAGGTGTGTTGTTTTGCACTTGCTAAGACAACGCTCTTGAAACGGATTTAACACCCCCCCCATGTATTTTTCCAGTTTTTTCAGATTTTTTTGAAAACTTGGGCAGAAATACCTGTTTTATGTCAGTGTGGGCTCCGTGAATTTATATATCTGCAGATTATGTCACATTTGGCTATTAGAATATATGATATTTAGCAATGCTAGGAAGACAACTTCATGAAAGTTAACTGGTACAAGAAAAAAAAATCTCTGGAAGCTTCTGTTTGATGATAATATGTCTGTTTCCTATAGTTGTAGAAGCTGAACTGCTTTGGAGTAACATAAACAAAATTCAGTTGAGTGGCTGGTACTGAATCTTCTTTAGTTCAATACCAGCTGTGTCGGAAATGCAAGAGACTAATTACTTCTGATTTTTCCATATCATGTTTATAGAGGAAACAATGTAGACGTTATTAGATATTGGGAAAGGAATAAGAGGAATATAGTATACAGTGCAAGATCTGTTTGATTAGAATTATTTAAGCAAATTGTGACTGTCCATATTCTGGCAGCATTGATTTCTTGTGGGAAATTTTAATCTGAATGGAGAATGTGTGGTACATGTACAGACACAATTAGAGGCAACTTCTGAACACTGACTTAATGCTGGGTTGCAAGGTAGGAATCAAGTTTAAAAAGAAGAGTTTGCCAGGCAAATTTGAATTTAAAATGAAGAAAACATAGTCAGAGACTTCACTTTGTATGCTGTCCCTTGACCTTTTTATGCAGTGTTCATGTTAAACCTGCCATTTGTTTGGTGAGTTCATTGGCACTAGCAAGGGGTAGGGCTACTCTCAAGCTGCACATAACTTTTGTATTGTTACCTTTTATTTTGCTTTTCTTGTCAAATGAGTTTATGAGCTTGAATGTGGGTGTTTGTGGAGAGAAGTGTGTTCAGGATGAACTAATAACCATTGTGTCTAGAAAGAAAAAGCCACTGCTTAAGGAATGCTAGAATATTGCTTAATTTTAGTCAACTGCCCATCTTCTCCAGTGAGAGGTTCCAGCCCTCAATATCCTTTTTTGCTGTTCTCATTTATGATATACTTTGATGTTTGAATGTTATAAATAAGTGGGGCTATTTTAAGTATTGAGCGGGAGGCGATGAATTCAAACAACAGGCTTTTATTCAGTGATATTGCTCAGCTCCAAAGACAGCTCTATGAGAGCGGCACCTTAATTTATACTGTTCCAACACATAACTTTCAACAATGTAACTATATACAAGCAATACTATTGGACCTCAGCTGGGCTCAGTGATTGGGTAACTAGATTGGCTTCAGGACCAATGGGAGTCTTTATTCATCAGCCAATAAGAAATGGAGCTTTCGGATACCAGAGCCCTATCAAGCTATTGCTGCTTCAATACTCCAAAACACAAACACAACAGGCTACCATTAATATCAGCCAGCTCCAGTGCCAAGAATGTTCCTCTGTTAGTTCTCATTTGAGGAGAGGACATCCTGATGTTTGGGTACTCCTCCCACAGTCCCTGGAGGGAGGATATTAAGTCATTTTCCTCTGCCTCTGAGGACAAAAGTACCCCTTTCTTCAGTTCTTTTCCAGTCTCCCTTGCATGTACAGGACTCGGAAGAGCTCTGATTACCTTTTAGCCTCGTTTTAAGGTTCTTTTTAGGTCATCCTTTCTTTCCCTCATGTGCCTTGGTGGTGGAAAGTCACAGCTGACTTATGGCAACCCTGTAGAGTTCTCAAGGCAAGAGATGTTCAGAGGTGGTTTGCCATTGCCTGGCTCTGCATAGTGACCCTGGTATTCCTTGGCGGTCTCCCATCTGAATACTGACCAGGGCCAACCCTGCTTAGCTTCTGAGATCTGATGAGATTTTACTTTTGAGTTTTCTTCTCTATGGCCTTTGTTGGAAGGGGAAACAACTTGTTCATCCTTCCTACCTCCAGCTTTGCTTGAGTGACTAGTCATCACAGAAGTCCCACAGCTATGTCATTTGCATCTCAGTCTGAAACAACTGGCACTCCAGCAGAGAATTTAGGGGTCATCATGCTGGACAACAGAGGACTGCAGAAGCAAAAGGGGAGGTGTAAATCAGCCACTTGGAAGGAAGCAATAGAGTGTTAGGCTGAAACCAAAAGTGTTTCAGACTGTTCTGAGGAGAATTTTGGCACCAAAGGCCCGGTCTGCAACAACTGCCACTTCCCCTGTAGCACAAATGTAAATTTATTGAGGTGGTGATTGGGATATAAATCCAGTCTCCTCCTCCTCCTCTTCTCCTCTCAAGTGAGAGGAATGTCCACATCATCCTTCTTTCCTACAAGGTGGACTTAACCATTGTCTAGAGATAAGACATTCCATAGGCAGGTAGTGGCTTTGGCCACAGTTCTGCCTCCAGTTGAGGGCAGTTCTCTCTCATGCCAGCTGACCATCAAGAAGAAGAAGAGATTGGATTTATACCCCCCCTTCACTACCTGGAGTTTCAGAGCAGTTTACAAACTCCTTTCCCTTCCCCTCCCCGCAACAGACACCCTGTGAGGTAGGTGGGGCTGAGAGAGCTCTTTTCAGATCTGTCCTTGAGAGAACAGCTCTGACAGAAGTATGGCTTGCCCAAGGTCATCCAGCAGCTGCAAGTAGAGGAGTGAGTAACCAAACCCGTTTCTCCCAGATTAGAGTCCATGCACTTAACCACTACACCTCAGAGGAGCAGCACTTCCCATCCCACCAATAGTTCACCATTTTTCTTCCTGGAGACTTCATGTAGTTCTCCAGGTATTTGTAAAACTCCATTTGAGCCGCTGCAAGAGGTTTCACTCAAGCTCCTCGTGCTTAAGGTACTGTTTCTTATGGCCTCACCTCTGCTGGATGGGTTTCAGAATTGGGAGGTCTATCTATCACTAAAAACTTCTGTGTTTTCTAGAAGGATGTGATGGTTTTCCATCTGGATCCTTCATTCATCCCAAAAGTGTATTGTGTTTCACAGGTCTCAGGAGGTGTACCTCCCGGTCTTCTGTTCCAATCCATCAGACCCCCAGGAGAAGAATTTGCATACCTTGGGTGTGCGAAGTGTCTTACATATATACAGCCAGTGTAGAGCTTCTACTGGGAGATCAGATACTCTGTTTGTAGCTTGCCATACAGTAGTCAAGGACAGAAAGGTGTCTAATTCAGGTGGCTGAAAGGGTGCATTATTTTGGCCTATTCTTCCCAAGGGCTGAAACCTTTGGAAGGGATCACAGTCCACTCAACCAGGGGGCACAGCTGCTACAGTTGCCTTTCAATTCCGTGCATCATCTTTGGAGATCTGTAGAGCAGCTATGTCTACCTTCATGCACAGTTACAAAATGGATTCATATGTAGGTTCATGCAGCCTTTGGGCAACAAGTCTTTCAACAGGGGGTGTGAGAGGAACCAAGACGGAGGGTGGGGGAAGGTTTGTAACATCTCAAACATCAGCAGGCCCTCCTCTCCTCAGCTGAGAAAGGATCCTTATATTTGAGGTAAAGGAGGAGATCCTGGACCCATCCGGAGACAGAGGAATCTGATTGCTTTGTGGACAATAGAACTCTTGTCTCAATTGTCTTGAACTTCTCCCGTATATTTACTGTTAATTGTTAAATGTTGTTTCATCTCTGAAATGGGGTTAGCCCTCTGGCCTCATTCCATAGTTGTTTAAGCTTCAGGTTAAGTCCTGTTGGCAGCAACAGATACTTCAGGGTTTTCTGTAGAAAGTGCTGGAAGCCTCTGAACTAAAAAAAAGAGGTACCCCTCTCCCCATGGGTAGGGAGAAAATGACCTAATATCCTGCCTCCAGGGAGAGGGTGTACCCAAACATCAGGATGTCTTCCTCTAGCTCAGACAGAAGGAACTTTCATGGTAAGTCCAAAGTTCCTATCTAAATACAACAGACTACCACTTATAAAGCCCGGCATGACCTTAGACCCTCATATCTGCAGAACTTTCTGCTTTGTTCCTCCAGGACCTTCTGCAGCTGCCATCTTGCAAATGGACAAGATCAACAACCACCTATACACGTGCTTTCTCTTTTGTGGCCCCCAACATGTGGAAAGGCCTGCCTGAGGAAGTCAGGAGAGCTCCCATGTTCCTGTCATTCCACAAACTGTGTAAAATGGAGTTGTTTAGGAGGGCCTTCTATAAAGGTAAAAAGGTAATGGGGCTATACTGTAACAACAGTTCCAGATGGTGCTGTATAATGGGAAAGAGACCGTGGACTGTACTACTGTATATAGGACACACTATCTGCTGCAAGTATTTCCTTTTCAATGCTATATTGTTCTCTCGTGATGTAATACCATTTTTCTGCGTTATCTGCCTTCTGTCTTCTATATTTATTCAGATTTCTGTAATCCTAGTCCATTGCTTATTAGATGGCTCATGATACTGATCATACTTGTTTATATATCTCTCCAGTGTCACACACTTGCAACCTCAGGAAAATCTGCTTCTACCATGTGAAGTTCTGAAAGACCCATCCTTTCTTCTGTGTATTATCTGATAAAGCTATTGACCTCTCTGATACTCCCTTCAACCTTCTCTTGCTCTCAGATGGCCCTTTGTCACATGGCTCTTTATGACTGGAATTACTTTGCAGAGCTGTTGGAGTGCATATAAGTGTGTGTAATTTGAGGAGAGTGAGGTGTAGAAGTATACTCATTATGCTAGTGTTGCCAACCTCCAGGTGGGGCCTGGGGATCCCCTGCTTTTACAACTGATCTCCAGCTGACAGAGATCAGCTCCCCTGGAGAAAATGACTGCTTTGAAGGGTGGCCTCTATGGCATTGTACCATGCTGAGGCCCTTCCCCTCCCCAAACCCTGCCCTCTCCTGGCTCCACCCCCAAAGTCCCCAGGTATTTTCCAATTTGGACTTGGCAACCCTACACTATGCGCTTATATACATAATCTGCTGGATCAAACTTGGGAGAAACCTGCTCTAAATAGGCTGTTCACATTGATGATTATTACTACATCTAATGAAGCCAAATATTCATTCAATTAAATACTTGTCCCAAATAAAAAGGTATACCCTACAACCTAAATGAAGCATGGGAGAAGTGGTGAAACAGATTACTGGACTGGTGTTTGATGCACTGGCCAGTTCACTGATCAAATATGTTGTGAAGACTTTTTAAAATTTATCTTGTTTATAGTCTACCTTTCTCAGTGAGACTCAAGGCAGATTACATTGTGTAACTCAAATACAATCAGTAAAATGGGGCATCCAGTAAAGCAGGGGTGTAGAACATGTGGCCTGAGGGCCAGAACTGGCTCCTGCAGAGCTGGTATCCAGCCTGCGAGCAACTGGCTCTATCTTACTTCATCCTCTTGGGCTGCTGCTGCAGCTTCACCAAACCTCTCTTCTCTCCAGTGGCTGAGATCTCTTCTGGGAAGGAAGGGAGGGGGGAAGGAAAGAGTGTGTGTGTGCGTGCGCAGTAGAGAAATTGTTCCTCAATCTCTCTCTTGCTTCATCCTCTGGGGCTGCTGCTGTGGCTGAGATTTCGTTCCCCTCCTTTGGAGAGGAAGGGAGGGGGGAAAGGAAAGAGTGCACGTGCACCACAGAAAAGCTTCCTCAATCGCTCTCTCCTGCTTTGTCCTCTGGGGCTGCTGCTGTGTCTCCAAGCTTCTCTTCCCTCCATTGGCTGAGATCACCTCCTCCTCCTCTTTGGAGGAAGGAAAGAGATAGCATGCATGAGAAAGAGAGGGAGTCCCGAGGCGTCTTTAAGACCAACAAAGTTTTATTCCAGGTATAAGCTTTCATGTGCATGCACACTTCTGCACAGAAAGGGAGGGAGAGAGGGCGATTCTTCTACCAAGCACAATTTACATTAAGATTGCCTGGCTCTTCTGTTTAGTTCGAGTCCTGATCACACATACAATGTTAAAAAGGGAAGGGGGCAGGAAAGAGATGCATCTCAGACAAGGGGAATTAAAGGGAAATTGTTTTGGCTTATTCTGAAAAGTTGTGGTTTTTTTAGATTAGATTTCATTGAGCCTATCTGGGATTTTATTGTTGTTCAAAAACACCCTGATTACGAAGTACAGCACTGGAAGGAAATGGTTAAGTATTTTTAAAATACATTTATGGTTCCATATAATCCAGTTCAATATGTGGTCTCCCTCTGTCCCCTCCCACCTCACTGTCTGCCTTTCTTCACATTAACCCCCCCCCCCATTGCTTTTTAACTGTTTCATTATTTTGTCCAGTCTAAAATCCACACATTATTTTATTTGGAGAGACCCCGTTTCCATTTCTAACAGATTGGGGTGTGTGGCAGAAACCTAACAGCACAGCTTGCATTCTTTATTAGTGGAAGGGAGCAACAGCACCTTAGTGACTAACAAAATTTGTGGCAGGACATGAGCTTTTATGAGATACACTTCAGATACAGCTAGAATGTGAATCCATCTGTCCTATATACTGGAGAGTGATTTTAGATGCCAAATGACAATAGCAGGCATTGATGATCAGAGAAGAAACCTGGGTTTCAATTCAGTCCAAGAGGATGCATTGTTTTGAGCTTCATTATCAGGAGCAATTCAGCAGTCTCTCTTTCTAATCTCCCTTTGAAATTCCTTTGTAAGACAACTGCTACTCTTTGGTCAGCTACTGAATGTCCTGAAAGCTTAAGATGTTCCCCCACTGATTTTTGAATGTTGTGGTTTCTAATAGCAATAAGAAATATTAAGAATCCAGTAGCACCTTAAAGACTAACAAACTTTGTGGCAGGATATGAGCTCTCATGAGTCACTGCTCACATCTTTAAACTTATGTCCATTTATTCTTTGAATCCTCCTGGAATGAATCCTCCTGGAGCAAACTGAGACTTAGGTTTCCTGTCTCATTACCAAAGCTGATATCTCCACACCTACTACCCCTCTGCATATCACATCTAATCTAATCAAGCCTGCTATTGCCATTCAGCATCTGATATCATTTTTATAACGTTTACATCTCTGGTACCTCATATTACATTTTATGGCACACATGGCCCAGCCCAACACCTCTGCTAGTAGGGTTTGATTGCAGAAATCTGAAGACAAGCAGAAATCTGAAACAGAGGTGAAACACACTGGAAATGTAGCAGAAACATTTAAATATGATGTGCCAAACAATGCAGAAATCCCACAATAGGAGCACATTTACAGCAGGAGACAGTACACAGTAGTATAGTCTGCAGTCCCTATCCCTTTACCAAAGCATCTTTCTGAACCATTTCATTAGATATGGGGAAGTGAACTTGGCTCCAAGAAGACTGACCCTTTTGGGGGTTGTTTGCTGCTTGATTACATTCAAACTATTGCCCTTTTCACTGTATTAGAGAGTACTTGGCGAACCCATATCCCCAATTAATATTTGCTGAGGAGCATACGGAATACAGTTGAACAGGTTACTGAGGAAAAATATTTTCCTTGCAAACATTATTATTGTGTTGTTATTGTTTGTCACCCTTTTGTTATCCTTACTGGTGCTGCTTCTTACAGTTTTCTGTTTGTTGCTTACAGTTTTCTGTTTGTTGCTGTCACAGTGTCTGGTCTCATTATCTGGACTATTAACAGTCCAATAGATTTTAAGTGTCCATGATAACATCATGTCCAGTGTAGCATGATTAATTCATTGACAAAATCATGTGAGTTGTCACAGCCAATCGGATTACATAGCATTGGAGGCAAATAGGTATGTGCACTGTGAAAATGAACGAATACATAATACCAATGGATCAAGGAGTGCTTTCAGTACACAGAAAAATATATACTGAGCAATGGTAGTGCTTTGTGAGTTTCAACTTGTTTTTGAGAGTTCCATTGCAATGCAGCATCCTGAATTTAGATATGGGGAAACCCAAGTTTAAAGCCAAGCTCAGTCATGTGGCTCAATAGGTAGTGTTGGGCAAATCATGGTTTTCAAATTTAACTCATGCTCTTTTGAGGGTTGGAAACTTTTGTGTAGTGAAGCAAACAACAAACACCCATTTGACTGAAGACCTCTTTATTTGTAGGGAAGGTAACTTGGCATTTGGAATAAGGAATAACAATACTTAACTAAGCTGTTTCTAGAGCTTTAAGCCTGGGTTGTGTTAGCCAAATTGTCTTGTATTATTAATAAGCTTGAAGAATTGTGAATATTAAAAGACAATAGGCATAAAATATAGGGTCATATAACCTGTGTATACTACAGTCAGAATTCCCAGAGCCCATGAATAGACAAGGAGATCAGGTTGCTGAAATAATTGGTCTTTTTACTTAATGATTCTCAAGCATACAATAATAATAAGCAAGCACTCACACACACAATACAGGAGTAAGAACATAGAGTTGAAAAAGATAGCAACATTTGCATGAGCAGGATTATCGTTGAGGTGTGATATGTTACGTGTCCAACAAGATGAGCAGAACATGCAGTAAAAAAGAAACAAAATGGGGGGGGGGGGGGGGGTGAGTGGATCGTGAGTTGACCAGTGACACACATAGAATGATTCCAAACCAGCTGAGAATGGAACCAACAAGGTAGGGGGCGAAGAGAAGAGAGAGCTCACCTTAAATAACTAAATTGTGACCCGAGGCGATGGCCAGGTGGTCACTGGTTCCAGGAAGTGTTAGGGAAAAAAAACTATACTCTGGATGGGTGAGACAAAAGGAAGTAACAGTTGGGCAATTTAGGGTTGATAGTCAGCAGGAAGTGACACCTCTTGGGGACGGGGGTGAGACAGAGGAGAGGGTAGAAGGATCCAATCACAGCGCTGGTCTGGTGCTTCACCTTAATGATCAGATGCTTGGCAAAGGTGTTATCTGGATAGGTGGCAGAAAGGCCTAATAATTTATTTTGTCTTTCACTGAGCAACAGTCTTTGTTCAAGAATGGCTCGGGAGGGGGGAGGAATGTGCTACATGATGAAGAAGAGATCTCTTCATGGCTTCTGTGCAGGAACATATATCCTTTGTCAGAACATGGATTCTCTTCAGGGCTGCTACTATTTGTGTTCATGGAGGCCATGACAAGGCAGGAAGATATGAGTCTCAGATTCGAGATGGTGTCAATCTAAGTGACAGCTAACAGCTCCAAGGCTAGCAATCCTATCTGGAGCAAACCAGTTCTGGCTAGTTTGTACAGTAGTTATTATACAGCAGTCAGAGTGACTCAGCAGCTAATGCTGATTGGTCAGTCAATGTATATAAGCATTCATTGTACAGTTAATATCTCTCTCCAGTATATAGCAGTGTATGGTGAAGCGCTTTGTCAGTGGATTTACTCAGGGCTTTTTTTGTAGAAAGAGCCCAGCAGGAACTCATTAGCATAATAGGCCACACCCAACAGCAGCAACTCATTAGCATATTAGGCCACACCCCTGCAGCACAGCTTATTAGTGTATTAGGCCACACCCCCATGTTACCAGAAGAGTGGTCATCCAGCCACACCCACCTTTTGCTTCTTATTTTGTTTACCTTGTTTGTTGTCAAAACCCAGTGCTTTCTTTTGTAGCAGGAATTAATTTGCATGTTAGGCCACACACCCCTAATGTAGCCAGTCCTAATAAGTTGCTGCTGTTGGGTGTGGCCTATTATGCTAATCAGTTCCTGCTGGATGTGGCCAATTCAGGAGCCAGCTGGAACTCCGTTCCTGTGCGTTCCTGCCCAAAAATAGCCCTGGATTTACTGAATTGTGTATACCTGCACTGAACAACAGGACTTTGTAAATAAACCTTGTATATATTCCTTCCCTACTTGGCTGTGTGGACATTGGACTCTGTGGGGCTTTGGCTCTGCACTTTACTGAAGCACTCTGCTCTGGTGTTAACACGCCAGCTCAACAGATAGCACTCCTTGACAGGCCAGGGCTGTGGGTCTGCATCACAGTCCTTGTGTGGATGCAGAGGTGCAGGGGCAGAAGGCTTCTGTAGTCCTGGGTCTGCATCTGGCTTTGCATATTTCTTTGGCACAAGGCTTCCCTTGGCCATAGTGTACAGTCCATAGTCCAGCATTGGGCACTTCCCTTAGGACCACAGCTCTGTCCATTGCCCTGGCACACACTCTTCACAGTCCAGTAAGGCAGAGATATTACAAGAGTCTTTAATAGTGCCATATGAAGTGGCTTCATGGTAACAGTTGTCCTGGCCTGGTTCTGCAGATTCTTAGTAGGCCCTACACTCCTGCAAGAAGCTAGCAGGGAGATAGAGAAGAGAAGCACTGAGTCCTTCCTACTCTCCTGCTTGCTATGATGCATACTGGGATAGCCTCTTAAAGAGGCAGTAAACAACACCCCTCCTCCCTAGGTAGAATATTCAGCCATCCACACCAGATGCTTTCACTGCCACTGTGGTCTTTCCCTTTGGCTTGATTCAACTGCAGTCACAGCAGATATAGCCTCTTCCACAGGTAACGCAGTAATAAGATCACCACTTCTGTATAATAAAGGAGGATGACCCTTAAAGGTAGGATCAGGATGACCTTCTCCAGTTTATTCTGAACCTGAAGCTGGTGGGTTGATTTCCTTAGGAGGTTCCATTGAAGAACTAGGAGTGTCCATGTGACCACATAGTTGGTCCATGTGACATCTCCAGAACAGTCCATCTGTGGTCTGCACTCTATATGAGACAGGCCCTATGACTTCCACTATTTTAAAACTGTGAAATGTTTCTATATTTCTGAACCTACACTGGTTACTGAGGAGAGAAAGTACACAGATTCCTAGATGTCAAAGCAGAATATAGCTCTTTTTCTTTTTTAGACTGCAAGTTGCTTGCAATATCAGAGTGGACATGATCTAGGCACATCCTGAGATTATGTTTCATAAGCAACTCAACTGGGCTGGACTCGGTTGAAGGGCAGGGTGTAACATGTTGTGCCAACAGGAATCTTGCCAATCTGGTTGCCTAGTCCCCAGAAGTTATCCTTTTCAACACATCTTTTGTAGTCTGTACCATTTGCTCAGCTTGCCCAGTTGCCTGGGGTCTACATGGTACCACTGTGATAGCATCAATGAAATTTTTATTAGCAAAGTCTTGGAGAACTGTAAAGGTGAAAGCCAAGCCATTGTTTGAAACAATTGTGTCTGGTGCTCTGTGAGTTGCAAAAAAAAGATGATGGAGAACTGTGATGGCAGCATTTGAGGTTATAGCAGGGACGATCATTACTTTAAAAATATTTTGAAAATGAATCCACAATAATTAGGAAGCTTTTGCCTAGGAAGGGGCCAACACAGTCTATGTGGAGATGAGACCAAGGCTTCTTTGTCACTTCCCAAGAGGAAACTGGAGCTTTTGATGTCTTGTGGTGGGTTGCTTGACATGTGTCGCATTCACTCATGACCCTTTCAATATCAGCATCCAGGCTACTGTACATAACTTCTGGCAAGTAACTTCATTTGCACCATTCCTGGGTATGCTGTACTTAATGTTCTTAGTATTACTTGGTGTCCGGAGTCCTGCTTCTGGGAATGACCACCATGTTCCCCCATAATAGACGATCCTTATGTGCTGATAGCTCATACTGTTGGGATGAAAAAGATCTGAATACTTCAGCCAATTTTCTTGTAGGCCAAAACCTCCATACCCAGTTGAGAACACATGCCAAGATGGGATATTTTGTTGTCATTCTAGCAATCTGGGCAGCCTGAAGAGAGGGTTCTGGCATGGATTCCAGCATAAGGTGGAGGAATGGCAACAGTCAGGTATCTGCAGAGAAGGGGGGGGGGTGCCCAGGAATGGTAAAATGGCTGGCAGCCATTAACCAAGTTGGTTTTGCTTCCCCCCCTTTGAAGGGGGGGGGGGGTGAAACCAAAGGGGTTTAATGGCTGGCTTCAAAGGTGTGGGAAGCAAAACTGAAGGGTTAAAATGGTTGCCTGCCAGCCGGCCATTTAAACATGATAGCTGACTGGTTGACCGTGCTCCACTCAGCTGTCAGGTTTCAGTGGCTGGCCCCAAATAGCTGAACTGAACCAGCCCTAAATCCAGTAAATGTTCAGGGAATATGCCTTCCCCCAGCATTGGTCTGTGAACTCTGAACCAGCCCAAGTTCATGCCACATTTTGGTTTGGTATTTTTTATTTTTTATTAATTTTTCAAACAAAAGAACAAAAAGGAAAACCACCACTCAAGACGAACAAAGAAGGAAAAACCTTCTAAATTACAAAACTAAAACATAGAAATGAGATCACAAAAGAAAAGCACACAAAAATACAAAAGGAAGACAATATTTAATCAAATTATCAATGGAGGGCTTAATAGTTTAACACATTTTTCAATTTATCTTACAAGATATAATTAAGAGGAAGTTAAACGATAATTCTTTATATACTTTATACTTAATTCCTTTTCCATAAGTTGAGAAAGGGCTTGGGTAGATGTTGAATACTTTCTGATTCAGATGTGAAATAAAATCATGCCATTTTTCGTAAAAACTTGATATTTTAGCTGTACCTTTGACTACTCTAAGCTGATATGTCAATTTTTCTGTCGTAGCTATTTGCCATAGCTCAGAATACAAATAATGTATACAAATAATGTAATGTTAATTATAAAGATTTCCAGCACTTTGCTATTACCCTATGGGCTGCCATCAACATAAACACTATTAATCCCTTGGATTTCACTTTACCATTCTTGCAGGATGTATGGGAGTAAGATACCATTGATGTATTAGTTTCAAAGAATTCTCCTTACAGGCTGTTGATACTATTTTATTTATTTATTTTATTTATACCTCACCCTCCCCATGAACAGGCTCCTTTATTCAGGCTCCTTTATTCCATATGTTTTGTTCTATTTTTATCCCAGTATCATTTCCCCATATTGTTTTCAGACCATTTGACATATTTATACCTATTTCAACTAAGTAAGAATAAATTTTAGAAATTATTCCTTTTGCACTCTTCATATGTTGTATTAGAATCTGTTCAAATTCCATCATCTTTCTGGTCATAGTTTGTCTTACTGTAGGATTCACAATTAAATAATGTAATTGATGGGGAAGAATCCGATTCATTGAAACTCCTTGCAACTTTTAATTGCACTACAGTGAGAGGAATTCCATTTTCATAAAAGTCTCTCATTCTGCAAATCCCCTATTATTTCAATTTAACATATTCTTCTGGTTTATTTATGTATGAAAAATTGGAGGGTAACATAAATGGAAGCAGGGTGGATATTTCTGGAATTAATTTGTGTTTCCATTTATTCCAATTTTTATTGTGGTGTATAGAAAAGGATTCTCCACCCATTTCTTTTTTTTAAAAATATTTTTATTGGTTTTATACATTAATACATTGATACATTCAAACATTACTTATCCTGACAGAGCCATCTAATTATCCTATCCAATCATACAGTTTTGCCCAGACCTCTATTTTATCCAATTTTGCTTGTGGGTTTGAAAGATAACTTAGTTTATCCATTTCCGCCCAATTTAGTAATAATTTAATTATGTCTTCTCGCTTTGGCATTTCCACTGATTTCCAAGTTTTTGCCCTTAAAATGCGTGTTGCCGTAAGTATATAAGCTATCAATCTCTGATTTTCCTTATCTAATCCATCTGGGATCAAGTTTAGCAAAAATATCTCTGGATCCATAGGGATTTCTACATCCATAATCTCTTTTATCATATTTTTAACCATTATCCAATATGTTTAGCTATTTTACATGTCCACCACATATGCAAATACGTTCCTTTACTAATTCCACAAGCCCAACATTTGTTAGATATATTCCTATAACACTTATGTAACTTCTCCGGGGTCCAGTGCCAGCGATAAAACATTTTATAAATATTTCCCTTATAATTTACTACCATCAAATATTTCACAGTTCTCCAAATCTTTCCCCATCTATCTATATCAATATTCCCACCTAAATCCTTCATCCAATCTATCATAGTCGGTTTAACCAGCTCTTCCTGCATTTCATAATTTAATAAGAATTTATATAGTTTATTAATTAATTTGTCATTATTTTTTAGCCAAATCTCATCTAAGTTATTAATTTTATTACTAAAACCCGTTTTTATATCTTTTTGGTATCTCGATTGAAGTTGTACGGTTTCCCACCAGGTTAACCGTACCCCCAATTCTTCCTCTAATTGTGTTTCTCTTTTAATTACTCCCTTATTATCTAGCAATTTATTATAACTCACTAGTTTATTGGTGTTGGCAAGTGATGGTTTTATAAAGGCTTCCAATGGGGAAACCCATCCGGGAATTTTTAGATAGAATTTTTCTTTCAAATCTAACCATATATCTAATAGTACTGCTCTCAATTTATGTACCTTGAAGTTAGAGTGGATTTTATGCTTCCCGTACCAAACGTATGCGTGCCAACCCATATATAAATCATGTCCTTCCAATGCCTACGGCCATACCACCCTGAACACGCCCGATCTCGTCTGATTCTCCACCCATTTCATGTCTCTTACTTTCCACCCTCAAAACAATTTTTTCAGTTAATTCCAGATGTTTTCCACTTGCTTCCATACCCACCTATGGTTTATCAGAAGTACCCTCCAAGTATGCTATCAGTGCTCTCAACTGGTTTGCGTCATAGTATTTACTTGTTCTGGGTTCTTGTTTGGTGCAATGTCTTTTTTCTCAAGGTCTTTGGAAGTTGTGGTCTTTTACCTTGATAAATAAAATTGGTATCTTTTGCCCCTTTGCCAAGTCTTTGGTTTGGGTTCAATTACTATGAGAAGGTGTTTGAAAGAAATAATTTAATTTTGGCAATACCACCATTTTTAGAGCACTATTTCTATCCATAATTGTAAAGTGTATCTGGAACCATCTTTTAAAATCTTTTCTTATTTGTTGGATTACTGAATAGAAGTTTAACTGCTGAAGTTTATTTAAATTCTTGAAAGTAGTTACCCCCAGATATTTAAATGATTTGTGAAATATTGTGATACCCAAATAATTTTGAATTTCATATCGTGTTTTTGGTTTAACATTTATATATAACCTTCCAGATATTTTATAATTAATATGTAGTCCTGCTATTGTTCCATATTCATGGATTTCTCTAATTAATTTTGGTAAAGCTTCTTTAGCATTTACAGCTAATATTGCCACATCATCAGCAAACATACTGATCACATGTATTTGTCTGTTTAGTTCTAGACCTCTAATATGATTGTTAGTCTTTATAGCAGTTGCTAAGGTTCATGCCCATCATGCCCAGTTTGTGAATCAGTTCGTGCCTGTCCCTAATTATAGTAATAAGCATTCAGCATAATACTCCACCGTTGCATAAAGGGAAATAAAATGGGAGGCATTGGTTTGTCTTTGGTAGAAATTCCAAGAAGTGGCTTATGGTCTGTTTGGATTTCCAAAGGACAAACATATAAATAATTATGAACTTTTAAAACTCCTGTCACAATAGTCAATGCCTCTATCAATCTGAGCATAGTTTATTTCAATTGAGGTTATTGTCCTGAAATAAAAAGCAGTTGGTGCTTCTCTACCATCTGGTAGTATGTGACTGAGGACAGCCCCAACTCCAAATGAGATCGCATGTAATGGACAGAGATCTCTGTTCATCATAGTGAGCGAGTACAGAGTCAGAAGTCAAAAACTTATTTATGGTCAGAAAAGCGTCTTCATGTTTGTGAGTCCACTTTAACTGAACACCTTTATCTAACAGGCAATGAAGGGGTTCTACTTTAGTGGCTTTGTTTTTTAAGAAAATGTGATAAAATTTAGGAGTCTATTTTATTTATTTATTTATTTATTTTTCGCATTTCTATCCTGCTTTTCCAGCAAACTGGCTCAAGGAGTTCCAGAAATGCCTGAACATCTTCCTTGCATTTTGGTCTAGGGGCAGTGTGTATTGCCTTTACCTTATCCTGTGTACGGTGGATACCAGCTGCATCAACCTAGTATCCCAGAAATGTGATACTGGGAACTCCCAGCTGGCATTTCCATTTGTTAACTGTGATGCCTGAAAGATAAAATCTCTGCAGAACCTTTTTGAGTTAATTCACGAGTTGTTTCTTAGAGGAGGCCATAATTAACACATCATCAAAATAAGGCACAACCCTGGGAATATCTGCTCATAAAGTTTCTGTGAAGTGCTGAAAGATTCCTGGTGCCACTGGATTCCAAACTGAAAGGTGTTTCACACAAAAATCCCTTCTGTGTGTAATAACGGTTTGGGTATTTTCAGCCTTGTCATCCACTATCCGTTGCTGATAGGCTTGAGCAAGGTCCAGTTTAGCAAAACCCTTTTCTCCTGCTAGGACAGACAGGCACTGGATATGGATCTTGCTTGAATGCCTTATTTACAGTACATTTGTAATCCCCACAAATATGTATGTTGCTGATTGGTTTCAAGTCAGGAACAATAGGGGTGGCCCGAGTTGCGTGAGTCACTGGCACTATAACTCCTTGTGTAATGAGCTGATCAAGTTCTTCATCAATCTTTGGTCTCAGTATGAGAGGAAAATTTTTGGCCTTCAAACAAATAGGTGTTATGGTAGGGTTCATTTGAAAAGTCACTGTTGGATCTCTGTATGCTTCTAATGCTTCAGTGAATACACGTGGGAACTCAGATGCCAGTTCTTCCATTATTGCTGGGCAAACACTGTGTACTCCTTGAACACTGATTGCCAAGGGTGTGAACTGGTTTCTTCCCAGGAGGTGTTTACAAATTCCTTTTGTAACTAGCAAGGGTAATGTCTGTCTGACAGGTCCATAGTGACCAGATACATCACAGCTTCCAAGGACCTGAATAATTTGTCCATTTTAGTCATGAAGGTGACATTTAACAGCTTGTCTGATCACAGCTTTTGATTTGTGTGATTTGGGAGAATGGTCTTGAAATAGCTATGAAACTGTATTGCTGTCTGTGATGGTGGATCTGGCCCCAGAGTGAACTTCCAATTCACACTTCTGACCATTTATCTCTACAGCAACAATCATTTCTGGGCATTGTTGCTTGACAGCATGAATATGTTGAATGGAGTACAATGTCTGTACTTCTTCCCCAGGGAAACCCTCCAAATTATGGGCAGTTTGAACCTGGTTTCCTCACTCTTTGTTTCCTGGGATTAGTGCATGACTGACAGATTCTTTCTCTGTGACCCCTTTTTTTGAGTGTGACACTCAGCATTACTGAATCTGCATTCACTTGTTTATGTTGCCCTCCACAGTTTAAAAGTATAGATGCATTACTTCATTTATGTAATCTCACTGATGTAAGCCTCTGTACTTGTTCGTCATTTGATTCCTGGGTTTGTTGGAAAATGCAGGAATCAGTGGGGTGCCTGTTACGAATTTCTCTGATACTACATGAAGCGGCTTCAGTTGGTAATGCTTGCTGATGTGCAGCAGCAAAAGTCAGATTCTGTTCAAAGAGGAAGTTCCACTGGATGGCCTATTCAGAAGCTAGGCTCTATCCTTTTTGGATCTCCTAGAAAACAGAGGCTTAAACCATTCAAACCATTTAAACCTTGGTTTTATAAGGCATGTGTTGATGTGAAATCTGCCCTGTCCTTGGCCTGTTGTCGATACATCCAGTCTGAGGTAGATAAGAGGAAGGACACCCACTTATTGCTCCTTATACAAAAGAAACAATATAAAATACAGGTCCTTAGAGCTTAAAAAATACTCTAGAGACCAACAGAAGATTCTTTTTGCAAGCAGCTAAAGATAAAAACACATCAAGTTTTTTTTATAGATCATCACCAGCAAGCTGTCAAACAATGAGTCACCCTTGTGTTTCCCTATTCCTCTAGACACATGGCTTGCTTACTTCCAGATTATTTATGATTACTTCTATCAGATCCCTACTTTACTGGATCCAGATAGCCTTCCAAGCTGGTCTCCAGTTTCTGAACAAGAAGTTATATTTCATATAAATTTATTTATTAATTAGATTTTTATCCCGCCCTCCCCGCCTCACGGCAGGCTCAGGATGGCTACCAGCATAATGCATAATACAATAAAATTCAATAAAACAGTCACATTAAAACATACAGAATAGACTTTAAAACTACATTCCAAGATGGAACTTCTTTGTCCCCACCCAGGCGGCGTCACCGGGCACTCTTCAGTTCTTGCTCGGTGCCAATGATCCTTGGCAGGCTTAAGTAGTTGGGCCAGGGCTATGAGGTCAAGGCGGCCCCTACCCAAAGGCCTGGCAGAAGAGCTCCATCTTGCAGGCCCTGCAGAACTGTAAAAGGTCCCACAGGGCCCTGATTTTACCCGGGAGCTTGTTCCTTTAAATCATCTCAAAAGTAGCAAAGTTCCTGGCCTGGATGGTATTTCCCCGGAGTTACTGAAGGAAAGTATAGACTGGTGGGCTCTTTCTTGCGTCACTTTTTACATATATTAATGCATCTGGTCGCATTCCCAGAAGTTGGGACACAGCGATGGTGGTCTCCCTTTTTAAGAAAGGCAGGAAAGACAACCCTTCCAATTACAGGCCCATCAGCCTATTAAGTATTGTTAGGAAACTTTATGTCAGGCATCTTCTTGATAAACTTCTATCCTGGCTTGATCCGGAGGATATCATAGCAATAGAGCATGTAGGCTTTAGGGACAGCAGGTCTACTTCGGATCACTGCATAGTTCTCCAGTATCTTATTGAAAAGTATCGCACTAAAGGGACATCTTCTTTGTATGCAGCCTTCGTGGACTTGAAGGCCGCATTCGACTCTATTTCTCGAGTCAAACTGTGGGATAAATTGGAGGCATCTTCCATAGATAAAAGGCTCTCTTTCTTAATTTGCTCTCTTCATGTCCACACCTCCCTTAGAATCAAATGTGGCAAAATTGGTCATCTCATAGAACGAATTAATACTTTAAAGAGAATCAGTCAGGGTTACCTGCTTCCACCTCTGCTTCCCCCCCCCCCCGCCATAAATGACATGGTAAGCCTTTTCAGCCTAACTGATCAGCACCCCCAAAACTGGCTCATCGACACATTTCAATTCTATTGTATGCAGATGATGCTATTATCCTTTCCAGGACCCCTATAGGACTAAGAAGAGCTCTTTATAGTCTTGTCTTCTACTGCAATGCTCAACAGCTTGTGATTAACTATCATAAAGCTTTGGCAAGTATCCTAAACAAAGAATCTGGTCTATAAGTGGCCAGAGGCTGGAACAAGTCAACTCTTTTAGATATTTATGGATGGTAGTACAGGCTACTGGTTCTACAGCACTCCATAGTGATGATGTTGCAGCCAAGGGAGAAAGGTCAGCTCTTATCATTACATTTCTCCACACTAAGGGGGGCTATTTTTCTCCAGCTGCTCTTAAGCTCTTTCTAGCAAAGACAGTTATTATATGGGACATTTCTAGGTCCTCCCACTTCATGTATCATTCCTCTTGAACAGGTACAATCAAAGTTTCTGAGAGCAGTCTTGCAAGTTCCCAGATGTATCTCAAATTCTATGATCCGTCTGGAGTCAGGGTCAGTACAGGTAACAGCCAGAATTTCACTGACTTTGCTCTTTTTATGGCTTAAGATAAACTCTAACCTTTGTTGCCTCATCCCACTTAACTTCCAAGATGACTTTCAATCCAGCTGGCTCAAGGCTACCCTAGTGAAAATTGCTCAGCTTGGATTTTCCTCTGCAATTCTCCTTCAGATAGATTGAGATATAACCAGACAAGTTTTGAGGCAGAGAGCTGAAGATATCAAACACCAATCCACATTGCAAGATCTCCTATATTGTAGCACCCGCTAGACACTACCTCTCTACTCTGGCTACCTATTTATGCTCTCTGGAAAATAATAACCAAAAAAGAGCCTTCACTCTTGCCAGATTTTCTGCTTTTCCATCGACAGTTATCGAGGGCAGATACCATAGGATCCCTTGGGCAGAGAGACTCTGCCCCTGCAATTGTGGAGAGACAGAGACAATGGCACATGTGTTCCTTCATTGCCCCTTCTACAGTGGGATTCATTCTATATATATTTTTCCATTACTCCAATGATCTACAGATACTTCTGACTCAGCTAGCATCAATTTGCTTCTGTCCAATAAAGCACAACAACCCAGAAATAGAAATAAAATCCAAGACGAAGACACTTGGACACCAGGATCAGGAGAAGCTGATTTTAATGATGCCAGACTAGGCCTTAGTAAATTTCAAGAAGCAAGTGCCAAGCCTCGATTTCATGTGGGCTCGACCTTAAATACCAAGGGGGTGGGAGTCTACAGAAGAGAGATGGTTAGTGTCATTTGTGTACATTCTGCATAATTCTTGTAAGCAAAACATTTAGTTACAATCTTGCGCATGCCTAATACAATCAAACTAGCTGGAACGTTCATTTCAAATAATGTTGCAAGCTACCAAAATTCTCAGTCTCCTGATTTAAACTATCTTGGATAGTAGCAAGCAAAATAATGGGGGCTTGTGTGCTGCTTTGCTCTTGCGCATGCATTTCAAGTAACATCAGAGAATCATGCACTTTTGGCCTTGCAGTTTCATAGCTTGCTCACTAAACAGTGGTTCTAAACAGTGGTTCATATTATGGCTTTTAAAATTCTATTCCTTCACCAACATATGTACTGAGACAACTCAGCAAGTAGCCAAGTCTTAAGTGATTAAACTTTGTTCTGTTCAAATCTCGCCAGATGTGAGAATCCCAAAAGATTTCAAACTGCAAACAAAGGGTCTTAAACAAGAGCTTCTTTATTTGAGGTGTATCAGCTGGGTTACACTTCTTGAGTCAGTAATGAAAGTAAGGTGCTGTAGAAGAACAGTTATAGTGTATTCAAACAGTGCTGTCATAAATGAAACCCCCAATCAACATTTCAGGAAGAAGGCGCATAAAAACATTTGGCCCATTTGGCCCATTTGTTCAGACTAAAAGCAGGAAAGAAAAGCATTTTGCACCTGTAGGAAAATTCCCAATTTAAAAACCAAGCCTGTGAGAAGCTACAGTCAAGGACGCAGATAAGCGAGAAGTGAAGTGAGGGAGAAGGAGCACATTCCAAAGGTGGGAAGAAGAAGGGCTCAGCTTGCCATAGCACATCCCACCTCCCGAGCGGGAAATGACAGTCTCACTGACATACCACTTTCCCGAAAACCCCCCTTAAACCCCAGGTTTTAACAGGTACACCTTATGGAAGGCACGAATCTTAGCAGGAGCATTTACATGCACAGAGTCAACCCATTCATTATGCTCAGGACCAAAATCCCGCCAACTAATCAGATAGAATAAGCGGCCTCTCTTAAGTTTGGAATCCAGAATTTGGTCCACCTCAAAATGAGGTTCACCCTCCCTCATCAGAGGAGGCGGAACTGGACAAAGGGGTCTCCATAAGTTCGGACCAGGGTCTTTTTCAGGAGGCTGAAATGGAAAACTGGATGAACATTTTTTAGAGATTTAGGCAACTCTAACTCGAATGTCACTTCATTGATCTTCCTCAAAACTTTAAAAGGTCCCACATATTTCCAACCCAATTTTCTGCTAGGTTGAAGCCCTTTGATGTTCTTTGTAGACACATACACCAAATCACCAGGTTCCAAGTTCCTTCCCTGACCCCTGCCTTTGTCAGCATACTTTTTGTAACCCTTTTTAGCCGCTTCTAAAGTCTTAGCAATTAATGGCCAAGAGTCACGTAAAGAGTTCCACCAATCTGCCAGGTGGCTAGGACTCAGGGAAGCAGCCTCAAGAGAGGGCAGAGGGACTCCTTCATAGCCTCCTGTTGCCATGAAAGGAGAGACCCCCATAGAAGAATGCACAGCATTATTATAACTATATTCCGCAAATGGCAACAACTCAACCCAATCATCCTGCTGGTAGTTAGTGTAGCAGCGCAAGAATTGTTCTAAGACCTGATTAATCCTCTCGGTTTGGCTATCAGTCTCAGGATGATAAGCGCTACTTAATGTGGGTTCCACTCCCAGAACCTCCAGGTGCTCCCGCCAGAAGTTGCAACAAATTGAGTTCCGCGGTTGGAGACCACCGTCCTCGGGATTCCGTGAAGCTTAATGACATTAGCTATGAAAGCCTTGGCCAGAGCCTTGGCAGTAGGAAGGTGTTTAAATGGAATAAAATGGGCTTGCTTGGAAAACATGTCCATTACCACCCAGATAACTGTTCTCCCTTTACTGGGTGGAAGATCCGTAATAAAATCCATAGATATAACTTCCCAAGGTCTAGCTGGGGTCTCCAGTGGTTGCGACAGTCCAGGGGTTCCCCCCCTTTGCTTGCACATTAAACAGGTTTGATAGGCTGTGACATAATCAGATACATATTGCCTCATGTGAGGCCACCAAAATTGTCTCTGTAGCAAGTTCAACTGACCTGACAGTTTTGATTCATGGGCTGAGTGCATAATTTCACCCCAGAGTGATTTCGGCACCACCAACATCCCGCTTCTGAACCAACAACCATTTGGATCTTGAACAACTTGCTCAAGACCCTGTAAGTCATTTAATTCCAACTTGTCATAAGCCTTGGCACATCTGGAAGTCCAGTCTATAGGGTCAGTGGTGCCCGGTTTGGTTGTTTGGCTCCTATTCACCCCCCCCCCAACTGTTCCGGTCTTCACACTGAGTCTATGACTTGGTCTTTTTTTACAGTCATGTTGGGGAAGGTGGATAGCACATCAGCCAGGGAGTTGGATTTTCCCAGGAAACGGCGTAAAGTTAAATTTGGAGAAGAAATCTGCCAAACACAATTGCTTGGCATTTAAGGTGCATTGGGTTCTGAGGGCTTCAAGATTTTTATGATCAGTCCAAACCTCAAATGGGACTCTTGCCCCCTCCAGCCAATGTCTCCAAGTAGTGAGGGCTAGGCGGATGGCTGCCACCTTCTTGTCCCACACAGCCTAATTCTTCTCCGTGTCCTCGAACTGTTTTGACACGTATGCAAGAGGGTGTAGTTTCCCATTAGTTCCCTCTTGCAATATTGCTCCCCCCATAGCTACATCGGAGACATCAACTTGCACAACAAAACTTTTATTTTCATCTGGATGTGCCAGGATGGGCTCTGAAGTAAACAAAGTTTTTAGCTCCTCAGAAGCCATTTGGCCCACGGGAGTCCAATGTAGCCTCACCCCCGGCTTGGCTGCATCCACCCCCTTCCCTTTGGTCTTGAGAAGGTCAGTAAGGGGCAAACTGTACTTTGCAAAGTTGTTGATGAATGAGTGATAAAAAATGGCAAATCCAAGAAAACTTTATTTATTTATTTATTTTTCAAATTTTTATCCCGCCCTCCCCACGAATGAGCTCAGGGCGGCTTACAAGGGCACACAGGCCAATTCAATACATTAAAACAGATAAAATCAACTAAAACAGTTCCAATAAATAAGATAAATTACTATAAAAGCTTCCAATATCCTGTGTTTAGATGGCTACCCAATGGTAGGTCCGAGCTCCCTTGCCACCAAGCCCAGGCTGCACTGGGCCAGCTACATCACAGATAGCATACATGATGGGTGATATCACTGGTGGCGGCTCCTATTCAAAGGCCTGATGGAAGAGCTCCATCTTGCAGGCCCTGCAGAACTGCATTAAGTCCTGCAGGGCCCTGATCTCCTCTGGGAGCTCGTTCCACCAGACAGGAGCTGCCTCCGAAAAAGCCCTGGCCCTAGTTCTGGTGAGCTTGATATCCCTGGGGCCCGGGACACAAAGTCGATGGCATGACCCTGACCGCAGTGCCCACTGGGGTATATACGGAAAAAGGTGGTCTCTTAGGTATGTTGGACCCTGGCCATATAGGGCTTTATAGGTAAGAACCAGCACCAGTAAGCAAACTCAGTATGCTATGGGCAGCCAGTGCAGCACTGCCAGCACAGGCCTAATATGGTCCCACCTTGCGAGACCCATCAACAGCCTGGCCACGGCATTCTGCACCAGCTGCAACCTCCGAGTTAGCACCAAAGGCAGCCCCATGTAGAGAGCGTTACAGTAGTCCAACCTTGAGGTGACCGTCGCATGGATCACTGTGGCCAGGTCATCGTGGTCGAGGTAGAGAGCCAACTGCTGCACCAGCCGAAGATGGTAAAAGGCCGACTTGGTAGTGGCTGCTACCTGGGCCTCCATTGACAAGGAGGGATCCAGGAGCACTCCCAAACTCCTAACTGGTGACACAGGCACCAATGGCGCCCCATCAAAGCTTGGGAGCGGGACCCCCCTGCCCCAAACCGCAATGGCCCAGGCACAGGACCTCCGTCTTTACCGGGTTCAATTTCAGCCTGCTCAGCCTGAGCCAGTCAGCCATGGCATGCAATGCCCGATCTAGGTCTTCTGGGCCAGAGTCTGACCAGCTGCCCAACATCAGATAGAGCTGGGTGTCATCTGCATACTGGTGACATCCCAGCCCAAACCTCTGGGCAATCTGGGCAAGGGAGCGCATATAGATGTTGAACAGCATCGGGGAGAGCACCGCCCCCTGAGGCACACCACAATCCAGTGGGTGCTTCATGGACTGCTGCTCCCCTAGCACCACCCTTTGTCCCCGACCTTGGAGAAATGCAAGACTTTGCAATTGGCAGCGGGTTCGGGGCACCCCCCAGTCTGACAGCAGTCACTTTTGAGGGATCCATCTCCAACCCTCTAGGGGAGATGCGGTAGCCCAGAAAGTCAATCTCGGTTTTGTGGAAATCACACTTGGATAATTTGGCAAACAGTTTATGTTCTTTCAGGGTAGCTAGTACCTCTCGCATGAGTTTTATGTGTGATTTCTCATCGGGGGAGTACAACAGGATGTCATCTAGATAACAAAGCACCTCCTTGAAAAGATGCTTATGTAGGACCTCATTAATTAAATTCATAAAGACGCCCAATCAGCATTTCAGGAAAAAGGTGCACAAAAACATTTGACCCGTTCATTCCCAGACTAAAAGCAGGAAAGAAAAACATGTTGCACCTGTAGGAAAATTCCCAATTAAAAACAAAGCCTGTGAGAAGCTACAGTCAAGAACGCAGATAAGTGAGAGGCGAAGTGAGGGGGAAGAAGCACATTCCAAAGGTGGGGAGAAGACAGGCTCAGCTTGCCATAGCACATCCCACCTCCCGAGCGGGAAATAACATTCTCACCGACACCAGGCAATGAAGATGGAAAAACTGATTGTGACATCTGATACCTTAATCCAGACTTACTTTATTGGGGATTGGGCAGCCTTACTTCTACATTTGCTGTAAATTTAGTTATAAATATTAGAAGACATACATTGGCCTGATTAAGTACTGTACCATGGTATTCCTTGACCTAACTGGACCAGGAGGATTTACTTTAATATTGTAAGTTAGTGTTTGTCCTTGTTGCCAAGTACTAGCAACAAAATTTTGTTATATTTTAATTTTTGGTTGTTTTTATTGTTAATTTTATTATTCTGGTCATGGACTGTAATAAAGATTGGATTGGATTTGGCCTGACCCTTAACTCCACAGATGAGCTGATCTCACAACAAGCCTTCCAGAAGATCCCCAAATTCACAATGTTCAGCAAGGTGATGGAGCTTTGCAATGTATTCTGCTATATTTTCACTGGCTTGCTGATCACACTTTTAAAAAAACAGAACCTCTGTAGAGTAATAGATAGTGTTGGGCAAAAATGTGTCTTCAGTAGAACTATCAGTACATCATAAGTTTTTGTACTTGGTGCAGCAGGTGCTGTCAGAGAACAAACAATAGCAAAAGTTTTTGCTCCACAGTCAGTAAAATTGCATGCTTTTGTTCTGCCTCTTCCATCTTATTAGCTTGTAGATAGTAAAATAGTCTTTCTGCATAAGAATCCCAAGAGGTGGGTTACCTTACATCAGATTCGTCTATATGGCCCAGTGCAGGCATTTCTGTAATGAGTCAGCACTAATGTGGAAGGCAAGGAACAAGCTGGTCTGATCTCAACTTATTTCAACAGCGTCCTGGGTGTTTTAATAGCAGGGGGATCCCATACTCATTGTCATATTTTGTGCAGTGGAGCAAACAACAAACACCCAGTTCCGTTTGGCTGAAGGCCTCCTTATTAACAGGTAACTTGGCATTTGGCATAAGAAATAACGATACTTAACTAGGCTTAACTTAACTGTTTCTAGAGCTCTAGGCCAGGGTTGTCCTGGCCTGGTTCTGCAGATTCTTTGTAGGCCTAGCACTCCTGCAGGCTGGTAGCACAGAGATAGAGAAGAAAAGCATTTAGTCCCTCCTACTCTCCTGCTTGCTTTGAGGCCTACTGGGGTAGCCTCTTAAAGAAACACCTAAAGTTGCCAGGTCCGGATAACCCACTGGTGGGGGTGGGGGACATTCTAGGAGCAGGAAGTGATGTCACCTCCATTCCACACAAACAGTGATGTCACACGTGACGTGCCTGCATCACCTGGAAGTGATGTCAGCATGTTGGCAGCGATGCTCTGGTTTTTGGGCAAAACTGTATGGTAAAATCAGTGTCAAACCAATGCTCTCTCTAAGCTGTGGAGTCTTGTGAGCAAAAATTCTACTTTGTGAACTACTGCCATTAAAGTTGTGAGTGAGCAATTTGGCTACTGCATAGATTAGTTTGCTCTGGAGCCATGCTTCGTGAGCTAAAATAAAAATGTGTGAACTGTAGGCTAAAAAACTGAGCTAGCTCACACTAGCTCAGCTTAGAGGGAATACGGCATCAAACCATAGAGTTTTGCCCAAAAGCCAGAGCATCACCCCACCTGACATCAATGATGTGCTGTCACTTCCAAGTGACATAGACATGTTTCATGCGACATCACTGTTGGGGGGAATGGGGGAATTTTCTCTTGCCAGCCTGCTGGCCAAAGCCTACAAAACCAGACTATTGCCTTCCCCCACTGGGCAACTGGCAACCCTAGAAATACCATTCATGCTGCCTTAATGATTTTAAAATTGAGCCATCCTTACTAATGGGCACAAATTGCAGATTTCTTTCTAAACCATATGAATTATTTGATCATGTTCGCTGTATTAAATTAAAGGATACTTACAGCAAGTTGTCTGCCAACTGATCTCATTTGCATGCTGTGTATACTGTTTTATTCAGTTACTGTTTAAGGATCAGTTCCATACATTAATTGGCTGTCCAAAAAGGAAACTCTTTTGTGTGTGTGTATCCCAAATTAATTGATGTTAGATTTTCAAAATTCCACTTTGAATAATCATTTGAAAAACTTTTTCTGTGTTTTTAGAAGCTATCTACTGGGTGTTAACTGAAGAACCAGTAATATGAACATGGCAGATATGTGCAGGGTATCAATTTTTTGTAATAAACTGCTTAATAAAAATATTATTATCAAGAATTACCTTGGAGGCCTTAATCTGTTCTCTGTATTCTATCAGTGCTGACATTTTTGGAACCAAGTAATCACAGTTATTTTCTTTTTACCTGAGAAGGCTGAGGGCAGAAATCAGCATATAAAGTGTGGTGTTCATTTTTACATCTTATTCTAGGCGTTCAAGTTACTTATTAAATAAATCGGTTTTCTTTACTATCAGCTTGGTTGGGCTTCCTTGAATCCCTGTCTTCCCCTAGACCTTTATATTTGTTTTTTGTGTGAACAGAATCTCTTGTACTGACGAGCGGTCATGTAAGCACCCACTTACAGTGGTTTTTATCCCAGACACTGGCTTACTGCCTCAGAGAGAGTTAGGTCCTAGTTTTACCTCTGATATATGTTTATGCTGACTGGTAAAAATAACTACATCTTTATTGCTGCTTCATTTCAATGTGATTTGAGAAAAGAGAGCTGTAAAAGATTTATAACTTATAGTGCAATCCTAAATAGAATTATTCCAGTTCTCATGTTTCCCTATTCTGTTGTAAAAGTGGAGTAGAATAGGAGGAGGTCTCTTATCTTTTCCATTCCGAGGTGGGAGGAAAGTGTATATGCATTTTCTAATGTGGTGAGTGTGCTGTGGATCTATGCTCACCCCTTTTTGATAATATGTAGTCTTTGGATTGAGTTTGGAAGCAACCGGTTCTCCCTGTTTCTAGCAGAAGCAGTGTGTGAGGAGTGCAATTGGCTGGCCCTTACTGCATTTATGAAACCACTTCCTCCTTCCCTGCTCAGTGCAGTGTTTCAAGTAGGGGAAATATTTGTTTTTTTAAAGGCATTAAATAAATAAATCAAATGGATAAATGTTAGATTCCTGGGGGTTTTTTATAATGAGAGGACGGAGTCAATAGACAGAAGGATCTGAAAAGTCATAACTTTAACTGTACTTCAGAAGGAGACTTCTCATGAAAACTGAGCCCCCTCTATGCAAATTCAGCTTACAATGAAATAGTACATAGATATTTAGCACAATACGTGCTTCCATGTACTTATATATTGAGAATAAACTGAGCATTTATGTAGTAATAGCAGTCTCCCTTTGGTCTTTCTGTTCTGGGCTATTCCCCACACTCACAGCTGCTCTACTTTGCAGTATATTTTTCATTCTGCATTGCCTCCCACTTTCGACTCACAGTATATATTGTTAATTCTGCATTGCCTACAAGTTTCGCTTGCATTTCCACCGGGTTTATTTTAAAATTCTGCGTTGCTCAGCTCTCAGTTTGGTTTCCCTCCACTTTTTACTTGGGTTTTCTGAATGCTGTTTCCTCTACCCTGCTTCCACGACAGAGTAATTGGAATGCAGAAATGTTTCCTTGGATTTTCTCTCCCTTCTCTTTTCCGCCCCCTTCAGAGGCCACTCTGCCCACCCCCTTCTGCATCCTCCCGGGGAGTCCTTTGTTGTGCTTGCAACTGAAGGGAAAGTATTGCATGGGCATGACACATGCTTTGAATGGGGAAGAAACTTCAGGGGAGAAGAGGGCTTTTTCTCAAGAGCGTCCCCAAAGACTTTCATGTTTTCAAGTACTGGGACAAAAGCCAAAAGGCTTCCTGCATTCTGTAAAATGGACAAGGCTCTGAGCTTGCCTCTGCTGGTTGCACCCAGTGCAGCAAGGCAATCACCAGTGTGGTTAGGCTTAAATCTGTCTGTCTTCTTTCTTTGATTCACTTTTGGGGGGAAAGTGGGGCAGATTTCTTGGGGGGGGGGGCTTTGCAAAGATGGGTTCTTTGCACCAGCAATACCAGTTCCTGCTGCTGGGATACCAGTTCCTGCTCATAATAATTAAAACAGTAAAACCATAATATACCGTGCAATGATTAATTCTTATCAGCAGTACTGATATTAAAATCCGGCCACTGATGTCAGTTCAGCAGTACTGATGTAAAGATCCAAGCTGCTGAGGAGGGGATAGCCAGGGAAGGGAAGAGGTGCCCACTGCCTCAACCAAAGGTCTGGCAGAAGAACTCTGTCTTGCAGGCCCTGCCGAACTGCAGTAGATCCCACAGGATCCTGATCTCATATGGGAGCTCATTCCACCAGGTAGGGACCAGGGCTGAAAAAGCTCTGGCCCTGGTTGAGGCTAGTTGGAAATCCCTGGGGCCGGGGACTACTAGAAGATGTTGATTCACGGACCTCATGTCCTTCGGTTCTCTTATGGGGAGAGGCAGTCTCGAAGGTATGCTGCCCCCTGGCCATATAGGGCTTTAAAGGTAAGCACCAACACCTTGAAGCAGATCTGGAATTCAATTGGCAGTCAGTGTAGTTCACACAGCACTGGGTGGATGTGAGCCCGCACAGGCATTGCTGTCAACCCCCATGCTGCCGCGTTCTGCACTAGCTGCAATTTCCAGAGCAGGATCAAGGGCAGCCCCATGTAGAGAGAGTTACAACAGTCCAATCTGGAAGTGACCATTACATGGGTCACTGTAGCTAGGTCTCATGGGGTGAGATAAGGGGCCAACTATCTGATCTGCCTCAGATGAAAAAAGGCTGACCTGGGCCTCCATAGAGAGGGAGGCATCCAGGATCACCCCCAGACTCTTCACCCTCGATGCTGGCACCAATGGAGCCCCATCAAAGGTTGGGAGCCTGATTCCCTGACTCAACTCCTGACGGCTCAGGTACAGGACCTCCATCTTAGATGGATTCAGCTTCAGTCGGCTCTGTCACAACCATCCAGCCACAGCCTGTAATGCCCCATCTAGATCACCTGGGGTCATGTCTGGGCAGCTGTCCATCAGTAGATAGAGCCGCATACTGCATATCTGCATACTGGTGACAACCCAGCCTGTACCCTCAGATAATCTGGGCAAGGGGGCGCATATAGATATTGAACTACATGGGGGAGATAATTGCTCCATGTGGCATACCACATTCCAGCAGATGCCATTGGGATAACTCCTCCCCCCCAAGTGCCACCCTCTGTCTCTGACCCTGGAGGAAGGAGGTTAGCCACTACAAGGCAAGCCTCCATGTCCTGGCATTAGCGAGATGGTGGGTTAATACCTCATGGTCAACCATACTGAATGCCGCTGATAGTTCAAGAAGAATCGGCACTGCCGATCTACCTTGATCCAGATGTCTCCGAAGGTCATCCACAAGGATGAACAGCACCGTCTCAGTTCCGTGGGCAGGGCAAAAGCCAGACTGGAAGGGATCCAGGATGGCAGATGCTGCTGCTGAAGCACAAACTAACCAACAGACCAGCCAGCTTCCAAGCATGCATCCCTTTATGGATTGCCTATACCTGGAGAAGCCCAGCAACAGCGAGCCATAGAGGGAGGTGGGGGAGTGAGGAGGAGAGAAAGGGAGGTGAGGTGTGCCCCACCAAGTCATTGGCCATTTCCCTGTGTCCAGGGCTCCGTTGGGGCCAGGGTGCACCGGGGCGCTGCTCCGGGAGAGAGGAGGCCGGGGGGCGGGCACATAATAAAGCCCCACCCCCAGCTCACTTTCCCGGCCCACGCTTCGGCCTCCCCCCCGCTCACCCTTCCCAGGCCGCGGCAGGCCACTGCCAGCCCGGGGAGAAGCCCATCACTCCCCCCTCACCCTTCCCAGGCTGCGGCAGGCCGCGGCTGGCCCGGGGAGAAACCCTTCTCTCCCCCCGCTCACCCTTCCCGGGCCACAGCAGGCCACCGCCGGCCCGGGGAGAAGCCCATCCCTCCCCCCCCACCCTTCCTGCGCCACGGCAGGCCGCTGCCAGCCTGGGGAGAAGCCCTTCCCTCCCCCCGCTCTCTCTTCCTGGGCTGCGGCAGGCTGCCGCTGGCCCGGGAAGAAGCTTCGTCCTCCCCGCTCTCCCTTCCCAAGCCCCATCCCCCCGCTCTCCCTTCCCAGGCTGCGGCAGGCTGCTGCCAGCCCAGGGAGAAGCCCCGTCCCCCCCGATCTTCCTTCCCAAGCCCCATCCCCCCCACTCTCCCTTCCCGGGCCACGGCAGGCTGCCGCCAGCCTGAGGAGAAGCCCCGTCCCCCCGATCTTCCTTCCCAAGCCCCATCCCCCCCACTCTCCCTTTCCGGGCCATGGCAGGCCGCCACCGGCCCAGGGAGAACCCCCTTCCCTCCCCCTCACTATTCCCAGGCTGCGGCAGGCCGCCGGCCCGGGGAGAAGCGCCTCTTCCCTTCCCCCCACCATTCCCGGGCCGCGGGGGGGGCGGAAGGGAGGGAAACGCGGCCGGTGTGGCTGACAGCGAGGCCGGAGCAAGGGGGGGAGAAGCGCCTAGTTAGTCTATCTGTCTGTCTGTCTGTCTGTCTTCCTTCCTTTCTTCTCTCTCTCTCCCTCCCACCTACCTTCCTTCCTTCCTGTTCCTTTCCTTCCTATTCCTTTCCTTCCTTCCTTCCCTTCCTTCCTTCCCTCTTCCTTCCTTCCTTCCTTCCTTCCTTCCTTCCTTCCTTCCTTTGCCATCAAATAGGCTTGCCAGCTCTGACTTGGGAAATACCTTGGAGATTTTTGGGGTGGAACCTGAGCAGTGGGTATTGCCTTCTGACACACTTCCGGTGATGTCAGGGGTGTGTGGCATATGCAAATAAGTTATGCTTTTTTATGAAAGGACCCCTGCCTGTGTCAGTTTCATTCACAGAATTGAACAAGGAGGGTTTAAATGGAAGGCACTTACTGGAGGCTAATGCACAGCTGCAGTAGGGCAATTGGACACCCCCCATACCACAAGTTTCCACTCCAGTTAAGCAAAAAAAAAGGGATTTTGTTGGAGATGCAGAATGCATACATAGAATACACAAGAAATAAACTATAAAAAAGAGTGGTGTAGAAGGGCAGGCTCAAAAAATCCGAAGTCAGCCTTAATGGTTCAGCTGCTCAGATTCTTCAGAGTAAGTACAGTAAGCTGTGTGTGCAGAAATGGCCTTTCTTACAGACACAGAGCAGCATTTGTATAATGTGTTTCATATGCAGTGGAACTGGATTTTGGTCTCCCAGGATGTGAAGCTTCCCTGTAAATTTAGTAACTGTAGGATAAAAAAAGGTAATTAATAGAAAGCTATATAAAAGAGCTTGCTGGCCCATCTAAACCCGGTGCTGCTGGCCAGAGAATTCATGCCTTTCCCAGTAACATGGAATGCAGCTGCATGAATTTTCATTGGTAGAACCTGGGGGTGGGTGGGAAGAGATGTACAGTGTGAACATGTAGTACAAAAGAATAGCATGGAAGTGTAGTGTCTAACTATTCCCTTGCACAGTATGATTAATGTACACACTAGGGTAGGGATAAAAGCTCGTTTATATAGCAGAGGCCAAGCAGCCAAAGCAAGCTTATGTTACGGCAGGCTCATAGACGGCTGCATTCCAAGTCTTCCTTAGCATATAGCTTGGCATTAGAGTGGGTGAAGTCATGGCTGCTTAGGCTCCAATATTAGGAAGGGGGATGATGTTCATTCTAGAGAGCAGAAGTAAGCCACCTCCCAGTTACAGACCAAAAAAACATCTCAGACTGAGAGGCAGGCTATTTTTTTTTTTTTGCCATTTACAGGCTTGGAATGAAGTGGTTATGCAGCCCCCATAATTTTGTAGCAGTGGCCATGGGGTATTTTTAAAGTTGCTGTCATACTGGCAATTTTTTAAAACGTCTTAATTTTTTTTTATTAAAAAAAATCCTTTCTTTAATAAGTAGAGTTTCCAGGCTGAACCTCCAAACCAGTGGGAGAGTTGAGTGTTGGGACACGGAGGGCATTTGATGTTGTTGACATCATCACTAGATCACTTCTTGGTATCAGCTGGAAGTGACAATGGGTAGCTCTAGGAATTGCTGGATGCTCTATGGTGAAACAATAGAGCTTCTGACAATTCCTAGAGCTACCTATTGTCATTTCCAGGTTGTAATTAGAAATGATGTACTGGTGCAGAGGATGGCACAGATTTTTTCTCTTTTTCTCCCATCACTGCTGGGAGGGGCAGCAGGCAATTAAGCCAATTGGCAAGAGGGCTGCCACCATAGTGGGAGGCCTGGCAACGCTATCAATGAGGTACTCAAAGAAAGCTGCATAAAATCTGAACAAAATATTCTAGCTCAAAAAAGAACTCTTTTATACTGAGAGCCTGTGTTTCTTCTTCACCTTCAGTTCATTATGACAAGCATGTAGAGAACAAACCTCGAATCTTGACATGACTTTGTGGTCAGAGTTTATTGCTTGCATTTTCAGTAGAGAGGCAGCATGCTGCAGGGGTTAGTGTGTCAGACTAGGATTTGTGAACAAGATTTAAGTCCCCACTCTACCAAGAAGCTTTGTTGACCCTAGGTCATATTTTCTCAGACTAACCTACCTCGTTGGGTGGTTTGTGAGGGAAGAATGGTGTATGCCATTTGAACTCCTGGAGGGAAGATAGGATAGAAATCTACTAAACAGGCCCGTAGCTAGGATGTCTTAAATTTGGGGGGGGGGGGGGGTAAATAATTCAGGGGGCACAGAAGCTGCACCCTTCTGAACCCTGTTGACTTCAGAGGGTTTGGGTGGGTGTGCAACCACTTAGAATAGCCCTGTGAATCATCGGCATCAATAAACTGTTTCACGTTTTTGATCCTGCCTGCCCTTCTTGAGAAATATGAGCTGTCATCTGCCAGTTTGCAGAGAGGCGGGGGCTTCAGGAGTGGCCACCTTGGGTGCTCTGGTGAGGCGTGAAGAAAAGCACAAAAGGCGGTGCTGTGGTGCGGGGTGAATGGAGTCATGTGAAAGGAAATGGGCAAGATGGCTGTTTTTCCGTGGTAAGAGCTGAGGGGAGTTGGGAAGGGAGTGAGCTGCTGCAGGAGGGAATAGAGCTGCTTGGAAGTGGAGGGTGGGCTCCCTCCTCTCCCCCTCCCCCTCCTCCTCTGCTGTTTCCCCTCAAAGGTGGTGCTGCAGGCTCCATCGGGCGGGCACCAAAGGCAGCAAGCGGGGAGAGAGTGGGTGTCTGAATGTGACTCTGCAGCCCCCACCACGCCCACTCACCATCCCGTCCCAATTGTCAGCACCCAGGCGAGTGGGAGGCAGGGAGGGGTGCTCACTTGCTCTGGCCGGCATGGGAGGGACGGGCTGGGACTGGAGATGGTGAGGTGGGTGTCAGGAGCAGCTCGGCTGGGGCAGCCTGGCTGGGGGCAGAGCAGAGTGCCACAGAGTGGAGTGAGGTGAGGGAGGAGAGCCGTGCTGGGCTGCCGGGCACTATGCCCGGCGAGCGCATCTTGTTCAGGGCCTGCCTGGTTGCCTGCCTTCCTGTCCAGGGTCGTAAGTTGGGGGGCCCTGACAGAAAGCTGGGAGGCCAGGCCCTGAAATGATTCAATGTAGCTATGGGCCTGCTACTAAATAAATTCCATAGCATGTACTAAGTGAAATGTGAAAGGTAACAGTTTTTTTAAATGTACCATCTCAGAAGTTTGGGAGTGCTCCTAGATGTCTCTCTAACAATGGAGGCTCAGGTAGCAGCCACTTCCAAGTCGGCCTTCTACCATCTTAGGCTGATTAGGCAGTTGTTTCCCTTCCTCGAACGCAATGACCTGGCAACAGTGATCTATGCAATGGTCACCTCAAAACTGGATTACTGTAATGCCCTCTACATGGGCCTGCCTTTGTCCCAAATCTGGAAGCTGCAGCTAGTGCAGAATGCAGCGGTGATGCTGTTGTTGTGTCTTCCTGTGCAGGAACACATCCAGCCCACTCTGAAAATGCTGCACTGGCTGCCTGTAGCATACTGGATTCGGTTCAAGGTGCTGGTACTCACCTTTAAAGCCCTTTATGGCCAGGGATCTGCATACCTGAGGAACTGCCTTTCCCCATATGTCCCTCAGAGAGCACTGTGGTCGGGGACCCAGATCCAGCTGGTCCTCCCAAACATCAAGGAGGCCAGGTTGGTCACAACCAGGACAAGGGCTTTTTCAGTGACGGCCCCATTCTGGTGGAACGAGCTCCCAGAGGAGATCAGGGCCCTGCTGGACTTGTTGCAGTTCCGCAGGGCCTGTAAGACGGAGCTCTTCCGCCAGGCTTTTGGGGCCACCGCTGCTACCACTGCTACTGTCCTGTAACATTGGACAGTGCACGATGAGCGAGCCTAACCTGCGAGGTCCCCCCCTTTTCAATCATAGCCTGACCAAGCACCAAACACTGAGTATTGTGACCAGCTGATAAAAGCTAACTGTAGGCTGAGGAAAACTACTAGCACTTTATATGTTTTATATTTTGCTTTTAAAGTTTGTATTAATGAATTTTTACTGTGTATGGAATTATTATTCCACATTGTTTACATTGTTGTAAGCTGCCCTGAGCTGGCGTTGCTGGAAGGGTGGGATAAAAGTTTAACAAATAAATTTTTAAAAAGCATTAATTTGTGGCTGAGCATTCATACATAAGAGATTTTTTAAAAAAACTTAACAAAGTATCCTGTTTGCTTATATGCTAGTTTTTAATGGAGCATAAAATGAATTCTAAGTGAGTTGTATTCTGGAGAGCATCTGCACATCCTTGTCTCTAAATTCTTATAGTGAACTACAGCAATGTTGGGATTATCTCTCTGCCTAAAAATCACCCCCTACCAGAGATCACTTATCCCCATAGTTCACAAATACAGAATCTGAAAATCAAATGCTTTTGTCTCCATTTCTTTTTAAGAAAATCTATCATGGTCCCTTCAGAAATTCTTTGGCAGTCTCATTCCCCCATCTTGCTTCCCACTGCACTGTGCTATGCTGTGAAACAGAATACTTTTTTGGGGGGAGGGAGTGATTTTTTAACTCAGGTAAAACCCTTTTTAGTAATATGCATTTCTACAGTCCATTATCCTTCCTTTCTCCAGTCCATTAATGTACAGACTAAATATTCTGCTGTTGATTTGGGTATTCTAGAGTTGCATAAATATCTTCAGTTTTTAGGAGAAGTATAATTTTAAATAGTTTAGCAAAGCAATATGACAAATATGTTTAAATCTTTTTATTAGAAACCAAATATTGCAGCTGGGTGCCTACTAGTTCATATTGGATTTGAACACAAGGGCTTTGTTTGCTATAACTGTTCGTTACCATAGAAGTACAAACTGAAAGGTAGCAATGATGAGTTAGTGCAATATATTACATTAAATAAACTTGTCCTTTTAGTACTGCATGCAAGGCTTTGTTTACATTACAGTAAGCTGTTTTCTGCTGTATTATAATTTTGCTGTACAAATAAATTAAGGGAGCTTGTGACAACTTGATTTATTTTCTCCACAAAAACTGAAAGCATTACATGTTTGAGGGGTGTTTGGTTGTTTTGTGGGGGTTTGTGGGTTTTTTTTTGCATATTTGCTTGTAGGTGGGTGGATTAAAAAAAAACCCTGTTGTGTGGGCATCATCAGTTCTATCATCTGAAAAAAGAGAGCAGATGAAAGGCTGTCTTATCTGCTTGTTGCCATACTGAAAGGAAGAACAAATATATTTAGATTTCAAAGGTATAGCAAACAGCACTGAATCACTTTGAATTTGAAAAAGGGATGACTTATTAATAAGAAGGGGTTTCCATTGCCTGAAATAGTCACCATCTTATTCTCGCTTTTTAAAGCTTATGTTCTGCTCTTTTAATGGAACCTCATGGTCAGTATTGTGGGGACCTTGACAAAATGAAAATGGTTTGCATTTCTGGAAGGGCCTTCAGTTCCCTAATTTCAGATATTGATTTTCGTATAGTAACATTTACAGTGTAACCAGATTCTTATCCTTCAAATAGAGAAACTAATGGACAGAGAGCCAGTTTGGTGTAATGGGTAAGAGTGGTGGACTCTAATCTGGAGAACTGGGTTTAATTCCTGACTTCTCCACTTGAAGCCATCTGGGTGACCTTGAGTCAGTCACAGTTTCCTCAGCCCCCAAAATAAACCTAGCTCACCGCAAAAAGAACTAGAGTTTCAGCCTGCCAGACAATCTTCAAATCTACTGGCTATACAAACCCATCATCCTATCAATAATTAATTAATTAATTACTAATAGACAACTGTCATCTGTCTTATACTAGTTTATGCAATTTTAGGGTAAAAGAATATTTAAAATTTAGATCTACTTCTGATGTTTTTGAAAGGAAACTTTAAAAACTCATATATTGTGCATATTCTACTAAGCCTCATCCAGTGCCCATTTAGTGGTGGTGGTGAGGTACCAGAAAACAGTAGTAGTGTTCAACTTTGGTAGTAAGAGTATGGGAAAAAAGACAAATTTGAAAGTGAGTACAGAGCAAAAAACTCATTAGGGATGTGTACAGCACTTTAAATTTTGAACAAGCCTAAAGATCTGCAGGCTCATTCTGAGTGTCTGTTGGAGTAGTTTAAAAAACCCTCCAATACTCAGAAGAGATTCGATCTTTACTGTATATTTACTGTACTGTACATTTCAACTTCCTTTTAAATAATTCCCTCAGTTCTAAGAAATTGCCTTTTCAGAAATTATGTGTGACTGGGACTTTTAGGACAACTTTACGCTTAGATATATCTTGATTTTGGCTTTTAGTCACTGTTCCTGTGTGGTTCAACAACACCTGCGTTGTTACATTGGTTTCTGGGTTCTCCTCAAGGTTAAGTCAGTGGTCTCCCTAGTCATGTCATGACTGATGGCTGGATGACATTGTTGCTTCTTCATCATGACTTGAATGTAAACTTAACCAACCAAAGTGCAGGTAGAGGAAGTACTGCTTACCACCAACTTTTCCTTCTTTGCCTTTGTCCTTTTGTTTATTTTAGCATCTCAAGGCAACTTTGATATACCCCCAGTATTAAATGATATTTTGGACCTCATATTCATATGTATAATGATTCTATAGAGTACAATTCTATAGATTGTTCTTAAGTTTTCTATTTTATTGGACTCTATGCCTTCTTTAACAGGTAGAACAATGCCTCCCACCAGTCCACTTTTCCCTCATATCAGTGCATTTTTGCACTTGTTAAGTTGGTACATCTTTGGCCCTGAACCTGACTTAATTACAGCCTCCATCTTTGAACAAAATGGATTTCAGACCCTGACCCTGAGTAATTTGCCATCAGAAACTGGCTTTTTGCTGAGATTGCAGTGGAATGGCACTGAATGATTGCTGTGCATTCCATGAGGAACATCTAACCACAAATAGCTGTAAAAACTAGAAAAAACACCTCTTAGTAGTGAGATAAAAACTCCTTAAGGGGGGACAGCTTGTCTAAAGCTTATCCAAATGATTTTTTACAGCAGAAGACCCCTCCTGTGAGAGGACCTCAGTATTGTTTGGCCCTAACTGACATGAAGAGACAAGTATGGATTGCTGCATTATCCTATTTTGTGTGATTGTTCCTATGGCTGTGAGAAAACCTGGGGATTCAGCTGAAGGAGCCCAGAAACTGGCATGTTAACTGGAATATTAATTTTGTTAACTGAGTTAAGCAACTGCCAAGATGTCAGAAAAACCAGATTATATAGGACTGGGTTCCACAAATAAGTGTGGAAAGACACCCCCGCCCCCGAAGATTAGCACACACAGTCATGTTATTCAAGAGTACTTTTCCTTGAATCCCAGCTTGGATAGCCTGAGATTGTACTGCTGAAAGCTGAGAAAGCAAAAAGCCCCAAGGATGCAGCTGATCACAAAGACCAGTGTCATGACCAATAAGATTATCTTGGACCAGTATATTGTTCTGTGGTACTGTGAAGAAGTTATTGGTATGGGGTATTGCCAGGGGTCCTTTCGTAGAAAAAGAGCTGCAGGAGCTCATTAGCATAACTCATTAGCATAACTCATTAGCATATGCCATGTCCCTTGACATCACTGGAAGTGTGTCAGAAAGGGAATGTCAGTTTCAGCCCCATTATACCCTATGGGCCATTGAAATCAATGGCAAAAACTCATAGGGTATATGAGGGGCTGGAGGAAAGGGGATTTGAGGTAGAGGCTCCAAACTTGCAGGGTAGCTGCTGGGGCCTCTCCTTGAAATACCCACCAAGTTTCAAGAAGATTGGACCATGGGGTCCAATTCTATGGGCTCCCAAACAGGTTGTCCCATCCCCTCCATTGTTCTCTATGGTGGGAAAAAATGTTACTTTTGGTTCTCCAGATTAGAGTCTGCCACTCTTAACCTCTACACCAAACTGTAGAACACATTCTACAGGTTAGGAAAGGCACTGCCAAGTCTAAAAAAAGGCCTGCATAGTTAATAATGCTAGTCAAGGAAGCTATAAAAGGTAAAGAGGCTTCTTTTAAAAAGGAGAAAGTCTTCCTCCAATGAATTGAACAGGAGGGACCACAGGTTCTGGCAAAAGAAATGTAAGTCAATAATTAGGCAGATTGCTAAAATTATCAAGACAGACAATAAACATTTCTTTAAATATATCCAGAGCAGGAAACCAGCCAGAGAAGCAGTGGGGCCTTTGGTTGACCAAGGAATAAAGGGATTGCTAAAGGAAGATAGGGAGATGGCAGAGAAGGTCAATGGCTTTTTTGCTTCTGTGTTAACTATGGAAAGAGGGGGCATGTACCCATACCACAGCCACTATTTTCAGGAACGGAGTCTGAAGAACTGAGCCAAATTGAGGTGGTGAGAGATGACGTTCTAGACCTGTTGGGGAAATTAAAAACCAATAAGTCTCCAGGTCCTGATGGCATACACCTGAGAGTTCTTAGGGACCTCAGATGGAAGATAAGTTATATTTACAGGTTACTAGATCAACAATCACTAAATTCACTAAATACCAGAAGACTGGGAAGTAGCAGATGTTATATGAATGTTTTTTAAAAGTATTAAAAGGGGATCCAGAGGGGAACCTGGAAATTACATGCCAGTCAGCCTAACATCTGTCCCAGGCAAATTAGTAGAAACTGTAATCAAAAACAGAATTATTAGGTACATAGAGAAACTAAGAAGCTTGCTGAGGGGAAATCAGCAAGGCTTCTGCAAAGAGAAGTCCTGCCTCACCTAACTTTTGGAATTTTTTTAGGAAGTGAAAAACCATGTAGACAATAGTGACCCAGTAGACATTATATACTTGGACCTTCAAAAGGCTTTTGACAAGGTACCTAACCAAAGACTCCTGAGTAAACTCAGTCATAGGATAAAAGGACAGGTTCTCTTATGGGTTAAAAACTGGTTAAATGGCAGGAAGCAAAGAGCAAGAATCAATCAAGAGTTCTCCCATTAGAGGGCAGTAAGCAGTGGGATCCTATGAGGATTGGTATTGGGGCCAGTATTATTTAATTTGTTCATAAATGATCTGGACCTAGGAGTGAGCAGTGCAGTGGCCAAGTTTGCAGATTACACCAAATTATTCAGGATGGTGAAAACCAGGGCTGACAGTGAAGAGCTCCAAAAGATCTCCACAAATGGGTGTGTGGGCAACAATGTGGCAAATGAAATTCATGCTGGCAAGTGTCAAGTGATGCACATTGGGACAAAAAATCCCAGCTTCAAGTATAGGCTAATAGGGTGTGAACTTGCTGAGACTGAGAGGGGAAAAGCTCTTGGGGTCGTAGAGGATAGCTCAATGAAAGTGTCAACCCAGTGTGCTGCAACAGTGAAAAAGGCAAACTCTGTGTTAGGGATTATTGGGAAAGGGATTTAAAATAAAATTGTCAATGTTATAATGCCCTGTACAGATCTCTGGTGTGGCCTCATTTGGAATTCTGTGTACAGTTCTGGTCATCATATCTCCAAAAAGACATTGCAGAGGAAAATGTACAGAGGAGGGTGACCAAGATAATTAGGGCTTTGGAGCACCCTCCCTATGATGAAAGGCTGAAGAGTCTGGGACTTTTCAGTTTAGAAAATAAAGGACTAAGGGTGGACATGTTAGAGATTTATAAAATTATGCATGAAAGAGAGAAAGTTGACAAAAATAAATTTTTCTCCCTCTCACAAAATACTAGAACTCTTTCCGGTTTCAGTGACTTGAATGGCGGGCGTGCTCCATCAGAGCTCTGACTGGGGTGGCCTGTAGCCCGGCAGACGGGAAGAGTGCTGGATGATTCCGCCCCCCGGAGCCCTTGTAGGGGGCTCCCAGCCTGGGGCACGAGGAGTGCGTCTCCCGAGGCGACAGCCAAGGGATCAAGGCTTCCCTTTGCTCCGAAAGGTCTTGCCACTGCGGCACTGCTATGGCACCAAGAGGCACATGCCAGTCAGGCGAGCAACAGATCGAGCGCATAAACAAAGCAGTCCTTACCTTGGTACAGCAAAGAGCAAAGTGTGAGTTAAAACCCACTCAACTGAATATGTGTTTAAGCGGAGCCAAAGCCCCGATTTAAAGCGGTGAGGGAGGGGAAATGCGTTACCCCCCCTCCATTTTAAATGGACTGAGTGATGATTTGTGGGGCTCGGATTGCTGGCGTTGCTGATGACAATCAAGTGGGGTGCAGCTCTTCTTAAAGCGGCTATATAGATAAACTCTCTCTGACTTTGTGAACTTTCCTGAAATGTAAACAGTGACTGGCAGGGGAGAGAAAATGGCAACGAGATCCAGACCTTCTCCAAAAACGACATCTTCAACACTTCCAGTTCCTAAATCGGAAGTAAATACTGACTTTCCCAACATGTTAACTGCAGCATTGTGCCCTCTGCTGGACCAGATAACCAACTTGAATAAAAACTTTGATGCACTCCAAAAACAGATTAAAGAAACCAACATTAAAACAGAGAAGATGGCTAAATCAGTTAAAATGGTTGAAGCCAAAGCAAAAGTAATGAAACAGAGATTAAAAGTGGTGGAGAAAGAAAGAACATCCAACAAAGATCAACTTTTAAGACTACAAATGGAAAAATCAGCATATGTTCTATGATTTCAAGGTGTCCCTGAACAGAAAGGTGAGAACTTGAAGGAAATCTTAAGTGAAGCGTTAGCCTCAATAACAGGTTTACAAGCGTATCTCCTACAAAGCGATATGGATATGCTCTAAAGGACATATCCTGAATTCGTAAAGAAGAAAAACCTGCCTGGGGAGATTGTGGTGAAATTCTTCAAGAGATCTGTAAGAGACATGGTTCTCATGGCTACAAACGGGACAACCCTAAAAATCAAAGATGATGAAATCAGAGTCTTATAAAATATACCATTCAAAATAAGGAAAAAAGGAAGCAATATAAAAGCTTGACTAATTTTCTGCAGAAAAACTCTACCCCTTATAGATGGATTGTACCCGAAGGACTTGTATTCAACTGTAAAGATGAAAAGGAAAAGATTGTCTCTGTTAAAAAAGCAAAGACATTGTTGGAATTGCAACAAAGTCCAGCGAAAGATAAAAAGACAGCAGAGGAATAATAATAATAAGACATCATACATGATGTGGAAAGCTCTGAAAGTGCAGTGAGTAGTACTTCGGAGGAGAACTCTGAATCTGAAAAAGGGGCAGCTGTCCCAAAACACCTGGCAGTCAAATGGGACTTTGACAAAGTGAAACGAAGAGGAAAGAAAGGGAATAACACTCTTTTTAACTTGAGAGTTTAAGAAAATTTAAAATAGCATTTATTTGATTTGACCTATGCAATACCAGCTTATAAGAGAAAGCATAAAAAAGCACACTCCACTATATTAACCTTAATTTCAAGGAAGCTTTGTTTAACCAAGCTAGAAAAGCATTTCTGTGATCCTTGTTTAGCTGTATTTTAGTGTAGTGTTTAGCGTTGTAGTGTTTTTAGTGTATGTGATGTGTGTAGTATTTGTAGCAGAAAAGTAATGAAAATTTTCAAAAAAACCCCCAACAAAAAACAAAATACTAGAACTCAAGAGCATCCAATGAGGCTGAAGGGCAGTAGATTCAGGACGGATAAAAGGAAATACTTCTTTACACAAAGAGTGATTAAAATGTAGAATTTGCTGCCAGAAGATGTAGTGATGGCCACAGAAATAAACAGCTTTAAAAGGGATTAGATAGATCCATGGAGGTCTCTCAGTGGCTACTAGCCATGGTGGCTGAGGGGAACTTCCACATCCAGAAGCACTAATCCTCTGAATCCCAGAGCCAGGAGGCAACGTCAGAGGAAGGTCTCCACCTCTATGTCTTCTTGTTGGCTGTCCAGAGGAGCTGGTTGGCCGTTGTGTGAGATAGAATACTAGACTAGATGGACTTGTGGTCTGATCCAGCAGAGTTCTTCTTATGTTCTAAAGTGAGAAATCTACTACTGTTCAGGCATCTTCTGAACTTTTACTGATTTCTAGGAATACTTGTATTCAATTAATGCTAACATAATTTTGCTTAGGTGTGTTGTGGAACTACATTCAGCCATATGCAGTTCAGTCTCCATCCCAAATGCTGCAGCTGGGTAATTGTTCCCTGAGCTGAAATACTCAGCCAGCTCTCTTCTTATGAATAGTTGTTTAAGAATGTCTCTTTGCAGTTTACACTGGGAAAGACAGCATTTGTATGTTCCAGAAGAATTCCAGGGAGTTGGGATTCTATTTCATTTTAGTAGTGTTTGAGAATTCGCATGTAGTCCAAGCCTATGGTGAGGTGAAAAGAAAAATGATCAACACAAGCTAGTCTGCCAGAGTTTAAAATGTATAGAGTGGTTTTTTTAATGACTTGAGTCACATCTTTGTTTTATCTTCTTTCTCACCATTTCCCAAGGCTAGGTAATGAGGGGAAAGAACAGTATGATAAAAACTGAATAACCAGTTAAATATTCATAGACATTTACTCCATGGCTGCATAGCCTTGACTGCTGAATGCCAGCATAAGGAGGGAAGTCTTGAGTGCTGTAAAATACTGTGAGTAATGTGACACTTGGATTAATGCCTTCTGCCCTCTCATTACAGACAAGATCTGCAAGGTCTGAAGCAGTTGTGGTAGAGATCAACACTACTTCACAAGTAAAATCTTGTTTCAGTTTTGCCTGAGGTTAGATTTTGGTCATCCTCTTCCCCTCAGCAAAGTTATCTAAGCAGATAAATTTATAGTTTTTTTAAAATGTTGCTAATTGGTAAAATATACATAGTGAAACAACACAATGGCTGCATGTCCAGTTCTCCCTTGTACAAAGAAGAGAATTGGAATAAACCAAACTTTTCAAAAAAGTATGCTTCTGTGATTGAAACAGGAACCAGCTGCTTTTCTTTTAAATATAGTGATACTAACAGAAAAATAAGATTTTAAAGGGGAAAGAATTGATGACACTAAGATTTTTATGCTTCTGCTTTTTTAAAAGAATATTTTCTCTGAAGTTGTAAAAGTAGGATAATTCATAGTTTGGAAAGCCAAGTCACATCTCACAAAATGTATATAACATAGAAGGAGTCCTAGCATAGTAGTTCTTGAATCCTTCAAGAAGTTTTCATAGCCATCATCTCACAAAAATGGCAAAACTTCAGAATAGTGATCAAATGGTACTTGACCCCACAACAAATATCACACATCTCACACAACTCAAACCCCCTCTGCTGGAGGGGGTGCAAAGAAAATGGTGCCTATATACATTGCTGGTTGGAATGCCCTGTTGTAGCATCTTTCTGGGATAGAGTAATAGAGGAAATAAGGAACATTACAGGATATACAATAGATAAAACCCCAGGATCATTACTCCTAAATCTCAGAGCGGAAGAGGCTCTATCCAATACACAAAGGAAAAGAATTGCCTTATTACTAAATTGCATCCAAAACTACAATAGCATCCACATGGAAATCAAAATGTAAAATAACTGTAAACCTCTGGTATAAAAAACTATAGAATCTATATATAATGGAAAAAAATTCAGATACAATGAAACCGATAAAAACCAATGGAGGACATAATGATATTGCATGTATATGGCTACCCATTATACCTCACCTAATTAGTCAAGAAATAATACCTGATGCAATAAATAATCTTCATCTATGGTTAATGCTGAGAACTTGTAATCATTAAATGTATACATATGGAGTGTTACAAGCTAAATGTTGGGGGGGGGCGGAAGTACACACTTATCCTGTACAATGTTGTTGTGAATGGAAAAAATGAATAAAAATTAATTTGGGGGGGAAAAAGTTTTCAAAGAATGTAAGTCAAAGCTCTTATTATGCTTGAAGAATACGTTAGTTGCTGACTCTTATCAGCAATTACTGCCAATCCCACTGCTGTGTTGAGACTCTTTGATTTGTACCGTGTGTTCAGTATGCAGTCATATAAGTAGTTTTGTTTAAATGTAGGAACTGGCTACATTGAAATAATAGCTTGAGTTGAGAAGTAAATTCTGTTGGTTGATTAGTCAACAAGTGATACATGCATGTTTGAACCAGTCTAAGAAGAATCTGGGACGTGGTCTATTCTTTTCCAGCCATGCTTAAAAGCAGAAAAATGAATGTGCAGTGCTTGATTGTATGCAGGTTTGTTTGGAAGCAAGACCAATTGAGTTCAAAATAATTTACTTCTAAATATTTCAAAGTCAGGTTGTAGGTTTAGCATAAGCTCAGCTGTGTCAGCATTCATGGTTTGTGGGAGGTGTCTAGATGTGTGAGTTAAGTGAACTTTTGTTGTCATTTGGCATTCTCTGGGCTCAGCACTATAATTTACACAAAGTATAATTTATCTTAAACACATTTTACACTTAAGACAGTGAGTTCCAAATGCTTGAAAAAAATAAGGTTTAGCTTTGCTTACACTGCTAGCACCACAGTATGTACAAAGATGTACTCTTTTGGATTCAGTCTTTTTATAAACATTGGTCATATGCTGCAACCGTGTTTTGAAGTGTTTTGCGACTTATTGCTGTTGAGAAGTTGGTATCACAAGCTATTTTTTTCTTGGCTTATTAAGCCAGAGCTTTAAATATGCACATATGTTTTTAAAGTATTAAGAACATAAAACCTTGCTACACTTGGAAGTAAAACACACAACTCTTAAAGACAGGAAATAGTGGAACAGCATTACAATCTATGTGCCACTGCAATTCTCTGTCTTGTTCCTTGCTGTGCTGGTGGTGGTTGGTTTTAGCTGGCCAAGAGTCACTTACTACTGCTCTTACACCATTGCCAAGGATGAAAGCCTGTGTAGTGCAGGAGTCTTGCCTGAGCTGATTGGAGAGTTCAATAAAAGAGAATGGATAGAGAAAAGCCCAGGATTCCTGGCATTGTCTCACTCAGCTTACCTTAGAGTGCGTTCAGACGGCTCTTTTGAGCTGCGCCAGGCACAAGTGCCTGGTGGATTTAAAGTGCACGTCCAGACCTCAACATCTGGGAATCATTCTGCTTTCATTAATAGCCCATCAATCCCCATCGGTGATCCATACTTAAAAGATAGTCATTAAAGTCCGGTCTAAAGCTGGCTGATGGACCAATGCCAGACTTTCCACCATCAGGTCGTACCTCCAGCATGCAGTCAGCCCATAGGGATGGTCTCCAGACCATCCCAAATGGCTGCCATTTAAAAAAAAACCCTCTTAGCAATGCATGCATTACTGCTTAAACAAGCGACGTCCCCAGAGCTCTGCTCAAGCAATCCAAACAATGTTATATTTCTGACAGTCCCCTGAACTTTGTCAACTTTATTAAGTGAAACAGTATCTAGAGGAAGGTACCACTGGCAGTGTTTTACCATTTTTAGTATGCGCATGCGCAGAGAAACAAGTATATGGTGAGGCGCCTATGCGCATGTGCAGACAGGATTTTTTTTAAAAAAAGCCAGCCGTCCAGCTCCTTACAGTGGATGCCATCTAGACAATCCACTGTGGGAGTTACACACAGTGAAGCGCTTCACAGGTGGGCTGTCTGGTTGTGCAACGCTGGATCAAAAAGATCCAGCTCAAATTACAGCCGGGCCAATGCCAGGATTAGCTGCCTGTCTGAACACACTCTTAGTATAGCTAGAGCTGTTTTATCTACCTAGCACAAGATCTGTTGGCCAAAAGGTTAAGATTGAGGCAGAGACTTTTGGCTACAGATTGAGGCAGAGACCTTTGGCTACAGTATAGTACATTGGCAGTGCAATCCTGTACATTCCTGTGTGAGGTCACTGAAATTGATGGGCTTAGGCTGGGTAACTCTGCATAGAACTTTATTATGACTGATTCACTGAGGTCTAGTTCACACATTAGAGTCTTTGTAGCTACCAGAAAGACTTTGTGTTAGAAGTGCAATGGAGGTTCTGTGCCTTGAAGCCATGGTGCACATGGAAAAGGGAATTAATCCATCCTGCCACCACTATTCTAGTGTCCGAAAACTGCCCTGGGGAGCTGCTATTTATTGGTTTGGGAAAGCTATATAATTTATGTGGCTATCTGTAATTTATGCAACAGAGCCAATGTGTGAAAAGGAACACACTTTGACTGATTACTTCTTCCATTACTGTGTGAGTGGATATAGAGGTAAAACAAATCAGTCTTTAAGAATCTGTGTGGCTGTAAGTTTACTACTATCCATGCAGTTGTCTCCCTAAAAAGGTTTGCATGCTCATATTAATGTAAAATTTATTTGTGAATCTAGTTTTTGACTTACCAGTTTGATTATGTAATCAATATATTCTTTTTTTCTTATTCCTCTTGACTGTAAGAAATATATTTACATTTTAAATATAGCTGCTGACTCCATGCTGCTTGAATTTAATTACTTGGGTGTAGTGCCTGGCAGTACTTTAAAAATAAGATTTATACTGTGTCAGGTTTTTTCTTGTAAGTATGCATGTGTCATATGAAAGTGTTGTCTTATCAGACAATCCTAGCCCAAATTACAGAAAGCTCTCTGCTCAAATGAAGCTCTAACAAGTGACTCCATCAGAGGAACAATTTTAATTGTACTTCATCCTATGACAGTTTATTTCCACTCTGGTGGTCTTATCCTGAGGCCTGCATATCTTATGATGCAAACTGTGATCCACCTCTGGTGTTCCCTCTTTGTGGCTGCCAACTCCATCTTGGGAGATTTCTTGAGATTTGGGAGTGGTGCCTGAGAAGGGTGGAGTTTGGGGAGGGGAGGTAGCTTAGCAGGGGTGTAATTCTATAGAGTCCACCCCCTCCAAAAAAAGTTGCCATATCTTCCAGGGGAACTGATTTCTGTAGACTGGAGATCAGTTGTAATTCTGGGAGAATTCCTGGACCCACCTGGAGGTTGGCAACCCTATCTATCCTATTGTGTTGTTGCCTGAGAACAAAGAGCAGTCATTGTGTTCTGAAGCATCTAGCAGGACACAGTACAACACTCTCACAATACAAGAACTCGTGGGCACTCCATGAAATTGCTGAGCAGTCCAGTCAGGTTAGAACAGATAAAAGGAAGTACTTCTTCACCCAAAGAGTGATTAACACGTGGAATTCACTGCCACAGGAGGTGGTGGCAGCTACAAGCATGGACGGTTTCAAGAGGGAATTAGATAAACATATGGAGCAGAAGTCCATCAATGGCTATTAGCCACAAGGTATAGATAGGAACTCTCAGTCTGGGGCAAGTGATGCACTGTATTCTTGGTGCTTGGGGGGGGGGGCAACAGTGGGAGGGCTTCCTGCCCCCACTCCTGGACCTTCTGAGGGCACCTGGTATTTTTGGCCACTGTGTGACAGAGTGATGGACTGGATGGGCCATTGGCCTGATCCAACATTGGCTTCTCTTATGTTCTTATGAGATGTTAGATTTTGTTGTCCTGACTGAGACATCCACTGCAATTTATTTATTTTCATTTTATTTACAAAATGTATATCCCACCTTTCTGCCCTTACAAGGGTCACCAAGGTGGCCAACCATTTATAACATACATGATAAAATTACATTATAAAACCATTAAAATACAAAGTCCTCCCAAACATACCTTATTAAAACAACTTTTTAAAGAGTTTAAAAATGAACTTAAAATACATATAAAATAGTTGAAATGACATACAAAACATAAGACATTGGTTAAGAAGGAGGGATCATTGAGGGAATGCCAAATGAAACAGAAAAGTCTTCACCTACTGGCGGAAGATGACTACAGAAGAAGACAGACAAGTCTCCCTTGGGAAGAGAGTTCCAGAGCTTTGGTGCCATGACTGAGAAGGCTGTCTCCCAGGTTGCCACCCACCTAGTCTCAGAAGGTGGGGGCAGCCAAAGCAGGTCTTTCAAAGATGGATGTAATTGTCAGGCAGTTACATAGGGGGATTAGGTGATCTTTTAGATTTATTGGTTCCAAACCATGTTGGGCTTTGATGGTCAATATCAGCACCTTGAGTTCTACCCAGAAACAAATTGGAGTGTGGGCCAAGACTGGAGTGATATGGTCCCTAGAACCAACTCCAATCAACATCCTGGCTGCAGGCCTGTAGCCAGGATTTTTCCCAGGGAGCACTAATTAAATTAAAATTTAAGTGTGTGCAGGGGAAGATATTTCTTTTCTTCTCAGTGCCCCTGCTCTGTGGGTTGCTTTCCAGGCTGCGGTGCCTGGAGAACTGGGGTGGCAGCACCTTTTGGCCAAGTGCGGGGGGCAGCCTGGCCTTCTGGAGCCTTTTGCTCAGTGAGGCAGGGCTCAGTGGCAGGCCAGCACAGCCCCCCTTGGCATGGCATGGCCAGGCTTCCTCCCCTGGCCTCAGGGCAGGCCAGGCCAGGCCAGGCCAGGCTGGCCACATTCCTGAGGGGGGGTCAAGCACAGCTCAAGCACAAGGCTGCATGCTGTGCACATGTTCAGAGGAGCCAGGGCTGCTGAATGCACATGATCCTTATGCAGGGCTGGATCACCAGGTAGGTGGCATTGACAGTGCTGCTTCTCTCCTTCCTTGGTTCCTGACTGGACTATGATGTGTGCTTGGGCAGTGACTTCTCCTCCTCACCTGGCTCTGAAGCACCACCCCCATCTGACCTCAATGTGGCTGGCACTGGTTGGGGGCATTGCAAATACAATAGGGGGTGCTGCCCTAATGCTCCACTGCTGGCTATGACCCTGCCTGGCTGGTAGTTCTGGAAGCAATGCATCTCAGGTTCCACCAGCAGTGTCATAGGTAAGAGAAGATGTGCCTCCTCCCCACATACCTGTGCCACTACTAATGGGTTTGAGATGGAGAAATGGTATCTCTCTCCCAAATGGCTCCTCCTGGATTCTCAGTCCTTCATCAATCCCAGACTAGGGGGCAGGGGGGAGGAGTGGCATTACTCATTAGGGAGGCTTACTCCTTCAAGGGGCTCCTGTCACCGAAGATCACAGGCATTGAGTGTGCTGGCCTGGTATGGGAAGCTGAGGAGAGTGTGGCAATTTGGCTGGTGTACTGACCGCCCAATACATCGGCCAATAGCCTACTGTCCCTGGTTGAGGCCGTATCAGGCTGGGCATTGGAACACCCTAGACTGGTAGTCCTGAGTGATTTCAATGTCCATGCCAATGATGTGATCTCTACTCAGGCAGCAGACCTGGTGTCATCCATGGTGGCCCTAGGATTCTCCCAATTTGTAATGGCCCCCACTCACCAGGCTGGGCACACGCTCAATTTGATCTTCGTGTCTGGGGTTACTGTGGACCAGATTACTGCTTTGGCAGTACCATGGTAGGACCACTTTGCCTTGAAGACTTGTCTGAATACTCCACTCCAACTCTGTTTGGGCGGTGAGCCCATTTTGGCTCGCCCAAGGAGCCAAATGGACCCAGTGCAGCTTCAGATAGGCTCTGTGGGACCCAATGCCCCCAGTGGCTTGTGAATAAGCTTGTAGAGGACTGGCAAAGCCGACTCTTGACAGCCATTGACAAGATCGCTCCCTGGCACTCTCTATGCCCTTGACTGAAGCACGCTCTTTTGGTTTACCCAGGAGTTGAGGCTAATGAAGCGGGAGCTCAGATGGCTAGAGAGGCAGTGGCGGTGTGCTTGCGACGAAGCTACAAGAGCATCTTATAGGACGTTTATGAAATCCTATGAGATGGCAGTCAAGGCCACTAATCGACAGTTTTACGCAGCCGAGGTTGCATCCGCAAACTCACGCCCAACTCAGTTGTTTAGAACGATTCAGTCTGTTACTGCTCTGACTCAAAACAGATCAAATTGTAGGGTATTGGATATTGGTTGTGAGGCTTTTGTGAGCTATTTTGCAGACAAAGTCTTATCGCTCCGCCATGAGCTTCCCGCTGAAGTTGATACAGTGAAGGAACTCGAGGCTCCTAGCACATTTTCTTGTTCCATTCTGGATTATTTCCACCCCGTCAGCCTGGAGGAAGTTGACAAATTGCTCCTAACTGTGGGCCCTACTGCATGCTCCCTTGATCTGTGCCCTTCATGGCTAATTAAAGCTGGCCATGAGGAGTTTCGAGGTGCACTACGGGAGATCATCAACAAATCCCTCATTGAGGGGGTGTTCCTGGAGGCACTTAAGAAAGCAGTGGTGTGCCCTCTCCTAGAAAAGCCATCACTGGACCTGACTGAACTGGCCAAGTACCGGCTGGTGTCCAACTTGCCATATCTGGGCAAGTTAATAGAGAGGGCAGTGGCAACTCAGTTACAGGGCTTTTTGGATGACACTTTTGTATTAGGTCCCTTCTAGTCTGGCTTCTGACCAGGCCACGGGATAGAGAGGGCACTGGCCACCCTCACGGACAACCTCCGGAGGCACCTGAATCGAGGCGGGACGGCAGTGCTGATGTTGTTAGATCTGTTGACTGCATTTGATATGGTTGACCACCAGCTACTGGTCCACCGCCTTGCTGAAATCAGAGTGCAGAGGCTAGCCTTGCAGTGGCTTGTCTCCTTTCTCCAAAGTCGGGGACAGAGAGTGGTGCTCAGGGATCAGCTGTCCTGAAGGCACCCACTTGAATGTGGTGTGCCCCAAGGGCACTATCCCTGATGGTATTCAACATCTATATGCACTCTCTTGCCCAGATTGCCCGGAGACATGGGCTGGGTTGTCACCAGTATCTGTTGCTGAGTCGCTGGTCCAACTCTAGATCAGAAGACCTGGATCAGGCACTGAAAACTGTGGCTGGGTGGCTTAGGCTGAGCCAGTTGAAATTGAATCTGATGAAGATGGAGGTCCTGTGCCTAAGTTGGGGCAGTCCAGGTGTAGGGATCCCACTCCCGGCCTTCAATGGTGCACCGTTTGTGCCAGTTGGTAGTGCTCCTAGACATCTCCTTAACAATGGAGGCCCAGGTAGCAGCCACTGCCAGGTTGGCCTTTTATCATCTTAGGCTGATTAGGCAGTTGGTTCCCTTCCTCAAACGCAATGACTTGGCAACAGTGATCCATGCAATGGTCACCTCAAGACTGGACTGCTGTAATGCCCTCTACATAGGGCCATAGGCATCAACTATGGGGGGGCTCGAGGGCTCGAGCCACCCCCGAAATTTCCCAGGGGGGACTGAGCCCCCCCGGGAAAATGGAGCGACCGCTGCCACAAGTCCCTGGGCCCTTCCTAGGGCCGCCGCCTCTCTCTCTCTCTTCCCCCGGCCTGGCTGCCTCTGTCCCTCCCTCCCTCAGTCTGTCCAGGGGCCAGCTAAGCAAATGCCCAGCTGGCCCCTGGACGGATGGAGGGAGGGATGGAAGTAGGAGTGGCCAGGCCGGGGGGAGGCAGCGGCAGCGGGGACATGGTCCCGGCGTGCACGCATGCTTTGCGCACACGCACGAGCCCCTGCTCCCCCTGGGGAATTTAAAACTCAACGTCCCTGCATAGGGCTGCCCTTGTCCCAAATCCGAAAGCTGCAGCTAGTGCAGAATGCAGTGGTGAGGCTGTTGTTGTGTCTTCCTGTATGGGAACACATACAGCCTGCCCTGAAAACACTGCACAGGCTGCCTATAGCATACCGGTTATGGTTCAAGATGCTGGTCCTTACCTTTAAAGCCCTTTATGGCCAGGGACCTGCATACCTGAGGGGCCGCCTCTCCCCATATGTTCCTTAGAGAGCACTGCAATCGGGGACCCAGAATCGGCTGGTCCTCCCAACTATTAAGGAGGCCAGGCTGGTTACAACAAGGGCAAGGGCTTTCTCGGTGGTGACTCCAGTCTGGTAGAATGAGCTCCCAGAGGAGATCAGGGCCCTGTGGGCTTTGCTTCAGTTCCACAGGGCCTGTAAAATGGAGCTCTTCTGCCAGACTTTTGGAGCCGCTGCCACTACCACCACTGCTACCACCACTGGCACCACTGCAGCCACTGCCCTTTTCACCATCTGACAGTGCATGGTGGGCAAGCCCGACTCTCTGGGTCCCCCACTTTGCAACTATAGCCTGTCCCAAGCATGGAATACTGTGCACTGAGTACGTCCATAAACATCTGACGGGTGGCATGTGATTTAATAAGTATTGTTTGTAATCTTGGTTTTAAATTTTGTATGAACAGATTTACATTGTTTTATTGATTTTACATTGTTATATTGTATTATACTGTTGTAAGCCGCCCTGAGCCGGCTCTGCTGGAAGGACGGGGTAAAAGTTTAATAAAATAAAATACATACAAAATCTCCTTCATTTCCCAGAAGCTGAAGAGGGGCTGCCTTTGCAGCTCTTCTGATCAGCAGGTGCAAACACAGATGGTAAATTGCCTTGTGTAACTTGGATGGAGCTGCATGATAGCATTCCTATACCTTTAAGTTCAGGGTGTGGAGAAAGACTGTTAATGGTGAAAAGCACGGGCACTTATTATTTTGACCAGCTATTACAAGGCTTCTTTGCAGCCTGGGATGTGTGGTGAAACACTAAATCAGAATTAAGCCATAGTTCCTCATTCATATAGCACAGGGGTGGCCAACCTTGCTTAACGTAAGAGCCACATAGAATAAACGTCAGATGTCTGAGAGCCGCAAGACAGGAACAAATATCACACACACGTTTTTATTTTTTAAAATATGCAAATTTGCTTTTTATTAACGTTAAATGGGACTGCCAAAAATAAAAACAAACGAGGAAAACCGGTTATTGATAATGATATTACTTGTTTGCTAATGATTGAGAGAGAGAGAGAAAAAGAGAGAGATGGAAAGAAAGAATTAAAGAAGTGGAAAGAAAGAGAGAGAGAGAAACTAGGAAAGCAAATAGATGGGAGGGAGGAGGGAAGGAAGGAAGGGAGAAAGAGAGAAAAAGCATGCCTCTCCTTTGCTTTCCCAGCCGCCCTGCCAGGAGCCGCACAATATGTGTGAAAGAGCCGCATGTGGCTCCCGAGCCACAGGTTGGCCACCCCTGATATAGCACAATACCATAGCTAAGAAAAACTGTGGCCTGAAAATTTAGCTATATATGTAGTTTCTCATCCTCATTTAAACACATTTAAGCTGATTCCTTATGTCCTTTCAGTTTGAGAATGACTGCTGTAGAGCATAAATGGGTAAACAGTCTTTCCTTTTTCATAAAAAAGTGATTCACAAACTACAGAATGGCTTCACAGATTAAGCAAAGAAGGCACTTCCAGTTTATACTGGAGAAACACATAAGGGATTAATTAAGAGACACTGAATGTCCATTGACTGTAGAATGATGCCTATAATAATGCACTGAACCAAGGACAATTAGTTGCTTACTTGGAATATAGATCAAGGTTAATGCCTTTTTGTTGCAATAATTGAATAACAAGGACATCATAACCAAAAAGTCTTGACTTTCATTTACGGGCTCCGTTATGCTGGTCTCAACTAAATGATTCAGCAAAATGTTCTCTGGCCACAACTCTGAATGCATTCTCAGAGATTAAATTAGTTGGTTAATATAATAGCACAGTGTTTGGTTGACATGTCGTGCACTAGTTGTCTGAATACAGGCCTCCTTAGCTGTGGATAGGTTAAGGTGCCTTGAACTAGATCTGAAACAAGTGTCTGAAGTTGGTTTAAGAACATAAGAGAAGCCATGTTGGATCTGGCCAATTGCCCATCCAGTTCAACTCTCTGTGGCACACAGTGGCCAAAACCCAGGTGCCATCAGGAGGTCCACCAGCAAAGCCAAAATTCTAGAAGCCCTCCCATAGTTGTCCCCCACAAGCACCAAGAATACAGAGCATCATTGCCCCAAACAGAATGTTCTTCCTATACATTGTGGCTAACAGCCACTGATAGACCTCTGCTCCATATGTTTATCCAATCCTCCCTTGAAGCTGTCTATGCTTGTAGCTGCCACCACCTCCTGAGGCAGTGAATTCCATGTGTTAATTACTCTTTGGGTCAAGTCTTTGGGTAAAGCCTACTGCTCATTAATTTCCTTGAGTGCCCACAAGTTCTTGTACTGTGAGAAAGGGAAATAAGTAGTTCTTTCTCTGCCTTCTCTATCCCATGCATAATTTTGTATACTTATATCATGTCACCCATCAGTCTTTGTTTCTCCAAGTTAAAGAGCCCTAACCTCTTTAACTTTTCTTCATGGTGAAGGTGTTCCATCCCCTTAATCATTTTAGTTGTCCTTTTCTGCACCTTTTCCAGTGCAATATCTTTTTTGAGCTGTGGTGACCAGAACTCTACACATTATTCCAAATGAAGCCACACTACTGATTTATACAGGGGCATTATTGATACTGCTTGATTTGTTATCACTCCCCTTCCTAATAATCCCCAGCATAGCATTTGCCCTTTTTATTGTGGTTGCACACTGAGTTGACAGTGAGTTATCTATCATGACTCCAAGATCTCTCTTAAGGTCAGTTACTGCCAGTTCAGACCCTATCAATGTGTATATATAGTTAGGATTCTTTGCTCCAGTGTGCATTACTTTGCACTTGCCCACGTTGAACCTCACTTGCTACGTTGATGCCCACTTGCCCAGCCTCGACAGATCCCTCTGGAGTGCCTCACAGTCCTCCCTGGCACTCACCACCGTGAACAGTTAAGTGTTATCTGCAAACTTAATGACTTCACTGCTTACTCCCAACTCCTAATCATTAATGAAAAAGTTAAAAAGCACTGGACCTAGTACTGAGCCCTGCAGTACCCCACTGCTTACCACTTTCCACTGTGAAAACTGCCTATTTATACTCACTCTCTATTTCCTGTTAATTAACCAGTTTTAATCCATAAGAGGACTTGTTCTCCTATCCCATGACTGCTGAGTTTACTTAGGAGGCTTTGATTAGGAACTTTTGTGAACTGTGGTTAGTCTTAACTGTGATTTTGAGATACATAAAGACATCCTGTGTTCCCCAGTGCTGCTCATCTCATTCCCTTGGCTCAAACTCAGAACTTCTCAACTTTTACTACCTCTTAATAGCAGAGGTAGCACATTTGGGTGGGTGTGGTTTGTGTGGAATAAGGTTGCCAGTGGGTTTGGGGGATTTGTTGGACCCTTGGGTATCTGGGCAAAAGTGCAGTTAAACTAGCAGCAGGAGGATGCATTCCGCACAAAGGATTAGTTGCAGGTAGATGCTGAGAAAGGGACATGGATCTGTGGCTGCATGCTGTGTCAGTTAATGGTAAGAGAATTGGTGAGGCGGGTCTTTATCGTAGAGACTGGGGGAATTCATACAACCTTGTGAATGGGGCAGTGACATTCACAATGCTCCCTCTCCCCAGGTCCCGCCCTCTTTGAAATTTCTCCTGTATGTATGATATGAATCCCGTCGTAGCCTAAAGAATTTTATATCATGTGAATCAGTCCTCAGTGTAAAACATGCCCTCTGGGAAAAACAGTCAGGGCCGGTGCCAGGCTTTTTTGTGCCCTAGGCAAGGCTAACTACCTGCACCCCCCCCCCCCCCCCACACACACACACTGCTAACTAAAACAGATGAATTGTAGGAAAAATGAAAAGCACAAAACTTGGAACTGCTATTTTTTTAAAAAAAAATGGCTAGAGTAGGTAATACAACAATCTTTGATGTTCTTTCTCAAACAGAAAACAGTTTTAACACACAAATCACAAATCATTTTGAATAATCCTGCAAATTGTGATGTTAAAATTTAAGTCTCTTGAATATTTCCATTTCAGGCACATCAAAATCTCATTTTGCATGCCTAGGGCTGCCAAGTCCAACTTGGGAAATATCTGAGGACTTTGGGGTGGAGCCAGGAGACTTTGGGGGTGGAGCCAGGAGACTTTGGGGGTGGAGCCAGGAGAAAGGAAGTGACATCATTTTGTGATGTCACATCCTGTGATGTTGCTTCCACATGCTGACACATGAACTCATGAAGTTTCCTAATACTGAATCAGGCCATTGGTCCATCAAGGTCAGTATTGACTACTCAGACTGGTAGTGGCTCTCCAGGGTCTCAGGCTGAGATCTTTAATGTCACCTATTACCTGATCCTTTTTTAGCTGAAGAGGCTGATACCTCCTGCATGTCAAGCAGATGCTCTATCACTGAGCAACGGCCCTACTGAATCCTTCCTCATCTCGGCAGAATATGAAGCACTAAGTGCTACACAAGTGCTAAATATGATTTTCATATAAGAACAGGAGAGAAGCCACAGTGGATCGGCCCATCCAGTACAGCCCATCCAGTACAACACTGTGTCACAACAGTGGCCAAAAATACCAGGTGCCCTCAGGAGGTCCAGCAGCGGGGCCAGAACTCCAGAAGCCCTCCCACTGTTGCCCCCCAAGCACCAAGAATGCAGAGCATCACTGCCCCAGACAAAGGGTTCCATTTAGACCTTGTGGCTAATAATAGCCACTGATAGATCTGTGCTGGATGGGGACAGAGAGAGAGAGAGAGACAGACAGACAGACAGAGACAGAAAAAAGAAAGAAAGAAAGGGGGAGGGGGAGAGAGAGAGAGAAGGAAAAGAGCTAGCAGAGGCACTTACCCCAGCAACCTTGCAAGCCACATGCAAAAGCACGCCCTTCAGTACAAAGAGCCTAGTCCCTCCTTAATCTTTGGGCGGGGGTTTCTCTTATTGGCTCTGCTCTTAAAGGGGAAATGTCTGGTGAGGCTTTTTACTGCAGGGCAGGCTCTCTGCAGACATTTCCCTTTTGAGAGTTCAGGCCTGGCAGGGAGAGGGCAGGGCAGGCTCCGACATTTCCCTGCGTTCCTGCTGGCAGCCATTGCCTCCCCCGGTGGCCAATTTTGAAAAAGTGGGGGTAAGCATTAAAATCGGTGTTTCCCCCGCCCTCCCGGGGGACTTGGCAGCCCTATGCATGCTTTTTCCTTTGCAAATTCTGTCACCAATTCCTTCAGGTCAAGTGCTGATTCTTGAGTGTGTTCAACTGATAATAATTGTCAAACCAAGCAGTCTCTTTTGCAGCATGGTTGAGTGTTTTTACGTTTTTATAAGTTTGAGCTTTGAGAAACTGCGTCCACCACTTGCCACTAACACTGGAAGTGTGAGAAGGATCCTTAGAGCAACAGACACTTTAGGCACACTATCCAGGAGGTTTTTTTGCAGTTTGAAGAAAAATACTCCTTGTGGTGGCATAGACTTTGGAAGTCTTCGAACTGTTGCTGTAAGCTCACAGCACAGATCTTCAGCACCAATATCTTTGTTTCAATTGTGCATCAGTGATTTTTCCAAATTCTTGCCAGCCTTAAGTACAGCTTCGGTAATTTTTTTTGTTGATACTGTATATATCCTACAGGAGCAATAACAACCCCTGGGACTCAGCAATTTTGCATGTTTTTAAAAGTTTGAACTTTGAGAAACTGTGTTTACCACTTGTCATTGACACTGGAAGTATGAAAAGGATCCTGAGAGATGGCAAGTTAAATTAATACACATGCCAGAGCATCAGCACTTGACTTGGTCCTGAAAGAATTAGTGACAAAATTTGCAAAGAAAAGTTTTTTCTGCAGCAATTAGGCTTCATGGCTGCAAAAAAAAGGGAAGGAAAGTAGGGAAATTCTGCTGTAGCAATGTACAGAGCTGCATTGTTGGGCAACAGAAACATTCATTCCCCCCCCCCCCCCCCTCCTGCTAACTGCTAATTCTGTTCTAGCCAATTACATAGAGAATTCGCCCTTGGAAGATTTATGACAAAAGGATTCACACAGTTTACCTCAACTTCCTCCTTTTTTTACTAGAAAATTTATACCTGATAGACATGTGACAGATCTGAAGCCTTTTTTGACAGGTCAGTGAGGGCAATTCCTTTGCTTGATAGGAAATTGGATAGCTGCTTTATTAGACTTTCAGGAGAATTCACTTGTAGATTCAAAGTGTACAGTGAAATCTCATTACACTGGTCCAATTAATATCCTGGATATGTTTCTTTAAAACAAGTCAGATTTAAGGAATTTGCATCAGGAACATAACAATATGATTGGTAAATCCTTAATTTACAGATGCCTAACTTCATATATTTAATTCCTGAAATTTAAGAGAGCTTTACATTGCAAATGAAAAATATTGGCATGGATCCTGTAGAAAATACCTGCTAAGGGTAAGTGATTTCAGTGATTCCCCCCCACCTGCAGAACTTGGACTACCCTCTCAATGTTGTTCCTGGCCTCCCCTGTTCCCTAGCTGAAGCATTTTAAAGAGCATTTTGGGCAGGAGCAGAAGAGCAGAGGTGAGAATGTCCCACTCTAGTAATGGAAATCCCTTTGATAAGTGGAGAGTTACTACAGATTCCAAGCCAGTGTCAGTGGAGCTTCCTCTTTAAAGAAAGTGTGTGTGTGTGTTTTCCAAGGGTATATATTTTTGTAACAGAAGATGTATATGTCTGAAAATAATATTATGAAAGATAATAAACTATATATATATAACTTTATTATTTTGAATTGTCACTTTTCTGTGCAGTATGTAACACCCCCCCCCCCCCACACACACACACACAATTCTTTATAATATATGATTTACATCTGTTCTAGCCTTGGTATCCTGGTTTGAATTTTAGTAGAAATGTTTAGTAGCTCTATTTAGTGTGAGCTTTAAATTCAAAAATAATGAAAAGTAATGGGAAAAGAACTTTCTCATGTTGGTCACCCTTACTGAATTTCAAATCTTAAAAGCTAGATATTGTTGTGAACAGGGCTTTTTTTTCCCTTTGAAAAAGAGGTGCCGGAACTCTCAAGAGGGAAATGAAGTTTTCTATCTGGCTACTAAAAACTCATGAACTTTTAAATGTTTTTAAAAGAATTTTGTTGAAGAGGTTCTGAAATTCCATTCCAGTGTATTTCCCCAGAAAAAAAAACAAAACCTGGTTGTGAGAAACAGGTTTTTCTTTTTTCTTTTCTCATACTGACAAATATTTGGGGCAGACTAATCAGCTTCAAAATGTACTGCACTATTGGCATTTGAGTTTTGTTTCCTTATTTTGCTCTTGCTAGGGCAATTTGAAACAACTGACTTTTTTACCCAGATGTATTTTGTATTCAACCCTTTGTTTATTTTGCCTTTTCCACAGCAACAGAGCAAAGGGCTTTCCAAAAAGTAGGAAAATATGATTGTAAAACCACAGATAGTGTTAGACGTGTCCCAAGGCAATTGTACTACCTTTTGTCAAAATTCTATTTAAATATTGTCTTTTGTGTATTCATTCAAATAAGTAGTGTTAAACCATAAGTAGTTTGGGGGGCATGAATTTCAAAACATAAATGCTTTTAACTATTATTTATTAAAACAAAAGACTAAACTGAATTACAAACACAGTTTGGGAACAGAGGATAATGGAGAGAGTTTAAATGATGCTAGGATCAGGATTAAGTACTACACAGCTTGAAAAAAAATCATTATGTTAGGTGGTATAGTCCTTTGTATGGTAGAGATGTGCCAGTCCCTGCCCATGGAATTTCTTTTTTGCTGTTTTTTGTTATGGAAGAGAAATTATGCTAGTGGAGAGCCTACTCATCATCTCTATGGAAAAAGGGACATTCCTGCTCTGATATACACTGAAACATAACATTTTGTAGCTAAATCATTACATCAGATATCAACAAATACATATTTTCAAGCTACTTGAATAATCTGTGCATTATAACAGCTGACATTATTTGTTTTAAAGACTGCAATGCTGGAAGTGCCAAGAACAGCATCCTCTTTTCGTTCTTCTTGTTATGCTTTTGTTGTTGTTCTTCAGTTTAGAAACTTTTATATGTACATTTCATTAAAATGTCTACAGTAATCCATTTACAGTAGGGTTGCCAGGTGCTTACCTCTTGCCAGCAGGGTGTGGGAGGAAGCTTTCCTGGAGTGGGGGGGGGGCAGGGCAATGTCACCACATGATGTCTCCAACTTGATGAATTTTGCCCAAAATACCAGAGCGTCGCCACCAGTGTTCCCTCTAAGCTCCACAGTGTTCTGAGCAAAAATCTACCCCATGAGCGAATAAAGCTAGCAGCATTAAAGTTGCGAGAAAGTCTATTGACTATCACATAAATTAGTTTCTTAGAAGATTATTTCCATAACCTTGTAAAAATCTCAATGAATTCTTTTAAACGATATTTAAACTATATTTTAACATTAATTTAAACATGATAAGAGAAAACAGAATCAAGTCAAATTTCATTACAGAATATATTGTCCTCTATGGGGGTAGACCAGAACTCTGGAGAACAGGTCTATCCACCCTTTTCCACTATACTGGAAGACCTGGCCTCCAGGTCTACCCACCCCAGTCCACTTCAACCATATACCCTTTACCAAAGAACAGTACACTCCTTCTATCTGGGATGGTCGTCCTCTTCGACCAAGCGCACAACTGTGGGAGGGACTCACATGGAGCAGTAAGGGAGGTAGGGGACACCTGCCTAGCCAGCCAGATCAGACAAATCAACCCTGGTGATCAATGGAGTGACAGATGTCGCAGCCAGATGGCCCTCACATCCAACTTCAGTCCAGTATTGGTAGACCAGGCCTCAGATCATCGCCCAGCACTGAGCCTTAGAAAACATACCAGCACTTGTGAGGGGGAAGTCTTGCAGTCTGCTTTGGGGGGTTTGGGGGTTTTTTTTAGTGAAATATGACAAATTTACTGGTTAAGTATAACAGAGGTGTAACAATCACTGTCAGAACCCTACCTAACCCAACAAACAGGAAGTTGTTTAAATGTTATCAACCTGCCCAAACTACTTATTTATTCAAATATTTTTATCTCACTTTTACTGTGACTTAAGGCATCTTACAAATCATACTGAAAAAATATAATAGGAGTGTGCAAAAAAAATATTTTCCCTGCTTTATTATAACCTATGGGGACCATTATATATAGTCAATGGGCCGCACAGGCTATAATGGGGAATTGATTTGGGGGTATCGGGGACTCTGGAGGGCCGGTTTTGTTTTTTTTGTTTTTTGAGGTAGCTGCACCAAATTTGTGGCATAACTGCTGCTGCCTCTCTTCAAACCTCCCACCCCCAGGTTTCAAAAAGATTGGACCAGGGGTCCAATTCTATGGGCCCCAGAATAAGGTGCCCCATCAAATGAAGGGGAAAATGCTCCTGAGCTGGAAGCTAAATTGTCTGAGCAGCTAGATAAAGTGTTGTGCACCAGTGCCCCCTAGTACAGCTTAGAGGGAACACTGGTCACCACATGATGTCCCCAGTGTGATGATGTCACTTCTTTGTGATGTCATCACATTGGGGATGTTGTGCCAGGTCTTGGCTGTTGGGGGCAGGACTTTTCTTTGCTAGCCAGCTGGCCAGAGCAGACAGGATCCCCCACTCCCACCTGGTGGCTGGCAACTCTACAGGGTCGCCATGTCGGCTGCGACTTGACAGCCCTTTCCACCACTGCCAAGCTGAGAGATAAGAGGATAGTTTGGAGTAAAACATGGCACATGGCCTTCCATAGTCTACCTACCACTCAAATCCATGTACATCTGGATGCACCTGAGTTGTACAGACTTCTAAGAATGTTGTCGTTTAAATATTTTAAAGATTTTCTTTTAATACTGAATGGATGTTTAAAGAGCATGAGTATCTACTGATTCTCAAAGTCATATTTGGAAATAAAGAGTGATTGTCTCCTTATCGGTTGAAAGGAAGGCCATATGCATACAACCTTCTATTGTCTTCTGTTTTGAGAGTTTGAGGAAATTCTAAATAGTTAACAGATCTGTTATCAACAATTTTTATTTTGATGATGATAAGCACACAGAAACATGGCATAAACTTGAAAAGATAAATGAATTTTTGTATAATTTTTGAGCCACAACTGTCAAACAGGCTTTCAGTTATTAGAATACAAAAGAATGCACCAGATGCTTATAATTTCCTGATTTTCAGGTTTCCATACAGCAGAATCTAGTTTTTCTTAAAATTAACTGCAAAAGTATGCAAATTGATTGTAATTAAAATGATTTTAGTACTGTGGAAGTTGACTTTATATAGTAGTACCTAACATTCTTTAAACAATCATGCTTTTGGCCTTTTAACAATGCAATCCTGTACAAAGCTACTCCAATGCTAACTCAGTTTAGAGGGAACACTGGCTGCAATGCAAGTCTATTTAGAATTACTCCATTCTAAGCCCATGGACTGGAGTAGCTCAGGGCTGGATTGTTCACACATTTTTGTCTTAGCTCAGGCAGAATGGCTCCATAGCAAACTAATTTATGCAGTAGCCAAATCCCTTACTCACAACTTTAATGCAAGAAGCTCACAAAGTAGAATTTTTGCACACAAGACTCCACAGCTTAGAGAGAGCATTGACTGCAGCTCTTCTATATCATCATTTCTGTATGTGAAAACAGAGAATAAATGCAATCAAGAGGTTCAGTATAGGTTGGGGGGGATTCATATATATATATATTGGAAAAAGTGCAGAAAAGGGCAACTAGAATAATAAAAGGGTTGGAGCCCTTTCCCTATGAAGAAAGGTTGAAGCGCTTGGGGCTGTTTAGCTTAGAGAAATGGTGTCTGAGGGGTGATAAAGTTTTATAAGATTATGCATGGAATAGAGCAGGTAGAGAAAGGAGGACTTTTCTCCCTTTCTCACAGTACAAGAACTCGTGGGCACTCCATGAAATTGCTGAGCAGTCCAGTCAGGTTAGAACAGATAAAAGGAAGTACTTCTTCACCCAAAGAGTGATTAACTCATGGAATTCAGTGCCACAGGAGGTGGTGGCAGCTACAAGCATGGACAGCTTCAAGAGGGAATTAGATAAACATATGGAGCAAAGGTCCATCAGTGGCTATTAGCCACAAGGTATAGATAGGAACTCTCAGTCTGGGGCAAGTGATGCACTGTATTCTTGGTGCTTGGGGGGGGCAACAGTGGGAGGGCTTCTAGTGTCCTGGCCCCACTGCTGGACCTCTTGATGGCACCTGGTGTTTTTGGCCGCTGTGTGACAGAGTGTTGGACAGAATGGGCCATTGGCCTGATCCAACATTGGCTTCTCTTATGTTCTTATGCCTTTGAAATGTTGACTGGAACATTCAAAACAAGAGGAGCCAGGTCAAGTGAATGGATGAACTTTAGAATAAGAAAAGACACTACAACAGGGAACATCTCCTTATTCAATGGGATCTGGTTTACAGTAATTGTTGTAGAGTGAGCTTGGGAGACACTTCACATGTTGCTGCTGGTTTACAAAATGCAAGTGTGACTATAATTTACAGGGAGGTGGTGGAGATACTGGCGCAGAAAAGAGAAGCTTTTTGTCCTTAATCTGTATTTTTTCTTTGGTGGGGATTGTTCAGCAAGAAAAATATACATGGAGCTATGGAGTAAAAGCCCCTTTCCCACTTCCACGGATGATGTAGTAAGCTGGAAGAACTCAATGGAGAAATGAGGGGGGACTCAAGAAAGCCATTTTCCATCAGAAGCATTCTGCTCTCAGCTCTTGGGATCCAATCTGACATTGGCAGCTACATACCCACTGAGTAGAACTGTTTCTCAAGAGGCATTTTTTAAAGAAATATGTTACAGATTATTTCTGTACATGGAAATACAAAATGTGTGATTCCATTATTCTTTTACATTGTCTTAACAACTATTGTTCAGCTGTGAAGACTTTCATTTTGTTATGGTTATTTGTACTGTAGTTTGTGGGGGAAAGTATGAAGATGAATAAAATTGTTAGCTATAAAACAGAAGTGTTTTGTCCTCTAAACTAGAAAACACTAGTGAGAACACGCAAATAAATATAAAACAAATGGGGAACTATGTTTTTAATAGTCAGTGGTTTGGACCATATCTGAAAATCTTGAATATGCTTAACCCTTTAAAATGAAATTGACACAGAGCAATGAAACAAAAAGAAAATAACAAATGTTCGTGTATTACATATTTATTATGATGTTTCCCAGATGTTCTGTTTAACTCATTGGAAATCAGTTCATTAGGAAATGAATAATGCGACAAATTGGCATGAGTCTTTTTAATGTTGATTACAAAATCGTTTCCTTTTTGTAGTTGTAATGGAAGTTTCGAGAAACTGATGTATGCAAAGCAGCCTTTACTCTCTGCTATTAATTGTAATCTGGTATCATTGTTTAAATTTTCAAATTCTAAAATGTTATTTATTGGTTTGCTGGAATAGTCTAATGTTGAAAGTCAAATGTTTGCTTTTGTGTAGAGTTGCTGGAAAGTAACGGGATAGCAAATATCACATAGCAACATTAATTCACTTTTTGTGATTTACAAGCAGTGCATTTTCTGTGCATTTTTGAGATTCTTTGGACTGAACATCTTCACTAGAAAGGAGATTTTAAGGCTTCAGTCAGGGAATTTTGTCCTCATCTGCTGAGAAGGCATTGCATATCCAGCTACCCCAAAGCACAGAACTACTATTCTAATAGTGATCAAATTACACATAAAAATACTTTTTGAAGATGACTTTATGTTGCCTAAAGTGATTTGTATAGATGATAGTTTATACCTGCTTAAAAAGGCAGAGTATAAAAAAGGAAAGTGTTCATAGTTAAATGAATTTGATGCCAAATGTGGCATTGGACAGGCACAGAAGACCAGTACATAGACTCAGGATGGATTTGTTCAATACATTTCCCCTAATGATCACTCTAATACAAAAAGAAGAATGCATTTCCAGTGCTGATTTGTATTGTAAATGAATAAATTGAAATTGATATGTTACCCTTTTAAAATTTCTACTTTTCTTGTAGGCATACCAGAAACGGAGACAGTGATTCAAAGAAAACAGCCTCAACTGTGACCTTGATGATTCATTACTGCTTTAACAGTTACCAGCATTTTTGGTAATGGATAGAGCTATAATTTGTCAACTTCCTTGGTGAGATTCAGCAGTTCAGATGGTTTCTTCTGCAAGGAATGGTCATTCCACATTTATTTAGTCCCTTCGTCAATGACTGGTAAGTCATTCTTTTAATCTATCACTGGAAAACCATAGTTCTTTTAAAAATGTGCACCGATCCTGAAGGTGTTGCTGTGGAAAACCAAAGTTATGTCTCTTCATTTTTAGGATATGTAGCCAAACCATCATTTTAAAAATATAACTAGAATTGTGTATTAAGTGTAGCAGCCCTAATAGCCCAGGCTAGCCTGATGTCACTAGAGCTCAGAAACTAAACAGGGCTGGTACTTAAGAGGGGAGACCACCAAGGAAGACAGGGGCTGCTATGCAGTGGAAGGCAATGTCAAACCACCTCTGCTCATCTCTTGCCTTGAAAACCATATGAGGTGGAATTCATGGGGTTACCATGAGTTGGTTACAACAGATTTGTGCAGCTTTCCCTAATATGTCATGCTTAGCTTACTGTTGACTTATGAAATGGTCTGCCTTTGGAATATTGTTTCTTATAGAAGAATAATTTTGCTGTCCAGCTGTATTGGTCTGTGAGACTGATGCAGCTGGCTTGGAATCAGAGCTATTTTTCAGAGCTAATGGGTTTCTAAAAGACAATTTTCATGATGTGAATTGTGGGTTGAGCAATTGTGGGTTGAGTCAGGTATAATGGTAGGCAGTTACATTGTGCCACTGCTAACCTGCTTTTTACAGTAGTGTAATAAAATGTCAATTCGAGCTGCAGACTTTTACCTTGGATATATGGTGAAGCAATAGTAAAAGACCTGGAATACAGCCATTGTTGGGGATGTGCAGAATGGTTCTTTTGAGGGCTTCTTGAGATCCTGTCAAGCCCTCCTGAGGCAGTTCTTCCTGCTTCATGATCACACTTAGAGTAGCAAAGGAGTTATTTCATGGTGTGGTCATATGCCACTGACCGTCCAGATTATGGGCAGATGAAATCATCTGTCCTTCACACCTGATAGAAATCTCCCTCCTGGTAGGTTCCTAATCAGGTGAGAAGAAGTTTGCAAGATTGGTACTGCTCACATGGTTGCTTAGTTTACACAAGTGACCCAGAGTTTGCTCTGAGTGAAAGTGGCTCCTATGTAGGGTTGCCAGCCTCCAGGTGGGGCCTGGGGATCTCCCGCTCTTCCACCTGATCTCCAGCTGACAGAGATCGGCTCCCCTGGAGAAAATGGCTGCTTTGAAGGGTGGACTCTATGGCATTGTACCACGCTGAGGCCCCTCCCCTCCCCAAACCCCACCTTCTCCTGGCTCCACCCCCAAAGTCCCCAGGTATTTTCCAACCCGGACTTGGCAACCCTACTCCTATGCCACCCATGGGATGTATGCATGAAGAAGGATCTGTATTCAGTCTTGGGGGGGGGGGGTCAACATGTTGAATGAAAATTTAAATTCATTTTTAGTCATTCTTCACACTTTACCCCAAGTAACTTGCAATCGTTTATCCTGATGTGCTGCTTAATGTTTTTGTTTGTTTGTTTGAGTTTCCCTGTGTTATCAGTACTGCTGTACTTGATGTAGTCATTCTAAAATACTTGTCACAATTTTTGCTGTCTTTTTTGGTCAAATTTAAAAACTATTAAGAGAACTTACTGCTATTGTTATAATTGGTGTTCAGGTAGTATACTAAGGCTAGTTAGATTCCTTTTGCTATTATGGGAACTGGATCTGTAAAGCCCCAATAGGGCTGCCAAGTCAGCCCGGGGGGCGGGGGATCCCCCGCAAAGGGGTTCCTGATCTGCTGGCCAGCATTCGGCCAGCGGGGAGAACTCCACCCCCAAAGTCGTCCAGCCAGGACGACGTAATGACATCACCGGAAGTGATGTCAGCACATTGGGGGAGTTGCCAGGGCGATGCTCTGGCAACGCCCCAAAACTCTGTGATACCATAGAGTTTTGGGGTGATTGCCAGAGCGCCACCCTGGCAACGCCGCCAACGTGCTGATGTCACTTCCGGTGATGTCGCTGGGCGCACGCACCGGGGAAACTCCCGGCCGGAGGAGGACTCCCCCCCGCCGGTGAGTACTGAAGACTTGGCAGCCCTAGGCCCCAAGAAGATATGACATTCACAGAGCTGACTCAGAGCTTGTGGAAGCCCTACTAGGATGCCTAAACTACTCTCTTTGCTCCCCCTACAGGGAGGCAGGAAGACAGAACCCATCCCCCTTGCCCTTCACGGTGGCAAGGTGTGGAGGAGGTGAGGTGTCCACCCTTGTCCCTCTATGTAGCAGCAAGGTGTGGAGGCCTTGCCCTGTGTGCAGTGGCAAGGCAGCACCAACCTTTTCCACCACCCCTCTCCATAGAAAGGTGAGGAAAGGAGGAAGAGGACTGGGCCTACCCTTGTATGCCTGGCAGGAGAGAGGGAGGGAGCAAGACCCCCTGCTGGCCCCCTGGGGTTGGGGGCACCTCCCAGGATTGCCGCTTGCTGTAGCAAACCCAAGTGCAGCAAACCTCAATACCATGGATGGGCCAGCAGCCAGGTAGGTGGGTGGGGACAACAGGGCTTGTTGTTGTGCCTTTACTAAAGTGTGCTTAGTAGGTGTGGTAGCCGTGGAAATTATTTATCTTAAAATCTACTTAGAACCCAAGCTAACTTGAAAAAAACATTAAGACTATAAAAACCTGTTTTCCTTTTTAAAAATGTATAAAACTGAAGAGCAGCTCCAGCTCATGATAAATGCTGGATAAACACAAGGTACAAAGTTGACTAAAAGACAGTAGTGTAGGCTCCAGTCAGGTATCTCTTGGGAGGGAGTTCTGTAAACAGGTTTCAGATGCTGAAAAGGCTCACATGTATACACAACTGCATATGTCTTTTAGTCCAAATCCCCCGTAGCTGAAAACCACTGAAGGGGAATGGAGGATAAAGACCTACATAATTCTTACCCCTGGAGTCATTTTTAGAATCACATACCAGCAGCATCTAGCTTGGTCTAAAGAAGGTTTGTCATTGTTAAAGTGAACTTTACAGATATAGTATGAATTGATTGAAACTACTTTTAATTATTTTTTTGTTTAATCAGTCCTCTGAATGAAAGCAACGATAATAGTCCCGGGGGGGGGGGGGGACAGACTCCTACACTTTCCCTTCTCTTTGTACAGTACAATAATGCCAGGCAATTCCTGGCTTTGGAAGTTGGTTTTAGGATCATATTTATAGCTGTGTTTAAAAATAGTATGAAGTTACATTTGCTACAAGATAGCATCTGTACTGCTAGATAACCATCTTGAATAATAAGCACATGCAGGATGAAGTTCTGATTACTCAAAGCATTATGTTTCAATAGCATTCTTTTTCTTTGTTGGTGTAGGGTTTAATAAATTACAGATTTAATTAAGTGATTTGAAATTTGGGGGTTTAAAGATGGTGAATGATAAACCATAAATTTATGTCTATAAACATGTTTAGACTGAGGCCCATTATGCATGCATATCTTACTGCAGATTTTCAAAGCCTTTAATCTTGACTTTGGATTCTGTGCCCGCATTACGCACCATTCTTTTTCCTCCAGTGTATTTATTCTGTAGCTACAGTCTAAAAAGTGCACTTTTCTGAATTGGAGTGGAATGTCACTTGTGATGTGAGGGGGGTGGCATCCAAAGGTTTTTTTTTAAAAAATGCAATTGCCTTATAGCTGCGCAGTAGTGTCCAGCAAGCACCTTCTATTTATATCCTCATGGTTCAAGTTTTGTACATGCATTTTAGAGTTAGTCCATGGTATGAAAGTGATCAGAAAGGAGTACAGGCAAAGGGGGGAAACCCACAGTTGAAACTGACCAGACTTTTCCTTAAACTGACAAGCAGCTGTCTCAATGCCAATAAAGGTTTGTCATATGGACAAGCAGTTGCGAAGCCCTGTTTTCCATATTGCTGAGCACTAGGGGATTCTCTGCTGTGTTATCAGCCACTGTGAAAAATGGGGAAGAGTCACACAATCCCATAATATGGGGAGACATGTTGAGTGCACATTTATGGTAGAACCCACTGACCCACTGGCATTGCAATCTGTGACCACTGACAATATTTGTGTATATGTGTGTATGCATACACCTGTGCAAAGTCAGCTGCAACTTCACCACACTTTGCACAGGGCTGCAATTTGTATAGGAGAGGAGTCCTCTGGCAGAAGCTCTGGAGAGCTTTTTTAATCTTGTGCCACTAAATTGAAAAAAAATGGGGGGTATTTCCGCCAGTGCCCTAGCATAGCTGCATAGTAACATTAATTTCCTACCCTTCCTTGCAACTTTGTGTGATTTTCTCCTTGTGATTCTGTAATTTGATCCTGCACACTGGTTGTGATCCAGGCAGTTTTTAAAAGCATGACTTGTGCAGATTGTACTCTTCCTCCAAATGGATAGATCCCAAGCAATTCCAAGGGTGGAAAATGGTCAGTAAAATCAGTAAAAGTCAGTTTTTTCCATCTTGGTCAGTAATTTGTCAGTTTTTTTTAAAAAAAAAATTGGTCAGTAAAGTCAGTATTTCTTTGATTTTTGTGAATGCAGTTTGTGGTTGTTTTGTTCTCATTACTGCATTTGGGGAAAACATGATGACTTCCCAGTGAGAAGACAGATTGTTTTTAGTTCAGTTATGAAGTACTTTAAGGACTTTGTTTCTAAGAATAAAAGTGATTTGGTGAAATCTTCCACAAAGTATAGAAACATAATTAACCTCTTAAAACATGAGACAATGAACACAGAGGTGATAGAGTTTTTGGTTTTGGTTTTTTTTTGCATGAGTGCCTGCTAATTTACAAAGTTCACTGGAGCCTTTGGTGCATGTGATGCACAATAAAGTAAAAACACTCACAAGAACCATAATGAATCATTTGTAAGAGTTCAGCACCGTTGTCTCTTGAAGCCTTCAGTGATGAACACTACATATCTGTGAGAAAAGTAATCAGTGAAAGTAGTTTTTTGTATCTGGTCAATTTGTTTTGGAATTTTGGTCAGTAAAATAAGTATTTTTGACCCTCTGACTAGTTTTCACTCCTGCAGTTCTTAAGTTTGGCAGTTCACAGAGGTGGCCCAGCTGCCATTTTAATGTTAGGGCAAAATGGTTTCTCCCCCAAACTTTGTTCACTAAAGCATTAAAGGAAAACATGTTTTCAGAGTTTTAGGCTTCCCATCTCATTGTCTGTCTCTCTTTATATCTCATATCAATTTCATTATGCGCTGACGATCCCCTCCCATTATTTTGTTTGCATGCAGCACTGAAATCCTTGTTTTTTGCACTGAAAATGCTGCCATTTGCCTCCTCTCTGATCCCCCTTTCAAGTCAATACTAGCAAGGAACTAAACTTTACACAGCTCCCTTTAAACTTTCCCTGTTGTTTTAATTATTTTTTTATTCAGCGATCTGAGACTAACAATAATTTTAAGAAAAATTGAAATGAGGGGGAAATGGAGTTTGTACACCAATGAAGGGGGAGGGTGGTGGAAGGTGTAGAGTTGACGGAATGATCTCGATCTGGGTGGGGGAGTGACCTTTGAGGTGTGGCAAAACGGTAGCGGGAAATCTGAGGGAATGTGTACACTTTTGAATTACCTTGTGCTTGAAAGCAAAACAAAAGAAAAATAGGCACAAAATCACTCTCAGAAAACCCAGGAAAACAGCAACCAGAAAACAAACTGAGTGCTGAAGGGAGGAAAATCAATGCAGAACGACAAAGAAAACCTGACGGACATGCACAGTGAAAGCAAGGGAAAACACCTGTGCATAATAGGCCTGAGAGGGCCTTGAGAGATATGTAGATCAGTGAAATTGAATCATTTACAGAATTGTTCTTTTAAAAATTGCTCTAATTTGTTGTAATTTGCTACTATTTATTTTTTTAAAATACACCCCTTCTCAGCTAATGAGTTCCCAGTTAACTTCCAAAAAATATCAGAGGTTAGAAAATCAGTACAAATAGCAGCAGCAAGAAAACGTATCAATGTTTTCAAGAAACTGTACATAGCACACATAGCATGTATCTGAAGAAGTGTTTGTGCACACAAAAACTTATATACAGAATAAAACTTTGTTGGTCTTAAAGGTGCCACTGGACTCAAAATTTGTTCTGCACATAGCAAAGGTTTTTTTTTAAATGCAAGTAACATATCATAACCCAAATACATTAAAAGCTCTGTGTTGCAAAAAAATAAAATAAAAAAATCTGAACCCGGCATGCATTCTACTTTGTTTTATGCTGGGTATGAAGTTTTAGGTAGGAAATTTCACACATTATGGACATCCTCAGGAAAAATTCCTGTCTCATCTCACTTTGGAAGTTGAGTTGAGGAGTCCCAGGGAAGGACCTCCATGGAAGATCTTAATCCTAGACAAATTTATCTGGGAGTCTAACAGTTTAAGTACACTGGTCTCAGACCACTTAGGGCTTTAAAGGACATAAACTTTGTGTTGCTGTTCAGGTGGAAGCAGATGGTACCTATTAGCTTAAAAGAAATGTAGTGGTACCCATACAGTATTTTGGTTTGTGATATGGTGAATCAAGAGCAGCTTCTGAACTCTACATATAATGAGTTACAATATTCCAGTGTATGGACAATTGTGGCCATCCTGTTTCTTGAAAAAGACCACAACTGGCTCACCAGCTGAAGAATGTTTGTGGTATTATCTGCCACCATGATAGTTTGGACTTGCAAGGTCTAAACTCACTTTTTCAAGGCAGGGGAACCCCATCAAGGTCTGGCTGACCTTTTAACTCCTGGCTGATAACATTGTCTACCAACATAATTTGCTTTGTATGAACTGAGCTTCAGTTTATTGGCCTTCAACCAACCCATTACAATCTAGGGCTGCCAAGTCAGCCCGGGGGGCGGGGGATCCCCCGCTAAAGGGGTTCCCAATCTGCCGGCCAGCATTTGGCCGGCAGGGGGAATCCCACCCCCAACGTCGTCCAGCAAGGACGACGTAATGATGTCACAGGAAGTAACGCAGCACGTTGGGGGCGTTGCCAGGGCGATGCTCTGGCAATGCCCCAAACGTGCTGCATCACTTCCAGTGACGTCGATGGGCGCGCGTGCTTTGCGCACGTGCCAGAAGAAACTCCTGGCAGCAGGAGGACTCCCCACCACCGGTGAGTTTTCAATACTTGGCAGCCCTATTACAATCTCTAAACACTGGTTCAGAACATCTGCTGTATCACTGGATTCAGTTGAAAAGAAGGATTAAAGCAGCATCAGCCTATTGATGATACTGTCATGCCATATCCCTGCACAATTTTGCTCAGAGGTTTCATGTGTGAATGGTGTGTGTGTGTGTGTGGGGGGGGGATAAAATAGATCCCTGCCAAGAGTCTCAGCATTCATCCTTCAGCTTCACCTTCTCATACAGCTCGGTTATGTAGCATTAGAACCACCAAATTGTAGTGTCCCAAGTTGCCATCTTGGCCACCCAGATGAGAAGAATACTGTGACTGATAAACTTCTCCCATCATGCCATCAGGCTAGATGTGATTATTGGCCTTTTTATCAAGGTACCTTACCAACAGAAGCTGTCCCTGCTTGGAGACTTTCTAACTGACCCCAGTTTATTCCTAGAACACTATTTTATGTAAACTTGGAAAATGCAAGATTGTAAATGTCATACCAAGGAAATTAATCTATACTTTAAAAAGATCCTGACTCTAAAAAGTTTTGTAATTTCTGGATAAAATGTGAAGGGAATGTAGAAATGTTGACTTTCAAACTTTAAAGTCCTTGCTTGTAAAAATCACAAAATTTAAAGTTTTCTGACTTTAAAAGGGGTGTGTGTGTGAGAGAGAGAGAGAAAGAGAGAGAGAGAGCTTTACTGAACAAGTTCTAAAATACTGAAGCAAAGTTGCTATAGTGCTAGAATATTTTTGGTCAGCTATCCCTTTGTGCCAGTTCGGATGTTTTGTAAGACTTGTTTTCAAGTATCTATTTCCTCATGGGCTAGTAATCATAACTGTGCTCAAGATAAGCATCCATCAAGTCAAGTAGCCACATTCTACTAAAGCAATCTTACACTTAATTAATCTTGTATATATTAAGAGTTCCATGCCATATATAGTATACAATTTTTCACTGTTTGGAAGCTTCTGACATTTAACTCTCCAGCATTTAGGTCATTGCTTTTACAGGTCTGAACCCTTATTTTAATTGTTTTGTAATGCAATTATTCTTGTAATTATTACTGATTAAAATTGTTTCTTGGCAGAACATCCCTTGGAATCAAATTTTATTTATATTTTCTTAACAGAAAGAATTACTGCCTGTATCTAGTTACTCGCAGAATCAGGCATTGCTAGGACCTGAAACAACAAATATATTAGCCTTGTTGTTGTTTCCCTGTCCCTCACATTTTAAACTGCAATTGGCAAAGCAATTACTGCTGTTCCTCTATAAATGGAGGGGGGGTGTTAGTACTTTTCAAAAAGAAAAGAGAAGTATGTCTTTGTTCACCAGAGATATCATGGTTTGAGCCACCAAGGGCTAATGACATCTCTCACAGCCAAAGTCTATAAAGCATTCAAGAATGCAACAGAAGTGCAAGCAGGGGAATAAATTTTACAGTTTTCATCTCTGTGTTTTGAATGGTGGGAAAATGGAATATCCCAAGCTTGGTTTAAAAAAGCTTTGGCCCCTCCCACATTATCAGCATCCTAGCTTGAAAAAAACTGTATCCCTGGCAACAACTGTTTACTTCCTTAGTCATGGATAACCTTTTACTTGTTATGTCTCAATCCTAATCTCCTTCACAGAGACTGTCCTCACTAGGATTATTTTGTACTGCTATAGTATTATTCTGCAATCAGTTGGAAATTGAATTTTATAATAACTCAGTACACTTGTGGAATACAGGTTTAGCATATGCATATGCCATATTTGCATCCCTCAATGTCCATCTACACATGGTGAGAAAACTAGGCATCTTGACTCAAGACAGCATCCAATTTCGTATAAGGCTGAAGTGTTTCCTCCTGATCTCAGCAGTATAATGATATATCCTTGCTGATTACTTTTTAATTTTGCTGCCTTCCCCCGTGCTTCAAACACGTGGCTCCTCACTGCATCTTTCCCTCTTTTTCCTTTCCCATCCACTTTCTGTTCTTAATTATTCCTTCTGGATCCCCTTATGAGCCAATGTCCTGATACAGTTTTTATAGCTGTTTTGAGAAGGAATACTGCCAGATCAAAGATTGTATTGTTGGTTTTCTTCTCTGGGCTCATGTCTGGCAGCATAGGCATCAACTCCAAAGGGGCTTGGGGGTGGGGGCCACTCCTGAAATTTCCTGGGGGGACTGAGCCCCCGGCGAAATGGAGCACCCGCCCGCTGCTGCGCCTCTCTGCCTTCCTTGCCGCCGCTGAGAGCCTCTCCCCCCCACCCAGCACCCCTGCACTCCCTTCCTCACTCCCTGGGCCATCCAGGCAACATGCCCAGCATGATGGCGTCACCTGGCACCATAGAGTTTCAGGGTGATTGCCAGAGTGTCACCCTGGCAATGTGCCCAGCATGATGATGTCATTTCCGAGTGCAGGGGAGCTAGGGGGGAGAGGCTCTCGGCAGCGGGGACATTGCTCCGGCATGCACGCAAGAGCCCCCCTGGAAATTAAAAACTTGATGCCCCTGTCTAGCAGGAGATGTCAGTGCAGGGTAGATGTCCTGCTCTGATCCTTTCACTGATGACTTCATTTCTGAATCTGGTTTCCTCTAATTTTTTCCTGGGTGATGGATGGTCTGAATTCATATTTTGGTAGTAGTCTTTCACTTTCACATTTTAGAAGATCTGAAAAACCCTAACCAAATTATGAGGGTTGCAAGTTGACTTCTTCTTCTTCTTCTTCTTCTTCTTCTTCTTCTTCTTCTTCTTCTTCGTAGTAATTCAAACAAATCAAAATGGTATGGGAAATTGTAAAATGGCAATGCATCCAGGATATTGTAGGCCATTAGCAGCACCTATCCAATCATGCCTCCTTGCCAGGTGCATCAATAGCTCCTCAGAACCATAAAGGTTAACATTGTCTCTCTGTTCAAGGGAAAAAAAAAAAAGGCCACAAACTAGACCCTAAAATGGGAATGCCAGATGGGAAATGCTCAACTTAAGGGGATTTCCAGTAAAATTGTTTGCATTATTTGTAATAACGGTATGAACAACTTATTCCATACAAAGTGTCTCACTTGGGCTGTTGTGAGGATAAAATGGGAAATACTACTTTGATGTTTGTCCTAGTTCAGGATCCTGCCTTCTTTCAGCCAACCAAACAGAAGAATTGCTCAGTTTTATAGCCAATGTTCTTTTTAATGGTTCAAACAATACAGATAATGTAAATACAGGCCAAGTTGCTCCTTTTCCCAAGCAGTTTCTCTTTCCTGTGTGCTTTGACATGAATCTCTTTTTCAGAATTGGTATCCCTGTAAATGACAAATAACGAAACTCATGATGTGTGGTGGTAGTGTTTATTGTTCAGTTTGCATAAATTGTTACATTATCGTTTAAGTCAAACAGGGTTCACTATATGTTTAAACTTCTATGTAAGAGGTAAAAATAACTAGAAACTAGTATGAACCTCCCTTTCTCTTTTTTTTAGAGCCATTTCTTTCTCAATGCGTACTCAGTGCCCCTATTAGAATTTCTAATACGTTCAATTACAGACTCGCTGAATATAGTCAGTGCTTTTCTGGCTGACAATTAAGTGGATTCTGGAAGTCTATCAGTGCTGTTCATTAATCAGCTGTTTGACCAACTTAGTGAAGTGAGGCACTCCAGTACCCACAGAAAAAGATCATTCTGTACCACCTTTCTTTGCTGGTGACCAGAGAGTAGAAAGTCCAGGAAACACATTTCATTCCTTCATTGGGTAGCAAGACAGTGAATAGCACAGAACCATTCCTTGCCAAAGCTATTTTCTGTTCCTCTTTAATTGTACTATCACCTTCATATATGCACCTGATTTTTTTTTTCAGTCTCTCCCTTTTCTGGTGCGGTACGCAATGTATTGAAACGATTTGTTTTGAATGTATTAGGCAATGTAACAACTGACTCAGTACTGTACATAACATACATTATATGATAAAGGATGTTTAACACACAAAAATAGCTCAGAGTATCAGAACTGAAAGCATGATTTGCATTTGAGGTTTTAGACAGAATGAGTATAAAGACAGTTGAACAGTTCAGGCCATTCAGAAGGCATCAAATAATTTCAGTTCATTGAGGTGCAAGACATGTTTAGTTTACCTTTTATGGTAATAATTCAGTAAGTAGCCCAAATATGCTTTAAGCTGATTCTTTCTCCTTTCTTCCTCCTTTCAAGAATCCCACATACTTTTCAGGTTCCTAATTCCATCCAATGTATGCAGTGGGCATTTTCTGCACATATTTGGGTGTCCTACATAACAGGGAAGAGGGGAGGGGTGACCAAAGCAGAAATTTAAAAACAGAATCTGAGTCATCCTTGCACTTTTCAGTCAAAATGCTCATAGATGAAGCTGACATGCATTAACAAGAAGTTGCCATGAGGAAACTTGTTCGTGAATTATTTCTTCAGGACAGATTCTGTAATATAATGTGGTACTAAAGTATTAACAGTCTTCTGTTATTTCCCCCATGAAAATAGCCCTGTCCACTTTGGCTGATACATTTTGAAAAGTATTAATTCTTGCTCAGTTGGCGTTGAGAAGTTCTTAACTTGCACGCAGAGTCTCTTCAAAGGTAAATGTGTTTATTACAAGAAGGATTATTTCACTATATTATCCTCTGTGACTCTTCCACATACTAACCCTCCAAAATGAAATTATATACTATATTTATAATACACTAGGAATAAGACCCATTGTGGAAATAAATACAACGGGCTCTAGAAAGAGGCTCTGGGAGAGTGTCCCAACCTTGGGCACTCAGTGTCAATTTGCTGTGATGACCTCAGCAGGGTATAATGACACAGAGTCCACCATTTTCTCTAGAGGAACTGATCTCTGCTACCTAAAGAGCAGTTGTAATTCAACGTGATCCCCATCCCTCCCCTGGAGATTGGCAACAATGGTTCCTGATGAGGGAACGGGTAGTTTGAAGGGTGGAGTCGATGGCATTGAACCTGTCTGAGGTCCCACCCCTGCTGAAACCTCACCCTCTCCAGGGTCCACCCCTTAAATCTCCAGAAATTTCCCAACCTGGAGTTGGCAACCTTACCTCCCAGCCAACTGTCAGTGTATCGTTATCTGCCCCCTGGCTTCAGCTTTCCATTTCCTCCCCCCTCCCCTCTAGAGAACAGTTGTAATCCTGAGTGATCTCCAGTCCCCACCTGGAGATTGGCAACAATGGTTCCCCATGAGGGACTCACTGGCTTGGAGGGTGGAGTCTATGGTATTGTACCTGTCTGAGGTCCCACTCCTCCTCAAACCTCCCTGTCTCCAGGCTCCATCTCTTAAATCTCCAGGAGTTTTCCACCTGGAGTTGGCAACCCTATCTCCTTTCCAGCCAATCATCAACCTCACTCTTCAAGTTTCCATTCCCCCCCCCCCCCCCCACAGCCTCCACCGTGCTCTGAAGCCCTGACTGCTATGCCACATTGGCTGTTATAAAGGATCCATCTCAGCAGGGTATAAGGAAGTAGAGTCCACCATTTTCTCCAGGGGAACTGATCTCTGCCATCTGGAGAGCACTTGTAATTCTGAGTGATTTCCAGTCCTCACCTGGAGATTGACAGCCATACTTCACCTGGAGGAAAAGTAGTCTTTCTCTGCAATGGGGACTGAAGCAGTTGACATCATTCTCCTCTCCCCCTTTTTGACTTGCACAACAACCCTGTAAAGTAGGTTAGGCTTAAAGTCTGTGACTGGCCTGAAATCACCCACTCAGCAAGAACCTGGGTGTAGCAGATCCTGCTCTGAAGCACTGACTGCTATGCCTAGGGTAGCCAACCTCCAGGTGGAGCCTGAAGATCGCCAGGCATTTGGAGAAAATGACTGCTTTGGAGGGTGGACTCTATGTCATTCTGTTCAGCTGACCCCAATGAGTTTTCTCCCAGAGCCCAACATAGGTGTGGAAAGGGGCTTTCAGAGAAGCAAGCTGGGTTGCCTAGCAATGAGCACTAAGCAGGAGAAAAAGCCTGAGGAATTTCACACAGCCAATATGTTCCGTTTCAGGAACTCTTCAGTAACGGTTTCTGTCAGGCATTTCACACAGAACCATATTAGTACCGGTTCCCTAATGAAACATATTGGCCCTTTCACACAGAAATGTGCCTTTCCTGTTGGGGAAGCATTCCTGAGCCGGTTTACCTTGAAACCCCCTCCCAAGCGTTCTTCAGTTCTTGTACCAGTCCTGAAGCGCTACGGGGTGCTGTGTGAAATGCCCCCGTTTCACAGTTTATTCTGACAGTTTATTCTGGGCACGCTAGCAGTGTGTGGGGGAGGGGTTTATGCTGAAAGTCCATTGTCTTTTCACTGACAGAAGCAGGCCACTGAGGGGACAGTTAGACCCACCTGGCAGTGGGCAGAGGAGGACTCAGCACCCAGTCGGTCCTTCCCCTTCGCTGGCTCCCTCCAGACTGAGGCTGAAATGCTGGCTGGTGGCTCTGTGGGCGGGACTGAGGCAAAGCAGGGAGAGAATGCAGCCACTGGCCAGGGACCCCCTTTTGAGTGGCAGTCTGTCCAGCCAACTGATTTTGGCGCCCCATGGAATCTTAAAAATGGCTTTATTATATAGGAAAGATTATAATCAGGGGTCCTTTGGAGCCAGAGCGAGGTGGAGCGCCACTATGCCAGCTCAGGAGGGGCAGTAGGGCAGCCACGGGCCGAATCAGATTCTCTTATCTGATTTGGCCTGCTGCCAAATTGCTGCTGAAATTTGGCGGCAATTTTAAAAGTGGCTGTAGGAGAGGGGGTTTGAGTGAGAGACTCCAAACTTGCAGGGTAGCTTCTAAGACCTCTCCCCCAAATGCCCACCAAGTTTCAAGAAGATTGGACCAGGGAGTCCAATTCTACAGGCCTCCAAACAGGTTGCCCCTATTCCCTCCATTGTTCTCTATGGTGGGAAAAAAGTAATAGAGAACAATGGAGGGGATGGGGCAAACTGTTTGGGGGCCCATAGAATTGGACCCTGTGGTCCAATCTTCTTGAAACTTGGTGGGTATTTCAAGGAGAGGCCCCAGCAGCTATCTTGCAAGTTTGGAGCCTCTCCCTCAAATCCCCTTTCCTCCAGCCTTTCATATATCCTATGAGTTTTTGCCATTGATTTCAATGGCCCATAGGGTATAATGGGGCTGAAACTGACATTCCCTTTCTGACACACTTCCGGTGATGTCAGGGGATGTGGCATATGCTAATGAGTTATGCTAATGAGCTCCTGCACCTCTTTTTCTACGAAAGGACCCGATTATAATTACTATAGTGTGTGTTCTGTGAACCATGCAGGATTTCTTTATATGTTGAAAGATAGCAAGGTTACACAAACATTTCAGGACTTTTCTTGCACAAATTTGTACAGTGTAAAGAAGGAGGTGTAAGTACCTCTAAACATGCAGTCATATGTATGCAGTCCAGCTAATTGCCTAGCATGAACCTTTGAGTGCTTAGAGAAATGTCTGCCCTTTGTACTTCATGCATGTATTGTAGAAAACACCTCCATAACCCAACTGACAGTAAAATGTGTAGTATCTCTTGGCACTAGGTATGTATGAAATGCTTCAGTTGCAATTACCTCTGTTCTCTTCCTCAGAGAGGGATGGAGTTTGCAGAGGAAACCTTTCAATGTTCACCTTAATAAAATCATTAGGTGACTTTTCCATATTAATATTTTAGCATCATATATCTAATATGTACCCACCATGGTGAGGATACAAAAAGTGGTATTCAGGGACAGGAGTGACTATTTTGCAGACCTGAGAGAACTTTATTAATTTGTATCCTTGCCTTTCCTCTTGGCTCAGTGGTTTACAGGAAATAATTAAAACATTACAAATTAAAACTAAATCAAATGAAAAACTTAAATACCCCCCCACAAAGATGCCTCCTGTCCATACCCCATCAAAAGCCATTGCAGCACCTCCTAGAGATCTTCAGTGCGGGGGCTCCCTTTACCTCTTCAGCAAGCCCATTCCACAGAGTAGGAGCTGCAATACAAAAGACCTGAGTTCTGGCTTATGACAGGCAGGCCACCCTAAGTGGGGGAATGGTCAGCAAGTGGCAGCCTGAAAGTAGTTGGTGCATGGGAACATATGGGAGGAGATGGTCCTTCAAATATATGATCATATGTGATCAAATACATAACACCTGTTTTGTTTACTTCATTTATGTCCCACTTTTCACTCCAAAGAGACACAAAGTAGCTAACAACATTTTTCCATTCTCTATTTTATCTTCACAACAACTCTGTGAGGTAGGTAAGGCTGAGAGTGTATGACTGGCCCAAGATAACCCAGCAAGCTTTTATGTAGGACTGCCAGGTAGTGTCTGGCAACTGGTGAGAGGGCTGCTGGAGGGGGGCAAAATCCTAGGAGAAAATGTAAAAAAGAAAAATAAAGCTTTGTCTACTTACAAAAAGTTTTTACCATAGAGTTCCTGGCAATTGCAAGAGCTACTGGAAGTGACAAAGGGTAGTTCAAGAAATCACCAGGAACTATATGGTAAGAACTTCCTGTAAGTAGGCCTTCTTTTTCTTTTTAAATTTTTCTATCACTGCCGCTTCCAGCAATGGCCGACATCAGGAATCCCACACCTTGACGAGGGGCTTGGCAGCCCTACTTCTATGGCAGAGTGGAAATTTCAGCCTTGGTCTCCTAGATCCTAGTCTGACACTGTGTCTACCACAATGGCTTCTTGAATTGAATTTGGAAGCAAACTGGCAGCCAACATAGCTAGGGTTGCCAAGTCCCCCCAGGGGGCAGGGAAACCCCTGCTCCAGCAGCCTGCTGCCTGCCGCCTGGGATTGGGCCGCCAGGGGGAATCCCACCCCCAAACTGCCGGGCTGAGGGGACGTGTCCAGTGTAGTTATGTCACCCAGAGGTGATGTCATCGTGTCAGGCATGTTTCGGGGGGGGGGATGCTCTGTAATTCGAGGGAAAACTCTATGGTTTTCCCTCAAATTATTGAGGTCCCGCCCCCAGCATGCCTGACACGATGATGTCACTTCCTGGTGATGTCATTGCAGTGCGCGCACTTCGCACGCACGCCAGAAGATGCCAGGAAGAGGACAGACTCCCCCCGCTCCTACAAAGGTACAACTTGACAACCCTAAATATAGCTGTTCCAGAATGGGCAAGATATGTTCCCAATGGTTAGCCCCTGACAATAATAGGGCTGTCTCTTTCTAGACTAGTTACAGGTTCTTCAAGGGCACATCATACAGTGTGTTATAGTAATCCAACCTCAAGGTTACAAAAGCATGGGTCAATGTGGCCTTGAATCTTTGGATTAGCTTCAGTAAAAAATATTACATGATTTTGTATCCTTTTCTGAAGGAGGTTAAACAAACAGCAAATCTTCATATGTGAGCAGACCTGGAGATAGGCTAATTCATTTGATGTGAAACTTTATCTGAATGCAGAACCACATAATTTTTTGCACTACTTTTCTTTTCTGCAGAGTGAATTCTCTCCCCTGTTATTCTTCACAGTGCTTAAAAAATCTAGGAGAAGTGGTTTATATTGGCCATCTGGCAAGGGGATTTGGGAAGTCCTGCTGTTAACCTGTGCATGTTGCAAGAAAGGGACTTTCACTAATGTATTGCAATACCATTAGACCTTGACTGGTAATGTTTTGTTACTGATGATCTATAAGCAGCTGTCAGGCAAGCTTCTTTTCGTGTATATTTTCTATGTAAATTCATAGCATTTTCCTGGCTATGGGGCTATTGCTTTGTTCTTCCACCTCCTTTTAGTCTTTTTTAAAAATTTCTTTCAGATCTTTCCACAAATATATAAACCTGGATTTTGGTTTCTAGGAAAATAACAGTCAGTTTTGAGTCAATAGTTATTTTAATTCTCAAATTTAATAGCTTTACCAGTGAAGCAACCCAAAGCATTTATTTCAGGCAGCAGATTGTAAAGGTGGTGGGAACCTGCTTCTAATCTGTCATTAAAATAATATACTTCACTTTTCATTTTTTCTTCAACTACAGAAATGCCAAAAACTGGCACCATGCAGTTATGCCTTGCTCAGATTCTGGATGGGAAAAAGTGTTCTCCTGCAGTACCCAGTGCTCTAAGGCAGTATATTAGAGATGTTTTTAAGCACTACATGACCATTTAACCTGGACCCCCCTCCCATGCCAAAGTGGGGCTTAAGTTAAAATATCTTCATACACAGCTGTGTTCATTCAGCTGCTAAGCATAAAAATATATGCTTGGACAAGGGGATATTAAAGATTCTTTTATCAAAAGATCTGCCCGTTCAGTTTGACCATGTGTGATGGAAGATGAACACTGGGCTTAACTTGAACTATGAAAAGGGTTGTATGAATATATTAGGAATCAGTTTAAAGTCTGGGAACACAGCAACGCCTAGGTGCTGTACCGTACCAGCAAAAGGGCTGTATTTTATATCAACATATATCAACATACAGGTATATTATGATTAAATATATACAGGTATACAGGTATATTATGATTATGTGTTTGCACTAATATTGAACAGTGTTTTTATTGCTATTCCTGTGTCCTCTTCTCCTCTGCTGTCTTTTTCTTTATATCAAGGATGATTTGATGTCCATAAAAAGACATTCTAAATTCATTCCTAAATTGTTCACAATGCCTATTTTCCTGCTGAGTCTGGTGTCTTTTATAATTGCCTCAGTTTGTTTACATTAAAAAGTGAACAGCATTTTAAGTATTGTTGTAGCTGCACAGTGGCATCATTCAGCATGGTGGTTAAGCATTAATGGCTAGCTTGAACTATGTATGTCCCAGGATCTTCATGGGCAGGCCATGTATCTTTTAAAGTTAATTTATTAGAACTTAGGTGCTACTCTTCTGCTTGCAAAAGTTGGTGGTATTAATCACGCTGGCACACGCTCAAAACTTAACTGTACTGAGCTACCATTCCCAGGTGGTAATCTAAGAATACGTAAATCCAGTTAGTATAAAGGAATATGCTTTTCTTTGGGAGTGGATTTTGGTAGAGGGGCAAAATTAATAAGGCTCTAGCACCAGAAGCAAAACCATGCAGTTTATTGCACCCAGTCAGGATTGAGAAAACTAAATAAATCAACATTTCTTGGTAGGTAATATATTTTCTGTGAGAGGTGTTGCATAGACAGATGGTGGACAGTGATGGCCATGGCAAAGTATTTGCCATTGGCCAAATAGACAAGGCTGGAGTAAAGAGTTTTTGAAAATAGAGACAAGCCGTTCAGCTACCATCAGCAGGGTGAAACTCTTTTTTTATAAAGCAGTGTGTGTATTGCAGATGTTTTGTGCGTGTTATTTTGAATGGTTGAGGATGTTTGTAATTTATGATAAAACTGTAATCAAAACAGTAGTATGATTGAGCATACCTGGCTTTAATTCATGTAATTCATTCTGTGCAGACTGTAGATACAATGCATACCTAGTAGAATATTTTAGTTATGTTTAATAAATAATTAGTACTTAATCCAGTCAAGCATATGCACAACAGTTGGGCACCACACTCTCATAGGGCCTGATGCAACCCTGTTCTTCCTGTTGGCAGAGTGTAAATATGCAGTAAAGCAGAGCACAAGTTGTTTAAAGAATAAAGCCAGTTTATTAAGAAGAGAACAAACTTTGTAAGAAAGAGAGAGAAAGAGAAGTCTAACTGTCTAGCTAGGAGAGAGTCGGCAAACTGAAGCTGAAACCGAATGATTTATGGTGCAATCATATACAGACTTACTCTGGTCTAAGCTCATTGAAGACTCGGCCTATGAAGCTGCATTAAACTGAATCAGACCATTAGTCAATCAGAGTCAATATTCTCTACTTAGACTGGCGGTGGCTCTCCAGAATCTCAGGCTGAAGTCTTTCACATAATCTATAATCTAATCCTTACTGGTGATGCCAGGGATTGATTCTGGGGCTTTTTACGCATGAAGCAGATGCTCTGTTAACGCTGAATCCATAATATTAATTCAAAAGTAAGTCCCGCTGTGTTCTGTTATGTGTGTGTAGAACTGCAGCCTTGGCTTTATTCTGTGTGGACTTTCTTGGCAGTGATGTCTTGAACTCAGTGGGATTAAGTTCTAAGTATGCGCAGGATCAGGTTTGTAGGAGTTCAGTGTGCTATGCTGAATATTAAAACAGAAGTAGGTATGTTCAGGCACTTAGCTTTGACTCATGTCCTGCTTGCTGATCGTTCAGCAAACTATTTGGATAGGTCCAAACAAAATCAGATGTGACCATTTCGCATAATTATGCTGCTTTCTTGCACCATTACAATGTTTTTCTTAGCAGCTCCTCCGCCGTTCATCTACTATTGCTTTTAAAAGGCATGCTGTTAAAAGGAAAACCGGAAAAAAAAAAAAACTAGGTGTCTGTCTGACTTCAGTGTCTGCTCAGTATGGTTATGAATCTGCCTTCTCTTCTCTTTACTGATATTGATGAAAATAAAATGCTGCTGCTTAGGTACAAAATCATTCAACATGAACTTCAAGAAAAACTATCATGGTAATCCAATCAGGAACATGCTTCATGTCTAATCGAGGGAGTTCTGCATGGGAAGTTTGACTGGAGTGTATATTTGTGTCAAAGTTTGCTGCATGCCTAATTGGAAGTAGTGAAAGTTAGGCTTCTCTCAGACTATATCTATATTTCTGAAAGTGGTAGACTCTGCAATGCTTTGTTTATACAATGAGGGAAGGTTGTGGAACAAATGGAGGGGGGGGGAACAACAGCAAAGCTATAGCAAATTGACTGCCCTTTTATGCCATTTAGACACATGAATATCAGTGACAACATACTGCAGTAAATAGATTAGGAGTTACTGCCACTGTTGTATCTTTCTGCATTCATTACAGATAATGGGATTATGAATAAAATAAGAACATAACAGCATTTATAATTTCAGGTAAGTGGAAACTAATCCAGAGTTACTGAGGTTATCAGTAGTTTATAGGAAGTGCATGGAGGCTTGATGATTGCTGTCATTTTGCAGTCATTAATAAAGGTACCCTGGCATTTATGATGATATACTGTGCCAAAAACAAAATGTTTCTCTTATGCAATTACTTGGGGGAGGGGGTTAGTATGTGATTTTTTAATTTCTTTTCTCTTTTTTTGCTATTGCTTGTGAAGAGCTTGATACAAGATTTGCAAATGGGCAAGTGCTGTCAAGTAAAAGTATTAATTCAATAGCCAGCAGAGAATTTTTACGGCATCCAAAGGAGAAAGAAAATTTCAAATGTATCTTGTCCTTGGGGGAAAGAAGGAACCAAGGAACTCTGGGGCAAAGAAAGAAGTCTTGCCCATTATTGTTTTTTATTAGCTCATCAGACTTTTTGAGATATTCTATCCTGGGCAATGCTGCAAGCAATTTGCTTCTTTATTTATTCCCAAGTCTTCCTGCAGCTTACAGTCCATAAAACTGTAAAAGCATTAATTTAAAAGATGAACAAATATGTAGTTGACTAATAAAACTCTACAACTCCACTGGGCCTTCTTACATTACTGAGTAAATTGCTAGAATTGGCCTGTTGCTTGTTGTTTTGGAAATCTGGATTGTTAGATGAAATCAAATTATCTAAGAGGATATTCTGGGGTCCTTGGGGGAAATGGCCCCCATTAGAATCCCTCTTAGGATGTTTTTTTGCATGAATGATAGAGGAAATGCCCTGTGTTCCTTTCCTCCTTAGGCACGCCTCACTGCCCTTTGATATCAGTGTAGTTCAGGCTCCTATCAATCCTAGGCCCACACATTTGTACATGTGTACAAAAATGGGGAACAAATCATGACAAAAATGGGGATCCCCAAGGGTTGAGGGTCTCAGGCACATCAGGTTTGCTTTTGAATGAATGATAGAGGAACTGCCCTGCGTTATGAATGAGGCAGCATATCGATGCGTTGGTTTCTATCGTGTCATGCTTATGCAGTGTGTTGAGAACTTTGTTTCTCTTGACAGTTTCATGTGCCCATTAAGCAGAGGTGTGAGGTGTGTTCATTTGTCATAGACCATACATTAACTCACTGTAGAAGAAGGTTTAATTCAGAACAAGTTGTTAAGTAGAGAATACATTAAATCTGGAAGCATCAATGCATCAAAAGCCATAAGGAGCAGATGACATGTGCTCTTCAGGAGGTATTTATGGTAATTAAAAAGAATATATAAAACAGTTAAAAGGTCAGGTAGTCTGCAAACAAGATAAATTGTTTAGGCCATATGTTACAATAAGAAGAGGTAAGAGTAAACAAAAAGATCTTCAGAACTTAGTTCAAAAACACCTTGACAACAACCAGACCTGACGCAATCAGGAGAATATATCTTCTGTAAAAGCTCTAACTGTTCCTGCTTAGGGGCAGTGAGAGAGGAAACAACACTGCCTTAGCTTTCAGCTCTCATCTGCAGTCCAAATGATGTCTTCACCTCCTCTCTCCGTTGTAGCAGGTTTACACTAGAACTAATTACAGCTTTGGTTCTTGATATTTTTAAAGTCAGTAGATTAACTTTAACATATGAGGCCCACTTAAAACACAGGAAACAAGAAATTTTTGTAAGTTCATAAGCTCTTTTCTCTTTAGAATGAATGCTGCAATCCTCTTAGCATGCTTCATTGCCATTTTTTTCCCTAGTCCATGGTATGCACTGCTTCAAATCCAGATTTTTGAGGGCATGTATTTGTGTGTACCACAGCTGCAAAATATGTATGTTATTCTTTTCAGTCAAAATGGTTATCATGTGTAGCATGGTCTCCTATTATGTGGGATAGAAGCATCAGATATGCAGTGCCTGGAAAAGCCTGTATTTGGACTTTATTGGTGGGGGGTGTCCCAGTAGCCAGTTAATAGTCCTGTTTGACAATCTAGTGTTGGGTTGGCAGAGTGTCATAATATGTTCTTTTGTCATTGGATGGATTCTTAGTATACCAACAAGCTTAATACTTGGTTGAATAGTTCAGATTTGCAAAGACAGAGTAAGAAATGTGTGCAGTATCTCCTGCCGTTTTGTGGAATAATAAACACCTTTACTGAGTCCATTAGTCATATTCTAAAGATTTGTACCATTAACTGTGTAAGCACAGACTTAATTTTTTGTTTTCCTAACAGCATCTTGTGATATGAGGCCAGCTACATTTGGAAAGCTGGGTCAGTTCCAAAAGCATTTGGCAATCCATTGAAGAGGCTACTGTATAAAAGAGCAGTCAAAAACTTAATTTTACCAAAGAGAGACCAATTTAATAAAGCTTTAATAAAATGGAAAGGTGGTACATTAAAAAAATAAGGGCAGCAGAAGCTTTTTGAGATATCCAGGATTTTTCCTAGATTACTTATGAGTGGTTATCAACCTGATGAGCAGAAAGTCTGTGTATGTGTTTGTGCTTGGTACAAATAAGTTCATCAACAGTCTTCTGTGCAGTCGCACATGGGGACTGCACATGAGCAGGTCATTGTATAGGTCTTTACAGCAAAAAGCCTCCAGGGGGTGCCACATGCTGGAGCGAGAAGCTTGTTCCCACCCAGTGACCACATGCTTCTGCCCAGCAGCACCCCTTACCCTCAGTTCCTCTTTTGCCACTGAAGGAGAAGGTCATGTTTTCAAAATCTCCGGCTCCAGTCAAGTGGATTTCATCCAGATTTCTTGAAGCGATAGCTTCTGAGTCCCTTCCATGGCTCAGAAGGCCCTTTTCAACAAGTGCTCCCAATGTGAAGATGACCAAAACTGACAAACACAGCCTTTGTCTGTGTCTTCACATGTAAGGCCTGCCAACACTTCACCCCTAAAGCTAGGGAAGATAGGGTGTTGAAACTTTTTTTTTTTTAAATATTTTTATTCAAGTTTTCATTTTTCCCAACATATTCACATCTTTTAACATACATTATCTTTAGCCTGGAGTAAAACAACCAAAATGTTAAATTCCCTTATGCCCATTCCTTATTTTACGTTGTATCTATTGTCATACCAGTCATAAAACTGTTGCCATGTTCTAGTAAATACATATTCCTGTTTGTTATTTAACTTCATTGTCAAAATATCCATTTCGGCTACCTCATACATTTTTTTTTTTACGTATTCTTCCAATGTGGGAGTTTTTTCCATCTTCCAATATTTTGCAAACGCGCCGCTGTAATACCATGTATAGTCAATTTCTTTTGTTCTTTTACAAATCCTGCAGGTATAATATTTAATAAATACAATTCAGGTTTCAACGGGATTTCAATCGACATTATGTCTTGAAGTGTTTCTTGAATCATCTGCCAGAACGTCTTTGCTTTTGCACATGTCCACCACATGTGGTAATATGAGCCTGTATTTGTTTTACACTTCCAACACACATTTACATTTTTTTTTGAATATTTAGAAAGCCTCTCTGGTGGGATATGCCACCTATGAAACATTTTCCATATGTTTTCTTTGTAAGTACAAGCTCTCGTGATTTTAAAACTTTCTTTCATATTTTGGACCAGCTATCCAGACCTATATTATAGCCTATGTCTCGAGCCCAACTAACCATATTGGGTTTCACCCACTCATCTTGCATTCCATATTCCAACAGATAGTCATATATCTTTTTAATTATCTTATCTTCCGATGTTAACCATACCTTTTCTAAATCTGTATACTCTTTACTGAAACCTTGTTTTTTATCAATATTATATCTTGACTTTAATTGGTTGAGTTCCCACCAAGTTAGATTTACACCTTGTTCCCTCAATATTTTGTTGGGTTTGAGCTCTGATTTGGCATCTAGAAGTTCTCCATAACTTAACTTTTTTTCCTGCGTTATCAATGTAGGTTTTATAAAGGCTTCTAAGGGGGATGTCCACTTCGGTATCTTCCGGTAGTGTTTGTACTTTATCTCTTCCCATTTCTTCAATAACGCCCCTCTTATTGCATGATTTCTAAAGGTTTTATTTTTTTCCCCATACCATAATATTTTGTGCCATCCTACTTGCAGGTCATGGCCTTCTAAACTTAATAACCTATGATTTCCTAACTCAACCCAATCTCTTAACCAGACCAACCCCGCAGCTACATAATAATTATACCAAATCGGTAAACCAAGACCACCCCTAACCACTTTGTCTTGTAAGTACTTTAATTTAATTCTGGGTCTCCTTGATTGCCATATAAACTTTGTGACACTTTTTGTTAACTCTTTAAAGAAAGATTGGTTTTTTAAAATTGGTATAGATTGAAATAAAAAGATTAAACGGGGTAGGACGTTCATTTTGATTGATGCAACTCGACCCATCAGAGATAGTTGTAATTTTTCCCATATTTCGAGATCTTTTTGAACTTCTGTCAGTATTTTCAAGTAATTTTCCTTGTAAAGTGAGCTACACCTATTTGTAATATTAATTCCCAGATATCTAACTTTGCTTACTATCTCCATTTTTGTTTTTTCCTTTAGTTGCTTTTCCGTTTCCTTTGTACAATTTTTGGTTATCATTTTCGTTTTTGCTTTGTTTATTTTGTATCCTGATAGTTGACCATACTCTTCCAGTATGTATAAAAGCTTACCCATGGAGTTAAGTGGGTCTTCAACTATAAATACGACATCATTGGCAAAAGCCAAAATTTTGAAAGTTTCTCCCTTTGTCCTTAACCCTTTGACTCCACTGTCTGCTCTAACCACTTCGCACAAAGTCTCCAACGTGAAAATAAAAAGAAGAGGGGAGAGAGGGCAACCTTGCCTAACCCCTTTCTCTATCGGAAATGCCTCAGATATAGTACCATTAAAAATGACCTTTGTCACCTGATTATCATATATTGTTTCCACCGATCTACAAAATTTTCCATTATCATTCCAATGCCTTAACTGGTGTAGCATAAAATCCCAATTAAGCTTGTCGAAAGCTTTTTCAGCGTCCATAAAACAAAATACTGCCTGTTTATCAGGATGTACTTCATAGTATTCTAAACTGTTTAGGACGGATCTTATATTTTGTCTTAAATGTCTATGAGGCAAAAAACCAGATTGATCACTTTGTATTGTCTCTGATAGAACTTTTTTAAGCCTGTTTGCTAGAATTGTTGCATAAACTTTATAGTCCGAGTTTAGCAGCGAAATTGGTCTGTAATTTCTGACCTCCGTTAAGTCAACTGCCTGTTTTGGGATCAGGGTTATTAACGCTTCTCTCCACGTTGTGGGCATCTCTCCTTTATCATAGATTTGCTGCATCGTGTTTTTTAAGGGACCTATTATCTGTTCCAGAAAGATACGATAAAATTCCTCGGGGATCCTGTCTGGACCAGGCGCTTTTTTAGGTTTTAGTTTACGAATTGCTTCTGTTATTTCTGTTTTTGAAATGGGGTCATTTAATAATCTTTTCTGTTCCTCAAAAAAAATTTTTCCCTAAATATTTCTTAAAGTAGGATTCTATCTGTAATTTTACAGTATCCTCTCGTTTGTACAGTTCTTTATAAAAATTTTCTATGATTTTTTTCTGATCCTTTATATTTGTGTGTTCTTTACCTTGGTTGTCTCTTAGTGATTTAATATATCTATTTGCTTTTTCTTTTTTCATTTTATACGCTAACCATCGTGTAGGCTTATTTGCGTTGTCAAAAGTAAATTGTTTAGCATATAGTAATTTCTTCGCTAATTCCTCCGCCATTTCACAGTTTAACTTATGTTGAAGTTTTTGTAAAGTATCTTTACTCTTAATATCCAAAGGATTTTCTCTCAATTTTTTTTCCTCCATCTTAATTTGCTGGGTTAGATTTGAGTAATTTAATCTCTGTTTTTTCCGGAGCCAACATTCTTGGCTTATCATTCTGCCTCTGAGGAAGGCTTTGAAGGTGTCCCACACCACCTGGATGCTAATTTCAGGGCAAATATTTCTCACAAAAAATTCTTCAAATTCCTCTTTGCATTTCTTAACAAAGTTTTCATCATTTAACATCCAAGTTTTTAGTGACCACCTACTCACCTTCGGTGCATCGTGTAATGTTAGTACAACAGGACTATGGTCGGCAAAAGTCATCGGAAGTATTTCTACTTCCATGACATCGCCCAGCATTGTTGGAGACAGCCAAATCATGTCTATGCGTGACCACGCCTTATGCCTGTGTGAATAAAAGGTGAAATCTTTTCTGTCCCCATTTTTGAGTCTCCATGAATCCACAATATTGAATTCCTCAACCACTTGGGCAAAGGATCTCGATAAAGTGTTACTCTTATAGTGTTTAGTTTTTACTGACTTCTTATCTAAGTTAACGTTTACAACAGCGTTGAAGTCTCCAGCTATAAGTAATTCATCAAATGCTTGGTTTGCAATTATTTCACGGAGTTTATTATAAAATTTTTCCTGGGTTTGGTTTGGGGCGTAGATATTCACCACTAGTGTCACCTTGTTTTGTCTTCTAATTTTTATAGCTAAAATTCGTCCTTCCTCTTCTTCATACACCATTTCCGGGAATAGATCTTGTTTAACATATGTGGCCACCCCAGCTTTTTTCTTTAATTTGTCTGCTGCGGCAAAGTTTTGGCCTAATTTCCTATAAATCAATAAATGCTTATCACTTTGTTTAATATGTGTTTCCTGGATACACACAATATCAACATTCAGTTTTGCAATTTGTAAAAAGGTTTTCTTTCTTTTCTGTGGTGAGTTTAATCCGTTCACATTAATAGACACCAGTTTAATTACATTTCTAGTCATGGCTTATATTTTTACTTTCTTCCTTTTTCAGTTGTAGTCTTGTTATGACCCTCCCAGTAGGATATTTCCTTGCCTTTTTCCCTTTCTCTGATTTTTGTTTGTCCTTCCCTTTTTTCCCCCCTTCCAGTACTGTATCTTCCTCTTCTGATTCAGAGGATCCCTCTTCAGGTAAACCTAATTCTTTACCAAATTTCCCCACAAAATCATCTAGTTTGAATATCAAAGTTAAATTATACTTTGACCCTTTATAGTAGAAGGATAGGCCCTCAGGTGTCAACCACCTATAAGTTACATCACTTGCCCTTAGAGCTGAAGCCAAGGATTGGTAGTCATGTCTCTTCAACCTCACCCTCCATGGTGTATCTTTTAAAATTCGGATCTCATTTCCTTGCACCATCAGGGGTTCTATCTTAGCTTTTTCCATTATTTTTTCTCTTATAGATCATCTGTAAAATTTCATATGCACTTCTCATGGCAAATTATTTCGTTTCCCAAAAGCAGTGTTCCTCCTAAATACAGATTCAATATCATTACTCAACGTCTCTGATACCTCTGACCCCATCCACTCCTGCAACATGCTTGTCATTGTCTCCCTTAGATCTTCTTCCTTTTTTTCTGGGATATTTTGGAATCTCAGTACCAATGCTGATTTTTCTAACTCAAGGAATATCAAAGAGTTTTCCAAAGAAGTACACTTTAAACTCAGATCTTCCAACTGTTGATCCACAACCTCCAACTTCCCCTCTGTTATATTATTTGCTTTCTTCAGCTCTACTATGTCTTGCCTGTTTTCTAACATCTGCGTTTTAATTTCATTCAGTTGAGCAGATAGTTGCTGTGTGGATCTGTCTAGTTTTTCTTGTAATGGTTCTAGTGCTTTCGCTACTAAGCTTGGCATTGTAGCTTGAATGACTTGATTCATCAGCTCTATAATGTTTTCATTTTTCTGTGTGTTTATGTCTTTCGGGTTTGGTTGACTAGCTCCCGACGTCCCTGAAAAAGACATCTTCCTTGATCCTGTTGCCATTCTACTTCTTAGTACTTAACAGTAAATTGTCTAGGTATTGTCGATCCCACTTTCTTTATATAGTTGGTAAGGTATTGTTTTCCCCTATTCAGTTCTATAATATTGACTAGTTTGATTATCTAAATGTTATTTATTTTCTATCTATTCTGTACTATTCTGTACTAATCTATACTAATCTGTTCTTAACTACTCTATTCCTAACTACTCTTAAATTTTAATTATTCTATACTATTCTATACTATTCTGTTATTCTATACTATATCACTAAGTCTATTCTACTTTATAGCCTATTCTATCTTATATCCTATATCTTGTTCTATCCTATACCTCTAGGTCTATTCTATTCTACTCTTAATTACTTTACTCTTAACTACTTCTAATCACTCTTATTCTATAGTATTCTATGTTGTTTTATTTTCTATTCTACAGTCTGTGATGCTCTATTTAATCTGTGAATATAACAAGGCGGAGCAAAAACAAGGGGTAAAGAAAGCATTGTACATCAAGCATTCAAGTAGCTGATGTATAACTTGAAATACTGTACACTGACAAGAGCCCTCCAAGGAAGGGTGGTTATAAGTTAAACAAATAGATAAATATCAGACAGGAGCACAGAAATCTTGCCTCTAAATACCAATCCAGAAAGAAAAGAAAAGGGGATGGTAAAGTTTAAGTTCTTGCTTTATAGTCTATTTCCCTCGCTTTGATCTCTTAGTCCACCTTTGCTCAAAGCCTTGACTGTGTGGTAAGGGAATGCTTGGTAAGGGAAGAGCACTAAAACGTTCGTTCTCCCCTTGTTGTGGATTGCTTGGTGCTTTCACTTGTCCTTGTATTGCATCAATGGTACAGCTCTAAACCACGACGCAGCAAACTAGCAGTCTTACGGGTGTAGTCCCAGTCTTCCTAGTTGCTAGCTGTGCAATCGATCCCCTTTCCTCCCCAGCCGAAGATGAGTACCGGCAGCAGTACCAACCGCAACAACTGCCCGCAACGTCTCCCGTTTCTTCCAACCTTTCTGGTCCTTTCCTCCTCCATGGGCTTCTCCTCTGCTTTCTCTCCGCTCTCTCCTCTTGAAGCGAGTCGAGGTTCTCTATGCCGCTCCTTTTCTCGGTGCTCGACTCGCCACGCCTCTCCTCCTCGCCCAGACCCTCGCCGGCTCGGAAAGGTTTCCTCCAAGAACATATAGGAGGTATTATTCAGTATTGTTTGTCTGTTGTATAGTTTAGCTGAGTTTAATTACTAGATGTTAATTTTTCCAAAGTTTGGGGCTTTACTTTTCCAGTTGCCTCCTCCACAGTTCTCCGGTGTTGTCTGTGCTTCAGCGCTTGCCGCGAAGCTTCTTGTCCCTTCTTCTTGTATTAGCTAGCCGGGTTGGTGAGTTTGACCGCCGTCACAACACTCACCCCCCGACGATAGCTTTACATTCGGGCTCTCTTCAGGAGCCTTGTGGGGCACAAAACCCCCTAGTTAGAAGGGAATTCTGCATTGGGTTCTTGGAGCTGTGCTCCGCGTCTTCTGCAGCCGACGTGACCGGAACCGGAACTCAGGGTGTTGAAACTTAAGGCAGCATTGTGGGAGAAAGCCCTTAAAACCTTGGAGCCTTTGTCCAAGTTGGCCCTGGAGAAAACTCCCAATTCTCCAGGGCTAGCCTGATCCCATCAGATCTTGGAAGCTAAGCAAGGTTGGCCCTGGTTAGTATTTGGGTGGGAGACCTCCAAAGAATACCAGGGTTGTGATGCAGAGGCGGGCAATGGAAACAACCCCTGAGACATGTCTTGCCTTAAAAACAAGTCTAGCTAACCACTTTGTTGTGCATAACACTAAAGAGCTAGAACTTCTGGCTGCCAGACAATCTTAGGATCTCCTGGCTATTCTACGCAGAACAGGCGGAAAAAATGGAAAAAACCCCAACCCAACAAATAGCTGCGAACTGAGAGGGTTAAGCTAACAAAAGAATTATTATGAAAAATATAGACATTTATTAGGGTGTACACATAAATAAAACAAAATTAAGTTAAAAGAGACAGTCCAAGTATCAGACAGTCCAAGTATCAGACATCAGACTGGTTCTTAATGAACTTAGTTTTAAATGTGTGATGCTTGGACTGTCTCTTTTAATTTAATTTTGTTTTATTTATGTGTACATCCTAATAAATGTCTATTCTACGCAAAATACCATATGAGAATTAATTAATTCCACATCTTTGGGATCGACGCGTTTGGCTCCACCTCCCAGATCTGTGTCTCAGTGGCTCTGATCTTGGTCACACTCCCCTCAGGCTCATCAAGCCTCTTCTGAACCTCCAGCTAAGAAGGCTAAAGGCAAGACAAAGGAAAAGCATAAATCAGCTCCCAGCAGAACACTCTCATCTGCACTCCTGAGCCAATGCCAATTTTACAGGAGAAGCCCAGGACTCCATCTCCGGGTGTGAGATCTCCACCTCTTTCTAGCTCTGATGGGGACGGGGATACTGGCTGACCACATGGCCAGGTACTGTGTTAGTCTAATCTGGAGCAAATGGCCACAGTTCCATGGTCTCAGCCTCAACCGCCTATGTGATGGCCTTCACATCCCCCCATGATGTCTCCAGGATATAGGGAGGAATGGGGTGACAACTTTGCAAGATCCAGGGATTCGAGCTTGTATCATTACCCTCATTGGGTGTCATCGTATCTGCCTTCAGCAACTTTTATACAGGCCTCATTCTCCTATTCCTGTCATGAGAGGAGAAGAAGCAGCAATTGTATACGACAGATCTGACACAACATCAAGAGGGTAGGCAAGCCATCTTCGGTGTCTCCCACAGAGGATCTTCAAATGTTTGGAGAGCAGATGATTTGTATGGCCCAGTCTCTCAAGACAGAAGTTATTACCTCGGAGCACAAACCCAAAGACAAGGTTCTGAGTTGCTTCTATTCAGAGTCTCCCAGGATTATTGCTTTCCTGGTGTAGGAGGGCCTTGAGGACCTCACATAGGAACTGTGGCAAAAACCTGCATCTCTCCAGCCTACCTTCAGAAGGGTAGAATATTTTTATAAGATCAAGAAGGAGCCATTTAACCATGTGACAACTCATCCTCTGCCATCCTCCTTGGTTATGGAGGAGATTTAGCTGAAGGGCCGTCAGGCCTACCACACTGCTCCCACAAATAGTGAAGGAAGAATACTAGATGTCCTGGGTTGAAAATTATATTCTTCAGCAGCATTAGGTTCCAAAATTGTTAACTATGAAGCCATTATGGTTGATTATCAGCTCTTCTTATAGGAGAGGATTCTTTCATCCTGGAACTCCTGCCAGAAGACAAGTGTCCCCTCGCTAAAGTTCTGCATATGGAGGCCATTAAACTTTCAAAGCAGTGAATTAATGCAGGATGGCATTCTGCAAATTCAGCTGTGCAAGCCATGGCAAGCTCCATCATACTCAGGAGCCAAGCATGGTTAAGAAAAATGGCCTTCTCTATGGAGACCAGGCTTAAAGTTAAGGAATAACCTTTTGGAGGTTCAACTCTCTTCTCTTCCAAGACAGATTAGATGCTTTCCCTGTTAAAGAAGATCAAGTAGACATCTAAATCCCTAGGAGTTTCACAATCATCCTCATCCCAATTTAAGCAGAGGTCCTTAGTGAGAGAGCCCCACCATTCGTATCAAAGGTACTACCATTTTTCTGGCCCCTTGGGGTCTCAGTATCCTACCCCTAAGCCATTTACTCTACAACAGGGTTACCATAGGTATAAAGATTCCAATCAAACTAGGTCAAATCAGCAATTGCCCTCTTCCAGAGAGGCGGCTTTATCCCGGAAGTCATCCTTCTGACTAGGATCATTGCCAGCCCCTGTTAAGTTCAGGGACAGGTTAGCTCAGTTTGCTACAGCCTGGGAGGCTATTACCTCCGACAAGTGGGTTTTGTCCATAGTTAAATTTGGTTATACATTAGAATTTAAATGTATTCCCCCTGGTTCTTTACATTTAAGGGGATCCAACCAAGCAGCTTTGGGTCTTAACCAGGCTTTGGCCTCCTTAATTGACAAGGGTGCCATAGAGGAGGTTACAGTGTCTCGGGCATTGGAGGGTTTCTTCTCTCATATGTTTCTAGTAGATAAGAAAGATGGGGGAGTTAGTTCCATTTTAGACCTCGGAAAACTGAACATTTTTCTTGATGTTTCCAAGTTCTGTATGGTGTCCATTCTTTCGATTTTGTAATTATTAAAATTTAATTGTTGGTTCATCATTATTGATTTGAGGGATACCTATTTTTATATTTCAATCCACCCTCAGCATCACAAATTCTTATGTTTTTCATGAGGGGAATGAGCTTTTCAGTACACTGTCCTACCCTCTGCTCTAGCCACTGCACACAGGGTATTATCTAAGTGTTTAGCCCTGGTTATTGCTTACCTTCATATGTGGGGTTACTATATATTCCCTTACTTAGATGATTGGTTACTGGTGCCAGATTCCAAGGACTGATTGTTGAGTCATTGCACTCTTGTCCTAGAGACCTATCAAGGAGTAGGACTCCTGGTAAACTGGGATAAATCATGATTAGTTACATTTCAGAGGGTAGAATTTATCAGAGCCATGCTAGATTCCCTAGTGGGGAAGGGTTTTCTACCTTCGGAAAGGGTACAGGCTTCGGAAAGGGTACAGGCTATCTTTGCCTTGGTGAGACAGTTCAGATCTCACCAGTTACAGTCAGTTCAGAAACTTCGGTACCTTTTGGGATATATGGCTTCTACGACCACAGTCCTGCCTATGGCTAGATTACATATGCGACCTCTTCAGCTCTGGTTTCTGTCTTGTTATAAAGCTGGGGTTCATGCCTTATGGCCCAGATTTTCTATTTCCTGGCCTGTCATACAGTCTTTATTGTTGTGGTCTTCTATGGATAATTTATCCTGAGAGATTTCTTTTGGAGTTTCTGAACATGAGGTAGTACTTACTATAGATGTTTCGCTCTTGAGTTGAGGTGCCCACTTTGAGGGATTGCTGGCTAGGGGTACTTGGTTAGAAGATGAGAAGCTGCAACACATTAACATTTTAGAATTGCAAGCAGTTCATTATGCCCTTAGTTGTTTCTCAGATATTCTTTGGAACCAATCTATTCTTGTCCAGACAATACAGTTATGATGTTTTATTTGAACAAGCAAGGAGGTACAGGATACAGAAGTCTATGTCAGGAAGCTATCCTTGCATGGACACAGCAGTGAAGCTCAGTGCTTCCATTAAAGCTATCCAGATCCCTGTGAGTTTAAACATGGAAGCCAACAGATTGAGCAAAGCTGGTATACTCTCCTATGAGTGGTCCATAAAGGCCACTTACCTGGGACCACTTTTTATCCTCTGGAGGGGTTCCAGACATCAATCTTTTTGTGACATGCGAAAACAAGAAGGCTGTACAGTTCTGTTCTTGAGCAGGAGTAGGAATTAGTTCTGTTGGGGATGCATTTCAGCTGCATTGGCAGTGAGCCCTGTTTTATGTGTTCCCTCCATTCCCACTCCTTATCAGTGTAATAGAGAAAGCCAAGAGGGAGAGATCAAACATGATCCTGGGAGCACCCTTTTGATCTTGTCAGATATGGTCTTTGATCCTTATGGAGATCTCTTGGAGTCAGTTCCTTCCCCTACTAAATTGACCAGATTTAATCACCAGCAACCAGGTCCTTCATCATGATCTGAATTGTCTCAGCGTGATGGCTTGGAGGCTTCAGACAGAGACCTAATATTTTCTAAGAAGGTTAATGACATTCTCTTGCAGTCACATAATTGTTTATGATTGTTACAATTGTTATTTATGTGTTTTATCCTTCATGTAAGCCACCCTGAGCTTGCCTTGGGAGGGAGGGAAGGGTATAAATTGAACAAATGAAATAAATAAGCAAATGAAATCTTATAAGTGCAGACAATTTTCCCTTTGGTGTAGTGGGAAGGACATGTCACTGGGTGGTGCCCCATTGCAGCTCATATTTGATTATTTGTTACACCTGAAAACTAAGGGCCTTACCACCGTCTGGTGAGCATTTTCTTCTTCTAAGGTTCACTTGGCTGCTATCTCTTGCTATCACAGAGAGATTGAGAGAGGATCGCTTTTCTCCCATCATTTGTCTAAGAGGTTTTCTTAAGGGTTTAGGTAATCTCTGTCTGCCTCAGGATCCTTTAGTACCCCAATGGTCTCTATCTCTGTGTTAGAACAGTTAATGCTCAAACCTTTTGAACCCCTTGCTAACTGTTCTTTGGCAGAACTTTCTATGAAGGTGTGTTTCTTAATAGCAGTTACCTCAGTCAGGAGGGTGAGTGAGCTAGCAGCTCATCAAATGGATTCCCCATTTTTGAAGTTCTTTCCTGAAAGGGTAATCCTTCGCCCTAGTCTTAGGTTTCTCCCTAAGGTAGTTTCTAGCCTCCATTTATTCCGACATATTGTTTTGCCGGTATTTTTTTTCTGCACCAAACTCTGAGAGTGAGCACTCATTGCATTCTTTAGATTTTAGCATGGCATTTATTTTACCTGAAGAAAACCCTGGAGTTTTGCAGGGATAGAGCCCGGTTTGTTTTAGTGGCCCTAGGAGAGGTAAGAGAGCATAATCTCAGACACTGTCCTGATGGATTGTCGGGGCCATTACAGAGTGTTATGATATGGCCAGATTGCCATGTCCTTTGAACATTTTATTTATTTATTATCAGGGGTCATTTCGTAGAAAAAGAGGTGCAGGAGCTCATTAGCATAACTCATTAGCATAACTCATTTGCATATGCCACACCCCCTAACATACTGGAAGTGTGTCAGAAGGAAACACCCACCCCTCAGGCTCCACTCCACAGGTGAGTGCAACTGACCTGCTCTTCCTCCATTCCCTTCCTCATCCAATACTTTGTGCAATAAAAATAAGCGTAAAGAACACACCCTCATTCTCTTCCTGCTCCCTTGAAACCACCAGGTTTCAAGTAGACTTGAGATACCCAGGACATGTGCACCACCCATCCCTTCCCCTTCCCCTTCCCTGCCCCACAACAAGACACCCTGTGAGGTAGGTGGGGCTGAGAGAGGTCTCTTGAGAACTGCTCATGAGAGAACAGCTCTGAGAGAACTTGTGACTGGCCCAAGGTCACACCAGCAGCTGCATTTGGAGAAGTGGGGAATCAAACCCGGTTCTCCCAGATTAGAGTCCAACTCCTGACCACGACACCAAACTGATAAGGTGGAAGCTGCTGAAGGGTTGGTGAAATTTCTCCAGTACTTCTGTGCCAAGTGCCCAGATAAAAAATGGTATACTTAGAAAATTTATATGCCACCTTGAGCAAGTCTCTGGAAAAGCAGCACACAGTCATAAAAAGAACAATGATAAAATTATCAATATTAAAACAAAACATTAAAAACAATAAAGACCCTAGCAGGGCTTTCCCCTGGGGCGCAGCGCCTCTGCACTGCTCGGGGAAGCTGAGGAGGGGGCAGGGCTTGGTCATGTGCCTGCCCCCTGGGCTCCTCACTCCCAGAGCTGCGCTCCCTGTGTGCTCCCGCTCCAACGGACCCCTTTTTATTATCCTGCCCTCCCCACAAGCAGGCTTAGGGCGGGTTCCAACAATATAAATATAATATACAATACAGTTAAAACCACTTAAAAAAACAATATAAAATCACAAATCCTAAAATACCATGTAAATGGTATCAGATGGATATCAGATATCATAGCGATTAAAATGGAATTAAGAATCCAGGCCGCTGATGGGGGGGGGGGGTCAGCCAGAGGGAGGGGACATCCACTGCCTCAATTAAAAGCTCCATCTTACAGGCCCTGCGGAATTGTAATAAACCCCCCAGGGCCCAGATCTCATATGTGAGCTCATTCCACCAGGTGGGGACCAGGGCTGAAAAAGCCCTGGCCCTACTCGAGGCAAGTCAGATGTCCCTGGGACTGGGGACTACCAAAAGATGTTGATTAGTAGACCTTAGTGCTCTTCGGGGCTCATACGAGGAGAGGAGGTCTCGACGGTATGCTGGCCCCTTGCTGTATAGGACTTTAAAGGTAAGTACCAGCACCTTGAAACGGATCCAGTATTCAATAGGCAGCCAGTGCTGTTTGCGCAGCACTTGGTGGATGTGAGCCATTCACTAGGGCATTGCCATGTTCATTCCACTAGGACAATGGCTTCTTCCACAGCTTTCCTGGATGGAGTGCCTTTTATGGAGATCTGCAGAGTTGCCACATGGTCATCAGCAGACACGTTTGTACATCACTACACTTTGGATATGCAGGCAAGATATGAGAAGAAGAAGAAGAGATTGGATTTATACCCCGCCCTTCACTCAGAGTCTCAGAGTGGTTTACAATCTCCTTTCCCTTCCCCTCCCCACAACAGACACCCTGTGAGGTAGGTGAGGCTGAGAAAGCTCGTTCAGGAACTGCTCCTGAGAGGACAGCTCTGACAGAACTATGGCTTGCCCAAGGTCATTCAGCAGCTGCAATTGGAAGAGTGGGGAATCAAACCCGGTTCTCCCAGATTAGAGTCTGCGCACTTAACCACTACACCAAACTGGCTCAAGTGGGCAAGACAGTTCTTCATTTGCTGTTCAAGTGAGGAGAGCATGCCCCGCCATCTGGTGAGTAGCATGTGGGACTGCACAGAAGATCGATGATGAAAACAAAGTTGCACTTACCTGTAACATTTGTTCATCAAATACCTTCTGTGCAGGCACACATACCCTCCCCCCTACCCCACTGCATGCTCTGGCTTCAGTGGTGCTAGAGGTACTGAAGGCAGGGGGGTGCTGCTGTGCAGAAGCATATGGTCCCTGGGTGAGAAGAAGCTTCTGGCTCCAACACACAGCACCCCCTGGAGGCTTTTAGTTGTAAAGACCTATCCAGTAGCAGGCCTGTTCAAGCACAGTCCTCATGTGTGCCTGCACAGAAGATACTTGATGAACAATAGTTACAGGTAAGTGCAACTTTGTTTTCTTGTGTCTCTAGAAGCGAGTTTATTTCTTTTAGTGGTGGTAGACCATCTGGATAAAATGAAACAGAGACAGAATCTTTAGAGATGTTGCAGAGAGGTGTAACACCTATGATGATAGGTCTTCAACTATCAGAGAAAGTAACATTCTTTGGGCAAGAGTGCATCATACAGTAAGGACCAGGGTATTGTGCTTCATGAAAGCTTGCACACAGTGTAGTGGTTGTACTTAGTAAAATTTATTACTTTGGTTTGGTGAGGGGAGTACTATGTGCCTCTGGTAGTGCTGCATGTGATTTTATAATCATTTTATTATTTATAGTCCACCTTTCTCACTGATGTTACAGAATAAAATCAATGCAATTATACAGCATAAGATGTTCAGTGAACACTGCAATTGAATTTTAATTACAGAATTAGGAGACAATGCAAACCAAAATGACCTAGGCAAAATATAGTAAAATTTCAAAAGTTGAAAACAATAAAGAAAAAGCAAGCTGAAAGCTGGAATAATCATTGTGGGGGATTCATTGCAGTGAATTAAAGTCCTGTTCTATTAAAAAGGTGCCCTCCTGAACTGTTCCATTCTACTACAGTTTATTTTTAAAAAAATCCTGCTGATCATTTCTGTTTTGTAGATTCTGTAGAATGATGGAAGTGTGAGAGCCTGAACACCTCAGACAGGCTGTTCCACAAGGTGGAAGCCACTACAGAAAGTGTGTATGAATAGTTGTCTATCTATCTTACCCATTTCAAGGGTGGCATCTTTAAAAGGCTTTGCTCAAAATTGTTGTGGGTGGAGCATAGCAGAAGAAGTGGTCCTGCAGGTATGTGGGTCCAAGGCCATTAAGGGCTTTATTGGTAATAACCAGCACCTTGACCTGAACCTGATAACTGATACCTAACTAGTGGAGTGACTGCAGAATGAGTGTGTCACCCATCCTTTGCCTAGTGGTCAGTAGAACTGGGCAGTGGCATTTTGTACCAACTGGAATTTCCAAGGTGACTTTAAGGGCTGACCCATTCAAAGAGCATTACTGTAGTCTAGCATCAGGGTAACCATAGCTTGCATTCACATAGCCAGACCAACTGAATCAAGGTAGTGGGTCATTTTTAATCCTAAATGAAGAGTTTGTGATGGATATGTTAATTGCCCTCTAGTTTAAAGTTATATATCACTTCCTAGACAAGTGCTAGTACAAGGGAGGAATCAATGGCATACACTGGCAAGCATAAGCACAAGGTCTTAGAAGCCAACCCTATTTTACTGGGTAAAATGCTAAAGAATGGGTCCTCCATTGCCAAAATTTTGAACATGTTACCCACTTTATAGCTGCTTTTTACAATAAAATTAAACCATCAGGGGAAAAACAACAAAACATTTAGTTCTACTCCAAGAAATGACAATCACAGCATTGGAAGTATTTCCCATTGAAAAAATGAAACAAAAAAAATCTGCCAATAAAACTTGAGCATCTGGGAATAATAAACTGTAAACATAAGATCAGTCATGGAGGTAATAAAGCACTAATATGTTACCTGACAATCACTGGGGAGTTCTGAATCTGAGTCTCTTTTCTAAATTATCCCAGACCTATCCAGGGATTTGACAGTATGGGATGCTGAGACATGTCTGATCTGTAAGGCTGTTTATGGGGGATGCTGTTGTCTCATGGATTGTTGTTGAACATATGTTGAACCTATTGATATGTTTGTTGTAGATTCTGTCGATGTTTGCAGCATACATGGTATGGATTATGGTCTGTTGTCCAGGTACCAGCCTTCTGTCCAAATATTTTCAAACAGAAGTATAGAACAAGACTAAACATGTTGGTATATTGAAACAGGATAACAATTGATTCAGTTTGGCATACTTTCTAATTCTTTCTCAGCTACAAAAGAGAAAGTGGCCAGAACGGAGTCATAGGAACAAATCTTTCCAAAATAGAAATGGTAGATTACTTTTTTGCAACATGAGAGACACCACACTTGCCAAAATGTTTGTGGTTTGAGAAATGTATTATTTGCTTCATGTTCAGAATATGGGGGAGCAGGGGTCATTTCATAGAAAAAGAGGTGCAGGAGCTCATTAGCATAACTCATTAGCATAACTTATTTGCATATGCTAAATTATCAGAAGGCGAGAGGGAGGGAGGGAGGGAGGGAGGGAGGAAGGAAGGAAGGAAGGAAGGAAGGGGACAGTTACTAATCCAAGCCTCAGAAATACCACTATTCTGGGAGGATAGCTTCAGTGGTGGCTGAAGCCTTCAGAAGGCTGGTTGGAAGAACAAGGACCTTTCCAGGGGATGGGGTCATTTTGCTGCAGCCATGACACAAGCAGGCATTCTCCCACCGGGGGGGAGGGCTGGCACCAATTCCCAGAGCTGCGCTCCCCCAAGCTCCTGCTCGAAATGATCCCTGTGGGGGAGAATAAAGACTTTAAAGTAGTAAAGCAATTCCAGTAGGTGGAGCTACCAATTATAGGGGAAAGAATTTTACTTTATTTCTAGAATATTTGGAAATAAAATAAGTTTTGCCTAAATATTAAGGTATTTTCTATAATGACAGGCAGGGTTTTGGTTTAAAGGATTCAAGTTTTTAAATATGCTGATGGTTGTGTTACCTTTTTATGTGCTACCTTTCATTTTTAGTAAGTATGGATTTCTGGGCCTAGACTCAATGTACATATACCACACATTGCCAAGAGTGGATCTCATCAATCTAGGCTCCTCAAGGCTATGGTGTCATGTATGTGTGAAGAATAATCTTTTTGTAACTATATGAAATCTGGACATAAAAATGACAACTTTATAGTTTTAACCAGACTTTGACAAATATGTTATTCTAGCCAAAATGGGGGTAGATATTGCTCCTCGTAGTAGCCACCAATGGGTGCCATTTTGGGTTGCTGCTATAGTCACACCCGATACTGCCTGAACTCCAGTTCATTCTCTCTCTCTCTCTCTGTCTCACTCACTCACTCACTGCAGTGTTTGCATATGTGCAGACATCATTATTAATATTTGGGCGTTTAATCCCAAATTATTATTTTTTAAATAAGAACTGGAAGATGGTAGTCAGGGCTGAGTCCTGTTTCACATATTTACCTCTGCATAGGAGCTAGCCCCTAGATCTATCATCTATACCAGGGGTCCTCAAACTTTTTAAACAGGGGGCCAGTTCACTGTCCCTCAGACCTTTGGAGGGCCGGACTATAGTTTTTTTTTTTTAAAAAAAACTATGAACAAATTTCTATGCACACTGCACATATCTTATTTTGAAGTAAAAAAAAATGGGAACAAATACAATATTTAAAATGAAGAACAAGTAAAGTTAAATCAACAAAATGGGAACTATGGGTCTGCTTTTGGCTAGTGAGATGGTCAATGTCCGGTTCCATATTTGTCATTGCTAGTTGTAACAAGTGATTCAAGTGTGCATCAGTTAGTATAGATCTGGTTGGAGATTTCAGATGTTTCATTCTGGAAAACATCCCCACCCGGCTCCTGGGCGCCCGGGACTGGCGCAGGTCTCTTAGCTGGCTCAGAGGCCTCTGAGCTGGCTAGGGGACTTGGGGCCGGCTGGAGCGCCTGCCCTTGCACACTTACCCTCTTCCTTCTGCCTCCTCCTGGCTGACTGGAGGGAGGGGGTGGGGCTTGATCATGTGTCCTCCCCCCAGGCTCGTCACTCCCGGAGCGGCACTCCGGTGAGCTCCCCCTCCAACGGACCCCTGGTGGCACACCCGGCGGGCCAGAAAAATGCCCTCGGTGGGCCGCATGTGGCCCGCGGGCCGTAGTTTGAGGACCCCTGATCTATACAGAGTGTAGCTTATCCATCCCTCTCTTGAGAGAGAATATAACTCATGGTGGTAGGGTTTATTTACAATTTATGAGATGTACTGTGCCGTTTATAAATTAAATAACTGCAATAGAGGTTCAGTCCTCTCTAATTAGTTCTGGCATGTTAAGAGCTTATGTTGAAGGGGAATTTTTAAAATAGACTGCTATATTAAGGAGTTATTGGTATGCCCGTAAACAACATAACATCTGTGCTTCAATAAACAGACCCAAATGTAGGTGAAATGACACCATCCACCTAATATGACTAATATAGCATTCCCCTCCAAATTTTAATTATTTAACTAGCATTAGTAGGGCAGAAGGAGCAGTACCAGCTGAATAACTTTGAAAAGCAATTTATATCTTGGCTAACAGAAACAAAATCTATATTGTTAATAAGGTTTAATTAAGCGCTTTGAGGGAGATGAATGGGATTTATAATTTTGTCCCATTGTGGCATGCACAACTTACATGGTATTGCATACTAAATGAAAATGAGTGAATTTATTCAAAGATTGTATTTAATTCTTATCTATGTTATTTATAGTTTGCCCTTCTCACTGAGAAGGCTGACTACATAATGTAAATCAAGCCAGTCAATAGGAAGATTCATCTAATAAGCAATGTAATTGGGCTAGGGATTGCAAAAATTTTAAATGCAGCTGTCATTTGAACAAAAATAAATATTAAACATGACATGTTAAACAATGCAGAACATGGTGTTACATCAACATCACACAGGTCATGTTCCTGGGCTAATCTGTTACAATGCAACCCTGTTTCCTTTATAAAACTGTTGTCTTGAACAAATCCTTTTTACACAGTTTGCAAAATGCAACGACTGAGAGAGCCTTCCTGACCTTCTCATGGAGGCCATTCAGCAGGGTGGGGGCCACTACAAAGGAGGCACATGTAGGACAGTTGTCGATCTGGCCCAGTTGCAGTTTAGAACATGCAAAAGGCCCTACTCAGATGTGCAAACTTTTAATGGTGGGAGATAGCTGGAGAGGCGATCTTGCAGGTTTGAAGATCCAGTGCTATGAATGGCTTTTTATGTGATAACCACTGCCTTGACTCGAGCTTGGTAACTGTCAGTCAGTGGTGCAATAAGCATGCTCTGCCAGCTCCCAGTAATATCTGAGTTGAAGCATTATGTACCATCTGGAGTCTCTGAGATGACTTTGAGGGGAAACCATCTTCAAGTGCTTCACAGTAGTCTAGTCTGGATGTTACCATGACATGGATGCAGATGGACAGATCAATTGAGCCCGGAAGGGAACATCTCCTGGGCTAAGAAGACAAGACATCATTATCAACTCTGGCATTAAAATCTTCTGGGCTAAACTAAATCAGAAAAAAAAATCGTAGCTGCATTATAATAACTAGGCTCCTAAATGAGTCAGCAAGGGTCAAGGGGTCCGCTGAACCCATCAAAAGTAGGAAGCATGATATCATTTAAGATCTCAGGCTTTCCAACCAGCATTACCTTCATCATCTCTGGGTTCAGTTAATTTGTTCACTTTCACCCATTTAACCACAGCAGTAAGGTAGCCACTCAAGACTTCTGTCACATTGCCAGGGAGTTTGAATAGAGAGATACAGAGCTGGATGTCGTCAGCATATTGATGACATTCAATTCAAAAGCTACACATAATTTCTAAAGGCTTTTACATAGAGGTTAAATATCATGAGGGATAAGACTGCACCCTGTGGAACCCCACAGGACAACTCCAGCTCTGAAGATAACTGATCTCCAATGGCAACCTTTTGAATATGATCCATGAAGAACAATTTAAACCATTCCAAGGCACATCCCCAATACCTACTTCTGCTTCCAAATGCCTCAACAGGATGATATGATTTACTGTATCAGAGGCTGCATACAGATCCAGTAGGAGCAAGAAAGAAGCATTCAGATGGAGATAATCAACTAAAGCCACCAGGACATTCTCTGTCCCATAGCCTGGCCTAAAACCAGACTGAAAAGGATCCAGAACATATGTTTTATCCAAGAAGACCTGGAGCTGCTCTGCTACTGCTCTTTCAGTTACTTTGCCCAGGAACGGAAGATTAGAGACTGGGTAATAATTGTTCACATCATTTTTCTGTAGGTGTTCCCTCTAAGCTGTGGAGTCTTGTGAACAAAAATTCTACTTTGTGAGCTACTGGCATTAAAGTTGTGAGCGAGCAATTTGGCTCCTGCATAAATTAATTTGCTCTGGAGCCATTCTTCCTGAGCTAAGACAAAAATATGTGAGCTGGAAGCTAAGAAACTGTGAGCTAGCCCACACTAACTCAGCTGAGAGGGAACACTGGGGGATGTTGCTTTTTTAAAGAAAGTCGATGGATAACCACCTCTTTGAGTGGCCACGGGAAGGTGCTATCACTAGTGCTTGATGTATGATGGACATCAAAGACTTTTTAATGTGGTTCTTACATTGTTTTCACTTTTTTCTCTATGGAGAAACCAATTGATTCATATTTATATTAAGTATACCAATTCAGATTACTGACTTGAAAATGAAGAGCTGTCCAGTCCTCATACTTAGTACAGCTCTTGCTGCTGCTATGTCAGTAGTGAAAGAACAGAGATCTTCCTCTGGGTGTTTTCTTTACTCTTCTTCTTCCAGAAGCTACAGGAGCCACCACAGAGGGAAGAGAAGGTAGGAATTAGGCTTTGGGTTCATTTTTGCTCTCTTCCTCCATAGTGTCTAGCATGCTATTGCAACACTGTTTAAGGTGTCACAGAGATTGGGGGGAACGTAGTCTTTTCCTTGTGTGCCCCAACATACTTCCTTTTTCCTCTCCTTGTTTGAGCTGCTAGAACAGCAATAAACCATCAGAGAGATTAGGAGTCATGGGAGGGGAGTCCTCAGTAATTTATCTCTTTTAAGAAACTCCTTTCTTATGGTTCTCCAGTTTCTCCAAATTACCAGGTCCTTTCCGATTTGAGCCCAAGGGTTTTGCCCATCACTAATTCATGCAGTCCTTAAATCATTCTAAATGGATGACATCTTGATTGCAAGTGTTGCAAGAAGTTTGTGTTCCCAAACAGAAAATGTACAGTACCTGTAGTAATTTGCATATGTTCTACAATAGAAAATGCACAGTACATATAATAATTTGGGTTTGGATTGTTCTCAGAGCTGTAGATCATTGGTAGCCAAGCTGCACCAAGCATCCTGTAATCAGCATAGGCAGATGTATGTCTTGCCTGCTTGGACAAACACAGAAAATTCTGTAAGCTTGGCTACATTCTAGTAAGGTCTGCACCTCCTGCCTGCCTTTTTTTATGCTGTCGTGATGTCTATTCCCAAACTCAGTAGTGTAGAAGATAAAACTAATCTATGATGGACGATACTGTTTATGTACTGTATGTCATACTTTGTACTTGATTAGTGACACTTGCAGAAAAGGCAGGCAACCAATACTGTGGACTCACCTGAAAAATGACAAGCATGCATTGTTTACAAATTCTACTTGTTTTTGTTTAAACAAATCTAAGTTTTAAGGAAAGCTGGGGTGTTGCCATTATGTTTCTTTCTATTTATTTTCTGCTTGCCTTGTGGCTGTAAAATAAGTTTTGGCCTTGAATATATTAGTTATTTTTTTAAAAAAATAGTATTATTACTTCATTATAAAAGAGAACAGTAACAAATGCAAAAAGTTAATCAGTCCATACATCCCAGTACATATAATACTACATCAAGGATATTATTACATTAACAAAAATGAAGGTCATACAGAATATAAAACCATAGAAAAAATAAATTTCTGATTTAAGAAACAGTCACATTTCAATAAAAACTAACCAGAATCTTTGTTCAGCTGGATCTGTTTGTCAATATGTTCAAACAACAACAAAAAATGACAATAGAGTAGCGCTTGGACACTCCCTTTTCGGAGAACTGAACATGCAGGCCTTGTCTTTTTGTGTTGTCATTCAACCTTGTTAAATTTGTTTATTACATTAAAAAAACCAAAATTGTATTCATAATTAGCATAAGTGTCATACTTGATTATTAAAATATTTTTTGCTCTTGTTGTTAATGCTGTTCAAATATTTGTTTATGATATTTAACCAGTCAGTGGACCAAATGTGTTTTGACCAGTCAAATGTCCAATCCTGTTCTACTTCAAATACTTGTATTTTTACACCCATATACCACCCATCTATTCAAAAATTTATTTTAGAGATTAAACTATTTCTTAACATTTTACAGATATGAACATGATTGAGAAGTTCAAGACATCCAAGGGCTGTCCATTGAATTCATAATAAAACTAGATTGTGAATCCACAAGCAGTCCAACTCCGATGAAACACTTTTATCCAGTCTTAGGGATGGGTTGCAGGTTTAGCATATTTGCATTATAGTTTTACAGTACTATACTATTTTGACCTACTGAAAGTTTGGATGTTTTGCCAAATAAAGAGCATTTTGCATGGAAAGTAGTACATCAGTGAGATGGCTAGGCTAACTTTTCACTCTTGCTAAAAGAGCATAATTTCTATGTGAAATGAGCTTCATTTGATCTACAACCTTGGTCTAATAGCTGGTGTTTTCATGTAACTTCCTAGAATGGCAACCTGAGTATGTTTCTGCTTCATTTTAGGTACCCCTTTGAAGGACTCTTTTAATATTTGAAGGGCTGTCACTTAGAGGAGGGAGGCAGCAGAGGATAGGACACAATAATGGTTTTAAATTGAGGGTTGAAGGTAACGGCTGGATATTAGGAAAAACTTTTTTACAGTAAGAGTTGTGCAACAATGGAACCAGCTGCCTAGGAAAGTGGTGAGCTCCCCCTCACTAGCAGTCCTTTAAGCAGTGGCTGGAAAAACACTTGTCAGGGATGCTCTAGGCTGATCCTGTATTGAGCAGGGAGTTGGACCAGATGGCCTCTATGGCTCCTTCCAACTCAGTGATTCTATGATTCTATGACTCTCTTGGCTGCCCCTGTGAATTCATGAAGATGCTTCCCATGATAAAGTTGATTGTTGGGCATCCACTTAGTCAGATGTTATTGTTCCTCAAGTCCACCTGAGTGAATTTCCAAGTCTCCAAATTTTGTGTAGTGCAGAATCCAATACTCAAGCTCTATCTCAGAATTTGTTAAAAAGCTTGATTAAGGAAACAGGTGGGTCCAGCGACTCTAAGTCTTCTGACAGAGGGAGACTTCGTTCAATACACAGTTTGAACTATGTGGATGAAGGAAGCTGAGGTAAGTTATAGGAAGCAAATGGAAAAAGTTGGTTAGGTTTCCACACTTGAAAAAATAATAAATTGGAACATAGCAGTAGTATATCAAGACAAATAATACAGTAAGAAGGTAAGTGGGGCAATAGGCAACATCAGTTAATACAAAGGGGGTGTGTGGGGGTGTTTGTGTAAGAAAGGTAGGTTAGAAAATAAAAATAAAATTGTTGTGCCAATAGAAGATGAAGTCTTAAGTTAACTAATATCATTAAAAAGTCAAGAAAAAACATATCAGAAGTACATTAATGGAATGGTAGATATGTGATTTGAGAATAGTTGTCCATAAATACAAGGGATAGATGCCAAACACAAAAAGAATCTTACCCTTGTAGTTTTGCTTGGCTTGATGTATGTGATGCATGATTTTCCCAAGAGGATAAGGCCCAGAAGACACTAATGCTGTGGTTGATTGTTTTTAAAAAGTTTAAAATGAGCTTTATGAATTAGATATATTTGATCCTTTCAGATTATGTATGTGTTGGGTAAATGAAGCATGGAGACTAGAGTTGTTAATCGAAATAAAGTTCTTTATCTAAATCTATTAGGAAGGGGGGAAACTGGAAAATTCTAATAAAATAACAATGTCCTAAACTACATATTTATACAGCAAAGTAGGCTAATACATATCAGAAGTCTCTAAGAGGAAAAGGTAAAAACCTGGGCAAGGCTGCTGAGCAAGTAACCTCTTTTTTAGAACCTTAACAGGAAGAAGCTCAAGCTCATTAGCCACCCAAACACTGGTAGATTAAAACCATCCAATCAGTTTCTCAAACACACCAATTAACATACAGGATTGGCTCTGAGCCAGGTTGCAGTTCCAGGTCAGGTCTCTGGTAGAATCATAACAAATATGTTAACCCTATAAATGACTGAAATTTTGATCTTGCCATATCCCAACAGTATGAATGTATTGAAATTGGAGTTTGAGGAACTGTCTGATTAAAGATCAACTGGACCTGTTTAAATATCTTGTCCCTCAAACCTGACATGATTTTAAAATAAATGTTAAAAGACAGGGCTGAGTTTTGAAATGGTTGAGGTTTGTTACATTATTGTATGGTAGAGAAAACATCAGAACGGTTGACATTTGGAATGAGTTCAGTTGGCATAATCAAAAGTCTGTCTGATGTATTTGGAATCATCAGCAGTACAATGAAAATCTTGCTCTATCAGGATTCCTTGAAATAACATAACAATAGTTGAGAAGCTGCTGATTCATCATTCCAAAAGAATGATTTTGTTCAGGCTGCTCTCAATCCTTTATCTGTTCTGAATCTTTCATTTTATATTTTAAATTTTATTTTGGCATGTACATTTGTAGTTAATTGCTGATAACCTACTTTGTTTTTTCAAAGAAAACAATAACAACTACAACACTCTATCTCTGGAACAATTGACAAGAGCAATATTCAATGTATCTCATGTTCTTTGGATACTTCTTTGGATACTCATGTTCTTTGGATACTCCTTTGGATACTCATGTTCTTTGGATACTCCTTTGGATACTCATGTTCTTTGGATACTCGTGTTCTTTGGATACTTAAATCCAGTGACTGGAGCTGTGAACAGGCAAGTCAGATCTTTCTACAAACCTGAAAAGGGCTCCAGGTATGCCACAAATTTGAAATCTAAAAAAAGAATACACTGGCATCTTTAAAAGGCAAGAAATGATAAAAGGCGTGCCTGTAGCTTTTTAAAAAAACAGATTCCCTCAGTGGCCGTTACTAGGCAACCATGGTATTTCAAGCTTGGTTCTGTCAGCAAAAGTCAGGGGGGAGGGACTGGGCCCTTTCCAGGCCTATTTTGGCCTTTGAGGGAGGGATCTTTGGGTCCTGGCTTGACAAAGTTTGCCAGCTCCAGGATGGAAAATTTCTAAAGATTGTGTGGTGGAGTCTGAGGAGAGCAGGGTTTTGGGGAGGGAAAAGGCCTCAGCAGGATATAATACTATAAGAGTCCACCCGTCAAAGCAGCCATGTTTTCCAGGGAGACAGATCTCTGTTGTCTAGAGTTCAGTTGTAATTCTAAGGGATCTCCAGGGCTAGGGTTGCCAAGTCTGGGTTGGAAAATACCTGGGGACTTTGGGGGTGGAGCCAGGAGAGGGTGGGGTTTGGGGAGGGGAGGGGCCTCTGCATGGTACAATGCCATAGAGTCCACCCTTCAAAGCAGCCATTTTCTCCAGGGGAGCTGATCTCTGTCAGCTGGAGATCAGTTGTAAAAGCGGGAGATCCCCAGGCTCCACCTGGGGGCTGGCAATCCTATCCAGGTCCAACTGGAGGTTGTCTACCATAGGCCTGGCAGCACCCTCTGGGAGACTTGATACCACTTGACTTGCATGACTCAACTAGACCTGGCTGCTTGCTACTGTTCAGCAGTAACCACACTATGAAAGCCAGTATGGTGCAGCAATTAGAGCTTCAGAGTTGGGTCTGTGAGATCCAGGTTCAGATCCCCATCTTGCTCCAGAAACTGACTGGATGATTTTGGACCAGTCATATAGTTTCAATCTGGAGAGTATTGGAATCAAGGGGCTGGTAACAGTGAAATCAGCATAGTGTTTTACTGCGGGTCAAGATGGAACATGAGAAACCCCTGCTCAGAGCCCTCTTTTATGCCGGTCGGAGATAATCCCCTGACCTCGTCCCAATGATAGGAGCTTAAGACAGTGGTTACAGTTCATAGGTCCCCTGGCGGAAACCTAGGCTCATGATTGGCAGTTATTTAGGATCCGACTGGCTATTGTTCTACCTGGCCGAAGCTCAGGTAAATTCTGGCCATGTGCGATGACCACATGGTGGTCACCTTTACAAGAGTCCCTGGCGACCGCGGTCTTGATACACAACACCCCTCCCCCCATAGTCTAGTTCCCCCCTGCAAACATAGTCCTTCAAGTACTCCGGCCAGCGACGCTCATGTCCCGAGTGCTGGGGAGTTGCCGGCTGCAAGGCGCTGCTTGGCTCGGGGAGTGGGGTCACCGGTGGCTACCTGGGGCTGCTTGCAGGAATGTCTGGTAGTGGCTTGGGCAGCGTGGACTCACTGGGATGGTTGAGAGGTAGGGATTCTGCAGGCTACAGGTCTGGGTCGGATTCCTGGAGCAGGGTTGGGACCAGTTCGGCGGGAGCCGTCGCCTCAGGGACATCAGGTGCATTGCTTGGGAGACGCTGCCGGAGCTGGTTGATATGGCACCGCCACAGTGCTCCATCGTCTGTGAAGACCTCATAGGAGAGCAACCTGGTTGCATGGACAATCCTTGTGGGGACCCACGCTGGACCTCTGGCGTAATTCCATGCATAGACAGGATCCTCGGGGGAGAGACCTCATGCCGCTGGCTGGGACCTGTGCTTGGCATCACTGCTGATGGCTCGGTCTGGGTGGAGGCGATCCAGCAGGGAGCCGAGGCATCAACCCATCAGTAGCTCTGCCAGTCCACTTAAGGGCGTCTTTGGTTGTTCTTACCATCTGTTCCATCTGTCCATTGGTTGCGGGATGGAAGGGCGGCAAGCGGATGTGCCAGATACAGAAAGAGTCCACAAAGCGCTGGAACTCCCCGGACGTGAAGCCTGTCCTGTTGTCCATAACGAGGGTGTTGGGCAATCCATGGGTGGCAAAGATGTGCCACAGAGCTCAGACGGCCACTTTGGTCGAGGTAGCCCACACCGGGACTACCTCCAGCCACTTGCTGTAGCTGTCTACAGCAATAAGAAACAACTGGCCCTGGACCGGCCCTACAAAGTCCAGGTGGAGTTGAGACCAGGGCTTGTTGGTCGACTCCCAGGGTCAGATAGGGGCATGAGGAGGATCGAGGCACGACTCTTGGCATTTGCTGCACCGGTGCACCCGGTCCTCAATTTCCTTGTTCATGCCTGGCCAGCACACATAGCTGTGGGCCACGGCTTTCATCTGGACAATTCCAGGATGGGACTAGTGGAGGGCTGCTAGGACCTTCGAGCGGAGTGGCCCTGGGATTACCACCCTTGTGCCCCATAGTAAGCACCCCTTGTGCGTGGACAGTTTGTGCCACCTTACTGTGTAAGCAGCAAAATCAGGGCCCGGATGGTCGGGCTACCCCCTCCCCCCCAATCCAAGACCCAGGAGAGGACTCGGTCTCAGGCTGTGCGATGGGCCATGTCAGATACCTGAACAGGCTGGTCCGGGAGGTCCTTGATGAGTGCAACATGAAAAGCGGGAGCAGGGTCTGGGTCACAGGAAGGCAGTGGGAGTTGGCTAAGGGCGTCGGCATGGCCCATGGCCTTTCCGGGGCAGTGCACCAGCTCATACTGATAACCTGCAAGGAAAATAGACCACCGCAGGACCTGCGGGAACAGCATGTGTGGGGTCTGGTGGGGAGCGAGGAGTTCCAGGAGCGGTTTGTGGTCTGTGGCCACTGTAAATGCCCTACCGTAAAGGTAGTCACGATTTTTTTTTACCCCTGCAACAATGGCCAGGGCCTCTTTGTCGATCTGGGTGTAGTTTCACTCTACCAACGACAATGTTCTGGAGTAATATGCCACCGGTACCTCCTGCCTGTTGGAAAGCCGATGGCCCAGGACCACCCCCAACACATAAGGAGATGCGTCACATGCCAGAATGACCGGCAAGGACTTGTCAAAGTAAGCCAGGACAGCGTTAGAAACTAACAAGTCTTTCACTGCTTGGAACACTGTCATTTGTTGCGGCCCCCAAACCCATTTGGCCCCCTTGTCCAGCAACTTATGTAGGGGTTCAGCGACCGCCGCCTTGTGGGGGAGGAAGGCATGGGAAAAGTTCAGGAGTCCCAGGAAGGCCTGTAGCTCCACCTTTGACGTGGGTGTGGGTGCCTCCGTGATGGCCGCTACTTTCTCAGGGGTGGAGTGGATGTCCTTGGCATCAACGGTGAAGCCCAAGAATGTCACAGATGAGACGCCCAAGGTGCATTTGTCATTGTGCACCTGTAGGCCGGTGTCCTGGAATCACTGGAGGATGGCCCGCAGCCGGGTCTTGAAGGTGGCGACGTCCGGGGCTGCGATCAGGACATCATCAAAGAACGGCTTCACACCTGGAATGCCTTTTAAAACAGAGTCCATTAGCTGTTAAAACAACCCAGGAGCGACACTGACCCTGAACTGGAACGCTCCCTTGTGTGTGACAATCGTCTGTGCCTTGGCTGTGGCATCGTCCACAGGGAGCTGCTGGTAGGCCTGTGCCAGGTCCAGCTTCTCAAATGCCTTGGCCCCGGCAAGCGATGCCAAAACATGGCTGACCATGGGCCCCAGGTACACATGGTCTTGCAAGGCCAAGTTCAAAGTACATTTGTAGTCTGCACAAATGCGGACCTCCCCGTTCGCATTCAAGGGAGTTACTATCGGAGTCTCCCACCTAGCGTGGGAGACTGGCTTGAGCATGCCTTGTGCCACGAGCTTGTCCAGCTCAGCCTCTACTTTCAGCCGTATGGCCAGGGGAGGCCACTGGGCCGCCATGTGGATGGGGTGGACCGTGGGATCTAAGTCCAGGGAAATGGGGCCCCAGGTAGAAGCCAAGTATGCCATTGAAAATGGCAGGGAATTCCATGCAGACCAAAGCGTAGTCTGCAGCCCTCATGTGGTACACCCCTGTGACCCCCACCCCAAGGGGTTCTAACCATGCATGCCCCAGGAGACTGATGAGGTCTCGTTCCACCACGAGGAGGTCAAGGAGCCCGTCAAATTTGTGGTACTGGACCCTGACCTTGGCCAGCCCCTTGATTGCGACTGGGTTCTTTTGGAAAACCTGGAGCACTATGCCTGTCGGCCGGCGTAGCCAGGATCCCCCCCAGGCAGATCCGTTTAAAGGTGGCCACGGAGACTATGGAGTACACCGACCCAGAGTCCAACTCCATGGAACAGGGGGTACCCTCGATCTGTAGGATTGTCAGATGGCTTCCCAGAAATGGCAGGAACGTCACTCGTGGGGGTCCCCGCAGCTAGTGCACATTGTGGGCAGCCTGTTTTTGGAAGGAGAAGGAAGAATAGCGGCAGATGCTGCTTGCTGGGAGCGGGCCCGGGAGGAGCTGGACTCACCTTTCTGCGAGTGCTGCTGGAACTGGTGGACGCCCTCATCCTCGGAAGATTCTGACCTGGAGGTAGCAGTGCGATGGACCTTGGTGGCTGGCTTATCTTGTAGAGTTGCCACAAAAGCCATGGCTGTTTGTAGCATCTTCTCAAGGGTTGGCTCATGAAGCGCTATCAGCCGGCACCATAACTTGGCTTCTCGTACTCCCCCCATGAACGCTGTCCCCACGTGGTTGTTCACATGGTGGAACTCACAGCCCACTGCCATGCAGTGGAGGTCGGCCAGGAATGTTGCAGCCGATTCTCTGGGCTGGTGTTGGCACCAAATGAAGTCCAGGTGCAGGGCCATTGTGGAGGGTTTGGGGGCAAAGTAATTCCCGAGAGCCTTGGTTAGGATGTCATAAGGCGCCTTGAGGGGATCTTGTGGGGCGAGCAGGCTCTGGGCCACCCGCATCGTGTCCACCCCACAAGCGCTCAAGAGCCAGGCTTTCTTCATGTCCGCATCGGTGATGCCCTGGACGATGAAGGCACAGCCCAGCTGCTTGATCCATGCCTCCCAGGTCTCTGGGTGAGACATATCGAAAGGGGGTATTGGTCCCGGAGTGTCAGCCATAATTACCAGAGCAGGGACGGCATGGTGAGCAGTGTCCTCGTGGGCTTACGGTGGGGCCTCGGAGCTCTGGAGCTCGGCGGCACCTGGAGCCGGCAGATCAGTCCTTGGTGCGGGGCTGCTCGGTTCGGCTGGAGAGTCGCTCATCGGGATCCCACCTTCGTCGCCAGTGGAAAGTATTGGAGTCGGGAGGCCAGTAACAGTGAAATCAGTGTAGTGTTTTATTGCGGGTCAAGATGGAACATGAGAAACCCCGGCTCAGAGCCCTCTTTTATGCCAGTTGGAGATAATCCCCTGACCTTGCCCCAATGTCCTGATAGGACCTTAAGATAGTGGTTACAGTTCATAGGTCCCCTGGCGGAAACCTAGGCTCATGATTGGCTTTTATTTAGGATCCGACCGGCTATTGTTCTACCTGGCCGAAGCTCAGGTAGATTCTGGCCATGTGTGATGACCACATGGCGGTCGCCATTACGAGAGTCCCTGGCGACCACGGTCTTGATACACAACACAACCTAACCTACTTCACAGGGTTGTTGTGTGGCTAAAAAGGAGCTGAGAATAATGTAAGCTGAGGGGGGGAATGGGAAGCTGAAGACAGAGGAGTGGATAAAAGTAGGTTGGCTGTTGGGTGAGAAGGAGATAGATTTGCCAAGTCCCAAGTTGGGAAATTTCTGGAGATTTTAGGAGTGGAGCCTGGGAAGGGTGAGGTTTAAGGAGGAGAGGGACATCAAACATGTATAATGCCATACACTAAACTCTCCAAACCAGCCATTTCCTCCACTAGAACTACCATTGCAATCCTCCAGGTGAGGGCTGGAAATCACCTGGAATTACAACTGTTCTCCATATGACAGATATCAGTTCCCCTGGAGAAAATGGAGGCCTTAGAGGGTGGAGTTTATGGCATTATACCCTGCTGAGGTTGTTTCCCTGCCCAAACCTCAAGGTCTTAAGGCTCCAGATCTCCAGGAATTTTCCAACCTGGAGTTGGCAACCCTAAGGGGAATTGATCTCTGTAGCTGGGAGATCCATTGTGATCCCTGGAGAGCTGTTGCTGCTGCCACTGCTGCTGTGCGGGGGGAAGGAAGCAGGTGGGCAGTTGGGAGTGCAACTGCTGCTGCTTTGTGGGGTGGGGGAGGAAGCAGGCAGGAAGTTGGGAGAGTGATGAGACAGAAAGATAGAGTGATGGGGTGTGGGGCTGAAAGAGAAAGAGTGAGGAGGTGAGGAGGCAGAAAAACAGAGAATTATGGCAGGCCAGAAAGAGAGAGGAAGTGGCATGCATGGAGGAAAGAGAGAGTAAGAAAAGGGGTGGCAGAAAGGAGAAAGTGTGTGAAATGGGGGAGAGGGGAGGAAGCAAGGGGGGAATGGGATAACTGCCCCACAGGTTTCTTCTGGATCCCCACTTGTTAACTGATAACAAGTGCTATTTTCATATAATGCTATTTTCATATAATGGTGTGTATAGAGATCACTGTGTACATATAATGTACAGATATTACACATAAATATCATTTACAGAATTGGCTTTTCATTGTTTCGCTTTTGTGTGTTTGAGTGCTGAAAAATATTCTGTCTAACAACCAAGAATATAATGAAAGGTAGAAAGGGAAAAGTGATATTCTGCAAAATTAGAATGAAGTGAATTTCCTCTAAGTTTTCAGACACTGTGCCCATATTTATTTTCAAAATGCCCTACAGAGATCCTGGCTTACTAATTATTGAGGAAAGCCAATATCATTTATGGTCCAGAATCTCATCTCTGCCAGGGCAAAAAAAAGTTTCTGTGGTTTTCTATTTGTGCTTGGTTCTGATTTCTCACAGGAAGATGGTAGAGAGTGGTATATTTTAATTTTTTTTACAAAAATATTTTTTTTTGTTATGGAATTTTTAAAATCATGATTCTAGCTTTTATCTTTTGTTTATACTAAATAACAACAACTGATTATACTGAATCACTGAAGTCATTGTTTTGTATAGAGAAATCACAAATATCTAATTATCATTATGTAAAGCAGGGGTGTCAAACATGTGGCTCGGGGGCCAGATCAGGCCCCCAGAGGGCTTCTATCAGGCCCGCAAGGGGCTGGCTGTCTCCTGCTTCTTCCTCCAGTCCTGCTACTGCTGTTGCATCATAGCTTGCTTTCCCAGACTCTGTCAATCACTCAGGAGAGATAGATAGGCAAGCTTCTGCTCCCTGTACTGGGCTGGGGCTCCTCCCTCTCCCAGATTGCTACAGCACAGACATTTTGATGCAGTAATTCAGAGCAAGAAGTGTCAGTTATCAGAGGCTGCTAAATAAACAAAATATTGCAAGAATGCTAATGTTTCAAGCATGTTATTATTTTAAGTAAAAAAAAAATCTTCGTGTTTGTGTCCTTTATAAAATTTATATCTTCACTACCTGGCATTACATTTTATGGCACACATGGCCTGGACTGGCAAAGTCCAATTTATGTCAGATCCGGCCCTCCATAACAAATGAATTCAACACCCCTGATGTAGAGGATAAAATGGAATTAATTTGTCAAAATAAGTATGTTAGTTAACATTGCTGATTGATATTGCTATGTGCTGCAGACTTTCCGGAACTGTGGAAGGCCCAAAGACATAGAATTACTGAGAGAAATTATCTCAGTTCCCCTTCATCCAATTTTTACCTTAAATCCAATGTTTCTGTTCCTTTTTTCAGAATGGGAGTCTGTTCTAATAAATTCTGTTTTGATCAAAGAACAATTCTAAGACAGGAGGACAGGAAAGGAGGTTCTGCAGAATTTCGGAATTTCATTCTGTAGATGCTCAGAGGCAGGCAATGTCTTCTGGACACCTTCCTATCTTTCTATTAGAGCACTACCCTGCTGTGTATATTATAGAACAACTGCAAGGGCTGAAGGTATAAAATGGTTTATTGATTTCTTTACACAGAGAAATCAAAGAGACATTTCTTCTTTGAAAGAGAAAAAAAATAGGAAGCATTAATGGTTATTTCTTTTAAAAAAATGAATGTCAGAAAACGAAATTCCTCTCCCCATAATAATGTTAAGAAGAAAGCACTTACTTGAGTTTGATTCCCTTTGTATGAGACAGCATTGCAGATTTATGGTATCTTTATAACATTAGATATGTAGATGTAGAGCACAGGTCAAAGGAAAGCCAGCACTACTGCCTCTCATCAAATTGCTGAGATTGAAATCTTTCACCCTAAAGAGTCTCACCATAAGTTGGCCGCAACTTGATGACACTTCACACACACGTACAAAGAGAGAGAGAGAGAACTCCAGCTGCATGTGCTCTCTCTCTCTCTGCTTCTGTTTCCTAATACAGTCTGTAGAATATCTCTGTCACACAAGCACCTCTCCCTTCTCCCCTCAGCTAGGTGGGATAACCTTATCCATGCTCTCATAGGTCCTTGAACTAAGCTATCAGGGGAGAGATAGGAAGAATGACAGATGGCACAGAAGCAGAGGCACAGTTACATTTATTAAAAAAAACTATGGCCACAGTTAACAGTAGTAACTATAGTTCCCTTTGCCAGCGCATGACACAATCTCAGCAGAATTAGTTGCCTGTACAGGGCTGGTTTATTCTAGCAGATTATCTGTATTCTTATGTTCTAAACTCTGTCCTTCAGAAGGGGTTTTTGGTAGCCTGATTGGAACAAGCTGTAATGAAACCCCATTTTTGTCTGTCCACAACTAGCCTATTGCACATCCAAGGTAGGCTGTGAGCAAGCAGTTATACTACTTACTTCTGACCTGGCTATTTCAGGAATCTTGGAAGATTCATTAAAAGGGGTTATGTGATGAAATAAAAGTTGGAGAAAAAGCCACTTCCTTGAGTTATCATGGTACCCTATAATAATTACATGGCTCCGGTAATTGAAAGAGCTGTGAAGGTGGCAGGAGCATAAGGCCCAGCTGCATTAACTAATTGCCCTAGTTTATCTCAAATTTTTTATAGAAATGCATTTTCTTTTTAGGGATTTTTCATTCCAGTTGAAATTTATTGCCTGGCAACAGCCAGCAGTCCTTTTATCAGTGACCCTCGCAGCTGATAAAGACAAATAGAAAACCCAGTGATCAGTGACAGACAAGTAATCTAGTGTCTGATAGCTTCTACATGTGTCCCTGGTGAAATAATCTTCCTTGTTCTCTCTGGAGTGTCTGCAAGGCTGGCCTTTATATGCAGTGTATATTTGGAGAAATTATAGAGGATTAAAAAATGAAATCAACAAGGGCTGATGGGTGGCATGATTCAGTTAAGACAGGGCAGGATGGGAAGGCAAAAAGAACTTCCCTCTTACATTGTACTTTAAACAGCTGCACGCTTTCATTTACATCCATTATCATGCTATTCTACTTTATTGGCTTAACTACTAGAGTTTTTAATTGAAGAGGAATGGACTTGGAATGGGATTGTTCCACAGCTTTAACTGTGTGTGTTAACTAGAGAGGTTGCAAATATTCCCAGCTGGCAATTTCCAAATGCCTTAAACCTGCTATGCATGCAGGCTACTTGGACAGAAACCAGAAATGCAAATAGTATATTTCTGCTTTTTGTCAAACTGTTATGGATGTGTTCAAGAATTCCAAGGAATTTTTTTTGCTTGGGTGTGTTTCAAATGGAAATCATGATATGGCTGAAAATCAGTAGGTCCTTGCACAGGGTTCTTTAAAAATCTTACTAAACATATATGCACAACAGGAGATCTGTGGCTATACACAGTATGAGAAAAGCAGAATATTCTAATGCAAGAAGTTTTGCCTGTTCCTCTTCACTGTCTCTCTTCCTTGCTGAGGATTTTTTAGAGACTGATTAGGCTGCATTTAACAAGTTATCTATGGATCTTCTGCTGACTGTTCATAGCTAAATGTATGCGTGTCCCCATTAATAAGACAACTTAGTTGCATTTATAGATCTTCTGATAGCTAGTAAGCATTTGATACGTCTTCTACATAATAATGATTGTGTACCATGAAGTCACAACTGACTCATAGTGACCCCAGGACCATGGGGTTTTCAAGGCAAAAGGTGAGCAGAGATGGCTTGCCGTTGCCTTATTATCTTCCACAGAGCCCCTGATAAACTGCAGCATTTAAGACCATTAACATAGTAAAGCTGCTCGCTTATTTTTTTCACTCTTACTGATGGTCTGTGCAGATTAAACATGTTTTTGGTACAGGAGACTACTGAATTAAATTGAGTTAGGTCATAATTCTACAGGACTCTCTGTGGCACATAGATGGAAGTAATTAGATGCAGAAGTAATAGGTATGTTCATTAAAAGATGCATAAAGTCTTCCCATTTCAATTAAAAGGGCTTTCTAAGTCTTTGGAGAATTCTCAAAAAAAGCTTTCCACTATCACTGGCACTTTTTTTTTGTTTGCTAGTTTCTCACCTCTTCTCCCTTACCTTTCCAAAGCTGTTGTGGAGGAAAGGGATGAAAAAAGGAGAATCCATTAATGAACTCTCCTTACATTTCCAGCTTTCTGTGATGAAGGCTTGTAAGTGTGCTGATTATCCATTATAAATGAAATCTCAAGGAATAATAGCTTTTATTCCTCTTTATCACGGAATCAAAAGGAATAATAATAATAATAATAATAATAATAATAATAATAATAATAAAATTACTAAGATGTTGATGCACGCACCAAGCATGTTCAGGAGTTTTAAAGGCTTCATGCCTGTCATAACTTAAGGAAGTGTAGCCCCTAAAATAAACAAGGACTACTTAGATAGATGTCCTTTCCAAACTCATGTTGGCAGCAACAATTCAAAAGCAAATTTTGGCTTTTTCTCCACATTGCCTCTGCAACTATGTGAATTTGTGAAACTATGGGAAAGAAGGGAGGAAGGAAAGTATGAGGTGAAAGTGTAATAGTTTAGGGAATTCCTTCTTCCTTTCTGCAAATTCCAAAATTCTTGTTTAAAAAATTTCACTGCTTGAATTTTTCCTCAAGTTTTGGGTTCTGAATTAGTATTTTGTTTCCAGAGCAGTATTAATGCATTAGCAATCTACTATTATTTCATTTATGGGGAGGGCTTTTCCTAGAATGTAGTACATGTTCAGTTTCCAGTACTATTGTGTATTTTCTTTTTTACAAGTTAACATATGTATTGATTGAAATATAGCACAAGAATGAATCCTGAATAATTTATACCATCATATCAATATTTCCTTTTGTACCGTTAATTCTATAACTGCTGTGTACATATGTAAATTGGAAACTATGAAATAACACGGGTGCCAACTCTGAAAACATTTTAGAACTTCTCCAAATGAACATAGAAGACAGGCAGAGTTACCTAGTGAAAGAAGAGCTGTACAGAAAATACACTGTTCCCTGATTTTCACACATGAGGCTTAGATCATCTTTGAAGTCTTCTTGCACCATTTCTGTCAATGCATAATTGTTTAAATGGAAGGAGTCTAATCTAGATAAGAGTTGGTAGAGGTTAAAGCACATAGTTATTGCTTAGCAACCACAAAATGTACTTGCTTTTTGTATGTTAAACACATTTTGTGGTCATTAAGCAATCACTGCTGCCACCACAAGTTTACCCGCATTGCAAAACCTAGAGCCATATGGACAAGGAAGGTGGATTTCCCATAATCTCTGCTATTGTTTTGGACTTCAGAATTGCTAAGGATGTGGCTGGAAGTTTCTGTCTCAGCTGATAGTTAATCTCTTTTCCAAAAGGGCACTGTTATCTCTCTGATCAGCACTTTGCAGAGCTTGCCCTCTGACTTCGCTTGTCTGCATTCTCTGACCTATCCTCAAGTCTCCGATGGAAAAGTGTCTTGGGGCCAAGTGGCACAATGCACCCAACATGTGCTGGGTTGCAGGTGTGCAATCAGACTTGCACACAGACATACCTCGGAAGAGCTCATGGTAAAAAAGTGCTTCTTTGTTCGGAACTGCGGGATGGGAGAAAGCTTTCCATTTCCTTCCATCCCATCCTGCTTTTGCCCGTGGAATGGAAAGCAGTGAGGCTTTTTGCCCTTTTTTTCTGGCCATGCATATCCTGTAATGGGGTGGAAACTGGAGTATTGGCACAAATGCAGGCCTCTTGTTCACTGTACCCATACTGCTCCAGCCTTGCTTGAGTCTCTTGCAAGAAGTATTCCAAAGGAATTTATAATGGGACCAGCTTTATTTGATATTGGCTTGAGGATCTGTGCTCTTCTGTGGGAAATTATCAACATCATTGTTAAAATTATTAGGAAAGGACAAGCCAGGATCCTAACTCATCCAGGGGCCTGTCTGCAGTGCTGTAGGTAGAGGAAGAGAGATGGCATGCATGGTGGGAAAGGACAAGCAGTTTTATCATGCTGGAACACTTTTTCAGAGAAGGTCCTAGAAAAAATTACATGAGCATAAAGAAATGTCATGTTCATTGACAGTGTTGTTTACTAACTGCTTTCTTGAAGCTTTTGTCTGTTAAATGATAACTGACTTGTAAACATATGTGCCCTCTCTCTCTGTGTCTTTTAAAATAGATTACTGTGTGCAACAGGAGCCAGTTTGGTGTAGTGGTTAAGAGCCGTGGACTCTAATCCGGAGAACTGGGTTTGATTCCCCATTCCTCCACTTGAAGCCAACTGGGTAACCTTGGGTCAGTCACAGTTCTCTCAGCCGCAAAAATAAATCTAGTTCACCACAAAAAGAGCTAGAGTTTCAGGCTGCTGGACAATACTCAGCTCTTCTGGCTGTACTACACCCACTGCCATACAATAATAAATTATTGTGTACAACATGCTGAAAATGCATCAACTTTTTAAATAATCATTTGAGAGCTCTCTGATCATTATATTTAACAATAGGCATTCTTCTGAAGAACATGTACCCAAAGTGTTGAGCAAGACATGGTTTGTGATGCCAGAACGCAGTTATGTTTATACTTGACTTATTTTTGTTTTTGTTCCTATGCTTAATTTTCTTGAAAGTAGTATTGACTGTTCTTGTTGTGGTATAGTAGAAGTTTGTATGACATTTGACTGTATGAAGTACCAGGACAGCATAGCAGAGTTAGAATTTTTTTTATAGGCATGGTTATGTGCGGGGAACTGCCTCCCAAATCTTACACAGTAGTTTTATTACTCAGAGGTACCAGTCATCAAATGATGAAAGCCAGACAAACTGTGTTATGCTTTGAAAAGTCTCTGTACTTTTGCAAATTGTCCACCTTCTACTTTAAATTGGATACAATGCAATATTAGATAGTTAAACAGGTTTTGCTTGAGGTGAATGTACAGCCAGTTTTAAGTTTTTTAAAAAACATGAATTTTACAAGTAAAAGATTTTAGCAGATAGTAAGGAAAAAGAGGTACAGTGGAGCACCAGGAGTCAGGTATTAGGAGTGAATGAAGACTAGAAAAGGAAGATGAATGTGTAGGAGAGCAAATAATTAGCTGGGGACCACAGGAGCAAATGGGCCATCTGCCATCATCAGTTTCCATAACTGGAGAGCCATTCTCGATAACAGTCAGTGAGATGATATTTAGTTAGGGTTGCCAAGTCTTACTTTAGTTTCGGCAGGGGAGTCCCAGGCGCTGTCCTGGAGAACTTCGATTTACATGCTGCGATGATGTCACCTGGAAGTGATGTCATCACGTCGGGCAGGTTGGGGGCAGGACCACTACCATTCAAGGGAAAACTATGGTTTTCCCTTGAGTGACAGAGCATCCCCCCACAACGTGCCTGGCATGATGACGTCATCTCCGGGTGATGTCATCACACCAGGCACATTTTCTGCAATCCCGGCTTTTGGGGGGTGGGGTTCCCCCTGGCTGCCTGATCCGGGCCGGCGGGGAATGAACCAATCAAGCGGGGGTTCCCCCACCCCCAGGGAGACCTGACAACCCTATATTTAGTTCATTTACTTGTATGGTTTTAATTTTTTAAAAAAAATTACTTGTATGTTGAATGCAGAAGAGTAACAGAGTGGGACAGGTTCCTTCCCATCTTTGTAGCTGCAATTGTAACCACACCTAAATAATTTTTCAAAATCTGCTACAACTGGGTCTCTTACTCCAGTGAGCTAGGCCTACTACAAAGCTTGATGCAAACATGATCTCTAAACACACTTATGTTGCTTGAACTCCCTCAGTGACTCACAATGCAATTGGATCTCCTGGACAGTCCCTGGCAAAGCTCATCTCAAGTATAGCACCATATGGAATAGCTCTGTGCCTGTACATTAGTTGCTTGTGCTACAGGCCAGGTCATTGCAGCTGTTTTTGCACAGTTCAGAAATTGAATCATCTCAAGTTACCAGAAAAGTGGCAAGTATCATGTAGTGTTATAATTGGGGTCACTAAAACCAAATGACACATGAACCATATAATTGCTTGCCATTTAGCTCCTTTTTATGTCTGAACAGTTGGACTGATCTTGTAGATGACTGGCAGCAGATTACCAATCACCTGCATCTATTTGAGAACTGATCACAAGATTAGCTGGGTTCATGGGCAAACACCAAAAGCACACAGTAATACCTGAGAAGTAAGTCTCACTTTAAAAAATAAAACTTCAAATGTGCTTTTTATTTTATTATGTGCTTTTTAAAAACTGGAAGCACTGGCAGTGACAGTTGATGGGAGGGATAGCAGCGGAGAAAAAGCAGTGCAGTCACATCAGAAAGCATTGTAATTGTGCTTCTCTAATTTATCCAGGCAGCTCACGAGACTGCTGGTTCTGTGTTCCCAACTGGCAAGCAGAATGTGAGCCTTGGCTTTTTTATATGTGAAGGGTGTCTGGCTATCTTCTATTCAGGGGTCATTTGGTACTGGAGCAAGGCAGAGCAGCACTCTGCCAGCCCAGGAGTGGGCACTAGGGCAGCCATGGGCTGAATCAGATTCTCTGATCTGATTCAGCCCGCCGCCAAATTGCCACCAAAATTTGGTGGCAGATTAAAAAGCAACTGGAGGGGAGGGGGTTTGAGGGAGACTCTCCAAACTTACTGGGTAGCTCCCCAAAATACCCACCAAGTTTCAAGAAGATTGGACTAGGGCAGTGTTTTTCAACCACTGTGCCATGGCACACTGGTGTGCCGTGAGATATTGTCAGGTGTGCCGCGGGATTTTTTCAATGAAATAAATGTGCCTTCCGGGCTGACCTTCTGGGATGCATTTGCGCATGCGAGAAAGAACAGTGGCGCGGTCTCGCTGATTCCGCTCACACGCTCTGTGGCCGGCCTGAGGTAGGGTGATTTGCACCAAGACATTCCAGTAAACATGAATATGTTTGATGGTAACAGCTAGCTGTTTCTGTCAGGGTGGGGTTCAAATCAGTAACTGTCCCTCAGCGAAGAATGGGTGTACTGTGCTTCTCTTCAAATCACTTATGGTCAGCGGAATGCCGTTCACATAAGAGTAAGAGTTTAAACTCTCTATTCGAAAAACTTTAGCAGAATCGCAGTATTAAAATACATCCACATTATATTTCTTCTGAAACTCAGGTCAACGTTATGGGAAGGAGCCATTACATTTTGGATCTGTAACTTACGATTTCAAGTTGAGTGGCTATTACGTGTATTTGTAATACTGTCATAGTTAATACTTGAGCTGAGGCAACTAATGACCCATTTATCTTGTATTTCAGTGTTTTTCAACCACTGTGCCGTGAGATATTGTCAGGTGTGCCGCGGGATTTTTTCAATGAAAGAAATGTGCCTTAGCTCGAAAAAGGTTGAAAAACACTGGACTAGGGGGTCCAATTCTATGGGCCGCCAAACAGATTGCCCCATTCCCTCCATTGTTCTCTATGGTGGGGGGAAAGTAACGTTTTTTTCCCACCATAGAGAACAATGGAGGGGATGGGGCAACCTGTTTGGGGGCCCACAGAATTGGTCCAATCTTTTTGAAACTTGGTGGGTATTTCGGGGAGAGGCCCCGGCAGCTACTGTGCAAGTTTGGAGCCTCTCCCTCAAACCCCCTCTCCTCCAGCCCCTCATGTACCCTATGAGTTTTTGCCATTGACTTCAGTGGCCCATAGGGTATAATGGGGCTGAAACTGACATTCAGCCAGCCGAATGACTCCTGAATCTGCTTGCATTGCTGACACTGACATGGGGGGGGGGGGGTCATTCGGCAGCCAGAACAGACGCAGCCTGATGCGGCCCATTCTGAATCGGGCCAAAAAAAAATTATTTTCACACCCCTAGTGGACACAAATGGCAGTGGTGGCAAGCCCTTCCCCCAGCTTCCAGTGGGCTTGTGGAGAAAGCGAAGTGAGAAGGGGTTTAAAATTTAAACACCTTCTGTTTAGAGTTGTGTGGCAGCGGCAGCACAAGCTTTCCATTGTATTCTATGGGGCCCTTCTCAATTCGTTCCCCACTCACCCACCTTAGCAGGCCAACTGGGGAAGAGAAGAGGAAGCTTTTGAAGATGCCCCCCTTTTGCTTCCCTTTCCGACACACTTCCGGTGATGTCAGGGGGTGTGGCATATGCTAATGAGTTATGCTAATAGGTATGCTAATGAGCTCCTGCACCTCTTTCTATGAAATGACCCCCGCTTCTATTTATTTTTTGAGGATTGCCTACTGGGAACCAGGAAGAATGAAAATTTACAATGCATCAGTTTTCTTTCTTCTATTCAGTCTGGGGCAATTTTAACTCCTGGGATGTTGAAAAGCAATACAGTGTAACTCCAGTATCTTATACTGGGATTGCTCGAGAGGATATATGTCTGTTTATGTCATAATGCCATTCAGTATATTACCATTATGTTTGTATCAATTCTTTTAGTTTGGTTGAAAAGTCTGAAGAGACTTTAGAATGATATGTGCATAAATTGTGCCTATCTTTTCAGCAAACATTTTTCTGCTGCTTGATAGTTTGGCATAAGACTGAAGCTCAGTTCAGGCACAAAATGAAACTATGGTTTGTTGAAAATCTGGTTGGTTTGTGAAACCAGGATTTGGCTTACAGATGATCATTCAAAACCGCTTTAGACCCTTTGGCATTATACCCCAATAAGGTTCTGCCCCCCCAAATCTCCAAGAATTTCGCAACCCAGAGTTGGCAACCATAATTTTGCTTTTACCATTATAGTATGAGTTGTACCCCATGCAGCCATTGCTGATGAAGAAATCTTAAATTCAATGTTAATGCATTGGACCTCAAAACTATTGATTTATAATGGATTTAACTGGTATTAATTGATTTATAATGGATTTAACTGGTATTAATTAATTTAACTGGTAATTAATTAACAAGGTATTTCCAGAAATCCACCTAGGTTATTCCAGGAGAAATTGAAAACAAAACACACTCATGTTGCAAAAATGTTTTTCCAGTTCATGGAATCTGGTAATGCTGTTGCTAATTATTTTCTAATGCATAAATACATGTAAGCTTTTTGTATGTCGAAAGATATACATGACTTTATGAACAGATTTGTCATTGATCCTATGTGGAATTTTTTTTTAAGGAAACTAAATTTAGTATCTTATGTTAGGCAGTCCTTTACTGAGTTTCATGCTTTTGCATTTTGTACCCATTCAAAATTTATTCAGCTGCTGGTGGTGGTGGACATGGGAGGGAGCATGGAACATTTTAATGACAGGATCTCTGCAGGAGGCACACTCAGATGACTGAAACTTCAGAGAACAGAAGAATGAAGTTATTTGGGGATTTATTTTATGTCTTTTAATTTGGACATCACATAAAGCATTAAAGTAATACATCTCTTTAATATTTTTCACCTTTTTAAAGTCTCCTATCTCATCTCATTCACAGTTGATTCTTCAATCTACCCCATCTAGACAGATACATTTGCTTTTTATTAATACCTGGAACATAACGAAAACTAGCCGTTTTCTCTTGTTAAGTGAAACACCTCAGATGTGAAAATTTGCTCCAATGGCAATGATGATTCTAGGCTGGCTAAAATTGCTTCTTTTGGTTAAATTCTGAGGAATTTAGTTTATTTCTAGATAAATTAATTCTTCGTTCAAAATTTTCAGAATAATGTTCCAATATTGACTTTAAAACAGAATTTCTATGTTGCAGTCAGTGTCTTTGATCCAGAGCTTGATGGCTTAGGGGGGATGAGGGCCAGAAGAAACTCACATAGACCCAAGACTTGGTGAAAACACAGCCACAGCTTTTTATTGTATACAGCCAAAGGAACATTAGTGCAGCATGGGGATGGATCCCAACATCGGGTGACCCATCTGCCACCCGAATACCACACTCCCCCAGCCTGCCTGCTGGGATATAACACCATGGAGAGGCAAGACTCTGGCCACTGCATGGTCCCATTACTACCTGATGGTAAACCAGCCTGCAGCCCCTGAGCTGGGCATGCAGCTGAGAGGCTGCACCCTCAAGACCCCTTGAGTCTTCATCCAGGAAAGGCAAGCACACAGGTCTTGCCTCCTGTAATGTATGTAATGGCGGAAGCCACATGGCCCCACAGAGCACATGGCCCAGTGAAGCCCTGAACTTGGGGCCAAAGAACAACAGGACACTAGGATCGTAGTGTCCCCCTATCAGAGACTTATTCAAATAGTCCTAGGACAGCCTCTGGTGGGAAACTTATTCAGTTACCTTGAGACTTATTCAATTACCTTGAAACTTATTCAGTTACCTTATCCAATTGCCTTGTTTGGGCGAAGTCAGGGGTGCGGCTTACCTGGGTATATAAGCAGGCCCCCTGACCTCCATCTGTATGCCTCATCTGAACCAGCTTAATAAAATGCTTGCTGATTTCACTGCAACTGGACTCTGCTTCCAGTACTTTTCAGTGGCAACAAGGATGGGATTCTGGCTGGGAGTTTCATCAGTGAAGTTCCTCTGCTTCGTGGTTGATGAACATAGCATCCATCTGACACAGGACAAGGTCCATGCCATCATAGAGGCTCCAGAGCCAACCTGCAAGGCAGAGCTACAGTCGTTTTTAGGCCTCATGAACTTTTACCACTCATTCCTCCCCCACAAGGCTGCAACTGCCGAGCCGCTGCACCAGTTATTGGACAAAACCGCCAAATGGACCTGGGCCCCCCACCACGCTGCAGCTTTCCAGGCCATCAAGGACCTTTTCATTTCTAATTCGGTGCTGGCCCACTTCGATGAGTCCCTGCCTGTGGTCCGGGCCTGTGATGCCTCTCCGTATGGTGTGAGGGCAGTGCTGGGGCACAAACTACCGGACGACCAGGAGGTTCCGGTGGCTTACTACTCCCACACCCTGTCATCAACAGAGTGGAACTATGCTCAAATCGACAAGAAGGCATTGGCAATCAAAGCTGGGGTCTGTAAGTTCCATGATTTCCTATACGGGAGACAGTTTATGGTCTCCACGGACCACAAACCCCTGCTGGGTCTCCTGGCCCTGGCCCACCAGACACCTAACATGTTGTCCCCCAGGGTCCTGCGATGGTCCATCTTCCTCGTGGGGTAATTGTACTCCCTGGTTCACCACCTGGGAAAGGCTATGGGCCACACGGACGCCCTTAGCCATTTACCGCTATTCTCCTCGGACCTGGCCCCAGCCCACCATGTCGCGCTGCTTGAGGACCTTCCGGACTAGCCCATTCAGGTCAGAGACATCGCATGGCTTACTGGCCGTGACCGCATCTTGTCACAGGTCTTTAACTGGGGGGGGGGGTGGCTGCACAGCCTGGGCCCGGACTTCATGGCATACAAGACCCAACAGGCTGAGTTGTCAACCCACAAGTTGGCACAAAGTTATGTTTGGTGGCCGGGAATGGATGCGGCCATCGAGGACCAGGTGCAGTGGTGTGCCACTTGCCAGGAGTTGTGCCCCAAACCACCCTGGGTGCCCATCCAATCCTGGGAATCCGTTGGCAAGCCCTGGTCCTGGCTTCACCTGGATTTTGCAGGCCCCTTCCAAGGTCAGACCTTCTTTATTTTAGTGGATAGCTACACAAAGTGGCTACCACATCCTCTCAGACAGCTATACAAGCCATGTGGCATATTTTCAGTGTGCATGGCATACCTGACACCCTAGTTACGGATAACGGAACAGCATTTATTTCCAGGAATTCCAGGAGTTCATGGAGCAATATGGCATCCGCCACGTCCGGTCCACCTCCTTCCATCTTTCAACCAATGGCCAAGCCAAACGCATGGTCTGGACTATGAAGGAGGCACTGCAGAGACTAGACAAGGGCAGCTGGCTTTACAGACTTGCGGCCTTCCTCTTCAGTCAGAGGACGACACCACACACCACAATGGGCCACAGCCCCGCGGAGCTTCTCACGGGCTGGTGCCTCACCACATGCCTAGATCACCTCCACCCGGACCATGCACCACAACCACCATGAGGGTTCTTCCCGGAGGACCCCGTCTACATCCAAAATTATGCATCCAGCCTGGCTTGGGTGCCGGGCCGCATTGTATGAGTCACCGGACCAGTGTCATATGAGGTTGCTGGGGAGAAAGGCCAGCACATAGACCAGCAGCGCTGTTGCCACCTGTGACCAGACATTGAGATGCCTGAGGACCTGGACGAGCCACACACACACATACCCGAGGTGAAAGAGCAGATGGGCCAACCACTGGAGACAACAGAGCACCCTGTCATCCACGAGCCACCAACAGACCCCAGTCAGGCCGCAGCCAAACCAAACATTCCTCCAACACCCATCTCAACAACTCCAGAAGCCACCGCCTCGCCAGTGGCCCCACAGTGCTCGGGGCAAGAGTGCAATTTACCATCCTACTTAAGGGACTATGTGTGCCACTAGGGCAGTATCTGAACTATGGGAGGAGGGGTGTAATGTATGTAATGGTGGAAGCCACATGGCCCCACAGAGCACATGGCCCAGTGAAGCCCTGAGCTTGGGGCCAGAGAACAATAGGACACTAGAATCCTAGTGTCCCCCTATAAGAGGCTTATTCGAATAGTCTTATGACAGCCTGTGGCGGGAAACGTATTCAATTACCTTGAGACTTATTCAATTACCTTGAGACTTACTCAATTACCTTGGAATTTATTCAGTTGCCTTGGAACTTATTCAGTTACCTTATCCAATTGCCTTGGGCTTACCTGGGTATATAAGCAGGCCCCCTGACCTCCATCTGTATGCCACATCTGAACCAGTTTAATAAAATGCTTGCTGATTTCACCACTCCACTTCCAGTACTTTTCACCTCCCCCACAGAAGGTTCCATCCCAGTGCCCAAACCACATGCACTATGGGAAAAACAGTGAACAAATATATGATTGCTGCAAAATGACCCATAACACCAAAGTTCAAAAAGGGGTGTGGATGGATGGGAAAATTGATGAAGCTGGACTGAGGGTGAGTGATCTGCAGCATGAGATTAAGTAGCTGATGAGGTCAGTTCCCCTGCCCCTCAGTGCTGGTCAGTTGTACCTGTGGCCCGCACCTGCACCAACCTGTGGCCAATCCTTCCCCCACCGTACACCACTGGGGCAGCATGATGCTGCAGCTAACCTTCCTCACCTCCCCCTCCCCCCAATCAGCAAAGGCAGCATTCAGGTAAGTCTGTGACCTTGCACAAGTCTGTGACCTTGCACAAGTGGAACACATTTGGACTCACTCAAGGAGGCTACTTGATTTCTACCACCTCCCCCTCTTGCAGCGCCTTCCTGTGCCACATCACCCACCATTTTGGAATGCACTCTGACATCAGGAGAGACTTTTCAGGGGCACAAGAAGGATTTGGCAGCAACACCCCATTACACAACTGGAACTTTCCTTGTGTTTCGTTGTGTTCCTCTGAATGCCAACATATATCCACATTCTTACAGTGGTGTGGGTTGTTCCTGTCCCTCATAAAGACACAAAAAACAATACATAGGCAAAACTGGGTTTATTAATTGAATGGCTGGTTTGTACCTCCAAACTATTCCTTTAAATTCTAAAAGTAGGCCGCAAGTAAGGCAGTTCCCTGGCTTCAAGTATTTTGGGCACTTTCACCCTAGCTCCAAACTTGGCCAGTGCTACTTCTGGGTATATTTATTCTAGCCTGCACATTAAATGTGCCAAGCCTCCCATTAGTTTAATGAATGATAGGCTGTTTTAGGAGTGGCCCTTCATCCTTAGATTCCTCAACGTGCTTGCCAATTATTCTTAAATCTGTACTTGAAATCTGCCCTATTCTTGCTGTCCCTAGTTATGACACTATCATGTATCATTGGGTTGGTCCTAATAAAGGTTACTATGTAGGTAGTGTCCTTGACTTTACACAGCTGTAAACAACTTATATGCAGTTATGACCTAGTTAGTTACAAGACCAGGCCTGTTTATAACACCTAGCATTAGGATCAGCATGAGGCAGACAGATTAGGATCTTCTAACTGAACCTGTTCAAAGGGATCCAAAACATTCCTTTTTGGTCTGTAATAGTGACCTGCTGATCCCACGATGGTTACATGGGTCTCTCAGCAGCATTTAGGAAATGTCTCCTATAAGGAAAGCAGAATGTATTTATAAGCATCTTCCTGGAGCCTTTCAATTGACTGCACACCAGCCCAGTTTACCAGTGATGCCTCATGCCCCATTTGAATTAGAGAGGCTGGTGTAGCAGCATCCCTGGCTTCATCAGAGCCATGAATGCACTTCTCCAAAGTGCACTGTCAACTCTTGCCTTCATGGACGTATCTGTTCTACATCAATTAAAATGACAGCTCATCATGGGCAGAAAGGAATTGCCCACTCTGAAGCTAGAGGAATGTTACAAATAAAATAGAGAATGAATGTGCATGTTTAATATGTGTGATAAAGTTATATAGACAGAGAATGCCAATGGGCAAATTTGTAGGAAAATAGCATGAAGGTAAAAGGGAGCTGTTTTGTCAAAAAAGCATGTAGACATCAGACAAATGGTGTACACAAGGATTCTTGGCACTAATGAAAAAAAAATCAAGTGTCAGTTTTGTGCAGTGGTTCATGAAAGGTCTAGCAACTATATCTAGAATTGCTGTAGTAATTTAACATGTTAGATTTCTGACATGATATTGTAGGTCTCTTTGGAACATACAGTTATTCCGAGCCCTCCTGTCTCTTTCAATCCAATTTCTTTTCTGGAAGGAAAAAAAATTCTAACTGGAAGTTTAAATATGCACAAGCTGACTATGGAATCAAGATTGGGGTACACATCTGGATGAACATCCCATTGAAAGTAAGGGACATAATCAGAATTTAAGAATTGTGCATCTGATTATACCAACAGTTCCTAAAAATTAAGAATATGCTGCACCAGCATTTTTATGGGTGTCCACAATCATGGGGGAAGAAAAGGGAAAAGACTGTAGAAATAAAATACATCATGCTTAGTAATACTGTAAAGTGGTGTTAGAATCAGGTGGGTAGCCGTGTTGATCTGAAGCAACAGAACACAGTTTGAGTCCAGTGGCACCTTTAAGACCAACAAAGTTTAATTCTGGGTATAAGCTTTTGTGTGCAAGCACATGAAAGTCTATACCCAGAATGCAACTTTGTTGGTCTCAAAGGTGCCACTGGACTCAAAACTCTGTTCTGAAGTGTTGTGTCCTGCTTACTTGATGATGCTTTGATAGCTAGTGTTGTATAGTGGGTTCAGACGTTGTTAAGACAGTTTCATATCTCCACTCTGCCATGGAAGCTCACAGAGTGGCTTTGGGCCAGACAAGATCTTTCATCCTAACCTACCTCTCAGACGGTCAGACTGATCTTATATAAATTGTGGAGACATTTTTATTTTATTTTCAGGTAGCTGGCACCATATGTTATCCAGCTGGTTTCCCCATCATATTTGTGATGCACTGAACTACTTTCTAGCATTTTGCAACTTGGTTTGAACACCAGGAAGAGTTTCTTACCTACACTATTGAAGAATGCATATTTATTCCTAAAATGACCTTGTTATTGGCAGCTAAAGCCATAACTTGCGCTATAAATTTAACAGCCCTTGGAAATGACATGTTCACTTGTAGAATTTTCAACCTTATTAAGGAACTTCATTACATGTTACAAGTTCTAATTTTTATACAACTTTGATATTTTGGTTACTAGAAACAGCTGCACATCTTTCTCTTGAAAGAGGGGCATAAAATATACCCACGCATGATGATTTCTTATTATTTGGCTAAAATGAAGGATAGGTCAATCAGTGGCTACTAGCCATGGTGACTTAAGGGAACCTCCATATTCAGAGGCAATATACCTCTGCCAGTGCTGGGAGGCAACATCAGGGGAAGGCCTTGGCCTCTGTGGTCTGCTTGTTGGCTCTTCCAGAGCAGCTAGTTAGCTACTGGGTGAAACAAGAGGCTGGACTAGATGGTCTTATCCAAAATGCATTGATAAAATAATTTCCTTATGTCATACATGGTTCAGCCAATAGCTACTTGGCAAAGACTGACTTGGGTACCCTTTGATGAAGGGGGAGAATTAGCAACAATAGTCAAGAAATCATACATCATAGTTTTTTAGGTGTAGATTGAACAACAAACTATAGATTGCTGCAGCCTGAGAAATAATTAGTATGCCAAGAAGAAGTTGAGGAGACCAGGCTGGGGTGGGGGAGGAGTGTGCATGCCTGAGACTCGCCTGGCTTCATTCACATACTATTAAACTATGACTTGGCATTATATCTGGATCATGCCAAACATCTCATAGGATTCAAAAAGTACCACTGTAAAAATATACATTTTAATGGGGGTTCCATGCAATTATTCTCAAGAGAGAGAATATTCTCTCTTCCATGCAGTTATTCTCAAGAGAGGAGCCAGCTTGGTGTAGTGGTTAAGTGCGCGGACTCTAATCTGGGAGAACCGGGTTTGATTCCCCACTCCTCCACTTGCACCTGCTGGATGGCCTTGGGCAAGCCAGAGCTCTGGCACAGCTGTTCTCTCAAGGACAGCTTGGGAAAGAGCTCTATCAGCCCCATCTATCGCACAGGGTGTCTGCTGTGGGGAGGGGAAGGGAAAGGAGTTTGTAAGCCACTCTGAGACTCCCTTGGGTAGTGAAGGGTGGGGTATAAATCCAATCTCCTCTTCTTCTTTTTAGGGGCTTAATGCATTTTAGTTTAAAATTAATAATACTCAAATGAGATCACTATGAGAATTCAGAGATGGGGAGGTTTCCTGTGGTTTGAAGTATATTAGGTAAGCTTCAGTAGAGCATGTATTCCTTCTGCAAAGATTTTGATGTGATTACCTTGCATGATTAAACTCTCTAGAGGGAAAATTCTGAAGTACATGAGAAATGAGGGACTTGGGTTGCATAGGCTGAGAAGAATGGGGGACATATCATATTGGTGGTGCTGGGAAACTAATGTTTTAGAAAAGATGAACAGTAATTAAACACATGATCTTAGCCAAAATGCTGAGAAGCAACAGAAGAATAATTAACTGATGATGGGAATCTGGGTGGGATTAGGAGACTAAATACACTTTAGAGGGGCTCTGAAAGGTAACAAAATTAAGGAAGGGGATGTGTGGGCTGTCTGGATACATTTGGAAGCTCACAGGCAGAGCATGAAGGTCATGACTTCCCCTAGCTGTTCCCCACATCAGGTATGAAGGAAGACTGTCTCTGAACATGCAAGTTTCACCTGTCATTTAGTAGTAATAGCTGTCCTCCATGAATTCTTCTTAATTTTTTATGAAAACCAACTAGACTAATAACAATTGCCCCACCTTGCAGCAGTGAATTACAAAGTTGTGTTGTGAAAGGAAATAATTGTGCAATGCTGCTTAGTGTTTGGGTTTAATATCTGGAGTTGAGATACAACCTCTGCCTTGTACTCAGTTTGTGGTTTTAGGCAAGTGACTTGCTTTCATTTAATCCATAACTTCTTTGTTCCTGATTCTTGTGAATTTATAAGTAGTGTGATACTTTCTCTTTCTCCTCTTTAGGGAAACAACCTATGAACATGCAACTTCTGTTTAGTTATCATGAGTGATAGCTACATCTATGCATGCCTTTCCTGAAAGAAAACACAGAAGAAGTGGCTTAGCATAATGAATGGGGTGAGTGCTGGTTTTTAAAAGTATCAGCTGCTTTTGTAATCAGATTCAGAAAGACACCAGAATATCACAGATTCAGCAAGACTCAAATATTTAATACTTATGTGCTGTTTCAGAATGGTTCAGTTCTCAGCAGGTGAGCTAACTGTATCTTTTCATGGAAGGGAATATATCAGCCACTAAGTTTTGCATTATTTCTTTTATTTTCTTTCATTTTTTAATGTTATGACCTATTGTACTAAAAATGAATTCATTTTGGAGTTCTGAGTAAAATATTTATTCAAGGAATCCAAAAGACCTATGAATGACAAATTTTTCCTTTGTTTTCAGTAATAATGTATTTCGTGGTGAGGAATATATTTTCAAATAGGATTTGCAGATGACTAAATTATAGCTGCCATTTTGTAAACAAATACACTTATCGGGAAAACTGTATGTGGCAGCATGCCAAATGTATCAGCTGAAACATATCAACCTTGGTGAAATGATCATTTAGAGGAGCCAGCCGAGTTTCATGGTTTGCAAAATAAAACCTTTACCAAACAAAAGCTGTTGTCTGCAGGAGCTGCCAGACTGTTATACATATTAAATCTAAGCTTTGCTTGAGAGGTTCTGGTAAACTCTTAAAAATTATTTATTTGCCGTATTGATAGAAGGCTCCATAAATGTAAGAAAGATGCCTAACAAGGAACACATGCATTTACTGCCCAACGATGTTATCACAAGCAAGAAGAAGCACAGAAAATGGCAATACAGAAGTAAATAGGACGTGGCTGAGACGACTTCTGTGAGGAAATTTTACCCCAGAATAGCTATGGATGAAAAGGCTCAGAATGTGGGTTGTGTGAAGACTTCCTCTGTGTACCCAAATTTTCACTGGAATGACCCACTGTAAAAAAATGCCAGGGATGAAGATCGATAAATCCACCTTGGTGGGAAGGGCGGGGTATAAATCGAATGAATAAAGAATAACTAAAATAAGTGTAGTGGAAGTAGGTGGTACACACATTTGCAAAATAAATGTGTTTTATGGGTAGTGAAAGTGTGTCCTGCCATTTCCACTTGCCTATATTCAGTGTGCAGAGACATGGGAAAAAATTAAATTAAGTAGAGTTTCTGTATAACATATCATGCTAGACTATAAGAAATTCAGCATATGTGGTTATATAGAATTTCTTGAGCATACTTTTCCTATCTTAAACTGAACATTAAATTGAAATGGAATTGAATGACTTCTGGTAAAGGATAGGTTATTATGCTATGGCCTTTTGAAACAAAGGTCCCATTAGGCAGTAAAGAAATGCACAGTATACTAGCATAATCAGCTTGAATTCACTTTTCTTAACTGTTATGCCTCCTGAGAATCCAGAAAGTTTTCTTAGATTGGAATGTTAGGCCTTTTTAAGTATATTAACTTGAGAAAGCATGGAAAGCACTTATTTTCTGTGTATAGAAGTTCTGTGTAAGGATGCCATATTCAGGGTTTATGAACAGAAGTTCGTGACAGGTCTACCATGACGAACTTCCACGAACTTTTAAAGCAGTTTGTGACAAGTTTGTGGTGGTTCATAGATGCAGCAGTAACCAGGGGTTTAAAGGGACTCTGAGTCCCTTTAAACCTCTGCTTTCTTTTCCCTACAAAAGCTGCAAAAACAGCTGAGTGGCAGGGAGGAGCTTCCCGCCACTCAGCTGTTTCAGGCTGTCTTGTGCAGTCCCTTAAAAAAAAAAAACAGCGCAAAACAGCTGAGTGGTGGGGGGTGCCTCCCCACCATGTAGCTGTTTTTTGGGCTGTCTTCTCCAGTCCATTTAAAGCTTAAAGGGACTGCCCAAGATAGCCCAAAACAGGTGAGTGATGGGAAGCAAGCTGCTCAGCTGTTGCTGTTGCTGTTTTTTTGCACTCTGCAAACCCCATTTAAAAGGACTGTTGTCCCTTTAAATGGGGTGTGTAGGACCACAAACCACAAACTGGTTTGGTTTACAAACAAACCTCTGCTTCGGTTCAGTTTGTGGTTCACCCACAAACCATGAACCGAACTACATTTTCCTGGTTTGTGCCTATCCTTAGTTCTGTGTAGCTTCTGTCACACTTTAAAGATGTTTATTGCATCCTCTACATTACTTATAACATTTAAATAATGTATACCTAACATTTAAAGGCAAGGGTTAAAATAGAACAAATAAGAATATATCAAAATAATAACATAAATTCTGTTTAGTCCTTTGAATTAAAAAAATAACGATTTACGGAAATTTCCCAGATTTTCCAGGTAATGTATTATCAGTCCTGAGGGAGCAAGGGGTCAGGTGTGTGTGTGTGTGTGTGTGTGTGTGTCATTGTGTCATTATCTGAATTCTCGCCAATATTTGTGATTTGGTCTGTGAGGAAAGTTGAATAAGAAACATGTTGCACATTAACTGTGCTATATAAATACTTATTAGCTGGAGTTTATAAATGTTTTATGCAAAGGACATGACTTGTGCTTTTTATATCTTCCCATAATGGTCGGTATGGAAGAGGTATATATAATACAGAGACTGAACATGGTTGATCCCCCCCCCCCCCCAGCAACATACATGACTGTAAAAGTGCGAGATAACTAATATTGACTTTGAATGAAAACAATGAATATATTTGGGGCTGGCATGGGCTTTGGACATATGAAACAATTCATGTTTTCCAGTCATTACTACAGATGATTTTAACTGAGGGAATCAGAATGTTTTCCTATAGCTGTGCTAATAATCCATATTGGACCTTGGATAAATAATGACATTTTTGTTTATATAGAACATCTTGAATTGCAGGTGGGCCCAAGATTCTTTAATGGGAATCTAGGAAAGAACCCTTAGTTTGAATCCATGGAGTGGCAACTTTGGAACTCTGACCCAGATTGGTAGGCACAATTACAATTTGGCTGCAGGAGGTGGAACTAACTATACAATGCCAGGGAGTGGTAATAGTAATTTTTAACATTTCAGGCAGAAGTTTGCTTAACAGGGTACCTCTTGAAATATTTAAGGTACCCCTTAAAATATTTTCTTGCTTATACACAGCTTATCTTCAGTCGCATTATACTATGGTGGTAGCTGCAGCCAAAGAAATGGTTTTTAAAATCTGCACAACCAATCAGATTTCTAATGGCAAGGCAGAAGTCTGGCTAGGCAAGAGTCCCATCTGGCCCCATCCACTTTCAAAAATACTTGGTGGATGCCAGGAAAGGTATTGTCAGGCATCATGGCACCTATGAGCTCCATGCTGGGGCCCATTGTGCTATATGTAATAGGAATATGCCATGATGCCTGAAATATTCAGGGGTTGTCCTTCACATGACAGCCATGCATGAGGTAAGATGGGTAGGGCTGGTGAGCACATCTTCTCTTCTGTGGCCCAAACTTTGGAATTCATTCCCTCTGGAAGACATGTTTGACCCCCTCCACCTCACTGGTGGCCCAGAGATATGTAAAAGGATTTTTTTTCCCCTTCAAGGGGAGCTGATCCTTCAAAGTAAATTGTAAAATAATTGTCTGCAAGCAGGCAGCCATCTTTTTTCTAACTGTGTGGTCTCCCAGGTAATGGGATGTAGATAGGAACCTTGTAACATTTTAATATCAGTAATACCTGCCCTGTTTTAACATCAGTCAGGGTATGTCTAGAATAGATAAAAGGGATTGTGTTTATGACCAGTTTCCCTTTGAAATCCATTTGCTCATCTAGTGCTGTGCTTAAGTATGCTTCTGAATATTTTCTTTTCAATAATTTTTTTTTTTACTTTGGAGGTTGGTTCTCAGTCTCTATACCACCTAGATCCCCCACTTTCTTGGACACGCTAGTGGAAGAGGAGCCCCCAGGTTGGGAGGAAAGCAGTCTATGTGCTGGTGGCTATTTTTCAGGGGAGCTCCCAAGTCATAATTGGTCTCTGTGATAACCAGGCTCTGGGTAATGGAGGGCATAGAGGCAGGGCCTCAGTTTGAAAAGGGGAGCTAGGAGCCCTGTCTTTCAGAGCAGGAATCCCCTCCCCAAAGGACAGATTTACTCGCTTAGTTTTAAAGGTTTTTAAAACCATTTATATGCTGCCTTTCTTCCCAATGGGGACCCAAAGCAGCTAACATCATTTGCCTCCATCTTGTCCTCAGAACAACTCTGTGAGGTAGGTGAAGCTTAGGGTGTATGATTGGCCTGAAGTCACCCAGCAAGCTTCCAGGACAAAGTATGGATTAGAACCTGGGTCTAATCCATAGGCGTAGAGTATGGGGGGGCTCGAGCCACCCCCGAAATTTCCCGGGGGGGGCTCAGCCGCCCCTGGCAAAACGGAGCGTCTACCGCCATGCCTCCCGGGTCCTTCCAAGGCCCGGCTGCCACTGCTGGAGAGGGAAGGGGTGGCTGGGGGGGAGAGAGAGAGGCACTGGCAGCAGCAGCTGACAGGCCTCGGAAGGGCCCAGGGAGGCGCGGCGGTTTTCCGGGGGGGGGGGGGAATAGCGTGCGCACTAAGGAGCTCCCCCCCCCCCTGGAATTTCCAAAAGTCTACACCCCTGGTCTAATCAGATCTTAGTTTCACACTAGCCAGTGCCCCATGCTGGCTGTTTGGTTGTTCATATAGGAATATTTTATTGCTATTACTTTAAGCTGGGGGCAAGAGGAAGATACACTGACTTAGGAAGAAACGGGGGGCCAAAATAGGAGGCAAAATAAAGAAAGCCAGCAGGGGTAATGGAGGCATGAGAAGAGGGCCAGGAAAATAGTCAGGTAAGTCAGATGTAGGGTTGCCAACACTAGGTTGAGATATTCCTGAAAATTTGGGGTGGAGGGTATAGTTTGGAGAGGGGAAGGAGCTCAGCAGGGATGTGATGCCATAGAGTCCACCCTCTAAAGCTGTTGTTTTTTCCAGGAAAACTGTTATCTGTAGTTTGGTGATCAGCTATAACTCTGAGAGAACTCCAGGCTCCACCTGGAGCTTGGCATCTTTAGTGAGAAGGATTTGTAAGTTCTCTGGTTAGCGCTTCTTTATATAGGTTTCATTTATTTATTTATTTATTTATTGTTCTAAGCTGCTATAGAGACACTTGTAGAAGGGTAGGATACAATTTTATAAATAGATGTGGGGGAGAAACCACTAAAACTACTAATATACTAGAAAAATCTTTTGAAAAATCAAATCAGAACATTTAGACTGAAATGGAATCTTTTACAAGTACAGTTGTCCCTACATAAATGGGAATTCTGAAAAAGCAAAGTTCCAGGTTGCATGAAAAGAACCCCACAGTTATAGTAGTTCTGCTCAAATTCGAAAATAAATGTACATGGGGAAAAAATAGGCTTGGTGCCATGTCTGTGTTCACACAGTGTGCATTTACTGTACTTATATCTATCATGTGAAAAGGTCTCTCATTTCAAGAGTTTTGTCCATGTCCTGAGTTTTCCAAGTTGTTATAATCTTTGAGTACAAAAGCTTCGTAGTGCTTTGATAAAGAGTCTGAAGTAGAGATGTAGCAGCCACTGCAACAGAATATCAACACTGCAGTTTATTTCTATCATCTTGGCAGATCAAAGAAAGTTCTTGAAATATTTTAATATGTCCCTAGATTAATAGGCTTCTTAAAGAAAAGTGGGTTTAAACAGTTTCCTTTTCTGTGCGTATTTCACAGCCCGTCAAAAGCATATTTTTTTACTTGAAGGAAAATGACCTTTAAAAGAAAGGCAGAACAACTAAAGAAATGGGTGCTGGGGTTTTTTTTCCAGTCCTATGAGGCTATTTATGATTGAGAAGTACACATCTTGCACACAAGTTTTTGCATGTACTAAGGTACAGTGAGGTCTTCAAAACAGCATGCCATCATGATGCATTTATGCCACAACCCTAGGTTTTCATATTGGATGCAGAGGACAGCAACAGCATATAGCCCAATCTGATCAGTTCTGATTTTTTTTTTTAAATGTAGCTAAATAAGTGTTGGCTTTAAATGGAAAGGCAGCTTCCTTCATCATCTTATTGGTTGGTTGCAGCAAAAGTATACAGAATAGGTCCCTCTGTATGCCACTTGTCCACAAGGGCATAGACTTTCCAATTTCCCAGGGGGGTGGGGGCTGGACCAGAGGGGGGAGGGAGGGGGGGAGAGAAAAAGAGAGAGAGAGAGTAGGGTTGCCAAGTCTTATTGTTTGGACAGGAGTTCCTTGTGCGCGCTTTGTACGTGCGCCGGGATGAAGTCACCACCTCGGCTGCCGCAGGAGCCTCTCCCTCCCGCCTGGCTCCCCCACACCCCTCTCCCCACCCACTCCTCCCTCCCTCTCTCTTTCTGGGGGCGATCCGGGTGACTGCCCAGTGTGATGACATCACCCAGAAGTGACATCATCATGCTGGGCACATTGCCAGGGCAACGATCTGGCAATCGCCCTGAAACTCTATGGTGCCATAGAGTTTTCAGGGCGATTGCTAGAGTGTCGCCCCGGCAACGTGCCCAGCATGATGACATCACTTCCGGGTGATGTCATCATGCTGGGCAGTCACCCAGATCTCCCCCGGAGAGAGAAAGAGAGAGAGGGAGGGAGGGAGGAGTGGGTGCAGAGGAGCCAGGCGGGGGGGGGGAGAGGCTCTTGCGGCAGCTTCTTGGGAGTCCTAGCGACAGGCAGCAGTCGGGGGCCTGGAGGGCAGGGCGGCGCAGAGGTGGGCGGGCACTCCATTTCACCCGGGGGGGCTCAGTCCCCTCTGGAAAATTTCAGGGGTGGCCCACGCCCCCGAGCCCCTGCATAGTTGACGCCTATATTTGTCCATGCCATGCAATGACTGTTTAGGATTGAACTCTTACAGAGCAATCCCGAGCCATGCCCACACTGCAGTGGCCAACTGTGGTGCAGGGGTGGTGCCACTAGTCAGCTCCCTAAAGAGCAAGTTATACTGAAGTGGAGCAGGAGATAAAGCATAGCTGTCTGTTTGCAAGTGTGTATCCATGGCGATTCTGCTACAGTGTGGCCTTGCAGCATAGTGTTGAGGCAGGGGCGGCATGAGGGGCAGAGCACTTCCAGTTGATGGGAGCAGCCAGTCCCGGGGCATATGTTGTTGCACATCACAGCTAGGGGGTGGACGGCTCAGGAGAGTCCCATTCTCTGCTCACACCCTACCTCCTTGACAGAGACCTGCTGCAATGACAGGCATGCAGTCACTGTCATTTGTTGTTCCTGCATGTCATCTTGTACTGTGCCCAGCCCCCCCACACCCTGCCAAATACTTGGGAGTCCACCTGCGGCAGTTACTCTCACCACCATTGGCTCAGGGAACTCCCATGATCCCCTGCCCCTTCAGTACTACTTGCACAGATGCCTTTCCTCCCGGGTGCCAGAGGACCCCCTTCCTGGAGCAGACACAGTTAGAGGCCTCATCCAATCACTCATTTTCTTAGTGACCCTTCCCCCCTTGGTGGCATGCATCATTCCCCTCTCCTCTGTTTCACACACACAACAACCCTGTGAGGTTGGTAAGGCTGAGGGTGTGCATCTGGGCCAAGACCACCCACCTAGCTTCCATGGTACAAATGGGGGACAGAATCTAGGTCTCCCAGGTCCAGCCTCGTGCTCTCACTGCCACGGTAAGCCAGTTTATTCACCCAGACCATCCTCTGGCCTCGTCCCCCCTTCACACAGAAGTCTGCAAGGTGAGCAAGGGAACCTGTGCGCCTGGGTCCCTGCTATGTATGGCAGATTACGACCAGTGACACCTGTGCAACCCTTCCCAGCCACCCACAGCACTTGAGAGCCCTCGCTCTGAGACATGTCCCCGGGAAGCCCACAGGGGGAGTGGCAGATGGGGTGGGGAGGGAGTGGTGTGGAGCTCCAGTCATTTAGCAGAAACCACACAGCCAAGACACAACTGTGGCACAACACAGATTTTATTGCACTCAAATCAATGGCCAGGAATAAGGACTTCGTCCACTTCTATTCCGGGGACTGAGGATCCCTGGCATGACATGCGCCTAAGTAGAATGGAATCACAGGTAGAACTTGGAAAGGCTTGCCAGATGTGATGCTCTGCTTCAAGAGGAGGGCTGGAACAGCAGACTGAGCAGAGTGTGGGGGGGACTTGCCACACCCACGAGTCCCTCTGTTGAATCTATATCTGCAAGACAGAAAAACAGAACCATGGCAACTGGGCATGAGTGCCATGCCAGGCTCAGTCATAGATGTCTTGTCCTGATGGGGTCTGCAAATGCAGCTCCCAGGCTCACTATGAACCCCCTTTGAGATGTATGATGGAACCAGTGAACTCACATTCACCTGTCCTGGGTTGAGGTGTTCCCAGATTGCTTGCAATCCATCCACCGCAGCACCTGCTGCTTGAGCCTCTGATTCTGCAAGGGAATTAGTTGAAGGGACATTTGCCAAGCTGGTTCACCACATACAGTGGAGCAGCTTCCAGACCCACCCCCAACCACAGACATGCCCTGTGCTCTGCCAAGGGTGGGAATCAGGAAAATGACAGATGACCCCCCCCCCCCGGATCTTATGTGAAACTTCCGGGGAAACTTCCCATGGCATACCAGCGGCCATGGCACTGTGCAGCTGCAGCTTGTGCCACCCATGGCTGAACTCAATGCTGAGCTTGAGTGCAGGAGATGCTGTCATGGCACCCAGGCTCAAGCAAGGGGAGTGGGGGGGGGAGCAGGTCTGGGATCCTTGCCCTTGCTTATGTGTCAGTGCATGTTTGCCCCTGTGGGTTGAGCCTCTCAAGGTGGAGAACCTGTAAGGGTTCTGAAATGGAAGCGGTCAGTCACAGAGTATGGACTTTGCTCGCTTTCTTGGGTGTCAGGACCAGGTGCTCACCTTATAATGCTAAGTGCCCTTTCTGTGCTTCTGTCACCACCAAAGTGCCTCACTGCTTGCTCTAAGTCCGCATGTCAGGGAGCTCCAAGACAGTGGCCCAATTGGGAGCTGGGGAGGGGGCTTGGCTGCCGTGGTGAGGGAGGTGTTTGGCTGAGCCTGTTGTCAGCATCCTGAGCTCCTCCAAGCTTAATGGGTGAGGCCGTAGCAGTGGGGGATGACGGTTTCAAGTTCAGAGGGCACCTATGGGATATGCGGGTGTTCCCAGGCTGAAAGGGCTCAGGAAGCTGACTAACATCGGCCATGCTTCCAAACCTTCCCACCAGTGCAGGGGCCTAGGTCTCAGTTGTGCTGACCAGCAGCCACTGTGGCCCACCACTGGGGCCTGCAAGCAGTGAAATGCGGCTGGGGCCCTGTGCCTTTGTGTTATTTACGTTATGGGACTTATACTGGTGTAGGGTTAAGTGGGCTCCCAGAGCACTTTCATTCCCCCCCCTCCTTTTAGGATTGCTCTGCCTGTGTATATAAAATTATATTGGCAGCATGTTATTGCTGTATGGCTGTGTTATTTTAACGCTTTCTATCTTCTTTTTGTGAACAGTGCAAGAGAAACACTATCTGATAACTGTTTTGCCTACATGTAATATAGTTGTAAAATAGATCAATTCTAACACTTAAATTTTAAAATGATTGAACTGAAGTAAGTACTTTATAGAAAATGTCCTAAATTGTGATGAAGGGTGTATTGGGGTGAATTTTTTTTGTTTGATATGCTCTGCAATGTATAATAATCTTTGATACGGCTTGTTGTATAATCCCTTTCTTGCTATATAATCCTTTTTTTTTTGTATTCCTTTTATTTGGTTTTCTAAAATAAAAAAATATATTAAAAATAACTGTTCTTCCTACATAAACAAATCTAAGGCTGAAGCAAGAAGAGTAGACTGCATTATTTAGGGAAGAATAATTAAGCCTTCTGAATTATGTAGCTCACAATATATACACTAGCAAGGGCAATCAAGAATTTATCTAGAAAGGAATAGAATGGATTCCAATTTTATAATCTCTTTTCTGTCCATTTTAAAATTAATTTATGACTTCTGAAAATAATTTTGTTGGCCACAGGGAGGCTCTCTGCCTGAATATGTGGCTTTTCTTGTCCACATTATTTTACCATGACTGCATACAAGTTTTAGTTTGGTAATTCAGCCCCTTGTGCTGAAAGCCAGTTTGGTGTAGTGGTTAAGTGTGCAGACTGTAATCTGGGAGAACTGGGTTTGATTCCCCACTCCTCCACTTGCACCTGGCTGGATGACCTTGGGCAAGCCATAGCTCTGTACCAGCTGTTCAATCAAGGACAGCTTGGGAAAGAGCTCTCTCAGCCCCACCTACCTCACAGGGTGTCTGTTGTGGGGAGGGGAAGGGAAAGGAGTTTGTAAGCCGCTCTGAGACTCCCTTGGGGAGTGAAGGGCGGGGTATAAATCCAATCTCTTCTTCTCTTCTTCTTCTACTGTCAATGCTGATGGTCTCATGCAGTATAATGGTTTACATTACCCATGGGATTTTCCTTGGTAAACCAGCATGAGTAGGGAATTCTGTGTATCCTCTATCTGAAATGCCCTCAAAAAGAGATCTTTAAAATGTCTTTGCAATGGCAGTTTGTGCTGAAACTTCTTCTCGAAGTTTGTTGTATTATATTGATTGCACTTTGTACAGCAAAGCCATGTTTTGTTTTGATTTTGATAGAAGTGCCACATAAGGTTGCCAGGTTCCCCCCCCCCCCCGGCAACTGGTGGGGGTTGGGGGGTAGTGTTGCCCAGGGCTTTTTTTTGTAGAAAAAGCCCAGCAGGAACTCATTAGCATAACAAGCCACTTCCAACAGCAGAAACTCATTAGCATATTAGGGGGGGGCTGAGAAAGCACAAGGCAGGCATGGAAGCTCGCCTCCCCCCCCCCCCGAGCTTGTCCGCCTCACTTCATCATCACCTTTCTAGTCTAACCCCCCACCCCACCCCCACCCCCGCTGAACCAGACAGCTGGGGAAAGATCCCAGGCACTGCAGCAATGCCTTTCTAGTCTCCCAATCCCCACCCCCCCAACCAGACAACTGCAGAGATGCTGTGCTGAAATGCCTGGGATCTGATCGAGGAGGGAAAGAAAGGCACTTTCAACATGCCTGGGTTCCCTATCTGCCCTTTTCCAGCTGTGACATGTCAGATAGAGAAGGGAAGGCAGAGAGAGGCTTTTCCTTGTCAATTTCACTCTCAGCTGACTGATGGAGAGTGAAATTGATAAGGAAATCCCAAAGGGCTCCCCAGAGGGAAAGACAGCAACATGCAGCCTTTCCCTCTTGTGTGTAATGTGGGGAGGACAGCGTGTTCTGTAGCCACGCATGCACAGAGGTTTGGGCTGTGGGCATGGCCAACTCAGAAGCCAGCCGGAACTCCGTTCCTGTGCGTTCCTGCCCAAAAATAGCCCTGGTGTTGTCTGCTCCAGGCTCTGAAACTCCTGGAAATTTGGGGTGGTGCATGGAGAGGACAGGGACATCAATGGGGTACAATGCCATAGAGGCCATCCTCTAAAGCATCCATTTTCTATAGAGAAACTGATATCCATAGTCCATAGATGAGCTGTAATTCCAGGGGATCCCCAGGACCCAACTAGAAGCTGGCATCCCTAGTGCCACACAATCAAATTCTATAATATACATGGACAATATTTGGCATACTTTAAGATACAGATTTGACTGTGACTGATTTTAACTGAACTTAAATTGCCTTCAGTCAATCCACCCCAGGGCTGATGGGGTCTGTGATTCAGGTTCTGGGTTAGGGAACTGATGATTTTAACTTAACTTAAATTGCCTTCAGTCAATCCACCCCAGGGCTGATGGGGTCTGTGATTCAGCTTCTGGGTTAGGGAACTGATGTTGAGGATATAGATATAGAGAAGCTTAGTCTGCTGTTTTATCATCTCCTCTTCTCCTTTGCTCTGGAGGCTGTTTATGTGTTTTGATTACGTGGTTTGATAAATTGTTGTTTTCAATTGGTTTTGTAATATGCATTTTAAAAAGGTGTTTTCATTATTTTGATTTTTTCCACCTTAAGGACTCTAAGGGTGTGTTCAGATGGGCAGGTAATCCTGTCATTGGCCCGGCTCTAATTTGTTCCTCATCTTTTTAAACCAGACTGGCATGACCAGATAGCTCTTCCCATGAAACACCTTCCCGCGTGAGGACTCCGCAGTGGATTGTCTAGACGGTGTCCACCTGAAGGAGCTGTGCAGTAGTTTTTTCTTTTTTAAAAAATGCCATTTGCGCATGCGCATATGCGTTCCCCTGCATACATGTTTTTACGCACATGTGCATAGCCTAGAGATGTTTAAAAATGGCATCCCTTTGGGATGGTCTGGAGTCAGACCACCCCAAAAGGCCGATTGCGTACTGGTGGAATGACCAGATGGGGGAAAGTCCGCCATTGGCCCGTCGGCAAGCTTTAAACTGGACTTTCACCACTATCTTTTAAGTATGGCTTCTTGGTGGGGATTGATGGGCTGATCACGGCAGCAGCATGTTTCCCAGATGTTGCTGTCTGGATGTGCCCTTTAAATCTGGCAAGCACTCGTGCCTGGGTTGGCTCTAAAGAGCCATCTGATCGTGACCTAAATTAGGTGGGAAAAGCAGTGCAAGAAAGCTGTAAATAAATAAATATAGAGGTAATGTAATATTTTGATTAATGGAGGATTTTACCATGCTGAGGGGTCACAGGTTTGGGCCCAGGTTTTCAGTCCTCACAACAGCCATTTTCAGGCTCAACACATAAGTTGATGCATTATATGTAGTGTTCTGTACTACTGGGAGGAAGGTAAGCATTGGAAAGGGGATTGTCAACTGAGTCGCTAAACCCCGCCTTGCTGTCGCTCGAGTCCAGGGCCTCAGTTGCAAGGACAAGGGAGGGAGGTTACATCACCACACCCTCTCCTAGTCCCTCCTGCGCAGACTTGGGTTTCACTCTCTCTCTGGAACCATCAATCAGTCTCACGTCAGGGCATCCTCCTCAGCCCCTTCTGGCTGCCCTCTTTTATCCCTCCCCCCTCCCAACATCCCCTTCCTGACCCCTCCTCCCTTCTAGATTCCTCCCCCTTCTTAACTCAAGACGCCGAGCCTCTGGAGAGGCCCCAGCATCCTGTCTCAGTGCTCCTCCCCCTTCCTTCCCCTCTGGCCAGCCTAGCCACGGAGCACGGAGCAAGCTGCGGGCTCTCCCTCCCGGCTGCTGCTGTCTCTCTGCTGTTTCCCCTCGGCTCTTCCCTGCCGGCCCCTCCACACTCCACGCTGGCTGGGTGAGTGGGGAGAGGATGTTTGTTGGTGGGGGAGTGACGAGGGAGGGGGTTGCCAGTCCTCCTGGCTCCCTGGGAGTTTTATTTTATATTATTATTATTATTATTATTTATTATTATTTATTATTATTATTTATTATTAATTTATTATTTATTATTATTATTATTATTATTTATATATTATTATATATTATTTTAACTCTTCTGTCATGGAAATATCACAATCAAGGAAATGCGAATACCATCATGACTTCTGACTCATCTAAAAATGATGAATTGGTTAAAAATCTGAAGGATCCAATCAGTTACCCGACTGATTTTTCAGGAGTAACAAATCTGTTACCATCATGACTTCTGACTCATCTAAAAATGATGAATTGGTTAAAAATCTGAAGGATCCAATCAGTTACCCGACTGATTTTTCAGGAGTAACAAATCTGTTGAATTCTTGTTGACCTCATTGTCACAAAAGCTCCCTGAGGATTTTTTGCACATGGAAGAAGTCATGCAACATAGTATTGTAGTCCACAAAGCCATAGCAATGTTGTTTTGAGCAGCAGTGGTAGACAACCCAGGGATTACTGCTTCTAAAAAGAATGTTAGAAGAATCCATCTGAATGCTGGTTTTGTGGCAGTAAACAGGTCATATTTTAATAGCAAAAAATTACCAGTAGTATCAATAGTATTGTCCAGTAGAATTTTTCTGACTTTCTAGAGGTCTCTTAATTAAGGTGAAATGCAAGATCAAATTCAGTTCCTGGGCTGGCTGCTGCAACAGGATTTCCAGAATTTTTTGAATAAAATTGCTTGTCTGTGCTCTTAGGTGCTACTTCAATTATAGACCCTAGGCAGGAGGTATCCGTGACCTCTGTGGATCACTGTATGTTTAAAAGTGTATTGTTTGAGACAACATCTGTGGCTGTATAGCTCTTTTTGGCTATTTGTAATAGGCAAACCAAGATGGTGTTGAGAGTAGGGAATGTGTCTCTTCAGGCAGGAGCCTTCCTTAGATCTCTGGATAGAACCTGAATTGTGGTTGACTGATGAGTTGGTATAATGATGTTCTGGCTGTGGTCACATACACTAAATAATCCACTTTCAATCCACTTTCAGTCCACTTTTCAACTGGATTTGGCCAGTTCACACAAGTAAAATCTAGTTGGAAAGTGCCCTGAAAGTGGATTGAAAGTGGATTTTTTTAGTTTGTGTGACCGCAACATATCATTCTTTTTCTCTTAGATTTCTTATAGCACAAAAGGAAATCTAAACCACACTGTTTAACTTATTGCCATTTCCCCTTTCTTTTGGTTATATTCATAATGGAAAATATTAATGAACATAAACATCACAAGAATCAAAATATTTTCTGTGCCTTGGCTCAGTTACACCTACTATAAGAGATTTACCATTGGTTTCCATTGTTTCTGAAATATTAAAGGTCTGTCTGTCCTCTTAGCCAGAAACTTTAATATGCACTTTAAATTCTGCCTATTTCTAACAGTCTAATGCTCATTTCATATAAGAGCCTACCCATACAAGGAGTAGATTCTGTATAGCATATCAGAATATATTTCCATGACATATGTTTTAAAATAAATATACTTTCAGTAATATTTGAGTATGAAGGTACATAAGAACATAAGAGAAGACATGTTAGGTCAAGCCAATGGACCATCCAGTCCAACACTCTTGAGTCACACAGTGGCCAAAACCCAGATGCCATCAGGAGGTCCACCAGTGGGGCCAGACCTCTAGAACCCCTCCCATTTATTGCCCCCAAGCACCAAGAATACAGAGCAGCACTGCCTCAGGCATAGTGTTCCATCTATACCTTGTAGCTAATAGCCACTCATGGACTTCTGCTCCATATGTTTATTCAATCCCCTCTTGAAGCTGTAGCTGCCACCACTTCCTGTGGCAGTGAATTCCACATGTTAACTATTCTTTGGGTGAAGAAGAAGAAAAAGAAGAAGAGATTGGATTTATACCTGCCCTTCACTTGTAGTCTCAGAGCGGCTTTCCCTTCCCCTCCCCACAACAGACACCCTGTGAGGTAGGTGGGGCTGAGAGAGCTCTGAGACAACTGTTCCTAAGAGAACAGCTGGTACAGAGCTATGGCTTGCCCAAGGTCATCCAGCCAGGTGCAAGTGGAGGAGTGGGGAATCAAACCTGGTTCTCTGATATTAGAGCCCGTGCACTTAACCACTACACCAAACTGGCTCCCAGTACTTCCTTTTATCTGTTCAAAGCCTACTGCTCATTGATTTCATTGACTGCTCATGAGGGAGAAAAGGGAGAAATGTACTTCTTTCTCTATCTTCTCTGTTCCGTGTATAATTTTGTAAAACTCTTGTCATGTCACTCTTCAATCATCATTTCTCCAAGCTAAAAACCCTAACTACTTTAACCATAGGGAAAGTGTTCCATTCCCTTTATCATTTGAGTTGCCCTTTTCTGCACCTTTTCCAAAGCTATACTGCCTTTTTTGAGGTACGGTGACTAGAACTGTACCCAGTATTCCAAATGAGTCCACACCATAGAGTTATACAGGGGCATTATTATACTGGCTGGTTTGTCCCTTTCCTAATAATCCCCAGCATAGCATTTGCCTTTTTTATTGCAGTTGCACACTGAGTCGATATCTTCAGTGAGCTGTCTACTATGACTCCAAGATCTCTATCCAGGTCTGTTACTTTCACTTCAGACCCCATGAACGTATATTTATAGTTAGGATTTTTTTGCTCCAGTGTGCAATACTTTGCACAGGTCCACATTGAACCTGATTTACCACATTGATCCCTCGAGTACCTCACAGTCCTCCCTAGTTCTTACTGACTTCAACAACTTAGTGTCATCTGCAGACTTAGCCACTTCATTGCTTACATCCAACTCCAAATCACTAATGAACAAGTTAAAAAGCACCGGACTTAGTACCATGCCCTGTGTTACCCCACTGCCTATCACTTTCCACAGTGAAAGCTGCCCACTTATACTCTCTGTTTACTGTTAATTAATAAGTTTGTAATAAAACTTGTCCTCTTATCCCATGTCTGCTGAGTTTACTTAGGAGCCAGTGATGAGAAACTTCATCAAAAAGCTTCCTGGAAGTCTAAGTAAACAACATCTGTCAGGTCACCCTTATCCACATGTTTGTTCACCCCCTCAAAGAACTGACAAAGGTTAGTGAGACAAGATCTTCTCTTACGGAATCCATGCTGATTCTTCTTCAATAGCTATTGTTCATCAGTGTGCCTACTAATTCTGTCTTTAATAATGGATTTAGGAGAGAAAACAAATCCTCATGAACTGAATTATTTCTCTCTCATACATATTTATCCACACCCCTTCACCTTTTGCCTCCCTTTACTCCCTTGGTCTTGCAGTTATGCCTATCAATATGCAATTAGTATAGTACAATGTCACTTGTGGAATGCAAAATTGTGCTTGGTGTACAAACCTCAAAAACTGAATGCTTTGGAGTGTGCATTTTCATTTCCAAAGGTTTTATGAGACCTGGGCACCAACAGGACAAATAAGGTTTTCTCTGTTGGAATACCTTTGAGTTTGAGAATGTGGAGGTGTGTGGAGAGTCAAATTTATGTATCCTTCTGGCTCAGTTGTCTCTTATTGACATTCCTGAGAGCTTTACAACAGGAGAAAATAAGTGAAAAGCAGATCCTACAAGGGAGTTTTTAATTACTTAAGTTAATGGCCCTTTCTGCACTGATAGCTTGCTCTGGAGAATCCGAGGAGTCAAGCCTTAAAAGTTAACGTTGGATTCACCCACATTCCCTCTGCACTGTTTTTCCCCCTCCGTATCTTTTGTGTATTCCATACATGCATTCTGCATCTACAAGCAAAATGCACAGTCGCGTCAGCTGTGATGTTGTGGGGGTAGCACCTATTTTTTAAAATGTATGCAGTTGTCCTGCCACAGCTGCACAGTACCGTCCCTGAACATGGTGCTCCAGAGAAGTCCAGCCTTTTGCTTCTCTCCGTTGCCGCCAGCCAAGATGGATTGGAACTGCCCCAGCCAAAGCCCAGCTCAAAGTGCCCTACCACCCCCTTCTCTCTCACACTTCTCTCCCAGCCAAAACTCCTCTGGGATTAATCGCTCATGGTGCTTGCAGGCTGCTGCCGCTCAATCTCCTCCTCAGCCCCTGCCTGCCTTCCTGGAGATTCCCCATCACCACCACCAAGTTGCCTCATCTCCCAGCCGCAGGTGCTGGGGAGGCAGCTGCTGCAACCTACAGATAGAGGTGGTGGACAGGAAGGAACGGCTGCCCAGTGTAGCTAATCCACAGGGTGCGAGTCATTCCACCATCATGCAGGGATTCATGGTGAGGGTCATGGGAACCATCCATCCATTTTTGAAAGAAAAATCTTGCCCTTCTTCCAAGGTGCTCAGGATGGCATACATAGTTCAGAGATCTTGTAAATATCATTATCCCTTCCCCTCCATCTACATTAACAATAGAACTAAAAAGGGTTATTAAAAAGTTACAATGATGGGGTAAGCTTACCCTGCAGGAGAGGAAAAGGTGGAAGAGGGGAGGAGAAAAGTTCAGAGTGGGAGGGAAATGTGACAAAAAGAAAGGAGGGGTGGAGATGGGTGGGAAATGGGTAGTGTCACAGAGTCCAAGGAAACTTGTCTGCTTAGTGTTACCTCTTACATGGAAGTGGAACAATTTTTAAGTCCACTGCAAAAGCACTCTTGGATAACCCGGAATGGAGGCATAGGGGAAGTGATCTGACAGCTGAATGCCCAAAAATAAATGTAGAAGCAAAGAGAAAATGCAACAGGGAAATGACGTGAATGCGAGAGTAAATGCAGATGCAAATTCAAAGGGCGACTGAAATCCATGGAGAAGTGGTGGTGGAGGAGAACAATGCAGAAAAGGCCAATTACTGGAATAAGGAAAACTTTCATGTAGAAAAAAGCTAAATAGTTATGTGAAACGTTCTTAATTGTTTACCAGCTGTTTACCAATTGTTTACCAATTGTTCAATATTTGAATGGATGATTACAAAATTATTAGGAAGTTGAAATATTCTTCAGGCATTTATGCAAGTGCACATAAGAAAGTGAACAGTATTTCAAAATTCTCTTCCTTAACAGTTACAGTCTCTTCAAAACTGTAATAAGATCAAACCTGCATTCAGCCATCACAAACAAACCTCCATTTATTTTTATGAGAACAAGCCACATTTTTGTCTTCCCTCCCCATTCCCTACTTCTCTTATATGCATCACCAAAATAATAAGCCACTATTGGTTGTGGTATCTGTTTGAACATTTTGTGGTTTGTTTATTGTTTATGAATCAGATTTAGAATCTTGCCTTTTTGACATTTTAACACAGCCATAATTTTACAAAACTGCTTGTACTGTCAGTAGTAGCTTGGCAAGTTTCTGGGCCTCTTCTCATCCTCTTAATCTTACAGTTTTGAAGCTGCACTCGTGGACTGCACTGTGAATGTAACACTAGGACCTCCAGGCCACATGAAAGGAGCCCTCCACACATCAGTGTTTCCCAGCCAGGAAATATAAGAACAAGCCATCTTGTTTTTCTTTAATATATTGCTCCATTTGGGAAATTATCCCAGCTACTCCAAATGAGCCTCTTTTATGGGTTAATATAAACCAAAAGAAAGTTTGCATTTGATCCATTTAATTGCTTATAATTCTTTTTCTAAAGTCTGAGTAGTGATCTGATTAACCTGATTACAATTATACTGCCAATATTTACAGCCTAAATATTTTGTGTGTATATGATTATACATGAACAAGTGGAGACCCGCAAGAAACTTGCGGGATGGTTATCCCATTCCTCACACCTTTGCTTCCTCCCTTCTCCCCCTACCTGTCTCACACTCTTTCTCCCTTCTGCCCCCTATCTTACTCTCTCTCTCCTCCATGTATGTTATGTCCTCTCTCTTTCTGACCCGTCATCATTCTTTTTGTTTTTCTGCCTCCCCACCTCATCACTCTTTCTCTCTCTTTCTGCCTCCCACCTCAAATCCCACCCTCCCCAGGCTCCACCTCTCAAATGTCCAGGAATTTCCCAACCTGGAGTTGGCAACCCTACTTCCTTCCCACCCATCAGCCAACCTACCTTTATTTGTCTTCAGCTTTCCATCTCCACCCCCCTCCCCCACAGCCTCTACCTAGGAAAATTACAGTCTTTCTCCACAGTGGGGATTAAAGCAGCTTACATTATTATTTCCTCCTTGTCTGCACAACAACCCTGTGAGGCTGGTTAGGCTGAAAGTATGTGACTGGTCCAAAATCTCCCAGTCAGTTTTTACCACAAGATGGGGATCTGAACCGGGGTCTCCCAGATCCCAGTCTGAAGCTCTAATTGTTACATCACAAGGCTTTCATAGGGTGGCTGCTGATGAACAGTAGCAAAGCAGCTGGGCCTAATTAAGTCATGCAAATCAGGTGGGATCAAGTCACACAGTGGGTGCTGCCTAGGGATGCCAGCCTCCAGGTGGGACCTGGGGATCCCCTGGGTGGAGTTTATGGCATTGTACCTCACTGAGGTCCCTGTCCTCCCCAGGTTCCACCCCCAAATCTCCAGGAGTTTCCCCAGCCTGGATCTAGATCTGCTGCTGGTGGCCGGGGGGGGGGGGGTACTTGGCAACCCTAGACTGCTGCCAGTAAAAACCCTGCTTTTTACTGACAGAAACAGTTAGAACCTCCCCCCCCCCCCCCCCCGAACATTCTAATCTCCTCACGGTTGATGCCTGGAGCTGATGCCATTTCAAAAGGTACTGGGGGAAATTCAACGGTCCCTGTTTTTTTAACTTTTCGGATTTTTCCACAGATTGAGGAAGGGGCCTAACTATGTAGGAAAAGCTGTTGGGGGAGAGTGAGCTCTCTTTTGGCAGATATAAGCATCCACAAAGGGAAAAAAAACCCTCTCAGAATTAGAATATAGATTGTACTTGTATGCCATCCAAAGTTTTATTGAGAGATTTAATCAAACAATTCCTTCCCTATCAGTTATATAGAGGTGTCACTAGGTACGGATTCACTTGAATAATTGTTCTCCCCATGTTCAGATTCAGGCCTGGGATGGTTTGTTTGCCATATTTAAAGAGCAGCATGCTAGTCATATTTCACTCAGGTCTGTCACTTCAGGTAGCTATCACTTCTTTTACCCTCCATATATATCCAGGTAAATAGGGACACCTGGTTAACATAAAGAGAAGCCAGAATTACATCAATTGTATATTTATTACATATCTAATTCAACACTATAATTCCTCCTTAGACAATATTATCAACATTGTATAGAACCAAGGAGATTAAAAGTGTTGCCAAAATTTATTGCCTGGTTTCATACCTCCAACTCAGTAAAGCCAGGCAGGGATGGGATCAGGGCCCTGTGGGACCTGTTACAGTTCCGCAGGGCCTGCAAGATGGAGCTTTTCCACCTGGCCTTTAGTTGAAGCAGTGGGCATCCACTTGATTGGCCTCCCCTCCAGTGCCTGCAGATCCGTGAAGCTGGACTGGAACCACAATGTTTTTCTGTTGAGGCATTATTGTTTTAGTATGTGATTTTATTGATTTTACAGATTTTAAGTGTAAATCTTGCATAAATTGCAGACCTATATGTTGGAACCCACCCTGAGCCTTCAATGTGGGGAGGATGGGCTATAAGTCTAATAAAAATATGCCCAGCTGTCCAGCTTGTGTGCTTTGCTCTGTTGCGAATCCAGTGCCATATCTCCAAAAGTTCTTCTCCAGCTAAAATGTTAAACAAGGTTCTATGCATGTGCAAACACTATTCAGGCTTCCCAGTCAGCTGGTTTGTAGACAGGCACAGAAGATAGCAAACCCCTTACCCTTGATTAAAGTGAAACACTTAACCAGCCAACCTGGCCAAACTTCTTTTGTTTTATGAGCGTATTTTCCCTCTGAGTAAATTATTTGGGTTGTTTCATGCAACTGTTTTATGTGATTATTCTCTGTCCACATCTTAAACCCCTGTTTTGTTCTCATGTGTTTATATTTGAATCACTCTGCCATGACTAGTCCTATGGAGTGGGTGCAGGAAAGAGGCACATGGGGGGGGGGAGTTATTTATAGTCCACCTTTCTCATTGAAACTGTAAGTCTGGAGACACCACTCCACTCTGGAGTGGAGGCAGCCTCACACCCTGGGAGTTCACCTGCAGTCAGAGCATGGCAGCAGCTTCCTCCAGCTCAGAAAAGCCAGGTGGAGATGAACTATCCTTGTGTGGCAGAGGCCAGCTGGGGCTTAGGCCAGGTGCAGAGGATAAAAGAGGGAAGGGCTAGGAATAAAGAAAGAGGGAGGTGGAAAGAAATAGGTTTTGGCTCAAGGGGATTGAATGGGGAAAAGCAGGAAGGGGAGGAGCTAAGATTGAAGTGGGGGGAGAAAAGGAGAGCCTGTGAAGCTGGCTGAGGAGGACAGTGCTCAGCTGATGGGTGGCAGAAGACAGTTGCAAGGTAACTGAGAAAGCTGATCCTGGGAGGCTGCTGCATGGTTGAGGCTGGAGGGAGCACAAGTGGGACAGAGCCAAAGAAGGAGCCCTCAGAGCACCAGGAGGGCAGTCATACTTTAAGCATATAACAGAATTTAGCTATTCAATAGGAGCAGGGTAAAATAATAAAACAACATGGTGATAAGTTTGGATTACAAAATTAGAAAACAATTCAATTTGACATGCAAAAGAATTGCAAAAACTGGATTACAGAAATTAGAAAACAGCACTAAAATTAAGAAATGCACACAATAATCAGTGTTGTGAACTGCAGCCCTTGTCCCTTTATATAAGCATAATCATGAACAATGCCAGCATTACTACAGCCCCATTCCATATATTAAAATGCCCTCCTGAACAATTGCATTTGGGGCTGCAATGGAAGGGGGAGGCAAGGAAGTCCCACTCTGCTGGCAGAAATCCCTTCTGTCAGCAGAGATTTTTTGCAGGATTCAAGCCAGAATAGGAAAAAAATGTAAAGTTTAGGTAAAATGTTTGGGAATACTCACACTATGAGACATTTCAGCCATGCAGAGTGTAATCCTAAGCATGCTTACTTCAGATAAGATTCACTGGCTCCAGTGGGACTTATTCCCAGGCAAGTGTAAATAGGATTTCAGCCCAGGTTTCTATTTCAGCTGATGTATCAGTTGAATTGACTTGGATAAATACAACTCTGTTTTTGTTGTTATTGTTGCTTGTTTGTTTATGCAGCTCATTCAACAGATACACTAATTAACCATGAAACAAAACTCCAGTTTTGTTTAACGCAATGTCAAAATTATCTTCATTATGAGAGGGCTAGCTGCTGATGCACACCTGCATGGGACTGAAATTTGCTATCCTTTTTATATCCTAGAATTGCCTCCCTCTGAGAAGTAAAAGTGACTTTAATGCTTTGTTGTTTTCATTTCCTTTTTATATGCCTGAATTTATCAAAGCATAAAGTTGAAAATATTGTTATAACTAGGAAGATGGAGGGGGCTTTACCCATAAGAAAGACATTCTCAAATACACATGAATACATAGAAGTGCATCAAACAAAAAGAGACTTAAAAGTTGTAAGGGTGCACCACACATTTGTTAGATGCACTGCACATCAAAACTGAGATTCTGTGATCATTCTGCAGTGGTGTTGCATGTACAACAAAGGATATGTGTGTTCTTTTTCTAGAAGAAAACTCAGAAATATGCACATAATAAAATAACTAGTTTGTGAAGTAAGAGGGAATGTTACTTGCTATCTTTGACTCTGATAATAGGACTGTACTACTGAAGAGCAAGTGTGAAGTTGTAGTTTATACTGGAGCAGGTTCAAGTCCCACCTAGCCATGAAACTCATTGAGCGACCTTGGACCAATCATTATTTCCCAACCTGTACTACCTCAAGTAGTTGTCATGGGGTCACCAGCCTCCAGGTGGGGACTGGAGATCTGGAATTACATCTGATCTCCAGACTACAGAGATCAGTTCCCCTGGAAAAAAATGGCTGCTTTGGAGGGTGGACTGTATGGTAGTACACCCTGCTGAGTTCTGAAACCCCACCCTTCCCAGGCTCTATCCTTGAATCTCCAGGAATTTCTTAACCCAGAGTTGGCAACCCTGGGTTGTCATGAGGTTGAATGCCAGGTCAAGTGAACCATTTATGCTCTCTTGATTTCCTTGTAAGAAGGGTATTAATAATAATACCTTTGAGAGCTAATGTGATGTACTGGAATAGAGTGCTGGACTAGGACAGGAAAGACCCAAGTTCAAATCACAACTTAGCCAAGAAAGTCACTGAGTGACCTTGGGCCAATTACTTTGTCATCCCACCTGACAGTGTTGCTATGAGGATCCTGTGGAAAAGAGGGCAACTGTGTATACCACTCTGAGCTCGCCTGAACACAGTATACAGTAAAAGCTTTATTAACTGCCACTGGTTAACCAGCACACTATTTAAGTAAAGCTTTTTATTAACCAGCATTCTGAAGATCATATATTCCCTTCCCCCAGTGATTAAATTTGGAATAAGATTTGGCAATCTGAGCAATTTCTCCCACCCCTATGTAAAATAGCAAGTCTTTTTTCCGATCCTGATTGCAAAATTCAGGCTTCGTTGTGTTTGTGATGATGTCAGTGGAAGTGCAGCATGATCTAAGTAAGCACCTCCCTCTGTCCCCCCTGAAGAGGCCCCAGTGAGATTGCCCAGATAACTGACATGTATGGTATGGACTCAGATGGCACATAAATGGGATTATCTTGTATCTGGCATTCTAAAGGTCTATCACTGCAGCCTTCTAGATGCCAGGAAGAGGAGCAAGGATGGGGCACATTGCACAGAGGCATCTATAAGATCTTCTAATCACTGTAGCCACGTGGGAAAGAACTTTTGCAGCAGTGTGATAGCCTATAAAAAGCAAACTAGAGCTTTTGTGAGATGTGTTTGAATTTCCTTCTCATGTGGAAGATCTTCCTGTGAAATACCCAGAGAGCCACTTTAAAAGATCAGGTAGCCCAACTTTTGGTAGCCAACTTAGGCGTCAACTTCAGGGGGGCTGGGGAGCTGGAGCCCCCCCCCAACTTTTCCAGGAGGTGCTGAGCCTCCACTGGAGACAATGGACTGTGATGTCTCTGGCCCAGCCTCAACCCCCCCCCCCCCCCGGAAAATTGGAAAGTCTATGCCCTTACACAACCAAGACAAAATAATGTGATGTTGGGCACCCCCACTGCCACTTTAAGAAGCCTAGTACTGGTGGGTCCTGCCAATGCAGAGACCGTGATGCTGACCACAGCTGCATGGGACTGTTCTGCTCAACCCACCAACTGCTTGAGGTAGATGCAAGTCAGCGAGGATAAACAACCCCGGCAAAAGCAAGGAATATTCTCCAGCTGGGTGAGTTTAAAAGGGGGAAAAAACCCACCCTCCTAAAAACAGATGATGTGCTAGAGCACATGACCCACCAATCAGTGGTAGCCCTTTTAAATCCTGATCTGTGGCTTGTTGGTATCAGGAAGGGGCTGGATCAGAGCATGTGGTTGCAGCTGTGATTGCCTCCAAAGTGCTCCTGATCAAAAAACACTAAAAGCTGAAGACCCAAAGAGAGGGCAAGCCATCTTAAAGGTATTGGGCAATGCTCCCCATGCCCACTCCAGCTATGTCAGCTTATGCAGCAGATCAGTCTGCACAGCTGGCCTCACCCCCACAGCCTGTAGGCAGCACGAGGCTGCAAGCCATGCTTCCATTATTTTGCCCACCTCTCAGACCACAGTGAGCATCTCCCAGTGAGTCTAGGCCATATTTAGTCTTTGTTCAAATTCTGAAAGTCATATACCCCTTCATGGAGCAGGATAGGGTCAGAATGTGCATTTCTTTCACAGAAATCGGGGGGGGGGATGTCAGAGGTAATTCTTTTGTGTTAAGTTCAGCTTAGTGTTATGTTTTTACCTATTATTTTGCTTAGATCTGTAACCAGCAGCCTTAATAGTATTTTCCCTGTCTTGGCTCTACTTTAATTTGAAGCAGGGGTCCGCTGGAGCAGGAGCGCACAGGAGCGCAGCTCCGGGAGTGAGGAGCCCAGGGGGCAGGCACATTACCAAGCCCCGCCCCCTCCTCAGCTACTCTGAACAGTGCAGAGGCGCAGCGCCCCGGGGAAAGCCCTGCTAGGGTCTTTATTGTTTTTAGTGTTTTGTTTTAATATTGATATATCATCATTGTTCCTTTTATGACTGTGTGCTGCTTTTCCAGAGACTTGCTCAAGGTGGCATATAAATTTTCTAAGTATACCATTTTTTTATCTGGGCACATGGCACATAAGTACTGGAGAAATTTCACCAACGCTTCAGCAGCTTCCACCCCATCATTTTGGTGTAGTGGTCAGGAGTTGTACTCTAATCTGGGAGAACTGGGTTTGATTCCCCACTCCTCCACATGGAGCTGCTGGTGTGACCTTGGGCCAGTCACAAGTTCCCTCAGAGCTGTTCTCTCATGAGCATTTCTCAAAAGACCTCTCTCAGCCCCACCTACCTCACAAGGTGTCTTGTTGTGGGGAGGGGAAGGGGAAGGGGAAGGGATGGGTGGTGCACATATCCTGGGTATCTCAAGTTTACTTGAAACCTGGTGGTTTCAAGGGAGCAGGAAGAGAAAGAGGGTGTGTTCTTTATGCTTATATTTATTGCACAAAGTATTGGATGGGGAAGGGAATGGAGGAAGAGCAGGTCAGTTTCACTCACCTGTGGAGTGGAGCCTGAGGGGTGGGTGTTGCCTTCTGACACTTCCGGTATGTTGGGGGGAAGGTGTCATATACAAATGAGTTATGCAAATGAGTTATGCTAATGAGCTCCTGCACCTCTTTTTCTACGAAATGACCCCTGATTTGAAGCAATGAAGTTTTCCTGTTACAAGAGCAGACTGTGATTCAAAATCCTCTTTGCGAACCTTAATCTCTTGCTCATGCTTTAAACATGCATGCACAGGAGAGGGGCTGAAGTTGTAGGGGAACTCTGCCCTTTGAACATGCTCAGTGGCAGCCATACTAGTGTTCCACAAGTCACCGGTAATGTGGGAGACTGGCTTTTCAATTTAGGGTGGTGGCACAAAGAAGAGGAACACACTTTATATGCACATAAACATGCAAGTAAGCACGAATAGATCCAGGGCAGGTTTATGACAGTAATGAAGTAAAAGTTCGAATTTAAACATGTTATTCTGAGTGATCTATACAATCGCTACATGCTGTATGAAACCAAAGTGAGTGAAAATAGTCAATTAATACAATTAAAGGAATGCAAAATGTCCACCATAGGATGCAGCTTATTATTGCATATTTTGTTATAAAAAGATACTGTTATTGAGATGACATCAGGAGCCTCATAGGACTTGCTCGCTATTGATGAACTTTGTTCATATTTATTTAATAAAACTAAGAGTTTTATAGCCCAAAGAGATTCCTGGAACTGGATGCAGGTGACAGCTGTGGGCATGAGTGGTTTTTATCATTTATGATTAATTTACCAGTTGTAACTTCATTGTAAACAATGGTGGTATGGCAGTCATCATTCAGGCTTGCATAGTATTTTACAATGACAACTGTAGGATACTTTAACTATTCCTGTCATTTAAAAGATATGCTAGTATGGACTTCAGACATGACCAGGAAAACAGAAAAATGACAGCTGCACTATGTGGCTAAGCCTGCTAACTTATTGTACAGTTCAAAGTGTCGGTGCTTACCCTGTACAAAGCTTGATTCAGCATTTCCTTAGATAAGCTCTCCTTTCATTAAGAGATCACGAGGCTATGCTCATATAGCATCTCCCAGGAAAGTGAGCTCAGCAAGGTAATGGAGCAGGGCCATCCTGGTAAGTATCTCTGTATTGTGAAATTCTTCCCTAGACTGTGCCTATTCATTGGTAGGAGTGATATAGTTCAATTTTCAGTGTAAAATTTTGTTTTATATTGGTTTGTACTGTATTTAATTGTTACAGAAGAGCTCTGCTTGTAGAATTGTGACATATAACAGAATGGTTGCATGCATGACATAATCATTTACTGCACAATTAACATAAGGAATGCTTACAGGATATCTGTTCTCTTCAACAGCATAAAATGTGAGGGTGAAAAAGGCTTAAGACTCCGCCTACGAACCAGAAACATTTCCATCTCAACATACAAGGCACACAGATAAATAGATAATGCACAGGAGCTTGGGTCGCCAATCTTTTCTTTAATGAGAACTACTTCTGAGTAATCAAGAACATCCTAAGCTACTCTCCCTCCTTTGACACATTACCAAATGTTGTTCTGTTGTCCTAGAAACATAACATAGGCTTGGAATAGGGTTGCCAGTAAGGATGAACACGAACCAGAAAAATGCATCAAAAAATGAATTGAACTGGGAGGTCAGTTTGTGAACCAAACCAGTTTGTGGTTCGTGGCCTTGCAAACCCTATTGAAAGGGACCACAGTCCCTTTATATGGGGTTTGCAGGAAGCCCGACAGCTGAATAGTCAGGAGCAGGTGCTGCCTGATGCACAGGTGTTTTTGTGGCCTTTAGAGGGAACAGAAAGCAGGGGTTTAAACAATAACATATTAGGAATCTTAGCAGTTCCGTGTACAATGAGTTACTGGTGGCCCACGTTGTGCAACTTCATAACATTCTTTCAGTATTTTGCGACAATTTGGAATGGTTGTCTTTATCATTAATGTTTGGGCTTCAAGTCAGCACCACTAAGATTCCTGATACGTGGTTGTTATTGTTATCTCAATAGCATGTAGAAGCTGACTGAAGAACTCAGATATTCTGAACCTGATGTTTTTTCAGTGTTATGATATTCTGGAAGAAGGTATCCGAAACGAAGATAATAATCTGGAGACTCCATTGAATGAATGAAAACTAGACACAATCAAATGTGTATCATTCATTGTATCTTTATTTGCTTTATTTGCTTAAGGAAAACCTTCTAGATTATACTAGCATTGTCGTACACACTTGTTTTCTGTCTTCATTCTCTTAAGAGTAGGTGAGATAGGACACCATTTACTTGGTTCCTTCTCACGGTTTAATTGTTTGATGTTTTAAACTTTCTGTGCTTTATGTGGTTTTTAAGCTGTTACCTGTGGGGTTGCCAACATCCTGGTGGGACTTGGATTTATCCTGGAATTACAACTCATCTCCAGGCTACAGAGATCAGTTCCCCTGGAGAAAAAGGCTGCTCTGGAGGGTAGACTTCCTGTCATTATGTCCCTACTAAGCTCCCTGATGTTCTCCAAAGCCACACTACCTGTGCTCCACCTCCAAATCTCCAGGAACTTCCTAAAGCAGAGTTAACAACCCTAGCCACCTTGGGTCCCAGCTGGCTGGGAGAAAAATGGTTTTATAAATGTTTATTTTATTTATTTAAAGCAAAGAGAAAGATGGTGTAATAAGGAAAAAGAGAAAGAGTCTGGGGCAATGAAGAAAGGCAACAGAACATGCAGCTGAAATGGAAAAGCAAAAAATGCTTTATAAATTCAGTGCACTGTGTTTACAGTTCTGCTTTTTCACAGCTTACCTCATTTAGTGTAATGTATGAGATTTACTTTTTTTCCTTTAAATGCCAGAAGCATAATAAAACAGTGCATTTGTGAGATCTTCCCCACCTCTTATATTCCTGTTCTGTTCTTGGACCTGTCTGGTGGAACATCATTGCTTTCAAACAGAATCCAGCATTTGCCATATACAGAGAGAGGAAGCAATCCTACCAAGATGTTTCAGAGCCATGAGTAGCACGTCAAAGGTCTGAATCTGCATAGGAGACTTTATAGGAAGTGGTACTTGTAAGCTGGCCAACTTCTAGGTGGGGACTGGAGTTCTCCAGGAATTACAACTGATCCTCAGACTATAGAGATCAGTTCCCCAGGAGAAAATGGTTGCTTTGAAGGGTCCACTGTATGCCATATTATACCCTGCTGAGGCTGTAGCCCCAAATCTCCAGAAATTTCCATCCATGTAGTTCACAGCCCTAAGTCCTCACTACTCTGACCTGGGTAGCCCAGGCTAGGCTGACCCCATCAGATCTTGGAAGGGTTGTTCCTGGTTAGTATTTCTATGGGAGACCACCAAAGAAGTCCAGGGTTGCTATGCAGAGATAGGCAATAGCAAACTTACTTTAAATGTTACTTGCATTAAAAACCCTACAGGGTTGCTGTAAGTCATTTCCCACCACCACCAAGTCCTCACTACAATAGAAAATTAATGGTTCTAATATTGCAAGAGAGTTCTGGATCAGTCAGTCAATAGTTAATCAAAGACAAAAGACCTGTCAAACCTTATTTCTCTTGCTTGAATTAATCGTCAGGTAGCTCATCTACATTTAGTCACCAGTCATATCCAGGCATGAAGAAGAGTTCCAGAACTTAGAAATATGGGTCCAGTAAAGTTATAATGAAATGTGTTCAAATGATTGGTATCTGACTTTTTGGCACATGTACTTCTTTTACAGCCAATCAAGGTTTTATCAGCAGAAGAAGGAAAATATTTGTTGTTTATATATATGCTTTGAACCACATTTCTAAGACTTAAGAGCCAGAAATATTAATCCATAGACTAAAAAAAATTGGCTCAAATGAGCTCCAATACATGCGCTGTTGATTTATAATGGAATAAGGACAGTGCTGGGCTGGATACCAGATACTGGTTTTGAAAAGAGGGTATTTGGCTCTTATGATCAAGGAGCTTCAGCAGACTTTTGAAGTCACAACTTCATAGACTCTAAAAAAAAGTTTGTAGCCCAATCCTGTGCAAATTTAGCCCTACCTAAACCAATAGAAATTAATGGGCTGAAGCATTGTAGTCATTGTTTAATTGATGCAATTACATTGATGCAATTACATCGTTTACATATAAAGTATAACAGGTGCTGTTTCTGAAGAAGAATGTGTGCTATTCTGAAGAAGATTAATCTATTATCATGCTTTTCTCAACTCTTCCGTTAACCTTCTCCATCAGTCTTGGCTTCTGGAACAATTTAAACCAGGGGTGTCGAATTGATTTGTTATGAGGGCTGGATCTGACATAAATGAGACCTTGTTGGACTGGGCCATGTAATGCCAGGTAGCAGAGATATAAACTTCATAAAGGACACAAACACAAAGATTTTTTTAAAACTTAAAATGAGAACATGCTTAAACATTAGCACTCTTGCAATATTTTGCTTATTTAACAGTGTCTGATAATTGACACCCCTTGCTCTGAATTACTGCATCAAAATGCCTGTGCTGTTGCAAAGCTGAGTATGCTGTTCAAGTATGCATCTGTAAACTGCAAACCTTGTACATAAATTGCTTTGTGTCCTGGTCAAGAACATGAGAAGGCACCATGACACAGTCTGAGGGCTATGTGTTTGTCTATAAAACTATAGTCTTCCTCAGTGCTCAGTATCAGCCTACTATCTAGGAAGTCTAAATTCAAAATCCCCAAAGGAAATGTGCTGGGTGAACTTGGTCTGGACACACACACTCAGCCTAATCCACCTCACTGGCTTGTTGTTATTCCTCATCTAAATAATTCATATTGCTTTTCTACGGAGCAAAATTGGATCATGAGGGCATGAATACAGTGAACAGGGGAAGGGAACCTAGTTGCACCCAGGAGAGCCACAACATAACAAGCCCAACAAAACACACACGCTGTAGCAAGGCACACAAAAGCTCATACCTTGGATAAAACTTTGTTGGTCTTAAAGGTGCGTTGTATTTCACCCATACCATTGAGTCAGCCAAGCAAGCTCTCCCTCCTTCCCTCCCTCCCTCCCTTCAGGGAGGAACCTCAGCCAATGTAGGGGAAGAAAGGCTTGCGTTTCTTTCTTGTGTGATTGATGCATCCTGGCTTGTTCTGTCCCTCCCCCGGGAAGGGGGAGGGGGAGGAGCCTTAGCCAGTGCATGGAACAGAAGTTTGCCTAGCTATCTCTCCTGAGTAATTGAGAGAGTCTGGCAAAGCAAGCTATGATGACGTAGTAGCAGCAGAACTTGAAAAAGAAGCAGAAGACAGCCAGTTCCACTGCAGGCCTGATAGAAGTCCTCCAGGGGCCTGATCTGGCCCCCGGGCTGGATGTTTGAAATCCCTGATTTAAACAAAAGAAAACCTTAAGTTAATGAAGACATCTTTGAAAGGGAAATTGTTTTATTAAAAAAAGTTTTCAGCAGCCATAATCGTCCACGGAAATGTTTTGTGTCAGTTTGGTTGGTCCAAGAAAAGGTATTATGCAGATTTTGAAACTTTTATATTGCCAGTCAAGTATCATATTATTTTTAAAGCATACATGGAAAAATATTGCAGAAAATATTTCTCCTTCCCAAATATTCTTACTACAATTGTTTTCTCTTTAGGAAAGATCAGAGTGTATCTGTATGATTCAGTCAGTCATCAGGACAGCTGTATGCTAGATTATGGTTGTTCACATATTAATGGATTGGATCCATGCTTCTGCAGACAGAGTGAATTCACAGAAACCACAGAAGCTTCTCCTTCCACTGGTAGTCTCCTAACTTTTCTGAACAATGTCATGTGCAAGTAGGAGCAGAGTGGGGCAGGAGACTGCAAGCAAGGAGGGGAAACTGGTTAAACCACCTCTACCTTACTCTTACACAAGATTTTGTTCCATTCACCAAGCTTGTTTTGTTCACAAAAGAATAAAGAAGTGATGTAAGATGATTTCCTTCTCTTGCTGCATGCCATATATAGTACATTTTTTTTGAGTCCCTGGCAGCAGGGAGTTTCTGAGGGGAATGGGACTTCATAAAAATGCTTTCATAAATCCATTTTTTAAACCTTGGATTGAACTCAGTGCTTGTAAAGATTTTTTAATGTGTTCTACTCTTGCTTTAGAATAAAACCATCAATAAGACAAATCTTACTGATAAATGCTCATGTTCTGCAATGCATTTCTGAAAAGAAATCTTCTTGATGTTTTGCTAAGGTACAGGAATGTTGAGTTGCTAAGAAGAAACTGTATCTCCTATAAAGAGGAAGATATACATGAACAGTTCACTCTCTTATTTACAAATCTCTATAAGAAAGAGAATTTAACTGAGGAAGGATTAAATGACTACCTCAAGGATACTTTAATACCAAACTTCGCAAAGGGAGACAAAGATATCCTGAATCAAAACATTTCAATACAAGAAATCTCACAAGCAATAAAAAAAAACTTTTAAAAAGATAAAGCACTGGGTCCAGGTGGCTTGATGGCTATGTACTATATGTTTGGAAGAAGAACTAATTTTGCCACCTCAGAATGTTATGAACCAAATAAGTGATAAGAAAATAATACCCCTATAGTGGCAAGAGGCACATATAACATTGATTCCAAAATAAGGAAATTATCTGATGCTACCACAGTCTTATAGACTTATTGTTGTTAAGTGTGGATTACAAACTTTTTGCTTCAATAATGGCAGAAAGGCTCAAGAAATGTATAACAAAGATAATTCATCAGGATCAGACAGGTTTTGTTCCAAAGAGATATATGAAGGGAAATATCCATTTTATAATTGATGCAATGGAATTTTCACAAAATAGTGAGGAAGAAACGGTCTTTATGTTTTTAGATGCTGAAAAGGCTTTTGACAATCTTTCTTGGACACTTCTCTGGAGAGTATTAGAGTTTTTCAACTGTGGACATAGATTTATGAATTGGATTAAAGGAATTTATGAGAAACAGAATGCAAAAAAATATGGACTTTTAACAGATGGATTCCAGATCAAAAAGGGAACAAAACAAGGAGGTCCTTTATCACCAGTTATTTATTCTTGCAGTGGAAATTTTTGCTTCAAGAATTAGACAACATAAAAATGTTAAAGGATTGAAAGTAGATGGAGAAGATTTTAAGGTAAAAAGTTAAGTGGATGATGTGATGTTGACAATATTAAACCCACAGAACTCTATACAACATGTTATGAAGCATGTAGAGAAGTTTGGGTCCTTTTCAAAACTTATAATAAATAGAAAAAACCTAAAATAATCCCCAAATTCTTAATGAGGCAAGAAGAAGACAATATCAAGACCGTTATTTGGTGGAAGTTGGTAACTCACACAATAAAATACCTGGAAATAAATGTGTCTGGGGGGGAAGATACATTATTGCAAGATAACTACGATACAGTTTGGAAGAAAATACAAAAAGATCTGGAAAGATGGTCTAAATTAAAATTCTTATGGCTTGGAAAATTTTCCACAGTAAAAATGGATATCTTATTGAAAATAAACTTTCTATTTCAGATGCTTTCAATTGATATACCTGACAAGATGCTGGAGGACTGGCAAAACAACAACAACAACAATACATTTATCTGGAATGGCAAAAAACCAAAAGTCAGATTTAAAGTGCTGCAGGATGAGGGGAAAAAAAGAGGAGGCCTCACTGTACCTAATTTTAAGCTGTATTATCAAGCAGCCAGCTTGATGTGGATTTCCAGTTGGATCAAAAATTCTAATGAATGATGAAATTGGAAACAGTGCATTTGACTGAAGGTTTACATAGTTACCGCTGGATAAAACTAACAGGAAAATCACCCCCCCCCCCCCAAAAAAAGCAATGAAGGGCCATGTAATTATAGATAGTCTATTGAAAATTTGGCAGTTTATGAAAACAAGAATTAGTCCACTAAGTTCACCTATAATGTCACCAGTGGAAAACCTACAAGGAAAAACTCTGGTTTTATCATATACCTAGATATGATCTATTCTCAAGGAGACATTAAATCCTAGCAGGCAATGAATGAAGAAGGAAAAAATACATAGTGGCTAACTTATCTTCAACTTACCTCAAGGCTTAAACAAGCAATGTGTGCAGAAAGAGATAAACTAAGGGAACTTGACAGAATTTGAAAACATAATAATGAATAAACAAGAACATCTTTTAGGTCACATTTATAAACTTCTTCAGTATGATACAGAAATGGAGCAGGTTAAGACATGCATGGTGAAATGGATGCAGAATTTTGATGAAGAAATTTAGCTTCAGCAGTGAGAAAGCTTACGGATGAAAGATATAAAGTTTACAGCGAGTCATGCACTCAAATAAAATTGGTACAAGATGTTCTACCGTTGGTATATTACTTCAAAAGATATTGAAAACATGGATAAAAATTATAAAGGGAAGACTTCCAGTTTTGGCGACTCTAACGGCAGGCACACACTGTTGGAGTTCCAACTGGGGCGGCCCATAGCCCAGCAGACGGGAGGGGTGCCGGATGATTCTGCCCCCCCAGAGCCCTTGTAGGGGGCTCCCAACCTGGGGCACAAGAGGTGCCTCTCCCAATGTGATGGCGAAGGGATCGAGGTTTCCCTTTGCTCCGAAAGGTCCCACCGCCACAGCTCCAAGAGGCGTACACTGGGTGGGCAAGCAATGGATTGAGTGCATAAATGAAGCAGTCTTTACCTGAGCACAGCAATGAGTAAAGCGTGAGTTAAAATCCACTCAATTGAATATGTGTTGAAGCAAAGCTGAAGTCCCGATTTAAAAGCGGTGAGGGAGAGGGAATGTTGTGCCCCCCCCTTCTAAATGAACTGAGTACAGATTCGTGGGGCTCGGTTTGCTGGCATTGCTGATGACAATCAAGTGGAGTGCAGCTCTCCTTAAAGTGGATATATAGATAAGTTTTCTTTGACTTTGTGAATGTTCCTGAAATGTAACCAATGACTGGTAGGGGAGAAAAAAATGGCGATGAGATCAAAACCTTCTCCAAAAACTACATCTTCAACACTTCCGGTTCCTAAACCAGAAACAAATACTGACTTTCCCAATATGTTAACTGCAGGACCAGATGAATAAAAACTTTGATGCACTCCAAAAACAAATCAAAGAAACCAACATTAAAGCAGAGGAGATGGCTAAATCAGTTAAAATGGTTGAAGCTAAGATCTCTTCTAGCATTTCCTTAGCAGCACTGAGGCCTCCTGCACCCGGTCCATGCCTTACCCCATGTCATTTGCTTCCTCTACTCCTGGGGTGGTTCAGGATCCTGGGGGGGGGGGGGTTGGAAATGGGTGGGTCCATGCCAGGGCCTCCAGGCCTGAGGGCCCTGCCGGCCCAGGGAGTGGTGCTGGCTCTGTCTCAGTCCCATTGTAGAGCCACTGGAGAATTTACTTCACTTGGACAGTCTTCCAAGGTGGTGCTTGTGGACAGGTTGCCTTTTCTTCTGAAGACTGCTCTTCCCATGCTATACCAGGGCAGTCCATGAGACCCTTTGGGCTGTTTTTCTTTTATGAGATTGAAATCTCTGTGTCTGTCTCTCTCTCTATATATATATTTAGTTAGTTAGTATGATTATGTGTATTACCTATATTTGGCTTGCCTTTTCGCATATGGTTTATGTAATATCCACAAATAAGGATGAGGAATGGGTTAAAGCCACTTTAATATGAACAGCAACTACAGAATTGTACAGAATTCTTTAATCCTTGTTCTAGAATAAGCCAAGGCCATGTAATCTTAGGGCAGTTCCACAAATTACCGGTTCCTTAATATTGTTAAATATAAGGAAGTATCTCTAAATTGTGAATTTTGTCACTACACCTTGCCTCACTGTTTTGGTCATCTGACGCCTACTGTTTCTACACTTTCCTGATTTCTGCTTACACATAGTCGAGTCCCTTGACCACCATGAAATGGAACAGTAATGTGATATTTTAAAGTCATATTTAGTGTGGCATCATGGAAAATAGGCAAACTTTACAGTAGAGTTGTAGTATACAAAAAAAAAAACTTTACAGGACACCGCTAAGTCATAAATGAATTAAATATGCAGTCTTACTCTCAGATACCCTGAACTGTTGGACACCATCTAAAATATGCTGAAAATTCACAAATGTTTTCTAAGGATTTAAATGTTTTTATAATTTCGAAGCAAAATTTTCTCTGTAGATAAGGAAATGTTGCTATTACTGTTCTAGGTAAACAGTAAAAGTGAAAGAAGTATGAACAGAACCCTTTTTCCACAATCAAACTTGGATTCTCTAAAAGATTTAGTGTCAACACTTCCATTGTTAAGACCAGAAGACAGGATGCTTGGGAAATGAGACGTTTGCATCTAGTGATATGTGTAATATTCAGAATTCCATTTTGTGTTTAATTATAGTTCCGGGGTATCAGAATCTGGAGAACTTCCAAGCTTGGCTTCTCTCATGGCTTGGGGTAAGCTGGTATGAGCTGCTTTGAAAGACTCTGTTTGCTTCATTTCCCCACAATGGAGACCCTGTGTGGCTTACAACACTCTTTTCTTCTCCATATTATCCTCACAACAATCCGTTGAGGTAGGTTAAATTGAGATTATGTGACTGGCTCCAGGTCACCTACGAAGTTTCCATGGCAGAGTGGGGATTCAAACTTGGGTCTCACAGATCCTAGTCTGAAATTCTAACCACTATTATAAATAGATTTATGCTACGGTTATTTAACAAGACCCTGAACATACTTTTGAGTGATAGCTGCATTTTACAGTATGTTCTTTGAAGGGTGATTTCTGTGGAATACTCCCCATACAATGCACTTCTCAGAGAAATCATAAATCATTACAAATAATAAAAATTACAAATGGTTTTACAGTGTTCCCTCATTCAAATGATTGTTGCCTTACTAGAACCTCACATGTCCATGTTCAGCTTGCTGTGCATGTTTCTGATCCTATCCCAGAGGGGGAAAGGAAACTGGGAGTTCAACCAAAATTACATTGAGCCTTTGTCTCAGGAACAAACAATTAGTTGTAAACCTTTTGCCAAGTTTTTTTTGCTGATAAAGTATCATGAATACACTCTGATCTGTATGCCAATCGTAACATAGGTCAATCAGAACAAATGCCTAGTGTATCGCTTGGTCTGTGAATGGACCATTTTGACCCAGTTAACATGATGGATGTTGACAGGATCCTGAGATCTGTGATGACCTCCACTTGTGCACTGGGCCTTTGACCATCCTGGCTGCTGAAATCATGTAAGGGCCATATCAGTGAGCCCTTGGTGTTTGCCATAAATCAATCACTAATTCATGGCATCTTCCTTCAGCTACTCAAATAGCCAGTAATTCTTCCACTACTTAAATACCATCCCTACAGTAAAACAATGTGGCCAAAAATCTCTAATCTGCTCTGGATCCTTTGCAGCCTTGCTTCAAGTTAGGCTGTGGGACAGAGGCAGCCCTAGTATCTTTGGTTTAAGATTTCCATCTGGACGTAAGCAAAGGTCATACTTCTTTGTTGCTCTTACTGGATTTATCTGCAGCAGTTGATACTGTGGTGTGGCATGCCATCTTGCTGAGGTATTTGGAGACAGAAGGAAATACTGGGGATCTGCATTAGTCAAATCATTCCTCATGGACCAGACTCAAAGGGTTACCACTGGAGACCAATCGTCATCCTTACAGGACCGATTCTGTGGGGTTCCACAAGGCACAGTCCGAGCCCCAATGCTTTTCAATCTCTTTGTATAGTCCTTAGGACAAATCATTCATAGTTATGGGTTGGCTGTCATCAATATGCTGATGACGCCCTTCTCTATGTCTGATCGCCTTTTGAAGTCACCTGTTCAAATCTCCTGCTGATGTGGTTGAGGTCCCACATCACTGTCTGCCTGCTGTGGTTAAATGACTAAGAGTCAACAGATTGAAACTGAATCCTTTATTTTTTTTTAATATTCAGATTTTATTAGAAGAAGAGGAAGAGATTGGATTTATACCCCGCCCTTCACTCACTTGGAGTCTCAGAGCAGCTTACAAACTCCTTTCCCTTCCCCTCCCCACAACAGACACCCTGTGAGGTAGGTGGGGCTGAGAGAGCTCTTTCCCAAGCTGTCCTTGAGATAACAGCTGTGTCAGAGCTATGGCTTGCCCAAGGTCATCCAGCCAGGTGCAAGTGGAGGAGTGGGGAATCAAACCCGGTTCTCCCAGATTAGAGTCCGTGCACTTAACCACTACACCAAACTGGCTCTTGAAACTGAATCCTGACAAGACAGAGATAATGCTGATTGGGAAAGTGGAGGTTTTGGAGGATATTGTGCTTCCCACTTTCAGTGGGGTTCATCTGACTCTTATGGCTACCAGAATTGCTGCTGGGAAAGGAAGATAATGCAGCTGCAGAAAAAGCTTTCTTCCAACCTTGTTTAGCATGGAAGATGCCCCCTACCTTGATTCAGCCAGTCTCACCATCTGGATCCACACCATGGTTACACCCAGATTAGACTACTGTAATACACTCTACATAGATCTCCCCTCAAAGTCAGTTCAGAGACCCCAGTTGGTGCAGAATGGTGCAGCTCAGAAGCTAGGAGGAGCATGCATATCACTACAATTCTGCAGTCTTTCCATTGGCTGCACCAGTTACTGGGTTCAGTTCAGGGTATTGGCTATCACATACAAAGCTCTTCATGGCCTTGACCCCTCATATCTACAGGACTGCCTTTGATCTGTCATGACCGCTTCATTTATCTAAACAGGGCCTTCAGTAGGTGCCACCCTGCAAATGAGCAGAATCAACGGCTTGCCCATACATGTGCATTCTCTGTTGTGGCCCCTACCCTAAGGAATGGCTTGCTTGATGTGATCAGGAAGGCTCCTATTCTCCTACAGTTCAGCACATTATGCAAGACTATTTAGGAGGCCATTTTTACACTGCTAATAGGGCTACACTGAAACAAAATGGTTCAGAAAAATGCTTTGGTAGAGGAGAAGGGATTGTAGCTACACTACTGTGTATATGTATACTATGTACTGGCTGTTGCTGTATGTATGATCCTACTATATAATTTGTCTGGCAACAGGACCTATCTTGGACTTGCAGGGGCAATTCACCTTGGCTGAAACAAGGCTACTGGCAGCTGCAGCAGCCAGGCCAGGACACACCCAGAACAGGCAAGGTGGGGCTGCAGACTCCGGGTATAGTAATAGAGTTTGGCAACCAGGTAGAGCCAGTCACATCTTCAAGCTCTGCCTGGGAATGGGAGCAACCTGGGAGGCAGCTGCAGGTGAAACAGGGCTTCAGGACACTTCTGGTTGGGTGAAGGAGTATAGACAAGGAGTAAGCCAGGGGAGGGGATTTGGAAAGTGGCCTGTTTAAGGAGTATCTGCAGCAGGCCAGGGAGGATGAAATATCCCGGCTCAGGCAACTTGGAAGAGCAGATGGTACTGAAATGTGGAGGTACATGGTAGCACAATGCCCCCCTTAGCAATCAGAGGCCTTGCAGGTCTGCCACTGCACGGAAGGTCACAGCAGAGCAAGGGCGTGCAGCCTGGAGCAGGGGAGGTGTCACAGTTTTTTGCATCATCTAATATGTCATGTTAATGCTTATGTTTTCAAATTTTTGCTGAGTTTCAGATTTCTACAATCGAAATCTGATTTCATTGTTTATTTGATGTCCCATGCTGTTGAGTGATTTTTACTTAACACTTTGTAATCCACTGAGTCTCAGTGAGAAAGGTGGATCAATAATATAAATGAAAATAAAGTAAATAAAACTATGCTCTGAAAAACACTAGTCAGGTTAATAAAAATATAAGAACCACTGTGCTCCATCAAATCAGTGGATTGTCTAGTGTTGCATCTTGTTTCCCACCGTTATAAAGATGCCCAAGCAAATGCCCTGAAAGGCTCAAAAAGGCCAAAGTGGTACTTCAGCAACTGGTACTGAGGGGTATTTTAACTGCAAATATGGCGATTTCCTTTAACCATAGCAGTTGTGGGACCTATTTTCCATGAAGATGTCTAATCTCTTTCTGAAGTCACTTATGCTGGTGACCATCTCTACATTTGCACCAAATAATTATACATTCTGTAAAGGTGTGCTTGTTTGTCGGTTCTGAATCCATTCCTTGGAAAAGGGAGGAAAAAAGTCTTTATTTGCTTAACCTTAGAAATCTTTTATCATGTCCACTTCTTAGACTTTGTTTTTCTTTATCTAAAGAGCATCAACTCTTTAGCCTTTCTTTGCAGGGAAGATGCTTTCCCTTTTCAGTTACCTGCAAACTAAAGTAGCTGTAGTTTGAATGAAGATGGTGCTCCCTCCTCAGGCAGATGGATAGATTGTCTTGATCTCAATACACAAAGCTTGCATTTTTTATAGAATGACAAAATTTAGAAATATCTATACATGTATAATTTGTGTATTTTGCTATAGTATGATTACATGTATGGGCTTAGCTTGGATCATCTTCTAAACTATGGGTCTGAAGTCTAGGAGATGAGCTGCAGTTGTACATACTTTCCTTACTCTGTATTGTCCTATACACAAGTTTCCTGTACCATTTCCTGGTTTTCTGTATCAAGTTTCTTCTATGGTTCTCAGACTCCCAATTCCTCGGTGGAGGCAGGGATTCCCTGCCACCAGGTCCTGCCCCCTGCCACTGATCAGCTGGCCAGTGGGGGGACTTACTGAGAGAGAGGGAAGCTCAGGCTTCATCCCCTGCAACATGGCGATGTCACTTCCAGGGTGCACCAGAAGTGAAATCATCACATTGGCAACACTCTGACATTTAGGCAAAAACTCTATGGGAGAAGCCATTTTTACCATAGAATCATAGGATCACAGAGTTGGGAGGAGCCATAAAAGCCATCTAGTCCAACCCCCTGCTCAATGCAGGATTGGCCTACAGTATCCCTGACAAATGTTTTTCCAGACGCAGCTTAAAGACTGCCAGTGAGGGGGAGCTCACCACCTCCCTAATTCCACAGTTGCACAACTCTTACTGTAAAAAATGTTTTGCTAATATCCAGCCGGTACCTTTCCACCCTTAATTTAAACCCATTATTGTGAGTCCTGTGTCCTCTGCTGCCAACAGGAACAGCTCCCTGCCCTTCTCTGACAGCCCTTCAAATACTTAAAGAGAGCAATCGTGTCCCTCCTCAACCTCCTCTTCTCCAGATTAAACATTCCCAAGTCCCTCAGCCTTTCCTCATAGGGCTTGCCCAAATAACAGTGTCACCCTGACATCACGATGTCATGATGTCATTTCTGGTACACGCCAGAAGTGATGTTTTCACGTCACCAGTGATGTCATTTGGGCCTCCCTCCTTTTCCTGGTAAGTGCCCCTCATTCCTTGCTGGTTGCTAGGAGGGACCTGTCAACCCTAGTTTCTTGAGATATCTAAATTGGCAAGCTGCAGTTACTGCTACTTCTAAAACTAGTGTTTGCAGATATCCCTTAAAGCTTTTATTTATGTAAAAGTTGTAGAAGCCATTCTGCTTCGGAGGAGGGAGTATGAGCATATTATTGTAGGCCAGTGTGGAATTGACATTAACACAATGTTTTAAAAGGACTTAGATTTCCCGAATGGCCATTGGCTGTAAAGCATTTGTGAGCTGTTTCACAGATAAGATCATAACACCCCTCCAGGACCTCCCAACCACAATTGAGACAGTAAGAGAACTGGAAGCTTCTGGTCCAACATTGGACCACTTCAGTTGACTCTCCCAGGAAGAAGTTGACAGGATCCTGGCTTCCTCGACCCATGCCCTTCCTGGTTAGTGAAAGTCTGTGGGGAGAACATTAGGGTCCCTCTGGGAGAAATTGTCCCTTTCTACTGGGACTTCCCAGTGGCTTTGAAGGAGGCAGTAGTTCATCCATTCTTGAAAAAACCATCATTAGACCCTAGATTCCTAAGCAACCACCGCCCAGTGTCGAACTTACCATTCCTGGGTAAGGTGGTTGAGAGCAGTGACCAAACAACTCCAAGCGTTTCTGGATGATGCTTCCATCCTTCATTCCTTCCAGTCTGGCTTCCGCCCTGGTCATGGGACAGAGACGGCTCTGGTTGCCCTTACAGATGACCTCTTAAAATCTGGATAGGGGTAGATTGGCGCTGCTGTTACTATTAGACCTAATGGCAGTATTCAATATGGTCGACTATGATTGATTTACCCACCACCTCACTGATGTAGGAGTTCATGGGATTGCCTTGAAATGGTTTTCCTCCTTCCTTCATGGTCAGGGACAGAGGGTGGTGATGGCAAGAGGGTCTCCCTGCAATGCCCACTGGAATGTGGAGTGCCACAGGGGGCAATCCTCTCACCAATGTTATTTAACATCTATATGTGCACCCTTGCCCAGTTAGTCAGGAGTTATGGGCTGGGTTGTCATCAGTGTCTGTCTTCCATTCCTATGAACTTGGCTGAGGCTTTGGATGCTGTGACTGGATGGTTGCGGCAGAGTCAGTTGAAGTTAAATCCATTGAAGATGGAGGTCCTGTACCTGGGTCAAGGGGGGTTGGATGTGGGTGCCAGGCTCCCCACACTGGAAGGGATGCCTTTGATGCCAGCCCAGATGGTAAGGAGTATGGGAGTGACACTAGATGCCTCTCTTTCCATGGAGGACCAAGTTGCGGCAATTGCCAGATCTGTGTTTTTCCATCTTAGGCAGATCAGGCTACTGAAGCCCTATTTTTCTCCCCAAGACTTAGCAACAGTGACCCATGCAATGGTCACTTCCAGATTTGATTACTGCAACTCACTCTATACAGGCTTACCCTTGAAGCTGATCAAGAAATTACAACTGGTGCAGCGGTGTGCCTGCTGACATCAATGCCTGTGCGGGCTCACATTAGGCATGTGCTCCACCAACTGCATTGGTTGCCAGTTGAGTACCAGATTCACTTTAAGGTGCTGGTTTTGACTTTTAAAGCCGTATACAGCCTAGGACCAACATATCTAAGGGACTGCCTCTTCCCATATACACCTCGAAGAGCATTACACTTGAAAGATCAACACCTCCTGATGGTCTCTAGCCTGAAGAATTCCTGTCTTGCCTCAACCAGGGCCAGGGCTTTCTCTGTCCTGGCCACAACCTGGTAGAACATGTTTCCTATTGAGACCAGGGCCCTGCAGGATCTTCTTCAATTCCACAGGGCCTACAAGACGGAGCTGTTCCACCAGGCCTTTGGCTGAAGCAACGGGCACCCATATGGCCTTCCTGAAGTTGCTGTCACCTATCTATTTATGGACCACTGACAACTGGCCTTTAACTCACTGCACCATCGGGCCAGAACTTTATAGCCAACTGATGCTGTTTTAAGCTGTACCCATTGTTTTAATAGTTATAATGTTTTATTGTGTTTTAAAATTGAAATTGTATTTATTATAATGATGTTACCTACCCTGAACCCGTCTGCAGGGTGGGCGGAATATAAATGCAAATAATAAATTAATAAATAAATGATATTCTGTGAACCATCATTCAGCCATATGTCCTAGTTTTATAGTACTGTACTTTATTGTATCAAAAAATCCAATGTTTTGATTAATATTCAGAATCAATGTCCTGTTTAATATGTTAAAAAGGCTAACGGAGCTTGAAAATAGTGTCTATTGGTAAATTAAACTGGAATTGTTACAGTCTAGCCAAGAGTTAGGTACACATTTTTTCTCACCGTGGACTTGCCAGTTACTTATAAAATATTTACTTTCAAGTATCTGTCATCTGTCATCAAGTCTCTGGTAATATTTATAATTGTTTGCTAGAATAGAATATTTGAAGGGAATTTTGACAGGACATCAAATATTCATCTGGAGAAAATTTGATGATGAAAAGAAATTATTGCAGATCCTAGTGAAACAAATATCGGTTAGAGAATTTAAAATGAGACATTCTGCATTTTGAATGATGTTTAATTGTTAAATTAAATTTCCTGCAAAATGCAAATAATGTATCGTCTTTTAAATGTTGGTCTACTTGCGTGAATTCAGTATGCTTGGAAATAGAATTATGTATGAAAATGTGCAGTCAGTATAATTTTGATCTGCATCCTGCGCTAAATGGGGATCACAGAGATATATTAATAAAGCTGGAATTTTCAGTGGTAACTTACATAGTATCAGCAGAAACCAAACAACACCATTAGCTTTAAGTACTGGTGGATTTTCTCTGCCTATTTATGGAACTTGGCAGTTTATATTTCCTCCAATGACTACAGAGTTAGAGGTGTGATGCCTTTCCTCACCCATCCACCCCAATCAGGGGACTGCAGGACAAGAGGCATAATATAAGGGTTTGCTTTTAAGATTTCTTCATTTACTTGATTGAGAGGCAGCAGAAATGTCAAGAGTAGTGGACATAATTTCTGTTGCTGTGTTCTTGCAACCAGTTCCTCTTGGCAGAGGCACGCCCTGAGAACTACCATGCATTCTTATTTACCAGGATGTTGTATCCTGTAAAAATGCTTTCCTTAAAATAAATAGCCCACAGACGTGGCTTGGTTATACTCCTGGCCACTTTTAATTGCAGTGTGTGTGTGTGTTTTGTGGTTGATGATGATGGCGTTCTTCTTGGGCACTGTTTTTGTGTAATAATTTGGGAACCTGAACAATTCCTTTTCTGAGGTTAAACCTTATTTTCATATCAAGTATCCCTGACCCTTGATATAGACCTTCTTGCTTTATGTTGAATCAAAACTGTACCCTGGTGTCTAATAAACAAAATAACTGGACTCCCCAGTGACCTTCACAGTCAATCTACGATGATGGCCTGCATCCAACCTCACAGTCCTTTCAATGGAACAGCATTTCTATTTGCGGAACAAGAGATGGCAGTTACCACAAATTCCCCCCTCCCACTGTAGTAACAAAATGGGGAGCTCAGAGGGAGGGGGAGTGTCAAAATACTACTCCATGATGTCTGTGGTTGATTAGATGTGCACCACTGAGAGGGCTGGGCCATCCTTTAGCACATTTAACTAAAAGCAGAATGTAAGCTATCCAGACTGGTCTACCTTTGCTAGATACGTTCATGAAAAAATTGAAGATTATTGTAGAATCTGGTGATACTTGAATCTAGAATTAAATTGTAAAGCTTTGCAATACTCTTGTTTTTTGGCTTGATTATGAAGAACAGAGACCCTTAAAGCTACAAGAAACTCTTTAGACCAGTTCTCTGTGCATACTCCTTGGCAGCAAATACATAGAATCGTCCAGGCAAACAAAGGGAGATTAGGAAGGTAAAATGTATGTAGAACTGGAAATAGGCTACTGTATTATTAGTAGTACTATTATACTAATAGAATGTGAAGGCTAAATTATGGGCAAGATGACAAAAATAGATATTATATATATTGTTACGTGCTTGAAAAGTATTGAAGAACTATGAATACTGAACTTAAAAGAGATTACGTGCAAGGCAATGGTACTGAAATTTCTGCCAGATGCTTGATACATGAGTAAATATTTATATTGTAGCCATACAGGTTCCCAGTGAACCAAGCCATTGTGTTTGGTGCTCACTTTGAATGTGTCTGAAACCAGGGCTTATCTTTAATCAGTTAACAGAAGCAGCGTGTGATCCTTGTTTTTTTGGGTGGGAGCTGGGTTTAGTTGGTTAGGCTGGGGAAATAAAAAGTGGAAAGGCACCTCTGTCTTCCCTCTTTTCCCTGGCCCCTTTCCCAATTGTGTTCCCATTTGCCTCTATTCCTCCATTTTTTTTCTCTTACTGAGTACCTTTTTCTCCAGAGAGAAAACATGCCCTCTTGTAGCTTAATACTAATTTGCCTGCACAGTAAGCACTAAATGCATAGGGAGCATTTGTCTCCCCAATCTTTATAGCAAACTGTCTGACAAACTGCTTTTAAACCTCAAGGAGTTGGTATTTCAAATGTGGTTTGGTTCTTGTACTGCACAAAGAGTCTTTTTGGAAGAAAATAAAGTGAGAAATCCAAAGGCATGTGTTTGAGTATAACCTCTTTCTGTGTGGGGTTTATGGGGATAATTCAGGAACAAAACTTCCAAGGCAAATTGATTAAAAATAATTAAAAAACCTTTGACCCCACCTTTCTACCATACAGAACAATGTAATAAAACTGATATAGCTGAAACACATAAATATAGCAGTGAAAAGGAAACTGCAGATAATCTCTCTGAGGCCAAATCTGCACCTTCCCTCTGAAGTAGTTTGGCTGCTGTCTTTTCCTATACTCATTTCACATGGGTTTCAAATTTCACTCCCTGGGTCTGAAGAGCAGTAAGCAACAGGATCTGTTTAAAGCAGTGTAATGCTAGTTTGATAACAAAAGGGCAATTAACAAATGTAGACAGTGATTTTTGAACTAGAACAAGTATGGTTAGAAAGTAGAAACAGGCAGAAATGGGTTTTTTGAAACTAGAATGATTCCAGCGGGAAAGTCAGAAGTAGATTTGACCTGAGTTCAGTGAAACAACTGGCTCTTGCTTGCAAAATATTGTGGCAAGTTAAGTCCCACTTCTCAGGTCCACCTAGGTGCTGGATTCTTCTTATTCACTTGTCATTCAAAAGGATTCAGTTCCAACAAACTGGACAATGCAGTAACCAGACTGTCATCTGCAGTTTGAAACATACAGTGCTGCAATAATTCCAGTAATCCTCTCTTTACTGACTGATTTTCACATAGAAAGTTATCCAGTTACCTTATACAAAGTGATAATAGCCTGGAAAATCATATCAAGCTACCCAGTAACCAACTACTTCCTCTTCTGGTAAGCTCCATACTGGGGATGGGCATGGACTGGCACATGAACAGGTTCATGAACATAAGTTGGTGATGAATTTTGGCTGGTTTGTTGTTCATGAACAGGAGCTGATGAACTTCCACAAAGTTTAAGGCAGTTTGTGAAGAGCAGAGAACAGTAATCCCTGCTTTCTGCTCATCACCACTTTATGTGGGGAGAACCCCTGCTTTCTGCTCCCCACCTAAAGCAGCAGGGACCAGAAAGCAGGAGTCACAGACTACCACAAATCAGTTCAGATCACGAGCCAACCTCCCAGTTCGTATTGGTTTGTGGTTCAGTTCATGGTTCAGCCACGAACCACAAAAATGTGGTTCTTGCCCATCCCCACTCCATACACTGACTCCATCCCTGCTGGGCTAAAGCAACTTGCTCTTGGGGTTACATAAGCATTGCTTTCCTTTAAAGAGGCTTTCCAGATTGATGTAACTGGAATAAAAACAAATACAGATACAGAGTATTGTTTCTCAGTTTCTTAATATTTTGGAGTTTGCCCACAGAAAATAATGTTACTAGACTGCAGTATGTGGTGCTTTCAAGTTCCAAGCCCCAGCACTAAGACTTGAGAGCTGTGCTCTTTTCCTCACCAGCAGTGAGTATGTTATCAACTAGCTTTTCAGTGACAAATGGCTACAGCTGAAACTGAGAACATTTGCATGCACTGTATGTTCATGTGTGAGTGACAACTATGCAGAAATATTCACCATATTTGGCAATAGAACGTAACTCAAAGCTGTAGCATATAAAGATTGCAGTCTGTCTTTATGCCTCCTGTCTCTAAACCAACAGACTTATTTCAAAAGCTGGCATCAAGAGAGTAATAATTCCTTAAGCCACAAACTGACTTTTCCTGCAGAGTGAATTTACAAAAATAAAATCTTGGGTTTTGTTTCATGCTGATAAGTTATGCATTTTTGTACACTTCTTTCTTACACTGGGAATTCATTTTGACCTCTGTCCAGCCAAAACTAATAGATAATTAAACTATTATTGAATTATAAGAAAAAACGGAAAGGCACTTAGGTAGAATATGTTGTGTTCTGCTTTTCCTTCACAATGATAATAAACATTTAGTGAACATTTAGTTAGTAGATGCATCATTTCATCTGGTTCCTTGAAGTGATCAGTTGATAACAGGGTTAGTGTCAAGGAGTTCCAGGCTAAACCCCGTGGGTTCCTGGAGCTGTTGTACACAAGTAACCAGACTGTTGTTTAATTTTCTATATAGATTTATGATGTCTATTTCAATTTTTACCAATATGAGCATTTATTCTACTGCCAACATGAAAGAGCAAGAAAACAAGAAAACTAGCTTAACTACCTAACACTTTTAGAACTTGTGTTAGATGGCACAAAGCTTAAATTCAAAAGTTAAAGTCCACAGCTCAGGCATTGTCTACAGTGCAAACAACTGCAATTCAAGCAGGTCATAGTTCAGGCCTTTATTGCTGTTTGTGTGTGTTGTCACTCAGATGAAGTGTATTTCCTTAAATTGGATGTAAAACCTAAGACAGCTGCTCCTTTAGAGCAAGAATAAGAGACAGTGGAAGGAAGGTAGTTTCCCTGTGCTTAAACCATCCTATTATGCAGTTGGGCTCGAATTAGAACATGGGATAGATTCACAGAGACATGTGTATAGGGTACAGGTGTCTACCTGATGCATGTAATAATTCTCTGTGTCTGTACTCATACACACGTGCATACACAAGCATACAGACATGCAAACGGTGGTTTGATTCACTAAAAGTTTATCAGCATTGGTAAAGAACTTTCACAACAGATAAAGCTGAGTTTTGGTATACCTTCAGTCCAGGGACCATGTACCAAAGTTCATGCAGTATATCTGAAGTCCCTAAGATAATGTGCTGGTGTTATAATTTTATTCCTTATTTGTTTGATTTCATTCTTGCCAATGGAATTGTTGTTGATGCTGGAATCCAAGTGAAAAAGAAATACAGTACCTTTTAATATTTTTTCCTTAGCCTGTCTGTTCTAGAGAAGACAGCAATATGAAGGCACTCTTATTTTTCTCCATATCTCCAATATTCTGTGTTATACTCAAGTAAAGAATTCTTTCATACAAAATAAAAACTCTAATTTGTCATCATTTACAAATCAGTTTTTTTTAATCTTTTGAAAACCACTCCTAAAACACATTAACAATAGCAACAGTAGCATGTATCCTTGCAGCAGTGAAGGAGGTCTACAATAAATAAATAAATATTTTTTTTAAATCACCTGTAACCAAAACTAACCAAATCACCTGTAACCTAATAAGCATTTGTTCTTGCTTAGCAGGTTCAAATGAAGACAGACTATTGTGAGTTTGTATATTAATACAAGAATAATGAGTTTCATTAAAATAACTCCAGTTAACATTAGTGACAGCACATAGGCTACGGTTTAGGGGGAAAATACAATCTTAGTAAATTCAAAAGTGAATATTAATAGAAGAAATGAGGCAGTGTTTTAAAGGATGGAAATTATAACATTAAAAACTTTAGCTTTTCTCCAGAAAGCAGACTGATTATCTTCACAGTCTGGAGATATCATCTGTTAGCCTTACTGTCACACAGGATATTTTATTAATCAGATAGACATGATGCCTGACAAGTACGGCTGTAGTGGATATTAAAATTCTTTTAAGAAAAGGGATGCCCCTGATTCTGGCAACTAGCAACATGGTCTGGTTGGGTCAGAACAATCCATAGTCGAACATACTATAAGCAGACAGCTGGAACAAACTGTATGCAAGCGGCTCTAGATGAAAAGAATACTGAAGCAACTCAGATGCATACAACACAAGCTCTTAAACATTTTAAGAAAGAGTGTCTAAAGAGTGTCTATGTGATGTCTACTCAATGTTCTTTTTTTGACATGTCAGGCATATATGTAATGTAAAATAAATGAAAGGGCAGCTGCTTTAAAATTAAGATGTTGGAGAGTAGGGTTTTCCTTGGGGAAAGGGGCTTTGAAAAATAGGCCCTGCCCAAGTCCAGAAGGAATTGTTAGTGGCTTGTGATAGTTGAATTCCTTTATTTATACTTGACTGAACTAAAAACAGAACAAAGAACAAGGGAAAAAATGCAAAATCTAGAAATTAAATAAAGGGGTTTTTTAAAAGAAAGAAAGAAAGATATACGTAGAGACAAAAATATAATAGTGGTGGTGGTTGATCTACACCAGGGGTGGCCAACCTGTGGCTCGGGAGCCACATGCGGCTCTTTCACACATATTGTGCGGCTCCTGGCAGGGCGGCTGGGGAAGCAAAGGGGAGGCATGCTTTTTCTCTCTTTCTCCCTTCCTTCCTTCCCTCCTCCCTCCCATCTATTTGCTTTTCTAGTTTCTCTCTCTTTCTTTCCACTTCTTTAATTCTTTCTTTCCATCTCTCTCTTTTTTTCTCTCTCTCTCAATATCATTAGCAAACAAGTAATATCATTATCAATAACTGGTTTTCCTCGTTTGTTTTTATTTTTGGCAGTCCCATTTAACGTTAATAATAAGCAAATTTGCATATTTTTAAAATTAAAAATGTGTGTGTGATATTTGTTCCTGTCTTGCGGCTCTCAGACATCTCTATGTGGCTCTTACGTTTATTCTATGTGGCTCTTACGTTAAGCAAGCTTGGCCACCCCTGATCTACACATAAGTTTCTATAAACAGTTTCCAAATATCTTTCTTTAAAGTCCATACATATTGCTGTCCTTTCCTTTATTATTAAGCTTGTATGACAAAAAGTCTTGAGCATAAAACCAATACATCACAGAGTAAAAAACATTACCAAACACAACAGAACAGGTGAAAAGCAAAATACAGAACAATGAAATACACGTATCTCATAAAAGTCTAAAACACATTGGATAAAATAAATGAGTGGACCTATACAATTTCTCATATGGTCAGCATTTTAAAAAGACTGCAATTGTCAAATATTTTGGAATTGATCGAGTTGCTAGGTGAGATTTCAAGATCAAAATCTGCTAACAATAAAGATACCACCCAGGACTCAACAGGAAGCTGATATCTGGACAGGATGGGGTAATCCAAAGAGCCCTGGGGACAGTCCATTGGTTACAGAATAACAAAAGGTGATCTACAGCCTCTATTGCACCAGATACAGGGCCACAGAAGTGGTCTGAAAATGGGATTTTAGTGAATCATCCTCTCAATTCTGCTGTTGGCAGAAGAATCCAGTCTGGCAAGCATAAAAGCATGCCTATGGCTAGGGATTGTAAGGAATTTCAAATATAAAGTAAGAGTCATAGAGGGAGGGATCCCTAGTGCAAAAGTGGAGCATACACACCTTGCTTGGATTAGTGTGCTGGCATGGTCAAGGTCAGTCACCCTCATCTTTGTCAACTTCAGTGGTTCCTGGTAATCCATATTCCTAAGCAAATTTAGAGTCCAATGGCACCTTTAAGACCAACAAAGTTTTATTCAAGGTATGAGTTTTCAAATATTTGAAAAAGTGTGCATGTACACAAAAGCGTATACCTTGAATAAAACTTTGTTGGTCTTAAAGGTGCCACTGGACTCTAAATTTGTTCTGCTGCTTCAGACCAACATGGCTGACCACCTGGATCCATATTCCTGTGTGTTATGGCGGAAAGGCCTAGAGACTCAAGCCTATTATCTACACATCTCTCCCAAGCACTTCTGAAATCATTTTCCTTTAAAAGTTGCAAAAGTCCACCTTGGGCATTGGGTACTGAAAAAAGGAACTCCAGTCTCAAAGGCAGCAACCCAAGCCCTGGACTCAAATGAGCACTGTGCATACTCTAAGTGCAGTTTCTACAATACAGCACCCCTGCCATCTGTTGCAGGAACTGAAGATGTGTACAGTACACAGACTCAGAAACTCCATTTATCCAAATGCCTACCCCAAACAAGACCTGAGAAATTATTTTAGCATTAAAAGCCTTAATGGCTGCAGGTATGTACTGATCTCCTTTAAAATAGAAAGACCTTAAAAGAGTGTTTGTATTGGTCCTAGCAATTTCAGTCACAACAGAGCTTTCCAGGTGAGATTATGGCTGACCATAATTCCCAGATATTTAAAATGAGCCACCTGCTCTGTTTTTCCTCCCTTGACAGTCCAAGGCTTCTGTATAGAACAAGGCCAACACATTGCTGTTTATATGCCATGTAGGGCTGCCAAGTCCAACTTGGGAAATATCTGAGGACTTTGGGGTGGAGCCAGGAGACTTTGGGGGTGGAGCCAGGAGAAAGGAAGTGACATTATTTTGTGATGTCACATCCTGTGATGTTGCTTCCACATGCTGACACATGAACTCATGAAGTTTCCTAATACTGAATCAGGCCATTGGTCCATCAAGGTCAGTATTGACTACTCAGACTGGTAGTGGCTCTCCAGGGTCTCAGGCTGAGATCTTTAATGTCACCTATTACCTGATCCTTTTTTAGCTGAAGAGGCTGATACCTCCTGCATGCCAAGCAGATGCTCTATCACTGAGCAACAGCCCTACTGAATCCTTCCTCATCTCGGCAGAATATGAAGCACTAAGTGCTACACAAGTGCTAAATATGATTTTCATATCATAAGAACAGGAGAGAAGCCACAGTGGATCGGGCCAACAGCCCATCCAGTACAACACTCTGTGTAACAAAGTGGCCAAAAATACCAGGTGCCCTCAGGAGGTCCAGTGCCGGGGCCAGAACTCCAGAAGCCCTCCCACTGTTGCCCCCCAAGCACCAAGAATGCAGAGCATCACTTGCCCCAGACAAAGTGTTCCATTTAGACCTTGTGGCTAATAATAGCCACTGATAGACCTCTGCTGGATGGGGACAGAGAGAGAGACAGACAGACAGAAAAAAGAAAGAAAGGGGGAGGGGGAGAGAGAGAGAGAAGGAAAAGAGCTAGCAGAGGCACTTACCACAGCAACCTTGCAAGCCACATGCAAAAGCAGGCCCTTCAGTACAAACAGCCTAGTCCCTCCTTAATCTCTGGGCGGGGGTTTCTCTTGCTAGCTCTGCTCTTAAAGGGGAAATGTCTCGTGAGGCTTTTTACTGCAGGCTCTCTGCAGACATTTCCCTTTTAAGAAGTTCAGGCCTGGCAGGGAGAGGGCAGGGCAGCTTCGACGTTTCCCTGCATTCCTGCTGGCAGCCATTGCCTCCCCCGGTGGCCAATTTTGAAAAAGCGGGGGTAAGCATTAAAAATTGGTGTTTCTCCCGCCCTCCCGGGGGACTTGGCAGCCCTAATGCCATGTGATGAAATATTGATAGAGTTCTAAGAGTTGATAGAGTTCCTCAGTCCATTGATTTACTGGAAGTGGGCTTTTATATTGCCATTGTTGTAATCCGAGTCGTTTAGCTATAGTAAGGGCACAAAGAGTCCATTTGCCCCCTCCCATTTAACCCTCTTTTCCCATTGCTACCCTCAGTGGCTGTGGCTACTTTTTCTTTCTCAGTCATCAGAGCCTGCAGAACTGGAAGCTGGACAAATTAAGGAGCTGATCTAGGGTAAACAGACAGTAGATCCCACACAGCCCCTCCTAAACTTGTCACTCATTCCAGTAACAAAATCCCAGTTTCCCATGTATTGACTCGCAAAGGGAAGCATTTAATAACTGTCTGGCTGCAAGTAGTTAGCAAGGCTAAATATAATTATTGAGGCAGCTGAGTAACTTGCTGAAGGTACCTAGTGGATGTGAAGACAGCAACACTAATTTCTGAGGTGGTATATATTTCCTCCTTTCCCCTTTGAACTCATACAGACATTTTGTTTTAACTAACAACAATAAAGTTATTGTCTCTTCCACAGAAGGATTAAAAGGCTTATTTTGTTTGGCAACTAAGATGACATAAACGTTTTAGGAGGGTATGTTGATCTGCAGTGGAAGAGCTACCTTTGAGTCCAGTAGCACCTTAGAGACCAGCAAGATTTTCAGGGTATAAGCTTTTGAGATTCAAAACTCCCATTTTCAAATGGTTTTAAGTAGTATCTGTTTTCACATCTGAGCTGGATCACAGTTTGTTTAAGAATAGTTGCAGTGTCACACCCACCCACAGGGTTACAGAACTGACAGGCTGTTTCTCCTGATGAGAGTGGTGGACTGATTTTATTTGGGAAAGGCTCTCTAAACCTCAGGATGTATGGTCCCTTCACTACTGCCTTTACAATGTTGACAGAAATACTGGAGGTGTGGACTTCAGTCTCCACATTTACCCAGCCCACTGCAATCACTCTCAGAACAAAAAAAAATCCCAACTTTAAATATATAGACTCACAGAATGAAGAAGAAGCGAAGAGATTGGATTTATACTCCACCCTTCATTACCTGAAGGAGTCTCACAGTGGTTTACAATCTCCTTTCCCTTCCCCTCCGCACAACAGACATCCTGTGAGGTAGGTGGGGTTGAGAGAGCTCTTTCGAAAACTGCTTGCGAGAGAACAGCTCTGAAAGAACTTATGACTGACCCAAGGTCACACCAGCAGCTGTGTGTGGAGGAGTGGGGAATCAAACCCAATTCTCCCAGATTAGAGTCCACACTCCTAACAACTACACCAAACTGGAAAGGGTTGGAAGGGGTCATACAGGCCATCTAGTCCGAGCTCAATGCAGGATCAGCTTAAACCATTCCTGGCAAATGTTTGTCCAGCTTCTGCTTGAAGGTTGCCAGTGAGGGGGAGCTCATCATCTCCCTAGCCAGTTGATTCCACAGCTAAAGTTATTGTAAAAAAAATCTTTTTAAAATTTTATTTTAATTTTTTTTACATTACATTTTTAAACATTACAAATTCAACACAGTCATCTCACACTATACTCAGACATATGATATGAGGATATGAGGGTGATTTGGCTGAGAAATGTCACCTCATTTATTACCAGGGTTGATTCGGCTGATCTGGCTGGCTAGGCGGGTGTTCCCTTCCTCCCTCACCACTCTTATGTGCATCCCTCTCAAAGATGCATGCTTGGTGGAAGAGTACAACCATCCCAGATAGAAGGAATGTACTATACTTTGGTCAAGGGTATATGATAGCTGTGTGCCTCTGCTAAAACCTTCAAATCTTTTTCCTAATATTCAGCTGATACCTTTCTGCCCTTATTTAAAACCCATTATTGTGAGTCCTATCCTACGCTGCCAAGAGGAAGAGCTCCCTGCCCTCCTCTGACAGCCTTTCAAATACTTAAAGAGAGCAATCATGTCCCCCCTCAACCTCTTCCTTTTCAGGTTGAACAATCCCAAGTCCCCCAGCCTTTCCTTGTAGGGTTTGGTCTTCAGCCCCTGATCTCCTTATTTTGTTTAAGAGACTTAGGCTGCGGTCACACAGTCCTTTAGATCAGGATTCACTGCTGTTCCCTCGCTGATTTAAATTTGTTGATCAGACTGGCTGATCTGCCTCTCGTGTCAAAACGGACTCACTCCTGGGTCCCTAGTGCGTTTCCCAACCTCAGAAAAATCAAGTGTTTTCTGGTTTCTTGCACTTTAAATCTGCGATTTTCCCGATCTAGACAGCCCTCTCTCGCAATGATTGTGATTAGGGCTGTCTGATCCTTCTTCTGTGATATTTTTTTTCCCCTTCTGCATTTGAGCACATGAGCATTCAAGTGCCTGGCAGCTCTGGTTCCTCAGAACGCCCTGTGCTGCACTCTGGGCCCCGAGCCCCACCGGCCACCACCTGGCACCCTCCTGGCATGCTTCTCCCTACTTTCCATCAGGTGGCGGCCAGTGGGGCTCGGGGCCCAGAGTGGAGCACGGGGCAAGCCAGCCAGCCAGTTCCTCTATGCAGCATTCAGCGGAAGGTAGCCATGCATGGGTGTGCGGGTGGCTCTCACCTTGCCTCCCCCAGCCACCACCTTTCCCACCTCCTCCTCCATCCTAGAGGAGATTGGAGTTCAGAATCCAGGATAGGGGAAGGGGGGGAGCATCGCCAGCAGTAAGAGGAGTGAGCGAGAAGCAACCCAAAACAAATCCCCCTAAGCAACAAGCCTCATCCAGCAATGCTGTGGTTCGGGGAGAGGTTGTGCTCATCCCAACCCAAAAGAAAAAATTCCGGATGTAAACTACAGTGGGAGCAAATCGCAGTAAGTGTGTCAAGTGACCACAGCCTTACAGTGCCTAGCAACCTGCAGATACTCTTCTTTAAAGTTATGTCCGTCCCTCCATTTCTTGAACATTTCCTTTTTCTTCCTTAATTCATCATGGAGTTCTCTGCTTGTTCATATTGGCTTCCTTACCAAGTTTCCATCTTGCTGGAATAGTGATGCTTTCAGCTGGCAAGAGCTCTTGTTTTAGGAAAGCCCAGCCTTCACTTGCTCCTTTCCCTTCCAGCATTCTTGTTCATGGAATAACTTTCATCATGCCTCTGAGTTCATTAAAGTCTGCCGTACTAAAATCTAATGTACATGTCTGGCTATGAATTTCATTGCCCCCCCCCCCCCCCAGCAAAAGGAATTTGAGGATCACTTCCTCCTAAAGTCCCCACCACCATCACTCCATCTACCAATTCTTGCCTGATGGTTAATATTAAGTTAAATATGGACAAGCCCCTCACACTTTCTGTCACCATTTGTTGTTGGCCAGACAGGTCAGGAATAGACTCTGAATGTGTAGCAGAGTTTGTCTCCCAGCACACATCAAGGAAGTTGAAGAACCCTGTAACTACGTGGTCATGTTGGCTGGATACACTGTCAAGCTGCTCAAGGAGGACAGCATCCACCTTTTCACCCTGCTCAGGTGGCCTGTAGCAGATTCCAACCACAATACTCTTTGTCCTTCCTTCCCTTATCCTCACCCAGATACTTTCCATTGGGCTGCCAACCACTTTCTCCAGTATTTCCTGACAAATAAACCATCTCCTCACATATAGCACCACTCTGCCTCCTCTTTGATCCTTTCAGTTTTTCTTGAACTGCTCATATCCATCCACTACTACATTCCAGTCATGGGAATCATCCCACCAAGTCTCTGTAATGCCTACTAAATCAGAGGTTTCAAATTCATTTGCTACAAGGGCCAGATCTGACATAAATGTCACTTTGTCAGGCCGGGCCATTTGTGCTGTGAAATGTCACACAAGGTACCGGAGACATAAACTTTATAAAGATGATTTCAGATGCTGAATGGCAATAGCCATTAGGTGTGATTTGCAAAGGGGTAGTAGGCATGGAGATTTCAGCATTGGTAATGATACAGGAAACCTAGGTCTCAATTTGCTCTAGGAAGATTCAGTCCAGGAGGATGCAAGGAATAAATGGAAATAAGTCTGAAGAGGTTAGCAGTGACTCACAAAAGCTCATACCCTTCCACAAATTTTGTTAGTCTTTAAGGTGCTACTGGACTCTTTCTACTGCTATTAGAAACCACAACATTTTAGCCTTCCAGGACATTTAGTTGCTGATTTAAGAGTAGCAGTTCTCTGACAAAAGAATTTCAAAAGGAGATTAGAAAGAGAGACTGCTGAATTGCAACTGATAATGAAGCTCAAGACAATGCATTCTCCTGGACTGAACTGAGACCTAGGTTTCTTCTCTCATTACCAATGCCTGCTATTATCATTTGGCATTGGAAATCACTTCACTCTCAAGATATAAGGACAGCTGGACTCACATTCTAGCTGTATCTGAAGAAATGAGCAGTGACTCATGTAAGCTCATAGAGGTAAAGGTTTCCTTTGCTTGAAAGCCAGTCGAATTTGACTCTAGGGGGCCATGCTCATCTCTCTTTCCAAGCTGAAGAGCATTGTCCGAAGACTTCTCTGTGGTCATGCAGCCAGCATGACTAAATGCTGAGGCACACAGAACGCTGTTACCTTCCCACTGAAGCTGTACCTATTTTATCTACTTGCAATTTCTTGTTGTCGAACTGCTAGGTTGGCAGGAGCTGGGGCCAGAGACGGGAGCTCACTCCATCACGCAGCACTCGGGTCTCAAACTGCTGAGCTACTGACCTTCCAGTCTGCAGCTCAGCATCTTAACCTCTGAATTTTGTTAAATCTTTAAGGTGCTACTGGACTCTTAATCCCTTCCCCTAATAAAGAATGTAAGCTGTTAGGTTTCTTCCCCCTCCCATCTGTTAGAATTGGAAAGGGGGATCTCTCCAAGTACCATGGGACTCCCTCTCTCCCCCTCTCTTTCTGGCATGCTCTCTCTGGCTCTTTCCCTTTCTCCTCCTCTGAAGATGTGTGCAGGCACACAAAAGCTTATACCTGGAATAAAATGATCTTGGTCTTAAAAGTGTCACAGGTCTTCATTCTCTCCCTCTCTCCCTGGCTCTTTTCTTCCCCCTCCCTTCTCAGAGAAGGAGGAGGAACCCTCAGCCAATCGAGGGAAGGGAGGCTTGGCTTTCTTTCTCTCCTCTATGAAGCAGGAAATAGGAGAGACTGGGCAAAAGGAGCTGCAATGCAGAGAACAGGAAGCAGGAACAGAAAGCAGGAAACAGCAGAGAGCCAGTTGCTTGTGGGCCATATAGAAGCCCTGCAGGGGCTGGATTTAGCCCACAGGCCATATTTTTGACACCCCTGTACTAAATCATATCCGTCTGTCTGCATTAGAAGCTCAAGCTCTTCCTTTTAATTGTTCAAGCTTTGGGCACATAGACACCTGAGTCCTCATACCTTTGGCTCCGTTTGACCTGGTCTTCCCAGGTAAGCCTGTGCTGTTTGCTGTCCTTCATTGAAATCCTCATGTAGATCATTTTCTTTCTCTTACAGTGTCAGTTTAAAGCCCTCTTGATGAATCTCCCCAGGTTCCTGCCAAACACATTCCTCCCCAACATTGATAGGGGGGCATCATGTACTGGTTGGCTGTCTTCCAGAAAACCTAGCCCATTGACCAGAATCCAAATCATTTCTGCCATCGCTATCAATGCAGACAATGGTTCACCTCCATTATATTCTGTTCCTATTGCGTTCCTCTTCCTTTGATTGGAAGGATCAAAGAGAATAACACCTGTGTGCTATTCCTTATGCTAATTGGATCTGAATTTGCTGAAACTGAGAGGGAAATAGACCTTGGGGGCGTTGTGGATAGCTCAGTGAAAGTATTGACCCAGTGTGCCACAGCAGTGAAGAAAAACAAACTCGAGGCTGGTATTATTAGGAAAGAGATTGAAAATAAAACAGCCAGTGCCTATAATGCCCCTGTACATATCTATGGTGCTGCCTTATTTGGAATACTGTGTGCAGTTCTGGTCACTGTATCTTAAAAAGGACATCACAGTGTTAGCCGAATTGCTTTAATTTACCTTTAGCAATCAGCAAAATACACGGGTTCTTGCCAACTATACCAGGGTCCCACCCCTCCCGGGAGATCTCAAGGAAAGAGGCACGTGAGGCGAGTTCCAAGTTCAATGTTGTTTACTGGATCATGTAATCAAGCATACAAAAATCGTAATCATACACACACTCTTACAGGACTAATAAAATAAAGAGAGAAAATAGCACTGTTGCATGAGCAGGTTTCGTTGGTGGGGAAAGCACGTTACCTTAGATGCGTTGTCCGATGTCAAGATGAGTTGGATTTGGGAAGGAAGGTATAAAAGCTATGGGGCCACGAGGCTTGAACCGGCAAGACCACGTGGTTCTCCTGGATCGCGAGTCCAGAGAGAGAAAAAGGGGTTTAAAGATGGAGGCAAGGGTTGGGGACAGAAAGCTGGACTGAAGGGTCAATAGGTAAGATAGAGGGCGATGGCTCAAGAGGCCGAGTGACTCTGGGTTTGGACTTTTATTGGGGGTCTTGGGGCGGGCTCTGCAGACCACAACCCACTAACACACCTACTAGGCGGTCCGTCCCTGTTGGACCCTGCTATAGGTTAAAGGTGATGACTTCACCAGGAAACAGACACTGAGTCTGGGGTCCGATGACTCACCTGGCCAACCTATTGTCAGTTGATGGTTTTAGCCAAGTATCTGATGGCTGGCACAGTAGGTGCTAGGCAGTCTTGTTAGCATAACTTATTCAGATGTATATTGAGGAATGGGGGTTAACCAGCGGATGTCTGACAGAAGGAAGCCTCATGGCAAGAGGAATCCTTTGTCCTTGTCTTGGGTGAACTGCTTGGGGTGTCAGCCTCCTGGCTTGGGCTGGAGCTGGCTCCTATGTGGAGAAGAAAGCGCAAGTCCCTTCCACTGCTGGCGACACAGAGTTCAAACTTATGGATAAAAATCCATAAGAGCACCCAAGGGTGCCTTGCTGGCCAACATTTCCCCCCCTCGGAGACCTGAAGGCGTCAGGTGAAGGTCTCCGAATATGAGCGATACGATGATGAAAACTGAGACAGACTGCATGATGGCGATCCTGGAAGAAATAGGTGGCAAGGGACGGACCCAGAAGATGACAAAAATCTATCGCAATAAAAAATGCCAAATTGTTGCTGGGGCGGACATAAAAACAAGGCTTTGTGCATTAGACCACCAAGGGAGCCTATGTAGAAATAGTTCATTCTTTAATTAGCAGAAACATCTTTAACTGAAATGTAAAAAAAAAAATAATTCTAAAAATAGCTTACTTTAAATTCATGGTAAAAAGCCTTATAGAAGCATTATAAATTTCTTATAGTATCTATACCTAAAGCATTTAATACTTATAGCGGAAGTGCACATATTTGTATCAATAAAAATACTCCACAAGGAATGTACAAGGAAATAAAATGGTTACAAACAACTCTTCGTCCATCTCTCCTGAGCGGCAAGGCTTTTCTGCTGGAACAGGGCAACTGGTGCTGTTTGAACAGGAGAGAGGCGCGCTTTACATTGTATCTAATGGAACACCAGGACTCGTATGTCTTCGGCTCTTCGGAAGCCACTCGGGTCTTAATCAATAGCTCATGAAGCTCTCGGCTACGCCCGTCCTACCTCGGCACGGACACGAGTCAGTTCGGCCGGGAAGGAGGAGACCGGTTTGCATATTGAGGAGTCGCCCCCCCTTGCTATCCAAAAGCATCATGGGTACTTACTTACATTAGGAAAAAAGGATATTAAAATAAAACATAGTTTAATGATTTTGCAAGCAGAGTGTCTAAAGGCATTCAAGAAATACGGAAAAGGTCAAAACAGGTCAGACATCTGGAATCATTGTATTATGAAAGACACATCATCTTGGGGTCCTGGCTGGAATAATCACAGGCAAGGTATTCACCCTTCGGGGTTGGCGGAGTCTCCGGGCACGCCTCCCGAACCCTGGGGAGCATTTGTGAGCTGTGTGGCTCAGACGCGCACACACTCACAGGCAGGGCATGCAAAAGCTGGGTTCGGGAGTTGCGTCCGGTCGACTCTGACCTTTTTATCTGGAGCCGGGTGGCTCCGCGGGGACGCCATTAGCTGCGTACCCGTTTTAGCTTGGAGGGCTCCCTTCGGGGGGCCCTCCCCTAATACTGTACAAAAATAGAACAATCTTTCCCCCTTAAGCCTGATCCCAGTGGTACCGTCCCATATCCAATGAGGAGCGGACTGGGCAGCTAGTCACTAGGCAGAACCCCTCAAAGGTCGCGTGTTTCGGACTTGGCTGTATATGTTACGGCTGGAGGTCGTTGCGTATGCAAATGAGAGGATTGTTTGGGCATTCTGGGATACACAAACATTTCGAGAAAAATAAATTTATTACAAATCAAAAACAATCGAATTGGACACCAGTGTTGGAGCGAGGATACGTTTTAGCTTGCAGGCACTTCGGGGATAGAGCTGGCGAAAATCTCCCTTTAGCTTAGAAAGATGTTAAAAAGAGGGGACAGGGGTCTTGGTCTGAGGTTCTGATCTAACCGGGGAGTCCTTCCCAGGCACTCTCCACTGCTTCGTGCAGGGAGAGCTTGCACGCCTGGTGAAAGAGAGCATGGGCCGGATTTAAATTCCGAACCCAACTTCTGCATGTCCTCCAGATCATTTCGGCTTGGAGGGGCCGCATGGCAGAGGGAGACAAAGGACTCGTTTGTCCTACTTCTTCCTCCTGAGCCGTCTCTCGGGCTTCCATGTCCTCCTTGTGCTTGTTGTCCTGCTCACTAATGATTCCCCACGGTTCGTCTGGGCCTCGGCCCTCCCAACACTGGTAAAGAATAGAAAAGCAAGCGCAGAGCAAAAGTGTTTTGGCAAGCAACCGGTTTTGCTTTGCAAACAGAAGACTTGGTTTGCAAACAAAACGGTTTGTTTCTTGCCCGTAGAGTGCACAAAAACAAAGAGGCGGAGACAAAACAAAACTGTGCACACAGTACAAAGTTTGTGGATGAGGCTACATGCTCATAAAAATAAAATAAATAAGGGAAAGTACATATGAAGACTAAATAAGTTAATGATGATTGACGTATTATGCAGATTGGGCGTCAGTAAAGGCATGCTGGGAGAAAAGATATCATGAGCAAAATATATTTTAGAAACTCAAGGGTTGAATAAGAAGCTCACCCCGAGATGGCCGAGTGTTTTGGGGTTGAGGATCGCTTGGGCAGATAGTTAGGGAGGAGGTCACTCTAACATAAAGAGATGCAGAAATATGTGGCCGGGGAGGCTCTGGCTGGAGCGGGCTAACCTTGGGGCCTTTCCCCAGGCACCCGTCGCTGCCTCGAGTGGCGATCGGATTGCACGCCTGGTGGAGATGGGGCGAGAGAGGTGGAGGATCGGAGTAACTTCCGACCCCAACTTCTGTGCGCACCACCGGGAGAAGCCGCCTACTCAGCTTGACATTCGTGCTAGCCACAAATGCAACTACGGAGCTTTTGTCGACGGCATCTTTGAATGCGCCCCCGGCTCTTCTGATCTCCCATGAAGAAATGCTTTCGGTCCTCCCACCCCCTATCTCCCTTTTCTTTCTCTCATTGCTCCCTACGGTTCGTTAGGGCTTCGGCCCGCCCAATACTGGTTAAAGAATAGAAACAAAAAGGAAAATTCTTGGGAACAAGCAGAGGCTTGTGATAATCCTAAGATGTGGCTGGTTATGAACCGTAAAAAGGGTGTACTGACATTGGTGGGAGACTTTTGCAAAAGTGAAACCAAAAATAAAGAAGTCCGGGGCACGGATTGGAACGGTCAAAAGATATACAACGTAATAGCACACGTTTTTGAGAGGACTAATTTTAAGATCCACGTGTCTGGGCGTATGCAAAATAGAGCTGCCGCAAAGCACGCTGGTTCTTAATTTCTGAAGGCCGGATTTTTGTTCAATAAGTTGTTATTTTGAAAACTGCCAATGTCTCAATTAAAATTACTTTAGGAGGTTTCAAATTGGGAACCCAAAGGTAAAAGTGATTCAATATTTTTATGTCCTATAATCGAAAAAGTCCTTGCCAGGGGAGAGCTTGCACAAAAAGATCAGGGCTTGCCTTAACCTTTTTGAAAGGATTGCATTTCTCCCGCTGGTTTTCCAGTAGGACCTGCACATTTGCACTCCCTTTCTTGGCCTGCTCCGTCGCGCTGGCCTCCAAACGTGACCATATTGCCACAATGGATCTCAGTCATCCTGAGAAAGCTCCACTGGCTTCTTGGCGGCTTGACAATATGGTTTTTTTTTGGTGCCAGCGGTGCTACAGAGGAATCAAAAAGGCAGCAAGATTTAGGTCTTCTGAGTATGTGCAGGAGACTGAACCGCTTTCGGCTGCATTTGTAGTCTCGCTGATGTTCCCTTGGGTTCGATAGACTGCTGCTAAAGGCCAATTTTCCTACCTCATGGGTCTCGTCTAAGAGACCCACCCAATAACGGTTAAAGAATAGAAACACAAACATAAACACACATAAGGGTCTGGAAATGGAGGAAGACAGACAAACATAGGGAAAAGGGCAACAGGTAAGGTATGCCAAAGGCTGGAAAGGAGGGGCTAAGAATTCGAAACCTTAGATGCAACGTGCATCAAGGCTTGGAAGTCCGTGGCTTTAGATTGAGTTTCCAATTTGTGGATTTGTCTTCTCACCCAACAAGTCATTGTAATTAGCGCCACTATCAAAATAATTTGGAAGGCCAAAATGACGACTATGGGGTGGAGCATTAAATTTAAATATCCCGTCGTTGTCGGCGACCAACCAAGAAGAGATTCCCACCAGCTATGTTTGCCAGCCTCTTTTATTTCCACAGCCAGTTCCTTAATCCTGGCACCATTATGGGAAACGTTTAAGGCGGCTTTATCTCCTGCTTTCTTTAGCTGAGCCAGGCGTTCTTGGAGGTCTGGGTGAGAGAGCAATTTCCTTAGGGCTTCCAGTCCTAACCCCAAAGGCACTGGAGCAATAGAGTCATATAATTCTGGGGATAGGGCCATTTCTTGTTGTGTCCAAATGGGGGTTTCAAAATAAAAATCACACCCTCTTATGGAGGTAATATTACAAAAGCATCTGTTTATTCCAGGCAACATTTGTTGGTAGTATAGTGTATTGAGGTGAATGTGTTCGCAGGTAGTTCTGAGACAGACACAAGCTTTGCCTATGTATATAATAGTAGATCCGGTCTCACTGACTGCGTCAAATTGACAGTGAGAGATGGCGTGTTTCTTGGGAACTAGGCATGGGTGATGTTTTTCTAGGGCTTCGTCATCACAGATGAAGCCTAAGTTTTCCTTATGGGTACATCCGTCTAGATTGATCATATGCCAGCTTGATGAGCTTACTTTAGCCCATCGGTCACTGTTCCTGGCATATAGTACGGTGTCCGAATCAACTTGAATACCCAGTGGAACTACTGGATAGATGTGGAAAATTTCTTTAGCGGTCACTGTGGTTATAATCAATTGCAAGGTCTGGGTTACTGCATCAAAAGAGGCGTTTGCCAACGACCACCAGTGCTCGAGCGAGATTTCACTGGCAGTGAGATTTCCTTTAATCAATTCCCTTATTTCTAAAGGTATAACTCCAGCCATAGCTTGTTTGATTATAGTCATGGCAGTGACTACATTAAGAGTTTGTGCTTGAGTGCAAGCAAGAGCCAATGAGATATTGTTTTGTAAAGACTGAATGTCATCAAGGAGGTTGGTAAAATCTTTTTCCATGATTTGTTCCCAAGTAACCAGCAAGGGATTGGTGGAGCGTTCCACGTGGGCAAGGGAATCCAATGATTGCGTGAGAGGGAGGCTCATTTGAGAGATGTCGAATGAAACCTTGGAGGCTTTATTCGCTATCACTTCTATGTTTGCAGCATCTATGGCTGCCATGCCCGCTCCTACGGGTGCGACCCAATCAGAAAGATCGCGTTTAGTCCTTCTAGAGAGCTCTCCTTTACGCCACATTAGGATCCAATTGTCCCAACCTTGCTGGGTCGTGTGTAAATAAGAGTCACAGAGGGCATGGCTGAAAGAAGTGCCGAGCCCATTTAAGCTGACATTGACTCTTTTGACTGATATTTGCGGCTGCATCAAGACTGTTTCTTGATGATTGAATTTTAGAGTGTGTGCTCCCACTACCGGGTAGGTCAATGAGGCCAGTGCGTCTACATTTTGGATGAGTGGGTCTAAATTTAGTGTGTGATTTGCATCACCAATTATTAAAGTATAATTTCCTTCCTGATGAGTGAGCTGTAGAATTGTTGTTCCGATAGCTGTAAGATTTACAGTATCGGTGGCATTGAGGCAGACAGACGTGTTTAAAAGTAAGGTCCAGTCTGGGGGACCTTGCTGCTTTAACGCAGAGCAGTTAAAATGCCAATTGAGCTTGCCCCATGCCAATGGCTCTAGGTCTATATCTTCGCCGAATGGGTCCGTGAGCGTTATTGGGACCTCTGTATCGTTATGGAAGTGTCGGGAGCCAATGGAAATGATTACTTTTAAAGGGTCGCCAATGTCCCATACGGCAGCTGATATTACAGCTATGTCTGTGTATAGGGAGATGGGGGTAGGAGCAGTATATTCAATGGTGGAGGTGTTGGTTTTGGCTTGTGACTGTTTACACAGGACCACTTCCATTTCATCCATAGAATATTTCCCGGAGGTGCATAGAGTCACCTTTTCTCCGGTGCGACTGTGGATGCAATGGGTAAGCTGCTGTGGTGGACATCGATCTATAGGTGTAAGTGTGACTGCTCTGTCATGCCGTCCTGTTACACAGGTAAAAATTCTAAAAGGCATGTTTATTCCCACGCATCTCCATTTGGTCAAGACTACCGTATGGTTGGCTATTTGTGTTGCTGAGGTATAACAAAACAAGGACAATCCGAATAAGAATACAAGTTTTAATGATCTTACCAATTTGTCTGCTGCTGGGGTGGAAGATCCTGGATGCATTCTGTAATATAATGTTTGAGGGGTGTGTAAGTGAAATTCCTGAACTTCCATACTGTGGTCGACATACCCAAGCAGTCACAGTATGGTTCCCTTTACCTAAGGCTGGGGGTGAGTGTAGTGGTTCCCATGCGTAAGCCCGGTGCGATTTTTACTGCACGCTCCCGCGGCTTCTCTTAAAAGGGAACACTGTTTATACACCATGGTCTCCCCCCCTTGCTTCCGAAAAGGCAACTAAAGCCATGAGGAAGCATTTAAAAGGCAAGGCATGTCTCTCCAAGGGAGAAAAGAGGCACAAGATCAAAAACATCTGTGGGCAAGTGAGGTCCGAAGGTAACAGCGGCAACAGGCTGCGAAGTTCCCCCGGGATCCGGAGTGAGGTTAGGAGGTTGTGGAACTGGATTCCCCTTCCACAGCTTGAGCTGAGAGGAATGGAAGAACTTGTACCACGTCTGACCATGCTTCCTGGGAATGGCAAGCTTGTAGACCGCAGGGCTTACGCGATCCACAATGGGGACCGGGCCAGCCCATTTGGCCATGAGAGCATGCTGATGCCTGCTAAATTTCCGGTATAGAACCTGCTGTCCGGGTTCCCAAAGCTGAGGATTGCGCACCCAGCCGAGCTTTTTATCCACTGCCAGTTGGCTTTGCCCTAACTCGTTCGCCACTTGGAGGTGAATAACCAGTAAGTCTCGGATAAGAGTCTTAACCCAGATATCGTGTGCCACTTGCGTTTCCAGATCGCCTGGCATGTCATGTTGGAGCCAAAAGGCTTCAGGCATGCGCATCTTTCTCCCGGTCATGACCATATGAGGGGAGTAGCCATGTCTGGCTGTAGTCCCTCGTATTGCCATGAGAACTATGGGCAGTTTTTCGTCCCAGGTGCGACCTGTAGACGTGACTATCTTGGCCAGAGCTTCCTTGAGGGTGCGGTTTGTGCGTTCAATTGCCCCTGAAGATTGAGGGTGAGCGGCAACGTGGAACCGCTGCTTAATGCCGAGAGCTTTACAGAGCTCCTGGGTGACCTCACCTAAAAAGTGGGGTCCGCGGTCGGAATCGATGACCTTAGGGATACCCCAACGGGAAAAAAGGTTATTAAAAAGCAGTTGGGCCGTAGTGGAGGCCGTGTTATTGTGGCAGGGGAATGCTTCGACCCATTTCGAGAATGGATCAATCACAGTCAAACAATATTTGTTCCCTCTGCGAGTCTTAGGCAGAGGTCCGATAAAATCAATTTGAACCCGAGCCCAGGGTCCTTCTACCCTCTGGTGCTGGATGGGGGCTTTGGGACCTGAAGAGTCCGCGTTAACCATGGCACATGATAGGCAATTATCCACCCATTGTGCCACGTCTTTGCGGATGTTTGGCCACCAGCCCGCGTCCCTGACCCGTTCCAGAGTCGGTTCTTTACCCCGGTGTCCTTGCTCATGGATAAACTGAATTAAATCGGCCCGGACTTCGACAGGGACAACCCAGTGTCGGGTCCCTGTGGTGTCAAAAGCCCAAATAACTCCCTCTTCTTCCCTGATGGTGTATCTCCCAGTGGGATCTTTGCCCTTGGAGAGGAGATCCTGAACATCGGCATCATTTGCTTGGAGTTCCCCGAGATCTATAAATACAGGGGGAATGGCAGGACGGTCGTGGAAGGTGTTTGCCTTGCTCCTAGTCACTACTGGGTTTACCGGGCAAGCGGGTTGATCTGAGGATGAGTTAACACGTGCCGCTTCCTTGGCTAAGAGATCTGCCTGATCATTCCAATAAGCTACTTCGGTGTCTGCCTTTTGATGGCCTTTGACATGGGAAATTTGTGTCTCGGCCGAGCGTTTATGGAGGAGCCGCACGACTTCTCTCCACAATATTAAATGAGCTACTGGCTTTCCTTCCGCATTGACCCATTGCTGTCTTTCCCAGTGTGGGAGCCAAACGGTGGCGGCCTTGGCCGTCCAGTCCGAGTCCGTGAAGATGGCTACGGGGCAGTCTGAAGGTTCAAACTCAAGAACAGCCTTAAGGGCAGCGACCTCTGCGGCTTGACTAGAGTGGGGACGGACAGCCGCTTGCAGGGTGTAATTGTCGTGGACCCGGACTGCGCCATATCCTGTATGTGGGGTGCCAGCTATATGGAAGGATGAGCCATCACAGAACCAGCAATTAAACCCTTTTTGCTTGGCTTCTTCTAATGGCACTCCCCATATAGCGGGCCAAGGCAGATGTTCCACATCTGGAAGGGGGCATTCGTGCTCATCCCCAGTGATGAGCAGACCGTACGGGGCAGGTTGCTCCTTTTGCTCTTTCTTATATTCAATCCCCTTATTGACCAGGGCAAGCGTCCACTGGGCGATGCGGGCATTGGATACCTGACCGTCCTGGATCTTCCCTGAAAGGATATACTTGAGGGGAGTGTGTGTTGTTTGCACAATGACTTTGGCTCCCCCGATTATAAACTCCCAGTGCGTAAGGCTCCAGACTAGGGCTAGACATATCTTTTCACACGGGGTGAACTTTATTTCGACAGAAGAAAGATTCCTGGAGGCATAGGCTACAATCCTGGGGGCCCCGGCATGATGCTGGATGAGCGTGGCCCCGATACTTTTCTCCGTGTGGGCTAACTGAATGTAAAAGGGCTTAGTTGGATCCGGGTGAGCTAAGGCAGGAGCTGAGGCAAGCGCTTGCTTCAGGCTGGCAAATGCATATTGTTGGTCAGGTCCCCAGACCCATGGAGCGTCCCTCTTAAGGAGAGCATAGAGTGGGCGGGCTTTGTCAGCGAACCCTTCCATGAAATCCCTGGAAAAATTGAAGGTTCCTAGGAGAGCACGGAGGGAAGGCACATCTGTTGGGGCGGGGAGCTTGGCGATTACGGCCATTCTCTGTGAGTCGGGCGTCCTGCCGTCGGGTCCTAGTGCTAGGCCGAGGTATTTTACATTGGTTTGAACCAGCTGTGCTTTGTCCCTACTGGCCTTGAAGCCATCAGCTTTTAGAAGGTGGAGGACTTCTCTAGTGACTTCCATGGTTTCTTCCTCAGTGGGGGCGTGGACCAAGATGTCGTCCACATACGACAACACGTGTTCCTTGGAGGAGGGGCCGAGACGATCCCACATACGGACCACATGTGCGTGGCAAATGCTGGGACTAGAATGGAAGCCTTGTGGTGTTCTTTTGAATGCATATTGCTGGCCGCGAAAAGTGAACGCGAATTTATACCAGCAAGACTCGTGTAGCTTGATCGAGTGGAACGCGTTAGCCAAATCAATCACACTATAGTATCGAGATCCGGCAGCAATGGCTGCAAGGATCTCGTGGTATTTGGCTACTACAGGTGCTACTGGTGGGGTTACAGCATTCAGAGCTCGGAAGTCCACAGTCATTCTCCAGGTTACACCGTCAGCCTTTAGGACTGGCCACAGAGGGGCATTGCATATAGACTGCATGGGGAGGATTACGTCCCATTGTAAAAGGCCTTCTATGGTTTTGGCTATTCCATTTTCAGCTTCTGCAGGGTATTTATATTGTTTCTGAGGTGGAGGATCTTGGCCTTCTATGAGAACACAGGCATCTCTCACTGTCCCACATTCTGCCTTGTCCTTGATCCAGACCTCCGGAAAATCTCGGATCCAGGGATCACTAGGCTCAATTGGGGCCAGAGGGAGAGGAGCTTTGAGGGCAGCGCATCTATGGATTGCATTGATTTCGCGAGGGCCCTCTGGAATTTGCCAGAGGAAGCCGTTTGCTAGATCAATAGTCAAGCCATGTTCTTGGAAAAAGGGGACCCCTAGGATGCCAGCATCCTCACCTTGATTGTCGCAGGCAGACACGAGGGTAGAAAGAGTTCCTACAGTTAAAGGAACGTCTTTCCAGACCGTGGCTCTGTGTGCGCCTCCAGCAAAACCGGCGAGCATAATGGCCTCCTGAGTGGGTTGGCCGTGGGCAGCTAGATATGGACTTAATACATTAAGAGCGGCTCCGGTGTCGATGAGAAGAGTAGCAGGTTTACTGTTCCCTGGAGTCCCGACCCCTGCTTTCACGGTCGGTCTCCCCCAGGTATCGGGCTTCAAGGGAGCCACAACGCCATTGGGGAGAGCTTGGGACTCCGGGCAGCCCTAGCTGTGCTTCGTGAGTTCCGACAGTTCCTTACTAAGCACTGGGTAGATGGGCTGACCTGGTGCCTGTGCCTTCTCCTCACTCTCCGCCAAGGCACGAAGCAGAACACTATTAGGCTGCTTGTGGAATCTTTCCATCTCGTATCCCCTTTCCCTAAGCTGCATCCATACCTGCCTCCTCAAGGTATCGGACGTTTCCGGAGGCTGATAGCTGGGGTTCGGTTCAGGTGCCGACGGCTGATACGCCTGTGGCTGGTTTGCTTGGCCTTGTGGCTGCCCGTATTGGCCTTGAGGGGGGCCCTGATAGTTTTGAGGAGGTGGTGCGGAAGGCTGGAGGTGGGCTTGGGCAGGATTGCTGCGGTAGTCTCGATATTCCCTTTTTCCTCTGAAATTTCCTCCTCCTCTCTGATAATTGTTCTGCCAAGGTTTGCCTCTCTCATACCGGTCCTGTCTAGGGTATCGGTCATTTTTGGGCTCATACTTTCCAGACGGTTGGAACTGCGAATGGGGCCCATGGTTGGCGTAAGTTATCGCCTGTATGGGTTCGTCATCCTCCCTATCCTTTAATTTCTTGCCTTTGTGGGGTTTTAGAGCTCCAGCACCTCGGAGAAGAGAGGCTATTCTTTTAATCTTTTTCTCCAGATCTGTCCAAGTAGTTGACGCACCATCTGCTATGTTTAAAGATAGTTGGGCTTGGGTTTGGAGGCCACTTACAAGTGCTTCCTTGAAATCGTCCTCCTCATAGTCAGGCGCGCCAGTGGTGGGTTTTATAGCAACTTGGTCTGCTAGGACAGCTAATAGTTGTTTCCTAGCCATATATGTCTCTGGGTCTTCATTGGGGTTCTGTCTTTCCAACACATAGAGAGCAAGTAAAGTAGTGTTGGGATTTAGATATTTAAGGACGTCCTGCATCCACTTCGTCTTTGAAGCTGCAGTTAAATTGCCACTCGCAATGGCTGCATTGAGAGTTGGAAGCTGGGGAGCTGCTACGCACTGACGGGCCACCAATGTGAGGTCTTCTCCGCTAGCGGAGTTATAAATCATATCTACATTAGCCATCCATTGTACGGAATTCTCCCTAGTAAGAGGGCCCAATTGTTCAGCTACTGCTTTAACCTCATCGGGTTTCCAGAGCCTGGTCTCGGTCACAACCTGGGTAGATGTATCATCGCCTTCTGTGATCACCGTATGTTTCGTGCTAATGGGGTGCATAGGGGCGCTGGGTTCAATGGCCGAGATTTCGGAGAGGTTTATCATACTTCCGGGGTGTACAGTGGAGATCACTGCATTCTGTATTCCCACTTGCTTCTTTAGGGTGGCAATTTCCCTTTGGCAAGCCTCGTGGTTAGCTTGCTGTATTTTAATTTGGTTCTGTTCCACTAGGTATTTTGCCGCAGCCTTAGAAGTATTTATCTCTTCTCTCGACTGAGTTAGTGCGCTCTCTGTCAGTTCTACTTTACGGTTTAGGCCCTCTATTTTTTTATTAGCATCTTGGACAGCAATAGTAAGACTCTGGTTTGCCAGAATTACATTTAGCTTCTCGGTCCTCAGCCTATGCTCCTCGTCCTCGTGGGCTGCTTTCAGCTGGTTAATCTCTTGTTCTAGCTCATCTTGTTTATTGGCCATAAGTTCCTCATAATTTGTACGTTGGAACGTGAGATCTTGTTCATGCTTACTTTTTATTTCCACTAATTCCTCTTTGGTGGCCTCGAATTTAGATTCTAATCTGTCGAATCTGGCCACCTCTCTATCCACTGCTGCCTTATGTTGAACGTTTAGTTCTTCCAGCCTTTGCTGATATTCTTTGACTATGGTCTCTTGCTTCTGATTACTCTCCTTATTGGTTTCCTCTAATTTTTGGTCCCTATCTCTTATGAGTTCCTCCTGCCGGTCCACATCCGCTTGTAGGCGTGTAATGACGGCAGCAGCGTCCTGCAAAGCCGTATATAAAGCCCAACTAGCGGCTATGTCCTTGGCAGTAGAACTAGGTTTCTGGGATGTGCAATAGTCCTGGAAAGCATTCCGGGCTATTTCTAATGGATTGGGACCCTTGAAAGATCCTTCCTTCCAAGGAGACTTACCCTTTTTCACCAGCCATTTCTCTAGCTTAGGTTCGTCCTCCTTGGTACGAAACATCTTTGTAGGGATTCTCCTGTTTTCACGTACAACAGGGGCAAAGACTGGGAAGTTGTCTCTTCCGCTTTTCTTAGATTGTAAAGCTGCTTTTTGTTAGCACAAGGAGGCTAACGTTACTTATTAATTAGCACACTTTCTATGCAGTTTTTAGGGCCGGGGGACTCTCACCCCGCGACACTCAGGGATTACTTTTTAACCCAAAAACCTGGCGTTTGAAGCTGAGGAATATCCGTTCCTTCAGACTCCGGGTGCCTCCAACCCAAAGAGACTCCTTTGTCTCCGAGGTTCCTCTACCTCTTAACTTTGGGGTTTCGAGAACGGGGTGGCCAAGCCTCGCTTCTCTGACGGGATTACCTCCTAACCCGTATTATAAGGTTTCTAGGCTTCTCCTAGCCTTTCTGGATTACCTTTAACCACAGACCTGAGCTATGGCGGACTCAGTCTATAGTGAGCTATGGCGGACTCACTGAGCTATGGCGGGCTCAATACAACAACGAGCTATGGCGGACTCGGAAAATAGTGAGCTATGGCGGACTCACTGAGCTATGGCGGGCTCAACACAACAACGAGCTATGGCGGACTCGGAAAATAGTGAGCTATGGCGGACTCACTGAGCTATGGCGGGCTCAACACAACTACGAGCTATGGCGGACTCGGAAAATAGTGAGCTATGGCGGACTCACTGAGCACTGGACTATCTCTAGCCAGTAGGGTTTCCAGACAATATGCCTCTCAGGGTAACCCCGAACCTAAATTACTTATTTCCACTTCGCTGAGCGAAGTAAGGCAAGGGAAGAGCAAGGATGTGTTCAAGGGAAAAGTTCTTTTTCGGACTCAGCGTGTGTATGTAGTGTTGGTGCAACTGGCCTAGCGCCCTACTCTGGTCTTCTTTGGGGTCCCTTCCCACAAAATAGACGCGCGGACGGTCACACAGTTTGACCTGGGGTTCAAAGAGAGAGAGAGAGAAGGGGGAAGCCACCCACGATAGGTTGCTCGCTAGAGCCAGGCACGCAGACAGAAACCAATCATACAGCCTCTCCAAGAGTTCCGGAAGTGGTTTTTCCCTTACGTCTGTGGGTCAAAGACACGCCTGTCGACTATGGCGCGAAGTTTAACCCTCAGGGCAAATCCCGGACGAGCCCCCAATTCTGTTAGCCGAATTGCTTTAATTTACCTTTAGCAATCAGCAAAATACACGGGTTCTTGCCAACTATACCAGGGTCCCACCCCTCCCGGGAGATCTCAAGGAAAGAGGCACGTGAGGCGAGTTCCAAGTTCAATGTTGTTTACTGGATCATGTAATCAAGCATACAAAAATCGTAATCATACACACACTCTTACAGGACTAATAAAATAAAGAGAGAAAATAGCACTGTTGCATGAGCAGGTTTCGTTGGTGGGGAAAGCACGTTACCTTAGATGCGTTGTCCGATGTCAAGATGAGTTGGATTTGGGAAGGAAGGTATAAAAGCTATGGGGCCACGAGGCTTGAACCGGCAAGACCACGTGGTTCTCCTGGATCGCGAGTCCAGAGAGAGAAAAAGGGGTTTAAAGATGGAGGCAAGGGTTGGGGACAGAAAGCTGGACTGAAGGGTCAATAGGTAAGATAGAGGGCGATGGCTCAAGAGGCCGAGTGACTCTGGGTTTGGACTTTTATTGGGGGTCTTGGGGCGGGCTCTGCAGACCACAACCCACTAACACACCTACTAGGCGGTCCGTCCCTGTTGGACCCTGCTATAGGTTAAAGGTGATGACTTCACCAGGAAACAGACACTGAGTCTGGGGTCCGATGACTCACCTGGCCAACCTATTGTCAGTTGATGGTTTTAGCCAAGTATCTGATGGCTGGCACAGTAGGTGCTAGGCAGTCTTGTTAGCATAACTTATTCAGATGTATATTGAGGAATGGGGGTTAACCAGCGGATGTCTGACAGAAGGAAGCCTCATGGCAAGAGGAATCCTTTGTCCTTGTCTTGGGTGAACTGCTTGGGGTGTCAGCCTCCTGGCTTGGGCTGGAGCTGGCTCCTATGTGGAGAAGAAAGCGCAAGTCCCTTCCACTGCTGGCGACACAGAGTTCAAACTTATGGATAAAAATCCATAAGAGCACCCAAGGGTGCCTTGCTGGCCAACAACAGAGCTGGGAAAAGTACAGAAGAGGGCAGCTAAAATAGTAGATTGGAGCACCATCTCTATGAGGAAAGGCTGAAGACTCTGAGACTTTTCAGTTTAGAAAAGAGATGAGTAAGGGCTGATATGATAAAAGTTTATGAAATTATGCATGGGGTAGAGAAAGTAGACAGAATTTTTCTTCCTCTTCCAAAATATTACACCTCAAGGATATCCAATGAAGCTGATGAACAGTAGATTCAGGATGACAAAAATGTATACTTTTTAACTTGACAAGTGATTAAACTGCAGAATTTTTTTTGCAGAAGATGTAATAATGGCTACAGGCATAGACAGGGATTCGATAGATTTATGAAACATAGGTCTGTCAGTGGCTATTAGTCTTGGTGACTACAGGGAACCTCCACATTCATAGGCAGCAAACCTCTGAATACCAGAGCCAGGTTGCAATATCAGGAAAAGGTATCAGCTTCTATTCCCAGTTGTTTGTCCTTCACAGGAACTGGTTGGCCACTGGGTGAGGTAGGATGCTAGACTAGATGGACCACTGATTTGATCCAGCAGGGCACTTCTTATGTTTGTGTGTTCTTATAACTCAGATCCTGCCTTAATCCTGTCATGAATTCACAACCTACTATCGTCTTGAAATAGACTAGCCTGCCTAGCACAGGATATCTGTTCCAAATCCCTATTTCTATCCCTGGCTATACCCTATCCCAGTAGTTGACCACACTCCTCCCTTTTTAACTCCTTTCCTTCAGCCTCTCATTGATGGGAATCTCTATGCATTTGCAGACATACTCTGGGATCAGGGATTAGCTGTGATGTCTGGAAGGCAGAACTGGAATCCTTCTGTTGCATTGGCTATGTTGTACTGAACTCAAATGGAATGTCTGACATGAATTTAACTTCTAATAAAAGTAACTGTGGTGGGTTTAGTCTAATGTCCACATGCGGCCCACCACAGAGTTTTTTGCGGCCCGCCAAGACAGTCGGCCACGTGGTTTCAGTCAGGCCTCCATCTGAGAAGGTCAGGAAGGCTCCCGCTCTCTCCTGGCTTACCACTATTTTACCACTAAACTACCACTATTTAATTTAATTTATATTTATTGATTTTTATGATACAATTTATACCTTTTCTGAAATGCAAAGTTAACTAATGAATGCAATCATTTTAAAAGGTGCGGCCTCTGCTAACCTCCGCTCCCACAATGTGGCCCCCGAGCCAAAACAATTGCCCACCCCTGGTCTAATGTAAGTTTTTAAACTTAATAACTGATGGCCTTGTACCTTTCCCCCTTCTTATTATAAACCTGCAGGTATTTGGTAACTACGGATTAAATCTGTCAGAATATTTCCTGTGCCTCTCTCATCCCATCTCAGAATTGCTTTGGGCATCTCAAATCTCTTCCTCCAAGCACTGCTTCTTCCCTCTGTTTCTCAGAAACATCCAAGGTCACAGTGTGCTTCCCATGTGTTCAGTTTTAATGCCAGAGGCATACATTTAAAACTGTTATCCGTTGATAACTCAAAAAAATAGAGAACTGGGTCAGTTTGGGCAATTTTCCTTCTGAAGTTTCAGTTGAAAAGCAATCTGTTATGCCAGTGGGAAATCTTCACAGTCATAGAGCAGATTTTAGATGTAGGCTTGACTCATGGTGTAGTTACAATTTAGTAATGAATATAGTTGGCTATGCTTTAGTAAGTTTTTATCTTTTGCAAGAAACTATCTAGATTTAGAGCAGGAAGGAGCAGCATTTTCTCAAGTTTATCAGATGTCCTCTTCAAACTTTCTACTAGATATAGAGAGCCAAGCCATTTCTTGCTGCCTGACAAATTGTGATTAAAATTGCTGTAAGTTTGTGGTTTCACCAGATGCATAGACTTGACATATAAAAATGGAGGGGGGCAAAATATAGTTATTCTATTACCATGGGTAAATTAGTACTTCTAATGGATTTGGAAGATAAAATCAAAAATATCAGAGGGCAGTGTAACCAAAGTCGGGGGGGTTTACATCTTGCACAAATCTGCTGCTGGGAGGGAAATTGGCTGATATTTTTCTTCTTGGCAGCTGGTGGCATGCTTCATGCAGCACTCAAGATTTTTTTTCCTGTTACTTATCTTGGAGTCTTTAACTACCATACCACATTAGCAAAGTTTTTTTGTCTGATTGTTTTAGTAAGAATTTTGAACTTTTGCACACTGAAATCAATAGGACCATGTTCTATGAACTCCAAGTAAGTGAAGCAGTTGCTTTTGGAATTCCCCATCGTTCCAATTTGCACATTTCATAGAAATACTCAAAGCAAAGCAAAAAATAAATAAATATTAGCAAAAGTAGGGGAATGCTGACTGTTGTTGTATTTTCTATTATGCTTATAAGAATTATGCCACACATTCTACCATTGTATAACAAAATATTTCCTGGTCTGGGTAAAAGACAGAAGATTGATATGTTACTGCAGAAGATGAGGGTTCAGGAGGAGGAACAATTTTGAAACTGCCCCATCCCCAAAAGTCTCCCTCTTCTGGATTCTACAAGTTCTCAGTGGCTTGAGTAGGCTAATTTTCACTCCTCTGCTTTTTTTTCTTTAACTGATACTATCAGAATTCCATGGTCTAGTAGCATATTTAAGTCCTTATCATTTGTTCAAGAAATATTTTCAATAAGCACAGCAATGGTCTCAATGCATTTTGACTGTTTGACTGTTTAATCACAGGAGCATTTCTTTAGAGGTATACTACTTCCAAAAGGAATCCTACCATGTTGTATGCTGGAAGAACTTCACTCTGAGGACTGTGTTTCCTAAAATTGCTTCCTATAGCCAATGGAATCATTTTTTGTGTGTGTTACAAAGAAAAGAGACGTGCAGCAAGTACCAAACCCAACAAAAGTTTCCTAGTCATATGAAGAACAGATAAATTTGCATTTATTAAATTAAGAAAAACTAGAAATCTAACATTTTTGGAAATTTTGAAGCCAAGGGGGGAAACTTTTTTGGGAAATACTGCAATATATGCAATATGTTCTCTCCTATTATTCCTCAACTTCTTTTATTGATTGAACAACACAAAATGTATCATTTATAATTTAGCATATAAAATTATACTATTTGGCATATTTAAATTAAAAGTATAAATATCTTAATTTCCTATAAGAATTGCAGTGCTTAATTTTTGCCATCTGACAGTCCAGAAAAAAATGTAAGTTGAAGGCAGAAAACATACTCTGACATAAACAAAAGAAATTGCCCTGACCCGGATTGTCCAGGCTAGCCGGATCTTGCCAGATCTTGGAAGCTAAGCAGTGTCAGCCCTGGTCAGTATTTGGATGGGAGATCACCAAGGGAAACCAGGACATAACTCAAAGGCAGGCAATGGCCAACCACCTCTGAACATCACTTGCCTCAAAAACCCCATGGAGTTGCCATGAGTCAACTGTGATTTGGTGGCAGAAAAAAAGACAATAAATATTTGGAGAGAAACTCTTTAATAGAGTCACAATATGTAGGACTGTCTGTGTTCAGATAGAAAAAAATGAACTTATTCATTTATTATCATTAAACACATTATAGCATATTAATTGTTGCCAAAATTAGTTACATATAAACAAAATAAAATAAAATACTGTATGCGTCTACATTAAAAGTGGGTATTTTCAGTGCTCCCCCATTACTCAGTTTTTCTATTGGGAAAATTGAAAAACTTTTTCATGCTATACATCATGAGTGTGAAAAGCTTGCCTAAAGAAGTATTTTACTAATTCTAAAATAGAAACTATTTAATAGGAGTTGCTTTTTAGTGCTACCTCAGATTTTCCTATTTTTTCCATTGGAAAATGGGGTGGGGAAAACACAGTTCTTCCCCATGAATTTTTTGCCATTTTTATTCCTAGGCCCTTATATTTTGAAGAAAAACTAGTATGTATTTGAAATAATCAGTGACAGATTTAAGGTTTCTCTTGTTCCATTGCTGTATTATTGTTAATGTTTTAAGATTTACCCCAAAGACCTGTGGTTTTGCAATTAGCACCTTTTTTTTTTAGCAGAAGAGGGGTTTGAAAATATTTTTCTTTAAAAAAGAAAGATTTCCTCAGTTCCCCAAAGGCTTTAGACCTTTCTGAGCCAATAGTGTTAAAAATGCTGCTTATACCTATTTCTCTTTTTTCCCACTGAAGAAAACATTTTATAACAAGTATTTAACACTCCTCAGCATTCTTTTTTTTTTCCACAAAATTTTTTTATTTTCATACAAATAGTCATACAGAGTAACAATATACATATAACAGTTTCACCAATATACATGTTACATTCGAAGAGGTTATAAGTAAAAAACTTTTCTAATATCATTTAAAAATATAATAATTTTTCAAAAAAAGGGTTCTTTGGAACAATCTTACTTTTAGTTAAATAATTAACAATAGAAAATCATATTGCTTGAAACAATTGTTGCGCTTTTTCCTGATTACCTGCATTCCTAATATGATTATACACAAAATATTCCCATAACTTATTTTGCCAGCAATACAATGATGGAGCTTTTTCTACTTTCCAATTTTGTGCAATAGCAATCCTTGCCACAGCTATCAATATAGAGATTTGTATTTTAGTTACCTTACGTTCTATATTAAACAAACCGGTCTCCAACAGTATGCCTTCAAGTGACAAGTTTAATGTTATCCCTGTTATTAAAGTAATTTGTGCCAAAATTGTTTTCCAAAATAATTGAATTTTTGGGCAATACCACCAACAATGAGAAAATGTACCAATTGCCCCACAATTTTTCCAGCAACTCTCTGGAATTGCCGGATTCATTTTGTGAAGTCTATGTGGAGTAAGATACCATCTATTAAAAACTTTGAAGGTATTAAAACGAATATTAAATATTTTAGATATATTATTAGGTAATAACCAAATATTGGTCCAATCTTGGTTTGTCAGAAGAACATTACCCTCCTTGTTCCATTGAGTTTGCATTGGTAATGTTAACGGCTTACTATGTTTAAGTAAAATTTTATATAATTTAGAAATTAACCCCTTGACTTCTATTTGTTGGTTGGCCAAAATTGTTTCTAATTCTGTAAGTGGAGCCGAAAATATTCCTTGTGCTTCCAATGACTGTAACACATTATATATTTGAAAATATCGAAACCAGGGAATCGATTCTCCTATTTTAGACTCTAATTCTTTTTTTGTACATAATTTTCCATTGATTAAAAAGTCCTTTATGGAGTGCACACCTGCCTGAGACCATCTATTAAAATAAGATTCTTCCTTACCGGGCATAAACCAGTCTTGATTCAAATAAGTTGAGAAACGAGAGATCTTTGGCAACAGAATTTTCTTATATTTATACCATATTTGCAATAAGGTCTTTAATGATTGATTTTGTATATTATTAATTAACGTAACTTTAGGGAGATTCCAAAGAGTTTCCAATAGCGAATTCCCCTTTAACTCTGCTTCCTTTATTGATTTCCAAATAATATTGGTATCAGTCTTCAATATGCGTACTATTATTGATAAAAGGGTTGCGTCATAGTATAACTGTAAATCTGGGAAGTCTAACCCACCCAGCTTCGTTGTACGACGTAATGTCGAATAACCAATTCTGGCTTTTTTAAAACTCCAAAAAAAATCTATAAGTTGCTTTTGCCATTTTTTAATATCTATATTACTAATAAAAGCTGGAATCGCTCTAAATAAAAAAAGATATTTAGGGAAAATAAAATTCTTAATTAAATGCAACTTATCCGCCCAGGAATAACCTTGTTTTTCCCATTGTTTTGTTTTTGTTTGAACCTCTTGAGTTAAGGAAGAAAAATTACACTTAACTATATCCTGTAGATTTTTAGGTATAATAATTCCCAAACACCTCCATGAGGTAAAATTCCACTTATAAGGACTTATTGCTTGAATTAAATTTAGCCTGTCTTTTGTAAGACAAATAGGAATAATCTTTGATTTATCTATATTAACTTTTAAACCCGTAACACTTTGAAAATTATTAAAAACTTCTTGAACCGCTACCAACGACTTTATCGGATCTGTAATAAAAATTAACAAGTCATCTGCATATAAGCTAATAGTGTGCAACTCCAGGCCTATCTTAATTCCTTTTATTTCTGAATGTGTTCTTAACGCATTTGCCAATGGTTCAATCGCTAACGCGAATAACAGGGGAGACATAGGGCATCCCTGTCGTGTGCCTCTTTGCATATCAAAAGACGAACTAAGGCAGTTTCCAATGCGAACCCGTGCTACTGGTGTATCGTATATTGAATTTATCGCATTTAAAAAGAAAGGTCCAAAGTCCATAGTACCTAATAGTTTTTTCAAATAATATATATTAATGCTGTCAAACGCTTTTTCCAAATCGACAGTTAAAAGGACTGCCTCTTGTTTTTTTATTTTGACAGAAAGAAATAATATCTAGTGTTCTATGGATATTATCCATCATAGAACGTAATGGAATAAATCCTGTCTGATCCGGATTAATATAGTTAGATATTATTTTTTGAAGCCTAGTAGCCAAAATTGTGGAAAATATTTTGGAGTCACAGTTTAATAAGGCAATCGGCCTATAAGAGGCCGGCAATTCCTTGTCCTTATGTTCTTTGGGGATTGTAATTATGTGTGCTTCTTTCCAAGAGGGAGGTTGTATACCTGTTTCTAAGATATTATTACAAATTTTCCCTAAAGGCCCTGCTATTTCTGTTTTGTATATTTAATAATATTTATTATTACAAATTTTCCCTAAAGGCCCTGCTATTTCTGTTTTGTATATTTAAAAAAATTCCGGTGTGAAACCATCACATCCTGGAGCTGTATTTGATTTTAAATGTTTAATAGCATCCAATACTTCCTGATTAGATATGGGTTGTTCTAAGAGAGCTTTGTGAGATGATGCCAAAGTCTTAAAAAAATTTTTAAGCCTTTCTTCAGTACAGGGTGTATAAAGTGTATAAAGTTTTATAGTAGTCGGCAAAGCATTGTGCTATTTCAGCCGACTTTGTTAACCTAATATCATTTGAGTCTTTTAAAGCGAATATTTTGCGTTCTATGATTTTGCGTTGGACCCTCCATTTTAAAATTTTTAAAGATTTTGAATTTTTTTGCCAAACTTGTTGTTTTAAAAATAAGAGCCTCTTTTGGATTTGGGTAGAATCTAAAGTGTCTAACTGTTTACGAACAGCCTGTAATTCTTTATAAATTTTTTTGCTACAAGTTTTTTTGTGTATTGCTTCTAATGAGCAAATTTTTTCTCTTAACTCCAATGATTTTCTTTTTTTTTCCTTTTTCAGATAAGACGTCATAGACATAAGATTACCCCTAAGAACTGCCTTAAACGCCTCCCAGACTGTATTATCATCCACTTCCCCGTTGTCATTGATTTTAAAATATTCTTGAATCATCCCACTTATTTCGCTCCTATTTAATTCACCCATTAAAACTGAATTATTAAGTCTCCATGTTTTGTGTTGTTTTTCATTACTCGTTTTATATAATTGACATTCTACATAAGCATGGTCAGACCACCTAACTGAGCCAATCATTGAATCCTGAATCCTGTTTGCCATAGAATCTGAAATAAATAAAAAATCGATGCGAGTGTAAGTGTGGTGCCTTGAGGAAAAATATGTATAATCTCTGTCTCTCTCATGTCCTAGTCTCCATACATCTAAAAATTGAAAATGTATTAATAGATCATGTAATTCTGTAAATCTCTTTCCCCCTCGTTTTTTCCCTTTGCTAGTACCAGACCTGTCCAATTGTTTATCAATTATTAAATTGCAATCCCCTCCTATAAGTACTAAACCATCCTGAAATTGTTTTAGTTGCAGAAAAATAGATTGAATAAATTGGGCTTGTTGATTATTAGGTGCATACAAAGAAACTAAAGTCACTGTTTCATTATCTAATAAACCCTTAATAAAAATAAATCTTCCTTGTGGATCTTGTAATTGGTCCTTGTAGATAAAATTCACTGTTTTAGCCACAAGGATCGCCGTACCTCTTGCTTTTGATGAGCCTGGTGATTGAAATTGTTGAGAATACCAATGTGAATTTAATACAGGTTTATCTGTGTTTTTCAAATGAGTCTCTTGTAAAAAAACTATATCAGGCTTTGTTTGTAGTAACTCTCTTAGAACCCTCCTGCGTTTAATGCAATTATTCAAACCTCGGACGTTTAAAGTACGGAATTTGTATGAATCCATTTATGTTACTCAGAAATAATTAAAATGCACCAAAAACCTTAAAACAAAACTGAACCCCTATACCAATTCCCCTGCTAAAATTCCCACTAAAATACCTACATAAACACTGAACAGAGAACCAGGAACCCTCTACTCTGAGGGTAGACAGAAAATCTGCCACCTGACTCTGTTTTTAAGGGAGCTCCCTAAACACTGCAGCCCCCCCGCCCCCTCCCCGACCCTGTATACCAATGTAATAATATGCCCAACATATACTAAAGACATCTTACAGCGTTTGAAATGCACCTTTAACAATAAAACTTAGCCATTTATCTTAAAAAAACACTCTAAAGTTCGTAGCAAAATTGTTATTTAGTGCCTGTTTGAATTGGCATCTTACTAGACTTTGATGGAGTTAAAGGAAAAAGGCTTTTTCTTTTTATTGATTTTTTCCCCTCTTGTTCCATAGGACTCTCAGCTTGTAGAATTAGTAAAAGTTCCTTTCCAGACTCTTCATCCCATGCCAAAAGATGTTGTCCTTGATGATATACATATAATTTGCCAGAAGGCATCCATCTGTATTTCTGATTCATGCCTGCAAGTTGCTCAGCAATCTTTTTTAGCTTTCTTCTGATCATAAGAGCATCCTTTGGTACATCTGGAAATATAGCAATTTGCTCCTCTTCAAATAAAAACACGCCAGGTTTTTTTGCTTCTATTAAAATACGCTTTCTGACTCTGGCATCAGGAATAGTTATCACAATATCTCTGGGAACTGGGCATTTATTTATCATTTTAGGACCAACTCTCATAGCATTAGAAATCACTGGCACCAAGCCTTCTTCTAATTGTAGAGATTTTGCTATAAATGCTGCCATAAAAGAAATTAAGTCTGCATTTTGCTCTGCCTCCTCCCGTATCCCACGAAATTTTAAATTTGTAGCCTTAAGTTCAGATTCTATATGGATCAGTCTATCATTGTGCTCCTGGGATGCTTCTGTTAAGGTTTGGATACTCGCCTCATTTACAGTGCTTCTTTCTAGAGCTGTCTCCGCCTTTTCCACAGCCTCTGTGACTGAAAGTTTAATGTCCTCCATATGAGAAGATAGGCTATTCATTTTTTCCATCAGGGAAGCCTCCATGGCTTTAAGGTGTGCAAGTATTGCTGAGTCTGCTGCTTCCGTCGGGATTTTTTCCTCCGTTCTTAAGCCGGTCGCCATTTTGTTTTCTTTAACAGCTTGCCCCGATCTGCTTGGCTCCGCTTCAAAATGCTCCTTTATCGAGCGTGATGTACTTGGAGCCTGTTTCAGCTTCAGCAAGTCGCCTTTCTTCATTTTAAAGTGCTTGTAGGTGCGTTGTGGGCAATTGCTTAAAATCGGGCCAGGAAGAGACGCGCGGGAAACGGAGCAGCAGGATTATGCGTCCGCCATTCCCGATGCCACGCCACGCCCCCACTCCTCAGCATTCTCAGGAAGCCTAAAGATGTTGTCTGTTTTTTTTAAAAACATATATTGTATGTAAGAATGTTGCTGCTGTTGTGGTGGGGATTAGTCATAACCCATAAGAGACCACTATTTGATTTGTAATATGTTGGTTTTCTTTAATCTGTTTTAGACTTCTTTAACATGTAAATTTTAATTTTTGGATTTAAAAAATCTTATTTTGAATTTACCAAGTACTCCATTGTTTGAGCAAATTTAACATTAGAAAAATGTTCAAATTCTAATAATATAGAAATACGATTATGGAGAAAGCTTCCAGCATTTGATCAAGAATGTTAAAAACTGGATTTAAATTAAAAACAAGAGAACGGAACACCTTAATGCTGGATAATCTGCTCTGTCAGATTGTGTTAAGGAATTTACACTTACATCCTACTCATAATTAAACTTATTACACCTCACATGGTAGATATAGTGACTATAAAATGCCTATGTAAATTGTTTCCAGTTGCATAAAAGCCAGAATACTAACAGAATGCCAACTTCCAGATGAACGTGGAGATCTTCTGGTATTACAACTGATCTCTAGACAACAGAGATCAGTTCCCCTGGGTAAAATGGCTGCTTTGGAGGAGGGACTCTATGGCATTGTACCCTGCTGAGGTCCCTCCCTTCCCCAGGCCCCACCATCCTCAGGCCCCACCCCCCAAATCTCCAGGTATTTCCCCACACAGAGCTGACAACCCTAATAGTAATTCTCAATTTTTAATCAATGAAATGAATGCTTCAGGAGTCCCAGAATTAACATCACCAGTGATACCCAGATAATGTGACAACAGAACAACAGAACAAGAATAGTAGCACACAACAAAACCTGCCAACTATTCAAAATTAAGCACATTGAAACAATCTATTCTGTCTTAAAGTGTAACAGTAAGTACAATACTGCTGATACTAACTGTAGTTCCATGTGCTTTTTTGGTGTAGTGGTTAAGCGCACGGACTCTAATCTGGGAGAACCAGGTTTGATTCCCCACTCCTCCACTTGCACCTGCTGGATGACCTTGTGCAAGCTGTAGTTCTGGCACAATTGTTCTTGAAAAAGAGCAGTTTCTGTCAGAGCTCTCTCAACCCCACCTACCTCACAGGGTGTCTGTTGTGGGGAGGGAAAGGGAAAGGAGTTTGTAAGCCGCTCTGAGACTCCAAGTGAAGGGGGGGTATAAATCCAATCTATTCTCTTCTTGTTGTTGTTTATTAGTTCTAAGTTTTTGTGTGCAATTTTGTGGGTTTTGCATACAGGTTAATGATTTTTGCATACTGATTTCTGCATACAGGTTAATGTATACCTCAGGGATTTAGTAGTGTTCTGGAAGGGATTGCATACATTAGATCAGTAGTTCCAAACTTTGGAGAATTTTTAGGATATCAACTCTCTCCATCTTCTAAAGAGTCCTGAAAAAACTTGCCATGGAATACTAGCATGTTGGATTCAGGGCATATTCTAGAACACTCATCAGCTTGGATTTCACAGAAAATTTCTGCTAATGTATGGTTTTTCCTGTGTTTCCCAGTCCTCCAGGAGCACCATTTTGTGGATCATTTTATGCTGCAGCAGGACAGTGAAGGATAGGAAGTCCCACTCAGCTAGCAGAGATCTCTTCTATCAGCAGAGTTTTACTACAGAATATAAGACAGAATTTTTACGTTGGTGAAATCTAATTTATTTGTTTGTTCATTTGTTTATTTATTTTATTAAATTTATATCCCGCCCTCCCCACATAGCGTGCTTAGGGCGGGTTCCATACAAACTGATCTTCACACAGTGCTGACTTAAAATTAAAATTAAGAACACATACATCAATTAAAATTAAACAATAAATTAAAATTACACACTACAATATGCCTTAACAAATGATGTTAATACTAGCAGTACAGGATTTGCTATCACTGGTGGGAAGGCCATAACAGCTGGATGCCAAATCTCTTGAACCTCACTACTGCGAAGTTGGAGACCTAGGATATAACCACACTAGGATTGCCAACTCCAGACTGGGAAATTCCTTGATTTTTTTGAGTTAATTTGTATATTTTCACTGTATTTTAATTGTTGATATGTTTTAATTTTCTTTTAATTCACTGCTTTTTGGCCCTCAACTGGGTAGAAAGATAACATAAAGATGTTTAAAATAAATAAATACAATTATAAAATAAATAAACACAACAACAACAACAACAACATTATTATTATTATTATTATTATTATTATTATTATTATTATTATTATTATTATTATTATTATTCCATCCATTATAATAGCCCTGTAAGATGGTATACTTCTATTATCTCCATGCCAGCCTCCAGTGGGCGGTGGGGTCTGGGCTGGAGTTCACCTGGAATTATAATTGATCTCCAGCCTACAGAGGTCAGTTCCCTGGAGAAAATGGCAGCTTTAGAGAGTGGTTTCTACAGCATTACATCCCTAATGAACTCCCTCCATTCACCAAAAGGCCACCTTTCCTAGGCTCCACCCCCAGATCTCCCACAAATTCCTAACCTGTAGCTGGCAACATTAATTGCTGCATATCAAGTGATAAGCCTGAATCTCTTCAAGAGTAGCATCCTTTTCTGTGTCAGCCTTGTTTCATCTTTAGAATAGGGTTGCCAGGTACCCCCTAGCAGCCAGCAGAGAATGGGGAGTGAGCTTACCAGGAGCAGGGAGTTTCATCTGACATTTCAGCAACCATGCCTACATGACTTCCAACATGACCTGGAAGTGATGTGGACATGTCAGGGATGTTAGGGCGACACTCTGGTTTTGGGGCAAAAACTCTATGGTAGAATTAGCTTCTACCATTGATCTTTTGCCCAAAAACCAGAGCATCACCTGACATCCCTGTGTCACTTCTGGGTCATGTTGAAGTCATGTAGGAAGGGGTCTGGCATCCCTACATTAGAATGAAGCTGTTCAGATGTACTGCTACTAAACAAAATATGGAAACAGTAACCCATACGTTTTTGGGGACCTGCAGCCTATTATCCTCTCCTTGGTATCTTCCTTCTGTGTTTGCAAATTATTTATTTGTTTGTTTATTAAATTTCTATACCACCTTCTCCGCAGAGCAGGCTCAGGGCAGTGTACAACAATTTCTTATGAAAAATACATTAAAACAATCTGAAACAAACTGTAAAATCCTGACGTCTGCATTTACCACAATGCAGAATCTATGACCCCCAATTAACATTAATGTGGGGAGGAGGATAGTGAGAAAGCAACTAATAAAACTGCTTGCTGTTTAAAACCGTTGCTGTCCTCAATCATATGCTTGGTGGAACATCTCTGCCTTGCAGTCCTGGCGGAATAGTAACAAGGCCTGCAAGGCCCTGATGTTAAAAGGCAGAGAGTTCCACCAAGTTGGAGCCAGGACCAAAAAAGCCCTGGCTCTGGTTGAGGACAGCCAGATGTGCTTTGGTCCAGGAACCTCCAGCAGACGTTGGTCTCCTGAGTGCAGTGCTCTCTGGGAAACATACCGGGAGAGGCAGTCCTATAAATGTATTACACACAAAAAAATGTAGGTATATTGGTTCCTGACTGTTTAGGTCCTTAAAGACAAAAACTAGAACCTTGAACCTGACCCAGTTCAACCTGGAGCCAGTGCAGCACAGGTTGTATATGTGCTATTGACAGCATCCCCATAAGGACCCGAGACATTGCATTCTGCATACATTGTAATTTCTGAATCAGTCTCAAGGACAGCCCTGCATAGAGCAAGTTACAGTAATCAAGCCTAGAGGTGACCGTTGCATGGGTTACAGTGGCTAGGTCAGGGCAAGACAGGTAGGGGACCAGTTGCATGGCCTAGCGCAGTGGAAGAAATCTGGCAACATTTGTGATCTGGGACTCCACTGATAAGGATCTTAACCACTTGTGCTGGTGTTAAAGGCGCATGGTCAAGAGTCAGAAGTTGGTGCCCCAAACCTGAATCTCCCCTACCTAGCGAAAGAAACTCCATCTTTGACAGATTCAGTCTCAGCTCAGTCTGCTTCAACCACCTAACTATGGCCTCCAAACCCACAGCCAGATTTCCCAGGGCAGTGCCCGGTTGGCCATCCATAAGCAGATACAGCTGGATGTCATCAGTGTACTGATGGCATCCCAGCCCAAAACTCCACATCAGCTGGGCAATATGGTGCGTGTAGATGTTGAACAACATTGGGGAAAGGATAGTTCTCTGAGGGACCCCACATGCCATGGGGTATTGAGAGGAAACTCTCTCCCACCACCACCCTCTGTTCCTGATCATGGAGAAATGAGGTAACCCACTTCAGGACTGTCCCACATACATCAATGTTGGCGAGATGGTGTGCAAGTGAATCAAGATCCACTGTGTCGAATACTGTCATCAAGTCAAGTAATAACAATAGCTAGACTTCTTATAATTTGACTTCTTATATACTTCTTGTATATAAACTCTCTATTTGCAACATGCTTATCTGGATTTTCTTTTTTTTTCTTTCTAAACATTTTATCTATGCTGGGAATTTAGAATGCTGATTTCCTCCATTAACAATTTAAATGTGTTAATGTGATAAAATCATTTTTTTGAAACAGCAAATTGGCCAACTTCTTTAACTTGTTTCAGTCGCTAGTTTGTAATTCCGGCGGGGTAGCCATATTAGTCTTTTGTAGCAGTGTTGCACATGTCATGTAGCACCCTAAAGACTAACAAAATGTATTTCAGCCTGAGCTTTCATGAGTCAGAGCTCACTTGCTCAGATTCATAGAACCTGTACGTTCATTAGAGTTGTTTACTATTCAGCAGGGAGAAGTGGGGGAATGCTACAAGGAGAGGTGTCAAATGTGATCCAGTCAAAAGAGAATAATCAGTTCACCCAGACTAGGCATGAGATATTCCCAACCAACAACATCAGAACAGGTTGGTCTTCAACATTACTCTCTTTTCTTGCATATGCCCAGTGTACACATATCTCTACCCCTCCTTTTTAACCTTTTCTATTTTTTGAGGTCTGGGGTTTCCTCTTGCCTATCCTCGTTCCAATTCCCCTTCAATTATATCCTGAACTAGTTCACTATTTCTTAGGATGTGCCTGTCATAATTGATCATTTCTCCTTTATATTTTGCAGTCCTCCTCTCTCTCTCCAATCCTATCAATATTCATGGGTTTTCATTTCTGTCTGATTCACTTTGAATGTTCTTCTGCAGCCCTACATTTCAAATACCTCCTATTTCTTTCCATTATAGTCAGTGCTTCACACGCAAATAGAGCTGCATTCTCTACTATCTTGCTTCCAGGTACTCTTGCAATTGCTCCGTTTGTGTTCAGCTCTCTTCTTTCATCCATGCCAGGGAGTTAGTTCTCTTTTATTTTTAGCCTGTCATTCTAGAAAAAAAACCTAAAGTAATTCTATTAATATGTTCTACAGCTTTCTTTCTATGTCCATATTATATGGAATTAGTGTCATATAATCAGCAAAGGATAGCCATTTATTTCCTTCCCATTTACTTTAATGAGCAGGCAATTATTTGTTTTGTTTTACTCATTATATCATTTATGACTGTTAAGCAAGTACAGGGAAAAGTGAGAACTCTTGATAAATCCCTTTGCAAATCTTGGCTCTAATTATAGTTTCCTAGGTTGTGTGTACCTTATATTTTATTCTTCTGTCTTCTGTGAGATAGGGAATAATCTGTTCCAGTGAAGAATGTCAAAGGGCTTTTTATAGGTCAGAAAATACAGCAATGCCCATCTCAATCCTTATGCTTCTTACTGTCCATATTCAGATAGCCAGGGGTCCGTTGGAGCGGGAGTGCACAGGAGCGCAGCTCCGGGAGTGAGAAGCCCAGGGAGCAGGCACATGACCAAGCCCTGTCCCCTCCTTGGCTTCCCCAAGCAGTGCAGAGGCGCAGCGCCCCGGGGAAAGCCCTGCTAGGGTCTTTGTTGATTTTAATGTTTTGTTTTAATATTGATAATTTTATCATTGTTCCTTTTATGGCTGTGTGCTGCTTTTCCAGAGACTTGGCATATAAATTTTCTAGGTGGCATATAAATTTTCTAAGTATACCATTTTTTATCTGGGCACATGGCACATAAGTACTGGAGAAATTTCACCAACCCTTCAGCAGCTTCCACCCCATCAGTTTGGTGTAGTGGTTAGGAGTTGGACTCTAATCTGGGAGAACCGGGTTCGATTCCCCTCTCCTTCACATGCAGTTGCTGGTGTGACCTTGGGGCAGTCACAAGTTCTCTCAGAGCTGTTCTCTCATGAGCAGTTCTCAAAAGACCTCTCTCAGCCCCACCTACCTCACAGGGTGTCTTGTTGTGGGGAGGGGAAGGGGAGGGGATGGGTGGTGCACATGTCCTGGGGAGGGGATGGGTGGTGCACATGTTCAAGTCCACTTGAAACCTGGTGGTTTCAAGGGAGCAGGAAGAGAATGAGGGTGTGTTCTTTACGCTTATTTTTATTGCACAAAGTATTGGATGGGGAAGGGACTGGAGGAAGAGCAGGTCAGTTTCACTCACCTGTGGAGTGGAGCCTGAGGGGTGGGTGTTGCCTTCTGACACACTTCCGGTATGTTGGGGTGTCTGTGTGTGGCATATGCAAATGAGTTATGCAAATGAGTTATGCTAATGAGCTCCTGCACCTCTTTTTCTACGAAATGAGCCCTGCAGATAGCAAACTATAAAAATTCCTTAATCAGGATTTCCACCTGGTTGTTGGCAGCCCAAATTACTTTGTGTTGCTCCTGAAGTGCAATTCTCCACTGTTTCATTTTTGTTGCCTAATTTTATACCGATTTGTGCATGCAGCTTGCTGCAACTCCTTTACTTCATTTGTGTAGTTTTCACCCTTTCATTACTGAAATGATAATTCATAGACCACTGCAAAAGTGCAATCTTGATTTTATATACATATACGATATCTCATTGCTCTAAATCAGCCAATGGTGGGGTAGGTCTGGAAGTCTACATGCCTATCCCATCTCCAGATGAAAGAATACGAGCCCCAGCAACACTGATAGTATCTCTGGAGCCAGCAATGAAGCATCTCCCAAATCTGTCCTGCTGCTGGATGGGAGAGGTTAGGTCCCAGCACCTCCTCCACTCTACCACCTCCAGTGGAGTTCATCTTGTACCAAGGTAGCAGCATGGTAGTGGGCGGAGCAGTAGGCTCTTTCCACAGCACTACCCTCATCAAAATGTGGTAGCTGGAGTGGCTGCTTGAATTGGTCCTTCAAAATGTCTTAATGCCTTAATGAGTAACTAACTTGCCGAATTCACTGTCACAGGATGTAGTAATGGCCTCTAATCCAGGTGGATTTAAAAGATAACTAAACAAATGGCTGAAGGACTGGTCCATCAATGGCCATTAGCTAGGACAATTAAATGGTACCTTCATTTTCACAGCCAGTAAACTTCTGAGTCCTAGTGCTATGGAACAAAAAAGAACTTGGATTCCATGCTTTACTTGTAAACTTTCTAGGGACATCTGGTTGACTACTGTTGGACTAGATAGGCTGTTGGGCCTAATTCAGCAGGGCTGGCTTTTTGTTTTTATGTAAAACACATTTCTTTATCAATAAAGTCTAATATAGTTTATTCTTTATTTATTTACTGAATTTATACCCCACATGCAATGCTCCCTCTAAGCTGTGGAGACTTGTGAGCAAAAATTCTACTTTGTGAGCTACTGACATTAAAGTTGTGAGCGAGCTATTTGGCTATTGCATAAATTAGTTTGCCCTGGAACCATCCTTCCTGAGCTAAGACAAAACTGTGAGCTAGTTCACATGAACTCAGCTTAGAGGGAACACTGCCCACATCTTACCCTGACCTGGTTAGCCCAGGCCAGCCCGATCTCATCAGAAGTTAAGCATGGCCAGCCCTGGTCAGTATTTGGATGGGAGACCAATGAGGAATACCAGGGTGGCTATACAAAGGCAGGCAATGGCAAACCACCTCTGAACATTTCTTGCCTTGAAAACTCTATAGGGTTGCCATAAGTCAGCTGTGACTTGACAGGGAAAAAAATACCCTGCTTTACTCTCCATGGGGACCCAAAGTGGCTTACATCATTCTCCTCTCCATTTTTATCCTCACCAGAACCCTGTGAGATAAGTTAGGCTGAGAATGTGTGACTGGTCCAAGTTCACCCAGCAGGCTTGTGTGGCAGAGCAGGGATTCAGACCTGGGTCTCACAGTACTTAGTCCAACACTCTAACCAGTATGAAACACTGGCTGTCTATGAAGAGCTTAGAAGTGTCATGTAAGAGAGATTAACATTTTCTACCACAAGACATGCGTCAATTATTTCATTTTATCAAAATGCATTGTTTCTTATGGATGTATACTGTCCCATAAATTCTGGGATAACTTTACTGTCTACCACCAACATGTCAACAATCCAAGTGGCAGTTTATTACTTTACCAGAAGTGTGAATGAGGCAGTGAGCCAATGTGTAGGGTACATTTGATTCATTAAAATCATATTTCTGCGAAAAAGTGGAGGCTACTAAAAATCTATATCAGCAATAATGACTAGTTATGGTTACAGTTCTTGTCATTTTCTTTTAAATTCTAGTGGAAAGGAAAGGTGGCAGCCAGTGTTCCTCCAGTTGCTTCTCATTAGCTTAGTACTTTGTTATTTTCAGTTGTATTTTATCGCTTTAGGTAATAAAATGTTTTCTTTGGCTTTAACTTGAAGCATAAAACATAATAAAATATAATTCTATTAAAGTAATATTTGCATCAGTTCTCCTGGATAATATAGATTATGATTCTCATTCAGTTTTTCTAATTGTTTATTCAAGATTAATTATGTTAGAAGAAACAAGGTGACTGAAGAATCCCCCCCCTTTTATTAGCATCTCATACTTGTCAAAACATCTTGTTGAATCCAGAATGTAACATTACCTATTTGATTCCTGTGTCTGCTAAAGCTATTGAGTGGTTATTCAGGTATGTTTTCTGTATTAAACACAGTTACCTGATGTTGCATCTCACTGAAGTTAAAATGGCAATAGTCATAAATCCAAGAGTTGTGAAGATTTCACTAATTGTCTCTGAGCTGATACCTTTGCTTTAAAATAACACTGCAAGAATTCTTGCCTCTGTTATACAACCTAGTCATAGAATCTTATTTTTCACAAGGATCCATTGGATCTTAAAGATCTGAGGTTTGCTAAAAGGATTTCCCCCCCCCCCTGGGGCACCATTCCCACTGCTGTACACTCTGAAAAGTCACTTGTGAGAGGGATCCTCAGGAACACTGCAGGATGTGATGCAGAGGGCTGCATCCAGAAAGTGGAATACACAAGACTTCTTTCATAAACCTATTCTTTTGAGAGGAGCTAATTTAAAGTGTGTGGGGGGGGGGTAGGGCTGCCAAGTCCCCGGGTAGGGCGGGGGAAGCACCGATTTTTAAAGCTTTCCCCCGCTTTTTCAGAATTGGCCATCGGGGGAGGCAATGGCTGCCAGCAGGGAAACGTCGGAGCCTGCACTGGCTTCTTAAAAGGGAAATGTCTGCAGAGAGCCTGCCCTGCAGTAAAAAGCCTCAACAGACATTTCCCCTTTAAGAGAGAGGAAGAGAGTCCCGCCCAGAGAGGCTCTTTCTGCTGAAGGGCCTGCTTTTGCATGTGGCCTGCTGCTGGAGTAAGCTGCTTGGGGTAAGCTGCTGGGGTCTGCCAGCTCTTTTCCTTCTCTCTCTGTCCCCCTCCCCCTTTCTTTCTTTTTTCTGTCTGTCTGTCTCTCTCTCTCTCTCTCTGTCCCCATCCAGCAGAGGTCTATCAGTGGCTATTATAGCCACAAGGTCTAAATGGAGCCCTTTGTCTGGGGCAGTGATGCTCTGAATTCTTGGTGCTTGGGGGGCAACAGTGGGAGGGCTACTGGAGTTCTGGCCCTGCTGCTGGACCTCCTGAGGGCACCTGGTATTTTTGGCCACTGTGTGACACAGAGTGTTGTACTGGATGGGCTGTTGGCCTGATCCACTGTGACTTCTCTCCTGTTCTTATGATATGAAAATCATATTTAGCACTTGTGCAGCACTTAGTGCTTCATATTCTGCCGAGATGAGGAAGGATTCAGTAGGGCCATTGCTCAGTGATAGAGCATCTGCTTGACATGCAGGAGGTATCAGCCTCTTCAGCTAAAAAAAGGATCAGGTCATAGGTGACATTAAAGATCTCAGCCTGAGACCCTGGAGAGCCACTACCAGTCTGAGTAGTCAATACTGACCTTGATGGACCAATGGCCTGATTCAGTATTAAATAAAATGATTCCATGGCACTGCAGGGTTTTGAGCCAGGCTCTCCCAGATCCCAGCCAAACAAACTGACTGCTACATAACACTGACTCTTGTTCAGCGACAAAAAACAGTGGCATAAAAGTCACAGTCTGGGTAATGCTGCTTGCAAGCCTATAAAGCTCAAGGCAGCAGCAGAAGCTCAGTATTAGGAAACTTCATGAGTTCATGTGTCAGCATGTGGAAGCAACATCACAGGATGTGACATCACAAAATGATGTCACTTCCTTTCTCCTGGCTCCACCCCCAAAGTCTCCTGGCTCCACCCCCAAAGTCCTCAGATATTTCCCAAGTTGGACTTGGCAGCCCTGGAGGGGGGGGGGAGAATTCCTGCCAATTCTTTTTGGTTGCTCCATATCCCACATAGTCTCCAGGTGTGCCCTACACATGAAAAGTAGCTTCCGGAGGAGCAAAGAAAGCTACAGTGGGAAGAAAGAATTGGGGGGGGGGGGAATCTCTTTTGCCCCCATCTGCCCAGACAGTAAAATACCAGCTTTCAAAACAGGTAGTTCCCCTGCTTGTCTGGATCCTGCTGGACTGGGAACAGACGTACAGCTGGTATATCTAGTGTTCTGGTCTGACTCCACTTCTCCCTGCCCAATTCCTAAAACAGGGACTTTCTGTGTGTCTCTGTATTAACTGGATTTACATTTCCTGGATTGCCATCTGTCCTCTCTGGTTTATTCCAGCTGGGGTGGGGGAGGGGAATCTGGCTGTTCATGAGTCTACCCATTTATGTGTAAAATAGATGAACTTTATTTCACAAAAGATGCTTGTGCATACCAGGTCTCTAGCCAAACCCTGCTCTCCCCCTCTCACATGCACACACATACCTTACCTCATTAGCCTGCTCCCCCCCCCCTTGCTTTCTTTCCTGGCAGCTGGTCTGGAAGGAAGAGTGTTAATAGTATCTAGAATAGGAAGATTTTGTCTCCTATTTGTCTTAGGAAGGAGGATCTCTGGGGCACTTGGGGAATTTTATCTCTGTACTTTACGAGATGAAATTACATGTGGGAATATTTTTTCTGTGCAAATCAATGTCAATGTCACCTATGCTGATCCTAGGCTGCAGCTCCCTTCCCTCTTCATGTGTTCTATATTTGCCATGTTGAGCAACTTGTCCCTCACAAGAAAAGACTGAAGAAAAGTAGGAATTGAGCAGTTCTGCTCTCTCTTCATCACCTGTTACAAGTTCACTTTCCTGCCCCGCAATGGGCCTACCATGTCCTTGCTCATTTTCTTACTTTGAACATAAGAAAAGAACCCTTTTTTGTTGTTTTTAGCATCTCTTGCTAGCCTAAGCTCATACTGCGCTTTTCCTTCATTTTTCCTTCAAATAGGAATTGTTCATGATTGTGCCTTCAGTATTTTGCTTTTAAGAAACTCCCACCCCTCTTGAACTCCCTTCTTCTTAAGTATTTCTGACCGTGGGATTCTACACAGCGTAACTTTAAGTTTGTCAAAATTTGCTTTCCTGAAGTCCAGCCTATATGTCTGACTATGTACAGCTTTTCCTTTCCTCAAGACTGTAAATTCCAAAATTGCATGGTCACTGCTACCCAGAGTGCCCGCTACTTTCACCTCATCAACCAGTTCTTCCCTGCTGGTAAGAATCAAGTCCAAGATAGCAGATCCCCTTGTTTCCCTCTCCACTTTCTGGAATATGAAGTTATCAGCAAGACAAGTCAGGAATTTATTTGACATTTTGTTTTTAGCAGAGCTGGACTTCCAACAGATATCCGGATAACTGAAATCTCCTATGACCTCTGTGTCCCGTCTCTTTGTGAACTTTGTAATCTGTTATCAGAGTGTCTCATCCAAACCCTCTGCCTGGCTTGGTAGTCTATAGCAGACTCCCACCATAATATCACTATTATTTCTTACTCCTTTTATTTTTACCCAGAGACTCTCAACGGGACTTCCATGCTCAGATTAACATATTTGTTCATATCTCCTTTACATTTAATGTGACTCCTCCACCCTTCCTTATTTTCCTGTCCCTTTTAAATAAGTTGTATCCCTAAATCCTAATATTCCAATTGTGAGTGTCATCTCACCAAATTTTGGTAATCCCTATTAGGTCATAGTCCCCTTCCTGTATTAGGACTTCCAGTTCCTCCTGCTTGTTTCCCATACTCTGCACATTAGTGTAGAGACATCAGAATCCATGTTTTATGCATCCTGAGGTTTTTGTTTCTGTACTTACCTGTGAGTTAATGTTACCTAGCATATGTGCCACTTCCCACAAAACTTCAGTGTTCTTATTTCCAGTTATTGGCATCATACTAGGCTTTGAATTTTTGTCTTGCTCCCCCATATGACTTAGTTTAAATCCCTCCTTATTAGGTTTGCAAGACTGTTACCAAACACATTTTTTCCAACCTTCATGAGGTACAAACCATCTCCTGATAGAAGAGCTTGATCTTGAAAGTGTAAACCATGGTCCAAAAATCCAAACCTTTCCTGATTACACCATCTGTGTAGCCAGTCATTTATTTGCAATATTCTTCTTTCTCTTCCTAAGCCATGGCCTTCAACAGGAAGAACTGATGAAAATACAACCTGCGCTCCCAGGTCCTTCACCTTGTTACCCCAAGCCACATAGTCTCTTTCAATATGTTCTGGGCTGTGCCAGGCAGTATCATTTGCTCCTACATGGATTAACAAGAAAATAATCTGTGGGCTTGATGAGTCTTCCTACCCTTTCTGTCATGTCCTGGATATGTGCACCCAGTATATAGCATACCTCTCGAGATGACAAGTCCGGTTGGCACACTTTAACCTCTACCCTTCTCACTAGGGAATCCCCAATTATCAGCACACACCTTCTCTTATATTGGGGAGCAGAAGCTTGAGTCCTCTCATCAACAGGGGCCTGAAAAATTTCCTTCAAGCTTTTTGGAGGCTGGGGAAGTAGCCCTTGTTCCAGTGGTCCAGAACTGATATATATGGGAAGATCCTGGAACTGATTGCTTAGCAATCATTTACTCATTCCCATGTAGGGCTGCCAAGTCAGCTTGGGGGGCGGGGGATCCCCTGCTAAAGGGGTTCCCGATCTGCCGGCCAGCATTTGGCCGGTGGGGGGAACCCCACCCCCAACATCGTCCAGCGAGGACGACGTAATGACGTCACCGGAAGTGATGTCAGCACGTTGGGGCATTGCCAGGGCGACGCTCTGGCAATCACCCCAAAACTCTATGATACCATAGAGTTTTGGGGTGATTGCTAGAGTGTCGCCCTAGCAATGCCCCCAACGTGCTGACGTCACTTCTGGTGACGTCGCTGGGCACGCACGCCAGGAGAAACTCCCGGCCAGAGGAGGACTCCCCCCCGCCGGTGAGTTTTGAAGACTTGGCAACCCTATTCCCATGTGCTGGAGAAGAGAATGCAAAATAATGATAGAGGCCAGTGTTATTTATAATGCTGTACTCTGATTCCTCAAATCCAGCAGTTTCAAGTAAATATAAAGCACTTGAGAACAGATGGTATCCTGCAGAATTATTTCCATGTGGAAGAGTAGAATCCCTGCAACATCTTCTGAATCTAGTCTACAAAGTATAGAATGAGAACCCCTGCAGAAGTTCTGACCTATGTGCACCCCTGCAGAGGTTCTAACCCACCCCCACACAAACAAACATTCCATGTCCCTGAAAAATGAACCAGGTTATCATGATCAGTGATATCAAAAGCAGCCAAGGAGCCAGGGGAATCACAGCTTTGAAGCTGCTCTCTCTGAAGCAAATTGAGTTTTCCTATCAAAATGGTATGCAGTCTTTTTTTTCTTTGTGAATAATATTTACACACATGCACCCCCATGTGGTGAAACAAGAACTTTCTGACACTGAAAATCTATATTGCCTTAAATGAGTAATTTTAAGTATATTACCATGTGAAAAATATCAGTCCTACCATCATGATGCTGAAAGCTTCTGTACTTTATTAGTACACGCCTGTTAAGATCTATCCCAGAAAAAAATGGGGGAAGAAAGGGCTGAAAAGTTCTGGACAAGGACATTTTCCAGTGTCGCTCACTTTCAGAGACTTCTGTTCTGACATTCCTTCCACAAACACATGATACAAGTACAATAATAATGCAAAATGATTAAGGATTGAAGTGCGCCAAAGCACCTTAGAGAAATCAGCACTCTTTATTTTTAATGTTTCTTTAAATTGTCCTTACTAATTATGAGAACAATGGCAAGATCTTGTTCAGTGTACTGTGAAATGAGTTTTGATATTCTAATAACCTGAAACAGAATTAACAAACTTCTTGGAGCAAAACCTCACATATAACACATTTTGTGAGCAGATGAGCCAAAGCTTGTGCTTTTGACACCAGCATTAAGCTGCTCAGATGAATCCTGAAATGAGGCTGTACTCCCTGCTTCCACATGCTAGAATTAGGCCACAGAAGCTTGCCCAGAGAAGCAAAGCTGGCATCCCTGAAATACAGTTGTTTGGGGTTGCTAGCTACATTTGTGTGCCTGTCTGCTCACAGCACTGGGATTATTTTTCATTTTGAGGTTTACTAGTAAAGCTATGTAATGTGCTAAACTGCATGTTTCAATGTATATGGACACCCTCTTAAGGAAGTGTGTGCACATAAGTCACTTTTTTTTCTTTCATATAACCCAGCTGCCCAACCACTCTCTTTTTGAGGCAATAGGAAAACCATTTGTGATGCAGGTGCACATTTTCTTTGTCTGATGGTACACAGAAGCTTTATTCAACTGACCATTCCCTGGTTTTACTTACCAGGATATATTCTAGCTTTGCCCCCTTTCCTTGTTTCATGACCACTTTCTGCACCTTTAAAATTATGTTGTGAAATAATGATCTGTGCAAAATAATGCCTGAAAGATGTTTGAGCAGCTTCATCATGAGCAAAGTTCACTGTGAAGAATAGAGTAAAACTATAGTGTACTTACCCAAGCAGTATGGTTATCCATGTTCAAGTATCTTATAATAGTGAAACACCAACAATTAAGGCAGATGCTCATAAAATATGCTCACTGACCACAAACTGAAGGTTAACATGTGACCTTTCACTAGTGTGATGGATACATATCTATTTGGTGACCTCTGATTTTTTTTCTTTTGATAGTTTTTATTTTGTGAGATATGGAAAGATCACAGGTATCTGAGTTGTTTCCATTCCTTGGGGACTGATTAGAGTGCCAGTCTTGTGTCTGCTACCACTTTGCTCTGTTGGAAAACAAGGATGAGCTGTTGTCATGGAACTAGAAGATAAATTTCACGAGTGAAGACTGCACATAAAGGATTCAGCTAGACAGAGAGTAAGCATTTGCAAGGAGAGATGCACAAAAAGCTGTACACATGTGCTCATATTTGTTTGTAATCAGATAATTTAAACATGCTTATCTTGGACCCTGAGCTTTAATGTTGAAACAAATTTTAATAAAGGAATGGTTTTCCTTCTGTAAGTAAGATTTAAGCAGGAATAGCCAAGAGAATCAAATTTCTCATGAAACTAGAGGTAAATCCCTAACTGAAAGCCTGCTGTCTACAGGAAAGGAATGTTGGTGCCAGGTGAGCCTCAAATGGGAGGCCATTCCAAAGACCACCGCAGAAAATGTCCTGTCTGTAGTCACTACCCACCTCACCTCTGAAGGCAAAGGCACAGAGAGCAGAGCTCATGAGGCAGATCTTAACAGGTGGGCTATATAGTGTGGGAGCAGATGGTCCTTCGGGTACTTATGTAGGACCTTAAAGGTAAGAACTAGCACTTTGAATTGTGCCCGAAAACAGATGAGTAGCTAGTGCAGATAGACACACAGAATCACAGAGTTGGAAGGGGCCATACAGGTCATCTAGTCCAACCTCCTGCTTAATGCAGGATCAGCCTAGAGTTTCTCTGACACATGTTTGTCCAGCCACTGTTCAAAGCCTGCCAGTGAGGGGGATCTCACCACCTCCCTAGGCAGCTGATTCCACTGTTGCACAACTGTCACTGTAAAAAAGTTTTTCTCTAATAGCCAGCCGGTACCCTCACACCCTTAATTTAAACCCATTATTGTGAGTCCTATCTTCTGCTGCCAACAGGAACAGCTCCCTGCCCTCCTCTAAGTAACAGTCCTTCAAATACTTCAAGAGAGCAATCATGTCCCCCCTCAACCTCCTCTTCTCAGACTGAACATTCCAAAGTCCCTCAGCGTTTCCTCATAGGGCTTGGTCTCCAGGTCCCCGATCATCCTGGTGGTTCTCCTCTGCACCCGCTCCATTATGTCCATTTCCTTTTTGAAGTGAGGCCTCCAGAACTGCACACAATACTCCAGGTGCGGCCTGACCAATGCAGTGTACAGCAGGACTATGAAATCTTGCCATTTGGATGTTATGTCTCTGTTGATACACCCCAAGATCACATTAGCCTTTTTTTTTTTGCTGCATCACACTGTCTGCTCATATTTAACATACAGTCCACCCACACCTCAAGATCTTGTTCATATGCACTGCTACTCAAAGTGTATCCCCCATCCAGTATGTGTGTTCCTCATTTTTGTTACCCAGATGTAGAACTTGGCACTTATCCTTGTTAAATTGCATCTTGTTCACATCTGCCCACTTTTCCACTGTGTTTAGATCTCATTGAATTCTGTCTTTATCTTCTGGTGTGTTTGCTGCTGCTCCCAATTTGGTGTTATCTGCAAATTTAATGAGTAGCCTCTCCACATCTTGACATTGCAGCTTAAGAATATGCTTAAAATGTTTAACTGTATCATCTGTTAATATTTTGTTATCAGTAAATCTTAGATAATGAAGAATTAAATCATGTTCTTTTAAAAATCTAAATGTAATTCAGACTTATTGATCTTATAGTAAGTATTTATCACATGCACAAACTTTGAGTACAGATCTAAAAAAATTGTAATGCAGTGTGTGGCATTCCTTGCTGGTGGTACATCACATATGGTATGCCAATTTGCCAGCTCATCTATTCTCATTTCATTCAATAAGGTAGAATTGTTTTGACATGCCAGAGCCAGACTACTTCAGATGTACTGAAGTGCCTGGAGTCAAAGATTCAGTCTTGAGTACTCATGTGGTATTTTGCCAGTGACTAACTTTGTAAACAAGCTTGAAATGCATTTTGTGTACATACAAAAATATTGATTTCTTGTTTATGAATTTATAACAAAAAGTAAGCAGAATAACAATGGCAATTTTGAACATTTTCATATAGATCTTTGCTAGATCATTTTAAAAAAAAATCAACACATTTATGTGAACTTCTTTCATTCTTTTATTAGCAAAACTGCTGCCTAAAGGGAAAGAAGCCATCACTTAATTTAATTTTTATGCACACTTCCTGAACAGTGGTTATTGATGGAAATATTCTTCAAGCTTTCCCTTTTTTAAAAAAACAGCATTTTTATATGATTGATTCATTTGATGTAGTGTAACTATGACTGGCAAAATCCAGATGGAAAGTGCATTGAAAGTGGATTTTTTTTTAGTGTGTGTGACCACAGCCTATGTTACAGCATGGTTAAAGAAATCCAAATACTCTTGGATAAAGATGATTATCTGTATCCAGACAAGGTTTAAGACAGAAAGCACTTGGTTATTGAGACAAAAACAGGAGATATGTAATCCTGTTGATTTTCCTGGATCTATTGTTCTTGTTGTCTTCATTTATAGTGTGATTTTCTCACTGGAACTCAAGACAGATTACAACTGTGATACAAACTATTCAGTCATTCTGGAAGTGAATTATAACTATATAATGCTATGGGAGCCACTTGGCTTAGGGCAATTTCACACACACTGAATAATGCACTTTCAGTCCACTTTCAGTGCACTGTGCAAGTGGATTTTACTATCTGAAACAGCAAAAGCTACTTGCAAACAATTGCTAAAGTTCATTATTCAGCATGTGTGAAAGTGATCACAGATTACAACTATATCCTTATCAATACTATATAATATATTTAGACCAGGGTTGCCAAGTCACTTACCTCCAGGAGCGGGGGAGTCCCACTCCTGTCCAGGGAGCTGTGCGCATGCAGCGTGATGACATCACCCGGAAGTGACGTCATCATGCTGGGCATGTTATGGTACCATAGAGTTTTTAGGGTGATTGCTAGAGCATCGCCCCAGCAACATGCCCAGCGTGATGATGTCACCTCCGGGTGACATCATCACACTGGGCAGTTGGCCGGATCAGGCTGCTTTGGGGGTGGGGTTCCCCCACCAGCCAAATCCAGACCAGGGGATTGGGGACCCCTTTAGCGGGAGATTCCCCACCCCCTCTGGGGGGACATGGCAGCTCTAATTTAGACCCTGAGAGGTTCACTTTTCAGTTTTCCGGCTCATTCCTAGAAGATATGGTTTAGAAGGTGGTTTTTTAATACATGGTTCTCTCACAGATGTTGTCCTATGGAGTGCCTCCGTGTTCAGTTTTCTCTTTTTTGCTTGTTAAAATCTATATGAAAAGTTTATTTTCATCTGATCCAGGTAAGGTGATGGCATTCCTGGACTCATGCTTTAGACTGGCAAATTTAAACTCAATCCAAAAATGTCAACTAATGCTTCTGGGAGACTCGTGGAACCAGGTGAATGGGGAAGGACAGAGTCACAGCCTCCTCAGTAGCTCACTTTGTAGACTGAGAATACTTCTGAACCTAGCATAGCTCCTGGATTATGAGAAGATGGCTGTGGTCCTGAAGGCTTTTACAAGCTTTGACTGGTATACTGGCTGTACCAAAAGAGAGAGACCAGATGTCTCTCATCTTGCCTTGGTGATCTCTAGATTATAATATTGTAATTAAACATGCTGAAAAATACACTGTGAACATGCTCACCGTGTCTTGTTCTATTTGTGAGTTGAGTTCTTGAGTTGTTTTACCTCACCCTTGTTGTTTGCCACCTTGCCTGAGCACCAAACCAGGAAGCTATGTAGCTGTGCAGTAGCTATGGTAACTAAGTTTCATTTCTTTGTTACATAACTGCTTTTCTTCTGTACAGCAGGTAAAACCAATTTCTATCCATGGTCATGGTTGGGTTGGGACACTGACATGCACTCCCAGGAGGCTTGTGTGAGAATTTATCTCCAGTTTGGGCAGTTGAGGTGTTTTTTTGTACTGTTGTCAGTGTGGGCTCTGCATGCAAGGCATTCCGTTATTTTTTCAGCAAAAAAATTAAAATAAAAGCAATTTATATTAGTTATTCAGGGAAGGAAATAGACTAAGAATCTAATGAGGCTGGATGCGTACATACATGCAAAAACTGTTCTAGATCTGGATCAATTTGGCAGCCAATAACATTCAAGCCATCAGAGAGATGAATGTTAGCATAAAAAGAGATTTTAGTTGTTTTACTATGTTTGTACACTGCTTGGGGAGTTCATGCTGAAAAGCACAATCTAAATTACATTTAAAAAAAAAATTATCGGCAGAATGTCAGCCATATAACATATTTCAAACTTCAACAAAATTTTGTAATCACAATCTAAATTACATGAATAAAATAATACACAAAATAAAGATGATATGCTCTATAAAATTTTACATTTTAAAAATCTTGAAGTGTTGAATTTCTCTTCTGATCCCAGAAACTACTCAATCAGAAAAGAAGTCACTATTACTATATTCATTATGTTTTAATATATGTTTATTGCCAGCCTTATTACTTTATCATGTTAACAATTTAATTGTAATAGACAGTTCACATTTTTAGGTTTGTCTAATATGCAAAACATGTATGGTAAAATAATCACATGTAGCTGTTTAAAGATTTTAAAAAGCTTCATTTTAACAGACACGAAATAATTTTTCAAATTTACTTACATAAAAAAGTTAATTAACATTGCAATCCTAAACAAAGTTGCGACCTTCTAACCCATTGACTTCAATGGATTTAGAAGAGTGGTTCTTGTAGCCCAAATTCTTTCTCTGCAAGCTCAGAGTACTGCTTGGGTTTAATGTTTAATCAGAATTTCATATCATGTCAGTGTTTAAAGATGTGGAATGGCTCTTTGAAGGAATACATGCAATAGCTGATAATACCGAGCTCTCATTCTTGTTTTCAGCAGCAGCATGTGAGGAGCAGATACTGAGTGCCTGGAGGCAGTAGTTAATCAGGGATTCAGGATAGCTGTTTACTTCCTACTAATGGAGTAAGTTTACACCTTGGGTGCGGCATTCATTACAGGCCATTTACAGGGAAAGTTCCCAGTTGGCCATTGCCCTGGAGGACTCCTGGCAAGCCAAGCTATAGTAGTTCTGTGAGTGCTTCAAGGGGCCACTCAGCTGAGTCCTGGCCAGTGGTACCAACAGTAGGGAGCCACACCCATGGCTGGTTTCTACTAGCCAGGTCTGACTGATCTGCTCCTGGGCCATTTTAACTTCCCAGTCCATCCCTGGTACTATTAGATATGCAGCGCAAGCCTCTTCTGTGAGTTGTAGCAGTTTTAATCATTTTCAGTTTGTTTACTAACAGTGCTTACTTCTAAAAATTGCATTTTGACAACCATGGTACATGCTCTGATCCCATCCAGGTTATTTTCTTACAATACAACCCACTAGGGTTGCCAAGTCTCTTCACCTTACCGGCGCGGGGGAGTCCTCTGCTGGCCGGGAGCTTCCCCGGCGTGCGCGCTTCGTGCGCGCACCAGGTGACATCACTGGAAGTGATGTCAGCACGTTGGGGGCATTGCCAGGGCAACGCTCTGGCAATCACCCAAAAACTCTATGGTATCATAGAGTTTTGGGGCGATTGCCAGAGCATCGCCCTGGCAACGCCCCCGACGTGATGACATCACTTCTGGTGACGTCGCCCGGCGTGGGGGTAGTCGTCCAGGCTGGATGACTTCGGGGGTGGGGTTTCCCCTGCCGGCCGAATGCTGGCCGGCGGATCGGGAACCCCTGTAGCGGGGGATTCCCCGCCCCCCGGGCTGACTTGGCAGCCCTACAACCCACATGGGTCTGGCTTTGAAAATGGCAGATTAGAATTTGGCAGAGAGATATCTGACTAACACAGATTACCTTTTAAAAATGGTACTGGTAACCCATCTGCTTCTGGGTTTAATTCAAAGTGCTGGCTAAACCTTAATTGGACTGGGACCAGGAGCATTGGTTCCCATATGGCCCTAATAAGATCACTGTCAGAAGCCTTGGTCTGGGTGCCCCTTTTGCAGTGGGAAGTTGTTAGGAGCCAGCTCTTCTCTGTTGTGGTTCCTCAGTTGTAAAATCTTGTTCTGCAATTATTTGGCAGGCACTGACTTTAGCTTTCAATGTCAGGGTAAGAATTTTTTGTTTATTTGGGCCTTTGTGAAATATATATATTGTCTACTGAGCCATTCCATACTTTTCCTTTTATGTGTTTGCTGTTTTTTTTAAAAAAAGTATTTGGGAGGGCTGTGAATTGACATCTGTGGTAGCTAATCTGATATTAAGGTCATTGTTGTGTTATTACATTGTCTTATGCTGTGACTGTTTCAAATGTTTAAGAAATTCAGCATTTTATTATTGATCATATAATTTTTAAAAAATATGTCCTTGTATAAACATTAATTTGGAAGGTGTGTTGAAGATCAATTTGTCTGAGAATGCATTATGTAAATATTTTAATGAAAAAGAAAATGTTACAGATTCAGTACTAGCAAAATAATTGCATCAAATAAATAAATAATGGCTGACCTGTCTTGTAGACTTTATAGACTACATAAACCTTTGATCTGATTTTGATCTGATTTTACAAGGCACTGTTTACATTCTTTTGTTTTTAATGAATTTGAAAAGTTCAGGCTCAGGCAGCCCTTTGTTGACAGGAAATTCCATTACTTGGAGGGGTCAACTGGAACACTGATCCTATGTCACCAACAGCTATGCTTGATAAGCAATTTCATTTTCAGCAGCTATCTCAGGTAGAACTTGAAATCCCTTCGACAAAAAAATGTCCTTTAAGGAGCTATTCAGGGCCAACAAGGCCTAGAAAGGGGGAATTTATCCACCAGTTCCTAATGCTGGCTCTGAATTTCAATACTGGATCCAGTTGTTGGAAGGAACGGACTGTGCAGTGCTGCTACCATTACCACCAATAAGCCCAGCCCTCAATCTCAACAGCGGAGCTATTCCACTACATGACTCAGGAGGACCACTGAGCTGGTAAACTGTCTGTTGGGTAGCATTTTTCAGTATACCAGCTCAAGTAATTTAATGCCATCTTAGGTCAAATCTATATCTGACTTTCCCGCTGGAATCATTCTAGTTTTTTAAAAAATAACTTCTATACCTGTTTCTAGTTTCAAATCATACTTGTTCTAGTTTAAAAATTACTGTTTACATTAGTTAATTGCCCTCCTGTGGTCAAGCTAGCATTATACTGCTTTAAACAGATCCTGTTGCTTAGTACTCTTCAGACCCAGGGAGTGAAATTTGAAACCAGCGTGAAATGAGCATAGGAAAAGACAGCAGTCAAACTACTTCAGAGGGGAGGTGTAAATTGGGCCTTAAGGAATTGTCACCAGCACTAGCACCTTATGATTTTATGATTGTTTGATTTTATTGTATTTGATTGTTGATTGATTTTGTGTGTTTTAATGGTATTTATACCAACCATGTGAGCTGCCCTGAGCCTTCTTGTGGGGAGGGCAGGGTACAAATTGAATGAATGAATGAATAAATAAATGCTAGTATAGACTTGGAAGTCTCAGGTGAGGGCAGTAGAGAGTTAGTATAGGGGTAGAGAGGGTGTTCCCTGACCTTTCCTTTGTCCATTCCTGATGCTGTCCCTAACCCAGAATTCTTCTATCACGGGTTCATTTCGTCCAGTCACTTCCCTTCTCTCTCTTCCTTTGTCCACCATGCGGGCTGGACTTCCCTTCTACAATCTCTCTCCTCATCCTAGCTTAGATAGCTAGAAGTCTTTACTCTGCCTTTCCTATTCAGTATGGAATTCTCTTGCAATGAATAACTTCTGTTACTTTTCTAAGAACATGTCTAAGTGTGAACTTATTCCTCAAGCAGCCAGACTATAGAATTCCACTGTGTAGACTCATGTCTGCTTTCACCAGTTAATGGGAAAAATCAGTTTCTCTGGGTGAAATGCCTGCAAATGATGCTTAGACATTTTGAAAGGGCCTAGGCTTTATTTGAAGAATATATGTTGCAGTGGCCTAATGATATCATCTGGATATGCTAAGATTGAGAGATCTTTATTGTTGCTGTGCCCTTTCCAGCCACTGACTTTGTCAAAGGGGCAAGGGCAGTTCACAGAAGCGTATGACAAATGCTAAATTGAAGTGATGACTTGTTACCTGGTTTGAATCCCATATAAACTGGAAGAGCCTGACTGATGGTAAAGCAGGACATGGGCCAGACTTCCAGTCGCTGCATTAGCAGAGACATTGAGGTTGGTCATCGCCAGAAGTTGGATAACCTTAGCATCAACCCTGGCAGCACTTACACTTGCCCAGCCAGGGTGGGTTACTTATTTATTTTATTTAAAATATTTTTATTCTGCCTTTGTGCCCAATGAAAGTCTACAAGACAACAAACATAGCAAACATTAAAATATTTAAACAATTAAAAATACAGTTAAAATGATAAAATTCAATTAAAACCACATAAACAACACTAGTATGCTGGTAAAAAAAAATCTTTTTTTGTGCTGTTGAAAGACACTCAAAGAGGGAGATACACGAGTCTTCCCCAGGCGGGAATTCCGATGCCAAAATAGAAAAGGACCTTTCTCATGTTGCCACCCATCTAACTTTAGATGGCATTGGCAACTGAATTAAGGCCTCTGAGGATGACCTGAGTGAATGGGTCCATTCATATAGGAGATGGCAATCCTTAAGGTATGTTAATTGGCAGTGGAAAGGCTGTTAGTGTCCAAGAAGTATTAAATTTAATTTGGCAGATTGCTGCTGTTGTTTGTCTGGTATCTGAATTTTATGTTCAGCTGTCTGCAGTTCCTTGTTTGTCATTGATGGGTTATTTGTGAATGAGAGACCAACTGATCAAGGTTATTTTGCACTGAAAGCTATCTGGGTGACAGTGGAGTTCTCAAATACCAAAACTGAGCTTTTTACAACTTTTCAAAGACAATATGTTAGGAAACTTCCTCTCAGGGTTCACTGTGTAATTTTATTCATAATGTACATTTACCAAAATTCAAATATAACAGTACAATAAACCTCCCAAGGGCAAAATATTTTGCATTGAAATGCAATTTCCATTTACTAGAAACACATGTTGCTGTGCTAATTATTTGTTTTCAATGAGTACACAGAAACACAGAATTATAAATGCATTGCATTATCATTCTTTAAAATCGCCAGCTTAACTTGTTTGCTGATAACATATGTGGACTGATATGGCTGACCAATGGCATCTTCTGTTCCATGATGTTTTCAAATGTAAAACCTTTCAATAAATTAACTGCCTTTATGCTATTATTATGGAAGTGAACATCAAAGAGAGAAAGAAGAAAACTAAAGAAAGAAAACCTTTCTAGATGAGAAAAGATAACAGTCTATAAATGAGTTGTAGGAGAAAATTACTGGAAGGTAAAAATGATAATTCTAAGTGGGAAATTAAACTAGCATATATGGAAATGGAGAAGGGAGAGAGTAAATCCACTCCAAGTGAAACACATTGGAAACAGAGACAAGTTGTACGTCAGAGAGTACTGAACCAGAACCAGGGAACTCATATCTCCTTTCTACCTGAGGAAATCTTTGCTTTATATTTTATCAGGGAAAGCTTTGCTGGCTGGCTTCATTGTGGAAGATTTGAATGAGATCTGTTTTTGCATGAATATGCATTTAATATCCTTCCTTAATGGGTAAGAGAAAGATACATCAACAATGACTGACTAATCCTAAAAGTTTTCAAAACAATTTGAAGCCAGCCTAACTGCTCTTTAAGTTTTATGTTTTCCTTGTTTCAAAATGCTGTTTTTTTTAAAAAAACCACTTAGTTGTGTTCTAGAATAAAGTTTTGTATCTTGTTGGCATTTGGCATTTTAATTTTGAGAATGCTATGAACCTGCACCTTTAGGGAGGGAGTACAAACCTGTCCAGAACAGGATCTATCCCACTTCTTAGATCAAACCATCCTCACACCAGTAGCACTTTCGTTATGTTGGGACTAAATTTCAGCTTGTTAGCCCTCATCCATTCCAAAACTGCCTTCAGGCAGCCTGTTCATGGTTTCCACAGCTGTCATGGGATCTGCTGGAAACATGAGATAGAGCTGAGTGTATTCTGTGTATTGGTGGCAATTTAGTCCTAATTTCCAGATGACCTTTCCCAGCAGCATAATATAAATTTTAAAAAGCATGATGAACAAGATGGAACTTTGTGGAACTCTATATACCAGACACTGAATGCTAGACATAAGGATTGATTCAAGCTCAAGTTCAGTTTAGCCTTTATTGGTGTAAATTGTTGATACAGATCATACAATTTAAGAACACATTAAAAAACACACCTATAAAAATACTATGTCTCTAAATTCTTTGGCACAGCTTTAAAGCAGAGTAGAGAAACTTGGTCACCTTCTCAGTGATGTCAGAAGAGAGATCATTCAGAAGTCTGAAGTCTGTGTACCTTAAGTGCATCAGGGCAATCCATCATGCTGTTTAAGGTAGAATGTAAATACATATACCTTAGATCCACATATAGGTGACAATGCAGAAGGACATGAGTAAGTGACTCAAAACATTTTTGTTTGCAGGGGCAGTATCTGGCTGAGTGAGATATTTTGTTAAATCTGCCATATAAAATGGTGGAAGGTATAGAATAGTAAACACTCTGCATTGTTGTGGGAACTGCAGGGAAGATAAATATGAAGCCATCTTCCCTGTGGTAAGAGGGATCTCGAAACTCAAAGGGGAGCGTATTTTATTGGCTAAATTGTATAATTTCTGGTGCTCAAAAACTGTTTTTAATCTGTTGAAATGCAGCAACAGAGGGCAGCATAGACAGTGATTGTATAGATAGACCCAGTACTTTGATTTTCCCCCTCATATATCACATGCTCTCTCAGCTCAATGCTGACCAATTTGACACATTGAGCTGAGAGAGCATGTGATATATGAGGCTCCCAGATTCATAGTAAGCAGTCAGGACTGGTCATTCATGCCAGTTGCATGGTAGCAGGTGACCTGGTAGTTTCTGTCAGGCCTCCCTCCAAGATCAATACATTCCTGGAAAGGACCTTATTCCCCACCCCCTGCCTTTTACTGACCGAAACCAAGGCTTGAGTGCTGGCAATACTGTTGCAGTTGCCTAGCAATGGCCACTGAGGGCCTTTGTTTCTTAAAGTTACTGTTTTGTCATTTGGGGGGTTAACCCCCCAATTTATTATTTCCATTTCCTCCCCTGGCAAACCTGGGGCTTTGATCAAGTTTGTAGAAACATCTGTGTTGTCTGTTCATGGCTCTAGTACTTATAATTTAAGTATCCACAGATGAGGCCATGTTGAAAATTAGATATATTAGTAAAATGTGATTGTAATAAATAGAATGACCTGTCTGATCAGAACAGATATTTAAATAAACTAGGGATATTAGCAGTATGCTATTCTATGTTATGTTTTCTTTATTGTTAGTATGATCATTAGTATGCAAACATGGTGATTTCTGAATTGCTTGTATCTGAAAGTGTGTTAGAAATTGCCAAGAAATGTCAGATTGTCAGGGCATTTTTGTTAACATCCAGATGGGATTTTTCTAAATGAGCAATTAAACTAGGAGCTTTTATATATTTCCAGGAAAAAATGTTTCCCTCTTGTATGATGAAAACAGTAATAATGTAGAACTGTATTCAAAACAATATAACTAAATGTATTCATTTTAAAACAGATTTACATTCTCACCACTGATTTGGCTAAATAAGATGTAAAAATTGTTTAGATAAATTTAGGAGATTTATAAGGAGATTTCTGCAGAAGCTATGATAAGAAAATACATGTTAAATATATAGCTTGAGGCTCTCATTAAGCATTTAAAACAAATTTAGCGTCCAGTGGTTCCTTTAAGACCAACAAAGGTTTACTCAAGGTAAGAGCTTTTGTGTGCATACCCGCTTCATATTTGAAAAAGTCTGCATGCACACAAAAGCTCATACCTTGAATAGACCTTTGTTGGTCTTAAAGATGCCACTGGATTCTAAATTTGTTCTACTGCTTCAGACCAACACAACTGACCTCCTGGAACTATTAAGCATTTAAAAAAATCTTGATTTCTCAATTGTGATTTTTTTTAAAGAAATTTCTTTCCATTATAAAAATCTTAAGTTTCCCCACTTTTAAAGCTTTCTGCAAAAAACTCCCAAAAACCTACTTATAATTTAATTGCAAGGTCATTAAGAATTTGTATATTTAAACATAGAGATAACAGAGTATGAAGTTCATATTTGTTCTAGTTCAGCAGTAGCCTACATTGCTTGTTTCATTACTTAACAGTGACAGATCATAATTAATTTAAATTAGGCAACATGATTTTCTCCATCTCGGGTGTGTTCTAAAAAGGAGATGAAATTTAATTTGTCATTTAGGCATGGCCTATTCTGTGGCCATGTTCACTGCATGTACATTTAACTCATCCTGACACAGTTTTCTATGGAAAATTAATATTTCAGAGCCTATGTGGGGGTGTGGTCAGAGTGTCAGACAATGATGTGGGAGAACCTGGTCCAAATCCCCACTCTGCCTGGAAGCTTGCTGGGTGACCATGGGCCAGTTGCATACTCTGAACCTAATCTACCACACAGGGTTGCTGTAAGGATAAAATGGAGGAGAGGCGAATGATGCAAGCTGCTTTGGGTTCCCGTTGGGAAGAAAAGCTGGATATAAATGAAGTTTTAAAAAACATAATAAATGAAATCATAAACATCCAGTACTGTTTCCTGGCAGGGAAGCATTGCCAGAAAACTTATAATTGAAGCTCACCACAGTGTTGCCTACTGCAGTGATTATGCAAAAATGCTTATGGGAAGCTAGTTGTGAATATGTCAGTCACATTTCTGACAGTATGACCTAATTTGTGTGGCACTGGTGTCAGCCATTGAGGCAGGAGGTGACTGCTGATGCAGGGACCAGAGACCAGGCATTGACATGCAGAAACCATGTACTAAACAACTAAACTAAGCCCAGGTGGATGATTTTAGAATTGCAGTCTTGGTCTTCTTCAGAGATCTTAGAATGAAAGGGCTGGATAAAGACTGGTTTGTTTTCTTGAGTGGTTATAAACATCTATTATTTGAGGGCCAATTTACAGTTGAGTTCCCTTTGGCTTCCCATGTGCAGTTAGTAGCAAAAAGCAAAGCTTGACTAGTCAAGGATTATTGATGAAAAATAAGCAAACACACCCACCTGGAATGTTGCCATTCTTGCTATAGGTGTGACTTAATTTTCACAAAGCAACTGCTCAAAAATTGAACTTACCTTGTTCCCTGTGCCTGCTTTTCTTGCATCAAAGTGCCTCATATGTTTGCATTGATAATTTGCTTACACTTTAAATTGAACAGCATTTGAAATAGTTATACATCTGTGCAATGTAGCCATGAAGAATGGCCCAGGTTACCACCTATTCATTGTTTCAGGCCATGCTAATAACAATGGATCAAACTACAGTCGATGATCACAGGGGTCCCCAACCTTTTTGAGCCTACAGGCAAGGCACATTTGGAATTCTGGCATGGCATGGTGGGTACAGCAACAAAATGCCTGCCACAAAATGGCTGTCACAGGAGGTGGAGCCAGACACAAAATTATTGCCTCAGCTTAACTTCAGAAACACAGTGAAGATCCTTGTACTGGGGTGGCATCTGCTGCTGAAGCAACATTTTAAAAATCTGCACAGCCAATCAAATCTCTAATAGTCGATCAGAAGCCTTGCTGGGCAAAAGCCATATCTTGTCCCACCCACTTCCTAAAACACTTGGCAGGCACCAAGAAAGGTGTCAGCAGACACCATAGCTGCTGATGGCACTGCATTGGGGACCCCTGGATTATCATATAGCAATGCTGAAATGTTAAAGAAACAAGCCACACATATTACTTTTACTTGAGGGGGGGGGATGGGGACACCAAGTAATGAGCCACTTTTTTAAGGTATTTGTTTTCATTTTTTGCTATGTTGGGTGGATTAGAAGAGTAGATGAGTGAGGGGGGAAAGCCATGAAAAAGCAATATTATAATGCATATGCAGTGTATTCATGAGCTATACCTAAACACTCCCATTTGCAAATATTGAGTTATCCAGTTAAAATGGGTAAGGCTAGAATAGAGAGAGAAAAAATGTGATTTCCCCACAACATCCCAATGCTGTTGGAACCTTTCTTTTTATTTTATCGATTGTTTAAACATATAGCAAAGATGACAAATGAGGAACAGGTAAAGCATTTGCAGACCAATTCTGCATGTTCAGCCATCCCTCCCATGCTATTTTTCCAAGCTGAAATGGCCACAGGAAGGTCTGCTTGCTCCTCTTTTGAGTTCCATATGTATTGTCTACAGCACGTGGAGCCCCACACTAGGACAAACAGGGCCCCCATAGCAGTTTGGCTTAGGAAAACAGCATGGGAGGGAAGGCTGAAGTCCCTGCTTACCTCCTGCCATGCTCCTGATCCAATCTGGCCCGGAAGGGCTTCAAAACATTAGGTCCCTGATGTTATATGTGATTGCAAGTTGGGTTAGGAACCCCCAACCCAACCTGTGTCACACATATTGTCTAGTTCGGCCCTCAGTGATTCACCAATTGTAGCTTTGTCCTCCAACATGCTCAAATATATCTCTAAGACTTCTGTGGGTTTCAACTTATAATGCTGTTATTTATTACAAACCGTCTGAACATATCCACTATTCTCCTGTAATTTACATTCCTGAAATGGACACATTCTTGACCTCCTTATACATAAGGAAAGAGTTTGGTCAATCTTATTTCTATTTCTTGAAATCATAATTAGTTTTACACTAGAGGTCCTTATGACAGAACAAAACTGTTTTTCGAAGCTGTTCCCATTAATAGTGAGAGAATTATTTTTATAGAACACACTCAATATTTCTGACCTGTATTTTGACCCTTATCAGTAGCAGCATTTTAATGGAGTCTGCAAAGGAATTTTGTTAAAAGAATTGACACCAAAGGAAGGAAGAAATTATTCATGCTATGACATGTAAAATTCACAGTTTTCTGTGTTAGTTCATTTCACTCAGCTCTCCATCACATTAACAGCAAAACCATTCAGATGTACTTTGCAACTAGTTTGGGTAGGAACATTTTCTGCTAAAAAAGAGAGGAAAGCAAGGGAAAGAGCAAATAAAAGTCATAGGGTATTGTTTAACTGGGATGCATATGTGAGCTATGATTATGAAGCTATAATTCAAGCACAGAAAAACTTTCCTGAATGCTTAGAAACTCAGTGTTCAAAATTGCATGATAATTTTCTAACATGAGGCTTGTAGTTTTGCATATTCCCATATACTAAATGTAGAGTTTGGGGGATATATTAGGCATCAATTTGAATATTTATAGGTTTAAAAATCTATAATATGTTCTAAATAACACAACTATTTTTGTGCCTATGGAAGAGGGCATCACAATGGTGGCTGTTTATTAAATGAGAGAAAAATGCTTTGTCTATCCAAGATGTAGATTAATTTTATTTTGTAAAGTAGCATTTAAAAAGTAGTTGCTAACACCTCTCCTATACATATTAATGACCTACTAACAATCTTAAATCTATGTTCCTTCCATACTGGGTTTAGAAAGAAATCCTGTCATTGCTTTGACAACCTATTTACTTGAAAGAACTATTCACCATTATCATTATTAAAGAAATCTAAGTCAGCAGTGCCAAAACTATGACAGTACAAAACCACAAGAGGTACTTTGTTGTTTTTTCCTGCTTAGAGTTGCATAGTATGTAGCCATTGTTTCCTAGGTTTGGCCATGTTTGGATGCATGTTGCCAGTGAAAGTCTTTCAGCTGTGTCTCTGTCTCAGAGGATGGAGCAAATATTGCTATATTGTTGGGGTTTGTTGTAAAAAAATGAATCCTGTGGTCATTAATCATACCAAGACAATTCCTAATGGGCCTCTGCTCTGGAAGACTGGTGGCAAGGATAAAGGGGCTATCAGTCATGGCAGCCAACTGAGGCATCTACAAAGAAGCAGAGTGGAGGGACAGAAAAAGAGGCCAGCCAAGGGGATGGGCAGGGGGAGATGGCCTGCCCTGGAAGGGAAGGCCTACCAAGGATGTGCTTCCTTGGCAGATTCCCCCACTGTTTTTCTAGCAGCTCCAGCCCAGCCCAGGGTTTTTTTAAAAAATATTATTAAATGCAATCTCAGAGGTGCTACTTCTCTTATGACTATGCTGTTTAGGATTGCAGCCAGCACCTGATACGTATTTACCCAGCGGTAAATCCCACTGATTTAAGAGCATATAAATAATCAAAACTGCCTCTGATTCCCTGCTGAAAGAACTGTGTTGAGCAGGGTTCATTCATACGCTGATGGTGGTCATGCAAACAAGTTAGACAATTTTGGGGTACAATAATAAACAACATCCAGTGTTCCCTCTAAGCTGAGTTAGTGTGAGCTAGCTCACTTCTTTAGCCTCTGGCTCACACATTTGTGTCTTAGCTCAGGAAGGATGGCTCCAGAGCAAACTAATTGAGCCAAATCGCTCACTCACAACTTTAATGCCAGTAGCTCACAAAGTAGAATTTTTGCTCACAAGACTCCACAGCTTAGAGGGAGCATTCATCCAGAATATAACTGGTTATACAATCTCAAACACACCTGAATTATGATTACTTAATATGTAGGTGTGATGGATTGCACAGAAAAGTAGGCTTTTTAAGATGCTGCTTGTATCAGAGGGTCAGGGAGTTCAAGAATTGCAAGTTTGCATCATGACCTTTAGCCAATAACTCTGTCTTTCTCTGTCAGGCTTATCTCTCTAGTGTTGTAATTTGTCTTTTAGCAACAGTAATACCACAAAGTTGACCATTAAAATCCAGGAGACAGGCAAATATTCTAATACGTAATTGATCTGAATAATTACTTCCTCCTCAGAAGTCCAAATAACTGGACAGGTGCAAAGCATATGTTTCAGAGATGTGTCTTGTAAGTTACAGTGCCAGCCATTAGACACTTTACTTAGTCCTTTACGAAAAAGGGGGTGTGGTGTCCACTAACCTAACCTATTCAAATACCTGCCTCATAGACAAAAGGGTTCCAGACTATAGCAAAATCTGAATGGTCATACTGTGGCTGAGGACAGACTGGGCTTCTGGAGCACCCAGTCGCCGGCGTGGACTCACCCGTCCGTGAGGCGCCAGCATGCCGCTTCAGCCAGAGACGCCTGGGAACTGGTCCCCAGGCGTCTCCGCGTGCGTCCCCAGTGCTTCCGGCGGGTGTGAACGCACTGAAGGTGTGTCACACACGCCACCGGAAGTCTGAACAGTGGCTGCGGCTGCACATAGCCGCGGCTCACCCAGGCAGCCGGCAGCCATGCTCCGCCGCCCCTCACAGCCAGTGCGAATGGGGCAGCCTGGGCAGCTTTTCCCGCGGGGCTTTTGGCCCCGCGGCTGTGCCAGGACAGATCTCCAGTCTGTCCTCGGCCTCAGATAGTGAAAAAATCCTGTGGACAAGTCATTCATATCTGGCTGTTTAATTGCTTTAACACTGTGCAGTCAGAGAAGTACCCTTGGAGACTATACGACTATTTTTGGTCAGCAATTTATGTTAAAAATGAAAAATCCCTTTTTGCAGAAGTATCTGCATGGTCTTCAATGAGTGCTTTGCTCCTCTCACCCTTTTACTTTGCTATTCTGTGTGTATTGCAGGGACTATGCACAACTGTATTATACAGTATAACAGCCTATAAAGCAGAGTTTCAAATGGCTGAAATGGGGGGGGGGGTATGGAATATGAGGTACCTGAATTTGTGGAGTTAAAGGGAAGGATGGGGGGGGGAGAGTAAAAGTTAAAAAAAACTTGTTATATAGCCTAAAATAAATTCTTTAAGATAGCTGAATTTGCCGCCAGGCTAAAAAAAATGGAGCAGTTTTTATAATCTCTATTTGTAAGGTAACTGACCTTGCAAACAATAACTAGTAGCATGTTTGGTAGGGAAGATATGATGCTCTCATTCCCATCAACATTACTGTACTAAGCTGATCCAAGGTGTGGGAAATAATAGCATGAATGTGTAGCTTGAAGGAAGTAGTTTGGAGAATAATCTAAATTTAATAGCATTTGGAACAAAACTGGGATCTGAACATAGGCCTTGAGTTTACCACTACATCATTTCTTTTCTCCAAAGAACCACCCGAAGATCTCAAGAGATATCAGCCTGTTCTAAGGGGAAAATAGAACTCCTCTAAGTAATAATGCAGCCCTAAAATGAATTCTTGCAAAACTCTCCAGTGAGATCTTGTAAGCTGCGTGTATACCAGAAATGACCTCAGCTTTTAAAATTTCATTTGTGGCTTTATATGAGAACCTTCAATGCTAAGCTATCATGAGCTTGGTTTACCTCAGGATGATAAAAACATGCATTGGTGTTCTTGGCTTAAGCCCATGATTCCATGAAGTCTAGTAGCCCAGACCTGGTGATTACGTTTTAAAGCTACCCTCTCTTACTTTTAAACCTCTCTGCGTTATTATGCATCAACTATACTCTCACAAATGCATTTTCCACTGAGATGAGCTGAAGGAAACTTGTGAGCAAGCTATTTGCCAAAGAATGCAATCCATTCTTGACCCGATATTAGTTCCTCTCGACCTTTTTAGGCTTAAGACATTTGAGGCAAAAATAATAGCACAGTTTTCAGATATCACATACATCAGATCCTTTTATACTGCTCGCAGCTTTTTCCTGGAAACGAGTCCACTGATGAGTCTGCTGATAAAGTGATTCCAATACAGGTAGATTTTCATATATTATTCAACTATGCTAGCAATTAAAATATCCTAATTCTCTGTTGATTAATGAGCAATGAGTGCAGATAAAATAATGAGCATCCTTCAGCCAAAGGTTTGGATAATAAATTTTGCATAACAGTAAATTTGGTTCCAGGCTATCTCTTGGAATTCTCTGGAACTGGGTCCTGGAGCTTTCACAAGTTTACCCTGTTCTAATGATAACTAGTCACATATTTAAGTATAGCTCAGGGCCTCTTTCTTTCAATCTCCATAGATCTAGACTTTGTTGGGTGTGGGTCCATGATTTGGTGAAAGTAACCTGCTGGAAGAGTGAGAGCAATTTATTGTTGTCATATGTGGGAAGGTTCCTCCTAGCAGAAATGAACGTGGAAAGGACAGTGTAGAAATTTATTTGTTTGTTTTTTTGTTTGTTTGTTAAACTTTTACCCCGCCTTTCCAGCATAGCCGGCTCAGGGCAGCTTACAACAATATAATACAGTACAACAGGACAGTACAATATAATATACAATATAAAATCAAGTAATACACAAATTTAAAACCATAAATATAATATATATAAAGTGCTAGTACTTAATTCCTCAGGCATACAGTCAGCTTCTCAATTTCCATCAGTTGTCCATGGTACTCAGGTCGGACTATAGTTGGAGAAAGGGAAAGGGAGGAAGGGGACCCAGCATGGTCGGGCTCAGTCATCGCAACCTTTCAACTGTCAGTAGTGACAGTGACGGTAGTAGTCCGGCCCCAAAAACTTGGTGGAAGAGCTCCATTTTACAGGCCCTGCAGAACTGTAACAAGTCCCGCAGAACCCTGATCTCCTCCAGGAGCTCATTCCACCAGAGTGGAGCCACCACTGAGAGAGCCCTAGCCCTCGTTGTTACCAGCCTGGCTTCCTTGATGTACAGGAGGACCAGCCGGTTCTGGGTCCCTGATCACAGTGCTCTTTGGGGGAAATATGGGGAAAGGTGGCCCCTCAGGTTTGCAGGTCCATGGCCATAAAGGGCTTTAAAGGTAAGAACCAGCACCTAGAACCAAATCCAGTATGCTATAGGCAGCTAGTGCAGTGTTCTTAGGGCGGGCTGAATGTGTTCCCGCACAGGAAGGCACAATAACAGCCTCACTGCTGCATTCTGCACTAGCTGTAGCTTTCAGATCTGGGACAAGGGCAGACCCATTGCATGGATCACTGTTGCCAAGTCATTGTGTTCGAGGAAGGGAACCAACTGCCTAATCAGCCTAAGGTGATAAAAGGCTGACTTGGCAGTGGCTGCTACCTGGGCCTCCATTGTTAAGGAGACATCTAGGAGCACTCCCAGGCTCCTAACCCTTGGCACTGGCACCAAGGGTGCCCCATTGAAGGCCGGGAGTGGGATCCCTACCCCCAGACCACCCTGACTCAGGCACAGGACCTCCGTTTTTGTTGGATTCAATTTCAACTGGCTCAGCCTAAGCCAACGAGCTACAGCTTGCAACAACCGGTCTAGATCTTCTGGTTCAGAGTCGGACTGACCACCCAACAACAGATAGAGCTGGGTGTCATCCGCATACTGGTGACAACCCAGTCCATGCCTCCAGGCAATCTGGGCAAGAGGGTGCATATAGATGTTAAATAATATTTGGGACAATACTGCTCCTTGGGGCACACCACATTCAAGTGGGTGCCTTCGGGACAGTTGGTCCCCTCGTGCCACTCTTTGTCCCCAAACTTGGAGAAAGGAAGCAAGCCACTGTAAGCCCAGCCCCTGGATTCCAGTGTCGGTGAGGTGGCGGACCAGTAGCTGGTGGTCAACTGTGTCAAACGCGGCTGACTGATCTATCAACAACAGCACTGCCGTTCCGACTCAATCCAGGTGCCTCCGGAGGTCATCCGTGAAAGTGACCAGTGCAGTCTCTGTCCCGTGGCCTGGGCGGAAACCGGACTGGAATGGGTCTAATACAGAAGTGTCATCCAAAAAGCCCTGTAACTGAATCGCCACTGCCCTCTCTATTAACTTGCCGATATAAGGCAAGTTGGAAACCGGCCGATAATTGGCCAATTCGGCCGGGTCAAATGATGGCTTTTTAAAGAGCAGGTGCACCACTGCTTCCTTAAGTGCCTCTGGGAACAACCCCTCATCAAGGGATCTGTTGATTATCTCCTGCAGTGCACCTCAAAATCCCTCGTGGCTAGCTTTAGCCACAAAGGGCATGGATCAAAGGAGGATGTGGTGGGGTGAACAGTTAGGAGTAATTTGTCAACTTCTTCAAGGCTGAGCGGGCTGAAATAATCTAGAATGTAACAAGAAGATATGCTAGGAGCTTTGAGTTCATTTACTGTATCTGTAGCAGAAAGGTCACGGCAGAGTGACAAGACTTTATCCACAAAATAGCTCGCAAAAGCCTCACAGCCAATATCCAATTCCCTATGCCTATGGTTTAGTCTGTTTGGAGTCAGAGTAGTAATGGACTGAATTGTTCTAAACAATTGAGCTGGGCGTGAGCTTGTGGATGCAACCTCGGCTGTATAATACTGTCATTTAGCGGCCTTGACTGCCATCTCATAGGATCTCATAAACATCCTATGAGATGCTCTTGTAGCTTCGTCACAAGCATGCCACCACTGTCTCGCTAGCCGTCTGCTTTTGATTTACTGCTTTTGATTCACACACATTGTGCACTCTTGCATAATCCTTTTGCTTCCAGCAATGGCAATAGCAGCACACCTGTCCACATAGGCAGCTCAGGGAGGGGAATGGTTACACATGTGTCAAAGTAAGAAAATATTTATTTATTTGATCAAACTGGTATCCAGTGTTCCCTCTAAGCTGAGTTACTCTGAGCTAGCTCACAGTTTTTTAGCCTCCAGCTCACACATTTTAGTCTTAGCTTAGGAAGGATGGCTCCAGAAAAAACTAATTTATGCAGTAGACAAATGTCTTGCTCACAACTTTAATGCCAGTAGCTCACAAAGTAGAATTTTTGCTCACAAGACTCCATGTCTCAGTTGCTCTATGGGGCTCATATGGGGAGAGGCAGTTCTGGAAGTATGTTGGCCCCTGGACTTTAAAGGTAAGCGCCAGCACCTTGAAATGCATCCAGAATTCAATAGGCAGTTCATGCAGCACTGGGTGGCTGTGAGCCCGTACTGCCCAGCACTGTGTCAACACCGTGGTGCTGCATTCTGCACTAGCTGTAACTTCCAGAGCAGAGTCAAGGGCAGCCACACATAGAGAGAGTTACTATAATCCAGCCTGGAAGTGACCATTGCATGGGTCACTGTAGACAAGTCCCAGGGAGTGAGATATGGACCAACTGCCTGATCTGCCTCAGATGGAAAAAGGCAGACCGGGCAGTGGCACTAACCTGGACCTCCATAGAAAGGGAGGCATCCAGGAACACCCCCAGACTCTTCACCCTTGATGTTGGCACCATTGATGCCCCATCGAAGGCTGAGAGCCTGATTCCCTGTCCCAGTCCCCCACAACTCCGGTGCAGGACCTTCATCTTTGTTGGATTTAACTTCATTCAGCTCTGTCACAACCATCCAGCCACAGCTTGTAAAGCCACATCCAGATCTTCTGGGGCAGAGTCCAGACAGCCATTCATCAGTAGACAGAGCTGAGTGCCATCCATATACTGGTGACACACTAGCCCATACCGCCAGATAATCTGGGTGAGGGGGCGCATATAGATATTAAACAGCATGGGGAAAAGAATCACTCCCTGCGGCACACCACATTCCAGTGGGTGTCGCTGAGATAATTCCCCCCCAAGCACCATCCTTTGTCCCCGACCTTAGAGAAAGGAGGTCAGTCACTGCAAGGTGAGTCCCCATATCCCTGCGTCAGTGAGGTGGTGAGTTAATACATCATGGTCAACCATATCAAACACTGCTGACAGATCAAGAAGTATTTGCAGTGCTGAACTGACTTGATCCAGATGTGTCCAGAGATCATCCACCAGGGTCACCAACACTGTCTCTGTCCCATGGGCACGACAAAAGCTGGACTGGAAGGGATCCAAGACTTTAGCATCCTCCAAGAAAGCCTGAAGTTGTATTGCCACTGCCTCTCCACTGCCTTATCCAGGAATGGTAAATTGGCCATTGGGTGGTAGTTACTAAAGACTGTTGGGTCTAGAGGAGGTTTTTTAAGGAGAGGGCCTCCTTTAATCCCCTTGGGAAAGTCCCTGTTGAAATGGACGTTGATAATCTTTTTCAGGGGAGTCCGTACCTCATCACCACAAGTTTTAATCTGCCCCATTGGGCAGGGGACAAGTGGTAAGGGTTCACACCTGCCAGGGTACTGTCAGCTTTGCCTTGGGAGAGCAGACTGAAGTGGTCCAAAACTGGACCCGAAGATGGCCAGTAGGCTTCCAGTTCTCTTATTGTGTCAAATGAGGCCAGACTATGAGGGAATTGGCCTCATAGTCAATCACTAATTCCCTAGCATTTGGCATGCCCTGGGGCAAAGTAATCAGTGGCCGAATAATTCTAAAAAATTGGGCCAGGTGAGAGCCTGCAGACGTAATGGAGGCAGCATAAAAATTTTTCATTGTTTCTTTTGGAGTAAACATGCTAGCTGGAGAACTAGGTGCCTGAGAGTCAGGTAGCCAGCACGATTCCTTTTCCTCATTATGATTCCAAAGAGACCTTCCATACATTCCATTGTGAAGCATTCACATGCATCTTTTATTTCTAATTGCAAGGGCAAGCAAGCAAAAGATGCAGACACCAATTGCTACAACAGTGAAACCATTGGACATGTGCCAGCCATGGAAGGGGGGTACACTTTTCCACAGCCCAGAGTCATGGGGCCGGCCAACCCAGGCTTTATTTCCATTCCCATGGGGGGAAATGTAGATCATGCTTAAGGATCTATAGTGAAACTGATTTTCCTCTTGTCTGTTCAGATTTTGTGAAATTTGTCAGTTTGAACCTGTGTTAGAGAAGGAAAAGGAATATTGTAAGCAATGAACCAGCCCAGCCCAGGTTCTTCCCTAGAACAGATAGTGTGCTCATGCAGTTAAAAATGCAGTTGTAGAAGCAGACAGGGGTCATTTCAAGCAGGAACATGCAGAAACGCTGTTCCGGGAGTAACAAGCCCAGGAGCAGGCACATATGGTGATGCACTGTGGAAAAAAAGCAAAAGCATACTGACTTGATCTGTATTTTCATGCTTGTCAAAGGGTAGCTTCCCTGCAAGAGCAAAGGAAACTTAAAGTGTCTTTAGTCAAAGTGTAAATCTGGCTCACCAGCTCTGAGTTGGGAAATACCTGGAGATTTTTAGAGTGGAGCCTGAGCGGTGGGTGTTGCCTTCTGACACACTTCCCGTGATGTCAGGGTGTGTGGCATATGCAAATAAGGTATGCTAATGAGTTATGTTAATGAGTTCCTGCACCTTTTTTTATGAAATGAACCCCTGGAAGCAGATGATCTTACTTATGGGATAAAAGGCATGTATCCTCTGGGTCCCTGGTTGAGTCATTAAATTGACTGATTTGTATGGCATTATATACAGTTCACCCCCTCTTTCTGCCTGCACAATCAATGGCTAGATATATGCACTTGATTAAAAGATCAGAAATTTTTCAGATTTAGATTACAGGAGGGGTATCCTTACCAGCATTTTGGATTATTCCACGGAAATGTAACAGAACCCAGGGCCAATGTGACAAGCCAACATTGTCTACCTATCCCCCTGATCACCTTCCTCCCCCAAATTACCTTCCCCCCCCAAATCCACACAAACTAACTTTTTAAAATAAAGCTACATGGGAGACTTGCTGCAAACACCTGCTTCTGACTTTCTAGCCCAAAAGCTTACTATGGTAACTACAACCTATGATGGAAATATAAATTCTTTTTTTAAAAAACCCTCAGTTTAGTTTTTTTCCCCCAAGACTACAAGTGAAGCCTATTTCCCCCCCACACCCAAATTATGCTAATCCCTCATCTCTCTGAAAGCTGACATTTTCGATAGACACAAAAGGTCAGCCTAAAACCTCATATTTTTAACAACCTGGCTTCAATTTTTTGGAAATCCAGGTTAGCCTAATAAATTTTTAAAAATTAAAGTCTGTGTTCCAAAAGATTTTTATAAAAAGAACACCTGATTTTTTTAAAAACCTAACCAAAGCCTGCCTATTTATTTGTTTGTGAGTTTATTTGTTTCCTCATTTATTTATTTTGAAGGATACTGACCCCTAAACTGATGAAGATGGACTGATAGCGTGTGAAAACTCAGTTTATGTAAGGCAATCCATTTGCAGAAAGGAAGCATCAATATATCAGTATATGGAATGCTGTGCAGAGTTAATCCAGAAAGTCCATTGATTTCAATGGGTTTAGACTGGAATAATTTGCATAGTATTGTGCCTTAAATTGTTCACATGCAATGCCATTTCAGCTCACAGAAAAAAATCTGGACTCTGACACAAAAGAAATTGAATTGGAAACTAGTTAATGTAGATTTCTAGTTTCAACAGCTTCTGGGTCAATTCCTACAATATATTTTTACTGTTCAGCAAAGATACCAGATTAATTCAGCAAATATCTATCTAGTTATCTAGCTATCTAGCTAACTAGATATAGATACAGATAAAACATTTTTATGGCACCTCTCCAGGACCCTGCCCAAACTGGCTTACAAAATAAAAATAGTTTAAAAAAATAATAAGAAATCAACGCTATTAATTAAAATCCAAAGTTAAAAATGCCCCACCTCAGCATAAAAACAGAGATAATTAAAAACAGACTACAGACATCCTAAAACAACAGTTTCCAAGTTAAAATTGATTTTAAAAATCAGCCCCTTGATTACAAGCCTGGGTGAACAGAAACATTTTGACTTGGTGCTTAAAAGAAAGCAACAAGCAAGCCATAAGGGGAAGTGCATTCCCTAAGCAAGGTGCCACTACTGAAAAAGCTGTCTCTGGTTTCCACCTACATCACCTCTGAAGAAAGGAGCACAGACAGCAGGGCTTGTGAGGCAGATCATAACTGGCAGACTGGACAATATCAGAAGAGGTGATCCTTCAAGTTTCTAGGTATTCTTATCTTTTGATACTGACATTCTTCACAGAACTGTTGAGAGTATTCTGAAGTACTTCATTTTAGCAGTGCCATAGAAATGATTAAAAACATATATGTTCTTAATGTATGGCAGTGGTTCTCAACCTTTCTAATGCCGTGACCCTTTAATACAGTTCCTCATGTTGTGGTGACCCCCAACCATAAAATTCTGCCAACACACACAACAATGAAGCTACTTTTTCAGATGTTTTCTCTTGCATGGCAGTTAGCACCAAACAACTTTAATACAGACTTTAGACACACACATATTTGCAAGCTATTCCCAACAAGACACAACAAATACTCAGGCTTCAGACTTACTTTTCTTCAACAGAAGATGCCATGAGAAAACAAAGGTAGGTGGGGGGGAGAGAGAGAGAGAAAGGGGGAAGAGAGAGAGAGAGAAAGGGAGAAGAGAGAGAGAAAGGGGGAAGAGAGAGAGAGAAAGGTGGAAGAGAGAGAGGGGGGAAGGAAGGTAGGTAGGTGGGGGGCAGCTTTTGCCACCTTTCCTGGGCTCTGCCCCTCGGCACGGAGCCTAGGGAAGGTGGCGGGGAGGCAGCTTTTGCCACCTTTCCTGGGCTCTGCCCCTCAGCGCGGAGCCTAGGGAAGGTGGCGGGGAGGCAGCTTTTGCTGCCTTTCCTGGGCTCTGCACTTTGGTGGGGAGCCTAGGGAAGGTGGCGGGGGGCAGCTTTTGCCACGTTTCCTGGGCTCTGCGCTTCGGCACGGAGCCTAGGGAAGGCAGCGGGGGGGAGCTTTTGCCGCCTTTCCTGGGCTCTGTGCTTCGGTGTGGAGCCCAGGGAAGGTGACGGCGGAGCACCCTAAAGGTGGCGGCGGGGAGGGGGAAGTGGCCATTGACTTACCTGCTGGCTTCTTCCTCCTCATGGCCCCTGCTGGAAGGGCTGCTGGAAGCAGGGGGCGGGGCTCCGGCCCCAACCAACCCCTGCTCTTTGCCCTTAAAGGGAAAGCTCCCTTTGAGGTCAAGAGCCGGGAGGCCGGAACTCACACTTGATCAAGTGCAGAGCCCTTTCCTGCCGGCGGGGAGGGGCAGAGCGGGCTCAGACACCAGCCAGTGACCCTTGTGAAATGGTCATTTGACCCCAAAAGGGGTCGTGACCCACAGGTTGAGAACCACTGATGTATGGGATAGAGCAGGTAGAGAAAGAAGTACTTTTCTCCCTTTCTCACAATGCAAGAACTTGTGGGCACTCATTGAAATTGCTGAGCAGTCAAGTTAGAATGGATTAAATAGTACTTCTTCACCCAAAGAGTGATTAACATGTGGAATTCACTGCCACAGTGATGGCAGCTACAAGCATGGATGGCTTCAAGAGGGAATTGGATAAACATATGGAGCTGAGATCCATCAGTGGCTATTAGCCACAAGGTATAGATAGGATCCCTCAGTCTGGGGCAAGTGATGCACTGTATTCTTGGTGCTTGGGGGGGGGGGGCAACAGTGTCCTGGCCCCACTGGTGGACCTCCTGATGGCACCTGGTGTTTTTGGCCACTGTGTGACAGAGTGTTGGATTGGATGGGCCATTGGCTTGATCCAAGATTGGCTTCTCTTATATTCTTATGTTCTTATGTCTCTGCCTTCTTTATTCAGCCAGCCATATCAAACCAGTTAGCTTTCTCTCAGATTGCAGTTTAAAGGCAAAACTGGGTGAGATTCTGGCAGTTCTGTGTTCAAAGCTCCCAAGCACTGTATAGATATAACTCATGCAAAGGGACCACAGATCATAGAGGGAAAAGGTTTACTACAGTCTTGCAAACATTCTGTTAGTCACATTGAAGCAAACATACAGGCACTCAATATGTTGCCAGCATAAGGTTGCCAACCTCCAGCTAGGGTGGAGTTCTCCTGGTATTACAACTGATCTCAACTATAGTGATCAGTTTTCCTGGAGAAAATGTCAGCTTCGCTGGGCAGACTCTATGGCATCACACCCCTCCTCAGGCTCTGCTTCCAAATCTCCAGGAATTTTCCAGTCCAGAGTTGGCAACCCTATGCCAACATGTTTACTTTAGTACAGCAACTAGCAAGTTTGCAGGTCTGTGTCAGGTCTGGGAAAAGCTGCTCAGCAGTCCTAATCTGAACATGGAGCACAGCTTCTATTTACAAAGACTTCAAACATGGAACTCCCAAAATCATTGGTAGCTATCATACCCCAATCTGCAGATACTTATATCTGTGGATCAGGGCCAGATGGAGAGAAGCTCTCTGCTGTGCTGCCAGCCCTGCTGCATTCAGGTCAAGTCCACTGGCAGCCAAAGACATAAATAGGCCAGCTCGCCTAACCCTGGTATGGGGAGAGGTGGTTGGGCAGAGCACCAAAGATTGGGGGGAGGCAGACAGAGCACTGATGATGAGGTGGGTGGGTAAGAGCAGTGAGGATGGGAATGGGTTGTCCCATCCTTGCAAGTTTTTGCGGGTCTCCATCGGCTTGCCTAGTTTGGACCCAATGTGAACATTTTTATTTTACTGTCATTTTTAAAACATTTCTTTAAGGTATACATTAGGTCCAAAGGTTGATAATTTCGAATACCACACATTTGTATATGCATACAATATAGAGATAGAAGTGTTTTCTTCTACAGTTCAGTTTTGTGCATGTCATAGTAAATGAAACCGTAACTAACAGTGCTCATATAGGAAATGGCCATGCTGTGTAAAATGTTGCCTGGGGTGTAGTACAAACTTGTAACACAGACCCCCCCCCCCAAAAAAAAACACATACCACAGTCCATTCTCCTCCCACACGTACAATCTCACAAGTTATGAAAGAAAAGTTTCTATTTTAATACTGATTTTATTTTCTACATTTCTGAAATCACACTGAGACTTTTTACCTTAAGCACACTGGTGAGTTAGTCTGAAAGTTTGATTTCTCTAAGGTAAAGGTAAAGGTTTCCCTTGCTCAAAAGCCAGTCAAATCTGACTCTAGGGGGCGGTGCTCATCTCCGTTTCCAAGCCGAAGAGCCAGTGCTGTCCAAAGACATTTCAAGGTCATGTGGCCGTCATGGCTAAATGCCAAGGCGCACAGAACGCTGTTAACTTCCCACTGAAGCAGTACCTATTTATCCACCTGCAATTTCTTGCTTTCAAACTGCTAGGTTGGCAGGAGCTGGGGCCAGAGATGGGGGCTCACTCTGTCACACGGCACTCGGGTCTCAAACTGCCAAACTACTGATCTTCTGGTCTGCAGTTCAGCATCTTAACTACTGAGCCACCGTGGCCCCTTGATTTCTCTAGCACTTGTAAAATAGGCCTTCCTAACTCTGATACATGAAGAGTTAGTACAATAACATTTTTATAAGTATGCTGTTAGGGAGATTTCTGCATACGCATATCAGATTTGCATTTAGAACAGGTAAATAAGCTATAATTTCCCCCCATTTTGTTACCATGCCAATTGTTCTTTCCAGGGTGACTGTTGTTGGGTACTGTATGCTATCTTCAAATGTTTATGTTTCATTCCCTAACTCTAGATAGGCTCAGCACAGTTATTGCACCTGCTTTTTGTCCAGTGTAACTCAATTTCACAGCCCATTTGTGGAGACTTAAGTTGAAATGGGGTCTGGCTCCTGCTAAATTCATGGCTGATCAGATTCTGAATCGTTGAGATCAGACACTAAGCAGCCTTATTTTATCTGGCAGAGGCTTAAGGATGTTCCTTTTCGACAGAAGTTCAAAAGCTGGAGCCAGGTGAAAAGAAAATACATATGTTCAGGGGGTCCAGAATTTGTAGCTGTGGTTTAGTATCCAACATTATTTTCTCTTAGCCACCTATAAAGCTCACTCCTACCACACTATTACTTGTAACTATAACCGATAATGATGGATAGCTGTGTTAGCCTGTCTGTGGCAGTAGAAATGAGCAAGAGTCCAGTAGCACCTTAAAGACTAGCAAAATATTTGGCAGGGTATAAACTTTCATGAGTCACTGCTTACTTCTTCAGATACAGCTAGAATGGGAGTCCATCTGTCATATTTATTGGAAATTGTTGTGATTTCAGATGCCAAATGACATTAGCAGGCAAATGACAATAGCAAGTGAATGACAGTAGCAAGCATGATTGGATTTAGGTGAGATATACAGAGGGCCAATAGGCGTGGAGAAATCAGCATTGGCAATGAGATAGGAAACCTAGGTCTTGTTTCAATCCAAGTGGATGTATTGTTTTGAGTTTTATTATCAATTGCAATTCAGCAGTCTCTCTTTCTAATCTCCCTTTGAAATTCCTTTCTAAAAGAACTGCTAATCTTAAATCAGCAACTGAATGTCCTGGAAGGTTAAAATGCCCCCCCCCCCTTTTTGAATGTTGTGGTTCATAATGGATTTATGTCCATTAATTTTTTGTCGAAGGGACTGGCCTGTTGGTCCAATGTAGAGGGTGTAGATAGGAACTCTCAGTCTGGGGCAAGTTATGCTCTGTATTGGTGTTTTTTGGGGGGCGCAACAGTGGGAGGGCTGGACCGTCTGAGGACACCTGGTGTTTTTGGCCACTGTGTGACAGAGTGTTGGACTGGATGGGCCACTGGCCTGATCCAACACTGGCTTCTCTTATGTTCTTATGTTCTTAGGGTGGAAGGGCATTGTTGACACATGATGGCATACATCACATTAGAGGATGAGCAGGAATATGAACCTGAGATGGTATGGCTGATGTTGCTGGGTCCACTGATGCTGTTGCTAGGATCTATATGAGAGTAAAGTTGGCATCTTGGTATGTTGCAGGCCTTGGTACTGTTAACATGTTACTGTTAAGTAGTTTGTCACTGTGGGTGAGAAGTCTCATCCCCTGTCATGAAAGCTCATTCGCTGCCACGTATTTTGTTAGTCTTTGAGGTGCTGCTTCATGGAGGGGGGCCTGGCATGATGTGGTCCATGGGGTCGCGGAGAGTCAGACTCGACTGTGCAACTGAACAACAACTGAACAACAAAGGTGTTGCTGGACTCTTGCTCTTTTCTGTTGTAACTATAATGGCATTCCTGTGTTGATAAGACCTTGTACTAACTATGTTAATAAAAGAAAAACAGTTTTTACTTGATTTTTATTTTCTTTTTTATAAACAACAGGAGTTTGGACTCATTCTTATTAGCTAAATGCATTCTCTCTCAAAGTAGCCTACCTCACAGGATTGTTTTGAGGATAAAATGAAGAGGGAAGATGTATGCCTCCCTGAGCTCCTTGGAAGAGAAGGAGAACAACAATACAAAAGAAAATTATAGCAATTCAAATTAGGAAAATCCATTTCTTTTCTGGAACAAGTATGAGAAATGCATAGAGACAAAAGAAGAGAAAGTTTCAGGATTTGGAAAAGCTTTCTATTTTAGTAGGAAATCAATAGCAATTATGATTTCAGTTTTTAAAACAACTCCTCTGCTAGATAGCATAAAATCAGTAGTATAATGGGGTACTTTTATGGTAGTGCTGAATGTGAATCATTGTAGTCATTAGGGCAAATGGATCATTATGGCTGTTCATCTCAGTCTAGCTCTGCTCTGTTTCTAGCTGGTTAGGAGCACCTGCTGCCTGCAGCATTATGCATGATAAATTAGAACAAACGAAGCAGGCTCACTCCCGGGTTTTCCAACCCCAGGAAAATCAACTACTTTCCTGGAAGTCGCACTTTCAACCCACGATTTTGCCGATCTGGATAGCCCTCTCTCACAATGATTGTGAGAAAGGGTCATCTGATCGTCCTTCGGGGGGGGGTTTCCCTGCTTGCATTTGAGCACTTGGGCACTCAAACACTTGGCCGCCTGTGTTCCTTGAAATGCCCCACACTCCGCTCCAGGCCTCAAGCCCCACTGGCTGCTGCCTGACTCACACACGCACATGGCATGCTTCTCCCTGCTTCTCTCTACTTCTCCCTGCTTTTCCATCAGGCGGCAGCCGGTGGGGCTCAGGGCCCGGAGCAGAGCATGGGGCGAGCCAGCCAGTCAGCTGGCCAGTTCCTCCCTTCGGTGTTCAGGGAAGGCAGCCATGTGCGGGTGTGTGGGTGGCCCTCGCCTTGCCTCCCCCAGTTGCCGGCGGCAGTGGGTTGGGATGTGTAATCATCCCAACCCAAAAGAAAACATCCCAGATTAAAGTCTAGTGGGACAAAATCTGAGATTAGGGTGCTGTGTGACTCAGTTTCATATAGGGATGGGCACAAACTGGGAAAATGGAGGTTTGTTGAGGTTTGTGGGATCTCATGAACCATGGACTTTCCTGGTTAATGAACCGCTTTGTCCTTCATGAGGTTCGGGGAAGATCTGTTCTTCCCTCTCTCCTTTCTGCTGGAGTGGCTCCCTGAGGCCAGCAGAATGGAGGGGGAGGGAGATTTTGCAAATACCATTTAAAGGGAACATTGCCCTTAAATAGCTTTTGTAAGTGGGCACCGCACACAAGTGAAGTCCAAGTAGCAAGTCCACCAGGAAGTGGTGAACTCGCCACTTGGACTTCACTCACATGTGGCACTCTCTTGCAAAAGCCATTTAAATTTTAAACAACTTTTGCAACATTTAAACTTAAAATGGATTTTGCAAGAGGGCACTGCATGCAAGTGAAGTCCAAGTGGCGAGTTCACCACTTCCAGGTGAACTTGTCACTTGGACTTCACTCTCGTGTGGCGCTGGCTTGCAAAAGCCATTTAAAGGGAGTGTTCTTTTTAAATGGCTTTTGCAAGCCATTTCATTTTTTTTACCTTTTATTTATAAAAAATAAACAAACACCAAGAATCATACATTACCATAAGCAAAAATTACAAGGCATTTTGCTCCAAGCAGGGAGGGGAGTGAAAGGGATCACTGAAATGGCTTGCATCTATTTCAGCCTTTCAGGCCTTTCAGGCTGAAATGAATGCAAGCCATCTCAGTGATCCCGTTTGTGTGATCCCCCCCCCCCCCCAATGCTTCCAAGCAGGGAGGACTGAGAGAGATCACTGTAATGGGTGCAAGCCATTTCAGGGAACCCTCTCACTCCACCCCACTTCCCATCATTAACCCTACAGACTTCCAAAATCATGTGGAGGGTCATGGGAGGGTCATGGATAGGGATGGGTATGAACCACACATGTTCATCATGAAATTAGGTTTGTGGTGAAATTTGTGCACATCCCTAGTCTTACAACAGTGTTATCAGGCCCCAATGGATTTACTTACCAGGGTGAAAATCATTAATGCACTGGCATGTTGGCAAGTGCTTTTGTGGAACCCTTGATATATTTTTGTATGGTTTGCCTCTGATAGCAGTGGCATCCACTATAACAAGACTCATGTGACAAATTAAAGACTGGGTTTGTAAGATTGTGAGGTTCCAGTGCATGAAACTCAGCTTTCCTTAATGCTTCTCATTTCCTGGAAAGAAATAATTGGGGAGGGGGAGATTTGTTTAAGGATACATGCCCTACAAGTATCATTCCATTGGCCTTAGAATATTGTAGAGAGGAGCTCTCAGGATTTATATTGGTGGCATACAGTTAAGAGGCAAGATGACAGTCATCAGAAAGTTTGGTTTGATACATAAAGGTAAATTGGTTGCCTGAAACTAATTGCAGATGAACTTTATGCTCTGACACTTGGGTATTTCTCTAAGTTAGAAAAGCAGTATTTGCCTAATTAAGCACACATTCATATAATATTGGGGATGCTGCTGGAATCCAAAACTAATTTGTTTGGCATTGGGTCCAGTTTCCATCAAAAACAATTTCATTGAATCCTTTTTAGGATAAAGGCAGACTAAAATCCTTTTAAATACATAAATAGGTTGTACATGGTATGAGTGTCTGGCACCAGGAAATAAGTCTGGCACCTCTAAGCCATGTTGGGCATAAAAACCCAATTTGCTATATTTTACCCTGAAGTTTGATTTGATTAAATTTTTAAATTATCTGAATACTAAATGAACATAGTAAAGAAATACTTGAAAATCCAACTATGTTTTGGAGCTGAAATGTTAATAACCACCTCAGAAACAGTAGCAAGGGAAATTCCATTGTATGCTATGTAGTCCACCAACATCTAATAAGTGACAGTTTGCTATCTATAAGTATTTCTTATTCATTAGTGACTCCTGTGTAATTTACTTGCATCTGTTCTTCATAACGTTTTCATTAAAAAACTGAATGAACATGCTCGTCTTCCTAGATGATAATTTCCAGTGGGCTGAATATTCGTTGAGAAGGCTGAGGTCTTGAAGGACATTTTTCTTCCCGCCTTTGATGTGGTCTAGCTGTCACTCACTGACTCAGTTAAGAGCCTAGGTGTTATTCTGGATCAGCATGATTGTTTGAGAAGCAAGTTAAGGCAGTTGCAAAAAAGACATTCTTCCAGCTTCATTTAACATAGAAGATGCCCCCTTACTTTGATGAAGCTGATCTGTGCAATGGTTGCCTCAAGGCTTGGTTATTGCAATGCTCTTTACATGGACCTGCCCCTAAGACAACTCAGAAACACCAGTTGATACAGAATGTTGCAACCTGGATACCATTGGGCACTAGGCAGAATATGCATGTCACCCCACCCCATGCATGTCATACCCACCCTCACTGCCTCACCCGCTCCCCAGGTGCCCCCACCTGCCCAGCCCGGCGAGCCTGCCTTGGGACTCACCACAGCTGAGTGGTGGTTGGGGAAAGCCAGAGCAGGCACACGTGCTTCCCTTCCACTGGCACCCGCTTGCCTTTTGGCTGGCACTCCTGCTGTTGATAGCGGGGAGGCTGTGAGCTCTGCAGCAGCAGTGGCAGTGGGCCTCTCCATCCAGTTTGGCAAAAAGTTGGGAGGCCTGGTCCCAAGATTACCCCCTGTAGCTATGGGCCTGCATTCTACTATCATTTTGCAGAATGTGCAAAACAGAATTATTCAGGAGGGCATTTTTGTAAATTTCATATCATAACTGTAATATAATGGAGCAGCTGATAAGGTTGCTTTATAAAGGAGAGTATTATAGCTTAGTAGTGCAATGTATAATAATGTATTCCTTTCTTTTTACTGCATTGCACTCTACCTTTGTAACCCATTTTCTGCATTTTGACATATTATGCCTAAAAATATTTGTAATCTGCCTTGAGTCTCAGTGAGAAAGGTGGGCTATAAACAAAGTAAAAACATAACATAAAAATTAAATGTGTAAGGTGCTGCTGGACTTCTGTTTTAATTTGATGCAACAGAGTAATGCTGCTACCTGTCTAAAATTGTGATGGCTTGCACTGAGTTAGTAACTGAGAATTAGCTGTGGCTATTTTACTAGTTATAGGCCGAGGACAGACTGGCAATGTAAAGCGGCAGGAATGTGGAGGGAACTGGTGCGGGGGGGAAACTCCACGGAGCTGGCCGTTCATACTGGCCAGAGCAGTGCGCATTGGTGTCGATACGAAGCGTTCAGACTGCCGCAGAGCCGGCTCCGTGGCTCGCGCAGCCTCGTTGCACTGGTGGCGCATATGCGCATATGCGAAATGGCAAGAGATGGGGACAATGCTTTCTTTCATCTGTGTTTTGTATATGCGCACATGCGCACTTGCGCATAACTTAGTGCCGGCGCATTCACACTGCCGCCTCCGGATGCCTCCCACTTCTTCCGGTTCACACTGTTTGGAAGCGGGAGGCATGCGGAGGATGGCCCCTGAACACCGGTTTCTCCCGGTGTCCTGTTAAAGCGGATGGAAAGCGACTGGGAGACGGGTAAGTGCGAAACGGAGCCGATGGACAGATGCGCATGTCTGAACAGGCTCCCTTCCTCCACTTCCGACTCGGGGCTGTCCCGCTTTACATTGCCAGTCTGTCCTCGGCCATAGCATGTCCAAGCTCTAACAGTGCAATCCAAACAACACAATCCCCGTTAAATACACCCGAGAAGGATTTTGCGGATGGCACAGTAAGACAGACCTTGTTGAAGCACTGATAAAATAGTGTACAGCTTGGGGCACCTCTTTGAACTGAAAAGCATGCTGTCAAACAAAATAGCTTATTGAATTTTTATAGGCTTTTTATAACTCACTATTATGAAGAAAAGTTTTCTAAGCTTGGATTTAATAACTGCAACCCAATACAGAGTTATTAATGGATTTACAAGATTATCTATACTCTCAGGTGTTCAGGGGGGAAATATTTTCCCTGGTTTTCTTTCCCAAGACATGATATTGCTTCTGCTTCTTTGATAACCTCTCTTTATAAATTGTCTTCATTTCTCCATGTTTTTGAAACTTTGTTCAGGAATTTGGTGGTTTTTGCTTTTATCTCGCTGTCAAAATCGTAGTAAACCTTCAGACTAAATTTAATAATGACATAAAAATGGAGTTGAAATGTGGGAGTGCAAAACTTGAAATCTGGCAAAACTTCTCAATTATGAATTTAAACACTGAGCTATACATTTGCATGTGTCAAATCTGATAATGAGAGGATGATATTGCTTCAAAAACACTTTTTACATTTCTAACTCAGACAACAAAACTGAATGGAGTGGGGCTCTGCTAGAGCATCTGTTTTGCATGCAGAAGGTCCCAGGTTAAATCCCTGACATCTCGACCTGACAATCTGGAGAGCTGCTGCCAGCCAAAATAGATAATGTGGATAAACCAATGGTCTGATTCAATGTAAAGCAGTTTCATGTGTTAAATGGCTTGGATCTGTTGAAAAATGAACAGGGTTGTGCTAACGAAATGAAACTTTTCTGTCTTTTCCTGTCCACTGTAGATCCCTCAAAAAGTTATTCCTGTGAGTTGACACTCTGAAATTATATGTGGTATGGCAGTGGATGTTGCCACTAGGATAACAATCATAATCCTCTAATTGTACAAGTGTCTTTGTGGACTGTCTTGAACATGGCATCCAGCCTGATGAGCAGATGCCCAGTGACAAGATCACTGGGGGAGGAGATGACTCATTCAACTCCAGTTTGTTTGTTAACATAAAGAATGATCCAAAATGTTATAAGAATCATACAGTACTCTCATATGATAGCTCCACCCAGGGGTGTAGAGTTTTGGAAATCCAGGGGGGGTGGGGGCTGCTTAGCGCGCGCACGAAGCGCTCTCGCTGGAGCGATGTTCTCCCCCCAAACCGCCCCGCCTCCCCGGGCCCTTCCGAGGCCTGCCAGCCACTGCTGCCGGTGCCTCTCTCCCCCCCTGCCACCCCTTCCCTCTCCCTCTCCAGCAGCGGCCGCCAGCCTCGGAAGGACCCGGGGAGGCGCAGCAACAGGCGCTCCATTTTCCCGGGGGTGGCTGAGCCCCCCCCCCGGGAAATTTCAAGGGTGGCTCAAGCCCTCGAGCCCCCCCGTACTCTATGCCTATGGCTCCACCAATGGATCTTTTTGGGGAAAGGGAGGGTAGCAGGCTGACATCAATAGTCATAGTGCTGACCAGCGACTGGTGCCCGCAGCACACATCATTCTGCATGGCTGCCATACTGTATAAACTCATGAGCACAGCAGCTTTGTTTAGTTATTTATACCATACCCTTTCTTCAAAGAGCTGAGGATAAAAATTTATTTATTTACTTACTTACTTACTTTTTTAATACTATGACATTCTCAATTGAGACTTGAGGAAGATTATACAATTAAAACCAACAAAACCAAAGCAGAATACATACAATCAACAGTGCCGTAAAATGGGATTACAAAATCAGAGTTGTACGTTATACAGTATACAATACATACAGTAAAACAGCATAACAATGAAACAAAACTGGATTGCCATATTATAGAAATGTGCAGTGGCACAGAGTATACAGTGAACAAATCAATGAAAACTAAAATTTTACAGTAGAGAAGAGTAAAAGTCCAGTAGCACCTTAAAGAGTTAACAAAATTTGTGGTAGGGTATAGGATTGCCAGCCCCCAGGTGGGAGAGGAGGATCCCCAGATTTTTCAGGCTCCTGCCCAACACTGGCCAGCTGGCCAGCTGGCCAGTGGGGGAAGCCCCGCCTCAACAGTCACAATCCAGCATGATGTCCCCAATGTGATGTTGTCAGATGGAAGTGACATCATCACACTGGGAATGTCATGTAGCAACGCTCTGGTATTTGGGGCAAAACTCTATGGTAACCATAAGAGTTTTCCCCAAATATTAAAATGTTGCCATGTGATGTCCCCGGTGTAATGACATCACTTCTGTGTGATGTTATCACGTTGGGGACATCACACGTGGTGATGTTGCCCCACCCCCACTCCCAGAAAGCTCCCTCCCACCACCACTCTGCCAGCGAGAGCCAAGGACCTGGCAACCCTAGTAGGGTATGAGCTTTTGTGAGTCATTGCTCAGCAGTGACTCATGAAAGCTCATACCCTAGTATACATTTTGCTAGTCTTTCAGGTGCTACTATACTCTTACTCTTTTCTACATCTACAGACAGACTAACATGGCTACCCATCTAAAATTTCACAGACATTAATTGTGACCCTATTCTCTTTATTGAAAGGCCATCTTGAACGCCCATGGTTCATGGTTACCCAATAAGCTTCCTATATGAGCAGGCCTTGAACATAGATCTCTCTTATTCACCCAACAGTCTATTCACAGCACCATATCGACTTTTAAAAATGCTAATTTTCTATATATATTTAAATATATAAGCTCAAGAATTATGATGCATACACTGAAAATATAAGTAAGTATATTACTGTGGTTCACTAGAGCCAGAACCCTGGGTCTTCAAAGAGGGCTTTCAAGGATGGCCATTTGAGGAGATTAAATACAGTTCCTTCAGGACTTGGAAATGCCGGTTGTCTTGCAAAATGTCCTACAGTTTTCTGAAAGTTTTATAATGATTTATGAGTTAATTGGGCTTTTACTGTGGGCACCACTTCATTTCTTAAAGTGGCTTTTCATATCTAAGCCTTCATGATCCAAAGCAAAATGTTGTTGTCAGCATTTGGCTGTTGAATTTCTACCGAAGCTACTTTTTGGAATATTTTTAATCCTTCAGTCTCTTGGGTTCACCCTACAAGCTTGACTTGCACATATGAAGTCTGTGAGGAATATAATTATATTCATTTTTCATTCAATAAAGACTCAAATGCCAAATCAACATTTCATTGGAACCTTTCTTTTAAAGGAAAATTAACATTTTAGAATACATGCATAAATTCAGGAATACATTTCAGTGGGTTACTGGGCAAGGATCATGGGTGTGTTTTCCCCTCTTACTCCTTTGATTCTCCTCCCCTGGAAGGGGAGTTCTTCCAGTTAAACCATAATCAAGGAGCAGTGAAGTATATTGCAGAGAGCACTTCTGGAAGAAGAAAGGAACAGAACAGGGGCAATCCACTCATTCCTAGTTTTAAATTGTCATTTAAAAAAATTATGTTGGCACTGAAGCCTAATTCTCATGTTGTTTCCATTGCAGAAACTCTCTTCTGTATCCAACACATACACACACAACACACAGAGAGAGGGGGGGAGGGGGGGAGAGAGAGAGAGACCCTTCAACATTATCTTATATTTGAAGGGGGTTATTTTTCAACAGCTGTGTCTATATTTTGTAAGAGCACTATTATACTGTCTTGCAAAACTGAAACAATAGTAAAAACACTTTCAAATAAACAGAAGGAGGAGGAGAAGGAGAAGATTGACTTTATACCCCATCCTTCACTACCTGAAGGAGCCTCAGAGCAGTTTACAATCCCTTTCCCTTCCCCTCCCCCACAACAGATACCTTGTGAGGTAGATGGGGCTAAGAGAGCTGTCTTGAGAACTTTCCTTGAGAGAACAGCTCTGAAAGAATTTATGACTGACCCAAAGTCACACCAGCAGCTGCATGTGAAGGAGTGGGGAATCAAACCCAGTTCTCCCAGATTAGAGTCCGCACTCTTAACCACTACACCAAATTTGCTCCCCCATTCCCCCCAAAAAAGATTCCACACAAAAAAAATGAGTTCAACTGTGATTTATTTGTTAAACTGATCTGAGCCTTATTAATACCCAACCCTCAATGCAGGCACCTACCTACTGGGCTGCCAGAGGCATGCCAGCATTAATGGGCAACCCCACCCAGGCTCCAAGCACAAGGCAGCCTTAATCCGTCAATTGCTTTTCCTGGTCTGCATTCCAAGGTATGCTGAAGAAGCTGTTATTCCACCATCTTTCCCTCATGCTGGCAAACACGATCATTCAACTGGTGAAGTCCCATCCCTGAGGGGACCTTGTGCCAACTGGTGAGATGAGATACTTGGGAAGGCTCTCCCCATCATAAAATGTCTGAGGGTGCTCACTATAGTCTACTAATTTAAACACAATTCTGCATTGTTCCAGCCAATCTCAGTAGGGCCTAACCAGTCTTAACTGGGCCTAATTAGAACACATCACCCTGACAAATTGGCAAAGCGAAGCAGGTAGAAAAGAATCTGGGCCATTCTGGCAGAGTCCAAAAAATCCTACTTGGTCCAAAAGCAACCAGCTATTTCCATCTTACAAAAATATCAGAATGAGTACATGGACAGCTCTGAATGGCAAGTGCCTCTATAGGGGAGGAGCAAGTTTGAAAGATTTGCCTGCTCCTTGCCTTTTGTTGGTAGGGAGTCCAGTCTCCCAGAAAACTTTATGGTTTTACCATAGAGTTTCTGATAATTCCTTGAGCTACCCTAAGTCACAACTTTTTTTCTACAGGAAGTGACATGGCTCCACATGCAATACTGTGGGGTTTTTTTGTTAACGCAGTGGTAGGCAACAACAGTGGCAGGTGAAGGGAATGGGACCCCTAGGTCCACCAGCCAACCTACCTTTAGCTGCTCCCCCCTCTCTTTAGCTTTCATCCTTCTCTCCCCATGACAGGCTCTTTCCAGAGAAAATCTGGCCCAGTTTTGCAGTGGCTGCTGACACCAGATCCAGTTGTGGTAGATTGCATGGAGGGCCCCATTGCATGGTAGCCGGCACTGGGCTGGACCCAGTTGTGTGGTGGCCAGTACCAGGTTGGCCTGAGTGGTGTGGGTAGTGGTCTTAAATATTAATAACAGCTACAATTAATAATAAAGTTACCCCTTTCCCTATTGACCCTGATTAGCTAAGCAGGGATTTTTTTTCAGTGCAATAAATTTGCTTAAAATTACAACTTGAGCCAACCTGAGCTTGTGGACCAAACTACATGTTATATGTAATATATCATAGCCATGGGGACTTGCAACTGGACAGCAAGCATGCATTCCCCATGGGAACTCAATACTGAAGTGCCACAGGGTTCAGTTTGGATCAGTATCTGGCACAGAGGAGAGGAGAGGCTGCAGCTTTCTTCCCTAGCCATTTTCCTTACCCCAAATGGCTTGCGAGTTATTTGCCCATGGACAGCTATATATGTAAGTATTCAGTGCACATATATCCCCTGATGGGGCAAATAATGCCTCTGTGGCCATTTGGGGTCAGGAAAATGGCATGTGGGGAGGGCTGAAGTTTCTTTCCTTACACCATGATCTGAATGGGATCCCTGCCATGCTTCAGACTTTAATTCCCAGAAGGAATTTGCAGTAGGGTTGCCAAGTCTGGGTTGGAAAATACCTGGGAACTTTGGGGGTGGAGCCAGGAGAAGGTGGGGTTTGGGGAGGGGAGGGGGCTCAGCTAGGGTTGCCAGCCTCCAGGTGGGGCCTGGGGATCTCCTGCTTTTACAACAGATCTCCAGCTGACAGAGATCACCTCCACTGGAGAAAATGGCTGCTTTGTCTATGGCATTGTACTATGCTGAGGTCCCTCCCCTCCCCAAACCCCACCTTCTCCTGGCTCCACCCCCAAAGTCCCCAGGTATTTTCCAACCCAGACTTGGCAACCCTAGCCTCAGCATGGTACAATGCCATAGAGTCCACCCTTCAAAGCAGCCATTTTCTCCAGGGGAGCTGATCTCTGTCAGCCAGAGATCAGTTGTAAAAGCAGGAGATCCCCAGGCCCCACCTGGAGGCTGGCAACCCTAATTTGGAGCTCCCATATAGCTGCAAGTCCTTGTGGCAATTACATGTTAAATATAACATACACATGAGTGAGCAGCAGTGGTTGGGTCCAGTAAGTCAAATTTGGAATACTTTCTCTTTGGGAGACCAACTATCAGAGATTTTCTTTTAATAGTAAATTTCCCTATTCTGAAAACAAGTTCTCTTATCACTGTCATATCATAAGTGCAAAATCCTGTTCAAAAAATTATCAGGTGCAGAAAAACAATGTTTCAAATGGATCAGTGCATCCAGTGATCCCACCATGGTCATATCCTGATGTGGGTGTGGTGGTTTTGTGGTAAATAGGAAAACTATTGTGAGTTAGAGAAAGAGAGGCCTGAAGAAGAGCTGTACATGTATCCTAACTAAGACTGATCCTTTACACATTCCAAAATATTACTGTGTTGGTTAAATTGTTAAAACAAGATTAGATTGTCAAAGGTTTTGCTCCTCCTCTCTACCTTCTTTAATCTAGCTCTGTACTGCAATTATCTCCCTCTTTTAATAACAGTAATAGCATTCATAACTTATTTCCTGTTTGTAGACTGTGGCTCAGAGCAATTCTTTCTACTTTTGGTCTGTAATATATGTATTTTGAGGCTTGCAGAGCTATCTGCAGACTCTTGCCAGATTAGACTTGAAGTAAACTGATTTTTATCAAGCCACTGGGTAATTCTGACCATTTCATCTGACAATTTTAGTACTGTACTGTGGCAGCTGACTTGTGTAAGTAAAGGATTACTGTAGCATCAGTCTACTGGAAAAAAGTCTTTGTGGATATTCTTTCAACATGTATTCATTAAAGGTAAGAGGGGAAAATCTATCACATTTGTGTTTTAAAGGGGGGGAAAACCCTAGTCAGATGAAGTACCAAGGGGTTTGGGTGTTATTGTTATGTTCCTAAATTACACTGAAACAAAGATATTGTGTGTGTGTGTTTAAAGAGCACACTATGAAGTGCAGTTTCTAATACAGCAAAGTTGCTGCAGTTGTATCCTTCCCATAGTTCATTAAGAAGGCTATGATGTTCTGCAATGGGTTTCAATGGTTCAGCTAGGTGCATTGCTATCCAGATATTAAATGCATCACGAAATGTGTATCCTAAATGCTTTTGATTCTGCTTGAGGATGACAAGATTTTTTCTTTTAATATCATTGCTGAAACAGGGCACTGTGTTTTCTTTAGGATAGTTAGTGCTGGATTATGAGTAGATAATCTCCGTACAAGTCAATAAGCCTTAGAGGGATTTCAGTAGATTGTTGATAACAAGAAATCTTGTCTTTACCAGTTTTCTTTTTTTATCTTGAGTTTCTCATTCACTTTTCTTACTGGTCAGTAAATGACTTCACATTCTCACAAAGCAACACTCTGCTTTGTCTGATATGGTGATTTTGTTTGTCTGGCATGGTCCCATGCAGGATATATCATTATTGCTTTCAGGCATTCTCTGGCAGCATTTTTCTGAGCAAAAGAGGGTATGTCTGGGTATTCTTTAATATACATGTGCATAAAGTATGTGTCTGGGGAAATGGTTTTATACTGAAATGTCTGTCTATTGTTGTTTTAAATAAACAAATTGTAAGAATTCTCTTGGTTGAAATTTAATTTGTCTAAGAACTTTGCTTTTCAGACTTTTTGACAATATTATAAAAAGATGTAACCCCCACAGGTTACAGCTAGTTCCTGTTGGTAACTTGAGGCAATTAATCAAGGTACATGGAAAATGCAGCTGTTGTCTGTATTTGGTTTCCCATTTAGCTGCGGTGGGAGAAACATTTACATAATATTTTATAATATATAGAATGCATGATTCTTGTTCAAAAGATGCGTCCCACACAGCAAAAAAGTAACTTCTAAGGCCATATTTATGTGATACATTCCTCAAAATATTATAATGGTATGAAATCCAGAAGCTAGTAACAAGAAGCCCAAATACACTAGTCCCTCACAATTCATGTTTTTCCCCCAAAATATAATATTTTCCCAGTTACTACTATAATTCCAGTTATAATTGTTTGTATGCTTTGTGCCTTTGGGGGTATAATAGTTGATGAGTGTACTGTATTGACATGGAAATAGGTTTTTAATCTGTATATTGTATACATTGTGTCTGTAGCTTGTAATGAGACTTAGACGCATCTGCAGTATGATTTCTCAGCTGTATGAGTTTCATAGAAAGCTAAGGACACTAATGTGTTTCCTGAGTTCATGACCCAAAATTGAAATAAAAGCACCCATTCAAATATGCAAATCACTGCTTTTATTTCTAAAATGACTCTTTGGGTACATAACTCATATTTCCAACATGTGAATAAATCAACTGTATAGGCATACTGTGTGAGTTGTTCAAATGTAATTTTAGTCATATTGGAGTGGGATCTCATAGAAATAATACAATTCAATAAAGCAAATGCAGTTTAATTAAGACAGCATGCATGTGGGATTGCATGTTATTAAAATATCATTTTCATCCTGTGAAATTATTGTTTTTTTTGGAACATCCTTCCATAAACAACACCAGACTGATTATAACTGATCAGAACAGACCATATGGTTCTTAGCTGGCATAATTCAAAAAGCTGTTCCAGGGAATCCCTTCTAGTTACAGGCTAAGGTTGCAGCTAACTAGCTGGATTCTCTAGTAAAGTCATTGTCTGGCTGTTAGTCCTGAGTGGTGACATTTAGTAATGAAAAAGGCAGAAGTACTCCTCATAATTATCTCCCCAGACAAATACATGCTAAGGCATCACATATCTTGGTGGCCTTATGTGATTCTACAGAGGCAGTATGGTGTAGTGGTTAAGTGCATGGACTCTAGTCTGGGAGAACTGGATTTGATTCCCCACTCCTCCGCTTGCAGCTGTTGGATGTCCTTGGGCAAACCATAGTTCTGTCACAGCTGTTCTCTCAGGGACAGTTCTGGAAAGAGCTCTCTCTGCCTGACTTACTTCACAGGGTGTCTGTTGTGGGAAGGGGAGGGGAGGGGAAGGGAAAGGAGTTTGTAAGCCACTCTGAGACTCCAAGTGAAGGGTGGGATATAAATCCAATCTCTTCTTCTTCTTCTATAAAGATTGTATCACTCTGTATATACATATTGTGTTGATAAGGGGTGTGCACAGACATCTGATTTGGATTCAGATTATTTTGTTTGTTATAATGTTTGTTCTGATTCTTTAATAATGATATGTCATGTGTTTGGGGTCACTGCGGAATATGGGTAACACTGGCACTACTTTCAATGGGAAATATGTTTCAACCTGCAAGTCTCTCCCCCATGGGGATGAAATTCTCAGGGATTGAGTGTAACCAGGAAATGTGCAAAATTCTGCTGCATCCTTATCCCCATGCTCTATATTGTATATCCCCCTCCCCCTTGGAGGGTAAAAGTGCAAAAGCCACAGGTCTGCAAACAACACAGGTTGCCTGTTGAAAAGATACAATGAGACTAATTTTTGGTTTTTGGATGCTTTCAAGTGACTTGGCAGAAGAGTTGCCAACTCTGGGCTGGGAAATTACTGAATATTTGGGGGTGGAGCTTCAGGAGGGCAGGGTTTGTGGAAGGGAGAGACCTCACTGGAATATAATAGAGGCCACCCTCCAAAGCTTACATAAGGAACTAACAACACTTAACAGTAAATACACATACAAATACAGTTGTTAAGTTTGACTCATACTAGTGTACATTTATCTTAGTCCAACACATATTACAATGAAAAACAACTACCAACTCTGTCAGAAACAAGGAAGAGACAAAAATGTCCAGTATAACTTTCCAGATCTGTGTGTATAGATCACGAGGTATTACGTCCCTCACTGCATCCTAAAAGACACTTCTCTCCACAAGTAAAAAAAACTTAAATTTCTCCATATCAGTTGATTCTAATGGGAAGCCACTAGAAATTTTTACAAAGCAGGCATGTAGCTTAATCTATTTAGTAGGAGGTAAACCTGCTGTCCAAAGTGAAAGTTGCTAACAAAGCTCCAAAGCTGCCATTTCGTCTCTGCACCTGGAGAACAACTATAATTTCTGGAGATGTCCAGGTCCCACCTGGAGGTTGGCAACTCTGTATGGCAGCCATTCCTGTTTTACAGAGAATACAAATCTCTTTCTCTGAAAATCCAGGAATATGACAGGCTTCTTGGTGGGGAAAATTAAGGTTAGGCCAAAACCTCTTTGTCTCTTTTTTACCTCTTTCCTGGGTTACTTTCAGTTATACTACATTGCTGCCATCAGCTTTAAGCAAGGCATTGGCCTACTTCCGTCATCAGACTAACATTCTTCAAAATGCAGCAGTGTGGGATCATATGCTAGAACTATCATATAAAACAGAGCTCAGAAAATTTATGAATTACTCACTGAGGTTGGGTGCTCCTTTTTAAGTATCATATTGTCTGGGTGCTCTCCTTAAAGTTGCTTATGTTAGAGCTTTCCCTTTTCATAGCTATCAGGTATTAAGCTAGTCTGTAAAAATCTGTTTCTAGGTAATTGTTAATATATTCTTTCTTCCTCTTATTTCTTGTACTTACAAAGGTGTCATAACCAAACCCTTATGTTTGGTGGGGAGGGCAGCAATGATTTTTGTTGTTGTTGTTGTAACTTGGGTAATAGTTTAACAGAAGCTGCCTAACAACAGCTTCTGGATTATGCCACATATTACATAATGTTATTTGTACTGATTGATTTATGGGAAAGGCAGCCAGGTTGACTTTGTGAAAAGGGAATTCAAGGGAGCTCTTGTTCAAGTCAGCCATTCTGTACACTCAAACTATTCAATTATGTTATTTGTAGATAACTTTTCTTTTTAAATTCTACAATACAAACATTGTTATTTGAACAATGTAAGAAATGATTAATTATGCGGTACTGCACAAGGGACTGTCCTCTTTTAATGATGTTCTAGATATCTGTATCGGGACTATCTAATTTATTTAACAGCTACACACAATTTTGCTGATGAATTATATAAGAGCATTTATTCTGGAATTCTGTCTTGGTGTATAGATGTGCACCAGTCCCCAGAAGTATAAAAAGGAAACTTATTTTTGGTTAGCTGAAGCATATGCTTTTTGGTAAGATACAGATTTCTCTCATTGATGTATTGGCTCAGAGTTGAAGTAGAGGATAGCTTGTATAGAGCATTAGGGATGGTGTGAACTTCATGGCAAGGATGTTCTCTAGATTTTTAAAATGTGTTTAACAGCCACAATCAGCTGTAATCGAAACATCCAATCTTTTCAACTGTTTATTATTTACCTCAAATAGTTCAAGTGATAAGAGTTTCCTTTCCTTTCCAGCTATTGTAGTGACTAGAGAACTAGTTTCATGGTTAGATCTTAGAGACCCAGGCTCATATCTCCACTCTGTCATGGAAGCTTGCTGGGTGACTTTGGACCAGACATTTTCTCAGACCAACTTACTTCACAGGGTAATTGTTGTAAGGATAAAATGCTGGAGGGGAGAATAGTGATGTGAGCTGTTTGGGGTATACATTAGGGGGGGAATTTTAAAATAAATATTCTGGCTGAGGACAGACTGGCAATCTGCCCCGGGATAGCTCTGCTTGGGAAGCGGGGGAAGGGAGCCCGTTCAGACATGCGCAGCTGTCCCTCGGCTCCCTTCCGCACTTACTCGCTTTGAAGCCGGGTTTCTTGCGCTTTAGAAGGACACCGGGAGAAACCGGTGTCCAGAGGCCGTCTTGCGCTTGGCCTCCTGCTTCCAGGCAGTGTGAACCGGAAGAAGGTGGGAGGCAAGCAGAGGCGGCAGTGCAAACATGGCGTTTTGCCAGTTTGCGCATGAGCGCTTATGCGCACATGAGCGCATGCGCACATGCACAAATTGCCGAAACAGCCCTATCATGAGCTGCGGAGGCCGGCCCACCTGGGGCCACTCCGCAGCAGGCTGAACACTCCGTAACGGCATCCTTCCGCAATACACTGGCCAGTGTCAACAGCCAGCCCCGGGGAGTTTTTCCCCCGCAGCAGTTGCCTCCACATTCATCCCGCTCCAGATCGCCAGTCTGTCCTCAGCCTCTGTATCTGTACATAAGGTAAGATGATTCTGCTCATACATATGAGTGGTCAGGTTAGGCAATTCAGTGACGGGAACCTTGGCTCCCATTTAACCATACAAAGAATTTTCATAAGTAAAATAGGGTCAATAACATGAGCTTAAACATCAAATAGTAAGACTATTTTAACTGTACAGTGTTTATAATCACCAGCTGAGTAACTGATCTGCTCACTGTTTATATGATTGGTTGCTCAGCATGCCAGTGGCACTGTGCTGTACTGTTCGATTGTGTATAAAATAATCCAACAAACAGGCTTGAACTTTCTGCAAATAACTGAACTGATCAGTAAAAGAACGGATGTCTATTGAAGATTTGTGACCAGACTGTCAGCTAAACTGCTAGGGATTCAAGCATCTCTCATCTTAATGTATGGTCCCATGAGAGTACTACAGATTTAAATTCTTGTTAGGTTTGAATATTGACTATTGCAGGCAATGCCTTTCTCTGTTTATTAATGCAGTTTCTTGGAGTCTGAATACATTTTTAATATTTACTTCAATATGTACATGTATAAAATCTTTTGTTTTCAAGTCTCCTTAGTTTGAACTGGTGTAACAGGATACTAATAAACTGAGCTATGAACCAGGTAGTACAAAATCAAATGTCATCACTGTCCTGAATTCACTCAATGACTTTAGGCAAGACATTATATGAGTCTCAGACCCTCATCTACAATGTGTTGATGCTGGCTGAGTGTTTATTTCTTAAGTATAAGATTTATACCCTGCCTTTCCCACTGTCCTTGATGACTACTATAAGGGTTACTGTGAGGATCTCACTAAGGAAATGTATGCAACATACTTTGCACAAATTGCATATTAATTTTGTTGACTGTTGGTAAAATAAAACATTGTTTAATTTTTATATCAAGTATTCTATATAATATATTATCACTATATCAAAGAATAAACTGGCTAGCCTCTGTGCAGATGATGAAAGTTACAAAATTGGGCCACCCACAGACAGGATATATTCCTGTAAGGAGCTGAAGAATGCTGGCAGTCCGCCTTCTTTTGCCTAGTTTATGTGCTTCTTCTCTTTCTGCATACTTGGGCTGTTTCCTGAGTATGCAGAATGATATGACTTTGTAAATTAGCCAAAAGGAAAGGGGGAGGGAGAATGCTAAAAATGGCCTGCTGAGGACTGATTGTGCTCTAGAATTGACAGGACGTTGAGAGCATCTGAATGTCAGTTAAGCGAAAAGATGGAGAGAAGTACTAATTAGCCTGCTGAAGCCACTGATGTTCTCATAGTCTTCCAACTTCTATAAAATATAACTTTTCTTTTTTTCTCAGAATAGGCTTAGGAATCTAAAAGTATTGCATTACTAATAAGGAAGACATAAGAATTAATATTTGGTTCATTGTCTTGGAAACCTGGGTAAGGAAGCCTTCTCAAATTAAAAGTTATGAATAATGGAGCTAAATTTGATTTCAAGAGATACATAAATATGTAAACAAAGCCAACCTGCAAGCAGTGGATAGGAATATATGTTCTGCATAAGTCTGAAAAATCAACGTTGTTAACTATGGTAGGAAATGTGCAACTTACTTCCGTAATTGCAAGATAAGGGAGTGCAGTTCTTTATGGCTTATAGTTTCTTTGCAGTTAGTACAAAGCATGGGAGCGATTCGTTTCAGTTCTTTATGAATAAGGAGCATACTGACCATGCCTGCTTCCATTGTATTCTCATTGCCACTGTGCATGCTGATGCATTTGCAGCAGCAATGAAGGAGCTGCATGGGGGCATTCTTCATGATATAACCCCATGATCATCATTTCCCCCCCCACACACACACACCTTTAGCATGCTGTTTGCCAATTTTACAAAAATGATACTAAGTATATCATGACAGTGTTATGCTATTGAGAACAAAAAAGTTAGCCGCAGGGGGTAGCAGGGGGAAGTGGCATGTGCAAGGGGATGGTAGGAGAAAATGTTGCTGGCTGCAGTGCAACACTAGGCATCCAGGCACTGAATTTAGTTGGTCGTCATTCATGTTGTTGTCCTCATTTTTTTAATTGTGGTTGTCATTCATGTTGTTTTTAATTGTGTGTGATGCTGTGCTTGTGCTGTGTTGTATTACTATGTTCATCTTTAAATCAGGCATGTGGAGAATTCCACCTTCTAACAGCACAACAGACATAGCTATGAGGAAATGCTAGAGTGATTGTCTCTGCTTGATTTTCTTTTTGTAATTCTTATTGTAATAGTGTATACCTTAGATGGCTAATCTTTGGCATTGTACCACAAGTAGCACTGGCAGCTGTGAGTTATGGTACTGCTAGATATGGTCAGGAAGAACCATGTCCGTATTTATTGTTATAAAGCAAGGCTGACATGCTTGCCTCTCCCATCCTGCACTGATGCCTGCTCCCTGACTCACTAGATCAGAAGCAACACTACATGAACACTGCAGTCCTAAGAAAAGTTATACCCAAAAGGGACTCAGCAAAGTTGCACTCAGTCAGTGGACTGAGCATGGCGACATCAAGACTATACTGTAATGCACCCTACATAGTTTCCCTTTGAAGTCAATTAACAAGATGGATTGCAGAACAGTGCAGCTCAGCTGTTATGAGGAGCTAATCAGAGCATGTATATTACTCCAGTTCTACAGTCACTGCCCATCAGTTACTGGGTTAAACTCAAGGTATTGCCTATCTCATACAGATCATGTAATCTTCATAAATGTGAGACCACCTGACTCCCTATTCTCCACCGTAAGAGCTTTGCTCATCTGAACAGGGTCTTCTGCAAATGTCACTCTACAAAGGGAAAACATCAACAACTGCCCATTCCCGTGTATTTTCTGTTGTGCTCTCCACATTATGATGAAGTCTGGAAGGCTCCCTCTCTCCTGGCATTCCACAAACTATGCAAAACTGAATTATTCTTAAGCAGGTAATAGGGCTATACTATAATGGAATCATTCCAAAAGATACTTTAAAGAACAGAAAGGGACTGTGGATTGTACTGCCTTAGGCTTGCCAGGTTTCCAGTCAGGACGGGGAATCCCTCATTTTTGCAGGCTCTGGCCCCCTGGTGGCCAGTTGGCTGGTGGGGGAAAACCCACCCCAAACAGACGTCCCTGTGTGACGTTGGCAACATGCTGACATCACTTCCAGAAGTGACATCATCACATCGGCGATGTTGGAGATGACACTCTACTTTTGGGGCAAAACCCATTTTTACCATAGAGTGTTGCCCAAAAGGTAGAGTGTCACCCTGATGTGATGATTTCACTTACAGAAGTGATGTCAGTGGATTGCCGACATCCCCACCCACCCCCGGAATGCCCCCCAAATTTCCCTGCCAACAGGAGGAAGGAACCTGGCAACCCTAACTGCCATGTATAGTATGTACTATCTGTTGCTGTCATGTCATTCTACTATGTAATTTCTATATCATTTAACATATCGTGTTAACACTTTTTCCAGCTTTGACTCAGATAACTGCTTGGTTTCAGATTCCTCTTATCCGAATCCTATTACATATTTATTGGATGTCTCATCATAGTGACTGTACTGATTTACAGTATGGAAACTGTCTTGAGTTCCAATGAAAAAATGGATGAGAAGTAACATAAATAAATAAAAATGTTGAGGATAAATAAATGTTTAGGATGTGCACTGTACAGGTTCCCAAAGTGGAAGGTTCTGGACTTGCCTTATGGAACACTTGGCCAAAAGATGATCCAAAAAGCCTCTGTTGTTTGTAAAAAAAAACCCACCCTCTAATGAGCTAATAAAATTTGTTTGCATAATTAACTATCAAAATGTTTTTTGAGTACATAAATGCATTTCTTTGATCTGGAAGTTCTGTCATGTCCTCATAATCCCAAATTTCCCTCAACCCAAAGAACATACAGATAGCATTTCACAACATTCTGAAAACATTTAATTAACTTCTTTGCAAGAGAATGCATGATATGAAAACTCTCAATTATTTGATTTTATTGTTTGTTTTCCTTGGCCATAATTTCTCTGTAGTTTAAGATGAAAGAAGAGGTAGAATTACATGCCTTTCTGTGATTAACTGGTATTTCCGAAATTATAAAATGACCCTTGTCTTGTTCAAGACTTGTTTGTTTTTTTCTGTTTGTCTCACTACTTACAAATAAAATAGACTGACTCAAGCTAACATTTATAAACACCATTTTGCCAACAGAAATGTTTAGAAGGAGCACAAGTGATATGGGTGCATAGAAAAACAAAGCAAAGTAGTCATAGAATCTTGGGGTTTTGAAAGTAACATTTGGAGTTTCCTTTTGATCCTAACTGTAGATCATGAAAGTTACACAAGGCCTGGCTTTGGGCTGCTTCCACATAGCAAGAATTCTCTGTATTGTTTTTATTAATGAGATTGCTTACTCTCAGCTTGCTCAAGGAGCCAGCTAGGTTGATACCATCCTGGGCCTCTCTCCACCCAGACTAGATGTGTACATTAGAGCAATGAGACGTAGGCTTTGGTCAGACGAGCAGTTTGATCCAGTGTTGTTGCTGTTCCCTTTTGGATTTAAAGTGCATGATCAGACAGTGACATCTGCTTCCCATTCCCCAGTTGTTGGCTTCCTATTCTGACCTGTCCTGGAATCAGAGTTATCAGGCACCAGGGAAAGTCCGGTCTTTACGGATGACAGTGCTTCCACCCCACATTTCCGGATGTCTGAACTCCCCTGTTGTAAACTGAAGCTGGTTGGGGAGTGTGAACCTTCCTGTCTGTTTCTGCACCCACCCACCCTTTTTATCAAGTAGCAACACTCACATAAGCGCCTCTGGTGCTGTCAATCACTGTCTGTACATCCAAGTGGTCAAGTAGTCATTCTGGATTGGGAGCCCCCGAGGAAGTTGTTTTTGAGCAACAAATCCCCCACAATCCCTCTCTCCTGTGTTTGCTCCAGAGCTGTTGTTTGAAAGCATCCCCTGATTGACACAAGAGTAAATGTACTGAAGTCAATGGGACTACTCTCATGTAAATCTGCATGATGCTTGCACCCCCACCCCATATTCCAGTGAAGAAAGGTGAAGCGAAGGAGGCTGAGAGGGGCCATAGTACTTGGTGGAGGGATCATGGAGGTGTCAAAATGGAGTGGTGCATTGAATGAACATTTTCACATATGCATGACAGACAATTTTTTAAAAGGATGCCACTCAACCATCACTTCGTGGTTAACAAATAGCAATAATCTGAATAGTCATCCATGGAGTGACCTCGCAGTGAGGTGGGTTCAGTGTGGGATAACTGATCAAAACTCTCTGTTACAAAAAACCCCCTGGATTAATTAGAGGTGGGGCCAGAGCATGCCAAGCCTATCATCTGCCTGCAGCCTTACAGGCTGATTTGAGCAGTTAGCTCAAGATCAAGGTAGAAACAGCCTGACATTATGTCATTTATATAGTAAATTGTCTGGTTTGCATATAGTAATGGGTTACATGAGGTCTACTGAACTGTGTAATAGAACAACAGTTAGTAGAATTATGCCAAGACTGACAAACAATGTTCCCTCTAAGCTATGGAGTCCTGTGAGCAAAAATTCTACTTTGTGAGCTACTGGCATTAAAGTTGTAAGCAGATGATTTGGCTACTGCATAGATTAGTTCGCTCTGGAGCCATTTTTCCTGAGCTAAGACAAAAATGTGTGAGCCAGAGGCTAAAAAACTGAGCTAGCTCATACTAACTCAGCTTACTCAGCATACTAACTCAGCAGTGGTTCTTAACCTGGGTTCGATCGAACCCTAGGGGTTCGGCAAGTCAGTCTCAGGGGTTCGGTGGGGCCTCCAACTTAGTACTATTACTAAGTACTAAGAATTATTTTTCACTAAAGAAGGGTTTGGTGAATGCGCATATGAAACTGGTGGGGTTCGGTACCTCCAACAAGGTTAAGAACCAGTGGCTTAGAAGGAACACTGCTGACAACTTAATTTATGCTCATGGCTTTCTTTTATTGACCAAAATGCTTGGCATAGAACCTTGTTTAGAGAAAATTGTGCTTGATCCAGAGATCTGTACACAAGCTCTTCCTGATCAGGTAGCATCTATTTGTCCAGATGCTCCCATAAAGAAGCTTAGGGCCGGGCCCAGCCTTACTCCTCAATTCTTTGCTATTGACTGTAGCCTAGAATACTTTTAATGCCATTCATACCATAGTAGGGTTGCCAAGTACAGCTTGGCAACCAGAAGTACAGCTTGGCAACCAGAAGGAGGCTTGGCAACATGCGGAGGAGGGCATCAATGGCAGTTCGATCACTTCTGGGGAAAACCAAAAAGTGAAGTCATGCTTCTCTAGGAATTGCCAGAAAATATATGGTAAAACCATGCAGTTTCTGATGATTGCTAGAAAGAACATCCAGGGCAGCAGCCCACTAAGAAATTTATCTTGCTGCATGGTCAGACCACCCTGAACCTCCCTAAAAGGTCAGTTGGAGAAACTCTGCCCAATGTACTGAGTAAATAATAAGTTGTGACATCCCTTTTTCACTCACATAAAGTGCCTACCATCCCTACATCCTCTCTCTCTCTCAGATTCAGGGTTACATTTAGGTCAGGCCATCACACTTGCTACCCTTCTTGTCTCTTTTAAAATTTCTAGAGAGCATGACCATTTCACCTCTCTGGTCTCCCTCTCACTCACAGAGACATCAGCAGACAGGGTAGCAATCTTTAATAACAGGCCCTCACTAACACTTCACTGAGTTTTTGGGGGGTTGGAGGCTCATACATTGTTCCACTCACATGCTGCCACCATGTATTCATATCCTAAAACAGGTATCAACCAAGATCTTCACTGGAGTGTGTGTGTTTCTTTCCCTGAGTCACAGAACCCACACAACAAACAACAAGTTAACTTTTATTTATGGTTTGAACATAACACTGAAGAAAGTAAGGTAGAGGTATGATTTTTCTTTTCCCTTGAACTTTTAAACTATTTTCCTGTTCCAGCATTTGGGGATCTTTTGTTACAAACTGACTTTTCCCCCATTTATTTTTAAGCTACTCTTTGCCTCAGCTTCACTCAGCGAGACATAGGCCCATGTCAGACAACCTTTGCAATCCATTTTAGTAGCAGGTCGCTAATGAGTTTTTTTGTGTCAGTTCAGGCACAACCATTTTAGGAACAGGCTGCTAACAGTCTTTATTTCCCTGTCCATACAAAGCCATTTGCTTCCCATTGGCAAAGCGGAGCGGAGCCATTTTTGAGGGAAACTGCTTTCTTCCATTTCCACCTCTTCATTGTGCTTCTGAATTGCTGTGGTGTGCTGTTTAAAATGTCCATAACACTTCCTACAATGCCACTTCCCCAGCCTTTTTTTAGGATGCTGTCTTCCTTGCCTTCCCTTCACAGTGTTCTGTTGAATGCTATAGTGCTAAACCAATATAGCACTTCAGTGTTACAGTGGCACTATTGAGATGCCTTGACTCCATTGAAAGTCAATATATTGCTTTAGCACTATAGCCCTCAACTTAGAATGTTCTGGGGAGAGAGTGAGAAAGAGCACGTGGCAAGAAAGGGTGGGGGGAAAGCGGCACAGTTTGAAATAGCCATAGCACTTCAGAGATGGCTCGTTAATGGGATGAAATTTGCTGTATGAAACCCCCATCCCTGTATCACTTTACTCAGAACGGGGCCAACAATGGATAATATCCAGTTTAGAATGGTAATGTGAAAGGGGCCATACTCTTTACCGTCTTTAACTCTCAACCACTCTTTAAACTGCTGTTATCCAGCTGTCTCTCCTGAACATTTTGTCAGCTCTCATTGGTTGCTCTCACAGAGAGGCAGAACCTACCCTGTCTGTCACATAAGTCTTATCATCCCTCAGCTTATGCCCTCCTATAGATAATTCAATTGGTCACCTCTTTGCCAGAAGTCTGTAGAATGGTAAAAATATAATATTTTCAACATGCACCTGGAAACTGTAATTTGATTCATAACATGGATTTTGTAATTTGGGGGGTTGTTTTAAATGTACTGCCCTACATACCTGTAGTTCTGATTCAATTGTTATCCATCATTCCTGTTTGTTAGAATTCTTCATGCATTTTAAAAGCTGCTTTAGAATGTCATATAAGAACAGGATAAATATTTGTAAATAAATGAATGCACACCCTGAATATTAAACACCATCCTTCCTATAATAATGTAATTAGCCTTTTTCAATGAGGATATCATCTTCCACCTTTGAAGAACATGGTCTTCCAGAATGTTCCTCATAATTATTTTCTAATTAACCAGCTCTGTTCTTAAAATATGGTACTTAAACTGAAGGTGATGAAACAGATAAAAGACATTATTTTGCAAAGTATTTGACATAACAATACAGAAAATGATGTAAAAATACACATGCAGAACACATTATTAGAATATTTTACAATCACTGTTTTCTAATAGAAAGCTGGCCACCCCCTGTATAGATGATAAAAGCTGTACAACAGGGAATAATAATGTGTATTTCGATGATTATATAAAATGCCACAACAGGAGGAGTCTCTGGCTTCTCTAAGGACTTTTCAGGTATGGACAAAAATAGATCTTTGTAAATAAAATGTACACCATCACCCTGATGAAAATGGAAAAAGTTCAAGAAAGGACAGAATTTTGAGAATAGCTGAGTATCAACTGAAGGGGGAGAAGGGAGGGATAATCAATGAGATTGCTCTGAAAGTGTCCTGCAGTCTGCGGGAAGGTCCAGCCAGGTCTTCTCTTGAGTGCTGCCTTCTGGTCTAGATAGCAAGGCTTGAGAGAAGAAGAAGAAGAGAAGAGATTGGATTTATATCCCGCCCTTCACTCACTTAAGAGTCTCAGAGCGGCTTACAAACTCCTTTTCCCTTCCCCTCCTCACAACAGACACCCTGTGAGGTAGGTGGGGCTGAGAGAACTCTTTTTCTTCTCAAGGAAGAAAAGTTGTTAACTTTTCTTCCTTGAGGGAACAGCCGGTACAGAGCTATGGCTTGCCCAAGGTCATCCAGCCAGGTGCAAGTGGAGGAGTGGGGAATCAAACCCGGTTCTCCCAGATTAGAGTCCGTGCACTTAACCACTACACCAAACTGGCTCTCTGTTGAGAGCATCAACAGATGCTGGCAGCCAGGAGCTGGGAGTGGAGACATGGAGCTGGCAACACAGGTTGGCATCTAATGGACCAGTTGATCCAACAAGGCAGCCTACAATTCAAGACCTGCACAGTTAGGGCTGCCAGGTCCCCCAGTGTTAGCTAATGCTGCTCGGGAGGTGGGATGAGTGAACCCTTGATGTTGGGTCTGTGGAATATTATGTTATATTTCTCATGACATGCTTATTGCTCTTCAAGCTGCTCTGACCTTGGGAGACTGTTGGTGCTTGCCCATGTATCTCTTCTCCTGTCGGACTCTAATTCTTCCAGCTTTTTTCCTGGGAACTGTAAACCAGTATTTTAAGCGCCTTTTCTCTGACATGGTGATTGGTTGCATTGCATTACCAGACCCCTTTTTGAATTCTGTATAATTGTCCTGCTTAGGGCTGTGTCAGCCATTACTAACACAAGAAGTGTAGATGACCATAGCAGACCTTTCTTAATAAAGCATTCCTGTTTAAGGACATTTGTTGGTGACTGACTCTATAGGACTTTCACACCCGGGGGGGCAGGGGTTCGCCCGCTCAAAGGGCCCCCAACCCACTGGCCCAGATCTGGCCAATGTGCCCAGTGTGGAGATGTCACCTGGAGGTGACATCATCGCACTGGGCACATCACCAGGGGAATGCTCTAGCATTCAGCCTGAAAACTCTATGGTATCATAGAGTTTTCAAGCTGAATGCCAGAGTGCCCATCGGTGGCATGCCTAGCATGATGACTTCACTTCCTGGTGACATCATCACGGTGTGCACACAAATGTCCCAGACAGGGACCAACTCCACCACCACCACCACAAAAGGTAAGGGACCTGACAACCCTATGCACAGTGGAGGCATGGTGGCTCTCTCAGGGACTGGTGGTGAGGTTTCATTGCAGGGTGGCCTCTGGCACATTGTCCACTTGTGCTTCTGCCATGTCAGGCCCTCCCTGGTCCCCCTCAGATGGTGGTCTTGGTTCCTCAGTCTCTTCTGCTGAGGACTGAGTCCAGGTCACTGGGCTAGTTGGAGGGGGTCCTGACAGAATGCTTAGAGGATCTCAAACAACATGGTTATTGTTTGTGTTGTTTTCACTTGTCATTTTGCATCTAGAAGGTTTGCAGATAAGCATATCGGATTCTAATGTATGCAACTGAGATTCCAACTCTTCCCCTCAAAATATATAGTGTTAACTTAGATTCCTATTATCAAAAGGTAGAGAAAAAATTTCTCATTCGTCTTGCTGATTTTTGACTTAGAGATAGTGGCTACTGCTTTACCATTGTCCTTAATAAACTCTTCCAAGCTGTTAGTATACTACAAACTCCATATTTCTGCTCATAATCAATGTGGTTCACAGTTGATTATTTAGGAATCGGATATATGTTCTTCTTGATGCAAACTTATTTAGAACTTTTTTCTGTTCGTAGTGTAAATCTTATCCCTGCTTAACTGAGGACATATAAATACTGTAAAACAGTATCTATCATAGAAACTTTGGTTGTTAACTTTTCTGCCAGTATTCTATGTTGCTTAGTGAACAGTGCTTAATTGTTGAAGAGGTGATCTTATTTGACAGTTCCTTTTCTATGCTGGCAGAATATAAACAGTCATTTTCCTCTATATGCAGGGAATTTTAAAATAAAAAATGTATTATCAACAGTACAAGATAAATGAAGCAAGTGTTCTTAAGGTGTAATGTCACACAAGCTAAAACTAATTCACTTTAAATGAAAAATAAATGTATGTTTGTATGATACAGAGCAAGTTGGATAATCTAGTTCATTTTGTTTTAGCAGAATCAACAAGGCAATATATGGTGTCTTTAATTTAAAAAAACCCAGAAACTCAACTCATACCAATTAAGGAAATTTAAACTGTACAAGTTCTGACCTTTTTTGGTATCATGGAATGTTAAAAGTTTTCCATTAATTTTGAAGGGCTTTTGCTTCTTTCCTTGCTACTTGTAATAGGCTTTGAACCAAAAAGCAGAGTATTGAAACATATGTCCTTCTAATGAAATTAAGTTGATCTACGGATCACTAAGTGTCATAACAACATGCATTACCAACTGAAATGCAGTGGGAAACGTAACTTTCAAGACTTAAAAAGGCCACCACTTTATTGGGGAACTAGACAACAAGGCATCTGTGCAAATACAACCAGTATAGAGATTATTCTAGTTAATCCAGCTATCCCTTTAATTTCCTGACCTGGACTATACAGGTGTTTAGCCAAACCAGCTGAACTCCCCTTGTTAAGCCCTGTTTTACGTTTGATTGTGTTTGTTTGCTAACTTCATTTATACTCCACTTTTCTCCCCAATGGGGACCCAGCATTCTCATCTTCTCCATTTTATTCTCACAACAATCCTGAGAGGTAGGTAAGACTGAGAGTGTATGACTAGCCTAAGGCCACCCAGTAAGTTTCCATGGAAGAGTGGGGATTTGAATCTCAGTCTCCCTCATCCTGAACTGACCCTCTAACCACAATACATTTCAGGTGTCACTCCTTCCTTCTCTTGGAGGAAGAGGAGACATTAGGTAGGGTTCTCTCTGTACTACGCTTACTTGTTATCCTCTTCCTGCAGTACTATAGCTGACAGCAGGCTCCAAGCTGTACTTTGATCATGACAGTCCAATGAAATCCCTTCTCATAACCAGATGACCACCACTACCCCTGGTATTAGTGTAGCAAGAAATAATCTTGTTTACTTGAAGTTCATAACTTAATAGGAATTTGAGCTCAGGTTTCTTAAGCCTTAAACTCTGTCTTCCTGATTGCATTTGCTTTCATTGTAGATATCTTAAACTACAGTCATTTATGCATGATAATCTGTGTTGTTCATAGCACATGATTGTTGGGAAAAAATGTATTTCTTTGAATGTTTGGATTCTTTGACCAAAGATGACAGTATTGAGATACCTTGGTGACAGTACAATTTCCTTTTTCTTTCTGCATAAGCATAATTCATTAAATCAGATTTCTGCAGTATGCAAACACTCATACATTGTTCTGAAATACTCTTCTGAAATACAGAACACACTTGTACCACATATACTGGCATGTATTCCCCTTCTGCTGCACACCACTGAGCGTCCTGAAATTTTGTATCTAAGAGGACAGCAAACTGTTAGGAACAGTGTGGCTGGCAAGTAGAGGATCTTCAGTGGGAGGGGAGAATAGGAGAAAATTTTCACCTTCTCTTCTGCAAATGGTAATGCCATTCTGCTGGAGGAAGTGCATGTTTGGATATATATTAGGTCTGGTCTGGAATCAAAACCTCCATAGTAAGTGTTTAGCAACTTTTAAGCATTCCCCCCATCAAGTGGCATTCAGAGGTGGTCTGCCATTGTCTCCCTCTGCGTAGCAACCCTGGACTTCCTTGAGGGTCTCCCATCTAAATACTGACCTGGGCTGACCCTGCTTAGCTTCTGACATGATCAGGCTAGCCTGGGCTATCCAGGTCAGGGCTTTAAGTAATAGGACTTACCAGATGCTAATTTTGTCAGCACATTTCTGAAAATCATAATTGTGTTGTGTCCTTGATTAAAAACAAACATTCATGACACGAGAGTGTTACTGTACATGGAAGAATTAACCAGAAAGAAGAAAAAGAAGCTGACACCAACAGCAAGTTGTGTTGGGAATGTGTATGTGTTTTTAATTTGTAAGAGATTTACAGAAGTGTGTGAAACCCTCAAAAACATACCCTTTGAACTTGTAAAAGGGCATAAGCCATGCCTATGACTGGTTGGTAAGCCACCACCAACATGCTGCTGAGACCTATTCAGAGCTTAGATGTGATGAAAGTCTTGTCTGAAGAGCTATTGAGTTAACATCGTGGCTGCCATACAGGTTCTGCCAGCTGGCCTGCCAGACAACAATCCGTACACGAACATCTCAGTAGTGTAGCAACTGTAGTTGCTGGTAGTGAATAGAAAAGGAGATGTCTTTGGCTGGGTCAGTCAAATCCATTCTGAGGTCTAGTGCTCCATCCATAAAATAACAATAGTGATATAAATACCTAACATGGATATTGTGGAAATGAATGACATAAGCATTACAAAGTTTTGTGTATATTAAAATGTTCTGTAAATGTTGTGAAATTATGTTTCCATGTATAATATGAGCAAAAATATTCTTAAAGTCTCATGGATATCTGTAGTTTTCATTGGTATGGATACAAATAATTGTTGCCCACCAGTTCAGATTTCTTGGCAAATGCAAGGTGATTTCCGATGGTTTGATGTCACAGCTATCTAAAAATAAGATTTCATAAAAGTATCATGTGAAAAGTATTTGTACATTCATTTTCAAAATGGCTGTGTGTCTATGTCTACGTATGCAGGGAAAGGAGAAAGGATCTGTGCTTAAAAACTGCTTGAGCATGTAATTAAAGGTTAAGTAGGAGAATGATAGGCATTCTTATCAATGTTATAGTTATAAGAGCAATAGATTTAAAAATATGAGAGAGAAGAGAGGTTTTGCATTTCTTTATCTTTCTTCTTTGGTAGCTACCACAGTTCTGCAAAATAAATGATCCAACAGAAATGAAAGCTCAATATTTCTAATAATTCAAGATGTTCTGTATCTACCCTGGAAATGTGTGTGTATGCATACAGGTATATATTTATGCACCTGAGTTTCCTTGCTTATTTTTCCAAGATGGTTTTCTGATTATGCTCAAGCTCTGCTTCTGGAATTGCTAATGTCAGCAAAGGACTCTTCTTTTCTTTTGCTAAAGCAATATCAGAGCTTTACTGATATTATTTTCTCTCAAATCTGTTAAGGCACAGTGTAATGGGGGGGGGCATTGGCAAACATCTTTATATGACAATCCATTTTGCCATGTATTGAATTAGGTCCTTTAGGGTGTTCAGAATGACTAGTCTGATAAGATCCCTCATTTTTAAAAAAGCCCTAGAGAAGCTAAAGTATAGTGATTGAGTTCAGAACTGAGCTTACTTTCAATAATTGCCCTTACTGAGCCAGAGTATGCATGGATACTTAAGGATGTATAAGAATAGTTTGGATGGATCTAATGATGTAATATGCAGCAGTCATTCTGTCATGGAAAGTGTGCAGCTGCTTTTAGCAGTGCATGAAACTTGATAATGTAATGCCGAGAGGCCATCATGTTTTAATCTGAAAGATATTCCTATTTGTCTGAAATCATTACTTTGGGAAGCCAAAGGTGAGAGCATTGGTAGGCCCAAAGTCAGTCATTAGATCAAGTTTAAGACAATTGTCATTGATATGAAGAAATATGGAGAGCTCAGTGCCACCTTCCTTCAAAAGCTGGGGGGAGACTATAGCTCAGTACTGGAGCACATGTGCATGCACAAGGTCCTAAATTGAATCTCTGACAACTCGAGATAAAAGTCTGGTAGCAGGACTGAGAACTAGCTGTGTCTGAGACTTTGATCCATTTATCACTCAAGCTAGAGCAGAAGCAAAGATTGGACCAACAATCTGACTCCATATAAGGCAGTTACATATGTTCATGGTTGTTTGTTTATTATGGGGTAGTGAAGTTCATCTTGAACTTGGAAAAGGAGTAATATTAGCATTAATTAGAATGTTATAATAAGTAGTCAACTTTTGACGTATGAGATGGGACTAAAATGTTTTAGATGTCAAAACTTTCAAATATGGAAACACTCCCAATTGAAGTCTCTACCTGGAAACAACCACTTAAATGACTGTAATCAAATATGCAAGACCTAGCACTTTAAATAAGAAGTTGTTTATTGAAAACTCCCTAAAATGACATAATATGTGGTTGGCAAGGCTTGAAAATGGTTTTCAAAGATTAGCAAATGTGTGCATTATTACAGTTCAGTGAACCAGTTCAGAAGATATCTGAACCACACTGAACTTTTGCTTCCCTGAATATCCAGTAATTTTACAGTTAAAGCTGCTTAGACTTTTTAAAAGGACTCTTTAAATTGCTTTTTCTCTTCATCTGTTATACTCATCCCTGCAAAAACCCTTTGTTTTTGCTTGCTTTCCCCTAGATCCTCCTCATGATCCATGGCTTGGAAGAAAATGCCTGGGATCAATGCCAGTGGCTCTGATCTCCTGTCTTTTGCACTACGCTGAACTCCAGTAAAGTTGTGCCATGTACTATGGTGTATCTTTATGGTATACAGAGTGTCATGGAATGCCCATGACTTGGAGCAACTACCACACTTCTCTCTCTGACAAAGAGAAGTGGAGGGTACAACAGGCTTGAGCAACTGAATCCAGCACCAAGGACTTATCCTGAAAGGTAGGACCACTGATAACAATGGAAATAAAGTTTTTAAAAATGCATCCATTTTATCTATAGGTTTTGTCAGTATAAGGTAGTGAAAAAATATTATTTCTTTCTCTTATTCCAAGATCCATCTATACAAACAAAATTTAGTATAGCATCACATAGAGATCAATTGCTTTGAGTAATTTCTGGTGCCATACCAAAAAAATAATGATTCTTTTTAATTAGGGCTTTAAGAAGTGGCAGAGAATTGTGTATGCATATCTTTGGAGAATTTTGAAACTGCCATAATCATGGCATTTTACACTAACATTTAGCAAAACAGCAACAGGGATTTATTTTCAGTAAACAAAACAAATTTTAATTTTCTGTCTTGGATTAATCTGCTTAGTTCTTTAGCAGGATCAGGGATGTTTCTTTAATATTGTGTCAGGGGGAATGCGTTCTCATGCACTGAAATGCACAAACTTTTGAAAGAACAGTATACAACTCAATTGACAGTTACTGGGCTAAAATATCAAGTTTTAAAATATATGTATCATGTATGCATAATAGATCTAATTCTTCAGGTAAACCATCTATTATGTTGTTCCTTCACAATAAGAAGTATGGAATAGGTGAAAGTATGAGTTACACTGGATCATCTGTAATCAAAATAAATCCTGCAGCCTTTCAAACGTCACAACATCGTGATCAGTAATAGGTGTTCAGAGAAAATGCACTTATGCCTGCATGCATTCATGTTTGGTAGCGTGCCACTTGGTGTATCTGAGAATAAAGGAGTAAATAGAGTAACCTGTGTTAACTGAATTGCAGTTATTTCGATCTGCCTGAGGATGGACTCTTTTAGTGCAAAGCTCTGAAATCTGTTAGCAATTATATCCATAGTTGTAAGTTCATGTATGACAGGACTGATAGGTGAGAACCCCTTGGCTTGACTGAAAATCATCTTGTTATATACAAACTTTCTTGGTGAACATTTGGGAAAATCTCATCTGTTTTCTGAAGGTCTCTCTTAGCTTATAGTGTTGGTGCATAGTGCCACACACTGAGTATTCAGTGGCTCTCTAGATTTCATCTAAATGGGAACCACATCCCCATGAAACATTTGGAATTGACCCAAATGAACAACATATACAAAAAAATTGTAATGCAGCTGACAGCCATCAAGGGGAGTTTAATCAAAAGTAAGTGGTTAACACGGAGGAACTATTGTTATACACCTACTAAAAAGCACCTGGCTTATGTGTCTGGCCTACCATGGACTGTTTGGGCTTGCCTGCCAAGCACTGCTTGCACAAAAGGACATTTTACTGTTTCTCGTTCCTCTTTCTGCAGTCAAGTGGCTCAATCATGGCTTATGTTCATGTTGGGGGGGGGGGGGCGTAGCTCTGTGGTACTTTGCTTTGCTTGCAGAAGATGCTAGATTCATTCCCTGATATCTCTAGCTAAAAGGTTCAGTTGGTAGGTGATGTGAAAGATTCTGCCTCGGTCATGAGAGTCACTGCCCTTGATAGACTGGAGGTCACTGTTCTTGATAGGTCTGACTCAGGTTAAGCCAGCTTCTTGTGTACATTCTTCAAATAGTTTCTTGGGCAGAATTGTGATGCCTTTCATTGCCCCATATGACTCCTATTTCTACCTCTGGTTGACTCAGAAGTGCTACTGCGCTTCTCCTACCAGCAGTTCACCCCCCACAATGAATATATCTACTGTAAACAGTAGATCCCTTGACAAGAGATTTAGCCTTTAACCCACAGTAAAGGAGTTAGCATAATTCCTCCCCATAGTTGATCTCCTCTATAAGAATGCTTCCACTTCAGAATTTAACTCTGAAGCTGTGATCTCATATCAACAGTCATGTCTTCACATTGATGAAACTGGATTAATTGTCTTATAAGGGTTTTCCTATTCAGAGTGTTTGTTTCTCCGGGAAAAAACACACAACAAAAGCTATTATTTGAAAAAAACAAATAAATTTTTGAAAAAGTTGTTATCATACATAATGTCAGTGTTTGTTAAACTACGTGCAGCATGTGTTCTCCATAGGGAACAATATTTGGACAATAGAAGAAAGTTTGAGTCCAGTGGCACCTGTATCTGATGAAGTGTGCATGCACACAAAAGCTTATACCCAGAATGAAACTTTGTTGGTCATAAAGGTGCCACTGGATTCAAACTTTGTTCTATTGCTTCAGACCAGCATGGCTACCTGAATAGTTGGACAAATAAGTGACATCTAGGGTTGCCATTCCCCAGTCAGGCAAGAGAATCACAGTTCAAAAGCAACAGAATATATGATACGAAAAAAGACTGTGTGGCGCCGTCCCTTCTTCTTCTCCAAAGCATTTAATGGATCCCTTTAAATGCTTTGGGGAAGAAGTGGGGAGGGCAGTGCATGCATGCACTCTAAGCCACAAATTCGCTTTGAGGAAAAAGCGGGGGGTGGTGCATGCCCCTCTCCCTCCCTCCTGCAAGATTTAAAGGGCCCTCCAGTTGATTGGCGGCCACGTGCTCCCCACCAAACAGCCGAAGGGCCCTTTAAATCCTGCAGGAGGGGAGGGAAAAGGGTGGTCACCACCAGCCAGGCTTGGGGTAGGGCTTGGGGTGGGACTTCCTTCCACTGGCCAGTTGGCTGGTGGCAGATTGGAGCCCCCAAAACTGGGGGAACCCCCGGTGGGACCTGGGGGATGGCAACCTAGGTGAGGCTGGCCTGGTACCACCACCTGAGCCACAGAATAACCAGGGCAGGTTGGGGGGGGGGGATGCAGGCAAGCTGCAGGGATGGCTTCTGATGAAAGAAACAACATAGCAGGCATCTGGAGAAGGGAGGTCTGTAAGCAGTGGGTGGGGCTGGCCTCTGAAGTAAGAGACAGCCCTGCAGACAGATGCTGGCAAAGGCATCTAGCATAATGCAAGATGGATGGGGGTGGGATACACCTTCCCAGGCCAATGAGAGCTTTCTTCCAATCCCCACTACTTCCAGGTCACATGTGTGGAAATGGTCAAGAGGGCATGGTATCCCACTGGTTATTTAAAGCAGGCCCAAATACAGGCCAAAGATGGTGTGGCTGATCCTGCTCAGAGTGATGGGGAGCAGAAATCAGTGGAGAGGAGAAGGAGGATGGTGCAACCCCTTCCTCTTCTCACTGAGGCCTAGAAGGCCATCTCATGTAGGAATAGTTGTGAAACAGGCAAGCTGTGGACTAGCTTCACAAGAACACGTACAGAGAGATCTCAATAGATTCTGACTGATTGTAGTTCAATATCATTAGTGTAAGTTACTAGGGTAAACATGCAGCTAGGCTCAGATTGACAGAAACTATAATTTTCTAAGATATAATGTTTTCAATGAAGTAATGTCTGTGCAGTCACAAAAGCTATGATTTCTTTTGGCACTGAGTACTTTGCTGATTTAGTTGCGTCAAAAAGAATAACAAGAATTGTCATAGTTTCATATGTCTTCCATGACAGAATGACATAAAACATTCTGTCTGAAACCCATTGAAACTTTTTAAAAGTACGGTAATGAACTTGTTTTTCAGCCATTCTTCAGAATGCATGCAATACTCCAGAATCTTGAGTGGACATCACCGTAATTTCCAAACACCCTTCCCCCTATTGTGCAACTGTGGACTACAAACTACTATTCAGAAATCTTAAGTAATGGATTGTCTAAATCAACTTCAAGCATTCCTGGATGAAGCAGATTGTTTAGAACCTTTCCATTCTGGTTATGGGACTGAAATATCCTTGGTTGCCCTGGTGTACCAGGAGATGGACAGAGGGAGTACACCTCTCCTGATTCTCCTTGACCTCTCAGTGGCTACCATTTATGTAGGTTTAATTCACGGGGAAACAGTGAAGGAAATAAATCTGCCAAGATTGGAGATTGATTGGCAGATGCTGAGAGTAATTAACTGAGACCCTGCCATTCATCTGTATCCTCTCAAGCATGGAAGTGACCTTATAGCATCTTCTTCTTTGAAGTGGGGCGATTGGCTGCATAGTTATCTTCCCTGTCCCCAGACCAGACTTTCCAGTCTACCATTCCAAATTACAATACATACATCCTCTTTATTTTCTTTTATTTATTTGGAATAATAGATTATTTTGAATAATATATTAGAATAGTAGTTTGAATTGTAACATAATGAATAGTATAGCTGTGCCCCCCCCAGTCAGGCCCAATTGGCCAACCTGATGAAGGGGTGGGCCCAGGGCCCCCGCAGCCACCTCAGCCACCCAACCTCCAAGTGATCAAACTGCTGGCCAGCCAGCAGCCATGTGCTTCTTCACCTCCCCCCCCCCCCCCATAGCTGTTGGCTATCCTTACCAGGAAACTGCCTGCATCATGAAGAAAACCTGAACTGATTGGCAGCTTTTACATGCTCTTTATTTTCACCTTTTTAAAAAATGGAGGCCATTGAGGCACAATAAGCCTTAATTGTCAGTTTGTGCAGCCATGCAGTGCTGAAGGAGGTACCTGTATTAGTTGGCAAACTGCAGGAGGGACTCTGAGTCCTCCTCCAGTGGTGCCCAGAACCACAGAGAGCCAGCTGCCTCTAAAAGTAAGTCTGACTATTAGGATAGGAAACCTGCATACAGATGAAAGGTTAGCTTTTTATTTATTTTTGTTAGCTTTAGATAGTCCCTTATTTTACAATAGCATGTACCATAACTGATTTAAAAAATAAAAATGGAGAACACTGACTTTAAGAAGTTGCGTGCGGGAAAGCACCTTTAACTCCCTTGCTAAACTGGAATAAGCCTAGGAGACGTTGTGGTACACAAAAGCATCTGTGCAGGCAAACACACACACACCCCTTGAAACACCACCTTCAAATGAACGTGTGTACTCAAACAGCTTCTTTCATTTTTCAGAATCTATTCAGATAAATAATCCACCCAGCCCTTTCGCTTTTATAGCCCTGCCGTTCCATGCATACCTACTTCGTGTACAGGAAGTAGCCAGTCATGCCATGTTGCCATTGTGGCAGTTGAGTGTTCTATACATCATTTGCATGTGTGTGTTTTGTTTCCAGAGCCAGGGGAACACTTTCATATAAGTAAGAATATACCTAGCATTTTCTACGCCTTTGAGAGATCTTGCCATTGGGTGTGTTGGGGGGAGGGGGGGTTGCATGTGGGATGCAGAATCTTGTCCTAAAGGAGATAAGCTGCCTAAGAACTAGTGAGAGAAAATTTAGAGAAGTTATGTTGCTTCCTTTCTGTGTATGATTCTATTGCTATAAAGTACACTGTCTCCTATACATTTAGAAATAGAAAGAACATTTTTGCCATATATGCAGTTCTTTTTCTTTAATTGTTGGGTTTCGTTATGAATTGTATACCAAAGCCAGTATGGTATAATAGAGTATCTTACTAGGATCTGGGAGACCCAGATTCAAATCCCCATTCTGCTATGAAGCTTGCTTTGGGCCAGTGTCTCATCCTAACCTTCATCACATAAGGATAAAACGGAAGAGCGATGTATGCTGCCTGGAGCTCCTTGTGCTAAGTAAACGTCAGGTTCAAAAAAGAAAATGAAAATGTTTTACTTTTAAAAGGAGAGAAAAAGGGGTGCCTGCTGCAAGAAACTGTACTCCGTATAGCTAAAGCAGCTGATCCCAAGTTGTAATTGTTGTTGTTTTAAAGAAAACCCTGCAATATATAATTTATTTTCTCGGGGGAAAATGTGTACAGCATGCACAGAGAAAAATCTTTTTATTTATGAGTCCAAGAGATTGATTAATTTTGTAACAGGAGCCAGGTTAACTTTGTAAAATGATGTAAGACTATGAAATACTTTATCTTTTCACTTACTCACTTCCTGAATCTGACCGGTTATTTTCCACCTTCAGCTAAACTTTGATAAGGTGCTTTTTCAACACCTCAGTTTCAGACAAGTGGTAAAGGAAACAGAAGAGAACGGAATGGATCCCCATGAGAACTTGGTAGAAACAAAAATGTTATGCTAAGTTTTCAAATAAGTGTTTTGCTGTTTTATTCAGCACATTTTCAAGACAGTAAAACCCTTTCTGAAATTAAAAAGCAACCCTATATGAACACGACACTGTCGTTTTCTCAGACTTTCTAATCTGAATGTGATTTCTGGAGCAGACTTACAATTTCTCATCAGCCATACACCATCTTTCTCAGAGTCCCTGCAGTTTGTTGTAAAACAACTAAGGGAGTCTTGGGGATTCTCGTTTCCATTGTTTCCTATGGATATAGGGTTGCCATCCCCCAGGTCAGGGCAGGGGTTTCCCCACTTGTGCGGGCTCCTGCCAGCTGGTGGCCAGCCAGCCGACAGGGGAAGCCCACCCCCACCAGCATTGATGGCGGCCACCCCTCTCCCTCCCCTCCTGTGAAATTTATAGTGCCCTCCAGATGATCGGCGGGAGCCTGTGGCCTGCCAATCAGCTAGTGGGTCCGTTAAATCTCTCAGGAGGGAAAGGAGAGGTGTGGCCACTGGTCCCAGGAAGTGGGCACTGCGTGCCTGAACTCCAAAGCAATGAATTTGCCGCATGGAGTTCATGTGCGGGGGGGCCCCCACTTGGAAAAAAAAACATTTAAAGGGTTCCCTTTAAATTGTTTTTTTTTTCCTATTGGCTTTTTGCAAGCAGGGGCTGCCTGCGCATGAACTCCAAGCAATGAATTCACCTATTTGGAGTTCAGGTGCGTGGCGCCCACTTACAAAAAAACATTTAAAGGGAACCTTCCCTTTAAATTGCTTTTTCAAGTGGGGGCCACCTGCACCTGAACTCCAAGCAGCAAATTCACCACTTGCAGTTCAGGCATGCACAGCACAGGCTTCCCAGACGTGATGACATCACTTCCATGTGATGCCATCGTGTTGGGAAGTCCCCGCCTCCTCCTGGAACACGCTCCAAATCCCCCCGCCTGGGAGAAGATTTGACCTGGCAACCCTATATGGGTAAGACATCATGCTTCCTCCACACAAAGAAACCAATACAGCCAAATAGAACCCAGTGCCAAATGTGAGAATTTGACTCTTGCTTCTTGACTGGGAGCAGCTCTCTTGATCCCTCCCTGGAATCCCACTGGGCGAGAGAGCTGTCTCTCCTGCTTGAAAAACAAACAGAATCAGGCCAGAGATCACCAAAGGTAGACTCTGAGTTTATGGAGGGGAGGGATCTGGAATTTGTCTCCCCCCCCCCATGGGAATGCCTTAACTGTTTTTGTATCCCCAGAATGACAAAAAAATATTTTGGGGTTCATTTTTAGATTGGGGATACACACTTGCAAGGGTGGATACACACTTGCAAGGGTGGTTGAAACCTCTTGTTTCCTCATTGTTTCATCATTGGTATAGCCAGTGGCTGTTGGTATTTCCAAGGTTGCTCTGATAAATAGGTGAGGTGAATCCCATCCTGTGTGCATGTTGCTTCTAGCAGCTGGTGCTGGATGTGCAAAGAACACCAAGTCTGCTGACTTTGGCTCTGTCTCAGTCTATCTGCCACCAGTATCTCCATTCCAAACCGCCATCACCTAAAAAAACAAAAAAACCACCCAAACTTGTTCTTGACAACTTCCAGGTACCTGTATGCTAACAGACCCTTAGCACCAATGCATCTGTGAAATCATACAGTGAAACATCTAAGGCAATATTGATTTTAATTCCATTCAAAAACTAAACAGAGACTTTAAGCTAGCATGCAAACACCTTACCCCAGCAATACAATGAACCTGTCAAAGGTTTCTTGGAACCTGTGATACAGAAAGATTACAGCCCAGTAGGACTCATGCTGTGTTGCTACCTTTGGTTGTCAGCTACTCTGCAGGCTAGCTAGTCGACTGGAATACAAAACCCTCAGTAGAGTATAAGGCTATGCTTTACAGTGTTTCACCTGGCAGAAAAGTGTGAGTTGTTTTGCCCCCAACTGGCGACCATGATTGGTTTTGCCTGCTTCCACAACTGCAAAGCATAGCACCTGCAGAAGGAAAAGAGAGACTGGAGGCCGGAAATAGACACTGAGCTGGAGATTTCTGCTGTGCCATCCAGGGCTAGTAGGAGTCCAACTTTGGGTAGAAGGGAATAAAGCCGCTACAAACAGTGTGAGTGTTGCCTGCCTGGCAATATATGTGTCCCTTGCCAATTTCTGATCTGGCGATGTTCTCCTCAGGCAAGCACCTAAAGGAGAAAATGAGCAGTTGGGAAGACAGAGAGCAGGGACCTAGATGGGGCATAAAAAACAATGGGCTACCCCACCATAGTCAACCAACATTTCCTGTAGTGGCACTCTCCCACTGCATCAACAAGCAAGCACTTGGAACAGCATATGAATATATTTCAATTATGTTTTATTTTATAAGCAGGTTTTCCAAGGCAAATTTTCCAGCTTTTGAGTCACAGCTCACTTCATCAGATATGTCAGCTAGGCTAAGGAGAACATACCACGTATATATCAAGGAATCACTCCCCCCAAAGCACTTTTCATATCCATCCTGGAGAACCTGTTGTTCCCCTCACAGAGTCTTCCTCCCTGGTGACTAATATGGTTCTTCTCCATCCTCTTATTCAGTCCTGGTTGTTCATTCTGGTTCTTTCTAGTCCTCTTCCCTCACCGGGTCAAACTGCATTAAGTAAAATACACAATGATTGGACTTTTTAAAGCCGAAATGCTTCTCTTTTTCAAAATACCTGCCCCTTCACTGTTGATTGGCAAAGATGGAATTCAGGGATTTTTAAAATGTATTGGTTTCAGACACAGAGCAAAGCAGTTAAATTAACAGAGTGGTCAATAGTGGCCAACTGGTTGACGACTCTGTGAGACTGAACTAGATGGGTCACTGGTCTGATCTAGCAGGGCTCTTCTTATGTCCTAAAGTTCTTTCTTGGTCTGGCTACTAATAACTAATAGCTAATAAGTACAATTACAGTAACATAGTGTTAAATCTGTTGGGTTTTGGTACGGGCTAGATAGACTATGTGCTGACCTGACCTGGATAGCCTAGGCTAGCCTGATCTTATTAGATCTTGGAAACTAATCAGGGTTCACTTTGAATAGTGACTTGGATGGGAGACCATCAAGTAGGTCCAGGGTTGCAACACAGAGGCAGGCAGTGGCAAACCACATCTGAATGTCTCTTGCCTTAAAAACCCTGTAGGGTCACCATAAATCAGCTGTGACTTGACAGCAAAAAAAGAAGACAGGACTATAGAAATATTTTGTAAGGTGTGCTGTGATCTTACTCTCTTCCAAGTGCCATCCACTACAGGTAAGGAAGTCCCCAGAGCAGTGAAAAGTCTTCTGGGTTCACCAAAAGAGTGAAAATCAGCAGCATGTTGTAAGAGGAAACTGAGCAGGGGGAATTATTTTATGTATCCTGAAGAAAAATAATTTGATAAGACACTAACATCTTCATTCTGTGGTTTTGATTTCATTTCTTTTAGCACTTTATAGAAACTCAGTTCAGTTGTGGTACAGTCATTGCCCAATTTAAAACCAACTAGCTGTTAATTATGACCACAATACTGCCTCTTTTTGAGCATATGGTTGTTATTATGCAATTTAAAACAACTGAGTTGTCCAAAGCCACAGTAGTAGTTATGAACAGGGATTTACTGAGTTAGGAAATGGCCAGGTTTCCCCAGCTTTTGCTGTCACTGGGTCACTGTGTAATTAGAAATGTCCCAGTTGTATAGAATAGTTAATCTCTGAAAAATAAGTTGCAGGTGGCATGGTCAATGCTCAATGCTCAATGGTGATTGTGCAAAGAATTTTAGCATTACCTATTTGGCCACATAATTACAATTCTGTGGCTTAGATCAGGCTTTGGTTTCTGACCTTTAGGAAATTACTAATAATCCCTGACTACCTCTTTTTTTTCTGAATGCGTGAACTTTTGTGGGAATTGTGCCTTGCAAATTTGATTTCAGCAGGCAGAATTTCACCGTAATTCACATGTCTAAAAGTTTTGTCTGCAAGCAACACCCTTCTGTTTGCCCAGTTTGTACACTGAAGTACTATTGGATTGACAGGCCAGATGCTTCTCCCATTGATTCAGTTGCTCAGGATCAATCATGTGCTTAACTCTCCCAGTAACCAGTAGGGCTTCAAAGTGCTTAATTTTGGATTATGCTTTTAGGTTACCATCCTTTAATAGAGATGTGTGAATTCTTGTGATAGTTATGATTTAGCTAAGGAAATTATGCATCATACTATTCACAGAACTTTTTTTTTTTTTGCTGCACAGTAGCCAGGGTATTAATGGCTTGTGTCCAACAAGATCCCTTCACAGAGTTCCACTTTCTCATCCTTCTCCCACAGTAGCCCCTGAAGCTCTGATCCCGGGTATCAGCAGGCCCTATGGAATGGCACAGGATGCAAAGTGAGGGCCTGAAGTGGGAAGGGGGACTGGCAGAATTCACTACCCCTCTCTGAAGATGGAAATACCCTTAAGTATTTGGACCAGTGTGGCTGAATAAAAGCCAACATAATTTAAATAATTTATGAGCTAGACATTAGTGATGAGGAGAAAAGGGTTTTCTGTATATTTAGTCACATTTTGATACATTAGCCAAAACTGGCATAGAAACACAATTTGGTGTGATAGACATTCTTTTCTAATATTATTCTCACACTACCATACTATTATTCTCACATCATACTAGGATACTTTGGTTTACCACTTTTCTTGTTTATGATTAGCATGTCCCTTTTTTTTAAGCTAATATGCAATGCCAGACAGTGTGCAGCTTTAAAACTTGCAAATATATAAAAATGATCAACACATAAATTAGCTGAACAAAGTTTGAGTCCAGTGGCACCTTTAAGGTCAACAAAGTTTTATTCAAGGTATAAGCTTTCATGTGCATGAAAACTTATACTGTGAATAAAACTTTGTTGGTCTTAAAGGTGCCACTGGACTCTTAAGTTTGTTCTGCTGTTTCATACCAATCTACATAAATTAGCTGTGACCTTTTCCCCCCCTGGACTGTGTAACTACAATAAATGTTTTGCAGTGTTGCAATTAATCAAGATAATCAAGCAGATACTGTTGCTCTGAAGATAGCTAGTATGGGTGAATCCTATTTAAACTAGCACTTATCCTTCTATAAGTGTGCAGGAACAGTAAAACCTGCTGTGTTACTGTTTGTTCCAAACAGCAAAGTTCCCAATTATCACCATATGCTTAACTGAAAATATAAATCCAAGTGCTAACCAGTCCTTTCTATGAAACTGTATAAAGTTTTAAAGCACCTCAGATAATAATACCCAATTATTCTGTACCTTACTTCAAGTCAGCATCTAAAGTATTTGCCCTGTGCTTACAGCTCATGATTTTTTGGCAAACCCTTTCACTGTTTCCAACCCTTGAAATTTGTTCAGAATAAATCCCTTAGAAGGTAGGAGGAAAGAGAGGAACAAATAGGAATGAAACAGTCTTCATGGCTATCTGGTCTGAGCAAAACTGGATTGCTTTGCCTGGAAGCGAATTTATTATAATGTGTCTGGTCTGGAGTTCCTTGGAACTGTGGTGGGACAGAGATGGGAAAAAAAACCCTTTCAGAATGATTTTCCATTACTGTAATGGTGAAAATATTAAATTGTTTGATGTGTTGTGGAAAAGCTTTGGAATGAAAAATGTTGTGTGCTGAAAAGTTAGGGACCTATAGCTGCTCATTCCTGTCAATGAATGTCAAGATCTCTCGTGAGGCACACAGACTGGCAAACATGTCTTCAGTCACAGCACACTGGCAGCTGTGGGAGAACAAGATTATGGAAGGTCACAGACATTGTTATACAGTGCATGTTAGTTTTAACTGGTTATACACCATGATAAATATCTTATTTTTGCAGCACTTGGCAGTCTTAAACTTTTCAGGATACTTATGAAAGATGCTAATTGCAGTGTTAAGAGAGCTCTTGCAGGTAACATTTTGTAGTTTTAGGTCACATTGCTTTGTCAATGAAAGGATTAAGGAAGCATGAATGAGCACACTAAGAGATTTTGCAATTATTTTGAGGGAAAAAACAACAAATTGCTCTATGCCAAAATGATGTTTTTTCTTATGTAAGGCACTGCTTTTGTAACGTGTTGTTTGGATGTATTTGATGTCATGATTTTGCTCATTCTGTATCTTGAATTCTATGTTGTTTAAAAATCTGGGCTCTCTATTATGGCAATACAAGAAGGAATATTTTAGCTAAAGGAACTTTTGCAGTGATTTCCAAAGCATTTACAGATGCACACTAGTGTGTAATACTAGGGGTGTGAAAATTTAAGCCACAGTGTTGGATGTATCCATTGCTCTTGGAGCCTCAAAAAGGAAGGTTCTCTATAGCATTTATCTCCCCCCCCCTCCACCAATAAATGGGAAGTGGTATCATCAATGTAAAGAAGAGAGCACCAAGTATACTGGGCACAAATGCTGTAGCTGACTAGTGTGGGGAAATTCCATAAACATCACCACTGCCCAGAAAGCATGGTTCCACCCTGGAGCTCTTCACATAGGAAATATAGGCAGTAATGTTTCAGAGGGTAGTCATGTTGGTCTGCAGTAGAAGAGCTAGATTCGAATCCCACAGCACCCTAGATACCAACAAGATTTTCAGAGTATAAGCTTGCAAGAAGTAAAGCTCCCTTTGTCAGATACAAGGGGGTGTTACAGTTGAGCTCTTCTGCAGTTGCTGGAGAATGCCTGCCTACCATTTAGGGAACTGTTAATTAAAAATGTTCTGGGTGGGAGGAATTCTCCATAGTTTCTCTGGCTGTGTAGCGTAAATTGCTTTTACATAGGAATTTTCACCCCAGAAACTCATTGGTGTTTACTTCTGAGTAAATGCACAAAGGCTCAGAATGTAGTGCTGGTGGTAGCTTTTCTCGTCTCCATACTAAAATGAAAGGAAAAGACAGAGGAAGGAGGAAGTTCCAAAGTTGTCCCCAGTGTTACAGTGCAGCAGCCCTTCTGTGTTCATTGTAGCCAACAATGAGTGCCTTTTATCCTGTGATCAGGGCAGGCTTTATTGTTTACAGTAGAAGTTGAGGGGATTAGAACAACTGGTGTTTCTCACCAGCTGTCTGTCTTTTCCCATCACCCCACCACCTACTAGAAGAGAAATTTAAGGACGAAAATTCCACTGAACATGCTGTTCCTTCTGCCCACCATAGCCCTTCTAATGTTCAAGGCCGATTCGCTCTTAGCATTTGTATACAGGCCATGATGGATTGACTTTAATGTGTGATGGCTGTATGTCTCACATGGGCAGCAAGCAGTGGAGAGGAGTTTTGCATGAGCAGGGCCGGTGCCAGGTTTTTTTTTGCACACTAGGCAAGACTACCTTCTGGCGCCCCCCCTCCCCCGTGTGCCCACCAATTTTCGAACAGAAATGCGTTTTAGGAAGAATGAAAAACAAAATTTGAAATTGCTTGAAATTGTTCACCCTCTGCCTATAGGTATGGGCTGTTAACTTCCATTTCAATGTATCTGAGGAAGCATGCGTGCACACAAAAGCTCATACCTTGAATAAAACTTTGTTGGTCTTAAAGGTGCCACTGGACTCAAACTTTGTTCTACTTTTTTAGACCAACATGGCTGCCCATCTGGATTTAGTTTAATACAGTAAGCCTTTTAAATACAAAACTTTTCAAACGCCACATGCCATCCAAATTTTTTTTAGTGAATTTCTATTCCACATACCAGGGGATGGGGGGGAGGGAGATGAAGGGACAACACTGACAACACCAGGTTGGGAAATGTCTTCTAGCCAGCCCCTCTGCAATTATACAAGAACAAGGAGAGGCCCACAAGAAACTTGCGGGGAGGGGGCATTTCCTTCATCTTGCTGGACCCACCGCTTGCCCCCCCATGGGCTCCCAGCAGTAGGATACTTGCGGGGGGCAGGTGAGCCTCTCTCTCCTCCCTCCCTCCTCCCTCCCTCCTCCCTCCCTGAAAAAAGCGACGGCTGTGTGCCAAGCCTCCTCCCCCCTCCCTTCCCCCTCCCTTCCCAAAAATTGGCAGCAGCAGCTGTACACCAAGCCTCCTCTCCTCCCTCCCCAAAAATCGGTGGCAGCCATGCGCCGAGCCTCCTCCCTCCCTCCTCCCTCCCCCTCCCTTTCCAAAAATTGGCAGTGGCAGCGGCTGCATGCTGAGCCTCCTCTCCTTCCTTCCTTCCCCCTCCCTCCCTGGAAATCGGTGGTGGCAGCTGTGTGGCAAGCCTCCTTCCCCCTCCCTCCCCAAAAACAGCGATGGTGAGGCCCACCGCCCACCGAGCCCTCTCCCCAGCCAAAGCGTTCTCTGCGCCTGCACAGAGAATGCTTTTACTTTTGAGGGGATTTAAATATCCCCCCAAAAGTTTTTTTTAACATTTAGGATTTTTCTGCACACGGGGGAGTGCCCCCCATGTGTAGAAAAAACCCCTCCCCCCAAAGTGCCCCCCCGCACGGAATTAGGTATCCGCACGTGGGGGGGGGCACTTGGCTATTAGATATATAGATAAGTTCTACCATTTTAGTAAGACTTACTCCCCAAAACAAATTGCAGCCTTATGTTTCAACAACTAAAGTAGTTAAAGTACTGCAGCATAACCTATCCCATCCTAATTGCTCTTGGTGTAGTGTTTAAGTGTGTGAACTCTAATTTGGGAGAACCGGGTTTGATTCCCCACTCCTCCACTTGCACCTTGGGCAAGCCGTAGCTCTGGCACAGCTGTTCTTGAAAAAGAGCAGTTTCTGCCAGAGCTCTCTCATCCTCACCTACCTCACAGGATGTCTGTTGTGAAGAGGGGAGGGGAAAGGAGTTTGTAAGCCGCTCTGAGACTCCTAGTGAAGGGCAGGGTATAAATCCAGTCCCCTCCTCCTCCTCCTCCTTTTGAGAACTCCCCTGGTGTGATCTTTGTGCTGGAGCAAACTATCCTGTCCCTTTAATAGAGGCTTCCTAGGTGGAAATGAGCCTTTGAAGTTTCTCAGGGCAGGAAGGTAAATAACAGTGCCTGGGATGAACATCTCATTAATCCTCTATTACAGGAGCAGGACGGGTTCCCCCCCCCCCCTCTAGGCACCAATGCAGCCCAGTCACTCTGCTAAGTTGGATTCTGCTCTCTCTGCCCCTGGACTTCACTAGCAGGAGGTAGGGGATGAGGAGAGTGGAGGGGGAGGCTCGGCTGGCTGGCGGATGCTGCAGCACTGGGCTTGCTGGCTCCTGTGCGAAGCACACTCGAAGCAGCGGCGCATGCCCAGTCCCTCCTCTCCACCCTGCAGCTGGCAACGCAGGGCAGCCGTTCCCAATGGCAGCTTTTTCTTCGTCCCTCTTTCTCTCCTACTCAAGGTGGAAAGTCAGACATCCAAAATATATCCCCAAAATAAAAAAAAAAGAGAGAGACGAGGGTCTGGGAGGGGGGAGGAGCCAACTCTCCACAGAGAGCGAGAGAGTGATATCCATGCCCCATGCATAGCCGACTAGAGTGTGGTGGGCGCAATCAGAACTCGAAGTTACCTGCCCTGCCTGCATTAAGAGAAAGGAGGAAACTTTCGCTGGTGCTCTTGTGGCCATCTGCAGATGAGATGGGGGCTTTCCCCCTATCTCTGCCCCTTTTTTCTTTTCTACAACAAACCACAAATGGATGTGACCCAGGACAACTGTGTTAGCGCACCACAGAGAAGTGCAGCGCTGCATACAGAAAGCCCGATGCCGCCCACCAGCGGGGGCAGCTGGGAAAGTGCACCACTCGGCACAGGCATGCCCCCCTGCCTCGGCTACTTGCAGAAGGGGGCGAAAGAGCCTGCACTCCTTGAGGGAAGGGGGCAGCAGCAGCAGCAAGTTCCACCAAGAAGAGCCTCTTCCCCCTAGGCTAGCCGAGCAGGGTGCGAGGCAAGGGAGGGGAGGGCGGGGCAGCAGGCCAGCCAGAACGGTGTCCTCCTCTAGCCCCTATCCTGGGCAATCGCCTAAAATTAGTCTATGACAGTTGTCCATTCTGCGCCCTTGGACGTCTGCGCCCTCAGGTGGTCACCTAAGTTTGCCTATATGATAGAACCGGCCCTGTGCATGGGCCACATTAAGGGGTTGACAGCTGACCACATGAGTAGTGTAGTCAGACTTGGGATGTTGAGATTTTGCAAGTGTTGGTTGCTAATGGCTTCTGAAGCCTGCTTTTTGTGCCTACACAGCCCTATCACTATTCCATGGCACCATGCTGTAGACTGCATGTGCAGTATTTTTGTTATTTTCAACATATATATCAATCTCCCTACTATTGCACCTGGCCCTGATTTACTGCTTTCATAATTTACATGGCGCCAACCATTTCCCCATTATATGGTATGATAAGTGTTTGTGCCTGCCCTGCCTCCAGTTTTAATATGGATGAAAACTGTAACCCCAGTATGAAATGTTTGGGAAATACTAACATTGTGATATATCTTTCAAGAAAAATATGCTGCAATAGAGAAAGCATTTTTTTCAGAGAATAAAGCTTGGCAGCCATAATTGATCCCCCTCCTTCTCAGTTGTGATTTCCCTGCATATTCTCAAGTGGTAGACAAAAATGCCCCATTTTCCTCTTCTTTTTTTTTAGTGACTATGGCATCCTGTATTGTAAACAGAATGCTAGCTTGATGCATTGGGTGATCTCCCAGTGGGTCAACAGGGGAAATTTTTGCTTCTGTCTCCATGAAGAATAATGCTTAAGGGCCTTGTGTACCCCCAGCCAATCAGCTGGAGGCTAGAAGTGGCTATCTAAGCCAGTACCACTTCCCACCTACATATTTTTCTCCTATGTCAGCTGTCCTGTCTTCACTATATGTGAAGGAGACAAATATTTAGATTGATCAGCCATTAATAAACACTAGTTCAACCCATATGTTGGTATCTTGTGCCTTTATTCCAAAATGTGGGGGCAACTGGGTTTGAGTGCCAGAAGTTGAAGGAGGAAAGAAATACAAAACCATAAGAAAAATAGGAGGAAGGAGAGCTCATCCTCAGAAAGGATCTGATGGGCAGCATGAGGAGCCAGTTTGGTGTAGTGGTTAAGTGTGTGGATTCTAATCTGGGAGAACCGGGTTTGATTCCCCACTCCTCCACTTGCACCTGCTGAATGACCTTGGGCAAGCCATAACTCTGTATCAGCTGCTCTCTCAAGGACAGTTGTCTCAGATCTCTCTCAGCCCCACCTACCTCACAGAGTGTCTGTTGTGGGGGGGGGGGGAAGGGAAAGGAGTTTGTAAGCCACTCTGAGACTCCCTTGGGTAGTGAAGGGGGGTATAAATCCAATCTCTTCTTCTTCTTCTTCTTCTAATTCTGTTTTATACTAAACACTTGGAGTGTAAGTCTTGTGTTGAGGTAAATCAAATATTTCAAGTCATGTTGAAGATAAAAGCATAAACTACAAGGGATAACAACTTTGTTTTAAAAACCCACAAACAGGGTGAACCCTTGGGGATGAGGACTGAAGAGCTGAGATATCTTATAGTTGTCTGAACAAAAGCAAGATTAATTATCTCATAAGGCATAATTAATCCTCAATGAGCTTTAGTAAATTGGCACAGAGCTGCTTATGTTTGTAATATGACTATTATGTGGATATCACATAGTGAATAAGCTAGAAGAGCGTTAAAGAGGTTGGAGATAATTGTGCACTGCAGGTGGTCGTAAGCTGCTGCTCTGATTGCTGGAAAAAACATGCTAGGGGCACAGAATCACCTCATTTCTGAGAGAAGTAAATCAGGCATCTTAGTGTATTAAATTTTGACTAGATAAGATAGAGTATACAGAGCTTTCCTGGAATTTTCTGCTCAAATTCTTTATACCACCCGGTTCTGCATATACCGATAGGAAGCTAAAAACTCAGTAGGCTCATCTTTCACTGGCTTGCAATCCTTAAGCCAAACTACATTAGGTGTTTGAAGGTGAAGGTGAATGAAACTCCCAAGGGTTGTTTAAAGTGGAAATATTAGCCATGGAGGGCAATTTGGAGAAGGAAGGAAGGAAGGAAGGAAGGAAGGAAGGAAGGAAGGAAGGAAGGAAGGAAGGAAGGAAGGAAGGAACCTTTCTCCACACCTTTTCCTGGCTTCAGTTGTGCTCTGTTTACCCTAAAGAGAAAATATGAGGACCTTCATGGTGTCATACATTTATTCTGCAGAGAAAATATGAGTTCCAGGGGCAGGAAAAGGGTGCAGGGGAGGGAGCATTAAATCCCTTTCTCCCATCCTGCAGCCCAGATTTAAATTGGAACAGTTCGACAGATGGTGTTTACACTTAATCTCAGAGCCATTAATGGATCTCCCCCATGCCCTGTCTAGTTTCTCCCTTGAAATGGGGTGCCGTGGAAGTGGATCTGAGAGGTCTCTTCGGCTTACACTTTTCAGTTGGAGACTAAGTGTCCTGCCTTCAGGACCTTAAGTGGTTCTCTAGATGGCTGCTTTGCCATGGACATCTTTCATCTCTGGCTCATCCATAGATAGCGGCAACAGGGAAGACTAAGGAGGCCCATTTCATGGCTCTTTAGAAGAGGAGCTTCTATATTGTTCTATTTAATTTTTTGCTGCAGGTTTACCTGCATTCATGAGTACAAACCAATTACCCCCCCCCTCCAAAAAAAAAACCCCAGAGGGATCAGATCAAATTACAATGCAGCAATTACAATGGAGATACTCAGTTGTTTCAATATTACAGCATACACAAGTGCTGCAGCAACTAGCCATGCATAGTGTTTTATGTGGAATTCCAACATTTTTTAAAAAAACAAACAGGGATTCCTAAAGTCAGAGATAGGACCAGATAACTTGGAACTCCAACATCTGAGAAGACTTTTGAATGAGGAGAATTTCAGAAATATACCAGAAAACAAACTTGGATTCAGAGTAAAAAATACCACCATTAATTCTATGATTGACACCATTAAAATAATGGTTTGGAACAGATTAAGAAAGTGGTGAGTTTTATTTGAAGTCTTGCAGAGATGGGATATGGAATCTTGTCTAGCAAGAAAGTTTCTCAGATATTTAAAGGGTAGCTTTTACAGCATCCTCTTTCTTGGCATGGTAAATACACCCATAACTGGGTTGAGAATGAGATCAGGAATGAGCTGTCATTGCCACATATATTGTCTGTAGCAGATACATTGTGGCATTTGTTTATTTTGTTATTGTTTCACATTTGATTCTCACAGTCTTGCTCTATATAGTCACAGAAGATATATAATATTAAAGAAGTGTGTTCTAGTTCACAAAAGCTTGTACTAGAATTAAAAAAATACATTGTTAGTATTTAAGGTTCCATACAACTCCTATACATTTTTTAATTAAACAGAATAGTGTGGCTGCCCCTTTGGATATATTAAATTTGGTGTCTAAAATAACATAGATTGAATCCTACAACTATGTGGCAGCAGACAGCAGGAGGAGTTAGAGCAAGTGGAGCCTTGCTTCACTGAAGGAAAGTATCCTCCATCAGAACAGGGTTCCTTCTCTTTGTGGAAGGGGCTCCCATTTCATTGGAAGACCTAGTTCCCTTTATAAGTGTATGATAGGTATAAATTAAATCATTGGCTGCAAAGCAGTTTATACACTACAATGAAACACTGTTGCAATCATTTTGCAGTCAAGTAATTGGTGTTGGGTTTCTTTCTTCTGTTGTCTCCATTAATTGTCTTCCTTGCAGTTATCTGTCAGTATTTGAATTTATCTTATGAGTAGATAATTTAAAAGCCTAAAAACAAAAACAAGCATGAGGCTTGGTGACTGGTGAACTATTTTACCAAGAAGTTTTTTTTGTTCTTTCCAACAATCTTCTGTAATTAATGTTAGCTTTAGCTGTTAACTCTCAGCTATTCCTGTAAGTTGGACAAATTCCATGCGGTTGATTCACAAGAATTTGTTTTATTACTAGTTAACTTAAATAACTAGTTAACTTAAAGAATAATCCCTATTGAGTGCTTTCAATTACAGAGAAGGACCTTCATTGTGATAGTTAATTTGTCTGGCAAAATGGGATGGAAATTAGTATCCCAGCAGTAGTTTTCCCTATTTTGTTTCTGCTGAGTGTATTTCCTTCCCATGTACTGTATTGTACACCGAAGGAAGCAGGTGCTTTTGTTTAATGATATTGCTTCTGTAGTTCCTGTAGAAAAGATTCTATTCTTAATTAATTATCATGAAATACAAACCACTTCTAAGTGTCAAAATGAAAGTCAAAATTATTATTTTGAAGGATTACATGATTAGATATATAACTGTGCATTTTACTTTCATTTGTATCCATTTAGCTTTTGAACATAAGTGAATACAGGATTGAGAGGAACGTCCAAACCTGAAAGCAATGCACTGCTTTCTTAAGTGAATGGTGACTCAGTATCACACTAAATGGTGATATAGACTATTTCCCAAAAGGTTTTGGGGTTTTGTTTCTTTGTTTGTTTTTTAGTTTCTGGAAATAGGCTCCCTGTGTTTTTCTGCAGTGTCAGGCTGGAATGAGATGTGTACTTGTGTGAATCTTTGAAGTTATGTGATCATTATCCCTGCTCATTATCACTCTTAGATTGTAGGCCTAGACAGTGCAAACCATTGGTTCCAGATGAACAGATATTTGGTGTCTGTATTGGCAAAAAGACTATTACGTTGCTGGCTCCACATTGTCCTAGAGAGCAGTGGTTCTCAAATCTTCTCAAACCTCTGAAATTTTTTTAGACCTACTTACTGACTGATTCCATCCCCCCTCAAATAAAGCACAAGATTTTTACAACAGTTAACAATTAACTAGTCTATGATTTATGTAGCATATTTAATATTTATAAATGTGTAGCATTATTGAGCAAGACCAGTATTTCATGGCCTCTTCAAACTTATAAAAGCTTTCTTGAAAAGTTATGTCTTACAGTCCTTAAAAATTCTCAAAAAAGACATGTGACTTCCTAATTACTTCTGGAAAGCTGTTCCAGGGGGCGGGGTTCCCAGTGACTACAGAGAAAGCCCATAAATGGGCAGTAATGGAATGCACCTTTGCAAGTTAGTTTGGGATAACCAACAGACGCTGCTGTGCTGAGTGAAGCTGCCACACCTGACCTATTACCTGACCTCCAATGGTCAATGGTATAAAGAGTTAAATTTCCCCTGAAAGTCCTGATCTTGCAGTTGCCACTTCCACTCCAGCTATAACAGTTAACATTTTAGAATTCTGTAAACATAACTAAAGATGGACACTAAATTTTTTTCCTGGGCTAAGTACTAAACGTCTCTGCTCTTTCAAAGAGGGCACACATGATGTGATAAAATAGTCATGTCTCTTCTTCTGGAGCCAAACTCTGGTTGAAGGCATCTGCAGTCAGTGGGAAAACTCTACCAGAAGTTATGGTTTTAATCACTTACACCTTAGTTCTGAAGTATGTGTTTTACCTTGCCCCAGTGTGAAGAACTTACCTCCTCATTGGTTTAGTTGAAGCCTATAATGGTATTTGGTTCATTTTTGGAAAACGGACCCTGGAATACAGAACAATTTGATCTCTTTCCCTCCAGATGCTGATCCCAGTCCAAAACTATATGAAAGCTAAAGTTTTCCTTCTGCTCCTCTAATATAGAGTCAATGTCTAGGGTATTTAGCAATAGTGGATTATTCCAAGGAATCTTGGCACTACTGTGTATCATTCCATCTCAATTTCCACTGCTGATTATTCTGTCTTATTATAATCAAACATATAATTCCTAATAACATAGAGTCTTTGCTCTCATGGCAGATGCACCGCTGGCTATGCCATTGTACAGTTAGGGAAAGAATGCTCTCATAATAGCAGTTGTATTTATCTTGACGCATAGCACAGAGCAGTCAAAAACACTGCTATTGTCAGTGCTTTCTTTTTTCACTTGGCATTTGACTGGGAGCCTGGGTATTCTTTCCTATGTTTCTGTCTCCTTGTTTAGATTTATTCTTTTCTACAGTAAATTCAAAATCTCCCACAGAGTAATATCACACATCCTCTTGTAGAAGGAAGGGGGGAATATAACACAATGTAATGAAACATCGATACTGAAAGTAAGTTTCCAGAATATCTACCTGCCTTTACATACGTACTGATTATTATACTTTGTTAATGAAACTGAAATAAGAACAAAGAAGGTACAAATAATTGAAGGTGCAATCCTAAAGCCAATATGTAATTTTTTTTAGGATAGCAACTAAGGCTCATGTCTGTTTAACTCAGATATATGGCCACATCTGCAGATAAGCTGAATAGTGACCCGCACAAGGCTGCACCACTACAAAGCTGACATTAGTGCAGCTGCATTGGCATAGGGTTGGAAATTAGCAGCAGCAGGTGCATACTGAGGAAGGGGTGGATTTAGTCAGTATGCTGAAGCCCCGTGGCCAGCATCAGTGTAACCATAGGCATAAACTATGGGGGGGTCTCAAGCCACCCCCAAAATTTCCCGAAGGAGACAGCCCCCCCAGCAAAATGGAGCACCCACCGCCGTGCCTTCCCACCACCAGAGCCGCACCACCACCAGAGTCACTCTCCCCCACCCAGTCCTCCCTCCCTCCCTCCCAGTGGTGGCAGTGCGGCAGCGGCAGCTCTGGCGACAGCAGGGGGGACACCGCCACTGCGCCTCCCCGCCTTCCGCAAGCCTCCCTGGCCACCACCGCCACAAGAGCCACAGCTCCCCCGCACCCACTCCCTCCCTCTGAGGGGTGTGTGGGAGCCAGGCAGGGGGAAAGACGGTGGCGGGGACATTGTCCCACCAGCAGCATGCGCGCTTTGTGCTCGAGAGAGAGAGTCCCCCCCCAGGAGAATGGAAAGTCTATGCCCCTGAGCGTAACATTACATTCCTGAAACACTGGCATAAGTATAAACACTCCTGTTGAGTTCAATGAAAAAACAAAAGCAAAGTCCTCTGACCTACATCCCAGCATGCTTATCCAGCTATTGGGCCTTTCAGACTAGCAAGACTTCAGCCAATCATAATTGTCCTAAGCCCTATATAAAGATCAGACAGAACTGCAAACAATTATTTTTTGTTTATTTGAATAATAAATTTCCATGGGTTGATTGTGAGGAATTAAGAAATAAGCTTGCATTTTTATAGGCTCTTCTAAAGATCCAAACAGTGTAACATGGAAATTGATGAATGTTTTCATTTCAGTTGTGAAATGCATAGTTGCTGATTATCTGAATATTGGCTTATTTTGCTAGGTACTCTGGCATGAAACATTAATTATAATTTAGATGCTTTTAAAAAACATGAATATTTATAATCGTAAGAATCAGATGAATTCAGTACTTTCAGTTAAAGCTCATTTTTATACATTTGTGGTATGAAATAAAAAATGTATGTTGTAGAAGTTTTAAAAAGAATATATTTTTCTTAGAAGCTGCACAGGAAGGGTGCCTTGAAGACAAGAACATTTTGTACTTTAGCATCTGGAAAATTTGGCTGACTATCATTAAACCAGAGTTTAAAATCTGCCAATAAGTATTTTGCCCCATTTATTTTGGTGGATTAAACCTGGGGGCAAAGTATTTTCCAAAGACTGGCAGCAGGGCTGGTTTGTCCTGAGGGAAGCTGTGATCATGGTACTGGCAGAAATGTCCAACACAGGAGTTTGGATTACCATGACTCCCTACGGAACTTTGCCTCTGTTTAGTAGAGATGGACTCTTTGGATAGCTTGTTTGATGGATTGGCAAAGGAGCAAATGCTGCATTCACTTTCCACAGCAAGCCTTTTCCTCTTCCTCTTCTTGCATTGTGCATTCCCTAAGCAATCATTTCCTGCATCTGATACACACAGAGAACATAGCACTACCACATCACGTACAAAAGGAAACTGTTAAGCTGATAGTAGTAAAAATGCTTTGTCAATTTTAGAAAGAACCTGGAGTTCAAATGGTGATCATTCTATTAAATAGTATTGGTAAGAACAAGTCCTAATAAGATCAGCAGCATATCTGTGTTTTTCACAAGTCCAATAGCATGTATACCAGTAAAACACATTTTGCTTTAAGATAAAACAAGCAGTTTCCAGCTTCCTGCATGTGATTCTTGCATATGTGAAAACTATGTTTTAAAGCAGTGCCACAATGAATGTGCCAATGTGCTGATTATGAAATACTCCTTGATGTAATTTTGGAGCATGACTAGAGCACATATGACAGTCACTATGGGGATGCATTCAGAACTGGCCTCCCTATATCAAGTGAAACCAGCCCTAGCTGTAATAGATAGAACTACTTTATCATGAGGATAGTTTCAGGCGGGTAGGCATTTTAGGCTGATTTTACATCTGACTTTCCCGCTGGAATCATTCTAGTTCCAAAAAGCCTGCCCACACCTCTGTGCGGTGTAAAACCGTGCTGCTACTGAAATGTCCATATCTACTAATTGCCCTCCTGTGGTCAAGCTAGTATTATACCGCTTTATTCTGCTTTAAACAATTGTGGTTTCTTAGTGCACTTAGACCCCCTGGAGTGAAATTTCACACCACTGTGAAATCAGCACAGGAAAAGACAGCAGTCAAACTACTTTAGAGGGGAGGTGTAAAATCAGCCTTAGTCAGCAGTAGAAGAGCACCATAAAGACTAACAGGCTATAAACTCTTGAGAATCAAAGCTCCCTTTGTTAGGTATCTGATGAAGGGAACTTTGACTCCTGAAAGCTTATATGCAGGAAATCTTGTTGTCTGGTTTCTGAAATCATGACTTCAGAAACACCACCAGTAGGAAAGGTAGGGTATTGGGTTTTGAAATTAACCATATAATCATGGAGAGAGAAAGAAACAATGGGTCCCAGAAGCATCCAGCTGACAACCGGGCACTGGCTGTCTCATAAGGGCATCAGAAGAGCCCTGCTGTGTGTGAAGAAGTGAGCAGGGACTCACAAAAACTCCTCCCCTGCCTCAAATTTTGTTTATTTTGTTTATTATTATTTATTGTATTTATTTAATTTATATCCAGCCCTTCCCACCAAGGCAGGCTCAGGGCAGCTTACAAAATGTATATATACATAAATTTATATATTAAAACATGGGTCAGTGGTCCTAGCCCTGCCTTGATGCAAAGTATCTTAAACCATTTAAAACAGCCCTGAAATCTGGAAGGGAAGATAATAATTTTCTTTAGCCAGCTTTTTATTTCACTATTTAACAGCTCTAACTGTTGAAACAGTCTCAGTAAATTTAACCCATGTATATTTCCTTGCCTCTTGTAACTGTTGCTTCACAGTCTATTTTAAATGGAATAAACTTCATTCCTGTACAGATAACTATGTATATTGATATATCGCTGAAGATTATGCTAACTTGTCCCTAGTTCCACCAGTGCATTCAAACAAATTTTACCATTTACATGCTAGTAGGTTATTAGTTTTCAATAGTAAAATAAATAAAGTAAAATTGGAGTGCTTAATTCATAAGGCTTAATGTAATAAAAATGTCTAAGTTGTCTAACATTTTTTACAGAATAAGTGGTGGTTTGAACATTTAGTTGAATCATTTGATTCCCCCACCCCCCGGGAAAAGTACTAAATGCCTAATGATGTGAAATTTCTAAAAAATAGACATGTATCTTTTCTACAAAAGGGAAACAGTAGCATAGTATCCAATTATCTAGAAGAACCAGTGAGCAATAAATGGAGAAATTATGGGGAAATGAGGCCCAGAAAAGAAAACGGTGTTATGGGAGTCACATACTTTTGAGATACATAGTGTCCCGATTGTGGGACACTCCTAGGCTTCCGAAGCCCCCCCCCCGACCCCCCGGCAGCCCCCCCGACATTCCTTGATTGGGCCCCGAGACTCACCAGGGCTCCGGAGGGTGCGGAGAGGAGCCAGGAACCAGCAGCCCCCGACGACACCGGCCAAGAAGCCCGTGTGGAGGGGGCGGGTGGGCCAAGGGAGGAGCCATGGCATTCCCCAAGCCCCACAGTGAAGTTCGCCACAGAAAGCACAGCCACACCTGTGCTATGGCCCAGGGTGGCCATTGGCCGGGCAGGCGGGGGGGAGGGATGTACCCAGGGAGGACCAGTTAGCCAGCGGGAGTGTGTCCCCGGCCCAGGAACAGCGGATGCTGCCGGCCATGCCCCCAGACCCCATCGGCAAGAGGGCAGGAGGAGGAGGGCTGGAGACCAGGCAAGCAGTGCCAGGCCACTGGCCCGGTGTGAGAGCACAGCCGTGCACTCGGGCACCTTGCCCCGGAATGGGGGGGCGAGGGGCAGACCCGGAAGCCACTACTGAGCCTCGGCGTTGAGGCTTAAGAGAGGAGGCGGGGTCAGAAGGGACAGAACACAGGGGCCAGGGCCAGGAAAAGGGGAAAGGTATAAAAGAGAAGCAGCTGAACAGAGCCGGGGAGGAGAATCCTGGAGGTGAATGACAGCCAAGCACAGTGAGAGAGGGCAGAATACATCACACTAGGAGGTGGCTGGTGTGGGTGTGGTGACTTAACCCCCCCCCCCCCCGTCGCCAGATCTGAGGCTCTGGCTGTGAAAGGAAGGCAGCTAGCGAGGTGGAGACGCGGGGCGCAGATAGCGAGGCCAGTGACAGCGAGCCCAGCTCCAGCGACTCGTGCGACACATAGGTGAGATTGTTTTGTATTATTACAAGATAGAAACTGAAAGTGGTGACAAGTCAAGATATAAAGGTTTGTGAGTTGTGTTTCTTTTAAAATTAGACCCATAAAATATAAACATAGTTATTGAATAAGTTAAAACTCTATATAATGGTCTGTTTTTGCTTCTGTACGGGCAGGTAATGAAACTATATGAGGTGACATAAGTACAAGGACCCCTGATCTTCCCAGTTGTCCTCTCCCACTGCAGCCAATTACAGCCCTAGGATTAAATTTTCATATCCACACAAGAGACCATGGGGGGAGGAAACCATTCAATTCTTCTTATGTGAGCAGAGCTCCTCTCACACAAGGCAGGATGGAGCAATCAGCCTCTCAGCCCAATCACTTTTACTTAACACAGATCCTTTGACTCCAGGAATAAACCTTCGTAGGGTTGGAAGTGGCTGCTGGAGGGAGGGGAGAGTCAGAACATCAGTGCCCTCTGCTGACAGATCGTGGGATCCAACCCATTGTCTGTTATTTGGGAAATCATACACTCTTCCTAGATACTTTCTATATGCCACTTTGATACTGGATAGAAATAGCTATATTTTTGTACGGAATACTGGAAATAATTCATAGATTATAATAACACGTTGAGTATATATCATGACTTTTTACTTTGCCTTTATTGTGGCTGAGGATAGACTGGGAATCTGATGCGGAATAGCAGCAGAGCAAAAAGTCCCGGGGCAAAGTGGCCCGGGGCTGGCCGTTCACAGTGGCCAGACTCCTGTGGAAGTGTTCCAGGGAGGAGGCACAATGATGCGTACACACTGCTGCAAAGCGCCCCCTGGCAGGCCAGCCTCTGCAGTTTGTGGTGGGGCCGTTTCGACAACAGTCGTATGGGCGGCAGCAATTTGGCCATGATCCAGTGGCACACAGCGCATATATTCATATGCGCATCTCTCCACATTGGCATGTTCACACTGTTGCCTTTGTTTGAATCCCGCTTCATCCCGTCCACACAGCCAGGAAGCGGGGTTCAAGCGGAGGAGGTCCCCTGGACCCCACTTTCTGCCGGTGTCTGATTGAGGTACTATGAAAGAGCTTCAGAAATGGGTGCGTACGGAAGGGAGACAGAGGATATTTGAGGCTGTCTGAACTGCCTCCCTTCCCCCGCTTCTAAATCGGACCTATCCTGGGCCACATTGCCAGTCTGTCCTCAGCCTGTAGTAGCGCTGTATTTCACAGTGGTTGTTTTTGCTGTTGTACTGTGATTCCTTTGATAATATTGATTCAATATAGTGACATTCTTAACAGAGAGATGGACAAACGGTTCTTCCTGGCTTTATGGTTGTACCATCCAGAAAGTCTATTGTAGAAGGAAAATCAAAAGCTCAATTTGTTATTCTAGAAGCCTTGATCTTGGTTTATGATCCAAAAGAGATGAACGGCTCTGGAGCTTCAAAAGGGTGCCTTAATGCATATGGTGTTCCCAGAAACAGTCCTGGATGTTAGTCTGTTCTTTGCTGGGAGTGCCCCTTATCAATTCTTGCTTTGATCAAAGAGTCTTTCTTTAGTGTGAAAAGAGATGCAGTTCCCCCTTACCTCTTCTGTCCTTGAAACCAAATGTTCTTGTGGTGTTTTGATCCCCACCACACTCGTAGTTTTTTTAAAGTCAGGAGATTTCTGGGAAGTGCAGCCCCAAGTCCCTGGTCTGTTTACACTAAAGGGTCTTTTTTGGAAAGCAACATAATTGATATTAATGGGGGCCAGTGTGCTGTGTAACTTATTTTTATCTTGTTCCATCCTGATCTTATCACTATAGCTTTCTATGTATCATTTTTCTGAATACTTTTTAATCTAATTCCATTTTGCTGTGAACAAAGCAAGGCTTTCATGTGGCTCTGGCTGGAAACTGTCTTCATACTTCCTTCTAGAAGAGGATTAGTGATGTGTGCATGCGAATATTTATTTATTTATTTATTCATTCATTCATTCATTCATTTATTTGTTTGATTTATATCCCACCCTCCCTGCTGAGGCAGGCTTAGGGTGGCTTACATTAAAAATTAAAATACATTAAAACACAATATTATACAATAAAATTCATGACATGAGCAATCACAATTTCAGATAAAATAGAAATAAAGTGCTGGTGACGATAACGTCCTACTAGGCCACAATCGAATATTAAGAGTGTGGCCATAATTAATGTCCAGAATATCCCAGGCTATGATGTTACTAAAGGGCCATAGTTGTTAATGGGCCTTAGTTGTTATTGGTAGCGGCTCCTAATCAAAGGTCTGGTGGAAGAGCTCCGTTTTACAGGCCCTGCGGAACTGTAAAAAGTCCTGCAGGGCCCTGATGTCTTCTGGGAGCTCATTCCACCAGTGTGGAGCCGCTACTGAAAAGGCCCTGGCCCTGGTAGAGGCCAATCTGGTCCACATGGTCCACATTTTGCAAATGGATTCACATTTGCAAAATGGCCTTTGAGAACCAGTGTAATGAAACCACCTTTTCTCAACACTCTTCCCTTAATAGCCGAGCTGCTATCCCAGATTTTAATACTTTAAAAGGAAATAGAAATACCCTCTGGGAAACGATACCATTAACATCTTTGCTTCTGTCCACATGTCAGTGCTAAGGATCTTTGACTGGATAATGAGGTGCTGGTCACAATGCATGAAAGGCTAAAAACACACACAGAAGCCTAATAGAATCTCATTTAGAAATAAAGAATGTAAGAGCAGTCATGCTGGATCAGACCAATTGGCCAGCTAGTTGAACATCTTATTTCCAACAGTGGCCAGTCAGATAGCACAAGGAAGCCCACAAGCAGGGTTTACAGACAATAGCTGCTACCAACTGCTGATTGTTCTCTGGCAGCTGTCAATCAGAGGCAGAAGGCCTCTGAACCCTGGTGGTCCCACTTGGCTATTGTGGCTAACAGCCAACAATAGACCTATCCTCCATAAATGTGTCTGCTGTCTTGCAAATCCATCTAAGGCAGCAGCCATCGTCTTATCTAATGGTGGTGAGGAATCATTGAGGGGAATTGTGGAAAGTATCAGATGGGAATCATCAGATTTGGATCACAGGGTGACACCAAAAAAGAGTATGAATCAGTAGTACTCCATAGGGAGAAGGGAGTGACAACTGGAAGATGAGAGAATAGGCTCCAGCTGCAGAACTAGATTGGATGCTGTGTGACATAAAGGAAAGAAATATCTTTCTGTACATTTTTACCTTGCCCTGCTTCAAAGGAACTCAGTGCAATGTGTGTGTGTGTGTGTGTGTGTGTGTGTGTGTGTGTGTGTGTAGTCTCCCTCCCATTTTGTCTTCTCAACAATGCTATCAGGAAAACTGGGCTAAGAAAAGTTCTCTAGCTCCAAGCTGTCCAATGAGTTTTATGGGACAGTGGGGATTTGAACACTCTAACCAGTACGTCACACTCTCTCTAACTCTGGTTTGTCACTTCAGTCCCTCCAGCAATGGCTGCATTTTGAAGAAAAAAGAAAACCCAGCATGTCCTTGAAGACACTCATTGCACTACTTGTAATAGTGCATAAGTATTTAAGTCTATAGTTTCAGAATACATGGGAGATAGTTGATGCAACACTTAATCTTAGTAGGTCAACAATGCAATCCTAAACAGAGTTTTAGATCCTTCAAAGTCTATTGAAGTCAAAGGGTTTAAAAGCATATATAACTCTGTTTAGAATTTCACTGCAAAAGTACACAAAAGCAGTTTAAGCTAAAGTTAATCTTGGGAGTCGGACACTGTGGGATAATCCCTGGCTTTGATTCCACACAGGATTAGAGAGAATTCTCTTGGGAAGTGTAGGACTTTCAGGTACCCATAATGCGACTATTTTACACTGTCACAAAGAACCATCTGCATTGGCTATATCTTTAGCTATTCTCCTCTCCCCCCCCCCCCCCCCACACACATACTCATACTCCATTTGTCAAGATTTCTGTAAGGTAGTAATGATATGGGCTACTCAAGAAAGACTTGATTACAGAGAAGTTGAAATCAAAAACAGTCTGCCCCAAGACACTTACCAAACTCTTGCTTAAAGAGAGTAGGCATTGTGGTGTTTCCTGGCTTAGCTTACAGTTTTCATGTATTTGTCATATTGGGAGTCAGAATTCTGTTTAGTGCAAAATCTTGTAAACCTGAAACTTCAGTGTGATCAGTAGTGCTAAAAAATTACAGTAATTTAAAAGTCCTTTTCCCTAGGTTTGTAACCAAACTGAAGTGCTATCAAATGCTATTTTCCATGTCTTTTGGGCTAAAATTCTTTATTGGTCTGACTGTCTTAAACCTAGTTTTAAATTAGAGTCTTTTATGTATCCCTTGTTGGAAGCAGAATGGTTCTAACAACCAATGTTTTTATAAGTGCTATGAGCTCTGGATAAGAGTTCAAAACCACATGGACACAGTGTACTTCAATGAGCCCAAAATCTTATGATTCCATCTTTAGATTCACATTTAAAGGAGATTCCAGTGCTTAGTCTTTTTTGTCCAATTCCTATTTCTCCAACACCAGCTAAAGCCATCCACTTCAACATATACAAGAGTTCACAAATTGTTTCACTAAACAAATGTGTCATTTATTAAAAGTATACCAAAGTATAAAATGAAGTTGCTATCAATTATTGCTTATTCCAGCAGCAGCAACAGAATGAGAATATATCTATTATTTCCCTAATACTTAGGTTTTACCTTTGGTTATTTCTTGTTCAGAGACATGAATTTTACACATTCTCACTTAAGTAAGATGACTAGCAGAATACATTTGCTAATATATGATGGTGTGATTTGGCATTTTTATGATGTAATTCTAGAGTAGTCCTTGGCTTGTTTGCTGAAGTTGCCAGTAATTCTCTTATGTATTTGTCAGCCCAAGAGAAATTCAAAAAGTCTTTCTGATTTGTTGCTCCTGGCTGTGTTTTGAGAACAAAGAAGAGCAAAGGAGGACATGACCTATTCTGATTAAAAATAAACATCCTTTCCCCACTCCAATAAAATCATATGGCTAAGACCTGCTCTCTTTTTACCCAAGAGTTCATGATCAGTTTAAATACAAATAAATCCTTGTGTCTAAATTTAGAAGCTACACCAAACATAAGTGAGCTTTTTAATGTGAGTTTAATGATAAAATAATAGCGTCTAATGTCACTTTGGAGGTTTATTTTATGCTAGGATCTTCATGTTGTTTAACATCTCTGCATATGATTTTTTTACAACATGCCTCAGGAGCAAAACACAATTACAGATATGAAGGAATCTCATGTTTACTTAGGAAACAAAGCACATTTTTGTAAATACTGAAATCTTCAGTATGCAAAACATTGGATTTCATAAATATAATATTTTGGAATCTATATTATAACATTTGTATACTGTCATTCTTTTGTCATTATAAAATGTTTTATTATAACTTTTTCATTGACAATTATTACATGAATAGCAGCTAGCTGATATTACCCTTGGATAAAGCAGTTTGGGATTCAAATTTGGTTCATTTTGTCCATTCAGAACTTTGTATGGATTCTCTGATACTGTTATAATGGAATGTGTTTGGATTAGTTCATCTATTTCATAGTCACTTGCATTGTTTTCAGTTGGAAATATTTTTCCCACCTGTAATTCCCATTGGAATAAAATAATCAAAGAGCATGCCCCTCACCCAAGAAATTTCCCCTACCCAATATTAAGTAGATTGGACAAAGACCCTTGTCCTAGAGACAATGAAATGCATCACACATTTTCATCTTTATTTATTTAGAAAATTTCTCCAGAGAAACTGCTTGCAGTGGTTTACAAAATAAAACATGGTAAAAACTTAGAACAGCCAGAATATAAAAAGAGCATAATACTTTTATCAGCTTAAAACAAGTCTCATGAAACAGTTCTCATGACAGAAGAAGATTATAAAACATTTTAAAAAGTTGACCCCTAAATTAAAACCTGAATAAAAAGAAATGCTTTGGTCTGACACCTAAAAGAGAGCAAGATAGGTGCCAGGTGAACCTCAGAAGGAAGGCCATTCATCAGGCAAGGAGGCATCACTGAAAAGACCCTGTCTCTGGTTGCCACTCTTCCCACCTTTGCAGGTAGGGGCACAAAGAGCAGGGCTTGTAAGAATTATCTTAAGTGGAGGACTGGACAGTATGGGAGGAAGTGGATGGGGGAGTGAGAAGGAACATTTTCTCTGTCATTTCCCATGTTTCCTCCAGCCTGTGCTTAACTGACTTCCCAGTTTCAGTTGAGAAGCTTGAGGATGATTAAATTTTTCAGAGAAGCACAGTGAAATGCAATTAGGGAGGATGGGGACTTTAGCTTCTTACTACATGTCTGTAAAAAAAACAAAAAACCACCACCCTACTTGAAGCCCATGTGACTCCATGGCTACAAACACATGCCTTCCTCATAGCTACCCATGTTATTATGCCACATTATGCAGTAATCTGCCAGAAGAGGTACAAAAGGTCCTGTCCTCTCTAGAATTTGAAAACTCTGTAAGACTCTTCTCTTTCAAAGGGAGTTTATTTTATTTACAAATTTAAGGCTGTTTTGAAGATAGGCTTCCCATTTACCCACCACCAGAAAACAAGCTTCCACTATTAGACCTGAGATTGGGGAGCAGGAGGAACATGGCTTCCTCTAGGATCCTTCCCTTCTAGTCACTATGGTATAGACCCTGGAGGTAGGAGGACTGTTTACAGCATTGCCCTTAGTCTTAAAGCTAAGAAAGGAGCAAAGAAATAAGGTACTTTTCTCACCATCCAGGCAGACCCTGGCCGAGACTTCACCTTATTTCCCTTCCAATCCTTCCCGGCAGTTGGGATTCAGTAAATCAAAGAGGAATCCAGCAGACACATTCCCGCCATCCCAGATCTCCTAAGGAAGCCCCTTGTCTTTCTGCTGTCACCACAGCTTGCCTTGCTTGCCTCTTCACTGACTGACTGCTTCCTTTGTGGCTGGTGCTCCTCCTCTGCTCTGCCTCATTCTCAGGGTAGATCCTCCTCTTTCTATGCTAGGCTCCTGAGCCAAGCAAACAACCCATGCTAAGAGCCCCTTCAGCAATACTGAAGGGGGATACACTGTTCTACTTCACTTGCAGACTCATAGCCAAAATGTGGAGAAGGTCTCCCTTCTGGTTCCCAGCTTCTTCTTCCTGACTCACCTGCCTTTTTTCTTGCTCCATGATCTGCAGCCCACTTCAATCCACTCACTCTTTCCTTCTGTACCTCCTTTCCACTCAGTTCTAGCTTTGCCTCTTGGCTTCTTTTTTCCCTGTTGCACCCATGCCTTCTTCTGTTCCCCCTCCCATGAGGCTGTCTCATGCCCATCTCAGGGTCCTTCCCTCACCCTCACTTCCTGACTCCTTCTCCATCACCCCCCCACACACACACAGCACCTGCACCCTTCTCTCTTCTCTGGATGAACTGAGGGACAGGCAGGGGTGGCCACACTGCCTCCTGGCCCACAGCTGGTTGGCTCAGTGAGTGGATAAAGAGACACAAGAACAGGATAGTGTCTCAGATGATAGCTCAGTACCAAATGGCTGGGTAGTGGGGAGCAGTGTTCTCTCTAAGCTGAGTTAGTGTGAGCTAGCTCACAGTTTTTAGCCTCCAGCTCACAGATTTTTTGTCTTAGCTCAGGAAGGATGGCTCCAGAACCAACTGATTTATGTAGCAGCCCAATCGCTCGCTCACAACTTTAATGCCAGTAGCTCACAAAGTAGAATTTTTGCTCACAAGACCCCACAGCTTAGAGGGAGCACTGGTGGGGAGGGTTGTGTCCTGCCTTTCACTTTTGGTCATTCAAGTTAGAAAAGACAACTGCATATTTTGTGGTTTTTCTTTAGATGTAATAACATTTTAATTTTGAAAGGAGGAAGTAGCATCATCAGAAGGGGTGGGTGTGGGGAAGTGACCCAGAAGGGACATCATAGTGTGCCAGAATTGATCTTTGACCTGTAAGTGACACCACATCTGTGCTGCACTCTCCCAAACTCTGCCCTGTCCAGGCACTGCCCCCCATTGTCCTGGAATTTCCCAAGTTGGCAACCCTGTTTGGATGTTTGCTACTTCATGAGCGGGGCCATTCTGGAAATTCTGTACAGTTTGTTGTCTGAATATGTGTTTGATTTTAAGTTTTGTTTTATGATCTTGGTTTGCGGTGATAAAGATGCATAGAAACTTTTAAACAAATTAATACAGATTTTTAAAATTATGTTATTTGGGACATTTAGAGTTATACACCCTGAATTCTGCTCTTTCCTGCTCTGCCTTCTTAGGGAAGATTTTATCCATGCAAGGGAAATGGCTGGCATGAAGAAATTGACACAAGTATTATCATTCAAAAAATGTCCAAAAGCTTATATAAGGTTCATGTAATAAAGATTATCTCCATTAATTAAATTGAATCTGCTCAAATAATTAATCACCAGAAATCAGTGTTCTGGCTATTGCATGCCCTATCACGAGGGCTGCCAAGTCAGCCCAGGGGGCGGGGGATCCCCCACTACAGGGGTTCCCGATCCGCCGGCCAGCATTCGGCCGGCGGGGGAAACCCCACCCCCGAAGTCATCCAGCCAGGACAACTTTCCCCAGCGTAATGACATCACATGGAAGTGACGTCACCACGTTGGGGGCGTTGCCAGCATCACCCTGGCAACACCCCCAACATGGTGACATCACTTCTGGGTGACGTCACCAGGCGCGCGCGCTTCGCACGCGTGCCAGGGGAGCTCCCGGGCCAGGGAGGACTCCCCCTCGCCCTTAGGTAAGTAGGACTTGGCAACCCTACCTATCACACCCAGTTTTTTTGCTGCTGGAGAAATTCATAAAATGGCAGTCACATGGAGTACTAGGTGTAGGGATGAGTAAATGTTTCCCATTTTATTCCTTTTGTATTTACTTATGTTTGTCAGTTGTTGCTGTTCTCCGTTTTTCATTGACTTTTTAGATTTGTTTATATTGTGCATACATACTGTATGGCCTTATGCAGGATTTATACATTTAATATAATGTCTGTCATGAATACATATAATGCCCTCATGATGGTAATTTATTGATATACATAGCTGAAAATATGTATTATTTCAGGGGAGAATGGGTGAAAGCAAGAAATAAGTCACAAAAATGAAGAGTCACAGGTTTAATTAGTATGAGAAAAAAGCAAATTTGAATTTGGGATTTTTGGGTTAGGAAAACTGGGATTATTTGCTGAAGTAACATTTACTGAATTTTGAATCCCTTTACTTTGCTAAGTGGGTCACCTGGAATTAGTTTCCACCCCACTCCTAAGCTTGGATTAAAATTTGATTTAGAATTCACATTAGTGGGGTGCGGGGAGGAAGTAATTGTGATTAACCTGTGCACCTGCATTTGTATATCATAGCAAACTTCATTTCCCTTCATCATGCTCTGCTTGAGAAGGGAAGGGGAGAAAAGTGCATGCACAAGCCGATCAACAAGACAGACTTATGCACATTATGCCACAGGAATGCACATAAGAGTGAAATGGCAACTATAACTAAAGCCAATACTGTCCAAATAGTTTGCTACTGGTTCTGAGATATGAGAATCAGCATTAAGATGGAAACTCCCAAGAGTGACTATAAATATAAGAAGTAGAATTAATATAGGGCCAAAAGATCTTTGACTTCAGTCTGAATAGATGAATTGTGCCCACACTGAAAATTAGCCAAGTTGTTCCGGCTGACGGCAAATAGCTGAATGCTTCAATTTCTTTATTCTGCAAAGAAAAGTAGAATCAGCTGTAGGGGGAAGGTGAACAAGATAGATACTAAGCGGTTTATACCTTAAATTTTCTGTAAAAGGAACTGTGAAGAGTAGCATATCCTTATTATTTATAGGTTAAAGGCCAAGGAATAATTTGGTATGATTTATTAATCCTGAATTTAAAATGGCATTTTATTGCAATTTGAAACTCTCCTATGTGACAAAGGGTGTTTGGTATTGGTAACATTGTTAAATTCATTATATTGTTACTTATTTTAAGCATTGTTTCTACATTAATGTTCCCTATGTACATTTAAGGTAGGGTTGCCAGGTCCGGGTTGGGAAATACCTGGAGACTTTGGGGGTGGATCCAGGAGAGGGCGGGGTTTGAGGAGGGAAAGGGGCCTCAGAATGGTACAATGCCATAGAGTCCACCCTTTGAAGCAGCCATTTTCTCCAGGGGAGTTGATCTCTGTCAGCTGGAGAGCAGTTGTAAAAGCAGGAGATCCCCAGGTACCACCTGGAGGCTGGCAACCCTAATTTAAGGTTAAAAGATGCTGTTTGTAAGTCTCAAAATATCAGTGGTATTGAAAACGTCATGTTAATTTAATCAGATGAGCAACTAATTAATTCATTTCAAAATCATTTATGGGCAATTGACTACTGTAAATATTATTTATGTAAGATATAGGTTGTGATTTACTATAATTGCAAAAGGAATGTTTGTTAGTTTGAATCTAAAATCATAAAGTTGATTTCAAGCTAGCAAATCGAAAGAGAGTGAGTAAAAGCCTGCAGACTGTCAAAAAAAGCAAATGTGCATGTTATTTTGGTTTGTGTAAGTTCCCTTTCCATGTAATTCCACTACATAGCTATCCCATACCAAACGATCTGGCAGCATTAGCAGCTTACTGATAAGTCCTACGGGATCAACGCTGCGTCTTCATCTTCACTGGGGAATAAAACTTGAACAGTTTATATGAAGAGCTGAAAAGCAATTTCAGAAGAATTAATAAAGGTGATGATAAAAATAGGATATGTGAAGCAATCTGAACTCGCTTGGAACAACTTCAAAAAAAGTCAGTTCAGGGATTTCAGTTCTTGCTGGGGCAGAGGAAAGCAGGCCCCAGCTTTCAGAAAAATGTCCCAAGAGCCTGCTCTCACCACTGAGCACCCAACATGTAATCAGAAACCAGCAGACAGTGCCCTGTTCCATGTGCTGATATGAAGAGAAGTAAGGTTGGTAGAATAGGAGCTTTTTAGTTGAGGAATATGAATTTTTTATTCATGCCTCCCAGACTGTGTAATTTTCTCATCTGGATGGTTTGTCCTCCCTATTGGCTTTCTGAAACAAACTTATTCTGAATGGCATTTAATATTTTATTTCTTTGACTTCTTGTTTTAATCTGCAGTAATGGTTTTATCTGCTAATTGCTGACTTTATTATTGACTCCTCATTCTATGATTTGACTGAGGCACCTACTTTTGTTTTATTGATGCTTTTATTTAGGGATTCACAAACAATGTAACGGACATTTGAATTTACCATGATCAAACTGATCATTTACGTGAGTCAAGGCCCTCATCTGATAACTGATGGTTAGTACAGAGGTCCAACTTGGAGATATGTTGAGCAGTAGCCCCTTCTGCAGGCTTTTCTAAAAAATTGCTTTCTGTACCACAGTGTGGTGGGCAGGTATGCCATAGTAAATAAACAACATTTTTAATTCACGTATGGCAGTTTGCAGCAGCTTTTACACCTGTGCACTTGGTGGATAGAATCCTACTGATCACTGATGTAGGCCCATATTACCCAGGATTGGGATTTTTTTAAAGCACACATCCTCACTGATAGCCCTTTATTTGTCCCTACACAGCCATGATGCATAATTTAAAAGTCTGCAGTAAATGTGCTGCTTTTTGTCCTTGTGTGATCAGTGGCATTCGCCACGTTTAAATATGCTCAGGAGCAAACACAACATTTGGCAACTATTTTATTGTGAGTGGTTCAAACACATCAGAGACATTTCTTGGACATGTTACCGTACAGACAGTATACCTGTATATGGGGGATTGTTTTATTTCCTTCCTTTCTGCTATTAATACCAAAAGTGACTGTTGTATTATTGTATTGTTTTGTGTGGTTGTATTGTTTTTTGTATTTTTGCATTTGTGTGTGTGTGTGCCTGTGCCTGGAAGTCATGGCGACCTCTGGAAACTCCTACTGGGACACTGAGGAGGTTCAGAGAAGTGGCTTGACAGTCTGCCTCTGCCTTCTAGCCCTGGTATTTTTTGGAGGTCCCCCATCCAAATACTTGCCAGGGTCAGCCCTGCTTAGCTTCCAAGATCTGATGAGATCGGGCTTGCCTGGGCTATCCAAGTCAGGGCTTGTTTTATGTGGTTTTGTTTCATTATTGTTTCTTTTGGCATTGTTATTCCATTTTCATAATTTGATTCCACTTTTATTTTTCATTGGTTTCAGTAGAAGACCTCTCCCCTTTGGGGGTATTATACCTTCATGGCTTTCCATCCAAATTGGACTACCCTCAGGGAGAAATTGTAACATTCTTCATAGGGTTGCCAACCTCCAGAGATCAGTTCCCCTGGAGAAAATGGCTGCTTTGGAGGGTGGGCTCTATGGCATTGTTCCCTGCTGAGGTCTTGCACCTCCCCAAACCCCACCCTCCCAGGCTCCACCACCAAACTCCAGATATTTCCCAACCCAGAGCTGGCAGCTGTACTCCTCTAGGATCTTCTTACTTCCAAAGTTCAAGCAGATAGCCTAAAGAGGTCCTCTTTTTTGAGGCAAGGAAAGATACCTGAGTTTAACACTGAAGTCTCTGGGAGAATTTGTAGGAAAAGATTCCAAACACACAGTAACACAGACCATAGTATATAGTGACAGAATTTGGCCCTACAGCCACTTAGCTTGAAGGACAATAAGCAAGAGAAAGAGGCAGGCTGACAAGGCAAGAGTATTTAGTGTCACATGGAAGGCAAGGCATCTGGGCAGGCAGGTAGGAGTAGGAGAGCCATGAGGAGTATTTACTTGGAGAAAGGATAAAGTTTGGAAAGCAGCAGGAATGCAGGGTTGTGCAGACTGCAAGGCAAAATTTGGACAACAGGGCAGGCATTGGCCGACGGGGAAACCTCACCATCCTAGTCCCTACCTGGTCTGGCCTGGGGATCTCCCGCTTTTACAACTGATCTCCAGTTATCAGAGATCAGCTCCCCTGGAGAAAATGGCTGCTTTGAAAGGTGGACTCTATGGCATTGTGCCATGCTGAGGCCCCTTCCCTCCCCAAACCCCACCTTCTCCTGACTCCACCCCCAAAGTCCCCAGGTATTTCCCAACCTGGACTTGGCAACCCTATCCCTACCCCATATCCTTCAGGACTGAAATACCCCCCTGTGCCTGTATGTAATCCTAGTGGCTACAGTTGTAATCAACCAACAAAGCCCAGAGCCTCCCTTTCACCCCTTTCTTAAGGAACACAGCATATGCCTTTGTCAGAAAATCACTGACTGACCTGTAAAAGTAAAACCAACAGAGTAAAAGAAAGGCCAAACTGCAATAATGAAACCGGACAAAATTAAATAAAGGGAGGTGGGGGCAGGGTTCTTATGGACTATAGATAGGGAATTTGTTTCATTCTTATATTAGTTTTGGTACACTTGAATTTATAACATTTATAGACTGCATCTGCAGAGAACTTGCTCAAGGTGGCTTACAAAGTAAATGATAAAATCTTAGAATAAAAATCACTGGAAGTAATAAAGTCCACCATTAACAACCAAGCCAGAGCAGAAAGCACCATAAAACATTTAGCATCATAAAAAGAGTCTCATAAAACAGTTTTCGGGTTATAAGGGGATTAGATAGATTCATGGAGGATGTCTACCAATGGCTACTAGCCATGGTGACTGAGGGGAACCTCCACATTCAGAGGCACTAAATCTCTGAATTCCAGAGTCAGGAGGCAACATCAGGGAAAGGCCTTGGCCTCTATGTTGTTGGCTATCCAGAGGAACTGGATGGCCACTGTGTGAGGCAGGATGATAGACTAGATGGACTATTGGTCTGACCCAGCAGGGCTCTTCTTATGTTCTTAAACAAGGCATTTTCAAAGATCAACTCCTTAATTAAAAGCATGTGTAAAACAAAGTGTTTTGGCCTGGTACATAATAGAAGTAGGAGAAGGGGGAATTTTGGTGGTGGCACCTCATCTATGGAACACTACTGTCTGTGCTCTCCATCTATCTTACCTCTGAAGACAGGGACAAAGAAAGCAATGTTTGTGAGGAAGATTTCAGATGGCATACTGAATATGTTCAGAATCTTGAACGAATACAGAACAAACTTTGAGTCCAGTGGCACCTTTAAGACCAACCAAGTTTTATTCTGGGTATAAACTTCCGTGAATAAAACTTTGTTGGTCTTAAAGGTGCCACTTGATTCAAACTTTGCTCTGTTGCTTCAGACCAACACAGCTATCCACCTGAATCTATCTTCGTGGAAGAATACACATTAAATTGTGTGTAACCTTGGTTAGTTCATCCACTTGTATATGCATACACACTTGCATGTATGTATAGGCTTTTCTCCTTAAGTTTGGAGTGGGAAAATACTTGAAACTGAAGTGAACTAGCATACTGCGTCTAGAGTCTACCCTTCCTTGCAGATATATTGTCAAATGAACATTTGTGTATCCATCTTATTTTAGTTTCAAATATAATTATCAATGTTCAGTAGGGCAGCCAACCTCCAGGTTACTATTACAATTGCTCTCCAGACTACAGAGATCAGTTCCCCTGAAGAAAAAGCCTGCTGTGGAGGGTCAGTTCTATGGCACTGGCAAGATCTGATGTCATGCAAATTAGTTAAATCAGCATTCTGTTCTAACTCAAATAAGGCTTTGCTATATCTAGACTTTCTCAATCTTTCACCATAAAATGTATTTTTGAACTGGAAGGTGACACTGTTACGCCAGGCATCTTTGCTATATTTAGCTTCATATTGTCATTGTATCTGTATATAGAACCATCTTGGGATGAAGTATTTGTGTGTCTATGTTTGGTTTTTTAATCTGTCATAAAAGAGAGTGCATGCCAACTGTAAAAAAAATCCTTGGTATTTGAATATTAATTAAGTTAAATGAGATTTTTCCTCATGAGAATCCATATTCCGTGTTAAAACTTAAGTATAGAACTGTGGCCAAACCATTTAATGTTGGCTGAAGTGTGAAGCTGCATTACAAGGATCCCTTCGAGAAGTGTTATAACATTAATCCTGTTCTGACCTTCAGGAAAGTAAGGAACTGGAAGTAGAATTTACTTAGAAGGGACTAGATCTGCCTCTTGCCAGGTACAAAAATATTGCAACAGCAGCAAGAACCTGAGGCACGCTTTGTGCGAGTGCACCTGCTGAGAAATAACCAAAGGGTAGTGAAAACTCTTTTTGTCAGATGATCTATATCAATATCTCTGTATGGTCAAGATTTTCAAATGTGTATTAGGCTACCACTTCACATGTATTTTGTAAATGGAAAAATAAGAGAAACTTACAGAGAAATGAACTATAGATTTTTATCCTATTGTTTCCTGGGAGCCATCAAGTAAAAGCAATTTGTATGGGAGCGATTTTGTTCATTTTTATTTATTTATTGTCATATTTATATCCCGCCCTCCCCGCACACAGGTTCAAGGCACACTCATAAAAACATTTTACAAGGCACATAACTGTGCTTTATTATAAACATTATAAAACCCCATAACATCCTAAAAACAATACAAGCAGATAATAATAATAATAAAGGTGCTGAGTGATGTTCACAGTTTCAAAGTTGGCATGTGATTTTGTAGATATCTTGGCATCACGATGTTATACTTTCAAGCCAACTATCCGAGCCAGGTTTGGTGGTGGTAATAGTGTGACAAGGACAGCCCCATGTAGAGAACGTTACAGTAGTCTAGTCTCGAGGTGACCACAGCATGTATCACTGTAGCCAAGTCATCACGGTCCAGAAAGGGGGCCAGCTGCCTGACCAGCTGCAGATGGTAGAAGGCTGACCTGGCAGTGGCTGCTACCTGGACCTCCATTGTTAAGGAGGTATCCAGGAGCACTCCCAAACTCCTAACCTCCGGCGCTGGCACCAATGGCGCCCCAGCAAAGATCAGGAGTGGGATCCCCACCCCCGGACCGCCCCAACTCAAGTACAGGACCTCAGTCTTCGTAGGATTCAGTTTCAGCTGGCTCAGCCTTAGCCAATCAGCCACAGCCTTCTCTATTTTCTCTATATTCCAATTCCTCCCATTTTTTCCTGTCTCTTCCAGCATAGAATTTATTTATTTACTTAATTTATAATCTTTATTTTTTTCACTGAGATGCAAGGCAGATGAGACAGTGTAAATCAACACAATCAATAAGTGACACATCTTATAATCAATGGAATAGAACTACGATAAAAGAAAATTGAAACACAGAATTAAGTATTAGACATGATGTGTTAAACATTGCAGAAAATGGTATTGCATAAGCAGAAAACCGTGCAGTTTTTTGTTCTGAACTGGTCTGAATTTATGAAAAAAATGCATCTTCAAGGATACTATGTTCTGTTATGCTTTAGAAAAATTAATAAAAAATAAATTAAAAAAAAAGAAAACAGTGCAGTGACATCAGATGGTACATAAAGCAAAGAGATTATATTTATATGATATGGAGTAGTATAGTCCATGATCCTGTTCCCTTTTAAAAAGTGCCTTCTGGAACCGTTCTGTTACAATATGTCCTTATTACTTTTAGAGAAATTCCATTGTGAACAATTTAGTTTTATGTAGTTTGTGGAATGATAAAAGCAAGGGACCTTGGCAGGCAGGCCATTTTACAAGGTTGGGGGCCACAACAGAGAATGCACATGTCGCAGGTATAGTGTGCAGGGATTGTTTCATTAAAGTGGCGTCTTCCTCAGACATGGAATTTAGGTAACTAAATTTAATATTTATACACCAGACAGCTATGAAGAACCATGGGGGCTGTGTTGACAGGCTGGCAGAGAATGTGAAAACTATATGATTTTAGCTGAAATTGATCAATTCATGTGATCAAAGCAACAGAGTCTTGGGACGCCTGAAAAGTCAAACAAATTTAGTGTGTTATAAAACCAGAACTTACTTCATCAGATGCACTAAATATTCCATTCAGTTGCCCCAAAAAAGGATACATGGGTATAGACTGATAAAAGGAAAGGATATTACAAAGTAAAACCAGAAAGCCCAGAGATCAAAGATACACAGGGAATGTATGTCATCATTAAAAACAGTTTTTTCCTCATTGCCTCAGGGCACTACTGCAGTAGCATCCATAGCAACCATGCCGCTGCATTCCATGGTGGCATTGTGGCAAAGCAACAGCACCTTGAGGGACAGAGCAGCCAGAACCAATCAAAACCAAAGTGGCAAGGGGGCTGAGTCAAGCTCCCATCATGGGTTGGGGATGAAAAGGGGCAAGCCAGAGGGGTCTTGGTCACTGTCAGCAGCACCCCCATCCCCTTAAAGGTACCCACTCCCATCACGGCTGAGCCAGCTGTGGTCTCCATGCCTGAGACCCCGGGGTCCAAACCCCCTCCAACATTGGGGCCACCTGCAGCCACAGCACCCGGCTCTGGGGGACATGGGTTGGTCCTGCCACCCCTTCCCTCCTCTGTGTTTGGAGGCCCTTCACCTCTGCCTTGGTCCAGTTCAGCTGACAGAGGCCATCATTGGTGCCAGATGTTGGTGTGGAAATGCCAGCCACACACTGGGGAATATGGAGGTGGGGCGAGACACCATGGGAAGCCACAGATCCCCCAATCCCACTCTGCCTCGCCATATCTCCATGTTGTGTATCAGCCATCAAGAGGAGATCATGCACACAGCAGTGTCATCTGTGGGGAGAGGGGGTAGGTAAAGGGAGGGTCAACCCACCAGCTGCCTAGGGGTACATGGGGTCAACCACCCTTCACTGTTGTAAATGAAGCCCCCTCTTTCCACAGGCCCCAGCCAGCCATCCCAGAGATGGTTCCCCCTCCTGCCTCTGCTAGGCGTGCAGCATATCCACTTACTGTCAGCACTCTATGTCAGGGTGGCAGAGCAAGGGCAGAGAAGGCACCATGCCTGCCGCTACTGGGCATGCATCAGCACCCTGCATCTTTTGGACAGTACCTGCTTGGATTGGTTCTGCTTGAAAAGCCATCAGGCCCTATGTGAGGAGCTGGGGGCAGCCTTCCAGGGCCAAGCCTCCACCCCCCAAGCAATCCCTATCCTGCAGAATGTTCTGCTCTCCTTCAGGTTCCAGGCCACCAGATCTTTCCAATGGGTCATGGCAGAGGTCCTCAAGGTGTCCCAGTCTATGATAAGTTCCTGTCTGTGCAGCTCTCTGGATGCCGTGCTCACCCACTTACAGGAGCATGTGTGCTTCCCTACAGAGTAGAGGGAGCTGTCACCCATCCAGGCAGGGTTTGCATCATTTGCAGGCTTTCTCAACATTGTGGAGCTGTGGACTGTGCCCACATTGCCTTCATTGATCCCAGGAGGATCCACAGGTCTACCAGAACCACCATCGCTTCTACAGCCTGGAAATATAGGCGTTCTGCAACCACTAGAGCATTTTCACAGACCTTGTGGCTAAGTTCCCAGGCAGTGTCCATGATGCCAAGATCTTTGCAGCATCTGCGCTCAGCTGCCTGTTGGCCACCTGGCCAGAGGGCAAAGGATGGCTCCTGGGTCAGCAGTGCAGAAGGAGTGGGCACCCAAGAGGAGGAAGGCATCATCCCTGATGGGTCTCCTTCCATCATCCCCATGTGTCCATGGATACCCCCGATCCCATATTTGCTGACACCGTAACCCAAAGATGATCCACCAGACCATACAGCCTACAATGAAGCCCACCGGCAAACACGCAAGGTGATAGAGTGGGCATTTGGGCACCTGAAGATGCAGTTCCATTGCCTCCACCATACAAAAGGGCCATGGGCCATGCAGCTCCTGGCAGGAGCCAAACTGTTTGCCATCTGCACAATGCTTCACAACACTGACATGCACCAATGGCTAGTGCCACTCCTCAAAGGGGGCATAGAATCATAGAGTTGGAAGGGACCTCCAGGGTAATCTAGTCCCCACCCCAGTGACCCCTGCTCCATGCCAAGAAGATGGCAAAAAAACCCTCCAGGATTCCTGGCCAAACTGGTCTGGAGAAAATTGCTTCCTGACGCCAAAGTGGTGATCATCATTTCCCTGGGCATGTAAGAAAAGGCATGTTGGAGGGTACCTAGGTCAGGGGACAGGACACTGAGCTTTTTCATACTCTGTCCCCCTCAGCTCTTTCAGGCCTCCATAGTGGAAGCTCACCTGAAATTGACCAGCTTTGCTGTGAATAGCAAAACATAACCATCTAAGGCAAATGCCGGTGGCAACTCATTTACAGTGGTCTGCTCATGCCAACCCAAACACAAAGAGGCCAGTCAGGCTCCACTGCCCCTGGAGGGTCCAGGACACCATTCAGGTCCCTTCCAGGTGAAAAAATAATTGTCTGGAGGACTCTTGAATGACCTCATGCCTCACTCAGGTGTTCACCACCCCACCACCACCAAAACCCAGCTGTTTTTGTAAGAAGATGTCAGAGCACCTTGCCTACTCTGCATATACCAAGTATGCTATTGCCTGGGGGACCAGCGGGCCATGCCATTGCCTGACCCATCCCTATACCTGTGTGTCTTTGGCTGCAGTCACACACCCCAAATAATCCACTTTCAATGCACTTTCCAACTGGATTTTGCCAGTTCACACAGTAAAATCCAGTTGGAAAGTGCATTGAAAGTGGATTGAAAGTGCACTATTTAATGTGTGCGATTGCAGCCTTTGTGTGCTTCCTTAAATAGAAGAATGGGACCCATTTCCTTGCGGGATCCAAATTATGCCAGCATAAGGGACATTTACACTGGTGCAGGACACCAGTGGCACTCCACTGTTCCATTGTGCTGATGCAATGTGGGCATGAGGTAGGCAGAGGCAGGGTAAGGAGAATGAATGGGAAAGACTAATGAGGGAGAGAGGAGCAGTAACGGTACTCAAAGGAGTACAAGGGGCCAGGGGGGTGTTCCTGGCCATGAAGAGGAACTTGAAGTGGTATAGCACTGTATAGCCATTACCCATAGAATACAATACTTGTTTAACATCTTAGATAGTGCCAAACATCTTACACTGGGACTTAGAAGAGGAAATGTGTCCCAATTTCAAAAACAAAACAAAACATAACAGGCATCAAAAAATTAACAGAACTGTGTCTCAGCAATTTAACACAGTATGGTTCTATATTTTCATTTCATTCATTTTCAGGACTGCTTAGAAGTCATTATTCTGTTCAGTGGTCTAACACTCAAATCAGCTTACTTGGTTTAGCCAGTGGAGTCCAAAGCAATATAAGCAATCCAAGCACTGTTGATTCTGGATCATATAGACCTTTTTTCCCTCAAACACAGGAACTTTGGAATGAGGATGTTGCAATGGCTGTCAGACCCTGATAACTACAAGTTAAGCATGTGTAACTGCCCATTGAGTTTTGTCATCTCACAAAACAAGAGCTGGAAAAGTAATCCAGTTCCCTGGCATTCTGTGCATGGCCAGATAGGCCAACCTCCAAAGGAGACACTGTGACACTGTGACACAAAGGAGACACTTCAGGCAGTATGTCTCTCTGCTGAATTGTTCTTATAACCTGTTCAAAAACTGTGGAAATGCATGGCACTCATCATACCCATTTTAGTGACCTGAGTAGAAAAATTTGTGCTGAATTATGGTCAAATCTGGGGAAATTTTGCTAGCTTATTTTAAATGGTTTGAGCTGTTTTTTTTCTAATTCATGTTCAGTGCAGCTTACAGCAACACAGGAAAACATTAAAACTACAATAATAAACAGAATAAATAGAATAAAATGGATTAAAACACAGAAGAAAATGAATATAGCAGTCAGTCAAGAATAATCCTTTAAAATGAAAGTCCCCCCAAGAAAAATTTCCCACTCCTTCCAGAGGTCAGTGAAAGACAAGAAATACATATTTTCAAAGAGAAGCCATTCTGCAGCCTTTTAGTGGCAGATGTCTTAACTGCATGGATAGATGATAATGGAACTGGTGCCTGGTTTGCCAGAAGATTGCATGAATTTCACCATGATTCCCCCTAGTTTCTGAGAGCTCTTAACTGGGGAAAGAGGCTCCAAACTGGGAGATCCCCTGCTCCAAACTGGGGACTGGCAACCCTATTTGTGAAATGTGTGAACCAGCTGTGACCCACTCATAGGGTAAATATATGAAGCTGCCTTATAATGAATTAGTCCATTGGTCCGTCATAGTTAGTACTGTCAAAGAATGACAGTGGCTCTTCAGGGTCTCAGTAGAGGTCTTTCACATCACCTACTACCAAAGCCTTTTAACTGAAGATGGTGGAGATTGAACATGGTACCTTCTGCATTCGAAACTGATGCTCTATCACTGAACTATGGCACCTCTCCTTATATGTTCATGTGCTCATGATTTCTCTCACACACTCACAAAAGAGAGAGGTTTCACCAGCAGGTCATATGGTAAAAGGTTAATCCCATACTATGATTTGGACTCTATCTAGTAATTATATCCCTCCTCACATGAATATGCAAGTGAAAACATTTCTCTGTCTTGTTTAGCAGTTTTCCTTTGCTCCTTACATGGTGTTTTCACAGCCTCCTTGTAATTAGCTTCTGTGAAAAATAGAGGAACTTGTAACATCCAGATATATTGAGACAGTTTTCTGACTCATCCTGGAAACCAGTCTCAGCAAATCTTATTAGTTCAGACCAAGGGATATTAAAAAGAGTCCAAACATCTCTTTGAGGCGAAGGGTGCCGAAATTCTGCATGTGAGTGAAACCTGTGAGGAAAAAAGTTATAAGATGTTTATATGTGTTGGAAATAAGGTCATTTTCTAAGGAAAACTCCAATGACTGAATAAATTTGTTAGGCTCAAATTAGAAATACTGCTGTCTTATGTAAGGTGTCGTAGTATTATCAGCTACAAGTCATATGCCCATATTATTTTTAGGATATGTGGAAAATTACAAATATTACTGACAGGATTCCTCCCCCTATAATCTTTCTCCAAAGATTTTTTTCCCCAAAACCAAAAGCAGGGTAGGATAGGAAATATGTTTGATTTATTAGTTTCCTATCTTTAAAAAAAGTTTACACTTACCTTGATGAACATGTTTGAAACTGGCTAGAATAAATAGTTTTCATAATTGCTTATGTGTATTATTAAAGTAGTGGCATGAGTAGAAGTAGAAGGCAAGTCCTGGATAACAGATGTTTAGAATACAAATTAGATTGGGACAGGGAGAAAACAGGGGGAGGGAAAGGGAGGAAGCTCAGGAGGGTTGAGGGTGGACAAATGCAGTTACAAGCACTTGGGCTTAGAAACAAAATGGTCATAGGGACTAGTTTAAGGCTTATACTCCTGCGCACGTCTGTATAAGTTTTTACGTCAAACTGTTATACAGGACACCCTTGACTGGATCAGGTTCATTTTAACTGAAATACAGGAGCTTGTAATGCAGATTTGCTTGCAGATGTGGCAAGAGAAAGGGCCTTTTAATGGTTTTCATCAAGGCTTTTTTCCAAATCAGATTTCCCTCCCAGGCTGGCCTGGGGAGGAGGGAAGAGGTGCCTGTATTTTTGCTCCATACAGCAAACAGTACTGAGGTATTGAAGAGGAGGATCTTGATTAGGCAACTGGCACCAGAAAGGACTGGACCGTTCTACTTATGATTAATGGTTGAGTTGGAGCACCTTTTCTATGAATAAAAGCTAAAAATTGGGGGGGGGGGATTGACTAGGGGTTTGTGAAGAGATTTATAGACTTATGCATGCGGTGAAAATAGTGGATAGAGGGTTTTTTTTGTTGTGTTGTGTTTTTCCTTCATCTCCCAAAACACGAGAACTCAGGAGCATCCAGTGAAACTGATAGTCAATATATTCAGGATGGAGAAAAGAAAATGTGACTTCAGCCAACAAGGAATTCAGTTGTGGTATTCATTGTTGGCAGAATAATTAACACATCAACAGTGCACAACCTGATTAAAGAGTAGATAAAGGTTTATTTAGGAACTAATATATTTGATGGGAAAGAAGAGAGACCTCCGTGTCTAGTTTGTTGGACTTCAAGGGCAACTGGTCAACTGCGATGTGAAACAAGGTCCTGAGACTTGATAAACCACTGGCCTGATCCAGCAGGACTATTCTTAGACTGCCACAACTGCCAGTAAATACGCAGACCCACACCCACAAATTTACATTTCACTTAACAATCACAATAGTGTGAACTCCTGCATGATGCACAGTTTGGTCCAAAGTTTGTGCTTTGTATGTCAAAGGCCCTGGAATGAAATGGGCTAAAACCATAAATACTGACATATAATGTATTTAAATGAAAGAAAATCAACTTTGAATATAAGATGACCCCTTCCCCCCAAAAAAGGGAAGCCAATAAATAAAAGCATATGATCCTAGATTTAAGATCTCCCACCACCTTCTATCTTCCCCTTCCAGTCCCCTCTCCAGCCTTGAGCTCCACTTGCTGCCTCTTCCACCTCTCACAGCACAGCTCCAAGAAAAGCAGCACTTTTCAGACACTGCAGTTCCTGAGCCAGGTGTATCTCCTCAGCTCAGCACCATGTGAGGACCACCACTGTGGTCTTTGTCAGGCCTCATATTGTTGGGGCTGCTGGTGCCTCTGCTGCCCCCCAGGGGCTGCTGTGGGTACAAGGTGAAGCCGTTTTTGCTTTTCCCCTATCCTTTTGTATCCCCTCCTACTGTTCTCTCATCTGTGCTTTGCACAGTAACTTTTTCCCCTCCCTCCATTTCCTTCCTGACTTCCTTCTCGCTCACCCAGTCCAGGGAATATCTCTCCTTATGCAGGCCGATGAAGAGGCTGGCCTCCCTCTGTGATTTTTAATGGCTCATGCACAAAGTGGGTGGAGGGACAATGCACCTGACAGCACTTCTGGCCCACAGAACCCAGCTAACTGAAGGCACACCCATTAGTTTCTCTCTGTCAAATTAGCAGCCCATTCCCAGTAGAAAATCTGAGTAACAAAATGGGGGCAACTTTGCATACTACTACATTTGTATGGTTGCAGTCACACGTGCAAGATAAAGCGGGGGGGGGGGAGTGAGGCTATTTCGTCCGATGGAAGTTGACCTGTCATTGCGCAATCACCCAGGTTTTTGAAGATGCGGGCACGGCCCGCCACTGCGTAATCAGATGCAACCTCCAGTGAGTCGGGGGGTGGGGGGGTAAAAAACATTTGTTCCCGATGAGCTTACATGAGATGATTTGCACCTCTTTCTATGGAATGGAGGGGTGCACTGATGTGCATACTGCAGTGGGGGAGGAAACAACAGCACGGACACATGGAGCAAAACGGGTTGCTGATGGCTGCAGGGTGCTTCCCAGATGTTGTTGTCTGATCGCGCTGCTTTGATCCGCCGGGCATTCGTGCTTCTGTCCAGGCGAATTGTGCATGTAATCGCACTCTATGTGAGTTAAAGATGATCCCCCCTTTTGTAAGGCAAAAAAAATAAAATTTGTCTTCCTTTGGAGTAAAAATGCTGTATCAACTGATAGTCCACCTTCTAAAATTTCTGTTTAATGTATTCCGCATTCTGTTGTCATGGCACTGCTTGTTTAGTTTTGTGGGCTACTCCAAGTACTTAGACATAACTGTTTACCATACAAAAGCTGCCATGAACAGTAACTTCTGTTCTCAGTGTGTCCTTTTGCTTGAGGCTGGCAGGTACGGTGCCAGGTATGATGTAATTGTAATCCAAAAAGGAAACACTGCTGCAGTAGGAATCCAGCACTATAAAGGGAATGCTGAAGGGCTGAAAGCAGATCTTCTGCGACACTACAACTATAAATGCCAAAGGGGAAAAAGATCTGCTTACAGAATATTTGGAGGGCAACAGATTGGAAATAGGGGGATACTGCATTTGCTTCAGTACTGTTGTTATACACCTGTGCACTTACAGTAAGGAAAAGGTTAAAGCACTACAAGGCTACAAGCAGAATATATGCACACACTACTAACATGCTCTTTGTGGAACAATAAATATTTGAACAGCTTTTTCTCACACCTATATGCACTAAATGTTGGATTTACATTACAGTCAAGAAAGTTCTATTATAATGTTGGAAATCGGTCCTTTCTGGCTTATTGAAAACTGACAGCATTTATTTTATTTTATTTTGTGTGTTTGTGTGCACACGCATGTGCATGCCTGGAAGTCATGGTGACTTCTGGTGACTCCTGGTGGGGCTAGGATATTTCAGGAAGGTGGCTTGATATTTGTCTGTCTCTGCGTCCCCGCCCTGGTATTCCTTTGAGGTCACCCTTCCAAGTGCTTGCCAGGGTCAGCCCTGCTTAACTTCTGAAGTCTACTGAGATCAGGCTTGCCTAGGCTATCTAGGTCAAGGCGGAAGCTAACAGCATATATCAATTGACAGTGTAGCATTTTCATTTTCTCACTACTACTTTCTACAGCAGCCAGTGTTGCATATTGAGAACTGCTGTAGTACATAGAGGTGAGAAACCGGAAAAACCAGGTTCAAACCTCATATCTGTTGTGAGTTTAGTAAATGTCCTTAGGCAAGTTACTATGTATTAGTCTCAGACTGCCATCTGTAATACGGAAATACTGGCTTAACTTTTATGGCTGATGTAAGGATTTCTGACATGATATTTATGAAGCCCTTTAAATATGCTGTAGCACAATATAAATACTTAATATCTGTCAGGCAGTAATGAGTATGGTGTATCAGGCATGACAGCAGAGACCTAAGTCAAGTTAGGTAGCCAGAGGTTCAATGGTCAGTAACTGAGGGAGGGAAGTTCATGGCTAGGCAGAAGCATAGTCAAGTTCAAGCAATACAGAAGGCTGCCTAGAGCAGAAGGGAAGTATCAAATAGGCAGAGACTTGGATCAGCAGCATTAGTGCAACCTTCTCACACTACAAGGAGCAAAGGGTCCAGCCTAGAGGCAGTAGCAGGCTAGGTCTTACTGCACCCTTCGATCAGCTTTTCCCTACAACTGTCATTGGAACCCTTCAGAAAGTGTGTGCATTCTCAGCTGGCCATCCTAAATGGGTGCTGTGGGGTGGAGGAGATTGGACCAACCACTGTATCTGAAAGCAGGCAGCTCAACTGGCACACAGAGCAGACTTCTGAAGCTACTGGTCCCAGGTTCTGTGATACAAGTCCTCACAGCACCTGGCATCCGCTTTCACTGTATCTGTAACCTTGGTGTTCCTTTGTAAAGGAAGGAAGGAAGTGACCCACGTGGGGCATAGGTGGATGGATGAGGGAGTAGGTGGTTGTGAGGGTAGAAGGGGAGGCACAGTGATTATTACATTATTTGGCCCTTCCCTCCTTCCTTCTCAATACTGTGGGATTCCCTGTTTATAATGTTCATGTTATTGTTGTGCTTTTCTCTCACAGCAGTCCTGCAACACTGGGAGACTATTGCTCACATTGTACAGGTGTGAATATAGGCAGAGAGTGTGAGAGAGGCTTGCCCAGTGCTATACTCTCTTCCACAGAGGACTTGGATGGCACAGCAGACTTAAATCCAGTTCTACCCAAACCAAGTTCACCTTCTTCTCCACTAAGCAGCACTGACTCTTAATTAATTTTGTATATGCATATAATTTTGAAAAGCCCATTTATGTTGAGACAATAACTTCCAGTGGTTTCAAATGAGAAATGGCAGATGGATGTTGTCTAAAGAGAATGATAACCATGAGACACTGTCCTCAGAATGGAAGGCTCCCTAGAAATGGGTAGACGTTCAGATAGTTATCAAACCAGTTAGTTGATGTTTTTATGGTATTTTCTGCCAGGCTGCATTATCAATACAAGTTGCATGCAGCAAATTATTTTCCTGCTACCAATTCATTCTTGGGGGAAAAGGCTCTGTTTTTCTTTGTCAGCCAGAACAATTAAATTATATTTATCTGTGTGGAGGAAAGATTGATGATGATAGAAAATGATTTGTATTTTCTGCCAGGCAAATACAACCCCCAGCACATTTCCTCAGAAGACTAAAACTGCAATTGAAGAATAATATTCCCCTCCCAGATTATCTGTTCAAACCTCACAAAAGCACTTTTGTAAAATCAATGTAGTCAAATGTCAAACTGGAGGATATTTTAATATCATTACTTCCCCTCAAAAATCAATATATTGTTAGCGTGTAAAAACTTTTCAATTTAAAATTATTTCCTTCCTTTCTCAATTCTTTATTCTTGCTTTCCATTTCACAATTTTCTTATTGACTTGTTTTTTTAGTAACAGACTTCCCTCTAGCACTAACATCTCTTGCTAGACAGAAAAAAAACCTGTAAAACTGAAAGAGTTGGGAGTGTGTGTGTGTGAGAGAGAGAAAGAGAGGTATTATCAAGTTGCAGCTGACTTACAGTATCCCCAACAAGGGGCTTTCAAAGCAAGTGAGAAAACAGAGGTGGATTGTCATTGCCTTCCTCTGCAAAATCTTCCTCGGTTGGTCTCCTATCCAAGTACTGGCCCTGCTTAGCTTCCAAGATCTGATAAGATCACACTATACCATAGGTGTCAACTTCAGGGGGGCTGGGGATCTGGAGCCACCCCGAACTTTTCCAGGAACTGCTGAGCCTCCCACAGAGACAATGGCCGGTGATGTCTCTGGCCCAGCCCCCGGAAATGGGAAAGTCTACGCCCTTGCACTATACTGTCTTCCCTCCAAATGATGTATTGGTTAAGTGCGTGGGCTCTAATCTGGGAGAACCGGGGTTGATTCCCCTTGCCTCCACTTGCAGCTGCTGGATGACCTTGGGCAAGGCACAGTTCTGTCAGAGATGTTATCTCAAGGACAGTTCTGGAAAGAGCTGTCTCAGCCCCGCCTACCTCACAGGGTGTCTGTTGTGGGGAGGGGAAGGGAAAGGAGTTTGTAAGCTGCTCTGAGACTGAGTGAAGGGTGGGGTATAAATTCCTGCAACTGCTAAGTACTGTAATGGGATCTCCTTGGTCAGAAAATCCCCCTTGGACTGTGGATTCTTTTTCCTTTGTTTTACCCTTTTCAGCCACTGTCATCTTGACTTCAGTGGCAATATGAGAATTATCTGTAATTGTAGCTGAACAAGTGCTGATATTACTAGCACAAAACTGGGGTTGCCAGCTCTGGAATGGGAAATTCCTGGAGATTTGGGGGGTGGAGCCTGGAAGGTGCTGCATGAGTGATGGGACCTCAACAGAGTTTAATGTTAGAGTCCACCCTCCAAAACAGCCATTTTCTCCAAGGGAGGTGATCTCTGCCATCTGGGGATCAGTCATAATTCCAGGAGATCTCCAGGCCCCACCTGGAGATTGGTGACCCTAATAGATACTTTCATTCACCATTCCCATGGTGTCAGACCTCTGCTTCATTCTTTGCTCTAGGGAATTCCAGGTGGTCAGCAACACATACTACTGATAGTTCTGAATGCTTTTTGACTCGTCCAGGGCAATGTGAATGAAAACGTGTGGGGGGGATTTTGGTAGCAGGCTCTGCCCTCTCTATAAGCAGGGGTCATTTCGAGCAGGAGCTCGGGGGAGCGCAGCTCCGGCAGTTGGTGCCAGCCCCCCCCCCCCCCCCCCCCCGTGGGGGAATGCCTGCTTATGTCATGGCTGCAGCAAAATGACCCTATCCCCTGGAAAGGTTCCTCCGACCAGCCTTTTGAAGGCTTCAGCCACCACTGAAGCTAACCTCCCAAAATAGTGGTATTTCTGAGGCTTGGATTAGTAGCTGTCCCCTCTCTGCCAGCTCTCTCTCTCTCTTCTTTCTTGCCTTCTGACATACTTCTAGTGATGTCAGGTAGTGTAACATATGCAAATACATTATGCTAATGAGTTATGCTAATGAGCTCCTGCACCTCTTTTTCTACGAAATGACCCCTGTCTATAAGTTTAGCAGCTTGTGTGTACACAGAATCTCCATGCATACACTTGTCAACTGCAGTCAGAGACTGTTTTTGCAGGAGTTTTGTTTGAGTGTATGGGCACTGTGTGCATATAGTTTGCAGTTTTCTTTACACATACTTTTGAATGCATATAGGGGAAGGACAGGGACCAATACATGCTACCAATATGGAGACCATCTGCTACCCATATGGTACATATTCAGTCAGCTGGCACTTAGTATGAGCAAAGCTGTTATGTCTTGTAAAGACATACACAGATTTTACAATAGAAATTTCAGGAAAGCAATTGTTTTATTCAAACAGTATCATGCCATGTCAGAAAGGACTGGAGTGCCAGAAGAATACATTAGTTTGCCTGAAATTTATCTCTTAGATGACAGAAATTAGTTCAATATTTTGTGTTTCAGATCATGCACTTATTCTATGTAAATGACATATGGAGCTTTCTGTTAGTAAGCTGAAGGATATAAATCCACTTTCCAAAGAAAATAACTTTTCAATTAACAAAAGGAAGTTGTATTTATAAAGCCAAAACTCCTGTGTCTAACCTCTTGAGGAACACACTATTTTGTTATTGGAGGCAGCCTAGAAGAACTTCATTCTAATAATACTACTGATTGCTTCAGGTATGGAGAGCATAAAAGCCCACTCCTATGCATGTTTACTTGGAAGGAAGCTCCATTAGATTAAGCCAGACTTGCTCCCAGGAAAACATGCACATGATTGCATCCTAAAACATGTCTACTTTCTTACTCCTTCCAAACGACATAGTTTGTTGCAGCAAAATAGTACTTTACATTCACAGATCACAGTAAGCATCAGTAGATCAATAGTTGTATGAATCCCTGTAGAGAAATCAGTATGTTTGCTTCTAAAAGTTTGAAAAAGTAGACCAGTGTAAGTTCCATAGGGGAAATACAGCTATATTCCTTTTAAAGTTTCTAAAAATGTTACTCTGCATTTAAAAACATATGAGTCTGCCTTACAGACATTGTTATCCAGGGCTCAGAAGCTATTTCCTGCTTCCATCAACTTTATTAAAAGCTATTTTATTAAAACACCTGGTCATTGTCAACCAGCAGCTTCCTTTCTTAAGGCTTAGCACACTGGGCAATATGACTTGGCAGGGTGCTGGTAAGTCTATGTAGGTAGACTACGCCCATCATATGACAGCCTTCCGTTCAACTAAATGTGAACTTGTCCTTAGGAAAAAAGAGTACCAGGTTGAATGTCATCAATTGGTGCTGTGGATGTTTGGAAAATCAATACAATATAGTTGGGAAACGTCTAGCAAGGTTTCAGTCTAGGCATTATGGAATGGTGCCTGGCTGATGCCCCTTCTCTCCTTCAGCTCCTTCAGCTCTGTGGATATGTGTTGTAACTTGCAGGAAGGTCATTCTGTCATCTGGAGCTGATCCAGAAACTGTGGATAGATGTATCTGTAGAGCAATATGGTTCCAAAGTCCTTTTGCTTCATGTAAAGTACACTCTGACGAAATTCCTTTCAGTTTCCTATCTCTACCGCTTCTCACGTGCACACACCCAACCTTTTCTTGTTTGAACCTTGGAAAACAAATCTGTTTATGCATTTCTGTATTAGCTGAGGCCTGTGCTTGTAAATGTGACAGTGTGACAGAGCAGTCCATTGCCAGTGGCAGAGAAGACTGGGGCCACAGGTGATGAAGGCAGGGATTTTTTTCTCCTGTGCTAACAGCCACTGATACACACCAGGGAGACAGAAAGCTGGTCTCCCAGAGGATACCATTGCCAGAGGCATCAAGGCTGACATTAGTATTCTCTGTAAAATAGATTATTCTGTGTAGCTTTTATATTTACTGGAAGGCCATTACGTAGATGTCTGGGCTGTCATATTCAATTTTGCACATAACCTTTATTTAAATGGGGGGGGGGGAATCAATACTTTTGACTGCAATCATGGAAGGAATGCATAAGTTAAAGTGGGCAAGAAATGTAATCTTGAAAAAGCTGTACTGCATGAGAAATGGGACTTCCTCTTATTTTAGCATCAGTCTGCCGGGCATTCTCCCAGTGCAATTACTATTTGTCACAGTCTTGTTCATTAGCTTGCCAAACTTGAGAAAAGCTGTCATACCTTTTGAATGGAAAATGGGGAAAGAAGGACATTGGTGAACGTACACATTTTGAGATATATCTGGCCCTTTCCCTTTTGTTTTGAGCTATTGGTATTTTTTCCCATCAAGTGGCTGGAAAACAGACTCTCAGGGAAATACTAGAAATGTGAATAGCAGAGATGGGAGAGATTCTTGTAGCTCAAATTGAAAAGGATTGTAGTCCAGGGAACTGGATTGACATAATTGCTGTCAGGGTGTGTTCAGGGCTTATGTTCACTGCAGCATTTTGCATCTATAAGGTGTTTAAAACTTGGTCTTAAATCTGATTGCTTGAAATGAAGGCAAGCCTTAGTAGCAGAGGTAGGAAGCAGATGCTTACATTTGTTACCTGATGTAGTAACGAGCAATACAAGCAAGAGGGTTTTTAAAAAAAATTATTACAGTGATTTTAAGTATTTTAAAATAGACCCTTTGTGGACCTGCATTTACTGACAAATGTATATCCATATATGTAATGTGTTCAGCATATTTGGGGGGAAGATTTTGATAGTTTGCAAAGACCGAAACTAGTTGGTGAAGGTTACAAAAGTTAATGTAGGTGTTTAATGTAAAGTGTGCTGGCCCATCAAAAAACCGCTATGTGACCATTTGTCAAGTCATTGTTAACTTCAGTTGTCTTGCTCTTAAATGGGAACAGTAACAAGGTTGATGGGTAGATTCAGGTGGGTGGCCATATTGGTCTGAAGCAGCAGGACAAAGTTTGAGTCCAGTGGCACCTTCAAGACCAACAAAGTTTTATTCGATGTATAAGCTTTCATGTGCATGCATACTTCTTCAGATACAGTGAAACAAGATGTCCTCAGCCATTTCATATGGGTAGAGAGAGGGTGCTGGGGGGGGGGGGGGGCTTAGTTACCAGGAAGGGCTAGTTAAGAGTCAAATGCATAAGTAACTGGGTGATTATAGCTGAGATTGGATTAAGGCGGTTTGTAAAATCTGTGAATAGCAGTAAATTGATGAAATTAAGGCTCTAAAGTACTTTGCATCTTGCAGAACTAAATATCTATTAGTAAATTTCTCAGTAAGCCATAGCTTAACGGAAAACATTTTAAAGTTGTTATATTGTTGGCATTATTCTCCAGCTAGGTTAGCTAGGATATATAAGAAGAAGAAGAAGAAGAGAAGAAGAAATTGGATTTATATCCCACCCTTCATTCCCCAAGGGAGTCTCAGAGCGGCTTACAAACTCCTTTCCCTTCCCCTCCCCACAACAGACACCCTGTGAGGTAGGTGGGGCTGAGAGAGCTCTTTGCAGAACTGTCCTTGAGAGAACAGCTGGTACAGAGCTATGGCTTGCCCAAGGTCATCCAGCCAGGTGCAAGTGGAGGAGTGGGGAATCAAACCCGGTTCTCCCAGATTAGAGTCCGCGCACTTAACCACTACACCAAACTGCCAGCAATGAACACTATTGGTTCTGTAATGGACCTCAAGACAATTTTTGTTCATGTATGAGAGAGGTGTACCAGAGTGGAGGCATTTTGGGAAATAGTCACTATACTGCTGTCATGAGGAATCAGCTGTACTGATGCATGTAGTTTGGAACTATTCTTGTTAAATTATGCTGCCTCTATACCTGAGAAGTTCTGTGTGATAATGTTGTACATAGTAGCAGCTGCCAGTTTAACTTTTGCTAAATTGTGTAAGCAAAAAAAAAAATCTTCATAGGAGGGTTTTATTAGGAAAAGTGAAAGATTTTTATACCTTGCTGAGACTTATGGCTCTTCAAAAAAAAAGGAGAAGAAGGGCCTTCTTGCCATAGTGAGGGACAGGGAGTATCAAGAGGCTGCTGGGTGACCTGTCTGAGTCTCTCCAGGGCCCCCTGGCACCCACCATGCCCCATGCCCCTCTTCCTGCTGTGCTACCAGCAGGGGTGGCACACGGATTGTCATGGGGATACCCTCAATGGCATTGGTGCCCCGCTGGATGCCACAGCTGGCAGTGAGTAGGAGCACCCTCACATCCACATTCTTGTGTGTTGTCACCCTCTGGGGTCCTTTGTACTCTGTGTGCAGATGCTTGGCTCAGCCTTCTCGATTCTTGACTCTCATTGGTCCTGCCTTCCCTGTCTATCACTCCACCCCCATCTCATAACAATGCCAGAATAGAATGCTGCAGCAGGATTGCCATAGACGTCACTGTAACAGCACCTGGCAACAATGTTGGGGCACCTTTTTCCCATTCAGCTGCCATGTAACTGTCCCCTTAGGGAGGTGACTGCTGTGGCTATGCCACGGCCAGCCACCGCAGCTCAGGTTCAACACAGGTTTGCTCTGCCTATCTGGGAACAAAGCACATAGCATGCATTGTTGCACAGATAAAGACTGCAGACAGGAACAAGAATATAGAAGCAGAAGAGGGGCAGTGACCACTCAGAGAGGAGGTGTAACAGGATGTTTGACCCCCACATCCAGTTGGCAAATCTGGACTAAACAGTTGTAACAGGACTTAGCTTGTTCAAAAAAATTAGCTGCAGATATCTCCAGGATTTATCTATTAAAGTATGTTTATCAACCTTTAAATCTGATAACACAAACAAATTAGGTGTGAGTTCTGTTCTTTGAACTAAAACCAGCAAACCAGACTGAAAACCTTGAGAAACTTTATTTTTTATTGGAAAAGGATAGTTTTATTTATTTATTTATATTTATTTTTGCATTTTTACCCTGCCCTTCCCGCAAGCAGGATCAGGGAGGCTTACAGAGTGGCATAACTCCAGGTTAAAATACAGTTAAAACAGTTTAAAACAGTAGGTCTTTTCCATCTTTAAAGAGCAGATCAAAGAATGGGAAAATTAACTGGAAATGAGTACATTCGCTGCAGTGCCATTAAACGCTGAGTTGAAGTATCTGTAACTCTGGGTGCAAGCTCATGAATATGTGTGCATACTTAGAAAATTAGTGTAAGCATCCTAAATTCTCCAAGGGGAAGAATTTAAAATTATATTCTAAACTTAAAGAAAAAATGGATAAAAAGTCAAAATTATTTTAAAGAACTGGTCTCTGCATGAAATTCACCACTATTAAACACTAATTGAAAAACCCTGCAACTGTAAGACGTTTATCATGCCTTTCCATCTACTCAGCTACATCTGCCTGCTCCAAGAAGATTCCCTCTCATTTCATCCCCTCCATGCAGCAAAACTTTCTGGTCAGCACGGATTATTTCATAAAATAAGCACAATCATGTAAAGGAACCACATTTTAGAGGATTCTTGAAATCCAGAGCAGAGCTTCTTATAATTATCCTAATGGTGAAAAGTAGGTAGGTATGGGCAAAGTCCTTTTGAATCATGTTGGACCCAGGTCACTTGGGCCTTTGAACCTCGATAATATATGTGTGAATTATTTATTTTTATTTATTTATTTTAGTTTTTATATCCCGCCCTCCCCGCAAGCGGGCTCAGGGCGGCTAACAAAGGCTCAGAGCCATGCATATAAAACCATTTAAAATCATTCCAACACAGCAATAATGAAACTCCATTACACAGGAGTATAACAACTACAATAAAACTAAATATCCACTAAAATGCTTCCAGTTTCTTTAAAATGGCGTCCTCTCTAGTGAGGGACCCTCCAGTTACAGCCATCAGTCTGGGCTGCATTGGACCAATTTTACTGTAGATGTTCTTACAGTGCTGTTACGAGGTCGGTGGCGGCTCCTAGCCAAAGGCCTGGCGGAAGAGCTCCGTCTTGCAGGCCCTGCGGAACTGCATCAGGTCCCGCAGGGCCCTGATCTCTTCCGGGAGCTCATTCCACCAGGTTGGAGCCGCCCCCGAAAACGCTCTGGCCCTGGTACCAGTGAGCCTGGTTATGCCAGACAGCCTTTGCATTTCCTTCAGGATAGGAATTATATGTTCCAAGCCTCCTGAATTATTGTAGCTATTGACAGTAGCATTTTGTATCAGCCGTAGTTTCCAACCTCTGTTCAAGGGCAACCTTTTATAAAACAGATTTCAGTAATAAAGTCAGTCCTAGATTTTATGAAATCAGTGACAGTGATCTTTCCAGAATCACACTTTCAAAATATGATTGCAAAAGTCATAATTAAATACAGATGGTAAAATGCATGATCTAAATTGCTGTACTGGTGCATGGGAAACTTCTATAATAACTGGACAAAGAGCGTGAGGATTACAGCCATCACCAATACCATGGATTCTGCTAATAAAAGGCATTTCCTTCCTTCCCCCTCTCAATGCAGCTTGAAAGCTCCCTGAAATGCTGTTTATGGGGAATAAGGGATCCTCAGGAATATCAGGAGGGGGTATTGGTGGGAGAAGGGAATCCATTAGCAGAAATCTACCATGGGATCCAAGCCAGTGTCATGTCTGGATTCACCTTCAGTTTCTTCTTCCTTATCCATCTGCTGTCAGACTGTTAATGACATAAACAACACAGTTTCCAGATGGAAAAGAAAAACAGAGTGGTGTGTGATCAGCATATTGATGCCACTTCATCCCATCTTTAAGATAATCTCATTCAGCACTTCAGTATAGATTTTAAAGATCAGCAAGAGCCCTAAAAGACCTTGAAATATAGTTTTGAGTGTTTTCCATTTGTGGCAAACAGGAAGGAGCAGAACATTATTTCTGTTGTTTGACCTGGAATATTATCTTCCTGTGCATTATCTGTTGTTTGTAATATTGTTACATTCTCAATGTAATTTGTCTTTTTCCTGCAGCCAACATGCCACATTCCAGCAATGAATTGTCAGGGTTTGTTTAAAAATTTACAAACTGCATCTACTTATTGGGGTATGTGCATTTTTTTAAAAAAAATGTGATTAAAGTAAGTGGTCATGCAGCAGTCAGTTTTCACTGTGTGCTGCAGATAAAATAATGTTATGTGCAAACCTGGCTTTTGGTCAGATTTGGTTTAGGTCATTTTACAAGGACTGAACAATGAAGAAAATAACTAAGTGCCTCTAAAAATAAAAGACATCCAGGTATGACTGCAAAGGCAAATTTGCAGAGTTTGGCCTCTTGCGAAGCTTTAGTTAAAGAAATGAGTCAGAACAAAAGCTGCCAATTTTGGTTTAGCCTTCCATAAGCTATTTAGGGCCAAGGATCTTCCTTTTTCCATGTGGGTACTTGTATGCAGGAAGTGTCACTTCACAGGGGGAAAAAAGCTTCCAGAACTGTCTGTTTCCAGAATGCTAATTTACAGAACACAATAGGGAATTTTACCTTGAGAACAACTGTGTTTCCTTTCCATCTCTTAATTTTAGCAGTGCAGTTTCAGAGGTTACTACACTACTGTCAATTGCAGGTGGGTGAAGGGTATCTTGTGCAGCTGTTTTGTTTCTCAAATTATATTTTTCATAAATTCAGAAACCCCATTCTATTTTTGCCTGAAATTAGCATAGTAGAATTCTTCTAAATGATTGATTGGCATAGAAACAAAGTTTGCGTATGTGAATTTGGAAGCAACCTGTTGAGTTTTTCCAATTTTGGTCGGTTCATGCAGCATGAACACCTTCTCACAACTTCTATTGTCTATTTTGTTGGCTTTCTCTAACTGATATTGCGCCTAACTTCATTTTTCAAGATAGAAGCATGAAGTAATATTAAAATTTCTCTTGCATATGTGAGCTTTCAAAAGGATAAAGTGTACATATAGGAAAAAAGATGTACCAAATATGTATATATAGATATATTGTTTTCCAGAGTCTGAGATAACATTTACAATATAACTGTGTAATGTTAATATATTTTCATTGATCCTCAGGCAGCAATGTTGCAAAGCAAACTCCCCCACCCACCCTCACCAGTTTCTGAGGTGTGTAAAACTAGCACTGGAAAACTGAGGGCTTTTTCCAAAGTCCATTGTAAAAATCAACTGATAAGAATATTTGTCATAAACTTTATATTTTTAAGGCTTAATGCCTAAAAATTATAGGTGTTACTAGTAATAATTCATCAAGCAGGAATGTGCTTCATAGATTTCAGCTTCTCCAGAGGAGAAATTTAGTAGGTAGCAAAAAGGCAGGATAATATGGGGGTGGGCTGGGCTGCAGATAGGGTTCCAAGCCTCCAGGTGGGGCCTGGGGATCTCCCGCTTTTACAACTGATCTCCAGCTGACAGAGATCAGCTCCCCTGGAGAAAATGGCTGCTTTGAAGGGTGGACTCTATGGCATTGTACCCTGCTGAGCCTCACCCCTCCCCAAACCCCGCCCTCTCCTGGCTCCATCCCCAAAGTCCCCAGGTATTTTCCAACTCGGACTTGGCAACCCTAGCTGCAGAAGAACTATTTTTTTCTTTGGTACAAAGGGGGGTGCAGTTGAAATGGCTGCACAGAACGGGGAAGGTGGCAAGGGAGCTAGACAGAAAGAGGGAGACAGTTTAACAATACTTCAAACAGAGTGAAGAGAATGAGGAGGAAGCAGCATTGCTTGCCCTAAGTTTCTGCCCTCTTTCCTTGAATATTGATTGGAGCCAAACAGTGAGCATACATAGTGTTATGTCTGTTCAATAATGCCTCCAAGTCAAATTCCAAAATCTGTTTATTAAGGTCTCAGCCAAATAGCAGTTAAAACACATTCCTACAGCTGCATTCACTCCCTCTTCCAACATCCAACTTATATACACCTCTTCCCATAACAACAGTTCTCTTAAAGAAACATACATACACCTGCATCACACATAGTGAGGCTTTGTCAGCATTCCAACAATTCTTGGGAGCTCATGATAGCATCAGAGATTCTGCTTAGAGATAGGGCAGGAGGCATGTGGCAGACTTAGTGGGACGAAAAAAATTTTGGTCTGTTCTGGTAAGCCTCTGGGGTGCTGAGAAGATTACAAACATTGCAACAGACCTTCAAACTTACCCTCTTCAAAGTACCTTTTTTGATCAAGCTGAACCTCCCATTTGCCACTTAGTAAGTACTATAAGCATCTGCATAGTGTTAGCATTTGGCACACAGCCAGGTAATCACTAATCATGCATTCTTGATTACTGTAGCACCCCATGTTATCATGAGGTATGTGAAGAAATGCCCTCCCCCCAAGAATTCATCCTGCTGTTTCAGTCATTGTGACTACATTCTGTATGTGCTCAGGAACCTAGCTGTAAACTTGTAACTGGGAGAAAGGAGGGGATTGGGAAAGCCTTTACTCCATCTTGACCACATGGCTAGGGACAATGGGGAGAAAACCCAACCACAAGAATGAAGGTAATTATGAGCTTTAAACTAATGCAATTTCTAGTAACCTAAATATCTGATGAGAAACAGGAAAATTTCTAAGGATGTGCCAGTCAAACCTAACTAATCAAAACCTGACCAAATATTTTTTTAACTTCATAAAGGGTAATTAACCTTAATGACATGATGTCAGACTTCTTGGTTAAGGTTGCCAACCTCCGGGTGGTGGCTGAAAATCTCCTGGGATTACAACTAGGTGTATGCAAAAAAAAATTTGTATTTTTCAGGTTCGGGTATACTGAACCTGAAAAATGTCCAATATTCCTGAATTCCAAAAATGGATTTTGGATTTTTTGGAAATCCTGACTTTTTTTCACGCTAGGGGGACCATTATAGTCAATTGTTCTCATAGGGTATTATGGGGAATTGATCCAAAGGTGTCTGGGCCTCTGGGGGCTGTTTTTTGAGGTAGAGATAACAAATTTGCAGCATAGCTGCTGGTGCCTCTCCTCAAAAAAACTTGGTGTTTTCCCAAGTTTCAAAAAGATTGGACCAGGGAGTCCAGTTCTATGGGCCCTCAAAGAAGGTACCCCATCCTCAGTTGGTTTCAACTGAGAAAAAAATCCCTTTAAACGACCTTCAACTTCAACTATTTGGTGATCCCGAAAAACCCCAAATAATTTCAGGATTTGGGGGGCTTGGCCATTTCAGGTAGCCAAAAAAAAATACCCAAATCTATATCTGGCTGAAAGAATAGCCAAAAAAAGGCCGATAATGTATTTTTCAGTTGTTTTTTTGGTTTGGGTATATCTGAATGTGCACTCCTAATTACAACTCATTTCCAGTTGACTTAGATCAGTCCACCAGTTCTCCAGGAGAAAATGGCCTCTTTGGAAGGTGGAGTCTATGGCATTATACTTCATTGAAGTCCCTCCCCTCCCCAAACCCCGCCTTTCTCAGGCTCCACTCCCCAAATCTCCAGATATTTCCCAACCCTATTCTGGATCTCCTTATAATATTTTAGGAAGGGGAATTGTATGCATGGGGCACATTAATCATGGCTGATCAATGTCCTGTCAGTTCACACTGTACATCTTGTAAAAGAAGATGTATAGCAGGTGGCAGTAGTAGCAGCACCTATTCCAATAATCTGAAATAATGCTTTTTGGAACAAGAAAGGAGGTATCAGATAACTAGATGGGAGGAAGAGGTTTAACTCTTTGTTACAACTAACTGGAGTAATTGTGAATGTTCTATTGGCTCCATAGATACAGATTAAGATAAGAAGCAAACACCAGTGTGCTTTTGTTTTGTTGAATGTTTTAAAAAAATTCCTTAAGAAAATATTCCGTAACAGTAATGCAAGTGAATCACTTTTGCCTTGACGTGGATGTGGAGACAAGTATTTGGCAACCTTGTGCTTGAAAAAATCTTTTGAACTCCCTGAAGAAGACCTGGAAACAGGAGGATATCTGGACCTCTGCTGGAGGAGGAGGAAGAACAAACACTTCCTGGACTTAAAGGAGTCCTTCTTCAAAAACACTTTGTATTATTTAGGAGGACTGATACTTACATAGGGTTTGTGCAATATCTGTTGTTATATTATTGGATGATACCTAGTATCTTGGGATTTATACTTTCTGTGTGTTTGTAATAATCAATATGAGTAAATTATTTATAAAAAAATAAAAAAATAAAAAATATATAATATTTTAAAATAATAAAAATATTTTTAGATACTTTGTAAATTGTTTACAGCACGGTATCTAAGAAACCACAGCTTGTTGGTTTAGGTTGTTTGTTTGTTTTTCAGTATCAATAATTAAGAGTATTTTTATGCTTTTCATGATTTAAGGATATTTTATTTTTTATAGCTTAACTAACACTTTATTAATAAATTAAGTTTTTTAGGCTACATGGTAGGCAATTATTGTACAGTACTGTGATCCAAGATATTTCTTCATATGAACTGTGACCATTGATTTTCTAACTTGAAGAATTCTTCAGAAGATTTGTTCAGAACTAATTTTTTACTGACTCTGTAATGAAGGTGCTGCTTTCCTTTGATGCAAAAGGAGGCATTGGCTTGAAGGGAAGGCCTGTTGCTTGGGGGGGGGGGGTGGTTCTGTCAGACAAACAGATACTCAGTATCCAAACTGATATCTGTGTCTGGTTATCATATTCAGATTTTGTATATTATTGCTAATCACACACAACTCACACAAGTTCAGAATTACATTGACATATATTTTAATGTTCAGAGTGCCATTATGTCTCATCAATAATGAATTTTATTCATAGCTTTGTTATACTTTTCCCCATTTTTGTTCAGTTGCTATTACAATCTCCTGCTATTACAATTGATCTCCAGATAATGATCAGTTCCCCTAAAGAAAATAGCTGCTTTGAAAGGTTGACGCTATAGCATTATTGCGCACTGAGGTCCCTCTGCAGGCATCATCACCAAATATCCACGTATTTCCCAAGTGGGAGTGTGAAGCCCTGTACAGACACCACGACATGGTACAGTTTGCTCAAACAAACTACCTACAGACCCTAGTTTGAAATCCTTGTTTGGCAACAACACACAAACTATAGCTTATTGAAATGTATCTATATAGATTATGGCAGGGATAAGTGAAAAAAGGCTGTGACTTGATGCACTTTACATATACTGGGATGAGAGGAAAATGGGTTGGCAAAAAAGGGAGAGTTTTAAGCAAATTGATATAACACCATTAAAGGCTTCTGTGTTCTGCAAATGAAAATTATGTCACGGGGTCTAAGCATAGGTCAGTCAGTAAAGATCCAATTTAAAATGACTGAAGAGTTCCTGTCTTGCAGCCTATATTCCATTTATCTCTTCATCATACATTTTTAGAAATCTTGCATGCCTCGAAAGTTGATTCCTGGCAGAAGAAAAAACATTACCTAGGAAACAAGGTGCTTGCAAAAATTTGTTGTACACATGAGGACATATATTGAGATTTAAATTCTTATTTTGCATAAAATACCCAGAGAACTTAACAACTCTGATTTTAATGAGTACATCTGGTATTTTATCATGCAACCTTACATGCACCAATGATTTTGTTTAATTGAATATGGCATTCTTCCCACTGAAATGACAATAAGACATGATTTAATAATTCATTGATCTACTTCCTGCCAAAGTGTTTTTACAGGGAAACACTTGTTTTGGATAGGGCCACAATCATCCATAGCCTACTTGCACATTGTGCCAAGTTACACAATACATTCTCCTTTTCTTAGGGAGATGTTGTAGACTGTTCACACCAGAGATGGGTAAACTTCTTCAGGCTCAAATTGGGAAAGTACAGAAAAACTTCAAGTACAACACCAAGAACTCTAAGAACTAGGGCTGCCAAGTCTTGAAAACTCACCGGCGGGGGGGAGTCCTCCTCCCGCCGGGAGTTTCTTCTGGTGCACGTGCAAAGCGCACGCACCCATCGACGTCACTGGAAGTGACGTGGCATGTTGGGGGCGTTGCCAGGGCAACGCTCTGGCAATCACCCCAAAACTCTTGGGGCGATTGTCAGAGCGTCGCCCTGGCAACACCCCCAACGTGCTGCGTCACTTCCAGTGACGTCATTACGTCGTCCTTGCTGGACGACGTCGGGGGTGGGGTTCCCCCCGCCGGCCAAATGCTGGCCGGCGGATCGGGAACCCCTTTAGCGGGCTGACTTGGCAGCCCTACTAAGAACTCTTCCTCCCCCCCCCAAAGATCTAATTTTGCTAATTTGCCAAGCAGTCCCCATGATTCCCCAAATCACCCCAGTCCTACTTATGGAAACTGCTGCAGTAGCAAGCATGGGTAAGTAGGTAGGCAGGAGGGATGTGTCCTCTCTCATCTTTGTCTGTCTCCCACACACACTTCTCCCCAGCACACAAAACAGTGTCCCCTTTTGAACTGCCATTATAATCCATTTTAGCAGCTGGTTGCTCATAGATTTTTTGTGTCTTTTCAGACACAACAATTTTGGCTCCTGGCTGCTAACGGATTTTGTCCACCTTTTCTTACAAAGCCACTTGTGTCCTGTTCGCAAAATGGAGCTGAACCGATTTTTTGAAAACTCCTTTCTTCCATTTTCAGGTCTTCTTTGTACTTCTGAATTGCTGTACTGTGGCTTTTGAAATGTCTGAAGTGACGTGCCGCTTTCCTGCCACTTTTTTTTTTTTTACAGCACCTTGTTTTCCCTCTCTCTCTCTCTTCTTTTTCTTTTTTGGAACGTTCTAAATTGTGTGCCATAGCATAAGACCAATACAGCAATTCAGTGCTGTAATGCCAATATTCAGGTGCCTTCTGTTAAAAAAAAAAAAGGAAAAGAACACGCCGCAAAAAGGGAGGGGGGAAAGTGGCATGGTTTGAAATGGCCAGAGCGCTTCAGACATGGCTCATAAATGGATTAAATACATCATATGAAACCCCCATCCCACTAGCGCTTTATTTGGAATCGGGCGAACAACAGATAACAACAGGTTTAGAACAGCAATGTGAAAGGGGCCAGTTTTTCAGGATCTGAGGCGCTGGCAGTGCTGGGAAATATAGGTGTCTAACATTTAGGATAATGCTTGAGGACCAAAACCAGGGCTCCGTTGGGGCCGGAGCGAGGCGGAGCGCCGCTCCGCCAGTGAAGACACTGGGGGGCGGGCACATTACTAAGCCCAGCCCCCAGCAGGGCCACCGCTGTGTCGGACCCCCACCCCCGCTCAAAGTCCCCAAGCTGGCGGCAGGCCGCCGGCTGGGGAAAAAAGCCTCCCCCCCAGCTTTCCCTTCCCAGGCTGTGGCAAGCGCCACCCAAGAAGAAGACCCCGTCCCTCCCCCCCATTCAAGCCCCCGACCCTCCCCCCAACTCTCCTAGAACCTGACCCAGGTTCTAGGAGCGCCTTTTTGCGCAAGCGTGGCCGAGGCAGGGACGGACCGTCTTCCACCTGTAGCAGCCCCATCCCCGCATGCTCCTCTCCGCCTCCCGCCAGCCCCAGAGAACTTCGGAGAGCAGTGGCGGCGGCCGATTTTTGTGCAGCGCATCTCTCGGCCGGCTTGGCGAGCAGCGGCCTGGGAAGGACGCAGGAGGTGGCGCGGGGAGAGGAGCGACTCGCCAGCCAGTTGCCGGGAAGAAGCCCCCGTCCATCCCCACCGCTCAAGCCCCCGTCCCTCCCCGCAGCTCTCCCTTCCCGGGCCGCGGGAAGAAGCCCCGTGGCCAATGGAGCGGTGCGCCTGCATGGAGAGGGAGCTGGACAAAGTGCGGCAGAAGTTCCTTTGCTACGGCCAGCACTGCGAGCGAGGCCTGGAGGAGCTGCTGGTTTACGTCAGCCAGCTGAGGGAGGAGCTGAGCACTGTAGGTACGTGGGCCGCCCAGAGGCAGAGGAGGCACAGGGCAGTAAGGAGGCGGGACGGGGCTGGATAGAAGAAGAAGAAAAGTTGCCCGTTGCCCCTGGAGAGAAAAAAGTGCCCTGTCCGTTTAATCGAGGTTTAGTGGGATGTTATTGATCAGATGCTGTAATTTATCTCTTGTGCCCAGAAAAGCTTCACTGGCCCATTTCCCCCCGCGAAGAAGCCCCCGTCCCTCCCCCCCGCTCAAGCCCCTGTCCCTTTCCCCAGCTCTCCCTTCCCGGGCCGCAGCAAGCGCCACCGCCCGGGGAGAAGCCCCCGTCCATCCCCCCCGCTCAAGCCCCCGTCCCTCCCCCCAGCTCTTCCTTCCCAGGCTGCGAGGAGGGAGGGAGGGAAAAGCTGGGCCTGAGTGGCATTAAGCCACTCAGGCCCAAGCAAGAGCGAGGGGGGGGGGAGGGAGGGAAACGCTGGCTGAGTGGCTGACAGCCACTAGGCCTGAAGGAGGGGGGAGAAGCACCTAGTCTGTCTCTTTGTCTTCCTTCCTTCCTTCCTTCCTTCCTTTCTTGTCTCTCTCTCCCCCCATCTACCTACCTACCTTCCTGTTCCTTCCTTCCTTCCTTTCTTGTCTCTCTCTCCCCCCCACCTACCTACCTACCCTTTCCTTCCTTTCTTTCTTCTCTCCCCCACCTACCTGCCTTCCTTCCTGTTCCTTCCCTTCCTCCCTTCCTTCCTTCCTTCCTTCCTCCCTCCCTCCCTCCCTCTCTCTCTCTCTCTCTTTCTTTCTTTCCACCTACCTACCTTCTTCTTCCTTCCTTCCTTCCTTCCTTTCTTCTCTCTCTCCCCTACCTACCTACCTACCTTCCTTCCTGTTCCTTTCATTCCTCCCCCCCTCCCTCCCTTCCTTCCAACACACTTCCAGTGATGTCAGGGGTGTGTGGCCTTCTGACACTTCCGGTGACATCAGGGGGTGTGGCATATGCAAATAAGTTATGCTAATGAGCTCCTGCACCTCTTTTTTTACAAAAGGACCCCTGACCAAAACAAAAATGAAACGAGTAGAATGAAGCATGTTTATCTTTCATATTATATCTATACGTTTTGTAACCCATTAATCCTCCAAGGAGCTAGAGGTGGCATGCTTGGTTCTTTCCACCACCATATACAAACACATACACATTCTGCTGTTTTTTAAATCTTTTTAAAAATCTTTTAAATGTTTTGCCATTTAAATATATAGATTAGAGACAGCCACAAACCAGGAAAATGGAGGTTTGTAGTGATTCGTTGTTCATTAGACCCCACAAACCATGGTTCACGAACCTCCATGAATTTTTCTATTTAACAAACTCATTCAGGTTCATGAGGTTCATGAAGCTTCTTAGCAGGGGGCGGGGGGGAGCCAAAGGCATTGCTGAACTGCCTTGCATCTGTTTGAGGCAAACCAGTTCAGCGATCCCTTTTGTTTTCCCCTGCTTCCACAGAGGGGAGTCAAAGGCATTGCTGAACTGCCTTGTATCTAGATGCAAGCCGGTTCAGTGATGCCTTTGGTTTGCCCCCTGCAGAAGTGGCAGTGGCTCTTGCAAGTGACTTCAGAAAGCATTTAAATGACTTCTGAGCTCACTCACGTCATGCTGCCACAAACCCTCTTACGAACCGCCACAAAAACTATGGTGGTTTGTGGGCAGTTTGCAGATAGTGCAGTTGCACAAATCACTGTTCAGGAACGCATGAACTGGCCTGGTTCATCATGAAATTTGGTTTGTAATTCGGTCCATGCCCATCCCTAATTTAGATGGATAATTTATTTCTGAAATACAGAGCATGATTGAGGGCCTTAGATAAGAGAAGGTTCAGGAAATGTAACTGACCTTCCTTTCCCATCACATATACACAGCTTTGTGGGTTGCTGCTCACCTGCAGTTGCTTCTGCTTTCCCCAGACATCATCATCAGGTACAGCTTAACTCTTCTCAAGTACTGTTTAAAGAGAGTGCAGCAGAGGTAATTATCAGAGGAGAGTTTTAATGTGAAGTACTTAAGTTGAAGGCTGTCCTTGGGAAGGAGGCATTGCTGCCTGTGACTGCTGAGGAATTCTTCTCCACATACACACCCAAGCCACCAGCTACGTGATGGTATGACTTTCTAGAAGGCAAAGAGAATCTCATATGGGACTAGGAGTGTGGGCCTCGTCAGCAGCCTGAGTTGCCTGGATGCTGATATCAGCCCTGTTTCCATTTATAGAAAGGTGTAAAAGAGATTTTCCTGACTAATATTTTTTCAAGGTGAATCTGAAAGGTGAAATTGTCTTCACTGAGACTAATACCTCTCATTATTTGCAATGAGAGGGGATTTCCACTTGACTGGCTATGAGCCTTTGCAGGCTACACACTGAAAATGCAACATAAATTGCTGGAGCACTTGTAATGATTGTCTAACAGGAAATTCATTGGAATGAATCTTTTTAGCAGATTTGAGTAGAGGAATATCACATTAGCTAATCCTATATAGACAACACAGGCTACAGGAATGATGCTTGTGAATCAATTGAAGTATTTCAGATATCATCAAACCATTTTGTGAATACCTGGCTGATTAGTGGAACCCCTATAAGACTGTTCTGGTTTAGGTGTAGTATACAGAGCAGGTGAACAAAAGGTGGAATCTCAAGGTCTAATTAAGATGGAGGGTGCCTCTACACCTCTGCACTTTTGCTTTCACTTGATGTAGCAGCAGGAGCAAAAATTGGGTGGGGTGTTGCATACTTGGAACTGACATCATGGCATCATGTGACACTAGTTTCCAGACTGTCTGTCCCTCTCCATGCTCTTGGGGGTTGCCAGCCAAGGGTTGGCAATCCTAAATTAAGAACATAAGAAGAACCCTGCTGGATCAAACCAGTGGTCCATCTAGTCCAGCATACTGTTTCACATAGCAGCCAACCAGTTACCTTGGAGAGCCAAGAAACAGAGGCATAGAGACCAATGCCATCTCCTGTTCTTTCCTTCCAGCACTGTTATTCCACTGTTTGCTTCTTCTAACTTACCATAGCTAATAGCTATTGATGGACCTATCATCCATAAATATGTTTAACCACATTTTAAAGTGATCTATACTATATCCACTAGCAGTGTATTCCACAGTTTAATTACTTGTGGAGCAAAGAAGTATTTCCTTATGTCTATCCAGAACTCTTTGCCCAATTTCATTGGGCATGTCCAAGTTCTTGTACTAGGAAAAAGGTCACTCTATCCACCTTCTCCACCCATGCATAATTTTATATACCTCTAGCTAACCTATAGAAGGGCATTACAATATTGTTCATTTTATTTTCATTCCCTTTCCTAATAATCCCTATCATAGAGTCTGGCTTTTCACCATTGCTACACACTGAGTTAACATTTTCATTGAGCTTTCAACTACAACCCCAAGATCTCTTTCAGTGTCAGTCTCAGCCAGTTCAGATCTTATCAGCATATATTTAGAATTAGGGTTTTTTTATATATACTCAGCCCCATAAAATGGCGAGGAATATAACTTATTTGATTCCACCATACCTAGACCATAACATGTCTGTGGGTCAGTTACTTGTCTGTCTTTAAAGTAGGGCTTTTTTCTGGGGAAATGGCTGGAACTGAGTTTTGGAACCTCTTCGACAAAATTATTTTAAAAATGTTTAAAAGTTCATGATTTTATAGTATACAGATTGAAAATTTTATTTCCCTTTTGAGAGTTCTGGCTGTCCCCCCCCCCCCCCCCCCCACACACACACACGTTTACAAGGACGTAATAAGAAATAATGGAGAAAACACTTTGAAGTTACCCTGATTCCCTGGAGGAAGGGCGTCATATCAATGTGATAGATAAGTATCCTGAATTCTGATTCTCTTCTTTACAAGGAATGTATGCCTATCAGACTTTCAGTTAATAGCAATAGAACTCTGTGGAGTTGTGACCGTAAAGAATTTAAAAGTCTGATGGAGGTAGAAGGGGGTGAAATTGTTTGAGAACAATTATGGTGATGTACATTAGATGAGTACAGCACATCTATCACCTTTTTATTGCTCCTTATCATTTGTTCCTGTCACATTTTGTTTTATGCAGAATCAAATATAATTAATAGCATGTCAGTGTGGTATGTAACAAGGAGGGTAATCATCATGAGCAAATATCTCCAGAAAAGGGGGATAGGCCTGCCTAAATCCTTAAGATTTTTTAAGTAGTATTGAGCACAGTTGTGTTTCTTTTTTTCTTCCTTTAATTTAATTTGGAGAAGTAATGAACTCACTTGAGACCTTTGCTTTTGATAGACCTTTGTCAGGAGACTGTGGCTAAGCCTTGAAAGGGTTAAACCTTTTGGTGGATCAATTAGGGGAACTGGACAATTGATAATATTAAATAATGGTTCTGCCCATGTTTGTATCCCCTAGGACTGAAAAACAAACCCTAACAGTTTGTAATGCTTGGAGACCAGCACCTGCTACATGGGGTAGGGGTGGGGGGAGTGTATGTATGTATGTATCATCTAGTCACAACCAACCTATGGCAACCCCAGTGAAGGGCTTTCAAGGCAAGTGAGAAGCAGAGGTGGTTTGCTATTGCCTTCCTTTGCAGAGTCTTCCTTGGTGATCTCCCATGCAAGTGCTTCTGAGATCTGATGAGATTAGGGTTGCCAGGTCTTACCTGGCTGCCGGCGGGGGTGTGTGTGTCCCGATCCTTCTCCAGGACTTCTTTGGTATGTGTGCTGCAATGACATAACCCGGACATGATGTCATCACACAGGGCACATTGCGGGGGACACTCTATCATTCAAAGATAGAGCATTCCCCCCGCAGCATGTCCTCTGCGATGACATCACCTCTGGGTGATGTCATTGTGCTGGGCACAATGGTTCCCCCTGCTGGCCGGTCTGGGGCTCACAGATCTGGGGGCAAGAAAGCGGGCAAACCCCCGTCCCCATCAGGGGAATGACAGCCCTAGAAGAGATCAAGCTATACAATATTATTCCACATCGTGTGGGGGGAGTTAATCCACCCCAAAATAAGAGAAGCAGGGCCTGTAACTTTAAGAATGAATGCCCTCAGTGGCCTTTACTAAGCAGTCACAACAGTATTGCCTTCCTTCAAACCTTGGTTTCTGTTGATAAAATGCAGCAGATGAGGCAGGGGCCTTTCTAGGGCTGTTTTAGCCTTTTGAGATAATAATCATTGGGTACAAGCTTACCAGCAACCACTGCTACTGGACTTGCGTATCTCATCAGGTCCAGCTGCTTGTTGCAGTTCAACAGCAACCATTCCACGAAAGCCACTGTGGAACAGAGGTTAGTTTCAGACTCTGAGAGCCCCAGGTTTGAATCCCCACTCTGCCATAGTGCTCACTGGATAACCTTTGGCCAAGCACACTCTCAGCCTGACCCACATTACAGGTTTTTGTAAGGATAAAATAGAGGCAAGGAGAGTGATGTAATCTGCTTTTGGTCCCTGTTATGAAGATAATAAATAATAACTATAGCCGAAGGAGGGGCAGATAAAATGTGGGTGAGTAGGTGGGAAAGAGGGAAGGAATTAGGAAAAGATGAGAATATAGGGGCTTCTAGGAAGAGGGAAAGAGCAAATACTGTGGAGAGGGGGATAGAGGGGAAAGTGAGGTGCTAGCCCATTCTGGTGACCAGAACCAGACTGGAACAACACAGAGTTTTACAGGGATAAGGCTACTGCTGAAAGGAGGGATGAAAAACAAAAACAGGGAAAGATAAAGGTAGGATAGCTAGTGGGCAGGGAGGCAAGAAGGAAGCATGAAAAGGGGAGAGACTATGGGGTCTTTCAGAAAAGGAAAGAGGACATAATGGGAGAGGAAAATGACAAGACTTCTCCTGCAGGTCCTTGCAAATCCCCCACTTCTTTTAAACTATTATTGTGCAAGAGAGGTTCCTGGCAAGTTGTACCCTTTCATTATAACTATATATGTTAAATTAATTGAGAACCTTTCTAGGTGATCAGAAAAGCTTCTTGATGCTTCATTTGTCCTATGCATGCATCATTTATTTAGTTAATTTATAGCTCACCTTTTTCACTGAGTCTCAAGGCAGACTAGCTCTGCCACAGCACCCAAAGTACAACATAATATCATCTCCCATAAACTTTTTTGCGACAGTTAGACATTATTTTAAATTATAGTCTCACAACAGTCGCAAGATCAGAACCTGAAGGCCTACAAGCCCTCCCTGCCATCGTGAGCCCTCTCATCCACTACCAGTCCTTTTTTCAGTAAATCTGAAAATTGGTGTGTTGGTTGTGGAAGTGTGCAGGGGTGGTATTGGCAGCTAGAGGCCTCGAGGCGTTCTCATGTTCTGCATAAACCATCAGGCGTGCTATTGGACTGGTTTCAGAATGGGCCAAGTTCTTTAAAATGAGTGACTTTAGTTATTCCACTTCTGATTCATGCCAGAGATCTATCACTATGCACTGCGGTTAGCCAGTCATTGTGGAGAGCCCGCACATATTTATTCATATAGTGGATTGAATCCTGGCATCTGCAGCTGCTGCAAGGCCCACCTGCTGCTCCCTCACCTTAGTAATTTTTTGGAAAATAGGGTGCCTGGCAATGCATGCAGCCAGGGTACAAAAATAAGCCCATTTTGAGTCCCGGGATATCGACCAGTGAAACACCTCTTTATCAACTCTGTCACTTCACTGGCTCTGATTTTGTGTTTTTAAAAATGAATAATCTGAAAGGACGTCTCCACGATACTCATCATTACTACCTTTTCATTTCCTCAGATTTTTAAACAGCTATGAAAGAATAGTGATGCTAGGGTTGTAGACAGTCACCAATCCATGTGATTACAGCTGCATAACTCCAGATCATCAAGTGCCTCCTTTAGAGTGATCTTGTCAAAACCTCCTTGTGTTGCAACTCAGCACTGCAGAGGGCATGGGGAACCTATCAGCTAAAGTTTGATCAAGGCAAATAGCTTCAAGGCAAAGACCTTGTGCTCCAATCCAACAGGGAAGTATGATTTGATAGTGAGTCGTCACAGCTCTTAGAAACATTAGCATTCTGATCAATCCCTTTGTGCTTTGGTGATATTTTTAAGACACCGTTCTTAGGCATGTGGTGTTTTCATAATTAAGTTTTATTAAAACCGTTAAATTTAAACATTACATTTGAGATTTAAAACTGTGTGAAAGTGTCAAGAAGGTGAAACATATTTGGTTCTATGCTTTATATGATCATCTGATGAAGATGAAAATGTTCCCAGTGTTACTGACAACACCTCTTTGTTAGGACTTTTGTCCAATAATCAAGAAAAATTCAGAGTAATGAATCTTGCTTTTCTGGAAAGAAGAGATTGCTTCTTTTAGTTTAAAAGAAGTTTATTACTAAAGGGAAAAGGTAAACGGGATTAGCTACAAATAAACAAAACATGCTTTCTAAGGAGCTGCATTGTGCTCCGTCTGCACACTAAGACATACTGATAGAGAGTGAGAGATTGTAATGGAGGATCTCTCCTTCTTCTTGACCCCTGAAAGGAAACACCTGATATCATTGACCAATTAGCAAGACAGTACACCTTCAGTTTTCCCGGGTTTACAGATAATTGGCCAGCTGCCAGGTATCACTTCCAGGCTAACATAGGTAAACAAACAAGTTGCATAGTTAACCCTATAATGACTGGATTTCTGAGGCCTTGCATTACATGCTCATTTCTCCAACAAACACCTCTTAAGGTGTTTAATTACATTACAGTACAGCAATCACATGAACAAAATAGTTTTGCCTGATAACATAGTTTGGTAAGATCCTGTCACCTCATCATTTCTGACTATAGATTGGGGGCATGGGGTTAAGGTGCCATACAGTTACTCAAACAATAGGCCTCCTTGTAATTAGACTTGAATCAAAGGGCAGGGGAATACTAAATACATAAAATGTTATAGTGTTTGCTAGCACAGACATCTAGAAATGAATTTAGATTATACAATCTCTACCAGCAAACTAGTAGACCAGCCAGATTTGATGAAAGCATCTTAGTGATCATATCTTAATGTATTTGATGACTTGGATCTTGTGGAAAACTTTCAGTAATGGAGGAGAGGCAATATTCACTAATTCCCATCTCTTACTGTAGACCCTGACTCCTCTTCATGCTGATCCTGGGGGTTCTCTGTCCCTCAACAGCAGCATTTAGGGGTATTTTGGCCTGCAGCAGGAAGGGAGAGGAAATGAAGCCCTACCCTGCTGATGGAAATACCATCAGTGAAGATTTACTGCAGAATCCAAGCTGATGTGAACATGGTTTATTCAAAACCATCAGGTAGCTATACCATTGTTTCTCAACTGTTCCCCTGTATGAAACACTTTTTCCTTTGCACACGATTTTGATAATTGTATATTTATTAACTTTATACCCCACTTTCCCCATCTCCAGGAAACTCAAAGTGGCTTACAACATTCTGTTGTTCTCCATTTTATCCATACAGTATGACTATAATATCCAATAATGCAGAGTAATTGGTTTATCCAGTTAGCATATGGTTTAGCCAGAGTGACACACCCTCAATTTATGTCAGAGGAATATAACTTTGAGCTGAAATTTTCTTTGTTTTATAATGTGCAAAGAAATCTAAGTAAGAAATAAATGTTTGACACAGTTCCATGCTATTATATTCTGGTAAAGACAAACAATACAGAGTATGAGTAAAAAGGATCAGAGGGAAAAGATTGTTAAAATCATTGAGTTCGGAATAACAGAAATTCATATTTAGTGATTAGGAGTTCACCAAGACAAACTGCTAAAAAGATTTTCAGAGAAATTAAGTTATAAGGATAGTAGTAGGGAATGCAGGGCCTTGGGTCTGGCAGCTGGAGAAAATCTGCTCAGTATTTTCAGATGCAAACACAAACATAATAATTAAAGAAAAAATAAGTTTGCAGCTGGAGAAAGTAATCACCAACTCCAAATACAAGAAAGAAAGAAACCATTATCAGGGAATCTTGTCAAAGGTTTGCTTACATGCATATTACTAGCCAAAGCTATTAATATTTATTCAGGCCTTATTTAAGCAAAATTTCAAAGTTCAGTTGAACAAAAATTGGAATAGGCAGTTGACAGATTTATGAGTTTATGTTCTGATTTTATGGACATTACTACTTAATCTGTATTAAAACTAGAGTCTAGTAGTTAAACTGCTCCCTGTAACTTTTCCTCATTGTCAATTTAAACTAGGTATGGTTACATTTCCCCTCCTGTGTCCCACTGAGGGTTCCATCTTCCTTTACTCAAAGAGATTCCTTCCCATCTTCTATTTAAGTCTGCAAATTCAAGGAATAGAATCCAAGTTTTATTCTACTCCCTACCCCCAGTCCATAGAACTATGTCACATTAAAGATGATCTTAGAATTTAAAAAAGCACTGATAGTGGCCATGGTCTTCACTGACACAGGAGGAAATTCTTTTTTTTAAAAAGTGTGAACACCTCCAACTTTTTATCAGATGTCCTATGGATTAGGATTAAATCTGGGTAGTAGTCCAAGAGGAGGATCCTGACTGTGAAATCTGATCTAATGAAACTTCATAATTTTGATGGCATTCATGCCATTTCTAAATACATCCTACATACATAAATCCTAAACTACTGATTCATTTTGCATTTGCTTAGCAACTATGTAGATTTACAAAAAGCAGAAAGAGCTCTGGGAAAAACTTTCCTCTCATTAAAACAAGCCATAATTGTGATTTTGAAGTGTACACAGGCAGATCTTGTGCTGGTCTTTTAGAAAGGAATCAGTATCACTTGCACTGTGTCAATATCATTGTACCCTGTGTCTGTAGTTAGCTCCATCAGGACCTGACCTGGGTTTGTCCTTCCCTGTACTACCAGTGGGGGCAGAGACTGGAGTAGCCAGAAATAGCCATCCCCAGCATGGCCAGCAACGAGACAGGGCCTGCTGCGGTAGAGCTGCGGTAGAGCCAAGTTTGTCAGGGGCAGGGATGATGCATAGGAACAGGCTCCAGCAGCAGACAGCCCAGCCTGGGGGCTGAGCTTGTCAGAGGCAGTGAGGGAGGGGGTGAGCACTGTGCAAGGCAGGGAGAGCTCAGAGACCCAATAGCCCTCCCCACTGGCTAGCCTGCTAGAGTGGGACAAGAAGGCATGAGTCAGATAAGGGCAGGGAAAGGGCCAGGTGTGCTGGAGGGGGGCAGTAACCTCCAAGGTCAGGGATTGGCCAGGGCACCAGCAGAGACAAAACCTGGCCCTGGATTGTGTGTCAGTGGAGAGGGGGTGGAGACAACAAAGATTTTAAAAGGAGACTGCCAATGATGGCTGAGGAGGAGAAGGAGATTCATCTCAAGGCTATGGGAGCTGCTTTCTGTGGAAAAGAGGAACAAGGTGAAGCAGCCCCCTCTGCTTCCAGTTCTGGGTCCTAGGGAGGTCACAGTGCTCCTGGCAAGATGGCAGAGGTGACCAGGCAAAACTGGGCAGGAAGAACATCACACCCTTTCTTCTGTAAATTTCTCAGTTACAGCAGCTTTTTCAGCCGCTATGCTTCCCACATAATATTCTTGTTAGCAAACTGGATCCAACTACTGTTAGGTGTATCTGTAACCGGTTGACAGATCATACCCAAAGAGTGCTTGTTAATGGTTCTTCATCCCCTTGGAGAGGAGTGACAAGTGGAATGCCTCAAGATTCTGTCCTGTTCAACATCTTTATAAATAGTTTGGATGAAGGAATAGAGGGAATGCTTATTAAATTTGTAAATGATACTATATCAGGAGGGGTAGCAAATAACAGTAGAAGACAGACTCAGGATACAGTATGATCTTGACAGGCTAGAAAACTGGGCTAAAACAAATAAAATGAATTTAAATAGGGATAAATGTAAAGTTCTGCATTTAGGTAGGAAAAATCAAATGCATGGACTTCCTGGGGTGGGCGCGGTAATGGCGGCCGCATCTCCCCGTGCTATGGGAGAAGTGTGCCGCTCTCGGTGGGAGGGAAGGGGCTACGGACCGGTGCCGAGCCCCCAGGGACCCTAGTGAAGGGAACCTGTCTGGGGTGCTTGGAGTTTGCCTCTCCTGGCGATATCGATCGCGGGATCGAGGCATCTCTTTACCCCTATAGATTCCCCCCACTGGAGAAGCCTTCGGGCTACAAAGCGCTGCCGTGAAGCTGCAAGATGGACTGCTCGGAGAGGCGATGACTAAATAGCTACGCAATGGGCTAAAGCGTGAGTCTCCGTTTAATTTCAGAATTAAAGAGTTTGGGGTGAGGGACGGAGGATTCATCCCCCACCCCCCCTCTGCTGGCGTTGTTTACCTTAAGATGGAAGACTTTCCCACGGTCTTGCTGTGAAAGTAAAAGTGCCTAGGCGGTGTTGAATTGCTGGATTGCGCAGAGGAAAAAGAGAGCTTCCAGATGATGTGTATTTGAAGAATAACATTGTTTTTTCAAGGGTTCCCTTATCTAACTGTAAACAACAAGACGAAACGAAAGAAAATGACGGGGAGATGCCCCTCACCCAGAGTTGGAGGAAACCTTCCGGGGACGAAGAGCGAAACCACTGAGTCGAACGTGGCATTCTCAGCGCTATTGCGACCCCTAGTGGATCAACTAACTGCAATCAACACTAAGCTGGATTCCATGCAAAAGGAAATAACTGAGTCAAATAAGAGTTCACAGGAGCTGAAGCAGGAATTTTCGGACTTTAAAGCTGTTGTTCATAAGCATGATTCAAGATTGGCAAAACTGGAGAAAGAGAAAGCCACACAAGGAGACTGTGTTCTAAAACTTCAGATGGAACGTTCTAACTTTTTCTTGAGGTTTCAAAATGTACCAGAGCAAAAAGGAGAGAATTTACATAAGCTGTTGAGTGAAGCATTGGCCCCAGTGGCAGGTTTGGAAGCAGAAAAAATACAAAGCGATATGGATGTGGCCTACCGGACATATCCAGAATTTATTAAGAAGAAAAACCTGCCAGGGGAAGTAATGGTTAGATTCTCTAAAAGATCAACCAGAGATGTGGTGTTAAAAGCCACCAACAGAGCATCTTTGAAAATTCAAGAAGAGGAAATCAAAGTATTGAAAGACATTCCGTTTGAAATCAGAAAGAGAAGAAAGGCATATAGAAATTTGACTTTGTGGTTACAATCTGAATCAATTTCTTATCGTTGGCAAGTTCCGGAAGGCCTGCAGTTCGGCTACAAAGATAAAAAATATAAAATTGACAATGTGGAGCAGGCAAAGAAATTTTTGGATGAACATAAAAAGAAGGAAGCTGAAGCTGCACAAGAAGATTCGCTGGCGTTGCAGGAGAGTATGTATGGCTTTGACGACTCAGGAAGTGGTGAAACATCGAGCGGAGACTCTGACTCTGAAAAAGGGGTGGTCGCCCCAAAAGCTTTAAGTAAAAGGCAGAAGAAAAGAAGAGAACCAAAGAAAAAATAATGTTGTAACTGTATTAACCTTATTTACACATCATGTATTAATATAAACGCTTTGTAAAAATCTTTTTATCTGTTAGCGAGACAGGAATTTCAACATGTTATAATTGTATCAGCAAAAAATTTTTTAAGAGTAGATACCAAGGAGTAAAATCGCTTTTTAGATATCTTAACTTTATATATCTTGTAACAAATTGTCCATCTTGTATACCTTAGGGTAGTTAGTTTTTTGTAGTTTTTAGTATAGGTGTAGGGAAAAAATCAATAAAAAAATTTAAAAAAGAAAGAAAAAAGAAAAATCAAATGCATAACTATAGGATGGGGCAGACTTTCTACAAACAATTTCTATTTTATACTGATTGTGCAGGACACATTAGGTGGCTGAGCTGGAGAATTCTTCTGTTGTGCAGTTGTGAAGTAATGGGATTTGACCAATCTGAAAAGAGTCTTCCCCAAATGCAAAATATCACTATGAGCCATCAATCTAGAGTTATAGTGAAGCACTGCTGTTCTAGATTTGAGAAGTCCTAAGAGGCATCAACACTACAGGACAGATAGTGCAGAAATGTCTGACAAAGTATACAAAATACTGGGAATTTACACACATCCTTGCCACAGGCAATCACTCGAACTGACCTTCCATTAGATTAATCTAAAGTCAGATATATTTTTAAAATCAAGTTGTGGTTCCTACTTTTAGCTTTCTTTGCACTGTGTAAAAATATCTCAATTTTGAAGACAACACTCCTTAATTCTGGCACAAGGCACAACTGTAAGCAAAATCTACTTACATTTGAGGATGCAGAAAACAACACAACTCTAAGCTTATTGTAATTTTCCCATCTCCATAGGGCAAAAAGAAAGGTCTTTATGTTGACAAAGCTAAAAATTGATTTAAGCCATTAATGTTCAAGGAAATTGACTCTTTTCTTCCTTGTGCTTATTAACATCCAGCCTGATGGAGAGTCCTAGAGAACTTCAGAGCTTACGCACTGATTTGATTCATCTCTGTGGTCTCTGTCACATTTGGGAACTGTGCAGGCTTAGGCCTGCCCTGGAAGAAACTTCTGTAGCTTTCTGAAGCAGTGCTCCCCCCTCCCTAATGGACTTTCTTGTCCAACCAGTCAGGTGCAAAGGAAAGGTGAGGGCTCATCTCCACAGTCCTCTTTCTGCACTGTGGAGACAGGAGCTTCCATCTTTTCCTCTGCAGTTTTTTCCCCTTACATCACTCTTCAACCTAATAGAGAGAAAGAAAAAGAATAAAATATAAGATGAATTATTCATACAACATTCTCTCCCTTTTTTCTTTGCCTTACATTTGTATGTAATGGAACAAAAGTAACTATTTTAACAACTAAAAAAGAGTTAAGAGTCCAGTAGCACCTTAAAGATTAACAAAATTTGTGGTAGGGTATGAACTTTCAAGGGTCACTGCTCACTTCAGAAGACGAAGAAGTGAGCAGTGACTCACGGAAGCTCATACCCTGCCATAAATTTTGTTAGTCTTTAAGATGTGACTGGACTCTTACTATTTTCCACTGCTACAGACAAACTAACACGGCTACCCATCTTGATCTATGTAAAAACTATATTGACAAAAATAGCACACAATGATGACCATTCTGTATGTCTCATGCCTTGGGAAAGGCCATAATGTGCCCACTCATTCCATATGGAAACAGATTACCCTGAAGGCTAGATATGATAGGGCATCTTGCCTCAAAGTGGCCCTTTGAAGAAAACTTCAGTGGCAACTGAGGACAATTCAGAGATGCTGCTATCTACTTTCTTGGACTGTTGTTCGGGGGGGGGGGGTCTTGTTGTTTTCAGGGGTTGACACAGCTCCAATGCAGGCTTCAGCTTCAATATTCACACCCTCAGAGCAAAGGAGAAGTTGCTCTGACCTGCCTGCCCCCCCATCAAAATCTGAGGACAAGCATAAAGAAACAGTCTTCCTCAGTCACCCCTGCTACACAACCCTTCAGTGGTGGCTCATAAAATGGGGCATCTGATCCCTCCCCCTTGCTCTCCTTCCCCATATCTCTATGATACCAAGACAGATGGAATTCATTTGGAAGGTTGAGCTGCTCTTTGATTTGACCAAGAGCTACTCAGAAATATTGGCATGCATGACCCACTAGTTCTCATTCCAATGATCCATCCTCTGGTGTCTCTGACACAGAATCCAAAATTTCTTTCAGAATTGCCCAGTGATGCTGTTAGGGATTCTACTCCTGTCTCTCCTAGTGAGCACTTGCATTTGTACTCTGAACAAATGCTTAGAATAGCCCACTCCTTGGAGACTGGTGTTACCTTTACAGTGCCAAAAGCTTCATACCTAGTATTTCAGGTTATCCAGCCCAAGTCAGTGGGCCAAGCTGAATTCCCTATGTTACAGGGGCTACTGGATACATCTTCAAGTTTATGGTAGTAGCTTCAAGCTCCAAAGGAGACAGAACACAAGGGACAGGAAGAAAAGATGGAGTAGGAGAACCTCCTAGCTTAGACAGAGAGGCATCCTATAAGGAGGTTCAGTATCCTATGCCAGTTAATTCACATCCAACCAGATCCCAGGCATATTCTGCTGCTTCTGTCTGAGGAGTGTCCTTGCTTGACATCTGTCATACAGCCACTTGGTCCTCATCCTCAGAATTTGAACACCCTTTGGAAAACTGACAGTTATTGCAAATGTGTTTGGTAACAGGTAGTCCTTCTTTTCATATTTCCTTCTCCCTCTTCAGACCATATAAAGATGCCTTGTGTTAGTACATTGTGTACCCAGAATCTACACATAGTGAGGAGCTGGATAAAACCTCAGCTGTGCATATCTCCCTTTCCATAGATTTAGTAAATGACAGCCAAATTAAGTGTGATAGTGGATACTCCAGTGGATAATTCATCAGGGAGTCACACTAACCTGGACCTCTGCCTGAAAATCAGTTCAGAAATATGTTCTCTTTGAACTGAAACTAAGCCTAAACCTAACATTTCTCAGGGGCCTTGAACCTAAATGAAGACCAGGTTTTTCTGCTTAGGATTTTGGTTTTGGTTCATATTCAAGGCAACTGAAATATTTTAGGGAAATAACTTCTCTAAATCAGTTTCTGGGCTAAGCTTCTGCTTCTGACTCCCTGTAATTTAACATGAAAACACATGGTTATTAATCTCAATTAAAGTAATTTCTTTTTTTAAAAAACCTCTTTTTTTACAATTCTTGTTCTTTTTATTTACCAGTTTTTACATTGCATTTTCTGGGCTCTATGCCAATCATCTTATCAGCAAGCTGTGGTTGAGATCAGGGGGCTGTGTGCAAAGCAATAAACTGCTTGTGTTTCCTCATACGCTCATGGGCAAGCCCTCTCATGAGCAATTAGGTGCAGCGGGCAGCAGTAAACAGCTGTGTAAAGCAGTGGGTACACACAGGACGTCTGGTTTAATTGTGCTTGCTTGAGAGAGCTTCAGCAGAATGAGTTTTCTGGACTGGCCACTTGCAGTCAATCAAGAAAAATACACCCAATTATACAGCATCACATAGGCATGTGATTAAGTTCCGCTGAAGACTTTGTGACTTGAAACATTAGCAAATAAGCCTGTAATGCCTCACTTTATTTTTCTCTGATGGACAATATCATTTATATCTGGCAATTTATTTTAACACAGCAGTCATACATTTCACAAGAAGTTAGCGACTAATAACAATACTAGAAAACAATACTGTGCCATGTGTTGTACTGGAACCAACAGAATTCACAAACAACTTTAATGAAGAAGGGTGTTGTGTTAAATTCTTAGCATCTGGCAATATTTTTCACAATTGAAATGAGCAGTTCATGCATGTTGTACTTCCCCCCTCCTTTTCTCTGAGGCATACCTCATTTGCTACCCCAAGTCCACCCAAGGCAGCCATATTTGTTGAAGATTGTTCTGCTGATTAAATTAAATCACAATGAAAGACACATAAATGATACCTTTTCCCCCCCTTGAGAAACAGCTATTGTCTCTCTTCCACAGATAGGACATACAGAGGGAAAAGTTTCGGCACTGCCTTCTGTTTACACTCTTACTGATCTAGTAACAGCCCAAGGTATAGTCAGTTCTTGATCAACTTTTTTAAAAGGCAGATTGCAGCTTCAAGTGAAATCAGCTCATAAAGTTTATTGAGTATAGAGGATGACATGCTGGACAGAGGTCCAGGGGTCTGCTTATATTCTGACTTTAGCCACACACCCAGCCTTGCCCAATACAGCAGATAGGTGCAGTTTCCCACAGGACCCTTTTTGGATCCCTCGTGCATGATTGGGCTAAATTACGATCCAGTCAGGCTATAGTCTGCTGGATTGAAGCTCCGGCAGCTAGCCCGACCATGTGTGTTGCAGTGAGCACGTGGTGGTCACCATTAAGGGCATTACATTGATGGTAGGACTAGAATTGTCCTTGCTGTAGTTTGTTTTTTTAAGTAAGAAACAAAATACTTAGAAAATTGCAATAATATCTATAGCACCACAGAAAACGTTTTGTTGTTCAGTCCCACAGTTTAGGCTGACTCTTTGCAACCCCATGGACCACATCATGCCAGGCCTTCCTGTCTTCCGTCATCCTCCAGGGCTTGCTCAATTTCATGTTCATTGCATTGATAACCAGAGCTCTTTTTGTAGAAAAAGCCCAGCAGGAACTTATTAGCATAATAGGCCACACCCAACAGCAGAAATTCATTCATATATTAGGCCACACCCCTGACAGCACAGATCTGCCTTCACAGAGGAGGGAGAGCTTGTACCTGAATAAACCTTGATCTTAAAGGTGTCATTGGACTCTTTTGGATTGCTAGCTGGGGGGCAATGCACAGATCTGCCCTCACAGAGGAGGGAGAGCTTGTATCTGAATAAATCCTGGTCTTAAAGGTGCCACTGGACTCTTTTGGATTGCTAGCTATGGGGGGCAGCATTTCCACTGTGATGCTGGCCCAGTACAGCATCACTGTAACTTCTATAATACTGTACCCATTTTCTGAACATCCAGTGCTATCTGCTATTGGGAACAGGACACTAGACCACAATCTAAATAAGACCAAAAGTGGTCTCATCCATTCTGGCAAGCATATTTTCCTTAACCAGACTGGACTGACATTTTCTTTATTAAACCTTACAACTAAGGGTGAACTCTAGGGAAGTTTGAAAGCACACTCCAGACTCAAAGTTGAAAGAATAACCCCAGCACCACTTCACTATACCTGAACAATGCAGGGTAATCAGCAGAAATGTGACAGAGCAGAAAACAAATACACACATTAGTACAAGGGACAAGGGAAAAAAAGGTAGGGTGAGTTCTATCATCATTCACACACACCTAAAAGAATAAGAAATGATAATCAGAGCTTCCTTGGGTCCATGTTCAAGATCACACTGATAACGCTAACTTGAGAGCAGCCCTGAAATACTTTTCCAGTGTACTATGATGTGACCTTACATTTACATGATGATATAATCTGGGCACAAAGAATCCTGTTGACCCGGGTTGTTTTGTATAAGATTTTATTCAATGGAAGAGTTTTTCAGCTGATGTCATTAGTCACTCTCCGCTTAAACCAAAGGGAACTTGATGGAAGTCAGTCATCCTGAGATCAGCTGAATCTTAGTCTTAAAGAAGCCTTGATGTCACTACCTCTCACTAAAAAGTTGCAAACAGCTGCACTGGCCCACACAAAATCCAGAAAGAGAGACGAGATCATGCCACTCTTCTTGGTACTGAGGCCAACCCAAATGATAAAAAAAAGTTTTGTGTCATTTGGGCTGGCCGAAATCAAATAGATACTACATGATTTATTTGTGTGTCCTCCCGTTCACTAAATACCAGGAATATTTAAATACCAGGGGAAATAATTAAAAAGGCCTTCCATCAGCTTTCAACGGCACATGCCGCTGTAAAAGAGGGAGGTAAATCCTTCTCCAAGGATTAATTAGTACAGGACTCCTATTTTATCCCACTTCTGTTGACACAAGAAGAAAAGGTGCACAAGAAAGTGTGCAGGCATGAAGCTCCCCCTCCCCGGTGGGCCAAGAGAGGGACATGGATTTTTGCCACTTGCCCACCTTCCATGCCAGCCATCATGTGCGTGGACGGAAAAGAAGTTTGTGGGGTGGCCAGGGGGAGAGGGAGGCCGCTTCCTGGAGGGGTGTGTGTTCTTTCCTCCCCCCACACCTTGGCTTTCTGCAGGGTGCTGAAGCACAGCTAGTACACGAAGGGGCTCCACACTGGCAGGCCTCTTCACCGCCTTCCTCCTCTCTGTCTGTGTCGCCTCCCCCACCTGGGGCACAGCATCCCCGGCCCTTCAGCCTCATGATACGATGGGCAGGGAAGGAAACAAGAAGTAGGGGTGAGCAAGAGTGAGGGGGAGAGAACCTTGGGAGGGCTGAGGCGGGGGGAGAGAATTTGTTCCCGCAGAGGAGAAACGGTGTGCGGAGGGGAGGCAGAGGATTTTGATGCTGCCTACAACTAACTAGGCTGAGCCGATGGTGGTGGGGGCGATGATGGTGGAGGAAGGAAAAGGAGGATATCCACACCATACTTGCCTGCTGGGTCTCCCTAAGCTGGTAGAGAGGGAGGGAGGAGGAGGGAGAAAAAACACACATTGCTGGATCAAGCCCCCCTCCCTGCAGCCACCCCCCCCCCATCAAACTGCTGCTGCCCCAAACCAGCTAGGCTGCAGGCGCCCTGAGCTGGTGCCTGGGAAAACTTGCCTTGCTTCTTCTTGTTCCGGTGGCTTGACTAAGGGCTGCTGGGAGCAGGGGGCATGGCCAAATCAGAGGGCAGTTGGAATGCTGTTCCGGTGCATTCTGGCCCAAAAACAGCCCTGTCAATAACACTGTCTAACCATCTCATCTCTTGCCATCCCCTTCTTCTTTTACCTTCATTCTTTCCCAGCATCAGAGTCTTCTCCAGTGAGTTTTCTGGCATTGCATTTGAGAGTTGTCTAGAAGGCAAAATTGTACATGCAAAACTTCACTTGGAATGGATGTGCTCGGTGGGGTCTCACAACTGGCTGAGGATCTGCACAAGAAACTTACCACTCCCTCAGTAGACACTTTGGATAATTTTGTTCACACTTTTCCTCCCATTTTAAACACTATGACATTCTTCATGAGATGGGGATACCAGTAGAGTAGACAGTATTTCAAGTGTGACTTCATTACATATTGACCAACTTCCATAGGTACCATTCTTGTCATGATTGATTCATTCTAGATAGTCAACTAAGAAAAGCTGGAGGATTAGGAAAGATTCTGGCAAAGCTGGAAATGTCTGCACATTCAACTAGGTGATTTTTTGTTTTTGTAGTGGGTACAGGTGCTCATTGGTACAGGTTCCTTTAGAGCTCAGACAATCAAATAAATAGAAATAAGTAGGTTCAAATATTTTGTTGGAGTATTGTCTGTTCGCGTTAGCAGGAGCTTTCTAAGTAATCAGGCAGAAAGGCCATTTGTTTTCTGTTCTTTTAACTGTAGATACATAGAACAAAAACTTCAAATTTCTGGATGCAAATCATTAAAGATTTGGAGTTGGGAGTAGGCAGTGAAGTGTCTAAATTTGCAGATGACACAAAATTGTTCAGGGTGGTGAAAACCAGGGAGGATTGTGAGGCACTCCAAAGGGATCTGTTGAGGATGGGCAAATGGGCGTCAACGGGGCAAATAGGATTCAGTGTGGCCAAGTGCAAAGTGATGCACATGGGGGCCAAAAATCCTGACTATAAATACACGTTGCTGGGGTCCGAGCTGGTGGAGACTGACCAAGAGAGAGATCTTGGAGTCGTAGTAGATAACTCACTGAAAATGGCGAAACTGTGCAACTGCAATAAAAAAGGCCAGTGTTATGCTGGGGATTATTAGGAAGGGAAGTGAAAACAAATCAGCCAGTATCATAATGCCCCTGTATAAATCAATGGTGCAATCTCATTTGGAATATTGTATATAGTTCTGGTCACCACTCCTCAAAAAGGATATTATAGCATTGGAAAAAGTACAGAGGAGGGCAACTAAAATGAAAAAAAAAAGGTTGGAACACTTACCCTATGAAGAAAGGTTGAAGCGTTTGGGGCTCTTTAGCTTGGAGAAACGACAACTAAGGGGTGACATGATTGAGGTTTACAAGATTATGTATGAGGTAGAGCAGGTAGAGAAAGAAGTACTTTTCTCTCTCTCTCACAATACAAGAACTCATGGCCACTCCGTGAAATTGCTGAGCAGTCAGGCTAGAACAGATAAAAGGAAGTATTTCTTCACCCACAGAGTGATTAACATATGGAATTCACTGCTACCGGAGGTGGTGGCGGCTACGAGCATTTCCATGAATGAGAAACCTGTCCTGGAAATGGACTGATGCCAACCAAGAACCTGATGCATAAGGAGTATTAAAGACCAGAAGGTTTGCATATCTTCTCCGCTGAGACAATGAAAAGAACTTTGATTCAGATGCCTTTGCTAGAATGGAATACAGCAGTCATCATTTCCTCCAACCAAACATTAAATGGCATACCCTGTTTTAAAAGCAAACTCAATTCCCCCCCCCCCCCTATTTTTGACCATAACTAGAGGGCACTCTGGAGGCAAGGTAGTTTCAGTTATATGTGACCACCCAGCTTTGTACCATCAACTACAATTTCTCCATTTCTTGTTGGCTGCATAGCAGCTCTTGATCTTTGCACTGCTATTTCAGGGAAAAGAGAGAAAAGGTCAGTGAATGCCATTGATTTTCTCTGACAGGTCCATAACTGTAGTGCTTGAGAAGCTGCTTTTACAGACAGGAATCTGCAGAGGACTCAGGACACATAATATGCTGGAAGTGGGCCATAGGCATAATAGGGGAAACTATGCTTTTATCCACTTTTTTTTGGGGGGGGGGGGGGAGTAGTCAAATCAACATGTAAAGTCTTGTGTTTCTCACAAGATGTTTTCATTTCTCAGTGACACATCACATGTCAGCTATCTTCATAGTACCCTTTTCAAAACAAGCAATCAATATCCATCTATAGAAGGGAAGCTGGTGGATGAACTTGCCAATACAGGCCAATTCACAGGAATCTTCTGAAAGTTCCAGCTGGGAATTTAACTCCCAAGTGTGCATGGGATAATTCAGATTAGGACCATGGCACACTGAGAAGAGGGGCCTGCCCCCCCCCCCGCCATTTTTATGTCCTAAAATGACCCTGAGGAACTCCTATTTGCCCTGCAGGAAAAATTTACATGTAGTGATGGCTACAGTAAATTTTCCTAAGGAAAAAAATAGCAGTTCCCTGTGGCCATTTCACACTGGGGAAAGGTTGAAGCTACTTCTTCTCACCTGCTGTGGTCCCAGTCTGAATGGGCCTGTGAACACCTAAGGATTAAATTCCCAGTCTCACTCCAAAGATCCTGTAGCAGCCAAATGTCCACAACATGGGCTTTGTAACATGTGAATCAGCCCCAGATGCCTGTATCTTCTGAATCCCTATCAATTAAAAAAGCCTCACATTAACGCAACTGCAAAACAGCATATTGCATCAAGCCCCTAAGTTTCCAGCTCATGAAGCATGCATTACTGTTTTTCATCTTTAACCTTATATTGCAATTTTCTTAAAATATCAAAAGATCCAAAAGCAACTGGATACTTCTAAAATGATGGGCTGGCTGGTGGAGAAAGCAGGAAGCTGGACTAGATGGGCATCTTGGTCTGGTAGAGGGTGAGGGGAGGATTGTTCTGTTGTAGTGGATGAACTTAGAATGGAAAGCATAGTGATTTGGACTACAACATAGGTGTAAACTATGGGGGGGCTTGGGCCACCTCTGAAATTTCCCAGGGGGACTGAGCCCCCCGGCAAAATGGAGTGCCCACCGGGCCGGCCGGCCAGCCACCCACCATTGCCACCACCTGCCGTTGCCAACGCCGCACCTTTCAGGCCCCCTTCACAGGCTGGCCAATAGGCCAGCCCGCCTACCGGCTGCCACTGCCTCCTCTCCCCCCTGCCTGGCCACTCCTCCCTCCTGGGCGAATGCCCAGCATGATGGTGTCACCCGGTAGTGATGCCATCACATTGGGCACGTTGCCGGGGCGATGCTCTAGCAATCAAACAGAAACTCTATGGTGTCATAGAGTTTTGGGGCAATTGCTAGAGCATCGCCCCAACAACATGCCCAGCATGATGGCATCACTTCCGGGTGACACTATCATGCTGGCAACTCACCTGTAGGGCCCCCGGAAGGAGGGAGGGGTGGATGGAGGCTCCAGCGGAGGCGGGGACATGGTCCCGGCGTGCACGCACACTTTGTGCGTGCACACAGGTAAGAGCCTTTGCCCACGCTAGGGAATAAATAAGTCTATGCCCCTGGACTACAAGACATATTTCAGATTAAGTCCCTTCCTCCTTGTATCGCATAGCAACAAAATAGATTGTTTTTAACAGCTTGTCAACAGTTATATGGTGGGTACTACCAGCTGACCAGACAATCATCTTTGCACACTAGAGGATGTCAGGCAGCATAAATAAATACCCTACTTTAATTATTGGTAGGTAGGTATGTGTTGCCTTTGTAAATATTCACATAGCTATAGGAACAGACAGCTACAGGAAAAGTGTTGGTACAATAACAAAACTGAAAGAATGGTGCAATTTCTAAGTAAAATATCTACCTATCTCAGCCACCCCCGGCAAAGCGGAGCACCCACCAGGCCCTTTCTTGGCCTGCCTGCCTGTTTGTTTGCCGGCCGGCCGGTAGGCTGCTGTCGCCGTCGCCTCTTCCTCCCCTCTCTCCCCCCGGCCTGGCCTGGCCACTCCTGCAGTCCTGCCTCCGTGGGGCCAGCTGGGCAAATGCCCAGCGTGCTGTCGTCACCCGGAGGTGACGCCATCACGCTGGGCACGTTGCCGGGGTGACGCTCTGGCAATCACCCTGAAACTCTATGGCACCATAGAGTTTCAGGGCGATTACCAGAGCGTCACCCCGGCAACGTGCCCAGCGTGATGGCGTCACCTCCGGGTGACGACAGCACGCTGGGCATTTGCCCAGCTGGCCCCACGGAGGCAGGACTGCAGGAGTGGCCAGGCCAGGCCGGGGGGGGGGAGGCGCAGGGACATGGTCCCGGCGTGCGTGTGTGCTTTGCGCGCACACACACAAGAGCCCCCCCCCCCCCCGGATTTTAAAAGTCGACGCCCCTACCCAGAGTGGAATTCCATTCCCAGAATGCTGCTGCTACTCCCAGGGGCTGTCATTCCACTCTGCGCCCTGTCATTCCAGTCCCAGAACATTGCTAGAAACAGTCCCTGGGTAGTCTATCTGAGTGCAGAGACCTTAATGGAAAAATCCATTTTGTCTTTTCTTTGTAACTTTGCAAGCCCAGAAGAGCTTCCTCCCGAAGCAGGCAAAGACAAAGACAAGATGGAGGGAGCTGGGAACTTTGGCAGCCTAAAGCTTCGAAGGGGGAGGACAGGAGGGGGAGGGGAGAAGAAAAGAGCCACAAGCCTGATTAAAGTCACGGGCAGGCCACTTTTGGCCCACAGGCCTTATGTTTGACACCCTTAAGCCAATGTGTTCAGTCTACCTGAACGGCCTCCTTTGCAACCAATGTTAAAATGAATGGAAACTGCACATGATCATAACCTCAATTTATGTTGATGAGACTTGCTCTAAACATGACACTGCTATTCAAAAGGGTCCCAGTCTCCTGCAGCTCCTTTTTGAGCACACACATAACACGTAACTGTGCATTGCCAAAAATCACTGTCAGATGTGGCAGAAAAGGAAGCAATGCAGCCATTTTCTCCAGGGGAGCTGATCTCTGTCAGCTGGAGATCAGTTGTAAAAGTGGAGATCCAGGCCCCACCTGGAGGCTGGCAACCCTAATATACCCTCACTGTATTACATGAAAGAGTGATTCTAATCTCTAACCACCCTGGAACAAAAAGGGGGCCATTAGTAGGAAGTGAATTTTCAAGGAGAAATGCACTCACCCATTTCTCAAAACACAGTGGTGATTCTCAGTAAAGGATAGCTATAACTTTTAATATTCCCTTTCTTCCTTCTTTGTTCTCATAAGGTCACTGAAGTCTGAAACTGAACCTCATGGTTTCTGCTGACACTTGGCATTGGCAAAGTTGTTTCCTCGGTTTCATTAATGAAGCTGTTCTTGTTCCTTGTGTCTCATGCAATTTACCTCCACCTTGGCAGTGAAAGAAGCTGCTTCCTCCTGTGTGTAAATGCATGATAAAGGGCAGATGAAAGGACGTGAATGTGTATGAGTCATCAAAAGGGCTCCTCCTTGAGCTGTTTGAGCTTTGATATTTCACAGCTGTAGCTGCAGAATGTTTCTTTTAGGGAGACTTAGTAGCATAATGTTGATGTTTATATAAATATTTTATAGTGGTATTTTACTATTTGTAGGTATTAATGTAAGTGAGAGATTCTGAGGATATTAATCCCCCCTCCTCCCAGTTTGTGCTTGTATCTGCTGCTCATATCTGCAAGACTAGCCACTATGGAGCAGCGAAACTAAAGGAACGTTCAAAAGTGTCTGGATTTTTAGAGAGCAACTAGTAATTCAGATGCCTATATAAAGTTTGAGTCCAGTGGCACCTTTAAGACCAACAAAGTTTTACTGAAAGTGTAAGTTTTCATGTGCAAGCATACTTCTTCAGATACAATGGAATAAAATCTCCTCAAGCCCTACTTACAGGAAAAGGGAGGGTAGGGGACAGCCGTTAGGAAGGGCCACCCAAAGCCAAGATGCATAAGTCGAGCTGAAATTATATCTAGTGGCCAATAAGATCAATGAATGACAGCAAATTAGCAAGTAGATGCAAGAGCTAACAAAGAGATATGAAAACGAAGCTAAAGTCCAGTGGCACCCCCAAGACAAACCAAGCTCAGCCCTGGGTATGTGAGAGAACAAAGATTCAGGATGTGCACACTTCTTTACATACATTGAAACAGATTTCCTTAAATATTACATGCAGGTGGGGGGGGTTAGTTGCCAAGTAGAGCTAATTAGAGTCAAGATGCAATAAATATAGCTAGGATTGGAATAACATTTGGTAGGACATGTAAATAGCTGCAGACTGGCATACAGATAATAAAGGAGTTAACAACAGATGTGAGAACCAAGTTTGAATCCAGTGGCCCCTGTGCATTTGGCTCTGAGTGGCCCTTCCTAATGGCTGCCCCCCACCCTCCCTTTTCCTGTAAGTAGGGCTTGAAGAGATTTTATTCCATTGTATCTACAGAAGTGTGCTTGCACATGAAAGCTTACACTCTTTGAATAAAACTTCGTTGGTCTTAAAGGTGCCACTGGACTCAAACTTAGTTTGGCTGGTTCAGACCAACATGGCTACCCGCCTGAAGATGCTTATATGTTTTCCTGCCTGGTGCAAATAGCACCTGGGGGATTTAAACGGGGGAAATGGCAAAAGAGAAAGTGTTATAACCTCCTTGTGTCATTACTATGCCCCAGTCTGATTTGCCCTCAGCATTCTAATTATGGCTTTCCCATATCTCATCTAGATCTGCCCTTATATTCAAGCAAACAGGCAGAGGATTTGGTAGTCAGTCTCCTTAGGAAAACCTCCATTTGACATAAGGAGTGTCTGAGCCTTTTAATAGCTGCACGGCAGGGATAACTTCAGTGCTTGAACTTGGAAAACTATTCAGAGCAAATTTGAAAGGCTTTGGGCTGCTATCCTCACATCATTTATTTTCAGGTTCCCTTCAGCTCTCCAAGTCTACATCAGAAGGGAGGTGTCACCAAACATTTTCTAGAGTGAAATTTAAAGATGGATCTTCATGATCCTACTTGGGAGAAGCATTCAGGGAGTGCTAAAGGAAACAAATCACGTCAGAACAAACCAAAGCCAGTTTCATAAAGTTTGCTGCGATTTCTTGATAATAGGAGTTGTGTTTTGCATATCCCCCCCCGCCCCCCCGGGCTTTCACCCAAAGGAAAATTCATCTGGAATTCCAGGGCAGTTATTTCCTGACATATGCATGTGTTATGTCTTTCTAAAGTTCCAGGTGGTCAGCTGTGTTGCTGTAAAGCCACAGAACAAATTTAGAGGCCAGTGTCACCCTTAAAACCAACAAAGGTTTATTCAAGGTATAAGCTTGAATAAACCTTTATTGGTCTTAAAGGTGCCACTGGATTCTAAATTTGTCTTTCTAAAGTTCAATTATCTCAAACAGAGAAGTAGTAAACACAACAGTGTTTGGGCTGTACCGCTTTAGAGTGCAGGTGGATGCTCTTTACCCCCCAAAAAATCCCTTGAACATTAAATTGTCACATTATGGAGAAATCCAGGCTAATGTCCTTCTCAGTGACATCTGATAGTCTGTGGGGATTTTTTCAATTGTGTCACGCAGGTTTACCACTTCATCAGTTGTGAGAAAAATGGCCTAAAACATCCCTGAATTTCATCTAAGGTGAAAAGTTGAGCTAATTCTGGAAGACCCTGCTAAAGAGAAACAAATATTGAGTAAGTACTTGATGGATGCTGGTTGGAGGTGAGATCATAAGTAACAGGTCAGGAGTTTTCTAATTGTTCTCATGATGAAAAAATAGATATGTCCTTGAAGATGTTAATTTGAAGTTTGGCAGATACCTGTGAAGCATCTTAAAAGGACTGGTCTGTATAGGAAATGCCAATAGTGCATAGTAGAGGTCTGAAGAATGCTACCATTCCCACCCCCAACCTTGCCATGAGCAGCCCATACCAATGTTGTTTCTTTAGAACTTAAGTCACTTTTCAACAGAACAATATGTAGAGGAAATGTAAAAGAAGAAGAGACCTAAAAGTAGGTTTCCATGCAAGCAGGATTTGTTTTTTCAATGAATGGCACTCAGGACACAAGGACACTTTGGTTTCTAAAGGCTTGTTAACTAAGATGTACTATTCCACTCTTAAATAACATATTCATTTTTAAAAAGTAAACAGGGGTGCTTTGTCAGTAGACCTGTAGACACAAAGGCTGAATGTTTTGTTCGATTGTTATTCTTTTTTGGCTCGATCAAGTTCAGGCACTCAGCTTTAAAAACAAATCCACAGAAACTCTTCTCTTCCATGCCCTTTTAGGCATTGATATGCTGTTATGATGTCCTTATCCTATCACTTCTAGCTCCAGTCAAATTGCCAAATTGTGAGCAATGTCTTTGTTCTGCAGTGGCTGTGGGCCAAGAGGAAAGAAACTAGAGTTATTACTACTTTAAGTTAATGGAAATTCTCCCTTAGCCTGAGTGCTATTGCTCCTGCTTTTACATCCAAGAGACCTTGTTTGGTCCCAGTAGAGAAAGATTCTTTACATATTCTCTTTCCTTTCAGTGCTGAATGTTCAGATAGTTGTAAAGAGCTATCAAATTGCCTCCTTGTTTCTTTCACTCTGTGTTCTTCTTTTTAAACCAAGCTATATCTTTTGTTTAAACTTTCCATAGGTCATTCCTTCCACTGAATTTATCCTCATTTCACCCTTTATATGCATTCTTTCCACTCATACTGACTTCTGTATTGTAGGGATGAGCATTGTGTTTGAAATTATATTTTTTAATAAAAAGAACCTTTTTTCCAGTCATTTTTCCTAAAATCAAAATGAATGAAACACATCTAAAGTAATTTGGTTTCATTTCTACATCATGATTGTTGGCAGGGCCATTTTGTTCCCGGGGAAAAGAGTAGTCGCTCAGAGTCCTCTACTGATAGGGATCCACTGTATTGAGGGGGGGGGGGAGAGATGGGACCTCCATGAACAGCTTTTTGAGCTATAGAGGGAGAAGGAGGCAAGAAAGTTGTGCTTCCATCAGCAGAAATCTCCCAGAGGATCCAAGTGCATGAGTGTGTGCATGCAATTCAGAGAGAAGCTCGGTAGACACAGTATCACAATGTGCAGGAGAAACCTGGAGGGGCAGCAGGACTCAGTGCACTAGCCCTGCCCCTTCCTTGATGGACTTCCTACATGTACCTGCCCCAACATGGACACAGCACCTACCCTTGCACATGCATACATGTGTAAGTGTCAGCACTATGGTTAGGAACATTGGAAGGACAGCATTCTTCATCATAGGGATGCTACACCTGTGTATACATTTTACCCTTCAGGCATACATGCATAGGCAGGAGGCAGAGCCAACAGACTCCCTCTCCCTCTCTGTGCATTGGTACATTCGTTCACACGGGAACCCAGTGGCCTGCAGGAGGTCATTTTGCCCCTACTCCAAACCTAGTGCCAGATCTGGTTGTTTGGCTTCGGGGGAAATCAAGGAGAGATCAGACTCAAAAGGGGGAAGGGAGTCATGAAAGATGAAACTGCCATCTAGGCCTTAAGAACATGAGAGAAGCCAATGTTGGATCAGGCCAGTGGCCCATCCAGTCCAACACTCTGTCATACAGTGGCTGAAAACACCAGGTGCCCTCAGGAGGTCCAGCAGTGGGGCCAGGACACTAGAAGCCCTCCCACTGTTGCCCCCCCCCCAGCACCTCAAGCCTTCCAAAACAAACAACTCCTGCAAAAGAAGAGTGTTCTTCTGGGTACTTTCCCCCTCATCCATCAATCATCAGTGGCTTCACAAAGGCTTTCTTCATTCTATATAAGCAGCGTTCCACTAGCACCTCTTTGCTTCTTCTCTCATGAGTCTGAGCATTTGATGGTTCTCTTTGGTGCTTATTGATGAATGTATAATGTTGGTTTTTCCTGGGATTCTGTTTCTAGTGGTGGGTTAGTTTATCTGTCTGTGTCTATATGTGTCTCAGAGGTGGAACACATTGTGTTCAGATGCCTAATTCTGTTTGCCTCATGTTGGTATGGATGCAGGTAAGCACATCATTCAGTAAGAACATGGTGCTGTATCTGTACTTGGAATGCAGAGATACAGTGAAGATTCAACTGGCCAAGATGGTGTGGCATACTGTACAGCTCACTAGTAACATCTGGAAAAGTCAGAGTGCCCAGCATGCCTACCCATCCCTAACTGCTCATTGCTGGCAGCAGCATATGGGAGAAGTTGGAAGTGCCTTTCTCCATGCTAAGGTTCTCAACTAAAACCTTCCTGCCTCCAGGCCACCACCTCATGGTGGGTGAGTGCCTATGCAGCAGCCATTTCTTGTACTACCACATTCAGCAGGGTTTCATAGTGATAGATGACTGTAGCAACATGAGCAAAGGATTAAGGGAAGTTATGGACATATTGCATTGCACTCATGCTTTGCCTGGCAATAATGGATGCCCTGTCCCTGAGGGCAGGAAGGGTGGTTCTAGTTCCTTTCATAATCAGGCAGAAAGAATCTCTTGGAGTAGGGAGTAAAATGCTAGAAAATTTCACCCAAAGATGTAACAGAAATGTGCTTGCTATTTAAACCAGCAGAAAATGAATAATTAAAATAATGGATGAAGAGAAAACAATATTTTCAAAACAAGTTTAAACAAAAATGAAAAGGCATGTGCACATCCCGACTGCACAGGGATGTTTTCCAAATTGTGCTTAGGTTTCCAAGAGCTTTGGAAACAGAAGTGTTTCTTGACGTATTGATGTCTGTTTCTGTGACACTGCCATATTAACAAGGAATTATACCTTTAGACCCTGGTTTCTTCAGTGGTATTGCTAATAATATTTATACCAAGTGATAGTTAGAATAAAGCCTTGTTCATGGCGAATGAGGTGACAGAGGCCCGGGGGGGGGGGGGGGCGCGGGTAGAAGAAGAAGAGAAGAGATTGGATTTATACCCCACTGTCACGGTACACCTTTTTTATTTTGTGTGGTTAGGTATGATGTGGTTTTAAATTTCTTGCTGTTTCTTTCTCACTCAATGTATGTAATGCTGCCACCAGGAATATAATTCCAGTCTTTAATTAACCTTTTCCACAGTATTGTGCCCAAGCTCTAAGGCTCCTTCGTTGGACTAGATGGTTCTGAGGATAAGACTCTAGATTAACAATAAACTAGATAAAACTTTATTGGTATAAGAAGTGTATTGGTTACAAGATGTTTGGTTAAGTTGCTCAGTAAAATCTTTCCCTTTTTACTCAGGTCTCTGTCAGCTTTTTCCCCTCACACTCTTATAATACTCTGACGATATTAGATTTTGCATAAATTGCCCCCTGAAGTTCTTTTCTTTCTCCTTTGGAATCTTAATGCCTTTCACAGCACCTCTAGGTGATTCAAATTAGAAGACTCCTTCTCAGACTCTGTGTAGATTGACCACAACTGACAGCTGCTGACTTCTGACTTCAAACTCCAGACTTCAAACTCCAGACTGAACACTCTGCCTTCCCTCTCTCTCCACACCACACATACACCCCTCCTAGCTCCACCCACACACTCTCAGTCACCAACCAATCACCTCACTTCACTCATCTCCCTCTTTCACCCCCTTGTTCTTCTGACACTTATCAACCATTTAAAGAAACACACATGTATAATTTGAAATCATTACACCCACCCTTCACTCAGAGTGGCTTACAAAGCTGAGAGAGCTCTTTCAAGGACTGCTCTTGAGAGAACAGCTCTGAGAGAACTGTGGCTTGCCCAAGGTCATCCAGCAGCTTCAAGTGGAGGCATGGAGGCCAGTTCTGCCAAATCAGAATCCATGCACATAACCACTCCAAACTGTGGGTGGAAGATTTTGGGTTATCACATTTTGGAATGCTCCTTTATTCTCAAAGTTCCCTCAAACCAGAAAGTAGCACTGCAGGCAGAGACCTTTCCTACCTGCTGTGCTAGTTGTATATGTGCAAGAGCTTTTTATGCAAGAGAACATTCAAAGCTGGAATCCCCTGCTGCAGCTGGAAGTGGCACTATCCATCATTATCACATCATTACTTGATCATATCATTGCCACCGACTTCTACATGTTTGAATTACACCTAAAAAGACACAGTACATGCAGGATAAGGCTCACACTTTCAGTTAAATGCTCAGTTTGGCTTCAGTTCTCTATGGCTTTCTCATTTGGCTTTCTTTCACCATTTTAATGGACAGTGGTATCACTCTGCAAATAGCCAACAACAGCAAGAAAAAAAACTTGCCTGGAAACCACATCCAGGTCTCACCTTGGTATTGAGTGGCTACAGGGATAAAGCCCTCAGAAATGGATAGACAGAGAAGATGGCCCATGGATCTCCTCTGTTGTGTAGCACAATAGAAGGAGTGAAGTAGGGGTGTGCATTTGGCTTTGCCAAATGGAATAAATACCCAAAAAATGCCTTATCAGTATTTGGGGGGTATTTATTCAGCTGAATCAGATTGTCTAATCTGATTCGGCTGCTTCTAAGGTGCTCCCCAAAAAAGCCAATCTTATTTAGCTTTTATTCGAGTGCCCATCCCTGAAGCAGGGAGGGAAGACAATGGACTGAAACTGACCAGCTCTCCCTTCCCTTCCTTTCCCCAGCCAGCCCTCCACAGTGGCAGGTTGGGGAAGGGAAGACAGATCAACCAGGCTTCTTTTAATGCCTTTCCTATCTGTCTTCGCTTGCCATGGGGAGCCAGCTGGAGTGGGGAAGCGAAGGTGAAACATCTTTAAAAGCCTCCCCCTCCACAGTGGCGGCATGATCTCTCCTTTGTACCCTATGGTTCCATAGGGTACAATGGAAAAACTCCAGAAAAGGGGTTTTAACTGTTTAAACCCCTTCTTTCTTCCCTTCCCCAGCCAGCAGGCCCTGGCAGGCTGGCTGGGAAAATGAAGAAATATGAGGGAGAGATCTCCCCGCGAGCTCAGCGGGGGCTCTGCTAGGCTGTCTGGTTGAAGCTGGACAGCTCAGCAGAGTCAGCAAAACAGCTGATCCTGCAGGGAAAGGTCTCCCTGCAGGTTTAGCTGGGGCTTGGCTAAGCAGCCCAGCTTCAACAAGACAGCCCAGCAGAGCCCTCAAAGCCTTCACTTCCCTGGGCACCATGCCGCTGTGGCAAAACAGCTGATCCTGGGCACCACGCTGCTGTGGCACACCTAGGGAAGTGAAACCTCTGTGGGAAGGCAGTTCAAGCTGCCTTCCCCAGGAGCCCCACAGCCTCGGGGCTCCTGGGGAAGCTGATCCTGGGCGGCAGGTGGGCTGGGGAAGGGAGGGGGCCTTTAAACATGCCTCCCCACTGAGTCTTCCCTTCCCCAGCCACCCAGCTGCTTCCACTGGTCAATTTCACTCCCCAGCTAATGGTAGGGAGTGAAGCTGACCAGAGGTAGGGCTGCTGGGGAAGGAAAGGCTCCAATTCCATTATATTCGATGGGGACTTTCCCCATAGGGTATAATGGTGCCAAATCTATTCAGCAATACCAGTTTTTTCCTGAACCTCAGTATCGGGATTATCAGTGTATACCAATGTTTTTCAGGCCTGGTTTACCCGACCCCAAAAAATACTGATTTTTTTTTTGTGTACACCCCTAGAGTGAACCATAATTTTCTTGCCCACAATGATGTTTCAAAAACTATGTGCTCTCAGGCCTTCAAGTGGCCTGCAAGCACAGAAAGATATGATGGTATGCAACAGAGTCCTCTCAAATTGGCAGGTGATAAGAAACTCATATAGCACCAGTGTGTTTTACCCCACAGAACAAATAGCAGGTCCAGAGAGGGGGAAAGAGAGAAGGGTTGACCCCCCTTTCCCTGTCCCAACTCCATACTGCCTCCTTCCGAAAAATAACAGCTAAAAATATCAGAGGTCCATTCAGATACTTCCCACCATCACGTTTCTTTTTTGGCCCACAGCATTTATTTATATAAATACTTCCCATAATGCATCTGATAGTTACCATAATTTTACAGTTAGTTATATATGAAAGGGATTGTGTATGATTCATTGTTCAAGTAGGTTAAAACTAGGGTAAATCCTTCCATCCCAATATGCTAAGGAATTTGCCTCACCTCATTGCACTAGAGAAGAATTAACTACATAAAAAAAGATTAGCAGTCAGCTAATCATCATCAGCTAATCAATTATCAAAGTAGGACAAATTTCAGAATTCGCCACAAGTATTCAGACATTTCAGACTAATCAGAGATGGCAAACAAAAGTGTGTAGCAAAAATCCCTGTTTGTGTCTTGCCTGTCCAAAGGAGCTCAAAGTGATGCTGTTGATTTAGGATTATTATCTTGCCTTTTGTTATCCTTGATTGTGAAATAAACATTAATAAGGTAATGACAGAAAAGGAGCTTTTTACTGTACCTTTCATCACAAGCTATAAATCAAAAATGGTCAGAAAAAGATTATAACCTTCAATAAGGCCACTCTGATAGCCCTTGTCTGTAAGGTGGGACTTGGTCATATACAGCTTTGCAATAAATAATGGCAAGAACCAACAGCTATTTTTTCAACCCAGGAGATCCAGAGATTGTAAATCTGCAGTGGTGATAAATATCAAACTCATAGAATTGTCTTTTTACGAAAGCAAAGAATTGTTCTGAACTTCTTCACTTAATTTATTTTGTAATTTTTTTATCCCATAACCAAGTTACCATTTAATTTATCAGTACTCCACAACCAGAGTCTCATATTACATAGGGGGTTAATATTTTGAATTAGGCACACATCTTGGTTCATTATTTTGGGTGAATCTCAGGTGACTTTGTGCTTACACTGAATTGTGAACTTAGGCATAATCATTTATGATTGCATCATACCTAAAACACTAAAAGAGTTAACAGAAATCATTTAGGAGGAGGAACTGCACTAGGGTTGCCTGACTGTCTGGTGTGGGTCTCCTACTTTTGGGCCCTCCTCTCCCCCACCCCCCCAAAATCACCCCCTCTTACCATCAGGAACCCAGAAATCATCACAATGTGCCTATGAAAAGCAGAAGTGGCATAGGCACATCGGGGATGTCGGGGGGGGGGGGTTATGCTCTGGTTTGGGGGCAAAATTCTATGATCTGAAGTGAATTCTACCATAGAGTTTTGCCCAAAACCCAGAGTGTCACCCCTGACATCTCTGACGTGCCTACATCACTTCCTGTTTATGTATGTACGTCGCAGTGCTCCTCCCAACTCTTGGAAGGTTCCCTCCCCCACCGGTGCAACAATCGGATCTGGCAACCCCAAGCAGCACAAAAATCCCATCCTAAAGATTTGCAGTGTAATACAGGGACTTCTTGTTTGAGTTTATATCCTGACCACTCCTCAGGATTGCAGCAGATTTGTTTGATACTTAATTGGTCAGATTAATTTTTATACCTTCCCCTCAAATATTGTTTGTAAACTTTCATGTAGTATCTTATGCTAGATTCTTTTAGTGAATAGGTGTCACAGCACAATCTTATACATGTTTACTTAAAAGTAAGTCCCATGGATTCCAATGGGGCTTACCTTTAAGTACGTTTGCATAGATTTGCAGCTCTAATTATCTTTTCCACATATTTGACATTAGACATTAACCATCTCCTACATAAGCCTTGCTAGAGAATGGGGGGGGGGGGATTCAATTGCACGCTTACTGCACCATCTAGTGGATGCTGTGATATTAATGTAATTTTTAAAACAGCTTTTGAAAAAATAAGGTATGAATTTAGAGACTACTGATCACATTGAACCCCTTTCAGAATTTATTTTTCTTTCAGTGAAAAAAGAATGTGTATATCATGCTTCTAACTACTGCAGAAGATTAATTATATATAACTACAATATACATCTTCAGGGGTCATTTTGTAGAAAAAGAGGTGCAGGAGCTCATTAGCATAACTCATTAGCATAACTCATTTGCATACGCCACACCCCCTAACATACCGGAAGTGTGTCAGAAGGCAACACCCACCCACAGGTGAGTGAAACTGACCTGCTCTTCCTTCATTCCCTTCCCCATCCAATACTTTGTGCAATAAAAATAAGCATAAAGAACACACCCTCATTCTCTTCCTGCTCCCTTGAAACCACCAGGTTTCAAGTAGACTTGAGATACCCAGGACATGTGCACAACCCATCCCTTTCCCTTCCCCTCCCCACAACAAGACACCCTGTGAGGTAGGTGGGGCTGAGAGAGGTCTTTTGAGAACTGCTCATGAGAGAACAGCTCTGAGAGAACTTGTGACTGGCCCAAGGTCACACCAGCAGCTGCATGTGGAGGAGTGGGGAATCAAACCCGGTTCTCCCAGATTAGAGTCCAACTCCTGACCACTACACCAAACTGATGGGGTGGAAGCTGCTGAAGGGTTGGTGAAATTTCTCCAGTACTTATGTGCCATGTGCCCAGATTAAAAATGGTATACTTAGAAAATTTATATGCCACCTTGAGCAAGTCTCTGGAAAAGCAGCACACAGTCATAAAAGGAACAATGATAAAATTATCAATATTAAAACAAAACATTAAAAACAATAAAGACCCTAGCAGGGCTTTCCCCGGGGCGCTGCGCCTCTGCACTGCTCGGGGAAGCCGAGGAGGGGGCAGGGCTTGATCATGTGCCCACCCCCTGGGCTCCTCACTCCTGGAGCTGCGCTCCTGTGCGCTCCCACTCCAACAGACCCCTGTACATCTTAAATGTGTCCTCTCTACTCATGGTAATAGACAGCATAAGCCATGTTACTCCTCATGGTGCCCACAGTTTTATAAAAACTTAATTACATTGTAAGGTTTTGATTTATATTTCTATGATGATTCTAATGGGTTTTTAAAAATGATTAATTGGGAACAGAAAACTGGGCACCTGTACCTGCGATCACAAATGCCTTCCATGCCTGGCTTCATTGGTGATTGGAAATCATCACAGAGGCATTATCAATCACTTCTTAGGCAGAATAGAGTAGAATTGGTGAATTTGAGGCTTTAAACCAGCATGTGTAACTATCAGGTGCCAGAGTTGAAGGTTACATCCAGGTAACATAACTGTATGTAGAAAGCAGTTTTTTAGGTGTAGATTGTGGTGGTTGAATCAGAGCCAGCATGGAAAGAGACACTTAGCCACAGAGCTCACTGAGTGACTGGTCTGTCACTATCCCTCAGCCTAATTTACCTTACTAAACCTACAGCATTCTTATAAGGATAAATTGTGAAAGAGCCACACGTTTTTCCTGCTGTGAAAATGGTACAGCTTCTTGAATTACATTAGTAATGTTATCCTCCAGAATGCTCTGTGTAATTTAGGGAAAATTCTGAGTCTTTCCGAGCATCTGTTCTCTTTCTGTATTGGATGTTCTTTGCCTACTTCACCATGTATTCTCTGTATGGTCACAATCCCCTCCCCAATTCCCTGCTCTTAGCTGGTGTTTCCTGCCACTTCTCTGAATAGTGGAGGGAGGAAAATATATTTTAATGGCTGCTAGCTGATGGTGTGACATCACTTCTGGGTTTTCATGGATATAAGTCCTCTGTAGGAACTGCTGAAAACTCTGTGGTTTTACCATAGAGTTTTGACCAATTCTTAGAGAGGCATGATGTCACTTCCAGGGTTTCCCAATAGTGATGTCATGCCAGTGGCTACCTTCCATGCCCCTGCCCCTTGCCAACCATAATTCTCTGGGATCTGTCTGTCATTCTCTCTTTTCCAACCCCTTTCTGTCATGTATTCCGTTGTCTCCAGAATCCTAATGTAACAACCAAGTGCAGGTTTGTCAAGTCCCTGTTGGGTTGCATTTGGCATGAAGGTTACAAGTTATGGGTGTCTAATTTATACTATAATAGCCCGTTTCTGTTGGACACACACACACACACACACACAATTAGGGCTGTAAAGCTGTCCCGCCAAGAGCAGTATTTTGAACACAGGATGGCTTTGGCCGGAAGTAGATAAGAGAATGTCCCTGCGCATGAAGTATATGGGGAGGTGGAAAGAGGCAAAGTGGTTCTATTTATATTGTATTCATGGGTTTGCAAATCAACAAAGTTTGGAAGGAAAAAACTACCATATTATATGTAACACCATGCAAGAGATCACACTTCCTTTAACATTCCAGTTCATTTTAGGACAAGTTGCTAAACCCAAAATCAAAGTGACACAGCTAAATTCATTTCTGGAAGGCCTCACTGAAATACATTTCAATCATTTAGGAATGGCTGCAAAGCAACTCAAAAAATTATGAGGCATATGGGTCACAGAGCTTCTGGAATATGAAATGTGATGCGCTACTGCCTTTTGGTATAGAAAGTGCCAGTATCTTTTTAATCCATGTGCTTGATGGTAGCATATAGTTTAGATTTATTATTAATAGAGCATATCTCAAAGTTGCATGTGGCGGTTTCATGCACTTCATATATTCTGATTAAAACCGAAATCATATTGCCAAAAAACTTATGAGAAAATAAGCACTTTTGGTTACCTAATTTATAAATAAGACTCTTTGAGGCTGCTCTTTGTAAGTTGCTTAACAAAGATTTCCCTTCTTAAAACCAGTTTACCATAAGATTTTAGAAATAGCATTGATCCAATTATGCACTAATGTGCCAGATAATTAGGGTTGCCAACCTCCAGGTGGCATCTGGAGATCTCCCACTATTACAGTTGATCTCCAGGTGACCAATATCAGTTCCCCTGGAGAAAATGGCTGCTTTGGAGTGTGGACTTGATGGTATTATACCCTGCTGAGGTCCCTCCCCTTCCTAAACCCTGCCCTCCCCAGGCTTCACCCCCCAGAATCTCCAGGTATTTCTCAACCCAGACCTGGAATCCCTACATAATTCACACAGATATATTACAAAACTGAAACAAAAAAGAGTCAAATGTGTATTGACTCCTCATGGTTAGCTAATGTTTCGAGTGTTAATGTTATTTTTGCCAGAGCAGCACAAATTTAAAAAATGACATATTTTAATAGATGAGTCTCTTTGAAGGAATATGACTAAGCTTGTTCATTTGTTTTTAACCAAAATGTCTGTGGGCGTAGATCAAGCCTCACTGAAATCTAGGTGGTAGCATTGCCTATTACTACATGAATATACCTGTGAATGAGTCTTAATGGAAGGGGAACATCTAAAGCTGTTCTGAGAATCCTTTCAGGCAGAATTTCCCCTTTCCTTTTAGATTTTAAAAGTGTTGACAATATATGTACCATTTTTTGAAAGACAAAATGATGGTACCTGGATTGTGGTGTCAGAACAGAAGCCAAAAGGCCATGGGATGTTGTCTGGCTACTCAGGGATCAGGGAGAGCACCCAAGGGTCAAAGGAGTAAAGGGATGAAGCCCACAGAAAATGCTCCTCTCATTTATTGTATGTGTGTATAAGTCTGCTGTCAAAAGACTGTACCATCCACACACGGCATCTCCAGATCAATTTAACACAATCCAGAACTCAGCAGTGACATAAGTGGAAAGCAACACCTAAAAGGGCCTTCAGAGCAGTTAAATCAAGCAGGGAAACCACCTGCGAAATGCATTCTTGACCCACTGTGGCTGCACACGTCAATGAAACAATATTAAGAAATTGTATTTAGAAGACATTCTGGAAAACATACAAATGTTTTTATAGATGATCACATCAGTTCTGCAATTAGTCCATAATAGTATATATAAAAAATAAATCTTGTATTGAAAACACATACCGGATTGATTGTTCATGGAAGTAAGCCAGCTGAATGTAGGGTGCAGCTCAGGTCATAATATTTATTATGCAGTCAGGGAATTAACCATTTAGAAAACTTTTACACATTGCACGCATGCACACACATGCCATACTGTTTCAGATATTTTCATACACATGTGACACATACCGTCTTACTTTCCTACCCAGACAGGCAAAAGTATACCAGCCTCTGTTCAGATTAGGGTTGCCAGCTCTTGTCAGACACAAAACTGGCAAGGGGTGGGGCCTGAGACCACCTACCCAGGGATGGTCTAATAAGGTCAAAGGGTAGGGCTGATGGAGCCAGAGAGCAAATCAAAAGAAACACATTTAATCTGTATGCCTACAAGGCCCTCCAAGCACAACATGATAAGAGGCCAGCTCTAATTAATTGACCACAGTCCAGATTGCTGTTCTGCTACAAGCATAAATAAAAGGGCATATAATCAAGCAATCAACAACCTCCCTTTCCTTGGTGCCCATTTTAGATAGCATGCTTGAACAATGGAGGCCTATGTGGTGCAGAGCACAATTCCAGCATTTAAAATAGAAACGGACTGATTGAAAAAAAAATCCACACACATACTCTGCACAGCAATGGATTGAGCAAAGAACATAAAGAACAGGCGTCCATTGGGGCTGGAGCTCAGGATTGGCCACTAGGGCAGCCACGGGCTGAATCAGATTCTCTAATCTGATTCAGCCCGCTGCTGAATTGCTGCCGAAATTCGGCGGCAATTTTAAAAGCAACTGGAGGGGAGGGGGTTTGAGGGAGAGGCTCCAAACTTGCAGGGTAGCTGCTGGGGCCTCTTCTCGAAATACCCACCAAGTTTCAAGAAGATTGGACCAGGGGGTCCAATTCTATGGGCCCCCAAACAGGTTGCCCCCATTCCCTCCATTGTTCTCTATGGTAGGAAAAAAGTTAACATTTTTTCTCACCATAGAGAACAGTGGAGGGGATGGGGGCAACCTGTTTGGGGGCCCATAGAATTGGACTCCCTGGTCCAATCTTCTTGAAACTTGGTGGGTATTTCGAGGAGAGGCCCCAGCAGCTACCCTGCAAGTTTGGAGCCTCTCCCTCAAACCCCCTTTCCTCCAGCCCCTCATATACCCTATGAGTTTTTGCCATTGATTTCAGTGGCCCATAGGGTATAATGGGGCTGAAACTGACATTCCCTTTCTGACACACTTCTGGTGATGTCAGGGGACGTGGCATATGCTAATGAGGTATGCTAATGAGTTATGCTAATGAGCTCCTGCACCTCTTTTTCTACGAAAGGATCCCTGATAAAGAATATCCAAATTCAACATAAAGAATGTCCAAATTCCAGCCAGATTGCAACCTTGCTTCAGGCACATTTAGGAGGAGGCCTTAACAGAGCGATCACATTTCATAAACTGAGTGTGTGCCAGTGGGGACACTACTTTTCACAACATTCTTGAATACATGTAGGCTCTTCCTTGTGAATACCTGAGCATTCATATGACTCTGTTTGGACTTTCTGCTGAGTGTATGGAGATCAGGGCTGCAGTCAGACTGCATGCTCATCGGTTTGTGGCCACATTTCTAATTTGATCAGGATTTTTTTGTTCCAGAGTGGTTTGATCAGACATCCTATCCTTGCCACCAGGGGTCACCCCAGCCAGCCAGACAACCATCCTCCAGCAAAGCATTTTCATTCTCACCCAGGAAGGGGATGAGAGACACAAGGCAATGGAGATGGGGGAGCTGTCTCTGCTGTTCATGCTGGATTTGCAACTAGGCAGCTATCTTGCCTGCACTTAAAGACTCCCCCCCCAGTGATGCTTGAGCTGGATGTGGTGCTTCCCTACGCATGAATTATCCTAGGTGAAAGGGGACTCAACTCTGCTCCAACAAATTGCAAAACAAGGAAGTGCGCTTTGCGTGCCTCTCATGGTGTCTTGCTCCCCTTGCCTCTTTCAAAGACTAAGTAAACTTTCCTGGTTTGCTGCTGTTGCCACCACCACTCCTCTTGCAAATTCTGCACAAGCAGTAATTAATAACCCTTGGGTGAGTAACCGCTTATGCGCACATTGCTAACTTGGAAAAAAAGGTGGCGAAAACAGAAGTTTGTGATTTCCCAAATGGCTTGCCTGTGCAAGAGAGCGATCAGACATCCGAATATGCATGGTGAACCCAGTAGGTTCAGTAAATACTAGACTTTCTCCGGTGTCGAGAAAGTTGGGGGTGAGCACCAGGGGGCTGACAACTGTGGAATAGGATACAGATGCTGCTGTCTGATCAAGCAATTTAAATTCATTATGGAGAAGCAACAACAACAGATCAAACAGCTCGTGTGACCACACACCAGGAGAGAGGCTACCAGTTAGGATCCCACTTCATTCTACATCTGGGAAACACACACACACACACACACACACACTGCCTCAAGGAGCACTGTCCCCTGATCTAAGTGCTGCTAGCTTTCCAAACATGACAATAACTTATATCTAAGTTACACCTATTTGCAAATTTTCCTTCAGCAATATGGCCACTTTTATACAGCCACATATATAAATGTGGCCATAGAGGTGAAGAGAAAATCAAATAATATTATTTTGCCTGTTTTAGTATAATGTACTTGTGGCTTTTTATATTATTAAAACCTTCTATAGCTTGTAGATTTAAATCCAGCAAAGCTACTTCAGCACACTAGCAAGGCAATCCAGAACAGAAATCTAAAGCTTCCCCATTATCCCAGCTGTACAGAGAGATCAGAGTTTGAATACTAACTGTGTCGTTACAGATTTTGTGTCCTTTGTTTGGGCTCCCATCCAAACCTGACTGCAAAATAGACTTCAGCTTCAAAAGAAAAGTATCCCAGAACCTTCTGAGGACAGCAGAAAAATAGGGTATGTAGATTTATAGGAGAAAGAAGGACTGTGGCTTTAAAGAGTTCACATAGTGTGAAAACAGTCAAATATTCCAAAAATATTTCATGTTGATTTAAGAGACCATCCTACAGAAAAACTGACTTTAAATGTTGCCAAAGGCAGCTGGTGGTGCATCTGTTATGGCTTTGTCAGGAACTAGATTTCATTCTTTTTTTGTTTTCCAGGAGCTTTTAGAGATCTACATTTAGATTCCTTTCAGTGTGTCTTTCCCTCTGAAAATGTTTTTCTTTTGCTTCAGTGCTATGGATGTTTTACTGTTTATGAGAGCCTATGGCTTAACCCAAGTCAGACCATGGATCTGGCTAGTTCAGTACTGTCTGAGTAGCAACAGCTCTCCAAACGCTCACATATAGATATTTCTAAGCAGGGGTCATTTCATAGAAAAAGAGGTGCAGGAGCTCATTAGCATTACTCATTAGCATAACTTATTTGCGTATGCTACACCACCTGGCATCACCGGAAGTATGTCAGAAGGCAAGAAAGAAAGGAGAGAGAGAGAGAGAGAGAGAGAGAGAAAGAAAGAGAAAGAAAGAAAGAAAGAAAGAAAGAAAGAAAGAAAGAAAGAAAGAAAGAAAGAAAGAAAGAAAGAAAGAAAGAAAGAAAGAAAGAAAGAAAGAGGGGACAGCTACTAATCCAAGCCTCAGAAATACCACTCTCCTGGAAGGATAGCTTCAGTGGTGGCTGAAGCCTTCAGAAGGCTGGTCGGAGGAACAAGGACCTTTCCAGGGGATGGGGTCATTTTGCTGCAGCCAGGACACAAGCAGGCATTCTCCCGCGCGGGGGGGGGGGGGGCTGGCACCAACTCCCGGAGCTGCGCTCCCCCGAGCTCCTGCTCAAAATGACCCCTGTTTCTAAGGGCTGTTAACATTACAAGGTTTTGAAGTTGGAGACGACAAAGATTGAAATTTGGACCTAATGCACGTGTTCTAACACTGAACTACTTATGAGCCATTTGGCAAGGATGTATACAAAACAGCTGTAGTTGTGACCCATTTTGTGGGAAATGATTTTTTGGGGAAATCAAATAGGTAAACTGCACAACATTTAGCATTTTTCTTTTGTATTTTCCCCTATTTTTATACTCTTGCTGCTATAACTACTGCTATAGCTGCTATAACTATACTTCATGGTTTTCAAAAAGCATAATATTAGTATTTTTCATTAACTGTGGCATTAAGTAGAACTTCTTTAGTACATGAAAAGTTCTAAACCAGGCCGGCCTTTTACATTTATCCAGGGCTCCGTTCGGGCCGGAGCGGGCCGGAGCGCCGCTCCGGGAGAGAGGAGGGCGGGGGGCGGGGACTTAACAAAGCCCCGTCCCCCGCTCACTCCTCCCGGCAGCGGCAGGCCGCCGCCGGCCCTGCAAAAAGCCTCTTCCCTCCCCCCTTCCAGGGCCGCGGCAAACGCCGCGGGCCCCGGGACAGCCGCCCCCGTCCCTCCCCGCCTCCCCCCGCACTCAAGCCTCCGAGGCCGCGGCGAGCGCCGCGGGCCCCGAGGCAGCCGCCCCCGTCCCTCCCCGCCTCCCCCCGCACTGAAGCCTCCGAGGCCGCGGCGAGCGCCGCGGGCCCCGAGGCAGCCGCCCCCGTCCCTCCCCGCCTCCCCCCGCACTGAAGCCTCCGAGGCCGCGGTGAACGCCGCCGGCCCCGAGGCAGCCGCCCCCGTCCCTCCCCGCCTCCCCCCGCACTGAAGCCTCGGAGGCCGCGGCGAGCGCCGCCGGCCCCGAGGCAGCCGCCCCCGTCCCTCCCCGCCTCCCCCCGCACTGAAGCCTCGGAGGCCGCGGCGAGCGCCGCCGGCCCCGAGGCAGCCGCCCCCGTCCCTCCCCCCGCACTGAAGCCTCGGAGGCCGCGGCGAGCGCCGCCAGCCCCGAGGCAGCCGCCCCCGTCCCTCCCCGCCTCCCCCCGCACTGAAGCCTCCGAGGCCGCGGCGAACGCCGCCGGCCCCGAGGCAGCCGCCCCCGTCCCTCCCCGCCTCCCCCCGCACTGAAGCCTCGGAGGCCGCGGTGAGCGCCGCCGGCCCCGGGACAGCCTCCTCCTTCCCTCCCCGCCCTAAAACTCCCGGCCGCGGAAAGCGCCGCTGCCCTGGGAGAAGCCTCCTCCTTCCCTCCTTCCATCCCTCCCCCACTCACTGCTCCTGGGCCCCAGGGGGGCGCAAGGGAGGGAGAAGCCGGGCCCCAGAGGCCTGAAGCCCCTGGGGCCCAAGCAAGAGGGGGGAGGAAGGAAAATGCTGGCCCCAGTGGGGGGGAGAAGCGCCCCCCTTCCTTTCTTCCTTCTCTCTCTCTCTCTCTCTCTCTCTCTCTCTCTCTCCACACCTAGCTACCTACCTTCCTGTTCCTTCCTTTCCCCCTTCCTTCCTTCTCTCTCTCTCTCCCCCACCTACCTACCTTCCTGTTCCTTCCTTTCCCCCTTCCTTCCTTCCTTTCCTTCCTTCCTTCCTTCCTTCTCTCTCTCTCTCACCCACCTACCTACCTGTTCCTTCCTTCCTTCCTTCTCTCTCTCTCTCCCCCACCTACCTACCTACCTGTTCCTTCCTTCCTTCTCTCTCCCCCCCACCTACCTACCTACCTTACTGTTCCTTTCTTTCTTCCTTCCTTCCCCCCTTCCTCCCTCCTTCCTTTCTTCTCTCTCTCTCCCCCACCTACCTACCTACCTTCCTTCCTGTTCCTTTCCTTCCTTCCCCCTCCCTCCCTCCCTCCCTTCTTGCCTTCTGACACACTGCCAATGACGTCAGGGATGTGTGGCCTTTTGACACTTCCGGTGACGTCAGGGGGTGTGGCATATGCAAATAAGTTATGCTAATGAGCTCCTGCACCTCTTTTTTTACGAAAGGACCCCTGCATTTATCTGTAATCTATTGAAAGTAGGTACATGCTTGTCACATACACATTTCAAACTCTTGCAGCAGGTGAGGTGATCTATTCAGATTACCTATCAGAAGCTAAACAAGCACATTTACTCATCAGTGACCTAAATTTACATAATCTTTACTGTTACACACTATTTTTGAAAGTCAAAGGTTTGTTTTAAGACTAGAGCTACAAAATATAACATGGGAAGTCTAAAATTAAGTGTTTTTCTGATAGCTGGCATCTCAGTTGTTCAGATGTACATTTGCAGGTCCCATGTACATTCATCCTTCCTTGGAAATGTATTAAAATTTATTGGTGCTGAATTTTTAAAGTATCAAAATGTTTACATTTCTTCCATTTAAAGTAACCCCACCCCAATTGTTATGTATATTTAAAACTGTACATCTGCTGGTTTATTTAAAAGTAGTGCTATTTGTCTATGCAATTATATGACCTCATTGTTGTGGTTACAAGACACTCTGTAAAGAAGCATGCCAGTTGGGAATCCTATTATTTGTTGAGTCTAGGAAAAGTAATTTGTATTTTACCCTGCATAGGAATGGAGAGCCAGTGTAATGTAGTGGTTAAGAGTATTGGACTAGTATCTGGGAGTCTCAGGTTCAAATCCCCACTTGTGCCACAGAAACTTTCTAGGTGACCCACACATACTCAGCCACTTTGGGTCCCCATTGCTCCCCACTGCTTTGGTGATAGCCTTTACTGTACAATGAATATGTAGAACATTAGAAAAGTGCTAAGTATTTTCATGTATTTTTCCAAAATATGTTGCTACCTCAAACAGTGGAATGATCCAGGAATTAAAGTACAGAATCTAGTATAACAGCACAACAGGAGTGCACCTCTTCATTTACACTCCCCAAAATGTTGCTGTTTTAAGTAATCAGATGTGTTGCTGTGTGGTCAGTGAAGACTTGAATATTTGTTTCTAGTTTTGGTTGGACTTCTAGTCCCTGCTATGCTACTTCCTTTTACCCTTTAGTGTTTCTACTGAATCTCTCCTCTTATGTTTGTACTATTTCTCTAATAATGTGATAGGGGGATTCAGAATTGTACTTCTTGCTTTTCCACCGTCTATCAAATCATCACCTGTCAGCATACTGAAATGTATTTCTTTCCTTGTTGTTCATCTCATTCAGTTAATACCAGTTTAAAGGGCTTACCCAGCCTGATATGAATACAGCCACACTGTGTACACTCCAATGAACCATAGGCATCAACTATGGGGGGGCTCGAGGGCTCAAGCCACCCCCAAAATTTCCTGAGGGGACTGAGCCCCCCCAGCAAAATGAAGTGCCCGCTGCACCTCCCCGCCATGCCTCCCCGGGCCCTTCCTAGGCCCGCCTGTCGGCCAGTCGGCTGGCGCCTCTCCCCCCCAGCCTGGCCACTCCTGCCTCCGTCCGTCCCTCCATCCGTCCAGGGGCCAGCTGGGCAAATGCCCAGCGTGCTGGCATCACCCGGAAGTGACGGCATCACGCCGGGCATGTTGCCAGGGCGACACTCTGGCAATGGTGTCATAGAGTTTCGGGGCGATTGCTAGAGTGTCACCCCGGCAATGTGCCCAGCATGATGGCGTCACTTCCAGGTGACGCCAGCACGCTGGGCATTTGCCCAGCTGGCCCCTGGACGGATGGAGGGATGGATGGAGACAGGAGTGGCCAGGTCGGGGGGGGGGGGGGAGAGGCGGCAGCGATGGGGAAATGGTCCCGGTGTGCATGTGCGCTTTGCGCATGCACACACAAGAGCCCCCCCCCTGGGATTTTAAAACTCTACGCCCCTGCAATGAACTCCAGCCCACACCTCTCCCAACTGCATTCATTATATCTGCTAGGAACATATCAAAAGACCTATACTGGTTTGAGGCTTATGTGATTCTTTTTCATTTTTTAAATAGGGTTTGGCAGTATCCATTTTTTCAAGGCCTTCCCCCTCCACCTCCATGTAATCATAACTTGAGCAAACTACTGCATCATTTCACATATGAGCTTCTTTGCCACTGTGTCCTATCTCCATGTTGATTTCCATCAAGATGAAATCCTTCCGCTGAAAAGCACTAAATCTGAAGTGATTTTCAGGGGAAATGAAATCACTGGCTATGGTATTTGATTTGAGAAAGTTGTTTCACTCAAGTAATCTTGGTCTGTTTCGTGATTCACAATGAACATGCATCAATGAACTTGCTTTACATTTCCCTTTACAACACTGGCTCTTCATGTTTTAATGCTAAATAAATGTGAATACTTCTTTTATCTTTGTACTATTTCCCTAGTTTTCTCCATGATTATGCAGCATTCCTGCCCTTCCTTTGATTGCTACAATCAAAGTTGTCCTTTACTTCTAGACATAGGCGTCAACTATGGGGGGGCTCGAGGGCTTGAGCCCCCCTGAAATTTCCCGGGGGGGCTCAGCCTCCCCGGCAAAACGGAGCATCCACCAGGCCCGCTCACTTGCCTGCCTGCCTGCTCTCTCGCCAGCTGCCACCTCTCCCCCCCGGGCCTGGCCTGGCCACTCCTACCTCCGTGGGGCCAGCTGGGCAAATACCCAGTGTTCTGGTGTCACCCGGAAGTGATGCCAGCATGCTGGGCATGTTGCCGGGGTGATGCTCTAGCACGCTGGGCATTTGCCCAGCTGGCCCCACGGAGGCAGGAGTGGCCAGGCCAGGCCTGGGGGGGGGAGAGGCGGCGGGAACATGGTCTCGGCGTGCACTTTGCGCACACGCACACACAAGAGCCCCCCCCCCCCGGATTCTAAAAGTCGACGCCTCTACTTCTAGAGTTCTTTCTATTCCAGAATTATGATTGGCTTCTCCTGGTATCCAGCAATCATTTCCATACAGTGGCACTTGTAATCAGATAGTTTTACTTAGACCAGTTTAAACAGTTTTATTTCTGGCTAGCTTTGTAGGGCTACTTATTAAGAGCAATACTTTCTATGATTTATAAAATATTTAAATTGATTCTAAAAAATAAGATTTTGACAGAGTGTGTGTTCCTGACCCTCTTGGTCATATTTTTAAAAGAATTGATCAAGACATTTTAATCATATATAGAGAAACATTAGTTTTCAATAATTTCTATGTAAAGTATACATATACATCATTAAGATAATTCGTGCAGATATTTTTAACAATAGGCCCATCATTTTATAAAGTTTAGATAGCAAAGTTTTAAAATCTTGTTGACTCCTTAAGCAGAAAATGATGTGCATAATATAAATATTTGTAGATGCTTAATTAATTGTAATAAATGTAACAGAGGCAACAGAAAGGTAACCAGTGTTAATTTTCTTTTCCTTCTTCTTTGTCCCTGTCCCATTGCAGAATATGTCAGAACGTCACAATGGTCCTGCCTAACAACAGTACAGTTTCTTCCTTGGTTTCAAATGTGAGTTCCTTTTGGAATCGAGACTTGCAAAGAACAGAGTTTCTCAATGGTGCACCATCATTCACTAGCAACTATGGCCTCTCTAATGAGAGCTTCTCGTTTACCACCATGGAAACAACCAATCAAACTGTTCCCGATCCTCTGGGGGGACATGCTGTCTGGCAAGTTGTCTTAATTGCCTTCTTCACTGGCATCGCGTCTCTCGTGACCATCATTGGAAACATTTTGGTGATTGTGGCATTTAAAGTCAACAAACAACTAAAAACTGTTAACAACTATTTCCTTCTCAGTCTTGCTTGCGCAGATTTGATCATTGGTATTATTTCCATGAATCTTTTCACCACATATATCATCATGGGTCGCTGGGCTTTGGGAAATCTGGCCTGTGACCTGTGGCTCTCCATTGACTATGTTGCCAGCAATGCCTCTGTCATGAACCTCCTGGTCATAAGTTTTGACAGATATTTTTCCATCACTAGGCCACTTACCTACAGAGCTAAACGAACAACCAGAAGGGCTGGAGTGATGATCGGATTAGCTTGGGTCATCTCATTCATTCTTTGGGCCCCTGCCATTCTCTTCTGGCAGTATTTTGTTGGGGAGCGAACTGTCGAGAAAGACAAATGTTACATCCAGTTCCTAACTGAACCAATCATCACTTTTGGCACTGCCATAGCTGCCTTTTATCTGCCTGTCACCATTATGAGTATTTTGTACTGGAGGATATACAAGGAGACAGAAAAGCGTACCAAAGAGCTAGCGGGACTCCAGGCCTCTGGCAGCGAAGCTGAGGCAGTGCGCTTTGTCAACCAAACAGGCAGCTCCAGAAGCTGCAGCAGCTATGAGTTGCAGCAGAAGAACACAAAACGCTCCAGCAGAAGAAAATATGGAGGGTGCCACTTCTGGATGACATCAAAAAGCTGGAAACCAAGCCCAGATCCGGTTGATCAGGAGCACAGCAGCAGCGACAGCTGGAACAACAATGATGGCAATGCCTCTCTTGAGAACTCTGCCTCTTCCGATGAAGAAGATATTGCCTCAGAGACCAGAGCCATCTATTCCATTGTATTGAAGCTTCCAGGGCATAGCACTATCCTCAACTCCACAAAACTACCTTCATCAGAAGACCTGCATGAGTCAGAGGAAGAACTAGAGAAGCTGGACACAGAGTCAAAAGAGAGGAAATCTAAAAAACTTCATCCGCAAAAGAGCATGGAGGATGGTGGAAGCTTACAGAAGAGCTTTCCCAAGCTTCCAGCTCAATCAGGATCAGCAGCACAGATGGGAAAGGCTTCCGATGGTATTTCAGCAGGACCTAAGGCACCCCCTGCTCTGCCTTTGTCCTTCAAAGAAGTTACCTTGGCCAAGAAGTTTGCCTTGAAGACAAGAAGTCAGATCACCAAGCGAAAACGAATGTCACTTATTAAAGAAAAGAAAGCTGCACAGACACTCAGTGCCATTTTGTTTGCCTTCATTATAACCTGGACCCCATACAACATTATGGTCCTGGTAAATACCTTTTGTGATCAATGTATTCCTACAGCTTTTTGGAACTTGGGGTACTGGCTTTGCTACATCAATAGCACAGTGAACCCTATGTGCTATGCACTGTGTAATAAAACATTCAGAACCACTTTCAAGATGTTACTCCTGTGTCAGTGTGACAAACGGAAACGGCGCAAACAGCAGTACCAGCAGAGACAGTCAGTCATTTTTCATAAGCGGATTCCCCGGGAGGCTTCATAGAGTAGTATTTTTTTAACAATGGAAACAAATATTAAAGGGATTTCAGGCATGGGAGGGAGGGTGCCGATGACAAATATTTCATCTTCAAGGTGTGAAAAGAGCAGCCTGGTATTTCTATCTAGCCTTTTAATACTTTCTGTTTAATGTAACTGTTCAAGCCACATTAAGCAAAAACAAACTGCAAAGGTTTTGCTATGGAACTATGAGACATCTGAAGGCTGACTTACAAAATTCCAAGAAGCTGCATAGCAATTATAAAAGCTGCTAGGGATCCAAACAATCCTCTAATTGCGAATCCACTCTGGGATCACAGGTGAGCACATGTCATCCCAAGGGATCCAGTAGATTCCAACTGAAGTTCTGTATTGGAATAGACTTAGCAAAACTAGTTGGGGTATATGTTTTACACACTGTATAGGTTACCCAAAACTTTCTTGTTGTTCCAACAGAGTTTCCCATTTTTTTCCCCTAGTTGGGGTATAAGATCAATTCTTCCTGGTGCCCAGGTAATTAACCCTTTAATCAATGTGGAGCTTGTAGTCTATTTACAGGGAAATACAATACCTGTCTTTCTTGATACGGAATGATTATGGAATGTGAGCAGTATAAAGGACCTTGCACATTATTTCCCAGGTCTTAATAATATTTATTTTTAATTTCTGGTTTTGCCTTAAAGCGGTGAAACCCACACTATAAATACGTGCAACAGTGAAGAATAGAGAAAATGGCAGATACTATCCACATGTTTTTGCAGTAGTAGAACTAAATATCATCTTCATTTTTCATATACAAATGTACCCTAAAGAAAGGTTTGGTTCTTTCTCAACCAGAGATGTCAGGCTACATTTAAGTGACATGAGATATTAAAATCTGATTATGTTCTTAATTCAGTTGAGAACACAGAATGCTGGGAATAGCATTCGACCTCAAATGTGATTGCCGGAGTTTGTCTCAGCCTGGTTCTCAGATCTGGAAAGTACAAATGTAACAAGGCAATGCCCAGTGTAGCCTTGGGATTTTTCCAGGCCCTATGGAAGCTGGGTGATCCCTGTGCTGATCTTGGGGGCTTAGCCCTTTTAAAGGGTTTAGAAGGGAGAGAGGAGGGAAGTACCAGCAGGGAATCAGCTTTTGGGTTTGATCCAGTGCTCTTATTCAAGGGGCTGGAGAGAAGGAAGCCCATGTGGTGGAGTCTTGTGAATGAGCCGTTTTTCTGCAGCCAGCTGTGTAAGGTAGCCTCCTAATCAGACTATACCAGCAGATTCTCAGGCCCAGACTGCATGTCTGCATATTGAATAAGTATTGTCAGAGACTGGAAAGGGGAATGATTACGTATTTTTTTAAACAAACAAGCACTTGCCTGGCACTTTCCAAAATGCTTGTAAAAATTGGAAAAAAACTTTTTTTACAGCCACTAGTAGACACTTTTATGCAGAACAATGTCAGAAATGAATGTTAGGCAGGCTGCTATTTCCAATAGCTAAGCATTTTTCTCAGAAAGAGACAAAAAGGGCTTTAATATTTGTAGCTGAGATGAGAGCAGTGATTCTGGTATTTATAACGCAGTCTGTCCCTGTGATCCTGGGCACAACCTACCCCATTGCTCGTCTTATGCAATCCCCGTTCGTTGCAGTGATGTTTGCACAGGAGACGCTCCAAGTGGATTGTGCCTGTATACTATATTTTATAAAAGTCAGGACTTCCCTCAGGAAAGGACTGTACTTTAAAGCATTGTTTCAGATCAGATTTATTTACATTTTGAAAAGTTTATATGTATATTATGCTTTCAACAGACCAAGCTTTTTGGTAGGCTCCCCCCCCCCCCCTTTGACCTGACACTCAGATTTAACGGAAAAAATGCAGCTTCCTTTCTGAATGGGGGGGATCAGTGTTGTGAACACGGAGCTGGTATAAAAGCTGCTTTTGTATTCAGTGTGAGATGGTGTTTACAGATGATTTTGACAACAGTGGAAGTATATTAAATGGTGTCTGTGTATCTGAGCTATTTAATTTTGTGTTATGTTTATATGAAGAAATATTTATACATAAATGCCACCACAATGTTTTATTTAAATGTTGATAAATATTGCTCTTCAGTCTTCAATTGTAATGTCCTTTAAAAATGAATCATAGAGGTGTTCTTGAGAAATGAACACAGCTTGCAGGTTGTATTTGAGCACACTGAAAAGCGAACGTAGACAGGCAGCCAGTCCTTTGTGCACTCTGCTGTCTCAGCCTGGTCACATTACTCAGATTGCCAGTGGGTGAAGAGGCTATGTCAGAACTCAGCAGGTAGGAGGAAGGGGAGAGAGCCATCAAGCACAACAGGGAAATGGGTTAGGACTGCCACAGCTTTCTCTACTGAACCCCAGAGCCTTGAAAAGCTTCATGGCATGCATATATTCAACAGGCAAAGCTTTTTCTCTCATAGAGAGGCTGTGCTAAGGAAAGCTTTACCTATTGGATTTCTGCCTTTGTCACCATTGTTAAAGGCACAAGGCCCATTCTAGCAGCAAGATAAGCACTCTGAAGACAGGTATGGGGGTTCAGATTCCCCCGCCAAATGTCATATGCTTATGTCACTGTGGTGAATTGGTTAGGAATACTAGGAATAGCGAGGCTAATCTTTCTCCCTCCCCCCCCCCATATATATACACCTTATCTCCCTTACAGAGTTGTTGTAAGGATAAAATAGGAAAGGGAAGAGCTATGTACACCATCCTTGGAGAAAAGGTGGAATGAAAATGTAACAACTAAAGATGTGTATGCATTGAGTACAATGGCAGCTTTGGACATTTAGGACTACCCACAAGGAGAATTGAATAAGGGATGCCCCTCTGAGTTTGATTGACTGTCAAATTGCATTTCAAAGAAAATGTGTGCACCCCCCCCCAAAAAAAAATGGCAGATATGGTTGTGCTTGGTTTCTTTACTTTACTTTACCTCACCAAAGACATTTAGGAAACCACTATATCAAAAGTTCTCAAACTGTGTCCCTCATAGTGATTATATACATGTTTAGTGCAAACATGTGGAATATAGCCACAGTGTCTTTTTTAATAAACAGGCAACAAATACTGCTTTGGAAGGGACAGATCTGGAGCAGAGAAACAGCAGGTGGGGCTAATCCTTTCGTAATTCTTTCCATGTTCTAAATAACCTTCCCAGCTGCTCCCTCCCTTACAGTTTCAACTGTGTGTGGCCAAAGGAAGAAGCATGGATTCTGATGTGCATGGATCTATGGCATTGTTATAAGGTCCCCAAAAGATACCCTATAGCAGAGAAAGTCCTGTTGGCCACTAGAATTGTCAGCTCTTAACAAGCCAGTGGTGGGCACAGTGCTGTAGGTTGACATGGCAAGCTGTAGCCCTTTGGCTCCTGGCCTTTGGCTCCTGGGAGAGGAGGCTATGCGCAGACAGTGTGTGCTTCTCCCTTGCAAGCTCCTTAAGAAGGTCCAACTTACACATTACGAGCCACAACTCCAAAGTGTTTCTGAAGAACTATATTCTACTACTTAGGGTGACGCAGTGTCCTTTCCCAAATGTAAAGCAGACAGATTTACAGAAAACAGGTTGTTTTGCATACTGTTGATTTCATTGTGAAAGAGTGTTTTCTTTTTTTTAAAAAAAATAATAAAAATCAGTGTCTGACATCCTTGCTGAAAGCAACTGTCACCACTGTTTACACAAGAGCAAGCACGCGGGGATTGCTTTCAGAGAAAAAAGAAATCTGCCATTTGCTGTGATGTGTGAAGACATTTGCAAATGTTATATTTATAATTATAGTGCAACTATAATGTGCAAATGTTTCTTGGTGGAACAGTGCAACTCTAAAGGAATTTGCTTTTTTATGGGGGGGTGCATATAGGAAGGTACAGACATAGGCGTCAACTTCAGGGGGGTTGGGGAGCTGGAGCCCCCCCCAAAAAAACTTTTCCAGGACATGCTGAGCCTCCCCCAGAGACAATGCCCTGAAATGTCTCTGGCCCAGCGCCCCCCCCCCCGGGAAATCGGAAAATCTACGCCCTTGGGTACAGATACAGGCAGTACAAACAGGCTCAATTTCAGCATCACACTCTCAGCAAAAAGGACCTACCCTGTACAGTGCCCTGCAGTCAGACAGCTCTAGGAGTGCCTTAGGAACAGAATTTGGCTCAGAAAGTAGGAGCTTCTGTAACTAACTTGTGAACAGTATCTGGATGCTAAAACAGCTTGGAAAATTGTTTTGAGTAAAGAATGTATGAGTGGACTAGCTCAGGGGTGTGAAACTCCTTTGTTATGAGGGCTGGATCTGACATAAATGAGACCTTGTCAGGCCGGGCCATGTGTGTCATAAATGTAATGCCAGGTAGCGGAGATATAAACTTTATAGAAAAACACTGTGGATCAGGAGGCAAGGGAGCACCTATGTACACAAATGAATGTCTACTTTGGAGAGTTGGGGGAACATAGCATATGTGTTTATGTATATAACAGAAGGCAGTGAAGAAGCAGGTACGCTATCCTAGCTGCAGGCTCATTCTGTTGACTAAAGTGGCATTGGCAAGATCATTTAAAGCTTTAATTTCTTTGTCTAGACTTTTTCAAAGAATATCTCAAAGGGGCTCCTAGCAGGCCTTGCTCTCCAGGAATGTGGTGTTTTAATTACAGACCCCCCCCCCCAAAACTCTGTGTACCACAAATCTTTTTTTAAAAAAAGCATCAGAACACTGTGCCATCATTCCTCCAGCAGCAAAATTAGAGATAATGCTTATTTATTTATTTATTTAAAACATTGATTAGCCACTTCGCTCCTTACAGAGCTCAAGGCAGCTTGCAACCCAGAACACATAAAATACATAGAAAATATAAAAAGCCCCAAAATTTAAAATCATAATTCAGTACTGTTAGTAAATGTAACCAAATGTGGTCAGAAAATTTAAGTGGTTGGTAAACTTAATAAGCTTCAGTTAGTAAACTTAAAATGAGGTTGGTGAATGTGCCTCTTATAGATCGAAAGTGAGGCAGCTAAGCGCACTTCCCCAGAGAGGTTGTTCAATAATCAAGGGGCTGCCACTGAAAAGGCTGTCTTTTGTTTACCCACCAAGAAACTTTTTTGATTGATTGGACAGTCAGGAGGCTCTCTCCATGTGATTGTAATTCCCAGAGTGGAATACATGGGAGAAGACAGTCCCTCAGATACCCTGGTCTCAAGCCCTATGGGTCTTTAAAGGTCAAAATTAACTCCTTGAATTGGGCTTGGGAGTAGATCAATAGTCAGTATAATTGCTGTAATATCAGGGTCACATGTCAAGGAATCTCTGTCTAATCTAAAAAGCAAAAGGAGAACATCTGGAATGAGTACCTTAATAACAGACCAACTTGCTCCAGAAACTGCAGTGGAGTACTGTTGCCAGCCAGGTGCTGAACAACCATCCCTACTCCATTTTGATTCTGAAACCATCAGCTCTGGCAATGCCATCATCATCATTTTGAGAATACAGAAAAAACCAATTTGAAGGGTGGCTTTCACTCTTCAGTTACTGGACAGTCAGCGTTATTAAAGCTGTCAGTGATTCAGAGGGGAAAATTCTGCTCAGCCCTACCCTTAAATATTGATGCACCTGCTAAAGCAGTGATTACCCTAAATGAAGAAGAGATTGGATTTATACCCCGCCCTTCACTCACTTGGAGTCTCAGAGCGGCTCACAAACTCCTTTCCCTTCCCCTCCCCACAACAGGCACCCTGTGAGGTAGGTGGGGCTGAGAGAGCTCTTTTCCAAGCTGTCCTTGAGAGAACAGCTGGTACAGAGCTATGGCTTGCCCAAGGTCATCCAGCCAGGTGCAAGTGGAGGAGTGGGGAATCAAACCCGGCTCTCCCAGATTAGAGTCCGCACACTTAACCACTACACCAAATGAATTTGCAGGATCAATAATACAATTCACAATTCAAAGGAAGTTAAACCCAACTGAATCCCATGCAAATGAATAGGAACTTTAGCTTTTCACACAGTTTCAGAATTACTGTTTGAGTTTTTTCCATGTAAAATTCACCTTTGATAGGTTCTTTATAAAAAGAGAACCCTGTGTTAAGGTCAAACTACATAAGAACAAAATGCTAGATCAAAACGGAGTACCCGTATGTTTCCCTAGTGGCTCAGATAGCAACTTTAGGGGGTCAATTTAAATTGAGAAAATGGTGCAAGAGGAAAGGTTTTATAAATTCCTTCCTCAGCATGGTAGTCTCAGTCCATGTTTGACCCCCATCCTTTATGACTTTTTAACATTTAAACAATTGGGAAATAATTTGGTCCCAGTTACTATTGCAGAATTAGGAATATTTGCTACTTTCAGGCTTACTTTGGTCTATACTTTAAATTTATACCTTAACTCTAAAGACACAAATGAAAACTGAATGTAAATTTACTGTATGTTTTAAAATTTAACTATTTTACCAGTTCAAGAGTGCCACTGTTGAAAAATAATTAATGCATTTCAGAAAAGGAGGGGGAGGCATGTCATTTATAACCAAATTACACCTAAAGGCAGCATAGCAGCTAAACTGAACAAAAACTATTTGGTTTTGTGTTTGTGATTGTTTTTTTTTTGTGTGTGTGTGTGTGTATGCATCTCTCTGTGTGTGTGGTTGTATATAAAGAAAACAAACACGAACACAAAACCGAATAGTTTTAGTTTAGTTTACCTTCTATGCTGCCTTTAGGTGTAATCTGGTTATAAATGACATGCCTCCCCCCCTTTTCTGAACTGTATTCATTTTGCCTAGAAATAAACCATGTGAAAAGTTGCGATCTATGGGATTTTCAGTAATAAAACTTCTCCCCATCAAGGACAGTGCTTACCACCATAAGGAGATAGATTTCCCCCCCCCCCATTTGTCTTTCACACTTTATTTATTTATTTATTGTATTCGGCTGGTATCCTCCTTTCCCCAACAAGCAGGGCTCAGGGCAGCTTCCAACAGCCAAACACATATTAAATCAACAGTCCACAATTATTAAGATCTGCATATTACAAGAACAGTCTTGAGAATGAGCCACCATGCAGTTTAACTGCAGGAGTTTGCAAGCCTTTTCTCTAACATGAGGAATTCCCAAACCGAAAGACTAATATGTTGATTTGTCCATAACTCTTTGGAGATCTGGCACTTTGGAACTACTGACCCAAGGATAAATGAAGAGAACTTAAGTCCTGAACACTGTATTTTAACATGACAATATAATAATCTTCATGGTTTTCAACAACTTGGTTCTCTAAACAGGGTTTCTCTTGCCAGACTGCTTTTCTGCTTATCAGGGATTTTTAAAAAATATATATATATGTATATCCCACCCTAAAATCAGATTAGGTGGCACCTTCCCTTGTTAGATTTTACAAGCACAAGTTCTATTGTAATTTACAAGTTGCTTTTGCCCTGTATAACCTTGATAACAGCTACATTAATAGGAGTTGAGTTTTGTTTTTTCTTCTTCAGTTGCCGTTCATAGCCCTGCTAGCTTGATAAGATAAAAATACTGATTTAACATAAAATCATATCTGATTGTACTAGACAATGTGTACCAGGCAGTCAATGATGTAAGGATTACATAATCGCAATGTGTTGCTTCAACTGTTTTGAATGCATTTCCCAGCTCCTCTTTTTGCTCCTGGAAATTTGAGTGCAGTTGCTGAACACTAACTCTGTAAATATGAAGGAAAATAGATCACCAACCATAATACAGAGCACAGGATTTGGGCATTTAAAACACTGATGCACCAATCCTTAGTAGCTGGCAGCACAAGGAAGCCAAACGTTGTTGCCATTGCAACAGCAGAGAATCCATATGGATGTCTTGCCAGCACCTTGTAGAAATCCCTCATCCCAAGCCCCTGGCATCATGGGAACAGAGCTTCAGAAGGAGACCCTGTGCCTACAACAGAGGCCTTCAAAGAGCTTGACAAGAAAGCAGTCAGCCAGAGCATGCTGGGTGATTGATTCAGCTCCAGTACTGTAAACTACCAATGGAGGGTTTCAAGAAAGATGTTTGCAGGGCCTGCAAAGAAGACACATGGTGACTGAGACAGAGATACCAGATAGCACTGCTGGAGAAGGATATGCTGGTGGTGCACAGAACATCAGCATTCCTGACGGACATGGGAGCAGCACTCCTAAGCTGCAGCCAGTACCATTGGAGAAGTCCCATGCAGGCGGTGTGGGCAGTTGTGACTGTAGGTGCTGGGAGAGTTTACAAGTGTTTAGAGGAAGGATGCTCAGGCAAGTGGGTGGTCGGGCAAAAAGGGGGCGTAATAGTGGACATGGGGGGCCCAGGCAATCTCTGCCCAGGGCCCCCAAAAACCTGGAACTGGCCCTGAGAGATACCGAAATAACTTGCAATGAACATGGAACGAGCTCAAGAGATACTGCTCCTCAAATGCTCTCTTGCTGTTCATAACTTGCCTTTAGCAACATGAGCAGCGTCTCCTTGCTGGACTGGGCTCCCTGACTGATTTTTCACTGTTTGGTGAGAAGGATGCTGATCTAGGGTCATGCACCAGTGTTCACAACAAAAGTACATACCTGCCAAAAATGTCAGTTGGTTGTAATTTTGGTGGCTGTCTGATTAACTTACAAGTAACACGGAAGTGCAAATATGCAATGCTTACCAGCTGGCTTGAAGAGTCAAGGAGCTACATGCTGTTCATGTGCCTGAATGTAGTCTGTCAAACCTTTCAAATAATTATTTTTTTCCCTTTAGAGCTTGGATAAAAAGCACGTAGAGTTGGTTGGCAAGTGAAATGTAGGAGAATCCTTTTGTGTTATGATTCAGGCTGAGTGTCTCCACAATTGCTTCTGCTTCAGATGACATTCTGCAAGCTCGCATCCTGCGTGCCCAGAGAAGAGAGGAGGGAGCATCTCCTAGAGACAATTAAATTAGTGTTTGAATATCACTTTAACTCCTTTGTTAAACTGTGGTTGTACTGAATACACTTGACATTGCCAGACAATTCATGTCAATCGCAGACTTTCCTGCACCTCCTTAAGAGAGTTCAGGCACTTCTATCTCTCCAGGGTCCCATGTGCGGCTCCACTGCTGGTTGGCCTGTATGCAGAGGTCTGGGGGGAAAGAAGCTGGTGGAGGCTCCAAAAAGAGCTGAGAAGTGTGATATGGATTTCCCTGGCTCAGCATCTTGTTGATAGGGGAAGAGAGGGTTAGAAGATACCCTGCCTGAAAGCTGCTCCTCACCCTGCGCTCTCCCCACAAAATGCAGGTGTCCATCCAAAATATGCATGCTGCAAAATCTGATTGTATTGAGGCCAGTCCCTTGTGGGAAATTTTTCCAGCAGTATTATTTACAGCGAGCTTGATTATACTGGGGCTTGTTTCAATCTCTTTCTTTCTTAAAACTGAATTCCCTGGGCCCTGGTTGGTACATTTTTTAATTCCCAACCTTCATGACAAACCAAATAGCACAACCAGCCTAAGCCCATCAGAGTTAACTGGCAGAGGCAGCAGCTCCATTTGGAGTTGGTGTCCTTCATTTCTACAGCTGCTCAGGTCCCTTGGCCTGTGTGACTGTTGCCCTCCCAGAGCCATTTCACAAAGCAACAAACCCAGTTTACCACTGTGGGTCACCTCTATGGAGAGCTACAGCCAGTCCTGGCTCTTTGGTGAGAGATGCATGTGTTTTCACATTCATGCTTGACATCTTTAGGTGTAACCAGAATGTCTGAAAAGACTTTCAGACTTGCTGGGATTATAATCAGCACAAGGGATAGTCAGCCCACAATCAGAAGAGAGCTTGAGGCTGGGAGGACAAATGGTAGACACTGAATAGAGAGAGGATCAACCTCCTTTTCACTGGAATGCGTCTTGCTTAGTTAATACATGTAACTGACCCACAAACACTTAAAGTGTTCACAATCCTTCCAAACAACAGGAGCACAACTACAATAATATTATGGTGGGTAGTAGCATATATTTTGAAGTGAGGTATTGCCTTTTTTTCAAACAGACTTGGCAAAACAATATATTTAATTATAGAATGTGACCTAATTAATGGCTGAGAGGTTAATTGATGCAAAGTCCTCCTACGTTCCCATTCAAACTGCCAACTAACACGGAAATACTGTTAAGATCAGTGAAATTGGGCAGGGTATGTGTAAGGGGAATAAAAGTCACTTTAAAGAAAAAAATGTCAGCAAGTTTCATGAAGTGTTAACCCTTGCACCCTGTTCTGTGGCCTCAGGGATCTCCATTTGCAGTATAATAGACTACGGGCAGGCTAGACTCCATTCATACAATTTAAAGTATCTGGATGTATCAGATTAAACAATGACACAAAATTGTAAATGATGTGATTGAGTGCAATTGTATGTATATTTTTCAAGTCTTCAGAATAGATGAAGTTTTAACTTATTTGAGGTTTTAAGTTGCAATCTATTCATATTTTGAAATTTTGTACAACCTTGTAAAGTTAAATATTGTGTCACTTGTAACTTATTTTTGTTGCCATATACTGACACATGCTCATTTCTATATGAAGTGTATTGTTTATTAATTGCTTCTAAGGCAGCAATAAAAATATGAAATTGTTCTCATGTTATTTGTTTACTTCTCTCTCTTTTTTTTAAGTTTCAGTGGTTATGGGCTTTTTTAGACGTTTCAGATCTATTTCCCAAATGGTCATGATCACTTACATTAAGGGGAATCTAAACTAAACTAGTTGTCATTCAAGATAATTAAAAGTTTGATGTTCACATTGTTGCTCTCCAGTATAATACTTTAAAAGTTTTGCTCATAACCTTTCCATTCTGTCCATTTGTGTGTGTGTGTGCGTGTGTGTATAGAAAAATGTAAGAGAGCATTCAAAAACCCAACAGCTCAGTGAAATAAGAACCAACACCAGCACCACAAAGCACACCGGAAGACATATTAAAACAGCTAATTTTAAACAGAGGGATTTAGACTTAATAGACCCCAGATCTGCATAGTTTTGGTGGTGCATTTGTATTCTTTAAAAAATCTAGTCTCCAAACAGAGCTCAGTCACTGCTGGCTCTACTTCGCCTTTGGTGAGTACTTCTGCTCTCTCCTACTGCAGCTGGGGAAAGCTGAAGGCAGGCAGGCAGCTGTGCATGGTGGGGTGGGCAAAGGTGACAGACTTTTGCCCCATGGGTGGGAGCAGGGGACAGAGAAACCTGGCCCAGAGAGGAAGCAACAAGTCCTTCAGTCTTCAAGCCAACTTTCAGTGAGACTGGAATCATTCAGTGCACAAATAATAAAATAGATTGTGAGTAGTTTAGTACTCAGGCTTTGTGTACTCATTATATACGTAGGATTATTATCCAGATTTACTGAATCATCAAAGTGGAGGCTCCTGCCTGAAATGTATTCACACTCCTCACCCAGGGACTCCATGCTTGTGATGAAAAGAGAGTAATTTTGAAGTACTTTTCTTCCTTTACATCCATTCTAGTTAGAAAGCAGTCTAGTGGTAGCAGTTCGTCTACCTTAAACTTCAGCTGAAACAAACAAAACCTTGAGTCAGCAAAAGGTGATGCTGCCGTATATGTCTGCCATAGGATTCTTGTTTTTGCTGATGCAAACTTAACATGGCTATCTAGGGGTGCCAGTCTCCAGGTGGTGACTGGAGATCTCCCAAAATTACAACCAGTGTTCCCTCTACGCTGAGTTAGTGTGAGCTAGCTCACAGCTTTTTAGCCTTCGGCTCACACATTTTTGTCTTAGCTCAGGAAGGAGGATGGCTTCAAAGCAAACTCATTTATGAAGCAGCCAAATCGCTCACTCACAACTTCAATGGCAGTAGCTCCCAAAGTAGAATTTTTGCTCACAAGACTCCACAGCTTACAGGGGGTATTGGTTACAGCTGGTCTCCAGGTTACAGAGATCAGTTCCCCTGGAGAAAATGGTTGTTTTGGAAGTTGGACTCTATGGCATTATACCCCACTGAGGTCCCTCCCCTCCCCAAATCCCACCCTCCCCAGGCACCACCCCCCAAATCTCCAGGAATTCCCCAACCTAGAGCCAGCAACCTAATGGCTATCCCATTAGTTTAGACCCAGTTTGTTTACATGCAGCTGAATCATTTTTTAAAAAAAATACACAAAACAGTCAGTGTGCGCAAGGCAAGTCCCTGCCCCAAGGACCTTACAGTCTAAAATTTGATACAAGGAAGATGATAAAGAGCGGGGAGAGAAGATGGAGATGGGGAAGAATGTGGGTTCATTCCAATGGCACGTGCATAGGCTTTGTTACTGGAGGAAAGAAGGACCAAGGGGTTGTGCAAAAGCTTTCAAGTTTTTCCTAGGCTGTACCTCTTCAGGAAAACATCTTCACATGCACAAAACATTTTGCATCCCATGTGGAAGACACAACTCTGCACCTTATTCAGGATTCCAGAGCCTCGGGCCAACAGCAGTAAAGGCCCTAATCTTCAGAATTTACTGATGCTCTTACTTCATAGAGTAGAACCTGTCCTACTTGAATTTAGGTTTGCCAGTTGGTGTGGAGAAAAATGTCCTCTCCCTTTAATAGAGGCTTAAAGTGTGGAAATGGAGTGTCAAAGTGTTTTCTGGCATGGGGCAAATAACATCACCTGATAAGGTCCTATTAATTTTCTATCAAAGGGACAGGATGATTCTCCAGACAAGTTGGCAACCCTGTTTATAACTTAGAGGCAACATTTATTTATTTATTTATTTATTTCACATTTATATCCTGCCCTCCCAGCGGGCGGGCTCAGGGCAGCCCACACTACTCAGTAAAAATATAACATTTAAAACATATTTAGAACATTTAAAAGCATTTTAAAACATTCAGTCAATAATCAAAGTGCTAGATGATAACATTCTGCATCTAGGATAGCGTACAGCAAGATTTCTGGCTTCACCCGATGATATCGCTTGATCTCCAACGGGGGCCAGGCCAACCACCACGGGTGCTTGTGGTAGTGGTAGGCGACTCCTAATTAAAAACCTGCTGGAAGAGCTCCATCTTGCAGGCCCTGCGGAACTGCAAGTGATCCCACAGGGCTCTGATCATCACTGGGAACTCATCTCCACCAGGATGGAGCCGCCACTGAAAAGGCCCTGGCGACAGAAAGCATGGCCTCTTTCGGGCCTGGGATGGTCAATCGGTGTTGCAAACCCAACCATAGTGCTCTCTGGGGTATATATGGGGAAAGGCGGTCCCTCAGGTATGTTGGACCCTGGCCATATAGGGCTTTAAAGGTAAGCAGCAGCACCTTGAATCAAATTCGGTATGCTATTGGCGGCCAGTGCAGTGCCTTCAGCACTGGCCGGATGTGCTCCTGTCTAGGGAAACAAATCAATAGCCTAGCCGCAGCATTCTGCACTAGCTGCAGCCTCTGGATTTGCGACAAGGGCAGCCCCATGTAGAGAGTGTTACAATAGTCTAGCCTCGTGGTGACCATCATGTGGATCACTGTAGCCAGGTCGTCGTGATCAAGGAAGGGAGCCAACTGTTGGACCAGCCAAAGATGGTAGAAGGCCGACTTAGCAGTGGCCACTACCTGGGCCTCCATTGCTAAGGAGGGTTCCAGGAGCACTCCCAGACTTCTAACCATTGACGCAGGCACCAATGGAGCACCATCAAAGGCTGGGAGCAAGAGCCCCAACCCCAAACCACCCTGACTCAGGCACAGAATATGCTGAATATGACAGAAGAATTGAATTTTAGATGGATGAGTCTGAGCTCCTTAATTTTGGGCTGGCTCCTACGCCCAAAGAAAATTTGTCAGGCCTTGCAGTAAACAACAGCAACCTTTTCCAACTGCAAGGTACTTGGAGGGAAAAACTTTCAAGTGCAAAACACAAGGGTATCTTAGATATGTCAGTGTTCAAACCATAATGAGATAAGGCACCATCCACTGCAGATGGATTCTTTCTGATCAGGAAAACTTTTGATTAGACTCTCCCCTTGCTAAAAGAACCAGCTGAAGTATATTCAAAGGGGGGGGGGAGCTTGACTATATCATCACAGACACTGCCATTTAAAGTGAAAGTTCACATATATGCTGTTCAGACATTTCAGATGAGTCATTTGAAAAATATCTATATCCATATTTTTAAAACACTACAATTTTTCAAAATCTTAAATTGGACTATGCTCATTAATTGGAGAATCGTAGTTGATAGTTGCACTATAAGAAATACCACAGCTGTGTTAGTCCGTTAGGCCAAAAAGACAGAAAGAAAGAGAGTCTTGTAGAATCTCAATGGATAACAGATACGTCATGGCATAAACTTTTCTGTACTGTACTGCTCATTTCACAAAGTGTGTACTCAGCTTCAATATGAAGGGGGTGTTTCATTTTTTCTTTATTTGAGTTTTAAACATTGTGTTTTAATTTCAAACATGTCACTCACAATATCCAGGAACCAGTTGAGGAACACTTTTCCTGGGTATACAATTACAGAGCTGAATGTCAGTGTTCTTCCAAAAAAAACCCAACAACACATACACACACACACACACATCAAAACTTCAATTAAGCACATTTTATAAGTCTACCACTTTGTACCAATACCAGTTAATTTTCACTTAAACTTTAGACTAATTCTTCTCAAGGAGTTATTTACCCTAATTATCCTACTTCATCACATTGCTTATCTGTTCAAATGTCTGATTTTTCTTATCTGTAACTGCTTATACTGTTAATTTTTTTTTGAAAACAAATTTTATTATTTTCTACTTATTTAAAGTTTTACATAGTTACTTTTAAAATATTATCATCATTAACCAATTTTCTAAATAACTATGTATTTCAGTTACAATTCAAAACTTTTAGGGCTTCCCGCCTCACCTGTACCATTATATATATAACAGCAATTATAAAGTTTTAAAAGTATTAACTCTTACAGGTAACATATTTGGTTATAATAATAAAGAAAGAAGAAAAGAAAGAAAAAAAGAAAAAGAAAAAGAGAAATTTTAAACATTTAAGAGTATTATCTGAGTATCTGTAATATGTAATCTAATTTCCTTTCTTGTCATTTCAAACATTCTGTATATTCCCTTAAAATAATTGTTTCTTCTTTTAATCATCTAAAATCAGTAATCAGACAATGTAAAAATATTATTTTTCATATCCCAATGTTGTTCTAAATATTCTTTCAAGTCTTTCCATTCTTCTAAAAACTTTTCTGAGTCTTGATTGTTCAGTTTTCTTGTCCATTTGTCCATTTCTGCCATAAATAACAATTTTCTCAACCATTCCCATATGTCTGGGGTCTTTTCGCATTTCCAGTTCTGAGCATAGACCATTCTCACTGTAGTCACCATATACCATATTAGTGTCCTTTTAGTTACATTCACATCTTCTAACTTAAGACCAAGCAAGAACATTTCAGGCAGCTTTTTAAAAGTACATTTCAAAAAATTTTCCATTTCAGCATGAATCATACACCAATAGACTTTAGCTTTATCACAAGTCCACCACATATGGTAGAAAGAACCTTCTTTTTGTTTACATTTCCAACTTATACTGTTAATTTATGACAGGAGTCACACCTAACCTTTCTACCTCAACTGCTCCCTTACACAGAGAATTTATGTTTGAAAGAATCACAACGGAATTCATACCAAACCACTCTGCACTGACTCTCTTTCCCTCATAATCTTCCCCATAAGAAAAATTCACAGGATGATCTCTCCATCACATATTTAATGAAGTGAATTGTGATTCACCAAAGTTCACATTGAAATACATGTAGGTAGTCTTTAAGCAGCCACTGGAGTTTCATATTCATTATGTTGCCCCACTAAAGTTGACTAACCTGGAACTGACTATATAATTTCCACAGTGAAGTCCTCACTAACTTGTGTGGGATTCATTATAACACTTTGTAGAATTAGTGGTTGTAGATTTTCCGGGCTTGGTCCATGGTTGTGACATTGTAGTACCTGATGTTTCGCCAGCAGCCGTGACTAGCATCCTCAGAGGTATAACACAGAAAGTTGGAGTACTCTCTGTGTCAATGTGAGAAGAAAAATAATAGCACTGCTGTCAGTATGGGAAAGAGTCAGACATAATATATGTATGTGAAGATTCCGAAAGGGGTGTCTCCAGTGGAAGTATTTACTCAACCTGTATTATTGGATATGAAAAAAGTAGTTAGATATGAAGATTTATTAGGAAAGGAAGATAAGTTGAAGTCTAAAGAATTAAAGGTACAAGATACATATTTGGATTGCTGGACAAGTTGGAATCTAGATATGCACAGTTGGAATCTAGATATGCTAAAGATAAACCTCAGGGGTTTTACGCAGAACAATCAGTGTCTGATACACTCTTATATGATAAATTAAGAAATTATATATGTATTTGTTACAGATAAAGATGGAAGATAAAGAATGCACAATAAAATGGGCCCAAAATTTTGGCCATAATAGTGATCTTGACCATTGGTTGCAAATATGGAAAATAAATGTAAAAATAACAAAATTGATGTCTTTTAAAGAGAATTTATATAAAATGTTCTATAGGTGGTATATAATGCCAGAGAAATTAGTTAAAATGTACCCTGGAATGTCTGACAAATGCTGGAAATGTAAAATACGAGTGGAACGCTTCTTTCATGTTTGGTGGAAATGTAAAGATGTGATGGTATATTGGAGAAGAGGTCATGAAATGTTACAAAAAATATGTTTGATACCGATACCATTTAAACCAGAAATGTTTTTGCTTAATATCATACCTGATGTAAAAGACAGGAAAGTTAAGCACTTAATTATACATATGGTTATGGCAGCAAGCATTCTTTATGCTACATATTGAACGAAATCAGAGATACCAATGGAAGATGAACTCTTGACAAAAAAGCAAACAGTGGAAATTGATATATTGATGGACTCGTTGAAAGACCAAAATAAATAAAATATGAGAGAAAATTGGATACCATTTTATGAATGGGTGAAAAGAAACTGTGAAAAGAGAAGATCATGAATAATGGACTATAATTACTATAAACTTGAGGTAAACGTAACTTGAACGGTAAAGAATATGTATGTTTTCAGGAATCATAATAGAAGATTGTAGTGATTTGATTAATCATCATTAACTTTAGAAATTATATAAATGAAAGAGATCTGGAAACAAAGATTTAAGATGGAAACTGTTTTGTAACAGCTATTATACAAGCTTGATGGGAAAATTCCTATATGTCTTATCCCATTCTCCATGTCCTTCCCTTCCTAAAATTTCCTATATAGTAGCAACAATCAAATAAAAAATTAATTATTTTTTTAAAAAGAAAAATGGTAGTCAGGTAATTTATATCTACTCAGGAAGGTTGGGTAGGGCTGAGTCATTATCTTGTAAGAGTTTCCCAGGCTGTGACATGCTAATGGAGGAGCTTTCCTGAGGAGGTTCTTTTGCATATGGATTGGCTGTTGAAATTCTAACCTTATCTATTTTATACTGTGTTTTTATAGTATTTTATTGTGATTGAAGTATGTTGGTAGCCGCCCTGAGCCTGCCGTGAGGCGGGGAGGACGGGGTAAAAATCTAATAAATAAATAAATAAATCTGTAGCACTGTTGTAAGATGTAGACCATTTTGTATTTTTCAGGACTGGAGACCATGCCCTGTTTATTTTTAAACTCTCTTTCCTGTTGAAATTGTGTTTATGTTTATGAATTTCAATGGCTTCCCTGTATAATCTGACATGGTAATATAACCTGACATGAACTACTTCATCTTTCTGTGTTATACCTCTGAGGATGCCAGTCACAGCTGCTGATGAAACATCAGGTACTACAATGCCAAGACCACAGCCATACAGTCCAGAAAATCTACAACAACTAATGAACTCTGGCTGTGAAAGCCTGCGACAACATGTTAATTTGTAGAATATTGAACATTACACAGAGTAATGGTCCAGATCTATTACTGGCCACAGAGAGACACACTTAATGGTGGGATGTGGGGGGCAGAGAGGGGGGGGAAATGGACCCTGGTGCCCCAGCCTTCTGAGATTAGATCAATTATGGTGAGGGCTTTTCCAGCTGGGTAACCTAACTCCCACCTGATGGAGATAAATCATATCCAAAAGGTTCATTGGCCTTTAGAGAAGGGCCAATCTTTTTTTTTTTTTTTTGTCATCACTTCATGCCTGAGATAGTTGAGACAATACATTATCTTCTAGTGATGATGATATATTCTTGATGTACTTTACTGGTTTTATAGTTTTAATGGGGGCTTTAATTTAGTGATTGGGGGAGAGCTTATTTGTGTTATAGCCTGGGGTTTTCCCCAGTTTTTTTCATCCTAATATTCACAGTAAAATATTTTGTATATTCCTTTACAATTATAATGCAAACAGTTGTTTCTAGACATCTTCTCTTAAAAAAATAAACCTTGTTGCAAGCTTGTTTTTTACCCAGTGTGAAAGCAACCTGAAGTGCTGCAGGAGATGGAGATGAAGCCAAGATTTTCAGCAAAGCATTTCAGAATGTTTTCTCAGCTCTCCAGGCATCTATTCATCTACTTTGATATAATCTTCCCTGTACTACAGGTACTCCGTGTATGTGTGTGTGTGTGTGTGTAATATTCTTATATGATTCTTCACAAGAAGAGTTTGTAACCTGAGGAGAAGCACATGTATCTACACACTGGGAAATAAGAAAAAGGGAAGGATCGGCACAGGAGTCCAGGTTGCCCAATAGGTCCATGGGAGGATTGGATGGGGATAAGGAGAAATACTTGAATCTTGTCCCTGATAAGCAGGGTGCTGAAGCTGGTACCAGGTTTATACAATTATGCATGTCCTATTCCGAACCTTTGTGTGTTCACCCATGCCAAAATGGATTATATCGTGTTAGCCAGCGTTAGCCGGCTCTAGGCGGCTCACAACATTAATCATATACATAAAATCACAGCTAAAATATAAAACCACAAGAATCACAAAATTCATCAAATTTGGCAGCCATCATTACATTCCAAAGTGAAGCACAGCAAATTGCCAGCCCGTGACTGCAGAAACTTGCACCAATTAAAAGTCTGGTGGAAGAGCTCTGCTTTAGAGGCCCTGCGGAACTGCATAAGGAACCCACAGGGCCCTGGTGTCATTTGGGAGCTCATTCCACCAGTGAGGAGCCATCACTGAGAAGGCCCTGGTCCTAGTGGTTGTCAGCCTAGCCTCTCTAAGGCCAGGGAGAGTCAGGCAATGTTGAGTGCCTGATCGCAGTGCTCTCTGGGGTATACACGGGGAAAGGCGGTCCCTTAGGTAGGCAGGCCCCTGACCATGTAGGGCTCTAAAGGTTAAAACCAGCACCTTGAACCGGATCTGGTATGCTATAGGCAACCAGTGCAGTGTCCTCAGCACAGGCTGGATATGGTCCCATGCCGAGAGACCCATCAGCAGCCTGGCCGCGGCATTCTGCACTAGCTGCAGCCTCCGGAGCTGAGACAAGGGCAGCCCCATGTAGAGAGCATTACACTAGTCCAGCCTCAAGGTGAACATTGCATGGATCACTGTTGCCAGGTCATTGCATTCAAGGAAGGGAACCAATCAGCCATCTTATTGTTTAAATCTGACAAAGGAACAAAGAGTTGCCTTACCCTTAAAACAAGTGGTGATGGTTCATGAACTGCATGGGCCTAATGAGTAAGCTTCATGTTCTACCTCACACAAATATATACCCACATCAATAACTGCATAGCTGCATATGACCATATAACCGCATGGCTGCATATTTATCTACATTAATAACTGAAACTGTAAAAATATTTTAAAAACAATCATAACTTTTCAATGGTGCCATTATAACCTTGTTTGAATCTGCATTTTACTCCATCTTTCTCCCATCAGGGACCTCTTTTTGACTCTATATCTATATCTATATCTATATCTATATCTATATCTATCTATCTATAGTCTATATTGGAACAGTCCTGCAGGTTAGACGAGTGGTTTATCTAATCCAGCATCCTGTCTTACACAGTAGCCAACCAGTTAGTCTGGCAGGCCAAAAACAGAGAATAGAGGACAAGGCCTTCCTCTAATGTTCCTTCCTGGCACCGGTATATGCACTGCTTCTGTAAATGAAGGCTCCCTTTATTAACCATGGATAGTAGCCACTGACAGACCTGCCCTACATGAATCTGTCTAATCCCCCTTTAAATCCATCTATGGCTATGAGCAGGGCTTTTTTTACAAAAAAAGCCCAGCAGGAACTCATTAGCATAATAGGCCACACCCAACAGCAGAAATTCATTAGCATATTAGGCCACACTCCTGGCAGCACAGCTCATTAGCATGTTAGGCCACACCCCCATGTTACCAAAGTGTGGTCCTCCAGACACACCCACTGTTTGCTTCTTATTCTGTTCACCTTGTTTGTTGTCAAAACCCAGGGCTTTACTTGTAGCAGGAACTTTTTTGCATGTTAGGCCACACACCCCTAATGTAGCCAATCCTAATGAGTTTCTGCTGTTGGGTTTGGCCTGTTATGCTAATGAGTTCCTGCTGGGCGTGGCCAGCTTGGGAGCCAGCCAGAACTCTGTTCCTGTGCGTTCCTGTCCAAAAATAGCCCTGGCTATGAGCATCATTATATCCTCTGGCAAAGAATTCTAGATTTTAATCACTTGTTGAGTAAAGAAGTGTTCCCTTTTTTTCTGTCTTGAAGCTACAGCATGTATTTGCATTTTAGATATTACAGATTCCCCTGAAAACCTGTTGGCAAAATGTGTAGGGAAATTTAACTGAGTAATAATAAATATTTTTTTTTACTTTATTTGCACCATTGGCCTTCATTTTATTTTTAAGTCTGAAGAAGGGCTCATCCCCAGATATCACTTCCAATTCCAGATCATTTGTGAACAAATTAAATAGCTCTGACCCCAGCCCTAACTCTTGTGGGATCCCACTGCTTACTTCTCTCCATTGAGAGAATGGTCCATTTATTCCTACTCTTTGCTTCCTGTCATTTAAACAATTTTTAAATCCATAAGATGACCCAGCGTGGTGTAGTGGTTGAGAGTGGTGGACTCTAATCTGGACAACTGGTTTTGATTCCTCACTTCCCACATGAAGCCTGTTGGGTGACCTTAATCAGTCACAGTTCTCTCAGAACTCTCTCTGCCCCACCTACCTACAGGGTGCCTGTTGTGGGGAGAGGAAGCGAAGGAGGGCCACTTTGAGAATCCTTAAGGTAGAAAAAAGTGGGGTATAAAAACCAGCTCTCCTTCTCCTTCTTCATCCTCATCTTCTTATCCCATGACTGCTAAGCTTACTGAGGAGTCTGGAGAGACAACTTGTCAAAAGCCTTCTAGAAGTCAAAGTATATGATTTCTACCAAGTAACCGTTCCTCAAAGATCTCCAAAAATTTGGTGAGGCAGGACTTGCCTTTGCAGAAGCTATGGTGATTTTGTTGAAGAAAGTAAGTACATTATGACCACCCCTCTCCCTTCCCTCCTGCCAGATATAAAGGGCTTCAGCTGATCGGTGGGGACCACATGGCCTGCCAATCAGCTGGAGGTCCCTTTAAATCTACCAGGAGAGAGGGAGTGGGGCGGTCACAGGCAGTGTTCTCTAAGCTGAGTTAGTGTGAGTTAGCTCACAGTTTTTTAGCCTCTGGCTCACACATTTTTGTCTTAGCTCAGGAAGCTCAGAAATGGATTATATCGCCTTAGCTCAGGAAGGATGTCTCCAGAGCAAACTAACTTATGCAGTAGCCAAATTGCTCACTCACAACTTTAATGCCAGTAACTCACAAAGTAGAATTTTTGCTCACAAGACTTCACAGCTTAGAGGGAGCATTGGTCACATGCCCGTCTTGCAAAAAGACCCTTTGTGAGCCAAGGGTGTGGCCTGAAACCACCCTTCTCCCTCTCTCCTGCTAGATTTAAATCACCCTCCAGCTGATCAACAGGCCATGTGGTCCCCGCCGATCAGCTGAAGCCCTGGCAGGAGGGGAGGGAGAGGGGTGGCTGGGCAGGTGGTCATGCTTGGGGTGGGGCTTCGGGGCAGGTCTTTTCCCACTAGCCAGCTGGCTGGGGGCAGACTGAAGCTCTTAAAAGTGGGGGGACCCCCACCCAGACCTGGGGGCTGGCAACCCTCTATATAGGATTATATTCTAGAAGGTGTAACCAGTCAGCTCCATCCCTAAAGCTGGGTAACTGGCACACAGAGAGAAAGGGAAGACCAGGCACCTTTCATATAAAAATCACTTCAGATAGATATTAAATCTTCCATGCTGCCTGGCCTAGACATGACCTTACAAGGAATGCCAAGCAGAACACCAGCCTGGGAAAACTATCTGGAAGTAAATCAAAGGGCTGGCTTGTAAAGCAGTTTCCTCCATCCTAAAGATAAGGCGCATGGTTTACAACATTGGGTTTCTCAGGAAAACAGATCCTTATTTTGAATAAAGTTCTTTCATCCCCAATCATGCTTCCTTCTCCCACCCTTATTAATACATCCAAAAGCAACTAAAGGTGTTAACATCTGTACTTCAAAGTGCCATCCTCATACATCAACAGCCATATTCTAGGTCCAGGAGGGCTATCAAGGTCCACTCAGTATTTTAATCTACCTCCAGGAGAACCATTAACCATTTGTCCCAGTTCTTGGGAAACCTTCCTGTAAACACATCAACATTGCTATTCCTTTGATGCAACCACATCAGCATATCTCTAGGTATCATTTTGGGTATAAATATACCCATGCTGCCCCATTGCAGTGTGTGTGTGTTCTCCATGCCAACCACTCACCAAGCGCTGGTGTGTTTGTCTAGTTTACATCCAGGGAAGACTGGAGGAGAAAAGAACAGGAAATTTCAAGCATGATAGACAGCTGGTAGCTGTGTGATGTAGTGGTTAGAGTGTTGGGCTAGAATTTGGGAGACCCAGGTTCAAATCCCTCCTCTGTCATGGAAGTTTGCTGGGTGACCTTGGACCAGCAGACATTCTGAGCCTAACCTTCCTCACAGGGTTGTTGTGAGGATGAAATCGAGGAAAGGAGAATGATGTAAACTGCTTTGGGTCCCTACTGGGAAGAAAGGCAGGTGATAAAGTAAATAAATAAAATACGTTGTCGAAGGCTTTCACAGCCAGAGTTCATTAGCTGTTGTAGATTTTCCAAGCTGTATGGTCGTGGTCTTGGCATTGTAGTGCCTGATGTTTTGCCAGCAGCTGTGACCAGCATCCTCAGAGATATGCCACAAAAAGATGGAGTACTCTCTGTGTCAATGTGATGAAAAGTCCATCACTCCAGAGATGAGCTAATTTGAAAAGGGGTTTTTTCTGTGCATTGCGAAGGGGAGTTTTCTTCTTTTGTATGAAAGGTAAAACTATCATGGAGAAGTTTTCCTTTGGGGAGACTGAGAGGTTAGATAGATAGGCAAGTATGGATGGCTGAATATTTTACCTGGTGGAGCAGAGAGAGAAATCTTCTTGTCGAACACTTCAAATAAAGAGGAAATAACTCTTTTTGTAACATCCTGCCTGCTGAAGAGTTCTGGTGAGCTTGAAAGCCGGCAGAATTTTGTATGTCACTTTGGTTGTTTCTCATAAAAGATATTACATGGATTTCATTCTTGGTTTTAGATTTTGTGTGGACCAGTGTGGCTATACAACTTTTTCTACTCTAAGGATAGCCAAACATTAGAAATGCCCTGTCTCTGAATTTCCTGCCTTGCGCACAGGTTTGGACCAAATGGCCCACAAGACCTCTATGATATCTAATTCTATGATTTTCGAATTCAAATGTTTTGCTATAGTAGACTAAGAACACTAGATGGCAGCATGAGAACATCAGAGATGTTCCAATGAACATCTTGGGATGAAAACACATCCTCCTTCATAAAATGAAAAATCGACAGAATATGGAGGGTTTATGCTTTATTTCAGCCACCAGATGGAGTCAACTTAATGCAATGAGGATCTCTATAGTTCTACTCCACTGCAGTGTACTTCTAAATTTAATTCTGAAAAATTGAGATTATAGTGATCTAAGGTAGAAAAAAAATTAAAAAGGTTGATTGCTAAGAACTGGCAGTTCAGGGGCCTCAGTCCTCCCTTTATATACCTCTGCTTTGCCATCTATCCAATTAATTTGAATATTAACTGACTGATTTCTCCTAAAAATGGACTTTGTATATTTATGCATCTTTGGATGTTGAGAATGTATAATACAGAGTTTTATTTAGAATTTGCATATACACAGTGTAGGCATGGCCCTCAAACTCTGGCTATTTTAAATCGATAGGCAGATTTCTGCCTTCTTCAGGTCTGTAGGTACAAGCTAGATGCACCTCTTTTGTCTATGTAAAGGATATGTAAAGGTTCTTGTCTATGTAAAGGATTATCATTTCAGGCCTCCAGGCTGCCTTACAATTAATTTTAAAATTATTATTATTAAAAAAAAAAACAGAACCAAAAAAATGCAGCTTAAAAGCCAAATCTTTAATCAGTCGCAGTACCATCAATAAAAAAAAAATCTACAAACTACAAGGAATTATGAACTACCAAATGCTTGAGTGAATTAAAAACAAACAAACCTTTAACAGATGCCAAAATGTTGAGAAAGCAGGGATACCTGGGCTGGCATTCCATACGTGGAGTGCCACAATCAAGACAGTAGGTCTCTACCATCCACTCAGGGCCTCAGACAATGGTCTCAAAACCTCGGCAATCTCAGATGGGGACAAGCAGGATTTGGATCGCAAGCTGTTTAGGACTGTGAAAGGACAAACCAATACGAACCAATTCTACTTGGAAACCTGGTAAACCAGCAAAACTCACAAAACATGAGCAAAATGTGATCAGTTATCTGACATCCAGTTACTAGTCTGGCTACCACATTTTGAATTTGTTGAAGCTTCTAGACGCTGTTTCCATGCTGAAGCACTCTTTTCTGGGAGTTACCAAAGTATATAACTGCGGCAAGATTGTTTTTCTTTTCAGATTATTTCAGAGGGTAGCTGAGTTTGTCTGCAGTAGGAAAGTTAGATTCAAGTCCAGTGGCAACTTAGAGACCAGCAAGAGTTTCAGGGTATGAGCTTTCGAGAGTCAAAGCTCCCTTTGTCAGACACGAGGAGGAATGGAGAGCTGAGTTTTAACTTGATTAGCTTAGAACTATCCACCTAGGAACAAAATTGTTCATGAAAAATATAACTGAAAGAACATGCTGCTGGCACCAGCATCAACTTGCTTCTCAGTTAAGAAGTATGGATTCAAGTATACCCTAACTTTTTACACAATATGTCACATTTATAGGCTGCGGTCACACGGTCCTTTAATGTGGGAGGAAGGGCTGTTTCTGCATTTAAAGGGACTGTCCACAATGGCCACGGCTAGTCCCGTGCTGAAGTGGGCTCGAATGCAGGTTCCTCCCACGTTTTCTGACACCCGGAAAATCAACTGTTTTCCTGGTGGTCGCGCGAGGAGCTCGCATTTGAGCCATCTGGACAGCCCTCTCTCGCAATCATTGCGAGAGCAGCGCTGTCCAGATAGATGGTCCCGTCCTCCATTTTTTTCTCCCTTTTACACTTGGGTGCTTGGCCACTTAAGCGCCCAAGTGTAAAAGGGGGAAAAAACCCCCAAACTTACCAGGCGGCCGGCAGGGCTCAGGGAAGGGTGCCTCCCCCGGCCGCTGCCGCCACCGCCAGAAAAAGGCCCCGCCAGCCACTGCCTCCGCACGCCTCACAATGCTGATGCCACCGATGCCCGCTGACACCTCCTCCTCCTCTGACACCTCCTTCACCACCACATCCAGTCTCCTCCGGACTCCTCCGATGCCTCCTTCACCGCTGATGCCTCTGCTCGCTGCCACCACCTGCCGCCAACGGGGTTTGGGATGTGTGTACATCCCAACCCAAGGTAAAAAAAACCCCTTTAAATCCGGGCGGGCTCCTGGATTTAAAGGGCTGTGTGACCGCGGCCATAGTCTCACTGTGGTCTTTCTCCTCTGGGGTGGGATGTGGGCATTGATGCTCTTCAGGAGGATTCGGAAGGGTGAGACTTCATCAGTCCAAGGAGAGGCAGGAGATGCCAAGCGTGTTAGCTAGTACCTTTTATTCAGGACCTTTCTTGTTCCACCTGTCCACCTGCCTCACACCCAGGGCAGTTCCCTCACTCTCTGGCCTCACCACTGCCTCAGTGTGGCCACTGCTCTACACTCTCCCACCCCTGCCAGGTCTCACCTCCAGCTCTGCCCCCCAGCTCATGCACATGACTACTTTTAAATCCCTCTCCAGCAGATTTCCCTGCCTGATGTAATTATGTGCGGGGCCTCCCTGCTCCTTGCCTGCTGCTCCCACTGTCCTAATGGCACACTCTCATGCCCCCCCAGTGCTGCAGAGGTGGCTAGCCAGCTGCATCCAGTGTTGTGGGTGTCAGGCCAGATGTGCCCTAAGGACTTGCGCATTGCTCTACCACTGACCCCATGCCCCCATCCTTCCCTCAGATGGGTTGCTGGCCAGAGGTACCTGCCACACTCACCCAATCCAAGTTTGGCAGATCAGTCCTATCCATGACAACAAATTTCCCAGTCAACATCACATCCATCTTGTCTGGATTAATTCTCATTGTGTTACCTCTCAGCCACTGACCATGGCTTCATGGAATTTGTTAAAGAAATCCATGGCAGCTTCTGGAAAACTAGACAAAGAATCATAGTGCTGGCTGTAATCCACAATCCTCAGCAACATGCACAATCATGATTGCAAGGAAACCAGAGGACTGCAGCAGCAGTGGTTTCTGGCTGGACTTTCTCAAGGTCTTCATAGCACACTCTCATACCAGTGACTTCACTAGACTCTATAACCAATAATGAGGATGTGGTGGGTCACACATCACATCATCCATGTCAGTGCTTCACCAGTTATAGCTAGGAACAATAATACACAGCAGTTTTGAATGTGTACCTCTTGAATCTATGAATATTTACTTGCAATATTCTACTGAGCTCAAGAGAACATCAGGCTACTGTTAAGACAGAATATGGAGAAACAGAATGGTTTCCAGTTGGCAAAGGTGTCAGAGAGGGATATAATTTATCCCCCTGTCTCTTCAATCTATATGCAGAATATATCATAAGGAAAGATGGATTAGATTCAGATAAAAGTGGAGTGAAAGTTGGTGGAAGGAACATTAACCATCTGAGATATACAGATAACACCACACTACTGACAGAAAATAGCAAACAACTAGCTGGTTAAAGTAGATAGTGCCAAAGCAGGATTACATCTGGACACCAAGAAGACAAAAGTAATGACTACTGAGGAATTATGTCAAGCCATGGGGCCGGTGGAAGGCTCCGACAGCATGTAAATGCCTTCAGAGCTCACTTCTGGTTGAGCTCCGAATGCCTTTGGAGCCTGCACAAACCCTCTCTGAACCTCACAAACCTCCATGGAGGTTTGTGGGTGGATTGTGGGAGGCATGTTTTCCCGAACCCCTGGTTCAGGAACCATGAACCAGCCTGGTTCGTGATCAAACTGGGGTTCATTTGTGGGTTCATGACCATCCCTAGTGGCCATTGTGGAATGCTCCTCCTGCCACCGCCATACACACACACACTCACAAACCTCATGTTAAAGCCAGCCCATGACCATATAATTTTAAATGAGTATGCAATTGCATTTGCAAGCAATAAATTACATTTTTTTTATGTAACTATAAAGAACATAAAGAATTAAAACTAATATGTGCTTATCATTGGGATGATACCTTTGTAAGCACAAAAAGTGCAGCCAGAATAACCTGAGCTACTCTATGAACCATTTGCTAGAATACATGAGGTAGTATACTGACCAGTTAATAGTACCTTTATCCCCTACCTGTCAGAATCACAGTAAATCTGCATGATAAACGATGGTAATATATATGCTAGTAACTCACGTATTCCCATTATACATGTAGCTGCCCACCCCCATTTTCTGTAACAAAGTTCTACATAGCAAGACCATCAATCAGCAAGGGGATATGCAGTTTCTTCTTGGGAGTGTATTAAGCAGCCTACTATGATAACTAGAAAAAAGATTAATGATGGCAATGGAGAAGACAATCTTCTTCTAGTTTAGAAAAGCAATACCAATCTCCTCTTCTGCAATTTCTCTCAGTTCTGTCAAGACTCTTGGATTAATTTCATATTGATCTTCTTGAGCATGTAGGCATGCACAACCCACTAAACCTGGATCAAACACAAGTGCTAACTTTGGGGTTCATTTTTATATAAGAACAGCAGGTTAATGAGCCTACCAGAGCCAGAAGGAGATTAGGATTTTGCTTGCCCACAGTAATAATACTCTAAATTGCTCCACAGATTAGCAGCAAAAGGACATTTGATTGATTTGATTAAACTTCAAATTAAAACTTTATGTATGGCTGGAAGGGAATTGGTGGATCCCTTGTAAACTCAATTGCTTACACATAGACATCTCTTCAGGAGAAAAAACCTACAAAATAAAGAATATACAATTATGCACACTCTACTACAGAGACTTCCATTACGGATGATTTCAAATTCTACCTTCTAGGAATTACAGCCATCCCTTTCAAATGGAGGACTGAAACGTTGAAAAGAAAAAAAAGGAGGTGCTTGACATTTTTACTCCTCACCAACTGACAGAGTTGAGGGTTGTTGGATGCTAGTGGGAGAAGGGTTAGGAGGTCTGTTGGTTAGGCAGGGAGTCTGTTAGGGATTTGGGGTATTTTGAAGACTGCCAGGATTTGGGTGCTGTTCCTGTAAAAAACAGTTAAAAGCCTTTCTGTTCCATGTTATAAGTCTGAATCAATCAAATGTGAAACTTGCTTTATATCTGTGTCCCGTCCCGCGGCGCCGGGACTTGCCCCCCCCCGCAGCCCCCGCAGCTGACTCACCCGTGCAGAGGGCAGCGAGGGGCGAGAGGTCCGAGCAGCGCCGCACACCACCCGACGAGAGCCCCGACAGCGTCCCCGAAGACATCCCCAACGCGCCGAGGAGGAGAGGCGGCGCCGCCGGAGCAACCGCACAAGCAGGTGGTTCCCGGGCCCGGCAGGGCCAACGCGCTCCCCGTCCGCCCGGTCCGGCTGGCGCTGGCGGACGACATCAGAGCCCCGAGAACCACGGCAGCAGCGACACCGCCCTGTTCACGGCCCCGTCGGAGCCTGCAGGAGGAGACACGGCCGCCGGCCGCCGCCTGGGAGAGGCGGAAGAGAGAGGCTGCGGACTGAAGGCGAGGGCAGCGTTGGTGGAGATAAAGGGGGGCGGGGCAGGAGGAGAGGGAGCAGGGAGTGGCAGCAGGAAGTCCGGGGATTTGGGAAGAGGGAATAAAAAGAGGCCGAACGGAGACGCCGGGGAGGATGAGCCGGGACTGCCACAGCCCAGAGGGAATGAGCGAGAGAGAGAGCTCAGGGCTAGGAAGTGGCACGCCCGAGGCACAGAGAGCGACCTGGGTGCTTTAACCCCGCTCCTGTGCCAATTCTGAGGCTGAGTTCGTGCCAGTTTTCCCTCAACTGCTCCCTGGCCTCCCCGCTGCCAAGGGGGAACCACGGCCACAGGGGGCGCACCCACGGGGCAGGAGGCGGAGCTTGACAAGGTGGTGGAGAATGCAGGCAGACGCCCCGTGCTCGGGCGCCCGCTACCCCGCCTCCCGACCCCCGTGGGCTGGGTTCCGCCCAAGGGACCATTACGGGCACCAACGTTTTGTGCTCAGCTTCCTGCGCCTGAGCTTGCCGGTCCATCCCAACAGGAGCCGCCCAGCCCAGAGATGGACCTAACACAGTTTGGCCAATGGATGGCCGAACATCAGGCACAATTGATCAGAGACTTGGCCCAGCAGCAACAAGCTACACAGGCGTCGCTCTTCAGGGATCTGCGGCAGGTGTTGACAGCGCAACCCGCAGGGGGGGCACCAGCAGTCCCTGCGGAAGCGGGCCTTCCCAGAGCCCCGTGGCCCTCGCTCGTGAAGCTGGGGCCAGACGACAATGTCGAGGCCTACCTGGAGGCTTTCGAGCGCGCTGCTGAAGCTGCACAGTAGCCCTGGGCTCAGTGGGCGCATATCATCGGTCCGTACCTTTCTGGTGAAGCGCAGGCAGCGGTTAAGGCCCTAGAAAGAGGGGACGCTGCCAACTACGAGAAGGTCAAGGCCGCCGTCCTCGACAGATTGGAAATCATGCCAGAGGCCTACTGCCAACGGTTCCGCAGCCTACAGGTACAGAGTACAGCCCGGCCCCGGGCCGTCATTGCTGCGCTCCGTGAGGTTGCCACCCGCTGGCTGACCCCCACCACCGATGACGGTCGCCGGGTGGTGGAACTGATCGTGATTGAGCAGCTTCTGCACATACTGCCCACCCGGGTTCGCCATTGGCTCGCGTGCTGGAAGCCCACAAAGCTCCGGGAAGCACAAGAGCTCTGGGAGAACTACCAGGCAGCCGAGGGATGGGAGCCCCCTCCAAAGACAGACACGAGCCGGTTGGGACGTGGGACGACCACGGTCAGCAGTTTACCCATGGGAAGTAGTCCTGCGGGCGCCAGAGAAGAGGCGGGGCGGCCTGGGCAGGGGCGGGCCCGCCCTAATCCCTCCCATGGATCCCTCCCATGGACCGCCTGGCGAGTCAGATCCCCGTTCCAGGTTCCCCCTACAGCCCGGGTGTCGCGGGGGTGGTACATCAGTCCCTGGCCCACCGGTCAGCTCCGGGCTGGGACGGCGGGGCCCCGAGCTGGGCCCATGCTACACCTGCGGCCAGTGGGGCCACCTTAAACGGGACTGCCCACTCATGGAGTGTGACTGGGGCGGGGAGCTAACAATGCAGGCGGCGGAGATGGGACGCCGGCCCCCGGCCTGGGTCCTTCCAGTCCAGCTGGGCCAACGCCGGTTGACTGCGCTCTTGGACAGTGGCAGCTCCATATCTATGGTCCGCTCACATCTTCTACCACCAGGCCTGCCTGAGCTGCGTGTGGCGTCCATCACATGCTTTCACGGCCATGAGGAGCGCTGCCCCGTCGTCCGGGCCACCCTCACCTACTTGGGCCAACGCTGGGAGGTTCCCGTGGCCCGCCTGGCTCGACTACCCTACCCGGTCCTTTTAGGGCAGGATGCCCCCTTTTTCCCGGAAGCCCTACAGGTGGCAGTTCCTGAGCCGGGACCAGCCCGGCGCACAGATCCTACTACAACGGAGCTGGCGGGGCCAGTGGGAGAGAACTCCGAAGACCAGCAGGAGACCCCAACTCCGGAGGAGGAGGCGACACCCGTTCCTCAGGAGACTGACCCGGGGCGCAGGAGCAAGATGAAGCTCCTTGCAGGCCTTAGACGACATGTAGCGGTGAGTGAGAGGCAGGTAGTGGACCCCCGCCGCAGCGGACGGCTGCCGCGCATCGTCTTGGAGGGAGGGGCATGGTTTAGGGAGGCAAAGGGAAGGTTGGGACCCTACAAGCAGCTACTGGTTCCCCATGGCCACATTCTCCCGATCCTGCAAGCCGCACATGATCACCCATGCGCAGGTCACCAGGGGGTCAAAAACACCATGGCCCGCATCCTGGCCCGTTTCTTCTGGCCTACGGTAGCCCGAGATGTGGGAGCCTACTGCCGCTCGTTCGAGGTGTGTCAGCGGTTGTCCGTGCGAGCTGCTCCCCGGGCACCCCTGTCCCCACTTCCCGTAATACGCACGCCCTTTGAGAGAATGGCTATGGACTTTGTGGGACCCCTACCCCGGACCCCTCGCGGGGCCCGGTACCTCTTAGTCATGATGGACTATGCCACCCGGTTCCCAGAGGCCGTGCCCCTTCCCAGCTTGAAAAGCGCTGGCGTGGCGCGAGCCCTTATGCGCTTCTTTGCCATGGTAGGCCTTCCGCAAGAGATTCTAACGGACAGGTGTTCCCCCTTTACGGCCCAACTTACGCAACAGGTTTGTAGAACGTTGCAGATCCGGCAACTGTTCACATCAGTCCATCACCCTCAAATGGATGGGCTGGTGGAACGCTTGAACCAAACGTTGAAGGCGATGATTCACAAGATGGCTCACAATCGGCCGAACTCATGGGATCTGTACGTAGACCCGCTCCTGTTGGCCTTGAGGGAGACGCCCCAAGCTTCCACGGGTTCTCGCCTTTTGAGCTTCTCTATGGCCGGCAACCATGAGGAATTCTAGGATTGGTGGAAGGTGTCCGGGTGGAGCCGACAGCTGATTCGGGCACGCCCCCCTGTGAATACGTCCAAAAGCTGCAGGAGCGGCTGGAGAGGGTCCGTCAGGAAGCTCGGACCAATCTAGAAGCGGCACAAGCCGGCCAGAAAGCACGCTACGACAAAGGGACCCGGCCGCGGGAGTTCCAGGTAGGGGACCGTGTTCTAGTTTCCCGAGCGGTCATGGCTAAACCTGTGGGCGACCCCTGGCAGGGCCCGTTCCCAATCACGCGGGTGCTGGGGCCCCTGTCATACGAGGTGCAGTGCGGCCGGAGCGCCCGGAGTTGCAAGCATGTACATGTTAATGACCTAAAGCTCTGGCAGACACGGGAAGGGGCCTCCGAGGAAGGGCTAGTGGTTGAAAACCCTGACGACTTGCCGGATGGTTCACTGCCCTGGCGGGCTGTACCGGTACGGGAGGAAGGACCGGTCCTTGATGATGCTCTTTCGCCAACCCAACGTACGGAGCTGCAAGAGTTGCTGCAAGAGGGGCCCCAGGTCTTCTCCACATGGCCCGGCTGCACACCCCTAGCTGTCCACCATATCCCGACTCCCCCAGGCAAAATAGCACGAAGTCATTGGCGTCCAATACCCCCGAAATTGCGGGAAGTCATAGCAAAGGAGGTTGAAGATATGCTCCAGTTAGACGTGATTGAGCCCTCCCACAGCGCTTGGAGAAGTCCGGTCGTTCTCGTGCCCAAGCCGGATCAGTCGGTATGGTTTTGTGTGGACTATAGAGAGGTCAACAAGATCGCCCAGTTTGACGCGTATCCCATGCCTCGGGCCGACCTCCTCATAGACCAGCTGGGGGAGGCCCGATTCTTATCAGCTCTAGATTTAACCAAGGGATACTGGCAAGTGCCAGTGGCCCCGGAGGACCGAGAGAAAACGGCGTTCGCCACCCCACAAGGGTTATTTCAATTTAAGCGAATGCCGTTCGGCCTCCACGGGGTGGCGGCCACATTCCAACGCCTTGTGGACCGTGCACTTGCCCAGTGCGGCAGCTTCGCCCGCGCCTATTTGGACGATATTATTATTTGTAGTCCTGATTGGCCCTCGCACTTGGTTCACCTCCGGAAAGTCCTGTAAGCGCTCGAGGCCGCCGAGCTGAAGGTGAACCCCAAGAAGAGCCGCCTGGGTTTCCAGGAGCTGAAATATCTTGGCTATTTGGTAGGGCGGGGACAACTGTGGCTGCTGCCGGAAAAAGTCTGCACACTGGAAGCCCATCCCCGACCCCGCACAAAACGGCAGTTACGCCACTTTCTCGGCTTTCTGGGCTATTACAGTCGTTTTATCCCTAACTTTGCCACAGTAGCCAGCCCGCTAATGGATTGTTTGCGAAAGCTTCGTCCCAACCAGCTTACCTGGGGCCCGTCGGAGGACCAGGCATTTACCATGCTGCGACAAAGTCTGTCGGGAGCCCCGCTCTTACATAATCCAGATTTTTCTCAACCCTTCGAGCTCCATACAGATGCCTCGGGCACAGGGCTTGGGGCCATGCTGGCCCAAACTGTTCAAGGAACTGTCCGCCCCATCCTTTTTATTAGTAGGAAGCTCCAGCCGGCTGAGCTTGGGTATTCCATGGTGGAAAAGGAGGCCCTGGCTGTAAAGTGGGCTGTAGGGGGGCTACAGTACTATTTGATAAACAACCCCTTTCAGTTGATTGTGGACCATGCCCCCCTTCTTTGGTTAGCCCGAATGAAGGACTCCAATCCTAGGATCTTGCGATGGTACCTCTCACTCTTACCATTCTCTTTCACAGTACGGCACCGAGTGGGAGCTGACCATCGCGAGGCCGATTACCTCTCCCGGCTCTTCGAGGAGAACAGCTCCAGTACCGGTCCAAGGGAAGGGGTGTGTCCCGTCCCACGGCACCGGGACTTGCCCCCCGCAGCCCCCGCAGCCGACTCACCCGTGCAGAGGGCAGCGAGGGGCGAGAGGTCCGAGCAGCGCCGCACACCACCCGATGAGAGGCCCGACGGTGTCCCCAAAGACATCCCCGACGCGCCGAGGAGGAGAGGCGGCGCTGCCGGAGCAACCGCACAAGCAGACGGTTCCCGGGCCCGGCAGGGCCAACGCGCTCCCCATCCGCCCGGTCCGGCTGGCGCCGGCAGACGACATCAGAGCCCCGAGAACCACGGCAGCAGCGACACCGCCCTGTTCACGGCCCCGTCGGAGCCTGCAGGAGGAGACACTGCCGCCTGCTGCCACCTGGGAGAGGCGGAAGAGAGAGGCTGCGGACTGAAGGCGAGGGCAGTGTTGGTGGAGATAAAGGGGGGCGGGGCAGGAGGAGAGGGAGCAGGGAGTGGCAGCAGGAAGTCCGGGGATTTGGGAAGAGGCCTCCCGCTTCTTCCAGTTCTCACTGTTTGGAAGCGGGAGGCATGCGGAGGAAGGCCCCTGAACACCTGGTAAAACCGGTGTCCTGTTAAAGCAGAAGGAAAGCGACTGGGAGACGGGTAAGTACGAAACGGAGCCGACGGACAGATGCGCATGTCTGAACGTGCTCCTTTCTTCCGTTTGCCTGCCCCGCTTTAGATTGCCAGTCTGTCCTCGGCCCTAGTTTGGTGGAATGCACTTCTGAGCGAGATCCGGGCCCTGCGGGAATTAATTCAATTCTGCAGGGCCTGTAAAATGGAGATGTACCACCAAGCGTACGGGTGAGTCCAGGGGAGTTCCTACTTATATAGTTCTTCCTGCCTCTCCTCTCTCCTTTCTTATCTCCTGGGACAGTGATAACGTTGTTATATGCCATATGATTGTCTGTATCTGAATTTGTTATTCTATATATTCTTAACTGTATTTTAAACTGTTTATTATATGTTGTAATCCACTCTGAGTCCCACAATAGCGGGGGAGAGCAGAATAGAAATAGAAAGAATAAATAAATGAATAAATAAATAAGATGTCACCCTCCTAAATTTACTAATATATTTGTGTAAGCATTTCAAGTTCCAAAACTACTACAAAGAAAATAGAAAAGGGTAGGATTTAAAAACATGGTGGCAATACATATCAAGCGACAAGCATGGCAATGCAACCATCGATTTCTTATCTCTAGGGGTTATAGATTTTGACCAACTTCACTATGCACATTCATCCCCCAGGACAATACTGATGACCAACATTTTGGAGATCCACTCTTTCCTGTAATTAACTGGCAGTCATTTGAAAGAACTCAGAACAACAAAGGCTAACATTGTCCATTGCCAGTATTGGTCATCTACAGGTTTCTTTTACATAATTTGCATACACATTTTATGGGGGAAACTCCTTGTAAGGAAACAAAATAGGGTGAAAAAGATTCACAGGTTTTACCTTCATGCGAGAAAAATCAAAATCAAAATGGGAATATTCAGACTGAACCAAAAATATTTATGAAAGTCAATACTACCTGACCTGGATACTGCCTGGATGAAACATGGACGCTCAAAAATGTAGTTAATTGGGTACCATATTGGAGTTTGCATACTGAACAGTTTTTCACAGATGGCACAGCACTGTTTAGGACGCAAAACAGACATAAAATTCCCTTTGTCATAACTGATCTCCCAACCTGACTATGTTTCATCATTATATCTATACAAAGTTAGCACCAGCAATGGCAAGATTCAAAGCAGATGTACAGCCATGGTTGGAAGCAAGTTAGCAAATTTTGTCTTCAATTAACCATGGCTGGCAATTACACTGATGCAGGCATAACACTGTCTTGTGGTTAGTTCCCAAAACACAGGGGGTGTAGAATCTGCATGAGTGAGGAAGAAGGAGAAAGAATATTTAAGCTTGTTTGGAACCCCTGCTCTCCTAGGCATAGTGAGTCTATTTGGGAACGTTTGGTATGCAAACTATGCCACACAGTGTTACTGCCTTATGGGCCAAGCAAGATTAAGCAGAAAGCAGCCACCTGCCAAGTGACTGTATGCTGCATCTCTTCATTTTATTACAGCACATAATTTCATACATAAATTTCATACATCAATTTATAGAAAATTTTTGAACTTGATTAATAAGCATTTATACTGTTCTTTGTAAAATCAAGTTCTGATGGATGGCTACAGCAGTGATAGACAGTAAAAATGCTCTGTCTGCCAACTGTTGCATAATCGCTAATACTATAATACAATCTATAATACTGTGCTGAAGTGGCAACGTACTCCAACTAATTTCCTAATGGGCTTTATATTGTGGTATTTAAAAAAACAAAAAGTGCTTTAAAGACGGTTGCAACCCACACTATGATGAAGTAAACCCTTTGTAAATTATGCACAAAGCCTTTCAGGTCTATCCTTCCCTCTGGCTGTGATTGATAATCATCACAGACTGCCCTTCCTTTCATTACTCCCATCTATAAGGAAAGAAAAGGAAAGGAGACAACTGTAATCCTAGTTTCATGTTCGGGCTGTAACAAAAGTGTTTGCTTTCTGTAGGTGGAAATGTAGTCTCACCCTGGGCCCTGGCTTTGCTCTCTGGCCTCTGCTCAAATGAAAATGCCCCAGGCTATTGCACAAAATGAATAGGAGCAAGGTCCCCTTGTACAGCATCTTTTAGGACTACCCTTTTCACAGACCGAAGAGCACTAATGCCCTGACCTGGATAGCCCAGGCTAGCCCAGTCTCATTAGATTATGGAAGCTAAGCAGTGTCAGCTCTGGCAAGTGTTTGGATCGGAAATTTCTGGGAAGCCCCTCCCTCAATCCCACATGGCTCTGCCTCCATAGATAGAGATGGTGATGTCACTGACTCCTACCTATGTCACTGGACCCCAGTTTTTTTAAGGACTTAACATAGCAAAACCTCTGGCCTAGCCCCCAAAACTGGAAAGTCTACGCCCCTTCCAAGGATGATGTTGTGATTTTAAACAACATGTAGCATATAAATTCATATTCAATGCTGATATAGGGACCCAAACTGAGCATGAAGAAAAGACTTAAAAGCTGACTACTGGCACACCTTGGGCCAAAACAGATGTGATATGGAGCACAGATCTCCACCAGTCTGTGAAAAGTAAATTGTGCAGTGGAGCAGCAGCAATTTGGATCAGAACCAGTTGGAAAGTGAAGAAAGGATTTAATCCTCCAAGTTCCACTTTGTTTTGCTATTCAAAACTGGGCATCTGGCAATGTTTTTAGCATTCTACAGAGAGAAAGAGAGAGAGATTTTAAAAAAGTCATATTTTATTTCCTCCTTTAAAATGCTAATTAAGTAATAAGAAGTTTTGACTAACAAAACTGAGCAGGGGTCCATGCATATGAATTCTTCCTTCTTCCCTTCCTATGTGGCTAGAGTCCAAACCATGGCTTGGATCTCACACACAAAAATCTCCACTGAGGGAAGGGTCAGGGGACTTTCAGGGACAGCATGAGGAAGGAGAAGGCCTGCAATATGAAGAGGGAATTGAAGAAAATTGCCCTCCCTTCCATTAGTGGAAATTGCTGGATCCAGCCCCATGGTTTAGCACATATAAAATTGATTTTTTTGCAGATTGATGGAGATCCATGACCTCTGGGTTTTATCTGCTCCATATATATGGTTCCACTTGCTCTAAATAGTGAAAGCCTCTCCCTCCACATTTTTAACAAAGATGGGTTAACTGTGATTATTTCTTCCTCAAAACTATTTCTGACATCTAATTCTTTATGCAAGCTATGCTGTACAGTTGCCAGTAACTAGATTTTTTGTGTGTGTCATTCCAAACACCGAGACAGCAAGAACATTGTTTCTTAGCTTGTATAGCATTATCCATCATCTCACTTGTACCCCACCCACAAGCTAAACAGAAAAATTCAGTCTGGTCCTAAAAGCACTAGGCTCCAGTGACACCCAGATACTTCCTGCCGTTGTTAAACTAGCTACTCTGAATCTTCCATTCCCAGCTCAGTCCCAGCAATTATGCTCTATAATTTTTCCTTTTCACAAACCTATTCCATGCGTAACATACTGAAACACATGCTCTGGAAAATGATTTCAGGGGACCTTACTTCAAGTCTGAGAGATGATTCATTAGTCATTAGTTTACTCTAATTCATACGAATATCAGCCCATGGAAGAGGTCTGTTTGCATAAACAGCATCTCAGAGATAAGCCTTCCAACAGATGATGGGTGGCATCTTCCACTCACATGGGCATATAAGCATGCCTATGAATTCTGATTATGAATCTATTAATTGAATGCCATTTCCCCTTTTGAGAAGATGAGTCGCTGGCAAAGACAATAATGCTAGGAAAAGTTGAAGGCAGCAGGAAAAGAGGAAGACCCAACATGAGATGGATTGACTAAATAAAGGAAGCCATGGCTCCCAGTTGGCAAGACCCAAACAAGGCTGTTAACAATAGGATGTTTGGGACGCCATTCATAGGGTGGCCATAACCAACAAGAGAATGATTGGAACAGTTGTCAAGTACTGTTATAGATTGGTGCCTCTGTCTCTATACATGTTTAATATCTCCATAGAGATTGTCTATGCAAATTGTTCTGATCAATGGAAGAATCTTGTCTGATGAAGACTATGAACAAAACGATGGCATTATCCGGAAGCCACGCCATAATGCTTATTGAATGAGGAAGATCCCCTACTGGATATATGAGGAGGATCTCCTAGTACATTTCTTATGAGTTAAGAACATTTTTTGTCTTTATTGTCTTATATTTTGGACTACTGCTTTATTTTGTGCATAATTGGGTACACCTTACTATGGACCATCATGTCTTATGCATCAATGTATGTTGGACTGTTTCTTATTAGTATTGATGTACATTGCTGTAGTTAAATCTATGAGAAATTGTGAGACTATGTATCGTAAGTAGAAATCTTTATTACACAAAATGAATAGTTATGGAACAGTAAAGATTTGTATTTTGTGTCCATGTCACAGTTGCTTTGTTATTGATATTGTTCATTTGCAGCCACACCACTGTACTGGATCCAGATGCATAGAAGTTAAATCAGCTCATAATTTATTGATAGATGGAAAATACGAACTGCCAGGCCTGACTCAGGGGTCTGCTTCTATGCAGGTACAAACCACAACCCCGGTCACACCCGTTCCCTATGATAGGGCTATTTACAAGATACCACATAGACCATAGGTCTCCTGTGGGATCCTGAGTAGCCAATTGGTCCCATTTAGGATTCGCTTGGGCTATTGTTTACGGAGGCAAAGCTCCAGTAATTTGCCCGACTGTGTGTACAAATCCCAACTGCGAGAGTGGTCGCCATTAGAACACAACAACCACAAAGGTGGGGTATAAATGAAGCACATAAATAATAAATATAGCTGAAGATGGTGGGCAGAAAAAAGGCCAATTGCTTGGAGGGTGAGAAGGAAGCAAGGAAAGATGATGATAAGTGGGTTGCCGAGGGAAAGAGGAAATTATGTGTGGAAGGGGATACAAGGAAAAAGGAAGTACCTCTTTAAGTCCTTGCAGCTTCCTCAGTGTGCAACAGGACTCAGGAGCTGGCACCACACAAGTGTCAAGTGTTCTATAGACTAATGTTGCCGGGCCCAGCCTGGTACCTAGCAGGAGACTGGGGGTGGATCAGTAATCATTGATGGTGTGATGTCATTTCCCAGAAAACCAAGAAGTGATGTCATGTTGCTTCTCTAGTAATTGCTTGAAACTCTATGGTAAAACTATTTTATTTTTCCATTATTTTAGTTTATTTTTCTTCTGCTGCCGCTCGGAATGGCAGTGGGAAAGAGGAGACGAAGGTGGAGAATCACTCACCCCAACTGGAGGCTGGCAACTCTACCATTAACAGGAACCTAAAAACAGTCGGTAAAGGACATATAGATCTTGAAAGCAGACTAGCACAGAAAATAAGGATTTGAAGAAAACATAGACCATTAAAGCTCACCTCTGGCCTAAAGAGCAGTAATTGTATATTTGGGGGGGGGAGACAATAGACATTGACACACACAAGTGTGGGGTAAGGAAGGATGATAGTTCAAGCCAAGATAGCTAAAGGAATCAGGAATAAAAAGACAGATCTACCAATTGCTCCCCCACACCCCCACCAACCTTGCTTTGTCTGTTCCTGTTCCTTTAACAGATATTTGCTATGCGGAACTCAGAAAGGAAAGCTTTTCATGGCTAAGCATCATCTAACGGCTGCAAACCAAAGCAGGTACAAGGCACAACTCAACCCTAACTTCAGGATTTCGACTTCTGCTTGTATCTGATGAAGGGAGCTTCAGTTTTTGAAAATGCATACCCCCCCCCCCCCCAAATCTTTTTGGTCTCTAAGATGATACTCAGATCTAAGGCTTGTTGCAGGCATGCACTTGAAAAAAGGGCTAGGAAACAGTGGGATGAAAAAACAAGGTTGCCACTCTTTCCACAGCAGGACTCTTGTGCCTTATCAATATGAACCATTTGTAAATATGGAGCAGGGAGGCAGCCTCAAGTGCCCTGCAGCCAGGACTCAAAGGAAACTTGAAGATATGTGGAGTGACTTTCCTTGACCAACTGTATTTTACTCACATATAGACAAAATGAAGGAGATGGATTGGCTTAAAAGGCCTGTTGGGGCTGAATCGCATCACCTTTTTAAAAAGCCTTCATTTGAGTTGCCAGCAGCTAGAAAACAAACCCATTCCCAGTGTTGTTGTTTTTTCCAGGTTTTCCTTCTTTCCCAGCTAATCTTCAGCCAGAGAGAGAGAGAGAGAGTTCCGTTTTGGCAATTTTTTAAAATCTCAGTTAAGCTAGGGCCACAGGAAGTTTACAATATTTATTCTCCTTCTCTTTCTCTAGTCCCCACCCCAGTCAGAGCTTAATTTGGTACTGGGATCTCTTGATGTAATACTGAATGAAAAGAAAGTATCTCTGAGAGGGTGCAGAGTGCTTTAACCAAGAGACTGTAACCAATCCTCGCAAACATACAGTAGGAGAAAGAAGAATTACAGAACAGGTGGCATTACTCCGAAGGAAGTCTGATTCCCTCATTTCCCTCAAGCAGAGCCCACCCCTTGCAGCATTCTATGGAGTTGAGACACATCTTGTTCCCTTCCATACCAAAATCTACTCCAGTTTTCCCCATTTCCCTTGAAGTTTTCCTTCCACAATAAACAGCCTTTCCCACGGAGTTTCTTCTCCCTAGACCAGCCCAGCATCGAACAGAAATGCACACCGGAAACAGCCTCAGTGGGTCATCTGTGTGACATTACAGAATGCAGGAAGGGAGCCGAGGAGGAATTGTTACACTGGGCAGATACTATTAGAAGTGTACGTGTGGTTTGTATTGAGCGAGCTTCAGCCTCTGACAGGGGCAACACTACTCCCTTCAATGCATATGCCTGCCTTTTTCACAAACCAATGAAAGAGCTTCCTAAATTGGTGGTGCAAATGGGGGGGGGGGGGGGGGGGGAACTGAGCTCACTTCCTTTATGCTGAGATGGAGAGAATTCAGATAGCATGTCTTTGCAAGCAATTCACTTTGAAACTGCTCCACCAGCAACTCATCACAAAGAAATTAAATAGGTGATTTTTTTTACCTTAGCAGGGAGATAAAGTGCTGGGGGAAAGCTTTAAATGCTTAATTTCTTCCTGTTGGCTGCTTATAAGAGACAAAGCAGCAGGGCCAAAAGAAAAGATGCTAGAAAATTCTTGTAGGCCGAAGCACGCAGGCCTTTAAGTGGTGGATGTGAGGGAAAATCCCCCCAGGTGCAGCTTCTCCAGTTCTTACCATTATGACAAGAAAAGCTACCCCAGGTGTAATTCTCATTTCTAAGCAGCTCTTACAACTGCAAGGGCCATTTCTGTCATAGACTTGGAACACAGGAGGGACACAAAGGATAATGGCTGAACTATCTAGATCATTTACAAAGAGAAGAAAGCAAAATCAAGTCAGAATTGTTCCGGGCATGGAGGGGCTGAGACATCAGCTTGCCTTTCTCTTTCCCTCTGTGGAAGCTGCTCTGACTTGAGGTGGGGGGGGGGGGTACAACTGCAGGCACAGCTGAGGGAGATGGCCCCAGGGATAAGGATCCTTGGCCTTTGGAGGAAAAATGTATAAGGACCTATGTTGGTCCTGTATTTTCCTCTCTAAGTGGAAATAGGTTAGGTGGAGATCAAGGAGAAGGTTTTTGCCCACCTACCCCTTGAATGAAACACATACACAAGTAGTGGGTTAAACTGGGTAATTATTTATTTATGAGTAAGCTGATCTGCTTCCATTATCTCAATTAAGCACAGGTTATCTCATGCCTGTGAAGCGGGCTTCCTTAGGGCAACTCCACCTTGGCTCAGAGCCCTTCCTTATCCCACCCGTCAAAACCTGCATGTCACATGTGTAGAGGAGATGTGAGAGCACACCCCAGCCCAAGACTGCTAAGCCCATAAGGCTTGACATATGCTCCTCAATCCCCAAAGAGGCCCATGGCCAGGCACCCCAGATGGCTAAGCCACTAGATGTTGAGCCCAGAATGGCCACTGCCTTGCTGTGGCCACTTCCTTTACCCAGCCAGTCCCTCCTGATAGGTCAGCATTCCCGTGCTGGATCATCATTGGCTTTGCTGCTCCCCCCATTCTTTTCACTCAAGGATGTGGGGGGGGGGGCAAAAGCCTGTGCTTGCCCAGGTGTAAGCACAGGTCATCTTTTCCCTGGAACTCAGCTTTGATCTGAATCATGAGAAGCCACAACTGCTCTATAATCTTAAGAAACCTACAGGAGATCCATCACTGACATCACTTCTAGTGAGCAATCCTAAGCAGGTCTACTCAGAAGTAAGCACTGTTTGATTCAGTGAGGCAAGAAAGTGTCCTTAGGATTGCAGTCTTCGATATTTAAGCACAATAGATGGAAGTTTGACTTTCTGTTAAGGACCTAAGCTAGAGGGGATGGCAGGAGATGGCAACTTGGCTGCTGCTGACTCACATCTCCTTGGCAACATCTAATAAAAGAAACAAGGGATCCAGCGTCCTTGCATTCCGCATTTTCCATTTCATTGACTGCAGTCAGGGAAACAACAGAACGTGATGATGTCACATCACATTTCCCTTTTAGAAATGAAGTTTTCACAGCCAAAAGGCTGACAGGCTGCTAGACTAACTGTCCTCACGAGAGGACCCTGCATTCTGACAGACTTGGCTGTTTTGGTAATGCCTGGTCAAGCTTTTTTTTGAAGCAAATGACTGCAGAGTGAGATAATGAATAGTTCTGTTTTAATACTACTTTTATCCTACTTTGAAATACTGTATTAGCAGAAACCAAGTTTCAGTCCACATTTTCAGTGGCATCCTAAGCAGAGTTACACCCTTTTACAATCCATTTCAGTCAATGAGTTTAGAAAGGTGTAACTCTGCTTAGGTCTCCATTCTTGGTCTCGTTCAACATTACCTGACTCCAAAGGCCTCAGAACATAATACAGATTATTTACTAATGTGAAGAGTGTGATGTGTTCTAAAGACTGAGTATTCTTCAACCTAATAAAAATGTCTCATAAAAGATTTTTTTTTTTTTGCAGAGTTCAGGAGACAATCTATTCAAATAATCAGGCATTGTCAAAAAAATTGGCTATTAATGCTTCTGCAAATAAACTCCTGGATAACATCTTGGTTGAGCTGCTGAAACAATCTCCTGTAAAATATCTACTGTGTACGTTTTAATCCTGTGATTCCTTAAAGGAGCTTAGAGTGAACACATGGCTTTCCTTTCCACATTGTATCCTGACAAGCACCCTGTGAAGTAGGTTAGGCTTATTCAGTTCGTTTCATGACTGGGTCCTCCAGACTGTAGTCCAACTCTCAGACTGTAGTCCAACTCTCTAATTTCTGTTGCACAGTGTTATCTCATTCTTTGATAAGATACTACATGCAAACTTAGGTAGAGTTGTATGCCTTTAAGCAGCTGCTAAACGTAGCAGGTGAAACTTTTTCCATCAGTCACCTGTGTGCTAGGAAAAGGTTAACAGCTACATTTCTGCCTTTAGTAGGCACTTGATTTGGTTTTTGTCTTTGACAAGTCTCACACCTTGGAATATTTGATACCTGCTTTTATTTTTCTCCCTCTTAGTAAAGGCATAGGTGTATAATAAATCTAGCAACCTTGTCCACTGTTGGCTTCCTGCTATAAAAGGTACCCTCTTCTTTTGCTTCCCTACTTTGATCTGGGGAAAAGCTGCCATGTTTTTCTGATTAAAGCCATTTAAAGTATCATGGCTGCTTACTACAGGCCTATGCAAATTTTCTTTGCCTATAGGAGCTAACTGAAAAAACTAGAAGCCAGATTTGTGAGTAAATCTTCAGAGTTCCATATATTAATCACTATATTTTCTAATCCTAACCTCTTGACAGTTTCTCTTAATTTTAATACAGTTTTGCCAGAAGGGTTGTATATAAAGATAGCTATAGGCATGGTTGTCATTGCTACAACAAAAAGGTAACTCCTGACCCCAACCTAACTTCTCCCTTATTTCTGGTGATTCCATTATTGCTTCAAAAGTTCCATTTAATTGAATACTGGGCGCCAGTATAGGAAGCATCTGGTTAAGAAATGAATTTACCGACCACCACTGAATGGTGTAAAGTTAACACATAGACAAGACCTTTGTGCACATGTATTTTTGTGCCACATAACAAAACATATTCTGATTTGAAATGATAAATAAGCTTTTATCTCTGATTGAGAGATACTACAATCAAATATCTGCTAAAAATACTAGGCACTGTGGTGACCTGGCACCTGGAATTTGTGAAGTCCTGGCTTAGTATTTATGTATTCTGAAAGATATCTCCTTTTGAGTTTAATCGAATTTGCTTAGTGTGAGCAAATTAGTCACCATCTGTAGAAACAATGTGACAGGCTAAGTGGAATTAATACTGAGTATACAACAAATTGAGAGACTAAAAGGACACACCCACTGTCCCATACTTTGAGATTCTTGGCGTGTTTTGTGGGCTGAAAGGCGTGCTGCATTCAGTGTGGCCTGCTGCCTGATAGACTTGCAGTGGGTTACAGATCCAGCCTTTTCAGAGTGAGGTTGCCAGGTATGAAAAATTCATAGGATTTTTTGTTATTTTGTTATTTTTATTTTCCCATTAATAGTCTTTAGGATACCTTTCAATCAAAAAGATGGTTTAGAAGTTACTTAGCTGTATGACATTAAAGCCTGCCAAAGTTACTGCTGCTGCATTCAATTGTGAACACATTTGACTTTTCTGATTCTGTAGGCGAGGACTTCTAAAGGCAAAACCTGTGGAATAGCAGGATGAAGCTTAACTTGGCCCCAGTTCTGCAAACTATTAGTTATACTCTGGATCAAGCAGGGGTATAAAGTGCTCAGTCTTTGCTAACAAGGTCCTGCATATGACACCAAAAAGAACTCTGCATCCATTCAGTAAGGTTTTTTACAATGTACAGGTAATTGGAGGTCATTACAAGTACAGTTGTAGTTACCTAGTACCTTTCAAAACACTGCTGTCTCTTTGAAGGAAGAGCCTTATACATACCGAATGAACTGAAGGTTACCCACTTAAAACTACTTTTATAACCCTTTCAGATCTTTAAAATCTGACCAGGACTGAGTTTCGATTTGATTTTTTTACCCCTTTAATACTCCCCAATAAATTGTTTCAAATTAAGCAGTTAAAAAAAAGTTTTAAAAAAGGAGCCCTAAATGAGTCTTCATTCTCTTCAACCTTTTTCCTCCTTACATGTTGCTTTTAAAAGTATTCTTTCTAGATCAAGTCATCTAAGGAGACAGATTCCCACATCGCTCTAGGACAAGTATTCAGTATGCTTCAAAGGAGATGGTGGTAGTGTTTTAGCTCCTCGTCCTGGTGATTGTCCACACCTTGGGGAAGGAGTTACTCTGCTCATCCTGGAAGTGCTAGATCATCTGCTACAGGTGGAAGCAACAGATGCCTTGGCCAGGTCCTGAATGCAATGAGAAAACATTAATGCTATTTAACATAGTTGGGTTGAGATAGAAGATGGGAAGTTTGATTTGTTTCCACCTGTGTGTCTGTTAGTAGATAAATGTGTGAAATGTAAGTTATGTCTCTGTGTTATTAGTTGCGTCTTTATAACTTTTGTAAATTTGTTCTAATTTTCTAAGGAAGGGTGAGATTAAAGGGACAGTAGCTGCTATTATCTACATTCCACTTCCAGGCTGTTCTGTTTTGACTTGTTGAAGGAAAGTTTTCATTCCACTAATTTCCTGATCAGGCTTAACTTGTGAGTCTTGTTGATTCACTGGGACTTATGCCCAAGTAAGTGTTTTTTAAGATGGCAGTCTTAATACGCAGGGTTTAAAACAAGACTGCATATAATATAATTAGGAAATGGTAGTATTGCTGAAACCTTCTGGGAGGATGCAAAAGGGCAGACTGTATCATAGTTTCCAAATATGTGGTTGTTTCCATCTTTTGCAAAGTTATCCACATCCCCAGTTTTATTTTCATATGATTTTTTTGTTTCTTTCCCTTAGAAAAAGATTCTGGTATTGTGTCAGAATTTAGGTTACAAGTTCTGCCATTTTCCTGGGCTGAATCTTAATAGCGGCACTTGGTAAATGAAATCTCTTCTGAAGTGGGGAAAAATGGACTGGGGAAAATTTAATTGTATTGTGTTTGGAGTGTTGGTGGTGCTCAGTTGTAAACTTACTTGAAATGCTGGTCTGACCTCCTTATAACACTGGCTGTAATAGTAGGTAGTATTGATGTGCTGTCATGCTTGTGCTAAGCTTCATCTGGAGCATTTACATGCACTGCTTAATTTTTAAAACAAAAGAAGGCACTGCTCAGATCTGGCTGAAAACACTACTCTTGAGTATAGAAACCTTTCCATTAATTCCAGATGTAGTGTTTGTAGTTTCTTAGTGGTGAGATAAATGTATTCTTCCATATGTTCAGGGACACTATCATTGGTTTCATGTCTGAGGCATGGCAATGAAGACCGACAATAGGGATGTCCTGTGGATTCTGTCATACTTTTAGTGCTGGTGCATTAAGTCTTAGGACTGTACTGTGTGAAGTGCAGTGAGATCCAGTGTTGTGCAATGGCTAGAATGTCACATTAGAAGTAGGGTGACTTGAATTCAGAAGTCCACTCAGCAGTGAGGCTCACTGGATATCTTTGGGCGACCTTCATTTGGCCTAATGTACACCATGGTTTGTCATGAGGGTAAAATGCAAGACTGATGCAAACCATCTTGAACTCCTTGGGAAAAGGGTAGAATAAAAGTGTAATAGATAAAAGAAGCTAAACATTAAGGTTTGTGATTTAAGGGTGTTGGATAGTAGGATTAAACATAAACAGGATTCACATTTGCCAACTGTCTCTGAGGCTCCCATTCGTACACAATTGATTGCTCTTCCTCTTTTTTAAAAAGGCTCTTACCTTACCAAATTTATGAAGGTTCTTGATACATAAAAGTCAACACATACTGAAGCTGTGTAGCACCCTCTCCCCCACTCCTTCACCCTTCCTGTTGAGTCTGTTGGGGGTTTTTTAATATGGTGAGCCTAAGAGTGGGGGGAAGGTCTTCCCTCATACACAGCATGCAGCAATTTTAACAGCTTTAATAGGGCCAGTGAATGTAGTGGTTAGAGTGTCAAACTGAATGGCTTCAAATCCTTGTTCAGCCCTGAAACTTTTTAACAGATCTTGAGCCAGTTATCCTATCTTTATCTAACCTACCCCTCCAGACTGTTGTAAAGAGGAAAGGAACGAGTGCTACGCTAACTTAAGGGTATAGAACAATCTAAAGGGTTAAATTCTTAGAAATGTAAGAATTTGCCTTTACATTACACATTTAAATCCAATAGTGTGTTTGGACTGTATATAATTCTTATGCGTGTTTACTCAGCAGTGTCCCCACTGAGTGCAACAGAAATGATTTCTAAGTAAGTTCACATAGGACTGTAGCCTTAGACTGAAATTCTTTTGCGCTCCTGTGTGCTCACTGAACTCAATAAGACTTTCTTTCCAGTAAACCTGCGTACAATAGCTCTGTTGTTTCTTTAAAAGCCTCTTTCCTGTAGTTCTGGAGGCTTCCTAATATTCAAGTATCCAGTAAAGGCTACTGAAAGAGTCAAACTGATGGAACAGATGGACTTTGCTTTGATTTGTGATGTCAGGTTCCATAACATTCTTTTGCTTTATGAAAATCAATGTAAAGCATTATAATCCCATGTTTTTCATTTAGGATTATTATGCGGAAACCTGTGTGATAAAAGTACAAACAATGATACTTAACCAGATGTATAGAATCTGAAAATGGTGCATATATTACAGATTTACATTTAGAAACGAACAGCTTTACTTTAGTTTTGCATTTTCCTGATTATGGCTGGTTTCATTTCCTCCCCCCTCCCCTCCTGTTTTGGGTACCAAATGGTCTTTATTTAAAGACTAAACAATGAGTGTGTGCTGAATATTGATGAACTTAATCCCTTTGAGGATTACCATTATTTGTACCCCCTCAGAATACAAATGCCTCGCTTCATGTAGACCAGTATGCTGAATTATCTGTAACATCATTAACCTTTAACCCTTTCTGCAAAGAATCTGTCTGTGTATGTGCACCAGTGTGCATATTTTTAATATTATTTTATTTTTTATATTATAGCACTGCTTCTCTGCGCTGTGGAATTGCATACATGCTCTTAAGTGCATACCATGCACAACTGAGATAACAACATGCTTTAGCAAAATGTGAATTATTAAAGCAGCATGGTGATCCCAGCCTCAAGAGCTCCTTTTTTCTCTTCAGTGAATAATCAGGATGCAATTACTGGAACTTCAAGTTTAACTTTCTTCTTCACCTTCTCTCTATCTCTTTTTACTCCCCAGAACTTGAACTTTTGAAATCCTGAAATGTAAGACATGCAGTGACAGACTGATCTTCCCAGACTTTACAATGCAAGAGTTTCAGACAGTGCAGAAGGAGGTCTCTGTTGACAAGGAATTATTATTCACACCTATCAAAGACAGCTGGGAGTGTAGCAGGCTGAGTCTGAAAAGGCAACGGTGCCATAAGCTACCATTGGAAGGAGCTGTCTGCAGCTCTTGGTGCTCTACTGAGCATGTCCCAGAGGAGTCCTGTGCTAGCAGCACATTATGCAAAAAGGCAGCTCGAGCAGCTGGGAGAGAGGCAGAGCAAGCCTTGGGTCCGCTTGCATCACCACCGCTTGAAAACAAGCCTGGATTACTCGAGAGGCTCTGGCTGCCGGGCCAGCTGAATGAAGCCGCGCGGCATGGCTTGATTTCTGACGTAGCAGGATTGCTAAACAACATGGGGAACCAGGATGGAAAGCAGAAGAGGAATGCAGGTGATGTGCATGAAGGGGGTGAGGATGCTTCTGGGCCCAGGGATGCGGAGGGCACAAAGAAGGGAGCAGGAAGCAAAAAGGGACTGGGGAGGCACGGCAAAGGGAGTGAATCCAGCAAAAAGAAGGGGAAGTCAGAGTCCAGGGCATCTGTGTTTTCCAATCTGAGGATCAGGAAAAATCTGTCCAAGGCTAAAGATGGAAACAGCAGCTCCAGAGAGGATGTTTTAGAAAGCCAGGCCTCGCAAACGGGAGAGCTGGACAGCGCTCATTCGATTCTTACCAAAACTCCTGATATAAGCATTTCTGCCGATGAAGGGGGGCTCTCGGACACAGATGTGGACCATTTTGAGATAACAAATGAAACGCGTCCAGCTGCTGCAGAGCCGCAGGATGGACAAAGGACCAGCTCCGGCTCGGATACGGATATATACAGTTTCCATTCAGCTACCGAACAAGAGGATTTGCTTTCTGATATTCAGCAGGCTATTAGACTGCAACTGCAGCAGCAGCAGCAGGGGGCAATTAACACAGGAACTGAGCAGCATGGCACCAAAACAATGGATCTACACATGGCTAATTCTCAAGCTACCCCCTTAGATTTTGAAAGGTTTCTTTCTCTAAGCAGCGACAAAGACAGTAGTCCAGATACTGAGCAGGCTGTCTCTGCAAAATCGGAAATTACAGGCTATATCCCCACTGGCAGTATTGAATGTGAAATGAAGGAAGAGGGCAATAACACGGGCTATCCCTGCAGCAGTGTGTTTGATATGGAGGAGCACAGGCAATTGCCAGAGGAGCAGGAACAGCCTGCTGGTGGAGTAAACGATTTTAATGCTGCAGTGGCTGAAAATGGGACTCTGCCAGGCAGTTCTGTGTTTAATTTTCCATCCCCGGTAGGAGAGTCAGAGACTGAAGTCGTAGGTATTGAATCTGCAGGTTCAGAAATAGAGGGTAGTATAGCAGATGCAGGCCACGATCAGGTTGATGGAGCCAAAGAAAGGAAATTGAGTGTGTCGGTAAGCAGAGAGGCAGTGGAGGATGGGTTTTCTGCTGAGATGAAAAATAGTACTTTTTCCTCCAAGGACATCTCGAGCAGTCCTGCGCATAGTTCCAAATGTTTCAAGCCTTATCCTCCCATAAATCCATGCTACATCAAAACCACCACAAGGCAGTTGAGTTCTCCAAACCACTCACCTTCTCTGTCCCCATCCCAGAGCCCACTTTTTAAAAGGAGGCGCGAGTCCTCCCAGCGAAAAGCAAGCGACTCAAGCAAGAAGCAGCGGTCGTCCAGTTTGGCTGGTACGTTCAGCCGCTCAGCTGACTGGACAGATGAAATTTTGGATCATAAAGGTGAAATAGCTCAAAAGTCAGGCTCGGCAGACTTCTTGGAGTACAGGCGGGTGAGAGATAGCTTTCAAGGAGAGAGGATGCCTTTGAATCACTCAAGAAAGACCTCAGTGATGCCACCTTCTAGTGACGCCTTCCCCAATGTGTTCAGAGGTGAGTGACATCAATAAAGAGTTGCTGAGAGCTCAGGTGCAGAAAGTAGGTGTCTAGGGTAGGGGTAGTAATAGGTCCTTTCTCTCTTAATTTCCATTAATATGCAAATTGATACCCCCCCAAACTTTGCAAATATTTGAATACGTTAGCAGAAGAAGAAGAGATTGGAATTATACCCCACCCTTCACTACCTAAGGGAGTCTCAGTGCAGCTTACAAACTCCTTTCCCTCCCCCTCCCCACAACAGACACCCTGTGAGGTAGGTGGGGCTGAGAGAGCTCTGAGACAACTATCCTTGAGAGAACAGCTGGTACAGAGCTATGGCTTGCCCAAGGTCATCCAGCAGGTGTAAGTGGAGGAGTGGGGAATCAAACCTGGTTCTCCCAGATTAGAGTCCGCACACTTAACCACTACACCAAACTAGCTCTTAGCATGTGGGTTGTTCTGTGACTTCAGTGGAAATGAATGCATAGATAAGTTTGCAATGTTTGTTTATAAATTCCTTTGCTGTGGTATATTTAAAGTATTTAGCATGCAACTGATAGGGAATTTATAAATATTCTATTTTGAGTTAGTTGTATGTATAAATTCCAGCAGAAGTATATGTGGAGGTCTGTGTGCCGAAAGCTGCCTAGAATACTTGTGTAGACCATTTAATGTTTAGAGCATTTTATAGTATTGCCAAGGTTTGTTTGTTTGTTTTTAAAAAATGCAGCACACTAAGTGGGCCATAATAATTTTCATATTACAAACAAACTCTTTCTAAATCAAAGTGACTGTGCGTGGTTGAATCCAGAACTCCAGAATCAAAGCCCAGCGTTTTGTCTGTGAGGGCATGCTGTCAGCTGATCATTTTATATAGAGAGTGTTTTCCATTCATTTATAGCTTTCTTTCCATTGTGAAGTTATTTGACAATTCATATCCTGTTTAATTTCCTTGCCACAACGTGACAATGTGTGTGGTGTGAGGGTCACTTATTGATGCCGTGGCTGGAGTGGAGAATTGAAGAACCCAGATCTCCCAGTTCAGCAATGTCTGGTAGGCTAGAAGTAGTCTGTGTCTGGCCCACAAAGTGCATCTGCCCTCCTTAGAATCTTTCTGCAGTCCTGTCCTGCCCACTGCTGCTACTGTCAAATAACTTGCTTGTAGTCTGGTCATCTGATATGCGGGGGCGGGGGGGCAGCTTTTCCATCACACCAGATGTAGACTGTATGTTCTCCACTTCTTCAGTAGGGCACAGTTCATTGCTTGGGATATTCTACCTAATCGCACTACCTGATTTTCACTTTTTCCTTCTCTAGTGTTGTTAGCCTTCAGAGACTTTTTCTGCAGTCAAGAAAAGTTGCTTGGATAATAAGTTTGCTCTTTTGAGTGGTCATGAATGTGAGTGGAGGTTGTTGTAGGTAGTGGCGGGGGGGCTTGGTGAACTGTACATTAAAAAAACCCTCCTTTATTTTCCTAATTTCCCCCCCCCCCATTAAGCTGAAGCATTGGTTATTTGATCGACTTAAGTTCACCCTGACCTGGATGGCCCAGGCTAGCCTGGTCCTATCAGGCCTGGAAGCAGAGTAGGGTCAGTCCCGGTTAGTACTTAGCTGAGAGACCACCAAGGAAGTCCAGGGTTGCTACACAAAATCATTTGTCTCTTGCCTTGAAAACCCTATGGAGTTGCCATAAGTCAGCTGTGACTTAACAGGACTCCCCCCCCCCCCTTAAATTCATTTTGACCAATGTTGTTAATCTAGGTTGCAGTTAGGTTTCATAGAATCATGTGGTAGGACTCTCACTAACTTTAAAAGTGTGACATACTTAGGGTTGCCAGGTCTCTCTGGGCAGCTGGCAGGGGATGGGGAGTGGGCTTAGCTATTACCATAGAGTTTTTGCCCCAAAACCAGAGCGTTTCCCTGACATCCCTGATGTGCCTGCGTCACTTCTGGGTCATTTTGGAAGTCACATCAGGGACATTGCTAAAACTTTGGATGAAATTTCCTTTTTTTGCAGCAAGTCTCCTCCCCCACCAGCCGACTAATCAGCAGCAGAGGCCCCCGCCCCCATCATCCCTAGACATACTGCATTGAGTGTAACCCTAGGAGGACTTGTGTTCAAATCTTCACTCAGCTATGAAGCTCTCTGGAAGGCTTTCTCATCTGCCTATCTTGGTTTTAGTATATTTTTATCTCATCCTTCCTTGAAAGAACTCAGAGTGGCATACATGGGTTTCTCCTTCTCCATTTTATTCTCAAAAAAATCCTGTGGGATAGGTTACACATAGTCCCAGATTATCCAGCTGGTCTCATGTCAAGCAGGACTTTGAATTCAGGTACCTGTAGTCCAGTACTCAGACCACTACACCTCACTGGCTCCTAAGATTGCAAGTTTGTTGGGAAGAGAAGATGAGATACTCCCATGTATGCTGCCCTGAACTTCTTGGAGGATGATTGGAATATGATATATTCTGGCTTTCATTCTCAAATGTTACATATGTAGCTAAGTATTATTGATTCAATGGTTGATGGGTGCAGAGGTCTGCTGTACGCTCCCTTAAAATCCAACTCAAATTGCTACTTATGGCAGAGAGTAATACAAGCACAAGCACTGCTTCAAAATCAGCGGGACATAGAAACACAGCTGGAACGGACCTCAAGGTTCATCTAGTCCAACCCCCAGCACAATGCAGGGAATTCAAAGCTACGCCCCCCCCCCCTCCCAGTGAACACCAGCTCTGGGCTCAGAGGAAGGCAAAAACCTTCAGGGTCCCTGGGCCAATCTGGCCAGGGGGGAAATTCCTTCCTGACCCCAAAGTGGCAATCAGTATTACCCCGGGCAGGTAAGAAAGGGCCATGAGTTGAACACTGGCTCATCCCTTCCCACCCTCCCTCTCTGCTTGAATTTACAGAATCTGAATTGCTATCAGATAGCCTCTGCTTAAAAGAGAGCCTCCAAAGAAGGAGACCACCCCCCCAAGCCTGTTCCACTGAGGAACCATTCTAACTGTCAGGAAGTTCTTCCTAATGTTTAACCCCCAAACCTTTTGATTTAATTTCAGTCAGGTCTCATGTGTATGACAGCCCTTCAAATACTTGAAGGTGGCTATTATATTACCTCTTAGTCATCTCCTTTCTAGGCTAAACATACCCAACTCCTTTAACCTTTCCTCATAGTACTTGGTCACCAGACCCTGTTGAAAATTAGTTTGTATTGTTGTAATATATTCAAAATAGAGTTCCTAGATCTGGGATAATAAATATTGAGGAATATATTTCTCAACAATCCTGTTACAGTTGCATTCAGTTAAGACTAGAATTCATATTGCAGATTTAAACCTTGGTGTTTGTGTTTAAAAAGATTCATCTTAATGTTTGTTGTGTTTCCTTTAAAACTCATTGTAGTATTGTAGTATAAGTCTATGTGGGCTAAAGTCTACTTCATCAGATGCATTCAGTGAATTCTTGGTCTGCAATGAGATCTATACACACATGCAGGTGGGCAGGAATTGTGGACATTGGATTAAAAGATCCATGCAATGCATATGAACTCACTGTCTTTTCAACTGACATACAGAAGCTAGGCCATGTTGTCTTGGCAACCAGGCGACGATAGGCTCCCTTTCTTAGTGATGCTGCAGAACTCTCTGATTGCAGCATCTTTCAAAGGAAGGCGGCTGCTGTTTCTCCTGGCCTTGCAACTGGCCCATTGAATAAGGAAGGAGCTACCACAAGGACATCTGGGTGTGGCAGGAGGGGACTGAATCATCACATTTCTGTGCTTATGTCTCCAAAACTGATTTGCTTTACTATTTTAATTGTGAATTGTTTATTGTTATTATAAACCAGCTTGGGAACCATTATGGCAGAAAGGCACTATATAAATAGAGTTGCAATAATAGTAAAGCATTGATTATCTCTGTTGCGTTTCATGCTCTTTTAACCGTATCATTCACTATTTCCCTCCCTCTTCTGTGTCTATATATGTACCAACTGAGATTTCACTTCATGTTTCTGGGAAGCAGGCTCTAGGTCACAACAGCCTTTTGCTACTATCGATCTGTTAACTTTTAAGATGCCACACTGCTCTCTTTTGTGTTTGCTGCAACAGACTAACATGGTTACTCCCACCCCAAATTTGCAATTTATATGAGTAATTGCCAAGATGTGCACCATGAAAGAACTGCTGGTGTGCTTAAATGCATAACTAAAGTTTCATGTGAGAGCATACTCTCTCCCACCTCCAACCACAGGGGAGGTTGCCTGCAGACTCTTTAGCCTGGCTCCTTTCTAGTCAGCCAGTGCAACAGTCTAGGTGCTTCCCAAGGCTTTTCCTTCTTGTTCTGGATGCTTCAGATGCTTCTGTGATGAGAGGATTGGGGAAAAAACAGTCTTACACTCTCCCTCCGTCAAGACAGTGTGAATGGAATAAAAATGACCAGGAGTCTTGCTCAGATTTAATCTTGCATAGGTCTGAGGTGATGAGTGTAAGGGGGAGGAACTACAGTCTATAATATGGGATTTGCCAAACCCCCTTTCTTGCTTAAAAATCCTTTGATCTGCCCAACCATTTCTCTAACACTTATGTGCAGCATTTTAAAAAGTTCTTTCTAGTGCCCTGCTGATTATTGTTAGGATAAAACCCAAGCTCCTCTCTCTCAAAAAAAAAAAAGACAAAAAAAGAAAAGGGGAGAAAAAGGGGGGAGTGGCTTGGGCTTCTGTTCCATGAATGCATCTTTTTCAGTATCTTGAACATTGTTTTCTTTCCTCAGACTTTGTTTTTTGGGGTTTTTTCCCAGTTCACTGACTGACTGTAATTGTTAAACAGATTGTTCTACCTTTTTGCATACCTGTGTCAGTTGGGTTTGGAACTTGAAGCCTATTATCCTTCAGTTTACCCAAGATCTTCTTGTGAAAGTGCTGGACTAGCATCAGTTGCTGAAAACAAGCTGGTGGTTTCCTTGGTGGTTTCAGAAAAGTAAAAATCATGCGAAATGAGAGATTTCCCCTTTCAGTGGCTATTGGGGAGAAACAAACTATTCATAAAACAGGGGGCGAAATGTTCTCAATATTTTTGAAATACAGAGCCACAAATATTCTATTATACATCATTTTTAGCCCCCTTCTGCAGCCCTGGATAAATATTTTTAAAATGGCTACCAAAAAGTTAATGCTGATAAGATAAAGTCAATTAGATTCTAAGGGCTGCAAGAGGCTCTAATTATGGGAAACCTGGTGGGGACAAGCCTATCTATTTCATGTTGCACCTGCTTAGTTACTGCTTTAAGATACTGAGTAAAGTTCTGGTTTAGGCTTGCCAGCCTCCAGGTGGGGCCTGGAGATCTCCTGCTTTTACAACTGATCTCCAGCTGACAGAGATCAGCTTTCCTGGAGAAAATGGCTGCTTTGAAGTGTGGATTCTATGGCACTGTGGCCCCTTCCCTCCCCAAACTCTGCCGTCTCCTGGATCCACCCCCAAAGTCTCCAGGTATTTTCCAACCCAGACCTGGCAACCCTATTCTGGTTTAGAGTCTAGGAGACCCAGGTTCAAATTCCCAGTAGTCATGAAAGTTTGTTGGGTGACATGCTTCAGAGTAACCTATTTCACAAGGTAATTGTTGTGATGATAAAACAGGTGGGGAGTACAGTGTTATACATTGCTTTGGATACCCATTAAATAATTAATAAAAAAATTAGAAGGCTTCAGACCCACCCATATTATATCCCCAACCTATACTTCCCAAGAATCCTAGCTGTGTCAGAGTACACTGCACACACTGGCTGAGGGAGCTTTCCTCTCATGCGAATGTGCTCCCAGATTGGTTTAAAACTTCTTTTCTGTCTGGAGCAACGTCAGCATCTAAAAGAACTGTGGCTGGCCTCAAAGGCAGGAGGACACATTCTTGACCTTTAGCTGAGGTGTGTGGGGGTAAAAGGCATGTGGTGATCAAGAACCACACTGGAGGACAGGATTCTGCCAGTTTGAGACTATTCTGTGGAGAGAGGTAGAACCTCTGCCACTGAAGTTGTCCCTAGGCCTATCTGATCTCTGAGCTTTGTGAAAATTCAGAATGGGGAATGAAAGCAATGAACAAATTTGTGAATTTTTCTTTCTGTAATTAAGTGGTAACAGAAGGATATACCTCCATCGCAAAATAAAATAGGGTCCCTGTGAATGTTATTTTTTTCATAGTATATTCAAGCTGGTGTACAGACTACACTATCTGTGGAGGAATATAATTAATGAAAGGAACAATCAACTCATCATTACTGCCTTCCTGTGCCATCCAGACTGCATCTCATTTGATACATCTTCCCTAGGGTGTATCTGGGCTCAAATACATGAGATGCTGTGAGTGCCACAAACAGGGCTCTTAGCAAAGTTTCCCTTTAAAAGTCAGGTGTGCAGGGACTCAATTCTTATTGGACCTCCAGTACCAGGGGGTTCCATAAATGGAACTTTTAAGTAATCTCATGTTGAGCCCGAATTTGTTGGGTGAGCCAACAATTGGGGCATATTTATCCAACTCCCATATGTATACTGAAAATAAAAGAAAGAGGATTATTGCTGCAGGTACATGTCTCCTCACTTTTTTTGATAATGGAAATTATTTTGTAGTAATAATTTGTATTGCACCGTATAGGAACAGAGGAGGGCTGCCAAGTCTGCCCGCGGGGTGGGGGATCCCCCGCTACAGGGGTCCCCAAACCGCCGGTCCGCATTCGGCCAGCGGGGGGAACCCCACCCCTGAAGTCGTCCGGTCAGGACAACATCCCCAGAGTGATGATGTTACCGGAAGTAACATCATCACGTTGTGCACATTGCCGGGGCGATGCTCTAGCAACCGCCCCAAAAACTCTATGGTACCACTTCCGGTGACATCATCACAGCATGTGTGCTTCGCGCGCGTGCCGGGAAACTCCCGGCAAGAAGAGGACTCCCCCCCGCTTGCCTGTGGTGAGTACTTGGCAACCCTAGAACAGAGATGGAGGTATGGTTTCTGAACAAAAGCAGAGCAGCTAAATATGACAGGAACTGGGATCAGCGTTTGTGGATATCATATTTTTCCCCCTTGTAATTCAAGTACAGTAGAGAACTGAGGCCTTGTGCTCAAACTGTGGTGGTTTCAAATGGGGTTAGGCCAGGATGGTTAGTCAAAGGCCTGAATTGGTTCAGAAAGTTAATTTTATCGGGTTTCTAACAATCTTACCAAATTTGACTCCTGGTTTTTTTTTTTCCTTCTTGTTTCAATTATGAAGGAAAAACTGAACCCTATTTAGGGCCACCACACCCAACTGGAGCACCCAGGTCCTGTTGCCTACCACCGCTCAGAGCAGCCTTGTGTGTATATGTGTATATGTACACACACACATATACACAAACATACATATTCATATATATTTGCTGCTCTCACATATGACGTATGGTGACCCCATGGGGTTTTTTAGGGAAAGAGATGTTCAGAGGTGGTTTGCCATTGTCTGCCTCTGTTTTGCAACCCTGGACTTCTTTGGTGGTCTCCCATCTAAAAGCTAAGCAGGGTCAACCCAGCTTAGCTTCTGAGATCTGATACGATCAGGCTAGCCTGGGATATCCAGTTCAGAGCAGCATAGCACTACCTGAAATAAATAAATACAGATTTAGAAGCTCTGTGGGAGAAAATGCAGATTCCACCAACTGGGAAGCTACAAAGGAACAACTTATTACAATGTACAACCTCCACAAAACTGAAACGAATGGGCTTATTCAGCTGTATAAGCCAGACTTTATTTCTAGACAAATGCCTATATTTCAGCAGGTCAGATCTGCATAGGTAATGGGACTTAGAATGTCACCTGCTTAGAAGATAACCCATGATGCACATATCTTTTTTCTAGCATAGTTATTAGCCATGCACTTTTGATACTGAGAAAATGGGAGGTCACATGTTCAGGATTCTTTTATAAGAGGCTTTACGTGAAATACTCCAGGTTTGAAAGTAGCAATCTGTGACCCAATGTACACAGCTTTCCCCATTTCCTGCACACATATTGTGGTTTCCCAACAAATCTCTGCAGCATTCTGCTACACTTGCTTAGATATCTCTGCTGCTTCTTGAACCATTGTGATGTAGTTCCTATAAGTGATACATAATCTGAGCATTTTTGTTGAATTCAGATATTCCCTGGGGCTTTAAACAGTGATCTTGGTAGCAGCAGGCAGGCAGCAAATAGCTGCCCTAGTTTACAGTCCTCCGTGTTTGGGCTGTTTGCCATGTTTTGTTGTTTTTTTTGAGCAGTCCACGTGCTCTTTTCTGTTTAAGGATTTTCTAACTCGTGACATAAATGGTAATGAGTAATTGCAATGGCAAAGTTTTCATAAATAATCCATTGCAGTAAATGCCGAAAGAACACTTAAATGAGATGTAAGGATTTAGGCCTTAAATAAGCATAAAAGACTTCTCTTGGCTATTTTAGGAATGAAATATACAATGGTGCTGTGCTAACAGAATCTGTTCTACTTTTGACTACTATGCTTCTGGATCAGAGCTTTATAAATCCCTTTTCTTGCACAGAATTACTTCCTGTATTGAAATGAATGGGAAATGTCCCATAGGGGTCGGAGTTCATGGGTGAGAGAGATTTTATATGGATGAGTTTCCTTTTCAAAACGTTTGCTGCTTCTGTGTAACCAAATCTCATTTCAGAGCAGTAACATCTAAATATGATAAGAAATCACATGAAATGGAAGTATCATGTCAAACACTCCTGGTACTACCTTTGGGACCAGGTATCCTGGCACAGGGATTTCTCACATGATCTGCCCATTCCATGGGAGATAAGATGGAAAAAGATGAGATGAGAACTGCAGGGCTTTGTGTGAGAAGGAGCAAGAACATCCACCACATTATAGGGAAAAAGCCAACCAAAGTATCAAAAAAATAGTATGCAGACTTTCCCCTAAACATCTTCACCAGGCTGGATGGTCATTTTTTTAAAGTGAGGGTGGAGAATGAATACAATGTTTCAAGGCATGATGGAAAAAACTTCTGTGCCTGTAGTTGCACCTGTGAGGTTAAGCTGGTAAAAATTTTGAGCGGTATTATCCCTATGCATTAAGAAGAGCTGAGGGGATACTCAAAGGTTGGGGAGAATATTTTGGAAGTGGAGTCCAAGAGTTATATATATAAGAGTTATGTACTTAAAATACAGAGAGTGGCTGTTATGAGGGCTTGAAATAGCTCTGAGAGTATGAGGAGCAACAAATGTGTGTTTACTATGTGGTAGGGTCACATTAGGCCCAATATCTCAAAGTTTGAAACACCTGATTCTGGCGCATGCATATTGTGATACTTCCACTTTCCCCCCATATTGTACTCTGAGAAACCTGTTAATATTGTAGTTAACTAGGAGTAAGGCCCGTTGTGGGAAGAAATACAACAAACACTAGAAGAAAGCGCCAGGTGAGTGTCCCAGCTGTGGCTGGTGGGGCGGCAGAAGGAAGAGGGAGGCAAGCCATGTTTATTTCCTTCTGCTTAGCTATAAGGCAGGGCTGTCTGAAGTCATTTTGCTGCCCCAAGTGGGTAGTATGGGAGGAGAGCCGCATGGTAACAGGTAGGGCTCCCTCCACCCCTGACTTACATTGATTTGGGGTTATGCAGTGGCAGCTAAGGTAAAAAAGCACCTCCTCCTATGCCATGTCTTCTGCATTCCAAGGGTCTGGAAAGTGGTTCCATAGCCAGTTGCTGGGTTGCCAACTCTGGGTTGGGAAATACCTGTAGATTTGAGGAGTAGAGCCTGGGGAGGGCAGGGTTTGGGGGACGGAGGGATTTCAGCAGAATATAATGCCATAGAGTCCACTGCACAAAACTGCCATTGTCTCCAGGAAAACAGATCTTGGTCATTGGGAGATCAGTTGTAATAGCTGGGAAATTTTCTGTAGGAGAAATGATGTGCTGTGGCTGGGGAACATGGTAATTTCTGGGAGATCTCCAGGCCCCACAGGGAGATTGGCAACTCTAGTGACCATTTAAGGGACGATTGGGATATGTATTTTGCCTCAGGACATATTCAATGACTCCCAACAGCAACAACAAAACTGTTTAGAATGTTAGAGGCAAAGGCCAATCAGGCCACATATGCAAATGACCTCTGTGTTCCAACTGGCTGGGGGGGGGGGGAGGAACAGTAAACTGTTTAGAATATTGGAGACGAGACTCAGGCAACGCAGGCAATCGATAGGGACAGCTTCTGAGTGACACATAATGGAGCCAACTGATTTAGGAGCGTATGGAATGTTCAGAAAGTGCCACTCCACTACTCAATTATATAAAAGGAGAGAGAGATAGGCTGTGACATTACGAGGACTCATGTGGCTGAGCAGCAGAACTAACCTGTTCTTTGATCCTGTCCCTAAAAGACCCTCTCTGTTTTTTGGATCATTAGTTCTGCAAGATCAATATAGAATGAGCTGTGAACAGGCCAGTGAATCTGTAAGATTCTCTTCTCCCTTTACCTATTGCCTGCATTCTTTATTTCTTTTTCTGGTACCAAAATATGGACTTCTGGCTAATTAGAAGTACAGAAAATGAGCGGCAAAACCCAGACCTTTGTACTTGAATTTATGTTTTTAAAAGGGAACTCACATAAAATTTTACATTAGCAGATTGTTTTTAGTTCCTCTTAATGGAAGGAAACTGACAAATGCCAAAGATCTGATTGATCGTTATTGAAAAAAATGGTTTCAATAAAATCAGAGCATCATTATTCTTCATATCCTTTCCAGTCTGGTTTATGCCTTTGCCACCCTGGTGGATGATTTGAGCTAGGAGGTGGACAAGAGGGAGTATGACTCTGATGTTCCTGGATCTTCCAGTGGTTTTCAGTATCATCAATAATGGTATCCTTCTGGACTGCCTGTCTGGCCTTGGCTCGGGAAGCACTGATCTGTGGTGGTTCCAATCATACCTGGAGGGTAGTTTTCAGAAGGTGATGCTGGGGGACTGCTGCTCAGCCTCATGGCCTTTGACCCGTGGGGTCCTACAAGGTTCCATCTTGTCCCCTGTGGTCTTTAACATCTACATCAGCGGTTCTCAACCTTGGGGTCGAACAACCATTTCACTGGGGTCGCCGGCTGGCATCCAAGCCCCTCCCCTTCCCACCCCTCCCTCACCAAAAGCCCTGCTCCGCTCACCCAGAAGTCCGAGCAGAGCATGCTGTAGCTTTCCTGCGGAGTGTGTGTGTGTGTGGGGGGGGTTCAGAGTCCTCTATCTAAAAGTTTTTCTCCTCCAGGTGGCACAACTTCTTCGTCTTCTGGTAAGCTTTTGTGTTGTAAATGTGGAAATCCTTGGGGAACAGGGTGAGATCCCTCCTCCAGTGGCTGCCCCCTCCCCTTTTATTTTGAACACCAAAGTAGAAAGAAAGGTGGAGTGTGTGTGTATGTGTGTGTGTGTATGGACAGAGAGAGAAAGAGAGAGGAGTAGAAAAAACTGTGGATTAAAAACAATATATATCTTTAATCAGGCTTCTTACTATTTTCAGTGCCCAAAAAGTTGAAGCAAAAATGTGGCTTCCGTTTCCCCCTCCTGCTCCAACAGCAAAGTTTGATTCCAACCCAGCTCTCCTCTCCACTCCCCCACCCCCAGTCCTTTTTGAATTTCTCCAGCTTTTCCGTTCTTTGTTACTTCTTAGCTTTTATTTTTAAAAAGAAAGAAATCATTTTTTTTTCTGTTTCTGACTGCTTATGCCAGAAAGAGATGTACTAAAAGGAAGGACAGGATTGCCCATCGAAAACAAAAGGATGTACTAAAAGGAAGGACAGGATTGCCCATTGGAAACAATGGGAAACACTTGAAGGCCCATTGGAAATAATGGGAGCCAGGAATGCCAATTGATTTGCATGGGCTCCACTGTAATACATTACAGTACAAGTAGAGTTGCAAAGAAAATGTGGAATGGATTTTCCATTAGGGTCTCTGGGCCCATATGACAGGCCCCAGCTTGGAATGATAGCCCCAGGGGGTAGAAGAAGCCTTCTGGGACTGGAATGACAGGCCCCAGGGTGGAATGACAGGGCCTGGGGGTAGCAGGAGAGTTCTGGGACTGGAATGAGAGACCACGAGAGTGGAATGACAGCCACTGGGGGTAGCAGGAGAGCCCAGGAAAGGCAGCAAAAGCCTCCCCCCCACCTTCCCTGGGCTCCGCGCCGAGGCGCAGAGCCCAGGAACAGCAGCAAAAGCCGCCCCCCACCCACCTACCTTCCTTCCCCCCCTCTCCCCCCCTCTCTCTCTGTCCCCCTTTCTCTCTCTCTCCCCCCTATCTGCAACAGCCTCTCCCCCCCCACCTACCTTCATTTTCTCATGGCATCTTCTGTTGAAGAAAAGTAAGTCTGAAGCCTGAGTGTTTGTTGTGTCTTATTGGGACTAGCTTGCAAATATATGTGTGTCTAAAGTCTGTATTAAAGTTGTTTGGTGCTAACTGCCACGCAAGAGAAAACATCTGAAAAAGTAGCTTCATTGTTGTGTGTGTTGGCAGAATTTTAGGGTTGGGGGTCACCACAACATGAGGAACTGTATTAAAGGGTCGTGGCATTAGAAAGGTTGAGAACCACTAATCTACATGAAACAGATGGGAGATGTCATCTGGAGAACTGGGTTGGGTTATCACCAATATGCGGATGACCGTAGAAAAGAGCAAGAGTCCAGTAGCACCTTAAAGACTAACAACCTTTGTGGCAGGGAATGAGCTTTCATGAGTCAGTGCTCACTTCTTCAGGTACAGTTAGAATGTGAGTCCATCGGTCCTATATAAGGGGAAGTAGCCTTGGCAAAGAGAAAGGACAAGTGGGAACCTGCAAACACTTGCAGGAAGCATCTCATTTATCTTTGTCCCACCATTTCCTAGCTCACTTCTGTGAAAAGCCCTCTCCCCTTTTCCTGTTTGGTTCTTTCCTTCTAGTGTTGCCAACTTCCAGGTGTGATGTGGAGATTTCCTGGAATCACAACAGATCTCCCAACTGCAGTGATCAACTCCCCCTTAGAGCTGCCAGCTTCAGGTTGGGAAATTCCTGGAGATCTGGGGGTGGAGCCTTTGGAAGGTGAGGTTTGGGGAAGGAAGAGACTTCAGCAGGGTAAAATGCCATAGAGTCTACCCTTCAAAGCAGCCATTTTCTCCAGGGGAACTGATCTCTGTCATCTGGAGATCAGTTGTGATTCTGGGTGATCACCAGCCCCACCTGGAGGTTGGCAACCCTAGTTCCCCTCGAGGAAATTGGCTGCTTTGGAGGGTGGAATCTGGCATTATACCCTCTGAAACCCCTCCCCTTCTCATACTCCACCCATCCTAGGCTCCATCCCCCAAATCTCTAGGGATTTCCTAACCTGGAGTTGGCAGCCCTATCTTCTTTCCACCCAATAGTCATCCTATCCTTATCTGCTCCTCTGTCCTAAGCTTTCCCTCTCCCCCCATCCAGCAGCCTCTGCCTAGGAAAACTGTGGCCCAGTTGTGTGGGCCTCTTAAGGACTTGTGGGGTGGTACCTCCCTTTTCCCTGTATCCCCCTCCCCACACTATTTCTTCTTTCCCTCCCCTGCCAACTTCCAGATCCTCTCTCCTTTCCCTGCCTCATTCTCTCCTTCTCAGCTGTTCATCAATGTACCTTATACCTGGTTCCCATCTTGAGCTACATTTATTGTTTATTTATTTCATTTATGCCCCACCTTTCTCCACAGTGGGGACCAAAGTAGCTTGCATTATTCTCCTCTCCTTCTTTTTACCTGCACAACAACCCTGCAAGATAGATTAATCTGAAAGTATGTGTCTGGTCCATAATCACCCAGTAAGCTTCCACAGTGAGATGGGGATTCAAACCTGTTTCTGGCAGACCCTACTCTGAAGCTCTAACTGCTGCACCACACTGGTTTTTATAGAGTGGCTGCTGTTTAACAGTAGGAAGCAGCCGGGCCTAGTTGAGTCATGCAAGTTGGGTGTATCAAGTTGCCCAGAGGTTGCTGCCGGGCCTAGGGTGGCCAGCCTCTAGGTGGGACCTGGAAATCTCCCAGAATTACAACTGAACTCCAGATGACAGATGTGTCCTGCTGGAGAAAATGACTGCTTTGGAGTGTGCTTTGGAGTGTGGATTCTATGGTACAATATCCTGCTGAGGCCCCTCCCCTCCCCAACTCCACCACAAAATCTCCAGGAATTTCCCAACCTGCAACTGGCAAGCCTAGCCTATCCTGGCCCTCAAAGGCCAAAGTAGGCCTGGAAAGACTACTGACAGAACCAAGCCTGGAATACTGTGGTTGCCTAGCTACAGCCACTGAGGAAATCCATTGCTTAAAGCTACAGGAGTGCCTTTTATCATTTTGAGGCTCTCTCTTTTTTTTAGATTTCACATTTTTCTGTCAATCTAGGACATTTTTCAGGTTTGTAGAAGGATCTGTCTTGCCCATTCACAGCTCCAATCACTAGATTTAAGTATCAGATTTAGTTGATATAGTTATTATATAGATTGTTTCTAAGCACAGAAGGGCCTGTTGCTCAAGGAGCTGAGTGCAGTAAAATGACAATGATTATGGCTAAAGTAGTGGTAGAAGAAAACTCGTCCCAAGTCTAAAGAAGCCAGAGATTGGGGCTCATTTACAATCTATACTGTGTTCACGATGACAATAAAGAGAGCTCACTTTTGCACATTTCTTGAATCTGCTCAGCAATGTCCAGTAATGTTGCTCCAAGTAGTTAAGATTTATTATATCCAAATCCTCAGAAAGAGCTGGTAAACCATCAGCAACTCATCCAGTTTTCTAAGCATTATTAAGTATTTGATCAAATTTGGACTCCAGTTTAAACTTTAGAAGTCGTGAATCCTAATGAGGTTCTACTTTGTCATTTTCATATGGATTCTTGACGTCTGGACACATGAACAGAATTCTTGGCTCTGTGAGATGCTGGATCTTCCCACCTGCTTGTTGGCTGGCTGCCTTTAAAGTTCTTTATCCATGCAAAAATTCATCTTTCCCAAGATTAGTTCTTCAACAAAACAGTTTAATAATCCATTAGTTTATAAAAATTTAGACTATACATACATCTAAGTGCCAACACAATCAACACAATGACAGTGTGCTGGAGCCGGCTCAAATGGCTCTGCTTTGATGCGGCTTTTTTTTTTGCTCCAGACAATTGCGATCACACGGAGCTTATGTCGGGGTGTGGGGGTTTTTTTTGGTTTTTTACAAGTTTGTGCATGCGCATAAGCAATCATCTCGAGCTACAACCTTGTGCATGTGCAAAAGCAGGAGAGCAAAGCCTCTCAAAGTTGCACAAGTACTGTGACTTCCCCGCCATCAAAGAACACATCCCTTTAAACTTCCCCCCCGAAACTGGCCTCCTTGGGATCCCAAACTCAGAGGTAGTGGCCATTTTTTAAAAAAAAATATTTTGCCATGGAGGCAGAGAAGCGCTTATGCGCATATCAGCAAGGCAAAAATAAAAATGGTGGGCAAAAAAGCGGAAGCCAGAGGCTTCCACGGGGGGGGGGGGGGATTAAAGACTCGAAAGTGGCTCGATGATGGCTCCACGATCAGACAGGGGAAAATGTGGCTTGAACTGGGAGACCACAGGAAACACCACCTCGGGACCTGGTATCAAAATACCACACTTCACTCCGGTATTTGCTCCGGTAAACAATGGCTGGGGATGGGAGGCAGCTGCGGCTGTCTGATCGTGCACATTTGATCCATTTCAAAGCGTTTCAAAAGCCGGATCAAGCCAGATCAAATGGCGCGTCTGAACGCACCCATTGTTTTGTTAATAGTATATACTTTTCATAATCATCAATAGGGGTACATAGTCTGTTTTTTCTTAATTTGGAAGTTCCTAGAGACACAAAACAGTATCCAAATTTTTAAGTAATCCAACAAGTGCTGGTGTTGATACTTAACATAGTTTTCTTGATTATATCTACCTTTTTAATATACTTTATTAGATAAAGTGTATTTGTGCTTAACATTGTTGTTCAGGTCATTTACAATTATGTAAGGATTTTTCCTTATGTTTTTGATCTGGTTCATGCAGGTTAACCTAATTAGAACATTTTTCCTAGTTCTGCGTGGATTCTTTCTTCACTACTTTTATATTTAGGGGAGCTAAGGAGCAATGTTTGTATTCAGTTTGTCTTCTGTGATAAATGTTCTGGGACAAAGCACTGCCATCAACCACAATACATAAAAGGACGTAAGTTGGCGAGTCAATTGCTGCTATTTTTAGCCCTTTGTAATCAAACTGTAAAGTCTGATGTCAAGCTCTGTCTTCCCAAGCCTTCCTCTGCCAGCTCCTTTTGTTTCGTCCCCTTGCCCCTAGCAACGTCTTTGTTGCTAACTTACCATTCAGTTTAAGATGAAGCTTTGACTGTCACAGGACACTTGGGCTTCAGGAGAATTATGCAAAGATTATTTGGAGCTGAACAATGTAAACTAACTTAATGGAACTGAAGAGCTAGAGGAGGGCACTATTACAAGGAAATTCTGTACTAGGTAGTGTCCTGGGCTGAAGTTCAAATGGGTTGTGATTGTGTGTTGCTCCCCCCCCCCAACCCCCCCCCAAAACCAGCAGCACTGCATATGAGGATGTTACTTGCAAGGTATTTTGCAGTTGGATACAGATACAAGTTTCTATATCCAACTATCTGTGCAGTGTTGGAGGAGAACTGAAATGTGGTGTTGGAGGAGAGTTTTACAGGTACCATGGACTGCCAAAAAGACAAAGAAGTGGGTTCTAGGTCAAATCAAACCTTAACTCTCCCTAGAAGCTAAAATGACTAAACTGAGGCTATCGTACTTTGGTCATCATGTTATAAGATGACAAGAGTCACTGGAAAAGACAACAGTGCTAGGAAAAGTTGAAAGCAGTAGGAAAAAAGGAAGACCAAAGTGAATGAATTGACACAATCAAAAAATCTATGGACCTTAGTTTTCAAGACCTGAGCAAGGCTGTTAACATCAGGACATTTGGGAGGGTGCTAATTCATGGGGTTGCTGTAAAACAGAGGCAACTTAAGAAGCTTAACTCACACACACTCTGCAGGTTTTGGCGTGCCCATGCGCACGCACACACACACAATACAGGTTTTGGCACATTAGCACAGTGGATTGTGTCCGGCTAGGATACCAGCTTCCCTGTTCTGCCATGAAGTTCACACACACTCAGCCTAATCTTTCCCACAGGAGTCTTATCAGGATACAAACTGGAGGTGAGACCATGTGTCCCTTCCTGAGCACCTTGGACGAAAGTCCGGATAAAAATGTAATTGATGGCTACAAACGCACATTCATGCAAATGGCAGCTTTCTATTTACAGTTCCTACAGGTCATGATGGGGAAAATATTTGGCTTCTGACTTCATACAAGATTGAACACGTATGTGCTTTGAGATATCTGTACTCAAATACAAAGTGGACTTAGGGATTTTTCTTTGAACCACATGCGTGAGAATGCAGGAAAAAAGTACAGCATGGGTAGAAGAACAACTTGCCGTATTTTTTGCTCCATAAGACGCACCTGACCATAAGACGCACCTAGCTCCGCTCGGTGCCGAGGCTTGGGAAAGGTGAGGGGGGTTTAAAACGCACACACTTCCCCCCCACTTTTTTGGGGAGAAAAAGTGAGTCTTATGGAGCAAAAAATACGTTACTTCTGCTGCTACTTCACTGCAGTAAAACAGATGGTGCATTATCTACCCATCCATTAAACAGATGGTGCATTTGTCCAGTGCTGGGTTCCTAAAGTGACGTGTTAGTAGCTAGCTTCTGTGGCCACTGCTGGCAGTACTTGAGGGAGAAGGAAATAGTAGCCATACTGAATTACACCTTTCTAAATTAAACAGAATTACACCTTTCTAAATCCATTGCAGTAAGTGAGCTCAGCAGCTGCAGGGCATACTTTTACTTAGGACAGCACTTATTAGTCACCTGTGGAGGGACTGTTAAGCATTTTTCACGTTGTTGTAAAAATCCACTTGCATTGCCTGATGTTACCATTATTTTCTTGTGTCCAGGCAACTTCGTAAACTTCCCAGCATGCTCTCATATCTTCACTATTCCCCCTCCCCCCACCCCGGTTCCGAACAAAACTGGTTTCCCCTGCACTTTTTTCAAAGTGAAATGTATTCATAACAAAGCTTCTATTCTGTAATCTGAAGTTTTTCACATTGGCGACTTCCGGCACAATCCACCAGCCTGCCAAAAGTCTGCCCAGAAAGGGCAGGCTGGTGTGGGTGTTTTTTTAAAAATTGCATCTCAATAGCAAAACATTTCAGCAATGGAAGGTGCCTACGCTGGGGCACCTTCCTCTTTGCTCTGCCTTGCAAGCATGTTGCATCTGAGTCTGCGTGTTTCTCTCTCTTGGGCTGATTTCCTCTCTCTCTGCCTGTCTCTCCAGCCTGAGAAAGCCGGGATCATGTCCCCCCTCCTTCAGTACCAAAGCCAATGGTGCAAATAAATGACTTTTTGTGTTTCAACAACTGTGTTTTGCACAAGAGTAAATGGAGCTATTCTCTTGTAAAGACGGTGAATGAACCAGGCTGCTGAAATGCTCAAACGCTTCAAAGCATGTGCAAAAAAAGTACACATACACACACACACACACACACACACACACACGGAGCAGATGGAACTCCTGAGGGGAAGTCTCAATGGATCCCATTGATAGGGCAATCATCAGAAAGCAGCACAACATGCATGAAAACATGAAAGGCAACTGCAGTCTAAAAGCACTGTAGACAACATTTGTCCTACAGGTGTAAGGAGAAGAAAATGCAGACCAAACTCCTGGTCCCTGGGAGTTACATTCAAAACTTCCACCCGTTAACAGTTAAAGTAAGGAATGAATAAAGCCTTTAATTGGTTTGAGTGGTATCAGACTGACATTCTTTGGAAATTTGTGTGTAAATGCTGCCATTCTTATGGAGTTGACAGAAGTTCAAAAATTCTCAATTTCAGCCAAGTCACCAACATTGTATATTAATACTCTGAACAGTGTTATACAAAGCAATTCTAATATGCTTATTTCAACAATAAGCGTTATACACACATGTCTCTCTGAACTGTCTCCAAAATTAACATGCATTTTGGGTGGGAATGTTCTTCTTTTTGGCCACAGACAACATGTCCCTAGCAGAATCATAAACATCATTGCAGCCATTCTTTTTTTTTCTTTTTTTTTAAAGGATATTTTGTTATTAAACTAACTCTTAAGGCTTACAATGTTATGACTGACAAGTGTAAGATCTTCCTTAAAAAGCAGAAATATTTGTTCATCTTCCATTATCATGGCACCTGTTAGCATTTCCCATTGCGGAACCTTGGCAATATATAGGTTTTTGTCAGATCTGTCCAGAACTTAGATTAAAATTTACTGTATGATGCCATTTGCCCACACTATGTGGTTTTTACCATAGAGATTGGAGCATCACCCAGAAGTGATATCACATCCTTTCCAGGCTCCACCCTCCTAGGCACTGGCCTTAAAATATCCTGGCATTTGCTGAGACAGCTCTGGCAACCCTATGTATAATTGTTTATTGAGCATTTTAATTTCCACTTATTACAGAAACTCACTGAAGTCAAAACTGTGACTGTTGCAGGAACAGCCGTGAGAATGTACCTTCCTTGAGCAAGAATTTTAACTTTGTATCTTTGTTAAATTAGTCAGTGGCATGAGAATGAGACTGATTCCCCACAAGCAGCTGTGCCACTCTCGCTCTTCTGTTTCTTATGATTGCATTGGTCAATTTCACATTCTTTGCTGCACAGCCACATTTTGACCTGCATCTCCCCTGGATTTCCTTCACATCTTTTCAGTCCTTGTTTTTTGAGATTGAGAAAACACGGGGGAAATTAGAGGGAGATGCGAGTCAAAGTGTGGCCGCACAGTGAAGAGTGTGAAATTGACCAATGCAACCATGGGAAATGGAAGAGTGAGGGCAGCACAGCTGCTTGGGGGGAATCGGTCTGAGTCTATAAAATTTAAAACAGTAGAAAATTACGCAAAACCTGCTAAAGATGAAAAGTACAATAAAATTAGTTTTCTAATCCCTGACTATTCTTTGTACTCTTGTCTTCATTAGACATTGAATTGAGACTACTAGTTTAGTGCACCTGCATATTTTAAAATCAATCCTATGTTGGAGTATGGGTGTGTGCACTTGCCTTTTAAGACTGTTATTTATTCAGTGCTTCCTATAATAGCTTCGCTCAGGAAGATTTCTTTGTATTTACAGATTACATATCAGTCCTTCCTCTGTCACTCAGGTATTGCAGCTAAGGAAGACATTTGGAAGGAGGCCACTAATTAAGAGCTTTAAAAGTTATTAGTCTTAATTTTCACTCTGTTTGCCTGAATGCTCCCTTCCCCCCTTCATATATCCCTTTTATGGGGGTCCTTTTACCTCTTTTCGCTGTGGCTTAGTGCACTCTCCTCTTTCCAAAAGTATTTTTTTTAAAAATGCAACTCGCATATGAACATGTTCATCATTGACTGCTCATCTATATCTGGGCAAAATTCAAAGGGCTGGTTTTTACCTTTAAGGTCTTCAAAGGCTTGGGACCAGGGTACTTGATAGATTGGCTGTTCTCGTATTGTCCAGCTTATTTGTTAAGATCTCAGGCCAAGCGATCTGTCTCCAGAAGAGAGGGAGGGGGTAGCCAAAGGCGGGTTTTTCAGTGGTGGCCCATTACGTTTGGAATGCCTCCCCCTGAGGCTTGCCAGATGCCTACCTTACTGTACCAGGCATATAATGAAAGGATTCCCTCTTTTATAGCTACATTATGGTCTGTTTCTAACTTGACTACGGTTTCATGGGACCATTTTTAGGATGCTCAATGTTACATTTACATTATTTTAATGCCTTTGCTTGCATTACTGTTTTAGTTTTAAGCTGCCCTGAGCAGGTGTTAGGAGAGGTGGCATATACATTTTCTCCATCAGTGGAGGAAGGGATCCTTGTGTGGGTTTGGCTCCTCCTTACTCCATGGGCAGGGCATATGTGATTTTTTAAAAAATGCTTCTGCTAGCGTGAGGAAGTAGTCAACTCTCCAGTCCATGCCCTACCTGCTCTGTGGATGGACAAGCTTCCACAGTTCTCCCACAATGCTTATTAAAAAATATGGGCAAGAATACCTGAAAAAAAATCATCAGCCTTCACCTCTCTTCAGGTGATGAGAAAATATACAAAGCCATCCAAGATGGAACAGTGCCCCCAAGGCAGCAACTGGGGTTCAACCACCATGAGATGACAGCTTGACCTCTCCCCCCCGCCCTCTCACAGCTGGCCATCTCCCACTCCAAAGTACTGGTGGTGGACAAACCTTCTCTGCTCTTCTAACTGCACAATCACTGCCTCTTCTTCAGCTCCCATTTTCCTCTCCTCTGCTGAAGCACTGGGAGGCTCAGGGAGTAAACAGCAGGCCCCTTCCTGCTCTGAAAGACCAGATGGATGGGCTGGTCAATGGAGCTGCCTACAGCTCATCTGAGCTGGCATTTTTCACCCTGTTAACTATGTAAGATTGCCATTCCACAGTTGGCAGGGGATAGCTTGGTTTTGCAGGCTCCTGCCTGCCGTAGTCAGCTGGCTGGTGGAAGAAAAATCTCCCCCAGCAGCAATGTTGTGAGATGTGCCTACATCACCCAGAAGTGACATAGGCACATTGTTGACATCGGAGGGGATGTTCTGGTATTTGCGCAAAACTCTATGGTTTGAGGGTGATTTTATCATAGAGTTTTGCCCAAAACCCAGAGCATCACCCCTGACATCATTTCCAGGTGACATAGGCATGACATACAATGTCACTTCTGGCAATGTCAACATGTTGGGGGCGATGCTCCTGGAACATCCACCCCCCCCCCCCCGGCAGCAACTCTAATGGACCTGGCAACCCTATGACTATGCAAGCCCAGGAGGCTGTTGCAAGTACTAGCACTGAAAGGTGCTCCCTCCACTCTGATTCACCAAGCTGGAGGCAAAGGTACAGCAACCACTGGAGAGCTTCCCAATGGATTATGATACCCTTCTACAGGATTTCCTTTTCCACCTTACTCAGGGATGGACTTCATCTCATGGCATGAAGATTGAAAGGGAGATGCTTGAGTGGCATGGCTGGCCAGAAGAGGTCTCCAGGCAGTCTAGGATTTTTGAAAGTTTTCAATCCATGAGATCTACCAAACCACTTAAGTGGTTTTCCACTGGCAGAGCTGGGGGAAGAAAACTACACTGATTGGAAGTATGTTAGAGTTTCTCCACTACCTCCAGGTTAGAATGCATCAGATCCAACTCTCTCTGGTGCCAGGAGATGATCTTTTATGGGTCCCCTGTCCTGTTGCAGAACACGCACCTTCTAGACACAGTCAGTTACAGCTTTCCCAAATGGAAGCAGTCCTAGCCATTCCTCACACACAGCATAATTTTCTTTCATGGGATCTCCACAGGGTGTTGAAAGTTCTGCTCAAACCTTTGAACCCTTGAGATCTGCCTTATGAGAATTCAGGCATTTAAAGTAGCTTCTTGTGCCCTCACCTTCAGCAAGTAAGGCTTCAGTGCTATCTCTCCTTTAGCTCAGATATGAGCTTTGCTCCCTTCAGGAGGCTTGGGTGACCTTACTCACCAACCCCTCTTTCTTGTCATCAGTTAACGCTTCGTTTTGCAGGAACCAGGACAATAATCTCTCTGCAGCCTGTAGTCCTCTCAGCCATCCTATGTTAGATGTCTAGGGAACTCCCCACATCTACTTAAGAGGGTAACAATCCTCTCCACCAATTGATCCATTGCACGCACAGGTAGGTCAATGATTTGGGCTTCGGCCTCTACCTTGGTACTACCTACCAAATAGTTTTGCCTCAGCTGTGGCTACTTTTGACAGGAATTTTCTCAAAAAAGTAGTTCCTTGATTCCTCTCTTTTCAAGTTTATCCCACCTGGGATAATAGAACTTTTCAGTATCTCATACAAGGATACCTTTGTCCACTAATGGAGAATGAAACATTTCTTCTCATCGGTGGATTGGAAGGTATCCTTCCTCACCCTAGTTGGGGTAGGAGGAATTGGAAAGGGACTCTCTAAGTCAATAAGGACACTGTCAGGTCCCCCCCCCCCCCGTTTTTCAGCCTTACAGTATCTCCACTTACATGTCTTCAGGGAGCATTCTTTCTTTTGTGATTGTGACACTAGAGGCAGATCTGTCTCTGTTGGAAGCTGGGCAAGACATGAACTGGGGAATTGAGCTCTTCCTCAGAATAGTGGAAGCCTTTGAAAAAAAATGCATATGCCCCACCCACAGAGCAAGGAAGAGACACAACCCATACAAGGATATCTTCCAATCCACTAGTGAGAAGAAACCTTCAATATAAGCCAATGTCTCGTTCTAAATAAACCTTACATTACCATATGGAACTGCAGTCATTAAGTGATAATTGTAGGTAGAGTCACTCTTTGGGAATAATTTGTGTTTCAAAGGAGTCCACACTTTCACTGCAGGAGTACAGAGAGGTACCATCAGTCCCACAATTAGACTACACTCAGTTGATAAAGCCAGATGTGTCACCCACATCCTGCTGGCAACCAGAATTTCCATATAGATGGCTTCATTTTTATTGTCATTGGAGTGAAACTGGGGTTCTCTGTAAGTTTTACTATAATAAAGATGTATTCGTTACTAATTTGCTCCACAAAATCCTGTCTATTGTCTCATATATTTTTTTTAAAAACGAGAAAGTGTATGCATTGATATTTAAAAGTGATGTCATTAGAGGTGTGCATCTTTGCTTTTTGACCCACTACAGGGTAGTCATCAACCTTATTTTTTAAAAGATTGCAAAGGTCCATTCCTTACTGTCATGCCACCACAACCATCACTCCTGCACATTCTCCAAATCCATCATATGGCGATGGGATACTGCTTGCCTGCCACTTAAAACATGACATAATTTTTCAACGTTGTTTTGATTGTGCAGAAAAGCTCTGAAAGTAATTGAAAGGGTCAAAAGGATATAATGTTTTATGTTGTGGAGTTCTGGTTTTATATTTCTGTTATACAAAATGGAATTAAATAAGAATGGGGATTTTATAGCTGTTCCAAAAAAGATCTTCATTATACGGTGGTGGAATTCTGTGTTTTCTGAATCCAGTGGCTAGATTCTTTTCAGTGTCAACCCATTAAGTGTTGGAATGCAACTTTGATAGAAACACCTTATGTCATTTTTTCCCCCTGCATCTCCTGAAAGTCAGAAATGAGCTGAAAGTGAATCTTGGCTTCAGGATCATTGAGTGAAACACAGTTCAGAATGAACATTTCTGTGTCAAGCATGTTATCTTTCTTACTAATGTGAAATAATAGCTACAGTGTTGGGCTTAGTTGTAGGAAATGTGGGTTCAAATTCTTGCTGGCCCAATCAGGTCATTCAGTTCCCTTGAGCCTGTCAATTTCTCCAAGTCTAATTTGATAGGACAGGACTGATGAAAACTGGCAATGAAATACTCCCTTGTAAACGGGCCTGAGATCTAAACACAAAAGCAATGCCAAACAACATGAGATTTACTAATTTGACATGAACTTATGTGTGTCCAGAGTACTAACAACTGAAATTGTGAAGCAGAAATGTTTTAAAAACTAGTTGTTCTCTTCTGAGGACTTGTTTGTAAATCCCCAAATATTATTTGGTGTAGTGGTGTAGCCATTTTGGTGTAGTGGTTAAGTGCACGGACTCTAATCTGGGAGAACCGGGTTTGATTCCCCACTCCTCCACTTGCACCTGGCTGGATGACCTTGGGCAAGCCATAGCTCTGTACCAGCTGTTCCCTCAAGGACAGCTTGGGAAAGAGCTCTCTCAGCCCCACCTACCTCACAGGGTGTCTGTTGTGGGGAGGGGAAGGGAAAGGAGTTTGTAAGCCGCTCTGAGACTCCAAGGCTGAAGACAGACTCGTTTTCTGCCGCGCCTCCCCAGCGAGGCAGAATGGGAAATTCCCCCGCCCCATGGCGTTCCCACGCCGCCGGAAGGAAGCCACCCTCAGCCTTCAGACTGCGGGTGGCTTCCTGGAGCGGCGAGCAAACGCCGCGCGGCCGCCCCTGCCCACGCGTGTTCACACCTGCTTCGGCGGGTGGAACGTGTGCGTAAGAAGCGCGGCGCCGGACGCAATGCGTCCGGGCCGCCTCCTGGGGGCAGATGCAGCCGTCTGAACGGCCGCTCTGCCTCCGCTTCTGAAGCGGAGGCAGAGCGGCCGAGACGGCCAATCTGTCCTCAGCCCAAGTGAGTGAAGGGCGGGGTATAAATCCAATCTCTTCTTCTTCTTCTTCTTATTGCCACTAGGGCTTACTTTCAAATGTGTAGTGCTTTGTGAGGCAAGGTCAAGAAACTGATGGGATTCTTTTAGGTCTAGAGTGCATTTGCTGGTGACATTTTTATTGTCATCTCAGGCATCTTTTGATAATCTGAATGTCTGAAAAGATTTCACTTGATCAACATGTAATGAGTCACTGCAAATTATTACAACTTACTGTGCTCAGGCAAATACCTCCTAATGAGTGCCAAGCTGTGAGATGATAAAAGAAACCAGAAGTAAGTTACCATGAGATGAGCAGTTTGTCTATGCACTTTTTCTACATTGGTAGCACTTTTGATATTTTTGGAGCTGTGGGAGTTGGTCTCATGTTGACACTGAAGAATAAGAGCAACTGCTTTCCACAGCAGTGTTTTCCACAGCAGGGACTTTGGGGCAGATGCCCAAAGTGACATATGTAAATTCCCTTTATTGATTATTTCTGTTTGTGTGCAGATTCCACTCCCATTCCTCACATATAAATTCACATCTGTTTTAACATGTAAAAAAGCTCTTTAAGCTTGTGAGGAGGCGTGTGTGAAACCTGCCCCATTACTTCAGATTTGCAAAACAGTTAATAATACTGCTATTTTATTGACCATGGGCACTAAAATTTGCTTACAGACTTATCTAATAGAAGTATTTCTGGTGAGGTTTTTACTCATCATGTCAATCTTGTTTAATCTTGTTTGATCTTTAATAAACATATATTTTGCAAATACCAAATTAACATGAAACATTTGCTAGCAGTCAAACCTCTCTCCTCATATTAGCCTAATAAATGTATAGAAAATTTAAAAACCTTTACAGCTCTTGTTAAGTTTTATATGTGGTAGCTGGTCTGTGTATGTATCCTCTTCAGTTCTTTTTACCATTTGTTCACAGCTGTGCCATGTTAATCTGTTTCTGCATGCATATTAAACTCGACTTGACTGTCATGCCATAAGATCTGTTTATAACAAAATGAAAGATTGCACTGGAAATTCATCATATCTTTCCCCCTCATTATCTGGTCAGCAAGTCTAAAAGACATGTGACATCACATCACTGTCCAAATTAAGTTCTGAATGTTTGTAATCCTTTCTAATTTCTACCTGCCAAACAACTTGGATAATTGGATAAATAATTTTAAATAACTGTAAGATAATTTTTTCACTTCCATCTCTTTCCAAATTATAAATCAAGAATAAAAAGGTATAGTCTCTCAGATTATTAGTGCTCACTTTTGTTTGTTTCCAGTTAAAGGTATGGCCCTTTGTTTCCTGTTCAGAGGACTATAATTTTCTAATCAGTACTTATTTAACTTTTAGAAAATTTGTTAGGCTACAGTCACAGTCCAAGCAGCCCTGTGGTCATCAGAAGAGAGGGTTTGCCTGGTGTAGGGTGCAGAGAAAATGCAGAGATTCTTCTGCCCCTAGACTACCAGAACATCCCATGAAATGGATCTGCAGTAGATTCAAGACCCACAAAAGGAAGACCTGCTCCACGCAGCAGGAGATGAACCTGTGGAACACACTGCCACTAGATGTGGTGATGGCAGCTGGCTTGGACGGATTTCAGAGGAGGCTGAGGATGGGTTTATTGCTGGCTGTTAACTGCCATAGATGAATGGGACCTAGGGGTGAAGAAGCAGAATGCAACAGATAGTCAGACTTCAAGGAGCAGTTGGCAAGGAAGGGCTGTTGTCTGTGGGACCCAAAATTTTTTAAAACAAGATCCTCTGCTTGGCATGCAGAGGGTCCCCCAAACTGAATCCCTGAAACAGATTTTAAACCCTCCTCTGAAGCCAGACCTCCCTCCCTTTTCACTTGAGACCCATGGATCCTTGCCTTCCTCACTTCTGGGGAACCCCTCTCTTGGCTCAACACCATCAGCTGCCCTTGGTGAGTCTGCCCCAGGTTTATGTTGCTGATTTTCAGCCCTCCTCTGAAGTCAGACCTCCCTCCCTTTTTTACTTTAGACACATAGATCCTTGAGTTCTTAACTTCTGGGGGACCTGTCTATTGGCTCAACATCATCAGCTGCCCATGCTGAGTCTGCCCCAGTCTTGGCTTCAAGGTTTTCAACCCTCCTCTGAAGTCAGACCTCCCCCCCCCCCACTTTTACTTTAGACCCAAGGGACCGTGGGAGGGGGGAGAAGTGCTGAGGCTTCGCCGGTGCCCGTGGGGGGGGAGAAGGCTTACCTGTGGGGGCTTTCTCCTCCTTCATGTGGAGCTCCCCTGCCCCCGCAAGTATCAAGGGTCCCTGCCTCTTGTCATGTTCTATTTGAATATAGCACCTTTTTATATCTTCCCTCCCAAACCACCAATGGAAGGGCATTCATTCTAGCCAGAGTAAAAGCTCTTCTGAGCTTTGGTATTGTCAAATGATAAAAATATTTCAGCAGTTGCATTGGGAGAGGTACATCCAAATAAGATGCCGAACATACCCTACTGTAAATATCAGGGTTGTTATCCAAGGGGAATAGAAATGGAGCTGAAAGCTGTGTCCCCCCCCCCCCCCCCCCCGAAACCCTGGGATGCGTTCCACAAACTTTATGTCGATAGAAGATGGATGTTTATGCAATAAATAATAGAGATGTTCTCTGACTGCCCATTTGTTCGCCCAGTTTATCATCCATCCTTTGTAAGGGAGGATGTTCAACAGTATCTTATTACATTTAAGTATCAAAGGTTGTGCAAGTGAGTCCAGGCTTGATGTGGGATTCAAATTGGTTGTTGCTTGTTTTCCTGTAATGAGCACCCCACCCCTCCCATTCATCCCTTTTGGTTGGCCAGGTACCCCATCTCCTTGTATAGATACCTTTTGCTTTCCCTTTGGCAGAGTAGGTGTTGCTGCTTTCATTTCTGGACTCCTACTGCCCTTGTTCTCCTTATTGTCCTTATTCCCTTTTGCTAGCAAGTCTTCTATAAACTTTATCAATATATCTAATTTCTTAAAGATTTTCCCTAAGGTATTAGATATATTTGTGGTTTTCCCCATTTCTTATTTCCCCCCCAAAAGGTCATCTATAATAACTATATGGGATGGAGATCCCAAAGGGAGATCTGAGGAAATATTTAAGGGATATAGGGGGGATAGTGTCTCTAATTAAGATGGAAGGAGGACCTATTAGAAGTTTTTATAGTACAAAAAACCTTCCTCCATCCTGCTCTGCTTGGGGGGAGGGGTAGATTTTCATCAAGGGTTTGCACCCTTTTCCTTCCCATAACTGTACATATTGCTTAATCAAGTACGGCTTTGTCAGTTTGTCTAGATAGATAGCTGAAATCAATTTAAAATCAATTTAAAATTATTTAAGTTCCAGTATTTGATTTATTATAGTATGTATTATTATACCAAAACGTGAGTTTTCAGATGTCTAAGAGACCTAAGGCAAAACTCCTTTTCATTCACTTAACACTTAACCCTTAAGCTACTAGAGCCTAAGGCAAATCTCTAAAATCTTAAAAGCCCAAACTGATATTGCAGCACTTAAAAAAAACAGGAAAGGTCAAACCCAAGGATGAAGGTACTCAGACACCAGGATCAGGAAAAACTGATTTTATTGGTACCAGTCTTGGCCTGAATAAAAGTCTTCAGAATTAAAATGCCGAGCCTCGTTTTCAGTTGGGCTCAATCTTTTATACTAAGGGGTGAGGACGCACAGAAAGGAAGGGGGCAGTGTCATACAGCATCATATTTGTTAACAAATCATACGCTACAACGCCGCCTATCTAGCTACTCAAGTGTTAGGAATGTCTTCTACCTAAATGTTGCTGATTGCCTAAGCTTCTTACAGTTTCTTAGCTGGGCTAAAATTGATACAGTTAGTGTTGAACAATGGAAGCTTGTCTGTTAGATGCTGTTAACATCCCATGTAGATGCTGTTAACATCCCATGTAGATGCTGTTAACATCCCAGTGGTTTGGTTGCTATGTAAATCACAAGGGAGAAGCAGTCGTGAATGTCTGTGTGAGTGCGCATGATTATATGTTGTGAGTCACTGAATGATGGCACTTTTTAATTTCATTGTACTATGTACAATGACAATAAAGTATATTATTATTATTATTATGTAACATTAGGGAATCTTTCCCTTTGACCTTGCGTTTTATAGCTTTGGCTAACTAAGCAATTATGCAGCGTTTGGCTATATATTTAATTATTATTTAAAATCTATTGCTTCATTATGGCCTTAAAAGGGTTCTAAGGGTTAAACAGCACAAGATCAATTTGTACACTAAACAAAAATTGAAGAAAATGAAAAGGAGAATAAACAAATTCCCTCAAACTCTCCTTATCATGTTCTCCACCTGGGTTTCTCAGGCTTCTCACCACTCCGCTGCTCTATCATACCCTATCTCATCCCACCAAAAGGAGAATAAAGGGGAGGGGGAGCTTCTACAGCAAGCTGTAAATCTAAAGCAATAAACTATGGGAAGGGTTGGAGCCTTGTCAACATAAAGACAATGAAAAGCTTTAATCAGTTTAATCAGCCAAGGGGAAAAAGACTCCTCCATACTGTGTGTATAGCTGCTGAGAGAGCCAAAAGTAAAACTATAGAGCTTTCACTTCTCACTGATAAAAGGAAAAGAGAGTTTCTCCCTCTCTCTCCCCCCCCCTTTACCATAGGGAGGGGGAAAGAGTCCAAAGCAAAAGAACAACAGAGCTATCCAAAACAAAAGCTAAAATCTATTAAAAATAACTAAAACAATGCTTCTCCGCATTGGAGCACAACCTACAGATGCTGAGCTGGAAACTGGAAGTCCTGGAAGTAGTCCTAAAAACCTTTAAAAATTATTGTGAACCCAGAAAAAAACCCTGTTTTTGAATGTTGCCAGTTTTGGCAGCTCAGGTTCAAAGAAGCACAGGGCATTGATAGTTTTCTCACACAACTGAGCTGCAAAGCTCAAGACTGTGAATTTGGAGCAGCGGAGAGCATTATGATTAGGGACAAAATTTCCATTAGCATTACTGATAATAAGCTAAAGGAGAAGCTGCTAGAACATGCTGATCTCACCCTTGCAAGCAATTGATATTTGCAGAGCTCAGATCTTAGCTCATGCCCAAGCCCTAGCACTGGCTGCAAAGGCTCCACTGACACTGCATGCAATAGCACAGAAAGAAAAGCAAAAGCAGCCAAGACACAAAGTTTCCAAACAACATTCCACTCTCAGGAGATAGCTTGTCTGTACACCAATCCTTTTGCAAGAAGTGTGGCTGCAGTCACAAGCCCAACCAAATGTCATTCTGGTTGCTTTTGGAGGGTCCAAAGTCAGGCGGAACGCAACAATTACAGCACCCTGCACAGTTGGCTCTTGAACAGTCCTGTTGACTTTCTGTGTCACATAAGATGATGAGCCACCCCTGCTTAGAAAACCACCCTGCATGGCTGTTGACCTTTTTAGGAAAGTCCATACAGCCTGCCTTGGTAACTGCCTGCCTTGGCCTTAGACTCCTCAAGAGAGAGAAAAAAGGAAAGCAGTAGTACCACAAGAGAAGTATTTAAATACAGGAAGAAAGTGCTAACTTGACATTTTAATTATGGAACATTGTTGCTGAAAGAAATCTCCAAGGCAAACAAACCTCTCACAGTTAAGAACCGAGTCTCTAAGAATATAAGCTTCTACTATACTGTGTTGCCTGTTCAATAAAATCAACCTTTCTGTTTGAACTTTACTTCTTGTCAAGCGCCATTTCCAAAGAGATTTAGAAGAGGTCTCCTGCTTAGTTAAAAGAAATCTCTGGTCAGGGCAAAAGCCAAATAACTTCTCTATCACAAGGTGGGACAAACAGAAAGTTATAATTCTATTATTTAAATACACTACTAAGAGGCTGCTCAGTCAGAGTGGTGAACAGTGTTTTAGCGGGAAAATCTTGCTCACAGTGAAGAAGAAGCAGGGGTCCATCATATGGGACATCAGTGCATGACTCTTTCACAAGTGCCTCCTGTTCCTTATGAAGGTGGTTCCATTAGAGAAATGCACAACAAATATGCACACAGACGAGGAGCAGGCTGGGCAGGTCATTTGTCCCCCATGTAAACATGCTGTTTTTGTTATACAGAAGCAAAAAGTGCTCTTCCCTGTCTCTTTAAGAGACAGGCCTAAGTGGAACGCCCTCTCTTCACACGAATGGGTGTGTTTTCTGGAATATACTAGTTAGGACTGGGTTGTTGGTAGTTAGGACTCCAGCCCTTGTTAAGTCTGTGTTGTTCCCTGCCTTGCTGTTCTGCACATTAAAGAAGGTTTAGAAGACATCCTGCCTGCAACATTTCTCTGGCCTCAGGGCAGATCATTTTCCCACCTCCACAGTGAGTACACTTTACAGAGGAGCTAAACACCACAATACTAATCTGTTTGTTTGTTTAATAAACCTGCTTTATTTATTTATTAATTTAATTTATATCCCGCCCTCCCTGCCAAGGCAAGCTCAGGATGGCTTACATTAAAAGTTAAAATACATTAAAACACAATATTAAACAATAAAAATCATAACAGAAACAATCATAATTTCAGATAAAATACAAGTAAAGTACTGGTAGTGCTAATGTCCTGCTTGATAATAAAGTGTGGCCATAATTAATGTCCGGAATATCACAGGCTATGATGTTAGTAAGGGCCTTGGTGGTGGTTGTTGGGCCTTAGTTGTTATTGGTGGCAGCTCCTAATCGAAAGCCTGGTGGAAGAGCTCCGTTTTACAGGTCCTGCGGAACTGTAAAAGGTCCCAGAGAGCCCTGATGTCATCCAGGAGCTCATTCCACCAGTGTGGAGCCGCCACTGAAAAGGCCCTGGCCCTGGTAGAGGGCAATCTGGCATCCTTCGGTCCAGGGAGGGCTAGACAATTCTGTGGCCCGACCTCAGTGCTCTCGGGAAAATAAGACAGTACCTCAGGTAGGCAGGCTCCAGACCATATAGGGCTTTAAAGGTCAAAACCAGCACCTTGAAGTGAATCCGGAGACCCATCAACAGCCTGGCTGCTGCATTTTGCACCAGCTGCAGCTTTCGGAGTTGCAACAAGGGCAGCCCCATATAGAGAGCATTGCAGTAGTCCATTCTCGAGGTGACCATTGTGTGAATCATTGTGGAGCTTTCCTATCAAGGCTCCACAGAGTATCTTGCAATAAATCTTAACCACAGTATATAATAACAGTCCAGAACAATAAACCATTTCAAAAACAGACAGTAACTATAGCATCAACTTCTAATGAATTCAGAGAGGAGATACTAAGTATTTCATCCAGAAAAAAAAATGTTTTGCTTCTTATTTTTGCTTCTCTTCAGTCACCTGAACGTCTGCTACGTACAAACAATTTAGGTTAAATGTTCTCTTAGGTACTTTGTATGCTTCATGGGCAGTTGCTGTTGATCACTAGTGTGCTCATTAATTCTTACAGGCCGAACTCTTCTGGAAAAGCTGTCCAGCCAGCAGGAAAATGCACCACAAGAAGAAGCGGAGAAGCTTTGTTCTTGGATCATTGCAATGGGTCTTCTACTCCCCTTCAGTGATTGCTTCAGAGAGCCATGCAGTCCAAGTGCACAACAAACTGCGCCAACTTTTGATGTAAGTCATGGTATAAGTCTTTGTTTTATTTGTTTGGATTAATTGATATATTCATATGCTTTCTGTGAATGAGTCGTTAAAGATCAACAGACCATGCTTCCAGTGTCATTTCCCCTCATAAATATTGCTTTTCAGAGAGGAGAACAATGTACACTAGGGGTGTGCATTCGGATCTACCTGTGATGAATGAAGACCATGTTAAGTTTAGCTTCTATGAGAAGATGGCATTCACCAGTTGGAGTTTTAATATTTCCTAGTTAAAGGTACATGTTATAGCTGGAGGCAGGAAGCAGAATGTATAAAAATTATTTAAAGGGATATAATTTTTGAAAAAAATACTTTATTCGAGAAAGAGGAACCTGAGAGTAGTTACTGCAAGCAGTAAACTAGGATTTAAAACACCTTAAGTAAAGATTTCCACCGCTATTAATACCACTTTTTAGGTAGTTCTGGATCCCTAGGCTTAACCCATCTGCTTTAAAAGGGAGTGGTTCTGATTAGGGATGGGAATATGTGTAGGGGATCTACAATACCTGCCTCAGCTGTACCAAAGGCTCACTGTACTTTGCTGTGCTCTGAAACCTGATGAATTAGCACTGGACCTCAACAGTCTAGTACTGAAGTTTTATTGTTCTCACTGCTAAGATTTAGGGTAGCCCTCATCTGGTTGTGGGCATAAGTTATATAACATAGGAGGGACATTTTTAACTTCTACACTCTCAGTGAAAATGGTTCTATGGAATGTGTTCTTCTCAGCAAATATTCCCCGATCCAAATATTACCCATAAAATACAGGATTCTATAAACTGCCCCTTTAATGGGAAATTCTTTTCCTCTGATCCGAATTGACACACCCCACCAAGGCTCTAGTAACTTCAAAGTGATCAAAATAATTAAAATATTGAAGCATGCTTAACATTACAGGTTGGTTAAGTGGTCTTGAGGGGTGGCAGTGGTACCCTGGAGAGTTCTGGTCGTCAAGGAGAGATTTGTCCTTGCATCCCACTCTTGAGGGCTCAGTTTTTAGGGAAAGGACTGTACATCAGTGATAGGGCAAACATTTTGCATTGAGACAGTTCCTGGTTCAGTCCCTTTCATCCTTGCCATCAGTTAAACAGTCAAAACTGCAGGTATTGGCAAAATATTTTTTTCTGCTGAGACTCTGAACATCTGCTGCTTGTTGGCATAGCCATAGGGGTGTGCATTCAGATATACTTGAGCTGAAATTATGCCCATAATTAGTTGTTTTGAGTTTGACTTGGGGATACCCAAAATCAAGACAAACACTCCCATAATTCTGAGAGTAGTGAAAATTTATCTTCTGGAATTTTGGGAGTGTTTCAGGGAGGCTTGGGAGTGGGATGGTAAAGAGAGGAAGCAGGCCAGGAAACAGAGAGATGCTGATGAGCAGCTGATGGTTAGGTACTCCTGGCTTCCACCCACAGTCCTTCTTTAAAAGGGAAAGGGCCAAACTGGCCCTAGTCTTACCATAACCGTATAGGCCCTGCTGAAAACTTCTCTTGGCTTCTGGCATTGGTAGGAGCAGAACCTACCTCCTCAGCTAGAAAATGGCAGGTGGGCTTCTGGACAATTATTTATTTTTTTTACTTTGTAAATGAAAATAGCAATATGTGTACCATTTTCTCTGAATTCCTTGCTTTCATTTTAAGAAGTAAGTCTCCAACTTCTTCCTTTGCAGATATATGCCTTTTCTGTTATATCTTTGTAACAGGAGGAGCTAGATGCTTACTTTAAAAAAAAATGAAAGCAGGGAATTCAGAGAACCCGGTACAAATATTGCTATACTAGTATATCAATATAATGCTCTTCCATTGCCAGTTCTTAAATAAAAAAGCCCCCAGTGTCAGGGGAGGAAATGGCCACTGCAACAGTCAAGCCAAATAGGTGTTCAGGAGCCTGCCAGGCCAACCACCGTTTTCTGGCTGTGGGGTAGGCTCTGCAGCCTCCAATGCTGGCAGCAGGGAGAAGCCTCCAACAGGGACTGTGCTGGCATAATAAATCCAGGGATGGCATCCTCTCTTTCTCTCCCTCCCGCCTCTCTCCTGGTGCCTTGGGAGTGGGCTGGCAAAAATAATGGTTTTGAATTTTCATGACACCCCCCCCCCCCCCAAAAAAAAATCCTAGAAAAAGATGTCCCAAACCACTCCAGAACACCACTCCCCAAATATGGGGATGACAAAAGCAGTGCCAGCGAGATCTGGAGACAAAATTATTGCAAAAATATTTGAAATGCACATCCCTAATAGACAGTACTGAACTAGTTGGACCCCTGGTCTGACACACTTTACAAGGCAGCTTTATGTGTTCATCTCGGACTTGATGGGCATGTGGGTGTGCATCCCCCCAATACTTTTCTCCAAGATCCTAAATGTTCTTAAAGGCGTGAGCTGTCCAATTTCTTCCATCCCTTCCCCCCTTTAGACGATTTGAAACTGTTCTCAATGGCCTGTGTTTTTTAAATGACAATAAGCATCCTCAGTTCTCATCACACTTTTATTTTCTGTTTTGTCTTCTTGATTTACTAATCTGCATTGCTGTCCTCTGTGTTGGTGTCCCTGTTTGACTACTCTACTTATAGGCATGCAGCTGACAGTTTCAAGGTTAACGGGAGCTGTTAAACCTCCAGATTTAGAGGTAGTATGTAGAGGAGTGGGGCGAGGTGAAAGGGGGGGGGGGCTCTCTTGCCTTCATGCTCTACTTGTGGGCTTCCAAAAGTATTTGGTTGATTGCTGTCTGAATTTGGATCTGAACTAGATTAATGGCTGCTCTGATGCAGCAAGACTCTTTCTATGTATTTGAATGCATGAGCCTGATATTTTTTGGGTTATCCTCCTGCTCTGGATTTAGTGAAGCTCATTCTTAGTGAATTTTAAGGCACCTCTACACTGAAACAATGTAATCTGTACTCAGATATTGTTTATAGTTAACTCAGAGAGCTGAAGAAGATACATTTTCCAGATTAAAGTATGTGACAAGGGTATGCTGGAAGTACTTTCAAGACAAATTGTCCTTTGGTACATGGAGTCCAGGAAGTCACACAATACTTAACAAAAGTATCTGCTGTCTTGCCACATTGCAAGCCGTGGCTGGGAGAAAAGTGGAAGAGAGTCCCTTCAAGGGCAATTCTCCTCCCCCTTTCTCTGGCCAGGGCTCGCTGCTGCCAGGAGAAAGGTGGAACAGAGTCCCTTCCAGGGCGATTCCCACCCCTTTTCTCCCAGCCACAGGGAGAAAGGGGGAAGTGAACTTCCCAGACTGGTTCAGTTCAGGTGGGCCCTGGCTCGGTTTGGTTTGGGGTATGGTTTGGGGTCTGCCCTGAACCAAACCGAATTACCCATCCCTATTTATTTACTTTACTTATACTTCACTTTTTTCCCACTGAGGAAAAAAATTGTATTAAAATGAGTAATTTACAAATATTCACTTAAACAAATGTTTTTGAATTGAATTGAAGAAGAGATTGGATTTATACCCCGCCCTTTACTACCCAACGGAGTCTCAGAGCGGCTTACAAACTCCTTTCCCCTCCCCTCCCCATAACAGAAACCCTGTGAGGTAGGTGGGGCTGAGAGAGCTCTGACAGAAACTGCTCTTTTTCAAGAACAGCTGTGCCAGAGCTATGGCTTGCCCAAGGTCATCCAGCAGATGCAAGTTGAGGAGTGGGGAATCAAACCCGGTTCTCCCAGATTAGAGTCCGTGCACTTAACCGCTACACCAAACTGGTACCACACTACCTGTTTTCCACAAGATAGGAAATGTTTCAAAGATCAGTAATAGGAAATACAAGCAGTGGGTGATGAAGATATGGCTGATAGCAATCGATGCTAAATGCCTTATTGCAACTTGTGTTGTACAACTAGAGCTCTGAGGGCCTGGAAAAGGGAAAACCTGAAAAAAACACTTTTGCTATGGTTTCAAAATTTCAGGATATATTTCTGGCTGCACTGACTTGATGTGCTATAATAAGTCCATAAAAAGGTAAAGGTAAAGGTTTCCCTTGCTCGAAAGCCAGTCAAATCCAACTCTAGGGGCGGTGCTCATCTCCATTTCCAAGCTGAAGAGCCAGCACTGCCCAAAGACATTTCTGTGGTCATGTGTCCGGCATGACTAAACACCAAGGCGCACAGAACGCTGTTACCTTCCCACCGAAGTGGTACCTATTTATATACTTGCAGTTTCTTGCTTTCGAACTGCTAGGTTGGCAGGAGCTGGGGCCAGACACGGGAGCTCACTCCATCACGCAGCACTCAGGTCTCGAACTGCAGAACTACAGACCTTCCGGTCTGCAGTTCAGCATCTTAACCTCTGAGCCACCGCAGCCCCTTTATAAGTCCATACAATGTCATTTTTTCTGTTAGTAAAAAAGTATAGAAGTATAGCCTCAACCTTTTTCTGGTTGTATGCTATCCAAAATGGTGCTAGTATAATTCCCTGTTGTTGTATTTTTTAAAAATTAGCCAGTAGTTTGCTTTTTCACTATAATGTCATCTGCTATCCTATTAAAACATTGCTTAAAAGATCCCTGGCAATCTACAAAGTAATCTACAAACTGATTTCTAGAAAAGCAAATAATTATATATACTCATCTTGACTGGGCTTTCAGAGGCATTAGATCAATGCCACAAGCAGCAGTGTTATGGTGTATGTTTAGGCTGCTAGTTTTTGTTTTCTGCATTGTTTCAGCATAGGTTATGAGCTATCTGATTATCAGCTCTTAAATATTTTCATGCTAGTGGCAAGGATATCTAGATCAGTGGGAGAAGACTGACAGTACAATCCTATTGAAATCAATGGGTTTACACTGGACATAGGAATGCACTGATGTTCTAGGACTACTATGGTACGACTGCCTGTTTTGTGTGTCTCATTAACAGCACCTTGTGATTTTGAATGCATTGGAACAGAATACAATATTCTCATGATTCCCAAAGATTGTTAATAGTATCTAAGACATGCTTTTCAGCCTAAACTCTCTCTAACCCTTCCGGAATTCTGTGTGACATAAATATGTCAGACTCTTAGCAGCCATCCAGTAGCAAGTTCTAAGCTAAGATTCAGAAATATTTTCTACATTGCATGGTACTTTTCCATAGCTTCTGAACTCCATAATATTTGTTCTTTTGATTTTTTCCCCCTGCTATGTTTTGCCTATAGAATGATCAATACCTGAGCTATTGTACAAAGCTATTTTTAGCAAAGAGGGGGATATGCAGGAAAGTAAGCAGCAGGCTCTGCTCAGTGTGTGAAGAGTACAAGGAAAATTATATTTTTTCTCTTAGAATGTATCTGATGATTACTTTTCACTTTTGCCTGTCTGTGGTTTCCCTTCCCCTTCAAACCAATACTGCTGACTAAGGCTCCTGTTAACATCTTTGTGATCAGTTTGGTGGGGTCTGTGTGAATTGATTTCAGGTCCATTTCTATTGCATTCTGTTAACCATTTCAGGGTAGTCTTCTTTGTCTTAGATTCTTTCCAGAGCTTTGGAGCATAAAGCTTTATGAGTCACCTGCATTGCATTAACTTTGTAGTAGCTATGCAGTTAACTGTACTTTAGGATTTCAGTAGCTACTTATTTATTCATCAGATGAGTGTAGCTACGTCAGTAAGGAAACAAACAAGATAACGGCACACCCAGAATTCAGCTTGGAGGTCATGTTTGTTTGTTCCTGGTAGTAAGTACCATTTGGGTTTAACTGTTAACAATGCGATGGTTGAATGCACACTTATGGGAACATAGGAATCAACTGTTTTGTTGACCTGCATGAGGAGAAGTTTGACTGAAAACTGAAACGGCTTGGGTAGATGGAAGAAAGCAGTCTTACTGAATAGGAAATGGAAAGGTATCTTCAGATTCTGCAGTCACATAGCTTGCCTCGCCCATGTATGTAGGAGTGTTCTGCTGTTTTTAAAGGAGCAGTCCAAACTGCTGTGTAAAGGAATACTTAAGCAAGATTCCTTCTTTTGTCAGTTTCTATATATGCCAGGCAATGAAGCAACCCTGCTTCAGAAAAGGGGGAAACTGTCAGTTCTGTTCCGGTAAGTTCGAGTAGGCAGCTCGTTGTGAACAGGAGAAAAAAATGAACACTTCGATTACATTCAGATACTTGACTATGGTAAGAGAATACCTTATCATTTGGAAATGTAAGAGATCCTTAAGCAGTGTAGAAAATGTAAACCTATATTTAGCTCACCTAATGAAAGCATGAAATGAAGATTGAATGAAAGTTTACTATTCATTGCCTGCTCCAAACCAAACAATTTTTCATAGGGTTGTTAATATCTAAGAGCTACAATTACAATATTATTTCTTCTATATCCTCAACTATGAGTACTGCATGCTTAAATGATGTATATGAGGTGGGATGTTGTGTAAAAATACAGAAGCCAGAAACTTTCCATGGTGGTATAATCGCTGCTTTTCATTTTAGCAATTAGGGGAGAGGGAGTTAACTTAGCATACATATATGGAGAGTCTTAAATCCCTCTTTTGTAGGAAGCCACAGTAATTTAGATAATCTTTAATTCAACCTTTTAAAACCTTTTTCTCCACACTGAAATAATATACACATGATTGGTTTACTTGCTATAATTAAAGGATGTTAAATTGCTACTCCTTAAAAAATGAACTTTGGTTGCATTCCTAGTCATGAAATTTACTGATGCAGATCAATAATTTGCTTCACCCATTCTGCAACATTTTGATTAAATACAAGTTCCCCCTTCACCATAAGAATGTTTTAAGCAGCCAATTATTACTCTGACTTTATTACTTCCCACTGTACATTAAAACATTTGGCATAATATTATCTCAAATCATACTGTCCTTTACAATCCAAATCTCATGACTGCTTTTAGCAACCTTGTGAGCTGTGTCATTATTGATTCCTGCTTCTGATAAGGGAGACAGTGCTTGAGATTGTCACTGGCATATGGTGAGCCTTTATCTGAGGTAGGGTTTATATAATCTAGATTTTACAGTCTGCAAAATAGACAGTATCAGACAGCACTATCTGGAAATGTTTCTAATTTAAACTGTACACGGGACATGCTACATGCAGATATTTGATTCCTATCCCTCTGAAGTAGAGTCAGTGTTAAAAGCCATCCTTATATGAAGAGCTTGTGTACAGCTCATATGACCACCATAAAAATGGGTATTGACCAACTTTGCTGATGCCATTTGTTTTATATGAAATAGAGCTGGTACCATCACGTGAAATGAAGAAATCAGATGCCACATGCAAGGGTGAAACTAGTTTTTATTAATAACTGATCACCATCAAATGTGAACTGCTTGCTGTTGACAGCTAGAATGGCAATCGGCCAACAGCTAGCAGCCTACCACAGCTACCAGCATTTTGGGTAAACCCAGGCCTGGCTCCAAACTTGCTTATTGTAGTTGGCATTTGGAACAGTGCCATGAGTGTCTTCTCTCCCCCTTTCCAAGTGCTCCAGCAGCTAAGGGCATCATGGTGTTAGCCGAATTGCTTTAATTTAGTTTAACAATTGGCAAAATACTGGGTTCTTTGCCAGCTATACCAAGGTCCTGCCCCTTCCAGGAGTTCCCAGAAAATAGGCACTGAGGCGGAGTGGTCTGTTTGAATGATGTTTACTGTAAAATGTTCTTCAAGCATACAAAAACAGAATCATAGACGCATACACACAAGATCTAGGAAATTTAGATAGAAAATAGCACTGTTGCATGAGCAGGAGATTTGTTGGTTGGGAGATACTTTACCTGTCCTGGAGATGGGTGGTCCGTTTCCAAAAGAAGATTGAGGGGAGAAAGGAAAAATGGGGAGCGTGATCTAAACCTGCAGATACACGCTTCTTCCTGGCTGCGCAAACCAGGGATTAAAGATGGAGGCAAAGTAGTGGGATAGCAAGCTGGACATAAGGGGGAGGTAAAGCAGATAGTGGAAGCTCAAGAGAGCGATTGTATGATGTGCAAGATCTTTTATCAGGTGGTATTGGGGCGGGCTGCGCTGACCACATCCCACTAACACACCTACCAGGTAGTCCGTCTCCATGAACCCTACCATTGGTCAAGGAAAAAGGGGAGGAGATGTGAAGGAGAGGTCAATATTATAATACTAAATGCTAATCAGGAACTGACACCTGGGCAAGCTTGCTAGGAGTTGTGGCGCCCTTTCATTGTCTCTTGATGGCTTTGGCTTGGTCACTTGATGTGCGAACAATTAGTTGCCAGATAACTTCACTTAGCCTAATCTTTGCAGGAACTTTGGGGGAAGGTGTGAATTGCCTAGTGCAAGGGGACAGAGGAACCCTTTTGAAATGGAGTTCTTGTCTCTGACTTAGTGTGAACTGTTGTGGGTGTGCTTCCTGCCATGGACTGGAGCCTCTTACCACAATAAAGAGTGCATTTCATCCTTTGAAGCCTAACATCCCAAGGTTCAAACTTATGATCATAAAAGTTCATAAGAGCATATGGTATGCCTTGCTAGGTAACAATGGCTGCTACTTAACAACAACTCAGTCTGCCTCTCAAGCCAGTGATGGGCTGTTTTACAAATGGATATCTCAGTGTGTTGACAGTTAGCCCTGCCTATATTGTAGCAACCTGTACTATTCCTGACGTCAGTACTGATGGCCTACATATCACAAAGCTCAGACTTAATTAAATTAAAACCCCAATCTCTCAAACAATGTGGAGCAGGCACAACAAGGCCCTTTTCTGTGGCAAGTTGAAGGGGACCCCAAAAATCCTCAATTGGCTGGGCTGGGTTGTCACCAATACACGAATGACACCTAGCTCTATCTGTTGTTGGACGGCCAGTCTAACTCTAGTCCGGAAGATCTGGACCTTGCGTTGAAAGTTGGTTGGCTTAGACTGAGTTGACTGGAATTGAATCCAACAAAGACGGTGGTCCTGTGCCTGAGCTGGAGTGGCCCGAGGGTAGGGATCCCACTGCTGACCTTCAATGGGGCGCCGTTTGTACCAGCGCCAGAGGTTAAGAGTCTGGGAGTGCTCCTGGATGTCTCCTTAATTATGGAGGCCTAGGTAGCAGCCACTGCAAAGTCAGCCTTTTATCATCTTCAGCTGATCAGGCAGTTGGTTCCCTTCCTTGAACGCAATGACTTGGCAACAATGATCCATGTGATGGTCACCTTGAGACTGGATTACTGCAATGCTCTCTACATGGGGCTACCTTTGTCCCAAATCCAGAAGCTGCAGCTGGTGTAGAATGCAGCGGCCAGGCCACTGTTGGGCCTCCCTATGCGGGAGCACATCCAGCCTGCACTAAAGGTGCTAGTTCTCACCTTTAAAGCCCTATATGGTCAGGGGCCTACATACCTACAGGACCACCTTTTCCCATGTTCCCCAGAGAGCACTAAGATTGGGGTTCCAAAACTATCTGACCCTCCTGGGCCCTAGAGAAGCCAGGCTGGCTGTGAGGAGGGCCAGGGCCTTTTCAGTGGCAGCTCCACACTGGTGGAATGATCTCCCAGATGATAGTTTCTCAGGGCCTGCAAAACGGAGCTCTTCCACCAGGCCTTTGACTGGGGAGCTGCCTCAATAAATTGAGGCCTGGGCCCCAATATTAACATTGTTATTAATATGTTAATATTAGATGCTGCTAATGTCCACCATCATTCATGAACAGCCCTAGCCCTTTATGCTGCATTTTATAATTATACTGTTGTGGTTTTATTTAATCCTGTGTTTTACTTCTCTAATATATTTTATGTAAGCCGTCCTGAGCCTGCCTTGGCAGGGAGGGCGGGATACAAATTAATTAATTAATTAATTAAAATATGGCCCCACTGTTGGAGCTCCTGATGGCACCTGGTATTTCTGGCCACTGTGTGACAGAGTGTTGGACTAGATGGGCCATTGGCCTGATCCAAACATTGCCTTCTCTTATGTTGTTATGTTCTTATGATCAACTAATCTTGGATTATTTTAAAATTTGTTTAGGAGCCAGTTGGGAAATTTTGGGGTTGCCAGCTTTGCAACAGCAGCCTGGGAGGAGGGTGTCAGCCTAAATGGCTGCTCCCAACCCTTGCCTTTGACAAGTCTGCACAGGGAAGAATGGTCCAGCTGGACATCAACAGGGTTCTTATGACTCATTCAGAATAGGACCCTCACTTGATAAATTGGGAACTTGATTATGACATCTACTTTGCTAATTCCTTTTATGTATGTTTTTGTACATATGTGACCATACTATGAGTGTTTCATAAGATGACACGCTTCTCATTTATGCAGAAATTTTACAACGAGATTTATAGCAGAATGCTACCTCTACTTTTTCAGTGTTTTCAATGTAATTTTTATGTTACGGTGACTAGTCTTGCAAAGTAAGGCAGAATATAAAGGCACATGCTGCTACATGTTGGAGCTAAATATCTTCTCCCTTCACCTGACCCTCTTCTTTCAGACTTCACTCTCATGCTGGGTTGCTAACCTCCAGGTGTTGGTTGGAGATCTCCTGGGATTACAGTTAATCTTGATGACAGAGCTCAGTTTCCCTAGAGAAAATGGCTACTTTGGAGGTTGGATGCTATGGCATTATACACTGCTAAAGTCCCTTGCCTCCCCAAACCCTGCCCACCTCAGTGTCTCCCCCCCCCAAATCTCCAGGTATTTCCCAACCCGGAGCTGGCAACCCTACTCTTATGCTGTAAATATATCTTACAAGAAACTGCAGACTTTATTATTTGGTATGCTTTGTTATATCCTAGCAATTATGATATGTTTACACTTTACAAATAAGCAAAGGTGGATCCTCAACAAGTCTGGGATTTCAGAATTGATCCTGCCTTTGTATCCCACATGGTCTGACACAGGACCTTTAGTCCTGTTCTACATAGTCTGGCTTCAAGAGTGGCCACTGCAGATAATCCTACAGTATATATTTCATTTTAGGTATCAAGAAATAGGGCTTTATTAGGATGAACATGCTTGCGTGTTGCTCAAAACAGCCCTTTTGAGAGCTCTCTTTTTGCAATTTAAAATTCTCCTGAGCAATCTAATCCTTACATTGTGATTGGTACCCAAAATATTTGTGCCAGCTCTCTATGAAGTCCATGTTGTTCAATGGGCAAATAAAAAGATGGATTTTCCAAGTTGCTAATTCAGCAAATACAGAATGGGTAAACAAGATATTTTTTTAAAAATCCAGTAGTTAAAAGAAGTAGTGTAAAATATGCATTTGAAAGCAGTATCTTTCGATCGTAAAAAGATAGGGCTGCCAAGTCTGCCCGGGGGGCGGGGGATCCCCCGCTACAGGGGTCCCCAATCCACCGGCCCGGATTCGGCCAGCGGGGGGAACCCCACCCCTGAAGTCGTCCGGTCAGGACGATGTCCCCAGAGTGATGATGTCACCGGAAGTGACATCATCACATTGTGCACATTGCCGGGGCGACGCTCTAGCAACTGCCCCAAAAATTCTATGATACCATAGAGTTTTGGGGCGGTTGCCAGAGCGTCACCCTGGCAACGTGCACAATGTGATGATGTCACTTCCGGTGACATCATCACAGTGCGCGTGCTTTGCGCATGCACCGGGAAACTCCCAACAAGAAGAGGACTCCCCCCCACTGGCCTGTGGTGAGTACTTGGCAACCCTATAAAAAGATATTAATGTTTGCATTTTATTTTTGTCTTGCAAATAACTACAGCAAGATCAGCTTTATACATGGGCTGCAGTCAACCAACCCACACATTCATCAGATTATATCGAAGGGCGATTTCCGAGGAGAATTCCATCAGCGTGGCCACCACCAAAGCCTCCAGATGAAGAGCAGACAGTAAAACATACAGAAAAAGGTAAAGCCTTCAGATGCAAATGGAATATATTATTTACATTGGAACTAGTGTATCTTCAATCATCTTGAAAATTAGACCGTACATAGAGCTGTGTTTGTATCGTGTGCTTAGAAGGCAGAGAGTATCTCAGTCAAAATCTGGAAACAGGTTTGCATTTACAAACTCCAGGTTGTACATTATCTTATTGCTATTTCATGTGGTATCTTATTGCTATTTCACCCTTGTGACTCTATAGTTCTTTCTTTACCTCACTTATATTGTTACTTTTCAATGCTCCAATAGATTTCTCAGAAATCCAGATCTGCATTCTAAGTATTTGTGTATCTTAGGTCACTGTTTTGGTATCAATTTGATATTTGTTTGTTAGAAATGTTTACTTAAAATATATCCAAGTGTTCACTGGCTTGTAAAGAAACATAAAAGGCCACCAAAACAACAACAATAACAACAACAACAACATGAAAACCAACCCCCTATACTGGTGCCATTAAATTTCCACCCCAATTTTCATAGTAACAGCATGTCAAAAATTCACCATGTCTTCGGGTCCCCCAAATTTTCCCAACAGGTGAGATTTTCACTGCTAGCCAGCATGGCGGTGCAAGAATTGCATCTTTTGAGGAAGGTAATTCCAGAATCTTAGAGAAAACATGAAATAAATGTTCTTTTGATTGGTGTGAAGTATTGGTAATAAATATTGACAGTAAGGTGATTTATTAGTGTGAGGAGGTGTTTCTCCCTTTGTTCATTTGCATACTGAATTCTGAACATAGAATGGCTTAATTATTTGTTCCAAGAATATTTTTTTTTTAGGAAAATAAAAATAAGATATTGTAAAGGGAAGCCTATAAAGAGGTGAGCACCAATGGTTAAGATTAAACTAAAGCACAATTTTATTAAAGGCATGGTTAGCCACCAGGCTAATGTAGAGGGATTGGTAGTAACCTAATCATTGTAGTATCCAAGGAGAACAACATGGGCAACTGTCAAAGCTGTCCACATGACACAATTCAGCTCAGCCTTAAACTGCTTCTGATAACTCACTGATTCCTATTCCATCAGAGGAAGGGGCTGCTTAAGTTAGAGCAAGGAACTTTAGGCTGGAGGAGGCTTCAAACTTTGCTCAGCAGAGTGCTGTACATGCAAGTATTTTTCCTTATCTTCATTGTTCTTCTACCACACTTTTATGCTGAAGGACAAAACGCCTAGTTGCCAAACAACCAACAATTAATAAATCACAATTTAGGAGAAGGAGCATTCTGTGTGTTTGTGTTAAGTGATATCTAGTAGCTTCTGACTTATGGCGACCATATGAATTAAGGACCTCCAAGGTGTCCTATCATTAACAGCCTTGCTCAAGTCTTGCAAACTGAGGGCCAAGGCTTCCTCTATTAAATCAATCCATCCTATGTTGTGTTTTCTTCTTTTCTGCTTCCTTCAGCTTTTCTTATCATTATTGACTTTTCCAGTGAGTCTTGTCTTCCTATCATGTGACCAAAGTATAATAGCCTCAGTTTAGTCATTTTAGCTCCTAGGGAGAGTTCAGGCTTGACTTGATCTAGAACCCACTTCTTTGTCTTTGTGACATTCCACAGTATCTGTAAAATTCTCCTCCAACACCACATTTCAAATGAATCAACTTTCTTCATGTCAGCTTTTGCACCCATAAATAGTTATGGGAATTCTATGGTGTGAATTATCTTGAAGTTGGTTGCCAGCATCCTAGGGAAAGCTTAAAATGCATCTCTGCCAATGGTAGGGGTACCATATTTTGAGAAGCTAAAAAGAGGGCATATTTCCTGACTGACTATTTCAAACTAGTGATCACTATGAAATCTCCTTGTAAATACCCCAACTATTTGAGCTGTAATTACTGCTACTAACTAGGAATATTTCTAACCTTCCAGCCTCCAAGAGGACATTTTCATCATTTTTTTTTTAAAAAGAGCCCCAAAAAGAGGGTATGTCCTCTAAAAAAAGGACATCTGGTAATCCTAACTGACAGCTAATCAGAACAAACACTAGGCCTAATTCCCATAAAAAGCTATCAACCAGTATGCTCCTTCTGTTAGGCGGTTGAGATTCCATGCCTAACTGCCCCCACTGACATTCTGAAGAACAGGATCTGGTCAAGTACAAGTCATATTTCCATACTGGAGCGAAGTTTTGTGAGATTTGGTGTGATGTGTAACCTCTGCACCCCCATCCTCACATACTTAGCCCTGGAAGATGGTATGTGGGAACAGGGGGAAATGTTTATTTTCAGGCTTTAAAAAGTAATTTGCTTCTGATAGATTTATTTGCACATCTAAATTGCTGCCATTTTAGATTAGAAATAATATCACTTATTCTGAGAGAACTGCTTTTGGAAAATCATCGAAAAGATTTCTGTGTATTGAACTGGCCTCTTTGTATGACCTCTGAAAAGTCCTTTGTTTGTCTTGATTATCTCTTCAAGCTTAATGTTCTTTTGGGAACTGCTTGTTAGTTATTATAGGTAGCACTGGTGCTGCACCCTGGAGACTGCTAGTTACAGCATTGTTCTTCTCTAGAACTGGTGATCAAGGCTTGTTAAAAGGTCTCTGAGGACTGTTAGCATGGTCTGTGTTAACTTTGTTTTTTCTTAGCTACTCTAGACCTTTAGTCATTTTGAATCTTTTAAATTTGACGTTGGTTCCTCATGTTTTAAGACTTTTGTCCCAGAATTCAACCTTGTTATGAGAAGAAATCTAAAAAAATCTCAAATATAGTATTTGTAATAACTAGGGTTGCCAGGTCCCCTGGGCGGACAGGGGTTTGCCCGTCCGACAGGCCCTTTACTCGCTGGCCTGGATCTGGCCGCTGGGGGGAACCCCACCCCCAAAGTACTGGCATCATGGAGATGTGCCTGGTGTGATGATGTCACCTGGAGGTGATGTCATCACACGGGGGCATGTTGCGGGGGGACACTCTAGCATTTGAGGGGAAACTCTATGGTTTTCCCTCAAACGACAGTGCCCCGTCCCTAATATGACCGATGCGAGGGTCCAGGACCCCCCCCCCCCCCGCCACAAGCCAGGTAAGACCTGGCAACCCTAGTAATAAACAAAATAATTTCCACACAGTTTCAAATTCTAATATGGGAACACATTCCTCATTTCATCAGCTTTTAAATCCTTATTTTTTAAACTTAATATCCTGCCCCTATGATTTTTTTCCCAATTTGGTGAGCCAACTGAAAATTATTCTAATCTGCTATATCCCTATTTCTCAAATTGGCCTCATATTTTTTTTAGACTCCCTGATCAAACATGGTAGGCCTGAGGTAAGGCATGTTTGCTGGATGCTGTTACCAAAGACAGCAAGACTGAGCTATTCAAATTTACTTGTGTCAATCCAGTAAAAACCAGTCACATTTGCACAGTTGTAGTTTTCAATTGTATTACTTTAAACTGATGCCCAGTTATAGTTCTATTTCAGTTTGTTTTCCTCCAATGTGCCTAGTCCACAGAAAGCAGAGAAAGGGATACTAGTAAAGGGTTTACCTAGGTGATATAATGGAGAAGGAAGATGTGTCCAGGTGCAAGTGATAGAGTTAGTCTGGGTGGCAGGCATGACTGAGACCTGTTGACAGTGGAGGAGATAGGTGGATGGCCCTTGCTGAGCTCATGATTGAATTCCCAGAGAAGTCCACATTGTGAGGGAGATTCTGATAGTTCCATTATTGTTTTAAATGTTTGGGTTATTGTTCATGGCCAAGTGGAGGAGCTTTGGCAGGCTACAAAAAAGAATCTTGATTAATGTGCTCTTTGAGATGATTAAGGGGTGGAGAAAAGGCTGAAGAGTGGGACCTTTCAGTTTATAAATGGATGACTAAAGGGGGGCACAATAGAAGTTTATGCGCAGGGTGGAGAGAGTCAATAAAGAGAATTTTTCTACCTTTCACAAAATAGTAGAACTCTAGGTCATCCAATGAAGTTGATGGGTAGTAGTACAGAACAGACAAAAGGAAATACTTCTTTACACAGGGAGTGATTAAAATGTGGAATTCGCTGCCAGAGGATGTAGTGGTGGCCACAGGCATAGATAGCTTTAAAAGGGAATAGATTAATGGAGCATAGGTCTGTCTGTGGCTACTAGCCATAGTGACTCAAGAGAACCTCCACGTTCAGCGGCAGTAAACCTCTGAATACCTGTGCCAGACAGGGGAAGGTCGTGGCCTCTATGCCCTCCAGAGGAACTTGTTGACCACAGTGTGAGTGAGGATGCTGGACTGGATGGAAAACTAGTCTGATCCAGCAGGGCTCTTCTTATGTTCTTGAGTTCTCAGGCGGCCAAGCTACTTCTTGAAAGTGCCTGGGGAAATAAATTCCTTAATCAAGAGACTTTGCCTTGATATCAGAGAGGATGGATTCATCTACACCTCTGACTTTGTGTTGTGTATTAATGGTTATTGCATTGCATGGTCAGGGCTCGGGTATCATGACTCCCTACTTCCCATTGGCTGCATAATAAAGACCCCCATTGGTCCTGAAGCCAATCGAGGGAACAAATCACAGAGCCCTGCTTAGGTCCAATCATATTGCTTGTACATAGTTACTTTGTTTATAGTTAGCTGACAGAACCACATAAATTAGAGTGCTGCTCTTCCTGAGCTGTCTTTTGAGCTGAACAATGTTATGAATAAAAGCCTGTTTGTTGGATTCATCACCTCCTGACTCAATACTTAATACTCTGCAAGGCCAGAGGATTTTGGGTCACAAAAAGACATGGGCCCTGGGCAGGAACATGGAATAGAGGAATTCTGATCTTATGCTGTATTGATAAAGAACGTTTGCAAAGGGCTAAAGTGATTATGAAAATCACACATTTTACTAGCATATTTTATTATTTTGTTAACAAACTTTGCTTTCAGTGTGCAAATACAGGTGCAGACTAAAACAGTACATGTACAGACTAAAACTAAAATAGATTCTAAAAGTAAAGGGAGATGATGCTGTGGTTAAGGCAACATTTAATCTTTAGTGCCATCATGTTTTCAGAATTTTTTGATATATCCTTTGACAATTGCATTGTTGTTTTCACCAGTACACTACACAGCAAAGTATCTTTCAGTTTTGGCAACTATATAAAAGGTTATTGTAGGGCTGGGAGCCATTTAAACCCTGCTTTCTGCTCCCTGCAGCTTTTTGTGTCAGGGAGCAGAAAGCAGGGATTTTAAACTGTTTTAGTGAGCTTTCTGCTTTTCACAAATTGCAACAAACTGCACCAAAATTAGTGGATTCAGTTCATGAACATTGCTTTGCAAACCATGAACCGCCTAAAATTCATGACAAACTTTAGTTCATCAGCCAGTTTGTACCCATCCTTAACTGAGATGGGAAGGAGCATTAGTGCTTTTAGCCACAATCCTTCAAGGTTTTTTTCGCTAACTTTGTCCTCTAAAGTCACCTTGTTAGCAAAATTGCCTTTATTTAATAAGTGTGGGGAATATGAATATTAAATGGAAATAGGCTTTAATTATGGGACCAATAACCTGTGTATATGGGAGTCTGTTTATCCAGAGCCCAGAAATAGACACTGAGGCTAGATCTTCAAAGCAGTGATTTCTTTACTGAAACAATTATCACACATACAATAAAATAATCAAGCATACACATAAGTAATACAGGTCTAGAAGCTTAGATAGAAAGGTTCAGAGACTGTTGCATTAGCAGGAGGTATCGTTGATGGGGCGATAGACGTTACCTGTCTATGTGGCGAGTCGATTCTGCAGTGAAAAAGGGATTACATGAAGGGAAGAGGATTATGAGTTGGCCAGCAGCACATGTGGGAAGTTCCAAACAGCGTTAAGAATGGAACCAGCAAGATAGGATGATGTTGGGAAGTTAAGAAGCGAGAGTGCGAGCAATGGGGTGGTGCTCTCCTCATATACCCTAAAAGGAACCTCAGGCTGATGCCTCTTTGGTCACGTAGTCCCCAGGAAGATACTAGAAAAATCTGGCTGTTAATGGGTCAGGAAAAAGGATTAATCGTTGGGCAACTGAAATAATGGTTTGACTGAGTAGTGACACTTCTCAGGGGAAGGGTGTAGACAAGGAAGAGAAAAGAAAAGTGATACTCTTGCAGCTTGGCCAGCAGTTGGGCTTAATGACCAGATGTTTAACAGCTGTGTTATCTTGATGGTTGGCTGGGGGACGTGATGGTATGTTGATCCCATCATGAAAGATACTCTTTTGTCCTGGAGAGGAGTATGTGTTTCACCTAGTGATGCTAATGCGTGAAGGGGGGGGTGTGCCTGCATGTTGTACAAGGGAATTCTTCATGGCGTCTGTGCCTGAATCTCCTGGCTTCTTTTTAGAACATGGCTTTTTGTGGTGATCTGCTGCTGTCTCTGTGTGCTTTGGGGCTTGGGCTGCTGGTCTGCCTGCTGGCATTGGAATGCAGGAGCGTGAGGCATCTGTTAGTCCATGGGTCCACTTCTGGCCTCTAAGCACAAGGCTTACCCTTAGCTAGCAGTCCACTTCATGGGCACTGCTCCATGGCTACAGTTCTGTCCATTGCCCTAACACCCTTGTTTCACAGTCCAGCTCTGCAGTCATAGTTCATAGCCTGTATAGATGCTGTAAGAAGTGGCTTCTTGGCAACAACCTCCCAGAATTTATTCCTTGTGGATTGTTTTATTCTGGTACCACTTTCTGATTTGTGGAAGCTTCTCCGTGAAATAAAGGTGAGATAAAGTAGGACAAATCTGAGTTTGGAGGGGATTTTTTTCAGGAGAACACTGTTTCACAGTAAATCTTGAAGACACTGAATTTGTACTGAAACTATTGTTCTTTTTTGTTCATCCACACTGTTATTGGCAAATTTAGAGATGTGATACAGACATCTGAATATATTTTTTCAGCCAAGTTAGTTTGTATGTTATATATGCTCTTTGGAACTGAGTGGTGGCCTCATAGTTGTTTTTTTCCTCTGCCCACTGCTCTATTCTATTATTTTGAACAATTTTTCTGGTTGTGGTGGCGTGATATTCCTTTTCCCCACTAATCCTGATTCAAAACGTTTAATGCTATTCCAATATATACAGTATTTGTAAATTATAAGCCCTGATCTTTGACTGTCAGATAATAATTAATAATAAGAATGGAATAGATCCTAAGAAGCTTCCCACAAACCCATGTTTTCTACAGCCTCTGCACCATCCCAAATGCTGCTTCTGAGGGCCAAGGAACCTCCAGAAGCAGTGTGGGATACAGTGTGAGGGGCTGCATCTTGAGTGGAAAACTGAGGGAAATGTGCCCCTTTCTTTGCACAAGTGGGATTCCTCTATGGTTACACAATGGTGTCTTTGAATCCCATCTAATATATTCATGTCTTGCTTTATCTTCCTCACAACCCTGTGAATAGGCAACATATGGAGGAGGATAACTAACTTCATGACTTCCTCTTTTCCTACATGGCAAGAATTCTCTGTGTTCCTTTCATCACTGCTGCAAAAGCAGGGGGGGGGTGTTGGCGATGGAGTACGCCCATACAGGAGTTTTCTGCATACTTTCCTCTGTCATTTCCCAACCTTTCCCCTCCACATGTGCTCTACAGCAACTCCTCACTGGCTCTCAGAAAGCATAGTTGCCATTTCCAATTTCTTCATGCATGCACTGTAACAATTCCATTAAAGCTAGAAATAGGCAAGTAGCAGTAGATAGTTATAGTGTCATGATAGTGTATTGCAATAGATAATCATAGAGAACACTAAACATCACTGATTAAAAACAAAAAAAAACCCAAGCCCTCTTGTGGCCTGGTAGGAAAAATGCTGGGAAATGCCACTCATGAGGAGCTGACAGTGGGAAAACATTGCTAATGTGGGCATGACACAATGTGCATTTGTCCTTCCAGATGGTCTGCTAATGTGCTTGGGCAGTGTTCTTTTTCGTAGTGTGGCAGCCTTGGAAAACAGCCTATTGTGGATTGGGAAAACAGGATAGCTACAGTTCAACTTTGGGTCCTTCCAAAAAAATTGTTCCAGTTTGAAGCCAAAGCAGAGAAATATCCCTGTGTGAAAGTATGCTAAGTTTGATTTATTTAACTTATTTATACACTGCTTCTCTATAGTGAAGAGTGTCTTTGCAGCCACACTCAAACTCTGTCCAGTGCTGCCATGTCTTACACACAAACACGCACACTCTTTTTCTAAAGCTGGAGATTGAATTGTATGTTGAGAAGCTGGTGGCCTGTGTGGATTTCTGTTACATTAAGTTGATTTCTATGTGGGTCTTTGCTAAATGGCGGATGAGCTAAGTATTTTGAGCCTCTGTTGTGTACTGTTCATGTGAATGCACTTTTTAATATGGATCTCATCATTCATCATTGGCTTTTATGGTAAATGGAAACAGAAGTAAATAAATTACTGTTCAGTTTGAGTGCTTAGTTTGAGTGCTGTGATCATATTTTTACATGCACGCTAAAAGAAGATGGACAAGGTAAGTAATGAGGCGTATGATACAACTTCCAATGCATTTTCTTAAGTTTTATGCAAACAAGAAGTGTACATCAGTGTCAGTCAGTGACATGTTTTCAGCAATCCATGAACCTCACAGAGTGGAACACTCCTGCTTCATCCCACTGAGAACCCTGAACTTTCTTTATGGGGGGGTTACATAGAGGGTAATGTGGGAATCTGAAATGGGACGGGGAAATTCGCAGGAATTGCTTCCTCTTGTCTTGATTAGTTGGATACATGCTAATCTTTTATTCCAGTAGTGTTAATCCTGGAAAGGTAGGGGTTTTTTTTGACAGAAAATAGTTTAGATCTTAAGAACTTCCCCTGTACTCCTCTCTCCTCATAGCTCCCTGTGACCCTTAAAAACCCTCTTTGAGGGCTTGGGGTTCATTATCAATAAAATGTACTGTAGCATATGGGGCTACAGTAAGCAGGTGGAATAGAATGAAATTGCCCACCTCCATCTTGTGCAAGTGGAAAGTTTGAAGGTTCCAGCCATCATCATTTTCAAAGGCCCTTGTTACTTTGTAGTACTCATTTTAGAAGGTGCATGAGCAAAATGTATGCTAGGATGCATTTGCTTTTTACTTCTAAGTCGCACCAGAACTATCACATGAACTGCCCTGCTAACTTGCTGGTTCTTCGTTTCAGTAGTAGGATTAAATCACTGAACATACTGAAATCAGACATGTAAGCATTAGAAAAGAGAGGGATCTGATGCTCAAGTATAGATACTATGTGTGGCCTTCTCTGTGTCCATCATCCTCTGCCTCGTCTAGTTATTCACTAAGCAGTTATGATGCATGTGACGAATGCATTCTGGGAACACAAGAGTACTCATCAGCACACGTTGGAGGGGAAGAAATGCAGTAAACAGGGGAAAGCAGGACAGAAGGAGAAGCAAAGAGAAAGGGCAGTACAGATGGTGAGAAATGGGAACTGAAACGGAAGACTGTCCTGGAGGCTGCTGTTTGCTGAAGATAACATGCTTGGAAGTTTGGGATAGTTGTGAAGGAAACAGAGGGCAAAGAAGCAGGAATAGGATTCATATAGGGCCAAAGAAAGGGCTGTTAGTGATTTCTCTGGTCATCTAAATTTCATATGACAATACGCTTTTAGAGGACTAGAAGAACAAAAGGAAAGAGAAACACAGCTGAGGGGTTTTACCATTAATTATAATTATCTAAGAAAAAGTCTTCCTGCAGCATCAAAGCAAATACTGTGGACTAATCATCCAGTGCTGAAAATTAAAAACTGACACTACTTAGGCCCAGTTTACACCTCCCCTCTGAAGTAGTTTGACTGCTGTCTTTTCCTATGCTCATTTCACGCTGGTTTCAAATTTCACTCCCTGGGTCAGAAGGGTACTAAGCAACAGGATTTGTTTAGAGCAGTATAATGCTAGCTTGACCACAGGAGGGCAATTAATGAATGTAAACAGTAATTTTTAAACTAGAACAAATATGGTTTGAAACTAGAAACAGGTATAGACAGGGTTTTTTTAAACTAGAATGATTCCAGCGGGAAAGTCAGATATAGATTTGACCTTAGTCCTGTTCTCCCCATCCCCCAGACTTGAACTAAGAAACATAAAAAGGAGCAACTCTTGTTGTGTTACCATTTACAGGGACAGCAATGGCAAGTGATTTCTACTCCTGTCTTGGAGATACTACACTCTCAGTATTGCTTCCCCTACCTGTCCAGCACTATCTGTGAAACTCTTGGTGGACAAAGTGTTGTCTTCAGGACAGTTGCATTGATCAACTGGGATTGTTTCCAAATTTGTTCTCTTTAAGGTGCCACAAGATTGTATGATCAGAGACCGATTACCTCTGAGAAGAAAACTAATCTCTGCCTGTTGAAAGTGGGGAGAAAATACTACCTAGATTTTTATGTGCTCTCATTTGCCCCCAAAGTTCTGAGGGCTCCAATTAGAAACACTGCTCTCAGCATAAAAGACGAAAGCAATTATAGCAGAGCATTTGAAAAAATAATTACTGGCCGCGTTCACATGGGCAGTTTGATCCGTTGCCCTTGCTGTTCCCTTATGGATTTAAAGTGCACGATCAGACAACAACATCTGTCTGTCGATCCCCAGTCGTCCGAGTCCCCTCCCCCCCTTGCCGCATGTTTCTTTGATACCTGAGAAAGTCCAGTCTTGTTGGTCTGAGCTGGTTTCCAAGTGGATTTCCTGCTGTCTGATCGCACTCTTGAACACCCAAGCTGTCAGGAAGGTCTGACAGATCTTGTTTTCTGTCCGCCATTTTAAAAAAGTAGTTAGCGATATGTGCACAGCTGCTTATTTGCACCTCCCCCCTTACAGAGGCTGCCCAGAACTCTGTTATCTTTTTAAAAACCCTAAAAGAAAGATGCCTCTATTCTTCAGCTTTTTTCTGTCCTTTGGGGAAGGAGTAAGTTGAAAATATTAGAGGGAGGAGGGCAGTGAATTCTATATCCCAGCATGCTCAGCAAGTGCTTGTGCGATTGCTCAGAGGACAAACTTGTACAAAAATGGCTGACAGCCCCACGAACTACATATCCCAGCCAGGCTCATCCAAGCTTGTGGGCATGCTCCGAGGACCAACTTTTTGAAAAAATGGCCGATGGGCTGACTCCATGCCTGCTGCCATCTGATCACTCCAGGTCCAGTAGAAGTGCTTTGAAGTGCGCTAAAAGAAGTGAGTCTGATCACGATTCTCTGGCACAAAATAATCTGTCTCAGTTAGAGGTGGGGCAACAGTGGATTGAAGTGTTCTTCTGAATGCGACCACTGAGAGGGACCAATATGCCAATTCATCACAGTCCATAGAGTCCCTTAAGCATACAAGTGGGAACCCGCAAGAAACTTGTGGGAGCAGCTATCCCATCCCCCACCTCTGTTTCTTCCCCTCTCCCCCTACTTCTCTCACACTCTTTCTCCTTCCTGCCACCCCTTTTCTTACTCACTCACTCACTCTCTCACCCTCCATGCCTGTCACTTCCTTTTTGCCTCTACCCCATCACTCTTTCTGCCCCTGTCACTCTCCCGGCCTCCTACCTACTTTCTTCCCTCCACAGCAGCAGTGGCAGCAGCCACTCTCCAGGAATCAGAATGGATTGCCCAAATACAGAGATCAGTTCCTCTTAGGGTTGCCAGCTCCAATTTGGGAAATTCCTGGCGCCTTGGGATGGAGCCTTGGGAGGATGAGGTTTGAGCTTGGAAGGGACTTCAGCAGGGTATAATTCCATAAACTCCACCTTTCAAAGCAGCCATTTTCTCTGGGGGGAACGGATTTCTGTCATCTGGAGATCAGTTGTAATTTCAGGAGATCACCAGCCCTCACCTGGAGTTTGGCAACATTAGTTCCCCTGGAGGAAATGGCTGCTTTGGAGGGTGGAGTCAGTGGCATTATACCTGTCTGAAGTCCCTCTTTGACTCAATCCCCACCATCCCCATCCTCAATCCCCACTCCTCAAATATCCAGGAATTTCCCAGCCTGGAGTTGGCATCCTCATCTCCTTCCCACCCAACAGCCAACCTACCTTTATTTGCCCCTCTGTCTTCAGCTTTCCGTCTCCTTCCCCCTTGCAGCTTCTACTGAGAAAAACTATAAGTATCTGCACACAGAGGGGACTGTTGAGAATTTGATAAATAGATGTAACTAGATACACAGGAAAAATCGCATATATTGGCTAGATTTTGTAATACAAAAATAGATCAATCACTTGATTGGTGTGTCTGCAGAAGAACTATGAAAGTGTTAAAAGTTAAACATAATTTCTCGGAGGTAATAGTCTGCATTGGTAAAGTTTGCTGCCTATATTGCTGGTGGTGTATTAGGCTCAGGGCCTTTTCCCATTTCATTCCCAGTTCCAGTTTATAACTCTAGCTCACCTGCAGGGAATGGGCTGCAGGGTGGTGACGTTTGCAGCCAGTTGGTACAGTGGCCTAGTCCTCTCTCACACTCATGGCTGCACGTAGTAGAAAGCATGGCACAGCAAACACAGGCTGGCATGAATTGGTGTGAAGGAGCTTGTCTCTCCTTTTTCATGAGCTTCAGGTGGGTGGGAGGGGAAGGTTTAATTTTTTACAGAAACTGAGCACACTGGTGAGGGGATCTAAACCCTGCCCTCTACCTTACTTCACAGTGCTCCATTTCTTTCAGCATTTTTCCCAGCCCAGCTGACTTTCCATGTTGGAGACTGGCAAGAGAAAAATGCCTCAAGAATTGGAATAAGTCACGGGTTGAGGTAGGGTTCAACTCATCTGACCAGTGTGTTCTGGCTTTGTTTAACAGTACCTCCCCTCACTTTTGTTACACAAAAACCAGAGCGATTGCCTGTCATTATTTTGCTATTGGGACAAATAGCAGTTGGGGGAAGGATTTATCTTGGTTAGGAAATGTGTGGAAATTTTGGGGGTGGAACCGGGGGGAGCACGATTTGGGGAAGGGAGGGACCTCAGAAGAGTATAATGCTATACAGCCCATTCTCCAAAGCAGCCATTTTCTCCAGAGGAACTGATCTTCATTGTCTGGAGATCAATAATGGGAGATCTCCAGGTTTTACCTAGAGGCTGGCAATGCTGGAGTATAGATTCCTTTCTCCAGGGTTGGGGACAAAGGGTGGTGCTAGGGGATGAGCAGTCCCGGAGACACCCGCTTGAGTGCGGAGTGCCTCAGGGGGCTGTTTTGTCCCCGATGCTTTTTAACATCTATATGCGCCCCCTTGCCCAGATTGTCCAGAGGGTAGGGCTGGGTTGTCACCAGTATGCTGATGACACCCAGCTCTACCTGATGTTGGGCAGCCAGTCTGGCTTGAGACTGGACGATCTTGACTGGGCATTGCACACTGTGGCTAGATGGCTCAGGCTGAGTAGGCTGAAGCTGAACCCGGCGAAGATGGAGGTCAGGGTGGGCCATGGTCGGGGCACTGTACTGGCTACCAATGGTGTACCGAATCCACTTCAAGGTGCTGGTGCTTGCCTTTAAAGCCCTAAATGGCCTGGGTCCGACCTACCTAAGGGACCACCTTTCCCCGTATATACCCCAGACAGCACTACGGTCTGGGGCCCAACATCGCCTGGTTGTACCTGGCCCGAGAGAAGCCAGGCTCACTGCCACTAGGGGGAGGGCCTTTTCAGTGGTGGCCCCTCGCTGGTGGAATGAGTCCCAGAAGAGTTCAGGGCCCTGTGGGACCTGATACAGTTCCCCAGGGCCTGTAAGATGGAGCTCTTCTGTCAGACCTATGAATAGGGGCCGCTGCCTTTCTTATCCTCCCCTCATTGTCAGCAATTACCAATGATCGGCCACATGCATTACCATCCAGTCACTGGTGATACTGCACTTTCAACATTAGATTGCGATATTGCATGCCATTAGATTGTATTGAGCACTTTATTAACTGTATTGTTTTAATGATGAAAGTTTATAATGTTTTAACTGTTTTACTGATAATGTGAATCTTGGTTCGCCAAGTCTTGTAAGGCGCTCTGAGCCTGCCGTGCGGGGAGAGCGGCCTAGAAATTGAATTAAATAAATAAATAATAAATAGTGAATTTCATCTAAATGTTCCTGAATTAGCAGCTCTCTTTAGAGATATGGTATGATATTTCCTCATCCCTGTTCTCTTGCATCTCCTGTGGCCTACTGAGTGTGTTTTGTCATATGGAGTGATCCCTGCCTCTGTTCTCCCCCAGTCCGTCTTGGACCAAGTATATACACTTATTCATCATGTTTAAATGCCTGCCCTTTTCCGCTGATGAATTTGAGGCAGCTACCAAATGGGTAATAGAAAAGGTTATTTTTGTCCCTCTTCTGTAGAATGACTGCCTTAAAGAGATTTCTAATCATGTTTGAATATTTTTGACAGTGCTCTCCCTTGTGGTGAAAAAGAGGTACTGCCACAAAGCTCATATGCCCAATTTTCATAACTGGAGTACAGCACAAATCTTGCAGATTGGATGCACACCAAGGTTGTGATCTAACAAAGCCATATGGGGAGGGTGAAATGGAATGCATGACTGGCAGCTTTTGGAGCTTTTACTGCAGCCACATTTCCATTATATATGTCGCTTGCCTCTGCAGCAGTATAAGCAACTGCAGTGAAAATTACACATAGCCTGTACTTTGTAAACATAGATTGAAAGTGCACATTAATAGGAAAGTAAAACTTCTAACATATAAGCAAAAGCAGGGAAAAAGTTATTTTTAACACTCTTACAACCCATACTAAGATGATCAGATGTACTGTTCCATGTGAGCTGGCTATTTCCATAATTTCTTCTTCTGTATCAGACTATCTAACAATGTCCACAGAGGAAAAGGTACGGCTTATATCCTGACTTGATGACTGGACAGACCCTTAACTGCTAAGCAAATTTGAAGAAATGTGTTGGGTACTATAGAGAGACAGAAAGTGGGTGCAAGATCTGCTTAATATTGAACCAGACCTTTGGTCTGCCTGTACTGTTACTAGAAACTCTCCAAGATAACTGGCAGGAAACTTTTCCCAGCCCTGCTTCCTGGTACTCTTTTTTTAATAGATTAAATTGATAATCTTTTGCCCACAAAAAAGTGTGCTGTTACACTGTAACATGGTCTCTACTCAGTGGGGGCTATTTTAAAGTGTGTGTGTGTGTGTTTTAACATGGCACCTCTAACCAAACAGAGTCATTTTAGCTGCTAGTCACAAGTTTTGAGCACTGTACTACCGCACATCTGCCATCCAGTCAAGGCTGCAAAATGGTATTGCAATTGTTGGTTCTCTGGACGAAGATGGAAGCTGTGGCTATCAGACTGTCCATAGAGCATTATCATGCAGGAAATGTTAAACGAGCCACCGCATGTTAAGGATGTTACATGATTCTGCCAGAAGCTGACAGATTCAAACTATCTTCACAACCATTAAAAAAAAATAACTAAAAAAATGGCTGACACAAATATGCAAATTTTATTCAGAAGCAGGGTTGGATAATGTCTATGCCTTGACATAGTAGTCAAATTCTTTATTTCAAGAAACTTTGCTGCTTCAAATAATTAAAATAAAATAAATAAACATATATTTTATTTATATATAAAATATATATAAAAAACAAATAAAAAATATAAAAACCCACATTATTATGTATTTATTTTCCTATCCAGAATTGGAAGATGCTACAGTGGAAACAGAGACAGAATACACGGAGGATGTTCAGGTACAGGTGAGGTCTATGAATATTTACTATTTTAAACTAGTGATCTCTCTCACCCTTTGACAGTGTTTCTTCAATATCTGTAGGTTGATGGAAAATGTTATATTAATTATACAAGGCACTTTAATGTTTCTTGCATCCTTCTGGAGAGACTGGCTGATTGGGAGTGGAAGGCACCATACTCTGGTGGTTCTGCTCTTTCTTGGCTGAATGGTTCCAGAAGGCGGTGCTGGAGGAGAAGGCCTGATACTTGTCCCCGTAGCATTTATGCTGTTCCACGTTTATATGAACCACTGGGAGAGACTGTCCATGGATTTGAAGTGTGGGACCACCAATATGCAGAGGATACCCAGCTGAGTGGGGGCTCACAAATGAAACCAGCTATGAAGCAAGGGATGAAGATCCATGAACCAAATGAGGTTCAGTAATACAGCAAGGAGGATAAAGGGCTGGTTAATAAGCCAACCATAAGCCGGAGAAGGAGGCTTAGGTGCAGGATCAGCTACAAGGTTGGAGGGGCCCTGTTTATGGGATTGGGAGGATGAGGTACAAAGAGGTGTACATCTAGGTGGACAGTGGGATGATTTAGGTGGAGCAAGTGAGTTACCAAAATGGTAGTTTAATGACATTTACCTGGTTTGGGGTTGAATTACCAGAGTAGTCTGTATAGTGAGGACGGTTCTATAACCTCAAGTTATTATCTAGCAAACTTGAGTCAGCTACTCCTGGGTTTGAGATCAGGAACTTGTGGAGGCTGAGGACACAAAGGTCTTTAGTCAGTGTGCTGTGAAATGGAGCATTCCAGCAATTGGGTTACTCCCATGTGAGAGCATCCAGAGGAAATTCCTGCTAGGTCAGGGCCCCCCACCTTGATATCATACTGGATTATTTTATCCAGTCTTCTGTGGGCTAAATTGGAAAGTGTCAGTACAGGGGTCGGGGGGGGGGGTTACTTGCAACAGCAGCTGCAGGTTCAGGTTGCCTTTGTGGTACAGAGCGCCCTCTTACCATCTTCAGCTAACCTATCCTTGGAAAACATGATTTGGCCACAGTGAGTAGTACTCTGATCACATCTAGGTTAGATTACTGTAATGTGATTTACATAAGGCTGCCTTTGAAAACTGTTAGGAAACTTCACTTGGTCCAGAATATGGCCGCTGAACTGTTGTTGGAAGTTAGATACAGACAGCATATCACTCCTGTGCTGAAATATCTGCACTGTCTGCCCATACGTTTGTGGGCACAATTCAAAGTGCTGTTTCTTTCCTTTAAAGACCTAAAGTCTCAGGGCCAGGGCACTTGAAAGACTGTCTCCAAACATATTGTTCTTCATGCCATTTAAGATTCTCTTCTAAATTCCTGCTCTCTGTGCCCCCACCTTCAGACATGAGGTGGGTAGTGACCAGACATGGGACTTCTTCAGCGGAGGTTCCTTGTCTTTGGAATGCTCACCACCCTGACACTGTCCTGGCACTTGCCTTAGTTTTAGGTGCCAAGGTAAAACATTCCTTTTAACCGAGGCTTTTAGCTCAGGGGTTTTATCTCTTAAATCTGTATGGTAAGCATTTTGTCTACATTAATTTAAGGTGCCCAGTGTGTATTTTATGCTCTGTTAATGCTCTGGCTTTTTAAAATGGTGTTGACTTATATTTTAGTGGCTTTTTAATGTCTTTGTTTTTAATGTCTTTGTTTAGTGGCTTTTTAATGTCTTTGTTTAATGTGTTTTATTATTTTAGTTGTAAGCTGCCTTGAGCTAGTCTTTGAGCCAATTAAGTTGGAGGAAGGTTTCTTAGCCTAGAGGAAGTTTTCAAGCTTTGCTCATTGGAGTCATAGGGTAGGGGTAGGATCCACACTGGTGTTATGTTCTGAGTTAATTCTAAGCTGTGTGGTTATGGTTGTGCTGAGGTATCCTAGTTCCCTGTGTTGTGATAGGCTGACTACTAAAGACCTTCTATTGGTCCTAAAGCCATATGGAGTATCCTACCATGAAGCTCCGCTTAGGTCCAATCAGACCTCATGAAAATAGTTACATTGTATATAGTTCAGTTATGGAACAGTATAAGTTTTGGTACCGCTCTTAGCAGAGCTGAATCAGAGCTGAGTAATGTCTTGAATAAAAGCCTTGTTATTTGATGATCGTCTCCTGCCTCTTAATACATTAAAACCGATCTCCTTGATGTCATAAGACTAGTGAGAGCAAGTTTGATACTGGGGGCAGGGGGGATCTGTTTAGCTGTGTGGCCATATCAGTTCCTGGTAAAATCTGGAAGTGACCTAGGGTAGCTCTAGGAATCAAAATCTCCATGGTTTTACTATAGTTTCCAGCAATTCTTAGAGCTTTTGTCTGGAAGTGCCACAGAAACCCAGCCAATGTCATGCCCTCCCATGTCCCTGCTCCCAGCCCTCCTGCTGGTTGCCAGGCTCAGTATGGCAACCCTAGGCAGGGCTCAGTAGCTGTTCTCCTTCAGCCCTGGCTGGAGCTGTCTCTCTTCTTCGGTGGCAACATGCAATGTAGTTGTAGGACTACCACCCTAGTGAGAATTAGGCCAGATTGTCTAAGGTTATGTAAGCAAGGGGAGTTAATAGAGAACTGAAAGAGTTTGTTATGTCAGTCTTCTGTGAAAGATGTAGCAATGGAATTACTGCTAATTCAGTAAGTCAAAAGCCCTGATTGCTCAGCAGCCTTTTGAAAAATTAGGATGTTTTTTATAGAAGAGGTTTGTAAGACTAGCAGATCACCTTGGAATAGATTGGTCTTTGCTGTGGCATTATGCTTATATATGGCTGAGGACAGAATGCCGTTCTGGCCCACATTATGTCCACTTTGCAAGCAGAGGAGGTGGGCCCGTGCACACAGCCGCAGCTGGCTGGCGGAGCTGTGCCATTTTTACCTGGTCCTGCTGCGCTGTGCTCCCGCTTCAGCTGTATACCAGGTGGAACTGGTGGCCAGTCGGCTGGGTGCGCGTTCCTCCCGCTTCCGGTGGGTGTGAACGTGTGCGGAAGCGCACAGCCGTGCACCACGCTGCCACCAGGAGCTGCCCGCAGTGTGAACGCTGCGGGCTGTCTCCTCCCGGGACTGCTTGCGCTGCACTGTGTGCAGTGCGAACAGTAAGCTCCGGGATACTTCGCCCCCGGGTTGCTCCGCCCTGCTTCTGTTGTGCGGCAGAGCGCCAGTCTGTCCTCAGCCTATGTACTTTCTATATATGTCCTTCTGGAATCCCCCTCTATCCAGATTCAGAGATAATGAAATTGTGTTTTTCAAGGTGATTCTCTTTTATGGTATGTGCAGAAAAATAATATATCCCATATTCTTTCATTCCACATGCTTTGCTTTCATTTCTGAAAATGGAAATGGAAATTTGATTCCATTTCTGCATCTTTGTGTCACATTCATATTCTTTCCTTGTAAAATTCTGGGTTTTAGGGCCTTTCTTTTCCAGAACAAAGATAGGGAGCCCCCACTTAAGTCAGAACTAACTTCTTGAGAACGTTACTCAGCCATGTACAGAAATAAAATTCAGTAGCTAAGATAAAGCTCATGAACCATTTTCACAGCATCATGGCTTGGAATCTGACCCACATGGTGCAGAAATCCAGGCTTTCTCTGTACAAATGAGGCAAAATGTGATTAAGTTGCTATATGTCTTATCTGTTTAGGCCTAATCTATAAATATACTGTATTATACATATTTCAATTTTTTTGCATTTTTGCATGTGTGTATGTATGCGCACGTGCCCATTCCTGGAAGTCATGGTGACCTCTGGCGACTTCTGCTGGGGCATGGAGGACATGCAGAAAAGTGGCTTGGTAGCCTGCCTCTGCCTCCCAGCCCTGGTGTTCTTTGGAGGTCCCCCATCCAAATACTTACCAGGTTGGCTTGCTTAGCTTTCAAGATCTGACGAGATCAGGCTTGCCTGGACTATCCAGGTCAGGGCGTGCATTTCATTTTTGAAGAGTTTCCCATTCAAATTTAAGTAATATTTTCCCATCTGGTTGTTGCTGTGGTCCAGTTTCAGAAACTTTGCCATAATGATTGCGTTCTTAAATATCTTGGTAACAGATAGGAATCTACTTCACAGTCCAAACACTTGTCATCAAGAAGAACTTATGAACCTCCCATGCCATAGTTTCCAAATGCATATTTGACTCTCAATTGAAATTATGGGCTCTGATAGAACACAATGTACCTCTTCTGAATTTGGCAGTTCTTGGACACTGAAGACAGATTTATACTGTAAGATCTATTGATGTGTTTTCCAAGAATATGAAAAGAAATACGGTGACTTCGGATATATGTATGCACAACAGATTTTGGAACACATAAAACACTTTAAAAATATATATCATGGTTTGGCTATTATACTAATGCACATCTAGGTATGGTAAAGATGCGTTGAGTTCAGCAGAGCACATGAGTAAGTCACTTGCTATAGTTCCATTGACAGTACACCATAGTATAATTGAAATCAATGGAATTCGTGCAACTTGAGTTTGATTAACTTTAGTTCAATCCAGGCCAATGAGTCAATAGCAAGAATTAAACATTCCAATGCTGTTACTTTTCAGTAAGTAGTTTGGTAATTAGTGAATGGATGCTACTTGCTTTCAAAAATTTTACAGAGGCTGTTTTCAAGTACCGTATTTTTCGCTCCATTAGACACACCTGATCATAAGACGCACCTTTTTTTTAGAGGAGGAAAACAGGAAAAAATGAAAAAGAAAGAAAGAGAGAGAGAGAGAGATAAAGGAAGGAAGGAGGAGGAGAGAGAGAGAGAGAAAGAGAAAGGAAGAAAGAAAGGTGGGGACAGAGAGAGAGACAGACAGACAGACAGAAAAAAGGAAAGGAAGGAAGATAGAGAAAGGAAAGAAGAGAGACGTCGGCATGCCATGCAAAGCCAGGCCTTTCTGTGCAAAGTAGCCACAGAGCTTAATCTGTGGGCGGGGCTTTCTGCTGCTGGCTGTCTTAAAGGGGAAAAGCACTTAAAGGGAAAGAGTACTTAGCCTGGTGGGGTTTTTCCTGCCGTTTCCCTTTTAAGTCTTAACAGCTCAGGCCCAGCAGGGAGGGGCGGGGAAGGCTGGGATGCCAGCCTGAATGGCGTTCCCCTGCGTTCCTGCTGAAGAAAGCGCCCTGTTACAGGTAAGAAAAGCTCCATATTCGCTCCATAAGATGCACACACTCCCCCCCCCCACTTTTTTGGGGAGGAAAAATGCGTCTTATGGAGTGAAAAATACGGTAATATAACATGTTGCTATTTCACTACAATCAGGTTTGATCTCAGTTTTCTTGCTGCACTCATTAGCTCTCATTGCTCCTTTCTCTGTTCACAGAGCATGTTGTATAGCTTCCTGATTTGATGCTCCTTTCTCTATTCACAGAGCATGTTGTATAGCTTCCTGATTTGATGAAGTTGTAATTCATAGTGATATCCAAATGCAGGTGCCTTGATTGATTGATGTTTGTTTACTCTGCACAAGCCAAGATTCTGAACTTTAATTCCAGTTTAGAATCCCAGTTTGTGGGCAGTAAACAAACTTCAACTGATAGACGCACACAGGTCATGATCAGATGGGCGTTTAGATCCGACCCAGGCATGAGTGCCTGGTGGATTTAAAGGGAACGTCCAGACAGCAACATCTGGGAAAAGTGCCACTTCCATGATCAGCCTGTTGAGCCCCACCAGCGAGCTGTACTTTAAAGATACTGGTGAAAGTCTGGGCTAATGCTTGCCGACAGGCCAATGACAGACTTTCCCCTGTCTGGTCATTCCAGCGTGCAATCAGCCCATTGGGATGTTCTGACTCCAGGCCATCCCAAATGGCTGCCATTTAAAAAAAATTCTTAGTGATATGTGTATAAACGCATAAACGTATGACAGCTGCAGAGCTCCGCTCAAACGTTCAGGACAATTTCATGTTTCTGAATGGCCTGTGAGATTTATGAACTTTGTTAATTGAAATGGTACCTAGAGGAAGATACCACTGGCGGTGCTTTTACCATTCAAGGCTGCACATGCACGGAAAAACAAATATACAGTGAAGCATATATGCACATGCACAAACAGAATTTTTTTTAAAAAAATCAACTGCACGGCTCCTTCAGGTGAACACTGTCTAGACAATCCTCTGTAGAGTCCACGTGCAGTAAGGTGATTCACGGGGAAGCTGTCTGGTCATGCAACACTAGATAAAAAAGATCAAGATCAAATTAGAACCAGGCCAATGGCAGGATTAGCTGCCCATCTGAACACACCCACACATTCAGATATATCAGTGAATTGGAGGTTGATCAGACTGGGAGGCTTTGTATGGTTCTGCCAGCTAGACAAGGTGAGAAGTGTGAAGGGAGTGCACTCTAGCAGAGTAAAAAGCTGTGTTTGTGCCATATTGCAGTTTAACAGCTATTTGCTTGAGTGTGATGGACTGGAGATTGGCCTACACCTGAAGAGAAAAACAGCCACTCAGCTGAGCCTATAGAAGTACTGCTCTATTCTCCAGTCACCTTTCAGAAGGGAGATGGAATGCTGGAGGGAAGTGCAGGAGGAGTAGAGTTCAGGTCTGCCTCAGGGAGAGGGCAGTGATAGTCTGGGGTTTGCCTCAGCAAGAGACCAGTGAGAGCTCAGATCTGACTCAGCAAAAGAACAGACAGTTAAAAGGGTAGCTTTCCCTGATGGCACTGCAGAGCAATTTAACTTTACCTCTGTGAGAGAATAGAGTACTTGATGGTTAGGCCTGTCTCTGGTTATGAGCAGGCCTTATCCCATTTAATCTGACTCTTGGGAAAGGGCACACAGATGTGAGTGGAATCCTGTATGTGAGAGAGGATCCAGCCTAGTGGCTTAGTCAGTAAAAGCCTGTCTATACCTGAAAACATTAAAGAAAATTTAACCCATATTCTGAGGCCAGAACTACTGTAAATTTATGTGCCTCAGCCAGGTTTCTCCAGTCCAATCCAATTACCTTTATTGGCATGTAACACTTACAGACTCATATAGAACAAGAACAACAGCAACAGAACATAGTACTTGCAAAAGGAACAAATGTAAAAGGAGTTGCCTTGTAAATATACCAACAAAGAAGACCAGTCAGTTAAATAAAGGGTGAATAGAAATGGCAGCAGAAAGAAATTTGGCAACAATTTCCATTATCTCAGGATTCTTACTCAAGAAGAGTAAGAATCTTTAGACCATCAGAATATCCCTACAACTGAGTCAAAATAGAGGTTAAAAATTCCTGACATAGCACATGGTAGAAAGGGCACTGAAACAAAACTTGGGGGATTGTTTCGATGTGGTCATTTGTGCATGGACAACATCTCAGTGAAGGGCACACCCTGGAAGCGGCCAGATAATAAGGCTGAAAATAGTATGTTGAATCTGTCCAGAGAAGAGGGCTCTACGAAATTTGAGGATATGCAGTTGATAAAGATAAGAGGCAGCTTGGCCAACTTTAGGAAATATTCCAAAATACAAAAGTGAACAGGTTTTATTTGTGGCGTTATATAATAAATGTAGCTCAGAGCGAAGTTAATTGGCTCTTATAATTGAGAAAGCCTCAGATTCAGAAGTAAGGAATAAGGAATTTTAGGTGATATCCAGAGATTTAATTTTGGATTCTATATAGGTAATCCAATTTGAGTCATTAGATTCTAATAGAAGCTGATAGGTATAACTAGAAGGGTCCGAATTGAAAAGAAGGTGAAGCCAATACTTAATAGTAGTAAGCCACACTTTAATTATCAACATGCTCTGGCTGCATTTCAGACATAAAGCTGCATAGGGAACACACACTGGAACCCCAAAGATTTTTCTCAGGAAATGGGACTGAGGCTGTTCTATGAAGTTTTCAGCTGAATTAATCCAAATGGGCACCCATATAATGACTGGGCCCCTATTTTGGCATTAAAGGCTTTTAAGGCAGCAGGTATGTACTGATTACCTCTTCCTGAGAAGTAAAATTTAGAAATTGCTGCCACATTTATTTTGGCCATATTAATTGCCGTTTTTCGATGGCAAACCCAAGGGGCGTTATGTTGGAAATGAACACCAAAGTATTTAAAGGTCTTAACCTGTTCCAAGGAGGGACCGTTAATTTTCCAGTCATAAACCTTCCAGGAGTTGGAAAAAAACCAGTACTTTGGACTTCTCATAGTTTAGCTTGAGATGGTTGGCAGTGCAGTATTCATAGCAGCGATTAAGTAAACACTTCAACCTCAAACGGGTAGATGACAGAAGAACCGCATCATCAGCGTACAGGAGTAAAGAAATATGTGCAGTGCCAAGTCTGGGGCTGTAACCATCAATTGAAGATAAAAAGGGGGCAAAGTCATTTAAGAAAAGATTGAAGAGGGAAAGGGCCAAAATACATCCCCGCTTAACCCCTTTATTTTTTGGAATCATTGGGGTAAGTCTTCCGGAGGGAGGGCAGCCAGGTTTCTCCTTTAACTACCAGGAGACCTGGAGTGCTGATCTGTAAATAAATAAATCTTTGTTATTTATACACAACTCCAGCCTCATTGATCTCAGGGTTCTACGTGCTCACCACACAACTTAACTTCATTGCGGTGCACCCTAAGCCTTTGCACTGGCTACCTTAAGAACATTTGGTAACTGATGGGAAGGTTTACAGTTTAAAACAAACTTGATCACCCACAATCCTAACAGGCTGTGTGGGACCTTTCAGCTAGTAGAAAAGATCTGTCACAGTCTTTTTTTGTTTTTGGTGATGTCTGACTGCAGCCTGACGCTCTTCTCAGTTTTTCCCTATTGCTCTCACCCTGTGCCCAACTTTGATTTTAGGAGATGTTTCCATTTTGACATATATAGAAGGTTATAAGTCTCTGTGAGACAGAGGATTCATTCAGTCTGCCCAAGTAATTGAAAGTTCTGTCTTGGGACTCCAGATTTTTATTTCCAATAGACCTTTCAAACACAGACTTAGGTCCTCTTAGTTACAGGGAAAACCATGAAGACTTGAGGCCAGTGATAAGTGAGCCCTTTGGGCTCAAGTCTGAAAGTGTATGGTTATTTATGAGCAGCAATGGAAAGCTTTAATTTTGCACAGTGTATTAAAACTAGAGTAGACCAGCTAACTAATCTACCCACTCAAACAAATGTTGAAGCAAAAGATGGCAGTGGCCAGGATGCATTCAAAAGGAATAGTCTGTAGAATCCCCACTAGATGGCAGTTGCAGATTCCTAAATAAATTGTAATTCAAAGTTATAGGGCTTTTCCCTTGTAAAACTTGATATTTCTCAATGAGCATAAATATTTATCTGAGTCAGACATTGGTGCCTGGCTGAATTAGTCTTCTTCTGTCACAGCTAAGTCTGTATGATTAGTAACTTCTGAAGTCTTTCTAAGCTTGGAAAATACCCATCATGTGTGTAGTTTGTGGAATATTGAAAGTAAGGTGCCCAGCTGCCTTCCAGAGTATCTACCCAGCATGAATACTTTGTGCAAAGCAAGTACATCCACACACAGGGAAATTGTTAACTGATTTGTGAGGGTCCACATGACATAGGTTATAGTTTCTGTCTCTTATGCTAAAATAGAATCCTTGTTGTATACTGCTGTGACTTGCAAGAATGCACCGTCATGGCTAGAAAGATACAGCACATGCATGCTGAGCATTTATGTGCTGGTGCAACAAGGTTTGTAATCAAACTGAAAAGTAAAAACTGGCATCTGTTTGTTTCGACTGATCTGCATGCTTGCTTCTGCTGTGTTGGACAACAGGCTGCGGATTACCGTATAAATCTTTCTGTATTCAGTTTCATGCAGAATCAGTGCTATCTTGTACAAATTACACAGCTTCTAAATCCAATAAATAATAACTTAAATTAACAAGGCAAACATGCTTCCTGCCCCCACTGCTGGACCTTCTGAGGGCACCTGGTGTTTTTGGCCACTGTGTGACAGAGTGTTGGACTGGATGGGCCACTGGCCTGATCCAATATTGGCTTCTCTTATGTTCTCTTATGTTCTTATGCTGCAGTGTTCATTACGTATGTCAGGACTGTGTCCACTCTAGTTCCCACTAGACTAGGAGGCCTGGCATTCCCTCCTTGGAATATGCCCCTGCAAGAAAACATCATAATTCTACTAAGAATATTTTTGTCCTATACCTGGCTATACAAGAAAGAGGAAGAGTAATTGTCTTTCATTTTCAGTGGAGGCAAATGTTACTCGAGATGTTTGTTGTTATTATAAAAGCTTTACTGAGGTATTTGAAGAAGCTGGTAAAACCCCACCAGTGAATGCTGGTTCTCGTAATTCTTTCAGAGCTATACATTTGTTACCTTTGTGGCAGGGGGTAGAAAACTGCCTATCAATGCTAGTGTGCTGCTGTACGTGAATATAGCTCTGCTAACAGCCATCTGATGGTTAGCCTCAGATACCATTCCTTCCGCAATATAGCCATACTTCTCTGAAAGGTTTTGAGGATCATTATAAGACTGATAATATGTTTAATTAAATGATGTATTTTTTAAAAAATCAAATGATATATTCTTTGACCAAGAGGAGGAAACAATTACATTCACTTCCTTCAACCAGCCTTGTTTAACAGTTTTTCTTGCTCTGAAAGGATCCTCCTTTTTAGGCTTGTCTGGTGCATTATTATATCCAAGTCTGCCAATTTAGCTTAGAAGTGAAATGAGCAGATATACAATCCAATTATTTACTGGTTATTGTTAAGATCTGAGGAAGTTTGTCCGTGATTTTCCTTTAGGTATTTTCTACCTGTTAGATCCAAAATGTAGAAATTACCCACATGGCACGAGTATATGAATCAGGATAAACTGCTCTCAGATTAAAATTGTTACTTCAGGAGCTTTTATTGCAAATATGAGAAGCTTTGATAAATAAGGTGCAGTTAAGAACATGGGGAAGTCCTCAGTGATGGAAAAACAAATAGAATGAGATATTGCTAACGGAAGAGAACTTTTAGGCATATCATATCCAGCTCCATCCTGTGCATGTTTACTCAGAAGTAAATCCTTCTGATTTCTATAGGACTTATTCCTAACTAAGTACACACAAGATCTCCAAAAAAGCTTCCTGACCCTTTAAATTCTGCAGGTATCTTTGGAATTTTGAGGGGGGGTGGCAAATACCATCTCAAAAAGGCTGCTGCAGGAGGCAAAGCCAAACCCCAAATGACTGCTACAGGAAGCACAGCCAAACACGATACCTCCCTCCTTGCTTTGCAAAAGAATCCTATGACAACCATACCAAAAACATGAAGATGCTTTATTCAGAGTCAAGCTGCTGATCTGTCAAGCTTAGGGCCAGATTGTGATATATTTGTTCACTAGATGAATCTGGGTTTCCTGAACCCAACTTGTTTTCCCTGCTGTCACAGGTCAGTTGCAGCTGTTTTTCAAGGTCAGTTTTTCAAGGTCAGAGGTAATCTTTGTAGGCTTGAACTGCTGCTTGGGCTGAGGGCAAGGGACTTCTGCCTTATGTCCAGACTACTTTCAAACACTGACCCCCTCCCCCTGGCACATTATCTAAATAACTTTGGAGGCACTTATGCAGTATTCTGAGCACATGCTGCTCCAAACTTATGCAAATAACTCTCCTGCGGGGGGGGGGGGGATGTTTTAGTGTTTGAATATAGCACAGGGAGAAGGTGGGAGCCCCTTCTTCCCCCTAAGCAAGAACTGGAGCAAAAAAAAAAAAGACTTTCTCTGATCTTTAAAATGGCATACCTGCTGCTGATGTGTGACTACAAGGGAAACAAGTTGGTCATCTAGTGAACAAACATATGTATTTTGTTTCTTAGTATAATCTGTACTGTGATTGGACGTATGGTCCAGCCACTGGGAGAGCATCAAGACTGGGGAAGCAGGGTATGGGCATCTACTCCTGAACTCACATCTCCCCTCATGGAACAACCCAGCTCCCTAGACAGTAGAGCTAGAATACATCTTGCTCTCTGCTTTACAAATGAAGCTTGCGGCAGAAATCAGTCAAGTTGCAAACTCCGCTCCATCTTTATCCCTTTCTGCTTCATGTTATTTCTATGATGAACACATGAAGCAGCTTTTCATTTGAGTATAGGGTTGCCAGTGGGGTCCCGGGTCTTTTCTGGAATCTTCTGCTATGCATGCTTTGTGTGTGCAGCATGATGACATCAAGCGGAAGTAACATCATTACATCGCTGGCATTGGGGGGGGGGGGGGTTGATGCTCTAGTTTTTGGGCAAAACTGTGTTTTTTGGCCCTCAAAACCATAGAGGTTGCCCCAAAACTAGAGTGTCACCCCGATGTTGGTGATGTGATGATGTCACTTCCAGGTGACATCATCACATTGGGGACATCTTGCAGCAACGTCCCAGTTTGAGGGTGGGGTTTCTCCCACCGGCCAACTGGCCAATGGCAGATCAAAGCCCTCAAAAGTGGGGGAACCTCTGCTGGGACCTGGGGGCTGGGAAAGTTGAGAAGGACCATGGGTTTATCAAGGTCAGAATTTTCTCAGCTCTTGATTGGCAAACATTCTTGGTGATATTCTATTTGGTGCCATTCATTTAAATTTATTTTAGGCTTCCTATATTAATAACCTTTTTTAATGAAGGGGTCCTGATTTTAAAAGTGTAAGAGTTTTAACAAGCATATAAACTAAACTCTCCCCCCCCCCCTTTATTTTGGAAATTCAGTTCATAAATGGGATTTTTTTGCCATCAAGTCAAACTGACTTCTGGCAACCCCTAGTGGGGCTTGAAGACAAAGGGACATTCAGAGGTGGCTTGCCATCACCTGCCTCTGTGTCACGAGCAGTCCTGCTTAGCTTCTGAGATCTGATGAGATCAGGCTTGCCTGGGCTATCCAGGTCAGGGCCATAAATTGGTTTTGAGGTATTTATTTTAAGATTTCACTCTCCCTGGAAAACATATTGGGATATTTGGTTAATATAGCAGAGTTTGCCTAGTCATAGAAGTGTGATACTGAGTGTAGCAAATAAATTTCCCAAGAAGTATATTGCAAAAGAGGTAATTTTACATTTATTCAAGTAGATCCAGTTCACATTCAGTTGCAGTCGAAAGAAGAGATAGAAGTGTAATCTAAAGAGTACTTCCCCATCACAAATAGTCGGCTTGTCTGGCATCATGTGTGTGGGAGTATGAGGACATTGTATCTATAGGAGAGACTTGCAGAGACATGTGTCTCCATGGAAGGTTATATGAATAGAATGAGAAGATAAAGGGAGAGAGGAGGGTTCAGAGGACAGGTCCCAGGTTAAGACAATGAGAGGCATCCTATTCTAGGAGATAACACTTATACACCCTTAGAGTGATGTAGTGCCCCCTACTGTCACTCCAACAAAACATATATTGTTGTAAATGACATGGTAAGAAAAGCCATCAATATGATCTACTTTTCAAAAGAGAAGTAGCTTAGAAAGTTTGATTATATAAGTAGATATGGAATATTATTGCTGTTAAACCTTACAAGTTCCTGAAGGTTCCTAAGGACTGTGATATTTGCTGAGGTGGCCCAAGAGATCAGAGTCTAATTTTAACCAAACAAGAGGGACTGTCTTTAGTTAGACATGCCATCTCATGTGCCTTATTATTTAATAATAATTTATATTATGTTGGAATTGGTTAGTGAGGGTATTATAAACTTAAAGGATGTGGTCAATCTAATGTTTTTCGTCTTTGGCTGAACTCAGAGAAAAAAATTCCATCTTTCCGCAAACAAGATTTTTAGATAGTGTAAACTTAATTAATCTTTTTCAGGACATTCTAGAAGTTATCTCAAAAGCAGGCCAAATTGTATGTAGAAGGTCATTGTCTTGTTTTTCTTGAAGCAGTCCTTTCATCTCCTCAATGGGTGGATAGATGTAAAAAATTATAAGAGGCAAGATGTTCTCTGGGAAAATAAAGACTTGGAAAAGATTTGCGGGTAAAAGTAAACTTTTCCAACCTATAACCAAAGCAAATAAATAGTTTTCCCCAAACAAATCCTACTAAAGCTCCTTTTGGCATGTTTTAGGACATTTAGCTCAAGGTTATATGCAATCGGATTGCCCTGGTATTTTTCAGCCTCTGCCTTTTTATTCTCCAAATGTGTCAAAATTAATAGTCCCCTTACAATTGTGTAAAATGATTCACTTCAGTCAGCATCTGTTATTCACAGGTGACTGTGATGCCCCCTCTAACACTTTCATAAAGACTAGACTTGTATTGTATGTATAACCATACAACTATGGAGGGTAACATCCCTTAACCACAATTTAAAGCTAGATTTTGGGGTAATGCCTGCATAGAAACTTACTTGGTTTTTCTTTGGCACTTTATTAGTGAACTAAAAGAAAGGCAAAAATCCATCAGGAAAAGGTGCTTTTGTGAAGGAACTTTGATATCTCACTGCACCTTTGTATTGTATGGGCAGTAGAATTATGTTGGCCTTATATATCCAGCTCTGCCTTTTATGCAGGCAGGGCAGAGACATCATAAAATGAGGAAAGGCTTCATTAATGTTCATTGTTTACCGTTTTTACATTAATTTAAAGTGTCAGCCTATAAACACCAGTGTCTTTGAAAAAAGTCTTGTTTGCAAAACAAATTCCTACGAGTTTGTGGTTTTATAATCATTTTCTGATTATGGTTCCAGAAGAGTAATCATGTTGTTCCACAGTAACAAGATGTGCTGTGGTATCAGACACAGTTCCTGCCAAGCTAGGAAGTGAGGTTAGATAGAGGTGGACAAGGAGGAAGGAAAAAGGCAGTCATAGACAACACAAGGGACAGCAAGAGCAGAAGACTGGTGGCTCAGCCCTCCTTACTTGAAAGCCTTTCTAGTGATCAGAGTAAGAGTAAATTGGATTGATTTCCCTACAGTTCACTCTTTGGGTTCAAAATCGGGGCTATATGGCATGCAGGCTAAATCCTTGCTTGCATTTCCTGCTGAAAACTCGAATTCTAATATGTTGTACCTCTAAGAGTAAGAAAAAAAACTACATGCTAGTTCATTTCAGGGAAGCTACTTAACACTTTCCCACACTGCTCCTTAGAGCCAAACTAGGTGTTACAGGTGGCTTCCAATGCCATCCTAAAGAAGAATTTGGTATTTAAAAATGCTGGGAGGTGGGGGTAATACAGTGGGAAGAGGCAACCTTTTGAAGTGCCAAAACAGCCATGGGAGAGTTGGTTGCAGCACTTGAGAAGGCACGGTGGGTTAGACCCATGGCTACTGTAACATTTAGTTTTGCTCTTATTCACTTTGGTAGCAAGGGTCATTTGACAGAGTTCCCACATTGTCATTAGCAGCCACTGGAAATGAGCAGCATTGGCATGGGGATGCTCCTTGCCAGGCTGAAGAATCTGGAAACTGCAATAAACCTTATGGCTTGGATCGTATTCTTGGTTTTTGCTACCTCTGCTCTTCATCCATTGTGGCAGCGGGTCCTCCATTGTAGAGCTTTCTCCTCTGGCACTAGGTACTTTTTGGCTTCTGGAAAGACACTGGGCATGTGTGAATTCCTAGTGGCAGAGGAAGTGCTCTCTGCTGTGAAAAACTGACTCCACAGCAGACAAAGAGGAGTTCAAACAGAAGGATCCAAGATCAGGTGGGTGTAAAATGCCACACAGACTATTTCAAGCTGCTTTTATGTGCTCAACACAACATAGTGATCAAGCATAACTGGCTACTTTCACATGAGCCTTGGTAGGAAATGCCCTGCTTCTCACATGAAGTTGGCTGTATTTGATAGAAATTCATGTTATAAATAGAACACCTGATTTCTAATGTCTTTCTGGCTTTAGACATCCAAGAAAACACATGCCTTGAGTGTTTGGTTTTTGAATCCTTGATGATTTATTGTACATCCATCAGCATTAGTGTTGGCTGCCATTATGTCTTGTTTTCTCTTTGGTGACTTCAACAAAATGAACCACAAATGGATGTTTAAAGAAAAAGAACTGATTTTAATTAAAAACTTAATGAGTGAGAAACTGGCACAAAATACTGTAATTAGAGAAATAAAGTAAGTTGTCCTTTAGTCTCGTTCCATTGTACTCTTTGGAGCCCTGGGTTCTTTGGCTAATTTCGAGCATTACAAGCCAAAGTGGCTCCAGTGGTAAAGGCAGGCTTAGTTTGGCCTGCTTATAGCCTGTGATTTGCTCCAGGGAACTGAATCTCAAACAACTAATACATGCATATTAATAAATCAAAATTAGCTCTGCTTTTACAACAGAACCACACATGAGTCTTCTTCCCAAATTCTTTTAAACACAGACAACTGCAAATCTGTGTTAACTTGGTCAAGCCCAGATTGCACTGAAGACAAAAGGCAAATGGCAGTGAGTCACTGAATCTGGCTTCTAGCAGGAATGTAATGAATCCACAGACATTTGATTAGGGATATCATTTTTTAAAAAAAATCCAGAGCTTCTAGCTCTTATTATTGCAGAATGAAGTTGAAAGAATTAAATACGGTATTTGCATCAATGATACAAAAAGATATATGGAAGAACTGCCAAGAGCTAGGGTGCAAAAAAGGGAGGGGAGGGAGAAATAAATCCACTTAGGAATCCAAAGAAAAGGTTTATTATAGCTTTCTGATATATGTTTTTGTGGTATAGCTAAGGGCATTTGGGGGGAGGGTCATGACCATGCTACCTCTGTGGAAGTGGCTACAAACACAGTTTCTTGTTTAACTGGATTTCCTGCATCAGAACGGGTAGGATTATATTTGTGCACAGCAAGAGTCCCTGTAGCCCATTCATTTCTAAAACGTTTAACAAAAACTGTAAAATAAAGTTGTGATTTTCTTCATACTCAGATATTGATTGTATCACCTTGCCTGTATCTCCCTCTTTGTAGCTGAGTCTCTGTTGCAGGTTCAAGCAAGTAATATTTTAAAGTGAATTTATGAAGTACCTCAAATTGGCTATGTCATAGTGCTTTAACTTTCACAATTAACAGATGTTCAAATGGATGACCAGGTGATATGTTTGAACTCTGTGTCTGCACTGTCTTGCTATACTAGCAAATGCTGTGTGCTTTTTCTGCATATTAACTTATCTTATCCTTCTTGTAGGCGAATGTTGTAATGAAATCAGAAGAGCGTGCAAATGAAATTCAGCGGCTTGAGCAGACCATACAAGATCTGAAATCAAAAATTGCCGAGTTAGAGAAACAGTTTCCGGCAGCTGAGTTGCCGATTTCCTCTAGAACTCAGTGGAATGAAATAAAGCAGCCAACTTCTGAAGGGCTCTCTGACGCAGGTTTTCATGAAGAGGAACCACATACCATATCTAAAACAATAACTGCAAGATCAGTGCAGACTTCACCAACAGAAGATTGTTTTATACACACAATGCCTTCAGCCAGCACACTGCCACAACTTCTCCAAGGGGATGCAAGTCAAGGGCCAACTCAACTATTGCCAACACTTGAGCCACAAACCACCTTTTGCTCAGAAATATCTTTAGTTCTCTCACCAAAACGGATTTCAGTACAGTTGGATGCTGCCCAAGAAAAATCTTTGCCACAGCCTTCAGGACTAGATGCTAATTTACTACCTTCTGAGGAATTTGTATCATCCCATTCACCTCTAAGTACTGAGAGTATTGCTTGCAGTGAACATTCCCCATCCTTAACTTCTCATCTCAATTCCAGCTTCCCCACTGGACTGCCTAGTTCCCTGCCTGGAGCAGGTGGCCTTTTTTTAACTTCAATGTCATCTGGTTCAGGTGTAATGCCTCCACCACCATCCCTACCTGCCTCAGGATACCCCCTGTCTTCATTTTGCACAATGCCACCTCCTGCCCCACCGTTGCCTGGTGAAGGTCTTCTTCCTCCTCCACCACCACCTCTGCCTGGAATGGGCATGCCTCCTCCTGCCTCTCCTGTGTGTTTTGCAGTTATCCCTCCACCGCCTCCTTTGCCCATGGATATCCCACCTCCACCATGTTTTTCTGGAATGAGAGTGCCACCCCCTCCACCTTTGCCAGGGGCAGCTATTCCTCCTGCACCACTGCTGCCTGGCATGGATGGTCCACTCTTTTCCTCCCTTCCTCCTGGAATGCAGATACCTGCTACATCCCTGCCTTTGGCAAACATGGGAGTGCCACCACCGCCACCTTTACCAGGAATGGGAGTGCCACCCCCTCCACCTTTGCCAGAAATGGGGGCACAACCTCCTCCCCAGCCATTCCTGGGAATGCCACCCCCTCCCCCACCTCCACCTTTGCCAGGCATGGGTTTGCCACCCCCTCCCCCACCTTTGCCTGGTGCAGGAGGTCCCCCTCCTCCCCCACTTTTGCCAGGCATGGGTGTTCCCCCTCTCCCTCCTCCTTTACCTGGTGCAGGTGCTCCCCCTCCTCCCCCACCTTTACCTGGTGCAGGTGTTCCCCCTCCTCCACCACCTTTGCCAGGCATGGGTATGCCACCCCCTCCTCCACCTTTGCCTGGAGCTGGAGCTCCTCCCCCTCCCCCACCTTTGCCTGGTATGGGCGCTCCACCTCCATTGACTGCTAACCTTCCACACGTTTTTGGGTTTCTTCAACCTCCCTTCCCAACTGGTTTATTTGTAATGGGGATGAACCAGGAAAAAGGGAGCAGAAAACATGCAATAGAACCTTCTCGACCAATGAAGCCTCTTTATTGGACAAGAATTCAGCTACATAATAAAAGGTAATACAAACAATGGAAATGTTGGGTTGGTTTTTTTAAAGTTTTTCTAACAAAATTGTCATTAGGGTTGCCAGCTCTGGGATGGGAAATACCTGGGGATGGAGCCTAGGGAGGGTGGGGTTTGGGGAGGAAAGGGACCTCAGCAGTATATAATGCCAGAGAACTGATCCTCCAAAGCAGTAATTTTATCCAAGGAAACTGATCTTGGCCCTCTTCAGGTCAAATGTAGTAGCAGGAGATTTCCAGGTGCCACCTGGAGGTTGGCAATCCTATGTGTTCTACAATAACTGGAAAAAAATGGAAACTGGAAAAAAAAATCCCTAAATTGTACCGCTATAGTTCGTTGTGTCTCTGGCACTAGGAATAATCATGTTTAATATTAGTTCATTATTAGTTTGTATGCAATTCTGAGGGAATGCTAGGAAGCTCTCCCCTTCCCCCCACCCCGGTACATGGTGTTTTAACACAGCAATGCTCACTGTGTTTCTCTCTGAATTAAGTATAAATCTAACATATGTATATTTTCTGAACTGTTATGTGAAAACTGTTGTTCAACAAAAAGTGTTGAGACACACGCACAATGGTCTCTTGAGCAGCCAGTTCACGTGTGGAAGCAGCTCTAGATCCTCCCACTGCAGTCTTCAGCTGGCTTTTCCCATGAGATAATCTCATACAAACATGTTAAGTGATTAGTTCAACACACTACGTTATGGACATAAGAAACCTGGATGAAGACTGCAGCAAGGGAATGGAGTGGAGCAGCTGCTGCATGTCTGAACTGACCCTAGAGACATTAAGAAAGGCTTTGTCTCTCACAGTACTTTACAATGCAGAAGTCTTGCTCTTGTCAGTAGGGAAGGAGACTGGCAGAAGGGCAGATTTGGGGAGAAGAATTGTGCGCACAGCAGAGGAGTCTATGGGCTGGCCTACCCATGCAGAAGAATGAAGTGGCAGAATCCTGAGGAGGTAGAGCACTGTCCTACTTGAGACTACCATGAAGCAGTTCCATTTTTGCTTGCAACTCCATATTAAAAGAAGAACAAACCTGTTGTGTCACTTTTCCACTAGTAAGGAACCTTTTTTTTAATGCAGTGGGGCATATTTTAAAAGCCATCCCTCACCTGTAGTCTCAAGTGGGACTGTAAGCTGTACCACCTTTCGCCTCATTTCCACCTTATTCTGCTGCAGGCCTCAGATCAATTTGGAAACCTCCAGTCTTGGTATAGGCAAGGAATGTGTGTTGGGAAAGCCAGTGCTTACTTTGAAAAATCAGAAACGCCTGTCATTAAAACTCCATAAAATCCATGCCCTCTGATGATTTTCTGTCCTTGAATTCCAGATGAATCGGAACAAGCCTGTGTATGGACTGCTGCCTTTCCCCTTGTTATTAGGAATTGCTCCCCCAACTGGGGAGAAGTTAACCCTCCCTTTCCAAGCCTTGTGATTCTAGTCTTCCACCCACACACCTTCTTTTTAATGTTAAAGAAAACATTGGGAGATCCAGTCATGATTGTGTGACAGTGTGGAATTTTGCCACAAGAGCTTAGCATGTTCTCATAAGCTTTATTGCTAGTTAGGAAAGATTGGGTCATAGCACTGAAAACAAGTCTTGTAGTCTCAATCCTAATCATTTCAGAAATGGCACATTATGAAATTGTCAGTTGGCATGCACTTAGGATTTAGACAGATCTATTACATACCTGCTAAAAGAAGCTAGATTTGCCTAAATAAATGAGCAGATAGTGTTAGAAAGGAGTTCTAGGCATTATCTTAACTAATTGGGGAAAATCTGTGTGGATGTATTGACTCTTGCAGAAGTCTCTGTTCTGTTCCTACAAAGCTTGTGATTTGTAGATGCTGTAAGACTGCTTTGTATAGATAGAAAGCTCAGGATGAGATAGTTACTTGTTCAGGATCACTTGGGGACGTTTCAAATGTGTTCAGAGGCCCATATATTCTTACACTCCCCTATGGTCTTAGCCTCTGCTTGGATTCACATAAAGCACACATGAGTGGTGTAGGCGTGCATAGTGTTGGATGTTTCTGATATTGTAATTGCATACCCTTGAATCCCTGAACACTAAAGGCAGTAAAGGTTGGATTTAAGCACAACCAGTGTTCAAATTTTCTTACTCAGCCCTCTGTCTGAAAATTGGGAGTTTGTAAAATTTAGCCCATTATAAAAGTGGAATTTTAACTCCACTTTCTAAGGTCTGACTCAGACACAGTGACTCAATGTCCACTCACTAGGATTTTAATTCATTCGTATTCTTCCCCCAGCCTACTTCAGAGGTATTTGAGGCATTCCTTGTATGAGAAAGGCAGAGAATTTCTAGTAACTCCACCTGAAACTCCTTTTAAGTGAAATCAGGAGATAGTGTTTCAAGAGAGGGTTTGGGACTCAAATGTGTCTAAAAGTCATGGCCTCAGATATAGGTCCTTTGCCCCTAACTCCTTAATGTGTGTGGCCTGTTAAAGTGGAGGACAATGCATGTGATCAGAGGCATGCTATTTATTTAGAGAGCCAGTGCAGTATAGTGGTTAAAGTGTTAGAATAGGGTCTGGGAGACCCAGGTTCAAATCCCCCTCATGCTGTGGAAGCTTGCTGGTAACCTTGGGCCAGTCACACACACTCAGCCCTAATCTAGTTGTGAGGATAAATTGGAGGAGAGGAGAAAGATGTAAGCCGTTTTGGGTTCCCATTGGGGAGAAAGGCGGGGTATAAATGGAGTAATAATAAATAAATAAATTATATTATCGCTCATACAGGTTCCCCCTCCATGTTGAAAATAGGTTCTAGGACTGAACCCTTGTCAGCAGGGAAAAGGCACAAAGGGAACTGTAGAGGGCGCAAGAGATAATTCTATCTTGTAATAGAATTTCTTCTCATGACACAATGAGTTGTTGTGGCCTATGTGTGGCCATGCTGTCTCTCTGTGTGATTGTATGCATAGGAGTGGTTTTACAGAAAATTCAGGGGACATTCTTTGAACAATACAAAATGAAGTTCTGTATTTAACTTTTGCGATGTCCTATACTGTGCGCATGATTCCCTTCCTCCATTTCTCTTGCCTTCTGACAGACTCCCCCATACCTGATCCCTCTTTCTCAAGTGGGGAAGATAAGAGCTGGTAAGCACACGATAAGACTATGCTACTAATGGCTTCTTTTCAAGAGAGAAAGATGAAAATTTTAAGAAATTGAGAGAGACAGTAACCTTTTTGATACATATCTGTTTCAGACATGGTCAAAGACAGCATGAGATGTGCATTGATTAATAATGTCTGTGGTGACATTTAGAGCTCTTTTCAGTAGTTCTGGTTACAATGCATACTGTTATGGAACTATTTTATTTTTATTCTTCTTGTATACGTCTTCAGCATAATTTTATGGTTAATTTTAACTTGCAAATAATTGTTTTCCAGACCGCAGTCACTTTCTTGACTGTTGTCATAATAGCCAACAGTCAGATGTGCATCTTGTTTAATCTGATAGACAGATGTTGATACTATCATTTATATACACACATAATCCAAGCAAACAATAATATGTGATACTGTAGAGATTAGTTACAATGTACATTCTTATATATGTATACATAAGGGTGATCAATATTTCAGCTTCTTTTTCTTTTGAGAAGTCTTATTTCAACTAGAAAAGAACAAATGCTGTTTTTTTCAGTGCACAAGTTTAATATTCATTATCTATCTTCATTCCACCATTTTGTAAACGTTTAGTTTGACGTTGCCCTACATAGGTCTTTTGCTTAACTTTAGAGATTCTAGTGCTTCACTTGTGTGGGAAAAAATTGAAGAGCCTTCCATAGATTATCATGAATTTGAAGAACTGTTTTCTAAAACAGCTGTTAAAGAGCGGAAGAAACCCATTTCGGACACCATTGCAAAAACAAAGAACAAGCAGGTGAGTAGTCAGTAGCAATGAGTTTTTGTTTGGTTTGTTAGTTTGTTGCAAACAAGTCTTTGTAGGAACATATTAACTAAATTTCCTGAAAGGAAGGAGGCAGCAGGGGAAAGGTGTAGAAGAGCTGGTATATTTAGAGATGTGTAATGAACAGATGGCATACATGAGGACGAAGAAAGAAGAGGTAAATGATCATGTTGAGGCTGATGTGGGGGGGCAGGAAGAAAAAGTTAGATGGGTAGACAGCTGCCCAATTAGGGCATGAAGTCAAGGGCTTGGAGGGGGGGACAGAGGCAGAGAGAGAATTTTTTTCAGCAGCCTATTCAAGTTCAGGCTTCAGTAGACATGATGGAAATTTATTTTTGTTTCCTCTTATGAGACAATGTGTAAAGCTATGTAGTGTCTGCAACATGATAAACTCTGTAATTTGAGGGAACTAGTTGAGCTTTTCCCATTATTAATATTGGTTGGAAAATTGTGCTTTTTTAAAAAAGAAAGGAAATAATGTATACATTTTCTAAGGTAAAGGTAAAGGTTTCTCTTGCTCGAAAGCCAGTTGAATCCGACTTTAGGGAGCGGTGCTCATCTCCGTTTCCAAGCCGAAGAGCCAGCGCTGTCCAAGGACATTTCTGTGGTCATGTGGCTGGCATGATTAAGCGCCGAGGAACACAGAATGCTGTTACCTTCCCACCAAAGCGGTACCTATTTATCTACTAGCAAATATTGACTTGATTTGAGGACTAGCAGCCACTACCCTACTTTAACCCATCCTCTCCATCTGGTTTGCGCCAGCTACAGTCTCACCTGACAAGAAAAGCTTGCTGAAAGAGCAAGTGATCCTTTTTTTTCATCACTCTGCATTAGTGCTGACTTGATTGGTTGGAAAGGGCCTTTATTTTAATTGCTAAAAATGCCAGCTAGCATATAAAGTCTGCAGAGTTAGGGTTTTAACACTGTGCAGCACAGCTAATAAAGGCAGATTCAGTTCTCCTGTGGTATATGTTCTTAGTGAGGTTTTATCTCAATCCTTGACATTAAATATATGAAGCAGCCTTATACTTTCAGACCACTGAATCACATAGCCCACTATTACGTACTCTGATTTGTAGCAACTCCCCAAGACCTCCACCAGAAATAGAGTTGGGATAATACAAATATTATGATCTAGGGAAGCAGCAGGAGAAACAACAGAGAGATTTCTTCACTGCTGGCAGAGCCAGACCAGTGCACCTCCAACTGAAGTGCCTTTTTAGTGATATTTTCCTCATTGTGTGAGGGAACAGAAGGAGGCCAGAAGTGTGTCTCACCTGAACCAGCAACACTTTGGGGCCTCAGGTATTTCTTTTACCTGTGGCCTATGGTAACATTGCAGGCACAATCTGTAGGTGTCACTGTAAGGGCAACACCTGAAGAGTGTGGCTCCCTGGCAGGGTCCTTAGATGTGGACGAAGGATTGAATGGGACAATGGGATGCTGACATTTAAGGAGGACACTCCAGGTGATTATCAGAGATTTGCAATGACTGGGAGAAACTTTTACTGTTTATAACCATGAGCTGGATTAGAAGGAGTTTTAAATATACCTTTTATTTAGTGAAGACTGGATGTAACTTAATGGAACTTTATGGAAACAAGCTCTACTATGTATCAAAAAGAGAAAGGTTTTCAGAACTTGCTAAATATGGAGTCCGATTGATAAATTAATTACTCTTGTTTAACCCTAAGTACAACACAGTGTTGCATATCTAAAAAAGATCAAGAGAAAAGGAGTTAAAGATTCTAAGAAAGAATGTGAAAAGGAGTAAGGATAAATCTGTCTGATTTCTTTGGGCCCCTGCTTCCCCTTCCTAAGCTATAACAGTTGGACAATTCTTAACAACAATATTATATTTATGGGGTTTACATTACATGATGGTAAAATTCTTGAACAAGGTGATTGAACAAGTGATGGCTGACCAACTTCACAGATTGCTGAATGAAGTGGAATGTATCTTATGGGACTGAAATGGCTTTGGTTGCTTTGGTGAGTGACATGTACCTGGAGATGGCTGGGGAGGAGTGCAACCCTGTTAATTCTTCTGGACTTCTTGGTACCCTTCAGGACCGCCTTTCGGGACTGGAACTGGGAGAAACTGTTCTGCAGTAGTTTTGGGCTTACCTCAAATGTAAGTCTCAGAGTGTGGTACTGATGGACTGCAGCTCTGCCCCTTGGCCTTTGGGGTTCCCCCAGGTTCCGTCTTGTCTCTCATGTAAAACCTGGATTGTCATCTGGCAATCCAGGCCAAGCAGCCACTGATATGGAGATGACACTCAGCTGTATCTTGCACTATCAGCAGATCCCAGGGAGGCCTTAGAAACTGAACAGGTGCCTGGAGGCAGTTTTGAAATAGATGAGGGCTAACAGTCTGACACTTAATCCTGACAAAACAGAGATGCTACTGATGAAGGGAAGGTCTGACATGGGAAATGAATTGTCCCCTAAGAAGTCCTGCTTCAGTTGGTCCCACCATCTGAGGCTAGATAGGTGGTAACTCAAGAGAAGGCTTTCTCTGCTGTGGCACCAAAACTTTGGAATTCCCTCCCCAGGTAGAGTTGTCTGTCTCCCTCTATTGGTGTCTTTTGCCATCAAGTGAAGACTTTTGTTTTGTCTGGCATACCATTTATTGGACACCTTTTAGTGTTCTTTGTTTATGCATTTTAATTTAATTTTAGGGATGGGCAAGGACCAGCTTATGCACGTTGGCTGGTTCATGGTTCACAAACTTTTAGTGCTGTTTGTGGCGGTTCATGAACGAATAAACAATAAGCCAAAGAAGCTGAAAACATGCGCTTGAGTGATCTTAATATATAATATAGTGAAAATGGTATATCAAAAATACATACTATAACAAATAATAAAGGTACAAAAATGGTCCAGAAAGAGATGGTGTTGACAAAATTCTCCAGAATACTAATTCGGTTCGAGAAGCTTCATCCAAACAGGACCAATAGAACATATAGTGTCTTCTGTTTGCACATGAATGAGAAAATGGATATATTTACAGTGACTTCATTGAAGTAATTTCAATGTTATCAATACATCCTCAAAGATCTGACAAGAGACGAACGCCTAAGGAACAAAGCACAGAGCTCATGGAGTGGGAGCTCTGCAAAGAAGTGTAAACACTGCAGGCCAGCAGATGTGTCCAGAAGGAACAGTGGGTAGAAGAAACTGGAAGAAGGAGTTGCAGATCAGCACATCTGCCGCCAAGAGCCCAACCAAGCAGAAGCCCCACTATTGGTTGTCGGTAGTGAAATGGGAGGTCAGCAGCAGTGGTGGGGAGGCCAGGCAGGCCATGGCAAAGAATTCGGCAGAGGCGATGGTGAGGGAGTACCTCACCGAATCCCCTGGGCCCACCTCCGCCTATCTCCTTGAATATTGGTCATGCAAGGCCATCATCTGGGCTGATCTCTCTTGCGTGGCCATGAATCTCCTCTCCTGTCCTCCCACCAGTGTCCAGAGCAAGCAGGTGTTCTCCCACCTGGGGGACCTTTTCAGCCCCCACTGCTCCCACCTGGACTTGGCCAGGGTGGACAAGTTGTCTTTCTTGAAGGTCAGCCTCACCCTGCTGGCCTACTCCGCTCTAGGTCTGGCGGACTAAGATCCAGGCCTACTGATGTCCCCCCTGCGTGTCCCCCCATTCCTCCTCTTCTCTGGGTGATCCAGCATGCAGCCTGTGGGTTGTGCCCTGGCACTTGGGTGGGAGGATGATCACCTCTGCCAGGTGGAGATCAGTTGGCCCCACACTCAACCAAAACAACATATAACTAATGAAAAAGATGTCTACCTCATGAACCAACATCTACCTCATAGCACAACATCTACCTCATGGAACAACTTCCTCCTCAACAAACATCTGCCTGTACAAGCAAGCCCTATTTGACTACCCCTTTCGATTTTATTTGTACAATTCACAATCACAACAGGTGAATTCTTATCTGTACAATGTGTTCAGCTAATGGTGAAGAACCAGAATTTTCACCTAGAGGATGTGCCGTGACCAGAGGATCTATGTGTTTGGGCCTGAGCGGGCCTGGAAGTATTGTAGGCATACTTCCCTTCCTTGAGGTACCTGCCAAGCAACCATGGGGAGCCCCTGTCAAAGTCTGGGGAAGCCTGATCTGCCTTTCTGTCTGTCCTTCATAACCTGGTTTTTTAGACTTGCAGGGTGGCCCTGGTAGCTTCCATTTATTCTCAGAATAGAAGAATTCACCCTGATTGATGGGTGCACTCCAGACCCAGTTGCAGAATAGAACAATCCATCCCCCTTGATAGGTGTGCTCTGTACCTGTGTTTTTAACCATTAGCTGGTAAGTGCTTCAGATGAGGGCCAACATTTGCTATACTCTCCCAGCTGCCATGGTGGTTCTTTGGGGAACCCCCAATGAAAGTCTGGGGATGTCTGCCTTTCTGTCTGTCCTGCAAGAACTGGCTGTGTATTTCAGCCCTGGTTGGAAGGCTATGAGAGTAGTGGGCATGGTTCCCTTCCTTTCAGTGTCTGGCTGGGATGCCCGCCAAGCTGCCATGGGGTTATTTTGGGGAGCCCCCGTTGAAACTCTGGGGATGCCTGGGCTGCTTTTTTGTTCTTCTCTCTTTTTAGACTTGAGTGATGGCCCTTCCCAGCTCTACATGTGTTTCCATTTATCTGCAGAGTAGAATTCACCCTGATGGATGGGTGCATTATTGACCCAGGTGCAGAGTAGAATGATGCACCCCTGTTGGTGGGTGTGCTCTGCCACCTGTGAATGTAAGCCTTAGCTAGTGGGTTTCTCGGCTGAGTACCCTTATACCCTCCCAGCTGGCATGGGGGTACTTTGGGGAGCCCCTGTTGAAACTCTAGAGGTGTCTGCCTTTCTGTCTTTCTTCAAAATACTGCCTGTGTGTTTCAGCCCTGGGGATGGGGCTTTGAGCACTGTGGGCACACTTTGGGGTTTGGGAGTCAGGGCTGGACTCAGGGCTTCAAGCCACTGTGTCATCATATGTCTCAGGGCTTGGAGCCACCATGTCTACGAATGTCATTGTACACTTTGGAGTTTGGGTGTCAGGGTTGGATTCAGGGCTTCGAGCCACTATGTGTACATATGTCTCAGGGCTTCGAGCGACCATGTCTACATTTGTCATTGCATGCCTTGGGGTTTCGCGTGTCAGGCTTGGACTCAGGGCTTTGAGCCACCACATCTACATACATTTGGGGGCTTTGAGCTACCACGTCTACATGCGTCATTGCATGCTGGTTTGGGTTTGAATCTAAGATGGACTCAGGCTTCAAGCCACCACATCTACATATGTTGTTGCACCCTTTGGTGTTTGCCTGTCAGGGTTGGGCATGGGGCTTTGAGCCACCGCATCCACATACATTGCTGCACTCTTTGCTGTTCGGCTGTCAGAGCTGGACTTGGGGCTTCAAGCCACCATGTCTATATACACTGTTGCACTCTTTGATGTCTGGCTGTCAGGACTGGGCTCGGGTCTTTGAGCCTCATGTCTAAATAAGTCATTGTATGCTTTGGTCTTTGGCTGTCAGAGTGGGACTCAGGGCTACAAGCCACCTCATCTACATACATAATTTCACACTTTCGAGTTTGGGTGTCAGGGCTGGACTCGGGGCTTCAAACCACAACCTCTTCATACATCATTGCACCATTTGGGGTTTGGGTGTCAGGGCTGGAATGGGGCCTCTATGTCTACATATGTTTCAGGAGGGCTTTAAGCCACCAAGTCTAGTTAGTGATGGTCTGTGGTTTGGTTTGTGGGTCTACCACAAACTGAACCAAACTGTGTTTTCCTGGCTCATGCTCATCCCTATTTAATTGTAGATTTTTGCTGTGTTTTTTTTAATGTTTTGATGTTCTTATATGAACTGCCTTGTGAACCCTGATTGGATGGAAAGGCAGCATAAAAATGTTCCAAATAAATAAATTATTCTCACTTGGTTGCGTGAACATGGTTAAAATGATGATCATACCAAAGTTTAGCTACTTATCAAATTACCAATAGTAATTCCAGACAAAATAGTGAAAGAATGGCAAAGTATGATGAACAACTTTATTTGGGACAATAAAAAGCCCAGGATAAAATGGGCAACTTCACAAGAGGTACCAAATCTCAAAGGGATCAGGCCTGAACTTGAACCTGTTGAACAGTGCCAGTTTAAAATCTTCATATTTTACTGCTTTGTCTGAGGGAACATTTTCACAAGCTTTTGACAGCTCCCCCTTTATGAGGTTGGGTAGATATTTCATGAACTGCATATTCCAATTTTGGGCAGCTTTCTCAAAGCAGCCAAGAAAATCTGGGGATCTTCCCCTGCTAAATATGAAGTAAAATCCTTAGACATTGTCCTTGGAGAGTTTAGACCCTCTACTTTGATTCTGAAGCATGGATTAAGTTTGGATTTCACTATTAGAACATAGACTTTGTTGCTAAATTATAAACTAGTGTTTCCCATGAGGTTTTGTAGTATTGTTTTGCATTTGATCACAGCAACTAGATTGTTTTTGCAAGAAACTGGAAACAGGATATACTTCCTAAAACTCCAGAATGTATTAACAAAATCAAACAAATATATTGATTACACTTACTGCTTAGACATCCAACAAATCAAGATACTGCGGCAGTCTCTAATTCAAAAACTAGATAATTCCTCTTGGTAAAGTCCTCTTCTTTTTATTTTTGGGTAAAAGAGTTTCATTCATTATAGAATATATTTTAATTGACTTTTATAGCATGGCTAAATGATTCCTTTTTAAATTATTCAGGATTTGTATTTAGCTTTGATATGCTATGAATGTAAGCAAAACATAATTTTTGGAAAAACAAATGTCTGCAAGATGTCAAATTATTTACTCTTTAGTGCAAGTTCAGAGCTTTATCATAATCTAACAGTTTACCTAGACTGGGGTCTCCAACATAGTGCCCATGGGCACCATGGCACTTGCTGATATCTTTTGCGGCACTCATCAAGTAGTTTAGAACAGAGGTGTCAAACATGCAGCCTGTGGGCTGGATGAGGCCCCCGGAGGGCTTCTGTCAGGCCCGCACTGCAACTGGCAGTCTCCTACTTCTTCTTCCAGGACTGTTGCTGCTGCTATGTGGTAGCTTGCTTTGCCAGACTCTCTTAATCACTCAGGAGGGGTAAATAGAGAAGCTTCTATTCCCTGCTCTGGCTGAGGCTCCTCCCCCTCCCAGGCAGAGGGAGGGAATGAGCCAGAGCTTGCTTCCTGGCCAGGCTGCCTCAATATCACAGGAAAGAAAAGCAAGCCTTTCTTCCCCTCCATTGGCAGAGGCTCCTCCCCGAAGGGAGGGTCAGAGGGAAGGATGGAGAGCTTGCTTTGCTTGGCTGCCTCAATTGCACGGGAGAAATACAAACAACCTTTAAGACCAACAAAGTTTTATCCAAGGTATGAGCTTTTGTGTGCCTTGCTACAGTGTGTGTGTTTTGTTGGGCTTGTTCTGCTGTGGCTCTCCTGGGAGCAATTGGGTTCCTTCCCCCTTTTCACTGTATTCATGCCCTCATGATCCAATCTTTCTCAGTAGGAAAACCATGTGAACTATTTAGATGAGGAATAACAACAAGCCAGTGTCAGTGAGGTGGATTAGGCTGAGAGTGTCTATCTAGACCAAGTTCACCCAGCACATTGCCTTTGGGGATTTTGGATTTAGACTTCCCAGATAGAAGGCTGATACTGACCACTGAGAAAGACTACTTTTGTAGACAAACACATAGCCCTCAGTCTGTGTCATGGTGCCTTCTCATGCTCTTGACCAACACATGAAGCAATTTATGTACAAAAGCTTGTAACGCCCAGCAGTTTCATGTTTTCCCCTGGGTCCGAGGCTCAGAACACTGAGCCTGAGATTTCTGTAGTGAATGTCAGTAAATCAAAAGTAGATTTGTAGCTTACAGATACACACTTGAACAGCATACTCAAGATTGCTACAGCAGAGACATTTTAATGCACTGATTCAGAGCAAGAGGTGCCAGTTATTAGGGACTGTTAAATAAACAAAATATTGCAAGAGTGCTAATGTTTTAAGCATATTTTATTTTAAGTTTTAAAAAATATTTGTGTCTGTTTGTGTACTTTATAAAGTTTATATCTCCGCTACCTGGCATTACATTTTATGACAAACATGGCACAGCCCAACAAGGTCTCATTTATGTCAGATCTGGCCCTCATAACAAATGAATTCAACACCCCTGGTTTAGAAAGTATGTGGGGCCAGGTGGGGCTCTTAACTAGGAGGGTTTCTCATTGGCCACTGAAGATCTGATTGGCTGTGCAGATTAAAATAATATTTCAGTAGCAGCTGCCATCACAGTGTTGGTTTTATTCTTTCACTGAATACTGAATCCTTTTCACAGTAATATATTTTTAAATTTTATTTATTTATTTTTCAAATTTATATCCCGCCCTCCTCACAAACGGGCTCAGGGCGGCTTACATGGGCACACAGGCCGAATCAATACATTAAAACACTAAAATCAGCTAAAACACATTCCAAATAAATAAACTACATTTACTGTAAAAGCTTCCAATAATATAAAATCAGATGGCAACCCGCTGGCAGGTCCGAGCCCCCCCTGCCTCCAAGCCTGGGCTATATTGGGCCAGCTACATCCCAGATGGCCTATGTGATGGGTGATATCACCGGCGGTGGCTCCTATTTGAAGGCCTGGTGGAAGAGCTCCATCTTACAGGCCCTGCGGAACTGCATTAGGTCCCGCAGGGCCCTGATCTTATCCGGGAGCTTATTCCACTAGACAGGAGCTGCCACCGAGAAAGCCCTGGCCCTTGTTCTGGCAAGCTTGACGACTCTGGGGCCTGGGACACAAAGTTGATGGCCTGACCCCGACCACAGTGCTCACTGGGGTATGTACGGAGAAAGGCGGTCCTTTAGGTTTGTTGGACCCTGGCCATATAGGGCTTTGTAGGTAAGACCCAGCACCTTGAAGTGAACTCAGTATGCTATAGGCAGTCAGTGCAGTGCTGCCAGCACAGGCCTGATGTGGTCCTGCCTTGCAAGCCCGATCAACAGCCTGGCCGCAGCATTCTGCACCAGCTGCAGCCTCCGGGTTAGCGTCAAAGGCAGCCCCATGTAGAGAGTGTTAAACTAGTCTAACCTCGAGGTGACTGTCGCATGGATCACTGTGGCCAGGTCATCGCGGTTGAGGTAGGGAACCAACTGCTGCGCCAGCTGAAGATGGTAAAAGGCTGACTTGGCAGTGGCTGCTACCTGGGCCTCCATTTACAAGGAGGGATCCAGGAGCACTCCCAGACTCCTAACCCACGACACAGGTACCAACAGTGCCCCTTCAAAGGTCAGGAGTGGGACCCCCCACCCCAAACTGCAACGCCCCAGGCACAGGACTGCCGTCTTCACTGGGTTCAGTTTCAGCCTGCTCAATCTGAGTCAATCAGCCATGGCGTGCAATGCCCAGTCTAGATCTTCTGGGCCACAGTCCGACCGGCCCAGAATCAGATAGAGCTGAGTCTCATCAGCATACTGGTGACATCCCAGCCCAAACCTCTGGGCGATCTGGGCAAGGGGGCGCATATAGATGTTCAACAACATCAGGGAGAGCACCACTCCCTGGGGCACACCACAATCGAGTGGGTGCCTCGTGGACTGCTGCTCCCCTAGCACCACCCTTTGTCCCCGACCTTGGAGAAATGAGACAAGCCATTGGAGGGCCCACCCCTGTATCCCCATGTCGACAAGGTGGTGGGACAGCAGCTGATGATCTACCATGTCAAACACAGCCGACAGGTCGAGCAATAGCAACACTGCCCCACCACCCTGATCCAGATGTCACCGAGGTTGTCTATTAGGGTGACCAGAGCCGTCTCTGTCCTGTAACCTGGGCGGAAGCCGGATTGAAAAGGGTCCAAGACTGAAGCATCATCCAGATACCTCTGTAACTGTAACGCCACCGCCCTCTCTATTAATTTGCCCAAATAGGGCAAATTGGACACCGGCCTATAATTTGCCAATTCCGCCGGTCCAGAAGTGACTTTTTTAGGAACAGGCGGACCATCGCTTCCTTGAGAGCCCCCGGGAATTTCCCTTCAGAAAGGGAGGTGTTAATGATTTCCCAGGCAGTGCCTCGCAACCCCTCGTGGCCCGCTTTTATGAGCCAGGACGGGCACGGATCAAGGATGCACGTGGTTGGGTGCACAATCAAGAGAAGTCTGTCAACTTCCTCTAGGTCAAGGAGGTCGAACCCATCTATCCCCGGAACTGAAGATGTGCAAGGGGCCTCGAGTTCACTCACTGTTTCAACTGTGGCGGGGAGGTCGCGGTGGAGCGACAAGACTTTATCCATGAAATAGCTCGCAAATGCCTCGCAGTGAATCTCCAGTTCCCTAGAATTTGGTCTGCCACATGGCAGTGTTGTTAAAGACTGAATTGTTCTAAACAATTGGGCTGGGCATGAGCTAGCAGATGCAATCTCGGCAGCATAGAACTCCCTCTTTGCTGCCTTGGTTGCCATCTCATAGGCCTTCATAAACGTCCTATAAGATGCTCTTGCTGCCTCGTCGCGAGCACGGTGCCACCGTCTCTCTAGCCGTCTCAGCTCTCGCTTCATCTGGCGCAACTCCTGGGTATACCAGGGTGCCAGTCTATTGCAAGGACAAAGTGGACGCCTGGGAGCGATCTCGTCGATGGCTGTGGTGAGCCAGCTATGCCAGTCTTCAACCAGCTCATCCAATGAGCTGCCAGAGGGCATTGGTTCCCATATAGCTGTCTGGAACCGCATGGGGTCCATTTGGCTTCGCGGGCGAGCCAAAATAGGCTCACTGCCTAGGGACCGGGGAGCGAAATTCAAACGGGCCCCCAGGGCATAGTGGTCTGACCATGGCTCAGCTGAGGCCGTAATTCGGTCCACTGTTACCCCTGCAGCAAAGACCAAATTGAGCATGTGCCCGGCCCGGTTTACCCACCTTCTTCCCTTCACTTGGGTTTTTCTCTGTGTGTGGCTCCACTATATGTAGCAGCCATTTTGTGATTGGCTCTGCCTTCTGCAGCAGCCATTGGTAGTTGTGTCCATGTGATGGAATGTCAAGGGTTAATGTCTAACAGAACTCAAGAACCTTGAGTGACAGTCTGTTCTAACAGAATTCTGTTGAGAGAGTCAGTTAAGGAATGACAGTTGGGAACTGACAGTTGAAGAAGAGACAGTCAAGCACTGATTGTGACTGGGAAGGAAGCTAAGACAGTGAGTGGATCAAGGAGGATCCCCATTCAAGCCAAAAGGGGAAATGGCTTCTAGTAAAGAGAAGTGATCTCTGCCCGTTTAGAAAGGAAATAACTTCTAGTGAAGAGGAGTGATCCCTGATCTGTGTATAAAGAAGGATTTTGGGTATTTGGTTGTATGTTCCTGCCTTCTAAATTTTACATGCCAATGAAACACAGAAACCTATGCTTGAGTGTTTAAGCAGAAACTGAAAAGAAAGCCACTCTCCTCAAAGTTTTAAAGACCTTATAGAACAGCAGAAACTCTTACTTGTTGGCAACAAATTATCGGGTGTTTGTGTGAATACAAAGTTACTTCAATTTTATTATCCGTTCACCTCAGACATCCTACACTTGATTCCACCTGACCTTTTCGCCTCCAAGTTAAATAAAACATTTTGTTTATTTGGAGCTTTCAAAAGCCTCTCATGTGCAATTTCAAAAGCAGAATGTAAGAAGGTGATTTTGTTTCTTCCCTCAGTTCCCTGGTCTGGGCCAGCGTCCATCTCTCTCTCTCTCTTTCTCTCTCTCCATCCTATTCATTGGTGCTCCAGAAGAAGAGTTGGTTTTTACCCCATTTTTGCCTACCCTAAGGACTCTCAAAGTGGCTTACAATCGCCTTCCATTCCTCTCCCCACAACAGGCACCTTGGAGGTAGGTGGGGCTGAGAGAATTCTGAGAGAATTGCGACTGGCTCAAGGTCACCTAGAAGGCTTCATGTGGAGGACTGGGGAATCAAACCTGGGTCTCCAGATTAGAGGCCACCGCTCTTAACCACTATACCAAGTTGGCTCTCAGAGCGGCTGGTTGGCCACTGTGTAGAACAGATTGCTTGACTAGAGGAACAACTGGTCTTTTAATGTTCTCAGGTTATAAGGAATCCTATTTTCATTATATTCAATTGAACAAATACATTTTCAGTTGCTGAAAAACTAACTGTTGGAATCAAAATGGAGTATTTCAATGGAGTATTTATTTACTTTCCCCCACTTTTACCTAATTCAATCTATTTCAAGGAGATAAACAATTTTTTCAACTTCAACAACACTCACACAGTATAATTTTATACTGAAGGCAATGTTGCTTTCCAGATATTCTTTAATATATCATAGTTAATAGTGTCATGTTTTTGCCGAGGAAATGCCCGAACTGCTGTTGTCTTCCACTAAGTATCCTGCCAGATAACTTGCAATAGGGTAGTTCTATGTTAAAATAAATGGGTGTGTCTGCTCTGTTAAATTTGTTTATTTACATATCACAAGATTCAGCAGTGCAAGGCTCTGCAAACAATAAAATTATGGTTATTATATTGGGTTTGGCAGATGGTGGTTAAATGGGAAGACAGTAGTTGTGGTTGAAACATTAGTGCGTATGGTTTTATAATGACTGACCATGTTTGTTTGGCTTGCAATGGCAAGCATTTGATTATATTAGTTCAAAGTAATATTTTTAAAAAGTGGAGCTGGATGCCTGTAAAGGTCTTCAGAAGGGGATGTTTCCTGCAAAACAAATGGACAGCTCAGTACATGAACAGTGACAGATCATTGGTTCATCTAGGCCAATACTATCTACTGGCCAGTTTGAGAGCCAGTTTGGTATAGTGGTTAGGAGTGTAGACTCTAATCTGGGAGAACTGGGTTTGATTCCCCACTCCTCCACATGCAGCTGCTGGTGTGACCTTGGGTCAGTTATAAGTTCTTTCAGAGCTGTTCTCTCATGAGCAGTTCTCAAAAGAGCTCTGTCAGCCCCACCTACCTCACAGGGTGTCTGTTGTGGGGAGGGGAAAGGACATTGTAAGCTGCTTGGAGACTCCTTTGGGTTGTGAAGGGCAGGGTATAAATCCAGTCTCCTCCTCTGACTGGAAACAGATTTCCAAGGTGTGAACATAGATGTTTTTTTCAGCCTGACACCTGTGATCAGTTATATTTTCCTTTTAAAAAGTATTTATTTATTTGATTAAATTTTTATCCCACGCTCCCCGCCAAGTGGAGGTGGAAGGTATTAAGCCTTCAGCATTTAATAACACATGTTGAATTTGGAGGATAAATACCAAAGGTATTCTTACTGGTATTCTGCTAATACAGTTATGATGCAGCAACATAATAATATTGTGATAAGACTAGTTGTACTTGGGATGTTATACATTCAATTAAATAAACAGCTGAAATCACATGCTGTTCTTTGTAAATGTTAGAGGTTTTTTTTATAAATAGCAGCTGTTCAGGGGGAAATCAACCTGACTTGCCTTATGTAGTATCCAGTTTTCTGAACAAAATGTATTTATATTATTTGGGAAGTCCAAATTTTGCAATCCCAATAAACTGGGTAATATATGCAGTTGTGCTTGAATTGGATTGCATAGATGATTCTGCTCCTGATGTTTAGCTTTTTGCACATTTAGATATATTTTAATGACCCAGGGTGGTAAAGGACATGGAAGAACCCTGTATTTAACACAAGGTCAGACTACACAGTCGGCACCACTCCCTCTTCAAGGGTGCATTAACCACCTCCTGGATCCATCTGACCAAGTCTTCATGCTCCCTTTTGAATGAGTTGTTACAGTCACAGAGGGCAAAGGTTGAGGACAGAGGTGATAGGCTGTACCTCACCAAGCTGTTTGACAGCACCTTTGTGCTACAATAACTGAACTTTGTCCAAGAAATTATGATCTAACTGAATTGCAAGAGCCTCCTGGAATTGCATTGCTATAATGGCATAATTAGGGTTAGTATTAATTTGAGCAATTTTGTTTCTAAAATGCAGAATTGTCACAGTGAGCTGTCACATTTATGATAATACATTATTGGACTAATTTTAAACACACTCACAACCCAGAACAAATCAGGGGTCTAGTTATTTGTAGAGAGAATATTGTCAGAAAAATAAAAACTGATACCACCATTTCCACTGAAAGGCATTATAATATATACTAAATGATTTTTGGTCAGATTAATCTCTTAAAATGAACAGATGGCGAACTTAATAGAGAAAAGTAATACTATTGAAATGACAAAGGGTATATTCCTTTTAAAGAACCCCATAAACCGAAATATAGAACTATTAAAAAGTTTGTATTGTTTTTTAGCTGATGCTAGAAGACAAGTATTTGAAGCTGGCTACCTTTCAAGAGAAGGAGGAACAGGGGAAATGTACAGGAAACCATAATCAACCTGAATGAGAGAACTGCCATATTAATGTGGCTTAGGAATATAATAATTATATATAAAATCATATTTTGGTAAACTAAAAGAAGCCCAGATACCAATAATAAAAGTTGAATGTAATGTCTGGCTGAAAATCCATGTTGACCACAAGAAACTCAATTTATCGACCAAAATCAACATTGCCCAGGCAGTGCATTGAATAATTCCTGTTTAATAAGTTTTAAAAGTTTGACCATTTGTTTTGTGATGGCGCCTGTAATCTGTAAATCAAACTGACTTTCATTTCCATCGTGACAGTAATAAAGTTCACACAAGTATTATCTGTTTTATCTTTGGCTAGCGAATAGATTGCAGGCTTTATGGGCAAGAAGCAATGCACTGAGAGACACAACAGAAATATATGCTGAGTGAAAAGACTCTGATTAATTTCTAGAACTTGGTAATATGTAATATGTGTATGGTTGTTCCAAAAACAGTGTTGATGTTGAAACTGTAGTCAAGCAATGTGTCATAACTTTTTGATTCTAAAACAGTTCCCAAACAAGCATGATTTATGGAAATAGTGATGGGGAAAATATTAAGGGCACAATGGATGTAAAGAAGAATGCCTTACTTGATCTATTGTTTAATTTGAATGTTTGTCATCTAGTCGTACTTTTCTCCCTAAAGACAGATGTCTCTTCAAGCTCTTCTTAAAAACCATGATGGTACAGTCTTGGGAGCTGATGCCTATTTTTCTTAATTATTTATATATTATGCTGTGATAAAAAGAGCTAAAGCACTTTTTCATACTGGTGGGACTAGAGTAGGGGCCTTTCTCACTGCTTTCCTTTCTCATTCAATTCCTTTTTCACTGCATTCCTGCAGTGTTGAATGCTGCTCAAAAAGTTGCCAGATCTTAAAGAGTAGCTTTCTTGAAGAGGTAGACAAGGGGCTGTATGAAGAGGTGGTCAGACCTTCAGACTCCCTAATAGATTTGATGCACTCATCCACTTCTCTCTCTCAGAGGCAATATTTTCTGTCTGTTTTTCTTTCCCTTTGTGACTGAGCTGCCCTAGTTATCTGTTTCCTTCTTTCTTGAAGAACTCTGACTGTCCCATCCTGTCACAGTATGATATTTTACTGCTGGCTCAGCCCATAAACCTGAGGGAAGGGTTGAGAGCCCCCTTTAACTTAAACAACTGAAATGGCACACAGTGCTCTTGGAATGTCAACAATACAAAATATTTTGTTCAATATAGAGGGGGAAAGGTCAGGTGAAATCAGGGGTAAAATTTCTGAGGTAACTTGAACCAATAACTTTGAGGTAAAATCAATAGATGCCCGGATTACAGTTCATACGTTTCATGTTAATGAGAGTTTCTTAAGCTATTCATAGTGACTTAAATTTTTTTATGATGAGAGGCTTTTGTTCCGCTGTTGCCCAAATGCTTTGAGTATTCACAGACTCCTTTGGTTTCCAGAAGGCTGGGACACTCTATACCCAAACCCCTTCTCTAAATGCATCAGTACTCTTATTCATTCATTCATTCATTCATTCATTCATTCATTCATTCATTCGTATCCCGCCCTCCCCACCCTCCGGCGGACTAAGGGTGGCTACCAACACATGATAAAATACACAGTATCATTAAAACATTTTAAAACATAAAACCAAACAATTACGGGTATGTATCTTCTATTTGTCAGGGTAGCGTCTAGGATGTTAGCCAATAGAGGCGGTGGAGAAACGTTCTGGCTGGCAGGTTCGCACTCGGGCCAGGGCCAAGATGTATCCATTAGGCGGCCCCTATTTAAAGGCCTGGTGGAAGAGCTCCATCTTGCAGGCCCTGTGGAACTGTAATAGGTCCCGCAGGGCCCTGATGTTATCTGGGAGCTCGTTCCACCAGTGTGGGGCTGCAACTGAAAATGCCCTGGCCCTTGTAACCGCCAACCGGGCCTCTTTCAGCCCTGGGAGAACTAGACGATTCTGGGATCCTGATCGAAGCGCTCACTGGTGAACATATGGGGAGAGGCGGTCCCTCAAGTAGATAGGTCCCAGGCCATATAGGGCTTTATAGGTAAGCACCAGCACTTTGAACCTTAAAATGATGGTGGCATTCCTGTGACTGACACACAGATGCTGTCATGTAAGATTACTCAGGAAAAGGTAGGGATATAGGGTCTGCCAAGAGGAGAGGGGATGGAAGAAAATAGTGTGGGGAAGGGGATATAGGGGGAAAAGGAAATAATGGATAGAGGAAAACAACATGCCTCCCACAAGTCTTTGAAAGTCCCCTGCTTGTTTTATATTAATATTGGCATTATTTTGATCATTCTTTTTTCTGTATGTTTACATTTATGCTGGCTGTGCATTACTTAGTTGTTAAATGGTTAAATGATTACTTAAATGGCTGTTACTTAAATGGTTGATACTGTTACCTTTGGCTCTGTTTACCCACATAGAGCAAAACCCCAAGTGCTAAATGTGGAGTTCCAGTCCTAAAACTAGAAGCTGTGGAGTCTTGTGAGCAAAAATTCTACTTTGTGAGCTACTGGCATTAGAGTTGTGAGCGAGTGATTTGGCTACTGCATTAATTAGTTTGCTCTGAAGCCATCCTTCCGAAGCTAAGACAAAAATGTGTGAGCTGGAGGCTAAAACCTGTGAGCTAGCTCACACTAACTCAGCTTAGAGGGAACACTGCCTAGAACCCGTAAAGGCAGCAGCTTTGCACATACTTGCCTGATCTTTAGTGGATCAGGGATATTTATGGTCATCATATTAACATGATTTAAATATGACAGAGAAATGGCGAGTCCTCCTGGCTCCAGATAACATAGTAATCCCTATGCCTTACCTTTCCCATTTATTAAATCAGGACTATGGAAGACTGTTTACACTAATGCTCTGGGAGGTACTCCCATCTGCAGTCCTAGAAGGAAAATTTAACAAGACTCCTTATGAAGGAAAAATATGTACCTGTTGTGCGGACGGTATTGAGTCTGTAGAACGTGTAAAGCATATAATAACATCCGCAAGTCTCTTCCTTTCCCTAAGACACTCGCTCTCTCTCTCAGGCAAAGAATCTGCATTTTAAGAAATTTGCTATCAGATAGCCAAGCAGAAGTTACCTTTCGGGTGGCTAGGTTCAGATGGCTTGCCCTAAGAATTAGAAAATCTATAGTAGCTCAAAAAGAGGAGAATTAAGCTTAAGTTTTATTAATTTTAACCATTATAGTTTTTATGGTGTTTTTATAACCAGTCTTAAAATTCTGTTCCCATTTTAATGTGACATCTTTTACCCATGTAACAAAATGTCATCGGTTTATATTTTGGTCAGTGACCATGAATAAAACATATCTATCTATTAATTCGTAAGAATAGTATTTGATTCATACTTGCCTCATATTTTAACCAGTGCTTAATAGTTTCAACTTCCATAATTTTGTAAATGGTATGGTAATATAACTTGAAATGGAAATGGCCTTTAATGTCATTAAATCACTTTGCTGGCTCAGCAGATTTTTTGTTATCTATAATGTACCCTATTTTTTATTTAAAGAACTAATCCCAAATCCTACCAATGTGTATAGAGTATTTTGTTCACACAGATGCCATTATTGTAGTATTGCACACTTCATTAAGCTTGTCTTTACCCAGCAATGTAGTCTATTGAGATCATTTTCTAATTTGTAATTTATCTCCTAAGAATAGATTGACATAATTTCAATGGAATTTATTTGATATAAGTAAATATGCAGGATCATAAGCTGCAGGAAAAGCAAGGGCTATGATCCTGCATATAATTACTCATTGTTTCTTAGGAACATCATTGTTATTGAATGACTGGATCTTGCAGTCTTTGCTTTTTGTTGAATGTGTTCTAATTTTATTTTATTGACAATGATTTAGTCATGGCCAAAAATCATGTCAACAGAAAAACTTTGTTTTCATCCATTTGGAAACTTTGAAAGTAACTGAAAATCCAAAATATATAGGTTTATGTAAGTAGTTCACCAAAAGCAAAAATGGACCATATAGTCTCTCCTTAAAATTGTGCTACATTGCAATTCTATCTATGTGGAAAGCCAGTTCTTTGTAGGCTCTGATTGCATTACACTTTCCCCATGTTCATGGGACTGTTTAATGCCCAGTTCTTCACATAGACAGTACATACAGGGGTCATTTCGAGCAGGAGCTCGGGGGAGCTCAGCTCCAGGAGTTGGTGCCAGCCCCCCCCCCCCACGTGGGGGAATGCCTGCTTGTATCATGACTGCAGCAAAATGACCCTGTCCCCAGGAAAGGTCCTTGTTCCTCTGACCAGCCTTCTGAAGGCTTCAGCCACCACTGAGGCTATCCTCCCAGAATAGTGGTATTTCTGAGGCTTGGATTAGTAGCTGTCTCCTCTCTGCCAGCTCTTTCTCTCTCTCTCCTTTCTTTCTCGCCTTCTGACATACTTCCGGTGATGTCAGGTGGTATAGCATATGCAAATAAGTTATGCTAATGAGTTATGCTAATGAGCTCCTGCATCTCTTTTTCTGCAAAATGACCCTTGAGTACATAGGAATGATGTCCAACTCACTTCATTAGAACCATAACACAGGGTGCTTAAGCAGCTTCCATTTAAGCAGCTGGTCATTACTTTTCATTTGAAGAACCTTGTACTACAGTCAGTGGCATTCCATGTGAAGTGAATGGGGAAGTCAGTCCTGTGATACTCCCTAGGAATTGAAGTTCCACTAGAGTCATTGACAGCCATATTTTAAAAAGGCAGTTTTGTATTTGCATAGGCAGGATTAGCTGAGGCAGCTAAAAGTAATTAGGCAGACTTTTGCATATTGCTGCTTTGCCCTTATTACTGTGCAAAAGCCATTGCCCACATAGCTACTGTTTCAGTAGATTACATTTTAATTACTTAGCCTTTGCTTCAGTCCCAGTAGCTGAATGTGCAGTGGTGTGGAGAGATCAAGCTATGTAGCTCACATCTTTATCTGTCCTACCTCCAAGGCTATTTTTGGGCTGGAACACACCGGAATGATGTTCTGGCTGGCATCCAGCCCCTCCCCAGTGGCAGGAAAGCGCCCCACATGCCTGGTCTCCGCACAGAGATGAGGTGTCCGGCGCCTTCCAGCTCCCTGCACTTAAAGGTAGCGAGCTTGCACTTAAAGGTAGCTTTCCAGCTCCCTGCACTTAAAGGTAGCTACCTTTAAGTGCATAGAGCCCGTGGGAAAGCACCCCCGTGCCCAATCTCTGCATGGAGACCGGGCGTCCGGTGCCTTCTGGCTCCCTGCACTTAAACGTACTCCCTACACTTAAAGCTTGCTCCCTTTAAGTGCACAGAGCCAGCGGGAGAACGCTCCCCATGCCCAGTCTCTGCATGGTGACCAGGCATTTGGCATCTTCTGGCTCCCTGCAGTCAAAGCTCCCTTCGTCAGCAACCATCCTTTGGAAAGAAGAGCAAAATCAAGTCCTTTAATATGCTCTACAAGTTACAAAATACCCAGTGCCATTGCTTTATAAATGGAATGATCAAAGACAGTGCCCTGTGCAGCATGGAATATAGTACCAAAAAAGTTGTTCAAACTGGGGATCTTATCTGATGAGCTCTCAGCACTGCCAGCCTGTCAGAATCCTAGTCAGTTGGTAAAAATTACTGTGCAGTTAAACAGACGAGCACTGCAAAAGTCTATGAATTTCAGGTATGTCTTCTTTTGCACATGAGACCTAGTTCCATTTGCAAACTGTTGACAATAAAATCTTTGCATGCTAGCTAACGTTTAGAAATTGCCAATGCCTGCAGATACAATTAGGTACCTCCTAGGTGTATGTGCTTTCCCTAGAAAGCCAGTTTAGTGTAGTGGTTAAGTACATGGACTCTAATCTGGGAGAACCAGGTTTGATTCCCCACTCCTCCCCTTGCACCTGCTGGATGACCTTGGGCAAGCCATAGCTCTGTACCATCTTTTCTCTCAAGGACAGTTGTCTCAGAGCTCTCTCAGCCCCACCTACCTCACAGGGTGTCTGTTGTGGGGAGGGGAAGGGAAAGGAGTTTGTAAGCCGCTCTGTGACTCCGAGTGAGTGAAGGGCAGGATATAAATCCAATCTCTTCTTCTTCTTCTTCTTCTTCTCTTATCTTCTCAGTGTAAACTTCATTCATTATAGCTCCCTTCAAGTGCATGGAGCCAGCGGGAAAGGGCCCTGCACACATGGTCTCCACGCACTCCTCCTGTCCTTGACTCCTTTTTTCCTTCTCTCCCTCTTTCTTTCCCTCCTTTCCTTCTCTCTTTCTTTCCCTCTTTTCCTCCTTCTTTTCTTCTCTCTCTCTTTCTGTGCTGTCAGGGGTGTGGCATAATATGCTAACAATTTTCTGCTGTTGGGTGTGGCCTATTATGCTAATGGGTTCCTGCTGGGTCTTTTCTACAAAAAGAGCCCTTCCTACCTCCAAGGCACCTAAGGTTCTCCCTGCTCCCATTTTATCCTCATAAAAAAACTTGTGAAGTAGCTTGGGATGTGAGTGTGTGAATGGTCATCTAGTAAGCTGTTGTGATCTAGCATTACAATTACTGTGGTACACTGGCTAATACTTATGGTCAGGCTGCCCATTGTATCACCCATGTGCACAGCAATGGGATCATTCTAGGTGAGTGGAGACTTCCTTAAGACCTAGAAGACAGAATTGTTTAGTGTATAGAACTTGTGTCATGACTACTCTTTTTTAGTTGTAGTTGGATATGGTCTTTAACTTTCTTGTTATTTCTCTATCTCTGGGTATGTAACACTGCCACCAGGAATTTAATCCCAGTCTTATTAATTAACCTTTCCCGCAGTATTGTGCCCAAGCTCTAAGGCCCCTTCGTTGGACTATGTGGTCCTGAGGATGAGACTGTTATATTTTACTAACATATGACTCCAGATTTTCATAAAACAAAATAAAACTTTATTTCTACAAGAAGTTTATTAATTTCCGGATGTTTAGCAACTTAATTTCTTTCGTAAATGAAACTGTGGATGTTAATAACCTCTAAGTTGTCACACTCTTTCACTTCACAATCACTCCTCTTTATCAAATCCTTTCTCTTCAGAATGTACTTTGTCCAAGCTTCAGTATATATTTCCCTTTCTTTTCTCAGGTTTCTGTCAGCTTATTTCTTTCACACTTTTGACAATATTAGGATTTGACTCTCTCTAGTCACTGATATGTCCTCTATAAGTATTACTACTTTCTTCAGCAAAATCCTAATGACTTTCACAGCAGTTTGCTGGATTCAGAAGACTGAACTTTTTCTGTTGACCATTAACTGCTGACTGACATCTGCTGACTTTTAACAGCTGCTCTCTCTCCCTCCCTCCCTCTCTTTCCCCTTTTATTAGCTCTGCCCATACACTCCCAGTCACTAACCAATCACCTCACTCATCCTCCTCTTTCACCCCCCTTTCTCTTCTGAAGCTTACCAACATTAAAAAAACCAACACACATAGAACTTTAAATCATTACAAACTGTATTATCATTTCCCCCCTAGTGTAAGTGGTGATGAAAAGGTTTTTTCTGCTCAGGTGCTGCATGCATAATATTTACATGTGCCTTACTCTGTGTATGAATCAGTTGAGAGTAGACCTTAGCAGTGGTTTGTGTAGGCTATATGCAGTCATGTGATATGTAGGGTAAAGGCAACTGCATACAATGCGTATTCACTGAGTTGTTATTACAGGGAAGAGTTTTTCAGTATTACTCCGGTGGCAGTGCTAGTATCTAAAGAATACCACAATACAAGAACTCGTGGGCTCTCCATGAAATTGCTGATCAGTCGGGTTAGAATGGATAAAAGGAACTACTTCTTCACCCAAAGAGTGTTTGACACATCAAATTCACTGCCACAGGAGGTGCTGGCGGCTACAAGCATAGACGGCTTCAAGAGGGAATTGGATAAACATATGGAGCTAAGGTCCATCAGTGGCTATTAGTCACAAGGGATAGATAGGAACTCTTGGTCTGGGGCAAGTGATGCTCTGTATTCATGGTGCTTGGGGGGGCACAGTGGGAGGGCTTCTAGTGTCCTGGCCCCACTGCTGGACTTCTTGAGGGCATCTGGTATTTTTGGTCGCTGTGTGAGAGTGTTGGACTGGATGGGCCATTGGCCTGATCTAACATTGGCTTCTCTTATGTTCGTATGTTCTTAAGAGGTCTCTGTGTACTCCAGAGCCCCCAGAGTTCTGGCTTTATGCTGCCTCTGTTGCTTTTATTTATTTAAATATTTGTATCCTGAATTTCAGCCATTTATTCTCAAGATGGCTTACATGGAATACACATAACAAGGTTAGCAATTAACTCAGTCCTCATGTAGTTCCGGCGTCTCCACAAAGGATTGGCTGTGGTTTAAGTTCTCTCTCCGTTGGCATCTTAGGCTATTGGGTAAGAGCTTTTAACCTCAGCTTGAAAGAACACTTCTTCTTTCTAAATCTATGACCTTGTTCTGTCAAGAATTAAAAGCCTGTTTGTTCCATGAAATAATAAGCTACATGGAGTCAAAAAGAGGTGCTCTGGAAGGGGGGATGCTGCCTAGTGTTGCAGTTTAAAAACAGAGAATTTTAAACATTCCTTCACTTGCCCTTGGCACTTCTAAAAACTGAGGATCTATTATTGTTTCTAATTAGAGAAATGTTTAAACCTATTGTTCTGTCTCCCATTGAAGAACACAGTGCTTATTTTTACTTGTTACTGTGTATGTGAATCTAAACAATCTGAGAAATTTTTCATCGATTGTCATACAAAGGAGAATTACCCAGAACTGCTATATATTAATAGAGGATTAGTTCTACAAAACAACACATTAAAAGACATTTGCTTCATCCAGTCATAGAGCTTGGGTATTTTAATGTTAAAAAGAAGTAAAAGGTTGCAGTCAGTCTGAAGACAGTGGTTTACAAAATGGAAGAGCAGGCTAGAATTGGGTGTGTTAAGTATGTACGAAGACTGTCATGTTAGGAGTGTTTTATATTTAGTTTTTTCTTTAACAATGGTCTGGTTCTGATGCTGAACTGGGATGGAAAATAACTGATGTCTGATTCTCAGCTCAAACAACATTTCAATGAACTTCCACTAATTTTTGGAGCAAAATGATTCATGAGTACCTACATTTTGTGAAATGTGGTGTGAAATTAGATTTTCATTTTATGCCGCAACAAAAACAAAAAAGTGCAGCATAAAGTCTGTTCCTAAAATAAGGATAAAGTTTTCCATTATCAATCCTACTGTTAAATGGATTTGCCAAAAGTAGGGGGGAGCACTCTCCCTTAAAATTGAGGGGGAGGAAGATCTAGCTATGAAGACCCTATTATTTTGTTACTATTTTCCTGATACTTTTTTGAGGGTGTGGAGGGGGAGAGAATAGCTATGTCTAGTAAGGTATCTATTGAATTAAAAACCATGACATTTTAGGGCTTCACCTAATTCAGGATCCCATAGGGGCTCCATGGCCAAGAAAGTGTGGGAAACTCTGCTATAGATTAATAGGGAAACTATATATTATATCATTTTATATTTCATTTACATTCTTTTCAGGTATATTAGGTATATTGATACCTTTGGTTGAGCAGGTTTAGATGATAGATCTAGATTAGTTTCAGATAACAGACTTTATCTATATGAGAGTGTTTTGTTATTTTATTTCTATATTGTATTACAGCAGATTTTGTAGGGGATTGTGCTCATGAGGCAGCAGTATGAAAATGTGGTAAGGTAGGGAAGGCTGGTGTATGGGAAAGGCTGCAGGAACATCACCTGCACTTACTGCAGTCCAAAAAAGATTGACCTTGATTTACTGGGATGGATAGATCTGGTCAGGGTGGTGGTGAGAGTGATGTCCTGCCTACTATTCAATGAGCAAGTGTTCTCTCAAATGGAGCATTGTCAATCCACACCGTTCATCCCTGGAACCTGAGTTAGTTGGGGGGGGAAGGGTTTTCTTAAAGTCTACCTCATACTAATGGGCCTGGTTTTGAATGCTTAAGTATAGAAATTTACATTTCTTATCAAGAAATGGTTAAGCTGCCATCAGAAATTTTTTGACTGCAAATGTTGGTTTTATGAATTATTAATTGCTGAATGATTAATGGTTTTACTGAGTCAGTTCGCCCAGCAAGGCGGGATATAAATGGAAATTATAAATATAAATAAATGTAAATGTTGTAAGCTGCCCTGAGCCCGCTTGTGGGGTAGGGCAGGAGATGAACTGAAATAAATAAATAAATAAATAAATAATGATTAAGGTAGTATGGTTTTGTTGCAAACTTCTGACTCGGTTTATATGAACTGGTGTCAACTAGTAATTTGGCTTGTTATAATGAGTAACTACTTTGAGATGATGCCTGTTAATATCAGCATTTAAATTTGTTCCAGAAAGTAGAATTTACTGCAAAAACAAATTCTGCATGAGCGAGACATTATTTTGGGGGAAAGAGATATTCATATTTTTTACTCCAAGCATTTAATTAACATCTGCATTGCATTACCTTTCATTAAATATCAGACTCTTTTTCTTGCATTATCTCTACAGGAACAAATTTGGCATGTCGTTTGTTTACTGATCAACAACAAGAGCCACTCAACAGTTAGAAACTTGGTCATAGATGTTAGAGTGCTGATAATATCTTTAGCTTCCTTTATGTTTTTAAAAAGTTGTTTTTAAAGCACAGATCCAGATTCTAAACTAAAATAGGATATTTGTATTGTGTCTGAGATGGTTTGATCTTGTAGAGATTTGATTAGCAAACGTTTGTGGTTTCTCTGTTTAATGGCGTCACTAGTCTGTAGCCTGTAGGCTTATATGCTGCAGTTAATGGCTTTATTTTATTTCTAATTGTGGGAACTGCTTTAGGCCTTTATGCTAATATTCATATTTTGTGAATTAGTTGTGTATTGTTACAGCCACTGTGCTGGAGGAAATATGAAACTAGAGTACTCATTCAGCCTGTTTTTGATTGTGGTGAGCATTTAACTTTGTATATGGCAATAAGCAAATAGAGGCAATTACTATGAGTTCCCTGGTAATCTGTTCTACGGACCTCTGTAAGCACCAGAAATATTCAGAGAGTTTGATATTCATGGCTTCATAATCGATCCACTTATGGCCCCTGTATATTTTCCATATGTATCCCCCCTAATATGAATATACAAACAGATTTCATGTAACAAATTCTGAGTTAACTTATTTATATTCAGTTTAAAACAGACTATGTTACCTGTAGATTGACAAATGGGCCCAGTATATTACTAATCTGTTTCCTATTATAGCAGACAAATGGAGGACCCATGAGTATTGGGGGGGGGGGGGGGGATCCCATCCTTTTTGTTCCACCACTCCCTTGTTGGGCAGCCCATTCATTGCATACCTAGCCCACTTGCAGAGCTGCTGCCAAGGGTGGCTGGGTCTTGCAGGGGTATCATCAGCTCTCCGCTCCTACTGCCCACCCACTTGCCTGACTGGCACATATAGTTGCTGCAACCTTCTCTCTTTTTTCTCTAACTCCTGCTTGCTTATCTGGCTCAGGCACTAGCTCCTCCACCTGTTCACAGCCACCCTGTAGGGGACGCTACCTTATGCGTATGTTGACTGTGCAAGTGCAGACAACATTCCTCCCCTTGAAGGGGATTTTAAACCTGTTACATTTTGGGAGGTTCACATTTTTCTGCAAACCTGGGATGCTCCCTAGGTCTGCAGAATACCTTCTATCTGAACCTGGCCCCATTCTCTGGTGTGTTTTTTTCTTCGTATAAGACTCAGAAGTAAAATATATTTGATTAGTCTGTGTTTCTTTGTTTCTCTTGACTGAATGATGGCAACTGAATTTGCCAAGTCTCCCGCTTTTGTTGCTTTCCCCTTGCATATTTGATTAACATCCTGCTTTGTGTTTGCTATTTATAAGTCTTTTGCAGACCTTCTAACATCCTAAGTTCATCCAAACTCCTTAATTCTCACAATTTCTTTACATTTCACCCAGGTCACTTCCTCCATGCATGTATGGATATATATGCTTATAGTAAAATCCTTTTCATAAAAAGGGCCAAGATCAGCCTCCACTATAACCCTAGTTTCTGTTTTCATGTAGGCAGGTGTGCACTATGATAACCTTACCTCAGGTAAAAATATCCTAAGGTTTGCAACTAATTATTTGGGGAAGTTGGAATGTGTGTACAGATTTTACAATAAACCACTGTTTTTAACCCATAGTTCAGCAACCTTTAGTTTACTGTAAAGTTTGAATGTAGGCAGCCCACAAACCTTGTTTTTTTCTTTAGAACTAAATGGGGATTCTAAACCACAGTTTGTACTTGGTTTATTTCATGTGATGTATTGTCATTTCTGAGTGTAGAAACCCCAAACTGGCTCTCCAGCTGGCTTTTGGACCCAAGCCTGCTTCCCCATGGTTAGTTCACTTTCTGGATCCCCACTCTCTGATTAAAATCACTGAGCTTTCTTGTCCTCTGAACCGTGGAACTTCATCCTTGGACCTGGTCTTGAACTGTTGTGCATTTTTTTTCTCTTTCAGGGTCAGGCTCATAAATTTTCTTTCCCCCTTTTATTCTCCTAAAGCACCTTACTGCCAGTCAGTCCCCTCTTTCCAGGATTGTTCTTATTAAACAACAGCTCATAGGCAGGTAGGCTTTCATTCATCTATTCCTTCATTCATTCTACTGTCCTTTTTTGCTATTCTTGCCATTCCATTTTTTCCCCATTCTCTATCTTGCTAAGAGAATAAGGAATTAAGAGCGACTTTCTCTCTCATTCTTTTTGGAGTGATGGCTCAGACTGGTATGCATAGGTAAAATGATCACGAAGTTAACTGCTCAGGTGCTGGTCTTACACCTGTAAAGGACACTGCACATTACTGCCACTCAATGGTTACCTGCTGTTGTTTTGCCTTTTCAAACTCAGGTTTGGGAATGTGCATTTGCCAAGTTTTCGTTTTGCCATAAGCATGCCTAGTTTCCCTTGGATTGCAGTTTAGCACATCTTGAGTCAGGTGTTTTTAGGAAAAGATTGATTTTTAAGGGGGGAAAGAAGATGGCACATTTATACCTGTTTATTCAAAGTGGCATATTTGTTAATGCTGTTTCAGAGTTACACAGGACCATTTATAGAATTAAATGTTGGGCATCAGAGGTAAAACAGGCATATACTTAAACAACCATTAAACAGGAAAAGCCACAGAAGTTTGGTAGTTGGAAGAACCCTTTAACTTCAAAACCATTCAAGAGAGATCAGCTAAATTAGAATGCTGGTTTTGGTGTGAGTTGTCATAATAATATTCAATAATAAATGAACATGTGTGTGTGGTTCTAGAATTTTAGAAAAGAAAAATACTGACCAATACAAAAGATGGCCCCTTACAAGTCAGTGTACTCCAAGACCACAATTCTAACAATTAAAGGCTAAATCCAACTACAACTCAATGAATAACAAATGAAATTTGAAAACAAGAACACTTTCCTTAAGATTTCATGCAGGCCCATAGCTACCGAGGGGCATCTCAGGGCTGGGCCTCCTGGGCCTCCTGACTTCCCATCCAGCCAATTTATTTCATTTTTCATGCGCCCTGCCGGCACCCTTGCCTGTCTTTTTCTCTCACTGCTTTTTAAAACTTTTACTCTCTCGTCACTCCTAACACTACTTGGGGGGGGGGGGTTTGCCCCCCGACTTATTTAAATGCCCCCGAAGTAAAAAATCCTGGCTACGGGCCTAGATTTCAGTGCTTATATTAAGCTAATAAATGGAACAATTAATGTTATGCTGTATCTTCAGTCCATTAAATTGCTTATGATTTTTATCCTACCTTCCTCCAAAGAGCTTGGATTGGTTTACATTTTTCCCCTTCCAGTTTTATTCTCACTACCACTCAGTGAAGTAGATTAAGCTGACAGAGTGTGATTGGTGTGTGTTTACCCAGTGAGTGACCTCCCTGCCACAATTAAGACAATAGGTGAACTCTAGGTCCCATGCATGTCTTCCGGTCAGATCATGGATCATTATGCTCAGCTCAGCATAGAGGAAGTTGACAGAATGCTCTCAACTGTACTCCCAGCCACTTGCAGCCTCAATCTGTGCCCATCATGGTTTATCAAAGCTGGCCATGATGGGTTGTGAGATCCTCTAGGGGAAATTGTCAACAAGTCTCTCTCTGACGGAATTTTCACTGGGGCACTTAAAGTAGCAGTGGTTCGCCCTTTCTTAAAGAAACCATCTCTGGACCCAGTTGTACTGGTAAACTATTGGCCGGTCTCTAACTTGCCCTATTTGGGCAAGATTATTGAGAGAGTGGTGGCAGTTCAACTGCAGAGTTTTCTGGATGACAGTGATATACTAGATCCAGTCCAGTCCAGCTTTCGCCTAGGCCATGGGACAGAGACAGCACTGGTCACCCTCACGGATGACCTCCGGAGGCATCTGGATCAAGGCAGATCAGCAGTACTGCTGTTGTTAGGCCTTTTGGCAGCGTTCAACATGGTTGACCATCAGTTACTGATCCACTGCCTCACCAATGCTGGGATTCAGGGGTCTGCCTTGCAGTGGCTGTCCTCTTTCCTACAAGGTAGGGAACAAAGGGTGGTGCTAGGGGAGCAGATGTCCTGAAGACACCTGGTAGTTTGCAGAGTGCCACAAGGGGCTGTTCTCTCCCCAATGTTATTCAACATTGCTGAGCAGTCGGGTTAGAACAGATTAAAGGAAGTACTTCTTCACCCAAAGAGTGATTCACATGTGGAATTCACTGCCACAGTAGGTGGGGATGGCTACAAGCATGGATGGCTTCAAGAGGGAATTAGATAAACATATGGAGCAGAGGTCCATCAGTGGCTATTAGCCACAAAGTATAGTTAGGAACTCTCAGTCTGGGGCAAGTGATGCACTGTACTCTTGGTGCTGGGGGGGGCAACAGTGGGAGGGCTTCTAGTGTCCTGGTCCCACTGCTGGACCTCCTGAGGGCACCTGGTGTTTTTGGCCACTGTGTGACAAAGTGTTGGACTGGATGGGCCACTGGCCTGATCCAACATTGGCTTCTCTTATGTTCTTAACATCTATATGTGCCCCCTTGCCCAGCTTGCCTGGAGGCATGGGCTGGGATGTCACCAGTACGCAGATGACACCCAGCTCTATTTGTTGTTAGACAGCCAGTCTGATTCAAGACCAGAAGATCTGGACTTGGCACTACAAGCTGTAACTGGGTGGCTTAGGATGAGCCGATTGAAATTGAATCCGACGAAGATGGAGGTCCTGTGTCTAGGGAATTGGATATTGTCTATAAGCAAGAAAAGGTTGCCATCACCCCCAATGCTCGTTTGAGGGAAGTGTCACTATCCAGCATGGGATGTAGGTTGTTAATAATATGTTGGACTGACTTAAGTTGTGAGCTGTATGTGACATAGTTACATATAACATTCCAGCAGATGGACCACTCCCCTTTTAGAGTGTCCAGGGGAATTCCTGCTAGTTTCAGGCCAGAGATTCTTTATGGATTTACAGCTACAGGGCCCCCATGATGGGGGGGGGGGGAGTCTTGTAGGTATCATAGCCTTCTCCTCAAGGTGGGCTTATTTCTGGTCCTGGAACCCAGCTAGGTAAAATGGGAGAGGAATAACAGAAAACAGTCAACAGGCAGGGAAAGGGTTCTCTCTCTAACCCTGCAAACACTCCTCCTGAACTAGCTTTACAAGACAAACTTGAGATTGGAACCCTATGTTGCCTCATAATTAGTGGTCCTGCCTTAATTCCAATGTAAGCAGTGTGTCTTAAATGACTGTTAAATATTAAATTTCAATAGGATTAAGGCATGCCTACCCTTAATCACTATTAATCTTTCTTTCTTGGCCAAGATTTTATTCATGTGTATATCATCTTTCTGGCCTATACATATGTGTAGCTAAGTTTCATAGAATGGCTGTATTTAGGACTACTTCTTTTTAACTCTTGGCAGACAGTTAGCTTCACGTATGGACTGCCAAGTCCCATTCAGTCATGTGCTTAACTCTCTTCCAATAACATCAGTGGGACCTAAAATGATAAATATTGGTAACTGAAATTTGCCCATTGTGAATGTTTCTGACTGTGCTAACAATAAGGTTTGTACCACTGGGTTTAGATGTAAACATTCACCTAAATGTGATTGAAATAGCTTTAAAGCTATTTTGATTTCCCCCCAAAATTATTTATGGCTGTTTATTTAAAATCAGAAAAAAATAGGCATTTGAACCTACTATATATGTTGTTAGTTGTAATCTTGCTGAGACCAAAGAAATAGCCTTCTATACTGTAATTATTTTTTTTAGTTTTTTTTTTAATTGCATGGTTTTATCTCTTTGTTTTTTCATTAAATTGATCGTCCCAAAATGTATATGGTTGTTTTCCTGTGTGTGTTCATACTGCAGGATAAGGCAGCCACAGAACTAGTCTTACAATTTTAGTTTACATCTACACTGGAAACCATTGTGTGGTTTTGGAAGCAATATCAAATATAATGTATTAGCCACAGTTGGAAATTTCTTTGACAGTGTACTTTATCCGGATTGTAACAGGAGTGAAGCGCTGAAGCTAAAATACACATCACTGTGGGTTGGAAGCTATTTGCATCTGTGAGGCCATATTTAATGTCCAAAGATAAGCCGGGCTTTTACTCAAGGGGGCAGTTTTAATAATATCATTTGTGTTCTGGATTTCTGATTTATAGCATGGGAAAATATACTGGAAAATAACAAAATTCTCTTCTTTTTGATAGGTTGTCAAGTTGTTGAGCAACAAAAGATCACAAGCAGTTGGGATATTAATGTCCAGTCTTCATTTAGATATGAAAGATATACAGCACGGTGAGTGAAGTAAGCTTTTATTAGATTGTGTTCACAAAAGTAAAAAAATAGCACAGTATGGAAAACCAGTTGCATATCATCATAAACCCTTTCATCTCGAAATTTGAGGGCTTCAGGAGTACCGTGCTGGGAATGTTTCTGTGTGAATCCAAATGAAATGAACAGAGATTGGACATCAATTTCATTGACGTATGTTAAATCCTTTTTGTCTCCTTCCAATTTAGAATGAAGTGTAGTTGATTCTAGCATTCAAGAAGAATTAATAGAATTAAATACTTGGTGCCTTTCATGATGATTCCATCTTTCTTTTGCACCAGCACCCCAGATAAAGACACAAGACCACCATCTGGTTTAATTTATTTAAATATCAGATCTGTATCATACTTAAATATGCTGACTGAATATTTAAATAGGGCAGATTGCACTACAGTTGCCAGCCATTTTGTTCTACTTTTCAAAGTCTGCCTTACCTGGCAGATCCAGCCTGGCTCCAAACTCAGCCAGTGGCATTCCGCTGGTCCTGCTTACCCTCACCTGTGCATCATGTGCTGGGGGGTGCTAAGCCCCATACCTTTCCCTGATGTACCATGAGGCCACTACCAGTTTAAATATGATGTTACTCAGCACCAAAACTGCTCCTTTCACAAGCCCCACTCTACTGTAAAGCTAGCGATGGGCTAGTCAAAAACTGCTTCCATCTATGATGCCTCAGAGTACTTGCCAATCATTCCTGTCTATTGTGAGCAACCTGCCGAATTCCTGCCAAACCAGTTACAAGGATGGTCACGAACCAAACAGTGTTTGTGGTTCACAAACCAAAGTTAGTGATGGGTCTACCATCATGAACCATGAACTTTTATGGCAGTTTGTGGTAATTCATGGATAAAGCAGAAAGCAGGGGTTTAAAGGGACTCTGAGTCATGGGGAGTGTTTCTCTGCTGCTTAGCTGTGTTTTTTTGGGGGGGGGTTCCTTGTGCAGTCCATTTTGGTTCAGTTTGTAGTTCAGCCATGAACTGCATTTTTCCAGTTCATGCCCATCCCTAACCAGTTATACCCTAAACAGTCAAATACCAGGCCTTTATTTCTGTCTGTCCATTTTATATGTATTAACACCCATAAGTAGGCAAAAAAAGTCACCCCCACAGCCAGTTGGGGGAGCCCAAAAAATTCCTGCTTGGCCCTAAAACTGGTGAGTCCATGATGTTCCAAGGAAGGGCAGGTGGGTCGGCAGCAAGAGGGAAAAGCCTGTTGAAAAAAGGCAAGGCTTTCTTAAGTACTCCTCAGCTTGTGCTTCTCCAATTGTCTGATGCTTTCCAGCAAGCCTGTAGTCAAAACTGGGCTTAGTCAGTCATTTGCCAACCAATGAGAGCCACTGTGCAAAATAATGAGAGCTGCTGCTGTGAAATAATTGTTTTTCCCCTTCACTTTGCAAACTTCCTACCACAGTAAAGTGGAAAATGGCAACTTTATTACTTTAGTGATGGATGCTAAGCTCTCACCAAGGTGCCAAGGGACAAATTGCCCAATTTAATCACACATACTCCCCCTCTTCTTGTTAACAGCAAATTAATGGACATCAAGGAAAAATTTTTGAAATTTCTGCATGTCATAGATATAGCAGGAAAAGGGTCTTGTAAGCACTATGTTGTGAAGGGTGACAGAAAAATATGGATTGTTGGTGTCTAGTATTTGTATCCAATACTGTTATAACAGTGCCAAAAGAGTGTAAGCCATTGTTTGCGGGGAAGGGGGGGAGCACCAGGCATTCTTTGTACCTTGTTTCCCCCACTACTGGAATCTTGTGTTGATGCATGCCACAGACTCTTCTGGCCAGGATTTTTTTGTAATGTTAGATCACATTTATTCATTTTTTTCTGGAGCAACATAATGCTGGGAAGTGGCCCCACAGCATTTGCCAAAACTGATCCTAAAAGCTCTGTCTCAGACACCTTGGAGTGCTACATCTTGGAGTGAGAGCCAGTTTGGTATAGTGGTTAAGAGCATGTACTCTAATCTGGGAGAACTGGGTTTGATTCCTCACTCCTCTACATGCTGCTGCTGGTATGACCTTGAGTAAGTCTCAAGTTGTCTCAGAGCTGTTCACTCAAGAGCAGTTCTCTCAAGAGCTCTCTGATCCCTACCTACCTCACAGGGTATCTGTTGTGAGGAGGGGAAGGGGAAGGAGATGGTAAGCCGCTCTGAGACTCTGAGTGAAGGGCAGGGTATAAATCCAATCTCCTCCTCATTATTATTATTCATGTTGGAGTAGATGCTGTCAATTCAGTTTTGTTGCAGTTGTCACAACTAGTCAGTACATTAGAGGTACTTTCTCATGGTACACATCTTGATTATTATGGATATACACAGGCAAAAATGCATTTGGCCATCTTTGTACCCAATTAGGGTCCTCAAGGCAGTCAACATAAATATAATACAAATCAGTACATATGTATAAAACTAAAAATATTTGAATTGAGATATTTGTTGGTGGATTAAATTAGTTGTATCAAAGATTTAACTCTTTGTTTAAAAAGTGATGCGTTCCTTAGTATTAAAAATACTTTCTGTTTCTTTCTGTTAGTTAATTTATGGCTACTTTGATCCAGTGTTGACTGCTGAAATTAAATTCTGTTCTTTCTACCTGACATTTCCAAATGAACATATTCAGTCTGTTAGGACTATTTAATTGCTGAAGCATTTTGGATGGATGTGGGTTGGCCTCCTCACTTTCAGTGCTGAGAGGAGACAAGCTTTTCCACAGACCTTGAGACTGAGGTTCCTTCAGACTGATATTTTTATTGCTTTTACACAATCGATACTGATTTTCTTGAATGCCCACCAAATGAAATCATGGAAGGCATATTTCTTCTCTCTGGCTTTATACAAAGTAATAAAAGTAACCAGGAGTCATTTCATAAAAAAAGAGGAGCTCATTAGCATAACTTATTTGCATATGCCACACACCCCTGACAAAGGGCAGGCATGCAAGCCCCTGCCCTGTGCCCCCTGCCACACTTCCCTGAGTTTCTCCACAAAAGCAGAGAGACTCAGGGAAAAAGGGGGGCATGTCTGCCTGCCTGCCATTCCCCAGACAACCCACCAGGCTGGGGAAGCAAAGGGCAAGCATGCCTGGGTTCCCTACTCCTGGGCTTCTTACTCCCAGAATGCCGTTCCTGCTCGTTCCCCCTCAAAATGACCTCTGAAAGTAACTAAGAAAGCACAATTTGGTAAGATTTCTCTTTACCATGGTAAGCAAATTGAAATAGAAAAGGGAGTGGCTGAAGAAGAAAGGGGAGGTACCAAATGGAAGGGGTGTAGGCTTGCCATTCCCAGGAGCGGGGGCTTGGCCACTTTTAGGGCCCCCAATCCATTGGCCTAGATCTGGCCAACGGGGGAACCATGTTTCCAAAGTGCTGGAGATGACGTCATTGTGCAGGGCACATTGCGGGAGGATGCTCTATAATTTGAGGTAAAACTTTATGGTTTTTCCTCGAACAATAGAGGTGATGTTATCACAGCGTATGTGAAGCATGCGTGCTGAAGATTTCTCAGACCAGGATAAAAACACCCTCACACACACACCGGCAGCCAGGTAAGACCTGGCAACCTTAAAGGGATGTGGTTGGAGGAAAAGGGACCACACTAAAGTGGAAAGGGGGGCCAGTAGTACTTCTTCGCCCAAGGTCTACACAATCTGAAAAGTGATCCTGCCTTCCAGCCACCCAATTTTTCCCTCATGTTTCATTTGAACAGAGGCAAGGGCAAATAGATCCATAGCCTAACTGCTGTGAATACCTCTTTTTTTAAAACGCAGTGTCTCACTTGCCTTTAAATACATTATATTTAGCAATAAATACCTTCTAAAGACTGTCTGATAGCATAACCTTGAAAGTTTCATATTAGGAGACATCTTTGAAGGTGTCTGTAATTCCTCTCTCCCCATTGACATTAAATGATGGCTTTGCATAAAAGGTGAAAAGTGGAGTTATATTTATATAGAGTGTTCTTCATGCCTCCTAGGGTCTTATAATAGATTTAAAGCAGATGGAATGGAGCTGTGTAGTGCCAGCTTACCTATTAAATAAATATGGTTTCAAGTGCATCGCAGACTTAATAAATCATGAAAACATCTTTTTGACTTTCCTAGCTTACCTATTTTAATTGTGGATTCCATTTGATATTGTGTTGAATGAATTACACACAGGACAAATGGTGTGCACTGTCAGTTTGTGAGTTACTTTTAATCACAATTTAAGCTTTTATTAAGTTGTTTTCATGGTTACTAAACTTCCACAAGCTCAAGCATTTAGGCTGGTAGTCACAGATTGAGGCGCCAGTACTGGCGCCAAGAAGTACTTGGTATTTCTAAAGCTGGCAGATGTAGTTCAGTTAAGTCACAGAGTGAAATCTGAAAACAATGATATGGTCCTTTCCTTCAGTCAAATATTCAGCTTGGTTTGAGTTAATAATGAGAACCTTATGAACAAAGGAGTCCGCCTAACATCTGTGTCTGTGGTAAAGCCAACACAAGTTGATTGAAAATTTGCTTGCTTAACATGCAAAGCTAACAATAATATGGCATGAATGTCAGTCGTTGAAGGGGTCAAGTGATGCTATGTTTAACCTTTATCCTATTAGGATTAAGTGTATGTAATTGTTCTGTCCTACAAACTCTCTCATAGAACTCATAGTTTTATCTTCATTTTCAGTTTGATGAAATGCATTTATTTTGGGGGAACTAATATTTTCTGAATTATTATATCTTAGTGTTTAACAATGTAAGGAGTTGGTCTAGTCAGAATTAGCAGAATTTGTGATAAATTAAAAAGGTGTGGAGACCACTGACAAGAAAGCCAACTGCCAGCAAACAAGACCTTACATGGCTTAAATATGCTTATGCTTTGCATTTGTCCCCAACCATTTTCTATATAGACAAATTTGCCATTGCTTCTGCCAGTTCTAATGATAGCAGGTTTTGTTTTTCCTTCTTTTTCTGTGTATGGGAAAGAAAATTTCCCCACCTAAATCTAGTGAGCTACACTCTCACTGAGATGGCTGTATGCAAATAATTCTGCCTCATTTCCCCCACCTACAATACATATATATATCGGTTCACACGTTATGTGTATATATAGGGGAGTATGATTATTCTAACATGTGGTACACTGGGAAATCATACATTCCTACTCACATGAAAAAACAAAGGCCATCAATGGTCCCAATATTTTTCTGACACTTCATGAGATTCATAGAACCCTTTCAGGCTGAGATGATTGTTGAACAATTATCAAGCATGACCCAATGAAGTTGATGAACAATAGATTTAGGTAAGACAAAAATGAAGTACTACTTTATTTAGTTAGTAATTAAGTGATGGAATTTACTGCCACTATACATTGTGATGGCCATAAGCATAGATGGCTTTAAAAAGGGATTAGACAGATGGATGGAGAATAGGTCCACCAGTGGCTACTAGCCATGATTATTAATGGGAACCTTCATATGCAGAAGCAGTATTCTGAATACCAGTAGAGGCAGCATCAGGGAAGGCCTTGCTTCTGTGCCTTGTTTGTTGCCGTCCAGGGCGAATGGTTGGTCACCCTGTGAAACAGGATGGTGAACCCCAAGTTTGATCCTGCAGACATCACATATTTTCTTTTGAAAAGCAGTTTCTTCTTAGCTGTTTGTTCTGTGTGCTCATACATAATGGAGTAGTATGCCCTCAGAGTCTGACTATCAAGTCTGTTTCTTATGATTTTCCCCCTTCCTAACTTGATGGAAGCAATTGTTCAATGGCTAAGTTAATAATTAGGCATAATAATTAGGCATGTGAAAAGATAATTTACAGAGCTGGTTGCTGAAAGCATCACAACTAACAATAAACATTTAGTAGTTGTTGTAGATTTTCCGGGCTGTAAGGCCGTGGTCTTAGCATTGTAGTACCTGGTGTTTCGCCAGCAGTTGTGTGGCATCCTCAGTGGTCTAACACAAAAAGATGGAGTACTCTCTGTGTTAATAAACATTTACTTTAATATATCCAGAGCAGAAAACCTGGCAGAGAAGTAGCTGGGCCTTGGGATGACCGATTAATAAAGGGACTGCTAAAGGAAGATGGGAAGATGGTGGAGAAACTGAATGAATATTTTGCTTCTGTGTTCACTGTGGAAAGTTTGGGGCATGTACCCATACCACAGCCACTGTTTTCAGGAAGGGAGTCTGAAGAACTGAGTCAAATTGAGGTGACAAGAGATTAAGTTTGGTGAAATTATCTATTGTGGGAATTAAAAAACAGTAAGTCTCCAGGTTCTGATGGCAGAGACCCGAGAGTTCTTAGGGAACTCAAATGTGAGATTTTTGATCTGCTAACCCATATATGTAATTTATCACTAAATTCAGCCACTGTACCAGAAGACTGGAGAACAGCAACCGTTACACTGATTTTTAAGATGAGGTCCAGAGGGCAACTAGGAAATTACAGGCCAGGCAACAAAAAAGACAAACCCTATGATGGGGATTATTAAGAAAGGGACTGGGAAGAAAGCAGCTAATAATATAATGCCCCTATATGGATCAATGGGGCAGCCTCATCTGGAATACAGTTTTGGTCACCATATCATAAAAAGGTCATTACAGAGCTGGGAAAAGTACATAACAGGGCAACCAAGATGATTAGGGGGTTGGAGCACCTTCCCTATGAGGAATGGCTGACTGGGATTTTCCAGTTTAGAAAAGGGACAACTAAGGAGAGAGGGACGTGATAGGTTTATAAAATTATGCTCTGAGTGGATGGAGTTGACAAAGAGAATTTTTTCTTTCTCTCCTAAATACTAAAACTCAATGGCATCCAATGAAGTTGATTGGCAGTAGATTTAGGATGGACAAAAGGAAATACTTCATACAGCAAGTGATCAAAATGTGGAATTTGCTGCCAGAGGAAATAGTGATAGCCACAGACATAGACAGCTTTAAAAGGGGATTAAACAGATTGATGTAGGATAGGTCTATCAATGGCTATTAGCCATGGTGATTGAGGGGAACCTCCACATTCAGAGGCATTAAGCCTCTGAATCCCAGAGCCAGGAGGCAACATCAGGGAAGGCCTCAGCCTCTATGCCCTGTTGTTGGCCCTCCAGAGGAACTGGTTGGCCATTGTGTGAGACAGGATGCTGGTCTAGATGGATTACTGGTCTGATTCAACAGGGATCTTCTTATGTTCTAATAAATTTATTTAATTTTTATATATTTTATTTTATTAGATTTATTCCCCCCCCCCCCAAATTGTAGGCTCAGAACAGGTACCAACATATAAATCTGCAATTAGTACAGATTTACAATTAAAGCATGTTATAACAATCCATTTAAAATCAATAAAATCACCAACACACTAAAACAACAATACACCTCAACAGATAATATTGTGATCCAATCCAGTTTCTAGGATCTGTGGTCACTGGAGGGGATGCCAGATCAAAGTGTATGCCCACTGCCTCAGCCCGGCAGAAGAGCTCCATTTAACTAACTGAAGGCCTGGCAGAAGAGCTTCATCTTACAGGTCCTGCAGAACTGTAACAAGTCCCACAGGGCCCTGATTTCATAAGGTAGCTCATTCCACCAGGCAGTTGAGGAAAGTCAGACATCCCTAGGGCCAGGGACTACTAAGAGATGCTGGTTCATAGAACACATTGTTCTATGGGGTTCATATGGGGAGAGGTGGTCGTGAAGATATGCAGGTCTATGGCCATATAGGGCTTTAAGGGTAAGCACCAACACCTTGAAACAGATCTGGTATTCAATTAATTTTAAAGCTGCCTTTTCACCCACGTTAGGGCCCTCAAGGTGGTGAACAATAGGAACATTAAAACAGGATTAAAAACAGAGCTAAATCTATAAAACAAAACACAGTCAAACCATGGACAGAAGGAAAGGTCAGTGACAATCCAGCCAGAATTCTGTCCTCAGTATTCTGAATCTATTGTAGCTTCCCTGTATTCTTCAAGGGCAGCCACACTGCAGTAGCCTAATCTAGACATTACCACAGTACTGATCGCCACAGCAAGCTATCTTTTGCCCCAGAAAGGTCACAGCTGGTTCACCAGATGAAGCTGGTAAAAGATGCATATAGCCACCACTGCCCCCTGCTTACTGAACCGGAGGCCCAGGTCCAGGAGCACCCCAAGCTACAAACCTGCTCCTTTAGAGGGGGTGCAATCCCATCCAGAACAGGAGATTTCTCAGTTCCTAGGTCAGTCCTTTCCCACACCAATAGCACCTACATTTTATCAGGATTAACTTTCAGTTTATTAGCCTTCATCTATCCCCAAATTATGTCCAAGCTCCTGTTCATGGTTTCCCATAGCCTCCAAGGGATTCCCTGGGACTGCAAGATAGAGCTGAGTATCATCTGCATATAGGTGCATGCTAATGGCAGCCCAGCCCAAATCTCTGGATGACCTATCCCAGTGGCTTCATGTAGACGTTGAACAAGCATGAAGGACAAGATGGAACCGTTTGAAACCTTGTAGAACAGAGGCCAAGGGGCGAGCCGTGATCCTCCAACACTAAACTCTGAATCCTCCCTTCCAGGTGGGACTGATATCACTGCAGAATGGTGCTTCCTAGTCCCAATCTTGAAAGATGGTCAGAAGGATACCATGATCAATAGTATCAGAAATCACGAAGAGCTCCAAGAGAATCAACTGAGTTACACTTTCCTCACTCATCTTTCAGTGCAGGTCCTCCACCAGAGCCACCGAGGATGTTTCAGGCCCATAGCCAGGCCTGAAATTAGACAGGAACACATCCAAACATTCTGCTTCATCTGGGAACCCTTAGAGTTGTTCAATCACCTTGCTCAAGAATGGTACATTTAAGATTGGACAATTATGACAGTAATTTAGACAATCTCTGATACAACACACTTCCATGCAAAAATAATTAACTTTATGGAGTGGTCCTTGGGAAGAATCTGGAAATAAAACTCCCAGCCATTTCCTGGAAGCTATCCATATTGTCTTCTTAGATGGACAAAGTAAAAGGTATCTTTGAGCATAAATATTGTTGAAAGGGTAATATACCATAGAAGCACAGTTAATGCATGGGGGTGGAATACAAATGTTCAGAATGAACTTTGAAACATGAAGTTGAAATATGCATGGCAAATGCCTGTTCAGTTTGCAGCTTTGAATATAAAGAATGTGAATCTCTAGTTTTATAAACTACACCCCCCCCCCCCTTTTGCACCAGTGTTAGATCTAAATTACTGCTGGCTCTTACATTTTCTAGTGGAGCAGAGATTTCTTGTGTCTATGTTTTTACTGAAATATAAACTTGGTTTTACAGCCAGCTATATCTCTGATTTTCCATATTAAGAGTTTCAGAGTTCAACCCTGGGTCTTTTCCATTGTGGCCTGAAAACACCATCCCCCCCCCCCTTTTAAAAAATACTAGATATCCATACTAAGGGAGAGTTTTTCTGAATGAAAAAGGTTGCTCATTACTTTGTAATGTTTTAGTTAGTCCAAAGAACACCGTGGGCATTAATTAACGTCTATGTTTACACCAGTTCCTTTATCTCTCAAGATGTACTGTCCTATTCAAAACAGTGCGAAATTGTAATAATATCTTCATTAGCACTATTGTATTGAAACTTTAAATTTCATACGCTGCTATAAATAAGAGCTGAGTAGTCAGTGAATGCCAAGTTATTCAAAATAGTGATAGAGTGACAGGGAACAAAAGGGGCAGGGGAAAGCATGAAGGGACATGGGGTTTGACAAATAACAGAAACATAGTCCATTAGATCTGATTAAAACTTCAGCTAAACAGAATAAATAAATTCAAAAATTCAGGATTTGTACTAATTATAAGAGCTCAGATATAGCAATATTCCTTAAGTGCAAATGGATATTATTTTTCAGTCAGTTGTTATTTGTCAGTTCAGTCTAGCAATCATTTTAATTTTGTTAGATACCTGTTTTTGTTCCAAGTACTGAATTACAAAGTTATTTGGAATTGCAGTTCTAATGCAAGGGTTTGGTGTATTGACAAAGATACATTTTCAAACAGAGAAGCCAAGGGACTTCTGATACCATAGAGTTAGATATAATGAAGGGGTTTCATAGAGCTATGGCACTTAAAAGATTTTTTACCAGGCCACTGGGATTCCTGATTTTGAACTGCTAGTCCTCAGGCCATGTTATAAATGATGTCTGAAACTCTGTCTGTTCTAAAATCTCTCTGGGATTCTGGCTGTACTGTAGGTGGCTTGTTTCCTTAAACAGCATTCCTATGCTCATTGGCTTGGAAGAAACTCCCATTGAATCAGTCAGCATAGGACTGGATTTGTTACTACCTTATAGTCAAGTACGATTTGAGATAACTGTTTGGGGAAACTCGAACCTCATCAGACTGGATGTATAGTCTACTCAGCATCACACATATTTGGAATGTGACACACACACACCCATTTGACACCATCCCAAACCTTATTGCCAGCTGCTACAGCATAGTGGGCTCCTTTTGCATGTGGCAAGGGTGGAACTTGTTGGAAGTTCCAGATGCGATGTCCCCTGTCTCAGACCTCCAGACTGAATGGCAAGAGGGTCTAGATACCTAGATAGGCACACTGACCTTTCTTCCTGTATCTACTCTTCTGCCACTTGTCTCCTTTGAAATGCAGGTTGTGTTTTCAGGGATCATTTCCCCCTTCCTTCTCTCTTGGCACCATGAGGCAGATAGACCTCTCGCTTCCATCCTTTAGCTAGTAAGTTAGTAATCTTATCATGTCTCTGCTCTTTCCTAACCAAAGTGTACTTCTCAAATAAAGAAAGAAATATTTCTCTTCTAAAATTGCAACATGGGCCTGTGTAGCTTTGTAAGCTGAATAACCTGGTAGTTTGTTGCTTTATTTAAGCACTCTGCTAACCAGGGGTCCTTTGGGGCCGGAGCGAGGCGGAGCGCTGCTCTGCCAGTTCAGGAGTGGGCAGTAGGGCAGCCACGGGCCGAATCAGATTCTCTGATCTGATTCGGCCCGCTGCTGAATTGCCGCCAAAATTCGGCAGCAGCTTTAAAAGCAGCTGTAGGGGAAAGGGTTTGAGGGAGAGGCTCCAAACTTGCAGGATAGCTTCTGGGACCTCTCCTCCAAATACCCACAAAGTTTCAAGAATATTGGACCAGGGGGTCCAATTCTACAGGCCTCCAAACAGGTTGCCCCTATTCCCTCCATTGTTCTCTATGGTGGGAAAAAGTAACGTTTTTCCCACCATAGAGAACAATGGAGGGGATGGGGCAACATGTTTGAGGCCCCGTAGAATTGGACCCCGTAGTCCAATCTTCTTGAAACTTGGTGGGTATTTCGGGGAGAGGTCCCAGAAGGTACCCTGCAAGCTTGGAGCCTCTTCTTCAAACCCCCTCTCCTCCAGCCCCTCATATACCCTATGAGTTTTTGCCATTGACTTCAATGGCTCATAGGGTATAATAGGGCTGAAACTGACATTCGGCCAGTTATGCTAATGAGTTATGCTAATAGGTATGCTAATGAGCTCCTGCACCTCTTTTTCTATGAAATGACCCCTGCTGCTAACTAACAATGACTGTGCTAACCACAGTAGTTAACCTCAATAGAACTAGTGTAAATACACACACACACACAAATGGGAACTTACAAGAAACTTACAGAAGCAGCCATCCCATTTTCATCACCATTCTTTTCTCCCTTCTGCCCCTACTTCTCTGCCTCTCACTCCTTCTCCCTCCAGCCACATCTTCCCTTACTCAGTCTCTCTCCCATGCCTGTCACTTTCTGCCCCCCCTATGTTTCTGCCTCCCCACCCTAGCACTCTCTCTTTCTCTCTCTTTCTGGCCCTCACTACAGAACTCTCTCTTTCTCTCTCTTTCTGACATCACCCCAGCAGTGTTTATTTCTCTGTCATTCTGCCTCCCCAGCCCCATCAATATGTCTTTCCATCTTTCTGCCTTCCTGATTCATCACTCTCTTTCTGCCTCATCACTATTTCTTTCTCTATATTTCTGCCCCCAAACCCTAGTTACCCCCACCATTGCTGCCACGGCAGGGCCCAGTGTGGCTTCTTTCACCTTCCTCCACCGTTACTGCTCTCAGCAATGAGCCCAGCATGGCCCCCAGCAGGCCCTTTGAAGCTCTATCACACTATCACCACTCTCAGCAGCGATTCCAGCACAGTTCTTGGTGGGCTGCTGAGGCTTCCCTCACATTGCTCCTGCTGGTCCCAGCTAGGCTTCCTCCCCACCCCACCCCAGCCCACCAACAGAGGAAAATGAGGTAAGTGTTGTCTGTGCTTGCTCAGTCAATGCTTTTGTTTGTGCGGGGGGGGGGGATTTTTCTGCAAACCTGGGAGCATTCCCTAAGTTTACAGAAGTATCTTTCTTTGTGGCCCCAATCTGCAGAATTAGGTATCTGCAGATGGGGCCACCCTGTTGCTATTAAAATATGCATAGGGACTCAGGAGATTCATGGGAGGAATCCCTTCCTGCTTGTTAACTCCCCCAGTCAGTGCCATCTAAAAGAGGGAAGAGATTTCCCCCACTGTAGCAGCCAGTGCCATGGGCCTGGTACAGCTCCCAGACTCTACCACCAGGCCCCTAGCCTGTCAGACTCCTACACCCAACCCCCCCCCCCCCCCCGCACTAACATCAGTGCTAGTGAACCCAGTGTGGCTCTAGGCTTCCACCTCTGAAAGCCCCTCCACTCTCACAGCTTCCTTTGGTGAGCTTGGCACGCCTTCTGCTCTCCTAACCCACCCACCCCAACATTTATGGCAGTGGGTCCAGTGTGACTCCAGGCTTCTGCTGCCAGGCTGCTGTGGCTCCCAAGGTCCATCCACCCTCACAGCTGATGCCACTAAACCCTGTTCAGCTCCTGACCTCATTTGCCATGGCTCCCCTCCCCATTGTCACTGCTGAGACTCACCAGAAGTCGGTGGGTTGTTTGTTCATGCACAGAAAATGCTTTTTTGGGGGGGATTTAACACCCCCCCTTTACTGTTTTCAGATTTTTCTACAAACCTTAGGAAGAAGCTCCATTCTCTCAATGTGGGCCCAATCTGTGGATTTAGATATCCACAGATCTGCACACTCTTGAGAAATAGATAGATAGATTATGATAACTAGACTGTGGCCCTTTCTGCACTGATAGCTTGCTCCGAAGAATCCAAGGAGTCAAACTCTAAGGGTTGACTTCACAGTCGCATGCATTCCCTCTGCACTGTTTTTCCCCCTCCAGTTTCTTTATTTGTGTATTCTGTATGCATTCTGCATCTACAAGCAAAACCCACATTTTTTGAGCTAACTGGCTACTTCATCAACATCTTTCTAAACTTAACAATAGCAATATCTTAATTGCAATGTAGACTCATATGATCAGTTCTAATTATTCCTTCAACTTTCCACTTTTTTCCCTTGTAGATTTTCATGTTAATAATTTCAGGAATTACCTGATGGCTGTAAATTTGGAAAAACTTGTTGGAAAGGGATAGGATTGCCAACTCTGTGTTGGTGAAATTCCTAGAGATTTGGGGTGGACACACGAAGCTGCCTCATACTGAATCTGACCATTGGTCCATAAAGGTCAGTATTGTCTACTCAGACTGGCAGTGTCTCCCCGGGGTATTACCTACTGCCAGGTCCTTTTAGCTGGAGATGCCAGGAACTGAGTGATTACTTACTCACAAACTAGCCCTAGTGGAGTGCCCACTAACCTGTATCCTAGGTTACAGCAAGAGATGGCTGTGCCCATTCTCTTTTCTTTCTTTCCCCTTATGTAGAGTCTGCAGAGGGTGGGATTTGGGAAGGGACCTCAGCAGGGCATAATGCCATACAGTCCACCCTCCAGAGCAGCCACTTTCTCCAGGGGAACTGCTCTCTATAATTTGGAGATCAGTTGTTATTTTGTGAGATCCGCCTGGAGATTGGCAACCCTAGATAGGGGTATGTCAAGATTCTAAGCTGTCTGACTTACAGCATGAAATATCTAGAGTAGCTTACAAACAGATATTTCAGATAGTATAGATAAAGCTTGTTCAGCTTTATTCAGAGGGTTACATTGCAGAAAAAGGCAATACACAAGTCTATTTACACATATAAATGGATCCCCCCCAATAAGCCAGCAAATAGTACTTAGAGTTTTTTATATATATAATGTTAGTTACTAACAGATTTCCTAGCAGTTCTAGTCTGTCCAAGAATAGTGGAATGTATTTTTTTCTTTACCCCTTGTGTCCTGTCCCCCCCGGTGGTTCTTATTGTTCATTGCTATAGTACAAAAATTGCTTTTTGTTACATGTGCTCACTTTTTACATAGTCTCTGTTGATTATACTGAAATAGGTAATACCTGCATTTGTTTTCCTCCTAATATCTCATTTTCAGAGACTCTCAGAACCATCTCTAGCCATAGGGCTAGCAGCATTTTCCTATTTCTTGAACTCTCCAAACATTATGTTGCAAACTGCTTTTGAAAATTGTGAGAATTTCAAAAGTAGTTTGTAATATAATACAGGACAGTCTATCTTTGTAAAAAAAAAGATGATGTCAATAGCTTTGTATAGATATGCCAAAGCCTTTGGGCATTCCTGAAGTAGCCATTTGGATTTTGGTCTGCAAGGTTAGGAAGGCCCTTGAATTGGCCCTCAGTATTTTATTTGCTATGAGCCTAATCATAAAGCAACAAATATTTTGCTATGGTTCAGGGCCATGCTGGACACGATTAAGCAGACCTGTTTGTTTAAATTCAACTCTGCTCTGTTTTGATGTGAACTGTATAGCACCTGCATTTTGGCTCATGTCCTGCTTGTGGGTCAGTTCGCTGCATCAGTGAATTTAGATGCATTATCTTACTGTGTTTCTTATACAGTAGACTTTCTTGCTACTGCCCACCCCTTTGCCAGCACCTCCAGATTTTATAAGGGACATATAGGGAAAAACTTTTAAAAACCAGTTTCAGAGTCTTTAGCTGAGATATATTACTTAGGGTCTCAGGTGAAGCTAGGTAAATTTGTCCTTAGTTCTTGCAATCACTTCTCAAATAGACATTGCTGAGTTTAAAGGGGGGGATGAACAGCAAGTTAATGTGTGCTCTTGTACAAGGCAGTCAGTCAGTTTTTGACCCAAACAGCCATTACCTGAGAGGATATTGCATTTTCTCTTGTGCATGAGAAGATCTAGTTCTTGAAATGGGCAAAAGCAACTGGCATCTGCTACTGTGCAGGCAAAGCTGATCAGCAACAACCATTTCCAGGGAGCATTGAGGCAATCCTATTAGGAATTCACCTTGTACATAGTTGAGGGGGCTTGAACAGGTTTCAAGATGAACATATTTACTCAATGTTTTCAGCATGCCTAATGTAAAATAGGTGTCATGGCTCAGTCAGGAGAGAAGGATTCCTCAGGAGGAGAGTACTCCTCAGGAGAAGAGGATTCCTGTGTAGCCAGCTCTGAATCAGCAGAAGCCGGCAAGCAAGACAATGAACTGCAGGCTGATCAGAGTTCACAGCCAACAGCTGATACAGAGCCACCAGCACGTTCCAGCCCCATCCCAACTGATGAAACCTGGGTGGTCATTATCAGTCCTCCAGTTTCACCCCCACCCTTTGAGCGCTGGTGATGAGGGCTTAGAATGGAGTTCCTGGAGAGAAGACAAAGCACATGTCTCCTGGCCTGATGCCAGCTGCTTGCTGATGATGAGTAGCTGCAGGGTGACTCCCAAGCAGTTGGCTGCAAGTAAGACCTTCCAGCAGATGCCTATAAAAGACAGTCAAGGGAGACTGCTCGATGTGGAAGCAACAAGTCACTACCTGGTGGACTCTGCAACCACAGCCCCTGATTCTGCTCCTAATGCTGTTCTACCCAGTGACCTTCGGGCTGGCATTGAATTTGGATCTTGGATCTGCTTGCTCTTGTGGAAGACCATGGACTGTGAGACTCAGCTTCTGGACCATACCCTGATTAGACTCCACTTGCTATTAAACAGCTTGGACCTAAATTGACACGGACTCCAGACTCTGGCTATGTCTGTATCTAGACTCTGACAATAGGGAATATGAAGTATGCCTTTAAAGCAAAAGGGCTGAACATATTGCTTTGTATGTGTAACTGCTGTCAAGTCACTTCCAACTCATGACAACCCTATGAATCAATGTCCTCCAAAATGTCCTATTGTTAACAGCTTTGGTCAGGTCTTGCAAAGTGAAGGTCATGGCTTCCTTGATTGAGTCAATCCATCTCATGTTTGGTCTTCCTCCACTGCTTATGTCACTTCAGCCCCCACTTTCCACCCAAGTTCCAATGTTGGAGCTCAGCTAATGAGAAAAGTTTGGGGGAGGGTGGGAGACTCTTAGCAAATAAACTGTGATGGATGAAAAATGTAGTATTCCCTGTCCCACAGTGATTTTGCTCTAAAATCAAATGTTGGCCTTCTACTTTATACATCAGTTGGGTAGTTGTAGGTTTAACAAAGTGTTATTCCACTGCTTCATACATGTATGTATGAAAAGTGAGATTTTGACTCTTCACTCCCCATTAGAATTAAGTCCTATAGACATACGGGAGAGAATATGTGGACCTCAAGTTGCATTATGCTCTGTACATTATGAGCAGTTTCCCATCTATAGTTCAGCATGATGTGTATGAAATGTTCATGTACATGAATGTGTGTGTTTTGGTTTCTTTTTGTGTTGTTGGGAAGGATGTCACTCTTGCATGTAGCCATTGTAAACTGTTGTATTTTAAGTAAAGGTAAATGTTTCCCTTGCTCGAAAGCCAGTCAAATACGACTCTAGAGATGTGGTGCTCATTTCCGTTTCCAAGCCACAGAGCCAGTGCTGTCTAAAGATGTTTCTGTGGTTGTATTTTAAGTTAATGTAAATTATAGATTTTAGAGTGATTTTTACTGTTGATCTTGTTTTGATTCAGCTACTTCAGAACCTTTGGGAAAGAGTTACTGTGAGATTAGTAAAATCTGTATTACTGGTTTTAGTTCTCCTTCACCTATTGTTATTCCTTGTCTTTTTGCTAAGCAGCAGTGATGACTAATTCTTTTCTCTAAAATAACCATTGTACTTTCATTGAAATATCGATACTTGCATTCACAATGAGGCAGCTGACAACAGCAATAAAAACAATGATGTATCTATAAAAATAGCAGTAGTCCATACTTAAACTCAGGGGTCATTTCGTAGAAAAAGAGGTGCAGGAGCTCATTAGCATAACTCATTTGCGTATGCCACACCCCCTAACATACCGAAAGTGTGTCAGAAGGCAACACCCACCCCTCAGGCTCCACTCCACAGGTGAGTGAAACTGACCTGCTCTTCCTCCATTCCCTTCCCCATCCAATACTTTGTGCAATAAAAATAAGCGTAAAGAACACACCCTCATTCTCTTCCTGCTCCCTTGAAACCACCAGGTTTCAAGTAGACTTGAGATACCCAGGACATGGGCACCCCCCATCCCTTTCCCTTCCCCTCACCACAACAAGACACCCTGTGAGGTAGGTGGGGCTGAGAGAGGTCTTTTGAGAACTGCTCATGAGAGAACAGCTCTGAGAGAACTTGTGACTGGCCCAAGGTCACACCAGCAACTGCATGTGGAGGAGTGGGGAATCAAACCCAGTTCTCCCAGATTACAGTCTTAACTCCTGACCACTACACCAAACTGATGGGTTGGAAGCTGGTGAAGGGTTGGTGAAATTTCTCCAGTACTTATGTGCCATGTGCCCAGATAAAAAATGGTATACTTAGAAAATTTATATGCCACCTTGAGCAAGTCTCTGGAAAAGCAGCACACAGTCATAAAAGGAAAAATGATAAAATTATCAATATTAAAACAAAACATTAAAAACAATAAAGACCCTAGCAGGGCTTTCCCCGGGGCGCTGCACCTCTGCACTGCTCGGGGAAGCCGAGGAGGGGGCGGGGCTTGGTCATGTGCCCGCCCCCTGGGCTCCTCACTCCCGGAGCTGCGCTCCTGTGCGCTCCTGCTCCAATGGACCCCTGCTTAAACTGTTCATGCAAAAATGAGTATCATTTAAATGGTAATAATTCTTTCCTAATGTTTTTAGTGTGGTCAGGGAAATGATAAGATGTAGTTTTGTCCTGAGTGGGAGAACTCATGTTAGAAACTGGATTATCTAGCTGAAAATACATGTTCACAAAGTTTAGGGTTCGCTCTATATAGCATTGAAACACCCACAGAGTATGAATTAGCAGCAACTCCCTTCAAAAATCAGCAGCATGAAAAAAATGGTTTAGAGTGAAATACCAGCATAAGCTAGTAAAAACTAAAAAAACTAAAAAAAAATAAAAAATTAGCAACATGAACAAATAAAATCATAATGAAATATAGCAGAAGAAAAGTCATGGACAGAATGTCTTTTTTTCCTCTCCCTGAAGGCCAGAAAGACCATGCAGTAGAGAGAGCCATAGTCAAGGCAGCACAACAGAGAAAGCCTTGTCCCTTGTGGTCATCAATTACACTTCCAAAGGCAGGAAAACTCTAATCAGGAACCTCAAAAAGTGTCTTAGTTGGTATATAGACTCATATGAGAAGTTATTTATTTACTGTATGGTAGAGTTACATACAGGAAGCATATAATAATATAAAATATGTAACTAAGTAGATGCAATGGCTATGCAGACAGATTGGGCAATTTGCCTAAGTACAAATATCTAATTTTCAGTCCATTCATTTGCAGCTGGGGTGAGTACAAAGAGCTCTGTCACATCTCCCTGGAAAGCATGATGTTCATATTCTTGTGACAGATGGAAAATAGTTGGGTGGGCTGCACCACAATCCAATTTGGATTCTAGTATTTCACCCCATTTAAACAACAGGTCTGCACAACTGCCAAAGTCTGTTCATAGTCTATTGGCCAGCTTCCATACTTTATGTGGCAAGTCAAGTCCTGTGGGCCTCTTGTTGGTGTTTATCAGGTTATGGATATCAGGTAGAGCTGATTTCATCCATGTTTGCAACCATTCATTCCTTAGATCAAAATTTTGGGATAGCATTATTTGTGCAGATCTGATTGCTGGATGCTGGGACTTTAGTCTATACACTGCATTAGCCATGTCTTTGTGGATGGGCAACTTTCTGTTTTCAGTGATATTTTTATATTCATGAAGAGCATTTTACCTTTGGATATGCAGGGGAGCAATGTGGCACAATATAGGTAGCCAGTAGTTCAGATAATGCTTAAGAGTTGGAACTTATGGCTGCCAGACAATCATAGGATCTCTATGAGCCAGTTTGGTGTAGTGGTTAAGTGCGCGGACTCTAATCTGGGAGAACCGGGTTTGATTCCCCACTCCTCCACTTGCACCTGGCTGGATGACCTTGGGCAAGCCATAGCTCTGTACCAGCTGTTCCCTCAAGGACAGCTTGGGAAAGAGTTCTCTCAGCCCCACCTACCTCACAGGGTATCTGTTGTGGGGAGGGGAAGGGAAAAGGAGTTTGTAAACCGCTCTGAGACTCCCTTGGGGAGTGGAGGGCGGGGTATAAATCCAATCTCTTCTTCTTCTTCTTCTTCTTAGCTACACTACACACATATGAGAAGTAGTTTTGGTCATCATACACTAATTATTCATTCAATTTTGAGTCTTTTTAATTTCCTAATAGATTTCCATAAATTAGGTATCTCTGGAATTACTTGATAGGTGTCAATTAGATAATTTTGGAAATACTTCATGGAAAGGTTAAGATTCTAGGCTGTCTGGCTTACAGCATGAAATATCTAGAGAGGCTTACAGACAGGTAATTCAGACCAAAGATAAAGTTTTTTCATCTTTATTCAGAGGTCATGTTACATAGAAAGACAATATATACTCTTAAATATTTCTGGCACAAGTTTATAATCTGCTTTTGAAATAGAGTCAGCTTTCATGTTCCATTTTTAATTTAGACACTTTAACTTGCAAGGAAAAAAGCAGTCAACTCAGAGCATAATTATTGTTGGTTGGAAGGAAAAAAGCAGGTTGCAAGGAAAAAAGCAGTCAACTCAGAGCAAAATATTGTTGGTTGGTTAGCACACTCTTTAACAAGAAATATGTGCACTGCATAATGGCCAAATCTTCTTTTAATTTAAAACACAGTCCAAATGTTGAGAAGCATCATGCTTAATAGGTTTGAATAATCCTATGAATATTAAGGTCCTAGTTCAGTGGGTGAATATTTCCATTTCTTTGACTCAGTAAGGTTACCACTGCATTTGCAAGAAGAGCAAGTTCTTGTGTACCGGATGAAATTTCCAGCTGAAAACAAACTTTGCTTGTAACACACAATAGACTTTCTGTACTTCTTACATACCTCCAACATCCTCTTCAACTTTCAGCAAGCAAAATTAAAAACTCCTGATTCCACATTGTGAAGTCAGAAAATCACAAGCTTTTAATATCTTATTCACCATGAATCTTTTGATAGATAAGTCCATTTTTCACATTACTATGCAACTGAATGAAGTCTTTGTCACTGGAAATAAATGTGAAAAATAGGAGCTTCATTGGTTTTTCTAGTTCTTACTAATATATAGTCCTAGTAAAATTCTTTTTAAAAGTTGTAAATGTTGGTGTATTCAACACATCTTACTTGCAAAACTAGAATAGTCCAGCAAAAAAGTAATCTTATGGAAAGTTTTAATACTTCTGGTTGGATCTACAACCCAAATTCTATTTCATTGTTTATTTAATGCCTCATCTTGTTGATTGTATTGACTCACTCTGTTTAATCTGAGTCCCAGTGAGAAACGCAGAGTATAAATAATATAAATAAATCAATAAATCTCCTACAGCACTTGAAAGCAGGCCCTCAACTTCAGATTTTGGTAATCTGTTGCAGGGAGGAGGACCTTGGGGCAAAGGACAGATCTGACCTTGAACGTGTAGGCAAGATGGAATTCGAATTTATTAAGGCAGTCTCTGGCGGTCACAGACTTGTAGTCCGTTGCTGCTCTACACCGTTTAGGGAAGCATGGTGAACTCTTAAATAAAAAAAAAGACAAAGCATAAGGTTAACAGGACCTCTGTAGATCTGTTATCTCATCTAGGGATGTTTCTGTTTCTTGCCACTGTATCAGGGTTTCCCAAGTTTCATGTCTCCCAGGAATCTGCCCAAACCAAGTAATACACGAATAGTCTTTAAATACTGAATGAAATGGTGGTATTAACAATTTTAAAGGCCCACACATATAGAAACTGAGGAGAAATGTAATAGGGAAACTATAATGGGAATCACACTTATTTTTTGCCAGAATGTGTCTCTCACCCGAATAGAAATTGATGTCAGGAAAAAGTGAATGTTAATGTTAACATTGGAATGTGAAAAAAATTACATTCACATTAACATCACATTTTATTTCTTTAACTTCAGTAGTTTTCTGTTTTGAGTTCCAACTATTCCTGCTGTGACAGGATCAAGGTTATTGCATTTTCCAACCATGGATGTTTTGAGAAACATTATTTCCTTAGTGAACTGTTACTATTATCATTGCTGTTCCATCTGGACAATATCATCATGGCGTCTTCATTACTACATTTGGTTTGACACCCATTCTTTTGTAGGAATATAAAGTGCAGACTCTTTTTGTTGAACTTGAGTTATTATACTTTGATTAAAAGAAGCTATAGACTTACATTGGAGACAGTTTCTCCATCCATCTCTAGCAAATTGTATGAAAGCTTCAGTACTGTACACATACTTATTTAATCTGAAGGATAATATTGTGTTTCATTATCCAAGAAAAATACAGAGAGATCTTCAGCATCTGGGCATATTATTGTTGAGAAATTTTACTAGAACTAAAGTAGTAAGACATAATATCTATTTGTAGTTGGTGCAGAGATTCACTGTAAAAATAATTGACACCATATAAAATAGAGAATCTTAGAACAGAACTATGTTACAAGAGGCAGTGGGGTGCCAGCACCCTATTTCTGTAGATTTTCTCCCCTTTGGAAACTTTTTGACAACTCATAAGTAATATTCAGAAGTATTTTCAATTATTTTAAAATTTTGCTCATTCAGTGCAATATCTTATATTTTGGACAAATTAAAACTCAATAAAACCAATTCTCGGTGAAGATTCTGAAATAGTGAAAGAAAAATGACAGCACCTCCTAAAGTGATAAACAAAATGTTTTTTGAATTGAACTGAATATGTGTATTCTTCAGGGGAGGTGTAATTGCAGGGAGTTTTGTTTCTAAGACCACCATTTCCTGAAACAAATATCTCAGTGAATTAGGTGTCCAAGTTGTTAGGACAGCTCTCTTAGTCAGGGGTGTAGAGTTTAAAAACTCCCGGGGGGGGGGGGCTCTTCAGTGTGTGCACGCAAAGGCTGTGAGCCCGCCGGGACCATGCCGCCACCACCTCCCCCCCCGCCTGACCGCTCCTGCTTCCTTCCCTCCCTCCGTCCGTCCAGGGGCCAGCTGGGCATTTGCTTAGCTGGCCCCTGGATGGGCAGAGGGAGGGTTGGAGTGGCCAGGCGGGGGGGAGAGAGAGATGGCGGCGGCAGTGGCCCTAGGAAGGGCCAAGGGAGGCGCGGCAGAGGGCACACCGTTTTCCTGGGGGGGCTCAGTCCCCCCCGGGAAATTTCGGGGGTGGCTCGAGTTCTCAAGCCCCCCCGTGGTTGACGCCTATGCTCTTAGTCATCCAGTCATCCACGTTAGCTCCTGGAGCTGTACTGGTTGCTCTGGAAGTGCCCCAGTTTTCACAGGGCTTGACAGCAGTTAGTGTTGGGAGGTAGGAAGATGCTGATCCTGATCTTGTGTTTGATAAAAGAAGACAATGTAATGACTGATCTTCCAAAATCTTTTTCGAATAAGAGGTGCCTAATAGGGGTATGCTCTCGGTATATACGAAGCCAAATAAATACCCCAAAAATACCTTATTGGTATATTTAGTCAGAAAAATAGAGATCTATATTTGGCTATCGAAATAATAGTGCCTGAATAAAAGCCAATATTATTCAGCTTTTATTTGGGCACAGCTAGAAGACATTTAAAGAGAACGTGGTCTCTTTAAATGCCTTCTGAGTTCACTCGCTGAGTCATGCCAGTTTAAATGCATTGGTTTAAAGTTTAAACGCTTGCTGAGTTCACTCACCGAGGCACGACTCTGCAAGTGAACAGCAAGGATTTAAGTTTTAAATCCCCTCAGAGTTCTGTTACTGCGGTGGTGCAACTCAGGAGTGAACTCAGAAGGTATTTAAATCCCTTCTCCGTTATATCCTATGGGGACGGGTATCCCTTCTCCCTGGGTCCAATAGACCCGAATTGGGGAAAAACCCTAATTGTTTTTTACACACCCAGTGCCTAACATTCAATTGTCAGACTGTAATCTTACATTAATTAACTTTGTAGCCTTTTCTGTGATTATCTGTCTCAAAGCTTCTTCACCCAGTATGTGGCATTAAGAATGGCTGGATCAACCGTAGAAATCTCTTCTTGTACAAAATCTCTTGTACAAAATCTCTGCTGAATCAAATAGTTGAAGTATTTCCCCCTGGAAAAATTTTAATGTCTTTGTCTAGTAGTCTTTCCATGTCAAACATCTTACCTACATACTTAGATGACTCAGAAGCCAGTTAAGAGGCAGATGTGGAAGTAGTGTGCTCATCAACACAATTTGAGGTAGATATGCCAGGGTTGTTTTAAATTATTTATTAAAACCCTCCTATATTCTTCACCCATATTTTTATCGCTTGTCAAGCTGGGGGGGGGGGGGAAAGATCTTATCTAAATAATTAAGATAAGAATTGAAGGGCTCTGCATGGTCATATCAACAGACCTCTCAAAAATAGAACTGCAATATAATCTCCCTAGATTAAACAGTCTACAATGGTAATCATGTTTGCATTTAAACATTTTATTCTGAAAGGATTACAGTGCTGGTCTCATTTTTTTCCCCTCTTCTCCCCAGACAAGGAGGCGACACACTGACTCAAACAAAATGTATTTGTTCTCTAAGAATTTAACTTGCGCAAATTTTATAAACAAAGTGTATAGGTGTATGAAGCTTTGGCTGATTTAATCAGTAACTTATGTCTTTGAATTTATATAAGCTTGTTTACTCAAGATGCCTGGACTGGAAATGTTTATACTAAAAATACCTCTTTATTTTATAGCATTTGATTTAAAACTTATATCTATGTAACATTATTGCTATGAACTAGAACACCATGGGCACAACACAGTGCTTCACGGAATCCCCGTCTTCCCTTCCTGCACACGCTGCAGCCATATGGAGCATTCCATCTCAGCTCCCCACGTAGGTGGGCTGTGTATGTAGGGGATGGACTGGCTCTTGTCCCATATCGTCCTTCCCAAAGACACACATTTCCCATTATACAAAAGCCTAGAGTCTAGTTTTAATAGTGTCACTTACTACAGTGGCTAATCTTTTGATATGCTGTTGGTTTTCATTATACTGGTTTTTCTGTTGTATTTTCCAGACTATTACACCCGCTATATAGCTCCTCATGATAAAAAGCATAAAAATTCAAGAAATATTAATAGTAACGCCATGGATATTTATATGTACCTTTGCGGCCAGAAGGTTTTTTTTCAAATGATTCTGATTAAATTTAAATTTAAATTTACACTTATGCATTCATTTTTATAAATGTCCAGTTTTTGTTTTACAACACATACATGACCCTGGTCTTTCAGTCTGCCAAGCCCAGGTGTGTGATACTGGCACATTGTTGAACAATTCTCTTGCATAAGGGTAGTTAATTGTCATTATAGTTCTTTGAAATGGGAAAGTATTACCCAGTTTTTGAAAGGGAACTAATGTATTGAATTTCTGCATGTTTTCCACTGTTCTCATACTGAATATTGTATCAATTGTATAGTAATCCTAGATAACAAATTAATTTTGAACTGTGTTCCTGAAAGTATTGGTCCAGAGTGCTATTCCTGTTGCTTTTTAAATTGGACCAGCCATCCTCCCCCCAAATTAGAAAAGAACATGAGGAGTAAACATAGGTTGGAAGGCCTTTGAGGGCTTTTTTCACCTCCCTCATCACCACATCACAAAGTTTGCAATGGTGGCAGGAAGGGCAAACAGGGATGGCAGTCTGTCCAAGTTAGTACAGTGTGTATTTTGCAGTTTGAGTCGAATGCTTCCTGTCTCTGGAGTGCTGTATGTGTTCATGTGAGGTCTTTTTGGTAAAACCCAATTTAAACAGTACATTTTAAGACAAATGGGTAAAGCTGTTAATTCTTTTTTGGCTTTGTCTAGCTGGGTTGTTTGCCTGTTCAGGTTGAGGCCTACATGCATTGGGCTCAACATACATTGGTTCCTATGCAAATGTAATAGCCAAATTATGGCCATTGGGCAACCCTAGAAGAGAGACATGGCTCAGTAATAGAGCTGATTTGCATGCAAGGAAGTCCCAATTTCAGTCCCTGGCATCTCCGTTAAAAAAAGGATCTGGTAATAGTTGATGTGAAAGACCTGTACCAGAAACCCAGAGAAACACTGCCAGTCAAAGTAAACCAAACTGACCTTGATAGACCAGTGGTCTCACTTTGTAAAGTAGCTTCGTGTTTCTACAAATACACAGGAGGGGAGAGGAGGAGACCAAGGTGGCAGAGCTCTGAGCCCCTTAGCATGCATTGTATCAAGCATCTGAGCATAAGAACATAAGAGAAGCTATGCTGGGTCAGGCCAGTGGCCCATCCAGTCCAACACTCTGTGTCACTCAGTAGCCAAAAGCCAGGTACCATCAGGAGGTACACCAGCAGGGCCAGAACTACAGAAGCCCTCCCACTGTTGCTCCCCATCCAAACACCAAGAATACTTCCAGACAGTGTTCCATCTATACTTTGTAGCTAATAGCCACTGATAGACCTCTGCTCCATATGTTTATCTAATCCCCTCTTGAAGCTGTTTCTGCTTGCAGCTGCCACCACTTCCTGTGGCAGTGAATTCCACGTATTAATTACTCTTTGGGTGAAGAAGTACTTCCTTTTATCTGTTCTAAGCCTACTGCTCATTAATTTCATTGAATGCTCACGCGTTTTGTGAGAAAGCAAGAAAAGTAATTGTTTCTCTACGTTCTCTATCCCATGAATAATTTTGTAAACCTCTATCATGTCACCCTCAGTTGTCATTTCTCCAAGCTAAAGAGCCCTAACCTCTTTAACCTTTCTTCATAGGGAAGGTGTTTCATCCCCTTAATCATTTTAGTTGCCCTTTTCTGCACCTTTTCCAATGCTATAATATCTTTTTTAAGGTGTGATGACCAGAACTATACACAGTATTCCAAATGAGGCTACTTCATAGATTTATACAGGAGCATTATGATACTGGCTGATATATTTTCAGTCTCCTTTCTAATAATCCCCAGCATAGCATTTTCCTTTTTTATTGCAGTCACGCACTGATTCAACAACTTCAGTGAGTTATCTACCACAACTCCAAGATCTGTCTTCTTGTTAGTTAATTCCACTTCAGACCCCATCAATTTATATTTATAGTTAGATTTTTTTGCCTGCAATCTGTAATACTTTGCACTTGCCCACACTGAACCTCATTTGTCATGTTGACGCCCACTTGCCCAGCCTCAACAGATCCTTCTTGAGCGCCTCACAGTCCTTCCTGGTTCTCACCACCCTGAACAACTTAGGCCCCATCCACACTGTCACTTTTGTCACTCATTTCTCCCTATTGCTTCAGGTTCCCCCACCCCCCCATATGTTTTGTTCTCTCTAGTAGTCCCAGAGGGAGCAAAACACATGTGGAAAAGGGGGAGGAACCCAAAGCAATAGGGAGAAATGAGCGACAAAAGTGACAGTATGGACGGGGCCTTAGTGTCATCCACAAACTTAGCCACTTCACTGCTTATTCTCAACTCCAAATAATTAATGAAAAAGTTAAAAAAAACCCACTGGACCTAGGACCAATACTCCCTCTAAGCTGTGGAGTCTTGCAAGCAAAAATTCTACTTTGTGAGCTACTGGCATTAAAGTTGTGAGCAAGTGATTTGGCTACTGCATAAATCAGTTTGCTCTGGAGCCAGGAGATCCACAAGTTCACATTTGAGTTCTTTCAGAACTTTTGGATGTATGCCAGCTGGGCCTGGTAATTTGTCAGTTTTTAATTTGTCCATCAGTTGTAGGACCTCCTGTCTCACCACCTCCATCTGCCTCAGGTCTATGTGGAGCTTATGCTGGTTAACTGAAACGTTAGTTCAGATATTTCTAGAAACATAAAGCTTATCCTTATAAAAGCTATGAGCCATTTTCTAAGGCTTTGTCCTTTTCATAAGCTGTTCTCTGAAATATCTATACTTGCCTGCATACCTGTGCTGTTGAAAGTACACAGGCCTGGCACCATTGTGTTTGCCAGACATTTTCTTATCTTATACAAGCATTCAAACAGAGTGTTCTATTGCTCTCCAACTAATTCTTAGGTAATCTTAACAAACTTGAAAATTTAGAACAGAAGCTGGGCCATATTTCTTGCTTAACTTCTTTTGAAAGGAAAGGGAACAGACAAGACAGGGAACAATTCAAAAACACTGTGTAATGTCTATCCTGTATAAAAACAAACAGGATTATTCAGACATGTTCCATAGTTGTATAGGGGAGTACAGCTATTTCTTCTTAACTCTGAGTATTTGGGAATGCATATTTTTGTCCAATAATTTCCAATCTCTGCTTTTTGAACACATTTTTTTTTTCAGGTTACAATTTGTCCAGAATGGCACAGAGTGAAGTGCTGTTCTTCAACCAGAGATTTTCATATCCTCACTCATGAATGCACTTGATGAACTTGGATTAGACATTCTCAGCCTAACCTACCATACAGGGCTGTTATGAGGATGAAGCAGAAACCTGCATCTGTGCATGCTACTCTGAACTTATTGTGATTAAATAACAATACTGCATTTTTTAAAAACCACCAACATCTCAAATTAACTAGGCAGGTAGTTTAGATGCCTTCTTTATTTCTCTTCAGAACAGGTGCCTGCACTTTGCCTTCCACTCCCCCTGCCTTACAACATCAATCACCATCTTACATTGCTTCCATAATTCAATTAAATCCCCCACAAAAAAGGTCTTGCTCTTCCTTTCCTCACACCCTAGAGTTATGGAATGGAAGCCAGGGTCTGGACTTACCCGGGCCCTGTTTGCAGCCCTGTGGGGAAGGTGGAGAGGAGGGCAGAGAGGGTGATGGGAGCTGCAGCAGCTCTCTCCAGCAGGGATGCTTGGTCCTGCCCCAGCCCTGCTGCTGGACCTATACTGGAAGCCGGAGATTGCCAGGGGGAAGGGGTGCCAATTGGGGTATTTAAGGCGTTGCGCTGCCTGGGGTCACCCTTTTAGTCATGTGGATTTTTGCCCACCTGCCCTCCCCTTTCTTTTTGTTACCTCTGTCTGTGGGGGATCACATACTGGGTTTATGTTTCAGTTCATTTTCATACCTGTCACAACATGGGCAGTATTAGCATGGGACTGGATCCATTCTCAGAGCCAGCTTGTGTGCCCATTTTCCTGAGTCTGGGGATTCCCTTAAAGGTTTCTGGGATGAGGGATTCAAGGAGCATGCCCTGCTCATTGCCTTCTAGGGGCTACCCTCATGCTCAGGTGGTGGTCGTGGGAAACCACTAAGTGGAGGTCATCCTTGTAGGATCCAGCAACCTGTCATCCCATGGTGCTTACAGCCCCAGCTGGCGGGCTGTGGTGGGCAAGAAATCATTGGCTGGCAGGCGGGTCAGTCAATGTCCAGGATCCAGTTCCCCATGCTGTGCCAAGGCTTCTTATAGCTGTAACCAATAAAGCTGTGGCCAGTTTATTCCAACCCCGGTTATATGTGTATTATTCAAACTTGGGTTGTAAAATGGGTTAATAGAGCACCCCCCTTTTGCCCTTCAGCACCCTCCCCCATGCCCTCCCCTTGGCACTGTGGCCACAAACCACTGTAGCTCCACAGCAGATTTCTGTTGAAGATTCCTGCAAAGCTGTCATGCAGATGTGCTTTGTTTTCCTCATACTGCACATAATTTTACTTGTATTCTTCTGTACCTTGTGTTGGTTTAAGACCTAGGGACCGGTGATGTATAGATCTTAAAAGCAAATGGATCAAGATGGGTAGCCATGTTTGTCTGTAGCAGCAGAAAAGAGTAAGAGTCCAGTTGCACTTTAAAGACTGATAAAACCTGTGGCAGGGTATGAGTGTTCGTAAGTCACTGCTCACTTCTTCAGATGTAACTAGAATGCTGTATCTGCTGTATCTAAAAAAAGTGACGCATACAAGATCATACCCTGCCAAAAATGTTGTTAGTCTTTAAGGTGCTACTGGACTCTTGTTCTTTTCAACTGTTAAAGGACATGCTTTTAGTTTTGCTTGAAAGAGAAATGCCTGCATAAATCACCAGTTAATTAAACACCACATTTAGAAATAACCATCCTATAGTTTTGAATATCTCTATAAATATCATAATTCATGAGCGTTGTGTTGGATCTTCTCTCTTGTATTTGGCTTACATCTTTGGCTTACTCAGTTCACTGCCTTTGGAATAATCTATCCTTTTCCGTGGCTGGACATTCAGGTTAAAGCCTGCAAGGCTAGATTACCATAATGTACTGTACATGGAACTACTCTTGATGATGGTCTGGATGCTGCAGCTATCACAATACAAAAGATGACAGTCTGAGGGAGATTAATTGCTGAGTATTTTATATTACATCTATATACTAATTCCCAAGGCACCTCCCCCATGTGGATATCTAAATCTGCACATCGGGGGAGCTTGGGGGGGCAGAGAGATTTTTCTGCACAGAAAAATCCTAAAAGTTGAAGAGCGTTCCCTGCCCATGTGCAGGGAATGCTCTGGGAACTCTGCAGTGGCCTGGCAGCTTAGAGGTGTTGAGGCCTTGCTGCTGGTGCCAGGGGGGTGGGAAATTGGCGGCCCGGTGGCTGAGAGCCGCTCAGGCCTCCGCGCTGATGCTGGGGGGGGGGGGGGGTGGGAATCAGCAGCCCGGTAGCTGAGAGCTGCTTGGTCCTCTGCACCAGTGCTGGGGGGATCAGCGGACCTGGCAGCTGAGAGCCCATGGGGGAGGGGAAAAAAGTGGCAGGCATGGCAGCCAGAAGCCTCAGGCCTCCCCATGGGTGCGGGGGGGAGAAGGATTGGCAGGCCCAGGCCTCGCTGTGGGTGCTGGGGTAGGATGGGGGAGAAGACTCATCTGCGGCTGCTTCCTCCGCTGTGTGGAGCTCCTTCCCCCCCCCCCCCCCCCCCCCGTGAGTATTGCAGGTCTCGCCTCTTGTTATTGCATATTTATAGCCTACCTTTCTCATGGAGACTCAACATGGGTTACATAGTACAGAAAGAGAACAAAAGTATAAGAATACAGTATAAGAGATTCAATAAACAATGCAACAGTAATGTGTGTGTTATGCACTGTCAAGTGGCTTCCAACTTATGGCAAGGATGTGAATTTTTCATTAACAGACTTGCTTAGGTCTTGCAGACTGAAGACCATAGCTTCATTGATTGAGTCAATCCATCTCATGTTGGGTGTTACTCTTTTCCTCCTGCTTTTAATTTTTCCTAGCATTTTTGTCTTTTCCAGTGACTGTTGTCTTCTTGTGATGTGAGCAAAGTATGATAGTCTCAGTTTAGTAGTTTTAGTGTCTAGGAAGAGTTCAGGCTTGATTTGTTCTAGAACATACTTCTTTGTCTTTTTACCGGTCCACGGTATCCATAAAACTCTCCTCTAACACCACACTTCAAATGAATCAACTTTCTTCCTGCCAGCTTTCTCCATTGTCTAACTTTCACAGCCATAGGAATGAGAAATACCATAGTACAAATTATCTTGATCTTGGTCTTCAGTGACAATTAAGGATCTTTTCTAGTTCCTGCATGGCTGCCCTTCCAAGTCTGAATCCTCTGCTGATTTCTTGGCTGCAGTCTTTGTTTTAGGAATACAAAATTAAATGACAGTGTTGACAGCAAACTGCCCAGGCAAACATAGCACAAGCAATGCAGAATGTGGGGACTACAAAGGTACAAGGCAACGCAGTAACCACTCCCATATGAACACACCCTTCGGGGCTTTTCCTTGGACATGATGTTCCACAGGGTGGGACCCACCACAGAGAATGTGCATGAGTTGGCAGTTATCAACTTTATGAATCTGAGGAACCTTCAGAAGGCTGTGTGGCAGAGCATACTAGGAGAGACACAGGAGTGTGCAATTAAGTTAATAAAGTAGGAGTGGCTGGTGGTGGTTGTTTTATTCTAGTGATTTGGTGAGACTGACAGATATAGATTGATAAATTATGTGATTTAAAAGTGTTTTAAAATGTGTTTGGGTTCTGAAGAAGGTTTTAATCCACCTTGCTTTTTAGGAAGGAAAGGAGTAGAAATATGTTAGAAGGTATCTGTTTAAATGTTTCATGCAGATTGGTAGATCACAGAGGAAAAGAGGTAAAAGCAAACAAAGGCTTTTCAAGAAAACTGCCAGAAAGGACTTGATTGTCTTAGGAAATTAGTGCATTCCTAAAACGAATGAATGTTCTTTTCATTTGCTATTTTCCCCTCCAGTCTTTGCATACGCACTGGACCCTGCTCAGTGCAATCAAGATCAACATTTCCTTATTTATATATTCTTTTATTATACTGTAACTAAAATTATGCTTCAGACCTGTAGGGGGAAAATGTGATGAGTCCCAGACACTGTGTTTTATCACTGAATGCTTTACAGCAATGAGAAACAAATGAGCATGAATTATATTGTCTCTAATCTTGAGGTGTATACACAGAATCATTTAGCAGCAGTGAAGGGTACTGATTTATAGAGAATCAAGTCATCTGATGTCAGGATTCCATCAGGGATTGCCAGTGGAAATGCTCAGAAAGGTTTTCCCCCAGTTTACATTCTGGCTAGTAAGCAGACGATACAGTGAACAGTGAAGCAAGCAAATCTAGACACAGAGAGAGAGAGCGAAATGCAAAAAAAAAAAAAAGGTTTCTGTTTTTCCAGTGTAGAGATTCACTAAAAGTAAGAAGTAATTTAAAACACCCAATAGAAAACTAGTCCTATGACACATCCAAGAGCAAAGCAGTACTTAAGAGTAATTTCAGGAATTTCCAAATGCCTATGTTTTGGAACTTCACATGGTCATGCTCCAATAAAACCTCCTTAGGGAGGGAATTCCACAGCTGCAATAGCACAACTGAAAAAGGCTATACCCTGTGGATCCCAACTGTTTAGTCTCCTGAGTAGTTAAAACTTAAAGCACCTGTAGACCTGACTAGGTGATGGGAGCATAATGGATACTGTATTAGATACAATGCGTGCCATTTACAAATTTATAGACAACCATCAGCATCTTGAGTTAATTTAGAGTCCAGTGGCACCTTTAAGACCAACAAAGGTTTATTCAACATATGAGCTTTCGTGAGCATGCACACTTTTTCAAATACATTGGTATGGAAGGTAGAGTTCAAATTTATCGACAAGAGGCTGAACAGCAAATTAACATGTAATATTAGGAAGATGTTTTAAGGTATGCAAAGACAAAACTAAATTGCAAGCTAAGGTTATAAGATCAAAAGTTGTTTTGATGTAATTAAGGGGGGAAGTGTTAGCCGAATTGCTTTAATTTACGTTTAGCAATTGGCGAAATACACGGGTTCTTGCCAACTATACCAAGGTCCCACCCCTTCCGGGAGTTCCCAGTAAATAGGCAGTGAGGCTGTTGTTCAGTATAAATGGGATTTACTGAAAAATATGTATTTCAATCACACAAAATCGTAATCACACACACACTCACACAGGCCTAAGAAGCATAGACAGAAAGTAGCACGTTTGCATGAGCAGGATATCGATGAGGGGGAAGCAATACGTTACCTTCCTGGAAAGGAGTTGTCCGACCGAAGGAAGAATTGGATGGGGAAGGAAAATATAGAAAAATATGGGACACAAGGCTCGAACCTGCGAGACCACGTGGTTCTCTCTGTTCCGGAATCCAGAGATTTAAAGATGGAGGCAAGGGTATGGGTATAGTAAGCTGGGCATAAGGGGTAGTAAAGCAGATAGGGGACGATGGCTCAAGAGAACGAATGCCTCTGTGCAGGGTCTTTTATTAGGTGGTCTTGAGGGTGGGCAATGCTGGCCACATCCTACTAACACACCTACTAGGCGGTCCGTCCCTTTCTGACCCTACCATAGGTTAAAGGTGAACAAAAGGAGGAGGGCTGGGGAGTGGACAATATTGAAAAACTATGATCTCACCAGGAACACACCTTGGGCAAGGCCCGATGACTCACTTGGGCCACTTCTATTGTTAGTTAATGGCTCTGGCCGACTGGGTGATGGCCTGACCATCAGTTGCTAGGTAACCACATTAGCATAATCCATTCAGGTATGTTGGAGGGGGCAGGGGTTGACCAGCGTGGTGCGACAGAAAGAAACCTCATGGCAGAAGGATTCTTTGTCTCTGTCTTAGGTGAACTTTCTAGGGCGTCAGCCTCCTGGCATGGGCTGGAACTTTCCCCTATAATGGAGAATGCACATGGCCCTTCCAATATTAGCAACCCAAGTTCAAGCTTATGAATGTTGAAATCCATAAGAGCGCTAAAAGTGCCTTGCTGGCCAACAGGAGGACAACAAAACAATAAATATGTCAAAATAAGGTATAAATATGTAAAGCTATCTTTTCTCATTGTGGGAAGTGAACTGAGACTTTCCATTCATCTCCTCTCAGGCATGGAAGTAACTTAACAGCATTTCTTTCTTTTTTGATGTGGGTGCAGTGGTATTTCAGCAAAACATTCCAATATTCCTTGCATTACATTCAGTATTCTAATATACTATTCTGAAAAAAGAAATACACTAAAATACAGAGGATGTATAGTCCTTCTTGTTGAGAATATATGTGTGTGGACTAGATGAGTTAGAAACCAATATCTCTGTTGAGTCCTGGGGAGGTTTTTGTTCCAAGTGTTCCCACAATTAGAAAATATAGCTTTATACATTTATTCCCTATGTTGACATATTTATTGTTTTGCTGTCCTTTCCCCCATTAATCACATCAAAACAACTGTTGACCTTACAACCTTAGCTTGTTATTTGGTTTGTCTTTGCATATCTTAAAACATCTTCCTAATGTTACATGTTAATTTGCTGTTCAGCCTCTATTGATAAGTTTGAACTCTACTTTCTGTTCTAATGTTTTTGAAAAAGTGTGCATGCACACAAAAGTCTTCGAGGTGCCACTGGACTTTAAACTTGTTCTACTGCTTCAGACCAACATGGCTGACCACCTGGAAGCATCTTGAGTTGTGTGACATGATTGCTCTCTTTAAGTATTTGAAGGGCTGTTACTTAGAGGAGGGCAGGGAGCTGTTCCTGTTTGGAGCAGAGTATAGTACTCACAATAATGGGTTTAAATTAAGGGCGGGAAGGTACTGACTGGATATTAGGAAAAACTTTTTTTTACAGTAAGAGTTGTTCAACAGTGGAATCAGCTACCTAGGGAGGTGGGGAGCTTCCCCTCAGTTTAAGCAGCATCTGGACAAACACTTGTCAGGGATGCTCTAGGCTGATCCTGCACTGAGCAGGGGGTTGGACTAGATGGCCTGAATGGCCCCTTCCAAATCTATGATTCTTTTACCAGATCAGGTGTCCTATGCAACTGGAAGGGCACTAACTGTATATGCTGCCTTTGGCCAACCCGTATCAAAAGACAGGCAGCAATGTTTTGTGTACAATGTTGTAGTTGCTATGTGAGATTGCCAGCACATGGCTGACACTCATAAAGTCCCTGTCCTTCAAAGAGGATATAGCCAGCATTTGAGAATTAATTTATAGAGGCACTTCTGGTCACAGCTCTCACCTTGCCCTCCAGGAGCAATGCTCAGTTTAGAAGTACTGTCAACCTACCAACCTGTTAGATAAGTATACACGCACCAAGACAAACAGACCATCCAGCCCTAGATTATACATGCTAACCATCATCACTCTTTTATATATGGTCAACCTCAAATTAATTTGCTTCCAGTCAATAAGTGCATGCACAGTTGCTTAATATATTAGAAGAAAACAGGCTACCAAAGAGGGAAGTAATAGGGGTACAAGTTTCTAGCACCTGGGATATTGGGGGGGGGGGGGGCAAGAAGCCAGGGATCTGAGTTCAGAAAGCCAGAACCCATTCCCTTTTACTCTTTCCATACTTGAAATTATATTACGTACTTTCCTCCAGCTAAAGAGCACTCTGCTGTGTTCTTCAGTTATATAAAAAATTAAAGAGAGACAGTCTGTATTCCTGGGGAAGCTTTGTCCCTTAAGCATTGGTCTGTTCCTTCCATCTCTTTCGTATCGGTCAGTTCCTTCCCTTTTCTTGTTTTCTCTCTGGGTTGCGATGCTGAAAGAGAGAAGAAAATCTCACTAAGTTGTGTTCACCTTTGAACTGTCTTGGGCTCATGTTGTGAGGAAAAGTGGTCTTAGGGTGGTCTGCCTGGCATTGACCAGGACCTGTGTTTTCCCCATCATATCTTCCACCCTATGGAATAGGCTCCCTGAGGAAGTGGGGGCAGGTGCTGTGCCTAGTGCTGTTTAGGAGGAGGTACAAAACTGTTTTGTTTACCGGGACTCTTAGTGGTGTCTAGGCTGCTTCAGGCATTTTTGGGGGGAGGTGATTTAGGGGGTTATTGTATATTTTAAATGTGAACTTGTAAGCCGCCTTGAGAAATGGGGAAATGTGGGGTATTAATATTTTAATTCTAAAGAAATAATATTTTAAATAAGTAAATCATGCTTGTTTGTCCAGCATAGCCACTGAGGTCACACTCCCATCATTTCTGTCTCAAAAATGAAGGTTGTCTGTCAGGGCAGTTCGAAACATGGCCTGAACTCAGCTGAAATGGAAGGAGAATATGTGCCTCCACTAAGAAAACCTGGAACTAAGGTGTATCCACAAATTTCATCAGCTTCATTCAGACTTGGTAAATTTAAAACAGGTAGTAGCTCCCTGAATCTTCCAACTGAAGTGAAGGCCGCTTCTTATACAGTGGCCTCCACTTCTGGCATCATGTAACTAGCCAGAAAGGATAAAGATCAACAGCACATATGCACACACTTCTGAAAGCATCCTATCTGCTAGAAGATATAGTAATTTGAAGTGAATTCCTCTCTTCATTTGTAATCTTGGTGTATTAAAAATCAGCATTTTATTTTGTTTTTAAAAACATTTTTAAAGAGAGTATTCTTTTTTGTAGTAAATTCAACCTGCTTGCATAAATATGAAATCTTAGTATCTTTTGTATTATTAAATTCTAAAAATTCCTTCTCTGTGTTTTCTATTAATGATAAAGACAGTTTGATTTGAATGTGTTGTATGTGTAATGGCTAACTAAACTGCTTACATACTAAAGGGAATAGTAAAGCATATCTTTTGGCACATCATAGCTGTAGCTTCTGGAACAGAAAAGCAAATGTGTGTACTAAATCTCTGGCTTTAGTGCATAGAGGATTTGACCCTTGTCAGGTGTCTTGAAGGTCACTGGTTGATTTATGGATTAATCAGTTTAAGAGTGAAACCCAGCCAGTGACAGATCTCTGTGTGTCTCTATGTTTGTGTGTGTGTGGCTGTAACAGACTTACTATTTGTTATAATGCTTTTAGTCAGACCATGAAACTCTGATGTGAAGCTTATCTCTGATCTTTGACTTTTGCTGTACTCATGGGATCCTGTGTATGTCTTGGAGGGGAAAGGGACCATGAATTTCTTAACATTTGACACCTGGCTCCACCGGGTTTCTTGTCCGCAATCTTAGACGCAGCACTTTTCAAAGCATTAATAAACGTTAAGCTGTTAAGCTGTATGACCAGTGGGTCATAAAAACCTATTGTGCTTAGTCTTTCCTTCACAGATGGATTATCATCCTGACATGTAATCCTTTTTCACTTTTGTCTTTTTTCACAGCTGTTGTGAACTTGGATAACTCTGTGGTTGACTTAGAGACCCTTCAAGCCCTTTATGAAAATGTGAGTAACAAGGCAAAAAATATACTAATTTGTATGTCTTTGAACACTTTTTCTTTGCCCAGCAAATTTGATCTTGTGGCTACAGATGTTCTGTTGTTGGTAGAACAGCTTTGCAGTGAAAATGAAATGGCAAACATTATGCAGATACTGAGAAGTCTTCCCTGTCAGGGGAACTGTATAACCCTTTGGAGACATTACATTACAAAAGTATGTACAGTGCAAACCTAAGAAGAGTTAACACTCTTCTGTGTCCATTGAATGCAGTAGGCTTAGAAAGGTTGGTTCTGCTTAGGATGGCACTAGAAGACACGTTCCCTAGCATAATGGAAAAACATAACAGAAAAATAATGTTCCTTTGACGCACACAGATTACTTATTCTGCAATATGTTTGGTATGGTTGTTTTAAATAGCCATTTATTTGACTGTGAAATATACATTTGGTGTTTCTAATTGTTTTGGGGATGCCATTTACTGATTTGGGGGGAAGACATCTCTTCCCCAGCTCCTGTTGCCTCTTGCCGGTCCAGTAGTAAGTGGGGGTGGGAATACTGACATCGGTTTTTACCATAGCATTTCCTGTGATTCCTGGAGTGGAGTGATGTCACTGCCAGGTTTTCCCTGTAAGTGACATAACACTGTTGCACCAACTGTTGCACTGTTGCACCAACAGTGTCCCCCCATATCTCCACCTCTTCCTAGACAGTGGTTGGCATCCATTAGAAATCCTATTGGCTGGCAGCCCTAAATTGTTCATTGCATGTAACTGGAAAAATCAGTATTTCTACACATTAAATACCAGCAATTCAGTTTTGTGGTAATGATGGTACTGAAATTTATAGTTACTTTAATTGAAGTATAAATGTGTTCAACTTACAATGCATGGATACATTTTGAACTGAGCACAAGCTCAGAATGTTGAATGAGATTTTTTCCATCTGCAGCATTTAGCAGGTCATGCATCCAGTGCTGGCTGCTTTGTAGGCAACGTCTGTGCTAATGCACCATGCACTGTGAAGTTCCCAATGATAGCTGTGGACAGGACCAAACCATGTTTTCTAGCTACTGACCTGTAATAATTAGTAAATATTTCTAATTTTCAGAAGTTATTAAATTTCTGTTTTACTTGCTTTCCAAATAACTTTGCAAGTGCCTCTGGTTGAATAGCATGAGAATCATGGTTAAAGTTTTAGTGAACTTCACAATGAACCTATTTCTTCCAGATAGACACTTATTTTCTTCATTTGCACCCCATTTGAACAAGAGACTTTGGCAAAGCTTTCCTCTTTTATTCACCTCAGTTATTCCCTTATCTTTCCCAGTGTAGAGAGAACCTCTGTCAATTCCTTCAGCCAACACACAAGTGAACAGGAATACAGTTGAGGAACAGGAAGTGTATTTTTTACTAGGGCTTTTACTGGTTATATGACTCTCTCATGGTTTTTATATCTTTTAACTGATGCTGAGTTTCATTAACACAAATTTAAACATTGGTTTTAGCCATTCTGAACCTAACAGCTGTTGATTAGCAATAGCACATTCTTTTATACCCATGTTTGTCAAATGTGTTTGGTAGTAGCCAGGGCTCTTTTTGTAGAAAAAGCTCAGCAGGAACTCATTAGCATATTAGGCCACACCCCTGACAGCACAGCTCATTAACATATTAGGCCACACCCAATGTTACCAGAAGTGTGGTCATCCAGCCACATCCACCTTTTGCTGCTTATTCTGTTTACCTTGTTGTCAAAACAGTTTTGACAAAACCAATAAAAACATTATTTTCTGTCCCATCTATACAAAATCTTGCCTGAACCAATATCTTATGTCCAACAATTATTCCCACACTGGATTGGAATCAATTCCTAAAGGTTAGGTTCCCATGGAAATCAGCTTGCCTTCCTGCAGAACTAGTATGCTGAATATGATTTTTTTAGGGCTGCCAACCTACAGGTGGGGTCTGGAGATCTCCAGGAATTACAACTGAGCTCCAAACTACAGAGATCAGATGGTCAATGGCTGCTTTGGAAAGTGGAGTCCATGTCATTATGCCTTGCTTAGGTCCCTCCTTCCCCTAAATCCCACCCTCCACTCCCAAATCTCCAGGGATTTCCTCAACCTGGAGTTGGCAACCCTAGTTCACTGGCAGAACAACGCTAGGAGCCAGTTTTGTGTAGTGGTTAAGTGCGCAGACTCTAATCTGGGAGAACCGGGTTTGATTCTGTTAGCCTGACTGCTCTTTTATGTTATTAATATTTGGGGAATATTAGCTCTTATCAATATGCAGCAGGCTTACGGGACTTTCACCAGTGTATACAGAGGCGGCGCTAACCGATACTTCTGAGGAACTGACACAGACTCAATTTAAAAGGTGTAAGATAGTTTGTTTACCAAAATATAATAAAAGGTTGTACAAGACACTGCTGTTCTGTCATTCATACATGCATACAGTACTAGGAAGTTAAATAGAAGTTATAGAGACGTGTGCATGAGCAGGTAATTGATAGTTTCCGTCGAGGGTGATATTTACCTCTATAGAAGCAGTGGAATCAGGCTGGAAAACGAGGATGAGAAGTCCTTGGGAAGGAGATAAGGGATCGTGGCTCTGAACCGGCAGAAGACCACGTGGCGGACCCCAGTGGTGCACCCAGGGGTCCGTGAGGGAGGGAAGAAGCCAGGGCAGGAACTGGAACTAGACTAAGACTGGAACTCTTGAAATCTTGGGGAGCAGCTTTTATTGGGAGGTGGTACCTGGGAGGATGACCCGATATGATGCCATCCCTAGAAAAACCTATAGAAGGTCCGTTTGCTATCTCTAGCCCAGTGGTTCTTAACCTTGTTGGAGGTACCGAACCCCACCAGTTTCATATGCGCATTCACCGAACCCTTCTTTAGTGAAAAATAATTCTTAGTACTTAGTAATAGTACTAAGTTGGAGGCCCCACCGAACCCCTGAGACTGACTCACCGAACCCCTAGGGTTCGATCGAACCCAGGTTAAGAACCACTGCTCTAGCCACTAAGGGGGTGCTAAAGGAGTGGTCAATATTCAAATCTATCTGATGGTCGGGGCAGGATGTCGCTGCCAGCGGGATCTGGTGCCTATCTTCTGGATCACAGGAATGCTGGCCATGGGAACCGATCTTCAGGAAGCATCCCGGTGTCTTCGCACCCAGGTGTGAAGTCCTTTGATGTAGCAAATGGAGATGAAGGCTGGCAGGAGTGGGCACAAGCAGGCACACGTGCAAGGAGTGTATATCTGTATGGAGTTGCTGGTGTAAGTCTGTAACCTCATGGCTTTGTGTGTGAGAGTGTCTTTGTTCTCTGTGTCAACCTCCCACCTGGAGGTGGCAACCTCAGAAAATGGTACTCTGGTCCTATAGTGTAGACATCTATTCCCATCTTCCCACTGGTCACCTAGTGTACTCTCATGTCCCACATAACTGATGGCATAGTCCATACGCTGCCCCTTTAAATCAGAAAAGTCCATAAGGATGCTGCCCAGCCTTACAATTCCTCACTCCCCGCCTTGCACCTGTTGGATGACCTTGGGCAAGCCATAGCTCTGTACCAGCTGTTGTCTCAGAGCTCTCTCAGCCCCACCTACCTCACAGGGTGTCTATTGTGGGGAGGGGAAGGGAAAGGAGTTTGTAAGACGCTCTGAGACTCCCTTGGATGGTGAAGGGCGGGGTATAAATCCAATCTCTTCTTCTAGGTTTGTGGAGGCACTGGATGGGAGTAGTTTGTGGACTATTTTATTCAAGGTACAAAATTTTATTCAAGGTACAAGATTTCATGAGCCACCCACACTTCTTCAGATGGAAGAAGTGTGCATGCACACAAAAGCTTATACCTTGGATGAAACTTTGGACTCCAACTTTGTTCTGCTGCTTCAGACCAACACAGCTACCCACCTGAATTATTACACTATAATACTTTTTACAAGCAATTACGTACCAGTGGAGTGGTTACCATGCAGTCTGTCCCACAGGTAAAATTATCCTGTGAACAGGTGGTCTTTACCACATCAAAGTATCACTACCATCACAAGATCACCAATCGTTGGAAGTCAACTCCTCAGAAGCAGAAATCTCTCTTATTAGGAGATTTAAGAACATCAACTTTGCTGGCCCATTAAAGGCAGATGTCAGCCCAGTGGCAGGAGAAGAGGGACAATCATCTTCATCAGAAACTCTGCCCACTTTTTAAATTTCACAAAACAGGCAATCTCCAAAGTGCTGCTGACCATGCTCATTTTTAGTTACATCTCTGTTTCTCTGCAGATGTCCCCCAAAGTCCCCCATGCAACAGTCAAGTGTTCTGCCAACACACACAACAATGAAGCTACTTTTCAGATGTTTTCTCTTGCATGGCAGTAAGCACCAAAGCACTTTAATACAGATTTTAGACACACATATATTTGCAAGCCATTCCCAACAAGACACAACAATGAACTCAGGCTTCAAGCTTACTTTTCTTAAGCAGAAGATGCCATGAGAAAACGAAAGAGATGCTCAAAAATTAAAGATTTTGTCAAAAGCAGTATTTCCTGGGCTCTCTGCTTTTTTACATCCCCTCCCTCTTTTCAATAATTTTTTTTATAAAAACACAAAGAACAAAATGAAACAGAAAGAAAGAAAGAAAGAAATGTAGGGGAGAGAGAGAAAAAGAGGAAGGGGATAGATAGATAGATAGATAGATAGATAGATAGATAGATAGATAGATAGATAGATAGATAGATAGATAGGGGAGAGAGACAGGAAGGAAGGAAGGTGGAAGAGAGAGAAAGAAAGGGGGAGGGAGGGAGAGAAAGAGCAAGAAAGAAAGGTGGGGACAGAGAGAGAGAGAAAGACAGACAGACAGACAGATAGATAGATAGATAGATAGATGAGAGAAAGGAAGGAAGGAAGGTGGAGGAGAGAGAAAGAGAGAAAGGAAGGGGGTGGGAGAGAAAGAGAAAGAATGAAAGAAAGGTGAGGACAGAAAGAGAGAGAAAGACAGAAAGAAAGAAAGAAAAAGACAGACAGACAGAAAGAAAGGTGGGGGAGAGAGAGAGAAAAGGAAAAGAGATGGGGGAGGCACTTACCGGAGCAGGGAGAGCGACGTGACGTCGGCAAGCCAAATGCAGAGCCAGGTTTTTCAGTGCAAAAAGCCTGGCCCCGTGCTTAATCTCTGGGCGGGGCTTTCTCCTGCTGGCTCTCTGTACTTAAAGGGAAAGCGCCGGGTGGGGTTTTTGCTGCCGGCTCACTGCAGGAACTTTCCCTTTAAGTGTAAACAGCTCAGGTCCGGCGGGGGGGGGGGGGGCAGCCTCGGACGCCAGCTGGAATGGTGTTCCAGTGCGTTCCTGCTGAAATAGAGCCCTGGTAGTAGCTAATAGTAGGGAGCCCTGGGCATAGAATCATAGAGTTGGAAGAGACCTCCAGGGTCATCTAGTCCAATCCCCTGCACAGTGCAGGAAATTCACAAATACCTCCCCCTCCACACCCCCAGTGACTGCTGTTCCGCACCCAGAAGATGACAAAAAAACCTCCAGGATCTCCAGGTCAACCAGTAATTTTTTAAAGGTCTCACCCTTAAAGAAGCAAGGGCTGAAGGCTGGGCATCATTGGTCCTTTCCAATGGCTTGGTCTAATGTAATGAGAAGCAAATGCAAATAACTTTTTAATTTCCTCTTCCTCAAAGTGAGCACAGCACTAGAGGCTTTGGCAGAGCCATCCCTTATTTCCGGGTTCATTTATTCACTCCAAGGCACAGCAAAATGCTTCTCACAGCAAAATTTCCTCTGTGTGAATAACAATAGAGGTCAGTCATCAGCTGAAAATTCATTCAATACTTAAATAATACAATTAATTATAATTGAATTACATTTATAAGGGACCTTCAGGGTAGGTTACAACAAATTTACAAGCTGCAGTAATAAAATTATCAGTTAACACACAGTGGAAAGACTTGTGTAAAAAACATGTTTGGCCATGCTTTCTAGGGCTGCCAACTCTGGGTTGGGAAATACCTGGTGATTTGGGGAGGGGGGAGCTTGGGGAAGGCAGGGTTTGGGGAGAGGAGGGACCTCAGCTTGATATAATGCCATAGAGTCCACCCTCCAAAGCAGCCATTTTCTCCAGGGAAACTGATCTTGGTTGTCTGGAGAGCAAATATAATAGCGGGAGATCTCCTGCCATCTCTTGGAGGTTGGCAACCCTAATGCTTTCAAAGAATTAGTAGGTTTGGACTCTGCTAATGAACTGCATCTTCCAGTATACTCTCTTGTCCCACATACAGTGTTCAGACAGTCTCCTCCTTAAGCCGTTCTTTCTTACGACTGTCTGGGCAGCTACAGCAAGTTCATGGACTTTTCTGTTGTGGGCCTAGTCCTTTAGAACAGGCTGCCAGAGTTGGTGAGAAGAATGTCTTCCCTAGCTATATTTATGAGGCATGTAAGGCAGTCCTGTTCCAAAGATCATTTGGTAGAGTATGAAGTTTTCCAGAAGAGCTACCTGGGACTTTGCTGATCCTGTATGTTTTTAAGTCTGATGCATTTTAAGTCTGAATACTTTAAATTTGTCAATTGTGCATTTTGATTTTAAGTAGATTTCCCCCCCCCTTTTTTTTTGCAACTTGGTTGCTACATGGTTTGTAGGGCTGCCAAGTCCAGCTTGGGAAATATCTGGGGACTTTGGGGGTGGAGCCAGGAGACTTTGGGGGTGGAGCCAGGAGAAAGGAAGTGACATCATTTTGTGATGTCACATCCTGTGATGTTGCTTCCACATGCTGACACATGAACTCATGAAGTTTCCTAATACTGAATCAGGCCATTAGTCCATCAAGGTCAGTATTGACTACTCAGACTGGTAGTGGCTCTCCAGGGTCTCAGGCTGAGATCTTTAATGTCACCTATTACCTGATCCTTTTTTAGCTGAAGAGGCTGATACCTCCTGCATGTCAAGCAGATGCTCTATCACTGAGCAACGGCCCTACTGAATCCTTCCTCATCTCGGCAGAATATGAAGCACTGCTACACAAGTGCTAAATATGATTTTCATATCATAAGAACAGGAGAGAAGCCACAGTGGATCGGGCCAACAGCCCATCCAGTACAACACTCTGTGTCACACAGTGGCCAAAAATACCAGGTGCCCTCAGGAGGTCCAGCAGCGGGGCCAGAACTCCAGAAGCCCTCCCACTGTTGCCCCCCAAGCACCAAGAATGCAGAGCATCACTGCCCCAGACAAAGTGTTCCATTTAGACCTTGTGGCTAAAAATAGCCACTGATAGACCTCTGCTGGATGGGGACAGAGAGAGAGAGAGACAGACAGACAGACGGACAGAAAAAAGAAAGAAAGAGGGAGAGAGAAGGAAAAGAGCTGGAAGAGAAATTTACCACGTTGCGAGCTCCTTCAGTCCCTCCTTAATCTCTGGGAAGACCTCTCTTGCTGTGGAAGCTCTCTTGCTGATTTCTTAAAGGGGAAATGTCTGGTGAGGCTTTTTACTGCAGGGCAGGCTCTCTGCAGACATTTCCCTTTTAAGGCAGGGCAGGGCAGACTCCGATGTTCCCCTGTCTTCCTGCTGGTAGCCATTTTCTCCCCCAGTGGCCAATTTAGAAAAAGCGGGGGTGAGTATTTAAAATCGGTGTTTCCCCCGCCCTACCGGGGGACTTGGCAGCCCTAATGGTTTGTGCAAGGAGATAAGGCAGCGTAGAAATGTATTAAATAAATTAAATAGTGTGTCGGGGCATCATCAAAGAAGCTTTTGCTGTGTAAATCTTATCCAGTGACACTTGCTTCCGGGTTTGCAGTGCCAACTGCTCCTGCTTGGGGGGGAGGGGGCACGTCTGATGCCTGTGAAGGAAAGGGCATTTTGTTATAAGCCTGGTGCAGATACCTGCTATTTATTCTCACTAATAATAATGGCAACCCCTAAGGGAAAGGCCTCATCAAGGCAACACTGCTGTGTCAGTCATGGAGATTGGATGTGCTTCACCTTGAAAGAAGAATGAGATGGAGGGGGAACAACAGCAACAACAATTTTATTTTACAGTCAATGACCAGCATAGATGGAGGAGAAACAATCTATTTGCAGGCTGTCATGATTGTGCTTAATTAGAAAGGGAGAGTGGGGAGAAGGTGATAACAGCTGTCCTGTTCATCAAGCAGCAGTCAATGCATTAGAAGCTTAAGGAACTGGTGATATCTCCCCTGGCTATCAAGAGCTGCTACTTCCTTCCCTTTCAAAGGAGAAAAATAATAAAAAACAGAAAAGGTTGCTAATTCCTACTGGAAAAGTAACCCACCTGGAACTTTGTTCTACAGCTGAAGCAGCCTCACCTACACCTGTGTGCTGTAAATATGTGGGGTTAAATAATACTTTGCTGAGGCTCAACAGTCCAATGGGCAGTATTAAGATTGTGGAAGACAAAATATTCCTACTCCCCTTTTGTCTCTGACTCCAGTTTGTCCTCCCTAGAAGGAGGGAGAGCACTGGAAAGGTCTGATAGAATCTCCCAATTTCCCTATAACATACTTAAACATTATTGACTATCTTATATGAACTCTTCTGTTACTTTTTACACACTGCATTAATTGTTGATTCCTTAGGATCTCTCTCTCTCTCAACCCAAAGCGTTGTGGTGCTAGTTCTCAGGCATTCTGTTTGATCTCAAACCATATGGGAGCATTTGTTTTATGATCTCTCTTCAAAATGTAATCACTGTTTTTTCTGATTACATATGTTTGGCATGGCGCTTTCCCTTCGAGATGTGAAAGAAGTTTGAGCAGTCTCCAAGTCTAAACACACCCTAATTTCAAAAGCCACAATCCTGAGGGCTCAATTCCTGTTTACTGAGGAATTAAAGTCTTGTTAAACTGCAGTTTCTAAATACATCTTAGTCATTTTGTCTTTCAACAATAACAAATATTTAATTTTGGGGAGGATATTGATCTGTATTATGTTTGGCTAGAGAAGATGATATTGGACTAATGCTACATGTATTTTTCCCCACTAACTCAGCTTGTATATAGCTCCTCCTTAATGTGGTTATAGTAAAGGTTCATCAAACAAACTTTCATGATCATTGCTTTCCCCATTGGCTTTAAAATACATACTCATTTCTTTTGTTTTCTCAAGCAGTTCTCCTAAAACAGATTTTTACACGAAAGTTATGTGCATACCTTATTAAGAAGCATAAAAAACTTAGGTAAGAATATTAATAGGATGATTTTAAGGAAGTAGTTTGAGAACAGGAAATTGTGCCATTGCCAACTTCGGGGGGGGGATTGTATTATAAATATTATAAATGATTAATCTGTGGTCCTAGCAATACCTACTAATAAACTAATTCCATTGAAATCAGTGGAGTTTACTTCCAAATAAATACAATTACAAATAAATACAGATTGTTTCATAAACTGTAGCCCCCTAAAAAAAGTCCATTTTTGTTTCAGAGGGTAGCCATGTTGGTCTGTAGAATAGCTGGATCTGAGTACAGTATCTGACAGATGTAGCTGTCCATAGGAGTCAGATGTATCTGATGAAGGGAACTTTTTGATTCCTAAAAGCTCTTTCCTCTGAAATCTTGCTGGATTCTATGGTGCTACTGGACTCGAATCTAACTTCCATTTTTATTATTCTGTAAGAAAGAATCTGAAACAGATGTAAAAAATATTCCTTGTCTATAGTCAGGTATATCTAACCTGTACCCTAATCTACCAGCCTCCATTTTTAATCCTATTGTTCATATCATAGGGCATTATGGATGTTTTTTTTAAAAAAAGAAAAACATAAAAATATGAAAACATAAAGAAAAACATAAAAACAAACTGAAATGTGATCTAAATGCGATGCTAGCTGAGGTAAAAATATTTTCCCATTGCACTTTGTCATCAATGTGGTTTGGGAAGGCAAAATGGCTCAGGAAAAGGGATAGGCACCCATTTGGCCACACCCACAATAGAGAAACGCCTGGTTAATGACAACGATCACCAATTTCTCATAGACAGTCCTGGGCAAGATTTGTAGAATCTCACCTTTTGCAGGGCCACCACCAGTGAGGAGGACCCAATAGAGGGGAGGCAGCCACCCAGGCCAATCTGCCTTTGTCATCCTTAAACTGGGTTTAGGGTTGCCAAGTTACTTACCGGATTGAGCGGAAGAGTTCCGCTCCTCGTCTGGGACCTTTGTGCGCACAGCATGGTGATGTTGCCTGGAAGTGACGTCATCACGCCGGGCGTGTCACTGGGTGACGCTCTGGTAATCACCCTCAAAACTTTATGGTACCATGGAGTGTCGCCCTGCGATGTGCTCGGCGTGATGACATCACTTCTGGGCAACGTCATTGTGCTGGGCACGTTGGCCTGATGGGCTATTTTGGGGGTGGGGTTCCCCCCGCCGACCGAATCCAGACCAGTGGATTGGGGACCTATTTAGCAGAGGAATCCCCCCCCCCCCCAGGGCTGCTAACCTTTGCAAAGCTTAGTATAGGTAGCAGCACTATCTAAACAAGATACTGTGCAAGCGCATAGTCACACAGGGAAGTGTTTTACTTTGGCAAGTATTGCAGCAGGTCTTATTCTACGGGCAAGAGGAAAGATAATTCTGCAAGTAACTGAAGTTTATAATACGGTTTTACAAAATGAAGGAAATAAAATTGTGTTTAATATCATTGTATTTTCTAAGGAAAACCTGTGGTACATTTCTTTTTAACAAATGTAGAGTTATTGCCCTTAGGATATAGGCAGTATATCTCTGAGCTCCAAATGTTGTGGACTGGGTGATCCTGGAAGTCCCTTCGAACTCTATGATCTTATGATTCCTTATGGGCTTCCCAGAGGCATCTGGCTGTCAGTGCTGGAAACAGAATGCTGAACCAGATGAGCCTCTAGTCCAGCCCAGCAAGGCAGTTCTTATATTCTTGATAATATGCTCAAGTTGTATTTATTTTCCTGCTCAGTTACTTCAGGAGACAGGCAAGAAAGTGCCAGAAACCTTATGGATAGAAGGGCAAAGAACTGAGTGAAAGGCTGCAAGTCATTACTGATTAAAAATAGCAGCTTAATTTGACTGTTGTTCTCTAGTAAAGAAAATGATGTGCTGTTAATTACAAACCAAAAAATAACTTGAGAGCCAATGCTAGGTTCCGTAATTATTATTTTGTGTGTATTTTCTACAAGTTGGTGAAGAAGCAATGACAGCAATGATGAGGGAGAAGCAGAGAGTATAGGTAACATGCACAAACCCACGGAGGTAGACATGGGCCTCATGTGGAGTTGAAATAGGAAAGCTGTGTGCAGATTTCTTGCTATAATTATGCATAGCTAATTTCCACTGCCTTAGCCAGCTGCCCTAAACCAAGTGGAAAGGCAGGGTATAAATGTTTAAATAAATCATACTTATGAACAAATAACTAGATGCAAAATTGCAATGACTGAGTTGCTCAAATCATTCTGTCTACCTCTTAATTCCATATCGTATAAGAGTAACTTTAGATCTGGGGGAAAGGACTGTGTTCATGAGTCATGGTGTTTTGCTCATGTATGAGCTCTCCTATTTTATAATCAATAACTTTAAACACAAGTATTTTTTTTTCATTTAATGAATTGGGAGTTACGATGGTCAGTCTGACCCAGATAAAACGTGGCACAAATGCTAAGTACATACAAAAAGGAAGGGTTCTTGCTTGGATTTGAATTACTACAACAGAGGAGCTTCTTAAGGCTTCCCCTACACCTCTGGTAAGCAGTAAGTGACCAGAAAAGAGGTGGTTTCTTAATCTGGGAAGGATTAAACAAACCAAAAGAAAATGTTTAGTTTCCAGAGGTGCTAAACTAGAGTCATTTCACAAGTAGTTGATTATGATGGTAGTAAAAGGAAGTTCTCTTGGTGGTAAGGTGGAACCAGACTGGCCCAGCTGTTTAAATTCCACATGCCCCATGGTAGAACAACATTCCTGATGATTCTGTTCTGTTACACTTACTTCTTGTGCTTTGACAACGGGTATAACATGAAGAAAAATGGGTTCTGAACAACGTAAATTTGTGGGAGGGCATTCATTTAGATATAGTGAAGAAAATAAAATGTAGGTAGAAAACATTTGTTTTCTTCTACTTCTGGTAAATTTTATTTCCTTCACAGAAATTGCAGTCATGAAAAAGTGATGCAGTCAAACAAACATAATTCTTGATGTCATTGTGTCAGCCACAAATGTGCCCTGATTAGAAATACACTGATCAGTACATGTGATGGCCAAAAGAACTATATAGTTTTGAACATCCAAGGACTTATGAAGAAAGAGTGTTTGAATACTGCAGAAGACCCAAGATGTTTTTGTTTCTCACTTCAATGTTTGATGGAAAACTTTAACATGGCAAAACTGTGTGATCTATGTGTTGTGCTATATTACAATTAGCTTGTACCCAGAGGCTTTCTGTGTAATTTATTTCAATGCATTATTTCAAAGAAGTGTCAAGTGCAATCAGGAGCTAATGAAATTTTATATAAACCATCTGCTGAATGTTCCCTTTGATAAAATGCCTTTGAGGAGAATAGGAAAGCCCCTTTTATATTCTACTGCATGATTGTGTGTCATTTTTTTCCAGGCTAATTTTTTTCTTAGCTAAAATGAGCTTTTGGGCTTCGCAAAGTCATAGCACAACAGTTTACCATAAAATTCTGCTCATATCTCAAGGAACAGGTGACAGAAATTAACTGTTCCAGCTGTATTCATAACAAATGCAAAAGTGTGTTTGTTCAGCCCATTGCAGGAGTATATTATTGTCCAATAGCGAAGTTTGAGATATCTTTGAATACTTAAATCCAGTGACTGAAGCGGTGAATGGGCAAGACAGATCTTTCTACAAACCTGAAAAGGGTCCTAGGTTTGCAGAAAAATGTGAAATCTAAAAGAAAAATACACTGGACAGCTTAAAGAAGCCGAAAAGGAGACCCTGTAGCTCTAAAAAACCTGATTTCCTCAGTGGCTGTTGCTAGGCAACCATAGTATTCCAAGTTTGGTTCTGTCAGTAAAAGGCAGAGAGGGAGGGGGCAGGGCCCTTTCCTGGCCCATTTTGGCATTTGAGGGAGGGATCCTTGGGCCAAACCTGATAAGGGTTGTCAACTCCAGGTTGGGAAATTCCTAGAGATTGTGTGCTGGAGTCTGAGGAGAGCAGGGTTTGGGGGGGCAGTGAGGACTCAGCCATATATAATGCCACAGAGTCCACCCTCCAAGGCAGCCATTTTCTCCAGGGAGACAGCTCCCTGTTGTCTAGAGTTCAGTTGCAATTCTGGGGGATCTCCAGGTCCCACCTTGAGGTTGGCAAATGTAGGCCTGGCAGCACCTTTTGGATGACTTGATACCACCTGGCTTGCATGACTCAACTAGACCTGACTACTTGCTACTGTTCAACATCAGCCACCCTATGAAAACCAGTGTGGTGCAGTAGTCAGAGCTTCAGAGTAGGGTCTGCAAAACACAGGTTCAGATCCCCATCTTGCTGTGGAAGCTGATTGAGCGATTTTGGACCAATCACATACTTTCAGCCTAACTTGCCTCATAGGGTTGTTGTGCAGATAAAAGAACTGCAGAGTTCTCTCCCACTGCAGAGAAAGACTGTAATTTTCCTAGGGGGATGGGGATGGAGACAGAAAGGTATGGATAAAGGTAGGCTGGCTGTTGGGTGAGAAGGAGATAGGGTTGTCAACTCCAGGTTGGGAAATTCCTGGAGAGATGGGGTTTGAGGAGGAGAGGGACATCAGACCAGTGTAATGTCATAAAATGCCATAGACTTCCACCTTTCAAACCAGCCATTTCCTTAATGAGAACTACCTTTGCCAACCTCCAGGTGAGGGATGGAGATTACCTAGACTTACAACTGCACTCCAGGTGACAGAGATCAGTTCGCCTGGAGAAAATGGCTGCATTGTCGGGTTACCATTCCCCAGGTAGGGGTGGGGGGTCCCCCACTTTCATGGGTTCCTGCCTGCCAGCAGCCAACTGACCAGTGGGAGTAAATTCCCCCCACCCCCAAGCAGCAACATCATGTGTGACGCACTGACATCAACTGGAAGTGACGTAGGCACATCAGTGACATTGGGGGAATGACACTCTGTTTTTGAGGCAAAACTCTATGGTTTGAGGGTGATTTTACCATAACGTTTTGCCCAAAAACTAGAGCATTGCTCTGATGTCATCGGCATGCCTTCATCACTTCTGGGTGATGTATGCACATCATGAGATGTCCCTGTCCACTCCTGAAATGCCCCCCAATCCCCCCACTGGTGCAATGATCGGACCTGGCAACCCTACTGCTTTGAGGGCTACAGTCAATGGCATTATACCCTGCTGAGGTTGCTTCCCTCCCCAAGCTTCACTGTCCCAAGGCTTCACCCCCAAATCTCCAGGAATTTCACAACCTGAAACTGGTAGTCCTAAGGGGAATTGATCTCTGAAACTGGGAGATCCATTGTGATTCCTGGAGAGTTGCTGCTACCACTGCTGCTGGGGATAGGGGCTGGAGTTCAGAGGTAGAGCATCTGTGTGGCATGCAGAAGGTCCCAGGTTCAATCCCCAGTATCTCCAGTTAAAAGACCTGGCAGTAGATGATGTGAAAGACCTCTGTCTGAGACCCTGGAGAGCTGCTGCAGTCTGAGTAGACAATATTGACTTTGATGTGGAGGGAAGGAAGCAGGTGGGCGGCTGGGAGCAGGCGAGAGGTTGGGGTAGTGCAGGGGCAGAAAAAGAGAGGAAGTGACATGCATGGAGGAGAGAGAATAAGAAAAGGCATTGCAGAAGGGAGAAAGAGTGTGAAGGAGGTAGGGGGAGGGGGGAGGAAGCAAAGGGGGATGGGATAATCACCTTGCAAGTTAATTGTGAGTCCCCACTTGTTTGTTATTTATTTACTGTTATTTATAGTCCTCCTTTCTCACAGGTTCAATGTGGATTACACAGTGTAAGTCAGTTAACAGCAGTTCAAACTAAGAGCAACCTAATAAGTATAGTATAGATTGATACAATCAATAAGAGGTGACATCTAAAGAACAATGCACTAGGACTAGGATTATTGAAATCTGAATGAGCATAACATATTGGGCACGATACAGAATGTAGATATAAAATGGTATCACATCTGTAGAAACCAATGAAATTAGAACAGGTGTTGCATGTGATTGCTTCACCCATTGACATCAAATGCCTTTGCATATTAGGCATGAACATCGAAGAGTTGCCTATGTGCATCTAATCCTGTGATCCTTGGCTTCCTTATCCCATTGCCTTGTGAATATACACAGACACTTTCCTGTGTAGGAGAACAGTGTTCCCAAAGAACATTATCAGTGCAATCCTAAAAATGTTTTCCTGGAAGTAAACCATACTGAAGGGACCTGAGTAGAATTCTGTGTAGACCTGTTTAGAATTGCCCTCTAGAGGTTCCATCTCAAGCCATTATACCATTTTAAAGTTTTGATGTCAGTTGACTAAAAGGGTGTAACTCTGCTAAGGATAGCACTGGCGATGTAAGGTGTAAATGTAAAATAAGCCTCATTCTTTTCCCAAACAGCAGTTCTGTAAAGTTACAACCAATGTAGCAAAGGTTAAATCCCAAAGTGTCTGGAGGCCTGTTTCTGAGTTAGGGTGCACAAATAGTTTTGCTATTATTATTTTTATTTACATTCAGTCATTTTCACGTTTCCATTCAAGTGTTTCCATATTCCATATTCCATATTGTCAAGTGTTTCCATATTGCCATCTATAGTCAGGGTGCAAATGGTTTGTTTTCCATATATTTATGGTTGCTAGCCTGGCACTGGCAACCCCTGAGAGCTTTCTGGGGCAGAGCCCTGGAAAACAGCATTGCTGACATCATGACATCATTTCTGGACTAAAACCTGGAAGGCTGGGCATAAGTTTTTGTCAGCCACAGCCCACTTTATCACACTGACAGGCTAACAATGTTCTACATTTTCCTTTACCTCAGAATATAGCCATTCTTCCCCTCTTGTGATGAAATAAATTACTTCTACTAGTGATAAACTCAAAAGATTCTGATGCAAGGAACATCAGTGGGATCCACACTGGGAAACTTATGCATGATTTTTCAGCTGTGGTGTATATAACTTTGTAGTTTATCTAACCCTTAATATTGTCTACTAAGATTCAGGACCCATTCAGTCACTCCGTCACATTGTTTTTTCCCACTGTTACAAAAAAGAGAAATATGTTAAAACATTTTAGTCAAAATTTCCCACTTGATAGCAGTGAATTTTGTTTCCATGGAAGCAAAATGGTAGATATACCAAGGCATGTTTTTGTTACAGCTTTAGTGTGTTAGAAAGCTATTAGCAATGTACTGGAATACTACAACTATAATGCTACTGAAGGCAAAATCCCTACTGCTGTTACAAAGCTTTGACCTGTGAAAATTAATCATTCTTCTTCCCTTTGAAAAGCATACTGTTGAAAATGGCACCTCTTAATAGAAACTCATTTCTTTCTAAAGATAGGAAAGAAAAATGAGGTTTTGACTATTAGTTTTATAATGTTGTACTTAAGAAGGTCATTTGATCCAGGAAAGTGTATGAACTACTCAAAAGGGCTGTGTGTATGTGTTATGTGCAGGGGTCCTTTCGTAAAAAAAAGAGGTGCAGGAGCTCATTAGCATAACTTATTTGCATATGCCACACCCCCTGATGTCACCGGAAGTGTCAGAAGGCCACACATCCCTGGCGTCATCGGCAGTGTGTCAGAAGGCAAGAAGGGAGGGAGGGAGGGAGGGAGGGAGGGGGAAGGAAGGAAAGGAACAGGAAGGAAGGTAGGTAGGTAGGTGGGGGAGAGAGAGAGAAGAAAGGGAGGAAGGGGGGAAGGAAGGAAGAAAGAAAGGAACAGTAAGGTAGGTAGGTAGGTGGGGAGAGAGAGAGAAGGAAGGAAGGGACAGGAAGGTAGGTAGGTAGGTGGGGGAGAGAGAGAGAAGGAAGGAAGGGACAGGTAGGTAGGTAGGTGGGGGAGAGAAAGAAGGAAGGAAGGAAGGGACAGGAAGGTAGGTAGGTGGGGGAGAGAGAGAGAAGAAAGGAAGGGAGAGAGGAAGGAAGGGACAGGAAGGTAGGTAGGTGGGGGGAGAGAGAGAGAAGGAAGGAAAGAAGGGGGAAAGGAAGGAACAGGAAGGTAGGTAGGTGGGGGAGAGAGAGAGAGAAGAAAGGAAGGGAGAGAGGAAGGAAGGAAGGGGGAAAGGAAGGAACAGGAAGGTAGGTAGGTAGGTGGGGAGAGAGAGAGAGAGAGAGAAGGAAGGAAGGAAGGAAGGAAGGAAGGGGGGCACTTCTCCCTCCCCCCACTGGGGCCAGAGTTTCCCTTCCTCCCCCCTCTTGCTTGGGCCCCAGGGGCCTTACGCCTCTGGGGCCCGGCTTCTCCCTCCCTTGTGCCCTCCTGGGGCCCGGGAGCAGTGGGGGGGGAGGAGGGGGCTGGTGCCGGGGCCGGTGGCGCTCACCACGGCCCTGGGAGTTTGAGGGCGGGAGGAGGGCGGTGGGGAGGGCGGGAGGAGGCTGGTCCCAGGGCCGGCGGTGCTCGCCGCGGCCCCGGGCATTTGGGGGAGGGGGGAGGGTGAGGGGAGGCTGCTGCTGGGGCCGGCGGCGCTCACCACGGCCCCGGGTGTTTGAAGGCGGGGGGAGGGCGGAAGGAGGCTGGGGCCGGGGCCGGCGGCGCTCGCCGCGGCCCCGGGCGTTTGAGGGCAGGGGAGGGCGAGGGGAGGCTGCTGCTGGGGCCGGCGGCACTCGCCGTGGCCCCGGGTGTTTGAGGGCGGGGGGAGGGCGGAGGGAGGCTGGGGCCGGGGCCGGCGGCGCTCGCCGCTGCCCCGGGCATTTGAGGGGGAGGGGGAGGGCAGGGAGGGCGAGGGGAGGCTGCTGCCGGGGCCAGCGGCGCTCGCCGCGGCCCCGGGCGTTTGAGGGCGGGGGGAGGCTGCTGCCAGGGCCGGCGGTGCTCGCCGCGGCCCTGGGTGTTTGAGGGCGGGGGGGCGGGGAGGGCGAGGGGAGGCTGCTGCTGGGGCCGGCGGCGCTTGCAGCCCCGGGAGTGCGATTGGGGGGGAGAAGGGAAGGGGGTTCTCCCCGGTCGGCAGCGGCCTGCCGCTGCCAGGAGGAGTGAGGGGGGCGGGGGCTTTGTTAAGTCCCCGCCCCCCGCCCTCCTCTCTCCCGGAGCAACGCTCCAGCACGCCCCGGCCCCAATGGAACCCTGGTTATGTGTACAGATCATGTACTGTCTTACTGCATACTTGAGTAAATAGATTTCTTGCAGTTCATTCATAGTTATCATAAAGGGTAGATTTTTGACTTGGTTCATGTACTGTTATTCCATGAAGCACAAATATGCTGCACATACAGAAAATATATGTACATGAATGAAATTGTTAGTTCTAAGGAGTTCTAGTCACTGTGGCTTGGGGTTACACACACTAAATAATCCACATGCAATCCATTTTCAGTGCACTTTCCAATGTGAACTGGCAAAATCCAGTTGGAAAGTACACTGAAAGTGGATTGAAAGTGGATTATTTAGTGTGTGTGACTGCAGCCCGTATCTCATAAAGGATATTACAGAACTGGAAAAAGTATAAAGGAGGGCAACCTGGATGATGAGGAGGTTAGAGCACCTGTCCTATGAAGAAAGGCTGGAGAGACTGGGACTTTTTAGTCTAAAAAAAAAAGCTAAGGGGCAACATGATAGAGGCATATAAAATTATGCATATGGTGTATGTAGCACAGAAAGTGGACAGAGGGAGCTTTTTCTCCCTCTCCCATAAAACTTGGGGCACCCAGTGGAATTGTTGTGAAACAGGTTCAGAACAGACAAAATGAAATACAAAAGGTTTACAGCAGGGGACTCTAATCTGAAGAACTGCGTTTGATTCCCCACTCTTCCACATAAAGCCTGCTGGGTGACCTGGAGCCAGTCACAGTTCTCTCAGAATTCTCTCAGCCCCACCTACCTCAGGAGGTGTCTGTTGTAAGGAGAGGAAGGAAATGTGGTGTAAACCGCTTTGAGACTACTTAAGGTAGAGGAAAGACTTACCATTCTTCTTCTTAACTCAATGAGGAACTGTGGCTCCTAGCTATGAAGGGAGCTTCTATCTACAGAGACAACAAGCATCTGAATACCATTGTTGGGATGCAGCTTCAGAGGAAGGCCTTTGCCTCTGGGCCATTTGTTGGCTCTCCAGGGCAACTGGTTGATGCCGTTTGAAACAGGGTGCCTGATGAGATGAACCACTGGTCTAATCCTGCAGGCTGTTCTTATAATCTTACATGAATTGTAATTGACTAAATCTTATTAATTTCTTTATGTCTGTTTCCTGTTTAAAGAGAGCACAATCTGATGAACTGGAAAAAATAGAAAAACATGGCAAGTCAAGCAAGGAAAAAGAAAATGCCAAATCATTGGACAAGCCTGAACAGTAAGGATTCTGTGTAGCACAAATCTGGGCGGGTATTGTTTTGGGGTATTGTTTTGGGCTGTGGTACTGGTTTACTATAGGGAAGAATGCTCCCTAATTATAAAGTTCATGCAGTGGGAGACCTAAATAACAACATTTTCCAATAACTTTTTTTTTAGATTTCTTTATGAGCTGTCACTAATTCCCAACTTCTCAGAACGAGTTTTTTGTATCCTGTTCCAATCAACATTTTCAGAAAGCATTTCCTCTATCCATTGCAAACTTGAATTGCTTCAGAAACTGTGTGAGGTAGGTTCTGGACCATCTAATGTGAGAACTAGATTTGCTGATATTTAATCTTTCTTGTTCAGTGGTACTCATATTTCAAAAGTTTTATTTACTTTATGCACTCATTAAATGTGAAGGATAGCAGTCCTGCTGAATGGAACATTTTATGATTGTGCTTCAAGATCAAAGCCCATCTTAAGATTTGGCTTCCAGTGCTGAAATATAACATCACAAGTCTGTAGCCAATGCACATCAACCTCTAGAGAATAATGTACCTTATTCCTGTGCCAAAGCAAAATTGTGTCTCTGTGTAACTGACACTGCCTTCCCTTGAGCATTTTCCAAAGCTCTGAATATGTGCCTTGATTTTTAGTTTTATTTTTTTTAAAATAGCCTTTCTGGCAGAATTTTCACTGATCACATCAGAGATCTGGGTGACACTGGCATAAGTTATGAAACAATGGCAAAGCATCCTCTAACATAAGTGTAATAATGATGCTCTTTCTTCTGCATTCTGCAAGTACAGCTAGTATTAGTTCTCTTTGGAAAGGGTTCTTGAAAAATTATGAACTCTACAATATCAAACACCATGCAATGATATAAAATGGCTTCTCGCCCTAAGGTTGTATTTCTGTGTTAGAAAAAAAAAATCTAGCTGTAATCAGTATTTGTCCTCACACATTTTAAAGACAAAAAGGGTCCTTTCAGGGTGGGCTTTTCATGCTTGCTGAGAGCTCCATTTGCTGCAGCTTAGGCACTGTTTCTTGCTTTCATTAGGAATTCTTTTACTGGTGATATGCTCCTCAGTTAATCACAGATAAAATAACAAAGGGATACTGTCACTGTGCCATGCAGCCAATCAGGTCTGGCTGTTTGGTGATGTCACTGTGAGCAAATAAAGCCCCCTTGTTCAAAATGAGGGTGCAGACGGGTACTTACGTGAAATTTTTCTCCCTGCAAAAAGGGACCCACTGCAGTGATCTTTCTCAGGGTACTACAAAAGTGAGGTGATAGTATTTGACAATTGTTTGATAATTGTGTAAGGAAGAGGGGAATGTGCCTGTTGCTGAGACAACTGGGCCAGTGCTCCCTATCTTGTTGCACTATATTGGCAATTTGCCTCCCAACAGTGGGACAATCTAAGGAACAACAGTCTGGTAGTTCTAGCAAAGGGGACAACACACATTGCCTTTACAAAACCAGTGCCCTATGAGATAGAACGAAAAGGGGGGCACTTTTGCAGGGACTGCAGGGATTTTGAGAAATCTCAGCTTGTTTATTTAGTTTGTTAGTATGAAGTTATTTATTCAATACATTTATACCCCACCTTTACCCCCAACAGGGACCCTAAGTTTACATCATTCTCCTCTCTTCCATTTTATCCTCACAACAACCCTGTGAGGTATGTGAGGTACACTAGGCTAGGAAAGTGTGAATGGCCCAAGGTCGCTCAGTGAGCTTCCATGGCATGAGTGGGGATTTGAATGTCAATCTTCCAGATACTAGTTTGACACTTTTAACCACTACACCACACTGGCTCTCAGTGATAATAGCTAGGCAGGTCAGTGAGCTGTAGTGGGATGGAGAAAGAAGGTGAATTTTTTCCTTCCTGCCTTTTCCATCAGTGGTGCTTTGCTGATGGAAGCGGCAGGAAAAACGATTTCATCTCCCTCCCTCTTTTTATTGCAGTCCACAGACCTTCATGGCTATTTGTACCACATAGGTCCCACAACCCTAGGAACTGGAAGGGACCACTGGGGAAAGTGGAAGGAAGTGGGGACATTTGCAACCATCAGCATCTTCTGTTGATGGATCACTGGATCCAACCCACTCTCTGTTTCCTAGGTATTTGTATCATTGGTGTTCATTTCATTTGTAAACATAACGGAACTGTAGTACGGAGGATCAACAAATGTAATTAATCTTCATTAAAGTTTAATTTTTATATAAATGTATAACATTATAGAGCTGCTGTGTGGCCATATTGCATGTGATTGTGGAGTGCCATGACTGGAAGATCAGACTTATTGTCTGGCCCAGTGTGGGCAGGACAAACATTTATAGTCGTGCAAGCATCATAACTTCGATACATGATCTCCTGCACTGTTTCCCTGACCAAGAAAGTTTCCTGGGCATATTTAAGTGTCAGGAGAGAGAAAATAACAGATACCTGTATTGTTTCCTCCCTGCCCCCCTCCCACAAGACCTTAAAGCAACCCAATGGGGGAGGTATTTTTTGATCAAGGAAATGGTGCGAGGGGCATTACCCTTCTTTCCCCATCATCATGGCACAGTCCATATCTCCTCTTTCCCTGCATCTGCTTTTTACAGACCAACAGCACAACTGGAGTTTTAGTCACAGCATGCCAGAGCCATGTGTAGTTTGATCCTGAGGGACTCAACTATAAATCAGAAGATCTCTGGTTCAAAGCTCACTTTTGCCATGAGCTCACAGGAGGGCAAGCCCATGATCTGTAGAGTTGAGGATCATAGCAATAAGGGCTCTTTTTCTAGCAGGAACTCCTTTGCATATTAGGTGACACACCCCTAATGTACCCAATCCTCCAAGAGGTTACAGAGCTCTTCTTACAGGGGCTACTGTAAACACTTGGAGGATTGGCTCCATTAGGGGTGTGTCACATAATATGCAAAGGAGTTCCAGCTAGAAAAAGAGCCCTGGATAACCTACATTAGAGGACTGACGGAAAAGATCTCAATGACACAACAGGTATGAGACACTTCAGAGACTTAAAAGCAGCAGCACTATTGCAGCCTCATCCAATTGCAGCCTAACATGAATATATATTTAAAAATAATAGTTGCATCATACATGTTTCTTATGGGGAAAAAATAAAACGTTTTACTGATCAATGTCAAATGTGGTTGAACTATTGAAACTGCTTTGTCTTTTTCAGACACTGAAAAGTGGCTCAGGAGTGATGCGGGTTTTAGGCTTGGTCCTTGCCTTTGGAAATTACATGAATGGTGGTAACAGGACGCGAGGACAGGCAGATGGCTTTGGGTTAGACATTCTTCCCAAACTGAAAGATGTCAAAAGCAGTGTAAGTTTATTTTTTACAGACAGCTGTACATTTCCCCCCTTTTTTTTTTTAGGCTCTGGATTCAGAGTTTGGAATAAACCATGCATGCATGTACAGGCAGATAATTTGAGGATAGCTTAGCATGGATTGCTTTAAACACTTCTCCATCTTTCATATTTGAGGTAAAACATTCCCATCTGTGGCCACTTGCCTCAAACTGAAATGAGAACATGGATAGACTTTGTGTCCAATATAGAATTTAAAAAAACAACCTAGGGATTCTTTTTTTCCATGGGCAATCATATGGAGTAGAAACAAGACAAGGATAAATTGTTGTTTTGTCTAGACTTGTCATACAAAGTTTTTAATGGGTAAAACAGCCTTAAAGTTATGATTATTGGAAAAGAATGAAGGAGATTTTTTTGACATCATCTTTGACATCACCAAGAATTGTAAATGGTTGAGCATGTGTTACAAAGTTCACTTCTCCAGGAAGCTACTTATCTTGACCACTGCTAATGAACATTACTGATGTTTAATCTGTTAGAAGATGATCAGTTTGTTTTATAGATTACAGCAAAGCTTTGACTGTGTAGATCATGAAAAGGTACAGATGGTTTTAAAAGAAATGGATGTTTTGATGTGCAATCTGTACTCTGGACAAGAGGCTACTGTTAGAACAGAATATGGAGAAACAGAATGGTTTCCAGTTGGCAAAGGTGTCAGACGTGGATGTATTTTGTCTCTCTAACTCTTCAATCTATATGCAGAATATATCATAAAGAAAACTCGATTAGATTTAGATGAAGGTAGAGTGAAAATTGATGGAAGTAACATTAACATTTTGAGGTAGGCAGATGATACCACCTTACTTGTCAAAGCAGGATCAAAACATCAAAAACATCAAAAAGACAAAAGTAATGACTGCTGAGGAAGTACACAGCTATAAGTTTGTTAAAGACTTTCTATTTCTTGGCTCAGTCATCAACCAAAAGAGAGATTGTAGCCAACACACACAATCTGTTAGTACCATATCCCTGGAATGCCCTCATCAAAGGAGGCTAAACACTGGAGCAATGCCTGTCCCTGTCCTCGGAGAACTGTTGTAAAGTGATCTTATTTCAACCAACTTTTATCCATCACAAAATTTTAGATTGAACATGCTGTAAGTTGTCAATGCGTGCAGCCTCCTGTATTAGAAATAATTAAGAATGGCAGTGAATTCTGTTAATGTGGGACAGAGGTCCACTTTTGTAAAACCTTTCCCCTTGCGAAAAGTACCTCTTTTGATGATCCTTCTCAGAGTACTACAAATGGAGGTTCTATCTCCCATAGTTCCATTTCATATCATACAATGCACTGTCTTGGGTCTTAAAATTAATCAGGCCATGGAGCTGAGAGACAAATAATTGTACACCAGGTTCTGGTAACTAATAACTTTGCTGTGGTTTTGAGGCTGAAAATGGAGAATTTCTCCGCCCTCGTGTGTGTGTGTGGTTTGCCAGTGGTGGCAGGGGCCTGTAAGTGGTGGCTCCTCTCTTCCAATGTTGTGTTTGACATATAAATGTTGAGAGGACAAGAATGATCCTAATCTCCCACCAAGACACAGGCTGTGCACTTATGAATAGGTTTTACATGCAAGGCCCATGGGAGTAGGATTAATTTATGGTGAAATTGTCGCTATTAAGTGTAACTAATTAGAGAAGAGAATCTGAGAATGTTAGGTAAATAAATTGCATACATTTGTTAATAATATAGAAAAGTCCAAACCACATGTCTTGAAGCTTCAGAACATGTTTTTTGGACACTTATAAAAACTGTAGTCTGTCTTTTCTAAGTCTTCCCAGAAAATATTTTGTTTTATAATTCCCACATTTGAATATTTCCCAAAATGTGTATTACATGCGTAATTACATTTTGTGTGTATTTTCTTTGTTAGCGAGCTATGAAATGACAAATAAGTTGTTACATTTTTCTCTTTAAAGAACATAAGAATTTTAAGAATATAATACTTCTTGTGCTCAGTCATATCAGAGCTCTATCTAGGCTAGTATTCTTTCTCCCACAGTGGCTAGCCAGGAGCCTCTGAGAAGTTTTCAAGTTGGCATGCCAAAGGAACCATTTTCTGTTTGTCACTAGGATGTAGAAGTGGGAGGTTTTCTGCCTATGAATATAGAGGCTTCATTTTTATCTATAATGGCCAACAGACCTTTTCTTCATGATTGTGACCATCCCTTTGAATAGCCATTTATGCTGGTGATTATTGCAGCTTCCTATGGTAATGAATTCTATACATTATGAAGAAGTTTTGTCTGCCCTGTACCTACTACCAACCAGTTCACTGAATTATCTATTAATAAAGTTTTTAGTTGTAAACAGTAGCTACTACATTGACTATGTCATAGTAATTCAGACAGCTTGCATTTACTTATTAATAAATGTATGCATCTCATCTGTCATTTCCTGCCCTTACCCTGCGCTATCTGAAAATAGACAGTCTTCTGTTATATATATAAGGCAGAAAAAAGGGAAACTAGATAGCTCAGAATCTATATTCTTGTGCTGGTCATTCCATAAGGTTCCTAGTTAATTAATGCATGTTATGTCCAATTTTTCTGTTTAGTCTGCCTTCATATGTGTAGAGCATCAAATCACTTTATTAATTACACAGATGCACATTAGTTTGGTCTCCGTCAATGTTCTTTGAGACATCCTTTACCAAACTATATTAAAGTTCCCTTCTTTTCCAGGAACAGAAACTACTCTAGCTGAGATTATAAAGATGCAGATAGTGTGTATGTGTGTACAAGATATTGTGTAAGTAAAATCTCCATTATGTTGTATCTTTACACAGGACAATAGCAGAAGTCTTCTGTCATACATTGTCTCATACTATCTGCGTAATTTTGATGAGGTGAGTATCATTTTTACATTTCCTTTATAATTTTTTCCTCAGAAGAACTCATGGTAGCCACGAGTTGCTTAAGATCACTCAGAGATCTACATGGCTGAGTGGGGACTTGGAACTGTCTCCTCCGGTCTTGAGATGGAAGGGCACCTTCTGGGTAATTCCCAGATCATTTGAAATGACACATTTTTTCTATTCTATATGCAGCTACTGGCTCTGTTTTTCTTAAGTGGGTGAATGGCATGGAAGGAAGACTTTGTCCCATTTCATTTTCTTACTGACAAGGTCACCTTGGGCCGCTTTTATTTCCACTGATTAAAAAAAATGTGTAGCCGTATTTTTGTCTGCTCACTCTATTTTAACTCCATTTTTTATAAATGTCATTTTAGCTCTTTAGCCTTTCCCAATATGCTGAATTGGTATTTAATTGCCCATGCTGTTTAAAATTAGTGCTACATGCTGAGGATTCCTGCCTCATCTCTCCAAGCACTGCCCATGCTCATTCTCAGATCTGGAAGGATGAAAGTTTACGGCACCTTCTGCCTCCTCACCCAGCCTGCTTGCTTTTTACTTTGGTCCCCTGGATTTGCCAAGAGTAAACTAGGGAATCCTTCTCTGCCAGGGATTGGCTAGGTTGAAATCACTTGAGTTTGAACGCCCCTTTCCTAGTCCCATAAGGCCTTGTGAGTTCCTGTTTTTTGGGACAATGGGCCAGCTGCAGCCACAGGCTGTTTCAGAGTTGCCTTGAGATAAATGAACCAAAGTATTGATGCACTCCAGAAAGAGATTAAAGAATCTAATGTTAAATAGGTGGTTAAATCAGCAAAATCAGCTGAAACCAAAACAAAAATATTGAATCAAAGACTATAAGTGGTGGAGAAAGAAAGAGCAACTGACAGAGACCAACTTTTGAGGCTGCAAATGGAAAAAGCATCTTATGTTCTACGATTTCAAGGTGTCCCAGAACAAAAGCCGGAGAACTTGAAAGAAATCTTAAGTGAAGCTTTGGCTCCAAAAACAGGTTTACAAGCGGATTATTTGCAAAGTGTCTACAGGTCATATCCTGATTTTGTGAAGAAATAAAACCTGACTGGAGAAATTGTGGTGAAATTCTCTAAGAGAACAAGAGACATGGTGCTCAAGGCTACTAATGGGACAATCCTAAAAATCAAAGATGTGGAAATCAGAGTCTTGAAAGACATTCCATTTGAGATAAGAAAAAGAAGGAAGCAATATAAAAACTTGACAAAATTCTTGCAAAGGAACTCCACCTCTTATAGATGGATTTTTCCAGAGGGTTTGGTATTCAACTATAAGGAGAAAAAAAGAAAAGATCACCTCTCCCAAAAGTGCAGAGACTTTTCTGGATCTGCAACAAAGACTAACAAAAGAAAAGAAGACAGCAGAGGAAGAAGAAGAGGAAGAAGGCATCATACATGACTTGGAAAGCTCTGAAAGCTCATCAAGTAGCTCTTCAGAGGACTCCGACTCAGCAAAGGTGGCAGCTGCCCCTAAGCAACTGTCAGTCCAAAGGGAACCTGCTAAACCAAAAAGAAGAGGGAGGGGGGAAATAGCTTTGTATACAACTTGAAAGTTTAAGAAATTTATTTTGCCACATGATTGAATCTACATATGCATAGCCAGTATCATTTGAAACTTATTATCAGGTTTCAGTATTTTGTATTTTGCTATATGGGGAATTTCATTCATATATATTTTTAAAATGATTTATATTCTTTGCTTTAATTAGGGATAGTTTTGTAAGTGTAGGGATAGGTTTTTTATAGTTTGTAGAAAATTAATTAAAAACTTATTAAAAATATTATATGAAACTTTTGTGCTTCACAGCTGGAGATGCAGTTCTTTGTGGTCATGAGGACTTCAGAAATATAATTGTTATTAAATTTTAAATTCAGTTCAAAGCTTGGTTTATTTTTTCATCTCTCTACCAAAGAACTTATAAGCAAGAGTGCCCAACCTATTTGCTTGTAGGGCTCTCACATCACATCTTATGTATCATCTATTTTTATCCCAGCCTTCCTCCCTTGTACTTGGGATGGCACATAGATTTCCTTTCTGTTTTAGTCTCATAAACCTCTGAAGTAGGTCATCCAGTGAGGCTTCCTAGCTCAGTGAAGATTTGAATCCAGGTCTTCTTAGTCCAACACTCTGACTAAAACATGATGGGACTAACAGACTATAGCTTTGATGCTGGGATTCCTGACTTTGTATGGACTGCCACAGAAATAAAGCAATGATTTCTAAAGAAGCAGCATAAATTTCTGTTGCCCTGTCATCTACTCCATGTTATGTATATTTTAATAGCTACAAATCCTTAATATGAAGCTCATAAGTCTTAAGTTGGTAGTTTTTACCTGCTTATAATTAACAGCTTCCTTAAATAACAGCTTCTTTCTCTTTTTAAGTGCCCTATAGTGTCCAGTCATAGTAAGGGGGATTTTTTCAGGATCAGTATAAATCAGTGTAGATTTTTTAAAAACTGGAAGTGTTCCTATTTTAAAAACAAGATCCCATTATTTGAATGTCAATTTTATCAAGTTTAAAAAAAAAAACTTTAAAAAACCACAATTTTTATGGCAAATTAATACTTCATGTGGGTACTAACCCTAACCCTGGCCCTACCCAAGCTACAGTCCTGCTTCAATACAATATTTGCTTTCTTGTATGGGAGATAAAGAAGTACAGTTCTTATCTTTAATGTTTGGAAATGTTTGTTTTATATTTCTGTCAGGATGCTGGAAAAGAGCAATGTATCTTCCCTCTTCCAGAGCCACAAGACTTATTTCAGGCTTCTCAGTTAAAATTTGAAGAATTTCAAAAGGATCTCCGCAAACTTAAAAAAGACTTGAGAGGTATGTAGTTCTGGATTTGTACAATCACTTGGCATTTGAGATACATACACCAACCAATCTTGGAAATGTGTTTAACGTCTACCCAGCAAACCTAAAGATCAACTTTACCAGCCATATGGTGGCAGGAAGCCAAAAGCATTGCAGACATACCAAACTAGAACTCTCCAAGAAAATGGCCTCGTGAAATAATCACTAAAGTTGTGGATGGAGGGAAAGCAGTCAAACTATAGTCTGTACATTTAACCATATTGGGGGGCTTTTAAAAATATAATTTATACGAGTTGACTGAAGAAAATGAGTGGATTGGTAGAAAATACATCTTTTAGAATTTAACATGCATCAAAGAGAAAGGTAATAAAATATTTATCAACATATTATTCACTCTCCTTCTTAACGCACAATATTTGGGAACACAGAACTTCATGAAGTGTTTGATCAAGGTTATTGGTTGAATGAATATGAAAGTATTTGCAGATTGAACCTCGTTGGACACTTGCTCCAATTCCCAAGCCATTCTTTAAATCAGCTAAATTCTACCTAACCTTGGTGGTAGGTAATTCTGCAATTTCTGCGCATCTAGAGAAGTGATGTGGATAGTGGTAAAGAGTTTGAACTCTGAGTCAAGCTCCAATTCAGATCTTAACTGAGCCACAAATGCTGGTAAGGTAAACTCTAGATTGCCTCGAAGAAGCCACAGTTCTCTCATCATCAAATCTACTCTACCATATGTGGATTAAAAGTATTGCCGTATCTTACAGAAGAGTTATGATTAGTAATGTAATGTATGCAAAATATTTTTAAAACCTAGCAATGCTGTATACATGTTTTTCAAAGGCTCATCTTTTTTACAGTTAGAAGGCCGAGCTTAGCATCTTAGTCTAAATCTGCTTTGCCATTAGCAATCCACAGATAAACAGCTTTTGCTGTAAATAAGAAGAAACCTTTTAAGGCATGCAAATTTCTGTAATATTCCCCCCCCCACTCCTCACCTCTATAAGCTAAAATATGCCAACTTCCTTCATCTGTCCATGATGAAGGTCCCACAGTGGCAACCGCGCTAGGCAAAACTTGATAATCATTCCACTCTCATACAAGTCCTTTTCCGCTTGTCATTGGCCACCGAAATGAGTATACATCCTTAAAAGATTTTGGAAAATATTGAACACATGTTTTAAGTCAGCTCTGCAATCAAGAGGCTTCCTGAGCTTATACAATAATCACAAAAAGGGAGTCTGTTTTGAAAAAAAAATGGATCTATATTTAAGTCTGACAGGCACAAATTGCCTGATCCCACTTACTTCACCAGTTCATAAATGCTGAGTTATGCTAGTGTTATGTCTGTGAAATAAATGCCATTATGCTGGCACTACAGTACTAGGCCAGCAGTGGTGGTGCTTTTGCAGAAGAGTGATGTGCCGCAGGGAGATGCGAGACTGTGTGCAATCTTATATGACAGACTTTCGAGAGATTGTGAAATGGTCCATCAATTACCAAACATATTGTATTAATGGAAATCTTTATTTTCCCCTGTATACTTCCTAAGAATGCAAACCAATATGGATCAACTTCAGTTTCCCTTTGGTGCTTTCTATTGTGCTGTAGTACCATTTTGTCACTATCCTAACAACCTTTATGTACTCCACATGTACTTCCCCTTCTCTCCCCACAATAGACACCCTGTGAGGTAGGTGGGGCTGAGAGAGCTCTGAGAGAACTGTGACTGACCCAAGGTCACCCAGGTAGCTTCATGTGGAGGAGTGGAGAATCAAATCTGGTTCTCCAGATTAGAGTATGCCACTCTTAACCACTACACCACACTGGATTCTTCTGTGGTAACACCAGAGCTGTGGAGTAGCTTCCCTAATTCAGGGGCTGCAGCGTCCATATTCAAAGGCAGTAATCCTCTGAATAGTGCTAGGAGGCAAAAATGCTTTGCTTCCATGCCCTTCTTGGTACATCCGGTTGGCCACTGTGTGAAATGGGATGCTGATTCAACACAGCTGCTTATACATTCTCCTGCAAGAGATTTGTGTGTGCTTTCCTTATTGTTATTTATGTGTTAGTTAAAAATACTTCTGTATCACTTGGTATATAGTTAAGTTTATATTGCCTATTTGTTCTATTATCCTATTTATAGTTTTTCTCTATATTTTTTCGTTGTATTGTATTTTTAATTTTAGTGATTTGTTTGATTTTTAATGTTGGTTGCTTTGGGTATTTTTGGGAGGCAAGATACATTTATTAATAAATAATAGATGCAGATTTTTTAAAAGATTGTACATTAAAATGTTCAGAAGTCACAAGCAGCGTAAAATACATTTTGTGTTACTTCTTGCATAAGAAAACACTTTTCTTATTTTGCCAAGTAGCAATTTAGCTTGGTAACAATGGTTGCACAATTTGATTTGACAAAAGGAATGATTGTAATAGTTCTAGTTAAGGTTACCAAAAAGTTCTGCAAACTTTTGTGGGACTTTGACTATTCACCATAGTAGCTGTACAATCTGATTTTTTTGGTCCATGGTTATATTGTTACACCAGAACCAAACAGATTTACACCTTCTCACTCCTCAATGCACTCCATACTATACACATCATATATGTAATGTTTGTACTGCTCTAGTTTTCTTCATTTATACAGGTGTATTATATAATACACAAATATGAACATATTCTTAATTTCTTTAAGTATACAGTATGTGCATGTATTCCCTTAGTCACTTAGGCATGCAGATAGAGCTGCCAGTCTCCAGGGGTGGTTGGAGATCTCCCAGAATTACAGCTGATCTCTAGTCTACATAAATGACTTATTTATTTATTTATTTATTTAAAACATTTATTCTGTTTCTCCTGGAGAAAATGGCTGCTTTGGAAGGTGTACCGCATGGCATGACACCCCATTTTCCCAGGATCCACTATCCTGGGTATTTCCAAACCCAGAGGTGGCAACCCTACATACAGATAAATCTCCCTCTGCAGACAGTGATGAGGGATGTAGAGCAGAAGCATCAGTTCCACTTTTCTGCTTGTTCTTGGGGATGGTGGTGGCTTTCCCCATAGCTTGGGAAGACCCCCAAACAGCAACAGCAAGTATTTTACAATAGTTTCTGATATGCCAAGGCACAGAATGCATTTTTAGAAGGCCTTTCCCTGGTTATAAAGCTAATGCAACTAATTGAGTCTAAGGATGTGTTAGAAGTTATATCAGCTAGTTGCTCTTAGAGAAAAATGAAGGGCTGCTTGTCATCTCCTTGCCAAGCAGAGACACTACAGACAGATGATCCGGGAAGTCACTCTGGATAATTAATTGTTTAACCCTGACTTCTGTTGGCTAAAATTCCACCTGTAAATCACATCTTTATTCATGTGAGCTCACCAATGAACTCTCGGTACCAAAAGTCTGATTCTAATGTATTTATAATCCTTGTTCAGTTTCATAGTCAAGGCCTAGCCTAAAATAATGTTTTTTAAAAATATTTTTACTCTTTCCCTCCCCACCAACTCACTGCATCAAGCACCAAATGCGAGCCTGTGACCATCCTCATACTGAAAGCTATGAATGGATGAAGTTTCAAAAAGTTAAAGGGGTTTTCTTTGCAAAAACTGAAGCACCATGTTGTATAGACAGGCCATGTCACCTTTACTAGATTTAACTTTGTGGCCCCAGCACCAAGGGGAGGGCTTGGGGGAGGTCAGCAGAGGGGATTCCCTCATTCTTCATGCCCCACTAAATAACACACGTACAACCTCGCTTGGAATAAATTGGCCAGAACTTTATGGGTTACAGCTGTAAGAAGCCTTGGCACAGCATGGGTCACTGGATCCTGGACATTGACTGCCCGCTGGTGAATCAGTGATCTGCCCACCCCAGCCCACCAGCTGGAGCTGTGAGAACCATGGGATGACAGATTGCTAGATCCCACAAGGACAACTGCCACTAAGTGGTCTCCCCTGTCACCTGAGCATGAGGGTAGCCCCCAGCAGCCACTGAGCAGGGCATGCTCCTTGAATCTCTCAGCCCAAGATCCCTTAAGGGGATCTCCAGACTCAGGAAAATGGGCATGCAGGCCCACTATCCTGAGAATGGATCTGGCCTGCTGCTGATGCCACCACAAGAGCCAGGCCTCCTGGCACCCAGCTCCTGCCAATGCTACTACAGCTGTGGCCAACCCCATAGGCCATCCCTAATACCATGCAGCCAGATATCCATCCCTAGTGAGACAAGTGAATACCATCAAACCTAAACAGGGCTGCCAGTCAATGCAAAATGTCTGGATGGCAGATCCTATACACCCCCCCCCCATGGCCTCCACGTGCTTGCACAGCCTATTGGTCACTTTTCTTCTTGCCACACCAACCCTCTCTGGGCAGAGGGCCCTACACCAAGAGCCCTGCTCAAGCAATTTGGATCAGAATATGGTCACAGCTGGAAGCTCCTTTCTCTGCAGGTCCACCTTGGCTGGATGCACCAAATCAGTGCCTGTGCGAGCCCCAAGTTGTTTTCACCAAGTTGTATCACTAGTGTACTTGGATACTGGTAAAGGTGCAAGCAGTGACGTACTGTGGGCAGAAGGGTGTCCTAGTTCATACCTTTCTCATCAATCCAAGTAACATGCACCCTGTCTTGCAGGCCAAGGTCCCTGACCCAGCCCAATGAAGCCACATAGATACTCGCCCAATGCATAGTGCTGTGCCCACAGATCCAAACGGACTTCTGCTGTTCCCCTGAAACTGAATGAGTCAATGTTAAGCATCAGCAGTCAGTTGTGGGTGAATGTACATCTGGTACGCCTCAGATCACCATCTCTCAATGGCCTGGATGCTCGAAGGCTGCAGGCCAAGCATAACAGCCATAGTTGCTACCCCAATTCAGAAGCATTGGGGCCCAAAATCTCCCAAGGGAAGATCCCAGTGCTGCCAAGCCAATCCACCAGGACCCCAGCAAACTGGTACCTTGTAAGGAAAGAGCTGTCCTTGTGGATGAAGAGGGAACCTGACTCGTGTGGGCATACTGACAAAAAAAGCCCTTGTGGCCTGGACTGGGCACAGCTGCGAACCGAAAGGGTCAAGCTAACAAAAGAATTATTATGAAAAATATAGACATTTCTTAGGGTGTACACATAAATAAAACACTGCATGCCCTCCTCCCACTCCCACTTTAAAGCAAAATGGCCTAATGAAATATATTTTATTTCATATATTTTATTTCATTAGGAATAAACATATCCCTCTTTTTAGTGTATTTAATTATTGTTTGGGCTTGTTTTATTGGTAGTATGTTCTATAGTTTGTTGATGATGGGAAGGGAGGAAGCCATCTTTGAGGGTCTTAAATAAAACAGATAAAATTTAACATTTTAAAAGTTAAGAGCAGCTTACTGGTGTTTCTACTTGCAGAGCCAAAATTTCATGTGACAGCTGAGCTGTTCTTGCTCTAAAGTATTATGTGGTTGGACATTAATCTGTTATATATCAGACACTCTTATAAACAAAGGACACAAGACAAATAGGGATTTTATTAATTCATCCACTGGTTTGGCTCCATCAATTGCCCCTCAATTTCACAGCTCTCCAGGATTCTCAGTTCAGTCCCTTTCAGTTCAGTGACATCGAGTTTGTTAAGCAATCTGATCTGCTTTTGATCTCCTGACTGTCAGCAGACTTGCTTGAGTAACTCATGTCAAGTAATAACCTTCTACGTGACTCTTGTCATTCAACACTCAAACTTTTAGCACTTGCTGGAGGATTTAAATCAATGTGCTGTGTTAAAAAGAAGTAGGTAGGCAGAGCCATGGAAACAATACTGGGAAGTTTAAAATGTAAATACCATGCAGCAACTTCTGCAATCTTCTGGCACTTCTAGAAAGTATTTCTCTAATAAACATGTTCTTAAAAAAGACTTCAGAAGTTTGCCCTGCTGCTTTCAAGGACTCCAGAAGTTTAGTTTTGTCTCTGAATATCTACCTTATCAATCCTTTATGATAGTTATCCTGGTATGTTATTTTTGGTCTCTACTGCCGTCTCTTAAGTGTGCCCATGCAGCACACTGTGGGTTGGATCCAACAAACTTTTCCTCCAGTGAAAAAGGAAGGGCAGAAGTCCTCTTTTGAGTACCATAAAGGCTATTCTAGCAATTATGGGACCTGTAACAAGGAGGGGAATTGGGTAAGATTCAGCAAGCCTTGATGGATCCATCTCTGAACAAGTCGGGTGTTATGAGAGAATAAAATTTGTTAATTTACAAGTCAGTGGGGGGGGGGGACAAGAAGCAGCAGCAAGGGGGAGTAAAGATGGAAGAACTTTCAAAGAGAAATGGGCAGCAATGGGGTCTGGAAAAGAAAGCCAAGTTTTGTGAGGGCATGGAAGAGGATCAAGAGAGGAAAAGATCGTGGTGATTATCAGCTTCTCCTTCAGTGGGGGAAGTCATCCAAACTGGTCAGGACATGCCTCCTCTCTCTCCAGGCAGGGCTATGCAAATTTGTGTAGACTATATTGGCTCAGAGCGAGGCTGACCCTCCAGTTTTGATAGCCCTGCCACTCTAGCAGAACGTTTGAGCCTAGCTTCACTTTCTTGGAGACTCTTGCCTCATTGGTATGGAAGATGGAAAAGCCTAGAAGAAAGGCCCCATCACTGGTCTTGACAAGCCTCTCCCACCTGAGGTTCCAGGCATCGAAGACTGGCCAATGGCTGGTAACATCTGCACTGGCAGAAGCCACCATCAGTGCTGGCAGATCCAAAGTTTTGGGTTGTTCCACAGCTAGCCTCTGACTGCACAAGAAAAGCCCAGCAGAGATCTATCGGGTCTGAGCCCAGACCAACTCTCTTGGAGTCTCTTACTCTGTTGGTATGAAAGGCAGATTCAGCAGTTCAGGGAAATTCCAATAGGGCAGCTGCTCAGGTTTTCTTCACATTTTTTCTGCCTGCCCTCTGCAGATTGAAGGATGCAGGCCTTTAGTCCAGCCTGGGCCTCCCCCAGCCCCATACGTGCAACCAGGTATCATGTAGGCCTTTCTATAGCTAGGAAAACCTGGCCAAGCAGTTGCCATTCTCGCCCATAAATACACTAGCACTGGTGACATCAGGAGCTTTTGAGAGCTAGTCAAAATAGATGTTCCCTTTCTCCCTCACCACCCATGTCAGGCTTGGGTTTGGGGGTGGAGGAGCTCCTTTCAACCATAGGAAATATGGTAACACACTTTGATAAAGAGGAAGGGGAATGGTCAGAAAATTCTCCTTGGCCTTTCCTAGGGAAATTCTTTTAGACCTTTCCAGCCAGAACATTTCTGGAGGTTTAAAAAGGTGTATTTTCCTTCTCTTACCTACCACTTAGATACAACAGAAAAACCTAGATCACCAGCTTCAAACAATTTAGACATTAGATGTTTAAGAGTCTATCCAAGGGGTTCCCAAGTTGTCCATTCCCTGAATTCTTTGATCACGTACTAAAGGAAGAATGGGCAGTTCCAGGTAACAGCACTTTCTTGCAGGCATAGGGGGAAAGGTCTTTACCTTTCCAGCAGGCATCATGGAAGACCTCAAGTCCCTCTGCTAGACATTCTGGTAGTAGTCTTACATCCAGGAGCAGTTTTGCCTAAGGATGTGGACAACATGTTTAAGGATTCAGTGGATGATGATGATGATGATGATGATGATGAGACGGCCTTAGGGAATCCCATGAAGCAGCCTATCTCACAATCTGAGCCTCCGCCATGCTCTAATATTTCACCAGGGCCATCACGGTTTGGGCTGATAACCTCCTTCAGGAGCCAGACATTGACCCTTGACACTTAAGAGACCCATCCTGAAGATTAAAAGAGCTCTAAAATTTGTAACAGACATATCCCAAGAGATAATAAACAAACAGGAATAGCTTCATCATGCTAAGATAATGCAAAAACAATATCTAATTTAATTTACAATACAAAATGTATACATATATGGGTCAAATAATATTTCATTAACAATCATCCAGTAATGTTTCCGTTTCAAGAAGATTCTTCATCAGAAGAGGAGCATCAAGACATGCTGTGCATCTACACTGCATAACATCTTTCTCCAATGGATCAGGCCATTCCAATAGACTCCCAATTTCAATGTAGAAAACTTCCCAATTCTAAGACTTTTCAAGCGCGACCATACAGTCTACACATTCATTATCCCAAGAGGCCATGCAGTTCGGTGCCAGAGCACAAGATAGTGTTTAGAATCTATGGCTAAAGTATTGGAAGATGGACTCTCTGTCTATTTCAGATTTATCTGTATTTTTAAAAATGGGAGCAAAAGGATTTTAGGAGCTCCTGTACCTTTGGCTATAGGTCTAGATTCCAGCAGAGACAGTTCCCTCCTAACAAACAGGACAGGAACCATCCATCTGACTATATGGTTGGGAGTCAACTCCAGCAGTTTCCCCACATTTGGATGGAGTCTATGACCAACCAAAGCAAAGACCATCCATCTGACTATATGGTTGGGAGTCAACTCCAGCAGTTTCCCCACATTTGGATGGAGTCTATGACCAACCAGTGGGCACTCTCCATCATTTGGAAGGGACACAGGATAGAATTTCCCTCCCCCACACATTGTGCTTTCCAACTTCCCAAGACAGAACAAGACACCTTTTTTCTGTCACGACCTCTTCAACATTTAGTGCACCTAGGGGCAGTGGAACTGGTGCCCTTAGAACAGCATTTCCATGGCATTTATTCCATTCTATTTGTAGTCTCAAAAAGATCCTGGGACTGGAGAGCAATTCTAAATCAAAGAGAGTTGAAGCTGTGAGTAAAGAAGCACAAGTTCAGGTTTGAATCACTTCACTGCGTTCTGCAGAGTATTAAGCAGAATGATCACATGGTGTCCTTTGACCTTCAAAATTCTTACCTGCATATTCCACCTTCCAGACAGTTCTTCCCTTTTTTATTTTCAAGGCAAGCATTTCCAGTACCAGGCCTTACCCTTTGGGCTAGCATCATCTCCAAGGGTGTTTACTAAGGTCTTGGTAGTTCTAATTAGGGATGGGCACAAATCTCACCACAGAACTAATTTTATCATGAACATGGACAGTTTGTGAAGCCTCAGTTCAAGAGATCATGCCACCCAAAAACCACCATGTTTTTCAAGAAGGTTTGTTAGGCTCGTGGCGTTGGTTCATGAGCCAGACACAGAAGAAGAGGAGGAGGAGGAGATTGGATTTATATCCCACCCTTCACACACTTGGAGTCTCAGAGCGGCTTACAAACTCCTTTCCCTCCCCTCCCCACAACAGACACCCTGTGAGGTAGGTGGGGCTGAGAGAGCTCTGAGACGACTGTCTTTGAGAGAACAGCTGGTACAGAGCTATGGCTTGCCCAAGGTCATCCAGCAGGTGCAAGTGGAGGAATGGAGAATCAAACCCAGTTCTCCCAGATTAGAGTCCATGCACTTAACCACTACACCAAACTGGCTCTCACACTGGTGCCAGTCAATTAATTGTCAAAGCAATGGGGGATGGACTTGGCATCACCAGCTGCCCTTGCTGTACCTGCCCATTGAATGGTTTTCCAACTTGCCATCCCTCTCCCATCCTAGACTTTTTGCACTTTGGACCCTAAGATCCTTGACCTTTGCACCTCCGGGCACCCGCTTGCCAGGCTTGGCATCATCAGCTGCCCTTGCAAGGATCAGGTTGTCCAAGGCAGATAGAACCCATTGGAGCTTTGCTGGGTAAAAGCCCCATCTGGCTCCACCCACTTGGTGGATGCCAGGAAACGTATTGCCGGGCACCATGGCACCCGCAGTCATCATAATGTAGACAGTGGTTTTGTTAAACAAATTGTTTCATTTTTCCCCCCCCCCAATACCGATCACCTACAAAACTGAGCCTTCAACAGCAGCATTAAACTGTGTTCCCAACATGAAGATATAAGACAGTACCAAAATCAACTGGTGCATTGCTAAGCTTCATTTCTAAAAAATAAGTGGGTTATTTTGAAAAAAATGAGAATGACATGAGGGAACATTCTGGGTGGGGATGGAAAGAGGCTGTTTGCCTGACAAACAATATCCACTGGCAGCTAGAATTTCGTTTCCAAAAGAGAGGTTAACATTCCTTTAGCTAGTTTGCCATAGAGAGGGAAATTTAAACCTCAATAGTCCATTCACAGTAAACCATTCATTAAACTATCCCCGTGGGGAAGGGGAACAACATCATATAACAGAATGCATTTCAACTGATTTAGCAAACCAAAGAGACAACAAAGAAGTAGACTCCTTTAAAAAAAAAAAAGTATGTTGAAAAAACAAAGAATCGTAGATTAGATGCCATTCTATGTGAAGCCAAATTTTGCAAATAATAATAATTGAGGGACAGAGAAAAGATGCTGGCGAAGCAGAGTTAGCCTCAAAGAGTCCTCCTTTTGCAGGTTTTTCCATCCATAGCCATTCTCAAGGCACGCTTAGAGAAATTGGTAAAATAGTGGCTTGGATCCTGCCAAAAACTTCCACTGACAGAAAGATTATTGCCAGTGGAGAATGACTCCCTTTGCTGCTGCTCCTTTTCCCACTGCAGTCCAAAATGGCTCCATAAATCCTGCTCTTTATAATGTATGCTAATTTAGTCATTTTATTTTGAGAGGTATTCAACATGATCCCATTTGATGTGATGAAGCAATTATAACTTACCTTTTCTAAGATGACAACTGGTCTTGTGAATATGCTAATGTATGACAAGATAGCAGTTCAGCACAGCACAGTTTAGAAAGGGTGATATCCTTTTCAACCCTGGAAAGTACAAAATGTGCCAGAATACTCACAGAGTCCCTGGTGGGATGTCAGTTTCTTTTAAGTTAATGGATCAGAGAGGTCATAAACTCGAGAGAATTGTGGAGTCGTTGTAGTTTTAAACATGCTCATAAAGCTGGTCATCTTGCTAAAAAATAACTTGTGGTGACTTTATTGTGTGCATATCATATTGATCCATGTGAACTGGGCCAATGTACAGATGATGAGTAGAGTTGACAGTGAACAATTAAAGAACACACTGAAGCCATGTGAAGATTTTTCTAAAAGGCAATGTTCATATTCATTGTTGGATCTTCCTGCCTTCGTGGTCCTGTGCAGGCAGAAACTTAAGGAGGAGTGAAGAGGTGTAAAATAATAATTGAAAATAAACCCTACCCTTTTGTTCAAATCAAGCACTTAAGCATGCTAAACTTTTTCTGGACTTCAGCCATTTGACTCTCGTTTTCTGTATAACTTTGGCATTTCTCAGTGTGCCATTCTCTGTTTTCCTGATGATAATACCTTCAACATGTATGTCAATTTGTTTCACTGCAAGTGGCTGCAGTAATCACAGATCAATAATTACCAATTTGCTTCCTTTTTTAAAAAGAAAAAAGCTAAGGCACTGCATCTAATACCTGATATATCCAATGAACTGCAGACCAAAGGATTATAAAACAATCCTACTGGATCTGACCGGTTGCATTTTGACTGACCCAGAACGAGTTCAGGTCAGCAGCCCCTATAGAAGTTGGTGCAAAAAATGTTGTCAGGAGCCCTCCTGCTGCTTTTCACATCATGCTGAGTCCCCGTCACTTTGACAGAGGCTGCAGAGGTGAGGTGTAAAAGTACTCTAAGGTTATTATCTCAAAAGCAGTTGAAGCCCACACTTCATATTTCAGAGTAGTTCATCTTAAGGCAATGAGACCATTCAAGTCGTCATCATTCAGTTTGCACAATTATAGCTTAACCGCCTCTTAAGACTGCCACCTGAGATGTTACTGTGGCTAGCTAATCAACAGTGCTGCCCACACATACTTCAGTAGCCTGTGCAAATATTGCTGAAAGGGTTAATTGACTGAAACATTGCTGCATGCAGACTCCTAAACCTAAACCATATGTAAAATAAAGCCGGGATTTCAGTCAATCTGTGAGTCATGTTTTACTATCCTTAAAACTCCAAACAAGGAGCTGTCTGTAGGAGCTTTTGAAGCCTCAACAGTCCTTAGCGTAAGTCCTAACAATGCCAACAAAATAAACACAAGAAAATTAAGAAGTCTTTCTCTTTGTAAGGAAAAGTGTGCCATTCAGATAAAACTGGTTTCATTTCCTTCCATTCTCGATTCTTTTTAAAGTTACCACTTCAAGCATTTCTATATTACTTTGAGTTAGTAAGATGAGATAGAATCTTACTTTCGGGGAATATTTCGGAACAATCATAGGCTTCCACAAACTGAATTTCTTAAATTGTCTGTTGAATGACTGCTTGCTCAGCTCTAGTGTCTTACACACTTAGGGCTTGTGCATACACTGTAGATACCCAGTTATTTTTCCCCAGCAATGTAAAAATAAGTACCCTTCTTTACAATATCAGTGTGTCGAAGAGCAGTGAAAAACGGGTAATATATTCATATTGGCATGTGTTTTGTTTATTTATTTATATTTACATATATATCCCGCCCTCCCCGCCATTTGGCAGGCTCAGAGTGGCTAACAGCATATATAAATATACATTAGGATTTCAGTTAAAACAATCAATCAGTATAAAACCATAACTATATAAACATAACTTATATTAAAAAGATGGCGATCTTCTGTTCTCAACTGTCAACTATTAACTGAGTGGTGCCACCAGGCTCCCGCCTAGCTTGTGGCAGCTTGGAAAATTCTGTTGGTATTTCAGTCCTGGGGCCAAAAAAGAGGGGGGGAGGGACTTAACCCTAAAACCTGGGATCAAGAACCTAAAAAGGTAAGTCAAACAGAATAGAGGGTCAACAATAAAAACTAAATGTGTATAGTATAAAAAGATACGTGTATTTACTAACAAAGAATTAAAAAATATATAAGGGCCCAATCACACCTCATGTAAAAATACCAAAATTTAGCACATAAGGGCTAATGGACTTGACCTGACACATTTTGGCCTATAGAGGCCTTCTTCAGAGGTCAAACACAAAGAGGAGCATATTGGCTTATATCATACTACAGTACAATCATACAATTATGCAACATAGGTACAAGATGGATCAGAAAAGAATTGTTCCAAAGTGAAACCACTAGGCATAGAATAAAAGTTTAAATGAGGCCTCCAAAGATGCAATCACATGCCAAATGATGTTTCCCTGATAATAATTTCTTGTCCAGAAAGTGCCTTCCAATGATTGTATCGCCAAAGCATCCTCAGTAAAGTTGTCCCTGAAGCAAAAAGCAGTACTAATAAGGTAAAGTTCTTTTCTGGTCCATCTATTCTGTTTGACTTACCTTCTTTAAGTTCTTGATATTTCAGTCCTGTACATGAAGAACCAGTAACCCATATTTTAATGCAAGTATATTTGATTTTAAAAACATTTCTAGGAAAGAGTATATCATTGATTGTTGATGCATATTGAAAAAGAGATCAGAAAAGTTGTTTCATCTTAAGATAAGGACATTGTTGTTGTTGTTGTTGTTACGATGATGATGACTTTAAAGACTGAGTTTTAAAACTTTCTTGAAAGTTTTTTGCCAGTGAAGTGGGAGATAAGCTTTTAGAATAATTCAGTAAATTTCTTGAATACAATGAAATAGCAGGAAAACATCCTGAGACATAAATAGGGGTAATCCAACTTTAGAATTCAAAGCTTGGATTCAGGTAGGCCTTTGGGCCTGTGCGAAACACCTCCCATGTCTGCATAGGGTGGGGTTGACTCCCCCCCCCCCCTTCCTGGCTGGTGGTTCTTTTGCTTCATGTGATGCTACTTTGGTGAGACTGTAGTCTTTTAGGGTATTTTTCATGTGGGAGGGTGTGCATGCCTGTTGTCATGAGGGAAGAGCTGGAGAAACCCCACATATGAACAGTGCCCCACATGTGATGCTTTGGATCCTGGTCCAAATGTTTCGATTGTTCTGCATGGAAGGCAACAGCTGAGATCAGCCCAAATAACATGGCACTTTCTTGGAGTCTGAACTGTTCTATTTGTGTGTTCCTGTGTGGGAAAGCTTTGTGAAATTTCCAAAACTTCTAGTTCTCTCACAGATTTTAAATCTGAAATTAGTGGTAGTGTTCTCTTTGCTTCCTGTCAGAAATATGCCTCTTTGTTTGATGTATGTTCCTTATTTTTTCATTGTTGTGGTAAGGATCAAAAAATAAGCATATGAAACATTTTTTCATTGCCTGAGGAGGCAACTAAAGTCTGCGACCATGCAGGCTATCAAAAAAAGTTGCTGTACCACAGCTCCTGCACTTGCTATGAAACTGACCTAACGCTGGATTTATTTAGGCATTGAGCCTGTAAACACTTAAATGTATTTTTAACTTTCTGACCATGAATGGTTTTTCATTGAGGTCAATAGAATTCATATAGTAATGTTGTTAAGCAAGTTTACAAGCCAAGTACATATGAGATCTGAGCCTCGGCAGATTATTGTAGCCGAGTTGATTACACAAAGTTTAGAAACACAGTTTGCGCAATTTGATTTGCATATGTGCATATGTTTTTAAACGCTGCCCACATGAGTCAGATACAGTATTTGTTTTGTTTTTTAAAAAAAGTTTAACAAGCAGTAAATCTTGGTTAACTTTTTAAAAATAAATTGTTGAGCTATTAACCTCGGCTACAGGCCAGCCCACATTTTCTAAATTTGGGTTCTACCGATAACAGTGAACTGCAACCATTAATTTCAGTTAAAAATTCTGCATAGAGCTCTGACCTGGATAGCCCAGGCAAGCCCAATCTCATCAGATCTTGGAAGCTAAGCAAGAACATGGCAAGAACTTGGAAGGGAGACCTCCAAGGAATACCAGGGCTGGGACACAGAAGCAGGCAATAGTAAGCCACCTCTCTGAAACATTCAAGCCCCACTAGGGGTTGCCGGAAGTCAACTATGACTTCCAGACATACACACAAAATACCAAAAAAATCTGCATAGACTTCTTTTAACTTTAATGGCCCTGATTCACTCTTCTCTTAGGCATGTCTGTGAAATATTTTCAAAATCCATTTTTAAAAATTGTTCAGATGTGAGCAGTGTGGTGTACTAGCTAGAGTAGGACCAGGATTGCATGGACCTTTAGCAACAGTGTGGCACAGGAGCTGTAGCAAGGTGGAGGAACTGGTAGAATTCACCCATGTATGTAATAATACTCTTTGGGAAAGGTTTCGTCCCTTTCTCCTCCTTGGAAATATACTCAAACCTAGCCTCCCACATCTCATTATCAGTTCAGGTTTGTCTCAGTTTGTATCTTTTCTATTTAATAAATGTTGTTGTTCATTTTAAAGTAAACAATCTTCATTTTAGTTGATACCCGGGCCCAGACTCTATCCCTTCAAACCAATATTCCCACTGGAAATTCCCTGGAGCAGTGGGGAGGGTGAGAGTTGTGATAGAAAATCCTTTTGGGGCAGCGTATTTATTTTATAATTTATTTATAATTTGGATTTATAAATGGTTCGAGCCCTGAGTACTCTGAGCATCTAGCCCCAGGGAACCATCACAAGCATTATGCATTAGTTATGGATCCAGCCCTTTATTTCATCCTAACTTATCTTGAGGTAATGTTGTGAGGATGAAAAGGGGAGGGGGACTTGTATACCACCTTGAGCTTTTTAGAGAGTGTGTTAAAATAAATATATTTTAGAAATAAAAATAATTGCTGTTCTGAGTCCTTTTGAGGATGCCTGAGTAGATTTGTTATCAAATATTTTTGTTCCACCATTAGATGAGTAAGTAGTCAGTTTCAGTTTCAGTACCTTTATTGGCATACAGAGTAAGTAGTCATTGTAGGTGCAACTCCGTGGGACTTGGGCTTATGTAGCTCTGCAATCTACTGTAACTATAATTTTGCCATCTAATGCAAAGTCTCCCATTCTGTCTCTCTACAGGAATTTCTAGGCTGATAAAATCCAGTCATAAGCCCTGACTTTTGCCCACCCTGAAGCTTGATCCTAACCATCATTCTATCAGATCCTTTCTCGTAGTGCTGCTTAATCATAAAGACTGGTTGAAGTTGAACAATGCCACCAGCTTCACTATGATATATTATAACCATGTGTGGAATAAAGCCTACAGCTGTGTAATGCTCAGTAGTTACTTTCTTTGTGTGAATTTTGCTTGAATTCACATTCAAAGAAATTGTTAAGTGTAAATTTAGTAACTGACCATAATCTTGGTAAATGCATTAAATGTATGGATTCTGCTCAGTTTCTGAGGAGTAAGAGTTTTGACAAAGTGTGCTTAATTGTAACATTTAAGATTATCTGGAGCCTCACTATCATCCTCTTAACATTCTAAGACTTTACATCTGCTGGTCTTTAAAGAAGTCAGTGGCCTTTGCTGCATACAAGACAGTAGCATATGATGAGCATAAGAATGGCCACATGTAGAATGTAGCTAACTTGGCACACTTAGCACTGTTAGCAAAGTATGTTTAGACTTCCTGTAGACAGTCTGCATAGGCTTGGTTTACACATGTAGAATAATGAAGTAGTAAAATGTTGAGGTAGTAGAATGTACTACAGAATGTATGTGATGGATTCCTGTTCTGAATACAAATTGAAAACTAGCAAAGCATGGTGAAAGCTTCTTCACCTCTCTTCGCTTGCTGTGGGTTGTTTTTATTTTTTAATTTACACAGTTTTTAACATGAGACAAAATTCCAGCATATGATACTCCACTGTAGTTGGGTCTGGTGCAGTCCACTCTACCACCTCATTCTCTTGCATCTGTAAACTGGGCCCTTAGAATTGTTTCTGTCAGAGAAAGGGAGCAGTCCTAAGCAGTTTGCCTGAAAGTAAATTTCACCGAGTTCAATAGGACCTATTCCCACATAAGTGTGCATAGGACTGTGGTCAGAGTGACATTTGGTTTAGTATGCCATCAGATCTAAGAGAAAATAGCTCTATGTGCTTCATTTTTAAGCAGTGCTCTTGGAACAACTTATTTAAATAATTGTTTCTGGGTGGATGCCTGATTCTAAAAATTCACACATAAAACATTTTATTTTTTAAAAAAAAATTAAGGAAAGAAATTGACTTTATCAGCATAGCTACAGTGACATCCTGTATGATGCAATTATACTGTGTGTTAGTTTCAGTGACATGTTACTGGTTTTCAAAACTGCAGTGACATGGGAAAAATCGAAGTCAGATACAACCTCTTACAGTGACCTATATGAGTCAACTTGGAGTACCTCCTGAGACAGTTTCTGAATCTTATAAGATTTGGGGTTTTGTTGTTGCTGTTTAATGCATGTCACACGAGTGCAACTGGAGATCTTGGCTATCCATAATAAAGTGGGCCTAACTGGATCACACCAGATGTCAGTGTTGCCCAGCTTTGTATCTCCGGCGGAGCGGTGATTTCATCCAGTCCTGGAAAGCTGTTGGAACCAGTAATTCATAGGATCCTTCAATAAATGTAAAGAGTTGGGAGAGAAACTTTCTTGCAATGAATGTATCATTCTAATTTGGTGTGTTACTTCAATTTCAGCGTGTGAGACAGAAGCAGGCAAAGTTTGTCAGTTATCGTTAGAAGAGCACATCCAGCCTTTTAAAGACAACATGGAGAAATTCATTAGCCAAGGTAACTAATAATTTGACTCTTCTAGGCTTCATTGAAAGGCTAGAAGAACAATGTTGAAATACTGTGAGTAAAGTCTCTGTTTGGAGTCGTGGTGTAGATTAAATGAACCACTCTTTCATTTCAGATAAACTCTACCTGTTTTCTGTATTTTGTTTTGAGTGATATTAGAGGCAATTCTTGCCGACTTTTAAGCATAAACTGTTGAGTTCTCATCTTTTTTGTAGGAAACTAACTTATTTTTGTTGACAATTTCATAAAACTGAAAGCTGGAGCTGTACTTTGATTTGTCTCCAAAGACATGGTGATTTTTTTCATAGTACCAAAACGTATTGTATGTACAGAACATCTGGTTTGTTTCATTTACACACTGCTTTTGGAAAGTCATATGGTTCAGGAACAAAATCCAAAGAATCCCATAGAAACAAAACTGGACTGCAACTCATTTCTACTATATATTTTAGGCTTTCTGGGCAATGGTGGAAGAAGATACGGTCAGGTCCCTTGCAGCGATGACTATGAATTTTATGTTTTTCCTCTGCAAGCTCACTTTGTTTGTGTGACTGTTGCTGGTTCAGGTCCTATACTTTGGGATTAAAAAATGTCTAAATAAGTAAATAAATAAAATATTGTTGGACCTTCTTACTAGAAGAGACCCATTCAATAAGAAAGAAGTAAAAATATGCTTGATGTTTTGTAGAGAAATAAATCCTATGATTTATATATTCGCTCTCATACTCCTTCCCTCCCCAATAAAGAGTATGGAGATTATTTTTTAAATCTGAACTTTTCAGCCTTCTGGACAATATTACATTAAGGGTGGAACTATATACTCTCTTGGCATATATATGTTCCCAACCCCATGTTTTCTGTGATAATATGAATTTAGGAAGGCACTTGTAATAAAAGGGAAAAGTCAAATTAACTTGTACCTTCACATTCTCCCTTGCTAGGCTGTTCATCACTAGCCAGTATTACTGTGGAGCATGGCTTTTGGAGAACAATTGATTAAAAGTAACTGAGCGATGCTCACTAAAATCTCTGTTGTTGAATTTTTCTGCTGAATTTGAGTTGTCCTCTCACTGGCACAATACATGCAAAACAGACCTGATCACATTTTTAATCTGTTTACATCCTGGAAACAATTCTTGCATTCATATTTATGTAACAATCTTTGCCCTCACACTGGCTACAAAAGTCTGGGGCTTGTGTAGCTGGGGCAAGCGAAGCAGATTTTTGCATGCAAAAATGTATTTTAGACACATTTAATTAAATGGAGATTTATCCATCCATCTATACATGTGTCCATACTATCTGACTGGTGTATGACTGCAACATGCCTTCAGGCAAGAATATGAAACGTCACACTGAAGAGCTACGTAACAGATGTAACCATCTTGACTTTAAGGGGCAAAGGCAGGCTGTAAATATTTTAAATTAATAAATTTATTTTAGGCAACACTGCAAAAAGAAAATTCCAAGAAGTACATCAATATGAAGAGTTCCAAAATTCTAAACTGTATATTACCTAGAAACCAGTAATCAGAAAAAAATGTCAGAATGGAGCCAGGGAGATTCACTCACACCTACAAGATATTTTAAGAGTGGAAGAGGGTTGAGCACATCCTTTCTGTCTGCTGTTTCTCCCTTGCAAGTGTCTTCCCTGTCCCTGCATTTACCTTATGAGGAAAAGACATAGGGCTGCCAGTCTCCAGGTGGAGCCTGGAGATCTCCCAGAACCACAACTTATCTCCAGTTTACAGAGATCAATGCCCCTGGGGAAAATGGCAGTTTTAGAAGGTACACTGTATGGCATAATACCCCTACTGACCTCCCTCCCCTCCTCATATACACCCTCCCCAGGCATGGCTCCCAAATCTCCAGGAATTCCCAGGCTGGAGTTCACAATCCTAGATTATTGGAAACCCTGTATTTTACTCATACTGCTCAGGTCAGTACTCAACAAGCAGGAGGCAGAGGAGGGGAGAACCCATTTGGTCATGTTCCAAATTAATGTTGAAATATTTTACAATACAAAATCTTTTGTGTTTATTTGGCTGGACTGAACTTAGACTTAAAAGAGTTCCTACAGGATTTCTCTTTCCGGCTTACTATTTGACAGGCTTTTGATCTCAGTATTTTTTCTAAAGGCTTTTTGTTGTTTATGTAGACATAATCGATGAGTAATTCCAGCTAGACTGTGCACACAAAGATCATTTAGAAAAACAGAAGGGCAACTTTTGGCACCTTTTGAGGATTTGTCTGTTTATATAGGGTGTGTTCTGAAGAAAGTAATATGGAATTATGAAACATTTTCTGATGTTTTATTTTTTGAAATTAAAGTTGTCTGAGTAAGTTGTTCTTTTAGTATACAGTTCATAGATTTAAATGTTCCTTTTCTAGTCAAGCGCAATATCTGATGAGTTTGTTTTTCTGACCTTTTCTTTTTAAGGAGATTTACCATTTCACTCCAGAACTGACTGTTTAAAAAATCTCAGAATTAAAGAGCTTCCAACATGCTGTATGGTGGATAATCCACAGGACCATCCACTGCCCCACAAATTTAGTCAGCAGCATCTGATCTGACCATTAACCCATAGCCTCCTCGTTCCAAGTGTCCAGCACAGGCACTGGCCCACACAACACAGCATATCAAATAAAAAGATCCACATAGAATCATAGAGTTGGAAAAGACCTCCAGGGTCATCTAGTCTAACCCCCTGCACAATGCAGGAAATTCACAAATACCTCCCCCCACACACCTTCAGTGACCTCTGTTCCATGCACAGAAGATGACAAAAAACCTCCAGGATCCCCGGCCTGGGATTGGTGTTTGCCCCATGTTAATGCTAGGGTTCCCAATTTTATGTTGGAAAATTCCTGGAGATTTGGGAGTAGAGCTTGAAAAGGGAAGGCTTTGAGGATGGGAAAGGCGTTAATGGGGTATAATGCCATATTGTCCACCCTCCAAAGCAGCCATTTGCTTCAGAGGAATGGACCTCTAGTTAAAGCTCAGTCCGTATCCGGCCAATGCTTCTAGAGAGACCCGTTTCTGGTATGCAGATACAGTAAGTGCTTGTGACAGTGCATGAACCATGTAAGGCCCCTTTGCATAGAGCACTCTTTGGGGGAAGAGTTTTCAGTGTCCTCTTCAAGGACTGTATGTATGAAATTACTTGCAGTTTCTTCTGCTGATCAGCAGTTCTGGTGGCTCAGAAAGAAGGAAAACTGGATGAAACGGCACATTACCTGTACTGCCTTGATTATTTTCCACAAGTTTTCCCCTCTGAATAAATCTATGGGGACTACAGTTTACTGGGGAGGGCTGGTTTGTGGAGAGCCCATTTTACCTACAATGGGGAAAATTTAGAAGTACTCATGATAAATTTTTCTCAGTAGTAGTACCGCCTCTCAGACACACACCTTAATGCCGTTGGGGAGGGGGTTGTGTGTCAACAAAGCTGAGAGCAATACTGTAAGGAGTTTAGACTCCTAGCAGAATCACTCAAGGTGGAATGGTCACAGCTGAGACACCAGAATAAGATGCATCTACCCCTTTCAGGGATCAATAGCCACATCAGCAGAAGAAAGCAGATAGTTCCTGTGGTGAGGTGATGAGGGTGCAGGAATCCTTGAAGGAGAGCTACTGGGCAGCAGCAGTAGTGGAAGGTGGCACTGGCAGAGGAGCTTTTGTAGACAACGGCAGTGCCAGTTCAGCTAACCCTGGTTAGTACTGCACAGAAGAAGGCAATGGTAAACCACTTCCAACCAACTCTTACCTCAAACACCCTGTGATGAGACAATCCAAAATGAAAAAAGATACAGTGCTGGAAAATGGAACCTCCAGGTCGGATTGCACTCAATCAGCTACTGAGGAAGAGCTGACCAGTATGAGTAGCACTATTCTTAATGATACAACTGGGCTAAAGCTGAAAGGATGTTCAGTTATTCATGTGAATGGATGCAAAAGGAATGTCCAAAGCTGTTCAATACTTATAATAGGAACATGGAACATGATGAGTTTGAATCAAGGTAAGTTCAAAATTGTAAAATGAGGAATGGAATGTTTGAACATTGCAAACCTGGGAGTGAGCAAACTAAAGTGGATTGGATTAGAACATTTTCACTCCAAAGATTACAAAGTGTTTTACCTGAGGAATGACAAACACAGAAGACATGGAGTTGCCCTGATTGTGAGGCAGGTAGTAGCACAGGCAGTCAGGAGCTTTAATGCAAAGTCTGACCAAATAATATCAATTAAACTTCAGGGAAAGCCTATCAACATAACCATCATTCAAGTTAATGCCCCAACTACAGATGCCGATGAAGAAGAATCGAAAGCTTTTATGAAAGTGTTCACGAAGAAATTAACCATATACCTAAACAAGATGTGCTGATTATGATTATAGGTGACTGGAACATAAAAGTAGGAAACAAAGCAGAGTCAAATATTTTAGGAAGATTTGGGCTAGGAGCGTGAAATGAAGCAGGAGAGAATTCTGTAAAAACAACCATTTGTTCATTGCAAACACATGTTTCAAGTGACCAAATAGATGATTGTATATGTGGACATCACTGGACAGCAAATATAGAAATCAAATAAATTACATAATCAAAAGCAGAAGATGAAGAAGCTTGCTAAAACAAGATGAAGAGTCACATCATCAGATGTGCAACTTGTATTCCAGACAAGAGGCTACTGTTAGGACAGAATATGGAGAAACGAAATGGTTTCCAGTTGGCAGAGGTGTCAAATAAAGATGTATTTTATCTTCATCTGTTCAATGTGTATGCAGAATATATCATAAGGAAAGCTAGATTAGATTTGGATGAAGGCAGAGTGAAACTTGATGGAACGAACATTAACAGTTTGAGATATGCAGATTACACCACCTTACTGGGAGAAGACAGTGAAGACTTGAAATGACTACTGATGAAGGTTAAAGCAGAAAGTGCCAAGGATTTCAGCTGAACATCAAAAAGACAAAAGAAATGACTACTGAGGAATTACACAACTTCAAGGTTGACAATTAAGAAACTGAAATTGTTCAAGATGTCCTATTCCTTGGCTCCATGATTTTAATTTTTTTAAATTTATATTTATATTTTTATGCCACCCTCCCCGCCATTCGGCCAGCTCAGGGCAGCTAACAACATATACAGTATACATTAAAATATCCATTAAAACCATCAAATCAGCATAAAACCATACAATACATCATAAAAGATGGTGATCTTCTGTCAGCTAAGTGGTACTTCCAGGCTCCCGCCTAGTGTTAGTCCTCGGTTGGTGGTATTGTTGGCACTGTTGGTAATCGGGCCAGGGCCAGACACTGCAGCAGCACACTACTTAAAAGCCTGGTGGAAGAGCTCTGTTTTACAGGCCCTGCGGAATTGTAAAAGGTCCCGCAGGGCCCTGATGTCCTCTAGGAGCTCATTCCACCAGTGTGGGCCGCCACAGAAAAGGCTTGTAGCCAACCTGGCCTGATGGTGCAACCTCATTTGGAGTACTGTGTACAGTTCTGGTTGCCACACCTCAAAAAATTATTTATTATTTATTTATTATATCATATTTTCATCCCGCCCTTCCCACAAGCGGGCTCAGGGCAGCTCACAAGGGCACACTGTGCCAAATGCAACAACAGCTTAAAACAGTTTAAAATACAATACAACAAGAATAGCAGGAAAACCATTACAGATAAAGTGCTTCTATTTAAAAAAATATTATAGCATTGGAAAAAGTGCAGAAAAGGGCAACTAGAATGATAAAAGGGTTGGAACACTTTCCCTATGAAGAAAGGTTGAAGCGCTTGGGGCTCTTTAGCTTGGAGAAACGACGGCTGAGGGGTGACATGATCAAGGTTTATAAGATTATGCATGGGATAGAGCAGGTAGAAAAAGAAGTCCTTTTCTCCCTTTCTCACAATACAAGAACTTGTGGGCACTCCATGAAATTGCTGAGCAGTTTGGTTAGAACAGATAAAAGGAAGTACTTCTTCACCCAAAGAGTGATTAACATGTGGAATTCACTGCCACAGGAGGTGGCGGCGGCTACAAGCATGGGCGGCTTCAAGAGGGAATTAGATAAACATATGGAGCAGAAGTCCATCAGTGGCTGTTAGCCACAAAGTATAGATAGGAACTCTCAGTCTGGGGCAAGTGATGCTCTGTATTCTTGGTGTTGGGGGGGGGCAACAGTGGGAGGGCTTCCTGCTGGACCTTCTGAGGGCACCTGGTGTTTTTGACCACTGTGTGACAGAGTGTTGGACTGGATGGGCCACTGGCCTGATCCAGCATTGGCTTCTCTTATGTTCTTATGTAACCAGGTGTTTTTGGGAACCTGATCTTAGTGCTCTCTGGGATACATATGGGGAAAGGCAGTCCGTTAGGTAAGTAGGTCCCTGGCCATATAGGGCTTTAAAGGTAAGAACCAGCACCTTGAACTATACCCGGTATGCTATAGGCAGCCAGTGCAGCGCTTTTAGGGCTGGCTGGCTGTGTTCCCACATGGGAAGACACAACAACAACCTCGCCACAGCATTCTGCACCAGCTACAACTTCCGGATTTGGGACAAGGGCAGCCCCATGTAGAGAGCATTGCAGTAATCCAGTCTTGAGGTGACCAATGCATGGATCACCGTTGCTAGGTCATTGCATTCAAGGAAGGGAACCAACTGCCTAATCAGCCGTAGATGGTAAAAGGCCAACTTTGCAGTGGCTGCTACCTGGGCCTCCATTGTTAGGGAGGTATCCAAGAGCACTCCCAAACTTCTAATCTCCAGATCTGGCACCAATGGCACCCCATCAAAGGTCGGGAGAGGGATCCCTAATCTTGGACCGCTCCGACTCAAGCATAGGACCTCCATCTTCATCAGATTCAATTTCAGTCAGCTCAGTCTAAGCCAACCAGCCATGGCTTTCAACACCAGGTCCAGATCTCCCGGACTAGAGTCCGACTGGCCGTCCAACAACAGATAGAGCTGGGTATTGTCAGCATATTGGTGACAACCCAACCCATGTCTCCTGGCAATCTGGGCGAGGGGGCACCTGTAGATGTTAAACAGCACTGAGGAGAGCACTGCTCCTTGGGGCACTCCGCACACTAGCAGGTGCCTTCTGGACAGCTGTTCCCCAACTGCCACCCTCTGTCCCCGACCCTGAAGAAACTAGGAGAGCCACTGCAAGGCAAGCCCCTGAATCCCAGTGTCGGCGAGGTGGCAGACCAGTAGTTGATGGCTGACCGTGTTGAACGCCAACAGGTCCAACAGCATCAACACCGCTGTACCGCCATGATTCAGATGCCTCTGGAGATCGTCTATGAGGGTGACCAGGACCATCTCTGTCCCATGGCCTGGTTGGAAGCCGGGCTGGAAATGATCTAATATGGAGGCATCATCCAAAAAGTCCTGCAACCAAAAGGGAGTCTGCAACCAAGAAATCAGGAGATTGAGTCTAAGAAGGGCAGTCATGAAGGAGCTAGAAAAGATTCTTAAGTGCAAGGATGTTTTGCTGGCGACCAAGATCAAGTTAATTCATGCCATGGTATTATTATGTATGGGTGTGAAACCTGCTCAGTGAAGAAAGCTGACAGGAAGAAAGTTGATTCATTTGAAATGTGGCATTGGAGAAGAGTTTTATGGATATTGTGGACCACACAAAAGAAAAATGTGGATTCTAGACCAAATCAAGTCTGACCTCTCCCTAGAAGCAAAAATAATTAAACTGAGGCTATCATACTTTGCTTACATTATGAGAAGAGAAGAGTCACTGGGGAATAAATAATAGGCAAAGTTGAAGGCAGCAGGAAAAGAGGAGGACTCAACATGAGATGGATACACTCAATAAAGGAAGGTGCAGTCCACAGTTTGCAAGTTCTGAGCCAGGCTGTTAATGATAGGATGTTTTGGAGGACATTAATTCATCGGATCGCCATTAAGTTGGAAGCAACTTGACAGCACTTAACACAGAGAGATTCACAGTAAAAGCAACTAGTGATTTTCAGTGAGAAGAAAGTATGAAACATAAGAACTAAATAACCTCCTTTCCCTCACACCAGTATTTTTCTGTAAAACACATCCCCTACAGTTTCAGTCTTTTAAAAAATGTTGTCAGGGGGAAAAAACAACAGAATTAATTGCCTTTCTGTACCGTTCCACCATGTGCCTGACTCTTTGGAGTCTCTTCCTGCGGTTCCTGGCACAAATTCTGCTAAAGGTGATAGAAAGGATTAGGACTGCATTGATGAACAGGATGTATCTCTGCCAAAATTTCTGAAATGACCCTTTAAGCTACTGTGTGTCTTGGGACTTTGTTCTAAATTTGCTGTATCTTTCTGGAAGCCGCTTGCAAAGTAAACCCATACTAATTTTCCCTTCCCCAATATGAAATACAGAAATCTCACATCATTTAACACTGAACAAATTTATTTTTTTTATTTTTATTGTTTCTAGTATATAGTATTACGGAACAGTTTCCTTCAAAGCTGAACAGGCAAGCCCATATTTGCCCTTGAACCTCCTATAGCCTGCACTAGGGTTGTTAAGCAATGCCTGGCAACCAGCAGGAGGGTTGGGGGATGGCAGTGAATGTGACCCCAAAAACTGGTTCAGGGAAAAGAGAGGTGTCTTAACTATTACAGCATTCCCCCACCCCGAATTCTCAACAAATGAATTAAAAACAAAAACAGGAACTCTAGGCTGGTGCTATGTTTATAGCAGCCATTTGAATTTAACATTTATTTAATTTTTTCATATTTTAATTCAGGCAATAAATAATATTTAAGACAATTTACAAATTGTCAGTATGTTTAAATGTATGTTCAGTAGTGCTATAAATGGCAAGAAATATTAATAAAACAAGTATTTGGTCTCATCACCCTCAGCAAAGCTAGACTCCTTTATTCTGTTGGTGGATTGGCTTTAACATCATTTTCCACATGTTTTAATATACCTGTCTGCAAAGAAGTTGTACTGATGGCCCTCAGTTTAGTGTCAGATTTTCCATTTATATGCCCGCTTACCCCCCTTCCTCTTATAAAGCTGTTCTGCTGGGCAAGAAGATACTCCTTTCATTCTACAGCAGTTTCCATTTTTGCTGTGATTTAACAAAAATACACTTAATCCGATTGTTATCTGGACTGTCTCAGGATTGGTCTGGGCATACTAAGGTTGTTTATTTATTTTTTGTCATGCCAGGAATATTGTCTTGCAGGACTTTTGTATTTTTTATACATATACATCATATTAAGAAACCTACTGCAAGCTGAGCAATGAATGTGAATTTTTCACTGCCAAACATCTAACATAGGAAAGCCAGTGTGGTATAGTGGTTAGAGTGTATCTGGAAGAACCAGGTTCAAATCCCAACTTTGTCATGCAAACTGGCTGTGTGACCTTGGCCTATTATTCTCTTTCAGTCTAGCCTACCCCACAGGGTTGGTGTGAGGATAAAAATGGGCAGCAGGAGACTGATGTAAGCCACTTTGGGTCCCACATAAGAACATAACTGAAGAACATAAGAAGAGCCCTGCTGGATCAGACCAGTGGTCCATCTAGTCCAGCATCCTGGTTCACACAGTGGCCAGCCAGTTCCTCTGGAGGGCCAACAACAGGACATAGAGGCCCTGATGTTGCCTCCTGGCTCTGGGATTCAGAGGTTTAGTGCCTCTGAATGTGGAGGTTCCCCTCAGCTAGAAGCCATGGATAGACCTATCTTCCATTAATCTGTTTAAAGCTTTATTGTCTGGCTGGCACTATATCCTATGACAGTGAATTCTACATTTTAATCACTCTCTGTGTACAGAAGTATTTCCTTTTGTCTGTCCTGAATCTATGGCCCATTAGGTTCATAGGATGGCCTCAAGTTCTAGTATTTTGGGAGAGAGGGGGAAATTTCTTTTTGTCAACTCTCTCTACTCTGTGAACATTTTAATAAACCTCTATCGTGTCCCCCTTAGTCTTCTCTTTTCTAAACTGCAAAGGCCCAGACTCTTCAGCCTTTCCTCATAGGGAAGGTGCTCCAACCCCCTAATCAACTTGGGTTCCCTCCTCTGTACTTCTTCCAGATCTGCGATGTCTTTTTTGAGACCAGAACTGTACACAATATTACAAATGAGACCACACCAGAGGTCTATACGGGGGCATTATAATATCAGATGTTTGTTCTCAGTCCCTTTTTTAATAATCCCTAACAGAGTTTGCCTTTTTCACTGCTGAAGCACAATGGGTTGACACTGTCATTGAGTTATCCACTATGAGTCCAAGATCTTTTTCCCTCTCAGTCTCAGCAATCACACCCAATTATCCTATACTTGAAGTTGGGATTTTTTTGTCCCTATGTTCATTATCTGACACTTACCAACATTGAACTTCATTTGCCACACTGTTGCTCACCCCCGCTGGAGTCTCAGGAGCCCGCCGCCGCAGGAGCCGTCGTCCAGGAGCACATGGAGCCAGCCGCTGGACGAGCACGCGGAGCGGAAAGAGGAAGGCGGGAGCGGGGCAAAGCCTCTTAAAGGTGTGCCCTGCCCCCACCACGTTCCAAATTGTGTGACAGCGCAACTGTTGCTGCGCACCAACTGGCGCGGCGGCAAACACGTCCCTGGGAGCCACGGCATTGCCGGGCACCCAGGAACACGATTGTGGAGGTCCTCTTGGAGCTCTTCACAGTCAGCCTTGGTTTTCACCATCCTGAATAATGTTGTGTGATCTGCAACAAAGACAAAAAAACAGTCAAGCTGTCTACAAACTAGGGTTGCCAGGCAGTGCTGGTTGCAGGGGTGGGGTGGGGGCAGTTTCCCAGGAGAAAAATTAAAAAGAAAAATAAGGCCTCCTCTACTTGCAGCAAGTTTTTACCATAAAGTTCCTGGTGATTGTTAGAACTACCTGGAAGTAACAAAGGGTGCTGAAAACTCTGTGGTAAAACTGGAAGTTCTTACCATAGAGTTTCCAGCAATTCCTAGAGCTACCCTTGGACTTGGAAGCAGTCCATTTCAGATATATCCCAGGATCTCTGTTTTAACAGTTTCTTTTGGTTTGATTCTGTTGAATTTCTTCACAAGCATCTGGTATCAATTATTTGTGGAAGTTGGAGAATCTTCCTAAAGTTCCCATTATAACAACACCTAAGCAGAACTGAACTGCAAACAGATCACTCTCCCTTCCACCTTAACTCTCCCAGAAAATGTTTATGAGATTTGGTGACCTTTTAAAAGTAACAGGATGTAACACAAGTGGCTGCAGCCTCTCACACTTAATTCCACTCTATTTCTACGAGTGCCCTGACAATGAAGGCCAATCTAGGCATCTGTCACAGGGATGTGGTGCTTTTATACTTTGTCTCCAGATGGACTGGTCTTCTAGGAATCTTGGATTGCAATAAAAGTGCAAATTATAGTTTTCTGACTTGGATGAAATAACAAACTATGGTTTGTGGCCAGAGTGGAAGTAACTAATTAGCTTGCAACATACAGTAGAGGAGGGGATTACACAAGCAATGCTGATGCTCCTTCAAGACTCTTTCATGTGGTGGTAGAGTAAAATATCACAAAACACATGGATGGAACAGTAGCTCTAAATCACAGAATTTGCAAAGGCTTAGAATACATTACTATATTTAATATGCTTGGCTATTAAATTATCAAGAGAAAATGTCCATTACAAATGTGAGATTGTGTACTACATACTATAATTAGATAACTAGGATAGTCTTTATTAGTTGTAAGCACTTTCTGGTATTTATATAATAGATATGTTATATTCCATAGAGGAGTAATATAAATAATTTTTAAAATTACTAGTTCTTGTGTATGATATTATATATCATATCTCAGATTTACAATGGGTGTTTTCTTGATCATTGTTAATACCTGATAGATTTTTCTTAAGTGGTATAGGACTTGGGTTAGATCCCACTGAACAGATCCTCAAGCAATTTATGCCAATTTCCCCTCTCATGCTGTTTCTGGGGTTGGGGTCCTCATCCCCCAGGAGCGGTGGCTTGGGGTATTTGAGACTGCAGTGGGAAGGGAGAAGATAGAAAGCTGCAGAAATTCTGTGAACAGAAATCCTACCACCTGCAGTACATCTCAGTGGAATCCAAGTCATAATTTGAAAACTGCAGATGAAAAATATGGTTTTATGCAGGGCTTTTTTTGCAGAAAAAGCAGGAACCCATTAGCATATTAGGCCACACCCCTGACAGCACAGCTCATTAGCATATTAGGCAGGGGGCTGGAAAAGCACAGGGCAGGCATGGAAGCTTTCCTCTCCCCCCCCCCCCCCGAGTGTCTCCGCCGCTGCGGACAAGCTCAGTGGGGGAAAGGGAAAAAAAGAAGGCATGTTTAAATGCATATCTTGGGGAAAGAAGGAAAGGCATCTAAACATGCCTGCACTCCCTGCCTGAGCCTCTCCAGGGGCCCTCGCGGCTGTGAGGCAACTGGAGACAGGCAGGCACAGAGCCCATGCATGCTTCCATGCCTGCCCTGTGCTTTTTCCTCCCCTCCCCAGCTTCTCCACAGTTGGGGGGGGGGAGTGGGGGGGGGGGAAGAGGCATGCTCTCCCTGCCTGCCCCTGTGCTTTCCCTGCTGCGGGGCACCTGGAGAAGACTGGGAAGGGAAGCAGGCATATTTGCCTGGCTGCCCTGGGTCTCCCCAGCCCACCCGCCAAGGTGTGCAGGCTGGGGAGACTGAAGGCAGCCAGGCAAACATGCCCCATTCCTTCCTTGAGCCTCTCTGCTTTTGTGGAGGAGCCTGGGGAAGTGTGCAGGGCCATGTTTAAATGCCTTTCTTTCTCTCCCTGATGTCGGGGGGTGGGAGAAAGGCACTCTAAACATTCCTCCTTCTTTTCCTGATCAGGAAGGGAAGCAGGCATGTTTGCCTGGCTTCCCTCGGTCTCCCCAGCCAGCCCGCCAAGGTGCACAGGCTAGGGAGACTGAGGGCAGCCAGACAAACATGCCCCATTCCTTCCCTGAGCCTCTCCACTTTTGCGGAGAGACTCAAGGAAGTGGAGGGGCATGGGTAAATGCCTTTCTCACCCTCCCCAGATCAGCGGGGAAAGAAAGGCATTTTCAATGTGCCTGGGTTCCCTGCCTGCCCTTTTCCAGCTGTGACATGTCAGCTAGAGAAGGGAAGGCAGAGAGAGGCTTTTCCTTGTCAATTTCTCAGCTGACTGGTGGGGAGTGAAATTGGCAAGGAAATGCCCAGGGGCTCCCCAGAGGGAAAGATGGCATTTTAACATGCTGCCTTTCCCTCTTGTGTGTAACGTGGAAAGGGCAGCATGCACTGTAGCCACACATGTCCAGAGGTTTTGGCTATAGGCGTGGCCAACTCAGAAGCCAGCCGGAACTCCGTTCCTGTGCATTCCTGCCCCAAAATAGCCCTGGCTTTATGTTATATAATGTCCAACTGTATTGATTGCAGCAGTCCATTTTCAGGCTGGTTTGTGGGCAAACATTCCATCTCTAGTCCTCCTCATCAGCATTTAGCACAAAAGGTGTCAGAGATCATCTCCACTGCACACTCTTAAAGGTTGCTTTCACCAAGCTAAGCTGTTCATTCTTTGTAAATTGTCAATGTTTTTTTTCCAGCTGGAAAACTGAGATTAAACTATGTTTTTGAATGAAAAAAAAAGCAATGGCAAATAAACCCAACTACTGTCCAGTGAAGTTCTGGAGGGAAACCCATTGATAAAATCTGTGTGGAAAATTTTTGGAGAAAGGGTTAGGCCACCAAAAAAAGTTTTTAAAGGAAATTTAACTTATAAAACAAAATTTAGTCAAGTACACTGACGATCTTGCCTTGTCATGGAATTTTATATATGGATATAGATTTTTTTTAATTGTTTTTAGTTTATTTATAAAAACAGATATTAAAACAGAGAACATGCAGCAAATGAGAACATTTAATGTGCATAGAAATTGTTAGAGCAGCTGATTAGAAGCCTTTTGTGTGATAATATTCTTTTTTAAAGATGTGCACGTGTGTGTGCACCTGAAACCTCTGGTGACTGACCCCTACTGGCGGTCTGGAGGATAATATTCTTTACCTCTTCTGGGCTGATTTGTACAATCACTCCTAGAACCTAGCTGGTTGCCTGTTGGGGGTGGGGGGCAGAGAGGCTTTGTGTTTTTAAATCATTTCTTGATGTAGCTTCTGTATAGTTCAGCACAATTTGAATGCCCATTTAGAACTCATCCGGAGCTTCCCCCCCTCAGAGGTACACACTTGAAGGATATTGCTACTAAAGAAGATGCTTTATTGTCTTAACTTTCCCCTTGTTTATTACAGCTAAAATTGACCATGAAATGGAAGAGAAATCCTTGGCAGAGACACATAAAAGGTGAGATGAAAGGGTATTCCAAGTCAATGTTCTACTCAGTTTATGTATTTTTTCTGGATGCTCTAAAAACCAAACTCTTAAAATACAAATTGTGATCACTGTTAGTGGCTCAGTTCAGACATAATTCAAAGCCATGTGAATTAAACTGTGAAATCAGGATTAGGCTCACAGGACCCCTCCTGGTCACAGTACTTACATTCTTCCCCACACCTTCTGTGTAAAGGTCCATCTGCTGTGCCAGCTTCCATTGTGACACCAGCCAAAAGGCAAAACTTCACAGCATCACCAAATCACTTGGCTGGTGGTACTGCAGAAGTGGAGAAGCAGAAGTCTTTCAGCATAGAGAATAGCTATTGGTTCATACCATTTTATCTGCTTAGCTTTTCAGATTACTCGTTTTCTCACACCAAATGGCAGGAATACAACAATATATGTACACAAAGTTGCCCAAACACCCAAGCTTATCCCCACCCACCCCCGCTGGCAGCCTGGAGAGTGATGTGCTTCTCAAACTCTGTCAGTGCTGGCATGGGTGATACTGCCTAATCTGTGCCCATGCCATCCAGACCCAAGTAGGTCTGATTTACCATACAAGCTATTCTCTGTTCTAATGTTGAATTCTGAAAGAGCTGGAAGACATTGGAGGTCTTCCTAATTTTAAATGAACTGCCAAGAAGATTAAATTAAACCAGCCATGGCTTTGTGGGACTTCCTCTGACTAATAACAGATGTACATCATTCTGTTCTGTGTTTCTGAATACCCCACTTACATACAAAGGAAAGAAGAAAAAACCTTCAGTATTTAATAAAACAAGCAATTAAATATTGCTTTAATGTGTCAAATTAACTGTGCAGTGGAGCCAGTACCCTATGTGTAATTCAGCATGGCTTTAAACACCACTGAGGTTTGAGTTTTTGCAATCTTTCTTGTTCAACTTCTGGTTTACTTTTTTCTTCACCCTTTTTGTAACTTCCTCACAATTGTGGCTTATTTTAAGAATTAATTTTACTAGGCAAGGGAAAATATTTCCCCCCCTTAAAATTCACATTTCCCAGATACGTTGGAAATAACACATGCGTCTGCCAGTTTTTTAATTGCTGTTTTGTAACATGTTCAGCAACAGAACTGGAAATGTTCTCGAAATTATTGGAAAAGTTGGTGTTTAACCTCTGCATAATACATAGACGTAAGAATGACTATTGAGCTCAAAAGTTTGTTGTGACTCTGGTTAAAGGCTGTAGATCATCCTCAAGGGGGAAGATATATTGTAACTTTTGTCCTTGAACAAGATGAGGCACAGTTTTCAGGTCCACAATAGTTTTATTGTCAGATTACAAGCAGGAATGGGAGCCTTACCCAGAAGCCCACTTACCCCCCTGATCAGGCTGTCATCTCTTTCTACAGAGGGGCTTCCTTGTCCTCTGCACCATGGTCCTTCTCCACCTGTTCCCTTAAAGCTGTCTTTCCTTTCTTTCTCTGTCTCTTCTCCTATGTCAGAATCCTTGCTTCCTCCTCTCCCTTTCTAGTTCTAGGCCGCTCTCATGTTATGTCTTCCTGCCTCCAGTTGGGCTCATCATCCTCTTCTTAGGCCCAATTTACACCTCCCCTCTGAAGTAATTTGACTGCTGTCTTTTCCTACGCTCATTTCACGCTGGTTTCAAATTTCACTCCCTGGATCTAAAGAGTACTAAGCAACAGGATCTGTTTAAAGCAGTAAAATGCTAACTTGACCACAGGAGGGCAATTAATGAATGTAAACAGTAATTTTTAAACTAGAACAAGTATGGTTTGAAACTAGAAACAGGTATAGACTTTTTAAAAAAAAACTAGAATGATTCCACCGGGAAAGTCAGATGTAGATTTAATCTTAGTCCTCTCAGATGACTTTCTTTTTTTTAGCCAGATAGCATACAATGCACATTAGATGGGCTGTAGCAGCCATATCCTCTTTTGGCCAGGATCATCCCAGCTGGAACCAGGTCTGTGTGAGTGTGCACTTCCTGTGGGTGTGGCTGGAGCTCCTGATGACCAACTGATTGTTGGGTTTGCCTGCACCAGCTGGGACAGCTATGCTGTCCCCATCCCCTCCTTTGTCATGACTCATATAAACTGGTATGGCCTTACAGCCTATCCTTTTCAATAAAAACATCCACTTCTGGTATGTAACACCTGATGTGTACTTCATCATCTAAGCAATTTTCCCTTAAATTGGTATAATATTGGCAAACAGTAATAAGGAGAATTAGGATGAAGTTTTCTCTTGGTCTACAATTGTTGCCTGGAATAGTCTTTTTTAAAAATAGATTTTTATTGAGTTTTTGTAAAAGAAAAACAAGAAAAAAACATACAAAGATAAAAACATACTAACAGATACGGAGTCCGTACTATATATATCTGGATAAACATTTCTACTAGAATCAATTTCTAATTCACCAAATTAGCTTATCACAGTTTTTATAGGAGCATACTGTCACAGGCTGGGTGCAGGCGGGGCGAGAGAGAGCGAAAGTCCAAGTCCAGTCCGAGGTCAGAATCAAGGAGTAGCAAGCAGTAGCCAAAAAGAACAGAGTCCGAAGTACAAACCGAGAGTGTAGTCACTGGAAGCCGGAGTCAAGGAGCCGAGAGTTCAAAGCATGAATCGGGAGCATGGGCAAGGAAGGTGCAGAGCGTCGTCAAACTGGCTAGTTGCTGGCACGAGGAACCAGCATCAGGAGGGGAAGCTAAATACCCCTCAGGTGCCGGGGTTAATTAGTGCTCAGCGTGTGTGTCCCGGCTTCTGTTGGGCTGCTGCACAGGTGCACCTCCCTCTGCCAGGACGCTAAGTCTTGCCTGAGCTGGTTCCACAAATGCACCGTCGGAGGAAGCGAGTCGGGGTGCTGCCTGTCAGGCATTGTTCCCCTGCCGCTGTTGCTGGGACAGGGGGTAGGGATATGCTGGCGAGCTCTGAGGCTTCATCAGGGTCAGGTGTGGGCTCTGCTGAAGCTGGGAGCGCGGGCTCAGCTGGAGCCAGGACTGCATCCTCAGCAGGACTCATGACACATACAGTTAAAATTAATTCATTTTTTAAGATATTCTTCTAACCATTTATAAACCTTAACCAGTTATTTTTGAAGATTTCATCTCCTTTATCTGCTAATTTCAATGTTAAATTATCAATTTCTGCAATCTCCAATAGTTTATAGATTATTTCTTCCTTAGAAGGAACAACTTCTCCTTACCAGTGTTTTGCATAAAGAATCCTGGCAGCAGTTATTACATGAATAATCAGATATTTATCTAATTTGTTAAATGTTTCTGGAATCATATTCAGCAAAAAAAACCCTCTGGCACAAATGGTATAGTCAAATGCAACATATTTTGCAATATTTCATAAATCCAGGTCTAATTTTTTTTACACATTTACACGTCTACCACATATGAAAAAAGAACCGACAGTTTGTTTGCACTTCCAACATTCATTCGACATATTTGGATACCACTTTGCTATGTTCTCAGGTGTCATATACCACCTATAAAACATCTTATAAATATTATCTTTGAACACCATTCATTTTGTGAGTTTTATATTGGTTTTCCATACTCTCAACCATTGATCTAGTTGAATATTACATCCTATATTTTGTGCCCATTTTATCATGGCAGTTTTTACTATTTCATCCTGCATTCTCATTTCTAGTAGTAGTGTATAAAATGCTTTTATATATTTAATATCATTTGCCAGCAATATTTTATCTAGCCCATTTGATTTCTCAGCAAAACCAGTTACTTTGTCTTTCGTATATCTAGAGTCAAGTTGTACTCTTTCCCACCAGTTTAAATTAATGCCTTGTCCTGCCTGGAATAGTCTTGTGTCATGGGAACTTTCATCACAAAAGCTGACCAAAAACCCTTAAGGAAATGAATATTGGTGCACTTAAATCACAAAATGATTTAATTATTAAAATAATTCAAATAAATGAAATTTAATTAAGTAATAATAAGTTATTACTTGTTAATTATCATCATCATTATCTTTGATCATAATTATGTGTGCTTGCACATGAAAGCTTATACTTTGAATAAAACTTCCTTGGTCCTAAAGGTGCCACTGGACTCAGACTCTGTTCTACTGCTTCAGACCAACACGGCTTCCCACCGGAATTTAAATTATGAAAGTGATGCTAAAATGCTTCTACAAATGTCAGTTGGAGGCTGCTTTGCTGAGCTGAGTCTGTTTTGGTCCCTGGTTATCTCCTTTTCATTCATGTTTTCTGAAATTGTACCACTGACGGCCTTTCCAGGTATTAAGATCAGCAAAGAATCCCGTTGCTCTTAAAGGCTAACACTTTGATTGTTTATTGACATAAGCTTTTGTAAGTAAGTGTCTGCTTGGGTTGTGGAACAAAATGGAAACGGTGATATACATTTTGGCACATACTTCCCTGAGGAGGAGGATCTTTAACCTACCCTGTAGAGATAAGCTGTCTGGAATCTTTGGGGGAGACAATACTAGACAATGGGAGAGATGTTCATTTTCATTTTTTACACACCAAAGTAAACACTGAATGTATCCAGTATGTTAAAACATTTGCTTGTTTTGTAACAATACATTGGAATTACTTTTCCATAATAAGAAACATTTATTTAGAATTCACCTAACAAAATGTTCCAGTGTCAAACATGCTATTTGGGCTCAGGGTGAGAAGAGAGCTTAAGCAAGCTACATAAATAAGAGATTAGTTACATTCTGCTGGTCATGGGCAGAATGATGGTGCATTGGATGAATTGACAAGTGAGTTACTGCTCTGTGTAGTGATGGATTAGATGCAGCTCAATTAATGTGATTAACGTGGTTGGTTTTTGTTTCTGTTTTTTTCAAGTGACTATGTGCCACACACAGTGTCTATCTCATGATTAAATTTCATTTAACTGAGAAATGCAGATCCACTACTTAATATGGGTGAAAAATGGTACACCACCCCCTCTGTGGGAGTGTGAAACCTCTGCATAAAGAGTATCCCTAAAATGAGTAATGTGTTGAGAACAATGCTTCAAGTGTGTTTTAGAAAAGCTTGGTTGTTTAGCAGATGAGCTGAAATGGAAAGTTAATCTTTCATGCATAATGAAGACAAAGAAAAGGCCCAGCGATTCCATGAAGTGTCTAGCTGTTCATTTGTCGGCAGAGGGATGTTTAATAGTTTCTGAAAGGTAGTATGCCTTTTATTTATTTATCAAATTTAGTGAGTTTAAGAGTGTCAACGTGTGAAGTGTTTATTCAAGAAATGGATTTCTGGCACATGGGCAAAAAGAGAAGTGAAATGTTTAGCTCACAATAAGGGTATATTCTAAGGTCTCAGACTAAGTATTCTGAGATGAGAAGAAATCACACAGGTCTGTGTTTATCTAGCTTCCACAGACAGACAAGGAAGGCTCCAGACTGGTATTAAAGCTGAAATGATATGGAATGCCTTCGCCAAACCCCAAACAATTACATCACTCTCTGAACAATATTGATAAAATGCAACAGAAAGAGACCTGGCCCTTTGCAGTTTGAATGCTCATTGCTGACTACTTGAAAACCCAGAAATACCTGACATGTTAAAGATGAAAAATTCTGTTTGTTTCAGGGCATAAAAAGCACTAACTCTCTAGAGTCTCAAGCTTTCTGAGATCTGCTACCTATAATTCTTTTCGTTTGTGATGCAAGGGACTGAACCTGGGATGATTGCGAGCAAAACATGTGCTCTGCCACTGAGCTATAGCCTCCTCTGTGCATAGGTCATAATTTACATCTACAGCTCACATATGAAACAAATCGTCTGATCATATTTTAGGATGACATAGAGAAGATGAGAGAAGCTCCTGTAGCCCTTGAATAATAACATTCAGAGAACACCCCCCCCTCTTGATTCTGCAGGGAGGACAAACAGGTACATGAAGATATTGAATGCATATTTATCATATCATGTTCCATTTCGAACATGAGAAGCACTTTGTTTCCCATTACCACTTAGGAGAGCATAAGAAACCTGATAAAAAGGATGACTCATCTTCACATCAGTATGCTTTGCTAATCAAGGGTCTTTGACTTGTTCCATTGTGAGATTTCCAATAGATGTGCTTAGGTATCTCTGGTGTTAATTCCAGAGGCACCTATTATTGGTTTGGTGAACATCATTGTTTTCTAGGCTGTCAACCTGTGTGCACTTTTCTGTCCTATGTGCACATGTGTGTGTTTTTTTAACCCCAGGTTGAATATAAGTGATCTAATTCACATTCTGCCCTTAATGCATTTCGATCTTGTTTCAGGTGGGATTTGGGACTTAAATAGCACTATTGGTTTTGGCTAATGATCTCCACCAACACTTGGAGACTGATCTATCAGCAGCATTTGATATGGTCTAACAAAATTAAATATATAAATAAATAAAATGGTCAATCATGATATTTTGGTGGATCAGCTTTAATCAGTGTTCAAAATAAATGGGACAACCTTCCATTGGTTTTGTTCTTTTCTTGTTGGCAGGAAACAGTTTTGATAGGGAAGGTAGAATTGGAGGTTAATGTGTGTGGCACCCCTGTGGTCCATTTTATTCTTGGGGCTTTTTGACCTTTATCTTAACATTTTAGTAGTGATCGTCAGGAACTTTGGAATAGGTTGTCACCAAAATCAGACTGATGCCAAACCATATTGCTCATTATCTAAGCCTCCAGAAGCAGATGAGAAGGTTCTGAACCAGAATATTGAGGGTGTAGTCAAGTGGCTGAAGTTGACCAAAACAAAGCTTAATTCATACAGAGGCAATGTTGGTCAGGAAGATAGGGTGTATTGATCTACCAGCCTTAGAAGTGGGGTTAAGCTCTCCTTAGTAGATCAAGTTGACAGCTCCAGGGTGCTCTTGAACCTGGCCTTGTCAAAGAAGAAACAGACACCATAAGAATGATATTACAGCAATATAAATGCAATTATAATGTGATAATTTGGTTCTTTCTTTCTTATTGATTTTACACATAATTAAATAAAAACTTTATATAACTCCAGTCCTGCATTAACTGTACTAGTTACCATTTGCTACTAGGCCCAACTGAAACTTAATATCTTTCAGACTTGTTGTAGCCTGAGACCCTCAAACTTAACAATCGCATCCCCAGTATTCTCCCATATGCCATGTTTTTCAGGGAGCCTTGTCCTGGTGGTGCCCTGGTGTCCTTGCAAATGGCTTGATCCTCTGAGCTCCAAGCCTAGTGGTTCACAGTATGGGATTCATTGCTAAGAGAGCCAGGTTGGTGTAGTGATTAAGAGCGCAGACTCTAATATGTGAGAACCCAGTTTGATTCCCCACTCCTCCACATGCAGCTGCTGGTGTGACCTTGGGTCAGTTACAAGTTCTTTCAGAGCTGTTCTCTTACCAGCTGTTCTCAAGAGAGCTCTCTCAGCCCCACCTACCTCACAGGGTGTCTGTTGTGGGGAGGGAAATCGAATGGGATTGTAAGCCACTCTGAGACTCCTTCGGGTAGTGAAGGCTGGGATATAAATCCAGTCTCCTCTTCTTCTAAGAGCCAGCTCCTTCTGACAGCAGCTTAGAGACTTCTTTGCTGCTGTATTAGTGCTTCCGTTCCCAAACATTGTGTAACACACAATGTGATGCTAAAGGCAGCAGTCTGCTATGCTACAGCAGAAGGACACATTACTAAAGAAAAGGGTAGGAGTTTCCTGAGAAGATAGATCTGCTCAATTCTCCAGACAATGGAAATACTTAATCACCTGTGGGTCAGGGCCCCGTTTGATCATGCCTAGCTTACTCCAGCATGTAGCAAAGAGATTACATTAGTGCATATTTGCAGTGTGCTTCAAAATGCCTGTCACATTTGACATAGAAGGGGAAACATTAATGTAGTCTATGAATGTGTGTGTTAAGTGCCGTCAAGTGGTCCTTGACTCATGGCGATCCTATGAATCAATGCCCTCCAAAACATCCTTTCATTAACAGCCTTGTTGGATCTTGCAAACTGAGGGCCATGGCTTCCTTTATAGAGTCAATCCATCTCATGTTGGGTCTTCATTGTTTGCTGCTTTTCCCAGCATGATTGTCTTTTCCAGTGACTCTGGTCTTCTCATAATGTGAGAAGTACGAAAGCCTCAGTTTAGTCATTTTAGCTTCTAGGGATAAGTCTATGAATACAGAGTAAAGAAATCCCAGCTTGGATGGATTCAAACACACTTAATCTAGAAGTGTTACTGATACTGAATTGTTATAGCTTGGATGTTGGAATGTTGTGCCCTTGAACTCTTCAGTGGCATCTTCTAATTCATGAACTTGTGGGTGCAGAGTTTCTGTTAGCTTCTTCTATTGCACTTCATTTTAAATGACAGTCACCCTCACCTCATGCATTAAATTAAGAAAACAACCTATCACTTGCATTTAAAAATACCAGTAAATTGGCCCCTGTCAGAATATCATCTTGTTAGCTTATTACTCTTGACAATTATGAACCTGTGAACCAGTATGGTGTAGTGGATAGAGTGGCAGACTAGGACTCTGGGTGACTTGGGTTCGAATCCCCAGTTTGACCATGGAAGCTTGCTGAGTAATCTTAGGCCCGTCACAGCCTGGCCTGCCTCATAGGGCTGTTGTTGTGAGAAAATGGAGGAGGGGAGAATGATGTTCTAAAAGCCTCTTTGAGTCCAAACTGGGATGAAACATAAGATATAAATAAATAAATGGAAATGCATACTTGGCTCGTTACTACCTTGTGCAAGACATTAAGTGCTTAAAGGAAGCTGACTTGAGAACAAAAATAAACTGATATCTTTGGCAAATACTTGAAAATTAAGAGCTCATTTTGTGATTTTTTTTTTCAGTGCAAGCTGCACACAGGGAAAAGCCTGCCCCGATTGCCTCCCATCTGCTCCCAGCACATTCTGAACAGGTTGTTTTCACCCAGTGCTGAATTCAGCTTTTGCTGTGTCTACTAAGCCAACATTACAGTCGTTTATGGTTGTGTGTCAAAAGCTGAATTCAGTACATGGCAGGTACATGTGTGTACACTCATTCAGGTGTGCACACATATACCTGCCATGCCCTGAATGCTGGAAAAAGCTGGAAGTTAACATGTTTGGGGTTTTCCCCCACAGCAACAGCTCATGGATGGTTGTTGTGAGACTAAGCCTGAGGTTTTTAAATGAAGGTACACTGTGGAGTTCCTGCTCCAAAAATGTGGAGAGCAGCAAAGTCAGTCAGGAAACCTGGTTGCATGGCATGCTTTTAATATAAAACAAGTCCAGTAGCTCCGTAAAGACTAGGGACATTTATTCCAGCATGAGCTTTTGTGAGTCAGAGATCACTTCTTTACATGCTATGAAGAGGATATATGATTTCCTATTTATAGCATTTAAAGAAGTGAGTTCTGACTCAGGGAAGCTCATGCTGGAATAAATGTCCCTAGTCTTTAAGGTGCCACTGGATTTCTGTTTCATTTTAGTTCAGTAGACTAACATGGCTACTCTCTGGGAAACTGATATTAGCTGCTCATGCGAAATGGAAGACTGTACCTAGAACTGTGACTTAAGATGTGTGACAGCAGCATGTCATCTAGGTCCACAAAGACCTTTCCTTAAAGAGAAATGCTTCATCTAGAATGTATCTGCAGTCCAGCATCCAACATCAAATCTCTGTGGTTCTGAAAACAACAGCATTTATTTCTGGCTATTGAGAATTCTGTATTCAGATACACAAAATATTAAATGTCATGCTGAAAGCTGCATATGGAATGCACATGTTTTGAGTCCACAGCAGAATGTTCAAAGTATGAAACATTTAAACATGATATCAGACTCCGAAACTGAGAGTCACTTTTTGACATTTCTGGGTCTTAAAATACATTGGGTTCAATTCCAAGTACTGCATATATGGAACAAGATCATGGAAGCAATTTTACTGCCTTTCTCCAGTGGCCCTGACACCCCCTGAAAAGCTACTGCAGAGAGCTGGGGAGCTTCAGAACAATACATTCAGATCACCTCCACTGTTACTGTACAAGTATTGAAGTATGCAGTCTCACTTGCTGGCAGTCTGAAATGACTGAATCTCAGCAAGAATTGGTAGGGTTGCTGGGTTGCCATGGCAGGAAGCTCCTGGCTCCTTTTTGGGATGTCTTTGCTGTGTGTACTTTGTGCATGTGGCATGATGATGTCACTGGTAGTGACATCATCATGCTAGAGCCATCACACGGTAACACTCCAGTGTTTGGGGCAAAAACTCTATGGTAACCATAGAGTCCCCCCCAAAAAATGTTAGAGTGTTGCTGTGTGATGTTGCCAGCATGATGACCTCACTACTGGTGATGTCATTGCATTGGTGGCGTTCCTGTGGAACACTGCTGTTTGGGGGCGGGGCTTCCCTTGCCAGCCACCTGATTGGTGGCAGATTGAGGGCCCTGAAATTGTGTGATTCCCTGCCCCGACCAGAGGATGGCAACCCTAAGAATTGCCCATGTGCTCTTGGTACATGCATAGGTCATCTCTTAATTTACATTTCTTTATTTATATGGGGGTTGCACTTCCCCAAAAGTGTACCCAAAGCAATGTACAAAAACAAAGAAAACAACAAAAACAGCATTGATTTAACCAAAAAGCTAAAACTTAAAGATTAGAAAAAAGTACTAATGTTAAGTGGAGGGGTTACAGTTTAGAGTTAATCATAGTAGAAATCTGTGAACAACTTTGTACATGTAAATTAGTGACAAATTCAATCGTGTTATTGTAGTGGTGATTATGTTGTGCAATAACTTCCTAAACTGAAGCCATGTAAAATTCAACTGCAGGTTAAGAAATTAACAGTTGTCTGTAGTCTAATGTCCTTATTTATTTTGCCATATTCTACAACCTTTAGAAGTTTATCAGATTTAAAGGTACATACATCTTTATTGTGTGGGAAAAGAGCTAATGTTAAATACTTGCAGAAGATATTTAGCCTTTGCCTTCCCTGAATAAAGACGCAGTGTGAACAAGTAATGACTCCCCCCCTCCTCAGAAATGGAAGATTGAAATGTCATACAGGATGGCGAAAACTGCTGACTTTTTCTGCCTCTGTTAATCCCTCACCTTCTATGCTAGTGGTGGAAGCATAAGTAACAACAGTACTTTGTGTTTAGGTACTCCTTAGATAAGCACTACTGAGAGCATTACAAACAACATACTAGCTTCATAAAAACCGCTCTTCATTAGTAAGTGTTCCCAATGTACTGATAAGGATGCTGAAGAGCAGAACCATCATGATCTCACCATTTTAATTTATTGATTTTGTAATTAGCAATCATATGACTCAAACTTCAGAATTCTGGTTGACAATTTTTTTTTCTCCTTTTACATCATTTCCTCTAAGGATGCAGCCATGAACTTTGCCTACTCCTATATTAAGAATCTCTGTTATATGTTTTAGTGATAGATTGCATATTTTTGTCAGGAGATCCACAAATTTGTGTTTCAGTTATTTAAGAACTCTTGGATGTATGCCTTCTGGGCCTGGTGATTTGGCAGGTTTTAATTTGTCCATCTGTCATAGGACGACTTCTCTCGTCACCTCAATCCGATTCAGGTCTTTTGACACCCCTCCTGAAATTGGCAGTTCTGGAGTGGGCATGCACCTCCCATCTTCCACAGTGATGACAGAGGCAAAAAGTGCATTCAGCTTCTCTGCCATTTCCCTATCATCATTTAGTAGTCCTTTTACCCCTTGCTCACCCAAGGTCCCAACTGCCTCCTTGGCTGGTTTTCTGCTTCTAATGTATTTGAAGGCCAACATATAAACATATGGAGCAGAGATCCATCAGTGGCTATTAGCCATAATGTATAGATAGGAACTTGCAGTCTGGGGCAAGTGATGTTCTGTATTCTTGGTGCTTGACCGGGGGGGGGGGGCAACAGTGGAAGGGCTTCTGCTGTCCTGCCCCCACTACTGGGCCTTCTGAGGGCACCTGGTGTTTTTGGCCACTGTGTGACAGAGTGTTGGACTGGATGGGCCACTGGCCTGATCCAACATTGGCTTCTCTTATGTAAAGAAATTTTTATTTTTGGTCTTTATGTTTTTTTTGCAGTATGTTCCTCATAGTCCCTTTTTGCCTGTCTGACTTGCATTTTATTTGCCATTTTATTTGCCCTTTTATTTACCTCAGTCAGACTAGCCTTCCATTGCTTAAAGGAATCCTTCTTGCCTTTTACTGCTTTTAAATACAATGACCTTTACTGTTCTTAAGGATTACTTAGCAAAAAAAAAAGTAGCATTTTATTGAACCACAGCATTTAGTGGTGACTCGTTTATATTATTTGTGCGTGTCTAATTGTCTATTTAAATAATTGCCAGCTGTACAGAGCAGTTAGGCAGCAAGGATGGGGAGGCAGTAGACTTCAGTTGGCCTGTATGAGAATCCACATGAGTGAAAAGCCAATTGCTCTGTACTTCATTGTTACTAAGGAATACCGTAAAACAACCTGTTGAACACCTACAAACTATTGAACTGACTGCTGAAAAATCACGTATCTGTTCACAATTGGTGAACAGGGCATGAGCCGAACCCCATTTTATCCACTCGGTAACACTTTGGAGGAGGTTAGGCTGAGAGAGAGCGACTGGCCCAAGGTCACCCAGCAAGCACCACAACAGAGTGGGGATTTGAACCAGAGTCTCCCAGAGTCTAGTCTTATACTCTGACCACTACACTCTTAACACTTAAGTCATCGTATTACATATTTTGCCTTGGATCAGCTGGTGCATTTATTTATTTATTAAATTTATACCGCGCCCTATTCCAAAAAATGGGCTCAGGGATGGCAGGATTTCTAATCATGTAGAATAATTCTCTCATCTCCCCATCCAACCCAAAGTGCCTTCCCAAATGGGGGGGGGGGGGTCCCATGTCCCAGCATTTCATTGGGGGAGGGGCTAGACAGGGAAAGGGGAGATGAGAAAGACATGCTCCAGTGATTCCAATCCTTATTTATTTCACTATGTAGACTTGTACTCCTTCAGCTAAAATGTGTAATTTATGCAAGATGTAATACCAATTGCAAAATCTTATAGTCAATTACACCCCCAAAAACAGTTTACAGATATGAGATTTTTATCTTTGTTTAAAAAAACTTTGCATTTACTTCTTTTTAGGAAAGTGTAAGGATGTTTTAACTACCATACATGGCAAACTTTTTTGAACAAATTGATGTGATTATTATGCAACTTGCCTGTACTTACTTGATAAACAACTTAATTCCTCTGGAACTCTGCATTTTAAGCCTGCTTATCTTGCAACTCATAAACTCTATGTTGTATATAAAATGATATTTGCATATTATCTTTGAGAACTTATCACTTTTGGATATTTTGCATGTTAGAACCATGTCTGCTGTTGTAGAAGTGATCAGCCTAAATGAGGACTTGAGAATTGTTGTAACTGTTTAGATAAAGGAATTCTGGTGGCTGTTAAATAGCTGTATGCCTGAATTGCTTTCTGTTGGTTCCCAGCAAGATTAGCAGTGATCGGTGTAAAAGCCTGCCTTGCCCCCCTTTGATCCCGTAGTATTCTTAAGAAAAGCCTTCATGTGTTCAATAAACATTAGTACCATTTATCAAACTCACTGAGCATTTATTTGTGGGGATTTCAATCTAGTCTGGCTCCCTAATTGTTGAAAAGGCTTCAAACAGAGAATTATACTGTCTAGAAGACTACTTTGGGATGTGCTACTTACTGTAGCATGTACCTTTGGGTAAATTTGGTGTTGTTTTGTTGGTGTACAATCTCACTCTTAGAGCAGTTCAGACTTTACACACAAATACATTGCAGTAAACTGGGATTTGTTTAAACCATGTTTTGTTGTAGAGACCCCAGGTCTACTAGATTTACCTCACAGACCACAGGGGGCTCATTCACCACAGTTAACCTACTGCTTGCCTCCATTCCCACCTCCAACCTGGAAATGAGGAACACTGGAACACAGAACTGGGCAAACTTCTGAAGCAAACTAACAAAAAGAATGGAATGGAAGAAATCTGTTCATCCATACATGGGCTTATAACCATTTTTGACTTTTAAGTACCAAAGTATTCATATGGTGCCCTGTTGGGAGGTATTGTTGCATCAGATGGCAGCTGTTTCCTTCTGGTATTGTTATTTATATTAATTAATGTGGCTCTGCATGTTACCCTCATGAGAGGAGTCATAATATGGGAATTACATGCACAGTTATATAGCTGATGATATAGTGGTAGCAGTTTTTGCTTCCATAAGGTAATGCTGATGTTCTCTGTGGTTCATTCTGAACCGTTATTTGGATCTTCAGAGAGTAGCTGCTGTTAGGATGGGATATATATTTGTATTCAGATGTTGGATTCATTTCCAAATCTCTCTCACACACAAACACACACACAAACACACACACAAATGGTGTATGTTAGGTTATGTTTGTATGTGTATGATGTATATAGAAGTATTGTGCAAACATAAGTATCTTCATTTTTATTTTATTTACTTAAAACATTTGTATGTTCTCTTTCCCACCCAATTTGGGCCCTCAAGTTGGAGAACAATTAAGAAAGAATAAACTTCAACCTTAAAAAACAGTATGTATAAATAAAACCAAAACAAACAGAAAGGAGGGTCAGTAAGGGTATGCCAGGTGAAACAGAGAAGTCTTCACCTGCTGGTGGAAGACAGTGATCAAGGGGGATAGACAAATAACCTCCCTAGCGAGGAAATTTCATGATCCTGGTGCCATTTCCGAGACTTGGGTTGCCATCATTCTGGCTTTAGATGGTGGGGGCACTCGAAGCAGGGCCTGCAATGATTATTGTATAGGTCTGCATGGAAGTAGGTGGTCCTTAAGGTATACTGGTCACAGGCTTTAAAGGTCAAGACCAGCATGTTGCATTGGGCCCAGAACCAGAATGGAAGCCTGGGCGGATTTAACAAGATCCAGGTGATATATTCCCTATGAACCACTCCAGGCAGCATTCTCACTACAGCACTCTACATCAACTGTAGTTTCTGGAGATTCATCAAGGTCAGCCCCATGCAGGGGCATAGAGTTTTGGAAATCCTTGCTGGGATGATGTTCTCCCCCCCCCCTCCAGGAAACCACCCTGCCTCCCCGGGCCCTTCCGAGGCCCGCCAGCCGCTGCTGCCGGTGCCTCTCTCCCTCCCCGCCACCCCTTCCCTCTCCCTCTCCAGCAGCTGCCACTGGGCCTCAGAAGGAGTGGCGCACTTTGCAAACTTTGCTGCCAACCGACCGACCGACGCCAAGGCTGTTCCTGGAAGGCACAAGAAAGCGAGGCAGAAGAAACAGCAGAAGTCCAAGTCAGCTCTCGCCTTTCCCCTAATGAATAATTCCTCCCCCCGACGGCTGCCAGGAGCCGGCTGGGCAGAACATACAATGTGCTCTCTCCGCCGCGGCTCCCAGGCGCCTCCTCCGCCCCTTCCACATGCCCCCCCAGGCAAAGCGGCAAGCGGCAGAAGATGGTGCAGTTCTGCGGCCAGTCACCAGCCGGTTCGCCTTCCCAGCCTCTTGTTTACTAGTCCTGGCTGGGAGCCCCTGCCCGGGCGGAAGCTCTGCAGCGGAGGGAGATGCCCCCACTGAACAAGGCGGGGAGGAGGAGAGAACCGGTCTGGTGTGTTTCTGTGCCTTTAACTGACAATCCGGTGCTGGAGGGCTGTTGAAAGTAGACAGGGTTCAGTACAGGGCCGGATTAAGGTGCTCGGGGCGCTGGATAGACGAGGGTGCCTCCCCAGGGAGGCGTGGCGGCAGGCGCTCCATTTTCCCGGGGGTGGCTGAGCCCCCCCCCCGGGAAATTTCGGGGGTGGCTCAAGCCCTCGAGCCCCCCCATACTCTATGCCTATGGCCCCATGTATGGCACATTGCAGTAACCTTATCTAGGTATTACCAGGACACATACCACAGAGGCAGGATCTTTTCTACTCCAGAAAAGCCACAGTTGGGTCACCAGCAGAAGCTGGTCAAAGGAATATGTGGCCACTTCTGCCACTTGTCTATACAGTTGGAGGCCAAAGTTTAGCAGAATCCCCAGACTTCAAAGCTGCTATTTTAGGAAGAGTTCAACTCCATCCAGAACAGGACACACCTCAAATCCCAGATCAGTCCTTCCAGCCACCGGTAGCTCCTCCATATTGTCAGGACTGAACTTCAGTTTATTGGACTTCATCCATCCCCAAACTGCTTCCAGGCATCTGTTCAAGCTTTCCACAGTCTCCCTGGGATCTGCCAGAAGTGCAAGATAGAGCTGAGTGTCAACTGCATATTTGTGACAAACTAGCCAAAATCTCAGCAGTGACCCACAGGCCAGTGACCAAGCAGCAGTCCCCAGCACCTCCTTCTGAAACCTACCTTCCAGGACCAAAACCACTGTAAAATATGGATACCGAAATGGTATCCATGAATGGGAGCAGTTTGTTTGGAGAGGACCCAGACAATACACTACCATTCATGGCTATCATTTGCTTCCCAATCCAAGGATTTCTCAGGTGTCTATGAAGTGGAAAGTTCTATACTCCTTTCCAAATTAAACTGTGTAAGTATTTGTTTTTTTGGACAGGAAAGGCTCATCAGTTTGGTTATCTTCTGTGGTGCATGTCTGGATGTAGTGATCATCTGGCAACAAAGAAAGAACAAACAAATAGATTTACTGCACTTTCATAAAACAGGGTGTTTTTTAAATGAAAGCTGCTTTGCTGTGTTTTTATTCCAAAGTGTCATGCATAGAAGAGTTCTAGTTCAATCAGTATGTGACTTTTCACCTTTTTTTCCTGATGGAGATGAAACCCCTTGTTCAGATTCTGTCAAGAATCACAGTAGGCAGTGTGGTGCAAATTTATAAAATGATCCCGGTATAGTGGAAATATAGCATATGAACTAGGGTTGCCAGCCTCGAGGTGGAGCCTGGAGATCTCTCAGAGTTACAATGGCTCTCCAGGCTGCAGAGATCAGTTCCCCTGGAGGGAAATGGCAGCTATAACAGGTAGCCTCTATGGCATTACTCCCTGCAGAGCTCCTTCCCCTCCCCAAGTCCCACCATCCCCAGGCTGCACTCTCAAATCTCCAGGAATTTTTCAACCCAGAGCCGGCAACCGTAATGTGAATTGCTGCAAGAGTCTGATTTTTCTTGCATTTGAAGAATTCTCTTTCAGATGGAAAAATGTAAAAAGCTTTGTCTCTCAATTGTATTTCCGTGATAAACAACAGGCCTCTAGTTTGCGAAGTAAATCTAACGTACAATATGAACATAAAAGAGCCAGGCCTACATTTTTGATTGCTATCGGCCTGCTGCATCAGTCATGTATGGAACAGGTATCTGGACAGAGAAAATTCACCCTATTGTTGATAATAAAATATCTGTCATTTTGTTTTCTTTGACAGCTTTTTGGAGACAACAGCCTACTTCTGTATGAAACCAAAAATGGGTGAAAAGGAGGTGTCCTTAAATGCTTTCTTCAGTATTTGGCATGAATTCAGTTCTGATTTTAAAGAGTTCTGGAAGAAGGAAAATAAACTTATTTTGCAAGAAAGGTGAGTATCTATTTTATGATAGCATTTAAAGGTTTTAAATAATGGTGTTGTAAGTACAACAAGGCTACATAATCTACACCCTGTATCAAAATTTGTGTGTGTGTGTGTAATTGCTTTTCTATAAAACTACAACAGAAAAGTGGAGGGGGAGCTACAAACTATGGCACAAAGAAAAGAAGGCCACTAAAAGCCCAAGTGGCAGGGGTCATTTTCAATGTTACATAGCTTACTTGAGATTTCACTTACAATACCTTTTAGTAAGATGAAGCATAAGTGTTATGTTTATATACTATTTAGTAATACAGAAGGATTTTTTAAAGGCTGAAATAGGTATGTCAGACAATTCATAGGTCGAAACATATAACTGAATTCATGTTTCTTATTTTTTTGGTTTCTTCCCCATGGGCTTATTTTTATCAAAGTCCCATTTGACTTTGAGTAATTTAGGGGCAGCAGCTCCTAACTCAGATTCAGGAGCTGTTCGATGTGTCTCCATGTCTTCTTAAATCATAGTCGCTGTGATCTGATGTCTTGCCATCCTGTGCAGTTCCTTATGGTTTGTCCATTGTTTGACACTGCTCCAAGAAGGCTATGGCTTTTGTAACAGAGTCCACTCTTTCTTTTTTGTCCTTAAATTTAAACGTGAGCCCTTCAGGAAATAGCCATTTGTAGAACGTGGAATTTTTCTGTAGAAAGGTTGCCAGATTTTTATATTGCTTCCTCTTTTTCCTGATTTCAAATGGAATGTCTTTTAATACTTTTATGTCTGTACCTTTGATTTTTAGGGCGGTCCCATTGGTCACTTTAAGTGCTTGATCTCTGCTTGATCTTTTGGAGAATCTCAAAAAACCTCTCCGGGCAGATTATTTTTCTTGATGTAATCTGGATAGGTCCGATAAACCATATCTATATCTTCCGCTGTAGTATATGCAACCGGTGCCAAGGCAGCACTTAAAAGCTTCTTCAGATCTTCTCCATTGCGTTCTGGGACTCCCTGGAATCTCAGTACATAATTTGCTCTTTCCATTTGCAATTGTAACAATTGATGTTCATCTGAGGTTTTCTTTTTTTCCACTGCCTCCAATCGCTGTTTAAGATTTTTAGTCTTGGCATCCACTTTTTTTAACTGATTTGGCAGTTTCCTCTGATCTCAGATTGGTTTCTTCAAGCCGTTTTTGAAGAGTATCAAATTTTGTGTTGAGAGTTGTCATCTGGTCCAGCAGAGGGTGCAATGCAGCATTTAACATATTTGAAAAGTCTATGGTTGCTTCCACTTTAGATGACGACATATGATTTTCATAGTCAGAGACAAGTTGTTTACATTTGGGGAAAGTTCTTAAAAAGTCTCTGGAGCCAGTTAGAGAAACTGCTTTAGGCTAATCTGGCTCCTATTTCAGCCGAGAATGCTTTGGTTGCGCCCCTCCTTGTCTCTGATGAATTTTAAAGAGTTCTTGTCTTTGTTGGGGTGGAGTTAACTCCCACCACCACCACTTTAAAGTTGAGGATCGGGGGCTTAAACACCTATCTGGCCCTTTGGATTAGCATACGAAAGACTCACGCTTCATCAGTCATCTTCTGCCAAGTAAGAGAAACACTTTTTGACCACCTGCTCGCTTGTCCTGGTGTGTGTCTCTGTCGCCATTTCTGGTTGCGCAGTGGCGGGACCTATGAGGGCAAAGAGGAGCCTCAATCCCTCAGCATTCACCTTGGGAGAGGCACCTCTCACGCCACAGCTGAGAGCCCCCTACAAGGGGTCAAGGGGGGACCGGGTCCAGCCAGTATCCCTCCCTGCCACCATGGGCACAGGCCACTATCATCGGAACTCCAATGAAAGCATACTTCTACAGTGAGCGCCAAAACCAGAAATCCACCCTGTATCAAAATTTGTAATAGTATAGATCCGCTTACTGTTTAGACACTTTTGATAATGCCAGGCTATAATTCTTACCTCCTTGCACTTAAGACACTGGCTACGGAGTCCTTACAGAGAACTAGTTCAGGAGTTCTGTTGTGTAGTTTTATTTTTCTTTATTTACCTAAATTCTAGTTTTCTAGGCTTTCTGTAAGCTGCTGGGAGTCCCCAGTGGGGGAAAAGTGGAGTATAAATCATTAAGGAAAAAACAAATTATCCTGTTGTTTATAGTTTTTTCCCTTTTCGGTTAGCTTCTCAGGTCCTCAGTCTCTGGCCTTGATCTCATCATTCTTCTTACACCCAGGTGACTCCTTGCAAACTATACTATAGCTGTCCTCCTTGATATAATAAGGAGTCTGGAAGTAGCATGTTCAGTCAGTCTTGCAGCACTTGCCCTGGCAGCCATTAAGTTTTTGGGTCCAACTGAATCCACCCTTCATAGTACTCTGTAGCCCAACACTTGCATGTTTGCAAGAACATCTCAGCCCATGTGACTACCCCTCCCCAAATTTATTGGCATTGGTTAGAAAAGCCCCTCCCAAGAGACCCCCTCATTAACAGAAATAAGAACTATAATGAGACAGAGCAAGTCACTTTCTGGGGAAGCCCTTACACTGTATATCCCACCTTTCTCCCCAGTGGGGACCCAAAGCGGCTTACATCATTCTCTTCTCCTCCATTTTATCCTCACAACAACCCTTCAAGGTAAGTTAGAGTGAGAGTGTGTGTCTTGCCCATGGTCATCCAGAAACCTTCCATGGCAGAGTTGGGGTTTGAACCTGGGTTTCTCAGATACTAGTCCAACAACTCTAACCACTACCCCACACTGGCTCTTTGTGGGGGAAAGGCTATGGTCACTTTATTCAGCAAGATTTGGGGCTATTTTATAGTGCTGAACTTTGATGATGTTACTGAGATTGTATTGATATTTTGTTTTATATTATATATTGTTACATGTTTTGAGCCCTCTTGGGATTTAAATATTTTATACAGATTGGTAGCCTCTCAGTCTTCTTCTCCTTCTGATTCTGTCCCCCCAAAGATAAACCTCCAGAAGTGGTTAGAGTGTTGGAGCTGGACTGGGGAGAAATAAGTTTAAAACTCCCCTAAATCATAAAGTTCTTTGGGTGGCCTTGGAGTACTCTCTCAGACTCAGAGCTTTTGTGAAGAAAAAATGGGAGGGGGTTGTTCTACATATATCACCTTGAGTCACTTGGAAAGGCAAGACCGAAATGTGAGAATACTTTATAGGTTCAGTGTTCTGTGCTGAATTTCTGCTCATTTTCACTCTGAAGGCATTGCTGAATCATAATGACCAGGAGTCCTTTGGGGCTGGAGTGAGGCGGAGCGCAGCTCTGTCAGCTCAGGAGGTGCAGTAGGGCAGCCACGGGCCGAATCAGATTCAGCCCACTGCTGAATTGCTGCCGAAATTTGGCGGCAACTTTTAAAGCGGCTGTAGGGGAAGGGGTTTGAGGCAGAGGCTCCAAACTTGCAGGGTAGCTTCTGGGACCTCTCCCACAAATGCCCACCAAGTTCCAAGAAGATTGGACCAGGGGGTCCAATTCTATGGGCCTCCAAATGGGTTGCCCCCATTCCCTCCATTGTTCTCTATAGAGAACAATGGAGGGGATGGGGCAACCTTTTTGGGGGCCCATAGAATTGGACCCCGTGGTCCAATCTTCTTGAAACTTGGTGGGTATTTCAAGGAGAGGCCCCAGCAGCTATCCTGCAAGTTTGGAGTCTCTCCCTCAAACCCCCTTTCCTCCAGCCCCTCATCTATCCTATGAGTTTTTGCCATTGATTTCAATGGCCCATAGGGTATAATGGGGCTGAAACTGACATTCCCTTTCTGACACACTTCCAGTGATGTCAGGGGACATGGCATATGCTAATTAGTTATGCTAATGAGTTATGCTAATGAGCTCCTGCACCTCTTTTTCTATGAAAGGACCCCTGATAATGACTGAATGCCATCTTCAGAGTGATCCCTTATCTTTAGCAGTATCTGTTGGTGGCATAATTTTTATATCCCTACCTACATGTTGTTTGTCTTCAAGGGCTTTCTACTGTACCTTTCTTTTCCTGATCAGTCCCCCAGTTTGCAGCCACAATTGACAAAAGTGGAAGGACATAATTTGTATGATTGATAAAGTTTATGCTTCTTTAATTCTATATTGTGTGTGTATGTTTTATAATCCACCTTTCTCATTGAGACTTAAGGTCAATAAGGATGGGACATCCAACAAATAGTGCGGTAGGATTTAAATTGCAGAAATCTGAAATGCTTTTTAAGTAGACCAGCAAACACAGGATGCAGTCTAAATCCTCCTATTTGTGTGAATGGTTTGGGTCTTGTGGCCAGGCTTTCAGTAAACAAGAGGGAAGAATATTTATTTTGGGTATAAAGCACCATCAAGGTGTGTGACTCTGTAGAGAGTATGAGAAGACAGGTCTCTAACTTTAGAATCTAAAGTTAGAGAGCAAAGGTTAGTGGCGGAGATAAACTAGGGAAGAATTTGTTTATTCCAGTTTTGCTCCTCCTACTGGTTAGCCATGTATGCTTCTTTTGCTAGCAAAGGCAACAGCTGCTTTTTAAAATTTCCGGGCAGTTCTGGGTTTGGCGAGGCATAGAAGAAAGCTAAGCTCCTTGCTCAGTTGCTGTATTGCATCAGCACCAATCACTCATGGACAGCACTCCAAGTGACTTGTAGCTGCTGTCATGAAATTTCTCAGTCCATATCCTCAGCAATGTGAATGGCTGGGAATGAGGTTAGAGGCTCAGCTTTCTGCCAGTGTCACTGTGGATTTCATAAAGAAACATGTATATGGTTTGCACATTCCTTACTCTAGGCATTCCATCATACCATTCTGGGAAAGTGCAGTTGCCACATACTGCCTTGGAATTATTGTCCTGGGAGAACTTGATGTAGTGTCCCCTGAGAACAAGCCTTTATCTCTCCAAGTTACTGTGAAACATCATTTCAGTCAGCTTCAGTCTCCTGAGTTATCGGAGTCTCTCCTTTTTTTAATGACAAAATGTGATATCCTTTGTGGATCAATGAAGACAAAAGTGATATTGGTATCGTGGAGAACAGAAAATTAAGAACACATAAAAGCAGTTTTCCATTACCAGCCACAAAAATTAGGATTTTCCAAGACCGTTAAGAGAATGTTGGATCTCCAGAAAACACCTCATTCTATCAATGGTTGGGCATCAATGAGGTCCGTGTTTTTAAAAAGGACATTGGGTGAGCAACTGCTGAGAGTGGCTGAAGTCCAGGCAGCCCCGCCATCACAGGGATTTGATCCAACAAGGGAATTCTAATAAACTCATCTATATATCATCATGTTAATATTTCTTTATGAATGGCTTTAGTGTTATCTCAGCTCCTTTTGGTTTTCCCTGGCAAACAATTAATGACATTAGTTTTTAACCAGAATCACGCCTTTGAGAAGCTGATTAATTTTACTTTGTTGCAACAATGCTGTGACAACATCTTCCTTGCATCTTGACTCTAATTAACCTTTCCTGGCAACTAACCCCCCCCCCCCCCCCAATATGTAACACTTGAGGAAATCTGTTTTAGTGTCTCTGAGGAAGTGTGCATCTACACATGTGAAGTCTGTCAGTTCTCGCTTATACCCAGAATTTAACTTTGTTGGTCTTGGAGATGTGACTGGACTGAAACTTAGCTCTTACATCTGTCTGTCTGTTTGTTAACTCTTGAATTTGTACGCTAATTTGCTGCCATTCACAGGTCTTAACTGCTTTAATCCAATCTCAGCTATACTTATCACCCAGATACTTATGCATCTTGACTATAACTATCCCTTCCCAGCAACTACCCCCCCCACACACACACACACCCTCTCTCTACCTATATGTCAGGCTTGAGGAAATCTATTTCAATGTATCTGATGAAGTGTGCATGCACACGAAAGCTTATACCCAGAATTAAACTTTTGTTGATCTTAAAGGTGCCCCTTGACTCAAACTTTGTTCTTTCAGAATCTCCCCATGTTCAAGGAGTACCTCAAGCAGCTGCCTATATCTTCCCCCTGACATCAGCATGTCTAAATGTTGCACCTGCTAAGTCTATATTTTAACTTGCTCCCAACACCTTTGACCCTTCTTTTTATTCCAGAATTTTATTTTGAATACAGACTTAAGAAAAACAACAAGCCCGTGTGGTATGTGCTGCATCTTTGAGTAACCAGATATTGTTTTCTGAACAATGGGTTACATTCCAGTCATTCATAATATATGAGGATATCCAAGGATTTACTTAGCTCAGCATTGACAGCTATAGAGTGTGACTGCACTCTGTTCTTTTACTGGCCATCATTATTTTTCACTTAGAAGGTCTTTGCCTAAATTGGAGCAACTTTGTCTTCCAGCCTGATGGCAGGAATCTTAATTGCTCATTCCAAGGTTTTCACCCCATCATCCCCTCCCATTTCTCTTTTGTCTTAGGCAAGGTGTGAAGTGAAAAGGATGGAAGGTTTTTTTCCTGCAATCAACTGCTTCTCTTTGCTTCCCATGAAGGGAGACAGGGCAAAAATGTGTTAGTATAGCCCCTTCCGTCATTCTTTTTAATGGGAGAAGCAGGGAAGAGTTTCACATCTCAGATGTTATTTTTGTAAGTGGGGCAACTGCTCTTACTACCCTTTCCATATCTGCTTGGTACAACTGCCAGGTAAAAATGTGTCAATGTAAGCAGGCTCAGGTCTGGAATAAAAAGGCAAACAGGTAAGAAACCTAAGCATTGCTTTTCAGGAAACTTACTGGCAAAGGATAGCCCCTTCTGTTTTCTGTCACCATGACTACAGACCAGGGGGCTCTCCTGACCGGGGGAAATGTCTCCCTCCACACACACCTGTATGGATTAATGTTCCTGGAAGTTAAAATGCATCTTAAAACATCTTCCAGTGCAAGAATTTCTAAGGGGAAATTAAACTGCTCTGTGTGCCAGTAGAGTAACTGTAAAAAAAAAAAGTTGTCTTAGTCTAGTCAGCAGAGTTGCTTTTTAGACTGATAGATAATCCTTCAAATTGTTCCTGAGAGATCTCAGAGATCTCTCTGAGGTGAGGGAGAATAAAGCTGCTTTGAAGGTTCCATTGGTCCCCTTGGCATACTGGTCTTATGTTCACCTCAGACAGCAGAAAGGCCACCTCCCTTCCCATTCTGCCTTATTTGAGAAAGTTTTGCACCACATGAAGTGATGACAGGGTAACATTTTTTAAAAACTTGCTTGAAGCTAAGCCCTGGTTAATATTTGGATTTGAGACCAGCAAGGAATTCCAGGGTCACTGTTCAGAGGAAGACAATGGCAAACCACCTGAGTTAGTCACTTGCCTTGAAAGCCCTATGGGGTTGCAATAAGTGGGTTGTGACTTGATGGCACTTTACGTACCTGCACACACATACCCACACAAAGTTCCTCTTCACTGGGTGCAGGCACAAACTAGCCCTTGCATCATAGCAGGAACTCCAGCTGTTTATGAAAAATGTGCCTAGGCAAGATTTCTACACAGCTGTAAAGGTAAAATAAGATTCATCCCTGGGCCTGTTAAAATAAATGTGGTTTGTTTCCACAAACCCCTCTTTTTTAAAAAAAAAGTTTATATTGAGTGCAAATACTAAAACTTCACTTTACAGGATTTATCACATACATAAGCTGAAGTAAAATTATCTGAATTATTGATGGACAGTCTCTCCAACCTCATTTGATTTTAAACTGGTAGCTACTTCCACCCTTTCAAATCCCAAGATGCATCTTGGAGTTGCTTGACTATAAAAGTTGCCCATTCCTGCAAGAATAGCAGTTAAGCTGGCACCTGGTGTGTCATGTTGTACATCTAGATGAAAGGAGAGATTCCTGGCCAACATGTCTCCACAGCTCATTGATCTCTCTCTGAAGAAAGACTGGTATGTCTCCCTACAGATTACTCGGCAGGATGATTTAAAGCTTGCTGTTGAACGATTTAAAGTCTGGCATTGTGTAGCTATGTATTGCATAGGAAGGAGCATAGGGGGAAGCTGTCACGGCTTCTTCCAAAGAAGGGCATTAAATCTTACAGCACAAGGCCCGTAAATTTAAAGAATCTTTTGTTCTCTTTCAAAATAGGAAACAGTCAATTTGACTAGAGAGTGAGACACCTTGGAGACATGGGAAATATTATTTGTTTGTTTGGGGCTGGAAGGTTAGAAAGGTGGAACATTTTTACCCTACTTTCATTGTAATAACAGCAGGTTGATCAGGCTTCTTGACAGTGCAATCCTAAGCAGATCTATTCAGAATCCTTCTAGAGTCAATTCAACTGGGCTTCCTCCCAAGAAAGCGTTCTTAGAATGGTACTGTAGGTCAGCTGATAGAAACATCATCTTATGGCTTAGTGCTGCATCTCTCCCAGACTAAGCCAAACCTGCTGGTGGTTCAACTGTTTCTGCCCCTTTACATACACAACTCACAAGCCCCCTTTGAAACACCATCTTTCCTTTTGCCCATTTCTTAAGCTCTGCTGTTGTTTTTTTTAATTTCTCTTTTTAATCAGGCCTATGATAGAAGGTTTTTGAGGTCCCACTTAGAATATGCTGCTTATCTGTCTCTCTTATATGCACACTCACACATTCATATGCAACCTTTCCTCTTACATCAAATCTTCCTTTCCCCTAAACTGTCTCAGTGAGAGGTAGGGGCATCTACCTGATTTGCTTTAAGTGGGGACCAATATATGTAGGTATAGGGGTTGTGGGGGGTGGAGACACTTGTCATTTGCAAGTACAACCCAGAAGTGATAATGGGTAGCTTTAGGGATCATCAGAAACTCAATGATTGTACATGGAAATGGCATGCCAGCACAGCAGATACCAGCATTTTGGTGGGTTTTGTTTTGTTTTCTTTCTTTCTTTTTTAAAAAAACACCCTTTCTCCCACTGCAATCGCAGCAATCAGCAGGATAATCCTATACACAGCAGGACAATCCTATATACAGCTCAAGATTTTATCCACTTCTATATAAGACATTCATGCTTTTAGTGTAGTTGAAAAAGTGTTATTGTTTAGCTTAAGCTTATACTATGTGATTTGGAGGCCAAGCTACAATGCTTTGTGGCATCAGGTGATGCAGCCATTCTCTCCCAAACCATATTGGGCCTTTCATGTGCTCTTAAGTCATGGCGCCCATCATCACGTTTTGTGGTGCATGTCAAGTGTTTTTAGAAAGTGGGTGGAGCCAGGAGGAGCTTTTGACCAGCAAGGCTGTGCAGATTTATTTTAAATGTTGTTGTGGCAGCCATTTTGTCACTGGCTCTACCTCCACCTCCTGAGCAGTCATTGTGTGGCTGTGTCCACCACACTGTCAGAATTGCGAAGGTGCCTGCAGACTCAAAAAAGATTGGGGAACCCCTATCTTAAGGAATTTGCAAAGCATTGCATCCTTGAAAATTAATTATGACAGAACCAAAGCTTTGGTATTTTCAAACAACAAAATTCAGTTAAGATGGTTCATGGATGAACACATACTGGAACCAGTGCAGCTCTGCAAGTATTTGGGTATAGTATTTCATTCTTCAGGCAAATGGTTGGCACATCTCTGGCAAGCACAGGAGAATGCTGAACACTGTGCTTGAGCAATTGCCAGATTTTATTGTGTTTAATGTGGATGTTTTGTCTCAGCTATGGTTTACATATTACAAAGCAAAAGTGGTGACACAACTAGTGTATGGGGTAGGATACTGTATGGGGTTTGTAGGATACAATCTGAATGTAGAGAGGATGCAGTCTCAGTTTCTTACAGGTATTCTAGGATTGCTTAAGTGTGTAACAAAGGTGTGTAATAAACAGCAAGGGGAATATGTTCATTAGCAACTATAGCAAGGATCACCACCATAAACTTCTGGCTATTTGCCACAGAGATCCAGCCTCCAGCCTCTCTAACCCTGAAAGATGCATTATGAGTAAACTAGGAGTAAGGCCCGTAGTGGGAAGAAATACAGTGAGCTCTAGAAAAAGGTAAATGTCCCAGCTGTGGCTGGTAGGGTGTCAGAGGGAAGGGGAAAATAGAGGGAGGCGAGCCATGTTTATTTCCTTTTGCTTAGCTATAAAGCAAGGTTATCCCAAGTCATTCTCCTGCCTCAAGTGGGTAGTATGGGAGGACAGCCGCATGGTAATAGGTATGCCTCCCTCCATCCCTGACTTATGTTGATTTGGGGCTATGCTGTGGCAGCTAAGGTAGAAAAGCACCTCCTCCTATGCCATGTTTCCTGGGTTCCAAGGGTCTGGAAAGTGGGTTCATAGACAATTACAGGATTGCCAACTCTCGGTAAAATACCTGTATATTTGAGGGGTAGAGCCTGGGGCAGGCAGGGGAGTGGGGAGGGACCTCAGCAGGGTATGATGCATAGAGTCCACTGTCCAAGGCAGCCATTTTCTCCAGGAGAACTGATCTTGGTCATGTGGAGATCAGTTGTAATAGCTGAAATCTCCATGTACCACCTTGAGGTTGGCAAGATTTAGGGGAAGGCCAGTTTTCTTGAAGGACTTCAGTGAGGTATACTGCCAAAGAGCTCTCCAAAGCAACCATTTTTTCTATGGGCAGTAGGGTTGCCAAGTCCTACCTTAATCCTGTCCCCGGTCTGGGACTTCAGCGCGCATGCAAAGCTGGGCACATTGCCAGGGCGACGCTCTAGCAATCACCCAAAAACTCTATGGTATCATAAGGTTCAAAGTGTCAAAAGTGGGGGTGCAAGAATGGAGGAGCTGGCGGGATGGGCCAATAGGATGCTAAGGCAGCTTCCCCAGTGGCCAATGGAAGAGTAGGTGACTCATCCCCTTCACCGCTTGGCTTGTATATATTATTATAGATGAAGGAAAGCTATAACCTAAGAAATTAACAGTTCATGATTTGCTCACCTGCTTTTACTATCTTACAGTCTGGCAAAAGCACAGGCATTAGTGAAGCAAAGCTTTTGTGATCATAACATGTATGCTTTAGCACAGGGGTGGGCAAATAGCGGCCCGGGGGCCACATGCGGCCCGCCACAGAGTTTTTTGTGGCCCGCCAAGACAGTCGGCCACGTGGTGTGATACGGTATATTTGTCTCATTAAACTGATTCTAAAATTAAATATGCTTGCAGCTGTAGATGATATGAAATTAGCACAATAAATAAATTGAATAAAACTACCACTATTTTATTTAATTTATACTTATTGATTTTTATGATACAATTTATACCTTTTCTGAAATGCAAAGTTAACTAATGAATGCAATCATTTTAAAAGGTGTGGCCCTCCCCTAACCTCCGCTCCCACAAAGTAGCCCCCGAGCCAAAACAATTGCCCACCCCTGCTTTAGCATATAGCTCTTTTAGTCTTACTCAACCTTTAAACTTGGACCTAAATTTTCTAGTACCCAAGAAATGGGCAAGTTATTTAGATACCTTAGGTATCCCAAAATAGAGGAGATCTTTTACTCCAGCCCATTGTAAAGTTTTGCCTACAGCAATTATTGAGGGTTGCTATGTGTACATCCCCTCAAACAGTATATTGCATCCTTTCAGTGCAGAGTTGATAGCATGTCCCATGAGCTGCTATCTTGCAATTATAATAAGGGAGTTAAAGACAATAGAATTACTCCATTTTTGGCTGTGCTGCCAGGTTGTTCAGAACAGCTTATTACCCTTCTTCTTGCTAGGAAGAATGTGCATATTTCTGAAACAGTGGCAATGTTTTTTCAGTGTAGCCATTGAAATAAGGTCCTGAATGGTGAAATCACTCTAGAGTTTTAATAATTTCTGTGTTCTAACGCTTGTATTTTAAAGGTCTGTTGACCATATAACAAACTTCTGGTTGTTGTTGTTGTTGTGCCATCAGGACCTTTGCTGGAAATTCTCATTGAAGGAGAATTAGCACTGCTTGTTGCAAAATAAGTGAAGAATGACAGCATGGAGGGATTGCAAGGCAGCACTTGATGTTACTACAGTTGACCTTTTACTGAAGGGTAGTTTTGGTTAGGAAAACAGCTTATGCAAGTAAAACAGATTGAGGTGCCAAGTTCAAAAGCAGACCATCAATCTCTATCTAAAAATGAGGCTCCCTGAAACCATAAATTTCTAAAAAGTCAGTTACTACAACAACAACAACAACAACAATAACAATAAAGTCACAGTCGACTTATGGTGAACCCTCAGGGGCTTTCACCGTGAGCAAAGGTGGCTTGCTGTTGCCTTCCTCTGCTTAGCAAAACCCCCACCTTCCTTGGTGGTCTCCCATCCAAGTACTAACTGTTGCTGACCCTGCTTAGCTTCCAGGTTCTGATGAGATTGGGCTGATCAGGGTTATTCAAGAATGGTTACTATTTCTTCAGGATATTTCTCTGCCACCTCTTCAGAGTCCTGCTTGAGGTGGCTTACTATTAAATAACGTGAAAATATAAAATGCCATTTATTTATTTATTTAAAACATTTATTAGCTGCCTTTCTTCCTTAGGGAGCTCAAGGCAGCTTACAATATAGATAAAACACACGAAATACAATGCACTGAAAACATAAAAAAACAACATTTAAAAATCACACAAACAAGCCATTGGACATAAACAGCATAAATCTATCCATACAACAGATCTCAGACTAGAAGCAGAGCATTAAAAAGCTGGCAAGATAGACTCAAGTCCAGTAGCACCTAAGAGACCCAGCAAGATTTTTGGGTTTTAAGATTGTGAGAATCAAAGTTCCCTTTGTCAGGCCCTGGGTGGTATCTGACAAAGGGAGCTTTGACTCTGAAAAGTTTACACCTTGAACATCTTGCTGGTCTCTAAGGTGCCAGTGTACTTGAGTCGAACTCTTCTATTGCAGACTGACACAGCTACCCTCTGAAACAATCTTCAGAAGAGAGGGAATTCCAAAGGTGAAATGCCACCAGAAAATACCATCTCAGTTGCCACCCACCTCACCTCTGAAGATGGGCACAGAGAGCAGGGCTTGCGAGGCAGATTGTAACTGCTGGGCTGGATAGTATAGGAGAAGACTGTGTGTCGGGTACCCCGGTCCCAAGCCATTCAGGGCCTTAAAGAGCCAGCACTTCGAATTGGGCCTGGAAGCAGATGGATAACCAGTGTATCTCTCTCAGCACACCTTTATCTTTAAAAAAAGCAAGTAGAAACTACACTGCCTTTTAAAATTATAGCTGTTGCCCTTCAGTTTTTCCAGAAAGTGCCAAAGTAATAGACAGATAAATATGATTCTAGGAGTATTTTTTACATAAAAATGATAATTCTGGCTACTTACAGCTGATTGTTGGAAAGTTTATCCTCACTACTTTAACTTTCAACCGCATGAACATTCCAGCCTTGTCAGCCTGTTTAAATTAGTCATGTCCTAGTAGACTCTGGCAAAGTATTAGGGTATCTGCAACAAGCCTAGTTGGAGCCGGTAGGAAATGAATCCGTCTAGCACAGATACTTATTTAGACAAAATTATTAATGCTTAGTAGCAGGGAAGTGGCTTCCTTTCTCACTGGGGTGAGTGATGGGAGAAATTCTCGCATGATAAGCCCACAATCAGCCTGGTGTTTGCTATAGAAGGTAGATAAAATGATGCTGCAGGGATGTCTGGTTTCTTTTCCTTGTATCTGTCTTGTTCATCTTGCAAACGGGTTTCAGACTTAATCAGGGTGAACATTTTGTATACATTTTCTTGACAATAAATAAGAGGGATAGGGAGGTAAAAGTGCTGGGGGAAAACAACTTAATTCTGATGGAAACAAGTAAAGGTTCCCTTTGTTTAGACTAACTCTCTGCTATCTGACCACATTGTATTCTCGAATGGGAGTTGAGAGATGCCTGATAACCAAATGAGAAACCTTGGCAAATTTGTAAGTGATATAATGTGTGGGTTTTATTCAATAGCTATGCTATTTTAATTTCAAGATGCGAGTTAAGTAATGTGTTTTACACTTCAGTTTTCCTCTTGATGTTCTTCATTGAGAAGATTTTAAATTATGGCATAGGGTTCATCTAAATGGATACTGGACTGAGTTTTAGAAGTAGCTTTGGGAAAAGATTATTTGAGTGACTTGGGGGCCTCTGTTTGAATTTGCAGGTAGTCTGCAAATGGGAAATGTCCACAAGACTCCCTTATTAAGATGTGCAAGTTCCAAATGATTATGGAACTTGCATATCTTGTCCAGAGTAGGGGAAGTGTCTCTTTCTCGTTCCTCCCTGTTGCTTTCTGTCCTCTAGTACATCTGGCAATCCTGAGATAGGGAAAGCTTTTTCTCTCTTTCCCATAATACTAGAACATGGGGGCACCCAAAGAAGTTGATGGGTAATAGGTTCAGGAAGACAAAAGTGTCGGGCTCTGCCTCTGGCCCCTGGCCCGCACCCCCTGTAGCCGTGGTCCTCACCCGACGGGGGGGTCCCCGGGGAGTGCTGTGCTGGAAATGTGGAGGGATTAGGCCTCAGATATGGCACCGGGGTCGGGTTAACGTCACCCGAGACCCCCTTTCAGCCTCCAGGGGCCAAGTTTATAATTAGTGGTTCCTTCTCTCTGCTTTCTGCTAAACTTAAGACTCCCTGGCTTCTCCTCCCCGGCCTATCCGTTCTCTCCTGCTTTTATTCCCTCAGCACTCTCCCAGAGCTCCCCTCGCCCCTTTCCACCCCGACCTCCCCCTTTGGCCCCGCCCCCAGTTATAACCGGAGATGCTGAATCGCCTCGATGGAAGCTCCGTGCCCCTCCCTGTTGCGGCTTCGCGGTTCCCGGAGCTGTGGCTGCTGGCTCCTCCTTTCCGGGGACGTCTCCCTGCCGCGCCACGGGTCTCAGCGCCTCTCCTCCTTCTCCGCCGCACTCCGCGTCATCCGTGCCGCGACCGGGCCATCCCCCAATGAGGTGGGGGTGCCGTGGGCCACGAGGCCCTGCTCTGGCCCGGGCGGCGGCGGGGCTCCATGTTGCTGGGACTCCTGCGGCGTCCCGCAGCGCGAGTGCTCCTGGCGCAACGGGGACCTCGACGGCACCTGCCGGGTTCGGGACGGCCCTCTCCGGTGCAGGTGGCTGTTCAGTCAGGGTAAGTGCCGGACTTGGGGGTGGCCGAGAGTCCAGGACCCGCGGGATGGGACAAAAAGAAAATGTTTGTTTACTCAATGAGTAAATTGTGGAATTCACTGTCAGTGATTATATTTATGGCCACAAGCATAGATGGCTATAACAGGGGGTTAGATAGAACTGTCCTCAATGAATTTATCAATGGCTAATAGCCGTAGTGAGTTAAAGGAACATCCAGCAAATCTCTGAATGCCAGTACTGGGAGGCAGGATCGGGCAAAGGCCTCTATAACCTGTTTGTTGGCCCTCCAGGGTAACTGGTTGGCCACTGTGTAAAACCATATTCCGGACTACTGATCTGATCCAGCAGGGCTCTTATGCTTTTTTATGACTGCCACAGCAGGGAGATGTTATGAGTCTCCATGCACACTTCTTCCACATTCCCAGTGATCAAAGAGGAGAATGAGCAAGTGAAAAAGGTGGTCTTTTATGTATGTATATACTTTTGCATTTTCACTTCCTGAAGACTTCCTAGCATATCCTCATACAAATAAAAATCAAGAATAATATTTAAACCAACTTTAAAACAAAAGCAATAAAAACAGTGAAACAACACACACACACACACACAAACCCTTTAGTTAGGATTACCAAGATAGTAGCATATCTAGTTCCTTAACATTCATGCCACTGAATCTTTGACACTGAAGAAGTTGCTTACTCATGGTGGCTATCTTCAGGTACAATGATAAACCATAGTTTGAAAAGCATGCTTTGTGTAATGAACTTAATCTGCCACTGATAAGTAGTAAATCCAGTTTGGTGCAGAACTGAGAGCAGCTTGTCTGCTTCTGTGTCATTTCCTTCCTATATTGGTTTATATTCCATGGCCAGGTGGCTGCAAAGAATAATGCTGTTCAGTAAACTGTAGTTTGTAAATTCACATGTCACAATTCTATAATTAGGACTACCTGTGATTAACAAACCAGACACAAACCATAGCTTGAAATCCCAGTGTGGTGCCAACCAACAAGCTCTATTTTGTTGGACCGTCTGGATTATAGGGCATGGAGATCTCCTGGGGTTACAGCTGATCTCCAGACTACAGAGGACATTTCCCCTGGAGAAAATGACTGCTGTGGAGGGAGGACTCTATGGCATTATGCCCCACTGAGGTCCCTCCCATCCCCAAACTCCATCCTTCCCAGGCTCCACCCACAAACCTCCAGGAATTTCCCAACCCAGACTTGGCAACCCTATCCTGCATTGGATATCAAAACCAACTGGAGCACTGCAGTTTATATACTGCAATTTATTGTAATGCAGCTGGATTCAGCCACTGTCTGTTATGGAGAGGCATACTGCACAGTTTTGGGAGGATGCTTTCAGGAATCTGCTGTTTATGGTGCTTTACCCTTTTACTGTTTCATTTGTAAAACATACTGAAATAAGATTGCCCAGTTTACCAATTTCTGTATTGTTTAGCGGAAGTAAGGAAAATGCTTCTCTTAACTGCATTTCTGGCATTTTGTTTGTGTATGTGTTGGACTGGGGTGTAGATTTTTCCATCCGAACTTGTCAGACAGCTTCCAGGAGTGTTAGTGTCCAGCCACGCTGTCTCCTGAAACGCTCTGTTTTCTTCCTGCAACTGTTAACAAATTGCTTATGTATCCAGAGAGATGAGTTTGTAAGTCAAAACAATTGTGTGTGAAGAATGGCAAGGCAGCCAGTTCAAAGGGGTCTTTAATGTCATGAGCACTTTCATCCTTTTAAGCCAGAAAAGGTAATAGGGATAGTGTGGAGGCATTCTCTTGATCCAGGGACAGGCAGGATGGCATACAGTATCCTGTAGGCTCTTTTTAGAGTTCTGTGATTTTCTAAACCTTCTAATTGCAGAGGTAAATTTAAAAATGTGATGACAGTAACTGCTTCTTATACCCAGTTTTCCAGCCCCCCCCCCCCCCCCCCCCCGGGCAGATTTAAGCATCCAGAAAAAGGGAAAGTCATACATACAGGTGATAGGCCTAAAACATCCGATGCTGCCCGTACCCTCACACTGAATAAACAGAAAAGTATCTCAAGCAACTGCATGAGTTTGCAGTTGGGCACCATTTGACCCTGTCGCTGCTAATTCACAATCCAAGTAGCTATGGATGCAATATATCTATCTACAGAGTAGTGAGCAAAGTGATCATACAGGGCCACCGAGCAGTCCTCCTGCAAACGAGATCCCAACAGACCTCAGGTCACTCAGAACAGCTCCACTGGCCTACATTGTACAGACACCATGGTAGCAGGAGAGTATTGTTTCTTTTCCACCACCATAGAGTGGGCTTTAAAAGTACATTTTGCCTATATCTTGTTGTATTCATTCCAAGTCTTCCTTCACTGTCAGTCTGGCTGTCTCCATTGTCTTTTCATTGCTTGCAGCCCCTTAGTAAACCTGATTTCTAATGCCTGAGAGAGGGTACCTAGGAGTGCTTGTGTTAATTTGCCCAAGTCATTCATTCCAGAGGTCAGTCATGGCTTTGCCAGGAACATTAACCATACCAAAAGGAAGATCTTCTAGAGCCATCAGAAGAACATTCAGGTTCATTTGGCTCTGGCAGCATATAATCTGTATACTAATAGTGAAGGCGCCCTCCGCGTGCAAATACCTAAATCTGTACGGGGGGCACCTGGGGGCAGGGAGGTTTTCATACACACCGGGGGCACTCCCCCCATGTGCAGAAAAATCCAAAAAGTTCTAAAAAAATTTCGGGGGATCTTTAAATCCCTCAAAAAGTTAAAGTGTTCTCTGCACATGCACAGAGAACGTTTTGACCGCTGTTGGGGAGGGGGTGGGAGGCGGCGCAGCGAGGCCTCGCCACTGCTGTTTTCGGGGAGGGGAGGGAGAGAGGCCCGGCGCAGTGGGTCTTGCTGGGAGGGGGAATAAACTAAAATTGCTCTCTCTTTTCCACTAGCGGAAAATAACTTGACACCCAGTCCATTGTTTGCAGTGATGCAACAAATTTAGCCTACCCATCATTCAAGTAACACCTGTTCCTGAGAATATGTAGGCTGAAATATACAATTACATACAACTGAAATATCAAATCTTTGAGGGCCCTCTAGTCTGTTACACGACTGATGCAGCAGTTACCAAGCAGGTTCTTTATTCTCTCTGTCTCAATGATACAGAAGCATGGGCTTCTAAATCTATATTCTAATTCTGAGAGGGTTTTTTTCTGTGTAGATGCTTATATCTGCCAAAAGAGAGCTCACTCTCCCCCAACAGCTTTTCCTACATAGTCAGGCCCCTTTCTCGGTCTGCAGAAAAATCTGAAAAGTTAAAAAAAAACTTCAGGGACCGTTGAATTCCCCTCAATACCTTTTGAAATGGCATCAGCTCCAGGCATCACCTGTGAGGGGATTAGAATGTTTGGGGGAAGGGGGGAGGTTCTAACTGTTTCAGGGTTTTTACTGGCAGCAGTCTAGGGTTGCCAAGTACCCCCACCCCTGACCACCACCAGCAGATCCAGATCCAGGCTGGGAAACTCCTGGAGATTTGGGGGTGGAACCTGTGGAGGACAGGGATCTCAGTGAGGTACAATGCCATAAACTCCATTCTCCAAAGCATCCATTTTCTCCATGGAAAGTTATCTCTGTAGTCTGGAGATGACCAGTAACTCCAGGGGATCCCCAGGTCCCACCTGGAGGCTGGCATTCCTAGGCAGCACCCTCTGTGTGACTTGATACCTACCACCTGATTTGCATGACTTAATTAGGCCCAGCTACTTTGCTACTGTTCATCAGCAGCCACCCTATGAAAGCCATTGTGACGTAACAGTTAGAGCTTCAGATTAAGATCTTCGAAACCCAGGTTCAGATCCCCATCTTGTGATGGAAGCTGACTGGGAGATTTTGGACCAGTCACATACTTTCAGCCTAACCAACCTCACAGGGTTGTTGTGCAGACAACAAGGAGGAAATAATAATTTAAGCTGCTTCAGTCCCCACTGTGGAGAAAGACTGTATTTTCCTTGGTAGAGGCTTCGGGGGAGGGGGGTGAAGATGGAAAGCTGAAGACAGATAAAGGTAGGTTGGCTGTTGTGTGGGAAAGAAATAGGGTTGCCAACTCCAGGATGGGAAATTCCTGGACATTTGAGAGGTGGAGCCTGGGGAGGGTGGGATTTGAGGTGGGAGGCAGAAAGAGAGAGAAAGAGTGATGAGGTGGGGAGGCAGAAAAACAAAGAGAATGATAATGGGTCAGAAAGAGAGAGGAAGTAACATACATGGAGGAGAGAGAGAGCGTAAGAAAGGGAGGCAGAAGAGAGAAGGCATGTGAGAGAGGTAGGGGGAGAAGAGAAGAAGCAAAGGTGTGAGGAATGGGATAACCATCCTGCAAGTTTCTTGCGGGTCTCCACTTGTATCACACTATTTCTAAAAGATATCTAATACTGTTTTCTTAACTGAAGGCCATCTGGTTAATGATTTATGGGAAACCAATTCATTCACAATATTAATTTGGTGGCACCTGACTCAGTTGGTTATAATTGTATTTAAATTCAATAGCTAATGACTGATCAGACTATACAGACCTAGATACTCAGATCACTGTTCAGTAATCTCATTTTTCTATGCATTGCATCTTAACTTCATCCAGTTTCACATTGCATGATATCTGATGTGTAAGTTTATGTGATGTTAGTTGTATGTTATTGTTGGCAAAGATGCCATGATGTTTAGATACCAGTTTTTCATATATTATTAGTACTGGTTTAATATTAAAAATTTCCAATCCCTGCAGCCTGCTATTCTGCTCTTGGGGGTCGGGGAACCCTTATGAACCAGTACAAGAGCAAAGTGGGGATCTGTGATGGGAGGAAGGAATCAGTAAGAATCCCCCGTTCCCCCAATGGAAGAGTGGAACCCTCTGGTTTAGGTGCTCTTATGCGGGCAGAAAAGCATTTGTACTATCTATCATTCTGTTCCACAAGTGACAGGATAATTGTGTGTTGAAAAGCATTGGTCTTACATTGTCTTCTTGTTGTTTTCTGTCTTTGCAAGTAGTTTTGATGTGATGAATTAATTAAATGTGTTGCAGGCTTAAAGAGGCTGAAGAAGTATGCAGACAGAAAAAGGGGAAATCAATTTACAGTATAAAACAAAAGCATGATTCTGGAATTGTAAGTATAGTTTGCTCATGGTTTTTCCCCTGCTCTGCTTGAGGTGTAGTTTGGAACAACCCTGTCTTCATGTGATCATAAGGCTTTACTCTCTCCTAATGAGGTTGAAACTAGCTCTACAGTTATTTCCAACAAACTTACAGAGTGATCTAGTGATAAATACTATTGGGATTACTATTTCACTATATAGAATCAAATTGTTCTTTAGGACCTGGAGGCTGATAATAACTATTGGTGAGTGCATACAGCAGTCCAGTATTGTAAATTATAGTCATTTCAATGGCACACTCATGGATCTGCCAATCTAGGGAGGATTTATAAAGCTGTTTTGTTCCTTTAATGTATCTTCATTTCACACTTATCACATCAGTCTTGGGTCAAATATTCCCATATTTTTCAATGATATTTTTGCATCTTTTTCATATAATATGGCATAAAGATGCTGTGAAAGAAATAAAAGAATGACCAGCAACAGCATTTAAAAGTACCAAAACTGAAGACAGTGAAAACATAACAGAAAAAAGAAAGAAAGGGAGATTTGCTCATCCCTGCTTCTAATGTAAGGGAAAAGAAGGGTTTGCAAAGCAAACAACCAAAAGTATGTTTTATCTTTAAAAACTTGGGCTCACTCCAACTCCCACCAACCCATGGAGTGGATTGGGCTCCAGTCATGCAAAAGTAAGGGGGGATTTTACATAATTCCCCCATGCTGCACCCTGTGTCCGAAATGGCATATTTTTCAGAAGCAGTGGCTTTATGGAGCAGTAAATGGAAAGGAAAATAAAGGAAGATTCACTTATGTGAACTCAGGAATTTCAGTCCAACCCCCCACCCCCACCCCATTTGATTTTAGGAAGTAAGTCCCATATTAGCATTTTTTTGGAAGGCAAAACTTAGAAAAGAGCCTAGACCATACCATATGAAAATGCAGAATTTTCCTGTATAATCCCTCGTGGGGTTTGAGGGAATTTCAGTTTAATAATTTGCTGTTTGTTTATTCACAACATTCATATTCCTCCTTTGTGCCCAGTCAGGGCCACCACAGTAGCTGATTTACAGAGGCTGATTGTGCTTACTATTTTTATTCAAATAAGTGACAAGCCAACTCAGGAAGGATATGATTTTAAATGCCAAACAAATAACTTTTTTGCATTTTTAGATTCTATTTTGTGGGTCAATTTGTGGGTCAATTTGACAGCCAAACATTCTGATTTAAATGGATTACAGTCATGGTCTGGTTTAAAAGTATGTAAAAAAAAATCTTTGATCTATTGCCAGTCCATTGATTTTCTGCCCATTTTGTCTGTCTGTTCATTTCCAGAGACATTTGAATTTAATTTTAAGCATATTGTATAAAATCCTGGGACTCTTTCCATGATGCCTCTCACATTATGAAGGGTGCTTGTCAGGGTCTGCAGAGTCATAGCAGCTGCAGAAGTGTCTGCTGATACGGTTAAGAAATTGCCACTTTTCTGAAAATCTTGGTAGAGGGGTGTATTTAAAAATTCAGCAAGTTTACTAGATAATCATTCCATAATAACAAGGATCTAAGCGCCACAATAATAAGCATTACCGAGTTGCCTGACATCTTTCCATTACGTATTGATGTCAAAAGAAGGTCCACTAACCCTGCTTGTCTTTTTTAAAAAAACCCACATAATATTTTCTACAATTGTCTAGGGGTGAAAAATGCTCTGTGCACATAAATGTCCCATGCATGTCCTTTCAGTCATATCAGGTAGCTATTATGAAGACTAGTATAGGCGGTATTTAGGATGGCAGAAATTCTGTATGTCATTTCTCATATACATTTCCCAGTGGAAATGGAATTATCCATAATTGGTGTTCAGGATCATAGCCTAATGTCAGTGGTTTAGCTAATGTTACTATGCTTCAGATATTAAATAGCTTCAGAAATTGTTTTTTCTTAGGATTCATTCATGTGATGATACTTGGCAGTGTTTTGCGTTCTTCAACAGAGGGCCTTAGCTACAGATGCTTCCAGAGTTCTCCTTGTCTGAATCATTTCCAGATTTTGGAGTTCTAATACATGAACTAGTTTCTAACATGGAATTGATGAATTAGGAAGTTCCCATATTTTTATTTCTGAATTTTATACAAAGTGCTGTACCTGCTCAGTTAGCCAAAGCTTTCAGTTCATTTAGCTCATGCATGTCTCCTTCCTATTCTTTTCTGTATAATCCATGGATTCACTCTGCTCTCTGCTCCTTAATTTCCATTTCTATAGGATGGTATCTAAAATTACAGAAAAATGAGAGCAAAAAACTAGTCCTGATGTGCTTGTAAATATGAGTGCATCAGAATTCTTTTTGTGTGGTCTTTTACTGACTGAGAGTCTGTGCTCCTTTCCATTGGTAAAACACCTTATAGAAAGAACCGTGATACAGTTATGCCAGTAACCACATCGAGATTTTGCTGCTGTTGTTGTTTGTGTGTGTTAATGCACACATGTGCAGTGATGATGCAGAAAGGGAAAAGATGTGAAGGAATCGGCAGAACTAAAAGCTGTGGCAAGCTAATGCTCTCATTCCACAATGATTTTAGACATTCTCCTATGTAAACCAAAATTAGGAATGGCTGGAACTCAGAGCAGAGTGAATCCATGGAACAATAAATAATTGGAATGCGGAAAATCCAGTCATTACTGGCACTAGCCCTTTAAACACAATAAGTGCCCTTAGTTGTTTCTCGCTCTGTTTGTGTTTAAAGCGAAGTGGATTTGTGTCCCCAAGGTTCTTGAATATTGATGTGCTCTAGAATTTTGGAGCTGCCCTTTTCACTAAGTTTGATTTTTTGCTTTATTTTCAGAAAGCAAAGATAAGTATGAAAATCTGAGTGAAGAAAGGCATGTGTCATTGTGCCACCTGTTCAGAAAGCTCAAAATGTCTGTGGATGGGGGGGAGAGAAACCACATCACTCATGTCTTTCCTTGTCTTTTTTTGTATTTGTTTTCTGTTCTTACTGACCATACACACCAAGCATTCATTGATAAACAGATTTACTGTATGGAGTGCCCAATAAAGAAGTTATGCAGTTGAGACATGTCTCTTCTATGTACCCGCACTGTTGTTCTCATCCACAGTATCTTGTAGCATCTATGGAAGAATACTAATCATAACTGAAGCAGCAAGAGGAAGCATCTCTGTCAGTCTGAAGCATACTGTAATCTGTATAAAGATCTAACCTTTCATACACCATACATTTCCATTTAGTAACATCTTTCCAAAGCAACTGTGCTTCAATGCTGCCTTTAGATGGAGGGGAATTCTTGTGGGTATCATTGTTAGTCTGTGGCAGCAAAACCACAAAGGAATCTTGTGGCAGTTTAAAGACTTACAGACTTATTGAAGTGTAAGCTTTTCTGGAGTAGAGTTTGCTTTGCCAGGTTCATGGTGGGAATTTTCAGTCAGCAGCTATCCATGTATTGGATTGGATCCAGTGGTGCATATTTACAATGAAAGCAACTCTTTCCTGCATTTCCCCTCTTCTCAGTAGGCCTATCCAACCCCGGGAGAGTTCATTCTTGGGGTCACTGGGTCCATGTGGGCTAAAACCCATGCAGGTGGGGGGGGGATCTGGAGGAGGGCAGAATCATTATTTCCTCAGTCTTCTGTCAAGTGGGGTTAGAAAGGACTATGGGGAAGACAGGAACATGGGAAAGATCCATGATTACCAGTATCTTCCATTGACGGATCCCTGGAGCCAGAGCATAGAGAGAAGGGGGTAGCACAAAATGCAAGCAAGCTTGTGACATTTTTATGCAAAACTCAAAGGTATTACAGAATCTACCAGGGGCTGAAAGTCACCATTCTTCAGCAAAGGAAGTTGAAAATGCTGAATTAGAATTGATCAGTGAATTTAATTGTGTTAACTAAGGCTTAACAAGAGCCAAAGACCATTCTTAGCCTCTACACATTTTTAATTGTTTATCATGGCTAAGGAGATGGTATTACCATCAATTTCAACTTTTATGGTTGGTCATTGGGCTTACTTCTGAGTTTCTCACCAAAGTGACACAAAGTTACACATTTCGTGGCCTTTTAATGCACTGTTCAGTTCTTCTCTCCCCAAGAAATCTCCCTGCAGACTGTGATTTCAGTGCATGTAATTGGTCAGAAAAAAAGTATGCTTCAATAAACCTGGTAGTCTTTAAGGTTGCTACAAGACTTCTTTCTTAAGGGGAAGAATGCTACTTCTCAAGAACTGTGTATATCTGTTCCATATTGACGTCTGTAGTTTGTATTTTGAATTGGTAAAGTACTCTTTTTGCACTATGCTCTACACTCTCCAAATCCATTTGGCTGCCCACTGGAGAAATATATCTGAAACAAGATGTTCAGCACAGCTATCTCTGTGGTCGATGAGCTGGAACATGTTCCCCATCTTCTTCCAGGTATTAAAGAATGGAATCAAAATAAAGGAAAGACACTGAAGTGTAGCAAGGCACAGGAGTCCTTCAGAGAGTACTAAAGAACCCCAGATACTGAAATATGCTACATCCCCTTAAAAAGGAATATACCACCCTACTTTTTTACAGCATAACAAGAAGCTAGCAATGGATGCATTTATCAAGCATTTGAAGACTATCATTTTAAAGAATCCCCTTCAGTTTTATTAGCATTTTGGATCATATTATAAACCTTCCTAACCTAAGTGACAAAGAGGACTGCTCATTCATCAAGGTTAGCTTTCATTTTATTGAGTACTCATACACTGTACTACATAACAGTTGCAACTGTTTTGTGTGTCTTCAGTTGGAATCACAAAAAACATACCTGATTAGTCAGTTCTGGGTTAGAGCACCTCCACCAGACACCACATTGTTTTTCCAAAATTTCTTCCAGAGAGCCACAATGGGGGAGGGGGGAATAATGTGCAGATATCCCAAAGCACTGTAGCATGGAAGGTGCCAGGCTGGTTTTGAGTTCTGCTGAAATGATTTATTCTCCATGTATCCCAGAACATGATCTCTGGTTGCCAAGATGTTAATATGTAGTTCCAGGCATTATAAAGGCTGCATAAATTATGACCTCAGGAATTGACTTTTTAAAATGCCAAGCACTACAGATATATTTTTCATTTGTTGGGAAAGTTATTTCCTGGTATATAATCTGACTGAAACGCTGCTGTTTTGGGGATAGCTCCTGAGAGTCCCTGATGCATTTTTCCCAGAACTGCATTATAAAGTCCTATAGTGTTGGGAATAAAGTTATTTCTTGGGAAAAGGAAAAGAGAAGATTGCCTATTGTTAATGAAAGACATTATCAAAAGCAAATAAATAAAAGATATTTTAATAGCACTGATTAAAACCCATGTTTGTATTTATGTAAACTATAGACTTGCTGTTTAACTTTTGCATTCTCCTTTATTTAAGTGCATTTAAAGACATGGTAGCATGTTTCCGTTTTTGTAGCCTTCCTGTTCTCTTCAGTATCTATAGTATGTTTATTGCCATACTAAATTAAATGAGATCGCTCTGTGCAATACTGTATTTAGTGTTTCTATTCCAATTTTTTTTAGAATGTTAATTTATATGAAAAATAAATAATAAGATCAGAGTTGCATCATGTATGTAGTGCTTTTCTTGGGCTCTCATACTAAGTTTATTATTATTATTATTATTAACTTCAAGAACAGTGATATTTTACAGTTTTAATTATATAAAAATGTTCCTTTTGAAAGACTTGCAGTCTATATGGTAGACTACAAACAGGTATGAGTGTAGAAGGAACCGGAAAAGAGAAGCAAGAATATGCAAATTTACAATTTTCAGATTGTAGGATTCTCATAGATATAGCTGGGTCTGCTCCCAAAAAGCTCTTTTAAGTTAGCACCTTGGTTACCTATCCAAAGTCCCGCCTTTCTCTGTGCGCTTAAAAGCTTCTTATTACTGCACTGGTGTGACATATTAAACTGTGATGGGGAAAGCAGTGAAAATGAAACATTAAAACCTTCCTTAATTTAGACCTAGGAATTCTTGGAATGGGCTATTATGCAGTGTACAATCCTGGTCTAACAAAGGGAGATTTTAAAAATAATCTAACAAGCATACTAAAATAAATATTTCTATTAATTGTGTGATAGTTTGTTCAGTGTTGTTTGATGGACATTAAAGGAGTGTTGACAGCTAACAGGTAATTTTCATTCTCAGGTGCTAGGAACATCATTGGTGCAGTTGAGTATGTTGGGTGTGCCATAAGGTAAAAATCACATTGAGCAGGTAACTAGAAAAGTTAACCTTTCCTCTAGATGTGCTGCATATTAGTCTCATACACCTCCTTCCTGGACCAACTCATGAGACTATACCACTGGTTCTGCCTTAATCCAGCATAAGCAGGCAGGCTCTCCCTCCCCCCCCCCCCCCAAAAAAATTCACTTTAAATAGTGGCATCAGATAGCAAACTGAATTGGTTTTCTGAAATAATTACATTTATGGAATATCCTTTGAATGATGTGTTATCTAGTAGTTAACTAATTGGTAAGTTTACCACCAGATGGCAGGCTAATGATTGTAAAGTACAGAACCCCTGCATGAATTACAGAATAGATTCTTATGCAGATGATCGGCACTCTCTATGAAAACTACTGACCAACTGTTGCATTTAGCGCCAGTAACTGTTGTTCCTGTAACAGCAAGAAAAGGATGGGAACGCTGTGGCCACCTTTTCAATTATCAGGAAAAATATTTTAAACATAAATAGCTTATGCAACCTTAGGTGAAAAGCAACATTTATACAACAGAAGCGTTCAAAAGCTGGGAGCATGGATGCCCAGGCCTTCCAAGTTTTGTTTTGACACACAGAGTGCTGCTTCGCTATCTTAGCTAATAGCAACTGACAGGCCCAACTAGTCTTGTGGCATTTGTGCAAGCCAGCTGTTATCTGAATGTTGGAAGTAGACTATTAGAATATTGCCTGGCTCTAACAACAACCAAAAATTGATGAAAGATTTGGTCTTTCAGTCATTGTTTGCTTTGGATTGCTCTACAGGACTGTTGCCCTAGAGGCAAAATTAAACACACATATCCAAATCCTATTCATGTTCACTTGGAAGTTCTACTGAAATCAGTATGAGTTTCTCCCAAGATACATGTGCATAGAACTACAGCCTAAACATGCCACAGGCTGAATGGTGGGAATAAAAAATGCCTCAAATCCACGTTACTAAGAGTGTTTAGCATTATCTTTTGCTCTTCTGCAGAGGATGTGTTGTTCTTTTGAGATCCCCAGATGTCTGAATAAAAACATATTTGTAATGAAAACAGAGGTGGGTAGCTTGCATAGGCCCATGGTTATCCAGCTTTATAAGGAAATGTGAAATGGTACCTTTTATTATGTGCCAAGGTGAAGTGATGAATTTCTGCAACCTTTCAATATGTACTGAGAAGGGGGGAGGTCATCTTGATCCACGAGGATGGTTGGCAGAGTTAATTGCTTTTAGATATTAATCCAGAGTATTTATTTATGTACTTCGCTTTTAGTCCCCCCTTCTTCATGAGACTCAAGGCAGATTATAACAAGGGTGCATTAATTCCAAAACACTGAAGAGTATACCCAGCACTTGGAAGATTGTGAGTACAAGTAGGTTTGCCACCCCAGCTGGAATAACGAGACAGACAACAGTTTGGAATGAAACAAGGGCCACTTTATTAACTGTTTAACAGAACATTGCAGCAATGGGAAAAACTAAGCAAGCATGGAACAGGCAAGGCAGGCGTCACTCTCTGGCCCACCTCTTTGCCCTTGAAATGGGCGGGTCACCTAGCTCTGGTCTTGAGCCAACCATCTGGCTCGTAACTGGCAGCCCAGAAAGCTGGTTGCCACCTAGGAGTGCCTACCCCTGAAGCCGTACAACCTGCAGGGAGGAGCCTGGCCTAAGAGGTTCCCAGAGGTGACCATCAGTCCCCACCCTGGACCATAAAATCCGAGGGCAGTTCCTGATGACCTCCTGTTCCCAAACAGGATATGCTGTGAGGTGATCACCAGTTCCATTTTCTTGCCTGCACAAACCTGCCAAGTGACCACCTACTTAACATTCATCCACCACCTATGTCCTCTGTGTATTCCACTGCCCTCAGTGTAAGGTAGGCAAAAACACCCCCACCTATGCAGCCAATCCAGGTAGAGGTGAAAAATTCCTACCTGGCCCCCTTGGCGACCAGCAACAGCCTACACTAAGAACAGGGCGGGCAGGTGAGCGAGCACGCAGAGCAACTGGCAAAGGCGGGAGTGGGCAGTTTAAAACCAAGTTTAATGGTTGGCTCCACCCCCGCCAGTTTCTGGACACGTGGCGTCCGCGTCTGTTGCTGCCCATCTTCCTTCGGGACGGCAAAGCAGCCCCCAGGCGCCATAGGCTTTGCTGGGCACCTGGGAGCCCAGTTGTAGAAGATGGGCAGAATATTTCCCATTTAAAAAAATGGGATCCAAACATTGTATCTTTCAGGATCAAAACACATATGAAAACTTGGCCACACTTTTGGCAATACTCAAGTAATTAGGCAGCAAAAGACAGATATGAAAATAACTGAATATGCATGAACTTCATATATTCCTAGAGTATCTTTATTTTATTCTATAATTTAATAATACACCTATAAAATAATTATAGTTATAACATTTCTTCCATTTTGTTTTCATTTATAAAACAAACATTAAATAGCATGAACCATTACAAGGTCAACTCAACTCTTTCTTTTGAACATAACCCCAAGGAGAGTTTTCCCTATTGCAGCATATTTCACTTATTACAGATCGGTAAGCAGCCCTTGTTTGCACTTTTTCTCCCATGTAGTTGCTGAGCAAATCTTCGGCTAAATTTTGAAATGGGAACTGATGTTGACACTCTCTCTCTTTCTCTGAGGCAACCGACCTGAGCCACAAGTCTGAATGGGACAGCCATTTTAATCCTTCCACCTTGGCCAAACAGCTTTGGGAAGTCACAGCACAAGCAACAGAATAACGTATGGCAGTGGTAGCCTCTAAAAATCAACTCTCAGCCTTCTCTCTCAAGGCTCACCAAGTGTAACTCAGCTATTGTGTAACACTGAGGGAGAAAAACATAGGGCTAACATACCTGCCCAATCTCTCCTCCCTGTGCCAATCCCCATAAACCGATTGGTGAGCACTAGCAGAGATCAGTCCCCCAAAGCTTCTTAAAGCAGCCTGTCTCACATAATAGCGAACTGTGCCACTGAACCTTTGAATTGGCAACAAACCTGAGCTCCAAGGAAACTATTTCTTTAACCCTTTCGGTGCAGAGGAAACTGGCAGTAAGAAGTTTCACAGAAAAGTAGATTCCTTCAGCTGCAAACATTGTAAATACAAGTTCTAAGCAAAAATCATGGATGGCATAAAATCATGGATGGCAGTGGGACTCAACCCACTTTGGAGAAATCACACTGAAGTATTTTATGATGCAAGGTGACTGAGTTACTTCTCATATCTTAGTCCCTTATAGAAAACAGAGCACATTCAGTAATACTGCAAATGAGTAGAGTGTACACTGATTAAGCAATCCCTACTCTTATTGGTTACTCAGTATTTTCCTTACACAACTCCTGGAGACTCCTGGCAAACAAAATATTACATCTACACTGTCTTCCGCACACAGGGCAGCTTTTGCAACTATTATTCCAGGTCACCACTAAACAATGACTACGATGCCCACACTGAGGGTGGGGTAGAAATAGGAACAATTAGGCTGGTTTATGCACATAGAGTCATGAGTTCTCCCAGCACCATCACAACTCTGCCAAAGAACTGGAAATAGCAATCATTACAATACTGAACTAGCATGGCCTAAAGCTTTTCCCTAAGCATGACAAAGGTTCAGAAAATGAAACAAGTTGTGCCTACAAGAGGACCAGAGAATGACTTATGGAATTGTTTATACATACACATATATTCAACAATAAAATACAATATTGTTTGCTTTGTGCTACTGTGTTTTAATAAGTTAAACACAATATTGTTTTCCTCCAACACGTACCAATTCAACATAGGTTGAATAAATGCACAATAGTAATTGGGTGGGACAAAGGCTTAAATTAGTGGGAGGGAGAAATCTGCTAAGAGAAACACACACCCCATCATAATCCTGTCACTTTCAAGAGAGGATCTGGTCCAATGGTTAAGAAGCTTTATCCTAACTCTTCAAATACTTTGTCACATGACAAAATATACATGGTTATGTCTGTATTAACAAATTTAACAATAGTTTGCTATAGCTGCATTACAAACGGATGGTGGCTGTTAATGTGTGCTTGAGGCAATCTAGTTGAAAAATGTGTATAAATCCATCTTCTGTCTCTTCATGGGAAAGTGGCAGGCTGGTTACTTCCATGGATTATAAAGCCCACAGGCCTTTTTCTTTCAGTCAGGACAAATAGAAAACCATCACTTTTCTTTAGCCACTGCTTGCAGTAGCCATGTCAGACTTACAGCCCCACAAAGACAGCATTGAGCAGGGGCAGAGTAAGCTGAACTGGAAGTTCCAAAACTGAGGAGAAATTCTGAAGCCTTCACTGGGCCACCTCTTCATCCAAGAGCAGTGAAGGAGTGCAGGCCAAAAGTTTTTCCACACAGTGGAAATGTTTAAGTGTTGGATTCAACCACCAGTCACCTAATTAATTACTCCCAAATCTGATGCTGGGCTTACCCTTAATGACATAGACCCAGTGGTAAAAAAACAGCTGCTTTGGTAATATAAATTGAGTCCTTTGACCAGCCCACAGTAGCTTTTATTGCCAGTAGACAAAGGTGCAGAAGGCTACATAGCTCAAGAAACAACTCATGACAGAAGAAAAATGAAAAAAGTGAGGCCTGACAATTCTGGCAGTGTCAGCTGCCAGTCCTCACTTCTGTCGTTTGCCTCCACTGCTGAGGTTCACAGACATACACCGACACTGCTTGACTTTCTGGATTTTCTTAAGTCGGAAAGGGGGGTCCAGTTCAGGACAATCTAGCTCCACAGTGAAAGAGGTAACCTTCTGAGGCTTGCAGAAAGCACAGGACTGGAAAGATTCCTCCTCTTTTTTCACATGCCGGGGGATATAGAACGAGTTGCACTGGCCATAGCAAAATCGGTTGATGATAGTGCGGCTTATACAGCCCTCCTCACTCACGGTCTGTCGCAGTGGCTGTGTTTTACACCAGTCGCTTTTGAGGTACTTCCTCTCTGTGACAACTAGGGCCTCCTGGCTTGAGGCCAGCACCTCTTTGTTTAAATGCTGCTGCCGCTCCGAGTTGTTGCTTCTGCTGTCTTTGTAAGGTGAAGGAATAGCTCCTGGTGGACGGTTTTTCCTAGTATCTGACACTTGAACCAAAGAGGACACGAGAAACAAGGATAAAACAAGGTTCCAGATCATCCTGCAATAAGACAACAAGATAAAGTGAGAAAACATAGGTCCAGAAAACAGCTAGTAGTCTTTGGTGACGTTTCATTCTAAGTGAGTATTTTATGAAGCCATAAATAAAGAGATCCAGAAATGTGGTTTCAGTCATAAAGGAATCTGAGATGGAAATACTTAGTTAAGGCCATTTGTTCACTTAAGGATACTGAGTAAGTATTCTCCTCCTTGGAGACTTTTAGATGTTGTTACTACTTGTTGACCTATGCGTGAAGAAGAAAAAGAAGAAAACCATTGTACCATTTAACTACACAGCACATATAAAGTGAGCCAAGCTCCTGTCTAGTTAGTAAAGGTTCACCAGGTACAACACAACTTGGTAAATTAGAGATCAGTTCCCCTGGAGGAAACAGCAGCATCTAAGGGCAGAGTCTATGACATACTATGAAGTCTAAAATAAATGGAAGTCCTTGAAATGGACATCCATTTCTTCTATGGCCTATCACACAGACTCAATGGTATACTGTCATGGAGGATGCTCTATGAGTGGAGGCTTAACAACCTAGAGTAAGTATTCCTGAATTAACCTGTGATTGATTATTGGTGTCTCTTTAAACCCTTTTCCCACCCAAAAAAGAGCTGTTTCTCTTTTCTCTGACAAAAATAAAACAGATATGGTTGAGTCCAACATATGTCTTTAAATTTATTGCAACAAAGAGGGCTTTGTACAGCATGACTAAAGTAGAAAGCAAGCAGGCTAAGAAAGATGTCTCCAAAGATGATTTTTCTCTGATGTTACCTCATGATGTTTCATGATCTTTCTCTTAAGACTATACATGTTCACTTTACTTTTTGTAGGATTCAGAATAACATTCAAGATTACACAAAGCATTCCTAATTATGATGTATTTTTGACAGGTCTCCTTCAACTAGAGACACGGTTCTAATCAGAAGAACCACCACCAGGCAAGTATCCAGACCTTGCGTCTCTGCTGCGAGCAAGGATTTTACCAAACAACAAAATTTTGTCTGGGTCATAGCACTGAGTAGAAATTAGGCCAAGAGTCACAGGCAAAAAAATATGTTCTGGGCCATGGCAAAGAAAATTTATCAGTTGTCAATATGGAAAATAGGGGTCAGCCTGGGACAATACCATACATTCTAGGAAAAACTGATTAACTGTTGCCTATGATACTAGGCGGGAGGCCAGCTGGGAATTTCAAGAGGATATGATTGCTGTTGGCTGGTGTCTCCTATGAGTTGTCAGAAAGAATTTTTCTCATCAACACTGAGAAAATCCTGAAGAGATTTTGACAGGATTTTTTAGGTTGAGTAGAATATAACTGGGTAGTGGCATTCAGAACAGCTTACAAGTAATGTAGAACAAGAAGAAAAGGTGGGAGGGGTATGATATGAGGTGGAAAATTTAAATTTTAAATCTGAATTTTGGTAGGATGAAATGACGTCACAAGAAGGGGAGGGGTTGAAAGAGTTCACCTTTGACCTGAATGTGACATCACATCCCCTGCTGAGCCCCCTGCACTAACTCCCCCCTCATTATGCATCACCCCTGAATGTCCAAGAATTACCCAAACTGGAGTTGGCAATCCTATTACAATGATTAGTATCAATATGAGCAGATACCATTATTACTATTACGCTTCTATTGACTGAAGGACAAAGTATTGTACAGGACAAAGGATGCAGTCTTTACACAGAGAACATGGAGAAATTAAAGAATACGAAATAACTAAAATGTTAGGCAAAAATGTCTTCAGATTTTTAAAAGTGCCTTTGCTGCATTGGCAACAGAAAAGGGGGGGAACTGGCCCCATAGATGCAAGAAATATCACAGAAAGCAAAGCTGTAGATACACTTCACCCAAGTCAAGCCTAAGGATAAGAGACATGAGGTGAAGGACAAGAGCCAAAGGGATTCTTAGACTGTGGCTCATTTCCTTTGGTCTTGGACTGGTGGCTTGGGTTACCAGCTGTCGATGAGAATTCACGTACCCACCCCCAAATCTGACTATAACTGATGTCTGTGGTTTTAAAACACATCCTATCCTAGGCTTAAATGAAATTAGAAGTTAGACCTGTCCCCTACCCTCAAATAGTTAAAAGTGCTTAAATAAAATTTTAAATGCTGTTCAAGCAATATTATTATTATTATTATTATTATTATTATTATTATTATAGGACATTTGATACTTGGCCTTTTGTAAATGTAACTTTACTTCTGTAGGCATTAAAGCTTCAACTGGAGCCCACTTCATCAGAATTAAGAAGTTTATCTTACATTGGGAGCCAGTGTGGTATAGCGGCTAGAGTGCCGGACTAGATATTTGAGACCCAGGATTGAAACTGAGATTGCCCTGAGACTTGCTGTGTGACCTTGAGCCAGTCACATTACTTTCAGCCTAATCTACTTCACAGGGTTGTTGTGAGGATAAATGAAGAAGGGGAGAAAACTGGAGTATAAAGGAAGTAAATAAAACTACATAAAACTACAAAATTAGACACATGGCTAGTATATAGAGAAATACTGAGAAACAGACTGTACAAATGAGCAGATGATACAGGAATTCTCACAGCCTGATTGATATAAAGAAAATAGGGGAGTTTCCAGAATCTAATAGATTGGGAGGGCATTTTTGGTGGGAAAGGTTTGGCTGGAAAGAGGTGAGGAAAGCTGCCTGATTCTTTGACTCAAGTTATCCTAATTTTTTACAGAGGGATTTAAAAATACAATTCAGTGATACCATTGCTTCCTCTTTAAGCATGCTACTGATTTATTAAAGTATATGAGAAGAAATAAGACTGAGGTTTTCTTCAGTGCTGACTGAAAGGCAATCTGTAGAATGCCCAGAAATATTTTTCTTCCGTAATTCAGCCTGTACTGAAAACAAACTCTTGGGCTAAGCCTTAGCAAACTCTTGGCACAAACTGAGTAATCAAAAGAGACAAATTCTAGATGCATATCCATGTTGGTCTTTTGTGGCAAAACCAAAAAGGAATCTTTTGCCACCATAAAATAACACATGTACTGTAGTTTCACCTTTCATGGTTAGAATCTTTTTCATCAGATAAATGGTGGTGGATAACCTCTACCAAGAACTAGACAGGGGGTTCTGTCCCTGCTAGTTCTGCTGGTTCTCTCAATGGTCTTCAAAACCATTGACCATAGTATCCTACTGGGCCGCCTGGCAGCACTGGAACTAAGGGGCACTGCATTATGGTGGTTTGAGTCCTCTCTGGGAGGTTGGTCCCAGAAGGTGGTGTTGGGGGGCGGGCGGTTCCAGCTCTGCCTCATGCCTATTTGTCTGTGGGGTTCTGCAGGATTCAATCTTACCCCCCCCCCCATGCTATTTAATATCTACATGAAGCCACTGAGAGAGGTCAATGGGGAGGTATGGGCTGTGGTATCACCAATATGAAGACTGTCCCATTGACCAAAGAGGTTCATCTGGTGGGTAGATGAAAGAGGTCCTTTTCAGTGGCAGCCCCACAATTATGGAACAACTTGCTCAGGGAAGTATGGCTGATCCCACGCACTCTTAATCTTTAAGATGCAACTGAAGACAGTTTTATTCATGACAGCACTTGATTAGTTTTATTTCTTCTGCCTGCCAACAGTTAGGTAAGGCAGAAATGCAGCTAATAAATGTTTTAAATACATACATACATAAAATGAATTCTCAATCTGCAGATATAGCTACATACATGGAAAAATGTTTGTAAGGAAGGAAAGCAAGTGTAACTCCTATTAAACTGTGTGTGATGGCACTACAATAACTTAATATGAATATATGTTAAATTTAAAACACACACACATGTGTGCAAGGGAAACAGAAGACTAGGAGTAAGCCCCATCAAGTAAAATGGGATTTACTTCTATGAATACCTGTTTAGGATTACTCCCATACATCTAGTGAGTTCTCTTGTCGTTTGATCTGCTCAGGATCCGTACTTTCCATCTGATCAGGAGGCTCAGATGAGACCACTGGAAATAATCTCAAGGGCCATTTCAATTATTCAATTTGCCCTTCTCCTGTTTTTTTTCTCATTAAGGATGCATGAGAGGAGGTGGGGGAAGAGAAGATAGACCTGGAGCTAGTTGGATTTCAGCAGGGCTCCGTTGGGGCCGGAGCGAGCCGGAGCGCCGCTCCGGGAGAGAAGGGGCCGGGGGGTGGGCACATAACAAAGCCCCGCCCCCCGGCAGAAAGCCTCCCCCGTTCACCCCCTCCCTCCCCCAGTCGTCTTCCCCGGGGCCGCAGCTGGCCGCTGGCCCCGCAAAGCAGCCCCGCCCCCCGTCACCTTCCCTGGGGCCGCGGCTGGCTGCCGGCCCCGCAAACGAGCCCCATCACGCCCCCCGTCACCTTCCCCGGGGCCGCGGATGGCCGCCGGCCCCGGGAAAAAAACTCTCCCTTCCCCAGTCACCCCCAGAACCCCCCCTCCCTCCCCCATTCAACAGTTCCCCGGGCCCAAGGGAGGGAGAAGCCGGGCCTGAGTGGCTTAACACCACTCAGGCCCAAGCAAGGGGGGAGGGAAACGCCAGCCCCAGTGTGGGGAGAAGCGCCCCTCCCTTACTTCCCTCTCTCCCCCCACCTACCTACCTGTTCCTTCCTTCCCCCCTTCCTCCCTCTCTCCCCCCTTCCTTCCTTCCTTCCTTCTCTCTCTCCCCCCACCTACCTACCTACCTACCTACCTTCCTGTTCCTTCCTTCCCCCTTCCTCCCTTTCTCCCCCCTTTCTTCCTTCCTTTCTTCTCTCTCTCCCCCCCAACTACCTACCTACCTTCCTGTTCCTTCCTTCCCCCCTTCCTCCCTCTCTCCCCCCTTCCTTCCTCCCTCTCTCCCCTTCCTTCCTTCCTTTCTTCTCTCTCTCTCCCAACTACCTACCTACCTTACTGTTCCTTTCTTTCTTTCTTTCTTCCTTCCCCTTTCTTCCTCCCTCCTTCCTTCCTTCCTTTCTTCCTTCCCCCCTCCTTTTTTTTCTTTCTTTCTTTTCTCTCCCCCACCTACCTACCTTCCTTCCTGTTTCTTTCCTTCCCCCTCTCTCCCTCCCGTCTGGCCTTCTGACACACTGCCCATGACGTCATTCCGGTAACATCAGGGGGTGTGGCATATGCAAATGAGTTATGCTAATGAGCTCCTGCACCTCTTTTTTTACAAAAGGACCCCTGGATTTCAGCATCCGAGAATTAAAGTAACTTTTTAAATTAGTGCATTTGACAAAGACAATACCATCTGGAGATTCAACTCATCTGCCTCCTCTCCCTGGAGTTTAAACTGACTTTCCACATTTCCCCAATTTCCTTTTCCCCATTAAGCATCTTAATGCTGTAAATTTCCTGGGGGGAACAGAAATATTTAAAAAGTATATTTTTTCTTCAGTTTAGTACTTCAGAGAGACTCATGTCTCACTTTATTCCATGGTGCTTACTCCCAGGTAACTTCTCTTTCATCTGTATTTAGCTGATAGTGCGCTTTAGTGTTCTGCCTAGGTCCTTAGGCTGGGCAGTCTTCCTGATTCTGCTTGCCCCTGTTTTTGTTTTGTTTGCTCTCTATCCTATTGCAATGTAATTTAAGTAAAATCTATTTTTAATCACTCTGTTCTTTTTCCTTTAATATTTCTTTCCTAATAAGTAGGGATGGGCACGAACCCACAAACGAACCCTGGTTCATGGTTCGCAAACCAGGGGTTCGGGAGAAGTGTCTCCCACAATCCACGTGGCTCCACAATGAGGGCTCCAATGGCATTTAAATACCTTTAGAGCTTACTTCCAGGTCAGCAGCCCAACCCAAGTGAACTCTGAAGGTATTTAAATGCCTTCAGAGCATCACCTCCAGCTGCCAAACCCTACTGAGCTCCAAAAGTGAGCTCTGAAGGCCTATGAAGGCCCCATGAACTCCCCCAAAGCATGAACCAGTTCATGCAATTGAAAAGTTTGTAGAAGTTCGTGGTTCAGGGGTTCTTGAAAACTCTGAACCATGAACTTCAATTTTTCTGGTTTGTGCCCACCCCTACTAATAAGCAATTATAAGCAAGAATCTTGCCCTAACCTGGATAGCCCAGGCTAGCCTGATGTTGTCAGATCTCGGAAGCTAAGCAGAGTTGACCCTGGCTAGTATTTGGAAGGAAGACTTCCAAGAAATATAGAGGCAGGCAATGGCAAACCACCTCTAAACGTCTCTTGCCTTGAAAACCCTACAGAGTTGCCATAAGTCAGCTGTGACTTGACAACAAAAAAACTTCCAAACAATTATTATTCTGTTCACAGTAACAAAAAGCCAAGTGATTTGTTATGATATATATTTGGATCAAGGTCCCAGAAGGGGGGCAAATAGAATTTTTGCCTGGGGGGCCATGGCAGTTCTTGGCAGCCCTGAAGGTACTGTGCAGTGTTATCCACCATCAAACTCTGCACATTTATGAACACTGTTTACTGCTGTGGAATTGAATGGCACTTATTCACTCATCTTATGGATGTTCATTTTGCTATCTTGCATTTAAAAATCCCATGGAAATCAGTGATACTCTGGTCTTAAGTAAATATATAGGCTCATAGACAGAATGGAAAGCTATTATGTTCAGCAAAAGACTCCAGCCAGTCTTCAGAGGAGTCACAGCTCTTGATTTGACCAAATATTGGGTTATCGTGGCCAAAACCATTGGATGTCAACTGGATGTTCAGGCCAAATTCTTTTTCAATCAGCTAATTGCAGCCTTCTCTGGAGATGCAACTGAAACTGGTATTATTCTTTTCCCTCCTTTTCTGCCAGACGGAGAACATGCAAACAGTGAGTCAGAACTTCATTTTAATCAAAACTCATTTTGTTATGCTAAATTTATGAACTTTATAAAATGAATGTGTCCCACTGGTTTGCATTTTGATGTTCTCATTCAGCCAGCATGATAAATAACATCTACAAGGTAAATCCAACCAGTGTTTGCTTTGCACTTCATGTCCATTATTAGGTAAGCATATGAATTCATAGTCCTAAATCCTCTCAGAGAAACTGCAAGTAGTTCTGAAGAAGTGAGCAGTGAATCACGAAAGCTCATATCCTACCACAAATGTTGTTAGTCTTTAAGTTGCTACTGGACTCTTACTCTTTTCTACAGTGACAGTCATGTCATTCAGAAATGAACAGTTGCTTCCTTCCTTTCACTTGTAATTTCCTCAACTGAAGTTAGATCCTGCAAAAGCTACTTGGCATTAGAATGCTGGAAACAACCCTTTTATGCATTACTGGGAGAGGTGAGACCTTTTCTTAAGTCAAATCTACACCTGACTTTCCCACTGGAATCATTCTAGTTTCAAAAAAACCCATCTATACCTGTTTCTAGTTTCAAACCGTACTTGTTCTAGGTTAAAAAAAATCTGTTTACGTTCCTTAATTGCCATCCCTGTGGTCAAGCTAGCATTTTACTGCTTTAAACAGATCCTGTTGCTTTGTACTCTTCAGAGCCAAGGAGTGAAATCTGAAACCAGCGTGAAATGAGTGTAGAAAAAGACAGCAGTCAAACTATTTCAGAGGGGAGGTGTAAACTGGGCCTACATGTATGCCCTCCCCCTATTTTCTCTTTGAAGCCTATTGTAGATCCATGTCTCCCTATGCTGATTCTCTCAAAGACAAGATTCTGTTAAACCGCATTTCAGAATTAGATAGTTATCACCCACTGGGAGCAAACATATTATGCTAAATAACTTGCTATTCTTCAGTGGTGTCTCAAAACCCACCACCAGAGGCGGTTTGCTGCATCCACCCAGATAGCACAGTCCTACTACCACACCACTGGTGAACTCTCTGGTCTCTGATAACCCTTAGAGTAATGGCCTTGAAAAGCAAAAAAAATCTTTATTAGTTACACATTTGGATTTAGTGACCACCCTTGGTTATTATGCCATCAAACGGCTCTCAGGCTCTAGTCAGAAGCTATTTTTATAAACCACCACACTGTTAAGCCTCATTTATGAAATCGCAGTCAGACGAGCTGTCAAATTTTCATTCCCTTAGAGCTGCTGTACAAAACAGATGTTTTAAACATTTTTAATCATTAGCTTAAAAAATATAGTCCTCCTAATATCATTCAGGACAAGAGGGCCTCAGTCTTCAAATAATCTTCTTTGTCTACGTGGCTACTACTGAGATGGTCCTGCCAGAACAAGGAATGGATGCCACTATTTAAAATGCTGCCTGAGTAAGAGCCTGCTAATCTGCACAGTTGGTAACTAGCACAGAAAAGGGATTTCCCTACAGGGGTGGGGGAGATGGATGGATGGACGGAGAAGGGGATTATTTAAGCTTCAGATTCTCTCTCTCTTTAAAAGTTGCTGAAGCTTCAGGGAAAGTAGTGATCTTGGTCAGACATACCTTCAACAGGGAAGACAATGTTTGTTTCATATTTAGTATGCTAAATTTGCCAGATACCCTGCCATGTTTATTCTGTGTGACTCCACAATAACTCTGAAATGTGGGTCACTAGTTGTCAATCAGACTCCAGAAAAATAATTAAAACAGAAGTTTTGAAGCCAAAACTGAAAGGCTCCTAGACAATGGCAAAGCCTCTTCATGGTGCAACCTGTCCTGGAGGTGACTGTACTTTTCCTGAAGGAACAGATTAGTAGCTTGAAGGTGCTACTTGGTCCTGGCCTACACCTTGAGAATTAGGTCTCCTTTGTGGTACATTGTGTTGTTGTTTTTAAAAAATCATGTAGGGGTAATATGGCAGCTATGGCTTTCACGCCATGATCTGGTCTTGATGATCCATGCACTGACCACATCCAGGAAGATTGCTGTAATGTGCTTTACATGGGAATGTTTAAAACAAACAAACACATCCAGTACCAAATATGACTGCCATATTGCTGTCAGATATAAGGACTGTATCACAACTTTACTGAAAGATCGGCCTTGGTGGCTTATCTGTTACTGGGTACGAGTTGGGTGTAGCGTACCTGAAAGATCACTTTCTCCTGTACTGTCCCAGCCCACCAATTAAGATAATAATCACAAGCCCTGCTAAAAGTATCTCAGCTGTAGAAAAATGGAAAGTCACAACCTATGACAAGCAGGCCCATAACTACAGTGGGGCATCTTGGGGCTAGCTCCCCTGACTTACTGGCAAGGCCCCAAAACTTCCCATCCAGCCCAAAGCCTCCCCAAGTGGTGGTGGATGTGGGGAAGGAGCCAGGTATTCCTTTAGTTCGATTAGCCAGTGCCCCCTAAGAAATTTAAATGCCCCCTGATTTTAAAAATCCTGGCTACAGGCCTGATGACAAGGCTTTCTGAATGGCTGTTGCCCAGTTGTGGAATGCCCTCCCCCTTGAAGCTTGCCTGGTGCCTATTTTATTGGCTTAAAGGTGGCAAGTGAAAACATTTATATTAGCCCATAATTCTAGCTAAATGTTATTGATTTGTGGTATTTTAATCCTTTTGCCACAAACCTGCTCCCTTTGTAGATTTTTATACTGTTTAATTTATGGTTTATTGTTTATTCTTACTTTACCTTAGGCCAGATTTTTGGAGAAGTGCAATAGGAATATTCTAAATATATAATGCCATGGATAAAGACACATCTGTGAAAGGGACCTGCAGACCAACATCTCAACCTGCAGCTTTTGTAGGGAACTGGGTCTTGTCAAAGGAAATTTGCAGAAGTATTGAGGGTCTTCCTTTCTTTAACCAGAGCTCATAGATAGAATTCCTGTCTGACATGTCCCAAACACCAACTTCAGCTTTGCAAGGCAGCAGTCCCTGCTCCAGTGACAAAGTGTTCCAGCTCCAATGACAAAGCGGCTGTAACAACGGAATAAACAGGCAAGTTTAGCAGAAATACAAGGAGAGGGTAAGTGGCATGATATATACACCTCTCTCTCTCTCTCTCTCTGTGTGTGTGTGTGTGTGTGTGTGTGTGTGTGTGTGTGTGTGTGTGTGTGTTTTAATATCAAATTCTATTGATAGGCTAAATGAAAAGGGTTAAAATAATGAGGGCAAATAGTAATTTCTCAGTGTTGTAGCTGCTCAAACTACTCAGGTGTAGCTTATTTTATTTCTAATATTAGTTCTGTTCTAATTTTCTGGTCTAATTTCAGTTCAGTTGTAGCTGCTCAAACTTCACAGGTGTAGCTAATTTTAGTTTTAATTTTAGTTCTGTTATAATTTTCTGGTCTAATTTTACTTTGGTTGCAGCTGTTCAAACTATTCAGATGTGGCTAATTTTAGTTCTAAACAGGGTCAGAGATTCTTGGCTAGTTTTACTGCAGTACGGGAAGGGTTAAACAGAGTGTCAAACAAAGGAGAAGGATTAAAACTGATGTCACAGGGCTAGCTTAAGCTCTAATATAACTTTGAGATGTTATTACACTTACAAAGTACTAATACTAGAAATTTGGGGATAGTGAGTTTACAGATAAGGCTAAAATTTAGGCAGGTTTCTGTAATAGAAAAAGAAAAATGAATAACGGAACAAACTGCAGCTACGGTTTAAATACAGCTAGGGCTTAAAAACAGGGGGTCCAATTTTAAACTAAATCTAAAAATTTAAGGTAATTCATTCTTTAAAGAAGGGTTTTTTTCCTACAAGAAAACAAGCAGTTAACATACCTCCTGTAACTGCTGAGGCTATTCAGCTAAAGTTCCCTTTGATACAAACCTAGAAGGGCTAAATTAACATTTGAAATTAAATAAGCATTTGAAATAAAAACCTGGGAAGGAGAGGAGCTATTATCTGAGCAGCTCCCTTTCAGCAATACCTATTGTTAATCAACCAGAGGCTGACTCAGTCATTCTCCTTTATTGGTTAGCTCCCAATCAGTTTCCCAACTCCAGTGACAAAGTATCTAGAACAAGAGAATAAACAGGTGAGTTTAGCAAACATGCAAGTTCAGCAGCAGGGTGAGGAAGCCAGGAGCACTAGTCTCTCCACGTCCCTAAAAGGGTAATCACACATTCCTGCCTGGTGTGAAGGTAGCGAACATTACATATGGTCTGGATAGACTGATAGATAGTGCTGGGGAGGAGCCAGTGCTCATGGTACATGTTGGCACCAACGATGTGAGGAAATGTAGGTGTGTGGTCCTGAAGGAAAAAATTAGGTTGCTAGGCAGGAGACTCAAGTCCAGGACCTCCAAGGTAGCCTTCTCAGAAGTGCCTGTTCCACACACAGGGCCACCTAGACAGGCACGAATTACGAGTCTAACTGCATGGATGAAATGATGGTGTAGGGAGGGAGGGTTTAAGTTTGTTCAGCACCAGGATACTTTTTGGAACAAACAGGACCTGTACAAAAGAGATGGCCTCCACTTGTCCCAAGAAGGAACTGGGCTGCTGGTGCTTAAAATTAAAAAGACGGCAGAGTAGTTTTTAAATTAAATCTTGGGGGAAAGCTGACAAGGGATGAAATGTCTATGGTTTGGGATTGCTCATCTCTAAAAGACGAAGGGTTAGCTGTTAGTATTCTAGAGGGAAATGGATTATGACTGGCCACTAAGAGGGTGACAAACAATATTGACTGCCTGACAAGATCTAGAGGCCACAGGAAGAAGAAGAAGAGATTGGATTTATACCCCACCCTTCACTCCCCAAGGGAGTCTCAGAGCGGCTTACAAACTCCTTTCCCTTCTCCTCCCCACAACAGACACCCTGTGAGGTAGGTGGGGCTGAGAGAGCTCTGAGACAACTGTCCTTGAGAGAACAGCTGGTACAGAGCTATGGCTTGCCCAAGGTCATCCGGCCAGGTGCAAGTGGAGGAGTGGGGAATCAAACCCGGTTCTCCCAGATTAGAGCACGCGCACTTAACCACTACACCAAACTGGCTCTCCTACACCAAACTGGTTGAAGGCCTAACATGTCTGGGAAAATATAGATGTTTATAGACAAATACTACAAGTGCCTAAGGTAAAATGGGGAAACTGGAATGCTTGGTGTCAGAGGAGAACATAGAGACTGTGGGCATTTCAAAAACTTGGTGGGATGAGGATAATCAGTGGGATGCAGTGATTCATAGATATAAATTATATTGAAAGGATAGGGAGGGAAGGATCAGAGGTGGAGTGGTTCTGTATATCAAAGAGGGTATACAGTCCAGTAAAAGTGAGAGTGTAAGAGACAAAAGATTCCCTTATAGAAATGCTATAGGTAGAAATAGTGTACCCAAAAGAAGCTTATTTTGGGAGTTTGTTATCGCCTACCAGATCAAAGGTTAGAGAATTATTTTAAAATAGCAAAAGAATTGAGGAAAGCAGCTAGATGAAACAACTGTGTCATTATAGGTGATTTTAACTACCCACACATTGATTGGCTCAATATATCTTCAATTCAGGAGAAAGAGATTGGGTTGTGTTGTGTTTGTTTAGAATATGAAGCAGTAATAGCTTGAAAAGGGCTCTGGTATCCTAAAGCTCCAATTCCTATTGGCTGATTAATAAAGACTCCCATTAGTCCTGAAGCCAATCTAGATACCCAATCACTGAGCCCTGCTTGGGTCCAATAGTATTGCTTGTATATAGTTACATTGTTGAAAGTTATGTGTTGGAACAGTATAAATGAAAGTGCTGCTCTCATAGAGCTGTCTTTTTGAGCTGAGCAATATAATTGAATAAAAGCCTGTTTGTCTGAACTCATCGCCTCCTGCTCAATACTTAAAAGGTTTCTAGATACCCTCAATGACTGTGGCATGGAACAGATGGTTACAGAACCTACCAGGGGGGATAGCACCAGTTGGAAACAGTGACCATTCATAATAATGCTATTAAGTTTAGCATTTATGTAAATAGGGAGTTGCCCAAAAAGACCAATACCACATTAAACTTTAGAACAGATAAATTCTCTCAAATGATGGGGACTGTGAAGAAGAAACTGAAAGGAAAGGTAAGAAAGATCAAATCCCTTCAGGAAGCCTGGAGACTATTTAAAACTATAATCTTGGACACCCAGATAAATGTATGCCACAGATTAGGAAAGATAAAAATAGGTATAAAAAAAGGCCTGCATGGTTAATGAATAAAGTAAAGGAAGCCGCAAACTGCAAGAATGATTTCTTTAAGCAGTGAAAGGCTAGTTTGTTTGGGGTAAATAAAAGGGAGTGCAGGCTTTGGAAAATAAAGTGCAAGTCAGTGAGCAGACAGGCAAAAAGGGACTATGAGGAACATATTGCAAAAAACATAGAAGAGAGAAGAAGAGAAGAGATTGGATTTATATCACACCCTTCACTCACTTGGAGTCTCAGAGTGGTTTACAAACTCCTCTCCCTTCCCCCTCCCCACAACAGAAACCCTGTGAGGTAGGTGGGGCTGAGAGAGCTCTGAGACAACTGTCCTTGAGAGAACAGCTGGTACACAGCTATGGCTTGCCCAAGGTCATCCAGCAGGTGCAAGTGGAGGAGTGGGGAATCAAACCCGGTTCTCCCAGATTAGAGTCCACGCACTTAACTACTACACCAAACTGGCTCTCTCTAAAGACCAACATAAAATTTTCTTCAAATACATTGGTAGCAGAAAACCAGCCAGGGAGGCAGTGGGGCCCTTGGATGTCCAAGGGGTAAAAGGATCACTAAAGGATGATAGTGAAATGGCAGAGAAGCTGAATGCATTTTTTTTGCCTCTGTCTTCACTGTGGAAGATGGGAAGTGCTTGCCCACTCCAGAACTGCCAATTTCAAGAAGAATGTTGAAAGATCTGAGTTGAATTGAGGTGGCACAAGAGAAGGTCCTACGACTGATGGACAAATTAAAAACTGACAAATCACCAGGCCCAGATGGCATACATCCAAGAGTTTTGAAAGAACTCAAATGTGAACTTGTGGATCTCCTGACAAAAATCTGCAAATTATCACTAAAATCAGCCTCCATCCCCAAGGACTGAAAGGTAGCTAATGTAATTTAAAGGTTCCAGAGGAGATCCAGCAAATTACAGGCCAGTCAGTGTAATGGTCGATACTGGGTAAATTGGTGGAATCTGTTATTAAAGATAGAATTAGTAGGCCCATTGATGAACAAAAGCTATTGAGGAATAATCAGTATCTCAGTAACCTTTTAGAGTTCTTTGAGGGATGAACAAACACATGAACAAGGGTGACCCCCCCCCCAGAAGTTGTTTACCTTGACTTCCAGAAAGCTTTTGATAAAGTTCTGCATCAAAGGCTCCTAAGTAAACTCAGCCATCACAGGCTAAGAAGAGGAGAAGGAGATTGGATTTATACTCCCCACTTCACTTGGGAGTCTTAGAATGGCTTACAAACCCTGTTCCCTTCCCCTCCCCACAACAGACACCCTGTTAGGTAGGTGAGGCTGAGAGAGCTCTTTCCAGAGCTGTCCTTGAGAGAACAGCTCTGGCAGAACTATGGCTTGCCCAAGGTCATCCAGCCACTGCAAGTGGAGGAGTGGGGAATCAAACCTAGTTCTCCCAGATTACAGTCCGTACACTTAACCACTACACCAAACTGGCTCTCCTCTTGTGGATTAAAAACTGATTAATTAACAGGAAACAGAAAGTGAGTATAAATGGGCAGTTTTCACGATGGAAGACAGTAAGCAGCTGAGTACCAGAGGGCTCAGTTCTAGATCTGGCGCTTTTTAACTTGTTCATCATAATAAAAGAAATATTGGGCACTCGATGAAATTAATGAGCAGTAAACTTAGAACAGATAAAAAGAAGTATTTCTTCACCCAAAATGTAATTAACATGTGGAGCTCACTGCCACAAGAAGTGGTGGAGGCTACAGGCATAGATTCAAGATAGAATTGGATAAGCAGATGGTGCAGAGGTCCAGCAGTGGCTATTAGCCACAAGGTATAGATGGAACACTCTGTCTGGGGCAGTGATGCTCTGTATTCTTGGTACTTGGGGTGTAACAATGGGCGGGCTTCTGGAGTTCTGGCCCCACTGATGGACCTCCTGATGGCACCTGGGTTTTGGTCACTGTGTGACACAGAGTGTTGGACTGGATGGGCTATTGGCCTGATCCAACATGACTTCTCTTATGTTCTTATGTCATATGTTTTATTTTTAATTTAATTTAATTTACTTCATTTATAGCCCAACGTGGGACTCACGATGGATTACAAAATACAAAAACAATTTAACTGAGCAACATGAGACATTTAATAAACAATGCCATAGGACTAGGATTACCAAACTGGAACACAATGCAAACAGACAAACAAAAACCTGTAATGATGTGCCATAACATGGAAGTTAGTTTATGTAAAGTATGTATACATCAGTATGAGATACTGTATGCCACAGAGTGGACCCACTGCAGACACCATATTTCTTCCAGGTTTCCAAGATACTGGTCCAATGCTCTAGCTTAATGGAGGCAACCCATGGTGCATGTTGAGTTGTACACCACCCATTATGCTCAGCACGGCAGCTTCCTCACTCAGCCACAAGCCAAACCAGGCCAGAGCACAGCTCTGGGACTTGTTGTGGACCTCAGCAATGATATCATCAATTAGATCTCCTTCTGGCCCTGCCCCATTAAGTGCAAGCAGCCCTGCACAAATGGTTGGATCTCTAGGACACAAGTGCACAACACGGCACTCAGCGTCCCAAATAGTGAAACAAGCACACGGAGTGGCTAGTGTACATACAGTGCTGCCACCACTTTAATGAATGAAAGCTGTCTCTGCTCCCACTACTTTTCAGAAGGAGCTGCCTTTGAATGAAGTCACCACAATCCATATGTCTTCCCCTCCTGATTCTATAACAAGTCAGTTCTTAGGAAGCTACAGTGAGGGAGCAGCTCCTCAAGACTTCTTGCTCAAATCTTCTTGTTCTTTCCCTGTCCTCTTCAATTGTTACCCCTCTGGAACTTGAGTCTTTCACTTATAGCTATGTATTGTGAATACCGGCTCTATTTGCAGGACCACTGTGGCTTCCTTCCTGAAAGAGAGATTCAACAACTGCTGAACACAAACAGAGCTTCTGATTCCTTAATGTCAGAGAAACAGGATGAGGTCTGCCAGTTGCAGCTTTGGATATCACAACTACTCTAGTTACCAGATAAGCCATGTGTACAACACACAGGATTGCACCTGAATACTTTGGACTTTCTTCCAGTGCTAGGCTTTGGTAGTCCTGGAATACAGATCAGTTATTCCAGTATCACTTGTTTGGAAATGTATGCCCATTAATTAGTCACTTCACACCCAATATTGAACCAACACTGATAAAACTTTAATGTTGAAATCTGAAGAGTAATAAACCTCTGAATACCCAGAATTCCTAAAGACAAACACCACCATTTTGTAACATCATTTGCTTTTTAAAAATTTCATATGTTGTCCTAATGGGACTGGGATCCTCCCAGTAATTAAAAGTGCTTTGAAGAACATAATATCCATGATAGTTGCTTAATATGCTGAAGACTGGTAGTTTGTTTGGGTCAGGAGATAATTTTTTGGAACCACCATCCTTATCCCCGCCACCTTCTTGACTTCTCAAGGTTCATGATGCTTTAACTGTGGAAGAGATTCCATGTTTAATAGCAAAGTTGAAGAATAAAGATTGGGCTACAGGCAATCAATATGTTAATTCACAAGGGAATAGCCAGGTCCTCCTATAATCTTGGACACATCCTGTTCTAGTATTTGGCTTCATGAGGACTCATAAAAATTCAAGCTATGAGGTTTTTTTCAGGTGGGTAGCTAAGTTAAGCTGTAGCAGTAGAACAAAATTTGAGTCCAACGACCAACAAAATGTTCCCAGGTAGAAGGTTTTGTGAGTCAAAGCTAACTTTTTCAGATAGCTGTACAATTTAGGAAGTTAATTTGGGGGTGGGGGTGACCAGCTTACTGGGGAATAACTAGAAGTGGTAATAGATTCCCCCCCCCCCCCTCAGTACTTTGCTAAAAGCAAGATCCTGAGCTGAAATACATAACAAAACAAAATATATTGTCCCGTCCCAGGTTGTCTGGGACTGGGCCCCTCCCCCATGTTGCCAGAACCCCACTAACTGAAGGCGGCCGGGGCACCACCCGATATCCCAGGGCCCCTGGATGGAACTCAAGCCCCTGAACAGATGCCCCGATGAGGCCGAAGAGAGACGCCGCCGCAACTGCTGCTGTGGCCAGCAGCCGAGCACCTTGGGCCAGGAGCAGCGCCCAAATGCCACGTCCTACCTCCACCGTCCCAGGAGGAGCTGTGCCGGTGCCAGCTGCAGCCCTATAAATAGGGCCAAAGATCCCGACTGGCCCAGAGGGAGGCGACCCGACCCCAGGAGCAGCCTTGCCAATGGAGCCAGAGGCAGCAGACACTGGCATACCAGAGACCAGAGCAGGGGGCATGGCCATGTCCCAGATGCCAGCAGGGCATCTGGGTATATTAAGGGGGCAGGGCTAGGCAATGAGGAGGAGGCCGCCAGTCCCCCAGGGTGGTGCTGGGAGGGGAGAGGGAATAAAAAGGAGCGATTGGAACGGGGCCAGGGAGGAGAAGCCGGAGGCAAAGTGCAGAAGGCAGAGAGAGAGAGGAAAATTGAGAGAGAGAGAGAGAGAGAAGGGAAGGAGGAGAGACACTTGCAAACGGAGGCAGAGAGGTGAAGAAGGATGCTGTTAACCCCGCCCCCTTGCCATTCTGAGGCCCCGCAGTGCTCTTTCTGGCCCTTATCCACTCTCAGGACCAGCCACGTGATGAGGACACCACAGCCACGGGTGGCACCCCCGCTGGGGAGGAGGCGGAGCATGACATATATTGATCATGAATAGGTCACACGCAGGCAATGCAATTCAGATTGGACATCTGAACCTAACATTAAGAATTTCTCTAGAGCTCAAGTTTTAGAGTGAAGCTGAAACATCCTCTTGATGGCAAACTTTGAGAAGGAAAAACAAAATGTCCACTCTGAAAAAAAACTTCTCAAAAGGTATTAAAGCTGTGCAGTGGGCCTTGTTTTTCTGTCACATCTATCCATTAAATTTGTATTTCACTCCCTTCTCACATCACCCAGAAACAGTTCAGAGTGGGTAGAGTGCAGCTACTCACCAGAGCCTGGGCCAGATGCTCTACAATGGCTTCCTACTAAGAAGCATATTTGAATATTTTATTGCTAATTTGGAGAGCTCATCACATGTTGGGAGGGACCCTTTTATACTTTCCAGTTCCTGAATCCAACATCTATGTTTGTTTGTGTGCATCAGGGGTATTTCAAGCAGAACTGAGAGCTTTATCCTCTATTTGGACAGGAGGAAACAGAGGGAGGAAACAGCTGGTGAAAATCTTTTGGTAGCTATAAGTTATGACAATACTTTCCATAATACCTCAGATTCTAGCTTCAGGGCCTTCAAGACTGTCATCAACACTGAAGAAGTCTGATATCACAGCTGCCTTTTATTTACAGAAAGGAGAGCAAGCAAACCTGTATGGCAATCTCCCTATAGGACTGTGCTTTCCCAAAATGTAGCAAGTTCCCATTTGCCATGGATACAGACAAAGCATAGGGCCTTCATTTGTTTCCATGGAAACTGTGCCTTCTAGAGGGAAGAGAGATGTGAATCAAGGAAAAAACAAAAATAAGCAAGATAAACAAAATGTAGCAATACAGGGTGCTATAAAAGATGTTTGCCACTTGTTAGGAAAGACTGGCCAAGTTGAACCACAATAAAATTTTATGCCATAATCAGCTCTTTTCTCCAGTGTTGGAGAAGACAAAAAAGACAAAAGGACATTTATACATATCTATTGTTGGCCCCGATTGTTTATTCACAATAGACATCACTGCCTTTAAAATATCTCTTCAAAAATATCTTCCTTTATATGAGATTAGGAAGTTAATGTACTGGCTAGGGAACAGTCAGTCAGAGATAGCTATGCGTAGCACAATGGTCATCCAGGGGACTAACAGTGCAGTCCTGAGCATATATACACAGAGGTAAATACACCTGTGTTTAATGGGGCTTACTCCCTAGTAAGTCTGTTTAGGGCTGCAGCCCAACAGTACAACCCTAAACTCAGATGTTTTCCGCAGGGACGGCTCTCTGCGCACCTGCATTTGTATACCTCTGGGGCTCTCCCCCATTTCCACAAATGTTTCTGAGTTTCAGGAGCAAAAACTAAGTTTGCCCCCTCCTGTGGCACAGCATGGGAATTCCCGGAAACACAGACGTCTGATGCTGTGAGGCAAAATGGGAGAAATATTACACAGGATTTTTTTAAGGCAGGCATAATACCAGTGGATAACAGTGCCACTGACACAGACTTATGATGAGTATAAATCGATAACCAATGCAAGCTAAGCCATGTTGATCAGAAACACACACCCACACCCAACTTATGTGGTTGAAAGAACATCCAGAGGGTAGGGCAGCTCTTGTCCAATTCAGTTCAGTAAAGAGGAGGGCAAGGCCTCCCTGCTGCACTGAAGAATGAATCAGACTTGGTAGGAAGGGAAAATATTGATAGGTGGAGGGAGTTCAGGGCATGCAAGGACAGGGAAAACAGCCCTAATAAAGACATTCTGATGAGTGAGATGGAAACAATTTTGCCACTACAGAGTGCTGACCTTAGGACCTCTTCTTCTTGTGAGGAGAAGGTGGTGATGCTGGCTAAATGCAGTAAGTTATCACTGATCCAGTTTAAAGCCAGTATAAATACAGGAAGGAACGAAGGGCATTCTGTTCTTCCTCAGTGCCTCAGGAAGTACTTTCACAAATCAACAGCATGATGCTGTGGCACAAGTGGCCAGTTTGGGTTATATTAATAGAAGCAATTTGAGAATCTTAACTCTTCATAAATAAGGGCTGTTTAGAGCTCTTGATGTATGAGGCATGACATTTCTCCAAGAACCAAAGAGTTTGAATAATAAGTTCAAAGAGAACTGAAAGACATCTCTTGGTTCATCTAGATCCTGCCTTCTTCAGGAACCCTAGCTCAAGCAACCACTCTTCATCTCCAGTGATGGCTGTTTTTTGATATAGCTAGAAAGGAATTTAAGTGATGACTTCACAGACTGACTTTTTAAAAAGTAATTAATGATTTCTTTAATGATTTCTTTAATCTGCCCCCAAAATGATGCCACTCATGCAAAAGATTCATGAACACCGCTAGATTTATTTTACCATCTGTACAGCTAAAAACTTGCTCCCACTGTAAGACAGATAACTCAATTCTTCGCAGAGTTATATTCAATTTTCCCCTCCCATTCCACAATGTCTTGGGTAATTCATTCATGCAGCAATATCATGTTGTTTGTTTTGTCACTCCTGCCCCACATTCATAGCTGCCACTGACTACAGTAACATGCACTCAAGCCTACAAGTTTAGGCAGTACTACAGACAATTTATGATTCCTTAACATGAATTTTATCACATTCTAAACCCCTCTCTCACCAACACCTAAAAGATCCATGCCAGATTTATAGATAATGTGGATGGGCACCCCTCAGAATTAATCTGATGTTTGGATAATGGCCTATGCAAAACAAAGTGACAAATTCCAGTGAATTATTTTAGTGTAAAACAGGTTGTTCATTATCCCAAACAGCAGAAGCCAATGTTAGTCTTGTCTGTCACATCAACCCATATCTATCTCACATCAAAAATTTGGTGGTATGTTCTCAAACAATCTTCTTTCATAATAGAAAAATTTATACCACTTTCCCCCATATTTGGACTTCTGATTAATACGAAGGTTGCAATTTAATCATTGTGGTGTCTGCTGCTGTTTGTAAATTAGGTTTAGAAACAGATTACTTCAATTTTTTCTAGCATTGGATTATGGCATTTATTATATCTTTTTCCCCTTTTTTACAAGAAAGAGATCTGCAGATCTGAAGCTGTGAACCCAAAGATTTGCTGAAACATACATTTGAGACCCAAAATGTCCACCACTCTCAAGGAAAAAGACTGAAGATTCAGAATTGTCATCATTTAGTGCAAGATAAAGAGACAGCCGTGTGGAAATAAGCAAATATACTAATAAGTACTGGAGTCGGGAGGCCGGTAATGATGAAAACTGCATGGTAGTTTATTGCGGGTTCAGATGCTACATAGAAAACCCTGGGCTTCGCACCCACTTTTATGCCAGTCAGAGATAATCCGCCGATCTCACCCAAATGTCTGGATAGGACCTTAAGATCACGGTTGCAGTTCTTAGGTCCCCAGGGGGAAACCTAGGCACAGGATTGGTGGCTGTTCAGGATCCGTCCGTCTATTGTCCTACCTGGCCGAAGCTCAGGTAGGTTTGGACCATGTGCGAGTGCCACATGGCGGTTGCCATTGTGAGAGCACATGGCGACTGCAGCTTTAATACACAACACCCCTCTCCCCATAGTCCTGACAACCCCAGCACACATAGTCTTTTAGGTAGTCTGGCCGGCAAAGCTCGCACCCCGAACGTCGGGGTCGCAGGTTGCGGGGTGTCACTGGGTTCCGGGAGCAGGGCAGCTGGTGTCTGCTCTGGTGAGTCTCAGGGCAGGTCCAGCGGTTGTTCCGGTGTCGCTGTCTCTCTTGGCTTATTGGGAGGCAGGCGGTCCCCGGGTTCCATCTCGGGGCAGGGTTCCTGGAGTGGTTGCTGGTCCGGTTCCTCAGGTGCTGGAATCGCAGGAACTTGGGGTGTGCTGCTCCATAGGCGCCATAGCAGCTGGTCGATGTGGCGCCGCCACACCACGCCATCTTCTGTGAGGACTTTGTGAGACAGGGTACCTGTGAGATGAACGATCCTTTTCGGGACCCAGGCAAGACTTCTGGTGTAGCTCCAGACGTAGACCGGGTTCTCAGGGGAAAAACCACAGGGAGCTTGCCAGAACTCAGACCCCATGTGGTCGTTGACAGCACGGTCAGGGTGGAGCCAGTCCAGCATGGAGCCAAGGCGCCGGCCCATCAGCAGTTCCACTGGCCAGCGTCCCGTGCCGGCATGTGGAGTGTTCCTCTGGCTAAACAGGAACTTTGTCAGCTGGAACTCCCAGTCCCCTTGCTCCATGCATTTGAGAGCATCTTTCGTGGTTCTCACCATTCGCTCCGCCTGGCCGTTGGTCACAGGATGGAAGGGCACCGATCGAATATGCCGAATGCAGAGGAAGTCCACAAAGTGCTGAAACCCTGTGAAGGTGAATGCTGTCCCGTTGTCCATCACGAAGGTGTCGGGCAGTCTGTGGGCGGCGAAGATATGCTATAGCACTCGGATGGCTGCACTGGGACTACCTCCAGCCACTTGCTGTAGCTGTCGACAATGAGAAAAAATAACTGGTCCTGGACCAGCCCTGCAAAGTCCAGGTGGACTTGCAACCAGGGCTTGTTGGTCGACTCCCAGGGCCGAATGGGGGTGTGAGGCGGGTCAGGGCGCAACTCTTGACATATGCCGCATCAATGGACCAGGTCCTCGATCTCTTTGTCCATGCCCGGCCACCACACGTAGCTGCGTGCCAGGGACTTCATCCGGACGATTCCGGGATGGGACTCATGTAGGGCCACCAGTACTTTAGCGCAGAGCTGCCCCGGGATAACTACCCTTGTCCCCCATAGTATGCACCCCTTGTGGATAGACAGCTTGTTCTGCCTTGCAGTGTAGGCAGCAAAATTGGGGCCCGGGTGATCGGGCCAACCCCTCACCACCCAATCCGAGACCAAGGAGAGGACTTGATCCCGGGCTGTGCGATGGGTCACATCCCATATCTGGATGGGCCAATCTGGGAGATCCTCGAGGAGAGCCACATGGAACGCTGGTGCCAGGTCTGGATCGCAGGTTGGCAGCGGGAGGTGGCTGAGGGTGTCAGCATGGCCCATCGCTTTCCCAGGGCAGTGCACTAATGGGTACTGATACCCTGAAAGAAAAATAGACCACCGCAGCACCTGTGGTGAAATTTGCAGGGTTTGGCAGTGCGGAGCAAGGAGGCCCAGGAGCAGATTGTGGTCCGTGGCCACAATGAATGATCTACTGTACAGGTAGTCGTGGAAGTTTTTTACTCCCGCAACTATGGCCAGCGCCTCCTTGTCGATTTGGGCATAGTTCCTCTCCGCCACCAACAGGGTCCTGGAATAATATACCACCGGCACCTCCTGGCCATTGGGAAGACGGTGGCCAAGGACCGCTCCCACGCCATAGGGAGACGCATCACACACCAGGACCACCGGGCACGCCTCGTTAAAGTGGGCCAGGACTGCGTTGGAAACCAGCAAGTCTTTGACAGCCTGGAAAGCCGCTGATTGTCTTGGCCCCCACTCCCATTTTGCCCCCTTGTCCAGGAGCCAATGCAGCGGCTCCGCTACTGCCGCCTTGTGGGGGAGGAAGGTGTGATAAAAATTGAGGGGGCCCCAAAATGCCTGCAGCTCCGCTTTCGAGGTGAGCAGAGGCACCTCCGGGATGGCTGACACTTTTTCCTTGGTTGGGTAGATACCCTGGGCATTGACAGTGAACCCCAGAAAAGTCACTGATGGCTCACCCAAGATGCACTTATCCTTGCACACCTTCAGGCCAGCATCCTGGAAACGCTGCAACACAGCTCGTAGTCGGGTCTTGAAGGTGGAGACATCCGGAGCTGCAATCAGGACATCATCAAAAAATGGCTTTACCCCTGGAAGGCCTTTCAGAACAGAGTCCATTAACTGCTGAAACAACCCGGGGGCGACGCTCATCGTGAACTGGAGCCGCTTTACTTTAAATGCCCCCTTGTGGGTGACGATTGTTTGTGCCTCTGCTGTGGCATTGTCCACAGGGAGTTGCTGTTAGGCCTGTGCCAGATCCAGCTTACCAAAAATCTTGGCTCCTGGGAGGGAGGCCAAGATGTGGCTGATCACGGGCACCGGGTAAGCGTGGAGGGCCAAATTCAAGGTACACTTATAGTCTGCACAGATGCGGATTTCCCCGATCTCCTTTGTGGGAGTAACGACCGGGATTTCCCACCTCGCGTGGGATACTGGCTCCAGCACCCCTTGTGCCACGAGCTTATCCAATTCTGCTTCTACCTTGGGCTGTATTGCAAGCGAGGGTTGTCGTGCAGCTATGAGGATGGGGCGGACGTTAGGGTCTAAGTCCAGGGAGACGGGTGGCCCCCGGTAGGAGCCCAAGGTGCCATCGAAAATGGTGAGGAAGTCAGCGCAGACCAATTCGAAGTCCGCCAATCCAATTCAATTCACACACACACACACACACACACAAACCCGTATCTCTAGTCCTAGGGGTTTGAACCATGAGAGTCCCAGTAGGCTGACTAGGTCTCTCTCCACCACCAAAAGGAACAGGAATCTGTCAAAATTCTGGTACTGCATCCTGAACTTCCCCAGCCCCTTAATTGTGACTGGGTTCTTTAGAATAGGAAGACCCCGCATCTAGCTCAAGGGAACAGGGAGCCCCTTCGATCCAGACATGGACCATAATCTTCCTGGGGTGGGGCTGGGGCAAGCTCAGTACCTGTTGGTGTCCATTTGCAATGCTGTCCACAGCCTTGAAGTGGGTGTTTTGGGAGCGACAGTTGTCCCAGGAGCAGCAGGCCTTCACGATGTGCCCAGTGCATCCGCAGGCTAGGCAGGTTGCATCTCGGAACCTACAGGTATGTCTCTCATGAGGGTCTCCGCAGCTTACGCACGGTGGGGGCGGCCTGTGCTGGGAGACAGGAGAGGAAGCCACAGCCGGAGCCGCATGGCGGGAATGGGAACTGGAGGGATGGGACGCACCTTTGTGGGAACGAGGCTGCAGCTGGTGGACATCTTCTTCCACCGAACCGTCTAATTCGGAGACTGTGGTGCTGTGCGAGCAGGTGGCCATTTTGTCCTTGTGGGTCGTTTCGAATGCGACCGTGGACTGCAGCACCTTCTCAAGGGTAGGCTCTGTGAGTGTGATCAGCCGCCGCTGAAGCTTGGCTTTTCGTACCCCCACCACAAAACTGCCCAGTAAATGGTCCTCCAAATGCCTATACTCACATCCGACTGCCATCTGGCAGAGGTTGGCGAGGAATGTGGTGGCACTGTCACCCAGCTGTTGGGTCCTCTCGAGGAACTGGACACGGAGTGCCAGCATGGATGGCTTTGACGCGAAGTAGTCCCCAAGCTGCTTGATCAGGTCATCGTAGGTGACATCCAGCAGGTCTCGGGGCGAGATGAGGCTCTAGGCGAGGCGCATGGTTTCGATGCCGCAGTGGCCCAGGAGCCAGGCCCATTTCATGTCGGCCTCGGTGACTCCATGCACGGTCAGGAGAAACCTGAGTTGCCTGGACCAGGCGTCCCAGGTCTCGGGTTTGGGGGGGTTGAAGGGAGGGATTCGTCCCACGGCAGCAGCCATAATTACTGAAGAGGCATGGCGAGTGATATCCTTGGAGGCAATCGGCGGTCCTTCGGGGTGCTGGGGCTCAATGAAGTCTGGTGCCGGCAGATCGGTGCTCAGTGCTCCACTGCTCGGTTCAGCTGATAAGTCACTCATCGGAATCCCATCCTCATTGCCACTGATAAATACTGGAGTTGGGAGGCCGGAAACGGTGAAAACAGCATGGTAGTTTATTGCAGGTTCAGATGGTACATAGAAAACCCTGGGCTTCGTGCCCACTTTTATACCGGTCAGAGATAATCCCCCGACTTTGCCCAAATGTCCGGATAGGACCTTAAGATCATGGTTGCAGTTCATAGGTCCCCAGGAGGAAACCTAGGCACAGGATTGGTGGCTGTTCAGGATCCGCCCAACTATTGTCCTACCTGGCCGAAGCTCAGGTAGGTTTGGACCATGTGCGAGTGTCATGAGGCGGTCGCCATTGCGGGAGCACATGGCGACCGCAGCTTCAATACACAACATATACTTAATTTGCTACAAATATATATTTGAGGTCTAAGAGACACTGTGCATGCAGACGCACACACTCAAGCACCTCCTTTCTTAGAATGGAGGAAACAGAAGAAAGGGCATTTTAAAAATTCTTTATTGTTTCCCTGAGGTCAGAATGACACAGATAATATGAGGTGAGATTATAAGAGTTCCCTCCAGATTCACTCAAAGTCATCAAAGTTGTTTGGTCACGAGGGAAATGAGTGGAGATGCTGCTCCAATGGCTTTTTAAAAGCCCGTGTCCCCAGTGGACCTCTCCTATTTTCTTGCCCTCCTTTCTTGCCTATGTCCTCTATTCATGTAATGTATTTAATGGCGACCACCATGCGGTTGCCCATACACACGTGGCTGGGCAGTCTGCCCGAGCTTCAGTCCGGCAGACAATAGCCCAACCAGATTGTAATTCCAGCCAATAATGCACCTACAATCTGGCTAATGGACCTATAGTGTTAATCCACATGAAAACAAACCTATCAGGTCAAGGGTGTGGCTTATGTGTGAATAAAAGCACCTCCATATGACATGTTCCCCCCGCACCTCCATATGACATGTTCATCTGCACCAATAAATAAATTTATGAGCTGATTCACTGCACTGCAATGTGTCTCCAACTTCAGTACTTTATCCTGGCAATGAAGGTGGGATCCAGATGAACGATGCTCCTGCCAACTCCAGCACTGCATCAAGAACTGCCTAGCACTGCATCAAGAACTGGAGATCCCAGGCTCCAACGCCTCACTGCACTGCCATTGGCTGCGCCGGACCGCAGCAGTGCATCAAGCACCAATCCACTCCAGCGCCTCACCGCACCACCATCAGCAGCATCATACCGCAGCAGCGCATCAAGCACTGATCCACTCTAGCGCATCACTACACCGCCATCAGCCACACCGTACCTTAGCAGCACATCGAGCACTGATCCATTCCAGCATATTGCCATATCACCGCGAGTTATGGCTGCCGCTGCCGCTCCAGGACAGATCTCAGTGTATGACCCTATTCGACCCAAGCTTGGGAAGCATGGACTGATGATGGCCATGTGCATGGATTTCTGCGGCCGCTCACAGAAGCCAGGTGAGACCGTGGCCGCGTTCATGGCCAACCTCCACAGATTAGTGGTCAGCTGCGAGTTTGTGTCAGTCGAGGACAACCTCCTGACAAATTTCATATGAGGGGGGGTCCGCAAGCTGAAGCTTCACTGGAAGCTGGTCACCCTCCCCGGTGTGAACTTGGAGAAGGCTTTTCAGACCACCTGCACATTTGAAAAGGCACAAAAAGATCAACATGGCTCCTCCACATCCACACACCATACCACAGCTTCCTCCGGCTCCAAGGCCTCAGACAAGGACAACGTTCTACAGCTACACCGCTGCCCTCAGAGGAGTTCTGCCAGAGCCACAGCCAAGGGAAGCAACACAGCTGGTTCCAGGTCAACAGCCTCATCCACCACCATGCAACAACGCCACAACATTGACATGCACCAGCTGCAGAGATCTGCATGACCACTGGACCTGCTGTTTCCGGGACACACCGTGCCAGTCATGCAGCAAGTCAGGGCACATCGCCTGGATTTGTTGCTCCCAGCCCTCCCAACACACACAAGCTGCACATTCCAAATCCATGGATCTGCACTCCAAAATGTCATCCCACCACCAGGTAATGAACTTGCCCAGGGACACCCGTAATAAGATTTTTGTCCCCGTTTCCATAGAGGGGTCCCCCTGCCACATGGAACTAGACACGGGGTCCACCTACTCCATTATCTCAGCAGACACCTTTCACAAACTCTGCCCACAGGGGGACCCTGGCTGAGGAACCTTGTTGGTGACCGAGTGCAACTACGTGCAAATCGAAAAGGAAGCGCTGGCCATCCTAGCAGGAGTGAAAAAATTCCATAAGTACCTTTATGGTCGAGCTTTCATGGTCGCCACGGACCACAAGCTCCTTTTGGGCCTCCTAGCACCCCACCGCCAGACACCACAGATGCTCTCTCCCTGGATCCTGCACTGGTCAATCTTCTTGGCTGACTACCAGTACGAGCTGGTCCACTGCCCAGGGAAGTCAATGGGCGACACAGATGCACTCAGCTGCCTGCCACGCCCATCCTGCGACCCCGACCCTGCACATCACGTCATCCTGCTTACCAGACTGGCCCATTCAGGTGAAGGATGTTGCACGGCACACTGCTCGGGATCGCACACTGTCCTGAGTCTTGGACTGGGTGGGGAGGGGGTGGCCTAACAGTCCCGGGTCCAAGTCTGCCGCCTACTCAATGCAGAAAAACCAACTGTCAACCCACAAAGGGTGTGTACTCTGGTGGATGAGGGTAGTCATCCCCGGGCCACTGCACAAACATTTGCTCTCCACGCTCCATGACACCCATCTCGGCATCGTCAGGATGAAAGCCCTGGCCTGTAGCTATGTCTGTTGGCCAGGGCTGGACAAGACCAAGTCCGGCAATGCAGCAAATGCCAAGAATCACAGCCCAACCCACCTCGGGCACCCATACGGCCCTGGGAATTGTCCCACAAGCCATGGGCTCAGCTCCACCTGGATTTTGTGGGGCCTTTCCAGGGACAGCTGTTTTTCATACTCGTGGACAGCTACACCAAATGGTTAGAAGTGGTCCCCGTAGCCACAACATCTTCGCAAGCTGCCATCTGGGCCATGTGGTGCATTTTTAGCACACATGGTATACCCAACACGCTGGTAACAGATAACGGCACAGCTTTCACCTCTGGGGAATTCCAAGAATTCGTGGAATACTATGGGATCCAGCATGTGCATCCCCATTCCACCCCACTACCAATGGCCAGGCAGATTGCATGGTCTGCACCACAAAGGATGCCCTGTGCCACATGGACAGAGGTGACTGGCACCACAAGTTAGCAGGGTTCTTGTCTGGCCAGAGAACAGCAACACACAGCACAACCAGGCGCAGCCCCACCAAACTACTCATGGGAAGGCAACTAACAACCAGATTAGAGCGACTGCACCCGGACCAAGCCCCCGAACATGACACAACTCCAGAATGTAAAAAGGCTCCACGAGGGTTCTTCCCTGAAGACCCCATGTACATGAAAAGCTGAAGATCCCACCTGGCTACTGGGTCGGATCATACAGGCAACTGGGCCCCTCTCGTATGAAGTCACAGGAAAAGGGGGTCAAATTTGGAAGTGTCACGTGGGCCAGCTGTGCCACAGACTCCTGTCTCCCGATGCTGACACACCCAAGGAAGCTGAGGATGAGACCCCCGTTCCCAAGCTAGGAAGAGGATGGGACCCAGAACCAGCAGAAATTCCCCTGCTTCCGGTCTCCTCAGACACACCCAGGGACACACCTCCAACTCTGACACCTGTAGAGCAATCCCCGGAACCTACCATGGACATCCCCAAACAGTACCCTGTGGCAACAATTCCATGCTGATCTGACCATGAACATTGGCGACCCTCCTACTTAAGAGACTACGTGTGTTGGGGGGGGGGGTCAAAACTATGGGGGGAGGGGTGTAATGTATTTAATGGCGACCGCCATGCGGTCGCCCATACACATGTGGCTGGGCAGGCTGACCAGATCATAATTCCAGCCAATAATACACCTACAATCTGGTTTATGAACCTATAGCGCTAAACCGCATGAAAACAAACCTATTGGGCAGTTTGGGCGAGGTCGGAGGTGTGGCTTATGTATGAACCTCTGTCTGGCATGTTCATCTGTACCAATAAATAATCTTATGAGCTGATTCACTGCAATGTGTCTCCAACTTCAATACTTTATAATTCAGCTCTGAAGCAAGTGCACCCCTAGGATGAGTGTGCCATGCCCCTTGCTGGATTTGTGCCTTCCAAAAGTTGACAACCTCAATCACAGCAACTGCAGTTAGTATACAAATGCTATTAAGAAACTATTACAGATAGGGAGGAGATGAGAGTGAATGGTGAGTGTCCTGGCAAGCATGAAGTAAGAGAGGGCAGCGTATGCTAATCCCCACATAAATATCTCAATTAGGGTTACTTACTAAGGAACGGGGTGTTTGTGTTATATTCCTGATTAAATATTGAGAAGTTATGTTAACGCAGGCACCAGACAGTCTGTTGCCTGGAGTTCTTGCTAGAATAGAACTGGTTAGCACAGCTCAAGCTTTATTAAATAAAAGAGCTCATACATGTCCCAAAGATCTTCTTACTAAAAGCAGCAGAATGGACCAGGGTTTAAAAAAAAATGCTAAATAAAGTCCCAGCTATTTTTAAAGGATTATAACGATCTAATACGTTTTATGAATGCTTCTTAAAATAGAGAATAACAATGATTTCCTTTTTTTTAAATTAAACACACAGGGCCTTTTGATCAGACAACCTGTTTACCCTGTCACTCTGACCTGGACAAGTGACTCAAACAACTGGAATTAAGTTATCTGATGGGGTCCAGTATGTAATTAACCCCAGAGAAAAATCTAGCTTTACATATGAATGGGTACTGAGACACCTATTGTCTAGATCTCACTGATGGACTAGATCTCAATCTACCTGCCTCAAACCAGTTGGTAAAGGCAAGTATAAGCATCCGTGCTCCCTGATTGCCTACATCAATTAAGCTTTCATCAAAAGATCTACAAAGATTTAAAATGATTAAAAAGAAGACTAAAGAAAAACATTTTACCCAGCCAGCACAACACACAAATCTTTATGGCATAATGGTAAAACAGATTATATTAAGAAGTGTGAGTATTACAGCACTAACAAACTTTTCAAGCTACTACTTCTAGGCACAATTCAGCATCCTGGATGTTACCTTTACAGCCCTAGTGCCAAGAAACTTGAACGACCATCTCCTCCCATATCAGCCTGCCTAACACTGAAGACTGGCATCTGTTCTGTGGGCTTCTACCTTCTAAAACAAGATGAGGTAGTAAACAGGCATAGAACACCCTTCCCAGAGACACTGTTGTAAATTTCCGGTGCTTTAGATTTGGCCAGCTGTTTTTCTGTCTCGGTAACTTGTGTTTAATCTAATTAATATTGTTTTATCATGTGTAATCACCCTACTGAAGTTGCTTATTTTTATTCTTTTATCTTGCTATTTTATTGTTTTACTTTTTATTGCTTGTTTTAGCAGATTTTTATGATCTTTGGCCTTGTTGTAAACTGCTTTTAGCATACCAAATGATGTGGTCCAGTTCAAGGAGCAACCCTCCCCCCCTGGTAATCTAGCACACCAGAGTTTGCCTATATAACAAACTGTTTTAGCTTAGTTATAATGGAAAGGAGGGGTTGAGGAGGGAAGCAAACACTGGTGGCAGAGACACACACTGGTGTCATTCTGTTTCCCCTCTATATGTTCTTTTGACCTCCTGTCCTGGTGCTGGAAACCAGTAGGATGAATTCCTCCCCAAACCTTCAAGCTCTGATGACTTTAGTTCTGCAACAGCTTCCAAAGCCTCCATTAATTTGTCGACATAGTGCAATTTGAAAATAAGAATGGCTCTTCAGCTATCATAACTCCATGCATCAGTCACTCCAATAGTAAAATGCATGGTCCACGGCATAACTAAATTGGCAACAGAATAGATAATAGTTGGAAAATATTTGAAACACTTGCCAAGACTCATCCTGCAAAAGTGTTAGCAAAAATGTTAGCTTAAAAGTGTGATCTGATTCCTAAAACATCTGAATATTTCTTCTCTGCAGTAAAAGGATAAATGGTGCTAGCAAATGAAAAAAGTGAAGTTTGTGGATAACTTATTTTAAATATTACAGCGTACCATTCAGCATTTTTCCTTGCCTCTAACTATAACTTACATAAATTAGATTATTCCAAGTGATAAGTACATGTTTTATAAACATGTACATAATCCAGTTCCTACAAAATCACAGAGTAATGAGAACATTCATATTTGGTCCTAGCCTTGAAGGGACACCAAGAAACCTCCAAGGGCATGCAACGCATTTCATCTGGACAGGATGCTTTTCTGTATCCAGAGAGCTCTGCTTTTTGCTTGATTTCATAGATCTGAATTCCACCAAGAAATCTACACACTCAACCAGCTGACCCACTTTCATTTTAACTTTCAGCATGTATGCAGTACAGATATATGTGCCAGAGCTTATCAGCAACACCTAGGAATTGCTAACGCATAGTTCTCAGTCCTCCAGAATTTCCAGGGTTCATGGGAAGAAGTCATGACAGTTAAGCTTTCTGATTAGACACCACTTACACTTATGTTTCCAACAGTTATGGCACATATTTCATATTTTCCATATGCGTGTAAAATGAGGCTTCAATTGCTTGCTTGCTTAGCCAACTGTAAGTATTTCTTCTGCTGACATTTTTCTAAAAAATTCTTAGTAGAATACTATTTGGCCGCATTCAGTGTATACTCCTCTTTTCTATCTATGATCAATATTATGCAATAATTGTCTGGTAGTCTTATTTTAGTGCCAAAATTTATAATCCCGAAGGATTATGGTCTGAGTGCCAGTTTAAGCAGCACAAAGGGCTTGCCTTCAAAAAGAGATGTGCCTTCCTGAATGTGGGTGGCACATCCAAGACATCCAAATTCACTCACTACCATTGTTACCTTCTTCCCTTGCATTTTCTGGACGCATTCAGTACTTCCAGAATTCATGGGACACCTAGGACTGCTGTGTGAAAAGCAGGAAGGGAGGCAAACAAATAACTCAGATCAACTCCAAGGTGAACAAAGGTGGGGGTCACCCATCATTACGTGGAGCTATTACCATTGTGCACTGTATCATTGCAAAAAAACCTCTTAGATTTGCAAATAACACATACCATCAACCTTCATAACTCCTACAGGGTCTTCTCCTTATTATACAGTATGTCTCAAAATTTAAATAAAAATATCCTTGCATATCACATTTGGCAGTACAATAGCTGTTTGCCTTGTGAATAGCAGTTACAAAAAGAGGGCCCAAGAAGTCCTTTGGATGAAGTTTTCAATATGTATGACCCTGCAGTCTGGGAATGAACAGGGCAAAGGAGGGATGGGGAAGGAACGTTGCAGTCTTCTGCTTTCTTTAACCCTAGCAGAAAAGGACCCCAAAGTTTCCTTTTATTGCTCAGAAATGTGAGCTTTGCAACCCACATGCAAGAGATCTGAGACCCACTTTTCATCACCACACATAGTCTCGGAATTGATTATGCAAACAATTGTATCATGATTCACACACAATGCCATTTTTGTGATGTCACCAGGTATGCACATTTCTGAAGCCCAGGGCACATTTGGATATTTGCATTCCACATAGCAGGAGCTAGGACTGGACTCAGAAGCACACCTAGCACGGTGGCAATAAAATGGCTACAATTATATCCATGCTATTATTATTCACATAGGTTGAGAATGCTTCCACAGCCTGGTCATTAAGACATTGGGGATGCTCGAACACCTGCCAGTTCAGCTTCTGATCTGCTGGGGAAATTTAGTTCCATACCCAGCAAAGCTTTTTGTTCGGCAGCTGTTTGTGAGCCAATGAATGATATGTTCAGCATGCACTGAGCAACTTGGTCTCAACACAAGCATTGAACAGGGTATGTTTGACTGCCAAACAGGTTCACTGTGGAGTTAATTGCTCTTCACCTAGTTTCACATCTAGTTTCACATTTATTACTATCTGATCCTTTTAACAGGAGATGCTGGGGACTGAATAGGGTTGCCAGACCCTCAGTCTGGATGGGGCTTTCCCCCAATTTTCAGGGGGTTGATCCGCCACCAGCCAGCTGGTCGGTGAGGGAAGCCCCACCCTCTGAACAGGTGTCATTGCAATGTCAGAGGGTGAAACTCTATGGTTGGGCAAACTCTATGGTTCTAAAGGCAAAAAAAACAGAGTTTTGCCCAAAAACTAGAGCTTCACACACCCCCAATGTCAGCAATGTGATGACATTGCGACCAGGTGATGTCATTGTGCCATGTGTGTAAAGTGCACGTGGCAGAAGATCCAGGGCAGGACCCAGCAGCCCCCTGCTGCATCACAGGTAGGACCTGGCAACACTAGGACTGAACCTGGAACTTTCTACATGCAAAACAATGCTACCACTGGTCCAAAGGTCACTACTGAGCTTTATTTCGCTACTGCTGTTCAGACCAATTGCTTCCCCTGTAGTTTGTCTGCAAGTCTCATTCAATGAGTCACAATGAACTGTCACCAACCCCCACCAATCTTCATGCTAAAATGAACTATTTTCCACCCTATAAGCTTTATAGCACATCTGCAGAATGGAACCATATAGTTTATAAACCCCTGTCATCCATTAGTTCTTACATATTTAGACCTAAAACACAACCTCATCTGGTACATCACAGTAGCTTCTCACCGAGTATGAGCCTGCATCCTATACAAATTCCTAGCACTATGATTAGCAGGAAGAGGGAGAAGATGCTACTGCACAGCTACAAGATACTGGGATATTCACTGTGCAGTCCTAAGAAGAGTTACCCCCTTCTAAGGCCACTGAAGTCACTGGGCTTATCAGAGTGTATTATCACAGCACAGCTAGAGTCTCCTGCATTCCACTGACAAAGAGCATCATATTGATTAAACCATCCTAGTATTAAGCCCCCATGAAGAGGGCTTGTTCTGTTTGTGTTTATATTACTGTTCCCCATCATGAGACAAATCTCTTCCTCAATTCCACAGGGGGTGCATGTATTTGGGAACACACTAATTAAAAGGCTTCCAGCATAATCAGGCATGTTTTAAGTTCTTCCAATTGATCTTAACAGTGAATGCAGAACAACCAATTCCAGAAAAGCACCCAAATAACAGCAAAATGATATGCACATTAACTCAGAACTAAGCCCAGTATTATACGCAGGATTGTATATCTTACACATCTGACGAAATGGATTCGGGCTTATGAAATCTTATGCCACAATAGATGTGTTGGTCTTTAAGGTGCCACAAAACTCTTAGCAAATACACATACCTCTGCTTTGCCCTTGTGTTGCAATGAGGTTCCATCCCCCCACCTCCACTCCCAAGTAAATTGCTGTACCAGGCAAATTATTTAAGCAACTCAAAGCTGACCCTAATCTTCATTTGGTGCAATGCAAACCCTGTACAAATGAAGAACTCAGTGACTGTACAACAGGTCAGTAATTCAGCTAATCTATTAGAAACAGCTGCTGGATAAATTTAAAGTTAGTGTGACAAGTATAAATTTAAGCTAATAATAATCTGTTGAGAGAGTCACACTTCTGCTATCTCAATGCCATTGGCAAGGTTGATGTCCTCACAAAGAAGGAATCTTCACTGAATCTAGCTTTCATGTAGCTCTAGGAATTTTGTCAAATTTAATTTAGGATGTTAACAAAAACTGACTCTATATCACTGATAGCCAGTTTCAAACAAACAAACATAAGAACAGCTTCTGCTGGATCAGATCAATAGTCCACCTAGTCCAGCATCCTGTCTCACACTTACCAACATGGAACTACATTTGCTACACTGTCACACACCCACCAAGTTTGTGGAGATTCTCTTGGAGCTCTTCACTGCCCACGTTGGTTTTCACCATCCTGAAAAATTTTGTGTCATCTGCAAACTTGGCCACTACACTACTACTCCTAGTTCCAAATCATTTATGAATAAATTAAATAGTACCTGCCCCAATACTGATCTTTATGGGAACCCACTGCTTACTTCCCTCCAATGTGAGAACTGTTCATTGATTCTTACCCTTTGCTTCCTGTCATTTAACCAATTCCTAATCCATAAGAGAACCCAACCTCTCACCCCATGTCTGCTAAATTTACTCAGGAGTCTTTGGTGAGGTACCTTGCCAAAAGCATATAATGTCTACTGGGTCACTGCAGCCTACATGCTTGTCCACTTTCTCAAAGAACTCCAAAAGGTTGGTAAGACAGGACAGAAGCCATGCTGATTTTCCCTTAGCAGGCTTCTTTGTTCCTCCATATGCCTAATAATTCTATCTTCAATTGTGGTTTCTACTAATTTGCCTGGGACAGACGTTAGGCTGACTGGCCTGTAATTTCCTGGTTCCCCTCTAGGTCCCTTTTAAAAAATTGGTGTAACAATTGCTACTCTCCAGTCTTCTCCTACAGCAGCTGAATTTAGTGATAAGTTACATATATGGGTTAGTAGATCATCTATATAATATTTGGTTTCCCTAAGAACTCTCAAGTATATGCCATCAGGACCTAGAGACTTATCTGTTTTTAATTTCCCCAATAGGCCTAGAACTTCATTGCTGGTTGCCTCAATTTGGCTCAGTTCTTCAGACTCCCTTCCTGAAAATAATGGCTGCGGCATGGGTGCATGCCCCACACTTTCCACAGTGAATACAGAAGCAAAAAACTATTTGAGCTTCTCTGCCATTTCCCCATCTTCCTTTAGCAATCCCTTTATTCCTCTGTCATCCAAAGTCCCTACTGCTTCTCTGGCTGGTTTCCTGCTCCAGATATATTTAAATAAATGTTTATCATTTATTTAAAGCAATGTTAATTGTTGGTTGTTTGTCTTGATACTTTTAGCAACCCACTTCTCAAAATCTCTTTTTACATGCCTAATTACTGATTCAGATTTCTTTTGCCAGAGCCTGTAGTCCCTTCTGTTCAATTCATTGGAGCAGACCTTCCAGTTCTTAAAAGAAGCCTCTTTACTTTTTATAGCTTTCTTGATGCATTGTTAACCATGCAGGGGTTCTTTCAGACTTGGCAGTGCCTTTACTAATCTATGGAATACATTCTATCAGGGCTGACTTGTCCCAAACTGGAGGCTTCCCAGCTTAAATAAACTGGTGAGCCAGTTTGGTGTAGTGGTTAAGTGTGGGGACTCTAATCTGGGAGAACTGGGTTTGATTCCCCACTCCTCCACTTGCAGCTGCTGGATGACCTTGGGCAAGCCATAATTCTGTCAGAGCTGTTCTTGAAAGAGTTCTCAAAAGAGCTCTCTCAGCCCTGCCTACCTCACAAGGTGTCTGTTGTGGGGGGGGGAGGGAAAGGAATTTGTAAGCCACTCTGAGTGAAGGGCGAGGTATAAATCTAATCTCCTCCTGTATGTGTGCACGCACCCATGCCTGGAAGCCATGGCAACCACTGGTGACTCCTACTGGGGCATGGGGGACATTCAGAGAAGAGGCTTGATAGCTTGCCTCTCCCTCCCGACCCTGGTATTCCTTGGAGGTCTCCCATCCAAATACTTGCCAGGGTCGGCCAGCCCTACTTAGCTTCTGAGATTTGATAAGAGAAGAGAAGAAGAGGAGACTGGATTTATACCCTGCCCTTCACTACCCAAGGGAGTCTCAGAGCGGCTTACAAACTCCTTTCCCTTCCCCTCCCCATAACAGACATCCTGTGAGGTAGGTGGGGCTGAGAGAGCACTGACAGAAATTGCTCCTTTTCAAGAACAGCTGTGCCAGAACTATGGCTTGCCCAAGGTTATCCAGCAGGTGCAAGTGGAGGAGTGGGGAATCAAACCTGGTTCTCCCAGATTAGAGTCCACGCACTTAACCACTACACCAAACTGGCTGTGCCACCTTTTTGATATTAATAGCCAGCAGCCTGGTTCCCTTTCAGTACAAGTGAAGCCCATCTCTTGTCCCAGAAACTTTCCCAATGCCTACCAAATCTAAACCGGCATCACTTTTGTATCCTTGCACTGAGACCCCCAATCTGTGCCATTACATCAAACTTAAATTTTAGGTTTAGATGTTTACAATGATCAGGGTTGTATAAATTAGCACCAGATTGGTCTTAATAAGATATTTAGTGACATTATTGTACCTCCATAGATCATTTGCAAAATATCTGGTTATGTACTTTGAATCCATATCAGTCATGAGAATATGAGGAATTGTGAGATTCCCCCCCCCCATCTTCCCCACTCCTTCCCTCGCTGTCACTCCCATAACTGCCCAAGCTTGCTGGTTTCTCAGTTTGCTAACTGAACTTATCATTTCCTCAGTTTCTATAGGAAGAGTATACATGTCAGCCAACTCAATGCCTCCCTTATTTCTCAACAGCCACTCTGAGGCTCAGTATTTCAGAGTGACACTTCCTCTTCAGAAGCAGTCACGGCAAAGGGACCCAGTTCTATGTCACAGCACATGATTTGCATTTACATGCAGAAAGGTCAGTCCCTGGCATCTCCAGTCCAGCTAAAGGATTTCAAATATTAAGATATTAGAATTCTACCCAAAACTTTAGAGGACTACTGGAAGTCAGAATAGACAAAACAGAGGTAATTGTTAGATTTGAGTCGAGTAGCACCTTAGAGACAGACAAGATTTTTGAGATATGAACTTTTAAGAGTCAACGCTCCCTTCATCAGATACAAGGTACCTGACAAAGGCAGTTCTGACTCTCCAAAGCTTATCCCCCAAAAAACCTTCTTGGTCTCTGTGGTGCTACTGCTAGCTGTTCTATTGCAGACCAACACAGCTACTCTCCAAAACTATCTTCATGGAAGGGTTAATTGTAGCATTCATATCCAGCCTTTTTTTTTTTTTTTTTTTTTTTTTTACCAACAAGGAACTCAAGGCAGTTCTCAGGATGTCTCCTATTTACGCATTGGCCAGACCAACACCTGCTTATATTCAGCAATGCTGCTGGCTCACACATCAGACCAATCAAAAACCAGATTCAGCATTTCAGGTAGCTTCGTAAGTTCACATAAATACTATGTTATATATGAACAGTTAGAATCAAGTCCAGTAGTACCTTAGACTCAAAGATCTAGGGTTGCCACCACCCCCCCGATGGGGGCAGGGGGTTACCTACTTTTGGGGGCCCCAATCCACCACTGCTCAGCTGGCTGGTGGGGGGATCACCATCCCCAAGCAGCTCCACCCGCACCAACATGCCCAGCATGATAACATCACCCAGAGGTGATGTCATCGCACAGGGCACGTTGTGGGGAGGATGCTCTAGCATCTGACAAAAATTCTATAGTAACCACAGAATTTTTTCTCAAATGCTAGAGTGTCCCCGCACAATATGCCCTGTGTGATGATGTCACCTCTGGGTGATGTCACTGTGCTGAGCACATCAGCACACACACCAGGATATCCAGGACATTGGGCTGGAGCCCCCAGCCAGCAACAGGTAGGGACCTAGCAACCCTACAAAGATCCCTTCATAAGATACCAGTTATCTTCATAAGATACCATAAGATACCTGACGAAGGGAGCTTTGACTCTTGAAAGATTATATCTTGACAATCTTGTTGGTCTCTAAGGCTGATTTTACATCTGACTTTCCCGCTGGAATCATTCTAGTTCTAAAAAAACCTGCCCATACCTCTGTGCGGTGTGAAACTGTGCTGCCACTGAAATGTCCATATCTACTAATTGCCCTCCTGTGGTCAAGCTAGTATTATACCGCTTTATTCTGCTTTAAACAATTGTGGTTTCTTAGTGCACTTAAACCCCCTGGAGTGAAATTTCACACCACTGTGAAATCAGCACAGGAAAAGACAGCAGTCAAACTACTTTAGAGGGGAGGTGTAAAATCAGCCTAAGATACTACTGGACTTGATTCTAGCTGTTCTATTGTAGAACAACACATATATGATGTATAATCAGGCTCACTACTTTCTGTATATGTAGCCCACAATGTCTTGGCTTTGCCACTATTAAAATTACTGGGAAAATGTATTGTGTAACCTCAGCAGGCTTTACAAAACAACACCCGTGAGCCATGCCCCTCTGGCCTGACCTGTCATATCTCACATTGCAAAGTATATTAATGAAAGCTCCACCTATCACAATATAACTGAGTTGGATTCAACTGGTTTTCTGCTGGAGAAAAAGGAATGTGGATTCCCCTCTGACAATCAAAAAAGGCTGAGTTGGGGAACCATGGGATTTATATGTACAAAAGTCATATAAGATAAAGGCTATGTTAAGGAGGGGAACTGCATGGAACTGAGTGAAAAAGCTGACTGGATCCAATCCATTATCTACATAGGCAAGAAAAATTAGATCAGTTTGACTGAATATTCGTGTGACTGATGGCCCAGTGAAATGAAGGGGCACCATGGTTATTCTCCCATCCCTTCTTATTAAAGGAATTGATATATGCTGGGGGGTACAATAGCTAGATCAGGACTCCACAGCATTTTTGAGACTGCAGACACCTTTGGAATTCTGACACAGGATAGTGGATGCAGCCACAAAATTGGTGCTACAAAATGGCTGTCACAGGAAATGGGGTCTGCCACAAAATGGCAGTCATAGATTCCCTTCAGTCACACAGTAAATATCCTTGTGCTGGGGTGGCAGCTGGTGTCAAAGCAACATTTTTAAAAATCTACACAGCTAATCAAATCTCCAATGGCCAATCAAAGGCCCTGTTGGGCAAAAATCCCACTTGGCCCCACCCACTTTTAAAAAACAATAGGCAGGACCACAGCACCCATGGGCACCACACTGGAGACTTCTGATCTAGATTTAAGAGGAAAAAGAGTTAACAGTAGATTAAACAAAAATGTACCACAAAACCTCAAAGCACACCATCAGCGCCAGTGAGACTGTCTTCACTGAGGCTTTTGTTAGTATGTTGTATCTTCCAAAAGCAACAGCCACTGAGATGTAAAAAGTGATCAGGAAGAAACTTGGCAATATGAGTTCAAAGCGTTGTTTTCAGAAAATCAAAGTAGGTTGAACAGAACATGGTGTAGTGATATGATATGAAGGACTGGATTGAAGACAATCACATAATACCTCCTCATACACCTATTTATTTCATTGCAAGTTCTTTGATGATATTGCCCCTTTAATGGATTTAATGGTACTATGTTAGCTTCTGGCTGGTGAGTGATGAGTTTTTAATGGCCTCATATAAATTGGCTTGCATAGTCCTTATCATGAATCTTGGAAGGACTGCAAAAACACAAATCAATCCATGGGACTGCCAAGAACAACCATGCGGGAAGTCCCCAGCTTCAGGGTCAACTGGCGTCAAAGCCTCACAGGAAACACATACACACAACTTGGTTACAGTAATGGTGGCAGTGGCCCTGTTGGTCTGTTTCCACCAAAAGGCTCTCTGCCTTATGCCTGAGACACTTTGGCAGGACATCGCACAAATGATCTAATTTCATTTGTAACAGATATGTTCAACAAAAGAACAAGCTATTATGTTTTTAAAGATGCATCTATGAAGAGACTGTAAAAGATGAAACCCAATATCAAATAAAACAATAATGATAAAAAGAGTAACATAAGATGTCTGAAATATACCAATGATCCAGCAAAAGTAGGGATACATAACTTATAGCAGACACTAAGGGACATTTGGATATATCTGAGCTGAAATTATACCTGATATTAGCTGTTTCAGTTTGATTTAGGAGCACCCAAAACTATGAGGAGGGAAAAAGAGGATGCCAGCCTGGCAAACAGTTCTTATTTGGCAAGAAAAACGAGGACTAACAGCTGATATTCAGGTATACCTAGTTCCTCCAAAGTTCCATTAAGTCACAGCTGACTTATGGCGACCCCATAGGGTTTTCAAGGCAAGAGACGTTCAGAGGTGGTTTGCCATTGCCTGGCTCTGTGTCATGACATGACCCTTTACATTTTAAAGGGGAAATGGTCAAACTGCTCCCCAACTTATTATGCCAGCGTTGCCTCTGTTGGAAGCTTCTCTCTGCTGCTGGCATCAGAGAGAGTACAGCCTGTCTCACAGCCAGAAAATGGTGGGCAGGCTGGCAGGCTCCTTGGACTCCCATGCGGTTTGATTGTTACCACTGGGGAGAGGCTTTTTTTTTTAATGGCAATTGAATAGTTATATCAGTACAACAGCATAGCAATAAGTGTAGCTGAGTTCCCAGCCTTCCATTTTTTAAAAAGTATCCTGCTCCTACCACTGTAAAAATATGCCTTTTTCTTTATATCTCTACAATGGAAGATTGACTTTTTAAAAAATGAAATCACGGAATTCAGAGAACCTGGTAACAGAATACTTGGCGAGCAAGCTAGGAAGGGCACAGAAAGGGCTCTGCTGGGCCTCTCCGGCATGCCCGCTGAAGCAGGTGTGCTAGAGAGGCCCCAGGGGACATTCAAATCCCTCCCCGCATCCTTCCTAGCTTGCCTGCCTTGGCTCTGCTGGGCCTCTCCGGTGCGCCCGCTTCAATGGGTGAGCCAGAGAATCTCCGGGGAGGCACAGCCAAATCTGATTTGGCCGGCTCAATGCCACCCCAATCAGCTTGCATTGCCGAAAGTGGCATTCGGGGATCATTCAGTCAGCCGAATCAGATTCAGCCCGAATCTGAACAATTTTGTTTTTGTTTTTTGCACACCTATAGTGGGTAGGGAGTGAGTGCCAACAGTTGGGGGATTGGTGGGAAGACAGCAAGGGGGGGAAGCTGGGGCACTTGCCCACAGCCTCCTTCTAGAGCCCATTGTATTTATTCCCACAATGGGCCTTATTCCTAGTACTGTTATAAAGCCTCACAGGAGTCCAGAAACTCACCGGCCTGCCCACCATTTTCCAGGTATGGGTGGGCTCTGCTGCCACCAATGCCAACAACAAGGAGAAGCCTCCAGTGGGATTAATGCCAGCATTGTTTTGGAGCTGGCTTCCTCACTTCTCTCCCTCATTCCTTGCTCCCGTTGCCTGAGGAGGAAGGAGGGAATGACTAAAACAATGGTACCAAATTTCCAGAAAAAAAAATCTTAACCCAGTAACACTTTTGAAAAATCATAACAAAATCTGAAAATCATAACAAAAAATGTAAACTATCTGAAATCTGGATCTGAATTATAAAAATTATTACAAACATTCCGAAGCAAGCATTCCTGGTAGACATTTTCTAAGTAGGATCGTGATTCTGAGTGGCCAAACACCTTAAGTCAGTGTAAGTACTTTCAGAGGTTATATATAGATACCACAATAGTATTGTGTTAAGAAAGTACAGTTTTGCAAATATATCATAGAGACACATAGAGATATGGGGGTGTGTGAAATTGGGGGACTCTTGTTCCTAGTTACCAATCTTATCAATAGAGTCACACATTTAAAATACAACCAGTCTGATCTGAAATAGCAGGATCTGACATAAATCCTTAAGTTGCACAACTTGGCAGATGTGGTCCTTCTTCTACTTAGTAGAAGACCAGCTCAGCGTCTGGGCAGCAGTGATCAAAGGTACTGATTTTTGAACTCCAGGCTAAAAGATATGTAGAACTTTTGTCTCTGATAAATTCTTTCCATTCTCTGTAATCCACAAATGATTATCTTGTGAGTAGTAGTGAGTGGGATTTTGCCACTACGTTCAGCCCATTAATTTGGAAGTGGAGATTCCCGGGATGGCTTTAGCGTACCCTAAAATCGGTCTTTCATGGCAACAATTCAACCTTGCCTACTTACAACCTCTCCAGGAAAAGTCTATGATAGAACACAGGCCATATGCGCCAATTTAAGGCAGACTTGTGAGGTGATAAGATGGACTACATCACTTCAGACTGCAAGCTGAGGATAAAGGCTAATGCTGATATAACACACACAGTGCACACTTCCATATATAACAATTTTGAACAAAGATGTCAACGATGTAGCTGTAGGAGAAGAATACCAGTCTTAAAAGAGGCATCTTATTCTTCTGCTTTTTTAGACCAAGCCTGCAAATGCTATGGAGTGTTGCCATTCAGTTCTGTAAGGTTACTCTATGGATTTTAGATTGAGGGGCTGTGTGTTCCTCAAGCAACTGGCATCTATCTCAATGAACAACAACTGGAAAAGTCTCGGTATGGTGTGGGAAATGTACAGCAATTCATCCCAAGGTGCATCCAAAGTCATAGAAAGTCTTGGCAGGGGAGATGACTGTTCCCTAACAAATCTGGCTTTAAGATCATTGTGTCCATTCATCCTGCTAAGCCCTGCTACCAAACACTGACTGAAGACTGTCCACATGGAACTGTAGAACAGAAAGCTCTCTCATTCTTTTCTTGCATTTGTGTATCGCCTCTTTAGTTATGTGTAAGTGAATCTTGATCATGTTCCAAGAGAGTAAACTAAAAGGTATCCATCAAGAATGTCCTATATGTGCCTCATTAAAACATTCACATTTCTTTGATTAAGTTATCTGTGTAGAGAGGTTTTAGCAAGCTAGGTAAATATATGTGAGGTCTGGCTTCTGCTAACAGACACATTTTAAACTAAATTGAATAAGCTGATAGGGAAAGGTGACCTAGACTAGGAATCAACGCGTTGGTGATTACTTGGGACTCAAGGTACTTTATTAACATTCTAACAGGAATGGGAGTAAAAATAGCCTCTCACCCATACAGCCTACATAAGAATGCACTGCTCGAATAAAGACCAGTAGAAGATTCATTACCCTTTTGCAGTACTATTTATCCAAAACTTCATCTTTAATTTGCCGAACCAAACTTTGAAATCTAAATTTCCTTCTCCTTTGGATAGAAAGTTAACTATATACTAATAGCCAAGGCGCCCCCTGCGTGCAGATATCTAAATCCACATGGGGGACACCTGGGGGGCAGGGAGATTGTTCTGCACATGTGGGGGACTCTCCACATGTGCAGAAAAATCTTAAAACTTTAAAAAAGTTTTTGGGAGATATTTAAATCCCCCCAAAAGTTAAAGAGTGTTCCCTGCACACGCACAGGGGATACTCTGGGAGCTCTGTGGTGCCTGAGCCGGGGGGGAATCACGGACCACTCGGGCCTTGGAGCAGGGGGGGGATTGCCCTGCCCGTCCCTTTTCTCCTTCCTGCCAGGCATTTCGCAGTGGAGCCGCCGCTGGTTCAAGCGAGATCCGCAGAAGAGGAGGGGAGGACCAGGCACATCTCCAGGCAGGCAGGCCAGTCGGCCACCACCACCACGCTCCCCTTGGCTTCCTCCACCATGCCTTGCCGCTGCAACCACCGAGGAGCCGGCTCCACCTCTGCCTCCTCCTCCTTCCTGCGGAGCCCTCGGGCCGCCTCCTCTCACCGCCGCCATGGGGCAATGTTGTGATGTGAGCAGCGGTGGCACATCCCTGGGGCCCCAGCCTCCTCCCCCCAGGAGCCCAAGCAAGATGGAGAGGGTGGTGGAGCACTGGGCCAAAGGCCTTAGAGCCGGGGAAGATCACCTTGGAATCGGGCCTTGGAGCCGGGGGGGGGGGGGGGGAGAAGACTTACCTGGAGCATCAGCCTTTAGGAATCCTTCCCCCCCGCAAGTATTGTGGGTCCCCGCCTCTTGTACATAAATATTTAAAAGGACATTCACATTACTAGTTAGATAAACCAACTGGAATATACTTTTATTTAATCTGCCTCTTCTTTAACAACACTAACATAACCTAAGTCCCCGTTGCTAAGGGTTTATCTATATTACAGATCTTAACTGTTTTTCTCCCCAAAGAATTCTAGCATTAGGTCTTTGCGGGGGGGAAGAAATCTTTAGTAGCCAAAGGTCAGGACATGCTCAGAGTACATCAGTGGACCATCCAACTCCTCCCTTTGCATGGACTGCAGCTAAACATGGCAGCCACCTACTTGGTTTTCCCTCTCTTCATCTTACCATCAGGTACAACAGAGATCCATCTAAAGTCAAGAAACTGTTCTTTAAAAGATAGTTCATTGATAAAATGCCTTTCCCATGCTGATCCTTAGGGTAACCTAACAGAGAATGTAGCTTTCAAATGGTATGTCCACAGCAGTTGTTTCCCAGGGCATTATGTGAAAACAGATGGCACAATGCACATGTTGTTATAGTTGATACCTCTGATTGGGGCTCTATTACTAATAGAATTTAGCCTCTCACTAAAGAACTACTAACTTCTGCAAAATATTCCTTCCCAAGCACATGTCACTTGCAATTGTTGATTAGCAGGCCTATCTAACAGAGGATGAACTCTCAAGAAATATTCCAGCCTGCCATAGTTGAAACAGGGGATACATACAGGTGAAAATGCCTCACCCCCTTCTTAACTTGGCAACCTCAAAAGCTGCTGTTTTTGCATGAGTGTAAATCTAAGGCTGCGGTCACACGGCCTTTTTAAATCCAGGAGCCCTCCCGGATTAAAGGGGCCGCGTTTTTTTACCTTGGGTTGGGATGTTTACAGTTCAATTTAATTGGGAAGAGCACATGACCCCTTTAGTCTGGATATCATCCTCGGTACTATGGGGAAATAAGTAAATACAGTGTTAATACCTATATAGCTACTAGTGTTGCCCAATCCAGTTTTGGTAATTCCTGGAGATTTGGGGGGGGGGGGGGTGCCTGGATAGGGTAAAGTTTGGGGAAGGAACTCAATGGGGCTTTGATGGCACATTCTGTGATATCATATTCTGTGATGTCCTCTCTAGCTCCTCCCTAAGAGGCCACAACAATATTCAAATTTAATTTTTCCAGCTCATATCACTTCCTCCCGCCTTTTTCTTCCAGTTTATATTCACTTGCAGGCTTCTATATGCATATGAACGGCATGTTATCTGAACCCTTTGATCATAAATCTTTGTGCTGGAATACTACCTAGTTACATACCAATCAACCCCCCCACCCCCAAAAAAACCCTCTCTTTTTTTAAAAGATTTTATTGATTTTTAACCCTACACCTAAACTAAAAACTACAAACTAAACTACCCTAAGGTAAACAGAAAATCAAAAAAAAAACCCTCTCAAAAGCCTCTTCAGCTTTTTCTCAAGGAGAAATAGCTATTCTGAATGCCCATAAGAGGACACCACGCAACAGCAATCCTTTTCCACTCTCAGTCCCAAAACAACCTCTGCCCTTTAGTATCTTTACCAATAATGGCCAGTCTCTCCTAGTCTCTGTGGGTATACCATATAAGAAACAGATACCCTAGAGCTCCCATCCTCTGTAGCCACTTTAAACCTCTGCTTCTCCCGATATATCACAGAGTCCACCCTCCAAAGCTGCCGTTTCCACCAGATGAACTAATCTCTGTAGTCTAAAGATCAACTGTAATTCCAGGAAAATTTCAGGCCCCACCTTGAGGTTGGTAACATAACACTAACAGCGGCATTTTTAAGCTTCAAACTATGTTGTGTACATTCACAGGCAAAATTTACATGTTGTCTCTCAAAGAAAATGCACTTCTTTCTTCTCAGCTCTCACACAGCAGACAAAATGTGTAAAACTGGATCATGTGCAGTACCCAGATCATACAGGCAGTTTCTGTGCCATGATTGTGCCTCCATACAAGATGCTAATACAGGAATTAAATATTGGTGGTGTTTTTATAGATAAGTGTGTGAGAGGGAGCATTATGACAACAGTATCACACCTAACATGTAAACTGGGCCTTGGTAGCTCTTAAATAATCCTATACAATAGAGCACAACTATTCTCCCCATATTGCTACTGGGGGGAGGGGGTCCACAGAGAAATGGCAGCTGCTTAAGGCCATCTAGTGAGTTTATGGCTGAGGTATGGTTTGAATGATGAACTACCAGCTCTTGTTCTTATCTTCTATGCTACATTACCTCTATTAAATGGAACACAAAAAATGGTTGATTTCTTTGCCAAGAATGGTTGGTTTCTTTGCCAGTATTTAAAGGCCTGGGCATGAGGATACAAGGCAAAGCATAGGAAAGTGGGATTTGGGAACAGGAAAGAAACGTAGAAAAGGAATGCCACCTTCCCTCGCTCCCTCCTTTCCATTAAGCCAGACATCTCCTGTACAGTATTTGTGAATCTGACTTCTGTTTTGTCTACAGTAACTACAGTTTCCTCTCTTGATTCTTCTTTTATGGAGTTCAACGCCAGTTGATCAACTGGATCTATCAGTTGTTTAAAATGACAGAAAACTAGTGCCATTTTCAACACCAGGTAGTCCCTCCTCCCTTTAGACCTCCAAGAAATGTGAACAGCATGCTCCTCTCTCCTGCATTCATCTCACAGTTACAGTCCTCATTCAGACCAGAAAAAGATTCCCTCTTAAACATCACTGGTTTTCTCTTTATATGATTAGTTGCTTAATAATAATTTCTCTTTCAGTCAAGGATTTCAAATGATTGCATTCACCTCACAAGCCACCCAGTTATTCTTTCTAACTAGTTGTCTCATGTAGAGCATGGCTACAACAGTCAAAGTGTACTACTGCATACCTCCCATCCATTATGTTATTTACTGTGGCCGATTTCACGCTAGCGTTTGCTCCAGGTTTGCCTTCATGCTTGCACCGGAGCTTCTGGTCAATTTCACACCAGTTGCTCCAGGCTCAGGTTTTGCTCTGGAGTATTGCCCTGCTGCACCGGAGTTTCCCTGGAGCAAACAAATCGTATTTCAAGCACTTCTATTACTTTATTCTGCAGCTTCTCATGGTTGGCTTGAAATCAGATCCACAGCCAGATATTTTATGATAAGCTTAAAGGTACACTGGGAGGCATCATGGGGGTAACGTAAATCAGCTTGAAATAGCAAAAATAGAAATATGAGTCTGATGTGCACAAAGTTACTTAATCTGTTAATTAAAAATGAATTACCTTTTAGAGTGATCACTGACTGATACTTCACCCCAAATGGAGAGGTTGTCCACTGAAACAATTTTTTTTTCACTTTACAAACATGAAATCCACAGCCTTGGTCACTGCAGTGTTACTGTTTCATCCAGCTATATGATAGGTAATTGAGAGATCTTTAAACATTTGCACAAATGACAATTAGGCAGAAGTGGAAATATGTTATCTGAACTCTCTCTCAAATGTAAAATCTGAAATGAATTCAGGCTTCAGTTAAGGGAGGGGGGGAGAATGAACCTGGCGGGAGCAAAGATGAACGCGGTACTACACCAAATCCTCAGACTGTAACTTATTCACTCTGTGGAACACTTTAAGAAACTTATCTCATATTTTGCTCTTTAAAAGATAATAGTAGTTATATGAATCCACAAATAGTACAAATGTCACCTAAAATGTGAAGCATTTAAGGTCATCTTGCACCTTCCCCTCCCCCACTCATTGGGAAGCTCTGTAAAAAAAAAAAGGATAGAGGCTTTAAAAGAAAAGAAAGAAAAGACAATTACACTTGGAAATTCTGACTGAAATTACACACAGACAAACATAGAAAAGTACAGGAACATTAAAATGTCATTGTATATTAACCTTCCTTCATGACATTCAGTCAGTTCAGAACACCAGTACAAGTGCAGTGGCCCCCACACATGCTCCCATAGCTGTGTCTGCTTGGAAAGCAAACTTCCCTCCACCTTATAATATGTATTTAGTCTGAGAAGCAGCTGCATGACCTCTACTTTGTGTTTTTAAAAAGCATTCTCACACAGAGACACTAAACAACCAGCATTATGCCCAACTACCCAGAATATTTTTGTTCAAGTAGCCAAGCGTGCCAATTGCAGAGATGAATCTGAAATAACACTGCTCTCCTAAACTCTTCCAGATCAACTTTTCCAAGGGCTTCTATCCTTGTTTCTCTTCTTTAGTGAAAGTCACTGTTTTCAACATTGGCTCTTTGACCCTGGTCTTCAGCTCCAGAAATTAAATCCTATCTCTGGAAAGCCACATGATCCATATAATATGGCATTCTGTCTTTTGGGAATCACATAAAATGAGATGCTGCATATTGCTTTGACATTGCCCAGTCTTTGTAAGACTTGGCACTGTTGTAATTGGGTGTATGTATCAGTTTATAGGATAAAGTCTGAACAGCTAAATAAATGAAGTTTCCCAATACTACCAGGCAGTGTCTCCACAAGTACAATGTGTATTTATCAGTTTCCTACTGAGCTTAGCTTGACTTTCAAGTTTCCTTTAACCCTATCATAGTAAACATACTGCAGAATTCTGGCACACAAAAATAACATTCCCCTTTCAATAATAGATTTTGCTTGTAAAAATGGTGGTAATGTCTAGGACAGATTTGGTCTTGCCTTGGAAAAACATGATATAACATTTTCCAATGAAACTTCAAAGCTTAAAATGCCACATTAATATAAACCAAAGAAACAAGCTTGTTTTCATAATGGGTGGATTTTGATTACTTGTGATAAAAATCTCTGGCTACAGCCCTGAGCCCCCAGATAAATGATTTCACTGGGTCTACTCTGAGGTAAGAAGACGAACAACAAGAAGAGTTTGGATTTATACCCTGCAGCTAACAGTCTCCTTTCCCTTCCCCTCCCCACAACAGACACCCTGTGAGGTAGGTGGGGCTGACAGAGCTCTTCCGAGAACTGTTCTTGAGAGAACAGCTCTGAAAGAACTAACCCAAGCTCACATCACCAGCTGCATGTGTAGGAGTGGGGAATCAAACCCGGTTCTCCCAGGTTAAAGTCTACTTTCCTAACCGCTATACCAAACTGGTGCTGACTTCACAGTCTAGATCACATAGTAACAGAATGGTGGCACACAGAGATACTGTTGCTCTGTATGTGCAGAAGTTACTTGCTTAAACTGAGATTTGCACAGGTGTTACATGTGCAGTGTTCCCTGATTAAATCTTCCCCCACCACTGAACATCACCTGTCAGACAAGAGAAACAGAGAAGAGGCATGTTTATGGGAATGATTATGAGTGAGTGACAGACAGAGACCCCATTCCAGGTCAGCATAAAGAGTCTGTGCCCTCAAAAATGACACTAACGCACTCCCCAGCTCTCTTCTGCCACAACCCCAGCAGATTAATTATTGCTGCAATGCTACTCCTTGACCACACAAGTTGAGCCCAAATCATAGGAGCACTGTTAAATGAGAAATGGGACTTTAAATCATTCTTCTCCCATAGGCACCAGTTGGTTCAGAAACTTAATAAAAGCACACTTAGTGTTGCTCTGCATTTCACACCTGCATGAAACAATAGGAGAGACAGCACTTTAAGTGACGCAAGGAAATTATTATTTTCTCCCTACAGCTCACCAACCCATCCACTACTATTCAGCCACTGTATCTCTCCACTACTGAAAATGCTATATATTGCACTGACTCTAGAATTCTAAGTGTGACAAACAGCCCTAGAGAAAAATATCCTATCCCTTTAATAGAGGCTTAATGTGTGGAAATGGTCAGCTGAAGCTTTTCATGGCACAGAAGTACCAAACACCACAATATAAGTAGCCTCTGTTAAAGGGATGGGATATTTTTAAAAACATTTGAGACACGTACATTGGATTAGGCTGCTGAGCTTGCACCCATTTGTGTTTGTAATGGTTGAATTTGTATATTGTTGGCTAAACTGTCCTGACTTATACTTCTAGCTACCAGGTCCAAACAATGGGAGGACTCCTGTTCCTTTAGGAGCTGTATGGAGGACAGAAATTGTGGCTTTCCCTTCAAAGTGATGATAGGACTCACTGCCCATTATAGATTTTTTCCTTCTTCTCTGAAATTCTTAAATGCAAAGGAGCCACAGACCTGGTAGTCTGGTTCATTACACTGTCTTGCTAATACGAGATTGTTCAAGATTTAGAAGACTGGGCCTTCAAGTATTTCAGTATCAAAGGCTACAATCCTACTTGGATGCAAGACACCCAGTTTCAGTGGGGCTACTTCTGAGTAACATGCATAGGACCAGGCTGAGAGACTGCCATTTACATGGGAGTAAGTACTAATTAATTCAGTGGAACTTACTTCCGGGTGAACATGCACAGGAACAGGCCTTATGACAACCTTCCAAAGACATGAGAGGCAGCACTGTAGGGATAGCATTACTGTGTCTGCTAGGTGAGGCCATGTTTTGTGTCCTCAATAACCTCTGTAGCTATGCCACTTTCACTGCACTTCACACTGTATCCTGAAACTAAAATGAGAGGCATCAGCAATGCAGCTGCAACAGACACAAACAAGTTTGAGTGTGATTATGAAAGCCATCACTCCAATGCAGGAAAAAAGTGTCAGGGGTTTTGTTTTTTTTAACAGGGTTTTATTTATTTATTTTTAAGTACAGTGATTGTATGGCGATTGTATTGCACACAGGGCTGCCTTAGAAGACTATCTGAATCTTTCATTTGGTCTGGAATATGGCAGCCGGGGAACTGCCGTATTCATCAGTGTTGGAAATCCTTCACTGGCTCACCCTGTGCTCCTAGATGCAATTCAATGTACTTGCCCTAAAGCCTTTAAATGCCTACATGGCTTTGGGACCTGATCTCTGAAAAGGCCACCTGTCCTCTTTTGAAGACTGGCTGCTGGAGATCACAAGGCTTTTTTATAGCGCGCACACACACCCAGTTCTGAAATGCTGTTTCCAAAGCCATTCACCTGGTACCAACTTTGTTGTCAATTCGGTGCCACATTAAGACCTGTTTGTTTTCAAGGGCATTTGGGTGATAACTGTTCAGCACTCCTTGTTCTTTTTTTAAAAAAGTATTTAAATCTTTGTTATTGTGGGTTTTATGTGAAGTATATGGTTTGTTTTTGCATGTGATTAATTTTTGAAAACTGCTTTGAAGCTCTTAAAAGAAGAAAGATGGGATATAAAGTACATGAGCACTCATGCAGACCTGCAGAGTGTGTGAAGACTACCTTCTCCCAATAGCAATAAGCTTCATTTCAGTTTTGTTAAACATGATATAAGGGCTGCTACCATTCTGATTTTACAAAGGGGAAACTAACACCGAGAATCCTTCTCATAAGCCCACAGTCCCTGAGCCCATGGCTGAGCTGGGATTTGCACTGGGCTGCCAGAAGTCCAGGCTCAACACTTACTCAGTGGGTCGGTAGACTCCAGGGAAGAGAGTCGCAGATATAAGTAATGCTGGCTTTCAAAGCACACAGATCTGTGTTGAGCCGAATGACAGGCAAAGTGCATGCCAGCATCCTGAATGACTGAACTCCCCAGAATGAGGCAGACAGACTCACAGGATTTGTCTTGAGTTTCCTCCAGATCTGCTAACTAAAGCAAAGATGAGCCACTGAGAATCTCCCTGGAGTATTTAACTATTTTTATTGCTGCTGTGTATTTTTTTGTAAGCCACGCAAGAGAACAGGGGACTTTAGTTACTGTCAGCCACTATTTATCAGATGTGCAGCTAACATTTCCAGGTTATTGCTGTTCATTTCAGTACTTTCCATCTGGTACAGCAAGACATAACTAACTAGACAGCATATATCTGTTTTATCACAGATTTCGACTGACAAAGCAAGCAGAACAGCAACTACATAGGTTTTTATAAAACATAGAATCATAGAGTTGGAAGGGATCTCCAGGGTCCTCTAGTCCATCCCCTGTCCAATGCAGGGAATTCACGAATACCTCTCCCTCCACACCCCCAGTGACCACTGGCCCTCGCCCAGAAGATGACAAGAAGCCTCCAGGATCTCCATCTGGCCTGGAGAAAAATTGCTTCCTGAGTCCAAAGTCGGAATCAGCATTTCCCTTGTGGCATGTAAGAAACTGCCACAAGAACTAAGCACTGAGGTAACCCTTCCTGCCCGCCCTCTCATGATCTGCCTGAATTCACACAATCAGCATTGCTGTCAGATGGTCATCTAGCCTCTGAAAACCTCCAAAGAAGGAGAGCCCACCACCTCCCAAGGAAGTCTGCTCCACTGAGGAACCGCTCTAATGGTCAGGAAGTTCTTCCTAATGTTCAGTCAAAAACTCTTCTGATTTAAAATTTCAACCCATTGGTTCTGGTCTGACCTTCTGGGACAACAGAAAACAACTCCATCCCATCCTCTAGATGACAGCCCTTCAAGTACTTGAAGATGGTTATCATATCACCTCTTAGTCGTCTCCTCTCCAGGCTAAATATACCCAAGCTCCTTCAACCTTTCCTCATAGGACTTGGTCTCCAGACCCCTCACCATCTTCATTGCCCTCCTCTGGACACTTCCAGCTTGTCTATATTTTTCTTAAATTGTGATGCTTAAAACTGAACACAATACTCTAGGTGAGGTCTAACCAGAACAGAGTATAGTGATACCATCACTTTGCCTGATCTGGACACTATACTTCTGTTGATACAGCCCAAAATCGAATTCGCCTTTTTAGCAACTGCATCACACTGCTGACTCATGTTTAGTGTAGGGTCTACTAAGACCCCTAGATCCTTTTCACACATACTACTGCCAAGACAAATCTCCCCCATTTTATAATTACGCATTTGATTTTTTCCAACCTAAGTGCAGAACTTTACATTTATCCCCACTGAAATTTATTTTAGCCCAGTTTTCCAGCCTGAATCCTGACTCTGTCTTCTATCACCCTGAATCCTGACTCTGTCTTCTACCATATTTGCTACCCCTCCCAATTTAGTATCATCTGCAAATTTAATAAGCATTCCCTCTATCCCTTCATCCAAATCATTGATAAAGATGCTGAACAAAACAGGTCCCAGGACAGAATCTTGAGGCACTCCACTTGTCATTCCTCTCCAAGAAGATGAGGAACCATTTCCAAGCACTGGCAAGATAAGCCACCATTCACATGGCAAGATAAGGCATGGTACCTGAAGGTTGGGCCATACAGCACCCCAGAATCACAATTTATAGTCAGGATTTTTGGCCCCAATGTGCATCACTTTGCACTTGGCCACACTGATCCCCATTTGCCACAATGACGCTCACTTGCCCATCCTCGACAGATCCCTTTGGAGTGCCTCACAATCCTCCCTGGTTCTCACCACCCTAAACAATTTCATGTCATCCACAAATTTAGCCACCTCACTGCTTACTCCCAACTTCAAATTATTAATGAACAAGTTAAAAAACATCAGACCCAGTACTGAGCCCTACGCTACCCCATTGCTTACCACCCTTCACTGTGAAAATTGCCCATTTATACTCGCTTTGTCTCCTATTAATTAGCCAGTTTTTAATCCACAAGAGGACTCGTCCTTCTATCCCATTACTATTGAGCTTACTTAGGAGCCTTTGATGAGGAACTTTATCAAAAGCTTTCTAGAAGTCAAGGTAAACAACATCTTTTGGGTCCCCCTTGTCCACATGTTTGCTCACACCCTCTAGTGAGACAAGATCTTCCCTTACAGAATGATGCTGAGTCTGCCTCAATAGCCTCAAAAATCTTCTGCAGAATGAGATCCATGTAAGTGCCTTGGGTTTGTGCTCCTTCCTTCCCCACCAAGGGTTACAGCATGCAAGATGAAGGAGCCCAAACCTATTCATGGCCCACCCACATGATCTATCCCCACTGAAACAGGTGTGTACAGATTTCATGAGTAAGGGCTAGGGATACCAGCCTCCAAGCTCATCTTTAGAGATCAGTTCCCCTGGAGAAAATGGGTGCTTTGGAGGGTGGACTCTATGGAATTGTACCCTACTGAGGTCCCTGTCCTCCCCAGGATCCATCCCCAAATCCGCAGGAGTTCCTCAACCTAGATCTGACAACCCTACCCTCCTTCCCCTGCCAGTGGCCAGGGGGACCTGGCAAACCTAGTAAGGGGTCTATTTGCATTGGCCTCTTTTTGGCCTCTAAGAGAAAGGGGGGCAGAAATGCTGCAGAGACTTGCTCTTAGATTTCATTCTGTGTATAGTATTCTGAAATGTGGAGCACTCCTGAGCTGTCCATACATCAGATCAGAATATTGATATCACAGAGAACTCATTTTCAAATTATAATTGCTTTATTTGCCATTTCCCCCCATTTGTTTTCATAATAATAATTCAAGATGTTATGTAACTATGAAGAGGTAAATCTCCCATCTCAGCAATCAAAACAGAATCTACTTTACCAATCCCTTTTTAAGCATACTAGGATTATTTATTTAAATATATAGGAGTGGTGAGGTTTCCTTGAAGAAACCGTTCCTGGAAGATTCATAAGAACGTTATTAAAACCAGAAGTACCCAAGTAAGATTTAATTGTCTTTTTAAGCAGATAGTCTAAATGTATGTGTTCATCAGATTCTGTTATCTTAATTGGGGACACACTAAACAGAATAATTGTCTCCTCTATTGAGAAAAAGAGACAGAGGGCTGTTTTCAGTTTAACTGAGATAATGGATACTTATTGAAAAGCAATCACTCAAGAGCCTTTCACATAGAAAGATTATGCAGGGAGAATAGTGCCCCCCCCCCATATGGAACAGGATATTAGATTGCTCTCAGGCCCTGATCACAGATATAGCTCTGAAAAAGATGCAGAGGTGTACAATCCTTGCCACTCCTTCCATATGGAGAGACTCATGGGACCCCTTTTAGAATGTCATCTGTGAACACAGAAAATTACAGAGGAAGTATGCCAACTTGATATTGACATTAAAACTCATTTTATCTCACCCATTCATTTTTCAGTTAAAGTTACCATCTTCTGGGTCAAATCTGCCTCATGTTCTATCTAGCATGCAGACATCCAATTGTTTACTATTAATCTTAAATTAGGTGTTCCATTGATTTTAACATTACTTAAATGGTACTAACATTCAGCATATTGGGACTGTTTGTTTGAAACTCATTTCCTTTCCACTTTTCTTCCAAAGTTGCCATAAGTAACAAGTCAGTAGGATTTATATTTCCAATTCCAAAAACAGTAAGAATAAATAATAAATAAATATTTCCAATCATGAACTTGTGTTCTCACAATTCTGAACTTGTTAATTTGGTAGCAGTTCCCTCTAAATCCAACTGGACTTGCAACTTCACTTGAGAGTACTTCTTGTGCAGAAATTGCTTCTCCACGACCATGCTTAAGATCAGGTACGTCATTTACATTTCAAGTACTCAAGTGTCACTGGGTCTGTAGATTAGAAAAAATGTCAGAACCAATCATTTTTTCAGTGATGTGTGAATTTTTTTTAAAAACTTCCTGTTTTCACTGGGCAGAAGAGGACAGGGTGAAAAATAAGTGTGAACGTTAACCAAAATAAAGCTTGCTTGCCTTGCATACCAATGGTTTAGACAATATTTGTTCCTTACCCTTACTCGGTAGTTAAAAAGAAAATAAATCCAGCCAGGAAACACAGTGGCTGCATTGTACTTGTGGTGGTGGGAAGTCAGAGAACCTGAACTGATGTTAGATTTCATAGTGAATTAGCATGCAGTAGCAGCACTTATGTGGCCTGATATGCAAAGTACTAATTAAGGCACAGCAAGTGGATCATGCACCTGTTGCTGTTTTATTCAGGAGGCATTGTTTGGGTTCCTGTAGATTTACATCAAAAACCATTTTCTGTAGTGATTTGAACTGGATGGAATCCAGGTTCACTTTACAGTATTCAAGACATTTTTAAAGTGAGTGCTTTTCAACATTTCAGTCCTCCCCTACCTCCCCCTAAGAACTTTGCCCTCTTTGAAATGAAGAAAACTGTGGCCTGTTTGAGTTACAAATTTTGTCCTCAAAAATCCTCTACAAAAAGTTACATAACCACTTTCACAACACTGTACTAAAATTTCTTTTAAAATGCCTTTGTGGTTTTTGGAAAATCTATTACATCAACTTTAAAAGACTTTACATGAATGGGTAAATGTTTGGTTCAGTTTACAAAAAAACGCCCCCTGTGACAAATGGACTTCCATCACTATATTACACCTTTCCAAAAGACATAAAAGAAGACATTATGTTTTCAACTTACATTGTTAAAAACAGTGCCATATGTTCTTCAATCAGAAAAAAAAATCCGTCATCCCCACAAACTATGCAGGGTGCTAATTCTACTTAGCTCTGAAATTCTAGCTGAGCCCCTATTTTTCAAATAGAAACATACAGCATAAAAAACCTGGTCCCATTAACGGAGCTGTATGCTTCCAATGGGCTCTTCAGCTGAAAGCAGTTGTTGATATATAGGTGTATGTGACTTTATGTTAACACAACGATGATAAGACTTCATGGAGGTGTGCACTGGTGTGCAATTCAAAGCTTACATAGGGACAAGAAGGACTTCGGGGTGGGGGTCCTTACATATAGTGCAGGGTACAGATACCTTTTATCTGTGATCCTATGAAGACTTGGGAAATTAGTGAGCTTTACTTCCGAGTAACCATACATGCAATCCGGCGGTTAACTCTACCAGCTGATTTCACACAAGTAAGCTAGTTTGCATATTCAGTCTGGTAATTGGAAGGAGGTGAAGTCCCTTGGAGAAAAAAAGTTAACGAGAGCCCAGAAACAATTACGCTCTCCCCCCACCCCCTTTTTTTTTTTAAGTGGAAATTATACACGGTTCTTTGCAAAGAAACCAAAAGACACCCCCGCGGCCAATCTCCATATAAATGGCCATTTCTGAAGTGACTGTTTAAACCCCACAGGAGGGGCTGTATTACCTGTCAGTAGCCGCGGCGGCTCCCTCCTGTCTCGGCGCTTATATATCCCCGTGCCGTGACTTGGACAAGTGTGGTCTGCCAGGGCTCCTGCTCCTGCTGCTGTTCCCGCCGATGCCCATAAAGCGCTCTGTTGCAGCCTCGCTCTCGCCGAGGAAGGCGCTCCGGCTAGTTTGGCGGAGGAGGGGGAGCGGAGACCCGCTGAAGGAGCGGCTTAGCTCTGACTCTTCTCAGTCGCCGCATGGGGATATTAGCGCAGCCTACGCTTTCTATTGGCTCTGATCGCCAAACAAACCACGCTCGGCCGTAGCCCGACCCGCCCCCCGCTCTATCCTAACATTTTCTCCAGCTAAGCTACAAATTGCGCGGCCACGTTCAGGCCCTGCGCTTGTAGGTCACCCTGGGCTCCTGGCCTTTGAATGTACAACTCGGCGCGGAATTCGACTTTTTCTCCTGCGTTCAGTGAAGCTTTTGGAACTCGAACCCCGAGCGCTTGTTTCGCGGGGGGGCGGGGGCGCAGAAAGAGTTTCCCACCATATTTCCATGGTGGACATATAGGGTCCAGGGAGGGGAAGTACGTGGATTGTAACGGTCCAAAATGGTAGCACCCTTCCCTGAAAAGAAGGGGCATATTTAAAGGAATTAAGATGAAATACATCGTTTTAAACGATGTATGTATATACTGCAGCGTGTGTTTAAACGATACCGCTTGAAGCTGTCATTTTGTATCTCCTCGGACCCTCAGGTTTATGAAAACCTCCAAAATGAAGGGTATTCATTACTCCAACGGGCTTATAGTTCTGATAGTTTTTTTCACCCATAATTTACAAGGGATACTTTTAATTCCAAATATGTCGCACTAGGAGAGACAAACCTCAGAACTGTCATAACAGTCTGCATCCTGAAGACAGCTTTTGAAATTATTCCTGTATGCATAAAACCTTTACATTGGAGTATGCTGTGTCTTGTTTGAAAAATTACTCTGTGAGCTGGGCAGGGCAAGAATTCAGAACCAAGGTGATGGAACTTGCCTTGGCAACACCCTCTGAATAATGGTCTATATCCATGGGAGACTTTTATACATACTTTTTATAATCATTGTTTTCTTATTGCCAGTTGTCCTTACAACAGTACTTATGATGGAGAGAAAGGTTGCTTCATCTGAACAAAGGTAGACTGCCTAAAGGCCTAGGACAGATGTACAGTAAGAAAGGGCTTTGTTGCAAGAGCTGTATAGCATTCACTTAAGCTCAGGATTTGATTGTCTAAACTGGTTCTACAGAAAAGTTTTGCATTTGCAAAGTGGCTACAAGTAACAAATGGTGTTAGACTGGGGATGCCCATCTCATATCCAAGTTGTTACCTGAAGTTGCTATAATCAAATTATACGTTTGTAAGCCACTCCAACCTTACTCCCAAATGCTTCATGTAACAATAACATATATGATCGTGAATGGAGTCACACACACACAGCCTCTGTAGATTTTAATGTATTTTCAGGAGGTCATATAGTATATAACTACTACTGCATCACACTTTGTCCTCAGCCTTGGATTAATCAGCCCCCAGTCCATCTCTCTTATATATAAAGCTGTTTTCAAGTGGCAAGATTCCATGGGGTGCCAAAATCAGTTGGCTGCAAGGACTGCCACTCAAAAGGGGTCCCTGGCCACTGGCTGCATTCTCTCACTGTGTTGCCTCAGTCCCGCCCACAGAGCCACTGGCCAGTGTCTCAGCCTCAGTCTGGAGGGTGCCAGTGAAGGGGAAGGACTGGGTGCTGGGTCCACTCTTCTCCTCCGCCCACTGCCAGGTGGGTCTAACTGTCCCCTCGGTGGCTTGCTTCTGTCAGTGAAAAGACAATGGACTTTCAGCATAATCCTCTCCCCCGCCCACTGCCTTTCCTCTCAGACTAAATTGTGAAAACGGCTCTCTCTCCTGCTTAGCTCTGCCATGGCTGGCTGGCTGGCTAATGAGGTGGGCCAGCAACCATCAAACCATTCTCTTCAACCCCCTGTCGTGCTGCTGACTTTCCCCCATAGGGTTGCCACTCTCCAGGTGGGACCTGGAGATCTCCTGCTGTTACAATTGATCTCCAGATGACAGAGATCAGTTCCCCTGGAGAAAATGGCTGCTTTGGAGAGTAGACCCTATGGCATTATACCCTGCTGAGTCATTCCACCACCACCCCAAAAAATGCTGCCCTCCACAGGATCCACCTCCCCAAATCTCCAGATATTTCCCTAATCAGAGCAAGCTTGGTTGCCAAGCTGGCAGTGGGTGGGGGAGGGGGATATGCTGAAAGTCCATTGTCTTTTTACTGATAGAAGCAGGCCACTGAGGGGACAGTTAGACCCATCTGGCAGTGGGCAGAGGAGAATAGTTGCCAATCTCCAGGTGAGGGCTGGAGATCACTCAGAATTACAAGTGCTCTCCAGATAGCAGAGATCAGTTCCCCTGGATAAAATGGTGGACTCTGTGTCCTCATACCCTGCTGAAATGGCCCCCCTATGACAGCCAATGTGACATAGCAGTCAGGGCTTCAGAGCACAGTAGAAGCTGCAGGTGGGGGGGAGATGGAAAGCTGAAGAGTGAGGGGGAAATAAAGGTAGGTTGATAACTGGCTGGGAAGGAGATAGGGTTGCCAGCTCCAGGTGGAAAATTCCTGGAGATTTGAGGAGTGGACCCTGGAGAGGGTGAGGTTTCAGCAGGGGTAAGACCTCAGACAGGTTCAGTACCATAGACCCTTCAAACCACCCGTTCCCTCATGGGGAACCATTGTTGCCAATCTCCAGGGGAGGGATGGAGATCACGCTGAATTACAACTGCTCTTCAGATGGCAGAGATCTTCCCCTGGAGAAAATGGTGGGCTCTGTGTCATTATACCCTGCTGAGGTCACCACAGCAAATTGACACTGAGTGCTAAGGCCGGGGCACTCTCCCAGAGCCTCTTTCTAAAGCCCATTGTATTTATTTCCACAACGGGCCTTATTCCTAGTAGTTAAATAAAGACTATTTTGCTGCTTGAATAACATCTGTTATAGGTGGATCCAGGGAGGTCTGCTAGCCAGGCAGTGGCCAGACTGAGAGCTAGACCAGCGTAGCTTTGGCCAGGTTGCGCTTTCCAACCATATCTTGCTCTTGGGGTTGACAGTGAACATGCTGAAGGTAATATAATAGACACTTACCCAGTTAGGAATTGGGTTTGGGCTTGAGGAAAGTGAGCTGTTTGCCAAAATGTACAGTCTCAGCCAGAGAAGAACTTGGGGCTGAAATAATCACTCTGGTATTAAAGTGAGCATTACAGGTTGCTAGATTTGTACTCTGAGCCCAGTATAGGAGAATTGGTGGCATCTCTCTTGATGTTCATGATAAGAACATGAGCCTTATGGTTGTGAGGAAGTATACAACGTAGTCCATAACCAAGTTGTTTTGGAATAGTTGCATTTCAGCTGATTTAATTATACTGTGTTCTTGTTGTGTTAGCTAGAATTAATGAATCATAATGAATCCACTAACCTCTCCTTTCTTCTTTGCAACTGTGATACACTGTCAATGTTTTCCTAATTTACCCGCCTGGCTTCCTTTTCCCACTTTTAATTTATTTTCCGTGGCTGTCTATTTTAATAGCTTTCAGCATGCCTCTTTCACTTATGTTCGCTTTACTGCATATTTAATCTTTTCTTTTATAAATATAATGACCTTCCACAGGTTATTGTAATCCTATTAGCAACATGGGGTATTTTAAAGTCACTTGACTTTGTAAATAATTTGATTTACTCCATTATCTGGCTTACTTGGGGCCTGCAAATGGGCAAGATCAACAACTGCGTGTACTTGTGCATTCTCTGTAGTGGCCCCCTCCCTTTGGAATGGCCTGCCTGTGGAGGTCAGGAAGGTGTCCACATTTTTGGCTAGCTGCAAAATATGTAAAACAAAACTCTTCAGGAGGGCATTTTTTATAAAGGAATTATTCAGAAAGACATTTTGATAGAACGGGACTGTGGACTATATTACTAATATGCATTATATGTTGTGTATGTTTTTATCTTGCTCTCACTACATTATATTTCTCTTTCCCTAATCCCATTTCTTGCAACGCTTAACATGCCAGCTTTACTACTTGTGGCTTGTTTCAGATTCCTGCAATCCTAGTCCTATTACATTTTTTATTAGATGTCTCCTCATCCTGTTGATTGTACTGACATTATGTAATCCACTTTGAGAAAGTCAGACTATAAATAACATACATAAATAATATTTTTTCCTTAGTAAACAGTGTTGGTTTAAATTATCCATGTTTAATCTTTCATTCTTTTTACTTACAAAAATGTTTAGTGAGATTTCTGTTACTGCAAAACAATAATTAAAAAGTTCCTTGCTGCCTGAAATGGTGGGAGGGGGGATGAATTCTTCTAGGAAACATGGTAGTAATTGTGTGGGGAATGATACAATCTCATTGACTTAAGGGTGTCAGTTGCACTACTAAAGAGCCAGTTTGGTGTAGTGGTTAAGTGCGCGGACTCTAATCTGAGAGAACCGGGTTTGATTCCCCACTCCTCCACTTGCACCTGGCTGGATGACCTTGGGCAAGCCATAGCTCTGTACCAGCTATTCCCTCAAGGACAGCTGGGGAAAGAGATCTCTTAGCCCCACCTACCTCACAGGGTGTCTGCTGTGGGGAGGGGAAGGGAAAGGAGTTTGTAAGCCGCTCTGAGACTCCCTTGGGGAGTGGAGGACAGAGTATAAATCCAATCTCTTCTTCTTCTTCTTCTTCTTCTAAAGACTATTCTTCCTTAGATATATGAGTCATCCAGTTTTAAGGTAAATCTCATATAAACTTCTTCAAGTGAGCAGAAAGACATGTATCAAAATACTGCATAGACAGTGTCTACTGTGCTTAACCAAAACTGAAATAAGTCAAATGTTTGGACTTATGCAGCCAAAAAAAAACTGTAAAGAAGGGCTTTATATGTAAAAAAAAGTTTAAGTGAAAAAAGAATCAGTAATCCTTTTAGACTCTTCTTCTGTTTTGAGTACAAAGAGAGATTACAATTTGCATCTACTAAGGGGAGATTATTTAAAATTTAGACCAGTTCTTTACCAGCCTACAGAAATATATGGCACCTTTGGCCACCAGCACTAACACTACTTGGGCCTCCATAAGCAGTGGTAGTTTCAGATGTTCCCCAAACAGCAAACCTGAATTGTAAGTAGCAGTGTAGCCTATCTACAACAACTTGCACACCTCTTCTCATATAATCTGCCCTACTAGTTAGCAGCATCTCTGCTTGTCTAAATTACATTTCAGACTATTCACCCACACATACACTCCATGGGTAAAACTATATCAGGACCTCATCTGCTACCAAAACATAGATACTCAAATCCTTGAATAAGATCACACCCATTTATTGGAGATGTTAAACAGCATGGGGTGCAAGATGGAACCTCGGGACAATCTAAAAGCCAACAGCCATGGGATAGAGCAGCAGTATCCCAGCATCACCTTCTGAAAGTTGCTTGCCAAAAAATCCTGGAACCATTGCAAAACTGGGAACCCCCTCAGTCCATCTCAGAAGTCCAGAAGAAGTCTAGGCTTGATGATATCAAATGCCACTGAAAGACCCAGGAAAATAATCAGGGTTTTATTTTTTGTGTCCTCTTCTGATGTGGGTCATTGTTAGCCAAATTGCTCTATTTGCTTTAATAAAAGGTTGGGGAATTATTATATTAATGTGCTATTGGCATAACTATAGGATCAAGGCCTTTGTATACCCGAGTCCCACCTCATCCAGGTCACAGAAATAGATGCAGAAACTAGATAATTAAAGCAGTGATCTTTTTACTGAAGGATGCTTAAATTTATAAACAATAATCAAACATTCATACACACAAGACAGACCTAAGGAAGCAGAGGTGATTGATAGAGAATAGAGGAGGTGAGTTATGGGGTGATACTACCTGTCCATGAAGAAAGGATTATGGCCTAAACCCAGAGGGTAAAGGGGTGGCCTGCCAGTTGGCATCAGGGCAGAAACACACATGGTCTAAAACCACATGGTCATGGATATAGGCATTGGAAAACAATGCAGACCAATGGAAGGTCTTGGGGGCTAGTCTCAGGTGAGAACAAAAGATTACTTGGGCCAATCTGGTGTCCCAGGAGGTGTGTGACATCAGGATGGGCAAGGCCTAGATGTAACCAATGAGCTTCCAGAGGGGGCAGAGTCAGACTTTAACAATAGAAGCAAAGTGTTGGATGACTGTGCTGGGGGTGTCCATTGTGGGACAACAGAGTGGTCTGGCGCTTCCCTGGTGCCAGACAAAAGGAGTGATGTTTCTTAATGTGTGGCAGGATGATCTTGAATGGGTGACCATTCACTATACATGGAGAGTTAATGTTTACCTTGATGGGTTTGGCATAGGTGTAAGTATGCAGATATCTTAGACAAATATATGGAGACAGGGATGAGAGGATTATTCCAAAGATACTTCTTGACATGGAGAAGGGGGGTTAAAACAGGGGAGGGGGGTGGAAACATGCAACGCACTTCATTCATGACAATAGCACAGACCAGAGGCTTTTTGTCCCTGCCTGCCTGTACATTTGACAGACAAAAGACTAGCCATTTGGTCAGCAGAAGGGCAGAGACTTGCCCATGCTTAGTCCTTTTTGGACTAAGCTGACAGGAGAGAAGAGTGGGGATGGGTTTGCTTGCATTCTCTTTGGCCTGAGTTTTCTCAGCTGAAATGTGGTTTATTTATTTTATTTATTTATTTTGAGATTTATATCCCACCCTCCCCGCGAACGGGCTCAGGGCGGCTTACATGGGCCCAAGGCCTAGTCAAACATTAAAACCATTAAAACCATAAAACATTCAATAAATACAACTCATACATGTAAAACTTCCATAAAATCCTTCAGATGGCCACTTAATGGCAGGTTTAAACCCCCCCCCTCCCGTGCCGGAACCAGACAGGACCAGGGTTACAACACTGATGTTGGATGGTAGATGGTTTCGGCGGCGGCTCCTATTCAAAAGCCTGGCGGAAGAGCTCTGTCTTGCAGGCCCTGCGGAACTGCCTCAGATCCCGCAGGGCCCTGATCTCTTCCGGGAGCTCATTCCACCAGATAGGAGCCGCCACCAAGAATGCCCTGGTCCTTGTACTGGCTAGCTTTACGTCCTTGGGGCCAGGGACGCAGAGTCGATGTTTTGACCCCAACCGTAGTGCTCTCTGGGGTACGTACGGAGAAAGGCGGTCCCTAAGGTATGTTGGACCCTGGCCATATAGGGCTTTATAGGTCAGAACCAGCACTTTGAAACGGACTCGGTATGCTATAGGCAGCCAGTGCAGTGCCGCCAGCACAGGCCCGATGTGGTCCCGCCTTGCAAGACCCATCAAAAGCCTGGCTGCGGCATTCTGCACTAGCTGCAGCTTCCGGGTCTGTACCAAAGGCAGCCCCATGTAGAGAGCGTTGCAGTAGTCTAGCCTCGAGGTGACCGTCGCATGGATCACTGTGGCTAGGTCATCGCGGTCGAGGTAGGGAACCAACTGCCTCGCCAGCCTCTGATGATAAAAGGCCGACTTGGCAGTGGCTGCTACCTGGGCCTCCATTGATAAGGATGGCTCCAGGAGCACTCCCAAACTCCTAACCCTCGACGCAGGCACCAATGGTGCCCCGCTGAAGCTCGGGAGCGGGACCCCCCGCCCCGGGCCGCAGCAAGCCAGGCACAGGACCTCCGTCTTCACCGGGTTCAATTTCAGCCTGCTCGACCTGAGCCAGTCAGCCACGGCGTGCAATGCCCGGTCTAGATCATCTGGGCCAGAGTCCGACCGGCCGCCCAGGGGTCATTTCATAGAAAATGAGGTGCAGGAGCTCATTAGCATAACTCATTTGCATAACTCATTTGCATACACCACACCCCCTAACATACCGAAAGTGTGTCAGAAGGCAACACCCACCCCTCAGCCTCCACTCCACAGGTGAGTGAAACTGACCTGCTCTTCCTCCATTCCCTTCCCCAATATTTTGTGCAATAAAAATAAGCGTAAAGAACACACCCACATTCTCTTCCTACTCCCTTGAAACCACCAGGTTTCAAGTAGACTTGAGATACCTAGGACAAGTGCACCATCCATCCCTTTCCCTTCCCCTTCCCCTCCCCACAACAAGACACCCTGTGAGGTAGGTGGGGCTGAGAGAGGTCTTTTGAGAACTGCTCATGAGAGAACAGCTCTGAGAGAACTTGTGACTGGCCAAAGGTCACACCAGCAGCTGCATGTGGAGGAGTGGGGAATCAAACCCGGTTCTCCCAGATTAGAGTACAACTCCTGACCACTACACCAAACTGATGGGGTGGAAGCAGCTGAAGGGTTGGTGAAATTTCTCCAGTACTTATGTGCCATATGCCCAGATAAAAAATGATATACTTAGAAAATTTATATGCCACCTTGAGCAAGTCTCTGGAAAAGCAGCACACAGTTATAAAAGGAACAATGATAAAATTATCAATATTTAAACAAAACATTAAAAACAATAAAGACCCTAGCAGGGCTTTCCCCGGGGCGCTGCACCTCTGCACTGCTCGGGGAAGCTGAGGAGGGGGCGGGGCTTAGTCATGTGCCTGCCCCCTGGGCTCCTCACTCCCGGAGCTGCACTCCTGTGCGCTCCTGCTCCAACGGACCCCTGGGTTTTTCTAACCTCCTGGCAAAAGCCACTGTTTAAGCCAAGCCTGGCTTCATAGGGCACTGTTTATGGAGGTTCAGAGGTCACTTTGGGGTGTCTCTCTCTTGGGAAAGACCACCCCAGGTTCAGTGCTGAGAATGCTGGCAACAGTCATTTACCACAGTGACCAAGGATTATGTCCCCAAACCAAGCCAGAAACCAGAGTGATAATAAGGTTCTTCCTCTACTTCCATATATGTGATAGTTGCATATGCTTCTGTCTGTCCTGTGTAGTGCCGTGGCAAGTCTTGGCATCCACGGGCATAGACTTTCCTATTTCTTGGGGGGGGGGCTGGGCCATGGGGGGAAGAATTTACCTTTTTTCTTTCCTTGCGCGAGTATGCTTTGGCTGAAGACAGACTTGTAGTCTGCCATGCCTCCGCGCCATGGCAGACTAAGGCGGAGGGAATTTCCCCCATGGTGCAGCGTTCGCACACCGCCGGAAGGAAGCCGCCCGCAGCATTCAGACTGCGGGCAGCTTCCTATGGCGGCGTGCAGACACCGCGTGGCTCCCCCTCCCGGCGTGTGTTCACACCTGCTCCGGCGGGTGGAATGCGCCACAGCAGCCGGAGCACCACTTTGAAGTGGTGCTCGGCTGCTGCGGAAGGAGCGCGGCGCTGGACGCGATGCGTCCGGGCCGCCTCCTCGAAGCAGATGTGGCCGTCTGAACGGCCGCTCCACCTCCGCTTTTGAAGCAGAGGCAGAGCAGCCGAGACTGCCAGTCTGTCCTCAGCCTTTGTGTGCACACACCAGGATGAAGTCTGCCACTGCCGCCGCTCCACCACACACCTCTCCCCTCCCTCCCTCCCTCCCTCCTGAGCCAACTGCCCAGCATGATGATGTCACCCGGAAATGACGTCATCTCGCTGGGCACATTGCCGGGGTGATGCTCTGGCAATGGCCTCGAAACTCTAGTTTTGAGGCGATTGCCAGAGCATCGCCCCGGCAATGTGCCCAATGTGATGATTTCACTTCCGGGTGATGTCAGCATGCTGGGCAGTCGGCCCTGGAGGGAGGGAGGGGAGAGGTGTGCGGGGTAGCAGCAGCGGCAGCAGTGGCTTCTTCTTGGGCCGGGGGCCCTGGAGGGGAGAGGTGTGGGGGGGAGCGGTGGCGGTTTCTTCTTCTTGGGCTGGGGGCCCTGGAGCGCAGGGAGGCACGGCAGTGGGCAGTTCACCTGGGGGGGGGCTCAGTCTTCCCTGGAAAAATTCAGAGGTGGCCTGAGCCCCCGAGCCCCCCTGTAGTTGATGCCTATGTTAGCATCCTCATTCATTTCAATGGAAGGAACAAATTGCACACACTTGAGAAAGTGAAGAGAGAAATTGAAGCAAGCTGGAAAGTTCTACATGTTCATTAGAGTTCCCACCCTTAGGATAAGTGCTTATTTTATAATGACTGTGAGGTTCCTATTTGTTACCTAAATTTATATACTTACGCATTATCTGTTCTTCTACAAGTGTATTGGAGGTGAGAAATTTGATGTCTTGTTAGTAGATTCCCTTTTTAAAAGCTGCATTTGTTTTTTAAAAAAACTATAAATATCAAACAGTTTGGTGAGGAAAGAAAATCATGCCAACCTAGAATAAATAACCAGTGTATGAGCCCAAGGTTACTTACAATTCAGTACCACCTTGGGGCTATTTTGTACATTATGCAGAGGAAAATCTCTGTTTGCCATCCAGTATACATGGAATAGGGCATTTCTTCCACTTGCAGCTCTCTGATAAATGTACCATACTATCTCTATGATGCATGTTTGCAAATGTGCATTTGTAGTATTTACTCCTTACTGAATTAAATAATGTTTACTTAGTAGCATGACTAAAATGCAGAGTATGAGATGGCTCTCATATGATGTAGGTAATTTGCACACTGAATTAAGGTTATGCAAGCTTGGAAGGCAGTGAGTGGCAATGAAAAGAAATGTTCAAACTCTCCTTTGCATGTGGTCTGCTTCATGGTTGTGAAGGACCAGAGAAAGTTAGGAAAAAATTGGGGATGGGGCAAAATAACTTTTCTAGAGATGTAAAAGCCAGGAAGAATTCAGGGGGAAAAGTTTGTGGGAACCTCCTGTGAAATAAACTTCCTGTGAAATATGTTCTCTTTTAGAATGAGTGGAATGCTTCTTAAGGCAAAAGGTATAGCTTGGAAAGGTCGGAGGTCATTCCCATTTTTCCAATTAAAAAAAAAACCTAAGAAATTTGGGGAGAACACCTGGGGGGGTTCTTTTTGAACAAAGAATGTACAGTATGAAAAAGTCTGAGGACTTCCTCAGTTATTCTGGGAAACTTTGGGGAGCGCTGAGAACAAAAACCCTCTTATACTGTAGATGTATGCAATATATACAATATACAACTGTGGAGATATACAACATTTTCGAGAATACTTTTTGTTTATATGTAACCAATTTTGGGGGAAAAAATTAATATGCCACGATGTGTTCAATGATAATGCTTTTTAGAGAGTTCAATGTTTTCAATGCTATAAAGTTGAGCTTAATACACAAACATGCTATTAATATTCAGATTATACATTTTTGTTTATTTACTACAGAATTTGTTTTCTACCTTCAGTGTTTATTTTCCCCCTACTTCTCAGAAGGCAAAAATCAAAGATAACAGGTACTATGGTAGCATAAAGTAGAGCAGTTTGCAACTCTTTCCCAAGTATTCTATATACTTGCAATTTTTCTTATAGAAAATGAAGCTATGCATACTTCTAAATTCCATAGGTATGCCAAATAGTACTATTTTATATGCCAACTAAATTATAAATGATACATGTTTATATTGTTTAATCAGTAAAAGCAGTTTAGGTTTAACAGGAAAGTATTGCATATATTTCATTTTCCCCCAAACTGCTTTTTTTCCCAAGAAAAAATGGGGGAGAGCACAATTTTTCTTGTGGCTTTTGTTTTTTGGAAACTTCTCTAGTCGTTCCCAAAGATTTTTTCATTCCATTTTTTTCCCAAGGAAACTTTGGAGGGCTTTGGGGAAACAAAACTTCCTATCAAACATTGTCTTTTTTGAACGAGCAAAATGTTTTTAAAGACAAAGTTTTAATCACTCAGAATAAGTTAGTAAGAATATATTTGTGTAAGACATTCTACAAGTTTAGATAATGATAATCGTACATATACTGTAGACATATAGCCATATTTTCAAGGATATGTTCATTTAAATATGTCAGGTTCTGTCCAAAATTAGCATACAATTGGAGAGCGTATATTATTGAAGCTTTAAATATTCTCAATGTTTAAATTGCTAGCAAATATAGTATTATACCTATTGTAATTGTATGAGGCTCTTTCTGTCCAACTGATATGTTTAATTTTGTTTATTAGTACATTTGTGGCTTATATTTTTATTTTCCCCCTATATTTTCTGCCTCTCAAATGAGAAAAACCAAGATGTGCAAGGGTACAGCAGTCCGTCCCGTCCCGTCCCCCCCCCCCCCCGCCAAGTATTGGATATGTTCACAGTTTTGCTTGTAGAAAACAAAGACATTTTTACTTTTAAATATCATAAATTGCTTAAGTTTATATACCAGTTTAATTATAAATGATACATTATATGTTTTAACTCAATAAAACAAGTGTAGGTTTGATTTAAAAAAGTACTGCATAAATTTTCATTCTTCTCAACGTTTCATTTCCCCAAAAAAGTTAAAAAATGGGGAAAACTAGCTTAAACATTTCTGGAAATTCTACATCTGTCGTCTGCTTCCAAACAAAACAAAACAAAAAACAGAGTCCTTCCTTCTCCCTGGCTTCCTCTATATAACCAAAGCAAATAACAGAAATTCAGAAAAAAAGGAACTTCAGTCCTTATTCATTTAGAACATATGAACTAGAGAACAAGGAGTGATTTTTTTTTTTGAAATCCTGCCTTTGAACTGCATTCACTGTGAATGGAATTACTTTCTATTTTCTAGTGCCATTAGATATAAGTTTCCCCCTAAAATCCCATTATTGCTGACTGAGGACAATGGGAGATAAAAGCTGAGGATAACATTCAATACTTCTCATATATTGGCTGAGGACAGACTGGCAGTCTCGGCCGTTCTGCCTCCGCTTCAAAAGCGGAGGCAGAGCGGCCGTTCAGACGGCCGCATCTGCTCCGAGGAGGCGGCCCACTTTAAAGTGGTGCTCGGCTGCTGCGGCGCGCGTTCCACCCACCGGAGCGGATGTGAATGCGCGCCGGGAGGGGGAGCCACGCAGCGTCCGCACGCCGCCATAGGAAGCCGCCCGCATTCTGAACGCTGCGGGCGGCTTCCTTCCGGCGGCGTGCGAACGCCGCGCCGTGGGGGAAATTCCCCCCACCTTAATCTGTCGCGCTGCGGAGGCGCGGCAGACTTTCAGTCGGTCCTCAGCCATTATTTCATTCATTCATTTGTAGCCCACCTTTCTCCCCAGAGATCTGGAAGCAGCTTACATCATTCTCCAGTCCTCCATTTTATTCTTCACAAGTGTGCTCCAGTCCATGAAGACTTTTGGTCCAGTGAAATGTGTCTGTCTCTAAGGTGCCACAGAACTCCCCCCACACACATACACACACATACCAGGTGGGTGTTAAAGCTCAGCTTTCACAATATTTATATTCCTCTTACTGATGATTTCCTGAATATCTCAAGAGCTTCACCAGACCTTGCCTTCTTTTGGGAAAGTAGTTCACACTAACCACTTTGTCTAGTGCAGTTTATTTGGCTTCAATCGTTCAAATTGTGTGTGGTTTATTTATTTTTGCATTCACAATATTAGTAACACAATAATAGATCTGGTGGCTGTCATATTGAAAGAAAGTCTGAAATGTCTGAAGGTAACAAATGACTTTATGTCTTACCTCAAAGGTAGCACTTCCAGCATTATGCTGAGCCTTAAAATCATCTGTTAAGCATACAGACTCAGTGCTGCTCCAGAAGGAGGAATGCTCCAAGACATGTTACTAACATCAGTGCTCAACTGTTCCAAAGAACAAGGCCTAATTCTAATCAAATGTCTTATTTACTTTGTGTTTGAAGAGTATAAGGATTAGACGATCCTTATGAAGAGTATAAGGGTTCCATGATCCAAGTTATGAAGAATTTTGGATCTGGATTTTGGCTGTAGCTGATGTTGAGGAGAGCAGTGCTAACAAAGAAGAAACCATTAAAACAGCAGAATGCGTCTACCATAAAATTCCTCAAGACATATGTTAGCACTAAACAATCTCCCCATATGTTTCCCAACCCAGTATGACTGAAATTGCACCAGTGAGTTCAGTGGTTTATTTCAGATTATGTGGGTTCAGGAATATTTCTTCAGTTACACCAGAAAATAACTAGCCAGAGGAATCGAATTAAGACTCAATTAACAGTCATATTCCTTTGTATGATTGTAGATGAGGGCGCATGGCTGTAAGAAGAGAATCTATATGAATTTGTTCCCAAACACAGTTCAAAGTACTGGCACTGATTTATAAAGTCCTAAACAGGCATGGACCAAAGTATTTTAAGGATTGCTGACCCTCATGTGAACTGCTTAGTGCCCCTATCCATGCCCATCTACTGTCAGAAGTTGGGCAGAGGGTACCGGAAACAGAACCTTTTCAGTGATAGTGGTGCCCTCATAGGGCTGCCAACCTCCAGGTGAGGCCTGGAGATCTCCTGGAACTTATCTCCAGACTATGAAAATCACAGATTCAGAGGGCAAACTGTATGGCATTTCATCCCTGCTGAGTTCCTTCCCCTCCCAAGCTCCTCCTTCCTCAGGCTCCATGCTCAAATATCCGGGAATTTTCCAAATTGGCGTTAAAGCCAGTGTAGTGGTTAAGAGTGCTGGACTAGTATCTAAGATAACTGGGTTTGAATCTCCACTCATACCATGGAAGCTAGCTGGGTGAGCTTGGGTCAGTCATACTCTTAACAGCCTAACCTATCTCATAGGCCAAGATGGGTAGCTCTGTTAGTCTGTCTGTAGAAATGAGCAAAAGCCCAGTAACGCTTTAAAGACGGGAAAAAAATAGCTTATACTGTGCCACAAATTTTGTTAGTGTTTAAGGAGCTACTGGACTGTTAATCTTTTCTACTATCTCATAGGGTTGTTGTGAGGATGAAATGGAGGAGAGGAGAACACTGTGCACCATTTTGGGTCCCCATTGGGGAGAAAGGCAGGGAATGAATGAATGAAATAAATAAATTCTCTGTCCAGTTTGCCTGGCTTTTCATTATCATCACTTGGGTTCCAGGTGAATTCAGTCTTGCTCCCTTAAATCAGTCTGGTGTAATGGTTAACAGCGGTGAATTGTAGTCTGGAGAACCAGGTTTGATTCCCCATTCCTCCACATGCAACCAGCAGCATGACCTTGGGCCAGTCACAGTTCTCTCAGAGCTGTTCTCTCAAGAGCACTTCTCTCAGAGTTCTCTCAGCCTCACTGATCTCATGGGGAAGAGAATATGGAAGGAGATTGTAAGCCAGTATGAGACTCTGAGTGAAGGGTATAAATCCAATATCTTCTTCTTTTTAGGGGGGCAGCAAATAGACAGTCTCCTAGTAGTTGGGGAAAATAGCTTTAAGAAGACAGTAAGTAAGAGGAGGACACAGTGAGATGGGGCAACTCTTCTTCTTAACATCTAAATGAATATGATGCTTTTAAGGCTGCCAGGCCTCCTCCTATGGGGGAAGACCTCCCATTGGCAGTCCTTGTTGCCTGCAGCCTCTCTGAGCAGTTGTGAGAGAAAAAATGAAAACATGTGTCATGTGCACTGTGATGTCATTTCTGGGGAAAATCCAGAATTGATATAGGGTAGCTCTAGGAATTGCTGGAAACTCTGTGGCTTTCCTTGGAAGTGAAACATTGCTCCGCCCGTGTCCCTTCCCCTGAAGCTTCCACCAATTGCTAAACACGGCCTAGCAACTCTTGACGCTTTCAATACTCTTTCATTATTAGATAGAGTTATATTAATTGATGTTTGATTATCATATCATTATAAATGTTTTGTCATAAACCACAGTGTAAAGGAGGGATAAAAAAATCCCTAAAATATTAAAATACCCATATGGAACAATTCTCTTTCCAACATCAAGAAATGTTTAGGCAGGTAATCCTGCAACTTTCTGAGTTCCAGATCTTATGCCTCACCCTCCACCCCCACAGATGTATACATACAAGAACTTTGGACTCCTTTAGTTATAGCTAGTTCAGATACCACCAGTTCTATCCCCTAGGAAGTTGGGTACCATGCGCAAACACCTCTCTATAGAAATGTTGCCTTTCTCATCATGCCATACTTCAAACCCTCATGCATGTGCCATCAAGGCCTGATTTGCACATGCAGTAGAATAAGGTGGCAGACTCACAAGTAAAAGGCGAAAGATGTATACGATCTGGAGAGTTAACTGTGCCAATCCAAACTACAAGGATGCTCTCACATTGCTTAATGCTTCCCTATATTTTTTTTTAAAAAACTCTTCATATAAAAATGAGCACAGTGAGGACAGGACTGCTCAAGAACAAGTTGATCTCCCCCCCCCCCCCAACTTGCAGGGAGTTTCTACCTGGGGACTGGCCTTTCCCACCACCAACCTGAAGTAGCCTTTCTCTATTCAAGTATTGTTATGGGGAGCATGGGCATCAACTACGGGGGGGCTCGATTCTCCCCCGAAATTTCCTGGGGGGGGCTCAGCCCCCCCCCGGCAAAATGCAGTGCCCGCGGGAGCGCCCGCCGGTGGCCAGTCGGCCCTCGCCGCCTCTCCTTCCCCCCCACCCCCGGCCTGCCCTCCTGCCTCCCTGGGGCGGGGGGGGGAGAGAGGAGACAGGGACATGGTCCCGCTCGCGTGGGGGGCAGTCAGCCGGCCAGCTGGCTGCCGCCGCCGAGACTGCGCCCCGAGGAGACTGCGCCCCGCGAGTCTGCCTCCCTGGGGCGGGGCGGGGGGGAGCGGCGGGGACATGGTCCCGCTCGTGCGGCAGTCAGCCGGCCAGCTGGCTGCCGCCCCCGAGACTGCGCCCCTGGAGTCTGCCTCCCGGGGGGGGAGCGGCGGGGACATGGTCCCGTGCGCGCACGCTTTGCGCGCGCACACAAGAGAGCCCCCCCCCCGGGGATTTAAAAAGTCTACGCCCCTGATGGGGAGGGTGATTTCTCTTTCCTCACTTTCTCAGACACAGCCACCGATTCATCTTATTCTCTTTGTTTCTCTTTTAAAAGAGGGGTTTCTCTGTATAGAAATATGTATCAACGCACCTTTCTGTAACTTCAGCCCTTGCCGCTGTTCTGTGCTGCACACCACAGGGTAGCGCTGTAGCAGAATAGGAAGTCTGGGGAAGATATTGCCTACCTCTGAGCATCTACAGAGTGAAATTCTGAATGTCTGCAGAACCTCCCTCCCTTCCTGCCTCTCCTCTCTTCAAATTTCTCTTGGATCAAAACCGAATCGATTAGAAACTGACTCCAAATCTGTATAAAGATGACAAGAAACAGATTACTGGATTTGGGGGAGAAATTGGGTAAAGAGGAATTTAGAGGATGTCTCTTAATAATGCTACTCTGTTCCATTCTAGCTACCTCATTTAGCTGCATGTGTCGATCAGGCCTATAACAGCTGGTCAAAAGAAGGTACTCCAGCCCAGTCAGAAGCTGCATATGGAGTGCAGGAGGCTAATCAGTCAAGAATGCAACAGACCCACAGTGGCTCTAGTTGCATATTTTCACTTCTCTGGGCTGTACAAAAATGGTTTCCTCAGATATTTCTATTAATTGAGCTACCATTCCCACCCATGGTACCCCTGGGAAAACTTCCTGCAAATGAAGAAGATGTAACCAGGAAATGCAGGAGAATCAGTTTGGGAAAACAAGAAGATGAAACTAGCCAGGGAGATTAGGCAAAGCATAACAAATTATAGGCAATGTTGCTTGTCATAACTGCACAGCATTGTAGTGTGGCAGGAGTCCCACATGACAGCTTCATAAAATATTGACTACATCTGGTAGTGCTTTAATAGGTACAGCTAAAAGATTGAGAAATAGTAATACTACTGATGATGCAGTTCATGTGAGTAGATTACTTACAGTGGAATCCTAGGAGTAGTTTCCTAGGAGTAAGCCCCCATTTAACTAAGTGGGATTTATTTCTCTGTAGACTAGTTTAGGATTGCTCCCTTAAACATTAAGAATACAAGTTTGACTAAATTCAGCACTTTTTGAAGTCACATAGGAAAGAACTTGAACACATCTTTTAACTCCCCCCAAACCTCCCCCTGGTTCAGTTTGGCTTCTTTGTGTACTAAGGGTTCAGATCCTATTGTAGCTAGTGGTGCAGTTCCCACAGAGTTTAACTAGTCCAGATTGCATCATAGATTGGACCATTTTGTAAACAAAGATTAATTTCTGGGAAGTATTTGTCAATAATGTATCAGCCACCCTTTGTGTCATTGCTTTGGGAATACATGTGGTTAGAAGGGGGGGGGGGGAACTCCAGCTAGTGAAAGAAACTCCTAAAAAGGTATTACCAAATCACTGAACATAAACATAGGACTAAAATGGTCCACCAAATTTCCCCGGAAGGCAAAAGTTTTCAATAAATAGCTACCTAGAAGAATTTATGCCTGTTTGTTTTATATAAAACTCTTTAAAATGGTTGAAGGGCACTGTTAATTAGATTTGTGATCAGAGATATTTTCCTTGGTGTTTTTTTAACTCTCTCTTTTCTCCCCAGTTTACAGTTAACATGTTTAGGTGTGTACTTCTGTGTCAGCTTTTGAGGAATATTACGAACTTACACTGTGAAAAATGTATCCACAGCACTGGATGTGTATACTGTTATATTTACAGGAGGGAGTCTTTCTATAGTTTTCCAAATAGGCAATGGTATTAGTATGGTTGAGATCCCAAAGCATGCCTAAAGATTTTATCATGCCCAAAAAAGATGTTAGATTTTTCTCCTTCCTGTACTACATCACAAAATGATTTTGAAAGCCCCTTTAGGCTCAAAAGATTCTGATGGATAGATCTGCTGTTTGAAGAACAGAAGCCCTCTTGGGCCTTGAGAATTATTCATACAGCTTGTTGGAAACCAGCAACTAACCATGGGACTCAGTGGCTGGCCTACTGGGTTCAATAGATCCAAACAGAAAAGTGTTTGCCATTAAAAAAAATAGCATAATAAAACTGCTATAGTTAAGTTTCTGCTTCCTTCTAAGCACCTTATCCTGCTCTGTGGAGAGAGAAAAAGGACAGAGAATCCAACTTGCTTCTCCCACTATCGTATGGCTAAGGCTAGGTCTGGGAGACCTATAGCAGGCAGCAGGAAGCCTGGGAGTCTTTATAGTGCAAGACATATGAGGAACTGATCTGGGGAAAGGAAGATTAAAGTTAGACTTGAGTCATGATCATTTTCAAAAGTTTAAATGCATGTCAGGTTCTAACATTTCTTTTGATCACTCTGCCTCCACCCCAGTCCCTGAGCTACTTACACTAGCTTAGAATTCTATGCTGGGGCAATTGGCAGAACATCATATTTGTATTTGTGTACAACAGCCACACATTTAAAAATCCCTGAAGCTGTTGGGGGGGGGGGGGGGATACGAACCCTGTATTTTCCAATACTGAGTAAAACTGTGAGATTTTAGTTTTCCTTAAAAACTTTCAGTGTGTAGAAAAATTGACTAAATTATTTGTCACCACAAAATCTTAAGATTTTGGGAGGAGGTAGGATAATAGAATGCATACATAGACCTGAACATTATGATTGGTATATGTACATGAACATTTTTAAAAACTGAAGTTCCTGTTCAGAACATAGTCTTTAACTTCTCTTGGAAAAGATGTGTATGATGTTTATCACAGTATATTGTCATACATATGTACATTCAGAATTTAATTAGAAAACCTGATGTCCATATGTTTTCTTTCTCAGGTTATAGAAGTTAAGACATACATAAGGGAAAATGAAGGTAGAAGCTTTGGGTACTGACCAAATGTGACATTAAAATGACTGCATGAGGCAATTTTAAATTTAATTTATTGTTTAGTTTGTATAGTACAGTGTCAGCACTTGAAGTGTTCTGTGAGTTCTGTGCCATTTGACATCTAATAACCTTTTTTTGAAGTTGCGTTAATTCTTCCAAGGAAGGAAGGAAGGAAGGAAGGAAGGAAGGAAGAAGGAAGGAAGGATCTTTCTACTAGCTACATGTGTAGTGAAGTGGGAAAACAAGAACCATCCAAGTATCTTGTGAGTTTCTGAGATGAACTGCTTAAACAAAGAAAACAAATCAGTTTTTAATCTTAAATTTTGCCTTTTCCACTATTGTTAATTTGAACACTGGTATTTATTTATTTTTTCTAAACTGATCATTTTATATAAAAATATAGGGTGGTTAGCTATAAATTAACTTCTTGTTATACACACACACACACACACACACTCTATGAAAAGTAGACAGATCAAGATTTCAGGAATATGATATCTGAATCTGGTCTTCCACAATGTACCATGTTAACTGTATTTCTCAGCCACAACTCCATATGTGTAATGGTGGAAATACTAACTTATTCATGGATAAGTTTTATTGAAATCAATGAGACTCAAATACAAACAGTACAGTCTTAAGGACACTCTGTAAATTGCTTAAATGGCAACTAAGCCCATGCCAGTGTAATTCTTAACACTATGGCATAACATTTCATATTGATGAAGCTTTTAAAAAACTTGAGTCTGTTCCATTTCAGTCAAAAACAGCAATTAAAAATATTTCATCAGCCCTATGTAGGCTGGAGCTAATGAGTTCCTTGTAAGTTTCATGAATATGAGATGGCTGACTTAATCAATGTCTTGTTTATCTCAGAGACGAGGTACAAGAAAATTCATACAGATTTTATGTGTGGGGTTTTTTTTAATCAAATAAAGAAATACATGCATCATGAAGAAAAGCTGACCATCTTCATGGTAAAAGATCATTTTCTGCTCATCGACATCTGGTGGCTACACACAGGAACCCCTCTCTTTGTTTCTGTTCACCACACAAATGACACATGAGGCCTCCAGCCAGGAAAGTGTGTGTCATATCACAGTTGCCATTGGGGATGGAGAAGGGGCAATAAGGTTATACTCATAGTTAGTGACATAAAAATAAATTCATCTTTGGTGTGTCTCACCATAGATATGATCTTCATTAGAGAACCTCTAAGAGTAATGAAGCATTATAGAGGAAGTATTATTTTTAAAAGGCACAATGATAGAAGGGTTGAGAAGAATTGAAATACAAGCAATATGTCAGTAAACTGTAGTCTCATAATTTTGATCTGTAAAATCAAAACATTTTGCTATGCTTGAGATGACTCAATATTAGGGTCACGGCATGCATTACTTTTGCCACAGAGGTGTTACCTTGAACAGCCTCCCCAAGGTGATTAATTCTCTGGGCGTTTTCGCACTGGCTTTTTTCCGGGGCGAGCACCGGAGTGAGCACCGGAGGTTCTGGTCAGTTTCACATCAGTTGCTCCGTGCTCACAAACTCCTCCGGAGTTTCACCGCACTGCTCAGGAGTATCCCTGGAGCAAGAAAATCCTGTTCCTGGCGGTGTTTCCTGTTTACTCCGTTGGAGAAACCTAGATGAGAACACACCCACTCGCCCGCCCTCCATCTGGCCCGCCCCGCGGTGGGCGTTTCTTGAATTTTTTTTTTTTTGAAACGAGCCCTCCTAACGTTATATTGAAATAAGGAGGCAGGGAGGCAAGATCGCAGCACAGGGACTGCGTTGGCGAGGTGGATTTGCCGTTTCTTGGGAGCAGGAGCCGGGCGCCATTGGCCCGAGAGCTCCATGTGCTTGCTCCCCGGTAACTGCTGCCCTTTGTTTGGGCTTCCCCGGCAACAGCCCGTGCAGAGCTGGGTGCTTTCCTCTAGAAATCCGTGGAGAAGCAGCGGCAAGCGGGCGGGCGGGCTGGGGAAACTTGCCTTCCTTTCCGCTCCCTGTGTGCGGTCCCACGATCCTGAAGCAACATTTCCCCCCCTCCTTTTTTTTTTTTTAAAAGGCCCTTATAACGTTATAACATCATAATGAAATTTTGATGCAGCAAGGGAAGACGGCACAATTGTTGTCTTTATATAATAAACACACGTTCACATCTACTATGGGGGGGGGGGTTAATTTGCTGTTTACTGGCAGCCCCTGCAGAGCAGGCTGGGCGCACTTCTTTGCAGAAAAGTCACAGAAATGGATTGAACTGTTTTCAAGGGGCTATAACTATCCCTGCAGAGCGGGGAGACTGCTCTGCGCGTCATGCTGCTCCTCCTCAGCTGCCGCCACCACCACCACCACCATTTATGTAATTTTTTTTTTTACTTTACACGGGCCAGCTGACGCCATGTTGCCCATCCTCCATTTTGTTGCCTTGATCGGGTTAAGCACATGACATTTCAGTTCCCATCGGAGAATCCACCCATGGGGGGGGGGTGGTCCTCCTTGTAGCCCGCCAATCATTTTGCACCAACCCAGAACGGCTGGAAAATTTGAATACTGAGGAGGGACTTGATGAATTCTGGGAAGAGGAAGGCGGGTGATGCACGGTCGTCATTCCACTATGACGTTATAACGTTACCACGCATGCATTTAAAAAAGAAAAGAAAAGAAAAGCGGGGAACGAGGGAGGAGCTGGGGGGGAGGAAGGGGAGGAATGGGGAGGGGAAATGCAAGGGGCGGGCACAGAGAGCATCGAAGCAACCCAAATGGGAACAGAAAACTTCGGGGGGGGGAGAGGAGCAGATTGCTATAGTGCGAAAACGGCAGGTTTGCTCAGGAGGAGTCGCAGAGGGGGAAATGAGGAGGAACTGAGAGGCAACTGGCCAGTCTGAAAAGGCCCTCTGTTTTGCTGTGCTCATGGGCTCTTCTGCATTCTGATTTTCATCACTTGTGTGTTCCTATTGCTTCAGGGGTTTTTTCCTCCAATGCGTATTGCTCTCTCTAGTAGTCCCAGAGGGAGCAAAACACATGTGGAAAGGGGGGGAGACTGTGAGTCTCTGTATTATTTCCTACAGCTTCAGTAACATGGAGCAGGGGCATGAAGAGTCACAATATGATGACTCCAGTCCATGTTGTTGGTGCCTTTAACAAAGGGGTTTCTGCCTGTTGTTCTTGGAATCATTCTTACAATAGTGCTCTACCTGTTGATTAATATGAAACCAGTTCTTCTCACCCACAATAAGTCTTTAATTCTGTCCAAAATGTCACCAATGACATTCATCTACAAGACGGCTTTGATTGTGTCACTGATCTCTACTGTTCTTTCCATTGGCTTTCTGTTTGCTTTCATATCTGGCCTATTGTTTCTTTTTTCTAAAGCTCTGAGCAATTTGGCCCTTATTTATCTGTTGTGACTGCGTCTTGCTGTTCAAATAGGTTACACATGCAAAAACGCCTCACCTGCTGGTTCCTACTTTAACTGAACCTTACATGTAATGGTGGAAAAAGATTGTCTTTTATTGAGAATTCTAAATTTTGCCCACGTATAATCTCGCACTGCCATTTGGAAATTGTAGTGTTGATGCAGGTGAAAGCAGTGCATTGTCTGGGTCACTACAACACCTTGCCTCATGACTGATTACTTGCAGATGTCTCATATTTACCAGTATTGTTCCCTTCATGGAGGCAGGACTAGCTCTGGCAGTGTTTAAACTAGCACTATGAATGATAACTGCATGGGTGCAAAACTAGCACATTCACTTGAAAGACATCATATTTTTAATTTCAGAGGTTTAGGGCAAGCAGGATCCATTCAAAATAAAATGAGGGTTGTGAGGAGTGGAAATGCATATTATGAATTATTACAAGACTGGTAAAAAAACTGATAAAATGCATAACTATTGTTTCAATGGCTTCAGGACCATTGATGTTTTCTGGTGGCACCACAATCAGGTACTCTGGCTTGCCAATACTGTTTTTCATGACAGTTGTAGGATGAATTAGAACAAACACCAAGAACACAGACTGAATATTGATCTATAATTTTGAATGGGAAGAAATCAATTCATACTTTATAAACGTCAAGAAAAGAAGTTAACTATTTGATTTTAATAGCAATATATCAGTAATATTAATAGACAAACATTATAGTCCTAAACAGAATATAAACAGAATTAGATGTTATTTTCAAATATGTATATATAGAGAGAGAGAAATAAAAAAGATACTATGATTCATTTTAATAAAAAACAACAATTTGTATAATAATCGTTTATTGTTTGAGTGTATTCAGATTGTTTGTTTGCTACATGTTATTATACATATTTGTTAAAAGTGGTATGTTGTAACAAAATATTGAAATAAAAAGTTTAATAATAAAAACTAAAAAAGAGAAGAAGAGGAGGAGTTGGATTAATACCCCACCCTTCACTCAGAGTGGCTTACAATCTCCTTTCCCTCGCCCTCCTCACATCAGATACCCTGTGAGATAGGTGGGGCTGAGAGAGCTCTTTTGAGGACTGCTTTTGAGAGAACAGCTCTGAGAGAACTTGTGACTGACCCAAGGTCACACCAGCAGCTACATGTGGAGGACTGGGGAATCAAACCCGGTTCTCCCAGATTAGAGTCTGCACTCTTAACCACTACACCAAACAGGACACATGGGAGGCTCTGGATTGGACCCAAGAGTCTAACAGTACAGTCCTGAAAGCACCACTGAACATCATTGGACTTTTGAATAGACATGCATAGGATCATGCTAACATTTATTTATACCTGTTCTTTTCTCCCCAGTGAGCGCCCAAAGCAGCTTGCAGTGTTGCTCTGCCCTCCTCCACTTGATCTTCACAACAATATCCCTGTGAGACAGGTTAGGCTGAGAGAGTGACTGGTCCAAGGTCACCCAGCGAGCTTCCAATACAGAGTAGGGGTTCAAATCTGGCTCTCCCAGATCCTAGTCTAACCCTCTTACCACTATACCATGTTGGCTTTCAAAATACTTTTTGTATTCCAGCAGGTTTCTCTGTTTTCCAGATAGCAGCTTCACTACTATAGCACAATAAACAACAGCTTCATACTTACAGAACACACCAGCTCAGCATAACATTATACTTCTATGCACTTGTGCATGTGAATTCTCCAAAAGAGACATGCAACACTAAAGTATGTGGTATTCCATACAATGCGAAAACATTTTCCTGTTTCTTAAAAGTGAAAAATATGAATAAAGCTTTATGCCAAGTTTTGATTAAAGGCCAGATAATGTTGCTTTGGTGGCCAGATGTAGAGTAGAAGCCACCAGCTCAGTCTGACTTCCTCCCCCACTTTCATTCCTTCCAAGAAATTTGCCAGAAAAGTAGATTCTATGGTTGAAATAATGTCTTGAAATCTTGGGGATGTTGCAAGCTGGTGCTACACTTCCAAAGTGAACCTAATTTTTTAAATTATAAATTGTGACCATTTTACGGTCCAAAGGCCCTGATCTGTGTCAAAGTTCTCTCTTACAAATATGATGCAGGGGGCAGACTGATGTTGATCTTCATCATACTTGCAGCACCTTTCAATGTCCAAAGTGATGTCCACCAGTTCTATCCACAGGCTTGTTCCACATGCAGCAGCCCAAAGCATATGAGGAGCTTCTGCACATCCAAGGCCCCCCAGTCAACATAGCTTCATAGAAGGAGCCCTATTTATTCTTCATCAGCAACCCAGGAATGTTATGCTAAACAGAAAGCGATTTTAAAGTGATTAACCTGCCTCAGTTTGCATCAGTGCAAAAATGAGAAAACCAATGTATGTTTGCATTGGTTGAAATCAGAGATGTTGTGCGGAAATGAAAATCTTCCTTTATACAATCAGTCCTGTCATGACGTCATACTTGTAGTTTGTAGCCAAGGCTGTACGTTTCTCATATTTCAGTCCAAGGAATTGTGTAAACATGTTCACAATCAAAGTGAACCAGAGGAAAAAAAGTTGGCTTCTTAAACCGGTCTGCTTTTAATTTCACCTTAAATATTTACAGACTTCACAACCCTGAACTTAGCTTTTTCCCCCTAAGATCTACAGAGCAAAACCTGAAATCTACTCAAATAGATAAACTGAAACAAATAATTTCTCAAAAGGGAGGAAGGTATACTTTTCTGCACTACATTATACAATTCTCATGCAGTTCTAACAATCATTTCAGATTGTGGATATTTTGCTTAACACAGAATGTGATTGCAGTTTGCAGTAAGTCATAATATAAAGTTTCTGCAATACACACAAATATTTTAACAAATATCATATGTACTCCTGTGTCTACCTATTACATTTTTTTATCCTGCCCAAATACAGGACAGTATACACAGTTTTCCTTTCATCTGTTACAATACAATACAATACACAACCTTTATTGGCATACAACCTTTCATCCATTTTACCTTCACAACAGTTCTGTGGGGCTAAGAGATAGTGACTGGCACAGGGTCGCCCAGTCAACTTCGTGGCTCAGTATGGATCTGAACCTGGGTCTCCTCAGTCCATCATACTACACACTGGACTATATTGGCTCAGGGCTGAATGAGGCAGCTGGATGACAGATTTGGGGTGGGGGGTTCATAATAAGGGCTGTCTGGCCTCTTCCTCCTCTCCCACTCCCCTGGGCAGGTGCTACAGTGTTTGCAGGCAATGCTTCTGAACTGCTGTGTAGGAATCACTGCCCTTTAATAATTTGTATAGGTTTTAACACAGGATTAGGAGCTGTAGCTTCACTTATGTCAAAAATTGTTGGACTCCGTTCATACATTCATCGAAGGCCTGAACTGAAAGAGTGTCATGATCATCTCTCGTGAGAAATAGGGCCTCCACCCAAGCAGTGAATGGCACTGAGACTGTTTGTAAAATTTATTCCTCTCAAACAAGGTGGGAGGGGAGAAATCATGCAAACCTTGGCGCATCCCAGCCATTTAATGCTGATGCCCAATTCAATGGGAAGTTTCCTGTACAGAGGAGAAATGGGCTATATTTCTACCATCCTATCTCATCATCAGTCATGGGGGATTATGAACCAGGACTTGGAGATTCCTAGCATCCTTCCCCTACCACCTTCGGGGGGGGGGGACCACTTGAAGGAGGGAATGGCTGTTAAACCAACTGAAGTCTCTATGGTGGAAATGCCCAGAATCTCGGACTGCCTTTGTTAAATCCCATGACATGACTTGCTTCTATGATTATTATAGATGAAAGCTACATCCATTGCTTGCTTTTCTGGATGCATCCTTTTTTACTGAATTTGTTAATTTTTTAAATGCCGCAAGGCAGACAGAAATAAACTTGAAGTGAACTGAACTTGCAGTGCCATCCTTAGCAGAGTTACACCTTTTAAAATCCATGGAAGTCAGTGGGTTTAGAAGGGTGTAACTTTGTTTAGGATTACACTATATGCCTAGCTTAGTTTAAATCTGGAACACAAAGAAAAGTGTGTCAGGGTAGTAACCAAACCATCAAAGATATTTTAAGATATTGTAGCTGGAGTGTTTTGATTGCAATTGTACTAACACAGGTTTGCTGTGTATGAGTGACATTCACCTCAGTAAAATCAGGAGACAATGAGGAAGGAAGACAGACTTCCCACAATGTGCTGTGTAATAACTCTTGGGCATTGTGGGCTGGAGCTGTCAGCTTACTGGTCCCCAGAGAGTCATGTGGAGCCGATTATGCTGATGAAGTGGTGTTGAAAACTGTATTATTCAGCAGTTATTTAACATTCCCAGATGAAACCCTAGTAGAGTGCTACATAGGTCATGGTGCCATTGCTTTCCCTACCAGGATTCTTCTTGTCACATACGGTCTGGTTTTGATTATACTTACTGATCGTGTTTATAACCTGCCTTTTTACTCAAATAGCCCCCAAATGGTTAAACGGCAAGATTCTTTAAAAGCCTGAGCTGGCTTTCTATAAGATAAAATAGAGGTCTGATGTGGCTGTTTGCACGCATTCTCCACAGACCTGATCTTCACATGATATGACTATATTATCCATCCATGGCTGTAGCTTTATCTCTGCCATGTTTTCATGTGACAATCCATTTCTAATGAGGTGTGCGTGTGTGCAAAAGAGCAAAAAGAATGTACACATTTGGAAAGTATTTCTGTCTGATTAGCATTCTTTCCAAAAATATTGGGCGCCTGAGTCCTGGTTCAGTACAGTAACTCAATGCTGCCATCTGCTGTGTTGATCTGCTTCTTACAAGTGCCTGGAGGAGCAATTTTTGGTTATCACAAAATTAAATTTAAAAATCTTACAAAGCAGATTTGTTCCATACACATACGGATTTACTTCCTCCTCAACAGAGACCCCAAACTGCTTATATTGTTGTTCTCTCCATTGTATCTTCACAACAACATCCTTGTGCGCTATTACGCATTTTGGTTTTGCCTGTCAGTATTCCGTCCTGGAGGGGCTGCAGTGGCTCAGTGGTTAAGATACTGAACTGCAGATCGGAAGGTCAGTAGTTTGGCGGTTCGAGACCCAGGTGCTGCATGATGGAATGAGCTCCCGTCTCTGGTCCCAGCTCCTGCCAACCTAACAGTTCGAAAGCAAGAAATTGCAAGTAGATAAATAGGTACCACTTCGCTGGGAAGGTAACAGCATTCCATGCACCTCAGCATCCGGTCATGCCAACTACATACCATGAAAACATCTTCAGACAGCGCTGGCTCTTCAGCTTGGAAACAGAGAGCACCACAACCCTAGAGTTGGATTCGACTGGCTTTCGAGCAAAGGAAACTTTACCTTTATTCAGTCCTGAACATACATTATGATAAAGGAGAATTCTACTGACCGTGTGCAAAGTGCCTTCTCCTTCCATCTGGCTCAATACTGTCTACTATAACTACAACTGCCAGATAAAAGCTCTAGGTGGAGTTAGACTTTTCCCAACACATACTAAGAGAACCTCCAATATACAGAGGTAGCAAATCTCTGAATATCAGTGCTAGGAAGCAGCATCAGGGAAGGCCTTGCCTTGGTTTCTATGCTGCATTTATTGGCTGTCTGTGGCAACTAGTTGGCTGCTGTGTGAAATAGGATGCTGAGCTATTTAAAACCATACTAATAGAAGTCCAGATAGAATGCATCCCACAGGTTAGGAAGGGCAGGCCAAGTCTAAAAGAAGGCCTGTGGGGTTAACAACGCAAGTCAGGGAAGCTATAAAAAATAAAGGGGCCTCTTTTTAAAAGTGAAAGGTCTGCCCCAATGAATTGAACAGGAGGGACCACAGGCTCTGCAAAAAGATATTTTGAGTAGTGAGTTTCTAAAAGCAACGGGACAAGCAATAAACATTTTTAAAAATTATATATTGAAGAGTACTGGACTCAGGAGACCAGGAACGGTGAAATCATGAAGCCTTTACTGAGTGATTCAGCATGCCCAGTAGATGGTCAGAACAAGCATGCTTCCAGGGCTCCAGGGCCCTCATTATATGCTGGCCGGAGCCACACCTCCGGCCGCACCCAAAAGACCTGATAGGGGCTTAACATATGCACATGTTTGTCATAGGTTCCCTCGAGGAGCCTTTGATTGCATTGGCTCCCCAGGGAGAACCTAGATCCCACATTGGTGGAGGCTTTCAATCCGGATGTCTATTGTTCCTCCAGATTCAAGATCCCCTCTCTGCCTGACCATGTGCTCTGGCCATGCGGTGGGCGCCATTACCTGGGAGCACATGGCAGGCTGGTTGCTACACAGAGCATACTACATTACATATATGGAGCAGGAAATCAGCCAGAGAAGCAATGAGGAACTTTATTCAGACTGGGAGCATGGGTGTTATCAGCTCATGTTCCTAGTGTGGATTATTGTTTAAAAACTATGTGTGCTTTCAGTCTCTCAGGAACAACTCCATGGGCTTGCAGCAGTTTTGCTTTCAGGGAGCAGTTACATCCCAGGATTACAATACATACACTTAACCTGCCCTGGCCTAGGATCTGCCTTCCCTAAGACACTCACTGAAAGCTGAAATTGACACAATGATTGCTTTTCTCCTTTTAAAAACAAAAACCAAATTCTTAGAAATACCTTGCAAATCTTCCTTGATCAACAAAAATTCAAAAGCATTCATCCCTCCCTTCTTCCCTCTCTCTTGAAACTACCCTCATCTCTCTCTTTTCCTCTCCCATGTAAGAAGAAACTTACAAAGTTTCTAGGAAATAAAGAGAAAGTGTCCTAAGTTTTAAAATTTCAACCTAGCTATCTGAAATGGCCAATCCCCCCAAATCCCAAAAATATTTGGGATTTTTAGAACTGGCAGATAGCCAAAATTAAAGGGCATTTAAAGGGATTGCAGTCCCTTTAAATGCTTTCAGTCAGGGCACTGGGAGCTGATAGCTCTGTGCCACCTCAGCTAGGGCTGGCTCCTGTTGCAGCTTGGTTTAAACTGAGGTGCAAGATGAGCCAGTCCAGGATTGGCTGGGGCAGAGGGAGCTGAGACCTCCCCACCAAATACAGATCCTGGGGCCAGTGGAAACCATGCTGCAGGACAAGCCAAGACAGCCCCAGGGTCAGGCTGGCTTTTTTTTTTTTTTAATCACCTTTTTTCTTCTTGGGTCTATTGGACACCGAAAAATTCAGGATTTCTGAAAAATCTGAAATCAGAAATACCGAAAACACCCCTAATTCCTGTGTGTTCATAGACCTTGGCCCCAAGCATGACACTTGCTCCAACCCACATAAACCCTCTGGGCAGCCCTATTCCCATGCAAAATAGCTTTTCCACTCTGACTGCCTGTATCTCCAGATTATTACGATGTTTTCTCCCTGCCTCTCTTTGAGATGGTAGACTATCCCCTAATGGGACCTTCTGCAGCATCTCTTCTTTCCAAACCAGCTTTCAAGATTTCAGAGTGAGAATCATTACAATGACTTTGCTCTGAGCACTGAGCATACAGTTTTGCTCACAGCAGGACTGATTTGCTAATCAGCACACAGGTTTGTGGACAATACAGTGTTTGTAGCATGGGCGTCTCACAGTGTGGGCTCAACATGGGCGGAGGATGAAATTTTCCTTCCAGACAAAATGGAGAAGAAGCCTGAGGCAGATAAAGTGCTGCCTTTGATTCAGCACATAAATTGGCTCCATAAATTGGTCACAAAAAGAGGGAGAAGTTCCCTTATTTATCAACATCATGACAAATGTACCCTCTGGCTTTGCAACTGTTGTGTGTGTCTAACGGTATATGTGAATGTCATAAATAGCCTGCTGAAAACACTCCTTGGATCATGCTTTTCATTTCAATGGCACCAAGCTGGTGGATACAGATGAAATGGAATGAGATCCAGACTGTTCACTGGGAGTCCCATTATGATATCTTTTGCTGAAGAGTTGTTTACAATGAAAACTATGATAATTCTTCCAGTGAGTCATTCTGGAAAATGTTGTATTTCTTTAAAAAAGAAAAGAAAGATGGAATGACAAGACTTTAGAGAGAACTAGAGAGTGAAGCTCTTGACTATGAGCAATACGGTCTAAGGAAAGTGAAAAGATACAAGAAAGGAAGTGAAAGAGAAGAAACTGTGATGTAGGTGACCAAAAAAGTAAATGAGAGAGCCACGTGTCATACAGGAGGACATGGTGCCAGATTAGGATCTGAGAGACCCATGTTTCAGTCCCTACTCTGCCATGGAAGCTGGCTGGGTGACCACGGTCCATCTGCTCATGCTCACTCTAACCTACCTCAGAGGGCTGTTGTGAAGATAGAGCAGAGGAGGGGAGAATGATGTCATGTGTCATTCTGGGTCCCTACTAAGGAAAAAAGCAGGGTATAAATAAACAAAAGAAAAAGAAGAAACAATTAAATACTGTGAGAGAGTTTAAAATGTTGGGAGCAGAACAAGAAGAGGTTGGTTAAAATGGCAGTCTCTACAAATTCACAAATCACACTCCCCATCAAAAACCAAGACAGATGAAGGGAGAGCCGCCAGTGCAGGCCAGAGTGGCAGAAAGCATCGGGTCTGCATTAGTCGAGTCCCAGCTGTACCTGAAATGATAATAACTGCTATAAAATTGATGGGACAGGGCAAACAAGAGGCAGGGAAATGACCAGAGAGCAAAAGGGAAAGCTGAATGGTGTTAGAGAGGCAGGAGTTAGCCAGGCCACTCGCTAGCGAGTGAGACACAAGGAGGGACATTCATTTGTGGTGACAACAAGACTCTGGCCGAGTTCAGACTTGCAGTTTGGCCCGATATAGGCCCACTTTGCATCGGATTAAGAGAGCCCGTTCACACAGCCACAGATGCCTGGTGTTGCCGTGCCGCACTCACCCTGTCCTGAAGCGCTTTCATCCCGCGTTAAAAGGGTACCTGGTAAAACCAGTGTCAAGCCGTCTGGGTGCGTGTTCATCCTGCTTCCTGGCAGTGTGGACACAAATAAGCCACACATCAAGTGGCACCAGCAATGTGAACCCACTGATCTGGCTGCTACGCCCATGCACAGGTTGGCAAAATGGACCAAAGCCACGCGCCACCGCAGCACTGCCGCCCCACAGTGTGAACGCTCCGTTCCGTCTCCTCCCTGGTATGGTCCCGCATCAGTCTATGCAGTGCAAACGGAAAGCCCCGTGACAACTCAGCCCAGGTCTTTTTTCCCCGCTTCCCTTGCGCTTCATTTTGCCAGTCTGTCCTCAGCCTCTGATATATCAACAACTTAAAGTGTGAGGCCATGTGCAATGCATAAAGCCCCCTTCCTTTCCTCAGCTTTGCAGTTCGGCATGTCATAAACTGAACATTCAAACCCTCTATTACCACACAGAGAGCTTTTAGATGTGACCCACAACAAACATGAGCAATAAACATTTCAGACTTGTGTTCTCGTGACAGACCATGTGCATGTATGGCAGACACACCATGAAGAAAAAAGGACTCTGCTGGCTGCTGGAAGAGCCCAAAGCCAATTCTTTTACCACTGCTAAACTCTTCTTTGATCATGAAAGTTATTTTCTGCATTGATTTAGCTCTGTGAGGATTTAAATGTGCAAGCAAAAGCCTGCAAGCAAGAATATGATGTACCAGATTAGTCAGTAAACAGCACAGTGATTGGCTGTTCTTCTTCTGGACTTTCACAAGTACGGCTGAACTGGATAATCAAAGCCTAAAATTCACTACTGAGTAGAAAATGCTATAAAAAGACCTGTCATCTGAGCTTTCATTGTCTGAGACTGTCATGCTAATGTGCTCTCTGGGAGGCAAGTCTCACTGAAATTTGTTAGACTTCCTTCTGACATTAGCACAGAGCTAAAGATTGCCTCTGTATTTCCCAAAGTGTTTATGGGAATAACAGCAATGTGGTGGCAGGAAACAGTGGGCAGGTAGGGGGTGATTAATGCCTCCTTCTCCTGCAACCTAACCACTTTTTAGCCAGCTAAGTTCATTTCTGTCCTTGAAACACAGATGGAGGAAAATGGCTGGAGTTGGGGAGGAGGGAAGAATTGGCTGGCAGGGTAGGGTTTAAGCATCACCACCTTCCCTCCAGTTCTCCTTTAAAATTCCTCCCATCACCACATAGCAAACACATATATGGAAACTTTGCATTTCCTGCATTATGAGTAGCATTGCCCTAAAGGCCAGGTGCTTGATTACCTAGACTAGTAAGCATTCATCGTATTTGAAAATCAGACTACAGGTGACTCCTAAGAATGTTTCCCACATCTTATGCACTATGAAGCACCATTTTTAAACCCTGAGAACATTCATCCCATTGAATGAAGTGGGACTTACTTCTGAGTAGATGTGCTCAGGTTTGCTCTCCCTCTCAAATATAGCAAAAAACCTCAGCTAATATTAGCTCTATCTGTTCTTATACTTGCTTTTTTCACACATAAACACCTATTGTGGTTATTCCTGAAATACATTTTAACATGACCCAAGACATGTTAACATGCATACTTATTTGGGAGCAACCCTTGTTGAATGGGACTTATTTCTGAGTAAACACTCATAAGGATTGGGCTACATATTTGTAGAACAAACTACTGTAAAAGACAAGGATAAAATTAGGAGATTGGGCATGGGCTGTATCATTTATCTGTTCCTGATACTGAACATTTTTCTAGAGTTGTACAAAACCTTCCAGAGTATCTCTGCTTATCCTCCCAGATGACCAATCAGTCCATACTTGCTAGCATTTTCCTTTGGACTTTCAGAGTACTTTGATTGTTTGAACATCTGGAAATTGTCACATACTATTGTTGACTGCAAACCTCTGAAGTGTATCCAGCAGGACTTAAGAGACCCAGAGTTAGGCAAGAAAAACATCTCACTTATAAGACCATTTGGGAGGAATTACTAAAATGACATCCCCTATGAGACAACAGCAGGGCTCCTCCAAGCCCTTAGGAAACAAGACCAATTAGTCTGTACAAATATATACATAACACATTACCAGCTCTTATGACCAGTCTTACCCTTCAGCCAACACCAGACCAAGAATTTTGCCACCCAAGTGGTTACACTGCAAGAACCTTTGCAATATTGATACTGTGTGTACCTTCTGGATCATTGCTACTTTGCTGGAGCACTAAAAAAAAAGCATATGAAAGAAAGTGGCAATTCTGTCTCTTATACTTGCATTGAGACTCAGTTCTAATCCTTACCACCACAACAGGATGGGCATTTTTTTGGTAGTAGCTGCCCCCATCATTGCTGGGATCCACCTGTGGGCCTAGGCCACAATCCAACATTGGCTGCTTTCACACATATTGCATAATGCACTTTCAGTGCGCTTTCAATGCACCTTAGCAATTGTTTGCAAGTGGATTTTCCTCTTTCAGCTCTAGCAACCGCCACTGAAGGCATTCCTTTCCTAAAGCTACAGGCGCTGCTTCTATTATTTTGGGGTTTTTTAAACCCTCTGTGTATTTTTTCTAAGACTTCAGATTTTTCTGCAAACTTGGGAGTGTTTTCAGGTTTGTTAAAAGCTCTGTCTTGTCTGTTGATGGCCCCAGTCTCTGGATTTAAATATCCACAGATATGGCCATGTTGAGAATTAAATATATTCATATGACTGTTTAGGAATGAACATAATTTTGGCTACCCATTTGAGTTGGGATAAACAAAACTCTGGAAGAATTATATACAATATTTCAAATGCAGAAGGAAATTATAATACTGGGTGTTTTGTTTTCAGTTCTTTTTCTACCAGTCCCTAGCATGAAATTTGCCTTTTCACCACTACAGCACACTGAGCAGCGATTTTCTTTGAGCTACCCACCATGTCCCTAGAATCTTCTTCCTGCTCAGCTACTGTCATTTCAGATCCCATTGATATGCATTGTAAGGGGGGGGGCTCAGTGTGCATCAGCTTACACATACTCACGGACCCTCATTTGCCATGTTGCTGCCCACTCATCCAGTCTGCAGAGTTCAAAACAGTTTGTTACTGCTGTCACACCAATAAGCATAGTTTTCTCAAAGGGAAGAGATTCTGCATATTTTAATGAAAGATAAAACAACAATATAAACATACACAAATTTACAGAGAAAGGATCAACTTTAATACATTTGGAGTAAAAGGTGTTCTTTTTTTTAAAATATGGTATAAAAATAAATGCAAGAAACATTAACATAGAATGTACAGACAACAGACTAAGACACTGGCTTTCTTTCTCAATACACCTGTGAGATGGAACCTTCTGTGCTAATTTATTGTGCAATAGCTGTGATGCCATAGTAAGTATATGAATATATTCAAATTTGTTTTACACATCTTCCAGTTTGTGACTGACAGTATTGTAAATAAACTGTGCCTGACGGAAGCTTTTTCTCACTGTACTTGAGCTTGCAGAAAATAAAAAGACACAGATCCAGCTTGATATGAAGGCGAAAGTGAGCAGAGAGTTTTCAAAATGGAGGCATCGAAAGGTTAGCGAGTCCCTTGGCGTCTGTAATGCCTTGATATACACAAAAGAAAACAAGTCAGGTCCTTGCTCATGCAACATCTTGTTCTACTGTCCTCTGATTTCAGGCAATTAGTGAGCTACAAAGAATGTATAATGATTGAGTCTGCTTCCATGCTACAAGGTGATCCTTTTAGTAGGACTGCACTAGACTGGTTAATCTCTTTGATGTGAGCGATTTCCCCTGAGGAAAAGATAAAAAAACAAACACACAAATAAAAGAAAACAGAAAATAGAGGCATGATCACTGAAAACCCACTTCAGTGCCAAGCACCTATAGTGTTTGGCAGGTAAAGGCTAACATTTTGCACATCAGTACATCCAACCTGGGAAGACTGTTGTTGGACTAGGTTTAGACATGACCATTTTCACTAGCTGATCACTGCGCTGTCAAGGAATGACATGCAAGTGTGAATGGACCATCACTGACATGATACCACAGATGGAACTTCCCTACCACCTCAGATGCAAAACTTTTCTTTCAACGGAGTCAGTGCACACAAAAAGTTGTCAGTCATTGTCATTTTAGTTAATATAATACACCCAGTAAACAGTGCAAAGAAATCATGTGATTGTATATGGATGTGTGGGCCAGTGATTTGCCACTCTAAACAAATCTGAGTTCAGTGATGACAGGACTTTGGCTTTCAGTTTGAAGTGCCACACAATGTACACATTTGAAATCAATAGCTTGGATTTCAAAGTCTTTTCAAGACTACAGGCACTTGAATGTCAGTAGACCACTTGGATCTCTCAACCAAAATGTGGATCTAACAGCATAACTTTTATTGGCAGTCACCTGTAGACAGCCACCATGATGTGAGTTTCATTGCCAAAATCTGCCCCCCTAATGAAATTTTTGTGGGTTTTTGTTTTGAAGACTGGGAAGTTAACTTTATAAAGTTAAAAAAATAATATGAAACATCATATTAATTTGAGTCTACTGCTAATAAATATGCTTATGTTTGCAAAGTAGTCTTTGTTAGGTGCTCACTTCAGCACTCAGCATTTATCATATGCATGTATTATGACCATCCACTGATACAAATTTCCATGGTTATAAGTTCATCACAGACTAGCTTTACTCTGCAGTTATGGGTGCTGCTTGCAATTAACTAGCAATCATGGCAAGAGCCAATATATGATACACTTCAAACAACACCTTTACCGTAACTGCAGTTATTGTGCATCAAATGGGTTAATCCTAATGCAAAGCAGGATGTAGATCTGAGCATGATGTGCAGCAGCGATTTGTTTATTGTTTTTAAAAGGACAAAATGTGATGGGGGAGTCAGTTATCGGCCTGCAATGTTTTGAAACTAGAGGCATTTTAGAGGATATAATTTGACTGGGAATTCTTCAGATGTTTTCCTCAACCGCTTTGTCTTTTTAGCCTTCCCTCTGTATTCTCTTATAATAATACTATAAACTATCTGACATGTTCCTTGCAATGTGTTCAGCAATACAATACTGGACATTACAGATCATGGATATTGGCTTGGACCTGATGTTTTAATTCCACTTTTGCAACATTTCCATCTGTCACAAGAGTGCCTTTCTCCTGCACTCAATGCTTCCCACTCACATAGAAAGCACCTAGCACTGGCAGTTTTTACTGCATCCGTGAAAGGAAGTACAGGATCCAAGACGTTAAATTCCCAAATAAACTGAGATAACATTTTATTCCTCCTGCCAGTCATTCTGCTTTTTGAGATTATCCTAAATAAGCCTTTCCCCACAAACATGTTCTACAATGTTCAGATGCTTTTTTTTAGATGACGGGGCAGGCTGAGGAGCCCAGCTAATACTACCACTCAGTTTGGCAACGTTCTTTTATAAGGTTTTCTATTATTGCTCCATTTCTTGTTGAAATCAATGGGACAAGTTAGTCATGACTAAGTTAAAGCCTTGCTGATTTTAACAGGATTTAGATGCAATTACTATACTTGAACTAGGACTAATAAGTAATAGCAGCTACATAGCAATTACACTATTGGTAGATTAGCAATGGACAAACCACAGAAAAGAGGCTCACTGCTTTTATTACTGGTGGGAAGGCATGGATTTCCCAGCACTCCATTAAAAAAGTTATTCAGTTATTTCCAGGAGCAGAAAACCCAAATGCTGCAGTGTGAATACATGCTATTATTACCTTTCAATCTACAAACCTATTAAGCAGCCTTACACTGACCCAGCCAGCTTCCTTTGTCTTTTGAAGGCAGAGAACTCAAGAGGGTAACTATATTCTTCCAAGAATAGGAGAATCTTATTGGTAGTAGGTCAATTCTGTGAACCTGAATTCCATGAATCTCCAAGAGAGGGGCCCAAATTAAATTCCTGTAATCCCTGGTTAAAAATTTCAAGAGAAAGGTGTTTTCCCAGCACTGCTACCTAAGATCATTTTTAGCTTGGGTTTGACAGGAACTGAACCACTGACTTTGAATACTGCAAAGCATATTTTTGCCACAGAACTAGGTTCCCTCCCTCTAGCTGAATGTATCTCTGTTTGTGTGATATGTCTATCATATGTGATGTTTGTAATATCTATCACTTTAAATACATCTCTTCTGTTCCCGGAAGAAAAGTTACCATCTTGAGTACACTTGGCCTATGACATTAGGTCAAGTCTTCATTTCTTTTTCTTCTCTCATGTTCTTTGTATTGCTTTTTGATGCTTTTCTCTCTGTATGAAAGAGCACATAAGTATTTCTGAAAGAGTTTCTTGTAATTCCCTGAAATTACTGCAGTGTATTGTACCACTGGCTTGGCCTGGCTTGATATTTGTGTATTTGGAATGGCAAAAAGGAGAAAAACTGTGCCCTGGACTAATGAGGACTGTAACGGGCTGGAAAAAAGAAATATGCTGGTCATGAGTTTGTAACACTGGGTTATGGATTTAAAATTTTGTACTTGGCTTCAATATTTATCAGCACTTCACATAATTAGACTGGCTAAAAGAAAAGCACTGAGCTGACACATACATAGGCGTCAACTTCAGGGGGGCTGGGGAGCTGGAGTCCCCCCCCCTCAAACTTTTCCAGGATGTGCTGAGCCTCCACCAGAGACAATGGACTGTGATGTCTCTGGCCCAGCCCCAGCCCCCCCCCCCCGGGAAATTGGAAAGTCTACGCCCTTGGACACATATGACATCAGTGTCTTTAAGAACACGCAAAGAGAGGTTACAGGATTGTGTTCACTGGGCCCTTGCTTGTATTCAGTCTATACATCAGCACAAAGCATCTGAATTCTGCACACAAGTAGGTTCTCGCCCTGTGATTGGGAAATATGCTTTGGGCAGGATCAGTGTATCCAATCCTGCTTCTCCTCTTAAGCATATTCCTAGCATACTCTTATGTGAAAAGGCCATAACACTTCCTGAAACACTGTGTGAAACTGGGTAGAGGAGAGAAGAGCTGACATGAACAGAATGGACTGAAAAAGCATAACACTTCAGTTGCTACTGATATCTCATTACGCTTTGGAATGAATGGTCAGTTGTCATAACTTTTCTTGTCTTTTTCTTCGGCAGCAAAACCATTTATGTAACAATTACCCCTGCCCATTGTGGCATAAGCAGAACTAGTGTAGATTGGCTACATTTGATTCTTTATTATTTGATCCACAAACCTAATGTGCTCATGCAATCCTCCCCTCACATCCTTTCTGTCCTGTGTCAGGTTAGGCAGTCACACTCTGGCAAACCTCAGCATACTTGGGATAGGGATATCACACAACCACGCTACTTCATTTATACCCCACCTTCCTCCCCAGTAGGGACCCAAAGTGGCTTACATTGTTCTTGTCTCCTTCATTTTAATCCTCACAGTCACAACGACCCTGCAAGGTAAGTTAGACTGAGTGTGTCTGAGCAACCCAAGGCCAAGCAGAAAGTTTCCATGACAGAGTGGGGATTTGAGCCTGTGTCTCTCAGATCCTAGTCTGACACACCAACCACTACACCACAGGGGTCCTCATGTTTCATGCACTCTTGGCCATGGGGTAGCTAACTCCTAGGTGTGTCTGCAGCTGCCAGTGTTAACATAGGGAAGGAAAGTTGCATTAGCATGGCACAGCAGGTTGGTGGTCATCTTTTGCTTTACAGTCTGCTAGTCACTGCAAAGTGGAAACCTCTAACGCTCCAAGACATCTTGGGTCTCGGCTTTTGTTTAATACGGTACCTGGCATCATTAAAAAGGAAGAAGTCAATCACACACTTTTATTACTATACTGCAACACGCTTATTTTATAAAACTCCCCCCCCCCCCCGACCATATGGAACTCACAGAATAACATGCTGTGGCAAAACCACCATGCAAAAATAGGGGTTTTTGTTTCAAACACCATGCTAATTATTTTTTTACAGGAAGAGGCACAATTCACAAAGATGTCTTGGTGTGCAAGATTCAGTGACTGACTGAGTTCTGGATGACAGCATTAAAAATTCTGTAATTCAGTTTATTTCTAAATTGTATACTGTAATCTAGCATTATTTTTGAAACATTCACATTACCCTAAATATCAATCACTAACCACTGTTTCACCTAATCTTTATTTTGCTTGCACCAAAGATAGTTCCACTCCACCTGTCACATTGCCTTCTTTACAAAACCTAATGCATTTTAGGTGGTGTTTAAAGCCTTGATGATTTGTGGATTATTAAAGTCATTTAGGGGGGTCAGGAAAAAGTGTTCCATAGGGAAAAAAACAGAAAACAAAAACCATGATCTTTGCTGATGCTTTGTGGATAACCATTTCAACACACACAACTTTAGTAACTGGCTGTCACAGCAAAAGCCATGATACATCACACTTAAATGTGCACGCGCGCACACACACACACCACACACACCTGCATACATGAAATGCACACAATTCAGCAGACAATGTCAACAGACTGGAGTAGAAGCCAAGATCTTTCTACCTCTTTTCATAACAGGTTAGTGCTCGCCCTCAGTGTTGGTGTACAGTTTTTATGGCATGGGAAAATTGGGATGTTTCTGCCCTACAAAAATAAATGTGTTCAATGCTTAGTTTGAACTTGCACAATGCTGAGAGAGAAAAAATCGAAAAGCACTGGTACATTTTTTTTTAAGGATGGTTTGTAGTAAGAAAATGCAACTTAAAGAAGCAGCATTAGCTGGTAAAGTGGAAAACACTGGCTGCCAATGGCGGGTAGGCAAGGTGGAGGAAGGTCACCACCTATTCTAGTGACCATCCGGAGGTTGGGATGGGGCAGAGGCAACTCCGTCAATGATGTGCAGTGGGGTGGCTGCTACTTGACACAGATCGCTGTTGTTAGTTAGGGCCAGCTAGCCAATCAGCAACCATACAGAACTAACTGAGGGGTCCCTTGTCTCCACTGCTGCCTTATGAGGTATTATTAGTAATGGTGGGAGCTCCCCTCCCCCTCAATTGCCTCGCTCCCCGAAATTTCCACTAGCGGCCCCGCTGCCAGTCACCACTGGTGGGAAGGAACATACCCGCAGAGAGTTTAATTCAGAGATATCTCTCTCTCTCTCTCTTCTTAAAGATTAGATAAGACAGTGCTGCCTGCTTTAAAGCACTGTTTCAGGTTACTAATTCCACATAATTTCAGCTGAGCCAGTGTTTCAAGCAGTACCTGGTAAACTCGGTACAGGAATCATCCTGAATAACAAACTGAGAAAAACCATTAACATTTAAGTCTTACAAAGTTATAAACTTACCACGTTGCGTGTGAATTTCTCAAAAGACGTTCGGCGATCCATTGTGTTTCCAAACTTAAAGTGAAAGAAAACAAAAACAAAAAAAATGGAAAGCAAACCAAACAAAAGAAGCCCAAAAGAACCGACTGAGGGAAGGGAGGGGGAGGGGGAAGGAGCAATGAAGCCAAGGGGCTGCAAAAATGCAATGCTTATGTACAAATCACAGTGGCAAAGCAAGCGTAGAAGAGGGTGCAAATGCTCACAGAAAAGTCAGAGGAAAAGCCATTTTACCTTCCCCCCCTGAGGCAGCTGGGAAATCTTCACACACATACGAGCACACGGGCCGGGACTGCCCTTACGAATATGATCCCTCTCATTTTAAAAAGGCTGCTGTGGGCAGAAGCCCATTCTCTCGTGTACCAAGCAAGGAGCGCACCAGAGTGCTCCTGCATGAGCCATGCATCTTTGAATGCCTGGCTGGTTCATTCAGTTGTGACAGCCCTGATCACCTGTGAGGTGAAGCATGGGAGGTGGTGCATGAGAAGACCTCTGGATCAGGGCCTTTGGAGAGAAAGATTTTTGTCAAGTGGATTAAATGAGTGCCACAGAGAAGAAAGTCAGAAATGACAAAACAATGAAATGTGGACTTGTTAAAGGGATAGATGCTTGCAGAAGCCCAAGCATTTTGCCTCTCTTAGAGACTCTCAAGCTCTTCCAGCATCTTCAGTTGCTTGATGTATTAATAGCAATGTAAGATGAGAAATGGTGCTTGGTTTCGGGCTGTCCTATTGGTATACCAGCTACTAATGATAAGAATCCAGGCTTCCAGGGCAAAAATTATCCGTTAAGCATCAGTGGTACTTCGGAAAACACGGGGGGAAAACCATTATTATCTTTGAAGATTCATCCTTGTCATGAGCATCATGGAATTCATTGCAAAACCCTTTGAAAAATGCTCCCTGGCCAGTTCTATCTCAGCCTCCCAACGTTTCGTTACCTACACCTCTTCTAGCCCTGCTTCAGTGCTATTTTTTTTACGGAGAGATTTGAATGTACATAAAAGTGGCAGGGCGGGTGCCTATAGCGGCCACTCTAGCAGCATTGCCATAAGCCAGATCTGTACAAGTTGTTGGAACCCACCATGCTGAATGCAGGCCACCAACTACAAACTGCAGGCCACCCGGGGTGTGTGTGTGTGTAAGCTCCTCTTCTTGCAGCTTGTTAGCAATCGGGATAAGGCAGTTGGCTTCTGTTTTGGTCCATAGTTTTAGTTTTCTAATTTTTTGCAGCTGGTTTTGTAAATTTGTTTGTTGGATATGAATGCTGTACTTCTTGCACACATCTACACATACATTTCTACATATAATACACAGAGCTAATTTACTAACACACACATTCAGTTGAAAAATGCCTCCATATGGGCAAAAATCCATGGGAAAAGAAAAACGGCATGGAAGTAAAAGATCATGGGTTCAATTTGCAGAAGGAGGAAGCAAAATCAGAACTGGGATTGTCAGGTTGAGATAGCAGCAATAAGAAATCCAAAATCATCCTTAGCTAGCAACCACGAAACAGAAAATTTGCCAAGTCAAAACTGATGGGCTGCGTTCAGCTTAACTGGACACACAAGTAATGCAAATCAGTTGTAAGCTAAATTATAACTGATGGTGAAAGAGGATGGTTCATAGTCAAAGGTATATGCAAGGTTGGTCTCTGTCTACGTGCTTGCTGTCACCCTATATGGTTGTTGTGGTAGAATTTTCTTTGCAGAAACCATGTTTATTCTGGCATCACTAAAGCTTGTTCTTCTACATGTTTTCTAGCTTTAACACTACTTTCAACCAATTTACCTTGGACAACACTAGGGTTGGGCATGAACTGGTTTACAAGCCAAAACTTGGGCCGAACTTGGGCTGGTTTGGGGCTCACAAAGTGACATTTGGGGAAGATGCACTCCCTGAACATTTACCAAACTTTGTCTTGTTCAGTTTGGCACTTTGAGGCTGTTCAGTTCAGTCTCTCTCCACAGGCTCAGCTGTCTTGGGCTCCCTTGCGATGACCCTTTAAATAGGCTGTGGAAGGGAGCCCAAGACTGCTGGGCCAGCAGAAAAGAGGGGCTGAAATGCCCCCATGAGGCACTTTACCCCCTTATTTAACAATCTGTCCCCACCCCCCTTCTTCGAAGACGTGGGGAGCAAAATCAGAGTGTTAAATGACTGGGAGCCAATTAAACCTAACAGCTGAGTGGCGGGGTCCACAGCTTAGCTGTTAGGTTTAAATGGCTGCTAGCCATTTAACCCTTTGGTTTTGCTCCATACAACTTTGAAGGGGGGAGTGAAACCACAGGGTTAAATGAAGCCCCTCCCTGAGCAATCCCCCCTCTTCTCCTGTTCACAGCTCACCATGGCTGGGAGAGAGGGAGAAAGGAAGCCTCTTCCCGGGCAATCCCTCCAATTCCTCCTATCCACCACTCAGCATGGCTGGGAGAGAGGGGGAAGCCAAGCCTCTTCCCGGGTAATCTCCTCCCTTTCTCCTGGCTGCAGTAAGCCGCAGCCAGGAGAAAGGGGAAAGGGAAGTCACTTTCCAGAAGATTCCCCCTGTTCTGCCACATCCCAAACTTGCTGGACTGGCTTGGTTCAGGGTTTGGTCTGTAAACCAAACCATGCCCATCCCTAGACAAAACTTAGGCCCAATTTACACCTCCCCTCTGAAGTAGTTTGACTGCTGTCTTTTCCTGCGCTCATTTCACGCTGGTTTCAAATTTCACTCCCTGGTTCTGAAGAGTACTAAGCAACAGGATCTGTTTACAGCAGTATAATGCTAGCTTGACCACAGGAGGGCAATTAACGAATGTAAACAGTAATTTTTAAACTAGAACAAGTATGGTTTGAAACTAGAAACAGGTATAGATGGGGGTTTTTGAAACTAAAATGATTCCAGAGGGAAAGTCAGATGTAGATTCGACCTTAAACTGATCATTCTGTCACTCCCCAAAATTAAACACTGGTTTTCCTTTGGCTACCTTCTAATCATCTGGGAAAGAGACTGATTTAGAGGTAAGTTGCATATTTCAAAAACAAAAAAGAGCAGTTTTTACATTTGAATTCTCCAATACCTCTTGGGTTAAGGTCATGCAAGCCCATGACTTCTCACTTTGTAATCTGCCAGCTAGCTTTCAACCTTTATCATTCACCTATTTACTTTACCTAGCCCTTTTAATGCCTTCACCCCCGCCTCAACAATATCTCAGACCACGGAGTCTAATTTTTTTCACCAATGCAAAGTATTCATTTAGTTTCACTGCATCTCCCTGTCCTTGTTCAGTAATCCTTTAATAAATAAAGGTCCTACTGACTACCTGGATGGTTTCTGTGCATCATGGATTAGAGTTCATTTCAATGGCACTTACAGGGGAGCTTCCCAATACACCTTGCCTAGGGCTAGAATGCCCATTTTTAATGATGATCTAGCATGATAAAGTGATAGACGTCATAACAAACAGAATTCAAAAAACCTATAAATCATGGAAAGTTAACTCACTATAATCTTAAATGCTTTCACTTTATTAAGGCAAAATTATGCATGTGGTGAAAATTAGTACTTCTCTAAAAGACTTACAGAAATATATGACTGTCACAAGTAGTGATGGCACTGAAGTTAAAGAAGGGGCTCACAACAATAAACACATACATTGGTGGTTATGAGTAACCCAAGATGGTTATGAATTTGGCAGAAACTCCTGATCAAGATTGGGGCGGGCTCATAGAAAGTTTACCCAGAACCCCCAGTCTCTGTTGCCATACCTGTCCCGTCTCTTCCCATTTACACATTCTACACATCAGGGAGCTCAGGATAAGCAATGTTCCAGGGTGCCCAAGTCCTTAGCACAGTGTTCAAATTATGGTGGCAATGTCAGAGCCCTTAGTGAAATCTGCAAACCATCCTTTGTGCCCCAGTAGTTTTAGTTAAGCCTTGTGGTCCTTACAAGCCACAACCCCAGCTCTGATCCACAGAGTGCTGTGCAAATTATCTATGCATAAAAAAACATCCCTGGCAGCAATATTCCTTTTCTCTTGGTTTTCATAGCACTTCCAAAGAGATGGGATCCAGAAAGAAATGCTGGGATCACCCAGTAGAGACCTACACTTCAAGGGAGGCGTATAACTTAATAGTGACACTGCCCCAGCTATAATATAAGCATAAGGAACAGGCAGGAAGGCTTTTCATTTTCCAGGAAAGTACCCTCAGCCAGCCAGTGAACAAGGACTAAGGCAGCTGGGTTCCTTGGGTGTGCAAGAGGGAATCCTGACCTAATCAGAACAGATGCATGGCAAGAGGAGGGCAGGTCCCAGCTCACAAATGGAATGCAGCATGGTTGGCTTGCACAGACAGCCTGCAAGTCACAGCTGGGGAACACATTGCCTTCTTCAGCCAGGCACAAAGACACAGAGGAGCATGGCAAAACTGTAGAGGTCCAGAAAGGATGGCCCTGCAGGGTCCCTAAACAAAGCTAGGGGGCAAATCATGTTTCCTCTGTAGAGGAGACACATTCTGGGAACGTGACTGAAAAAGACCATCACAAAAGGTAGGAAGAAATGGTCTCACTGGCTTCTGTGATTTGAGGACTACCATTGTTTGGACATTCTAGAAATGACATGCTCATCACAGATAACAAGTTTCCCTGGGACATATAGTTTCTAGAGCATGTGATATTCACACTAAAGATTCTGGTTGCCTGTATTCTTAAATTCCCTCAATTTCCTGGCATCTGGGAGACTGGTGCTGGCAGCACTCAGGATGGGAGGCCTTATGCAGAGTCCTCTCCAAGGCTTCCCTGCAGGTGCCCAATTGTGGCCCTGTAAGTTTCAGGAAAGAAAGGGCATGCCATGGCAGGGATAAGGGAAACTTTGTGGTAGAGATGTGTGGACTATGTCATACCCCTGATGTTACCATCATGTGTTTAATATGGTTCTAATACAGAATTGGGCTAAGAAACCCCTGAGCTATTTTATTATTATCATTTTTTTGAAAAAAAAAGAGACTACTTTGTTTGCTGAGCCCAAATCTAAATTGAGCTGGGAAGTCCAGTCCATCACTGGGCATATGCTGCTACATTCCAGATTTGCTCCTTGGTCCAAGAAGGCTTGAATATTTTGAATGCCACAATGAAACCAATTAAATCAATTTATCAAGCACACACAAAAAGCAAAATAAATACATGCATAGGCACATCTAGTATTTGTGTGATGCACAAAGTTAGCTAATGTCACCTACCAGATATTCAGTTGAGTTACCCAAGGAAAGTATGTAGCCACTAAGGTAGTTAAGGAGAAACCACCACTGAAAGAGTGGAAATAAATATGCAAGATGGACCAATACCTTCTTCTTGGCCTGTAGTAGTTCCTGGTAGGCACTGGATCGTATAAAACGAGGATATGAATCACTTTTCATCAATTTGTAAATGTGCTCCTAAAATATTTTTTAAAAGAAATAAAAATTAATTCACCCATTTGATTTGAGATCACTTTTTGCTAAGAAACATTTCAAGATTCACAGATTGTCATACATTCAGGTGGGTAGCCACGCTGGTCTAAAGCAACAGAACAAAGTTTGAGTCCAGTGGCACCTTTAAGACTAACAAAGTTTAATTCTGGGTAAAGTTTTCATGTCCATGCATATTGTCATATACATTTTCATGTTATATGAATATGTAACATGTATCTATAGTTGTATGACATGATGACACACTGATGCCATTGCTATGTTTCTGCTGTGCTGGAGGTGAAGCCTCGACATAGTATTTGAGAGCTATGCAAAGAGATTTTTCCAACAGAGAAGAGGTAGACAGTTCCTAGTTTTGTGGTTGTTGTTGTTATAGCAAAAATTCATTGCAAGAATGGTTGTGTGAAGGTCTGACTGGCAGCTTATCAAGCTAATTTTTACAAGATTCTAGAGCAGCTGTTATAATGCATACTTCTTGCTCTGCAAAAGCTTCAGGTATGACTGGTAGTTTGACTTGCTCAGCACAGACTGTCTTAGAAAAATATTTATGCATTTCTCTTAAATAAAAAATTAACAGTTTACCATAGGTGGCAAACACAGAGGCCACTGATTTTCAAACATAGATGATTTCAGGAGTAATGTTGTGCTTTGAACCAACAGGTGCACTGTCTCAAAATGCCCATGAAGTCAGAATTTCCTGCTTGCACACTGCGAAATTGTTCCCCCAAGGCAACCAGATTAGAATATGTCAGAAATGCAATCAATCCCACAGGCACTGCAATCAAGCAATCCTCTTCCACATAACATGAGGAGGTTTCACATGTGGATTGCACATGTAGAGCATGCAAGTCCTTCTCAGAGAAACCAGGCTAAACATATTTTGAAATAAACAAACAGCTGTGGGATAATGTTATACAGGAAAAAGAAGTGACCCGCTGTTCTGACTTCTATGTGTGCATACTTGCATGAAGTCCCACTACATACAGGTAACACAGGAATGCCATGTACAGATCCTTTCCATGAACCCATTCTGTGCAAATGAGCAAACCCAGTCTAAGCTGCTTCTGGACACAACACAGCAATTCCTTACAATGGAAATTTGTAGTAAAGGGATGGCTCTACTCAGAAAAGTAATCATGGAATATGATCATCTGAGCAGGCCAAAATATATTTCCCAAATTATTATGGTTCTTGTTTATACAGTGCTCTTGAAGCACAGGGTGTTTTTACAAACTTTTATAAGAATGAATGAATAAACAACTCGATCCCTAATCTCAAGGGATTTACAATTTAAACTAATCAGCAGAGAAGATAAGAATGGAGGAGAGGGAGAGAGAGAAAACAGAAGGGATGAATGTGAAATATGTTCAAGGGGCTACTCCAGAAGTCTCACAAAAAAGGAGGGTTTTGAGGGAGGATTTGAGGTGGGGCAGGGAACCAGTTTCATATAATGGAAACACACTTTGAAGCATTTTAAGAAGCAAGGCAGAATATAAGTATTTTAAATAAATCAACAAGTAAATAGCAAATGAGGATGGTTAGGGTCACTGTAGAATGCATGAGACCTTTGGACAGCTGAGTGTGTGGTACAGAAATGACACCGTGTAACTCAGGCATGCTCAGAAACACCAGACGTAAGACAAAGTGGTGTATGTCTCTGGAGAATTTTTTAAAGGCAAGAACAAATTGTTTGTGAGAGACAAAGTCCTATCTCAGGACAAAAATCCTCTTCTAGCTTTACACACACACACACACACACACACACACACACACACACACACACACAGAATTACCTCCACCAGTTAGCCAATTCCTTAAAAAAAACCTTTTGACAAATTGATAAACCTACCTGCATTCACCACCAAGTACCAAATGTGATACAAACTAATAGAAAACCCTCTATTCCAATCCCAAGGATCAGCACATCACCCACCACGGTCAGGATGAATGAGAGGTTTGTACAAAATCTATGAATGAAGGTAGCCATCTAGTGGCCTAAAAGGAATTTCACATTAACTGTGTATCTCTTGTATGTTTAAGGAGTATGGAAGTATTTTATAGTGTTCCAGAATTGCTTCCAAGAGAAAAAACTTGGTTTGCTCATGGTGGTGAATTAAAGAAACAGACAACCTTTTTAGAAAACATGCCAAGAGTCATACCCAATATATGAGAAACTGCTAATCTATAGTACATGGGGAATTAATCTCTTCTTATCCAACTATCTTTGAATAGTTTTGTCTCTAGCTCACTGAGCCAAGGAGCAGATATTTGGCCCCGTCCACACTGTCACTTTTGTCGCTCATTTCTCCCTATTGCTTCAGGTTCCCCCACCCCCCATATGTTTTGTTCTCTCTAGTAGTCCCAGAGGGAGCAAAACACATGTGGAAAAGGGGGAGGAACCCAAAGCAATAGGGAGAAATGAGCAGCAAAAGTGACAGTGTGGACGGGGCCTTTGTGTAGCAGGCAGTGGTGTTCCTAGCCTATCTGGCACCCAGGGCAAATAATTTTTTAACACCCCTCCTGTATTTTTTTTTTTTGCCATCAAGTCACAGCTGACTTATGGCAACCCAATAGGGTTTTCAAGGCAAGAGACATTCGGAGGTGGTTTGCCATTGCTTTCTCCGCGTTGGCCCTGCTTAGCTTCTGAGATCTGACAAGATCAGGCTAGGCTGAGGCAATCCAGTCAGGGCCCCTCATCTATACGACAAGATTATTTTCAGTACTTATCATGAAATAAAATGAATAATAATAATGGCCAGAAAAGAAAGGCAGAGAGTGAAAAAGTTATTTTATTTAACTTTGTATATATAATCATGCAGTGAAAAAAAAATCAAATTCCAACTCATAATCCCATCACAAGAGCCAGTGTGGTATACTGGTTAAAGTGTCAGATTAGGATCTGGGAAATCCAGGTTCAAATCCTCATGGAAGCTTGCTGGGTAACCTTGGCCCAGTCACATGACTCTCAGCCAAACCCTGACCTGGATAGCCCCAGGACAGCCTGATCTCATCAGAACTCAGAAGCTAAGCAGGGCTGACATGGAGGCAGGCAATGGTAGAACACCTCCAAAGGTCTCGTGCCTTGAAAACCCTACAGGCTTGCTATAAATCAGCTGTGACTTGACTGTGAAAAAAATAATAATCCATCACCACTTGTGTTCTGAGCAGGCACTTGGAAGGGCTTCTGTTCTCCATTTTGAAGCCCAAGATCTGACCATCCCAAACATCTACAAGGCATTTCTGAGAGCTAGGAGTTTGTTTTTGTACTAACTTTTACTTAACACTAGCCAAAGCTTCACAAAATAGTGATCACAAACTTCACCAGACTGGATGTTAAGAAACATTCTACCCCCACCCCCCTTAGAAGGTGCCCTCATCCTCCATTGTTTCCAAAGGACTAAAATCAAACCAGAGAATCTCTACAATAGAAACTGTGGGGGGGGGGAAGCATTTTTGCAAGCCCAGCAGAACCAATGCAATGTATAGAGTTCCCAGTACTACCAGTGCAATGTACAGAGCCCAGCAAACCCAGTGCCTTTATGGCAATGGCAGCTGATGTCATGCACAGAAACACTACTCTTAAATACATTCTGTCACCAAGCAGGATAAGGATGGCTTGTGGCATGGCCATAAATTAAGACATTCTAAGGTCTGTGGGCTCTTCTTGTGGACATGCCAAAGGAATACACCAACAAGGTTTTTAGGGTATAAGCTTTCGAGAGTCAAGGTTCCCCTGGTCAGATACGAGATGTCAGATACCTGCCAAATATCTGATGAAGGGAGCTTTGACTCCCAAAAGCTCATACCCTGGAAATCTTGCTGGTCTCTAAGGTGCTGCTGGCCTCAAATCCACCTTTTCTACTGCAGACCAACATAACTATCCTTTGCAACTATCCCCTTCTTTTGGAAACTGAAACCAAACAAGTTCTATTCCCCCAAAGCAAAGAGCCAGTCATTGCTTTCTTTCACATCTTGGATGCAGGAGCTACTCTTGAAGAGTCCAAAAGACATCACCTTTGCCTCTTCTGGGAGTGCCCATTCAGAAGCAGTTGCCTCTGCTGCAGGATGTTTGGCTTGGAACTTCCCAGCATTTTGTGCAACTTAACATCATTTTCTGATTGGCTAGTGGCATCATGGCTAGAAGCTGTGTTGGACTTCTCCTTTACAGAGTCTAATCCCCTTTAAAAGTACTGAGAAAACAGTCATGAGAGTCTGACCCACAAAACAAGGTAATCAGCAAGACTTTACAATTTTTTTCTCTATATTGCTATCAATAAACACTACATAACAACAATGAACACAATCCATCAAATCATAAGAAAATCCTTGTATAAGAATAAATCAGTGTCGTCTCCAGGTTTTATAACAACAATGTTTCAAAACCCGGATCTTCCTCAGGAAATATTCTGTAGTGTATAAAAATACAAATCCTTAGAATATAAACAATGTAATACATGCAGAACAGAATATAAAATCCAGATACGGTCTTATTTATGCAGTAGTACTAGTACTATTCCAATAACAGAGTTTATAAAAGGCTATCCAGTAAGGAAAACTTTAGAAAAGGTAAGAGAGTTACATAGGCTGATACCTCACCAGGTGAGACCACTGAAGATGTTATTAGGACATCTGGTGATGAAGGGACTTCATACAATTTGAGAAAAAGAGCTAAATGGATAAATAAGGATGATTTTTTAAAGCAGCGCAGCAATCCAAGAACTCGGAAGAGGACTTAGTAGTCAATCTGTCCTCAAGGGAAATCACTAATGAGGAAAACTACTTATTGAATATGGAACTAGGTTTCGTCCCGACACCTCAATATCATTCCTTTCAGACTATAATAGATATATACAAACTTATCAAGATTAATGAAACTCAAAAAATTCTCTGGTAGTCCTAACAGACATGAAGCAATTCATGTTTTTAAGGAAAAATCCACTTTTACTCCAATTATAACTGACTCAGCTATAACTACTTCTGAAAATTGGATAAAGAGAGATATAGCTAAATCTGGCAATGATGTTGATTTATTCTTATACAGGAATTTTCTTATGATTTGATGGAATATGTTCATTGTTGTTATGTAGTGTTTATTGACAGCAATACATAGTGGGTTTTTTTTGGTAAGTCTTGCTGACTACCAGGGGTGTAGAGTTTTGTAAATTCGGGGGGGAGGGGCTCTTTAGCTTTGTGCGTGCGCACGCTGGGGCAATGTCCCCCCCCTGCCGGGAAACCTCTGCACCTCCCCAGGCCCTTCCGAGGCCCGCCAGCCGCTGTTGCCGGGGCCTCTCTCCCCCCCCTTCCCTCTCCCTTCGCCGGGAAAAGTGGGAGGGAGAGGGAAGGATGGAAGAGTGGCCAGGCGGGGGGGGAGAGGCATAGGCAGCAGCAGCTGCTGGCCTTGGAAGGGCCCCGGGAGGCGCGGCGGCAGGCGCTACATTTTCCCGGGGGGCTCAGTTCCCCCCGGGAAATTTTGGGGGAGGCTCGAGCCCTGGACCCCCCCCCCCGTAGTATATGCCTACGCTGACTACCTTGATTTGTGGGTCAGACTCTCACGACTGTTTTCTCAGTCACGTTCCCAAAAGTTGAATTAATTAATTAATTAATTAATTAAATACTACTTCAAATCTTGTGCATTCTTTTTGGTTTGTTGTATTCTAACTGCATGGAAAACAGCTGTCTTTTTAATTACTACATACATTTCCAGTAGGTAAAATCTGAATCATGTACAAAACCTAGCAAATTTGACATATAAGAGCCTTTCCCATCCCTAGCAGAGAATTCTTTGAGAACTGGTTCTTTGGATTCAGGGCTGTTTGAAGAACACTGTATTTTTTCAGATTCACAAAATAAAATATCTGTTCTGAAGTCTAGCATACAATGTCAGCTCAGCCCTTCAAAAAAAGACCAATTACTCTCAAATACCATAGCTTCTGCTCCATGTGCATATTATCTTGTTAATGGTAATCCAAATTCAAAATTATTACTACTACTTATACAGTGGGAAATCTAAAACAGAGAATGAGGAAGACAACATGGAGGAAAGAAGAGAGAAAAGATGGGAACATCTGTACTTACACTGGATTCATTTGTGAAGAACTGTCTTTTAAAAGCTACTCTTGTGAGTTAGGAAATTGTTTTTAGGAGAACAAAAAATGCAAGGATGGGAGGGGTAGAGGAAATCTGAATCGCAGTCTCCCAGATCCTAGTCCAAAACCCTAACCACTATACCACATTGCTCACTTTTTAAATTATGTGTTGAGTTATTAACTGGACCTTAATTAGTACAAACAGGCATGTTATGAGAATAATGTTCAGTCTGTCAATAATAACTTCAGAGAATTCTAGATGAAAACAGACTTAAAAGCCAATCAGTTATCTAACCATACTACATCTCCACAGCCAACAGTCTAGTTGGATGTATCTGTGTACCAGTTATACTCACCTGAGCATCACCAAAAGTATATCGGCCAGGTTCCTTCACATTCTGTGTGGTTTTGTCATAACTTTTTGAATCTAGGTTAATGGCACTCGGGGCTCCAGGGGCAAGAAATTCTTGCCAGATTTCCTGGACTCTGGCAGGGACTTCCCGCATTGGTCTCTTTTTCAAATCTTCTACTGCTAACCAGAACCTATACAGGAAAACACAGAAAGGTCTGTTAGGGAATTGGCCACAGAAGCATTTATTTACTTATTTTAATTTTAAAATATGGCATTAAAACAATTTGGAAAACGTATTAAAGCACTGCAGTGACAGTCCAGTATCCTATGTTCACGACAGTGTGTAGGTGAAGGATCTATTGATATTTATTTTATTTTACTTCATTTAGACCACACCTTTCTCCCCAGTGGAGACCCAAAGTTGCTTACATGGGTCTTCTCCCCTCCATTTTATCATCACAACAACCCTGTGAGGTAGGTTAGGCTGAGAATATGTGTCTGGTCAAAGGTCATCCTGCAAGCTTCCATGGCATAAGGGGGATTCAAATATGGGTCTCTCAGATCTCAACACTGTGACGACTACACTGCACTGGCTCTCATTTGCATATCCACATATGTGGGGCACCCATTCACTTTACTAGTGAATGCAGCCTGGATGCATATCTCTGTATTTGTTCAGCTACCATTTTATTCAACAGGAACGCTCTTATGCATAATGGAGCACTATGTATAAATACATATTGGAACATCAGAATGGCAAGGAATGAATGGATTGAAGACTTGCTTTGCCTTCACTAACTGGAATTCATCAATGTACAGTTGCATTTTGAAGAATGATTAAATTAGTGGTAACCAGAGTCAAGAATTTTTAATTCATTTCTTCAACTTGGCAGCACTGCACAGTGGCTACTTTATAGTTTTTATGGCATTTCAGAGAGCCATTACTTTAGCTTGTGCTCATTCATAGTTTGGCTGAGGACAAACTGGCCGTCTGCCGCGCCTCTGCGGCGCGGCAGACTAAGGCTGGGGGGAATTTCCCTTGCGGCGCGGCGTTCGCACGCCGCCAGAAGCCGCCCGCAGTGTTCAGACTGCGGGCGGCTTCCTACAGCGGCGGGCGGACGCCGCGCAGCTCCCCCTGCCCGCGAGCGTTCACACCCGCTCTGGCGGGTGGAACGCGTGCCGCAGCAGCCGAGCACCACTTTGAAGTGGTGCTCGGCTGCTGCCGGAGGAGCGCGATGCGTCCGGGCCGCCTCCTCAGGGCAGATGCGACCGTCTGAACGGCCACTCTGCCTCTGCTTTTGAAGTGGAGGCAGAGCGGCCGAGACTACCAATCTGTCCTCGGCCTTCATTTACACAGTTGTCAGTATATGTGGGTGTACAATCAACAAATACAAATGATGCTATATTGAAAAACAGACCGCAGATGAATTTATCTGGAGTATTATGCTGGTTTGCTTCCTTTCTGTCAACGAGCATGGGGGTCTTTAAACAGGAAGTCAGGAACCAATGGATGAAACAGATTAGTCATGAAAATGATGCAGAAAAATATAATATATGCTGAATAAAACATAAAGCTTATCAGGCTGATAGCCAGCCTTCCTCTGTAGGGCTCTGTCCCCTCCCCTCACAGGCCACTCCCCCGCCCACATTTTAATTTTTTCAAGCAGCATGAGTCTAGGTTTATGAGACCATCACTAGTCTCATGCCGCTTGTAAAAAAATGACTTTACACCCTTTTTGTTTACCCCTTCCTCCACAACATGATATGTATTGCATCAAGCTTCATGCAAAAACAACCGTAGAAAGCATTGTCAAGAAAAGCAAACCAACCAGCGCTCCCTGCATGCACAGCAAGCCTGGCTGGGCTGACCTCTCCTGCTGCTAGAGGTCAGCCCAGCTGGACTTGCTGTGCATGTGGGAACTGATGGCTCCCTGCACGCACAGCTCTGCGCTGCCTCATCCTGCCACCCAGTTTAAACCAGGTGGCGGGATGAGGCAGCACAGAGCTGCATGTGCAGAGAGCCATTAGCTCCCTGCATGCACAGTGAGCTCAGCTGGGCTGACCTCTAGCTGCAGGAGAGTTTTGTGTACTGGGTTCACGGCATAGATGAGACAGACAACGACGTAGCTATCACTAGTTTATTGATACACAAAGAGTAATGGCGTACTGGCCGCGAGGGGCCAATTATATACAGTAGCCTCGACTTCTCACGGCCCTATCCCCGGGCCAGAATTTCCCGCCAGAGATCTTATTGGTGGCCTATATGCCGCTGCCGGCTTGCGACTGTCAGCGGACATAACAGAGAGGTCAGTTCAGTTGGGCTCACTGTGCTTGCAGGAGCCCATGGCTCCCTGCATATGCAGCTCTGCACTGCCTCCTCCCGCTGCCCAGTTTAAACTGGGCAACAGGAGAGGTCAGCCCAGCTGGGATCCCTGTGCATGCAGGGAGCTCTGGTTTCCTTTTCTGGACAATGCTTTCTACAGTTGCTTCTGCACAGAGCTTGGTGCAATACATGTCTTGTCGCGGAGGAAGGGGTAAACACAAAGGCTGTAAAGACGATCGCATTCTTATTAATTCAGTATGGCTCCTAGTATGAAAATTATAAACAGAACATAACAAAGGTGCAAAACCAGAAGTCTCTGGCCTATTTAAATGGAAGGTGCTTGCTGGACATTATTGCACAGCTGTGAGGGCAATTGCACATTTTTAAAAAAAAACCCGTTGGACGCCACACCCCACACATCACAAGTGATGTGCCACCCCAATTTAGAAAAATGGTGTGTGTGTGTGTGGGGGGGGGGGGGTTGTAGCTGCATAATGAATGCACCAGAGGAAAAAGAATGGGGCATAAGGTAATGGTGCAGTAAGCTGTGTGCGCATAAAAGGCCATGAATGGAAAATCAGTGATTTTCTTACAATTAGCAATAGCCCTAATCCTGTTGCCAAGCTTAAAAGTCCATGTGCCTTTTAGCATCTATGACTAGTTCTTTACTAGAAAGATGGAATGTTTGTGAGGAAATCTTAGCTGGTACACGTTAAGGTAAAGGTAAGGGTTTCCCTTACTCGAAAGCCAGTCGAATATGACTCTTGGGATGCAGTGCTCATCTCCTTTTCCAAGCAAAAGAGCCAGTGCTGTCTGAAGACATTTCCGTGGTCATGTGGCCAGCATGACTAGACACTGAGGTGCACGGAACACTATGACACATTAGGAAAGGATAAACGTGCTTTTAGAATGTCACAGGATTATCTGTTGGAACGAGGCAGTTAGATCCCAATTTACATTCTAAGAAGGGAGGTTCATTGGCTGAACTGAGAGGAAACTGAATCTCAGTCTCAATTTCACCGTTTGGTTAAGCTGCCCGATGCCCTTGATGAATTATTGCTAACTTTCCCTTGGTGGGCCGAATAGCTTTAATCCAGATTTTTGCAATGATTGGTCAAGAGCCAGACAACTAGGTGGGAAATTTTCAGCCTGCATCCTAAAATCTGGTTGGCCCCAGAAGGAATCCCCAGACTATAGAAAAGTCAATAAATATGTGAGCCTCAATGGAAGATCTGTCTCAACACATTGGGAAATATGGCACAGACCTTGTCCATCATTATCAAGGTTCTGGAACTGGATGGACAAGTTCTGACAATCTATGTCTTCATCTTGTACCCAGCCTAGGAAAAAGAATGTAGATACTCTTGTAAATATAGGATGAGCTAGCAAAATACTTTTCATGTTCCTTCGTAGTGTTCTGTCTAAAGTCTGCATGTCTAAAGCATGTAGCAGTGATTCCTAGGATTTATGTGTAGTTATTAAACTCTTATTATACCCATGATCTTTGGGTTGGTTACTAAAAACTAGTTGGAAGAATCTGACCTTTCACCTGTACCATGTTTTTTTTTCCAGGATAATTTGAAGGAAATTAAGAAATAAGAAGTTTGCTTCTATTATAATTTTGAACTGGATTAAGAAGCTGACACCTCCTTACAATATAGAATTACTCCTGAGGAAGTCTGCTGTTGAAATGAGTTTATAACTGGGTGCTCATTGAGAATTGAAAATAATATAATTTTTACTAAATGTCATATAAATCATAGTGTTTGTTTGCATGGTTACCCTGTAGAGTGAGCCAGAGCTGAAGGACAAGGTGAGAGAGAAGTAAAGACACACAGGGGTGGGGAGAAAGAAACATGAAGCCTTTCCAGACTGTCACTCTCATGCAAAACACATCCATACAGATAGACTACTGGTTTGCAGGGAAGCCAGAATCACTAGTAATAAAAGAAACTAGATTCAGGTAGGTAGCCATGTTGGTCTGAAGCAGCAGAACAAAGTTAGAATCCAGTGGCACCTGTAAGACCAACAAAGTTTTATTCTGGGTATATAAACTTTCATGTGTATGTACACTTCTTCAGATAAACTGAAACAGATGTTTCCAACCATTACATATAGGTAGAGGGTGCGGAAAGTGTTCTCAGGAAGGGCTAATTAGTATCAAGATGTGTAAGTAACTGAGCAATAAATATAGCTAAAACTGGATGAAGGTAATTGGTAAAACTTGTGAATAGCAACAAATTAGCATACAGCATACTAAAACGGTTTACAAACAGATGCGAGAACTGAATATCAGCATGTGTAGTGAGATAAGAAACCAATATCTCTGTTATGCTCAGGGGGTTCCATTGTTCTGAGGAGGGATGGGCATGAGCAGCATTTTTGTGGTTCAATTCGTGGTTGGTGGCTAAACCATGAACTGAAACATGAACCCATACAAAATAGGAGATTGGGTAATATTTAATCCAGTGATTGTGTTGCAGCTACTTTGAGGTCTCCCACTGGATATCCTGGACTGTTGAAGTGTTCTCCTACAGGTTTCTCTGTTTTTTATTCCTGATGTCAGATTTGTGGCCATTTATCCTTTGGCACAGGGTTTTACCTGTTTGCCCTATGTAGAGAACTGAAGGGCATTGTTGGTATTTAATGACATACACAATGTTAGAAAATGAGCAAGTGAATGAGCCTGAGATGATGTAGTTCAGAGGTGTCAAACTCATTTGTTATGAGGGCCAGATCGACATAAATGTCCCTTTGTTGGGCCGGGCCATGTGTGCCATAAAATGTAATGCCAGGTATCGGAGATAAGGATAGCAGCCGGCAAGCTCTGAGTTGTTGTATTCTCACTGCAAGGCCCCATGGGCTGGGAGGGGGGCACAAAGGAAAACCCAGATGGGCAGATTGGAGAGCCAGCAGTGCAGCACTGGGTAGACACTCCCACGCTGCTTGACTGCTGCAAGCAAGGTTTTTTCCACTATACAGAAGCCACATTTGGAGCGGCTCTGCCCACTTCCCCCCGAGCAGTCTCCTGTTCCCTCTCTTGCACTAGTTGCTTGTGGGCCACATAACAGCCTTGGATGGGCTGGTTCCGGCTCCAGGGCCTTATGTTTGACACCGCTGGTGTGGGTAATGTTTGATCCAGTGATTGTGTTGCCTGGGTGTATGTGGCAACAATATTAGTGTCTGGATTTATTGCAAGCTCTGGTCGCAGTGTCCATGTATTATTGTGGGTGAGCAGTTGTTTAAGGTTGGGGGGCTGTCTGTGGGAAAGAAAAGGTTTGCCCTCCCAGTACAAGTGAAAGAGAACTGTCATGACCCAGTAGAGGTTGTAAGTTGCCGATGATGTGTTGAACTTTTATGAGCTTTATGTGACCACTAGTGGTGTTCTGTTATTGTCTCTTTGGAGCCTGTCTTGCAACAAGTTTTCTCTGGGTACCATTCTGGCTTTGCTAATCTGTTTCTTGACTTCACTGGGTGGATATTTTATTTCCAGAAAGGTTTGTTGTAGATTCCTTAGGTGAGAATCTCTGTCTGTATGGTTGGAACAGATGTGGTTGTAGCATAGAGCCTGGCTGTATACAGTAGATTGTTTGGTATGTTTACTAATGCATCTGGACTCTATTTAGCCCTTCCTGGCAACACCCTCCCCACCTTCTACCTATATGTAATGGTTGGTGACATCTTTATCAATGTAACTGAAGACCTGTGCATGCAGACAAAAGCTTATACCCAGAATAAAACTTCCACGGTCTTAAATATGCCACTGGATGCAAACTTCATTCCAGTATCTATCTTACCAACTATCTTACCAACAGCAACCGATACCAAGGAAGATTCCCAGATGGGGAAGATTCCCAGATGGGGCTCCTTATTCACAGGGTGTTGGAAAGTAGCTTTTTAAAAAACAGCAGACCTCCTGGTTCTTGACCAACTTGGAACACAGGGCTGAGACTCAAGTGGTGGGGTACAGCAGGGCAGCCAAGGGATGCTGGGACCCAAGCAGGTCTGTGACTGGGAAAAAGCAGTCTTGCATTCTAGACAGGGCAACACACTTACTGGCCCAGCCCTTTCTACACCCTTGATCTCTATGACGTAAGAAATTAACAGAAGGTTTTAAATTTTTTAAAAACCCATGCTGATGAATGAAGACATTTGTGAGTATATACTCAACTTAGCTTACAATCCCTTTGCCAGCCTCATTGATTCATAGGAAAGGATGAACACTGTATGTGGTGGAGCACTTTATCTTTCCTTCCCAAGTCTGGCTGGACCTGCAACAGGAGACCTGTGTGTGGTATCCATTTATACATCTAGATATCCCTCCCATTCCTCCCGCCCAGGGTTTGAATGTGCAGCTAATACGCTGAGATTGGAAGGCCAGCCAGGGATAGGGAGAAAGGCAAGAAGTCTACATTGAGACCTCTACCAATACTACCCTGTGTGCATAGCTATGCAAAGGGCACACACAGTGCTCTTAATATTTTAAATTAATTTTAGAATGGACACCAACAATTAATGTATTTTTTTATACACAAGTGGAATTCTTGTCTAAAAGAAATGTTTGATATTCAATATCCCCAGTAGGTCATATGTCGGTTTACAGATAGGTCATCAGTTCTGCCAGTATATGACACTGTATGGGGACATGTCCTTAGCAGGGTACATTGCAAGGTAAAGGAATGGAGCTCAACACCATGCAGAGTACTACTGCACAAGGGAGGTGAGGTGAACACCTTTATATGAGGATGTGGGGAAGCAGCATTGGAGGCGCAAGAAAATACCCCAGGTAAATAGTCTGGAGGTGGTTTTTCAATGCATCATATGGTCTTGCATGTTCACATGAACACATGAAGCTGCCTTATACTAAGTCAGGAACAAAAAGAAATCCAAAAGGTTATGAAAATCGCTAATATATAATATTAATAAATATAAATAAAGTGTAATATAAACAGAATCATGAGTTCAATTCTTTAAATAAAGTTTCCAACTAGGGTTCCCAACGTTTTCCAGAATTGGTTTTCCAGAATTGTAGCTCTCATTTGATCCGTCGAGGACTTCATCCAAACAAGAGTATTTGATAAGTTGCAAGATGCATACAAAAGGGCATAATATATCAGTACATCATCAGACAAATAGTACTAACATCTATACAAGTCAAGACCTTTCCAATGAAGGCTTATACAAGGCTGAGCATGAATTCTTCTGTATAAGTAGCTTTCCAGGATCTCAGGCTGAGGTCTTTCACATTATTTACCACCTGATTATTTTAACTACAGATATCAGGGACTGAACCTGGGAACATCTTCATGCAAAGTAGATACTCTACCCCTGAGTCCCAGCCCCTGACTAATGCTTAAGAGTGGGTTTTCAGATTGGAAAATTGCAAGGAAAGCTCACAAAATTTAGGAGATCTAAGAGGATGTCAGGATATCAGTAGCTGATGCAGCAGCCCATTAAGTCCATATCATTACAGAGCAATCCATGTTAGCAGTCAGCTCTCCCCTAAAGTTGAGTAGTTGGCACCCAGAGAGAAAGCAAGCCCAGACACCCGTCATATAAGATCACTCCAGATAGATATTAAATCTAACACACTGCCTGGCCTAAAAATGACCCCACAAGGAAGGCCAAGCAGAATACCAGCCTGGAAAACCCAGGAATTGAATTGCAAATCAAATCTCTCCCACCTAAAGGCAATGGCGTATTTTATAACAATGGATTTCTCAGGAAAACAGCACTACATTTTGATGGTTCCTCTTTCATCTCTGGTATTGGCTTCCCCTCTTGGGACGTACACCCCTGTTAGCATATCCATAGCACCTGGAAGTGTCATCCATCTTGTATTCTGGGTCATCAACAGCCATATCCTAGCCACAGGAGGGCTATCAAGCTCCACTATATTCTTTCATTTCTCTCCAGGGCAGGGGAACCATGTACCATTTGTTCAAGTCTGTGAGAACCTTCCTGTAAACACATTATTGTTTTAGGGGCAAACCTCTCACATTACCCCAAGGTACATTTTTGCTATACATACATGAACTCAGTTCCAGTACACACACTCTCTTCTGGGTATCAACTTCACACCCCATGAAGCGCTGGTCACTTCTCTTTCTCTCCGCAGACCTGAATCTTCAAGACTGGTAACCATTGCCTATCCTCACACTATTTCCCTGCTACGGCCCTTATTTTTTTGGTCAGTTCTTGTATGCGTGCTTCACCATATGTTTTGTATGAGTGTTTTTACCCTTTATTAGTTTTCAATAAAACTCTATTAGTTGAACATCAGCCTGGTTTATTGTGAGTTCTCAAGGGAAGGACCCCAAACACAAAGATGGAGATCTCATGTTACCTGCCTCTTGCCAGCTAAATTTCCCAATCTATTAAATATCAGACCAATTCGGGTAACATCCAAAAAGAGCTATTTCATAAATTTTTTAGAACAGTCTCATGAAAACTTTTTTAAAGAACAGAAGGATATATAATTACTCTCCTGTATAGGTGAAGAAAAATCAAACAGTAATCCCTACTTCTGCTATATCCATAAAAACAGCTAGAAACATCATTTCCACTACCTAAATCTTCTAAATGCAAAGCCTCTCTTCCCCCCTTTTATCAATTTAATGTCTCAAATCACCTTCAGAATGGAGGAAAATACCATACGGACAGAGATGACTAATGGGAGGATTTGAGAATGATCTCTGGCATAATAATCTGGCCAGTTTCTCAGGAAGGCTGTGTGATCCTCCTCAGAAAGACTGGTGTCAGAATAAAATCAGTAATGGAGAAAATCAAAAAGGGAATAATCTTACCTCAGATTTTCTGAGCTGAATTCAGACTCCAGGAATTTAAGGAACTGCTCTCTTCCTACTGGGTCTTTCAGGGCTTCATCCATGCCAAAGCCCCATCGTTTTACCCTTTGCTGACTTGGCTCTTTACTGGAAATGGAGGGGAGAGAGAAGAGTTCTCACAGAGCTAAAATTTCAGTCTTTCTTGAGATGAAGTCATCAGTTACACCAGGGGTGTTGAACTCATTTGTTGTGATGGCTGAATCCAACATAAATGAGACCTTGTTGGGCCGGACCATGTGTGTCATAAAATGTAATGCCAGGTAGCAGAGATATAAACTTTATAAAGGACACAAACACAAAGGTTTTTTTAACCTAAAAAAACATGCTTAAAACATTAGCACTCTTGCAATATTTTGTTTATTTAACAGTATCTGATAACTGACACCTCTTGCTCTGAATTATTGCATCAAAATGTCTGTGCTGTTGCAATCTTGAGTGTGCTGTTCAAGTGTGTATCTTAAACTGTAAACTTACTTTTGATTTATTGACATTCACCACAGAAATCTCATACTCAGAGTTCTGAGTCTAGGACCCAGGGGAAAACATGAAATGGCTGAGCAATTGAGAGAGTCTGGCAAAGCAAGCTATGATGCAGCAGCAGCAACAGAACTGGAAGCAGGAGATGCCCAATTCCAGTGAGGCCTGATAGTGTGAGACTTTTGCTCAAAGTAGTCAAGGATCAGATCTTTGTTGATGAAACACAGTTCTTTATTTCCAATCTCTACATTGGTACAGCTTCTCGGATTATTGTCAGAGATAACGCATATGACAGAAGCAGGTCTATTATTCCTTTCAAGACAGTTTGAATTACCCATAGGTAGCCAATCACTAAAGGGGAAAAACGGCAGGCAAAAAGGGTCTCTGGCCGTTTGCTTCCCACAGGAAAGAAAGTGAGGTGTTAAGTTGTAAATTTCCTCTCCCAAACCAGACCCCTTAGATGTTACCATTTCACATAACAATCGCTGGCCTCGAGGCTTTTGCACGTTGATAAGAGATGGGACTTGTCCTCCCTTGCAGTCCCAGCCGGGATGAATGGAATGCGGAGGCAGGAGTGTGAGAGGCCCATTGTTCCCATACTTTGAAGTTGTCATCCTCCCGGCCTGACAGTTACACAAACCAGGCCTGGTCAGGGTCATAAACCTGGGGTCATATAGGCTACATACATACTGGCCAAAGTGAGGGTTTACATGGGGGAGGGGGCAACTACATGGCAGGTGTTATAGAAACATTCATAGAAACATACATGGCAATAGGAAGCATAGCAGCAAGCAATAGAAATACTTTGTCTGAATCAGCAGATTCTGACACACTGGCACCCCGAAAATAAATCTACCTGGGTTTGTCCGGGAACCTTTTATGAAAAGCTTTAACTAACTTAGGAGCATGCACATGTTCAGAACGAACCCACTCGTTTTGTTCTGGGCCAAAGTCAAGCCATCTAACTAAATAATATAATTGGCCCCTACGTAGTTTAGAATCAAGAATTTCTGATATTTCAAAATGGGGTGCCTCCCCCTTCATCAGTGGAGGAGGAGTCGGAGGAACTGGATGCCATGCATTCGGCCCAGGATTCTTCTTCAGCAAGCTGAAATGAAAAACAGGGTGCACAGAACTCAGTGATTTGGGCAATTCCAGTTCAAAAGACACATCAGAGATCTTACGCAACACCTTGTAAGGGCCCACAAATTTCCACCCTAATTTCCTACTGGGTTGCAAGCCATGTATGTTCTTTGTGGATAGGTAAACAGGGTCCCCAGGCTGAAGGTCCCAGCCCTCAGCTCGGCCACAGTCTGCATATTTCTTGTAGTCCTCTTTTGCCTGGTCCAGGGTTTTTGCTATCAGGGGCCACGACTCTTGTAGGGTTGCCCACCATCGCTTAAAGTCTGTGGGGGGAGTATTTGATGCATTTTCAATTGTGGGCAGTGGTTTTCCTTCAAAACCTCCTACAGCCATGAACGGAGAAACGCCAGTAGAGGAAAGCACTGCATTGTTATAACTATATTCAGCGAATGGTAGCAACTCCACCCAGTTGTCCTGGTGATAGTTAGTATAGCACCTTAGAAATTGCTCCAAAATTTGATTAGTTCGTTCGGACTGCCCATCGGTCTCTGGATGGTAACCAGAACTCAGGGCTGGCTCAATGTCCATGAATTTCAGGAGCTCCCACCAGAAGTTGGCAACGAACTGACTGCCCCTATCGGATACCACACGTTTGGGGAAAGCGTGCAGCTTGATCACGTGGTTGAAGAAAGCCTTGGCCATTCCCTTTGCCGTAGGCAGCTGCTTGAAGGGAGTGAAGTGGACTTGTTTAGAAAACATGTCCACCACCACCCAAATTACAGTCTTTCCCTTTGAGGGTGGCAGGTTGGTAATGAAGTCCATAGCTATCGCCTCCCAAGGGCGAGAGGGGGTGGGCAGCGGGTGTAATAGTCCCGGGACTTCCCCCCCTTCTTTTGCACATCAAACAGGTCTGGCAAGCAGATACAAAGTCCGAGACATCCCTGCGCATGCGCGGCCACCAGAACTGCCTCTGAATTAAGTTAAGGGTCTTTAGAAATCCAAAATGCCCTGCTAATTTAGAGGAATGGCAGGTTAGCAATATGTCTTTTCTTTTGCTTCGGGGTACCACCAGTTTATCCCCATGGTACCAGCATTTATTCTCCTGGAGGGAGCAGTCTGCTAATGTCTCTAACTCTTCGATTTCTTCCGGGGAATAGTCCCCCCCCCCCAGTCACTCTTCTCCGGCTCTACTGTTGTCTGCTTACTTTGACTCCTGGTGGTCACTGCGCCTCCCAGCTGCTGAGGGGAGAACATGGAGTTGAACACCTCCTCTTTTAAACTCTCGTGCTGGGGCAATCGGGAGAGTGCGTCTGCTAACGAGTTGGCTCTCCCAGGGAAGTGCTTAAGCACAAAATTGAATTTTGAGAAAAAAACTGCCCAGCGGAGCTGCTTCGCATTTAGGGACCTCTGGGTGCGCAGTGCTTCTAGGTTTTTGTGGTCTGTCCAAATCTCAAAAGGGGTCTGCGCTCCCTCCAACCAATGCCGCCAAGTAGTGAGGGCCAGTCGGATGGCTGCGGCTTCTTTATCCCAAACCGACCAATTCCTTTCTGTTTCATTAAATTTTTTCGAAATGTAGGTGAGAGGGTGCAGCTTTCCATCCGGCCCTTGCTGTAGGATGGCCCCCCATGGCCACATCTGAAGCGTCTACATGAACTACAAATTCCTTGGTCTCATCGGGGTGAGCCAAAATGGGCTCTGAGGTGAAAAGAGTCTTAAGCGTCTCGAACGCCTTCTGGCATTCTCCAGTCCAGGCAATTCTCTCCCCAGGCTTCCCCGCTTCCGGGCCCCTCCCTTTGGTTTTTAGCAACTCAGTCAATGGGAGGGTAACTGTGGCAAAGTCTTTTATGAAGGTGCGGTAAAAGTTACAAAATCCTAACAGACTTTGGAGTTGTTTTCTCATTCGGGGGGCTTCCCACTGGACCACTGCCTCTACCTTGGCAGGGTCCATCTCCAGTCCCTTCTGTGAAATGCGGTACCCTAGGAAATCTACGGAATCTCGATGGAATTCACATTTAGACAACTTTGCATATAACTGATTTTTCAACAGGGTTGAGAGCACTTCTCGGACCAATTGCACGTGTTCTTTCTTATCAGCAGAGTAGATCAAGATATCATCTAAGTAACATAACACCCCCTTGAATAAATGCTTGTGCAACACTTCATTTATTAAGCTCATAAAGACCCCTGGCGCGCCACTCAAACCGAACGGCATCACCAGGTATTCGAACTGTCCCAACGGTGTATTAAAGGCAGTCTTGAACTCATCCCCCTCCCTGATGCGCACCCGGAAATATGCGTCTCGGAGGTCCAACTTAGTGAATACTTTTCCCTTGGCCGCCTCCGTTAACAAGTCTTTAATGAGGGGGAGGGGGTAGGCGTTGGAGGCAGACACTGCATTTAGTCCTCTGTAGTCCATGCACAAGTGTAACCCCCCATCTTTCTTTTTTCGAAACAGAACGGGGGCCGCGAAGGGGGATTTAGCAGGGCGGATGAAGCCGCGCTCCAAGTTCTTGTCTAGGAACTTTCTCAGTTCCTCCCGCTCCGGAGGACTCATGGAGTAAAGTTTTCCCTTTGGAAGTTTCTCGCCCGGGATCAGCTCTACAGCACAATCCGATAGCCTGTGGGGGGGTAGTTCGTCCGCTTCGGTCTCACTGAACACTCCCATTAAGTCTCGATATTCCCGGGGGACAGCCGCGGGCACCAGGGTGAGGGCCGCCGCCCGGAGAGGCACTGGAGGTCCTGGTCCCCACCCCGGGTCCCATTTATGGCCTTGGCACTTTTCGTCCACCCAGGAGATCTTCCCCTCGCTCCATTTGATATAGGGATCATGGGAGCTTAACCAGGGGCTCCCCAACACCATGGGGAATTGGGTGTTGGGAGTGATGACGAAGGCTCTCTTTTCCCAATGTTCCCCCGTTCCCACAATTAGTCCCTCGGTCTCTGCCACACACGTTTCCTTCATTTCCGAACCGTCCATTTGCGTGAACTTGAGTGGCTCCCCCAATGGGGTGACTTTGGGTCCCAGCCCTTCCACTACTAAAGGGCTAATCAAGTCCCGGGCGCACCCGGAGTCAATTAGGGCTCAGACTCGGACATGGGTCCCGGTCCCAGGGGTTATTACAGTCACTACCATATACAATAAGGGGCCAGGGATGCTCACCGGAGATGGCGCGTCGTGGCTGGGGACCTGCAGTTCTGCGCCGCTCACTGCAGGCCGTTGGAGTTTCCTGACATCTGCGCTTCTGTCAGCTCCAGCTCTCCCTGCTCACTCGCTGCCCCTTCCAGCTGTAGAGCCCGGGGTTTGAATGGGGTCTTTCCTCTGCTGGGGGTGCTTCCGGTCACCGGGGTGGAGGTCTTCGGAACTTTTCCCCCTCCTCTAGGACACGCCGAGGCGAAGTGACCACTCTCCCCGCATCTCATGCAGAGCCTCTGCTTGAAGTGGGCGTCCCGAATCTCTTGCAGGTTGGGCTTGGGTTTCGCCTTCTGCACTGCTTTGCCTTGAGCCGTCGATGAAGCTCCCATCTTAATGAGGGTGAAGCGTTCTTCCACATCCACGGCCGCCCTCATCCAAGCGGCCAACGATCCGGGTCTTCCTGCCCGCAACACCACCTCGTACACCTTGTAACTTAAGCCCTCTCGATATTTTTCCATGAGTAGGTCTTGCGTCCAGCCGCGAATCTTGGCTGAGATGCGCCGGAACTTATCGGTGTAGTCCCTCACCGAGGACTGCCCTTGGGTCAACCTCCGCAGTTGGTTCCGGGCTTTTTCTTCTCCCAAGGGGTCCTCGTAGTGGTGTCGGAGGGCCCACATGAAGTTGTTCAGCGAACGCAATTCAGGCCCGGGGGCGTTGTGCAGGCTCACGTACCAATCGCTGGCGGTGTCCTTCAGCTTGGACCTGATGTAGCCAATCCGGTCCCTCTCGGTGGGGTAGAGATGTCCCCAGGTGTCTAGGAACCGCTCGATCTCTAGCAGGAAGAACCGCAACTTCTCGGGGTCCCCATCAAAAGTAGCCGTCAATGGATCGGCGGGGGCCGGGCGAACCACCGGCCCTGCCGGCACTGGGGCCGGCGCCGGTATGGGTGCGGGCACCTGGCGGGGAACGGCCGGGGGACCTGCGGCGGCACTTGCGGCGGCACTTGCGGCGGCACTTGTGCGGGGACTCCCCCGGGAGGCACCACCGGTTGCTGGACTCTGACCGCGGGAGGTCCTCCCCCGGCTGGTGCTGGCTGAGCCGCTTGCATAGCCGTGAGGGCGTCCCGGAACTGATACTGGAGATCGAGGGCTAGCTCTCGCAACTCGGTAGTAAGCTGGAACCGCAAATCTCCCATCATCCGGTCAAGGGCTTGAGTCTGGTCTTCTCTGTAGGGATCGGGCCCGTACGGTCCCGTTCTCTCTCCTTCCAGGGACGGGAGACGTGAGTCTCCTCCGTAGGTCGTCTCGCGTTCGTCTCCCAGGAAACTCGGCTTCCCGCGGTCGAGGTGATCCCCCTGGAACGAAACCCGTGCCCCTTTCCGATCGTGCACCCAGGAGTCTACGGTCCCGCGACCGAAATTGCTCCATGAGTACCTCGGGGTCACGCTCTGAAGAGGAGGTGGGCGCGGGATGTAGTGAGCCCCTTGAATCGTAGTCACTGGTACTTCGGGCTCCCCTCCGCCGCCTCCACCACCGGCCCCCTGATCCCCAGGGGTGGCCGGCGGGTCTTCAGGAGTAGTAGGGATGGGAAGAGTACCGTCATCCGACATGGTCAGGAACGGCCAAGTCCCAGTCACAGATCTCTGACAATCTGTGAGACTTCTGCTCAAAGTAGTCAAGGATCAGATCTTTGTTGATGAAACACAGTTCTTTATTTCCAATCTCTACATTGGTACAGCTTCTCGGATTATTGTCAGAGATAACGCATATGACAGAAGCAGGTCTATTATTCCTTTCAAGACAGTTTGAATTACCCATAGGTAGCCAATCACTAAAGGGGAAAAACGGCAGGCAAAAAGGGTCTCTGGCCGTTTGCTTCCCACAGGAAAGAAAGTGAGGTGTTAAGTTGTAAATTTCCTCTCCCAAACCAGACCCCTTAGATGTTACCATTTCACATAACAATCGCTGGCCTCGAGGCTTTCGCACGTTGATAAGAGATGGGACTTGTCCTCCCTTGCAGTCCCAGCCGGGATGAATGGAATGCGGAGGCAGGAGTGTGAGAGGCCCATTGTTCCCATACTTTGAAGTTGTTACACAAACCAGGCCTGGTCAGGGTCATAAACCTGGGGTCATATAGGCTACATACATACTGGCCAAAGTGAGGGTTTACATGGGGGAGGGGGCAACTACATGGCAGGTGTTATAGAAACATTCATAGAAACATACATGGCAATAGGAAGCATAGCAGCAAGCAATAGAAATACTTTGTCTGAATCAGCAGATTCTGACAGATAGAAGCCCTCCAGGAGCCTCTTTTGGCCCCCGGGACGCATGCTTGACACCCCTGAGCTACATCCTCCCTAAAGTTTCTGATACTAATTTTCCATTACTCAAGATAGTTTTTCGTAATTATTTGTTTCAGACTAGTCTATGGGGATGCTACACACATCATTTTTTCTACAGGCAGCTAATGCCTATCTGGAATAAAAATATGTCTAACCTGTCATATGTAATATTTGATATGAGTGTTTATTTTGCTGCTGGGTTTATTTTTGGGAAGATGACATGCAGAATATGAAGTGGGCTGGACAGAACTCTTGCAGCTAATTCCAAGATTTGTCAAAAGTAGTAAACATAACACCAAGTAGTACATCTTTCCAAAAAGCAATTGACTTATGCTCTTGTCCTTAAGGTATGTGGTGGATTAAATGACTTTACTTTGGCATGAAGATTATCCCCACATGCTGCTTCTAACATACAATTTGCTGTGATAAGGTACTCATCCTTTTGTATGCACAGAGGCCGAGGACAGACTCATATTCTGCCGCACCTCCGCGGCGCTGCAGAATAAGGCGGGGGGAATTGCCCCCGCCACGCGGCGTTCGCACACCACCTGAAGGAAGCCACCCACAGCGTTCAGACTGCGGGTGGCTTCCTAGGGCGGCGTGTGAATGCCGCGCGGCTCCCCCTCCCGGTGCGCATTCACACCCGCCAGAGGCGGGTGGAACGCGTGCCGCAGCAGCCAGAGCACCACTTTTAAGTGGTGCTTGGCTGCTGTGGGAGGAGTGCAGCATCGGACGCGATGCGTCCAGGCCGCCTCCTCGTGGCAGATGCGGCCGTCTGAACGGCCGCTCTGCCTCCACTTTTGAAGCGGAGACAGAGCGGCCCAGACTGCCAGTCTGTCCTTGGCCAGAGATCTGGAATGCTTTCAAGATGCTGTGACAAGAAATGTGTTCAACCTATGCTATCTTCCTCATCCCATCTTTGCTCAGTTCTCATTTCACAAAAACAACTGTACAACCCTGGTGGTAATATCCATTCTTGATATAAAGGTAATGATTAATCAGACAACTAATGCAAAGCAGGCAGCCTCTTTCTGCTGTGTGACTGGCTAGGAGCTTCACTTTCCCTGCCAACATGCTTGAACATTCATCATGGGTTGATTTCCCCTCCATCAGGAGTGATAAAGCCTGGAATGTGATCAGACTTCGGAAAAGCCCACCTCACCAATTTCAGCTGAACTGAAGAGAAAAGCTCTCTTCAGATGTTTGAACGGGCTGGTATAAACATGGGGCATGGAGTAGGATCACATGGGTGGGCAGGAAGTAGTGGCATGCTAAACATACATTTATTTGAATATATGCATTGAATCTATACGAGTGCAGCTCTCTCTGTGTGCCTGAAAATCTTCAAAAAATAGGGCTGCCATTGGGTGGATAGAGCTGTATGTTTATATAGATGTATGCACATAGGATCTTCCTATATAGTCAAATGAAGCACATAAGTAAAAAACAGAGTTTGCTACTGTGATCCTACTTCCAATTTATCCCCACCCCTGACCATCTGGCTAGAATCTCTACTTGGAATATGAATTTTCAAATTAGTAATACCATTAATCTGAAAACAAATCAAATTCATGTAACATACCTTGCTTCTATTTCCCAGAAAGTGGTATCGTCTGACAACCAGGGATTAGACGGGTCAGGTGCCAGTAGAAATGGGTCATATTCCACATACTGCTCCGTGTAAACTAATAGACTAGAAAAAATAATTTGATATTTTTTAAGATGAATGTTGGTTGAGACCTAATTTTTAAAGGTTAAATTAATGTATGGTATTGTATGATGCGTATCAAAATCCAATATATTTTTGTTTGCATGTTGACACAATCTAGTATCTAGCAATGAGTTTAGTACAATTAAAACAATCAACTTTTTAAATGAAAAAAGACATGGCAACATACGTACCTTTCTGCAACTTTTGACATTTTTAACCGATGTCTATCTAGCTGTATTTGCCAATACTTTATCTATAAAATGTGAAAACAGAAGACTGATATAAGAAAATGATTCCTCAGCTGTATTTTCAGATAATATAATTTTTCAATATGAACAATTTAATTTAGGTTCATAGGAAATAATAATTCTGCATAGGAAAGGCATGCAGTTCCCTGAGCTTTTATACACAGGACTGGGTACAAATCAGATAGAGGACACAATACATCCAAAAAGTAGAGCAAGCAAGTCTATGGGAGATTTGCCAGTGGTGTGTGGATGACACACAAAGTATGTTTACTTTCTCACTAATATCTGTAAGACTTAAATATGGTTAACTTTTGGTAGATCATGATTTAAAAATTGAAAGGTAATGCCATGACTGAAACAGAGTCAAATACTTTGGAAGCTCAGGGGTTCAATTTCACATGCTTAAACTTCTCCAGCTGTTTAACTTTGGCTTATGGTGCTTCAAGACACTGCTGACAATCCACAGCACAGTGTAGACAATGCAAAAACTTTTTTGAATACTACGGGGTATAGGTTGAGCCTTCAATATATTGACTTTGCATTTAGCATTTGCTCAAAGCACTTAAACATTATCTCAAGAGTCCTTACAACAGCTCTATAAGGTAGGACATTATTATCAACTCCCTATTGCAGATAAAGGACTGAAGAACAGCAATGTCGTGAGGTGAAATCTGAACCAGGAATTTCCCAGCTGATGACTCTCACACTTCGGTAGGTCGGTAGGTAGGTGGGTGGGTGGGAAGAGAGAGAGAGAGAGAGAGAGAGAGAGACTATCTACCTTTAATTCCCTCCCCACCCCACCCCACCCCGAACTGGTTTGATGCAGTTTTTAGAGACTTGCAAACCTCTTGACGCAATTCATCTTCTGTGGGTGGTTTAGTTTCTGGCACTGGTGTGTGTGTGGGACTGTGACTTCGAATGTCATTTTGTAATCCATAGACAGACTGTACATAAACAAGAAAGAGAGAAATGAATACGTAGACAGTCCTTTCTCATGTACAGTAATCCTAATTGCACATAAACTTGAACAAAGTACTCGGTACATCAATTTCTCAAGACCTGCTTCAGTATGTTAAGTTATGTATTCCTTGTCATGACTATGACCCCATACAGACCCTCAACCTATCCTCCAGTGAGCTCTCTGACCCTATGGTAGCTTTACATTTTCACCTTATGTCGCCTCATATGACTCACTCTGATGTAGGTGTTTGTTTAGACATTTTTGTTCTCTTTACTTTCCCTCTGGATTGTATTATTACATTATCTCCCCATTTGCTGTCAATCATGGTCTGTTCCCACATCTTATTTTAGTGGTTCTCTTATAGTTTAACCCTTTCCTGCATTCACATGCCTTCCCTTTTTCCTTTTCTCCAGTTTAAAAGGGTCTGTATCATTTTAAACACAGACAGCTGAGGGAAGCAGTCCTTCCAAAGTTCAACAGAAAAGCAGGTGGAGAATAGATAAAGAGTACACATTACTAAACTTACATGGAAGCAGCCCCTCCCACACATCCCTCAAAAAGTAGGCACCCTCAAAAAGAAGCCGAGATCTGTGAATATTCTAAGCACACGTGGAGAAGCAGTTACACAACCACCATCACCACATGAAATAGAACAGATCTACAGATTAGTGTGAATCTGTAAAGTGGCTGCTAATTATCTGAGTGTTCCTGGTAGGGAGGATTTTACCACACATCAAGTGCAGATGTGAAGTAGGATGTGTCCATCTGTGTTCACCATCTGTAAATGGCAGATTTCTGAAAGCTGATTTATGTAACATTATAATAGTTACATTTGATCATGTTAATATTTTATTGGAGGCTGAAGAATAGAAAATGAGGGGGAAATGATCCATAAACAAACAGCTCTTATCCTCACTGGGAGAAGAAAATGGAAACACAGAAGTACAGTGTCATAATAGATTGCTATTTGTATAGTTCCCCAGTGTGTGCCAGACGCTTGATACATGACTAATTTCAATTCTTGGCACAACTCATTAACACATATTGTATCCAAAATGTCATTACAACTGAGTGGCTAGCAGTTGCCTTAAATCCAACTATAATCCTGGTCTGTGGATTGGGCTGCTAGTCTTCAGTTTTTCTCTGTATCTTGAGTGCAAAGTTTTTTAACCAACTGACAAAAGTATTGTTTAGAGTATTATCTATAACTTAAACTGTAACTCTTATTTTGAAAGGACTGGTCCCTAGGAGTGCTAAAAGCCAGAAAACAAATGTTTGAAAAAAAATGTGTTGGAATATTGATTTGGATTAAAACCCCCAAAATTTAACTGAAAAGCAGATTTTTTTTTCTTACAAGAGAATTTAAGAAAGCATTCCTCTGCTGCATCCTTCAGTTAGATAATAGTGCCAGAAATTCTTCACATGTCTAATTTATTGCTTGTTTATTATTCATTGTATTTATATCCTGCCTTTTTCCCATCACAAATCTTCAGTGGCTCACATGGAATTCCCAAAAAATTATCCTTCCACGTCCTGATCAGGTACAGTTAACTGCAAGCAGTGGTGTCATGTATACATCCACCCAAGAAAGCAAAAGGTGGGAGCAGGACCCAATACAGCCACTGCTGCCATCACCGAGATAAACATGGCAAACAGTGAGACTGCATGGTGGTGGGTACGGGATCAGCAGTGAACCCTCCTGGGGTCCCAGGTGCTGCATGATGTTTTAAGTTATCACTAACTTGCCTTAAGCACCCTCCCACACTTTAAGAGAGTGGGTGGCTGTGAGCACTAAGGATGATGGTGAACTATTAAGAACCTTAAATGAACACTTGAAGCTGCCTGAATCAAACCAGCTAGCTCAGCGTTGTCTACTTTGATGGCTAACAAGCTCTCCGGGGTCTTGACAGAAAAACAACTCTCCCAGTACCTGAGATCCTTTAAACTGAAAATGCCTTTGGAACTGTGTATGAAGAGTACAAATATCCCCAGTCTATGCATTACAATGTAGGTGTCTGGCCATGTTTCCGATCAATTATTAATGGAACCATATTGGGAGAAGGCGAGCATGTCTTCTCACCACTCTGTTCTTTGATTTAAATAATCCCCCCAAACTTTAATTAGCCCCAACAAAAACCAAACAAATAAATGCAGACAGCCCTATTGTGCATGGATTTCTGTGCTGCCAGATTATAGCAGCTTCAGGGGAGAAAGGATTGAGGAGATGTTAACACACTATAAAGGAAGTATAAAACCGATTTTGCCTACCCATGATGTGCATATGCAGAGTTGGGATTCCAACAAACTGGGATTCCAAACCCAGGCTAAGGCCTAGTAAAGAATCCTGGGGTGTGTATGTGGCAAAGTAATTCTGGTTAAGCCACACACCTGCATTTTGACATCACAGAGAATTGCATTTAGTTTTAAACCAGGATTCTTTCATCATGCTTCATATTAAAAGGGAGCGAGATGCATGTGTGAGTCCAACAACAAGCTGGGTTCATGCAAATTCAGATTTTATGTTGGCTTGATGTGCCATCTGAATGTAATCAAAGTGTTATCCTGTTCTTGATGAGAAGGACAGAGAGGAGATTTGAGTGATGGTTGGGAAGAGCTGCCAACTGAACATGTCTCCCCTAAATTATACCCTACAACTCACTCACGTGGGAATGCATTGGTAGGTCTGTCAACAGCTACAACAGCACACCACTCAAAATTTATGAAGTTTGCTATTTAGATTCAGCAGAATTTCATATATTTCTAGAAAGATTCAGGCCTTACATACAAAAAAACCTTGCCAAGAGTAAACAGAAGCTTGTTTCTATTTTAGAAATGATTTATTAATCCCATATATGCCCAGAAATATAGGCCTCTTCAATGTAAGGCAAGATTTTTACCATACATGTAAATGATCATTGAAAAGCAGAACCTACCTTCCTTGTTTTGTGAGGATTTCTCATTCTAGAAGACTTTTTAATATCCACTTCAGTAGTATTTACACATCCAGGCTAAAGGTTTAAGACAAGAAAAAATATATGTGATTTTCCATTTCATATTTATTGCTGTCAGTTGCCAAATCTGTCTCTGACTGCAGCCATTAGGACTGCTGTTCCCTGTCAGTCAGTCTCTCCTGCCTCCTCAATAGCAAAGGCCCCCCTGACTGACAGAGGAAGATGTGGCTGAAAGAGAAAGTAGCAAGACTACAGCAAAGTCAACTTTGGCAAAGATCATTTTGTGAAGGGCTAGGCACAGCATCGACCATTGGAAACACATCCTTCTTGTCTGCAAAGTAGGGATGCTTCCAAAATTCTCCTTAATTGAAACTTTCCCCAGAATGCTGGAGTTCCAGATTCCCTAGTCTTCTTTCCAAAGCTCAAACAATGGATTCAAAATTCTTCCCTGTTTAATTGTGTACAAAGTGCTGCGTGTTTGCAGTTTGCTGTCGCTTTCAATTCAGATCTCTTCCCCCCCCCCCTCCGCATATGCTTTGGTGAAACACTGCAAAGATCTAGTCTTGGTGTGATTGTATACATGTTGCATCCTTTGCGTGTGTGTTTACCACTGCGTTTTTTAAAAAAACTGCATAAAATGAAGCAGAATTCAGTCATAAATGTGACACAAGGTGGCTTTTTGCAGTATTTTAGTTATGTACCTGGGTTAATTGGCAATGTTGGGGTGGAGCTGTAAACGAGCTGAAGAAAATGAAGGCTGTGGCAAATGGCATAAGATTCAATTCCAATATTAAGTTAAGTTTAGATATTCTTCTAGTTAAACCAAAGCTAAGGAGGAGTGGAACACAGCACTTAGTTCTTTAGCATTTCCTCCCAATAGATGCTCAACTGGTGCCAAGCTTACATTCCTTCAGGCATCAGTCAAAGTAGCTCTATTTATTTATTTACTTCATTTACAGTTCTAACTGCCATGTCTGTACAATCCCACCCCACCCCCTGCCGCTATGTTAGTTTAGACTTCTAATGCTGTTTCTTGATTTTATGTTCTTAATCTGATGTGTTTTGAATTGTTCATGGTTCTTCTTTCTAGGGGTTGTTTTTGTAGAATCCGACTCACTTTAAAGTGTTGCATTTTAAGATTTTTAATTGAACTGTTGTAGCATATAAATATGTCGTGAATTGCCTCGATCACAGACTTGTAGTGAGGCAGAATACAAATATTTTAATTAAATTCTGGAACAATAAAGGAAAGGAATGGAAGGAATCCACTCACAGCTAGTCAGAAGTCTCATCTACTGGAGCACCTTGAATGGGTGACTGGCTTCAGCAGCCCAGTCTGGCTCCATTCCAGATACTTAAGCTAGATTGCCCTAGTGCATTCTACATGTCCTTGAGGATGGCTGTCCTGAAGGAACTGGGTCATTAGCAACAGGCAAGTCAGATTTGCAACAGTGAATGCCAACATTTACCCACGAACTGTTTTTTTCAAAAAAACAAAACAGAAACAAATCTCAGAAAGATAAAGAAAACCAATGGTTACCATGCACAGCCCCAGGTCAGATGAGTTTAGGATTGGCAGGTCTTACCTGGTGACTGGCCGGGGGGGGGGGGGGGGGGGGCGTGTTCCAGTCCTGCTCTGTGAGTTTTCTGGTGTATTTTGTGATGACCTCACCCAGAGGTGACATCATCATGCCAAGCATGTCGGGCAGGATGCTCTACCATTTGGGAAAAAACTCTATGGTCACCAATCCTCCCTCTAAGCCATGAAGTCTTGTGAGCAAAAAGCCTACTTCATGAGCTACTGGCATTAAAATTGTGAGCTAGCAATTTGGCTACTGCATAAATTAGTTTGCTCTGGAGCCATCCTTTTTGAGCAAAGACAGAAATGTGTGAGCTGGAGGCTAAAAAACTGTGAGCTAGCTCACACTAACTCAGCTTAGAGGAAACACTGTCACCATGGAGTTTTTGCCCAAATGCTACAGCATTCCCTGCATGATTACATTTCTCCTGGGTGATGTCACTGCGCTGGGCATGTTGGGCAGGATGGGGCTCTTTGGGGGCAGGGCTCCCCCTACCAACCAGCTGGCCAGTGGAGGATTGAGACCCCTGAAATCGGGGGGAAACCCGCCCCCATTGGAAGGATGGCAACCCTAGGTGAGCTGCTCTTCTAATTTTGGCTTAGAAGCTAAAAAAATAATCTGACTTTACAAATTTTTAAAAATCACATGTGCATCTTTTGTTTGAATAAACACTATTAAATGGTGATGAAGAATGTAGTCAGCCATCCTTAGCTCAACCTATAATAGCCATAAAGCTTCTGTTCTTTCTTAAACAACCAGTAATTAAAACTTCTTGCAATTGGTGCTTTATACGTTAAAGTTTTGTGTAATGATTTCTTAAACAAATTTAGATACTTTGTGGGAGAATGATGCTTACTGGACACAATCTGCTTTTAAGCTAGTACCTCTTTAACATAATAATTAGTCTCAAGGTACAATTATCACCAGCTGTGCTGTCTTTTGCAATCCTTCTTTATGTAGATCATGTGGCTTTTGTTAATTATGGACTCTTTGTATCTATCACTGTCCATGCTGATTGGCAATAGCTTTCTAGGTTCCCATGAAGAGGTATTTTCTCATCACCTTTTAACTAAGGAGACAGTGTTTGGACCTAGTGCTGCAGGACGGAGTGAGCTCCTGTCTCTGGCCCCAGCTCCTGCTAACCTAGCAGACTGAAAGCAAGAAATTGCAAGTAGATAAATAGGTACCACTTCGGTGGGAAGGTAACAGTGTTCCATGCATCTCGGCGTTTAGTCATGCCGGCCACATGACCATGGAAACGTCTTTGGTCAGCGCTGGCTCTTTGGCTTGAAAACGGAGATGAGCACCACATCCCTAGAGTTGTATTCGACTGGCTTTCGAGCAAGGGAAACCTTTACCTTTACTAGTATCAGAACTTCAATAGGTATGATGCAAAGTAGGTGTGGAGTTCATGCAATCCGGCCATGCCCACAATGTAACATGTGATGTGATAGTATGCATCATTTAGATGGTCTTTCCTGAAAGAGGAAGGATCATGATACCTGTCTGTGCAGATGGCCATATTAAACCTTATGGTGTAGATGTGGTAGGAGAGCTTGAGTCTCTATGCTCTCTCACCATTCTGACAGAGAATCTACAATAGTTGTATGAACTGGGCCAAAGAAAACTTTTGACTTTTTTTTTTTTATTTTCAGAGCACCCACTGCAAATGACACTGTTTTATGCAATGCTGATCTTCAAACATAATCTGCAAAAAATAGTCCACTGAGTATTCTTGACTAATGACAGAACCTAATTTCAGAAACATATGGTGTTTGTTCTGATTTCATTTTATTACCTGGCACCTATCTTACTATCCATTAGGCACTAAGCCAAAACATTTATTTTTACCCAGGCTTCTAAATGAATAGTTCAACATCATCACCATCATTATTATTATCATTATTAATAGATATTTGACTGGTAGATGGTGTTCTGCAGTTCAAGATCTAGCCAAGTTCTTGGGAGTTGCAGAGGTATCTTCACAGAATTCTTGCTGTTTCCATTAACACTGTCTTCTGGAGCTGAGCTGGTGTTATTTGCATAGTGCCCAGAATGTCCAAGTGTTTCTTGAGACTTCTAGGCACTACTCCAAAGGCTTCAATGACAATTGGCATGATGGTAATCTTCTCCCAGTGGCGCTCTAACTCTATTCATAGGTCTTGATATTTTGTGATCTTCTTCTGGTCTTTCTTTTCTATTCTGCTGTCTCCTGATTTTGCAATGTCAATTATCCAAACCCTGTTTCTCATTTTTTCCCACAACTGTAATATCAGAGGTGTTACGCTCCAGGTGTTCATCTGTTTGCAATCAGAAGTCCCAAAGAATATTTGTCTCATCATTCTCTATTATCCTGTCTGGTTTGTGCTCCCATGAATTTTTTTTGTCTTGCAAAATCGTTATTTGCTGTTACCAGTGGTCTTCTGAATTTTTGGCTTTCATACTATTCGTTTTGAGTGCCTGCTCTTGTGCATTTCTTTCTTCAAGTACCCATTTTGGAGACACTTCCAGGTGTATTCATTATAAACTTTATTCTCTATGTCTTTCAAATATTGCCCATGCAAGTGCTTTTCCTGCCAGTTGTCAGAATGAGATTTAATTTCAATCTTTTTGTAATCTTCTTTGCATTCTGTAACCTTAAGTAATTCTGCCTTGTACACTTCCACTAGAAGCTTCTCTTTGCTTTTTTTGGTGGAATCATTCAGTGCTCATTTTTGTTCAACTGCTTGCTTAACTTTCAGGAGACCTCTTCCATCTAGTTTTCTTGGTAATTAGAGACCATCAACATCACTTCTTGGGTGTAGTGAATGATGCACAGTTGTTCTTATTATTGTTATTGCTGCTGCTGTTAATCATCATCATCATCATCATCATTTACTTTTTATTTACTAAATTTATATCCCACCTTTCAACCCTTACTTTCTGCCCAGGAAAGGCAGCAGCTGGCTAACCAGTTGAAGCTAGTGAAAGGTGCTTCTGGCTACAGCTGCCACCTGCTTATTCAGCAGTACGACCAGGTTCAAGAGCATCCTCAGACTATGGACCTGTTTCTTCAAGGGGAGTGTAACCCCATCCAGAATGGGTGATGCTTTAAATCCCCAGTCAGGTGTGAGAGAGACACAGAGTCAATCAACAACAAGGGTCCTTAACCACAAAATCTTTATTGGAGAGAGGTCATAATGGTCATCTGCACTTTTCTGTGTTAGTAATGACATGCAATCACTAGGCCAGAGTAAATATACAGAATTTAAAAGGGTTCAATTCGATTAGTACATCCAATCAAAGGTGAGATAAAAAGGCACTAAAAATACTGGCTCTTTGTTCCCAAAGTAAAAAGTGGGAAAGCAACACTTCTAGACCTGAAATAAAACAGCAGCTGGTATACAGACACCCAAGGTCAGAAAAGCGGGAGAGGCAATAAGCGTGCCATGAGAATGAGGCAGGGAAGACAGAGAGGAGGCGAGTAAGACATTCCACAAACATGAGATTCTCCAAGGGTCAGGAACCACTTCCCGCCCGGGGGATGGCAGCATTAATTGACATCAGGCCTTCCACCCACCAGCAGCACTTTCATCTTGTTAGGATTAAGCTTCAGTTAATTAGCCTACATCCACCCCCCAAAAATGCCTCCAGGCACTGGTTCAGGGTTTCTTCAGCTTCCCCGGGATCAGCTAGAAGTGCAAGACAGAGCTCAGAGTCATCCGCATATTGGTGACTACCAGCCCATATCTTCAGATGACCTCACCTAGCAGTTTCATGTTGATATTAAAGAGCATAAGGGACAAGATGGAACTTTGGGGATTTCTGTAGGCCAGAGGCCAAGGGGCTGAACAGGAGTCCTCCAGCACCACCTTCTGAAACCTACCCTCAAGGTAGGATCAGAACCACCACAGAATGATGCCTCTCAATCCCAGTCCACATAGATGGTCCAGAAAGATACCATGAACAGCCCTGACCTGGATAGCCCAGATGAGTCCGATCTTATTGGACCTCGGAAACTAAGCAGGGCCAACCCTGGAAAGTATTTGGATGGGAGACCTCCAAAGAATGCCAGGAGGCAGAGGCAGGCTATTAAGCCACTTCTCTGAACATCCTCCATGCCCCATTAGGAGTTGCCAGAGATTGCTATGACTTCCAGTCATGGATACACACGCACACACACAAAATGCAAATATACCCCCCCCAAAGCAGAACAAAACAGAAAGACACCATGAACAATGGCATTGAAAGCCACTGAGAGCTTCAGGATAATGCACAAAATCAAACTCCTTCTGTCCATCTCCCTGTGCAAGTCATCCACGAGGGTGACCCATAACCAGGACTATAGTGGAAGGAGTCAAAACAATTTGTCTCATCCAGGAAAGCTTGGAGTTGTCCAGCCACCACCCATTCAATCACCTTGCTCAAGAATGGATCATCTGAGACTGGTCAATAATGAATGAGATCTCCTGGGTCAAGGGTAGGCTTCTGTAGAAGTGGTTTTGCTCTGAGAGCTGCTTCAAGACAGAAAGGTGGCATATACATTTTCTAAATAAATGATAGTAAACAATCCCTCTTTCCCAAAAAGAGTAATAGGAACTACTTAATATGATACAGTCCAGTAGCCTCTCTAATATCAGATAGATTGCAGGCTGAGGATTAACTCATATCTTATATTTGACTGTACTGATGGTCTCCAACCTGTATTGCTTCTTGGGAGATGTATTTGTGTGGCAATATCATGACTCACATGCCTGTTCTTTTCTCTGATCTACTGCGCTCCTGAAATGGAACTCAGAAAATAAAATGTTCAAATTTTTTGCTTAAAGGCAGGTAGTTATTTACTATTCTCAAAAGACTGTCAGATGATGTTCAGGCAATTTGACGTTCTTTGTTGTGAAACATGGAATTTTTAAATGTATGACTGGATCACTCAAGGAAATCTGTGTTTTTTCTCCTTCTAACATTAACATAAAATGCTGCAGAGATAGATGCCTAACATTCTGTGGTCTGATCTACAGCTATGTATTGCTTTTATAGTAATGAAAAGATTAGATGGTTTGGTTGGGAAGAGTTTAAAATTTGATGTTTTTAGACATTTAATAGTACATGAGTTTGTGTATGATAAACTGTACTTGTCCCTTTTCCTGTTCTTATTGTTCAGTTGCACAGTTGAGTCCAACTCTTTGTGACCCCATGGACCACATCACGTTAGGCCCTCTTGTCTTCCATCGTGCTCCAGAGATTGCTCAATTTCATGTTCGCTGCATCGATAACACTGTCTAACCATCTCAGATCCTTCTTTTTCCCTCTTCTTGAAGATGGGGACAATATTTGCCTGCCTCTGATGTTCTGGCACCTCACCTGTTCTTTAAGAATTCTCAGAAATAATGGACTGAGGCTCAGAAATTACACCCACCAATTTAGTACCCTTGGATGCAGCTTATCTGGCCCCGAGGACTTAGTTTCTTTTAAAGAAACTAGGTGTTTATGTACTACCCCTATGCCAGTTATAAGCTGCAACTCCCTTCCCTCATCATGTGTTCTGTTTTTGCCATATTGAGCACCATTTCCCTTGCAAGAGAAGACTGAGGAAAAGTAGGAATTGAGCAGTTCTGCCCTCTCTTCATCACCTGTTACAATTTCACTTTCCTGTCCCCGCAATGGGCCTACCATATCCTTGCTCTTTTTCTTACTTTGAACATAAGAAAAGAGCCCCTTTTTTGTTGTTTTTAGCATCTCTCACTAGCCTGAGCTTTAGCTTTCCTAACTCTCTCTCCAAGCATTGGTTATTTGTTTATATTTGTCCTTGGTTATAAGGCCCTCCTTCCACTTTCTGAATGAGTCTTTTTTTATTTCTCAAGTCATTAGAAAGCTGTTTATGGAGCCACCTTGGCTTCTTTAGGCTCCTCCCATTTTTCCTTCTCATAGGAATTGTTTGTAATTATGCCTTCAGTATTTCACTTTTAAGAACCTTCCATCCTTCTTGAACTCCCTTCTCTTTAAGTATTTCTGACCATGGGATTCTACCCAGCATAACGTTAAGTTTGTCAAAATTTGCTTTCCTGAAGTCCAACCTATATGTCTGACTATGTACAGCTTTTACCTTCCCCAAGACTGTAAATTCCAAAATTACATGGTCACTACTACCCAGGGTGCCCACTACTTCACCTCATCAACCAATTCTTCCCTGTTGGTAAGAATCAAGTCCAAGATAGCAGATCCCCTTGTTTCCCACTCCACTTTCTGGAAAATGAAGTTATCAGCAAGACGAGTCAGGAATTTATTGGACCTTTCATTTTTAGCAGAATTGGACTTCCAACAGATATCAGGGTAACTGAAATCTCCCATGATCACTGTGTCTCGTCTCTTTCAGAACATTGTAATCTGTCAACAGGAGTGTCACTTTGAAATCCTCTGCCTGGCTTGGTGGTCTATAGCAGACCCCATCATAATATCACTATTATTTCTTTCTTCTTTTATTTTTATCCAGAAACTCTCAACTGGACATCCATGCTCAGATTCACGAATTTCCACACAAGTATATACCTCCTTTACATATAGTGTGACTCCTCTGCCCTTCATTATTTGTCTGTCTCTTTTAAATAAGTTATACCCCTCAATCCTAATATTCCAATTGTGGGTATCATCGCATCAAGTTTCAGTAATGCCTATTAGGTCATAATCCTCTTGCTGTATTAGGACTGAAAGTTCCGCCTGCTTGTTTCCCATGCTCTGTGCATTAGTGTAGAGACATCAGAATCCACATTTTATGCACCCTGAGGAATTTGCTTCTGTACTTACATGTGAGTTAATGTTATTTAGCATACGTGCTACTCCCCACAAAACTTTAGAGTTCTTATCTCCAGTTATTGGCATCATTATGGGCTTTGCATTTTTATCTTGCTCCCCCACAGGATTTAGTTTAAATCTCTCCTTATTAGGTTTGCAAGGCTGTTTCCAAACACATTTTTTCCTACCCTTGTGAGGTGTAAACCATCTCCCGATAGAAGAGCTTCATCTCGAAAGCGTAAACCTTGGTCCAAAAATCCAAACCTTTCCTAAAGACACCATCTACATAGTTAGTCATTGATCTGCAGTATTCTTCTTTCCCTTCCTAAGCCACAGCCTTTGACAGGAAGAACTGACGAGAATACAATCTGAGTTTCCAATTCCTTTACCTTTTTACCCAGGGCCACATAGTCTCTTTTAATCCATTCTGGGCTGTGCTGGGCAGTATCATTTGTTCCCACGTGGATGAGCAAGAAGGGATAATAATCTGTGGGCTTGATGAGTCTTCCTAAACATTCTGTCACATCCTGGATGCATGCACCTGGTAGACAGCATACCTCTCGAGACAACATCCAGTTGGCACACTGTAGCTTCTACCCCTCTCAGTAGGGAGTCCCCAATTACCAGCACATGCTTTCTCCTATATTGGGGAGCAGAGGCTCGAATCCTCTGATCCATAGGGATCTGAGAAATTTTCTTTAAGCTTCATGGAGGCTGGGGGAGGAGCCCTTGTTCCAGAGGTTCAGAATCAATATCTGTGGGGAGATCCAGGAACTGATTGCTTAGTAACAGAGGCTCAAAATGTCTCTTGATCTTCCTGCTCCTGTGAGTTACATTCTTCCATGTGCCCTCCTTTTGTGTTGGGTGCTCCTCCAGTTGCTGAGACCTTTCCCTCCTCCTCCTCCTGTTGCCCCCTCAGGAGTGCTTCATGCATTCTGTCCATGAATTCTTCACCATCCCTTATAAACTGGAGTATGGACAAGCATGCCTCAAGTCCCTGTCTCTTCTCCTCCAGTAGGGCTACCAACTTACACTTGCTGCAAGTGTAATTGCTGTTACCCTCAGGTAAGAATACAAATATGCCACAGACTTTGCACGTCACTGCCTCAGCTCCCTCACCAGCCATGCTGCTGCAAGTCATTGAATAATTAGTTCAGTTTATCTTGCACTTCCCTGATAACTCCCCTGCCAAACTGCCTCTCAAGACTACTTGTGAAAGGTTTGCAAAAGCCAAAACTAACTTAGCAAATATAGAATGTAAGAGCTACTCAGCCTTCTATGGGGCCCCAGGCTAAGAGCTACAGCAAGAGCCCTTGTGTTCTCACCCTTCAGCTTGTGCCTCTGGCAAGGAGGAGCCTAATATTATTAAAGGCTCACCTAGCAGAGGGTGGGGCCAGCAGTCAGACCCAGGCAAAACTGCTTAAAGGTGCAATCACCCAGGCAAAAGAGACAAACAGAAACCACACTCCCTCAAATAAGCACCACTCTCCTACAGGTTATACACACCCACACTTTGTAGTGGGATATTATTAAACTTACACATTTGTGATTCTGAAAGGAAAAATAAAAGATCATATAATCAGTGGATATAACCGCACTGCCTCTGTGCCACATGACAACTTACTAAAAGCTGGTTAACACAAAGATAGAAGACAAATTGTAATCCCAGCTGTTGCCATTTCCACCCATTGAGCAGGAAATCAGGGGCATTATATCTTTGTGATAACCACCAAAAATTGTTTAAGAGAGTACAGCCAAAAAGTTTAAATGTGAAAGCGGAAAATATATCTTTGCAAACATGAGTACCATACAGCCCTGATTCCTAACTATGAAGAGTGGAACAGTCTTTGTAACATAGTTTGTCCCAAAACCCCAGCAGACTCTGAATCAGAGGTTTGGACAAGGATTTGGGAGATCCAGGTTCAAATCCCCACTTTGCCATGGAAGCTTGGTGAGTAACCTTGGGACCCCACCAACTGGAGCAGAGAGACAAAGAAAGAACAATGGTGCAGTGGGAAAATTTTTTATTCCAAAACATTTTCTGTATTAAGCTTCTTCAGAAAATGAAAGAGAAAAGTAAAAAAAAAGGTTAACAAGCATCTTTTCACTGTTTCTCTTCATTATTTGTTAAAAGCATATCAAAACAATGATAAAACATATTTTAAAAGATAGAACTTCTAAGCACATACAAAGAACACTGAATGATCAAAAGCCGCCACCACACAACTAGGAACTTAGAATGATGTTACAACAATGATTACAGGCATGCAAAACCAAGAGAGCTTCAAAGCATTTAATTTCAAAAAACAATTATTTCATAAACTGAATAAACACTTTTACACCAAAACAAACAAACAAACAAACTGTACCCTCCCTGAATCAGTTCTTCCCTTTTTTTTCTGAGCAATTCCTCCCTGTCCCATGATGCAGCCTCAAGAGAAGCAGGTTGCAATGTCCTCCTAGGACACCCTTTCATTGCCTCCTAGGACACCCTTTCATTGTGTCTCAAAGTCAGAGCTTCTTTATGGAAAGTTCCTCACTGGGCTAGTTTTGCAGACCTGATTTGGATTCTGCTCCTTGCCCAGCTGGATGGTTCCTTTGCATCTCTGATGGACAGAACTCTTGAGCCTCATAATATCATTTCTGGTGAGAATTGGTGGGGTCACTGTGTAAGGTGTGAAATGGTCTTAAAGAGAACAAAGTTTGGTCTCTTTCTGTATTTTTCTTCAAATCCAGAAATTCTCTTCTGTTCATGGCAAAAATGCATGTGCAAAACAGATGCTCTGTGCATACAATTCCTAGAGGAGCCAAACAGGTGTAGAAAACAGGAGCAGACCCACCATTCTGCCTTCTCAATACAGCGATCTTGATGAGAGGTTGTTATGTGAAGGCATCACATGACGATGAGCAAAGCCATTCTAAGGATTTTGCTTATTCCGACAAAGACACAATGGAAATACTTTGATGTTTAGATACCACAGTTTTGGAATGTGAATGCATCCAATCATAATGACCAAATGTATTCCTGAAAAAATTGTGTTGCCCAAAGCCAAAACTGTATTTCTCCTTATGATTTTAAATAGAGAGTATTAAGAAGGTATGCTCTGTTTCTGTGCCTATGTGGTATGTACTGTGCAGACTAGACACTCAACAAGGCAGCTGCTGTGTAAGTGCATGACATGTTTGTCAACTGCTGAAACTGACTTCAGAACTTAAATGTTAAAGGACTACATCCTGGCTTTTAACTTTCAGGTTTGGAGATTTAAAATACACTCCAAAATGAAAGCATACAAATGCATCACAGTGCAAAATACGCCCAGTGGCAGGCTACAGCTCCCAAGTGGAAGTGCAAGAATGCACACACCTAATAACTGGAAAGAAACTCTGCATGCACAAAAAAATATAAATCAGTTTAGAACTCATGGAGAAAATGTGAGAGCTAGATTTGACAGCAAGTAACACCTTAAAGAGGGCTGTGGTGGCTCAGAGGTTAAGACGCTGAGCTGCAGACTGGAAAGTCTGTAGTTTGGCAGTTCGAGACCCTAGTGCCATGTGATGGAGAGAGCTCCTGTCTCTGGCCCCAGCTCCTGCCAACCTATCAGTTCGAAAGCAAGAAACTGCAAGTAGAAAAATAGGTACTGCTTCAGTGGAAAGGTAACAGCGTACTGTGCACCTCAGCGTTTAGTCATGCCAGCCACATGACCATGGAAAAAGTCTTCGGACAGCACTGGCTCTGCGGCTTGGAAACGGAGATAAGCACTGCCCCCTAGAGTTGGATTTGACTGGCTTTCGAGCAAGGGAAATCTTTACCTTTACCTTTTTAACACCTTAAAGACCAACAAGATTTTCAGGGTATAAGCTTTAGAGAGTCACTGCTCCCTTTGTCACAGGAAGGAGTGCTCCGTCATCGCTTTCTAGCTCTCCTCCTAGGCTGCCTGCCTTAAATCAGTGGCAAACACCTCATCATTTCTTATTGCAGTTAGACATTTTTTAGTATTATTTATTTAGGGTTTTTATGCCACCTCTCCAGGAACCTGCGTGAGGCAGCTTACAAACTACAAAACAATAAAACGTTTCTTTAAAAAAAATTAATTAAAATCCAGCATTAAAACCCAGTCTAGCATAAAAAGATAGACCATACAAACAGACCACTGATAACCTAAAATAACCGTTTCCAGACTAAAGTAGTACGAAAAGATCAACCCCTTAATTAAAAAGCCTGGGTGAACAGAAACATTTGGCCTGGCGCCTAAAATACAGTATTAAAGTACTCTGGTTCCAGTCATGCCCAGCATCATTCTGAAGGCACGTATCTGTGGATTAAGTGTGTGTGTATACAATACAGATGAGTCCACCTGATTTTCTGACATGCATACAAAAGTACTTAGTAGTATTATTGCCAGTAATCCACATTTGATTATATTCTAGGGTGTCATTAGCAGGATTTTGGACGTTGGTCTATATTCCTCCACATTAAAAAAAAAACACTTATAAAATATTGTAAAGGGTTCTTAGATGTTGATTTATTTTCTAGGTAAGTTACAGTCTCCAGGGTCTTTTTGTTGTTGTTGTTCTACTTCCCCACCTTTCTGGCTCTTGACCAAGGGCAGAAAATGCTGCTCTGTTCTAAAGCTGTCATAAGGACCACTTGCCATCTGTAGCTGCTTCTTCCTTCATGTAATTCTCACAAGACACCCAACCAAAATCTTTGCAGTTTCCTAAAAACCTGTTGTTTTTTCATGCAAACTCTTCAATGCACTCATTACTTTCTTCTTCACAGAAACTTTACCAACCAAAATATTGAACAGAGTGGAATGAAACTATAATGTATTAGACCTCTATAAATGTTAAATCCATGATGTTTTCTTCTCAGAAAGATTATAAACCTTTAATAGCAGTAGCAGTGTGGAAACATCCCCAGTTATAACATAAATAGCTCTGTTTCTCCCTGCTTTTATGGTTTTATTGCCAGACTTCCTATGATTGGGCTTGTTAATGTTCTAATTTTTTTTAAAATAGGATGTTAAATCTTTATTGTTTTAGTTCTTTTTGGCAAACCACTTTGGAAACTTTATTAAATTAAACAGCAACATATATATTTATGAAAATTAAAAAGAAATAAAAACTAAACATTAGGACCATTACTATTTTTACACTGTTAAAATATGACATTGCACAGTCACAAAATTTATCTGTAGAAATGAATATTTAATATTGGCAAGTGTGCAATTTCTAGATCCTAGCTACAGTGAAAGAGGCTGACTTGCTTGCTGTTGGATACAGTGCCAGAATAATTCCCAGCAAAGGTAGCAAGTGGTATATGGAGAACTTTGGAAGGTCCCTCCAGAGTCCACAAAGAACTGATCCCAGCCTCTTGTCAAGGAACTGGACAGGTCTCATTTACATATCTACATGTTGGGCCTAGAGGCTTTAATTGGAACAACTCCTGCAGCCATTTTAACCACCCACAATGCAGCTTCTTCTTCCCACAGACCACCAGAAAGCAGATGGCTTCTCCTCCAAATATTAACAAATGTATGATGGGAATTGTGTCATTGTGATTATATATCAATAGCAATAAGCACATTTTCCACTCCAGCTTACAGGTAACATTGTGTTTACTAATAACAGCAAACAGCTAGGGACAGGTCAACCAATTCATGAGGTCCAAAACTGAGAAATAGTCCCGCGTAGTCAGTGAAAACAGGGTTATTTCTTCAAATCCCAGACATATGATAAGTCACCGTCTTGTATAAAATGATTTTTGGAGTTACATATTTACAAACATAAGTTAATACACATACCACTGGCCGGTGTACATCCCAAAATGCTCTCTCCTGGCTATCGAGGATTTTCCTCTCTATCTTGTCCCTTTTCTTGTCCACTCTGTCGATGGGGAGGTAGATATGCAACATAAAGAACATCAGTGGAAATGCCTTGTAAGATGGTAGCTGACAAATCCAGCAACAAAATGTCAGTGGGACTCACTTTGCTTGTGCTTCTGCTTGCATAAAAATAAACTCCCATTTCCGTGCAAATGCTCGCTGTAACCTGGCCAAGCTCTCCTGAAAACACACCACACGTTAGCAAGTTTCTAGGATAGCGTTTTACAAACTTTTAACAGGCTTCTTGGAATCAACTGTCCCACAGGCTGGCTACAGCCTGAAATTGTTGCTGATCCACATGCGATGCTGCCACTACACTCCATGTAAGTCTTCAGATGAATACGGGTGTGTGATTTTTTTACACTGCCATTTTAAATGACACAGTGGACATCTCTCTGGGATTCTGAAAAACTCTTAAAATACATTAACCTGAAATCATTTAATTTTTCTACAGATACTTGCCAGGAGTCTCCCACTGATATTATAGGATCCATATTGCTGGGATATGATAAGATGCTAAGGGCCATTAGACACAGAAATGTCCTAACCCTGCAACCTCTTTTTCCTCATTTCCCTCAGCATTCAGATGACCTGCTCTTACAAGTCAACCTTACATGTAAAAATGTAACATAAATAAGTGTTGGATACAGATCTACTTCCAAGTGAAGACTCAGGCATATATGTGTTACTCCAGATTCTATAAACACCCATGCCTTCCTCAGAAGTAAACTGTCTCTAAATAAACCTTTCTTACATTACATTTTTAGATCCAGGCACGACTCATGGGAAAACACAATGCAGAAGTCAATCCTGAGAAGCAACTGTAGCTGCCACAGGGCTTCGTCTACATTTACACTGGTTAAAAATGAAAACAGAACTTGGTCTCCTCTCTTCAGTCGTATTCTTATTACATGGGGACTAACTGACACAAAGTGAGCTTTGGAATTGGTCTCTAGCCGAACGTGTCGTCATCTTATCAGAAGAATATGAGAAAAGTATAATCTAGTCTGCAGCTCTGTAGGCTACTACAAAAATTATGCTGCTACTATTAATAAAGATACTTTAAACATTCCTTTTTCAAATAGTGTTTCTGAGCAGCAGAGAGCCACACTGCATATTATTTGAAGTGAGGTGCAAGAAGTCTTTCTAATACAAACTGGCACTAAGATGATGCATATGCTAGTTTCCCAATCCAGGAACCTGCAGTGAAAAAAAAGCATCCACAATACACTTTAAACAAGATAATCTTCAAGGTGACCCTCATTTGTGCTGTGTTGCAACTGTTTGGTTCATGTTCAACAAAGGCCTGCCTGTGTATATCATATGCCTAAAACTGAAGACTAGCATACTGCTGAACAAGCAGTCTCCTCACTGTAACTTGGTAGAAGCTTGAATGAAAGGATCTTGATTTTCAACATGGTTCCATTCTTCTTTCCCAGCTCAGCACTATGCAGTTCCTTTTAAATGCAGGAGTTTCAAAACCTTAAAACTCCAGTATCACTTTCAGGACACCAACATTTAGGCCATAGGTTCTCAGGTGGTATTTTCTGGGAGCTGGGTTCTTTTTAAAAATGTTGTAGTCTTGTTCCCTGCACACCACTGTGTTTCAGAGTCTCATTTACTTGACATTTCAGTTCCAGGAAAGGCCCCAGGTACTTACTGCTTCATAGTCTGCTAGCTCAAGCCGTGCTTTGTTTTGCATTGTTCGCTTGCAGAGGTAAACCGCTGGAACACAAAAAATAATCAATCATTTCTTGCCATCTCAGACACTATCTAAAAGCCCAGACATCAAGATCTAATGGCTTAATAATGGCTTCCATTCAACCAGAGGTCCCTGACCACTGTGTCTCCATCTATTTTATATTTATTTATTATTTCAATTTACATATCACTCTTCCCTACAAAGTGGGGCTCAATTTCAGAGGCCACGTTTCCACAAAAGAGGGCTGTTTTTTCACTGAGATGGAGTGGCTGTCAACTACAGTCAGTCAGTAATTCTTAGGCGACTATGTACATCTGATGTTAAACATTTAAGTAGAAGTAATTGTTTTTATTCCCTTTGTTTTTTGCAATTTGAATTAAGAGAAAATGTACTGTTTGCAGCTATGGATTGTGGCCTACAGCTATATGCTGGATTATCAGCACTTGTGGAAACCAAATTTGAAAAGGTAGAAAATGCAAAGACTTTACTCCCATTTAGCTCCCTTGATTATAAATATAAAAGGGGATTTAAATATGTTAGGAAATGATGAATGCTAAATAAATCTGAGTAGAATAAGAATCACAGGTGCTTGCTGTAAATCCTTCAGCCTACGTGCCTTCATTTTAGGTAGTATAAATTACCTGAAAAACTAATGGGCCCAGATGGAGAGGCAAGTCCATCTGTGCCACAGTTGCTTATCTGGAATAGAGGGAATGTTTTAGGACTATAGAGTTGTTTAAATATTCAGTAAGATTTACTTCCAAGAACTACTCCAGCACTTGTGTGCCCAAGATACAACTGATTCACACACAAAGCTAATTCTGAGCTCTTTTGTAGCATATTTCCTCAACAGAGCCCTAAGCAAAGAGATGAATATCTCTTCCATTTACAGATAGTGAAAAAAAGGAACAGAGGTTATTCTAAATTCAGAGAGAATGGCTAGTGCATAGCAAAGAACCTTTTCCAAATTGTTCTACAAGCTCAATGCAAAATCAGGCATCTTTTCCTCTCTGTAGTGTATATGTGAAATGGAATCAGTAGACATTTTGTCCCCCCCCCCCCCCCCCCGCTGATTCACTTCTTATGCAGTAAATGAGCCTGCCATATGTACTGGTGTCTTTGCAGTATTAAAACACCATAAACAGAGGCGAGGAGAATCTTCAGACACCAGAGGATTCATGGATCAATGATTAGCCTGTGACTCCCTTGCACAGTGTTTTTCACTGTTTGGAGATGCACATATTTCCATTACATTTAGAACCATAAAATCAAGGTATGCATGTGCTGCCCTGACCTGGATAGCCCAGGCTAGTCTGATTTTGTCAGCTCTTGGAAGTTAAGCAGAGTCACCCCTGGTTAGTACCTGGATAGGTACATTTGACCCTCAGGATCCATGTCATTCAAAACCTGATTTCTTTGTGCTATCTAGAATATATATTTTCACAAAGTAGCAGAAGATGCACCTCAGAAGAGATTAATGGAATATGTATCACAAAAACAATGTGCAAACGCTCGTCACTGCCAGGAAGCCTATCCCAGAGGTGCAAGAATCCCGACTCCTCCCCAAAATACAGTCAGTTTGATTCACAAAATTAATCTGAAACTTTATCGTAGGGAGATTTTCTTGCAAACTTTTAGCAACCGTCCATCTTATCCTCATTCTTGACATGTCTGATGTTTCAAAAGAAATGAAAACACCAAAAAACAAAAGGAAGAGGGGAAAAAAGAGAAAAAGATTAAATGAATACACATACACTTTCTGATAACCCATAACAAGTCATTCAGGTCCTACTGAAACAAGGAGCATTAATGCCTGCAGTGAATGGCTAAGTATAAAATTGCTTTAAAACCACAGCTGAATGTTTGTTCTGCTATACAAACAGTTTTAGAAAAGCCTACTGAGATGCTCCATTGTGTTTGAAATAAACACTAATTACACAGCTTTTCTCTTTTTACTAAACTGGAAAATGTACCTTCTGTTAATCACAATACAGCTTCCCTAGGGTGTTTCCTGAGGACAAGATTTTTATCCGTTCATCCATCCATCCATCCATCATCCATCTATCCATTTAATAAATTAGCTAGAGATAGTGTGTGCATTAATACTTTGCAAGCACAAGTCTGATTCAGTACAAAGTGTTCAGTCTATAGTCCTCCTTCACAAGGTATAGCTCTACTTAGAAAATGTTTGCCCATCTTTCCATTTTAATTAGAGCCCCAACTTTTACTGCTGGGAGAACTTCAGTTTGCCACCTCTTTCCCTTTAAAATGCATCTCCCACCATTGCTGTTGTTGCTGGTCCAGGGAAAGAAATGATGCTGTCTTTGTTACTAGGGTTTCCAGCTTAGCTGATGTTGCCAACCTAACCTACCCTTGTCCTCCTATAAGAGCTTCTGTGCCATTTTTGAAGTTAATCTTTTGTGTGGAAATACAAACATGCAATGCTTTATCTGTTTTCACCTCATTTTTGTCCAGGAAAAAGCTATAGCAGGACTGGAAGGAGAGGTAAAGGGGAGGCAAGAGCCTTGTCAACTTCATTTTTTAAAATCAAATGCAGTATGCACACACCAGAAATGAAACAGTGCTGTGCATGATTCATATTTTGATTTCTGAAAGTGAAAATGACAAGAGGGTTAGATCTAAAGGTCATTTTCTACCAGTGGAAGGAGAGGTGATTGTTTTGCAATCTCCCATTCTCCTTGCAGATTCCAATTTCACCTCTCAACTGTTCCTGGGGGTCTTAAGTCCTCCTGGAGCTTCATTTCAGGAAGCTCAGTTGGCTGCAGAAGGAGGAAGACAAAGGAAAGGTCAGTTCCACTAGCAGAAGTGCCTTATACCCAAGTATTTATTTTGCATTCCTGCTAGAGTGCCGTTACTCAAACTGATGTCGGGGTGGGGGTTGTGATGGCACCCCAAGTGTGCCCACTAGTCCTTTGCAAGGACAGAGAGCAAGCCCTTCTTCAACTAAAGGGCTAAACGGAAACTAGAGCACTCCCAACTTTCATTAACAAGGCAGGGGCTCTTCACCTAAGAGGAAAAAAACCAGTCATCTAGCTTTCAGATTAGCTCACCGTACTAGCCAGAAGATACGCCAACTGGTCTCTGGGAACTAATAGCTCAGATCGAGAAACTCTGATGGACTGAGTGGCACCAAGGAAGTACAAGCTGCATCCACACATTGCTCAGTACTGTGCCATTGTTGTGCTACAGACAATTATTAGTAACTGGATCAACTTGTCCTCACACAAGAATCCAGGTGTTAATTATTGCTATAAGTCAACTATCGTGCAATATCCAGTGATATGAAGATGCAGCCACTGCCCTAATGCAGTCATCAAAGCGATTTCTAGCCCCAAATTTGAATGGGTTTTCACTCTCTTGTCCAATGCAAATAATTTCAGCAGGCAGACAGACAACTCTTTGCCCATAGACAATAACAGCCAATGATAGTTTCTAGTTGAATACCAAAAGTTCAGGTTTTGTATGATGTTTATCGATCAGCAGCTCTGAAAATTTATTTAACCTTGCTTGGTGGGGAGGGAGTTGCAAAAAAAATCAAAATGGGGATCTTGAGCTGCCAACGTTTGATAACTGCTATGCTAGAGTTTGAAAAAAATGAGGCAAAACTGACAGATGAGGCAAATCTACCTCATTGTGCTTTGAAACTGTAGGGGATTTACTGTAGTTTCATTTCTAGGAATTTCATAACTTCGCCAATTCAAGGTGTTTGAGCACAAGTATATGGACAGTTAGATAATGGAGACAGGTGGAGTTATACAGTATTACCAGAATACCACAAACTACACCTCCAAACTAGATGAGACAATAGTGTTACATCCATTCATACCTGAAAAGATTGTACAAAAATTGCTACAAACCAGGATTGTAGAAAACTAGGATGATACCTGAGACAAATCAGGAAAGCAATAACCTGCGAGAAACATCACTGGATTCTTTGGATGATACACGTGAGTCGATTGTGCTTATTTTAAAGAAAAAAGCACCCCTGCTTATCAATTGATTTACTTTCAGATTTACTGAGAAGTTTGTCACAGGTATTAAAGGGCATTCTGAATTCTAAATCCATTCTTACATGTTTTAATGAATGGAGAAGAAATAAGTAGCAGTTTACAAAATTCATCTTGATGTGTCAGTACAGCACTCACTGATTCCAGTTTGTTCACATAAAAATGTGATTGCTCAAAATACTAACAAAACACAGTTCTAAGAGTCTGGATGGTAAAGCAGGTCAGATGTTTCCCTTTGTCAAAACTGAACGTTAATGGATTTTATAAAGTTTCTGGCTTGCTCTGAAAAAGAAGGAATCAGTCAACTATGCGCCTTTCATGGAAGCCATATTCACCCTAAGTATGACTATCTCTGCACTGAATTTTGGCTATAGGTCCTGATTTAGCAGGTGAAACCACTGATTTAGCAGGTGAATACTCATCCAGACATGCTGAATTGGATATGGCTTTTTATGAAGTTTGAAACGTGCATCTCCATCTAGAGCACTATTTGTCATGGGGTGCAACTAAATGAGCACAGGTACAGCTGGGCTGGAACCATCTTCTCTATATGCCAAATAGCCATTTATGATCTCTGTTTATAAACTAATTTTATATCTTCATGAACTATGTGTGTGTGTGTGTGTGTGTGTGTGAATCTTTATCTGCTTCCATCTTTTTATACAGTATTTATATTTATCATGCACTCCCAAAAACGGCCTGCTAGGAATTCTTCCTAGACAGCTGAAACCAGTTAATTTAAGAATTTAGTTAAGAACTTATTGGTAGCCATTCGGATGATTTTGGCACAATATTGGAAAAAATGACAAACTGATAAGGCCAACAGTTTGGGACTGTAAAGCCTAATTTAGTATGTTAATAAATAAGATAACGGCAATTAAACAGGTTTGGGATGGAAGAAGAAATGCTCAAGGAAACTTTATTAAATAGATTTGGCAGCCACTAATCATATGCTGAGTGTGTAAAGTGCCATCAAGTTATGGCTCAGTTATGGTGACCCCGTGGGGTTTTCGAGGCGAAAGATGTTCAAAGGCCATTGCCTGCCTCTGCATAGCAACCCTCAACTTCCTTAGCAGTCTCCCATCAAAATACTAGTTAGGGCTGACCTACTAAGCTTCTGAGATCAGATCAGCCTGGGCCATCTAGCTAGCAGCACAATCATATACAGGACCTCAGTTAAGCCACAAGCCAGAAGCAAGTGCTTAAAGAGGGAATTCTGAGGTGTATAGGAGCATGCTATTAATTATGCTGTTGTTGTTGTTTTTGGTATTTTTGAATTTTGTGTGCATGTGTGTGTGTGCCCATGCCTGGAAGTCATGACATTCTCTGGTGACTCCTACTGGGGCAAAGAGGATGTTCAGAGAAGTGGCTTGATAGTTTGCCTCTGCCTCCCAGCCCCAGCATTATTTGGAGGTCTCCCATCCAAATACTTTCCAGGGTCAGCATTGGTTAGCTTCTGAGATCTGACAAGATCAGGCTTGCCTGGGCTATCCAGGTAAGGGCACTGATTATGTTGTTTTGATAAATGTAAAGTTATATGGCCTTGCTTGTCTATGATAGTCTGGGTGATTTTATATTTTAAAATAATTTTTTTTTAAATTATACAATATTTTTTTAAAAATTATACAATATTTTTTAAAAATTAAAAAAGGGACAACCTTTTTAGTTGCATTTTTTCTCCTTCACAATTAATGCACACAGGTATTTTGGTCTTCTCTTTTGACATAGCCCTTATCTGCTGCCTGTTCTTTTTTCAAAATTAAAATTTCACCTGGCACTTAAACAGAATCCATTTCTACAAGGAACAGAAGCAGAACTCTTTTTCCCCCTCTTAAGTCAAAACAAGCCAGATGACATTTTAAAGTCTGACAATCAGTAGATGAGGGTGCGTCAAATCAGTGCACCAAGGTACATGAGTGCATTAATTTGAAAAGAGGGAAAAAGCAAATATGCATGCTGCCACTGTAATTGTGGTGTTATATTTTCCCAGAATCTGAATGCATGGTGCCAAGATGAGCAAAGTGCCCCTCCCTCAGTATAACATGGGGTTATACATTCTCAATCAAACTGAGTAAAAGTTGAGACTATACATCTCCATGCACGCTATGCAGGGATGAGGGGGGCATCACTGGACAGTGAGCATTATCATCACAGGTATGTACTTTGGGAATCTGTGGTTCTGTTCCCATATCTGTGCAAGCAGGCTGCCTCAGCTGCATATAGCAGTATCTACCACCAGCCTTCATATAGACAAGGGGGATCTCTGGATCCATCTATTTTCTCCATGTACCACAGCCTCTTTTGCCAGGATATGCACTATCTATTGCATTTTGATCCAACCTTTGCTTCAAGGAACTCAAGGTGGTATATGTAATCCTTCCTTCCCCTGCTTATTTCACAACAATCCCGTGAGGTGGTTAGACTGACAAAGAATGATTGGTTCAAGGGAACTCACTGCACTTCATGGCAAAGCAGGAATCTGAACCTGAATCCCTTTGGTTCTACTTTATCACTCTATCCCACTATGCCATGCTGGCTCTAAATGCCTAAGACTTGAGATAGATCAAGATGGGTAACCATGTCTGTCTGTCTGTAGTGGTAGAAAACAGAAAGAGTCCAATAGCACCTTAAAGACTAACACAAATTGTGGCAGGGTATGAGCTTTCATGAGTCACTGCTCACTTCTTCAGACTCCAGATGAATGGCAATAACTCAGTCTAAACAAGGCAAATGTTACTGAGAGAAAATAGGCTTATATGGTATTGGGTTAGGCATTGCACTGTTGCTTAGAATTCCTATATGAACCTTATATAAGAAGAACTCCTGGATTTTCTTTCCTAGCAACAGATTATAAATACATGCTAACATAGCAGTCCCCTTTCAAGTTTCTACTTGGACATTTTTTGGGGGGGAGGGGGTCTTTTTCAATGCCAGCAGCTTAATTGTACCTTCAAACTGACTAAGAGACCATATGTTTGTTTTTGTTTTTATTTTTGGTCTGGAGAGACCAGATAATTATGAGGTTCCATACTATAAGTGGACTAATTACATTTCAGATAGGTTGACTTAGTAGGAAACCCACAACTTTCTATATATAGCTGGGAAGCTGAGTCAGTTGTTGAGATGGGAGACCATACTTAAAGGGAACAGAGAGGAAGACAAGTACTAATTTTTATCGTTCTATGTGTGTAAAGTGCCTTCAAGTTGCAGCTGATTTATGGCAGCCCCAGCAAGGGGCTCTCAAGGTAAGTAGTTAAGCAGAGGTGGTCTCCCATCCATATACCAACCCTGCTTAGCTTCTGAGATCTGATGAGATCAAGCTATACCATGTCACCTTCTCTCTGTCTACATCATTAGGCTTTTAAAAATGTTCATGGTATGATAAGGGCACATCTCTTGAAGGTCTAGTTGAGGTTCTCATCAGCCACGGATGTCCAGGAAATCCTCTAATCTTCACTAATGCACATACGTCATTTAGCAAGGGCAAACTTTAGTGATGTCACTGCCAATCAAATACTGCAAGCAGAACCTCCAAGCAATCATCTTAACCTCAAACACCTTATTTTTCAAATAAAGGCATTTCAGATATTCAGCCACAAGTTTTGTGATAATTCCCTGTAATTGTATTCCACGCTATTTAATATGTGAACCTCAGGAATGAATTCTAGATCTGCAAATATAATTAAAACATACACAAACTAATAGCAACAGCAGACAGCCTCCAGTTTCCTCACTCTAGGCCTCCAATGCCCTCCTTAACTACACAGTTTGGCAAGTCCCTAGAAAGCAAAGAGCAACTGCAGACCGGTAGTTCAGCAATTCGAGACCCAAGTGCTGCATGATGAAGTGAGTTTCTGTCTCTGGTCCTAGTTCCTGCCAACCTAGCAGTTCGAAAGCAAGAAATTGCAAGTAGATAAATAGGTACCACTTCGGTGGGAAGGTAACAGCATTCCGTGTGCCTCAGTGTCTAGTCATGCTGGCCACATGACCATGGAAACGTTTTCAGACAGTGCTGGCTCTTTGGCTTGGAAACGGAGATGAGCCCCGCATCCCTAGAGTCATATTTGACTGGCATTCGAGCAAGGGAAACTTTTACCTTTACTAATACTTTATGGTTACCATTATAGAAGACAGGAAGTGAAGATTATAGGAATTCTTGGTCTTCTAATATATGACAAACATTTACTTGCTTTACCATCTGGATTTTGTGTATCTATAACTTTTTCCTCTGATCACATTTCACACAGAAGTTCATCTTGATCCCTCCAGTCTTTGATCTGGTATTTCATCACAGTGATGACCCTGTTAGTTTTGCCTATGTACGGGCTATCAGACTATGGGACTTAGAGAAATATTTCAATCTTTTAACAACATGAGCCATTGGAGAGGGGGGAGAAATCTCTTTCTAAAAGCCTTATATGATTTCTATTACTCAGAGTTCTAGACTTTCATTTGTAAGATGCTACATATGCCTAATTTTCTGCAAACTGTCATTCCTTAAATTTCTAGAATACTGTCTTTTAGATTTCTTACAACATTTAGCAGGTACTTTTCTTTTACCAGTTGAGGCAACACGAATATGTTGGGGTACTTTGATTTACTACTACTGTAGACCTGCTTGTATCCTCAAATAATATTTGTAGCTGTTTTGCATATGGCATTTACACAGTACAATTGATCAGAGTCTGGGGAAAATGCATAGTGGGACACTGAGCCTGTTTTCGTCAACAGAGTCAGGGCTACACGTAAGTAATGGTTTAAGAGGCTTTAACTCTGCAATTTGTTTTACAATGCCCAAATTGCATTCATGAACGTGTGCATAGCTATAATCAAACTGCACACATCCTGATGAAGAGCATAGTGTGTAGGTACTTTTGAGCCCCAGAACTTCTCATTTCAGAAGTTCATAACTGAATGGGGTGAACTTGAGGTTAAGGACAGGCTTGGATCCAGTAATGTGTGGAAACAAAAATGCACTTAGCATATCCCCACTTGTGTAAGATCTTATGCAACATGTAGTGTTTTCCTCCCTATACATTATGGTTGCAGGAAATGCAAGTAAGGATGCGATTAGTCTGACCTAGCGCAAATGGCTACCATGGTCTTTCTCTTGATTTTCCATTTGCACAAGAGTTCCAATGCAAGCAGAAATTTTATGTTCGATCCAATTCCAAGAGCATTTAAAGGCACAGGATAAATTGCTAAATGACCACTGAAACCACCTAAAAGCACTGCTGTTCAATGTACAGAAGAATGTCTATCAACCAGCATTCAGAATTTCCAGTCAATCTATATGTAGATGCCTCATCAATGTTGTCCTATCAATCTTTGTCCCTTTCATTTCACTTATACACTCCAGAGAAGTGAAAAAGAATGTCCAACACAATAAACAGGCATGGTACCATACAGTACAGAGTATAGCACCACAAATTTGTCAGAATTCCCTAAAAAGAGTGATGCCCAAATTTGCATTTTGCTGAATCAGTTAACTACCAGCTTTTGAAATATGCTGGAAATATTCCATGTTTAATGCTCAGTCTGCTCCCTTTAAAACCTTGGATGCATAATATAGAGTAGAAGTATCACTAAGAAATTAACCTCATGAACTCATTTTGAAAAATCTGAGCTCTGGGAGGAAACTAATCAACAATGTACAGCACTGCAGTCTTGTTATCTTTGATCAGAATGCTATACAGAGGTCACTCAATCAACCCTTATGATTTGTTGTGTGTCAGAGCTCGAAGTAAGGGTACATATGCATAACTATAAATGCCTCATATATGTCAATAGGACAGCAGCATATATGGACATTTATAGCCATGGCTACTATGATGGACATACACAGAATCCATTGACATAACATCTATTGTATTTGCTCAGAACAAGTTCTCAGCTTTGACCATTCCTTAGCCAGCTGCTTGCTATTGTTCCAACCTAACAAAAATGGCAGAATCTGAGTCACTGCCAATGTATCATCGTATGCATTAACAAAGGGTTTGATTAAAAAGAATGCTATTTTTGTATTCCCAGTTCATGTGCAGATTTGACCTCTGCCTTAGTAAACTTTGTAAACCAAAGCCAATCTTGAGCTCAGCATTAGCAGTTCTTGCCCTGGGTATGGACAGTAAGGCCAGGAAGAGCTTAGAGATGCCGGGTTTAAATGAAAAATACGGTTATGAAATTATCATCCATACAATGCAAGACTCCGGAGTGAAAGAGAAGAGAGATCCACACTGACCATAATCTGTGTTTTCCGGCTCCCAACAATTGGATGGCCAAAAATAAGGTGTCTGCAAAACAGAACAAAAATTTTACAACTGGAATTCATCTTAGGCAAGGTATATACATTGCAGTACTAGAGCTGCTTTACTGTGCAAAATCAACTGTTCTGGGAAGATGACAGCAGTGCCAGCCAAATGCATTTAAATACTATACTGCAAACAAACAGAATACCCGTGGAAGGTTGATTTAATCATATGTACCCAAATATTTGCAGAGCAGGGCATTAGACGCAAACAGGCAGGAAATTGTTGTAGTTCTCCCCCAGCAATATTCACCACTTCTAAACTACAAAAAAAACCAAAAAACCAAAGCCTGAAACCAGCTTCTGAAACCATGTCATAAAGAAATAAAATGTTACTTTAAAAAAAAGATCTAAGTTTACTACTCTTAACAATTCAGAATATAATTGAATATGTAATGTAATTTGGTATGGTAGACTTAAATGTAATTCTCTGATCTGGAGACAAGAAAAATACTCTAAACTGCTATGCTTCACCTCAAAGAAAAAGATGCTGTCAAGTTTGCCTCCATGCTAGAAAGGAGATGGATGGGCTCTAATGATGAGATTCTTAGAATTAAGGGTACATCGATCTCTAATTCTGACATATTTATTACCCATGTTATTCCCCCCCACAACTGAACCCAAATGGATGATAACCAGACACCAAGCTTGTCATTCTTTTTGTCTGTTAAAAAACATCTTCACTATTTCGCATGCTAATTTAACAATTTATCCCCTATATGTACAACTGTGATCTAGAATTCCATTCCAGTGTCTGATGAAGTGTGCCTTGCACATGAAAGCTCACATCTTGGATAAAATTTTGTTTGTCTTAAAGGTGCCACTGGGCTCTAACTTTGTTCTATTGCTTCAGACCAACAAGATGGACATCCCTGATCCTGCTATCTCCAGCCTTTCTTACAGGTAAAGAAGCCAAAAATGAGAGATCATGGGAGGAAGTGGAAATCCAAAAACAACATCCATTATGAAAATAACTAAGAGTCAATAAAGATATGTTTGCAAAATCATTTACTGTAGTAATTCTGTAGAAAATTCTCTTCTTTTATCGCTCACACACAATGAATGTTGCGCAACGTAAACAAGTCATTTCACAATAATTGCTTTATCTGAGCATGTAGCAATCACAATTCTTATCAACCTCTACTTATCAACTCTTGAAGGAAACATTCCATGTTGACTTTCTAATAACAGAACCCAAGGTCTTCACAATTCCCGCTATTACAATTGATCCCCAGATGATAGAGATCAGTGCCCTTGGATAAAATGGTTTCTTTGGAGGGTGGACTCTATGGCATTATATACCGATAAGGTCCTTCCCCGCCCCAAGCCCTGACTTCCCCAGGCTCCACCCCCCAAGTCTCCAGGTATTTCCCAACCCAGAGTTGGCAATCCTACACCACTTCGAGGCTGGTAACCCTAGGTGGCTCTCCAAATGTGAAATGCTCTCTCCTCAATGATTCACCTAGCAACAAACCTATTAAAGCATCGGTGTCAAGGAACAGTACTGGTTTAACCAGGCCTTGTAATCTGATGTATTTGAATTCATTTTCCCCTCACAATGCTAGAGGCTTGTGCGTGTGCCCGCATTTTCCTGTTTTGGATCATTATTGTCAATTATCATTGGATCATTATTGCTCCTTGTAATTCTTTTGACTGCTTATTACTTTGTGTCATTTTTATATTATCTCATACACTAATGTTGTTTAATTCTTACTCGATTAACTGCTTCACTTTTAAATATTCTCTGTTTTCTATACTTGGTCAGCTGCAGTTGAAGAGTAGTATTTGTATTTATGTTTTTAGAGCATTGTGTATTTGTATACTATATATTATAGACTCATTTTTATTTGTAAATTGCTCTGGAAATCTTGAGAGGCAAGATAAAAATTCCCCCAACTAATAAACAAGTAAATTGAAGAGAATTAATAATAAATCCAACATTACATGATATGCTTAAGACTGTTGTTCTTTTCCATTCAAGATGAAGAACTAAGTGCAGTTCAAAACACATTTGACTCATTATTACTTTTCTGATAAACATCCTTCTGAATAATAGTCTGACTTTTTATACTGTACAGTTCAGCTCTCTTAGTAGCCATGTCCACAGGAGCACAAGGCCTCCTGCCCACATAAAACTCCATACAAGAGGAGGTCCCCATAAAATTCCATGAGAGCCCTTAAAGTCCCCCCTGTGACAGTGGCCTTTGACCAGGTATGCACAATGCCAAGCCCAGACTCTGGAACGGAAAGCCCACCTGTCTCATTTCAGGTCGATTGTCATTAGGCTGCCTGTGCTGATCAGAGCTGCTAAATATCACTATGGGAGATGTCCATGAGATCAAATCCAGCTCCCCTCTTCCATGCGCAGATTAATGCGTCTTTCAATCAGAATGTATTTGAGAAATAAACAGCACTGGGCTACATAATGGATAGGACTCTGTCTTATTTGCAATGAAGAAAATGTTTGCTAACTAGTGGTAAGTTCAATAAAATAATGCAATTATACTTACTTGGAACCGGTAAAAAGTACCATCATCCTTCAATGTTAGAACATGGTCTGAGATAGGAAAGAAATAGCCATAGGCAGCCATTAACGTTCCCAAATGGAGAGCTTCCACTGTATGAGAAAAAGACAAAAGTTACGAAAAAATATTTTACTTTTTGTTTTGACTACAAGCAAAAACCATCTGAACAATTCTGTTGCTAGTAAAAGTGAAATAGAAACTTTGTCTAGAACCAAAAATGCAAAATCATACACTCCTTTTCCTTAAGACAGAACCTCCTTATTAAGAGGCAGCATACCTCTGATCCCCACGTGCTGGCCCAGAGATGAAGAGAAAGCCATTCCCTTCCCAAGACTGGGGACGCTTTGCTGGAGAACAATCAGATTCTGATTTTCCTGCATCAGAAGAGTCATCCTAGCACTGTTAATCCGATGGTTCCTCCTAATAAGCACTATCTATTTTTTCAAAACTCAAACTCAGACATACATCTGTTTTGAGAACTGGTTCGCATAGAAGAAGCACTCCAACAAGAAGGCCATCACAGCAGCATTTATATCCGTGGGGCTTTACTGCATATAACTTCTACCTGCATCAGGGGGCATTAGAGGAATGGTAAAAATGCCATTTACTTCTGGCATCTCAGCCCTAAACCTGTGCACATGCAGAAAATACGATTTAAGAAGTGACACTTCAGTGAAAAAGCAAATGACAACAAAGAAAAACCTCAGGTTTTCAGCCCAAAGCAAAAAGGCATCCCAGTATATGCAGAAGTCAGTTCACCCTGGCTCTGTCAACCAGCCATCATAACTGGGATAGATGGGAAGAAAAAGAGCAATCACATTCGTTTTCAGGCTAATAAAAACCAAATGACCCCAAGCTCAACACTAAGGGGTGGGGACTGATAAATCCATGACAAAGGGACACGCTGACACATAGCTTCCATTTTCCACTGTGACACAATGCTGGTGCATGCCCCCATTCCTGTGCCCCAGCAGGCAACCAACCGGGTTGCTAGGTCTCCTGCTATAACCCCACTGGACGTAAATAATGGTGGTGCAGGTCCAGGAGGCACTGTGCATTAACCCCCATGCCACCTACAACTCGGAGCGAGCTGAGTTCCCACGGTGTCATGGTATCTGCCCTTATTGTGCCATGCAAGTATTTGGCTAGAGAACTGGCCCTGACAGGGTGCAATTTTGGCACAATGAAGGTCAGGGAATTTTTAAAACATGTCTGATCATCAAATAGTGCTTACTCAAAGACAAGTATTTTAGGGCACCTTTTCATCTCGGGATAACTGTGAGAAACTGCAGTCAAGTGTGGAATTTCTCTTAGTCTGAAAGATTCAAAACTGGAAATAAGGAGCTGGCGATGGACAAAGTAACTAGTATAGAAGGGGCTCTCCACAGATTTAGGAATGGGGTAGACAACTTCCTCTTTCCCTCCAACCCAAGCAGGCTCCTCCTCCTCCCTTCTCATAATCTCTGCAGAGGTCATGCAGGGAAAATCTACTTGGCAGTGGGCAAACAACTTTCAGCCGTCGTCATAGTCCTGAAACAGAGCATCAGGTTGCTACTGATGAAGGGTACTCGTAGTGAGAAAAATATATAATGGCTCAAAAATAAAAATTTATACATAAAGAAATTCAGCCAGACTTCTTGTATGTCATACTTAGCAGCACAAATCTGGAGTTAGGCTTCCTCATAGTACTTCTGATTGCAAAAATGGCAGATGGGGGTTAGGAAAACAGCTCCCTGCTGTGAAATACATAGGGGAAAATACAGCAAAAGAGCATTTCCTGAAAAGAAACCTTGAAATTGCTTTTAAATAAACTACCCTGGAAATGATTCTTACAGTAAAGGGAGCCAATAATAGACTTCAAAGGGTGCTTTTTGCACGTGATGCAAACACTCCTGCCTTTTCTGTAATGCGAGCTAGGATGTACAATTGATTTTTAAAGCATCTCTCTTCTTCATAATAAGAGCAGCAGCAAAACCCATCATATTCATTGGCACAGGAAAACCACACGGTAATCCTTGTTACAGCATTCCTGTGAGGCTAACATTCTGATTTGCATGCCTTGAAGAAAAGGTGGCCAGCAATGGAAGTAATCACAAAATCACAAATATGTGAATGGCTTCAGCACATTGTGAAGGTGCAAAGGATTTCAAGTTGTAAAGATCATTCTGCTTCAGGGCTCTGCTTTTTACTATATTCGCTTCATATCAAAACCAAATAACCTGTATGAATGAACTGGGATTTCTCCCTTACTCTAAATTGTCTGGGCAGCTGCATTACCTTATGCAAAAAAGGGTTTGCTTCAGGAGTTGGACTACCAGCTACTCTCACCGGATTACACCGAGGAACTGAGCACCCTCAGTGGACAGAACTGGTATGGCACAGGGGCTTCAAGCACACCACTGTTACAACATACAAATAGTAAAGGGTTAGTGCCTGGTATTGGTGCTAGTGAGAGCCGGTGTGGTGTAGTGGTTAAGAGTGGTGCACTCTGATCTGGAGAACCAGATTTGATTCTCCACTCCTCCACATGAAGCCTGCTGGGGGACCTTCAACCAGTCACAGTTCTCTTAGAACTCTCTCAGCCCCACGTACCTCACAAGGTGCCTGTTGTCAGGAGAGGAAGGGGAAGGGAATTGTAAGCCACTTTGAGACTGCAGGGTAGAGAAAAGGGGATATAACAATATACACAGATCTTAAATCAGCACTGCTTCAAACCATGGTCTAAAACTGCAGATGCCATGGGTTGAGGCATTTGTCTGGTTCTGCTGTCTAGTATGGACAGAGGAGATCAGGGCAGACCAAAGCACATTTGTCTCTCCAGCATTGACATGAGCCCCTGAAGATGCCATTGGTAGTCCTAGGTAATAAGTGCACACTCAGATGGGGCAAGTCTCAGGATTGGAGAGGCTGATATGCATGAATGTGGTTAGTGCTGAAGCTGCCCTGATTGATTGATTTGTTTTCTAGGTTTTCCTTATTGTGTCAATTTTCCCTAAGAAGAGGTGTTGGGTTTTATACCCTGCTTTCCTTTACACTAAGGAGTCTCAAAGCAGCTTACAATCACCTTCTCTTCCTTTCCCCACAACAGACACCCTTTGAGGTAGGTGGGCCAGAGAGAGTTCTGAGAGAACTGTGACTGATCCAAGGTTCCCCAACAGGCTTCATGTGGAGGAGTGGGGAATCAAACCCTGCTCTCCAGATTAGAATCCACCACTCTTAAACCCTACGCCTTGCGGGGTCCTGAAAATGGGACATGCATTTGGAAAATGGGAAACGCATTTAGAGAGGTGCTCGCTGAATTAGATACATGTGTTGAAGGCAGTGTGAAAATGAACCAATGTGAGAAGCAAATAAGAGTGAATGAGACTGAGGCTTTGTGAGAGTTGTGTGGAAGAACACAGTCTACAATGCAAGTCTGAAGAAAAGTTTACAATGGTAAGACACTAGAGTTGCCAACATCTAGGTGGTGGCTGGAGATATCATGCTGTTACAACTAATTTCCCGGTGATAAAAGATTAGTTCACCTGGAGAAAATGGCCAGTTTAGAAGGTGGACTCTATGGCATTATACCCTGCTGAGGTCCTACCCCTTTCCCAAACTCTGTTCTCCTTAGGTTCCACCCCCCAAATCTCCAGATTTTTTCCCAACCCGGAACTGGCAACCCTATAAGATGCTCTAACAACTGTATTGCACTGACTTCCTCCAAAATATCCACTAGCCACCTAGCTAGAGGGAGCTCATTGTCCTATCACTGCTGCTCCAAATAAGTGCCAGCTCAGCCTCTAGCTAAGGCAAAGGAGTTGGCTGCAGAAGCCATGGAGACTGGATGAGATTGAGCCCCATAAAAGCAGGAGCCTCTTTTATACTAGGAAGCTGCCTTCAGGTTCTAACAGGTACACTTTACCAGGCTGCATGGCTTTAGGGGACCTCAGCTTTGGTTGTACATCCAAGCCATTACTGCGCTATGGTCTATTTATGATATTACAGAAATAAAATTGATTTTATTTTGCTTTTTATGACAAATGAGATTGTATGATTTCACTGGATTGGCCAGGGGGACATATGAGGAAAAAGAACAAATCCAAATAAGAGACGCATGGGTCCTCTTTGCCTTCTCCCAAGCATCAAGGCAGAGAAACAAGCTGCGGGGACAGGAGGTGGCAGGAAGCAGCAAGCTCCTCCTCCAGAGTCCCACCAGCCTAACTGTAGAGTGGGGCGGGACTTCCTCTGATTTTGGGCACCCCAATCTGCCGTTGGCCAGCTGACCAACAGGGGGAGCCCCTCCCTGAAGAGCTCCACTGTGCCTGACAGGCCCAGAGTGATGATGTAACTCGGAGGTGATGTCATTGCACTGGGCACCTTGTGTGGGGAATGCACAAGCATTTGGCTAAAAACTCTATGGTGACCATAGAGTTTTTGGCTGAATGCTAGAGTGTCCCCTACATGACGTGCCTGGCACAATGATGTCACTTCCAGGAGACATCACTGTGGTGCATGCACCAGAAGACCCCAGGCAGGAGCAAGGAGCCCCCCACTGGCAAACGGTAGGTACCTGGCAGCAACCCTACCTAGCTGGTAGAAGGGAAAGGGCTCTGCTGTGTAAATCTCCCACATATTAGTAATGGGAGCCAGAGAATGAGAGAACTGAAGTGAATGAGAGACCCTAGAACAATTCCGCTCAAGGTTCACTGGAGGATGTCCCCCCCCTTTCTTCCATTACTTAAAATATATATAGGCCCATCTTTCTCCCAGATAAATGGGCCATGAGCTGGGTAACAAAAACAAAACCATTTAAAAACAATTTAAAATCAGCCCTTTCAGAGTTTTTTGTCTGTTTGTACTTCACATCGACGAGCCAGAGTATCGCAATATTGCAGGCCTGGGCAAGGCCTTTGCTATCTGTGCTGACTGAGGCCTGGCAGATAAGGTCCCAAAGAGCCATCTTGCCTTACAACAGCAATACAGGTGCTCACCTGCTCATCTCAGAGCTTTTCTCATCCCCGTGAGTTACGGCTGCCCCACTACTAATGCTAGAGAACTGTAATTTTCTCTATAAATATATAAAACTGCTCACTGGGGAAAGGGCATTCATACCTTGTCGGAAGGTCATTTTAAAAAAATAATGTGTTAATGAAAAAAAGATAGAAAGAACCCCTGGAACTAGAGACAGGGCTGACTCTTTTTCATATTAAAATTCAAATAATATAGACTTGTGTGTATGGCATTTCAAACTGCCATGATGAAATAATATTCTTAGCATAATGGAGCATATTGTAAATAATAAGTTTCTGAAATATAAATATAGCTTCCAAAATATAAATATAGCTTTTAATTTATGGTCACTATGGCAGCTGAGAGCTCATATCAAAGAGATTCCTTTGACCTGCATTTTATGTACAGAAGCTTTCTGTTTTCCTGGGATAACACAAAGCAGATGCTTCTTCGTTAGTGTGCACTCCCAACAAATGAGAGTGAGCAGTAGTAGGTCTGTACTGGCCCTTATTATGCAGGTAATAGTGTAACCTAGCTTTTCATAGGACTTCCTGTGTTCTCTAGCTTTCCCTTTTTCTGATTATATTTGTTTGCTTGGCAATTAAGGAAAGAGAGCGACTATTAGAGAAGTCATTATACCCAGGGCTCTTTTTCAGCAGGAACGCACCAGAACGCCGTTCCGGCTGGCGTCCGAGCCTGCCTTGCCCCCTCCCTGCCGGGCCAGAGCTGTTTACACTTAAAGGAAAAGTTCCTGCAGAGAGCCAGCAGAAAAAAGCCCCACCCAGCGCTTTCCCTTTAAGTACAGAGAGCCAGCAGGAGAAAGCCCTGCCCAGAGATTAAGCACGGGGCTAGGCTCTTTGCACTGAAAGGCCTGGCTCTGCATTTGACTTGCCAACGTAGTGTCGCTCTCCCTGCTCCAGTAAGTGCCTCCCCCATCTCTTTTCCTTCTCTCTCTCTCCCCCACCTTTCTTTCTGTCTTTCTCTCTCTCTCTGTCCCCACCTTTCTTTCGTTCTTTCTCTCTCTCCCTCCCCCTTCCTTTCTCTCTCTCTCCTCCACCTTCCTTCCTTTCTCTCATCTATCTATCTATCTATCTGTCTGTCTGTCTGTCTGTCAGTCTGTCTGTCTGTCTGTCCCCACCTTTCTTTCTTTCTCTTTTTCTCTATCCCTCCCCCTTCCTTTCTCTGTCTCTTTCTTCCACCTTCCTCTCTCTCCTCTATCTATCTGTCTGTCTGTCTGTCTGTCTCCTTCCTTCCTTCTTTCCTTCTTTCTCTCTCTCCCCTACATTTCTTTCTTTCTCTCTCTCTCTCTCTCTCTCCCACCTCTCTCTCTTTTTCTCTTTCTTTCTTTCTTTCTTTCTTTCTTTCTTTCTTTCTTTCTTTCTTTCTTTCTTTCTGTTTCATTTTGTTCTTTGTGTTTTTATAAAAAAATTATTGAAAAGGGGGGGGGATGTAAAAAAGCAGAGAGCCCAGGAAATGCTGCTTTTGACAAAATCTTTAATTTTTGAGCATCTCTTTCGTTTTCTCATGGCATTTTCTGCTTAAGAAAAGTAAGCTTGAAGCCTGAGTTCATTGTTGTGTCTTGTTGGGAATGGCTTGCAAATATATGTGTGTCTAAAGTCTGTATTAAAGTAGTTTGGTGCTTACTGCCATGCAAGAAAAAACATCTGAAAAGTAGCTTCATTGTTGTGTGTGTTGGCAGAACACTTGACTGTTGCATGGGGGACTTTGGGGGCATCCACAGAGAAACAGAGATGTAACTAAAAATGAACATGGTCAGCAGCACTTTGAAGATTGCCTGTTTTGTGAAATTTAAAAAGTGGGCAGAGTTTCTGATGAAGATGATTGTCCCTCTTCTCCTGCCACTGGGCTGACATCTGCCTTTAATGGGCCAGCAAAGTTGATGTTCTTAAGCCTCCTAATAAGAGAGATTTCCGCTTCTGAGGAGTTGACTTCCAACGATTGGTGATCTTGTGATGGTAGTGATACTTTTATGTGGTAAAGACCACCTGTTCACAGGATAATTTTACCTGTGGGACAGACTCTGCATGGTAACCACTCCACTGGTACATAATTGCTTGTTAAAAGTATTATAGTGTAATAATTCAGGTGGGTAGCCGTGTTGGTCTGAAGCAGGAGAACAAAGTTGAAGTCCAAAGTTTCATCCAAGGTATGAGCTTTTGTGTGCATGCACACTTCTTCCATCTGAAGAAGTGTGGGTGGCACATGAAATCTTATACCTTGAATAAAATTTTGTACCTTGAATAAAATAGTCCACAAACTACTCCCGTCCAGTGCATCCACAAACCTAGAAGAAGAAGAGATTGGATTTATACCCCACCCTTCACTACCCAAGGGAGTCTCAGAGCGTCTTACAAACTCTTTTCCCTTCCCCTCCCCACAACAGGCACCCTGTGAGGTAGGTGGGGCTGAGAGAGCTCTGAGACAACAGCTGGTACAGAGCTATGGGTTGCCCAAGGTCATCCAGCAGGTGCAAGGGGGGAGTGGGGAATCAAACCCAGTTCTTCCAGATTAGAGTCTGCGCACTTAACCACTACACCAAACTGGCTCCTAGGGTTGTTCTGCCAGTTAACTAGGGTTGCCAACTCCAGGTTGAGGAAATCCCTGGAGATTTGGGAGTGGAGGGTGCAGTTTAGGGGAAGGAGGGACCTAAGCAAGGCATAATGTCATGGACTCCACTTTCCAATGCAGCCATTGACCTGATCTCTGTAGTTTGGAGCTCAGTTGTAATTCCAGGAGATCTCCAGACCCCACCTGTAGGTTGGCAACCCTAAAAATTCATATTCAGTGTACTAGTTCTGCAGGAAGGCAAGCTGATTTCAATGGGAACCTAACCTTTAGGAATTGATTCCAATCCAGTGTGGGAATAATTGTTGGACATAAGATATTGGTTCAGGCAAGGTTTTTATAGATGGGACAGAAAATAAACTTTTTATTGGTTTTGTCAAAACTGTTTTGACAACAAGGTAAACAGAATAAGAAGCAAAAGGTGAATGTGGCTGGATGACCACACTTCTGGTAACATCAGGTGTGGCCTAATATGTAAATGAGCTGTGCTGCCAGGGGTGTGGCCTAATATGCTAATGAGTTCCTGCTGGGCTTTTTCTACAAAAAGAGCCCTGATTATACCGTTCAGAAAAAGTGGTTTTGAGATATGATAACTGATGATAGAAGCATTGTTTTCTTATTTCTCGAAAATGCCTTGTGAAATGCATTTGCAGTTCTTGATATATTCTCTATTTAGCCATGTTAGAGAATTAAACTTTTGGTTTGTGTATTTTCCCCCTAGAGAAAAGGAAATCCAGAACTGCAGAGCAAGTAATGGCTAGCGAGATAAGTATATGGACTAAGAATACACTACAACGGCCTCGGTGCTATCAAGGAGGCATCTTGGGGCAGCCTCCCATATTCTGTGGGTAGATGTGCAAGTAGCTGCAGGTGACTGAGAAGTGCCATTCCCTGAGTCCAAAGCTGGTTTCACTTAATCAGCATTACTGCAAGAAAGAATGATACACCCACTCCAAAATGGCTGGCATATACCTTCCCTACAAAAAGAACTTGCACAGAGCAGCAGGATTGCCTGCACTTTTGTTGTGCACTCTCTCTTCTTGCCTCACAAGCTCTCATTTCTTCAGCAGACTCAGCAAGAGTCTCCTGCACCCTAGCCAATCACCTAGGATGCAAGGGATGGAGGGGCACCGTCCATCTTGTTGCCCCCCCCACCTGGCTACTACCCCACCTAGCGTCCTGTCAGCAGCACTGGAGTCTGCCCAAGAAGTGCCCCCAGCCCCCATGAGTAACCCGGGGAAACCTCCTCCCCCTATACCGGCTTGCAGGCTCTGAGTACCAAGTTTCAGAAGTCAGGCAGGGTGGGGTCATTCAGTCCAAAGTCAGGGTTCCAGAGATTAGGCTAGGCAAGGTCATTCAGTCCGAGGTCAGGCTTCCAAGAATTAGGCAAGGCAGAACCAGTGCTTAGCATCTATTGTACATGTTGTGTCCATACCTAACAGCCTCTCTTGGCTGGTTTTTATAGCCCCATGCCTAAGGGTCATGCTTGTAGCTGGCTGCTCAGAAGTAATCCTGCAACTGCTCATCTTTGTCATCAGCAAGCAGCTGGTGTCCAGCCAGGAGGCATGCACTCTGCCTTCTTGCCTGTAGTTCTGCCCTCAGCCTCTGTCTGCAGTGCTCTACAGGTATAGGTGGGTTGGGAATGGCTAACTGAGGTTCACCGGCTGAATCAGGGCTGGAGAGTGTCAGTGGCTCTGCACCAGCCGTTGGCTGTGAATACTGACAAGCCTGCATCTTATTCTCTCGTCGGTCACCTTCAAGGCTGGCTACACAGGGTTCCTCTTCTCATGAGGAGTCCTCACTACTGCTGAACCCTGGCTGACCCACAACACCCTCCTTCCAAGGGTTGGGGGTGGGGCAGGGTTCAGTCCTCCCTTCTTTCTTCCCACCCTCTTCCTCCTTATGTTAGCTGCATGTCTCACAGTGGCAGGAGGAGGAGGAGGAGGCAAGTGATAGTTTCTTACTGCGGTGGGGGAGGATTCCATCTTCTTGCCTCCCTGTGGCTTGGCAGGGAAAATGCTGTCTTCCTCATATTGCCTCTCCACTGCACAGAGGGAATGAGGAGAACAGGCTGTTTTTTTCCTCAAGCCTGCTGCCCATCAACATCTTTAGATAACCCCAATTTTTGTATTATGAGAGCAAATTTCCACTTTTTTCTAACTACCACCTGTCTCATAACTCTCACCTGGGCCTCGTTTGATAAACATGAGACATTGTGTCTAATGCAATGTGTTCATCCTCACTTCTCATCTTGTCCTATAAGTAAAACCAGAGTGCTAGATTTCCCACATACATTTTGGTAGAGTGCTATAGAAAAGTGCAAGGTATTTTTTAATGTGCAATTGGCAGAGTTTGGATTTTCGCTTCTTGCAAACTTTTCACATCTTGTGGTCCTTGAAGCTTCTGAAATAAATGTTATTATAACATTTTAACGTTCTTGGATGTAGCAGACAATGAAAAGAGAATGCTGAAAACCAAGGCCTCAGAAAAAAAAAAACATGGCTTTAAGCTCCAATAGTCACGGCAGTCTTGTTTACAAAGCATTTGGTTAGTATAAACTGCTATCATGAAGTCATATTCTCATCAGGTTATAGGGAACACACAGGATATGGAGGGCATCATTTTTGTAAACACAAAGCAGGGAAAGCACTAAAGCAAAGGCAAATAACCCACAACAAACAAGAAGGAAAGGTTACATCAAAGCCAGTGTGCTCATTATCTCAATTGTGAGAATTACACAATACACATGTTAAATTAGTCAAAGCAAAACTTGAGCTCCACTGAAAACTCTAGCAGGCTGCCAAATGTTGAAAGAGACTAATTAGAAACTCCCTCACATTGTGATTCTAATTCCCTAAGGTAACCCCATCAAATAAGTCATGCTACAGGTCAACTCGTACAGTCAACAAAGTGCAGTCAATAGCCAACAGCAAAGCAATAACCACCCAGCCACTGGTCAGAGCAGATCAGCCTGACAGATGTGGCTGTGTGACTGCGCCCACTTGATCCAGAGGGAGGGGTGGCTATGTCGGGCCAAACGGCTCACGTGATCACACCCTATGAGAGAGCAACTGCCCCAAAAGTCAATCAGCAAGCTTCATAGCTGAGTGGAGGTCTAAAAATGGGCATCACCAGTTGAACTCTAGTACTGTACCACATTAGCTGTTTGTTAACGGCCACCTTGTCAATTACAGTATGAGAAGCTAAATCTCACCAACAAAGTCCTCAGTTTCCTGGAACCCTGTCATCACTATTTGTTTGTTTGTTTCTGGAGAAAGATACCAGTGAAAGACATTCAGAGAAAAGTGATCTAAAAAGCATCAGTACTGAAAAATAACATTTCAGCTGATTTCAGCTGAGGCTGTCTGTCTCCAGAGTGATCCATTACTTAAAAACTGGCTCCTGTAGATCACCCATAAATCCGCCAGCAGAAGACAAATCAATACCAATGTTGGGTTGCTGCTTTTATTACTTCTTCCAAGTTAAGATACAGCTAATCTAGCAGAGTGGAAATCGCAGTTGGGAACACTGACATCATAGGAAATGTGTGTGGTGCTTTCATTAGAAGCCAGGACAAGTGGTTTAGGGGATTTATCACAAAACTTTAGCCCAGATTTGTGGTAAACATAGTCATCACTGAAAGCTGTGTTGTTCCATTTAATGAAGGGGGGGATATAAGGCATCTGTTGAGCTGAATTTGTTTATTTTGAAGCCGAGTTAGAACTGAGGTCTTGTGTCTTGGGAACTAGAACCATGAGAAACTACATGCCTGCTTTGCTCATACACTCCAAGAGGTGTCCTTCACATGTTACCCAAGTCATATGGAACACACTTACTTATCTGTGGCACCCATGCAGCTGGATAACATTTAAAGTACCCAGCCAGATGTGGAACAAACACAATCTCCCCTCTGATGGAATGCCAGTTCTAGAAATAAAGCTTATACTCATGGATAAGCAGCTTCCATGCACCTTGAGTAAGGGGTGAAGGCCTCTGGAGTCCCCTTCCATCCACATAACCGATGTTTGCTGCTGCCAGCTTTGTTAGGCAGTTAGAGAGAGAAGCAAGTTGACTGTCAGTGAATCACCTTTAGCCAACGCAGAGACACCCACTCAGGGTTTCACTGCGGATGCCATTATGTAGCACTTATTGTGGTCACAGAGAAACAAATGAAGGGTCAAAGTAAAGTGCAGAACATGTTTAAAAGACTGACAGGAACTATTCAAAGAAAAAGGTCAGGAAAATAGGAAAGTGAAAATAGTGACTACTCTGTGATCTCTCCATGGCCCCTGAAAATGTGCTGTACTATCAGGAATCTGAGGCTGAGGACAGACCGGGGATTTGGACCGCAGTGTGAGCTCGTCCCGTGGCTCCCCATTCACACTGGTTGCAGTGCTGTAGGACCCTACTGGGAAGGAGGTAGAATGGTGCGTCCACTCTGCTGGCCGGCCCCTGGAGCCTCCACTGGTGCAGCAGGCGGCGCACGGCTGTTCTGGCGAGGCGAGGCTATTCGCATAGCCGCAGCAGCTGGAACAGCCCATTCACACTTCTGGCACTGCTTCATGTGCGCCATAGATATGTCCACATTGCCAGGAAGTGGCAGGGATGCGCACCCGAATGGCTGGAGACTGGATCCAAGGGGTCTCCAACTGAAGCACGCCAACAGTGCCTCACGGACGGTGAGCGCGCGCGGCCGACGGGGGACAGCTGAGGCAATGTAGATGGCCTCTCTTCCTCCGCTTCTAAAGTAGAGACACAGTGGCTCACGTTGCCAGTCTGTCCTCAGCCTGAGATAGGAAGGCAGAGCACAGGAGGGAGGAGGAGGAGGAAGAAGAAGAAGAAACCACCAGCAGCAACAACTAGCATCAGCAATCAGGGAACAACACTGAAAGCCACTGAAAGAAAGCCCAAAGAAGTCCTGAGGAAGAGGAGGTCAAAGAAAAGGAAGGACAAAAAAGGAATGCTAGAAAAAAGTAGAAGCAGCAGGGCACCAAGGAAAGGGGACATGTGAGGAAACAGGACGAAGGAGGCAAAAATCTGTCTGTCCTTGAGCCACTGCCCCAACATTGAGTGAGCCTCTCTGATGCCATATGATGTTTCAGAGGAAAAAACTTATTTATTTATCTATTTTATACCCACTTTTATCTCCAGAGGGCACTCAAAGTGGTTTACAGCTTTTTCCTCCCCTCCATTTAATCCTCACAGCCTCCCTGGCTGGGAGGGAGGGAAGGAGGGAGAGAATGGCCTCCACGGTAGGCTGCGGATTTGACCCTGAGTCTCTCAGATCCTAGTCTGACCCCCAGACCACTACACCACACTGTCTTTAAGTGCCAAGGGATGAAAAGGGTTTGCGTGCCTGTGTGTGCCTGTGTGTGTGCAGGCTGGCACAGCTTTCTTTATTGATGCTGTCACACCATTCAATAAATTGCATCATTGCTGGAGCTTTGCACTCACAAACTTAGAAGTACAAACCAAAGTGGGCCATATCATTTTGAAGCAGAATGGGTTGCTTCGTAGGTTGCTTCCACAGAGAGGTTTTGTGCTAGTTTGGCATCCAAACTGGAGCATTTGTTTTTATTTTTTAGTATCCACATGATATCATCCCTTAATCATCCACTATCCAGGCTTCTCTCTGCTTTGCTTTGATCTTTCTCAAACCTGGCTTGGTATTAACTTTTGGGATGGACTGCAGTCAAAGCATGCTTGCATGCCATGTGGAAGGGAAAGTGCTTGTTTTCACAAGTCCCACCCACACTGTTGCCCTTTTATTTGACTCAGTTACCCCCACTTTTTCCTCTTATGCCACTTCAAGAGTTTTTCAGGGTTTTAGAAAGAAATGGCAATCTCCATATAATGCTATAGCTGATAAAGCTGATATAAAAACAATTTTTAAACCAGCAATGGCATATAATTAAAGCTAAAGGATTAATGGAATGATATTTTTAAAATGATGAACATTGTAATCCATGAGGTTGGTGCTTCTGGTACCCAAATAAAATAGTGGTTGCATGGCATGCATCCACTTGTTCCATGCATATAAAAGGTGTACATGAAAGAAAATGCTGCAAGATGATTTGGGAGTTGATTACTATGGCAAAGATATAGGAATGGATAGAAGCACTGCATCCACCACTTGTTTTTCCTGCTGGCTGAAATGCTCTATCACATACAGGCAACGAATGCTGCCACAACAGAAACAATATTGGTATGCTCTGACCTCAAACATTATTCATTGCTTGCACCAGCATTGATTCTGGAACCTACAATGGATGCAATGGCTTGCATGGATTATTCTGAGTAATAAACATCTCAGAGTAGCTACCCTGCTCTTTGCTCTTGCAGCATGCTCTAATCTGGATTGTGTAGACCGATCTGCATGTCCACTGGAAGATGAGTGCCTTGAAATCCATTCTAGTGGAGAGAAAGAGGGCTTGATCAGAGCTGAGCTCAACCTCAATGCTTGTCAGGTGATCACTGGTATGGGGGTATTCCTGGCCTTAGTTTTGTGGGCGGAACAGCAGGTTGGTGCTGTTGGTAGGAATGCTTTCCATCAGTTACCTCTCAAAAGCTATATAGTCTCCTAGGTATGAGCCAATTTAGCTACACTGGTCCATGCTACTGTAATTCAGTGCCAGGTTACTGTAATGTATGAGGCTGCCTTTGAAGACAAATTGTAAGTGGTACAGAGTGTCATTTCCTGGTTGCTGACAAAAGCTATTAAATCCAGCCATATTATTGAGCTCTTGAAGCACTGGCTGTCAGTTTGTTTCTGTGCTCAGTTCAAAATGCTAGTTCTAACTTTTAAAGTTCCAAACCACTTGGAGCCTACATTCTCACTGATTGCCTCTCTTTGTATCAAGGGGCTCTTACAGTCCCAGTGCAAAGGTTAGAACAGTTTCAGCTTGTTCTCGGGGGGGGGGGGGGTTAATGGTAGTCCCAGTCATTTGGAATGGGCTGCCTAGAGAAGGCAGGAAGTGTCATATCTGGCCATCTTGAGTAAAAAAATAAATGTAACCGTGAATTTGTTTTTTAAAAAAGAGCCTTTGGCAATTGAACAATTTCTGATTATTGCTGATTATCTGAACACATTGCTGGTTTTCATGTTTCAGATACAATGCTTTGAGTGTACAAAAGAAAAGCAATATATAAATATTTTAAACAAACATAAGTAAATGGTTAGTCACAGGGCATGGCGAGAGTTGCATTCCACAGCAGGACAGGTATTTTATCTGCTGCAGTTATTGTATGGTGGGAGGCATGCTGGACACTGATGCTTCAACTCCTCCAACTCTCTGGATATCCTCCCAGCATGAAATGTTACCCCAACCCAACTCTAGTAGCAGCTTTAGGCATCTCTGCCCCAGGTTTTTTAATTGCTGTAAAAGAATGGCATGCCCCCGCATTATTATAATAACAGATTCTAACTAGATGCCATAATATTGGTAACTTGTTGGAGAGAGAATAATTTTACATTTACATTGTATTTAACAATATTTTTTCACATGCAGATGGTGCCTCCCCAGAGCCTGGCTATAGGCAAGTAGAGGGGAGAGGCAGCCGAAACTTTCATCTCTACTAACATGTTAGATTGATACCAGAATCAGCTTTCATTTTACAATTTCTAACCCTCATCACTCTGGGAAAAATCTCATAAATCGTGGTTCTGGTCTGCTTCAAAGACTTGGATAGAAAGATTATCCATTGCTGAAATGCAGCCATCGTGTTCTTTGAAACTGTCCTCTGAGATGATTCTACAACAGTTTATGGTGGTGGGGGGGGGGGAAGAATTACACATCTTATTGGAATTATTGGCACAATGTAGGAACCATAATCTCTGTGAAAGTACTAAAGTTAATCCTAGTTGTCAGAACAAACCCGAACACTTCATTTCTTACATTAAATTTCCTAGGACAGCTAATGGCCACCAGTGCTAAGGAACTTGGCTTTGAGTTACTTCAGCTGAGGCCCATTTTTTAAATACCTCTTGGCATGTTAATGGAATTATTATTGTTGTTGTTGTTGTTGTTGTTGCTATTACTGTTATTACTGTTGTTATTTCTGTTATTATTAACTATTATTGTTATTGTTATTTTGATAGGAATTTCAGTTCAGTACACTCAGGATGAGTACAGAAATAATACAAAGTACATTTTAAACATGATTATTTCATTTAGTAAATCACAATTTAGAAAAGTGTGTCAGGCTTCAGGTATTGTTGCTAAAACAGAAGTGCAATGCACAGGAACAAGCAAGCAGGAGACTATGGAAAAGATTTTGGTTTAAACTATTTCTGTCTATAGGAATACAATGTTCTTCTAGTTCCACCAGTAGAGAGAAGCAGTGCATCTTCAGGCTAAAGAAAACAAATGCTAACTATGTGAATAAATAAGAGCTATTAATGGCTTCTAACCCGTTAACACCCTACCAATGAATCTCCAAAGTGTGAAGACAAGATCTTGCCCTTCCCTGCCCTGAAAAGCAGCAAGCTGTGAAGCAGTAGATACCTCTGACACTAAAAAAGACTTGTGCTGCTCAATTGCTGTGAAGAGATTCTGCAAAGGGTTTTCAGAAATCATTGACAATACTCAAAAGCAGCAGTGGCATAGATATTACTCAGCAAGCATTCATATTGACTTTTTTAGATTACTGCCAGTATATTTATGTAGCACTTAGAGCTATGTCATCTTCACTCAAACAGCCTATGACGTGTTCAAGACCAATCCCAGTCATAGATGGTATTGACTCTGAGCCCTGACAAACTTGGAACCAAGCTGAAACCAGAGACACTGTATGATGGATTGCACTTTTAAAAACTTGAAAGTGCTGCGTAAACAGATCAAGGATTGTGAGAAGTTAATTCTTCACAGAAACAGAGAGCCTTGAATGACAAGTTGCTCCAAGGAATCTGATTGGTTAGCATCAGCTGAGCAGAGAAAGTCTTGAGAGAGCTGCATTCTGATGAGAGATTCAGTCAGATTTCTGCCTTGACTGAGTCTGACTTTCAGTGCTAGCTGAGAAGAGTCGAGTACTGACAGTTTCGGAATTCCACTTTTGCTGAAAGCAGTTTAGCATAGGAGAATTTGGGGGGAGGAACTGGCAAAGAAGTTTGGGAAGTAGGTGGCGACTCCCATTCTGGCCAAGGAAAGGGGATAGATCTTCTAGAGAGAGAAGAAAATTCCCTGCCCAGTCAAACAGCGAGTTAGCTCTGAAGAATGCAGAGATTCCTGGTCTAGTGTGGTTAGAACCTGGAGCCCTAAGAGTCAGTTAAAAACTCAAGACGAGTACTGGTGTTTTAATATTGGACGAGTACTGGTGTTTGGATACTGGAAAGAGTGTACCAGCCTTCTTTAAATCAAAAGAGTCACAGAATACTCAAAGAAAGTATACTGGAGTATTTGGGGAAAACACTGGAGCACTGGAACAAAACTGTCATTAACCTGAAACATAAGAACTAAAGTCTGTGCATGTACTGGTTTTACCTCAGAGTTATCTATATTGAGTTACCTCAGATATTTTACCCCTGATTTCAGCTGACCTTTCCCCTTTATGTCAAATAAAATATTTTGTTAATTTGGAATATAAAAAGTCTTGAGAGCCATTTAAGTTAAAGGGGGCTCTCAATCCTTTCCTTAGGTTCCTGGGCTGAGCCAACAGTCAACGTATCGTACTTTGACAGGGTGGGACAGCCAGAGTTCTTCGTAAAGAAGAAAACACATTATTAGGGTGGCTCAGTCATGATGGGGGGGATGACAAGGTCATCATACGTAGCGAAAACTGTGCTCTTGAAAGGAGTATTCTAAAAAGGTAATATATAAAGAGAATTTTCCCCTTGGTCAATGAGCAAAAAACAAGAATGGCAAGAAAGTTAATGGGGAAGCATCACAGAAAGAGTGGGAATGGCTGAATGCAAAGAAACATTTCAATGGACAGCATATTCCAGTTCAGGATAAAATGTCTATCCCTCAATACCATGCAATATCTGAAAGTATTCTCAACTATAGTATCCACTTTGGCCATTAATTTCTGATGTTTAGTAACACCATGGCTGGATCTACAAGCGCTACCAACCAGTCCCCCGGGGCCAGATGGTATGGACCAAAGAGTGCTAAAAGAACTTTCTAGAGAGCTTGCAGAGCCTTTGTCCATCATCTTCCAGACCTCTTAGAGGACAGAAGATGTGCCACAAGCCCAGAGGAGGGCAGATGTTATCCCAATCTTCAAAAAGGGAGGAAGGATGACCCAAGAAACTACAGGCCAGTCAGTCTGACCTCTGTCCCAGGGAAGATACTGGAGTAGATTTTAAAGAGATCGATCTGCGAGCATCTAAAATAGGGGTGTCAAATTCATTTGTTACAAGAGCTGGATCTGATATAAATAGGACTTTGTCGGGCCAGACCATAAAATGTGCGTCATAAAATGTAATGCCAGGAAATAAAGATATTTACTTTATAAAGGACACCAACAAACACAATTAAAGGGGTTTTAAAACTTAAAATACAAATATGCTTAAAACAGTAACACTCTTGCCGTATTTTATTTAACAGTCTTTGATAACTGACAATTCCCAAAACTCCCCCCCTTAAAAATGCCTACCTAAAATGGAAAGGTGAGGAGATAGTGGGATTTAAGAATGCAATTTTTAAAATAAAACATCAAGAAAAAGCACAAGGATCACAGCGGAAAATAAAAATAAAAACTAAAAATATAAAGTGCTGTGAGCCTAGGAAAACATGAAATGGCTGGGCATTGCAAGCTCCCCCCGCCCCCCCCCCCCCCCCGCCCGAGTCTACTCAGAGCGGCAGTGGCTCTCCACTGTAATGTTCCCCTTTGGCTGCTGGTTCCCAGGTTAGAGTATTCACTCAGGCACCTGTTCTCAGGTCCATTCAGCAGAGGTAAGCTGGCTGAAAACATCAGTCCTTTATTTGCAGGGAGACAAATTCAACTGGCATACAAACACTGAAAACTGAAACTCCACTCCATTGAAATACATTGCAGCTCAAAAGAAGTTGCAAAGAAAATGTGGAATGGATTTTCCATTAAGGTTTCTGGGCCCAGATAGACTACTCTGGGATTGGAATGGCAGCTCCCAGAGTAGAATTCCATTCCCAGAATGTTGGATAGCCCACACTAAAAAGTGCACAGGTCCAGTGAAATATTTGGTCGTGAATGTGTCTCTGGATTAAATGAAATTATACAAGAATAACTTTGGCCAGGTTATTAAAAATATAAATGATAAAATATCTATCTGGGAATCCCTTTCACTATCACTTTTTGATGGAATTAGCATTTTAAAAATAATTTGCTGCCAAAACTGATTTTCCTATTCTTAGTACCCCTCTGTATACTTGATAAAATATTAACCAAGTGACAAAAGGTAATGAATACATCTAGCAAAAGAAAAAAAAACAAGGATCGTTTGGACTGATGGTCAGAAAAGATGGTTACAAGGAGGCCTGGCCATCCCTAACATTTCTTGGTGTTATCCTGCCTCTAGGCCAAACTGGATGGCCTTATGGAATAGTAGTAATGATGCAAACAATATAATACTTCAACAGCCATTTGTAAAATTTCCATTAGGCAGCTGGTTCACTCTAAAGAAAACCACGAGAAGCAATTACTATGATAATAATAATAGCTATATAATTGAATTATTGAAATGTGGAATAAGTTTGGCAGCAAACTTTGTCTGCAGTTCCCTCCATTAATTGCCATAATAAGAGAACTAGCTCTAAGGTAGGGCTGCCAAGTCAGCCCGGGGGGCGAGGGATCCCAGCTACAGGGGGAAACCCCGCCCCTGAAGTCGTCCAGTCTGGATGACTTCCCCCACGTAATGACATCACCCGGAAGTGACACCATCACGTTGGGGGCGTTGCCAGGGCAATCTCTGGCAATCTCTGCTCTGGCAATCGCCCCAAAACTCTATGATACTCTATGATACGTCGCCCTGGCAACGCCGCCAACGTGCTGACATCACTGCCGGTGAAGCTCCCGGCCGGTGGAGGCCTCCCCCCCACTGGTAAGTTCAACGGACTTGGCAACCCTACTCCAATTAAGATGTTGATTGTTCGGAATAGGGGGGAAATCTTGCTTGATAGATACTGTGACATTTTTGTTAACAAAATAATTGTGCAATTCAACACGGTATCTAAATGAAATGACAGGAAAATTCCCTTTCTCCGGCACAAGCAAATTAGAATTCTACTTATTGCCAGACTCCATAAAGGAGAGCTTCATAGCCATCTGAGCACCTTTGAAGCACTCACAGCTTCAAGGAGGATCGGCTCACTATTTGCATTTCATACAATCCTTTATAAAGCTTTGTGGGGATTAGGTCAAACTTTTCTCAAAAAATGGCATTGCTTTCTTGGTTATGAAATTGATACTCATGTTTGGAAGTTCTTATTCAAAACAGAATTAGCTTTCTCAATCAGCTTGGGTGTGAGAGAAAATGCAATAAAATGTTATGTCAGTGGGACCTTTCTCCTATTAGACTAGCTAAAATGTGTAAAGGTGATAATAACAACTGTAGGTTTTGTGATACACCTCAGGCAGACTTATTCCACATGTAGTGGCATGTTAGAGCTAAAACAATTTCAATTATGCAGGCAAAGGAGATAGACTATAATGTTATTTCCTCCCCTGATTCTCCCCCCTAACTATGTGGTCTAGTGACTACATTTCCCTATATATTATAACACTTCCCTATAGATATAACAGCCACTAGGTTGATATTTGCTAAACTTTAAAAACAGAAAAGAATACCAACACATATAGCTTTTTTGGGATAAAATTAAAGAATTTCATTTACATAAAGTTATCGGTATTACAAAAAAAAATGAACATTTTACAAATATTCAACTTATCTGGTCACGTGCATTAAACCAAATGAAATAAACAACGTGATTGTATTTATTCATCTGGCCTTAATCAAAGATAATTATATCTATATTTTGCTTTAGAATTTTATTTAGTAAACAAGTTGTCCAGATTTGTTTGTTTGTTTAATTTGTATCCCGCCCTCCCTGCCAAGGCAGGCTCAGGGCAGCTTACACACAATATGTTAAAACAACTAAAACGCAGTAAATAACAACAATATAAAATAAAATGTATCATAAAGTTCTAGTACATTCATAACCGATGGCGGCATTCTCAGCATCCAAGTAATCAACTACCACCATAGTCTGGGTTTTGTCAGGGCTCATATTTGTAGGCTGATGTTAGCATTGGGGCCGGGCCTCATTATTAGAAGGGTGTAGGGTTGCCAGCCTCCAGGTGCGGCCTGGGGATCTCCCACTTTTACAACTGATCTCCAGCTGACAGAGATCAGCTTCCCTGAAGAAAATGGCTGCTTTGAAGGGTGGACTCTATGGCATTGTACCATGCTGAGGCCCCTCCCCTCCCCAAACCCTGCCCTCTCCCAGCTCCACCCCCAAGTCCCCAGGTATTTTCCAAGCAAGACCTGGCAACCCTAGAAGGGTGGCACTAAGGCCTGGTGGAAGAGCTCCATTTTACAGGCCCTGCAGAACTGTAAAAAGTCCCACAGGGCCCTGATATCATCTGGGAGCTCATTCCACCAGTACGGAGCCATGACTGAGAAGGCCCTGGCCCTCATCACAGCTAACCTGGCTTCTTTAGGGCCTGGAAGGGCCAGACAATTTGGGGATCGCAATCTTAGTGCTCTCTGGGGAACATGTGGGGAAAGACGGTCTCTTGGGTGGGTAGGTATTATTACTTAACTTTGATCTTCTGAAAACAGTTGGGCCTTATGTACTGTGTATAATACACACACATGTGGGGTTGAGAGAGTTCTTTGAGAACCACTTTTGAGAGAACAGCTCTGAGAGTACTGTGGCTTGCCCAAAGTCACCTAGTAGGCTTCATGTGGAGGAGAGACGGTCTCCACTTGTCCCGAGAAGGAACCAGGCTGCTGGCACTTAAAATCAAAAAGGTGGCAGAGCAGTTTTTAAACTGAATATTGGGGGAAAGCTGACAAGAGATGAAAAGTTTCTGGTTTGGGATGGCTCATCTCAAAGAGATGAAGGGGTAGCTGTTACTTTTCTACAGGGAAATGGATTAGAATTGTCCACTGAGACTGTGACAAACAATATGGATTGCCTGGCAAGGTCTCAAGGCAGCAGGAAGAAGGTTGTGGGCCTAACATGCCTGGAAAATTATAGATGTTTATATACAAATGCTCAAAGTGTCCAAGGTAAAATCGGGGAGTTGGGATGCTTGGTGTTGGGGGAAAACATAGACATTGTGGGTATTTCAGAAACTTGGTGGGATGAGGAAAATCAATCGGATACAGTGATTCCTGGTTATAAATTATATCAGAAGGATGGGGGGGAAGGGTTGGAGGTGGGGTGGCTCTGTCAGAGAGGGTATACAGTCCAGTAAGACTGAAAAGGTAAGAGAATTAGATTTGCTTCTGGAAATGCTATGGGTCAAAATAGTGGGCCCAAAAGGAAGCTTAACACTGGGAGTTTGTTATTGCCCACTTTATGCTGGGGATTATTAGGAAGGGAATTGAAAACAAATCAGCCAGTGTCATAATACTCCTGTATAAATCAATGGTGAAACCTCATTTGGAATACTGTGTGCAATTCTGGTCACCCCACCTTAGAAATGATATTATAGCATTGGAAAAAGTGCAGAAAAGGGCAAAAGGGTTGGAACACTTTCCCTATGAAGAAAGGTTAAAGTGCTTGGGGCTCTTTAACTTGGAGAAATGACAGCTGAGGGGTGACATGATAGAAGTTTACAAGATTATGCATGGGATAGAGCAGGTAGAGAAAGAAGTACTTTTCTCCCGTTCTCACAATACAAGAATTCATGGGCACTCAATGAAATTGCTGAGCAGTCGAGTTAGAATGGATAAAAGGAAGTACTTCTTTACCCAAAGAGTGATTAACACATGAAATTCACTGCCACAGGAGGTGGTGGTGGCTACAAGCATGGACAGCTTCAAGCGGGAATTAAATAAACACAAGATACTTGCAGTGGGGGAGTATTCTCCACAGCTTCCGGCCTGCAGAAGCAGGAGGAGCTTCGCAGGAGGAGGAAGCGGCAGCAGGTGAGCCCTCTCCCTCCTCCCCCTTGGCACTGGCGGTGGCAAGGCTGAGCGGCTCATAGCCACTGACCCGCCAAGCCTTCTCCCACTCCCTCCCCAGCAGCGGTGGCGAGGTCTGAGGCCCACCAAGCCTTCTCTCTCCTCCCCCCTGGCACCAGTGGTGGTGAAGCCTGAGCAGCTCACAGCCGCCGGGCCCACCAAGCCTCCCCCCCATGGCCAAAGTGTTCTCTGCGCATGCACAGGGAATGCTTTTACTTTTGGGGGGATTTAAATATCTCCCAAAAGTTTATTTTTTACTTTTAGGATTTATCTGCACACCTGGGGAGTCCCCCAAGCATGCAGGAAAATCTCTCTGCTCCCCAAATGCCCTTGATGTGCAGATTTAAATATCTGCATGGAGGGGGGAACTTGGTTATTAGTATTTAGATATGGAGCAGAGGTCCATCAGTGGCTATTAGCCACAAGGTATAGACAGGAACTGGGGTCTGGGGCAAGTGATGCTCTGTATTCTTGGTGCTTGGGGGGGGGGGGCAACAGTGTGAGGGCTTCTAGTGTCCTGGCCCCAGTGGTGGACCTCCTGATGGCACCTGGTATTTTTGGCCACTGTGACAGTGCTGGACTGGATGGGCCATTGGCCTGATCCAACACTGGCTTCTCTTATGTTCTCTTAACCTGATTCTCTAGATTAGAGGCCATCACTCTTAACCACTACCCTATGCTGGCTCTTTAATTAAAGTTCCTGCTCATTTGGCTTCATGTAGGGTATGTTCTTTTCATTAAACTTACCTGTATATCTATTTTCCCAAATGTGACCCCCCCCCATCTGTGGATAGTTAAATCTGCAGATTGGGGACACACTTACCCAGAACAGGTTTTTCCTCAAACCTGGGGGACCTTCTAGGTGTTAAGAAATCAAATCTGGTTCTCCCAGGTTAGAGTCCGCACTCCTAACCACTACACCTAAGAACTGCAGAAATTTCCCAAAATGTCTGAGAGGCATTTCTAAAAAGGGGGGAATTCCCCCCCCCCCCCAGTTTCAAAATTTCTGGAAAGTTTACATCACTAGCAATCACTTCATTTATCTGTCTTGTGATATTTCGGCCATGAACCTTAATGCCATAATAGATTTGTTATGCAGAACTCACATATTTGCAGTTTTCACTCTTGTTTTACACATGTGAAAAACTGAGAGGCAACTTTTAAATGTGTGAATATCTGGCTTGTGGTTTGTGAAGAAACAGTGAGACAGTTTTATTTATTTACTATAATATATCAGAAAATTTAGAATGGTTCACAACATCAACAGTATGGCTTCAAAAAAGGGAAGACCTGCTTCACCAGCCTCTTAAAAAAAATTGAGAGTACTAACAAAACAGGAATGAATCAGTAGACATTGCATACTTGAACTTCCAAAAAGTATTTGATAAGGTGCTTCACCAAAAGTTTCTGAGAAAACTGTCATAGAAAAAGAGGACATGTCCCTTTATTGACATTGATTTTAAAAAAAACACGGAGGGGAGGAATAAATGGATACTTTTCACAGTGGAGCGAAGTAGGCAGGAGGGTCTCAGGGATGAGTTATTCATAAATGATGTGGAACTGGGGGTGAATAATGAGGTAGCAAAGTTTGTGGCTGATATCAAATGGTTAGGGATGGTGAAAACACAAGTGGATTATGAGAAGCTCTAAAAGCACCTTCCCAAATCGGGTGTATGGGTAACAAAATGACATATGAAATTCATTGTAAGTAAGTACAAAATGATATGCATAAGGGCAAAATGACCTAATTGTATGGATATGCTGATGGGGTCTGAGCTGACAAAGAAAGAAATCTGCAGGTTGAAGTGAAAATTTTGACTCAGTTTGTGTTAGTGGTAATAAAAAAAGCAAATGCTATGAGGGGAATCATCAGGATAATAACTTTTATTTAGACAAATCTCAAGAAGATTGAAGGCCAATTTATAGGGAAATATCATTCATCTGACCCCTCTCACCACCACTCAGTTTTGGCAAGCCGCTTTGAAAGGCTCAGGGATTTAGAGATCATGTGTCATATGACCAGGCACTTATGCTCACTTCTATTTCAGTGATAAAAACAGCAATTTTAAATCCACTGCGATCATCACCAGTTCAACAATTCCAGTGTTTTATAAAGCAGTTGACATTGATTTCATTATTATGTCAGGAACAATAGCAAGCTTAAATATCTTGAGCCAAGAGGAAAGGCAGGTTATAAATATTTTCATTAATAAATAAACAAAATCTTCACAAAAACACAAGGTTATAAAGTATTCACTAGATTAAAATGAAGTATTTACCTGGATCTTCTATAGATAAATTCTTCGTTAACCACTGAACAATGTCTGAACCTAGAAGGAAAGTTATAATGTAACTGAAAATGCACTGGTTATACTTTAAACATGTACTAACTTATAGTATAACATTTTAAAAACTGAAGTTTGCTTTCCTGAGAGAAATAATTTTTCCTAATCTACTGCAGTATTTTGTGAAAGATTTAGGGCATGCTTTGATTTGTTGTCACAATACAGTAGGACCCTTTCCTGACCAGGCTACATTGTACATATGGTAGCAGGAGGGAGGGAAAAGGGTGGTTGCGGGTCGCACACTTAGCTACAAAAAGACCCTTTAAAGGGTCTTTTTGCGAGTGGGGTGGGGGCAGTGGTGCATGGGGCTGGGGAAAATCAGCCCCACAAGCTGCGGCCCCCACCCCACTTGCAAAAAGGCTGAGCATGTGGCCTGTGACTGTCCTCTCTGCTGATCAGCTGAAGGCCTTTAAATCTGGCAGGAGGGGAGTAATCTGGCCAGGTGGGTGGTCGTGCTTAAGGGGGTATATTGGGGACATCCCCACCCACCCCTGGAACACCTTCCAAATTCCCCTGCTGACGTGAAGAGGGGACCTGGCAATCCTAAAGTCAAATCTACATCTGACTTTCTCGCTGGAATCATTCTAGTTTCAAAAAACCCCATCTATACCTGTTTCTAGTTTCAAACCATACTTGTTCTAGTTTAAAAACTACTGTTTACATTCATTAATTGCCCTCCTGTGGTCAAGCTAGCATTATACTGCTTTAAACAGATCCTGTTGCTTAGTACTCTTCAGACCCAGGGAGTGAAATTTGAAACCAGCATGAAATGAGCATAAGAAAAGACAGCAGTCAAACTACTTCAGAGGGGAGGTGTAAATTGGGCCTAAGATATGGTGAAGTGAACAGAAGTGAATGTGTCAGTTCACTTCAATGGGGGTTGCTCAGAAGTGTTCAAGAGCTTTTAACTCAAGAATGCCAACACACAATGCCAACTTTGTTTTGAAGTGTATTAATAGGGTTCAGGTGACCCAAGCTGACTTGGAAGCCTTGGAGTTATACTTGACCTAGCATTATTGCTAGAGAAGTAAGTTGATGTAGCTGCAAAAACTGCTTTCTTCCACTTTCAGCTTGCTCTGATGATACTGATTTAGCCACATGGATCCATACTAGAGTAAACTCGAGCCTAACTATTGTAAGGCACGTTACATTGGCCAGCTCTTGAAGACAACTTGGGAACTCCAACTGATACAGAACTCTGAAGCTGGATTTGGAATTCAACAGTGAATTTGTTGTTGCCTTTCAGCCTTGGGGCAATAATTCAATTTATTAGTTTGCCCTAAAGACCTTGCTTGCTTTTTTAAAAATAAAGATAACACAGAGAGACCCATGCACTTATTGTTGCTATTGCACATAATGACGATCACCAACTCTGTTCTATTATACTACACTTCTGTACTGAGCCTATGCTTTATTTTACCACACTGAATGTGTGCTTACTTAGCACTGAAATAGTCTAGACAGGCAACATTTCTAAATGATATGGGTCTTATAATTATCCCTCATGCAGGGAAAATGTTTACTTATGCTTCATCACTTTACACCATTGATTACAGTTAAATGTTAGTGATGTAAATTTCAGTTTTCATTCACATTAGAGTAAATCTGGACCTACCTAGTAGTCAAAGAAACTGGCATTGTACAAATAGACATGCATTTACTTGTATTATTTGTACATGCAAATGCAGTATAGAACTTTACTTGTACATATAAAAAATGGCAAGCTATCATTGAAACACAAATATTCAAGAAATCATGCAAACCAATTTCTTACTAAATTAAGATTTATATCCTGTAAGATATTTTAGGTGCATTGCTGACATCAAATTGGAATGGATGGTACAGAATTAATTTTGCTCCAGTAGTTCTAATATTTAACAAAATCTAGAAAAATGGCATGCTTATAAATCACCTGGGCTTGAGATAAATATATCTGATTAAATTAACATAATTCCAATTTTTTCTTCCCTTTTCAGACTTTGTCAGTATCAGTATCACTTATATCTCTAAATGGGTGGCAACAAAGTGGCAAATTAGGGATAATTCAGCCTCTTTCAAGTCAGAGGCTCAGGAGAGAAAGGTGGCAGCGTGGGAGGGACAGAACAGAAAAATATAAATGAAGTACATAAATAAGTAGTAAAATCTTATAAACTAAAACCAAAAGATGTACTATATGAAGAATGGTGTTGGGACAGAACTCAAATCAAAATATTAAGTAATAATAACTCCTTAATAGTTTCACAGCGCAATCCAGGGTGGGAGGAAGCACTCTGGGAGTCAATTTACCCCTATGTGAGCGTAAGTCTCAGTTACATCAGGATAAATCCAGTTTTGTTGTCGATTTTCCAGGCTGTATGGCCATGGTCTTGGCATTGTTTCACCAGCAACTATGACTGGCATCCTCAGAGATATAACACAGAAAGATGGAGTACTCTCTGTGTCAATATGAGAAGAAAAATGGTAGGCAGATAATTTATATCTACTCAGGAAGGTGGGGTAGGGCTGAGTTATTATCTTGTAGGAGTTTCCCAGGTTTTGACATGTTAATGGAGGAGCTTTCCTGAGGAGGTTCTTTTGCATGTGGATTCACTGTTGAAATTCTAATCTTATCTGTAGTGCTGTTGTAAGATGTAGAGCATTTTGTGTTTTTCAGAACTGGAAACCATGCCCTATTTATTTTTAAGCTATCTTCTTTCCTGTTGAAATTGTGTTTATGAATTTCAATGGTTTCCCTGTGTAACCTGACATGGTAATTGGATGTGTTGTCGGGCATTTCAGTGTCTTGTAATAAGATACTGTGTCCTGTTTGAGTTAGGCTATGTTCAGCCACTGCTAATTTTTCAGGTTGGCCAAGTCTGCAGTGTCTTTCAAGTTCTTTTATTCTTGTCTGGATGCTATGTTGTGTGGTCCTAATGTAAATCTGTCCACAACTACAGGGTATGCAGCATACCCCTGCAGAAGTGAGGGGGTCTCTTCTGTCTTTTGCCAGTTGTAGCATCTGTTGTAGTTAGGTTGGTGTAACTGGCACTTATGACAGTGCAGGTCCACTGCAGCATCCCATTGCTCGCAGACACCAGCGACAGGTTGCAGTGGCCAGCTGATGGTGCAAATGAGGTGCAGGCCCCTGCGCCGGCATGATTGTGGGTGGGGTTGGGGGCATGGCCTGAGTTAGTCAGCTCACTGAGCCCTTTCCGCCTGGAAATGCCCCTAGTTACACCAATGAATAACATGGCATAGTCCATAGGCGCCCATGGATTGCAAAAATAAAATCTTCCCCCAGTGTTGTATCCCCACTCATTAACCTTAGAGGAGTGCAGGATGCTGACTACAGCCTTGGCCAATCCTCTCCCTTCCCGGGGCATCCAAGCCCCTTCCCCAACACCCAATCATGGTCCTCTCCATCCTACAAAAACTTCCGCCACGATCTCATACAGCTCAGTAGTTAGGGTGTGAAGCACAGGGCTCTGTCTCAGAGCTCCCTGCCATAGGGACTTTGAGCAAGGGGCGAGGCACTTTGGTGGTGGATGATGCACAAGAGAGGGCACTTTAGCACTTCAGGGCGAGCACTTGGCACTGACACTCAAGGAGGAAAGCGAACTCTGTACTCTGTGGCTGGCCTCTCCCATTTCAGAACCCTAACAAGTACCCCACCTTCAGAGACTCGGCTCACAGGGGCACTCACGCACTGACAGGTAGGCATGGGCAAGCATCCCAAACCTGCTCCCCCTCTCCCATCACTTGAGATGAGGCGCCATGACAGCATCTCCTGCACTCAAGCCCAGCATTGGGTTCAGGCATGGGGTGGTGCAAGCCACCGCGGCACAGCGTCAGGGCCCTTGACATGCCATGGGAAAACTTTCCTGGAAAGTTTTCCATGAGACTCAGCAGGGCACAGAGTGTGTCTGTGGTGCTGGTGAGGGTCTGGCAGCTGCTCCATTGCTTGTGATGAAGCAGCTTGGCAAGTGTCTCTATAAACCATTCCCTTGTCGATTCACAGCCTTCAGCTGGAGCAATCCAGGAGCACTTTGACACAGGACAGGTGAGTGTGCATTGGCAGGTTCCATCATGCGCCTTAAGGGGTGTTTGAGGTGAGCCTTCCCCCCCAACTGTATTTACAGACCCTGTCAGGACAAGACATCTATGGCTGAGGTTGCCATGGCACTCAAGCCCAGCTGCCATGGCTCTGTTTTACTGTCTTGCAGGTAGAGATTCAACAAAGAGGCTTGTGTGTGTGGCAATTCCCCCCCCCCCCAAGTACTCTACTCAGTCAGCTGTTCCAGCCCTCCTCTTGAAGCAGAGCTTTATGCCCAGCAAGCCTTTCCAAGTTCCACCTGGGATGCTATCCCACCTAGGCTCAGAGTGGAAGTAGACAGAGTCGGCACCCCTGACCATGGATTCCAGTGCAATAAAATCTATGTTGTGGCCCAACTTTGTCTCTGCTGCTTGGTTTCTGCTACATGGCCAGAGCTCCACACCCCTCCCTGCCCCACTCCATCTGCCACTCCTCCTGTGGGCTTCCCAAAGGAATGTCTAAGAGGAAGGGCTTGCTTGCCTCACAGGCTTCTGTGTGAAGGGGGAGGGGCCAGAGGGTGGTCTGGGTGAATGAGCCCCCTCATCATGCTGGCCATAACATGAGGCTGGACCAGGGAGTCCCAGATTCCATTGTGCATATTATATGGAAGATAGGTGGGTGGCCTTGGGCCAGATGCACACTCTCAGCCTGACCAACCTCATGAGGTTGTTGTGAGCATAGAGCGGAGAAGGGGAATGATGCAACCTACCAGGACTGGGGGGGGGGGGGTCGCTAATGGAATGAGTCCATTAATGAGGCTCCTAACTGTGTGTCTGCTCCAGAAAGTGGTTGCTCTGGCGCCCAGGGGGAAGGCATCTGTGCAAGGAGCATAAGGGGGCACTGGGTCATGTGGTAGAGGGAGCCCCTGCAGTGGACAGACTCAAAGTATTCATGGGGGGGCTTGCCCATGAAACATGCTGGCATGCAGGGCAAACAAATGATGGCAACCACACATCTGTCATCAGTAGGGGTCTCTGTCAGGGGGTGGGGGGAGAATGGGGCTCTGCTGAGCTGCCCTTCACCATCCCCCAACTATCACATGCAATGGCGTCTGCCCCGGGACTGACCATTCCCATTGACCCAAAGTGCCCCTCCCCTCATGCTGCCCCCCGCCTCGACAGTATGCCACAAGACCACAGTGCAGCAGAATTGCTATGGACACAGCCTCACAAGCAGCTGGCTACACTCCCCTTGCCCCCGCTGCAGCATAACTTTGCCTGTAGGGAGCTGACTAGCGGTGCCAAGGTTGCATGGTGGCTGGCTGTTGCAATGCAGGCACAGCTCAGGATTGCTCTGCCCCTATTCTCAACTGTGTAATTAAACTATGATGAATAATGACTGGGGGGAGTTATGATTAAGTTGAACAGTATTTGAATTATTGCTTCAAAAAGTAATGGCTACATTGTGTTTGCTCTCCCAAATTTATAACAGCTTCTAAATTCTGACATCTATTTGAGAAATGAATTCAGATGTAAATGGATGAAAACAATGCATAAGAAACATATTTCTGATTCAGTGTGGCATCAGCTAAAATCATTTGCATCAACCTAAAAGAATACTGTTATATTATTATAAATTAATTTATGACTTATAATATTGTTATAAATTAATTCATGGGTAGTATTTAACACCAAATTCATTTTAGACAATATCCTAATAAGGATGATAAATATTGTCAGTATTCCCCAAAAACAAAAGAGTACATTTTCCCCATATATGATGAAGATGTTTAGAAGCAGAAAGCCCACGATAGCTGATATTGAGATGCAGAAACAGTTTAGGTCTCCCCAAGGCCATATTATTTGAGTTGCTGATAAAGAATAGTAAAAATGAAATTATTATAACAGTTATGAAAATGTAGAATAAAACATAAGTCAAACCCGTAGAAATCCTACACAGAGACTGGGGACAAATACTTGAGAGATTGGAATTTTTCCTCCGGTTGAGAAAAGGTAGTGAAGAGAGTGTACAAAAAGCAAATAAGAGTTTTTATGGAAATAGTAAAGCCTCCTTCCATCCTCCAGTTTTTGTAGACAAAACAATAGGCAGCCCTAATGCATAAACACTTTTTTACATTTATTGGCAGAAGACGCTGAGTTGGAGTCTATCGTATTATGAACAGAAAGAACCCGCGCAGGCAGATCTTCCCCACCTTCCTTTTCCCCAAGTACACCTTTCCACCATGAATTCTCAAAATTCTCTGCTGATGTTCTGAGACCTTGTAAATGACAGCACAATAGCTTCAGGAGCTGCAAGTAGGGTCCTCAGTCCCCCAGCAGGGATGAGAGATCCTCCACCCCTGCCTCTTGATTTCCACCAGCACTTGGAGTGGTAGCAAGAAAAATGGCTGTCGGGTTAATGGTGTGATTTCACTTCTGGGAAAAACCCAGAAGCGATGTCACATCTCTCTAGAAATTGCTAGAAACTATGTGGTAAAGCCTAGGTACATATCACTGAAACCTCTGCAGAGTTCCTGGCGATTCCTAGAGAAGCATGATGCCAGTTTTTTCCAGAACCGACATCACACCATTTCCAACGGCTGCCCCCTGCCTCTCCTGCCCTGCCCCTGGTGCCTGGCAACCCTCGCTGAAAATGTGGAAGGAACATAAGGCAAAATTGCCTCTCCTTATTTTTCTGGTGGAGGAAGCTTTTTGTTCACACAAGAGGAAGGTGGGGCAATCTTGCTTACCCTTCCTTACTGCATCCCGCCACCAGAGTGCCTTTTGTTTGCAAAGTTTCTCCAACTCTCAGGAAAGGATCTGGCTGGTTACTGGGGGAAGGAGAAGATGGTGAAAGATCCGACATTTGTGCATGTTTTTTTCACTCACGCTACCACGGGATCCAACCAATTACAGCCAAAAAACCTGAATGCATTTTTTAAAACCTATACCAGCTTTTTTTTGGTCTGTATCTCTAGCATTCCATGAGATTCCAAACACATGTCAAAGTTTGAAAATATCTCCCAAAACTATTTGGTCCAATGATAACTTCACAACAGTGGTTGCTGTACCACCAAACAAAATATCATACTGCACCTCAAGGGACTTTTACTTTTAACATGCTACTAATACCATGCCAGTATTTTTCTGGATTTGTTGTAAACTGAGCAGTTTAATCTGGTGGCTTTCCTCCTCTACTTTCTTTCAAGAGAGCTATCATCCCCCTCTGGAATCATCTTGAAGTGAACTAAATTCTTTAAAGCTGGTCTCTCGATTCCTCCTATACGACCTTTTTAAAGGAATCTTGATCACGTTCACTGCTGCTATTCTCAAACAGAGATTACTGCTGTATTCCTGCTGAGTACACTGAAAGAGAATCTCTTATGATAGGTGCTAGTGCTAGTGAGGCCTCTGCAAAAGGAAAATATCCTTTCCCTCTGGGATCAACGATCTTATAGAGGTAAGAAAAATAAACAGCCTATTTTTCCCTAACTGCAGTGTCTGGCTACTTCAATTAGTCCTAAGTGTTCCTATGCTTATTATTTTTAGAATATGTGCAAAAACCCTTTAATTCCCTGGAGACAGTCCAGATCCTATTAGATAGCAAAGTGCAAATTTTCACACTTCGGTTGCAAGGAAGGAACTCAGAAATGAGGAGAGGCAAACTGGAAAAATAATTGCTGGCTAAATTACTGAGTCCATTCTATTAGCCTTTTTGAATGGTGTCATCACATCTTCTTTCATCCCAAGTTATATCCCATCCTTAAACAAAACTAATCTCTTTCTCTAAAAAGCATCAGTAACACACTGTAATTTGCACATTGGTAACCTCTGCCATAACACACTAACAGCTGCTTGTGACTGTTAAATTTTCTGAAATATGGAGTTTAAAATCAGCCTGGGGTTGTTGTTTTTTCTTATCAATATGGCATTTGTGCTGCTGGCTGGAGGTTATTCTCCAGCCCGAGCACCTATGCAGCTCCCAATGAACAATGCAGTGTAGGATTTTTAAAAGGTTTGCATGAATCTAGGGAGGGTAAATTGATTGCACTTGTAGCTATAGTAGCCAAATGCTCAGAGGATTTTCCTGCCTGGTGACTTACATTAGGGGGTGTTAACTGATAATCATCATGCCATGCCTTACTTATGAACTTCTGTAAGGCATCTTTTTTTGGTAGGGGTGAGCCACCAGAAATTTACTAATCAAGACCTGACCTGAATAGCTTCCATTTTCAAATATCATGTTTTGAATCCTAAGAGAATTATTTCTTCTGATTTGACATTTATTCATTTCCTCATTTGAGTCCAGTAGCAACTTCAAGACCAACAATATTTTCCAGGGTATAAGCTTTTATGAAGCAAAGCTGTAAGCACAGGTTTTGTGTTTGCAAAAGCTATTTCATTCTCTGGGGCTCTGCCAAGAGCTTTGTTTCATCTGCTGGCAGGCAAATAGGGCAGAGTGGAAAGACAGAAGCAGAGACTATAGCTTTCCTTCCCAGGACAGACTGCTGCAAATGGAGGGGGGGGGGGGAGTGAAGAAAGTTAAGGCTCTCCCTGTAGGAAGTTCCAGATGCAATATCCCCTGTCTCAGACTTCCAAACTGAGTGGCAAGAGAGAGGTAAAGTGACACTCCTACATTTGTAGCTTTATTTAAGCACTCTGCTAACAAATGGTGACTGGACTAACTACACCAGTTAACCTCAATAGGTCATGCACCCAGCCTTAACCAGGTCAACCAGCTTAACTAGTACTGGTACCACTTGAAATATTTGTGGATTCAAAGTATTGAATCTGCCTCTCTCAGCAGCTAAATGAGAAAGCTGGTTGACAGGCTTCATTCTTTTGAAAGACAAGAGCATTGAAAAGCTGCTGGAAGCTGACTGCTTGTGAAACACAGAGCTTTAGATAGAGAGACAGAGAAAAAGAAAGCATCATGGCTGAGGCTTGGGACAAACGAAGTCTCCTGGTTCCTCTCACAAGGAGCAACTTTGCAGAATGGTGTGTGCATCTGAGGTTTGTCCTATGATCCCAATCACTGGAAGCTCACCTGGAGAGGGATCCCCCCCCCCCCCGGATGACTCATCACAGAAGGCAAAGGCGAAGTGGGAAGTGGACAACCATCAAGCTTGACATTATAGTGAGTTATTTGTCTGCATCTTATTTGTCTAAAATACAGAACTTTGAAAATGTTAAACAGATTTACGATGTGTTGGTCAAATCGCATGTTAAGAAAGGATGGTCTTCACAACTAATGCTCAGAAATAATTTGGACAGTTCAGGGCTCATTTCGTAGCAGGAGCTCATTTGCATATTAGGCCACACACCCCTAATGTAGCCAATCCTTCAAGAGCTTACAGAGCTCTTCTTACAGGGGCTGCTGTAAGCTCTTGGAGGATTGGCTATATCAAGGGTGTGTGGCCTAATATGCAGAGGAGCTGCTGCTACGAAATGAGCCCTGGGACAGTTTGAAATACAGAGGGACTGAATGTTTCCAAACGCATGTGAGCTCCATGCAGGATATTTTCTCTCAGCATGCTGATTCAGGGGAAACCCTAGACGAACCAGCTCAAACAGCTGCTTTGTTTCATTCACTCCCCATGAGTTTCATTCCAGTGATCTCATACCTGGAAATTAAAGAAAATTTAAGCTTTGAACAATCTGTGGATGAGATTTTTTTGGAAGTTTCCTGTAGGAAACCATTGTCTCAAGACTTGCAAATGTTACCGGATCAGTTTTTAAACCAGGTTGCTTTTAAACTGCAGAGTCTCAAGAACTCCAGAGCTGGAGCCTATTCACTCAGTCCCAAAGTTGGCAACCACCAACCTTCAGAGCCATTAAGGATGCTATGTGCACAGTGGGCTGCCAAGCCACTTCCCTCTACTTCAAACAAAAGAGCTCAGATTACCTGTTACAATTGTGGGGGGAGGGCCCATTCTGTGGCAGCATGTCCATCACCTAAGGCAGACAAGCCCAAGGATTTCAAAGGGAAATCTGATCATACTTTTAAACATAGGAACTATTCTATTTTTTATAATGAACAGAATGGAGAGATACTTTTAGACTCTGGAGCTGCACAGTCATTATTTAGCTCAGAGGAATTGTTTACTGAAATACAAGAATTAAAAAGGCCAGTCAGAGTGTATCTGGCCAATGGGAACTTTATGAACGTAAATTATGTGGGAACTGTGATTTTACCAGTGAATGATGCAAAGGGACAACTTAAAACTGAGAACGTCCTGCTGATTCCTGAACTAAAAACAGATATCCTATCAATAAGTGAACTGGCCAAAGTAGGATTTGAAACACTTTTTAATGCTCATGGCTATTTTGTTATAAAGGATGGACTTTATAGTGTGGAAAGAAAAATTAGTAAATGGACTTTATAGTGTGGAAAGAAATGAAGATTTTTGCATAGATTTCTACTCTGCTGAATTATACTATGAGAATTCTGAATTGTTTGAAAATGATGCATTCATTGTACACAAAGCAATCCTTAAAGAGGAAAATGATGAGATACCAGATGAATGCAATCAAACTCCAGAATATGAAGGTATGCCAAAACTTGAGTCAGACAGTGACTATGAGGAGGAACCACCTATCCAAGAAGTAAATGTTGCTAAAACTTGCAAGCACAATGGATGCATTACCCTGTGGCATAGAAGGACATATCACAGGAATATTCAAAACATGCAAAATAAGGGTTTGGTAAAAGGCATGAACTTTACTGAATGTAATTCTAACGTGTTTGTTTTTTACAAAGAAAAAGCACTAAACAACCATTCCCTCAGCACAGCACAAGGAAGACCACAGCCCCACTGCAGCTGATCTATACTGACTTGGGAGGACCTCTTCCTGCTGCCCTCAGTGGGTACTGTTACTCATACATGAGTTTTCAAGGTATTGTATTTTGTATCTTCTTAAAAATTAATTTGAAGCTTTGGTTAAAATAAAGGAATATATAGCAATGGTTTCTACTAAGTTCAACAGGAAACCAGAAATTCTGCGTTCAGATAATGGAGGAGAATTTTGCTCAAATGCCATGGAGCAGTTCCTGAAAGAGCAAGACATACAGCACCAGATGACTGTGCCCTGCAATCCAGAACAGAACAGTGTTGCAGAAAGAAAGGATCATACACTTCTGGGTGCGGTTCGCACCATGGTCACAGACAGTTGCTTACCTGTACAATTTTGGGGTGAAGCTACTGTCACAGCTAACTACACACAGAATAGACTAGTCACAAGAGCAACAGGCGTGACTCCTTATGAACTGTGAGTTGACCATAAGCCATCCACGGACCACCTGAGAGTGTTCTGCTGTAGAACTTTCACACACATCCCTAAAGAAAAGTGATCAAAGCTTGATGATTGTGCAAAGGAAGGCATTTTTGTTGGATATGCAGCTAGATGCAAGGGTTACAAAATCCCGGACCCAAAGACTAAAGAAATCACTATCAGCAGATCTGTTCATTTTGATGAAAGTGAAAGGCCTCAAGGTTCAGAGGGGGCTGACACTGAAGTGGAGCAGCAGCTGGTGTCCCTTCATGTGGGAAACACCAGGGAAGAGGAAGTTCCTGAGGTGATCCTGGCAGATGAGACAACCAAAGATGCTCCACCAGCCATACCTGAACCACATATGCAACCCAGAGATGCTGCATCAGATGTACCTGAACCCAGAGAGACCAGACAACCAGAGGTGAGATGATCAATGTGCTCCAACAAAGGTGTTCCACCCCGAGAATGAATCTGCTTGCAGAAACAGTGGGAACATCGGAGCCTGTGTCATGTGATGACATCTCTTGCCTACCAGCTCAAGAGGCACAGAGGAGACAGTTCACAATGGTAAGAACACTCTTGATTGTTGCAGCACACAAGAGGATGGAGGTTGAACATCTAACTGCAGCAACCGCATCCAGGCAGGCTGCAGAGCCTGGGATACAAAACTGAACACTATACTACTCCGAGCAGACTTCAAGAGAAGTGAATCTGATTCCTGCCTGTATACCAAATGCAAAGATGACAAATGGACTTATATCCTGATTTGTGATTGCAAGGGAAAGAAGTTGAACTTAAACAGCTTGGCAATGTTGCACATTACCTCAGCATACAGATACAGAGGCTGCGATCACACACACTAAATAATCCACTTTCAATCCACTTTCAATGCACTTTCCAACTGGAATTTGCCAGTTCAAACAGTAAAATTCAGTTATAAAGTGCATTGAAAGTTGATTGAAAGTGGATTATTTAGTGTGTGTGACCGCAGCCAGAGAGAACAAGATGGCAGTTTTCTCATCAGCCAGGAACAGAAGATTAGAAACCTGGTGAGAAGCCTGAAACTGGATGATGCTCCACCCAAAGACAGCCCTAAGCTAGTTACCTATGTGGATGCAAACCGGGCTGGAGACTTAAACAGAAAGAAAGTCTACCAGTGGCAATATAGTTTTCTTTGGTGGAGGACCTACAAGTTGGTCAAGCAAAAAGCAAATTGTAGTTGCAAACTCCACTGCTGATGCAGCGTATGTGTCTGCAGCACTAGGCTGTCAAGAAACACAGTGGCTAGTACAACTACTGAAAGACATGGGCCTAGATGTACCAAAGCCCATTACAGTATATGAAGGCAACAAATGTTGCATCCACATTTCTGAGAAAAAAAGATGTGAGGCAGCGTACCAAGCCCATTGATGTGAAGTATCACCTGGTGAGACATCTGCAGCAAAAAGGGACTGTCAGGCCGATCCACTGCCCAACAAAAGGGATGATTGCAGATGCTCTCACCAAGCCTCTACCCAGAGAACAAAGTCCTGAGAGATGGAATGAAGTTGGTCCAGCTGAGCCATGGTCCACTGAGAGGGGGTGCTGGAAGTTCCAGATGTGATGTCCCCTGTCTCAGACCTCCAGACTAAGTGGCAAGAGAGACTAGATAGCTAGACAGGAACACTGACCTTTCTTTCTGTATCTACTCTTCTGCCACTGTCCTCTTTGAAATGCAGATTGTGTTCTCAGGGATCAATTCCCCTTTCCTCCTCCTCCCCCCCCCTCTCTGAAGACGTGCTCTCTCCCTGCACGCACCAAGAGAGGGACATGTGGTCCTTTCTTGGCACCATGAGGCAGATGGGCCTCTTGCCATCTGCTTCCATCCTTTGGCTAGTAAGTTAGTAATCTATCGTGTCTCTGCTCTTTCCTATCCAAACTGTACTTCTCAAATGAAGAGAGAAGTATTTCTCCTCTCAACTTGCAACACAGCTCTGTGTAGTTTTGTAAGCTGAGTAACCTGGTAAAGTGATTCTCCTGTGTTTGTAGCTTTATTTAAGCACTCTGCTAACTAGTGGTGACTGGACTAACCACACCAGTTAACCTCAGTACTCCCTTCCCTCTAACAGGCAGCAGGCACTTCTCTGTAAGGGACAGAGGCAAAGACTGGGAAACAAGCCGAATTTTTGCTCCCTTGATGATAGGCAGCCCTGGACAAGTGGCTTGGGGATCATCCCCATGATGGTAAAGAGCAAATGCACACATAGTGAAGAGACACAAGAAAAGCAAAGATGATAAATGAGTATTCTATTTCTATATGCAAGAGAAAACTGCTGAGACCTGACCTGGGATTTCTAAGATTTCTTTATTGTATTTATAAGGAGCCACAGATACTGTCTCCCATTTTCCTAACTTCTGAGACAGAAGATCCTTTAGGAGACATGCATAATTCCTTAGAATTTCATGTTAGCTGGGGGGGGGGGGACAGTTTTACCTAGACATGTGTTTTCCACTGAAATCAATAAACGAAACAATTGCAAATATATATCCTAACATGCCTAGCTTTAATTCTGATAAGAAAGAATTCAACCCATGGAAAACACCAGAATAACCAAATGCAGTGGTACTCGCTCTGTGGCTCATGGAGAGCCACATTCACAAATTATGAATCAGAAGAGCCACAATCTCCATCTCTGGCATGAAGCTTGTACCTCAAGGAATTTTGCAGCTTCCTCTGTTCCTCTGGTGGTGGCAGTTTCAAGGTAGGAACCACCTGCCAACCACAAGTTGATAAGCCACTGTGTATCACTGATCTAATGTGTCTTCCCCCCTTGTGTATACCTCTGCTTTCTGCCTGTTCTATCCTTATGCCTCTCTGAATGCTACTACACTGCCAGCTGCACTGCGTACTGGGTCTGAAAAGGATGCCAACTAACTGGCTTGCACAGCATCTGAAGAACTTTTCAATGTCACTGGTCTCAGCTAAGCAAGGGACTTGCAAGCTGGTCTTGGGTGGATATGACACTACCAGAGGGCAGGGCATCCTGACTCAGCAGAGGAGACTGCTATAGCGGTGAGAACTAAAACCAGTATTTGTTTTATGTTAAGCAAATATTTGCTTCTGTGCAGCTCTACAGGACTGGGGTGTAAGACAGTTAAAAAGACAGCTGGCTTTGCTTTGGGCTGTCACATTCTCTTTCTCTAGCACCAAGGTTACACACATTATGCATGCACAAGTGTCATACATTGCTCTTTGAGCTTTCCATTAACTCCAGTTGGTGCGTCAGAGCTGTATCCCTTCTCTGAAACAAATAATCTGGCCACAGTTACCCATGCTTGAGGAACATTATGTCCTATGTTAGTACCATGTTATATGTGGGACTGCTTTTGAAATGTGATCAGCTGGTGCAAATGCACTTCCAAGACAGAGGCCATTTTCTGTGGTGCTACCAAGATTCTGGGACTCTCTCTCTATAGATCTGTTCATCTGCTGCCATCTCAGTTCACATTTCGGCATCAGAAAGTCTATCCTGTTCTCATCTCCCTCCCGTCAAAGGGCACAAAGTCATTCATAGGGTATGCCACCAAGCATTGACAATACAATCTAAAAACAATCTAGAGTTAAAAATTAATAACTACCAGTACCCTAAAAAAAGATCCACAAGGTTTTGCTTACATATAAACTCACATCCATAGCAATAATCTCTAACTTCAATCAGTAAATTAGATACCCTCCCAAATGGTTTTCATCTCATCCTAAAGACTGTCAGTGATGGTGCCCACCAAACTTCTTCTGGAAGGCCATCCCATACGGTTCAAGCCATGATGGAGACTGCTGGTATTCTGCCTGAGGTGGACTGAACATTCCCATGGGGCAAAAATCACAAGATGGCAAAGAGAGCACAATTTGGCATGGGCTCATATAGAGACAGTCATCCCAGGTATGTTTTTAACCCAAGCAAGAGAGCCTCCTCAGCTTGCAATTCCCATCATGCAGTTCTGCTTTTCACTATGTCCAGAGCAAATACTGCATTTTCCAATAGCCCAATTTCCATGCAAAATAAAATGAACATAAATCTGTTGTCTTTCTTCCTTTAACAATTATCATAGAACAGAAAACAGATAATCTCAACGATTTCTTTAACAATGTATCTTTTTGTCTGTGGGTAAACCAGCAAATATGAATAAGCAAGGATAATTTATCGGTTTTCATACAAACAAGCCTTTCCTAGGAAAGAGAAAACATCATCTTCTATCAGTGTTCTATTTTGACAAGTGACCAGATCTTCCGCATCAGCTGGAGACCCATTTTCCTCCTCTCCCTTTGACTACAGCAGCTTCTACAATTATGATGTCTTGTCAAAACTGTTTATTGTACATTGACAGATTGAGCACATGATATAAATATAAGCATTTAATGTTTTTAACAATGAGTCAAGCACCCTAAGCGAAATAGGGCTGTGCGCAGTCATTTATGAACTAATAAAAATGAAATGAAAAAAGTCCCAAACTAATTTATATTTATTAATTTGCATCAATAATTCCTAGACGCCTGGTTTGAAGAGTTCAAGCAGAGTTCAGATTTAGAGAGAAAGGGGGAGATTCAGGAGATAGAAAGAAAAACTGATAGGGAATGTTTCCAACCATTACAGTCAAACAGATCTTTCAAGAGAAGAGTGTTTTCCTTATGGGTCTTTCTTTCCACAGTGCTTCCACCAAACACTGCTGGCTTTTTAAGGGCTTTCTTCCATACAAGCAAGCCCCAGTGGTCAACATCTCCCTGTTAGCTCTTTTCTCTGTGAGAATGTTTTCACGTTCTTTCTACTTCTTCACAAATGACACAGCAACCATTCCACTGAGTAACAGTGTATGAGAATGGAACTGATTAGCTATTTTTACCACTAAGTGCTGCTATTTACCCCTTGCATGAGATTTCCCCCGACTCCCCTTCCTGTAACGCAAGTTTAAGTCTGTCGCTGATCTGTATATACTTGTGCGTACTTGCAAAGTATACAAATATTTAGTTTTTGTATTACTCACTGAGTACACACACATTAATAGTCAGTTCATCTGTCTCTGTGCGTCACCTACTGCAGCACACACCCACTGAAAATTATTTCCACCAACCGCTATTATTCCAGCATTTGTTTTCCACCGTCAGTGTCTAAACAATGAGCAAGGTAAGGGCGGCATTTCTTTAGTCTGCAGGAGACAGGGAGGGAACTGTGGCTATGAAGGCTGACACCCATGAAGCCCATGCATCAAAATTAAGTGCATGGCTTTTGGGAGGCATCAGAAGCAGAGCAGGGGCCCTGCAACAGCAAGCAAGGATACTGCAGGTCTGAGCCCACTCCAGGCATGTTGCAGTTGAGCGATTAAAAAAGAAACAAGTTCCCCATGTGCTGCTAACGACCCCAACAGACAGGTGCTTGCAGCTGTAGAGCTTTCCTGCCTCTCTCCTCCCAGCGAGGGTTGCCAACTCCGAGTTTGGAAATAACTGAAGATTTGAGGGGGGAGCCTGGGAGGATGAGGTTTAGGGAGAGAGGCGTGGGACCTTTTGGGGGTAAAATGGGATACAGTCCACCTTGCAAATAAATATTTTGAATAAATAAACAATAAATAAGCAAGCAATTAATGTAGCCCAGGTACTGAATGCTTAGTTTCATTTGTAAAGTGAATACATGTTGGCTCCTTTGTACAAACAGATGGATGCATGCACATGCAGAATGTTATGTCTATATGTTCTCTGTAAGGTATAAATAGGACTTAGGTACCAGGCAAATAGCTGTGGGGAGGCAGTTTCACAACAGAGGCACCACCACAGGGAAGACCATGTTTCTAGTCACTGCCAACTTTATTTAGTTTGAAAATATATACCCCACATTTTTTCCCCTCAAAAAGACATTTATTTGTCAATGATACTTTAAATCATCCTGCATTGTGCAGGAGGCTGGACTGGGTGGTCTTTAGGTAGGGCTGCCAGTTCAAGAAGAAGGAGATTGGATTTATACCCCACCCTTCACTCAGAGTGGTTTACAATCTCCTTCCCCTCCCCCTCCGCCTCCCCACAACGGACACCCTGTGAGGTAGGCTGGGCTGAGAGAGCTCTTTCAAGAGCTGCTCTTTCAAGAACAGCTCTGACAGAACTATGGCTTGCCCAAGGTCATCTAGCAGCTGCAAGTGGAGGAGTGGGGAATCAAACCTGGTTCTCCCAGATTAGTGTCCATGCACTTAACCACTACATCAAACTGTATTGGCGGGTGGAGCTTGATGAAGCTGAGATTTGGGGAGGGGCTTCAATGAGGTCCACCTTCCAAAATGATCATTTTCTCCAGGTGAATTGATCTCTGTTGCCTGGAGATCTGTTGTAAGCCCAGAAGATCTCCAGCCACTGCCTTGAGGTTGGCAACCCAGTCATTAGACCCCTTCCAACTTTTTGAGTCTATGAGTCTGAGACTCAAGGCTGCCTACTCACCTAACATCAGAAGGTGAGGTCACATGTGGCAGGGTCTACGCCCCCCCTTTAATAAACAGCTAAATGAACATACGTGCAAGTCACTGTGACTGGGTGCTCTCTGCCAGTCTTTCCCTTTCCTTGCAAATTAGCATTTTCACTCACAGATTGTCATTTTTGCAAGAAGACTCCAACAGTTCTCCTGTTGCACACTAAAACTCTTCCTGTTATCTAGGTCCTTCAGCCATATGTTATCTCACCCTAACATATGCTACTTTTTCATCTCACAGCTTAATTGTCTCCTTTTTCACCCTGAAGTACATGCTTCATTTTTAAGAAAGAACTATATTGGATTTATGTAAATGTGTAGACTGAAAAGAGGAACAGAACAATACACATTCAACCCTTCAGCACTTTTTTTCTTTTAGGCATAGGAAATGTGGATGAGATATGGGAAAGTTAACTCAGGCCAGCTGCACACATGCACTGCTTGGTGATGTTACTTTAAACGTGTTGTGTGGACAACAAGAGCTTAGCGTGTTCACTCGTGTGCATTGAGGGAAGTATCCCCCCACAAAAGGGGCACTGGTCAGGCACATTCCAGAACCCATGCTGCTCATCAGATTCTCAGTCCAAAGGAAATGGGTGTCAGCACAGACACTTTTTAGGCCAGTCCAATTCAAGTTACTCCTAAGTAATGCTGCCACCCTATACAAATATTATTTAGCAGCAGTGTGCTGCTAAATTTCACTGGACACAGTGAGATGCATGGATTTGGGCTATAGATCCTATTGAAAACAATGGAACAAGTTAACTGCAGTGCAAATTGTCTTGTTTTCTATGGGACCTAATGATAACTAATCTTAGAAGTGATACTCCCACAATTCCCCACAGTCTCCCAATGCTGAATGGGCTGCATCCTTTCAAAACAGATGCTAAATACAAAACAGCCCTGCAAGCACAGATTTAGCCACATCAAAAGGGGGGGGTAACACATTACCCATTAATTAGCTCTAGTATTTGCCTCAGATTCTAACAATCCTGTCTTAATTGCCTACAAAATTCTGTATCATTAGTGGGATGTAACTCTCTCCAGTTCACACATTCCGGTTTATACAGGTTGTGTCTGCATTCAATGTACCTTTCTGCACCTGTCTTTTTCCTCGGTTTCTGAGCACATCTCAGTCTTCCGTTCTGCATTCCCTCTTGCTTTCACTGCCACTTTGTGTTGGGGCTTCTTCTTGATTCTGCATTTATTTTAGGGGGATCAGCATTCAGACCGCTTCCAGCACACTGTTGCCCCGCACTTCCCCTAAATGCTTTAGCTGTGAACTTTTGTTCTGCTTCATTTTGAATTGATACTACTATTTAAAGTAGAATTGTTTCTGTGAGTATTTAAGCACTGCCCACTGCCCTCCCGTTTCAGCCTCTTTCTCTTTGGTCTATGTTAGGTGGCCAATGTACGTGGTATTTCCTCATGGGCAATTGCTGAACATTTACATTTGTTTATAGTCTGCAGCAGTTTGGAGGATGGGAGAGCTGCTGAAAAAAAACCCAGTTTTTCAAGAAGCACTTCTAAGCCAAACAGACTTCAGTCACAAACATTTCCCTCAAAACAAAAATGGATACATGGACTGATGGTTTGCATTTTGATTTGATACTAAGCATTGATAATTGTATATTATCCCTGGGTTATTCCTGTTACATAATGTTAGCGAACATTGCCTTGTTAACACTGAAATGCCTCATCCGCTCAATGTCATTTTTATTTTCCTGGAAGAATTCCTCCCACTGGCCAGGGCTCTGTGAAAAGGAAGAGAGAACATGGGGCACTGAAGGGAAGGGAGAAGTACCATGCTGGTCCCTTGGCTACTCCTTCTCCAAAGAATAAGAGCAATCAGGGCTCAAAATACACTTTCTTCCATGAGTATACAGAAAGCACAATCTGCAGGGACTTGAGTTTCCAACATGAAATTCCGAAGAATAATTACATTTGCAGAATGAAAGGAAATGATTCGAATCAAAGACATAATGCCTCGAGTTCTGGGAAAATCAGGAGTAAAGACTGAATGCAGAAAGGGCCATTGTTCCGTCATTCAGCCAGACATGAACTGCAGATTCCTGTTCCTGTGCACGCAACCCCTGATTTGGATCAGAACTCAGGATCACAAGGAGCAGGGGCTTCAGCTTTCCCACTGTGCATTTTCCCAGTCTGAAGCAGTCCCAGGTTTCCTCCACTGTGGCAAATAACACTTCTGGAACTGTTTCAGGCTTGGAAAACAGTTCTCTCTGTGTGTATGAAGCCCCCTTCTCCCCAAGCACCATGGTCCTAATGCAAACTGGGCATTGTGAGTGTGGGAATTGAAGAAGAAGAAGAGATTGGATTTATATCCCGCCCTTCACTCACTTAAGAGTCTCAGAGTGGTTTACAAACTCCTTTCCCTTCCCCTCCCCACAACAGACACCCTGTGAGGTAGGTGGGGCTGAGAGAACTCTTTCCCAAGCTGTCCTTGAGAGAACAGCTGGTACAGAGCTATGGCTTGCCCAAGGTCATCCAGCCAGGTGCAAGTGGAGGAGTGGGGAATCAAACCCGGTTCTCCCAGATTAGAGTCCGCGCACTTAACCACTACATAGGGCTGCCAAGTCCAACTTGGGAAATATCTGAGGACTTTGGGGGTGGAGCCAGGAGACTTTGGGGGTGGAGCCAGGAGAAAGGAAGTGACATCATTTTGTGATGTCACATCCTGTGATGTTACTTCCACATGCTGACACATGAATTCATGAAGTTTCCTAATACTGAATCAGGCCATTGGTCCATCAAGGTCAGTATTGACTACTCAGACTGGTAGTGGCTCTCCAGGGTCTCAGGCTGAGATCTTTAATGTCACCTATTACCTGATCCTTTTTTAGCTGAAGAGGCTGATACCTCCTGCATGTCAAGCAGATGCTCTATCACTGAGCAATGGCCCTACTGAATCCTTCCTCATCTCGGCAGAATATGAAGCACTAAGTGCTACACAAGTGCCAAATATGATTTTCATATCATAAGAACAGGAGAGAAGCCACAGTGGATCAGGCCAACAGCCCATCCAGTACAACACTGTGTGGCCAAAAATACCAGGTGCCCTCAGGAGGTCCAGCAGCGGGGCCAGAACTCCAGAAGCCCTCCCACTGTTGCCCCCCAAGCACCAAGAATGCAGAGCATCACTGCCCCTGACAAAGTGTTCCATTTAGACCTTGTGGCTAATAATAGCCACTGATAGACCTCTGCTGGATGGGGACAGAGAGAGAGAGAGAGAGACAGACAGACAGACAGAAAAAAGAAAGAAAGAAAGGTGGAGGGGAAGAGAGAGAGAAGGAAAAGAGCTGGCACAAGCACTTACCCCAGCAGCAACTTTGCAAGCGACATGCAAAAGCACGCCCTTCAGTAGAAAGAGCCTAGTCCCTCCTTAATCTCTGGGCGGGGCTCTCTTGCTCACTCTGCCTGAACTCTTAAAAGGGAAATGTATGCAGAGAGCCTGCAGTAAAAAGCCTCAACAGACATTTCCCCTTTAAGAGTTCAGGCTGCGTTCCTGCTGGCAGCCATTGCCTCCCCCGGTGGCCAATTTTGAAAAAGCGGGGGTAAGCTTTAAAAATTGGTGTTTCCCCCACCCTACCGGGGGACTTGGCAGCCCTACCACTACACCAAACTGGCTCTCAGGGAAACACACAACTGATGTCTGACTAAAAGACAGAGAGGGGAACCCACAGGCAACCTGGGTGAATCAGCCCTTAGCACTCTCCATCATGACCAGTATGTCCCTCCTGCAGCTCCTTGACCTTGGAATTTTTTCCATATTGAGCACAAGGAGCAAAGCATAACCTCAGTGCAACACAATCCATTTGATGAATGGCAAAATGACAAAATATCACAGTACCCTCTGTCTGCCTTTTGTATTCATAATTTACTGCCATATAACAGTTTCAATCATAAACAACATTTCTCTATTCTGGTTTTTGTTTTCAGTTGTATACTATTTGTAAATATCATATCCATTAAGGCCTTTTTCTTAAATAGCTATTATTATTTTAAATTCTTTAGTACGCTTTCCCTATGAAAAGTGACTGTACTTGTCTACCTGCATTGTTGTTAATAAATCATAGAAAAGGAGAAGAAAAGGCTGTGCCAAAGAAGTGCTAATATGAGACCAACTCAGCTGCACTTATACTTTATGGTGAACAAGGTGGCCTGTTTACAGACTCTCAATATTTCTTGCATAACTAAATAATCTTTCTAGTATGAAGAATAATGATTTGATAATTGTACTCGGACATGTCTATGAAGTTTTAAGAAAATATGGTTGCTGCAGGTATTGGTCCTTCTCTGAAGAAAATTTTTGAAATGAACATACTATCTGGAAACTTAGAAGACTCCACTTGACTTTTGGCCTTCATCTCAAACTTAATTCCACTTTTTCAGATGTTTTTGAATATGTGGTGTATTATTATGTATTTATTTATTTATTTATACATTCGATTTATTGATCGCTGCTTCCCACCCGCAGGCGGGCTCGCAGCGATTTACAATTTGTTTGAAGACAAGGGACTAACAATTCAATTCAGTGGGGGAAGGGAAGACAACACATATAACTGAGTTTTTCTGTTGGCTTTTTGACGAGTCATGTTCCGGGCTCAGTGTTCGTTCCATTCCTTCTCAGCTCCACACCGCCACCGCCTGGCAGGCTGCTTCATTGCAGGAGATCGGGATGAATTCCTGTGCGAGCTCTTCCAGCTTAATTAGCCAGCGCTGACAGATGAAACTCAGATACTAACACCTAATTATCCGAGGATTAGGTGTGCCCACTTTCTTAACAGTGGTTCCCAATTTTATCTACTTGCCGAAGCTTTCGAATTGCTGGGTGGACGATGAGCTGGGGACGAAGCTGGCTGCTCAAACCAGCGCGGGGCTTGAACCGGCAGAGGTCTGCTTAGTTCAGCTGTTAAGCAGCGGATTAACTTGCTGCGCCACCGCTCCCCTTATTACTAGACAACTTGAATGTTTCTCTTTTGTATTATTATTGTTCAATAGAATATACAGATACTTTTCAGCACTGAGTTGGTCTCATATTGGTGCTTCTTTGGCACAACCTTTTCTCCTCCTTTTCTATACACGTGACTGCGGTTGATAAATCATATGCATTAGTTCCCAACGGACTCTTCTGACCTGGTTGTACATTTATACATTTATATTTAATCTTGCTCCAGTCTTTCCCAAAGGATTGTATCATTTGAAACTTCTCTTCTCCCATGAATCATCTTTTAGTTTTTATCTGTTCCCACTTCCCATGGGTTAGGAGGACACTCCAGTGTTCCTATTTGGGTACTCTTGTGTGTTGTGTTCTGAATGGTTTCTATAGAAGCTGCTGTAATACAGTCTAAGGAGGGTAGGGAACCCTCTCACCACATGCTGTGTTTCAGACCTCAGGAGATTATTTCTCAGGAACACCTCAGGTGTTTCCCCAGTTACTATATCTTCTGTCACCAACAGCTGATTTAACTTGATTTTTTGCAAATTATACTTACAATAGCTTTGCTTTTTTATATACAGATACCAAAGAGGACCTGCTTTCTTCCCTCTCCCATCTACGTCTTCAAGCACATCTTTCAAGCCTCCAGAGAAATATGTTAGCCTGACTGCTCTATTTATTATCAATATTTTGGGAAATATTAGCTCTTAACAATATGCAGCCGGCTTTGCGGATCCCGCCTACGTATACAGAGGCTATGCTAAACTGAGGCTTCTCATAAACTGACACAGGACTCGAATTAAGAGTATAAAGGATAGTTTCTTTACTAAAAATGTAATAAAAGGTTTATAAACAATGTTACACAATCATACACACAGTTATACAGATCTAGGAAATTTGGTAGGAATACAAAGACGTTTGCATGAGCAGGATATTTGATGGTATCAGTCGAGGGTGATATTACCTCTATATGGATCAGTAAAATCCGTCTGGAAAAAGAAGGAGAGGAGTCTTCGGGCAAAGGACAAAGGATCGTGGTTCTGAGCCAGCAGAAAGCCACATGGTAGATCCAAGTGGTGCACCCAAGGATCCGGGAGGAAGGATGGGAGACAAGCAAGGGAGGAGAAAAAGATTCTCTTCTGTGTCTCTTGGGGAGCAGTATTTATTGAGAGGTGTTCCTGGGAGGATGGCAAGATATGAGACCATCCCAGGAGAGCCTACAGATGGTCCGTCCTCTATCCCTAGCCACTAAGAGGGTCCTATAGGAGTAGTCAATATTCAGATCTACCTGATGGTCAGGACAGGATGTTGATGTCAGCTGCATCTGGCATCTGTCTTCTGGTTGACAGCGAGTCCTGGGCAGCAGACCCAGTTCTCAGGAAGCACTCTGCTGTCTTCGCACCCTTGTGTGAAATCCTTTGATGTATCAAATGGTGAAGGGGATTTGCAGGAGGGGGTGTAAGACTGTGTGCGTGCATGGAGTTTGTACCTTCATGGAGTAGCTGGTATATGTCTCTAGCCTCATGGCTTTGTGTGTGAAAGAGTGTCCTTGTGCTCTGTGTCAACCTCCAGGCTGGAGGTGGCAGCCTCAGAAAATGGTACTCTGGTCCCTTATTGTAGGTATCTGTTCCCATCTTCCCACTGGTCACCTAGTACACCTTTATAGCTCACATAACTGGTATCATAGTCCATTCACTGCTCTCATAAATCATCAGAAAAGTTCACAAGAATGGTGCGCAGGCTTACAATTAAGACAGGCAAGGGGCCAAGAAAAGGACTGGCATATCCCAGGGGATTAACAGAAGCCAAGAGCAAGAGCCCAGCTCACAGTGGATTTGAAGCAGTCCGTTCCTTTAGCACTTACATTTAAAGCTGCTTATGGATCCAAGAGGTCATCATGCTACAGCGGCCACAAACAGAGATGTAAACTGCTAGAGGAGTTGTCACAGAGGCATAAAACAAACCCCACACCACCAAAGTGGAGACAAAAGCAAATCAAATGGGAGCATCAGAGAGACAATGTGTCCCGAAGGACCAATATTATCCAGCCCCTCAAGACCCATGTCTTTTTGCACCCAAGAATCACTGGCCTTCTGAAGTCAGAGGCATCGATAAATCCATCCATTTTGATATCAAGGGAGGGTTTCTCAATCAAGTCATGCATTTCACCAAGTGAAAGGGAAGTAGTAGCCTGAATGTTACCGGGACCATTAATGAAGGACCTTTTGTGTGACCCTTCGAAAACTCCTCACGGCCATGAGTTCACAAGATAAAAACTAAAATCCCAGGAAGGGCCACCAACCCAACCATTGTAAGCAAGTCTCAGTCATGCCTGCCATAGCAGAATAGAGCGGAACTACCACCTCCCATGACCTGGACACAATGCTTCTGTCAATGCATCCTAAGATTGCATTAGCTTTCTTCGTAGTCACATCGTACTGCAGGCTCATGTTTAGCTTGTGATCAACCAGAACACCTAGATCCCTTTCACATGTGCTGCTGTCAAGCCAAGTCCCTCCCATTCTATATCTGTGCCTTTGATTTTTTGGACCTAAGTGTAGGACTTTGCACTTATCTCTATTGAAATTCATTTTATTTGTCTCAGCCCACTGTTCCAACCTATCTAGATAATTTTAAATCCTGACTCTGTCTTCTTCAGAATTAGCAATCCCACCCAGCTTTGTGTCATCTGCAAATCTGATAAGCATCCCCTCTGTGTCTTCCTCCAGGTCATTTATAAAAACACAGAACAACACCGGGCCCAGAACTGAGCCCAGTTTTAAGTAAAACAACTGAACACTAGGACTGGGCAAAATAAATGGGTTTTTTTGGGGGGGGTGCCACATGTATATTACTGTTGTGTTATTGTCATTGAAAATTTCAGTCTCCTTGCTTTCTACCATTCTGCTCCCTCTTTTTATCCTGTACTTTGGACAGGGTAATAAAAATTACTTGTTGATTAAGCATATGTCTTCCTTCTCTCTCTCCCCCCCCCCTTCTCAGGGAGATTTACTGTGCTGAGTCGCCAGCTGTGTATACAACAGAGACTCAAATGATCTCTTTAAAGTTTTAAACCCCAGAACTAGTGTTCTAGTTCTCCACTTGTAGGTGACATTCTCACATGACCATGCTGACACACAACTTGATTTGGGCAACACAAAAGCTGCATGCAGTTATAGATTCTATCAGGGGTCATTTCGTAGAAAAAGAGGTGCAGGAGCTTATTAGCATAACTTATTTGCATATACTACACCACCTGACATCACCGGAAGTATGTCAGAAGAAAGGAAGGAAGGAGAGAAAGAAAGAAAGAAAGAAAGAGAGAGAGAGAGAGGGAGAGGGAGGGAGAGCTGGCAGAGAGGGGACAGCTACTAATCCAAGCCTCAGAAATACCACTCTTCTGGGAGGATAGCTTCAGTGGTGGCTGAAGCCTTCAGAAGGCTGGTCGGAGGAACAAGGACCTTGCCAGGGGACGGGGTCATTTTGCTGCAGCCATGACACAAGCAGGCATTCCCCCATGGGGGGGGGGGGGCTGGCACCAACTCCCAGATCTGTGCTCCCCTGAGCTCCTGCTCGAAATGACCCCTGGGTTCTATGATCAATAAAAATAAATGACAAGATAATCTTTCTGTTGATGTCAGGGAGCCACCCTCTTCATTTTCCCTCCTATCTTATGAGACCAAGAAGGAAGGCAGGTTGAGTCCACAGAGTGTTAGCAAAAGAAGGATTTCTCCTCTTGATTCCTCATATATAGTTTTGTCTTCACTCTCTGAGCAGGTGCAAGAAGCCTCAAGGGAGAAGCTTTGGCAGACACAGTGTTGGACCAAGCCCATGGGCCATCAGCTACCAATTCCAGACTCCTGAAGCTTCTCTCTTAATTGCTTAAGCTTGACATTTTCCAGAAGAAATTATTCTCAAATAAATGTAGTGAAATGATTGAAAGTAGTGTCTCTTGGTACCTGCCTATTGTTCTTATACCTTACTGTGCTTCCAATTAAATCTTCATTATATCTACATTTCTACTATTAAATACTCATTTCCTTTATCCTAGTTCTACAAAATCCTCAGGATAGTTGGCGTTTTTATAATAACCATAGCCTCCTCCAAATGTCCTCCAGTAATATGCTTAATGCTATCTACTGCTGCAAAGCTCTTGAACATTCATCTAATTTATACTGCATACATTCCAGGTTTCAGCCTGCAGGCTGCCATTGCTGTCAGGTGCTGATTTGGTCTGGGACTTCCTGATTACTTTACTCATGCATATTGCGTAAGTCCCACAGCCAGCATTTCCATCTCACCTTTCTGGAGACTTGTCTTACTGGTGGTTCTCTGGACCTCTCAGCATTCCTTACATTGCTTTTGTTGCTTGTCCAAACAGGTGCTGCAGATTAGCTGAACCACAGTTCTTAGAGTGCCTGTATATTTAAGGAATACAGTTTTTTCCCCATTCTACCTTTCTAATACATAATCATTATAAAGACAATATTTCCCATCAGTCTGACGTTCACCACTTAAATTCTACCCAGAAAGAGCCATAATCTGGCCAGATTTCAGTAATATCTGATGTAAAATTAATGATTATAAAAGCTTTAAAAAGTTATTTTAAGAATGTATCATTCTGGCATTTGACCCTCTTTAGTGCAACAGAAAATACTACTGCCTGTAACAAGCAGCACAAGCAGCAGTCATCCACATTGTTTTATAATATTTGCATTTTATCCCACCCTAAGGAGCTCAGGGCAGTCCCTTCCTCACAATAACTCTGAGATAGGTTATATTTACAATGCATGACTGGCTCAAGGTCACCCAGTGAGCTTCATAACAGAGTGAAGATCTCAGTCTTTATCTCCAGGGTCATAGTCCAACACTCTACCCATCACATACTGGCTGATACGACACCACATATTATGATCAAGTTAATCGAATGTTGTTTTAACTCTCCCTTAAAGGTGTTTCAACCTAGGATATGAAATCTGTTGTCTCTTCTTACCATTTCCCCGGGAAAATAATGCTCAAATCAAAGACTGCATTTATGTTGTAGGAGACACTTACGTGTGGCGGTCGTCTGATTTCCCACAGCAGTTCTGGCTAGACCATATGGACACAAACTCCAAGGGATAACTTTTGAATTAGACTTGTTCAAATGAATCATTTTAAAAGGTTTGTCCAGAATATAACTGGGTCTATGTGCCAAAAATATAAGCACATATGCACTTAAATCCCATGTTGAGGATGTTTTGACTCAAATGCATTTTTATTTGAAAACTGTCTGGTTTTCCTCACTGCTAGGTCTGCCTTTTTTCACCTGAGGTGGATCAGGTAGTTGGTTCCATATCTTAGCCCCCGTGACCTAGCTACAATGACCCATGCAATAGTCACTGATAGGCTGCATTATTGTAACTCTCTCTATGTGGGGCTGCCCTTGACCCTGCTCTGGAAACTGCAGCTGGTACAAAACACAGCAGTATAGGGCTGCCAAGTCCCCCGGTAGGGCGGGAAAACACCGATTTTTAATACTTACCCCCGCTTTTTCAAAATTGGCCACCGGGGGACAAAATGGCTGCCAGCAGGAACGCAGGGGAACGTCAGAGCCTGCCCTGCCTTAAAAGGGAAATGTCTGCAGAGAGCCTGCCCTGCAGTAAAAAGCCTCACCAGACTTTTCCCCTTTAAGAATAGAGTCAGCAAGAGAGCTCCGCCCAGAGATTAAGGAGGGACTGAAGGGGCTGCTTTTGCATGTGGCTGGGGTAAGGTTCCAAGGTTGCTGTGGTAAGTTTCTCTTACAGCTCTTTTCCTTCTCTCTCTCTCCCTCTTTCTTTCTTTTTTCTGTCTGTCTGTCTGTCTGTCTCTCTCTCTCTCTCTGTCCCCACCCAGCAGAGGTCTATCAGTGGCTATTATTAGCCACAAGGTCTAAATGGAAGTAAGTGCCTCTGCCATTTTTTTCCTTCTCTCTCTCTCCTTCTTTCTTTTTTCTGTCTGTCTGTCTGCCTGTCTGTCTCTCTCTCTCTGTCCCCATCCAGCAGAGGTCTATCAGTGGCTATTATTAGCCACAAGGTCTAAATGGAACCCTTTGTCTGGGGCAATGATGCTCTGCATTCTTGGTGCTTGGGGGGCAACAGTGGGAGGGCTTCTGGAGTTCTGGCCCCGCTGCTGGACCTCCTGAGGGCACCTGGTATTTTTGGCCACTGTTGTGACACAGAGTGTTGTACTGGATGGGCTGTACTGGATGGGCCGATCCACTGTGGCTTCTCTCCTGTTCTTATGATATGAAAATCATATTTAGCACTTGTGTAGCACTTAGTGCTTCATATTCTGCCGAGATGAGGAAGGATTCAGTAGGGCCGTTGCTCAGTGATAGAGCATCTGCTTGACATGCAGGAGGTATCAGCCTCTTCAGCTAAAAAAGGATCAGGTAATAGGTGACATTAAAGATCTCAGCCTGAGACCCTGGAGAGCCACTACCAGTCTGAGTAGTCAATACTGACCTTGATGGACCAATGGCCTGATTCAGTATTAGGAAACTTCATGAGTTCATGTGGAAGCACGTGGAAGCAACATCACAGGATGTGACATCACAAAATGATGTCACTTCCTTTCTCCTGGCTCCACCCCCAAAGTCTCCTGGCTCCACCCCCAAAGTCCTCAGATATTTCCCAAGTTGGACTTGGCAGCCCTACCGCAGCATGGGTGTTGACTGTGTCGCTTGTATGGACATGTATCCACCCAGTGCTGCAGGAACTGCACTGGCTGCCTATTGTGTACCAGATCTGGTTCAAGGCACTGGTACTTACCTTTAAAGCCTTATATGGCCAGAGGCCAGCATACCTTTGGGACTGCCTCTCCCTATATGAGCCCTGCAGGAATTTATGATATATTAATCAACATCTGCTGGTGGTTACTGGCCCCTGGGGCCTCTGACTTGCATCAACGAGGGCCAGGGCTTTTTTGGCCCTGGCCCCTACCTGGTGGAATGAGCTCCCATTAGAAATCAGGGCCCTGCGGGACCAGAGCCTGCCATGGTAGGGAGGGCGAGGTATAAATTGAATATAATAAATAAATTGAATATAAATTGAATATAATAAATAAATAAATATTACAGTTCCACAGGGCCTGCACAACAGAGTTGTTCTGCCAGGCTTTCAGATGAGGCAGCGGGTGCCCATCTGCTATTGGCTTCCCCTCCAGTGACCTCAGATCTGAATGGCCACCTGGGAACAAACTGTTTCTTGTTGAAATCTGTTGAGGCACCGGGTTTTTATTGAATATTGTTTTTAGATAGGTTTTTAGATATATTTTAACTGTCAATTTGTTGTATTGTGAATTTTATGATGAAACCCACCCTGAGCCCGTTTGCGGGGAGGGTGGGATAAAAATTGAATAAAATAAATAAATAAATACTATGTGTCAGAAATAAGAAATGTACAAAAACTGTCCCTTATCAGACAAAATTCAAACTGGAAAGATTATTTATTTAGACCATCCTTAAACTGCCTTTCTCTAAAACCAGACTCAATAACTCAATTAAATGTTAAATATGTAAAATGAAAATGGGCTCCAGGCCATGAAGTATGGGGCTAAGAACCAGAACCATTGCCTCATACCTCTGTCCATGCCTAGGGAAAGGATTTATAAGCAGAGGAGCAAACAGACTTGGCCCAGATAGCAAGTTAGCAGGATCCTCCTCAATTCCTCCCCTGCCTAAATGATCATGAAACTCTAGTAAAATCCACACTATGTTGCATTGCTATGGATTTCCAGTCATATGTCTTCCACACAAGTACAGGATCAGATCTGGCTGTTACTCCAATGTTAGTTCTGCATTTAACAGAAGTTTCCTGGAGCTCATTCTGTCCTTTTGAAACGTTAACTATGTCTAGATTATTTTGGCCTACCTGAAACTCATAACAGTTACAGGGCAGCAGACAGAGTGTGATGATTTTTTCCCCCTGGCTTTTGTGAACAGAATCATCTGAAGCTTTTCTATATTTAGAGATGTAACTGAAGAGATTTGTATAAGAGCACAGCAAATGTCTCAGCAGAGGGCAAACTCCTTTCACACTTTGTACTCTGAGGCAAAATGAGTTCTCAGTTTCATCTCAGTTGATAGTCCTTTCTTTTCCAAGCTGTGTGATTATTTAAACCTCTTCAAATTGAATTTGCCCTTTGACTACAACAGAATGGTATACGGCTGCCAAGTCAGCCCGGGGGGCGGGGGATCCCCCGCTATAGGGGTTCCCGATCAGCCGGCCAGCATTCGGCCGACGGGGAAACACCACCCCCGAAGTCATCCAGCTTGGACGACTTCCCCCGCGCTGGGCGATGTCACTGGAAATGATGCCATCACGTCGGGGGCATTGCCAGGGCGACGCTCTGGCAATTGCCCCAAAACTCTGTTACCATAGAGTTTTGGGGTGATTGCCAGAGCGTCACCCTGGCAATGCCCCCAACATGCTGACGTCACTTCCGGTGACGTCGCCCGGCGCGCGTGCTTTGCGCGCACACCAGGGAAGCTCCCGGCCAGCAGAGGACTCCCCCCTGCCGGTAAGGTTAAGAGACTTGGCAACCCTAGAATGGTACCTTGTTATATCTGTCACATATTTATTTCAGCACTTTAAAAAAGGAGGGAATAAAGGTGGCCCCCAAATTCCTATGGATAAATACAAATTATGGATGATGAATCCTGAACTGTAGTTGGGTGCCAATTACAAGCTCCATTTTTAAATCCTCCCACCCCAAAACTGTTTATTAAAAGTTCTAAATTGGCTCTAAAAATGATGACTTGATAATAAACTATCAATGTTGTATAAAACACTGAATCTACACAATAATTCAGCAGAGCTGCTATTACTATGTATTGCTGAATTGTTTTACTTCATACATTGTGCTATAGACAATGGATGGCTGTATTATTGGGTCATTATTTTTACCCAATTGTCTTTTATAAGTCAGCATCCAGTATAATATTCGCAGTTTACAACACGTATTTGGGGTGCTGTGTGCTTACCTCAGATTGATTCCCAACACATATCCCACCTTTATTTTGTTTTCTTTTCATGGGTTTTGTGTGTGTGTGTGTGTGTGTGTGTGTTTGCCTACCTGGAAGTCATGGTGATTTTGGGCGACCCCTAGTGTGGTTTGGACGTTTCAGAGAGATGGCTTGATAGCCTGCCTCTGCGTCCCGAGCCCTGGTATTCCTTGGAGGTCTTCCTTCCAATTACTTGCCAGGGCTGGCTCTGCTTAGCTTCTGAGATCTGACAAGATTGGTCTTGCCTGGGCTATCCAGGTCAGGGTGCATACTCACCTTTCTTGACACAAACTGGGGTCACAAGGAAGAGGGAGATGGCAGGGAGTAAAGCTGAGAGTTTGGATAGAAATGTAATCATTGTATTTGGATAATTATAATAACTTGTTCTAAAACTCTGAAAAAGTTATAAAGGTAAAAAGAAATATTGTACTTTCCTTCAATTTTTGCTCAATAAATAAATATGTTTAGTCTTATTGAACTCAGTTAATAAGCTTTGTCTTATTGAACTTAGTGAAATATAAGCACTCACTGAAGTGCTTAAGGCTGCTTTGACATGACTAACAGTGCCATTCTAAACAGAATCACACCCTTCTAAGTACCTTGAAGTCAAAAGGCATCTTCAGTTTAGGATGGCACAGTGAGGCTTATTTCTGATAAGTCAGGGGTGTCAACCTCATTTGTTATGAGTGCCAGATCTGACATAAATAAGACCTTGATGGGCCAGGCCATGTGCGTCATAAAATGTAATGCCAGGAGCAGAGATATAAACTTTATAAAGGTATATAAAGCTAAAGGTTTCCCTTGCTCAAAGCCGGTCAAATCTGACTCTAGGTGGCGGTGTTCATCTCTGTTTCCAAGCCGAAGAGCCAGCACGGTCTGAAGAGGTCTCCGTGGTCATGTGGCCAGCAGGACTAGATGCTGAGGTGCACAGAATGCTGTTACCTTCCCACCACAATGGTATCTATTTATCTACTTGCAATTTCTTGCTTTCAAACTGCTAGGTTGGCTGGGAGCTGGGACCATAGATGGGAGCTCACTCCATCATGCAGCACTAGGATCTTGAACTGCTGAGCTACCAACCTTCCAGTCTGCAGTTCACTGTCTTAACCTCTGAGCCACTGCAGCCCAAATATAGGTTTATAAAAAGATATAAACTTTATAAATCTTTATAAATTTCCTGCATTGTGCAGGAGGTTGGACTAGATGACCTTGAAGGTCCCTTCCAACTCTATGATTCTTGCTCTGAATTATATTTATTGGCATTCATTACAGGAATCTCATGCTTAGTGTTCTGAGCTAGGACCCAAGTGAAAACATGAAAGGACTGGGCATTGTGAGCTTTTATACATAAATTGCTTCAAGTGCTGGTCAAGAATATAAGAAGGCATCCTCACAGAGACTGAGCTAAGTGTTTGTCTACAAATTATAGTCTTTCCCAGAGAAATAACTACAACTCCTGTGAGGCAGTGCAAGAACAGAGAGACAGCAATGCATAGTGGTCAGTAACAGCCTCCTATCTGGGAAGTCTAGGTTCAAACCCCCTAGTCTACAAAGGAATGTGCTGGGTGAACTTGGTCTGGAGGACACACACACTCAGCCTAGTCCACCTCACTGGCTTGTTGTAATTCCTAATCTAAATAGTTCACATTGCTTTCCTACTAAGAAAGACTGAATCATGAGGGCATGAACACAGTGAAAATGGGGAGGGAACTCTGGCATAACCAGCCCAACAAAACACAATGTAGCAAGGCACACAAAAGCTTGTACCTTGAATAAAACTTTGTTGGTCTTAAAGATGCTTTGCATTTCTACCCTGCAACTGAGGCAGCTGAGCAAAGCAAAGCAGGAGGAAGGGGAGGAGCCTCAGCCAATGGATGGGAAGAAAGGCTTGCCTTTGTCTCCAATGTGATTTAGGCAGCCTGGCCAGGAAGCCAGCTCTGATTCGTTCCCTCCCTCCCCCAGGAGGAGGAGAAGGAGGTGCCTCAGCCAGTGCTGGAAACCGAAGCTTGCCTATCTATCTCTCCTGTGTGATTGAGAGAGTCTGGTAAAGCATGCTGCAATGCAGCAGTAGTAGCAGAACTGGAGAAAGAAGCAGGAGACAGCCAGTTCCTTGCAGGCTGAATAGGAGCCCTCTGAGGACCTGATCTGTGCTGCAGGCCACATGTTTGACACCCTGGCTACCCAGACCAACCCCAAGTCATATAACTTTCTTGGGTTCATAGACCCACAGGGTGATCAGGAACTAGGGCTGCCAAGTCAGCCCGGGGGGCGGGGGATCCCCCGCTATAGGGGTTCCCGATCCGCCGGCTGCCATTCGGTGAGGACGACTTCCCCCGTGTAATGACGTCACCCGGAGGTGACGTCATTACGTTGGGGGCGTTGCCAGGGCGACGCTCTGGCAATCGCCCCAAAACTCTATGATACCATAGAGTTTTTGGGGCGATTGCCAGAGCGTTGCCCTGGCAACGCCCCCAACGCCCCCAATGTCATCACGTCACCGTGGCGCGCAAAGCGCATGCACCAGAAGAGCTCCCAGGGGGAGAACAACTCCCCCCCACCAGTAAGTCGACCCTACTTGGCAACCCTATCAGGAACCCAGAATTCTCCCCCTCCCCCGAGTAAACCTGGTGCTGTAAACACAGATTAGCTATATCCAAGCTCACAGGAGATGTTCTGCCAGCAAAGGATATCAAGTAAGGGATAACACAAAAGTTCAGTCAAGTCCAGGAATGTGAGAAGGAGCATGTAAATATTTTTATAGGGTTGAACTGAGACTAACTCTTGGCAAGCCAATGTGTCTATTTTACAGTGTCTATGAACTGTCAGACACATAGATGTCAAATAAAAACAGCTATTTCTAAGCTCGGAAGCTTTTATTGAGATACAACAAACCTATACTAACAAATGAAAACTTAAATAGAAAAGTTTAGATTTGCAGATGAGATTGTGCAGATGTTTTATGAAAGGTGGGTATAGGTGAAAATTAGTGACAAGCTCCTTGAGCCATTAAAAATTAGAAATCAGCCCCAGAAAACATGAGCCACATTTTTGCACATTTCAATGTAGGGCTGCCAAGTCCAACTTGGGAAATATCTGGGGTCTTTGGGGGTGGAGCCAGGAGACTTTGGGGGGTGGAGCCAGGAGAAAGGAAGTGACATCATTTTGTGATGTCACATCCTGTGATGTTGCTTCCACATGCTGACACATGAACTCATGAAGTTTCCTAATACTGAATCAGGCCATTGGTCCATCAAGGTCAGTATTGACTACTCAGACTGGTAGTGGCTTTCCAGGGTCTCAGGCTGAGATCTTTAATGTCACCTATTACCTGATCCTTTTTTAGCTGAAGAGGCTGATACCTCCTGCATGTCAAGCAGATGCTCTATCACTGAGCAACGGCCCTACTGAATCCTTCCTCATCTCGGCAGAATATGAAGCCCTAAGTGCTACACAAGTGCTAAATATGATTTTCATATCATAAGAACAGGAGAGAAGCCACAGTGGATCGGCCCATCCAGTACAGCCCATCCAGTACAACACTCTGTGTCACAACAGTGGCCAAAAATACCAGGTGCCCTCAGGAGGTCCAGCAGCGGGGCCAGAACTCCAGAAGCCCTCCCACTGTTGCCCCCCAAGCACCAAGAATGCAGAGCCTCACTGCCCCAGACAAAGGGTTCCATTTAGACCTTGTGGCTAATAATAGCCACTGACAGACCTCTGCTGCATGGGGACAGAGAGAGAGAGACAGACAGACAGACAGAAAAAAGAAAGAAAGAGGGAGAGAGAGAGAAGGGGAAAAAACTGGCAGAGGCACTTACTTCCATTTAGACCTTGTGGCTATAATAGCCACTGATAGACCTCTGCTGGATGGGGACAGAGAGAGAGACAGACAGACAGAAAAAAGAAAGGGAGAGAGAATGAAAAGAGCTGGAAGAGAAACTCACCTTGCCAGCCACATGCAAAAGCAGCTCCTTCAGTCCCTCCTTAATCTCTGGGCGGGGCTCTCTTGCTGTGGAAGAAGCTCTCTTGCTGACTTCTTAAAGGGGAAATGTCTGGCGAGGCTTTTTACTGCAGGGCAGGCTCTCTGCAGACATTTCCCTTTTAAGGCAGCCATTTTGTCCCCCCGGTGGCCATCTTTGGAAAAGCGGGAGGTAAGCTCTAAAAATCGGTGTTTTCCCCGCCCAAGCGGGGGACTTGGCAGCCCTATTTCAATGTGATATATTTTCTGTTTTGTAAGAACATTTCATAACATATTTCTAGAACTCTGTGCACAAGGCATAGCTAAAATTGCACATATAACAATGACATCGCTTTGTGTGTGCATAAGATCAAATCTGGGCCGTGGCACTGGGGGTCTACACCCTTCCCCAGCATATTTTTTTTCAGGTGTAAATTCCTCCTTCCCAACTGCTTTCTCTTCTGGGGATGGGAAGAGACAGACAGATTCAGAGAACTATTTAAAATGGGGAAACAGCCCTGGAAAATGTGGGCTCCTTTTTATCTCTTTCATGCCATTGTGATCCCACTCCAGAGGATGTTAGAGACACTGGAGCACACATCAGAGTTGCTTACAGGCCTCAGTTAAGCCTAGGGAATCAAGTGTCCTTTGTCTTGGGATATGCACAGTATTTTTTTTTCTCACTGGGGTTCCTCCCTCTTCCCCTAAATAGAATTTGCCAGATCCATAAAAGAAGAGGAGGAATTATGGCTGCCTTCCCTTCTTGTCTACAACAAGGTTAATATGGGGGGGGGGAGGCTGTTTGAAGGGAATTACATTTGTTTATAGAGCTATGCCCACAGGTGCATCACTTTTTCAAAAGCAACTTTTGGTAGACAAACTAGTCAAACCCCCAGACCCCCCAGTGGAGGTGGCATCCCCCGTTGCCAAGCCCTGCAGCCAATCATCAATCAGCTGGTCAGTCCCCCCGACTTACCAGGAGAAAGAGGGAGGCCTAGGTCATGTTGCTGGCATCACAAAGGAAGTGATGTCATCATGCCAGTGATGTTTGGGTGACACTCTGGTATTTGGGCAAAAGCTCTATGGTAAAAATGGCTTCTACCATACAGTTTTTTCCCAAATACCAGAGTATCACAGTGACATCACAGCATGATGATGTCACTTCCTGTACAACAGCAGCAACATGGCCTGGGTCTTCATCTTTCTGCTGGTAAGTCCATCCTATTCCTCCCCAGTTGCCAAGAGGGACCTTGCAACCCTAGGATCAAGGGCTGGACTAACCAAACTGTCGGTCTGAAGTTGAACCAGCAAGGCAATCTCATGTTCTTATAACTTCTGTAGTACACATGACACCCTCCATTGTGTAAAAATGGCATCAATCGTTCTAATCTCCATTTCAGCCTCCATTCTCAGTATCAAAGCATGAAGTTCTACATCTCTTTGGCACATTAGGTAAGCAGTAACATGCTGGCTTAATACAAAGATCCATCTAGTTCAGCATGCTGTTTTCAACAACAGCCAGCCAGATGCCTCTGGAAAATATACAAATAGACCATGAAGGCAGCAGATCTCCCAGCAAGCATTTGGCACTGAGACGCACTTTGAAAACGGATACATCCAGTTATTGTGGTTAATCATCTCAGATATGATCATCTTTCACGAAAGTTTTATAAAACAACACAAAGGAGATTTTAAGCCTGAAACTTCCCAGTATTTTAAAAATGTTGATAGAAGCTACACAAGGGCCCAAGTAAGATCAAGGTTGCATGGGAAGGGGGCAAGAAGTGTTGGGAGGATTCATGCTAATGGCTATAACAACATCTTATGGTAATAAATTCCATGTTGAACAATAAAGCTGCCTTATACTGATACTGAATCAGACCCTTGTCCATCCGGGTCAGTTAGGGTTGCCAGTAGGGGGAATTTGGGGGGCATTCTGGGGGTGGGAGGGGATGTCGCACAATGTGCTGATGTCACCAGAAGTGACATCAGCGTGTCTGTGATGTCAGGGATGACATTCTGCTTTTTGGGCAAAACACCATGGTCAAAATGTCCTCAAACCATAGAGTTTTGCTCAAAAAGCATAGTGTTGCCCCCTGACATCACTGGCACGCTGATGTCACCTGGAAGTCAGCACATCGTGCATGGCATTGAAGTTGGGGGAAAATTGTTCCCACTGGCCAGCTGGCCAGCTGTGGGCAGGAGCCTGCAAAAGTGAGGGATCCCCCACCCCCACCTGGGGAATGGTATCCCTAAGGTCAGTACTGTCTACTCAGACTGGCAGCAGCTCTCCAGGATCTTTCACATCTCCTATTGCCTGGTCCCCTTAACTGGAGATGCCAGGGATTGAACCTGGGATCTTCTGCATGCCAAGCAGATGCTCTGCCACTGAGCCTCAGCCCCTCCCTAATTAATTATGGGTTTGCTAAACTAGTAAAAGTCCACTCCTTATTTAAGTGGTTTCCATTCTTCATTTCAGTTACCTTATTTTGATTACAAAAATGTAGTAATGATTATGACTGCTAGTGTAGAGAGAGTGGTATTTTTATTAATCTGTTTTGAATGTGCCATCTTTGCATTTATTAGTCCCTCTAGGAGGGAAACTGTTTAGCCTAATCTGTGCTGTTGCAGTCTCATTCATCTGCCTACTGCCACTGGATAGGGATCAGCATGAACAAAAACCAATATCAATAAACAAGGAAACTAAAAGATGATGAAAAGTCATCAAGCATTTTATTCCAAAAATATCATCAGATGTGTTTGGGTAAAAAATGAGTTATGTACTATTTCTACCACGCATTATGGCATAAATAAGCAAGTCATAGTTTTAAGTAGTTTCCAGGCGGAAGAAAATATTGCATTGAGCATATATTCATTGTAAAAAGGCTGGCAATTTGCACAAATTTAAAACATTCTCAGCAAGGTTTTCAAGACCTCTAGCTTTTCTGTGCCTTGCTAAAAGCATCTTTGCCTATCAAGCTTATAAGAACTGCTTGGTACAGGTCTGAGGCTTTATTTTTAGCATCTTGCACCTGAACTCAGATGTTTAGAGGGAGAATTGTGACATGAGACAAGCTTATGCAGCAATGACGTCAATGGTCCTGGAACACTTGCACAAGATTGATTTGGGCTCCAAAAGAAGACTGGAGGAAACATTTCCCCCCATCTTTGAGTAGGTCAGTTCACTGTTTTCAGCAGAATTATGAACAATGGTCAGTTTGGAGACTCATGTAAAAAGCTTTGCAGTTCAGTCCTATAAAGGGTGCAATCTTAGGATTGTGCTGGCACTTACAGAAGGCACTGGGAATCTTGGGAGTTGTCCCACCAAAGGGCCTGAGAGTTACAGCTCAACTCAGAGCAAGAAGTTTACAATAGGGCATCCCATATTGCCAGACATGAAAATGGGAAGGAGGGCATTTTCCAGGGATGGCAGTAGGCAGGATAAAAACATATGAAGAGTCCTGCTGGATCAAACCAGTGGTCCATCTAGTCCAGCATCTTGTCTCACACAGTGGCCAACCAGTTCCTCTGGAGGGCCAACAACAGGGCATAGAGGCCGAGACCTTCCCCTGATGTTGCCACCTAGAATTGGAATACAGAGGCTGACTGCCTCTGAAGGTGGAGGTTCCCCTTCATCACCATGGCTAGTAGCCACAGATAGACCTCCCCTATCTAATACCCTTTTAAAGCTCTCTGTTCCTGTAGCCATCACTATATCCTCTGGCAGCAAATTCCACATTTTAAGCATTCGCTGTGTAAAGAAATATTTCCTTTTGTCTGTCCAGAAACTACTGCCCACCAGCTTCACTGGAAGCCCTCAAGATCTAGTATTTTGGGAGAGGGAGAAAAATTTATCTTTGTTAACTCTCTCTACCCCATGCATAATTTTATAAACTTCTATCATGTCCCTCCTTAGTCATCCCTTTTCTAAACTAAAAGTCCCAGATGCTTCAGCTTTTCTTCATAGGGAAGGTGCTCCAACCCCCTAATTATCTTGGTTCCCCTCTTCTGTACTTTTTCCAGATCTGTAATGTTCTTTTTGAGATACGGTGACCAGAACTGTACACATAATTATATTCTGCTCTTTCCCATGGCATCAGGTTGAACATAAGAACATAACAGAAGACATGTTGGATCAGGCCAATGGCCCATCCAGTCCAACACTCTGTCACACTGTGGCCAAAAATAACAGGTGCCATGAGGAAGTCCACCAGGGTGTAAAATTCTTAGGGGCACAAAATTTCAAAAGAAAAAGAAAGAAAGTAGTAATAATAAATAAAAAATAGCATGCCCTCCCCCTCACACACAAATTTAAATTAATCAAAATGTATCAGAGATCTACAGTGAGCCAAGAAAGACTGAGTAACCTAGCAATACTGTCAATTGAGAGAGATTTCAGTGTAGATTTCAATATTGTTACTGAAAAATTGCACAAATTTAAACCAGACGATTTTAAATAAATTTGAGTATATCAGCTTAAATTAATTTTACTTTAATTACATCAGTATTTTCTTAAAATACAGTACATGTTCTTGGGGAGTAAGGGGTCCAATACTGGACTGGTGGAAGGGACTCAGGGAGTGCTAACAGTCCACAGGTTAGGGGGGTGCAATACTTGCCTCATAGTCCCCTTTTGCCTGCCTGATCACCAACTTGCATTTTATTTGCCACAGCCTATGCTCCCTTTTATTTACCTCACTCGGACTAGCCTTTCACCACTTAAAGGAATCCTTCTTACCTTTTACTGCTTCCGTTACTTTGTTTGTTAACATGCAGGTTTCTTTTAATACCTATTTGTACCTTTCCTAACCTGCGGTATACACTGTATTTGAACATGCAGTATTGTTATTTTAAATAGTCTCCAAGTTTCCTGAAAGGATTTGACCTGCCTTACCTTTCCTTTCAGTTTCTTCTTCACAAGCCCCCTCATTTGAGAGAAGTTACCCATTCTAAAGCTAAATGTGATTGTGTTGGCCTTTTTTGGGCAACTACCTATGTACATAAACGCTAAACTTAATAGCACTGTTCCCAACTGGTGCTATCACAGTTATATCTCTGACCAGGTCCTGAGCATTACTTAGGGCTAAGTGTAGGATCACCTCCCCCCGGTAGGTTCTGTGACCATCTGATCCATGGCACAGTCATTGAGAGTAGCTAAAAACCCAATCTCTTTCTCCTGACTTGAACACATATTGATCCAATCAATGTGTGGTTACAACACATAATTAAAACATCAAACAACATTAAAAACCCCTCAACCTAATAAAACCAAATAAAGCATGATAAAACCTAATAACATGCAAGAAAATGCCTGGCAGCATTAAACAAGTTAGCAAGTATTCAGAGAACTCATAGTGGCTAACAGCAGAGGTAGACTTTCAGTAACAAAGACAGGATTCCCACCTTCTGTATGCCATCTTGATCTCGATAGCCCAGACTAGGTCAATTTTGTCAGTTCTCAGAAGCTAAGCAAAGTCAGCCCTGGGTAGTGTTTGGATGGGAGACCATGAAGGATTAGGCTTGTGCGTTTGGCATAAACCAAGCCAAAAAAATACATTAAAAAATCCTTACCAGTATTTTCCAGGTATTTTTAAAGCCAGTTGTTGATTGGGGGTTAATTTCAGCTATCTGAAATGACTAAATCCTGAAAAACCCATAATTTTCAGGATTTTCAGGACCACTGGATAGCCAGACTTAAAGGGCATTTAAAGGGATCTCAGTCCCTTTAAATGCCTTCTCCAATCCATGCAACTCCATGGCGTAAACTCCAAAAGCATGTAGAGGGCTCACAGTCCCTTTAAACACTTTCTAAGTGAACTCACCACTTGGAGGTGTTCAAAGGAATACCTTCGGAGTTCATCCATAGAGTTGTGCAGCTTGGAGAAGGCATTTAAAGGGACTGTAAAAGGAATGTTTTTTTCCTCCATTGAAAGCAATGGAGGAATGGGGCACTTTCTTTGGGGACCCATAGAATTGGACCCCCTGGTCCAATCTTTTTGAAACTTGGGGGGTGGTTTCAAAAAACAGCCCTCCCAAAGGGCCAGATACCCCCAGATTGATTCTGCATTATACCCTGTCGGGACCAATAGTCCCCATAGGTTATAATGGAGCTGGGAAAAATTTGGTTTCTCAAATAATTTACTGAATACAAATACTGTAGTAGTATTAGGATTTGGTAATATCAGGAAATACCAATATTTTTGGGTTCAATATACCTGAAAAATCCAGAAGGGGGGAGGGGTTGCACACCCCTAGTTGCTATGCAATGGCAAACCGCCTCTGTTCATCTCTTGCCTTAAAATCCCTAAAAAGTTACCATAAATCAGCTGCAACTTGATTGCAAACACACATATACATTTGCCATCAGTGTTCAAAGCAGGGGGGCTGCAGGGAAAGAATCACCTTTCTCTATCACCACCGCTTCCTTGGCAAGCCTTTCCTTTGCAACCCAACTCAGCAAAGCTCCCCACCCCTGCCACAGTTCTCATATTTCCCTTAGGAAAGTGACTCCAATGGTCATACGAGCTGCACATGCACTTGAGTGGGGCTGGATATATAAGCAGGCCCTGTTGTGTGATTTCTTTTTATTTAGTTATGTCACTTTACACACACACAATTATGTCAGGGAAGGATGGTGAATCCCTAATTGGGATAATTTTGCAGTTACTGCTCATAAACATTGATAGTCAGCCTTCTGTCAATTACCAAGAACAATACCATCATTTTGTCTCCATTCTTTAGGGTTAGTATACTAATTAACCTTCTTCTCTCTTACAGTACCATCAGTAATGTAATGCTTTCCATGATATTATCCACAGAATTAAAGTGATGATTGGATTGATTATTTTTAGATCTCCTGGTGATTTTTTCTAGACTATATTTCTTCCAGCATGTTATTTTCCTGGGAGCTGTGCTGAATTGACAGGGGCTGTGTGCATAAGAATTGTGTTTTCCTCTTTTTTTCCCCATTCCAAGCTGTACTGGAACAGTATTTAAACTTTGTTCTAAGAAAGTCTGGGTAATTTGGAAAGTTATTAGTATTCCTCCATGTGAAGATGATTAACAGCAGCTAACAATCTTCTGTAAATAGATCAAGATGGGTAGTGATGTTAACCTGTCTGTAGCAGTAGGAAAAAAGCAAGAGTCCAATAGCACATTAAAGACTAACAAAATTTGTGGCAGGGTGTCAAGGACCCTGGCTGTGTCCCCCTGGTAATTGCACCTGAATCCCTCCTTGGAACCCCTGAATAACTTCCCAGACCTGTGGTTTCTTGAGGTTGGATGTATACAAGAAATGTATAAAGGTTTATTAAATTTTAATAATGCCAGCAGCAAAGTTCGGCAAAATGACTAAACAGTTAAGTTTTTATCAGTGAACACGGCCTTCAAGCCTCTCAAAATTAATTAAAGATTGTTTATTAAATTATTTAAAAGAATTAACTATTCCATTACAGTCTCTTTAGTTCAGCAATAAGAAAACAAAAAAGCTAACTTTTCTATCTAATACAAAGCATACCTCAGTATTAGATGGCAAATCCCATAGGCGTCAACTTCAGGGGGGCTGGGGAGCTGGAGACCCCCCCTGAACTTTTCCAGGACATGCTGAGCCTCCCCTGGAGACAATGGCCTGTAATGTCTCTGGCCCAGCCCCAGCCCCCCCCCCTGGAATTTGAAAGTCTATGCCCTTGACAAATCCCTTGCAGCATAAAATTCAAGCAGTAGCATACAAACATTCTATGGCTGAGGACAGACTGGCAGCTAGCCGCAATATAGTGCCACCTCTAACTGACCCAGTTTAAAATGTTGCAGGACATATCAGCCATACAGCACACCCTACTGCAGGTTACCCACAGAGACATCTCCGTGGGAAAGCATCCACTTTATTCTGGTGCATCAGCCATGGAGCACAGTGCAAAAAAATTTTTTTAAAGCCACTACCCTAGTGGCAGAATGGATCTGCAGGTTCAGACTGCCAAATCCATTTTATGCATGCTTCCCCATGTTCATACAGCCGCCATGTGCGATGAATGCGTGAGGGGGGGGAAACTCCACTTCAGAGGTGGTGGCTTTTTAACCCGGCTTCAAGTTGTCCTCTGACAGGGTGAGTACGCCCAGGGAACGCCTGACAGCTGTGGCTGTGTGAATGGGTCCATTTAATACATTTTTGAAATGTGCCTATATTGGGCCAAACTGCCAGTCTGAATGCAGCCTATATGTAGCATTCCATCATGATGAAGCATAATATATCTAAGAATACTAGCATGGGATTAGGATAACCCCTTCTGGCCTATACACTTAATATAGGTTTCTGCCCTATGGCATCAGGTGGTCTCTCAGGTCCAGTCAAGGATCTTCTTCTCAGGAACCTTCCAGAGGATGTTGCCAACTGCTTCTAATTCCCCCTTCCCATCTGGTTGTACAACTGAGCACTGGTTCTCATGATTTGCCCCATTACTACATTCTTGCATTCAGCCTTGAAAGAGATCATGATGGTGGTTGCAGGAACACTGAAATCACAAACACACCTCTGAGCACAACTAGGCCTTCTAATGTTCACATTCAACCCTGAGGAGAAATTAGGGTGCTTAGCCTCACACAGGGTGTGAGCTTTCTTGAGTCACTGCTCACTTCTTCAGATATCTGAAGAAGTGAGCAGTGACTCAAGAAAGCTCATACCCTGCCACAAATTTTGTGAATCTTTAAGGTGTTACTGGACTCTTGCTCCAGTTGTCTGTAAAGGAAGTCAGGTAGACACCACCACTCCTGCCAGGCCCTACCTCCCTCTCCTTTGTCAAGCACAAAAAACTTACCCATAAAAAGGGTAATGTGGTATAGAGAGAGGCTCACTGGTGCAGGAAGTTTGCTGGGCCCCTCCTAACTAGAAACGACAATGCTGATCATGGTCATACAATACAACTGTTGTAAGCACAACCCGTGACAACAAACAATTTGAACTTTTCTCCACTACTAGGTATCAGGCTTGCCTAGAATTGACAGGGTTGCCTTTCATGCTCTTCAACACCAGGTTCAGCCAGAAAGGACAACCTTGAGCATGTTCAGAAGAGTTATTTCCTGCTGGGTAGAACAGAATTTGGATCTGAGGAGCAAAATGTGCAACTAAGAAGTGGTCCAGGAAGGCCTCATTGTCTATAACAGTCCCGCTCCTAGGGGAACTGGCAGGGAGGGCTGGTTAATGACAAGAGTGGGAGAAAACTCTACTGCAAGCCAGACTTTAATTTGAAGGGGTCTGGGCCTCACTTGCAATGGATACTTTTCCATAGTAAGGGAGATCATCTTTTTTAACTCCCTCAATTTTAACTTTTCCCAATTACTAGATATCAGCTTCAGGTTGCCAGGTCCCCTCAGCTTGCTGGCGGGGGGATTTGGGGAGTGTTCCAGGGGTGGGCATGGACAACACGATGATGTCTTGAGGAAGTGATGTCATCACATCTGGGATGTCGCATGGCAATGCTCTGCATTTTGGGCAAAACTCTATGGGGTTTTTTTGGCCTAAAAGCATAGAGTTTTGCCCAAAAAGCAGAGCATCACCGCTCAATGTCCCAACATGATGATATCACTTTCATGTGATGTCATTACATTGGGGACATTGCTGTGTGGTATCCCTGTTTGGGGTCGAGGCTTCCCCCACTGGCCAGCAGCAGGCAGAAGCATGAAAAATGAGGGGAACCCCACCCAAACCAGGAGTTTGGCAACCCTATATCAGCTTGACAGAGTTGCCTAGAATTGACAGCATTTCCTATAATGCATTCTAACACCAAGTTTAGCCTGTGACACATACTTAGCTCTCCTGGTGTTTGATTTCTAAATGTAGATCATTAAATGGCTTTGTTTGCACTCATCTTATAGAAATTTATTCCACACAGAGGCCGGTTGCTGAGGTCAATGATAAAATGCAATGGCCAAAAACAAAACTGTTCTTCTTTAGAGACATTTTGTTCTGTTTAGTTGAATTGTTCCACCAATATGGACCATATTGTTTAAACAACCCTTTTGCCATCACAGATTCAAGAGCACAGTCAAGCAGCTATTCTTTTTAGCCTCCGTTTTACTAAACACAATCATTTGAAATTACAGGAGCTTGAAAATTACTTTGCCTGCATAAATAATATTCCTTTCTGCAGTGTCCCAAATGCAAAAAAAAAAAATTGTCAAGGCTGATTTCTTCTGCAGCTAACTGCCACTGGGAGGTTCATTTCTAGCAGTGCTTTATTGAACTGTGTGGAATCTCATCATAATGTTATTTGGTATGTCTGCTTCTGAATTATTTGCATACCATCACACATTCAGCATCGGCTGCTTTTAATGGGTTTCTGGCATCTTCAACAGGTCAAGAGTGCTGCAGCTAAGATTCTAACTAGATCTAGTGTGATGAGCACATGTAACCCATGCTGGCAACTGTACCAGCTTCCAACTAGTTTCCAGAACTAGTCCAAAGAGCTGGTTTTAAAGCCTCAAGGGTTGTGGGACCAAGATACCTGAAGGACTGCATCCCTATGAAAGGCCTTAAGACTGGCTGCTGATTCTCTGCTGCAGGAGCCTGTTTTGTCGGGGGGGGGGGGGGGGGTGCTGAGCACACAAGACAGAACCTTTAGGGCTGTGATCCACTAGCTATTAAATCCTTTCCTCAAGCTCATCTGGCACCTTTCTCTTTCACCTCTGAAATTGGATGATAACTCATTTATTCTGGAGTAACAGGTTTATGGGTTAAGGTAATGCAGGGACTGTTATACAACCATGACAGAATACACTTGGGTGCCTTTCTGCATTGTTGTTGTTGTTCAGTTGCACTGTCAAATCTGACTTTTCGTGACCCCATGCACCACATCATGCCAGGCCCTCCTGTTTTCCATCGTCATCCGGAGTTTGCTCAATTTCATGTTTGTTGCATCGATAACACTGTCCAACCATTTCATCCTTTGCCATCCCCTTCTTCTTTGACCTTCAGTCTTTCCCAGCATCAGGGTCTTCTCCAGTGAGTGCTCCGTTCTCATTCGGTGGCCAAAATATTTCAGCTTCAGTATCTGTCCTTCCAGGGAGCAGTCAGGATTGAGTTCTTTTAGGATTGACTGATTTGATCTCCTTGCAGTCCAAGGAACTCTCAAGAGTTTTCTCCAGCACCATAATTCAAAAGCATCTATTCTTCAGTGCTCGGCCTTCCTTATGGTCCAACTCTCGCAGCCATAAATTACTACTGGGAATACCATTGCTTTGACCATATGGACTTTTGTTGGCAGGGAATTCTGCATAGGAATGGGTAAAACTAGCCTAGTTGATCTGGGAGCCACTTCCTTCTCTCAATAACATAACCAGGATGGGGCACAAAGGGCTCTGGATGCAACTTGCCCGGGGGCAAAAAAACAAGCATTAAAGATCATGTAATACTGACACCCGTGCTGTGTAATATTTGTTCTCATGTTCAGAGACTGTAGTGAGGGTAGCAGGCCAGCTGGAGAAGGTCCACTGAAGCTTCACACCAGCCTCAAGCCTGCAACCCAGCACAATAAAGCATACTAAACTACTGAATGCTGCCAATGATGGGGGGGAACTAGGGTTGCCAAGTATGGTCTACTTACCGGTGGGGGGGAGTTGTTCTCCCCCTGGGAGCTCTTCTGGTGCGTGCGCTTTGCGCGCGCGCCATGACGACGTGATGACGTCACCCGGAGGAACCCCTATAGCGGGGATCCCCTGCCCCCCAGGCTGACTTGGCAGCCCTAGGGGGAACGGAACCAGGTGACAGGAATGGCCAGTAGGGTTTTGTTGTCATTTGTAAATGCCTCCTGGGCAGAAGCCATTTAAACTCAGCAAAGAGAACTTGGAATACCTGCAGCAGTACCTTTAAAGGTTCATAACCTCTCTTAACTTGCAGCAGTATTAGTTCCTGGAGTCGGGGAAAATGTATATATGTCTTTGGAGCCTGCATTGGCTGTTTTTTTGTTTTGTTTTGTTTTTTAATAGTTTTTATTTTACAGAATTGTTTATGGCTGCATGTACATAATTGCATATTACATTTTTATACATCACAAGAACCTAACATTTAATCCAATTAGTTCATCCAATCATAAAGCTTAGACCAAACTACAATAGTATCCGTTTTCGCGTATGGATTTAACAAGTATCCCAACTTATCCATCTCTGCCCAGTTCAGTAGCATTTTAATCAGTTCTTCTTGAGTTGGCATCATCAGTGATTTCCACTTCTTAGCCCTTAGAATACGCGCTGCTGTTGCTAGATATGATAGTAATTTTTGGTTCACCTTTGCCATTCCTTCTGGCATCAAATTCAATAGGAAAAGTGCTGGGTCCCATGGGATCTCCATTTCCATAATATCTTCCGCCATCTTTCTAACCATCAACCAATATTTCTCCACTTTCCCACATGCCCACCACATATGCCAGTATGTCCCTCTATCCTTCTCACATGCCCAACACTTATCTGAAACCTTGTAGCATTTATATAATTTATCTGGTGGCCAGTGCCATCGATAAAACATCTTATAGATGTTTTCTTTGTAGTTTACTACCTTCAGAAATTTAATCGATTTCCAGATCTTATTCCAATACTCTATATCAATATTACCTCCTAAGTCCCTCATCCAGGCAATCATTGCTGGCTTTATGATCTCTTCCTGCATGTCTTGGGTCAGCAAATATTTATAAAGCTTATTAATTACTTTGTCATTATTTTTTAACCAAATCTCATCTAATTCATAAGGTTTGTTATTAATTCCCTCTTTTAAGTCTTTTTGATATCTGGAATTAAGTTGCATGTTTTCCCACCAAGATAACTGCAGTCCTACCTCATCCTTTAATTTTGCCTCGTTTTTAAGATTTCCTTTACTATCTAATAGGTTGCTATAACTTGCTATATTTTGTGAGCTTATTAATGTTGGTTTAATAAAAGCTTGCATTGGCTGTTGAAATGACTAGTTACAGCACAGCATGCCACCAGTATAATATGTGAAATGTGTATCAGGCTGAAAGAAACTGGGAACTACAGGAGCAGCATCAACATGATGACTCAGCAAACAGGGCCCATCAAAAGTCTTGCCTACGTCATGAGATGTAGAACAGATGGCTAAGAGAGAGAGAGAGCAGTATCACACACGTAGAAACACTTCTTTCCTCTCCTTCAATGGCGGCCCCACAAAGTGCCTGTGTTTTTAGACTCTTCAAAGTACAAAGCAAGCAGAATATTACACTAATTCCAAAGGTTTTAATAAATGGCAGAGAACATTAAGAAATCTAGTAACGTTTGAGGGATGCCAGGCATTCTGAGAAAATGTTCAGAGCCTTCAAAATAGACATGTTTCCCTTTGGTAATAGGTAGCCTTTCCTCAAGGTAGATCAACATCAAAGCACTTTGTAAAATGATAACAGAAAAAACACGATACATTTTTATTCATGATGTGTGCCCATTTCCATGGGAACAAGCTGAGCCAAAAGCCCTCAATTCAGGAAAAGGGCAAGAAATGTGACTCAAACTGAATCTCTCTGAATGAAGCTAACAGCAAATCACACACAGTCTATTCATGATTATCTTCCAGCAAATGACAGTTCAGCAAGTTTCAAGAGTCTCCTTTCAGTCTGTCCTAGCCCTTGATTTTTTGCAGCTACCAGTAAAATGAGGGGGGAAGAATATTCTTACGTTGCCTGGTTAATGGATACTGACAGTTAAGACAACTGCCTTTCAGAGCAGATTACTTTTAAAAGGCACTTTAATAAGTTATGTTTAAGTCTGTGATGACAATTTTTCAAAATTGTCTCAGACTGCCATTACTGTATTTTCTCTCTCTTTTCTGCAAATGCTCCAGATGGCTCAATCCAATGGATTGGAAAGTAATCATAAGAAATGAAGAACTGGAAAACCAAACAAAATCTTTTAATGAGATTTCATTTTTCATTTTCATTTGGTTTCTCCAAAAACACAGGCAGCCCTTGATCTTGGCTGGCCTCTCGCTTTAAAGTAAACTATTAAAGGGTCAATGCTAATGTATGCCTCCTCTTTAGAAATGAAATGTGGGGAGACAAATCATCTCTGCACACTAACATTATTGGAAACATAGCTTTTCATTTCATGAAAGCTGCATAAAGCCATTATTAATCACAGTCAGCACGTCTTCTCACCAGATATGGTGAGCTCCAACATTGTCATGTGAGTTCTATACTGAAACACTCTCAGAGCCAGTATCGGTTAGTGGTTACAGTGTTCGACTGGGACCAAGGAGATCCAGGTTCAACTCCTAGCTTGCCATGAAACTTCCTGGGTGACCTTGGGCCATCACTCTCTCTCAACTTAACTTACCTCACAGGGTTGTTATGAGGATAAAACGAAGGATGGAAGAACTATGTATGCCTCCTCAAGCATACACTAACAAAAACTGTTCACTGTGATTCTTGTTATTTCTACAGAGCCATCATTGTGCATGGGACTATTTAAGAAGCTTAAGATTTTTTATAGTAGGCGACACAACAGAGGGGAGGGGGAAGCGGAAGAGGAAAGAATAACAGGGATCATGCCCAAGATGAAGGAGGTGGTTCTGCATGGGTTTTCTGGGGGGGGGGGGGGATTCCAGTCATAAGAGGACATATGTTTATGGGAGGAGGAAATGTTTGGGAACTGGAGGAGCAAAGGTCAAGGGCAGGGGGAACAAAAGCTATGGAGAGCTATCCAAGAAAATACAAAGAATTTGTGTTGGAAGTGGAAAGAGATGCAAAGCTAGCACAGGGATTTGAAGAATGGCCTAACCAGTAAAAAAGTGGAATGATTTTCACAGTGGAGTTTAGGACAGAGGTGAAAAGAAGTTTGAAGGGTAAGGAAGGACAGTGAGCAGAGGGCTGCCATAAGTCAAGGCAGGAAGTGCAAGGACCATTATTAGTCAATAGAATTGAGAGGAACAGGTGAGTTTTACATAGCTGAATGACTGAGAAAGAAGATCTTGATAGAAATGATGGGCTCAGTCTTGGATATACTGAATTTTAGAAACATCTAAACAGAAGAAGCAGGCAGACCGCTGGAGATGCAGGACTGGACTGAGGGGAGAAGGTGGAGAGTCCAAGTCTGGATTATTTTTGCCAGTTTTCTAGTTTTACATTTGTCTACTCTTATCCTGTTAGTATATATGGTACATTTAGAAATGAGATAAAAATAGGGGAAAAAGCCAATGGTGCAAATGAAGAAGGCTATGTTTACTGTTCAGGTAAACAATTCCCTGTGTATTTCACAATAAAGCTTCTTCAAAGATTTTGCTAGTCCTTCAACGAATGGAAGATACAACATTTGTTGTGTGTGTGTGTGTGTGTGTGAAGATACAAATAAAACATAAGAACATAAGAAAAGCCAATGTTGGATCAGGCCAATGGCCCATCCAGTTCAACACTCTGTCACCCAGTAGCCAAAAATAGCATATATAAATAAATAAAAGAAAGTACAAAATTACAGAACAATAGAAAAATGAATTAAAATGATAGATATTGGAAAAGGCCGCACAATTTTTGTTTCTTTAACACATTATTTTGTCAGTCTGGAATGACCAGGTATGTTTTAGAGAGAAAACTTCTGAGATGAAAAGAGATAAGCATAGGTGTTAAAAGGATGCCAGATTCAGTAAAATGCTTGAGATCAGCTTGCCCTTGTAAAAACTTCAAATGGCACTTTTGCTTCTCCATTATAGTTAACTGCCACATTAGACAGGCAGCAGGAAAGCAGATGGAACAGGGAAGTCCACTACCTGACTGTGTGATTATTCCTGTCACTGCAAATATCCCAAGATTGGCCTGTGGTGGCATGAAGAATGTAATGCCCGGATGGGGGTGATGAAGAGCCATCTTGCACTGAAATTGTATAATGTACATTGTATGTTTTTATATTGTGCTTTTATAGAATTTTATTATGTATGAAATGTGTTGGTAGTTGCCCTGAGCCTGCCGCGAGGCGGGGAGGGTGAGATAGAAATCCAAAAAATAAATACATAAATAAATAATTTAATCCATTTAGTGGGCCACATATTATTTATTTACTTCATTTATACCCTGTCTTTCTCCCCATTGGGGATCCAAAGCTTACATTGTTCTCCTCTCCTCCATTTTGTCCTCAGATCTCACAAATGGCTCACAACATGGAGACAATGGGCTGGATTCTACCAGCTTTCCCACTGGTCAGAAAGGGAGGAGGGCCCTCTTTTGACCACTGAATCACCAATGCTGGGGACTCTGGGATCCACATGGCTTAGTGAGGAAAGAAACTGGGTGAGATTTGGAAATACAATATGTAACAATATATCTGCCAACAATACTGTATTCTGAGGCTGAAGGTTGTGGACTAAGGGTGCTAACCAAAGAGAATAGAATGAATTAAAGGCCAACAGTTTGTTAACCAAAGGAAAGAACAAAAACCCTTAGCCCTGAACTTTAATAAAACCGGTCCAAGCCTAAAGAGAATGTCCTTGAGCATCCACGGAATAAAGATCGCAGATCTGTAAGCTAGAATCCAGTTTGTCTTTCTTTTTTTTCTTTTCTTTTTTTTAAAAATATATTTTTATTGAACTTTTTCAAGAACATAACATCTTAATATAGAATACAGATTTTTTTTTTGCAAGCAAATTGACTGATAGTATGTACATTTAATTAAGTTAACCAGCAAAGATGTAATTTATGATTAAAGGCAACCATAACTGTGCAACGCTATAAGATAAATCACTGGAAAAAAATTATTATTATTATTTTTAAATACTGTGATCCTTTGTTATTTATTCTATATAAGAAAAAATTAGTGAGTTAGTATTCAAAAGCTAAGTTCAAAACTGAAGTAGTGATGCGTATGTCGTGTTTTCCGGGAGCAGTTCTTTTTCCGTCATGTACTGCAACCATGGGAACCAAGTAGTTACGAACTTGGAATGTGTTTTTGTGTTACCATATTGTTGATTATGTATTGAGTCTGTAATTTTGCACTGGATAAATTGATCCCAAACTTTATTTCTCCAAATGGACAGAGTTGGAGGAGAAGCAGATTTCCAGGACAAGGCAATTGAGAGTCTTGCTGCGGCTAATAAAAATAAAGTCAAATCTGTTAGTCTGTCTTGAGATTGAGATGAAACAGTTATCTGAAGAAGTGCCACCATAGGAGAGAAAGGAATAGTTTGTGCTGTAATTGCTGAGATTTCTGTTAAGACTAAGTTCCAGAAGTTGCTGATAAATGGGCAGGCCCACCAACAGTGTATAAAGCTCCCTGTCTGCCCGCACTGTTTCCAACATAAATTTTGGTGATTATTATTGATTTTATGCAAGCGTTCCGGGGTATAGTACCAACGTGTGGTCGTTTTAAACCATTGTAAGTGAATGCTGAAGATTCTACTGAGTCTTCTTGAGGTGTTCCAACACTCATTCCAGTGTTCCTCTGAAAGTTTCATCTGGAGATCTTTCTCCCAAGACTTTTGGAAATTGGATTTGAAAGAGCAGTCCTGTTCTGAGAGAATTTTATAAATTTTGGATAGAAGACCAGTAGCAGAATCTGGAAATGTATCGAGTAGTCTTTCGAAAGGAGTCTTTTGTCTTTTGAATGTATCTGTAGATGACAGAGAATCTATAAGACTTTTTAGTTGATAATATTGTAGCCACGATATAGAATCGCCAACCTTTTCTTCAAAATATTGTTTTGTGTGAAGTTTTCCTCTATTCACCAGATGTTGAAGCTGAGAGAAGCCAGTATCCGCCCAATTTTTAAACATTGCAGATTCTTTTCCTGGTAAGAACCAATTTTGATTTGTGTACGTAGAAAGTGGTGATATGGAGGGCGACAAATCCAGTTTGTCTTTCCAAGATACCAATTACACAGCATTTGGGGGGAAATAATGCAAAACATGTTTTCTATAAGCACTAGTGTAAACAGCATTTTAAACATGTCAGTACAGATTTCCTAATGTCTGTTTTTCCAGGAAGCAATGCATGATGGTTGGAGCTTACAGTTCTAGTGAAAAAGAAGCTGAAGGATCTGAACAGGTCAGGGCATACTGAAATATATGAAGACACTTCAGATGACTGAAAATCTGAAACACCACACATTTTGCTTATAAGAGTTATTCCAGATGCTAGGGACAAAACCTACCACCTTCAAGGTTTACCATCCCACCCAGTCCCTCAGAAATACAGTATGTAACACAGCAACAGCATAGGGATTGTTTGAATCCATTCCACCATGGTTTTGGTCTCAGTCCTGATCATGGGACAAAAACACACTTGACTACCCTGGTGGATGACATGCACCATGATATGGACAGGGGGAGTGCAAACCAACTAATTCTCTTGGACCTCTTGGTGGCTTTTGATACCATCTATCATGGATCCTTCTGGACTGCTTTTCAGGGTTGGAAGACACCATTTTTAAGGTGGTTTTGGTCCTCCCTCAAAAGTAAATTTCAGAATGTGGTGCTGGGGGCCTGTTGCTCCACCCCTTGGCCTGGGGTGCTGCAAGGTTGTCTTGTCCCTCATGCTTTTTAACATCTACTTGAAGCCACTGGGAGAGGCCCTACAGAGATTTAGGCTGAGTTGTCACCAATATGCAGATTACATTCAGTTCTACCTTATGCTTCCACCAGTTCCCATGAGGCTGTGGAAACCATGAATAGATGCCAGCTTGGGGATGGATGAAGGCTAACAAGCTGATACTTAATCCCAACAAGATGGAGGTGCTACTGGTAGAGGAAAGTCTGACTCAGCAACAGGGATCTCTCCTGTTATGCATGGGCTGAACTCCCCCTAAAGGAGCAGGATCATAGCTTGAGGGTGTTGCTGGACCAGAGCCTCCTGTTGGGATAAACAGCAGGGGTCTGGGGCACCTTTTACCACCTTTGGCTGTTGAGCCAGCTGCAGCCATTCCTGGGCAGGAAAGATCTTGCCACTGTGGTGCATGCTCTGGAAAGTGGCAGGAAAGATCTTGGCACTGTGGTGCAATCTAAATTCTCTAATCTCTAGGGCAGTGGTGTCAAAGATACAGCCCATGGGCCGGATATGGCCCACACAGGGCTGCAATCTGGCTCAAGAGCAGCTGACTCTGTGCTGATTCCTGTGTTTAAGACCAAAAAAAGTTTTATTCCAGGTATGGGGGCGGGGGAGTCCTGTATTTAAGACCAAAAACATTTTATTCCTGGTATGAGGGGGGAGAGTCCTGTGTTTAGACTAAAAAATGTTTTATTCCAGGTATAAGAGAGAGAGAGAGAGAGAGAGTCCATCCCACAGCACTTGGAGAGATCTCCCTTTCCATTTCTAACAGTTGGGGGGGGGGGGAAGAAACCTAACAGCACAGCTTGCATTCCTTATTAGTGAAAGGGAGCAAGAGTACAGTAGCAACTTAATACTAACAACATTTATGGCAGAGCATGAGCTTTCATGAATCACTGCTCACTTCCTCAGATACAGCTGGAATGTGAATCCATCTGTCCTTATATCTTGGAGAGCGAAGTGATTTCAGGTGCCAAAAGACAAGAGCAGGCATTGGTAATGAGAGAAGAAACCTAGGTCTCAGTCAGTCCAGGACTTTGTATTGTCTTGAGCTTCATGATCAGTTGCAATTCAGCAGTCTTTCTAATCTCTCTTTGAAATTCCTTTGTAAAATAACTGCTACTCTTAGGTCAGCAACTGAATACCCTGGAAGGTTAAAATATTCCCCCACTGGTTTTTGAACGTTGTGGTTTCTAATAGTGGTAGAAAGAGTAACAGTCCAGCAGCACCTTTAAAGACTAACAAAATTGTGGTAGGGTATGTGCTTTTGTGAGTCACTACTTACTTCTTCAGACTTACTTCCATTTATTCTTTGCATCTTCCTGGACTGAATCCTCCTGTATCAAATTGAGACCTACATTTCCTGTATCGTTACCAGAGGTCATTTCATAGAAAAAGAGGTGCCGAAGCTCATTAGCATACCTATTAGCATAACCCATTAGCATATGCCACACCCCCTGACATCACCGAAAGTGTGTCGGAAAGGGAAGCAAAAGGGGAGGAATCTTCAAAAGCCTCCCCTTCCCTTCCCCAGCTGGCCTGCCAAGGCAGACGGGTGAGAGTGAAGCGAGAAGGGCCCCATAGAATACGATGGAAAAATCATGCCACCGCTGCTGTGCAACTCTAAACAGAAGGGGTTTAAACTTTAAACCCCTTCTCACTTTGCTTCCTCCACAGGCCCGCTGGGAGCTGGAGGAGGGGCTTGCCACCACTGCCATTTGTGCCTACTAGGGGTGTGCAAATAAATTTTTTTGGCCTGATCAGGCCACATCTGTTTCAGCTGCTGAATGACCCCTACATGTCAGTTTTGGCAATGCAAGCCGAATGTCAGTTTCAGTCCCATTATACCCTATGGGCCATTGAAGTCAATGGCAAAAACTCATAGGGTATATGACGGGTTGGAGGAGAGGAGGTTTGAGGGAGAAGCTCCAAACTTGCAGGGTAGCTGCTGGAGTCCCTCTCTGAAATACCCACCATGTTTCAAGAGGATTGAACCACAGAGTACAATTCTAAGGGCCCCCAAACAGGTTGCCCCATCCCCTCCATTGTTCTCTATGATGGAAAAAAATGTTACTTTTTCCCCACCGTAAAGAACAATGGAGGGAATGGGGCAACCTGTTTGGGGGCCCATAGAATTGGACCCCCTGGTCCAATCTTCTTGAAACTTGGTGGGTATTTGGGGGAGAGGCTCCAGCAGCTACCCTGTAAGTTTGGAGCCTCTCCCTCAAACCCCTTCCCCACCAACCACTTTTTAAACTGTCACCGAATTTTGGCGGCAATTCAGCAGCGGGCCGAATCAGATCAGAGAATCTGATTCGGCCCACGGCTGCCCTAGTGCCCACTCCTGGGCTGGGGGAGCACCGCTCCGCCTCACTCCAGCCCCAAATGACCCCTGCTCATTACCAATGCTGATATTTCCACGCCTCTGTATATCATATCAATGCTGATAACCACCCCTCTGCATATCACACCTAATCCAAACACGCCTTCTATTGCCATTCTGCATCTGAAATCATCTTTACAAAGTTTATATGTTTGGTACCTTGTGTTACATTTTATGGCATGCGTGGCCCGGCCCGACGAAGTGACATATTTGTCAGAACTGGCCCTCATAACAAATGAGTTTAACACCTCTGCTCTAGGATGTCCCCTGACCCTAAGGAGTGGCCTTAGAGGAAAGGATATTCAAGGGGCTGCAGCATGAACAGCAGCTTGAAAAAACCATGGTACACACATGGCGCACCATGCACAATCCTTTGAATACTAGCAATGGTTTCCACAATATAATTTCCTGAAGAGATATCCAAGGCTTCAAATGCCCAGGCAAATGAATCTGCATTAACGAAAGATGTGCTTTCATTATAGATCAATTAATCCATTTTGAATATGTCTAAATGATTAAATTTGAAATTTAGGTCCTCCAAGCTTCAAAGCTGACAAAAACCCCATTAACATCATTAACCCCTCCCCTTCTCATCCCTAAGAATGTCTGAAAACTTTAACTCAGTAAAGACTGGGGTTAAATGAAATCAGAGTACATAATTTTATTTAGCAATTTGAGATCATAAACACAAAGGTTTAATTAATCCAGATTTCTTTGGCAGGCCACACATACTTTCAGAGCTGTTTGTTTTTTCCTTCTGAGAATTCCTCAGGGTTATGCTGAACTGCGGACCCTTCATTCAGATAATTTTAGCAACAGAAAACCCTCTACAAGCTGTAAAGTCCATCATCAAATCAACATTTAAATACCACAGGAACATTCCTCACTGCTGTTCTGCTTTATTAAAAATCTATACAACAGTGCACTAGTCTACAGCATTTCCATGGTTAATAAATCAGGTTTCCTTCACTAATCATTAATTCAAGCCATTTTGTGTGTAATCACTGCTGAGCAAATGAATCCTGCAGTATATATCAAGTGCCTCTTGTTATTAGTGATATTCTAATCAGCATCAGACACCAAGGCTCACTGGGCCTCTTCAGTGTGTGATTCAGTCTGCTGATTGTTTCAGATGATTATGATACTAAATGGCAACTTCCCTGTCATAAGCAATACTGAATGCAACAAAAAATAATATGGAGGAGGGGAGAAACATGGAGCTCCTTGGTCAAAGAGCAGGATAACAATGTGATGAGTGGGAGAGATAAAAAGTTGTATTTCTGAGTTTTCACATTCATTTCTCTATTAATACAAAGGGAAAGAGCCTAAGGAATATCTATACTTCAGATATGGTTCACACTAATGGTAATGGAAAGTGCCATCAAGTAACAGTTTATGTCAACCCTGTAGGGTTTTTTAGGCAGGAGATGTTCAGAGGTGGTTTGCCATTGCCTGCCTCCAAATCACAACCCTGGTATTCCTTGGAGGTTTCCCATCCAAATACTAGCCAGGTCCAACCTCCCTCCCTCTTTCTCTCTGATAGTATACCTGGGATCTACCTTTAAATCACATGTGGCAGCATGAGGAGAACAGAGAGGGATGTGGGCAGGGTTTTTTGATTATACCTGTACTAAGGGAATTCATTACTGAGTGACCTAACCTTACCATTCTGTTGTGTCTCCCAGTATGTGTGTCTGCGTGCATTCATACAGTAAGAAAACCAGGAGGCATGATGCCCTTGCTCTGTGCATGCATACAAGGTAAAGCAACCTTTGGAGCAAAACATGACAGCTGTTCAGGAGCTTGCAACCCAATAATTAGGACTCTGTAACCCTGGAATTACAGTAAATTTCCAAACTACAGAGATCAGGTCCTCAGGAGAAAATGGCAACCTTGGAGGGCAGCCTTTATGACATCACATTGTTGCCAAGAGACACTGCCTTTACTCTCGGGTAGCCCTTTCTAACCTGAACCAGAGACCCACAAAACTCAGGTCAAGGAAGACACTCCTGGTTCTGAAACACAGAGCAAGTCATAGCTCTGGAAAAAGGGTCTCCATTTTCAGGTGACAACAAGGCAACCCTCAGAGCAAACCTCCACTCTTCTCCCCCACGCAGGAGGATATGTATATGAAACAATGGCAGTTCCACCAGTAAAACATCTACATTTCTAAAGGCTATTCAGAGGCCACCTGGCGAATAGTCCTCCTGTCTCCAGAACCTCATCCAGCCCTTTTGTGTGATCCCATATCTATGTGTAAATTTCTTTGTCTCAATACTTGTCCTTCTTTGCTCCATCCCTCAGGATACCAAGATAAACCAATCAAACATCCAAATTATTAATGATCCTTTCTGGCACTAATCAAGGATCCATCTCCCATCTTTTGTCTATATCTGGGAATCTATCTAACCGCCAATGGACATTAAATCCATTCAGCTAGCCCCAACTTCTGTTTCACTTGTATGTCAGGAAATACCTTTGGAATAATCCTCTCATTCCTGTCTCCATATATTTGTCTAAGATATCTGCATTCTTACACCTATGCTAGACCTATCAAGGTAAACATTAACTTTCCATTTACAGTGAATGGTCACCCATACAGATTCATCCTGCCACACATTAAGAAACATCATAGGATAGGACCTGAAGCAACAGATTTAAATGATATGCAGAAAGGTATTGGCTGGATGTTAGGAAAAACTTTTTCACATTCAGAGTGGTTCAAAGGTGGAATCAGCTGCCTAGGGTGGTGGTAAGCTCCTCTTCACTGGCAGCTTTCAAGAAGAGGCTGGATGAATATTTATCAGAAATGCTTTAGGATGGTCCTGTATTGGGCAGGGGGTTGGACTAGATGGTCTGTATGGCCCCTTCCAACTCTATGATTCTATGATTCTATCAACTCTTTTGTCTGGCACCAAAAAAATGCCAGGCCACTCTATTGTTCCACAATGAACACTCCCAGCCACCTATCCAGCACCTGGCTTAATCCCATTATAGCTATTGTTAAGCCTGACTCTGCCCCTCTGGGACACCATTGGTCACTCCTGAATTGTGCTCTGCCTGGTACCACACCTCCATGGGCTCCTTATTGGTCTAGAAAGTCTACTGTTCTCACCTGAGACCAGCCCCCAAGGCCTCCCATTGGACTGCATTGCTTTCCATTGTCTATATCCGTCAGAGCACATGGCCTCAGATGGTGTGTCTGCCCCTCGTGCCAACTGGCAGTTCACCCCTAAACTTTTGATTTGGGCCATAAACTCATCTCCATGGACCTCTGCACATCTGGACAGGTTGTATCACCCCGTAACTGACCCCTCTATTCGCTATCAATTACCTCTGCTTTCTTAGTTCTGTACTGTGTGTGTGAATGCTAGATTTTATATTTGTATGTGTGAGAATCCCCTCGTAAAGAAATTACTACTTTAGTAATCTAGCCTCAGTGTCTATTTCTGGGCTTTTGGGAAATCTGGCTTCAGTATACACAGGTTAATTTAGGTCCCATACTTAATACCTATTGTGATTTAATACTCATAATTCCCCTCATTTATTAATAAATTAGACATTTTGGCTAACAACATCCCTTCTGAACTCCTTCCCCTCCCAGAGTCCATTCTCTCCAAGCTCCATCCATAAATCTTCAGGAATTTCCCAGTCTATAGTTGGCAATCCCAACCCATAGATTGAAGACCACTGCACTACACAACATGGGCACTGTGAGCAAATAAAATGCCAAAAACCTTTCCTGATTTGAAGTTTACCTTCATTATAGCTAGAACAAAAATCCTTTATTTGACTTTTTCTTCTATAAAAGTGCAAGTCCAATCTTGGATCTAGTGACCTGGGGAAAAGGCCCTTGGTGGTCCTCACAAGCCTATTCTAGGGTTGGCCTAACACATTTTTCTGCAAATAGACGGATGCCACAAGAAATTAAGACCTGTCTTAATCAAACAAATCCCTCTAGTAAAGCATCTTTTCTGTTTTAACAGCGGCCTATCAGATGTGTCTGGAGAGCCCAAAACAGAGCAGATAGGTGATGGTCCTCTGCTGCTTATTCCCATCACAATCAGAACGTTTTTCCCAAAAGGTATCTCCATTAATGTCTGAGGTTACTGAGATGCAACTCTCAAAATGCATGTACAGCTGCATCTTTCAATGAAACCAAAAACCAGCAAAAAAAAAAAAAAAACCCTCAGCAAACCAGGCAGAGCCCCAGAACTGATAATCTTGGCCAGGCTTCTATGTGGAATTGAGAAACGTCCTTTTTGTAAGGAATCTCTGAATGTGTTCCAATCAAAGTATTTAAAAATGAAGCTGAGTGTATTTGGTAATACAGTTCTAGTGCACCTTAACCATTAAACAAAATAATTGATTTCTTAGCTTTTTGTAGGCTAACAGGGATTTTGGGCGAAGGTTTTTGTTTTTGTAGCTGCAACATTCATTTGTTGTCAGCTCTCTTTTGAGAGACAACGAGAAAGCCATTAAGAGTTCACCCAGGCATGTCTACGTGACATGAAAATTAATTCTGTTTCAATTGGCATATAAAACACTTTTATGCACATTATATATTTTGAAAGGATTAGCTGATGGATTTGTTTCTCAAGGGAATCCAATAATCGGAACTAATGAGGCCTGATCCAGGGAGGATCGCTTCTCTTTCCTCCACATTTCAGAGCAACTCCTGAGGAGCAGGGCATGTCTTATTGGATACTGCATTTTATCAATGGCTGAGGACAGACTGGCAGTCTGGCCCGCTCTGCCTCCGCTTTGAAAGCGGAGGCAGAGCAGCAGTCCAGGCTGCCACATCTGCCTGGAAAAAGCGGGCCGGATGCAACGCGTCTGGCGCCACGCTCCTCCCGCAGCAGCCAGGCACCACTTAAAAGTGGTGTCCCAGCTGCTGCGGTGTGCGTTCCACCCACTTTCAGCGGGTGTGAACGCGTGCCAGCCGGGGGAGCCACGTGGCGTTCGCACGCCGCCGCAGGAAGCTGCCCACAGTCTGGACGCTGCAGGCAGCTTCCTTCCGGCGGCGTGCAAACGCCACGCAGCAAGGGCAATTCCCCCCGCCTTGTTCTGCCACGCCGCGGAGGCGCGGCAGAACTCAAGTCTGTCCTCAGCCAATGTGTCAAAGCTTAGGTGCTTCCAAATAGTTGCAGTATCTTTTTCTGCTGTGGCTAGTATGATGAGTCACATTTGCCAAACAGACAGAGGCAACTAACACACTAGAAGCATTCCTGCCCCTTTTTCTTATTATTCCTTACATCAGAAACTCCTCTGTCCCCAATATTCCTTTCTCTGTCTTTTGTTTATACCTCCAGACTAATTGTTCTCCACCTTCCTCTTTTTGTTTAAAACAGATTACAGAGGAAGCTTGCACACTTTTTGCTCTGGCACCACAAACGGTCCCATGAGCAATCATCACATAAGATATGGGACATGAAGAACATTGAATGATCATAATGTTGGTCTCGTCCCAATGTCTGTTGATGTTGTCTTGGGTCTGAGTAGTCCAAGCCTGTCCTCAAGGTGGATTTTTAAACAAACTCAGAAAGGAAAGCATCTCCTTTTAAGTAACAAGACTATTTTTAGCAGAATCGTAGTAAATCTTCCATTCAATAGTATTTTCTTTTGAACCATTAACTAACAGGCTAGGGATTTTTTATAGCCAACGTCATAAATAAGTAAAAACAAATACATCATACATTTAAAAATTTTCAGAATATTCTTATCTTATGAGTCAGACCATAGTGATTTAAGATTTAGATTAGCAATTTTGTGGAATAAAAATGTAAGACGTACATTTTTTGGATCCTAGCCTAAACATAGTATGACTGGTTTTGAAGGGTAGGAAAAGCTGCCTACTGGGATTCTAATGGCATGCCAACAGCTGGATAGGAGGCCACTGAAAAGTGTGAAGCAGTAGAACTGAATGGCCTTTCAAAGCGGAACCACTTTAATATGCAAGTCTGATACATTATTTCTTTTTACTGTTCAGTTTTGTCTTGTTCTTGATTTATTTACTCTGTGACTGAATGCTTGAAAGAAAAGAAGACAAGAAGAGATCTGATGGATCAAGGCCCCAAATCCATAATCCTGTTTTCCAGTATCAACCAGATCCCCTATAAGGCTTAAAAGAACAGCCCAGAGGTTCCTACTGTTGCACCCCAGCTACTGCCTCTGACTGAGGAGGCTCAATTTCATAATTGTGGTTATTAGCCATTGATAGATCTATGATAATTTGTCTAAACCCTTTTTAAAAACTATGTACGCTAGTGACCCTCACCCCATCTTGTGGCAGCAGACTAGAGAAACAAAACACACACTGTGTGAAGAAGCAATTTTTTTTGTCTGTCCTGGTCCATATGCTGCCCACCAATTCCATGAGATAACCTTAAGTTTTAGTACTAGATGAAATGGAGCCCAACATAGATAATTTGCTAATGACTTGGTTGTTTGTTCTTAACTCAGTATATATAACTCATATCTGTTACAACCAATAAAAATTGAACACAACTTTGAGTCTTACCAGAAAAGACACTGGGAATCTTGGATAGAAAGCTTTTAACTGTCCGAATGGGAATCCCATTTTTTTCATCTTGCATACGTGCTATGACATCCTCCATCTAGACACAAAAAAAGAAAAGAAACAAAGCAAATTATTTTATTGCTCTCTCTGTGTGTGTGTGTGTGTGCGCGCACGCAGCATTATAATAATTCTCTCCCCCCAAAAAGGAAGAAAAAGACCTGAGGTTTGGGTTTCTGTATTTCACAGGAGAAAGATAAACAGTTCCGCATGATTAGATGTCTTCAGGAGAAATGATGGGATAATCCAGTGACCTACCCACTAGCATCCATAAATTCCCTTCATGTATCCAAGGCTTGGGAAGCCCAGAAGGACAGAAGTGATACCAGCAATTGCAAACCATGATCTAGAGGAAATGCAACTACCTTCACTTGCCTAGTGAGGCTTTGTGCTGGAGCCTCTCAAACAGCAGTTTTACACTTTAAAATTCGGTGTGCAAAGCAGTTTGCAATTAACAAATATGCATATTTAGTTAGTTAGTTAGTTAGTTTTTAAAAATTGTATCCAGCCCTTCCCAAATGGGCTTAGGGTGGGTAACATCAGAGCATATAACAATAAAAATCTATTAACATAATTAGTCTAAAAACAACTAAACCCAGAAAACAATTAAACAATTAAAAGTTGCCAAGCAATAATTCAAATCCCCTGTAAGCCGGATAGATGATATTGGAATCACATCCACACAACCCCAAGACTCCACATAAGGTAGATACTCCAGACTGCCTCTGTGCAGGGCAGCCTCTAAATAGGCTCTGTACAGGGAAGCCAGCTAGTTGGGTGTCCACCACGTCAACTAAAAGCCTGGTGGAACAGCTCCATTTTACAGGCCCTGCGGAACTGTAATAAGTTCCACAAGGCCCTGATCTCAAGTGGGAGCATGTCCCACCAGGTAGGGGTCAGGACAGAGAACATCCTAACCCTAGTTGAGGCTGACTGGACATCCTTAGGGACAGTGATAACCAGTTGATGTTGATCAGTGAAGCACAAAGCTCTCTATGTGGTTTATGAGGAGAGGCGATCCCTTAGGTATGCATGTCCCAGGCCGCTCAGGGCTATAAAGGTTAATGCCAACACCCTGAAAAGGATCCAGTACTCAATAGGTAGCCAGTGCAACTGGCGGAGCACTGGCTGAATATATGCCCACAAAGGCATCATAGTCAGCAGGCAGGCCACCACATTTTGCCCCAGCTGGAGTTTCTGGGTCAGGATCAAGGATAAGCCCACATAGAGCAAATTACAGTAATCTAGCCTGGAAGTGACCATTGCATGGATCATTGTAGCCTGGTCCTGGGTGGAGAAATAGGGGGCCAACTGCCTGATCTGCTGAAGATGATAAAAGGCAGACCTGGCAGTGGTGGTGACCTGGGCCTCCATAGAAAGTAAGGCATCCAGGATCACCTACTGACTCCTAACTCTCAGTGCAGGCACCAATGGACTGGGAGCCTAATCCCCAAACCTTTTCCACCCCAGGCCAGGCACAAGAACTCCATCTTCGATGGATTCAGTTTCAACCAGCTCTGTTGTAACCACCCAGCCATAGCCGCTAATGCCCTGCCCATATTTTTCAGGGTGAAGTCCAGGCAACCATCCATCAACAGATAGAGCTGGGTGTCATCAGCCCACTGGTGACAACCCAGCCCATACCTCCATACCAACTGGGCGAGGGGGTGCATATAGATATTAAACAGCATTGGTGAGAGGATCACCCCTTGCGGCATGCCACGTTCCAGTGGGTACCACTGGGACACCATTTCACCAAGTGCCATCCTCTGTCCCCTACCATAAAGAAAGGAAGACAACCATTGTAAGACAACCCCCCTAACTCCTATGTTCGCAAAGTTGTGGGTCAATAGATCATAACTGATCATGTTGAATACTGCTGATCATGTTGAATACAGATCCAAAAGCAATAGCAGTGCTGACCCACCCCAATCCAGCTGTCTCCAGAGATCATCTTGAGGGTCACCAATGCCATCTCTGCCCCATGACTAGGGCAGAAACTGGACTGGAGTGGATCCAGGGCAGAGGCTTCATCCAGGAAAACCTGGTTGCTTAGTCGCCACTCTCTCAACTACCCAGGAATGGCAAATTAGACACTGGGCAGTAATTGGTTAGGACTGCTGTGTCCAATGATAGCTTCTTCAAAAGTGAACACACCACAGCCTCCTTCAACCCCACTGTGAAAGTCCCTGTTGAAAGGGGTAAGTTGATAATCTTCTCCAGGGAGTCCTGCACACCATCCTTGCAAGCCTTAACCAACCAGGACAGGCACAGGTCAAGGAGGCAAGTGGTGGGGCTTACAGCTGCCAGGATCCTGCCAGGATCCTCCAAAGAGAGTCAAGTTGAAATGGTCCAATAAAGGACCAGAAGATGGGCAAGGGGCTTCCAGTTCTCTTACTGTTTCAACTGTGCTCAGGACTTCCTTATGGAGCGACATTTTATCTGTAAAATAGCTTGCAAATGCCTCACAGCCAACAGTCAATTCCCTACTATTTTGTTTGACAAAACTGTCCTAAATAATTGGGCCAGGTGAAAGCTTTCAGCTGCAATGGAGGCCACATAGAAAACTTTCTTTTCTGCCTTCACTGTCATCTCATAGGCTTTCAAAAACATCCTACAGGATGCTCTTGCCACTTCATCACAAATATGCCACCAGTTTTGCTCTAACCATCTCAGCTCTTGTTTCATCCTCCATAGCTTCAGGGTATACCACAGGGCATGTCTGGCATGAGGGAGGAAAGGGCATGAAGGGGCAATCTCATTGATGGCTTTGGAGAACCGGCAATGCCAGTCCTCCACCAGATCATCCAATGGGGGCATTGGATACCACCACTTAGGGTCCATTAGGCTACACGGGTGAGCATAAATCTACTTGCTGCCTAAACAAGGAGGGCATGGTATGCTCAGCTGGACCTTCAAGGTGAAGTTATCTGTCAATGGTACTGTCTCTGCAGTGTCCAGATTGACATTTATCCCCATCCCAAAAATCAAGTCCAGCATGTGGCCAACTTGATGAATGGGAGTCAATATAAATTGGGAGAGTCACAACACCTCCATGGATGACACCTTAGGCATCAACTACAGGGGGGCTTGAGCCACCCCTGAAATTTCCTGGGGGGGACTGAGTCCCCCTGGCAAAACAAAGTGCCCACCACCGCGCCTCCCCACCACGCCTCCCCGGGCCCTTCCTAGGCCCGCCTGCCCACCCGCCAGCAGTGCCTCTTCCCCCCCCCAGCCTGGCCACTCCAGCCTCTGTCCGTCCCTTCGTTCGTCCAGAGGCCAGCTGGGCAAATGCCCAGCGTGCTGGCATCACCCGGAAGTGACGCCATCACGCTGGGCACGTTGCCGGGGCGACACTCTAGCAATCGCCCCGAAACTCTATGGCACCATTTTAGTGCAGGGAGCGCCTTGAAGGAAAAAGATTCTCGGATAAGCATAGCCACTCCCCCTGCCCGCCCATTAGTCCATGACTGGTGGAGGACTGAGAACCCAAGTGTGGTAAGTTGATTCAGGGTGACCGTTTCACCCTCCCTCACCCAAGTCTCAGTCACACAAGCCAGGTCTACATTTCACTCTGTGAGATAATCTCGAAGAATGGAGTTTGTATGATTAATAGACTTGGCATTGCACAACATCAGTGTCAGAAAAGGGTATATTTCCTTAGTCCTACAACCAGCATTTCTCGGGATGGAATACTGGTGGGAAGAAGTCTGAGCATATAAAGGAAAAATATTCTCAGATAAGCATAGCCACTCCCCCCCCCCCATATGAAGTTGCCTAATACTGAGGCAGACCACCAGCCCATGTAGCTCACTTTTTTCCTAATCTAACTGGAGGGGAATATGCAGGGTTTCAGGCAAAAAAAGATATCAATTTCAACACCCGCTACCTGCCATCCTTTAACTGGGAAATCTGAAGACTGAATCTGGAAATTTCCTCATACAAAGCATGTAATCACCACCGAGCCATGGTCTCTCACTTAGACCATACATCTGCTGTTCCACATTTATGTAATGACATGAAGCTACTGTCTCTGTAGGAGCTGCAGAGAGCCTAGTCCTCCAGAATTCACTAATGAGCAACTACAGCAACAGACATCAACAGTCGCTAAGGGCAGGGCTTCTCCTCTTCTGGGCTTAGGGTTACCAACACTCTGAAGAAAAATTGTCCTGCCCCCTTAATAGCTGTTTAATAGGTTGTTATATACCAGGAGATGCTATTTACCTCCATGTCATGAAGAGCTTGAGCAGTATATTTTCATTAAAGGTCCAGGACATTTTTCTCCAGAATGTTGACAACTTTATCTGGCATGCTGTTCTTAAACTATTCTGACACTCCAGATGGCTTAACAAACAAAGACAATGCCTCTGAATGCAGCAAATGAGTGAGCAAATCACCACATTTCAAAATGTCTGTCTTTACAAAGTGATACCACCACAGTTTGAGAAACCATGGACTCATAATATTAATTTATCCAGCTCATAATAGTCATTTTAATCACATGGTGAGCTTCTCTTGCCCTGAAATCATAATCTGTTTCCAATTAAAATGGAGGTTGTTGTGTTATTTATTTTATTTGAAGTATTTCTCTCAAACATCTCAGGAGCCAAGATAAGTACTCACAGTATACAAATCTCTCTATATTATAAAGCAAATTTGGGGTGGCCAGGCTCGATGTGCTCCCTCAGCCATAGGCTGAGGGGGCTGCCACTCATACCAGGGATGCTGGCCACTGGCCGTGGTCTCTCCCACCCACCCACAGACGCGGTGCCTGGCCAAACGTGCCCCGCGATTTGAGCACACTGTGTCCCGCCCCACCACCCACAGAAGTGCCACCCAGTCTCAGTAAACTGCAAGGCGATTGATGGGCGGCCGAGAGAAGTGCAGGTCCCCATACGGGCGGCAACCACAGGCCCATCAGTGACTGCCTGCAGGGCCTGAGCCTGCACCTTATGGTGTGGTGACCCAGCCCCACAGGTGCCTGGGTGGGCAGTGGGCAGCCGTGGGGGGGGGGCTCCACTGGGTGCAGGCGGCCCAATGTGGTGGTATGGCTGATGCCTGTGGGTGGTCCACCCCATTGTCATCTGTGAGGGAGCAGGAGACAGCAGCGGTGGCAGCTCAGCCAAGCCTGGCTGCGCTTCTCAGTCTCCCTCATGAAGAGCCCTGAGGAGGAGGAGCCCACCGCTGCCTCTTCCTGCCTGGCAGAGCTGACCACCTGCCCACTTCCACAGGCGCTTGGAAGCACAGCCTGATGGCACTGAGGTGCCGGCCAACTCAGAAGGTGCCAAGGAGGAAGTTGTCATCATCCGGCTCACGCTCCCCACAGCAGAACTGCCGCTGCACCAGCTGCCTCCTGCTCCTGGGTCCAATGGTGCTCTGGCCCTGGTGCTCAGCCGGCACTGCTGGGGGGGGGGGGTTGGGGGCCTGCTGCAGGCCACTGCACTCTCCCAGGCCCTCTTTCTACAGCCCGTTGCATTTCTTTCTGCAATGGGCCTTATTACTAGTTATTTAATAAAATAATAAATATTAAACAGTGTTTTTAATTTATATGCCATATTAGCACTTGTGCCACTGGCTTTAATTGGACTAGACCAATATCCACTGTTGGCACATCGTCAGAAATAGATTACTTTAATCCCACTGTTGATTTTGATGAAATGATCCTGTTTGCTAAAACTGTGTTGAACTTTATATGAATGGGAATGTAATTTACAGAATATTACAATGTCATGGATCCAGCAATCAAATTATCATCAAGGTCAAGAAATTCATGTACTCCCCTCCTGAACAAATCAATCAACTAATTAAAAAATTCATGGAACAAGCTAATCATATCAAGAATCCTCCATACCATCCAAGGCAATAGACAAGAATTTGAAAAAATCTTTTCCCACCAGAGCACAGTAACAAAATGTTTAGAATTTCAGCATTTAAAAGAATTATTTGTATATAGTAGGTGGAAGGCTCCACTGCAACACATTCAAGAGAATAATATTTTTAATGATGGGGTGAATTTTGCTCAACCCTTGTACAGATGGCAGAACAAAGACCGGCTCTTTCAGAGGCCAGTCTTGTCCTTGGAATTCTAGTCTCAACAAGTTACAGTTCAAGAATCCATTCCAAGATGAGGCCTTCCATAATCTCACACTAAAGCACTCTGTGACCACCATCTGCTCAATCAGTTCTCCCCTGCTTTTGAAATCATGTCTCAGCACTGATGCAGGAAAGGGGTGGAAAGACAGCAGACAGAAACATGAAATGTGGAGTAGCTAGGGATCCATGTTACTAGATATTTGCAAAGCATTAATTGCCAAAAACCAACAAGGATGCAAAAAGAAGCTATATCCACTGTTTTTTTCTGCATTAGGATGCAGCTTAGTCATTCCTCATTTTCATTCAGATGAAAGCTGAATTAAAAAATTTTTTAAAACAGTGCACAGTAGCACTTATTATATTGCTACGTTCTCCACAGAAATCCTGCAATACCCATCCCATATAAAGCAGGACAAGATTATACAATATACTCAGGGTATGTCCCATTCAGCGTTCTGTTTCTCTGTACACTTTTCTTTTGTTCCTCTGTTTTATAGCCTAATTAATTGCTTTCTGTTCTTCTCACAGCCTGCCATATAATTCATAAATGAATGGTTATATATCAAGGGGTGGGGAAGGGGTGGGAGACAGGCACTGCTTTTCACTTTGCAGGTGAAATTGCTGCTTATTATTTTTAAGGATTTAAAAATTATAGCTTTGAAATAACATTATAATGAGCATAAAATATAAAATCAGAGAGGCTTTGCCTACAAAGTGATTAAGTAGTACTTAATCCCCCTTCCACAAGTATGCACACACAAGAATGGATAATTAACAACTGATTCATGAATGCCAAGACCAGCCACAGGAGAGAACAACAAGTAATGAATAATGCTGGATCCAGCAGGAAAGGAAGAAAACGTAAAGGGCTAGTAGCTCTGAAAAACCTTAACAACACTTTGACTCTTATGAGACAGACTGGTGCTGCCTCTTTAAGAATTTTTTTTAAAAAATGCCATAAATTAGGTTTTTGGGAGGAAAACACACAGAAGGGCAATGAAGAGAATACTGGAATACAACACTGTCTACATTCTCCATTGATTAAAATGTGTGGCAGTCTCAGATTACATGGTTAATGCAGAAGTATCAATAAGAATGGTAGCTCAGCCAATAACAGATCTCTACACAAAGTAAAAAGTAGGTAGGCTGTAGGATACAAAATCAACAATAATAACAATACTTTAATAATACATACAAATAACTGTAATAAATTAACAAACAACAAATCTGCAGGTTTTTCAGTCTGTCAAAATTCAAAGGTTCTCCCCCTCTGACATATAAAGTATAGCACGGCATAGCAGTGAACAGCCTCCCTCCTATTAATGCAGAATATTTTTGTCTGGGAGTAAGATTTGTAGCAGACCATCAAATGTGTCTTGTTTTGCAAAATTAGAAGAGTCCACAGAATGACAAACAACTCAGTGCTTTGGTATTCTAATCCATTTTCTGTGTGGTCTAGTTTCATATTAATAAAAATGTATTCCCTTCCATTGTATAACAATAGTCTTCCTACATGGGAAACTATACCCCAAATCAGTTGTCCACCAGTGTTCATCAACATTTCCTAGAACAATGCAAAATCTGTAACAACTCAATTAGGGTGAGACAATGCAATCATTTTCTAATTTTGATCAAGTATTCTAATCTGGGAAGTGCCAGCTGTCCTCTGGCACAGTCGCTTGCCTTCCTGATATGTCACTATTTACTCCCTAAACTGCCGAGTAAAGGATAAGCTCCTTTGCTTAGCTTCAGCAGTCAGCCTCCTGTGGTCCATTTATCTCCTTATCTGTTTAAACCAGACCAGCATTTCTTTTCAAACTCCAGCAAATCTTTCGTGCGCGTAAAGCACAGAATAGCTGCCGAGATTACAAGGAAGAAAGACACAGTTCTGCAACTTGCCGCTTTCAAAACATGACATTGTATCCATGGAGTGGCAAAGAAACAACAAAGGCTAGTCAGACCAATACATTAAAAGCATATGTGTTATGGTAAATGTCTAAAACTCTGAACGTATATGTTTACTCAGGCTTATACAAGACTAGAAAAGAAACATCAGAAAATTCAGATTCCCCCACCCCCAGTATTTCATTTTCATTCCATAGATACCAGAGCAGGCTGAGAAATGCCTGTGTTTGTGAAGAAATGGTTTGTTACTCACACATCTATGTTGAGTTTATTTATAATTTAAAAATTACTATTTATTTTAAAATGTTAAATAGTGAAGCATTTCAGTCATAGGATTCACGTATCTGTAGACTCATGAGAGTCCACAGAGAGGAACTGTTCAAGTTTCTCTTCAGATATCACAGTGCAAGAGCACAAAAATTATTGTGAGTCACTCTGCAGTCATTCCTGTCATCCATGATGATGATGCAATGCCCAAAGCTGCTTTGGGGAGGCAAACTTCAAATTATTCAGGCTGATGCTATGTACATCGTGCCTATGCAGCGAGAACAGGACTGGACATCTCCTTTTCTTTTTTTACATTTTAGAGACTGGTGAAACTGAGTAGGGACACAATAATACACGAGCCTGTCAAGTATAGTTTCATTCAAATATCTGATTTCATACAAATATCTCATTCTACACCCATATTGTGTAATGCCAAATGTTTGGGAGACCAAATGTTCAGACCACATCTTAAGAGATTTTCAAATGGTGAGACAAGGCTAAGAAGAGCAGATGTAGCACAGCACTAAACAACATGGACTATCTATGAAGAAGTTCAAACCTCCGTTCACTATAAGCATTCTATCTTCCCACCTCAGGCTTCCATCTTTGCTGACATTCCCTACAAACTTCTTGAAGACCCACTGAGATGATGTGTGTGAAATACTTTGAGCTCAGTAAGCTGCAAGGTGCTGTTTTGCGCTCTTATGAATAATAATTTCATACGTGTAAGATCATGGACAATAAAGCTGAGTGCATGAGAGGAATTATGATACTGAGTATACAGGAAAACACAGGCCAACTGCAGACACACGCTATCCTATGCCAGGAAACAACAGTCCAGCAGAAGCCCACTGTTCCAACTCCCAGAAGCCTCTCTGGGTGCATTCAGATGGTGTGCTGGAGCTGGCTCAAAACGCCCCATTGCGATCACACTCACCCCAGCTCGAAGCATACTCAAGCAACTCCCCGGCGTCTACACAGGAGCGTGTGTCTGGCCCCTTTTTTATTTTTCACTGCTTGCACATGCACATAAGCAATCACCTGAAAATACAATCTAGCGCATGAGCAAAAGCAGGAGAGCAAAGCCTCTCACTCACCCAAGCTCCATGACTTCCTTGCGCTGAGAAAACACTTCCCTTTAAACTTTTACCCCGAAACTGGTCTCCATGGCATCCAGAACGGAGAATTAGTGGCCATTTTTTAAAACATTTATTTTTTTGGAAAGGTGTAGAAGCGCTCATGCGCATATCGCCGACAGTCAGAAAAAGATGGCGGCCAAAAAGCAGAAGCCAGAGGCTTCCACGAGGGGGGGGGGGCTTAAAGACTCGGAAGTAGCTTGGCGACGGCTCTGCGATCACACAGGGAGAAGGTGGCTTGAGTCGGAAGAGGACGAGAGAAACCACCTTGGGACTTGGTCTCAAAAATGCAACGCTTTGAGACAGCATTTGGTCTGGTAGGTGACGGCTGGGGACGGGAGGCAGCTGTGGCTGTCTGAACGCGCAGATTTGAGCCAGCTCAAAGCGTTTCAAACTGGCTCAAATCTGCGTGTCTGAATGCACCCTCTGAGTACAAAGCCATCTTGGAACTCTGGTTCATCTTATGCTTGCAAAGAGACTTGTCCAGACATGTCCCCACCAAGTCGCAAGCTGCAGTTTCCTCCCCCTCCAACAGACATTGTTCCAGCTAAATAAAGGCTTAATTGCCCACTTCACACAGACTATAGAAGCAGTTAATGGACAATTGACTTGGCCAGGTCAAGAGTTTAATCCCTCTTAGGTAGAACAATGGCCTCACCTATGACTCATCCTTCCTCCAGATCAGGTGTCTCCAGATGTGGTTAGGTCATACTTTAAACATTGCCCACACCCATCCTACATCTTATTGGTTAGTACTTTAGAGGTGGATCAGCCCAGAGGAGGTGGGTTGCCAAGCCAGCCCCCAGAGACACCTTCCCCCCTTAAGAACAGTCTGCCCAGTTTCTTTTAGTTAGTTCTCTTGCTTTTTCCTTCCTATCTAGTTCCCAACCTCCCTCCTGGACCCTTGGGTGTGCAAGCTAGGGCCCGCCACATGCTCCTGCAGGGTCAGAACATGTATTCCCATTTTATTCCTTCCCAAATACCCTCTATTCTTCTAGCTGGATGGAAAACCAGTCTCCTGGAAGTTAAATTTTACCCCGTTGGACACCAATGATATTCCTGCTCATGCAACCGTCTCTTTAAGTCTACCTTGATTTCTTAGCTCTGTATGATTGTATGTATGACTTTTGCAACATCGGAATGATTCACTTTTAGTATTATTAAGTAAACTGAAGACTCTTTACCATTAACACTGATTTGAGTCTCCGTGTCTCATTTTTGGGAGGTCTGAGAGAGGCCCAGCCTCTGTAGACAAAGGTGCTGATCCGTTAATGCCAACTGCTGATTATTAAGAGCTAATATTCCCCAATATTTATAACATTATAAAGCAGTCAGGCTAACAGCACAATGTCATCAATATATCTAATTCTCAGCACAACTAAACCTGTGGACACTTAAATCCAGAGATTGGAGCCATAGGCAGACAAGACAGCTCTTTCTACGAACAGGAGAAAGGAATTATGTTTGCAACAAATCTGACATCTAAAAAATAAAACTGAGGGTGCTTCAGTGGCAAAGGAGAGAAAGGACCCCCAAGACTCAAGCAACCCAGGAAGAGGGGGGCGCTTTTGGCCAGAGCAGAAAGGGAAACCCCACAGCCAGCAGGCAAAGGAAATGACAGCTTGCAAAACCCGCAAAAGTGGTGGGGTAATTTGGGTGTTTGAGTTGGAAAGGAAATAGGCAACCCCAAAGTCAAAACAAAAACACACTGTAAAAGTGAAAAACATTGTACCCAAGTTTCCCACTCGTTGTATCAAAGAAAGAGACAGGAGGGGGAAAAGAATTGTAGCACTGGAACACAGGGAAGGGAAAGAAGGCAAAAAGAGAGAGAGATGATGATGCTTTATGTCTGGCAGTTTGTATAGTGGCCTGGAGATCCAGCAGGTTTCCACACCCAGCCACACCAGTAAATTTTCCCTCCTACCCCAGGCCCACCAACAGATATTTTTCTCGTAAGCAAGGAGGACAAGATTCGCAAACACCCGATGCGAACAAAGGGCAGGAGCTCGCCTCCAGTGATTATATACATACCCCATCTTGAAGGAGACATAGATCCACCTCTCACTGGAAATCAGACTTGCCTGTCAGCTTCAGATAGTCACTACTGATCCCTCGACGGCTGGGAAATCCCACCCACACCCACTTTTTGGTGCAAAACTCCATGGGTGGGGTTTCTTTGCTGAGAGTGTACAAGAGCCTCTGAGCCAGAATGAGAAGCTCGGAGACTTCCTGGTCCAAACACATGACCCTGGAACTGAGCCACCCGAGCCTCAAACTGGGCCAGATTTTGGCTCAGTGTTCAGGTCTGTGCCCATCCCCACTCTGAAGCTTATCCTCTAGTAAGTTATTTAGAACTGCAGCATTGGTTATGACACAGGTATCCATTCTTAGAAAGATCCTGATGATTATATATTATATTGAGGGACTTCTGTGAAATATTAACCTGTTTCCTGAAATCCTTTCTATAAAGAAAAAAGCTGGCCTTTTCAATGGTAATTATTCTTGTCAGGCACCACATTTACTGAAATTAAATTCTTTATTATGGGAAGAGTAACTTCCCAGTCATTTATGCAACAGAATGTTTCCGCACTATGCATTTGATGCAAAGAACTGCGAGCAGTGATCTGCTTTTGGAGAATATCTTTCTAGCCAACTGAAATCCTGTTGTGCCTTTTAGCTTTGTTAGCTGCCCTGAGGACCTGATCGAGTCAAGCTGGATAAGGAAACATAAGAGATGACTATGTTGAACACACTTTATGTAGGCGGAATTAAAAGAAACTGAGGGGGAAATTCCTTATGATCAGTGATGTGGATTTTCTGGAAAAATTAGAATTATATTTTTTTCTGGAAAATTATTCAGTGCTCTAAATAAAGAATGTGTTGATTTAACATGCTTATTTTGATGTATTTAGTAAAAACGTTTTATAAGTATCCTGTGCTAATTTTATGTCCCCATGGCAATAGATACTTGTACTGAATATTTGATGGGGGGGGACTGTATGGTTTTAATATTGAATTCAAACATTTTCAAATTTTGTTTGGAAATTGTTTTTATAGGAACAATATTTGCAAAACTGTAAAATCAAGTACTTCACATCCATTTAAAGGGCTAAAAAGTGGGAGAATGTGAAGCTTAGCTTTGTTTCCCATCCTGTGGGCAGCTGTTCATATACCAACAGTATCAAATTTTAAATTCTCAAATCATACGGCAAAAAAAAAGTTCCCACAGTCCATCAAAGGCTCATAAGTCATTTTGTTGAAGGTGCTCGGGTGTCTTCAATTTTCAGAAACAGAAGCCATGTTCCAAGTTGAAACTAGACAACCGAGTCACAACAACGATATCCAAAGATGGTGATCCCAATGGTCCGCCTACAAGTACACTAGCAATGTTGTTCCCCATTTTGCCTGGGATTCAGCACAGCTAAAAGAACTGGTAGTCTATGTTTGAATTCTTTGAATTTTATATTTGAAATTGGGTTCCATTATTCAGCCATTTATCCAGAAGAAGAGACACTGAAACATCTATATACCTAGGAAAGACTTTGGTTCAGCTATAGAATATTTTTCACGGGTCGTCCTCTGCTTGATTTATGACTGCAGGAGGTCTTTGGACACTTTTATTGCATTTAAGTAAGGAGAATCGGTGGTTGGATTTATGTGCATACCTTATTATCAGCACCTGTAAGCGCAAACTGTTATGTTTATTTGTATCTATGTTGATGTATGATATGCCATGAGCACATATTTGTATTTGCTGTGGGTTGTGGACCACCAAACCATTATAGGAGTTTATTCACAATTTAAACATTTACTTAATATATCTTATACTCAGACATTTCAAGTGCATTTAATCTTTGATGGTTTTCCCTTGGCGTTTTTCTGCTGTTTTCTAGTTTCACATGCTAGGGATCCCTGTTTTGTCTGCCACATTTTGCCTGGCAAGGCTTAAACCATAACTCAGGCATGTTTTTCCAAAATACCTTAGCAGTTACAAACCAGAAGAAAGCCTTGAATAGCCTTGAACTGTGGGAACACTGGGTTTTTCGCCCTATGATTTGAGAATTTAAAAATTGATATTTTATTTATTTATTTATTTATTGTATTTATACCCCGCCCACCCCGCAAGCGGGCTCAGGGCGGCTCACAAGGGCATAAAAGCCAGTCCAATACATTATAAAACAGTTAAAATCAACAATAACCATAAAAACAGTTCCAATAAATAACAATTAATTTATCATAATCTATAATAAAATGCTTCCAGTTATCATTAATCAGATGGCATTCCTAACGGTTGGGTCCGAACCCCCTTGACCATCAGATCTGGGCTGCGCTCAGGGCCAGCTGCCATAACAGATGTTATTCGCGATGGGTGGTAATACTGGTGGCGGCTCTTAATCGAAAACCTGGCGGAAGAGCTCCGTCTTACAGGCCCTGCGAAACTGCATTAAGTCCCGCAGGGCCCAGATCTCCTCCGGGAGCTCATTCCATTCATATTGTTGGTGTATGAACAGCTGTGGGATTTGTATTATGAATTGTGTATATGATATAAATTAATATTCATTGAATAGTTTGACTAGTTTAATTATCTTTGTTTAGGTAAGAACAATTTTTTTACACACAGTTGTTCTGCTGGTTACAATTTCACTGCGTGTCTCACTGCGTTTTTTTCCCATCCTGTGGAGGCTGCAGGCAGAGTGTCCACATAGCCTGCCTGTAGCCACCCTACATGACTCCCTTTAAAACCAGACCCAGGGCTACTTTGGGGCAGAAATGCACAGGAACAGAGTTCCTGCTGGCTTCTGAGTTGGCCACACCTACAGCCCCCCCCCCAGGTTCCCCAGGCCCTTCACAAGCCATGGGTGCCTGGGGAAGCCAAGCCAATCCAGGGAGGGAAGGCAGTTTAAACTGCCCCTCCTCCTTGGGTTCCCCAAGTGCCCCACAAGCCGCGGGGCACCTTGGGAAGCTGATCCTGGGAGGGAGCTGCGCTGTCAGGGGTGTAGCCTAATATGCTAATAAGTTTCTGTGGTTGGGTGTGGCCTATTATGCTAATGAGTTCCTGCTGGGCTTTTTCTACAAAAAAAGCCCTGACCAGACCTAAGCATGTTTATAATTGACGGGGTTTACAAGGGGAATGCGCATGGCATTGTGAGTATGCTCCTTTTAAATGTGGAAGCATGAAGCTCTCCCTTGTCTGGGGAAGCCTGGGGCACCTCAATTTCACTGTCACTCTCGGCAACATCACCTGCATTACTTGTTAGTATCAGGGGTCATTTCAAGCAGGAGCTCGGGGGAACGTAAGTCCGGGAGTTGGTGCCAGTAACCCCCCCCCCAGGGGAATGCCTGCTTGTGTCATGGCTGCAGCAAAATGACCCCATCCCCTGGAAAGGTCCTTGTTCCTCCAACCAGCCTTCTGAAGGCTTCAGCCACCACTGAAGCTATCCTCCCAGAATAGTGGTATTTCTGAGGCTTGGATTAGTAGCGTCCTCTCTCTGCCAGCTCTTTCTTTCTTTCTCTCTCTCTCTCCTTTCTTTCTGCCTTCTGACATACTTTCGGTGATATCAGGTGGTGTAGCATATGCAAATAAGTGATGCTAATGAGTTATGCTAATGAGCTCCTGCACCTTTTTTTCTACGAAATGACCCCTGGTTAGTATCATAGTGAATTGGTCAATACAATATCCATCCCACCATATGACAGGACACAACAATTTAAGCATGTTAGCTTTGGTTTTAATTTGATCTGCACAGTCAGTCAAGTGAATTCATCACTTGATTTTTATTTGGATTATTATTTGTATTTGTTTTCTTATACCCCCCACTCTCACTTTGCAAATTCATGTACTCTTACATAATTCCAAGGGATAATCACCTGAAAATCACTAATTACAACTTTAAGACTGCTAAACTAGACTAATATTGTGCTGACAAGGGCATTCATTTATTATCATAAATTTTATCCCACAATGAACCTTCAGAAACAGAAATTTTCTGTAGAAAAACAAAGCATTGGAAAATGTTCCTTCCTACATCACTGCTTATGATGCAACAGCTTAGTAACTAGCCCTATGTTCAGCACAATTTTGTATACCAACAAAATACCATACGAACAGTTCTATATGAAATGTTTGCTTCTAGAATACCTTTCCCCTCGACACTTGCCTTGCACCTAGGTTTCTTTTAAAAAAGAAGGGAAAAAAAGAAAAAGAAAGTTCCAGCTCAAACAGTTTCTGTTCACCCTGGCTTTTAATAAAGGGGATAATTTTTAAAAATGCTATTGTAGGCTGAAAATTGTTGTTCTAAGCAGCCAGTGATCTGTTTTTTGGTCTAGGTTTTTGTTGTTAAAATTTTTTTGTGTTTATTTGTATTTTTTATATGTGCATGTGTGTGTGAGTATGTGTGCTCCTGGAACTCATGGTGACCTCTGGTGACTGACCCCTACTGGGGGCCTGGAGGATATTCAGAGAGGTGGCTGAATAAAGCCTGCCCCCACCTCCCAACTGCTGGTACTTTTTAATGCTGGATTTTAATTAATACCTTTCCTTGTTTTGTTTTTCTTGTTTTTTACTTTGTAAGTTACTTTGAGGAGGTTTCTGGAGAGATGGCATAAAATTTCCTAAATAAGTAACTATGATCTGAGATTCATTGCACATATATAGGCTGGTTTGCATCAAACTTGCAAATTAAATCAAACTATATATTCTCTCGCACTGACCTGGTTGGCCCAGGCTAACCTGATCTTGTCAGAGTTCAGCAGTTAGCAGGGTTGGCCCTGGTTAGTATTTGGATAGGAGATCAGCAAGGAAGTCTAAGCAGGCACTGGCAAACTACCTCTGAATGTCTCTTGCCTCTGTTAGTTCTTGACTATTGTGTCTCCTCGTTTGATCTTGCAGCACTGGCTCAAGTTTAATCTATCATTTTTCTATTCACCTGCAGTTTCTGGATCTTTTTTCTGAAAACTATAGTATTCTGCAGGGCTCTTTTTGTAGAAAAAGGCCAGCAGGAACTCATTAGCATTTTAGGCCACACCCCTAACAGCACAGCTCATTAACATATTATGCCACACTTGATGTTACCAGAAGTGGGGTCATCCAGCCACATCCATCTTTTGCTTCTTAATGTTTACCTTGTTTGTTGCCAAAACAGTTTTGACAAAACCAATAAAAACTTTATTTTCTGTCCCATCTGTACAAAATCTTGCCTGAACCAATATCTTATGTCCAACAATTATCCCCATACTGGATTGGAATCAATTCCTAAAGGTTAGGTTCCCATGGAAATCAGCTTGCCTTCCTGCAGAACTAGTACACTGAATATGAATTTTTAGGGTTGCCAACCTACAGGTGGGGTCTGGAGATCTCCTGGAATTACAACTGAGCTCCACACTACAGAGATCAAGTCAATGGCTGCTTTGGAAAGTGGAGTCCATAGCATTATGCCCCTCCTTCCCTCAAACCCCAATCTCCTCAGGCTCCACTCCCAAATCTCCAGGGATTTCCTCAACCTGGAGTTGGCAACCCTAGTTCACTGGCAGAACAACCCTAGGAGCCAGCTTGGTGTAGTGGTTAAGTGCGTGGACTCTAATCTGGGAGAACCAGGTTTGATTCTCCACTCCTCCACTTGCACCTGCTGGATGGCCTTGGGTAAGCCATAGCTCTGGCACAGCTGTTCTCTCAAGGACAGTTAGTCTCAGAGCTCTCTCAGCCCCACCTACTGCACAGGGTGTCTGTTGTGGGGAGGGGAAGGGAAAGAAGTTTGTAAGCCACTCTGAGTCTCCCTTGGGTAGTGAAGGGTGGGGTATAAATCCAATCTCCTCTTCTTCTAGGTTTGTGGATGCACTGGATGGGAGTAGTTTGTGGGCTATTTTATTCAAGGTTCGAAATTTTATTCAAGGTATAAGATTTCACGTACCACCCACACTTCTTCAGATGAAACCACACTTCTTCAGATGGAAGAAGTGTGCATGCACACAAAAGCTTATACCTTGGATGAAACTTTGGACTCCCACTTTGTTCTGCTGCTTCAGACCAACACGGCTGCCCGCCTGAATTATTAAACTATAATATTTTTTACAAGCAATTATGTACCAGTGGAGTGGTTACCATGCAGAGTCTGTTTCACAGGTAAAATGATCCTGTGAAAAGGTGGGCTTTACCACATCAAAGTATCACTACCATCACAAGATCACCAATCGTTGGAAGTCAACTCCTCAGAAGCAGAAATCTCTCTTATTAGGAGGTTTAAGAACATCTACTTTGCTGGCCTATTAAAGGCAGATGTCAGTTCAGTGGCAGGAGAAGAGGGACAATCATCTTCTTCAGAAACTCTGCCCACTTTTTAAATTTCACAAAACAGGCAATCTCCACAGTGCTGCTGACCATGCTCATTTTTAGTTACAACTCTGTTTCTCTGCAGATGTCCCCCAAAGTCCCCCACGCAACAGTCAAGTGTTCTGCCAACACACACAACAATGAAGCTACTTTTTCAGATGTTTTCTCTTGCATGGCAGTTAGCACCAAACCACTTTAATACAGACTTTAGACACACATATATTTGCAACCCATTCCCAACAAGACACAACAATGAACTAGTTAACACTCAGGCTTCAAACTTACTTTTCTTAAACAGAAGATGCCATGAGAAAACTAAAGAGATTCTCAAAAATTAAAGATATTGTCAAAACTAGCATTTCCTGGGCTCTCTGCTTCTTTACATCCCTCCCCTTTTCCAACAATTTTTTTTTTACAAAAATACAAAGAACAAAATGGAACAACAAGAAAGAAAGAAAGAAAGAAAGAAAGAAAGAAAGAAAGAAAGAAAGAAAGAAAGAAAGAAAGAAAGAAAGAAAGAGGAGGGAGGGAGGGAAGGAGGGAGGGGGAAAGAAACAGAAAGAGAGAAAGGAAGGGAGAGAAAGAAAGAAAGAAAGAAAAGAAAAGAAGAGAGAGAAGAGGAGGCACTTAGGGGCAGCAGGGAGAGTGTAGGCATGGCAACAAGCCCCATGGAGAGAGCTGCGACAGCCAGCCCCTTCCCCACAGCTCTTTGCTCTTAAAGGGAAAGCTCCCTTTGAGTGCAGAGAGCCAGGAGGCCTTTCCTGTGAGCTGGCCAGGCTGGCGAGGGGGGGGGGGCTTTCCAGCCCAAAATGAGCCCTGTATTCTGAGCAGTATTTAGATCAATTTAAGATTGCCCATCAAATTCACTTGGATGTTAGAATCAAGACTGCACACTGTAGACAACACAATCTGACTAAAACTTCAGACTATCACAAAAATTCAGTGTCTGTTTCTCTGTTTTCTTAGAAAATTCCCTAATATTACCATAAAAAATTCTGAAAAACACATATTGGCTATTTTAATCAGCTGTTAAACTAGAAGTTACACAATACCCAACATGGTGTAAAACAATACTTTGGCAGTGTCAATGAAAGAACATGAAAGGATGACATTGCCACCTGGCAAAAGAGCCAGGAAGTCATGTAGAAATCATTTTTGCTTTGATCTAGCAAGTTCAGTTTTTGGAAAATGTAGCATAAGCCTTGCAGAAACAGAGTACAGAGATCAAAGCAGAGTTCATTACAACGTCTATATACCAATCCTCTGCATGTTTACATGGAAGTGAGCTAGGCCTGACAGTTCCTGCAGGGGGGGATCCCCTGTTTTCATGGGCTCCTACCTGCCACTGGCGGGCCAGCTAGTAGAAGCCCTGCCCACAACAGCGATCACCAGTGGCCACCCCATTCCCTCCCCTCCTGCAAGATTTAAAGGGATCTCCAGCTGATCAGTGGGAGCACATGGCCACCGGTGGTTGCTGTTAAAGGAAAGGTTCCCTTTAATTTTTTTTTTTTACAAGTGGGGGCTATCCACACCTGAATTCCAAGCAGCAAATTTACCACTTGGAGTTCAGGTTTGCGCAGTACCCACTTGCAAAAGCCATTTAAAATTAAATGGTTTTTGCAAGCAAGCGCTGCCAGTGCCTTCCAAGGGGCTGCATCCTCAATGTGATGATGTAACTTATGTGTGATGTCATCTCGTCAGGGATGTCCCGGCCCCCTCCTGGAATGCCCCCCAAAGCCGCCGCCCCCAGCGACAAGATAAGACCTGGCAACCCTAAAGTGAGTGCCAGCGCATTCAATGGAGCAACCTCCCAAGTATGAACATAAGAAGAGCCCTGCTGGATCAGACCAATAGTCCATCTAGTCCAGCATCCTGTGACCAACCAGTTCCTCTGGACAGCCAATAACAGGGCTTTGAGGCCGAGGCCTTCCCCTGATGTTGCCTCCTGGCTCTGGGATTCAGAGGATTAGTGCTTCTGAATGTGGAGGCATTAGGTATCCTTAAGCACCATATATAAGTGTAGGAAAAACTGATAAATCTAAGCTACAACACAGTTTTGATTTTATGACTTAGAAATTGATCCTGTAAGAGGTGAAAGCTTCATGATGGATTTATTTATTTCATTTATACCTTGCCTTTTTCTCCAATGAAGATCCAAATTAGCTTACAGCATTCTCATCTTCTCCATTTTACTCCCACAACCACCTGTTAGGTAGATTAGGCTGTGACTGTGTGTGACTGGCCCAAGGTCACCCAGTAAACTTCTGTGGCAGAGCGGGGATTCGAACCTGCATCACGCAGATCCTAGTCCAGCACTGTAAACCACTACATCACCCTGGCTCTCAAATGATGGAAAAAATATGTAAGGGAACACAGTGCTATAATTGGCAAAAACACAAAACACAAAATAAAACACTGTGAAGATTCACTTAGAAACAATATGTGAACCAAATAAAGACAATTACAAATTCACGTCATTAGATCTATATAAACTTCAAGTATCTTATACTAGAATGAAAATTTCCAAAGTGCACTTTAAACATATACAACACTATGTCAGAGAACTAAACACATCAATTACAAAGCTCAATCCAAAGCATAAAGGTAACTCAATTCAACAGGTAAGTCTTCTGTAAAAATAGTGACTTGCTCAATTCAACAGGTAAGTCTTCTGTAAAAATAGTGGCATCAAGGCCACCTGAAACTTCTGTGTTCCACAAATAACAATTCACCAGCAAGCATATACAAATCTTTTTAGCAGACTAATGTATTTCCCAGGTTAAATCATATTTCCAGTCTTCATCAGAGTCAAGAATAAGCATTTTCATATGGAGCTAACAAACTCATCAGAATTCTCACCACTTCCATAATCCAGGAGCTAACCGCTTCATGCTTAGAAGGATTGGTAGAAGCGTCTCCCAGATCCTAGTCCAGCACTGTTGACCACTACACCACACTGGCTCTCAAATGATGGAGGCAGAAAATTCAGGAGACAACAAAGTAGTGTTGTGCTACTTTGGTCTAATTACTATTATTTGATGCTGTCCTTTCTACAGTGACCTCAGAGTAACAAACAAGAGAGCTAACATCCTCCTCTCAAGGATCAAATGTGTACAAGCATGCACACTAAGGTGGCCAACTTCAATGTGCTGCCTGGATATCTCCCGGTATTACTGCTGATCCCCAGACGATTATTGATCCCTGGGAAAATCACCATTTCGAGGGTTGGACTCAATGGTGTTATATACTAATGAGGTCCCTCCATTCCCCAAACCCCACTATCCCCAGGCTCCACCCCAAAAATCTCCAGGTATTTCCCAACCCAGAGCTGGCAGCCCTAATGTGCACAAGGTCATGGGTGCCAGACTGGAATCATTATTGAGGCTACAAAGTTCCAAACCAGATAATGTGCAGCAGTTTCATTCTGAAATCTTGTTGAGGATAGTAACACATTTGGGCATTAGAGAACTACTATGCCTTCATCAGTCTGCCCTGTGCTATAGAACTGATTGAGCCCTGAGGAAGTACCATGAGACGAACTCTCAGCCATTTTAGAGGATCGTTGAGGCCGGCTTCAGATGAAATGCAAATAAAAATGCTGATGATGAAGCTGGAAACTTCAGTATAAATTAAAAGGCAAAAGTAAGGTTTCCTTTGCTTGAAAGCTAGTCAAAAGTGACGCTAGGGGGTGGTACTCATCTCCGTTTCCAAGCCAAAGAGCCAGTGTTGTCTGAAGACTTCTCCATGGTCATGTGGCTGGCATGACTAAACACCAAGGTGTGTGGAACGCTGTTACCTTCCCACCGCAGTGGTACCTATTTATCTACTTGCCATTTCTTGCTTTTGAACTGCTAGGTTGGCAGGAGCTGGGGCCAGAGATGGGAGCTCACTCCATCTCTGGCCCCATGAAGTTCTCATGAAGAACTTCACTGCTGAGAAAGTGGAAGACTGCAATTGTCCAAGGGAGTGATGCAGAGTAGACTGGCAGAGCCAGAGGAGGGGCAAAGCACTCACCTATTGTCTTGCTAAGTGATGTGTGGTTCCTAGCAGGTATCCATATTTATGATGTGATGGGATGTCTGTTAAAGTTCAGCAGGCCTTCTGTTATGGCACACTATTTATTCATAGGAGCACTAATGATACTGCCATTATCTAAAGCAAAATCAAAAGTGATTATACAGCTTAGTGAGCAATGCTAAAGGAAGCAAGAGTTCAGGTGACACTCATGTCAATCTTTCCAGGTAAGACCAGCTACAGGGAAGCTATCTGAGACAACATAATTTGTTGAAGAAAATTCTAGCTCCCCAAATAAGGGATAAATCGTGTATTAAAATACAGGGATACTCACATTAATACGAATATTTCCTTCAAGGAATTTACAACTCAGACATTCCACTACTGCTCTGTATACTGGTAAGTATTCAAGTTTGTTCCAATATTTAAACAGAATTCCTCATTTACCATTTTCTTGGTCAGTTTAATTATTAACTGCTTTTTCTCCCAACTGGTACAGACAAAGAGGGCCTACTAAAGTAAAATAGACTGGGATTGGCTGAGCACTCTGTGGTGTTTTGACAACTCTATTCCTTTAATCCAGGCCAGTGTAGACCGCATACTCCACTCCAGGACTTTATGTGGGCAGGAAGAGGGAGAAAGGAAGTTGTCATTGCAGCTCCACACAGAGAAAGAACCTGATTTATTAAACTGTGCTCCTGTTGCCTCTTTATTCTGATGCCTACAACACATTCTAAGAACGCACACATTCATTTTTAAAAGTATGGCTTTGGGTAGTTCTAGGAAAACCACAGACTTTTCCAGCAATTCCTAGATCTATTTTTTGTCATTCATCTGCCTGCCGGCAGTCCGACCATCCGGCCGTCCATCCATCCATCCATCCTGCTGCTGCTGCAGCAGCAGCAGCAAACAATGGGACCAGGGGATTGGCCTAGCAATAACATTTTAAATTACCAGGATAAATACAGTTTTTAATTACCAGAATAAAGCTGAGCATGTACTGTTGTCTCTCCCCACCAGTATTGAACCCATGTGTATTTGGGATGAGGGGAAGGGCTCCCCTCTCTGTCATCCTGTTTTCTTCACAGCATAAGGCTCCACAGGTTGAGTGAGACAGTGACATTGCCAAGGCACACTAAGGAGAGCAAGCTGGCCATAAAGAAAGGGAGTAAAGCCACCATCGTCCCACTGTGGCCAGCTTGCTGTTCTTCTGGGTGGTTGCCCTGGTGGCAGTTTTACTTCCATCCCCGACAAGAAGCCTGCAGCTCAGGGTGGCTCACAATTTGCCCATCCTCTAGTCCCTCTGGAGGTAGAAACCTCCTGCCAACCCACAAGCCCTGCTGGGCAATAGCCTTGCCAACTTTGTGAAACATGGGTAGGGTTGCCAACTGGTATTGAGAAAAATGTCCCATTGTTTAAATAGAGGCTTAATGGGTGCTATTTACTTCTGTGCCATAAAATGCTTCAACTACCCATTTTCACATAGTAAGCCTCTACTAAAGAGACAGAACATTTTTGTTCAGGCCTGTTGACAACTCTAACTATGCAGCGGGTGCCAAACTGGGGGACAGCAATGCTTAGTAGAGCCTCAGGTGGCATATCAAAGAGCCACCTGTGGCTCCCTAGGCATTCAGTGAGTGGGAAGATCCAAGCATCCCCCAAGGAGCCTTTCTTTCTCCATCTTTTGCAATGGAAGAGCCACTGAAATTGGACAAAGGCTTCAAATATTGCTCAGAGAAGTGGTCGGTCAGGGGGAGGATCCAGCCCACTTTCACTGTCCTACACCATCATTTGTAAATTACAGGACTGGGTGGGAAGAGAAGTGGATAATGTGGCTCTCTTCTCCCTTGCTTTCTGCTTGATGATGAAACACCAACAATATTCCACGTTCAAGGGAAGAGTTAGCAACCCTAAGTGGAGCAAGACGTTTGCAATTTGTTGTTAATTTGTCTTACTGTTATTCCCTTTCTAAAATCTACTGTACCCCTTTGGGTACTTTGGCTGAACAAAAGGTAAGAGTACTATGACATGCATTCCTTCCTGGAATAGTATTACATACATTTTGTTTCCATTAGCACATGCACACTGGCCATAATTGGAAGAACTGTGCAACTAGTTCTGTGTACCCAGCAGGGACTTTATCTTTTATTTTCCAAAAAGCATGGCTGTGCATGCACGCACATATGCCTCCACCCAACACTGTGAAGATAAGCTTTAAAAAAAAAATTCAGGAGAGCTTTCAAAGTGGTTTGTGTTTCGGTATTACCTGGATAGTGGTAGTCATACTGTGATAAAGCTTTCTAAAATGTCTCCTTAAATGTCCCTGTTTTTAGAAAAAAAAGCTCTCCTAAATTGCAGAGCTTCCAGTCATTAATTTTAAGTAATGGGGTCTGTCCATTCTCCTTATCTACTATTGAAAGCACTGCAAGATATTACAGCGCCAATATAAACGTTTCAGATGTTCAGCATTCCTGATATCACATAAATTACTGGAATTTTCAGTAGTGCTTTTGGAACAAGCTTTCTTGTTATTAAGATTCTCTATCCGTTGCTGGGAAAATAGTTCCTAGATTATCATAAAAGATCTAATTGTTCTTTTTTAAGATTGTTGAAGATTATCATCATTGGGTATCCAAACCCGTTCTCCCCATTCCTCGCTCCACAGTGTAGTATAGTTTAGTGGGTAGAGTGTCAGACTAGGAACTAGGAGACTCATGTTCCTCCCTCCCACACTGCCATGAAATGAACTTACACCAGTTGCTCTATGCCTAACGTATGTCACAAGGGTTGAAACAGGACAGAAGAATCAGGTACACTACCCAGGGCTCCTTGGAAGAAGGATGGGATAAAAATGTATTAGATAGATTTCCAAAAACTTCAAAGTCATACATGCTGTAATCTGTGTTTTAGATGACTCAGGTCAGGCCTGATTCCGATATACGCATGCACGTAAAAAGCCTTAGGCATCTAGTTAGCTTTCCTATGTCAGATCATCTAATTCCTGGCAAGAGGTACACATCAACAATGTCTTAGGTTCATTGTGGGTATAGTACACAAGTGGTAGCATTACAGAATCTTTGCTTCTATTTTAATCCTTTATTACAGCATAACTATTTTTTAACATTGACTAATTCAACAGAAAATTATACCACTCATTACTGCTACACAGATAATTAAAAGAGAGCAAGTACTTGAGTCCATAACAATATCTTAGCCAAAGATCAGCAGGTCATCAGCATGGAGCCCCTTTTAAGAAGAAGTTCCCAATCAATTCAGATTCCCATATGTATGTCTTTAAAATCATCTCTTAACAATTGTTAGCTGTCCTATTTGATAACGGTGCACATTCTTGGCTAACTGATTATCTTATAACTTCAAACACCACATAAAGTAGTGTGTACTTGAATATCTAGTGTGTTTGTTAAGTGCTGTCAAGTCACTTCCAACTTACAGTGACTCTATGAATTAATGTCCTCCAGAACATCCTATCAGTAACAGCCTTGCTCAGGTCTTGCAAACTGAGGGTCGTGGCTTCCTTGATTGAGTCAATCCATCTCATGTTGGGTCTTCCTCTTTTCCTGCTGCCTTCAACTTCTCCTAGCATTATTTCTTTTCTGTTTTGGTGTTTTTCTTCAGCTTCGTTCTGATCTTCGATATGAACAGTTCATGGTCTGTAGGTACCATAATGGGCTTCAAATGGTGATGACAGCTTTCTCATACATATAAATATCTTTTGGCCCTCAACCAATATGCCCAATTTTGGACTGTATCTTTGCTTTTGTGACGTTGGACATTCCTGCCATATTTCTGTACCTGGGCTTCAAAACATAGTATACACTGATATGGATTAGATGGCTTCTAATCTACAAAAGGCCATATTATTGTGTTACTTCTTTGTTTATTGCCTCTCTCCAAGGCTAATCTATTCTGGGTCTCTAGGTGACTTCCTTTTTGGCTCGTTTAGCTGAGAGGCTAGACTGGCTTTGTTTCTGGTCTGTAGAAACATCCTCCATGATCTTTTTGGTCGAGTCCAGCAACTGTTCCCCTCAATTCCTGGCCATATCTGTGGCATCTGGCCAATGAGTCTTGATTTTGTCCTCAAAGTATTCTTGTAAAACAGGACTGATCTTGCACAGCCTTGAATATGCATGCATACTATAAATAGCAAGGAGACTGCTAAAGAAGTAGAAAGGAAACTCTGGCTATCCTAAAGATGAGTCACCCACTTCTGAAACAAAGTTAGAACTGTGTGGGCAGGCTAGTGTTCCTTCAGTCACATTGCTCATTCTCACCTTGCTTACTCTTTTCCAGAAGTAATCAGTAACTGCAACTGGTGTCTCTCTGCAAAAATTCAGCTCCCCAGTTCACAAGTAAGCCTATAGAACTTAACAGTTTGCTTCTCTTTGATTTGACAATGGGTCTAGTTCACACAAACACTTGGAAAACACATAGGTTTGGTGTGACTTGCTGGGGAATTCCTATATTTCCCATGTGATGACTGCTGCTATACAAGTCTGATCATTACAAACTCTCTCATGGATCTGCTTTCTCCACTGCAAAGACCTTACGGTGGAAATAAAAATCACCGGCGATGAATGCTACTAAAATGTGAATAGTTCTTCAGTGACCCAGTATGAACTGAAAAGGAAATGAAGTAACGACTAGAAAGTGTCCCATTTGGTTTCAAATAACTGTTCAAAATTATTTAGCTATTTCACAAAGCAAAACTATTGGCAAAGTTTCAGCACAAATTCATTCAACTATTCTGGCTTGGCCATCTAAGTTCCCAGGAAATTTCTGCCACTTGGGAGAGCTGGCAGAAGCCACTCAAGGGCAAGCCTGGTGTTGCCTAGCAAGCCTCTTATAAAGAATGGATTTGTGATATACCTCTATATTTGGAGTGTGCAAAGAGTATGCCAGGGAAAATGGACTAATTGGTGATCGTGAGACAGTGCCAACGTACTGGACACGTGCCCAGCTGAGGGAAACCTTAGACTGACACATGTTGAACCAGATGTGGACCCATGGAAGACCAGATGCCATCCTCCCTGCCTCCTTAAGATGACTGCAAACCCAGATAGACGGCATGCCAGCCTCCCTGAGACCCGCAGCCATGTGGAACCAGCATCCAGAGTAGTAGAGAAGCCATGCTTTGTAAAAACAACATGAACTTTCTTGCTAAACACCATGACAAGCCTCATCTTCATCATGCAGGCATGATGAACACACCTCCTTCTAGCAATGTTACCCCAAAACAACACGTAGGGAGGTCATGAAAGCTTTCTGACTGGAGAGTGATCACTAGATGTTTTCCCCGTGTGAGGCATAATACTGGAAGGCAAGCTAACACATATAGATGCCTGATGTTGAGTTTCCATCTCTTGTTCTGGTAGAAATAGTGGCATGGAAGAAGTTCTATAGATTCAAAATGGGAGCTATTCCGGAGAATCTCATCTCAACCATCAATTCAGCTTACGAATACCTATACAAAAACAACTGGTCTGCAATCTTGTGGTTATATATTTACTTAATTTTGTTGAAACAACCCTGTAGAGTTTGGCATAAGTTTCCTTTATTATACATAAAAAGTATTGGCAGCACATCAGTCTCTGCACGGCTTCATTCTTGTACCTGATTTACATCTTAAAGCTGTGTTACATTTCACTGTAGTCATTTCAGCATAACATCTGATGGGCACACCCACCCCATGGGTAGGTTGAAATGTCTGCGAGCCATTGCACCGGTGTTTCCAAGCAGGGGGAAGCAAAACAGACCAGTGAAATAGCTGCCAGCCACAGCCAAGAAAAAGGGGGAGCCAAACTCCCCAGACTGGCTCAGTTCTGGTGGGGCCCTTTTGGATTGGTTTGTGGTTCAGTTCAGGGGCCATCCCGAACCCTAAACTGAACCAGATGTTTTAGGTTCATGCCCATCTGTAGTATAGGAATAACAGCATGAGCTGTACATTAGAAATTACTTACATATACACTTGTGATGGATGGATGGATGTATATTTTTAAGTGAGTCCCCAATAACTAATTTCTGTTTCACCCTCAAAGCCTGTACGGGGGTGGGGGGGGTCTCACTTAGATTGGCTGAAGTCTCTCAGGTTGTGTTTGTGTTCTCTATTTGTAAGTGTTCTCTCTCAGTTGAGAGTAATGAAAAGACCTGTTGGTGAAGCTACCTCACCAAGTCTCCTGAAAGCATGATTTGAAAGTTAAATTGAAACAGGACAGGTTAGCTCATCCCTAGCCACCATGCCTCGTAGGATACTTATATGATTGTTGTGAGGTTTCCTTTCAGCCTTGAAGAATACTTTCTCTCATCATCAGAATGGAATGGAATTCTGCACCCACTGAATCTGACAACACCAGGCCAAACCAGAAAGAAAGTTCTCTGCTGTCTGTTCTGTGCTGGAACCAGGAAATGGGGGGTGGGTTTGTCCTCAGAAGCGGTCAGTAGAATGTTGCATACTTTTTGGTGTGATTTATGTCTGGCTTACTTAATGGGCAAATATCACACAAGACTGTGTTCAATTCAATAAATTAGGGAACCAAAGGAAAGGATCATGCAGCTCACTAATAGTTCTCTGACAAATGGCAGGGTTTAAGTGCATGTTCTATGTTCTTTTCAAAAAGCAACTCTAGTTTTCAAGAAAAGCAGATGGGGGAGCAGACTGTATATTTTTGTTTTGTGCTCTTCACACACACACAAACACACACACACACACAGACACTGCCAACAGAGAGCAGAAAGAGGGCCTGTTCAGCAGTGGCACCTTGCCTATGGAATGGCATTCCTCTTGAAACCTTTCTCCTTGAGGTTCTAATCCAAAATATTTCCTTTTACCCATCTTTTAACATCTTTATAATAGCCTGCTTCTGACCTGAGAACTGTTTTATGTGACTTGTTTTGTGTGGCTCTGTGTTTTCTACTGGGTTTCTAACTGTTTAACAAAGCTGTTTGTTTTATTATGTGCTACCTTGTAAGCCACCCCAAGCAGGTTCTCTGGAGAAGCAGCACAGAAATTTTCTAAACAAATATATGCATTTGGTTTCTAAGAGAGGCATTTTAACTCTGGGGTTTCTTTTTTATTTGTTTTGCTTTGTTCCCAAGAGAAAGAGAGAATGACTGTACTGGGGCCAATACAGGGCTTCCTTCTGATTGCAAGACAGCCATTTATTTAATGAACTGATAACCTATGCACATCTACCTGAACTCCATGGGAATTTTCCTCTCAGTAAACAAATTTAGAACTAAAGGTAAAGGTTTCCCTTGTTTGAAAGCCAGTCGAATCCAACTCTAGGGGGCGGTGCTCATCTCCGTTTCCAAGCTGAAGAGCCAGCGCTGTCCGAAGACTTTTCCATGGTCATGCGGCTGGCATGACTAAATGCCAAGGTGCACAAAATGCTGTTTCCTTCCCACCAAAGCGGTACCTATTTATTTACTTGCACTTTCTTGCTTTTGAACTGCTAGGTTGGCAGGAGCTGGGGCCAGAGATGGGAGCTCACACTGTCACTTGGGTCTTGAACTGCTGAGCTACCAACCTTCCAGTCTGCAGCTCAGCATTTTAACCTCTGAGCCACGGTGGCCCTCATATTTAGAATTAAACTATTTCTATTGCTTTATTTATTTATTTATTATACTTTTCGGCCTTCCTCCCCTGCACAGTAAGGCAAGTAACAAGATAAAAACAATATCTTAAGTGAATTAAAAACAGATCAACATATCAGCACAGCGAGTCAAGAATAAGTGTCTTTATGTATATAATACAAAGAAAAGTTCCCCTCCTCCCGGTCTCTTCACAAAATATGTATTTAAAAAAAACAATCCGCACAGTAGGAAGAACAATTTTTTTAAAAAAAAATCATCTTAGAACTTTAACAACAGTGTGTGTGAAAATTTGAAGAAGCCTTTTTTAAATACAATTTCCTACTCTCCACTTTCAACCTTCATAACCTCCACTGTAGCCTCTGGTTTGCTTCCTCAATCTGAATATGCTAGAGAAGGAACTACTAGTAGCCAATAGTAAATGAAACTGATTTGCTTTGAACATTGAAATAGGGGTGTGCATTTGGGTCTACTCAAACCAAAAATATACCCCCAAACACCTTATCGGCATTTTTCAGGTATTTTTCGGTATCCCAAATGTAGCAAGGATTTTTTGAGTGAACACGGGGGGGGGGGGGGGATCCCTGGAAAAAATCGTGGATATATAAAGGGATTGTTTAAAGGGACTGTAGAAGACAGAACTAGGGACAAAGGGGGGGCTTAATCCTGAAACCTGGGAACCCACAAAATAGCCAGGGGCACTCTCCCCATCAGCTCAGCTGGAGGTCTTTGGGGTTGTTCAACCAAACTGCTGAAGAGAGCCCCAGCAGAGTCCGCAAAGAGAGTTCTCTCTGGAGGAATGGCTGCTTTGCGGGCTCTGTTGGGCAGTCTGGTTTAAACCAGGCTGCCCAGCAGACCCTCAACCGAGCCTGCCGGGAAAACTCTCCCTGCAGGATCAGCTGCTTAGCGGGCTCTGTTGGGCCATTTTCCCTGTAGGATCATCTCCTTTGTATGCTCTTTTGGGCAGTCTGGTTTAAAGGAGAACAGCCACCTCTCAGCTGTTTTTTGGAGCTTTGCTGCTGGGTTCCCCCCCAACACACTGTATTTTTCAGTTCGGGTCTATTGGACCTGAAAAAATTCAGGATTTCTGAAAAATCCCAGATCCAAATACTTCACTGGTACTGGAATCCAGTTTTTTTGGGGGAAATCCTGAAATTCTGGAGGATCCAATAAATTTGATTAGGCCTGAATGTGAGGCTACTGTTTGGGCCTATATCTGTTTTATCCCATTTGTAATAAATGCATGTGTTTATGTATATTTGACAATATCTATGTTGTATATTTATAACTGATATCATTTGGCCCTCAGATTTTCTGTAACAACTTTTAGTTCTTAACTCAGTCAGAGATCTTCATATCACTTGTTACTTGATCCTTTTGACTGCTACTTGAACCTTTTGGCAGGGATTGAATCTTAGATATTCAGCATATTCTGCACTTTCTAAGGGTCCTCAAGTTGCTGTGAGATGCAGATCTATAAGTAGGTTGCATTCAGAACAGGGATTAATATGTGGCTTGGTTTCCTGGTCTCAAGTGCTTTGAGATTTCTTCTCACTCATGAGACCAAAACTCTTTTACACTAGAATGATCTTATGAAATTTAATTAACTCTAATTAACAGGAAGTAGACAATTCAAATAATATTAACATATATAAACATACACCCACACTCTTGAATCTTTAGCAGGTCCAGAAAAAGACAAGAATGTGTGGTTAAAATATAACATTTTCTAGGAACAGAATGGAAATATATTCAAAAGGGGTTGCAAAACACTGGGGAAGCCATCTATAGTATCAAAGTATATGTCATTCTCAGAATTGTCCTGTGTCAGTTATAGACAACTGTTACTGTGGGATTTAGGAATGCCAAACTCCACATGGAACCTGGGATTTCCCATAATTACAGCTCATCTCCAGACTACAGGGATCAGTTCCCCTGAAGAAAATGACTGCTTTGGAGGATGGACTCTATGGCATTGCAACACACTGAAGTCCCAGGCTCCATCTCCAAATCTCCAGGAGTTTCCCAACTTGGATCTGGCAACCCTACCCCCCCATCCCCTGCCAGTGGCCAGGGGAACCTGGCAACCGTAGTGGGATTCTGGTAACTGTAGGTTATGTCAAAGCAGAAGAAGAAGAAGAGAGAAGAAGAGATTGGATTTATACCCCGCCCATCACTCCCCAAGGGAGTTTCAGAGCGGCTTACAAACTCCTTTCCCTTCCCCTCCCCACAACAGACACCCTGTGAGGTAGGTGGGGCTGAGAGAGCTCTTTCCCAAGCTGTCCTTGAGGGAACAGCTGGTCCAGAGCTATGGCTTGCCCAAGGTCATCCAGCCAGGTGCAAGTGGAGGAGTGGAATCAAACCCGGTTCTCCCAGATTAGAGTCCGCGCACTTAACCACTACACCAAACTGGCAGCTAAAGGCTTGTCAGATGGCTTTCAGTTTTCCCCTGAAAATTACTTGATGCATAGAAACAGCCCAAAAATGGCACAAACTCCTTGCTCATTCAAAAGACCTCTGTATTCGGAATGGGAAAGTTCTGGCTACCCCTCAGTCTTCTGGGACACTCAGATAAACCTCCCCACAATCTAAGTCCTCAGGAGAACTATTCACCTGTCACCTAACCCAAAAATTCCCCCATCCTGGCATTTCCCTTGGTTAGAACCTTGTGCAGTTTACAGGGCTTTATAAAAGCATTGGGATTAGGAGAGAAACATCATGGCTGCTGTCTTTGAGCTGGTCACTTCTGGCAGAATGGGAATGTTCTGTCATCCCACCCATGCAACATTCATGTTCAGATTCAGATTGGTGTGGATAATGAGGACACATGCTCCTATCTTGTTAGATCTGGTCTTTATCAGGCAAAAAACTGTAACAACTTTTTTAGCTATTCATGAATTGGATCTATTTGAAAAGTAAGAAAAGTGAAACCACCATTAAGAAAATGACATCACTGGAAGAGGCAAAAGGATCTGTGCTTTACCAAATTCTGTGCAACATTTGTGAGGAAATGTACCCATTTCTCAGAATAATTTTCTACCCTTGACCCTTTGTTCTCAATGTCACTCAGGGATAAGGCTTCTTCTTAATTTCTTTCTAATCCTGTAACATGGAAACAGCTACTGGATCTCTCCTGTGCTGCTCCTCTTACCCCACACATCATCTTACTAACTGACAATTCCAGGCCTTCACAGCTTCTAAACCTGTTCCATGGAAGATCATCTGTATTGTCCAGTCTGTTTGTTTTAAGGTGGATCTCCAGATGCTTTATGATTAGGCAGAAACACCAAGGGCCCAGTAGTTAGGAGACCCAAGCCACTGAAAAGTGGGAGTAAAAGTGAAGGACAAGCATTGCTGACCCTCCATTTGCCATCTTCTCTAGCAACTGACCATAGGTGTAGACTACGGGGGGGCTCAAGCCTCCCCCGAAATTTCCGGGGGGGGGACTGAGCCCCCCCAGGAAAATGTAGCGCCTGCCGCCACACCTCCTGGGGCCCTTCCGAGGCTGGCAGCTGCTGCTGCCGGTGCCTCTCTCCCCCTCCCCCGCCTGGCCACTCTTCCATCCTTCCCTCTCCCTCCCTCTTTTCCCAGCAAAGGGAGAGGGAAGGAGTGTGGGGGGGGAGACGGAGGCTCCGGGAGCAGCGGCTGGCGGGCCTCGGAAGGGCCCAGGGAGGCGTGGAGGTTTCCCGGTGGGGGGGACATCATCCAGCGAGTGCGTGCGCAAAGTGTGCACGCTAAAGAGCCCCCCCCCCCCCGGAATTTACAAAACTCTATGCCCCTGTAACTGACGGATCAGTTCCTCAGCATTCTGCTAGACTCCAACAAATGATGTTTGGTGAAGCTTCTTTCATTGTATAGAAACAACAGATCTGTGAGGCTTTGTGATTGGTGTTAATTAAAAATACATCTGAAGCAATAGGTTGGTCAGGTGAACTACAGTAAGAACAACTCAAAACTCGAGAAATTTGAAAAAAGGAACACAGGGTATGAGCAAAAGAATCCATCTCCCTTTCCTCCAGCCTTACACACTTCCACCCATACACATATCTTGGATATTGCAGTAGATTCTAATTGTAAGCCACTTTAGGAATCAATCTGGCTAGAACTCTGACTGTAAATACATCAAATACACATATGAAATTATATTCAGACACTGTTCCTTCAATATTAAAATAATGTTCCTCTTTGATATTGCATAGACCTCTGCAATATGTGTAGGTCTTATGCCAGAATGTAAAAGATGTCTTTTCTGGCTCTTTCCCCCAACCTTAACAATAATCAATATTTTTGCTACTAACATTAAAAAATGCAGTAGAACATTTTGGAAACAATCACATATACTGCAAATGCTGTTTTCTATGGCAAGCTGCATGTTTAACCCCAAATGAAAGGAAAGTTATTTCAACAAATTTAGTGAATTATCCAAAAGCTTGAAAAAAGATGTCATGAATGCAATAAAATCCATGCTAGTTATACAGTCCACAGATTCAAAAGAATTTCATGCTGCATGTGTCACTGAAAAGCCAAAACATGCAATTGGGAAACTGGAAGATTATTCTGTATTGACAATCAGATTATTAACTATATGCTCCAAATAATGCCTTTCTAGGATGGACCAAAATGCAATTTCTTTTAAAGCTCCAACTACCATATGAACTGTTTTCATATATTATATTTGCTCTTCTAACAAGAAGAGCATTTCATCCTCAGGAGCACCAGAGCACTTTCTCAAATCATCTGCTGATTGCATGAATGAGAACCTAAGGATGAAGAAGGGCAGCCAGTGAAGCAGCTGGGACTCCTTTAAAGAGATGAATCCCCACCACTCAACTGTGTGATGGGTCAGGGATTCAGTGTAGTCCTCACCTTCCCTTCCTGGACAACCAACTGGCAGGAATGCTTTAAGGACTATGAGAACATCCTTGGACCTTGGCTGTTGGACTGAGACAGGGAATCATGCATATAGTATCCATTTATGTGCATGATACTCCATCCAAGTTGCATGTATAGCTCCTAGAGAGATCACAGCATGGAATCTGAACAATAACAAAAAGACTTTACTAAAGAAGTAAAGTGTGGGGTCCACACTTGATGGAGAAAACATGATCACTAAATATTTTAAATAAGAGAATACTGCCTGACAAACAGAAGAATGCCAAGTGAGGGCTAGGTGTCACATCACATTTTAGATGCAGGTGATATTCCAAGGTTCTAGGGAGAGGACTTCCTGTACAGTCTGTTTTACCAATTTAGAGGGCGATGGAAGGGGAAAGCTGCCATGGTCAAGGTTTTTCCATGTGTGTGTGTGTGCGTGCACGCGCGCACGCGTATTAAGTGCCATCAAGCCACTTCTGATTTATGGGGACCCTATAAATTAATGACTTCCAAAATGTCCTATTGTTAACAGCCTTGCTCGGGTCTTGCAAACTAATGGCTGTGGCTTCCTTGATTGAGTCAATCCAGGGGTCATTTCATAGAAAAAGAGGTGCAGGAGCTCATTAGCATAACTCATTTGCATATGCCACACCCCCTAACATACCAGAAGTGTGTCAGAAGGCAACACCCACCCCTCAGGCCCCACTCCACAGGTGAGTGAAACTGACCTGCTCTTCCTCCATTCCCTTCCCTTCCCCATCCAATACTTTATGCTTATAAAAATAAGCATAGAGAACACACCCTCATTCTCTTCCTGCTCTCTTGAAACCACCAGGTTTCAAGTAGACTTGAGATACCCAGGACATGTGCACCACCCATCCCTTCCCCTTCCCCTCCCCACAACAAGACACCCTGTGAGGTAGGTGGGGCTGAGAGAGGTCTTTTGAGAACTGCTCATGAGAGAACAGCTCTGAGAGAACTTGTGACTGGCCCAAGGTCACACCAGCAGCTGCATGTGCAGGAGTGGGGAATCAAACCCACTTCTCCCAGATTAGAGTCCAACTCCTGACCACTACACCAAACTGATAAGGTGGAAGCTGCTGAAGGGTTGGTGAAATTCCTCCAGTACTTATGTGCCATGTGCCCAGATAAAAAATGGTATACTTAGAAAATTTATATGCCACCTAGAGCAAGTCTCTGGAAAAGCAGCACACAGTCATAAAAGGAACAATGATAAAATTATCAATATTAAAACAAAACATTAAAAACAATAAAGACTCTAGCAGGGCTTTCCCTTGGCGCTGCGCCTCTGCACTGCTCGGGGAAGCTGAGGAGGGGGTGGGGCTTGGTCATGTGCCCGCCCCCTGGGCTCCTCACTCCCGGAGCTGCGCTCCTGTGTGCTCCTGCTCCAACGGAGCCCTGAGTGAATCCTTCTCATGTTGGGTCTTTTCTGCTGCCTTCAACCTTTCCTAGCATAATAGTCTTCTCTTTTCATAATGTGATCACCTCAGTTAAGTCATTTTAGCTTCTAGGGAGAGTTCAGTATTGATTTGATCTAGGACCCACTTATTTGTCTTTTTTGATGGTCCACAGTATCCATTAAGCTCTGCTCCAGCACCACATTTCAAATGAATCAACTTACTTTTGTCAGCTTCCTTCACTGACCAGATTTCACACCCATACATAGTAATGGGGGATACTATGGCATGAATGTTCTTGATCTTGGTTGCCAGCAATACACTCACTCACTCACTCACTCACTCATTCATTCATTTATTCACTCATTCATTCATTCAAGGAAGTTTACATAGCACATAGGCTTTTAGATAAAATAATAAAACGATAATTGAAATACATAAGAAAAGGGAACATGCAATACTTTAGGAAAAGTAAATATTGAATACATAATTTAAGATATTGAATTAAAATTAAAAATAGCCACAGAATCACTGTATATTTAACTAGGTACTGAATTAACTGCAGTAGATTGAATATTTAGTCCAGCCGAGACATATTTGGCAACTGTCAGAGAGGTGTGATCTTCATTTCCAGACAGAATTTTAAGTAAGTGATAGTCTTAATTTTGCTGGAAATACAGTCTATAGGCATCCCTTTTAATTCTCTTCCTATGTTAGAAGAATCCCAAGTTTTTAGATCTTTGAAACAGAGACTTCTGGACATTGAAAAACAAACTCTGTTCCTTAGCAAGCTGGATATGCTTCCCTTTGGAGTTTGTGGGGTTCTAGTAGCCTACTTTTCACACCTTACAGCCCCTCAATTATGTCAAACTTTTATGCTCACACGATTCAATGTCCTCCCATCAGCTGTTCACTCTGGGAGATTTGCAAATGTCCCCTGTCATGAAAGACCCTGTTTGTGTAGAGGTGTAAAGCCAGAATTGGTAGCCCATATTTTGATCTATTGTGATTTCTATATTAACTGCAGGATTTTTTCAGTAGTCCCCTCTTGCATAATTTCCCTGGCTATTCTGAGGAGAGGCTTGTTTTCCTTCTTTTGTCAGACCAGCATCCCTATATTACCTATTCAGTAGCAAGGTATCTTCTAATTGTTATGAGGATTAGGGAGCATAAGGTTAAATCTTTTGACGGATTATTCCTTTATGTTAAGAACTGCTTTTTCTGTTGTTTATACTTATAACCTATGCCAATAAAGGTACTGACTGACTGACTGTAAGGGACAGTCCTCCAAGCTGTTGGGAAAAGTTACAAGAAGGGGAATTATCAGAGAAGCTCTTAAACTGCCATAGAATTTGCACGTGAAGAAAAAGTGTGTCAGGGTTTCAGGCGCCTCTAAACCACAAGACCATACCCTTGGACCATGTAGTATATTGGAAAAGCTTCTAAAAAGATCAGCAATAGGTAATGCATTGAAGTGAGCCAGGGAGAAGAGACGGCAATAAGAGGGAACCATAAGAGAGTGTAGATACTTATTGCTGACAAATGGTCTTGAAGGAGTGAAACCCGGGTACAATGGAGAGCAGATTCATTTGGTATCTGACAGAAGATGATTTCAGTCTAATAGTTCAAGCTGCTTTTTGATCAAATTTCAAGCTCTATCAAAGCCTAACTCAGACAAGCCAGAAAGGGAAAACCCTAGTCCTGCTATTTTAGAATCCAGAAATTGGTACCATGGATTTAGAAGAAGAAGAAGAAGAAGAGAAGAAGAGACTGGATTTATATCCCGCCCTTGACTCACTTGGAGTCTCAGAGCAGCTTACAAACTCCTTTCCCTTCCCCTCCCCACAACAGACACCTTGTGAGGTAGGTGGGGCTGAGAGAGCTCTGAGTCAGCTGTCCTTTGTCCTAATTTACAAAGGAATTAGTGTTCCTTCTAAGCTGAGTTAGTGTGAGCTAGCTCACAGTTTTTTAGCCTCTGGCTCACACATTTTTGTTTTCGTTCAAAAAGGATAGCTCCAGCGAAAAATAATTTATGCAGTAGCCAAATTGCTCACTCACAGCTTTAATGCCAGTAGCTTACAAAGTAGAATTTTTGCTCACAAGACTCCACAACTTAGGGGAGTTTCCGGTTGGGAGAATGGAGGTCTGACACGCTTTGCAAATGTGCAAGGCGGACAGCGGCTCTTCCTGACAGCTTGGGTGGGTTAATCCACCCGACGCAACCTCACACAGGTAGTGTGAGGACCAGCAAGCAATATAATCCAGGTTTGAGCAACCTCGGTGAAGGGAAAGTCTCGGAGGAGACTTTTCCGACACCTTGAGCACTGCAGCCGAAGAGGATTCTTGCGAGTATCTCTAAGGAGCCGAGCTGAGCTGAAAAATTCAGCATAAAACCTCCAATTCCCCTGATTCCTTAACAAAGAAGACAAAGTTTAAACGTTGGGACCACATCTGAAGCGAAGTAACAACAAAAGGTAACGGAAAAAAGTTTTTTGCCTTACCATTGCCGCGTTTTGAAAGATGAAAAACAGATCGGGTGAAGCAATAGACTGATGTTGATTGGATGAGAGCAGTTTTGAAGTGCTAAAAAACCGAATTTGAACTTAAAAAGCCAAAAAAACAAGTTGTTTAACATTCCTGCGGTTAAAAGGAGTCGGGAGGGGAAGCCAAGCATCGCGAGACAAAGAGGGAGAAGGGAACCAAGCATCGCGAGATTAAGACGTGAGGACTGAATCAGGAAGTGACGGCTAGAAGAGCAGACAAGAAGGAAAAAGGAGAAGAACCGGAAGAAGGTAAAGGGGACTCTAAATACTGCCGGACCAGAAAGGGGACTCTAAATACTGCCGGACCAGAAAGGGGACTCTAAATACTGCCGGACCAGAAAGACCATAACAGGAAGTGACGTGCAGAGAGCAGACAAGTAAAGAAAAGGAAGGGACAAAAGGAAACTACGGCAAGCCAGAAGCAAGGTAAAAAGACTATAACCTTTGACATTAACCATAGAGAAGTCGCGGCCGCCATTTTGGATTTATAAAATTTTTAAACTGCAATATCTCAAAGATTATATAACGTAGAAGGCTGAAACCAACATAATTTGACTTGGCAAGATTAGCTTGTTTGAATGCACTAATTGGTGTTTGATTTGGAAGACAAGATAAAATCGATCTTTTTAAAGAGGCAAAACGGACCGCGGACTAAGATCGAGAGCAGCCACATGGTCCTCTCCTACAATGGCAGCAAAAAAAGAAAAAGAGCTACTAGCCGTTATGGAAGCAATGGAAAAGAAAATGTTAGACGCTATAGGAGAGGTAAATGTTAAAATGAATAATATAGCGGCTCAAGCAGATAAAAATTGCATGGAATTAAAAGCAGAATTTCAAAAATTATCCACAAGAACACAAGATATAGAAACTAAAGTAAAAGAACTGGAAGAAAACACCCATAAGACAATGAGAGAGAACGAGAGGATGGAAAAGATGATGCATTATAAAGATATGCAAAACCACTTGAGATTTCGAGGGATTGAGGAAAAATTGAATGAGGATATTTTTACAAGAATGCAAGAAGCAATAGCAGATTTTTTACAAGAACAGGAAGAAGTTGTTAAAGAACACATGGATCTTGTTTATAGAGTTAATTCTACATATGCAAGAGACAAAAACATACCAAGAGACGTGGTTGTCCAATTTACAATGAAAAGAACAAAAGAACAAATCTACAGGAAGTGCTTTACTGACCCCTTTGTAATAGATGGAAAGAAAATCATAGTAATGAAAGAATTGCCTAGAGCAATACTGCAAGAAAGGAAAAAATTCAAGCGTCTGACGGATAAACTGAAGGAGAAAAAAATCAGATTTCGTTGGGAAATACCTCAAGGACTAAGTTTTTATTATGGCAAATCCAGAGTAGTGATTAAAAGCACAGAAGAAATGTATGCATTCCTGGGAGAGAATAAAGATGATTTTGGAGATATTTAAGAATATATCAAAATGGATTACAAAATACTTACATGGAATGTAAATGGACTAAATTCACCCCAAAAACGTAGAATGGTAGGTCATTGGTTGGAAAAACAAAAATGTAATATAATTTGCTTGCAAGAAGCTCATCTTAAAAACCAAGACCATAAATATTTAATAAGGAAAAAATTGGGAGAAGAATTTTATTCTTTAGCAAGCAACAAAAAAAATGGTGTTGTAACATATGTCAAAAAAGATTTGGAACCCAAAGTAATATTCAAAGACAAAGATGGAAGATATTTAGCTATTGAAATTTTACTGCAAGGAGTGAAAACTTTGATTGTGAACATTTATGCTCCGAATGGAGCTAAAGAAATTTTTTTTAAAGAACTTCAAATGGAATTGGACAATGTAAACTATGATCAAATTATGATGTTAGGAGATTTCAACGGAACTGTAGATAATAAACTAGACAGGCGCTCTAAAAGAAAGGATGAGACGTTAGGGAAGCTTCCAAAAAACTTTTTTGAACTGATAAAACAAGAAAAGTTGGAAGATATTTGGAGGAAAGCTAACCCACAAGGAAAAGACTTTACCTTTTACTCTAACAGACATGACTCACATTCAAGAATTGACATGATTTGGATGACTACTAACCTAACCTTCAAGACAAGAAAAGTGGAAATTTTACCCAGAATAATCTCAGATCACAATCCGTGTTTATGGACAGCTGGGCAGATTAAAAAACAAAAGAGATGGAGAATAAACGAGGACTTATTAGATAATCAAGAAATAATTAAAAAATTACTTGAAGAAACAGACCTATACTTCCAAGTAAACATGCAGAAAGAAGTTAAAATTCAAACCGTATGGGATGCATATAAAGCAGTGATGAGAGGACTATTGATATCGTTAAATGCTAAAGATAATAAAAAGAAAAAAGAGCAATATGAAAATATTTTACAAGCCATTAAAACAAAGGAAGAAGAACTGAAGAAGAAACCAGGGAAAAAGAAACTGCAAAAGGAAATTTGGATGCTACAAGACCAAGCAAAAGCCATTTTGAACCAGGAGATGTACTGGAACTTAAAAAAACTTCAACAAAAAGCATTTGAAGGTGCAAATAAACCCGGAAAATACTTAGCATGGCAATTAAAGAAAAAACGTGAAAATAAATTTATCACTAAAGTGATAAGAGATAATATTGAGATAATAGATAACAACGGAATAAAAAGAGAATTTTTTAAATACTACGCAAAACTTTTTAAGAAGGAAAACAAAGACAGAAGAAAGATTAAAGAATACCTGCAAACATTAAAGCTACCAAAACCAACAGAGAAAATTAAAGAACTATTTAATAATCCAGTATCATTACAAGAGATCAAAAATGCAATAAATGACTCAAAATTAGGTAAAGCACCTGGACCGGATGGATTTACAGCAAAGTTCTACAAAACGTTACAGGAGTCAGTTTCACCGGTGTTACTGCTATTGATGAACGATATAAGAGTTACTGGAGAGGTACCAGAAACCTGGAAAGATGCATCCATCTCACTGATCCCGAAAGAAAATCAGGATTTGACCAATGTTAAGAATTATAGACCGATCTCTTTACTGAATAATGATTATAAGATTTTTGCTAAGATTATAGCGGATAGACTAAAAGAGCACCTTAAAGAGACTATACAAACAGAACAAGCAGGGTTCTTACCTAATCGACAAATAAGGGACAATCTAAGAGTAGTAGTGGACGCTATAGAATACTACGACAAACATCCTGAAAAGGAAGTGGGCTTTTTCTTTTTAGATGCGGAGAAAGCGTTTGATAATTTAAACTGGGATTTTATGTTTGAAGTTTTAGAACATCTGGAGATCAGTGAATATATGCTTAACTTCATTAAAGCAATATATAAAGAACAGAAATCCTCAATAATAATTAATACTGAAAAGACAGACGATTTTAAAGTTGAAAAAGGAACAAGACAAGGATGCCCGCTTTCGCCGCTGCTATTTATTTGGATTTTAGAAGTTCTACTGTTAAATGTGAAGGAAGACAAAGATATTAAAGGCTTAACAACTAAAGGTTTTTCTTTCAAATATAGGGCCTTTGCAGATGATGTGATGTTTATAGTGGAAGACCCCTTATCCACATTACCACATTTGTTACAGAGAGTAAAAGAGTTTGGTGACTTAGCAGGATTTTATGTAAATAAAAACAAATCGAAAGTAATGTGCAAAAATATGTCAAATAAGAAACAAAACGAGTTACAAAAACTTACAGAATGTGAGGTGGTGAAAAAGACAAAATATCTGGGTGTAAACCTAACTATGGAAAATATTGATCTTTATAAAAATAATTATGAAAAATTATGGTTGCAAATTATGCAGGATATTAAAAAGTGGAATGTATTGAATTTGTCATTGCTGGGTAGAATTGCGGTGGTCAAGATGAATGTGTTACCACGATTAATGTTTTTGTTTCAAACTATTCCAATTGTGAAAGATGTAAAAACATTCAAATGTTGGCAGAAGGAGCTGTCTAAATTTGTGTGGGGAGGGAAAAAACCAAGAATTAAGATGAAAATAATGTGTGATGCCAAAGAAAGAGGAGGGTTTCAACTACCAAATCTAAGGTTATACCATGATGCAATATGTTTGACCTGGGTAGGGGCATGGACTATGTTACAAGATAGAATGTTATTGTCCCTGGAAGGTCATGATTGTAGATTTGGGTGGCATGCATATTTGTATTATGGCAAAACAAAAATGGACAATATGTTTAAACATCATTATTTGAGAAGAACACTAATGGATACGTGGACAAGATATAAAAACTTTTTTTCAGAAGAGATACCCATGTGGATTGTACCCGCAGAAGTCTTACATCCAACATCAAGATATAAAGGACAAGATTGGCTGAAGTATAGAGACTTATTAATAAGACATGGCAAGGATTTCAAACTGAAGGAGCAGCATCAGATTGATTTTGATTATGGTTGGTTAAGATATAGACAAATATATGACTTGTATAGAAGTGATAAAAAACACGGTTTCAGGGGAAAAAATAATGAAATAGAACAAGTTTGGGAGGAAGGTGGGAAAAAAATGATTTCTAAAATGTATAAAGTCTTGCTAAAATGGTTTAATGCTGATGAAATGGTAAAAGAACAAATGGTAAAATGGGCGATAAACTTTAACAAAGACATTGAAATGGAATCTTGGGAATTTTTATGGAAAAATGCTATGAGTATATCTACGTGTTATAACTTAAAAGAAAATTGTTTTAAAATGATGTATAGATGGTATATGACACCAAAAAAAATTGCAAATATTGGTCAAAATATGTCTAACAAATGTTGGAAGTGTAAAAAGAAAGAAGGGTCTTTTTATCATATGTGGTGGACTTGTGATAAAGCAAAGACTTATTGGTCAAAAATACATGCAGAAATGGAAAAAATCTTGAAATGTACATTTAAGAAGTTGCCTGAAATGTTATTGCTAGGACTTAAACTAGAAGAGATAAATGTAAAGAAAAGGACAATAATATGGTATATGATTACAACAGCAAGAATGGTGTATGCACAAAACTGGAAAAATGAAAAAATACCAGAGGTGTGGGAATGGTTGAAAAAACTGTTATATATGGCTGAAATGGATAAGTGGACTAGAAAATTGAATAATCTTTACTCAGAGACCTTTCTGGAAGACTGGAAAGATTTGAAAGAATATGTTGAAAAGTATTGGGATATGAAAAACTATATCTATACATGGTTATAATAGCATAAAGGAATAGAAATATATTATATGAATGTTTTAGTTAAAATTAGACAATGAAACTGTTTTTATTTAGAAATACATAAGAGTATAGAAAATAAGAATTGGTGTATAAGTATAAGTATTTTAAAGCTATATAACCGTCACCAGAAATGAAACATAGATATAAGTATTACTATTTTGAATAAAATGGAAAATGTGTTATGCTTCAGATGTGGTGGGAAACCACCAAAACAAGATAAAAATAGAATGTACAAATAGAACAAAATGTTATTTAATATGGAAAAAGGGATTTGTGTAAGGTTAAATGTATTATTTTCGATGTTTTTTTTTTGAAAAATAAAAATTTCTTTACAAAAAAAAAAAAAAGACTCCACAACTTAGAGGGCGCCCTGAACATGACCAAACCAAAAGGGGAGATTGAGAAAAGTGTAAAAAACAGTCTAAACTTTAGGGCATTAAACCAAGCAAAAGTGGCAAGCTGTTACATACAAGCTTCAGGGTGCAGGAGAGATGAAGCCACACATCTGGGAGTGCCAAACAATGCATGAAGGAAAGATGATTGGATAGCTTCCTTGTTGGAACCAAAAGCTTGGATCCATATAGGGATCCCCATATAGGAGTTGGGCTGTGATTTTTCCCAAAACATCTGTAAAGCTGATGGGATACATTGGCCACCATTGGTAAAGAAGAATATTGGGATACCTGCAGTATTGGTACTTGTGAAGGTATAATGGAAATGGGGGGGGGGTCCATGAGAGAGAAGCAGGAAATAATAAGCCTTAATTAGACAAATAAACCTACTCAAGATAATGTTTATCTGAGGACCAAGAGAGTGATTGATGTTGGCTTGATTTGGAAAAGACCTTCACTTTGGATGTACAGTGATTTAAGCAAAGAAATCCAGCCATACAATAGAGTGAAAAAAATTAAGAGTTTGTTGCATTCCCACTGCTGAGGGGGAAAGTAAAACAGCATTTTCAGCATAGAGAAGAATAGGGTATGAATGGCCTGCCAATTTAGGAGCAAGTATGTAATTTGCAGTAAGTTTCTAGGGAAGGTCATTCAAGTAGAGATTAAAAAGTTACAGAGCACATCCTTACACTTAAGAAACTTTTCTAGGTCCTTTATGACTCCCCTTCCCAGTCACAACTTTAATGCCGGTAGCTCACAAAGTAGAACAGCTTTCTGCAGCTTAGAGGGAGCATCCCATCTACTCCCGGTTTGTTTCTCCCAGTTGCTTCAAGTGCAGCTTTCACTTCACTGTCTAAAACTGCAGGTTTTTCTTCAAAAGATTTTTTTAAGGCATCTATTGTCCTTTCATCTTTTCTATATAGTTCTTCAGTGTATTGTTCCCATCTTTTCCTTATTTTGTCCTGTTCAGTTAATGTACTTGAGTGTTGATCTTTCAGCATGCCTAACCATGCTTTAAATTTCCCTTCAGTTTCTTGGATCTTTTGGAACAGATCTTGTCACATTCAGGGCAAAGCCTGGCACCGTTACTCTACCCAGGGTTTCCAGGATACCCAAATACAATGACAATCAACAAGGCAAGAGACAAGAGCAAGGTCTACAAACCAGTCTGAAGTCAGAGACCCAAAGACTCAGTCCAGGAATCAGAGGAAAAGAGTTTCCAAGGTCCAGGGCTTGGAACCAGCACAGGGTGCAAGGTCTGAGTCTCTAGCTGTGAACACAAGCAAAGGTTAGCATGGATAGAAGACAAAGGCAGCAAGTCAGGGTACAGCAGGTCAGCTCATGCAAAGATACTTCCATACTCAGCCTTGCTTAGCATGTTCTTTTTATCTTTGCCTCATCAGCCGACTCATCCCCCAAAGCTTATTACTGCTGAGTTCATCCTCCTTCTGGTGCAAGTCCTTTGCTTTCCTATCAACTTGTCATTCCTGCTTCTGCAAAGACTCTGCTCCAGGAATTAACACTGATCACTACTGGGCAATCAGACAGGCACTCCTTCATCTCTCTAGAGCTGTCAAGTGCTCTCTCCTTCTTCTGTGCTCTGCTTGTACAGGAGGAACCTGTGGCGACTGATGCTCTGACTTCTATGTCATTTCTTTCTTCTCCTGCCAGAATGAGCAGCCTGGCTGCAGCTGGAAAGCATTCTTGCTTCCTGATGCTTCTCTTGCTGGATCAGCCTCTTGATCCAGCTGCTCAGGCAGGTATTCCACTGGTGTGGGGCCTGACTCTCCTCTTCAGAGGAGGAGGATGACAGCTCTCCTATTCTTCCTTTTTTGTTGTTCTCTTCTATTTCTTTACACTGGTTTTTATAATTGTTCTCTTTGTCTCTACATGCCAGTCACTAGAATGCTGCATTTAAACTTCTGATTCTGTTTCTGGCACCTTTTACTTTTGCTTCTTGTCTGTCTTTAGCAATTTTAAAAGTTTCATCATTCATCCGTGAAGGATTTTCATTTATTTTGGCCACAAGAATAGTCTTTGCACATTCTTCCTTGATAATACCTCTGGTTTCAAACCATAGTTGTTCTAGTTCACATTCAGTTGAACTTAGTAATACAAATCTGTTCTTTAGATGATCTTTAAACTCTTCAGGAATGTTGTTTAGATTGTATTTTGGCACTATGATTATTTTGGTGTTTTTCTTCAGCCTTATTCTAATTTCCAATTTTAGCAATTCATGGTCTGTACCAGAACTGGTTCCTGGTCTTGTTTTAGCAGACAGAATAGCCATCTTCTGCTTCCAATTATGTAAACTATTTGATTTCTGTATTAGCCATCTGGTAATGTCCATGTATACAATCACTCGTTTGGTTGCCTGAAATATGGATTTGCAACAAGCAAATTGTTGTCTTCACAGAATATTAGGAGTCACTCTCCTGCTTCATTTCATGATCCTTGCCCACATCTTCCAACAATATTTGATTCTCCTTTGTTTCTTACTTTTGCATTCCAGTCACCTATGATTAAAAGCACATCTTGTTTAGGTAGGTGATCAAATTCTTCCCGGACACTTGCATAAAAACTTTCAATCTCTTCCTCATCAGCATCTGTAGTTTGGGCATAAACTTGAATGATGGTTATGTTGATAGGCTTTCCATGAAGTCTTATTAATATTATTTGGCAGACTTTGCATTATAGCTCCTGAATGCTTTGCTGCATCTCACCTCACCATTGCATCAACTCTTAGTTAAACATTAGTTAAACATTTGGGTGCTGCTATCATCTGTGACACATCTGGATTTCAAGCCAGACCCAAATTCTAAGAGGTCTCCGGATTGAGAGTATTCCTTAAAAAGTTACATCAGTTATGCAAATGTCAGAGAGGGGTTTTAAAAAAAGAAAAGAAAAGAAAACCATGGAGGCATAGATCAAGTTATCTGGCATTAGAGAGAGAAGAAGAAGAGATTGGGATTTATACCCCGCCCTTCACTACCCAAAGGGTCTCAGAGCAGTTTACAATCTCCTTTCCCTTCCCCTCCCCACAACAGACACCCTGTGAGGTAGGTGGGGCTGAGAGAGCTCTGACAGAAACTGTTCTTTTTCAAGAACAGCTGTGCCAGAGCTATGGATTGCCCAAGGTCATCCAGCAGCTGCAAGTGGAGGAGTGGGAATCAAACCAGGTTCTCCCATATTAGAGTCCGCACACTTAACCACTACACCAAACTGGCTCTTAGGATGTTCCGTTTGTGTATAAAGAAGTACCTTTCTTGCTAACAGTTGTGAATAACTGTGTGCTGCTAGGAGGATCCATAGCCTGCTTGGCTACATCACAGGTTAAATGGGTTTCCCCCCTCAGATCATCAGTTCATAAACACACACACACATGTACAGTGTGTTCTGATCCATAAATTGTTCCTTTCGCATTTAACTTCATGACAGCAAATTGAGATAATTTAGCCTTTTCACTGCTTCAGAGAAATGTCTATTCAGAAATGGTAAATTAATCTCTGTAATCCTGGGCCCAAATTGCATCTGGCTGAAGAGAATGACTGGCAAGAAAAAAAGATGAAGACAAGGGCTATTATCAGAAGCCAGGCCTGCAAAGGGACACTTGTATTAAAATATTGAAAGTGTAATTTAGTACCAGCAATGTCCTTTGCCAGTTCTTCTTGTCTGCATAATACAAAAGCCTCTTTCCAAGTGTATTATTGATAATTGATATGTACCTGTCCCAGAACATTACATTCTATGAATGATAATGAAAACACCATTTGCAAGATTCTGGTAAGCAATCAGAACATTTTAAAATCATCATTTCATGGCACACTAGAGGCTTCTAGACACTAAATATAACCTACAGCACACACACACACACACACACACAAATATATATACCTGGCCAGCCAAAGGACTTTTGGTGCCCTAGACAATGAATACCTTTGCCATCACCACCCCATGTCCCAGGGAAGCGACCACTCTCTCTCTCCCCTGCACTGAGGTGCAGCAAAAACCAGCTGTCTGCCCTCTTGTTCTCCTGCAACATAGCAGGAAGTTGTGCCCACATTCCTCAACCCTCTTGGCAGCAAGGTGGGGCACAGTGGCAAGGCACATCATGGACAAGTTATTGCCTGCCCTTTTTGCCCTCTGCATCATGGTGAGGCACACCACAGGAAACCACTCCCAGTCCGCATTCTCCTCCCTGAATCAAGGTGAGGCAGTGAAAGGAGACAGGAAGCTACAACACATTTTCCTCACCCCCTGGTGAGGCAAGGGAAGGCAGCAAGGAAGAAAGGAGAGGGTTGGGCTAGAGGGCTAGGTAAGCAATCAGGTCACAGCAGCAGCTGCATATGGAAGAGTGGGGAACCAAACCTGGTTCTCCCAGATTAGAGTCTGCACTGCTAACCACTACACCAAATTGGTCCTTTAAGGTGTCTTTTTGCAAGCGGAGCATGCAGCCGGCAACAGTCCCTCCCCCTCTCTCCTGAAAGATTTAAAGGACCCTCCAGCTGATTGGCAGGCCACGTATTGAAGCCCTTTAAATCTCACAGGAGGGAGAGGGGTGCCCCAGGTGGTTGCTTTTGGGGGTGGGGCTTGGGGGCAACCCCATCCACCCCAGAATGCCCCCCAATCCCCCCACCAGAGTGATGAGGGGACTTGTAACCCTACTTGTTGGTGCCCCTCTACTATGTAGAACTGCCTTACGAATGGGTCAGCCCTGGTTATGTGGCCTGTTTTATTTGGAAACAAAAATACTGCAAGAGAAAATCTGGACAGGGGGTATGAGAGAAGGAAGGACAGAATAAGAGGAAACAATAGGAAATTTTCTGACAATATCATTAAGGAGATTGTTCAACTCTTAAGAAGGCATGGATGACAGAACAAAAGGAAGGACATTTTCTCTTTAAAAGACATTTTCCTGAGTCAGTTCTTGATGAAAACTGCAATGTCACTCACAGAAGAAATAAATTTAATTATTTCTCATTGAGGCTATCATATCTACAATAGAACAATGTATCTGAGACTGGGAGTTCTTACAGGTCCTCTTGCCAAACGCAGACTCCACATTAAGATATTGAAGCATGGGGGGGAATGAAATAGCCCTCATAAGAAGAGAACAGGAATAAACCCAGGAAGCCATGCCAGAACACATTAAAAATATATCCAGATCATTCAAATAAGTGTCTATCCTTGTTTTCAGTGGTTTTATTTAAGGTAAGAAACTGTGATTTTACATGGGCAAGCTTCTGGCAAAGTTTTATATAACATGCAACAAGGAAGAGAAGAATTAAACAGTTGTGTGACATTAAATGAAACTTTGAGACAAAGTCCAGTGTGTGTGTGTGTGTGTGTGTGTGTGTGTGTGTGTGTGTGTGTTTGACACCAGTTTATCATTTCCTACTCTTGACTTCAGATAAACAACATTTATGCTGACATCTTTGATTATTCCGATAACTTCATAAAAGCCTTTTAACAATTGCTGAAGCTATGGTTTAAAAATTGCATTTCCTATAAAACAGTTGGTAGGGATTGCCCAGTGAGGTATATGATTTTAGTTTAATGGAAGTTGCAAGGAATACTATTAATTGATGCAGACTGTGCACCCGCAACAATACAAAAGACCATTTATGTAATTCATTAAAAATGATCAGTGAAGCAATATAGAGCAACCAAGATTAAGAACCAGTTTGATTGTCTGTTCATAGCTGGCTGCATCTTATCACAAGTCTTCAGGGGCCCGTTTGTCAGAAGTGATATGAAAGTGCTGATGTTCACAGGAAGCAATTGGCTTTTGGCTCTGTATCTATCCGCACTATGTGAGCACTTCACAGATGTGAAACTTTGTGAGGATATTATCATGCATAAATACACCTGGAATCCAGCAATCATTCTAGGCTAATGATACGTTGTCTTCTTAGGTGACGGTGGAGGACCGAAAAGCTGAGAACATGCATTAGAGCAGCCTTTATGTGTACAAATAGTTTGTTTATATATATAAAGGCTGCTCTAGCGCATGATCTCAGCTTTTTGGTCCTTTGCCTTATGGTTTCGAGCTGTGATTCTCTAATAGGAGTTGAAACCTCTGGCAGTGATTGGCTGAGCTGCTCTAATGTCTTAGAGAAACTGCTACTGATTGAGCTGTTCAGCTTCTACAGACTGTCAAGACAAGCATGAGAACTGGAGGAAGGTGGGGGTCTAACAGGAAGGTCCTATGAAAGCAGAAACTACCAGACCAAAAGCAGCAGCAGATCCTACTACACACAAAATTCTGCCCATTCCATTAGAGAAAAATTAAATGGCGGAACTTACTTAAATCCACCAATCAAAACTCTCCTCCCTCCTCAAAAATGTCTTCTTTAGCAAGGCAGGTTGGGTTTTTTTTGTTTTGTTTTTTAAAAGCACACTATATCATGATTTTTTTCATTAGATGGAATTATGCCATTGAGAATTATCTCAAAAAGTATGGCCACAGTAGTAAGAAAGATGCCTGCCAGTCTGGCTCATGTCCTGCTCACAGCTAGTGATTACTGGAGCCAAATGTTCAGTATACTGCCCAAACAGCTAAAGGGTATAAAATTGTGGGCAAAAGATTATTGTGCATGTGCAATTACACACAATTTCAACTGATTCCCGCCACCATTATATTTGCTGCTTCCTCCTTCAAATTATTAAAAAGCACATACTTAAAAGAAATAATAACATATGATGTTCAAAATTGAGACTTACTACTTATGTGTTTCTGTGTGCTTTGTGATAGTATTGCCAGTGTCTATGAATGGCTGCCAAACTGTCCAAGACTGGATCAGTTCACACATGAACACTTTCTCGTGAGAACTGTCATTCCTTCACCCCATATGACTATGAAACTTGTTTTTCAAATACATTGAATACAATAAAGCATTATTATGAAATTGTCAAGACAGCCTTAGACTTCAGGCTGCTAAAGCGATACTTATTGCAGTCATGCTCCTCTTAGATCTTTTGATGTCCAAGTCAATCATTCAAAATAATGTGTTGATTTCACCATTAGCTAAAAAGCTCCCATTGATTTAAAACAAGCATTGGACTGTAGCAGACAAAGACTCTTGTCAATAAGAAACTGCTGACGGGAAAGCCAATTGAACTAAACCATTAGCTACAACAATATACATCCACCTTATCAGAGAGAAAAAAACTCTTCTTTTTAATAAGAGAGAAACAGTTCATGTAATTTTTGTCAATCATATCATAATCATATATTGTGACAACAATCTCTCAGCTCCCATTGGCAATAGAAGCTGCTGCTGGTGTTTGGAGGAAGAGGGTGAGACGACAACAGGGCCTGGATGTCCATCCCAGCTCAGACAGGGCAAAATCAGGACAATGAGGGAGGAAGTGGGGTGTGGGAATGGTGGAAAGGAGCAGTGAAAGGGCTGGAATGTTTGAACCACAAAGAAGGCTGGGGTGTGCGGAAAGAATGTGTGTGAAAGAGAGAGAACAGCCACACGTGGAGGGTGCTGGTTCAGGCTCTGGTTTATTATTGTGAAAAGTTGGGGGATGGAGCACAGAGTAATTTATAAGATGTGATGCAAAAGACTTCCTTTATTTCTAAAGGAAATATTTCTAAAGGTCCCCTGAGGGACCGCCTTTCCCCTTATATACCCCAGAGAGCACTGAGGTCGGAGTCCGAGACCCTTCCGGGCCCCAAGGACACCCCCACTAGAACCAGGGCTTTCTCTGTGGTGGCTCCACACTGGTGGAATGAGCTCCTGGAGGAGATCAGGGACCTGAGGGACCTCTCACAGTTCTGCAGGGCCTGTAAAATGGAGCTCTTCCACCAGGCCTTCAACTAGGAGCTGCCCCCACTACTACCAACGAGCCCAGCCATCACTGTATGGCAAATGGTTTAGCAGTAGGACAATTCAAGCACACCATCTTATGCAAACATAGGAGTAGCACTGGCACTTTGACTGATGTACTGTATTTTGAAATTTTACTGTATTTATTGTAGTTGATAATTTTAATTGATTTTATGTATATTAATGGTCACTTTAGACCAACCCTGTAAGCTGCCCTGAGCCTACTTGCAGGGAGGGCGGGATATAAATTAATTAAATAAATAAATTTGTCTAAGATTACCTGCAGACTATGACAAACTTCAGAGCAAAGGAGGTGTTAAAATAGACACTATCCTGACCAACATGCATGATCCCGCATGATGTGTCTGTTTATGTCTGTATCTGAAGAAGTGTGCATGCACATGAAAGCTTATACCTTGAACAAAACTTTGTTGGTCTTAAAGATGCCACTGGACTCAAGCTTTGTTCCACTGCTTCAGACCAACATGGCTAACCATCTGAATCTCTGGCCCTTTCTTCACTCTCCTTTTAATCCATGTTCACCGCAGTGTCCTCCAAGCAATTCTGCACTGAAATCAAATTCAACATTCCTTTTAATTTAGGGTTCCCTCCCCCCCACAAATTCGGCACTAAAATCAAGTCCAACCTTCTTTTTATTCCGTTCCCCCCCCCCCCCCTTCTGCATTGCATTACTTCCCTTCAGTGGTCAGCCGGGTTTCAGCCTGCTGTTGCCCCAGGTAATTAGGATGCTGTTTTGCTGTGGACCTAAATTGCCTTGACTTGAACACTGAGAAAATCTGGAGTGGCAGGCAAATGTGGAAAGGACCACAGTTTGTAGATGTTTGGGGTGTTTGGCTTTTTGGGGTGACAGGCTGTGACCAACAGAGGCAGCTGCAACAAAGACTGTAGTGTAAGAAACTGAAAATGCGCCTTCTGGTCACAGACATGAGAGGAGTTATAACTGTGTCCTGTTTATGCTACAGTTGCTTGCAGTAATATCTGAGTCAGTGAATTTAGGCCTCTGTTGTCTTTGAATAATGAACCTTTAAAGCAGGAGGGCTCAGAGAATGCTGCCTGCATTTCCCTCAGGGTTTGTTTCTCTTTGATCTTTTTAAAATCCTTTTTTGGGGATTAAACTAGTGGCTTGGTCCAACATAAACTAGTGCCCTGAAAAGAAGATACACATTCCACCTCCATAAAAAATATATATCCAGCAACCTCTATGGAGGCTGGATGAGCACCATAATATGAACAGGGATTTCTTTGATAGCTGGGAATGAAAATCCAAATCCATATCAGCTGGTACTTATTTTATCTTTGACGAACCATAGTTTAGGCCAAAAGCAACATCTACCGCTGTGTTTGAAGGAAATTAGAATATAGCAAAACCTCATATACATTTAAGTCAATATTACCAATATAGTTCTGAAGTTCTAATATTTTACTTGCTTATATTACTTCTGCAGGGTACAAAACTTCTGTTTGAAACTCAAATAACATTTGCAATGTCTTAATTGTGGTGTTTTTCTAATTCTTTACAAATTAACTGTCAGTACCCAGGTCCAAGAGCTGAGATGGTCTAGCCACTGATGGCTAGATAAACAACACATTAGGGATGCCAGTCCCCAGGTGGGAACTGGGGATCCTCCAGGATTACAGCTCATCTCCAGGCACAGAGATCAGTTCCCCCGGAGAAAATGGATTTGGAGGATGAACTCTATGCCATCATCCTCCACTGGGGTCCCTATCCTCCTCAAACTCCATCTTCCCATCTCCAGGATTTTCCCAAGCTGGATCTTACGATCCTGTGCCTCCATCACCCACCAGGAGAGATCCAGCAACCCTACCAGAGACAGTAAGAGGCTGTGAACAGTAGGTTGGCCAGCAACAGTTTGGAAACACAGAAGGATAATTTAGTGACTTTCTTCTGAGATCGGTTACCCAGAATGAGGGAATCCAGCAGACACTGGAATTAGATAGCAGGCACTGGCACAGAACCAGCTCTTCAGGCTCTAGGATTGCCAACCTTCAGGTGGGGGCCGAAGATCTCCCAGAATTACAACTGGTCTCCAGATTACAGAGATGGAGGGAATGGCTGCTTTGGAGGGTGAACTCTGTATGGCATTAGAGCCTACTGAAGTCCCTCCATTCCCCAAACTTTGACCTCCCCAGGTTCCACACACAAATCTCCAGGAATTTCCCAGCCAAGGGTTGGCAACCCTACCAGGTTCACTGGATTCAAAAGACCTGGAGGATTCTGGTCTGTGGATCTGTATCCTGCACCGAGCTTCCTGAAATTTTCTCTTCCTCTAGACCAGGGGTGGGCAAATTGCAACCCGCGGGCCACATGCGGCTCGCCACAGAGTTTTTTGCGGCCCACCAAGACAGTTGGCCGCATGGTTTCAGTCAGGCCTCCATTGGGCCCAGAGCACAGAGAAGCCGCGCTCCGGGAGTGAAGTGTCCAGGGGGCGGGCACATTACCAAGCCCCACCCCCTGCTCCCAGCAGCCCTGTTGGGTGATGAGGAGGCAGAAGAAGGAAGGTAAGTTACCTTCCCTCCCCCATCCTCCTCTTCCCGGAGCCGCAGTGCTCCGGGGAAGCCCTGCCCGCCTCCACCCTCACCTTCCCCGGGGTGCTAACCTCTGCTCCCACAAAGTGGCCCCCAAGCCAAAAGGTGCAGCCCCCCACTAACCTCCGCTCCCACAAAGTGGCCCCCGAGCTAAAACAATTGCCCACCTCTGCTCTAGACAGACACCTAGCAGGTGCAGGGAGCTGGAAATCAGAGCTTTCCTGACCTAAGGGCAAGAAAAATTATTTAAACCAAATTGTCAGTGATAGCGAGATCTCCTTGGCATTTCAGAAGCTTCTTTTTAATCACATAATTTCCCATTGTGCATCAAGGATTAATAAAATGATTTTACAAAATGCCAGTTTATCAGGTTATGTCACAGCCTTTTCCTTGAGCATGCACAATCCAGTATGACATGTTGCTATATATAACATACACTGGATGTTAGGGGTGATGAGCTGTACTGCATACTGTGAGTTTTAATTACAAAGGCTACCTTTGGGGGAAGAATTGCCACTGACCTCCATGGAACTTACTTCCCAATGATCGTATGTAGGATCAGGCCATGAGGGTTCAAAGCTGACATTGTTACAGCTCATTCTGAAGTGATTTATATGTGTTGATAAGTATACTCAGGCTGCACCAAGGATTAAATTGATGTCCTGCAGTCCCACGAAAGGCATTTACAATACGAGCTGTCAGTTTGGTTTTTCTGAGCACACAAGCCATTAATGCCATAATAAAGAGGTTGGGATAACTGCATCCAATTATGATGCTATTGTTTATATTAATATAACTGCAATGTCACACTAAATCAGAGTGAATAAATTAGGTATATTTACCTAATGCAAGCAGAGACATATGCTTTTTCTGGCATATCTTTGTTTCCTGTGGTTTTGATGTTAACAAACATGCACTTTGGAAACTGCTGGGAGTTTGCAGCAATAACTGTGATAGGAATTTACATTCTGCATGTTTGAGAATTATCACATCGTGATGGTATAATAGTTGACTCAAACCCTGATCTTAAATACATTTTGCTTCCATAGGAACTTCTGTAAAGCATATCTGGGATCAAAAATTCCTAAGCCTGAATTGGTAAACATCTTTACCTTCTGGGATCCTTTCATAAATAATCCTGATTTAATAGTTTCTTTTATCTACAACTTCCAGTTCAGAATAAAGGTTGAGTCCAGTGGCAGGCACCTTTGAGACCAACAAAGTTTAATTCTGGGTATAAGCTTTAGTGTGCATGCACACTTCTTCAGATACATTGAAACAGTTTTCCTCAAGCCTTACATAGGTAAAGAGAAGATGGGGGGTTAGTTGCCAGGAAGGGCAAGTTAAAGTCAATATGCATAAGTAACTAGGTGATAAGTGTAGCTGAGATTGGATTAAAGCAGTTGATAAGACCTGTGAATGGCAGCAAAGTAGCATACAAATACAAGAGTTAACAAACAGATCTGAGAACTAAGTTTGAGTCCATTGGCACCCCCAAGACCAACTAAGTTCAATTCTGGGTATAAATGAGGACTAAGTGACTTAGCAAGTATAGCAAGATAAGAAACTGGTATCTCTGTTAAGCCCTGGGGGTTCCATTGTCTTGAGTGTTATAATAACTTGTAATTCAGCAGTCTCCCATTCCAGTCTGTTTCTGAAATTCCTTTGCAGTAAAACAGCTACTTTGAGGTCCCTCATTGAGTGCCCTGGGAGGCTGAAATGTTCTACAAATTTCTCGTTTTTGTTATTCAGGGCTTTTTTTCTGGGGGAACATGCTGGAACAGAGGGACTCTAGGAGGTGTGTGTGTGTGTGTCCCAACCCTGATGGCATGGCAGAAACTCACAGGGCTCTTTAGGACTGCCAGGTGCCTACCTCATGCCAGCAGGGGGATGGGGGGGGCTTCCATGAGTGGACGGGGCCATTGGTGGTGTGGTGACATAACTTCCAGAAGTGACACTCTACTTTGGGGGCAAAACTCTTTGGTAAAACTGCCCCCAAAGTAGAGTGTTGCCCCTGACGTCACTTCTGGAAGTGATGTCATCTCATCAGCAATGTCACACAGGGACCTCTGTTTGGGGGTGAGGAAGCTGACTGGCAGTGGGCAGGAACCCACAAAAGCGGGGGATCCCCGCCCCCACCTGGGGACTGGCAAGCCTAGGGTTCTTTAACCTGCTTCGGCTTCTGAAGGTGCATGCATTTTTAAAAAGCTGTTACATACCTTTAGGATTAAACACTGTCCTCTTGCAGTTAATAAAATCTTAATCTGGGTTTTCCAAACTTTGTTTTGTTTTGATGTGTATTTTTATTGTGTTTTATCCTAAAGATGTGTGAAACCATAAAGAAAAATCCATTTGCCTTCAGAACCCAAAGCTGGTTAAGGAGCCCGTACGCAAGAGATGAAAAGAGAGCTGTGCCTAATATATTAAATTTGGGGAGGAGAGTCTCCAGTTTTCCTTTTGCTTCTTCAAATTATTAATTTAGCTACTTGGCAACCAAAGACAATCAGCCAGTTTCTTTTGCCCCTTTTTAATTTTCTTGAAATCAATAAATAAGAGCAGTAGACAAAAAAATAAGAATTCAGGTAACATATCATTTTTATTGCTGATATCTGGGCACACCCAAAAATATATATCTTCTTTTCTAACCATTGTTATTAAAAACCAATATCCTTGGCCTCAAGATCCTCATTGTACTTTCTGATCCGTCAAAGACTGATGCAGTTCATAAGTATCTTTTCTGTGATTCAGCATCCACGTGGGAATAACAAATATTACATATCCAGAGAGAAGATATTTTGTATTGCTAGCCTTATTGGTGTAGTGGTTAAGTGTACAGACTCTAATCTGGGAGAATTGGGTTTGATTCCCCACTCCTCGCACCTGCTGGATGACCTTGGGCAAGCCATAGTTCTGGCACAGCTGTTCTTGAAAAAGAGCAGTTTCTGTCAGAGCTCTCTCCGCCACACCTACCTCACAGGGTGTCTGTTGTGGGGAGGGAGAGGAAAAGGAGTTTGTAAGCTGCTCTGAGACTCCCTTGGGTAGTGAAGGGAGGGTTATAAATCCAATCTCTTCTTATTATTATTATTATTAAACAATGAGACCATCAAAGAAGGGGCATTGGAGTAGGTTGTTCTATTTCAAAGCTCTACAATCAAACTGTAAAAATAAAACAAAAATCCCTCTGCATTCTATTTCAGGGGCTATTTTTTCTTTAGTTCATTTCACTTTCATGGACCTGAATTCCACTTTCATCAGATCCACCTTTGAAACTACTGTACTGAGATTACAGATTTATTTTAAGCAATAAGGTTTTGAGCCCTGATCTGGATAGCCCATGTTAATTTGATCACATATATTTCGGAAGCTAAGCAAGGTTGGCTTTGGTTAGTATTTGAATGGGAGACCACCAGCTCCCAGCGGGCCTATGGAAGAAGTGAAGCAAGAAGGGGTTTAAAGTTTAAACCCGTTCTGTTTAGAGTCATGTGGTGGCAGCGGCATGATCTTTCTATTGTATTCTATGGGGCCCTTCTTGCTTCGCTCCCCCACCACCACCTTAGTAGGCCAGCTGGGGAAGGGAAGGGGAGGCTTTTAAAGATGCCCCCCCTTTTGCTTCCCTTTCTGACACACTTCCGGTGATGTCAGGAGGCGTGGCATATGCTAATGAGTTATGCTAATAGGTATGCTAATGAGCTCCTGCACCTCTTTTTCTACGAAATGACCCCTGGTGGTATACCATTTTTGAATGTTGCCCAATGCAAAAAGAAAAAAACCTCCCTTCAAATAGCAAACTAGAATATCAAGACAAGAGTCTTCTCTCTTTTTATTCTTGCTTTTTTAAAATATAGGAAAGCATTCGAAATACAAGCTATTCTACCATCATTCTGAAGTGGTACCATGCATCCTATTGCTTCTGCCATCTCATTTCTTGTATGGATAGATCAAGCTTTGCCTGTGCAAAATTTAACTCTTGCTATCAGTATATACATTAATGCTCTCGCTCTCTCCTCCTCTCTCTCCATTCATGCACTAACATCTGAGTCATAAGTCAACTTCTTTTGATCTGAGGATTACATTGTATAAGCAAAATAACAGGATAACTGTGACTATGCCCAGAAAAGCCAAGGGGTTTCCCATGTGTGGAAAGATTCATTATTTGAGGTGCTTTTTAAAGGCTGCACACATCTCTTTGCATGAACTGAACTAGTGACCAGGCAGGTTAACTGCTCCTTCATATTGATTAATGACCATACTTACCAGACAGCTGAAATATCAAACTACCACGGCCATGCTATAACCAGTAGAAAACTAGTCCTTCTCTGTGAAACCTATTGGCCCATTCTTTCTATTATATAAAAAGTATTGATTTTGCTAATACTGCACAGTTCAATCATGTAGCTTTGTAAACTGCAGAGGTCACCGAATCTCTGCTCCAGTTTCAGTTTGCAGTTTAGTATGTTCGAGGATTTACATTGATAACCTTTCTTGCAGGCAAAGGACAATGAGTGAAATAGAGAATCTGGGCAGCTGAGTCATTAAAATAGCCTTATCTTCCTGCTGTTTAATGTAATGTCTATGTGAACCCTAAAAGCTCTGTGGCTAGTCTTGAAGTGACAGAAAGCATTTGCATCTGTAACTGGGTTTTAAGATCTCAATGTGATGTTTCCATATGGCCTAGTGAAAATGTCTGTAAAACCTGATACTTTGCCTAGCCCAATAGTGATGGATCTGTCAACATAAATTGGCCTTGATCTGCAGGTGTGCAGATGCACCAGATGGACTTTCTGAGTTTTCTGCTCAGCAACTCCACGTCAATTATGTGTCAACTATATTCACTAGCAAAGAGTTTTACCATTTTTATTGTGTGCTTATCCTCAAAGCAATGAAGTATTATGAGTAAATACAGACGACCATTTATTAGTAGTAACCTAGCATTGTACAAAGACCTTGGCGGCAAATGCCTTAGGGCACACAGTCCTGACAAAAGTCATGGATCGCCACCCATCTGCAAAAGGTAAACTGTGTCTACTCTCAGCCCCACATATGGAGGAAGAAAGGGATTTAACCCTTCAATCCTCTCTTAGTTTGGCTAATTCGAAACATTACTTTTCCTAACACAGAAAATAGCACAAACCTTTATGCATAAAAAAGCATCAATCTCTTTTTTGTCCTCAAGATAGAACATCGTCCATCTGATGGAGGTGTCCGTTTCTCCATCTATGGCATGTACTCAGGGGAACTTACCACTCACACACTGCAGGACAAACATTTTTCCACTATGGACATGAATCTTGGTCTCAGACAGAGGTGAAGGTGAATCGGTTGGGTCAGGTACAGAAGACCAGACATTTCACTAGAGAAGTAAATCCCTTAATTACTAGTTCATACTTGGCACAATAAAAGTCTTGCAAAGAAAATAACTACATCGTTCTGCAAAGGTTTTCTCACATGGTACTTGTACAAAGCAGCATTTTAAAGTTATCATTAATGTATACCTCTAAGCAGTGGAAGCAATTTTGTGCTGAGGGCCTATGATTATGAGAGCAATTTACTAGACTCATTTATGCTTCATTCAGCTAAACACATTCTGAATGCCATTTATTATGTGCTAGTTTTAGGAACTCTGTTCTATTTTTACTAAACCATTAAGAACTAGTGATGGGGACTGTCTCCTTAGCTTGCCTCAGAACGTGTTCATTGTTGTCAAGCTTTCCCCAGAAGACTCTCCAGGAGCTTTTTCTAAGAAAGCATAGAAAGACAAATTGGAAACTGTAGCCCCTTTTCCCCTTCTGAAGAGAAAGTTTACTCTTGAGAAGTAGGAAGGAGTATCTAGGTGTAGGGAGAGCTCATTAGACTTGGACTGAATCAGAAGGCAGAACTACAAATCCCATGCTCCCTGGCAGAATGCCACTTCTGAGCATGCTTAGGAGCATCATTTCTAGTACTTCCCTTGTATGCCTACCAACTGCCAGTTAACTCCTCTCCTCGGCAAGTTTTCTTTTTTGGGGGGGCGTTTTCTTTGAAAGTCCAGGGTGTGGTAGGGAAGACTAGTTAGTAATGGTCTTTGAGGAAAGCTCCATTATCACTCAGGACCAAATTTTAAAAGGCCTAACTTATAACTGGGCAAGACTTTCCAAACTAGTAGATTTGTATTCTGCACTTCCCCAGTTCTGAATTTGCCTCATCACTCTTCAGAACTCGTCTGTTATTCTAGAGTGGAGGGGACAGCAGTAGGAGTAGAAACTGAGTGCAGTTGTCAGCCTATGGTAAAACCCACAGAAACTAGTGAAATTCTGAGAGCATGAAAGAGGCTACGATGTCACTTATGGATGGCAGCACAGAGAATATATCATTTCCGGGTGATGATCTAGGAATCCCTACAATCTCTGTGATATTTCCCATCAAGACTGAGGAAATATTCAGATCAGCCCAACAACATTATTTCCCCTCCGCCTCATTTTCCTTTCCCTCAAAGATTTGAGCAGTGGATTGGGGCTGAGGATGAGGGATTTCTCACCACAAGTGGGCAAATGGCAAGCTGAAACTGAAGTCCAATACAGATGTTTCTCTGGTGGCACAGTGGCCATTTAAAATGGCAGCCACATGGCTTGAGTCGCACACAGTTGCAAGTATGTAGGTCTACAAGTTCCCAGTTCCCATGAAAACACCATTCCTCCCTGGGGTCTAGAGGTGCTGGCATAGTTATTTCCCACCAGGGCAGTGGTAAATTTAAGAAATTTAGACTCTAAACATTTAGATGTTAATGTATGGTTCAGCTGCAAAGTTGCAGTCTTTTTTGACCACCCCCCTCCCCTGCTGAGCCTGTGAACTGGGGCTCCAGATTTCTACCCCCAATGTCCTGTCCAGATATCATCACTGTGCTGGGGCTGGCTCACCCACAAGGTGAAGCAAAGTGATTTCAGAATGTTTTTAATTTCCTGTAATTGGATCCTTTGGCCAAGTGAGGCTTCAAAAGCTAATTAAGTTTCAAATATTATTTTATGCTGTCTTTATAAGCAATACCCTATTGCATGAGCAAAGTAAACGCAAGAAGACTTATCAGGGATACCTTAATAACAATAGATTTTATGTAGGCATAGTGTTATTTGCCCTTGACCCTGATTTCAATGTCCAGAACCTTTATTTGTCTCCAAAAATAATATAATCCTTTGATGACTATGAATTACATTGTACTCTGCTTTGACCTAGTAAAACTCAAGCAATGTTTGCTTCCCTGCAAAGGGATATTAATGGGCATTTTCAATAAAAATGTTTCCCAGATATCTGAAGTTCAGGTGTTTAAACTATAGTACATAACATACTGGTGTCAACACCAAAATGGTAGTGCCACAAAGGAAAATGAAGGGAGTGCATTATCACAACTTCTTTTCAACATCTGGCTTTGAAAGCCCCTAGGTGAACTGGCTGCTGTCTTACCTTTATTCCCACCTTGTCCTACCCATTTCTGCATGGAGGTTCTCTCACAAGTGGTGCTTCTGACTAAACTTTGCTCACAGTAAGCCCAGCGGCAGCACTGACATGTGGGCTGATGTGCAAACAAGTGATAGAAAGTTATGTTAAGATAAATTTGGATGTCAGAGGTATTATCCATTTCCCAGAGCATTTTTGTTTGCTTTTTTGGCATTACTTTATGCTGGCTAATGTTTTTTTTTTCTGGAGGCTGCTATATTATACTGCCATGTCTTTATTGGTGGTGGAAATAATAATGTATAATGTACACAGAACTATTATGAGAATTTATGCTTCCATGCTTGCTTGCTTTCTGCTCAACCAAGGACTCCCAATTATTGCGTGGAGAGTAAAGGTTAGGCAAACATATCTCATTGCACATCTTTTTAATTTACCAACAAGAAAGCTGGATATATTTTTAGAAAGGAACTGGGCCAGGATTCAAAGAGTCATTCAGTTTCCCACTTATCTAAGGGAACTTCGGCCTTGCAATTCTCAAAGGCCAGTCTCCTAATACCATAAGGATAACCACTTTCTGAAGGGGCTATCAAAAGCACTTTGTGCTATGAGATCTCCTGTTGAAAGAAGAATGACAAAATCCTACTGGACTTTCTCAAGCCTGGGGCATATCTAAAGTAACTTTCTGGATCTCAGCCTCAGTCTTTAAGGAAAATATGAAATGAAACTCATTACGCAATAGTTCACATTCCACCATTAGTTATTACATGCTACTCCTTTATTATGACACATTATTCCTTTAGTTCAGCTCTCCATTACTTACTGGGCATGATTCCATTTTTGCAAATTACATGTTCAGAAATCAGACTCGCCTTATTCACAATGCCAGTTTTCTCTCCAGTTAAACATGCCCAGTAAGTAATGCACAACTGAATAATTAAAGGAGTAATGCAAATTAAAGGAGTGATATGTAATAACAAAGAACATGCAAAATATTTGCAAATCATTTAACAATACTCAGTTAACATACACAAGCTCAACTCAGACAGGCAGTGCAGAAACCACACAACTTCCTCCACCACCCAGCAGGATTAAAACAACTGAGAAAACGCAGGCCTTTGGGAAGTTAATTTAGTTTCTGTTGGGTAGGTGGACAGTGGGTAGAGGAGGAAGACAAAGGCAGCTGTGGGAAAGCAGGAAGTGAGTTCCATTGAACTTCAAGGTTATTTTTTTCTGAGTATACATACTTCAGATTGCAGTGTAAGAATGTAGATGTAGAAAACCTTTACAATGCAATTTAGAACAATCTCGGTGTTGGGAAAAACTAGACATTTTTTGAGCATTCAAGGGGGCTTCTCACCAATTAGGGTTGCCAACTCCATATTGGGGAGATTCCTGGATATTGGGGGTAGAGCCTAGGGATGGTGTGGTCTGGGGAGGAGAGGAACCTCAGCAGAGTATAATGCCTTAGAATCCTCCCTCCAAAGCAGCCATTTTCCGCCGGGGGAACTGATCTCTGTAGTTTGGAGATCAGTCATAATTTTGGGAGATCTCCATTTATATTAGGGACTGATGTATTACATTGTTTAAATGACTAAACCAGATGTGGCCATTATCCTGGCTGTGCCAAGATGCCTGCCACCACGCTCTGCCTTCAGTTTCTATTTCTTTGCCCTGTCTTTTAATTTCTGTTTGACTTGGATAATAAAGTGTAGAGGAATGGGAGTGACTCAGCAGCTTTGGCTCAATGGGCATGCTATCCAACTGAGGACTTAGCCCATCTTTGCATTACACAGCATCCTCACTGACATTTGTGTGCACAGCATTTCCTGGGGTGGGGACTAACTATGCACATGTTCTGTCTGCTGACATGCAATGTGGAAATATGGGTGGGATGCATAAAGCTTATGCCCTCCCATGCCTTCTCTTGCTGTGTGAAGTACTGAATTTTCTCCAAGGAAGGTTGGCAACTCTGACTGCAATTTCTGGGAAGTAAATTAAATTTGGCATGGACTGGAACAAACATGTTGAGAAGACAGTGTAATTGTGCAAACTGGATGCCCAATGGCCAGTCAGATATCACAGGGAAGTCCACAAGTGGGGATTGCTAACAACAGGCTTCATCTCCTGGCTGCTTCCCAGTATCTGACCATCAGAGGCATTCTTCCTTTGAACCTGGAAGTCCTATTTGGTTATCATGGCTAATAGCCGGCGATAAATCTATCCTGCACAATCATCTTATAAATCTATCAAAGCCAGGAGCTAGCAGTGAATGCCACAAGTCAACTACCTATTGTGTAAGGTAGTACTTCCTTTTTTCTGAATTCAATCTTCTGCCAATTAGTTTCACTGAGTGACTAAGTGTTAGCATTATGGAAGAGGAAGAAAAGGTTCTGGCTATCTTCTTTCTCAATACTGTGCGTAATTTTGTAGACTTCTATTGCCACATTTTCCCCAGCTCTGCAATATCCTTTTTTGAGATCTGGTGACCAGAATAATATACAGTATTCCAAATGACACTGCACCAGCTACTTGTACACACAGAGCCAGTCAGGGAGGAGGCAAGAGGGCCATTTGATACGTTTCACAATTTAGTGTTCTATTCTTGTAATCTGCCCTGAGCCTTTGGGAAAGGGCAGAATAGAAATCTGATAAAATGAGCTATTAATTATTATTAATAGATATTAATAAATAAAATAAAACCTAATAAATTAAATAAATCTAATAAATAAATACAACATAAATAAATGACTCATTTTCCCCCCATTCCTATTGGACCAAAATGTGACACACACTCTCATCTTAGAGCTGTAAATGTAAGCAAATAAGAGACGTGGTTCAGTAAAATACATAACTTTTTGTTAACTGGTATAGATCTTGCCATATTAAAGAGTTAATTTTTCTCATAAATATTAATAAAATATATTGGTTATTATATCTGGGACCTCAAAAGCTTGAAGTGTGTCATGGATCTCTATACTGACAATTTTATTTTCAGTCCCTTGTCTAATGGTTCCTGGAATGGATTTGCCTTTTTAAAAAAAAACCATGAACACAGCTATTTATGACTGCCATTTCTTTGTGCCCACTCAGCAAAGAATGATTTTAATGCCTCTAAAATGGGGGGGGGGGGGGGGTGTTTCTGAACTTGACATTGAGGATCCCTAGGGTGAGGGCTGTAATCCCTGAGAAATCCATCCATTTGGATGGGGGAACACAAGGTCAGAGTTAGAAAGTGTTGTGCCTTTTACTGCTTCTGGACTAGAATAGAGAGGCTTTTTTCTATCTGGCTGAAATGAGGAGGGAGGATTCTTAGGTGAAGATACAGTTCGTACCAGTGAGGTTTGGGGGATGGGGGTTGCACATGAAATCATGTTTGTCTTGAAAATCAGTGAACTGAGCTGAACATGTGCCATTATGATACAAAAGAATCTGAACAAGATTAGTTAACAAACAAGAGGACACGAATCTGAACCCAAATAAAATGTCTGTATGCATCTCCAGAAGAGAACAGACTGCCCATGCATCCTGCCGGCTAACTCACTTGCAAGTCCTCTTACTGCCCATAGGACAGGTGCTCAGCACTGTCCTGCACTATGCAATCAGAACCAGTCAGGTTTTCTCAAAGTCGTTCCGGACCCTGGAGCTGGAGTACAAGGCTCACACCTAGCAGACCAGTTGATCCAGCAAGGCAGTCCTCCCAAACCTCAGCTTAAGCAGGGTGGGAGGTAACTGGGCCCAGCTGCACTGCAAGGAAGGATTCATTTCAGAGCACTATTCTAGCTCCACGGTGGGATCACACGCAGCCAGTCTGGCACTTTACCTCCTTTGCACTAATGTGTCCCAGGCCTTCTGCTGCTGCTTTTCCTGCAGACTGGGAGCACGTCCTGAGGGGCTATGGACCTGGGTTGCATCCTGCCAGGAGAAGACCTGGTGACTTTCTCAGGGGCCGGTGGTGAGGTCTACTTCACAGACAGAGCATAGCCAGAAAATTTTGAGTGGTGGGGCATTGGGAAATCCAGGGGGCGAGGGAGTGGGAGAGAGAAGGGGTGGGGGAGAAGAAGACCTCTACCCCACCTCTCCGACTGTCAGAGAGGCACAGGCTGGCTGGGTTTCCTTCCTGCTTCTGCAGCTAACTTCAGGAAGCAGGAAGAAAACCCAGTGAACCCACACCTCTCAGACATTTGGAGAGATGGGGGGAGGTCTTCTTTCAGCACCTCCCCCTGTGCCACCCCCCACCCCCCTCTGTCAGACAGGTGTGAACTTGCTGGGTTTTCTTCCTGCTTCTGCAGCCTCAGCTGCAGAAGCAGGAAGACCGCAGCCTGCATCTTTCTGACTGTCACAGGTGGTGGTGGCACCCTTCCATGTGCGGGTGGGCAGGGCTAATGGGTGAGGGGACAGGGTCCCAAAATGCCTCACCATAGCCATACACCTGCTCACAGGCTCTGGCAGGGTGGCCTCGGGCACTCCTGGAACACTGTCAGCAGGTGCTTCTGCAGTGCTGGTCCTTCCTTGGTCCCTCTGGTCTTCCTTGGCCACTAGCCTCAGCTCCTCAGGCTCTTCCTCTGAAGACTCCAAGTGACTGGGCTGCTCAGAGGGGGTTATGACAGGCACCTTGTGCAGCTAGGAGCATGGGTGACAGGAGAACAGTGGGTGGTAGCAGTAGGCTGTGCCCAAACCCTGGGCCCCAGCAGCTGCTCCACCTCAGGGTATGCTGATGCTGGCTCTGAGTTACAATGACTAGAGCTATATGAAGGGATTAATTGTACCAATCATGACTTCACACATGTTCTTTGGGGCTTTTTCCTGTTCTGTAGTGCTACCAGCCAAGCTGGGGGATGCACATGTGAAGGGGACCAAGATGTCTGCACCTATCCAATGACTGAAAAGTTGGCCCACTGAGATTTTGTTTTGCTTGTGCTTCAGACAGAAAACAGTAAAACTAGCATGATAAGAACAATATGCTGTTTCCTGCATGTGCTCCCTGACTGGTGGGGAGCAGCATGCAGAAGACCAGCAGTGTGCAGTCCTGGCTAAGACCACTTCTGTTGAGGAAGGGGATCTTCTCTCCTGCCTGGTCCTACCCCTTGCTGTGCCAGCTACAACAAATCTCTGGCTTCCTAAAAACATTGCATAATGTGCCACTATAGGTGGGTAGAGAACAAGCTGACAAACTTGACCATTTTCACTGACTTTCCTGCAAACCTTCTCACTGAGTGCTTTGCATGCAAATGCCATCATCGGCACCAGCTGCTATAGCAACCAGGATATTTAGGAAATGATTTCAAGTGAATATCACAGACATCCAATACCACAAGAATTGAGCTTTCTAAGGAGTAAATAGATATGAAAGCTTTTTGTTTGTTTAATGCCTTGAGGGGGGTTATTGTAATAGTTTCATGTCATTCTTCTAAATCAATAGATAGTCGTATGGGTTAATCAGCTCCGGGTCATATTGAAGACCCTTTATCAGGTCAGATTAAATGACTCTTAGATGCTCTCACTTGTTCATGTTGCTTTTACTGCCATGATATAGGGTAGGACACTGTAAGTGGCTTCAATAGACTCCAAAGGGTCATAGTACTGTTTAGGATTGCACTGTGCAACACCTAATGCTGCAGATGCTCATCAGAACTTTAGCAAGTCCACTCCAGTTCCCTGGCTTCTACAGAATTCCATAAGTTTGGCACTCATGAGACACCTCATTCTCTTTGGGGATCTAATTACTTTGTTTTGCACCATTAAGTGACACTTGCAAAGCAACAAAGAAATAATGTCTCTCTCTGAAGATCAAGCATTGGCTGAAATTGCCATTAGTTATCTCAATCTATAACGTTGTGTCATATCACCAATAATAAATGACAAGTGGGGACCAGCAAGCCACTTGCAGGAGTGGCCATCCCATTCCCCCCACCATTGACACCCCCCCCCCCACACACACACACACACTTCTCCCAGTGTCTCTTTCTCCCTCCCCATCCCCACTCTTACTTTTGCTCTCTTCCCCCCCCCCAACATGTTTACTGACATTCCTTTTCTTTCTCCCCCACCCCATCAATCTCCCTGCCCATACTAGCAGCAGTGGCTTGCTTAGCCGCCCAGAAGTTTTGCCTGCCTCTACCTCCCACAGCTTCAACACCTCGATGGGGGTGGGGGTGGCTTGCCCCACTGGCAGCTTTGATGTCTTGACGGCAGTGGCTTTCCTGGCCCCCTGGTGCCTTCACCACTTTGATGGCTCACTCAGCAGCTTGCTGAGTCTCTTCCCCACCTCAAAGATGGCAGCAGCTCCTCCCCCACCCACCTGGGGCTTTGCTGCCTTGATGGCATGGTGGGTGGAGGAGCAGTGGAGCCTTGTCCATGCATGTGCAGATAATGCTCTCGCTTTGGGGGGGGGGGGTTAAACTCCACAATGTATTTTTTAATGTTTTCAGGGTTTTTTGCAAGCCGGGGGCGGGGTAGAGGCAGAATCTGTTTTCTGTCTGTGTGGGTCCAGTCCACAGATTTAAGTGTCTGCAGATGGGGCCACATTTGATTTTTAGATATAGGATACTACCATTATAAACTAACAGTTTCATCCAAAGCAGAGTTACACCCTTCTACGTCCATCAAAGTCAGTGGTGATCTGGCAGCATCACTGAATGAAGTTTTGCCTTGAGTTTCTGTTCTTATCCTTGACAAACGAGAAGGAAATGTTGGATCATCTTCAAAGCCTTAGCTGAAGTACTTGACCTTTGTTTGTTAATTTCCTTTCTATCAGAGCTTTCTTCCATAATGGAACTCAAGGTAGTTTATAGAGAGATCATTAGAACATTCCCAGCCAGATCTGCTTCACTTCAGCAAAGGTGCTGTATTGTATCTCCTCAGAACTTAAACTCTTTTTCAGTACTTTTCACCCATATATCAGACCATAAGATCTGGTTCTGTATTAATATTTTAAAATATTCAGTACACACTGACATTTTAAAAGTGCTTGTCCATACACACAAGTTTTCCTTAGTATTGCTAAAAGAATTTAGCATATTTTTAGTCTGATAATTGGTCTTGCTCCAGGAACAGTCAAGTTTAGGCTCATTTTCAACAATCCATTTCATCCAGACCCTGAGCATGGATTTGCAATAACATTCTAATTTGCAGAAACAGTTCATGCATGACAAAACATTTAAAGGTCAATAAATACAACAAAGCTTCCATTCTAACATGGCAGTCACGGACTGCCATTCCACCACAGATTCCATTGCGTCCATCTATACTGCTGAATAGAAATGCAGCAAGTCCTTTAGCTTTCCTGCAAGGTTATCATCCAGTCTAATAGCACTGAAACAGTTCAAAAACAAAACTCAGTCCTACATTCTGCAATGCAGTGCAAAAAGCAGAAAGGACCAGAAAAATGTTCACTGTATTAGTGCCATATCCTGCCTTGCCAATGCACCATGACAACAGGAGGTCATCCCAGTTGAGCAACATAAGGGCATAAATGCACTAGTGCAAAAGACAGTCCAGCTGATGTAATGCAAGGCTTAGCCTGAGTGAGATACTGGGGTGGAGACAAGGTATCACGATACAGGTCGGGAGCAGGAGACAGGGAGACCTCTCTTGCTGTACTGGAACACTGTTGCAAGCAAGAAACACGAGCATTAATCGAATAAGACAAGTAATGAATCCTAGGTTTGGGGCCAGACAGTCACTGTAGAATACAAGCAGCACACATATGAAAATGCTATTCTGTATCAGATGACCTACTGGCATAACCAGGCACTGATCTGGTACTGTCACAGATTCCAATGCTAACACTCGGGTGAGAACAGACCTCAGTGGGAAGGGAACACAGTATGTGCATCAAGGAGGTAACCTACTGAGCAGTGACCACAGCAAACACCAGGGAATAAAAGGCTACAGGATTCCCAGATGGGAACAGTATGCTGAACAGTTTACACTGGCATTATTACAGGACAGCCCTTTGCAAGCCCTCGCAATAGAATGGATCTGGCAGCATTACCAAATGAAGCTTTCCCTTGTGTTTCTGTTCTCATCTTTCACAAACGAGAAGGACAAAACCTGAAGCCTGTAGGCTGGCACTGAGTAAATCTGAAAGGCAGCCAGAGCTAAAAACATCATTGTCAGGGTTGGTTCCAGTGACAAATAATCAATGCCACTGGCATTCAGTGGAAGGCACGCATCTCTCTGTTACCTGTCTGAAAACAAACCCAACCATTTAGAGCACGTCATTCTCATGAGCTCTGACTCAAAACCTACTTCAAATGTTATCCAGGCTGAGCCCTCTTGTGTTTCCTAGTCCGCAACAACTTCTGCCCACGATTTTTCATACCATTCATCTTGGCCTACCCTGTTCTGCTGTGTGTTTTAAATAAATTCATGCCCCCTTTAAACACCCATGGAGGAATCCTGGGTCCATTATACACTGCTATGATTCAGCCCCACAGGGCTGGGTCAATTTTGAGAGTCTTTGCCATTCCATTGACACATATTTGATAGCAAAACTAGTGGCCTGGCTCAGCCATAGTGTGTGTGTGTGTGTGTGCGCGCGCGAGCGCGCGCGTGTGTAATATGCTATGGCTGCTCAGCAGTTAGAATAGATTAGGGGTGGCCAAAATGCAGCTCGGGAGCTGCATGTGGCTCTTTCACACAGTCTAATTTAATGTTAATAAAAAGCAAATTTGCATATTTTTCAAAAAAAATGTGTGTGTGATATCTGTTCATGTCTTGCGGCTCTCAAACATCTGACATTTATTCTATGTGGCTGTTACGTTAAGCAAGTTTGGCCACCCCTGGAATAGATGATCTCCGACCAAGGAGAGCACCTAAGAAGTGCCACCTGTTCCTTATGCCCACTCTCTTCTCGGCCAGCTGGATGACCACACTACATGCTTGAAAGAGGAAAGAGTGGTAAGAAGACATGTGGGAAGAGAAATGCCCAGCAGTGCCGGCCAAGATGGTACTTCTCTAGTTCATCTCTGCCCTTTGCCCCAACTGCATCATGCCTTCCCCACCATTCAAGACCAATTTCACACCTATTTTCCCCCCAAAGTCCTCTTTTTGTTAGTAATGAAAATCAGAGGAGGAGGAGGAGGAAGAAAATAAAAGAGGAACAAAAAAAGGAGTTATATAAAAAAATAGCGGCAGCATATATTCCTCTCTGTTCAGGTAATTGAGCCTAATATACCACTCAAGCATTAAACGGTGATGTTTGTGACACGGGTATCCAACCTGGAGAATAGCATTGCAACCATATTAGTGTTTGCTCACCTGCTGCGGCACCATTGTTTAAACAGGTATTATTAAAACACTGCCTGTTCGGTTTGATAATGTTAGCTACAAATAAGAGGACAAAATTGGCCCCCCTCTCGTGCATTTTTGTCTACCTTGTCCAAGTTCCTCTTTTGAGACACTGTAGTAGCCGAAATGGTGATTAATAGAGTCAACTGGAATGCCTATTCATACTTGCTGCAATTCCAGCTACAAAAGGCTAGCATTTACTGTTATTTGAGCAAGGAGAGGGGAGTACAAAATCCACACCAAGTTCTTGAGAAACTGGCATTGTCAAAACTCATTTGGCTCAGTCAGGGTGCAGCTGTGGTTCTCCAGCCCATCATGTTCCATCAGTGGAACAGGAATACTTGCAAGGTTATTCCAGAAGGCAAAAGCCCCAAAGATAAAATATTAATTGCATATGAATATTTCATTCAGCTGAAGATATTAGTCCTCTGAAACCCCAATGCGCCTTATACGGGATCCAGGGAGAAAAGAGATGGGGAAAGTAGAGAGAGGCAAAGGGCAGGGAGATGGAAAAACTTTGCTCTCAGGAGCCATGAAGGCAACTGCAGGCCTACAAAGTCTCTCGCTATAAGCTCTGTATAATGAATCATTTTCTCTTCTTGTCTCGGATAAAGTAAGACTAAGAAACGGAGTGCCTTAATAAGCTAGCACATTTACACCAATGCTTCTTCAGGTGCCACTTGTCTTAAAGACTGAGATGTCTAAATGGACCAATACTGAAGAATATTAAAGTTGTTCATTTTTAAAAATAATGTTATTGTTTTGTTCTCATTCTCAACAAGCTCTGGGGACATTTGTCCATGTTAAGGCACAAGCAGCTCTTTTAATCAGTTCTGTCAGTCACGGCATACATTCCCATGCCCCGTGAAATTACCATATCCTAGTACAGCAAAATAAAATCCCCTTGGCATTTTGGCCAGACAGATTTCTATCATATGTTTAGCTATATCTATGATTGGTCTCGAAACCTAGTGAATCAGGGATCTGAAAGTATTCACTTTGGGGTGAAATATGTTTATTGATTAAAATATTTATATCCCACTTCTCACTAAAGTAGGAATGCAGTGTACAAGTGCATAACAAAAAATCCCTACAAAATAATACATTAACTAAATAACAATAGCCTAAGAAATGGAGAGCAAGTAAAATAAAAACAAAAAAATAGATAAGAATAAAGAAAAAAATTAAACACAATAGGACTCTCCATAACAGAAGTATTGGTCTGAATGTCACTGATGAAGAGGCCCAGGGAGTTTCCCTGGCAAGATGGTTCTACAGTTTCAGTACCATAGCTGTAAAATCTCTGTCACATGTAACCTCCACTATACATTAGAGGCTCATGCAGCAGAGTAAGATCTCAAATTTCAAGCAGGTTACAGTAGGAAAGGTCATATCCTAGACACTATGGAACATTCAAGGTCAAAAACAGCACTGAATAGTGTCTGGAAATCACAGGCATCAACTTCAAGGGGGCTGGGGAGCTGGAGCCCCTCCTGAACTTTTCCAGGACATGCTGAGCCTCCCCTGGAGACAATGGCCTGTAATGTCTCTGGCCTAGCCCCAGCCCCCCCCCCCCTGGAAATTGGAAAGTCTACGCCCACGCTGGAAACCAGTGAAGTGAATAGTTAAGGGGCATGATAGGATGCCCTTGGCCTGCTCCAGTCAAAATTCTGGCAGCTGCATTTGGAACCACTTTTCTAAACACTTTCCAAAGACAGCCTCGCAACAAAGACAGTCCCACATGATGCAGTCATACAGTCAAGGTGTCAGTAGGTCATGGGGTACTGTGGCTAGATGCTGTGACTCTGCACATTTGGTAGACAACTTTCAAATGGTATAAGGCACTCTTGGCCATAGCCATCACTTGGATACCCAGGAGCAATGATGGTCCAAGAGTATCTTCAAACCATAAACCCAGGTTTTAAGAGGTGACTGCAACCCCATCCCAAACCCATCCCCATCCCTTCCCATTCCAAAATTCCCTACCAACAGCATCTTCCTCTCCTGTCATTTGCTCCAAACACATTTACTTTCTTTTGGTATACTTCAGATGTGTACAATCAAAACTGGTGCTCTTTATTTTGTCACCAGTGGAAAGAGAATTAAATCATTCAAATAATGGGAGAAATCACTTCATTTTCCTAATAAATAACCGTAACAAAGTCCTAAAAGGGATTATATCTGGACAAAATGAAGATTCGCAATATATGCAGAAATGGCAACCAGCGTATTCCAATTGCCTAGATCAATGAAATCATGTGTTGCTGTGGATGTGCACTTAGAGAAGGAAATTCTTTAGAAGTATTTAGGTCACAAATCCTGGCCATCAGTGGCATCTGGTATTAAAATTGTAAGCATCTGCCATTTAACATTCTGTCCTAAAAACAGAACAAGTTTAACCTCAATAAATATACAGAGTGTTCTATGTGGCACAATTTCCTGATTAAATACATTTAAAGGGAAGTTGCTTTGTTTTACGGAGTCTCATTTGGAAAGCTCTCATCTTCAGCAGTATGGGCTTTTCAGCTCAGACCACTTAATTTAGCTTTTGTGGATGAGGTGGACAGAACAAAGCAAAAACATTCAGTAGATCATAATAGACTAAAATCATCACAGATAGATATAGGGATAAAATAATCCTGAAAGTACCGGCAGAAGCAGTTCAAAATAAGATTGAATTATATATATGCTCTGACAATATACAAGAATTTATCAGTAAAATAGCTGTTGTGTCAGTTTCTTAGACTTCATTCACTTTCATCTGGACATTTTAACCCCACACTGCCTTCTGAAGCTAAACAGATTTTTTAAAAGGGTTCACACACATAAAGGATAAAGCGCAACAACAACTAAATGATTGAAATCGGTTTCATAAAACCTAATTAAAGCTTCATTAACTGTGGAAATACTGTATTTGATCCTTAAGGTATGTGAAACTTCAAAGAAAAACCCATTTGCCTTCAGAAGCCAAAGTAGGTTAAAGAGACCATATGAAAGGGACCTTCAGATCTACCCACCATCACTTGCAAGAAAGCTCCACTGAACTGAGTGGAGCACTGGACTAAAGTGTTATTGTACAAAATATGGAAGTGGTCAAAACAAGCCCTCATTTTGAGGAATTTTCAGGTTCTTTGGCCCCGTGATTATAAATGATCTTCAGGACTATTTTTGGGCCGGAATGCCCCAGAACGGCATTCCCTTGGCTTGCCCGTGCGCCCTGTGGCTGCGGAGAGCCTGGGCAAGCCCCGCTTGGAGGTAAGGTGATTTAAACCACTTTCCCTTGGCTTGCCCGTGCACCCCACGGCTGTGGGGAGTGTGGGCAAGCCAGCCCTTGGAGGGAAGGCAGTTTAAACCACCTTCCCTTGGCTTGCCTGAGCATCTCGCAGCTGCGGAGAGCCCAGGCAAGCCCCCGCTTGAAGGGAAGGTGGTTTAAACCACCTTCCCTTAGCTGCCTGTGCACCCCCCAGCTGCAGAGAGTGCGGGCAAGCCAGCTCTTCCCTTGCTGCCATTATCTCCAAGGAAGGAATACAAATAAGAAAACAGCAAAAGTTCAAACACTAACTGAATCAAGGATCACATCTTTGTGGTATTTAAATTAAAATCATGCAGTGTGTAACTATGTGATATATATACATGTTGTCAATGCACTTACTATACATACATACATTATTTCTTGTCTTTAAAAATACATGCAATTTGTGGCATTTTCAAATATGAAGAAATATCACTATTTTTCTGACAAAACCTTTCAGCAACTTTCTTTTGCAGAGCCAGAGATGAACAATGCAACCTTTGCTTGTACAAGTTTAAAATGTGAATTCCCTCTGGAACCAAATCTTTTCAGTGTGATGGGGCCTTCATGATGACCTAGGATCTCTGAGCAGCTGGAGCAGAGAGGATATTTCTCCAATCCACATAGCAACTCATAATATATGAAGGTGCAATGCAAAAGAGTCGTTGGGTGTAATAATTAAAAACTTGCTTTTCCCTCACCATGACACACAGCGTATTTCCTTACACATGCAACCAGTATTTCTGAAGGACCTTGCATATTAGCTGATGTGTGGAAGAGTTGAAAGGAAACTCACATCAGCTTCTATTGATTTCAGAAGACAGCCAAGCATGTTTCCCACTCTCTTGGAGCTCACAGAATCTCCTCTTTTGGAGCCACAAGAGACTCTGCAGCAGTGCAGCACTGTCGAGGGGAGAGGCTGGTGGCAGCATGGAGAGAACAAGCATACAGCAGCCAGCATTATAAGCATGAAAACAACTTGCCTTTTCATCTGGGAAACAAACCAACCACATTAATACAATTGGGAATTCTGCTGGGAAAAGGTCACTGCAAGAAACTCCGGGAGGGAGGGAGGGCCAATGGTGAGTTAATTGTTCCTTCAGACTTAAAGGCTTGGGCATAAATACAATGCTGCAGATTTCTCTAGGCCACTGTCTGTAGTCAACTGAAAGCAAATGTGTTTGCTTCCACATAATGGCTCTGAGGCAGACAATCACCTCTTGCTTTTGTATACACATGTGCCTAGGTCAGCAACTAGTGCTCAGGGGTCAGGTCAGATGGGATGGAGATTGTCAGCAGCTATCCTTGCTAGAGCCACTATGCTCTCCACACACCTGTCTTATCCTTGGGAAGGAAGGGCAGCTATTCCTCCTCAGGGGTCTGGATTAAGCCACTGGACCTCCAAACCCTCCTTAGGATGCCTGAAAAAATCCCAGTTAGCAATATCTTGGAATATTATAACGACTGTGATGAAGTTTGCTTGTAACAGGCTTGTCATATGCATTTTCACTGCTCAGCATACACATTCCTATGACGTGTTGGGCACCTTAGCTTGAAACTCTTACTCCATTCACCATTTAAAGCTAGACAATTTGAGCTACTGTTGTCCTGCTTCTGCATATGCATAACTTGCATCCATCAGACCAGGCAGCTGAAATCAGTGGCCAGTATCAGCACATGTGCCAAAAGTAATTACTTTAACCCTTTACTGTGCCCTTCCTTCCTGTTAGATGAAATTGACCTGAGGCTTATTCAATTATATGCCATTTTATGAACCCTTGGCCTGGTTCTGTTCAGAGTCCAGCCAGTTCATCATCATCAAGGCACTGTGTAGTTGCCAATGCACTGTGCTGCCTGCCCACTCCCATATGTCAGTTCTCAAATGGCATGGCAAGAACATGCATGCTCCTGGAACACGAGGAATCAATTTAGAACTTGGAGGGGGAGGGGTTCAGTTGTGAAACTCATAATTTCCATCCTCAAATACAATCTGAGTGGAGCAGGGAACTGCAAACACTAATTTACTATTAATCAATACTTTGCAAACATTTAGGAGAGATGAAGATCTGAGTGTGCCAACAAGAGGGGGAACGCTGTTTTCATTGGTCTTCTCCTCCCAACTGCCAGATCCCAGTAACTGCTGCACATCTAATGTATTTACTTTATTCAAAACATTTCTATGCCACCTTTCCACCCAAACAGGATAGTCAATTCTACATCAGATCAAGAGAGAGCACTGGAACCCCAGAAGAAAGAGTTGAAAACTGAAAGAGGGTTAGTATCGAGAGAGCTGACTGAAAAAGGAGGAAAGGAAGGGCATCTGGGAATAAGAGGCCAGGATCTAAAACACATCAACTCTTTTGGGAGGAGGAGAAACCTGTTTCCTGCCTTCTTCAGTACCTTAAATGTGTGTTGCTAGGCCCAATTTCTTAGATGGCCAGTGACCACTGGGTACCAAGATTTTTGCATTCCTGATCAATATGATATACACACCCTATATCTATATATATAAAAGAAAGTACACTCACCGTAAAATCAATGCCCAGGCCAAACCACTGAACCTAGAAACACCAAATTCAGGGAGAACATACCTACCACAGTGTAGGTGCTCACTAAGAAGGTATTTTTAGAAATTCGACCCCTAAGTGGGTCAAAAGGGGGAAAATGTGCTCCCCCCATTGATTCCTATGTGGCTGCCTCCTTGCACCCCCCCCCCCACCTCTCTGGTTGGTCAGCTGCAGAGTTCAGCATTCTGAGGTTAAAAAAAACAGTTACAGGAGACTGCAGACAGCTAATGGCAGCTGAGGAAATCAGGAATGGCCAACAACCACCTGTGAGGTGCAGTGATGCTGCTGGCCCAGCCTCTCCGATGGCTTCCAACACACTCCCCCTCACCTCCTACACCTAACAGGCGGTTGGTTGTCTGTCAGGTGCAGCAGTGGTTGCAGGGTGCTTAAAGCCAGAAGGGAGCCCACCCCAGTAGTAATGCCTTAGTGATCCTGCTGGCCCCACTTTACAGTGGCTTCTCTAATACTCCTTCCCCTCCCCCTCCTACACTGGACAGGCAGCTGCCTGTCAGATGTAGGAGAGAAGGTGGGATGCTTACAGCCACCGGGGAGGTTTGCTCGGCAGGATTGCCTTAGCCCTGCTGCTGGCCCAGCCTCCTGGATGCCTTTAAACATAATCTCCCACACGCACACCAAACAGGCGGGTGTCTGCCAGGTGTCGGAGCAGGGCTAGGGTACTTGTACGCTACAAGGAGGAGGCAACTTAGGAATGTAGCAAAGACATTTGCACATAGTACACCTGTGGGGCACTGAGCTGTGCAGGCCAAGTACCAGCAAGATCACCCTGAGGTGCTCAGAACAACACAGTCCCCATATGAGCAAAACAATCCAGGAACACCAGTAGAAAGGCCATCACTTTCGTGGAAGGTGGCAGGAGCTGACTTAACAGATGACTGCTTCTTAAATAGATAGTTCTATGTTGCCTGCTCCAGAGTGAGCTCACCAAGCAGCCTGGTGATCCTAGCACCTGAGGGCAGAACCATCAATGTGGACTACAGAGAGGTCCTTCAGTAGAGAAGGGGGGGGGAGTATGTATGTCTCACTTCATTTTTTACACTACAACCTTCTCCATTAGAATTCCTACAACAAATGTTACATTTCAAACTTCACATCATCAGTATTATAACTGGATTTACGGAACTTAAATAACATAGCAAAGCACGGATATCAGGCTAAGTTATAGATATATAGATATAGATATGAAATGGCACTTATTAAAACAAGAATTTTGAAAAACATGAGCTATCTGCAAGGAATGGTAGCAACTGGCAACAGAGCTTCACTCTGCTTGCTTGCTTGCAGCAGTGAAAGCATTCCAGAAGGAAACTAATGAATCCAGCCCCAACCCACATCCCTACACACTGCACTTATTAGTGTAATGCCTGCATTTGTCATCTGGTGAACCTTTCCAGATCGGTGTCATAGCTATGCTGAGAACTCTTGCTTTAATATAAAAAGAAGTTTAACAGCAGGAGCACTGTAAATCGCTCCAGCAGCACTGTGTGAGTTGCTATCTCCTAACTGCTAGACCTGTTATGATAAAGTTCTCCCCTAGTGTGTTCTAAAAGCTATTTGCGCTGACATGTTTCAGGGCTAGAAAGGAAATTCTCTGGCAACCTAGATAATGAAAGAGCATATAATTCCTCTCAGCCATCTTGGCTGCAGTCAAGAGAAGGTATTTTCTAGTCAATTTTATATGGATAAAGTGATATTAATGAAGCTGTATTTGCCAAGGCACAACAAACGGTGTTTTCTGCCAACACAGTTGAACCAACATTTTGTTTTCTCCCCAACATTTTGGTCATTGCCACAGCTAGTAGGGGCTTGAAGGGCATCCCATGCCATAGTAGCTGGAGAAGTGTCTTTCACTTGCTTGCATAAATCCCTGGACCCTGACCTAGCTGCTTAACCTCAGCAATTTACCTCTACAGAGAAGACCATGCTGCCAACAGATTAAACTACCTGCTTAGCTATGTACCCGCCACCGACTCACTTGGCTTCCTTGGCCAGCCTGCTTAGCTGATACTTGCCCATCCCTCCCTTGTCTGGATTTCCAGATATCTAGCTTTATATTGACTAAATCTGAATGGACAGTGCAGTCAATACTTCTTAAGATATCTGACATTCCAACATTGCTACATCTGGCAATGATGTATAGTCAAAGGCAAGTTCCAGGTAGCCAGAGCTATACATTGCAATTCAAGGCATTATCTATTTTAAAAGTAAGCAAAATTAGATTATATGCATTAACAAGACATCAAAGCATACTCTAATATTTTGCTTAGCAATGAGAGCTGAGAGGGCTCTGGAAAGCAAATCAGCTCTCATGTCCAGCAGATGAAAAGCACTTCCACTTTTTTTCTTCTGGATTCCTGGATAATCAAGGGAGTTGTTCAATTTAACTACAAAAGCGAGTGGGTATTATGGGACTGAAAAGGAAACAAAATTGCCCAGAAGTGAAGTGTTGCATTTATTTAAACAATTTGAAGGAAGACTAATTCATCCTGCTCTTCACTGTGCCTTTTTTCTACAGCACAAATTGAAAAGGATATACTTTAGCTTGTGTCTGAAATATCTCCTCAAGGATCTACTGTTCAGTCAATCAGCATTAACATTTCTCATTCTTGATGTATAAAGTCTTGCTAAAATGGTTTAATGCTGATGAAATGGTAAAAGAACAAATGGTAAAATGGGCGATAAACTTTAACAAAGACATTGAAATGGAATCTTGGGAATTTTTATGGAAAAATGCTATGAGTATATCTACGTGTTATAACTTAAAAGAAAATTGTTTTAAAATGATGTATAGATGGTATATGACACCAAAAAAAATTGCAAATATTGGTCAAAATATGTCTAACAAATGTTGGAAGTGTAAAAAGAAAGAAGGGTCTTTTTATCATATGTGGTGGACTTGTGATAAAGCAAAGACTTATTGGTCAAAAATACATGCAGAAATGGAAAAAATCTTGAAATGTACATTTAAGAAGTTGCCTGAAATGTTATTGCTAGGACTTAAACTAGAAGAGATAAATGTAAAGAAAAGGACAATAATATGGTATATGATTACAACAGCAAGAATGGTGTATGCACAAAACTGGAAAAATGAAAAAATACCAGAGGTGTGGGAATGGTTGAAAAAACTGTTATATATGGCTGAAATGGATAAGTGGACTAGAAAATTGAATAATCTCTACTCAGAGACCTTTCTGGAAGACTGGAAAGATTTGAAAGAATATGTTGAAAAGTATTGGGATATGAAAAACTATATCTATACATGGTTATAATAGCATAAAGGAATAGAAATATATTATATGAATGTTTTAGTTAAAATTAGACAATGAAACTGTTTTTATTTAGAAATACATAAGAGTATAGAAAATAAGAATTGGTGTATAAGTATAAGTATTTTAAAGCTATATAACCGTTACCAGAAACGAAACATAGATATAAGTATTACTATTTTGAATAAAATGGAAAATGTGTTATGCTTCAGATGTGGTGGGAAACCACCAAAACAAGATAAAAATAGAATGTACAAATAGAACAAAATGGTATCTAATATGGAAAAAGGGATTTGTATAAGGTTAAATGTATTATTTTCGATGTTTTTTTTTTTTGAAAAATAAAAATTTCTTTACAAAAAAAAAAAAAACATTTCTCATTCTTGCAGTAACGGCTGGATTGCCATCTTTAAAAAAAAAAAAAGAATTATACTAGATCCCTAAATAACCAGCTCTTCACTCATCTGCCACTTAAAATCTCTGCTATAGTAACCAAATATCCCAATAAAAATATGGTGAGATTTGATGAAAGTCAGTTTCCTAGTAGACGTCAAAAGAACTGGCAAGACAATACATCTGGCAGAATAACTTGTCTCAGCATAGCAACTCATAGGTTAGGCTGTAATGTTTTATATAATAATCAGTACTTTCTAACAGGTCACTTCAGCATTGAATACCTTTGTTTAGACTTCAACTGGATTAATTAGGTGTGGAGCCAACTGAAGTCTAAACCAAGGTATTCAATCTGAAGTTACCTGTTAGAAAATATTGATTATTATATAAAACATTACAGCCTAACCTATGAGTTGCTATACCGAGACAGCAATACTACCAAAGCGTCCTAAAACTCTGTGGTCTGTGACTATAATGGGCAATGGAATGTACCATGAATCTTCAAACATATAAAAGGAACTGCAGTTGGCCTGAGCCAACTCTACATGTACATGACAGCCATTTCAGTAATTGCATCTCCAGCTAGAGATATTTTGCAAAAACTTGCCTTTTGCGCATTTGCCCCCAGGTTGGTTCAGAGCAATGGTAACACAAGAAAAATTGGACATGTAAGCAAGGAATACTGGGGAATTAAACAACTTTCAGGTTGATGATGAAGAAACTGAAATTGTTCAAGATTTTCTATTCCTTGGCTTCATCAGCAACCAAAAGGGAGACTGCACCCAAGAAATCAGAAGGAGATTGAGATGGGGGGGGGGGCATTCATGAGGGAGCTGGAAAAGAACTTTAAGTGTAAGGATGTGCTACCAGTGACCAAGATCAAGTTAATTCATACCTTAGTATTCCCCATTACTATGTATGGGTGTGAAAATTAGACAATGAAGAAAGCTGGCAGGATTGATTCCTTTAATATGTGGTGTTGGAGGAGAGTTTTACAGATACTGTGGAATGCCAAAAAGACAAATAAGTGAGTTCTAGATCAAATCAAGCCTGAACTCTCCCTAGAAGCTAAAATGACTAAACTGAGGATATCGTTCTTTGGTCATATTATGAAAAGACAAGAGTCACTGGAGAAGAAGATAATGTTAAGAAAAGCTGGAAGCCACAGGAAAAGAGGAAGACCCAACATGAGATGGATTGACGCAATCAAAGAAGCCACGGCCCTCAGTTTGCAAGACCTGAGCAAGGCTGTTAACGATAGGACATTTTTGGAGATCATCAATTCACGGTCTCCATAAGTGACTTGACAGCACTTAACATGTAACACACACAAGCGATCGTTTGAGAATTACAGTTGCCATAAATGGAATGGGATTTTATAGTTTCTAGCAATACCTCGCAAACCTAGATAAAAACATTTGTAGAACCAAATTATTAGAAGGCAGGAAATGTCATTCTTTCCATGAACTGCAAAGAATATTTAATGCCAACCATATGAATAAAGTGTAACTACTTCTAAAGATGTATTCATTAATATCTTTTGCAGAAAATTTCACAAAGTGGAATTTTTAAAGTAATAGATTCCTATACCTTGCTTAAGATAGTAAGTGTTGCTGCTTTGTTTTGAGTTACTTTATTCAATATTTTGTTTAAAAAAATCATAAAAGCCTGAGCATGGACCCCAGACATTGTTTGACAGATCTGTGTTTCTTTTTAAGTATCTTAAAGACTCTTTAAAAAGCGGGGTCCTGATGAAAGCTTTTTTGTCAGCTGAATCGCAGCATCTTAGGGAACTGGGGAAAACAGAGAAGGCAGCTTGGGTAAGAAAGCAAACAGAAACTATCATTCCATCAATAAAGGTCAGTGGCTGTCTTGTACTTGCTAGTTTCAACACATGAGCTTCCCTTGATGATTTAGAGTAAATGGAAACCAAGTCACTGGGTAAATGGTTACCAATACCATCTGGCTATCACAGATGGGTCTATACTGTGGGTCTTGTATATTGGAGCTCTTTTCCCCATCCTTCCTCATGGAGGACTTTGAAGGAGGAAAAGATGCAAGAACAATGACAGCAAACACTATAATTCTGTCTGTTGAGCTCCATTGACGTTAGTGGAAATTACAATTTTCTGTTCATATAACTCTGCTTATTATGTGACATTTTTTCCACTGAACTGTAAAACTTGGGCTGTATCTGAGGATGCAGGTTGGAATATGCACCCTTCTCCCAAATAACTCTTTGCATGCCAAAAACACAAATGTCTGGAAGATGGGGAAAAGTGTAGAAAAGGGCAATGAAGATGATTAAGTTGTTAAATACCTTTCTGAAGAAGAAAGGCAAAAAGAGTCAGGATTTTCAGTTTATAGAAAAGATGAGTGAGTGGGAGAACATGATAGAAGTTTATAAAAATAAGCATGGAGTGGAGAAACTGGTGAGAAAGATTTTTTTCTCCCTCTCCCATAATGTTAGAACTCAAGAGAACCCTCTAAAGTTGACAGACAAACAGAATTGCTTCCTCATTCAATGATTTATTAAACTGTGGCATTCACTGCCAGTAAATGTAGTGACAATCACTAGTTCAGATGACTATATGAGGTAATAGAGAGATTCATGGAGACTAAGTCCATCAGTGGCTAGTAGAAGACAGAGACTTCATTTAAAAAAAAAATTAAAGCTGGGAATACAGAGAGTGATTATGACAGGTTTCTGAGAGGTCATTGTCACCACAAATTTGGGTTGTCAATTCTGCCCTTGGAAATTCCTGGAGATTTGGGGGGTAGAGCTTGCAGAGGGCAGAGTTTGAGGAAGGGATAGGCCTCAGTGGGGATTTGATTCCATACAGTCCACCTTCTAGGGATGCCAGCTTTCAGGTGGGACCTGGTGTCCCCCGGAATTAACAGCTTATCTCCAGACTACAGAGATCAGTCCCCCTGAAGAAAATTGATGCTTTAGAGGGTGGACCTTATGGCATTTTACCCCACTGAGGCTGAGGACAGACTGGCAATGTGGGGCGGGAGAGCTCCACTTCAGAAGTGGGGGAAGGGAGGGAGTTCAGACAGCCACAGCTGTCCTTCATCTCCCTTCCATACTCACCCATTTGTGAAGTGGTTCCCTGCCGCCTCAGACAAACACCGGCAGAAAGCAGTGTCCAGGGGCCTTCCTGCACCTGGATTCCGCTTCCTGACTGTGTGGACAGGAGGAGGCAGGATTCAAGCAGAGGCAGAGGTGTGAATGTGCCACTTTGGAGAGATGCGCATGAGTGCATGAGCGCCCATGCGCACAAGCAGCCCCAATGCAGGAGGTGGGGAGATTTTTAATTTTTAGACTGCTGCTGTGGCCTATGTGCATAGGTGCCCATGTGCATATTGCCGAAATGGCCCTGCCATGAGCCGCGGAGGCCAGCCCTCCTGGGGCCGCTCTGCAGCAGTCTGAATGCTTCATTCCGGCATGCTCCCGCAGGAGTCTGGCCAGTGTGAATGGCCAGCCCCGGGCCAGTTTTCCCCTGCGGCTTTTGGCCCCACTGTGGTTCCGGGGCAGATTACCAGTCTGTCCTCAGCCAGTGGTCCCAGTTCTCCCCAGACTTCATCCCCAAATCTCCAGTAGTTTCCCAACCTGGATCTGGCAACCCTACCCCCCAATCCCTTTGCTGGTGGCTAAGGGGGACCTGGCAGCCCTACTACCCTCTAAAGCTGCCATTTCTTCCAGGGAGACTGATCACTGTGGTCCAAAGATCAGTTGTAATTCCAGAAGACCTCCAGGCCCCACTTTAGGCTGTCCACCCTACTAAATGCCTTCAGTAACTATGAGCCTGTGGACCACTGGTCTGATCCAGCAGGCCACCTCTTATGACTATAGCCTCATTGTCTTCCTTTTCTAGTAATTTATCAGCTGTTGTGCAGAAACATCCAAGCCCTTCTTCTACCACGTGTATCTTGTAGGGCTACATTCCATGCAGTTTTACCATATCATTCTCCTCACTGTGCAAACTAGTCTTTGAATTAGAATGTATCATTAAACAACCCATCACAAAGTCAAAGACAAAGAGTTCAGATCATTACATAGCCCTAGGGTGAAGGCATATCCCATCATGCCTGTACTTCCTGTGAAGATGGCTGTTTCTAAAGAAAAGCAAGTTTGGGAGAAGACAATTTCAAACAGACAAATGTAAGGAATGTAATGTGAGAATTACTCAATGAACATATAAAGAAAAATCAAGTGTACACTGTGTTCACTATAATTTGATAACTGGGCATTACATTTTCTCTCTACATTACCATTCCCCATATACACCAAGCTTCCCTTGCTATTGGGATGCTCTCAGTAGATACAATGCTCTGTTGCACAAAGGAACTGTACAACCAGGGTGTTAAAGTCATCTGGAGAGCATTCTTGTGCAAGTCTGTTCAGAATCCTACTCAGGTCTATTTAGTGGAGCTTACTCCCAGGAAAGTGTTCTCACGATCATACTGTCAGAGTGCAGATCTATGTCTCATTACACATTGAAAATCTTATTAAAGTGAAAGGAACTTACGCATAGTGAATTGATGTCAATATTCAAAAGGAAGGACTTTCTGCATAGCATGTTCCATAAGTTTATTCACTGCCGTGAGATGTAATCATGGACTCTTTCTTAGATGGCTAAAAATGGGGCTAGAAATATTCACAGCGGAGAAGTTAACCAAAAGTTACTAGCCATGATAATTACATGAAGCCTTGATGTTCAGAGGCAGTGGCACCTCTGAACACCAGTTGCCAGGAGAGCCCTTTCCCACATGCTCGGCTTGTGGGCTTCTGTGACAGATGGCTTCTAGTACTACCCTCCATGCACCACAGCCAATCCATAATTCCCTGCTGCGTATGCAAATCTCTAAAGTTCCCAATCAATGGGAGGTTATAGATTTGTCAGAGAGAAGGGAGGGAGAAAGTGAGTGAGAAAGAACAGACAACAGAGAAAAATTCCTTGGCCTCAGACATTGATAGAGGTAGGTGGATAGGGCTCAAGCGCTTCTAGAAAGACAAGATTAGGTTAGGTGAACTGTGATAGGGAGGTTAAGTTACTTCAGAGAAACAGTGTGTCAGATACTTGTGTGGTGGTGGAGAGAAAAATCCTGAGAGACAAGGTAGATGTACTTGTTTTGAAAGAGTTAGCTCTGGATTCCCCTGAAACAGTTCAGTTTCCCCACAGCCATAGGCGTCATCTTCAGGGGGGCTGGGGAGCGTGAGCCCGCCCTGAAAATTTCCATAAGGTGCTGAGCCTCCCCCGGGGGCAACTGGAGGGCTGAGGAGTAGGACACTGCCTGCCACTGGAGCGGCAAGGCGAGCGGTCAGGGCTGTGTTCCTCCTGACGCCTCCTGTTGGAGGGCGCCGGGCTGGCCGGCCTGCCTCCCCTCCCTGAAAAGTTAAAAAAAGACAGCTTCCCTCCTGCTTTCCTGAAAAAAGCCAAAGTGCATGAGATCCACACAGCAAAATCCCTCTCCGGAGCAGGTCTGCTTGGGGGGGGGGGGGGGGGGGGAGAATGAAGAGGAAGGCGTGCGGATAAATTGTAAACTCTCCCACCAGTCTACTGGGGAGGAAAAAAGTGCTTGCACGATTACTCGAGGCTTTAGGGCACGGAGGATACTCCACTTTATTTATTTTGCAGGGCGGGGAAGGAGACCGCAGGAGTGTGCGAGAGAGAGAGAGAGAGAGAGAGAGAGAGAGAGAGAAAGAGAGAGGGGGGGCTGGAAGGAGCTCTGTTCTGGTCCCAGCACAGCTGCCTGGTTAACAAGGAGGGAGGGCGTTGGAGTGGAGGCCTCCCAGCCTGGCAGAGCATTTGGGAACATCATCTCTGCAACCAAAATAAAACTGGCCTGGAGGAAAAGTACCAGACAGGGGGTGAGGAGGAGGGCTTGACTTGGGGAGGGGAACTGAGCCAGCCACAGCTCCAAGTCCCCAGGAGGAGGGGGAGATTGTGGGAGGGATCCCTTTCATTAGTCAGCAGAGAGGCTACTGAATAGGTGCAAGGGGCCCCCTGCAAACAGTTTATTTTAGTTTTACTCATTGACTTCATTTATTACTATGAATGATCACAGTCAAAGATTTGACAGATAGATGGTTGTTTCTGCAAAGTATACTGAGGGCTATTAGCCCCCAAACAAAGTCTGAGTCCAGTGGGCACCTTGAACACCAACAAAGTTTAATTCTGGGTAGAACTGCATGCCCAGAATTAAACTTTGTTGGTCTGAAAAGTGCCACTGGACTCAGACTTTGTTCTGTTGCTTTAGACCAACAGGGCTACCCTGCCTGGGGCTAGTTGTGCTTCCAAACTATGTTTTGGCTTAATGGTGTTGCCACAAAGCCATGGATCCATGACTTTTGTGATGCAAGCTGTACCCATGGACACATGGTGACCCAACACAAAAACACTGAGGATCCATGAGGATCTGTGCTCCAGAACAATGTTTTTGCAGAATGGTTTTGCCACAGAGATGTGGATCTGTGATGTTGTGGTGCAAGTTGTTGCCATGGGCATGTTATGTGATTTGATAGTGTGTTTGGGGTGATCCATTGCAAAAAACCCCAAGGATCCATGAGGATCCGTGCTTCAGAACCATGTTTTAGCATCATGGTGTGGCCCCGAAGCTGTGGATCTGTGATTTCTGTGCTGCAAGCTGTGCCCATGGAGATGATATGTGATCTGATGGTGAGTTCATGGTGACCTAAAGCAAAAACACTGGAGATCCTTGAGGATCCGTGGTTTGGAACCATGTTTTTGCAGCATGGTGTTGCCACAAAGCTGTGGATCCATAAATTCTGTGGTTCAGGCTGTGGGCACGGACATGATATGGGATTTAATGGTAAGTTTGGGGTGTCCCAACACAGAAACCCCAAGCATCCATGAGGATCCATGCTCCAGAACCATGTTTTTGCAGAATGGTGTTGCCATGATTTCTGCGGTGCAAGGTGTGCCCACGGACATGATATGTGATCTGATGGTGAGTTCATGGTGACCAGAAGCAAAAACACTGAGGATCCATGGTTTGGCACCATGTTTTTGCAGAATGGTGTTACCACGAAGCTGTGGATCTGTGGTTTTTGTTGTGCAAGCTGTGGCCATTGTCATGATATGTGATTAGACTGTGTATTTAGGGTGACCCATTGTAGAAACCCCAAGGATCCATGAGGATCCATGCTTCAGAACTGTGTTTTGGCTGCATGGTGTTGCCACGAAACTGTGGATCCATGATTTTTGTGGTTCAAGCTGTGCCTATGGACATGATATGTGATTTGATTGAGATGTTGAGGTGACCCAATTGAAAAACCCTGAGGAGCCGTGCTTTGGAACCATGTTTTTGTACTTTTGTGGTGCCATGAATTCATGGAGGCATGATTTTTGTAGTGCTGCCTATAGTCTAAGACATGGTCTACAGTATGATATTGGTTTTATTTCATTTCAGCGTAGAAATCATATGAATTAATGTGGATCCATGCTTTGGAATCATGTTTTTGCAATGTTGTGCTGCCACGAATCTGTGGATGTGTGATTTTTTTGGTGCTCCCTATAGACTAACACATGGTCTACAGTATGATGGTGGTTTTATTTCATTTCAGTGTAAAAATCATATGAACTCATGAGGATCCATGTACATCTGACTGTTACCCACACCTGCTGAGGAAGACAACATGCCTCTGGTGGGTGCCCAGAGGCGTTCTTTGTGGCAACCCAGGCCCTGGTGCTGGAAATACCGCCCAGGGGCCGAAGGAGGGGAAGGGCTGCAGCATCAGCATTAGGACGTGCCTTTTCTCTTTCATGCCCCCCCCCCCCCATTGCCCTTTCCATTCACCAAGCAGCCCTCTCAAGACCCAGCCCAGCTAACGCACAGAGGACTCCAGGCTTGCTGAGAGAGTGTGATTGGCCCAAGGTCAGCCAGAAACCTTCCATGGCAGAGTGGGGGTTTGAACCTGTGCCTCCCAGATGGTGAGTCTGACGCTCTAGCTGCTAGCCCACACTAGAAGCCAACTCCTTTGATACTCCTAATCTCTAAAGATTTTTGCTAAAAGTGCCATTCATGTCAATGAAACTCACTTCCAAGTGTCAGGTTTGTGCACACTTTACTTGGAAGGAAGCTCCAGGGTTTAAGTGGAGCTTACTTTCTGGATGAGGTGCACAGGGGCTGCAATCTCTTTGGACTTCATCATGAGCAAGTCCTCCTTGTGCTCAGTGGGACTTCCTCCATGCATGTGTGTAGAAAGAATGGAGACTTGGAAAATCCTGGTATTTAATATAAGAAACCCAGTAGCTCTATCCAGAGAATAAGCCAGGTTTGCTACTTTTTAAATGTGGCAGGGCATTCCTTTTCTTTGCTTTGGCAGGGCTTTGTTCCAAGTTAATTGCCTTAACTGGTTTCTGGATCAAGTTTTGATTATGACCTACAAACTCCTTATGCCTGTGAGCAGTGGCTTTCAAGTCCCCCCTTAGGTCATCTAAAAAGGAGTAAAGTCCAAGTAATTTGGAGATTAGTGTCAACTCTCCAAGGGCTGTGATCCACAAACCGTATCATCTTCAACTTATTCTTGGGAGCCACAACCATTAAGAAAGAGCCATGTGATAGAACTGTAATAATCATTTACTCATAGTTGCAAGAGCCAATAAGCAGGGCTATTTTTGCGTAGGAACGCACAGGAACAGAGTTCCGGCTGCCTTCTGAGTTGGCCACGCCTACAGCCTCCCCACCCCAGGTTCCCCAGGTTCCTTGTGAGCCATGGGGCGCCTGGGGAAGCCAAGCTGATTCAGGGAGGGAAGGCAATATAAACTGTCTCCCCTCCTCGGGTTCCCTAGGTGCCCTGCAGCTGCCAATCCAGAAACAATCCAGAAGCCGCGGGGCACCTGGGGAAGCTGATCCTGGGAAGGAGCTGCACTGTCAAGGGTGTTGCCTAATATGCTAATCAGTTTCTCCTGTTGGGTGTGGCCTATTATGCTAATGAGTTCCTGCTGGGCTTTTTCTACAAAAAAAGCCCTGTCAATAAGATTTGAGTTTGATGGGGGACTGGGCAAATTGATCTAAGGAACTGAAAGAAGAGAAAGTATTAGCAAAGTATTAGCAAGCTCAGTGGTTAAGGATTTGAATAGAGCTCTTTATAGTCCAATCCTGAGGACACTTCCCTGGGAGTAAGCCCCCTTAGATAGACCTCAGTAGATGTCTCTGTTAGACTGATGAGGAATTGTTATAGGAAGGGGATAAACAATTAAAGTGTATGAGAGAGAATGTCTGAAAATGTAATGCAGGTTTCTGTGAACTGCCTCCCCTATTATATCACACAGACCTTGCAATAGCATTGTAGCTAACCCCACGTAAGAAACTTCTATGCTGTTTCTAAAATGTACTTCACACCAACTGTGCATCTCCATTCTTTTCTAATTTCTCTCAACTATGTACAGCTTTTTATGCCGTGCTTCATTTGGACTGGTTTGCTTTCTCAGGTCCTAGTTTTCTTCTTTTCTATAGCCATGGATCTACATCCCCTTCCTCAAGCCTTGCTTCTTGTCCCAACTCTCTAAAGTCAGACCAGTTTGGCCATAGCAACCCAAAATACATCTGCCTGTCCAGGGAGTTCAACTAAATACCACAAGAGGTTTTGTTGCCATTGTTGCATCACTTAATGCATTACAATATACGTTCATGTTCAGGCTATAATTTATGATGTTTTAGTTTGGGAAGATCTGTTTTCTTGGTCACATCAGTTGGTGCTATTTTTTTCCTGTAAACTCTTTGTCCATCACAATGGACTCTGCTCACATGTTATCTGTCAATCCCCTCTTTATCCCACCCTTCCTCCAGTCTCCATTTCCTTATACTGACCTCACAACAATGGCAATATCACACAGCCTGATGAAGGGAGCTTTGATTCTTGGAAGGTTATTCCCTGAAACTCTTTTTGGTCTCTAATCTGCTACTGGACTCAAATTTAACTGTCCCTGTATCACCAAGAAAGCGTAATGCAAAATGTAGATCTGAACATGGGTCTCCTCAATCCACACTCTTTCATGTCATTGGTCCATCTACTTCAGCATGGTCTGCTCTGATCCAGGTGAGCTCAGAGACTCAAACAGAGAAAGATCCTTTCCAACACCTGTTCTCTTAGACCTCCTAGGTTTAAACCTTTATCCTTTGGCACACAAAGCATGGTCTCTCTACCATCAGTCCATCAGTGTCATTATTGTCTACTCAGACTGGCAGTGGTTCTCCAGGGCTTTATGCAGAGAATTTTGCCCATGACATGCTTTTTTTTTTAGCCATTGGGCCTGGCTAGGTAGGTTCCCAAGGGTTCCCAGGTCTCCCTAAATTTCTGGAGAACCACTTCCTAAATCCTACATGGCTCTGCCTCCATAAATAGTGACAATGGCCTGTGATGTCACTGGCTCCTCCCCATCATGTCACTGGGTCTTGGTTCTTTTAAGGACCTAGCACAGCAATGCCTCTGGCCCAGCCCCAGCCCCCCCTGGGAAACTGAAAAGTCTACGCCCTTGCCCACAGCCACACAGCATTCTCCATGTGGAGCAGCAAAAATGGGGAAGTAATTCTCCCCAGCACTGTTTTGGCAAAGGAAAGCAGCTTGAGGGGGAGGCAAGAGCCCCTTTTTGTTCCGTGGAGGCATTCCAAGCTCAAAGGATTCTTGCTTGTTTTTAAAAAGCCATTCCCTACATCTGCTGTGTGGTGGGGAAACCCAGACCCAACTCTTCAAAAACAACCACATCTAGTTTTGCCCTGTCTCCCTCCAATCTTCAGCTCTCCTTCCTTTTCCCACACAGCCCCTACACCTCTTCCCCATTGTTCTCTCCCTCCCACCTGACCTACCTACCTGTTCTTTGCTCTTCAGTTTTACCTCCTTCCCCTGCGTCCTTACTTTCTTCAAATCTGTTGCCATTTTCAGTCTCTCTTTCCATTGACTGACAATAACTGCAGCAAGGAAGTCCAAGTAATATTGTTGTGGTTGTCTAGCAACCCCCCTCCCCCCCCAAAATAGCCAGCAAGACCTCACAATGCAGTCTCATGAGATGTTGGTGGGAATTCATTTTTTAAAGCCACAGATACCATTTCTATAATTTTGGCTTTTCTTAAACCCTCAATATATATATATATATATATATATATATATATATATATATATATATATATATATATATATAAGATTGCAAGCTTTTCTGCAAACCTGGGACTGCCTTCAAGGGCAGGGGGGAATCCTCTTTAGCCCCAGTGTGTGTGTGTGTGTGTGTGTGTGTGTGTGTGTGTGTGTGTGTGTGTGTTTACTCATTCTGGGGCAAAGTCTGACATTAGGCATAAGATGGCTCTATTTCTTTGAATGTATACATTCAACACTGCAACAAGCACAGGTCTGTGATTGTTGGCAGGGAACTCAGTATACATTTTAGGACCTCTTCTGAAAATCCTTAAGTGCTGCACTCAATGATTCAGAGCACAAATAGAGGCTGCCTTCTTTGTAGTAAGAACTATCGAAGCTCTAAGCCAGTTGCATTTGGAAGGAGAAGCTGTTGCTTGTTACACAGTCATAATCCATACCATACCTTCTGACATGTGTCAACCAACAAAAGATGCACATTTGGTTTCCATTAGGCAAATGGTTCAGATGGGGATAAAAACACCAAGTGATATGACGAACTCTAGACATAGGATTGAATCTAAATGTGTGGTGAGTGGAGCAGAGTTCAGAGAGCATAACTTTTCCTCCTCTCCCCTTCTGCTATACACCACTGAGTACCCCAACGTCTGCTTATGGGGATCATAGGGCCCTCGTGAGCAGAGTGGAGGGGAGCAATGTATTATTTTGCAGTGGGAGGGGAATAGGCAAAAAATTTCTCTCTTCTGCCAACAGAAGTGCCAGCGGAAGAGCACCATTGCATTCAATCCACAGAGGTTAGGTAACACTGTGTTCCATAACTAGATCTCCAAAATGTAAACATCCTTGCTACTGGAAAAGGTTATTATTTTATATTTAATAGCACAAAGACATATCATATAGTGTAATTACTAGAAGCTGCAACTCTATGAGTTCCCACATGTGTGTAAAGTCACAATGAAACCGGTAAGTTTTACTTCTTGGTAAACCTGCATAGGTCAAGGATCATAGTGCTGTACCTCTATCATACAGAATACTAGAACTCAAAGTTACCTAATGAAATGGGTTCAGACAAAAAAAAACACAATGTTACATGAGACATAGTTAATTTGTGGAGTTTGCTGCTGCAAGACACAATGATGACCACTAGTTTAGGTGACTTTTATAGAAGGGATAAGGCACTTGATGGGAGATTAGCCTATCAATAGCTATTTCCCCTGGTGGCTATGCAGAACTGCAATGTACAGAAGCAGTATACCTCTGAATATGATATACTGGGCAACAAGAGGGCAGTGTCTTTCATGAAATTCCGGATGTATCTGACTAGTCACCATAGGCGTAGAGTACGGGGGGGGGGGGGCTTGAGGGCTCAAGCCATCCCTGAAATTTCCCAGGGGGGGCTCAGCCACCCCTGGCAAAACAGAGCGCCTGCCGCTGCACCTCCCCAGGTCCTTCCGAGGCCCAGCCGTCGCTGCTGGAGAGGGAGAGGGAAGGGGTGGCGGGGGGAGAGAGAGAGGCACCGGCAGCAGCGGCTGGTGGGCCTCGGAAGGGCCTGGGGAGGCGCAGCAGTTTCCAGGGGGGAGCCCCCGCCTCCCCCCCCAGAATTTCCAAAAGTCTACACCCCTGCTAGTTACTGATAGAAACAGAATGTTAGCTATATGGACAAGGGTGTAATCCAGCAAGATCATTCTTATGCTGAAAAAAAGAGCTGAAAAACATGATAGATAGTTAAATGTGATTTCTAGATATATGGATTTTTTCAAGAACATTAATTCAATTATTCATTTTAATGATACAGTATATCAAAAGAGGCTATATAGTGGGGGACAACAGATAGGTAGGATGGATGGATGGTCAGATGGATGGACGGATAGACAGACAGACAGACAGACAGATGGAAACCAGAATGAGACCCAACCCACCAGAATAAGCAATAGCATCTAATTAAATTCTAGAGATGAATTTAAATGTTTTGTTGCCAAAAATGAAATCTACCAGGTATTGTATCAAACATATCTGTTTGCTTTAAGTTGTCCACATGGAAGTAGAAATATAACCAAGATAGAATTTCACTTGCAAATTGAATATTTCAAGATAACCATCATTCAGGAGATATTAATTGTTTGAGACAGAGACTTTATTATACATGCAAATACACTATAAAGCAAACATTTATTTTCATGATGATTAAATTATGGCTAATTATGACTCATTAACAGTCAGCATGCATGGAAACTGAGTTTGCCAGACTAATATTCTTACCAACTAAAAATACATTTTGGATGAGAATTAATTTTCCACAGCATACCTGATCAACTAAAGAAGGATTAACTGAACTGGAGAAAATGAACAGATAGCAAACCAAAAATCCTGTCCTAGAAAAGGAACACATTGGTAATACCAGGACTTTTTTTGTAGAAAAAGCCCAGCAGGAGCTCATTAGCATAATAGGCCACACTCAACAGTAGAAACTTATTAGCATATTAGGCCACACCCCTGACAGCACAGCTCAGTAGCATATTAGGCAGGGGGCTGGGAAAGCACAGGGCAGGCATGGAAACTTGCCTCTTTCCCCCCTTGAGCTTCTCTGCCCCACTTTAGCATCACCTTTCTGAAAGATCCCAGGCACTTCAGCATCGCTTTTCTAGTCTCCTACACCCTCCCCCAACCAGACCACTAGGGAAAGGTGGTGCTAAAGGGCCTGGGATCTGAAATCACCTCATACTGCCCCCCCTTCCAAAAGATCAGGAAGGGAAGCAGGCATATTTGCCTGGCTGCCCTCGGTCTACCCAGCCAACCCGCCAAGGTACACAGGCTGGGGAGCCAGAGACACATGCCCTGTTCCTTTCACTCAGTGACTGCAACATGAAGTAACCATTCACAGGTGTGAATGGCCCGCCCCAGATGGAAAACCTCAGACAATTCCCGTATTTTTTGCTCCATAAGACGCACCTGACCATAAGACACACCTAGCTCCGCTCGGTGCCATGGCTTGGGAAAGGTGAGGGAGGTTTAAGATGCACACACTTTTCTCCCCACTTTTTTTGGGAGAAAAAGTGAGTCTTATGGAGCAAAATATATGGTATTTGATTTTACTTTGTGCCTTCTCACGTAATACTTTCCAGTGTTCAAAGCACTATGTGCAATGAAACCCAGAGATATACAAGCACATGTAAAAACAAGCCTTTTACTTCAATCAATGCCATCACAGGTTCTTTTTACAGAACATTTTCCCATAAAAATCCTAGTCAGATTCAGAAGTGGACAGGACTAAATCAGAACCTCAGTTCGCATTTCATTATACCACTTACTTTACATTCTAATTTCCCATGAAGTGCATGTAAGTTGCATTTGATGGACTGAAGCAAAAGCACTAATATAGCACTGTTGCTAAAATAACCCTTGGCCCGTCCTGTACCCATCTCACCAAAACTGGTGAGATGGGAACTATTATGGATTTTGTTAACCTCACAAAGATATAGATGGGGAGTGTGTGTGTGTGTTTGTGTGTAGTGGGCATGAATGGAAAGCTCTAGAATCTCTTAAAAGGGCAATGTATTTATTCCTCATACAGATATTGGACACGTTTCTTCATACAAAGGGGAACATTAACTACTTCGGTAAGACAGAAATATCTGACTTCACAGTTCGTAAGAACCGGAGTGCATAGGTTTGTGAATTCAGGAAGAAACTGGGTAAAGATGAATGAAAAGAATTCCTGTTAACAATGCTATCAAAGACCATATGAGGGAATAAACATGGGCACTTGTTATCATTTGTCATTAAAATCTTTCAGATATACAAGCTGTTTGCTGAGTGGGGCATAACACTTGATGTGTCATGAAAAGGAAATGTCACTATTATAGAAGTCGGGTATAGTTAGGCAATGACCACTCAATGTTTTCCTTAGAAGGAAGAAGAAAGGATTCAAGGGACTACACAGATAATTAGAATTGCAAACACTACATTTCCTCATCTTTAAAGGTTTGGCATCTCTCCCATTTGAAATTATTTTGTTAATATGAAGATGTAACCTTTCTAGGAGGAAATCCCAGCTATATATTTCCGTTCTAGAATGCTAATAAACATAAGTCTAAAAATATGTTAACCACGGCAGCACACTGATGTAACCACACTGGGACAGAAGTTAAGTTCTCAGAGTGATATATATGGAAAACTAAGCCTATGAGCTATTTATGGAACTGCTGAATGATCGTACTGAGATACTAGATTGTTAGGTTTACCCTTACGCAAGCTGAATTTTTTGAATGAAAAAGGACATCAGGATAGCAATATTATTAAAAATTAATCCTTTTGGTTTTGAGGTCTAAGAGTGCAAATGAGAATATTTTGGGAGTGACAAACAGAATAGACTGAACAAACAAGTATGTTATAATATGGTGCATTTCTAACATTTGAATAACTTGAAGAATTTTTAAAATTAAATGTGCCCTCCCAAACCTAAAATGTTGGTTTGAATAGGTACCATTTTGTTTACTCCACTATCACTTTGTAAATTAATGTTGCCACGTGTGTGGTTTCTGCAGTTGTTAGTCAAAAACCACTTCCTGGGGAAACTATGGCCCAGATACAAGATGCCAGCCACTGAACCAGGCCAAATTGTGAGGTGCCAGCTGCTGGGCTGTGCCCATATGCAATGGGGAACCTGCAAGGACTTGCAGGGGATGCCTCAGTTTCTCCTGTATTCCATTCCCTGCAGTATTTCCTCTTTCCCTCCTCCTGGAAACTTCCATATCCTCCTCACTCTTCCCTGCTCCCTTCTCTCCTTCCTACTCAACAACCAATCTGAATTTTGTCTGCCATCCAATCTTCAACTATATTTATTATTTATTTACTTCACTTATGCCAAGCCTTTTTCCACAATAGGAACTCAAAACAGCTTACATCATTCTTCTCTCTTCCATTTTATACTCACAACAACACTGTGAGAAAAGTTAGGCTGAGATTATACGACTTGCCCAAGGCAAACACAGCAGAGGAGGGATTGGAATCTGTGTTTCCCATATCCTAGTCTGAAACTCTGCCTCTACACCACACTGGTTTTCATGGGGTGGCTGCTTTTTGGCAGTAGCAAACAGCCAGTTATGGGTAATTCAAGTCTCATGGTTGCTGATGGCCCTGGCCCTTATGAATTCTCCTATAAAGACCACAACAACCTTGGAAAGAGCCCTGCCCCCTACCCCTGCCTTTTATTGATAGAAACCAAAGTTTGAAGGCTGGCAGTACTGTGCTGGTTGCCTAGCAATGGCCACTAAAGGAATTTATTTCTTAAAGCTACAGGCATTGTTTTTGGGTTTTTCACCCCCAGCTATCAGTGTATTTTTTTAAGATTTCAGATAGTTCTGCAAACCTGGGGTATTTTTCTGGTTTGTGGAAAGATCTGAATTGTCTGTTCATGGCCAGTCAGAAACACCAGTACCCTAGTGATACAGCAATAACCACAAAAACAACCACCGAAACAATTCTGACTTGAGTACAAAATACAGACTTTCATAGGCTGCACTCTTCCCTTTCACATCTACTCTGTATACAGATGGATAGGCTTTCCCAAATCATTACTATGTATCAATATTCTCAAACTTAAGGGATCCTTTGGTCAGTACATGTATATGTAAAGCTAGTCTCTATATAAACTGAAAATCTAGACTTAATAAGGGCTCTATTAGCTAACTGTTTCTGTGAAAATCTAGGTACTGTGAAAATCTAGACTTAATAAGGGCTCTATTAGCTAACTGTTTCAAACTAAAGTTGGGGTGAACAACCACATTCTTAATATGAACCACTTCAATGTTTCAGAAATGTCCTCAGCTCATGTAATCATATATAATTAACACTTCATTCAAAAATAAGTGCAAAGTTATACCTTGGATTGTTATAAATATGTATGTCATTTGGTCACAAGTCAACCAAGAGTGACACTGCCAAAGCTGTAAAATATGCTAAAGGGACCCACATTAAGAAGCTCATAAAATGGTTTTAATTTAGGCAGATCGGACAAAGTATGTTTTTTGTGACCGGGTCCCATTTATTATCCAATAGGATGCTATCTTAACTTTGATGACCCAACAAAGTTTTGAAAAGTACTGGCCTAGTTTTCCACAAATTCACTTACATCTTTCACTATGAAAAGTTTGGTGGTGGTCAAAAACAGCTTGGTGATGGTTGCAAACAGATCCACTCTGATAATTCAGTCAATTCAGAAATACGCTCAGTTTTGCTATGCAATTGCACCTTCTCCTCAATGAGTAACGAAGATTCAAAAGCCTCAGATAATGATCTCCTCAATGAACTTAGAATGCTGCACTTTGACTGATCCAAAGATGAGACAGATATAGGAGCTGCCAAATCACTGGGTTCACTCCCGCGATGGTCTATGTAAACATCATGATCAACCAAGCTAAGAAGCTTCACTGTGGACACAGGTATCTCTTCTTCATAAACAGAATACATCCATCAGCTCAACAGGAGCCTTCAGCAATAACCACAGGGCTCTCTGTTTATATGAAGGTCTCCTACAGGAACATACAAGGTACAAAACTAAAACTAGCAGCTCTGTCGTATCTGGATTCTCAGACCCAAGGGCCAGCAAGTCACTGAAGCAGACAGGAAGATAGGCAAGCTGTCAACTAGTCTGATGGTTCCAGTGGCCCTTCTCAGTAATGAGGTGCCTGACATACCTGACAACTTTGTAAGAGCCAATGGCTGGTGACTGGCTCTGAGAGAATCACCTAATTCCCAGAGAATTCTGGGCTAATGTCCTGTCTCAGACTGTCTGCATTTCCTGCATCCACTCAACAACCTGGTAGCATGATGAGCAAGGAAAGGAATGCTAGTCATCTGGGTCATAGCTGGACCCCCAAAACATCAGACACAGACATGCTTCAGAGAGACAAAATAAACCACAGTCTGCTTTGTCTCTAATGACCTTTACTTTGCTACCAGCAGCTATTTTGATACTCTGTGCATGGACGAGGGTTAGTACATTTTAAGCCTACGCTAAAATTGAGTTTTTCCAATGACTGGTTGCAAATATTAAAGCACCTAGCCACTTTAAATCAGACTACTGGTAGGCCCTGTTCCTGCACACAATAGAGTACAATCAAGCCTTGTCCTTTCAATGTACTTAAACATTGCCTTGTTCTTTTCTGCATTTGTTGTGGCCAAAGTATTCACTAGCACCAAACACTGTGAACCAAGGTCACCATCAGCAATGATACCATTAATGAGTCACTGGAGGGCAGCCCTGCAATTTAAAAAGCTGACGCTTGATCGGAGACACTTAGTCAGTAGGGCAGCAAACAAAACTGTTAAAACGGCAGTCAAAATTTCTGACATTATAATGGAGCAAAAGGCCAGCTTAAATCAACACCAGAGAAGAGAACACAATAACAGTTTGCCCTTGTTCTTTTCTTATTACTACGAATGCAGCAATAAAAAGTGGGTGTCTTGCTAGGAGCCACAGAAATGGTTCCTTGTTGCAATATTACTGGTTTAAATGCAGGTTACAGGTATAATGTCTTTGTAGCTTGTAGTCTAGCTCACAGATAGCTGTTTTTGAATAACATTTTAAAAAAAAAAAATAACTCCAGTACAGCTGGAGTAAATGCTGACTGGAATAAGTTGAGTAGAAAATAAAACAAATACTTTTGATCTGTTCATATCTGCCACAGGCTACTGGCACAACAGTATCTACTTTCTCCAAATGTAGGCCAGCACCAACTATGTGACAAATGTTATTTCATAATTAGGATGGCATCTGCAAAAAGTAATACAGCTGGCATTCTATTTTAAGAAAGAGCTTACCCTGAAGGCACAAGTACCCTGGCATGCAAGTATCTTGAGATTTGGGATAAAGCTTATATAATGTGGCATTTTCCAAAATGGTGACTTTTTGTTAACCCAAAATGGGATCCTTGCAGGAACCCTGGAGGCCTGGGGGTGCAGGGGGGGAGGACAGCTTGGGAACAACTGCAGGTGCTGCCTGCAGCACCACAAACCTGCTTGGATAGATTCCATAAGCATGGAAGGCAAACCCAAGCAGATGCAGGCTGGCTGGTAATGTGCATTGTGGGATACTTTGCACTTCTGCCCTTTGAGTGGAGGACCTGGAGGAAAAGCACAAGGAGGGACTGAACCAATGAAAGGCAAGGAGCAAGTATTATCAGACTCCCCTGCTTCCTTTTCAAATATAAATTAATATCAGGATTAGCAATATAATGTTTTTGCATAAATCTGTGGTTGAAATAATATTGGTCAATGTATAAAGCATCCTCATGGCATGTCTAACCATTGGGACATCTAAACTAGTTGCATTCTCTCTCCCTATTGGTGGCTCTACCTGACATTTTTCTACACCGTTGTCCAAGAAACATTTAACTGACAATGCCATCGGCTAGGCCTTCTACCTGTGAAGCCAGAGTCCTGCTACTGTGCCATGGGGCCTGCTCTGTACAGTGCATTGTTTTCTTTAATTATTTAGTTAATTCAAAACAGCTGTAATCCTAAAATCACTTTCCTGAGAGTAAGCAACTCTGAATAAAATGGGACTTGCTTCTGAGTAGACCTGCATAGGTTTTCTGCCTTTAAAAACTGCCCTGCCACCTCAAAACAGTGCCCAGTGTAGCTAACAATGTTGACATAAGAAGTGAGACACCCGTTAACATGATTCTTATACTGCCCTACTGACCTCTGCTTGAAAGAACTGGTAGCTTTGATCAGTCCTCTCATCTAATTAAGAGTTAGAATAAACGAGGCTCAGAATTATTTATTTATTTATTTGTTTGTTTGTTTGTTTTCAATTTATATCCCGCCTAGCCAGCGGACCGGCTCTAGGCGGCTTACAGCATAAAATCAGACAATACAAAGTTACAAAGTTAAAACATAAAGTTACAAAGTTAAAACATAATATGAAAAGCTAGCTCAGGCTTTTTCTGTTGCAGTGCTTGTAATGGTTGCCCTACAAGGGTTGATGACAAACATCAGCTCTAAATCCCTTGAAATTTGGGAGAGGGCTACCCCAGATTTTTAAAGCAATTATTCTTGATCTGAAACCTTATTTTAGACTGAAAACATTTCATTTCTCTTTCAGTGGCTTGTCAAGTATATGTGTTAGAAAAGCGATGTGTCCCAGTAACACAAAATAGTTCAGTTCTACTGGGAGCAAAAAGCTTCAAAGGGCCTGCCTAAATTCAACATCAATAAAATATCATTCTGTACACCAGAAGGAAGGCTTAGATCTTCTTTTTTACCACAACTACTATGTGCACCATTCATTACATGTCTGGGGATGGGGCACTAACTGCTCCAGTAGAATTTACAGATGGCACAGTAACTTCTGCTCAGGAAGAGCTGAAAACTACCAGGGATGTTCCCTACACAAAGGATTGCCAATTGGCAGCCTGTGAGCCAGAGTCAGCCTGCAAAATAATGTTATCTGATCCCCAGCTGTGGCTCTACCACATTTCAGTCACTATAAGAAAAAAATCTGTCCACAGGTTCTTTCAGGAAACTAAAACTGTTGTTACAAGAGATATATCATATAATTTAATGTTCCTGCTTTTGTAAGAGTTTGTAAGGTTTCTCTTGCTCGAAAGCCAGTCAAATATGACTCTAGGGTTGTGGTGCTCATCTCCATTACCAAACCAAAGAGACAGTGCTGTCCGAAGATGTTTCTGTGGTCATATGGTTGGCATGACTAGATGCCAAGGCGCACGGAGCGCTGTTACCTTCCCACCAAAGTGGTACCTATTTATCTACTTGCAATTTCTTGCTTTTGAACTGCTATGTTGGCAGGAGCTGGGACCAAAGACAGGAGCTCACTCTGTCACGCAGCACTTGGGTCTCGAACTGCCAAACTACTGACCTTCCAGTTCTGCAGTTCAGCGTCTTAAGCACTGAACCACCACGGCACCCTAATTTGTAGCTAATGTTTATTTAGTGTATTTTATTCCCTTCCTTTGAGCAGCTCAAGGCAACATACTTAGTTCTCCCCTCCTTTTTAATCTCACAAGGAGGTGAGTTAAGCTGAGAGAGAGGGACTGGCCCAAGGTCACCCAGTGAGCTTCATGGCAGAGCAAGGATTTGAATCAATGTCTCCTTAGTCCTAGTCCAGCATTCTAACCATTGTGTAACACTGGGCCAGTGCCTGCATACCAAGTCTTTTGTAATGCCAACTTAACCATAAAGACTAGCCATGCAGGAAGAGTTTGGTTCAATAGCAAAACACACTTCTGGTTCTTGGAACACTCTTTGGAATATAGCTTAGTTCCCAGGAATGCAGAAGTTGATCACCTCTGCACTAAGGCATGGGAATTAGCTACACACAACACACGTTCCCTGATCCTTTGGGCAGGTGAGAAAGTAGTTAGTAAACCAGCACGTTACCAGGAATACAGAGGAGGCATAAGTAAAACAGCAGGAACATTGCTAATGTTTTGTGTCATAGATACTGAGAAATGACTGTTGGGAAGCATCAACTGTATTGATAGCAAAGCTTACCTGACAATATAGTGCTAAATTAGACTTGATGGCAACAGTAGCAGTTCTGTATATCCAGACCCAGAACCACCCAATGACACTGAGGAGGACAGAAATCTAATTGCAAAAACAAAAATCAGTGAGGAATCCAATACTGTCCCCTCCCCATGGGTTACCTCCAAAAAACTTCTGTCCACAGCCAGGTTCTTAGACAAGAACTAACTTTGCTGGGAGAAAAGTCACATGTGGGGAGGGCTGCATAGACATAAGAACTCTTTGTTCCTTATCTGTGTGCTCCTTTTTTGCTATTAAAATCAAACTCTTAAATCCTATAAAATTGAGCAATTCCAGATATATAAGTACAGAAATGTCTCTGACACATCTGGTTTGCCCCACAGTATCCAAGGAACAGAGAAGGAAATGTCACACAAGCAGTACTATTTTATAAACATCCTATCTACAATACCTTCCAGGTTACAACTACCACTGAGCCAGATTGTCAGCGTTTGTACACATGCACTGATTGATTGTGTTGAATAAAATCACTGGAAAAGACAAAGAAGGCTGAATAACTATGTTTTGTGGGACTTGTGTCCTTAGAAAAAATAAGATATCCTGAGGCATCTTCAGCAAGGTCCTGCATACTTGAGAATATCAGAGACTAAATATAGCTTGTGAAAACCTCTTTAGTAAGGACAGTGCCTTCATTTCAGGTCAGAATGCAGTTTTCAGAAACTCTCTTTCTGCCTGAATAATATCATATTGGCAATGGGACCCTTCATAAACCACACTTAGTAGTCAACATGTGATTTTGTAGGATAGCCAACAGATTTGCTCATGCAGCACACTAACACCAAATTTTGTCTCCTTGGTTAACCTTGACATAACTTCCTATCCCTTTCCCTGCAAACCAGCTTCAGGTGGAAGCAAGAAATTGGGTAGCCCTTGTTCATCAGTCCAACATTTGAAAATATGACCCCTCTGCTTGCAACGTTATTACGTCAGCCAATCTCATGCTACATGATATGTAGATTGGCTCCTACATCATCATCTCATCATACAAATCTCATCATACAAATCATCATCATCATACAAATAGCAATATCATCTCATCATACAAATAGCAATATCATTTGGTCCTTGTCAGAAAACAATATGCTTTCAAAATGTAATCATCCCGCTTTATTTTGCTGTTTACTCCATAGATACCTTCTGGTACCACATATATTGAAACAGATCATGAGACATTCTTAAGGGAACTGAGAATGCTTCTGTCTAGTTCTGCAGGTGTCACATAGCAACTCCAGTGAGAACTGCAAAGATACATCACAACACCAGCACTAAGCATGAGTCACTGTTAACATTACACAGAAATCTAAGAAATTAACTCCATAATTATGCTCACTAATACACATCAGGCACTTCTGAAATAATTCTACCAAAACACAAAACTTAGTGTGTGTGTGGAGGGGGGGAATCTCCAACACCTGGCTTTAATGCTATGTAGCACAATACAAAATTTCTTTAAAAATCATCTGTTCCCATGCCCTACTTATTGCATCTGTTAAGTTAAGTAACATCATAAAATCATAACTGCAGTGTGTGTTTAGTATATTAAAATATTATTTGCAAGTAGACTCTGTATATTATCTGTCTTTGTCTAAGTATTTGCAAAACAACAAATTTCCATGAACATGTTTAATTATAAATATAGTCGCCAGTGTCAAGTATTTATTTATTTATTTATTTCGATTTCTATCCCACCTGACCAGCACAGTATAAACATTTACTAGGCTAAATTGGTTTCCATTGATGTTGTCTACCTACAATACAAATGCACTTAAGAAATTAGTATTAGGCAATCACATTAGGGAAAATGGAAATTGCTGATCCATAGTTATTAATCCACTATAACCAATGATTTTGAAGACATCACATTGGGAATGTGCTAGGGTTGGTACATAGACCATACTAAATTATAGATGCAGAACATATCACAACATTTACTTATGAAACTAGACAGCACAGTGGATCCTGCAGCCCAACCTAAAGCAGCTTTTCAGAAATTCCCTGTGTAGTTTGTTCTGTTTGCTAAATTGGTCTTAGAAACTTAACTGCTCTTTGATGTACAACAATTATAACATCAGTGGCATACCATGGGTCTGTTTTACTTTTCCTGTTTAGTTTTTTAATGAAGTAATAACATGATTACAGAGGTTTTAATTCATCTTGAAAATGTTCTATAGCCATATGTTTGTAATTAGTACAATTTTGCAACATCCAACTCATGACTATAATAAATGTAAGACTAATACATTAAATACTTCTAATTCAGCTAGAATAATAAATATGGAACAGAAAATTTTAAAAATCACTGAAATTCCATACCCATGGAGCCTAAACAAGAATTTCTGAACTTAAAAGATTTTTACTGCCCAAATCCACTACAACTCCCTACGCAACATCTCTACTCAGAGTGCAGCATCCAAATACCATTCATTACTGATACTGAACATTTGTTTCATGATAGCAATACTCTTAAAATTATAGTGCTCGAAAATGTATTGGTAGATTCAGCACACAATCCAGTCAGGACACTTCCAGTCAAAATGAATAGGAGTATGCAGTAGCTTTCATCTTGCACAAATCCCACTCATTTCAAATGGGAAGTCCTTTTTTTCCCCCAAAGGGAACACAGCACAGATTTTGGGTTTTAAAAAAAATAGATGGCTGCATTCTGCAATAATAACACCTGTTTTTCCTCCAGTAAATATGAAAGAAAAGGACTAATTTCTAATACATAGTCTTCAACTGGACCAGAATTAAATACTTTTCCTATAAATAATATCCCATATTTTAGTTCAAACACTTTTCATATCTTTGATCAGTTTTAAATGGAAGACACTTAGAGACATAGAACGATAATTGCAAAAGTTCTCCCTATATGTGTGTGTGTATGCACATGCACATGTGCGCACACACACACACACACACATGTGCATGCACCAGGGGAAAATCAGTAATCTTATTTTCACATACCATTTTTGCTTTCAAGGTTACAACAGATTGGCATAATTTCATACCCAAAACAGATGAAAAGTGACTTTAATCTTGAAGTCCTTCCCCCTTTTCCATCACCTGCAACAGTGGAATAAGCTAGGCAGCAAAGGTTTAAATAGAATAAAAGGGCTGGTAACTGGTGAAATTCAATAATGCTGTGCTGTAGCACTATAAAAGACATGTCATTGGCAAGGAAGGAAATCAAAGAGGGGTGGGGGAAGCCCTGTACAAGTATCTGAAAATGTCCTACCTTTCTGTACACCAACATGTTTGGGGATTCATCAGCCACCCCGTTGCTGCTCTGTCCATAATTATTTCCTTGTGCCATGTCTCAGTGGTTTGATCTTTTTGACAAATCTTTTGCAGAGCTAAACCAAAAAAAAAGTTACCACCGTCAAGGCTAAGATTTTGAAAGTCTTCTTCCCACATGGATAATTAAAGGCTCTGACTTTTTCTCAGAACCAGTTTCACTAGTCCCTATGACACATCCACACACACAAACACCCAATATGGTGCATTGGGACAAAGTACTAGGTATTTCCCCCTAATACTTACTCCTCTTTTCCCTGCTTATTATCCAGGGCATACACTTCGCTAACCTAGCTTAGAGTCAACTGGTTTGTCACCTGAAAAACTTCATCAAGATGCTAAAGAGCATCAGCGTGAAGCAGGTATCTTCCTGACCATTCTTGCTTCCATCCTCTGAAAAAACTTGGCCCCTGGGCAACCTTTTGCTCCAAGTTCCAGCCTTGAAAGGGTGGGGCGACCACATTTTCTCTTCCCTGTTTGCCGACAAATCAAGCAACTTCTGCCCCTCATCAAACAAGTAAGCCCAAACAGGGTTCCTTCTGCGACGGACAGGTGACCTGCCATAGCCTAAATTATAGTCACATTCTCCTCTGCCAGGGTCTTTCTAAATAACCTTCCTGTGAATCCCTCACTTTACTCTTCCCGAATTAAACAGTTGCTTCGCAAACACAACTAACGGAGCATGCTGTGTCTCACTCTTGGCATGGAGGTGGGAAGAACGGAGATCTAGCTAAAGGCAGCCCCGGCCGCTGCAGGGAATCGAGACAGTCTGCCGAAGCCCAAACATTGTGTGCATGTTTAAAAAAAAAAAAAAAAAGATCTCTCTCGACATCCCGTCTTTGCCGCAACCGCTCTTCCATCCACCGCTTCCCCTCATTCCTCTCCCTCGTTTACGCAGCCCTCGAAGCGTGCGTATGCCTGTGTGTGCCTTTCCACAGCAAATGGCAGGCGGGGGTTGTTTTGCCCTGCAGTGAAAGCCGAGACTCTGCCTATGATTTCAGCACCGCGGACAGCGCCGCGGGCGCCACCAGCCGCCCCCTTCCCTGCCCCGGCTGGGCTCCTTGGCGAGCTTCCCGTACAACATGCAGCGGGCGCGATCTGGGGGCGGGGGGGGGGGGGGCGACCTTCTCTCCACTTCCCGCCGTCCTGTATTTACCTCCTGGGCCAAGGTCACTCACTCACTCCACCGCGGCAGCTTGCCTCCTCCTTTCTGCCTGGCCCCTGGCGCGGTCTCCGTCAGCCGGCAGCAGACGGCAGGAAGCGAGGCTCGTTCATCACATAAACAATGCGGACAGGGCTCTTTTCCTCCGCTGCCGCCGCCGCTCCTCCTGAGCTGGCGACTCCCCCAAAGCTTTGCAGAAGCGGAGGCAGCAGCACCTCCCTCCCTGCCTGGAATGAAGCGAGGCCGCCTGTCACGTGGGGAAAAGGGAACGTCAAAGGTGCCGCCGCCGCTCCAGCGCAAGCGACGGCAAATGCTCCCTTCTTGGCGACGGCGGCGACTGCTCTCACCAGCCAAAGACACGGCGGCCGCCAGCGGCTTTCGGCACCAACCTTAGACAGTGTGACTTGGGCGGGATGGAGCCAGGCTCCGAAAAAAGCAGGGGAGACGTACAATTGCCTCCGCCTGGAAGCGCGCCGCTCGGCAAATGAGCTGCACTGGGGGAAATGAGGTCAATTTGCATAAATGGCTTACGTTGGAGCTGTACTTAACTTCTGAAACCCAAGGCCTCGACCTTGGCTGGAAACGGCACAGATGCCTTCTGCTCAGAAATGCGGGCAGGTGTGAGGCGTCTGTTCTCACTGGTGAGGAACAGGCATTCTGTACATGCACAGAGGCACTTCCTTCTTTTCTTGTCACCCCAGTCTTGCGACAGTATAGACCCTGGGACAACACAGAAAAATGAAGCTTCTCATTGTACGATTTAGGCTGCAATCCTACAAACACTTCCTTGGGAGAAAGCCCCACTGAATACAATGGAATTTACCAGTTTAGAACTCAGTCTGCAAAACAGAAGGCTCTTTGCAAAGTGCAAAACTTATGGCATAGAAAGAAGTTAGGCTGGGGATGAACACAGCTAATTTCTGAACATTGATGGCTGGTTTTAGAAACTGGCAGGTATAGTGGGGGGGGTTTAAACAAAATTTAAAAAGGTTTACATCTTGCTTTTCTTTGTGGACCAATGCAGCCTACAGATCACAACTGAAAACATAAAAAATAAAATAAATCCCCATTTAATGTTTGTTTATTTAGAGCTCCTTTCTCCCCAAATAAACCCCTCCGCCCTAAAAAATGCCTGCGGTCCAAGCCAGCTAGAGCGCTGGACTAGGAGCTCAGAAAGCAATAATCCAGTCCCCACGGATGCCATGGAAGCTCACTGGGTGATGCTGGGCCAGTCATTCTGGTGGCCTTACCTTCCTCACAGGTGGCAGCTATGCTTGAAGACAGTGCAGGAGCTGGTTCTTGCCAGGTGGGCTGCCTGAAGTGTGGCAACAGCCTGTCAGCGGCCCTCCAAGGATGGTAGCTTGTGCATGAGTTCATAAGGGAATAAACAGTCCTTTAGTTATGAGGTCCTAGGCTGTAAAGGGATGCAAAGTTCATAACCAGCACTCAGAAACAAACAGGCAGCCAATACAGCTGTTTTAGAATAGGCAAAATGTGTTCCAATTGGCTAGCCATTGGCAGTAATCAAGTTGCTATATTCTGACCTAGGTTGTCTTCCAGATGATCTTCAAGGACAGTTCAACAAAGGGTGCCAACAAAGGGTGCATTACAGTATTTCATTCCATGAGGTTACAAAGACATGGGCTGAGGACAGACTGGCAATCTGCCTTGGGACAGTTCCGCTTGGGAAACGGGGGAAGGGAGCCCATTCAGACATGCGCAGCTGTCCCTCGGCTCCCTTCCGCACTTACTCACTTTGAAGCCGGGTTTCTTGCGCTTTAGAAGGACACCGGGAGAAACCGGTGTCCGGAGGCCGTCTTGTGCTTGCCTCCCGCTTCCAGGCAGTGTGAACCGGAAGAAGGCGGGAGGCAAGCGAAGGCGGCAGTGCGAACACAGCGTTTTGCCAGTTTGCGCATGAGCGCTCATGCGCACATGTGCACATAAGCATATGCGCACATGCGCACATTGCCGAAACAGCCCTATCACGAGCTGCGGAGGCCGGCCCACCTGGGGCCACTCTGCAGCAGTCTGAATGCTCCGTAACGGCATCCTTGCGCAATACACTGGCAAGTGTGAACGGCCAGCCCCGGGGAGTTTTTCCCCCGCAGCAGTTGCCTCCGCATTCATCCCACTCCAAATTGCCAGTCTGTCCTCAGCCATGGATTAGCACAGCCAAGAAAGGAGAGAAAACAAACCAAACGTATCTGATAGAAGATAGCCTTGGCCACTACACCAACTGGGTCCAGTAGCACCTTCAAGTTCTGAACCTGTTCTGCAAATACCAGCTCCACTCCATCCATACCACATGCGTCCAGTCCTTCCAAACTGCTAGCCTTTCTGACCAGATTACCTCTTTCTTTTCTGTATTCAGTCTGTTTGTTCTACCTTAGTTACTTGACCACAGCCTCAAAGCACTGGTTCAGAGCTGAGACTAATGCATCATACTTGGGACAGGGACTGATGCCCATAATGAGGGAAAGAAAGCTGTGCAGAGTGAAAACCACCAGGATCACCAATCAGCCTTTCTCATTTTTCTGAGATTTAAGCAGAAACTGCACATCTATTTGAACTTTGTTCTGCAGCAAGGAAGGCTAGGAACCTCTCTTCTCCAAATGAAAGAATATCCTCCAGGTTTAGAAAAACCTCCAGATTTTTAGACTAGAATATACCACTGAAGATCTGGTCTCTTACCCTGCATCCATAACATTTTAGATATTTCCATCTTCACCTCCAGATTGTCACAAGAACATAACCTTTTGTTATGTAACAGTTGTGGTGGTGAAATAACAAGTTTGTTTTCCAAGGACTATTTTTTAGTTTGATGCCCGACCAGGATTTGTTGAGTGGGTACATAACTCTCACACCTAGCTCTCAGATCCAGATGTGCTGGTTGGTAGCCAATAAGAGGATAAAAGGTAATCAAAACTGGATCCAATTTCAAACCCCTTTTTTCCAACAACCAACAAGTATTTATTGTCTGGTCTCAAATTCTGCACAAACTCTTCATCCTTCTGCTCCAGGCCCTCCAGGTCTGTGCCCCCATTATTCTCTCCACTCTCATTCCCCAACACATCTTTGCTCCTTAGCTATCCTCCTTAGCTGCATTGTCTAGCAGAAAGGTCTCTTTTCTGCTAGACAATGCAGTTATTTATCTCTTGTTGCCTCTTATGCCTGGAATTACCTCATTTCCTCCAAATCTCTGCTCAAAATCTACCTCTCCTGTGAGGCCTTTGGCTCAATGCCTTAGACCTCTTCTAAAACTAACCCTAGATACATACAATGAATGCATATTCTTCCCTTCTTCCCTCCAATCCATCTTCTTTCTGCTGTCTCCATTATGGCAAACTTTAGATTGTAAACTCCTTGGATCAGGGAACAGTCACTGTGTAGTCTGCAAAATACCACGCCCTTGAATGCACTAAGTCTGCATGTTACCTGTAAAGTCTCATTGAATGCATATTCTTCCCTTCTTCTCTCCAATTCATCTTTCTGCTGTCTCCATTATGGCAAACTTTAGATCGTAAGCTCCTTGGGTCAGGGAACAGTCACTGTGTAGTCTGCAAAATACCATGCCCTTGAATGCACTAAGTCCGCATGTTACCTGTAAAGTGTCATTGAATTGTATGACTTTTCAGTTTCATACTTGTGTCTGGTTGAACAGGCAGCAACAACAAATATTATAGTTGACATTATTTGTTGGCCCTAGATTTAAAGCAGTGCAAAGCTAGCAGGGACATATTATTATTTGCACTTCAAACAATAATTATTCATTCTGGTAAGAATTACTCTTTCCAGAACCAATCCACATTTTAGTCATTTTATTATCTTTGATTCCAAAAGTAATTGCTTATTTTTTCCTCCCTTAAAAAAAAATTAAGTTTACAGAAGATAAAGAGTTCTTTCTAATCAAGATCAGCAGGAGTCTTTTTTGTTGGTCGAAGACACATCGAGATAGAGCAATGAAGATCTATCCATGGAGCAGGCTTCTGAGTCTGAATTGCTGTTCTGAATGTCATCTGCACATCCAGAAAAGCTCTGAGATGAAGGGTTGTGGGAAGCCCTACATCCACTGCCAAGGATATGCCTGGATAAACATTCAGTATAGGACATGCAGGTCATAATGGGTGGATCTGGGAAGCGACAACTATTACCTACACACCTTCACTGTGTTTGAACAGTTCCTAAGAACAGCTGAAAACCAGTACTGAAAACCGGTATTGCTCAATTTCATATTTCATATTTGTTTAGTTTAACTTTGCCTGTGGTAGCATTATTTGACATTTTTTAAATGATCAAAGTCCTTGACATTTATTTTATTTGCCACCAGTGATGTTCTGTAATAGCCAGTCTGGTATGTCTAGCTGAACTTGCTGTAGGTAAGAACAGATTTCTGAGCCATGGTTATAGCGTACCATGGAAACTTCAACTGGTATAGGATGCTGCGGCCAGGATGTTGACTAGATTGGGTCATAGGGACCGTGTCACTCCAGTCTTGGCTCATCCCCCTGGCTCCCAGTTTGCTTCTGTGCACAAATCAAAGTGCTGCTCTTGACCTTCAAAGCCTTATATAATTTGGGACTTTGGGACAAACATACCTGAAGGACCGCCTACTCCCTTATGAACCTGCCTGACCACTACAGTCATCTTTGGAGACCCTAATTCAGGTGCCCCTGCCTTCTGAGATCAGGCAGGAGGCAACCCAGGAGGGGGCTTTCTCAGTCACAGCCAGTGTTCCCTCTAAGCTTGTGTGAGCTAGCTCACAGTTTTTTAGCCTCTGGCTCATCACACATTTTTGTCTTAGCTCCCGAATGATGGCTTCAGAGAAAACTAATTTATGCAGTAACCAAATCGCTCCCTTACAACTTTAATGCAGTAGCTCACAAAGTAGAATTTTTCTCACAAGACTCCACAGCTTAGAGGAAGCATTGTCACAGCACCAAAGTTCTGGAACTCTCTCCTCAGGGAGATTCATCTGTTCCCTTATGCTGCCATCTTACACCAGTGGCTGAAGACATTTTTTTGGGTTCATTTGGTGTTCCTTCAGTTATCCGTCCATCCCGGCCAATGTTTTAATTGCTGTTTTTATGCCTTTGTATGTATTTTAACTCAGTTTTTAATTGTTTTAATAATGCGTGTTTGGGGCTGGTTGAGTCTGTTGTTTTTAAAATATGGTTTTATCATGTATGTTTTAAATCGTTAGCCATCTTGGTGGCATTTGTGAGGGCAGAAAGATGGGATATAAATTTGGTAAAATAAAATAAATAAATATCCTACTATATTTATTTTATTTATTTCAAAAATTATGCCACCTTTCCACTCAGGGTTCTCAAGGTAGAAAGCATGAAAACATCTGAAAAATTAAAAACAGCATTTAAAATTATAAAATAATTCAATAAAAATTGATTAGCTAGCTACATCAGTGAGTTGGGAATGACACTGAATAGCTTAGCCTTCCCCATTCATAAGATATAGATCTATCTTATGCTGTTCTTAAGAAGTGAAAACAACACGGTGAGTGTAGAATATGGATGTGTGGATACATAAAAAGCTCAAGATGGACATGGTATACAACAACAAATTATGTTGCAATCTAGCCTGTTAGAGCTTGAGCCACATGTTTAAGAAGTCATATGCTCTAAGGGTGTCATTGACTTTTTCAGAATCCAAACAAGATGGAAAACAAGCAAGATCCATGCTGTATGGAATGTGGCATTTGTTAACCCAAGCACTACAGGGATGGCAAAGAAGATGCAAACAGAACTGATGTTTTCAATGTGTATCCCAAACATCCCTTGGGGTATATTTAGGCTATCCATCAGCTCTGTGAAGCATTTGGACCTATCCAGCTCTAAGAACATAAGAGAAGCCAATGTTGGATCAGGCCAATGGCCTGTCCAGTCCAACACAATCACACAGTGGCCAAAATACCAGGTGCCATCCGGTGGTCCACCAGTGGGCCCAGGACACTAGAAGTCCTCCCACTGTTGCCCCCCCCCCCCAAGCACCAAGAATACAGTGCAACACTTGCCCTAAACTGAGAGTTCCTATCTATACCTTGTGGCTAATAGCCACTGATGGACCTCTGCTCCATATGTTTAATTCCCTCTTGAAGCTGTCCATGCTTGTAGCTGCCACCACCACCTGTGGCAGTGAATTCCATGTGTTAATCACTCTTTCCACCACATTGTATTCCCAGGATCCTTCTGCCTCTCTTGGGTGATATCAAATACAAATGGAGGCTGCTACCAGCAGAGTAGACAATTGGGAACGTGTATCACTTCTATATGAATGGCTACAACCAAAGTAGCAAAGCATGGCTTGGTTTCCGGAAATGTAAGATGTCAGAAGACAGCTGACTTTTGCTAGTGCAACATAACTGTTCTAATATCTAGAGCCATCTGCCAGGCTGCTCACAGTCAGTAATCTGGATCAGAGAATCCCAATTCATCACATAAACATGCACTGAAAGAACAGGAGATGAATATGTTACCTTTAACCAGACTGACTGTGTCAACAAACACCTCACTCAAATTTGTTAAGGGATAATTAATTTGTGTTGTGATCATGAATAGATGTCCTTGCACTATACTTCACAACTACGAATATCCATATAGATGCACTGTCTCATAAGCAGGTAGCTACTAAAGCCAGATAATAACTAATACCTAAACAGTGGAATATATATTTTATTCATTTTAAAAAAAATTAGCCTGCCTTTCCACGCAAATAGGGTCCCCCAGATGGCAAACATCAACACATTAAAATACCATTTTTAAAAAGATACATATTTTTAAACAATTCAGTAAAAACATACAAACACAAGGCAACAAGGGAAAAGGGCCAACAACAGTCAGTGGGGGAACACCAAACCAAACAAAAAAAGTCTTCACCCATTTGCAGAAGACAGTGATAGGAGACAGACTAATCTCCCTGGGAAGGGTGTTCCAAAGTTTCAGTGCCATTACTGAGAAGGCCCTTTCTTGAGTTGCCACCCATCTAGCCTAAAGTGGTGGGGGCACCCAAAGCAAAGTCTCCAAAAATACTTGGGAGTGGATGAAAGGCAACATGTCAGACAGAAAATAGTGCAAAACCATGTTTTTACATGCTACATTATGCCCTTAGAAAGAAGACTAGAGGATCCACCTTAAATCCACAGTTAGGTAGGTAGGTACATAGGTGTCAACTTCAGGGGGGCTGGGGAGCTGGAGTCCCCCCCTCCCAAACTTTTCCAGAACATGCTGAGCCTCCCCTGGAGACAATGGCCTGTAACGTCTCTGGCCCAGGCCCAGCCCCCCCCCCCCCCCCCCCGGAAATTGGAAAGTCTACGCCCTTGGATAGGTACATTTATTATAGCATCGAGCCAAACATAACCATAACACGTTTGGATACAGAAAGGTAGAATGCAGTAAATATATATAAAAACATTTACATGTTTAACAAATCCAGTAGGAAGTATAAAAGACAAAAACAGTTTTATAAATTTAGCTGTGCACTTCTAATGCAGTAGCATGCTGCCCAAAATTTGGCCACAAATTCAGTGATAGTCCGATTTTCATCGGATAACAATCGGTTACAACACTCCCAGTCTATCTGGCCAGATATTTCTTTTACAAAAGTTGTAATATATTTATCTCAGATCTTAGTATACCAGCTGCATCTAAACATCATATGTTCAATGGTTTCTACCTCCCCAGAATCACACTGGCAGAGTCTCTGGTCAAAAGGGACCCTTTTATATCTACCCTCAAGCACTGTGGAGGGGAAATCCACAGGTATGTATAGTAATTTAAAAAAAAAACACAAAACTTTTGTGTGTGACTTTTTTAAGGAACTCATCTTAAATTCAGGGATTTCTTCCTTTGGGGTATAGCTGGTACTATGACACATCAGAATTATTTTTCACTTTGTGTATGCACTGGGTACCCAACAGTCGATTGTAGCCTACTTCTGCCCAAAAAGAGGGGGGGGGAATTAAGTGATCAAAACAGTCTTGAGTTTATCTAGATAAATAAATACCATCACTTGGCGAAGCACCAATGATAAAATTTCCTCTAAAAAGATGAGGTGGCACAATAATAAAACATGTCCTGGCACTCAACATTCAAATTCCCAATAGACGGATAAGCCTCTCAGTTGCAACAGTTCAAAAGGCAAAGTGCAATTATTTCCCCCCCACTGAACACACACAGGTCAGGTTGTCCTTGTATTCCTCTGCTGGAAACAACTCTGATGTTCTCCTAAAATGTCAACGTTGGTTTAGTATTGGATGACCATAGCATCCAGTTGTCAGAAGCCATAGGAGGATGAAATTGAAGTAGGGATAACTCATGCCCTTTAAGAAAGGTTACACAAGCATTTTGATTCCTGCAATCAGTGCACTTCTTCTGATGTTGTTATTACAAGGCAGTGTGTGTGTGTGTGTGTGTGTGTCACTCTGCCATAAATATATGCTCTAATGTAACATCATTATTTAGGCTTTCCTCCTGATGAAGTCAAACGTCAATCACAACAAACATTCCCATCTTCATGGAGCACACAGTTGCCATTTAATTTAGGAGTTTATTCATTTATTATTTTAATTATCAAATTTCAAAGGTTCTTGGTGGGTTTTTTAAAAAAACTTTTTGTTCAAAGCATCCCCACCTAAATAAAGATGTAGAACTCCAGGAAATATCCTACCCTCAGTTCTTTATCCATATAATGATTAAAATATAGTTATTGCTTACTGCAACAGGGTGTATTTATGAAAATATGTGGATTATCACTTATGTTCACAGTCATAATACTGGCTATGTGTCTTCCATGAGTTATTTCCTATTACATGAGCATCTAACCCAAATAAAGTATCTCAAGCTCTACATGTTTTATTAATAATTTTAATATAATTACAACAATGGAGGTCAAATAAAAATTAAATATACACTGAATACAACACCACAAACTCATTATTTGCAATACCCCCAAGAGTCTTCCAGTATCTATCACTTCATTCTTAAATCAATGCATTTGTCCCAAATCTCACCAAAAAATTAAATATTGACACTATATCTGGAAAATGTCTGAGCTGACAAAACCTGACCTCATTTCTCAATTCTGGATAAATCCCAAAGTTTCAGTAACTGACTCTTTCTGGCCTCCAGTATGATGAAAAACAAGAATAACCGAACAGTATTCCAAATGTAGTGCCAAAAGCATCCAAAATTCTTATACCTTCTGCTCCCCGGTTTTACATGCATAGCTTCTTCAAAATTACCTTCCATCTAGATTTATATATTCTAGAAATGTTTCCTCTTAATTCAGATTTCATAAAGATTTTCTGTTCAATAATCATTAAACTTTTTAGTACACTTTGATGCATCTTTTTGTTACAAATTGTCTCATCTGGAAGTACTGAAATAAGGGTAATTCTGTCCATATTAATAATCAGAAAAGTGATCGTCCAGCAAAAGCCCATAAGTGTGAGTAGAGCTCACCTTGTCCGCATACTGTCAGATCCCATTAAAACTGTGCTGTAGAAGCCCTTCATATATAATACTCCAGAAACGGGGCACATCTGCATTAATTAGTCTACCAGTCCTACACTGAAAAACTTACTCCTCACCTTTCAAATTTAGCAACCCCATTTTGTGAAACTTCCATATATTTTGTTGAATTCTTTCTGTGTTACCTGAAGAGCTTCTGTCTCTGTGTGAGGTCTTGGATGACCTACATCATTAGGTAAAACTTCTGCATTAATTAGTCTACCAGTCCTACACTGAAAAACTTACTCCTCACCTTTCAAATTTAGCAACCCCATTTTGTGAAACTTCCATATATTTTGTTGAATTCTTTCTGTGTTACCTGAAGAGCTTCTGTCTCTGTGTGAGGTCTTGGATGACCTACATCATTAGGTAAAACTTCAGATGAATGAGTCATTGAGAGGACTTACATGGCATAAAGATCTCGGGAAGAAGCCATTCACACCTTTTTACTGGAGATGAAGTTCAGATTGGTAATCACCAGGTTCACGTTGTGAGTTTCAGCATGAAAGATAGGCCTGGCCTGCCTACTTATTATCTCAGGGTCTCATTTAACCTTTTACTCATGCTGGGTTCTCAGTGTTCAAACTTTTACTTGTGTTAGGTTAAAAAAAAAAAGCCCAGAAAATTAAATCTCAATATATTTTTTTAATTTAATCAAAAGATTATGCACACACAAATGGTCTACACAGCTATTAGCTCTGCATGTATTTCTACTTCTTGCGGCACATTCCGCTGGTCTGTATTTATGGTAGATTGATAGCAGTGCGGAGACATTCTTGAGTTACAATTCTGCCCTGGCATCCTATAAGAATGGGCCCTACAACTGGGGCTTGGACAATAAACAAGAGAATGAAATCTACAAAGTGAAATCTGAGCAATGAAACTTGAAAGGCATGCTCATCAGATCCATAAATATTAATAGTGCTTTCCTCAGTTGTTAGACCAAGTGCCTTGAATTACGGTTTACTCAGCTCATAAAACTTTATCCTTTCTTTCTACAGAAGGAAGACGCTTTGTTACAGCTGTTTACAGCTGTTTAATCAGCAGAAACATAATGCCATATACTGACATTTGGCTGTGTTGAGAAAGGCTAGGCTAGACTTGGAGAGAGAGAGAGCCACGTATTGGTAATTCTATTTCTATGATGAAGGAGATGAATATCACTAATCCCTAACAACAATAACAAAACCCATGTGAAGTGGGTTTGAGGATCAGTGGTAGAGCATCTGCTCTGTACACAGAAGGTCCAGGTTTCATCCATGGCATCTGCAGTGACCAAGATCAAATAATAAGTAATGTGAAAGATATCAATCCTGGGCACTGCTGTCACTCAGAGAAGCCAGTTCTGACCTTGACAGATCAATGATCTGATTCAGTATAAAGGCAGCTTCATGTGTTCAAGAGTGGTTAACAGAAAAGTGGCCCCTGAAATAGATGGTGTCCTTGGCCCTGAAAGATTATGAAGATTCCACCATCTTCTTAGAACAAGGGTAAATTCCTAGATCAGGAGAAAGGATAAGGAAGAAACACATGCAGTAAAAGCTTCATTGGTTAGTTGTATGTGAAAACAGGGGATTGTACCTTAGATTTGACTGAAGTGTTTCTATATAAAAATATCTTGCACTATAAAAAATACACCATTGGTCTGAAAAAGTACTTTCGTGCTCCAAGTCACAGAAACTGACCACTAGCACATTAAAATGATTTTAAAAGCTTGTGACACTAATTATTAAATAGTTTCACAGTGAGAGTTCTGTTGCTAATCAGTCATCATTACGCTATTTATTTTAAATTCATAAGAATAGAGGAAAAATTTTCGGTTCAGTTGCTACACTAAGGTACAGATGACATTTGTTAAAAATCACCAAAACTTTTGCCACTGGTCCCCAGCAGGATATGATTAAGAAATGAAAATTATCTTTCTACCCTCTTTTCAGATATTTCCATTCACTTGTACTTCTCTCTCAGGACCCAGAGCTTCTGGGACTTTGCCTCCTTTCTGCTCAGCTGTTTGAAGATCTTCTTTGTTCACATGCATAAGTGAGCCAAATAACAAGAAGAGTTCTACTGCCAATCACACACAATTTCTTCTGGTTTTTTTTTAAAATTAGGAATTGTTATTTTTTCTCTATACCAAGAAACCATACCCCATTATCTCCTAAGTGGTTTGTTCATGTGCTGGGTAGGGTATGTGTACTAGGGTTGCCAGGTCTGGGTTGGAAAATACCTGGAGACTTTGGGGGTGGATCCAGGAGAGGGTGGGGTTTAGGGAGGGGAGGAGCCTCAAGATGGTACAATGTCATAGAGTCCACCCTTCAAGGCAGCCATTTCCTCCAGGGAAGCTGATCTCTGTCAGCTGGAGATTAATTGTAAAAGTGGGAGATCTCCAGGCCCCACCTGGAGGCTGGCAACCCTAATGTATACATACACAACTATACTACACCACTAATTTTAGTGTGTAAAATGAATCTACTCTGAGATTATTTTCCTTAATCTTCTTTTCATTTCTCAGAGGTGGTGTGCATGTATGCATGTTGAAGAACCTTTTGGGGGAAAGTAAGAAAAATCCACTGGGGAAAAGAATGTGCATTACAAACAGTGAGAGAATAATCCCTCAGGCCATGGGACAGATTTAAGGTGTCTAAGGTATCCTTTTCTCAGTCTGTACCCCAACCCAGGAATTTTCCTTATGCAAATGTTGAGTGTTACCTCTCACTCAGACACCTTGGAAGTGTAAAGAAAATATGCTTATTTAAAGTGGGGAAAAGATACATAATGAACAGGACCATATGCTAAGCTACTCCCAGAGACTCTTCTGTGATTTATTTTCTGATATTTGCTGACATTTATTATATATATCCCCTGCCATTTTCCTGACAAAGGACCCAAGGTAGGTACTAAGATTAAGTGCAATACAAAAACAATTATCTCTTACAATCATTAAAACATGTCCTTAAAAGCAATGTGCTGGGAGCCTTTCTTCTCCCCCCGTAAATGCCTAGGAAGACTGGCCATACTTTTGGTTCACCCACTTTCCCCACATCATGAACAATAATGGAAGAGTATTGTGTTGCAATGTAACATATTAAAAATGTGGCCAACACCTCACCTCTCACACATACACACACCCAGCATAAGCAGAGAAATGTATAGGTCACACATCACCTTCAGTACACATTACTGCGTAAAACGCAGAAACATGTTTGTATGCTGTGTTCTGAGCCTCACATTTGAAACAGCATCTAGTTCTGCCCTTTGTTGGACTAACCAGTTTTCAATTTCCTGTATTTGGGCTGTTATATTGGAGGCCTTCCAATTCTCTGGTAAGGGAGCTGATTTTATTTACAAGCTATGTGTTTGCGGGCCTTTCTCTTTTGAAGGTTTTATTAAAAACCTTAACATAGCTGCAGAGATAAAAGACTATCTGTGGAGAAGATAGAGATCTGTCTACTCTGATTCTTTTTTTTATGAGTGGCTTTGACCAATTTGCATTGTCTTTCTCAGTATTGTTCATTTTTTCACATACAGCATCGTCAGGGGGTCCCTCCTATCCCTCGCCTGATATTTAATCAAAGGCACTCCTTGGTAACACTTATGGCTTCAATTCAAACCCCTCCAACCAAGCAAAATTCATGTGCTTAATGAATAAGCAAGGTTAGTAAGCAGGTGCTGATCCTTCAAGGTGAAAAAACACAATATGGGTAGGTCTGGGGTTGCCAACCTCCAAGTGGTGCCTGGCAATCTCCCCGAATTACAACTGCTCTCCAGGCAACAGAGATCTGTTTCTCTGGAATTAATGTCTGGTTTTGAAGGTGGACTCTGTGGCATTTTACCCCACTGAGATCCCTCCCCTCCATAAACCTCACCCTTCCCAGGCTCCACCTTCAAATCTCCTGGAATTTCCCTGTCAAGAGCTGGCAACCCCAGGCAGTTCTGCAATTCCTTTTTTAATTGTTTAAAACCCTTTTTAAAAATGTAGCCACTGAGGCTGCAATTTGAAACACAGGGTGAGGGACTAAATCACATGAACACATGAAACTGCCTTATACTGAATCAGACTCTTAGTTCACCAGGGTCAGAATTGTGCACTCAGACTGGCAGCAGCTCTCCAAGGGCTTGGGTGGAGGTCTCTCGTGTCTCCTACTGCCTGATCCTTCTAAATGGAGATGCTGGGGACTGAGCCTCAGCCTTTTTGCATGCCAGGCAGAAGCTCTACCACTGAGTCACAGTCCCACTGAAAAACTGCCCCTAAAGCTGCTTGTGTACGTGTGTGTGCGCACATGCCCATGCAGACACAGAGGAAAATACAGATTTATGCCAGCCTAGTAGTAGAAGAAGAAGGGACTGGATTTATAGCCCGCCCTTCACTTGGAGTCTCAGAGTGGCTTACAAACTCCTTTCCCTTCCCCTCCCCTCCCCACAACAGACACCCTGTGAGGTAGGTGGGGCTGAGAGAGCTCTGACAGAAACTGCTCTTTTTCAAGAGCAGCTGTGCCAGAACTATGGCTTGCCCAAGGTCATCCAGCAGATGCAAGTGGAGGAGTGGGGAATCAAACCCGGTTCTCCCAGATTAGAGTCCGTGCACTCTTGTTACATAATGTGGGCATTATCACAAGGCTGTCTGGTGGAAGAAGCAGAAACGGGTGGAGTCTGGACCTGACTGGAATCCTATGCTCATTCAAGGGTTGTTCCTGCTTGCAACTTTTGTGTAATTTATAACTTCAAAAGACTGCCTTGGGATGCTGTGTTCTCCACCTTCTTGCCTCCTAGTCTCTTGAGCTCCAGCAGATGGTAGGATTGCAACTAACCATGTAGACAATTCTGGCACATCAGCACCAGGAAGTCCCAGCCAGGGAACCTACATTTCATTCATTCAGCACATACAAAGGTAAGGGTGTTCCCCATCTCCAGTGCCATACAGTTCACAAAGAAAGCCAAACATCCCTCTGTAGCACTGCCATCTTTCTCCCAGCAGGGCTGCTGTTCCTCTCCAAAGTGTAAGGCAGGTAGTTTCACAACAGATAGTGTACTCAGCGTGGAGATACAGGGTGTGTTCAGACAGATCTTTTGAGCTGTGCCAGGCACGAGTGCCTGATGAATTTAAAGTGCATGTCCAGACCTCAAGATCTGGTAATCGTGCTGCTTTCATTAGTAGCCTGTCGATCCCGTTGGGGTTCCATACTTAAAAGATAGTGTTTAAAGTCCGGTCTAAAACTGGCCGATGGGCCAATGCCGGACTTTCCACTATCAGGGCGTTCCACCTGCACACAATCAGCCCATAGGGATGATCTCCAGACCATCCCGAACAGCCGCCATTTTAAAAAACTCTTAGCGATGCGCACATAACTACTTAAATATGCGACGTCCCCAGAGCTCTGCTCAAGTGATCCAAACAATGTTATGTTTCTGACGGTCCCCTAAACCCAATCAACTTTATTAAGTGAAATGGTACCTAGAGGAAGGTACCGCTGGCTGTGTTTTTACGATTTTTAGTACATGCATGCGCGGAAAAACAAGTATATGGTGAGGCGCCTATGTCCATGCAGAGACAGGATTTTTTTAAAAAAAGCCGACCGCATGGCTCCTCACGGTGGATGCCATCTAGACAATCCACTGCGGGAGTCATGCGCAGTGAAGCACTTCAGGGGCGGGCTGTCTGCTCATGCAACACTAGATCAAAAAGATCTAGCTCAAATTACAGCTGGGTCAATGGCAGGATTAGCTGCCTGTCTGAACACACCCCCAGTAAAGGGGCACACCAGCACATGTTGTTTTTCTGACTGTCACACATCTTTTTCAGGTATAGGATCCCATGTAGTTTAGTTACTCCTGTCCTTCCTGTTGCTTTCAGAACTTAAACAGTATCACATGTACTGTTTAATAAAAGTGTTTCTGTTCTTATTTTTAGTATTGTCTGTGTGGACTCTGTTCCTATAGGACGTCTGGAATACTTTTCCTATGAATTCTGTGTAAATCTGTGAGTTCCGTGTAGAGGCTTTTCCCCAACAACTGAGCTATGGAGTTGCTGACAGAATGATTTCTGCCAATGGAGCACAAAGTTCTCTCTCACACACACACCACCAGACACTGCAGTCCAAAATATCTCCTGAAAGGCTGTTCCTGGGGGACAGATGCTATTTTTGGCTGCAGCAGGAGGTAAGGAAGTTATGTTCCATGAGCAGAAGTCTTTTCATTCAGGAAAATGCTCTACTGGCTGCAAGCTGGTCTCTGGAGACCCTCCTTAGGCTACTGCAGAAGTAGCAACTCCTCATGGGAAAGAGGGGAGGGCCATGGCTCAGTGATAGGATTGCCAATCTCCAGGTAATGGCTGGATATCTCCTGCTATTACAATTGATCTCCAGGTGATAGATATCAGTTCACCTGGAGAAAATGGCTGTTCAGGAAGGTGGACACGATGGTATTATACTCCATTTAAGTATTTCCCAACCTAGCATTTTTGTTGGGAAATGCTATTGTCTGCTTGAGAAATCCTGGAGAGCTAGGTGGACCAACAAGCTGACTCCACATAACACAGATTTCTATGCTTGCATAAGCAACTGGCATCGTATATCAGGGTTCCTGTGTGTCCTTATCCCAATATCCCTAATCCAAAGGTAGGAAGCTGGCTGGTAAAAACCCTGGTGTAGGATAAATAATTCACAGCACTTCCTCTCACACATTTAGGATTAAGAAGCAAAGCTTCCAGAGCAGATGTCAATGCTTAAAGGCCAGCAGCACCTCGCTTTTGAAAGATTAAGCACTGCTGCCCACTCAGTCACCTTTGTAAGGGGGGGATAGAGGAAGGTTCACATCATTATGATTCATTAATCTTCATGAAAAATAGACAGAGAGTAAAATGTGCCTGGGAGCAAAGCAATAACTCCTTTACAGCAAACTGTGCATGCCCTAGAACAGGGGTGGACAAATTGCGGCCCGCGGGCCACATGCGGCCCGCCACAGAGTTTTTTGCGGCCTGCCAAGACAGTCGGCCACGTGGTTTCAGTCAGGCCTCTCACTCCTGATTTCAAAAAAATTGTAGAAAAGTGTGATAGGGTACATTTGTCTCATTAAACTGATTCTAAAAATAAATGTGCTTGCAGCTATAGATGATATGAAATTAGAACAATAAATAAATTGAATAAAACTACCACTATTTTATGTAATTTATATTTATTGATTTTTATGATACAATTTATACCTTTTCTGAAATGCAAAAACTAATAAATGCAATCATTTAAAAAGTTGCGGCCCTCTGCTAACCTCCACTCCCACAAAGTGGCCCCCGAGCCAAAATAATTGCCCACCCCTGCCCTAGAACAAAGTTTGAGTCCAGTGGCACCTTTAAGACCAACAAAGTTTTATTCAAGCTTTCGTGTGCAAGTTTATCTGGTTACCACAGCCAATTGCCCTACTTCAAAGAAGAAGATGCTGTAAAGTCACCTCCATGCTTGGGAAGAGACGGGTGGCAGGGTCTCAATTAATTACTCACAGCATTCTACAATTAAGGATACATCAATCTCCAATTTTGACATATTTATTTCCTTCACTCCCCCCCAACTGAACTCAAGCAAATGGTAACCATATAAACTAAGCTTGTTATCCCTTTGATCCTTGAATCTATTAAACATCTTCATTATACTGCTCACCCTCTACCTATGTATGGACTGGTAATTTCCATTTTTGTTTCTTTCTGTCTTCACTCTAATTGGCCCTTCCTGGCAACTATCTCCCCCCTCTTCCTATATGTAATGGTTGAGGAAATTCTGTTTCACTTTACCTACAGAAGTGTGCATGCACATGAAAGCTGATACCTTGAATAAAACTTCGTAGGTCTTAAAGATGCCTCTGGACTCAAACTTCGTTCTGCTACTTCAGACCAACACGGTTTACCACACGAAGCGATGTGCACGCCCTCGTTCCTAATCCCGTACAAATCCATGACCTCTCTTGCTCGGCCATGGCTTTTAGGCACTTTAGTGGTGTTTTGCGGCTCAGACACATTTGGCCCTGGCAGATGCTTTTGAAAAAACGAGAAGAAGTTGAATCACAAAGGCCGGGCAAAGCGATTGCGGCAACAGCTTCCAAGTGCCACACTGAGCATGCTCGGAGAGATTGAGCCACCTCCCCACTACAAGGTAAGCGCCTATAGAATTTTACAGACGCAGAAAATGTGTGCCTTCCCCCTCCAGAAGGAGCAAGCTCTTTTCTCTGCCTAGTACTGCTTTTCGCCTTGCTTGAATTTCACCTGTTTTAATAAACCGCCTCCCAAACCACAGCACAACCTCACAAGGGCTACCTTAACCTGGTTTACAGGGCACTCTCCACCCTTCAACCATTGGCTCCACCTCCCAGAGCTTTATCTGGTTCTGACCTCGCTCCGACTACAGGGACTGAGCCCTAGAGGACGAGAGTCGTGCTACTCTTCCTCCCGCGGTATGCGGTCCCACTTTACATTACAGAGCACGCTTGACTTCTCTTTACTGTTCCAATTTCCTCCTTTTTCTGCCAGTTCCAGGCGGGGCTGGCTTCGATTCTGCCATTGCGCAGGCGTACCTGAAACCCGTTTCCACCGCTAGAGAGAAAGATACTCGCCAAGTGCAGGGAAAACGCTGAATTGCTTCTCTAATTGGCTTGCTCCCTCTCTCCCACCCACCGACCGCCGCGCGGTTCCCAGGTTCGAAAGGAATCGCAGATACTCCTCTGAGTTAGGAAGAGGTCGGGCTGCTATCCCAAGAAGGAGCTTCTCCGTTTGTACACAAAGTGAGCACCATTCACCATTAATCTTTCTCACCTGGAGCAAAACATCCTGCTCTTCCCGCAGTCCAGTCACCATCCCCGAATAGGGAATTCAGGAGAGCTTTTTTAAAAACTGCTCCTGCTAGATAGTTTTTTATCTTTTCTTTTTAAGGGCCTGATAATATATTCACCGAAGCTGGCTGCTTTCTGGCTCCTGTTTTTTTTACTAAACCACCTGCTTCCTTCCGTCATGTGGGACTTCCTCTGTGTACTGTACAGTTCCACTGTGAAGGGTGAAGGACAGAGTTGTCATTATATTCCCAAGTGCAATGCTTTATGTTCCCCCCGCCCCCAGAAATGGATGGCAGCCATAAGCATATTAGTGAAGGAGCTTATTTAGGAATAGAGTTGCACCTTGTCAGAGTAAAGTCTACTATTTCAGCTACATAGCCTGAGTTCTGTTTTTGGTCACTCTAGAATGTGATGTGAGCAAGAATGGTAAGATTTGGCAGGGCAGGAAAGAAATTACACATACCTCCATGTTAGGGTCTCCCATCCAGGTACCTTATAGGATTGGATTTCTTTAGCTCAGGCATCAATTACCTTTGGGGCATTCTCTTATTAATCCAAGAGAAAAGTTGCTCATCTATACTGCTTATTTTCTTTATTACATTTTCATCCTGTCCATCCTTTAACACATTCAGACCAGCATGCCAGCTTTGCAACACCCCCTGCGAAAGCTGTTACCTTGAGTCTTGTCAAAGCCCACCCAGAGAGTTTCGTGACTGTTAGGATTTGAACTACGTCTAAACCAGCATGGTAGTCACCATACTACAGTGGTGTGATCAGGCTAATTTTTTTTCTCTGCATCTAGCCTTCATGCTATTCTAGTTATTTTTTAAAAAAAATTATATTCCATCATTCTCTCCAAATGCTCCCAAGGAGACTCAAAATCTTATGGATGAGCATCCTTATACAACAGCAGTTAATCAGTCTGAATTCTAAATTGACTGTTGTAGGAACATGTCAATAATTGTGACTTCCCTTACAATACAGGTGCAGTTTGGTTGCTGGAATACTATTTTATTTTAGGTGCCACCTGTGTCTCTTTTTTTTCTTTTTTAAACTTTCTTTTTATTAAAAATTTTCAATAACAATACAACCATAATACATAAGAAAAATGAACAAAAGAACCAAACAAACTTCAAGCATAGGCATATGGCGTAAAAGCAAAGAGATAATACATGAATTGCATTTTAAACATCTTTACAGTTGTTAAATATGAATACTTGCAACAAGATTAATAATATATGACATTAACATATTTCTTAGGTAGGGAACAACTTTTATTACTTGAGGAAGAAATATAATCAAAAAAGGGGAACCATTTTTCTAAGAAATTATTATTTTGAACTGCAAAGGCTAAGGGCTCAAGGGAAATCGCAAAAAGAATAGGGGAGAGGGGCCAGCCTTGTCTCGTTCCTCTATTTAATACCAGATTTTCCAACCTATATCCATTTGTGTTAATATGTGCAATAGGGTGTTTATAAATAGATTCAATCACTTGGAGAAAACGTGGACCAAATTTCATATAGTGAAGCAAAGTTTGTAAGTACAAAATTTCTACTTCGTCAAAGGCCTTTTCAGCATGCACAACCAGGAGAAGGGATTCCAGCAAAGATGATTTACCAAATTCAATTAAATTTAAGGTTTTCCTAATATTATCTGATATTGCTTTATGTGGTATAAAACCCGATTGATCGGGGTGGACATAATGACCTATTGTTTTGTTTAAATGGGCTGCAAAGACTGATGAAAAAAATTAAAAATCATGATTTAAGATAGAGATAGGCCTGTAAGAGGCCAGATCTAATCTATCTTTGCCATTTTTGTGGATAACTATTATTTTGGCTTCTGACCATGTGCTAGGAAGTAACCCTTGGACCATAACATTATTACAGGTAACAAGTAAGTTAGAAAGGAGTGAGTCTTTAAATGGCTTATAAAATTCATTAGGGAGGCCATCTTTGCCCGTTGCTTTGTTGGCCTTCGACGATTTTATTATTTCACTAAGCTCTTCACCTGTAATAGGTTGAGCTAAAAAAATGTATATGGTCTTTAGATAATTAACATTATAGTTAATAGCCTTTAGATAATTCAGAATCGATTCTCGATGAGGTCCTTCTGATTTTATATAAGTTTTGGAAGAATTTGTACAAATTTGAATTTATGTCTTTTGAGGAGTTCAAAATCCTCCCAGCAGGAGATCATGTGGAGTGGATCAGGTTTTGATTAGTTTTCTGGCTGATCCTGTGTTTCATTAGTGTTAAGGACCTAGGCAATTTAGTTAGGTACTTCTGTTTAAGAAGTAGAGTTCGTTTCTGTATATAGGATGTTTCTAGAAGTTCCAGTTTTTTCCTTTCTTGGTCAAGTTTGCATAATGTTTTTTTTACCTTCGAATTTACTGTGTCTATTTTTTAATGACTTGATAGATACCTGCAATTCTAACATTGCTTTTTGTCTCTCTTTTTTATAGGAGTATGCCAAGGATAGAATTTTGCCCCTTATTACAGCCTTAAAGGCATCCCACACTGTGTCAGAGGAAAGTCCACAATTAGAATTGAACTGAAAGTATTCATCAATGGCTTTTCTAACTTCTGTATAGAAGCCTTCATTCTGGAGGAGCAGTTTGTTAAATGACCAGTCAGGACCCCTCCCATCATTTGTTTGTTTATCCATGAATGGTCAGAAATCATTCTGGGACCAATTTCTGTTGACTTTATTTGATTCAATAAAGGTTTTGTTGCCAATACATAATTGATCCGAGTGTAAATGTTGTGTACAGAAGAGTAGTATGTAAACTGATTATCATCAGGGTTACAAGATCTCCAAACATCAATCAGTTGAAAATGTTCTAATATATTGTGTAGTTCTGTAGGCTTTAAGCCACCTGTGTCTCTTAATGGCAGAAATTCTAAAATAATTCTGTGAAGCACTTGCTGATCTGCAGATCACATATAATCATCAATGTATCTGATTCTCAACATGGCCAGATCTGAGGATGATTAAATCTGGAGACTGGAGCTGTGAACAGATAACACAGATCTTTCTACAAACCTGAAAAATACCCCAGGTTTGCAAAAAAATCTGAAATCTTAAATAAAAACTAGGGTTTTAAAAAATCCAAAAGTACAAAAGGATCACCTGTAGCTTTAAGAAACAAATTCTGTCATGGAAACACACTGGGTAACCTTTGGCCAGTTACGTATTCTTGACCTCACTTATCTTACAGGTCATTAAGCATACCAGGAGACCCACCTCTCAGTGTCCTGATGGTTCCTACCTGCCTGGGTTTGGCCAGCTGTGTGACAGAAGGGCCCCATGCAAGGTGGGGAGGTGGCACCCAGCCGGCATGAGGTGAGGTGGAGTAGGCAGTACCCATTCTGACTGAGCCCCACACAAGGTAAGGCAGGTCAGGAAAGGTGGTGGTACCTGTCTGAGCCCTGTGTGAGACAAAGCAAGGGAGGTGGTGCCCAGCCTGCCCAAGCTTCACATGAGACGAGAGGCAAGAACAGCACCTGTTTTAGCTTGTGCAAGGTGGGTCAAGGAAGGCAGCTGTGCCATGGTCAGCCTGCATGGAGCAACACAAGGGAGGCAATGGCTCCTGGATCAGCCCACACAAGGTGAGGGAGGAGGAGGCAGCAGCACCCATATCCTGTGAGGCAAGGGAGGCAGCAGCACATACTTGCTCCACCCAAGCCTTGTGGAAGGTTGCAGCAGACAGCTCAGCATGCACAAGGTGAGGGAAGTGGCAGTGCCCAGCTCACCCTATGCAAGGTGAGGCAAGGGAGGTGGCTCCTAGTTCAGCCAACCCAAGCCACATGCTAAACCAGGGAAGACCGACATGCTGGAGAAACAGAAAACCATCTGCTTGGTGGGCATCATCTGGGGGCTTCTCTTAAGGTTGTTCAATCAGGATGTTCTGCATTTTGGAGCTGCGGCTGGATGTACCTTTGCTGCCCTGGGCCTTGTTTTTTATTTCTGTTACGGACTTTCTGGAGCAGACCTACCTCTACCATTTGACCTGGAGAGATATCCTCCACAACTTCTCACCCTATTTCTACATGTTGTACTTGACTGCAGAAAGCGAGTGAAGTTTTTTCCTTGGCCTTGCAGCTTTCTTACCTCCGATCCTGCCGCTTATAGTTCTTTCTTTCAGTTTCTACAAAGATCTTGTCTTCTGTTCCTTCCTGCACACAGCGGTTTTTGTGAGTTTTAATAAAGTGTGCACCTCCCAGTATTTTCTGTGGTACTTTTGCCTCCTGCCACCTGTAGTCCCCTTTTTGAGGATGTCCTGGCAGTGGGCCGCATTCCTTCTTCTGCTCTGGCTTGGCCCTGGGCCAAGCACTGTGGCTGGTGTGTGTGTACTTTTTGGAATTTGAAGGGCAAAACACTTTGACTGATTTCTCACTAGCACTGCCCCGGCATTCTTCCTCCATTTGCCCCAGTGCTGTGCTTGAATTTCACACTGTTTGCCGCAGGGCGCATTTTGACCCGTGGCTCCGCCCGATCCTCCCCGCACTTTCTGTGATCCTGTTTTTTGAGGTTCACTGAAGCTGCGGGGAAGATTGGGCGGAGCCATGGGTCAAAATGTGCCCCGTGGCAAATAGTGTGAAATTCAAGCACAGCACCGGGGCAAATGAAGGAAGAACACCAGGGCAGCGCTAGTGGGAAATCGGTCTTTCTTGCTCATATGGCTGGCAGGCTTACTCTTTCTTTTTGTCAACTGTGTGATTCTTGTCCAGATTATTGCTCACTATGGCACAGGGCAGATGACCAGGAAAATTGAGCTACATTAAGACTTGATTTGCTGCACAAATTCTACAGGAAGCTCTTATCACAGAGTTATTCATGTGAACAGGACTGAGTAACAACTTTTTAAAATGTGTTAATATTTTGCAACGTTGTTCTTTTGGAGAGCTTTGCCCTTGGTTTACAGTATATTGGATATGAATAAGTCTTAGGAAGGGCTAATGATGTAAGAACAACACAGCCTGATTTTCAGGAAGTCTTTTTGTTTGTTTCTTTAAATAGAAGGTTGAACACAACATTCTTTGATGCTGCTCCTGCCCTCTCCAAAGCCCTGTGAGAGAGATCCCCTCTCCCTCCCGGCAAAAGACTTAGGAGGGGCAGGAGGCTCTTGCATCTTGCTGAGCTTTGCAGCAAGAAGAAGCACTATGAGAAACTCTTCCTGTTCCTCTGCTAGACACCGAGAACCTGCTGAAGGGGCACATTTGGTGGCAGCCACAGATAACGTCCAAACCAGGATTTGGAGATCCTCTGCTATTTGCTGGGATGGTTGTTTAAAACGTGTTAAGAATGTATTGTTTAGTTAAGTAACTTTTGGAGCCAGAAATGATGTAAGCTTCACTTTGGGTCTGCATTCAATTACATCAGGAAAGCAGTGAAATGAAACCATACATGTTCCACGCCGGCATTTCCCCAAATGGAATGTTGCACTCCATAGCAGAGCTAAGGAGAAAGTGTCACTTGGGGGGGGGGGGTCCTGGGGTCCTTCTGGAACACCATAACCATATCTACCTGCTCTCAGACAAGTGTATCTGTTTTTATCCTACCAGTCCTCTAAGGACCTCAGGGCAGCTTGCATGGTTCTCCTCCATTTTATCCTCACAGCAACACTATGAGGTAGGTTTGGCTGAGAGAGAATGTGCAAGCCATCTAGTGAGCTTCATGGCTGATGAAGAGGGATTTAAACCTGAATCTCACCAGAACTCTAACCATTACAGCGGCTCTCAATATGGCATGCATTGATCATCTTGGAAAAGATGCTGATTTGGGGTGGGGTGGTGGTACTGAGAATGCTAGCTGGTTTAAGGATGGCAGGTTCTTGAATAGCAGAAAGGTGTGAGCTGAGCAGAGAGTAGCAGAAATTAAGAGTTCTGGGAAACTTGAAAGCTCGTACATTGTGTATTATTTTGATTGGTCCTAATAGAAGGTAATATGTGGCAACAGGTAGTAACCAACCTGCTGTATTTTGGATTAACTAAAGCTCTGAGTTGTAGGATTGCCAGCACCAGGTTGGGAAATTCCTGGAGACTTTGGGTGTAAAGCTTGAGGAAGGCAGGGTTTGGGGAAGGGAGGGACTTCAGTAGGGTATAATGCCATACAGTTGACCTTCCAAAGCAGCCATTTTCTCCAAGTGAACTGATCTCTGTCACTGGGAGATCAGTTGTAATCCCAGGAGATCTCTAGCCACCACCTGGAGGCTGGCAACCCTACTGAGTTGTCTTTGGGTGTAGACCAACACAAAATGTGCGACAGTAGTTTAGCCTCAAGGTTATTATAGCATGGATCAGCTTGGCTAGGATGGCTGAATTTAAATGTGGACAATAACTTTTGAGTCAAAGTTTGGGGGGGGGGGACATTTTTAGCCACCATGCCAATTTTCTTTTCTAGTAAGAAGAAGAAGAGATTGAATTTATACCCCACCCTTCACTACCTGACGGAGTCTCAGAGCAGTTTCCTTTCCTTTCCCTTCCCCTCCCCTCAACAGACACCCTGTGAGGTAGGTGGGGCCAGGGGTAATTTCGTAGAAAAAGCGGTGCAGGAGCTCATTAGCATAACTCATTAGCATAACTTATTTGCATATGCTAAACGACCTGACATCACCAGAAGTATGTCAGAAGGAGAGAGAGAGAAAAAGAGAGAAATAGAGAAAGAAAGAGCTGGCAGAGAGGGGACAGTTACTAATCCAAGCCTCAGAAATACCACTATTCTGGGAGGATAGCTTCAGTGGTGACTGAAGCCTTCAGAGGAACAAGGACCTTTCCAGGGGACGGGGTCATTTTGCTGCAGCCATGACACAAGCAGGCATTCCCCTGCCGGGGGGGGGGGGCACCAACTCCCGGAGCTGAGCTCCCCTGAGCTCCTGCTCAAAATGACCCCTGGGTGGGGCTGAGAGAGTTCTTTCAAGAACTGCTCTTGAGAGAAGAAGCTCTGAAATAACTTGTGACTGACCCAGGGTCACAGCAGCAGCTGCATGTGGAGGAGTGGGGAATCAAACCCGGTTGTCCCAGATTAGAGTCCACGCTCCTAATCACTACACCAAACTGGCTCTCTACACCAAACTGGCTGAATCCAGCAGGACTCCCAAGCTCTTAACAGTGTAAGACAACCCCCTCCCCCATAAGACTAGTAGTACAATCCCTTCTGTTATATCTGCCTTACCAGCCAGCATCACTGCTGTCTTATTTAGGCTCAGCCTTTGGAGAATCAAAGAAAAAATCCAGTACTGGGGGAGACCACTAAGAACACTTCAACCAATGCTCTTCCTTACCTAAAGTACAGATATGCTATACTTGCAAAGACACTCTCAGCTGATCTTGACAGTACAGGTCACATGGGAATGGCTGGCAAATGCCTGCTTCCTCCCATGTTTACTTTGAAGACAAGGACTGTTATCAGGAGGGGAAAAGATATGATTTCATAAGCCTCTCCACATCATGGGTATATAAAAATCAGCAAGAGGCAGCCTGTAAATGCTGCTGTGGCTTGTGCAGTTGTTTTGAGAGCATCTGTGGAAATATCACATGAAAGCTTACTAGCAATGATCTGGAGAGCTGGAAGTCCGTTTCTCCCCCACCCACCCCTCCCCTCCCACCCCGGTTCTTCATTGAAGGTACAGCTGTGTCAGGTTCCCTGTCATTTGTATATTTTCTCCTGGCTGGGGAATGGCAACCCAGCTCCCTCTACATCATAGTGCGCTCTACCGCCCCCCTCTTTGTTGCTTTGCTAGGCTTACCAAGCCCCCCAGGAGGGCGGGGAAAACCCCGATTTTAACTCCTCACCCCCGCCTTTTCAAAATTGTCCGGCGGGGGACAAAATGGCTGCTCAGTCCTCCAGTCTCTTTCTAGTGTGCGCTGGTAAGCAGGGCTCTTTTTCAGAATGCAGGGGAACACCGTTCCAGCTGGCCTCCGAGCCTGCCCCGCCCCTTCCCAGCCAGGCCTGAACCATTTAAAGGGGAAGTTCCTGCAGAGAGCCTGCAGGAAAAAGCCTTATAGGATGCTTCCCCTTTAACAGCAGAGCCAGCAAGAGAAAGCCCCGCCCCGGCTAGGCCCTTTGTACTGAGAGGCCTGGCTTTGGCTTGCGAGGCTGCGTTGCCCTCCCTGATCTGGTAAGTTGCCTGCCCCAACTCTTTTCCTTCTCTCTTTCCCCCTCCCCCTTTCTTTCTTTCTTTCTTTCTTTCTTTCTTTCTTTCTTTCTTTCTTTTTGTCTGTCTGTCTGTCTGTCTGTTTCTCTTTCTCTCTCTCTCTCTGTCCCCATCCAGCAGAGGTCTATCAGTGGCTATTATTAGCCACAAGGTCTAGATGGAACCCTTTGTCTGGGGCAGTGATGCTCTGTATTCTTGGTGCTTGGGGGGCAACAGTGGGAGGGCTTCTAGGGTCCTGGACCTTCTGAGGGCACCTGGTATTTTTGGCCACTGTGTGACACAAAGTGTTGGACTGGATGGGCCACTGGCCTGATCCAGCATTGGCTTCTCTTATGTTCTTATGAGTTTTGATTTTCCTCCCTCCAGCTCCAGCGCCAATGTTCCCTCTATGCTGTGGAGTCTTGTGAGCAAAAATTCTACTTTGTGAGCTGCTGGCATTAAAGTTATGAGCGAGCAATTTGGCTGCTGCATCAATTAGGTTTTTTGGGAGCCATCCTTTTTGAGCTAAGAAAAATGTGTGAGCCGGAGGCTAAAAATCTGTGAGCTAGCTCACACTAACTCAGCTTAGAGGGAACACTGTCCAGCTAAGCCAATACAGCTATTTGGAATTTTCAAGGTTTGGTGGGGGGGAGGTGCCACAACTCTCAAGATGGAAATGGAAGTTTTCAATACGTATACTGAAAAATCATGAACTTTATAACATTTTAAAAAGAAATTTGTTGAAGAAAAAAAGCCCTGGGAATTGTCCTTTCCTCATCTAGAAGCAGCCTCTGGGCAGATGTGATTAGGCACAATACATGTATTCAAATATAACTTAGCTCTCTGGATTCTAGTCATGATTTTTTAAAAAGACAGTTGTGACTCTGCTGCATGAAGGTGTAGTTCTGGTTTTTGGCAGTGTTCAGCCTTAGGATCGTAGACCTTTCTGTTGTTTATTTTGAAAGGTGTACTGGAAGTGACATCATCTAAAGGGGAAGTGACATCACTTGCCATGTGACCTGGGAGTGACACCACAGAAAGTGACATCACAGGAAGTTACATCACAAAAGTCTCCTGGCTCCACCCCCAAAGTCTTCTGGCTCCACCCCCAAAGTCCTCAGATATTTCCGGAGTTGGACTTGGCAACCCTATGCTTTGCTTCTGTTAATCTGGCTCTGTGAAGTTTAGCCTTGAATTGTTTATGTAATGAAGGAACTCCAGGTGGCTGAATGTGTGAGAATAATGGGGAAGGAGTTGTGGGAGAGGGAGGCTAGCCGCCAAGCCTAATCATTGCAGGCTACGCGCCTTTTTGGTGAGACTGCAACTGCTAGTAACTTTCGCCCCAAAAAACCTTTGCTGTAGTTCCCCTGATTGGTGACAAGCTTTGATCCTGCTGTTTGAAATGTGTATAATCGACTCTTGCCACATTCACTGGCATCACTAACACTGGACGTGTATACTGAAGACCATTAAGAAATAAAAAGGACTTTGTTCCACATTAAGGCCTGGCTTATTGGATCTATCAGGTTCTCCCAAGCTGCAGCTAGAAATCCTGCTGAGAAATGCAACTCTCATGAATTATGGCAATATGTTACAAGATGTGAGGAAGTGGTTCCATCACCCACAGATATTATTTTTGTTGTATTATTGTCCTGCTGGTTAGTAGTGGTACATTATGTCCATCATGAAGAGAAAAAAATAGATTGGGGGAAAATTGTATTCTTGTATACATGTGTAAATTACATGAGCTTAATTTCTGAAGAGATTGCCTGAGCTGAAGCCTGCCTGGCCTCCTTTGCTCCTGCCAGTTTGGTGTAGTGGTTAAGTGCGCGGACTCTAATCTGGGAGAACTGGGTTTGATTCCCCACTCCTCCACTTGCACCTGGCTGGATGACCTTGGGCAAGCCATAGCTCTGGACCAGCTGTTCCCTCAAGGACAGCTTGGGAAAGAGCTCTCTCAGCCCCACCTACCTCACAGGGTGTCTGTTGTGGGGAGGGGAAGGGAAAGGAGTTTGTAAGCCGCTCTGAGACTCTTAAGTGAGTGAAGGGCGGGATATAAATCCAATCTCTTCTTCTTCTCTTCTATCTGCACTACAATCCCTACTTCTTTATCCTAAATGTTAACTTGTCCAAACTGTGATTGGTGGAGGACAAATCATTCCATTCTTGCTAAAAGGCACTTCCCTGTATTGGGCCCTTATTCTAAGGCCTAGCCTGGTACAGAGAACGGATTCTACGATGGAGCTCTGCGTAAATCCATCTCTGCCTGCATGTACGGTACTACACTTGGTGGTTTACAACTGATACAATGGGCTTTCTTTCACTGTAGTTCATCAGGGAGCTCTATATACTGTAATTCACAGTTCAACAACTATTTTTTTCTGTAATCCTTTAAAAATCTGACAGCAAATGCCCAGATGGTATGAATAGGCAGGATATCTAAGCGCAAGAAACTCTGTGTATTTTTAATATGTTTTATTGTTTGTGATCTCAGGGTAAATGTTTTTATTGGCTATTTTGTGCAACAGTATGATGGCACATGTGACTTATTTTTATGACATGTCAATAAACTTGATGTTGAGCTGTTTATTTGGTTAAGACATTTTTATGCTTCTATTCCACCCAACCTACGGTCCCTAAGGCAATGAACAATTGAAAACACTAAAACCAGCTTTAAATCTCTCTCTCTCTTTCTCTCTCTGTATATATATAAAACAATTAAACAAAATACCTAAACAGGAAGGAGGATCAGTGAGGGAGCAGGGAACAAAACAGCAAAGTCTTCACCTGCAGGCAGAAGACAATGATAGAGGGGAGCAGATTACTCTCCCTGGGGATGCCACAGCCGACAAGGCCCTTTTGCAGATTGCCACCCGTCTGACTTCAGGTGATGGGGGCACCTGAAGTGGGACTCCTGAAGATGATCATAATGGGTAGGTTTGTATGAGAGTAGGCAGTCCTTAAGGCTGGCCCTGTGGTGGAATGAAGTATTAATATGTGCCGTGTAGCCCATATATGGAATTTATAGGACATTCAAGGCTTGACTGCATCTTGCTTATAGATATTTTCAGGTTTCCTGTAAACGTTGCCTCAGCCTTAGTATTACTTTCTTCAGCCCTGAACAAGCAGGCTGAAATTAACAGATGTTCATCATTAGAATGAGTTATAAAAGGCTGATCTTCTGCCAAACTCTCTATGCAAAGAAGGATGCTACACAAATAGTTTGATAGCCAAAAAAACCCCATTGTGAATAAAGTGTCTGTCAGAGTATGCTCAGAGGAGCATCATACAGTACCTTTACAGAGCATGAATTAGAAGGTTCAGTGAAGTCATGTGCTGATGTATAATAACAGCATCTATACATGCTGGCCACACATTATAATTTCTGAATGTCTCAGTTCAAAATTCAGCGAAATCTGATTTCCTCTATTTTGGCAAAGCTCTGGGTAAGAAGCTTAGGAATTTAACTTTTCTTCTTGAAATTGATTTAGGTGGAATAGGAATGACATGTATGTTTATATATGATTAATTTTTGTGGGATATGTCAATGTTCTAGATATCCCTTTAATTTTATTTAATCATATGTAGAGTTATTAATTTTAAACGTTCCATTGATTGTTTATTGGCTGGAAAATACAGAGTTTTCACTTTGAACCTGGAACAAATAAATAAACCTCTGCTTCTCCCTTAAAGTTTGAGGGCTGTGCCCTACAAGGGCTTAAAAGAGTATTCCATCACTAATCAGCACTGCAATTTAGTGGCTAAGGTATCACTTGAATTCAGCCAAAAACAATAATAATATCCTACCTGGCTGTTTCAAGGCAGTGCCCCTTCACAAGTGGGTTCAAGTGACCACTATAGTCCCTAGCCGAATAAGGATTTGAAGATCAAAGCTAGTTGTATTGAATTGAGCTTGGAAAGCAAACTGGGAGCCAGTGTGGAAAGAACAAGACTGGAGGGATACTGTTCCTAGGTCCCACGCCAGTTGGCATTCTGTCTGCTTCAGTTGGCATTCTGTCCTCAGCTTCCAGATACTCTTCAAGGGCAACCACAGGAGCAAGGGTTTCTTTATGCCCAGGAAAGGCTGAAACTGGTGAATGGTGCTCCTAGCCACCGCTGCCACCAGCTTATTGAACAGGAGGCGCAGGTTGAGCAGCACCTTCAAGATATAAATCTGCTCCTTTATGAGGAGTGCAACCCTATTCAGAACAGGAGGCACCTCAATTCCTGGGTCAGTCCTTTCCACCTGTCAGCAGCATGTTCATTTTGTTGGGATCCAGTCTGAGTTTATTAACAATCATCCATCTCCAGACTGTTTCTAGGCACTGGTTCATGGTTTCCACAACCTCTGTGGGATCCACTGGAAAACAAAGCTGAACATCATGTGTATACTGATGCAGAGATTATTTAATTATTTATTTATACCCTGCTTTTCTCCCCAGTGGGGACTCATGGTGGCTTACATCATTCTGTACTCCTTCATTTTATCCATATAACAATCCTGTGAGATAGGTTAGGTTGAGAGTGTGTGACAGGCCCATGGTCACCCAGCAAGGTACCATAGCAGAGTGAGAATTCAAACCTGGGTCTTCCAGATTCTAGTCCGACACTCTTAATCACTATACGATGTTGGGTCTCTACACCACACTGGCTCTCTATATAATCTTATACAAATGTAAATCTGTGCTTAGTTGATTTTACTTAGTTTGTCTTCGCATTATAACCATACAGGAATGGTAACAGTACCTCAGGCAGGAGTGAGTGAGGGTAGAGAAACAGGAATCGTTGGTGGCCAGACATGATATTCCATTGGTGGTGGTGGTGGAAAATGCCATCAAGTCACAGCCAACTTATGGTGACCCTGTAGGGTTTTCAAGGCAAGAGACGTTCAGAGCTGGTTTGCCACTGCCTGCCTCCATGTCATGACCTTGGTATTCTTTGGAGGCCTCCCTACCAAGTACTAACTAGGGCTGACCCTGCTTAGCTTCCAGGATCTGATGAGATCAGGCTAGCCTGGGCTATCCAGGTCAGGGCATGACATTTCTTTACTCCTCCACTAATTCATTGGCATTTTTAACATATGGAGTTGTCTCATGGTGAGTCGTTGATCCATCTAGTGCAGAATTCCCCACCATGACTGGCAGCAGCTCTCCAGAGAAAGGTCTTTCCTAATACCTGCTACCTGAGATTTTTTTAAAAAACAGGAGATACTAGGGACTGAACCTGCAGACATTTCTGCACATTAAACAAATGCTCTACCAACAAGTCATCCTCCCCCTCAACTTTTTCTCCTAGTTTTCATCAAAAGATCGATTGGGGGGGGGGGGGGGAATGTGTATGATGAACATCAGGAATTTGAGAAATAAATAAGGCCAAGTGAATAATTTTATTCATTGATAGATGCTTTAGATCAAAGTAATTGTGCCCTAGTGCTAAACAAATTCTAATTAGAACACTCTTCATGATTCATAGACTCTAAAATAGATTGAGGGCATTTCCTGTGCACGTTTTGTTAGTTCAGCTGGTTTTCAAACGTACAGTTTCCAATTTATCACTTTGTCGCTGCAATCTAGGAGCTGCAATATATCCATATTAGGTATACGGTTATCCAGTAGCTAATAGAATTGATTTATTTCCAGTAGATGGATAGATGTAATACACTGGTGCTAATGAAATCTCATTCAGAGGTGAATCAAGTCTATACAGTCACTTCAGTGCAGTAGTTCCACATGCAGGCAAGAGCTCCAGTGTGCACATGAAGCTTCTACTAATGCAGAATTTTACCACATCCCTTCATATCAGGGAGCTGCTGTGAGGACACCCAGCAGTCCCAAAACGGTGGGCCCCTTGTGGAAGAACAGCCATGTGAATTGTGGGGGTTGGAGTGAGGACAGACAAGGAGTGGAGATAGCTCCTTTCTGTTCTGCATGTGCAGCACTGATTAGGAAAGGGGGCAACATCATGTCCTTGTCCCCACCGGCCCTGATGGCTGTTCCTCTGCACAGATCCTGATGTCCTGGGAGTGATCTTTCTGAGGGTCAGAAGGAGCTGTAGTGATGGAAGGGAATGTGGAAAAAACATAAAAACCAGGTTAAAACTGACAACCAGAGCATCAAAAATGTATAAAATTGTAAGTCCTAAGTCTAATACTGACTTTATTAGACTCCAGATCTAGTGCCAAAAAGCTCTGAGAAAGAACAGCAAATTAGGACAAGACAGTAGCCTTCAGTAGATGTCAGAGGCCATACTCATTTTTAAAGGGACACAGATTCAGGTGGGTAGCCATGTTGGTCTGAAGCAGCTGAACAGAGTCTGAGTACAGTGGCACCTTTAAGACCCAAAAAGTTTTATTCAAGGTTCTTAAGGGGACACAGTCTTGTGTAATAAATTCTGTTGAAATGAGCTGTGGAAGAAGCACTGTGGTGTTCTTGGGCAGTTCCCTTCCACTTCCTTAGGGCATGCACAGGAGAAGGTCCTGCCAGAGCATTTCCATGAATACACATGTGGGGGGGGGGGCAGGGGGAGAGACTGATGGAGACATTATTTTACTGCCTGGTTTTTAATGCAAATATAGTACTACAAGCACAGGGTTTTTTTTAAAAAAAATGTGTGGGACTCCAGTACCTTTTAATAGTGCATTGTACCAATTAAATACGGTGATGTTGGATGCTAATAAGATGATAATTATCTACTCAATTCTAATCTCACTGGAGATTTGAAACACAAGTACAACAGTTTGTGTTGAATAATAGGGGATCATCATAATAGCCTTTGATGTTCTGCAGGATAAGCAAACCACCACAAATGATGGATCACTTTTTAAATTCCACATTATCACTGAACTGTCACAAGTTTACCCATCAGACTCCTTCTGCTGTTTGTCATGCTCATTTTATAGAAAGAGGTGGAATATTGTCATCATGTTTTAACATTTCATTTATCACCTACTTAAATAGATTCCTTATAAAGGGACTTTGCATGCTTTACAGAAAAATATTTCTCTTGGCATTGCAGACTGATCCTTAATGTGTTTACCCTGAAGTAAGTCTCCCCTCATTGATTTACTTTATTTATCCCGCTTCTTAATTGATTCCCAGGGTGGCTAGCAATTAACGGTTACATCCACTAATAAAAATAACACGTAGACTGCTCTAGGTCAGCCATGAAAATGATGGCATATTGTGGTTCTAGATAAATGAGCACCCGCATGGCTACTGCAAGTATCAACTGATTACCAAACACATCTACACACCTCCAGTCACCATCCTAAACACACCGAACTGTCATAAGAACATAAGAGAAGCCAATGTTGGATCAGGCCAGTGGCCCATCCAGTCCAACACTCTGTCACACAGTGGCCAAAAACACCAGGTGCCCTCAAAAGATCCAGCAGTGGGGGCAGGAAGCCCTCCCACTGTTGCCCCCCCCCAAACACCAAGAATACAGAGCATCACTTGCCCCAGACTCAGAGTTCCTATCTATACTTTGTAGCTAATAGCCACAGATGGACTTCTGCTCCATATGTTTATCTAATTCCCTCTTGAAGCCGTCCATGCTTGTAGCCGCCACCACCTCCTGTGGCAGTGAATTCCACATGTTAATCACTCTTTGGGTGAAGAAGTACTTCCTTTTATCTGTTCTAACCCGACTGCTCAGCAATTTCATGGAGTGCCCATGAGTTCTTGTATTGTGAGAAAGGGAGAAAAGGACTTCTTTCTCTACCTGCTCTATCCCATAGATAATCTTATAAACCTCGATCATGTCACCCCTCAGCCGTCGTTTCTCCAAGCTAAAGAGCCCTAAGCGCTTCAACCTTTCTTCATAGGGAAAGTGTTCCAACCCCTTTATCATTCTAGTTGCCCTTTTCTCCACTTTTTCCAATGCTATAATATCTTTTTTGAAGTGTGGCGACCAGGTGTGTCCATGGTCTACAGCCAAGCTCCATGCTACAGCCACATCTGTCCCTGTCCCTCAGACAGAGATTCACACCCCTCCCACCTTCTGACCGGGATATAAGGGCTCAGAGTCTCCGTTCTAACTTGGATCTGATGAAGGGAGCTTTGACTTTTGAAAGCTTATACTCTGAAAATCATCTTGTTCTCTAAAATGCTACTGGACTCAAATATAGCTGTTCTACTCCAGACCTATATGGCTACCCTCTGAAACTATCTTGATAAAAATAAAATATCTCTAAAAAGACATCTAAAGCACAGCAGCAATAAGAAAAAGATTGGTCACCCAAATAGCATTTTTGGAGGTTAGCAGCACAAAACCAGTACAGAAACAGCTGAGTATAAAACAAAAACAAGATTTAGCATTTTTTTTTTAAAAAGCCAGTACAAAATTGGATCACTGTAAAACCCCAGGAAAGGCACAGGTCAGGGGAGGGCTCAAAGAAAGACATAGTCAAAAATACATATCTTTATCAGATGCCAAAAATATAACAGAGTTAGTGCCAACCAGATAGCTATGAGAAGAGTATTTGTAAACTGAAGTGCCACAATAGGAAAGTCTCCATCCCTTGTAGTTATCTGCCTTACATCAGAAGGGGCACACAGAGCAGGGACTCTGAAAACTGTTGTGACAGAATTTATAATTTGAAGATATTCCCTTATATTAGTCTACTGTGTTAATTTGACAATCTTCCCTAAGGTCACATGCTCAGGTAGCCAATTCAGCTAGTCCAGAGTGCTTGCATAAACCTGTTGGAGTTGCTCCTTAAATTAAAACTGTTTGAACTACTCCTTGCTCTTCTGGTCTCTGCATTGGAATCCAGAAACATTACAAGAACAACCCCATTTCATTGGCAAGTTCGTGAGTTCATTTAGTGACACTTATTTCCAAGCAAGTAGATTTATAATGCAAGAGCTCATTGCTAAGAACAGATGGATAACCTGGCTATCTAAATATCTCACAAAAGTTATGGTTTCCCCTAAACTGTTCCTGTATACCACACCTGAGAGGCCCAATATTTACCTGATAAGATACATAGATGAAACGAATAATGTGCGTTGCTAAATGGGGTTTGTAATGGAGACAGCTAATGACATAGGAAGTTATATGACTGAAACTGGTAGAGTTACACCCCTTACTAGATCAGAAAATATCCATTCTATTTAGGGTTGCCAAGTCAGTTAAACTTACTGGCGGGGGGGAGTCCTTTGCTGGCCGGGAGCTTCCCTGGTGCACGCGCTTTGCGTGTGCGCTGGCTGATGTCACCAGAAGTGATGTCAGCACGTTGGAGGCATTGCCAGGGTGACGCTCTGGCAATCGCCCCAAAACTCTATGGTATCATAGAGTTTTGGGGCGATTGCCAGAGCGTCGCCCTGGCAATGCGCCCAACGTGATGGCGTCACTTCCAGGTGACGTCATTATGTGGGGGAAGTCGTCCAAGCTGGACGACTTCGGGGGTGGGTTTTCCCCCACCGGCCGAATGCTGGCTGGCGGATCGGGAACCCCTGTAGCGGGGGATCCCCCGCCCCCCGGGCTGATTTGGCAGCCCTAATTCTATTTGATATAGGTCTAATCCCAAATCAGACTTCCTGATCTTGGACTTAGTGCATATCCTTCATCTAACATAAGTGAAACTTCCCTTTGCAGTGATGGGACAAGGACAATAGCTCCAGAAGTCTTAGATTTGAAACTTTTTTGCAGTTCAGAAATATGTGGATTAGTTTTAAAATTTTCATAGAAAAAGAGGATTCTTTTCCATTATGGGAAAATTCCCATCTCACCCAGACCTGATCCAAACAACTCTGTCTGAAATGTTGCTTAACATTAAGAAATGACAATTTTGTGACATAATTTGTAAATATTAATAGAATGTTTAGCTTGCTTGTGAACTAGAGTGTTGTATTCTTGTTTGGTTATAGCAGTGCTTGGGCTGAACTAGGGTATCGTAATTCCCTCCATTTCATTGGCTGCATAATAAAGACTCCCACTGGTCCTGAAGCCAATCGAGGGAACAAATCAGAAAGCTCCGCTTAGGTCCAATAGTATTGTTTGTACATAGTTACATTGTTTATTGTTAGCTGTCAGAATCATATAAATTTGAGTGCTGCTCTCCCTGAGCTGTCTTAGAGCTGAACAATGTTATGAATAAAAGCCTGTTTGTTGGATTCATCTCCTCCTTGGCCCAGTATCTCCAAGTGGGTAATATGATGCCCAACAGGGAGTGCAGCCCCATCCAGAACAAGCTGGACACTGCTGTTCGGTCAGTTGAACCATCCACCAGCAGCACCTCCATCCACTGAGCTTTGGTTGATTAGCTCTTGTTATCCTGCTTATTCTAGAGGGCAAATACCTGTTCAGCACTTCTACATCAGATGGAGTGGGTAACATCGGTATATTGATGAAATTTCACCCTAGACCTCCCCACCAGTGATCTAAGTCCCAGATCCAAAACCTTCTGTGGGTATTAGCTGCACAGACCACAGAAAATGTCCTTGATGTCAACCTTTCATAGAATGAAGCATGATGTTCCATGCCCTGCAACTTATAAAACTCTTGTCTCCCAGTCAGCCTTGTTAAATTTGACTCAGTTTAACCTCTTGAATCTAACATTCTGAATAAAGCTTGAGCTGATTTTGTTATCCCTTGGTGTTCAGAAGGTATATCTATAACACAAACCTATATTAATTTTATACCAGTGCAACTGAAAGAATTCTGAGAATTCTAGCTTGGTGACAGTGTTGTGAGTTGTCTATCAGAACTCTCCCTTTACCCCAGCCCAGAACTACAACTAACATGAATCCCTGACTGGTACAGTTTTAGATACACTGAGCATATAGTAGCTCTTGAGATTCTTTAGGCTTGCAAACCACTGCTTGCTTAACAAAGGCCCACTTCACAGTTATTAACCAGTCCATACAAGTTCCTTGGAGATCTAGACGCCTGGGCTTATGGCCAGACAATGCTTACAGAGGGCCACAATCTGGTTCCTTCATGACTGGACTTTCCATGTAATTACAGCAACTCCTTTTGAGCCACCACAGAGAAGCAAATCACAGCATCCACACAAAGCATAGGCCTCCCATGGAGACACTGACTTACCCAAACAGTGATTCCATACAAATACTGCTCAGGCCTATAGAAATCCTTTGTAGTCCTCAGATGGTTATGTAGGAACCACTGGTAAGAGTGGACTGAGCCTATAATGTAATTACAGTCTTGTCTTTTTGGCAATGTCATTACTAGTGGAAATTATTTAGTGATGGGAGAGAATCTCTGAGGCGATAACTGGAACATACCTATAGTGTAAGAAAGGGGTATGTGGTAGCTATACTTTTTAAAAAAAATGTAAATGTACTCTGATATAAACACTGCATACTGGGAGAATTATGTTCATAATTCATTCAGTGATGAGCAATAGTGCTTTTTAATATAAAGCTGGGGAAAATACGTGAAATGTATAATGTGTAAGGGTATCTTAGCTAAATGTGCCTGATACAAAAGAGAAATGAACATGTAACTACGCAAGGCATCTGCTTCTTGGAGAATGGATCATGATTTATGTCCAAGATTTGTATGCTACCTTTCTTCCATGAATCTTTATTAGGATGGGGGCGGGGAGAGCACCATAGGTATACTGATGGTAATACTAAATAGGCCTTACTCCCAGGAAAAGATTACAGCCTTTATTTCTCAATTTTACCTGTCCTACCCTATAGTTTAGTACTTATTCACCATCTGAAGAGCAGAGTGCATTTAAGTGTTCAGTTCATCAGTTTTAGCATCCTTTCTCACTCCCCCAATTTCTTGACTGAAATTGTTTGCCATTTCCCTGAGTACAGTGTGACAGTGTCTATGAGTAACAGGCACTTCCTGCCATATTCAAAACTGTGAAATGTATTTGAAAATAGATTTTAATTAACATTAGCACTTGCATAATTAGTGCTGGCAACAGACTACTTGCTGACTCCAGCAGCATGGGAGATTGCAACTGTTTTCAACTGGCTTGTTACACTGGCTCCTCAGTTAGAAAGTTAGTGGAAGTGATTAATGTAATGCTTGTATACCAAAAAGGAGGCTGTGAAAAGATGTAAAGTTCAGTGAACCTAGGCCACTTCAAGAATAGTCATGCTATTCCAAGGGAGAAATCCTAAGCAGGTCTGGGCAGGTCAGTCCACTGACACTTACTTCCAGGAAAGTGCTGTTAGGACTGCACTGTAAGTAGCCAGGTTATTTTGAGCCACAACTGTGATCCTTTGGGTTTCTGTCAGAATGTCAGTGATGGTGTGGAATTGTGTGTTTACTGCATGCTGATCTCCAGCCCTGTACAACTTTTGAATCACAAAGGAAGGCACACAGAGCCAATCGGATTTTATGGTTGGGCTACTACTGGGATCCCAAGTTCAAATCCCAGCTCTGCCATGAAACTCTGGTAGCCTTGGGCCAGCATGACCTGCCTCACAGAGTTTTTGGGAAGGTACGATGTGAGGAAGAGCCAGGATGTCACCCTGAGCTCCTTGGAGGAAGGTTAGGGATAAAAAAATATATGGGTAATAGGACTGCCAACAGGCCTGAGGGGGAAAGGTCTTATCTCATTAATAGATGCTTAATGTGTAGAGCTGGGCAGCTGAAGTTTTTCATGGCACAGAAGAAAGTAATATCACCTGGTAAATAACATGGCATTAACCCTCTGTTAAAGGGACAGGAATTTTTTTCTCCAGGGTTGTTGTCAAGCCTAATAGGTATATTAGACATAGTCCATGCCCACCAGTCTTTTTTAAAGCATGCCTTTTCCACTTTAAAATGCTAATAGCAGCAATGGGAAGCCTGGTTTTGATGAGCAAAACTGAATGTGGGTTGAAGAGTTTAATCCTCTCTCACTTATCTGCAAAGCTCCGATCTCTACACATCATATCTCTGACAGACCAATGGTGATCTTATTGTCGTCACATCTGCTTATGCTAGGGGTGACATTTGCCTGCTTTGAGTGGGCAAATCCCTGCCACAGGATTCCCAATCCCTGCTGATGCTGAGATGAACAGTGGGGCAAAATGAGGGGGAGATGCTGTCGACATCATTTCCAGTTAGAACTTGGAGGTGATGTCATTGACCCTCTAGGGTTTTTTAAATCTCTAAACAGATCCTTTCCCCATGCCCACCTCAAGTCTCCTGGGGGTTCCAAGCATGTTTATGCCCTCAACCTCCCATTTTTATGGCACTGCTACTACAGTGCGTTTCAAGAATATGGTAGACTGCAGAATTTGGCTAGGTGGCCATGTTTGTTTGCTGAATTGCAAATTGTGCCAGCCTGGCTTAAGGTTATGGGGGTGATAATACATTAAAAGCTATGCATCTGTTCAAGTAGCAGATACATTAGTAATGCTGTTAGCTTGTGTTTTTGTTACTTCATTTCTCACTGCAGTCGCTTGCATTACTTGTACTCATTAAGTCAGTGACTTAATGGCTTGAGAGCCATGTGTGGCTCTTTCACATGCCACTTGTGGCTCTTGTGAGCACTGTTTTCCAATGTGATTGTGGCCTCATCTTTCAGGAAAGGGAGAAGTTCCTTGCCTGATGGGGTTTGTAGTCTGCAGGTGGTTTCCACCATGAAAGAGCTGCCTGGAGGAACAGGTAAGCTGCGAGCCACCTGAGATGCAGGCCTCATGCCTGGGATGGAAGTACGCATGGCCCATTTCACTGATGGCAATTGTGAATGTGGCTCTCTATGAGCCACCGAGTGAGTGCCACTGCATTAAGGCAAATGAAGTTGGCTAGCCTTGCAAGTATTGTGGTCTACCAGACCCTTGACTGCCTCAGGCATTCAGCAAAAGCTGGACGTTTATTGAGTACCTAATAGGCAAAGTATCAGGTCCTCTAGGAAGTGTTTTGCTTGGCTGGTAGAGTGACCAACAGCAACCAGAAGGGGAAAAGTCCTTTTAAGTAGAAGCTTAATGAGTGGAAATACACAGGTTAATCTTTTCATGGCATAGAGGTAAATAACATCCCATTAAGTCTCTGCTAAGGAAACAGGACATCTTTTTTCCCCAGATTGTTGGAAACGTGTTGGTTGGCCCCCTAAAATTGTGCAGGTCTGTGCTGCAGCAGTCCCACTGGTGTAAAGTATGAATGGGGCAAATGTACTCTGGATGTACTTCTGATCGACAATTACTGATGTGCTCTCTGAGGGGCCTTTTATAGTACAGGATAAAAATGAATCATTTGTCATCCAAATCTGTCAATGCCAAACTCAAAGCCCCTTAAAAGGCAGGAAGAAAATAATTACATATCATTTTATCCCTTAAAGTGTTTGTTAGTTGCTGACATTTTGCCTAATCCTCTGGGTAGTGTATCATGTCTCATCTAGGGACTAATCTGTTTGGAATTTAAGTGTCATTTCAGATGAAATAAAAGCATATTTGTACAAACCAAAGCCAGCAATAGATTTCAACCTGGACTAGTAGCCTGCAACCAAAAAACTTGAATTGAAAATGCTCTTTATAAAGGAACTGTATTGTATTATTCACTCTGCATTCATACCATATAGCATCTTAAAGGTTACTATCATATTGGAAAAATGTAAGCTCCTGCTGGTTTATAAAAAAAAAAAAATGGCAAGAAGTTGGGCCTACTGCTGGATATGCTGGTGGTAGGTGAAGCCAGGAGTGCCTTTTCCCAGATTGTCTGGTTAGCCAGCCATAGCCTGTCCTGGGCAAAAAAAAGATCTGTGGAGCATGCCCTGGTCATATCTAACTATATATTGTATGTTGGGTGGCCTTGAAAAGTGCTCAGAAATTTCAACTGGTACAGAAAGCTGCAGCCAGGATGTTGACTGCAGCAAGTTGTAAGGACCATATCACTCCAGTCTTCTATTTATACTGGCTCCCAGTCTGTTTCTGGGCACAATTCAAGGTGCTGGTGTTGACACGTAAAGCCCTATATGGCTTGGGACCAGCATTCCTGAAGGACGGCTTACTCCCATATGAATCCACCTGACCACTGAAGTCATTCTCGGAAGCCCTGCTTCTGGTGCCCCCACCTTCTGTGGCCAGGTGGGTGGCAACCCAACAGAGGGCCTTCTTGTCCATGGCTCCAGTATTATGAAATTTTTAGTGTTGGCCATTCTGGCTTGGGGAATTCCTAGCAATTTGGGGGCAGTGCCTGAGGAGGGTGGAGTATGGGGAGCAGAGGGAGGTCAGCAGGGATTTAATTCCATAATGTGCACCCTATGAAGCTGCCATTTCCTCCATGGAAACCAATCTCTTTTTGTCTGGAGGTCAGTTTTAGTTCCAGGAGAACTCCAGGCCACATCTGGAGGCTGGAAAGCCCAGGAAGTCTCTCCCCAGGGCTATTCATCTGTCCACTTCTGTCATTGTCTTCTACCAGCAGGTGAAGATCTTGGCGATCCCTTCCAGCCCTATATTTTAATTACTGTTTAATGTGCTTCTAATATGTATTTTAGTTTTGGTTTTAACTGTTTTTATTAATTGTTTCAAAATGCTTTGTTCTTACTGTTAGCTGCCCTGATGGCCCTGATGGGGAAGAAACGTAGCACACAGATTTTGTCAATAAAAATAAATTTTAAAAAGGCGATATTGCTCTCAGATAGATGCCCATTTATATGTTCTTCCAAAGGTTCTATGTGATAAGCACCTGTCAGGAACTAAAGGCTTTTAGTGGTCTGATTAAAGAAACAAGTTTATTGAAGAATTTAACATTTAATGAGTATTGCTAGAACTTGCATTCAGGTAAAGCTATGCAGTAGTTCCCAGCAAATATTGACATTTCCCGGTGACCACAGCATGTTGGGTACGTTAACATCCAGTCAGCAGTTGCTGTGCAGCTGACGCAACCTCCACTTGTGGGTTCTGTGGGGCAGAACTTGGAATGAATCTTGCAACAATTCAAAGAGAATAAAACATGTTCACTTTTCACTTAACACCATATCATGTAATAAAAACATGAAACTTAGTAACACAACAAAACAGTGATTTTTTTTTGGAAAGTCCAAATGATTAACTTTCCTTGCTTCACAGCCTGCCACCCCCGAAGTCCATCTCTTTCCTCCTGCTGGTGGCTCAGGAAGTCTCCAGCTGAATACACCTGTGCACCGGCTCCCAAGATGAGGATCCCAAATGAACTCCCCATTAGATGACACAGCCCTGAAACAATAATTCTGAAATTTACAATTTAGAACAAAAGTCTCCCTCCCTTAACCGTGCCCATCCATAAATTGTAGTTACCATAAACAAGGTTTTAAGAACCTATGATTAAGGCTCAATCTCCCCAGCAGGGCAGTCTGGCCTCCCTCCTTTGCTTTCCAACCATTCTGCACACCCTCCTGCCTCTAGAGGTTCCACCCCTTCAGGACTCATTCCATTCCTAGCTAGGGGTTACACTTGCTCTGGAGTTTCTTGGCCTTCAAGCAATTAAAACCTCATTTGTACTACTATGCTAAAAGGTATTTTTCATAACAGATCATTTTTTCTTGATGCCAAAGCAATCAGGTAAAATGCAGGGAGACCGATTTAAAGGGCTGTGCTAAGCACCCAGCACAGGTGCATGATTTATGCAAATGTGTCAGATTAGACTATTTGCCCATCGTTAGAAAGAATTTTAGGGGATCTTGGCATATTTGCAGAAATATTTTTATACAAGCTTTTCACTGACAGAGCTGAATTGCTATTCCAAGAGTCTGAGCTGTCTAATCGCTGCCAAACAAAGTACATAATTTGCTATAATTCATCACGATTTTGCTTCTCTAAAAGAGATTTTTGGTAAATACACTAATGTGAAGAACTCTACTAAATATTCAAGAGCTTGGGAGTAAAGTGCCATACAAGCCAAGCTGACGTAGTGGTTAGAGTGTTGGACTAGGATGTGGGAGACCCAGGGTTAAATCCCCACTCTCTCATTGGCTTAATAAGTCACTCACTCACTCTCATCCTAGCCTACCTCACAAGATTGTTGTAAGGTTAAAATGGAGGAGAGGAGAATAATGGAAGCTGCTTTTGGGTCCCCATCAGGAAGAAATGTGTGGTATAAATGAAGGAAGCAAATAAAACAAGTGGGACCTGCCTCATTTAATTCCAAAGGAAACAGAACGTAGTTTTCCTTCATACTGTTTTGGTAAATACAATACATATATTCAGCCCAGACCAGTGTTCTGAGGCACATGAAGGAGCCATAATCAGCACACCGGCTTCTGTAGACAGAACATTCTCAAAACTTTGAATTGCACATCTGGAGCTGTGTGTGTGTAACACCGCCACCTGGAGCTTCTGTTTTGAGCACTGCATACAGGAATGTGAAGTGGGCACCAATAGAACGGCTCTGGAATTTTCTGGGAAAGCTCAAGTGCCTCCCAGGTGAGTATTTGCCTTGATGAAACCAAGTAGGTGTTACTTTGTATAAAGGCAGCAAGAATTAGTAGCAAATAAAATGGCCCTCACATAAAGGCTGGGGTGGGGGCAAAAACTGGGGAAGGAACTGGCCTTTATGCACTGCCTATAGACCTTGGGGGGGGGGCATCTCATGGACCTATGTGTGAATCAGGATGCTGGACTAGAAAATGAGGTGATACAGCTGCTTTTATGTTTTTATGTTCTGTTTCTGCCAGAATTGCTTGTCGGGTCTTTGTCTTGGAAGATCCCAGGCTCATGTCCACACCAGCACTGCTTGTCTTGCAGAGAGAAAAGAACTGGGCTGCCCATTAGTAGATATTTATTGATTTTTCATTTATAAGTCACCATTGTAGATTAAAAGGGTTAAAATACCAAAGTATACAAAAGAAAAAAACAGCTAGAATTGAGTCCAGTAGCACCTTAGAGACTTAACAAGATTTTTTGGGTATGAGCTGTTGAGAGCCAAAACTCCCTTCGTTAGATGGGAGAAATAGTAGCCAAGAGAGAGTAGTCAAAGCATCAGTACTCAAAGAGAGATCAAAACTAAAAGCAAACATTTACAAATATAACAATAAGTGTTCCCAAAAGCCATCTGGAACAAACATGCTTTCTAAACGCTACAAACAATTGAACCTAATAAGTTGTCCTGGGTTCTAGATTCCAGAAAGGAGGTGCCAGGACAGATGTCCTGCTTCTTGTACTCACTAGCCTTACTTCTGGGGGATGGTCAGGGCTCAGGACATTTACAGCGCAATCCTAAGGACACTTTCCTGGGAGTAAGCCCTATTGAATAGACTGTAGTAGAATTCAGAGTAGACCTGCTTAGGATTGCTCTCTTAGAACCAGTTTGGTGTAGCCAATTTGGTGTAGTGGTTAAGTGTACAGACTCTAATCTGGAAGAACTGGGTTTGATTCCCCACTCCTCCACTTGCAACTGCTGGATGACCTTGGGCAAGCCATAGTTCTGGCACAGCTGTTTTTGAAAAAGAGCAGTTTCTGTCAGAGTTCTCTCAGGACCCACCTACCTCACAGGGTGTCTGTTGTGGGGAGGGGAAGGAAAAGGAGATTGTAAACCACTCTGAGACTCCTTTGGGTAGTGAAGGGTGGGATATAAATCCAATCTCTTCTTCTCTCTTCTTCTTCTTCCTGAACAGGACCTTAGTTCATAGTAGAGGACTTACAGGAGAAGGCACTTCCTCATGTATCCTGAGCATAGTCTGTTAGACTGTTTAGGAGGACTGTAGACAGTAAATCAGTAAAGAATATGGAAAACCATCACACATTTCAGTATCCCTTCACAATCATCTCAAATAGTCCTTTCAAAAGGACTGAGGACCAATTATATCTTTCATCTTGACTCCCTGATCAAACTGTTCTGGTATTGGTATTCCAAACAACAGCTGCTTTTTAGTGTTTTCCTGTTATCTGCTGTTTCAGATATCCGGCTAAGCTCTCTCATATTCTGCTAAAATATCAAGGAAAGAAACACGGGATTAATCATGATTAGACATTAGTCAATAAATAGAAATGAGAAACCACATGGAGATGTGGGAATGAATCTGAAATATGTGGCAAGTAGACTACGCACAGACATTGTAATAGGGATTTTTTTGTAGAAAAAGCCCAGCAGGAACTCATTAGCATAATAGGCCACACCCAACAGCAGAAACTCATTACCATTTTAGGCCACACTCCTGACAGCACAGCTCATTAGCATATTAGGCCACACCCCATGTTACCAGAAGTGTGGTAATCCAGCCACACCCACCTTTTGCTTCTTATTCTGTTTACCTTGTTTGTTGTCAAAACCCAGGGCTTTTCTTGTAGCAGGAACTTCTTTGCATGTTAGGCCGCACATCCCTAATGTAGCCAATCCTAATGAGTTTCTGCTGTTGGGTGTGGCCTATTATGCTAATGAGTTTCTGCTGTTGGGTGTGGCCTATTATGCTAATGAGTTCCTGCTGGGCGTGGCCAACTTGGGAGTCAGCCGGAACTCCGTTCCTGTGCATTCCTGCCCAAATATAGCCCTGGTAATACTACAGGCATGTGGAATATCATGAATATCCCTCACTTCAGAACATCCCTGTTTCACTGAACATCTCTGAGACCATCTTCTGAAAAATTTATGTTAACTCTCAAATGGCCAAATGGAGTATGAGAGGTTACACAACACGCCCGTTTTTAAAAAGAACAGAGTTTATGTCCTGAATTGTGCTATGGAATTTCTCTTGAGAACAGCCAAAGGCTCTCAGGGTATTAATAATAAATACCAGTGATGGAATTAATCCATACTGATACAACTGGTTTCAGTTCCTATAAATTAGCAATTTTGAACTGATAATACATTAGTTTAACTGTTTTCCCTATTAGTATAGTTTGTTCTACCAACATACACCTCTGTCATTTGGGCTCTCAGAGAATGGACTGGGATGCGAGGTAATGTAGATATAAAACCTGGGGATGGTGATGCAACATCAGGGCAAAGGGGATGAAAGCTGTTGCTTGTGGGAGATAGCTGAAATCACTGGGTCAGGCTCAAAACACTTAGAAGCAAAAAAACATCAATTATACCTAGCTTTGGAATAGGCATCAGCTTAGGTTCGCCAGGACTAAATATGCACTTTGATTTGCTGATTTCTGAAATAAGAAGCCCAAAGGTTAAAACAGATTTATGTCAACCTTAAATTAAACCAACATATAATTAAAATATGGTCAGTAAACCAATACATGAATAAGATGCTTAAAACCTCAGAGAACTCTATTGCCACCAATAACTACCAGTCATGTCAGTTTGTCCGGAGCAGCTTAGAGATGGCAGGTGGAGTTGGTCCTGCTAGTCTGGAGCACATGGAGTACAGTCTGTACACAGCAAATAGTAGACTTACACAACATATTGGGAACCTCCATCAAAGCCCACGGATGTAAGGCAGTGAAGGAAAACCCTCAACGAATTTTGAACCACTTCTCTCTAAAGATGATGAAGAAGAAGAGTTGGTTTTTATACCCCACTTTTCTCTGCCCTTAGGAGTCTCAAGGTGGCTTAAAACTGCCTTTCCTTCCTCTCCCCACAAAAGGCTCCTTGTGAGGTAGGTGGGGCTGAGAGAATTTTGAGAGAACTCTGTCTGGCCCAAGGTCACCCAGCAGGCTTCATGTGGAGAAGTAGGGACTCAAACCTGGTTCTCCAGACTGGAGTCCACCACTCTTAACCACATCCACTGCACCATGGTGGATGTATTCTTTTAATAATTTGTACAACAGCTTTCTAAAAACAAAGAATATTTAATGCTAGTGTCCTCCTTAGAGTATTAAGCATTCTATGTCACAACTGTGGCAGTGATTCATGTGTCATGTCCTGGGTCTTATATCACTGCAATCAATCTCCTTACAAGATCACTTCTGTTACTGGGTCATTGCAGGTCTTTGGTTGTCAGAGGAAAGTGAACGGAATGTGTGAGTTGGACTCCAAATCTAATGGGCTATTTACAGAACTTATCTGCAGCAAATCCATGGTTTATGTATGATTGCTAGGTTTAGAATTGGAATTTCATCCACTTGTATAATGTTGGTTCCTCCACTGCCTCCAACTAGTATTAATATACAAGCTAGAGGCACAATCAATATAAAACTAAAGGGGGGGCCTTTTAACTCAGATCTGACCCACTTTCAGCAGTTAAGACAAGCATGCAATCCTCATTCACCAAAGCGGAACATGTAAAGGCTACCTTTGTTGTCAAAATGGTGTGGCTCAGCTTTAGTGGAATATGAGGATCAATACTGCTGTAATTTATTTCTGCCCATAAGGTCTCTGACATGTCAGCATGCAGGCGCCTCAAAGTAATTGAGTAGTAGGTCCAATGGGTTTCAAACCAATACATCACTTCCCTGACACTTTGATGCGACTGCTGCTTACAAGGAAAAGTGCACTCCTGACTTCATTGATTTTCATTCTTCAAGTCCAAGGATGTTCAAAATAGTATACATGGTAGAAAGTGGGATTTCACAGTTTTTTCATTTTAGTACCAAAGAGTGATTTTGTTGCATCCATTAGTTTATTTTCCTAGAATTTCAAGGCCTGATGTGACTGAAAGCTCAGTGAATTAGATCCTTTCCTGCTTCCCCCTTCCCACTGTGATTGTGTACACTCACCCAATGCTATTTCTGAATCAGGGGACCATCCTGAATATCATGCGGTAAGACACAGAGATCTGCAACTGGAGGGAGAAATCCACAGAAATCAGGAGCTTCCATAAGGCTGTCTCTTGTTTGTGACAACCCATGTTACTAAACATATGAACAGATGTAGTGGCCTTACAACAGATCTGTTCAGAAGTCACAGTGAAAGCCCATTCAACCTGTGTACAGTGTGCACATGATTTTTTAACATGCATATGTTAAGTAATTTTCAAGGTATGTTCAGCACGAACAGCTGAACATGAGATTGAAACTGCACATTTATCCAGATACTGGTCCCTGGTTCAGTTTGCAAAGTAAACTATGCTATGGTTCACTCTTACAAACAGATATAGACATGTACATTCAGGATGAAAATGCATCCACTCTTACATGTGAACTGGACTACTATATCAGTCCACTGGTCATTCAAGGTCAGCATGCTGTACTCCTAACTGTCGGAAGCTTTTTGGGGTCTCAGGTCAAGGCCTTTCACCTCACCTGCTACCTGATCCTTTTAACTGGAGATACCAAGGCTTGAACCTGAGACATTCTGCAATTGTTTTAGGCTGCTAGGCAGGAGACTCAAAGCCAGGACCTCCAAAATAGCCTTCTCAGGAGAGCTGCCTGTTCCACATACAGGGGCAGCTAGACAGGCATAAGTTAGGAGTCTCGATGCGTGGATGAGATGATGGTGTAGGGAGAAAGGGTTTACATTTATTAGGCCCTGGGATGCTTTTTGGAACAAGCAGGACCTGTACAAAAGAGACAGCCTCCACTAGTCCCAAGAACTTAAAATCAAAAAGGTGGCAAGGCGGTTTTCAAACTAAATCCTGGGGGAAAGCCAACAGGAGATGAAATGTCTCTGATTCAGGATGGCTCATCTCTAAGAGATGTAGTTGATACTGTTCTAGAAGGAAATGGTTCAGAACTGGCCACTGAGAGGGTGACAAACAATACTGACTGCCTGACAAGGTCTAGAGATCATAGGTGGAAGGTGGCAGGCCTAACATGTCTGGGGAATTACAGATGTTTATATGCAAATACTAGAAGTGTCCAAGGTAAAATGAGGAAGCTGGAATGCTTAGTGTCAGAAGAGAACATAAACATTGTGGGCATTTCAGAAATTTGTTAGGATGAGGCTAATCAGTGGGATACAGTGATTCCTGGGTATAAATTATATCAGAAGAATAGGAAGGGAAGGGTTGGAGGTGGAGTGGCTCTGTATGTTAGAGAGGGTACACAGTCCAGTAAAATTGAGAATCTAAGAGAAAGAGATTCACTTACAGAAATGCTATGGATGGAAACAGTATGCTTAACTCTGGGAATCTGTTATCACCCAGCAGATCAAAGGTTAGAGGATGATTTAAAAACAGGAAAAAAACTGTGTTCATAATAGGTTATTTTAACTTTTCACCCATTGATTGGGTCAATATGTGTTCAAGTCAGGAGAAAGAGATTGGGTTTCTAGATACTCTCAGTGACTGTACCATGGAGTAGATGGTCACAGAACATATCAGGGGGAGGTGATCCTGAGCTTGGTCCTAAGTAATGGTCAGGACTAGGGGAGCTCAGTATATACCGAGCCGAACAGATACCTGAAAGAAACCTTATCAGTATTTTCCAGATATTTATTCAGCAGGCTACTGAAGTAGCCCCGCCCAAATAAAAGTCACTATTATTCAGCTTTTATTCGGGCTTCTCAAATGAAGGGAAGGGGTTTAAACTTTAAACCCCATCCCATCCCCTCCCTGAAGTTGTGCCACAGCTGTGCCATGACTCCAGAGAGAAGGGAAGGGGTTTAAATTCCAGGGAGAATGGTTCAGAATATACTATTGTATATTTTAGGGTGATTTTTATAATAAGGGGGAAGAGATTTTAAGGTGGGAATCAATTCAAGTAGGAAAAATGTGGGACAATCTCTCAAAGAGTCCCCAAGACATAGGCGTCAACTATGGGGGGGCTCGAGCCACCACTGAAATTTCCCGGGGGGACTGAGCCCCCCTGGGGAAATGGAGCACCCTCCGCCACGCCTCCCTGGGCCCTTCTGAGGGCCACCGCTGTCTCTCTCCCCCCCTCCATTTGGCCACTCCGTCCCTCCCTCCATCCGTCCAGGGGCCAGCTAAGCAAATGCCCAGCTGGCCCCTGGACGGAGGAAAGGAGTGACGGAAGAAGTAAGGTGGGGGGGAAGGCAGCGGCGGGGGGTGGTGGCAACAGCAGGGACATCCAGGGGCCAGCTAAGCAAATACCCAGCTGGCCCTTGGCGGAGGAAGGGAGGGACGGAAGAAGTAAGGTGGGGGGGAGGCGGCGGGGGCGGGTGGCGGCAACAGCAGGGAAGTAGTCCCGGCGGGCACCCACGCTTTGCGCACGGGCGCACAAGAGCCCCCGCCCCCCCAGGAATTTAAAAACTTGACGCCCCTGCCCCAAGATATAAATATCTCTCTTGAAACAAAGTCAAGCCTGGATGTGTAAATAAATAAAATGTGTCAGACTGTAGTTTATGGACATAATCCAGAGATCTTGTACTTCTAGGTATAGCACATCACAACTATCTCAAAAGAGTGGCTAAGGATGATTAATCCCACCTGTATTGTATGACACATGGAAATGTATCCCCATCAGCAAACAGAGGTTTTCAGGTTTCGTCAGTATTATATTAAATTGTGATTTAGGTTCTTTGTTCCCTTAGGAAGCAGCTCTACCTCCATTTGGTTTCTTTTTTAATTGATTCCGGTTTCTTTTTTAAAAAATGCCTGAGTTTAATGTTAATAACCTGTTCTTTTAGGGCAATGTTTTCCAAATGTCCTGCCTTTGGGAAATTATCTGCTTGTGAATTCCTATATATTGTGAAAAGCTCCAGGGTAAGATCTAGGTTGACCAGAGAGCTCACCTGAAATGCTAACTGGGACTATGGGAGAATTGGGAAGGCATCCTGCTGCCTTCTCTGCTGCAGCTGTGCATTATAGTACTGGGCAAGCAGTCCTTGAGGGAATTTTGTCCACCATTGCTGATTCATTGAGAATCCTTGATAAACTGGAATCACAAGTTTCCCCAGAATACAATCTGAAACCTGTTGCCTGAGGAAAATTGTTCTAAATCAAAGGAGATAATCCTAAACCTAAGACAGAAATCAAATGGAGTGTAAAGCTTTTGCGCACAATGTTCATAGCTCTTATATAAAATGTATCTTTTAATAAACAGCACAGCTGCATATGGCAGCAGGGGACATTTACCAAGCTAACATGAACTCCAGAGTAAGATATTTCCTGGCTTTGCATGGGTACAGTGGCAGTTGATGGCAAAGTGGCAAAAATCAGTAAGTCCTGCAAAACTAGAGACTGATCTCTTCTGTTGGGAATCACACCCTGGCTTTCAATATGCTCCTTCTGACTCACAGTAACTCACTGAACTTTGCACAAGAATTAAGATCTGTATTGAAAATGTGTCTTATTTTTAAAAGGCCTCAGGTATGTTTGGAATATGTAAAGATTAACACATTTAGATACATAAGCACTTTATGATCCATTTATAAGATATATATACTTTAAACAGTGCGTTTTATACACACACACACACAGTTTATGTTGTACAATGGCCATCTGACAGCAATGCTGATTCTGTGAAATTAGACAGATCATGAGGAGGGAAACAGGAAGGATTACATCAGAGCTTAGTTTTCGTGGCCCTTCCTTACACGCCCAGGGAAATGCTAGTCATCACTTTGGGGTCGGTAAACAATTTTCTCCAGGCCAGTTTGGCCAGGGATCCTGGAGGGTTTTTTTTTGCCATTTTCTGGGCATGGAGCAAGGGTCACTGGGGGTGTGGGGGAGGGATATTTGTGAATTTACTGCATTGTGCAGGGGGTTGGACTAGATGACTCTGGCATTCCCTTCCAACTCTATGATTCTATGTGGCTCACTACATGAACATAAAAACATTCTAAAATTATGAAATACATTTTTTTAAAAGTTAAAACAGTGTGGCATTGTGGACAGTGTTCCCTCTAAGCTGAGTTAGTGTGAGCTAGCTGACAGTTTTTTAGCCTTCAGCTCACATATTTTTGTCTTAGCTCAAGAAAGGATGGCTTCAGAGTTCCGGTTCAGCCCACCCTCATGGCAGACGTGAGGAGTTAGAGCTCCTGAGTCTGTCTTGTAAACCCCTCAGAATTTCCAGGCAAAATTACTGCCTTTCTCTCCACTTGTAGGGAGGAGAGAAGCAAAGAGCTTGGGGAACTGCCTCGGGTGGCAGGCAATCCTCCTGGGTAGTTTTTAGCTCTAAGCGGAGTTTGAGGTGGAGTACCACCGCTGCAAGAAGATCGGCCTTGGCTGGGAGAAGAGGGAAAGGAACCTAGAGGAGCCGGAGAGAGGACCAGACCAGCGCATAAAGGCACAAAAATGCTGAGTTTGGATCAAGTATTATTCAATTCTATACAGACCAAAGTTATCAGTGATTATTGGTATAAATACTGAACCCCTGGAGTAGGCGGCCGGATGGCATTTTAGAGCGTGTTAAGGCTGGGGGTGTGTGTTAGGTTAGAAGTTTGTGAGGCTGCGCTGCACTAACCTTTTGTGTTATTTTCTCTGTTTCTTCCTTCTTTCGGTGGTTTGGCGAGCGGATCATGGAGAGGTGGTCTATAGGTCTACAGAGGAGGAGATCTACAGACGAGGAAGTCTGCACGGAGTTGGGCGGGGTGGCGTATGCGCGAGTGCGGAAAAGCCACAGCTGAACGGAGGAGGCGGAGAGTGAGCAGCGTCAAGGGGGAAAAAAACTACAGCAGGGGAGAAGGCGTTTGAAGCGTGACTGTAGCAACGGGTACGCAAGCGGCGTACTGCAAGTGGCAAGTAGCTGAGCTAAGGGCCCAGAGACTTGGGACGAAGAGTGAGGACTTGAATTTATCATACTTAACTGTTAAGACTTTTGTCAGACGTAATCGGAGTAAGAGAGAAAGGTGGTTGTGAGTGATCTCTTTACCTCTATTGGGTATTTTGTGGTTATTCGGGAAATTTCACTGTTATTGGGAAGTTGGCTGGCATTGGGTATAAGTAGAAAGTGGTGTGTATTTGTATTTGTGTTGATACTGTTACGAGATAGGCTGAATAATTTGGCCAACTTAATTTAGGAGATAGTTGTTGGGGTTAGGTATTGAATTAATTTAAAAGGAATATCAATTTAATTGAGCTAAGTCTTACTTAGTAATTGGAGACATAGAACAGAATATAGATAGAGAATAATGATAATATATTTAGATTAAAACTAGTTAATGGATTAAAACATTAGTATTTCAGGATTGGTTAACTTATTAATTAATTAACTAATAGGGGTGATTTACCGGCGCTTATGGAAAAAGTTGAGGAACGGTTCCCAGTGATTATCCAAAAGGAGTTAGCCCCAATCTATGGTAAGATAGATGATCTAGCCTCCCAAATCAAAACGGAAATTGAGGAGGTTAAAACACAGGTCGTTGCTAATAAAACAAATATTCAAAGACTAATGGCTGGAGGAAGACAAACACACGCCAAAGTTAGAGAGCTGGATCTGGACTTCCAAGAACTGAAAGCTAAGAATGAAAACTTAGAAGAAGCCCTGATCAATCTGGAGATGGACAAAGCCGCATTGATCATAAGATGCCAAAATGTGTGCTGGAAAATTTAAGCACAGATTGGAAAGAGGAATTAATCACCAATATCGCAGAACAACTGAAAGTAGGTACAAAGCAAGAAATATTGGAAGAAATAGAATCCATGTTTAGAAGAAACACAGTTTTCGCCAGAAAATTTAAGGTTCCCCGAGAGGTCCATATTAAATTTAATAAAAGGTCAATTCGAGACAAAATTTTGAAAGCCTCCTACGACACTAAGGTATGTACACAAGGGGAAGAAATTAGATTTTTAAGAGAAATACCCTGGAGGGTCAGAGAGAAGAGAAAGACATACCATCAGCTGGCTGCGTTATTGCGGGAGAAAAATATCGAATATAGGTGGAACATCCCGGAAGGCTTGATTTTTGAATATAAAGGGAGAAGACACAAACTAGACTCTGCCTTTAAACTAGATAATTTCCTGGATACTTACGGCCCTGACTTCGGAACAGTAGAAGAAGAAGAGGAATCCCAGTCAGATAAAGAGGGAGAAGAGGAAGAGGAGAAGGAGAGGAAAGAAAGGAGAGAAAGGAAGGGACAAAAAAGGAAAGAAGAAGGCGGACTCATTAATTCCATTGCAAATTCAGACAAGAAATCAATTGAAGAACAGGGATAAGGGATCCAAGTTGAAAAATGGAGCAGAACATTAAAGAATTCTGGCTTGTTTCAATAAATGTGAATGGCCTGAATGCCCCGCAAAAAAGGAGACGGATATTTCATCAACTAACTAAGTTAAAGGCCGAGGTTGTATGTTTACAGGAAACACATATTAAAAAAGAACATATAAGACATATTAATTATAAAAAATTGGGTACTTTTGGCTTTTGTATCAGCAGATAGGAATGAAAAAAAGGGGAGTAGTGATCTATGTAAAGGAGTATTTACACCCAAGTTTGGTCCATGCATCAGATGATGGGAGAATAATAGCCGTGTCAATAATTAGGCAAGGAAAGGAATATCTTATTATAAATGTTTACGCACCTAATGCCAACCAGCAACTGTTCTTTAAAGAGTTAGCAGAAATGTTGAAGGATAAAAAATGTAATAATCTCTGCATAATAGGGGACTTCAATGCGGTGGTGGATAGAAATTTAGATAGAAAGAGCACAAATAACACTAAGAAAAAAGGACAAACCTTACCAAATATTTTCTATCATATGGCAGAAGAATATGATATATTAGACGCGTGGAGAACCATACATACAAAACAGAAGGCTTTTACATACTATTCGGCGAGATATAAATCTTAGTTGCGAATAGATATGGCATGGATATCAAGGGCACTGGTATTTGAGATGAGAGATATCGAAATTCTGCCTCTAACCTTTGCTGATCATAATCCAGTGTTACTATCACTTAGGGAAGCGAAGAAATGCACTAGATGGACGATGAATAAATATGTTTTGAAAGATCAGACGTTTGTACATGATATGAAAGAAGAGATTAAGGATTTTTTAAAAAGAAACCTACAATCTCAGGTGTCTTCCCATATAGTATGGGACACATTTAAGGTTTACGTAAGAGGCAAATTAATTAGCTATGCTGCCTGGGAAAAAAAACAGTAAAATAAAGAATATGACCATCTTGTCAAACAGATTAAAATGGAAGACGACAATAGATTAAAAACACATGGGGACATAAAATGTAAGCAAAGACTGTTTTTTAAGCAACACAAGCTAAACCTATTACTGAGTAAGGAAGTCTGGAAAAAGGTACATTTATATAAGAAATGCATTAAAATGACTGCACAAAGGCTATAAACTTTTGCAGACCCAAACAGTTCAAACTACACAGTTCTTCTTCAGGAAGTAGTTTAAGAGGATTTATTAATTTTGCTATGTAAAGAATAAGATTTTGAAGATATTCTCTCAAAGATGAGCTATATAGCCCATTACTTATTAGGACACTGATAATTCCCAGTGTTATGTTCTGTGATTAAATCTGTAATTATCCAATTACCTTGAAACTTATTCAATTACCTTGAGATTTATCCACCCCTGGGATTATCCAGCTATTATCCTGGGATTACTTTGAAACTTATTCAGTTAACTTGGAATTTATTCAATTACCTTATCCAACTGCCTAGTTTGGCTTACCTGTGCATATAAGCAGGCCCCCTGACCTCCATTTTATTATGCTTCATCTGGACCTGAAATAAACTTGCTATGCTGAAATCACTACCACCGGCCTCCCGACTCCAGTACTTTTCACCCAGCTTTTAAATAATATATTTTCTGCATGTCTATGGTCTCCCTCCATCCTTCCTTCCTTCCCTCCCTCCCTCTCTCTCTCATACCTGGATGTGATTTGTTTTTTGCAGATTGTGTATATGAAAGGTCATCTTTGAATCTAAGGGTCCCTTAGAATCCTCAAAGTGAAAATGGGGAAAAAACTTCAAATAATGGCAAGGGCTGTGAGATGTCCTCAGCTGGAATTATTTTTGTCTCTGAGGAAATAAAAAGGAATTGCATATTGACATCCATTTCTCCTGGGCTCAGTTATATCAAATGCAAGCATCAACACATAGCCTGTGTTTGTGTGAAAATGCATTGCTTTTCATTATTAGGATAAATTGTAATTTTAAAATGTTCAGTCCCCACAGGAATTTAGAAATCTTTCATGAATTGAAGCACAGGTACTACAAAAGATTTTTTTTTTGTCACGCAAGGTCTGAGCCAGCCTGCCCTGATTCATTGTGAAGGGAGACTGGGATCTCAAAAATCATGCACAGTTATCCAATCTAGCTACTTGAACGCTTTGTCTATGCAATGCCTGGGAATATGTGCCTTTTGCCACAAGGTGATGTACAAATTCACTGTGTGAGGTGCCATATTCAACCCTCAATAATGAGATAGCTTGCCAACAATCTGTTGGTGGTACACTATCCTTGCTCAGGCCCATAGCTGCCGTGGGGCCCACATGGTCTGGCCCCCTAGTGGTTTTTATGGGCCTCCCTCCCTGAGCCTTGGCTCCCCCTCCCCCCGATTGCACAAGCAGCAGCGTCAACACAAGAAGCAGCATAGGCAGTGAGGCTGGACTGAGAGATGCTTGCTGCCTGGCCCACCAGCAGCAGGTAAGCCCAGCCAGGCAAGGCAAGGAGGCAAGCAGGCATGCCAATGCGCCCACACACTGCAGCTTTGCAGCCAGCCCAGCCACCGCATGTCTCGCCTCTTCCCAGGAGGAAGCCGAGGGTGGAAGTCAGGCTGCCTCTGGTGCGGCGATGCAGGAAGGGGCACTGGGGTTCCTCAGGGAGGGAGGGAGGGAGCCAGATGCTCCACAGGGAAGGGCTGCCCTTGCTGGGAGGGAGGGAAGCTGCCCCCCTGATGTAATTAGCTTGTGAGGGGGCCCAAGGCCCCCTCAAAAAAATTCTTAGCTATGTGGCTGTCCTTGCTCAATTTATTTATTATTTATTTATTACATTCAATTTATAAACCGCCCTTCCCTGTGAACAGGGTGCAGGGCGGGGGACAGCATTTCAAAAAATACACAACAATTTAAAATGGAATTAGGGTTAAAATAAACTTAGCCATTACAATTACCAATTTCAGATGGCACCAGCGAACACACACTTCAGTATCCTATCCCAATGGGGGAGAAGGAAGGAAGAGCCAAGGTAGCTTAAAAAGAAAGTTGTTCTCTTTAACTGTAAGTCTGGTGGAACACCTCTGCCTTCCAAGCCCTGCAGAACTGAGTTAGGTCCCTCAGGGCGTGGATGTCATTCGGTAGTGAGTTCGACCAGGTCGGTGCCCAACCCTTCTCTGAAAGCCCTACCAGAATCAAGCAGCTCTAGACATACTGGATTGTATCCAAAAAAACTTGTGCTGACACAGGGACCCAGTGGAAGACATTTGTTCCACCAGTGGAGGTCTCCTTGTGTCAGATGAAAGCTCCCCCAGTAGCAGAACAAAAACTTTAGAACCTATTCCTCCCTCAGATGTACCCTTGGCCACACTGGCTTGTGAGATGGGATGGGGACAGGGAGGGAGAAGGTAGCTTTGACAGCAGCAGGCTCCACTGCGAGCTTCTGGGAGCAGCAATTCAAGCAGGGGCAGAACTGGCAAGGGAACTGGTGTGGGAGGCAGCAGCCAGCCCAAGGAAAGTGAGAGTCTGCCCTGCTGCCATCATGGATTCCTCCCTCAGACACGTGATGAAAGCGGATGGGATGGGGAAATTGGGGGGTGGACACAGAGAAGCAACCCCCAGGAGGAGGGAGGAGGTGGCCACCATGGCAGCACCAGGCTGCAAGCAACTCGGTGCTCAAGGAAAGTGACAGGAGCAATTTGGGGAAGTACTTGGGAACTGGAAGGTTGGGAGAGGGTGCCCAACCCCGGACGGGGAAGATGGCCATGGCATTGGTGCTGTCTGGCACTACTGAAGCTGGGGTGGGCCAGTCAGGGAAGGAAGGATTTGGCTGGGCAGTCTCAGCCTGTGTCCCAAACCGATTCTAGCTCAGTGTTTCACTGTGACATATGTATTAGTACTTAATCTACGCCACATAAACTCGCTAAAATATATGGTGATGAACTGGATAAATGTTGGTATTGCAAATCATTGAGAAGAGACTTTCACTATATGTGGTGGGCCAGTTTGCAAGCAAAAAAACTATTGGCAAGCTTGTTCAGCTATAATGAAAACTAGTTTTGGATTAAGTTTTTCTCTGTCACTTGAGGCCTCGTTGTTCAGTTATGTACCAAGTGTTCCTAAACCCGTACGCTCTATGGTGCTGCATCTAATCACGGCAGCTACAATTGTGTTTGCAAGACACTGGAAGAGAGAAATAGCCCCATCAGTTCAAGAATAGGCATAAAAACATCTGGAGATTTATCAACTGATACAATTGACTAGTTTAAGTAATGAGGAAAAGATCTGCAGCAAACTGAATTGATTTGGAATCCTGTAATGCAAAAGCTATATCATTTTGTTAAGTAAGGTGTTTTCTATTTCTGTTGCTGCTGTTCTTGTAGTATTTTTTTTCTTTTTGATGCTGATGATGCTGATGATAAATTTAAAAAATTAAAAAGGTGAAAAAAGTATTATCACTTACTCTGTACAACTTGTGATGTGCGGCTGTTCTATCCACTGAATAAAATTGGAACTTACTAGACTCCAAGTCATAGACCAAACTGGTAAATTCACTTCAAGGTTTAGCATGTCAGCATAGTCAACAAATAACATAACAACCAGGCTCCTCAACAAACCTACAAAACATAATCCTTTTCACAATCTTCCACTTTGTAAACAATCACAAACAGGAAAAAGAACTAAAGGCCCCAGTACTACCCTTCCTTATATGTAGTTCTCTTTAAACTGGCCTCACTCAGGGTTGGTTCTATTATCACCCCACCCTCTACCTAGTTCTGATTTCATTTTAAAAACAAACTTCATCTCCTTCCCCTCAGTATTGCTTACAACTAAAGTTTTACGCTTCATTTTAACAAGTAGGGGACTTGCAGGGGGCATCTAATTCCCCTCTGTATCCCTCTCCCCCACTTCCTGGCATTTCCATAGCATCTCCTTTTTTCCCTGCTTCCTTCCCACCCACCAGCCAACTTACCTTTATGTGCCCCTTACCTTCAGCTTTCTTTTCTTCCCTCTTCCAGCAGCTTGGTGTAGTGGTTCGGAGCACGGACTCTAATCTGGGAGAACCAGGTTTGATTCCCCACTCCTCCACATGCAGCCAGCTAGGTGACCTTGGACAAGCCACAGTTCTCTCAGAGCTGTTATCTCAAGAGCACTTCTCAAAGAGCTCTCTCAGTCCCATCTACCTCACAGGGTATCTGTTGTGAAGAGAAGAAGATTGTAAGCTGCTCTGAGGCTCTAAGTGAAGGGTGGGGTATAAATCCAGTCGCCTCCTCCTCCTCCTCCTTCTCCCTGGAACAAGTCTGGTCACATTTTGCATTAGCTCCTGGTGAGCTGGTCTGGTCTGAGTTGTACATTGTGCAGTCCAGTTGCACAGTTGCCAGAGGATGAATGGTGTGGGTAGTGAGTCTCTAGTGGTTGTCCCCAGGACTGTTCCTGGCAATTCCTCCATTGGGAACATGAAAAGGGAGGGAAGACACCTTTTCCAAGGCTGTTTTGGCATCCAAGTCCAGCCCTGCTTCCTCCCCATGGCTTTGCTTTGCAAATTCAAGGCTTGGAAGGCTCAGCAATATTGTTGTTGTTGCCTAGCAACCTCAAAAATGACAACTGAGAGCTCAGAGGGCATTTCCCCCCTTAAAGCTTCAAGTGTTGTGTCCATTATTCTCAGGAGTTCTAAATCTATGAATGTTATTTCTTTTTTAGATTTCAGATTTTTCTGCACACCTGGGACATACTTTAGTTTTGCAGAGAACTCTCCCTTATCTGTCCTTAGCGGCATTTTGTAGATCTATTAATCCACACTCTATGGACTGGTTCAGAATTAGTTAAATAATATTTATTTATATTTATATTTATTTATATTCCATTATCCACTTTTGGCAATTGGATTTTCAATTCATTTGTTGTATCCATTCATTATACACGTCATACATTTTAAGGTACAACTTATAGATCATTGTACATACAATTTACATTATTTCCACATTTGATATACAGATAATGTATAATACTGACTTAATGATACAGAAATAATTTTGGGAAAATCATATATTCTGAAGGGAAAATTTGGTGCTATAATGTAATGGTTATACAAGCACTCCCTACCAGTGGGAGGTGCTATTAGGGTTGCCAAGTCCGGGTTGGAAAATACCTGGGGACTTTGGGGGTGGAGCCAGGAGAAGTTGGGGTTTGGGGAGGGACAGCGCCTCAGCATGGTACAATGCCATAGAGTCCACCCTTCAAAGCAGCCATTTTCTCCAGGGGAACTGATCTCTGTCAGCTGGAGATCAGTTGTAAAAGTGGGAGATCCCCAGGCCCCACCTGGAGGCTGGCAACCCTAGGTGCTATTGCAATTCTAAGTGTATGGGTTGGTTCTATATTGTTATTAGTTGTTGTTCTGTGTTCTGGGCAGAGCTGACTTTTCATCTGTCTTTAAGATCTGTGCCAGAGGATGTGCACTGGACCACTTGAAACCTTTTACTATGGTTGATTTCTACCTTAAACGAGTCTGTTGCATAATCTCACAGCTCTCTATGTGATGGTAGTTACTGGAGAAAGTGCTGCCATGTGCAACAGAACAGCTGCTGGTTTCCTGCATGTATCGCCCTAGTTCACACTAACAGTTTTGCAACCAAACATGAGTTTCAAGGTCTCTCCCTACTTTCAGAATTCCAGCTGGAGTAGAATGTGAGTAGATTCTACGACCTTTCACACTGTGAAGTATCACCTAACAGGATGTAGATATAACTGTTCATACCTTAGAGTTTTCAGATGTATACTTTATATCGCTTCAGGGAAGATTTAAAATATTTCCCAGTGTGACTGTGACAAATGCATGCTTGCAAAGATGTTCCTGTAAATATATTTTTCTTAATACTGATGGCTGGTTTCTGCAGCATTCTGTGCATACTGGGTAGCAACACCCAGGTTAGCTTCTGTGTATTTCATGAAATGGCCCAGGATCATTAAATAGTAATGCTTTACATATGCTGTCTCCATACAAAGGGGGGGAGGGGAAGAAGGGCTTCTTGAAATGCTGGGAAACTTTGCTTGGCAGCTCCTAGAGTTTTCATGTCACAGTTCAGTGAACCAACATTGCCTTTTTAAGACAATCTGTTCCTATGGGAAGCTAGCTTGTTAGCACCAAAAGAAGAATGATTTATAGTTCTGATGTTTCAAACAACAGTTCCCTTATACAGCTTTCGCTGGCTTCAGAATAGCACAACTGCTCCCAGGAACAAACCCATAATTCTTACTTACTTAATTAATTTTATTCAGCTTCTGTCCTGCCGTATCCCGCAAATGGGCTCAGGGTGGCTCACAACAAGTTAACAGTAGATATTAGCATTCATAAAAGCATTAACTAATTCCATCTTGATAAAATAAATTAAAACAGTCCTTAATGGCAGCTTAATCATGTCCAATTTCAGTGCCTGCTGCGATCATGCTAGGCAGGGGCAGATTCTTCTTGATAGTTAGCACCAAGTTGTTATAGGCAAGGCCCTAAGGCAGATTGATTCTGATTTGATCAGAGTGAGCAGGGAAGGCCGATGTAATTTGGACATCCACCGCCTCAAGCAAAGGCCTGGCAGAACAGCTCTATTTTACAGGCCCTGCGGAACTGCAATAAATCCCACAAGGCCCTGATCTCAACTGGGAGTGTGTTCCACCAGGCAGGGGGCAGGGCTGAGAAGGCTTTCGGGCCAAGGACTACTAACCAATGCTGCTCAGGAGAGCACTGGGCTCTTCGGGGCACATATGAGGAGAGATGGTCCCATAGATATGCTGGTCCTTGGCTGCATAGGGCCTTAAAGGTTAGTACCATCACCTTGAATCTAATCCAGTACCCAGCTGGCAACCAATGCAACTAGTGCAGCACTAGCTGAATGTGTGCCCACATAGACCTTTGTGTCAGCAGACGCACCACTGCATTCTGTACCAGCTGAAGCTTCTGGGTCAGACTCAAGGGCAGCCCCGCATAAAGCAAGTTGCAGTAATCTAACCTGGAAGTGACCATTGTTTGGATCAGTGTTGCAAGGTCCTGGGGGAAAATGTAGGTACCAGCCAAAGATAGTAAAAGGCTGATCTGGCAGCAATTGGTGACCTGGGCCTCCATAGAAAGGGAGGCATCCAGAATTACCCCTAAACTCCTCACTGCTGGGCCAGATTTTCCATGGCAGAGTCAGGCTGGCCATCCAATTAACAGATACAGCTGGGTGTCATCAGTGTACTGATGTACTGTGTACTGATGACACCCTAACACTAACCCCTGAATTAACTGGGCAGCATTTTCCTTTTCAGATATCAAAAGTAAAGGAAACCTATATTACCACAGCACATTTGAAGAAATGTCTTTGCCAAGGCCACCTCACTTTGATCATGTCCTTAATGAAGGTAGTAATGTGGTTCTGATGCACATCATACAATGGAATTCTAGATATAAAATGGCCAAAAAGTCTTTAGTAGCTGCCCTTTCTAGTTAACACAGAACTTTTAACACTCGTTTTAAATCTAAAATAAAGATGCTTAACCAATCAGGGCTCAGCCAACATTTGTTGACTAGATGTATGGTGATGTAAGTTATCACGATGTCATTCAAATTAATTTTAATATGTTGATAGGATGTTTTAGCTCTTTTAATCTACCAGCACATGCACTTTTTCCCATCACAGGAATGTGAACAAAACCATGCAAGATAACCCATGGCTCAGTAGGTCTGGAAAATATATTCCAGTGCTATCATTGTAACAGACTTCCAAGAGTAAAGTGCCCTAAGATAAGATCCTCACAGGCTAGTTCTGTATGTTTCTTTCTAGTAAATACCGTGTATTTCTTGTGCACCACGTCCCTCAGACTATATACTTCCCAGGTCTGTGATGTTGTTCCAGGTTTTTACCAGGATCCCTTAACATTAAAGATGGTGGGCTAAACAAGTGTTTCAGAAGTCTCCACTTTTGTTCTGTCCATCAGCTTTATCATGGTATCTTAATAACCATGCATCCCTGTTTGCCATTTATCAGTTAGACACACCTTTTCCCCATCCAGCCATGTTGTAGTCTCACACACCCTTTTTTTCTGATGCCTCAACAGAGCACACTGCTATATTGTTGTCCTTTTCAGAGCTTCCATTTCAGGCTGGATCTAGATAATTGTCAGACCATAATCGTGTTCAGTTTCAGAATATATTTTCAGTATCAGAAGCAAAGGCCTGGGGTCAAGAAAGTAACAATAACAACGCATCTTGGAAGATGTACTGAGTGCTACTTTCTTTCTTTCTTACACACATGAATACCTATAGATCTGAGAATACGAAAACACGCTTTCACCTTAGGAAACAGGATTTCTAGCCAGATTTAATGTCTAATTTATATCTTAAACAATGCTCTCATCTTGTTCTAGAATAAGATTTGAATTGGGAAAATCCACAAGGCTTAGTTTTAAAAATAAACTCTAAGAACTAGTTTATACATTCCTGTCCATCATTTGACCACTGATGTAGCAAGTAACAACTTGCATGTGTGAATAAATTGCACATTTCCCCAAAGACAGTGGGTTGTATCCTAATCCTATTGCTCTGGTTAGCTAAGAGAGGTGTGTTGGTGCAAAGTGCATCCTGCTGGTGACAGAACCTCTTGCATCAGTGTAAGACACCTTGGGTCAATGAGACTGCCATTTGACCAGGAGTAAAAGGGCCTGTCTTTTTAACGGTAAAGGTTTCCCTTGCTCGAAAGCCAGTTGAATCCAACTGTAGGGGGCAGTGCTCATCTCCATTTCCAGGCTAGAGACCTTTCGGTCAGCAGCTCAGCATCTTAACCTCTGAGCCACCGTGGCCCTCCTGTATTTTCAGTAGAGTTTTAATATGTAGAAATGGCCACTGAAGCTTTTCATGGCATGTAGGTAAATAATATCACCTGTGAATTTGCTTGCAGATAAAGCTGATATTAAAGGGTCCTTAGAGGGAACTCTTTAAAAGTTGGCAGCCCTGTGTGCCAATGGAATGCACACCCTCAGCTAAACAGAGTGATAAGGGGACATTTCCCAGTAGAGTCAGCACACACAACCCTTTCCTGATTGACATGTTGCATGCTTGGTCACTTCAGAGGATCTAGCTGGATCTCTACAATAGGATTGTTCCTTACCTGGCTAGGAAATCCTCCTGGTCTTCATTTTATCAGTCTGCCTGCCCTTCCTGATTATGCATAGGTAGCCTCCTTATTTGAAACTGCTGTATTCTAAAAGCTTTATGATTCCTTGCTGTTATTTCAGTGCCAAATTTTGACTCTTGGAATCTCCTAGCAGGTGATCCAAGTGAGATTTCCAGGTTCTGATGGGCAATCTGGCCCGTGCCCTTCCACAAATCAACTTGAAATGATGTGATCCGGATAGTCCTGCCCCCACTCTAAGTTGGTCAAATAGAAATGCTGTTTTGCATGTATGGTGGGTAAGTTAGTTAATGGAGCTTCTCTGCTGTTGAGAGTGGAGTGACCATATTTGTCTCTGTTGCAGCAAATACAAACAAGTGTTATACTTTTAAGATGCCACATCACTCCTGTTTCTTTTGCTGTTACAATAGCCAAACTTTCCCATCATTCTGAAGCCTTCATCAGCCAGTGGAATGGATCCCTCCTATAAATCAAAAACTGCCATAGTTTTAAATGAGCAAAGTCTGGTGAATGAAAGAGTTCTCTTTATTTGTTCCGTTCCTTTTCCACAAGCCATAATTTTCTGCAAGGAGATCAATTAGCCACTAGAGGGAGATCCTTCACTTTGGCAAATGCTAGACATGTGCTGCAGCTACAGTAGACTCAGATTTGTCTGTTCAGATTTACTAGCATGCTTGAAGTTACCCCCAGTATATAAACTTTCTTCCATAACTATAGCCAAAGGCTTGCAAGAATAGGAAATGGTAAGTACACATGGAACTGTTGTTCCACTCCCTGTAAATTACATACCTGTATGACCACATACATACATGCCCACACTAAGTTCCAAAGCTAGAAAGCTAAAAAGTCAGCATGTTATAAACCCATCTGCAAAATGCATTAACCAGTGTACAACAGATGTCCCCGAACAAGATCTCCTCAATGCTGTTTCTAGCTTAGCTTTAATTTAAATAATAGTTAATATTTTATTTGTTGAAAATCAATACTACCATGAATATATTTATTTATTATTATATTACATTTATAAATCACCAAATTTCTACTATTGTAGGGCTCTGGGTGATATACAACATAATAAAAACATTAAAACTATAAACTAAATACAAACAGTGTTAGTATTAATACATTACTTAAAAACCAAGTGATAAAATTAGTTTTCTCCTTGCAGGTGTGGGAGGGGAGGAAGTAAAAAGTCTGAGGAGAGGGGGAAGTGGGGGGAGGGTGCCAGCCAGGATGTAAACCTTTGCTGCCCTCAAACAAAAGCATGGCGGAACATCTCTGCCTTACAGGCCGTATGGAATTGCATAAGATCCCGCAGGGCCCTGATGGTATTTGGCAGAGAGCTCCACCAGGTTGGGGCCAGGACTGAAAAGGCCCTGGCCCTGGTTGAGGACAGCTGGTTGTCTTTAGGGCCAGGGATCACCAGCAGATTGTTATCCAAGGAGCATAACACTCTCCCGGGGACATATCAGAGACAGTCCCACAGATATGTTGGTCCCTGAACACTTAAGGTCCAAGGGTCAATACCAAAACCTTGAACTTGACTCGATACTCCACTGGAAGCCAGTGTAGCTGGCGCAGCACAGGTCATATATGTTCATGATGTTCCCGTCAGGTCTTGTGCTGCTGTATTCTGGATCAATTGGCATTTCCATGTCAGTCTCAAGGGCAGGCCAGCGTAGAGCGAGTGACAGTAATCTAGCCTGGAAGTGACCATTGCAGGGACGCGACAGGAAAGGGGCCAGTTGCTGACCCTGGTATAGGTGGAAAAATGCCAGCTTGGCAGTGTGCATGACCTGAGCCTCCATATTCAAGGAGGCATCCAGGGTCACACCCAAACTCTTGACAGACTGCACCAGTATCAATGGCGCCTCATCAAGGGCAGAGAGTCTGAACCCCATCCCTGAAGACCCCCCCACACCAGCCACAGAACCTCCATCTTTGCTGGGTTCAGTCTCAGCCTGCTCTTTTTTAACCACACCACCACGGCCTCCAAATCCGCGGCCAGATTTTGTGGGGTGGCATCTGGGTGACTGTCCAGCAACAGATACAGCTGGGTGTCATCAGCGCCTCTCCTCTTATGAACTTACCCATGCACTCAGGTCATCTTTGGAAGCCTTGCTTCAGTTGCCACTGCAATCTGAAGCTAGATGGGTGGCAACCCGAAAAAGGGCCATGTTGGTTGTGGAACCAAAACTTTGGAACTCCTTTCCCAAGATTTATCTGTCTCCCTATCAGTGTCTTTTGCCAGCAGGTAGAGACTTTTTTGTTCGGTCTGGCATATTCCCATTAGTGACTACAGGCCCTCCTTCTAGTGTTGTTTATGTGTTTTTTGTTGAATTATTTTATAATTATCTTATGATTTTAACTATATTTCTATTAAATGTTTTTATGTTCCCACCTTGGGGACCCTAACTGGGTGAAAAGGCAGCATAAAATGCTTTAATAAACATTACATTTTGTCATGTCATAGTTTTGCATGATTTAACAGATTTAATTATGGCTAGACGTATCAAAATTGTCTTGTTTAGAGCACTATTGAGAGCCTTTCACAAATGCAGAGACCCAAACCTGGCTGATGCTTTCCTGTGGTGCTTTCCCCTTAGTCTCCTGTTTTATGTTCAGTGCCCTAAAACATCATCAAAAAGCTTGGTCATTATCACCATCAATGAGAACCTGCCCACTGGTCAGCCAGAAAGTTTGTCCTTTGTGCCCATCTGAAGAGGCACATGGCTGACAATAATGAGTTTCACTTCAGCCCAAGGCATCCATTTCCCAGGATTTAGATGAGTTGAGGATATGTTATGGCACTTGAGGTATCCTGTTACAGAGGCATTAGATGGTTCTTCATGTGCTCTCATTTTTGAACCAAGGCAAGCCCAGGCCAGGAAACATCCAGTGATGTAACTTGCTGTCAACTAAGCCTCTGTCTTAGCTGCCATGAGACTGGGGGGAGGAAGGCCCACTCCCAGAATGGAATCTTTATTTTCATTTCTTCAGTGTTTTCTGCTTATCACTGTAACTGAACCTGCGACCTTGGTACCTAGCTGCAGCTTTCCTCTGGAAATGCAAACCCGTTAGATTCAGCGGGCCTTGCTGTGTGCCTTGATTGGCTTTAAGCCTCCAGGGGACCCCTCCTTGAATTACCTATAATTACCCGCTGCACGCGCTTTTGGTTAGTTCTAACATGGAATGTATGCATAGAAGACCTGCATTTACTGTATCCAATAAACTTTACTCTTTTGAATGAAAGTTGTTGGGACTGATTGCTGCTGGAGTCTTGACACATGCAGGAACCCCCCCTCCCCATCAGGAGTGACTGAATGATCCAGTAAGATTGGGCAGACAAGCTTGCTTCCAGTTGAAGCCAGCCCTGTGAGTCAGGCATGAACTTAGCAGGTAGAACCCTCTGTGGAAAGCTGCTTTGGGCTCACAGAGCCTTTAATTATTTGACTTGGGAATGACTGAGCTTAGGGTTTGGCAGTGTAAGCAGCATGGCTGGCCTGTGGGCCCACTGCTTCTTACCTATTCATTTTATCTCCCTCTTTTAAGAGATTACTGGTATTAGGACTGGCCTACCACCTTAAACCACACAAATCTCTGGTTTTGCTTTTCTTCTGCTCAGTTCCTTTCAACACGCTACAAAGTATTTATTTCCTGATCAAGATTTCTTTTAAGACTACTTTTATGAGAAAGCAGCTTTTTAAATGAATCACCACTTTGCCATTGATAAGCAAAATAAAGCCCTGAAGGAGCTTGTTTCCCAGAACCGGGCTAGATGTCCTTTCAACAGCTCATCTCCTCAGCAACTTTAAGATGAATTCTGAAAATCTAACAGAGGGCATTTCATTTCAAATTGCCTTTCAAATATGACCTTTACTTTTGCTGCCTTAAAGGTAATATTGTCTTGAAAAAATTCTGGCACCAAAACCCTAAATATTTACACTAGCATACTTTACTGAAAGGCTAGTACTGTAACTTGATGGGAGATCACTCCTTATGTTTATGTATTTAAAATACTTCTGTTCCGCTAATAGATTTTTAAAAATCTACAAAGCAACTAGAAGTCAAAATCTAAAAACACATTTAGTCAATTAAAAACACACAGCAAACCCCCCCCCCCCCCCCAAGAAAGCAGAACTAATCAAAATAATCTCTGTGGGACAGAAACTAGTACAAAGAACAAAAACACTAGCACCCAAGCCAATCAGGCTATAAGCCTCACAGAATCACCTTGAGGGCACAGCCTTTCTCTACCATATAAACATGAGCAGCAAAGGGTAAGGCAAATATGTCTTGGGAAGGAATACCAGTCTCAATTCCACTGCTGAAAACACCTCTCCTGTATCAGCAGTCTCCCCACCCCCACCCCCCCAAAAAAAGGTGGAAGGAAATGAAAGAGGGATTGGAAGATCTTTACATGTTGGTAGCTTCATATGGAAGCAAACAGTCCTTTAAACATTCTGGCCAAGACCTTTAAATGGTGTTAAGTTTAAAACCAGCACTTTACATTGAGTGTTTAAACACTAGCAGCCAATGAAGTTTTCGTTAAGAATGGCATGCTATGGTCCATGTAGTTGGTGATGTTCATGGCTCTGGCAGAGGAAAGGTAAAACCACTTCCTCTAGCTCCTTCATAGTATTGACAGAACAGGAAGGAGAGCTTTCACAGATTTAAAAATCTAATGCATTATAAATTCTTAAGCATTAATCTGCTAAATTAAATTTGAACTTAACTCAACATTTACCTGCTCATATAGCAGATACAGAATTCACGTCCCTAAAAAACTTTACATGTAGATAGAGCTCTGTATGCTGTCAGCAGAAAGACTGATGGTCTTGTCCAGCAGATGGTAATAGACATCAGCACTTAGGACCATGTGAAAAGACACCCCCTAAGCCCTTTTCTGTAAGGGCCATCTTACCTGATCAGAGAGGACTTAGTCAATCACATGAATTAATCAGCTCAGCAACTAAACTTGCATATGAATAAAACAATAATTCTGAAACAAAATAAAAAACATATTTCATATGAAAGAAAAGGGGCAAGGCAACTGCCATTTACTAGGTTGGTAACATACTAGCATTAAATTAAAAAATACCTCCTTCTACAGTTATTTGGAGGGATCCTCATACTTGGACCTTGCCAATTAATCGACTACATGTTAAAGCCTTACTGTTTATATGATTAGTGTTGCAGCAGCTGGGGTACATTCGTCTTCCTGCTATCAGAGTCTCCATATTTGATTTATCCTCCCCTGAATATCAACCCATCCATACTTAGGACAGCCAGGCAAGACTGTGACTACAATGCTGGGTTTGGCTTTAGGAAATCTCTCCTCAATTATGAAGTTCAAAAGGACGAGGAGGAGGAAGAGTTGGTTTTATACCTTGCCCTTCACTACTCAAAGGAGTCTCAGGGCACCTTCCCTTTCTGTCCCCAGAACAGACACCCTGCGAGGTAGGTAGGGCTGACAAAGCTCTGAGAGAACTGTTTCTGACCCAAGGTCACCCTGCTGGCTTTATGTGGAGGAGGAGTGCGGAATCAAACCGGTTCTCCAGATTAGAGTCTGCTGCTCTTAACCACTTCACCAAACTGTCTCTCTCTCAGGAAGCACTGAACTCAGCCCAACTGACATCCTGGGATTGCTGAGATTCTAACAGCCTCCTTAAAATACAAAATCCTTGGGAAGCCAAATTCCTTATTTGGACAGTGCTGAAGCAGTATCTGAAAGTAATGTTTCTGAACCAGCTTCAGGAATTCTTTGAGCACCAAATGTATTTTTTACATTTTGCCCGAGCATTTGTAATTCAGGAATTTGAAAAACAAACAAACTTGGGTTTGGGCTGTTTTTCAACCCCAATTCATGGGGTTCATGGCTATGGGCAAACAAATACTTAGTTTCCTCTTGGTAAGAGAACATTATTCATTTCCCGGAGCTATTGCAACTGCTGGGCTGTTTACATCATCAAACCCAGAATCACAGACACTATGATACTCAGCCATTTTCCCAACATCCCAACACATCCTTGTGGGGCCAAGAAAAATGACCTAGGATAGGAGGCTCTGCTGGTCAAAAGCAGGCTTGCATGTCAATGGCTGCTGTCACCAGGCCGGGGAAAGAGAATGGGTTTCACCCTCACACTAATGTCATCCCCCCGTGCAATCCTTCAATTTTGCTTCTATGAAAGAATGCTTTCGTTTTAATTTCTATGGAGGAAATAAAACTTGGGGGTATTTGGGGGCTTGGAGCCACTCCAGCCCTCCACTGATCTCTGGGTGTCCTGGTCCTCTCCAACAAGAATGCTGCATGGTGTGCGCCACGTGTCACCATAGGAGAGCCCACAGGCAGCCCACCTCTGGCAAAGCCCTTGCAATAGTCTCTGTCCACCTCATACTGGGAACAGAGCTTGGGCTTTTGAATCCACATGTATATATTTATATATTTTGAACATCTTTTCCCTCCACAAAAGGCCTACTGCTCCATCAGTACCTGTCCTTTCAACAAACATTCAAAAACCATTTTGAACTTGCTGCACTGTTGCCTTAAAACTTGCTCTTTGCTGCCTGAATATATTCCACAGTTACTGCCTCGGCACAGCTGTATTTAATATGGCCTCACCATCCATGTACTTTGCAGTGCAGCTCACTTCTTGTAACTGACTCAGATGCTGAGGGAGAAAAGATGGGCTCAAGATACAATCTTCTGTTGTTTCTGAGTTGCCCTCATTTTATGCACGAGTCATGAACTTGGCCTACAAGTCATCCACAGTGTCTCTCTCAAATAAAACCAAGTATCTGAGACAGCATGGCCTGTACACTGGTCAAGACTAGCCTGTAATACCACAAGATATTGAAACTGTATATTTAAAAAAAAAAATCAATGAAGCTGTACAGACGAAACCATTATCTATTTCAGAAGTTCTTTTATTTCCGAACGTCTACTGTGCAGCAAGTGCTATGTAAACAGGACATGATATGGAAAAATAAATATTCTCAATAAAAAAGGCCATCTTTTTGTGAAGTGTCATTACTTAGACAGTCACAACCATTAACATGCTCACAATTCACACAATCACTTCCATATTTCACTCTCCCAAAATGTTGCCTTCTTCTTAATTGTGCCACAGATAACCAGCTCAAGAGGAATGATTAACCAAAGCTATTTGGTTGGCAAGTCCACTTTGCTTCCAACAGCAGTGGAATACAGCCTGCTATAGTGGCTTCACTTGGATTACATTAACCTTTGTGCCCACATGTCTGGTACCATTTTCTATCGGTTGCACATCATCACTGGTGATAATGAAAATGATGGAAGAAGAGCTGAAAGTCACTTTCTTCTTGGGCCTATCCCCTGCTTTCTGGGACATGACTATGGGCCTTATTGGCTTTTCACTCTCTACTGCTGGCCGGTCTTTCAAGGTCCTTTGGAATTTCAGGAGGCGAACACAGAAGAGCTGCAGAAGGCATCGTCGAAACTAGGTAGAAAGGAAAAATGTTAGTGACAGTCCAAGGGACCGCTTTCTTGCAATATATTAAAGGCTGACATAGATACTCCATGGAATCAGTGTCCACTCCTACTGAATGCACTCAGACATAGTGCAATTAGATTGATCCCTCTTCTTAAGAAGTTTTCTAAGCACATGAAAATATGCAGTGTATTAAAGTTCATTTAGCATCACTGTGGCCATCAGTATTTTTCAAAGCTAGCAGTATCTGGTTAAGAATTTTTAATGGCACCAACAAATTTGAACAGCATTTTATCAGACATCTCATAAGACATCCTGAAATATCCACTGTTCTCTGCAAATGGTAGGAATAACAGAAAGCTGATCTGTTTTATAAAGTTCAAACACCACAAAGAAAGTACTTTGGAGTAAAAAATCATCCATTATTTTAATACATTTAGGTTTAAAGTTGCACTGCTTTTTGACTTGCAATAATTTGGGGGACAAAAGGAGAATTATAGTATGTGAAATGCCCCATCCTTCCTTCAAAAAGTACTTTTATCACATTTGTTTATGGCTGTCTGTCTCCATTGTGTTTCTGTTGCTCCACCGGTGTTCTTAAACAAAAAACAGGCTTCCTCCCCACAGTGTGATCTCAGCCAATACAGATCATGCTGTGATTGTGATGTCACAGTATTGCTTAGCATATCAGATTTGACTACATGGTGACACTATTGAACACAAACAGCCATTTTACTTCACTCACTCTGAATTGGGTCATAACATCATGACCTGAAAAATCTGCTTCCCACCCCCCTATCTTTTTTTAAATGGTGCTGCATCCAGCCTGATGAAAAATCCTGGTGGCTTGAAACCTTCTACAATGTTTTATGTCGATTTGGTTGGTCTTAATAAAAGGTATTACAGATTTTCTTGTTGTTTTGGGATTTTGTGTGGACCATTGTGACTGTTTGTAACTACTTCTGTGTTGCTCAGTGAAGGACCCTATACAGATTAACTATCTCAGCAGAGTAGTTATTAGCAGAGTGATGTGCTGTAAGCCTTTTCATCATAGGCAGCAGCCATCTTAAGGTGTAACCTAATTGGCACCAATGACTATGGACTATGCTTGCTGCAATTTGTCTCTTTCCTTATATAGACAAAAGAAAACAAAAAAGCCTTAACCACAACACTGGTCCACTATTGCTTCTTTTATGACATAGCCCAAAGCAAAGGCTTGGATCTCACTGAAAATTACCACAGACAGAAAGCAACTCTCTTCCTGCCCCCCCCCCAGCATGGACGCAATCATATGCACCCATTAGCCACGTGAGAGGGACGACTCACCGGTGGATCAAAGCAGCGTGATCACACCAGCACATCTGGGAGGTGTCCCGCAACCGTTGGCAAGCCATTGCAAGCCGTTTTGATCCGCCGGAGAAGCGGAGTAAAAATCTACTAGGGAGAATGCAAACAGTTTGCTGCGGGCCACAGCCAGACTTTCCCCATGTGATCACTCAAGCACAAACTTGTGGCGTCGGGGGTAGTCTGATCAGGCTATCCCGACACCATGCCGTTGTTTTTTTCCCCCCTGCTCAGTATGCACATCATCGCATACTGCCATTGGAAGCTCTGGGTGGAGAAGCGATTCATCGATCCCTCATTTAAGCGAATTGGAAACCAACAACCAAAAAACCCCACAACTCGCCCGTGGTTGCATCTGATCACGCAGCGACTAGTTGCACCGGCAGCTTCACCGACTTGTGTGATCGCGCAACTGCAGGTCAAATTGCTCCAGGGCAAAATAGCCTCGCTTCCCCCCTGGATTATCTCGCTCGTGCAGCTGTGGCCCATGAAATGCTATTCCAGGGGGCAAAGGGAACCCCAGTAACAGCATGAGGAAGATTCATAAGGTCTGCCATGGCCCATGGGAAAAGAAAGTAATTAAAAATGGACTCCCCTCCCCTCCTCTGGTCAGCAGAAATTTATTTATTTATTATTCTATTTATACCCCGCCCTCCCCGCACGCAGCTTCAGGGCTGGTGGGATCCAACCCAAGACTTCTAGGAACTCCTTACCTAGCCAATAAGATTCCCATGCCCCACGGCTACTGGCAGTTCCTAATCTCACCCCCAATGGAATCCTGCAGATGAATGATACTAGACCCCCCAATAGTGTGAGAATTTAACCCTGAAGTTTTAAAATGTTCTTCTTCCACAGAAGGCAGAGTTAAGAACTGGTAGTCTTCTCCTTTATGACTGGATCTGTATTCTGAGTGGAAGAGAAGGTAACCTCTTCTGCCTGCTTCTCTACCACTAAACAAAAGCTCGTTAGCTGAGAGATCAAACTGAATTAGATATGAACCTTGCAACATGTGTTAATGTGCTCCTTTAGGAATGCTTACCTTTCTGCTCATGAAGATATAAATAACAGGGTTGTATGCAGTGCTTGATTTGGCAAAGAAAGAAGGGATAATAGCCACTGTTGGAGTTATAAGGTGACCATACCCATAGGCCATCAGAAGAGAGACCACTGCATATGGCATCCAACAAATGAAAAACATGGTTATCATTAAAAAACACATTTTGGCTACTTTCTTTTCATATCTTAGGATTTTGATCACTTGGACAGTCTGTAAATCTTCGACACAACGAAGCTGAAAATAAAAAAAAGAACAAGACTGAAAAGACATCAAGTGGCAGTTATTTTTATGAGTAAAACATTCAGTTGCCTACCCTTTCGATATTATTAATGTCATCACTTGAGGATTTATTGTTAGCTGATCATGTTTCTTCAGCTGAAGAATTCTGGGTACAATCCCTTTCAGTGCAATCAGAGGAGGATCCTCTCTCCATTCCTCTTCATGGCACCTGTGCACCATCTATTACACCAAACAGAAGGGCGGGATACCCCTCATTTCCCCGTCTAGCACTTCTTCCTCAAATGAGGATTCTAGCCAGAAATTGGCATAAACCTGAAATGCATTCTAAGCTAGTCTTTGAGCTGGAGACAGAAGGGTAGATTTGGAAACAGGAAGCATGCCAACTTCCAAGTTCAGGCTGCAGCGGAGTGCACGCAAATGAGCATGAGGAAAGGAGGCCTTCAAGGGGTCCAGCTGCAATCTCTCTATGCACAGCTGCACTAATCTTAGGATTTATTACGCTTTTAGTTTCTATATTTCACGCACAATATCCAGGCAGAAGTTCCTTCCACACAAAGCCTGCTAAATCCCACTAGTGGATCCCAGGCAGCTCTGGTGGGCAGCACAAGAGCCTGTCCACAGTTTCAAGAGAAGAAACCAAATAAGATCACTAACAAAGTGGTGCTTTCATTTTTTGTTCTAAATCTATATTTAGACAAATGAAAACATGTTATATACTGTGGATGAATTATGAGCCCCAGATTCTTTATTAGCTCATCATTGAATTTCTATCTACTGCAGCTAGAACTACAGGAGCAGTCAGAAATAAGCAATTGGAAAGTTTTCATGCCAAAATTCAGCACCTAACAACAGCTGGGGGAATGGGTACTTCTTATCCACTCACTGCTACATGCAGTATCGATGCTTTCTACCACCATAAAGTGGACGATACTTAGGAAAGTCATTGGTATGCATCCAACAATCCACAAACCCTGCAGAGCAGAACTACCTTGCTTCCTCTTCCTGTTGCCAATGACTGAGCTCTCTGATATTTTGTTCCTGAGGAACTGCAGTGGGAAGGGAGAACCACCCCCTCTCTTCTGAAGACCTGAGTGCCCTTCAACCTTTGGAACTGCATGGTATGACAAATGCTATTATGCAGAAGTTGCAAAGCGGAAAAATCATCACTGATTCAGATCAGTTTCGAGGCTGATGACCTAAGATACAGGACACCAGTTTGATTGACAAGCAACCACATCACAAATTCATTTATGGAAGTTTTCTGCTGATGCCTTCCCGAACTGGAACAGCTGACAACAACAAAGCACCTTCTAGATGTTCATGGCATACTTGTTTATAGTTACTTCAAGTCCTCAGTTATTTCAACAGAGAGAAATTATTTCATTTAAATACTAGCATTTCCCATAAATTAATTTATTCATACATATTCAGATGAGTATAGCAACCTTCTGCCCTGACCTGTATGGCCCAGCCTAGCCTGATCTTGTCAGATCTCAGAAGCTAAGTAGGATCAACCATGGTTAGTACTTGGATGGGAGACTGCGAAGGATGTCCAGGGTTGTGATGCTGAGGCAGGCAATGGCAAACTACCTCTGAACATCTCCTGCCTATGTGATTGCCATAAGTTGGCTGTGACTTGATGGCACTTATTACCACCAGCATAACAACCATCTTAATTTTGAAACCTTGAAAACTCCATAATATTTGATGTAGCACACAAAAATTATAAATCTTAAAATTTATAATCCATATCTAGAACCTCACAGGGATTGACCTGATACTGTGGATATGGAAGAATTATGAACCCATTCCTAGTGTCTGTTAATACACTGAAGGACAACTCTTCCCTGTTTCAGTTTAGTATCACTTCTTTAAAAATACTTCTATTGATTTGTGTACTTGTAATCCTTTTTTGGAATCTTTTGTTGTTACTCCCTAAACCAGGGGTCCCCAGCCCTTTTGAGCCTCCAGGCACGTTTGGAATTCTGACACTGTGTGGTAGGCACAGCCACAAAATGGCTGCCACAGGAGGTGGTGCCAGCCACAAAATAGCTGCCAGAGCTTACCCTCAGTCACACAGTGAAGGTCCTTAGGCTATGGGGGCAGCTGCTGCCAAAGCAACAGCCAATCAAATCTTCAGTGGCCAATCAGAAGCTCTGCTTAGCAAAAGCCCCACATGACCACACCCACTTTCTGAAAATACTTGGTGGGCACCAGGAAAGGTGTTGGCAGTGAAATGGTGCTCATTTATTTATTTATTGTATTTCTATCCTACCCTCCCCCACAAGCAGGCTCAGGGTGGGTTACAATGGAATAAAACAGTTAAAACATCACAGTATACTTATAGCTAAAACCAATAAACCCTAATAACACAATCCACAAGATGACAATTACAATTCAATAGGATCTCCTACATGAATCCTGCATGTGTGCCCAAGATGGACCAGAATATGGGGCAAGTATACATAACCACCATCAATCACACAGCTGAATAAGTGGAAGCCCCAAAAAATGAGTGCAGCAAGGTGGAGCAGGGGAGGCCAATGCAATTTGGACACCCACCACCTCAACCAAGGCCTGGTGGAACAACTCAATTTCACAGACCCTGTAGAGCTGTAATAAGTCCCCCAGAGCCCTGATTTCGCTTGGGAGCATGTTCCACCAGGCCGGGGCTCTGGCCTGGTTGAAGCTAAACAGCAGTCTTTTGGGCCAGGAGATGTTCTTATGAGGAGCATGACACTCTTCTGGGACATATTGGGAGAGACGGTCCTGCAGATATGTTGGTCCCAGACTGCATAGGTCCCAGACCACATAACCTTGAACCTGATCTGGTACTCAACTGGTAGCCAATGCAGCTGACGGAGCACTGATTTTATATGCACTCTCAATGGTGTCTCCATCGGGAGATACATCGCTGCATTTTGAACCAGCTGAAGTTTACGGGTCAGGTTCAAGGGCAGCCCTGCATAGAGCAAGCTAAAATAGTCTAGCCTGGAGGTGACCACTACATGGATCACTGGGGGGGGGGGGGCAGAGAACTAGTTGCCTGACCAGCCGAAGATGGTAAAAAGCTGATCTTGCAACATTCATTACTTAAGCCTCCATCAAAAGTGAGGCATCCAAGATCATGCCCAGACTTGTCAGCGCTGGCATCAAGGATAACCCACCAAGGCTTGGGAGCTGGATTCCCACTCTCACCCCCCTACGACTCAGGCCCAGGACCTCCATCTTAGATGGATTTAGTTTCAGGTGACTCTGCTGCAACCAGCCAGCCACAGCCTCCAATGCCCTGGCTAAAATATCTGGGGCAGAGTCCAGATGGCCATCCATCAGCAGAGACAGCTGGGTGTCATCAGCATACTGGTGACAACCCAGCCCAAACCAGCTAGGCAAGGGGTGTATATAGATGCTGAATAACACTGGGAAGAGGACTACCCCCTTGAGGGATGCAGCATACCAAAGGGTACAGAGGAGAAACCCTCTCCCCAAGCACCACTCTTTGTCCCCAAACATGAAGGAAGGAGATCAGTCACTGTAAGGCGGTCCCCCATATCCCCACATAGGCAAGGTGGTGGGTCATAAGATCATAACTGACCATGTCAAATGCTGCTAAGTCTAGCAACAACAGCAGCACTGACCCACCTCGATCCAGATGTCTTTGAAGATCATCTGTGAGGGCGACCAGCGCTGTCTCCATCCCATAACCAGGGCAGAAGCCAGACTGAAATGGATCCAGGATAGAGGAGTCATCCAGAAATGCCTGTACTTGCTCCACCACTGCCCTCTCAACTACCTTACCCAGGAACAGGAGCTTACCCAGGAACTGGGTGGTAGTTGGCTGGATCTGTAGGATCCAAGGATGGTTTTTTCAAGAGCAGTCTCACCACTGCCTCCTTCAAAAGCCCTGGGAAAGTCCCTGAGCTCAAGGAGAAGTTGACTGTATGTCCCAGGGGTACCTGTAATCCATCACCGCCGGCTTTCACCAGCCATGATGAACACAGGTCAAGAAGGTAAGTGCTGGGCTTCACAGCAAACAGGATCCTTTCAACCTCTTCCTGGGAGAGTTGACTGAACTGGTCCAATGTTGGGCCACAAGATGGCCAAGGAGCCTCCAGTTCTCATATTGTATCAACCGTGGATGGCTTGGTGAAGCGACAAGATTTTATCTGCGAAATAGCTCACAAAAGCCTCACAGCTAATTAGCAATTCCCTAGTCTATTGGTTTCCCTGTGGAAGGGAAGTTAATGGTCTAATTATTCTAAATAAGTGAGCTAGGCAGGAGCTCGCAAATGCAATGGAAGATGTATAGAATTCCTTCTTTGCATCTTTCGCTGCCATTTCATAGGATTTCATAAATGTCCAATAAGATGTTCTTGCAGCTTTGTCACAAGTACGTCACCACACTCGCTCTAGCCATCTTAGCTCCTGTTTTATCTGGTGTAGCTCCAAGGTATACCAAGGGGCCAATCTGACACAGGAGCAAAGAGAGTGTCAGGGAGTGATCTCATTGGTGGCTTCAGAGGGTTGGCTCTGCCAATCCTCTACCAGCTCATCTAATGAGGTGCCAGGGGGCTTTGGATCCCACAGAGCATTCTGGAAGCCAATTGGATCTGCACGCAAGCATAAATCAGCTCGCCACCTAAACGAGGAGGAGTTGGGGGACTCAGACAAGCCTTCATGACAAAGTGGTCTGGCCACAGCACTGCGTCAACAGTGTCCAGATCCATATTATTTATTTATTTATTTATTATTTCAGATTTTTACCCCGCCGTCCCCGTGAACGGGCTCAGGGCGGTTGACAGTATGGCACATAGTGCCTAATCAGAATAAACAGATTTAAAACAATTAAAAACCTTATATATGAAGCAATACATCGTACATCCAATTAGCTGTAAACATTACAAATAAAGTGCTCACAGTGATATCTAGGATGTACCATCAGATGGCTACTAGCTGATGCCCTTTGTGCAAACCCAGGGTAATACTTTGGCCCTCTATAGTCGCCCAGCCCAGGCTTCATCCAGGGCAGTCCTCCATCCCAAAATCAGATCCATTGTGTGGCCGGCTCAATGTGTGGGAGCTGATACAAACTTAGAGAGTGTGCTGCCATAGATGACACATGGTCCATAGCCTGTGAGGATGTGGTATCATTGGCATTGACATTGAAGTCCCCCAGGACTAAAGAGTCTAGGGTACTCCAGCACCCTGCCAGCTACCATCTCCAGTAGGCTAGGCAGGGTATCTGCCAGTGTCCTAGGTGGCTGGCACACCAGCCAGATAGCCAAACTCTCCTCTGCATCCCATGCCAGACCAACACATTCAATACCAGTGACTTTTGGAGCGAGATCACATTAGGGATCCCTGCCCTATATCATGACGAATTCTCTTGCACTAAGACACATGTTGGGGATACTTATGAAACTATGTGGAAGGCCATGTGCAGCTATCCCACCCCCTCATTACTCATGCCTTTATCATTTGTTGCATATTTTTTAAGGAAGCAACACGGTGTACTACACTAGGAAAAAGGTCCCTTCAGATTAAGAAAATTGAATTCACCATTAATATTCTGATCACACGTATAGTAGGCACTGAATTATTATTGGGAGAACACTGGCAAGATATGCAAACAATTTGGCAAATGCTCTTATCTGCAGCGGTCATTTTAAAAGCTGTTCAAGAGGAGGACCATTTTGGTTCACTTTTTAGAAATCCATGCTGCATTCGCTTATTTCAACTACTCAGTGACAAGCCACTGCTTTAATCAACTTACCATCCGTATTGCATAGAGAATATGTCCATAGCAGTAGGCCATGATCACAACAGGAGCCACCAGGCAACCAAGAAAGAAAAAGAGAACAAACGAAGCATCGTTGGGCTCTTTTGACCTCCAGTCCAATGAGCAACTTAGACCATGTATCTCCAGTGTATAGTGGTTCCAGCCCAAGAGAGGCGCTCCTGTCCACGCTAATGAATAGAGCCAGATGTACGTGATAGCCCGCCAGGACCATGAAAAGTCAATCACTCTTGCGTGCACTACTCTAATGTAACGTTCGTAGGCCAAAACAGTGAGAGTCATAACTGAAACAATTCCTGTACAGAGACATAAAAGAAATCATGTCTTGGTCAATAATTCTGAATTATGTTTTACTTCTTTTGTGTCAGTCAGTCAGTACCTTTATTGGCATAAATTAAAATCAAACAAAACCAGTATTTAAATATACAGAGTACAATTGAAATCAATAATCTCTCCAGAACTTTAATCTTATATTCCCTGATCCTCACAGCAATCAGAAGAAACCTCGCTACTGAGTAACATGGGAACACTGATCTGGTAAGAGAAAGGAAACAAGCCTCACTTCTGAGAGGCTATGCCTGGTTATGCAAAATAGGGCTAATTAAGACACCTTGTATTTTGACATAAAATTCACATCAAAGCAAAATATGAGCAATCGATTCTGGTTCCCTCTACTGCATGGACAGATTCTTTCGTGGTAAGGTAAACTCACAAATCTTCCATGAAGAACTGCTGATGAGAAGACTGAATCATGGAAGCATAAAGGCACTACATAATTGAGGGGATGTAAACTGTAAAATAAGCAGCTGGAAGCCCCTGTCTTGGTATTATAGTAAACTGCAGAGAGGAACAAGTTGTACCTGCAAGAGACCAGAGGGTTTGTTTCTCAATGACGAGGAGTCTCTGTTTCAGAGATCTAAATACTTGACGTTCATCAACATAAAAAGGAAGTCCTCAAGACTGAATGAAGTAGATTAGATGAAAATAAATCCGACAGCATCAATGAGATATAACTACTAGGCCCTGCCCTGTAATGGAGGCGTAACCAAAATTTCAGTGTTGAAAGCCAAGCTCTAGTCATAAGAAGACCTGCCCTGCCTCCAGGCACATGGCCGCATAGCCTACCCAGTTTAAGACCCCAAGGATGTGCCACAAAAACATGGCCTGGATCTGTTCAACATGTGCACTAAATGAGTTGATCCAGATAGGGATACCATAAAGTAATTGGAATACAACTTTGGCACTGAAAACTCTCATGGCTGTGGAAGTTAACAGATTGCAGGTTGCTCTCACAGCAGGATGTAAAAGTAAGTAGGAGGCACTTGAGACCTTTTTGAATGCAAGATAATACAACAGCATCATCCGCATACAATAGTAAGGGGACTGCTTGAGGGCCCAGTTTAGGAAAGTGGCCATCAACCATGCATAAGGTAGAATGTAGATAATTCAAAAATAGATTGAATACATAAGGAGCCGAGATACCACCTTGCCTTACTCCACAATTTATGAGGATCTTAGATGCTAACAGACTTACGTTCCCAAGTCTAACTTGATAGGTAGTGGAAGAATATAATTTCCAAATAAGAAAAAGTAGCCATTTTTCTATTCCTATTGTGCACAGCTTAGCCCACTAAAGGTTCCTAGGTATTGAGTCAAAAGCCCCTTTTAAGTCTAGAAAGGCTTTTGTGCCTTCCATTTGCATTCTTCCTCTGTAGCTGATTATGTTATGACCCATGGTCAGACCAATAAACATTAGACTGGTTCATTGAGCTATGTGGTTTTCCCATTGTATCTTGAAATAGCCTAACACCAGGATCCTATCCTTAACTTATACCTGCTAGGCAGAAGATGACTGCTCCTAAATCCCCTTACACTGGCAAAGCAGAATGTTATACTAGGAACAAATACATATATATATGCTGGCATACCAATAGCCTTGTGCTATGATGAGGTTACCACTGGCTTAGTCCTTACATTGGCAGGGATTCACAAGGCAAAAATCTAACTAGAGTTAAGGGAGAAATAAAGTTAGTTGGAATCCAGTGGTGGTTCATGGGTTGGTTCCACCCTGATAATGGCGTAACAGTACACTAGCAAAACCTTTAAAGACTTCCACTGAAGTCAATGAAGAACACCAGACAAATAGCATGCCCAGCAGCCAGGGTAAACAACAATAATGAAGGGAAGATGAATAACAGGTATCCTGGTTCAGGGATCCAGACACTAACATCCAACTCAAATCTCAACTCTGTAGTTGCAACTAGAGCTGTAAGCTGTAGGGACAAAGTACTCCAAGAAAGGAGATGGATACAAAACCATCCATGGCCAAAAGGAATCCCACCCATTGTTCTTGATAGTAAAGGTAAGTAAGTGTTGGGCTTACCACCCCCACATACACACAGTCATGTACCATAATCCAAATGTTTTCCCTGGTCCCACATCACAACATACTTGAAAACATGAAACTGCCCTTGAGTTCAAATGTCAACAATAGAAAAGTATGCAGCCTGTTCTGGAAAACATGTTACTCTTTTTTTAGGGCAATGCTTCCCCAAGTGGGCAGTACTGCTCCATGGGGGGTAATGGGATTACCGAAGGAGGAGCTAAGAAGTAAGGAGGAGGCAGGGGTGTGCTGGACGTGTGCCCCTTCAACCACATTATTCATTTATTTATGATTAACCAGGCTATGTCACCATGCTGCCAAACGGCACTCCAAGCTGCTACTGTTTTGAATTTTGTTGTTATCCTATTCCTTAGTGGGTTGCACAAACTGCTATTCTGATTAATGCTTTTATAGGGTAGGGGGCACTGGGGACAAGTTTATGGAAGCAAGGGGGCAGTGGCCCAAAAAAGTCTGAGTACCACTCAATACCCTCATTTTATTTAAGGATTTACAACTCACAGAAATCATTGCAAGTATCTATTCTTAATGGTCCACAGCTTTCCAAGACGCAGGGATGCAAGAGCTAAATATAGCCCAGTCTTAAGCAAGCACTCTTGCATGGACTTCAAGGACAGCTAAGCCCCATTCAATTCTGTAAATCATAAGCTGCCAACTTTGGTATTTGCCACCCTTTCACATGTTTGTTAATAACTTTTCCCTTCTTTCTCTACTACTATTAAACTTCCCTTGCAATGGTATGGCATCTGCCTATGCTGTGTACTAATCCAAAAGGCATACAGAAATCAGTTTCTGCAGGGAACCCTCTGTAATACTACTGGGCATACCATGGGCGAACAGAATTGGCATCTTATTACATCCTCTACTTTTCCTCCAGAAAGCGTAATTTTTTATACTATGATAGTTAACTGTAATACACCTCACCCTAAAGTAGAATCAGCAAGCTATTTGTTCAAATCATCACCAGAGATTCATTTCCTGCAGATAGCTCAGATTGCGTAAAAGCCCTTGCTCGTAAGGATCGGAAAGGTTTTATCAGCTAGATGTAACCTTCTGATGAGTGATCCTTTTTCCTGCCAAAGCAAAATAGGTATGGACTGCATTTAAAGATGTAGCTGACTATCTTCAGTGTTTGTCACTGCCTGTAACCCCCAACCCCTGAAATGCAATTTGGCCACTTTTTTTCAAAGATGTCCTTATCTGAAACAGTTTCTTTACTTCCTTCATATCACTGATGTCTCTTCATGTTAATAGTTGAAAAATGACACATTAAGCTGCCTTACACTGAATCATACATTTCAATCAATCAAGATTAGTGTTGTCTACTCAGACTGGCTGCTGCTCTCCAGAGGTCTTTCACATCACCTACTACCTGATCCCTTTAACTGGAGACACTGGGGATTGAATTTGGGACCTTCTGCATACCAAGCAGATGCTCCACCACTGAGTTATAATCCCTTGCCTAGTTCTACTTTCACTGTATGGAACAGCTTAAGAACTGCCCACTTTTCCTCCCAGGACCAAACTATCCAAGTAATCTTTGCCGCCTCTTTCCCATGTATATCCAAATGCCCTTCTCCAACCCGCTACTCTTTTTTCCAGTGTCTCCTTGATATCCTTCCCTAGCTTATCAATGGGACACACCATTGAAAATGTCCATGTTGTCATTTCATAAAGCAGATTACTGGGTTGGGTTTAGGTTGCTTGGTTTTATGGCATGTCTAGTCTCTGGTTCTTCTTCCACCCCTCTTCCCTGCCTGAGAACTATTTCAAAAGAGAAGAAGAGGATGAAACTCTTGGTAAAAGGAACTTGTACACATGAAGCACTGAGAAAGGGACAAATCCCCCCCCCCCAAAAAAAACCTTCAGTGTTCTTCACTTTTTATTTCTTGTGGTCAACTACTTCAAAAATTCTAGTGATCTTAAAAAAAAAAACCCACCCCCACACCCTTTATACCTGTAAAAATAAAAATGGAGGGTTGGATCCAGACAAAAAAAAATTGGTAGCAGACTGGAACTTCTCCCTCCTCTTGCAGCCCACTGATCTCCATGAAATGCTCTCAGGAGATAGGGGACCCTAATGAATGAGGGAAGTTTGCAGTGGCAAACTGTGGAACTTGCCAGCTTAGCTGGATACAACCCGAAGTGTTATTATGTTATTTGTTTGTTTGTTTATGCAATTATTTATCCTGCCTTTCCTTGTGGTGCAAGGCAGATTACCAGTGATAATTAATAAACGTCATACTTTAAAATCAACAAAATTCTCCCAAAGAGTCCTAGCAAATGAAAATGGCCTTACAACACCTTCTAAGAAAGTCTAAAGATGGTGTCTCTTCCCCTCAATGGGAGCTACAGTGGAAAAGACATGGCCTCTGGTTGATGCCAGGTGGGCTACGTCAAATGGGATAGGCAGCAGGTAGCAGCTTGAGGATGGCAGATGGTGCATGGGAATACAAGGAAGGAGATGGCCCTTTAGGTGTGTAGATCCTTATTCCCCCAAACTGAAAATATTCCAGATGTTCTTTATGGATCGTTCTTGAAAAAACTATGCTCCAAGGACCTGTAAATGATCTTACCAGGAAGTAACATCCTGTTGGAACAGAACAAGCTTCTCTTGTGACAGAACCAAATCCAGCCCTTTTAAGCAGCCTTCCCAAAATGCCTTTCGTTGCAGAAACAGAACATCCAAATAATAAATATTAAGTAGAACCTTCATGGTTTTCATTTTCTAGCTCTAGCTCTTGCAGAGATGACTTAAAGGTTTGTAACAGCACAGCATTTTAGGACTCAGGAACTTCAGCAGGCACCCACCATTATCACCATCACTCTTAGCATGCAACTCTGCAAAGCTGATTCATTTAAAAGATGTGTAAAATAAGTGAGCCCTGACCTAGATGGCCCAGGCGAGACCAATCGCATGGATCTTGGAAGCTAAGCAGGATGAGCCCTGGGCTGTATTAGGATGGAAAACCACCAAGGAAGTCCAAGGTTGCTATGCAGAGGCAGGCAACAGCAAACAGTTCTGAACTACTCTTGCCTTGAAAACCCTACAAGGCTGATGTAAGGGCACTTCCCACTGCCAAGATAAGTAAAAGAACACAATGCTGTTACCTATTTGCTTCAATGCAAAAACAAAGTCAGAGAGAAGGCTCAGGTCTGTCGGTGTGTCTAACAGTAGCAAACAACGAAACAAACAAACCATATGTATATAATATATGCAGTTAGCACCCAACGTAACCCAAAGTAGTAGGCAAAAGGAAAAGTGGCCCTCTTGATTTTCCACAGCCAGTAAGCTCCGACATCCCAGACTTAAATAAAAGAAAGGATGGCTACAATCATAGCCTTCATCATATGGTTGAGCACTGAAATATCACATGTAGGTCAACCATGAGTAACAGCTGGCAAAGGAAGAGCTAAGTACGAACTGCAAAAAGGTCTTGCTGCAGGGTAGCATACCCTCTGCTACAGTTGAGGTAGTAAAAGGGCTGTGTATATTTCAAATGCTAAGTAAACAACATGGTGATAAAAAAATAATCTTTAAATGCATCTTCTTTAAATAACTGCAGTGCTCCAGGATGCAGCTTAAAATCACAGCAGGCAATTTAAGGCAGTTTTTGGCCTACTGCTGCACCATTAAGAATTTTGCAACAGAAGGATGTACTGACCAAAGGGGAGCTTCCTTGGTCTGGGTGTAGGGAGAAATGGTGCTAGGAAAACCCTAAGAGCAAAAGGAAAAAGATGCTTACTGCCATAGCAAAGGATGCTTTGAAGAAGATGCCATCATATAATCATATGCCTTTTTGTTTCTCTCAGCCAGGACCTTCACCGGGGGGGGTGTGTGCTCTGAGGGAACATTAAACCCTTTCTTTCCTTCGTGAGTTCTATGAAGTAGCACTGGGTATGCAACTGGGGAGTCAAGGGTCTCGGGGCAAAATCAAGGCAAAGAGAAACAGAACATAACCAAATCAGGCTACCCAGATACATTTCTTAGCCTAAATCTAATCACCTTGATGCCCCCCTCCTTGCTCCATCAGGTCAGGAACAGAACAAAGAGCAACATCTGGAGTACATTTTATAGATTATTTAAATTCTACAGCCCATTTACTCCATTGGTTCGTTTCTAGTGGAACCCTCAGGTGGGAAGCTATTCCCACCTCCAATGTCAAGTGACCTGTCACGGCCAACCTAAAGGTGCAGTGGACCATTCAGTTTGTTCATGTTAGCTGACCCGGACTATCATGTTTGCTCAGACCTGCTAGATGTTGAGGCATCTGTGCTGTTCATCATAGGATGTGATATCTGCCTCCTTGCTAAGCGCCCTGGACAGCTGGCATTCTCCTGGGGTTTTGGTGTCAAAACATACCATAAGCTACAATCAAGTTTTCCTATATTGTAAAGAAACTGTATACCACTCTTCTCATTAGGACCACAGTAGCCCATGTCCTGATGTCCTAAAACAGGGGAGTTTTGTTAATTACTTCTCTGTCCACCATCATTTACAAGAACTGAATGCTGAATTGAGAGAGTTATACTGATCAATATGTTGACTAAATACAGGAGGGCCACCATACTCTCCATGGACTAATAATGGTGTGGCTATTCTAGAGGTTTATACAACCTTAAGTTCATACAAGTTGGTTTGTTTATTCCTCTGTTTCTGTGCTACAGCATTAAGATACCTGCATGTTGTATCACCTAGGATATTTTTACTGCAGAAATCAACTTAGGGAAATGGAAAATTCTATGGGAATGTAATTTCACACATCAATGATTTTGTGTGTACAGAACGACCTAGTTTCTAAAAACAACCTTGTCCATTTGCCTATATTTCTTTACAAACAACTTCCTTATTTAAAGTTCAGTGGATTCACTTGACTGAATCACCTGGATCATTTTCTAAACTAGTTCTAGGGCCAGTCATGAGCTTCTGGAGTGGGCCAGCTCAGAACCTGACAAATTTTCTTTGGACCTAGGAGCCAGCCCAGAAATTAAAGACCCCAGACTCATCCATACCAAATGCATTTTTTCCTCAACCATATTAAATATGTTTAATGTTTCCTTTAAGATATAAATGGGGTTGGTCTTGTCCCTTAACAAAGAATTAATGAGACATTGTTTAGAAGAAGAAAAGATTGGATTTATATTCTGCCCTCCACTACCCGAAGGAATCTCAGAGCGGCTTACAATCTCCTTTCCCTCCCCTCCCCACAACAGACACCCTGTGAGGTAGGTGGGGCTGAGAGAGCTCTGAGAGTTCTGCTCGTAAAAGAACAACTTCTTCTTCTAGCTGTTTCTGTAGAAGTGAGCAGTGACTCACAAAAGCTCATATCCTAACACACATTTTGTTAGTCTTTAAGGTGCTACTGAACTCTTCCTCTTTCCTAAATAAGGTGCAGAGTTGCTTCTTCCTCATCTTCTTTCACATTCACATAGGGTACAAAACATTTTGTGCACGTGAAGATATTTTTCTGAAGAGGCATAGCCCAGGAAAAACTTGAAAACTTTCACACAGCCCCTTGATTCTTCCTTTCCCCTGCAGGAACTAATCCCATGTACATGTATGTTCTTTTCAATGGTTTTTTCCCCACTTCCATCTTTTCTCACCTCTCTGTAATTTTCCTGATCTCAGACTTTAGATTGTAACCTCTTTGGGGGCAGGCATTGTGTCAAGTATTGTGTACATTGACTGTTCTGTATATTTAAAGAGAACACCATTTGATTCAGCTGATGTAAACAAATGGGCCTAAATGAATGGGACAGTTATGTTAAGTTTGTCTTAAAAAAATCAAGAACTCTATAGCACCTAAAGGATATGTATTATGGCATATGCTTTTGCAGACTCAAACCTTTTTTTGTTTAAGCTAATGTTGTAAGGCAGGCCAAATGCTACCACTAGGCTCCTATGGAACTAGAACAGAGGGAAGAAAAATACTCAAGAATTATTCTCTTTTCAACTCAAGCCTAGCATCCGGGGGGGGGGGTAGATTTCAAACAGAAATCCCACTTTAGTGATTCAGTATATCTGGATCATAATTCCATCTATATAATTAGCACACCAAGCCTGAGTATAAAACTGCTCATGAGCTACTCTATTATTTGTGCTCTGAAGGATTCCAGTACCACTGAAAGACTTCCTTTCCAGGCCAGGATTCTCTGTTCCCCTCTCCCACTCCTGGGGCAAAAGTCTATTACCTTTGCCCACTCCACCAAACAAAGCCATCCGCCTGCCTTCAGCTTTCCCTGGCTGTAGCAAGAGAGACAGCAGAAGTTCCCAACAAAGGCAAAAGAGAACCAGCAGCCACTGAGTTCTGTTTGTGGCACAGCTTGTATCCTATCAACAAATCAGCTCAGTACTAGAAATTTTGCAGGGCATTCCTTTTAAGGGCTGAGCTCCCCTCCCCATCTTTTAAATTATATAACAGAGTTTAAAGGCTGAGGGCCATCAGAGCTTTAGGCTTTGCCAGCTAACTTCAGATTGAAATGGCAACCTAGCAGTCATTACTATTCAGGACTGGGCTAGCCTGTTGACAGACTTTAACTGGGATGGCAAAGGTTTTTCTGCAGCAGTGGAAAGGTTATATACATGGAGGTTAACATATACAGGGCAGGGGACTGAAGGGGATATCTTTGGGACCCTTCCTAACCCTATGGAGCTATGATTCTAACACTTCTCTGAAATGAAGAGAAGCAACCACACCTATTTGTGTTAGCATGCCAAAGACAGAAACTATCCTGGATGACCATAGCATCACCATTATTAAAACTGCATGCCCAGCCAAGTGCCAAGAACCAAACAAAATGAATAGTCTGAAATCATTGTCGCAAAGTGCACTAACTGTAAAAGCATTTTCATCTTACGTTATCATTATGGGCTTTCTAAAAAGAGCTAAATATCTGCACCAAGACATACACATAACATAAGTGGACCATACCTTATACATAAAGACATCACGTTAACAAATATCCTGTTTTTATATGTCTATTTAATGTAGAATTTCTGAGAAGTGCTCTAACTATTGCTCACATCTGATTGTGCTTACACAGTCCCATTTGTATTTGTGGACATTCTTACACACTTCAAAAAAAATCCTGAATAGCTATTAATATAAGCCCTGAAAGAAGACAGTGTAATTGTGGCTACAAGATGAGGATTGCTTGCCACAATGCAGGAAGTACTATGGCAGAAAGATTAGTGATTTCCTGTGAGGCACAAAAAGAGCTAGTGCTTGAGTTCCTGTGGTAGATAAGGCATACATCTGTACAGTGCATATAAATATTGCCTATGAAATTAAACTCTTTTCCGCTAACACTCTTCAGCATTGGGCAATTTCAATACTTCAAAGAAGCAAAATTACTAAAAATTCCAAGAAAGCTCATATGAAAATGTTTGACCAGAGTTAAGTGTGGTTGACACATGGCACTGGGTATGAAGGTAATCCAGGTGACAGGGTACAAGACTTGCATACTTCCCTGGGGTGGGGCCATGGCTCACTGGCAGAACATCTGATTTGTGTGTAAATGGTCCCAGTTTCAATCCCTGTCATCTCCAATTAAAATGATCAGGTAGTAGGTGATGTGAAAGACCTCAACCTAAGATCCTGGAGAGCAACTGCTAGTCCAAGTAAGCAATGCTGACCTTGATAAACCAAAGGTCTGACTCAGTATAAAAGCATTCATGTGTTCAAATGCTCCCCCACAGACACACACAATCAAGACCTTCTGAGTTTAATTGCTTCTCCGCATAGGCCACATTGTGTGTGTGATTCATGTACCACAGAGGACAGCATTCCAAAATGCGATCTTCCACCTGAAAACTGCAGCCAATCCTACCCCCTCAAGTTCCTGCCACTTCATTCCCTTGCACTTGTGAACCTGGCTCAAGTAGCATTTTTCAAAGGAATGTTTAATTATGCGTATTTAGGATTATGCCTAAAGGACAAGCCACAGACAGAATGTACATATCCCCCAACATCATGTCAGATGCTGTATTTTTCAATGAAGTTATTTCTTGCATTCATCAGCCAGTCACTGATAGCAACAGTCCCTTTTGATGTATATGTTGCTTCCCTGGTCCATTTCAGGCAGAAAGTGGGATTTACAAATGCAAGCAAAGAAATGCATGTATGCTGATTTCCTTCAGCTCTGAGAGTGATCACACATAGAGAAACCAAGGGACATACATGCAAGTGATGCCCACACATGTGTGAATTAGCTCTGTTCCCTCAGTTATAGAAACCACAAGCATGGTGTCAAAGTACATGAGTAATCATTTTTTTCCCCAAAGCTTGATGCTTGTTACAAAAATCTATTCCAGAAGTACCAAACTTTCACAAAAAGGAATGAAATGCATACAGCAAAAGAGGGAGCAAGGAGATGGTAGTGTTGCTTTTCAGGGCTGTGATGTCTCTATGTGTGTTACTAGGAATGATCTCTTTGTGTGGGTGTCTTCTAGAAAAAATGCAGACTTAGCATGTAAATGAACATGCAAAACCATTCTGTTTGTCCACAATGGGCATGAACCTGGTTAATAGTCAAGCTGGCATGCTCCGTCCTTCTTTCCCTCTCCCAGTTAATTTCAATCAGTTGTAATATCTGAGTGCCAGCACCTGGACAAGCTCGTATCTTCCTCACAAACTGAGATTCGAAATAAGGATGGTTTAGAACAAATTCTCCAGGCATCTGCAACAGGATATCACAACTAACCAAAGACTTTCATTTTTAATATCTACACATTGCCAAGGGGGGAGCATGCAAGCATGACCATTAACAACATTCCTAACAATCAAGAAGATAGATCCAGATGGTCAGCCATGTTGGTCTGAAGCGGCAGAACAAATTTAGACCAGTGGCACCTTTAAGACCAGCCTTGGTCTTAAAGACAACCTTACACACAAAAGCTTACACCTTGAATAAACCTTTGTTGGTCTTAAAGGTGCCGCTGGACTCTACATTTGTTCTAACAATAAAAGAAAAATGTCTGAGAAATCAGAAATAGCTGTTCTACTCTTTTCTCTTTTGTGTGTATCCTTGTTTTTTTTTAAAAAAGGGTACACGATGCTAAAGGAACAAGTTTAGTAGTCAACTCATTATTACTTGTCTCTGAGAATGGCAAGGATGAAATGAAGCAATTTCCCCTCTGTTTTTCTTGATTAGTTTTCAATACTCTAATTTATGCAAAAAAGTTCTACTTAACTATATCAAGTGTTCTGCTTCTGCACATACCTACCTTTATAGAGAAACATACTCAAATTTCAACAGTGTCATCACACAGTTGTGAATGGCTGTGATATTTTAAAAATACAACTAGGTTGAGAAACAAGAACTGTGTATGGAACAGGATAGAAGATTATCAGTTATTAGGAAAATACAGAGGAAATGATGGGGAAAAAGATGAAGTTGGAAGGAATCTTGCAAACGGTCCCCACCACCACCACTTCAAGTTACTAATTATATGAAGCATCATGAGGATACAGTGTTCATAAGCAAAACAACAGGCCCTGACCCCAGAGAGCTTACAATCTACAGTGGATAATGGGAAAAACAACAGAGGAAGAAAGGCCAATAAAAGGGGCAGGGGGATGAATGTGGCCCATTTACCTGTGCTTTGGGATCTCACTTAGGAGAAAAGTGGGGTAAAAATACTTAACCTTAATTACATTTAAGGATATAAATTAAGGGGCTATGTTACAAGCCTCGTGGAAAACATGGGTGTTGAGCAATTTGAAGGACAAGAGCAATGAACTGTAAACTTGGAGTTACATAGATCATTTATGTACAATACATGCAGTGAAGATGGATGAGCTGTAACTGAAATAGGAGCTTTGGGTGACAATGCGTAGCAATGATGGATACATGAGGACACAAGAAACAAGATATTCTGAGGCTCCAGCTGAGAAAGGGAAACAGAATGAAAACACAGACAACAGTGATCCTGAAGAGGTTCTGAGGAGGGTTGGGTAACTGGTGGAGTACTATAAATGAGGTTGGTAAGGTGGATATTTGTTGGTCCACTGAAGACAAGGTAAATAGGGACATAATCCTGTGATGGAAAGACTGGCAGACTGGCAAAAAAGACTGGAGAGTGGCAGAGTAGAAGTAAGGATGGGAAGCAGTAGGTGAGATGTGAAGAGTGCAAATAATTGTCCACAAAGACACAACTGGAGAAGGCTTTCTCTGTAGCCTCCCCAGTATGGTTGGCTAGCTGTACGTTGGTGCCCTGATCGTGCTCAAGTGCAGGGCCGTGCAGCAGACCAGACTGCTCAGGTGCAATCTCCCAGTCAAGTTGTCCTGTATCACACAGTTCTTGCTTCAAAGACTTGCTTCCTGCTGCATGAACTGGAAAGAGTGAAATGGGAGCCAAGGATGAGGAGCAAGAAAAATACAGCGGAAGATCTGATGGGAGACAATGGTAGATGATAGAGAATGAAAGTGGTACCACTAAGATGGGAAAAAGCTGAATGCCAGAAACAAGAGTAAATAAAAGAGAAGAATAAAAAGGGGAGTCACTGGGGTGAAAACTGTGATATTCATGGAAGCCTCTCTACCGAAGAAGGCTCCAACCTGGCAAGCAGTCGGATAAATTTTCCTTGTACTGTAGCTATCAGGAGGGAAGGCAGAATGGTATAGCCCAATCATGTCAGATCTCAGAAACTAAACTGGATTGGTACTTGGATTGGAGATCACCAAGAAAGGTTCTTCAGAAGAGGGTAATGGCAAAAAATCTCTCATCTTGCTTGCCTTGAAAGCCTCTTGCTGGGGTCGCCACATGTCAGTTGACTTGATGACACTTGCATAGGTACTGCAGCCAGATTAGAGCAAAACTCAGCAGATTATGACAGAGCCCTTTCTCAAAGGCATGGAATGAACTTTTCTCAGTGGTGAGAAAAGTGCATTCTGCACATACTCAGGCAGCCTCATTTTTCTGATGATGTAGGACCACTCAGTCTGAATGGTTTAAGAATTAAATTCTGGCTCAGAGCACACCCTGGGTCTAATGTGTCCTCTAAGATGAGTTAGTGTGAGCTAGCTCACAGTTTTTTAGCCTCCGGCTCACACATTTTTGTCTTAGCTCAGGAAGGATGGCTCCAGAGCAAGCTAATTTATGCAGTAGCCAAATCGCTCGCTCACACCTTTAATGCCAGTAGCTTACAAAGTAGAATTTTTGCTCACAAGACTCCACAGTTTAGAGGGAGCATTGCTTGGGTCAGAGGTTAGTAATTCGGGGGGGGGGGGGGGGGAGCTCCTCGAAGCGTAAACCAGGAGATCACTGGATGGTCTAGTTTAAGGACGAAGGGCGGTCAGTGATACCAAGCGGGCTAGACGGGCCCCAGTATAACGGCTTAATTTTCTCTCTTCTTAAGAAGGGGAGGGGTGGAGATCAGACACCTGAGGACATGGCACATGCTTTGCTATGGGAGCACCAACGTGCGGCCGGGCACGGACATACGACTCTCGGAGTGGTTGCCCCTCAGAGGGCGCCATTCGTTTGCTCTGCTCCTGCTCGGGGGCAGGCAGCCCCGCCCGGCGCGCTTTGCACATGCACAGAGCCCCTCTCGGCGTGCGGCGCGTGCGACCCTTACCGAAGAGGCTGTTGCTGAAGCCGTCCCAGACGCAGCCGGCGTCGTCCCAGACCCAGCGGCTGCGGAGGCAGGAAAAGAAGGTGAAGCTGACGCCGAAGAGCGAGACCAGCAGGTCGCTGAGGCTGATGTTGACCAGGAAGAGGTTGGTGGGCGAGCGGAGCCGCTTGAACTTGGCGTAGAGCACCAGCACTAGCAGGTTGTTGCACAAGCCCAGCAGGCCGATGGTGGCGATCAGCAGGGCCAGCAGCTCGTAGGTGCCGGCACTGAAGGGCGGCCCCGCGTCTTCGGCCGCCGCCACTGCAGCCTGCTGCTGCTCGGCGTCCCGGTCCCCCGGCTTCAGGCTGTCCCCGCCGCCAGTCCTGTCGCCCTCGCCGCTGCTGTTCCCCGAGTACATGGCTCGGCGTGGCTGCCGGGGACGCGCCGCTCACATGCCCGGCTGCACCGCTCCGGCGCGCAGGCTGTGGGAGAGCTCCGCCCGGCAGCAACCGCAGCACTGGTCCAGGCGCCCCAGCCCCTTGCCCAGCCCGCGCGGCGGCTCTTGGCGCCAAAGGCGGGAGGGGGCGGAGCCAGCAGCCCGGGCTGAGGGGAGGGCTCAGCGGGAAGCCCCCTTGAGCCGGGCCGCCAATCCCGGGCGCCTCGGCTCGCCACAAATCCCGGCATGGAGCTCCGCAGGACTGGCTTCCGAGTGACAGGCGTGCCTCGGACCGCGGAAGAGAGGAACGAACGAACGGCAGCCCTGCGGAAACTGTGCCAACCTAAACAGCCCTTGCGAGCTTGGAGGGTTTGGAGCGGCCGGCCGGAGAAGCGTATAGAATCGAGCCCGAGTTGTTGCCCACCTGGCTTTATTATTTAATGGAGACTTAATACTTCGTGGCTCCAAGAAAAGTAGAAAAGCGATGAATGATCTCTTTTTCTAATTTTAGGGATGGGTCAGAAAGTCTTGAATAACTTGGTTTGTAGAATGAATGAATGAATGAACGCATGAATGAATGAATGAATGAATGAGCTACCACAGGTAGCCCAACACAGTTGGTTGAGTCATTAATTGATTAAGTACGCTAATCAGTACAGGAATTAGACATTTGTGTTTATTCGTTTTTAGAAAAATAATGCCAGTTCTCCAGGGAGCGCTTAACTAAAACAAAACCAACCAAGAGAATAGAAAACCATTCACTAAACCCCAATGGGGGTCAATAAAAGAAGCCAAGCCAATGTCAACAAGTCCCAGCTTTAAAGAATATAAATCAAGCAGAGCCATCTAAAGTGACATGATAAAACAGTCCTCAGGCTAGAAGTAGACCACCAAACAACTCAAACAGTGGAATCCCTTCGTTTAAAGCCTAGGTAAATAAATGTTTTGGCTGGGTGCCTAAAGGCAAGGAAGGCAGGTGCCAAACAAACTGCAAGGGGGAAGGCATTCCAAAGGCAAGGCACCATCACAGGAAAAGCCATGTCTCAGGTTGCCACTCACCTTCCCTCTGCAGGATTCTTTATTTAGTTTCTCGTTTTACTTCATCTATACTCTATTTTTCTCCCCAATGGGGACCCAAAGCAGCTTACAAGATTCTCCCCTGCTCCCTTTTATCCTCACAACCCTGAAAGGTAGGTCAGGCTGAGAGTATGTGACCCAGCAAGGTCAACCCAGCAGGATTCTGTGGCAGAGTAGTGAATCGAACTTGGGTCTCCCATAAGTTAGCACAATACTCTGACTGTGACAGCTCCCTCCCAGAGTGATCTCTTCCAGCACTTTAATGTTGATGTAAAATAGAAAGAGGGATAAAATGGATCCATGCAGGCCCATAGCACAACTGCTATGGGGCCAAGTTTATGGGGCCAAGCAGCAGCTTCCCAACACCACTTTCTGAAATCGGCCAATCAAGTAAGAGCAGAACAATCAAAGCATGGTGCCCCCCCCCCCCGGTCCACCCACCTTCTCTAGAAGGATCCCATAGTCAAGAGTACTGAAAGCCATTAACAGGGATGCATTCCCCCTGCCAGCCACTCTCCCAGTGAAGTTAACAGTCAGGACAACCAAGGCCATCTCCACCACAAACCCAGACCTGAATCCAGGCTGAAATGGATCCAGATCATCCAACTTCTCCAACACTGCCAGATGCCATGCAGCCACCACTTGCTCAAGTACCTGGCTGGCCCAAGCATGAAATGTTGGCCACTGGGCAAAAGTTATTTGGTCACGTGAATCCAGGACAATGCTAATTATTAATGCTCACTTGTTTGTGAGAAGCTTAGACATACATTGTTCTTCATACAACAGTCCTGTAAGAAGTAAGGCTGGCTGAGAGTGGCACAATAAATAACATAAATAATCTGCTTCCCACATGGAATATAGCATGCCCCTACACAACGCTGTGCTCCTCCCAAGTATGATTTATAGGGCTCCCAGGGGTTTAGACTGGATCAAAGGAAAACCTCCTTTGATCTGATTCAAGGGGGGAAATGCAGGATGGCTGTAGGTGGAGCATCCATGTTGGCGCAGCCAATATGTGGATAAGAGTGGAGGTAAGATCCACCTTCTAAAATGGCAGAGCTAAGCCCTGTATTCCACCCTCCCCTTTTAGCCATGTAGGTCTTTTTTTCTGTTCCCAGTTGAACTGTGGTGTAACTGCAGGAGGAAAGGGGGGACTGCCAAACCACTGCAGAAGGGGTGAGAGATACAGGACTCAAAAGTTCTGTATCTGTGTGACAGGGAGGGAGTAGGGTGCAGGGATTAACACTGAGGAGCATAGGGGCAAGGGATGTAGAGGGCTGGTTTTTTATTTTTCAACATTACTCAAAATCCCATGTGGATTTCAATTATCCCCCTCCCCCCATTGCATTTAGTTGTCCTTAGCATTATTTTGAAATGAATTGGAAAACTGCTATATAACTCACAGAGACTGATGGAATGCCTTGAGACAGTCTTTTGGCCAGGGTCATTTCGTAGAAAAAGAGGAGCAGGAGTTCATTAGCATAACTCACTAGCATAACTTATTTGCATATGCTAAACCACCTGACATCAGAAGTATGTCAGAAGGCAAGAAAGAAAGAGAGAGAGAGAGCGGACAGTTACTAATCCAAGCCTCAGAAATACCACTATTCTGGGAGGATAGCTTCAGTGGTGGCTGAAACCTTCAGAAGGCTGGTCGGAGGAACAAGGACCTTTCCAGGGGACGGGATTGTTTTGCTGCAGCCATGACAAAAGCAGGCATTCCCCCGGGGGGGGGGGGGGGGGCTGGCACCAACTCCCAGAGCTGAGCTCCCCTGAGCTCCTGCTCGAAAGGACCCCTGCTTTTGGTGATGGCATGAGTTTAGAACCTACCATCTGTTTTGATTGACAAAATGGGACAATGAAGTTGCTGGACATTTCTTGAAAAAAATATCCAGGATGCTAAAAACATTTTTCCTTGAAACAGATTCTTTAAATGGGGCTTGACTTTCTGAATTGATTCTGTATGTAAGATTGAAGGATGATACCAGTTTCCTTTCTTTCTGTTTTAATAGACTTGCTGGGTTGGGTGAGGAAGAACCAAACAATTTTAGGCACTAAAAATTTTGTGATCCGTTGCTGTTTAACAATAAGTATGATGCATTTATTCTTCATTCATAGATTCCTGTAAGTGAATTAAAAGATCAATTTCCTGGAAATCTGCAATGACTCCCAGTTTGCAAAATCAACAAATGCTCATCTCTCTGCTTGCTCAGCAGGCAGCTGGATTCATTTACATGAGAGTTTATTTTAATGAGTTCTGTGTCTGTTTGTGTTATGGAGTTTCTGAATGGAGAGTTCAAGGCCCTGACAATTTCAGAGAAACAGTAAGATGCACAGAGGGGAAAACCCCTCGATTTGAAAACCAAAAGCCATTCTTCAAACGCTTATAAGTATGGATGATCTATAGAGCTTTGTAAAATATTCTGAACCACTCTTGTTCGGTGAGAGTGACTGAAACTCAAATCAGAGCGCACATATTGTTTAATTTCTCATGGGGCTGGTTAATGATTTAGAATAACAAATCACTGACATTTTCCTTTGGAACATCAGTCATATCTTTTTTAAAATAGGTATTATAATTTGATTATCTGATCTTTAAAACTGATTTATAATTTACTTATAGCTGACTTCTTATTACTCATCGAGCTGTGCGTGCCACAAGCTTGTTTCATCATATAATCATAGAATTATTAAATCAAAAAATCTTCCTAGTCTAACCCTATTCTTGATAGTACATCATTAATCCTCAGTAGTGGATTGCCACAAACTCTTAGCTTATTATATTTGACTTGATATTTTGTGTCAGTCTTCTTATCTGTAAAATAGGAATGATGGGGTAACATCCATCCTATGTATTTAATCCAGGTTTAAACTCTCTTGGGGGAGATCTAACCCTAGTTAACCATGGCCTGCCAGCATCATAGGTATAGGGTTGCCAGGTTCCCCCAGCCACTGGGGGGATGGGGGTAGGGTTACTAGATCCAGGTTGGGAAACTCCTGGAGATTTGGGTGTCAACCCTGGGGACAATGGGGATTTCAGTGGGGTACAATGCCATAGAGTCCACCCTCCAAAGCATCCATTTTTTCCAGGAGAACTGATCTCTGGAGTCTGAAAATAAGATGTAATTGTGGGGGATCCCCAGGTTCCACTTGGAGGCCATCAGTCCTACAGGTAACTGGAGTTAGATTCCAAGTGGGATTCTATGTGCAAGCATAAAAGTGGACTGGATTGTGCATGGTTCATACAAATCCTGACAGTGTCGTTTAAAAATGATGTTGCCCTGACCTGGATAGCCCAGGCAAGCCTGATCTTGTCAGATCTCAGAAGCTAAGCAGTGCCGACCCTGTCAAATACTTGGATGGGAGGCCTCCAAGGAATACCAGGGCCAGGGGGCAGAGGCAGGCAGCAAGCCACCTCTGTGAACGCCCTTGCCTCCCAGCCCCACTAAGGGTCACCAGAAGCCAGCCATGACTTCCAGGCACATGCACGCGGGCATATACGCACACACAAATAGTCACAAAAAAGTGATGTCTGGATGCAGCCCTTGTCTGTATGACCCAGATTCAGCAGTGCAGATGAACAGTACCCTGTTATAAAAATGGACCACATTGTCCTGTTGGTTGTTTGGAAAGGGGGAAGTGAAATTTCACTTCCAACCCCTTCTCTCTTCCAAACATTCAAAATCACAGCTTCTATAAGAGGACTCTGTGTGTGACCTTGGCAGCTGCATCTGGGAGAGGAACCACACGCAGTGCCCGTTTGCACACATTTCTCTTCCAGCTGGAGAAGTGCACTCGGAAGCCTGCAGTGACACATGCATTGCCCATCATTGGGTCTGACGTACAAGAATAAAGAGGTTAACAACTATGCACAGCTTCAGCAAATCTTAAAATATTAGATGGATGGGACTTTTTTACACTTCCATGTACTATCTCATTTCTAGTAATGGAGAATGGAAGGGTCAGTTTGGATAATAATGTTGTGGATTAATGTGCGGTTTTATTTGTTATTCCATTGAAATCCTGCATTTGGCCATCCTGGGAAGCCCGGTGACATAAACAGGACACCCGAGCAGGCACTGATCACCCCCAGCCTGCTTAACCAGAGTGGGTTTGCTGCAGCGTGTGTTTTGCAGCACTGGCCTTGGGTTTTTGACATCAGCATTATAAGGGAAGTTGGTTCGGTTATTTTCATCACTTTATGGAACTGTTTCCTTCCTGGCTTTGAGCATGTCTGAATGTCTGCTAGATTATAGCCAAAATGTGTTTGTTCACAGACTGTAATCCTGTACTGTACCCTCTTAAAATTCACAGTGAGGAATGTATACAGAGTAGATGTGCTTGTATAGGCATTTCTTTTAATATTCATTATCTTTGTGATTGATTTCAGGGAAGCAAACGAGGGGGCATATTTGTGCCTGATAGAATGGCTGATCCTCTTTGCCTTGCTTTCAGGCATGATGAAACACATTTTTTATATCATAATTCATTTTGGATAGTCATGGTTGAATGCTCTGAGCAGTACACCAAAATGGAATGTCTTTAATATTCATCTAAATATTTATAGGTTTTTCGAAAAACCTTGTTTCTCAAAGAAGTGGTCATGTGAGTGTACACTTTTGTGCAATTGTTCAAATAACATATATTCATTTTAAGGCCCCTTGCAGAAAAAATGTAGAAAAGCAGGTGCAAGGTGAAAAAAATATTTATTTAGTTCTTGTGGATCCCTACATGTTTCACAGTTCGCTTCATCAGGGGGTCTTTTCCAGTGTTATTCACTGTCCACCAGTGGATCTATGCTACCATAACACCAAGACTAGACTACTGTCATGCATGTACTTTGGTATCCCCTCAAAATCAACTTGGAAACTCCAGCTGGTCCAGAACGCTGCAGTTTGGCTAGCTCAACAGGTGCTAGATGGAGCATGCATATTACTCCCATTCTGCAGACCCTTCACTGGCTGGCCGTTTGTTACCAGGCTCAGTTTAAAGCATTGGCTATCACATACAAAGCCCTTCATGGCCTTGGCCCTTCTTATTTGTGGGGCTGCCTCTCTCCCTATGGTCCACCATGACAACTGAGCTCATGTCAGCAGGGGCTTCTGCAGGTGCTAACCTGCAAATGGGTTAAATCAACAACTGCCTGTACATGTATTTTTTCCACTGCAGCTCCCACTTTGTGGAATGGCCTGCCCGAAGAGGCCAGGAAAGCTCCAACTCTCCTGGCTTTTCGTAAACTATGCAAAACCGAACTAGGCAAGAGAGCTTTTCAGTACAGGTAATGTTGCACTGTAGAAAATAGTTTCACAAACTTACTTGCATAAGTGATTGGTACTGTGGTCTATACTGCTGTGCTGAGCTTACTGAAAGTAAGGTCTTATTATGTAATTTCTGGACTGCTTAATGTGTCATGTTGATACTTACGCTATGCTTCAGTTCTTTCTGGTGGTTCCAGACTTCTAAAATCCTAATGCATTGTTTACTGAATGCCCTTTTGTTGATTGTACTGACTCACTACGTGTAATGTGCCTTGTGTCTTTCTGAGAAACGCAAACTATAATAACGTAAATAAAAGAAATAAAATGTATTCTACGTATTTCTAGGCTATACCATTCAAGTGCATGCAGCTAACTGGCTTCATTCTCAAGTTTTCTCACAGTACTCATCAGAAGTACATGCATGCTGCCTGAATGAGAAGTGGAAAGCCACAAGATGGGCACAAAAAATCAAGGCCGGGGAGAAGAAAACCCAGATGACAGATTTTGATTGTTATAAAGTCATGAAGGCCAAGAAAAAGAGAAACTATTATTCACCTGTCACTCTGCCCATCAGAGATAACTGTCCCCTTTCATTTATATATCTTATCCTGAGTGATTTGATAAGAACCCTTAACCTTGCCAGTGATTACTGATCCTCTGGCATCAACATCTGATTATCCTCTTAAATGCATTTGATGCTGAAGTTAATTCAGGGATTCTTATCACAGGATAACTGCTCGTATGCAGTACTTCAGAAATACAGAAACACAAGAATGTTGATTGGAGTAATAGTTTGTCAGCAAGATCTGGGAAAATGTGAAGGAAAAGACTATGGCTGTGGTCAGATGGGCAGTTTGAGCTAATATCCTTCCAGTTCCCTTCCAGATTTAAAGTGCATGATCAGACAGTGACATCTGCCTCCCATTCCCTAGTTAGTGCCACCCTGTTCTGTGCCACCTTTGAATCAGAGTTATCAGGCACCAGGGAAAGTCTGGTCTTTATGGATGTCTGCACTTTCACCCCGCATTTCTGGCTGTCTGAACTCCCCTGTTGCAAAATCAAACTGAATCAAACGTTCCATTCTTGTCTTCACACCCCCTCCCTTTTTATTTCTTAGAGATGTGTGCATAAGCGCATAATTACCCCGGCATTGTCAATCACTGCTTGCAAGCAGCCAAGTAGTCATTCTGGATCAGGAGCCCCTGGGGGAGTTGTTTTTGAGTGACAAGCCCCCCCCCAACCCCTCTCTTCTGTTTCTGCTTCAGAGTTGCTGTTTGAGAGCAGCCCATGATTTACCCAAAGTTAAATGTACTGAAGTCAGTGGGCTACCCTCATGTAAATCTGCATATACCCCATATTCCAAGGAAGAGAAGCAAAACGAAGGCGGCTGAGAGGGGCCTCAGGACTTGGCAGAGGGATCATGGAGCTGTCAAGGTGAAGTGGTGATTCAAATGAATGCTTCTGTGCATGCATAAAATACAATTTTTTAAAAGGATGCCAGCCGACCACACACTCAGGGCCGATGCTACCATTAGACCAAGTAAGGCGTCTAGGGTGCAGATCTGAGAGGGGTGCAGAACAGACAATCAGTGCCCCTCCAACTGGCCACAGGCTCTCACACTCACTCACTGACCAGCCCCAGGTCTCCTGCACTTTTACTCCGGGCAGTTGCAGGGGCTGCAGCAGCAGCTCCTGCTCACTCGCACTCCTCAGCCATGAGCCCCAGGAAGTGCAAGACCAGACAAGGAACCATTGAATGCGCCCAGCTTGGGGGAAGAAGTGAGGCGGGGACTCCCCGGCGGCCAGGGAGGGAGAAATGAGTGACTCTCCTGGTCCTAGAGCTAAATGAGGGCAATTAGAGGGCGAAGGTGGCCCTGAGGCCAAGCGCTTGCCTCCCCCCACCCAAGCCTGTGCAAGCCGAGGGCAACGCTGCAGGGGCTTGGAAATTAGCAATGTCAAGTTTTTGCTTTTAATTTTCCCTAGAATTCATCTGTTTTTGAAAATCGGTTAGCGGGGGGGGGGGGGGGGCGCAAGTAGTTAGCCTTGCCTAGGGCGCCAAAAAGCCTGGCACCGGCCCTGCACCCACTCCATAGTTTCAGTGCAGCAATAATCTAAACAGTCACCCACGGAGTGAGTACAGTGAGGCGGGTTCAGGGTGGGATGTCTGAGCTGAACTCTCCATTACAAAACAAAATGGAAAGATTAGAGGTGGGGCCACAGCATGCCAAGCCTGTCATCTGACCACAGCCTATGGCTGCTACAGTAAATTAGTGGAGTGTTAAATGTTATGCAGCTTTGATTCAAAATACTATTCATTTTTCAATGGAAGCCCTTAAAACCATTCAACTAATAGCTGGAAAAAATGGAAGACAAAGTGTCAGGGCAGCAATGCTGATTATCTCAGATTTTTCAAGAGCAGTGGTCCTATTGTGTCAGTTGTTTACGGAGGTTTGTTTTCTGTTCTCTCTGTAGTTTAGGCTGAATAACAATATGTTAGCAGCAAAAAACAAACAAACAAAAAACCTTCCTCGGTACGCAGGCACACCTGACTCTCAGATAAATGCCTTCCACTGCTTCTGGACCACATTGACTAGAAGTCTGCTGAGCATTCCTGAGAAGGAACGCTCTTAACTATGCAGGGTAGGGTTGCCAGGTCCCCCTCAGCCACCAGTGGGGGATAGGGGACATGGGTTTGCCAGATCTAGGTAGGGAAACTCCTTGAGATTTGGGGATGGAGCCTGGAGAGGACAGGGACCTAAATGCAGGACAACACTATAGAGACCACCCTCCAAAGTTTCCATTTTCTCCAGAGGGAACTGATCTCTGTAGCCTGGAGATGAATTGTAATCCCAGAGGATCCCCAGGTCCCACCTGGAGGCTGGCATCTCCAAGCAGGGGCTATTGAAGAATATGTCCTAGAGTCTCAAATGTGAGGCAAAACAGTATCATTAACAAAACACTCATTTTCTGTGACTTGTAAAATAAATAATGGCATGACATTCAAGTTTCCAAGTTACAGCTTCTACTTGATGGGGCTCAGAGGAAGAATAGAAATTTATCTAGAGGCTCTAATTAGAAAGGCCATTATTTGTTGTATTTAACCTGGCCTAACTACCACAGCACGCTGTACAGGTTCTGAGGAGAACTTTCCCTCATTCTTGTTCTCTACGGTTGCTCTACTTCCCCTCCTTCTTTCTCCCTCTTTTTCCTTTTTCATGCATTCAAATGCTACTCTGGAAACTCTTTGTCCTGCACTCTGCAGGCCAGCCTGGTCAGATCTCCTCAGGAGCAGTGCCCTCAAATCTAGGTAGCAAGGCTCAAGAACAGTATCAGGAACTGAAGCTAGCTCACAGGCTTGGTTGATCCAGCGAGGCAGCCTTCCCAGGCCTCAGCCTAAAGAGGCTGGGAAGTAACCAGTGTCAGCTGCTGGCTAGTGTTAAGCTTCGTGGCTGCACTGTGCTTGGCTCCTACAGAGGAGGCCTGGCTCTGGGATGGGGTTGTGTGCAGCCAGTCAAGCAGTTTGCCTCCTTTGTGCCACCTTGGCCCAGGCCTTCTACCACTGCTGTTCCTGCACTGCGAGAGTATCCCCTGCTGGGGGGGCTATGGGCTTGGGTTCCCATCCAGTCCAGCAGTTATTTCAGGGGGCAGTGGTGAGGTCAGCCTTGCAGGCTCTGGCAGAGGGGCCTCTGGCTCTGCTGGAACATTGGCAGTGGGAACCTCTGCCGTGTTGAGCCCTCCCTGGTCCCTCTGGTCATCCTCAGTCTCTTCTCCTAAAGATTCAGAGTCAGAAATGACACTCTTTCCTGTTATGAAATGTTTGGGGTTCATGGTCACTAAAACCAAAAGTAATACTCCAAATATGAACATTGAGCTATAAAAACCTTCATGTGCAGCCATTAATTGGACACTCACCATTTAAGCCTTTTAGAAATCTAATGTAGGATTAAATACAAAACGGCCAGAATCCTAGGGAGGAATCCTAAGCAGTTGTACTCAGTGGTAAATCCCAGGTTATTCAATGGGCTTACTCCTAGGAAAGTGTATTTAAGATTGTAGCCACAGTGCGTTCTGTACAGTTCCAGTTGCGCCATCTCTAAAGGGCAACTACAGACCTGGAAAAGAGCCAAAAGGGGGGGGGCAAAGGGGAGCATCATTAGGGAAGCAACCAAAGCTTTTCAGATTAGAGAAAAAAGAAGAGGGAGGGAGGACATAATAGAGGCTTATAAAATTATGGATGTCAGCAGGGGTCCTTTTGTAGAAAAAGAGGTGCAGGAGCTCATTAGCATAACTCATTAGCATAACTCATTAGCATAACTCATTAGCATATGCCACGTCCCCTGACATCACCAGAAGTGTGTCAGAAAGGGAATGTCAGTTTCAGCCCCATTATATCCTATGGGCCATTGAAATCAATGGCAAAAACTCATAGGGTATATGAGGGGCTGGAGGAAAGGGGGTTTGAGGGAGAGGCTCCAAACTTGCAGGGGAGCTGCTGGGGCCTCCCCTCAAAATACCCACTAAGTTTCAAGAAGATTGGACCACGGGGTCCAATTCTATGGGCCCCCAAACAGATTGTCCCATCCCCTCCATTGTTCTCTATGGAGGGAAAACATGTTAACTTTTTTCCTACCATAGAGAACAATGGAGGGAATGGGGGATAACCTGTTTGGGGACCTGTAGAATTGGACCCCCTGATCCAATCTTCTTGAAACTTGGTGGGCATTTCGAGGAGAGGCCCCAGCAGCTACCCTGGAAGTTTGGAGCCTCTCCCTCAAACCCCCTCCCCTCCAGTGGCTTTTAAAATTGCCACCGAATTTCGGCAGCAATTCAGCAGCGAGCTGAATCAGATTAGAGAATCTGATTCAGCCCTAGGCTGCCCTACTGGCCAGTCCTGAGCTGGTGGAGCTTCACTCCGCCTTGCTCCGGCCCCAACGGACCCCTGTCAGATAAAAGTGGATATAAATTTTTTAATCTCCATCTCCCTAGAACCCAATGAACTGGATTAGCAGCAAATTCAGGACAGACAAAATAAAGAATTTCTTCACACTTCACACATCTTTGTTTATAAGGAATTTGCTGCCCAAGCTGTGTTGATGGCTGCTAGCCAGCTGTTCTTCCCATTTGTTTCATGTCCCTTTTCTCCCACCCTCAGGGACAAACTGGAGAAGATGGAGATCACAGGCCTCCCTGTGTCTTTGAAAATAAATTTTGGGCACATGTGGCCCTGATTTGGAATGGGGCTGTGGGGAGAGGGACGAAGGAAGGTATTTAACGCTTCCATCCCCATATGATTCCATTCATTGCAATTAGATCTTTGCCCCTTGTTTTTCATTCAAGGGCTAATAACTGCAGGGGGGTGCAGTTCCAATTAGCCAAAATTTCTTTGACACGTGGATGGGTTAAATCCTCTCTCCGCTCCCATGAGGCTCTGATCCCAATTGCAGTTGTGCAAGTCTGAAACTGCTGTTTTAAGAAGTCTAGGACAATCCAGTCATAGCTCTCCCAGGGCCTCCTGTGTTTTGACCTTTCATTTCCTGAATGTTTCCCTTAAAACAGTCCCAGAAATTATAAGAGGTATTTGTCATACTAAGAAGGACTCAGGAATGAAGATGGTGAGATGTAGCTGAAGATTCATTTCAGAGCTCCCGCAGATGAATCAGACAGAACCGGTTTGTCAGCTGGGTGATGTGAATTCTAAAATGCCATGATCAGCCAGTGATCTTGATTCTTTGTGGCATCTGTTCCACAGCAAAAAATAGGCCCTGGGCTCTTTAACTAGTCTGCGCATTTAACATTTTGCTTTTCTCTTTTGTATGGTTGGGTTTTTGTTAGCCTTCAGGGCAGATAACAATCACCAACTCAGCTCTGTGTCTATATATAACTGAACCGCAAAAGTAGACCTTTAAAGAAAAAGTGAGGATCTTTTTTTAAAAAATTGTGGTGCATTCAGCCACAGTCGAATCCTGTGTGTTTTCTTTCTGCAAGTTACTCCTACTGTGAAAAAATCAGCTATATTGATTCAATAGCGTGGGAGTTATGATTATAGAAGTTAATTGGGCAAATATGAAGAATAGTTTGACTGCAACCATGCAGTTAAGCCCTAGTGTGAAAAAACAGATTTCAAGTTTCTGAATAGTCAGCAGCTATATCTTCTAGGCAAACTGGGAAACCTGTATCACCACAGAAATAGTGTGGAAATCCAGCCACTCAGATATCTCCAAGATTTTCTAAGCTCTCTGGGGCTCTAAGCTCTCTGACCCCCCCCCCCCTTCTTTAACTAAGATCTGATTTATACACGATGCTGGCAAGGCAAAATCACTTACCTAATGAACTGTGCATTCACCCATCATGTCATTTAAGTTGGGCTGCAATCCATAGAAAGCTATGCATGCCAGAGGTCCATAAGCCAGGCTGATGATGCATTGGCATGCTAATTAAGCACATGTAGCTGATTTGCAGGGATCGCATGCCATTTAAATAAGATGCTGTGTGAGTGCAAAGCTAATTCAGGTAAGTTGTTCTGTTCCACCAGTATTTAATTCAGGACTGACACTCAGCCACTCTCAACATTCTGTCCTTTATAGAGCATATTTAGTACTCATCATATCTGCGGAGTTCCTCTATATAGATAGAGACTCTGCACAGCTTTCAGTATCTGCCAACGCCCCCAGCTATTTTATGTAATGACTGAAGAGATCTTTGGAGTCTGAGATTTCACATTAGTGACTGAAAAGAATCCTAATGTTTCTGCACACCTGCTGTTATAGAGGTGCTGGTGGTATAAGTCACCATTTGCAACTATGTGCCATAAAATTTGCTTCAGGATCTGACAGCTTTTATTGGATCAGGGACTATATGAAGGATATTCTGAAAACCTTGCCCACAGATTGTGGCTGGGCTTGGTAGCCATTTGTTATTTTCTGCTAGCCAGGGGTGAAATCCAGTTCCACCACAATATTACCTCTAATGATAAAATAATGCCTAGGCTGCTTACACTTTATAATAACTGTGTTAATATGGAATCAATTATTTAAATGTTTAGTCTTGCTCAAGTTATCCAATACCTCTGGTTTTCTTTTTCTTGGAATTTGTGATTCAAGTCCTCTTGAGTTTTGCAGCTTCAATACCTCCTGCCCCTTAGGCAGCTGTGATGTGCCTGCTCCTGTTTTCTTACAGTCTTCTTCCGACCATTTCCTGCCTCATCCTGTATATAGATCAGGCCTTCATAGCCCAGTAGGACTGCCAACTTTTAAATCATTCCCTTGTCCCTTTACTGGCAATTTGTAGGTGATCATATTTAGCTCCAAGCCAGGGAACCATGTCAGTTTCTGCATGTGAAGTAAAGGGACAGGAGCAGGTTAATTTGTTTTTTTCTGGCCAGTTGGCAACCCTGTGGACTAAAGGTCCCATCTGTGGCTATAGAGATGATCTTTTCTTGCTTTCCTGTTTGTATACATTGTGCTGAAATGAACTACGCATATTTTTTTAACAATTTTTCTACTTTACTTATCCTCATTCTTGTTGGTTCTGTAGCAATTGCATGCAACTGGTGTCCCATTTCACAGATCCAGCTGATCATAAAACAAAAAGAAACATAGCTCGCATACAGTTGGATGGAGGAAGAAGGCTGGAATCCCTGTTTGACCATTTCACCATGTCAGCGGGTGTTTTGAGTCTCATTTGCGAGAGCATTTCTTTTCCAATTCATACCACCTTCAGCAACTTCCCAGTGATGCTGGTTTGTGATCTAGGCTCACCCCATGACCAATGGGACTCAATGAGGAGTTATGACATCAGGTATTTGCTGGCACACTGGCCTGCTAGAGATGTCTTGCAGGTGAGTCCAGAGATCCCTTTCCATTCACCTAAGCAACACGTAAGGTTATGCAGCTGCCATTTCCTTCAACATTCATACCAAATGGTACAGCTAGAAGGCAACAAGCAAATAAAAGTAACCACGAACAGAAAGAATTTGCTGACTTTCATCCATCTCATCAAATAGCTTAATGTCTAGAACAAAGATTCCAGAAGATGAAGACCGTCCTGGTATTCCTGATGGAGCCCATTTTAAAAATTCCTTGAAGGAATTCCAAAAACTTGTTGACAAAACAGTAGCTCAGAAGAGGGAGGAAAGACTAGGGTTGTACACCAAAGATGCTGGTAAGGAAAACTCTGCTTTCAGTGTTAATGTGTATAATTTGGGGCAAGAATGGAGAGCATGTTTTTAAAAAGAAAGCAAATCAACCCAGACAGCAATCTACATTTCCCCTCCCCCTTAGTTATTCTAATTTTAAAAAATATCTTTCTTTTGGAGGACTGGGAAATCAGTCTCAGGATTAGGAATGTTGCTCAGTGGCAGAGAACACACTTCACATGCAAAAAATTGTGGGTTTAATCCCTGCTATTTCTAATTAAGGGGTTTTAGGTAAACAGGAAATGGGAAAGACGCTTCTGCTGCCAATCAGAATAGACTATACTGAGCTAGATGAGCCAATAGTCTTAATCTGTATAAAGCAGATTAATCTGTATAAAGCAGATTCTTCATATGTTCAGGATTTGCTGCTATAGCCAGTTTGGTGTAGTGGTTAAGTATGCGGACTCTAATCTGGGAGAACCAGGTTTGATTCCCCACTCCTCCACTTGCACCTGCTGGATGACCTTGGGCAAGCCATAGCTCTGTACCAGCTGTTCTCTCAGTTGTCTCAGAGCTCTCTCAGCCCCACCTACCTCACAAGGTATCTGTTGTGGGGAGGGGAAGGGAAAGGAGTTTGTAAGCTGCTCTGAGACTCTCTTGGGTAGTGAAGGGTGGGGTAAAAATCCAGTCTCTTCTCTTCTTCTATATCTTTTTAAAAATAAATACTGAGATTTTCATTCATAAAAATGAAAACAAAGTATAGAAGACAAAAAAACAAACACTTTGAAAATTGAGCAGAGAAGAGGGGGAGGAAAAATGAAGTGGAGGACTAACAATACTAAGAACCAATACTTTGTTATATTTGTATTTACATTTTCTTTCACTGCAGAGGAAATGGATTATGATAAATTCTGTGCTGCAGTCCAGGCACTGTTTGGTCCCGAAGTGAAGCCTCAAGATGTTAAAACCTTCTACAGGAAGATCAGTAACAACCCAGATGGGCGGACAGAATGGTGCGAGGTACATTTGTTTGCTTGTTATGGTATGCCTCAGCCACACCAAAAACAAACTACCTGATCTGTTTTCAGACATCTTATTAGGGACCCACCTATGCAAACGCTGACACTGAAGTGCTTACCACCACCAGAACGACCTTGATTTACCATCGAAGTGTTAAGAACACCATTACAAGGCCCCTGACTGAGGGGTGTCTGGGTATGAGGAATGTTACCTGCTCACACAGGGAACAGCTAAGGTTTGACCCTGCAAATGATTTGATCCTGCAGCCTCTGATTTGTCAACAGTGGAACAGAAGGTGTCTAGGATAGTAGTTCTTCATTTGCAACTCCAGAATAGATGAAAGTCTCACAGAACATTTGTGTTTTCACTTGTAGATAATCTGCCGGTGTGATTCTTAGTGTATTCTGAGATAATCTGAGAACATTTTGTCTCTTTTGGGGAGAGTGGATTGGCCTCTGTGCTGTAAGAATGAGAAGCATTGCTATCCAGAAGGGGTGGGCTGCTGAATAAATCATGATCCTTTTCTGCTATTCTTGGAAAGCCCATGATTATGACTGACAAAGGCAGTTCTTAGGATACAGCAGTTATTCAGCAAACTTTGCCATTGGCTTTGGATAGGAAGCCATGATGGGGGGGGGGGGGTTAGACTCCCCCTGACATCACCGGAAGTGTGTCAGAAGGCAACACCCACCACTCAGGCTCCACCCCAAAAATCTCCAGGTATTTCCCAACTCAGAGCTGGTGAGCCAGATTTACACTTTGACTAAAGACACTTTAGGTTTCCTTTGCTCTTGCAGGGAAGCTACCCTACAACAAGCATGAAAATACAGATCAAGTTAGTATGCTTTTGCTTTTTTTCGCAGCACATCACCATATGTGCCCGCTTCTGGGCTTGTTACTCCCGGAACAGCGTTTCTGCGTGTTCCTGCTCGAAATGACCCCTGCAGTAAATCTAACAAGCTGGTGCCCTAAGAATATATAAATCCTTTCCTAAAGGGCTCCCTGGGGTATCTTGTTTTAATTTTTAAAGGCTATTTATAGATGATTGGGAATTATGAATAACATTTGCAGGCCTTTCAGCTATGAGTTGTTCTGATAGAACATAGATTTTTGCTCTCTGGCGACTTCAATCCCCCCCCCCCCCCCAAGGTTTGAAGTGATGCAACCAATTTTTGTGCTTAAAGTATTATGCTTCAGCAGCAATAAATGTTCTGACTATCTACAGCAGCACTTCATTAGATTAGCTAGATAGGCATTCAGGTTCCAGACAGCCCTCTTCAGATGAATGTGCTGCTGATAACAAAGCCTTTTTCACCAGCAATATCAGTAGACCATGGCTAAGCACTTTATGTATTACACTATTAACCTTTGGAACCTTGGTCTTAAATCATTATTTCCTTCTATTCCTCTTCTTTTCTCTAGCTACTAACAGACTTTAAAAGCAGAAAAGGGCAAGAGCCCAGAAGCACCTTAAAAACAGAAAAAAAATGGAGAAATGGGTAGGCTACACGTTCCATATCTGTCTCCATTTGGTATAACCTTGAGCAGTTGTGCAGGGAAAAAATAGTATAACTACTCTGGTCTTTTCCAAACCCCTTCGTTATTTGTATTATTTCTACAATACAGCACTCGATATATAAAGTGTTTGATAAATCCTTTCTTCACCCTGAAATAAATTCTTACTGTTTCTTTTTTGAGGTATGGTACTGAGGATCATTTTTGAAATTACATATTACTTTTGGAAGCTCTTCTCCATGCACACACACACACACACACCAAATACATTGCATAGTTTCAGGTGGGTAGCTGTGTTAGTATGTAGTAGAAGCACAACATTTGAGCCAAGTGGCACTTTTTCATTTTTCACCATTTTCCAGGGTATAAACTGAAGATCATTTCATTAGATACAAATAGAATGAATCAGCCCTTATATCCAGGTCAGAAGGTGGGTGGGATGTTGCAAAGAAGGGTCTCCAGGAGTCAGGATGCAGAGGTACAGTGCAGACTGTAAACAGCTTAATTAGAGCTGGGAGGTAGGAAATTGGCATTTGTAACGAGATAAGAATCCTATGTCCCTACTCAGCCCTGGGGGTAGGGGTCCACTATCCTAAACTTGTTCTAGTTCAGCAGTCTCTTTTTGAATCTTCTCTGAAATCAAGTAAGTACACAGTGGTGGAAGTTTTACTGTTCGGGTATAAACCAGGAAATATTGAAGTAATTACAACAAAGGGTCTTAAAGACCAATACATTTATTGTGGCGTGTGATTTCTAAACCAGAGCTCATTACATCAGTTACATGAATCTAATCAATTGTGCCCTAATTCGCAAAAGCTCATGCCACAATAAATTCATGAGCATTTAAGGTTCTAGAAGATGTTTAGTTCAACACAGCTAATTCTTTGGAATCTCTCAATAATTATATTAATCAGCCCAGAAAACTCATTCTGCTATTAACTATATGTGCAGCTCAATAGAAATGTATTATATTAACATGACCTGTATTGAAAGTTTCAGTCAAATGCAGATTCAAGTAAAGCATAGGGGTTCCTATAGGCCATCAAAGCAGCCCCAGATCACCTTCATGGATAAATATTGCACCCAGTTTTTCAGAGATAAATGGACTATGGATTTTTAAAACACAGTCAATGGAACTGGATGACTCTGCTCCAATTGCTATGCTAATAATTTCACATTAGTTGCAGCTTAAGCTCCTTAAAATTCTGGTATCTGGCAAAGAAATGATTACTTGCCAAAGTCCCCCTGCTGAGGCCACGGATAAATCAGCCCTTGAATGTAAGACAAAGGTTGTCTTTGTGCTGCCCAAGGGTATAAATCAAAGGGGAAAGATACACAGATTTAAAAGGAGACTGACTTTAAAATAACCCTTTTCCTCTCTGATGAACCAGCCTGTATTTGGCATGATGACTTAGAATGCCATGCAGACTTCCATTTCAAAAGGTGCCCTAAATCCTGTGTTGGACCTGATCTGTCAGCAGAATAATACAAGCGAAGTTTTTTTTTCTTCTCTCCAGTGTTTCTCCCCAGTCTAGTTGTCTATCAACCTTGAATATATAGGGAAATTTTCTAACTGCTATCAGATACCCTTGGAGTAACCACTACATCCTTTCTGATTCTATCCAATCACTCAGCCATGTGTAGTTCAAATATTCCCTCATTTGCATGAGGAATGGAGTCCTGATCAGCATTCGCTTCCATGACTGACTTTTCACAGGCCTCACTTGTGAATACCACATTGGATGTTCCAAATCAATTAGGGAGAAGCTGTTTCTTCTTCCAACCAGGCCCACTTCTCTTTTTAATTTTTTTAAAATTTATTTATTTATTAAACTTTTACCCCAGTATAAAACAATATAACAATGTAAAATGAATAAAACAATATAAATCTATTCATACAAATTTTTTAAAGGCAGGAGATTCAAGTGGGGACAAGCAGATCCAGTTTTCACTTGGAATTTTCCCACCATGGAACTTCTCAATAGTTCACTGGGGGAAGATCACCAGGTGAGAAACAGAAGGGAGGGGGGAATCTCAGCCATAAGGAGGATGGAAATAAGGCAGAGCTCATTATTTTGCTAGCAACAGGGAAATTAAAACAGAAGAGGCAAGAAGAGAGCCCACATCATGCAGAGCAAAGCATACTTCTAACAGCATGCCCAATTGCACACAGAGGAAAACATCACAGTACAGAGCACTTGGAATGCCCTGTCAGGCCTTGAGTGAAAACCAGCCATATATACAACAGCACAGAAGCACAGGCTTAGCATGTATGATCTCCCCAGTTCAAGCCCTGCATAGGGCTAATTACAAGACAGCCCTCAGAGGAGTATTAGACACAGCTGTGCTTTTGTACCATCAGATCCTATCATTGGGGATGGGCCACTTAAATATATATATATATATATATATATATATATATATATATATATATATATATATATATATATATATATTCCAAATTTTCCAGCAAACAAATCCTTGTGAAGCCCATGCTGTAGACAGCATCAATCCCTGTCTACTAAACCTCAGTCAAACCATTTCTGAAGCTGCAGAGCTGAGAGGACAAGAACTCAGACTGAGACCCAGAACACCAGCTACTGGCTGTTGATAGCACCAAGGCAACAAGTACAGCTGACAGGACTGAGTCAAGACTCACAGCTGGCATTGGAGGTGGTGTCAGCATCTTCTCTCAGCTGGCCAGGAGAGAGGAAACTCTGCTCTGGAGACTAGGGTCAGAGGATAATTACACCTAGGATGGACTGGTGCCTGGGAGAACGCAAAGACACCGCTACTCTGACTGCCCCCATCAAGATGTCTGTTATAAGCAAGTCTGAAAGAGTCATGCATGGAGGAAGGCAACATGCTTTCTGTTCAGGCAACTCAAACATGTCCTCCTTCCTCATTTCATCAAGCACATTTTTTTGAAAGGACAGAAAGAATGGGATTTCCCCTTTTTCAGCCCTAACTGTAATCAGAGAGAGAGAGAGAGATGCCATCAAGTCACTTTCCACTTATGGTGACTGACCCTGTCAATTAATGACTTCCAAAACATCCGATACTTAACAGACTTTTCCAGGTCTTGCAAACTGAGGTCCATGGCTTTCTTTATTGTCAATCCATCTCATCATGGATCTTCCTCTTTTCCTGCTGCCCTCAACTTTCCCTAACATTTTTCTCTTTTTCAGTGAGTCCTCTCATAATGTGATGAGACCAAAGTACAATAACCTCACTTTGGTCATTTAGCTTCTAGGGAGAGTTCAGGTTTGATTTGATCTAGAACTTATTTGTCTTTTTGGCAGTCCATGGTATCCATAAAACTCTCCTCCAACATCACATTTCAAGCGAATCAACTTTCTTTCTGTCTGCTTTCTTTATTTTCCAACATTCACATCCATACATAGTAAAGGGGGAATACTATAGTATGAATTACCTTGATCTTGGTCACCAGCTACACGTCCTTACACTTAAGAATCTTTTCTAGCTCCTTCATGGCTACCCTTCCCAGTCTCAATCTCTTTCTGATTTCTTGGTTGCAGTCTCCCTTTTGGTTGCTGATGGAGAAAATAGAAAATCTCAAGCAATTTCAGTTTCTTCACTGTCAACCTTCAAGTTATATAATTCCTCAGTAGTCATTACTTTTGTCCTCTTGATGTTCAGCTGTAATCCTTCTTTGGCACTTTCTGCTTTAAACTTCATCAGTAATCATTTCAAGTCTTCACTATCTTCTGCCAGTAATGCAGTGTCATCTGCATATCTCAAACTGTTAATGTTCTTTCCATCAGTTTTTACTCCACCTTCGTCTAAACCTAATCCAGCTTTCTTTTTGATATGTTCTGCATATAGATTGAAGAGATAGGGAGATAAAATACATCCTTGTCTGACACCTTTGCCAATAGGAAACCATTCTGGCCTAACAGTGGCCTCTTGTCCAGAGTATAGGTTGTGCATCAAAATAAATAGATGTTGTGGCAAACCCATTTCTTTTAAAACCAGTCACAGCTTTTCATGATCCACGCAATCAAAAGCTTTGGTGTAATCTATGAAACACAAGGTGGTTTTCTTCTGAAATTCTCTAATAACACTCCAGTAACCAATGTCAATTTGCAATATGATCTCTAGTACCGCTTTTTCAAATCTGACTTAAACATCTGGCATTTCTCATTCCATATATGATAACAGTCTTCGTTGTAAGATTTCGAGCATCACTTTACCCTCATAAGAAATTGATGCGATGGTCTGAAAGCTGCTGCAGTCTTTGACATCCTCTTTTTTGGAAATGGACTATGAATTGACGGTTTCCAGTCTGTGGGCCATTGTTTTGTTTTCCATATTTGTTGGCACATTCTTGCTAAGATTTTTATGAACATTTCTGTGGCTTGGAACAGCTTTATTGATATGCCATCTACCCTTTGTTTCTCTCAGTTGCTCTCAGTGATTTGTTTCTCCCAATTGCTCAGTGCAGCATTCACTTCCTTTCTAAAATTCCTGGTTCTTCTTCAAAAGATTCTTCTTGGAAGGAATCTGTCATCCTTTCATCTCTTCTGTATAATTCTTCAGTGTATTGTTCTGACCTTTTCTTTATTTTGTCCTCTTCAGTTAATGTATTTTCATGTTAATCTTTCATGATGCTTAACCATGGCTGAGGACAGACTGGCAGTCTGGCCCACTCTGCCTCCGCTTTCAAAGTGGAGGCAGAGCGGGCATCCAGACTGCCACATCTGCCCTGCGGAGGCGTCCTGGACTCACCTCATCCGGCAGCGCACTCCTCCCACAGCAGCTGGGCACCACTTCCAAGTGGTGTCCCGGCGGCTGTGCACGCTTTCCACCCACTTCTGGCAGGTGTGAACGCACACGGGCAGAGCCATACGGCGTTCTGCCGCCGCCGCCGGAAGCTGCCCGCAGTGTGGACGCTGCGGGCGGCTTCCTTGCGGCGGCGTCTGAACAGCGGCGTCTGTCCTCGGCCTGTGCTTTAATTTCCTCTTGATTTCTTAGATCTTGTGGAACAGAACTCTTGTTCTTCCTTTTTTTGTTGTTCTCTTCATTTATTTACACTGGTTATTATAATAGTTCTCTTTGTCTCTGTGTGCAAGTCTTTGGAATGCTGCTGTTAGACTTCTGATTCTATTTCTTTTACTTTTGCTTCTCATCTATCTTTAGCAGTTTTAAGTGTTTCATCAGTCATCCATTGAGGCTTTTAACATCTATGTTTGAGGTATTTTTAATGCTGGTTTTAAATTAAACTATTTACTGTATTTGTTTCTGTTGTAAGCCACCTTGAGCCCTGCTTGCAGGGAAGGGTGGCCTAATAAGTCTAATTTAATAAATAAATAAATAACACGTAGATATACTCATAGCATTTTTCCATAAAAATTCCCAAGATTCCATTTCAATGTCTTTGTTAAAGTTTATCGCCCATTTTACCATTTGTTCTTTTACCATTTCATCAGCATTAAACCATTTTAGCAAGACTTTATACATTTTAGAAATCATTTTTTTCCCACCTTCCTCCCAAACTTGTTCTATTTCATTGTTATTTTCCCTAAAACCGTGTTTTTTATCACTTCTATACATATCATATATTTGTCTATATCTTAGCCAACCATAATCAAAGTCCATCTGATGCTGCTCCTTCAATTTGAAGTCTTTACCATGTCTTGTTAATAAGTCTCTATACTTCAACCAATCTTGTCCTTTGTATCGTGATGTTGGATGCAAAACTTCTGCGGGTACAATCCACATAGGTATCTCTTCTGAAAAAAAGTTTTTATATCTTGTCCATGTATCCATTAGTGTTCTTCTCAAATAATGATGTTTAAACATATTGTCCATTTTTGTTTTACCATAATACAAATATGCATGCCACCCAAATCTACAATCATGACCTTCCAGGGACAATAACTTTCTATCTTGTAACATAGTCCATGTCCCTACCCAGGTCAAACATATTGCATCATGGTATAACCTTAAGTTTGGTAATTGAAACCCTCCTCTTTCTTTAGCATCACACATTATTTTCATCTTAATTCTTGGTTTTTTCCCTCCCCACACAAACTTAGACAGTTCCTTCTGCCAACATTTAAATGTTTTTACGTCTTTCACAATTGGAATAGTTTGAAACAAAAACATTAATCGTGGTAACACGTTCATCTTAACCACTGCAATTCTACCCAGCAATGACAAATTCAATACATTCCACTTTTTAAGATCCTGCATAATTTGCAACCATAATTTTTCATAATTATTTTTATAAAGATCAATATTTTTCATTGTTAGGTTTACACCTAGATATTTTGTCTTTTTCACCACCTCACATTCTATAAGTTTTTGTAACTCATTTTGTTTCTTGTTTGACATATTTTTGCACATTACTTTCGATTTGTTCTTATTTACATAAAATCCTGCTAAGTCACCAAACTCTTTTACTCTCTGTAACAAATATGGTAGTGTGGACAAGGGGTCTTCCACTATGAACATCACATCATCTGCAAAGGCCCTATATTTAAAAGAAAAACCTTTAGTTGTTAAGCCTTTAATCTCTTTGTCTTCCTTCACATTTAACAGTAGAACTTCTAAAATCCAAATAAATAGCAGCGGCGAAAGTGGGCATCCTTGTCTTGTTCCTTTTTCAACTTTAAAATCGTCTGTCTTTTCAGTATTAATTATTAAAGAGGATTTCTGCTCTTTATATATTGCTTTGATGAGGTTAAGCATATATTCACCAATCTCAAGATGTTCTAAAACTTCAAACATAAAATCCCAGTTTAAATATCAAACGCTTTCTCTGCATCCAAAAAGAAAAAGCCCACTTCCTTTTCAGGGTGCTTGTCATAGTCTTCTATGGCAACCACTACTACTCTTAGATTGTCCCTTATTTGTCGATTAGGTAAGAATCCTGCTTGTTCTGTTTGTATAGTCTCTTTAAGGTGCTCTTTTAGTCTATCCGCTATAATTTTAGCAAAAATCTTATAGTCATTATTCAATAAAGAGATCGGTCTATAATTCTTAACATTAGTCAAATCTTGATTTTCTTTCGGGATCAATGAGATGGATGCATTTTTCCAGGTTTCTGGTACCTCGCCAGTGACTCCTATATCATTCATCAGTAGCAGTAGCATCGGTGAAACTGACTCCTGTAACGTTTTATAAAACTTCGCTGTAAATCCATCCGGTCCAGGCGCTTTTCCTAATTTTGAGTCTTTTATTGCATTTTTAATCTCTTGTAATGATACTGGGTTGTTAAATAGTTCTTTAATTTTCTCTGTTGGTTTTGGTAACTTTAATGTTTGCAGGTATTCTTTAATCTTTCTTCTGTCTTTATTTTCCTTCTTAAAAAGTTTTGCATAGTATTTAAAAAATTCTCTTTTTATTCCTTTGTTATCTATTATCTCAATGTTATCTCTTATCACTTTAGTGATAAATTTATTTTCACGTTTTTTCTTTATTTGCCATGCTAAGTATTTTCCGGGTTTATTTGCACCTTCAAATGCTTTTTGTTGAAGTTTTTTTAAGTTCCAGTACATCTCTTGGTTCAGAATAGCTTTTGCTTGGTCTTGTAGCATCCAGATTTCCTTTTGCAGTTTCTTTTTCCCTGGTTTATTCTTCAGTTCTTCTTCCTTTGTTTTAATGGCTTGTAGAATATTTTCATATTGCTCTCTCTTCTTTTTATTGTCTTTAGCATTTAGCGATATCAATAGTCCTCTCATCACTGCTTTATATGCATCCCATACAGTTTGGATTTTTACTTCTTTCTGCATGTTTACTTGGAAGTATAGGTCTGTTTCTTCAAGTAATTTTTTAATTATTTCTTGATTGTCTAGTAAGTCCTCGTTTATTCTCCATCTCTTTCGTTTTTTTACCTGCCCAGCTGTCCATAAACACGGATTATGATCTGAAATTATTCTGGGTAGAATTTCCACTTTTCTTGTCTTGAAGGTTAAATTAGTAGTCATCCAAATCATGTCGATTCTTGAATGTGAGTCATGTCTATTAGAATAAAAGGTAAAATCTTTTCCTTGTGGGTTAGCTTTCCTCCAAATATCTTCCAGCTTCTCTTGTTTTATCAGATCAAAAAAATTTTTTGGAAGCTTCCCTAATGTCTCATCCTTTCTTTTAGAGCGCCTGTCTAATTTATTATCTACAGTTCCGTTGAAATCCCCTAACATCATAATTTGATCATAGTTTACATTGTCCAATTCCATTTGAAGTTCTTTAAAAAAAATTTCTTTGGCTCCATTTGGAGCATAAATGTTCACAATCAAAGTTTTCAGTCCTTGCAGTAAAATTTCAGTAGCTAAATATCTTCCATCTTTGTCTTTAAATATTACTTTAGGTTCCAAATCTTTTTTGACATATGTTACAACACCATTCTTTTTATTACTTGCTAAAGAATAAAATTCTTCTCCCAATTTTTTCCTTATTAAATATTTGTGGTCTTGTTTTTTAAGATGAGCTTCTTGTATGCAAATTATATTACATTTTTGTTTTTCCAGCCAATGACCTACCATTCTACGTTTTTGGGGTGAATTTAGTCCATTTACATTCCATGTAAGTATTTTGTAATCCATCTTGATATGTTCTTAAATATCGCCAAAGTCATCTTTATTCTCTCCCAGGAATACGTACATTTCTTCTGTACTTTTAATCACTACTCTGGAGTTGCCATAATAGAAGCTTAGTCCTTGAGGTATTTCCCAACGAAATCTGATTTTTTTCTCCTTTAATTTATCCGTCAGACGCTTGAATTTTTTCCTTTCTTGCAGCATTGCTCTAGGCAATTCTTTCATTACTATAATTTTCTTTCCATCTATTACAAAAGGATCAGTGAAGCACTTCTTGTAGATTTGTTCTTTTGTTCTTTTCATTGTAAATTGGACAACCACATCTCTTGGTATGTTTTTGTCTCTTGCATATGTAGAATTAACTCTATAAACAAGATCCATATGCTCTTTAACAACTTCTTCCTGTTCTTGTAAAAAATCTGCTATTGCTTCTTGCATTCTTGTAAAAATGTCTTCACTCAATTTTTCCTCAATCCCTCGAAATCTCAAATGGTTTTGCATATCTTTATAATGCATCATCTTTTCCATCCTCTCACTCTCTCTCATTGTCTTATGGGTGCTTTCGTCCAGTTCTTTTACTTTAGTTTCTATATCTTGTGTTCTTGTGGATAATTTTTGAAATTCTGCTTTTAATTCCATGAAATTTTTATCTGCTTGAGCCGCTATATTATTAATTTTAACATTTACCTCTCCTATAGCGTCTAACATTTTCTTTTCCATTGCTTCCATAACGGCTAGTAGTTCTTTTTCTTTTTTTGCTGCCATTGTAGGAGAGGACCATGTAGCTGCTCTCGATCTTAGTCCGCGGTCCGTCTTGTCTCTTTAAAAAAGATCGATTTTATCTTGTTTTCCAAGTCGAACACCGATTAGTGCATTCAAACAAGCTATTCTTGCCAAGTCAAATTATGTTGGTTTCAGCCTTCTAAGTTATATAGCCTTTGAGATATTGCAGTTTAAAAATTTTATAAATCCAAAATGGCGGGCGCGACTTCTCTAAGGTTAATGTCAAAGGTTATAGTCTTTTTACCTTACTTCTGGCTTGCCGTAGTTTCCTTTTGTCCCTTCCTTTTATTTACTTGTCTGCTCTCTGCACGTCACTTCCTGTTGTGGTCTTTCTGGTCTGGCAGTATTTAGAGCCCTCTTTACCTTCTTCCGGTTCTTCTCCTTTTCCCTTCTTGTCTGCTCTTCTAGCCGTCACTTCCTAACTCAGTCCTCACGTCTTAATCTCGCGATGCTTGGTTCCCTTCTCCCTCTTTGTCTCGCGATGCTTGGCTCCCCCTCCCGACTCTTCTTAACCGCAGGAATGTTAAACAACTTGTTTTTTTTGGCTTTTTAAGTTCAAATTCGGCTTTTTAGCGCTTCAAAACTGCTCTCATCCAGTCTACAGCAGTCTATTGCTTCACCCGATCTGCTTTTCATCTTTCAAAACGCGGTAATGGTAAGGCAAAAACTTTTTTTTCGTTACCTTTTGTTGTTACTTCGCTTCAGATGTGGTCCCAACGTTTAAACTTTGTCTTCTTTGCCAAGGAATCAGGGGAATTGGAGGTTTTATGCTGAATTTATCAGCTCAGCTCGGCTCCTTAGAGATACTCGCAAAAATCCTCTTCGGCTGCAGTGCTCAAGGTGTCGGAAAAGTCTCCTCCGAGGCTTTCCCTTCACCGAGGTTGCTCAAACTTGGATTATATTGCTTGCTGGTCCTCACACTACCTGTGTGAGGTTGCGTCGGGTGGATTAATCCACCCAAGCTGTCAGGAAGAGCCGCTGTCCGCCTTGCGCATTTGCAAAGCGTGTCAGACCTCCATTCCTCCAACCGGAAACCCCTCTGCTTTCATCAATCTTGATCATATTCTTTTAGGTAGTGGCACAGGCTCTCTCTCTCTCTCTGTCTGTCTAATGTAATCTATCTATGCCAGTCCACACATATCTATACATACACACATTTGGTACATATATATACATTTGGTATGCTGTAGTAATTTGAACAATTAGGCTTTTTAAATCTTTGGTATCATAATTATGTGATTTGCTTTGTTTTAGGTCTTTGGCTATTTCATAGTGGAAGGTGATGCTCTTGCTGCCCAACTTGATGAAGAAAACATGGTTTTCCTGGTATCCAAAAAGCAGCGGATTACAAAAGCAGGTTGGATGTTTAGTCCCAAATATAATTTCTATGTAATTTCTCATGAATATAGGTAGCATAATTAAATTCATGTAGCTACTTTTGTTCTCACATTGCCATATGCTCCATTTGAAGTTTCCTTTTAATGCCAGTTCCCATCATGTTTAAGTTTTCATTCTTCCCAAATGAGTGGAACAGATGATGCTCTTTGTTTCTGTTTCTTTCTCCATCATCCATGCCAGTCTGTTGTTAACTTTAGTTAAGAAATATATTTATTATCATTATCATTATTGTTAGTAGTAGTAGCAGTAGTAGTGTTTCAATTTATTAGTCACCCTATCCCAGCTTACCCCGGGCTCTGGGCGATGTACAAGAGAGGCATAATGCCATAGAACAGAATGGTGCCTCATTGCTGGTAGCCATCCACCTTACCTCAAAAGGTGGGAGCATCCAAAGCAGGGCCTCTGAGGAACGGTCAGGCAGGTTTGTGCGAGAGCAAGCAGTCCTTCAGACATTCTGGTGGCAGGCCATTTCGGGCTATATAGGTCAACACCAGCACTTAGAGTTGTGACTGCAAGCAAGCTGGGAACCAATACAGTCCTTTGGGTACACAGTCTATTCAGCTCAGCCATGCATGGGCAACAATAATTCAGTTATTTTTTTGGGGGGGGCTTCATAAATAGTTTTTTTATTTAAAATCACACACACTCACAAACAAACAGATTTTTAAAGGCCAAAATGTGTCTCAGCAAAACAACTTTCTTATGAAATGATCAACTACAGCAGAGCTCCATTGACAGCAACAAAGTAGCACTCAAGCAAGTCCCAGAAGAAGATATTATTTGGATCACAGAGGCTCAGATTCAAAGTGTTCAAGCTTTTAAAAACATTAATGTTCTTGAATCTCCAAAGACACTATTGTATTAGTTGGAAAATGCACTGTATAACCCTGCTGCAAGACACAGTAAATGAACAGCAGCCATCTGTTCCATTTTACACATCTGTTCCTGTTTACACATCTTTAAGCTGCTCTTTTGCTTAATAAAGCAGCTGTATGCAGAACCAAATGTCTGAAAATGCCCACTCTGCTATTAAGTCCATACCTTGTTTTCACAGCATTGATAAACTTGTAGTGTAATTTGTTGATGGAGTGTGAAATGATATAGTATAGCTGAATCTTGTCAGATCTCAGAAGCTAAGCAGGAAATGGTAAACCCCCTCTGCTTAATCACTTGCCTTGAAAACATTATGGGGTCACCATAAGTTGGCTGCAATTTGACCGCACTTAACATACACAATTTGCTAATACTCCAGAGGGGGAAATAGATATCCTCTCTCTGTGTAGAAGGAATTAAAAAATCAAGAACCAAAAAGGTAAGAAAAAAACCTGGTAGAGGACCAATACTTAAAACCTCATATACACTTATTATAAATAAAAATACAAGTCTTTGTTTTGAGAAAAGTTAAAAAAACATATAACTGCCCAATGAAAGCCTTGTTAACATTTACAAATGACAAGTACACAAGGAACAATTATTGTGACCTAGTGCGTTTTGAGGGTTTTTTTTGTTTGTTTATGCCTTTTTGGTTCTTGATTCAATTTTATTGGGTTAAGTTTCTTTCCCCTCTTTGGTTCTGAAGGAATGAAAAATGCCTGAATAAATGAGTTGTTGTTAAGTTACTGGGACCACTGGTGCAGACTTGTCCGTGGGAGACCAGATATATATATCATATATAATACAGGGAAGCATATTAAAGAACTCTGTAGAGATACAATCCATCCAGCTAATCCACCTGTTGACCTCTCCAGAAAACCCAGAAAACATTTGACACTAGAGTTGCCAGGCATGGGAAGGGGAAGACGGGGGGCAGGGACATGGATGGGCAGCTGTCAGCAACATCATGACATTGCTTCAGGGAAAACCCAAACGTGATGTCACACCTCTCTAGGAATCGCCAGAAACTCCTAAAGAGGACTGATATCACATCCAAGTTTTCTACAGGAAGATCAGTAACAACCCAGATGGGCAGACAGAATGGTGTGAGGTACATTTGTTTGCTTGTTATAGACAGTTTTCAGACATCTTATTAGGGGTTCACCTATGCAAACTCTGATGTCCAAGTTTTCTCCTAATGCCACTCAACATGTGGGAAACAGAAGCTAGGTGGGAGATCCTCTGCCCCAGTGGGGACCTGGCTACCCTGTTTACCACTGAAAGATATATATTCCTGGTAGAAAAATATCCCAGATGCTAACAGCATTAGCCATTCTTAATGTTAGGTGTCTTCCTCCTTGTGTGAAAGCTTTATTTAGGATCTGGTTATTATGAAACACGTCTTTTGCCATAAAAGCAGTTTGTTATTTGTTTTGTTTTTTTATGGGACATTTTTCTACCACAAGACACATTGGAGTGTGACTTGAGATATTAATTCCTCCCCCCCCCCCCCAAAAAAAACTGGGTTAAATCACAGGTGAGGACTCCAATATTGGAATACTCCTCAAGTAAAATTTAAAATCTGCCACACAAAGAAAACAAGCATGGTGGGGTTAGGGCTAGATTAGTTTCCTTACACATGGTTTCTAACTGGAGGGAATTTGATTTTTGATGATTCATTCAGTCATGTGATCCCTACCTGTGCTATGAAGTTTTACAGCAATTAGCATAAATTAAGTATGCTGCAAAATTCTCCAAAATCTTTAAGATGCTTAATTATATCCTGGACCATTCCTTGGCATTAAATCTGTTTAAATATATTTCAGCCTACCTGGTTATGATTCAGAGAACCATATACTTAGTATCTATCTCAGTTTTATCTTTCCCTTCCTCCAAGAAGCACAGGGCAGCATACAGTAGGGTTGCCAACTTCAAGGTGGGACCTGGAGTTCTCCCTGGATTGCTAAATTTTCAAGATTCTCTCCTGGAGAAAATGGCAGCTTCAGTGGGCAGAATCTGTGTTATACCATAGAGTCAAGGAGAAGCTAAAGTCCTAGATCATTTATAAGAGAGTGGATGCTCTAAGATATCCATTTCTCCTGTGGTAAAGGACACTAAAGGCCAGAGGCCAGTTGGGGATTAAGAGACGGATGGGCTGATGTTGTCTGGTATCTTCCAAGGTGCCTTCAAAGTGGATTTTTCTCCTTGACAAAACCCTGATGAAGTTATTAACAGGTTTTTTTAGGCTGAGTGGAACATAACTGAATAGCTGCAAATTATACAAGTGCAGACATTTTGGGTCAAAGAATGAGTATGACATTCAGAGCATACACATACAGAATCCTACAAGTGATATAAGGTGGGAGGAAAAAGCAAGGAGAAGTGATATGGTGTAGGAAATTAATTTTTTAACTTGAATCTTCATGGGAGGAAGTAGAGGAGTTGGAACAGCTGATCAGAAAGGGGAGGGAGAAACTGAGCTTTGAGCTGGACACAACATTAAAAGATTTGACATCACAGTGAGTGACATCACATCCAACTGAGGTCCCTCCCCTCCCCTGACTCTGCCCTCCCCAGGCACTGCCCCAAATCTCCATGAATTTTTCAAGTCCTAGTGACCCCAAGTATATGTAGCCCTCCCCTCTATTTTAGCCTCACAGAAACTTTGTGAGGTGGGTTAGGGTGAGAGAGAAACCAGCTGGTGCAAAGTCACCCAGTTTGCCTCATGGCTGAGTAGCAATTTAGATTGGGGGAGACCTGGATCCTCGTCCAACACTCCAACCATTATACCATCCTGGCTCTGAGAGAGCAACATGTATGAATGTGGATATTTTTGGAACTACTGCCCTATAGTTTTCCATCCCTTCTTACATAACAGGGTTTGCAGTGGTTGCCTCCTGCACACTGCTCTCAACAACTTTTTTTTCTGATATGTGCTTTTATGTTGCGGTGAGTCTAAGGTATTGTGAGTAACCAGAAGCCATGAATTATGGTGACAAAACAGACTAGGAAATCTATCTTCCTATCAAGCCATGCATAAATTACTGGGATAATGGCCAGTTTAAATGGATCAGCTGTGCCTGCAGAATATCTCCCCAGATATGGACGTGATTTCCCTGATAGTTGTAGTTTGGACCATAGGTTAGAGTCAGGTATATATGTCATTGATGCATATATTGTCATGAACATGGAAGGAATAGGCTTCTTTTGTTTAGGGCTATTTTTCTTTTACACACACTTTTACTGATTTAATGGTTTAATCAATTAAGATTCATTAGTCGACTAAGATTGTAATTAGGTGCTAGCCTCAGGAAAGAACTAACTATAAATCATTTTGTAAATCCATTTTGTAAATCCATTATTAAACTTCCTATTTATTCTCTTTTGTGATGCATTAGGCCATCGAGAACTAGTCTGGGGACCACAGTCTCTTTTTTGAAGGGAGAATAGTGTTGTCAGTCTGACAGGCTCAGTCACTGTGAATGAGTTGGAATGAGTTGGGAGAAAGAACAGGAAAAAAATGGGACTTTCTAGCTGGGATTAGCTGGAGCTGGGGTGCAACTTGGGGGGGGGTGTCCAAATTGCACTCATGTGTGAGGTCTTCTTGCAGCAGGAAGCGTCTCCATTTATCAACTTTCTTGCATGTAAAGCAAATATTGGAAATGCAGCTTGAACTTCTACTGCTCTTCCATCTAAAGGAAACTAAATTCAGAATGTCTCACTTAGGGATGCTGCCATGAATGTGTTCTACATCAAACAGTGTGTTCAAAGGTATCAGTCATTTATGAGCCAGTCATCCAGCCTGTTCAGTTTTCATCAAACAACCATGAATGCCTGCCAAAGAGGTTTGCTTTGGGGGTTTGGCAAAACTATGCATGCACAAAGAATCTTCTGATTCAAACTGATTAGCAGCCTTTGGGTCACTAGGGACAACTTAGATGAACACTGAAGGCCCTAGCCTTCTTATTAAAGCACAGTGTTTATTACCAATTTAAATTATTTGTAGTTGTTGTAATTGTCTATTCGTGTGGTAAGGATGGAAGTGTAGTAGAACTCAATTGGGCTGTGTGGGAATGTTCATGCGCAAAAAGCCATTTGTGTTATATTGCATGGTCTGGAAAGAATGCAGTGAAGCAACTTACCAAATAGCCACAAATGGGTCAATTAATAGTCAAACCAATCACTGAAAAATCAGCTCACTGTTTGTGACCAGTGAACAGGATATGAGCCCAAGTTGTGGGTGATCAAACATCACTGCTTTCATTGCTTGAGGAAATGGGAGAATGTTTTCACAAGAAGGTAAGTAGATTGGTTTATAGCAGTCATATTATTTTAATACAAATTATGCATGGGATAGAGCAGGTAGAGAAAGAAGTACTTTTCTCCCTTTCTCACAGTACAAGAACTCATGGGCACTCCGTGAAATTGCTGTGCGGTCAGGTTAGAATGGATAAAAGGAAGTACTTCTTCACCCAAAGAGTGATTAACACATGAAATTCACTGCCATAGGAGGTGGTGGCAAGTACAAGCATGGACGGCTTCAAGAGGGAATTGGATAAACATATGGAGCAGAGGTCCATCAGTGGCTATTAGCCACCAGGTATAGATAGGATCTCTCAGTCTGGAGCAAGTGATGCACTGTATTCTTGGGGCTGGGGGGGCAACCATGGGAGGGCTTCTAGAAGAAGAGAAGAGACTGGATTTATACCCCACCCTTCACTCAGAGTCTCAGAGCAGCTTACAAACTCCTATCCCTTCCCCTCCCCACAACAGACACTGTGTGAGGTAGGTGGGGCTGAGAGAGCTCTTTCCAGAACTGTCCTTGAGAGAAGAGCTCTGACAGAACTATGGCTACTGTCCTAGCCCCACTGTTAGCCCGACTGCTCTTTTATGTTATAAATATTTGTGGGAATCTTAGCTCTTAACAATATGCAGCAGGCGTTGCGGATCTCCACCTGTGTCTACAGAGGCTGCGCTTCACCGAGACTTCCCAGGAACTGCCACAAGACTCAAGTTAAGGGTTATAAAGATAAGGTGTTTACTATAAAAATGATAAAAGATTCATAAGCAATATTACACAATCATACACACGTTTACACAGATCTAAGAAATTAGGTAGAATTACAGAGACGTTTGCATGAGCAGGAGAATTGATGGTATCCGTCGGGGGTGATATTTACCTATATAGGAATCTAGCGGAGTCTGTCTGGAAAAGTATCTTTGGACAAAGGACAAAGGATCGTGGTTCTGGACCAGCAGAGGCCACGTGGTGGATCCAAGTGGTGCACCCAAAGATCCATGAGGGAGGGAGGAAGAACAAGCAGGAATGGGGAGGAAAATTTATTCTGACCTGTGACTCTTGGGGAGCAGTATTTATTGGGAGATTGGTAAGGTATGGGACCTTCCCAGGAATGCCTATAGATGGTCCGTTCTCTGTCCCTAGCCACTAAGAGGGTCCTATGGGAGTGGTCAATATTTAGATCTACCTGATAGTCAGGACAGGATGTTGATGTCAGCTGCATCTGGCGTGATCTTCTAGATGAAAGTGGGTCCCTGGGTGGCAGAACTGGTCCAGCAGGAAGCATCATGCTGTTTTCACACCCTCGTGTGAAGTCCTTTGATATAGAAGGGACTTGTAGGAGGGGGTTCAAGCCTGTGAACGTGTATGGAGTTCCTTCTCTCATGGAGTTAGTGGTATATGTCTCTAGCACATGGCTTTGTGTGTGTGTGTGAGTGTCTTTGTGCTTTGTAACAACCTCCAGGCTGGAGGTGGTAACCACAGAAAATGGTGTTTTAAACCTTCATTGGAGGCATTTGCCACCATCTTCCCACTGGTCACCATGTGCACTATTTTAACCCACATAACTGGCAGCATAGTCCATTCACTGATCTCATAAATCACCAGAAAAGTCCACAATAATGTTGCTCAGGCTTACACCACTGCTGGACCTCGTGATGGCACCTGGTATTTTTTGGCCACTGTGTGACAGAGTATTGGACTGGATGGGCCATTGGCCTGATCCAGCATTGACTTCTTTTATGTTCTTCTGTTCATATGATCTTTGGGACATGGCATATATAGAGAAGAGAAAAATATGTATGCCACCCTGGGCTCCTTGGAAAAAGGGCAGGATAGCAATGTGCTAGATATATAGTATCTGTGTGATACCTGTGATTCCTTATTATATATTCTGTGCACGGTGATGTGTATCTGTAACAGTTTTAGCAGACATAATAATGGCAGCAGAAAACTCATATTCAAGTAACCAATGTCATTAAAATCTAATTTTATCATTGTAAACCATTTTTATCACCTTGTACTTGAGCCTCGAAGTTAGATGACTCATATCTTTCTTTTAGTTGTTATCTAATTCCTAAACATTTTATTGTGGTGTATCTTTTTTAAAAATGAATCATTTTGTCTTTGGCAGGAGTCAAGAGACGTGATGTAATAAAGTGCATGGTAAAGATATCACAGCTGGATTTTCTGGTAACAGCATCTCAGAAAGGAACACTAACTATTTTTAACAGCCAGGTAATTTTGAAGCAACTTTCATTTTTCTTCATTGTAGTAACCTTTCCTAATATGAACAGAATGTGCAAATGTTTCTTCTTCCCCCACTGACCACAATATTTGCTCACCTTCAGCTTGTTTTCTCTGAGAAGGCCCAGGCCGCTATGCTTGCTGTTGCTAGAGTAATTAAATAGGCCACTCACAGGCAAGGGCGGGGCTTCTTCATGCTCAGGGAACTTCCCCAGGGATGCATACAAAACAGTTTGTCAAATTTTTAAAAAACACACATCTCAGAAAGCATGATGAGAGCTGAACATGCTCATTGCTTATCAGGAAATATGGTGGTTTCCACATGGAGATAGACTTGCACGGTTTGCTCACTGCTGATGCGGCTGCTGATAAAGCACAGCAGCAACAGGACTTCTACTTGGCAGGTTTCCCTGCAGTTTCTTTGCCCCAGTCTCCAAGCTGTAGCCACCTCCACTTCCCCTGTGGGTCGCCAGGGCTCTTTAATTTTTTTAGAAAAATCAGCACTAAGATATTGTTCTATCAAAATAAGATTATACCAGTAGCTCTACCAGGTTCTCTGAATTTATTTATTTATTTCTATATTTATGTATTTATTTAATTTATTATACTTTTATCCCGCCCTCCCTGCGAATGGGCTCAGCTTTTATTTCCCAGCTTTTATTTTAAAAAGTAAGTCTAGGCCATTCCATTTCATTGATATGCCTTTTCCTTTATATCTCTACAATGGAAAGGGTTAGAAACTTTTCAAAATGAAGGCTGAGAATTCATAGAACCTGGTACACATATTGGTATAATGTTGTATTGATATAACAATGTTCTAGGCCAAATATTTGAAAAATAAAAACCCCACTAGAGGTAGGAGGATGAAAAGGCTGCTGCAGGGACAAGGTTGGGGAAAATGGCTGCCATGTAGGCCAGAGAGTCTGAATTTTTCCCCGTACACACCAGCCATCTGGTTTTACTGCAGTCTTTCCCCCAAAAAAGCAAGTTTGAGAAACAATGAGAAAAGCTGAGGGAGTTGAGGCAAACACTATGTGCAAATGGAGTATTTAAAGTTTGAAAGCAAGAAATTGCAAGTAGATAAATGGATACCGCTTTGGTGGGAAGGTAACAGCGTTCTGTGTGCCTTGGCATCTAGTCATGCTGGCCACACAACCACAGAGAAGTCTTCAGACAGCGCTGGCTCTTTGGCTTGGAAACAGAGACAAGCACTGCCTCCTAGAGTCAGATTCAACTGGCTTTTGAGCAAGGGAAACCTTTACCTTTTATGAGCATGAACCAGCTCATGAACTAAAGTTCATGATGAATTTTAGCCGGTTCATGGCAGGACTTGCATCACAAACATTCCACAAACTTTCAAGCAGTTTGTGAATGGATACATTCCCAGATAGACTGTAGAGCTTAACAGGCACAGCTGGCTGCCAATAACTGCTGCCGGAATGTTAGTGCAAGCATCCGTGACCATGTAGTCACAGATGATGTTGCTGCCATCCACCCACTCCCTCAGGCTACTCTGTATCATGGTGGTGATGTTTTAAGCCATGTGGTCTGCATTCATCCCCTGCACATGGAACAGAACCACTTTGTAGCCCGGTGCAGGAGTGTCCCCTCTTGCATCCTGGGCCATGCTCTGATAGTGCTGCTGGCTGCTCCAGAGATCTGCCGTGAAATACACGGTTAAGCCTTGCACTCTGGAAAGCTGCGCCTTGACTCTCACCACTGCAGCTCATGAAAGGATACATCCTCCTCCATGAGGGAGAAGGGCTGGCCATCCACAGCAACCATCTTGTTGATGAGGCGAGGGACTGCTTCCTGGGCCCTCCATGTAGCCCTTTTGATCTCTTGGAGGATGGCCCACCTTGATGTCCCACCCACGGAACCCTGAGTTCAGGGAGCCTTTCTTGGAGGGGCCTTCTGCTCCCTCTCCATTTCTCCCTGCTGAGAGGGAGTGGGCCTCTCCTTACTCCACTTTTGCCTGAGTAGGAAACATTCCATTCAAGTGACACTTCTCACAAGAAAGCCCCAGGTATTTTCTCTTCATGCAGATCCACAAAGGAATAAGCTGCTCAGTGTAACACACATCAGTACAGCCTCAGTGGCAGGTTGATCTGCACAAAACAAAAGTGTCATGCTCTGTGCATTCCTTGTAAGGATGAGTGTGCAAGCATGCAAAACAGAATATGTATCCTTATGTCAGTGTAAGTGAGAGTATGTTTTGCAAGTATGTGGCAGCATACGTGTGGTAGGGTATGAGAGTGAGAGTGTGTGTTACCATTTAAGTGTTCAAGTGCAACAATGTGTATGTACTTCTGCAAATGGGTATGTATATGTACACATGCTCAAGCATCTGTGTCTCAGAATCATAAATCCATCCCGCTTCATTAGCCATTCAACTGTGTATTTATTAGGCATGGTTGGGCACCTGCTGGTTTGGCTCATGTACTGTTCACTGGTTGTGTGCAGGAAGCTGATCTTTCATTAAGCTGTTTGGATGTATCCAAATGAATTTGTGTCATTACATTAAATTACTGAGAAATTATACTGATTTCTCATAGCAGTCCCCTCCCCTCCCCTCCCCTCACCACTTGTCCTCTGCCACTTCCAATTTTAAAAGGCAGATAATTAAAAGAAAAAAAAATTAGACTTACTATTTAGGTGTCTCTGTGTGTCTTCAGTGTCTGCTTTTCATTATCATGAATTCATTTCTCTCTCCATTTACTGACATGGGAGGAGTATACTACCTTTTTTTTTTTTTAGTTTGAACCAATGAACACTATCATGACATGGAACCCGAAATATTGTGTAACGGTAGAAATGGTATAAAGTGTAATAGTTAATGGGGTTAATGGCAACTGGAGCAAGCTGTTCAGAGGCTGACAACTAGAACTTCAGCTGCAGCAACCTGGCCTTGTAGAATAAGTGATTACGGTGTAGGCATAAAACTCAACACAAACTTTGACAATGATCATCAATGTGATCTGGTCATTTTTTGATCAATGGCATTGAGAGAGATAAATTTAACTGACAATCAGATCTGGGTTAACATTTGCAGCATTCCTCATTTTAATATTACTTGTTGTAACCAGTTTAAGAGTGATAACAACACCAGGTGCTTGGAAGAAGAAGAAAAAAGCTATGCTAATGAATTCCCATGTGTTATCTTTTAAAATGTTCTACACAACTCTGGTATAAGGCACAGCAGACAAATATGAGCCATCTGTGTGAGAATCTGTAACTTTATGAGTATGTATGTCTAATATAAACTATTAAAATTTGTGAAAATGTGGTTATATTTCAAAGCAGCAATAACAGGGGTTTTATTTAATGAGAGCATAATGTGCATAATTGGAGTAAACAGTGGTGATTTTTGTGGGTGGTTAAGCCAAACAGAGGCATTACTGAAGAAATGTATCTGAAAAACAACTCATCTGTCAGCTCGCATAGCCTGCTTCTTGTACACCAAGGGAAGTCGACATTCTACAAAGCAGAGCTCTACAAAATAAATCCCCCAAGTAGTTCAGATAGTTCTTTGCTGCTGCTGTTGCCTCAGACTTCCCACTGGTGCCATGTTGACATCAGTGCCTCCATTTTATAGCCAATTTCTCACCCTGTTCTTTGAAAGCTTTACACAGAAACTTTGAATCATGCTAGCACAATCCCTACCTGCTGTTTTGAAAATGATTAGGGCACCACTTTTGCTAATCCCTTGGCAATCCGTTAGAGGCATTCTGAGCTGTAATGATTGTTCATGTAGAGGAGAAAGCAGAAAAAGGGGATCTGTGATGTGAATGAGCATCAGGTCTGACTGGTAGGGAAGGCGACACAAGTCTGTGCCTGGCATCAGTGCCATTGGTTGGGTCTGAGCCCAACTAGCCCTATGGGACTGCCAGCACTACTGGGGTTTAGCTTGGTTTGTTTCTGGCTGGCAATGATCCTCCAGTGCAGCAGCCCACATAGAACTTTTCCAAACAGTCAAAGGGTCAATCTGTCCCTTTGTGTATATTGAGGAATAGATACTCTGACAAATTGCATGGGATGCGTACATACGTAAAATGCAAGGGAATAATGGGAAAGGAAACTTTTGTGAGTGGACAGTGGAGATTATTTATATAAGGGAGCCTTTCAGCAGTACATATGCTTTCAAATACCTGGGTGTGAGTGTTAGGTGCCATCAAGTCTCATGGAATAACATCAGTAACTGAAACATAAACTCAAAATGGTTAGAATTTTTTTTTGAAAAACAATGCTGATGATCATTGGCTTACTGATTGGCCTGTATGAGTGTTAAGTGCCACTGAGTTGCTTCCAACTTACAGGGACCCTATGAATTAATGACCTCCAAAATGTCCTATCATTGATAGCCTTGCTCAGGTCTTGCAAACTGAGGTCTGTGGCTTCCTTGATTGAGTCATTCCATCTGTACACCACATTGGTCAGGCCCCATCTTGAGTACTCTGTGGAGTTCTGGAGGTCTCACTTCAAAAAGGATGTGGACAGAATGGAGCAGGTGTAGAAGAGAGCAACGAGGATGGTCAGGGGCCTGGAGACCAAGCCCTTGGTCACACACACTGCTACCCAGAAGGGTGTCCTTATCTAGTATGTATGTTTCTAGGCTGCTCTAGGTTGATTCTACATTGAGCAGGGGTTTGGACTAGATGACCTGTACAGCCCCTTCTAGCTCCATGATGGAGAAGAGGATGTTAGGGTTTTTTATACATGGTAACAGTGTGTTGCATTATACACTAACTTTGTGATCTCTGACTGCATTCCTGTGCATTTTTACTTTGGACTAAGCTCCTTTTCACTCAGTAGCACTTTGTAAGAACACTTCTAGGCCACCTTGCCATAAGATCATGCCTCAACAAAAACACAAATACAGTCATAAATGTTGTCATTCTCTCTCTCTCTTTCTCTTTCTATATATAATATATATATATATGTATATATATATGTGTGTGTGTGTGTATCTATATCTATATCTATATATATATATATAGTTGGGGTTACAGTTGGTAATCTTTTTAATTCTATTTTTCTATCTCTTTGTACATTTTTAAAGAATTTTTAAAAATAAATTTATTTTTTAAAAATTATTAAAAATGTTGACATTTCCATTTGAAAACATTTAAAATATGAACACCACCATTTAAAGCCAAGCATAAGTTTTTAATTAAAAGTCCTCCTGAAATTAAAAAAAAAAAGTCTTCAACCGGCATTGGGAGTTCACCAGGAAGGCAACCAAGTAGAGCTTCAGAGGTTAGGAGGTCTTTGCTTGGATCTCCACCACATATAACCTCAGAGAATGTGCAGTTTCTGCTGCATAGCCATGTCTGGTAGTTTCAGAGTACAAATGGGTATTGGACTGTATGTTGATTTATAGACACTGCCCTGATGGCACACTGTTGTTTCCTATTGTCTTGCTAAGAAAACATGGGCCAGCAGGAACAACATTTCTTACTTTTTCTTGAGCTGAGCAGGCTGAACAAATTTTAAGTTTTATTTCCAGCTACTCATTACTATGTTTTGTTCCCATTTTCCAGATGAGAGTGATGACAACCACCAGCATTCCAGTAAGTTTAGTATTTCGAACATATTCAATCATAACTAGAAATTAATTAACTGAAATACTGAAACTATTTATTTAATCTTTTAATTTCTCCTAATGTTGCATAGTGAAATATTTGCTATTTCTCATTTGAGTATGATGATACTATGTCTGAGGATGAATAAGAAAACCATACTACATAAAGTATAACACACAAACACACATTATTTCCGTAGTCCCCTTTAACTCTTTGAGTTGCAGTAAGTGGTATTAAAGATCATTTCAGTTACAACAGTAACACTAAGAAAAGTACAGACTAAAACTGTTTCTAATTAAATTGTGGTTTACTGACTAAAGTGCATTGCTATATTACCCATGCAATCCTAAACAGAGTTACCTCCTCCAAAGCTGATTGACTTCAGTGGCCTCAACTTAAGAGTGGAAGTTATAGCCCCAAACACTCATAGGGTACAAAAATCAGTTTTAGGTCTGTGTCTTAAATACATCTGAAAAATAAACTGCAAGAATGATTGTGGAGGACTTTCAGCCCAAGGTCAAGAGAACTTTAGCTGCTTAAATCCACTGAGGAGCTTCCAGAAGATGGAATGAAAGAATACAAGAATGGATCTCGCCTGACATCTCTTTATTTTTGAGCACATAAAGTAAGTTTCTGAGATGAAAGATCTCATTTGGTTGAACAGTTTGTATAATGAAGTTCTGCCCCTCTATTCTGGAAGTATGTCATCAGGTTTCATAAGCCCAGGTTTTGCTGAGCTCTTTGTAGAACTTGCTCATTTCTATGATGTATTTTAAAACTGATTCTACATAATATTTGATTTGTAACACAAAGTGAATATTATTTTAAGCCGTGGAATTAGGTACATCTTTAATGCTTTAAATAGGTTATATAAGTAGCACACTATTTAAAGCATATAAAGGATTTTTAACAGAACTAAATGAGAAAATGAGTTTTTCTTAGGATTTCATGAGTGCCTGCTTCCATTATTAGCGATGAGGCAAAAGCTTGCATATTAGACTGTTCTGTGGCAAATTTTGGTGGTTTCAATTATTTGCATAAGTTCTAGTTAATTTAAGAACCCAGAAATAATAATTTTGACACAGCAATTTGCTTCCACCAGCAGTCCCTTTTAGTCCCATCTTGTGTTTTGTAAGGATTTCCCCCCCTGTAGGAAATATATATATATATGGCTAAATTTGCGGATGACACAAAATTGTTCAGGGTGGTAAGAACCAGAGAGGATTGTGAGGCACTCCGAAGGAATCTGTCGAGGATGGGTGACTGGGTGTTGATGTGGCAAATGGGTTCAATGTGACCAAGTGCAAAGTGATGCACATTGGGGCCAAAAATCCTAACTATAAATATACGTTGATGGGGTTCGAACTGGCGGAGACTGACCAAGAGAAAGATCTTGGAGTCATAGTAGATAACTCAATGAAAATGCTGAGACAGTGTGCGACTGCAGTAAAAAAGGCCAACTCTATGCTGGGGATTATTAGGAAAGGAATTGAAAACAAATCAGCCAGTGTCATAATGCCCCTGTATAAATCGATGGTGCAACCTCATTTGGAATACTGTGTCTGGTCTCTACACCTCAGAAAGTTTATTATAGCACTGGGGAAAGTGCAGAAAGGGGTAACTAGAAGGATAAAAGGGTTGGAACACTTTTCCTATGAAGAAAGGTTAAAGCGCTTAGGGCTCTTTAGCTTAGAGAAATGACGTCTGAGGAATGACATGATCACAGTTTACAAGATTATGCATTGGATAGAACAGGTAGAGAAAGAAGTACTTTCCTCCCTTTCTCACAATACAAGAACTCGTGGGCACTCCATGAAATTGCTGAGCAGTTAGGTTAGAATGGATAAAAAGAAGCACTTCTTCACCCAAAGAGTGATTAAGACATGGAATTCACTACCACAGGAGATGGTGGCAGCTACAAGCATGGATGGCTTCAAGAGGGAATTGGATGAACAAATGGAGCAGAGGTCCATCAGCGGCTATTAGCCACAATGTATAGATAAGATCTCTGTCTGGAGCAAGTGATGCTCTGTATTCTTGGTGTTCGGGCGTGGGGGGGGGGGCGTGGGAGGGCTTCTAGTGTCCTGGTCCCATTGCTGGACCTCCTGATGGCACCTGGTATTTTTGGCCACTGTGTGACACAGAGTGTTGGACTGGATGGGCCATTGACCTGATCCAATATTGGCTTCTCTTATGTTTTTATGTTCTTATATATATCTTTATGTATAAAAACAGGTGTCCTGATTGACTCATCAATGCCCAACCCAAACCCCTGGATCTAGAAACGTGAAATTCATGGAGTGCATTCCTTCCATGACATCAGTTCCCACTAAGAAGGGATTCCTTCTTAAGGGGGTGAAAAGGAGTAAAATGTGTTTTCCCAAAGGGGTAAAGCTTTGCTGTCTGCCTGACAGGCTGCTGCCTACTTGCACCATCCTCTCTCTGACTGGTCAGATGTGGAGCTCAGCGTTCTGAGTTAAAAACAAGTTACCAGAGACTGCAGACAGTTGGTATTCAGAGAAGTTCTGTCTACTGTGTAATAACATCAGTGATTAAAGACCTCTGAATAGGGTTTTCTCAAAAAAGTCAGTATTGCTATACAGTTCATGAATGTTCATGGGGAGATGCTACAGGACCTTTCTAGGAGCCATTTTGATATGTGGCTCCCTTGTGAACCTGAAGAAGTGTCCAACAGATTACCCCACCCACTCATACCATCAGATAACCCCTTTGAGTACAGGAGGCTGCAGTTCCCCCTCAAGGTCTGCTTTGCTATGACCATCAACAAGTCCCAGGGACAGACGCTGAAGGTGGCAGGACTTAATGGAAGACTGCTTCTCACATGGGCAGTTCTACGTGGCCTGCTCCAGAGTGAGCTCACCCAGCAGCCTGGTGACCCTAGCCCCTGAAGACACAACCACCAATGTGGTCTGCAAAGAGGTCCTTCAGTAGAGGAAAAAAAGTTGCACTTATTTCTCACTTCATTTTTTACATTACAAACTTCTCCTTTGTAATTCCTTCAACAAACTTCATCGGTTTTCTCCATCAACACACTTTGCATTATTCAAACACCTTTGTGAAGCTTGGATACTGCTATTATATTACAAGACCAATTCAAAAAACCAAAAGACCTGTCCTGAACCACACACAAAAAAAATCTCCCCAGAAATGTTATAACTGGATTTAAGGCAGTTAAATACCAGAGCGAAGCACAGGTTTCAAGGTTGTGTGTGTGTATAAACTAATTTGCTTGTCTTTGAACATAGTTTTTCCTTTTTTATTGTTACATTTATGTCATGTCATTTATCTTTCTGTCATGTTCCTACATTGCTTCAGCGTACCTGGTTTGGGACTGGAAGTTTTAAATGAGGGTAATTTTTACAGTTAACACTCCTGAATATATAGCTAAACAGCTGGAGAATCCGTCTGTATGTCTATCAGCCTCATCTGCTGCTTTAGATAACTGGGTGTATGGTACATTTGCAGAAGAGAAAAACAATGATTAAAGAAGGGAAAAACAAGGACAGAGTTGCATCTTCCTTCTCGATGATTTGCTGAAATGTTTACTAACAGGGATGTGGATTAACAAAGAATTTGGAATCTTTTAGCAAGATGAAAAAATGTATTTAGTGCTACATTTTTAGTCATTAAACAATAATTATTTTTGAACAGTCCAGTAAAGAAGCTGGCAATGTGAAGGGCTCAACTGGAAAACAAGATCAAAGCTCTGAAACAGAAGAATGGCTTCAGGGAAGTGGACAGCAAAAAAATAGTAAAAGAAATGAAATTGTTTCAGGGTGAACCAGAAGGCTTTTTTAAAATGAGGGATTGAGAACACTGTGATTATGTTAATCAGATTTATGTCTGATGAATCAAGAAAAATAAGAGGTCTCATGAAGGAGGATTCCCCCCCCCCCAGACTCTGAAGAATCACTCCAGCATGGAGGAAAGTATGGGATACTTTAGCAGATGACAGTAACAGAGCGTGTAATTAGGATTCTGCTTCATTTTGAAAGACAACCAGATGCTAATCAGTCAACAAAGACATTTTTTCCCAATAGAGGCAAGAAAAGAAGATTTCAATTAAACGAGAAAAGAAGATTTCAATTTGCCATTTATTGGACAAAATTGATACCAAGGACCAGTAAGATTAATGAGAAGGGAATTGCCATTGGTTCCTTTTCCTCAGTTATGGGTCAGGACAAACATTACTAAATATACACATAACTGGAGAGGGAAAAGCTACTGAAGAAACTATGAGTTGAGTACAACAGCTGTTATCTTTTTATACCCAATTTAAGATTTGTTCTTCAGGACAAATGGATGCATCCAAAATAAATTTGGAAAAGCCAAGAGTTTCGTCCTAAGCAGAGTTACACCTTCTGCAATCACAATTATTTCAATTTTTAAAAATATTGCCCCCCTAGTTTGTTGTTCACAATAGTCTTGATGCTGTGAGTGAAGTAAGGAGGCAACTGAATCATAATACATTACTAGCTTTGTTATCAGGCACTCGTGGGGAAGGGGGGTTGCTGGTTGATCAGAAGTGCTGGATAGTCAGGTTCATTGCTCTGCCTCATCCTCCAACTAGAGAAATCTGTACCTACCAAGCCCGATCCCATTGGGACCACTATGGGAACTGCACCAATATGTGGTGGGACTCTTCTCCTCCCAAGCCACAGAGCCATCCTACACAGCAGGCAGGCAGTTTGAGGCAAACTGAGGGGAAAGGAAGCACCTGAGGATGACATCAGTTGGCAGAGCCAGCTATCAGGAACGGAGCACCAGCTGGAGACATCAAGATGGCTGCCTAGAGAGGTAGGCGTGGGATACTCATGTGCCCAAAGAGTGTAGCAGTGACTCATGTGGAGGAGCTTGTCCTCTGGGCAATATTACTTAACTGAGCTTTCTGAATGTTCAAGTGCCTAATAACAAAGCTTTTACTGTAAATGTGACTATGACCTTATGTGTGAGATCATTACCGTTAAGTTTTCTGGGAGAATGTTTCAGTAGGGGCTATATAAGCAAGAACAAATATGATATTGTTCTGAATACCAGTCCCACACTCCCCTGTATGCATCCTCATGGAGTTTTTTTCTTGACAAGCGAGGATGATAATATATAGGTACAATTCTGCTTTGAAGCCTGTTTTGAAATAAAAATAGTTTCTTTTTGTGGCCTAAATGAAGACTGTATCTAAAAGATTCAACACATTTTTAAGTATAAAATTAAAGAGGTGTGTGATGCTGGTTTAGATTCATGCTTGATGTAACATCATTGTACAAAAGCATTCCCTAATGTTAAGCATTGGGAATAGCTGAGGAGATGACCTAGTGATTATTTGTTTGTTTGTTTGCATTATTTATTGTCTGGCTTTCTCACGGGGGCTCAAGACAGATTTCACAGAGTAAGTCAATAGAATCAACAGAATAGAACATCCAATAAACAATACAATAGGATTTGTACTGCAGAAATCTGGAACCAACCAGAAATCTGAAAACAAAACTGAAACAAAGTATAAGTATGGTGGTAATATTTCATGGCTGAGATGGTAGTCAGAATTCTTTGTTTTCAATGCTAATGTTTTTGGGAAACAAAAGAAGTTGCAACAGCTTCTTCTGTGGCATCTGAGCGCCAATTTGTTTGTGGATCCATTTGAGGATGTATATATTTAGTCTCTGACTAATCCTTATGCCAAAGGCATTAAATGTTAGTTGAGATACATTGCTGGCACATTTGTCATTTGGCAAGAGGAAGGTATTCTAACTTGGACATACACAAGAAACATTAACATCAAATCCAATTTGATGGTGATATTTGATTCAACCAGAATATACAATTAGATCCTTAGACAGTAGAATAGAAAAGAAGGGATTGCTTTCCAAACCACTGTTAGTTAAACAACTTGAAAACTGAAGTTTGATCGTATCCACCCTGGATTGTTATTATTCTTATTTAATTACAAAAATTGTATCCCACCTTTTTGCCCAATCAGGGACACCAAGGTGGCTGAAAATTAAGAGCAAAAGCAGTTTAAAAATAAAATGATATATCAAAACACCACCAGAAATTAAAACATAGGGCAGGGCAGACAGGTCATTGAGGAAATGCTAAAACAAAAATAGTTTCAGCAAATGGTGAAGGGCCATAACAGAAGGGGAAAAGGGCATGGCTCAGTGGTAGAGCATCTGCTTGGCATACAGAAGCTATTAGGTCCAATCCCTGGCATCTCCAGTTTATTTTATTTAAAATATTTATTAGCCACCTTTCTTCCTTATAGAGCTCAAAGTAGCTTACAACATAGATAGAACACATAAAATAAAATACCTTAAAAACATAAAAACCAAAAATTAAAATCACAACTCAGGATTGTTGTGACCTAATGTGGTCCTATATAACACCATCTTCAACTGCTCCTAAAGTCTGAAAGTGATGGGGCCAGGCATACCTCCCTGGTGAAGTTGTTCATTAATTGTAGAATTGCAATTGAAAGGACCCTCTCATGTACCCAGTTAAACAAAACAGGCAGTAGGTGGTGTGAAAGGCCCCTACCTGAGACTCTGGAGAGCAACTGGCAGTCTGAGGTCCCGGCCACACGAGCAAGATAATCTGGGGGGGAAGTGAGGCAATTTTGCCTCGCAGCAATTTGACCCACAGCTGCATGATCACACAGGTCTGTGAAGCTGCCAGTGCAACTCGCCGCTGTGTGATCAGACACAACCGCGGGCAAGTTGGGGGTTTTTTTTGTCATACATTTCTGATTCGCTTATTGGCTTAAACTGGGGGTCAATGAATCGCTTCTCCAACCTGAGGGCTTCCGCTGGCAGTATGCGATGATACACATACTGAGAAGGGGGAAAAAAAACAATGGCATGGCATCGGGATAGCCTGATCAGACTATCCCTGGTGCCACAAGTTCGCGCTGGAGTGATCACACAGGGAAAGTCCGACTGTGGGCTGCAGCAACCCGTTTGACACTGGAGTTTAACTAGTGTGTTTTTTACTCTGCTTCTCTGGCAGAGCAAAATGGCTTGCTGATGGATGCGGGATGCCTCCCACATGTGCTGGTATGATCGCGCCAGTTTGATCCTCCAGTGAGTCGTCCCTCTCGGACGGCAAATGGGTGCATATGATCGGGGCCTGAGTTGCCAGTATTGACTTTGATGAACCAGTGGTCTAATTCAGTTTACAACAGCTTCATGTATTCAAGGAGACAGGAGAGTATCCCTGGGGAGGGAGTTCTATCATTTTGGCACCATGATGGAGAAGACCCTCTTTCACATGTTCACCAGCCTGACATCAGAAGGAGGGAGTACCCAAAGCTGAACCTCAGAAGATGAATGTAGGTGGTTATGTAGGTTTGGGCTGCTGTTGTCATTCTTAGACCCTATAGTGCAATAATACCTTGTAGTCCATGCAGTTGGATATTCCTGCAATAAACTCCATCTTGAGGAAACAGTCAGAAGCCTTGATAAGTATTGGAGTCGGGAGTCCATGGAGTAGTGAAACAGCTAGATCTTTATTGCTGGTCTGGATGAAGCATACAACCCAGGGCTCCAAGCCCTCCTTTTATGCTGGTCAGGGACAATCCCCTGACCTCACCCAACTGGCCTGATAGGCTATTAGAAGTCTATTTACATTTCATAGGTTCCCTGGGAGAAACCTAGGTACAGGATTGGTGGCCGGTTTGAATCCACCTGGCCTTTGTTCTACCTGGCTGAAGCTCAGGTAGTTTCTTGGCCATGTGCTCTGGCCATGCTCTGGCCATGTGCTCTGGCCATGCGGTCGCAATGAAGAGAGCACATGGCGACCGCATGGTCAATACATAACACCCCTCCCTCCATAGTCCAGAACCCCTCTGCACACATAGTCTTTGAGATAGTCCGGGCGTCTGCGCTCACGTCCAGAGCGCCGGGGGGTTGTAAGGCGGGGTGTGTTGCTAGTGTCGGCAGGTTGCGGTGTGGGTAGTTGTTCTGCTGGCGGGGCCTGTCTGCTCGGGGGTTGTTCAGGTGTGGATGGTGCGACTGCTTCGTCCGCGGGCAGGAGCGGCATCTCCGCAGTCTCCGGATCAGGGTCTGGCGCTGCTTCTGGAGTCGTGTCGATGTCACGGTCTGTTGGTGCAGGGAGTTCGGGGGCCTGGGTATCATCGTGGTTCTGGGTACGGCGTCGAATCTGGTCAATGTGCCGTTTCCAGACTACGCCATCTTCCGTAAGGACCTCATAGGAATAAGGCCCTGTGACTCGGACGATCCTCGCGGGGAGCCATGTTGGACCCCGCGCGAAGTTCTTTGCGTATACGGGGTCTTCGGGAGCAAATCCTCGGGCAGCTGGCCGGTCCTCCATTGTCGGGTTCCCCTCGATTGCTCGGTCGGGATGTAGGCGGTCCAAGACGGTTCCCAGTCGTCTTCCCATCAGAAGTTCGGCTGGCCGGCGCCCGGTCCCTGAGTGGGGTGTGTTCCGTTGGCAGAACAGGAACTTGTACAGCTGCTCTTCCCAGTCGCCATGCTCCATCTTCTTTAACGCGTCCTTCGTTGTCCTCACCATGCGCTCGGCCTGGCCATTGGTTGCGGGGTGGAATGGAGCAGAGCGGATGTGGCGCAGACCGCAGGCTTCCACAAACCGTTGAAACTCGCCGGAGGTGAAGGCGGTCCCGTTGTCGGTCACGAGAGTTTCTGGCATTCCGTGTGTCGCGAAGATCGGCCAGAGACTTCTTAAGGCAGCGTTGGTGGAGGTCGAAGCTACCGGCACTACCTCAAGCCACTTGCTGTAGCTGTCAACAACGATAAGAAACAACCGGCCCTGGACTGGTCCCGCGAAGTCTAGGTGCAGGCGGGACCAGGGCTTGTTAGTAGATTCCCAGGATCGGACAGGAGCATGTGGCGGATCTGGCCGTGACTCCTGGCATTTGGTACACTTCTGGACCCGCCCCTCAATGTCTTTGTCCAGGCCTGGCCACCATACGTAACTCCGGGCCAGAGCTTTCATGCGCACAATTCCCGGGTGAGCCTCGTGGAGGGCCTCTAGCACTTGGGGCCGCAGGGGCCCGGGGATCACCACTCGAGATCCCCATAGCAGGCATCCCTTGTGGGCCGATAGTTCGTGCCTGCGTGCCGTGAAAGCGGCAAAATCTGGTCCCGGTTTTTCCGGCCACCCCCTTCCCACCCAGTCTGAGACACGGGAAAGGATGCGGTCCCGCCGCGTGCGACGGGCCACATCTGATACCTGTACGGGGCGCTCCGGTAGATCCTCTAGGAGCGCGACGTGGAAAGCGGGAGCCGGATCAGGGTCGCAGGACGGGAGGGGAAGACGGCTGAGGGCGTCTGCATGACCCATCGCCTTCCCCGGGCGATGTACCAATTCGTAGGAGTAGCCTGACAAAAAAATTGACCACCGCAGGACCCGCGGGGACAGCATGTGAGGGGTCTGCCTGTGGGGGGCAAGGAGACCCAGCAGCGGCTTGTGATCTGTGGCCACGGTGAACGACCGTCCGTAGAGAAAGTCGTGAAATTTCCTGACGCCAGCTACGATTGCTAGGGCCTCCTTGTCGATCTGGGCGTAGTTCCGTTCTGCCGACGACAGGGTCCTGGAGTAGTAGGCAACCGGTACCTCCTTTCCGTTGGGTAGCCGGTGTCCCAAGACCGCCCCAACGCCGTAGGGGGATGCGTCGCAGGCCAGGATGACAGGGAGCCTCTCATCGAAATGCGCTAAGACCGCATTTGAAATTAATAAGTCTTTGACGGCCCGGAAGGCTGCATCATGCTTGGGACCCCAGGCCCAAGCCGCTCCCTTGTCCAGGAGACGATGCAGGGGTTCAGCGACCGCCGCCTTGTGCGGAAGGAAGGCGTGGTAGAAGTTCACAAGTCCCAAGAACGCCTGGAGTTCCGCCTTTGAGGACGGGCGGGGTGCACCTGTAATTGCCACTACCTTCTCCTTTGTAGGGTGAATGCCGTCTGCGGTGACTTGGAACCCCAAGAAGGTCACCGAGGAGACTCCCAGGGTGCACTTGTCTTTTCGAACCTTGAGACCCGCGTCCTGGAACCTTTGCAGCACCATCCGGAGGCGAGCTGCGAACGTGTCGGCGTCCGGGGCGGCGATGAGGACGTCGTCGAAGAACGGCTTCACTCCTGGAACATCTTTTAGGAGAGAATCCATTAGATTTTGAAAGATTCCGGGTGCTACGCTGACCCCAAATTGGAGGCGTTTTACCTTGAACGCTCCCTTGTGAGTCACAATCGTTTGTGCCTCGGCCGTTGCTTCGTCTACGGGAAGCTGCTGATAGGCTTGGGCCAAGTCTAATTTTCCAAATATTTTGGCACCCGCGAGGGAGGCCAGAACATGGCTGACCACCGGTACCGGGTACGCGTGGTCCTGTAATGCCTTATTAATTGTACATTTGTAATCCGCGCAGATGCGGACTTCCCCGTTAGCTTTGAGGGGGGTCACAATGGGAGTCTCCCACTTGGCGTGGGAGACCGGCTCGAGCACCCCTTGTGCCACGAGCTTTTCCAACTCTGCCTCCACTTTGGGCTGGAAGGCGAGTGGTGGCCGGCGGACGGCCACGCGGATGGGCCGGACTGCCGGGTCCAGGTCGAAGGAAACCGGGGGTCCTTTGTAGCAGCCCAATGAGCCATCGAAAACGGCGGGAAATTCCTCGCAGATGGATGAGAAGTCAGTAGAGCCCATGCGGTGTATTCCGGTCCACTGCACTCCGAGCGGCTTGAACCAGGCGCGACCTAGGAGACTGGTTAGATTGCGCTCCACCACGAGAAGGTCCAGCAGGCCATTAAAGGCATGGTACTGGACCCGGACCCTGGCTAGCCCCTTAATAGCCACTGGGTTTTTCTGGAAGTCCCGGAGGACCAACCCAGCTGGCAGCCGCAGCCAGCGTGCCCCCTTCGGGCAGAGGCGGCGGAACGTAGCTGCGGACACAATTGAATATGCTGACCCTGAGTCCAGTTCCATGGAGCAAGGAACTCCCTCTATTCGGAGAGACACGGAAATTGCGCCCGGGATGGGCTGAGGCAAGTTCATTACCGTGGCCGTGGGAACGACACTACCCACTTCTTCGAAGTTCACTGCTGGGGCACGGTGGCTGTTCCTCAGGCGGCAGGCCCGGGCGAGATGTCCTGCTTTCCTGCAGGCGCGGCAGATGGCATCACGGAAGCGGCATGTCCGTCTGTCGTGGGGGTCCCCACAGCTGGCGCACGTTGGGGCCTGCCTGTTGAGGGAAGCAGGAGAGGGAACAGAGACAGATGCTGGGCGCCGGCCCTTGGGCCTGGGGACGCCGGGCTCACCCTTCTTCGAGCGTGGTTGCATCCGGTGGACGTCCTCTTCTTCGCTTGAGTCGGGTTCGGGAGGAGCCGCCTGGTGGACTTTGGTGGCTGCCTTGTCCTTTTGCGTTGTCTCGAAGGCTGCCGCAGTTTCGAGCATCTTCTCCAAGGTTGGCTCCGGCATTGCAATGAGGCGCCGGCGGAGCTTGGCTTCCCGGACCCCTCCCATGAAGGCGGTCTCCACGTGGTCATCCATGTGGCGGAATTCGCAGCCCACGGCTAGTCGACGGAGTTCAGCCAGGAAAGTGGCGGCTGACTCCCCCGGCTGCTGCTGGCGCTGTATGAACTCCCAGCGCCTGGCCAGTTTTGATGGCTTCGGGGCAAAGTAATCGCCGAGGGTCTTGGTGAGCACGTCGTAAGACACCTCGGTGGGGTCTTGCGGGGCTAGTAGGTTCTGGGCCACCCGCATGACCTCCACCCCTCCGGAACTCAAGAGCCAGGCACTCTTCAGGTCCGCATCTGTGATTCCGCGGACCTTAAAGGCACAACCCAGCGTCTTGAGCCAGGACTCCCACGTCTCGGGGCGAGACGTATTAAAAGGGGTAATTGGTCCCGGAGCGTTTGCCATATTTACCAGAGCAGGAGCGGCGGCGGCTGTTTGAGCGATGTCCTCGTGCCTTGCGGTGGTGCCGGGGAGCGCTGAGGCTTGGCGCTGGCTAGTGCCGGAGGATTGGGCTCAGAGCGGCTTGCGGCGAGGCGTTGGAGCGCTGGAGCTCGGAGATGCCTGCGGCCGGTGGGACGGAGCTCGCTGTGCTGCTGTGGTCTGCTGGAGAGTCGCTCATCGGGATCCCATCCTCGTCGCCACTGATAAGTATTGGAGTCGGGAGTCCATGGAGTAGTGAAACAGCTAGATCTTTATTGCTGGTCTGGATGAAGCATACAACCCAGGGCTCCAAGCCCTCCTTTTATGCTGGTCAGGGACAATCCCCTGACCTCACCCAACTGGCCTGATAGGCTATTAGAAGTCTATTTACATTTCATAGGTTCCCTGGGAGAAACCTAGGTACAGGATTGGTGGCCGGTTTGAATCCACCTGGCCTTTGTTCTACCTGGCTGAAGCTCAGGTAGTTTCTTGGCCATGTGCTCTGGCCATGCTCTGGCCATGTGCTCTGGCCATGCGGTCGCAATGAAGAGAGCACATGGCGACCGCATGGTCAATACATAACAAGCCTTGAAAAAGAAACTGAGAGTATCTAAGAAACAGAACAAAAAGAATACAGGAGAGCCATAATTTAAAGACTGGGATGAATGGTCACACAGCTTTGGGGCATTATTGAAAAAGCTAAGAAACTGGATAAAAATTTGTTGTTGGAAAGGCAAGCCCGATGGGTTATCAAATTATATAGTCTGGTACCTACTGGGTAAATAAGCTGTTTGTTCTCATCCCACTGCTGTAAAAGCATCCATACTAATTGGCTTCAGGTGCAGCAGCCCTGTTGATAGTACAAAGGCTCTTGTTTAAAATAGTAAAATGTTCTGTTTTGAAGTTTGCATGCCTGGAGAACAGGTCTGACTTTGTGTAAAAAGTACCTGGTTTAATTTCTATATTTTGAGTACAAAGTGAAGGTTTTTTTAAGGTAGATTTTATTTGGTTGTTAACAGCTTAAGCAGTGGAATGATCTCCTTTTGTTTTGAAAGCTGTTTTCTAAACCTATGGTTGGGACCAATAGCAGGGGGAAGCAAGCACAGGTGAATCCTAGAGCATCACATGGGTGCACTGATATCGCTTCTGGGTATTTGCCAGAACCGATGCCATGTGTGCAACATCATTAATGATGAATACACGCCAGTGATTAAGTTGGTGAAGTCACTAGTGCTCCCAAAGACCATCCTGGTGCTGCTAGGATTCCTAGGGCTGCCTAGTGAGGTAGAGTGAGTTTCACCCATATTCTGTGATTATCTGCAGGGCCACCATTGCCTCTCTGTCCTGCAGCTTTACCCTTTCTGTGATACCACCTATCTTCCCTTTGTTGGGGTTTCACACATCAGCCTCTACCTGTCCATATTCCCTGGTGGGGCTTCCCATGTAGGGCTTCCCAAATACCAGCTGTGCTCACTCAGTTGTTCTGATGCTACTTGGATCTCCTGGGGCTTCCATACTCTGTCTCTGCTCTCTGTAGGATGACTTCCTGGCCTCTGTCCACTCTGCTTGACACTGGTTGGCTGGGCTGTGGGAGTAAAACTGGTGAAAACATTGGCATTGCACCAACAGCACAATGTAACTTTTGTGGATTCCCTGTACCACAGAGTTTTGGGTGCAGTGACAATCACTTCTGGGTATTAGAGGGAACACTGGTTTGCACCATTGTGGAATTTTTTTCTTTTTGTCATCCTCTTCCAAATCTAAAAATGTTGTATCCTTCATGGCCCTTTAAAGGGAAAACTGTGCAAGTTCCTAGATATATTAGGCACAGTGCAACAGAGCAGTCTCGTTTTAAAAGGCTTTAAATAGATTTAGTGGTACAGCTGTAGTTCTCTGAGTACTCTGAAATGAGACACAGCTTATTCTCTAATTCTTTGTTGCTCCCATAAGAGATCAGGTCCTCCCTGCCAGCACGCTTTAATTTTAAAAGTTTAATTTTGTATTGCTTATTAGTCTACCACTGACCTTTTTTTGGCTATGGTGAAGCTCCTGCGAGCTGTGTCATAGCCCATTTCAGAACACTTTTTCCTACTCAGTCTCATTAAATGCATCTTAAACCATCACAAATAGTTACTGCCAGGGGTCATTTCGTAGAAAAAGAGGTGCAGGAGCTCATTAGCATAACTCATTAGCATAACTCATTTGCATATGCCACACCCCCTAACATACCGGAAGTGTGTCAGAAGGCAACACCCACCCCTCAGGCTCCACTCCACAGGTGAGTGAAACTGACCTGCTCTTCCTCCATTCCCTTCCCCATCCAATACTTTGTGCAATAAAAATAAGCGTAAAGAACACACCCTCACTCTCTTCCTGCTCCCTTGAAACCACCAGGTTTCAAGTAGACTTGAGATACCCAGGACATGTGCACCACCCATCCCTTCCCCTTCCCCTCCCCACAACAAGACACCCTGTGAGGTAGGTGGGGCTGAGAGAGGTCTTTTGAGAACTGCTCATGAGAGAACAGCTCTGAGAGAACTTGTGACTGGCCCAAGGTCACACCAGCAGCTGCATGTGGAGGAGTGGGGAATCAAACCCAGTTCTCCCAAATTAGAGTCCAACTCCTGACCACTACACCAAACTGATAAGGTGGAAGCTGCTGAAGGGTTGGTGAAATGTCTCCAGTACTTATGTGCCATGTGCCCAGATAAAAAATGGTATACTTAGAAAATTTATATGCCACCTTGAGCAAGTCTCTGGAAAAGCAGCACACAGTCATAAAAGAAACAATGATAAAATTATCAATATTAAAACAAAACATTAAAAACAATAAAGACCCTAGCAGGGCTTTCCCTGGGGTGCTGCGCCTCTGCACTGCTCGGGGAAGCCGAGGAGGGGGCGGGGCTTGGTCATGTGCCCATCCCCCGGGCTCCTCACTCCTGGAGCTGTGCTCCTGTGCGCTCCCATTCCAACGGACCCCTGGTTACTGCTATGCTGATAATCCCAGTAGGAATTAATTGACATGAAAAGAGGTTTGTCTGTGTGTGTCTGTTGTTCTGAGAGGCTGAATAACGTCACAGTATATCTACATGGAGAACAGTTGGATGCAGATTTTGTGCATCACTTACCTGGGGACCAACAGCTGCCAAGTTCTATTTTGGGTGAGTCTGAGTTGCTAGTTAGGCATTAAATTTGGTGATCTCTAACAGCTGCAGTTGGCACAACAGTGGAGAATAAATCAGTATGTTAGGATGAGTTCTATTGTCTCCTCTTGACTTCCAAGCTTTATTTTCTATTCTGGTTGTATTTCCCAGGTGATCAAATGATTGGAACATGGTTCTTATTAAAAACATTCTTCCTATGGCAGGCTTGCCTGGTTCTCATTATATTCATTTGGACAAGTTATGTCACTGTATCTGCTTCCCTTAGTTAAGTCTTGCATGACAGGCTAGAAAGAGATTCTGGGCACTCTGCCAGCCATAGGAGTTCTCTCTTAAATTTGATTTAGAATCCTGTATACTACCTTTTCCAAATGCTGTGCTTTCTCTTTGTGTAACATAAAGCATGCAGATGTGAAATTAATTTTCAGTTTTATTGAAGCACAGAAATCTTGGGTGGGTTCCATCATAAATTGAGCACTTATACTGATGTGAACACTTGTGTTGACTGCAAAAATGTAACCCCCTTGAAACATCTGATGTTTTAGTTTCTAACTCACTCAGTTGCTCAGACTGACTTTTCAAATTTGTTGTGTTAAATAAAAAAAATCAGCTTTAAGCTGCATCATGCTTTGGATTTCTCCAGACAGCACTCATGACCATTCAAAGGACATTCAAAATATTCAAACTGGACATGTATAAAGTATAAATACTGTGTTTGAATTGGATTTATAACCATAGTATTCTATTCTGGCATAAGGGCCTAATCATATATCAGAATAAGGTAATAGGGTGATCTGTCCTATCACATCTTGCATATGGGGATGTGTGGTGGCTATGGGGTGAAAGAAAGAGGGGCTCTTTTCACATTACTGTTCTAAATTGGATGTTATTTATTGTTGGCCCAATTTCAAGTAAAGCAATACAGAGATGGGGGGTTCATACAGTGAATTTCCTTCCATTAATTGGCCGTCTCTGAAGTGCTATGGGCATTTCAAACATTGCCACTTTTTCCCCACCCTTTTTTGCCATACAGTCTTCCTTGGACTTTTAAAAACATTCTAAGGTGAGATGCATGGAGTCAATAGTGTTCACTTTAGAACATTTTAAAAAGTCAGAGAAAGATCACATGGTGGGAAAGTGTGGGGGAAAGTAGCATTGTGGGAAGCCGTATGAACATTTTAAACAGCACACCACAGTGATTCAGAAGCACAACAAAGGGGTTGAAAATGGAAAAAAGCAGTTTCCCTCAAAAGCAGCTCAACCATGCTCTGCTAAACTGATGTAAGTGGGTTTGTATGAACAGGTAAATAGATTCCACTAGCAGACAGTTATTAAAATGGGTCTGTCTGAAATGACAGAAAAAATCCATTAGCAACCAGATACCAAAACAGAATACAAAGGCAGTTGGAAAAGGGTCAGAGAGAGAGAGAGGCTGTAAGTTGACTGCCTTCTGAACTAAAGAATGTCCATTCTCCCTCTACTCTGGCCTCTCCTTTAGATTCTTTAAACCCCAATTGCCCACAATCAAATAAAAAGGTGGGGGGACACAAGCTTTGAATAAAGGATTGGTATAGTGTAAGCTATGTACTCCCTAAAGGTCTCTTATTTGGAAACCTGTTAGACCAAGGCTCTAGTTATTTAAGAGGTAATATAGATAACTTTTTCTTAAATATTTGACTTGACAGACAAGACACAGATAGAAATGGACATCAAAGGTTGATTTAACAGAAGATAATGTATCTAATAGGTATGTGTGGATGGCTTCAGTACATAAAGTAAAACTGGCTCTCAAGTAAAGGAAATAAACCACAAAGGGAGATATAATTCCCCTTTCTCCAGACAAGTTACCTCAGCAGGTTCAAGGCTGCTCTTTTATCTCACAGAGCACCACACCACAGAATCTACACACACGAGTTAGGAATGATGAGCAATTAACAGGATGTTTATAAATAAGCTTTCTTCCCTAAACCAACTCCCAAACCCTAACTAAAGGTTCTGTTCAGTACCTGGAATTGTGTAACAGCTGTGGCTTCCACAGTTCCTTCTGCAGCACTCCTGGTAAAGTACACAGGGTTGGATCCACACTAAATTATTTCAACAGATTTCCTCCTTCCTACTGTCGATCTCCCTCATGTTATGCAAAAATTTAAGGATAAATTAAAACATATCTGTGGTGAACACTTTAATTACTGCCTCAGGTCCTCCTCTCAATTTGAATTAATCAAATTGATATAACCATCTTCAGAGGAAGAATAGATTTCCTAGCAAATGAGCAAAGGGGTTGATTCTACCAATATTTCTCTTTTATCAGGACAGTCCATGGATCAATGGATGTGATTACCTGTATCAGCTCAAGCGAGTTGTGGCAGTGACTGAAAGAACCATCATCATCTGGGATTACAAATCACAAGGAAGTGTTCTGGTACTGTGTTGAGTCACACTGATGTTTCTAGTTGTTTAACTGAGTAGGTTCTGGCATTTGTAGTGAAAGGCTATGCAGAAGGAAAAGTTAGGTTATACACTATTGAATATGTTGCATTTTAATAATAAACCTGGTAAAGAGCTGATAAGAGAATTCTGAAATCAGATGATATATAGGCAATATCTCTTCAGAGCATAAAGACATAGAAACCGGGGCAACATAGTTGTAGGGTCTCATAAAACAAGATCACATTTTAGTGAAGATGTGAATACTTGCTGTGTTCAGTAGTAAAAATCCATAATAATGCATGCAAATACCTCACCAGTGCAGTCTCATGTAGTGTGCATTACAGTAGACTATTCTGAAAATGATGGAGCTAAAGCACGTCTCTGCAAATAGGAGTCACCTAGGAACATAGAGTACCTGGACTTCTTGAGCCTCCTGCATGAGGACAGAGCTACATCCTCTGTTTGATACAGGACTACTTTAAAATTGGCATCCCTAAGTTGACTTCTCCAGTCTCCACCATAACATGCAAGATCACCTACTCTATGTTGTGGCATCAATATGGTGCGCATTTTGCTACTTGCGCCTCTCCACATCTTGGCTGCTGCTGGAGGGTGAGAAAACACTCAGCATGATGATATCGCAACACAAGTGTATATGTTCCTAAATTATGGGGAAGAATTTATCATAGGGATACCATTTAAGGCAGTAGCTTTCTTCCCTGAGCACTATTTGACAGGATTGCATATCCTTCCCACATAGTAATTTGTCTGGTAAGGGTTCAGCAAGTATAAGGAGGAGGTTTTACACATTTATTCTGAACTCTTTAAATGAATGTTTATTGAGTGCAAAAAATATTTAAATCTTCCCTTTAATTTCCGGCTCCTGCCACTGAACTTTCCAGATATACTGAGCTATACAGTGCTTTTTAATTAACTGATTGCTTTGCATGTGGGTTGTTGTCCCCCCCCCCCCCCAGAGTAAATACTGGAGCAACTGACAGTGGGTTTGAATATGCCATTATCATGTTACCTGGACAACACTGGAATGATGCATTCAGTTCTGTGTTTTTCAATATGGTGCTGAGCAGCAGACATAAACATATTTGATTGTATCTATCAGTTGTTTTCTTCCAAAAGAAGGACCCTTCTTCCACTCGTGGATGAGTTTTGCTGGTTCCCTCTTCCCACTGGAGACCCTTCACATTGTGCCCAGTGCTGTTCCTTGGAGGTCCCCTGAAATTTTAATTTTTCTGAAATACTTTTGATTTCCTGCCTCCAAAAAGATGTTGATTGGTAGGCATACCAGTTAGGGCTGCCAGCCAGTGACTGGAACCTGGTGGGAGCTTGAAGGAGCAGGGGACATAGCAGGGGCAGTGTGGCAAAACTATGGTATCATTTCTGAGGCAAACTCGGAAGTGCTGTTCTAGCATTGCCGCAAAGCTGATTTTTCCTCCATTTTTGCCCCCACCGCCCTACTGAGTAGCAACAGGGGTCAGGGGCTGCTATAATGGGAAACCTGGCAGCCCTAATACCAATGATTATAAAGTAAAAATTGACTGGCAATAGCAGTTAAACCTGCAGTTAAAGATCAAAGGTATATCTATAATGCAAATGCATTACTGTTTTATACCAACTTAATTACCATTCTCCCCTCCCAAGAATCCTGGGAAATTTAGTCTGGTGACAGTGATGAGAACAAGATTTCCAGGGTATAGGCTTTTGAGAGTCAAAGCTCCCTTTGTCAGATGCAAGTAGGAATGGAAATAGAAATGCAGTCTCCCTCATAAAATGCTTTTCTCATCAGGAAATCAAATTACTATAAAACCAGCTTAAGGTTGTGGTGATCATATGACCCAGGGGTTGCAACCATAAACTTGCTAAGCATGTACTTATCTCTGAGCTAATTTCAATTCCTCTTTTTCTCTACAAACTTTTGCCTTTGAAACCAGGTGTGTGGTTTTTTTTGTCAGTAGGATCAATGCAAAAGCATCCAATGAACAAGTGCTTTTGTTTCACAGGATACTTGTTTTATCATCAAACCTATGGAACACTGTCTGCTCTGCATTTGTTCAGTTTACCACCCAACAGAACAGCTGGTGAAGGACGATATCTTAATGGGAGATGATGGAGGACATGTCAACTTGTTTACCTTGACTAGTGATGACTTTGGGCTAAAACAATCTAAAGCTAAAAAGAAAGCACAAATCCAGGTTTTGGACTCTAAGAAATTCAGGCAGTAAGTCCAGTTGTTTTGACAATTCTTATCACAGAGACTGAAAATGATAGCATTAATACTCATCAAATGCTGCAATGTGAAATTACTGTTTTCTCGTACACTATGGGGAGATGGATAAGATGGGTAGCCATGTTAGTTTGTCTGTAGCAGTAGAAAAGAGCAAGAGTCCTGTAGTACCTTAATGACTAACAAAATTTGCAGCAGTGAGCAGTGACTCATGAAAGCTCATACCCTGCCACAAATTTTAAGGTGCCACTGGATTCTTGCTCTTTTCTATTATTAGGGGGAGATTGGGCAATGGCCTGATTTTCTCACAGTTGGAGCAAAACAAACTGGTAAATAACTTGTCAAGGACACTTTCCTATTTCAAATGTAACTGTGATCAATGTGATTTACATGCTGCTTCTTTTATTTTCCCTCTGAGCTTAAGATAAATAATGCCAAATGTTCATAGAACAAATACACACTGCTAACAGTTGGACATTGTTTTGTAAGACAATCTACATAGGTTTGGGTCTGTACCCATGTTGAATGTAGCATAAGAAATGTTCACGATACATATAAAGAAAAATTAAGTGTACACTGTACCCAAATTGTTAATGTGTTGACTGTAACTTATGAAGAGGGCTGGCAATGGACAGCATCATGGTAAAACTAATACCCATTTTGACAGGGCATTAGTTGGAAGGCAAAATTACACAGGAATGGGAGTGTGATTGAGACAGCATGTGAGATTTGGTACATACTGTACAGGTACATGTGATCTTTAATAGAACTGAACATGTAAAAAGAAATAGACATACACACCTTGAGGCCTCCTTGGTGCCTAGGTAGATAGGTAGGATACAGGTCTATCAGATAATTTTGAAGGACCTCATGTCCTGAGATTCTTAAGCTAATGTGATGATGTATGCAATTACACACACACAAAAATTGAAGATAACCCCACCATTCTTGGTATTGTACCAGCATAGCAAGGAAAATGATATTAATTTACTGACCTATATGGATGTGTGTTTTGTTCTTTCTTTCTTTCTCTCTTTCTTTTTATCTTGCAGTATTAAACGCAAGCTGCATGATGACTGGGTTGTGAAAGTTAAGTACATTCCAGCCTTGAATTGTTTTGTGTCCTGCTCTTTGGACAGTGTTCATTCACTTGTTTTGGATGACTTGAAAAGACTGGAAGACAACTTGTAAGTCACAACTTGTATCCCATTGCACACTTACAGGATAGGACAATTTGAAAATGCTATTTAAAGGATTACTGATTTATGTTAGTAGTGTTTTTCTTCTAAATGTGGTTAATTCCAATTCAAAATTGTTAATTCCACCTCAGGTTGCGATCACATGCACAATTTGCCCCAACATAGGTGCAAATGCCGGGCGGATTAAAGGAGTGTGATCAGATGGCAACATCTGGGAAGTGCCCCGCAGCTGTCCGCAACCCGTTTTGCTCCACCGCAGAAGCGGAGTTAAAAGACACCTTGGAAAGTCCTGTAGCAAATGGGTTGCTAAGGGGCCACAGATAAACTTGCCTGCATCTGATCACCCCAGCGCACTCCCATGGCATTGGGATGGTCTGATCAGGCCATCCCGACTCCATGTCATTGTTTTTTGCCCTTCTCAGTATGCGCATCATCACACACTCCATAGGGAGCCTTCAGAGCTGAAGTGCGAATCCTCGATCCCTTGTTTAAGTGCATTGGAGACAAATGGCAAAAAAACACCCCTGACTCACCCATGGTTGCATCTGATCACACAGTGGCAGGCTGTGCCCGCAGCTTCCAAAGTCTGTGTGATCACTCAACTGCGGGTCAACTTCCATCGAAGGAAATAGCCCCTCTTCCCCCCTGCTGTATCTTGCGTATGTCACCGCAACCTCAAAGCCAGATAAAAAAGATCATTCATGCAACTGCCCATTTTACAAATTTCTTTATAGCACACGCTACCAAAATCTTTCTTATAATCATTACAGCAAATGGGAAGCAATGTATACTTCAGAATCACTATAAAATTTCTCATCTACAGCCTCCATATTCATCTGAACATAGCTCTGAAAAGATCTGAATTGGCACTGACACATGGCTGGCAATTGCACTAAAATAAAACAACAGCCCAGTGGCAGCTGACAGACTTAAAACATTTATTTCAATATGAGGTTTTGTGACTCACAGGTAACTTCAGATAGATATTTGAAGGGAAAATCATACCGGGAAACCTTATGTGGAAGTTTACAGAGGTAGGAGCTGGGAGAATGTTCTGGTATTATTCACTCAAAGCCACTCATTACAGTTTTCCTTTCACACATCCATCTGAAGAAAGCTCATACTGAAATAAATGTTGTTAGTTTTTAAAGATGTCTCTGGACTTTTGTTTTATTTTGCACCAGCAGACTAACACAGCTGTCCCCTTTGCAATTGGTTTCATAACTGGCCTATGTAGTTTTCCAGTGCTAGCGGGCACATCTATTCAAAAAATGGAAAACCTAAAGTGGTTCGGGAACTGCTTTCCTTCTATGCTATGAAAGGCTTGGTGCCTAGACAGCAGCAGTTCAGGTGAGCCTTGCTGCCCTGCAACAGACTATCAGTGCTATGATAGCGGCAATGTTAATTTGTCAGGAGGTGGAAGGGGGCTTCAGCTGAGTGCAGGCATTCCTTCTCCATGCAGTAGCTCTGAGGACAGTATGGTCCTGATCTGTTGTCAAGGACAGTGGAAGTGAAGAAAGGAAAGAGATGGATAGGGAGAAAAAAGCCTGTGTCAGGGTCTGGTTTAGTTGAGTTTCCAGGAGAGGATAGCAGCCTTCTCTCAAACGCATCACAGATGTGGGGCTTCATGGAGGGAGGGGCCTTTGCTGATCCCCAGCAAAGGGGATCATTCTCATTTTAAATGAGAGAACAAACAGGACTGAGAGTGATGATTTTTCTCAAGGCTGGCTCTTGCATTCTTCCATGGGACAGCAGCTAGAGTGGAGGAGTCCTTTACAGGGCACTCAACTGACTTCCTCCTCGTGGTGGGGAGAGGGGCACATTTTATTCAGAGAGCAAAACTTTGATAGAATTTTAAGTCCTGATTCGAAACTTTCAAGGCAGTTTTAAGATAAAACAAAGGATATCAGCTGGAATGGTCAGAGTTTGTGTTCACATGTTTCTTTATGATTGCAGACCTGTCAGGGATTTTTCAGTACCAAGAGGAGTCAGTGCTTTCACATACTGTGCAAAAGCCAATATCATTGTCACCGGGGGTAAGTAAAAGAGATTCAATCCAGTAAATCAGTCTTGGTGATAATTTTCAACATTTGTTGGCTGCAGAAATGATGAATTTACTATAGGTATTTGTATTCCTCTTTTGCAAAGCAATCTAAACTGTTCCAGTACATTGAGGGCTCAAGTAAGGTGCAACAAGCTAGCAAAGTGACATTCAAGTTACACATGATGTGGACATCCATGACTGGTCTTTTGACCATTTTTAATTGTCTTTATTTCCCCCCTAATTTAAGCAGAAAAACAAATAAATGGGATCACAGTGTGAATTACATACTAAATACAAAAACCAGTCACTGTGATGTATAAGCTGCTGTGCTTTATTTGGTAAAACTACATACAGTTTTCACAATTATCATTAATATGGAAACAATAGCATCAACAACCATTAAAATAACTTTATAGCACCATTTTCAAAAGGGCTCATCCTTGTGTTATTATAAAACAAGATGAGTAAGTAGTTGTAAACTCATTACATGTTATAACTTCATCAGAAGTTTTCATTCTTCATTAATTATCTTCCTCTTGTTGCTCTGTAGCTATCTTCCTATTGTCACAATATAGCTTTTATATAAGTTGACAAACTGCTCTTGGCTGTACACTGTACCACATTGCTATCTAGATCCGTGCCCATCATGGCTAATTAAAGCTGGCCACGATCGGTTTTGAGGTGCCCTAAGGGAGATCATCAACAAGTCCCTCACTGAGGGACTGTTCCCTAGGGCACTCAAAGAAGCAGTGGTCCGCCCTTTCTTGGAAAAAAATCCTTGGACCCAGCCGAATTGGCAAATTACCGGCTGGTTCCAACCTGCCCTACTTGGGCAAAATAATAGAGAGGGCTGTGGCAACTCAGCTAGAGAGATTTTTGGATGACGCTTCCATTTTAGATCCCTTCCAGTCCGGTTTTTGCCCGGGCCATGGGATGGAGACAGTATTGGTCTCCCTCACGGATGACCTCTGAAGGCATCTCGATCAGGGCAGATCAGCAGTGCTGTTGTTGTTTGACCTGTCAGTGGCATTCGACACGGCCGACCATCAGTTACTGATCCACCACCTTGCCAACACGGGAGTTCAGGGGTCAGCCTTACAATGGCTTACCTCCTTTCTCTGAGGTCAGGGACAAAGGGTGGCACTAGGGGAACAGCTGTCTCGAAGGCACCCACTGAATTGTGAAGTGCCTCAAGGAGCAGTGCTTTCCCCAATGCTATTTAACATTTATTTGTGCCCCCTTGTCCAAATTGCCCGGAGGCATGGGCTGGGATGTCACCAATATGCGGATAACACCCAGCTCTATCTGTTGTTGAGTGGCCAGTCTGACTCTAAACTGGAAGTTCTGGACCGGGTGTTCCAAGCCATGGCTGGATGGCTTAGACTGATCTGACTGAAATTGAATCCAATGAAGATGGAGGTCCTGTGCCTGAGTCGGGGCAGTCCGAGGGTAGGGCTCCCACTCCCAACCTTCAGTGGGGCACAGCTGGTGCCAGTGTCGGAGGTTAGGGTCCTGGGAGTGCTCTTGGATGCTTCCTTAACAATGGAGGCCCAGGTAGCAGCCACTGCCAAGTCGGCCTTTTACCATCGTCGGCTGATTAGGCAGTTGGTTCCCTTCCTCAACTGCAACGACTTGGCAACAGTGATCCATGTGCTTACTGTAATGCTCTCTACATGGGGCTGCCCTTGTCACAAATCCAGAAGCTGCAGCTAGTGCAAAATGCAGCAACCAGGCTTTTGATGGATCTCCCTGTGCTGAAGGCATTGCACTGGCTGCCGATAGCATACCAAATTTCCTTCAAGGTGCTGGTTCTCACCTTTAAAGCCATATATGGTCAGAGGCTGACATATGTACCCCAGTGAGCACTGTGTTCAGGGTCCCAAAATGGATTGATCTTCCCGGGCCTCAAAGACATTAGACTGGCCACAACCAGGGCCAGGGCCTTCTCAGAGGTGGCTCCATACTGGTGGAACAAGTTCCCAGAAGAGATCAGATGGTGACTGGTTAAGTTGTAACACACAATTTGGCTCCTTTAATGCCATCCTGGCTCAGGCAAAAGAGCCTGAAAGTCCGTACAAGCTTTTTAAAGTTGTTGTAAGGGGGACAGAATAGATGGGGCTGACTCTGCAATGAGGTGAGGTGAGCCATTGGCTTTGGGAGGTGTGTTTGGGGGGGCAGCCTCACCTTTGCTGTCCAGGAACTGGAGCACCGAACACTACTAATCCTCTTCCTCCTCAGGTGTTTCTAAATGCAGCATGGCAAAAACCTGTGTGCAAAACAGGGCTATGCAAATTCTCATGAGATAAAGGACTTGGGAAGACCTAAGGGGCAAGGGTGGCTTGTCAGGCTGTGTTTAAAAATGCCTGAGGAACAAGGCTGGAAAGAGCACTATCTGCTGCAGATCCTAGGAGGTGCGGTGGGAAGGAAAGTGAAGAGAAGAGTGGTGACAGCAAGTAGAGCAGCTGAGGGCAGGAGCATAAGGTGGCCGCCTTGGTTGAGCCACCATTTGATACGGAGGTGTAAGTGTGCATTTTTCATATTTTTACCTGCTGCAATTTGGAGAGAATTTTAGCATTACTCTGAAGGCCTTCTTTCAGACACCAAACAATCATGACAACTGGGACAACCCTGTCACGTCCCTACTAAAGGCTCATTCAGATGTGGAAGAATGAGGATGAGAACTCATGATTTCTGCTGTTCTGCCTGCCTAGACTATCACAGATGGAAGGCAGGTCAAAAATGTTGACAAATCATCTAGTCAGGTTTCAGCATCACAAAGAGCCTCCAGTTCTTCGGGTCTTTTACAGACACCTTCCTGGGACAGCAGTGAGCCACTAGCAATGTTTTGTTTTTGTTTTGTTTTTAATGACGCACACTTGGGTCCAGCGATAGAATTACTCTGTGTAGCCCAGTCAGCAAAACAAAGACAAATAAACACACACACACACACACGGGAAGTCTGGATCTAATAGGATCATGCTGAATCATTCAAATAGTCATTTTAAAACATTTTTCTCCCATAAGATAAATCATTTAAAGACTTGTCTTCTGGTATATTGAAATGTGCTGGTACATGCTGAATTAAAATCATGCTAACACAAATCAGAAATATTTTATAAATGATTTGGCTCTTACTGAATGCTAAGATCAGCAACTCCACAATATTGTTTACTGCAGTCATGTGACCCTGACGCAGTGTTCCACATCCGGCCTGGCTGTGAAATAGACTATATTTGTGACAATGGATTTTTAAAAGCAATCCTTTATAGCTCAATAGATCATTTTTATTGATGAGAGTACATCTTAAATACCTGTTATTCACGTCACCCAGAAGAATTATGACATCTGGGGAGTGACAGCAGAGAGCACAGTATTTCATGCTTCTTCTTCATGTCAATAGGATTCGTAAAATGCTTAAATAATGAATGCTGTGGAGGTCTGACTGTATTTCAAGTCTTTGTCTTGTATTATAACATCATTAGCTACCTCAGATTCTGACTAACACCTTGAGCTCTCCAAGCCAGTGCTATGACACATACTGCCTCTTGATAAATGCAGGAAACTATGAAATCAGTCCTGATTTTTCCACCCATACCTACCCACGGAGCAGATCGTTTCGTGCCTGGGGGACAAGTGCCTTACTGCGTCACAGAAACTGGCCCAGAATGCCCGTGTCATTTTAAACTGGTGATGTGCAAGGAAGAAGAAGAATAGTCGTGTGTCATCAAGTTGCATGTCAGTGGCTTCAAATGACAGCCTGACTCATGGGTTTTCAAGGCAAGAGATGAGCAGAGATGGTTTGCCATTGCTCTCCTCCACATAGCAACCCTAGTCTTCTTTGGTAGTCTCCTATCCATGTACTAACTGTAGTTGACCCTGCTTAGCTTCCAAGTTCTGGTGAGCTTGAGCTAGTTTGGGCTCAAGCTCACCATAGTTATGACGACATGAGTATTTTGCCGGTATTGTTTGCTTAGGACTGCATCCTTGCTCATGAAGGTCAGTATTGTCTACACTGACTGTGAGAGGCTCCCCAGGGTCTCAGGCAGAGGTTTTTCATATCACCAACTACTTGAGGCTTTCAGTTGGAGATGTCTGTGCTTGAATCTAGTATCTTTTGCATCAGAGTTTGAAACAAATGCTAGAGCATCACCCAACATGATGATGTCACTGCTGGCCAGATGTTTCATCATTGAACCAGGCAACACCAATCGCTCCCCCCCCAATTTTGCTCAGTGTTTCCCCCACAACCACCCAGCTGAGCAGTAACAGGCAGAGGCAGTGGAGGGGTGGGAGGTAGTCCACTGAAGTGAGAGATCTTGTAACCCTGCTTCTGGGTGAAGACCTAGAAGTGCTATCGCTGCCCTCTCCCCCTCAGTGACATTCTAGGAACTGACCAAATCTCTGTGTTATGTATCTAGAAGTAATGTCAAAGTTTCGGCAATACTTTCTCCTCCTCTGGTCCCACCCCCAAACAGCTCATGGGCAGCACAGGCCTGGCATCCTTATTATCACTGAGGTACAGCCCCTCCCTTATTAAATGTAAAGAATAGCATTCTGGTGCCCGATGGCAGAGAAGAAAAAGAAATAAAGGAAGAACTTGTGCTTGCTGGGAGGACCTACCAACATACTTGATTTTGTTTTGTTTTCTTCTTTTATCTAAGTAGTTTATTGGCTGCTGAGTTCCCATAACAGAGTCATGAGTTCTCATTTTTTTCCCTGTAAATTGTGAGGTTGCACAACCATTGATATTGTTTCAACAGCTTTGCATTTTTCCAAAAAATCCACTCACTGTTTGTTCTCCAGTGTTCTACAAACCTCCCCATTTATGGATGACCTACCCCTTGCAAAAATTTTCATCCACACACAGAAGCCACATTCAGGATTGGATATATAGACTAAATTGTTATACAGCCCAGATATCAGTGTTAGAGAAGGAATTTGTTTCTGATATCCCACAAACAAAAGGGGCAGACTGCATAACTGGTCAATTTCTCTTTGCAGGCGAGGACAAAGTCCTTCGTTTGTGGCATCCGAACATCAACACCAAACCAGTGGGGAAGCTGATGGGGCACTTATTTAGTATTATGGAGATTGTCACCAATGAAAAAGATCAACACATTATTAGTCTTTCCACTGGGAAGGTAAACTATTTTTCTTGAAGTTCATAAAAGCAGATAGGTCGTACTTAAACAAGAGGGCTAAATCTCTACAGAATATTAGGCAGAGCCTTTCCTGTGATGGCACCTTGGTTGTGAAATGCTCTCTCCTTTGCAGTTTTTCTGGCACCAAGTCTTTTTAAGTTTTAGGCACCAGGGGAAAGCCTTTTCATTTGCCATGCATCAGGGGTCCACAGGCTGAGACATCTCTTGTGACTCCCAGTCCAGCATAGGGCTACAATTAATCAGAGAAGCTTGACCCCTCTGCTCCTACCAGGAATAGAAGATTGTCTCACAGGGACCTCTGATGACACAGCGACATGGGAACATCTTCCATTTCATGCTGTGAGAAGACAAAGGGTACGATAAATAAATTGCTGTATTTATGTACATTGCCTGCTTGAAAGGAAAGTCATACATAATAGTGCTGTTAATATTGACAGTATTGTATTCATTGTGCTGAAAATCATATGAAGGATGTTACCCTCTCTCTGTTATACCTTTAGGATCTGAGGGATGGCATAATGATAGTAGAAGGAATGTGCCGTTGCTTAGATGGTTATTCTCACACTCACACACACACACACACACTCAAGCTTTTAAAAGTATTTCTTTGATATTTCTCTTAGATTCCTGAAATTTGTTAGATTTGTAGTATTTATTTTAGATGTGAAAGAAAATCAGTGGCTTAGATCCAATGATGTGCAAGCAGAAACATAAATGAACATAGCTCACTCCCACTTGCACAATATAGATCCATAGACTGGTGTTTTTGAGCGGTGCGGTAGCGGTGGAATTTAAAGCTCCACAAGGTCTTCTTGTCTTATGTATCTCAGCTTTTGTACTGAGAGATCAGTTTCATTGGTTGGCTGCAGGAGTTATGGATCCCTATTTATGGGACAAGTGATTACACTACCTTTGCACAGTTAGGATACCACGGGCATTGAAAATATTTTCACTGGGCAGGTGGGACCTTTAATACTTGGTCTGGGCTAAAGGTCAGTTGGGAGTCAATTAACATAGCAGCTATATCTTCTAGTGCCTGGGAACTGTTTGCACAAAGTCTTGCTCAAGCAGAAAAAACATTCAGGATATGCTACGTTTAACTCAGTGTAAGGGGCTAGTATGAGGGTGTTTTCTCACTTTTGCTTGCGCAAGAACCCTAACGTGCAGAAATCTTACAGAGGATCCAAGCCAATATATATAGTACAGCAGTATCCCTTGAACAAATACTGGTGGAAACATGCTGTTTCATGCAACAAGTTTTTTACTTGTATACTTCTGAAACATGAAAAATGCAGATTCTTAGGAAGAGTGTTCATTATATTATTTTTGTCTGTGTCCATTTGGACAAATATATTCCTTAGATGTAAAATGAGATGTGTGAAATGACTCTGAGCTGCCTACTTATTAGGCGTTCTGAATGATCAGTGGCAGGGGTTTCAAAAATATAGTTATTTCATGGGACTGTAATAAAATTAATAGGGGAAAGGCTTCCTATCCCAAGCCAACATGTGACTGTGAGTCTCAGGCCAATAAGTTCTAAGGAAGCCATGATGACATATATTCAGCCTGCATAGCATATGGCTGTGAATCTATTTGTGCATGCATTGCATTGCCAGTTTCCCAAGAACTGGAGCTGGAGTTGATTCCCAGGTTAAAGGCTACATTGAAACAAGTGATTGGTTCACCACAGAAAACAATTGTCCCTCTTCAGCAGATTTTGTATGGTAGTCATCTTGCTTCACCAATTTGTTATCAGTTGGTAGTGGTCCATAGCCCCTCTCATGGGGCTGTTCTTTTGGCTAGATGTTGTTTTCACCTGTGTTTTTCTGTGTATAGTAGCATACCTGTCTCTTTCATTGTTGAGCCTTCGGATCTTACTTTGCAATAGTTTCCTCTTTTCACCATCTTCTTCTATTCATACCCTTGTATACCTCTGCCAAGTAAGGGTAACCCTTCAAGCATCTGATGGTGGACTCTGACTCACAAAAGATTATGCCACAATCTACTCGTCTTTAGTGTTGCCCAAACTGGACCCAGAGAAGGGGAAATTAGATTTTAAAGGGGCTCCAGAAAGGAGTAATACAGGACCTTGGCCTGTGTATACCAGTGTGGATCTCTGTAGTGGTACCCCAAAATAAAATTATGAAGAGAGTGAGAGTGACTGTAAATACAAACAAATAATTTTATTGTGTACAAAATAAAATAAATAAAAATGTTAAGAACCTACACTGGCCCTTGAGAACTAATTCCCTAAGTAACCACGCATGCACGCACGCACACCAGCAAGAGGGCATACTTATAAAAGGTAGGAGGGAGGAAATTGGGAAGTTTTAGGCTATGATCAAACACTCTAAATAATCCACTTCCAATGCTCTTTCCAACTGGATTTTGTTAGTTCACACAGTAAAATCCAGTTGGAATGTGGATTGAAAGTGGATTCTTTAGTGTGTGTGATCGCAGTCCTAGAGAAAGAACATTTGACCTGAAATCCTGGGCTTGAGGTCTGGAGAGGTCAAATGCAGCTGAGGTCCAAGGAGCACATTGAGAAGCTGGCTAAACAAGGAATAGAAAGCCTGCAAAGTGCAGCAAGGGTTCTTGGCAGGAAACCAGAGTTCAGACCAGCAGAAATCTGAACCAGGGATCCAAGGAACCATTTGCAATGGCATGGGGTTCTTCTTTTACGGGCAGAAGATCCTCAGGGTAGGTGGGATTTGGGCCATCCTGGTTTTGGATTGAGTCAAGATAAAAAGTTTGAATCTCACAAGCTGGTTTGAAGTTGAATGCTGTCAAACTTCTGCAGGAAAAAGTGGGGAAAGTACCTTGATTAGGTTATTGTGAGCCAAATCTATATGGGCACAAAAAACCTGAGTGAGGCAACATGATTAGTATACTTTAATTTGGCTGAAGTGAGCCAGATCTGCATTGACACACAAGTTTGGGTGAGTCAAGATAGCTCCTGAAATATGATGTAATATAAATTAATGACCTGAATGCCCTTCATGATTGAGTAAAAAAAAAAAAAAAAAAAAGATGAAGCAGGTGTTGTTAATGCAGTTTCCTTGGGCTGGAAAGACACCTCTGGGGTATGCTAGGATATTCCAGAGTTGCAAAGTCTTTTGTTATTGAGAATGAAGTGAAGTCTTATTGAGCATTCGACTTTGATGATCATAAAGGTGCAATTGGACTCAAGCTTTGTTCTGAAAAGTCTTATTCTTATTGAGAACCTTGAGCTGGGGGAGATTATACACTTCCAGCATACCCTTCCTTTCCTGTCCTTGGGAATTTCCAGTGTCGTGGCTGAACCCAGGAGCCTTTATGAGACTCCCCAAGTTTCACGTCCCCTTGGCACTTAGGCTGTAAAATGGGGTGCCTGTTAAAACAACTAAGTCCAAAATAAGATGGGGACCCTACTAATCAAGGGGGTCTTGGCTGAGGAGGGGGCGAGATCCTTACATTACTATGGCACAAAAGTCTATTATCTGTACCATGGCACAGAAGTCTATTATTTAGATGCCAAGGATCATCAAGCATCTACAAGAATTCCTTTGAAATCTGGCTTCAATTAGGAATTAGGAACCTCACCTTTGGAGCTCTGACTGCCAGCAATTAAAGAAACAACCACCATGTCAAAAACAAATGAACCCAGTGCTCCATGCCAGCTGTTCATCTGAATCCATTTTCTGTGTAGGTGTTGAAAGAGACCAGAGCTTTAATGATTTATCCAACATGAGGGTTTAATTTCAGAGGGTTTAATTTCTCTGGTACGTTAGAAGTGCTGAACAACAATCTCCCTTTGCATCATTTATGGCCCAAAGTTTAGCATAATTTGTGGCCACAAATTGCAACTCTGGACTAAATGTGCCAAAATTATGTAGCTGGTTTTCTGTGGTAACTGTCTAAGCGGTCACTTGTGTTTCCAGTCTTTATGTTAAAGCTGTAGTGTTTAGCTCCCTTATGTCTTTTTGAGACAGGATTGCTTAAATCTTTATTTACTGGTATGTAACTGTATAGTGGATTTTTAGCTCCTTATTATTTTTTTTTAAAAAAAATCTGCAGATTTCCTATATTCTAATGAAAATGTAATTATCAGGCACTTACTCATTCACTGTTTAGAAAGTACATGCAATGCCTTTTTTCTAATTGAAACATCTTGGTTTGGAGCACAGTGTAGCCATGGAGATTCTGAAATATATGTTAATTCTCAAGGAAGATTGAGACCAGATTCATGCTTTTTAATGCAATTGATTTACTTTCCTATGATTATTATTTTTACGAGATGGTTCATCTTAAATGAATCAGTTATTTTCAAGCTCACAAGCCTTCTAAATACCTAAAGGAATATGAAAACAGGACTTACCAGTACAATGACTGAAAGCCTGTTTTACACCCTGGACTGCTGACTATCTATGTGAAGTCTTTTGTCAGCTTTGTTGAAACCATAGCTGACAATGAAAAACATCATTTCCTTTTCTGCCTTTCCCTCAAATGTGGTTTTCTGTGATTTGTATCATCTGCCTAACCCTGTCACATGCTTGCATATTAATTCAGCTTGGATTTTTGAAATAGAGTGATGCTCTCTCCAGTTTCTTCCCTCAAGAAACAGCCGTTTCTCCTTCTTTCCTTGGAAACAATCCTTGGTCCTCCCACAGCAAAAATCTCTATATATTATGTAGAATCTTTTACAGTTTTTAAAAGAAAAAAGACTTGACATATTGTTTAGATCTCTCTTCACAAAGAACACAATCCTTTTTTGTTCTATGCAAAGGGACAAAGAGAGAGAAAAAATCCCCCAAAATTCCAGTACTGGAAAATTAATATGATGGAGTGGTGATAATCTTTCTTAGAAAGAAAGACCAGTTGAGGATTTTTAGATTAGAGGAATAAGGAAAATTTCATACAGATTTACAAGATCATGAATAATTTTGAGAAGGTTATAAAAGGGAAAAAATAGTTGCTTTCCTGATCCTGTGAAATGATAACTAGCAGATGAATGAAAGCAAATACTTCACATAATACAGAATTACTCTGGAATGTATTGCTCCAGGATGTTGTGTTGGCTTTCACAAAAGATTAAATTTATGGAATATAAGCTTCTCAACGACTACAAGATATGACAGCAGGAAATGTATCTTCCATATTCAGAGCTGATTTATCTTGGTTCCCAAATGCTAGAGACCGTCAAAAGGTCTTAAGGCATAGCCTATAGAAAAAAACCAAACAATTGAGCCCTTAGAAAGTTCTGCTCATATGGTCTTGCCAAGAAGATCAAACTGATGAGAGGCCTTTCTAGATTTTGGCCTAAGAATCTTGACAGTTTCATCTTGAGCTGATCTATTATAGCAAAAGAGCTGAGAGTTTCCAAAGAATCTCAGTTCCAGAAAACAAAAAGAGTAAGCATTTATACCCTTCTGGTCTGCCAACTGAAGACTCCAAACAGCTTGCACCATTGTTCTCTTCTCTCCATTTTATCTTCACAACATCCTTGCGAAGTAGGGTAGGCTGAGAATGTGTGACTGGCCTAAAGTTACCCAGCAAGATTTTATGACAAAGTAGGAATTTGAACCTGGGTGTCCCAGCTCCTAGTCTGAAACTCTAACCACTACGCAACAGGCTACACCAGAGAAGAATCACTTCTGCAAAGCAACAAAATATCAGACTTGGAATGATGGAAAAACAAGAATCCTGCATGATAGTCTAGCAACAGAAGTTCACACTTGGGGACTGTCCATAGCTGCGTAGTAGTTCAACTCTTCTGTGTTTTCTATTGATTTTAACTCTTATGCCTGTTTAAAGTACACAGTCGAGCTTTTCTACTTTGCCTGTCAGTATTTTTAAATATTGAAGCTTCTTGAAACTTTATTTCTGTGAGGGTTAGGTTTTAATGGGTGTTATATGATTTTGAACTTTATTCTGTTATACAAGTGTGGCTAGCATATCCTGTAAACAAACCATAAGGTACATACTTTCCATGCAGAAAAGTCCCAAATGCAATTTCTGGCGTCTCCAGTGTAAAGGCTCTCTTGGTAGCAGAAAAAGAGAACTGTCATAGATCTTAGATAACTGCTACATTGCATTGCAGCAGATAGGACACAGGACTAGATGGATCCATGTTCAGAGGGGATAGGAGGCATGTCGTGTATTCAGAACCTCAGAGGAGGGCATATGGAGAGAACATATCAAATAACAAACAGATGCACAAAAACAGATGGCCTGAAAAGGCCTTCAAAGTACAGTCCTAAACAGAGGTACTTCAGTAAGCCTGTAGATTTCTATGGGTTAAACTGGAATAACACTTTTACAACTGTTATCCTGTTAGTTTGGCAGCACAGCATTGGGAGTAATCTTCAGCAGGTCTGCTCAGAAGTAAGCCCCATGTAATGCAGTGGCGATTACTCCAAGGAAAGTATCCTTAGGAATGTAGCCTTAAGATGTGGCTATGACTTGTTACCACATCTTTGTCTTTTAAAAATACCCTAAAAAGAAGCCCTGGAGGTTGCATTTAACTGTAGTGCAGTCAGTGTGCTGCATCCTGTGTGCAAACATAGGTGGCTGGATCCCTTGTCTGATTGCCAAAGCAAACTCTTTCTTGCCAGGAATAGAATAGTGCTGTTGTTCTAAAGAACAGCTTCCCCTCAGGGCTTTATCAATAGTCACCTCCAAAAGTTCCAAGTACATTAGATGACCCTGGAGGTCCCTCACTACTCTATGATTCTGTGATTCTGCATATACTGGAATTCCCAGTTATTCCTTCTGCTTGAGCTCATGCAATCATGCGTGTGTACATTGTTAGATACAGAGTGGTGGCACTAACTCTTCCAGGAGAGCTTGCAGCAAATTGTGTCAGATTTACTCATGTCTGAAACTGTCACTTGCATAATCACTGCAATCCATAGCCACAGGGAGAAGTGAAGAACCAAGGAGGAGGGAGGGAATGCTTATTCATGTTGTTCTCTGTGGAAGCTTTGGACCTTACTTATGCAATGACCTCTTTCTCTTTAAGTGATATGGGTATGCTGAAAAGATACCAAGCAGCTACCCACAAGATATTTATTCTTGTCCGTGATTAGATAGTAAAGAAAGCTGGCACATTTTCATTTGGGAAGTGTTATGCAGAGTTAAATCTGCTTACAAGAGAACAGAATTCTGAGATTTAAAAAAGGTACTGTTGCAGGATGCCTAGAGTAGATAATGCCTTGCAAGCTCTACATTGAGCTTTGAAGTTAGGGGAAGTTCTGGTAGAAACATTAAGAAGAGCTTCTCTGGTGTTTCACTAAGTGGAGCTACTAACATCTTTTCATTTAAAATGTCAGTGTGCAGCTGGTGGTACAATGGTTAGTATGTTGCTCTTGGAATGTGCAAAACATAAGCACAGAAGAGGTGTTCTCCTGGATCAGATCAGTGATCCATATAGTCCAACATCTTGTCCCACAGTTGCCCTGGAAAGCCACCAAATAAGGCATAGAGGCCTTCCTCTGATGTTGCCTGCTATCACTGATACTAAGAGATTTATTGCCTTTGGGTGTCAAGGCTACCTTTAATCATCATGGCTAGAGGCCAATGATGGACCTATCCTCCATGAGAAGGAAACTAGAGTTCAAATCCTTGCTTGGGCCCTAAAGTTGCTGAATGATATCTGTGTAGCCCAGAGGCACTGCCTTACTTGCGGGTGGCCCTAAATAGCGGGGTACCCCACTCCTGACCTGAACCAGAAACCCACAAACTCAGGCCAAGAAAGGCACTCTTGGCCTGAAACACAGAGCGAGTCACTGCTCTGAAAAAGGGTTTTAATTTCAGGTTGCACAAGGCAGCCCTCCAAAGCAATCTCCAACTTCCCCCTCCACCCAGCAGAGGTATGCTTATGGAATAACAATGGGTTCCACCAGGTACAGTACCTACATTTCTAAAGGCTATTCAGAGGCCACCTAGTGAATAGCCCTTTCTGTCTCCAAACCTGCAAGTAGTCCCTTTTGTGTGACTCCTATACCTATGTGAAAACTCTTGTGTCTAAAACAATGTCCTTCTTGCTCCATCCCTCAAGATACTGAGATAACCCAGTCAAACATTCAAATTATTAACAATTTTCCTGACCCTAATCAGGGACCCATTTTTCACCTTTTGTGTAAACCTAGGAACCTATTCAACCTGCCTAGGCAGGACCATCAACAGTCATCAAACTCATTCAGCCAGCTCCAGTAGAGCCATCCAGCACCTGGCTAATCTCATCAACACTATTGTAAATTCAGACTCTGCCCCTCTGGGACATCATTGGTCACACCTAGGTTTTGCTCCTCCTAGCATTATACCCCCTGTGACCCCTTATTGGTCCAGGCAATCTTTTGTTTTCACCTGAGACAAGCCCCTCAAGGCCTCCCATTTGTCCACATCGTGTTCCAGTGTCTATATCCATCCAAGCACATGGCCATCAAGGTGTGCACTCTGACTACGCCTATACTTTGAATACACTCCAAAGTTTCTCCTTTGGAGCCCCCCTTAGTGCATAATGCTGGCCATTGGCGCTATTCTCTTCAAGGACCTCTGCACAACTGGACAAGTAGTATAACTGTGTAACTGACCCTTCTATTCGCTATCATTATCTCTATTTTCTTAGTTCTGAAATGCTTGCTCTTGCTTGAATGCTTAGCATGATTGTAATTAGGGAAACTCTTCAATAAAACTATTTAATTTACTCTTCAAATCTGGAGTCTTCCTATTGTACCGGACCTTGATATAAACAGTTATGCAATCCCTGATACTCCCTTGCTGCATAGATAATTTCCGCCAACAACAAGGCAGGCCATTGGTGGTAACATTGGGCTAGGCATTGTCCCTCAGACTAATTTACCTCACAAGGCTGTTGCAAAGGAAAAAAATCAGATCATCTATCCACATATGGTATGTCATTCACTGATGAAGTATTTCCAGTTACTGTATTCTAAGTGATTCCTTTGTAGAACTGATTCACTATTAGAAACAAAGTTGTTTTCTGTCCTCAGTGGAGTATAACCAAAGTCAAATTTTATTCTGGTTTTACATTTATGACATTGGCAGATGTCATATTCTTGTTTCCATGACTAATTTCCATCACTGTTAGAGGAACTGATTTAGAACACTTTTAGAAACAAATGACTCATCAGAACTGTAGAAGATTCTAGGTCAATTACATCCTAGACCTGGCATGAACTTCTGAAAATGTTTTAGGTCACTACTAGGTCACAGCCTCAAATTTTTAGCTGCATTTTTTTCAGTTGTCTATAAATATGTAAAACAAAATTTCTACTAAATAAATTGTTTGGGAGGGGAGAGCAATGAGAAGATTTCAGGTTTTGAAGAGGGTCAAGAACACTTTCAGGTAATTGAGCTAACAGTTATTCAACCGAACTAAATTGTGATTGGTTAACTTAGTTACCACCTGCAAGTTTTTGCAGGATTGACAAACCCAGCTGAAGCCAGGACTGTGATGCCTATAAGCTTTTATACAATGTAAAGGGTGAGCTGAGACAGGGGGGAATGTAAATTCTCCTTTTTGTTCCTCTTCCAGCTCTCCCCCGCTTGTGTTTGAGAGGTACTGTGGTGATGTCTTTCAAACAAATACAAACCCCTAAAGAAAACAAGCCAACCTATCTGTGAGCTCAAGTGTACTTTACCCTTTAAGCTGCAGTTGCAACTAGGACTTCATGGAAAGCAGCTGGAGCGTGGCTTGCCCCCCTCCCCACCAACCCCATCACAGTCACCATTACTTCTCTGTCTTCCCATTGCCTTTAGTGCACCTTGAAGCCAACTAAGAAGTAGTCACGGTAAAGGTTAAGGATAAAAAGACTAAAGAGAGGCAGAGAAAAGGGAAGAAAGGTGTATGGAAAATGGAAAAGGAGAAAAAGTGGGAGTGTGAACAAGATAAAGGAGAATTTTTTAAATGAGAATTTGAAAAGGAATAAGGAAGGAATGTCAAAGAGGTCAGGAAATGTATCAAAGGGTTCAGCGGTGCCCATGAGTGCCATGTTGGGTACTCCTGCCTTAGTTTTCACTAAGACTGAATTTGATAACTAATACACACTCTTTTGGAAACTGTCAGGCTGTGGTCACACGGCCCCTTTAAATCTGGGAGCCCTCCCGGATTAAAGGGGCCACGTTTTTTTACCTCGGGTTGGGATGTAGCAGGCAGCAGCGGACAATGGCAGCAGATGGAGGAGTCGGTGAAGGAGGCAGTGGCAGCAGCCACAGAGGCGGAAGAAGCGGCAGCGGCATTGGCGTTCTTGGGCATTTGGCAGCGGTGGAGGTGGAAGAAGCGGCGGCGGCTGGCGGTGGCAGCCGGGGGAGGCACCCTTCCCCAAGCCCCGCTGGCCGCCTGGTAAGTTTGAGGGTTTTTCCCCCCTTTTACACTTGGGTGCTTGAGTGGCCAAGTGCTCAAGTGTAAAACGGCGGGGGGGGGGGGATTGCGGACGGGACCATCTGGACAGCCCTGCTCTCACAATGATTGCGAGAGAGGGCTGTCCAGATGGCTCAAATGCGGGCTCCTCGCGCAACTCCCAGGAAAACCCTTGATTTCCCCGGGGTCGGAAAATGCGGGAGGAACACACATTTGAGCCGGCTTCGGCGCGAGAGTTGTCCCAGCTGTTCTGAACGGTCCCTTTAAATGTGGGAGGAAACAACTCTTCCTCCCGCATTAAAGGGCCGTGTGACTGTGGCCTCATTGAAGAGTGCTGGAAACGAAAATTGGTCAAAATGCAATCTGATCACTCAAGCACATGCTCCAAGTTGTCGGGATGGTCTGCTCATTCCATCCCAACTCAATGCCAGTTTTTTTCCTTGCTTAGCAGTATGCGCATAACCACATACTCTATGGGGAACCCCCTGTGCAGAGGTGCAATTCTTCGTTTATGTGCATGGGAAATAAAAGGCAAAAAATCCTCACTTGCCTGCATGTGCTGTCTGTTCATGCAGTGAAGGGCTGAGCCCCCAGCTACAAAGGATGTGTGCTCATGCAATGCCATGTCAGTTTCCATTGGGAGAAATAGGTTCACTTCCCCTCCATACCAAATGGCACGTCTGATCACAGCCTAGGTCATGGCTGGATATCTTTCTCTGTGTTCTCTCACGCTCTGATGTATGGGTATATGAGAAAGGACCTCCTCTGTAGCAGAACAAAAATGGGAAAATTTCCTCCCCAGTAGGGTTAGCATTGACCCTACACTGATGGCATCAGCTTTCTGGCATCAATTTAAATTTCTTTTTTATTTCTATATAGAATGCTGTGATTTGAGTTTAAATGTATGGGAAATTTATGTATGGGAGTTTAAATGTAAGGGAGTTTAAATGTATGGGAAATGTTTGTATCTGCTGGCTTTTGAAGGGGGTGATTTTTTTGTTTTGGATTACTTTGATGATGGTTGTCTTGATTTTTTTTTCTGTAAGCCACCTGCAAGATTTTAACAAAGTTTCCTGGACACTCTCACCCCAACAACTGTCAGTCAATGAACTGAAGAAGGGGCAAGAAACTTGGGGAATGATGGTATCACATCACACATGTTGCATTATTAGATAGGACAGAGGGGAGAGGAGCAGCAGCCACCCACCCTCCGTTGTAGTCAGCTCTGGCTTCATGCCAGCTCTTCTCTCCATTTTCTGACTCAGCAGCCTTAGAATGTATCATTGTTCCCACCTCTTTTTTGGGTAGTGGAATGCAAATGACCAAATGCAGGTACTTTGTGGCAGATGTGCTAATACCAAGAAGCCATGCAAAGGTATCAGGCAGCCATCTGGCTCTCAGCACATAGCATGAACCCAGGACACTAATCAGATTAGTTCTATTTTTGGCTCACCACCCCCAGAACATTAGTAATTTAATAAATTGTATACACAACAAATGCCCTTTGCTTTGGAACTTCTCTTTCTGCCTCAGGCTTTCCAAACAGAAGGGTGTGTTTGAGCCAAATATTCTAATGACTGGTATGCGCATACTTACTAACAGATCTCCAAACATTCAAGAAATCACAGGACATGAAGTTTGTGTCCAATTATATTTTCCTCACAACTGCTAAGAATGTGGGCAAGTATTTGTGTTATGCATCAGCTTGTCATTAGCGAGTACTGTGCCCTCATCAGGACTTTCTGTCATTCTCTGAACTTAATAGTGCTTATCACCCATGTACTTTTGGTACTGAGGACCATCTGATGTACATCTCCAACCAGAACTTGTTGGTGATTAAACATTTTTTTTTTACTTGATAATCATCATCATTTATTTTGAAGTTTGTTTTTCTCATGCTGTTACTGCTCCTGGAAATTATTATATTGTGAAAGCCAGTGTCATTCGTTAGATTACTATCAGGGAGATTCTGGGTTCAAATTCCCACTCAGCTATGATGTTCATTGGGTCTGTCACACTCTCTTATTCTAACTTACTTCACATGGTTATTGTGAGGATAGCATGGAGGAGGAAGAACCCTGGACTTCTTGAAGGAAGAGTAGAAATAAAATCTGATAGACTGGTTTTCAGGATTTGATTGTGGCAACTATGGGTTTGGTCAAAATAGCCACATGGAATCCCATCTATAGATCATATTTTTTTTAACCCTCACTTTTCCCAAGAGTCTCAAGGTGCCATGCACAGGTTATCCCCACGTTTTATGCTCAAAGGATTCTGTGAGGTATATGAGACTGAGTGAGAATGAATGTGGGCTTCACAACGGAAGAGAGATTTGTGCCTGGGTCATTCCGGTCCTAGTCCAGTACATGGACTGCAATGCCCCCCAACTGGCTGTCTTTGAGGGAAAATTGCAACTATCCTGAGTCTTGATCACTGGAAGAGCTGAGTTGCCATTCTGATTGTGACCTCTCAGGATGATTCCCTTCCTTCTTCCTTGTCCATAGTGTAGGACAAGGGGAAAATAATGTGATTTCTGAATGTGATTTCTGACACTCCCCCCTTGATATATATTGACAGCTATCACTGGGCCTTCAAAAGTTTAATCATAATAGATCCAGATCATTGTATGTAACCTAGAATCTTCTGATTAGAGAAATTTATTATCATTGCATTTTTTGTATAAGAAGCCTCTGTAGGTGGAATTAGGATGCAATAGAAATGGAATGCGTAAGCTGCAGGGCTGCCGAGAGCAAGTTTAATGTGATCAGCTAGCTCTCAATATGCAGGTCAGAAAGAAACCCAGTGTTTTCTAATGTTCTGAAAACAAGATAAACAAGTGAAATTACTGACACCACTGAGAGATGCACTGAATCAAATTATGCTTGTATGATGTTAACTGCCTGGTACCAATTAGAGACCCTTTAATGTGTAAACTATATGTGATGTCATTTGGGGTATAAGACCTTCTGCCCTTCCTGGTTATGGCAGAATACAGCTTTGGAATTGCTGGAGTGCTAAGGTATTCAGCCCTGTATTCCCTGTTTTGAATGCATTAAACAGATATTCATCTAACTCGTTGGACTCCGTGTGATTTCAGTTTGGCCAAGGGGTCACACAGGGCACGGATTTGTGCATCAATAGGGAAGGAAGAACTGATGCAGATAAGTGTGCTAAGCTACTTTCTGTATTATGGCCTTTGTCCAGAACTTTCTGCATCTAGTTTTATTTCATCCTTTATCTATAAAAAAGTTATCTCAAACCAGTCTTCTCTGAGGCCATTTTTGTAACTGTTCTGCTTTCCCCCCCTTCTTCCGAGGTGCTGCTGTTATGTTTTAATGCAATTTTATATGTTTTAGCAACCTGCTTGGAGAACCTGTTCTGGATAGAAAGATGACTGTACTTTTTAAAATTAAGTAAATAATAACTGAATTCAGCTCTTGTCTCTTCTGTTCATGGTGAATAACTCAGTGGCTGTGATCTTCTTTGGGCCATGAATGGTTAGGTGGCTTTTCATAATGCACTGAAGTAGGAGAAGCAGCAGCATGAATGAGTTGTGCCACCTCTAATGTAAAATACAACAAGGAGCTTTATGGCATGAAACTGGTAATCTCCATATTTAAAATGAGCTTGCACATCCTTTCAAGTGCTCTTTCAAACATTATGGCAGAAGCCTGGAAGGAATACTCCTCTTTGTTATTCTCTTTGCTTCTTTTGCTGTGGTACATGATAAATGCATACTGCATATGAGGATACATTTATATTGTAAGCCGCCCTGAGTACCACCAGGGAGAAACATAGCTAGGTAATAAATGTTTTAAATAAATAATATATTTGGTTTTCTTACAGATTTTCAGAGTATGGGATATCCATACACTTTCACTGATGCAAATTTTCCATGATACCCAAGCAGGACCCAGAGATGCACAGATCTTTACTATGGTATTTGACAATAACCATGGCTTACTTATTACAGGTATGCTTGTCTAATGAGTGAGAAACCTACCCCTTCTCTAAAAAGATGGTTAACATACTAATAAATTATTCTAGAAGATAGACATTATCTTTCAGTTGACTTGGGTAGAGCAAAAGGATTCACAGCCATTTTCTGGTGGCACCCACAACATTTTCTCAAATTTACAAAAGTGACCACATGGTCAACATAGTTGGAGATGACTGAGAAGATTTCAGTATGTTATGCAAAATGCTGGCCAGCCTGGGGCTTGCTTTTGTTTTGTTTTTCAACTTAGGGTAGTGCACTGAACATAGAGCAAACTTTGCATCAGCCATTTTAAAAAAAAAATTACAGTATTTATAGTCCTTTCTCACTGAGACTCAAAGCTGATCACACAGTGCAAATCAATTCAATCAACAAGATGGAACATGCAATAAACAATGCAATAGAATTTAAACTGCAGAAATCTGAAACCAAGGAGAAATATGATCAGAGCTGAAACAAAGCATAGGCATTAGCATGACACAGTAAATGATGCATAAATTACACAGTAGGATCCTACTCACAGCAACAGACAGTATGAACTATAAACAGTAGTACAGTCTTTAATCCTTTACCAAAGCATCTTTCTGGACCATTTCAATACAGCACAGCCCTGTTACCTGTGTAAAAAAGCCCTCCTATCAATGCAGATTTACAGAAAGCCAGGAAAGCGTGAGTCTTCTCGACCTCATTAGTCAGCCCATTCCATAAGGTGGGGCCACAACAGAAAATTCATGTGTGGGGGCAGTTATAGATTTTGCCTGTTTGCAGGGTGGCACCTGCAGAAGGCCCTGCTCAGATGAGCGAAGCTGTCATAGGGAGAGAATAGGGGGAGATGCAGCTTCACAGCTAAGAGGGACCTGGATCATATAGGGCTTTGTATGTGATAGCCAGTACCTTGAGTTGAGCCCAGTAGCTGAAGGGCAGCCAATGGAGTGACTGCAGAATGGGAATAATAAGCATGCTCTGATTAACTCCCAATAATAATTGAGCTGCAGTGTGTCTGCCCAAACTGCAATCTCCAAGTTGAATTTGAGGGGAGACCTATACAGACTGCATCACAGTAGTCTGGTATTGATGTTATCATGGCAGGGAGCCAGATAGCCAGATTGGCTGAGTCAAGGTAGGGGTCCATTTTGAGGCTAGGCAGATCTGGAACAAAGCTTTTTTTTTTTTGGTAGCTGCATTAACTTGCTTCTCCAGCAGTAATGTCGGATCAAGTATAACCCCTAGTCTCTTAACTGAGTCAGCAAAGGTCAGCTGAACGCCAGAGAAAGTGGGGAGCACAATGTCCTTCAAGATCTTCACATTCCCAGCCAGCATTACTCTGTCTTGCCAGGGTTTCATTTCATTTTGTTCACTCTTAGCCATTTAACCACAGCGGGCAGGCAGTGATTCAAAGCCTCTACTGCATCACCAGGAGATTTGGATACGGAGATGCAGAACTGAGTATCATCTGCATATTGATGACAACCAACCCCAAAGCTACAAAGATTTGTCCTAAAGGCTTTATATAGAGATTGAAAAGCATGGAGGATAGGTCCCACACTGATGGTAACTGGCCTCCAATAAAGTCCATGAAGAATTATTTGAACTACTCTGACACACATCCTCTGGTACCCACTTGTGCCTCCAAGGGCCTCAACAAGATGCCATGATCCACTGTATCAAAGCCTGCAGATATTTCTCTACATTCTGATGGAGATTGTAAGCTAAAGTCAACAGTGGCATCTACATCTCATAGCTTGGCCTGAAGCCAAACTGAAAATGGTCCATAGCAGATGAGCACTCAATAGCAGGCAAAGTAACCAGTGTGTTCATGCTGTCTGTCATGCATTATCAGACACAACATGTTTTCTAACATGACATGGTATATTCATGAACAGTTTTATGCATTTGTCCATACTATATGGTCCACAGGATCAGCTGTCATTGATCTTTATCCTCTAACACGGATGATTCAAGACACAAAGCAGGTCCCTCAGACACATGAAAGGAACATCAATGTGCTGTTATACAATAAGCCCTTTCACCAAGTTCTTACGATCTGTGCTGAGTCTATTGTAAAAGTGAGTATAAATCTTGTCAGCCTTTCAAATGCAAAATCTATTATTTTGAATAGATAAATTAAGAACAATTAAACAAGTGTTAAACAAGAAACTTACTTATTATGCAGATCATAATTTTGAAGCCATTTAAAGGCTTCATTCTCCTAAGGATTGATTATCTATGATAAATAAATGATTTAGTTGCAGACTTTTTTTGTGTTGGGAAACATTCGGCTGAACTGCAGACTCAAAGTAATTACTTTTGCTTGTCTGTTAAGCTATACAGAGGATGTTATTGATGGAAGTTCCTGGTCTTCCCTGTGGGTTTTCCTGCAGTTTTATAAAATAAATTCTTAGTTTAATATCTTGTACAGCTGTTTAAGAAAGCAACAGCTACATGTTAGCATTTACAGAAAAATAAAATACCTAATATACTCACTTAAGTTGGATTGCATATAATTCACTTTACGTTTAGATCTGGGAACTGGAATCGGGGCAACTAATATACCAGATTGAGGATGCCCATGGGCCTGGTGTTGAGTTGACGTGTGCAGCAATTGATAAAAATGGATTTCACCTTGCCACTGGAGCGTGCGATGGTAAAGTAATGAAATAGTTGCTAACTGCAATAACATCCAATTTTTAAATAATGTATTATTTTAAGGACTATAAGATTAAAATATGCTATCCACTTTACCATACACTGCAGTCCAAAGTAATGTTGTCTGGGAACAGTTTTACCAGTTATCTTGGTGTTTGTGTGGACCATTCCTCAGACATAAAAGTTACCATATGAGGCCTGAGGAATCATCTCAGAAATTCACATGAATGGCCCTGTTTTGAAGAAAGCAAACACAGGTATAGCTCAGCTTGACTTAGAACTGGGCTCAGGTTCCACTTTAGTTGTATTGGACTCGTTCTGTTCCTGAATAAATATGACATGGAGTTACTGAGAGCAGGCTGAAAAGAATTTCAGTTTCCCCACAGCTGAAAGACTAACAAATCTATTGTAGGGTGAATGTTTATTGATAAGAGCCAGGCAGTGTACTTTCTGATGAAAATTCATGCCACAGTGACTTTTCTGCTTTGCTCAACGGTCAGGGACTGTGAAAACATGGGACTTTGGCAGTGGACAACAACTGAGAACACTGTCTGTGTCCAAGGAAAGCTGTGACAATGAACACTGGCTGATCCAGATGACTTACCTGAAGGCTAGTGAGAGCAGACATGTAATCTTGGTCTTGGAGCACAGTGGAACAATCAAAATTGTTCAGGTATTTAATGTTTTAATATGTTTTTACACTTTCATTTTGCAGTTATTAATTTTGAGGTCAAACATGCCTTCAAGAAATTAGCTTGATCAATAGCAAGCTTTTAACGTTGCTAAAGGTGGAACTGCATGGCTAAATTATTAATAGTGTTTGCTTCATGTCATTATCATAATATAACAGAGCATTATCACCTTCATATAAAGCTATAGTTTTATTGTTTATTCCTCCCCTCCCCCATCTTTTTCCCTTACTTCCTGTTCCATCCTTGTCCATAATCATTTCTTCAGTTTGGCCACATGTAGATGCTCAGAGGTCTCCTGCTGTCTTCAGCAACTCCCTTGCTAATCCCCTTGTCTGGAACTCCTTACCAAAAGAGCTATGTGGTGCCATGCTATTCTTTTTCTTATTTCAAAACTCTCTGCAAGATATACCTTTTTTGTGAGGCTCTTGGCATCAGGGCTGGCCCCAGGTTTTTTTACACACTAGGTGAGGCTACCTTCTGGTGCCCCCCCCCCCCGGTGTGCACCCACCAATTTTCAAACATAAATGCATTTTAGCAACCCCATGCATGCTTAGCTAGGGTTGCCAACTCTGGGCTGGGGAATTCCTGTAGATTGGGTGGGTGCAGGCTGAGGAGGGCGTTTGGGGCATTTGGGGAGAAACCTCAGGGGCACATCATGCCACAGAATCCATCTTCCCAAGCTGCCCACCTCCCCGCCCTCCACCCACGCATGCAGCCGCAACCCGCCCGCCTCTCCAGGGGGAAACAGAAAGTATGCATGGAGGGAAGGGGAAGGAAAGTAGCCCAGTGCCGGCTTCACACCTCCTCTTCATGCACTGGGTGTTTCTTGCCAGTGACTTGCGAGGCTGCGTGTGTGGGCAGAGGGCGGGGAGATGGGCAGGACAGAACCTTGGCAGAGGACAGGGGAGGCGCTGCCTTGTAAGCTGAGCTGAGTAGGCAGTGCTGCTTGGTGGGGCTTGGCAACTGGGCCAAGTGCAGCACCTTCCAGGCGGGACCCCAGCCAGCCAGGCAGCCACCTGTGGGCAGAAGTTTTTTTTTGCGGGGGGGGGGGGGGTCTGTACCCGGCTGTGCTCTGCAGGCGACTTTCCTTTCCGGGGGCACCACTGTGCCTGCCTGGGTCCCTGAGTTGCACACGGGGAGGCGGGGGAAGACTTGTTGGAGTCTCTCTCTCTCGTTCCGCTGCCCCGTTTGCCAGCCGCGCCCCTAAGCGGGCGCCTAGTTGACCTAGTGATAGAGCTGGCCCTGCTTGGCATGATCCCTCAAGCCTCATCCCCAAGAGAAACTAACCCTCAACATGTAACTGCATTTGCTCCTATTTATTCCCTTTCTCTTGGCTCCCCATTCCCCTTCGTCCTTTTGGTGTTCTGCTGAAACATGGATTGTAACTTCCCTACAGCAGAGACTACTCTTTTTGTTAATGTTACCCTGTAATGTGCTGTGGACCCTCAAGAAACAACGTAAATACTTGCCATGCTATTAGAATACCATAAGCATTCAGTGCCCTGTATCTGGACATTATTTTTTATTAACTTGTCCAATTCAGATAAATAATCCCAATGTGACAGATCCTTTAAAAAAAGATCTCAATAGTGTTTTTCATAGTAATACAAAATGATTCCTCAGTGTTGCTGGTCAGAATCACTTTTGCCTTGTCCATTGTTCAAGTCAAGATATTTATTTAAAATATTTATATACCACCATATCTCAAGGCAGGTTATCAAAGCAACAATTTATACACACAAAAACATTACACTGACTCCATCAGCAAGATAAAAACAATGCATGGGTTAAAACCACATCCCAATCTGCTAAGACAATTTACCCTCCATCAATTGCCTTCTGAAATAAAACCAACTTACCTGCTGTGACAGACAGGAAGGAGGCTGTCCTGCCCCTGAAGGGAAGAACAGCCAATCAGCTGAGCTAATGGGAGTGCTGTTCCAGCATCCAGTCGCCTTTCAGAGGGGGGATGAAATGTTGGAGGGAAGCACAGCAGGAGTTCAGTTGTGTTCTGCCTCAGGGAGACAGCAGTGATAGTTTTGAGTCTGTCTCAGCAAGAGAGCAGTTTGAAGGGTAGCTATGCCTGGTATTTATTTAATTAATTCATTTATACCCCACCTTTCTCCTGCATTCAGCATATAAACCAACCCAAATCAGAAAAGGTAAAGAAAAAAAAGGTAAGATTAAAACCCAAGTATTTATAAATTTTATAAAGGGACCACTGACAAAGACCATACACTGAACTGTGTTTGGTTTACCATGTCCCGTAGATTATAGATATGTTGCTTGTTTATTAAACAATATTCAATTTGTTTAGGCGGTAATGGTTTCATAGAGTGGCCTTGATTTTTATCTATATCTTTGCTCCTCATCCTTTTCTGGATTGGCTTGGGCTCATACATTCAGCATGTTTAGGGAGATATCCATTCTCACAAATGGTGCTTCCATCTGAGTATTCTCTATACATTTTTATCTCTCCATCCATCCTCCAAGGTCCTTTAAGGGCTGTGAGCCATCAAATACATGCACTGGGTACCAGTACAATGGCTGCTGTTTGCATTATTCATCTTCAATACTCATCTCCCAGTGCAGCAGAAATGTATCTCTCCCCCCCCCCCTTCAAAAAAAGAACATACAGGTTAGAAACCTAAGTTTGAGTCCAGTGGCACCTTTAAGACCAACTAAGTTTAATTCTGGCTATAAGCTTTCGTGTGCATGCACACTTCATGCACATGAAAGCTTATACCCAGAATTAAACTTTGTTGCTCTTGAAGGTGCCACTGGACTCAAACTTTGTTCTGTTGCTCCAGACCAACACAGCTACCTACCTGAATCTAGATTAGAAACCTGTTAGTAATCTGAGAATTTATCCCAAATATCTTATAAAACAAATCATGCAATTTAATTGTCAAATGCATACTTCCTGCTATTCTTCAATTATTCATTCTTCTAGGGTAATGAAGGTGAACCTTATCTGTGCATTACCTGGAGTCTTCCTGAAGCCCTATCACTGGCACTTCAAGGCAATCCACTAATGCCCCTAAGATTGAGTCCCATTACCAGGAAAGCAAATGGATTTTTTCCGGATGTTCAGCTATTGGCTGAGAAGGATCCTGTGGAAGCAGATACGGAGGTGAAAAGTGTTTTCACACCTTTAGAGAATTCTAAATTCTGCAAACGGTAGCCTGTAAATAGCCTAACCAGTGTTTTAGAGCCTGGCTGCATCTTATTATGTGACAGGTCTATATGGGCAGTGTCAGCTGGCCTCTAGTGTAATAGTAGCAGAGCTGCTGGTTGGCTCTCTATGACCATTCTGTGGTGGTAGTGGAACAAAAAAGCCCCCCACCAGGCATGGACCCATAGCGAGCACACCATAGTCCCTAGGAGCTCTGGCAGCACCCACCAGTCATGGAGCAGTGGCTAATGACTTCCATCTGAGTGCCACAGACACAGCCAACCAATGCCAGCCAGTGCAGCCACAGCTCCTGGATGTCATACCCTCCTAACTGTCAGATGGAGTGTCTGAGTGACGGCATTGTCAACTTGCCAGCAGAACAAAAGACAGAGGTGGGGCTTGAACCCACAGGCTCAACACTCAAGATGAGTGCCCTAACCACGGGGCCCAGCAGGCACCTGCAAAGGTGGAATTCATCAGGCATTGTGCATTGCACTGCATCTCTAATGTAACCACCAACCATATGTGGCTGGGCAAGGAACATCACAAAAACAGGTGTGGCCTAGTGAAAGGCACTGAAGAAGAAGAAGAGATTGGATTTATATCCCGCCCTTCACTCACTTAAGAGTCTCAGAGCGGCTTACAAACTCCTTTCCCCTCCCCTCCTCACAACAGACACCCTGTGAGGTAGGTGGGGCTGAGAGAACTCTTTCCCAAGCTGTCCTTGAGGGAACAGCTGGTACAGAGCTATGGCTTGCCCAAGGTCATCCAGCCAGGTGCAAGTGGAGGAGTGGGGAATCAAACCCGGTTCTCCCAGATTAGAGTCCGCGCACTTAACCACTACACCAGACTGAGAGAGCATGGCCACGACCCCTGGTTTAATCCCCACATGGGGAGAGGGCAGGCAATATCCCCCCACTGCTGACTGAAAAGGGGAGGAGGGGACAGTCCAGCTGATGAGCCACCCAGGACTAACATTTTGGCTATTATACCCTTTCACAAACCTACTGTACCACATGCAAGGGCCTGTTGTCGTCACCCCAACTCCCCCTCTATAATATACTGGGTCCAGACACGTAGAAGTGAAATCAGCTCATAGTTTATTTCAAGCACGCAAACACGAACTGACTGGCAGGACCAGGGGTCTGCTTCTATGCAGGTACAAACCCCACCCCTGGTCACACCCGATTTCCCTGATAGGATTATTTACAATGCAACTATGCCCACAGGTCCCCTTTAGGATCCTGTGGAGCCAATTGGCCTGATTTATGATCCGCATGGGCTATTGTTTGCCCATGCAAAGCTCCGGTTGTTTCCCCAACCATGTGTGCGATCTCCAACCACGTGCGTGGTCGCCCTTAGTACATAACACCCTCCATCCCGGGACTCACCTTGCAAACAGGTCCCTCCTCAGACCACTCCCCCAGCCCATCCTTCCTGCGAACTGCACTCAGCAGCCAGCAGCGTATGTGAGTGGGAAGCGTGTGGGGACTCTGTTGTAGCTGAAAACAACAGAAGGCCAATGGCACTGTGAAGACTGACAAAAAGCACCCCAGCATTAGCCTCCCATGAATCAGAGCCCACTCCCTCAGATGTGCGCAGAGGAAAACATTTTGTGACATCTCATGGGGCACAGGGTGGCACGGCATGAGGGGTCTGGAAGTGGGAGGGGTCAGGGGCAAGGCTCAACTGCCTGACACCAAACAGACAAGGACACAGCTTTGGAACACTCCAGACTATATTGAACAGCAGCCGGGAAGTAGTAATGAGGTCTACTAAGCAGGGCTGCAAAGTCCCTTTGTCCTGTACAGCCCCCATGCCTTTGTAATCTGCTGCAGGGAGCCATAGAGAGATAGGGCAAGCCCTCTATCAGGGTGTGCTTGTGAGTGGGGCAGATATGCCAGATGGATGGCTGCCTGAACATCCTGAAGGTACATCAGCTGGGCTGGACCCAGTGAGATAGCAGCCCCATGGCAGAGTGGCAGGATCCACAACAATCACCACAGCCAGACCATACTGCACTGGGTATACAATCCTCGCAGCTGTCCTCCCTGTTGGATCACCCCCTGCACAGATGCAAACGAGAGAGATAGGTAATGATGACAGAAAGCACAGTGGCTGTGGCCACTACAGCTGTGCCTGTGGGACAACAACAGGGTCTACAGTTCCTCCACTGCCATGGAGGGGGCTCTATTTGCTGGCATTCCCCTTCAGGGCACCCATTCCACCCCTTCCCCTGAATGGAGTTACACTTCAGTCATCTCTGTTCCATTCATGGCTGCTGCTGCATCGTTCTCCTGTCCTACAAGACAATAGGTGCCATGGGTTTTTGGCCAGCAGTTTTACTAGGTACAGCTGTCAGTTAGTCCTCTACCTGGAGGAGATGGCCTGGCAACAGACCATGCTGCCAGCCTGATATGGGGCTTCCAGAATCCCTGCCAGCCCCCCTCCATCATAGGCAGCACTCCCAGGCAGACTCTCCCCGGTCAACACCCCAGTTGCATGTCATAGGGGCATATTGGTGGATGGCCTGGAAGATCTGCACACATCATTCGCCTTAGCTGGGAAGCCCACATTTTTGAAGTGGTGCACAGGGTAGGAAGGGGATGGTGAGTGTGGACTCTCAGTCGGGGGCTGCCGGATCTCTGCCCCTGCTTACCTGTCAGGGGTGCACTGCTTTCTTCCTCTTGGGGCATGGGCTCAGCTCTTCGGTGTGTGTCTGCAGAGATGAGGTACCTGTGTGGGTTCTTCACAGAGACACATTAGTCAAACTGCATCAGTGTTCACTCTCTCCCTTGGGTGTTAGTGCTAAGTGCCCTGTCTGTGCTTTCCCCTCCCACAATCATGGTGCAATGCTGCACGATCTAAGTGTGCACATCAGGAGTGTGGGAGACAGAGCCCCAGGCTGTGCACCATAACATATCCTAAGCTGCGGCACAGAATGCAGCAGAGCACTACGCTAGTCTCTCTCTGAGGTATGCTAGTATAACAGTTGGTTGGTTCCCTCAGTGCTTTTGTGCCCCCACCACCTTCTTAGGATTGTGCCGTTTGTGTAAGAGCCAGTGCAGCATAGTTAGAATGTTAGATTAGGCTGAAATCCCCACACTGATGTGAAGACCTGGATGATCTTCAGCCAATTATTCGCTCTCAGTTTAAGCTATCTCACAGGGCTGCTGTAAGAATAAAATGGAGGGGGAGAGATCCATGTATGCCATCTTTGGAGTTACAGCAGGATGACAATGTACAAAAATCTCCCATCATTCCTCCAAAGAAGTCAGGACAATCTACCTGAGTTTCTACTCCCTCATTTTATCCTGACCATCCACCCTATGTGGTAGGCTAGACTGAGAGACAGTACCTGGCCTAGTCACCCTGTGACCTCTGTAGGGACTAGTGGGGATCTGGACCTCTTAGTCTAGAAGAAGAAGAAGAAGAAGAAAAAGAAGAGATTGGATTTATATCCCGCCCTTCACTCACTTGGAGTCTCAGAGCAGCTTACAAACTCCTTTCCCTTCCTCTCCCCACAACAGGCATGCTGTGAGGTAGGTGGGGCTGAGAGAGCTCTGAGACAACTGTCCTTGAGAGAACAGCTGGTACAGAGCTATGGCTTGCCCAAGGTTGTCCAGCAGGTGCAAGTGAAGGAGTGGGGAATCAAACCCGGTTCTCCCAGATTAGAGTCCATGCACTTAACCACTACACCAAACTGGCTCTCCCTAATACCCTACCTGTGGACAGTTTTTCTCTCCTAAAATAGATCAAGATGGGTAGCCATGTTAGTCTGTCTAGCAGTAGAACAGAGCCAGAGTCCAGTAACACCTTAAATACTAACAAAATTTGTGGCAGGGTATGAGCTTTTGTGAGTCACTGGTATCTGAAGTAGTGAGTAGTGACTCATGAAAGCTCACACCCTGCCATATTGTTAGTCTTTAAGGTGCTACTAGACTCTTACTCCTCTCTCCTTAAACGTGTGTACAATGTTTAGTTTTAAGTTTTAAGTGCTGTATAATTGTTTAGTTAATATTTATTATTATTGCAACTGGCAGCCTTGTCATAAGTTTTTTTTATGCCTCCTCTAGAATCCTTTGCCACCTGAAGCAAAAGTGAAGTGCTTTGATGTGCTAAGAGTTGAAGGTTATAATTTGTTAGCAACTGCAAGTGCAAATGGTGCTATCATCATGTGGGATTTTGAATCTGCCATTGCCAGACACATGTAAGTTACAAAGGACGCCAAGAAGCACCCACAGAGTGAATAAATCTCTGCATGGGAAATGCCATTGTTAGGAGAGTCAGCTCATATTCTCACAAATGTTTTACCTCACTTCTCAGACAAAATTTGAGAACAGCATGTAATCATTACAATAACATTTCTAAAAAAGATTTTTAAGATCATAATATAAAATCATAACAAAACCTAAACAATAAACAGGGCGATAAAACCACCAGGGATGAAAAACCAGAAGGGGTTGCCAAAAGGCCTGGGGGAAAATGCCCTGTCCTTTTAATAGAGGTTGATGTTTAGAAATGGAAATGCAGATGAAGCTGCTTTATCCACAATCGAATCATTGGTCCATCAAGGTCAGTCCTGTCCACTCAGACTGGCAGTGGCTCTCCAAGGTCCCAGGCAGGGGTCTTTCATATCCTCTACTACCAGGTCTATGTAATTGGAGGTGCCAGGGATTGAAACTGTGACCTTAAAGCCATACGAACTTGAAATAATATGGGATAAGATTCCAGAAGCCCTGTGGGGCAGTGGGTGGGCCTTTTCAGTTGAGTCATTTGCAAGTTTTCTCCTACACAGATTACATGTGCTCAAATTTTAGATACTGGCTGACCAACCAGCACCTTTTAAAGTATAATACAGAAGCAGGCTGTTTACCACAGCCTTTTGATGCCATGCAAGAGAAATATGCATTTTATCAAATGAGCGTGGAACAATTACAGAAAAAATATCTTTATTTCCAGATTCAAAGCTGGCCAGACTGTTGAAACAGATGAACCTGAAATACTTGGAATTAATATGTTACTGTTCCTCTGTCGAAGTGCTCTTTCTGTGAGGTAGGTAAATTGTATAACAGGTGTGCATTATGTCCACTGTCTTAGGAGGCTCTCCTAGGTTAGGAATAGTGACCTACAGCTTTGCCTTTGATTCGCATCCCACCAAACTCTGCAGCCTTCCACTAAGAAAGCAAAGGCTGTGCTTGAAGAAGTAAATTGTTTCAGGTTTTCACAGTAATAAATCCCAGCAGGCAGTTAACTTCTCTGGCACAGGTTAATTTTTCTTATTCGCTACCACTTGTGGTTATAATTCGTAGGACTTAAATTATTTTAGATAGCCAGCCACATACAGAGCCCTGATTTTCAGTGCTGATGCTCTCCACTATCTGGGGGGGGGGATGTTTTTTGCTCATATTTATTGAGAATTAAATCCAATTTATCCCAATGGTGCATATTCCCAAGTAACTGTATTACAGTTCACAGCATTACAAAGTACTACATTTACACAAATGCAAGACTACATCTTCTGAGGTGTGCCATCAAAAAGGGGGAGGGGGTTTGTCTTACATTTACATACAAGTTTCAGGTAGGGCCAGCAATAAACTTTTTTGTGTAAGCTTTGGGGAGGAGGGGCATCTTACACTAGGCTCATCTTTCGAGTAAATATGGTACTTAGCTTGCAGTATGAAAACATACACATGCCTTTTAAATTTTTTTAACATGTACTAATAAATAAATTCTTAAAACAATGTTGTTCCTTTGCTCTTCAAAACTACGTGTGAATGTTAAACCAAGCATCTATGGCTTTGAATGTATTATTCAAGACATGACACTGCCTTTTACTGAATCAGACCACGGTTACTTCCTCCTCTGACTCAAAGCAGTTCTCCAAGGACTTGGCCCTTCCCGGATCTGCTCACTGGAGATCCCAGGGACTGTGTCCGTGACCTGTGCTATGCCACCAAGCTGTAACCCTCACTTTTAGAAGCCAAAAATCTGACAATATTTATTTCATAAAGTTCCAGCAGAGTTTGTTGACTAACTTCTTTTATGGCAACCTCCATAGTTTTCCTAAGGCAAGAGACTAACAGAGGTAATTTGCCATTGCCTTTCTCTGTAGAGCAACCCTGGTCTTCCTTGGTGGTCTGCCATCCAAATACTAACCAGGGCAGACCCTGCTTTGCTTCTGAGATCTGATGAGATCCATGAGCTACCTACAGGCTTTTTAATTAATTCACAAGCCATGGGAATTTCTCGCTTGCCTTGGGGTTGTTCAGATTCTGCATGATGAAGATCATTTCAGAGGGTAACTGTATTAATCTTCAGTAGAAGAGCTAGATTGGAGTCCAGTAGCAAGATTTTGGGGGTATGAACTTTTAAGAGTCAAAGTTCCCTGGTTCTGATGAAGGGAGCTTTAGCTCTCAAAAGCTTCTGCCTTGAAGATCTTCTTGGTCTCCAAGCTCTACTAGACTCAAACCTAGCTCTGCATGATGAAGACAATCCCCTTTTCCCTTGAAGCTCCAATTTTTCTCCTCTTATAAAGATATTTAAAATCTATTAGAAAGTTATCAGTCTGTTGCAGATGTGTTTTAAAAGAATATGGTTTGCAGGATCGTAAAGGTGTTCTTTATGAATCTGTAGCTGTTAGTTGTGTTTAGTGTCCTCAAAGCTGGGGCCCCAGACTTACCTGGGCCCCATTTGTGGGCTTGCTGGATTGAGGAGAGAAGCAATGAGGTGGTGTTCAGGCCACCTAGGGCCAGCAGTGCAGCTGGGTAATGGCTGGAGAGTTCTACACAGCTGCGTGGGCTCCCCAGACTTCCCCTCAGCCTAGCCAATCGGGATCAGCTGGCATGGTCAGAGGGGACAGGGACCCAGGCCAGCAGACCTCACAGAGGGAGTTTTCCCTCTGCTCTACCTGGCTGGGTTAAAAGGGCCCTGCCGTGCTGCCTGGCCCAGTCAGCCTCGTGGCTTTTCCTATCTACCCCTCCCTTTGTTTTTAGAGTCACAAATGTGTTATGTCAGGTGCTTGTTTGGCTTGGTTTGTTTCTTGCCCCCTTTTTCTCTGTCACAACTGCATTGGGTGGTATCAGCATCCATTTTCAGGGGGAAGGCAGCCTGCGTGCCTGTTTTTGCCATATTTGGGGATCCCCTTAAGCTGGAATTTTAGAGTGAGACCTTACAGGAGACACGCCCAGCTCAGGGGCTATCAAGGCACTCTCACTCTCAAGTGGCAGAGGAGGCCATGTGCTGGCCTGTGCCCACGTGGAATTCTTGCATCTGCCATCCCACGGTACATTGGCTGGCAGGCAGGTTGGCCGATGCCTGGATCCATTGCTCCATGCTGTGCCAAGGCTCTTACAGCTACTGTAACCAATAAAGTTGTGGCCATTTTCAATCCAGAAGGTTGTCCGTTGATTCTTGCATTACTGGGAGTGGGTGGTTGCTTCGCTGTCTCCTCACCCCTTTGGCACTAGGACCACAATACAGTTTTTAACCTCTTAACATTCTGGGCCACCTGGCTGCTGTCTTCCATGCAGGCAACTAAGTCAGTCCTCCACCTACAGTTCAGAGCCTCAGAGTGATGCAACTCCTACACAGGATACCGAAGGTGACAGCAGCAACTTAAGCGAAAAGAGGGTATGTCTCCGTTTTGGTTTCAGTGATTGCCAAGAATCCTGATTAAGATTTTATGTTTGCACCACATAGGAGTCTGATGCTGAGGTTCTCAGTTAAAATGGGAAAGGAGGCACCCAAAGGTTATTTTCCTAAACTCAAATGAGAAAACAAGGAGGAGCCAGGAACGTTACAGAGCTGATATTCATGTGCTGTTTTAAACTACACATCAGCAGCATTTCCAGCAATAATAATGAAAGAAACAGGAACACAACATCCTTTGAAGGACAGCCAACTTTTGAATAGGCAACATTTACTCCACGCTATAAAAAAACATCTTTCTCTCATTTTTGCATACCAACTCTTTGTTAAAGGGACAGAACTGGGCCAGGTTATTTGGTCAATAGGCAGCCCAGCCTGTGCATGAGAGAAACAGCAGGGCACCACCTGTATGGCAGAAAACGCTGCAGGAATCACTGATACAGAATAAACAGAAGTCTTGTAGTACCTCATAGACTGAGAGGGGATGTTTTAAACAAGACCACAGTCAAAATATGGTACCAGAACAATATAGAGAAATTCTGAAAGAAAGATGGAGGAAGCTAAGTAAAGAATGTAAATTTTGTCGTCTGACAAAGTGTGCATGCACAGGAAGGCTCACACCTTGAATAAAACTTTGTTGGTCTTAAAAGTGCCATTGGACTCTAATTTTGTTCTGGTGTAAACTGGTGTTTACCTTTTTTTCTAATCTGGCTATCTCATTGAACATTTGATAATTATTTATGTTCCTCTTATCTCACTGAGATAATTAAATTGGAAACTTTTTTGAGACTGATTATTGGCAAGTGGAAGTCTAGTTATTTTTTTGTAGATGTTACATATATCAAAGGCCTTATTTCAATTATATTCTTATAGATCTGGAAATGTAAAAGCCATCATTGATTACTCAGTCTGCTGTTGCTCTGCTTTATTCTGTTTCCTTAGCTTATAATGTGTATGAGTATACGCCTATGATTTTTATTGAAAATACAGATTGTACAAAACAAACATAAAGAACTGCATAAGATTGAAGTGATTAATACTGAACATTTTATGAGATCAACATGTCTGACCTATAAATTAGTTTTAATTTCTGCCAGCATCCATATATAAATACAGGCACATGCTCCTAAATCAACTGTAGCAAATCTGAACAAACCATTTCCCATAAATCAATATACCAAAATCCTATCTACAAACATGGTGTTTTAAAGAACACCAGCAGAGGGTACAGGATGGGTCTGTGGAAATATTCTCAAATAATACTAATTATAGTGGCACTGGGCAGAGATTACTCTGTAGCCACTTTTGTGTAACAAGTAATGGAGGGTTTGTAAAACGTATAATAATGGGGATGCGAGTGTAATAGAAAAATGAATCAGGGACGCATGATATTTCACTCTGTTTTCTCAACATCCCCAGAAGCAGATGCTCTGTTAAAAGTACAAGCTGACGTTTGTATATTTTTGGCCTGTGCAGTGAAGTGTTGTAGATGAAGAGTCATTTTGAAACAGAGAAATTACTGGTGTAGTTTGATATTTGGAGTGTAGAGAGCCAGCATTTCAGTTTTCACTGACTCTAGGGCTCAGAGGACCTCCTAGTGACCCTTCTTTTCATAATTTTGTGATCATATTTCTCAACTTTTTCTCATTTCATTTCACTCTGACACGTTTCCCCCTATTACTGTCTATTCCTTGTAGATTCCTTATTTAGATTCTCATTTCCCCAGTTTTATAAATGCAGAATTTAAAAAATATATATTTGGCATTTGGAACAGTATGCCCTTGACAGCATTGCTGAGAAGTACTTTTTCTTAAAATATCAGTGACTGAAGGATTCTATCTCCACATGTACATTGCTAAATTTCCAATTTTCTAATGTAATTTATGTGTTATTGTATGATTTCAGGAAGGTATTCAAAAGGAGGCATCCATTGCAGCAAATACTCCAGGTAATGATTCAATATTTACTTCTGGTTGTGATGAATGGCTTTTATGTTAGAGGGGGGGGATAGAACTTTGGTGAGAAAATAACAATCAATTCTATTCCAATTCCAAAGCGGAAAGCCAAGAATTAACAAAACTGCCAGATTCTCCTAACGTGGAGAACAAGGGATTACTCAATGCATTAGAAGTTGGAAAAGAACAGAAATACATTCCTGTCCTGGCCTCTGCCCATGAAGATGGTTGCATTTATCTCTGGACTATAAAGGTAGGATCTTTTGCATGGCTAGGCTTATATGAGACAAGGTGTTCAAGAGCTTTCCAGCTATGCTCTCAGCCAATGAGCATACAAGGGGGATTCTTCTGTATCTTCTGTTTCTCCTGTCACCACCCTTCTCCATTCTTATAGAAAAATGTGAAACTATTTCTATTTTTGCTATTTTTAAAAAAAGGGCAAAAAGAACCATGCATACATTATACTACATAATAGTTCAATTACATGAATCTCATAAGCATTTAAGGAGCCCTTCCAGCTTTACTTTAGCAGCCCCAGTTCTCAGGAGGGAGGATGTCATCATGAAATGCTCCCACAGGACTGAGTGATATTAGTGGATCAGTGCAGGAAAAAGCCATATTGCTGCAGCTTCCTTGACACAAAGAAAACCTTGGAAGGAGGCGGAGCCCCAGACTGCAGCAATACGGGCTACTCAAATATATGCCCTTGGTCTGACTGTGGGAAATAATGCTGGCCCCGCTGTTAGTTCAGCAGTAACCATTAGATTGGTGATAGCTTGATGTTATTTTGAAGTGGGCATTAGCACAACAGTAGCAATAGTTGAATATGAACCAGCAAGAGGCTTCAAATATCTTAGTAGGTATTAACTTTTGGGTTTTGGAAGGTATCGGTGTGTCTGTAATAGCACTTCCATAATGCAACACAAACGATTGCTCTGTTCGATAGGGACAGGATGCTACTGTAGCTCCTGAAAAGCAAGTGAATGTTTGATCCGTGACAGCAAAAGTGGATTTCACTGCTAGCACAGATCTGATGCTGTGGTATGTATAGATTGTTAAGGGATTCAATATTAAATGGCTAACAGTGCCATCAGAAGAGGGATTACATCATTCTAAGCCAATTGACTTCAGTAGTCTTAGAAGGATATAACTCTGCCAAGGATGGCACTGTAACTTCCTCTGTCTACTTTATCTTAATTTCTGAGAAACAAGTTTGGCTTTTGGCTTTCAGCATTTAAAATAATGTTTAACATGTATATAATATGTAAATTTTAATATTTTCATTTACATTAACATTTAACATTTATCCCAGATCTTAGATATTTACACATTAATCTTAGTTCAATGGGTAAACAGAAATTTAGAGGACTAGTGAAAATACAGGAAGGCTTTTAAAAAATGATTTTATAATTTGAAACATTAATCTTCCCCAAATATGGATTTACTCAGGGAGACTAATAGGAGTAATATCTACTAGGGTTACAGGAACCTATAGATCTGTGTGCTGCTACCCCATGTCGTGAGCCATTACAGCTATGGATCAATGAGTTGCATGGGCTGGGAGCTGACCCTAGACTCTGCAGTGACTAAGGATGCCAGCTCTGATCTGAGAAATACCTAGGGAGGAGTCTGAGGAGGGCAGGGTTTGGGGAGGTGAGGGACTATGATGAGGTATAATGGCAAAGAGTCCACTTTCCAAAGTAGCCATTTTCTCCAGGTGAACTGATTTCTGTTGCCTGGAAATCAGTTGTAATTCCGGGAGATCTTGAGCGACCACCTGGAAGCTGCCAATCCTAGCAGTGACCCTACCTACTCACAAATGACTACCGAGGCAGGATCTTTGTACCTGGCTGAAATTTGTTTTCACTATGTTCAGCTCCTGATTTCTAATTCCTAGGTTGTGAGAATGCAGATGCCTGTTGGTCATTTGGCACTTAGCTAAGGCTCTGCATTGACAAAAGTTCTAACAAAAGGTTCAATTTCTAACTTCTTCAGTTTAAAAGGGTCTTATGTAGCAACCCTGGGAGATACCTCTGTTTGAGACACCGGAGATAGGGTTGCTAGGTTCTACCTGGCAGCTGGTTGGGGAAACCCTGGTCCTCTCCGGGATCTTCTGCCCCACGTGTAATGCAATGACATCACCCGGAAGTGGTGTCATCATGTCACCACCATCGGGGGCGGGTGTGTGTGACACTAGTTTTGGGGCAAAACTCTATGGTTTTGTAGGTGATTTTACCATAGAGTTTTGCCCAACAACTTGAGTGTTGCCTTCAGCCAGTCGGGGGCAGGATTTCCCCCCACCAACCAGCTGGCCAGTAGTGGGGGAGCACCCTACAAAAGCAGGGATTTCTCCACCCCCAGTGGGCATTTGGTATCCCTAACTGGAGACCTGCTTCCCCATATTGGTCTGATTCAGTATAAGTAAGCTTGATATGTCTATGCATGTATGATTGAAAACTCTGTTCTTGAACTTTGTTAATGTGTGATAGCTATTTTTCCTAGTTTCCTAGCTGTTATATCAATGTGATTGATGTTACTTTGTAATTGGGGTCTTTTGTATTATGTTCAATGAACAAAAACTAGAGTATGTTTCATCTTTTAGACACAATAATAAAGCCCTTATGACTAAGGAATTAATGAAGTCTGGCTAAAGAAATAATTAAAACTGACTAAGTCAAGGCACAAATTGGCATGATGTGTCAATCAATTTAATTTAAAAAATTTAAATGTAGAACTAAACAGGATGAGTTCAACATTTATTCATACATAAACATCTGAGATATGATTAAAGTTGACCAATATGATTAATCAATCCTCCAAACCCTACAATGAAAAATGTTGCATTGTTGTGTTCTTGTTTGCGTAGGGGGATCTACTGAGAGAAATTTTACCTTTCACAAAACATCCTCCAATTCCTTTGACAACTCTGTGTACTGACATCTCTGCTAAAATGCTTTTTGCAGCTAACAAAGGTAAGCAATCATTTCTCAACCATGCTTGTGTCATATTGTAAGGATAGAGAAATATATATTGCAGCAAACTAAAACTGAAACACAAGGCCTATTTAATCATTTCTGTCAGACAAAAAGACTACTGAATCCACAGGGAAACCTTGAAGAAATAACAAACAAATGCCACCGTGAACTAATGAACAACCATAAGCATTCCATACTACAGCTGTGTGAGACATTACATTATGCTGATTTCCACATATGAAATTTCTTTATTGTTACTTCTATACTGATATTCTTTTGATGATTTTTTGATGTGACCTGCCTCGAGGACTTTGTTATCCTAAGAAGGTTATAACAAATAAGTTAATACATACATTTGTCAAAAAGCTCATAGGGCACATTATATGCACAGTGAGTTTCCACTTCTGGGCACATACAACTCCGAGCTTCACACATCACAACCCTGTATATGCTAAGGAGGGACATGCACAGACTTCTATTTATGTCATTCTTTTTTAAAAATTCAATTTCCTTTGAATAATTAGGTCATGCATTTGGTGTTTTTTTTAAATTAATTTGGTAGTCATTTCCACTGGTTTAAATGGTGCATTCATTCCTATTTCATCTTCCCTTTACCAAATGGGATGAAAGTCTCAGACATTCTGCCCCCTAAATAAAGGAGTAGACCTCCTATATTACAGGTGGGTAGGAGAAAACATCCATGCAGTGTAGGCTATGAAAGGCACAGCATATTTTGGGCTTTTTCTCCCCATCCAAGAAATATGAAATTTTGGGGGTTGTAGGCTTTATCCATGGGATAACCCTTGTCAAACTGCAGACAGGGGAATTTCGTCCTGACAGGCTATTTTTTTTATTATTTGTTGGAGACTGACTAAAATGCAGTTGTCAGACTGTTAACAATATTTACTATATGTGAGGATCTCCTCCAATCTCATCCCAAAGTTATTTGAATAAAATACAACAGTAATAATAGCCTTGATAACATTTGTTTATGAAAAAGGTATGCTTCCCTAACTGGTGAACTGCGACAAATTTCCCATCAAAATGAAAAAGATCTACTTATTTTGAAGGGCTGCCCAATATATTTCATTAGTGGGTATGAGTATGGGTGTGGTAGGGGAGGAATAATCTATACTGTCATTTGTGAAGTTCTCACACATCTGTTTTGCCAAATGTAGTTGTCCTGGAGAAGATACTCTGCATGCAATCCCTAGCTTACCAATGTAGGTACCCAGAGTAAAATAGTCAAGTGTGCTATATTATCACAGTCACTGACACACACAAAAAATTCCCTCCATCATATATACCAATGTATGTAAAATGTCATGTGTGAAGCAGAATGCAGAATCAGACAAATCTCTCTTGTTTGGTAGGAAAAAGTCCAGGGGAGGAAGCCTTTTTGTAATTAGAGTTAAATGTCACTGTACAAGTCTTAAAACATGGTAATATACCTTGTAAATATACTTTCCAAGACAATGTGCAGTATTCTTGATTGTATGGAGATTGTTGCCCACTTAGGCCTTTCTCTTCATAAAGGAAATATATATGTAAGCATTAAACTGTCCAGCATGGTTAAAGAATCAGTACTGCGCGAAGCTGGAGAAGAAGCCGGTAAGTGAGCGTTTGAAAGCAACTTGATTATAGTTGCCAGTTCCCTGGAGTTTCCATTTGGATCCATAAACTTCCACTGCTAATTTAAATACTAATTAATCCAACCCCTATCTTGGCCTTATTTACAGAATTCATGAGTAATGTGTTTATCCTGGGCTAGTTTTGTAATGTAATGTAATGTGAAAATACTATTTCAATGGAGTTTTTCTCTTAACAGAGGGCCATGTCATACGATGGAACATTGGTTCATTCTTAGAAGATCCACTGGACACCAACAAGGTGAGAAAATGGGAAAGCAATTTTAAAGGCATTTTAAAAATTCACCTATTATTAGGAACACTCAAACACCCACTCACTCACCTGATACACTGCCCACCTGCCATGAGCAGGGAGCTGACCCCTCCCAGTGAGCTGTTCAGTTGCTTATGAGGGGCACAAGCCTCTCTGATGGGCCACTCTTCACACATAGCACCCCCCCACACCCACCATTTTGCAGCTATATGTGATTCTTCAGCCTGGGTCTCATGTGCCACCTTTTTAAGGGGACAGATTCAATTGCAAATGCTGCTGGCAAAGTTACCCCATCCACTACGTAAACAATTAGTTGGGTAGCTATGTTAAGTTGACCCACCAACACATAATCATGGGCTCTGTTTAGGTGTTAATTTCCTGCTATCCATCAGGGAAACCAAAATGCCCTGACACTTATTAATGGCTTTTTTCCTTTGTAGCATGTGAAACAACAACTTTGCTGGCGAGCTCATTCCACCAAAATAGTCAACTTGTTCTATGATGAAGAAAGGGGCTTAGTAGTGACTGCCTCTACTGATGCTTCTGTCAGGTTAGTAATAGCCAGCATTTAACACTAACTTGGAATTTGTCTAGTTGCAGACATAACCCTAGGGTTACCATTGGCTAGATGGTGCCATGTCAGAGTTTTGCATATCACCATAAAATCAGCAAGGTAGGCTAGGTAAAGCTGCAGCTCCGCTTGAGAGTGGCTTTGTATATGGTACTGGGGAAACGTTTACACCAGATCCCTCTGCTTGCCCTTGTACAGAAGAGGGCTCACTGTGCATTCAGCCTGAGTGTCCTAGGCTGCACCCTTGATGTATTCATGTGGACACTAGTTAATGTTATCCACAGTGCAAGGAAAGGAAGAACTACTGTATCGGGAAGACCTATCAGAACCTTGAAGAATTCGTGCTAAGGGAACAGTAGTGGGGATAGGGAGGCTGGTTGTTCATGAGGTTTATGGCTGAGGCAGAGCACCTGCTTAGCATGAGGAAGGTCCCAGGTTCAATCCCCAGCAACTCCAGTTAAAAGGACCAGGCAGGAGGTGATGTGAAAGACCTCTGTCTGAAACCTTGGAGAGCTGCTGCCAGTCTGAGTAGACAATTCTGACCTAGATGGACCAATGGTCTGATTCAGTATAAGGCCACTTCATGTGTTCACATGTACTAAATAATCATTTTCTACAAGGAACAAGTCACCACTTTTGAAAAAAATATGCTCAGCACAGCTGCAATAACTGTGTCTACAAACACAGTTTGTAATTCATTCTGGGATGAACGTAAGAGAAGACTTAAGCCACTTATCAGTTGAGCAGTGCTCAAACAAACAACCCAAAACCTATTGCAAGTTAAACCACTGCTTAACTTTCATGCCGTGTCTTTCAGTTTGACATTAGGCTTTTGTCCATACAAAAATTCAGGTGGTGCAATTTTCCCCAGCACAAACCTAATGCATTTCTGTCTGAAATTCCTGAAGGAACACTAAAGCATAGAACTAAGTGACTAGTTCAAAGCCACTCAGTGAATTCATGCCAGGGAATTCTTTACAGAGCTTAACTCAGCTCTCTCCCCACTCCACAGACATGACACACATACTTACAAATGTTATTGGTCCCCTCTGAGCTTTTTGCTTAAGCAACACTTAAGGGTCAGGGAGAAGTGTGATTAAGAACTTCTTGGCAGATCAAAGCCATCTCACTGGATGTCACAATCCATCTGATTTTATAGATGGGGATCAGTGAGGTCAGAGAATCCTCAAACTCTGAAGTACATGCAGAAGTGGTCCTTGTTCAATACAAAGAACAACTGTGGATTTTGCTTGTTCCAGAAGACTCAATAGCCAGACACAGCAACATAATATTTTAAATCTGAACGTCTTTTTTTTTTAAAAAACCCTTTTTGGCATTCACAGTACTGATCCCCTACAACTGCATTCTATCAATGAGTAACCCTGTCCAGTTAGGAATGCAGGAGAAGTGCCTTGGTGAATCTCTGCCTGGATGTTCATTACAATTGTGGCTATGGTGGTGGGGCATTGTGCTTTTTGTGTAATTTGCTTGGCTTTCTGTAAAGGGAAATCATATAGCTGATATCGAAGAAGAAGCTCCATGTTCAATCGTGTTCTCTCTCTCTCAATAACAAGTTTGAGGGGAATGGAGCAGGGATGCTTTGAAGAAAAAGCAAATCTTGGGTGAAGAGGATCCTCAGTGGGGGTTGATTTCCCAGCCCTCCCTCTCTAGGCTTTCCCCTCAAAAGCAGTCTTCACAGTGAAGGCTTTCAAAAATGTTTGTTTAAAAAAATTTCCTTTTTCCTGTGGAATCATTGTGCAAGGAATCCCATACCACACCCACAATCCAAGAAAAGGTGTTTTTATTACTCCATTGAATCTGGAACAAGTTTGTTCAAGTAATACAATGAAGGTTTGTAGGGGTTATTGTTGTTTTTTATGGTGACTCATGCCACAGGACCAAAGAGGGGAAAAAGTAAAAAAGAGAACCTTATAAAACTACTTTTTGCCTCCAACAAACCTTTTCCAATATGTTTTCTCTCTCTCTGCCTAGATCTCCCTCCCCAAAATAATCCGTTTTGCTGCTGCTATCACTGTCAGTTATTTCTCCGTTTAGTTCAACAGACATCACCTTATTTTTTTTGAGCACTCTGGGGAAAACATTCAAAATACACTGCTCTTCATGACCACACATACCCATAACTCACCTTGTTCTGCAAAGTTAAAATTACATGACGGGGTTTCAATAATACATAGCAATGTTCACAAGATGAGGAAGAGTAGAGTCATTTCTGAAGTTTTCAAAAAGTTGAATATGGGACATACTGAAAGAGAAAATATTACCACAAAAAAAATATTGAAATTACTGTAACGTCTTCATTTCACAGTGGATCTGACTGAAATTTGGTTAGCTTAGATCTGTTACCAAGTAGGCTGACTATGCCATATTTCAAATAGATGGGACATAATGTCTGGATTTTATGAGGATTAGTATATTCAAGCACTTTAATGGCAAGACAATTGTATGTGGTTTAGCTTGTTTGGCTTATTTGGTTAGCATAATTGTGTTTGCTATTTAATCCCAGTTTTCAGCCAAGCATTGGCTGCTGAAGTAGTTCACAGGAATCAACACTGGATACAAATGACAAATTTCTACATAGAATATGATTCAGGGAGGGGATTCTAGCTGGCCTGGATTCAGCTGAGTTGGAGTGGTGCCTGACTTCTTCCTGGTTTCCCTACAATGGCTTCATGGATGGCTGCTGGAAGCTGGAGGAGTCTCCTGGAGGAATGCCCTGTGCCCCTGTCATCATTGAGAACAGCTGGAAGGTGGAGAAACACGGCATAATTAGGCTTTTTTACTTCTTTTTCTTTAAAAGGTTATACGTTTTAATATTTTTCCTTCGGCTTTCCGCACAATTTATGTAGGCTCTGGCATGGACCCAGTGGACACTACATTGGCTATTTTGGGCAGCGACGATCGTTTGAACTCTTTGAATCCACGGATATAATTTTGCCTTGTGATGTAAATGACCTTCCCTTCACAATAAAAGACGACAGCAAGTATATGGAAAAAAAGCAGAAGTTTGAATATCCTCTAGTGCTTGATCGGGAAAAGTAAGTTTACAAGTGTATTGTTCTGCGTGCACTTGCAAATCAGAGTCATATAGTCCTGGAGTCAGTTCCTTAATAGCTTTCTAGTCCATCCCCAAGGCACAAAATGCAAAGGTAAAGCAAGTTTACAGCTTCTATATATAAAAGGTTTCCCTTGCTCAAAAGCCAGTCAAATCTGACTCCAGGGGGTGGTGCTCATCTCCATTTCCAAGCCGAAGAGCCAGCGCTGTCCAAAGACGTTTCCGTGGTCATGTGGCAGGCACGACTAAACACTGAGGTGCATGGAATGCTGTTACCGTCCCACCGAAGCGGTACCTATTTATCTACTTGCAATTTCTTGCTTTCGAACTGCTAGGTTGGCAGGAGCTGGAGTCAGAGACAGGAGCTCACTCCGTCGTGTGGCACTAGGGTCTCGAACTGCTGAACTAATGACATTCTGGTCTGCAGCTCAGCATCTTAACCTCAGAACCACCATGGCCCCCTTACATGGAATTACTTCAGCATAAAAAACCACCCAAGAGCCCTGACCTGGACAGCCCAGGCAAGCCTGATCTCATCAGATTTTGGAAGCTAAGCAGGGCTGACCCTGGCAAGTATTTGACCTCCAGTGAATATCAGGGCCAAGAGGCCAGAGGCAGGCTATCAAGCCACTTTTCTGAACATCCTCAGTGCCCCAGTAGGAGTTGCCAGAGGTTGCCATGACTTCCAAGAACAGGCACACACACAAATAAAAAAAAAAAAAAGGACCACCAAAGAACTGAGTCTTTATCTACTTTTCAAATCAGAAATATAATAAGTTCCCTTTCCATACAGAGTAATTATGTCTGTCTGTGTTGGAAAAATGGGAGGGCAATTTTTGCTGATTACCCCTCTCTCTCTATTTATAGTCTGTCTGTCTGACTGTGTGTCTAGTACTGTTCATACGGCTATTACCTTAAGCAGAAATTAGAACCCAAAAAATATTTTAAAAGACCTTACTCAGTATTATTTCTCATATTATTTATAGTCCATTTTCTCACTGAAATTGAAGGTGAATCGCACAGAGTAAAACAATGTAACCAGACAGCATAAAACATCCAGTAATGTAATTGGATGAGGATTAGAAAAGTTAGAAAAATAATGCAAAAATAGAAAGGTACCGGATATGCACATTGGAATAAAATACAATCCCATGTTTTTAATAAAAAGTGTACTCCTGAACCATTCCATTTATAAAAACATCCTTCTGAACAATTCTGTTTTAAATAATCCGTGAAATAAGAGAAGTGCGGCAGCCTTCCTAATCGCCTCCTCAGGCTGGCCATTCCAAAAGGTGGGAGCCACAACAGGGAATGCACATGTATGGGCAGCCATCCATCTTGCTCATATGCAAGGCGGCACTTTCACTCTGCTCAGATTAATGATGCCGGCATGGTAGAGCATAGCAGGAGATGCAGTCCCGCAGGTATGTGGTCTGAGACCATAAAGAACTTTGTAGGTGATAACCAGACCCTTGAACTGAACTCAGTAACTGATTGGTAGCCAATACAGTGATTGTAGAACGAGTGTAATATGTGTAGCTCCTGCGAGTGACTGAGCTGCAACATTCTTTGCCACCTGGAGCTTCTGAGTTCACTTTAAGGACAGACCCATGGTAAAGTGCAATACAGTAGTCTAGCCTTGAGGTCACTGTGGCATAGATCCACATGGCTAGATCAGCTGAGTCATGATAGGGAGCTATCTTCCAGGCTACATTTATTTATTTGTTTGTTTGTTTGTTTGTTTATTTCCCGCCTGACCAACATAAGTGGCTCATCTACATGCAGCAATAGTGCTGGGCTAGCACTAGGGGTTTAACCCTAGGCTCTTAATGGAGTTAGCAAGGGTCAGCTGAACTTCAACAAATGTGGAAAGTTCAGTGTCCTTCAAGACATCAGCCTTCACAAGCATCTTCTCAAGTTACAGTTTCAACTTGCTCAACCTTAGCCATCTAACCACAACAGTCAGGCAGTCGTTCAAGCCCTCTACCACATTACCAGATGATTTAGATAAAGAAATACAACACTGATACATCGCAGCAGCTAAGAAATGAGCTGTAATCCAAGCAGTCCCCTAGTACAACACTGCCCCAAACCCACTGAGTGGCCTTAAAGCAAACCAGTCTCAGCCTCGGTCTCTCATCTACAATCTGGGGACAATGCTGGCCTGTCTTGCAGGGGCCACTGTAAGAAGTACAAGAAGATAATGTTCCTTACAATCCACATCAGGTGCTGATATAGTAACCTACTTGCTTTCAGACGTCAATCCCACCATTTCCTATAGAATGGCACTCTGCCCATGCTGCAAGGAAAATTAGAGATAGGGCTACAGAATGACTGTACTTTTAGAATATGTTATTTGAGAAACCTGATCTTAATACTTATACTTTTACTTCATTTAAATATTTTATTCTTTACACTGTGTTGCCAATCTCTGTACTGTTTTTATATCTTATATTGGGATGGCCAATGGCTATATACAACAAACTTTTGACTGATTGATGTATATACGTGTGATTAACAAGATAATGTATGTGCAGCTCTTGAAATACTGAATGGGTTATATAAAATGCTAAATATAAGTATAATGACTCAGAATATGTCTCACTGAGTTCAGTGGACCCTACAAGTATCCATAGCATTGAAGCCTTAATTGCTTTAAGCTGGCACAGTTGCATTTCTTTACATATTTTATTATTGTTTTGGTGTTATTCATAAAGCATACAATGATATAAATCTGAATGTTTGTTTGGTAAACATCATGGGGTTTCCCCTGATCTCTCCTACTGTGACAAAACCCCGAACAGGTGGAAGTCGTTGACTAGAAGCGCCTTAGCTCTCAAAAAGCCTGGAGTTCTGGAAGTGGAACAGGATTTCAAGTTTTTCAAAGCTCTGGCTTCTCCTAAGGTACAAAGGCTTAATTGCCACTTCAGACCTCTTTTTCTAAATTTTGCTGACAGAGTGAAGAGAAAAAAAGTACTTGCACACATGGCCATAAAAGTACCATTGGCATTCCCTCCAGCTGAAATCCAATTGTAAAACCTATGTAAGATCCACTCTGCATTGTCATTTAAAAATATTTTCTCTCAGCTTTTTGTCCTACACTAACAACATTATGACTGCACGAAAAAAATATGAAAAAGCTCAGAACTGCTTGTGTTAGTAATTCTGTTGACAGTGCTGGGCAGAGCAATCCTCTGTTGTGCCTATGCTGTGGCAGCTGACCATGGCACAACAGTGGCAACGCTAGTCGCCTCCCAAAGAGATAAGTTACGTGGCAGCTGAATGGGAGAAAAGGGGCTTTGTCAGTGTTGGCAGTGCAGCATTCTGTCCCAGCATTGTTGCTAGGCAGGGGCAATATGATAGGGCAGGCAGGACCAATGGGAGCCATGAGTTGAGGGGGCCAAGTCAAGCACCCGTCACTGGCAGGGGGCGGAGAGGGGTGGGCCACAGAAGCCTTGCTCCTCCCCTGCAGCACACCTCCCCTTAAAGAGACCAGCTCTCATCAGAAGCCCCAGCCACCTGTCAGTGGGGAGAGGGGCATCAATTGCCTGCCCCATGTGAACACCACAGTGTTGCTCCACACACAGAGTGTACAGGGCCCCCAAGGGTGTGCAGGTGCCCTCAGTTCACCAGTGGCCATGCTGTCCAGCAGGGTGCCCACTCTGTTGAGGGCTTCCCTGTGACATCCCCTATGCAACTCCCACTGGAGGACAAACAGGAGGAGGAGCAGGCGGTCTGAGAGAGCTCCTAGAGGTTCCTCAGCAGCCACTCAGTGCACCCGTCCCTCACCTACATCCCTCGTGGCGACAAGAAGCCCTTCCACGTGCCTGGCAGCTGCTGTCAAAGACGCTGCCAGGCTGTCCATCCAATGCTGCACCCTGGAAAAGTCTTCCTGCCATTCACAATGGCTCTCCAGCCACTCATGCTCAGTTGCCACCCACATGAAGGAAAGGGTGGGCAGGAGGGGTTTTGCTGGACGAGGGCCCCATGCCCAGGGACTCAGCAAGGGGCCAGAATCTCCTCTCCTCTGGGATACAAGCAGCTGCAATACCTGGCCCAAGTGGAACTCCCCCACCCCTGCCATGCCTGCCTCCCCTGTCGAGTCTTCTCCCTGTGTTGCCTCACCTCTCCTCCACCTGCCAGACCCGGGGACTCCGTGATGCCCAGCGACTGCAGGACTACAGATGTTGCCATTGTCATGCACCTCCTTGGGGTCAGGCCACACAGGTGGTCCACAATATCAGCACCGAATGTCAGGGAATAGGGCCCTAAACACAGGGGGAGAACACAGCAGTCAGTCCATGGGAGCTCCCAGGTGGGCACTGGAGCCATCGCACCCCACCCCTCCCAGAGGCATCTCACCTCCCTTAGTTGCCATCCCGGGAGCCCGGTTGCCTTCATTCTCCTCCCCACCACTCAGTTCCATCTCCTCCTGGGTTAATGAGGTCCTGTCATAGGACCACCCCAGGTTCAGATATGGGGTCATGACGATGGTGGAGTTCCCCTCCTCCTTGGGGATGGGGGTTAGTCCATGGCTGCTTTGATGGCTGCTGCATCCTTGGCCACCTCAGAGGATGCCCCCACAACAACATCCCCATCCTGGAAGTTGCCTGCGGGGTGCAGGGTAATTGGTCAGGACACCGCAGGGTGGTAGAAGGCAGTGGGTGGCAGGCCCCAGGCCCCACAACTGGGGCCATGTGGTATCAGGGCCCATGACATTCACCACACAGCACCTCAATGCTGCAGCCACCCACCACCGGGTGGGGGATCACCACACACAAGACAAGCTCCGCTTCAGGCAGACCCTTCCCCACTGCCTGTTTGTAAGAGACATCTTTGGCCATGAGGGCCTGGTGCTTCTGAGCGAGACCAAAGGAATTGTACCAGTACTTCTGAGTGGACATCTCTGTCCTGACAGCGTGTCCCAGGGCAGACACTTCCACTGCCATGCACCAGAAGGCACAGCACTGGCAGGTGGCAGAGCTTCTCCTGGTGGTGGCAAGGGCTATGTTCACATGCACTAGCACTAACCCGGATAGCAGTGCCTTCTTGGCCTTGGTCCAGTTAAGCTGATGGTGGCCTTCCTTGCCGCCAGATGTTGCAGCAGCCATGCCACCCCCACACAGGGGAGTGTGGAGGTGGACCAATCCAGTGTGGGAAGACGCTGATCACTCCTTCCTGCCCTGCCCCTCAATGCTCCCGCCATGGCCATCACCAGGCAGGAGGGGGCCACAAGCAATGGGCACAGAGCTGCTGAGAGAGAGGGTACATAGTGGAGCATAGAAGATTGTGGCCCTGGCCTCCATCATTGTCAACGCTGTCCCCTCTTTCTGCAGGGCACAGCCTGCCACAGGCAGGATAGTGTCCCCTTCTGCCCTTGCTAGGGGTCTGCCACATCCACTTGCTACAAGTGCTCTACATCAGGGTGGCACAATAATGGTGGCGAAGGCACAGTGTCTGTCAATCCCGGGTTTGCCTCAGCACCCTCCATCTGTCAGACAGCACTTGCCTTGATCAGTTTTACCTTGACAGAGCTGCCATCTATGCCTTGTGCCATCTTGCTGAAGGTCCTCCCTGAGATTCCTGACCACCAGATCCTCCCAGGGGCTTGCGGCAGAGGTCCTCAAGGTGTCCCAGTCCTCGGTTAGCTGCTGCCTAAACAGCTTTCCAGATGCCATGCTCGCCCACCTTCAGGAGCATGTGCACAGGGGGGCCACAGAGCTATGCAGTCTCTGGCAGTGGCCAAATCGTTTGCCATATGCACCATGCTCCACATTGCCTTGCAGCAATGCCTCCCACCTCCCTTTGGAGGGGCCGCTGTGGAGGGCCAGGGTGCAGGACCCTGAGCTATCACTGGAGGTTTCTAGGAGGCAACCTAAGATTCACCTCAAGTGGATGTGGGTGGTGTGGGGTGGTGGAAGCATCCATATGCCCATGCTTGCAGTTGGGGCCCTCCCCTCCCATCAGCTTGGGGAAGGAGTGATTGAGCCACTGGTGACCTGCTAATGGTGCCAGCATTCCCCAACGTTCTGTGGGGGTGCTCCCAGCCCTGCATGGCATTCTCCCTCCCAGGACCAGGGCTGCCCCTCCCCAGCACATGCCTCCAATTGGTAGTCTTCAGAACTGCCAGGGTGGACAGCCTGCCAGGACAGAGCAAATATGGTGCATCCCTTGTCACAGGTGAGTGTCGCACATTTAAACTAAGCAAGAGTTCCTTTTCATTTTCAAGCAACCTCATAGTCCAGGTTTGAGGAACGTAAAAGCATTATCACCACCAACTGTTGTGCTGATGGATGTGAATTTGTGTTCAAATAACCACAGGAAGATTAATATTGTCCATAAATACGTATGTAAATGCTGATTTAAAAAATTATACAGCTGTCTTTTTTGTTTCTTTTTCTGGAACTGAAAATACAACAATGTTTTTTCCCTATCTTACAGATTCACAAATACCCTCTGGAAAGTTTCAAGTCTGGAAACAAAGATATTGGTATAGTGTTTGGGTCAATACCTATATACAGGGTGAGTTCAATGTAAATAAATGGGACTATTATGAAGAAACATTAAAATTAAGCAGTTCTGAAATCATTGCAAGATTCTGACTTGCCCCCATTTGCTTCCAAATGTTGTAATATTCTGACTTACTTTTAATGTTGCCTAAGTTCACTGTAAGTTTTTTCCCCTTCTTAGTATATCGACCTTTTGTAATATTCATCTTCCTCCTCTCTCCCTTGTGACAACCAGTAATATCAGACTCATTGTAAGTCACTGGGTATTACATATGGGAATTAACCCATCTGTGTTCAGCATAATACTCAAGATGTCACTACAAGAAATACTGCGCAAGATTTAAAGGTAGATTGCGTCCTTGGAATACACATCACTCCTTGCATTGTATACCCTGAGGAGAAATGATTTCACATTCCACCCTAGTCTACATTGTCTTCTTCCATCACATCTTTTCATTTCCTTTCTCTTTTACACCATGCCTCCTCAAAAGAGCAGGCTCTGCCAACACAAGCAAGATCTCACCTGTTATTTTGAAGTCTGAACAGTGAAACGAGAATCTCCCATTCAAATTTCATATTTGTCATGAACTCCCCAGTGGGCTTTAAACAAGTTGTCACTCACTCTCATCCTCAGTTGTGCAATACAGAGACAATATAGATTGCAGTTTTGGTCTAGCAGTCACCATGGGATTGTACATGAAGCACTCTGAACACGCAAAAAATACCATACAAGTTTTATTATTAATAACAATTATTAACAAGCAGGAGACCTGCAAGGACTTGCAGGGGGGTCTGGAGATGGCAAACCCACCCCTGTACTCATCTGCTCCAGAGAAGACTCCAGCAGGGGACAGGACTGCTGAGGCAGACAGTCTAACATGAGGCTGTGGGGAAAAGAACAAGGGTGAGGCCCAGTACAGGCCTCAGATAGGAGGTAAGGCTCAGGCAGCAGGACACACGTGGGAACAGGCATGGGGAGCAGGCCAACAGCAACTAGAGCTTCCCGGGACCTATGCAGGCAGGCAGAGCAGCCTCTTGAAACCTCAGGAAAGGTAGGGCAGGAGAAGGCAGGTCCCAGCCGAGGAGGCCAGTGTTCCCTTTAAGCTGAGACAGTGTGAGCTAGCTCACAGTTCTTTAAGCTCCAGCTCATACATTTTTGTCTCAGCTCAGGAAGGACTGGCTCCAGAGCAGACTGATTTATGCAGTAGCCAAATCGGTCACACACAACTTTAATGCCAGTAGCTCACGAAGTAGAATTTTTGCTCACAAGACTCCACAAGCTTAGAAGCAGTATTGCCAGCGGCCCAGATTCCCTTTAATCACCATAGGCCCACCCCAGGCAAGGGAGAGGTGGAGGTGGGATCTCATTCCCCCCCACACACACACTATCTCCTCATTCCCTTCCCTGAAAGCCCCCATAGCTTCTCCCCTTTCCCTACTTCCATCTCTCCACCCCACCCACCAGCCAACCAATCTTCATTTGCCCCTCCCCGTCTTTAGCTTTCCCTCCTTCCCTCCCACTGGCAGACTGTACATGGGAAAACTATAAAATAGTTGTTTGGTGCTAGCCATAGGGTTGCCATCCCCTTGAAGGGGGTGGGGGTTCCCCTGATTTTGGGGCCCACAATCTACTATTGGCCAGCTTGTTGGCGGGGGCAGCCCTACCACACCCAATGCAATGATGTCACCCAGAGGTGGTGTCATCACGCCAGGCACATTGTGTGGGGGACTCTGTAGTATTGGCTAAAAACTCTGTGATGACCACAGAGTTTTTGGCCAAATGCTAGAGCGTCCCTTGCACGATGTGCCCAGTGCGAAGTGACATCATTGTGGCGCGCATGTGCAAAAAAATCTCGGGAAGAAGCATGGAACCCCCTGCTGGCAACCCTAATTAGCCAAGTAAACAAACTAGACCAGGCACAGTAACCAAAGCTACGTACCAACAATATATCCTGTGGTTGCAATAGCGCTACAACAACTTAAATGTTCAATCACAATGTATTCAAATGATAAACAAAATATAACAGTTGAATTTGAACAGGTTTCATCCAATAGATAACACTCTCAAAAACAAAGAAACATGGTTCTTCCTTCTACTCTAATTGTATACATTCTAATTGTTTATAGAAGTCAACAAATAACAGGTAGGAATCTTCCTCCTTTTTTTGGAATGCTGGCGTGCTTTCTAGATAGTTTCCACATTTCAAGGAGAAACCTTCTTCTAAGCAGATGCCATAGTTCTAATATTGTAAAGAATATACAATGAAATATATACGGTATCATGAAGTCCAGTATAAAAAGCCTCAGGGTGCCAAAGGTCACCAAGTACTCACCAACCAACAGTGTCAAAGTTTCTTATAAGCAAAACTCCACAGTATCAATATTTCTCTAAAGGTGAGGCAAGAGTTCACAAAATATACTTTCTGGCTTACAGTTCTGCAATCTTTATGAAGGCATTTTGTGTCAGAGTTTTATTCCATTGGTATTCTTGATGCTCCAGAGACTATATCACCATTTCAACCTTAAGTTCATTTTGCAGTTATACAAGAGTTTTTTGTACTAATTTCATTACAAGATATCCAAGAATTTAATGACTTGTCTCTAAGTGATTGAGGACAGCCAACATTCTTCTGTTTCCACATTATCAGTATCGGGAATTTCACATCATGCTTTTAGCCAGAGAAGCAATAAAAACTGCACAAGGTGTTTACGTTACATTCTACTATAAATCAGGAATATCTGAGTTAAAGTAATGGGAAATTAAAAAAAAAAAGCAAAAAACACCAGTGTAAACTGAAACCATTTCACTGATTCTAGTTAGCATCCAACTTTTGAAAAGTTTTTATTATAAAAGCAGTTCCTAGTTGATATCAAATAAGCAATTGAAAAAGACTCTTCTCCTGTTGAAAAAATTGTTGTTATATATCTGGCATGTAATATGACAGAACAGATTGTCAGTCACTTGGCTGACAGTCTGTCAATCATTTGGCTGAAAATATAAGTGTTTAACCATTTCAATAGCTTGATGCTTTGCAAGAAAAGATCAAGGCCCATTCCTGTCATCCTTTGCATTCTTTCTACACTTTCCTGGTGTGTAACCAGTGTGGCATAGTTTTTAAGAATCTTGGACTAAGTCTGGGAAGACCCCAGTTCAAATCCTTGCTTGCCATGAAAGTAGGTGGCTGTAGACCGGTCATTCCCTCTCAGCATAACCAACCTCACAGGGTTGTTGTGAGGATAAAATGGAAAAAGGGAAATCTGTGCCCTTGGGCAAAGGGCAAGATTATTATTATTATTATTTTAAAAAGGTGTTTTTCACATAGGCACAGGCCTCTGTAGTTTTCCTGCTGCTGCTACAGCTGCTAATACTGCATAGCGGTGACAGGGCTTTCACACAGTAAATTTTCCTGTTAATATACATCAGGCTCCATGAGGCCCCAGCTTTCATTAAAAAAAAGTTTTCCCATATATCTCTCTACTAGGAATGGAGCTAGAGACTTTTTTGAAAAATGAAACCTGTGGATTCAGAGAACCTGATGCATATTTTAGTATAACAGTATGTATATGCAACACTATTAAATTGTCAGTTAGAAAAGAAAATCTCTCTGCAGTAGGAAGAGGAAATGCTACTGTAGGGGGAAAGGCTTCTGTGTGGGCAAGACCAGGAAAATCCAAACTTTTCCACCCACAACAATGCAGCCATCAAGACTTAGCTACAATCTTTCCCAAAACTTGAGAGCAAAGCAGGTTTAACAAAGATCAGGGAAAAACCCAGGGAAGCCTTAGGAGGTGCACAAATGCATCACGATGCTGTGGAGAAGCAGGAAAAGAAAAAAACCTTCCCAATAACCTGCACAGAAACACTAAAAATGGACTTAATAATAAATACCCAAGTGTTCCAGGCATATAGCTTTTCTGCTGCCATGAGCCTTCCTCTCGACTGTTGATTCTCTCTAAAACAGATCACCGCACTTGTGGGATAGCTACCTGTACTTACATCGTGTCCAGGGGAAATCAAGCCCATGATATTTAATTGGAAACCACCCTGGAAAACAAACTATGTACTAAACTACAGAAAATCAACACTACCTATTCATATCCTTCTACCCCAGGGTTTTAATACATTAATTGCAAACCTTTGTAATTTTCAGATACAGCTGATAGAAAACAGCAAAAGTAGAGAATACAGAATAGGAGTATTTATCACACCAGCGGAAAGGCTAAGTGAAGCTGGGAAATAAAAAATAATAATTTTAGCTATTTTTAATAAGCATCACTTAAGTGGAAGCAAGGATGACTTTCAGTGTTCCCTGACAAAGACTGGCAACACCAACGTTTACACAGCCATCCTGAGCACGACTACTCAGAATCCTACTCAGGCCTAGTCAGTGGGCCTTACTCCCAGGAAAGTGTTCTTGGGACTTCAATATTGGTGATATCCAGCCTCATCAGCCTGCACTCTCTTCCCCACTAAGGTGGTGTGCTAAAGGTAACAGTGGGTGGGTCCCGTGGTTTTCAATGTTTTCAACAGTTTGGATGAAAGAGTGGCCAAGTCACGGGTCAGATTTCCAGAAGATACTCAGCCAGGATACTACAGAGGGCAGATAAGACATTAAAATAATCTCAGTAAACAGCTGGATATTTAGAAGCAACATAAAAGTCAGCATGGGCAAATGTAAGCAAAAAAGGAAAGAAACAGGAATCAAATCCTCTTATGTAAGATGAGAGATAACTGGCTTGGGTGAGATCCCAGTCAGGTAGTCCTTTAAACACCAACATTTCCAGGGTATAAGCTTTTTTTTCTTTTTCTTGTTTTACTCAGGGGTCATTTCGAGCAGGAGCTTGGGGGAGCTCAGCTCTGGGATTTGGTGCCAGCCCCCCCCCCCCCCCCGGGCAGGGAAATGCCTGCTTGTGTCATGGCTGCAGCAAAATGACCCCGTCCCCTGGAAAGGTCCTTGTGCCTCCGACCAGCCTTCTGAAGGCTTCAGCCACCACTGAAGCTATCCTCCCAGAATAGTGGTATTTCTGAGGCTTGGATTAGTAGCTGTCCCCTCTCTGCCAGCTCTCTCTCTCTCTCTTTCTTGCCTTCTGACATACTTCCGGTGATGTCAGGTGGTGTAGCATATGCAAATAAGTTATGCTAATGAGTTATGCTAATGAGCTCCTGCACCTCTTTTTCTATGAAATGACCGCTGTTTTACTATATATTTTATTGAATTTTTCCAAGTTAACATTTACATCATTTCTTCAATAACGACAATATAACATAAATTATCCACAAAACAAACCGTACTATTAATAAGAAAGCCTTTTCTGGTTTTACATTTTCAATTCCATCCATTTAAAATAACTCTTCATTTCGGTTTGACAATCTCATATTCAACTTGTCCATTTCTGCCAACTCAAGCAATTTATCTTTTATTTCTTCTCTGGAGGGAAGTTTTTCCATTTTCCACACTTTTGCAATAAGCAACCTCGTTGATGTAATAATATACGTAATTACATATCTGTCTGGACCAATGTTATCTGGTAACATATTTAATAAAATACTTCAGATGACAAAGGTAGATTCACTTCAAATACTTCTAAAATCATTTTGTGTACCATGTTCCAACATTTTTATGTCTTTATACATCTCCACCATAAATAAAAGACGGTTCCAACATTGGTCTTACATTTCCAACTCTTGTTAGACACATAAGGAAAAGTTTTGACTCCTGAAGACTTATACTCTGGAAATCTTGATGGTTTTTAAGGTGCTACTTGATTTGAATCTTGCTTCTCTACTGCAGACCAGCACAGAGAGCCACTTGAAAGTGTCTTGAGTGGCAACTGGTGATGCCAGGGATTGAACCTAGTATTTCACGCATGCAAAGCAAGCGCTCTACCACTAAGCCACAGCTCCTCCTCACCAAGGTAGTGCTGTGGCACAAAATGTCACTTAAAGCTATGCTAACAAAAACTTCAGTTTCCAGTTGTGCTTAAGACCTCTGGTTAAAAGGGCTTATTAGTAAAAGGAAAGGAATAGCCCTGCTCTACCCAGCAAAGCTGAAGCCTCACTTGGAGTACAAGCTGCAGGCTGCTCTGCTTAGAGGATGGCCAGATACAGATTGGAACCCTTGACAAACTTTCACCTTATCCTACACTAGGTTTGCACAGAAGTAAGTGCATTCAGTGGGACTTACTTCCATGCCAGGATGCCTATAACTGTAGTCTGACTACTTACAGGAACATTCGGTCAAAATTATTTTGGAGTAAATGGGCTCAGGTCTGGGTTGCAAAAAGAAGGAGACATGCTGGCAATTCTTAAATACTGAGGGTGGGAAGAATGAACGATTGTACAATCTGTCCATTAACGGCAGTACAAGAGGAATGGTGTTACAACTGAAGGGAGGAAGATCCAGAAGCCACCTACCATTTGTAGCACACGTATGTGTCAAGATATGTAGGGCGGTCTGGCTGTCCTCGACTAGAGCCAGGGTTTTTGGTCTTGGCCCTGTCTTGGTGGAACTCCCTGCTGAATAACATCAGGGCCTTGCAGGATCTGATGCAATTCCATGGTGCCTGTAAAGCAGAGATGTTCTGCCAGGCTTTTAGCTGAGGGCAGCAATGGGAGGTTAAGGCTGGCACCCTCTCTTTCTCTTCTATGGCCCCCACGTGCCCTGCCCTGCCGTGCAGGACAGTGGTATGGCTGGAGAAGGAGGACTATTATACCATCTTGGATTGGTTTTAATTTACAATGTATTGTTCTACTGTTGATCATTTTAATTATATGTCAATTATAAGTTTGTAAATCGCCCAGAACCTGCTTGCAGAGTGGGTGATTCATAAATCCAATAAATAAACAAACAAACAAACATACAGTGACAATGAAACTTCTTGCTGATGGGACACAATGCAGTGTAACACAGACGCCCGAGTTTAGGGTTAATAAGGAAAGCCGCCTAGCTCTTGTTACAGGCTCCAAATTCCCCTAAGCAGCAGGTAGTTCCCGGGGCAGTGCTACCCATGCAGATTTCCTTTTAATGAGAAGCAGTGGAGTCCTATGGTTCTAGGAAATATTTACTTTGTTTATGACTATGCAAATAGAGAACAGATGGGAGTAAAGACAGAACATCCTAAGAAAGAAACTGCTTCAGAAAAGTCACAGCTGTTCTGTGTGTGCATCTTTGTCTGTTCAAAACTCAATCCTGCTGTTTCTTCACATACAAGGACAATCCTGTCCTCGTCCCTTCATCTGGAAGGGGTCACCTCTTGCAAGCTCTTGGGCACATTCGAACACAGCTAACCCTCTCCCAATAAACACACTGAGGAGCATTAACATTATTTTGTTCCAAGTGCTGGTTTGCCACCAGTCGTGTTCTAGTAGGGCAAATTCATAAACCCATTGTATTCTGACAGCCATTTTAAAACACCAGCAGTTCAGGAATGCAAAAAGCCATCTTGATGATGTTACAGAATTCTGTGCAGTAATAATGCTATAGGAAGAACCATAATATCAGAAGGCCAAGATTGGTAGCTGTGCTAGTTTGTCTGTAGCACTAGAAAAGATCAAGAGTCCAGTAGCACCTTAAAGACTAACAAAATATGTGGCAGGGTATGAGCTTTCGTGAGTCACTGCTCACTTCTTCAGATACAGCTAGAATGGGAGTCCATCTGTCCTATTTATTGGAAATTGGAGTGATTTCACATGCTGAATGACATTAGCAGGAAAATGACAATAGCAGGCATGATTGGATTTAGGTGAAATATGCAGAGGGGTAATAGGCATGGAGAAATCAGCATTGTAATAAGACAGGAAACCTAGGTCTTGATTCAGTCCAGGTGAATGCATTGTCTTGAGCTTCATTATCAATTGCAATTCAGGAGTCTCTCTTTCTAATATCCTTTTGAAATTCTTTTGTAAGAGAACTGCTACTTTTAGGTCAACAACTGCATGCCCTGGAAGGTTAGAATGTCCCCCTCCCCCCGGGTTTTGAATGTTGTGGTTCCTAATGTCAGACTTATGTCCATCAATTCTTTGTTGAAGGGACTAGCCTGTTTGTCCAGGGTAGAGGGTGGAAGGGCATTGTTGACATGTGATGGCATAAATCATATTAGAAGGTGAGCAAGAATATGAACCTGAGATGGTATGGCTGATGTTGCTGGGTCCACTGATGGTGTTGTAGGATCTATATGAGAGCAAAGTTGGCATCTTGGTTTGTTGCAGGCCTTGGTACTGGAGTCCATGTTACCGTTAAGTAGTTTGTCATTGTGGGTGAGTTGTTTTAGGTTAGCAGGCTGTCTGTAAGCAAGAATAGATCGCCTTCCCAGTGCCTGTGCAAGCAAAGTGTCATTATTCAGCATGGGTTATTGTAGGTCATTGATAATTCTTTGAACTGGATTGATTTGTGAGTTGTAGATGACCACCAATGATATTTGGTTGTTATTCTCCTTGGGCTTGTCTTGTAGCAAGCTGTCCCTGGGTATTGTTCTGGCTTTTCCAATAATCTTTCTCACCATATCAGGAGGATATTGTAGTTACAAAAATGCCTGTTGCAGAGCCTTCAAGTGAGTATCTCTGTCTGAGGGGTTGCAGCAGATGTCAAATACGGGATTTTTCCTTAGTCCAGGTTTCATTAAATGTTTTCTCTATCCTTAAGCCACCCACATAATTCTTGATTTTTTTCTAAATTACTTATAAAAGGTTGTAAGTCCTACAAAGATGAAATATTTTCCTACAAGGCACCCAGAAACAGATGGCTCTGCTGACAATATCACCAAGCGAAGCAGAATTATGGCAACTTCTTGCACAGTAAGTGCATTAAGCTTTTCTTCTAAGGGAGGGCTACTCTGGACCACATATGGGGAGATTTTGAATTTGAAAAAGGTTGAAATAATTTGGTAGGTCATCTTAATAGAATAGGGCCAGGCCACTATTTCTGGAGCCTATTAACTGTTGACTCTGTGGTTGCAGTCAAGGTTTTTCCAGTACTAAACTTTTTCCCTGCTTAAACCCCATCAACTAAATCTGAGCATCTTACCATTAAAAAAATATGTACAGCTATGGCTAGACGTGCTTCAAATACATGTAACGATCTAAAGTAGGGGTGTCAAAGTCATTTGTTATGAGGGCCGGATCTGGCATAGATGAGACCTCGTTGGGCCGGACCATGTGTGTCATAAAATGTAATGCCAGGTAGCAGAGATATAAACTTTATAAAGGACAAAAACACAAAGATTATTTTTAACTTAAAATAAAAACATGCTTAAAACACTAGCACTCTTGCAATATTTTGTTTAACAGTGTCTGGTAAATGACACCTCTTGCTCTGAATTATTGCATCCAAATGCCTGTGCTGTTGCAATCTTGAGTATGCTGTTCAGGTGTGTATCTGTAAGCTGCAAACCTACTTTTGTTTTATTTATATTCACCATGGAAATCTCATGCTCAGAGTTCTGAGTCTAGGATCCAGGGGAAAACATGAAATGGCTGAGCAATTGAGAGAGTCTGGCGAAGCAAGCTATGATGCAGCAGCAGCAACAGAACTGGAAGCAGGAGATGGCCAGTTCCAGTGCAGGCCTGATAGAAGCCCTCTGGGGGCCTGATCTGGCCCCCAGGCCGCATGTTTGACACCCCTGATCTGAAGCAAGTGGAAGACAGTTTGATGGAAGGTTGTCCACAGATTGTGGCCAGCCAGATAGGGAAAATCTCCTTTTCCTACCTATGCCTCAAGTTTAAACCCAGGTTTCCTAAGAAGGCTCAATACCTACCAAGCTGGTACTACCAATGATGTTCAGGATTTTATGTTGAGGATTTTATTCATCACATACATAGAGAATTCATTTGGTTACATGGCATTAAAATCAATACAATCATCTGCTCTTTGTCTTACAGGCACCACGTTTAACCAGTGGAAGAAGTGTAAAATACCTTGAAGCTCCGATACCAACATCACCTTCTTGCTCTCCCACTGTTCTCATAACTAGCACAAACCCCCCCATAAAACAGAAAGATATGTTGCAGCCAAACTAGGTGAAAATAAAATGGTGACACTGATGCAAAACCAACATTTTCCAGTTTCCTCCCCTTCAAGCGAACATGCCTAGCACCTAACATGTATGCCTGTCCCTTTAGCGGCTTCTGTACAATTCATTTCATAGTCATGCTTCCTGTGAGCAGAGCTGCAGAAAGATAATGCAAGGTCTGGGACATAGCCATGGGGCCCTCCTGCACCATCCCAAATGGTGTCAGTAGGTAACACACCTATTGAAATGTTAAATATTGACATAGGGAGCATTTAATGATGATGAATCCATTAATAACTATCAATGGTGACTGATTAGATAAGTAAATATGCTTCTTATTTGATGTTGTACTCCTCTGCCCTGAAGGACTATGCTGAAAGGTCAAACAGACATGCTTGTCTGTCCACTTGAAGTGACAGGAAGCAACCAATACCCTGGGGGCCCTCAGCCTTGTGGGGCACCAGGACAGTTTGCCCCCCCCCCCCCATCTGCACCGCTGCTTGCAGTTCCCATCTCTTCTGTCACTGCACTGAGCAAGAGCAGAACATAAGAGAATCCATGCCAGATCAGACCAAGTGATCACCTACTGCAGGGGCATGTTTCCCAGAATGACCACCCAGGGGCTTTCTGGAAGCCCATGAGAAGAGGAGGAGGAAGAGGAAGAAGAGATTGGATTTATACCCCACCCTTCACTTGGGAGTCTCAGAGCGGCTTACAAACTCCTTCCCCCCCACCAACAGACACCCTGTGAGGTAGGTGGGGCTGAGAGAGTTCTGACAGGAACTGCTTTTCAAGAACAGCTCTGACAGAACTATGGTTTGCCCAAGGTCATCCAGCAGCTGCATGTGGAGGAGTGGGGAATCAAACCCAGTTCTCCTAGATTAGAGTCCACACACTTAACCACTACACCAAACTTCTCCAACTGTTGCTCCCATTTCCTATTTTACCTCTTTGTAGTTATATGTACAGGTAAACCACACCTTGACTGTGTTTCCCTTAAGGGGATTGGTCCAACAGGGAGTGGTCTCCCGCCAGGGGCTGTCATAGGTCCGTTCAAATATCCTCATCCCCTGATAGGGGGACCGGCAGGATCCCTAGGTCCATTGTTCTCTGGGGATGGAAGCTCTGTTGTTCTTACATCCCATTACAGGCAAACATGCCCAGACATGTTCCCTGTCTGTGGACAATGAGTCAGGAACCGGACATAACACTTCCCCTTTTTCCAGAATGGCTTTAGGACCACATCCAAAATTCTGTGTTTTCATCAATATGCTTTTGATAGATAAAACATTTTCTTTGACATGTCATCTCACTATTATCAGCCGCCTCCCAAGTATTACAGCAACCTATTCATTTTAAACCATGCAGCTATTTTTAGCCAGGATTTGACTAAGAACTGCAGGTTTGATTGATGCTCCAACACCACAGAACAGCAGGTGACATGCGAAACATAGTATTTCTATCTTTAAACATATTTGCATACCTTTTATACTGCTGTTGGTCATCATGCAGACTTCCAGTTACAGCTAGAAGTGGCAACTATGAATTATATTTTAATTCCTTAAGTGGTTTCGTTAATTTACATCTGCTAGAAAAGAAAATGTTTTGCACACTAGTCACACTAATATACAGATGTCCACAGCTGAACAGCAATAAATACTGACTGTTACCAACCTGTGATTTGTGTTGAATCCTTCCTCCAAAACAGTTTCACTAAAGCACATAGCACTAGCAACAGAAACTAGCCACTGACAGATTTAAAGATGATCAAGTAGGATGCCCTACCCCATCTATAAAAGTTAAACAGAATAAATATTAAGGCTGCATTCTTCTCACACAGACTACTTGTACATCATTTAACATTATTTTTGCATTCAGGAACAAAATGGGCTTCAGACTGAATGCATAATTATCAATATGGCCAGGGCTATTTTCGGGCAGCAATTCACAGGAACGGAGTTCTGTCTGGCTTCTGAGTTGGCCACGCCTACAGCCTCCCCCCCCCCCCCGGGTTTCCCAGGTGCCTCGCAAGCCATGGGGCACCTGGGGAAGCCAAGCCGATCCAGGGAGGGGAGGCAGTTTAAACTGTCTCCCCTCCTCGGGGTTCCCCAGGCATCCCGCAGCTGCGGGACGACTGGGGAAGCCAATCCATAAACTGCCTTCCTTCCTTCAGGTTCCCCATGCACCCCGCAAGCCGCGGGGCATCTGGGAAGCCAATCCTGGGAGGAAGCTGCGCTGTCAGGGGTGTGGCCTAATATGCTAATGAGTTTCTGCTGTTGGGTGTGGTCTATTATACTAATGAGTTCCTTCTGGGCTTTTTCTACAAAAAAAGCCCTGAATATGGCACCCAATATAGACCACAGCAGATTTTATTGCAAAGAATTCCCCAAACAAGTTGCCAAATTATCGACTAGATCATGGAATTAAAAAGTCACAAACAACCTTGCATAATTGGGAAGTATGAGATTCAGATGGCACAACTGTGGTGAAGAAAAAAGCCTCCCTTTTTGTTGTTGCTCTGCCACCTTATAGGCAAATGGATTCTATGGCATGTTTTTGTCTGAGTCTCAAGTCATCTCCCCACGCTTTTCAGCTGAACAGGTCACCAAGGCTTTCATTATAAAATAGGGACCAACCAATTTACAAGGCTTAGAGTTGACAGGTCTGGGTTGGGAAATTCCTGGAAATTTGGGGAACCTAAGCGGGGTATAATGCCACAAAGTCTACCTTCCAAAGTAGCCATGTTCTTAGGGTTGCCAGCCTCCAGGTGGGACCTGGGGATCTCTTGCTTTTACAGCTGCTCTCCAGCTGATAGAGATCAGCTCCCCTGGAGAAAAACGGCTGCTTTGAATGGTGGACTCTATGGCATTGTACCATGCAGAGGCCCCTCCCCTCCCCAAACCCTGCCCTCTCCTGGATCCACCCCCAAAGTCCCCAGGTATTTTCCAACCCAGACCTGGCAACCCTACATGTTCTTCAAGAGAACTAATTTCTGCTGTACTTCCAGGAATTCTCCAGCCACCACCTGGAGATTTAAATTTCATTAGGCTCAAACGCGCCGCTGGACTAAAACTTCGTTCTGTTGCTTCAAGTTCAGACCGACAGGGCTACCCTAAGGACTTTGTACGAATTATATTGTATGAATTATAAGAAGCTGATGCGTGTAAAATGCTTTGAACACTGAAAGCCTTACATAAATGCTAAGCGTTATTATTACGAGCTACGGGTTCCTCCCACGTTCTGCAAGCCAGAAAAACTTTTTGCCCTCCCTTTGTTTCTGCCTCAAACTAAGCCAAGGATACTAATTGCCTGGGCCCAGCATGCATCCGTTAATTGCAGGCAAGCGCAGTCTCGTTTCTGTAGGGTGCACTGGATGCTGGGTAATGTAGTCTCAAATGGCTTGTCGGCCGGCTAACGCAAGAAGGAGGCGTGGTTTGGATTTCGGAAGGCGCGCAGCTCGAAAGGGTTTCATCGGCTTCCCGCGCTGCTCTTGCGGCGTAGATCGGACTGGCCGTGCTGTAGCAGTTCCTGACTGAACGATCGGAGCCCACCCCCTACCCGAGGGCAGAGCGGCGGAGTCCGTGAGGGACGGAACGGCTGGGACTGGGTCGCTGCTTGCTCCTCTTTTAGAGCTGGCTGAAATTTTTAGCCACCATTCCGAACCAGGTGGGGAAACTCTTCGGCTACAGGGCTCAAGCGGCCCAGGGTGGGGAAACCGTGCGCCGTTGTTTTGCACTCCACTGGCTATGGGGTCCAGTGAGCGGCTTTTGCTGCCAAGTGGGGCGGTCTGTGCATGGGCTGACTTTGACTGGTGACTCTCACACAAAGGACTTGGGTTTCATATACGCGCTATCTCCCCCCTGCTTATGCAGTCGTGTCCGGCTGAATGTATACTTTCTCCGGTATGCTGGCAACTGAAACCATAAAACGGAGCAGACTGTGCTGCCCAATTCTAGCCACGTTTGCAGCCACTCTCGTTTGAATAGCAATCTCTTTGAAGGAAGCGTGATTAGAAGGGTGGCCTAAGGCTGCTGCAATCCTGCCTCAGGTAAAGTCTAGCGGTGTTTTGCACGTGTTGTTGAGCAGGACTGGAGCTTTAAAAGCTTGAGCTTTCCGTGCATAGTTGTATTGAAATCATGGGGGTGAGCGGGGCAGATCCATCTAGTTGCCGCCTGTTAAATACTCCTTCCGGTTCCTCTGTTTAAAATGCTTGATAAGGATGCAAATCCGCTTGATATTTTATTTTTTCGTGAATCTATCTTCCAGAACTGGAGATCCTCTTCCTAGGATTTAGGGGCTTGGGTTGTCACACGTCAGGATTGCTAGACTTTCAGTCACCAATTCCTATATGCAGAAACAATTCCAGTGAGATGTTATTGGTAATATTTTACCAGTTCACCTTAGGCAGCCACTGGCTAGTCTTGAACAACATGCAGAGATAGCAAAGATATGAGCTGGAGATTTTCTCCTCCCCACTGCTAAGGGCTATCTATTTATTTATTGAATTGATGAGAAGATGTACTAAAACTAAGGACAGCGATAACTAGAACGATAACCAATGAGCACAGCATAGCAGCCAAAAATTAGAACCTCAGCAAGTTCCCTAAAAGACAGTTAGAAGTATATTCCTAAGACTTGCTAAAACCACTTAGCAGAAGAACAGATGAAAACAACATGTAGGCATTTTATTGGATTTGTTTTTGAGATTTTTATTCCGTCTTCCCCAAAGCGTTACAATAAAATCACATTAAAATCAGTTAAGACAATAAAAATTCATACAGGTAGGAAGAGTTTCATATCTGTTAGAGCTGCAGGTAGAATCAAATGGGCCCTTTCAATAGACTGGGAGCCGGAGTAGGAAGGCCAACTGAGATGGACACCCGCCACCTCAAACCGAAGGCCTGGCGGAACATCTCCATTTTGCAGGCCCTGTGGAATAATAGAAGGTCTCGCAGGGCCCTGATCTTCAGTGGGAACCAGTAAATTGCATAGGTAGCATAGAATCACAATAGTAGGCAACCCACATGTAGGCAGTCGTATGTGGGACCTGAAAAATACATGCATTCCACTCTCTGTGTGTGTTTTTTTGTGTGTGTATATATAAAACTTTGAAAAGTAAAGGTTCCCTTGCAGGAAATCCAGTTGAATCCAACTCTAGGGGGCGGTGTTCATCTCTGTTTCCAAGCTGAACAGCCAGTGCTGTCCAAAGACTTTTCCGTGGTCATGTGGCCGGCATGACTAAACACCAAGACGCATGGAACGCTGTTAACTTCCCACTAAAGCTATACCTGTTTATCTACTTGCAATTTCTTGCTTTTGAACTGCTAGGTTGGCAGGAGCTGGGGCCAGAGATGGGAGCTCACTCCATCATGCAGCACTAGGTTCTTGAACGGCTGAGCCACCAACCTTCTGGTCTGTGGCTCAGCATCTTAACCTCTGAGCCACCATGGCCCCTCAATATATATATCTATATAGTGGGTGCTAATTTCACTCAAATTTCCAGGTATGATTTGAGTTGAAACTCAAGTGGGATCTAACTGGCCTCTTGGTTGTGTGTGTGTGCACCCATGTACATCCAAGGAAGTCACCATCACAGTGGTGTCTTTTGTTTGTATGTGCAGTCATCATATGTGATTGATTACATGTAGGGTGCATGCTAATTGTTATATGCAAATACATTCTTTGTAAGTTTTTAATAACTTTTATGGTGCTTCTGGAAAAAAGGGCCCATACAAGATTAATGGAGTAAAACTGGCAGTTAACTGTTGCTTCCACATTCTATCCCCTTCTGATAAGGCACTGTTCATCAGGCTCAGCCATTTTGCATCAAGTAGGATGCCCTGACCTGGATAGCCCAGGCTAGCCCAATCTCATCAGATCTCAAAAGCCAAGCAGAGTTGGCCCTGTTTCATATTTGGATGGGAGACCACTAAGGAAGTCTAGGATTGCTATGCAGAGGCAGGCAATGGCAAAACACCTTTGAAGGTCTCTTGCCTTGACAGCACTATAACAACAACAGATGCAACTTGATGACACTTTCCAGCATCTGGAGTAGTAATCTGTAGTAATCTGGAGATAGTTATTAGGGGTTTAGTGGTGCCTCAGTCAGCATCTAAATCTGCAGATAGCTTCAGATGGTTAATTCTATAATATGAGGCCTTGTTTCATCAATTTATCATGACTATGTAGGTATTATGTATATTACACTACTTATACCTGTGGGAGTGAAGCACTATAAACCAAGAATAGAGATTTCCCAATGATCCTAAGGTCCGAACATCAGGTAGAGTAGAAAGCCTTTATTTTTATGACGTCAGTTTCGGCAATGGTAATCCATTAAAGCTACCAAGCCCAGATTTTACTGAGGCTTGGCGTTTTATACCAGGGGGTGGGGACGCACAGAAAGGAAGGGGACAGTGTCATACAGCATCATATTTGTTAACAAATCATACGATATAACTCCGCCTAACTAGCTGCTCAAGTGTTAGGAATGTTTCTATCTAAATGTTGCTAATTGCTTGCCGTTCCCATGGTTCTTTAGCCCAACCTAAGAGCAATAATGTTGCCCACTAAACAATGTAAGACTGTTAGCTAGATGTTGTTAGTGTTCCATGTAACAGCAAAAAATCTTGTTTCATTGACCTTGCGTTTCAAAGCTTCTAACTTACTAAGCAATATGCAGAGTTCTATTCAGCATAATTATTGATTAATTTTTCTTATTGCTTCAGGGAGGAGTTCTTCCCTCCTCTGTTTCACATCATGCCTGCAGAAGGATTTCTGGATTAATAATTGTATTTTATCTTGGTCTGTGTTTCTGTTTTAGTTTCTTTTTAAAGCAGAACCATGGGAATCCCAGGTTTGCTCCAGTTCATCAAAGAAGCCGCAGAACCTACCCACATAAAGAAGTACAAAGGACAAGTCGTTGCTGTTGATACTTACTGCTGGCTGCACAAGGGAGCCTACGCATGTGCCGAGAAGTTAGCCAGAGCGGAACCCACAGATCAGTACGTTTTAAAGCAATCTGATTGACCAAATTGGGGGGTCTGAGTAGGGGATGCCTTTGCAATATGGCATAGCCCATTCGCACCAGAACAGGTGGATCATCTTTGTGGACTTTTCTGGGGCTAACAGGTTGTCAATTGTTATCTGTAGTTTTGAATGCAAGTGGCATTCCAGTGGTAAGTGGAAAGCAAGCAGTATTCAAGGGGGGAAATGTTTTCATATATATTATGCTGAGGTCTGGGGAAATTCTGCAAAGTCCTCATTCTTTGGCAGTCGAAAAAAAATGGAAAACAGAGCATACCCAATATGCTGTCAAATGCACAAAGTAAATCAAGAGGGAAAGTATCTGTGTGGTTGCCTTTCAAACTTTTCAGAGGTTTTGGTCTTGTAATAGGCTGCTTAAATCATATTGACAACAGAAGCAGCTAAGCACCCTGTGCACAAGATTAATGCCAAAAATCAGTAGGTCTTAAAAAGAGGAAATTTTCCATTTCAAGTTCATAAATAAATTGAAACAAAAACAGCAGGTGCATTGCATAGGGTACGGGGTGTGACTTGGAATATCATAAAGCTTAATTTTGAAAGTTCAGTTGATATGTGTTCTTCACTGCATTTTGTTGGCTAGACTAGCTGTGACTTCTGCTGATCTACAAAGTTAGGATACTGAGGTGATGTGCTGGTATTCCAGAGTCTCAAGGAAATTTTGTGTGAACATTGGAGCTGAATTTCCTCTAGTAACTTACATTTTAGTGTAAGATGAACATTTTGAGCTGGACATGTGACAAATGGACTTCTTTTTACAGATATGTTATTTACTGCATGAAACTGGTGGATATGCTTCTGTCATTTGGGGTCAAACCTGTTCTAGTATTTGATGGATGTACCCTGCCTTCCAAAATGGAAGTTGAAAAGTCAAGAAGAGAGTAAGTCATTTTAAAAAAAACAATCTTTACAATATGGTATAATATGCCTTTCTCTGCAAAAGTGGCTGGTATTGACTTGTCAAGATATAAAGGCCCAGAAGCCAGTCTGAGGTGGGCACCTTGCTGAAGCTAAGTACCTCTAGGTCTGGTCTATGTGTGGGAGGCGTTTCCGCCCCCCTCCCCGGAACCCAAAGTATGCTGGCTTGAGTTCTTCGATGGAAGACCGGCAGAACACAGATGTGTGTTATTAGATTGCAGATTGTGTATAAAGAAAGGTGTGGGTCTTTAGGTTTCTATTTTTCATTTTTTCCCCTGCAAAATAAATTCAATTACATCTTGATCTGTTCAATGAGAGCAGAACATGCTGTGTTACATGACGTATAATCTACTTCTCTGTCTGTCACACTGCTGCAGAATGTCCTTGTTGACTTCATTATTCAACTGCAGTTTGTTAAACATTTGATAATAAATGCACACATGAAATCATCTTCAGAGTGTCTTGGACTTTCCTTTTTGCCATAGCTCCTTATCTCCCTGTTTTGGAAAAGCCACTTCAGAAGGTCACTGAACCTTCTGGAGAATTCCTCCAATACAGTGCAAGAAGCAGTGTTTGAAAGGTGGGACAGTACAAAACACATAGGCACAGATATGGAAATATTGGCTTCCTCTTTGTTATCTTTCTATTCCAGTGATGGGGTGTACTAATTCTAGTATTACTATTCTAGTGGTACTTAAAGTGCAGAGAGGGTTAATGCATCTAAATCTCTCTACAATTATTTAAATAGCCCCAATATACCTAATATTGCTAGCGTTGCTTTCTAATAAGTTTAGGACTGGAGATCTTAATCCATACATTTTCACCACCTTTAGATCAAACAAGTCTTGTGTAAGTTAGCCTGCTCAAAGTCACCTGGCCTAATGGACTGGACTTAACTTTTCCTGCCTTTGTTTGCATTACCTTTTATTTCTGTCTTTCTAATTCAAATGTGTAAAAGCTCACTGGGACAGGGAAATGTGTCTTTTGGTGCACACTGGCAATTCTAATGGTGCTCATTTGTTCATGTCAAGGAAACGGCAAGCAAATCTTCTGAAAGGGAAGCAGATGCTCCGGGAGGGGAAACTATCAGAAGCCAGAGAACATTTTGCACGTAGCATTAATGTCACACATGCTATGGCCTGTGATGTTATTAAAGTAAGTAGTGAGTTTTAATTACTAAGCAGTTTGTTACTGTCTTCTACCTTTTATATTTCTTGGTGGCAGGGGTCATTTCGAGCAGGAGCTTGGGGGAGCGCAGCTCCGGGATTTGGTGCCATCCCCCGCCCCGCAGGAGAATGCCTGCTTGTGTCATGGCTGCAGCAAAATGACCCCGTCCCCTGGAAAGGTCCTTGTTCCTCCAACCAGCCTTCTGAAGGCTTCAGCCAGCACTGAAGCTATCCTCCCAAAATAGTGGTATTTCTGAGGCTTGGATCAGTAGCTGTTTCCTCTCTGCCAGATTTTCCTTCCTTCCTTCCTTCCTTCCTTCCTTCCTTCCTTCCTTCCTTCCTTCCTTCCTTCCTTCCTTCCTTCCTTCCTTCCTTCCTTCCTTCCTTCCTTCCTTCCGGTGATGTTAGGTGGTGTAGCATATGCAAATAAGTTATGCTAATGAGTGATGCTAATGAGCCCTCACCTCTTTTTCTATGAAATGATCCCTGCTTGGTGGAATAGTTTTCTTTCCTGAAATGCTGTAGTGTGTGTTATTCAGCCTGGGTGCCAGCTCAGACAGCCCCTTTTGACCATTCTTTCGATGCAGGTAGTCCAGCTGGCTTTGGTCAGAAACTAGGCTTTCTCAGAGGACACCTCCTATTGTGGAATGGCCCCCTGGTGAAGTACACTGGATGCTTGAACCTCCTGGAATGCCTGTAGAGCAAGGCTGTTCTGGAGGGCTTTTTGCTGAGGGCTGCTAGACTGAGCAATTTTTAAACTGACCTGCTATTAATTATTGTACCTGTTGATTTGTAAGACTGAAATTAAATGGGTTTTTTGAAGTGGCAAGGGGGATTAAAAAGTTCAGTTGTGGGTGAGGGTTTTTTAATTATTATGGTAAATGCTGTTTCGTTTATATTCTGTGTTATTAGCAGCCCTGAGCATATGGGAAGTACGGGATATTAATACTGTAAATAAGTAATTAAAAATGAAGAAGAGCCCTGCTGAATCAGATCAGTGGTTCATCTAGTCCAGCATCCTGTTTTACACAATGGCAAACCAGTTCTGGAGGCAAAAGATGAAGAGAAAACAACGGTGCAGTGGAAAGAAAGTTTTATTCCAATATCTTAATAACCCCTCTGTGTTTCGCACTGAGAATAGGGGTTATTAACATACTGGAATCAAATTGTCTTCCCACTGCACCATTGCGTTTTCTTTATCTCTTTCCTCCAGTTGGTGTGGTCAGTTGTTCTCTTCCATTTCTGGAGGACCAGTAATCACGGCAAGCTTACCACTGTGGTGAGAACTAAACCAAAGTGTAATTCTTTGAATGAAACTGACCTGTGCCAAAAAACAATTTGTAAAACTATACATACACATGAAGCTGCCTTATACTGCATCAGACCATTAATCCATCAAAGTCAGACTGTCAGCTGCTGTCCAGGATCTCAGGCAGAGGTCTTTCACATTACCTACTACCAGATCCTTTAACCGGAAATGTCGATTGAACCCAGAACCCAGTACCTTTTGCATGCCAAGCAGTTGATCTACCGCTGAGCCATGCCTCCTCCTCCTCCTCCTGCTGTGAGTAGATTGGCTCAGAGTGGCAACTAGGGCAGTGTGGGGAGGCACTAGAGAATGTCTGAGACCAGAGCAAGTGGAAGTGCAAGCCGTTGAACTACTGGAGGAGATGGCACATTCTAGTGATGTTGCTATGCTGTTACCTGCCACAGAGGCTGAAGTTTTCTTGACAGGGTTGATCTGGAGTTCATTAACCATTTCCTCTAGAAATTTTTGAAAAGAAGGATTGTGAGAAAATTGTTGTGATGGCAGGTATCATAAGTTTCTGATCTAAAAATGTTGCCAGAGGTGCTGCCTTTACTCTTGGGTAGCCCAGTAGCAAGGGGCACCCTACTTTTAACCCGAACCAGAGATCCACAAAACTCAGGCCAAGGAAGACACTCCTGGTTCTGAAACACAGAGCAAGCCATGGCTCTGGAAACAGGGATTTCATATTCAGGTGACAAACCAAGACAGCCATCAGCAAACCTCCAGTCTTCCCCCTCCACCCAGAAGAGATTATGCTTATGGAATAACGAGTTCCACCAGGTAAAGTATCTACATTTCTAAAGGCTATTCAGAGGCCACCTGGCAAATAGTACTTCTGTCTCCAGAACCTCACCCAGCCCTTTCTGTGTCATCTCATGTCTATGTACGTGGTGCTTGTCCTTTCTTGCTCTCCATCCCTCAGGATACCAAGATAAACCAATCAAACATTCAAATTATTAACAATACTTCCTGATGCTAATCAGGGATCCATTTCCCTCTTTTGTCTGTATCTGGGAACCTATTCAACTGCCGTGGCAGAACAAACAGTGGTCATGAAATCCATTCAGCTAGTCCCAGCACACTCAGCTCCAGTTGTTAATCCAGACTGCCCCCTCTGGAAGCTCATTGGCCACATCTAGGCCTTGCCCATCCTGATGCCACGCACCCCTGGGACTCCTCATTGGTCCAGGTGATCTGTTGTTCTCACCTGAGAGCAGCCCCCAAGACCTTCCATTGGTCTGTATTGTTTTCCAGTGCCTATATCTGTGACCACATGGCTTTCAAACCGTGTGCTTCTGCCCTGATGCCAACTGGCAGTTCACCCCTAAACCCTCTGGGTTAAGGCCACAATCCCTTCATGGACCTCTGCACATCTGGACAGGTAGTATCACCCCATAACTGACCCCCTCTATTCTCTATCAGTCACCTCTGCTTCCTTAGTTCTCTGTTGTGTGTGTGAATGCTTGGTTTTATGTTTGTTTGTTTAAGAATCCTTTAGTAAAGAAATCACTGCTTTAGTGATCTAGCCTCTGCGTCTATTTCTGGGTTCTTGGGAAAAACAACTCCAGTATACACAGGTCTGATCCTATAGTTATGCCAATTGCACATTAATATTCCCCAATCTGTTATTAAGAAAGAGAACAATTTGCCTAACAAAAATCGGACAGGAGGTGCTCCACTGACAGAGCATAAGACAACCGTGATAGAGGGCATGCAGCTGGGGAGCATGGCTCAGCTGCTGTAATAAAATGGGCTTTGTGTAGCATGACTCGCTCCCTACATAACCATTGCCAGTTCAGTAGACTGTAATACACTATGTGCTGGACTGATCTGAGCAGGTGTATGATAGTTTCATATGTTCAAAATGCTTGCATGAATTTTTAAAACAAGAATTTCTGTATACCATCAATCTTTGGGGTGGTGTTTTTTTTCTGTGCAGGCTGCTCGGGCAAAAGGAATAGACTGCATTGTTGCTCCGTACGAAGCTGATGCTCAACTAGCTTACCTCAACAAGACTGGCATAGTCCAAGCTATAATTACAGAGGATTCAGATCTTCTTGCCTTTGGATGTAAAAAGGTACAGAAAATGGCATATCTATTTTATGCAGAAGGCAGTGCTGTGGCTCAAATCGGTATAGGAGCCCAGATCCCTAAAGCTGAATACTCCAATATAATGATAGTGTTGCTGATCTCTTAACCATTCCTGTGAGATGGGATCAGGCCGTAGGCTCATCCCTTTTTTCATTTCTCTTCTCCCCCTTTCCCTCTATGAAATTCCTCTTCTTTCCCTCGTTATCCTTAACCATAGTTCAGTGTTGTATTTGAACAGCCCTAACCAGGATTTGGGTTTGAAGCCAAATGGCTTACCTAAGTATATGGCAAAGCAAAATCTGAATTGGGAACCTCCCAAATCACAGCTCATTCTCTTAGATGCTACCTTACTATGATTGAATCTTCTGCTTTCACAATGGATGACTTTATAGCTAAAGGGCAGGGTAAATAGAAAATACTCTAGGATGGTTAAGAGTGGCTAATCTCCCATGGTTTGAGTTCCAAGTATGTTCTACAGAATGCATCTCGGGCTTCTTAGGACCTTTGGTTTGTCAATTTTTTGTTGCCTCCCAGTCTTACACAGAACCTTTGCAGGTGAGGGAGGGTGTGGTGCAGTAACTGGCAATGCCAGGACTTAACATATGATTTTTCTTGCATTTGAAGGTGTTTCTGAAACTTGACAAGTTTGGAAATGGCTTGGAAATTGACCAGACTCGGCTAGGAATGTGCAAACAGCTGGGTGATGTGTTTACAGAAGAGAAATTCCGTTACATGTGTATTTTGTCCGGCTGTGACTACCTTCCATCAATTCATGGCATTGGGTTAGGCAAGGCATGCAAGTTACTAAAAATAGCCAACAATCCTGACATCATAAAGGTAATATAGTGTTCATGGAATATTGAATCAGTTTGTGTTCACCCAAACCTCCCTAGAAAATGGAAGACCTTATTTGGGTGGAAAAGAGCCATAAAATGTTTTAAATAAATAATATAAATCTTGATAGTGATTGCTTTAGGGAAGATACTAGTGTCAATCATTTGTATACTGAAAGTCCTATCAACAACATTTTTGCTCTTTGTTTTTTTGTTTTTTTTTAATATTTTATTAAGTTTAACAGTTTGACACTTATTATCATTATTATATACATAACAGACCCAATTATTTCAAATACAAATATAATTTGGACCATGTTGGTGTAGGATCCACCTTATTGTCCATGTTCACTAAATAGCTCAATTTATCCATTTCAGCCCACTCTAGCAATTTGTTAATTAATTCTATTTTACCTGGTAATACAGAATTTTTCCAACATTTGGCCCGGAGTATACGCGCTGCGGTCAATATATATGCCATCAATTTTAAGACTGATTTCTTCATCCTCTCTGGCAACATATTCAGTAAGAAGATTTCTGGTTCCAACGGTATTTCATACATCAGGATTTCAAAAATCAATTTATTTACCATTTCCCAAAATTTTTTCATCTCCTTACATGTCCACCACATATGGAAAAATGATCCTACTTTAGATCCACACAGCCAGCAAGCCTCAGATATGTTTTTAAAACACTTGTTCAACCTGTCAGGGGACCAATACCAGCTGTGAAAAATCTTATATATATTCTCATTTTTGTTCTTTGCTTGGATTTTGGTTTCTGTGATTTGGTTACTGAGCAGTAGTGTTTTTTGTGAGCCCTAGATTTGCATCCTAGATTAGTCAGGCGCCTTCATATCTGACAAAGGGAGCTTTCACTCTCAAAAGCTCATACCCCAAATACCTTGTTGGTCTTTAAGGTGCTGCAGGACTCGAATCTAGCTCTTCTACTGCAGAGCAGCATGGCTACCCTCTGAAACGATCTTTGTAAGCCCTAAACATTGATGTAGTGTGTTGTTTCAAGTGTCTTTCTAACCCACGTGCCGGACCAGAACTAGGTTGTCCCTTCTGTTTCTCTCTGCCTTCTTTCCATTTGGGAGGACTACAAATGAGCTTAATGGAAGTCCTAAAACATTTCCTACTTATCTGGTGAATGCCTGTATATTGGTGTTCCTTGGAAGGAAAAAAAGATACTAAACTTACATGCTGTGTTTTAAAACAGTGAGACAAATGTGTCAGCTAACCAAGTGAAATGTATACTTGTCTGTTTCTCTGCTAGGTCATTGGGAAGATGGGGCAGTACCTGAAGATGAACATATCTGTACCCAAAGAATACATAGAAGGATTTATTCGTGCTAATAATACTTTTCTCTATCAGTTGGTTTTTGACCCTGTCAGAAGGCAACTTGTTCCTTTGAATGTTTACAGTGATGATGTTGATCCGAAAACGCTACTGTATGCTGGGAAGTATCCTTTCTTCACTGAAAAAGTCAGTAGTACAATTGCAGTGTTTCATGGAATCCAGACAAAATTAAACACTCATAAGGCTGCTGTCTTAGACAAACTTCCCTTAAAGGAAGCTCCACTGAACTCTGGGGAATTTTTTGAATAAGCACTAAAATAGAGGTATAAGCACTATTCATGTAGAGGCTAAAAATATGCTCATGACTGAGAAGGGGGATATCTGCCGACTCATGTCCACTCTTCGAATCTTAAGCAGGGGATGGTAAAGGTCTGTTTTTGTAACGAGCAGAGCACATGAGAGAAGCAAAACCCTGTCTTCTCCTGCAGCATACCTTGCTGGGCTCTGTTACGTGCAGCATTATTTTTGCCGCCTGGCTCACAGCCAGTATCAATCAGGTTGGGAGAAAAATGCCTGTAGCAGCAGAGTACAGCAAAATAAAGCATGGGAGTGGGCACAACTTAGTTCCCCTTGCTTGTACCTTTGGTGTCCATTTAAAAAAAAATAGACCTATCCCGTCTTCTGCTTTAAATATACATGGATTTCCCCCTCCCTCCCCAGCAGCATTTACTTTGGCTCCCTGCCTTTGTAGAAATTCCCTTTGCAAAGAACTGCCCCTTCATGTTTTTGTAAATATAAATTACTAGGTCAGTTGGTTATCCGATCTCTTGCTTTAATGGTGACACTTGTACAACACTCAGTGGTTCTTAACTTCTAGGCTGAAATGTTTGCACTGTACCCCTGTCACTTAGGAGAATGTCGAAGCTGTTCAGAGTTTCCACCTTCCCAAGTGAAATGTTCCGACGGTCTGCGCATTAAGAATCTGAAATCTTTTTAATCATTTGTTTTGGACACTTATTTTTGTTCTTGATTTTTATTTAAATTGAATTTGGCATAGTCCACCCACTCTAGGATGGTGCTAAGCTAAGCCTGAGGTAAACTTCAGCACCTTTCCAGTAACTCAGGCAACTGCAGAAAAGGTGGTTCTTTAATTGTACTGAGTTGTCCAGTTTATATTTGATTCTGATGTACAGATTGAATCCCTTTATTAAAGTGCTGTTGAAAGAGATCAGGTGCTACTTTACGTTTGTATGGCAAAGCCTTATACACACCCTCCTCATGAATAGGAGTGTATCCCTACTATAGGGTTAGGTCCTGCCTCCTGGGACCTACTCGTGAACTGTAATGGAATGAGGAAAAACTGCAAGGTTTGGGCATGTACCAGAGTGTGTTGAATGTTAAGAGAAAGCTCTGTATCCTCTGTGGAAGTTCTTTAAATATCATTAGCTCTTCAAGTTAAGTTTGTTCAGATACAATTTGGCCTTAATTCCTGGGCCATCTTCACATCTGGTTGCTTGATGGGAGGCTCCGCTTCCAAACAGAGTTGCTTTGCCCTGCCTCCCTGTGCCAAGAGGTAGAGCCTAATTGGATGCGTTTTCCTTCTAATGCTTCATGTAGCTGTGTTGACGTTTAAGAATCTTTATTGAAAATGGCATCCGCCTAGCAGTGAAAGAGGGGAATGCCAATATAGTAGAACTGTGTTTTTCTCTTAGCTCTTAATTTAGACACATTGGCGATAGCGCTGCTTTTCAAATTGCACTTGGAAATAAAGACCTCAGTACACTGGAGCAAATCGATGACTACAACCCTGATGTTTCAAAGGTAACATCTGAACTTTTTAAATACATGTGCTGAATTTCTCTTGAGGTTAGGTGAGTGTGAGATGCTCTGAGTTATCTTGATATCTTGAAATAACTTCAAACACACAGCTCTTGGTTCACATGGATGTTATGCATTGTATGCTAGAAGGCAGAAGTATACTGATCTTGAAGGCAGTTGTATTAGATTGGTAGGGAGCTTTGGTCTTAGGGCTTTTTCCAATATTTTGGTAAACTCTGGGGCGCTTCATGGAACACAAGTACATGCTCATGCGCTACACTAGGAATTGATTACAAGAGACTCAGTCACATTTGGGCCCAAAGTTGTGCTGGGTAGCCTGAAAGAAGTAGAAGAGTGCATGTTATGCAGTCAACACTCATCTATCAATAGTTCCTTTTGTTTCCTCCATGGGGAAAAGAGCAGCTGTCTACCGAAGCTTACTGTTTGCCTAGAGGCTAAACCAACCCCCCTGGATTTCCTCGGAGATTGAGGGGAAAATCTGCTGAGTCATAAGAGAGGCAGTTGAAAGTAGAGAGACGGAGCACTGGAGGTCATAGGCAGGGCTGTAATAAGAGCGGCAGAGCTACTGAGAGCTTTAAAGAAGGGCAAAGTGTTTATCCTGTATGTTGAGAGGAATGGCTAGGCAGGGAAGAGATTTAAAGAGGTGTCAAATAGTCAAAACGAAAAGAAAGACAAATCATTTTGGCACTGGAGTTTTGGTTAAAAGAGAGAACTGAGATGTGAAAGAGGAAGGCCTGAGAAGAAGGTTGCAGTGGAGGTCAAGATGGGAGATGACCAGGGGAATGAGGAGAATTCTAGTGTGTGTGGGGGATTTTGAAGGGAATGCTAGCTCAAGCCTGATAACCTTGCTTTTTGCTGGTAAATTTCAGGATGCAAGCTAGTACATTACACTCTCATTTACACTGGCTGATAATTTGGGTTGCACAAAGAAACTCCTGGTGCAGTTGTGGAGTGGATAGGGAAAAAAAAACACGTCCTCTAAAATAACAAGAAGGTAGCATTGAGGAAGGGGCTGTAGAGCATCTGCTCTGCATGCTGAAGGTCTCAGTGCCAATACCTGCATCTTCAATTAAAAGGGTCAGGTAGTAGGTGATGTGAAAGGCCCTCTGCCTGGGCCCCTGGAAAGCCACTGCCTGTCAGAGTAGACAAGACATGGATGGACCAATGGTCTGATTCAGTACAAGGCAGCTGCATGTGTGTTTGGGGGCTGAGCCCACTGATGATTCTGGGTGGCTTTTAGAAGATGGTTCAAGGTGTTGGATCCAGCAGTAATTTCCGTTAACAGAACGGATTGGGACTTTCTTGCCTGCCCTAGTGCAGCCTGAAATGCTCCTTGAAATACTCCTTCTCTTTTGTCTCAACCTTAGTCATTCTTCTTCAATACGTTTTGCTGTCTGTCTTCATTTACTATAGTCCTTTCAGCCAAGAAGTTGCAGCTGGAACGACAAATCTCTTAGTGAAAAGCCATCCAATTTCAAGAGTATTTGGAGCAGAGACTACACGCCTGGTTTTGCTGCCGAGATGGTGCCAGATTCTGCACCATTGTTAGAGAGGCCCCCAACCAAAGGCACAGAGCGGCTGATTAATACGAAAGGAGTGAAGCTTCTCCACAAAGCCATGTTGGCAAAAAGGCAAAGGCATGGTATGATTGCTAGATCGCTGGAATGGTTACCTGTGAAAAGGGGAAATGCAAGCCCTATTCCAAAACAGGCTTCAGAGATGTTTTTCCCATAGCATGTTTTTCCCCCTATGTATTCCTTTTGACAATTGTATTGGAAGAATAGGTGCCAAAATAGAAAAGTTATCTAACTGGCACAAGGAAATTTAAGACATTTTCATTTTGTGCAACGTGTATTTTGTTCAGTGCCCATGAACTGTGTACTTATAAAGAATGCTAACAGCCGAGTGTCCCATCAGGCAACTGGCAGACACAGTGGTATACAAATACTTTTTCTTGTTTGTTTTTAAAAAAAGAAGGGGTGTTTAGCTGCCTTCTTCTCTAAGTTTCTAGTCTTACCCCTTTATCACTAATTCTTAAACTAGTGCACTCTGGCCTTCAACAGACATCTTTTGCATTAAGCTCCCTGAAATTAATGCAGTAAGTGTGCCAATGGTTCAGCTGCTAGCCTGAAATTGTAAAACCACATCATTGCTATGGAAGTTGGTAGAACCTCTAGAGGATGCATGCTGTAGAAGTTAGTGTGACATTATTTATTGTAATAGTTACACACCTGGCTGTCTGCTATAAAATGGCTTGAGATGATGAAACCTTTGTCTGCCTGCCAGTCTGTCTGCTACTACAAGCCAGTGTATTGATTTAATATTTGGCAGCTTTGTGGTTTTTTCTTCTGTTACAACCAATACAGTAAACATTGCTAATAATGCAAACCTATGTGCTGATTTCAGAGGGGATAACCCCCCAGGTGAGGGCACACAGGATTGCAGCCTTAATGTGTCTTTGCCAGTCATTAAATGTTACTAAAAATTCCTTTCTGTATTTCAGTTTTGACTAAAATGTCATTATTTATATCCAGAGGAGCTATCAGATGGAGATCTCTTGAGCCAGTATTCCTTTTCAAACTCAAAAAAGCCTAAGACAGAAGAGGGTGATGACATCAAGCACCATGCAGTTGACAGTGCAGTGATTCCAGTCCCTGTTTCAGTGGACCCTTCCAGTAACAAAGAAACTTCAAACTCCCGGCCTCGGCTTAGGAATAGATTTGCCTTTCTGCAGAAGAAGGAGAAGGAAAGTTGTGTAGTTGTTGTCCCAGGGACCAGAAGCAGGTGTGTTTGCTGGAAGTGAATTGTGTCAAAGTGAAATTCTTAAGGAAAGTATCACAGAGTAGCAGTGCAGTATCCAGAAGCAGAATATAGTTAAACTAACCTCTTTGATCAGTATTGCACAGAATGTTAGAAGATTAGAGCAATAAATTAGGTTGCCTTCCAAGATAACTGTTCGTTGATGCATACCACTTTTTTGCAAATCAATTGATACATATTTGGACTGGAAATATCCTAATGTACATGTTTACTAACATCTAGCTGCTTTCAACCAAAAATGTGTCTGGGAAGGTTTCTTGCTGTTCATTTTTGCATCTTCTTCTTTTGCACTTCTTACAATAGTATCTGCCAGTCTCCATATGGCATTGGGCTGCATTAGCTTATATCTTGTAGTTATGTATGTAAATTTTGTGATTGAGGAGAGTGACAGGAAATGAGTCTAGTATCACAGGAGGTCTCATGTTCATCTCCTAAATGTAGCTTTGTGAAGGAAGTTGATGAGTCTTCAAGCATGCTCATTAGCAAAAAGATTTTTGTGCCAGTGTTTTTTGCTATGAAATTGCCCTGCATATGCAGCCTAGGGATATATGCATTAGCCATTGGGCTGAGAGTATGAGTAAACAGGATGAACCCATCCTCTGACACCCCCACCACCAAACTTCTGACTTAACTTTGTGATAAAATAGAATTTCTGCCTTAAAGAGGTCAGTGATACCTTTGGTGCCTCAGCCACAAATACATTCTCTTCCTATGGTGGTACCAACAAGGTTCTAACTAGGAAAGGCAGAGATTATGAACAGCCCTGTTTTGGTAAGAGCATTTCAAACCACTGTTTCCTGTGTTCTTCCACTGTGTTAGGTTCTTCTGCAGTATCATGGATGCACCTGATGATACACCAAAGGGTGAAGTCCACCAGCCATCCCAGAAAAGCGGGGTGGATTGTCAGACTATGAAAGCAGAAAGTGCAGAAGCAAAAGATTGCAATTCTAGCTCCCCAGGAACTACAGAAACTGGAAGAGCTGACTCGCCTTCACTTTGGACAGTGCAAACGAGCTGTTTCAGTTGGTCTAGAAGCTTTGCGGAAAGTTCTGAAACACCTAGCCCAACTCAAAATGTAGCACTGCTGAAGCAGTTTTACCGACATACATCTGGCAAGTCTGCATCTCAGGACTGTAACGTGTCTGGATCTCAGATGTTAAGCTCAACATTTGGTAAAGAGTCTGATGAAGAATCCTCATTACTAAAAGGACTGGAGTGTTCATCTGAACAGAAGTCAAATGAGCTTTCCCAAAGCCATCTGGACTGTCTAGAAAATTCTCCAGTGCCCAGTGCAAAACCTACTGATGCCAAAGTAAGATCCGTACCAAGTGTGTGGACCAAAGCAGTTGATATAATTTCCATCTCTGTTTCAAGAGGTTCTCTAGTTTTCTCCTTACTTATTACAATAGTTATACTGTAAAATAACTTCTGGTGATAAACCTTTGATCTGCCTGTCTGTCAACTGCTATTAGCTCATATATTAATTTAATATTCAGTATCTTAGCACTTGTTTCTTCTACTTTGACATGGAGTCAAATTAAGACCAATATATCTACATTCTTCTTCTCTTTTTGGCAGATTTAAAAGTTACTTTTAGAAGCATTGCCCAGTGAATAAAGTAGTTCCAGATTTGGAATTATAGATATGGTACATTTAGGTTGTATTGGTTATCTGTCTGTCATCTATCTATTGGCACACTATTTGAAACAGGCATTATATTTATAATGTATATTATAGACAAGCTAATTTTTGCTTTTGGTATAAGGGAATACTGTTTTCTTTTTTAAAGGAATCTGCCTGTAGTTCAGAACCAGACTGTAATCTGAAGTCTCGGATCTCTCCATTCTTTGAGTCATTACATACTGAGAAGGATACAGTCCTCGGAACTCTGGTACGTCTCTCTTTAATTTGTATGTCATATTTGGGTACTATATTGTATCTTTCAGGCAATATCAATTCTTAGGACTAGGAGCCTCTTCTAGCATTTTCATTCTGTTTGTACGGACTTCTTACCTGTTATCGCAAAGGTTTTAGGTGCAACATGTCCTTAATCTCATTTATGCAAGAATAAGCCTATAATGGAAATTGTGGTAAAAGGTTGCTCAGGGATTTTAGCTTGTTCTCCTCTTTCCCATGCAAGCCTGGTACTTTTGTGTATGTATAAGTGCTATCAAGTCACAGCTGACTTCTGGTGACCCTGTATGGTTTTCAAGGCAAGAGACAATCAGGTGGTTTGTCGTTGCCTCCCTCTGCATAGCAATCCTGGACTTCCCATCCAGTTACAAACCAGAGTCGGCCCTGATTAGCTCCTGAGATCTGACAAGACTGGACTAGCCTGAGCTATCCAAATCATGGCAAAATTCTAAATCTGGAACTATTGTACTCACTGGGTAATGCTTCTAAAAATAACTTTCAGGATCTGCCAAAAAGACAAGAAGAAAGTGGATAGGTTGGTTTTAATCTGATTCTTTGTTGAAGTAGAAGGTACTTCTAGCAGTTCACAAAATGAGCACAACACATTGTGCCACCAGAACTATGGTAGTTTCTTGAAGCAGAGAAAGTGATGCTCTCTACATCTGAATCAGCTCGCTGGCGGGCTTAGTAATGTTGACATCGGGTTCTAGGCTACAATTTAGGTCATTATTAATATAGGTTTGGGCTGAAGACTACCATATTTACTTGAAAGGAAAATGATCCTGAACATAAGATGACCTAAAAATAAATAGAAGGTTATATATAAATAAGTAAGGTAAAGGTTTCCCTTGCTCGAAAGCCAGTCGAATATGATTCTAGGGATGCAGTGCTCATCTCCATTTCCAAGCCAAAGAGCCAGCGCTGTCCGAAGATGTTTCTGTGGTCACATGGCGGGCATGACTAGACGCCGAGGCGCACGGAACGCTGTTGCCTTCCCACCGAAGTGGTACCGATTTATGTATTTGTAATTTCTTGCTTTCAAACTGCTAGGTTGGCAGGAGCTGGGACCAGAGACGGGAGCTCACTCTATCATGCAGCACTTGGGTCTCAAACTGCTAAACTACCGACCTTCCGGACTGCAGTTCAGCGTCTTAACCACTTGAGCCACTGCAGCCCCATATAAATAAGTAGAAGACCCTAAAATGATCCCTCCTAAAAAAGGTAACAGTAGAAGCCAAGTCTTCTATTACATAGTGATCAGTATATAATAGACATTGTAGACTACAGAAGAATATAATTACTTTTAAAATGCAAAGAGGTGCAAAAAGTGACAGTTCTTAAGTGGTATTGGATAACAGTGTTTCAAATTTAAAAAGGTAAGAGACTGGGATTTTACTGCCCCTCTCCCCATCAAACTACTAGGCAAAGGCTCAGATAAATTTACCAACTGGCAGTGCAATCCTAAACAGAATTGTTGTTGTTCAGTCGCACAGTCAAGTCCAACTCTTCGCAACCCCATGGACCACATCACTCCGGGCCCTCCTGTCTTCTGTCGTGTTCCGTAATTTGCTTAATTTCATGTTTGTTGCATCGATGGCACTGTCTAACCATCTCATCCTTTGCCGTCCCCTTCTTCTTTGACCTTCAGTCTATCCCAGCATCAGGGTCTTCTCCTGTGAGTCCTCCCTTCTCATTTGGTGGCCAAAGTATTTGAGCTTCAGCTTCAGTATCTGGCTTTCCAGGGAACAGTCAGGGGCTGAGTTCAGACTGGCAGTTTGGCCCGACATAGGCCCGCTTTGCAAGGGGATTAAGAGAGCCCGTTCACACTGCCACAGCTGCCTGGCGTTGCCGTGCCGCACTCACGGCCCGTCCTGAAGCACTTTCATCCCGCTTTAAAAAGGTACCTGGTGAAATCAGTGTCAACCTGTCTGGGTGCGCGTTCATCCCGCTTCCTGGCAGTATGGATGCAAATAAGCTGCACATCAAGCGGCGCTGGTAATATGAACCTGCTGATCTGGCTGCTGCACCCATGCGCCTACGTGCAGGTCAGCAAAACGTACCAAAGCTGCACCGCTGCCCCACAGTGCAAACGTTCCATTCCGCCTCCTCCCTGGTATGGTCCCGCATCAGTCTACGCAGTGTGAACGAAAAGCCCCACGACAACTCGGCCCGGGTCTTTTTGCCCCGCTTCCCTTGTGCTTCATTTTGCCTGTCCTCAGCCAGGGTTGATTTCTTTTAGGATTGATTGATTTTATCTCCTTGCAGTCCAAGGGACTCTCAAGAGTCTTCTCCAGCACCATAATTCAAAAAAATCTATTCTTCGGTGCTCAGCCTTCCTTGTAGTCCAACTCTCGCAGCCATACATCACTCCTGGGAATACCATTTCTTTGACCATACAGACTATTGTTGGCAGGGTGATGTCTCTACTTTTTATTATGCTGTCTAGGTTTGCCATCACTTTTCTTCCAAGGAGCAGGCATCTTTTAATTTCATGGCTGCAGTCACCGTCTGCAGTGATCTTGGATCCCAGAAAGGTGAAGTCTGTCACTGTCCCAGAATTACACCCTTCTGAATCCATTGAAATCAATGGGCTTAGTAAAGTGTATGTCTCCTTAGGAATGCACTGTTAAACTCCCCTCCCCCCTCACAATGTTTTTATAGGCTAGGAAGTCACACTTTTCAAAAAGAGAAGGTGTTATATTTCCAATTCAGCAGGGCCATTTAAAATTAACTACTTGCCTTATCCTTCCCTGTTTAAAATATCTACAAACTCTTAACAGCTATAGCTAATGTTGTACTAAACTGGCTTTCAAAAAAGAAAAAAAGGGAAAAAAGAGGCCCAACTACTAGGCAGCTCTGGCCTGGCACACAGGGGAAGAAGCGAAAGCTGGGTGGAATATTATTCTGAGCCAGAAACATGGGTCAGTAGAGGAGCAAATCCACCCCTACTGTTTCTACCACTTGTCAGGCTAGGAGCTGCAGTTTCTAAAGCCAGTCAGGAAGTCCACCAGACTCCTCCTCTGTCCCCTTGAAGCTCAAAGCAGCTTAAAAGGCAGTATTTGAAGGTGCAGCATTGCTTTCACGGCCACTCCTCTCTGCCAGTGAACAAGTTGGTGCACTTTCGCCAAAGTTCTCTTCACATGCACAGTGTATTTCATACTCAATGGATCTGTATACCCAAGTAGAAGATGACCCCCCCCCCTTTTTTGTAGAAAGCCAGAAAGGGGGGACATCATGCAGCTTTCAAGTAAGTACGGTAATGCTTAGTTTGTGCTTTGTGGTAGAGATGGAGCCTTAACTCAACTGGTCTTGATGAAAATCTTTTCAAGATGATACATACAATGCTGTTCACTGGTGTAGACATCTTCTGGCTCTGTCCCTTTAACAGAAGGATTGCTGTAAGAATCTAACAAACAGTTTCAAGGACTTCTATCTGCCAGCAGTCTAAGCTTCTTTACAAAGCATTCAGTACCTTGCTTATCAGTTCAAATAGCACTCTGCATTCTCTAGAATTATAGTGACATCTTGTGGTTTGTGGATTGACTTCATTGGGATGGTGTCTTTTTAAACTATATTTCTGTCCTTGTGAGGTACGCAGTATGTTCTTTAGTAATACCCCCAGAGTCCCTTTTGCTTTCCAGGTTTACCGTATGTGTAATATGCAGATAACACTTGAGCAAGTCAAATGAAACAGCTATAGCATACTTTTCTTTACAGTGGGGAAACTCAAGGGGGTATCTCTTGGTAGGTCTTGATTCTTAAAAGCAAGCATGAGTATTGTATAGAGACCTCACTACAAGGAGTTTAATGCTAGTCCTGAAAGCCCATGTCTCTGCTATCTCCATGTAGCCCAATTCTTTAAGGCGTTTTTAGTGTTCTGCTAAAGGCAGTCAAGGGTTAAGAACACACTTATCCTCTTGTGGAATGTCATGATGGTCTCTGAAGAATTCAGGAATCTGTGATGCAATGGGGCTATCTCCAGTTCCACAACTTGATGTTATCTCACTTGAAGATGACAGCAGACAAACATTATTAAAATATAGTTGTATCTGTATGTGTTTATGCATTTTTCTTTTGTGCTTCTAATAGACTTGCTAGTTTGTAGTGCCGTGTTGCATAACCTAGTATTTCATGTGAGTGCACCTGAAAAGAAAAAAACAGTCATGTTAACCCCTTTTTAGGACCAAAATATATGAGAAAATAGGAGATCTGGGATCAGATTTCCCCAACCAAAAATTTTTACCAATAGCTGCTGTGCAAGATCCTGATGTGGATTGAGGCTAGCCATATGAGGAAGAAAATGTGTTTAACCCTTCCACCCATACAAGTCTTCAGCAGCTGAATTTTCCTCAATTCCCCCCCCCCCCTCCAGGTTTTCGGATTACATAAAACCAGTCCTGTAAGGTCCCGTGTGGTGACAAAATGCAAGTCACTGATGCCTGCCAAAGTTAGTGGCTTAAGCAAAAGAATAGCAAGTACAAAGAAGAAAAACCATCACAATGCTGAAAACAAGTCTGGACTGCAGGTGACAATTAACGAACTGTGGAAAAGCTTCCAGTTTAGAAGGTAAATCAGTTTGGAGTATCGAGACAAAAGTATCTTTCCTCTACTGGGTTGTAATATTTGGACCAGATGACTGTCGAAGGCACTTGGCATATTGTTAGCTTAAATGGCTTTCTGCCAAAGCATTGCCAGTGTTGCTCATGAAGCACAAATGCTGATATTCCAAGAGGGTCGAAACTGTTGAGTTTGAGGGCTGAGCTTTCCCATGTTTTGCTAATGGTAGAAGATCTAATAAGAATGTGTGTAAATACTGGACAGGCCTTTTTCTTTCTAACCCTAGTCCTTGATGAAAACCCTTGGGATTTCCTCACTCCTTCCCTTGTTACAGAAGTGGCTTGAAATAAACACAAGAAGCAGACTTTGTCTTCTTTGGTTATAGAGTGTGCTTCATGAGCAACTTTTAAGCTAAGTAAAGATTTTAAAAGATAATGGTTTTTGAAAAAAATGAAACCACTTGCAGTTGCTGTCAGACCTTTTCCTTCCCTTCTTGAGGGCAAATCATTCCTGGGATGAACGTTTGTACCTCTCCAGTGAATGGGTTCAGAATCGTTTCGTCTGGGGATTTTGTATCCTCCCTTTCCATATATGCACAAATATGTAGTGCGGGTGAGGTTGCCAGCAGCTGTGCTGGAGAGAGCACCTGGTGACACTCGAACAGCTTTGGGCTTTGAATGTACTGTTAGGGGTCTCCCATCCAAGGGGTGCAGACAGTTTGCTTGCCTGCCTATCGTGAGGTAGACTCTTGCTTGCTACGACAGGCAGAGAGAAGGGAGGGCAAACAATCCCTTGTAGCACAGAGGTCGGAGAAGTGGCGCACTTTGAGGAAAGGCCATGGCTCAGTGGTAGAGCATCTCTTTGGCTGAGAATATGATTAGAACTGTTCAGGCACCCTCCTTTTGCTCTGATTGTTCTCTGATCACTTTCACAATGATTTTCACCATCTTATGTGCAAGTACTGGACAGTAATAGTTTGTTTTTCTGTGATTCTGCAGACAATCTGAAAGGCTATCTTCTTGTAAAAAAACAGAGCCGTTGTCTCCAATCAAAGATAACATCCAGCTCACTCCAGACCCAGATGATGATGCTTTTAATAAACTTGAATTCAGTCATCTACAACGGAAAATATTTCAGTGAACTAAAGTTACAGGCCTGAAGAACTTTATAATCATTGGCCAACAGCATCCTTTAAGCAGATCTGAATGAACTGTTCATGGACCACATGAGTCAAAGTAACGCTTGTATCTCCTGGGATATGAGCTATGTATTTTAGAATTCATCAGACATTTTGTCAGCTTTAGTTTTGTAAGAAGCAAAATGTTTAACACAGGCAAAAATAAAATCATTTGGATAAAAATTCACCTCCTGACCTTGAAAAAGAAAGCAAGTGTTTTCAGAAGAGAGACTGCAAGCTGATAATTGAAGAATTCGGGTTACAAAAGTTGTGGTTAGTACTTAGGGCTGGGTCTTACAGATTCATGAACTTTTTCTGCTTGTATGAAAGGACCTTCCCGTTCCTGCAGCAGCCTCCTAAATACTAGAAAGCTTCTATAGAGGGTTTGGGGTCCTGCAGCCTTCCCTTGAATTGCATGGCACTCTGCTGATGTCTCTGACCCATAAGTACTGCTGGGAAATATCATTTTGTGCAAACTCCTTCCTCTCCTGCATACGGAGGATCAAATCTTTAATCTATTCATGTGTGCGATTGTGTTCAGTGTAACTCAAGAAAGGGAGTAAAGCTTTTTAAAATGCATTTAAGTTGCATAATTGTTATAGGCTAGGTCCTACCAATAGTGAATAGGGTTGGTAGATCAGGTATTCCCTGGCTCCTCAGTACAGATGCTGCACCCCCCCCCATTGCTGAGAGTTAAGGGACCCTCGGGGACAACGTGGAACAGGGTGTTAAGAGGCCACCTTTCAAGGAGAAAAACCTGCAGAGATTTGTCCCGTTCCCCCCCCCCCCCCATGAGCAGAAGAGCCACCTGTTTACATTAGGACCAGTTTGGATTCAAGCTCTTATGTTGTTCAAGAGCATATGGTAGAGCTGGTCTGCTCTAAGAACAGTAGTAGAGATAATGGGGGGGGGTGGTCACAAAGAAAAAAATATGCTCTATTTTTCACAATTCTGTGCATGGCAATTTGATACGAATCTTTAAAACAGAACAGATTTTTACCTTTGAATTTCAGAAAATATATTTGATCTGTGGAAAGGCTGAAAGATGGTAATGTGTTGATGCAGGGGGTGGGATGGTGGTAGTTTCCCCCTCCTCTTTTCTCAATGCATCCACTTGGCATTTAGCAACTAATTACATAGAACCTTTCCATCGAACAGCCTGCTTACCCAGCTGCTGCAGAGATGAGAACCTGATGGAAACTGTGTGTATAAAGCATTCAATCAGATAATGCCTAATTATCTGGAGAGGAGATGGAAGGCAACACTTTGAACAGTGACATATTAATATGAATCATTCAGAGTAGCAATTTGAAAACAGCAGTGGCTTTGGCTTATCAGAAGTAATGTAAAGATGCTTGCATGCATAATAAGCTTATATTGGCATCCCAAGCAAATATTTGCTGAATCTATGAATGGTTGTGTTATTTCTTGATTTAGCTTTTACCCTCTTCTTTGGAGAGACTTAAGCTTATTGCAGCCTTTGGCTGCTAGAATTAGGGAACCTCTTCCTTCCTGCAACCCAAAAGGGAATAGGCAGACCCACTGGAAGGTTCACTCGTGGCATTTGCTGAGCTCGGAGCAAGTCTCTAGCCAACACTAGCTCCTAGAAAGTGGTCTCCTGGAAATGCTCTCCTGTCATTTCTCCACTAACTAACAGAAGGAGCAAAGTGTCTGAGTCCAAATATTCACTTTGTGCAAAAGTGATGACATGACTGGTGGACCTCCTGATGGCGCCTGGTATTTTTGGCAACTGTGTGACAGAGTGTTGGACTGGATGGGCCACTGGCCTGATCCAGCATTGGCTTCTCTTATGTTCTTATGTTAAATTGGCTCAGGGTCTCACCATACTGGACAGAACGGACTTGTGTTGTAAGCAGTTTCTAATGTCCTACTTATGAGAATGTTTCCCCCTGCACAGAACAGTTCAGTGGTTCTCCACTGCTCACATACAAAAAGCAGATAGAAGTCCTGTAATGATTAACAGTTTGGACTGAAGCCCAACCTGCCTCTGATCCAAACCATGCAGGCCAGACGCTCGTTCTCATCCCTGTCTGGATTGTGTGATAGTACAGACAGAAATTACAAATACTGTTTTTTGCTCTGTTTCTTGCACATCTCCATGTTTATACAGCTGGAGAAAGCACAAACCAGATAACCTTCATGCTAGCTGTTTTTACCAATGTTTTGCTGAATGCAGTTATTACAGTCACAAATTACTTTGATAGAATCTTGGGTCCAAGGGGAAAGATGGAGCTGCAGATACCCAAGGCATGCACCGCTGGCACTGGACAGCCAGTCAGGGCAATCTTGGCCTTCTACTTAAATGTTCTGCTTCTTTTTTCTCTGCCCTCCTTCCATCTCTTCTTTAATTTATATCCACCTATAAATAGAGATGTATACACAGACACACACTGCCGTTCTCTGTTTCAGGAAATAGCTGACTTTGGTGCTAAAATGATGGCTTGGGTTAGAACTAGTGATGGTAGTGACTTTGGGGAGTCATTCCCCTGCTTCGGAAATCTGTTCCATTACAAGCCAAGCCCAACCCCATATTCTCTGAAGTTCACACTGGCTTGTAAGAGGTTATCACTACTCCTTCTTCCCTGCAAGTTTTCACCCTCCTTCCCAAGTGAATTTACTCTTGTGAAGGTGGAGATAACTGGAATTGGAGAGGGCTCACTGGAGATAGCAGAGGCTTAGTAGGTCTCGTCCTTAAGGACTTGGTGCTCCTGAGCACAGTCAAGAGTGGCATTTCATGTGAGTGTGCTTCCTGATTCTGTTAATGGGCCTGGGAATCAGAAAAACTATAAGCCCTAGGCAGCCCAGCAGGAAAGGGTCTCCTCTGGACTTGGTGTTTGTGAATTTTCTTTGAAAAGACTCAAACTCTTTCTGTGGATAATACTTCTAGACACTATCCTCACAAGTCAAGAACTAGTCAATGAGCTTTCAGGTTTCCAGATGGACTCGATCTCTGCCATCTCCCCTAAAATTAAGCACAAAGGGGGGGGGGATATAGGTTAGAAATCGCTGCCCCCCATGTTGTCATACTTAAATGCATTCTGTATCTATGGAGAGCTTACTACTAGGTGATGCCAGCTGAAAGAACACGACTGTACTGGCTCTCTGAATAGCATCTGGGGAAGATCATCCCTTGCAAATGCTGGATTTACCTGTCCCTTTCTAGGAATTTGCACTAGAGCTTGGATTGCGTTCTGCCAGATGCATAGCTTTATTGATTTTATATCATCTCTAAGCCAGGGGACAACGGCATTCCTACAACCATCAGTTGGCAATGACTTAGTTTTGGATTTCCTGTACTGAGCAGGCAGTTGGACTAGGTGGCCTATAAGATCACTCTCACTCCATGACTATATGAGCAGACCTATACATGATGCAGAATGAGGTGGCAGATGAAGGTAGAATTCTAGAATTTGCTACTTCAAACATCTAAACTCTCACTTAAGTTTAGATGTATGAACGCTTCCCCACATAAGTGTATATTGGCTCTGACTTCTCATTTAAGGGTTTTTTTAAAAACAGGTTGCTAGAAATCAAACTGCATATTTTGATAGAGGTTATTACTGTACAGAATCTTTCACTGGTTGAAGATCCAATATATGCCTTCCAGGGACTTGCTTGCTTTATAGGAAAGGTGCCTTTTTACTTTGACTTTTTTTAGAGGACAACATGAAAGTGTTTAGAGGGTGTGTTTATTTTCATTCCCAACCTCTTCAACTTCCCAGCTGAACATCAGTAAGCAAAATTTCTACAGACACTGGTAGAGACCTAGGAATTATTGCAAGCCTCACATGTTTAAGAATGACCACTTTTAATAGGTACTTAAGGTTGCTAAGCAAACTGCAGTTGGGCTGATCTTAATCACTGTAACTGGAATGTGCTTTGCTGTGTCTAATATCTTGCAGGGATGTGCAGGTCTTCAAAACCTCACTATTTGTGTTGGATTAGAAAGCAAGCTCCTTGAGGTCAGCTGCAATGAATACATCCATCATGTCACTAAGCTATAAACGTAATGTAATTTCAGAGGCTGCTGTGGGTCATCACTGAATTGCTTTTGGTTTCCTGTGTCTGAAAAAACCCTGCCAATAATAAATTTCTTCCAACAGGAGAATGATGCTGAACCATATTAGTGAGTATGTGTGTGTGTTTACACAAGTACTTATAGCTGGGTAGGATCCTGCAGTGAAATAGAAGAGTTTTACTTAATGCAGTTCCATTTGCACAAGACAGTGCACAAAAGCTACAGAAAGATCAAGTGCTTTTTTTTCTCCTTTCCAATCAGTGTAGCTGTGTAGAGCAGGCTACTGATGCAGTTTGGAAGTGTGATATGATTTGATTCAGGAAGCTCATGGGGGGAGGGAACTGCTGACATACCTTGTGAGCAGCAAAGTACAAGGGAATACAGTCAACTTGACTTAACACAAGGACTTCTTGCAATGACTTTCTCTGCTTGCTCGAGAGCTCTTGCACATGCTGTGGGGTCCAACTGACTGCGATGGACAGCAGAAGACTCCACCTTTTTTTCTCCCCGTTCAGTGAGGATCAATCAGATTCAAAAGGTGAATGGGATGCCGAAAGTGGGGGGGGGGGGCAACCTAAGGGCTTTAACAGTTAACCAACGGATGAACAGGGGACTTGGGGTTTGGAGGGAGAAGGGATAGGAGGTATCCCAACTAGGCAATGAGTCCAGCAGGGACTGTAGTGTATAATTGTTGACAGACAGGGTTTGAGTGCTGTTCCTCAATAAAGACAGTAAATTGTTAAAGCTGTGTATTTATTGTCTTTAAGTCTGCTGTTTTTAAGTCTAATGATGAAAGAGCCAACATTGTAACCATTAATTATAGCACACCTCCCAGCTCTGGTAACTATGTCAGCTATCAGTCTAGAGGGAAAAGGCATTACAGGTCACACTTATCAACTTAATAAAACATGTGTTTCGTTATATGTGAACCCCATGTTATTCTAAACCCAGATAACCCACTACACACACTCTGTAGGATTCAGAGAAAATGGGTCTGGATTTGTGGTTGATGAGCTTCATGGAGGATAGGTCTAGATTCAGGGCTACTAGCCATGGTAAGTAAAGACCTCCACTTTCAGAGGCAGTCACCCTCTAAATCCCATCACCAGGAGGCAACATCAGGGGGAAGTCTCGGTCTCTATGCTGTGTTGTTGGACCTCCAGAGGAACTGGTTAGCCCCTGTAGGACACAGGATGCTGGACTAGGTGGACTACTGGTCTGATCCAGCAGGGCTCTTCTTATGTACTTATGCTTTGTGGTACAGGATTAAGGAATCATCTCGTGTGTGTTCTAAATGCCAATGTGGTGTAGTGGTTAAGAGTATTGGACTAATATCTGGGAGACCGAGGTTCGAATCTCTACTGTGCCATGGAAACTTGCTGGGTGACCCTGGGCTAGTCACACTTTCAGCCTAACCTACCTCACAGGGTTGTGAGGGTAAAATGGAGGAGAGGAGAATGACATAAGCTCCTTTGGAGAGAAAGGCAGGGTACAAATGAATTAAATAAATCAAATAAGACACACTAATAAAAGAAATCCACTTTACTTCACACACCTAAAGTTAACAAGGGACCTGGTATACTAACATGACAGGAGGGTATGAGTGGTGAGGTGGTTTACAACCAAAGTTCTCTCTAAGCTAAGCTGGTGTAAGCTACCTCACAGTTTTTTTTAGCCTCCAGCTCACACATTTTTGTCTTAGCTCAGGAAGGATGGCTCCAGAGCAGACTGATTTATGCAGTAGCCAAATTGCTCGCTCACAACTTTAATGCTAGTAGCTCACAAAGTAGAATTTTTGCTTAAAAGGCTCATTTTTGCTTAAAATGCTTAGAGGGAGCATTGTTTACAGCCCTTCACCCTGAAAGACTTGTTATTGGCGAAGTGGTGTAAAATAATGAGAAAGGAGTTGTAATAATGGATCAGGGGTTGTGATACCTGCTATATGCATATACACATATGCACACACGTGTGTTGCTAATGCCATCCAGTTCTGTCCCCCACACAGGCAGAGCTGTACTGGTGATGCTATTGCTTAGATCCACATTACCCTGTGCATCACTTTTCTGACCTACACAGGTCACCATACATTAGGGGTTAAGACCATTGAATGCCAGGGCTATATCAGCACTGGCAAAGGTATTTGTGTGTGCTTATTTTAATACAGCATACATCGTCCTCCTCTCTTCCATTTTATCCTCACAAGAACCCTGTGAGGTAGGTTAGGCTGAGACTGTGTGTGACTGTCCCAAGGTCACCCAGCAAGCTTCCATACTAGAGTGGGGGCTTGATCCTGGGTCTCAGATCCTAGTCTGACACTAACCCCTACACTGCATTGGCTCAGTGAATGGTACTGGAAAACAACTACCCATCAACTGTAAACAGTGGAATAGTACTAGACAAGTATTTAAATAGTTCACTGAGAAGAGATTAGATATGTGTGTGCGTCACTCATAAAGCTGCTCTATAAGCACTTACTGTGTAAAATATTAACAGCGTCATATACCTCAGCAAAATTTACTTTGCTCCCTGATTCAGATTTTTTTTTTTAAGAAAATGTTTTCCATAATCAGGCTCATGGCGTAAAGCTTCTTTGGGGTCACTGAAATGTAAAATATTTTTGTAATCTTGAACATGCTTTCATTTTGCTCTAAAACAACTTGTGTCATCAGAAGCTGAAAAGGACTGAACTTTTTATAATTGTCAAAACAGAATCTACAAAGCAATAGGCAAATGCTATCTCTTTTCTATCTGTTAATAAAATTTTATTTTGATCCTGCTCTGCCTCAAAGAAGTTTGGGTAGCATAGATCATTATTTGCTCTTTAATTTTATCCTCACATAAACCCTGTGAGGTAGGTGAGGCTTGAGAGACAGCACAACTGGCCCAGTGCCCTAGTGAATTTCATGGCTGGGTGGGCTTGAACTTGTTTCTCTGTGGTCTTTGACATGCAAGCCACTACACCATATTGTCTCTCATTATTTGCTGAAAGAGTACCTATATTTCAGAAAGAAGCAAGCAGTGACTCATGAAAGCTCTTTTCTACTGCTACTGGCAGACTAACACAGCTACCCATCTTGATCTATATTTCAGAAAGATACCTGTTACATCTGAAAGCTTGAAAAATGGGTAGTCTTGTGACACCTTAAAAGCTAACACATTTTACTCTAACAGAAGGTTGGCATAAAAATACAGCCCACTGTGTTAAATGCATATAGAAAGTCTTCACTAGGCAGATATTTTATATAGATAGTGAAGAAAATAATTATAAACAGCAAGGTCATAGTGTTATGAAATTCAGGAAGTAAAGACTGAAATTTAATTATGTAAAATCCAAATGTAATAAAGAAAACAACAGAGACTGTTCATAATAGCAATAGCTGGCAATCTCCCTACTTTTACTAAGCTCATTAATACCTAATGGTTGAGGAATCCAAATCCTTATTAAGTCCTTGGGAGATGGTATCAGACTTCTTAATGAATTTTAATGTAGGGTTTTCACAATGCAGTCTCCCTTTGAAGTTCTTTTGCTGGAGAATAGTGACTTTTCAATCAGCAGTAATGTGTACTGGCGTATTGTCATACAAAAACTACAAAGACTTCCTTCTTCAAAGAAAAACCTTCCATGCACCTCAAGCCTTCTTATTTTTTAAATTAAAGATTTTTTTCTTAATGCGGATTTTTACTTGCTTTTAACTAGTTTTATCTGATAATTAATTTGTTATGACGATCATATTTTTACTATATTGTTCTGCTTCTCTGAACCTATGTGATAATTGCTGGGTCTTTTTGAGATGGCTTCTGTATAATGACTTTCTGTTACTGATTGTACTTTGATACCATATAGTATCTCCGTAACAGTGCCAGGAATATGCAGCATGATTGTGTATAACATAGGCCCCACAGTGTGGTGAAAGGGTTGCCATTCTTCAGGGGGGGCCTGAGACTCCCTGGAATCACAATTGATTTCCAGATAACAGAGATCAGTTCTCCTGGCGAAAATGGCTGCTTTGGAGGGTGGTCTCCAATGCTCCCTCTAAGCGATGGAATCTTGTAAGCAAAAATTCTACTTTGTGAGCTACTGGCATTAAAGTTGTGACTGAGCAATTTGGCTACTGCATAAATTAGTTTTCTCTGGAGCCATCCTTCCTGAACTAAGACAAAAATGAGTGAGCCAGAGGCTAAAAAATTGTGAGCTAGCTCATACTAACTCAGCTTAGAGGGGACACTGGTGGTCTCTTTAGTGTTATAACTTACTGAGGTCACTTCCGTCCCCAAACCCCTTCCTCCAGAGGCTCCACCCCCAAATATTGAGGGATTTCCTAACCCAGATTTGGTAGCCCTAGTGTGGTGACCAACTCTAGTGACTACATAGCAATGAAAGGGGTAGGTCACCAGGTCACCATGAAGAATGGGACCAAAACAGCTACAACCACTCTGATTTTATAAATTTCATTCACACTATAGCACTAAGAGGTAGCCTATGGATGGGGGTAGTGGCATGTCCCAAACTACTGACTTTCCAAGAATGCAGTGAAACTTGATCCTGGACCTCTCATAATTCAGCGCCAATTGTCAAGGCTAATGTGTATGAGAGTAAACCTGCTAGATCAGATCAATGGCCTACTTAGTCCAGCATCCTATTTCCTTCACTGGCCAACCAGAAGTCCTGGAAGGCCTACAAGCAAGAGCACAGTGGCCAAAGCTTCCCCTGTTTGACATCCCACCCAGAGAAGAGACAGAGGCATGGAAATGGAAAGCAATGAGATAAATTGCTTGGAAACGTAGTGTCCTTTGCTGAGATATTAACGGCACAGAGGTTATAATGTGGCATTCTAAGTGTTTGTACTTCGTGTTTCTTTTAAAAATGTATTCTGAGCTGAAATTACCAGAGCCGTGCTAACTGACACCCCATACATGGCAAGAGAGATTAGAGCAAATCCTCCTTATTTTGTCTCTTAAACATAGTAAACACTCATTTGTTTAAACAGGGATCAGTCAGAGATTTTGGGTTGCCCTCTGGTAAACCCAGACTCTATGACATCAATGATATTGTATTTTTATATTGTTCAGGAGTAGGAATCGTGCAGGTGCCATGTGTGTGTGTTGTGATACAAAGCAAACAATATATTTTGGAAGCAACAACAGGAGATGTAAAAGACGTTTTCACTTTATGCAATCCTTCGTGAGAACATTTAGGAATCAGTTGATTGCAATGTTTTGAGAATCCTCTTTTTTAAAAAAAAAATGAAAATGTATATGAGGCTTCCTGCTGCATGAGGTTTCCTTCTAGCACAGCAGAAGTCTTCTGGACTGATGCAATCTAGTGATGTAATCAAGAGAAAACACTCCCTGTTTAACTGGCTAGAACCATGAACTGACCGTATGTCTAATCACCATCAGACCCATAAAAGCTCCCAGCCAGACACTAGAAGGGAAGATTTACTATTTGACTGGCTCCCTTTTGTCACGCAGCAGACCACTTGGGAGAAAAACATTATAACCCTGATTTCATGTCTGACTCTCTGAGTCTGACCAAACTCTTTTCTTATTATTCATGCTGGTGGACAGTATCATTTATATTAAATTACTCTGGGCAGACATATTTGTAAATAAGTGTGGGGCCAATAAGGCAGCAGTAGAAGAAGAGCTGTTGAAAGCCATCTCAGGTCTTCAGACAAAAATTCCCTCTGGCCTCCCCCCCTCACTATTTTCAAGGTGTATAAAGGGGAAAGTTTTGCTTTTCTCCATATATGATAGAGCCAAGAATAAAAGAATGACAAAAATTGTTTCAGAGGTATTCAGTATTAGCAAATGGTCTTCAACTAGTCAGCTATGAAACTGAGTCAATTGGGTCAATGCAAACAGGCCAGGAATGCCCTCAACGCATACTGTTCTCTCCCGCCCCCATATATGTCCCTTTGGCAAGGAGATAAAGGAAATAAGAAACCAGCATATTGAACCCTTGAACCAAATATGCCCATCTGAAAAATAATCACCTCATAAGCTCTCTGCTTGTTCCCTCTAACAGCAAAGCAGATGGCACTGTGACTACAAGAGGTATTACTACATGCATGAGGAAAACCCCACATTTGGAGAAAAGACTTTCTACCCCACAAAGGGGTGTGTGTGTGTGCATATATGATCCTTTATGCTGTCACAGGATCTTAAAAGCATGACATGAAAGGTTTGGGCATTGGGTAACTTTTGCCCAGTGGCAAAAGTGAAAACAGAAAGGAAGCGAGCACTTCCTTTCAGCCTTCAGGGAGAAAACAGACTGAGGTCTGGAGAAAAGCAGGGATTTTTCATTACATTGTGCTGAGCTTGAGTAAAACTTACAAAGCCTTTGCTCTGCTTAGCAAGCTTCCTTCAGGCTTTGTGCAGGATAAGATTACCAAAGTCAAGGTGGGATTCACCAGACTACAGAGATCAGTTCCTCTGGAAGCAATACTCCAACAGGCCACCTCTCATGCATTATGAGCTTCCTTGATGCTGAGTAAGAGATTGAGATCTTGTCCTGCTACTTCAGAAAAGGTGCAGAATGATTTCCCTCAATGCAACATTTTGTAGCAGGACCCTCTTGTTAATACTATTCTCTAAGCACTTATAAAACATTTTAATGGACTAATAAAATGCAACTACCTTTAAAAATAGTTATCTTTGTCTTGTCCTACAAAAGGTCTAGATATATCAGGCATTTTAGCAGTAGACTTCTAGACTTCCTACAGAAAAAAACAGTTGTCTTACCTATTAATAGATGCTTTCTTTTGTTGGTAACTAATACATAATGGTGCTGGAAAATGCGTCTCTCTGCACTTAACAGAATTCTTGGTGTATTTTTTACAGGCAAGAAGGTCAGGTATGGCATAGACTGGTAAATATTGTTGGAATAAGGATTTTACATTATTCATTTCAGAGGCATATCTGAACCACCTCACATTGTGCCAGATTTAGTGGAAGGGAATTAGTTGGTGGTCCTGTGCCTATCAACTGCAGGAACTTGGGGGGAGACAGCAGGTGCTCAACCAAAATTTTCAGAGCCCTACTGCCTTATTTTAGGTATAGGAAGCCTGAGCAGGGAAGGAACATATGTGGCAGATACTTAAAAAAAAACAACACTGTCGGCAAAGCAGGGGGGCAGCAGGTTGGTGGGGAGATGAAATTGGAAGAAGCAGCATGGAAATTCACTTTTAGGATGAAGGAACGTATAAGGCTGAAATTCTGTCAGTAGCTGCTCAGTGCAAGGCAACAAGGACTTGGCTGGATGGTATATCTGAAATATACAGGGTTCAGATGCATTGTGTGATCAACTCATAGTTTATTGTGATTACAGCTCAGCTAAAAGACAGCACTAGCAGAGCCAAAGCCCTTCTTACATGCATGCAAAACACTCCACCCCACACACCCCAACTCCCCGTGATAGGCTATTTACAAAACATTACTACTTGATTGGTGTACTCCAGGGTCCTGGTCGGCTATTCTTCCTGTGCTCCAAGCTCAGCCAGTGTCTAGGGTGATTCAGTCAGGGATGATTCAGTCAGGGTGATTCAATCCCAATACATAATGATATCGGTATCCGCCTATGAGTTAGGGTTGCCAGCCTTCAGGTGGGGCCTGGGATCTCCTGGAATCAGGGATGTTGAGTTTTAAAAATCCCGGGGGGGTGGGGGCTCTTCCATGTGCACGCGCTTTGCATGCATGCCTGCTGGGACCATGTCCCCGCCACCGCCTCCGCCTCCCCCCCCAGCCTGACCACTCCTGCTTCCATCCCTTCCTCCGTCCATCCAGGGGCCAGCTGGGCATTTGCTTAGCTGGCCCTGGACAGACGGAGGGAGGGACGGAGTGGCCAGGCCAGGGGGGGGGAGAGAGATGGCGGCGGCAACCCTAGGAGGGGCCCGGGGAGGTGCGGCGGAGGGCGCTCCATTTTCCCGGGGGGGCTCAGTCCCCCCGGGAAATTTCGGGGGTGGCTTGAGCCCCCCCGTAGTTGATGCCTATGCCTGGAATTACAGAGATCCATTCCCCTGGAGGAAATGGCAGCTTTGGAGGGTGGACTCTGTTGCATTACAACCCTGCTGAGTTCCCTCCCCTCCCCAAACTCCACCCCGCCAAGTATGCATTCCCAGATATCCAAGAAGTTCCTAAGCTGGTGGTGGCAAGAGCACAATATGTTTGGTGGTCCTTCTTAGGCTAGCTGAAGGGTCTTCAGCAGAAACACTTGGCCCTTAACAAACATGGTAGGTAACAGACATATGAAAGGCACTCAAAAGCTCAGAGATGTGACAAGAGAAGATGAAATGTCTCCTTTCAATTATTAGTCTTCAGGGAACCTATTATATGTCAGTCACATAAAAAGTTAGGGTGTAAACAGTCTTTTTTTTAAAAAAGTGCATGCAGGCCACTGGCTTCTTAACTGGTACCTGGAAATTAAAAAAAAGAGAGAGAGAGACAGGGTGGAATACTGACATGAATGAACCCAGAACAAGATTCATGTTTGAATGCTGGGTTTAGGTTGCTTGCAACTTCTGTTTAGAAATAAGTTCCCAGTCTCAACACTGTACCACATCAGGATCCTGGCTGCAGGAAAGGAAGGAAGGAATAATTGCATTGCCATGCATCTATGTGCCCTCTCAGTTTAGAACTTTGACTTTCCCCTGCTGTCTGCCTCATCTTTAGGACAAAGGTTCCTTGAGTGAGGACTAGAGTGTCAGAGAATTTCATCCCTGTTGGGGTAGGGGAAGTTACACATAATGAGAATGCATTAATTGAAACCAATCTAAAAATCACCCAAACTCATGCCCGAAGCAAACAAAATGACTCCAAAAGAAATAACATTTCTGTGAGCAGCCCTGATGCATGAATGCCCATTTGTGAAAGACTTACCTATGGCCATTATTCAGCCTCAGCGGGACCCATCAGATTTTACTGGATTCAACTGAGAAACAAATGTTTGCATGACAGAACTTGAGCCCGAAGTGTGATGTTGCGAGGGAATGGTTCAGGGCAGGCATCCTGAGCTATTGGCTTTTGTACTCATCTCATAAATTCATAAAATAATTAGCCCAATTAAATTTCTAAGAGGCCCTATGAGCCTCTTTGATTCCTTGCTTGGTGACAGGAGTGGTTCATGTCAGTGAGGACGGCTCTCTCATTGCAACGTTTATTGCCTACTTTGGCAGACAGTCCGCTTCGTCTAGTCCATGAACACTTAGGGCAGAATAAATCTGTTTGCTACATCTTTAAGGAGCCGCAAGACTTTCTTTTTGTTTTGCTGAAGCAGACTAACATGGCTGCCCCTCTGGGATGTTTTACTGAACAAGCTGGTGACTTGGCTGTCTTGAAAGAACATTAACAGCTGTGCCAAACGGAGCGTAAACTGCTGACTGTGTTCATTGGAACACACTATACCTGTTTCAAGGTATCTCAGAAACAAAGTATAAAAGGACAAACTCCCAACTAGACAAAATGTCTGTAGTCATTCTATAAAATATTGATTTTTTTCATTCTCCTTTATTTGTGCTATATAACCAATGCTTCCATTAAGCTGAGGAGTCTGGTGAGCAAAAATTCTACTCTGTGAGCTACTGGCATTAAAGTTTTGAGCGAGCAATTTGGTTGCTGCATAACTTAGTTTGCTCTGGAGCCATCTTTCCTGAGCTAAGACAAAAATGTGTGAGACAGAGGCTAAAAAACTGTGAGCTAGCTCACACTAACTCAGCTTAGAGGGAACACTGGCTATAACTCACAATTGTGCCTGCAGCAGGGCAACCATCTTGAAAAAGGCCTGCACTCACCCCACCTTTCTCAGTACCATGGATAGTCTGACTGCTCAGCAAAAAGTATCCATAACTCCTAGGACTGCTAACTCCAGGTTGGAAAATTCCTGGAGATTTTGGTGTGGAGCCTGGAGATGGTATGATTTGAGAAGGGAAAAATATATTAAGTGAAACCCTCCAAAGCAGCCATTTTCTCCACGGGATGTGATCGCTATAGTCTGGAAATCCGTCGTAATTCCAGGAGCTCCTAGCCACTCAGACACTAGGTGGCAACTAACAGGAACATATAGTACATTCCAGTTGGCTTCCTTGATGATTCCATGGAGTAAGCTCTGATTTATGAAAGTTTATACTGGAATATATTTTGTTAGCCATTGGCCTCTTGTTGCATCCCTACCAACTTTTAATTTGTAACAGCGTGCTTGTCTATGAAATATTTCACACCTCTAATAAACTGTAAGAAGGGAATTAAAAGATTATCACTGTAGTAAAGATTCCTCCCAAAGAAGAAACTGCAAAACATATATAATACCATGCTGCAGGCATTAATACCTGTTAGCATGTAGCCGTATTACATGACATGCAGGTGATGCCTTTATTCAGGGCTCATTTCGTAGCAGGAGCTCCTTTGCATATTAGGCCACACACCCCTAATGTAGCCAATCCTCCAAGAGCTTACAGAGCTCTTTTTACAGGGGCTACTGTAAGCTCTTGGAGGACTGGCTACATCAGGGGTGTGTGGCCTAATAGGCAGAGGAGCTCCTGCTACGAAATGAGCCCTGCCTTTATTAACAAAGATTCATTACTTTAGTGGGTTAGTACATTCTTTAATCATAGCAACTACTTGGCCATATCTAACTTCCAAATCTTCCCAAGGGAATGCTTCAGACACTCTCCAAGGAAAATAAGAAAACTACACAAAGGATTTCTTTTCAGGCTGGCTCATCTTCGAAAGATCACATTTTTATGATTTCCATATTCTGATGCCAATGCCCCGCCCTCATCCCCTCCTTAGGGTGCAGTCACATGGTCGTTTCGATCGGGATTTGCTGCTGTTCCCTCACAGACTTAAATTTGCTGATCAGACAGGCCGATCTGCCTCCCTGTGCCGAAGCGGGCTCACTCCCGCAATGCTCCCGGTTCCCTAGTGCATTTTCCGACCCCGGGAAAATCAAGTGCTTTCCCGGTATTTGTGCTTTTAAATCTGCATTTTTCAGATCTGGACATCTCTCACTTGGATTGCAATTAGGGTTGTCTGATTATTCTTCGCACCATATTTTTTTTACGCTTCTTCTTTGAGTGCATGAGCAATCATGTGCGGAAAAAATTGAACATTTAAATGTGAAAGCGCATATATAGCCGCCGCGGAAATGGGAGGATGCCATGGGCTTGGGATACAGTCCAGGCTTGAGGGGTACTCTCTGGGTTGCTCTCACTATAATTACTCAGCCATTTCTGTGCATTAGGAAAGCTCCAGGTGTGGCCAGTTAGGTGGGGAAGGAAGGGTCAGGCGAGTCCTGTGGGGGCGGATTTGGCCATGCACATGTGCACATGCACAAAGCAATTTTTAAAAAATCTCATGCCATGCCACCCAAACAGCAGCACAGCGATCTGGATGCTGCTCAGAGGTTATTCACGCAATGGTTGCGGTTCAGGGGGGGGATGTGTGATAATTTCCAACCCGGGAAAAAAACCCCGATTGTAGTTATAGCAGGACCTATATCGTTTTCCTTGCCGTGTGACCACAGCCTGAGTCAGCAAAAGGGTATAAAGAGCTACCTGTCAGCCAAGCTTTTTGTAGCAGTTTTGGTCTTATCCTGTTACTCCAGCTGGATGGTTGGCCCCCTCATCTTTCTGCCCTCTACTCTTTGCTCCATGGACCTGCTGCTGCTGCTCTTCACAGTCAGCCTTGGTTTTCACCATCCTGAATAATTTTGTCTCACTGGCAAACTTGGCTACTACACTACTCACCCCTAGTTCCAGATCATTTATGAATAAATGAAATAGTACCGACCCTAATACTGATCCTTGTGGTATCCCCATTGTGTACTTTCCTCCATTGTGAGAACTGTCCATTTATTCCTACTCTTTGCTTCCTGTCATTTAACCACTTTTTAATTCATAAGAGAAAGTGTACTCTTATCCTATGACTGCTATGTTCACACAGAAACAGCTGCTGCCTTACTGGAACAATCTGTGATTAGCACTACCAAAAGCCTCTATGTTTATGCATCCCAAGTAAAAGCTCCTAACAGAAATAACCTTAACTTTAAAATGTCTCCCCCACCACTAAACATGTTTAGGGCATGGATCAGAATCACTCAGAAGAAGAACATGGTCTAAGGAATGCATAATGCCTAAAACAAAACCAAAGCTGATGTCTCAAAAGCTGGATTACCCATTTCTCAGTAATGCACACCTTGGCAGTAGCCACAGTTTGCTTGGATAATACCATAGACTTCATTTAAGTGCATTTAAAGATCTTTACAATCTTGACTGTTAGGAGACATCTTTTGCTTTTGCATGCAACTCCTCACACAAAAGCGGACTTGCTGTTATTCAGAGATGGCTGCTTCAAATCGTTGAAGCTCTATCACATAATTTCTTTAATGTGGCACTTCTTATTCTTTTCTGAAATTTAATTGTAAAAGACCCCATGCAACAAAAATTGTCAAGTAGAAGGAAACCCCTGACCTTTCCCAACATTAGTAATGCAGCACAGGCAGCAGTTCAGTCTTTTAGCTTAGTGCCTTTGCGTTTCCTACCCTTGATCAGTCTTTTCTGCAAGGCACCATCACCTTTCGACAATACTAAATCCATTTCATTCCTAGGGAATCAAAGGTGGTTTTAGAAGATTAAACAGACCAAACATATTTAACCATGTCATTCTTTTAATTGTACAGTTAATTTTTATCATAGTAACACCATGTTTCACATTTTTTGTCTGAATTCTCTTAAGTCCAGAGTTCAAACTCATTAAAAGCAGTTTTGAGTCACTTGTAGAAAATGTAGGATGAGGGAACCCAGCTGTTTAAAAGGGAGACAAATCCTTTGGGGGCAGACTTCTCGAAAGTATCCCCCATTACAGCTTACTTGCACCTTCATCTTTTACACACATTCTTGTGGCTGTTACCATCTCCTTGTCTCTTATTCTAGCCAAACAGGTGTTGACTTAACTCTTTGGAAGTTAAAACATATTTGGTTGATTCAAAAGCATTCTTCTAAGCCAAGAAATGTTCAGTCAACTAATACCTATGATACAAACACAACACCAGCTGCAGGCAAAATCATCATGTAGACTAGACAGAATTTACTCATCATCACATTTGCCAAAGTTCTCTTTTTTGGGCAGGAATGTCTGTCAGTTTATAGGCCAGCACAGCAGTTTCTTAACATGCAAAGATGACAGATCACACATAAAAAGATGTTGAAGGAACACTGTTTTAAGATGTGTAATTTACAGATAAAAAACTCCAGTTCTCTTCAACAGACCAAACTCCCTATACACATTGAAAAAGAAAAAGGCTCAGATACACTATATTTTTATCCTCGGTAGCATTAAATAAGACTTCAGTAGTTCTGTACTTTTTAAGTTTATTTATTTAGATATTTATACTCCACATTTGTCTCCAATGGGGATCCTACGAGGCTTACAACACAGTTCTCCCTTCCCCCATTTTATCCTCACAACAACCCTGTGAAATAGGTTAAGCTAAGAGAGAATGATGGGTACAAGGTCACCCATCCAGCGAACTTCACAGCCGAGTAGGGATTTGTCCATGGGTCTCTCAGATCCTAGCCTGACACTCTAACCACTACACCCCATTGATTTACATAGAAAAGTTAACTTGTGCTGTTTTTCAGAACTAGCAGTTTAGTCAATCAAATTGCATGTCATGGCAAGGTGCAATTGGTTCACCACACAGTGAACGCCTATTAAAAATATAACTCCGGCCACAAAGGCTTACTTCTTCCCAAAGCTTGTGATACACTTTCCAAGTCATGTGGTTGGTGACATTTTAGAGACCTGAACTTTAGTTGTGTATTTCGCAAACTAAGGGACCCTTTAAGTTAGTTAAGCCATCATAAACTGGATGTTGGTGCAACAGACTCACTAGTTTAATTTTATCAACAAGGATTAGGCTCAGCAGTTTCTAATCCCCTTGCCCTATGTGAGGTGAACTACAACAGAGAAATACTTTTGGCTAGGCTCATTTTAATATGGCAATCTTGTCAACTGGAGTCAAGTTTAAAAGAGTCCACTGAGGCCCACAGCAGAGCTTTAAAGACAACACTCAGTCTCAGGATAAAAGTCCTTCCAAGGCCACAAGAAGTGCTGCCTCAGCATTAAGGTTAGAAACCTTCAGTTTGCACCCCAGCCTCACCCCTACTTAGGGAGCTGTGCCTCTAGGTTTCCTGACCCCCACCTTATATGCTGATTTTTGTAAGTACCACGAAGTAGTGATCAGTGTGCATTAGTACTTCTTAAGAAGCCCATCGCATGGCACAGCATTGGCCTCCTGTTTAAAACCCAGCTGCACATGGGACTCACCACTTGGCAACGCCAAGCCAAAAACAAACAAGCAAGCAAGCAAACCTTTAAGCCCACTCTTGGGGAATCTACCTTTAGCAATTGACTGTGGAACTATATTAAAAGCCAACCACAGCCCTGTGTTTTGCTGTGCTCAAAAACACAGTTTGCAAACAGTGCTACAGTAACCCGAATTCTGATCAGCTCTTCTGTGTACATTGCAAGACAGTTTTGTGGCAGGTTCCCATACCAAATGTTTTTTTTCCCCACCCAACCTTGAGATTACTTTATTTGCATGCACTAATGTCCAGTTTTATTAACAATTTTAAAGCAGATAATTTAAGGGCATTTTTAAAACAAAGAGAAAATCCACTGAAGTATACCCCAGCTATTTTCTTTTGTCACACAAGGATTCATTCAAATACAAAACAAATGCCATGTCCTTTGTTTAGGATGGTTTGTCCCACTACTTGCTTCTTTAGCTGGGCCTTGCCAGCTCCTGGGCCATTAATCGTTCAGCTGAGCCCATGTCAAACAGAGCTTCTTTTCACTTCAAGTAACTTATATGATTCTCAGCTCAGCTGCCTAGCCGCAGCCCCCTCTCAAAGGACACTTTATGTTTTTTGGAGACATTCATTAGATTTCCCTTTGTCAGTGGCCAAGTGGTATCCAAACATCTCCTGGGAAGCATAAGTCATGTATACAAATCCATCTTCATCTTTGTAATCCCGGTATATTTCAGCCAGAGTCAGAGACATGCTGGCTAAAGTCTTGTTGTTTACTAGCAGGTAGAAAGCTTGCGTAGAACCCAGTCCCATCCTGCCCCTAGGTTAATGTGAGAGAGAGAGAGAGAGACATTGAGAGAGATTATTAGAATACAGAAGTCTTTTTACAACATGCTGAATCATGATTCAGGACAGTTATGAATCTGGGACAGTTATGGTACTGTTTGGGGGTGGGGGAGGAGCCAGACTTATGTACATCAGTAGAAACTCCGTGATATTCTCAACGTGAACTTACTCTTTGATTTTTGGATACTGTCAGGGGAAAAAAATCAAATGGCAAAACCCATCATGCTTGGATCCACCTTTGAGTCCCTTCCTCCCATCTACCAACTGCCATCTTTAAGGCCAGAGAGAGATGAGGAATGCTTCCATCATACCTCAACTGGGACCATGGAGAACCCCTCCTGCGTGGATTGATACCTCACTTACAGACACCTCCCCAATTTTTTAAATTATATTTTAGCTTGTATTGGTTTTTAATTGCTGTGAGCGTCTTTAGGAGCTAATTTGTTTTGGCTGAAAGAGTGAGTAAAAATACAGGCAATAAATAAAATTTATCCATGGTGCCACCAATGGTAAACAGTACACGGGCATTTGAATTGCCCAATTTCCCTGCAGTAAACACAGAAACGACAGCTCATTCCCTTCCCAAGCACCATGTCTGTGTATATGGTAGCAGAACACCACCATTTCATTGAAGTGCAACAATTCAGACCTGATCATTCTGCATCTGTTTTGCCATTTTCATGCTAGCACTTTTGCCTTCAACACAAGAGAAGTTTCTAAGTCTGGGCTGACTGGTGGCGAGAAAATGGAACCACTTGTTCAAGGTGAACCAGTCAGACAATGCCCAGGCAGGGGCAAGGGGATGGGCTGCCACGTGCACAGGCACCATGTAGGTTATCAGTCATTCATACAGGCTTTGGCATGTTCATGAGTTCAGAATACCCAAATTATAAGCAGGAGGTATATTATGGTTATACTGTCAAGAAGCTCACCTAGGCCAAGAAGAAAAGACAGGCAAAACATAATAATGTCATACAGCTCTACAATGCATCAGGGTCCCTTGGAGCAAGGACAACAGCACTATTGATCTCAAACATGGAAATGAGTAGCCAGATGCCTTTTGAGATGTATTCACATACAATACTGCAGAATAGACCAAATTAACACTATGAAGTCCCTGACCTGGCTAGCCCAAACTCATCAGATCTTGGAAGCTAAGCAGGGTCAGCCTTGGCTAGTATTTGGATGGGAGTCCTCCAAGGAATACCAAGGTCGTGACACAGAGGCAGGCGATGGCAAACCACATCTGAAGCGTCTCTTGCCTTAAAAAAAACAAACAAGTCTAGCTATATGGTGCATAACACTAAGAAGCTAGAGCTTCTAGCTGCCAGACAATCTTAGGATCTCCTGGCTATACTACACACAGTGGCATACAATAATTATTAGCACTACAAAGTATTTTATCCCCAATTTTATATATTCCTAGAAAGTGTTTACCTTTAGAAAGCCCTACAGGGCCATCCGAACCAGAGTTACACTCTTCTAAGTCTACTGAAGTCAATGATCTTTGAAGGGTATAATGCTGGTTATGATGGCACTTGTAGCATAGCTTGAACATTCATTGCATAGTACACTGGAGTAATATCAGAGATTCTGTGTCTTAAATCTGTGTCCCATATTTACCTCAAAGCCAAGCAGATGATACAGGAAGAATAATGATTCACCTCCCCCCCCCCCAGTTTTTTTTTTTTTTGTTAAAGGCATTAAATGGAGGACAAAAGCAAATCCGAGAGCTTTAAAAATGGTTTCCCTGGACTGTTTTTTCCAATCAAATTATCCTCAGGCCCTGCCATCAGCCATGTGGAAAGACTACTTCCCTCCGCAAGTAAATAACACCTTCAAGAAGAGACAGGAGCTATTTGCACTGGAAGTTAAAACCCATCCACCACTACCCCCCCTTTCCCACTGATTGCTGTAATCTTGCAGGGATATCAGATCAGAGAGTCACAGTACAATCCTAAGGGAGGTGCACAAAACTGCTAAGGGAGCCGGCTAGCCTTTATGAGGGCATATCTTGGAGATACCCCAGCATAAGTCAACATTATGCTGGTGCAGTGCCCTAGCACTGCCCTGCAGCTCTCACCCACTGTCACAGCCCTCCAGAGCCTGCCCATCGGCAGGCCAGCGGTGTAGGTCCCTGCACCAGCATGGAAGTTGGTAGGGCAGGGGCCATAGCAGGAGGTAGTCAACTCTCTAAGCCATTTTAACCTGGGCATGACCCCCCCCCCCCCCAATCAGTGGTGGAAAGTTACATCAGCAAAAAACACAGCATGGCCCATAGGCACCCATGCAAGCCAAAAAAATTGCGTTCCCCTCCCTGCTTACTGGCACAGTCATACCCCAAAGGCCCAGAGGAGCACAGGATATCAACTATGGGTGCGGCCAAACCCCCTCCCCCAGCACCCAACTGCTGCCCCTCCCAGCCCTACAAAAACCCAGGCCTGGACATCCCAGAGCTCACTAGGCAGGGCACGTGGCATGGGACTCTGTCTCAGAGCTCCCTGCTGTGCAGACTTAGAGCAAGTGGCATGGCAGTTTGATGATGGGGAAAGCACAGAGAGGGCACTTGGCACTACAGGGAGAACACTTAGAGCTAACACCCAAGGGGGAGTGCAAAGTCCATACTGTGTGGACAACAGGTCTCATTGCAGAACCCTAACAGTTACCCCAGTTCTGGAGGCTCAACCCAAAAGTGACAACTGTGCAGTGATAGGTAAGCCTAGCTGGCTGCTGTGTGAAGGGGGGATGGGCCAGTGGGTGGTTCGGGTAAAGGTGTTCCTGCTCTATGATGAGGGAGGCTCTGTCACCTGGGTGGCAGACATCTAGAGAGGGAATATTACTGAGGGGGCAGGGGATCGCAGGGCCCCACAGTCAATGGCCAGGGAGCCAATGCAGCCTTTAGACTCAATACATTTGGGGTGGTGGATGGGGAGGGTGCTGGTGGAGGAGGCAGGCAGCTGTCTCCGGTCCTGGGTTTAGTAGTGAAAGACTCAGAGGGAGATTGGGGACAGCCAGGTGTGCATTGAGAGGGGATGTACTAAAATGAATGACGGGAATGGTCATTGAGAAGAACGGGATATGATGGAATGCCCACTGAGAGCCAGGAATGTCAAATGACTTGCATGGGATCATTGAAATACATTACTGCACAGAAAAGTTACAATAAATGAAGAATGAATTTAGAATGACACAGTCTGGGCATGGACAGATTTCTCTGGGACTGGAATGACAGCCCTCAGAGTACAATGACAACCCTAGACCTGGAAGCAGTGCTCTGGGACTGGAATGACAGGGCCCAGAGTGAAATTATGGTTGTTCCAGTCCCAGAACACTTCTGCTCCATTAAGGAGGCTATTGGGGGATCTGGTGCTGGTGCTGTGGGCCCCCACACCAGAGCCCACTCCAGTAGCCCCTCTCCTGCTCCACTGCTGGCAGGGATGGCCAGGGGGGTGGGCCAGCTGGACTGCCAGGAGGTGCCCCACCAGTGAGCGGGGGAACTCCATGGCTGGGCATTGTAATCTCCCCATTTCCCTTTCTTGATGATTGCAGCCTTTGGACTGTATGGGCTGTGGACAGATTTGAGACCACCACTGTTGAAAGACTGCTGCAGCCCTTGCCAACTCTGTCAGCTGCCCTTTTACTGTTAAGACAGGACCCTGTTCCATTATGGGGACAGGAGTGTGTGCCACAGATAGGGCCCTGTCCCTTCCTGCCCCTTGGCTGTGAAGTGTGCAGGCCTGCAGATAAAACACACACATCGTACAAGTGTATTTGCCAAGAAGCCATAATTTGCTACAACTCTGGAAGTATACTGTATGGCAAACCCAGCTTCACCATCACATTGTGTGTGAAATAACCCAAACTCACAGTGGAACAAGAATCTGAACCTGAATTTGAACTTGGCATTCCAACAGCCATATCGTATCTGCTTCCTCTGATCCCACAGCCCACATTAACAAACCCAGGGCATCAGTAGAAAGGCTTGAGAGTAAAAAGACCTAACCAGCAGAAGGCACCACCACTTCCCTGCAACCACAAAAGAGCTACTCATAACCAAAGTATTTGTTTCTGTGTGATCTTAAAACATATTGGAGGGATAGAAGAGCAGGAGGGCTGTGCAAGATTATTCCTTCCCCCACATGAGGAAAAAATAGTAAGTGGCATTGCCACAAATTTATTTATTTATTTCACCCTAACCCACCCTCCCACGAAGGCAGGCTCAGGGCGGCTTACATAAATATATAAAACAATTAAAACAGAATTAAATAAAATCAGAACAATACAAATATGAATAATATAATATATAAAGTGCTAGTTTCAGGTGATGGGCATAGCAGCATCCTCAAACAACAGCTGGCTAACATCATAGTCCGGGTTGATTGGCTGTTGACAATGATGTTAATGTTGGGCCAGGGCTACAGGTTCTTGAGTGCGGCTTCCTAATCAAAGGCCTGTTGGAAGAGATCAGTCTTGCCAGCCCTAAACATGTATTTAGCCTTTAAAAAAACAACCTTTAATGGTTGTGGTAGAACAATAGAAGGATGATTGCTGTGATAAGAGGCACACAACTTAGTTTGTCTAAAACAGGGACACTGCTGTACCTCTAGAGGTAGTAATTTTTATGGCATGGAACCAGTAAGTCAAATGCTTGTTGAAGACAGGATGCTGGGTATTGTGCCAACTGCACCAGCTATTCACAGCCACAGTCTGCATAATACAAAGAGAATTTGCTCCATAGTTCACTTTGTTTTGAAGAGGTTGCAGATCAAAAAGGCAAACATTGAGGGGCTAGCCAGTTTGCTTAGGATCAAGAGCAGCTTTCTGAAACACAGCAAATTTTCTATGGCCAGGAGAGGCTGTAGCTCAGGGCCACTTTAGAAGGCAATTAATGGGCAAACTTGCATGTGGGTAGGCCTGATGGCAGAAAGGAGATACTGTCTTGGTAAGGAGAAAACTGGCAGGAAGAAGCACGGTGTACATGTCTTTATTCTTTTATTCCGATTTAGAGAGTATTGCTTTCCTACAAGAGTTTCTGAATGGCATCACACATTTCAGGCTATGATGCAACCCTTGGAGGCAGAGTAAAAAGATTTAAGTGCAATATTTATCTGGGCTCCAGCATTAACATCTTCATCTGCTCAATTTTGAGTGTAAAAGAAACTCTGGCCTTGGAGAACTATTGTTAATTAGGACAGATACAAATGGATACATATAGAATATATAGATATAAATGGGCTCATTTCCTAATGCAGCTCCTCATATCTTCTCAGAAAGGTGTTAGGGGTGCAAAAGCTGATATCTTGCAGAAGCCTAGTGAATATTCAGAACAGTAGGTGCAGAATCCACACAACTAATTCTGTAGGCCCCAAAGGTCTTTGAACTTTTGTTTCTTGAGCAGACCCCGTTCCAAAGCCCATGGCTACCATGTTTTGAATTTCAAGGGGAGATCAAATGTAGTTTGAAATATAGCAGGGGGCCAAGTTTTTAAATTGTACAATGGAAGCCTAAAGGAACTCTTTAGATCTGGACATAAAATTAAGGGCTGACCAGATCCGAGGTCTTTTAATGGAATTATTTATTTCATAAAATTGGGCACAACACCCCATAACTTATAGGCATTGACAGCTATTGCATCCCTGAAGAAAAACCTTTATTCTTAAAATAGAGATGAGAATATATTAATCTAGTGTTGATTTCTCACACAAACAAGAAGGACTCATGTGTGAGAAGATTCCAATAACAGAGTCTCATCAATAGCTGGGTGAGAAATAATTCACAGAAAGGTGTTGGCTAACACAGAACACATTATTGCATTATTTCCAAATCCTTCAGAAGTTCTGCACCAAAAATAGACAGCAGAAAGAAATGCACACAGCAGCACAAATAGCAATATGATTAACAGCCTATCAGTGGCTTGCTACATACCTAATGATGGTTATAAACTGTGTCATAGTCAGCTCCTGAGGTACAAGAAATTTGGTTTTGTCTAGCAGTGGAAGGTACCTTTCTCTCTGATATCTTTCAACAATTACCTGTTTTAGAAAAAAGAAGAAGCTAACTTTGAACAGAACATATTGCACAATATTGTTAGTACTGAAGAACAGAGTTTTATTTTAGAAAAAAAAACCATGCAGCCATTAGTAATTAGCAAATAAAGGAAAGAGAAAATATAAACTTACAGGGACTTTTGTGGGGAATTTATCCCGAATGCCTATAACTTCTTCCATTCTGCTTGCTGTCCAAAAGAAAAGAAAGGATCAGTGATCTGCATTCCTTAGTGCTCAGCACTGCAATCCAAACAGACTAAACTAGGAAACATATTAACAATCAATGAAGGAGGGAGGGTGCTTCTTAGAATAGGTGAACCTGTAACATGTTCAGCAGTGCAAACCTATGCAGACCTACACGAGTCTAAACTCAGTGCAATACACTGAACAAGAGTGACTCTAAGACTGCACTATAAACCAGCAGTTGAAGTCCTACTGGCTTAGCCTGGACTACACCTTGAAGATGCCATCCTATCACAGAAGATCAATGGGATATGTTCTGCCTCGGGTCAGAGCTTCCTACCTTCAATCCTAAAATCATTTATGACAAAATAAGTCCTACTTCCAAATAACCATGGAGAAGATCGCAGTCCAGGTGTAATCAGACCTGTCGCATTTTTTTAAGGGAAAAAACATCGAATAACTTACCAAAACTCTTTCTTTGTTTGAAAGGTCTGAGGGATTGGTAGGTATGCATCGGAAGCATTTTCCCCTGCTGCATTTTCACTTTAAACCCCTCCCCCTAGCTGTTTATAATCCCAGCGCCTTGGACCACAGCAGCCGCCGTCGTCAAACTGTAGCGTTGTTAAGAAGAGGGGGCCCTCCTTATAAAGACCTGGCTGTGACATCAGCCCCGCTCTGCGCCCTGCCCTTGGTTCTCTTCTCCCCCCCCCCCCCCCCGCCCGTAGTAAGGGGTGGGATCACTGCGGATGAGGCAATGCTGGAAGGGACCGTGCCGTCCTCGAAGCAACAAGTCCGTGGTAAGAGCACACGAACCCACCCCCGCCTTTGTCCCGAAGAAGGCGCCTGTGCGCCGGATGCATCGCTTTATTGGCTTCACGCCTTTAGCTTCCTTGGGAAGCGTTTAACTTGAACACATTCTGATGACCTGTGGAGCCGTTCCGCGGGAACTCCTCCTGCTGAATTAAACGGAGTTTGATTTCTACTAAGCAGCATGCCAACTGCCCTCTACCGTCAACTCTGATTTACAAAGACAGAGGTTGCTAATTTTTACTTTCAGCCGCGCCTCCTGTATGTTACTGTCTTCGTTGACAATACATTTGTGTAGTGCAACGTAATTCTGAATGCATTGCTGTCTGACATGGAGCCCTATCTCGTGCGTGTTTGCTGTGAAATAAATTCCATTGAGTTAAAATGGGGTTTACTGCCAAATAAACAGGCATAAACGAAAAGGGTGTTTACATGATCCGCGTCCGATGAAAACGTCGTACAGACTTTTTTTTTAGTGCAGTGGCTGTGACAAAATGTTCCATGGGTGGTTGACATTTAGGAAAGCAGTTTAGAAAGGAATAAAGTAAGGAATAAAATCAACCTGTGGTGGTAGTCATTATTTAACATTTAAGCAGTCATTATATGTTACCATACGCAGTTTATATAAAGTTACTTTCTTGCACATTCCTGGTGCTCTTGTATAATTTACAAAGTTTACAGCTGTGACTATTTCAGGTAAAGTTACCAAGTGAGGGCTCCTATATATATCTCTTAAGAGTTGCAAAGGAAATGATAGTATTTTATTTAAATCATCTCAGTTATTTATGAATTCTGTGCTTCTGTTAATGTAAACTAAAAGTTTAGTCTTTTTTTTTTCTTGTATCACACTACTGACTAATGCACAGAGAGTGATCAGCTACACTCCTGGGATCCTTTCATATGTATCTTCTATCCTGTACCTATGAATTTGATTATTTTTGCCTAGATGCAAATCTTCCTAACATATCAAGGTCATTTGGACTTTCCCCCTGTCTTCTAAGGTGTTAGCTATCCCTTTTAGTTTCGTGCCCTCAGAAAATTTGATAAGGGCTTCCTCCACCCGTTCACCCAACCTGTTAATTAAAATACTGAAGAGTTTCAGACCCAAGACCCCACATGAAACCTACCTTCAAGTTCATGAAGTGCCATTGATAAGCACTCTTTGACTATATTCTCCAACCTGCTGGGTCTGTTACCCAGCCAACATTTAAGCAGCTTGCTAATTAAAATACTATGGCAGATTTTGTCAAATGCTTTGCTGAAATCAGTAGTCTTTCCACCCCTGCATGATTTCACTTACTGAACCTATACCTGATTTCTTATTAGCCTTGTATGGAAAAACAGGCACCCATTTTTTGTTCATTCTTTTTCCTTCCAAGGATAGTGGAAATTGGGTGGCAGTTTCAATAGGTGGATATTAATCCCCCCCTTCTGTTTGTCCCTATTCCAAATTGGGGCTGAACATACCTGGATTTTACCTCTTAGCAGGGCTTTTTTTGTAGAAAAAGCCCAGCAGGAACTCATTAGCATAATAGGCCACACCCAACAACAGAAACTTATTAGCATATTAGGACACACCACTGACAGCACAGTTTATTAGCATATTAGGCCTCACCCCCATGTTAACAGAAGAGTGGTCTTCCAGCCACACCCACCTTTTGCTTCTTATTCTGTTTACCTCGTTTGTTGTCAAAAACCCAGGGCTTTTTTGGTAGCAGGAATTAATTTGCATGTTAGGCCACATACCCCTAATGTAGTCAATCTTAATGAATTTCTGCTGTTGGGTGTGGCCTATTATGCTAATTAGTTCCTGCTGGGTGTGGCCAACTCAGGAGCCAGCCGGAACTCCATTCCTGTGCGTTCCTGCCCAAAAATAGCTTTGCCTCTTAGATTGCTAAAATATCTGGGAACACTGTTTCATGAATACAAATGTTGAAATGAATAGATTTCCCCAAATGTAAGTTTCTCCCTATGATTTAACAAGCATGACATCTTGGAATGGAAATATATGAACAGACTGGGGTGTGCAGGGAGTTGCCACATATCCCCTGCAGTGTGTCTTTTGTTACCATATAAAGTGCTCATGGTTCTGTACATGGAAAGAGAACTCGTACAATGATCTACTTAATTTTTGTGTGTGTGAGACTGGAGAGTTGTTCTGAATTTCAAGTTCCCTAATCAACTCAGTGTCATTTATGTATTTATGGGTCTTTCAGAGTTCTCAGTTTGCTCTTGTGTCATTGAATTCTGATAGCTCTAATACCATGTAAACAGTTGAAGCTGCAATGCAGAACTAGCTTGTATGATGTCTTGCGAGTGAAGCTATATTTGTGCTCTTGCCTGCCTAAAGCTGAGAGCAGAACTTATGTCCAGTTTTTACCAACAGGTACTACAGTACCACTTTTTCACTGGCTCCATCCTTTCACACACAAAAAAGTAACCTGAGAAGAGTTTCCTTGCATTGAGAGAAGTTTTGTTGTCATTAAAAGCACAGGTATAGGGCTGCTTTTTAAAAAAGTGGCAACTGTAATGAGCACTGTCCATCAAAAGTCACACTTAAAGGCAGAACTACACATTATTCTTTTTATTAAAATAGCTATACCATTCTGTGACCCCCTTTTTCTCTAACATTCCCACTCAGGACTCACTTTCCCCTCTCTATTCAGGGTCCAAATAGGTTGGCAGTCATAGGTTTATCACCCATCTTGTCTCTGTTTATTTTAATGAGAGCCCTGACTCTTTTAAACACCAGGTCCTCACTCTCTTTCTCTGAGACACCACCTGACATGGCAGACCAGATATTTCCCTGAGCTCTTGGGGTAGAGTACTAAATACTGCTTTCCCTTTCACGCTGCCACCATATAGCTAGATATAAAGGTCGATGCCTGTGATTGGTATGTTTGTAGTTTTCTTCACTGACAATTCACTCTCTGTCAACAGGGGTAAACAAACAGGAGTTAACTTTCATTTAAAACTTTAAGGAATATTGCAGTGCTGAATGTACGTTGAATAGAACAGTTCTCAATGCTTGAACTCTTGATCCCTTACTCCCCTCATCCTTCCAGTCCTCCAGTTACAAACTCTCTCTTTTCCCCAGTCTGCTTCCAACTCAGTATTACAGATTACCAAATACCTCCCTTTCTCCTTAAAAGCTGTCTTCTTTTCATACAACCTCAAAAGACCTGGCAAACAACCAGGCCTCACAATGCATCCTAAAGATCTCCAAGGAGGATCCCCCCTCACCTTGTCAAGGAGCCCATTCCACAGTGTGGGAGCCACGAGGGTGAAGGCCACCAGTTGGGCCACCTAGGGTGGGGGAACAGCCAGCAGATAGCAGTGTGATGACTGCAGTTGATTTATTTATTATTTATTATTTCACACGTTTACCCCGCCCTCCCCGCGAACAGGCTCAGGGCAGCTTACAAAATGGCAATGATGCATGGGGATGCATGGAAGGAGACAATCCCTCAGATATGTAGGTCCTAGATCTTGAAGGGATTTAATGATCATAACCAGCAATTTGAGTTGGGCTCTGAAACAAACTGGCAGCTAGTGTATCAAAGTGGGCAGAATATGTTCCCATTGGTTAGCCCCTGACAACAATCAAGTAGCTGCATTTTGAACCTGCTGCAGTTTCTAGGTTGTCTTCAAAGGCACCCAATGTACAGCATGTTACAGTAATCCATCCATGAAATTACAAAAGCATGGATCCATGGCCAGATAAGCTGAGTCTGAGAATCAGGAAAGTTGATGAGCCAGATGTACTTGTACAACAAATTTAGAGTCCAATGGTACCTTTAAGACCAACAAAGGTTTATTCAATGTATGAGTTTTTGTGCGTATGCACACTTCTTCCTATTTTGTCATATATTTTGTCATATTATTTCATCCACACGAAAACTCATACCTTGAATAAACCTTTGTTGGTTTTAAAGTTGTCACTGGACTCTAAATTTGTTCTACTGCTTCAGACTTACATTGCTGACCACTGGAACAGATATATTTCTGTGATTCTTTAAACAGTTGTGTTGCATTTTGATCAAATGCAACTTCTGAGGCTTCTGTTTGAAGGGGAAAATGGCTACAAGGACAGTGGAGTTTTTGAAGCATTTCCCCTTGGGATGTTGTGCCTGTAAGTTTTGCCCAGAAGTGGTAAATGCTGCTTGGTGGGAAAACTTTTTCAGTGGGAAAATAACCTGAGGGGGAAAGGGTTCAAAAGCCCTTCTGGCGTTCTGCTGTAAGTCAAAGTAAACAAGCTGCATTCTGAACCTGTGACAGACTGCACATTTTATTAAGGTTTTAAAGTGCTGTATGTAAAACTACAGGACTGTGAAGGGTAATACTTCTCAGAACTGGAGAGCCTTGAGTAAAGATGTAAAATTTCCGGAAATTTTGAAGCTTGGGGGAAAAAAACCTGGTTTTTTTCAAAACCTCCCCCCTGGAAATTTTTGGAAAAATTGAAAAAAAAAAACTACATTAGCACTTCTTTTCCAGATTGAAAGTCATTCTGTTACTTTAGGAACATAAATATGGACAATTTTACTTGGCATGAAATTATCACAACTAGCATATTAAAAATATAGTGTATCCAAACAAATATTACAAACAGAATTTACTTTAAAAATAATATTTATTTGTAATTGTAACAAATGGAGCAACAATCTCCTGAACTGTTTACTAGTTTTTGTGGAGCAGACAAAAAACACACTTGCTCCCCTCTACACACACTCAGAGAGCCTGACATCTGGACACCAGTGTTAATGTCCCCAGCAGGGTATTGCAGTCGGGTTTCAATAATGTATGTAAGCAAAACGGAGCCAGCCAACAAACCATGGTGTACAGCTTGCTGCTGTTGAAGCAGGTTGAACTGAGTCACTGAGTTAGTGCTAAGATCCTCAGTAGCCGAGGATTTATGAGAGCCTGATAGCATAGTGTTCCAAGGCCCATTTCTGGGGGGAAATGCCTATTGGGATCTTCTAGTTCTAAAGGCCCATGAGAAGAATGTATCTAATCAAAGAGGCGGCTGAATCAGCTTTATCCCCGGCCTCTGGCAAAAGCTCTATGTATGTCTCCAAATGCTGTTGCAGAAGCAGCTGCAAAGCTCAGCATGCCTGAGAGCCTGTTCTGAAGCCCAGACCTGTGCATCAGTTCCACCTTTTGTAAATTGCAGCCTTTGTGAATTGCACTGCAGAGAGGATCAAGTAGTCATGCACTAATGTACCAGCATGGTGTTCTATCAGAGCAGCAAACTATCCACTGCTGGAGCACAGGGTCAGCCCATTCATGAAGCAGATAAATAGCAACACTAAGGAAATCCTGGCTGTGTCAGGAGATCTCTCCTTGGATTCTAATAAACACAAATCATGACTGCTGTGGAGGGGAGGGGGGGCAGTCTCCAAAACTGGTGCCAAAATCCAGAGCCCCGGGTAATCATTAGATGCCTAATACTATTCAGTCATTTTTTCCCTGTCAGTTTTTAATGGTTGCTGGACAGGCAGGAATAAAACAGAAGAATCTTGTCCTAGAATGAATGGCCAGTTATCAGGTGAGAGCTGGTATGGTGTGTTGGTTAGACAAAGATCTGAAAAACCCACGTTCAAATCCCACCTCTGCCATGAAGCTTTCTGTGTAACCATGGGCCAGTCAGATTCACAGGCTAACCTACTTCATCTGGGTGTTGTGAGAATGAAATTAGGAGGAGAAGGCCATAAATGCTGTCCTGAGCATCTTGGAGGAAGGGTGGGGAAAATGTGGCATCCCTGCAGCAGAAGAAATAAACTGTCTGTCCAGAGTCCTGAACATGGCACTGCAGCGCAAGTGTTCTTCATTACTATTGTCTGCCCATTGCTTTAGGTGTTCTACTTTTGGGAAGTATATTATCAATAAAAGTTTTGCCTCCTATATATATCAGGGGCCTGATTGTTATAGCAGTGGCTGTGTTCTCTAGTTCCCCCTCTCTAGGACTTATATTTTTTTGCTTCCATTCTATATGTACATCACCACTGGTCTTTGAAGAATTGCACAACATCTTGCAGGCCCAATTGCCTTGTATTTTTGCATCAGTATTAGTGGACTGAACAACACCGTTGTTTGGTGTTGTTAGGGGGGCCTCTCCAAATTATAACTAAGACTGATTGCGGCTGCTAAATATTTAACTGTGTCTTTGTTTTTCAGGCAGACATCAGCAAGAGTTAACACAGATGCATGATAACAAAAACCATTCCCTTTCTGCTGATTGGCATTTATTGCATTGTTGTTTGAACGGAGCAGATTATGCCATTGTAAATTCTAGGGTGGAATCTTCACATGATTTATCTTAAGGTTATACAGATTAATATTGTATGTTTTGTTAAATGATTCATTGCCGTTAATTGGAACGGGCTGCACAAGACCTTGTGCTTGTAATTGCCCTGTCATACTTCAGTCATGACAGTAGTCCCTGGAACAGTGTATCTATTACTCATTTATAAACCCTGGAATCTCAAAATAGGATCTTGATCCATTCTCACTGTGCATTTCAGCATTGTGAAGTTCAGGGAGATTATTCCTTTTAGAAAATAGTAGAGGGGCCTGATCCTTCCCAAACAAAATGCTGCTTATTCAGAGTATTCCTCTAATATTCACTTTGTAGTGGTTAGAGTGTCAGACCAGGGTCTGGAAGATCCAAGTTCGAATCCTCACTCTGCCATAGAAGCTTGCTAGGTGACCTTGGGCCAGTCATACACTTTCAGCCTAACCTACTTCATAGGGCTGTTGTGAGGATAAGGTATAGGAGAGGTCCCCATTGGGTCACTGTTGTAGAAAAACTCATGCTATAAATGAAGTAAAACAAAAATAAATATTAAAAATTTGTTGGCCAATACCAAGTGTTGTTGCTACTGTGCGTGTTAGGTTGGGATAACAAAGGGCTAAGTCAGACCAAGGCTCCCACGAGGCAGGTTCTTTCTACTCTCTTCTTGTGTTTACATTTGTCATGGCAAAAATGCACTGCAACGTATGAAAGCCAGTAGGCTGAAATGTGCTTAACATTAATGCCATCCACAGGTATGGACAACATTCCCCCCCCCCTTTGTTTTATTTACATTATTTATAGTCCACCTTTCTCACGGGGACTCAAGGCAGGTTACACAGAGTGAGTCAGTGTACAGTCAACAAGATGGGACATTCAATAAACGATGCACTAGGATTGTAGAAGTCTGAAGCCAACCAGGAATCTAAAAGATAGAATTGAAGAAGAGCATAAGTATTAACATGACACATTAAGCCATGCAAAAATTCTGTAATTGGATCCTACTTACAGTAAGCTATACACAACAGTATAGATCACACAGTCCCTAATCATTTATCCAGGTTTGTAAACCATTTTGTACCATGCATCTCTACTACCGATGCAAAATGCTGTCTTGAATAATTCAGTTTTGCATAGTTTACAGAAAACCAGGAGAAATGGAGCCTTCCTGACCTCTTCAAGCAGGCCATTTCATAACGTGGGAGCCACAACAGAGAAAGCACATGTCCGGGCAGCTGTTAATTTTGCCCATTTGGAGGGTGGCACCTGCAGAAGGCCCTGCTCAGATGAGTGAATCTGTTGTGGAGGAGCATAAGAGGAGAGACAGTCCTACAGGTAAGTGGGACCAAAACCATGTGACAGACTGGGTTAAAATCTAGCTCAGCATCTTGTTTCTCAGAGTGGACATTCATGTATTTTGGTTTTCATAATGCAGAAACTTCCCTGGAAACTTTAATTGGTTCAAAATGTGGCAGTAATAACCTGGAATCCACTATGGTAGGACTAGCACTGTGCCAATTGCATTGGCTTCCCATTTCCCCCCATTTTTCAAGTGGTCCTTTATGGGATTTTTCCTAAATGGTTTGGGTCCAAAGGGCCTGAAGGGCCTAGTCTCCACCTGTCAGAGCTTGCCTGGAGGTTGAGATCAAATAGTAGGACCCATAGGTGTCAACTATGGGGGGGGGGGCTTGAGTCCCTCCCCTGAAATTTCCCGGTTGCTTCCCTGCCCGCTCACCCGCCGGCTGGCGCATCAGCTGGCTGGTCAGCAGCCACCGCCTCTCCCCCCCGGGCCTGGCCTGGCCACTCCTGCCTCCGTGGGGCCAGCTGGGCAAATGCCCAGCGTGCTGGCATCACCCGGAAGTGACGCCAGCACGCTGGGCATGCTGCCGGGGCGATGCTCTAGCAATCGCTCCGAAACTCTATGGCACTTCCGGGTGACGCCAGCACGCTGGGCATTTGCCCAGCTGGCCCCACGGAGGCCGGAGTGGCCAGGCCAGGCCTGGGGGGGGGGAGAGGCGGCAGGGACATGAGAGCCCCCGCCCCCCGGGATTTCTAAAAGTCAATGCCTCTGGTAGGGCCCTGCTTTGGGAATACCATGAGGTGAGCCCTTATAAGTTATTACCCACAGGCTGTACATTTCTTTGTCTCCTGGGGTTCATTTGGCTCTCTTCTGGCCTTTCAGGACCAGCTAATAATTTATAAACCCTTTTCACATAGGATTTTAAAGGGTGGTCTTGATCAAAGGTCATCATGCATTCAGTGTCTCCCTTCAAATCGCATCCCTGTTCCACTGCTTCAGCATGCTTTCTCACTGGAGAAAGAGAGAGAGAGAGAGACCTGAAAATATAGAACCAGCTGTTTTTCCTTTAGGAAGAAACCAGGGAGTAACAGTGATTCCTAAAATGTTCCCTTTAAGGGAGTGCTTTTTATACTCTGATCCTAAGATAAATAAGTAACATCGGGGTGTTTGCAAGTTGATCCAGCATGTAAACTCTGCACATCACAGAGGAGTGAGCTCATGTGCTCCCACTGCTTGTACATAGGGTTGCCAGGTCTTCCCTGGCCACTGGCAGGGGATTAGGGGATAGGGTTGCCAGATCCAGGTTGGGAGGCTCCTGGAGATTTGGGTGTGGAGCCTGGGGAGGATGGGGACTTCAGCAGGGTAGAATGCCATAGAACCCATTTCCATCAGGAGAACTGATCCCTGGAGTCTGGAGATGAGCTGTAATTCCTGGGGATTCCCAGGTCCCACTTGGAGGTCCCAGGTCCCACTTGGAGGCTGGCATCCCTACCTCTACAGCACTTAGTGTGAAATTAGCATATGTTTGTATTTGTGCAATTCTCTGTGCTTACTCTCTCTGCTGCAAATAAAAGTAGTTTGTCTGAGTTATAGATTTATATGCACATAGACCTCAGTTCACACAGCATTTGTGGTGCACAGTGAATGGGGGAGCCCAAAGGTCACGTCATTTCCCAAGGCCACTGTATGAATCAGAGCAGTATTTTTCACCCTCAGGTGCCAGACACAGGCACCATAAGGCCCATGGACTGCAATTTGATCACTGTGAGAGAAAAGTGGGTTTGACAGAATGGAAATGGCCTATGGCTTCTTTCAATCTATTTATTTCTGTATCTGTAGCCTGATCCCAAATCTCCTAAACTCATGGATGATTTCCCTTGAGACGTAAAGGTACACTAATCAGCAGGACTGTTAAAATACTGTTAAAAGCACTGTAAAAAAATACTATGTTCTGAAATAAATTCAACCCCCCTGCTATGTTTGCTTAAATCAAACCATTAATATCCAGTCCAAACAAGAAGGCCTTCGAAGAAGTTTCCAGAATACATTCAGACCAAACTCTTTTCCTGGGAGTTCACCTAAATCTCCCTGATTCGTCTACTGAGAATATGTATATGGAAGAAGAATTTCCTATCTGGATGAGGAGCTTAGCACTAGGCACACAAAATGGTTGTTGTGCACATTGGTTCCTCCTCCCTGCCCAGTCATTAACTGCCGTGGAGGCTGGTGCTATTACAGTTTTCTTTACACACAGGCCCCAATCCAAGCATTTGTGCGTGCAGCAACATAAATACTGGGATTAGGGCCTGTGTGTAAAGAAAATTGGATTACCACCAGCCATGCAGTGGTTAATTACTTTTTTCTTTATATATTTGTAATATGTCAAAGGAGTGTGATTCTTAATCTCTGTCACTAGATGGCACAACTCACTTAGTAGTTTGATACAGGGCTGCAGCTTCATTTTTTTGCCTTTAACATTCAGAATGGAGGTTTCTCTGAAATTCTGGACTGGTGTGTAGGACAAGATTTGTTGGTTTCACGTTCCAAATATTGGCAGGAGGTGCCTCCCAAGTGTGAAAGTCTCCTCTGGCTGAGGTGGAGAGATCTGTGTATTCCTTCAGCTTTTATAGATATGTGCTGCCCCCATGTGGTAGGACACCCACCAGCTAACCATTCAAGTGGAAAAGGGGAAACGCGTTTGAGGGGAAAATATCATGTACATATCTTTGCTAAGTCATTTTAATACACTGTACTGCCTGTTAGGGAAGGGGGGCAATTACAAGAGCTTGTAGGAGAAGTTGGAGGCATAAGACTGTCCCCTTCCTGAAAAAAAGGGCATGAAATCTCAGTTTGAACTGCAGCAGCGTAAACTGTTCTTTAACAGTTCTTTGACCACAGGATAAACTGGCAGTAAAATTACTTGCTCTCAGTCTCCCCATCTCAGACAGTTTCTACAAAAAAAGGCTGCACTGGGGCATCTGCTAGAAATGGATTAGCTGTTGGAGTTACTGCTTGTCTGAGATGTTGAATGTGCCAGCGTTGTGCTGTGTGTGACAAATTAGGTCGTGGAATTGGGATGTGGTTTAGCATATTTTCACCCTGCCCTTTCATCTGGAGACAGTGACAGTCAAGATGTTAACTTGACAGACGATGACTGTAACTTGTGTCCAGCCTACTGTGGAGCACGGCTTTCAGCTGGACTTGCTGGAGTCTTGCAGCCCTTGGTTATTCTGCCATCTTTACCAGGATGAGCAAATCAGCTTTGCATCATGAGTTGTCAGGCCTGTAGCCAGGATTTTTTTGTTCCCGGGGGGGGGGGGGATTTAAAATTTTAAGGGGGCAGTTAAATTACAGTTAATTAAATTAATCTGAATGCCTGTCTTTAAAGGGGGAGGGTCCGAGCCTGTTTCTAGCCCTTCCTTTCTAGGGACAGGGCAGCAAGTGTGTCAGTTCCTAGGAAAAAACAGCTCAGAGGGCATTTAATTGCCTTCAGAAGGCATTTCAAAGCCTTTTGAGTTCCCTTCCACAGGGCAAGACAGCTTAGAAGGGCACTCAAAATAATCTGCTTGTTTCCCAAAGGTTCATGGGAATACTTTTGAAAGACTCACCATGACCTAGGTGGTATGCAGCAGGACTGGGCTAGCAGAAAGGGGGATTGCTGGAGATGTACTGAAGGTACCACTCTTGAGTGCCCTTCTAAGCTTTCTTGTCCTGTGGAAGGGAACTCAAAAGGCTTTGAAATGATTTCTGAAGGCAATTAAATGCCCTCTGAGCTGTCTTTTCCCAGGTCCCATGATGCCCCCCCCCCCAATTCCACAATGAGAGGGAGAGGGAAGCCTGACGGCAAGCTGCATTTCACCCTGACTGCTAGGGTTTTTTTTTCCTCTCCTCAAAAATAAGGATTCTGGCATGGCTTTTTGTGGGGGCAGGGCCCCGAAATGCCCCACTGCAGCTACGGGCCTGTGAGTTGTGTTCTTTTGTGTTACATTGTCATATGTCAGCTGCTTAAACCACAGAGCTAGTTAAGAATGTCTTTGCAAGTGACTTAGGGACGTAATCCCCCAAAGATGGCTCTTTCAAACTGGGGGCTGTAGTCCACACAGAAGTTAATTAAAGAAGCAGCTGTTTGATATTAAAATCATCAGCCTACCTGGATGGCTATGTTTATTCAATGATCCTGCCGATTTGTGTTTCTGTGAATAGAAAAAGAAGACGCTTCATTGCCAAAACAGACTATAAAGCACCTAAGCTTTTCTTGTGGGAGCAAGAGGACAGCCAGTGTGGTACGGTGTTCAGAGTGTCTGGTTAGGATTTAGGAGACCTGGGTTCAAATCCCCACTCTGCCATGAAACTCACTGGGTAACTGCAGGCTGGTCACTTTCTGCCTTCCCTACCTCACTGGGTTATTGTGAGGATAAAATGGGTGAAGGAAGAACTGTGTACAGAATCCAGAGTCTTGGAGGAAGGTAGAAGAAGAATTAGGTGATTTATCTCATGCTGAAAGTCACCTGGTTGAGGTGTTTCTTTGACACTGGACAGAGACAAACTATGTCTCTAGTCTGTCCTGAATCTACTGCTGACCCAAGGTCTTGATTTCTGGGATGGGGAGGAGAAAAAAATCCCTTTATCCACTTTCTCTGTCTTGTTTGTAGGGATACACATCTGCACTAAAATCTTTCCATACGGCTATACCTGGTTTGGGGCTAATAAATACGTGAATGTAGCCAGGAGTGGACAGAGCATGAATGGCAGATGGGCTAGCTTATAGATAGTTGGTTCTATTGCAATGTAAAAGGCAGGCTTCCTTGTGGTAATTGTGTCTGGTTTCTACAGCTGACTAGCTGACATAGCTATGCCTTCATCTTCCAGTAGCAGCACATCCCCCCCCCCCCCCCATCATTTCACTTGCTGATTTGCAGAACATCTTCTTCCCTTTCAGAATAATTGGGAAATGTGCAAGGCGAGAAACTGGAGAGGTCCTTGATGTGAATTTTTCACACATTTCTTCTGAAGGTCTTCTGTATTTATATTCTCATAATCATCCACAGCTTTTTATAACTCGAATTCTCATGCACAGAGATAAAATGCAATTATTGGAGGTGCAGTAATCGCTCAGTGATTTTAGAACCACATAGAACTGAATTGGTATTAAAAGGGGGCTCCCAAGCTTTGAGCTCCTGATTAATTCAGTTCACACTGATGTGGAGAACATTCAAAGCTGAGGCTCATGGAGCATAAAGGGGAATACTGTATATTCATTTCCTTGTCGCAGATATTTATCACAGGCATTTGAGAGAGCAGAGTTGTCCATGTAAGTGAAATTTTACTTGAGCTGGAAAAACATAAAATAGGCCTGCAATGCGAGACTTTCCAATGAACTTCGATAATTTCCCTCTTATTATTGACTGAGTTTTTTTGTGTATTGGACTGCATGGACCCATTGAGTTTAACGCTGCCTGTTTCATATGTTACTGTCAGCAGCAGTAACCCATGTGGAAGAGTGGGCTACCCTCCCACTCCCTCCCTTTATGAGTGAGATAAACACTCCATTCAGGGGCTTTAATCTCAGCAGGCGAGGAGGAACTGAGGGAATGGGGCACCAAGAGGGAATGGGGCACAGAGACCTATTTTTAAAAAACTTCTATGTCCCACCTTTTACACAATCAGCAATGACTTGACATGGATTAGGAAAACTAGTGTGCACTGATCCTCATGTGATCTTAGACAGAGTGGTGTAGTGGTTAGAGTGGTGGCATATGATCTGGGAGACTCAGGTTCAAATCCTCACTCTGCCATGGAAGCTTGCTAAATGACCTTGGGCCAGTTACACACTCAGCATAACCTACCTCACAAAGTTGTTCTGAGGGAAAAAATTGTAGGAGAGGAGAATGATATAAACTGCTTTGGGTCCTCGTTGTGGAGAAAAGTGAGGTAGAAATGAATGAAAAAATAAATTAGCTCACGTGTTCCACTACATGAAGATTGTGGTCAGCAATGTATGAATCTGTTTTCTGTTGTGGCCATGGGGTCTAGGAATAGAGCTTTATGGAGTTGTCTACTGTACATTTTCTGGGAAGTCACCAGGCTATGGTGAGCTCAATTTTGGTTACTACTTCCAGAAGGAACCCAGCATTTGGTGGAGTGCCAGAGAATTTTCAGTTAGGGTTTCCAACTCCAGACTGGGGCATTCCTGGAGATTTGGAGCCTGGAGAGGGCTCACAGCAGGGTATAATGGCATACAATCCACCCTTCATTTTCTCCAGGGGAACTGATTTCTGGAGACTGGAGGTCAGTTGTAATTCCAGGAGACATCCAGGCCCCACCTGGAGGTTGGCAACCCTACATTTAGGTAACATCCCAGTCAGAACCGGGGCTTGATCCACATTCTGGTTACAGCAGAATCTTCCATCTCCCATCCTTGCTCTGAGATCTGTCCATCCTCTGTTGCTTAGATTTGAAGAGTAGCTAGCACGTGAGTCTTTGACAAAGCTGATTAAGAGTCTGGATCACTTCTACTCTTTCTTTGTGTGTTGCTTCTCTTTTGGCAGTAGGCAGATAAGGGTGTTCCCTTTTTTAGCTGATAAAGTCAGTGGGCCACTCAGATATTATAGTAATGGAGCCCTCTGAAGAACCATTAAAAAATTGTGAAGCCCCCTTGTGACTTGGTACATAGATGGTTCATTCTCTTGTCTCTTTCCTCATATTTTCTCTCACCAGATAGGCTTTAACAGTTACTATAACTTGGAAAGAGGGACAGCTATGATTATGAGCAATGCAAGAGAAATGATTGAGCACAAATTGTTTGGGTAGAAAGACAACGGACAATGTGGAAAATGTTTTCTGTTGAAGAGAATTTTCACTGTCAAGTAATTTCAGTATATAATGGTTTGCTTGGCTCTGTTCAGGATGTGTCTCTTTGTGCTTCAGAGTCTCTCTTCAAGATGAGGAAGATGTGAATCATTCTACTGACAGACACTTCTGCGGGATCTGTCCATAAGTGATACAACCACTCCCTGTGGATTTGTGCTTCTCTTCGTTCATTGTCTGAGTCAAGGCCCTTTTGTCTTTATTGGAGCATTAGTCTGTTATCCAAATATGATGTCGCTCAGCCTATACTAATGGGACCACAACATGCAAGCTTTTGTCAATATTCCATTTATTTGTCAGATTGGTAAACATATATATAAGAGTTTAGAAGCTATGAAATACCCTTCACCATGCACTTTTCAGCTAACATAGCAAATAAGCAGATTAACATAACAAAAGCCTTCTCAGCAGTAATTGTGGCTTTGCAGACAAGGCTGTTGACTGAGTGAAAATAGAATAGGCGGGCCTTTTCTTGTTGATGAATAGGTGGAACCTTGCATTGGTTTTTCAGTTATAGGCTCATAGAAGAAATTGCACCCAAACAGACAAGCTCTTCTGTGTACTCAGAAAAATATGCTGAAAGTCTCACATTTTATCTGTAACTGGAAATTGCAGAAGAGCAGTGGAAACAAGAGGAGAGTGCCCAAACCCCATGACTCGACTAAGCTCTATCCCATGTCAAGTTTTATTTTTTTAAAAAAGCTTTGTATTTAGTTTCTAGCTAGGGATGGGCATGAACTGGCTCATAAACTAAAGTTCGTGATGAATTTTGGCTGGTTTGTGGTTTGCAAACTGAAGTTTGTGGCCGGTCAACCAGCACGAACATCCATGAACTTTCAAGCAGTTAATGGAGGTTTGTGGTGGCTCATGAATGGATACATTTTCAGTCAGACTTTCTCTGCTCAAATAACATGTTTACTAAACTTCAAAGCAAGGGTGGGGGCAGAATTCTCCAGCCTTGGAAACACTCTTGTCAGTTTCAAACTAGTCTTGTTAGTTTCAAGAGGACCCTTCCTTTGCAGGTGTTTCTTTGTATTCCCTTCTCATTTTCTTGCACAGAGCTTGCAACCCCCCCACCCCCCGCACTTGAATTTGTTGAGACTCTGTGCTTTGAGAGCAGCCCTTTTAAGCTTGCAGTGCCAGTGGTACTGGGTTCTGCTGGACATTCTGCACACTGTAACTGGTTGTGCTGGGTTTGAAAAAATGCCCCCCCTTTTGTACTGCAGGGATTCTCTGGTTTGACATTAGTCCTCTTTTACTTGCATTGCCACAGTGGCATTGGGTTCTGCTGTGCATTGCATTGGTTCTGCTGAACTTGCAACCCGCCCTTACTTGGAGTATGATTCTGTGCTAGACATCAGTCCTGTTGAGCTGGCATTGGCACAATGGCTCTGGATTCTGCTGGGTACTCTTTAATCACACTGGTTCTGCTGGGCACTCAGTACATTGCATTGGTTCTGCTGAGCTTGCAGAAATGCCCACCACTAATGCTCCCTCTAAGCTGTGGAGTCCTGTGAGCAAAAATTCTACTTTGTAAGCTACTGGCATTCAAGCTTTGAGTGAGTGATTTGGCTACTGCATAAATTAGTTTGCTCTGGAGCCATCCTTCCTGAGCTAAGACAAAAATGTGTGAGTCGGAGGCTAAAAACCTGTGAGCTAGCTCACACTAACTCAGCCTAGAGTGAACACTGTCCAAACACGTTCAGTTTGTGTCCATCCCTATTTCTAGCCCACCACCAACACCTCTGTCTTATCCGGAGGATCAGTATAATGTAAATAGGCTGCTGCTTGAACTGTCAATCATTCCTCTTGAGACTGCAAGGAGACAGCAGGTAGCTCTCGAATGCTACCATCTCCCAGATAAGCCAGGAAGGTGTGGCCTTGTGAACTGTTTCACAACTATCTGTTCCTCTGAGGCTGTTAAACTCTGGTAATGGTAATGCATTCTTCTTTTTTGTAAATTACTTTGAGAAGAGTTTTTAGTCAAAAAGTGAGCACAAGAAAATGTAAATAAATCCAAAGTTGTTTGTAGCTAATCCATTCTCTCCTTTGTAGGTTATATTTGTAGCCATCTTGCAAGCCCATACAATTCATTTCTTCTCTGCTTTCTAATTCTTATTGATGTACTGCTGTGTGTGCTGCTGCTGCTGCTGGGGCTATGCATGCATGTTTCAAGTCAGATAATGAATAATAGCACTAGTAACCTGTTTTGGAAAATGGGGAAGCCAGGGGGACTCTGTGGAGTCTATTCATCCTCCCCAACTAGTTATCTATTTCACTCAGTAGGATCAGGGAAGGAAGTTGCATGCACATGAGTTAGTTGTACATATGGCTCCTTGCCAAGCAATGGAAGCCTGTACACAGATGCCTGCTTCTGGCCATGTTCTCCCTTGCTGAGTGCAATCTGTACTTAATGTTAAGCAATCTAACTGAGTGTTTCAGTCACATTGACATCAGTGGACACTTTCAGCTGTCTCCGGTGTGTGCCCTCCATGTAAGCAGATTGCTAAAACCACCATGAGATACTTGACAGGAGTTGCTATCTCCTGATTTATATGCGGCGCTTCACACATCGTTGCTATCAGCTCCAAAAATGGCAATGCTACTGAAATGCAAATAGGCCTGGTTGTCTTCACTGCATACCTGAGTACTTGAGGTGTGTAACACTTTGCAGATGATTCCAGCAGCATGGGATATGAGCAGCACTTGGCTGTGAACATCAATTGCTGCCAGCTCAGGTCTTCCACACTGATCTGTGAAAGACTGAAATAACAGCTAATGAGCTCTTGGGTGTGTGTTTTTTAAAAAAATACATAAAGCTCATTAAGTTCTACAGCTGTTGTTTAACACTTAGTTTCTGCAAGTGAATGCCAAGAGTAACAGATATTGGAATTCAGAGCAGCTGAGTAGCTTCTGTTGCTTTTATGGCAGTCTTTGTAGCTCACCTTCTGTATTTTCTAATGAGGGGAAAAAAACTCCTGGCATTTTATGAACGTGTAATCTAATTATGGAGAGCAGTGGTGAGTGTCTGATCTTTGCAGTTGCTGACAGAGCAAAATGTTACAGGAAAAGACATTCTTAAGATGGGTTGTACTCTGAAGGCATGTCACTGTGTTTACTAGCAAAGAGAGACTTCCATGTAGAGAAAAGCATGAAACCTGGGTATAGACACACATGTGCAAGGCTTACACATATTTATTTCACTTATTAGCAGTTTGTTTTCACTAGGCCAGTCCATACAACTGTAGTTGTGGTCATCTACCTATTGCATTTTTATTCAGTCTTCCTTCCAAGAGGAGGAGGGAGAGGCTTTTCTGGAGCGTCTGCAGTCAGCCGCCACTCTGCACAGGCTCCCTGATTCCCCCCCCCCAACAGCAGCAGGTTGCCCAGTCTGTCCGAGGGCCTGGAGAAGGGGGTGCAGCAGTTGTTTCTGCTCTTCCCGCGGCCATCAGAGCAGTCTCTGGCTCAGCTGAGGGGCTCAGGCGGCCCCTTAAACAGGCGCTGCAGCAGCAGCGAGCCTGGCAATGGCAGGCCATGGAGCTCGCTTGCTCACTCATTGGCCTGCCAGCTGCCTCATGTGCCGCCACCCTAGGCAGAAGTCTAATCTGCCTAGTGGGTGAGCCGGCCCTGCTGGGAAGAGAAAGAAACAAAAAGAGGGGGCCCCTCACCCCCGCCACAGCCCCAGTGAAGGGGAAAAAAGCAAAAAGGAGGCCCTCTTGCCCCCGCCGCCACCCCGGCCTGGCCAGAAATGGTGGCCGGGAGGGAAAAAAAGCAAAAAGGAGGCCTTCTCGCCCCCGCCCCGGCCTGGCCAGAAACAGCGGCTGGGAGGGAAATAAAAACAAAAAGGAGGCCCTCTCACCCCCGCCTGGCCAGAAACGGCGGCCAGGAGGGGGGGAAAGCAAAAAGGAGGCCCTCCCACCCCCGCCCCGGCGAAGAAAAACAAACAAAAAGGAGGCCCTCTCACAGCCGCCCTGGCCTGGCCAGAAATGGTAGCCGGGAGGGGAAAAAAGCAAAAAGGAGTCCCTCCCACCCCCGCTGCCGCTCTGGCCTGGCCAGAAATGGCGGCCGGGAGGGGAAAAATAGCCCCCTTCTAGAGGCCGGTGCCCAGGAAAGGCAGCAGCCAGCAGGGGGGTGGGGAGACAGCCTGGCCTCTGGAGGCCTTGTCCTCAGCCCTCCCCGGAGCGCAGGAGCCCTTATCTACCTGCTCCTCGCTCTTCTCCTTGCTCACGCAGCGCCGCTGGGAGAAGGGGGTGGGGCTTATGTACCTGCCCCCTGGACTCTTCACTGGCTGAGCGATGCTCCGCCGCACCCCGGTAGGAACGGAGGCCTGGGCCCAAGTCATCTGGAGGGCCCCTTAAGCCAGCCTCATGCTATATTCACCAAATGTATTTTTAAAAATCCCAATGCAGTTCTGACTGTAGCCACTAGGGGCACAGGGAAGGCAGAGCCTTTCTGCAATGTTTACTATGAGGCTGAGGGAAACCATCAGGTGATCTGATCCTGCTAAACCCATCAGCCAAGCCACCACTGGAGCAAGGCAGGTCCAGCCAGGACAAGCTAGTCATTGCCAGGATGCAGAATTCTCACAAGGTCATTATCTATGGTTTCCTTCTTTCTTTAGTTTCACCCAGCTCCTGCACAGCCAAAGGATAAATGGACACAAATCTGACATTAAGAATCACAAAACTGAGAAACCTGTAGAACACTTCAGCCTCCTAGGGCACTCAGTGAGGGACTTCAAAGTAGCTGTTTTATTGCAAAAGAATTTCAGAAACAGACTGGAACAGAAGATTGCTAAATTATTACAGTGCTCAGGACAATGGAACCCCCAGAGCTTAACAGAGATATTGGTTTCTTATCTCACTACACACGTTAATGTCGTTCAATTCTCACATCTGTTTGAAAACTTTTATTATGTTGTATGCTAATTTGTTGCTATTCACAGGTTTTACCAATTGCCTTTATGCAATCTTAGCTATATTTGTTGCTATTCACAGGTCTTAACAATTGCCTTAACCTTAGCTCTAATTGGCCCTTCCTGGCAACATCTTCCTTACCTTCCTGGCAACATCTTCCTTATCTATATGTAATGGTTGAGGAAGTCTTGTTTCAATGTATCTGAAGAGGTGTCTGTGCACACAAAAGCTTATACCCAGAATAAAACTTTTTTTGGACTTAAAGGTACCACTGGATTCAAACTTTGTTCCATCTATAACTTTTCACCTTAAATGTAGCCCATTTTTTCATATTAAAATTAGTGATTTCCCTAGTTTCTGTCAGTGTTAAATACAAAGCAGTTGAGCACAGGGATTTTCCTGATCACATTCAGCCTGATGAAATTAAACAGGGGAAACTTTCTCCACCCATTTAATTCCTCACTAGAAAAGGTTTCAGTTTTTGAACATCTGCGTATTGGGCTGTTGTAAAAAGCATAGGATTATGGATTGGGGGATGGGAGGTTTTGACTTCTGTCAAGCAATAGTGCTCTGAAAACATCCAGTCTTGGGAGGATGAAAAATACAAACTCTGAGATCCCCCTCTCTTAACTGACTCCCCACAAGTATATTCCATAATATATCTTAAGGAGGTATTTGCTTAATTTGCTCTGTTCCTCAAAGTCACTACATGCCCCTTTTGAAAAGGTTAGATGCATTGCTTATGTTGGAGTAATGAGTATATACAAGAAAGCCAGTTGTCTTGCTTCAGCTTTTTGTTGTCAGTAGCATTAAGAAGCATTTGAGAGAGCCAAAAATGGTAAGTTCCATAAACACATAGGTGGGATTAGTTAAAACTCGACAGCATGGAACATGTTGGGTAAAATCAAACAGTTAATGTCACACAGTTATATCATGTACAAGAACTGTTGGTAAAAGAAAAATGTTAAAGGGATACTTTTGTGAGATGTCAACATCAACAAGAAAGTGTAAGAAATCGGCTTTTACTGTGTGTTGTAGGAAACATCCCAGAAGACACAGCTCTCATTTGATGCTTGTGGCATCAGTTTCCCAGAATCACCTGTCAATCAACACCTCTGTTAAGCTCCTGTCTCCTCCTGTACATGAACAATATTCTTAAAATTCATGGCGACAGAATATCCTGATGAGGGACTAACAGCAGAACAGGCATGTGCTCAGATATATAGGAATAATGTTTCAAAAACAAGCACAAGACTCATCTGATGTGTAAAAAGCAGACTGGGACTTTTATTTGTTGGTAACACTGAACTTCCTGCATGCCTGCACCTCTGAAAACCAGAACCCAGGGCACAGCGGTGCTTGCATGAGCAGGAAATGCCCAGCAGCAGCAACAGCAGTGGCGGCGGCAGTAAAGAAAACACCACAGCAGAAGGCACCATCAGAGGACAGTGCAAGACCCGTGTCTTAATTTCTAGTTAAAAGTACAAAGCATAGTAAATTTATTTTGAACGCTGCAACCTTATGTGGATATGCTAAATATGTATATGAAAATGCTTCATTGACATAATTCTAGGAAGCCCCATGCTATTGCAGAGAGATCCAGCTATGCTTTCCAGATGGTCTGCTCAGGGCCAAGAAATCTGTAGTGATTGCTGTCTAGATTACACAGCAGCTAATCATGTGTGCCACTGTGTGTGATCTTGGTGGGGCACCACAGCTAACTCCAGCTCCCTGACAAGTCCAGCTGTGGGATGCATGTCTGCAGACACATAGCAGTCACCCTCACAGGGACATGAAGAGTCTGTATTGATCCATTGCAAGTTGCTGCACTTAGATTTAAACCTGTTGTTAGCCAAATTGCCTTAATTTGTTATTAATATTGGGGAATTATGAACTTTAAATAAACTGGCAGTAGGCAAAGTGGGTCATCACCTGTGTATACAGAGGCTGAGCCTCTTCCAGACAAACCAAGGAGTAGACACAGGGACTGAATTAAATGATGAAGCAGTGTTTCTTTACTAAGAAATTATATCTCATTCAAACAATACAGAATCATGCAAGCACTTATACAGATTCTAGGAAATTAGATAGATTAAGAGACAGTAGCATTAGCAGGAAATTGCTGGTATCCTGTAGAAGGCAATAATTACCTGTCCAGAGAGCTGGTGTGATTCTGCTGGAAAAAAATTAGGGGAAGGCTGGGAGGAAGGTGTGGGCAAGTGTTCTGAACCAGCAGCAGCACAGGTAGGCCCTTGGCTGTGCAACCAAGAGTCTTGAAGGTGAGGGAGGGCAGGAGGTAGTTAAAGCAAGAGAGCGAGCTGGCTGCTGGGAGCTCTCTTTTATTGGGGTGGCGCCTCTGGGGGCAGGCTTGGCCAGATGTCTGTCCTGAGACCACCCTTAGAGGGTCCGCCCTAAAAGTCCTGTCCAGTAGGAGAAGGCCTGAAGGGGGCTGGGCAATGTTACACTCTACCTAACAGGGTCAGAGATACTTGGCAGCAGGAAGATGACTCATCAGCCAGAGTCTTTGTCTTGTGGATAGGGCCGTCTCTGGGTAGCCAAACCAGTTTTTAGCTGGTCAAGTCTATTGTTTCACTGGTCAAGGGATGTTGGAGGAGGGGGAGGAATGTTTCCTGCAATGTGTAGGAGAAGCTTGTCCTTAATGGAGTCTGAAAGCACATGTCTCAGCCAAAATGACAAGATGGCTATTTCTGTGTGAGTCTCTTTGTGTTAAGCTCTGGAAGCTGGCAGCCTTGGGAGTCACTGGAACACCGTCTCAAGCATCTGCTGGGGTCATTTTCAGCTGGTTTTTCTCCCTGGCTGTTCAGCACCATATTCCCTTTTACATTCGACACACAGTCCAGTTTATTATCACTTATGGATTTCCCATCCACAAGAGTGCAAAAGCACCTTGCAGGGCCAACACTGTGTTTGGAGGCGTGCTTTCAACTTGCGGCAGCACTCCTTTAAAACACAACCTCAGACTTGTTAAAGGAATAAGTGGAATTATTTGAAGAGAAACAAGCAAGGAAACATGTAGCTAGAATATTTGACAACTTAAATAGCAATATGATTAGCATTTTGGGGACAGTCGTCAGTACTAGAATGGAATACTAAGTTTAGGCTACCAGTTATAAGGGTTTCCATGATTTCTTCAACTTAAACAAAAGATAGCAACTGATGATGTGAACTGGCTTTGAGATAGTTCTAGTGAAGCAGGGAAAAGTGCAAGAAACCAACTCTTCCTTCATTATCACACCCTGATAAGACCCTGTCAAGTAACCATGCTGCTGCTTTTAACCATGCTGCTGCTGGCCATAGAAACACAAGAGTTTTGTACTGAAATGAAAAGGCATCAGAATGTACTGAAACATGATTCGTTTATTTCTGTGAAGTAAAAAGAAAACTGTGATTAGCATGAAAACTTGCATTTAAAAATAAAACAGAGGCTCAAACAATTGGCTGAGTAAAATACATTCTGCACAGCATCAGGTTGGTGATGATACTTTGGTATTAAAATTAATATTTACAAAGCTTTAAAACAATACATGACACTAAATCAGAACATTGTGTTATATCATTGGTAACTTAATTTGCAGCAGTATAAATATATTTTCCACCACCACTTCCTTGCAAAATTCCACACCAATTTCATGGTCACCTTAGTCAGTGAATGGTTTTTCAGACAGAAGATCTACTGATACAGCACAAAGGCATTTCTGTATCAGTCAATCCCTTCTATTGTTTTTGGCATCCTGTTCCTGTTTATAGAAGTAGTCAAGTATATTGATCTTTGGTTACATTTAGTAACACTGTAAACAATGGGCCCAATTCACAATGAGTTTAGTGGAATTAGGATTCTGCCTTCTGGCCCAGATCCAGGGAGCCAGGAGTTCGATGAGACAATCCGTGCCCTTTGTTACACCAGCACTAACGACCTTTTAGGCATGAGGAGAGAGGAAGAGGCGCCCAGAGTAAGCCACTGCCCATTTCTGTTACCATTGCTGTGATTATAGCTGCACAATTCATTGGTTGTATGATGAGTTTGCCATGTTACAAGGCCTGTGCAACGCATCTAAAACACTAGATAAGGACACTCCCCCCCCCCCCCCCCCCGGCTACAAACCTACTTGTGCTCACAGGTCTCTCTTACCTGATCTGTATAAGTGTGTAACGGAGAAGAAACAGAGTGGTCAACAGTGTAAAAGTAGTTCTGTGAGTCCAAGAGTCAGGGGTTTAAACAATTCCAATAGCAGCCCCAAGCTGCCTGGTAATTCTCTGCTTTCAAAACTGAAGGGAGTCTCAAAAGCAACTGTTGGTATTGAATGGGAATTGAAAATCCCTCCCCCAAGCATCAGCCTTATGCAAGAACCTACGCAGCCCTTGGGATCCTTGTGAATGTTTTTCTTCAAATGCCTCACATATTTAAAGAGATCTATCAAATAAAATGTTGCTTGCTTTTGGATTGGTCATTTTTAATTATAAATGAAACAAAATCACTTTAGCAGATCCCTGATAGACTTCTTTCTGCTAAATAGTGCTTTACCTTCCTCACACTATATGTACAGTGGTTTATATCAATCAGGCAAAGACAGTTCCTGTTTGCTGTATGTGGCGATTGCTTGTACCATTTAGCTTTTCTATTGGACATGATCCCATGATATAGGGTTGCCAACTCTGGGTTGGCAAAGGCCTGGAAATTTTGGGGGTAGAGCCTGGGGATGGTGGGTTTGGGGGGAGGGGAGAGACCTCAGTGAGCCGTAATGCAGTAAAGTCCACCCTCCAAAGCAGCCATTTTCTCCAGGGGAACTGATCTCTGTTATCTGGAGAGCAGTTGCAATTCCAGGAGATCTCCAGGCCTCACCTGGAAGTTGGCAACACTCCACAATGGAGCAAGACCCTCTTTCCTGATATATACAGCATTGCATTGTATTTTGAGTTGATTATTCAGTGGACCCACTTTCTTGTAGTTAACCCCTGTAATTCTGCACATGCTCGTTCTCATGCAGCCCTACTGAACTGTGCAAGTTTCTCCAGGTTCTGATAAGGCCTCTAGTCCTGTTAATATAAATTGATGTTACAAACACATAGATCACTGACTCATGTATTGCTGTGAACCACACCTAACCCATTGTCTGTAAGAAGTTCATTTCCTTTTCACATTTAATAGCAGATTGAAGTTAACTATTTTAATTAGCATGTTATCAATACCTCATGTACCTTGGTTGCATTTTATCCTGACACAACAACAGAACAATGATGAAATCATGCAATAAGTATAGCATCATCATGACCCAAAAAAGGTACAAAATATTTAGTATTCTGGTATTAAAGCATTTACAGTGTCTAGGCATTCATATATGGTTATTATATAATAAGAAAACTGATGAGTTACATTGGCATGCAGCAATTCCCCTGTGTTTACAGGAGATTTTTTTAGAAGTCCCAGAGCTTTGCTCAAATATAAATTGGGTAATTCAAAATATTATGCAGCAGCTCCCTTGCAGAGGCAAATTTTAAGTTTCACATAGACACTAGAAATTGGATCTATACAATAGACCTAATACAACAGACCTAAGCAACAGACCTGTGTGTTTTCAGATGTCCCTGAAGGATAGCTAATGGTGGGAATGAAAATCGCAAGACACTCCAGTATGAAGACCATGTAAGGCTTGCCTCAAGTGAATATTTTTTTAAAGCACAGTGATTGTGTTCTGAGGTTTGGATTGGATGTACAAGGAACCATGATTGAGAACGGACCAAATAATAATGCATATCTTACCCCTTCTTGTGACATTCCACTCCCCCACACTGGTTCTCAGAGGGTTCAATAAGACTGTTGATAACTCCAGACTAAACCAAAACCAGGTATGTTCCAAAACATGCTTTGAGGACAAGGGCATATTCAGCAGCCCAGTCTTAGTCCATGACCCATGTTCCAGTTATATGTCCAAACCAAGCCTTAGAGAACAACACTGTACCCTCATTGCATCTAGTTACTGCATAAGCTAGCCATGCAGTTTACAAAGAGAGTTTAGACTTTTTGTTCATTAACATCCAAAGAATAGGTAAAAGCAATATACATTAGCATGGTATAAAATGTTACAGCTATGAAACTGTAATCGATGATGCCTGCTATTCTCAGACAATAATTATGGCAAACAAAAAGCCCTTCAAGTTTAAAAATCATTGCCCCATACTGTTCCTTTTCAGACATGACTAGACAAGCTAAGCAATTATATAACACAAGGTACTATATAAAAATAGACTTTACAATGTTTGGGAAGGAATTTCTGGTTTTCTTCAACAGAATAGGGGTACAGTAATACATTTGATCATTTTTTCCAGTATTTTTGGGCTAGAAAATCTGTAGCAATTTCTAAGAGATTTTTTTTAAATGAAACAAAGAAGAATTTTCAGCCAAAATCATGACAGTATTGGATGTTTCCAAACACCTTAACTCCATGTGGATCACATTGTACAGTGACTATAATAGTAACCTCATTATGAGGATATAACAAGCCATACAAACCCATTTTTAATTACTTGCCTTGGCATTGACTTTTCACATGTAAAAAAGTTAAGAAAATTAATAAGGGTTCTTTATTTGCCAGAGCAGTGCACATATCGATCAGACTCTCCCTTGTGGTAGCTACTAAAGCATTTTAATAAACAGAAATTATTCTGGGATATATATACATATATGAAACCCACAGATATTACTTTCTTTGTATCAGTTAGCGTGCAAATTAGTGTATATGCCAGAGGAAAAGGAACAGGGATAACAGGGCACAAGGAGAGACATTACAAAAATCCCACTTTGCAGTACCTATTTAAAAAAATGGTTTAGGCCTTAAGAGTCATATTGTCAGGTTTCTATAAAATAATTTGGGTTGAAAAATACTTATTTGAGATCGTTAGAAAATTCAGTAAAGTGGCCTTTATAAAACATGAAATCTGTAATGATGAATAGATGAGAAAGGGGGGGGGGAAGCGTGCCATTGTTGTTAACATCAATATATAAAGTTTAGACTAAAAATTCTATTAACATTTGCCCTTTAGAAATTAAAATGGGAATTACTGCCCCTTAGCTTGAAGGAACTCATGTCAAACAGTCCAATATTATGTGATTAGCAATATGATCGTACCAAGTGAGTTTCAGTTTGTTGAAGAAGAAGAAGAAGAAGAAGAAGAAGAAGAAGAAGAGATTGGATTTATATCCCGCCCTTCGCTCACTTGGAGTCTCCGAGAGGCTTACAAACTCCTTTCCTATCTCTTCCCCACAACAGACACCCTGTGAGGTAGGTGGGGCTGAGACAGCTCTGAGACAACTGTCCTTGAGAGAACAACTGGTACAGAGCTATGGCTTGCCCAAGGTCATCCAGCCAGGTGCAAGTGGAGGAGTGGAGAATCAAACCTGGTTCTCCCAGATTAGAGTCCGCACACTTAACCACTACACCAAACTGAATTAAAATGTAGAGTTGCCTGAGAAGCCCATAGCTTCCAAGTTGCAGGAAAGGCTCCAGATATGGCTGCAGGAGAAAAGTAATAAAGCAGTTGCTAGCTACTGGTTATTCCCTAGTTCCCTGCAGAAACATTTGGAACCTCCTGTGTATGCTCACAATATCTTCTCAGCTGAATCTACTTTATATATCTGAATAATTTTCAATGCAATGTGGTAATTATGAATATATTTTGAGATGCTAATTAGTACATGCTCAGCAAAGAAAATTGTAAGATTTAGTCTAAATTCAAAGAGCAGATACAAAACAAGAAAGGTAGAATGTTTGCATCTATAGGTAACTTCCACAGACAGAATAGATTTCCATGCAACTTCCTCCCCTTCAACCCTCCGACTGCAACCGAAAATGGCCCCCCAAATGCCACTCCTGGGAAACAGGCAGGGGTCATTTCGAGCAGGAGCTCGGGGGAGCTCAGCTCCGGGAGTTGGTGCCACCCCCCTCCATGGGGGAATGCCTGCTTGTGTCATGGCTGCAGCAAAATGACCCCATCCCCTGGAAAGGTCCTTATTCCTCTGACCAGCCTTCTGAAGGCTACAGCCACCACTGAAGCTATCCTCCCAGAATAGTGGTATTTCTGAGGCTTAGATTAGTAGCTGTCCCCTCTCTGCCAGCTCACTCTTTCTTTCTCCCTCTCTCTCTCTTGCCTTCTGACATACTTCCGGTGATGTCAGGTGGTGTAGCATATGCAAATAAGTTATGCTAATGAGTTATGCTAATGAGCTCCTGCACCTCTTTTTCTGCAAAATGACCCCTGAAACAGGGGACCCAAGAATAGCATGAGGCAGAAGCTGGAGGTCTGTAGAGTGAGGGGGAAATGGTCACAAATCATCCCTCTTCCATCTACAGAAATCTTTTGTTGGCGCTAAGCCCAGATAGATCTGAATTACTTCCAAGTAGTTACAAAATAATTTACAGATGTGATACAACTTCAGAAGATGGGAGTTCCAAAGGCAGTATTACTCTATAGTATTACTCTACAGCAAAACAAAAACAAAAACGAAACAGTAAGAGAAAGTAAATTCCTTTCTAGACCCCTTTACTGAAGTTTTTTAATAAACACAATCTTTTTTTAAAAAAAAATGGGTTTTTAAGAAAAATTATGATGTCAGATGCACACTTGAGAGACCAGTCGCCTCTACAGTTTTAAAGTTAGGAAGATTAGAAATAAAATCTCACGTGATAGAAGCAAAGAAGCTTCTTAAGAAGAGAGCAATAGAGAAAAAGGCACAAATATCTGAGCAACCAGGAAGCCATCTGTAGAGATCAGCTGGAGGAGGAGGCCTAGTGTTTATTTTGCTTATGGTTCAAAAAAAGGCTCAACATTATGACTGTTCTTTGAGGAAGTTCATAGACTAACATTTCTATCTTAAACAGAGTTATACCTTTTTAAGGATTGCACTGTAAAACTCTTTTCCATGCACAGAGGTATATTTGAAGATAAAGGTGCATAAAAATGGAGGCCAAAACAGAATCAACAACTAGCAGAACTGCTGAATGCAGCAAAAGGCACGCATTAGAAATCTGTACTACAGAAGCAGAAATGCATAGGTTCCAAGATTGAAAGAGGTATTTGAAAAACAGAACTAGTGACATAACTGGAATGTTTGAGTCCAGTGGCACCTTTAAGACCAAGAAAGTTTTATTTAAGTTATAAGCTTGTATAAGTGTGCATGCACACTTCTTTAGTGGTCTTAAGGGTGCCACTGGACTCAAAAACTTTGTTCTGCTGCTTCAGTCAGACCAGCACGGCTTCCCACCTGAATCTATACCTTGAATGTGTTATCTCTTAGAACAGAATGATGAAAGATCTTAGCTGTTCAGACTATGGAGCCCCTCACCCCCACTACCAAGAACCCTCTAGCCCCTTGGAGATTGATTGACCTTCTTATATGCAGATGCATATATAAAGAACTGGGTAGACAACTCTGTTAGATTAATGTCACAGATTGTTGTGCTATGCTCTCTACAGGTGAATATACCACTAAGTGTATGTGTCTACAATTGAGATGGATTGATACTATAAACTGGCAACATAAGACTGATTACATTTATCAGGCCCAGCTTATACTGGTTTCATGAGCCAACCAAGATTTTGCACTGCAGCTGTGTGATAGCACACAGGCAATGTGATAGCACACTCAGTCACAGAAGTAGTTGGAAGCAGGGAGGGACAGATTTGAGAATTTGGCTGTGACATTTTGGGGCCAAATACATCAGCAAAAACCCATGAATAATCCAACTGACTGTTCACAAGGATGCATCTGTCCTGTTTGATCTTCATTTGGGCTGTCTGTAACTACAGCTGCAAAAGCAGCTTCACATCTGTCTCTTTGATTGCAGTTCATGTAGCGCGTAGGGAAGCTGCACTCTGAACTCTTCATTTTTATTTCCTATTTATAATTTTAAATCCCCATATATTTTCTGCCCACAGACTGCTGAGGCACTACGCAGGTCTTTTAGTCACAAGGATGGGATGAGACAATACTCATTAAATTATCTTTTAATGAAGGGAGACATTTTGATTTTCTGCTACAGAACCTCATGACGGTCAAGAAGACAGTGGTATGAAAGGAGGAACTGTGGAAGAGGGAAGGTAAGAATGGATAACTTTTTTATTTTCAGAAGAATCTAACACTGTCTGAAGTACCCTGATTCTCAGTGTATTTCCTATAATTCAGGAAATCTCAAATACATAATATGGCCATGCACTGTAATCAAATTTCAGAGTAACTGGAATGAAGAACCATGCTGTAATCTAAGAAAAACTAAAGACAAGTGTGAGGTATTCCATTTCATGGAAAAGAAGTAAAAAATAGAGGAATACCTAGAGGTATGGAAACACTACTGATAATTAAAAAAAACTACATAAGCGTTGTGGGAAATTCTATAAATTGTAGACTGCAGTGGATAATAGTATTAAAATGATGACACTGAGAAACCATTTAACCATGCTCCTGTTTATCAACTGCAATACAAAGATTTGCATAAGGAAGGGGGTTCATATAACACAGGAGAGGGGAGCCTTGGGAACAAGTCTGCCAGCTGAAGGAGATCTGGGCTGAGCTTCCATTTTTCATCTCCTTGCAGATGTTCATGCCTGGGCAGAAGAACAAGAGCTTGAAAAACAAATCATGCTTGCTTTGATGTCCTAACTGTGAAGAAACCGAGGGTGAAATGAGCATTTCAAGTCAAGTGCTCATTGCCGGGACCTCTGGTGACAGAGTGCTGAGTGCTTGTTGCTAAAAGTACTTATATGGGAGATACCCTTCGGACTGCCAGTTGAAATACATGAGTGGATTATTACACACTGGCAGTGGTGAAGTCTGGCTTCAGGAGTCTCCTCAATAGAGCAGCACACAGCTATACAATTCTATAGTTGCGAGATTTTTCAAGGATTTATGTGGTGTTCCTGTCTTGGAGAATTATTTGAAGGACTTATTTGGTTTGATGTTGGTATTGAATAATATGTATTCTTATTTATATATGGTTGTGATGTGAGAAATATGATTGTAAGTATTAAATTATATAAGATTGGAAATAGTATTAGAAAATATTATTAGCAATCTGGTCACGGTAACTTTTGTTCTATTTATAGGATCTTATTTCCATGATCCTCTTTCTTCCATTTAGCTTCTGAACACATGAAGCTGCCTTATACTGAATCAGACCCTTGGTCCATCAAAGTCAGTATTCAGACTCAGACTGGCAGACTCCAGGATCTCAGGCTGAAGTCTTTCACATCGCCTCCTACTTGATCCTCTTAACTGGAGATACCGGGAATTGAACCTGGGGCCTTCTGCATGCCAAGCAGATGCTCTGCCACTGAGCCACAGCCCCTCTCCAAGGCTGAGGCTGAGGACAGACTGAGGATCTGTCCCGGAACAGCCGCGGGGCCGAAAGCCGCGTGGGAAAAGCAGCCTGGGACGTCCCATTCACACCGGCTGCAAACAAACTGGGGAGGAGGTGTGCGGCTGCCGACTGTCTCGGCGAGGTGTGGCTATGCATGTAGCTGCAGCAGCCAAAACAGCCCTCCCACACTTCCGGTGCCATGTGCCTTGCACCGTCAGCGCATCCACACCCGCAAGAAGCAGCAGGGACGTGCACCCAGATGCTGGAGACCGGTTCCCAGGTGTCTCCACCTGAAGCGCAAGGACCACGCTTCAGGCATGGGTGAGTGCGCATGGGCGGCGGGGGACAGCTGCAGCTGTGTGGACGGCCTCTCTGCCTTTGCTTCTAAAGCAGAGGCACAACAGGCCACATCACCAGTCTGTCCTCAGCCCGAGGAAGCAGCATTTCAGACAGTGCAGTCAGCTGCAGCAACGAGGAGGAAGAGGCAGAAAAGATTGGTTCACTATGCGGAGGTTCTCTAGTTTTCAAATCAGAGGATCAGATCCAGTTAGATTCCTCCCTTCTCAGTTATCAGCATAAACTGGAATTTTTAGTTCAATTCTTGATGTGTTAGAAGTCACTTACTTACAGATGGTTATCTTCAACGGCACCAAATTTTATAAAAAGAAACCTGTTACTTAAGGAGAAATACAGAATTTACTTTATTGTCATTATAGAAATTGTTAAACAAAAGAAGCAATATTATATAAAAAAGAATCAAGTCTGAGATTTAGAAATATGAGCCTAAGAATGGTTTCCTCAAAGAAAGTTGAACTGAAATCAGTGGGACTTCTCCCACGTAAATTTGCTCAGTATTGAATTGTAAAAAGTAGAGTTTTTATGCAGCAGAACTTCTCACTGTAGAGTCACCTTTCACTGGATCAGCTTCTTTGTTTATCTAGTATCCTCCAATCAGGTAAAATAATTGTAGTTTTGAAATACATTTAATTTAGGTTCATTATCTTATTAAAAACTTTTGAAAAAAGATTGACATTCAGTTTTGTGTTCCACTTGCACTGAAAAGTGCAGTGCTGATGCACAAAACATCCTAATATGGTTCCCCCCCCCCCTTTCTACCTGTGTATGTGGCAAGGATGGATCTTAGGAGGGATGGCATAGCTTTGTGTACCTCTCCCATATCCCCCATCTAGCCCTCCCTTATGCTATGAATGTAAGTAACAGGTGAAGGAGGGCTGGGTGAGGAAATTGAAAGCAAGCAGATTTCCCATTCTCCTGTCCTGTCTCACGGCCTGTGTATCTGTGCCCAGAAGCAGATGTAGGCATTCTGTGCATGGGTATCTCCTCCTCAATTTAAATGTGCCCCCTTTCATTTTTTAAAAAATCTCACAAGTAGAAAAACAAAATGTTAGTATTATGAAGCCTACTGAAAGAATTTTACTATTTTAGGTTTGTATAGTGATGAGCATTTCCAGTGAATTGGCAGATGTGTTCCTTTTAAAGAGGACAAAATTATATACAAGCTATTGCTGATAAATGTAAAAAAAAATAGAAAAATACAGGTAAAATATCTTCTTGCAGCCAACAATGCAAGACATTCATAGTAAAATATTTTTTTCAGAAATCAAAATTAATTAGACAAATGCCTCAGTAGCAGAAAAGTTAAAGTTGAATAAGTTATGCCCTTTGCATTATGACTGGAGTAGAACAAGAAAAATAAATATTTTAATATAATTAAACAATACACTGATAGAGGTTCACATTATATTCTTAAACCCAAACATGGTTCAGAAGATAATGCACTGGGGATATATCATTTATATGAAAAAGTGATTGCTTATACCTATGTTTTTTCTTTGGGGTTAAAATCTGCCTTCACTAGGGATCAGCCAATCTAAAAATTTTGTTGAGTTATCAGACTTGACTCAAGGTTTATGCAAATCAACAAAGAGAGGTAGGAGTAATCCTAAAATTGAAGAATCAGATCATGCTTTTAAATTTAAACTTGAAACCCTCAAACCAGCAGTAAAGCAGAAATGACATTCAGTGTCTGCAGTAACAAATCTAACATTTGTAAATAATTCAATATAGAGAATATAGTTGAAAGAACATTTTATATAAGTGTGCTTTTCCTACAAATTTTTTTTGCTTTTTTAAAAAAAAGTCTATGATTCATAAATATGAAAGGAGAGGTGGGTATCAGCCCCATTTTGTTTCTCCATTTGAGCAGTAAACAGTCTTCAGTTTTCATTACTCATTGCAGTCTTATTGGCTGCTGTTTTGTTATGTTTGTAGCTTAAACAGTTTTGGTGTTTTGTTGGTGGTAAAGTTTTAGCATAATGTGAATACCAGTCCCTTTCAAACACAGCTCTAAGTTGCTTGATGATGCTGGTTTTGTTCCCGTTGTCTGTTGCCTGGTTGATAACAAGACCAGCTCCAGCATTCTGATTAAAATAAGTTCCAACCCAGTCAAAGTTACCTATAAAAATGAAGGCACATGCAGTAAAGTGTTAACATCAGAAACAAGTAGATTTCTTTAAAAAAAAAAAAAGTTGCCATCTTTCTTCATCCCAGTCAAAATGGCTGCAGAACTACTTTACACTCTCCATTTGACCACTGATACTAAAAGCAGATAACTCCTGCATATTCTTCTCCTTTGCTCAGTGTGACTCATGTATGCTATAGTCCCACTTTTGAATTAAAATATCTAATTATCTTCCTGCAGGCCTTTGTCATTACCATTATCAGTGGCAGGGTTGGAAGTACAAACTGTAAAGGAATTTAAGGAGCACTACACTTCTTCTGTTGTGAGTTTTAAGACCAACTTTCAATACAGGAAAAAAAAATCCCTCACCTTTTATGGTCAAGACACTGACGGGCACTAGAGTAAATCAGCTCAGTACAAGGGGGACGGCAAACCTCCAGTTAAGCAGCAACAAAAAAAAATCTCAATGCTTCCTTGTTTTGCCATGCATTTTCAAGTGGGGAAAAAAAAGAAGAGGAAGAAAGGGGGGGTATGAAGTGAGCTGCTGAAGGGGACTGGTTCTGTAATTTTACAAATTTGCTGAGAGGGCTTCAAGAGGGGAGGGGATAAAGCAAGGGATGACAGGAGAGAGGTAAGATTTGGATTTTTACATGTGTACAAAAATTCCAGTATATAATTTGTGAGGGAGAAGCCCTGATATCTAGTTTTCTATAAATAGGATTTTTTTGGGGGTATGGAAGATCATTCAAGTCATGTCAGCTACAGCTAAGTGGTACATTCCCAGAGACAGGTTTATCATTTTAGAGATAAATACATCTGAGATTATACAACAACTAATTTTAGCAAACCATGAGATGTGAATGAATCTCCCTGGGGACCTGTAGGTGCATCACGATGAGTCAGACTCGACTGTGCAACTGAGCAACAACAACAAAAGCTACCCTGAAAGTAAGAGTTGAAGATCACACTCTGAGAAGTGCTTTTCCCCCTACTGATTTTCTGGATGTGGCAACATGGGATTTGAACAAGGATTATGTTAAAATCACAAGTTAGCACATTCTGAAAAATAGCATCAGGCAATGGAGGTTGGGTTATGCCATATGCTTCTAACTTTTCATGTGCAAATATTAATAATGATTTGTATAATGATTTGTATACAAATAGTGATTTGTATAAATTAACTCTTGGGGTCTTAAATTCTTCATTGGGTAAATTACTTATTCTAGATTTGAAGCTATGTACAGTCTGAAACTGAAAACTTTATTTTACTTACCAATGTAAGCAGCTCTGTCAGTCACTACATATTTATTGCGATTGATTTTAAGAAGGGAAGTATTTTTCTGTTCCTTGAAAAAGCAAGCACTTTCTTCTTCGAGATCAAAGAATTTCTGCATTAAATGAGACCTAGTTAGTGAAAGCTGTTCTCTTGACAACAGTGCAGAAGACAAACAGATAATATTCTATGATTTCTTAGAAAATGAAAATAAAAAGCAGAAAGGTTCAAGAACACAAATTAAGAATACATTGATTTATAATTGGGTTTTATGAAAAACCATGTTCTACACAACTTTGTTTAAAAGCTGAGTGTGTTCAGAAAGATTTCAAAGGAACTAACCTGTTGATTGTTAGTGTAACCCTGAATTCACAAGGAGCTAAAGAACTAAAGAGTTGGGATATACCCTATAAGGGAAAAAAAGGCACAATTTTCCCTGGGGGCCTGAAGCTGCAGGTAGAAGCACTCTTGCCTCAGAAGCACTCCTTTCTATAAAAAAATATATTAATATTTAGGGTTACCAGCAGGGGTCATTTCGAGCAGAAGCTGAGGGGAGTGCAGCTCCGGGAGTTGGTGCCAGGCTCCCCCCCCCCCCCCGCAGGGGAATGCCTGCTTGTGTCATGGCTGCAGCAAAATGACTCCGTCCCCTGGAAAGGTCCTTGTTCCTCCGACCAGCCTTCTGAAGGCTTCAGCCACCACCGAAGCTATCCTCCCAGAACAGTGGTATTTCTGAGGCTTGATTAGTAGCTGTCCCCTCTCTGCCAGCTTTCTTTCCTTCCTTTCTTTCTTTCTTTCTCTCTCTCCCCTTTCTTTCTTGCCTTCTGATATACTTCCAGTGATGTCAGGTAGTGTAACATATGCAAATAAGTTATGCTAATGAGTTATGCTAATGAGCTCCTGCACCTCTTTTTTTTATGAAATGACCCCTGGTTACCAGAAACTCCTGTAAAGAACAGAGGCCATCCCAGAGCAGAGCTGATGCATCTTCAAGGGTCTGTTTCGCTAGACAGACGTCAGAAAGACTGAGACCAAGACACTGATCTGCTCAAATACAACAGGCCTAAATTGTTATATGCTGACTGCTGTTGTATATGCTTAATTATTGCTCCAAATGCTATGTCTTTTGAAGTTTGTTTACTGTTATTTTCATAAATAAAAGTGTCACAAGATGGGATCACACTGTCATAGACATGAATTCTCTCAGTTCTTAAATAAAAAATATTTATTTGACATGCTCCTTGGTTTAGGGTGTGAGAAAGCTTTTCTGGGTAGACTTATATGTTATAGCCATGAAAGACAGATGTTTTGTGAAACCCTCTGCCCTTGCTTTTTGCTTGGTCCCAATTTGTCTGCTTTTTAGAGCCAAGCAGCAAGCTAAACCTCTGTTATTTACTCAAGCATTTAAATCTTGATTTCATCTTTCCTCTGTGTTGAGTGTGAGTCCTGCTGCTGCTATGTTCCATTTTAATACCACTTTTAAAATACCAAGCTAGGTACTTTTAGTGGACATTACTGCTGGATTTTAATGTTATTATTTTATTGTATTTGTTGCTTGTGGGAAACTTTTATTTTAAATCAATAAATTGTAGATCAGTTATTCTTTTCTTTAAGTGATTTTTTAAAATGGATCCTGGGGGTATAATTTGAGAGAAGATACTAGAAGGGGAGGGGAGGAGTTGTTTCACTCCCTTTGGTGCTATTTCCCCACACCACCTACAAATTGAGGGGGGAAATAACAGTGCTTGTAAATTATCCCCAACAGGAATAAAAGAAGCAAGAGGGAAATTGGTGTTAGGGAAAATAGATACACAAGCCATTTCCAGACCAGCTTTTTAATATGAATTGTATCATAGATTGCTCACAGTTCAGTCCTAAACAGCCACACCTTTCTAAGTTTATTTACTTCAGTGGACTTAGACTGGTTTGATTCTATTTAGGATGGCGCTGCAAGGTTCCCTTCTACAGTTGCCAGCCTCTAGGTGGGGCCCAGAATTTCTTGGAATTACAACTGATCTTCAGATTACAGAGATCAGTTCCTCTGGAGAAAATGGCAGCTTTTGAGGATGCATTCTGTGGCATTATATCTGACTGAGGTGTCCCCCCAAAATCCACCCTACCCAGGCTCCACACCCAAATTTCCAAGAATTTCTCAACCCTATTACCTTCTCAACACCTATTACCTGGGTGTGTGGGCGGGGGAGGTGGTGTAATTACCATCATTTGTAGACATCATAATAATGAGGGCTCCAGATGATTTTATCAGTCTTCTATTCTCCTGTTCCTTTCTCTTCCCAGAGTTTTCTTTTGCTTTTGTGGAACATAGAAATATAATCCCTATGGTGTGTGGATTTCACCATGTTCTCAGGTTGATGTATGTTTTTATGTCCCAAAATTATTTGAGATGATGCAGTGGTCACTGTTATTTTTTAGTATTACTGTTGTCACACAATTACAAGTTGCTGCTGTTTCTATTATATTAGATAATTTCCTGCATGATACCTATGAGGAGGGGCAATAGGTGAGGTGTGTCCTGGCTGCACTAGGAGGTCTCCTTAACATTTCGGAGAAGAGAAAAATCAGCAGTGAAACTGCCAGTGTCAGTTGTTCAGTAAAGTGAACAGTTCTCTCAGTTTTTTTTCCTCTACTTGCTCCATACTAGCCTTGTAGCACTTAATAATATTGTTGGATGAATCCAAACGAGTCAGGAATGAGCCTACTTACAGGGAGGGTGGGATATAAATAGAAATAAATGAATTAATGAATAAAAATGCTTGTATAAGATTTGTGGCATCCAGGAGTACACAATTTACTTTCTGAGGAGAAAAAGTAGGTAGGCAGTGTTATAGTGTTAATGCTGTCATGGTGTGCTTATTGGCTCAAACAAAGTGCTTATTGGCTCAAACAAAGAAAACTTACAAAGGTTTACCTCTACCATTGTCAGTGAACAAAAAAGGACATCTATTCATGATGGTATTATGTGTAATTCCCCATCATCTTTACCCACAGACCCCTCTCTGCTAAGAACTATGTTCCCCAGAGCTCCTTATGCAGCCAGAGGTACAGAGAGATTCCATCTTGTATCAAAGCAATGAATCATGGATGTGGTCAGAATGGAGCCAGAGCAGAGAAGAGCGATGAGGATGGAGGCCTGGAGACCAAGCACTATAAGGAAAGGCTGAAGGACTTGGGAATGTTCAGGAGAAGTTGAGGGGGGACATGATTGCTCTCTCTAAGTATTTGGAGGGCTGTCACTTAGAGGACAGCAGGGAGCTGTTCCTGTTGGCAGCAGAGGATAAGACTCACAATAGTGGATTTAAATTAAGGGCAGGAAGGTACTGGCTGGATAATAGCGAAAACTTTTTTACAATAAGTTGTTCAACAGCGGAATCAGCTGCCTAGGGAGGTGGTGAGCTCCCCCTCACTGGCAGTCTTTAAGCAGCAGCTGGACAAACACTTGTCAGGGATGCTCTAGGCCAGGGGTGGGCAAACTGTGGCTTGGGAGCCTCAGGCGGCTCTTTCACATATGTTATGTGGCTCCCGGCAGGATGGCTGGGGAAGCTAAATATCTTTAGGAAACAAATATCATTGGACAAATTAATATAATTATCAATATCTGCTTTTACCCCTTTTGTTATTATTTCTGGCAGTCTCATTTAATGTTAATAAAAAGCAAATTTGCTTATTTTCCAATAAAAGCAGGTAATATTTGTTCATGTCTTGTGGCTCTCAAACATCTGATGTTTATTCTATGTGGCTCTTATGTTAAGCAAGTTTGGCCACCCTGTTCTAGGTGGCTCTTATGCTGAGCAAGTTTGCCCACCCCTGCTCTAGGCTGATCCTGCATTTAGCAGGGGGTTGGACTAGATGGCCTGTATGGCCCCTTCCAACTCTCTGGTTATACGATTCTATGATTCTAAGCACATCTATCTATATATATATATATAAAAGAAAGTCCCCTCATTGTAAAATCAATGCCCAGGCCAAACCCCTGGACCTAGAAACCAATGCCCAGGCCAATGTAAAACCAATGCCCAGGCCAAACCCCTGGACCTAGAAACACGAAATTTGGGGAGAGCTCTCCTACTATGACATAGACGCTCACTAAGGAGGGATTTTTAGAAATTCGACCCCTAAGGGGCTCAAAAGGGGTAAAATGTGCTCCTCCCATTGCTTCCTATGTGGCTGCCAGGCTGCTGCCTCCTTGCACCCCCCACTCTCTGATTGGTCAGCTGTAGAGCTCAGTGTTCTGAGGTAAAAACAGTTACAGGAGACTGCAGAGAGCTCATGACAGTTGAGGAAATCAGGAATGGCCAACCACCTGTGAGGTACAGCAATGCTGCTGGCCCAACCTCCCTGATGGCTTCAAACAAACTCCCCCCACCTCCTACACCTGACAGGCAGCTGTCTGTTAGGTGCAGCTGCAGGATGCTTAAAGCCATCAGGGAGCCCAGTCCAGCAGTAACACCTTAGTGATCCTGCTGGCCCACTCTCCACAATGACTTGAAATACCCCACCCCCTTCTACACTGGACAGGCAGCTGCTTGTTAGGTGTAGAAGAGGGGGTGGGATGCTTAAAGCCACTGGGGAGGCTTGCTCAGCAGGATTGCCTTAGCACTGCTGATGGCCCAGCTTCCCTGATGCCTTTAAATACAATCCCCCCTTACACCAGACAGACAGGTGTTTGTCAGGTGTAGGAGCAGGGCCAGGGTACTTTAATCCATCAGGAAGGTCACCTCAAGGTCTGCTTTGCTATGACCATCAACAAGTCCTAAGGCTAGACACTGAAGGTAGCATGAATTGACTTAACAGGTGACTGCTTCTCCCATGGACAGTTCTACATGGCCTGCTCCAGAGTGAGCTCACCAGGCAGCCTGGTGATCTTAGCACCTGAGGGCAGAACCACCAATGTGGTCTACAGAGAGGTCCTTCAGTGTGTGTGTGTGGGGGAAGCAGATATATCTCACTTTATTTCTTACACTATAGTCTTCTCCATTAGAATTCCTACAACAAATGTTACATTTCAAACTTCACATCATCAGTATTATAACTGGATTTACGGAACTTAAATACCATAGCAAAGCATGGGTATCAGGCTACTCTTATAATAAGAAACCATGAAAACAAGGGACCCTTTGGAATTGTGTGGAATGTAGATGGGTAAGAGGGCTGTAGTAGAAAAGGGAAATCTGCAGAACTTCTGCTTCTGGAAAGAGTAGGGAGGTTTGATCAGTTTCAATACAATGTTATAGTACTTATTAATATAAGCAGTTTCATCCTGCTTTAGGGCATAATTTTGGCAAAATTAAGTATTCTGAGTCCCATTATTTCAACAGAAGTGCTAAATTTGTACTGAATCTATCCCATTTGATCTTCTGATTAATTTTGGGTGGATTGTGCCCTAATTGCTTTTTAAAAAGTAATTACCTTACTTTCCCCTCAAATAACTTAATTGGGAAGTACATGAAGAACCAGAATGGCTTGACAAAATATTGTAAGCAATTAAACGTGCAACATATTATATAACTGCAGTCTATTAATGAAAATTAGGTTCTTTGGGGATTTTCTTAGCATATCAAGAATTTTACTTTTTTCTAGATGAAGCAAAAATTATGTGGGGGATCCTGAAGTGCTTGTTTCATGGTGTGTGTGCAAGAGAAATGGCAGAAAGTGGTAAGGAAACTTCTCCATTTAATTAAAAAGACTGTAACAGGTACACAGAAGATTTTTTGAGACAACAAAAACTTTAGGATCCAACAAGTTTCAAGTTATGCCATCCTTCAGGGAATATACATTTACATAATATTGTCTTCTGCTATGGATACTCAGTTTAATGCTTTTGCCTTGATAACTGGTTATATTATTTTCTTAATTTTAAATTTTTGATTGTATGTAATTTCTTGGCTGCTTTAATTGTAAGCTGTATTAGAAATGAAAGTTTTTTTCTTGATAAAGTGTGGTATAGTGCCTTAAATTAATAACAAACAGAATCCATTCATCATCTATGTATATGCAGCACAAAGTATGTGCTGAACTGACAAGATGTCTAAGGAGAGAAAGTATATTGAATAGAGGTAGAACAGTACAGGAATAATCTTAAATGTTTGGCACTAGAGTGTATTGTATTAAGCTAACAGAAGAGAAAATAATGAGTTATGTAACTGTGATTATTACATGTATTTCACATACTTATTTGAAGTTGAATATGGTGTTTTCACATAACAGTTGAAGAAGATGTATAAAGATTAATGAGGGAAAAAATGAGGAATACTTACAACTTTTAAATTACAGCCAGAAAGTTCAGGACAAATTGCTTTAAGAGATGAAATAAAGTTTAATGTGAGTGGATCTGTTTCTTTGGAATAACTTATGAGGAGTCGTACTCTAATTTTGCGTAAAATTAATGCTTCTCTTATTTTCCCATCCAAATATGGCCAGTACCTATGAAGAGAAAAAAAATGATCTACAAAGTTCTAAATGTCAAGATTTTTTAACTCAAAAAACCCTCAAGAGGCTACAGATGTCTATAAAACCATAAGCAGATCAGGAACCATTTGAGGAACTATCCACTTGTAGCAAATGCAAGATCCACAGGACCACTGAATCATGCAATGGGCCAGTAGGCAGAATTCTGGAGGAAGATGGTGGTGAAGAATTCATCTTTCTACAGTGTGATGTGGCCCAGAAGCCACTTTTGGTATTGTACTGGAAGAAGCAGAAATGCCAGTGAATACAGAAATGGGAGCCAACTCAACACCTTTCTTTGACCTTTGGACAATTGCTTGCTGTAACCGGAAGGTTGCCAAAGCATATTTTCCCTGGTCAGTCTGATAATGGGATATCATATTTTCCTTTTCTCCTTAGTACCACCAACAATAGCACTGACCAGCAAAAAAGCTCAAACACTGACCAGCAAAAAAGCTACCAGAATAACTACTTGTAGACATATAGTTCCTTTAAACCAGGAAATTCCTTTCTGAAAAAAAATATTAAGGATTTTTTAAAATGTAAAAGTAAAAACAACAATTGTTGAAAAAGTGGAAATTCTCAAGTTAAAAGTGTTCACGGTGCCTACAGAAGTCATATAGCACTGTTTTAGGAGGATATCACATCTAACTCAAGAAAATAACTTGTTTCTTCCCCAGCTGATGATTGTTAACAGGCAGATTATGTTATGGAGATCAAGTATACATGGTCCTGGCACAGAAAAACTCTGTTGGAAGCTCTGGTTGTTTGTGTTGAAATCAGTGAGTTGTTGAATGTAAACACATAACAGGCAACTATTTATAAAATGCATGGCTTAATCTTCTACTTTAAATTCACTCATGGCAGCTTACAGTCAAATAATTATATATATATATATTTAAAACAATGATAAAAGAGCAGCCCCCCCCCCCCCCAAAAACTTAATACCACAGTAGTGATAACCAGGCCACCACCTGGGGGTGAATTTGGGGGACAGAGATAGACATGCCAGCATCACACTGGCACCCAATGTTGTTTCCAGCAAAAATGGAAAGGCTTGTCATGATATTGAAGGGGGGACATTCTAAGAGTCACCAAAACTCTATTGTTAATCCATAGAGTTTTTAGCTAATCCTAGAGGGCCTCCCCAATGTCATGACCTCACTTCAAGTTTAAATCTTGGCACGAGAACAGCTCAGATTTAAAGGAAAATTTAGTCCCTCTTAAAGGCACTCCACAAAAGAATGTGAGGGGGCCAACCCAGTCTCCTAGGGCAGAGCTGGGCAAATGGCGGCCCGCGGGCCGCATGCGGCCCGCCACAGGGTTTCTGGCGGCCCGCCAAGGCAGTCAGGCACGAGGGGCTTGCTGGTCCTCCGCAGCCACCTGTCGCCCGTCACCTCGACAGCTTCCCTCAGCTGGCGGGCCACCCAGGTTGAGTCCAGTGCGCAGCGCCACTCTGGCCCCAGCGAGAGGTCCAGCAGGAGAGCGCCCGGGCTGCCCCCGCCTCCCCCGAGGAAGCTCCCAGCCCGGCGCCGGCACCAGCAGCCCCACCAGCCAGGCGGCCACGGGCCAGCAGTGCAGCATCTCCAAGGCTTCCGAGGCCCGCAGGTGACAAAGTCCAGCTCCCGCCGGAGCGGCTCATCCAGCCTCGGGGCACACAGGGAAGGAGGGGTGCGGGGGCGGCTCCCCCGTCAAGGATCCCGGCTGCGGTCTCTAATGCCAACTTGGGGCCGGCCAGCCGGCCGCCTCGCTCCCCAAGTCCTCTTGGCAGCCTGCCCCCTCCACAGGCGGGTTCCCTCGGCTTGGCTTGGCTCACAGGCGCAGTAGCGCTTGTATCGCCGCGGCAGCACCTTAGCTCACTTTCCCCCGGCCCTTCCCCCCGGCCCTTTCCTCCACCACCACGATGGTGCTGCTGCTGCCCAGCGACCGCAGCCGGGTTGCTCCCGACGGCCAGTGGCAGAGGCAGAGCGGCCTCCCATGACGCAGGCGGGGCAGCGGCAACCTGCAGGAGCTGGAGGGGGCGTCATCACTCTCAGTCGTCCCGGAGCATTCTCTTTTGGCCCTGGGGCAGAAGTGCAGGGATGCAGCCGCTCTCTGACGTCGAGGCTTGGGTCCTTGCGCGGGAAGAAAAAGTGGGCGGGTCTTCAAAACCAGCGAGGAGCGAGTTGTGCACGCGGTGAGAGAGAAGCGGCAGCAAGAAGGAGCTTTCATATTTCAGTACCCGGTTTAAGCTGTGAGCTTCGCTGGGACTTTGGCTGGCAGGTTAGGGGGGGCGGGTAGGAGGAGGAGAGGGAGAGAAAAGGAAAACGTCTCTGGGGAGGGGAGGGGAAGGGGTGGGTGGAGGGAGCAGCCAGGATATAAATTCTCCTGACTGGAAAGAATATTCCATCCCTGAGAGCCGCTTCCTTATTTTCTTCTCCCCCAACCCCCGCTTCCTCCTCAAGTCCGGAGCATGCGGCCTCTTCATCATCCCCTCTCCCCCCCCCATTTAATATCAGACCCAGACAGTGTTTCCAGCTGGCTTCTCCAGGGCTGGACGGGAGAGGGTGAAAGTAAACGACCCCCCCCCCCCCCGCTCTTTATTTATAGAGGAGGAAGAAACTGGGAACTCCTCTCTGACTTTACCTGGTTATAAAATGGGAGGGAGAGCGAAGCCCTGGCAGGAAACTCGCGCACCTGCTCGTAGGTATACGAAACAGGAGCGCTTCCTCCCCCCCCCCCCATGCTGAAGTAGTTCCCACTGATTTAAGGTGCTTACAAAACAACAGTAAATTTCTCCACCGTTTCTGCACCCCCTCTGCATGTGTGTGTGTCTCTGTGTCCCCCTGTGTGTCTCTCTCTGTCCCTATGTTCCCCTGTGTGTCTCTCTCTGTCCCTCTGAGTCTGTCTCTTTGTCTGTCTGTCTCTCTCTGTCCCTCTGTGTGCGTGTCTTCCTCTCTCTCTCTCCATGTTCCCTGCGTGTCTCTCTCTGTCCCTCAGCGCAGCCCCAGATGGCTTTCTTGCTGCCCACAGCCTCCATTGAGAGCCAGTTTGGTAGTCAGTGGTTAAGTGCGCGGACTCTATTCTGGGAGAACTGGGTTTGATTCCCCACTCCTCCACTTGCACCTGCTGGATGACCTTGGGCAAGCCATAGCTCTGTACCAGCTGTTCCCTCAAGGACAGCTTGGGAAAGAGCTCTCTCAGCCCCACCTACCTCACAGGGTGTCTGTTGTGGGGAGGGGAGGGGAAGGGAAAGGAGTTTGTAAGCCGCTCTGAGACTCCTGTGGGTAGTGTAGGGTGGGGTATAAATCAAATCTCTACATGCAGCTGCTGGTGTGACCTTGGGTCAGTCACAAGTTCTCTCAGAGCTGTTCTCTCATGAGCAGTCCTGGAGAGAGAACTCTCAGCCCCATCTACCTCACAGGATGTCTGTTGTGGGGAGAGAAGGGGAAAGGAGTTTGTAAGCCGCTCTGAGACTCCTGTGGGTAGTGTAAGGTGGGGTATAAATCAAATCTCTACATGCAGCTGCTGGTGTGACCTTGGGTCAGTCACAAGTTCTCAGAGCTGTTCTCTCATGAGCAGTCCTGGAGAGAGAGCTCTCAGCCCCACCTACCTCACAGGGTGTCTGTTGTGGGGAGGGGAGGGGAAGGGAAAGGAGTTTGTAAGCCGCTCTGAGACTCCTGTGGGTAATGTAGGGTGGGGTATAAATCAAATCTCTACATGCAGCTGCTGGTGTGACCTTGGGTCAGTCACAAGTTCTCTCAGAGCTGTTCTCTCATGAGCAGTCCTGGAGAGAGCTCTCAGCCCCACCTAACTTGCAGGCTGTGATGAGAATTTCAACAAGCAATCTCACTCCTGATTTCAAAAAAATTGTAGAAAACTGTGATAGGGTACATTTGTCTCATTAAAACTGATTCTAAAATTAAATGTGCTTGCAGCTATGGATGATATGAAATTAGCACAATAAATAAATATAATAAAACTACCACTATTTTATTTAATTTATATTTATTGATTTTTATGATACAATTTATACCTTTTCTGAAATGCAAAGTTAATTAATGAATGCAATCATTTTAAAAGGTGCGGCCCTCCACTAACCTCCGCTCCCACAAAGTGGCCCCCGAGCCAAAACAATTGCCCACCCCTGTCCTAGGGGATGGAATTCCACAACCTCTCAGCCATACCAGAGAAGGCCCTCTCTAGATGGTCCACCAATCTCACCATTTTGCATTTTGCTACAGTTGCCAGGCCATGCTTGGCAACCAGCAGGAGCTTTGGGGAAGGGGATGCAGGGGTTGCCTGTGTCGCATGTACTGTGACATCATTTCCGGGGGGGGGGGGATGTGATGTCATGTTGCTCTAGGACACAACCAAGTTTTTCCCAGACGTCAAGTCATGCCACATGTGAATCTGGTGTTTTTAAAAACATTTTTTCCATTGCTGCTCTGAGCAGGGGTGGGCAACAAAGTTGCTGGCAGGACGTCTCCTGCCGCAGTGGGAAACCTGGTAACCCAACCTATGGCCCAGGAAAAAATTGAAAACCAATGTAGTTGTTACAACAAAAAGGAACTAGTGTGCTAGCAGAAAAACATTTTTGTTAATCTAGCCTCCAAACAAAATAAATAAATAAAGCATATAGGCTTATTTTCCATGACTGAGTGGCAACCATGCTCAGATGCCTCTTCTGCTTTATAAGGACTAATGCCTACTAGACAAATGTATCATTTAAAGCTGTACAGTGTTTGAGTTTTACATACTCAAATGTAATTCTGATTCTTACCCATTTCAGTTTCAGGACAGCCTTGAATCTGACATTTTAAAATCTCTTTGGCATGAAAGAAAAGAGTTGAGCCACACTGAAAATTGCCCCTCTAGAAATCTCTACATGAAAGGAAACATGCCTCTTAAACATAAGAGTTTATTCCTTTTAGCAAATTACCACAAAAGGGTAGATTTCTGGCATTCACCAACCTTGTTTCATTATGATCTCTGACAATAGGCAGGTACTCCATAGTAGCTACATACACAAATTGCTGGGCATCATCAATAACATTGTAGATAGCATCAATATCCAAGACTCTGTCTTTAGGGCACAGAAGCTTGGGAGAAATCTGCACAGGTAAAATACAAAATCCTGTATTAAAATAAGTTATCTTAGAGATATAATTTGCTTTTTCATTGTCTTTCAGTGTAGAATGAAAAAACAAAGATATAAAACTTCCAGAACCTATGAAGCAAATTAGTTTGAGAAACTTATTCTAAATTGTTCCACTGGATTCAAGCCAAACTTTGCAAATAAGAGTAGAACTTAACCATTACTACATTCATTACTGTAATGTAAAAATCAGTGATCTAAGAATTTTCTCAGAAATGAGACTTTCATAAATTTGTACACTTTGCATACTATTTAAAGCACTCACCTCTTTGTTTCCTTAACATTGCTATATAAAAACTGTTCAAATTATACCATTGTTAAGGTCCATCATTCCCAAATTAGTTCTCATGGACTAAATGTCATAAACACATAGCCATGTTCTACAAGATAATCATAGTTATTGCTGCTAAGAGCTGCTGTTCTCTGTGAAACCTTCAAATCCTACATGCGGCAGACACCAATTAGGCACATAGTAAGCCAAACCTTCACTATTTCGTTTTTCCATTATCTTTCTAAGGTCTATTCCCTTTCCTTTCCCACATGAGTACAAAAATTATACCAAATTTGTCATGCAGCATGTAGGTGAGATACAATAATAAATAATTCAAACATAACAAATAACATCACTAAAGTCAATACTTGGAGGCAGGCAATCAGAAGGGTCCAAGACCTAACATAAAAAGTGCATGTTCTTTTGTAGTTATCAGCCTTTCAAACTTAAAGAGTTTCCTGTTACTTAGCAACCATACTACAATACTTGATGAAAAGAAGGCACCATGATTGTATGGGTATGACCTAAAACAAGAAAAGGGTATTCGAGGTACTAAATTTCTTACTATAAACAGATTTTATGATGTGATAATGTAAACATAATGTGATTCCAAACCAGGGAAAAAACCCTTCTCTAGTGCTTCTGTCTGTAATCTATCAAAAAATAATAGAAAACATGTTTTCTTAATATATTATAGTTTTTTTCTTTTGAACCAGAGTATTCTGCATAGACATAAAACCTATGATCCTAAACATGTTTACAGGGACGTAAATCCCATTAAAATCAGTGGCTCTGATCCAGCTGAAGGTAATTGTGATTAGGTCGCACTGAAAGCAATGAGATTTGAGTTAATTGTGCCATTGGTTTCAACGGCTTTAGTCACCATTAATTGTAGCTTGATTGAAACTCACAGGTCCCGCTTCAGATCAAAGATACTAAGTATTTGAGCACCAACTGATGTTGTACCAGTCCCTTAAAATTAATCCAGTGAGAATCGTATGCTCATTCCTTAACTCAAACTCTATGAATACATATGTTATGCAAAACTGAATTATTCAGAAAGACGTTTGACAGTGGTTAAGGGCAGCAAATATAGCCTTATTCAGGTCTAGCTTTTTCTTGTGGTATTCTGATTTAATTGCTGAATATTTTTTATTATTTCAGCTGTGCTGGTTGAATAGTACTCTGTTCTTACTCTTTTGTTAAGACACTTTGAACCCTAATTGTGTGTGTTGGGAGGACAGCAGGGCTCAGATGTTTTAATGAAAAGGGGAAAAGTTACATCCACTACTATAGACAGTGTGCCAGCTGTCCTGAGTCAGAGCCATACGCACATATGGTTGGTTTTGTGATCTCTGACAGCTGTAGGCCAGGACGGCAGCTTTTAGACTGGAATATCTTTGTGCCCTGCAGCATGTGCATCTGCCATTGTTGTATAAAAAGACTGCTAGACTGGGATTGATAGTAACTTTTAAATAGATGAATATTTGATATATTTCTAACATTGGTATGTTGTTGTCAAAAATATGCTTTTCATTAGAAATATGAAAATAAAGTTTGTTCTTTTTGAAGTATGGTATTTTTTAAAAAAAGTTGGTGTAAGGCTGGCTTGCCTAATGAATTTTATTTATAATTATTAGATTTAACATCTATAAGTATAAATACAGTTGTAATTGCAAATATAGAAAGCACTCCTATCCATCACTGCAACCTGACTATCCAAGGTCTGTGATGAATTTAGGAATGCTCCCTTGTCTAAAGACCAGAGGGAACTTTCATCAATGACAGGCGTCCCACTCTCTTCCAAATCAGAAGACCTGGTACTATTATTTCAGCCATGTCTGGATTAAGCTTCATCTTTCTCATTCACATCCATTCCCCCAACCATGTTCAGGCACCTGGAGAATACTGATTTTGCTAGACTCACGTTTAGATGGAGGGGGGGGGGGTGGTATCTTTGTCCTATGTGTGGGTGATGGCATCAAACATGGTGTTTCTATATGCTGTCACCTAATGGGCTCATGAACATACTGAACAGGTGCAAGCTGTAGAAGCTACAGAGTCACAAAACTGCTGTTACAAAAAAGATTATAAACCGCTGATACAATGGAACAAGAAAGAATACAACAGAGAATTATGGGGGAAATGGATCAAAGCAGCAAAAGACAAAAACTCATCTCTCTTCTGGAAATTAATTTCAGGCAGACTTTCGGGACCCAAATCCCCAATATTCTCTTGCATACCATCAGATAAATCAGTTTCTTTTTTCACAGAATTGTACAAGGATGCTACTCAATCATTCTCTCTAATAGCATTAGAAGATACTACCCAGTGGTCTCCTGTAACTAGGGTTGCCAAGTCCGGGTTGGAAAATACCTGGGGACTTTGGGGGTGGAGCCGGGAGAGGGCAGGGTTTGGGGAGGGGAGGGGCCTCAGCATGGTACAATGCCATAGAGTCCACCCTTCAAAGCAGCCATTTTCTCCAGGGGAACTGATCTCTGTCAGCTGGAAATCAGTTGTAAAAGCAGGGGATCCCCAGGCCCCACCTGGAGGTTGGCAATCCTACCTGTAACTCCAGGTGAGATTAAATCCCACATTGACCAAATGAAAAATGCCAGAGCCCCTGGACACAATGGTATCCCACCTGAATTTCTAAAAAAAAAATAAGGAGTGGTGGGCCTCTGTTTTTGGCTCCCATCTGTATGCATATTAATAATACAGGCCATATTCCAAAATCAATCAAATTACAGGCCAATTGGTATGCTGAATATCATAAGTAAACTACATGAAAGGCATCTTTTGAATGGCTGTGATTGGCTGTGGGGACCCCTCCCCCCCAATCCCAGGGAAGACCAGGAGAAGGCAGGTAAAAGCTGCTTTAGATAGGCTATGGACTCTTCTTTCTTTATACTTCCACCACCCCCTTATTTTTATTCAATGCCCCCCAATTGCACCCAAGGCTCCTACTGCCCACCTGGATCATTCCAGTGCCCCCAAGGGGGTGATATTGCCCACTTTGGGAACCAGTGCCTTACACTGTCAGATGTAGCAGACAAGAACATCTTATTGAGCCCATTCAAACCTACAGAGGCATTAGGCAAGGCTGCATGCTAGCACTGGCACAATTTATTTTTTATATAAACTATCTATCTATCTGGCTTAATACCCCTGAACTCCATCCCCCTAGACTTGCCAATAGGATGGTACCAGTGTTATTATACACGGGTGACACAGTGTTACTCTCCAGAACCTCTGTAAGGTTGAGGAGGGCTCTTGGGAAGCTCTCCTCATACTGTACTAGAAAACTAAGATAGTTGCTTTTGGGCGCAGACCATAGGCGTCAACTATGGGGGGGCTCGAGCCACCCCCGAAATTTCCCAGGGGGGACTAAGCCCCCCCGAGAAAATGGAGCGCCCTCCGCTGCGCCTCCCTGGGCCCTACCTAGGGCTGCCACTGCCACCTCTCTCTCTCCCCCCCCCCCCGGCCTGGCCCCTCCGTCCTCCCTAAGATTAACCTATCCCACAGTTTGGGTGTGGATGGGGGCGAGGCTTTTCTGTGCATATAAGCTGATCCCCGGGCCACCTCAGGTATGCTTGTTCCTGACCTACAATAAACTCACTCCACTGGCCTCCCAACTCCAGTACCTTTCACATACATTCAGTCTAACCTACCTCACAGGGTGGGTCCCCACTGTGGAGAAAGGTGCAGTATAAATTAAGTAAATAAATAACAAGTATAGCTGATGAGAGAAGGCTGATAAAAGGTATGATGATTAATGGTTGAGAAGGAGAGAATGAGGCAGGGAAAGGAAAGAGGATATGGATGTTTCCAGGAGGAGGGAAAGAGAAAATAGTACAGGGAGGGGGATACAGGTGAAAGTGAGGTTCCCCCCCCCACAAGTACTTGAGGGTTCCCTATTATGCAAGTGGACCTGCCCCTGTGGACAGCACCATACAAGTGGCCCATAGTTTTTATAGGTAGGGGCTGCTGGAGGGGAGAGGGGGAAAGCTGAAGGCAAAGGAGCAGATAAATATAGGTTTGCTGTTGAGTGGGAAACAGAGAAGGAAGCAGGAGAAGGGGAGATAAAGAGAAAATAGTGGGAAAGAGGGAAATGTCATGTCTCCTGCAAGTCCTTGTGAGATCTCACTTGTTTTATATTCTAATAATTAAGTCAGAATATCTTTGGATACTTAAATCCAGTGACTGGAGCTGTGAATGGGCAAGACAGATCTTTCTACAAACCTGCAAAGGGCCCTAGGTTTGTAGAAAAATGTGAAATCTAAAAAAACAACAACACCACAATGGGCAGCCTTAAAAAAAATCAGAAAATGATAAAAGGAGCACTTGTAGTTTAAAGAAACCTGATTCCCTCTGTGGCTGTTTCTAGGCAACCATAGTATTCCAAGCTTGGCTCTGTCAATAAAAGACAGGGGGAGGGGGCAGGGCCTTTTCTAGGCCTATCTGGGCCTTTGAGGGAGGACTCATTGCAGTAGGGTTGCCAAATCTGGGTTGGAAAATACCTGGAGACTTTGGGGGTGGAGCCAGAAGAAGGCGGGGTTTGGGGAGGGGAGGGGCCTCAGCATGGTACAATGCCATAGAGCCCATCCTTAAAAGCAGCTGTTTTCTCCAGGGGAGCTGATCTCTGTCAGTAAAAGTGGGGGATCCCCAGGCCCCACCTGGAGGCTGGCAACCCAACATTGCAGACAGGCTTGGGCCTAGGGTTGCTGGCCACAGGATGGGAAATTCCTGGAGATTTTGTGGCGGATTCTGAGGAAAGTAGGATTTGGAGAGGGATTAGGGGGATATAATACCACAAAGTCCACCCTCATAGGGTTGCCAGCCTTCAGGCGGGGCCTGGGGATCTCCCGCTTTTACAACTGCTCTCCAGCTGACAGAGATCAGCTCCCCTGGAGAAAATGGCTGCTTTGAAGGGTGGGCTCTATGGCATTGTACCATGCTGAAGCCTCTCCTCTCCCCAAACCCCTCCTGGATCCACCCCCAAAGTCTCTAGGTATTTTCCAACTCAGACCTGGCAAACCCTACCACCCTCTGAAGCAGTAATGTTCTCCAGGGGGACAGACATCTGGAGTTCAGTTGTTATTCTGGGTTATTTCCAGGTCCCACTCCAGACCTGGCAGCACCCTCTGGGTGACTTGATTTCACCTGACTTGCATGACTGAACTTGGCCTGGCTTCTTGATACTGTTTAATAGCACTCACCCTATGAAAGCCAGTATGGTACAGTGGTTAGAGCTAAAGAGTAGGGTTTGTGAGACCCAGGTTCGAATGCTGATCTTCATGTGAAAGCTTCTTGACTGATTTTGGATCAGTCACATACTTTCAGCCTAACCTACCTCATAACGTTGTTGTATGGATAAAAAGGAGAAGAGAATACTGGAAGCTGCTTTGGTCAGGTACCTGGAGAATACTGATGTTGCTGGAAGTTGGCAACCCTAGAAGGAGAGAAGGAAAAGGGGAGGGACTATGGGGCTTTTGGGAAAGAGGAAATAATGGGATGGGGAAGTGAGATGCCTCCTACAAGTCCTTGTGGCTTCCCACTTGTATATTCTAATAGCAAAGTTAGCCAAATGTGATCATACTTTAAATCCAGTGATTGGAGATATGAATGGTCAAGGCAGAGCTTTCTACAAAACTGAAAATGCCCCAGGTTTGCAGAAAAATCTGAATTTTTTTTTAAAAAACATGGGGTTAAAAAACCCAAAATGATAAAAGGAACACTTGTAGCTTTTAAAAACAGAAGCTCTTAGTAGCAGTTGCTAGGCAACAGAGCGTTCTAGTCCTTATTTTTGTTTGTAAAAGGCAGGGGGAGGGGTCATGGCCATTTCCAGGGATGTTCTGGCCTTGGAGAATGAGGCAGGGAAAGAGGAGGGGATACGGGGTTGCCAGATGGAGAGAATGGGGAAATAATGGGGAGAGGGGAAAGTGATGTGCCCCTGACAAGTCGTTGACGGGTCCCTATCATACAAGAGGGCCTGACCCAGTGGCTGACACCACACAACTGGGCCATAGTTTTCCTACACAGAGGCAGCTGAAGGGGAACTGAAAACAAAAGGACAGATAAAGGTAGGTTGTTTGGAGGGAAGAAAGCAGGAAAAGGGGAAAGGGCATAAGACCTTTCAGGGAAGGGAAAGAGGAAATAGTGGGGGAGGGAGAAATGAGATGTCCCCTGCAAGTCCTTGTGGGTTTCCACTTGTATCCGTATAATCTTGGCCTGTTCTTAACGTCTTTAGATAAAGGAAAACTATAAAATGGAAATGTGGGAAATTTATAATAAATAAAAGACTGAGCTGGATCAGAAGCAATCAGTTCAATTCAATCAATATTTATATTCAGGGTTTCAGGTCCTGATAAATAACATACCCCATCAATATAACAAAGATCAACATTTACCAAAAGAACTCACCGAAATAAAGGCTTTTGACTGGGTTTCATTCAAGTTAAGAGTCAGTTTCTTTTGTGTGTCATATACTGCATACAGTCTCTTAGACCAAGAAGATGGCACTTTGCTCTTGTTCTTTAATGAGCTATACAAGGCAAATATTCTTTGTAAATCTGCCACCAAGCAGCTGCAATTGTAGACAACGACTCCAAGCTCTTTCATCTGTGAAGCAGAAATGCCCATCATCAAGAGTTCATTGGCTGGACATATATCTAAAACTGTACATTGTTTTCTGTACATGAATACATATATATATATAAAACACACAAACACATACATCACAGTATATTTCATGCAGTTAGTATCCAAACTTAAAATACTGTGCAGCTGTTTTGTCTGCGATGTCATTTGCATTAAGTGACATGGATCTTAAAAACAGCTATAAGACAGCTAAAGAAAAGAACAGTGGGAGGTAATGCTGATAACTGCAAACAAAGGCAACACTATTAAAACTGTATCCCTGGTTTAACAAAATAGAACATGGGGTGTCTATGTTTAATTTTTTTGTGGAAGTATGCAATAAATAGTAATCATCATTGATTAAATATCTGTCCTTTGAAACTGAATGGTAGGGAAAATAGTTCTGCCCTTGAGTAAAAGAGATGATTTTATATTACTTATTTTTCTAGCCTTTGTTGTCTTTAGAACTACTACTCTTGGCTTTACTTCTCTATAAGAATCACCTCCCTTCACAGCTGTGTGTCATGGTTGCCAGCTGTGTTACTAACACCAGCTTCAAGGACACATTCTCCTTTCTACTTCCTGGAGAAAAATATTGTATTTTTTTTTCTTAGCACAGGGTCCACTGAAAGGAACTTTGAGTGCATCTTTCTATTTTTCTCCTCACTACCCACAGTGATAATAGGAAAAAAAATAGGTAAGTTGAACATACCTATATTATTAAACTAATTTTCATTCAGCTAACATTTTCATTACATGCATCTTTGTACTAATAAATATTTGTACTTAATGCAGTTCTGCAGGGTCTGCAAGACAGGGCCTGCAAGATGGAGCTCTTCCGCCAGGCCTTTGAATAGGAGCCACCGCCAGGGATATCACCCATCACATATGCTACCTGTGATGTAGCTGGCCCTATGTAGCCCGGGCCTAGTGGCAAGGGGGCACGGACCTCCCACTGGGTAGCCATCTGAATACTGAACACTTTATATTGGAAGCCTGTTGTAATGTATTTTATCTACTGGAATTGTTTTAGCGGATTTTACCTGTTTTAATGTATTTATGTATCTATTGGCCTATGTGCCCTTGTTAGCCGCCCTGAGCCCGTTCGCGGGGAGGGCGGGATATAAATGTGAAGAATAAATAAATAAATAAATATGACATTCTTTGTAACAGCTAGATTGCATATTAGTCCATTGATCTGATTTACTGAAGCTTTATACTACTGTTCTTATTGTTGTAGGTAACAGAAGTTGGTTACCTCCCACATGCACTGTTGAGTTGTGTTTTCCACACCAACTATAATAAATATCTCCCAAAATAATGAATATTAAGATGCACTGCATAGCAGGTCATGCAAAACATTCCAAATGTACTCCACAAAGTTTCATCTTCATACATATGGTTCCAATAACATGACTACTGTGACACAAATTTTCATATGTATCTAAAGTTCTTTTGTAATTAGTACAGGTTCAGTGATGCTGAAGATTAAATATGTTTAGGGAAAGACAACAGGTTGCATCTTAAATACAACTGGCAACCCACTGTTGTCCCCCTCTCAAATTCTTGTTCTTGGGGGACAAAGGCCTTCAGGAACACTGGGGTGGCAAAGCATGGGTCTGCAGAGGGAAGGGAAAAATCAGTGAAAATCACTGCCGCTCTTCAATCAATGAAAGAACAGATCCACCCAGATGCAGGACAGATAGGAATGGTGAGGAGTAAACATTACAACATTACAATGTAAATATGATGTATTAAATTCTCAATGAGATGATAATGAACCATGTTTTAAGTGAAGCTGAAGAAGAATGGAAATGTGTACTTCCTATTGACTGGAGGAATTGTAGAATTCTTGGGATATTGCTTAGATGATATAGTGTCCCCAGGAACAAACTGGGGATACCTTAGCCATTTTACTACAGGAATTCTCTTGCTTTAAACATGCCACAGGAGTCCAATCTTGCTTGGGACTGCAGCACGGAGGGAGGAGGGGTTCTTCATTTGCAGGCCTGTAGCCACGAGGTGGCATTTGAGGTGACGCTCCCACATGAATCTGCCCTGCCTCCTCCAGAGGGCCTCCCCTGCCAGTCCCAGGAGGGGGAGGAAGCCTGGGGCGAGTGGCATACCCTTCAAGGGGGGTGGTGGCAAACCCTCCTCTCATCCTGCAAAGCTGTCACTGGGGTCCAGTGGCAAACCTTCTTCTTGCCCTCTTGCAATGCAGGGGACTCTGTGCCAGCTGCACCATGAACCCCTTTGGCCACCTCCTCTTCCTGGCCCCGTAAGAGGCGTCCTTTCCCCACACTGGTTGGCCAGGGAGGTAGGGGTTGCAGGGTGAGCAAGGGAAGGGAAGGCCTGGTGTGGTTTGCAAGATGTGGCAGCAGTAGAGTGTTTTTCCTTCAAGGAAGGGAGGGAGAGAGGGGCGGGGGAGAGATGCTTGGCTTTGGATTGACACCAGGTAGGGCAATAGCCCAAGTGCTGCTCAGAGCATGGGAGGCCAGGCGCTAATTAAGAAGGAACCTGGTGATTGCACATGGGTTAGGCTGAGGAGAGGACAGATGGTCCTGTCACGTATGGTTTTGTCACGTATTGAAGGAAGAATGAGGTGGCTTTGGTTGCAGGTAAGACAAGCGGAGCCATATGGGGTTGAATGGGACTCTTACTTCCTCTCCAGTAAATAAATTATTTCCAGTAATTAAATTAGCTCTGAACTCACCCATCTTTGCCCCCCCCCCCCCCCATTTCTGGCTACAGGCCAGTTCATTTGTATTCAGCCATGCAGTTCTGAAGACTTAAGGGCACTTCCATTTTCAGAAAAGAACATAAAGGTATCAGTTGATTCTTCTCTACCTTTACAAACCCCCATTCTGCTCCCTGTGCTGTTCCTGAGGGTCCACTGTCCATAAGGAACAAAATGGGGAGGGGGTTGCTCAGTGGACTGCATCAGGAACAAGAAGTAGGAAACTTTTGGTCTGTGAGATCTGCTCCACGAGCAGATGTCTGCATACCAGCCATTCTATGGTAACTTTTAGCGATATTTCTAATTGGCAGTGTCTAGAATTGCTTATATCTTTAACAACAGTACAGAATAAAATTCACAAGGTACAACTTTTCCATCATAGTCTTAAGGTGACAGAAGTTACTTCTGGTGGAATTTTACTTCCATGCATCCATTAAAAGCTGTAAGACCCTTCTTGGAGAAGGCATCTGTCAAACATATATGTTTTGAATGGAGTTGGAAAGATCTCAAAGTAAATGTTCTTCTCACAGATGAACATGTTGCCTAAGGTAACATCATCAGGCATTTTACAACTCATTAACTGCATAGCTGGACAATTGCTTGCCAGTATGTAGCTATGGTACAAATGCATAAATGAAAATTTCTTGAATTTTTTCCAGAATTAGAAAAAAATTATTTATTGACTACCTCAGTTGAAATCCTAAAAGCACTAAGAGTAATGCTGTAACTTCACAAAGGACCTTATTCCATAGTCCAACATCTCTTAAGCTTGGTCACTTGTCTGGCTTTGTTGTTAGCCGCCCTGAGCCCGCCTTATGGCGGGGAGGGTGGGATATAAATTTCAAGAAATAAATAAAAATAAATAAATAAAATTGCAAGATAACGATATATAACTGTGTTCTAAATCTCAGTTGGATTTTTCAGGAGTATTGCTTAATTCTCACAATTGATTCAGGATCTCTTTGGTATTTCCTAGACTTAATTAGTCCTATTTTAAAACCAATATTCTTTTACATTCCTTAGCCATTTGATATTCTCTCTTAACTCAAAGTTATCTGTTGTAAAGAAATTATTACTGAAGGCTATACTTTGTCCTGATTTACGAGATCTATTTACAGTTCTTTAATTGGTTAGGAGACTGAAGGAACTAACTTTGCAAAGATGGGTTCTCTATAAACTGACTGAAAAGAAATACAAACAAAGGGAACAAATGCTGACTATTCTATACTTTATTTTTAAAAATTATACGCTGCTTCTCCAGAGACCTGCTCACAACAGCTCATAAAATAAAATACAATAAATAAAATACAATAAAATAATTAAAAGTATACAAATTACATATCATAAACAGTCATAAAAATGAGCCAGAGTATAAAAATACATAAAACAGACTGAAACAAAAAGATATTCATGAAACAATCCTCAGGCTAGAAACAGTTCACAAAAACAGTTTAAAAAGATAGAACATCTTAGTTAAAAGCCTGAGTAAAGAAAAACTTTTTGGCCTGGTACCTAAAAGACAGTAAAGTAGGCATCAGATGAGCCTGGAGGGGGGTGGGGAGGCATTCCCTAGGCAAGGTGTCACCACTGAAAAAGTCTTATATCTAGTTGCCACCAGTCTCACCCACTTAGCCATTTTCTCCAGGAAAACTGATCTCTCTAGTCTAGAGATCAGTTATAATTTTGGAAGACCTCCAGGCCCCATGTACAGGTTGGCAACCCTATTTCTCACTGAGACTCAAGATGAATTACAAAATATAAAAAACAGTTTAGACAACACAAGGCATCAACTAACGACCTGACATACTATAAACAATGCAGAGAGTGGATTGCTAAGATAGAAGACAGTGCAGTATGAACAAGAAGATTCATAAATATAAGTACAATCCTATTCCTTTATAAAAATGCCTTGCTGGATTGTTCCATTATACTGCAATTTTGATCTCTTTATAAAAATCCTGAATGTCTTTGGTTTGCCCTTTCTACAGACAGCTAGGAGGTGGTAGTCTCCCTAACTTCCTCAAGCAGGTTCTTCCACAAGGTGGGAGCCACAACAGAGAATACATGTGAAGGGGCAATTGCCAATCTTACCCATCTGCAGGATGGCACCTCAGAAGTCTTTGCTCCAATGACTGAACCTGTCATAGTATCCAAGGGCAACTTTGAACAGCAAAAAGGAATTGAAAAAGTATGCCCTTAGTATCTAACAGTCCTTCAAAAGCACATGAACACATGAAGCTGCCTTATGGTGAATCAGACCATTGGTCCAGTAACATCAGTATTGTCTACTTAGACTGCCAGCAGCTCTCCAAGGTCTCAGGCTGAGTTCTTTCACATCACCTACTGCCTGTGTTAACAATCAGACTCCTCCTCTCACAGAGGGGCAGTTTATATCTTAAAGAGGCAGAAACAACCTTCCTAAAAAATATCATCTCAAAAATCATAAGTACAGGACATGGGTCTCCCAAAACCTATTGATTCACCCTTGTACCAATCCCATCAAGTCCAGCCTTACTTCCTCTGCACCCACTTACCTTAATTAAGCACCAGTTAATCAACTCTTAATTGTATTTTCCAAACCCACTAGATCTCCTGTATGGTACTTGCCACTCTCAAATCATTGTCCACCTCAGAAAAGTCAATATAGATGGCTGGCTCTAGGCCACCTTGTGGTCAATTTAAATGGCAAAACTTTCACAGCTTATGACAAGAGCACTGGAAGGAAGCTATTGGTTGCAGTGATCAAACAATCAGATAAAGATGCCTGAAAGGAGACAGATTGTTGTATAATTGTATAATAGTTTAGGCTGAGAGCAATTAAATAAGTATACATAGGGCATTGAAGATCTAAAGGATGTATTAAAGACTGGATTAGAGGGAGTTGTGTGGTGGTTTCATAAGTGGGTGGGATAAGGGAAAAAGAAAAAGAAGAGGATACAAACTGGATTGGGACTGGGTATGGTGAAATGTAATCTCAATTAATTTTTATTTTTTGTTTAAAATATGATAGAGGGTATAAATATAAGGATATGATTTTAATTAAATATGAATTATATACTCAATAAAAATATATATATTAAAAAAATTATTTTTGGACAAATAAGTCAGCTTGCTCTAGGGTGCATTTTGCCCTGTATCAAGAGCACCTAGCCACTGGTGCAGTGTGTGTGTGTTGGATTCTCCACATACACCCTCACTTTGCTGGGCTCTCTACTCTCCAAGAAACGCTAGTAGTTTTGCTGCTCAACTTGCTGCTTCTGTAGACCTCTTCAAGATCAGTTTTTGCCCTCTTCTTAAAGTTGCTTTTCTTCTCTCCTCCCTGTGTTTCTCTTAGTTAGCTCTTGTATGTGTGTTCATTGTGCACATTTTGTTTTATTCTTTCTCTTTTAATAAAAACATTTCCAGTTGAACATCTGTGTGGTTATTTCCAAGAGTTCTCTAAAGGGAAAAATCCCCGTATACATAGATGGAGAATCCCAGTTACCCCCCAACCCTTGCTCTGTCTCCTTAAAGCTAATTGCCCCAACTAATTAGGAGACTGCCTCTTTGGGTAACACCTGGACCTCTTTATTGGTGATGCTGGGGATTGAACCTGGGACCTTCTGCATGCCATGCAGATGCTCTACTGCTGAGCCAATAAGTTAAGGCAAGCAAGAGGTTCACAATAAAAGGGAAACAATGCTTCCACCTCGAATGCATAGAAGGCAGACATCTAGATGTCAGAGGAAACTCTATGACAGTTTTTTTTCAACTTTGATCCCTCTTCATTAAGTGGACTTGGGAAGATTAAAAAGAAACAAAATTTGAGGAGGCTCCCACATGCATGCCACCAAATTGGAATTCCCCTTATTCCTGCTCTTTCCTAGGGCCCAACTCTCAGGCTACCTTAGGGCCACCAAAGAAAAACAGGCAAATTCTTAGTATCTTATAAAAGTTCCAAAATATGAGGATAAGGAGATCATCCCATTGGCTACCTAAACTATTTGGTATTTGCCAGTATACCTTCTAACAGGAAAAGCTGATCTCTCATTATTCATTCTAATTTCAGTTTCAGAACTAGAATGTAGCCATTTTGAGAATGGCATACTTAATATAATATATATAATTTTATTAATATATAATATATATCAAATTTAAAGCTTATATTAATAAAATTATAGTTGGCACTGAGGACAATGGGCACAGTTATTAAAACCTTCATTTGGAAATATTACTCTGGCATTAGGAAGAAAATAAATTTGTGTCTAACAGTCATTTTGTTGTATCTGATGAATTCATTTAATTCTACATTTGAATAATTCACAGCCAACACTTGAGTGTGTTGTATAGTACAGAGAAACACATAAAATACAGACAGTACATACTGTCATTGGAGCAAACTGTTGGTGGAGATTTATCTAACATTGCAAGTTTAAGCAGATTCCATTAAAGTAAATGGGCTTAAAAGAGTGTAACTGTTTCAAGATTGCACTGTAAAGGTACTTTGAGTCTATATAACCTTTTTAAAAGGTTAAGGCAGAATGCCCAGAAGAAATATTCAAAACTCTGAAAAAGGAAACACGGCTATAGATTACATAGCTGTACTGCCTAATTTAATTGTAAGACATCATTTAGAGATTGCTAATTTGAAGAGAGTGGCTGTGGTGGCTCAGAGGTTAAGATGCTGAGCTGCAGACCAGAAGGTCGGTAGCTCGGCAGTTTGAGACCCGAATACCATGTGGAGTGAGCTCCCGTCTCTGACCCCAGCTCCTGCCAACCTAGCAGTTTGAAAGCAAGAAATTGCAAGTAGATAAATAGGTACCATTTTGGTGGGAAGGAAACAGTGTTTCATGCGCCTCAGTGTCTAGTCATGCTGGCCACATGACCACAGAAACATCTTCGGAAAGTGTTGGCTCTTCAGCTTGGAAACGGAGATGAGCACCACCCCTTAGAGTTGGATTCGACTGGCTTTCGAGCAAGGGAAACCTTTACCTTTACTCTAATTTGAAGAGATGTTAAATCCTCTTTGTTAGCTTAGTGCTATGGGTGTGTTTCTGTGAGTGCTTTCCCTTGGTTTCATTCTACAGTGTAACTTTAAAAATGCAGTTCTTTGTCATAGAATTGGCCCTCCAGTAGGAATGATGGTTCTGATTCAATGGGGAAGATCTATACTATTGCTCTCACCCATGTCACTGTGATCCTTTGAACTAGTGTAACTTTTAGAAGTAGTGTAACCTTTTAAAGGCATTTTATATTATAATTAGAACATATTGAGGTTTTTTTAAAAAAATTAGGCTCCTCTTTTAATTGTTTCAGCACACAAACTTTTCTTCATTCCTGCATCTCCATGATCAGAAAAGCATCACAATTTAAGTTTCTGCCAGATTGAAAAATACTAAGCTAAGGGCCCTCCACTAAGAAACAGTCACAGCCCTAGAATCAGAACAGGTTAAAATGCAGTCCAATAAATAAAGTTAAAATGATATTGATGAGGCATCATACTAAACATGCCAACCACAGTATACAGATTAACATGCCAATGCCATTCTTCCAACCACACATGGAACTTATTTTGGGGCTTAATTTAACAACAATGCAACTACAAAGAAGGATCCAAAAATGAAGAGGAGAAGGTAGGGCTAATCCTGGCAAGGACTTCTAACAGTTTTGCAAGCATGTCATAGTGGCATATATGTATCCAGTTCAAATATAACATTAACCCAACTTCAAGGTTTTGTTTGATATATATATAAAAAAGAGCTCTATTCCATTAAATGTCACATACATCTTATCTTAAAGAGCCAGATGGGCTTTTTCATAACTTCAAGAAACTCATTAGCCTCAAAAAGTGAGAATGATACAGTGTTCTTTCCATATATACAGTTCTGTAATGATGAGATGCAGCTGTCATCAAGAGATATGCAAATGAACAGATCCTGCCTGAGCTACCAAGTTCTGGTAAATACTTGCTTGGTAACACTATAGAGAGATGAATTATTTATCAGTATATATTTAGAGCTCTCCCATCCTAAAGACTTGAGGTAGGTTGCCAAAACATCACAATTTTACATTGTAAAGCAGGGGTGTCAAACCTATGGCCTGCGGGCCAGAACCAGCCTACCCAGGGCTTTAATCTGGCCCTTGGCTCTCTTCTCTACCCCCTTTCCCTCCCCTGCCTGTCCTCGCCCTTCCAAGGGAGATCGGGGCTGCTGAACTTCCCAGCTGGCTGGGCCTTGTCTTTGCCTGTTTCTCCTCTGGCAGGAAGCTCCTCTAGGCTAAATAGGGCTGCCAAGTCTCCCCCAGGGGGTGGGGATTCCCCCACAAAATGGGTCCCCAATCCACCGGTTGGGATCCGGCCTGTGGGGGGAACCCCACCCCCAAAGTGGCCCGATCAGGCCGACATGCCCAGCATGATGATGTCACCTGGAAGCAACGTCATCATGCTGGGCACGTCACCGGGCAACGCTGTAGCAATTGCCCTGAAAACTCTATGCCCAGAGTGGAATGACAATACCTGTAAGTAGCAGCTGTGTTCTGGGAATGGAATTCCACTCTGGGGGCCCTCACTCCAGTCCCAGAGCACTTCTGCTACTTCCAGGGATAGTCATTCTCCACTGGGGGCTATCATTCCAGTCCCAGAGTAGTCTATCTGGGCCCAGAAACCCTAATGGAAAATCCATTCCACATTTTCTTTGCAACTTTTTTGGAGCTGCAATGTATTTTAATGGAGTGGAACTGTAATTTCAGTTTCCAGTTTTTGCATGCTCGTTGAAGTTTTTGGTATTGGAGTTGTCTCCTTGCAAATAAAGGGCTGATTTTTTGAGCCAGCTTGTCTCTGCTGAATGGACCTGAGAACGGGTGCCTGAGTGAGTACTCTAACCTGGGAACCCACAGCCAAAGGGGGACATTACACTGGAGAGCCACTGCCACTCTGAGAAGACTGGGGGTGGGGGGTTTGCAATGCCCAGCCATTTTCTGTTTTCCTAGGCTCAGAGCATTTTATATTTTTAATTTCTGCTGTGATCCTTGTGCTTCTTGATGTTTTATTTTAAAATTGCATTGCCAAATTCCACTACCCCCCCCCTTCCATTTTAGGTAGGCACCTTTTAAGGGTGGGGGGAAAGGTTTGGGAGGTGTCAGTTACAGGGGTCATTTCGTAGAAAAAGAGGTGCAAGAGCTCATTAGCATAACTTATTAGCATAACTTATTAGCATATACCACACCCCCTGACATCCAGAAGTGTGTCAAAAGACAACACCCACTGATCAGGCTCCACCCCAAAGATCTCCAGGTATTTCCCAACTCAGAGCTGGATCTAGCAGTAGGTAATGTGAAAGAACTCAGCCTGAGACGCTGGAGAGCCACTGCCAGTTTGAGCAGGCAACACTGAACTCTAAGTACCAAGGGTCTGATTCAGTGCAAGGCAGCTTCCTGTGTCATGTTGTCAGGGATGATGTTGTATGATGCATCAACAGCACTTGGTGCTGGGTGAAAACCCAGACCTATCAGCAACAGACCAGGTGATGCTCTAGAATTCCTCCCAATAATACCATAAAGCAGCCCCCAACATGCTGATGCCCAGGGGAGAACTCTGGAGAATGAACAAAGTTTGAGTTCAGTGGCACCTTTCAGACCAACAAAGTTTAATTCTGGGTATAACTTTTAGTGTGCTTGCACAATTCTTCAGGTATCTATTCTATAGCTTCAGAACAAAACGGCTACTCAACTGAATCTATTGGGAGAGTGAAGTCACCCTAGGTCCCACCTGGAAACAGGCATCCCACTCAACTGAAGGCAAAGTCGGCCACACAAAGTGCTGCTTCCCCTCCACCCCATCTGATCTTTGGCAACCGTGCGTTCCCTCTCCCCCTTCCCCCCCACCGCTGCACTAAGGAGACCCCCCTGCGCTTTCTGCTCACTCAATCCCGTGGTTTGAGGCTGACAGAGGGATATAGAGAGAGAGAGAGACAGACAGACAGACAGACAGACAGACAGACAGACACCCAGAGGGACACAGAGAGAGACAGACACCCAGAGGGACACAGAGAGAGACAGACACACAGAGGGACAGAGAGAGACACACACACACACAGAGGGAAACAGAGAGAGAGAGAGAGGCATAGAGGGAAACAGAGGGACACAGAGACACACACACACACAGAGGGACACAGAGAGAGAGAGACACACACACACAGAGGGACAGAGACACACACACACACACACACTAGAGAGAGAGACACACACACAGAGGGACACGGACAGAGAGACACACACACAGAGGGACCCAGAGAGAGAGACACAGCCACACAGAGGGACAGAGAGGGGGGGCTGGGCCGGGTAAGGTGGTGCGAGGGTGGCGGGGGCCATTGCAGGCTTTTCCTGGGCCCCGCGCTTCGGTGCAGGGCCCCGGAAACACAGCAGGGGGAGGGGGCCATTGGAGGCCTTTCCTACACCCTGAGCTTTGGTGCGGGGCCCAGGAAATGTAGTGGGGAGTGGGGGCCATTGGAGGCCTTTCCTGGACCCTGCGCTTTGGCGCGGGGCCCAGGAAATGCGGTGGTGGCAACAGGAGTGCCTTAAAGGTGGCAGGGAGAGGCAGCCATTGCAGGCAGCTTACCTGCCTGCTTCTTCCTCCTCATGGCCTGACTGAGTGCTGCTAGGAGGAGGGGACAGGGGTTGCAGCCTGTGCCCCACCCCCTGGGCTTCTTACTGCAGGAGCAGCACTCCGGCACACTCCGGCCCGAAATGAGGCCTGGTCAGTTATCCAAGACTGTTAAATAAACAAAATATGGCAAGAGTGTTACTGTTTTAAGCATGTTTAAGATCTTGCAAACTGAGGACTGTGGCTTCCTTGATTGAGTCAATCCATCTCATGTTGGGTCTTCCTCTTTTCCTGCTGCCTTCAACTTCTCCTAGCATTACTGTCTTTTACAGTGACTCTTTTCTCATAATGTGACCAAAGTATGATAGCCTCAGTTAAGTAATTTTAGCTCCCAGGGAGAGTTCAGGCTTGATTTACAACCTACTTATTTGTTTCTTTAGTGGTCCACGGTATCTGTAAAACTCTCTGCCAACACCACATTTCAAAGGAATCTACTTTCTTCCTATCTGCTTTCTTCATTGTCCAACTTTCACACCTATACATAGTAATAGGGAATACTATGGCATGAATTAACTTGATCTTGGTCACCAGCATCACATCCTTACACTTAAGGATCTTTTCTACTTTTTTCATGGCTGCCCTTCCCAATCTCAATCGCCTTCTGATTTCTTGGGTGCAGTTTCCCTTTTGATTGATGATGGAGCCATTAAAATTTAACATTTCCAGTCTGTGGGCCACAGTTTCCATATTTGTTGGCATATTCTTGTTAAGATTTTGATAGACTCTGTGGCAGAACGTATCCACTCTGGCCTGCAGTCCCTGGTTCATCTTGCCCTCCTTAGGGGTTCCCAACTCCCTGGAAGGGCTTTTTCTCTTACTCTCCAGTAGCCACCACCACCAGCTGATCAATGTAGGGATTTCCCACTGAAAGGATCAGGACCTTCAGCTTCCATTCCAAGCTCGGAAGCCTTGCCTCAATGTCTCTTACTAGCCCAGTGCCTGGCTACCACAGGGATGGTGCTCCCCTGGGGGAATAGCCAGCTGCTTGCCTTCCCTCCTCCTGGGGCTCCCCTTTAAAACAGTATGTCCAAAACAGTGGGGGTCTATGTGGTACAGAGAATCACTTCCAGAATCAAAAGTTTTAAATATTTATTAAAAAGAAAATGTTTACAAGCATACTTTTAGCATCATGCCAGGTTGAAGCAAGGAAGAACAAAAGGAATTGTAAAACACAAATCTTCTGTCTCTCTCTCTCTCTCTCTCTCTCTCAAACATGCCCTAACTAGATGCTAAAATTAGGACAGCCTTTTTATCTTAGGTGTCCTCATTCTCTAACAATCCTCCATTACCTTGAGGGTTAGTCCAGCTCTGTAGCCCAGCCACATGGTCCAGAAATGGCTGCCTGCTCCCATCCTCAGACAAGCATCCCAAGGAAAAAAGAGACCACCTTCCCTTTGCAAGGCAGTTTTAACAAACCTGTGTCTCCTCTTTTCCTGTTGTCTCCAGGAAACCCCTTCCTGTAACCTGTCTAGCAAAAAGTTTTCCAAGCCTCTATTTTCCACACTCCTACAAAGTCTTCTGTGAATAGAACAAAAAGTTTCACAAAGGGGGCAGGAAGCAACTTCTTTCCAACTGCAGCCCCTCAAAAAGGACAGGGTCAATTAGGGTGTTAAAGGAGAGGGACTTGTAGCATCTCTTGCTGTAAAACGCATTTTCAGCAGTCAAAGTCAACAAAGTATTATCTCTTATTTTATCAAGGAAATTTAAGAAAATAAGTTGATATTCATTCAGCAAACCTATGTATGAGATTTTTGCAGTCTTCCTTGGGCAGGTAACTACTGTTCATTCAAAAAGTAAATCTGTCATGGATCATTAGAAACTGAAATGCTGTTTTTAGATTAGCCATTAAAATAAAGCTGAGTTTGAGATGCTTGAAGGCTAGATGTGTAGCCCTCAGAGTATTTTGTTAATTAAAATTTTGTTCCAATAAAAAACACAAACAAACAACACTAGAAGGAGCACCAAAACCCACTACTGAGGTTATGCCAGACAAAACAAAAACTCTTCATCTGCTGGCAAAAGGCACTAATAGAGGGAGATACATTAATCTTCCTAGGAAGGGAGTTCCTAAGTTTTGGTGCCATGGTAGAGAAGGAAGGCCCTTTCTCTGGTCACCACCCATCTAGCCTCAGATGGCAGGGGGCAGCTGAAGCAGGGTATGACAAACCCCTGTATCTTCCTTTTAAGTATTGAGCAGGAGGTGATGAATCCAAACAAACAGGCTTTTATTCAGTGACATTGTTCAGCTCAAAAGGCAGCTCTAAGAGAGCAGCACTTTCATTTATACTTTCCAACACATAACTTTCAACAATGTAACTACATAAAAACAATACTATTGGACCCAAGCAGGGCTCACGATTGGGTATCTAGATTGGCTTCAGGACCAATGGGAGTCTTTATTAATCAGCCAAAAGGAACTGGAGCTTTAGGATACCAGAGCCCTTTTCAAGCTATTACTGCTTCATATTCTAAACACAAACACAACACTTCCCAACTGTCCGGCAGATTTTTTTCCACCAAATCTTCAGTTCCCTTCAGTGACTGAGTTGCCCTACAGTAGTGTGTATATATTCTTTGCCATAAAAGACTGTCCCACCCTATGTTTAGATATTTAGTTTAAGCTTTTTTCTCAGTTTATGAACTCTACTGAAACTACAGGAGCTGTCCAGTATACTTTAAACCCTTGAAAAATGGCACTTGAGGCAAATTAACTTTCAAAAACAGAATTAAGATTTTATTAAACAGGCAGGGAATATATGTATAATAGGAATAGTCTTGAGATTGCTGAGAAAAAAACATTCTAATATATACAGAGTGGAATTCTTAGAACATTCAAGAGAGTATATTTGTAGTTTTGTTTCAAGGCTTTCTATTTCTTTCTTTGAGAGGTACTTTGTTTAGTATAATTCAGTACTAACACAGTTCTTATTGATGTTTCTAGAGTTCTTCCTTCACAGTCTTACATTTTCATTTAGATATCACAGCTCTTCACTAACTCTCCTTTATCACAGACCCAACCCCTTTCACTGGCAGGAAGTCTCCTTGTCCTTAAGAAGCAATAATTCCTTTCACTATTTGGCTTGTCTGGGAGTTCACTCTAGCTACCCAGACCTTCTGTAACTTTTCTGACTGAGAATTTAAGTTCTCCCTCAGAGCAGTTTTAATATATTTAGACAATGGGGTTTCTGTTCTTCTCTCTGTAGAAGTATTTTTCTGACTATTGCCTGTCAAGAAACACTGACTCCCAAATGTCTCCTCCCTCAGATGCCAAACCTTCTGGCTACTGATCCAGATGTTAGAAAGACCAAACAGCAAAAGACCTATTTGCAAAAGACCCCTTTTTCCTCCAAATCAGCTGTTTTATTTTCCCTCTCAGCTGATTCTGGCCAATCAGAGACAAAGTAGAGCAACTAATCACATAAGCTCTTCTCTCCAGGGAAGATTACCTCTTAAACTTCCTGACTCTCTGATACAAGCAGCATCTGAAAAAGCCTGCTTTTCTGTGCAATCTATCACACAAGTCCTCTGCGGATGATTGGAGTGAGCACATAGGTTTGTATGAGAGAATATGGTCCTTAAGGTATGTTGGTGACAGGCCATACAGGGCTTTAAAGGTCAATGCCAACTCCTTGAATTGAGCCTGGAAGTAAATTTTGTAGGATCCAACATTTTGATCTACCACAGCACAACTGTGGCAGAAGGAAAAAAACACTCATCAATTGATGTCAGAGCTCTTTCTAGGCACGAGAATGTAACCCCTGCAAAACAGTGATTGTCAAACTTTTTATTTGCTATGGCAGTGGTTCCAACCTGTTGGTCATGGAACCCCTATAGGACTAACATGATTAGATTGCTGCTTTTTGCAAGATCTGTTATTAGTGCACATGTATAGAGAGACTCTCTTTGAAAACAAGCTGAATGGAGCACCAAGATCCAGTGGTGGAATGGATTTCTCCTTATTTCTAACCCTTGTTTCTTTCTTTCTACAATAACTCTCCTGGTGTTTAGCTTGATTCTTTTTCCAGCTTTCTTGATCGGCTGCCACTGACCTTGCTTTGAACCAATGGAATCATAACTGGCTTCCCTTCTTCCTGTCACATATTTGTGATGTAATGTGTTTTCCAGCTTAGTGGCTCCCATGTGGATCCGGGGTCTGGAGGGTCTAAAGACTGCTGTGCTATGGAACCCCTGTGTATCTACTGATGTGTGGAGTGCAACAGGTTAAGCCTCACTGATAAACCCAACCAGACAGAATCCACCCTTGTAGTATCCTGTGAGGAGTGGTGGATGGGGTAACCTTACCTATCAGATCACCCTTCAGTCCTGCTCAATAGCCTGCATACAGGGAACTCTGGTAGATTAATAACAGATCCCTTTATTGCTTCCAACTGGGAGGGGAAATTTACAGATGTAAAATACTAAGAATTTCTTGAAGACTGTAATCCACCAACAGAACAGGACCTAAGTGAGGCTCCTCCCTTACAGGCCTCGTGGGGGGGGGGGGAGAAACTAGTTCTTGAAGGCTCACTTAGAGGTATACACACACACACATATACATGACAACCCTGGAACTTACTCAGTGTTTTCTAGTGGCTACACCTTGGAAGGGAAGAAAAATAAGGGTAGGCAGATTGTCATTTAGGAAGCTTGTCTGCCAGTATTGATTTTTCTGTGGAACCCCTGATAAGCTTCCCAGGAACTCCAGGGGCTCCAAAACACAATTTAAAAACCATTATTGTAATATAACCTTTCCACATATATAAAGAAATAGCACTGCTATGACTTCCATAATAAAATTTCCCATTGTGATTATAAAGCAATTTAAGATACCTGTCCCAGTGACTGCCAGTCTAAACTAGCACTTCCAATGTATACGTGCTGTTTATCCACAATCCAGAATGAGGACTGAAGATGGCCTTTGTTATAAGCAGTCATGTTTATATACATCACTTCTGCACCTAGGGAAGAAGAAGAAAAATTTTATTAAAGATAATTTAAACCATGGTTTATATAGTAAAACAGAACTAGGGATTTCAGAGACTGAGTGTTACAATGCAATCCTACAAACACTTTGCTGGGAGTAAGCCCCACTGAACAGACCCGATTGAGACACTGAATAGATCCATACTCTTGCAGATGCCATGGATCTTCCTGCTCATGTCAAGCACTACTGCAGTTTTTTCTGCTGCCTATTACTGGGGAGGATGGGGGACCATTCTTGCTCAGAAGCCACAGGATCCTCCAGGGGAAACTAAAAATAAAGGTAATCTGTTGATAATATCTGTTGCGAGAAACAGGCACGGGGGAGGCTCTGAGGCAACTGCCTTCTAGACTGAATAATGTCTAACCTCCACTCTGGTCTCTCCTTTAGATTCTTTAAAACCTAGCCACCCACAATCAAACAAAGAGGGGGGACACAAACTTTGACTAAAGGATTGGTAGCATGTCAGCTATTGAGCTCCCTAAAGATCTCTTATTTGGAAACCTGCTAGACCAAGGCTGTACTTATTTATGTAAATAGAAATCATTTTTCCTAGATATTTGACTAGACAGCCAGGACACAGATGAAAATTTATTTAATAAAAAATAAAGTATTTAATAGGGTAAATGATTTGTATAGATAACTTCAATATAAAAGTAAAACTGGTACTCAACTTCACCCCACAAAGGTTACAGACTCTCTGCAATGAGAGAAACTACTCCGTAGCTGAGTCTCAAGTAAAGCAAATAAACCTTGAAGGGAGAGCTGATTTTGATTTCTTCAGACAGGTTACCTGAGCAGGTTCAGTAATACTCTTTTTTACCTCAAAGAGCTCCTTTCCACAGAACTGGTATATAGGGCTGGCACAAACCAGGACAATGATGGTTTATATTTTAACATAAACTACGAACTTTCACAAACTTTTCCAGTTTCTTAAACCAGTTCATGGTTCATTCAGTTTGTGAATGTGGGAGGTGGTAGAACAGCTCTCTCAGGAATTAGAAATGCCAAACAGGGAGTCTTTATCAGGCTCTCCTCCACCCACCTTCCAAGTTTGGTGAAGATTGGATTTGGGATCTCTGAGTTATGCCCCCCCAAAGTGTGTACCCCCAGGAAAGCTCAGATCTAGCCTCCCCTTAAATCAGCCATGTAGTAAGCAGTTCTTCCTAAACTAACTCCTCTCTTTTCCTGCCACAAAGTGAAAGCAGCTGAGTCAGGGTGCGGTATAAATACAATCTGTTTCCATAGAGCAGAATGGTAGCTCCGTGGTTGGCTCTCAGAGCTGCCAATCAAGCTATGGACAACTGCTATGGGTGTTTCTAGGGCTCTCCACAAGTTCAACCCCAGCATTGCCTAGGAATTGATTGAATTGGCACCAGGCTGTTTGGAGAACAAGAACCTAAAGACACAGGCGTCAACTATGGGGGGGCTCGAGCCCCCCCCAAATTTCCCGGGGGGGCTCAGCCTCCCCCAGCAAAACGGTCGCTTGCCTGCCTGCCTGCCCGCTCGTCAGCCCGCCCGCCAGCCCACCGGTCGGCAGCTGCTGCCTCTTCCCCCCGGGCCTGGCCTGGCCACTCCTACCTCCATGGAGCCAGCTGGGCAAATGCCCAACATGCTGGCGTCACCTGGAAATGATGCCAGCACGCTGGGCACGTTGCCGGGGCAACACTTTAGCAATCGCCCCAAAACTCTATGGCACCATAGAGTTTCAGGGCAATTGCCAGAGCGTCACCCCGGCAACGTGCCCAGCGTGCTGGCGTCACTTCCGGGTGACGCCAGCACGCTGGGCATTTGCCCAGCTGGCCCCACGGAGGCAGGAGTGGCCAGGCCAGGCCAGTCTCGAAGGGGGGGGAGAGGCGGCGGGGACATGGTCCTGGCATGCGCGCGTGTAAAGCGTGTGCACACATAAGAGCCCCCGCCCCCCCAGGATTTCTAAAAGTCAACGCCTCTGCCTAAAGAGGTAAGTCAAACAGAATAGAGGGTTTAGTTTCCCCCCCCCCCTTTTGTCCCTTGTTTGGAGAACAAACTACTCTAATGAATCAAATGAACCTCCATGTAAAAAACTGGTTTGTTTTTGGATTCAGGAATGACACGACAAAATGAACTGGTTTGAAATGAACCACAAATTGGCTTGGTTCGTGCTTGAACCACAGTTCATTTCTTGGTTCATGCCCATCCCTTCCAGTATGTGTAAGTTAGGAATGACAGACCCTTGACAGGATGCTTGTTTGTCACACTAAAGTAGATGTAAACATTTACTGTGTGTGGCCAAAGGCCATTAAAAAGTTCATCTAAAAAAAAACACAGATAAAACATAGGAAGACTTAACAACAATAATCAAGGTAAGGTGCCACACAATTAAAACATATTACAAAACTACAGGCTTTAAGTTTCAGACACCACTTTTGCACATATTTTCTTGCAGCCAGAGTATATAGAGTTGTCATATATGTAACATATGAGTCTATGGTCACAAGAAGTATGTAGACCCATATGTCACACTAAAACAAGCTTTCTTCCCTAAGTTCACCCTAAATTCTAATTAAAAGCCACCTCCCCCCAAAGCCTGGCTCTGGGTTCTCAATCAAATCAAGCTTGAACTCTCCCTAGAATCTAAAATGACGAAATTGAGACTATTGTACTTGGGTCACATTATGAGAAGATAAGAGTCACTGGAAAAGACATAATGCTAGGACAGGTTAAAGGCAGCAGGAAAAGAAGAAGACCCAACATGAGATGGAGTGACTGAATCAAGGAAGTTACCACCCTTAGTTTGCAAGACCTAACCAAGGCTGTTAACAATAGGATGTTTCAGAGGTAATGAATTCATAAGGTCATGATAAGTTGGATGAGACTTGACGGCATTTAACACACACACACCCAAGCTGAAACTCTTATCTAGAAATGCAAAATCCAAGTCAAACAAAACAGTTTTTCTACATCCCACTTAAGGTAAGGCTGGCTTACCCCTCCTGTCCAGTGGAGTTCTGTGGGCTCTGATTGGCTGACAATCACTTGGATTTGTATGAAACTAAAATCACAAGGATTGGTTCAGAGACCTGGAGGAGAGGCGGGACTTTTGAGAATGATTGCCATGTCCTAAGAGCACCCGTGTTAGCCCTGATCTCTACATTTTCCCAAGAACTTTTCTTAAAATAAGTTTAGCAGTGCTTCAAGCAAGTGATCATCCCACAATGTGTACTTGTTGCCTGCCCACCCCCCCTCATCAGCCTCACTCTCCTCCAGCTTGCCAATGCTTGCTTCCTTGGAAACAGCTGAGAAGGGCAGGGTCAGTGCCTTCCCAGGCTCCTGATAAGACATGTCTCCCTGAAAGTCCCAGTCATCCTCAGAATTGCCTCCACTGCTCACCAGAGGCTCCTCCTGGCCAGCTTCCACTTCATTGACAGGGCTCACCTCCTCTACCCCACCCCCAGGTAAGGAGGGCAAGGAACACCACCCCTGAAGGTTTGGGGAGTTGGGTGACCCCAGATAGGCACAATTTAACATACCGGTTCAAATAAAAGTCATGTGATCTCTTAATACATTAATACCAGGGGGCTAACTGGAAAATCACACTGCTCACCTCAGAACATGGATGAACCAGCAAAAGTACACTGTGCATTACAAGCCAGGAAAAAGTGATTAAAATCTGATGCACTGCAGATAGCAGCTTCTCCCAACTAACAATTGAGATAGTGTAATTTACCTCTTTACTGAGCAGAAGAAAGCTTTTGGAATCTTATTTGACAAAAAGAATGCTGGTAGCGTTATACACATGAACTGCCAAAGCATAAGCACAGAAGCAAGTGCTTTGTGATTGTTGTGGTGCTTTGGAGATGTCACCTGGCACTAACCAACACACACACAAAGCTATATTAGAATCCTCCATACAGGAAGGAACAAGAACAAATGGAAATGTTGACTGACTGTAAAAGTAGTGTGTGTGTGTGTGGGGGGTGGAAATTACTGGATCTTTCTCCAAGCACAAATTTGGGTAAATTTATTCTTACCTTCTCAATGTATACTATTCAACTATGCCATAATACATCGGCAGGTTTTAACAAACTTTGAGGACATCTGTTTGAAAGGGGTACCATTTACACATGTTTAACTTCTTATTCAAGGCCTTAGTACTTTGGGAAGATGTTGTGGGTTCTTTGTTTGGGCACATGCTTTACACACAGAATATGCCAGGTTCAACCCGTGTCATCTCCAGATAAAAGATTTCAAGTAGTAGGGTTGGAAAGTCTGGGACCAATTTCCTACGAGCAGCTGTGCTGCTGTCGCTCTTCCATTTGCCCCGGTTACACTGATCAATTTCACACTATTCACCCCACGGCCCCAATTTGACCCTCATCTCCCCCAGATTTCCACCATGTCTTCTCGATCCTGTTTTTTTAAGACCGAGAAGACACGGGGGAGATCGGGGGGAGCTACGGGCTAAAATTTGGCTGCGTGGCAAATAGTGTGACATTGACCAGTGCAACTGGGGCAAATGGAAGAGCAGCCGTGGCACAGTTGCTTGTGGGAAATTGGTCTGGTTGAGACATTGGACAGCTGATAATGGTCAGATAATACTGAGTTAGATGGACCAGTGGTACAGCTTGGAAGCAAGAGGGGCAATTTATAGCCTATAATTTTATTAAAGAACATTAACAAGTAATTAAGCACAATAAGACGTGCAGGGGGAACATACATCAACTGCCCCTTTACAGGATCAGTCAAAGGAAGGACATAAATGGACTGAGCAGCCAAAGCAACCTTCCTGCACAAGTCACCATCCTGCTAACAGTCCCACAATTTTTAAACTATATGTTTATTGGCATAGGGAGAAGTGAGATGGATTTACCTTTAAAACAACTCTTGTTAATAACCATGTCCTTCTACTGGTTCTTATTGTGCACCTTCTTATTTTATCAGTGTCCTGCTAAATCTCATCATGTAAGAAGACCCCCTCCCTCCAGATACACACAGGTGTTCACCTATGTTCTTCCCCGTCATTTCCTGAGTCTCGTAATGTTTATCTTTGGCAGTACTGGCTCATCAGGCTTAGTTGTTTCAGTATAAGTATCTGAGAGTGAAACTGGAATCAATTATTCCACGACATAGTTTGATTTCAATGCAGTAATGCTCTTCTCATGGTAAATGCAGATAATTCAGTGAACGGCATAGACTTTATATAATTATCTCATATTTATTTAAATATTTGTATTCTACTTTTCTCCCCCAGGGGATGCAAACCAGCTCCCAACAGTAAAATAAAACTATATAAATAAACCAACAACAGACAAAACACCAGTGTGGTGTAGTGGTTAAGACTGTCAGATTAGGATATGGGAGATCCAGGTCTGAATCCCCCCCCTCATGCCATGGAAGCTCGTTGGGTATCATTGGGCCAGTCACAGGCTCTCAGCCTAACCTACCTCATAGGGTTGATGTGAGGAAAAAAACTGAAGCAGGGTATAAATGAAATGAACAAATTACTTGGAATATACTTCACTACTTCAGTGGTTTTCAAGATCATGATTAGTGGCCTTATTAAAAGTGGCAAACGTTAAGAGTAGTGCAGTGAATGTTTAAAACATTATCTTTGGCAGAAACCATGCATTTATAAATACAGATTAATCATCTAATGTGGGATATATTCCATTGACACAGAGATAAAGATTAATTGTTCCAGAGATTTGGCTCTCCCTACTTGGTTGTTTGTTGAAGGGCTGGAAATATTCCAAAAGTTCCATTAACACAGTCCCTCTGCGCTCAAATGTAAAAACAGCAATGTGCGCACCAACTATACTGTTGGCAGAGTAATTAACACAGCCATGGTGCACAACCTGATTAAAGAGTAGATAAAGGTTTATTCAGGAATTAACATACTTGACAGGAAAGAGGAGAGGCAGAGTTGAGCTCTAAGTACATCTCTAGACTGAGCGTGGCACTTCCGAGAAGAAGGGGGAAATTGCCCTAAGAGTAGCAATCTGGAGACAGACAAGGAATGACACTTAACAGGAGAGAAGGTGCTGACCTCACTAGCCTATCAAATTGACGTCTTGCTGCTCCCTTCAGGGCATTCTTCTCTTCTTCTTTGTACACCAGACATTGCTTTTTCCAACAAATACAAGGCTATTACAGTGTACCTTTGACTCAAATGTACTTATTTGTACTGGAAAATGTACTGGAAAATGGGGTTGTTCAGGAATATACTTGAAGCACAGTTTTAAATCCCAAAATGATAAATACTATAGAACAATTTCCAACATGCAGGAAGCCCCCGCCTAAGGGGTGTGTGTGTGTGTGTGTGTGTGTGTATGTGTGTGTGTGAGAGAGAGAGAGCATGAATGTGTGAATGAGAGTGTTTTAATGCATACAGGGGCTTCCATCCTGTATTGTTCCAGTCAATCATGAAACTCTCTTAACTATACCTGAACAAATCTCTCCTCTCAGCCTAAAGTAAGTCACAGGAGCTGTTGTCAGGAAGGTCTTCTCTATGTTGCAATGATTCATAAGAGCCGTAAGTAAGAAATTAAAAAACGTCCTGAGTTTTGTGTATCAATATTCTCGTTAGTAATCTCTGTTAACAGCCATCTTTCTACTTACCAGGGGCAAATGCCCCAGACCCTATGGGGAAAGGGATGTCCTGCAGCTCACACCTGAGCCCTCATTTGTGATACTTTGGAGATGGTAAGAAACAGTAGGAGTCTCTAGCCCTGGTTTTCATTTTCTCTATATCTCTGTGCAAATGAGAGAAAAGAGTTTCTTTCCCAAGACCCATGCAATTTTTGGTTAGTGATAGAGAATCTCTGTTAGTGCTGTTGTTACTCAGTCTTCTTTGTGATACAGAATTACAGCTCTTTGGCTCTGGACTCTGCAGAAATCTAGAGATTAATTTAACTAAACTTTTGTGATAAGCTTGGACTAATGAAATATAAGTTTTCTTCAAACACATTATTCAGAATTACAGCTTCTATCAATATTAGGTTATGTTGGTAATATTTCTACCTGGGCACCCATAGGACATGTTTTATCTTTCACATTTTTATCCTTTTAGTCTTGTCTCGCATTCACACACATATACCCCTCTTAGACTTGACATTTTGTTTGCTGCTCCTTTCTGATCATCTGGGTATTTATTTTTTGGCTTTCTTTTCCTCCCCTCTTCCATATTTTTATTATTTTATTAAAATTGTAAATGAGGCAAAAATAAAAATAGAGAAATACATCAAATCAGACTGTGCTCCCCCCTCTGTTACCTGTACAGAAAAGCCCTACTGAATAATTCAGTTTTGCATAGTGTGCAAAAAGCCAGGAGAGTGGGAGCCTTCCTGACCTCCTCAGGCAGGCCATTCTCTAAGCCACGATGAAGAAAGCCTGTGTATGGGCAGTTGTTGATTTTGCCCATTTACAGGTTGGTACCCGCAGAAGGCCTTACTGACATGAGCGAAACTGGTGTGGTGGAGCATAGATGGAGAGGTAGTCCCTCAGATAACAGTGACCAAGGCTAATATCCAATACCTTGATGTAAGCCAGGTAACAAATGGGCAGCCAATGGAGTGTCTGCAGAATGGAAGTAATATGCATACTCTAGATCCAGATAATAGCCAAGCCACAGCATTCTGCACCAGTTGGGAGTTTCTGAACTGACTTTGAGGGGAGGTCACTGTAAAATACATTGCAGTCTCAGTGTTACTGTGGTGTGTGTCCAGGTGGCTAGATGTTAAGGTAAGGGGCCATCGTGACTGTATTAGTAGAAAGCATTTTTTTTGCAGCTGCATTAATTTGCTTCTCCAATAACAAGGTTGGATACAATATGACCCTAAGGCTCTTAACTGAGTCAACAAGGGTCAGTTGAACTCCATCAAAAGTAGTTAGAACACTGTCCCTCAAGAACTCATTGAGTAAACAAGTATTTCTTTTTATCTGTCCTGAATTACACATCATCTTCACTGGGTGCCCTCAAGCTCTAGTATTATTGGAGAGGAAGAAAAGTTCTCTCTCTCTGCTTTCTCCACCCCATAGCTAATTTTATAAATCTATCTCATGTCTTCCCTTGGCTGCCTTTTTTCTAAACTGAAACATCCCACCCTCTCCTCATAGTAAATCAACCAATTCTATGTTCCCAAACTTTATATCTAAAAGTTTCATATACACAGCTTTGCTTGCACTGAAAAGGAAAGGTGAGGAAAATACCATTTCATATTAAAATAGATACCAGCAGTATACCGCATAACCAAATATGGTCAATTACAGCATGCTGCTGAGACAATTGCAGTTATAACAAGGATGATTTTGAGGGATTCTGTCAACTTTGTTTACCAGAAAATGTTGCTCCAAGTAACTGATTATATTTGCTGTGCATGTGTTTCAGGTAGCTAAGCTATTAAGTGTGTCAATCAAAATCTAACATAGAACATCTATGAAAATAAATAAAAGCTTGGAAAACTGATGGTTTTTACTTTGTACAGTGCCTCAGGAATCTTCTGATTGAGAAACAGTATAAAAATAATTTCAGTAAAATAAATGAAAAATATAATTAGACTTTGGCAACTATATGAAAAGTGCTTGCTTTATACTTCCAGCTTGAACAGTAATGGAAAGAGGCTCCCTCCCTTTTCCTTAGAAATATAGCTTTCACAAAAGAAAGACATTTTTATATGATATCTTTGGCAAAAATAAGCAGTACAAGAGAATTGTTTGATATAACTCTGATATGGAGAGTCTTGTATTCTGTCATTGCTATGGCTGACCTGCTGCACCTAATTTTAATACATAACTATTATAATGTATAAATATTAAATACATAAAAATTTCAACTCCCTAGCTACTATGAACAATAAAAGACATGCCACAAAGAGACCAGTGTGAAATAGTGGTTAGAGTGCTGAATTATGAACTGGGAGACTCAGATTCAGATACCCACTTGGCCATGTTTACTGGGTGATCTTGGGTCATTCATTCTCTCAGCCTAACCTACTTCACAGAGTTGTTGTGAACATAAAATGGGAAGGGAGGAATCTTGTACACTGTCCCAAGGTTCTAGGAGGAAGGAAAGGATGAAAAATGGATAGGGAGCACCAGAATCTGTTAAAAATGCTTTGAGCATGAAAACATGAGCAAACATATAGACATATGGTATGATATAATACAAGTATGCTGCTTGAGTTGCAAGTAAAATATTAATTCACAAAACTCTGTAAAATAAAACAACAAAGTTCAAAAGTAAGATCTAGGACAGCAAATAACATTATATAACTGAATGGGGGTCCTATCATTATCAGCTGTATCACAATATTTGATATTATAACTAGAACTGCAGTACGAAACCCCTTGGATAGAAGGTCTATTGAAATCAACTGAACTTAGTTCAAAATTTTTATTTTTAGTAGTACTAGGACTGCCATGTTTCTGGTGGGGGTGGGGGTGGGGGATCTCCTGTCCCCCAGCTCCTGTTTCCTTCTCTGGCAGTTGGCAGGAGAAAAAAAAATCAAATTGCTGTCAGCACAATGGTGTTATATCACTTCTGTGGAAAACCCAGAAGTCTCCACTAGGGTTCCTAGAGTGAACTGATGTCACTTCACACACACACACACACACACATACACACACACACACACACACACACACTGACACCTCCCATTTCTCCCCCCCCCCCCCAACTTCTGCCGATTGACAGCTGATGGCTGGCAGCTCAGAGTGGTACACTAATAAGGAGAATAAATAATCTGATAAAGTTCCTCATCAAAGGCTCCTAAGTAAGCTCAATAGACATGGGATAGAAGGGCAAGTCCTTTTGTGGATCAAAAACTGGCTAATTAACAGGAAACAGAGAGTGAGTATAAATGGGCAATTTTCTCAGTGGAGGGAGGTAAGCAGTGGGGTACCACAGGGATCAGTACTCGGTCCGATGCTTTATAACTTGTTTATTCATGATTTAGAGTTGGGAGTAAGCAGTGAAGTGGCTAAATTTGCAGGTGACATGAAGTTGTTCAGGGTGGTGAGAACCAGGGAGGATTGTGAGGCACTCCAAAAGGATCTGTCGAGGATGGGCGAGTGGGCATCAACGTGGCAAATGGGGTTCAATCTGGCCACTGTGTGTCAGAGTGTTGGACTGGATGGGCCACTGGCCTGATCCAACATTGGCTTCTCTTATGTTCTTATGAATGCTAACCTTTCAGCAGGTATAGTAGAATGAAAAGCAAAAAAATAAGACATAGGTTGTGCACATAGTTGTCATTTTCCAGATGGGGCCTGGAGTTATAACTGATCTCCAGACCCAAGTGATCAGTTCCCTTGAAGAAAATGGCAGCTCTGGAGGGTAGTCTATGGTGTTACAGCCCTGCTGATTTCCCTTCCCTCCCTAAATTCTGCCTTCCCCAGTAGGGTTGTGAGCCTCCAGGTGGGGCCTGGGGGTCTCCCGCTTTTACAACTCATCTCCAGCTGAAAGAGATCAGCTCCCCTGGAGAAAATGTCTGCTTTGAAGGGTACCATGCTGAGGCTCCTCCCCTCCCCAAACCCCACCCTCTCCTGGATGCACCCCCAAAGTCTCCAGGTATTTTCCAACCCAGACTTGGCAACCCTATTCCCCAGGCACCTCCCCCAAATCTCCAGGAATTTCCAAAACTTGAATTGGCAACCCTAGTGATGTGCACCAAAGATTTAAATTATCTCCTCATATTCTCAGCCCTATAGAACTATTTAACTCTAACAACTAGGGTTTTGTGTAAAGGCCAGAGTTACATAAGCTATTGTAAACACTACACTTTAGGAACCTGAAACAGATTTTACAGAGAATCAGAACTGGGATTTAATCCTGGGAAAGAACTGAAGAGAAGATAATTTATGTTCAGTTTGTTGAGATGAGCTCAGTAAGCTCAAGGTCACATTAAAGGCCATATCTGGAATAAACAACTAGCTGAAAACCATAGTGAAATATAAACTGTTACTCTAATTTTTTTTACATTACATCTTCAGTATTTGGTATTTATGTTTACTATTTGTACAGTAAAATTGCCAGATGAGACACTCTGTTTTCTGTCTGAAAGTCTACTGCATGTGTTTCACAGTAGACGAACAGCGGATTGAAGCAACACACACATGCACACACAAACCACTACTGGTCTGAAATATGATCCTAGTAATCAGCATGGATCAAGGAAAGGTAACACAAACTGAGCAAAAATCCACAATAATGTCTAACTTTTCATACAAATGGATTATTCTTTGGAACGCCTATTATCTGCTCAGTAAATAATGTTAAAATATTGCTGGTGGAAGAAGGCAAGGACATCTTTTTCATTATAAAATATCTGTTTTCCTATTTATCAATAAAATACAAAAATAATTCTGTCAGTGAAATTAAATGAACAAAACAAGGATTGTATTGGGTACTGCATACTGTTAGGGTTACATTCAGAAAAGTGGCTTTGAATGCAGCTTGATCTGGCAAAATCAGCAGCTGAATCTTTCACAGTATGGAAATAACCCTTATCACCTGTAATGTCTGCATATCAAGCTCTGTTAAAGACACAGGACTAAGTTGACAGTATTAGATACTAAGGATATTTTGAATCTCTGATTGATCTCCTGATGCTATCAAAAATTCAGCTGAAAATATCTTATCAAGATGTTAGAAGTCAATCATATAGTAAGTTACGTAATACATTTCAAGGTATCTATGGTTGCCAACCTCCAGATGGCTCTGCACACCATACAAATCACTTCCCCTGGGAAAAATGGCAGCCTGGGAGGGTGGGCTCCATTGCATTACGTCTCTTCTGGAGTCCCTCCCCTCTCCAAACTCCATCCTCCTTAGTCTCTGCCCTAAAATCTCCAGAAATCTCCCAACCTGAAGTTGGCAAGCATATATTTCACTGACCTTGCCATTTCATTATCTGGGTTTCCTCTCTCTATACTCCTTATAGTGTAATCGTAAGAGTATTAGATTAGGATCCAGGAGAATCTCCAGTCTGTCATGGAGGCTTGCTGGTTGACCTTGACTCTCAGCCTAACCTACCTCATAGGATTGTTGTGAGGATAAGATGGAGAATGGGAGAAGGTTATTAAGCCATTTTTGGTCCCCAGTGGATAGAAAAGTGGAGTATACATGCAGTAAATAAATAAATAAACATCGCTGCACTTTACTGCTGCAACACAAGCAATAGTGGCCATTTTCACACAAATAACAAGCAGAGTGAAGGGCCCTTGAAATGGAATGTGCCGGAGTGCTACTATGTATGGTGATTCACCATTAGTGTGACCATATGGCTTTAGTACTGTAAAATACTTTTTTCTGCAGTTGTTGGTTAAGTGGGAAAAAATGTAGTGCTTGGCCACATGGAGCACCTGCTATGCTCATTCAGTTTCAATAGGCCTTTCCTGAGCTTATTGTTCATGTGAGCTGGGGTAGAGATATGAATGCCTGGGAAAAGAAATGGAAAACAACTGGTGTAGCGGGGATTTGTTATTTTCCCTCTCTTGCTCCAATTCTTCCAACTGAAACATCACAGGAAAAACTTAGCAAACACCCCCCCCCCCCCCCCGAAGCCCACTATTCTCCGGAACAATTCTGGCTTGTTTCTGGGCCTGCACACCTCTAGCTAGGAGCAGTTAAATGCTCTGCTTCATCTGAGGTTCCTAGATAACCGGTTCCACAACACCCACAATCTATGAGAGATCTTGCATTAGAACCATAGTCCACCACACATATACAAGCACAATGTACACATATACAAGCACAGTGTATCACAAAAAAAGTGTCAACATTCAAATATGGAAGCTCCATGGGAATGTAGGAATTATTTCCATTTTTTTCCTTTACAGCTTTTTTCCTTTACCTCTTTTTAAAAGAATATTGTTTATCTAACTTTCCACATTATTTCCTCATTCCAGGTTGACTTACCCTTATTCTGTTGACCACCTCATCACAGGATCTGGTTTCCCATTTCCCTGCAAAGTGAATGAGAAAATGAGCGTGGTTTTGATGTTGCTGGTGAATTCAAAATATATCTAAAGTGGGAGTTGTCATTATATTTCACCTCCCACCTCCCAAAGAGATCTAATGGCTTGGGTATGGGCTTCAGAAGAAATGATGGAATAATAGCAGACAAAACAGAGTATGCCTCTAACAACAGTGGGACTTTGCCTTGCAAGAATATACATTCCCATAGAGTATTTCAAATATTGAATGTTGACACCATAATTTCTAAAGCCTTGCTGACCCAAATATACCTTGCTGAGTATGTAACATCAGAGCATATGCTGTCAATGCATGTAAAATTGGGCACAGTGATCAAAAGAGGAAAAACAGAAGTCACACAAAAGCAGATTACTAACAATCACACAGTTGTTATTCCATGTGCATTTTCCCGAAAACCAAAGTTAAAATATACATATTATATGAATTTTGTTTTTAAAATGTATGGGATGAGATGCTGGATGGGTGGAGTGTATTACATTATGACAGGGGTCCTTTCGTAGAAAAAGAGGTGCAGGAGCTCAGTAGCATAACTCATTAGCATAACTAATTAGCATATGCCACGTCTCCTGACATCACCAGAAGTGTGTCAGAAAGGGAACGTCAGTTTCAGCCCCATTATATCCTATGGGCCATTGAAATCAATGGCAAAAATTCATAGGGTATATGAGGGGCTGGAGGAAAGGGGGTTTGAGAGAGAGGCTCCACATTTGCAGGGTAGCTGCTGGGGCCTCTCCTTGAAATACCTATTAAGTTTCAAGAAGATTGGACCACGGGGTCCAATTCTATGGGCCCCCAAACAGATTGTCTCATCCCCTCCATTGTTCTCTATGGTGGGAAAAAATGTTAACTTTTTTCCTACCATAGAGAACAATGGAGGGAATGGGGACAACCTGTTTGGGGGCCTGTAGAATTGGACCACCTGGTCCAATCTTCTTGAAACTTGGTGGGTATTTCGAGGAGAGGCCCCAGCAACTACCCTGCAAGTTTGGAGCCTCTCCCTCAAACCCCCTCCCCTCCAGTGGCTTTTAAAGTTGCCACCGAATTTCGGCGGCAATTCGGCGGCGAGCTGAATCAGATTAGAGAATCTGAGTCAGCCCATGGCTGCCCTACTGGCCAGTCCTGAGCTGGCGGAGCTTTGCTCTGCCTCACTCCGGCCCCAACGGACCCCTGCATTATGATCCTTCCAAAGTAATTAAGATACTTATTTCTCAACCTGGCTCCATGTGTGGATACTTAAATCTAAAGACTGGAGCCATGGTTAGACAGAACTTTTTATAAACCCGAGAAAAGCCCCAGGTTTGCAGAAAAATCTGAAATCTAATATACACACACACACTTGGGGTTAAACACACACACACACACACACACCTCGATAACAGGAGTGCCCACAGCTTTAACAAATGAATGCCCTTAGTGGCCCTTGTTAGGCAACCACAATGGTATTGCCAGCCTTCAAACCATTATTTCTGTCAGTAAAAGGAATGGGGGAGGGGAAGGGACTTTTCCCTGGCTGTTTTGGCCTTTGAGGGAGGCTAGGTGGCTTGCTGCAGCCTGACTTACATGATTCAACCAGGTCCACCTGCTTACTGCTTTTCAATGGTAACTATACTATGAAAGCTAGTGTGATGTAGTGGTTAGTGTGATGTAGTGGTTAGTGTTTCAGAATAGGATCTGGGAGATACAGGTTCAAATTCCCACTCTGCCATGGATGGTCACTGGGAGACCTTAAGCTAGTCACACCCTCTACCTCACAGGGTTGTTGTAAGAATAAAATTGAGGAGAGGCGAATGATGTAATATCGAGAACGCTGGGATATAAATGAAACAAATAAATAAATGATAAATATAGCTGAAAATGGGGGAGTAGATAAAGGTGGGTGGGTAGGTGGGTGGGAAGGAGAGAAGAAAACATGGAAAGCTGAGGATGTGGGGCCTGCCAGAAGCAGGGAAGCAGTAAATAGTGTGAGAAAAGATATACAAATAACATAGATTAATAAGCACTAAACAAGGCATAATGATTGTATAGAACACTACTACCTGCAACTGCTAGTGGAACACTATTTAGAATTCAGAAAAGTAGTGCTGTGCAATGCTTACATCTGCATATTTTTCCAAAGAATTTTCATAAGGAAAGGTGTTATCCATGTTATCCATGTTTTCTACACTACAGACCAAACATTAAGAAGTTTGACACTTTTCCCTATAGGAATGTTGCCCCCTGTGTCAATCTATATAACGTAATACCAATAGGCCAAGTTGGGCTACCTTCGAATTATATTTCTGCCCTGTGAGGAAATCTGAAGTACCTATTTATGGTTGCCCATTCCCTCCTCTTGTGGAATTAACTAAGACAGGGGTGTCGAACTCCTTTGTTATGAGGGCTGGATCTGACATAAATGCGACCATGTGTGTCATAAAATGTAATGCCAGACAGCAGAGATATAAACATTATAAAGGACACAAACACAAATACTTTTTTATAATTTAAAATGCTTAAAACATGCTTAAAACATCAGCACTCTTGCAATATTTCGTTTATTTAACAGTATCTGATACCTGACACCTTTTGCTCTGAATTATTTCATCAAAATGTCGGTGCTGTTGCAATCTTGAGTATGCTGTTCAGGTGTGTATCTGTAAGCTGCAAACCTACTTTTGATTTATTCACATTCATCAAAGAAATCTCATGCTCAGAGTTCTGAGTCTAGGACCCAGGGAAACAAATGAAATGGCTGAGCAATTGAGAGAGTCTGGCGAAGCAAGCTATTATGCAGCAACAGCAACAGGAAGCAGGAGATGGCCAGTTCTAGTGTGTGCCTGATAGAAGCCCTCCAGGGCCCCTGGTCAGGCCCCTGGGCTGCATGTTTGACACCCCAGAACTAAGGCCTTCTTCTTACATTCCGCCGAGAGTATGGGAGCTAGGACAGTGCAGCTCTTTTGCAAAAGAAAAAGGGAGCAAATAACAGATGTCTCTGAGGCATTCTGAGACTAATTTGTTAAGCACTTTGCAGATAAAATCACCCCTAACGGGATACCACAATAACTACAGAGGCCATGAATTTTCCTGAGATTGTTATTGATCAGGTTTCTATGTGCACAGAATACTTAGAACCCTGTTTGTTGGATCCCTGGTTAGTAGCAGGTTATCTCAATAATGAGTCAAAAGGTCTATTTGGAGAATTACTTCCCAATGTCTAATTTACCATTCTTTACTCCAGATATTTCTGAATGAGGCTGATCACCTAGATCCTTTCCAAGGTGGTTTTCATGCTGTGCATGGCACAGAAACCACCCTAGTTTCCACGATCTACACTGGGGGAGGAGGGCGGTTGCATTCTTGCTGGTTTTCCTAGACCATTTAGCATTGTTAGTGCTATCAACCGTGCAGCTGTTCTAGCAGGAATGGGATTTGGTAGTAGCACAGTTCTGATCCATCCAAGAGGGCAGAAGGTGGTTTGTTGTTGTTGTTCAGTCACACAGACTAGTCCAACTTTTTGCAACCCCATGGACCACATCACGCCAAGCTCTCCTGTTTTCCGCCGTCCTCCAGAGTTTGCTCAATTTCATGTTTGTTGCATTGATAACACTGTCTAGCCATCTCATCCTTTGCCGTCCCCTTCTTCTGTTACCTTCAGTCATTCCCAGCATGAGGGTCTTCTCCAGTGAGTGCTCTCTTCTCACATGGTGGCCAAAGTATTTGAGCTTCAGCTTCAGTATCTGTCCTTCCAGGGAACAGTCAAGGTTGATTTCCTTTGGGATTCACTGATTTGATCTCCTTGCAGTCCAAGGGGCTCTTTTCTCCAGCACCATAACTCGAAAGCATCTATTCTTCGGTGCTCAGCCTTCCTTACGGTCCAACTCTCGCAGCCATACATTACTACTGGGATACCATCACTTTGACTATACGGACTTTTGTTGGCAGGGTGATGTCTCTACTTTTTATTATGCTGCCTAGGTTTGCCATAGCTTCCCTCCCAAGGAGCAGGCATCTTTTAATTTCATGGCTGCAGTCACCATCTGCAGTGATCTTGGATCCCAGGAACATGAATTCTGTCACTGCTTCCATGATTTCCCCTTCTGTTTGCCAAGGAGTGATGGGGCCGGAAGCCATGATCTTAGTTTTTTTGGTGTTGAATTCCAAGCCAACTTTTGTGCTCTCCTCTTTCATTTTAAGCAAGAGGCTCTTTAGGTCCTCTTCACTTTCTGCCATTAGAGTGGTATTGTCTGCATATCTGAGGTTGTTGATGTTTTTCCTGGCAACCTTAATTCCAGCTTGTGAGTCATCCAGGTCAGCATTTTGCATGATGTACTCTGCATATAAATTAAATAAGCAGGATGAAAGTATACATCCTTGTTGTACTCCTTTTCCTATGCTAAACCAATCAGTTGTTCCATATCCGGTTCTAACTGTTGCTTCTTGATTGTTATACAGTTTTCTCAGGAGACATGTGAGGTGGTCTGGTACTCCCATCTCTTTAAGGACTTGCCGCAGTTTGTGTGTGATTCACACAATCAAAGACTTTAGTGTAGTCAATGAAGCAGAGGTTGATGTTTTTTCTGGTACTTCCAGCGAATGTTGGCAATTTGATCTCTAGTTCCTCTACCTCTTCAAAACCCAGCTTGTACTTCTGGCAGTTCTCTATCCATGTACTGCTGAAGCCTAGCTTGTAGGATCTTGAGTATGACCTTGCTAGCATGTGAAATGAGTGCAATTGTGCGATAGCTTGATCATTCCTTGGCAATGGCATTGCCTTTCTTTGGGACTGGAATGTAAACTGACCTTTTGCAATCCTATGACCACTGTTGCATTTTCCAAATTTGCTGGCATATGGAGTGCAGCACTTTAATAGCATCTTTTAGGACTTTGAATAGCTCAACTGGGATTCCATCATCTCTGCTGGCTTTTCTGTTAGTAATGCTTTCTAAGGCCCATTTGACTTTGCACTCTAGGATAGGGTTGCCAGGTCTGGGTTGGAAAATACCTGGAGACTTTGGGGGTGGAGCCAGGAGAGGGTGGAGTTTGGGGAGGGGAGGGGCCTCAGCATGGTACAATGCCTTAGAGTTCACCCTTCAAAGCAGCCATTTTCTCCAGGGGAGCTGACCTCTGTCAGCTGGAGATCAGTTGTAAAAGCGGGAGATCCCCAGGCCCCACCTGGAGGCTGGCAACCCTACTCTAGGATGTCTGGCTCGAGGTCAGTCATCACACCGTCGTGATTATTGAGGACATTGAGATCCATCTTGTATAGTTCTTCTGTGTTCCTGGCCTTTGGAGCTATGGATTTCCTCACAGTTTGTGAAACCACAGGGAGAGATCATCTGGAGATAGAGAACTGTCATCAACATTCATATGATATTCAGCTCTCTCTTTTCACCCTATTCCAGGAGGGTGACAGCTGTGCTTAGTTGGTTTCTGAAAGCAGTGAGGGGCTGAATGAGGGTGAGCAAACTGGACCTCAGTCCACACAATAAAAGCATAGTGTGGACTGGGGTAATGTTGATCTGGGAATATGAGAAAAGCATGTTCTGGATAAGACTGTAATCCCCATGGGGAGGGGGGAGACAGGTTCAGAGTCTGGAAATGCACCTAGACTCCTGGGGTTGCTAGCAACCAGGTGGGGCTGGCAGTTCTCCTGTCTACAAAAGTGGCAGCTCCAGAAGGCAGACTGTATGAGCTCCCTTCTCCAGGAGTTGTTCTTTGCACTCTCAGCACAGGCCTTCCAAATTAAAGAGTTTTAAAAAAATTTCTGGAAGGTCTTTTAATTGAGTTTTTTTAATCCCTGGCTTTTGTCTTCTTGCATTTTATCCTCATGCCTGTATTTTATATTTTTTATTATTATGTACGAGTTTGAGCTAGGGGTGTACAGCAAAAAAAGAAAAGTACTTTTTGGATCTGGTTATATTGGAACTGAAAAATTTCAGATTTCTGGTTTCCAAATGCTGGCTCCCAATATTCCTAGTTAATCCCAAATGTTTCTAAGATTTTTCATGAGCCAGTTTTTGGTATCTTGAAAAATCCCAAATATATTTGGGAGAAAAATACTGAAAAGGTATTTTTGGATATATATTTAGTTTGGTTATATCTGAGCACACATCCCTAGCTTGAGCATCATTTGACAGAAAGGCAACACAGAAAAGTTTAAAATAAACTACACAGAAATATAAGGGCATAAACACAGGGTGTACAGAGAACTTTGGGGTAAAAGAAAGTAAAAGAAAAAAGGAGTAAAAGAGTAAAAGAAAAAGAAGTAAAGGGAAGTGAGAAACAGATGTGTACTGTGAGACGTGCCTGTGAGATGTGAGAGTACACTATGGGATGGAGAGAGAAAAGGTGGTAACACTTGAGTTTGGGCAGTGCTCTTTTTGTTAAAAAAAACATGCTAGTAGTGATACATAAGGTCGTGCTGATTTCCACCAAATCCTCTATCAGGTCGTGGGAGACACCCCCGCCCTGAAAGATGTGGCACTGAGTACCAGTAAGTACTGCCACACACACAAAAAGCACTGAGTTTAGGAAAATTAAAAATGAGGAGAGTGGTGACAAAAGATAAAAATTGTACTGTGGTGCAAAGAAAACAGAGCGTATACTGTGGAGTATAGTGAGAAATGGAGGATGAGCTGAGATGAGAGGATGAGAGAGAATGATTCAAAGGGATCTGTGATTGTACAGAGAAAAGACCTATGGGTTGCCAATTCAAAAAACATTGAAGAATGAGCTATAAAGAAAAAAAAACTGTATAGTAACAAAAGTGCTTTTCTGTGGTCTTTTCTGTGTAGTGATGCACCTTCTGAGTTAACAAAAACATAAAAACTAGAATAGTTCACCCCTCTCTACATCTATAGTCATGTCATATTAAACATTAGCCAGTAGTTATAGTACAAAATTAGAATTTTCAGAAATTAAGCAAAGAATAGTTTTGGTCTCTAGTGCATAACTTCTAGATTTTATTATTGAAATATGGAAAGCAGTAGCAAGACATATAAAATCAAATTTGTATTCAAAACAATGTGGCTCCTTCATTTTATTTATCAACACTGGGAATTTAACTGTGCTTTGAAAGTTTTCCTTTTAAAGAAATAGTGGGTTGGATCCAGACTAAATAGGCAGTTTTCACTGATCTCTCCTACCCAATACTCCCTCTAAGCTGTGGAGTCTTGTGAGCAAAAATTCTACTTTGTAAGCTACTGGCATTAAAATTATAAGCAAGTGATTTGGCTACTGCATAAATTATTTTGCTCTGGAATCATCCATCCGGATTCCAGTGAGCCAGAGGCTAAAAAATAGTAAGCTAGCTCAGTGACAGCCCCGTGATTATGGAACAGTCTTACCAGGGAGGTGTGGGACTAGCTGCGGCCGGTGTGATCCGTCCCTTTAAATGCGGGAGGAAACAGCACTTCCTCCCACATTAAAGGGCCATGTGACCACGGCCCAATTTATAACAAGCAGAAGGAATGGAGTTCTACTGTGGAGAAAATGAACTTAGGCTTGTTTGGTATAAATCTGCTATTTCTTATCATTAAAATTCAGCCATAATTTCTTTACCCTAAATCACTTTTAAATATAATGGTAGACTAAACAATTATTGCTGTGGAACATGGTTAGAAATTGCCATTCAAAATGACACACTTGATTATGGTGATGCTGCACTTGGCCAGGGGAAAAACTTGTGGATTCAGACAATTTGTCCCTTCATGGACATCATATTTCAAAAAAGACAAGGGACTGTAGGGCTCTAAGTCAGTTCAAATATATGCCAGGAGGCCAATTTGTGCAAGAACACTGCTCATATGAGTGTCTATCCATGTAAGTAGTATAACACGGGAACAACAAATTCACACAAGATGATGTATTATCTTCTGTAAAATAGGGACAATTCAAAAACAGTCATGTTTATCACATATCATTTTGGAAAATTAAAATCCCTTAACATTTGTGCCTATAATACATTTCTAGAAAAGTAACAGGGGAAAAATGCAGTTTCTCATTCTTAAAAGTTCATCCAGAAATTATCTGGCTTTTAATGATAATCAATATATTTTCAATGAAAACAAGAAACTTGCAAAGGATCTTGAATGGAAATTTGAAAATTTTAATCTCATAAAACAGAGGGATTTGTTCTCACATATCCACTGACAATAACTGCATGACTATTTAGATTACTTCCAATGGGTTTTTTATGTGTCTGGAGGAAGAAATGAATTTGAATATCAGTGAAATGCTAATCACCCCTATATGCAAGTAGAAAGAGATATGAAAGAGGGGGCTGAGCTTAATGGAAGAGTACATGCTTTGTATGTGAAAGGTCTCAGGTTCAAACCCCAGTTAAAGGGATCAGGCAGCAGTAGACTATGTGCAAGATTCCTTGCAGAGGCACTGCCAGTCAGACTAGATAACGCTGAGTTTGATAGATCAGTGGTCTGACTCAGTATAAAACAGCTTTATATGTTCATGTAAAACCAAGAAGTACACTTGACAAATAATCACATACAATTTTTTGGCATACAATTCCTAAAGAGAAAATAGTCTTTATGTTCTTCATACCTTTAATATTACTTTTCATTAAAGAGAGACATTTCTTCTTTTGTGTGTAGATACACAAACGCAGATCACAAGGATACCTTAGTAAACATAAAAATAATCATACAGAAGGGACAGCTGCACATCTTTTGTTCTCATGACAGGTAGCCCAGTAGAGCTCCAATAAAGTTTGATCAAATATGGCTGTGATCACATGCACAATTTGCCCCGACATAGGAGCGAATGCCAAGCAGGGCAAAGGATCAGCGCCAACATCTGGTAAGTGCCCCGCAGCTGTCAGCAACCCAGTTTGCTCCACCGCACATGCGGAGTAAACAACCACCTTGGAAAGTCCTCTAGCAAACAGGTTGCTACGAGCCACAGATGGACTTTCCTGCGTCTGATTGCGCCAGCACACTCCCATGATGTCGGGATAGTCTGATCAGGCTATCCCGATGCTGTGCCGTTGTTTTTCCCCCCTCACAGTATGAGCATCAGCGCACCCCTGCATAGAGAGACATGACAGTGGAGGTGCAATGCAGCGATCCCCTGGGTAAGCGCAGTGAAAACAAATGGTTAAAAAAAACCTGACTCACCCACAGTAGCATCTGATCATGCAGAGGCGGGCTGTGCCCACATCTACAATGCTCCATGTAATTGTGCAGCTGCGGGTCAACTTGCACCGGAGGGAATAGCCTCACTTCCCCTCCGCTTTATCTCACATGTGTGACCGCCACCTATGTGGTCCAAATATCTTCACCTTTTCTAATTATTTTGATTATTTTGTATTCTAGTTCTGATACTGAAGATTAATATTCCTTAAGAGATGACAAAGACTGTTCTAGTTTTAAATACCAGCTAATTTCCACTCAGTCAAGCAGTGGTACCATATTCTCAAGTGATTATGTTCTTAAGTTTAAAAAAAATACTTGTAAAATATCCACATGTAGATGTTTCCCTCAGCAAATTAATACCTGAATAGAATAACTGCAATAGAAATGGTAAACTCAACTTATTGTCTCAGATATTTCTATTTATTTATGAGACACATACTCTTTATGAAAATGGTAGTAAAGCAGAATTCATCATTGGTCAGTTACTAATACAAACATGCAGATTGTTCCCTAAATTTATAAAGACACATTAGCTCTGAATGTTCCAAGGGTATACTAGGTATTACATACAAGAAATACAACAACAACCCCTGTTTTTAACAGCCATCCTTAGGAAGGCTCATGGATGAAGAAGCATGTGAAATTAGAAAAAAAGGGCAGTCAAGGGAGTTCATGAAATCATGGATGGAAACAGAAAATAGTTCTCCAGTGCCTAGAAAAACATACTTTAAAGATATCTATAGTGCTTTTCTTACATTCAAAGGAACAGGAAAGGGAGCAAAATTGTAGGCAACTCTGGCTCAAACCTGCTACAAAATGTGAATAATCAATTGTACTGTTCTTGTCCCTCACCTGGAGCTGAATTCAGCAAAGAATATGATGTTTGCACTGAGGTAGTACAGGTGAAAGTGAGAAAACACAAAACCCTTATAGATATTCCCTTACCCTGTGGAAGCTACTGGGCAGCAAATCAGTTAATTTTGTCTTCCAGCCATGTCACTCTTTGTCAAGATGGTCAATATGCCATGCTTAGCCTGTCCTTCTGTACTAATGGAAAATTTCAGCTTTTCAACCTTGTGTTCTGGTTCAGCTTTTCTTATGATGGCTTAGATTACAGTTTTCTGAATCCAGAAAAGAACTGTGAAGGCTTTGTTTACACAGAACCCCTTGTTCATATCACGGCTTTGGATTAAGGCTGCAGTCCAACATCCATTTCAAAAGGGCGTAAACAAATATAACTCAATTCGCCCATATAAATACTCAGTTTAAAGAGATTAAAACATAACAGGACCAATCCAAACAGAAAGACATGAACAATGCTTCGAATGGATACTCAGGCATTTGTGAATCCCCAATGAAGAAGACGTTAAGAAGAGAAGCCAATGTTGGATCAGGCCAATGACCCATCCAGTCCAACACTCTGTGTCACACAGTGGCCAAAAATACCAGGTGCCATCAGGAGGTCCAGCAGCGGGGCCAGGACACTAGAGGCCCTCCCACTGTTGCCCCCCCAAGCACGAAGAATACAGAGCATCACCTGCCCCAGACTGAGAGTTCCTATGTGTGCTAATAGCCACTGATGGCCCTCGGCTCCATATGTTTATCCAATTCCCTTGTAGCCGCTGCCACCTCCTGTGGCAGTGAATTCCATGTGTTAATTGTCCTTTGGGTAGTTTGGAAGTTTGACTAAATGAACATCTGGGGAAGGCAGAGTCTAACAAACTGTAACATCTTCCTCTTCCTGATCATCAAGTCTGAGCTGGTGCTTGAATGTGAACCCGAGAGGGCATGACTTGGAGATGAAGTCCCTGAGACTATTAGTCCTCAGAGACTTCATCCATGTCTAAGTCCCCACACATTGTGCAGGTCATACATTTGATTTGATCTCCTGTACCAAGGCAAAGTTAAATAGTAAAAACAGGGAGATGTCTATAATTCTTTTATCATGGATGTCCTGGTCATCTCTGGATGTTTGAGATGTTCTGGATAGCTGTTATAAGGCACCTAGGCATTTCCTACAGAGCTCATTATCCCTGGTTTAAAGAGTTTCGTCTATGAAACAGTTTAGTTGACAGCTAGAGCCTTAAGTGGAGGAAGACATGATACAAATGTGACAGAACACTGGCTACAGCAACATTTTGTACCAACTTAATAGTAATGAAGGAAACTCATTTGTTTGTCACCACTGCATCTGTGTTGTTCAGAGGAGTCTTTTATAATAGGTATGTAAATAGCATTCAGACAATATAATAGCACTCTTCCAAGTTGGCTTGCTTGTTGTTAGCATAATGTTGAAGACTTCTAATTCTAGCAACACTGCTCTCCTGTTTAATCTCAATGGGCATGATCCAGACAACATTGAAGAGTTTTATTTATTTAAATGGGAAAGGTATAAGAATGTGCTTAACTCTGTCACAGAACTCAGTGGAGTTTAATCATGCTTACATTTGCAGTTCAATCTGGTCAATTCTCTGGTCATTTAATAGGTATGAAAAACCCAATATTTTAAAAGAGCAAAGAAGATATTTCTGTATTCATGCCAATATGAAGCAACACGAAGAACTTGGTCTTACCCTTTTTTTTCAAGTTGTGTAATACCTTTGATTTCACTGGAAGAATATCGCTCACCAGTTTGACCTCAATGTTTTCAGATAAGAGATCTTGCAATTTCTCAAAAAGATGTTGTCCCTGTAGAAAATAGCAAAGGAAACATGTCCATAAATTGTTATTAGACACATAAAATAATACATGGAATAAGACAAATCTCAGCACGTATTTTGAATTTCCTATTGCATTGTTATCATAATGCTAAATTTTGGGGTACCACAGGGAATTAAGGGATATTGGATAAATGAATGGAATATTCCCCCTTCACCTGAAAAATCTCACCCTCTGGGATTCTTCATCTTCATTTTTCTCCTGATGGACACTCATCTGCTTTCAGCATTCTAAAGGCCATAAGCATGTTCATTCCTAATCAAGCCACATCACTCTATAGCCTCCAAAAGTGGACAAGCCCCTCTTCCAGTAATGAGTTGTATACCAGTCTCTGACAGTACCCTCTGCTTTCACAGACCATAGCCATGGTGAATTGAGCAGATCCTCAGAACAGTCCAAGTACTGTTTTATTTATGTTATTTATAGTCTGCCTTTCTCACTTGGACTCAAGGTAGATTACACAGAGTGAGTCAATGCAATCGACAGGATGGGGCATTCAATGAACCATGCAATAGGAAGGGGGGTTGTAGAACCAACCAGAAGTTTAAAAACAGAAGTGCATAAGTAACACTACACATTACATGATGCAAAAATTACGTAGTAGGATCCTAGTTTAAGTTGGCTGTACCCAGTAGTGTAAGACCATAGTCCCTAATAATTTATTCAAGTAACTTTTTGAATCATTTAGTACAGTGCAACTTTATTGCCTAGTTAGAAAAGCCCTCTTGAATAATTGGGTTTTGCATAGTTTGTGGAAAGCCAAGATAGTGGGAGCCTTCCTGACCTCCTCAGGCAGACCGTTCTATAAGGTGAGGACCACAGTAGATGAGCAACCTGGGGACAAGATCTGGCTTTTGATACCTGGAGAGAGAGATGTGGCACAGCATGATGGTAGGGGACTATATGCAGGAGTTTCTACTGGAAAGCCAGATCAGGGTTAATGTATACAACTACTTTAAACTGGTGCTGTGTGCTCAGACACAAGTGGCCTTTCTCCACATCCACATGTGTTCACCAAGCATGTGTAGGAGAATGTTCAACCTTTGTACATGAATCTCAGATTTCTTGTTCCTTTGTGGTAATATTATTTCTGTTATGCGTTTAATATTAATTCAGTATTCACACTGACTTAATAAAGGTAAAAGATCAGATAAGGCTATGCTGAGGTTGCATAAGGGCATGGAACTTATGAATGAGTTTTGTCCATGCCAAGAGAAAGTTGCAGCAAAGAGCATATTAAATGAATGCATTTTAAAATTTCTTTCTTAAACATACTTTAAAAATAACTCTCAGTGCATCAATGTGCTGCAATGCAAAGAATCCAAGAAAGGGAAACTTTCAGTCCATCAGCTTTGCCAGAGAACTTCATCAATGGTTTTTTTTAAGTATTTATTTTGAACATTTTAATAGCAAAGCCAATAACATAATTGGACATGAATTTTTTTTTAAAAAATAGAGATACATAAACCCATATCAAAATGCACTGAATGCAAAACCCAGGTATAAAAATGTATGCATCAAAGAGCTGGTGGTCATTATGATGCCAGACAGATTACCATATAATTGGGGGGGGGAGCTTAGTGGTAGAGCATCTGATTTGCATGCAGAATGTCCCAGGTTTGATCCTCAGCATCTCAAGTTAAAAGGATCAGGTGGCAGGTAATGTGAAAGATCTCCAGACCTTGGAAAGTAGACAATACTGATCTTGATAGACCAATGGTCTGATGTAGTATAAGGCAACTTCATGAAGTCGTATACTTATAGTTATAGCTGAACAGAACTTTGTCTCTTTCAGTATTGATCAGTTCTGCACAGCATAATTTGACTACAAATGTTGAGAACAGAAGATACACAACTATTTATGATGTTTTCTAACATTCTAAATCTTTCAAGCACTTTCATATATTTATATTTGTCATGGATTCCTACAGATTAATAATGTGGGCTGTTGAAACTGAAATATGATAAACTAGGGCAACTTTTCAGTACACAGATGAGAAAGACTCATTTCAAAAATGGCTCTTCTTTTTACTAGAGGTGCTACAGATTTCACTGCAATCATGTTTAAGCTGATCACTCAATCTGTTCAATTCATGCCAAGCAATCACAAACGCCTGCTGAACCAGTTTGCATCCAGTTTTCCCAAAATGGCACATGTGCAAAGATGCTGCTGATTCAAACTGATTGGTGGCCATTAGCATCACCAAAGTCTACTCAGATAAACATCTGAGGATACGATTTTATTGAAACCTAGCATTTATTGATTATTGATTTAAAATATCTGTGAGTGATCTAATTGCCTGTTCAAACAATTGATTCTGAGTGGAAATATCATGCAGCAAGGATTGGGGGGGCATGAAAATAAAACAACAGGCTGCATGAGAATGCACATGTGAAAAGCCAGTTGCGCTATACTACGCCGTTAGTAAGGACTACAGGAAACAACCTGCTGAAACCACAAACAGATTAACAAACTACTCTCATTAAAAAATCAGGTCTCTGTTCACAACCGGTTAACAGGGTCTGAGCCAAACTGGCAGTTGTTTAAGCATCCCTAGTTTTTACAGGTCATCCGTGATAGCAGCAGTTTGTCAAGCAGCATTTATTCAGATTTAAAACTTTCTCTGTCATTGCACAATCTTTTCTATCCCAATCAAATGCATATTCAGACATGCTTCTTCTTTTTTTAATCCAAGGAAATAAGACCCAGGATCTTCAAGTGGTGGTGGAAAGTGCCAGCAAATCACAGCTGACTTAGTGATCTGTAGGGTTTTCAAGGCAAGAGATATTCAAAGTGGTTTGCCTTTGCCTGCCTCCATGTTATGAACCTGGTATTCCTTAGAGGTATCCCATACAAATATTAGCCAGGGCCGACCCTGCTTAGCTTCCAAGATCTGATGAGATCAGACTAGTCTGGGCTATCCAGGTTAGGGCAAGAGAGGTCTGATAAACTCTTCTAAATTCAAATAAAAGAGACATTTAAAGTTGCCAAAATCATGAAACAGGCATGATAGTATGTGGTATACAGCTTAATAATAGCACCTTGCAAGATATGTAACTTTTTAATGCCAAGTTTAAATAATTTCAACTTCCTACCCAATTGTGAAAAGAAACATAGAGCTGGAAGAGATCTCAAGAGACCTCATCCAGTCCAACCGCCTGCACAATGCAGGAAATTCATAATTACCCCCCCTCCCCCAGTGACCCCTACTCTATGCGCAGAGGAAGGCAAAAAAACTCCAGGACCCCTGGCCAATCTGACATAGAGGAAAATTCCTTCCTGACCCCAAAGTGGAGATCAGCATTACCCTAGTGATATAAGAAAGAGCCATGATAGCTGAACACTGACTCATACTTTCCTGCCCTCCCTTTCATGATCTGCTTAAGTTCAAAGAATCTGCATTGCTGTCAGATGGCCATCCAGCCTCTGCTTAAAAAACTCCAAAGAAAAAACACACAGAGAACAACTTTTTAAAAGGTCTACTCAGAACCATGTCCTATTTTATTCAAAGTGCTTTTCAAAGGAAAGAGTTCTCAAGGTTGTACCGTAAGAAGCCTTCACAAAGTTAGGCTCAGGCTAGCCTCACAGCTGTAAGAGTAAATGAGACAAGGAGACATCATAGCTCTCTATGAACCCTTGGGACAGAGTGATGGTGAAGTCTAAATGAATTATCCTATATATTTGTCACTGCTGTGTTAAATCTAGAAAATGTTCAGATATATCTGAGGCTGGAAGGTAACTCTGGAATGTCTTTGCTTTAAAACCACCATGGCATCGTGATAACTTGTTTTGTTTTGCCTGTCAACAGGAAGCGGGCAATGCCCTAGTGAGAGGAGTGACTCAGCAAATATGTACATTATTACAGGTATGTCATTGAACTACATTAGTTAGCTCATATTCCTACCTAATAAGGATTTCATGGCACAATATTTTACCTCCTGCCAATCATCACATCTTTTACTGTCTTTGGGAGGGCTTTCTGAGGGTCATTTTACACCTCCCCTCTAAAGTAGTTTGACTGCTGTCTTTTCCTGTGCTGATTTCACAGTGGTGTGAAATTTCACTCCAGGTGGTCTAAGTGCACTAATCAACAGCAATTGTTTAAAGCAGAATGAAGCTGGTTGCATACTAGCTTGACCACAGGAGGGCAATTAGTAGATGTGGACATTTCAGTGGCAGCACGGTTTAACACCGCATAGAAGTATGGGCAGGGTTTTTTGGAACTAGAATGATTCCAGCTGGAAAGTCAGATGTAAAAACAGCCTGAGTCTGTGTACGCACAGGTTCTGGCTTCCCATGTTATTCTGTTACCCTTATCTGTGCATTTACTAGCCAGGTTAGGGGAAGGGTTTATTTGTATCTATTGAAAGACACTGAATGAAACAGATGCAGAGGCTATGTCTTCCCCAACTCCACTATGATAGGTGGGCAATATCAGCCAGCCCTCTCTATCCATTTATAACTTTTAAACTGGTATCCCATCCCCCCTTGTCTTTCCCCCCTGAATTCTAAAGCCTCCAAACTAGGGTTGCCAGATGCCTGGTTTGGGCAGGGGTTCCCCCGATTTTTTGGGCGTCTGCCTGTTGCTAGCCAGCTGGCTGGTGGGGACGCCCCACCCCCAAACAGGGACTTTGTGTGGCAACACTCTTTGGGGGGGCAAACTTTATGGTTTTAGGCCAAAAAAACCATAGAGTTTTGTCCAAAATGCAGTGTGTTGCCTTGCAGCATCCTTGCCCATTCTCTGAACGGCCCCCTAAGTCCCCTCCCATTGGCAAGCCATCGGGACCTGGCAACCCTACTCCAAACTCTTTAGCTTTCCTTCTTAATAAAAGTGCACAATACTGTCCTTCTGCTTCTTTCTGCACATTTTCTAGTACTACTTTTTTTTTTGAAATGGGGAACTAGAACTGTACAAAGTGTTCCATTAATGGTGCCCCCGGACTTACCTGGGGCTGTTTTGTGGCTGCAGGGCAGGGATCAGTGCCAGGAAAAATAGGTTCCACCCTGCAGTCATGGTGGTGGCTCAGAGCTTCACGGAAGCAATGAGGGGCCTGCTGGATGGGCTTGTACACATGTGGGACCATAGGACTTGCCATTTTAGGTTCCCCTCAGAAGTGGACTGGGGAAGGGTTCCATCAGTCAACAGGCAGGTCTAATACCTGGATCTGTGCTGTACGCTGTGTCAATGCTCCATTGGCTGTAATCAATAAATCTGTGGCCTATGTTACCAAATTTGGATTTCTCTATGGGTCTGTTGCCCCCTTTTCTCTCCCTCCCTCCTCCTGCTGCCCTTAGGTAACCACATGGTAACTCTGAAGGCATTGTGATACTGACCATTTTAACTCCTTTTCTGATCATCCTTAGCATAAAATTTGCCCTTTTCACTGCAGTTGCATAAATAAGTCAACACTTTCAGTGAACTAACCAGTATGAGTCCAAGATCGCATTCCTGTTCATACACTAGCACTTCAGACCCAATTAGTTTATACTAGGATTTTTGTCTCAATGTGCATTACTTTGTACTTATTTACACTGAGCCTCATATGTTTTGTTGCCCACTAACCCAATTTTGAAATATCCTCCTTGAGCTTTCCATAATCAGCTTTGGTTTGCAGCATCCTAAATATTCTGGTGACATCTGAAAACTGCACAGTTTTCTGTTTGATTCAGGAAATTTATGAACTAATTTAATAGTATCAGTCCTCCTGATACAGATCCCTGTGGGAAGCCACTGTTTTTATTTCACTTTCAGAACAATGTCCTTTTGTTTGATGATGTAAGCTTTGAGTAACGTAAGCTTAATTCTGCAAGATTTTGTTGGTCTTTTAAGAAACTACTGGCTTCAAATGTAGTTTAACCAGTTACTAACCCATGAGAGAACTTGTCCTTTTATTTTGTAACTGCTAAGTTTATTCACGAGATCTTGATGCAAGACTTTACTGAAAGTTTTTTGTAAGTCCAAGCCTATGATATCTACTGGATCACTACTACTTGCTTATTAACATTCTCAAAGAATTATAAAAAGTTGGCAACGAAGGACCTCCCTTTGCAGAAGCCATGCTGATTCTTTCTGAGAGCTTCAATGATTCCCCCCCCAGCATGATTGACTTCCAGTATCAGAGCTGAACTGGGAGAAAAATGCTGGGGGGAAATGGAGCACAACAAGTTGGGGAGGGGGCAAGATTTCGTTCCCCTCATCTGCACTCTTGGTTTTGTGAAGAACAGGTACACATGTACCTGCTTGAGGGAAAGGAGGGAAAAGCTCACTCAGATGCATATTATAATTCCATTTGCCTGCTCAGCCAGTGAGAATTTGAATTGTGTATAGAATGTTGGTGCTTTCTCCTACCTCCCTGAAATTTGGCAAGGAGGCTCCCTTGAGTGAGCATCCCTGAGAATTTCAATCCAACTGAATGTGGAGTGAGGCTATACCAAGAGAGAAGCTTTCCACTGAAACCAAAGAAACTGAACTTTTAAAAATGACATAAGAGCTGAATCTGACTTTCCCCCTGCATCCCCATCTGATACTAGAAGTGAACCAACAAGGGAGACGAACATATGGAAAGCAGGGAAGCAAAACAGGTGAGGAATTGCTCTTCTCACTGCATGCCCTGTGACCAGCTTTTAGGAGGAACACACTTGGCAATCTCTCCCCCCTTCTAATATGTCTGAATGTGAAGTTCTGATATTTTGCTGCTGAAGTTTAGTCACTACACCCAGCAGGTTTTAAATGGTTGTCTTAAATAGGAAGCAGTAAAGCACTTTGCAGAGAGTGTTTTTTTTAAGTAAAACAATATCTGACTGCTGTATGTTATGTTTTCTGAAAACCAAAGTGAATTCATGAAAGTTGGAAAAAATGATATAAATCCAAGAAAGATATTATTGTGCATTTTGTTGGACATATGAAACCAAATGGAACTTTAAAATGCTTAAGGGGTTTGTTCTCACTGTGTATTAAATGTCATCTTTTGTTACTCTTAGTAAACATAAAAAACAGATCACAATGTGAGAAAATAATATAGGTCTAATTAAATGGTTCCTTTCCATTAAGTGAGGGCTCTACCATTAGAAAAAGGCCCTTCCTGGCTAATTAAATCTGCTGGGGGGAGAGGCTGACTGCCTAGGTCCAAGAAATAGTTAATGCCTCCATGAGATGGGGGGGGGGGGTCATCCTAGCTGTGAAACAGGATGTGGTGTGTGCACTGCTAAATAAGTCTACCCTGGACCTAGGAGATCTCAATAAATATTAACCAGTCTCAAATGTTGTTGAGCAAGGTGATTGAATGGGTGATGGCTGGACAACTTCAAGCATTCCTGGATGAAGTGGATTATTTGGATCATCTCTAGTTTCAGGTCTGGTTATGGGACTAAAGCAGCCTTGGTAGCCCTGGAGGAGGCAGCCCTGGTGGAGGCAGCTCCCACAGAAAGATGGACAGAGGGAGGTTGCTTCTCAGTAGCTTTTGATGCCACGGATCATGGTATCATTCTGGACTGCCTTTCCAGGATGGGACTTGCATGTACCATTTTGAGATGGTTCCTGCTATACCTGGAGGGTAGGTTTCAGAAGGTGGTGCTGGGGTTCTGCTACTCAGCCCCTTGGCCTGTAGGGTCCTGCAAGGCTCCATCTTGTGCCTTATGCATTTCATTATCACATGAAACCACTGAGTGATGTTGTTCAGAGATTTTGGCTGGGTTTTCACCAATATGCAGATGACATTCAGCTCTATCTACTGGTTTCAGCACCTGTAGGCTATTTTGGAGTGGATGCAGGGAAAAAACCCGAAGCTTAGTCCCAACAAGATGGAAGTGCTAATGGTGAGTGGAATGTCTGACCCAGGACATAAAGTATCTCCCATTCTGGTGATGCACCCCCCTTGAAGGAACAGGTCCATAATTTGGATCCAGGCCTACTGTTAGATAAGCAGGAGACAGTTTTGTCCCGGAATACCTTTTACCAACTTCAACTGGTTAGCCACCTGTAGTTTGTCCCAGTCAAAAAAAAAGATCTGGCCTCTGTGATACATTCCATGGTTACATCCAGAATTATCGCAGGTCACTGTTCAGAAGCTCCAGTTGATACAGAATGCTGCAGCCAAGATTTTAAATTGAGTGCATTGTAGGGACTATATCACTTCAGCATTGGCTCTGACTCTCACCGTTTTTCTGGGCACAATTCAAAATGCCACTGTTGACTTTTAAAGTACGATTTTGTTTGGGACCAGCATATCCACCTACCACTTTACAAACCTGCCCAACCACTATTGTCATCTTTGGAGGCCCTGATTTGGTTGCCCTCAGAGATTAGATGAGTAGCAACCTGGGAGAGACTCTTCTTGATCACAGCACCAAATGCTGGAGTTCTCTCCCCAGGGAGATTCTCTTGTCTTCTTCTGTTGCCGTCTCCTGCCAGTTCATAGTCTGGTGCCCCCTTGGTGATCTCTCCTTCCCACCCTGTGTTGTAATTGTTGGTTTTTTAAATTTTGTTTGGTATTTTAGCTTTGGTTTTAATGGTTCAAATGATGTAGGTTTTTTTTTAGTTTTAATGACTTTAATGACTTTAATGACTTTAAGATTTTATCACATATGTTTTTAATCTGTTAGCCACCTTGGTGGCCCTGATGAGGACAGAAAGGTGGGGTATAAATATGGTGAATGAAACAAATAAATATTAAAGAAGAACTCCTTCCAATGGAAAGTTTTCTTCCAATGGAAGGTGCTACTGTTTATTTGAATTATATGTAGATCTATATATCTAATTCTGAAGGCGCCCCCTGTGTGAGGATACCTAAATCCGCACAGGGGGGGCACCTGGGAGGCAGGGAGGTTTTCCTACACATGGGGGGCACTCCCCCCGTGTGCAGAAAAATCCGAAAAGTTAAAAAAAAACCTTCAGTGACCATAGAATCCCCCAAAATACCTTTTGAAATGGCACCAACTCCAGGCGTCAACTGTGAGGAGATTAGAATGTTCGGGGGAGGGGGGGGCTCTAACTGTTTTTGTCAGTAAAAAGCAGGGTTTTTACTGGCAGCAGTCGAGGGTTACCAAGTACCCCCCCTGGCCACCAGCAGCAGATCCAGATCCAGGCTGGGAAACTCCTGGATATTTGGGAGTGGAGCCTGGGGAGGACAGGGACCTCAGTGAGGTACAATGCCATAAACTCCCCCCTCCAAAGCATCCATTTTCTCCATGGAAAGTTATCTCTGTAGTCTGGAGATGAGCAGTAACTCCAGGGGATCCCCAGGTCCCATCTGGAGGCTGGCATCCCTAGGCAGCACCCTCTGTGTGACTTGATACCACCTGATTTGCATGACTTAATTAGGCCCAGCTGTTTTGCTACAGTTCATCAGCAGCCACCGTATGAAAGCCATTGTGGTGCAACAGTTCGAGCTTCAGACTGGGATCTGCGAGACCCAGGTTCAGATCCCCATCTTGCAGTGGAAGCTGACTGAGAGATTTTGGACCAGTCACATACTTTCAGCCTAACCAACCTCACAGGGTTGTTGTGCAGATAACAAAGAGGAAATAATAATGTAAGCTGTTTTAGTCCCCATTGTGGAGAAAGACTGTAATTTTCCTAGGTAGAGGCTGCAGGGGAGGGGGGTGGAGATAGAAAGCTGAAGACAGATAAAGGTAGGTTGGCTGTTGGGTGGGAAGGAAATAGGGTTGCCAACTCCAGGTTGGGAAATTCCCATACATTTGAGAGGTGGAGCCTGGGGAGGGTGGGATTTGAGGTGGGAGGCAGAAAGAGAGAGAAAGAGTGATGAGGTGGGGAGGCAGAAAAACAAAGGGAATTATGACAGGTCAGAAAGAGAGAGGAAGTAACATACATGGAGGAGAGAGAGAGCGTAAGAAAGGGGGGGCAGAAGGGAGAAAGAGTGTGAGAGAGGTAGGGGGAGAAGGGAGGAAGCAAAGGTGTGAGGAATGGGATAACTATCCTGCAAGTTTCTTGCAGGTCTCCACTTGTCTGAACAAATTTCATCAGATTGTGGAGGCCGAACAGGATCAGCCCTGGTTAGTACTTAGATGTGAGACCACAAAGAAAGTCCAGGGCTACTACTCAAAGGTTGGCAATGGCAAACCACCTCTGTTCATCTTTTGCCTTTAAACTCTACAGGGTCACCATAAGTCATCTTCAACTTGGCAGCACTTTCCACCCCCAAACAAATTTTGCAAATGTAATATAGTTTCTGGAAGCAAGCAACAAAGATTACTAGCAGTGGGAAATGGCAAACTTCTCTGGAGCTAAAAATTTTGTTCCAGATATATGCTACACTTTAACTGGTTCCATATCACTTTAATGGTATTGGTACTAACCTGTATCAGGACTTTTTTTTGGGGGGGGGGGTGGAACTCTTAAGAGGGAATTCAAGTTTTCAATCTGTATACTGAAAACTCATGAATTTTTAAATATTTAAAATAGAATCTTGTCAAAGAGGTTCCAGAACTCTGTTCCAGTGTGTTCCCCCAGAAAAAAGCCCTGGTTCAAAACATTCAGAAACCTATTATAAATATGTATCTGAAAGGGCTGTCATTCAGTGGAAGAATCTCTGTTTCGCATGCAGAAGGTCTCAGGTTCAATCCCCAACATCTCCAGTTAAAAGGACCAGGCACTAGGTGATGCGAAAGACCACCACCTGAGACCTTGAAAAGCCACTGCCAGTCTGAGTAGACAATACTAAACTTGATGGACCAGTGGTCTGATTCAGTATAAGGCTGCTTTCTCTGTGTTCAAAAGGTTGTTCCAGTCTTTAATGCTACAAATTACCAATTTTTTGTGTCACTCAGAAATTAAGCACAGAAAAGTGGAATGTAATGCACCTTTTCTTGGGGGGGGGGGGTGGTATTCTTTGGGAATAGCCTTGAATACACAGTGGAGAGCCATAGTAACTTTCAGGAATGCTTATGTTAGCTAAATGGATCCCGGCAAATGGCCTATACCTGTTTATATAACAATATGAAAATATTGTTCTGGCTAAACTGAGAGCTTTTTCACTATCCATTAACTTTAGCACTAAACTTTTCATGTCACCTAGTTCCTATGACTTACCTTGAGAGACCATTCTAAAGGTAAACAACTTTTACAATAAGAAAGTCTAATATTCACAGCAAGCAAAACAGATGTTCTAAATTATATCTCAAGATTTCAGAGAGAGAAGAGAATGAGCAGAAAAATGCAAAGCTGATGAAGAAAGACGTGAAAGTTTAAAATAAAGCATACCTGGCATGCAGATGGATGACTGGGACTGAGGTCCCATTGGGAAGAAACTATATCAACAGACTTTTTAGCCATATTAAGTAAATTCATCCAGCCTTGGAAAAGAGACAAATGGGATGGTGCACTGTCTGAATAGTTTATGCCTTCGGGAATATTTTCCACAAGTGCAACCCTGAGAAGACACAAAGAAGACAAGGCAGTTTATAAAACTGTTTACTTAATTTATGTGTGAGTGTGTGAAGGCATCATTAGCTTTTGTTTCTTAAAGTATCTCTTAACACAGGGGTGTCAAACATGCGGCCCAGGGGCCGGATCAGGCCCCCGGAGGGCTTCTATCAGGACCACAGTGGAACTGGCTGTCTTCTGCTCCTTCCAGTTCTGCTGCTGCTGTGTCATCGTAGGTTTGCAGCTTACAGATACACACCTGAACAGCATACTCAAGATTGCAACAGCACAGACATTTTGATGTAATAATTCAGAGCAAGAGGTGTCAGTTATTAGACACTGTTAAATAAACAAAATATTGCATTAGTGCTAATGTTTTAAGCATGTTTTTATTTTAAGTAAAAAAAAACACCTTTGTGTTTGTGTCCTTTATAAAATTTATATCTTTGCTACCTGGCATTACATTTTATGACACACATGGCCCGGCCCAGCAAGGTCTCATTTATGTTAGATCTGGCCCTCATAACAAATGAGTTTGACACCCATGTCTTAGCATGACTTCCCCCAGTTAAAAGCAAGATGGGGGATATGTTCTAGTGCTTCCTGCAATTTCTTTCTCTATAAACTAACAATTTGAGATTAAGATGTATTGGAGGTAGTAATATCTGAAATTCCTGCAAACTCTCCACCAGTTCACCTAAGATGCCAAAATAATCATAGTACTGGGACTATTGGCCCCCAAAATAAATTCTGAAATATCAGCATGAAAATTTAAAGAATTTACATCCAGCTCCCATATTTCTTATTACATCCCCATCGGTATTACTGTCCTACTTTCTGTATTGTAGTAGATGACTTCCTTGTTCACTGGGAAAACCTTAGACTTTCCGTATCATCTTCTTTTACAGTAGCTTTCCGAAGAACATTGCTACCTTCAGGATTGCAAGTCATTTTTCTATACTTCCTTCCTGTTCTCTACAGAAAATAGTGGTAGAATCAATGATGGAAAGTAAGTAATCTTGTTTTCTCTCTTTTCCATTTGGCATATGATTCTTGGAAAGCCTCCTGAAGTATTTCCTGTAATTTGCTGACATCTCTTAATTATATATGGGTATGCATGTCAGAGGGTGGAGAATTTGCTCTAAATTTGTTCTAAATTTGCTCATGGCGCTCCCCTTTCTGTCAGAAAAAAAGGTGATTCACTGCTGAAATTTTCATAGTTGGGAAAAAGGATTAGTACCCTTAATGCACTTTCCCCCATTACTTAATAAGTGGCCTTTTCCTGTTTCTCTGGAGTATTTTATTTTCATCTCTTGAAGTGATATGAAGAAGAAACTCACATAATCATTAGCACAGAACCTCTGACACTAAAAATTCTGGATTCCTACCCACTTATTAAAAACTATGTACATATTTATACCTAAGATTTATAGCCAGCCTTTTAGCCAGTCAGGGCTACCAAGATCTCAAACAACTAAAAACAGAGCAATATAAAAATACATCATAAAATGAGTTAAAGACTAAAAGTAAAATACATAAAGACAGAGAATCATCAATTAAAATATAAGGCAGGAATACCCAACTGAACAAAAAAGTCTTCACACACTGTTAGAGGATAGTCATAGAAGAGGACAGATGTATGCTTCAAGATACTACTTCAAAGACATAACTTCAGGGATATATACTTCAAATTACTTCAAGATATAACAATACAGACAATTTAGCTCTTCAAATGGCAGCATTTTACATAGCTGTTCTTTTTCTTCCTCTCTCAGGCCCATCTTTGTGAAAAGCCTGTATGCATATACAATAGGCCCTCTTCACCATTTCACTGTGTCCCATGAACCTGTTAAGCCCTGCCTCACTTTACTTTCTTCAGCCACTGCTGGCTCCTGCAAGCTTACCGTAAGCCACCTTGAACCACGAGGAAAGGAGGGGTATAAATGGTTTTAATAAATAAATAAATATTGTTTGGAGCTTTACCTGAATTACATCATCTTCTTATTGTAAATACCCTGCCTGTTTTGTTGTTGTTTCATCTGCATTCATTTCCCTACTCTAGTTTATAAGGTATTTGCTGTTAATCATATATTTAGTTGTTTTAGGGTTCCCAAGTCAGCCCAGGGGAATTGGGCCACCAGGGGAACCCCGCCCCCAAATTGCCGGGCTGCTGCGACATGCCCGGCGCGATGACATCACCCGGAGGTGATGTCATCATGTCGGGCATGTTTTGAGAGGGATGCTCTGTAATTCAAATTACGCTCTGTAACTCTATGGTTTTCCCTTGAATTTCAGAGGTCCCGCCCTAACGTGCCCAATGCGATGACGTCACTTCCGGGTCACTTCTGTGTGAGAGTTGTGGGCATACTTTCCTTGTTTGTGTTGTGTTGCTAGGGTGCCTGCCAAGCTGCCATGAGGTTTCTTTGGAGACCTCCTGTCAAAACTCTGGGGATGTCTGTCTTTTTGTCCTTCAGAACCTGCCTTTGGAGACTTGGAGGGGGGGCTGCAAGCATAGGGGGGATGTCTGCCTTGCTTCAAGGGTCTAGCTGGAGGAAGTCTGCCTAGGTGAAGTTCCCTGTGAGTTTGGTGTCACTGGCTTGTTCCTCAATTGTTCCATAGACTCCTGTAACTGCAGCTGTCATTTCCAGAGGGAGCACTGGGCACACCTTTTTTTGGGGGGAGGTCCATAACTGGGACCCCAGAAATGTAATCCACTCCAACTTGAAGAGATTGTAGAGGAGAGGGTGGCAGGGTGAGGTTCCCTGTGCATTTGGTGTAGCTTGCAGGGGATCCATTCTATATACTTTTAAACCTGTGCCGATATTTCCCCTAAAAGCATTTTCCTGGGAGTACCTTCGTGGGGGGGGGCATAACTCAGACCCCCTAAATCCAATCTGAATATAACTTAGAAGGCATGCAGAGGAACATCAGGGAGAGGTCCCCGGTGAGTTTGATGTCTCTAGCTTGCACAGGGCTTTACATTGAATGGCATGGGAAAATAGGACTGAGCTTTGTGGAATCCCACAGGACAAGTCCCACATTGATGACAACGGTTCTCCAACAGCAACTGTCTGAATCCTGTCCATAGTAACAATTTAGAAGGAGGAGCAGGAGGAGATTGGATTTATATCCCGCCCTTCACTCGGAGTCTCAGAGTGGCTTACAAACTCCTTTCCCTTCCTTTCCCCACAACAGACACCCTGTGAGGTAGGAGGGGCTGAGAGAGCTCTTTCCCGAACTGTCCTTGAGAGAACAGCTCTGACAGAACTATGGATTGCCCAAGGTCATCCAGCAGCTGCAAGCAGAGGAGTGGGGAATCAAACCTGGTTCTCCCAGATTAGAGTCTGTGCACTTAAGCACTACACCAAACAGTACACAACACATCCCTTGTTGTAGACTTTAAATCACTGTTTAGGATGTTGTGACCCAGTAAGCCTGGGAGTTTGCTTTTAGTTTATTCTGTAAATCTGCAAATGTGCAGTTTTTCACTGTTCTAGATAACTTACAGTTTTCAGACTTGAAGGATAATTTATGAATAAACGGTTTTAAGCCCAGAGTAGACCCTAGAACAGATGGAACAGAGTTTGCAACAATTATTCTTTGGGATGCTCAGAGGTGTCTTGCTCATGCTTTTAGACAGCACATAAGGTAAAGCCATGTGTTGGCCTCTATGTAACAGTTTCTATTTAAACTGTTGATACACTACTGACTCTCTCAGATTTGGAATTTGGTGGAATCTGCTTTACCCTTTTTTGCCAAAACTCTGGGTAAGAAGTTATGTAACCTTTTTTTTCTTAAAGTCAACTTGGGTAAAATAGGCATGAGATACATGCCTATATAGGTTTGATTTCTTCAGGGTATGCCAGTTTTGTGTTCTGTATATCTATTTATTGTTTTATTTAATCTGATCTAGAGTGATCAGATTATTGTTAAATAAAAGTTTTAATTACTACATTGTGCATGGGCTGATAAGGTTAATAAATATCAGAAGGACTAGGTAAGTAAAATAATTCAGTATCAAAGTAATTCCTTGAGATTCTGGATATTTTAATAACGCCTAAGTGAAGCAAACCTTAAAATACAAGGCACAAATAATATACAGAAATCCAGAACTGGCTCTTTCCCAAATTTAAGGTCAATAAATGTTAAACTAGAATATACCAGTGCCTGTTTGCCACAATTATTGTGATGTATTATTCAGATCAGGGAACACATTAAAACCCCAGTCTGTCTGTGGACATTCTTGCAATGAAATCCTAAAGGGAGTTCCCCCAGTGAAGTCGATGGGCTTGGAATGGTGTCACTCTCTTCACTGTCAGGCAATCTGTCTCTCACTTTTCTGTAAGATGGTAATAATATTGATGAATATCAATTAGGCATTTTAAAAATAAACATTGCTAGACCTGTGAAGTGTTTCACATGTAAATAATGCAATAATACTGAACTGATCATGAGATGACACGGTAAGCTCCTGCTGCAATGGTGAGAATTCAAGGAATACTAACCTATAGCCCACGTCCCTACAGGCTGCTGGGTTTTGTAAGGTATAAGATCACAAAGCTCCACACACACACACACACACCATTTTATGATACTGCAATTTTAACAAAAGACTAGTAAAAAGAAAGATGCCGGTGTACATTTTTGTCCTTCTTCTTCCAAGCACATTTAAAGCAGGATGCATATTTTTTTCATACACAGCTCCTAGCTTATTCATTTTTCTATTATGTATTTCTGTTATACATTATCTGCTTATCCCCTCAGAACATTCTTGTGACGTATGTAGACAAGTATTATCCTCACATAATAGATAAAGAAACAGAATGGGTTTTGAGTAGGACGAGTGGCATGTGACCTAGAATTTGTACTTCTGTTCCAGGATAAAAATAGCGTAAAGTTATCTCTCTGAGTCCTAACTTTACAGAAAGACTAATGAAGTTATGCCTCATTAGAAACAACATTAGGCCTCTGATAGGAAAGTCATGATTACTTATAATGTCTTTTTATGCTCTACTTCTACTAGCATTGGGTGAAAGGACCTAGCATTTGTGCTTAAATATATTCTGGGGCCCTACACTGATACATGCCATACTCCTTCCTCTATATCAGCCCAAAAATGCAGGTATCTCTCCCTTCTCACAAGACACCTCATCACATCAGACATGGCGTGATTATTTATGTTGTGCATGTTACCGGTATTTTGAAAATTCCTCAGCCAGAGGAAAGAAGCCAATCATGAGATAAACAGCCCTCATATTTTAAGTTGTGAAGAATTCTAAAAGCTTGGCTAATATTAGAATCCCAGAATTAGGGGACACATTGAGAACAATCTGAACAAACCCAGTCTCTACTATTAGCTGTTGAATGGAAGACACTAACGGGATTTCCTACCACTAATTTTACCCCTGTGATGTTAATGAAAAATAATCCTAAAGCTCTCAGAAGCGACAGACAAAGACTTTATGTTGGAATTGGATTTTTCCTTAAAGATGCTGTGGCAGGTTGTGGGGTGGGGGGCACAAGTGGACACTAATATATTTTTTGCAGGAAATAACTCCCACTTAGTACAGGACCACTGTCCTTTTCAGGCCAGAATGTATTGATTTTGGGACTGAGGACTACTGCCCACACAACTCTTCCCCATCACACCACCAACCACAGTTGCTTTTATTATTATGCATGCATGCTTGGTAACTGCAAGCCTGATTTATTTTGTTATTATATTTGGTTTGGATCAGGATCACATGTGAGGCAAATGGAATCTTTGTCTGGGGGCCCATGGTGGCTCTGGGCAGCCCTGTCCAATTCACACTTACCACAGGAAAAAGTCCAATTAAAACCTCTGGAGTTTTGAGTAAAACATGCATATGATTGAACTGCATGGAACAGAACATCTTGGACTCCTGTACCGAAGAGGAGCATCAGACTAGAGCTTGCAGGGATGGCCTGGCAGTCAGCAGCAAACTGGGGTGGGGTGGTGGGATAGGAGCTGAATCTTCAGAAAAATTAAGGTAAAACCATAGAGTATCCTGCAATTCCTACAAAGGACTGAAATTACTTTCAAGTTGTCCTTGGGTTGTCTGGCTATTTCTAGAGAGGCCTGGGCTTCCCCCCAAAGTGATGTTATGCCTTAGACCCAATGGCCATTTAAAAAAAAAATCTCTCCTACTGCTACTGAGTAGTGGCAGGAAATGGGAATGAAGGCTAGTAATCCTGCATCAGACATATAGGTACCAGTTTTCATAACTGCTGATCTTAATCTGTGTAGATATGACACAATGATTAGAGATGGGTATGAACTGGCTGATGGACTACAGTTCATCATGAATTTTGGCTGGTTCATGGTTCATGAAGTGATGTTTGCAAACTGAAGAACTGCCACAAACGTCCATAAATTTTGATGCTGTTTGTGGCGATTCATGGCAGTTCATGCAGAAAACAGGGGTTTGGTGTACATGGCTCAGTTATTTGGTTTAAATAGCTCAGAGCCTTTTAAACTCCTGCTTTCTGCTCCCCGTGAAAAGCCACGGAGAGAAGAAAGCAGAGACTGAAATGGCTCCAAACCATTTCACCCCCCAGCTTTCTGTTCACTATGACTTTGGGCAGTGAGCAAAAAGTACAGAGTGAAATAGATGGGAGCCATTTCACCCCCTGCACTCTGTTGGCCACAGCTTTTCACTGCAAGCAGAAAGCAGGGGATGAAATGTCCCAGCCAGCAGAAAGCCAAAAAGCTGTGGTCAGCAGATATCAGGAGATGAAATGCCTCCCAACAATTTCACCCCCTGCTTTTTGCTCACTGCCAAAAACCACAGTCAGCAGAAAGCAGGGAGTGAAATGCCTCCCTACCATTTCACCACATGCCTTTTGTTCACAACCAAAAGCTATGGCAAGTAGAAAGCTGGGGCTGAAATGGCTCAGAGCTCTCCACCTCTCAGCTGTTTGGTTTAAATGGCTGGGAGCCATGTAAACCCCTGCATTCTGCTCTCTGTTGCTTTTCATAGGGAGCAGGGAGCAGGGGTTTAAACTTTAAATGGCTCATGAACTGATACAAACTGGTTTGGTTTGCGAACCAGCCTGCTGGTTTGGGGTTAGGTTCATGGTTCAGCCACGAACCACAAACTGAACCGCAAAAATGCAGTTTGTGCCCATCCCTAACAATGGTATTTATTTATTTTATTTTACTTTATTTATACCCCGGCCTCCCAACCGAAGCTGGCTACAATTTGAGTGCAGTCCTGTTAGGCACAGGTAAAGCTCACTGACCCCAATATGAAATATGAAGGAACAACTAGAGGAAGGAGTGCAATTTAATTTAATAAAGCTCTTGGTTGTGCACAGAAATAATTCTAGGGAGAAAAGATCTATATAATTTAACTGCAGACCACCAGATGCAGTTCAGTAAATTCAGGGTTCCAGGTGAGGCAGGTGCCCTCACTATTCTGCCCCTAGACATCCATAAGTGGCAGTGTTATTCTTCTAATCTCATTCATATACCTGGAACCATAGTTCACTGAGCTCATCTATATATCTAATTCCGAAGGCGCCCCCTGTGTGCGGATACCTAAATCCGCGCAGGGGGGGCACCTGGGAGGCAGGGAGGTTTTCCTACGCACGGGGGGCACTCCCCCTGTGTGCAGAAAAATCCAAAAAGTTTGAAAAAATATTCGGGGGATATTTAAATCCCCCGAAAAGAGAAAACCCGTTCCCGGACTTACCTTAGTGCTGGCGGCGGTGGACGAGCGGCTGGGCAGCGGCAGGCTGGGGCTGAGCTGGTGGCCGGGTAGCAGGCTGTGGCCGAGCCAGTGGGTGCAGGCACCGGCGGCAGCGGAGCAGCCTGTGCTGCGGGCCTCGGTGGTGCTCGCTGGGGGAAGGGAAAGAGGGACGGACTGTGGGGGGAGGGGGAGAACTGGTGGGCCCACTGTTGGGGAAAGGGTGGGAGTGAGTGGGGGAGGGGATCAGGGGGTGGGAGGCAGCATGGCGAGTGCCGAGGCCCACCACACCACCATGGAGTGAACAGGGGAGGGGGTCAGGGGGGTGGGAGGGAACAAGAATGAGCCGGGAGGAAGGGAAGCGCCGGGGGGCAAAATGCCAGGCCTGAGTGGCTTAGTGCCACTTGGGCCCAAATGAGAACGGGCGGGCAGGGAGGGAGGGAGAAGCACCGGGGTGGGGGGGATTGAAACGCCGGGGCGGGGGGACAGAAATGCTGGGCTGAGTGGCTCTCAGCCACTTGGCCAAGCGAGAGCAGGCCGGGAGGGAGGGAGAAGCACCAGGCCGAGTGGCTGTCAGCTTCTCTCCCCCCCACAAGTATCGCTTGACTCGGGGGGGGGGGTTGGAGGAGCAGCGGGGCTTGCCGCCGCTTGCCTCGGGGAGGGAGGGTTGAGGAGAGCGGGGCTCGCCGCCACTTGCCCCAGGGAGGGGGGCCAGGAGGACTAGGGTACTCCCCCCCACGAGTATCGCGGGTGCCCCATCTTGTTAATACCTAACAGTAAGCACGTATAGGCTGATGTGAAACAGTTGCAGTCCCAAGCATCCCGGAAAGTAAGTTCCACTGCCCTCTATGGAACTTTTGCACAAGTCTGGACTTTCCCCACTAAAGAGTAGTAACAAACTGAATGTGTGGAAGTTCTACACTTTTTGTTCAAAAATATATTCAAAATTGGACATTCCATAGTTCTCAGTTCTGTCCCTTCTCTAATATTTAATATATTTATTTAGATCTATGAATAAGTATGTGTACAACAACCGAGAGGTCCTTTCAGTAATGTTAATGAAGCAGAAGTCAAATTATATCCAGAAATCTTTTGCGATGTGTTCAATAACACAGGTATTTTGGAAGTGTAACAGTGCAATCTTATACAAATTTACTCCAGTCCCCACCCATTTACTTCTATAGGAGTAGACTGGACTAACTATGCATTGGAGTGCGCTGTAATTATGTACAGTAGCCATTTAATTAGTTGCCATTTTGCCAAGCATTGCATTTACAGACAGCTTTTAAAATAAAAGTCATACATTATCTGTACAAAAGTAGATTTTAGATGAACTGTCCCTCTAAAAAAAGCTGCTTATCTGAAACAGCGCTAAACTGTTCTCAGACAAAGAGGATATTTATTACAGAACAAATTGGATGCATGCCACATTTCACTATTACCATAAGTATTCTTGTAAGCAGGATATACACACCACCAATGCTCCCTCTAAGCTGTGGAGTCTGGTGAGCAAAAACTCTATGTTGTGCGCTACTGGCATTAAAGTTGTGAGTGAGCAATTTGGCTACTGCATAAATTAGCTTTCTCTGGAGCCCTCCTTCCTGAGCTAAGTCAAAAATGTGTGAGCCAGAGGTGAGCTAGCTCACACTAACTCAGCTTAGAGGGAACACTGCACACCACAGGCCCTTGTGAAATCTGTGCAAGAGACAGTAAAAGATGAAAGGATGTTTATGTTTATTTATTTACTTCATTTTCTTTTGTCATGTTCAGAGGCCCTGCTTCGGGTGCCCCCACCATTTGAGGCTAGTCAGATGGCAACCCAAAAAAAGGCTATCTTAGTCATGGTGCCGAAAATTTGGAATTCTTCCCCATGAGCTATTTGGAGTCCTAAAAAATTATAAACACCCCCAATAATACTGTACTTTTTATGGTATTTTGTGTGTGCGCGCGCACGTGAGCACATGCACGCACCTGGAAGTCATGATGACCTCTGGTGACTGACCCCTACTGGGGGCCTGGAGAACATTCAGAGAGGTGGCTGAATAAAGCCTGCCCCTGCGTCCTGGCTCTGGTATTCCAAGGAGGTCTCTTATTCAAGTACTTGTCAGAGGTAGGCTGTGGCCACATGAGCAAGATAATCCGGGGGGGGGGGGGGAGCAAGGCTATTTTGCCCCAGAGCAATTTGCCCCACAGTTGTGCAATCACACAGGTCGGTGAAGCTGCCAGCGCAATTCACCGCTGTGTGATCAGACACAACCATGGGCGAGTTATTTTCAGCTTCCCTCCCACCTCCTGGGGGGTGAAGATGCAGACCCATCACTTTGGGAAGAAGAGGCAGGGCCAGTTTCAAGTTCTGGAGAAAGGAACAGGGTCTGTTGACGAGAAATCCAATCTATGATCTGTACAGCATGGACTCATGCTACATTTTTTAACAAAAAAAAATTAATACAAATTATTTATACTTTCAACTTTTTTATATATCTTTGCCTCATCCTATGGAGATAGATAAAGATGGGTCTGTCTGTAGCAGTAGAAAAGAGTAAGAGTCCAGTAGCACCTTAAAGTCTTTAAAAAATTGTGGTAGGGTATGAGCTTTTGTGAGTCACTGACACATGAAAGCTAAGACCCTACCACAAATTTTGTTAGTCTTTAAGTTGATACTAGACTTACTCTTTTCTACTGCCTCATCCTAGTACTTGAATTTTCTTGGAATATATTTTGGTCCTAATCTAAATCTAACAGTTAAATCAATTAAGGTATATAAAGAGTGGCTTTAGTCTGAGTTAGTATAACAACACATCTACTCCAGTGTTGTCCAATTTAATTGGTAATGACTGTCCAAGGCCACGGTCGTACGGCCCTTTAATGCGGGAGGAAGGGCTGTTTCCTCCCACATTTAAAGGGACCGTCTACAATGGCCACGGCTAGTCCTGCGCCAAAGCAGGCTCAAATGCGGGTTCCTCCCGCATTTTCCAACCCCTGGAAAATCGACTGTTTTCCTGGGAGTTGCACGAGGAACCCTCATTTGAGCCATCTGGACAGCCCTCTCTCACAATCATTGCAAGAGGAGGGCTGTCCAGATGGTCCCATCCACCATTTCTCCCCACTTTTACACTTGGGCGCTTGGGCACTCAAGCACCCAAGTGTAAAAGGAGAAAAAAACCCAAAACTTACCAGGCGACCAGCGGGGCTCGGGGAAGGGTTCCTTTCCTGGCCCCTGCCACTGCCTGCCAATTCCACCACCGCTGCCAACCACCTCCTCTTCCGCCACAGCCTCTGCCACCCACTTCCTCCGCCGCTGCAGCCTCCACTGCCGCCAGCCCCCTTCTTGGCTGCCGCCCGCCACCGCCCACCTCCTTCTCTGCTGCTGCGGCCAACCGCCACAGCTGCCTGCCGTGGCCGCCACCGCCGGGGGTTGGGATGTATAAACATCCCAACCTGAATTTAAGAGAAGCAGTTCCTTTAAATCTGGGAGGAGTCCCAGATTTAAAGGGCCATGTGACCGCAGCCCAAGTCCTCAGGCAAAGATCTTTTCTAGCCTCACCACCACCTCAGTTGTTTTTATTGGAGTGTTCATTGATTAATCATGGAGGTTTAGTCACTCAAAACAAATACTCTGCCACTGAGCTATGGCCTCTCCCATAGTATCTGCACATAGCCTCAGTAAAATTGCATTAAGTAGGCACAAATGACTTTAGACATTAATTTATATGTCATGCTCAGGGCAAAAGTAGATGTGATGACAAGCTGTCTTTTTAAATAGCAAGTATGTAGTGCCCCAGTTCAGATCAGGGCTTCAGCAGAGAGAGATTTGGGGGGGGGGGTCTTACCTTCCCCATGCTATTTTGTAATGTAAATTCCCTCCTGAATACAGGTTTATATTGATTTTTCCTCCTGCAGCAGATAACAGAAATGACATAGGAGAAATTTTATTTATTTAATTCATGTTTTACCCCACTTTTCCCTCCAATGGGGGCCCAAAGTTGTTTACATCGTCCCCGTCTTCTCCATGTCATTCTCACAACAACCCTATGAGGTAGGTTAGGCTGAGACTGTGTAACTGGCCTAAGGTCACCCAGCAAGCTTCCATGGCAGAGTGGGGATTTGAACCTGGGTCTCCCAGATCCTAGTCCAGCACTCTAACCACTACACTTCACTGGCTCTCAAAGATTATGAAAGTTGTTTACATCTGTAGTGGTCCAAAATCATAATGCAAAAAAATCTCATTATACTTTTCATTAGGAGCAGCTACAATGACACCAAATAGAGTGTACGCTTATGACTCCTCCAGAATTCTTCTTCAGGCTAGATGTTACAAAGCAAAAAAGAAAAAGAAGAAGAGGTATGGGGAGAAAAACAGAAGTTTCAGGCCATGATTTTAAAGGCCTTTTAATGCGAGCATCTCTGTGCTCAATGCTAGGGGACAAGTAGATATACGTTGCTAATCAAAGATTACCCAGCCCTTAGCCCTGCCACAGCTCCAACTCAAATTAGGTTCTCATATGGCTGTTATTAGAAGTTAAAAAGAGTCAGATTACCTCTAGTTTGTCCCTTATTTAATGCTCTTGGAGTAGGAAAGTAAATTATAAATCAGTTTGGATAGATACTTCATCTACAAATATGGCACATCAACAGCTCCTTGAGTGCAATTTGTCCTTCACATTTACGGTAATATAAATTAACACTGATGGTATTTTTTAAAGCTCAAAATTCAATTTTTTTAAGAGCAGCATTTTGTTTTGTTTTTTACTTGCAAGCGATTATATATGGCAATGATTTCTCAAGGGTTATTTAATATACCATTAATATTGACGTATTACACCAATATGGATGCTTTCATACCATATTTGATTTAATGCCAAGCAATCCAAAGGTTTAAAAGATTTAAGAAAAATATTAGGACGTTTGGAAAGGAGGGAGGGGTGATAGTTGGGGGGAGGCAAAGGGATAGCAGCAATGTTAGAGAGTGCAAGTGAGAGAGAAGAGGTAACAGCAATAGCCAACTGGTCTTTTCTTTCCAGTCCCGCATTAATGCACATTCTGAAGGCTCCAAGTGAACATGAGCATTGTGGATGAGCATAGTTTTGCAGAGAGTCAAAATTATTTAAAAGCTTGTAATTAAGGTAGTAAGCGACCCTGTACCACAGAATTCCTTGGTCAGAATTTTTTTATCTTCTGGCTACAAAACACTTCCCACCAACAACTGAAGAGTAATTATTGCTTTTCATTTGATTCTCTCTCTCTCTCTCTCTCTCTCTCTCTCTCTCTCTCTCTGGCACCAGGTCTCAACTGTTCCCAGTTTGTGTTTCTAGCAGAGCATTCCTGGGGTGGGGGGGACTACAAATCGGAATAGGGAGCTGACTGACCTCAATGCCAGCATAACTCGGATTTACACTGGTGTATGGGGCATTTATGCTAGCATAGGGTGTGAGTGGCACAGCACAATTCCACTGGCGCAGCTGCAGTGCAGCTGCACGCTACTGGAGTGATGGCATGAACCCCTAGGCTGGGGAAATGTGGTTGTACCAAGGGGTGTGGCACCAGTCAGTTAGCTCTCAAAGCATTTTCAGCATGGGAATGCCGCCTTCCACAACAGGTGCAAAATTGCACCATCAAACATGCTGGTGCAGCCCACTGGCAGCTATAGTAACTCCTATTTCACCCTCCTCTCAGCTGTGGCCACACCCTCAGTAACCCAAGCAGCTCAGGATATCAGCCAAGTGCGCATCCAATCAGCACAGCTCTCCCCCTCCCTGGCACCCAATGACAGCCTGCCCTGTCTTACAAATGGTTCCAGGAGGTAGCCCCACAACTCCAGGGGTAGGGCACATGGCATGGGATGCTGTCTGATAGCTCCCTGCTGTGCAGACTTAGAACTAGCACATATGCACCTCAGTGGCAGGCAAAACACAGACAGAGCACCTAGCACTGCGGGACAAGCTCTTGGGGGAAAGACACCACCGGTACAGCAAAATCCACACTCTGTGGCTGACCTCTCCCAGATTTCTGGCCCCACAGGTACGGCAGCTTGTCCACCAGGATCCCAAGGATCCCACACATAAACAGGTAAGTAAGGGATACTTTCCCCAACCTTCATTCCCTCCCCCAACCAACAGCAGTGACATTGAGCTGAACTGGACATGGCATCTTCAACTTCCAAACATGGCAGCTGGGGGGGCCTGGAGCACTCCCCCGATGGACATGGACCCCACGCACCAGGCAGTTCGGTGCATTGGGGGTCACCCCAAGCAGATGCTGGATGGGAGGACTGAAAGTGGTGCCAAGGTATCAGGCTGCATGTCTTACCTGTGGGCAGTGTTCGCCCTGCACAAAACATGCCGGTGGGTGGGAACCCCCTCCAGTCAGAGCAGTGGGTGATCCAATCTGTTGGACAAACCCTTCCATTGCAGGTGCAGAATGCACTGACGCTGCTGAAAGAGTGTGTCACCAGAGACACCAAGATTCTGACAGGACATTTGATCAGGTGTGGATGATCTGGGTTCTGCCACCAGTCAGGTCCCCCTTGCAGCATCGGAGTGCCAGACAGATCATCCATGATTGCTACATGCCTTACAAGCCAAGGAAGAACATCAGTGACTGCTCCACTGTGTGCTTTCCCCGTACACAGGTGCTGATCCAACAGGGAGAGCTGTCACCCCATCCATGGAGGCGAAGCCCATGTGCCCTCCTGGCACCAGAAGCTGGGCCTCAGGAACATGCAGACAGAAGCAGTCTCCTGTGCCTTACCTACTCACATCAACTGGGGAGGTGCCCCTAGCACCAAAGGACCAAGTAGGGGCCCACACATCAATGTCAGAATCCCAGCCTTACCAGGTTCCCTCCCATAAAGCTTACCCACTGTGCCTGTCCCAGGTGCTGGTGTTTGTTGTGGACTCTGGGGGGGTGAGAAGACATGGAGGGTGCCACATACACCACATGGTCCTGGCTGACAAAACTGCGGGGTGGGGGGCATCCTGACAATAATGCTGACGTAGCCATGGACACAGATGGGTGGGAGGAAAGTCTACGTGACAGGCCCCCATTCCCCCAGCTAAAAGCACAGAGTGCAGACCCAAAGCTGCAGGGCTGCCCCATGAACCATCTTGGGGAGGCACCCAAAACTGAACCCAAACAAATGGTGACCATATAAACTAAACTTTTTATTCCTGCTTGATCCTTGAATCTGTTAAACATCTTCATTATACTGCTCACCCTCTATCTATATGTGTGGACTAGTAATTTCCATTTTTGTTTCTACCTCTGTCTTGACTCTAATTGCCCCTTCCTGGCAACTACCCCCTTGTTCTATATGTAATGGTTGAGGAAATTCTGTTTCACTGTATTTGAAGAACTGTTCTTGCACACAAAAGCTTATACCTTGAATAAAACTTTGTTGGTCTTAAAGGTGCCCCGGACTCAAACTCTGTTCTGCTGCTTCAGACTAACACAGCTATCCACCTGAATCTATCAGTGAAGAACAGTGGCTTTAGTTAAGTCATAATTAATTAGACATGGAATTTCTATTAAAGATTAAACTATGAAAGCTTAAAAATCTAAAACTTATTTGGCTGACTTTTCTAAACAACATTTGAACATATAGTTGAAATTTGAGGCTTCAGAGATTTGGCCTTGCCTTATGTATATGGATCAGTTTTGATGAACAATACATTCAGGCAGGGGTCCTTTCGTAGAAAAAGAGGTGCAGGAGCTCATTAGCATAACTCATTAGCATACCTCATTAGCATATGCCACGTCCCCTGACATCACCAGAAGTGTGTCAGAAAGGGAATGTCAGTTTCAGCCCCATTATACCCTATGGGCCATTGAAATCAATGGCAAAAACTCATAGGGTATATGAGGGGCTGGAGGAAAGGGGGTTTGAGGGAGAGGCTCCAAACTTGCAGGGTAGCTGCTGGGGCCTCTCCTCAAAATACCCACCAAGTTTCAAGAAGATTGGACCAGGGGGTCCAATTCTATGGGCCCCCAAACAGGTTGTCTCATCCCCTCCATTGTTCTCTATGGTGGGAAAAAATGTTAACTTTTTTCCTCCCATTGAGAACAATGGAGGGAATGGGGGCAACCTGTTTGGGGGCCCGTAGAATTGGACCCCCTGGTCCAATCTTCTTGAAACTTGGTGGGTATTTCGAGAAGAGGCCCCAGCAGCTACCCTGCAAGTTTGGAGCTTCTCCCTCAAACCCACTCCCCTTCAGTTGTTTTTAAAGCTGCCACCGAATTTCGGCGGCAATTCGGCAGCGGGCTGAAGCAGATTAGAGAATCTGATTCCGCCCGTGGCTGCCCTAGTGGCCGCTCCTGAGCCTAGTGGCCACTCCGGCCCCAACGGACCCCTGCATTCAAGATAGACAAAAGGCAATACTTTATTCAACAAATAATTAAATTGTGGAATTCACTGCCTGTGGATATAGTGATGATCACTAGTATACATGGCTTTAAAAAGGGCTCCATTCACTGTCAGTGATTTCCACAATTTAATTAATTATGGAATAAGTTGGTGCTGCATTCTGTCAGGCCTGAATTTATTGTGCATTAACCTCACTCAAACTTATCCACATAGAATAATGTTCAAAATCACATCTCCCTGAGTGTGGCTGAATACAAGTGATCCTAAGTGCCAAATACATAGTAAAATAATGAAAAGCCAACCTTAATTACTGAGTACTTAGAAACACAAAACTGGAAGGGATCTCAAGGGTCATCTAGTCCAACCCCCTGCACAATGCAGGAAATCCACAGCTACCTCCCCTCCACTCCTCCAGTGACCCCTGCTTTATACTTGAACAATTCATTTCAGATTTTCAAGACAAATGTTTACAAACATTTTCTTAACAGTCCTCACAATAGCAATGAAAGTTAGGTTGTTACAGAAAGATTAAGGGGGAAAGTCTTATGGCTTGCCTCAGTGGGGTTTCTAATTCACAGCTCATCATCAGTGTCACTATGCTGCTCCAGCTATCTGTAGCTTCTCCTCCTTGGCCTTCTTGGTGGAAGTAGTGAGAGTAGCACATGCGGCTGGCTGCTCCTAAACCAGCAACAAGGCTGGAATCCTGTGCAGTGCTAGCTTACGAAAACCAGTATTGCATAGATGCTGGTATTATAATCTACTGTTTGGGCTTGCTTCAGTGACATCGATCAAAAGTAATTGTGCAGAAAGGTAAAAACTGATTTGCAGCTGTTAATCATTGCTCCAGACAGGGGTTCACAAATTCTGGCTTGCCTTACCATCTACTTGGAAATCTCTCATGCCGCTTCTGCATACTCAAAAGTTCAGCAGTGCAACATGAAAGACCCTTTCTCCCAACCACCCAAATTTGGGAGACAGAAGGTGGAATTTCTCATAATGTGTTGCATTTTGGAGACAGGGAAGTGTTACTGTAGACTCCAAGACCCAACCCACTGTGAAAATGCCACCTTCTCTCCCAGTCAGAGAAGGAAGTGATGGATCTTTTGTTCATTGTGTTGTAAGCATGCCAGCCTTCAGATGATACCTGGGGATCCCCCGGAATTATAGCTCATCTCCAGATTCCAGAGATCAGTTCCTCTGGAGAAAATGGATGCTTTGGAGGGTGGACTCTATGGCACTGTACCCCTCTGAAGTCCCTGTCTTCCCCAGGCTTCACCTCCTAATCTCCAAGCATTTCCCAGCCTGGATCTGGCTACCCTATGCACCCCATCTCCTGCCTGTGGCCAGAGGAGACCAAAAGGCCAGGGTCACTTGCCTCTGGTGAGCTGGTAAACAGATTTGTGGGGCTAGGCTCCAGACAGTGCTATTTATGACTATGTTACCGAAAACTGATATGTGGCAGAACTGCAAAACTGCCAACAGTGTAAGATAACCTTCTTAATGTTCAATTTTTGCAATGTTCTGCAATGTTCTTTTTGCCTATATTCATGTATGAAGCAGAAGATACCAACTAAGGTCCCCATCCTTGAGTCATGCTAAGACTTTCAATGGTGCTTTGGTTGACACAGAAGCACATATCCATTGTGACGGAGCTTTCCCCCAAAATCAAGACAGCCCTGCTAGCATATGTCTTCTGGACAGACTCTGAAGCTGGTGGATTTGGCCATTTTTCTGTGAAGACACACTAAATTTTTACTTTGAGCTTCTTCTGAAGTGTTTGTGTGAACATGTGGCCAGTATAGGCATTATTCTCATTTAAATGAAAATGCTTTAAGCTCATTTGTAAAAAACATTCTCAGTCAGCATAAATCCATATATGCTGAGTTTAAACTATTTGTGGATCAGGCTTTCAGATGACAAATTTTATACAGTAAAAGTCTGGCACTGAGAAGGGATTAATTTCTAGCAGTAACTAGGATTCTATTTTTCTACTCAAACAGTATAAACATAACTTTCTTATTCTTGTAGTGGCTCAAATTGTTTATATTCTTATGAAAAGAGGTAGCGGACATGCTATCCCAAATTGTTGTTCTGAATTTTTCAATTGCATGATAATTGTTGCCCACCCCAAAAGAGAAGTTTTGTTTGTTACCTCTTACCGACAGTTCTTTTGACAGCTCTTTTCTGAAAGTCCATCTTCATCTTCTCCCACAATATCCACAGCTGAAAATATCAGTGCTACCAGAATTGCAAAGCAGCAAACCAGGGCAAAGATCACAATGCATTTTTGCTGGGACTGAAAGAGATTAAAACAGAGATAAAAATGCTAGGGAGTAAAATGATATTCTGACATTATACAATACCTTAGAATTATTATCACAGATGTCATAAACATCCCTTATAGAACACAGTTTTCTGCAGAATGTGCAAAATGGAATTATTCAAAGGGCAGTCTTCTAAAGTGAATTACGATTGTAGTTAATGCAGGGAGAATTTAAGGCAGTCTTTAACAGAGAGCCAGTTTGGTGTAGTGGTTAAGTGCGCGGACTCTAATCTGGGAGAACCGGGTTTGATTCCCCACTCCTCCACTTGCACCTGGCTGGATGACCTTGGGCAAGCCATAGCTCTGTACCAGCTGTTCTCTTAAGGACAGTTTGGGAAAAAGCTCTCTCAGCCCCACCTACCTCACAGGGTGTCTGTTGTGGGGAGGGGAGGGAGGGGAGGGGAAAGGAGTTTGTAAGCCGCTCTGAGACTCCAAGTGAGTGAAGGGCGGGGTATAAATCTAATCTCTTCTTCTACTACTACTCTTTATGGTGTGTACTATGCTGTGTTTATTGCATTATCTTCCAATTTTCTATTTTAATGTTCTTCTAATTTTGTAGTCCAGCTATATGAGAGCCAGTTTGGTGTAGTGGTTAAGTACATGGACTCTAATCTGGGAGAACCGGGTTTGATTCCCCACTCCTCCACTTGCACCTGGCTGGATGACCTTGGGCAAGCCATAGCTCTGTACCAGCTGCTCTCAAGGACAATTGTCTCAGAGCTCTCTCAGCCCCACCCACCTCACAGGATGTTGTGGAGAGGGGAAGGGAAAGGAGTTTGTAAACTGCTCTGAGACTACAAGTGAAGGGTGGGGTATACATCCAATCTCTTCTTCTTCTATTGCACTATTTATTGTAGGTGCCAGGTTGGATCCAGACTATATTTTTCACTAATGGAAGGGAAGGTGTAATTTCTGCCAATTCTTGCTTCCTGCTGCAGACCCCCAGTTTGTTCCTCCTGCAATTTCTGAGGGTCAATTATTCCCCTAGAACAGCATATCTGGTGGATCAAAGGGCTAACATAGGTGAGACTGAGAGGCAGGAAAGCTCTGTTCCACAGATGAAAGTGCCTTCTGAAAACAGAAATCTTAGTCTGGATTCAATCCATTGTATTGCATTGTTCTCCAGTCCTGTAACTCCTAGTTACTCTCTGTTTCATATTGTGCTAAAGGTAAGGGTTTCCATTGCTCAAAAGCTGGTTGAATCAGACTGTAGGGAGCGGTGCTCATCTCCATTTCCAAGCTGAAGAGCCAGTGCTGTCTGAAGACTTCTCCATGGTCATGTGGCCAGCATGACTAAACACCAAGGCACACGGAACACTGTTCTCTTCCCACCGAAGTGGTACCTATTTATCTACTTGCAATTTCTTGCTTTTGAACTGCTAGGTTGGCAGGAGCTTGGGCCAGAACTGCCGATCTTCCCGTCTGCAACTCAGCGTCTTAACCTCAGAGCCACCGCAGCCCCTTTTATACTGTGTTACTGTGGTCTAATTATTTGTTTGTATTGTATTGTTCTTATTGCATTGTTTTTAGTTGTAATCTGACTTTAGTCTCAGAGAGAAAAGTGTGCTACAAATGGAGTGATTCAATAACTAAAATTCAGTTCTGTTTGATACTGAAATTTATAATAAATTCAAGACACACAAAAGAGGAACATCAAGTCCAATAAGAAAAAATTCCCCCTTTTTGTCATGATAGAAATGCATATCCTGTATTATTATTATGAGCCCATTCGCGGGGAGGGCGGGATATAAATCCAAATAAATAAATAAATAAATTTCAGTATTATACACAAAAGTGTGACATGGAAGAAAGATAACTGTTAATGAAACATGTCAATCAGTTTTAAGTCACAAATGGCGTAGCATGCACTGAAATGTAAATACGTATAAAGAATACCTTCTGTATGTCTAGCAATGGAAATAGATATCCTCTGTCAATAAATACTGTCTATAAAAACCACTATAGTTTGCAGAAAGAACAAAATACAATCTTTATTACAAGTGTACTTTAAAATGCTAATTTTTCTCCTTCTAGGGATTCCTAAGGGTATAAGTTGTTTCTGAATGTAGGGAGCTCTGTTCTCCACTCTCCCCCCCCCCCTGTAAAAACTACAAGGTTTATCAAATTAAGTTCTCTGACATAACAAAGACACTTTGCATGAAATAAACCGAGAAGAATATAGTTACGTTCATATGGAAAACTGAAGCTACTAATGCTAGACTATCATCACCCTAGTTTAGCTAAGAAGATCCTCATACATAAGTAGTTTCTTGCTGGATCAGGAATTGTGAGTATAACCTGGATGAGCATTCAAAGCTGTGCATGCTTGCACTGCTTGATGTATATTTTGAATATACATTCCAAGATCTAGCCTCATCCTTGACCATATATCCCATCTACATCATCATCTAAAAAAATACATTGGGAGTTACCCCCCCCCCCCCATACTAGAAGCAGAGACAGTACCATAAAGAAAGAAGATTTAAGTGGTTGGGAATGCCAGCCTCAGGATCCCCCAAAATTACAGCTCGACTCTATAGCATTGTACCCTGCTGAGGTCCCTGCACTCCCCAGGCCTCACCCCCAAATCTCCAGGAGTTTCCCAACCTGGATCTACCCCCTCATCCCCTGCTGGTGGCCTAGGGGGACTTAGCAAAACTACTCAGTGGGTATAATGAGGGATGCAACCACGACAATATTGCCACCTTTCAAACATTGGTTACTGTAAGTAAAAGGCAAGAGAAGCAGAGGGGCATGGCCCTTTCCATTTTGACCTCCCAGTCCACCCCCTGCTCCCCTTCCTCCTACAATGTTGGGAGGATTCATTAGGGCCAGGGCCAGCAGCAACCAAAAAGCAACTTGCTACCATGCAATTTCTGCCATCCAGGTGCAGCGGTGGCTACCTACAACTCAATGCCATACAAGCCACAAGGGCTGAGTGATAGTCTCCACACAACTTGTGTGTCTTGGCTGCGGCCAGTTATGAACACCACACAACTCACCTGAACAACTTGCTACTACATGATTTTTGCAACTTCAGCACACTTTTCCTATGGAGAAGCTTCCAGGAGAGGGAAGTAGGGAAACCTGAGAGCCAGTGTGGTTGTACTTAAACTGACAGACTAGGAGATAGGAGACCCGATCTGAATTCCCACTTTGCCATGGGGATAGCATGGGAAATGAAGGGAAGGGCATATCATGGGAAATGAAATGACCCCACAAGTCATTGTGGGTTGCCCACTTGTCAATTTTTAAACTATGGTGAGAGCTGGATCTAGGCATTTATTTATACATGAAGAAACATTTCCAGTTTCATATATTCACAGCATATCCCACTTTTATGGGGAAAAATCGTATTTTATTTCCTGTTTTGGTACAAATTATTCTTGCTCTGAAAAATGCTTCCATTCTTATTAAATGCAAATACAATTTTTAATTTGGGTTGCTTTGTGCTGCCAGATGTGTTTGTGAATTGAAAGTGCCTTACTTTCAGTAATACTCCAAAGACAAATTTATTGTACAGAATTTTTAAACTGCTGCATTGTAAACTGCAGAGCATGAAACATATCAGGCATCAAAATGGAAGCAGGGATTTAAAAACTAAATTTTGGTCTCATTTCCTGACCCTTAGAATTGCTATGAGACTACAGAAGATCACAGAACTACGTGCAACATTTCTGCAACAAACTGAGAGTGTAATTTCCTACAACAATAGCAAATAAAATCCTTTGTGATTCTGTTGTTTCATTCTTAAATCTTCTTATTAAGAAATGTATGGTACAAGTAGAACCCACAAACAGTTGCAGTGGATAGAAGGGATAGGCAGATATGGAACTTCTGCACACAAACACACACACAAACTGCCCCCCCCCCAGCATGGCCCTCTGTCGTATCCCCCATCTTTTTTTAGCAATCCCTTTATTCCTTGGTCATCCGAAGCCCCAAAGTTTCTCTGATTTCCTGCTCCAGGGTTGGCTGCCATCAATATGACACTAACAAAATTTGTGGTAGAGTATGAGCTTTTGTGAGTCACTTCTGAAGAAGTGAGCAGTAACTCACGAAAGCTCATACCCTACCACAAATTTTGTTAGTCTTTAAGGTTAGTCTTACTCTTTTCTACTACTACAGACAGACTAACATAGCTACCCATCTTCATCTATCAATAGGAGAGCCAGTGTGGTATAGTGGTTAAGAGTGTTATACTAATATCTGGAAGACTCGGGATCCCTTGATACCTACCTCTGCCTCCAAATGTCTCAACAAGATGGCATGGTACATTGTATCAAAAGCTGAAGACAAATCCTGTAGGCAGAACATCGGCATGGTCTTCATCTACTTTCGTCTACAGAGGTTGTTAACCAAAGCATAGTCCTGCCTGAAATCTGACTGAAAATGGTCTAGAGCAAATGAGTTATTCAAGAAGACTTGAAGTTGGTTTGCTACTGCCCTCACAATCACCTTGCCTAAAAATGGCAGATTGCCCGAACCTGCATGGCCCAGGGCTAGCTTGATCTTGTTAGATCTCAGAAGCTATGGAGAACTGGCTCTGGTTAGTGCTTGGATGGGAGATTGCCAAGCAAGTCCAGGGTTGCTATGTAGAGGCAGGCTACTGGTAAACCACTTCTGTTTGTCTCTTGTCTTGAAACCCTACAGAGTCACCATAAATCAGCTGCAACTTCAAGGCACTTTCCACCACTAGCCTCTCTTTGTAATGCTTTTCTGTTGCTTGTAACTTCAGTTATAAACATATGTGCTTTATATGTGTTGGTCTTAAAGGTGCCATTGGACTCAAACTTTTGTCAGGGATGCTCTAGGCTGATCCTGCACTGAGCAGGGGGTTAGACTAGATGGCCTGTATGACCCCTTCCAACTCTTATGATTCTATGATTCTATACACATGCAGGGGGATCCACATAAAAGATCGTATCTCTTTTTCTTTATAGAAGTAATATTTCTAGATGAAAATTGTCATGTGTGATGTCTACAAAGGAAAATTATTGTATCTGAAACGGATCTTCGCTCATGGCTTGACTCCCTTCTCCCAACTTTTAGTACCAATAGCTGGCCAATTCTGTAAGAGAGGTTTCTTAAACAGTAATTTACAGAATATTTTATTTTATTATCAATTCTAATATGACTAAATTATCTTCACCCAATTTGAATGTTAATCTGCATTTTTCCCCTAGCCTTGAAATAGATTACAGCAAAAGTGTCCCTTTGGAGCAACAAAGATGATCCTTTAAAAATTCAAATATTCTATTCGCTTACAATAAGATAAGTCTGTGCAGTTGCAGTTGCCATAAATAGTATTACAGTTATGCTTATGACAGACAGGATCCGTTTGCAGTCTTTGTAACCTTTAATCACCCTTCTACTTTATCTTTATTTTAGGAACATGAACTGGAACAAGTTTGACTGGCATTCCTTTGAGCTACATATCCTGTCTCAAGCAATGACCAGTGCCATTATCTTTGACTTTTTAAATCACAAAGCAATTACAGAACAATTTGTATGCAATTTTTTGAAGGGCTTCACCACAGATCAATGGAAGGGAGCCTCGAGAACTTGCTTGTAGGAGGCCCTAGATCAGATCAGATCAGAGTAATTTCTGTTCAAGGGAGAGCTAGCCCAAAAAGGGGAAGCTTTTCTTACCATCTCAGAGAGCTCTTTACCTGCTGCCCACAAGGATTAAAAGTGGGTAAATAACAGACATACCTATATGTACACTAGGGTTGCTCGCTCCAGAGACTTGGAAATACCTGGAGATTTGGGGGCCTGAGAAGGGCAGAGTTTGGGGAGGGGAGGGACTTCAGTGGTCTATAATGTCATAGTGTCCCTCTTCCAAAGTGGCCAGGTGAACCCATCTCTGTTGCCTGGATATCAGTTGTAATCCCAGGAGATCTCTAGCCACCACCTGGAGGCTGGCAGACTCGTGTGCTTCTAAACACATCCAGGAGATATATATATATATACATATATAGATATATAGATATACACACAGAGGGCTATTTTGGGGCAGGAACGCACAGGAACGGAGTTCCAGCTGGCTTCTGAGTTGGCCATGCCTACAGCCTTCCCCCTCCTTGGGTTCCCCAGGTGCCTCGCAAGCCATAGGGCAACTGGGAAAGCCAAGCCGATCCAGGGGGGGAAAGCAGTTTAAACTGCCTTCCCTCCTGGGGAAGCTGATCCTGGGAGGGAGCTGTGTTGTCAGGGCTGTGACCTAATATGCTAATGAGTTTCTGCTGTTGGGTGTGGCCTATTATGTTAATGAGTTCCTGCTGAGCTTTTTCTACAAAACAAGCCATCTATCTATCTATCTGTCTGTCTCTGTCTGTCTGTCTGTCTCCCTCTCTCTCTCCCAGTGATAATCTGAATATTATATGAAAGGTGTTTTTTTCTGAGTTTAATGAAAATCTTTAAAGCAGTAATTGCTTACAATATGGTAAAGTTTTCCTGTTCTGGCGTCTAACTTTAGTAGATAAACAAAATTTTCAGTACAGTGAAAAGAAGTCAGCTTTAAATCCAAGTCATCAAGATACCTCAACAATTTCCATGTGCCCACTCACCTGTGGGATTACATACTGGCTGTTAGCACTGTTGGAGAGTGCTCATGGAAAAGTGTTTGATCTACAGAAGCTGAGAGAGAGAAAGCAATGGAAAGAAACCACAGTACCAGGCAGGCCGCCCTAGGCTGTGTACCTGTGGTGGCTTACCCACATGCAATCTTGCTTCCAGCGGGGAGCTCCTGGGTCCTTCCTGGGATCTTCTGCCATCCATGCTTCACACTCAGACTGCAATAATGTCACCCAGATGTGATGTCATTACATCACTGACATTGGGGGTGGCTCTCTAATTTTTGGACAAAACCCTATGGTTTTTTTGCCTTCAAAACCACAGCATTTGCCCAAAAACTAGAGTGTCACCCCCTGACATTGGCAATGTGATGATGTCACTTCCGGATGACGTATCATGACGGGTACGTCACAGCAATGTCCCTGTTTGAGGGTGAGGTTTCTGCTGCTGGCTAGCTGGTCAGCAGTGGATTGGAGCCCCAAAAATGGGGGAACCCCCACTGGGACTTTGGGCGGGTAACCCTATGCATGCACCACTTCCCACCTTAGCTAGCTGGTATGAGTTACACTGCCTAAAGCTGGAGCAGCAGTAACCAATCAAAATCCCTGTGGTTATGGTTGCCAACCTCCAGGTGAGGCCTGGAGATCTACCACTTTTATAACTAATCTCCAGATGACATAGATCAGTTCCCCAGGAGAAAATGGTTGCTTTGGAGGGTGGTCTCTATGTCATTGTATAAGCCCCTCCCCCCCAACCCCCACCCTCTCCAGTCTCAAGCCTCAAAATCTCCAGGTATTTCCCAACCCAGAGCTGGCAACCCCATCTCCTCTTGCAGTAAAATTGAGAGTATTCTACATTTCTCATATTTGCTGAGGAACGTAAAGCTATTCAAAAACAAAAACACTAAACGAACATGCTTAAGAAGTTTCTTTGGGCTTCCTCTGCAAAGGAAAGGCTCAGAACGTAGCACTTTGTCAGAAGGAACAGAAAATGGAGATGGCTGTAGATGTTACAGTATATTCTACATCATCATCGACTTCAAAAAGAAAGTTTCAAGAAGGGTGGCTGGATGACTAGTGACAGACTTTAGTGCTCCATTCAGGCTGGAAATTATTAAGAGAGGCAAAAAGCCTCTTCAGCGTCAAAAAATACGTTGCATTAATCTAGGCACAAACAGTCCCAAAAAACAAAGATGTTGGGCTTGTTATTCTATACCTTCTTTTAGATTTCCTCAGAGTTTTCAGGAAGTTGTCTCTTTTATTTCAAACACAAGTTCTTATCAGTTCATGTAAAAATACTGTATAAGCACTCATGGACCAGGTCATTGTGAAAAACAGTTTGTTAGTAACATAGCACTGAATGGACTACAAAATTGTACAGCAGCAGAGAGTGAGCATTAATACAAGTCCTTCCTTCACTCATGTACAGTAATGCATTAATGTACCAAAGCACTGGATAGAGATTCATGCAGAATAGGAAATGATCTAGAAAAGTTTGGAAATGAAGATAAAACCCTCTGAATCAACATTTCCAGAAATGGATGTCATCTCCATATGCATGTGCTGAAGCTGTAGTGCAGGGATGTAAAATATATGGCCCGCGGGCCAGAACCGGCTCCTGCAGGGCTCCTATCTGGCCCGTGAGTAACTGGCTCTCATCTGCTTCCTAACTGGCAGTTGGCTTTCGTCTAACCCTCCTGCACAATGCAGGAAATTTACAAATACCTCCCCCTACCTCCAGCGACCCCTGCTTTATGCCCAAAAGAAGGCCAAACACCTCCAAAAAACCCTCCAGGATCCCTGGCCAAACTGACCTGGAGAACAATTGCTTCCTGACCCCAAAATGGCAACCAGCATTTCCCTGGGCATGTAAGAAAGGGAGGAGGAGGAGGAGGAGGAGATTGGATTTATATCCCGCCCTTGACCCACTTGGAGTCTCAGAGCGGCTTACAAACTCCTTTCTGTTCCCCTCCCCACAAAAGACACCATGTGAAGTATGTGGGACTGAGAGAGCTCTGAGAGAACTGCCCTTGAGAGAACAGCTGGTACAGAGCTATGGCTTACCCAAGGTCATCCAGCAGGTGCAAATGGAGGAGTGGGGAATCAAACCCGGTTCTCCCAGATTAGAGAACCTTAACCACTATACCAAACTGACAAACTGAAAGAGCCACAAGAACTAAGCACTCAGGCAACCCTTCCTGTCCTCCCTTCTCGTGATCTGCTCAAGTTCACAGAATCAGCATTGCTGTCAGATGGCCACCTAGCTTCTGTTTGAAAACCCCCAAAGGAGAGCCCAGCACCTCCCAAGGAAGCCTGTTCCACTGAGGAACCACTCTAACGGTCACAAAGTTCTTCCTAATGTTTAGCTGAAAACTCTTTAATTTCAACCCATTGGTTCTGGTCTGACCTTCTAGGGCAACAGAAAATAACTCCGCACCAACCTCTATATGACAGCCCTTCAAACACCTGAAGATGGTTATCATATCACCTCTCAGTTGTCTCCTCTTCAGTCTAAACATACCCAGTTAGTTCAACCTTTCCTCATAGGACTTGGTCTCCAGAACCCTCACCTCCTTCGTTGCTCTCCTCTGGACACGTTCCAGCTTGTCTATAACCTTCTTAAATTGTGGTGCCCAAAACTGAACACAATATTCTAGGTGAAGTCTAACCAGAGCAGAGTAAAGTGATACCATCACTTTACGTGATCTGGACACCATACTTCTGTTGATACAAGCCAAAATCACATTTGTCTTTTTAGCTACCGCATCACACTGTGTGATTCATGTTTAGTGTATGGTCTATTAAGACCCCTAGATCCTTTTTGCCCATACAACTGCCAAGACAAATCTCCCCCATCCTATAATTATGCATTTGCTTTTTCCTACCTAAATGCAGAACTTTACATTTATCCCCACTGAAATGCATTTTATTTCTTTTAGCCCAGTTTTCCAGCATGTCAAGACTATATCCTAACTCTGTCTTCTACCATATTTGCTACCCCTCCCAATTTAGTGTCATCTGCACATTTAATAAGCATTCCCTCTATTCCTTTATCCAAATCATTGATAAAGATGTTGAACAAAACAGGTCCCAGGACAGATCCCTGAGGCACTTCACTTGTCACTCCTCTCCAAGAGGATGAGAAACCATTAACAAGCACTCTTTGGGTGCGATCTGTCAACCAGTTACAGATCCACAGAACAATAATAAGATCCAAACCACACTGTACCAACTTATCAACAAGAATATTATGTGGAGGGAGAGAGGGAGGGAGGGTGAGTCCCATGGTACCTTTAAGACCAACAAAGTTTAATTCCAGGTACAAGCTTTGGAGTCCAAAGCCTCTTAGCAAATTCACAACTCAATACTATCAAGTCTACCAGGCAAAAAGACTCTTAAGTTAGACATTACAACTAGTGGCATGATATAGTAAAGGGCAAATTGTCCCATTTGTGTCTGATTGTAATGGCATCACAGATGTCTTAAAGGGATAAAGGCATCACTGAAGAAAACAGACAAGTCATTATGGGTGGATGGTCTCCAGACCATCCCAAATGGCTGCCATTTAAAAAAAACTCTTAGCGATGCACGTATAACCACTTAAACATACGACATCCACAGATGGTGAGGCACATATACCGACTGCATGGCTCCTTATAGTGGATGCCATCTAGACAATCCACCGTGGTAAAGGGATTCACGGGGGAGCTGTCTGGTCGTGCAATGCTGGATTAAAAAGATCTCGATCAAATTACAGCCGGGCCAATGGCGGGATTAGCTGCCTGTATGAACGCACCCTATGTTAATTAAGACCTGTTGGTTCCAGGGACTTAAATAGTGAATTGGTAAAGCACTGAAAACTTTAAGCCATTATTGAACTATGAATCATTCCCATGTTGACTTAAAGTTTTCAGTGCTATGCCAATTAAGGAGCCACTTTCACAATAGGATATATGCTCCGAAAATTCTTTACCAACAGAAGGCACGTTTTATCCACTTATTTAAGTCCCTGGAACCAACAGGTCTTAATCAACATAATAACTTGTCCTGTTTTCTTTAATGATGCCTTTATCCCTTTAAGACATCTGTGATGCCATTACAATCAGACATGCCAAACCATAGGGACCCCAAGTGTGTGTGCTAAGCAAAAACAACAAACCTAAGGGTAGACCATCAAAAAATTCACAGATTTCACCAGTTACCAGTAGACATCAGTCTACTGCAACATAATTACAGTGAATCAGTTAGTAAAGTAGAACTGATGATCACAATTCACAAACACTAATAACAATTGACAAGTAGGTGTAACAATAGAATAGACAAGAAAAAATCCAACAGTAGACTCCTCTGAATCCTTTAGGTATAATAGTATCCAAAAGACCTCAAAGTCCACAAAGAAGGCCAAGGCACCTACCATGACTCACTATACCCTTTGATGAAGGACTGTCTTCGAAACAATATTAAGATTACATATGATACTGTCAGGGTATACTGGACTGTGTGAACATACAACACAATGAGTTATTTTTTTAAAAAACAAGACAATTCCAAAACATACTCTTCTATTTCAAGAAAAAGTTCCAAAAGGCATGCCGACTTTCATATGCACCTCCAGTTGCTATGAATATTTTTTTTGTAATATTAGCTTGGCGATATTTCACAGTGTAGTTAAATCTGTAACTACTTTTGTTTAAAAGTGTGACATCACAGGATAATTAAAATAAGCTATACATTTTCATGTGGCCACCCTTCCAAACAAAAAAGTTAGAGGATTGTAATTCTCCTTAGGATGGCACTGCTGGACCAAAAGTTTCAGGCATCTTTGAACAACTATTACAAGAGCAATACCTGTGTAACTGAGATGCTTTATAATCTCTGAATTATCTGGCAACATTTTTTCACACTTCATGACTGCTGGAGAGGTCATTGTTATGACTGAAAAGTGTATTTTCCAGCTTTTCAGTATTTAGATTTAAACTTGCTTTATGCCTCAGGGCTACACAACAAGGTATCCAGAAGTATTTATTCAAGTGCCTTTGTATATGTTTAAAGCAAGGTATACTGTGCAAATGATGGGAAATAAATCCTTTCCCTGTCTATTCTTATTTTCCCTGCACTTCATTATTGAATTTTTTTCCCAGCCCTTCTCTGATACAGAAAGTAAGCCAGATTGTGGGGGTGGATACTTAAAACACTGAAGCAAACCAAGGGAAGGAAGGGCAGGGACTCATATAGCTCCCCGCTCTTGCACACAGTTTTTGATGCAAAACCCCCCCAACACATATCCACATACCCCTTATTTTACAAATGAACAGGTAGGCTTGGTTATATTTGTTCTTTAACTGCTTTTTGTTTCTGTGTTATGTGCTGCAACTATGTCATTTAGAAATACAAGTTCTAAAATAATACCACTTACTTTTAACAACGGAAATATTCATTAACAGCAACATGGAGACATCGCCATCTAATTCACAGCTTAAATAATTTGCACAAGTGGTTTAAAGTATGTTGTAGGGTGACTTGTGAATTGTGTAAAATTACAAAGAGACTTGAATCTTACCCACAGATGTGTTCTTATATCTTGTTTTTATTGGCCCCAGTCTCTGCTTAAGAGGAGCCCCAGCACAATAGGTAAGTATTGGTTACCATAGCAACTCTCTATATTCTCAGAGTACCACAGTAAAAACTTGATTCCTGTATGAAAACTAGGAAAGGCAAGAAAGAATGAATCTGAAATGGAAGTAAACTGAAGCTGAGGTAACCAGTGCAACAGAACTGTTATTTTGAAGATGTGTCATTTCAGAATGCAATTTCAAATGATAAACATTTCAATTTCTCAGAGAACAGTCTTTATTGAACCCTGGAGAACAATTACTAGAGCTTTTATGTTGGACTGCTTTATAGGAAAACTTTTTTATAACTCATTATAAGACAAACATATATAAGAAAAAAGAAGAGTCTCATATCTTAATGAGCCTTGAGTCTCAGTGTGAAAGGCAGACTATAAATGAACATAAAGAATTGCTGTGATGTAAGTGACTTATGGGCCTGCAGTGGCTCAAGTGGTTAAGCTGCTGAACTGCAGACCAGAAACTGCATGATGGAGTGAGCTCCCGTCTCTGGTCCCAGCTCCTGCCAACCTAGCAGTTTGAAAGCAAGAAATTGCAAGTAGATAAATAGGTATTGCTTCGGTGGGAAGGAAACAGTGTTCTGTGCACCTCGGTGTTCAGTCATGCTGGCCACATGACCACAGAGAAGTCTTTGGACAGCGCTGGCTCTTCAGCTTAGAAATGGAGATGAGCACCACATCTCTAGAGTCATATTCGACTAGCTTTTGAGCAAGGGAAACCTTTACCTTTACCTACCTAAGTGACTTATGAAACTTAATATGTGATAGCTGTACCACCTTCAACACAACTATTTCACCAAGAATAAATCCCAAATATGAAAGAAAATATATTTTGATATTTTATTTATGGCATTTTAACCTGTCCTGCCACTGAGTGACATAGGCTGAGGACAGACTGGCAGTCTGGCCCACTCTGCCTCCGCTTTAAAAGCGGAGGCAGAGCGGGCGTCCAGACTGCCACATCTGCCCCGCGGAGGCGCCCCGGACTCACCTCATCCGGCGGCGCGCTCCTCCCGCAGCAGCCGGGCACCACTTCCAAGTGGTGTCCCAGCGGCTGTGCGCATGTTCCACCTGCCTCTGGCGGGTGTGAACGCGCGCAGGCGGGCGAAGCCGCACGGCATTCTGCCGCCGCCGCTGGAAGCCGCCCGCAGTGTGGACACTGCAGGCGGCTTCCTTGCGGCGGCATCTGAACGTCACACTTCGGGGCAGTTCGCCCCGACTTGTTCTGCCGCACTCCTGTAGTGTGGCAGAACTTTAATCTGTCCTTGGCCATAATCTGCAATACTGAAAGGGACAGTAAATGTCCAATTAAACTTTTAAAATGTCAAGAAAATTAATTTTAAAATAAAATAAAGTCCATTAAAAAACTCTGAGTTACCAAAATCTCACTCAAATGGCTTAAGAGTTCCAAAGGAAGCTGAACCTTAGTCCTCTGTTATGTGTACCCCAACATGATGAAGTCCGATAGCACTAGAAGAATAAGATTTGGTTTCTATACTATGCTTTTCTCTACCTTAAGGAGTCTCAAAGTGGCTTACAATCGCCTTCCCTTCCTCTCCCCACAACAGGCACCTTGTGAGGTAGCTGGGGCTGAGAGAGTTTTGAGAGAACTGTGACTGGCTCAAGGTCATCCAGCAGGCTTTATGTGGAGGAGTGGGGAATCAAACCAGGTTCTCCAAATCAGTGTCCACCACTCTTAACCACTACACCATGCTGGCTCTCATACTAGACATACTAGAGAATATGTGTTTGGGAACTGCAACCTCACATCATATTACTGCTATTATATAGGTTTACCTACATGTATTTTTGTAAATGGAATTACCTATGATGGTTTAGTGTATACTTATATGTTCTTTTGTAATTGATGATTAGATACCTGTGTAAAATACCTCTTTAAATATTATGCGTTACTGTGTCTGCATTCATTAATACAGTACGTTTCTTTCATAACTTTGTTGTACTGATTTATCTTCTATGTTACAAGAAAGAGAGCCAAGATGGTGTAGTTAAGAGTAGCAGACTCTAATTTGAAGAACCAGGTTTGATTCCCCATTCCTCTACATGAGGCCTGTTGGGTGACCTAGGGCTAGTCACAGTTCTCTCAGAACCCTCTCAGCCCCACCTCCCTCACAAGGTGCCTGTTGCGGGGAAAGGAAGGGAAGGCAACTGTAAGCTGCTCTGAGATTCCTTAAGGTAGAGAAAAGCAGGGTATAAAAACTTAGTCTTCTTCATTTCCTTTGCAGAAAATGTTATCTAAATTATATACTGTAACAGTTTTTCCTCTGTGATGCTCACAAAGTAACTTGCAAGAAGATTACATCATCCATAGGGCTGGATCCTATAAATGAGGAGCATGAGGAAGCAGCTCTTTCCCATCTTCCTACTCCTCCAGAATTTCCCTGTGACCACTAAAAAGCAGAACATGGACAGTCAGAAGAACTTAACGGACTATAGGTTGTATGGCACAGGTGGCCTGCAATGAGGAAGGGCATTTGACAAAATCACCCCCTTCTGCTAACTGAGCTAGCTCAGCAGAGCAAGCTCTCTCTTAGCAGAAGAGGGAGAGGATGATTCCTCTTCACTGCAGGAGGCTTCAACACATTTTGTTTTTGCTGTGAACAGTCTTGTAGCACAGTAAAACATTTTTCATGGTGCAGTCTATTTTTCAGCCCATGGGCTACTTTTGATATAATTTTTGCTGCCATAAGGAACCTTATTCTTGTAGTTACATGGAAATATTTGTATGGGATATTTATCATGTATATAAATCTCATGAATAACTCTCTTTGGGTCCTCATTGTTCTGCATGGTAAACATTCATTCTGGGCTCCCCTGATAAGTATGTTATAGCATAGCATAGCTAATATCTCTTTGAACAGGAAATGCATTCCTCATCCTGTTGCTCTATAACACTCTGGTATCAATAGCAGATTGTTTCTTGATTTCCTCTTCTCCTGTTTAGAAACATTTTATTGTGATGTGATAATCAACCAACATAGGAGTGTCAAAAATAATTTAACGATTTGAAACACTTTGGGATTTCCTCATTATGTATAATTTCTTATACATCTTATAATGCCTGTTTAAAAAAATTATTTGGATTTCTGATGATTTCATGTTTGCATGTTTTTCTCTTATTGTACATATTAACAGGGTTGGTACTATATTCAGGTGGCCCTGATTTACTGGCATGGTACAGCATATTATTTTTACTGCCAAAATTGACCGTGTAAATATTGCTCCTCTAAATGCTGCCCATGCCTTGAATTTCTCTTTGTTTGATTTACCTCTGAGCGTAACACCTTACTTTTTGCATAGCATCAAAATTAATTTGGCATCAACATCATGATGTTTAACATGTATTTTATTTAACTTTATTTGTTGGAGTTTAGCAGATTATTTAGAACAATGATCAAGTACAACACTAGGGAGAAGTAACTTGTTTATAATAGCCAATCTCCATCATGTTAAGTTCTCATGTGGAAATGGAAATTGAAGCCTTAGATATGAAACACTCTCCATGTTCATTCCTCACTCAGAATCAACAATTATAAGGGCTTAAGTTCTGACAAAACAACATGCTGGAACATCAGCAACCTATTTTGTCCATCACTGATTTCTCTGCTTGTGCTACATGCTACAAATATGATTCTTGAACTCAGTCATACCTTGTCATGTATAAGCTAAGGCAGGATTTCAGAAGGAGCATCATATTTCTGGTATCGGTTGAAAACACGTTTGGAAGTATGTGTGTGTTTGTTTGTGTTCTATCTTTTTTGCTCCAAATTAAAAATTAAAACTTGTCAGAATCAAAAATTCTTTTTTGGGGGGGATATTAAGACGTGTGGAACATGAGCCCTAGGTTGATTGGGAGATCGGGTACACCTCCCCACATGGGGCAAGTTCCCTAAAACTGGATTGGGAGAGGCTTCCCACCAATGAAGGCAGGAAAGGTTAAAAGGCTGACACATCTGTTTGTCTTAGAATCAAAAATTCTTTAAAAGACTTGTCTGTGGGCTGCGTAACATGACTTGCTCAGATTTTAAAAAATAAAGTGTCATGGAATTGCTTCTTTAAATTACAACACTTCACTCATTAGCAGTCAAAAAGGCACATTATGACAGTTTATCCTTCTTTTGCCTTGGTGCACTCATTATTTCCATTATCATTTTAACCTTTTATTCAGATAAATAGTTAAAATGAAGGGTTTAGTTCTCAAGCATGGACTTGTATGTTTAGCTGAGAAACACTGCCTGTTCTTTTTCCAGTTAAGGTGGATCCAAATGCTAAAAGAAAAGGCTGTGCAGTCTTCCTTTGCCTGCTGCTAGTAATTATTTAACGTCTATCAATGTGATGCTTTAACTAAAACAAAACAAAAACAAACAAGGCTAACATCTCCTGCAGTGTGAAAGACACTGATACTGCTTTCTGGTTTTGAACATTTTTAATGCACATATCCAAAGCAATATTTCTTCTGCTTATTAGAATATCTTGCTGTAATTTTTAAAGGGGGGTGGTGATACAAGCAAATACATGGGCAGCAAATACATGGGCATTTTATACATATAGTGCTGTTGAGCCACTAGAAGAAATTCCACATCTGCACTATTCTTGGAGCACTTCTTTTATTTACATCTGAATGTACAAAACTACCCCTGACTAGGTTATTGAAAACATGAACACAACTGCCCTTACTGACAGCAAAATTCTCTATTTAATCAGGCGTCTTATAATCAAAAGGCTTCAGTTAAACTGCACAGTATTATCAGAACCAATGATATTTGTCACCAACTTGCCTTTCATTACTAGCAAAATATTGACACTCCTATTGTTAGCCACTTGCAGCCTGATCCAAATATTGCACTGCTGTCTTCATCAGCAGGTTTCTTGCATCATTTTCATTTTCAAGCAGCAATATTTTCCCTTAATCCGATAAAAATATCAAAGAGCTTCTTACCATTCTGATCCTGATCCAAGCAGTGTCAAAGGAGCTGTGGCTGTAGTACTGCTTACAGGAGACACCAGCGGCTTTGGAGGACTAGAGTGTTTTATGTGTGGAAAATGTATCACCACTGCTTACATTTCAGTCAGTCAAATGCTAGCCTTGAAGCTTTGGAAATTAACAGCCAATCCAAGCAAGGGAAAAGGAGGGCTTGCAACACAAAGCCACATAGCTTTCCCCCCCTAAAAAGATGCATGTTATCCTAGGTGCCTTTTTAAATTCTTGATGTACTAGAGAATAAAATCCTCTTTATGCAAAAGGAATTCACATGTAGTATTGAAGCTTATTTTGAGGACAGATTAACCGCAGGCATTGTGCAGATGTGTACTATACTACATAACATACAAAGGTCTGCCACATGATCTGAATCCTGACTTGCAATGCTCTGTTATTCCAATCATGGGGCTTCTCCTAAACCCCTGGTGCCTGTAACTAAGAAAATGGAATGGCTTATGCTGCAGGCAAAATGTGCATCAACATGCGAACAGGAAAAAAAATCCCTTTTATTTGCAACATGCACCAGTTTCAAATATATAAACATATTTCTCTGGACAAATGCAGGCAATTAGATGACTCAGAAATTTAAGGGAATAATAAATAACTTTAATACCAAACAACTTTGGATGCAATTCACCGCTTTTGCTGTGAGATAGCATGTTAGCTGGACAAAAGCCAAATGGCATTGTGAGCTTGTATCACATTTCTCCTCTGGAAACTTCAGAGTCAGCTAGGTGCCTGATATATACAGGAAGAGTCTGGGTGCAAAACAATAGCCTTACACCACAAGGAAATATGAAGAATGAGTTATTTTAAAAAGCAAGTAGACTGCAAAGCAGCAGACTTATGTAAACTGATTTTGCACATTTATGACCAAAGCATATGGAATGCCCAATGGGACAGCAAGAATGGTTCCATTCTCCCTGTTCACCTATACCTTGCCTTCATCATAACTACATGCAATATATGCATGTGTGTATGAATGTAGACAAGGGTTGTGACTCTTTGTTCTCTTAAGTTTATCTATCAGCAGGCTTTGATACTGTGGATACTCAATATCTTGCTGAGAGTTTGGAAGCAGAAAGAATGATTAAGGGGTGTGCTTTGGACTGGTTTAAATCATTCCTCATAGGCAGGAATCAGAAAGTTGTCATTGAAGACGACTTGTTACTGGTGTGGGTCTTGCTTGTGTTACTATCAAACATTAGGCAGTACTTGCATGTCATACCCATTCTGCAGACATTACATTGGCTACTACTGGGTTCAGTTCAAGGTTCTGGTTATCAGGACCTTAATGGTCCTGGACCCACATTCCTGCAGGACCAACCCTTCTGCTCTGCTCTGCTACAACAGCTTCACTCATCCAAGCAAAATCTTCAGAAGATGGCACCCTCCAAATGGAGGAGGTCAGGAAGGGCCACAGGGGGTCTGGAAGGAAGAAATTGTCGATAAAAATGTGTCTGTCCCCAGCCCACCAAAGAAGGGAAGGAGAGAGCCTGTGCCTTCAGCCCCTTCCTCACCATCACCTTCTGTGCACCGCCTTCCCTACCACAGGGCTCAGGTGGGTCACACTCAGCTTTTGGTGAGTGTACTAGAAGTACATGGTTCTCCTGGGAGGGACTTCTGCTTGAGTGGGGAGCAGGACAGAAACCCTCTATTCTGAGTTTCCTGAGAACTTGAGAACATAAGAAGAGCCCTGATGGATCAGACCAATAGTCCACCTAGTCCAGCATCCTGTCTCACACAGTGGCCCACCAGTTCCTCTGGATGGCCAACAACAGGGCATAGAGGCTGAGGCCTTCCCCTGATGTTGCCTCCTGGCTCAGGGATGTGGAGGTTCTGAATAGGGAGGTTCCCTTCACTAACCATGGCTAGTAGCTATCCTCTATGAATCTATCTAACTTCCTTTTAAAGCTGTTTATTCCGGTGGCCATCACTACATCCTCTGGCCACATAAAAATTCCACATTTTTTTCTTTTTCTTGTTTTAATTTTACAATTTTTCAGAACTTTACACAACACAACAATTTTTCAGAACTTCTATCACAACACTATACCAATTACATCTGATTACAACACAATGAATAAGACAGCAAAAGTTTCACAACAAAAATAACAGTTAAAAATAGTACGATATCCAAAACTTTACACACATCTATTAAAATCCATGCACCATCTATTAAAAACAGCTCTGTATATATCACCCAAAAACTATCACATGCTAGTTGAGTTAACCTTAAACTGAAATTGAAGATTTCAGAGGTTTTTTGGAACAACTTGCATTTTTGCCAAGTATGATTTTTGCCTAGTATGATGTCCCACACCTCTGCAAAATCAGAGCTAGAAGCATGTGATTCATATTTTGGTCACTTTGTAAGTGATTTCCCCCCCATCAGATATATAACTCAATGCTTACGATGCCACAGTTAAATTGTAGGTATTTCTGCTCTTTTCCAAACAGTAGAAATAGCCATTTTTGCAGCCACTAAGAGCAGGACAATCAATTTCCCCTAAACTTTTGGAAAGATTCATCTGGCTATCCACTACAACCAATGTACCCTCTAAGATGTGGAATCTTGTGAGCAAAAATTCTACTTTGTGAGCTACTTGTATTAAAGTTGTGTGAGAGAGATTTGGCTACTGCATAAGTTAGTTTGGCTCTGGAGCCATTCTTCCTGAACTAAGACAAAAATTTGTGAGCTGGAGGCTAAAAAACTGTGAGCTAGCTCACACTAACCCAGCTCAGAGGGAACACTGACTACAACCCCAAGATCTTTTTCCCTTTCAGACTTAGCAGATTCATATGTCATTAGCCGATACCTGAAGTTGGATTTTTTTTTGTCCCAGTGTGCATCAATTTACACTTACCAACACTGAACTTTATTTGCCACACTGTTGCCCACTCACCCAGTTTGTGGAGGCCTTCTTGGAGCTCTTCACAGTCAGTCTTGGTTTTCACCATCTATATATATAAAAGAAAGGCCCCTCGCCATAAAATCAATGCCCAGGCCAAACGGCTGGACCTAGAAGCACCAAATTTGGGAGAGTGCTCCTACCATGGCGTAGGTGCTCACTAAGAAGGGATTTTTAGAAATCCAATCCCTAAGTGGGTCAAAAGGGGGAAAATGTGCTCTCCCACAGATTCCTATGTGGCTGCCTCCTTGCACCCCCCACTCTCTGATTGGTCAGCTGCAGAGCTCAGCATGCTGAGGTAAAAAAAAAACAGTTACAAGAGAATTCAGAGAGCTAACGGTAGCTGAGAAAATCAGGAATGGCCAACAGCCACCTGTAAGGTGCAGTGATGCTGCTGGCCCAGCCTCTCCGATGGCTTCCAACACACTCCCCCTCACCTCCTACACCTAACAGGCAGTTGTCTGTCAGGTGCAGCAGCAGTTGCAGGGTGCTTAAAGCCATGAGGAAGTCCACCCCAGCAGTAACACCTTACTGATCCTGCTGGCCCCACCTCCATAGTGGCTTCTAATACTTGTCCCCCTCCACCACTGGACAGGCAGTAGCCTGTCCGGTATAGGAGAGGAGGTGGGATGTTTACAGCTGCTGGGGAGGTTTGCTCAGCAGGATTGCCTTAGCCCTGCTGCTGGCCCAGTCTCCCGGATGCCTTTAAACATAATCCCCCACACAGATCAGACAGGCGGGTGTCTGTCAGGTGTTGGAGCAGGGCCAGGGTACTTTAACACTACAAGGAGGAGGCAATTTAGGAATGCAGCAAAGACATTTGCACATAGTATTCTTGCAGGGCACTGAGCTGTGCAGGCCAAGTACCAGCAAGATCACCCTGAGGCGTTCAGAACAACACAGTCTCCATATGATCAAAATAATCCAGGAACACCAGTAGAAAGGCCATCACTTTCGTGGAAGGTGGCAGGAGTTGACTTAACAGATGACTGCTTCTTAAATGGACAGTTCTATGTTGCCTGCTCCAGAGTGAGCTCACCAAGCAGCCTGGTGATCCTAGCACCTGAGGTAAGAACCACCAATGTGGTCTACAGAGAGGTCCTTCAGAAGAGAGGGAAAAAAACAGTACATATGTCTCACTTCATTTTTTACACTACAATCTTCTCCATTAGAATTCCTACAACAAATGTTACATTTCAAACTTCACATCATCAGTATTATAACTGGATTTACGGAACTTAAATACCATAGCGAAGCATGGGTGTCAGGCTAGTACTGAATAATTTTGTGTCATCTGCAAACTTGGTCACTATGCTACTCACCCCTAGTTTCAGATCATTTATGAATAAATACTACTGGCACCAGTACCAATCCTTATGGGACCCTACTGCTTATTCCCTCCATTGTGAGAACTGTCCATTTATTTCTACTCTTTGTTTCCTGTCATTTAACCAGTTTCTAATCTGTAACAGAATCTATTCTGTTATCCCATGACTGCTAAATTTACTCAGGAGACTTTGGTGAGGTACTTTATCAAAAGCCTTCTGAAAGTTAGGGTAAATAATGTCTACTGGGTGACAGTTGACTACATGCTTCTTCACTTTCTCAAAGAACTCCAAATGGTTGGTGAGGAAGGACTTCCTCTTATAGAAGCCACACTGATTTTCCCTCTATGTTTAAACAGGGATAAATGTAAAGTTCTGCATTTAGGTAGGGAAAAGTAAATGCATAATTATAGAATGGGGGAGACTTATAAGAACATAAGAAAAGCCAATGTAGGATCAGGCCAGTGGCCCATCCAGTCCAACACTCTGTCACACAGTGGCCAAAAATACAAGGTGCCATCAGGAAGTCTACCAGTGGAGCCAGGACACTAGAAGCCCTCCCACTGTTGCTCCCCTCAAGCAGGAAGAATACAGTGCATCACTTGCCCCAGTCTGAGAGTTCCTACCTATACCTTGTGGCTAATAGCCACTGATGGACCTCTGCTCCATATGTTTATCTAATTCCCTCTTGAAGCCGTCCATGCTTTTAGCCGCCACCACCTCCTGAGGCAGTGAATTCCACATGTTAATCACTCTTTGTGTGAAGAAGTACTTCCTTTTATCTGTTCTAACCCGACTGCTCAGCAATTTCATGGAGTGCCCACGAGTTCTTGTATTGTGAGAAAGGGAGAAAAGGACTTCTTTCTCTGTCTGCTCTATCCCATGCATAATCTTATAAACCTCGATCATGTCATCCCTCAGCCGCCATTTCTCCAAGCTAAAGAGCCCCAAGTGCTTCAACCTTTCTTCATAGGGAAATGTGTTCCAACCCTTTTATCATTCTAGTTGCCCTTTTCTGCACTTTTTCCAATGCTATAATATCTTTTTTGAGGTGTGGCAACCAGAACTGCACACAGTATTCCAAATCAGATTGCACCATCGATTTATACAGGGGCATTATGATACTGGCTGACTTGTTTTCAATTCCCTTCCTAATAACCCCCAGCATAGCGTTGGCCTTTTTCATTGCAGTTGCACACTGTCTCAACATTTTCATTGAGTTATTTACTATGACTCCAAGATCAATTTACTAAGACTCCAAGACTGACTCTTGGTCAGTCTCTGCCAGTTCGGACCCCATCAACGTGTACTTATAGTTAGGATTTTTGGCTCCAATGTCCATCACTTTGCACTTGGCCACATTAAACCCCATTTGCCACGTTGACTCCCACTTACCCATCCTCGACAGATCCCTTTGGAGTGCCTCATAATCCTCCCTGGTTCTCACCACCCTGAATAACTTCGTGTCTTCTGCAAATTTAGCCACTTCACTGCTTACTCCCAACTCCAAATCATTAATAAACAAGTTAAAAAGCATCAGACCGAGTACTGATCCCTGCGGTACCCCACTGCTTATCTCCCTCCACTGAGGAAATTGCCCATTAATACTCACTTGTCTTGGCAGTTGTATGTCTGAAAAGGCTCTAGAGGTCTTAGTGGATCATACACTAAACATAAGTCAGCAGTGTGATGCCATAGCTAAAAAGGCAAATGTAATTTTGCACTGTATCAACAGAAGTATAGTGTCCAAATCATGCAAAGTGATGGTATCAGTTTACTCTGCTCTGGTTAGACCTCACCTAAAGTATTGTGCTCAGTTTGGGGCACCACAATTTAAGAAGGATATGGACAAGCTGGAATGTGTCTAGAGGAGGGCATCAAAGATGGTGAGGGGTCTGGAGACCTACGAGGAAAGGATGAGGAGCTTTATATGTTTCGCATGGAGAGGAGACGACTGAGAGATGATATGATAACCATCTTCAAGTACTTGAAGGACTACCACATAGAGCAGGCGTGGGCAATTGTTTTGGCTTGGGGGCCACTTTGTGGGAGTGGAGGTTAGCGGAGGGCCGCACCTTTTAAAATGTTTGCATTCATTAGTTAACTTTGCATTTCAGAAAAGGTATAAATTGTATCATAAAAATCAATCATTATGAATTAAATAAAATAGTGGTAGTTTTATTCAATTTATTTATCGCGCTAATTTCATATCATCTGTAGCTGCAAGCACATTTAATTTCAGAATCAGTTTAATGAGACAAATGTACCCTATCACACTTTTCTACAATTTTTTTGAAATCAGGAGTGAGATTGCATGTTGAGATTCTCATCACAGCCTGCAAGTTAATGTCTGTCAAAGAGCATCTATATTTACTCTTGTTGATCTTCATGCAAGAAAAACTTTGCTCACAAATATACGTGGCCAACTGTCTTGGCGGGCCGCTAAAAACTCTGTGGCGGGCCGCATGTGGCCCACGGGCTGCAATTTGCCCACCCCTGACACAGAGGATGGTGCAGAGTTGTTTTCTGCTGCCCCAGGAGGTTGGACCAGAACCAATGGGTTGAAATTAAATCAAAAGAGTTTTCAGCTTAACATTAGGAAGGACTTCCTGAGAGTTAGCGCAGTTTCTCAGTGGAGCAGACTTCCTAGGAAGGTGGTAGGCTCTCTTTCTTTGGAGGTTATTAAAAAGAAGTTAGATGGCAATACTGATTCTGTGAAATTAGACAGATTATGAGAGGGAGGGCAGAAAGGGTTGTATCAGTGCTTAGTTCTCATGTCCCTTTCTTGCATGGCCAGGGAAATGCCAATCACCACTTTGGGGTTAGGAAGCAATTTTTTCCAGGCCAGTTTGGTCAGGGATCATCTTGTAGGGGTTTTTGTCATCTTCTGGGCATGGAGCAGGGGTCACTGGGGGTGTGGGGGGAGGTAGTTGTGAATTTCCTGCATTGTGCAGGGGGTTAGACTAGATGACCCTAGAGGTCCCTTCCAACTCTATGATTCTATGTGCCTAATAATTCCATCCTTGAGTACAATTTCTACTAATTTGTCTGGGACAGACCATGTACTGACTGGCCTTTAATTTCCTGGTTCTCCTCTGGATCCTTTTTGTAAAAATGGTGTGACATTTGATAATCTCCAGTCTTCTCGCACAGCAGCTGAATTTAGTGATAGGTTACATACACAGGTTAATAAATCAACTATCTCACATCTGAGTTCCATAATAACTCTGCAGTATGTGCTATCAGGACCTGCAGACTTATCAGTTTTTAATTTCCCCAGTAGATCTGCAACTTCATCTCTGGTCACCTCAATTTGCCTCAGTCTTCATACTTATTTCCTGGAAACCGGGGTTGTGGCATGGGTATGTGCCCGACACTCTCCACACTGAATACAGAAGCAAAATAGTCATTGATCTTCTCTACCATCTTACCATCTTTCTTTAGTGATCCCTTTATTCCTTGGTCATCCAAAGGCCCCACTGCTTCTGCAGCTGGTGTTCTGTTCCAGATATATTTAAATAAATGTTTATTGTTTGTCTTGTTGCTTTTAGCAACCCACTCCTCAAAATCTCTTTTTGCATGCCTAATGATTGACTTATATTTCTTTTGACAGAACCTGTGTTCCCCTCTGTTTAAGTCATTGGGGCAGACCTTCCACTCTTTAAAAGAAGCCTCTTTATCCTTTTTTATAGCTTCCTAAACTTGCATTGTTAACCATGCAGGCATTCTTTTAGACTTGGCAGTGCCTTTCCCAACCTGTGGAATGATATCTATCTGTACATCTGTTAGTGCAATTTCTTTTTGCTGGTTAAAACAATTCTGCCTTTGCTTATCACCACCACTGCAGTTAACATGCTGTATGACTATCATAGGCACTTACTCGATCCTTTTACAGACAATAAGCTACACTGTCCCTCACCCATCATGCCCACATAATTTTGAAATAGTTTTTAAGGTTTCCATTTACATGTTTTTTGTTGTCCTTTGCAGGAGTAATTCAATTTACTAAAACAAAAGCTCATGTAGCCTTTTTAAAAACATTGTAGTAAACATAAGCAAGGCTAATCCCACTCATTTCCTGAATCAATGCCTTAATATGTCATAACATTTTCCCAATTTTTTAAAAGAAATTCCGTCACAGAAATGCACAAACCTGTTTGTTTTAAAGGGGGACAGGGAAATGTTTCTTCATAGGAAGCCTACATCTCCTTGATCTTGCATATGTACAACTTTCTTGCCCCCAGTGGTAAATCAGATTAGTGTTATCAGATTACTGCAAGTTAAATGGCAAGTTAAATGGTTACTATCAAGTAGGTGCCTGTACAAGCACCACATAAACTATAGTTGTCTTGGGATCCCAATTTCAAAATTAATGCTGATAAATAATAATGTATGTGATAAAAAGAAATGGGCAGGTAGAAGAGTCGATTTCTTACAACCTGCTTTTCTCTACCCTAAGGAGAACTCCCACCCTGCCCTCCATTGTCCACACTCAATCTAGTAAGCAGAGAGAGAAAAATGTGTGTGGGGAGAACAATGTTGCTGATGCTGTGATGTCATGTTCCAGTGAACACCCTAAAGTGTTGTCACAGCCACCTGTCATGCTGTAGAAATTGATCCAATACCATACAATAATGGTAAATAGAAGAAGGAAAAGGCAAAGAAGGAGGAGGAGAAGGAGAAGCAGAAGAAAAAGTAATCTAAAAGTGGCTTACAATTGCCTTCCCTTCCTCTCCCCATAACAGGCACCTTGTGGTAGGTGGGGCTGAGAGAGCTCTGAGAGAACTGTGACTGGCCCAAGGTATGAACTACTCTAGAACTCCAGATTTCTGATTTCCAGAACCACTGATTTCGGGAGGGATGTTGAAAGACCTGAGTCAGATTGAGGTGACAAGAGAGGAGGTCCTACAACTGATAGACAATTTAAAAACAAATAAATCACTGGGCCCAGATGGCATACATCTGAGAGTTCTGAAAGAACTCAAATGTGAACTTGTGGATCTCCTGACAAAAACGTGTAACCTTTCCTTAAAATCTGCTTCCATTCCTGAGGACTGGAAGGTAGCGAATGTCACTCCTGTCTTTAAAAAGGGTTCCAGAGGAGATCCGGGAAATTACAGGCCAGTCAGTCTGACGGCGATACCGGGTAAGTTGGTGGAAACTGTTATTAAGGATAAAATTAGTAGGCACATTGATGAACCAAATCTCTTGAGGAAGACTCAGCATGGGTTCTGTAAGGGAAGATCTTGTCTTACTAACCTGTTAGTGTTCTTTGAGGGAGTAAACAAACATGTGGACAAGGGATACCCAATAGATGTTGTTTACCTTGACTTCCAGAAAGCTTTTGATAAAGTTCCACATCAAAGGCTCCTAAGTAAGCTCAATAGTCATGGGATAAAAGGACAAGTCCTTTTGTGGATCAAAAACTGGCTAATTAAAAGGAAACAGAGGGTGTGTATAAATAGGTAATTTTCTCAGTGGCGGGAGGTAAGCAGGGGGGTACCGCAGGGATCAGTACTCAGTCCGATGCTTTTTAACTTGTTTATTAATTATTTGGAGTTGGGAGTAAGCAGTGAAGTGGCTAAATTTGCAGATGACATGAAGTTGTTCAGGGTAGTGAGAACCAGGGAGGATTGTGAGGCACTCCAAAGGGATCTGTCAAGGATGGGTAAGTGGGCATCAATGTGGCAAATGGGGTTTAATGTGGCCAAGTGCAAAGTGATGGACATTGGAGCCAAAAATCCTAACTATAAATACACATTGATGGGGTCCAAACTGGCGGAGACTGACCAAGAGAGAGATCTTGGAGCCGCAATAGATAACTCAATGAAAATGTTGGGACAGTGTGCAACTGCAATGAAAAAGGCCAACACTATGCTGGGGGTTATTAGGAAGGGAATTGAAAACAAGTCAGCCAGTATCATAATGCCCCTATATAAATCAAAGGTGCGACCTCATTTGGAGTACTGTGTACAGTTCTCGTCACCACACTCAAAAAAGATATTATAGCATTGGAAAAAGTGCAGAAAAGGGCAACTAGAATGATAAAAGGGTTAGAACACTTTCCCTATGAAGAAAGGTTGAAGCGCTTGGGGCTCTTTAGCTTGGAGAAACGATGGCTGAGGGATGACATGATCAAGGTTTATAAGATTATGCATGGGATACAGCAGGTAGAGAAAGAAGTCCTTTTCTCCCTTTCTCACAATACAAGAATTCGTGGGCACTCCATGAAATTGCTGAGCAGTCGGGTTAGAACAGATAAAAGAAAGTACTTCTTCACCCAAAGAGTGATTAACATGTGGAATTCACTGCCACAGGAGGTGGTGGTGGCTAAAAGCATGGACAGCTTCAAGAGGGAATTAGATAAACATATGGAGCAGAAGTCCATAAGTGGCTATTAGCCATAAAGTATAGTTAGGAACTCTCAGTCTGGGGCAAGTGATGCTCTGCATTCTTGGTGTTTGGGGGTGGGGCAACAGTGGGAGGGATTCCTGCCCCCACTGCTGGACCTTCTGAGGGTACCTGGTGTTTTTGGCCACTGTGTGACAGAGTGTTGGACTGGATGGGCCACTGGACTCATCCAACATTGGGTTCTCTTATGTTCTTATGTTCTTAACTAATTTAATCAAATGTAGTTTTGTGTCAAGTTAACTGCAAAAGAATATACACCTATTCAGTTCACAAAGTAAACTTGTCTCCCTGTGTGCCAGGTGTCAAGACTTATCAAGCTAATTGATAATTTTTTTCTTCTTGCTCGTGTAATATTGAATGACACTGCCAGACACAGCTACAAGCATATCACTTCTGGAAGAAAGGTGAAGTCCTTTGGGATCAGGTGATTCTTGTCACAAATTCTTCTTGTAAGAGGCAAAAATATCTTTACCAGAAACAAGAATACTTCAGTGAATAAGTAGTTATAGAGATGATGTCATCAAGAGAGGGTTAGTTTCTGAGACCACAGTAGGCTTGCCAGTCCCCAGATCGGGTGGGGGTTCCCCCAGTTTTTGGGGTTTCTTCCCACTGTTGGCCAGATGGCTGGTGGGGAAAACCCCGCCCCCAAATAGCCATGTCCCCACATGATGTCCCCAACATGATGATGTCACCTGGAAGTGAAATCATCATGCTGGGGACATTGTGCAGAGATGCTCTGGTTTGAGGTCAAAACTCTGGTTTTAAGCTGGTTTTACCATAGAGTTTTGACCTCAAATCAGAGCGTCCCTATTCACCATCCCCGGCATCAGGGCTCATTTCATAGCAGGAGCTCCTTTGCATATTAGGCCACACACCCCTGATGTAGCCAATCCTCCAAGAGCTTACAGTAGCCCCTGTAAGAAGAGCTCTTGGAGGAGTGGCTACATTAGGGGGTGTGTGACCTAATATGCAAAGTGCTCCTGCTATGAAATGAGCCCTGCCTGGCATGATGACATCACTTCTGAGTGATGTCATCACAGCAGGAACATCCCAGAACAAACCAAAATCTCCCCCACTGGTGTGATGAGGGGACCACAGCCACAATGGCAAGAGATTGACTGCACCTTATAAGGACTGGGAATAATATATTTGGGGAAAGCCTGATGAACTCTAACCAAAAGGTCTTTGAACTGTAGGAGATACAGAGAAAAGTGAGTACAAAAGTAAATACTAAAGATGGGGACCTAGAAGCTACAGCAGGAGTTGTGGGGAGCCAAAACCCAAAATCAATAAAATAAGTGGAAATATATTGGAGCATAATATTCATGACCTTCAGTTCCTATACACTAATGCTCAGAATATGGGCAGTGAGTAAGATGAGCTTGAATTCCAAGTACAAGGAGGTAAATATGACTTAGAGATTTGTTGGAATGACTCCCATTAATAGAATGTAGACAGTGTTCAAAAAGAACAGATGCAAGAGAAAGGAAGAAAAAGTAGCATTATATGTCAAAAATGTGTACACCTGCAAAGAAATGTGTACACCTGCAAAAATGTGTACACCTGCAAAGCATCTGGAAATGCAAAGTAAAAATAAACAGAGAAAGTAATTAAAAAATATTGTGGTTGGAGCTTATTGCAGACTGACAAACCAAAGTGAGAATGTGGATGATGCTTTTCTGAAACAAATTACAGATGTTTCAAGAAGCAATAATTAATTATAATGAGAGACCTCAGCTATTCTGACTCTGATAAACATGGAATGGCCAGAAGTTTCTGAAATGTCTTGCTAACTTCTTCATCTTTCTTATTCCCCCTGAGATGTTTACATTTTTCCCTGATTAGTGGGCACCAATTTAAACCCAACTGTTTACCCAGATTAACCTAACTGGTGTTTCTCCCTCAGGATGGAATCTGAGTACGTTGGTTGCAGTATTTAAAAGGGGAAATACTGCCCCCCCCAACTACTAACCAGTAAGTTTGCTGGATATCACCTCCAAACTGCATAGTATGATTAGTATGCATAGGATGCATTCTATGCAAGATGGAGGGTTTGGGGGCTTCCAACCATCTTATCCACCCCAAGCAAGCAGGCTTCAGAAAAGGGAAAAACAGAATCGTCACTGCCAAACTCTTTACCATCTGCCCTACAATGGACCAAGGGGCCCACTGAATCTTTGTATGCCGCTTTTGTAGATCTCAGCTGCCTTTGATTCAATCAGTCTGCAGGTACAAACATCAACAAGCACCTACTGTCTCTGTTACAGGAACTCCACACCAACATCTTTGCTAAAGGCAGACATTTTAGGCTCACTAACTGAGGAGATCCCAATAACCAGAAGGGTAAAACAGGGGTGTGTTTTGGCCCCACTACTTTTCAATTTATATAAATTTGACCAATTTGTTCTATTAATTTCAGTGGAAGGAAGTAAAACTCCCCTTCTTAGATGCACACCTTAATGTGGTCAGTGGGTTGTGTGTGTCAGTGAAGCTAAGAGCAATATTGTAGGAGTTTAGACTCTGTCAGGAGTAGGGTTGCCAAATCCCCTGGTCCTATGGGGGTTTCCCAATTTGGGGGGCTCCTTCCCAACCCCAGCCAACTGGCTGGTGGGGGAAGCCCCGCCCCCAAGAGCAACCACCTAGCAACCCCCAGCTACAAGATTTAAAGTACCCTCCAGCTGGTCCTTTAAATCTTGCAGAGGGAAGAAGAGGGGTGGCCATGCATGCCTGCATCCCCCACCTCTTTCCAACAATGTTTAAAGAGACGCTGTTTGGAAGAGGCTGAGCTGCATGCCCAAGAGTTGTCAGTGGCTCAGGGCTTGCAAGGCAGGCATGAGCAGCACCCCCTCTTTTAAAGCAGGGACCGCCTGCACCTGCCCTACAAGTAGTGAGATCACAACTTGCAGGGCAAGCGCAAGCAGCTCCTGCTTCTCTTTAAATGGTTGGAGGAAAGCGGGGGGGGGGGGGGAGACATGTGCATATGGTGCAGCATCCCTGACACAATGACAGCACTCCATGTGATGTCATTGCATTGGGGCAGCCCCTCCCCCTCCTGGCATACACCCCAAATCCCCCCACTGGTTGGAAAATACAACCTGGCAACCCTAGTCAGGAGGCTTAATTCCTAGCAGAGTCACTCAAGGCAAAATGGTTACACCTGAGACACCAGACTAAGATACATCCCCCACTTCTGACCAGCTCATACCTTGAAAACTCTATGATGAGACAAAAATATGACATACTGCTAGAAGACAGGATCCCCAGGTCAGATACTGCTCAGTTAGCTACTGGGGGAAAGCAGAGGATAAGTAGATGCATTATGGTTCTTAATGATGCAACTGGGTTAAAGCTGAAAAGCCGTTCAGTTATTGATATGAATGGCTGCAAAAGGAAAATCCAAAGCTGTTTAACTCATATAATAGGAACATGGAACATGAGGAGCATGAATCAAGGTAAGTTCAAAATTGTAAAACAAGAAATGGAACATTTAAACACTGCAATCCTGGGAGTGAGTGAACTAAAGGGGACTGGATTAGGAGTCAGAAAATTAATAAGTGTTTTACTCTGGAAATGACAAACACAGAAGAAATGGAGTTGCTTTAATAGTGCAGCAAGATACAGCACAAGCGATCAGGTGCTATAATGCTGACTTAATAATATCAATTAGACTTCATGGAAAACCCAGGGGTCCTTTGGGGCCGGAGCGAGGCGGAGCAAAGCTCTGCCAGCTCAGGAGTGGCCACTAGGGCAGCCATGGGCTGAATCAGATTCTCTGATCTGATTCAGCCCGCTGCCGAATTGCTGCTGAAATTCAGTGGCAACTTTAAAAGCAACTGGAGGGGAGGGGGTTTGAGGAAGAGGCTCCAAACTTGCAGGGTAGCTGCTGGGGCCTCTCCTCAAAATACCCACCAAGTTTCAAGAAGATTGGACCAGGGGTCCAATTCTATGGGCCCCCAAACAGATTGCCCCCATTCCCTCCATTGTTCTCTATGGTAGGAAAAAAGTAACACTTTTTCCCACCATAGAGAACAATGGAGGGGATGGGACAACCTGTTTTGGGACCCATAGAATTGGACCCCGTGGTCCAGTCTTCTTGAAACTTGGTGGGTATTTTGAGGAGAGGCCCCAGCAGCTACCCTGCAAGTTTGGAGCCCCAACAGCTACCCTGCAAGTTTGGAGCCTCTCCCTCAAACCCCCTTTCCTCCAGCCCCTCATATACCCTATGAGTTTTTGCCATTGATTTCAATGGCCCATAGGGTATGATGGGGCTGAAACTGACATTCCCTTTCTAACACACTTCCGGTGATGTCAGGGGACATGGCATATGCGAATGAGGTATGCTAATGAGTTATGCTAATGAGCTCCTGCACCTCTTTTTCTACGAAAGGACCCCTGGGAAAATCTATCAACTTAACCATCATTCAAGTTTACCCCCCAGCCACAGATGCTGAAGAGCAAGAAACTGAAAACTTTTATAGGAGTGTCCAGGAAGAAACAGATCACACACCTAAGCAAGACATACTGATAATCACAGGTGACTGGAATGCAAAAGTGGGAAACAATATTGAATTAAATATTGTCAGAAAATTTGAACCAAGAGCATGAATCCTGTGAAAACAATGTTCATTGTGAACATGCCATGTGTTTGAGGCAACTGAACAGACAATTCTACAGATGGACATCACTGGATGGCCAATACAGAAATCAAATAGACTACATAATCAGAAGATAAAATAAGACTAGTAGCTGATTGTGGTGCAGAAAAGAAAGAGGCACTAGAGATCATATTGCAGATTTATGTTGGTTACTGGAGCATATGAGAGAATTTCAGAAGAAAATCAACTTGAATTTCATAGATTACAGCAAAGCATTTGACTGTGTGGATCATGAAACGCTACGGTTGGTTTTAAAAGAAATGGGTGTGCCATAAAATCTGACCTGATGCACAACCTGTTATCTCGATAGAAGGTTACTGTTAGAACAGAATATGGAGAAATAGATTGTTTTTCAGTTAGCAAAGCTATCAGACAAGGATGTAATTTATCTCTCCATCTGCTCAATATATATGCCGAACACATTGTAAGGAAAGCTGGATTAGATTTAGATGCAGGTGGAGTGAAAATTGGTGGAAGAAACATCACATTACTGGCAGAAAATAAAGAAGACTTGAAAGGTCTACTGATGTAGTTTAAAGCAGAAAGTGCTAAAGTAGGATTACAGCTGAAGATCATGAAGACAAAAATAATGACCACTGAGGAATTACACAACTTTAAGGTTGATGATAAATTGAAACAGTTAAAGATTTTCTATTCCTCAGCTCAATAATCAACCAAAATGGAAACTGCACTCAAGAAATCAGGAGACTGAAACTGGGAAAGGCAGCCATAAAGGAGCTAACAAGATCCATAAGGGTAAGGATGTACTGCTGGCAACCAAGATCAAGATAATTCATACTATAGTATTTCTCATTACTACGTATGGCTGTGAAAGGTGGACAATGAAGACTGCTAGTAGGAAGCTAAAATGACCAAACTGAGGCTATCATACTAAGTCAGCTGAGCTCTGAGAAGGAGCAGGAAAGACAGCTGCTGGAATGGTGAGTGTTTTTATTGCCTTTCCTTAACTGCTGAGGAGAACCAGCTGAGGTTACTGTGTGGCAGGACACTTTTGAGGGTGTGTGGGTGTGTATAGCCTGTTGGAGAGTGGTGCCTGTTTGAGTAAGTGTTGGACACGATCATATGCACCCATTTGCCACGGAAGAGGGACGATTCACCACCGGATCAAAGTGGCACGATCACAGCAGCACATCTGGGAAGCGTCCCACAACCGTTGTCAAAAAATCGCAAACCCTTTTGGTCCGGTAGGGAAGTGCTGTAAAAAGCTGCTAGTGAAACACCAGTAGCAAATGGTTGCTGCGGTTCACAACCGGTGTTTCCCTGTTTGATCACGCCAGGGCAGAAGTGTGGCATTGCGGATAGCGTGATCACATGCTATCCCAACGCCACATGGTGGGTTTTTTCCCCCCTTCTCTGTGTGTGCATCATCATCAAAGGCCCCCTTAGGGGGAGACATGATTCATTGATCCTCCCACCCCCATTGAAGCGAATAATCAATTCTCCTCCCACCCTCCGCCTAAGCAAATCATCGATTCCCCCTTCCCCTGTTGCAGCGCTTCATCGAGCCCCCATTTAAGTACCTTGGAAACCCACCACACACAAAAAACACTCACCAGCAGTTGCATCTGATTATGCAACTGCAGTACAAATTGTTTCGGCGCAAATTTGCATCGATTCCTGTCCTGCTTATCTAGCTTGTGTGGCCGCAACCTGTTGTTTCTCTTTTTCTCTTTTGCCTGGGTTGTAACTGATTGTAGCTTTTAGCTGTTTTGCCTGGGGCTGACTGCTGGTCCCACTGTCTGCTAGGTGAGCCTTGAACTGTGTAAGGCTCCTCCTTGCCAGGGGTGTGAGCCAAAGGGTGAGAGCTCAAGGTCTCTTAGCCTGGGGGTCAGGCCTGGGGGCTCTGTACGAAACTAAGTAGCTCTTACATCCTATATGTGTTGAGCCAGTTTGGTGTAGTGGTTAGGAGCACAGACTCTAATCTGGGAGAATCAGGTTTGATTCCCCACTCCTCCACATGAAGATGCTGGTGTGACCTTGGATTGGTCACAAGTTCTCTCAGAGCTGTTCTCTCAAGAGCAGTCCTTGAAACGGCTCTCTCAGCCCCACCTACCTCACAGGGTGTCTGTTGTGGGGACAGGAAGGGAAAGGAAGTTTTAAGCTTCTCTGAGATTCCGAGTAAAGGGCGGGGTATAAATCCAATCTCTTCTTTTTCTTAAGTTTCTATTGCTTCTGCAAACCTTTCACATAGAGTTGCCAGGTCTGGGTTGGAAAAAACCTGGAGATTTTGGGGGTAGAGCCAGGAGAGGGTGGGGTTTGGGTAGGGGAGGGGCCTCAGCATGGTCCAATGCCACATAGTCCACCCTTCAAAGCAGCCATTTCCTCCAGGGGAGCTGATCTCTGTCAGCTGGAGACCAGTCGTAAAAGCGGGAGATCCCCAAGCCCCACCTGGAGGCTGGCAACCCTACTTTCACAAGTAAGTCTTGTGAGGCAGTTTGGCAGGGGAATTATCAGGGAAGTGCAAGATAAACTGAACTAATTCTGCAATGAATTGCAGCAGCATGGCTGGTGAGGGAGCTAAGGCAGTGACATACAACGTTTGTGACATGTTTGCATTCTTATCTGAGGGTAACACCAATTACACTTGCAGCAAGTGTAAGTTGGTAGCTCTACTGAAGGAAAAGATACAGGGACTTGAGCAATGCTTGTCCACACTCCAGTTTATAAGGGAAGGTGAAGATTTTATGGACAGAATGCATGAAGAACTCCTGAGAGGGAAGAGGGAATGGTATATCAGCAAATGGAGGAGCATTCAACACAGGAGGAGGGCTCATGGAAGAATGTAACCCACAGGAGCAGGAAAATCAGGAGACAATCTAAGTATCTGTTGCTATCAGTTCCAGGGTGTCCCCATAGATATTGATTCTGAACCTCTGGAACAAAGCTTGAAGGAAATTTCTCAGGCCCCCATGGACTTGAGCTTCTGCTCCCCAATACAGGAGAAGTTGTGTGTTGGTAATTGGTGATTCCCTACTGAGAGGGGTAGAGGCTTAAGTGTGCCAACTGGACTTATCTCGAGAGGTATGCTCTCTACCAGGTGCATAAATCCAGGATGTGACAGAAAGGGTAGGAAGACTCATCAAGCTCACAGATTATTATCCTTTTTATCTGTGGGAACATGTGGGAACAATGTGGGAACAAATGATAATGCCCAGCACAGTCCAGAATGTATTAAAAGAGACTATGTGACTCTGGGTAAATAGGTGAAGGACCTGGGAGTGCAGGTTCTGTTTTTGTTAGTTCTTCCTGTTGGCCGTGGCTACATAGATGGTGTCATTAGGAAAGGCTTGGTGGGATGCTGAAACTTGGTGGGATGCTGTAGCCCCAGTGCTAGGTAAAGTTGCTGTCTCCTGCATATGAGCTATCTCTATCAGCAACTCTGTTTCAGACAAACAGAGCCCCTCCAAACTCATGAGCCTTGGCAGGAATGTTTGAAAAAATAACTAGTTTGGTGTCAGCTAGATGTACAAGAGATTGATCTCTTACCTCCACTTCTGATTTCTCTGTGTAATTTGTAGTGAGTTTGTCTGTTTACTCCTTCCAGTTTAAGGACTGTACAATTTTATATGGTGAGCCCTTACCCTCCAATTATCCCATTTCAGACAGGGCAGCTTTGTTTTCTGAGTCTTGGCCTAAGGACATCTCACTCTGCAAATAAGTACCATATAAAAACAGTCTTCCAAAGTTGTATATGTGCACCTGTGTTTTGATGCAAGGTAGTCTATGATGACCCCAAATAGCTAATTGCATTCACTGTAACATGTAAACAGGGCTAGTATCAGGTAGCTCCATTTATTCACAATCTTATAAATGGAATTCTCATTTTTTCATCCTAATTATTTCCTTCAAAGCCTCAATATCAAATAAAAATTATATGCAAATCTGCATTGTGTTGGTCTTGCCACTGTCCACCAAATGATACTATTGGGGGTGCCTGGCCCATCCACAATCCCAGCCATCCATGCACAGACGGATTCTTACTTTCATTTGTGAAGTGTTAGAGGATATGTGAACAAATTATAGGAAAGCATAGGCCGCCTACACAGAAATCTTTCAGGTTGTTAGTTGGAGGAGACGAGATGTATTATGAAAGTAGACCTCATACTATGTGCTTGACTTGTGGCACACTTCCAAAAACAAACAAACAAACCCAAACCTAGTTGCAACTAATGTAAACTCAATGGTATTTATGAGAATTTTGGATTTGCAGAAACTGGCCTGAAGATATTTTCTAACTGTGCAATGTATATAAATTATTATAGTATCAGGCAGGAAGCCTTGTATTATTGCTATGAAAACTGGCTAATAAAGCTGCATTTTCTGCAGATCATTGATCTCAGCTGCTGATACCATATTTTTTAAAGCTACAACATAACATTTTAAAAAACTGATTAATTAATGCCTTTGTTTGTGTCTTTTTTTTAACTGATCTTTTGTCGAGACATGAAATTGATAAATCTTTCTTTTCAGCCACCAGGGAGAGCTATAGTTCTGCAAAAGTTCTTAATTGATCTACCAAATGTATCAAGTATAATTTTGGGTCTAAAATTCATATTCTGTATTTTTATATTTGTATGTTCTACTATATATAATAAAAATCAATAAAATACATTTTGCTTTATCATATTTTTTAAGCTCTGGTTTTTTCCCCCCTTCAGAACAACACCAAAAATCACAGAAGAGAATATGTATATATCAATTGTTAGTCATCATTAACTTTTTAATATTGTAAAAGCATTAATTTGCGTGGCTTCATCTAGATGCGCCTTTGTGAGATTTGCATAAAATATAATTTTATTTCATTAACAAAATAATTTATGTAGATTGATAATATTATTTGTCCAGTGTGATTATGTATTTAATATTCTATAATGATCTGCTTAATGAACTGGTCATGCACCTCTAAGAACACAGCTGAAATTCATTAGTGTTTTAATCATGCAATCATTTCAGGGGTCTAAAGTTAGCCCTTAGGGAAACTACTCAAAATAATTTTCTGATTCGAATTCTTCTGGTATGGAGGAGTCAGTAACATTTAACCCCCTTTTTATAAGGCTAGAGAATGTTAATTGTGCAGAAGAATTGCAGCTGGCAGCCAGCAAAACTGTATCCTCAGTGTTTTTTTCCTTGCAGAGCTTTTGCAATATGAATGTTGTAGTTTAACTGCTCCAAAATAGCAAGATAGAAATGGTGACATGGACTATTTTCTACTCCTCCTGACCACTGAAAGTTCTGCTTCAGAGAAAGTAGGGAAAGAGGAGAGGAGAATGGGTTTCTGTAATACCAAAGTAGGAGCTATTAATCCTGATGTAAAAGAGGAACCTGAAAGGCAACAAGTACTGTCAGATCACAGTTCAGTTCTCTATTTGAAAAGAAAAGTGGCTGAGCTTACCTACCTTACCTATAGAGCTGTTGTGAAAACGAACACAGTGAGGATTGTAATATAAGATCCATTTTTACACAAGTTCTAAGGGATGTAAGTTATCTGGACAGATTATTCCACTATTTAAATTCCAACATCCCAGGGGGGGGAAAACCCAATTTCTGCCAAATGGGATAGACATTCATGATGAAATAGTAGACAGGAATGAAATTTCCTTAAAATCAGCATACAAGTGTTAAAGTACAATTTTAGCTATTTTCTAGTCATCAGCCCTATATACATGCTTAATATTTAGATTCAAATCCAGTTGCACCTTAGTCTACAAGATTTGGGGGGCATAAGCTTTCAAGAATCAAGGTGTCCTTCTTCAAGGTATCTGAAAACCCCTGAAAATCTTGTTGGTCTTTAAGGTGCTACTGGACTCGAATCTAGCTCTTCTACTGCAGACCAGCACAACCAACCCTCTGAAACATGATTAATATTTGTATATGAAATGATATCTGCCTCTTTTGCTTTAAAATACGTTGTCTCAGCAACAGAAAACATGTAAGAACACAGAAGCCAGCACTCAATTTGCAGCTTTTTATTGCTTCCTCCATTCAAAACTAAAGTTGCATCTAAACACCACAAGGTGGCACAAGTGCCTATTTCACAATCCAGCAACTGCATTGTCAACAGATCATAAACAGGGTTCTGTATGGCAACACTCCTCCTCCAGTATCACCCCTCAAAGGCACACCCTGATTTTTTTTTATAAAGCAGCCTCAACATTTGCCATTGGCATGGAAGAGCGGTGGAGAGACAGGAGGCGGGGCTGCTCAGTGAGAGTTGCCAACCTCCTGGTGGAGCTCCACCTGGAGCTGAGTTCTGCTGGAATTACTACAGACTACAAAGATAAATTCCCCTGGTAAAAATGGCATTTTTGGAGGCAAACTCTATAGTATAGCATAAATTCTAGGTTAAAGCCATCCCCCAAATTCTTCTCTATACAGGCACTACCCCCAAATCTCCAGGAATTTCCCAGGCCAGAGTTGGCTACGCAGTGCTCAACCCTTTCCCCTTCTCGTTTGTCTGAGTGTTGATCTGAAGCTGCACCTCTGTTTACATGGGCTAAATTATCCCAAGTGTTTTAAGTGCCCAAAATATATGCATGTGTTCCATGAAAAGCAGGGGGACACCTCTGCATGTTATGACCTCGACACACATCTACCAATTTGGGTAACAGCTAAATAGTGGATGGAATGAGGGCAGCCATTTGTTTTCTGGCATGCTGGTGATGGGAAGGGAGAAGAGATACTCTGGATGTATCTTATTGTTAAAGGAAATGCATGGTTTACTGTAAACAATGGGAAGAATCAATATTTTTGTATTATTCAAATGCATGTGTTGCATTACGTCTCCACCGATTAAACCCATAAACTGTTATATGTGTATTGATGTATCATTAAGACATGTCATTCCCGAGTTTCTTTCAAATCTACGCATCCGTCTCAAATCAATACATCATCTGGGTTACAAATGGCTTAATAGTGCACTGACTTAAGAGCCAATACATTAAAATTGATAACAATAGCTGCATAACAACAGGGTCAAAGTATTAGACATTAGATACTGGAATAGAAAGTGGATGCTGATGTTTTGTTATTTAAACAAGAAATTGAAAAATATACGTGTTGTGTTTGTTTAGAATATGAAGCAGTAATCGCTTGAAAAGGGCTCTGGTATCCTAAAGTTCCAATTCCTATTGGCTGATTAATAAAGACTCCCATTGGTCCTGAAGCTAATCTAGATACCCAATCACTGAGCCCTGCTTGGGTCCAATAGTATTGCTTGTATATAGTTACATTGTTGAAAGTTATGTGTTGGAACAGTATAAATGAAAGTGCTGCTCTCATAGAGCTGTCTTTTTGAGCTGAACAATGTCACTGAATAAAAGCCTGTTTGTTTGAATTCATCGCCTCCTGCTCAATACTTAAAAATAAGAAAGACACATATAACTTAATACTTAACAGATATAAGTATTTAAATATTTAATGTATGTAATATTTGTATGTAGAATTTAGATGTTTGTTTTTAAGCCATCTAATGAGAGAATAAAAACATTATGCACCAGTCTGGGTTACAATAAGAGCATTTTACTAATATGGGCTCAGAGAGTTAAAATAAGGGCATGTTACTTTTATGGGCCCAGATAAAAATACCCATGGTGTAGTGGTTAGACTGTTAGACTATGATCTGGGAGACCCAGGTTCAAATCCCCAATCAGTCATGGCAGCTTTTTGGGTAACCTTGGGCTAGTCACACACACTCAGTCTAGACTTCCTCACAGGGTTGTTGTGAGGGTAAAATGGAGAAGGAAAAAATGTCATAAGCCCTGCTGGGCCCTCATTGGGGAGGAAAATAGTATATTAAATAAATAAATAAATATTCCATTCCCAAGGACATAAGAACAGTATGCTATATCAGACCACTGGTCCATAGGTGTCAACTATGGGGGGGCTCGAGGGCTTGAGCCACCCCCGAAATTTCCCAGGGGGACTGAGCCCCCCCAGCAAAATGGAGTGCCCGCCGCGGCACCTCCCCGGGCCCTTCCTAGCCCCGCCTGGCCGCCACCACTGCCGCCTCTCCCCCCCTGGCCTAGCCACTCCTGCCTTCGTCCCTGCCTCCGTCCGTCGAGGGGCCAGCTGGGCAAATGCCCAGCGTGCTGGCGTCACCCGGAAGTGACACCATCATGCTGGGCATGTTGCCGGGGCGATGCTCTGGCAATCGCCCTAAAACTCTATGGAGTTTTGGGGCAATTGCTAGAGTGTCGCTCTGGCAACGTACCCAGTGTGATGGCGTCACTTCCAGGTGACACCAGCACGCTGGGCATTTGCCCAGCTGGCCCCTGGATGGATGGAGAGAGGGACGGACAGAGGGAGGGACGAAGGCAGGAGTGGCCAGGCCAGGGGGGAGAGGTGGCGGCGGCAGTGGCAGGGACATGGTCCTGGCTTGTACACGCGCAAAGCGCATGCGCATGCAAGAGGCCCCCCCCAGGGGATTTTAAAACTCAATGCCCCTGCACTGGTCCATCTAGTCCAGCATTCTGTTTAACACAGTGACTCTCCAGCTACAAAACAAACAAGGCATACAAGCCAAGGCCCTCCCCTGCTGCTGTCTCCCAGCACTGGTATTCAGAGGTTTGCTGCAACTGTAGAGACTCCCTTCAGTCACCACAGTAGTAACCGCTGATGGATCTCTTCTCCATGAATCTGTCCAACCCCCCTTTTAAAGACATCTATTCTTGTGGCCATCACTACCTCCATTGGCATTAAATTTCACAGTTTAATTACTACTTGAGTAAAGAAGTATTACTTTTTGTCTGTCCTTAACCTATTCCCCAACTATTTCATTGAGTGCCCTCCAGTCCTAGTATTATGGGAGAAGGAGAAAAAGCTTCCTCCATCTGCTTTCTCCACCATAATGCATCATTTTATAAACCATGATCATGTCTCCCCTTAGCCATTTTTTTCTAGACTGAAATGGCCCAGACTCTCCAGTCTTTCCTCATAGGAAAAGTGCTCTTACCCCCCTAGTCGTCTTGGTTGCCCTCCCTTGTACTTTTTCCAACTCTGCAACTGTGGCCTGTATGTTTATTGAACAGCAATTTCCCCCATGGATTCTGCTGTTCAAAGCAAAAAGACAAATCCTCATTCACAAGCTATTAGAAGTGTCAAAAATTCTTAAGATTTCCTTTGTGTTCCTTCATTGCTAGTTTCAAAATCATGTAAGGCTCATGGCAGGGTTCTTAGTCATGTCACTGTTTGGAACCAACTTCTCGAAGAGGATGGCTGCAGTTAGAATTCAAAAAAAAAAAAAAAAAAAACCCCGGAGGGACCACGGTGTAGAAGATAACACAATGACTAGAACACCATGTTACAGGCTGACACAAAGTCTCCCATTTTCAAAATAATGTTAAAAAAATTACTAAATCTTTCATTTAAAATAAAATTACTGTAATTTAGACCAAACTGTGTGAGAGTCTTCTGTTATACAACCACTCTGAGTCTTAACAATGAAAAACATCGAACATCAACCACACGGCAATCTACAGTACAAGTAAATATATGGCATTGCCCCCTGAACCGGCAAGAAAGAGACTGACACCAAAGTTTTGGGTTTGAACAAGGGCCACTTTATTACTTGTTATGCATTCTTCATTATGGTGAGGGGCTGGGTATTGTGTACCAGATAGGTGTCCATATTCTTGACCACCTTCTTATCATACTGGGCGATGCACCTGCCCCGATCCAGAGCCTTTTTACCAAGACTCTTGACCAGCAGCTCGGCAATTGTAGCCACTACACCCGGTCAACCACCCCGAGGCCCCAAAGCCTGCTAGGATAGCCAAACCAGGTTGTTCTCAAGCAGGACCTCCTTTCCCGTTCCTGAGCCGCCAAGCTCGAGAGCCATTCCTGGATGCCTTCTTAATTATCATAACAATGCTTAGGTGCTCACCATTTATATTTTCTGGTCGCTTTTACCCCGCCACAGCAAAGACCATGCCTCTGCTTAGGCCTTCGCCCCCACTGAGCGATCCAGCGCCAAGAGCACCCCTCGCCTCAAGTCAGATAGGAAAATATCATTGCCCTTGTCCGAAAGGTGATCCCCATCATCCCGGTACAGATCCGGTGGGTCTACCCGAATCCCAGGGTGTGGTAGGAAAATGCCCAGGCCACCCTCCATGGCTAAACACAGCTGCCTGTTAGCTTTTTTCCGTGCCCTGTCCAGGCTTCTCAGGTCTCCCAGACCCCGCCACACCTGCCTTGGCAGCATTGCCGACCACACAATCAGCACCCCAGGCCAGCGGCCAGCAATCACTGCATTGTCCGCCTTCACTTGCAAGACTAGAGCGACTCCTTTCATGAGTCCCAAATCATTTCCACCCAGGTGGATCACCAACACATCCGGGGGAGGCCCACGCCACTCCCCAAACAAAAGTGGTAACAGTGCAGGCCAGTGCATGCCTCTCCGGCCCAGCCACTCGACCTCTGCACACTCGCTGCATCCCAACTGGGACCCCATTGGTGATCGCCTGGCCCGATGGGCAGCCCAGAAAACCATGCTGTGTCCACGCACAAGCACCCGGCTCCTGCCTCAGGAGCCAAACGGATCTGGACCCAACGCCGATCTCTGTTCCCCGCTGTTTGCCATCACTGGAACAAACAGCCCATTTGCACTTGCACCACCTGAAACAACAGTGAATCACAAGGAACATGTTAGAGCTGTGTGGCCATGCGCCCGCCCCCAAAGACGTAGCGCAAAGCCAGCAACACCGTGTGGAAGAAGCATGCTGAAAACCACCGTGCAAGGCCAGGAGGCCCAACCAGCACCCGCCCCCACAGACGTAGCGCCAACTCATCAAATTGAGCACGGGCGAACATATGATTTATAATGTGCAGACCTCCACTGACCCAACTTCCGAATGTCATGCGGTTGATACCCCAAAGCTGCAGCTGTAGATGCCGCGCCAATTCTGAACAAGTGAGTACCAAAATGGTAGTCCCCCAGACCAAGCACATTTAACGCCCTCTTGGTCACCGCCCAAAATTGATATTTGGTTAATGGAGACCCATCCTTATGCAGGAAGGTTAATGGAGACCCATCCTATTGATATTTGGTTAATGGAGACCCATCCTTATGCAGCCCCTTCAGTAAGCCCAGCAAATTCACCACCTTATCCCACAGTAGCTGAGAAACCTGCTGCACCATGTCTAACTCAATGCCCAAGAAATTCAACACTACACTAGGCCCTTCAGTCTTTTCCCCTGCCAGAGGCACCCCCAGCTCCTTGGCCAAACCCTCAAATCTAGTCAGCAGACGCTGACATTCCCCTGACCCTGACGTCCCTACAAACAAAAAATCATCCAGATAATGGGCGGTGGAGTGGAGGCCCATGAGTGCCCGCAGTGCCCATTCCAGGAAAGTGCTAAACCGCTCGAATGTGGCACAGGATACTGAGCAACCCATATCCATGTAGTATTGCCCCTCAAAAGAAAATCCCAGGAGAACAAAGTCATCCAGGTGTACCAGGAGTAGGCAGAATGCCGACTTGATGTCACACTTGGCCATCTCCACCCCTTGTTTGCATCTCTTAACCATGCACACTGCCTCATTAAAAGATGTATACCTAACCAAGCACAGCCCCTCCGGTATCCCATCATTCACCGAGCTACCCTTTGGGTAGGATAGATGGTGAATAAGGCGATACTCCCCCGGTGCCCTCTTTGGAACCACACCCAATGGTGATAGCTGCAGGTTCGGCACCGGGGGCAAGGGAAAGGGGCCCAGCACTCTGCCTTCCGTGCATTCCTAATTTTTGTGCTAACTACATAACTAACATACAGGCTGCGAACCGATGGCAAATCGGGAGCAAAGAATGCCTGTCTGTCACCCACGAATGGAATCCTAAAACCTTCGCTAAAGCCTTTCAACAGATATTGCCCATCCCCCTGCTTGGGGTATAGGTGCAGCCATTGAGCTAAAACTGCAACCTTAATTGGACTGGGTCCCTTTGTCAGGAATGGCTTGTCCACCTCCACCGCCCTGTTTTCTGCCCCCACATCCTCTTGCCTTTGAGCAAGCCGGAAAGGAATGGGGGCCGGTGCAAACCGGACACTCATGCCTGAAGTTGCATGTCTTCCTATTGCATGACCCTTGGCCGGAGAATTCCCAACACAGTGGGCGTTTTTGAACATGCTGCCCGGCCTGCGGTCAGGAAGTAATCGAGTTGCTATGTCCGGCTGTGTGGCCATATGCTGCCCGCTTTGCCACGTGAGTACGGTCACCCATAACTGGCCTTGCTGAGGACATAATCTGCATCCATAGATGCAGGTGAATCTCATCCCAACAGAGGGAGGGATACATTGCTGCCTTCATGCGAAAACGCCAGTCATATTCTAACCAAGCAGACCCGGCAAAATCTGAATAAGCCTTATAGACTATATCCATATACTGTAGCAGCGGCAGCGCCCACTCAGGGTGTGCCCTAATAATCACCCCCACATAAATAAAAAAACCAGGGTACCAATTCACGTAAATCCTATCTACTGTCCTTCATCTTATTCTCTCCTTCTCCCTGTCGTCCAGATCCTCTTTGTCCCTCTTATCCAACTCCCGATACAGTAGTGAGAAGACATCCACAAATTTCCCCCTAAGAATCTTTTCACGTGTTGCCATGGTGAGGTGGTTGCCTAAGGGCATGGCCATGTCCCCCTCAGGCAATTCCTTTGCGAGGACCATTTCATATGTTTTGACCCCCACGACCTTCACCCTTCCTGCCGCAGAGTTGGTGCAGCTGTGGGCGATGGGGGCCCGCCGGCAACCTGGATGGTGACCAACCTGTCCCCGCTCTGTTGCCTCTGCGCAGGCATGTAGGTGGCCCAGCCCTCCCCATTACCCGAGGATGCCTCCGTGCCCCAAGGTCACTAAATGCCCGTGGCCTGTGATGCTGCCTGTGTGGGTGCTTGTGATGATGTCTGTGTGGCTGCCAACATACCTGCTGGAACCGACAGACCCCCAGCCTGTGGCTCCTGCAGTGCTGGCACAACCTGCTCTTCCAGGATTTGCTCACCCTGGATCCCCATGTTTTCTGCAGCCACCACACCTACTCGGGCAGGCATGGCTGTACCACTGGCCGCCTGTCCCATCCTCGCCACCATCCCGCTGTCTATTGTTGAAAGCCTCTCCATCACCTGGGATTGAGAAACAACATTGGGTAGAACGGGAACCATTGCGCTCTCAAGCGGAGGCGCAGGAAGGCCCCCAAGGTGCTGTTCGATAGCAGACAACCTCTCCAAATTAGCCCTAGTAACCCTATCGTCGAGGCCATAGTACACTGGCACCACGTTAGCGACACCTCCTTGCATGGGGGCTGCCATGAGATTGGGAGCAGCGGAAACACCTAAACCAGGTGGGACCAATTGCCCATGTGGCATAAAAGCCATAGGGGCATGATACATATATGCAGGCGCGCGCCCCATGACGCCTGCCTGCCCTTGCAATGTTGGGACGGCCGGAGCAGAGAGCAAAATGCCCCCCTCCGGTGCCGGCACAGGTCCTACCATAAAAGTGGGAGCCGACAACTCGCCCCCAGGAGGAGTAGGAACCTCAGAGTTAACTAGCGGCCTGGTAGGCTCTGGGTGGGACTGTGGCTTTGCTGGCTTGCGCGGTCCCCCAGGCTTCTTGGGTGGAGGCGGATTCCCCTCCCCAGCTGGCCAGCTCGGCCGCTTGGGACCCCCCCTTTTTCTTCTGGGAGCCCATTGTGTGCTGGATCGAAGCACCACGAGTGGGGCCCGATACCCGGTCTGCCTGGTACTTTGCCCTTATATCACCCTTATATGCCCTTATATAGCTTTATACAGCCTCCCAGAGCCCAGGCCTGCCCCCCCTAGCAGCCCCCCAAACCAACCTAGAAGAAGAAGAAGAGATTGGATTTATACCCCCGCCCTTCACTACCAAAGGGAGTCTCAGAGCAGCTTACAAACTCCTTTCCCTTCCCCTCCCTGCAACCAACACCCTGTGAGGTAGGTGGTGTTGATAGAGCTCCAACAGAAACTGCCCTTTTAAAGGACAGCTTTTATCCAAACTATAGTTTGCCCAAGGTCATCCAGCAGGCGCAAGTGGAGGTGTGTGGAATCAAACCCGGATCTTCCACTTAGAGTTCATGTACTTAATCACTACACCACACCGGCTCCTGGACCCAGGTGGCCCTCCCCACCCCCTACACCCCCCCCTTGATCCCCACCGGCCACTGCAGGGCTGCAGCTTGCACAGGCACCCCCGACAAAAAAGGGGGTGCACCCCCCCGGACACAAGATCCCACTGCCCCCCCTCACCTGGGCCCACTACAACCCCCACGGTCGAGACCCGGCCAGAAATCCCCCTCAGGCCCTCGAGCCCCTACCGCTGCTGCCTCCTATACCTCGGCGACCTAGCCAAGGGAAAAGCCACCGCTGGCCGCGTGCCACTGTTTCCTGGACCTGCTCCCCTCCTCCCCTCCCTCCTTGTGAGCGGCTTCCCGGCGCAGCCTTCAAGCCACTGCCGCATTCCCGCTGACCTGGCCAAGGGAAAAGCCGCATTCCACTGTTTCCCGGACTCACTCCCCTCCTCCCCTCCCTCCTTGTGAGCGGTTCCCTGCCTCCCTGTGAATGGCTTCCCGGCGTGGCCTTCAAGCTGCTGCCATGTTCCCGCTGCTCACTCTGCCACTCCGGCTCCCCCCCTACTCAAACACTCCCCCCGGTGAGGCAAGTGTGTCGGCTGCAGGCGGCTGGGGCCCTCCTCATCCCCCCGTCACCCCTTAAGATGTGGGGCTTTCCCCGCCTCCCCTCCCTGCCCCCAAACTGCCGCTAACCACGCAGCCGAGCGTTCTCGGCCGCAAATCCAATCCCGCCCCAGGCCATCCCACCGCTGCCGTGCTGCTGACACCGCCTCCACCTCCGCAATGCTGATGCCGCCTCCGCCTCCACGATACTGCCGCTGACTTCACCACTGCTCGCCTTACCCTACAGCCTCTTCCCCACAAGTTGCCAGGGCCTGGGCCGCAGCAGCGTGGTGAAACACGTGCTCCTCCAAGCACGCCGACGAAAAGACTGAGCCTGGGGGAGGAGCCAGCTTATAACTAGCTGGCTCCACCCCCCTTCTCCCTCCTTGCCTCCAGGAGGCAAATTGCCCCCCCCCCTCACCACTGCTGCACTTGGTGAGGGTTGGGGCTTGCCAACTCTGCTCAAAAGGCTCATATAGTATTATGATTTTATGAAATGTGAACAATCACAAAGATCGACACAATGGACTAAACCAAGATGGGCAGCCAGTTGTCCTTCCTGTTTTGATCACAATTCTTCTTCAAGACTTGAGTGTGAGTCAGTAGGAAGAGGTCAGTGCCTACATAACATTAGATATGACAAGCCAAGTATGTACATGGAAAACAGATTATTTTTGATGTGAATAAGTCAAAATCTAAAGGCATTCAAATATGGGAATCACCACACAAAAGTTAACACAGCAAGAACCTGTCTGGAGTTCAGTGTGTTGGCCAGTGCTGCCCTGTAATTCTTGGATGCTTCAAAGCACAGATCAATAAGAGAATAAGCATTTGTTCACAGGCACAATTAAACTATTGATAAGACTATCGTTCTCAATGATGATGCAATTTTTGTACAGCAAGATAATAGCTGGGAAAGTCCATGTTTTCACCATTCTGATTCCTAAAGTCCATATCTTTGAACTGTCTCATAGCTCTTTGGCAGCGATTGGTATTGCATAACATATTCAAGGGTTGCAGAGGTCTGGATATCTTCCCCATGTAATCCCCAAAGCATTACTAACACCACACCCAGTTTTAAAGCTTTATTTGTTTTGCTCTGTCCGCTATCAATTGATAGAAATAAAGTTTTATGTTTCACTGCCATCACATTCATCACTACATCTATACCCTCTGAGGCTCTGATCCCTTTTCTGTCTTCTGGTCACAATTTCTTTCAGAGATGCAACTGCAGAACTTATGGGCATCTCCTTTTAGTTATCTGTACATTTAAATCTCTGTGAAGTCAAAAAGAACCTTCAGTTTATGCTTTGACAGTCAAATAGTAGGGCCAAGCTACACATTACAGTGTCTACAGGTCCAGCCTGGGGACACCAATGCCATTTTAGCAATTAACACGGACATTAAAAAATGCCACAAGGGCTCAAGCATGACTGGACCTACAGTGTGGTGGGATCAGGTGATCTCGTCCCCCCACCATGCCTTTTCAAGTGCCAATGCTTGAAAAGGAATGGGGAGGAATCACCTGGTCCTGCCACACTGCAAGTCTAACCAGGGTCAGGCCCTCTCAGCACTTTAAAATGGCTGAATTCATCTCTAAGATGGCACTGGCACCATAATGTCTAGTTTGGCCCTTAGACATTAACTATCAACAGCATGCTTCTTGCTATCTGTAAAGTTAGAACTCAGCTATAGATACTGAGGGAGGGCCCCATTTTACTTCTAGAGGTGCACTTTCAACAGAAAATATTTTTGTGCAAAACAGTGTGGTTTACTCTAAGGTATAATTCAGCTATGTTACACCACAATAAGCATCTTAACATTTCATCCTCATTGAAGGAGTCTGTTACTATGTGCATTTTGTTAAATTTTATAAAGTCATTTCGAATCCTGAAAACAGCCATTTTTGTTTTTAAAAAAGTTTTATCATGGGGGCTATGGCCATGTCCCTTCAGAAATTTGTTCAAGGTCACATTTCCCATAAATCATGCCATTGTTGTTGCCATAGAATGAGATGTACTGTACCTACAATGGTCATTAATACTTCATATTAAAGCAAAAAATCTCTTTCAAAAATGCAGAGTTGGATGTAGCCTTTAAATGATTAGTAATGGATACATTGTGCATTGCCTGCTTTTTCCACCTACACATCAGTGGCATCTACTCATGAAGTGATTGCAGGAAACGATCACAAGCTTAGTAGGTTCATGGGCAGACTTCAAAAAACACTGAAAAACATCAAGGTGGCAAGTCTCAACTCAAAAATCTCAAACATATGTTCTTATAAGCATGGACAGCTTTGAGGGCAGTCGCTTCAAACAAGTGGACAAAATCAAAGTCATTCTGATGCATCTGAACATCTCTCAAGAACTCATATCCCTGATCACAACCAAAAAGCAGGATGCAAGCTGAACTAGTAGGTGAGCTAGAATAACTAACATTTTCATGAAGCTTATAGCTGGCAGGAATTAAGGTTAATTTTTAACTCCTACTGTTACCATGTACAAATAGAAACACTGTACACTGGCAAAGACTAACATACCAATAGCACATTGTGAAAATGCAGGGAGTGGTTAAGAGAAAGATATAGTGGTTAGAGGCTGACATTTACAAATGTCTTTGAAATATTTAGTCATCTACTCCTATTGATAACAGACATTGGGATGTCTCTATCCTCCTGACCTTTAATGAATAAAGACCCATAATCTATTTTAAAAAGCAAATTCACACTGTAGAAATGTCAGGAAGATAAACACTTCTGATTTCTAGCGAAAGACAATTATCTGATTCCCTGGTCATGCTCTGAAGATGATGCTTAGGTGATTATAAAGCTTCACCCACAGTTATTGTTTATAGTGGTTTGATTATTTTAAGTGCCATTTGGTGTGAAGTCTTTTCTTCTGACACTCTCAGCCCTGTGAAACAGCAGCTCTGGGAAGACTGTAATCATAGCTCTATGGTGAATCCCACATTAAATGTATCAGCACAAAAATTTAAAAACACGACACCAGCAGAACAGCTGAAGCAGTTAATCAGAAAGACCTAAGAGCAGAGAAGCTGATATAGATGAAAGCTGAGTTAGTTAATTGGACGGAAACTCCCAAAGATATTAGGTTCATTCTGAATTTTAAAATGTCCACCTCTGCTCTCTGGAGAGCTCACTATATAGTCCTGCAGAAGTGGAGAATGAGCTCTCATTCCCAGATGCTCCAAATTGCATGATACAATGGGAGACTGTAATGTGAGTTGTGTGGTTACTATTGCTAAATCCTCTCATTCGTCATGCAAAAGAGAATTACAAGGTTCTGTATACAACTTGATTTGAGATACTCTTAATATATTACATGACTTTTGATTTTGGATTTTGTTATGGACTAACGCAACTATTGATGCCCTTTGCCTTCTTGGAAATACCAGCTGTTTTTTGGACTGTCTTCTGCAGTCCCTTTAAACAGCCCGAAACAGCTGTGCAGCAGAGAGCAAGCTGCTCTCTATCGCTCAGCGGTTTTTCAGGCTTTTTGCAAACCCTGTTTAAAGGAACTGCAATCTCTTTCAATGTTCAGTTTGTGAAGAAACCTCCTGATTCGATTTGTGGTTCAGCCATGGACCACGAACTGAACCACATTTTCTCAGTTCATGCCCATCCCTAGTTGGGTCCACTATAACTCCAAGGCTCTTGACTGAGTCAGCAAGAGTCAGTTGAACCCCATCAAAAGTGGGAAGCATGATGTCCTTCAAGACCCCAGGCTTCCCAACCTGCATTACCTCTGTCTTGCCAGGGTTCAGTTTCTATTTGTTCATTCTCAGCCATTTAACCACACCAGTCAAGCAGTGGCTCAGCACCTCTACCACATCCCCAGGAGATCTGGATAGAGAACTATATTTACATGGTACAAACAATCTACTGTATCACTGAATATAAAATGATTCTTTTGAGGCTGAACAGCTTAACAACACAACAAAATAAGGATCTCAAGACCAATACTTGTATTGCTAATGCTAGCTCGTCTGGTTATGATGTGTACAACTTCCACTTGCATGAGGGGGTTACTGTGAACTGATTATATGATACAAATAATTTATGATCAAAGGAATAATTAAATTAGATATGACCCTAGTTGTCAATAAAATGTGACCATGTTAGCTACATAATGCTGGCAATTTTTAAAAATATTCTAAAAAACTTCTCAAACATTCTATTATAGAATTGTCTTTAAAACTATATTTCTTTTAGTGGATAAGATCAATCTCTTATTGGAAACCCTGAGATTCTGGAAGTATGCAAGATTTGCCCATATAATAAGTTTTTGGAATAACTACTAATATAGATTGTGTAGTCAAGCCAGCTCTCCAAAGCACTGTATAAATGCTACCGGTCTCAGATGATAGAACATTTGAAGCATTTTATATTTCACACACACACACACACAATCTCTCTCTCTCTCTGTCTCTCACATACACACACACACACACACACACAAGCACTTTGTACAAATAGCTGAAGCTGAGAATAGTGCTATGTTCATAACTCTTAGACATTCCATGTTAGGCCACAAAACTAGATTAGGGTTGCCAGCCATCTGCCCACAACCCCCCAGGAGCTCTTTGGGATGGGGCATGGTGACATCATGGCACTCAATGTTGTAATGTCACTTCCAGTTATATATCTGGATGTGAGGTTACAGCACTTTGAGGATGCTATGGGAGTTCTCCAGGTCTCTATAGCATTCCTGCAAGTCACTTCTTGTCTCTTTCCCACCTCATTTTGCTTCTGTTGCTCCACTAGGCAGCACTGGGAGCTGGGGCGGGGCAGGAGGTCTCCCACCACAGCAGGAGACCTAGCACCTCTAAACCAGAGCCTTCATTCCTCCAGCTGGTTACATAAAGAAAATAAATTCCACACAGATAAGCCAGGCAAGAAGTTCAACACCGTAGCCCATACCTACTGTGTATTGGCTTAAAAATGCTTCCATCCTCAGCATTTGCCATTGGTGTTTCGCTCACAGGGGGTACAGGGTGCAGAACACACACACACCCCAGACATATGCAGGCAAAACATCACAATGATGTTGGCACAGTGTCATAATGTGTAACCCCATATGCAAGTGGGGAACAAACACAATCACATTTCTGGGTGACTACCACCACACCATTCCAATCACTGCCACTGTGGGTCAAATGCTCATGACCCCATTTGCCTCACAGACTTACTGCCCCTTGGAACAGCCCAAATATAAACTAAAGATGGAGTTTCAGTGCAGCTCCCTTCAGGGGATGAGTAAATACTGGCCCAGTGACTACACTGACTTCCATTCAGAAGACCATTCCTCATGTGGTTCAAACACCAGGATAAACATAACATTCCAAATGAAGGGGTGGGGGTCTCTGTTAGCCCAGTTCAATTTGTGGTTACATGAAAGATGTGCAGTGTGGATTCTAGTCCTCCTCCTTTTTCTGTTTTGCTACTGATTGGCTCATTACTAATTATTACTAACTAATTACTATGGGAATAAGGCCCATTGTGGAAATAAATACAACAGGGTCTAGAAAGAGGCTCTGGGCAGGTGCCCTGGCCATGGACACTCAGTGTCAATTTGCTGTGGCAACCTCAGCAAGGTACAATGACACAGACTCCACCATTTTCTCCAAGGGGACTGATCTCTACCAGGTGGAGAGCAGTTGTAATTCTGAGTGATCTCCAGCCCTCACCTGGAGGGCAACAATGGTTCCCCAGGAGGAAAAGTATAGTCTTTCTCCGCAGTGGGGACCAAAGCAGCTTACCTCATTCTCCTCTCCCCCTTTTGATCTGCGCAACAACCCTGTGAGGTGGGTTAGACTGCAAGTCTGTGACTGGAGCAAAATCACGTACTCAGCTTCCACAGCAAGAGCCTAGGTCTCCCTGGGAGAAAATAACTACTTTGAAGGGTGAACTCTATAGCATTTTATTCAGCTAAGGTCTCTCTCATCCCCAAACTCTGGCTTCCATAGATTCTACCACAAAATCTCCAGGAATTTCCCAACCTGGAGCTGGCAACCCTAGTCAGGACTGGCCCAATGAGTTCCCCACAAAGGCCAAAGTAAGCCTGGAAAGAACCTCCTGCCTTCTTTTTTACTGACAGAACCAATCTTGATTGCCTAGCAACAGCCATTGAGGGGAAAGTGAGCCACACAGCAGTTAGGGCAGTTTATTCAGACAGGGAATGGCAGTGGGCGGGGGAGAGAAGTGGACCCAACACCCAGCCAATGGCACGACACAAGTACTCTTGAGTGGCGATTGATGGGCCAATGGCTGATGGCGCACACAGCACAGCCAATGGAAGAGCCGGAAAGTGCCAATACACTGGATTTATATATATATATATATATATATATATATATATATATATATATATATATATATATATATATATTAGAGAGAGAGAGAGAGAGAGAGAGAGGATTCCTGCTCCCCCCCCCCTTGGTGGGATTCAAGTACCTCCCCCTCTTGTTTCCTATGAATGCTTTTCCCCAGCAAGCTACAGGAATGCCTTCTCTCAGTGTGCTATTGTATGTTCTCTTGTTGCTTGCCCTAATATTTGAGCCTCCTTTTCCTTTCAAAAAGCTTCTCCTTGTTGGTATTTTCTGCTAGCTCACACCACCCCATGGCCTGAATCCTTCCCTGGGCAAAGTTTCTGCAGGGTTCCTTCTGCCCAATGACCTGTGAATATCTCTGAGTAAAAGAAACAATATGGTTTGTTTGGCCATGCTTCATTTCCCTCCCATAAAAAGGATACAAAATTTGCAAAACAGGATTTAAACCTCCAGCTATGCATCTTCCAGAAGCATGGTAAATACAGGGTGTCTACTGGGCATGTCACAGCAAACATATTGTGAGGTATACTGGGATTTTTAAATTTAATTTGTTAATCCCCCAATCCCTGCAAAGCGGGGCTCTGGGCGATGTACATCATTCATAAAAACATTGAGATAAAACAATTAAAACATTAATAACACATTTCAGACAAGAAGATGGTGCATATTAATTGATCTCATTTCAGACTGCTGGCCACTTATTCCTTTTCTAGTGTTCTGTGGGGGAGGGCAAAGGGACAACAGGGAGGTGTGTTGGCAATATTGTACCTGGTTGGCTGTTTCCATATATGTATGACTAGCATGAGGGTGTTGCTGGCATGCCAGCCAATGACTGAAGAGTATGAAAGGTGTTACTTTGGGCTCCAGTGCAGTCACTATGTTCTCAATTTCTTGGAGGTGGTCTAGCATATGGGGGTTGTGACTGAAGAGCAAAAATGATGAAGTAATCAAGTGATCTGGCTTTCTATGCAGAACTTTGAAGAAATTACAACCAATACAGTGAAGTAGGTATTTAAATCTCCATTGTGTGATTAATTCATACAGTGCAATTTAACATTAGTATCCAGTCTTAATGTTATACCATGCTATACCAGGGGAAAAATATATATGCCAATCTTATCTTTCAGACCTCTGAAATTTGGTTTATGAAAAATGCCCACACTATTGAGGGCACAACTGATGACATTATCTATTTTAGATGGCCATTTTCACAACAGACCTCATAATCTGTGAACTAAGATTTACATTATATGTTGTTTAGCCTTTCTCTGATCATTGGGGGAAGGGGGGAAGAGAAACAAAAACATGAATAATACTTGCTAACAATAAAAAGATCAGTCTGGAAGAAGAGACTTTTCCCTGGCCCACTATAGAATGTTGAAATAAGTTTGATCTTCATGTAGTTGCCAGTTAACTGAACTGGAGTCCATGCTGGTCTTTATTTTAAATTGTGTTGTTGTCTTGGTTATTGCTTCTTTTAGCTTCTTGTGGCTTAATCAAATAAATGTGTAGAAATGATAAATCTATCTATAAAGTCTGACAAATAACAAATCTGAAAACCCTTTGAGGTTAAAAACAGCAGCTATAAAATGCTGGGTGTTTTGCAGCCTCTGAGTATCTCCATTCCATACAGAGCCTCGTGTTATGTTATTATTAACCTAGGTTCATAAGATATTAAGCCTTAATACTGTTCTATCCAAAGTGGAATCATCCATAGGCTTTGAAAGAAAAAGCAAAGTAATAGTACTAGTATAGAAATAAAGCTCCTCTCTGACCTATTGATTTTTTAAAAAATCTTAAAATTAAATGTTATATATTTTTGAGCCTGTGTAAATGTTTAAAATCTTCACTCCCAGCTCAGATAAAGGCATGTGTTCAAATACTGTGCTAAATGTGTTGTGCAAAACAATATACCCTATTATGCCTCAGAACTACTAAGAAATAGTTCATATGTACTTAAAAGCATGGTTTATTGTTATGGAAACAAGTGGGGTAGGCTCGTAGATATACATTTTATGGTGAGGAAACATGGGTACACAGAGGGGCAGGGCTTAGAGTTCACGTGCACATCATCCTAAATCCTGAGACTTACTGGGTGGGACCTCATGTCACATGGAATAGTTAAACTAATATTCACATGCACCATTAGCTATGTACCACATGGTACCTGTATATAGTCATAATGATGTGGCTTTGAAAAGATGGGTTATTTATCAGACTAAAAAATAAAAAATGAAATGAAAATTAATTATATGCTAAATGTAAACTGTTGTTCAGCTTTTAGTGCAAGTTATTGCCTCCCATCTCCAATTTAAATGTGCAGTAATTATCACAACCAGACATGCCTAGAATTCTTTTTTTATAGTACACTTAAAACCTATTTTAAGATATACAGGGTTGAGGGGAAAAGGAAAAACAAAATAACAAGTCTTCTGCATGTAACACTTTTCCACATCATTTCACACTAAAAAGAGATAGTGTGAAATTGTAAAAGTTCATAAAAGCTACTTCAATAAGCCATATTTCTGCAATATGGCACAACATAAACTATCCAGGGGGGAGCGATTTGCTTATGAGCATATTACAAATCCTTTCTTGATTTCATTTGTGTACCTACATTCTTATTTCAAAAGCTGTTGCAAGGCATAAGACTGCGCCGCAGGATTCAAAACTGTGTCAGGAAATTTGAGGAGTGAGGGAGACATCAATTAATCAATGCTTTAATTACTAAGTTACACCTGCCTACAAACCTCTTCCTCCAACCTAGATGTACGTGGTTCTGTATAGTAAGCAAGATGGGAGATTACCTCTTTGGTAGCACACTGACGGTATGATGTCATTTCTGTCATGAACTGGAAGTGGTATCAAGGTGTCTCCCCTGCCATATTGGTCAAATTGTTTAATCAAATAAATAACTCAGGTCTATTTCCAACAGGCTGGATAACCAGTATAGTAGTTCCTATTTATAAAAGGGGAGATACGACAAACCCACAAAACTATTGTCCTTGACACAGCATATAAACTTTATGGGAAATACCTCTTGCAAAAGTTAGAAGAGTAATCCTTGATAATAACATCATATATCCTCAGCAAGCAGGATTCAGAAAAGGACAGGGAACAATAAACTATTGTTATACTTTATATCATTTGGCTAACTCAGCAATGTCTGGCCCCACCAAAGCTTTGTATGCGGTATTTGTAGACTTAGCAACAGCCTTTGACTCAATCAATAGGGATCGGCTTTGTGATAAACTGGAGAAGACAAACATAAACAAGAGACTGTTGTTTTTAATTCATAAGTTATACTCTGATAAGTCTACAAGGATCAGAGTAGGCACCTCAGGCTCTTTGACTAGCAAAAAATCAACAAGAAAAGGGATAAAGCAAGGTGTTTGTTATCCCCTGCACTTTTCAATTTATACATAAATGACATAGTTTCCAGGCTAAATGGCCCTGAATTTGTTTCACCTACGACAGGCCAGCAGAAAACATCAATACTGCTTTATGTAGATGATATGGTTTTACTTTCCCTAACTAGGGGAGGACTAGGAATGGTTTAAAGAGACTTCTGGACATCAAGGTGTCAGTGGGATGCCAATCACCTCCTCCCCTTTTTCCCGGCATCTTCCCCCTGCTGCCCAGCTGAGTGGTGCTAGAAGGGTGGCTGGAGGGCAGGAGGTCTCCCTATGCATTCCTGTTTTTGTTACAGCATGGTGGTTTACATCCAGTTACCAGACTGAATGAAACTGAACATTTGTCTTTCTGTTCCTTACCTCTTCATGCCCCCACCTGCTCTCAAGGCAAATTTTCCATTGCAGACAAAGGAGGCAACCTGAAAATCGTATGATGTTTTTTTCTGCCAAATATTCTCTCTTGTCAGAGTACATATTGAAAAAACAGAAAGAAACAAGAAAGAAGCATCCAGAGAAAAAATAAGAGAAGAGAATGAATTTAATGAGGACAGGGTTAACTGACCCATCTCCAGCCCTTTGTCATTTCTGAACCCCATTCCTTCCAGGCAATCTGGACAAAAACTACTTGCACATTTCCCCTTGTATCTCTGCAATAAAAAGAGTGAGACTTTCATTTTTACAAATGAAAGTTGGACATTTCAAAGATGGGGCAAAACATATTTCTAGTAGAACACTGTCCTCTCTAATGTAGCTACAGACTTAATCTGAAGGATCCATTCACACACTTAACATAGCCAGAGCATGAAACATAATCAAAAATGGGTTTTAAACATGGGTCTCTGGCTGTGCACTCTGTTCAGAGCACAGGAATAGATCAGGGCTCCCAATATCATCGCTATTAGCATCTGATCCCTGCAAACCAGAGCAAATGTTTCCATCACTTGCTTCATTCAGAACAGGAACAGAAGCCATACCACAGCTTAGGGCTGCCAGGCCCCCTCAGCCACTGGTGGGGGGGGAGAAGGGTTGCCAGTTCCAGATTGGGAAACTCCTGGAGATTTGAGGGTGGAGCCGGATGAGGACATGGATCTCAGCGGAGTACAATGCCATACAATCCACCCTCCAAAGCATCCGTTCTCTCTGTAGTCTGGAGATGAGTTGTAATTCCAGGGCAGGCTGGCATCCCTACATAGGACAAGATGGCTCTGCTAGCATTTGGAGGGGGGGAGTAGAGAAGCAGCAAAGACAGGACATGCCTGTTCCTCCTTACTGCCTCTTCAGCCTCACAGTAACATACAAGTCCATCTCTGCTCTGCTTACTTCTCATAGAACACTGCTGGAATTCTCTACTGCCACACAGCTGCAGACCGACTCAGGCATTCCATCCTTCCTTCATTTAATACCCTTACATGTTTCTTCACTGTCCCCCACCCTTATGATATTAACAGCATGAAACAGAAGCTTAACTGCAGAGGCTTTGTCTTTTATATCACTCAGTAAAAAGCATAGCTGTGCAGCCACACACAGACACCTATTCTTTCACTTGCTGGCATAATTTATTCATCCCAAGAGGAAACAGTGCATCTGCTATTTGTTTGTGACTGGGAGCTTAAGTAATATATGAGCAGGTGCTCATTTCCAATTAAAAGAGAATAAAACATGAAAAGCAAGGAAGCATGCAAGCTCTGGACATTGTAGAAGTAACACTCTATCACTTTGGCAGGATAAAGACAATACTTCCATCCAACAATCACTTTTTAATGAGAAGTTAAACCAGAATAGCAGAGAGAGTAAATTGTAGTTTTATCAGTAAATATTTACTGTAGCATTTTAATTTAAGTACCCATTAATTAATCAGTCACAGAGAATAAACTGTAGTAACAAACTAAATGTAATTCCCATGTGGAAATCAAAACATCTGCCTCTCCTTCCCAATTCTTTTGTCCTTCACAGTGTTATACTCTTTCATCACAGGTTTTCTTCCATTTTCTCATTCTCCCTGTTACCTTCACAAGGCCCCAGTACGGCAAACCCAATTCAACCCTAACACTATGTGAAGATTTTTGGTCATCACAGTGTTAGGGCTGAATTGGGCTTGCCACACGTGAGCCATTAGAGGTTAATTACACCTGATCATACCAGGTTTTCATATGTAGGTTTGATCCTGAAGACTGATCCTCTCCTTGAGTTATAGCCACCGGGTAGAATTGCCAGAATTGTACTGGAGAGAGAAATTATAGTGGCATAATGTTAACTGTGTACAGAACCCTAATAGCAATGCAACTCTAGCAGCACAAGGGAAGTAATGAAAGAGACAAAATCCTATGACCATTCAGGGGTCCACATCACCTCTGACAACAGCATAATATTAAGCACTCCCATTGAAAACACTCCCATTGAATTGCATGGGAAAACCTAGACAGTCATCCCCACAGTCATGTCAAGGTATAACATTCTGTCTAACACTGCAGCTGATCACATCTTAACACTATTAGTATATAATATTCAGCAAGAGACTGTAGAATTATATCAATATGTGCCGCATGAGGCTACCTTATACCTGATTTGGTCATGATGATCTATGTTCTGATCATATCTAGATTAGTTTACTACAGTGTGCACTGTGGGGGACTGCCTTTGAAAACAGTACAGAAACATCAGTTGGTCCAGGGTACAGTAGCCAGATTATTGTTGTGGCGGTGTACACGGATGACACCCTGTGGCAAAAGATTTCCATTGGCCTATCTGCCCTGACCTGGATGGCCCAGGCTAGCCAAATCATATCAGATCTCGTAACCTAAGCTGGGTTAAACTTGGTTAGTATTTGGATGGGAAACCACCAAAGAAGTCCAGGGTTGCTACACAGAGACAGGCAATGGCAAACCACCTCTAAATATCTTTTGTCTTAAAAACCACAAGGGGTTGTCATATGTTGGTTGCAACTTGATAGAACTTTCCATCACTTTGGGGCACAATTCAAAGTGCTGGTTCTTACTTACACAGTCTTAATGTCCAAAGGCAGGCTACTTAAATGACTGCCACTTCCCATATTGTGTAGGTTGTCATATAAGATCCTTTTCTCAAGTCTGGCTATCTGTGCCCACCTGCAGTGGTAAGTCAAGTGAAAACCAGAAACAGGGCTTTTTTTTTTGGTGGCAGGGACATGGCGGGGGGGGGGAGCTTGCATCACGTGTGCTATGACATCATTTTCAGGAAAACTGTAAGTGATGTCATGTTACTCTAAGAATCCCCAGAAACACTATGGTAAAACCACAGAGCTTCCAGTGATTCCTAAAGCTATGTGACATTGCTTCTGGGTCATGTGCAACACTGGCTTAAAAAAAAAAAATCCCAGCCACCCCTTAGAATGGCGGCAGGGAACAAGGGTAGCCAGCAAGAGGCCTGCCAACCCTAATGGCAGCACCTTGCCTTTATTATGTCCAGGCTCACCTGGTACCAATGTTATTTATTTTTAGGCATCAAGGTAAAGCATTTCTTTTTACCCAGCTTTTAACTAAGGAGTTACTTCTTAGATGAACAGGTTCCTAGTGCAAAGCTTGTTTTATTAACATCATTTTAGACTGCTCTGTTTGTTTTATGGACTTTTATGCCCTGGCTGTCTTAATTGGCTTGGGTTATTTCCACTAGCATGTTTTTATTGATCTGTTTTTATTTATTTATTCTACAGGTTTTGCTGCTTTACTGACTTGTTCTATTATGTGATTTGTTTTACTGCCATGTACTGTTTTAATTGTGAGCTGTCTTGAGCAGACATGGAGAGATGGCATACACAGGTACTCAATAAATAAATTCTGCCCTCATGTCTAAAGAAATATAAACAGGGAAATGGGACACAGATACGGATTTTCTTGGGGCACATTAATGTTCCATATCCTATGTCTGATGTTCTGAAAGGATACACAATGGGAAAAAGAGAAGGGTTTCTATCACAATATCCCACAAGGTTGTTGCCTGTTCTGGGAACATGTTTATGTGCAGGGGTCCTTTCGTAAAAAAAGAGGTGCAGGAGCTCATTAGCATAACTCATTTGCATATGCCACACCCCCTGATGTCACCGGAAGTGTCAGAAGGCCACACACACCCTGACATCACTGGAAGTGTGTTAGAAGGAAGGAAGGAAGGAAGGGAGGGAGGGAGGGAGGGAGGAAGGGGGGAAGGAACAAAAGGAACAGGAAGGAAGGTAGGTAGGTGGGGGAGAGAGAGAAGAAAGAAAGAAAGAAAGGAAGGAAGGAAGGAAGGAAGGAAGGAAGGAAGAGGAAGGTAGGTGAGTAGGTGGGGGACAGAGAGAGAGAAGAAAAGGAAGGAAGGAAGGAGGGAAGGAACAGGAAGGTAGGTAGGTAGGTAGGTGGGGGAGAGAGAGAGAGACATTGAGTGGGGTGAGTGGGAGGGAGGGAGTTTCTTTGCGTGGGGGGGTGGGAAAGGATTTTTTTCCCCGGCCGGCGGCCTGCCGCCGGCGCAGGGACATGGAGTGGGGTGGGTGGGAGTTTCTATGCGCGGGGGGGGGTGGGAAAGGATCCTTTCCCCGGCCGGCGGCCTGCCGCCGGCGCGGGGACTTGGGGAGTGGGGTGGGTGGGAGTTTCTATGCGCGGGGGTGGGGGGTGGGAAAGGATCCTTTCCCCGGCCGGCAGCCTGCCGCCGGCGCGGGGACATGGGGAGTGAGGTGGGTGGGTGGGAGTTTCTATGCGCGGGGGGTGGGGGGGTGAGAAAGGATCCTTTCCCCAGCCGGCGGCCTGCCACCGGCGCGGGGACATGGGGAGTGGGGTGGGTGGGTAGGAGTTTCTATGTGCGGGGGGTGGGGGGTGGGAAAGGATCCTTTCCCCGGCCGGCGGCCTGCCGCCAGCGTGGGGACATGGGGAGTGGGGTACATTGAGCGGGGTGGGTGGGAGGGGGTCCGACCCAGCGGCGGCCCTGCTGGGGGCGGGGCTTTGTAATGTGCCCGCCCCCCAGCGTCTTCACTGGCGGAGCAGCACTCCGCCGCGCTCCGGCCCCAACGGAGCCCTGTTTATGTGTATTGTCTGCAGGCTTTCGTGATGTCATCTTCATGATCCTGCTATCAATGTTGCCTACCCTCCCTGCATGGCTATTTGGGGGTGTTTTTAGATTGTGAATTTAATGAATGGTGGAATGTCTAAGATACTCAGCCAGTGTTGCTATCTTAATTACTTCTATAGCTATTCTTTTGTTTTTTACTTAGTTACTGGGCAGCTACACAGCAGGACCATGAGATTGGCTTGCCAGAGCCTGTACTATTTTTTATAAGAAAAGAAAGGCATGTTTTATCACATAAAACATATATAAAATAAGACTGCAATTCAAAATAAGACAGTAAAAGCAAGAAGTGATTGATCACATTGTTCATATACACATTAGTCCAGGTAGATTAAAGCCATAGCAGTTATAAATGGGAAGTCTCTTTATTGCTTCATTTATACCTTGCTTTTCTCTCCAGTGGGGACCCAAAGTGGCTTACATCCTTCTCTTCTGCTTCACTGTATTCTCAAAATATCCCTGTGAGATAGGTTAGGCTGAAGGTGTGTAACTGGCTTAAGGTCACCCAGCAACCTTCCAGGGCTGAGTAGGGATTTGAACTTGGATCTCCCAGATCTTAGTCCAACACTCTAACCACTACACCTCACTGGCTAAAGTGAAATGCTCTATATATGCATTAATATTTCTGCATCTCCAAGAAGGTATTGGATCAGAGCAGGTATCTCTAGGTGATCAGAACAGCAGGCTGTCATTAAATTACTATTGTTCTTTTAAAAAGCAGCATATTCCTCACCTTTCTGTTATTGTCCTGGTTTTCATTATTCCTGTATTATCCATTAAGCTGTATTAACAATATAAATGAACTCTAAAGTTTGTCTATATTGGTTTAGAAACCCACACAAAATTGAGAGCCTTTTAGAAAGAATGCTAATTATATTAAATTGAGAGCCTTAAGAATTTTAAATGTAAATCAAAAATTGGCAGAACTACAGTGTTTGCCATCTGTATAGATAAATATTGTAGGTAGCCATGTTAGTGCACTGAAAATTTTCAAAAACAATATCATGTAATACTTTTTATTAAAACCAGCCAAAATATCATATAAGTATCCATGCTTCTGAGTTCTTCTAAACTCTTCATCAGGCTGTGTGTGTAAAAAGTGTCATCAAGTCACAGCAGATTTACGGCAATCCCACGGGGTTTTCAGGGCAGGAGACAAACAACGGTGGTTTGCCATCGCCTCTGCGTCATGCCCCTGGACTTTCTTGATAGTCTCCCATCCAAGTCCTAACCAAGTCTAATCCTACTTAGCTTCCAAGACCTGATGAGATCAGACTAGCCTGGGACTGTCCCCTGCTGGCAACCCTAGCCTTGATCAGTACAAAAAAAGGGGGGAGGGGAGAGAGATTAAGTTATGGAAAGGCATTAAGTCTGCAGCTTGTTGTAATTTCTTGAATATGGGTAGAATACCTTTGGCACACATTAGATGTTTCAAACAAGTGCTATCATCCAAGAATGTCTTTTTTAAAAAAGACATACAAGTGAGAGTAATGAGAAATCAGTGATAAAAAATGAGAATACTGTCTGCTTCCAAGATATTACTTTCCAAATGAAATATGCTGCAGATATTTTAAGAAGAAGCAATTGCAAAAAGTTCAGGACTAATTTCATTAGTAAAAGGGGAAAAACATTTTCTCTTTTTCTATTATTTTATTAAGTAAAATTCACAGGCACAAAATCAAATAGTATATGTCTGGGTGGGGTGCTATGAAACAAATAATTCATAGATTTAATGTTCATAACTTTCCTCTGCAGCCTCCTGCACCTCTAAAAAGCTATTCTTGAGGATTGGGACATTCTTGGGAACAAATTAGGGTATGCTATAGTGGCTACAGCAAACAGGAGGAATTTGCAGAAATTTCTCCTCCACACACTTTTGTGAGCTCTCGCTCTGTTTGGAGAAGGATTCAGACAAAAGAGATGGGAATGATTGCTGTTGATTTCTCCTTAAACTGCAGATCCTTGGGTCACATGCCACTTTATTCCCACACACAGGAACAATGTTTGGGAGGCATACAGCACTTCAAGAAGGGAAGAAGCTGAGAGATCAATTCCCTAAATTTATTCTCTTCGTGGTTCATGGAATCCAACAATAAAAAGAAAGAACATCTTAGCTCATCAGTCTATTAAATTCTCGATATGGCCCCATCTGTGGATACTTAAATCCAGAGATCAGGGACATGGTCAGACATGAAAAATCTTTCTACAAACCCAAGAAAAGCCCTAGACTTGAAGAAAAATCTGAAATTTTAAAAAGCCCCCAAACCCCAACACGGGGGAGGAACCCCAAATGATAAAAGCAGTGTCTGTAGCTTTAAGAAACAGATGCCCTGATGATGTTTTTAACTGTATTTGTACTTTATTAATGTTGTAAGCTGCCCTAAGCTTGCCTTGGCGGGGAGGGCAGGATATAAATCAAATTAATTAATTAATATTAATTTAATGGCTGTTGCTAGGCAACCACAATAGTACTGCCAGCCTTCAAGCCTTGTTGTGTTGTCAGTAAAAGGAAGGGGAAAGAGTCAGCAGGGTTACCAAGAAGGGAGGGCTGGGGTGAAAAAATTCAGGGGGGGCAAGTCAGCTGGAGGGCCTTTGAGGCCAGCCTCATGCTGCATCCAGCCAAATGTCTTTCATCTTACTTTTAATGCAGTTCTGGCTGCAGCGACTAGGGGCACAGGGAACGCAGAACACAGTAAAAGGCTTTCACTCTGTCAGAGAGCCTCACCTTTCCACAAGGCTGAAGCAAACCTTTGCCTAACAGGTCACCAAAGCCCATCAACCAAACCAGTATTGGAGTAAGCCAAGACAAGCCAGCATAACTAATGGCTGCTACAGTAATTGTCAGGCTGTAGCCTGCTAACAAGGTTGTGTTCCCTCTTCCTTTTTGCATCCAGCGCCATAACTTTGTTTGACCAGCCAGATCTTGCAAAGTGGTAGTTAATGTGTTGCAGCAAGATAAAACAACCTTTCTGTCTCTTTTCCTTAATTTCTCTCCCTCTTTCCTCTCTTTTATCCTTCTTTATTTTGTTCTCTTTCATGATCTGCTTTCGTTCCTCTCCATTTAATTTTTCTGTGTCCCTCCTCCTTTATTTTAAAGTTTTGGTCTCAATTCCTTCTCATCCATCCAAGTTAGCAACTTTAGAACATATTCAGTAATTTAATGGTAGTACAGTAGCAAACTTTTGTTAATATTATGAACATAATAGGGGAGTTAATATTTCCCTACAGTCTATCAGAGTAGTAAAAGGATGCTACCCCCCACCCTTTACATGCATGATGATGGAATGTTAATCTACCTCACTGGCAATATATCAGGAACAGAAGTTAGAATGCAGCTTAGCTTCCATTGCAAATAGCCGGGGGCAGGGAGTGTCTAGAGACAACCTGGGCCAGGCTATTCTGATTCCTTTCATTTTGGGCTCTGAAACTCCCATGATCACCCTGAAGCTGATGGTCAATTTTGAGATTCCTAGTTTTATTTTCTAATTAGTTATGCCATAAATGGACAGATAACCCTGTGAATTCCTTTATTATTATAGATGCATGGTCACAGCCAGCCAAGTGATTTGTTTTTTATACAAGGCTCTTCTTGTAGAAAATGCCCAGCAGGAACTCATTAGCATATTAGGCCACACCCCTGACAGCACAACTCATTAACATATTAGGCCACACCCAATGTTCCCAGAAGTGTGGTCATCCAGCCACATCCACCTTTTGCTTCTTATTCTGTTTACCTTGTTGTCAAAACAGCTTTGACAAAATCAATAAAAACATTATTTTCTGTCCTATCTATACAAAACCTTGCCTGAACCAATATCTTATGTCCAACAATTATTCCCACACTGGATTGGAATCAATTCCTAAGGGCTAGGTTCCCATGGAAATCAGGTTGCCTTCCTGCAGAACTAGTACGCTGAATATGATTTTTTAGGGTTGCCACCCTCCAGGTGGGGTCTGGAGATCTCCTGGAATTACAACTGAGCTCCAAACTACAGAAATCAGGTCAATGGCTGCTTTGGAAAGTAGAGTCCATGGCATTATGCCTTGCTTAGGTCCCTCCTTCCCCTAAACTTCACCCTCCACTCCCAAATCTCCAGGGATTTCCTCAACCTGGAGTTGGCAACCCTGGTTCACTGGCAGAACAACGCTAGGAGCCAGTTTGGTGTAGTGGTTAAGTGCGCGGACTCTAATCTGGGAGAACCGGGTTTGATTCCCCACTCCCCCCTTGCACCTGCTGGATGACCTTGGGCAAGCCATAGCTCTGTACCAGCTTTGTCTCAGAGCTCTCTCAGCCCCACCTACCTCACAGGGTGTCTGTTGTGGGGAGGGGAAGAGAAAGGAGTTTGAAAGACGCTCTGAGACTCCCTTGGGGAGTGAAGGGCGGGGTATAAATCCAATCTATTCTTCTTCTAGGTTTGTGGATGCACTGGATGGGAGTAGTTTGTGGACTATTTTATTCAAGGTACAAAATTTTATTCAAGGTATAAGATTTCATGTGCCACCCACACTTCTTCAGATGGAAGAAGTGTGCATGCACACAAAAGCTTATACCTTGGATGAAACTTTGGACTCCAACTTTGTTCTGCTGCTTCAGACCAACACGGCTACCCACCTGAATTATTACACTATAATATTTTTTACAAGCAATTATGTACCAGTAGAGTGGTTACCATGCAGAGTCTGTCCCACAGGTAAAATTATCCTGTGAACAGGTGGTCTTTACCACATAAAAGTATCACTACCATCACAAGATCACCAATCGTTGGAACTCCTCAGAAGCGGAAATCTCTCTTATTAGGAGGTTTAAGAACATCAACTTTGCTGGCCCATTAAAGGCAGATGTCAGTCCAGTGGCAGGAAAAGAGGGACAATCATCTTCTTCAGAAACTCTGCCCACTTTTTTTAATTTCACAAAACAGGTTTAGATCAAGCATATGATCACACATCCTAAATAATCCACTTTCAATCCACTTTCCAACTGGATTTTTACTGTGTGAACTAGCATAATCCAGTTGGAAAGTGGATTGAAAGTGGATTATTTAGTGTGTGTGACTACAGCCATGGAGAGTCTAGATGGAATCTTTGTCCAAGGGCTTATGGTGGGTCTCAGCAGCCCTGTGGGGTCAGGGACCTTCCCACGGCTCTTTTGACCTTTGAGGGGGGCTCCAGGACTGGGCCTGGCAGCAACCACCAAGCAACTTGCTACCACCCAGTTTACATCAGTCACCCAGGTTTGTCTGCTTGCTACTATTCAACAGCAGCTACCCAACAAAAGCCAGTGTGGTCTAGGGGTTTGACTTTCAAACTATGCTCTAGGATACCCAGGTTCAAATCCCCACTCTGCTGTGAAAGCTCACTGGGTGACTTCGGGCTAGTTACATATTCAGCCAAACCTACCTGACAGGGTTGTTGTGAGTATAAAATGGAGGAAAGGAGAATGATGTAAGCTGCTTTGGGTCCCCACTGTGGAGAAAGGTGTGATATAAATTAAGCAATTAAATAATAAATATAGCTACAGGGGGAGCATATAAAAGGTATGTTGGTTGGCAGATGTGAAGGAGAGAAAGGGGCAGAAAAAGAGGGGTGGTTATGGGGGCTGCCGGAGAAGGAAAAGAAGAAAGGAGATGCCTCCTGGAAGTCCTAGTCTATAAATGCAGTCATTTCTCCAAATTTATACATCTTTCCCTAATGTATAGTTTCCCCATAATTGCCATATTTTCACATAATTACCCACCATTTATTCACCAACAACTTCTTTGCATCTTCCTATTTTAGTAATTAGTAATTGTCTAGCCATGAAAATCTGACTTCCTATTAATGCTCTGTTTCTTCTTCACTGGTTCTCAAATATCCATGTTCTAGTCATAAAAGTAAACAAGAGGAGAATATCCTATTAATTAACATCCTGCACTACTAGACATTCCCAAAGTTTGACAGGACACAAGTTAAGCTACTCACTCCTAGGTTTGCTGGAGCACTTTTTGCTCCGTACTCAGGAATTTTCACTGTAATGCAGATCAGTTCATTACAGCACTACTGCCAAACAAACATATATGTCTCCTCTACTAGTCACAGAGAACAGCTTTGTATTTAGATATGTATGCTTTTACTGAGAATGACAGCTGCAGAGCAGGTTCTCAGGTGAGGAAGAAACTCAACTCAGCCAGTCAAAGTTAGGCAGTATTCTTTGCAATGACAGCTTCCTTCCTTCTCTTGGACCTTTGCCTCTATCACTCTTTGTTCTCTGGGAGCTATAATTCTGTTCCTGCTGTCTATTCTGTTCCTTGTTTCAGCCAGACTGCTTCTGAGTTCCACATCCTTGTCCCTCTGTATTCCTGAGACTGGTCTTGCTGAGCTTCCTGGTCAGCCCAGAACTCTTAGACTGGTTCTGCATGAACAGTTAGAACGTTCACAAGAACCACAGCAGAGGATCACAGCATCTCATCCTACAGTTTGATGAGGATAGATAGCAAACAGACATAGATGTGCATGCTTGTGCACATATCTCATGCCTACAATATACAGGCATTTTCTAGATTATTAAAATGGGAGAAAAATATTCCATGAAAGTGGAAAGATGTAATTTCACTATGAAATGTTATGCTAGCAATGAGTTTGCTAAGGGCAAAACATATTATGCTCTTTCATGGATAATTAACTTTATTTCTTCACCATTTAGTATCAAATATGTCAAGTTTACAGAATGGAACAGCAAAAATCCAAACCACTAAATAATGCCTACGGCATGCATATTTTGATACAATTTTCAAATGTAGCAAGCCTAGATTTATAAGTACTTCTATTGAACATATATTGATTCCACAATTCAATAAGCATATTGCAAGCTATATACTGACAAAACTAAAATCTGTCAGGTCAATAAAACATTCAGATAATCTGAAAATAGCTTACTCTGACCATGACTTATGAGGGTTTTCTCCATCTGAAGTAGAGGGATGTATCTCTCCCCCAGAGATCCTCTACTGCAGGTTATATAGGTACAAAAATGTGTGTCTCTCTGTACTGCAAGGGCCATAATGGCTGAGGACACAAAGGCACAACATGCCTACAACTTCAGCCAAATCTTACTTATAAATGCTTGCCACATTTACACTACTTGTTCTTTTAACACCCAATCCAAAATAAAAAGTCATTTATTGTATTGTAGCCAGGGAATGTAGCACTTTCTCCTCTTTAGTTATTTCACTGCTGAATCTTGCATTGTTTTAGATTACATCATTTGGCACCATTTCAGTTCCTAGCAAGATGTCACTAAGTTCCATGCAATAAAAGAGTTTACTTTCATACAGTGATTTCCTTCAAGTGGCATATCTTTCAAGTAGTTTATTCTTTGGGAAAGATTATAAAAAGCACAATTTTATCCATTGTCACAAAATCAGTTTTGAATGGTATGTAGTTATCCATTTTCTTAAACAAATCTGCCACATTACAAAAACTGTCAATACTTTTTTGCCTTCCTATATGCATGCAACAAATTTCATATTTGAGGCTAGAGAGAAAATGTAATTAAGGAATTCCTCTAATACTCTACTCAGAAAATTCTAACCCAAGATGTCATTGATTCAGTTCCTTAATGTTACAAATAACATAAGAAGTAACACATCCTATTACTTTGAAATGCATGAACCAAAGGAATACTTCCAAGCAGCTTTTAAAAAGCATAAAATATTCATTGCAGTCAGCCACATCTGCAGTTTTCCCTGGTCCCAACACCACTTAGTTAAGTCACATATTGCTGCTGCAGAAACTGATGTTGGAAGGAAATCTACATCACACTACTTTAAAATCCCACACAGGAAATGGGAAGGGAAAAGGCTGTCAAAAATAATTTTTAAAGATGTCTGTACCTCTCCATTAGAAATATGGAATGAAATAACTGCAAACTTAAAGGCACTCCTATCTTCTTAACCACCATACTATTCCAACATGCATCAGTTTACACTGAAAATCTGCAAGATCATAAAACGTACACTAGCTAGTCATACAGAATTTGTTCTTTTCAGGTGCAGGCGCTACTGAAATGTGAAACTGGTGGGGAGATGAGCACACACAACACACAAATATGTAACAATGGGAAACTAGCTAGTCATAAAGAATTTGTTCTTTTCAGGTGCAGGCGCTATTGAAATGTGAAACTGGTGGGGAGATGAGCACACACAACACACAAATATGTAACAATGGGAAACAAAACATGTCTCAATACAGAGGTATCAGATATGGAAGTTGAAATCATCTGGATCTCGTGCTAGCCTTAAGAAGCCAACTTTGCTCTACAACTGTTACAGATCAATTGTCTGCATGTTTAACCGACAGCAAGCCCCAAGGAATTCAGCGGGACTTACTCCCAAGTCAGTGTGCCCTGGACTGTGCAGCCTGAGGCAGTCTTCCTCTTCACTCACCTGAAAGGAATACCACATGTTGTTATTCCTCTTTAAGTTTGGAGGTGGACACTTTAGGCTGAGTCAGGCAGCGAGCCATTGGTATTCCATTGGGTCTGCACCACAAGGAGTCCAGGGTGCAAAGCCCACAATGCTTTGCGTGGTCAAGAAGTTCTGGCTCCCCCCCCCCCCCACGGCGCTCCCCATGTGTGCCACGACTCTGTTCTCTGCCTGCCCAGCAGGGCTGTTGTGCGGGCGAAATGAATGAAACGATGAATGAGAGGGCTGCGGTCAAACGCAGAGCAAGAGAGAGAGAGACCGAGGGAGGGGGAGACAGTGGCTTACGTGCTCCAATTTGTCTTTCCGCCTCAGCCAGACGCTGGCACTGTAGTCCTGCTGCCGGACCGCGCTGTAGAAGTTGGCGCCGGCTCTGGGCAGGCTGGGCGAGGGCTCCCGGGGTCGGCTCTTCAGCCTCATCTGCTCGAAGCCTTCCTGGCGGGAAGAGGAGGCGAGCCAGTCGCTCTTCCCTTCCATCTTGACATGACAGGGCAACGTCCAGGCAACCCCGGCGGGACCCCGAGCGGAAGGCGGTCCCCCTCGCGGAGCCCAAGGCAGGAACCCCGAGGAGCAGGCGGCGGCAGGCAGGCAGGGAGCCCCCAGGCACGGCGACCACCGGGGGCGGGGTTAGAAACAAAGGAAAGGGGCCGCGGAGGGGGAGCCACGCCAAGGAGCGGCGTCCGAGGCAAGGGAGGGGGAAAGGAGGCGCCCAAGGGGACCGCTTGTTGCCCGGGCAGAGCCTGCAGTCCGGCGCGAGCCCCCCGCAAACCGGCTTCTTGCGGCACTGGCGGGGAGCGGGAGAGCGGCAGGCACACATTCGCGCGCGCAGAGCAGGAGGGCGGGGCGCACGCGGCGGCGGCTGGCAAGAAGGGGCGCGCGCCCTCCCCTGTTCCACCGATTCCCCGCTAGCCTGCAGGTTGGCGCAGTGGCTGGGCTGCGTCCCTCGCCTGCCGTCCGCGCCTCCCTGCTTCAGCCCCCGCCCCTGCTAAAGGGGGGAAAAAAGTTCACCCGCTTCCTTCCCGGCTCTTCTTCGGAAGCTTCCCCGCGGCGGCCAGAGGGTCGCTGCTTTGACTTACGGCCTCCGTTTTGGCGGGCGGAGGGCGAGCTCGCAGGTAGCACAAAGGCAGGAGCTGGAGCTGAAAGTGACTCGCTCGCGGCGCCAGCGCTTTCCTTGGCCTCAGAGGCTCCACGCAAAGCCTCTGGCTCTGTCCCGTTCCCTGGGGGTTCTGAAAAGTTGCAGAGTGCCCTTGCTCGCGGCTGAGCCGTCAGCTTCCTCAAGTGAGACAACTGAGGAATGGGCCGGCGGGCCGGCGAGGGTGTGGGTGAGGCGCTGTTACTATCCAGGTCATTTTTGTCCTGCCCTTCCTCCCAGGTGCTCAGGGTACTGTCCTGCTCTGTTTTATCATCACAGCAACTCCCTGAGGCCACTTAGGTGGCTAACCTCAAATCACCCAGGAGGCAAGTGGGGATTTAAAACCTGATCTCCCAGATCCTCCCCCAGAACACTCTGACCACTGCACCAGACAGACAGAGGTATGTTTAGATATATATCCCCAATGACCTGGAATCTCCCTCTCTTTCCAGCCTACAGAAGTTGATACACTTCCAACTTTGGGAAACAGTTTTGAATTTGAATCTGGAAACAGCATCAGAGGTTTCAGCTGAAGCTTATTAAACTAGGGAGAAGGGGATGGGGTGGGGGTGGAAGGGGGCATTGCACCAGTTTTGATGCAAATTTTTACATCTGCTGTTTTCCTCTGGGATTCACAGCCCAGCCACTGAGCTGGCCTTGGCTGGGAGGGCGGAGTAGAAATCTGACAAATAAATAAAATAAATAGATAGATATCTTTAAATATGTCTGTCCTACATAAAGACACCATAGATTTTCAGTCCAAAGGAAACCCCCGTCTCTCATCCAAAGGAAACCAACCCTTTCAGCACTGTCCCAGGGCTTCTCTCAGTTGGGGGAGGGAGTGGGGTTAACCATTCTTCAGACAATGGATTTCCAGAAGGAGAGGGCCTGTATAGCTCTGATTCTGTTGCAGGTATATTTCCCTCGGGTTTTCTACAGCATTTGCTGCAGCTCCTGGTATAATTTCACCTCCGTCTGTCTAGTTTTCGCACCCATCTGGGAATTCCCATCATTAACAACATGATGAATTTTTGTCACAAATCTCAGATGGCAGGCTGGTTCTATCAGTCAGATGACTGACAGAAGCTGCCTGCCCTCTGAGCCGACTGCAAGAGACTCTGGAAGCAGGGGCGTAGACTTTTTAAATCCGGGGGGGGGGCTCTCTTGTGCGCACGCGCAAAGCACGCGCGTGCGCTTGGGACCATGTCCCCGCCACTCTCCCCCCCGCCCCAGGGAGCTGCCGCCGCCACTTCCCTCCCCCAGGCCGTGCCCGCCCGCCGCGCTCCCCACCCCCTCCCTCCCTCTCCCCACTCACCTCGGGCGCCGGCGGCCTTGCGGGCCCCCGGCTCCCGCTCCGCCTCGCGCTCGGGGCGTGCGGGGGTGGTGCAGATGGAGCGCCCGGTGGCCAGTCAGCCGGCCATCGCCGCCTCTCCTTCCCCCCCCCCCCCGCCCCAGGGAGGCAGGAGGGCAGGCCGGGGGTGGGGGGGAAGGAGAGGCGGCGACGGCCGGCTGACTGGCCACCAGGCGCTCCATTTTGCCGGGGGTGGCTGAGCCCCCCCGGGAAATTTCGGGGGGGGCTCGAGCCCTCGAGCCCCCCCGTAGTTGACGCCCATGTCTGGAAGTACAGCTGAGGGGCACAGCCAGAATGGCAGACATCCTTCTGAGGCCAGTGGTTCTTCACATAAAATGGCATGGGATGGAGCAGTCCTGTGATCACAAAGCTGCCTGAAGTAACAGTAAAGTGGCCATTCAGGCAGGGTTAAATATATGTCCAATAATCATAATAGTACACATAATTTCTGTACTTCACGTCAAACTCTCCATGGATCTAACCCAATTTATATCCTCATACATTTTCTCCATTGTGAATGGGTTAAAATATCCAGTGGCTATGTGTTGCAGTACTATTCCCCCTTTTTAAAAATGTTGGGCTCTTTATGCTTTTAACCACTCTGTGACAGTCAGGAGTTTATTTATTCATTCATTCATTCATTCATTCATTCATTCATTCTTTAGTTTTATACCCCGCCCTCCCCGCAAGCGGGCTCAGGGCGGCTAACATGGCACAAAGTGCAACAGTACAATAACATTTAAAATCCCAAAACAATCTGTTTACAGTAAAATTCAAGTTAACCAATGCTTCCAGTTATAATATAAAAACAGATGGCTTAGGGTCAAGTATGGCCTTCCATGGCCATCAGGCCTGGGCAGCCCACCAAGGTAACCCACGTCACCAGATAGCAATTGTGATGTGGGGCCAGTGGTGGCGGCTCCTGTTTGAAAGCCTGGTGGAAGAGCTCCGTCTTGCAGGCCCTGCGGAACTGCATAAGGTCTCGCAGGGCCCTGATCTCGCTGGGGAGCTCATTCCACCAGGCAGGGGCTGCCACTGAAAAAGCCCTACCCCTGGTTCCAGCAAGCCTGGCCTCCCTGGGGCCCAGTATACAGAGTAGATTTTGGGCCCCCGACCGAAGTGCTCGCTGGGGTATATATGGGGATAGGCAGCCCCTCAGGTATGTTGGACCTTGGCCATATAGGGCTTTGAAGGTAAGCACCATAACCTTGAAGCAAACCCGGTATGCTATAGGCAGCCAGTGCAGTGCCGCTAGCACAGGCTGAACATGGTCCCTCTTAGTGAGGCCCATCAACAGCCTGGCTGTGGCATTCTGCAACAGCTGAAGCCTCCGGATTTGCGCCAAGGGCAGCCCCATGTAGAGAGCATTACAGTGATCAAGCCTTGAGGTGACCGTCGCATGGATCACTGTGGCCAGGTCGTCGTGGTCGTGGAAGGGAATCAACTGCCGTGCCAGCCGTAGATGATAAAAAGCTGACTTGGCAGTGGCTGCTACCTGGGCCTCCATTGTCAAGGAGGGGTCCAGGAGCACTCCCAAACTCCTTACCTCCACCGCGGGCACCAATGGCACCCTGTTGATGTTCGGGAGTGGGACCTCCCACCCCAAACCACCCCGACCCAAGCACAGGACCTCTGTCTTCATCGGGTTCAATTTCAGCCGACTCTGCCTAAGCCAACCAGCTACAGCGTGCAGTTCCCAGTCCAGATCTTGCGGGTCGGAGTCCGACCGGCTGCCCAACATCAGATAGAGCTGGGTGTCATCAGCGTACTGGTGACACCCCAGCCCATACCTCCGGACAATCTGGGCAAGGGAGCGCATATAGATGTTAAACAGCATCGGGGAAAGCACCGCCCCCTGAGGCACTCCACAATCAAGTGGGTGCCTCCTGGATTGGTGCTCCCCAAGCACCACCCTCTGTCCCCGATCTTGGAGAAAGGAAACAAGCCACTGTAAGGCCCGTCCCCATATCCCCACATCTGCAAGGCGGCAGGACAGCAGCTGATGATCGACCGTGTCGAACGCAGCCAACAGGTCAAACAACAGCAACACCACCACACCGCCCCTATCCAGATGTCTGCGGAGGTCGTCAGTAAGGGCGACCAGAGCTGTCTCCATCCCATGACCAGGGCGAAAGCTGGACTGGTAGGGGTCAAGGACCGAAGCTTCATCCAGGTACCCCTGTAGCTGTAACACCACCACCCTCTCAATTAATTTGCCCAAATAGGGCAAATTGGACACCAGTCAGTAATTAGCCATTTCGGCCAGGTCCAGATGTGACTTTTTCAAGACAGGGTGGACCATCGCCTCCTTGAGTGCCCCCGGGAACTGCTCCTCCTCAAGAGATGTGTTGATAACTTCCCGGGCGGCACCTCGCAGCCCATCGTAGCTAGCTTTAATCAGCCAGGATGGACACGGGTCAAGGATGTGTGTGGTTGGACGCACAGATACAAGAAGCCTGTCAACTTCCTCAAGGCTGAGTGGGCCGAACCCATCTAAGCCCGGAAATGAAGACATGCAAGGGGCCTTGAGTTCCGTCACTGTTTCCAATGTGGCGGGGAGATCGCGGCGGAGCGCCAAGATTTTATCCGTAAAATAGCTCACAAAGGCCTCACAGCCAATTACCAATTCCTTAGCATTTGGTCTGCCCTCTGGCAGAACTGTTAGCGACCGAATTGTTCTAAATAATTGGGCTGGGCGTTAGCTTGCGGATGCAATCGAAGCAGCATAGAAATCCCTCTTTGCTGCTTTGGTTGCCACCTCATAGGCTTTCATAAACGTCCTATAAGATGTTCTTGTAGCTTCGTCGCGGGCACGGCACCACCGTCTCTCCAGCTGTCAAAGCTCTCGTTTCATGCCGCACAACTCCTGAGTATACCAGGGTGCGGGCCTGTTGCGAGGGTGTAGAGGGCACCTGGGAGCGATCTCGTCGATGGCCGTGGAGAGTCGACTAGGCCAGTCCTCCACAAGCTCATCCAACGAACCGCCAGGGAGCATGGGGTCCTGCAGAGCTATCTGAAACTGCATAGGGTCCATTTGGCTCCACGGGTGAGCTAAAATAAGCTTGCTGCCTAGGGGTCGGGATGGCATGTTCAGACGGGCCCCCAGGGCATAGTGGTCTGACCATGGCACTGCCTGCGCAGTGATCCAGTCCACTGTTACCCCCGCGGCAAAGATCAAATTGAGCGTGTGCCCAGCCCGGTGTGTGGGGGCTGAGGTGTACTGAGAGAGCCCAATGCCGCCATGGACGACACCAGGTCTGTTGCCTGAGTAGAGGCTGCGTCATCAGCATGGACATTGAAGTCACCCAAAACCACTAGGTTAGGGTGCTCCAACACCCAGCCTGATATAGCCTCCATCAGGGACAGCAGGCTGCTGGCTGGCGCATTAGGCGGTCAGTACACCAGCCAGACAGCCAAACTCTCTTCAGCTTCCCACACCAGACTGACACTCCAAGCCTGCGATCTCTACCAACGGGAGCGCCCTGAAGGAGTAAGCCTCCCGCATGAAAATTGCCACCCCTCCCCCCGCCTCTTAGTCTGGGATTGGTGTAGGACTGAGAACCCTGGGGGGGGGGGGCAATTGGTAGAGCGCTACTGTCTCCCCATCCCACACCCATGTCTCAGTCACACACGCTAGGTCGACCTGATCCACCAGAAAATCCTGAAGAACCTTGGTCTTATTATTTATTGACCTGGCGTTGCACAACACCAATGTCAGAGAGGGGTGTTTCTTCTCAGCCCCACTGCCAAGAACATTGGGATGAATCGCAGGCTGGAAGGGCGTCGAGCCTTCCTGTTTCTCAGCGCCCTTCCCTTGCCTCTCGGCCTGGACCCACCGCACTTTCCCCGCCCCACAAGCACCGGAATCTGTCGATCCGGCATTGCTATACATTCTTTGCAGCAGCCACAGACCGTTAGCGGCCAAGTACAGACCCCACAGTAAGTACCCCCTAGTTATGCAGTGGTCAAAAACCTAACACTAACAGTGCCCACCCTAAACTCTACACTTGCTATCCCTCCCCTCCCCACAAGACTAGACTAACTACGCTAACTAACACTGATACATAAAGGGTGAAGCAATCAAGGCCACCACAAACTAACCTAACTAAACTAAAATCTACTCCACCCTAACTAACACCTCTTCCTCTTTTCTTCCCTTCCCTTCTCTCCCCCCTCACCCCCCCCAGAGTCTCTGATGTTCCAAGCCATCTCTTGGTGGCCACAGGCGGTCTCCCAGATCTAGCCTGGCCAAAGTTGTACTACTCCACCTCTCATGGGCCAGTCCAGGGCCAAATGCCCCGTTTGCACTTCCAGGATCTGTCCAGGTGGGCCAATCAACCCCATCCCCTAGCGTCACAGGAGACCAGTCCAGTTGACCCGGCTACCACCAAGCCACCCAAGGGTTCAGGGCTGGAGGGCCAGATGAAAAGGCCCAGATGGAAATCGCCCAGACAGGCTAGCCATGACCATTTGGGCCCAGCTCTCAAATCTCAAGGCCCCAACCCCTGGAAAACCCGCGGAAGTGCCTGACTCTGCAGAAGTCCCGCCGGCAAAGCCACGAGCAGAAAAGGGGGAGGAAAAGTCCCCGGGAATCCTCGGATGCCCACAACAAGCCTCCCTGATCCTCAATGGCCCTCCAGCAGGCCTCCACGGGCCTTGGGAGCTGTAGATATTAAAACAGGAGAGGAGAGGGGGGTGGAGTGGAGGGAGGGAATCAGCAACAGTCCCCAGCACTCTCCAGCAGTCTTCAGCAGACCTCGGCAATCCACGGAGGCCTTAGAGGCCTCAAAGGACGCAGTTGAATTCGCGTCTGATGTTAGTCAGCTGTTGGAGGGGGGAGAGGGGGGACGTTGACGGCTGATGGCAGTCCCCAGCAGCCCTCAGCAATCCCCGGCAGTTCTCAGGAATTCCCGGGAGTCCTCGGCGGTCCTCGACACTCCTCAGGGGCCGCAGTTAGTTCACACAGATGATTCACGTCTGCTGGGCAGTCCTTGGGAATCCCTGGGCGTCCTCCATGGCCCTTAGTGGTCCCCAACAGTCTTCGGAGGCTGCAACTGGCCCGTGCCTGCAAGTCGCTGGAGGGTCCACAAATCACTGGAGGCTCCACAGTGACTCCTCCACACTCCCTCCTGCAGACTCCCGCAAACTCCAACTCCGGCCCCGGCACCAAAAGGTATTGCTTAGGGCTCCACACACTGAAGAGATTGCACTTCAGGGGGCCGTCTTGAAGTAACCTCCCTCACTCCCCCCAATTAGCAGAGGGCTGAAATCAAAGCAGAGGCAGCCAGTAAAGGTGGCCTAAAACACTAACTTAGGTCGAAAATTATTATCTCGGCAGAGCTCACTTCCCAAGCGCCACGCTGGTCGCCATCTTGGAATCTTTCCCAAGATTTCCCAAGTTCACCAAATAAAGCTTCCTTCTGGTGCTGAGCTGCAGCGATGTGGAAGGCTTCATGTGCTGAAGTCATGCCTGGCCTGCCACTGTTAAAGGCATAGCAACAGTACTGGCAAAGTATAGTGGTAATCCTGAGGTGCCATGAGGCCAGAGCAAATGCCCTAGGGAAACAGAAATTAAACTGAATTGGAATGAAAGCAGGCTGGAAGGCAAGGCGTGGGAGGCAGAAGCTCATAGTAGAATGGAAACCATGAAAACCAGCCACTATTTTAGTTTCTTCCAACTGCCAGTTTCAGATGGCTTTTCAAATCCTCTCAATAGCTCCTCATAGTTACCCATCACTCATTCTTCTCACACTGATCTTTTTCACAACCCTGAGGCTCTTCTGTTTCCCTTATCCTTTTTGGCTTGGTTTACTCCATTGGCAGTGGTTTATACTCACTGAGTTTTCTTTGCTAATATGTAATAGAATTCTTCCTGTATGTCCCAAGATGATGATACAAAGGTTTAGCAATTAATTTTTGTCAAGGGGATTTTCCACAGTGCTGAAGACATCACTGTTAGGAGCATCCTCAGTATGACTGAGCCTGACATAAATGTTGAGCAGTAGTTAACAGTTCTTGGGCGAGAAGGCAGCATGGTATAGCCCAATCTTGTCAGATCTTAGAAGCTAAGCAGGGGCAATACTTGGAAGACAGACCACCAAGGTAGATTTTGCAGAGGAAGGTGATAGCAAATCACCTCTGCTTCTCACTTGCCTTGAAATGCCATTGTTGGGGTTGCCATGTCAGCTGCAACTTGACAACTCTTTACACAGAGAGAGGGAGGGAGGGAGGGCGGGAAGGAGAGAGAGAGTTATAGATCATGATGTATGAAACCAGCATGATGAATCCATTTCCTCTTATTTTCCTAGCCCCAACAACCCATTCAAATGCACCCCTTCATTATTGCAAACTGTTTGTTTGTGAACCATTAGACTGAAAACTGCAGATGTTTCTGACAATGAAGTGTAATAGGCCAAGTAGGAGGCTACAGAATAACATTTCAGAAATAGAGGCCACTGTGGAGTAGTGGGGTTCCTTCCAAATTAATATGTCTAACTTTATGTCACACTGGTGGATGTTCACAGACCATTTGGTGGTCATTGCTCTTCAGTGCATTTAATGGAGGATTCTGATCTGCATGTGATCAATGGAGCCCTTTTTATTTTGTGATCTGGAGACAACATTGTAGTTTTGCTGTTCATTAGTAGCAGACTACCTGAATGACTGCATTCATTGATATCTATGGACACTGTTGAGAAAAGCATGACTGTCTCTGCAGGCTTAATGGGTTTAGGGTGTGTTCCTTGAATAGCAACTCCCACTCAACTTGGCAAACAGCTTTTGAAACCCAGTGGAGTTCAAAAGCTTTTAATGGCATGTCATGAAGGTCTGCCATTCAAAGCAGGGAGAAAGGAAAAATTCTAACTGGGTATAGATAAAGTGACTTTTCTGGGTGTGTGGCCTATAAATACGCTTGAAAATAAATGTTTTCAGGATTCAGATCCACAGTAATAGCTTTGAGCCAATCATGTCTGGGTTGTACAGTTAGTGAAATTCCAAACTGGAAATAAAGTCTCTACAACAAGACCAACACAAAAGATTCGTGTATATCAAGGGGTTTTGGTGATCGTAAGTTGGTGATATATGCTTATTTACTACACTACACAACGAACATGAGTTGTTTTCTATTTATGATGACTCATGGTGTTTCCCAATATGGGAACATCAGTGCTTGATCATCTCAAAACTCAGAAAATCTGTGCATTTTCATTATGAAGCCATAGATGTTACCATGGTTCCCCACATTTCCAAAGATTTGTTTTACTTTACCGTTTCATTCTTTTTGGCACAATGGAAGAAAAAGTATAATCTGAATTCATTGTTTGACATAGCGGTTGGGCAAAAAAAATTACAAGCTGGTCTAGGAAGTTAATAATGAGGATCAAGGCTACATATAACAGACAGGAGGCTGACCTGCCCCTGAAGGAAAAAACAGCCACTCAGCTGAGCCAATGAGAGTGCCATTCTCCCTCTGAGAGGAGGACATCTTGATGGGTGTTTCCCACCCTATCTGTAGGGAGGCAGGAACTAATTCTTCACTTCCTGTCCTCTGGTGGGATACGCCCCTTCAAGTCAGTTCTGTTCCTGCCTCAGTAGGGAGAGCAGCACTTAGTGGCCACTCGTGCCTTTTTTGTACTTTCACTTTCCATTCTTCTTCATACCTTTTCAAACTTTTTTCAAACTTTTTTTCTTAAATGTTTTTTTCAAAAAACGGACGTGGATGATTGCGCAGGCGCCATTCTGAATTGCCCCGATCCCGGGAGACCACAGAAAATGGCGGCCCAAGGCTGCGGAGCGGCTGTTGCTGCATCCATAAGCCCAGACATGACTAGCGACGAGAAGGAAAAGCGTGCCAAAAAACGGCCCCAGAAAGACATGGATGATTGCGCAGGCGCCATTCTGAATTGCCCCGATCCCGGGAGACCACAGAAAATGGCGGCCCAAGGCTGCGGAGCGGCTGTCGCCGCATCCATAAGCCCAGACATGACTAGCGACGACGGGCAGGAGCTTCCCAATGCCCAGGTCGCACACCAGCCCCATTTGGGAGACACACCAGCCGAAGGTCTACTCGTGAGTAACTCCGGAGACGGAGAACAGACTATTTCCCCTGCCCTACTCCTGGCCCTTAAACAAGCAGGGAGGAGGTATTGATCATCCACTCATGGGGATGATCCTTGTCACCAGGACCAACCCCATAGAGATGTGCCAGACAGGCACTACCAAGAGGGCGAGGAGGAAGACAGACCTCGCTGGTCCACTAAAGCAGCTAGGAAGGAACTTTCCTACCCCGGCTGGGTCCCTCATCACTGGATCCCACCTAATTATGAGGACAGTGATACTGGGGATACCGGGGAAAGAGAAGAGGCTGAATTCCTCTCTGATGAGGAGGAGGAAGAGGACTTGGAGGTTCCAGAACCCTCCATGTGCTTCTTTAAACCTGAAGAATATCCTTACCTCCTCTCCAAATCCCTGTCAGCATTAGAGTTACAACCAAAGCTGCAGGGAGAGGACCCAGCCGGATCCTCAAAAGCAGATGGCTCCAGACCCAGAGGGAGCAAAGACTACTTTCCCAGGATCCCAGGGGCAGAAAAGGTCTTCCCCTTCCCAGAATTTCTAGAAAATCAGCTAGTCAAGGAATGGTCCAAACCCATGGCAAACAAACGCTGCCCACCTAATGTGAGAAAGCTCTATACCTTACCATCTTTTACTAATAAGCTTGTACAGGTCCCTCTAGTGGATGCTCCTGTTATTGCACTCCAGACTTCGGGTCTTCTTCCGAGGATGGCGATGGCCTGGTCAGAGACAGTCTAGACCGCAAGGCCAAGTTTGCACTCAGGTAAGTGCATGAAGCCTCCGTTATGGCCATCAAAGCATCCGCTACAGCCACAGTCGTGGGCCATACAGCCATTGCCTGATCCAGGAAACTAATACAGCTTATCCCACTGTCTAGTAAGCGTCTCACTGAAGGAGCTAACCACCCTCTCAAGGCCTCCTCCTTCTCCACTGATGCTACGCTCGATGCCATGATTTTTCCTTCCAGGGCTCTGGCTTCAGTGGTGGCTGCCAGGCGTACCCTCTGGCTCAGGGCCTGGCCAGCGGACCTGCACAGCAAATCTACCGTCACTTCTTACCCATTCCAAGGAGATTGCCTATTCAGAGATTCCCTAGACAAAATCCTAATAGAAACTAGGGACAAGAAAAGGCGATGCCACATACCCTGGGCAGGCCTGATAGGAGGGGATTCGGAAATTACCCTTTTAGTTCCCAGACGACACCATTAGACCGCTTTGTTCCCTCTCCCCGATCAAAGACGCCTCCAAGCTACAAAGAACGATAGAAGCTGTCCAACACCTGTATACCATCTCAGCCATAGAACCTGTCCCTATCCAGAAATGGGGACAGGGAATTTGTTCCATTTTCCTTACTTTCCCCAAAAGGAACGGCGGCTGTAGAGCAATACTGGACTTAAAATATGTCAACAGATTCGTAAAGCTAAGACGCTTCCGAATGGAGACCCTGCAATCCATCTCAGGGGCTCTACAACCGGGAGAGTTCCTTCCTCCATTGATCTCATAGAGGCGTATCTGCACGTCCCCATGTTCCCGGGTCACAAGAGGTTCCTCCGATTCTTCGTCCTAGGCTAACATTGGCAGTTCAGGGCGCTCCCATTCAGACTCTCCACTGCTTCAAGAGTCTTTTCCAAGATCCTCATCCATCCCATTGCCCTCCTTAGGGAACAAGGCACCCATGCAGTGTTCCCTCTAAGATGAGTTAGTGTAAGCTAGCTCACAGTTTTTTGGCCTCTAGCTCACACATTTTTGTCTTAGCTCAGGAAGGGTGGCTCCAGAGCAAACTAATTTATACAATAGCCCAATCGCTAGCTCACAACTTTAATGCCAGTAGCTCTCAAGTAGAATTTTTTGCTCACAAGACTCCACAGCTTAGAGGGAGCATCATGTCTATCCTATCTAGACAACCTGCTGATTCGCTCCAGCTCTAGAAACAAAGCGCACAAAGACACTCAGGAAACCATCTGCTGCCTGAAAGTACACGGCTTCCTTGTAAACCTCCAGAAGAGTTCCCTGAACCCCTCGCAGTCCCTAGAGCACCTCAGGGTCATCTTAGACATGGTTCGGAACCGCATGTTCCTACCTCAACACAGGCAGACAAGATCCGCTTCTTCACACGACAAATCATCACGGCCAGACAATCCACCCTGATGTCCCTGGCTAAACTACTGGGCCTCTTCATCTCCTGCATGGACTCCGTGCCCTGGGCGCGCCTCCATGCCAGACCACTACAATAACTCATATGGCCCTTCCAATCCAGGATAATGCAAAAAACAGGACCTCCCCGTGTCAGTCCCTCACCTAGTCAAGGCCAGCCTATCCAGGTGGATCACGCCATGAAAGAGGGGCTGCAGTGGCTCAAGTGGTTAAGACGCTGAATTGCAGACCAGAAGGTTGGTAGTTCAGCAGTTCGAGACCTGAGTGCTGCATGACAGGCTAAAAACTTGAGCTCAGGCATTCTTAGCATTGAGTTCCACAGGCCTGTGGCCAGCTTCCTCTCATGCCTGCCCTCTAGAATAAAACCAACTTATATCTATCCCAGAGGAACAGCTTCTATGTCAAGACTGGAAGCAGATTGTCAAGGATGCCAGCCTCCTGGGATGGGGCGCAGTCTTCCTCCACCTCCCTGCACAGGGATTATGGTCCAAGGAAGAACAACTTCTGCCCATCATCCTGTTAGAGCTTTGGGCCATCCGCCTAGCCCTCCTCCACTCCAGGGAACAAATCGCCGGTCATCACGTCCTCATCAGGACAGACAACATAGTGGCGAAGGCATACATCAGTACCCAAGGAGGATCCAGATCCTCAAAACTCCATTGAGAAGCTCTGAAGCTCCTGTCCTAGGCAGAACGCAACATACTATCTATCAGAGCGGAACACATCAAGGGCTCGCTGAATACCAGAGCGGACTGGCTCAGCTGTCAGACACTACAGGAAGGGGAATAGTCCCTCAAAGAGGACCTATTCAACCTCATAACATCTCACTTCAGACGTCCGATGGTGGACCTATTCACATCTCCACTCAACCACAGGGTTGCCAGATTCTTGATACTACCATCAAACAGCAGAAGAGACGAACGCCCTGGTCTCCCAATGGCCCAAGGGTCTCATGTACGCTTACCCTCTGACTCCGGTTTTACCAAAGCTCCTCAGAAAAATCAGAGAACAACAAATGGAGATCATAGTGGTAGCCCCGTATTGGCCAAGAAGACCTTGGTTCTTGGAACTCCAGAGCATGGCAACTGCCCCGTTACACTCCCAGTATCCCCAGACATGCTGACCCAGGGCCCCATCTGGCACCCAGATCCTGCATGGCTCCGTTTGATCGCCTGGAAGTTGAACGGCAAAACTTGCTCAGCTTAGGCTACTCCAGACCAGTAACAGACACCATGCTAGCCTCTCGGCACCCTTCCACCAAGAGGATCTACAATGCCACCTGGCAGGCCTTCGTTCGCTGGTCCAGGAGAAAGAAGGTCAACCCGTTACACCCACACTTGTCCAGTGTTCTGTCCTTCCTTCAGGGCGGTCACGACTCAGGTCTGAAGGCGTCCACTCTCTGCTGTCAGGTAGCTGTCTTGGTAACCTTAGTTCCCAGAGTAGAAGGCTGGACCCTGTCCAGACACCCTCACATCCACCATTTTTCTGAAGGGTGCATCACTTATGGACCCACCGGTTCCCCACAGGTTCCCCACATGGAAACTTAACCTGGTTCTCTCTGCATTAGCCAAACCTGCCTTTGAGCCAGTCCAAGAGATTCCTCTGATGTGGCTGTGAATGAAAACCCTGTTCCTGGTAGCTGTCACCTCCACCAGAAGAGTCTCCGAGGTTGGGGCCCTCTCCGCCAAACCGACTCTTTGCACCTTCCATAAGGACAGAGTAGTCCTCACTATCGGCCCTTCCTTCTGCCCGAAGGTCAACTCAAGATTTCACCGCTCACAGGAGATCTGCCTACCGTCCTTCTTCCCGAACCCTACCCACCCAAAGGAAAAGTTGTGCCACTGTCTGGACGTCAGACGTTCACTTAAAGCCTTCTACATTGCACCAGCTCCTTCTGGAAGACGGAATCATTATTCATCTCAGTCTCACCCCCCAACAAGGGCAACAAAATGTCCACAGCATCCATCAGTGCCACTCTCAAAAGATGTATAGCAGAAGCCTATAGGGCCCTCAAGATACTCCTCCTCCAGGTATCACGGTCCACTCCATCAGAAGTGCAGTGACTTCCGCAGCCTTCACCAACTGAGCCTCGGTGGAAGTAATCTGTTGGACAGCCACATGTCTTCCATTTCTACCTTTGTCAGGCATTATAAGACCGACTTCTCCAACTCGACCAATGCAGCCTTTGGCCGGAGGGTCCTGCAGCAAGCTCTCATATCTGAAGACGATGTCCCACCCAGTTAAAGGGACACTGCTATGGGAGGTCCCATCAAGATGTCCTCCTCTCAGAGGGAGAACGGACCAGTGGATACTCACCGTGAGGGGTCCTTCTCCTCTGAGATAAGGAGGACATCTTCGCCCTCCCAAGATTCATCGTCTTCCTTTTCTATATTCTGAGTTTATCTTCCTTCCTGTCTTGTTCAAGCCACATTATCTGTTTACTGTTCAGACTAATTATGTTCATATGTTTCTAGTTATGGTTAGCCTTTGGTTTACAGCTGACTACTGCTTCTGGGAGTCCCCGAACTGACTTGAAGGGGCATATCCCACCAGAGGACAGGAAGTGAAGAATTAGTTCCTGCCTCCCTACAGATAGGGTGGGAAACACCCATCAAGATGTCCTCCTTATCTCAGAGGAGAAGGACCCCTCACGGTGAGTATCCACTGGTCCGTTTCAGCTCCCAATCACCTTTGAGAAGGGGGATAGAATGTTGGAGGGAAGCACAGGAGCAGTTAGTTCAGTTCAGGTCTGCCTCGGGGAGGGTGAAGGGGGGGAGCTGACAAAGAGAAGTTTCTCTCTCTCCCCCAAAATAATAGAACTTGAGGGCATCCAGTGAAATGAAATACTACTTTACACAGAGAGTGATTAAAATGTGGAATTTGCTGCTAGAGGATGTAGTGATGGCCACAGGAATAAACAGCTTTAAAGGGGGTTAGAGATTGGATTTATACTCCGCTCTTCACTAGGGCCGAGGACAGCATGGGGTTTTGGAGCACCCTGCCTCCACTTTAGAAGCGGAGGCAGAGGGGGCGTCCAGACAGCTGCAGCTGTCCCGTCGCTGGCGCGGACTCACCCGTCCGTGAGGCGCCGGCATGCTGCTTCAGCCGGAGATGCTTGGGAACTGGTCCCCAGGTGTCTCCACGCGCGTCCCCGGCACTTCCGGTGGGTGTGAATGCGCTGAAGGCATGTTGCACACACTGCCGGAAGTCTGAACGGCGGCCGCAGCTGCGCATAGCCACGGCTTGCCCAGGCAGCCAGCAGCTGTGCACCGCTGCCCCTCGCAGCCAGTGCGAACAGGGTGGCCTGGGCAGCTTTTCCCATGGGGCTTTTGGCCCCGCAGTTGTGCCAGGACAGATCTCCAGTCTGTCCTCGGCCTAGGAGTCTCAGAGCGGCTTACAAACTCCTTTCCCTTCCCCTCCCCACAACAGACACCCTGTAAGGTAGGCTGGGCTGAGAGAACAGCTCTGACAGAACCAGGGGTCATTTCGAGCAGGAGCTCGGGGGAGCTCAGCTCCAGGAGTTGGTGCGAGCCCCCCCCCAGGGGAATGCCTGCTTGTGTCATGGCTGCAGCAAAATGACCCTGTCCCCTGGAAAGGTTCTTGTTCCTCCAACCAGCCTTCTGAAGGCTTCAGCCACCACTGAAGCTATCCTTCCAGAATAGTGGTATTTCTGAGGCTTGGATTAGAAGCTGTCCCCTCTCCCTCCCTCCCTCCCTCTCTCTGTCTCTGTCTCTCTCTTTCTCTCTGTCTCTCTTGCCTTCTGACATACTTCCGATGATGCCAGGGGGTGTGGCATATGCAAATAAGTTATGCTAATGAGTTATTCTAATTAGCTCCTGCACTTCTTTTTCTATGAAATGACCCCTGGACAGAACTATGCCTTACCCAAAGTCATCCAGCAGCTGCAAGTGGAGGCATGGGGAATCAACCCTGGTTCTCCCAGATTAGAGTCCACGAACTTAACTGCACTTAACCATTACACCAAACTGGCTCTCAGTGGCTAACATAGTGGCTAATCAGTAAAGCCTGAAAGCATTAAAGAAAATTCAAACCACTCTCAGAATGGGCTTAAATTCATATGCCTCAGCCAGGTTTCTCCTTTGTCTACCTGGAGACCTGTGCTACTGATCTGTTCTTTGAAACCAACCTGTAAATAAACAACTCTCCTCTGTTGTTTATTTTAAAATCCTTCCTCAGTGATTTCCGTATACTTGCACATCATAAAACTCACCTCATGGCAGGGAACCCAAAGCCTAGGCAGTTGCTGCCTTTAAAACACCTAGTAACTGAGGGGAAGATTTATAGTTTAAAACCAACCTGGTTCCCCCAAAACCATAGAAGGCTGTGTAGTCTCCTCAATTGAGAGAAAAGGTCTGTCAGACTACACTACAACATTTGCTTGAGTTTCTTTTAGTTTGTATCAATTTTTTTCTCATCAGTAAGTTTCTATTTTTGTGTTGACTTGGAAATAATTATGAAATTCCTATTGCTTTCCCTATAGTATTTCATCATTTTTGAACCTCAAAATACATTTCAGAACATCTACTTATTTGGTCCTAAAATCTGTTCTAAAAATTAGCATTGATCATAAATTGGGTTTCATAACTGGTTCTATAGGGATTTGTACTCAGACAATCTCAGTAGTTGCTTTCCCAGAACTGTTAGCAAACACAGTTTGCTGCACATCTTTTAAACCCAGTAGCTGTAGGTGACCAAAACTTTTTACTGTGATTGGAGATGGTAAATTCAGTATGTGCAAATCTTTGATGCAGCATCGGGGAGTGGATACAATATTTGGGACAACATTACACACCTGCCAAAAAAGTGGACACTTCAGAACCTGCAAAGGCAAATTTGACAGGTGATTTTTTTCCTTTGCATTTTAAAGAGAAATAAATCATAACTCTAATAAGCAGATGTAACTATAGTTAAAACTTCACTGCCAGTTTTAAGCTTATTATGTACCAGCGAACCAATTGCACTTGGCCCTTAGAGTCTTGGACCTGACATCATCAAAACTTTGATGAGTCCTTTGGTATCACCTGTCAGAAATATCAGTTTGTATTTTATTTCCCATCTCAGCTTGAATGTGAGGCTAATACTAATTGTAAAATCGAGCTCACAGAAATTAAAACAACAGTTGACGATGAACATAATCTGGACCAAACTGATGTATGCAACTGGGTTATTTAGGTCTATCTTAAATGTTATTTTATGTATCAAATGTATTATTTATCTATTAACTTTATTTATACCCTACCTTTCTCTCCAGGGAGGACCCAAAGTTGCTTATATCATTCTCCCGTCCTCCATTTTATCCTCAAAACAACTCTGTGGGATAGGTTAGGCTGAATATGTGTGACGGGCCAAAGGTCACCCAGCAAGCTTCCATGACAGCGTGGGGATTCCAACCTGGCCTTCCCAGATCACAGCCCAACATCCTAACCACTACACCACGCTGTTTCACAGTGTACACAAGGATGTACCTTTTTGCTTAAAAGTATATTATTTAACTACCCTGCTGTTAGTGGGGAGAAAAAACTACCTCTGCTTCTACAGATATTGTGCAAATATAGTGAAGAAAAACAAAGCTATGTCAAAGAAGTTCAGTCAGTGATTAAAATGACTGAGGTGATTTCACTGATCAAATTGATAAGTATTCTAAAGGAAAGGAGTAAGATAAAAGATGTATTACAAGGATTAAGAAAGGGAAGACAGGTTGATTAACTGATTCTAACCTTGTGAAGAGTACAATACTGAGATTCAACATTTTTTTGCTTCCCTTTAGCTGTCATCTGTTGGCCTCTGGAAGGGAGGGATGCAGTCTATCTATTAGACATGTCAGCTCAAGTTTATCATGTTTCATGTTGAACCTCAGACATAATCTTGAAAGGCACATGAAACTAACACTCATCTACCCTAAAAGGTTTTACAGGGCAATCCTAAACTGAGTTGTACCCTTTCTAAGATGGCTGACTTCAAGGGTGTATCTCTACTTAGCAGCCCCGTAACCAGCAACTTTTTGCTGGAGCGCCCTAGTTTTTGCTCAAGGGGCCAGAAATTGTATCTGCAAGATCAGACCTCTGATCCTATGCAGCCTGTTTCACCGACAGGCATGTAGCTACTGTGGAGCTCATGGGGGAGGAGAAGCCAAGGTTCAGGTTGGGGCCCTGAAAGAAACATTAGGGGGCCGGGCCCCATGGGCCCTGCATTAGCTACGAGCCTGCTACTTATGATGGCACTGCTTATTATTCAGAAACACTTTCTCCTCTGAGCATTACTTTCCCCATCAAAGCCCTCTTGACTCAGAGCCATTAGGTATACCCCTCACCCCACCAGTTTGCCAGTGCAGAGCTAAAGATGGAAAGGTGACTAGTGGAACATGCTGGTAGCTCAAGCTCTGAAGCTCTCTCCCTATAGAAATTTGCGTGGGTTTTTACATGTGTGTCTGTGTGTGTGTACCTCAGCCCTCTGAAATTAATAGTTCATGTATTTGTTGAAGGGTTTCTTGTCCATAAAAGTTTATGCAACAATAAACTGGTTAGCCTTTAAGGTGCTACAAGATTTATTTTATGTTTTGGGGGGGGGGGGTTGCTGCAACAGACTAACATGGCTACCCCTCTGGTATTTGTCCTTGAGTATACTTGCCAATATTAAAATATCGTCACTCCTTTTACACTGATTTTAAATATACTTACTCACCTGTTTTCATTCAGTCCCCAGTTAACTGTACCAACAAAGTCACCATGGCACTTATACCATAGCATGGAGTGCATGTCACGCATCAAACTATAATTAATTTGACTATAAAGATGCACTCACCCATAATTTATCCCACATTACTGTGCTTCCATAACACAAAACTCCACAGCATTTTTCTGTTTCTATAAAAGCTGTAACCTCTAGTGCTATTGGGTCAATGGTGGGAACAGGATGCACATCCAAGATGGCAGGTTGTCTTAGCCTTTGTGCTTGCAAGAAGTATTGCACAACTGATGAAACACCTGACCAGCTCCATTTTCTCCAGCTACTTTGGTCTTTGACACACTTTCCTTGCCCTCTACCACCATGGTGTTGGAACAGGTGGAACAGGTCAAAAGTATATTTAGGGGAATGGACTCATGCAGCAAAAAATTGCTAAGGTCAGCCCTGAACAGATATAGGCACACAGTGAAAGGAGATTAATGTGCTGTTCTATTTTTTATCAATGCAGTTTGTGCTTAATAGATATAAATTATTTTTTTAACATGGCAGGACCTCAGCATTTAGAATCTGATCAATGTTGTCTTCTGTTAGAGAGTCTAACCTTTCAAGATAAAGGGTGAGCTTTGACCTTTTCAGCTGCATTTCAGAGCAACTTTCTCTTTCCCACTCTTTCTCTCTCTGGAATCTTGTTTTGTTGACTGTCCTTTGTTGACTGTCCTTCAGTCAGGTGTGTCACACATGCCTTTTCTAGATTTTTACTGTTTCACAATATTTCAGAGCATCCACCCCTACTAGGTATAGCTGTTCACAATTTCTTGGCAAAATTAAGGATGGGAAGGTTTTCCAAAAAATATAAACAGGAGTTACAAAAGTTTATGGTACCCTTATTATACATTTCAAATAAGCTGTTAATAACAAAATAGTGAACAGCCAGGGAAAAGGGACCCATGAAAGCTGATACCCTACCACAAATTTTGTTAGTGTTTAAGGTGCTACTAGACTCTTCCTCTTTTCTACAGCCAGAGTACCAAATAATTTAGCTTCTCTCTCGCTCTCCAAACTGCTAAGTAAAAGAATGAAAAAGATTGGTATGAAAATTACCACGGTCTGAATACCAAATGCTTAATTATTATTGCCAATCTGGTAGAAATCTGAATTATAGTAGAGGAAAATCTAAGAAATCTAGTTTTCTGCATATCACAAAACGAGGCAGTAGAATTCTGGCTCATATAATCAAGCATCATGTTTCTCACAGTGGCCACTGGCCAATCAGAAGTCTCCAGGGCCTTTTCTGCACTCTCCTTTTAATCCATGTTCACCATGGTTTGCTCCAAACATTTCTGCACTAAAATCAAATTCAACCTTCTTTTTAATCCAAGTCCCCCCCCCCCCTTCTGCATTAAAATTGTTCAACCTTCTTTTTATTCTTGGTTTTCCCCCCATCCTGCATTACATTATCTTCCTTCAGTAGTCAGCCCGGTTTCAGCCTGCTGTTGCCCCAGGTGATTCAGATGCTGTTTTGCCATGAACTTAAATTGCTTCGATTCAAACAATGAGAAAATCCAGAGTGGCAGGCAAATGCGGAAAGGACCCAGGAAACCCACAAACCAGGCACAAAGGGTTATCTAATCAATCTGTCTTTTCTAGTTAGGTTTTTATTCTCTGTTTGTGTCAATCCCTATCAGCATCTACTTTTTAATGTTAAAGAAAATTATGGATCTCCCAAGTAACATGTAGTTCTGTCCTCAATATAATAATATCTTATATGTGTAGAAAGGTTCAAAATTGAAAATAAAGAGACCCAGTGCAGTATAATAGAAAAGTTTCTGTTCTAAAAATAACGCCTCTTTTTGTACCACTATATTTTCAGTGGAGTCATAGGATTAAGACAGCTGTGTTTCAATAGAGTGAATAAAGGTAGGATATATTGGAGCAATACATTTGATATAAATCTTGAGCAAGCTGGCTGTCTGAGATAGTCAAACATTTCTGCAGCTTGCATAAAAATGACTCTCTACTACTCTGTTCACCATTTAGGTTGGTAGTGTCCGTCAGTCTTGTTGGTGTAATCCGATTAGATCAGCTAAAAGCAATAGACATGGGATCAGCCAAGATGGTTTTTCCAGGCACTTCCCTACACTCCCCCTATTGCTGATGGGTTTTTTACATCCATACTGGCCTTTCTGCCACAAAGTTATGACAAGAGAATAAAACAAGTAATAATCCAAACAGCCCTTTCCAAAATGAAACTCTGTTCTAATGAGCAACAAATTTCTTCCAGACTATTGAGGCCTCTCAGAAGTTTCTACGTAAGTTTAAACAAGGTTGTGAAGCTAAGTCTCTCTATGAATACCTATGCTTGTCCAAAAACCACTATTCCACACCCAAAAGTAAGGTGCTGCATAAGAATATGGAAATACCTCCAGTTATACAATGTTCCCATATTATGCTTCAGCCTTGCATTCTGTCCCCTTTGTGACACACAGCTTCCAGTTCCATTCTCCAGGAGTAACTGACAAGCCCTGATCCCAGGGTGAGTATACAAATTCCTAGCCAATGAGAAGCTGTCATGCTTTGGGGGGGGGGAGGCAAAGGGAAAGAAAAATAGTCAATTCCTCAGAATGGAGTTTAATAAAAAGCTATGGAGAACATTAAATATTTAATGTCAATCCACTGAAAAGAAGGGTAGTAGCTAAAGAATTAAAATGTCAGGAAACTGACATTCTTCTGATTCAAAGAACGCATATAAAGGAGGATTCTGAGAAATTTCTGGAGGCAATGAAGCTGAATCAGGTATGTAGTTAAGCAGCTAAGGTTAAAAAGAAGGTGGTGTGATTTTCTAAATCCCAGATTTCTTTTTCAAGTAGAGAAATTCCAAACAGATGAAGATGGCAGGTACCTAATGATAAATGGAAGTCATGATGGATTAAAACAGTAAGACATGTTCCAGCAGTGGATTCAGCTGCCTAGGGAGGTAGTGAGCTCCCCCTCACTGGCAGTCTTTAAGCAGCGGCTGGACAAACACTTGTTAGGGGTGTTCTAGGCTGATCCTGCATTGAGCAGGGGGCTGGACTAGATGGCCTGTATGGTCCCTTCCAACTCTATGATTCTATGATTCTAAAACTTCATTAATCAGTGGCACTACTGGACATATGGTATATTTCTTTGAGAAATTTTTCAATATCTTGGATTATTCTGTTGAAAGGGAGATCATAATTGGGGGAGATTTTACCAGTATGCAGATTTTGATAGGTTTCCTTTTTCTAAAAATCCTGCTAATTTATTACCAGTTTTGTTGTTGCTGTGAGATGAAAGCCCTTCAATTGCTTGATATTTGAAGATTATACTTTTTACTGTAATGCCTCAAATAGCAATTCATGAGTAGACATGTTTTTGTGTATGACATGCCCCCTTAAATTAATCAGAGCAGTTCAAATAAAAGCTAAGACATTATCAGATTATGCAGTAGTCTATGTGTCAAGTAGTTTAAGGGAAAAAATGAAATCAAAACAATGAAAAATGGATACATTGTTTTTATATATATTTATTTATTTAACTTTTCCATATTTCAATCACCAAACATCTTAACACAGGTATATAATACAAAGAGTGACAACCTATATTGTTTTCCATCTAAGACCCAACTTGATCTTACAGTTCGTATCTATTGTCATACCAATCATAAAATTGTTTCCATGTTCTAGTAAACATATGCTCCTGTTTACTATTTAACCTCATTGTCAGATTATCCATTTCGGCTACTTCATACTTTTTTTTTTAACATATTCCTCCATTTCTGGAATCTTATCCATCTTCCAGTATTTAGCAAATAACAAGCGCGCTGCTGTAATGCCATGTATAGTTAATTTCTTCTGTTCTTTTGCAATTTCTCTCGAAATTATATTAAGTAAATACAGTTCCGGTTTCAGGGAGATTTAGACCCGCATTATTTCCTGGAGTGTTCTCTGAATCATCTGCCAAAAATTCCTAGTCTTCAGGCATGTCCATCACATATGATAATACGAGCCTACGCTAGTTTTACATTTCCAGCAGACGTTTGAAATTTTTTTGGACTACTTAGAAAGTCTATCAGGTGGAAGATGCCACCTATAAAACATTTTAAATAAATTTTCCTTATAGGCACTTGCTCTTGTAATTTTAAGGTTCTCTTTCCAGATTGCGGACCATCTATCTAGTTCAGTATTGTAGCCTATGTTACGTGCCCAACTGATCATGCTTGGCTTCACCCATTCATCTTGCATTTTGTGCTCCAATAGACAATCATACACTTTCTTTATTATTTTCTCTTTAGGGATTAGCCATGCCTTATCTAAGCCTGTGGGTTCTTTGTTAAATCCCTGTTTCTTGTCAATATTATATCTTGAATATAGTTGATTTAATTCCCACCATGTTAGGTTTACACCCTGATCCTGCAGTTTCTCATTAGATTTGAGTTCTAATTTAATATCTAAAAGATCTTCATAGCATATCCTCTTTTCCTCCGTTATCTCCGTTATTGATTCCCAGGTATTTAACTTTTTTCACTACTTCAAGTTTTGTCAGTTCACCTAATTGTTTTTCGTTCTCCCTTGAACAAATTTTGGTTATCATTTTTGTTTTTGTTTTATTTATTTTATAACCTGATAGCTGACCGTATTCTTCCAATATATATAAAAGTTTATCCATTGAATTAAGTGGGTTCTCAACAATGAAAACCACGTTGTCAGCAAAAGCCAAAATTTTAAAGGTTTCTCCCTTTGTCCTTAATCCTTTAATTCCGCTTTCTTTTCTAACCACATCACACATCGTCTCCAACACAAAAATGAAAAGAAGGGGAGAAAGAGGGCAGCCCTGTCTAACCCCTTTTTCTATTTGGAAGGTCATAGTAGAGGTTCCATTAAAAACAATCCTAGCCTCTTGCTGGTCATATATTGTTTCCACCATCCTATAAATTTTTTTGCCACAATTCCAGTGTTTTAGTTGGGACAACATAAAATCCCAATTCAGTTTATCAAAGGCCTTCTCGGTGTCCATAAAACAAAATACCGCCTGCTTGTCCGAATGTGTTTCATAGTACTCTAAAGTATTTAGAACTACACGTATATTTTGTCTCAAATGCCTATGTGGTAAAAAACCTGATTGATTGTATTGGATTGTCTCTGATAATACTTCTAAAATCTGTTTGCCAGGATTGTGGCGTATATTTTGTAGTCCGCATTTAACAACGAAATCAGCCTATAATTTTTAATTCCTGTTAAATCTGCATCTTGTTTTGGAATCAGAGTTATTAGAGCCTCCTTCCAGGTTGTAGGCATCTCCTTTTTCATAGATCTGTTGTATATTCTTTTTTAGGGGACCCACTATCTGTTCCTCAAATATTCGATAAAATTCCGCTGGAATCCGTCCGGGTCAGGCGATTTTTTTGGTTTTAATTTTTAAATTGTTTCTATTATTTCCATTGTTGAAATGGGGTCATTTAGATTTTTTTTTTGTTCTTCCGTAAATTTTTTTCCTACATACTTTTTAAAATATGAATCTATTTGATGCTTAGTAATTTTTCTCATTTGTACAGTTCTTTGTAGAAAGTTTCTACGATTTTTTTTGACCATTTATACCTATATATTCTTTACCCTAATTATCTCTCAACATTTTAATGTTTCTATCTGCTTTTTCTTTTTTTGTTTTGTAGGCTAACCACCGTGAGGGCTTATTTGCGTTGTCAAATATAAATTGTTTGGCATATGCCAAAAAATGGATACATTATTATTAAGGTAAAAAGGAGTACTTTCATATTTACAGAATAAAATAAATGATTTTTTTCTATATTAATAATACTCCTGAAGTAAATTAGCAAAATATATGGGAATCAAGTAAAACATTTATAAGACTATTGATAATATTAACAGTAAAAGAAAAGAAATAGAGTAATAAGTGTAGAAATCAATTAAATGTGACAATAAAGCAATTAGAAGAAAAGGATAAACAATTTGTAAGTGTAACTTATTTAGAAAACAATTATACATGTTGAATTTAAAAGAAGACAGTACAGAAATTTGGTTGATCATTACTTTACCACAGGGCAAACCAAACAATAGGGAATTGGCTATCGGCTGTGAGGCTTTTGCATGCTATTTTATAATAAAGTCTTATCACTCCACTGCGATCTCCCTGCTACAATTGATACAGTGAGTGAACTTGAGGTTCCAGCCACGTCTTCTGGTCAAATTCCGGATCATTTTGGTCTGCTCAGCCTAGAGGAAGTTGACAAATTGTTCCTGGCTGTCTGCCCTACCACTTTGCTCCCTTGATCCATGTCTTTCGTGGCTAATTAAAGCTGGCCATGAGGGGTTTTGATAGGGCACCATTGGTGCCAGTGCTGGAGGTTAGGAGTTTGGGAGTGCTCCTGAATGCCACCTTAGCTATGGAGACCCAGGTAGCAGCCACTGCCAAGTTGGCCTTTTACCATCTTCAGCTGATCAGGCAGTTGGTTCCCTTCCTCGAACGCAATGACCTGGTGACAGTGATCCATGTGATGGTCACCTCGAGATTGGACTACTATAATGCTCTCTACATGGGGCCTCCCTTGCCTCAAATCCGGAAGCTGCAGCTGGTGCAAAATGTCATGGCCAGGCTTCTGATGGGGCTCTCTAGATGGGAGCACATACAGCCTGTGCTGAAAGTATTGCACCGGCTGTTGGTAGCATACTGGATTCATTTCAAGGTGCTGGTTCTTACCTTTAAAGCTCTACATGGTCAGGGACCTACATACCTAAGGGACCGTCTTTCCCTACATGTCCCCCAGAGAGCACTGAGGTCAGGGGCCCAGATCCAACCGGCCCTCCCAGGCCTTAAGGAAGCTAGGCTGTCAATGACCAGGGCAAGGGCTGTTTTGGTGGTGGCCTCACCCTGGTGGAATGAGCTTCCAGAGGAGATCAGGGCCCTGAGGGACTTTACACATTTCCGCAGAGCCTGTACAACAGAGCTCTTCCACCACCAATGAAGAACATCAGTGGCTGAAAGTGAGAGGGCCCTGGACTCTGGAGATTGTTAGCAACAGCCTGAAGAACAGCAAGCCCTGCAAGGATAATCATAAAGAACTTTTGAGAGCTGACTGTGAGCTGAGAACTTTGAATAATAGCTGCTACCACCATGTGAATACCAATGACGACTAGCACTTTATGGTTTTATTCTGTTTTAATTGTAACTCATATTTTAAATGTAACTATCTGTTTTTATCTGTTTTGTAAGCTGCCCTGAGCCGGCTCTGGCTGGGAGGGTGGGATAGAAATGTGAAGAACGATCAAACAAGAAAATGCTTTGCAAAACAGATGTATTTTGAAAAGAGCAATAAAGCTGACAAATTGCCAGCATTTTAGTTAAGAAACAGAAGTCATATAATTCCAACAGTATTTTCAATCCCATTAGACAGAGCAACAATAAATAATAAATAATTGTCTACATTATTTGTAGAGTTCTATCAATAGATATATAAATCAAGTAATTCAAGCTCCACTACAATTAGCAGTTTTTTACAGCAAGATGAAGCAGCTTATACGTTGGGTACTTTCACACATGCTAAATCATGCAGTTTCAATCCAGTGACTGTTTGCAAGCGGATTTTGCCATTCCACACAGTAAAATCCATTGAAAGTGTGTTATATAGTGTGTGTGAAACTTAAATATTTGTATAAGAGAACAAGAGTTCAATGAAATAATTAAATAACTTTCAACAAATCCCTGGACCCTGAGGGCCTACCAGCAGAATATTACAAAGCCATGTTTAAAGTCTTAATTAAACCTATGTTAAATACATGTAATACAGGGCTGCAAAAAAGAAGAGGAGGAGGAGATTGGATTTACATCCCACCCTTCACTACCCAAGGGAGTCTCAGAGCGGCTTACAATCCCTTTCCCTTCCCCTCCCCACAACAGGCACCCTGTGAGGTAGGTGGGGCTGAGAGAGCTCTTTTGAGAACTGCTCTTGAAAGAACAGCTCTGAGAGAACTTATGACTGACCCAAGGTTATACCAGCACAGTTACCTCTCCCTCACCACTCACTAATGGCAACCAGAGAACCTTTCTGTCCAGACTGTCAGGGCACAGCCCAGACCCCAGGAGGAGACAGTACTACCACCAGGCTACAAAGTGGTTCTGCTCTATGTGCAGGAATGGATGCAGACCACAGGGCACAAAACACCACTGCCATGATACAGAGTAGCCTGAGGGAGTGGGAGTGCAGTGTCAACATGGTCTGGGACTACATGGTCATGGACACCAGCGCCAACATGCTGGCAGCAGTGAAGGCTGTGTGCCTCAAGGGCATCATCTACCTGGCACACATGCTTCACCTGGCGTTAAGGAAGCTCTGGTGCTGGGGAAAACTTTCAAGACCACCTGGGACGTTGCCACCCTCGAGATGCTATCCTTACTTGAGAACGGCCAGCACCTGGCCACCCACTTCTCGTGCAGCATCAGGTATGCCCATCTGCTGTGTGAGAGGCAGGGGGAGGGGGATGAGCTCGAACACTGGCTCATCCTGGACTTACCCACCAGTTGAAACCCTACTTACACCATGATTGTGCATTTGGTGGAACAAACGAGCATGGTGTATGATCTCATCTCCTCCATGACCATCCTGAATGGAAAAGAGGAGCTCAGCATCAGCTCCAATGACTGGTTGACACTCTCCCAAATGGTGTGTGTCCTCAAGCTCTTCTAGGACACCTCTGACATGCTGTGCACCCAAACAGCCAGTCTGGGGCAAGTCATCCCCCTGATTTGAGGACTGAGTGCTGGCCTCCACACTAGAGCCGGGCCCTAAGGGGAAGAGTGTCCTCCTATGCATCAGGGTCTTGGCAGAAAGGCTGCAGGTGGGCATCACCACCAGGTTGCATCCTCTCTGCAAGAAAGGAGCATACAAGCAGGCCTATATCTCTGCCCCCCCCAGATAAAAGGCAGCAGTGCTCTCCCAAATGCAGAGCTCATGCAATGGAACCATGAGCTCCGCAAAGAAGAGCAGAGGGTAAAGGCCAACAGATGTGGCCAGTGGGAACACTGGATGGAAGAGGCTGGGGAGGAGAAAGTGGAGGAGGAGCCACAGCCCAGCATCTCTGCCTCCAAGAGCCAAACCAGGGAGAAGCCCCCACTACTGATTGTCAGTGGTAAACTGGGAGGTTGGCAGTGGCAGGGATGCCAGACGTGCAATGGTGGAGGATTCAGCAGAAGTGATGGTGAGGGAGTACCTTTCAAAATCCCCTGAGCCTGCCAACACCAATCCCATGGATACTGGTCAGACAAGGCTGCCATCTGGCCCAACCTATCTTGTGGTCTACAAATCTCCTCTCCTGCCCTCCCACCAGTGTCCTGAGTAAGCAGGTGTTCTCTCACCTGGGAGACATTCTCAGCCCCCACTGCTCCTGCCTGGACCCAGCCAGAGTGGATGAGTTGGCCTTCCTCAAGGTCAAACTCCCCCTGCTGGGCTACCTTACAGGGTAAGAACTAGCTCCCATGTCATCCCCCTGTGTGTCCTCCCATTCCTTCTCCTCTCTGTGTGATCTGGCATGCAGCACTTGGAATAACACCCACCTCAGCAAACATCTACCTCAACAAACATCTATCTGTACAAGCAGGCCCCTGTTTGACTACCTCTTTCCATTGCATTTGTACAATTCACAAAAGGTGATCTCTTATCTTTACAGTGTGTTCCATTAATAGTGAATAACCAGAAATTTTACCTAGGGGTGGGCTGTGATGAGAGGATCTATGTGTTTGGGCTTGAGGGGTCCTGGGAGCATTGTGGGTGTGCCTCACTGGGTTCCAGTGCTTGCCAGGGGTGCCTGCCAAGCTGCCGTGAGGATGTCTGCCTTTCTGTCATTCAAAATCTGCCTTCGGAGACTTGGAGGGGGCCTAGCCAGCTCGACATGTGTTTCCATTCCTCTGCAGAGTAGAACACACCCTGGTTGATAGGTGTGCTCTGAACCTGTGTGTTTCAGTCCGGGGGGGGGGGGCTGTGAGAGTTATGGGCATGCTTGTCTTGTGTGGCTAAAGTGTCTGCCAAGCTGTTGTAGTGTTACTTTGGGGAGCCCCTGTCGAAACTCTGGGGAAGTCTGCCTTTCTGTCATTCAGAACCTGCCTTTGAAGACCTGGGGGCAGGGCTGCAAACATTGGGGGAGTGCTTGCCTTGCTTCCAGTGTCTGGCGGGGGGGGGGTGCCCAGGTGAAATTTCTCTGTGAGTTTGGTTGCACTGGCTTGTTCCTGAGCCATTCCATAGAATCCTGCAACTGCAGTTGTCTTTCCAGAGAGAGCACTGAGGAGATCTTTTTCTGGGGGGTTCCATAATTGGGACCCCAGAAATGTAATCTGCCTCCCATTTGGAGAAATTGTAGAGGAGTAGGCAGCAGGGTGAGGTTCTTTGTGCGTCTGGTGTATGTAGCTTGCAGTGGGTTTATTCTATACACTTTTGAACCTGAGCCTGACATTTTCCCAAAAAGCACTTTCTTGGGGGCATCTTATTGGGGGGGCATAACTCAGACCCCCCCCCCAAAAAAAGTTCAATGTGCACATAACTTGGCAGGCATGTAAAGGAGCATCAGAGGGAGGTCCCCTGCAAATTTTATGCCTCTAGCTTGCACAGGGTCCATTCTATTCACTCCTGAACCACCTGAATGTGCACGTGTCATTTCCCCAGAAAGCAATGTCCTTGGGGCACCTTCTATGGGGAGGGGTCGTCATAACAAAGATCCCGTACATCCAATCCTCACCAAACTTGGAGGGCAGGTAAAGGAGAGTCTAATGGAGATTCCCAGTGAGTTTGGTGTCTTTAGCATGCTGGGGGTGACTGTTCTACTGCATGATGAACCTCAGGAACTGAACCAGTTCATTTGGCACCCAAAAGTTCAGCATGGTTCATAGTTCGTGAACTGGGTACACCACCAACCATGAACCGAACCATATTTTCCCAGTTCATGTCCATCCCTACTGAAGATGGGTGAAATTTCCAGGTGGATAAACAGGTCCTAGACATGAGGGCTTCTTGATCCTCCAAGTGTTGGGGGACTTGTCCAGGCTTCTGCCTCTCATCAAATATAGATTCCCTTTGGGTACAAGGAATAACACATCTCAGGAGACATTATAGACATCCTCTCTCTCTATTTGACAGGCTTGGATATGATAGTGCTGCTCAAATTCACTACTTTGCACCATCCTTATCTCTTTTAAGGCCGGATTCAGGAATAAGGTAATTGGCTCATCATGAGCACCTGTGGGGTGACAGGAGTAATGTTGGAATCTTCTAGAGGGTTCCAGTGAGCAAACACACTGATTGGACCACCTGACACCTGATGGCAAGAGACTATAAGACGTAGACAAGAGGGAAGTCGTGCTAACTTTGTGATTCTACAGGGCAGTGGCTCTGCCTATGCCAAGCCTCATTGCAATAAACAGCTATGTAGATAATGCTTGAGCCTCTAGCTTGGACTGAGATATTTAAAAGGTGTGCCATCTAATACCAGATATTGAAGTATTAGATAGAAAACTTAGTTTTCTTATTTTCTTACTGCAAGACCATAGAGACAGTGTTGCCTAGTATTATCTTATTCTTTAAGTATTTAATAAACCTTCATAAATTTTACCAAGGTCTAGTTTCTTGTATGCATATAGCCTTGAGAATCCACATCTCTGAGTGGTGCCTGCTTGCCCAAGAGGTGGTGGCTCAGAGGGACCCAGGCTTGCCTTCTTGACACAGGGGTTCACCATGAGGGCAGTTCTTGATCTTTCCATTTTTTTCCTTTCATGATAAAATGTATTATATACCTAGAGCGTCCCTTGATATGCAGATACCAGTCCCCTCCTCGTGTGACTGTATTTCACAGCTGTAATAGTTGGCAGATGCCCCTACTACACTGCTGGAGGAATTGTGCTGATGGAGGCTGAACAGCAAAGTGTGATCCAGTGACTGAAGCAAACAGTTAAAATTATTTCAGAATGACAGTGTAGGGAAAATGCTGGTACTTTTAATGAAGCCTCTGAAGAGGAGCAGAATACAGCAACAAGGAACTGCGCAAGCAGAATAAGGAATTACAGGATGCAATGAAGCATGGCAAAGGAAGATTTCTTTTAAGGTAGGGTAGAGATAAAATAAATTATATCTCAGTTTAGATGAGAAATGGAAAGAGGATGGCAAAGTGCTAAATCATACTGCTTATTTTAGAAAAAGCAAGTTAAAAACAACCAATGAAAACTGATTGTTTAAAGCCACCAGAGTGGATTGTTACTTGAACAAGCATCATAAAAAAAGCAAATACATTGTTTTGACAGTTTTTAAACTTCCTGTCCCTTCTCTTAATTGCTGTATTTCAGATGAAGCAAGTAAAATGTATGTGTAGAATTTTTAGATTAATTAGATCACAAAGCAAATTAACAAGAGAGAGTGATTAAAGTTTAAATACCGACTGAAACCTTGTTTGCTTTATTTTTAAGTGAATTCTCAATCCAGCTAAAATTAGTTATGCTTTAATCCTATTGACTCTATAAGGTTTAAGTATTTTTTGAGAAAGGTGGATTTAAAATCCTATAATGAATATAAATATGCTAGTCATCATAACTAATTTGACTGACAGCGCAATGCTAAACAGAATTACAGTAGGGATGCCAGAAGGCAGGGCAAGGTGCAAAAATGACATTGTGTGATGTGCCATTGTCTCTTCCAGGTGAAACCCTAGATGCAACATCAGGGAGTCAGGCAATATTTTAGACTTCCTCCTCAACTAAGGTTGCCCGTCCCCAGGTCCAGGCGTGGATTTCCCCAGTTTCTGGGACTTTTGTCTGCCACCGGCAGGCTGGCAGGCAGGGGAAACCCCACCCCCAAACAGCCACATGATGTCCCCGATGTGATGACATCACCCAGAAGTGATGTCATCATGTCAGCAACATCATGGGAGACACTCTGGTTTGAGGGCAAAAATCTATAGTAAATTTGCCCCCAAACCATAGAGTTTTGTCCTCAAACCAGAGTGTCACCATGCAAAGTCGCTGATACGATGACATCACTTCTGGGTGATGTCATTGTGTTGGGGATGTCATGCAATGTCCCCACCCCTCCAGGAACGCCCCCAAATCCCCCCACTAGCAACAAGGTAGGACCTGGCAACCCTATCCTCAGCTCTATGGTGTTAGCAATGCAATGTCTCCCAATAATCTTTGTGCCCAAGTGAGGATTTGACCTTGGCTCTCCCCAATCCAAGTGCAACAATCTACTTACTGAAGTAGATGGGAAGGCTCCAGAAACAAAATGAACTCCCATGCACTCCCAAGCACAAGTCTATTTAGCAGTCTTAGGGTAAAAGTATGGGTATTTCTAAGAAATAAAAATGGGCTAAGCAAAAGGAATATATGAGCAGGTCTTTCAATGGAGTAAAGAAAGCAATGGGAACCCACAAGGATCAGAACTAGGGCTGGTACTATTTATAGTTCATTAATGATCTGGAGCTGTCTCTTTTTGTTGCTTCTTCTGTCAATGGGTGAAGACTTTTTGTTTCATCTATGTTCCCTTAGTGATCCCTCCTTCTGAATCCTGCCCAATGTTTTAGTTGATATTTTTATGTTTTTGTATATGTATTTAACTTTGGCTTTTGTAGTTTTAATGATGTGTTTTTACATGGTTTTAATGCTTTATGTTTCCATTATATAGATGTTTTATCTGTTAGACCCTTAGGTGGCCCTGATTAAGGCAGAAATGTAGAGTATACATTTTGTAAACAAATACATGTGTTAATACTGAGAAATATGAATCACTTATTATAAAGCTTCTCTGTTTTAAGTTTGTATGATCAGCTGTGTTAATGTTTTATTTATGGTTTTCCTTCTTTCCTCCTACCATGACTGGAATCTTTAGCTGAGTTGAACATGTGGCCTGCACACGTGGCTGCAGCAATACACATGATTGTAGCAATTTGAAAAATAGAGGCTTAAATCTGTAACACTGGCCCTTGTGTGGTGCTTCCACATGATCCCAGTTGAGCTCTGAGCTTGATGGTGGCTCCATATACTTCCAGAGATTACCATGTAGATACCAGGCCATAGATACAAATATAGTCTTGCACATACAGCCTTTCCTCAAGCAGTAGGATGCTCAAAAAGGTCAGCTACCTTGGGAAGAAAGAGACCTGGATATTCATGCAGTTCACAAATATTTGTTCACTGGCAATTATATAGGTTGAGCAGGAGAAAGGAAGAAGGCATGATCAGTCAGTCACAACTTGGCATCAGTTCCAAAGCACGGACACCATCTAAAACCTGCCTCTGCTAGTCACCTCCTTAAAATTATAACTACTTTGTTTTTCTCGGCCATTTTTTTTAAAAAAAAGCGAAGAAACATGGCTATGGGGGAGGGAAAGGAAACAAAGACCCAAATAAAAGTGGTATTTAAAAAATCCCCTGATAACCTTGTAGAATTCAAATGCAGGATAATATTGTCTATCTAGTAGCATACATCATTTGGAAGCATGTGGCTCTATGCAGATTTGTATTTTTATTATCTGAGAAATATGAAGTCAGAGGAGTTCCACTGAGAACAGAAGTAATGCACATAAAAATGGGAACACACTAAAGATGTGTCTTTGAGACTCGTTAAAGTACAGCAATATTTTAGCCAATATTGAGAGAGCAGATTTTCTAGGAGCCCTATTTATTCATAATTGAACTATTTCAAACGTATCTACCTCAAAAGTATACTAAGAAAACAGTACTCAGTGCTGCTTACAGCATTTTAAAAAATAATTTAAAATTATAAGGACAGCACAAAACAGTGCCCTCCTCCCCTCAAAACCCATCCTAACCTGATGGCCCAGAAGGATACCAGGACTGATAGCTGCAAAAGCTCAAGTTCAAGGAGAACCAAATGCAGTGTACTTCCCCATTAGCTGCCTGGGGAAGGCAAACCAAGGTGCGTCTTATCTCATAGCAAGTCAGAAGATGGATTGAAAAGGGTCAAAACAATCAATTTGAATTAATTTATTCATGGAACCAAATTATAAAATACTTTCTTGAGTATCTTATCCAGGGAAAGCAAAATCTGGTACATGGAGAAAGTTTTGAGTAAGGATATTATCACAGCTTCACTGAGAACATTACAAATGGACCAGTTCTGTAATAATTATCCACCCCACTTACTCAGCCAGCCCTTCTCTGGCAGATTTGATTACTTGTGAAACACAAGGTCTTCTGGGACTCAGAATGTAATAACTCCAAAAGAAAAATCCCTGGATAACACTACACAGATTCAGTAGTGGTGGAGGAAGAAGCTCTCTGCTCTACCACCACCTCCATATGGCCGGCATGAAAAAGAGCAGTAGCCTGTTTTTGACTGTCTTCAGCACAAATTTTTCCTCACCATTGCTCCAGCCATTGCCATTTCATCACTCCCAGCTCTCTAATAAACCAGGCTGTCAAATTAGCTTTCCATTAGGAGAGGATGCAATCTATGGCTAGTCTAGAGCTAAACATGGGTCAGAATGAAAGCAAATGTGGTGCTTTAAAACGAAATGATACTGTTATATATAGTTATATTTGAGGAGTATATGGGAATAACCAGGGCTTTTTTTGTAGAAAAAGCCCAGCAGGAACTCATTAGCATAATAGGCCACACCCAACAGCAGAGACTCATTAGCATATCAGGCCACACCCCCAGGTTACCAGAAGAGTGGTCATCCAGCCACACCCACCTTTAACTTCTTATTCTGTTTACCTTGTTTGTTGTCAGAACCCAGGGCTTTTTTTGTAGCAGGAATTAATTTTTGTGTTAGGCCACACACCCCTAATGTAGCCAGTCCTAATGAGTTTCTGCTATTGGGTGTGGCCTATTATTCTAATGAGTTACTACTGGGTGTGGCCAACTCAGGAGCCAGCTGGAACTCTATTCCTGTGCGTTCCTGCCCAAAAATAGCCCTGGGAATAACCAGTATGTGAATTGAATGACAGGAAAAGATTTTTATAGGAGTAAAAAACCTCTTAAAGATGCTTTGCAGAACAGGAACTGCTAGGGATGAAGAGCTGCCAGTAATCCAGGTGTGAACTAGCCACAGATATATGCCCATGCACTAGCCGTGCAATCCCATCTAAATCTGTTTAAACTGGAGTAACTGCAAAAGATTGTGCTGTAAAACAGTCATGCAGAGTGCCCTTGTGTGTATTTATTTGTTACTGTACATGCTGCTTCCTAATTAAAGACTCACAACAGCCAATGCTGGGATGCAGAAACTTTATGCATTATTAACCAACATACCAATTAGAAGAAGAAGAAGAAGAAGAAGAGAAGAGATTGGATTTATATCCCACCCTTCGCTCACTTGGAGTCTCAGAGGGGCTTACAAACTTCTTTCCCTTCCCCTCCCCACAACAGACACCCTGTGAGGTAGGTGGGGCTGAGAGAGCTCTGAGACAACTGTCCTTGAGAGAACAGCTGCTACAGAGCTATGGCTTGCCCAAGGTCATCCAGCAGGTGCAAGTGGAGGAGTGGGGAATCAAACCCAGTTCTCCCAGATTAGAGTCCGCGCACATAACCACTACACCAAACTGGCTCTTAGGTTCTTGAATATTGGCTCTTGGTTGATCTTTTGCTCTGAATGTTGATGTCATCTGGCTCTTTAACTACAAAAAGTTGCCAGCCTCTGAGCTAAAGTGTGTGTCCGACCACATGCATGGGGCCAGATATTAATTGAGACAGCCCCATGGTTATCAGGGCTGCCATGAAGTCCTGTGCCGCGTCACACAAAAGAGCCTTGGTATGAGTATTACTGTTCTCTAAGACTAGAAACCACATAAGCAACTCTGAGCTTTTGGAAGGAAAAGTGGGATAGAAGCATAGCAGGTAACTATGAATAAATGTAAATATAAATAAATAAAACAGAATGTATCATTAAATAGCATAGCTGGTACATAATCGGATTAATAAAATATGACCTTATTAATGTTTTATTGTATTTGGACTAGCTAAGTCAATAACCTCCACTGACAAAGTACTTTTTTGTTCCTAAATACTATTCCCTGACAAAATTCAAAGAGTGCGCTATGGCTTTTCATTCCGTTATGTAAAAAATATTCTGTGCCTATTCTAAAAGTTTCCTTACATAGAACCACAGATGAAGAAATATATTTTTGGACTAGGCTGGAATTTAAAACACTAATTTTGAAGCAGACCTGAAGCATCCAAACTTTTTCCTACACTCTTACGGTATGATTAAAATTCAGAATGGGGAGAGGACAATTTAAGCAATGCCTGTTTTACTTGTTGGCCTTTTGCTAATCCCATGACAACCTACCAGGCCCGTAGCCAATATTTTTCAATTTGGGGGGCCTTTTAAAAAGTCATAGGGCACTGAAATTCACATGCGGCCCCTGCGCACAGCCCCCATTACTCCCTCAAAGCATTTAAAGGGTCCATTGAAATGCCTTGAGGGAGAAGTGGAAGGAGGCCACGTGGGCGTAAATCTGCCCTACCCTAGCCGTAAATCTGCCCTACCCTAGCTACCGGCCTGATACCTACCAATGCTGTCTTCAATGCATGTAGAGGAGTGGGGAATCAAACCCAGTTCTTCCAGATTAGAGGCAGCACTCTTAACCACTACACCAAACTGGCTCTCAAACTGGCCATGGCCCCTCTCATTTCTTGCTTTGATCACCCTGTGAATGGGGGTGCCATGAGACAGTTGTGATTTGATGACAGGTTTTATCAGTCTGAATAGCCCAGCTGAGCCTTAGCTTGTTCAGAGCTTGGCAACTAAGTGGGTCAGCCACAGTTAGTACTTGGATGGGAGACCCCCAAGGAAGACTGGAGTTGCTACACAGAGGAATGCAATGGCAATCCACCTCTGCTGGTCTCTTGCCTGGAATGCCCCATGGATCAGGTTGCCATCAGTCAGTTGTGACTTGATGGTATGTTGTTCTTCTTCAGCTCATTAATAATAATAGCTCATTAGAAGAGCATATAGAAAGTTGCAGGTTTAATCCCTGACACAGATCTGTTAAAGGATCTGGATGTTGCAGGTATTTGAAGGATCACTGCCATGAGTTTTTGAAAAGGGGCTGTAGTCACTGCTTCAGAATGATAAATTCTACTGCCCTAGATAGATAAAATAGTAGAATGCAACTCTGAACTATTTTATTAACTAAATGTTAACTAAAAATACTGGTCATTTGTGTTCAGAAATATTTTTGCTTTCTATATAGGCTGCCTTTCTCCCTGAGACTCAAGGTGAGTTACATAATATAAAACTGTGTCCACAGCATAAGGCAACCAATGGATAAAGCAATGGTGGTAGAAAGTGCCATCAATTCTCAGCTCACTTATGGAGACCCTGTGGGCTTTTCAAGACAAGAGACATTCAGAGGTGGTTTGCCATTGCCTGACTGTGCATCATTGCCCTGGAATTCCTTGGAGGTCTCCCAACCAAATACTGGCCAGGGCTGACCCTGCTTAGGTTCCAAGTTCTGAAGAGATCAGGCGAGCCTGGGCTATCCAGGTCAGGGCAAACAAGGCAATAGGACTAGGTTCACAGAATTAGAAAACAATGCAAGAAACCAACTACCTGAGAGAATGTATACTATAAACAATACAAGAAGTGGAATTACCAGGTTTAAGACAATGCAGTAAAAACAAGACGATAGATACCTACAATAATCACTGCAGTAGGATACAATCCTATTCCATTATAAAGGTGCTTCCGGGACTGTTCAGTTCTGCTACAGTGCTAATGCACTTATAAAAGAACAATGAATATTTCCTTTGAAAAACCATCCTTTTCCCCTTAGATTCATATAAAACATTATGTCTGCAAGAAATACCAAATGAGTAGCCCCTGTTTGTTCCTGTTCTGCTTTAAGTCTTCGGGCTTTTAGCAAGTACTGATAATTAAAATGTCCCATCCAAGCTCCATTTCATCTGTTTTGCCTACATCAAAACTGTCAAATCTTGCAGCCTGTTAGACAACACTTTCAGAATTTCCTCAAAGATGTGCTTATTTTTCATTTTTGGAAACATCACACTTATTCTGTCATCTGGATTTTTTCTATAGCAGTCTTGACAGGTGTTTAGAAAAACACAGAGAGATACTACAACAAGGTTTTTGTATTTATCTTATGAACAAGCTGTAGCCCTACCACTTTATGTCAAAGAGAGGGTTAGGTGCACCAGAATTTATTCTGTAAGATTTTTCTGTACTGCACAAACACCTGCCACATGGCTGCTACGCATACCCACACCTGAACATTTTGTAACCAAAGGAAATCAAATAGGAAAGGAGATAAAGGAAAATGAGAAATAGAGATAGAAAGGAACAAAAGAAGGGAAAATAATAGAGCAAAAAGGACAAAAAATGTACAGGACAGAAAAACTGGGGAGATAAGAAAGGTAAAGAAGACAGATAGAGCAATAAAAATGGAGACTTGAAGAGAATGGAGGAGTTTAGGGGATGCTTCCTCTACGCTTAGTACTGGGATGAGATTATCTCCCTTCCCTAAGAGGCAGTTTGGTGTAGTGGTTAAGAGCAGCGGACTCTAATCTGGAGAACTGGGTTTAATTGCCCACTCCTCAACATGTAACCTGCTGGGTGACCTTGCGTCAGTCACAGTACTCTCAGAGCTGTTCTCTCAAGAACAGTTCTCTCAGAGCTCTCTCAGCCCCACATACCTCACAGGATGCCTATTGTGGGTAGGGGAAGGAGATTGTAAGCCACTCTGAGACTCCTTCGGGTACTGAAAAGCAGGGTATAGAAGAAGAAGAAGAGGAGGAGATTAGATTTATATCCCGCCCTTCACTCACCTGGAGTCTCAGAGCAGTTTACAAACTCCTTTCCCTTCCCCTCCCCACAACAAACACCCTGTGAGGTAGGTGGGGCTGAGAGAGCTCTGAGACAATTGTCCTTGAGAGAACAGCTGGTACAGAGCTATGGCTTGCCCAAGGTCACCCAGCAGGTGCAAGTGGAGGAGTGGGGAATCAAACCCGGTTCTCCCAGATTAGAGTCCACGCACTTAACCACTACACCAAACTGGCTCTCCTCTTCTATAAGTATAAAAACCAACTGTTCTCCTTTTTTAACCTGTATTTGCGTAATGAGATGCCCTTACCTCACAAAAAGGGCTGACAGCCTCCATACTGAACCAGTTTAGTGTAATGGTGAAGAGTGTCAAACTAGGATCTGGGAGGCCTGAGTTCCAATCCCCACTTGTGCCATGAAAGCTCACTGGGTGACCTTGGGCCATTCACACTCTAAGCTACCTTGCAGGGTTGTTGTGAGGATAAAATGGAAAGAAGAATGATGTAAACTGCTTTGGGTCCCTTTTGAAGAGAAAGGCAGGATACAGATAAAATAAATAAATCAATGTGGTGGCTAGGATTTGCTCTTTACATCAAAGTGTTTCTGCCCCTGTAAAAACGGTTGAAGATTCTGTTTCTGTGTATTGTGATGGAGTGCCAGGGATTAATGAAGAGACTCTTCACAATGGATGCTGATAGACTGCATAATTGTTTCCTGTAATAAGGGAGTCATGAGTTCTTTGATAAACACTGCAAATAAATAAGAATAGGAGGTGCGGATAAACTGAGTAGACAAGGAATACCCAAGTCTGAATTCTTTCTGTGGAGCAGTAGCTATTGTGAAGGATTGGGTGTGGAAGACCCTGCCCCCTCATGGAAGTAACTTCCACGTCACCTTCCAGGGGAGAGGGACTCACAGGGAAGGCGTGTCATGGAATGGCCTGGGTTAGTATGGAAGGATGACTCCTCATTGGAGTGCCCCTGAGCCCCACCCTGGCAGATGCTCCTTCAGTGTTTCCCCAGAGGGGACCTTCACCAGCACTGGTACTGCCCCCTGAGCCAGCATGGACTCTCCTGCTGCCAGACCTGCCACAGTCTCCTCCAGGACTCCAGGACCAGAGAAGGCAAAGAGAGAGAGAGAGAGAGAGTAGAGGCCGGGACGAGGAGAAGGACTGTGTGGCTGGCAGCCCAAAGCCTCCCCTCTGCTAAGAAAACACTAGAAGAAACCAGAAAGTCATTGCACAATCTGGTCTTGCTACTCCTCATAAGTAGAGAAGCCGACTCAGCTTGCCAGATGAGCCTAACACTGCACCCGGTATCACTTTTAGGGAAATTTCCTATATTAGCCTTCCTGGGATCAACTTGCCTGTAATCTTGCTATTGGTCTAGCCATTGCTTGAGTCCTTGAAGTCTTCTGGGCTCAGTTGCAAATCCTGCCTGTCAGGTAGTGTTATTGTGAAACTCTGTGGTTGTCCAGGACTTTGCCTCCAGCCTTGCGAGCAGGACAAGGGTCTAGGGACTCGCCTTGTTATGTCATATGATCAAGATGAGTGACTGAATATTTTTATTTTATTGCAAAATACTATAAAATAAAAAATAACTGTACATGTTAACTGCTTAGGAAATTTTTAATTTTTGACGATTCTCAGACTTTAACAATTGTGATCAAATTTGGCCAGCTCATCATTTTGCCGAATCTCTTTGTTGTTCTCAATTTTATGAAACCTGGATTACAAAAAACTAAATCACTCTAGACCTGTCCAGATCAATCATTACTAACATGCACAGTCACTGAACTGAGCAGGATGTCATATTAACTTAAGATCCAGGAAAACTGGATCTACCTTTAATCAGGAGATGAAAGGGGTAACTAGATTTTGGTAACCATTCTTATGTTCACATCTCTTTAATTCCATCACTAGGACTACATCAGATTTTGGATGAGAAGGATGTATTTAATCCATTTTTTCTTTCCTTGGAATGCTGTAGGTAGATATTTCATTTCTTTTTGTATTCAGTATGTATACTGTAATTTTTTTTAAAAAATCCAGAGTTATGATTGTGGGGGGGTTTTGCAATCCCCTTCATGCAAGTCTATAATTGATCCCCACTATCAAGGGGAAAGTGAGGGGGAAGAAAAGTAAACCTCCCCTAGGTATTTATGTGCCAGTTCAGGCCTGGCTTATAAGAAGTGTCCCCATAATCAAGGTGGCAGAGAGCCTGGGAAATTTAAATGACTTTAAGGGGAAAGTACCTTAAAGATAAGTTCTGCCATGAGAACTAGAAAATGTGCAGGTTTCCATCTGTTCCTCTGTAGCAGAGATTTGGTTCTCTTTGAATGGAATAATAACACTTGGGGGATTTATCACTGAGGTCTGCTAACGTGGGATTTTGGTCAGCTAGCTGCTAGGGCCATGGCAGAATAGGAAAGAACCTGCTTTGCATGTAGGTCTCAGGTTCAATCTGAGCATCTCCAATTAAAAGGCTTGGTAGTGGCTTATGTGAAAGATGACTACCAGGGATCCTAGAGAGCTGCTATCACGCAGAGTAGACAATATTGATCTTGCTAGATCCAAGGTCTGACTCAGTATGAGACACCTTCATGTGGCTAATACCCCACTGGGGACTTTATTTGGGTGGAAAGTTGGCATAGAAACCTTTTAAATAAATAAATGGGGGGGGGGAATCAGAATGGTTTAGAAACAAAACATAATCACCTTTATGCATTTTTAATAGAACTGACTTAAAGGAACCTCCCCTCTCCTGCCAGTGGGACAAAAGTAAAGCAGGAATATTCCATGGACATGTTAACCCAATAATTTAAATTGCATATTTTACTACACAACATTTTTAACATTTAATGACCGCCTCAAACATTCTTTTTGTTTAGAGGTTATTCAATTTGTTCTTGCTGTCTGGCATTCATATCTATATTTGCTGTGTACATACCACATATTTAGTTATTTACAGGAAACATTTGTTAGATCCGATAGAACGGGAGAGAAAACATTAGAGATGCAAAAACATCTCCTCCCAAGTATGCCCAGGAGGAAGGACCTGCAAGGACTGATTAGCTGCTATAATGGCTGTGAATAAAGGAATTATTCATTATGTGTAATGTGCTATGCCTCCTTTTCCGTAAAATGACAACTTTTTAAAAGCACGGATATTAAAACCAGCAATAATTAATTAGCTAGTAACTGCATGTACAAAACAAAACTAATAGAAATTGTGAAGAAAAAGACAACTGTAACAGAATTTTAATGCCTTGATGTGGTGCTATAATTTATTAAAGTGAATTCCACAAACTCAGGAAGTCATTCATGCAGACTGACAGATATTAAATTCCCAAGAAGTTTACACAAGAGCTCACTGTTAGTAACCTATGGAAGCTTGTAGCTATATGTGGCAGGAACACAAGAAGAATGTTCTGGGCTTGGTGTGAAGTTGTAACATGGGCCTCATACACAATTAATCCTATCCTGTACATACGATAACATGGGCCTCATACACAATTAATCCTATCCTGTACGTACAATCTCATGAGCCACATTATGGTAATAGGTTTGCAATATGAACTGGGTCCCCAGTGAAGTGTACCCATTTTCCATGTTTTTCTGTTCTTAAGCCCTGCACAAGACATAATATAAAACTGAAATCTCACACCTTTATTTAGACCAAGTTATTTGAATGCAAGCATTTGAATGTAAACTAATTTTAATACACTGTGGCAGAATTTTTCAAAATTCTTCCACTGTCCTTGAACTGGCTTTTAATTCCATTAAGGTCTGCCATGATAAGGTAGGAGTTTTATCACATTGTTTCAGTTTTCCTTTGGAGAATTACCTTGCTTTGCTGAAGACTGCAGGACATATGAAATGGATAGATTAACTTTATCTACAGATACATGGATATTGATAGAGAAATTATTGTTTTGTTGGGTTCAGTTGAAGGGGTCCAAATAAGCAAACTAAGGCCCCATCCACACAAGCGAGATAAGCTGGATGGGAAGTGACACAAATTTGTGCTGGCGCAATTTGCATCGCTTTTGCAGGATCACCTGTGAGGGCGAACCGCCGCTGCATGATCACACACAGCCGCGGGTGAGTTGGGGTTTTTTTCCCCGGCCGTTTTTAGTGCACTTATCTGCTTCTACAAGGGATCGATGACTTGCCTCTCCACCCTCGGGGTCATCTGATGATGCACATACCGGGATGGGAGGGGGGAAAAAAACCAAAAAGCCCACTCCCCAACGCCACTTGTTTGCGCTGGTGCGATCACACCAGGAAAGGTCAGTTCTGGGCCGTCGCAAACCATTTGAGACTGCCTTTTCACTGGTAGCTAAATAAGCCAATTCCCCACCAGCTCAAAGTGGTTTGCGACACTTTGACACCAGCTGCAGGACGCTTCCCAGATGTGCTTGTGTGATCACGCCACTTTGAGCCGGCGGGGAATTGTCCTTCTTGTGTCGCAAATGGGTGCGTATGATCGCGCCCATAGTTCAGTAAAAGCAAAGTCTTTATCCAGTTAACCATGGTCAAGGAAAGTATCTATCCCTACAAAAGTTCAAGACACTGACTCTGCTACTTTGTCCAGGTTGAACACTTATAGCCAGTTTTATATCAACACATTAACATAACACCAATAGCATCAGGCCACTATAGATCTTGCAGAGGCTATCATCCAATCCTGGCAAAATTCTTTGTCCTCCAGGCCTATTGACATCAGTACCATGGATAACTCTTACCCTCCTTTCTCAACTTACCTTTAAGAATATGACCACCTTATTTATACACTACATTGGTGGTATAGTTGCTGAGCACAACAGATAACAGAATTATGTGGGTGAAAGAGGCTCTGTCCATTTAAGACTAGCTGGCTCCATAAGATAAGAATGAAGGTTAGTAAAGCAGGTCAAGCTTTTTCTGGGTCAACCCACTCACTAGGTCAGAGGCTTAGCTTGTAGGTTTTATTGTTCCTTGGAAATAATGGCTGTACTACAACTTAAAACTGTATTTCAAATAGTTCCCCCATCAAAACAGCACATCAATATGGAACACAGGACCAATATGAACAATATTGTATAATGTATTATAGTTATCAAAAAAATGGGGGGGGGGATCATTCAGTCCGTTTTCCATGGCATACAGACTGTAAATTGCCACTATCCGGGCATAACCCACATTTTAAACATTTGGGGGGATCCAGTAAGGCCCAATTTATACCTCCCCTCTGAAGTAGTTTGACTGCTGTCTTTTCCCAAGCTCATTTCACACTGGTTTCAAATTTCACTCCAGGGAGTCTGAAGAGTACAAAGCAACAGCATTTGTTTAAAGCAGTATAATGCTAGCTTGACCACAGGAGGGCAATTAACAAATGTAAACATTAATTTATAAAGTAGAATAAGTATGGTTTGAAACTAGAAACAGGTATAGACAGTTTTTTTTTAAACTAGAATGATTCTAGCGGGAAAGTCAGATGTAAATTTGACCTAAATTGCAGTCTGGATACATGTTGAAGCGACCACAAACTATTGTGCCATGGTTAAAGTCACTAAATACACCAGCAGGTAGATCTCCATAACAAAACAAAAATTGTTTGAATCATTGCCACAAAAATGAGATGAGATAAATATTGGGGGGGGGGGAGAGATGCTTGCAAACAGAACACACTTGACTTTGTGGGATATTGACTCCACTGACATTCCCACTGGAAAAGGAACAAGCTGTATTTTAATTGGAACTGTGTCTAATCTTGTCAGTACACTAGACATCAACTAAAGCTCCAACACCATATAATTCTGCCTTGTATGAGAATATTTACACTTTGGATCACAACCAGTGTTCAGAATACTGTAGACTGTCATGCTATTTACTTTACGTAGATTTGATTATCCCTGGCATCTGAATTTATTTTCATGTAGATTTGATTATTCATGGCCTTTGATTCTACTCATCTATTTCAAATTTACCTTCAGACAACTGGGGTATAATCAAGCAACCCAGTTTCACTCAGCGGAACCATAGTGCATTTGGGTGTCACTTAAATTTAAAATTCTTGTAGAAAAGATTGTACTACATTGTTTTATTTTTTTTCCAATTACCCTAAGTAATGCATTAAATGTTCCAGTTCTGACAAATTGTGTTCTCCAAGTTTCTTTGGCTCTTGTAATCTACTTTTCCAACATCACTAATTGGGCCAGCTATTGTGTATGTATATTGTTAGATGCATGCTCAAAATTCTGTCTTTGTAAGATTCTACATGTGTTCTAATAGTCTTAATAATATACCTAGTGGCTTCTCACAATGCTAGTACCCAATTTTCTCTCACTGTTAGCAGACCTCAGGAAAAATAAGCTGTAAACCTTATTTTTCATGACATACTTGAAGATAAGCTTTGGATGTGAAATCACTTGCACATGAATAAAAGCAACAGCTTGGTTCCTATCACCACGTGAAGGTTTAATAAGAAATATTTGATGACATAATAAATAAAGACTTTGTCACAATGTTATAAGATTAAGAAAGCTAGGAATATATGCATGATAGCATCTTATTATTAAATACAGTATTCAAGTAGATGTATACATTAGACAGAGATTTTAAAATACACAGTGATATTTCATTGCCTGGCAGCAATCATATAGAACAAATTCAAGACTTTCCTAACATTCAGTTTCTCTATTGCTAATAAAATATGTGGCTTTGATACAACAGAGAAATAATTCTACTGCATGTAAAGGATTTCTTTTTTTAAAAATTGCACACAATATATGTCCAGCAGAAAATTCAGTGAGATAACCATAGTATAAATACATTTTAACTTACACTTCAGTGAGATAAACAAACTATAAATTGGATTAATCTCTACCTCCAAAAAATCCATGTTGTCCATCTGGATCACCATTTGTCTCATAGCATCATAGAGTTGGAAAGCATCTCCAGGGTCATCTAGTCCAACCCCCTGCACAATGCAGGAAATTCACAACTACCTCCCCCACACCTCCAGTGACCCCCTGCTCCATGCCCAGAAGATGGCAAAAAACCTTCAGGATCCCTGGCCAAATTGGCTTGGGGAAAAATTACTTACCATCCCCAAAGTGGCAATCAGCATTTCCCTGGATGTGTAAGAAAGGGCCATGAAAACTAAACACTGATGCAACCCTCCCTGCTCTCCCTTTCATGATCTGCCTAAATTCACAGAATCAGCATTGCTGCCAGATGGCCATCTAGCCTCTGCTTTAAAACTTCTAAAGAAGGAAAGCCCACCACCTCCCGAGGAAGTGCTCTGTCAGGAAGTTCTTCCTAATGTTTAGCTGAAAACTTTTTTGAGTTAATTTCAACCCTTTGGTTCTGGTCTGACCTTCTGAGGCCACAGAAAACTCTACACCATCCTCTATATGACAGCCCTTCAAGTACTTAAAGATGGTGGGAAAGGATCTGTGATACAATACATTAACTTTTCTCTTGAAAAGCCAGCTCCAGTAAGGCACAAATACTTTTAAGTAATAAATTTTGGGGTGCATGATCAGGAGAAGAGCAATCAATGATACTGCATGTATAGTTGAAAGTAAGACAGTCTTTTGGATACACTGATAAATGTAAATCTTCTATATTTTAAAGCATTCAAATAGTTTGTGTTTCCTGCTTTGCTGCAATATTTATATTTATTGACTTAACAGGGACCATATCATGCTCAATCCCTGGCTCAGAGACAGGTATCATTGCACTTAAACTCTGCCTGGCGAGTGTTTGTCCTGCATCTTCTTTACAAGCATAGCCAAAACCTGTCTGACTTGGCCTTTCAAAGCATTCTAAATAACTTTAACTGCTGTCCAACTGTTCTTACACAGAGGATATAATTTCCTGATTTGTTCAAGCCAACTTCATATTGTGTCAATTGAAATTCATTTTAAAATTTTAGTTATTGAACAATTCATAAACATACTCCTAGCACAATGCTCTTGTTACAGCCATCATACTAAACAATAAAACATAATGCCAGATAAGACCTGACACATAAAAAGCAAAAAAGCCAAAAGTAAAATAATCTTTAGCAGCACAGCCCAGCAAAAGAGCTCAAGAGCAAACCCAAAATATAATATAAAATCAATAACAGGAAACAAAATAAAAAAATAAACATTCTAGGGATAGCAGCTTCCACATAAGTGCAAGGAAAAAAATGTTAATAAAACAAGCTTGAGAAGAGAAAGCAGTTGTTACCTGGTACCTGAAACTCAGTAAGTTTGGTACCAGGTGAACCAATATGACAAAGGCATCCTATGACCAAGACACTGCCACTGAAAAGATCCCTCTGCTAGTGCTCATGTAAACCCCCTAGTTGGGAATGGAATGAGCCAGAAAGGGGTGGAGCCTCTAGATGCAAAAGGGTGCTGAACTTATGAAAAGCGGAAGCTGCTAGGGAGCTGAACCCTTAATCATAGGCTTGTTTAAGGTAACTATGATTTATGGATGGACACTGGTAAGGGAGAGAGATGTCTGGTCTAAATAGTAATTTTAGAATTATTGTTTCAGAGATGTGTCATCTAGTGGGGAGTTCAGCTGGGACCCTCATTTTGGAAGCTGGTGCACAGAGTGTTCAGCAGGGGGATTTCTTGACCCACCAACAAGAGGAAAATAATACACTTTTGGGGGTGGCAGGCTGTGAAGAAGGAAGAAGTTAATGGTTTGGACTTTAAAAGATTAGTGTTCTGTTGTTTTACTAAGTTCAATGTTTTTGTTACATATGTTAAATGAAAAGTAAAAATGTTTTACTCTCTCTGAATGATTGCAAGATTCATTTCAAGTTCTGCCTCACAGAACCCACAAGCTGAGGTTACACTCTTACCAGCAACAGATGCCTTGGTGGGAAAGGCAGAATACAAATATTTTAATAAATAAATATTGGAATTAGAATACATATTTTATATTTTATTTATTATTACATTACATTTATTAATCACCTAATCCCTGTGTTTGTGGGGCTCTAGGTGATGTACAAATTTTAAAATCATAAAAACATAAAACAATATCCAGCATATTATACAATAATTAAAAGCAAGTGGCAAAAAATTTTGCATTTCCCTCCCATATCTGGTCTGTGAATGCTTCGAAAGCATGGGGAGGGAGTAATGATTTTTTTAATGCAACTTTGCCACTCAAAATCAACCCACAGGATTCCAGATGCATGTTCTCCATAGCAAACTCTGTGCCTGATGGCACCAACAAACCTGAGAAGTCCTGTTCAGATCCAGTCAACTTCGTTTCAGCTTTGGCCTACCTGTTCTGCTGGGCTTAGAGCATTGGAGGGAAAAGGAATGGAGCCAAGCATTATTTACTGCTTTCAGGAATGTAATCAACTCTAGAATTTAAATGTTACCATAAGAGCTTTTCTTTCATTAATTCAACACCCCTTTTTACCAGCTGTCAGATCTGTCTTCTTAGAAACAGATAAGGCCTCGTCATAAAAACAGTGTAATAAACAGCAGAAGGTATTTAATTTTCAGATGGAATTTACTAGAATTATGTAATCAGCTGCTTGGCAAATAAGCAATTATAACACCAAAATATTAATGAGATTATCACTTAATTACTCAGTGTCAAAACTTCCCCCCCACCTCAGCATCTTTACTATTATAAAGATAGGAAGGAGGAGGAAAATCTGAAACCTAATAGCTGTTTCAGACAATTAATTTAATACTGTAATTTACTGGTAAAATTGGGTGGTATTCCAGGGCATTTTTGGATGAGCTGGACTGGTTACATTTTAATAAACTTGTTATTCTCAGATGAAGTAAACTATGCAGCATGCAGAAAGGTTAACAAGGGTGTTCATTTTGATCAGCCATTCTTCCCAAACTTCACCTTTTGCTCTCTTAAAGGGTACAAAATAGGTGTCTGCTAATTGCTATGCAATTACAAATGGAAAACTATTGGCAGATTTTCTCTTTTTGTCTGCTGTAGAGCCGTTGGAAAAACAAATATTTATCATCATGGTTATGAAAATCAGTATTCAGGTTTTGGTTCTCATTGCTTTTATGTATTTTTAGAACTGCCCTGAAGAGCGTGAGGTACAATACACTATTTAATGATCTTTTCAGTATCTGTACTTTGGTTTCCTGGAGTGCATACTGTTACCCAAAGAGGTGGTCTCCTAATTAGTTGGGAGAAGAAGCTTTAAGGAGACAGAGCGAGTGGCGGTAACTGGAATTCTCCACCTATGTTTATGGGGATTTTTCCCTTAAGAGAACTCTCAAAATAAACCAGGCAGATGTTCAACTGGAAAGGTTTTTATTAAAAAGAGAAAGAATAAAATGAAATGTGCACAATAAACACACATACAAGAGTTAACTAAGAGAAACACAGGGAGGAAAGGGGGGAAGCAGTTTCAGGAAGGGCAATAATTACCAATCTTGAAGAAAGGGCTGCAGAAGCAGCAAGCTGAATAGCAAAACAACCAGCATTTTGTGGACAGAAGAAAAGACTCAACAAAGTGGGGGGGGGGGGAGCAAGAGGATCCAAGTCATACACACACACTGCTGGGAAGCAGAGTGCTTCTGATATAGGGCAAAATGTGCCCTCTGGTGTATATGAGGAATTTGCCAGAAAAACAAAAACTCAATGGGCTTTTCTGAGGTGGACAATGATGTGTGAGAGGTTTGATGACCCTACAAGTACCTGGCAGGAACACTAATGGTTTAGGTGAATAGAATTAAGTGTTGCTTAACTGTGGCGTAATTAGAGTAAGTGGGTACATAGGAAGGAAGTTTGGACTTGATGAGATTAGTCCAGGTGTGAGTCAATAGTTTCTTGCGAGACCCATTTCCTAAATTATGCATCTCTCGGGGTGTGGAGGGGGCAGTAGACAGTCAGTAGGCAGTTTGACTCATTTTCAAAAATTCTTGTCCAGACTTATTCCTGACTGGCATCCATTTTGTTTCATTTTGGGCCAGACAATGTCCTGTATTTATGATTTTTCGGGTGATATATTAAGAAGGGTGTTTCTGCCTCTGTAAGCCATAAACTGCCCCTTTGCGAGAGGAGGGATCTAACTGCTAACAATACCAAATCTTACCTTTCTCTGAAACACACTGGCCTGGCAACTGAGTGCCTTTCTGAACTACTTTCTGAACTACTGGTTTTATCACCATCTTCCCCATCACTAGAAAGGTTAACAAATACAAAACAACCCCTAAAAAATGTACAACAAAATATACAGGGAAACAAGAAGTAAATAGAGTACACTTATCTAGAGAGAAGAGATTGTTTGTTTTCACAAATGAACTCTAGCAGTCAGTTGTTCAATACAGAGTGAAATCTTGATCACCTTGTACTAAGACTGATATGCAAATCAAGTTCATTACATGTTGAGTTATCCATCAGTTGCTCTGCATCTTCTGTTATCTAGCACAAATAGTGGGGGATGATTATAAAAATCATACTTTTACTGGAGTTTTTGTTCATTCCAGAATTTGCTAAGGTTTTCTTCTAATCTTGTTTGGGAAGATACAGCAAGACACTGGGTATGATCACATGAGCAGTTTGGCCTGTTATAGCCACCTTTCCCCTCCAGATCAAATGGGCATGATCAAATGTGCACATCTGGCTCCCGTGCCTTGAACTAAAATGACTCCCACATGGATTAAATAGCCACCAGCAAATTCCAGTGGCTACCTTGGCGAGGTGGCATGCTCCCTTCATTGAAGGGAAGGCAATTTGCCTTCTCTTCAATGAGGGAAACCTCCTCCACACTTCAGAGGGGGGATTATTATTATTATTATTATATAATTGAGCCAAATAAATTTGGCAACACCAATAATTCCTGAACCCCAGTCTCATACTGATACTAGGATTCAGGAATATCAACAAGTACCAAAAAAAAATTGGTTTGGTAGATCTGAACCCAAAAAATTCTGAATTTTTTTGGGTGCACACCCTTAGTTAACACCACTCAGTTTAGCTCCTTTCAAGTAGATGTTCCAAGTATGGTTCAAGTACGTGAACCATATGAAATCATTTTCCAGTTTGAAAATATAAAGATCAGTTTGGGTTTGGTTTTTTTGTTGTTGTTCTAAACCTTACAGATAGAGATGGAGAAGAAACTGATAAACACTGCTGCCCTCTTATATTTTTAAAAGAATTTGGAAAATCACAAGAAGGCATGAGCTACTATTCCTTAAAATTGCTTACTTTTAACACTTAAGAAGCAGATAACACAGACAAGACTACTGATCACTGTCCCAAACTCTGAACTAAGACAAAAATAGGGAACCCTTGCTGGGGAATTCTTGCTCTGCCCCATGGCCATTGGCCTGTGGGGTTCCACAGGGTTCAGTCTTATCCTCCATGGTATTTAATATCTATGTGAAGCCTCTGAGAGAGGTCATCAGGAAGTCTGGACTGCAGTGTCACCAATATGCAGATGATACCCAACTCTGCCTTTCTTTCCCACTTAATTCCAAGAATGATGTTGATGTTCTGAACCAATGCTTGGAGTCAATAACAGACTAGATGAGGGTGAACAAGGTGAAACTTAATCCTGACAAGACAGAGTTTTTCTGACTTAGTAGAAAGGCAGACCAAGGCCATGAGATCTCTCCTGTCTCAGGTGGGGATATACTCCCCTTGAAAAGCCAGGATTTCAGTTTGGGGAAAAAGGTGACTGCAGTGGTTCAGAATATTTTTGCCCATCTTCGGCTGGTGTGTCAGCTACACATGTTACTGGTTCAGTCAGATCTAGCCAGTGACCCATACCTTCGTTACATATAGACTGTAGTTTGGGCTACCATTGAAGCATGTTTGAAAGCTACAGGTAGTGCAGAACACTGTGGCTAGACTGCTGGTTTGGGTCTGCTATTGGGAGCATGTGTCCCTGATACTACAGCAATTACACTGGCTACCAATCTGCTCCTGAGTCCATTTCAAGGTATTTGTTTTTACCTTTAAAGGCCTACATGGCTTTGAACTGAGGTATCTGAAGGACTGTCTTCTGCCATACATCCTGCCTGAAAATTAAGAGCACAGGGAAAGGCCCTCCTGATTGTTCCATCAATCAAAGAAGCTTGTTTGGGGGGTATACAAAGAAAGGGCCTTTTCCGTGGCAGCCCCATGATTATGGAACAACCTCCCCAGGGAGAAAGCGGCCCCCTCACTTTCAATCTTTTCAGTTTTAAATTGGGGGGTATGTGTTTTATGTATTCTATTTTATGTATATTATTTATATTGTAGGTTGCCTTGAATTACATAAGGAAGAAAGTCAGCCAATAAATGTTTTAAATAAAATAAAGCCAAAAATAATTAACCAAAGCATTCCCTTGAGCTTTCTACACTAGTCAACCACAGATCAGGCTTCCCTAATTGGCTAAAGCAAAAGGAAGGTGTACTGGGCCTTTTTCAAGTGTACAAGTTAAGCAGAAAACTGTCTTCATATTTTAGTTCCTCTCTCTGGATTTTAAAGGCCTAGACACTTATTTTAAAGAAAATGAACATTAGGAATTCAAGCTATGTAACGGGTAAAACAGATACTTGGTGTCATAGTCAGATTCCAGGTAAAAGTCCACCAACTAAACAATAGGTAACTCCATATTTGGATCTCAATGATACTGCTTTGTAGTCTCTCTGGAGGAAAAACGTGTCTCAAAAGCAATGATTAATAAAATCAAACTTCTGTGGGTGTCATCTTGAGGTATATAACTATGTATTTTAATCCTGAGCCCTGTGTTAGTTTTATTCCATTTGAGAGAAAAAGTGATGATAATAAAGGTTTTGCAACTTGTTTTCACTATGTAAAAGTCATTTATTAAATTACTGGGAGACTTTTACATCAGCCCATGCTCATCTTAAACCTGGGAAGAACTGCCAGCTGTAACAAAAGAGCCAGTTCAATCGGAGGAAATTGTTTCGTGCAGAATGCTGACTTCATAGTATTTGAAAGAGGAAGGTTCAGTCCCAGTGTGGGGCGGAGGGCAAACAGGTGATATGACTGCAGGAAAGTCTAAAACATGGTTTTATCATTGAGATCATCTCTTTCACCTTCAGTCATTACAAACTGACTAATGGAATTCCAGTTACTGATGCCACACTAGGGAACAAAAATTACCGACTCATTAAGTAGTGGCACTGATGTCCTCAAAAGTGCCTGAAATCTATGCTGCTTAAAGAATAACACAGTGTTGTCACTGCTGAATACAGGCCAAGGTCAGCCCGGCAAAACTAGTAACGATGCTGATGGCCCCAGAAAAATAAACAGAAAGGTGCTGGTACCAGCTTGTACTATGTGAAAGAGCTTTTGCATGACCAACTTCTAAAGGCACTTACTTTTCAGAGTCAAAAAATGGAAGCGGAGTCCGGGGTGAAGTGTGAAGATGGGTTAAGCAGTCCAAATTAAAGCAGAAAAATAAATGGGTGATGTTGTTTATTGTAGGGGGGAGGACTGAAAGCAGCAAGCTGCCCCAGCCACTGCTTTCCTAATCTCTGGCAAGGAGCTTGGCATGGGTTGGGGGACAGTTTAATGCCCCAGCAGCAATGATGACCTCAGACACGGGCTCCTCCATCAGTTCCTTTCACATCACTGATAGGATGGGTCTGAGCTGAGCAGGCCTGGCTTCTGGCAGCATGAGAGAAGAGACAGGCAAGGTTCTGCCTATTGCTGCTGGCCCTCCAGTGGCATGGCTTGATCCTGTCCTCCAGCAGCCCTCCAAGGCAGTGGTGTACTGGGATCTTTTCCTGGAAGAGAAAGGTCCATTCTGTTCCCACAAAAAAAGCTTGGGGAAAATTGAAGAGCCCACGAGACCTGACATGGGCTTCATGCTGAGGAGTGTGTAAACAAACCCGGTTCTCCAGATGAAAGTCCTCTGCTCTAAACCACTACACCACGCTGGCAAAAAGCTTCTCTGTGAGGTAGGAGCCCGCTCCCCAGTGATGAAGTTCCCCAGATCCAGTGACAAAGTGTCAGGAACAGGCGAGTTTAGCAGATGTACGAGGAGAGAGTAAGTGGCATTTTAAAAATATATATAGATATATCTAAGGTTTAATATAAAATTCTATCAAGATAGGCTAAATGAAAAAGGTTAAAGTAGTAAGGAGGGCAAATAGTTCATAATACCTCTAGGTACCAACATTGTATAACTTCCCAGTGTTGTAGCTGCTCAAACTACTCAGGTGTACCTAATTTGAGTTCTAATTTTAGTTATGTTCTAATTTTCTGGTCTAGTTCTAAGTTCAGTTCAGTTGTAGCTGCTCAAACTACTCAAGTGTAGCTAATTTTAGTTCTAAACAAGCTCAAAGGTCCTTGGCTAGTTTTACTGCAGTATGGGAAGGGTTAAACAGAGAGTCAAACAAAGGACAAGGATTAAAACTGAGGGCACAGGGCTAGTTTAAACTCTAATATCACTTTGAAACTTTATTACACCAATAGATTAAAGTACTAATACTTTCCAGTTATATTGAACTTTATGCTTTACTGCTACCTCAAACCAGACAGGTCTTTTTCTTTCTTGAATACAGGGATCCTTCTACAACAGGCAGCTTCTGTCCAGGTGAGCATGCAGGGCCACATTCTTTCTCAGTTTTCAGTTTACCTTCATTTTGGCAGTGGCATGCTTGCAATAAAATTTTTATTTTTTCCATTGTTTTTTTTTTAATATAATTAGTTTTTATACATATTCCATTCTCTATAAAATTGCATATTTAGTTAAAAAGATATAATCATTAAATGACTTCCCACCCCACCTGCACCATCATATATATCAACTGGTAAACATATATATAAAAATATTTGTCTCCTAAGGTAACATTTTGAGCTATTATAACTTTTATACATTTAGACTAATTATCAAAGTATTGGTTAAAGATGGTTTAATTTCGCGGTTGACCACAGAATCATTTTTTGCGTTATAAATATATTCCCTCATTTCAATAGTTAGAAAATGTAAAAATGTTATTTTTCATATTCCAGCATTGCTCCATATATTCCTTCAGATCTTTCCAATCTTCTAAGAACTTCGCTGAGTCTTGATTGTTTAATTTTCTTGTCCATTTGTCCATTTCTGCCATAAATAGCAGTTTTCTCAACCATTCCCATAGTTCTGGAGTTTTCTCGGATTTCCAATTTTGCGCATAGACCATTCTTGCTGTCGTTACCATATACCATATTAGTGTCCTTTTTCCTATACTTACATCTTCTAACCTAAGACCAAGCAACAACATTTCAGGCAATTTTTTGAACTTACATTTCAAAATTTTCTCCATTTCAGCATGTATCATACACCAAAAAACCCTTAGCTTTATCACAAGTCCACCACATATGATAAAACGATCCTTCTTTTTGCTTACATTTCCAACATTTGTTAGACATATTTTGACCAATATTTGCTACTTTTTTCGGCGTCGTGTACATCATTTTGAAACAGTTTTCTTTAAGATTGTAACGTGTAGAAGTACTCATAGCATTTTCCCACAACAATTCCCAAGACGACATTGCTATATCCTTATTCATGTTAATTGCCCATTTTATCATTTGTTCTTTTACAAGTTCATCAGCATTATACCACTTCAACAAAATTTTATACATTTTGGAGATTGCTTCCCCCCCCCATCCTCCCACACCTGCTCAATTTTGTTTTTTCTATTAAAACCACCATTTTTAAAATCTTCCTTAAAAAGATCATAAATCTGTCTATATCGGAACCATCCATAATCAAAGTCCAGCTGATTTTCTTCCTTCAACACCCATTCTCCATCTTCCATTTTCAACAAGTCTCTATATTTCAACCAGTCCTGCCCTCTCAAGCTTGAAAAGGGCTTTATTACTTCTGCTGGTACAATCCACAATGCTTTTTCTTCAGGAAATAAGTTCTTATATCTAGACCATGTTTCAATTAACGTTCTTCTAATATAATGATGTTTAAACATATTATCCGATTTCATTTTACCATAATACAAATATGCATGCCAACCAAATCGACAGTCATGACCTTCTAATGCTAACAATTTTCTATCTTCTAGAGAAATTCAGGACTTTAACCAAGTCATGATACAATTTAAGATTAGGTAGTTGTAAACCACCTCTATCCTTTGCATCACACATTATCTTCATTTTAATTCTTGGTTTTTTCCCGGCCCACACAAATTTTGAAAGTTCTCTTTGCCACTTTTTGAAGACTTTTGAGTCCTTCACTATTGGTATCATTTGAAATAAGAACATTAAGCATGGTAAAATATTCATTTTAACTGTAGCCACTCTTCCTAATAATGATAGGTTTAATGTATTCCATTTTTCAATGTCATTTGTAACTTGAGTCCAAAGCTTTTGATAATTATTTTTAAAAAGATCTATATTCTTCATAGTTAGGTCAATACCTAGATATCTTGTTTTTTTCACCACTTCACATTTTATTAATTGTTGTAACTCCTGCTGTTTTTTACTTGTCATATTTTTGCACATCACTTTCGACTTTGTTCTGTTAATTGGCAGTGGCATGCTTGATACTTCCAATGTTTCTGTACGGAGGTGGTCCAAAGCTAGTTTCAGATGTTGGTGAGGTTGGGTATTTGCAGATGCCTTAAGAATGACAAGAGTTCACTGTCCCAACTGTGCTTTCACTCTTACTTTCAAGGGATGCTTGAAAATGTCAGTGGTAGCAAGAAATGATTTTTGAAGTGCATACCTTGCCCCTTCAAGGTTAAAATGGTCCACAGCACTGTGGTATATCCTACATAGACAAAATGTTCTATGCAAGTGAAAATTAACTTGTTAATTTGGAAGTTTTTATATATGTTATAAATTGTTGTCACCTGCTCTAAGCTGGTTTCAGGGAGAGCAGGTTATAAATTGAATTAAATTAAATTAAATTAATGGTTCTGTAACTGTTGTTGATTTTTAACAATAAGCTATACATGGCTAATAGGCATTGATATATCTGTCCTCCATGAATATATCTAGTCCTTTTTTAAATCCCTCCAAGCTAGTGCTCATTGACACATTCATTGCCACTGGCTTTCATGGTTCATAGCCATGATAGCTAAATGTAGGGCTGTTGCTATAGGGCTAAACAGGTGAAAGGACTATTGCTTTCCTGCCCTGCTTGTAGATTTCCTAGTAGCATCTGACTGGTCACTGGTGGAAACAGGATGCTGGACAAGACTGACTTTTGATTTGATCTCATAGGTCTCTTCTTGTGTTCTGATTTCATAACTCCAAAACAATGAGGCCCCTGGGGACAATAGATAATCATTTATGAGGCTTCTTCATTCTGCTTGCTTAGAAAGTTGGTAAATACGGTTGAGGGACTGGCACACGGATTTCATATTATGCTTCCAACTGGAGCACAGATTCCATTTTGACTGAAAATGAATGCAAGGGGAACACAGCAAATGGGCAATTTGGGTGCTGTTTACATATCTCCAGGGCAGGAGCTGGCAAAAAGTCCTAGACATCATACTCTCTCATATCGTTACATCAATATCAAATCCAAAGAGTGAGTAAAACTGTTTGAGAGGTCAAGATATCACCATAAATCACTACTACCATTCTTGCAACTCAATACTGAATTGGGCCTGATGCCAAATTAGCCAGGCTTGAGCAATAAACAACTTTATCAATTTCATTCTATATTTAATTTTTAATAGCATATTTAATGTATCTCATTCCTTGCAAAAACCAGCAACATTCTGAGGTGATGTGCTACATCTCAGACTCAGATGGGAGAGAAGCAAGAGGGCCACTTCTTCCTTGTGTGTTTGGAACAAAGAGTCAGGGTGGATTAATAAATACAGGTGAATAACTTGTATTTGACCCCATCTAATATATTAAATGTATATATACCACATTCTCTGCCAGAGAAATGGCATGTAGTGCAATGTACAGCAAGATGTCACGATGACAAAACTTTCTGAAAACACAATAATAATCAAGTAGCCTAAAAACACTGCAAAAGATATTATTTAAGCCTCAATAAGAGAGTTTGCATAATGACTCCTCTTGTTTCCTGGGATTAGTTTTAACCAGGCCAAATCCTTAGGACTTGGGTTCACTTGTTAAGGAAATTCTTAATTTCCCTTACTATAAGAGTGAATGGGATTATGTTGCCCTTTGAGGACTGGGTTAGCGGGTTTGCAGTTTGGGGGTGTTATTGAAGCATTGCTTCAAATGCATGCTCAGATCTCACCTTCTGCGCGGACGCAGGCCGGCCTCGGAGAATTCTTCTCTAGCTCAAAAACTTTCTAATACTGGGGCAGTCCGCCTGTGAGGACTAGGGCACACGCCCCTTCCTTGCGCGTGCCTCCCTATAACTGGGACGGACCGCCCCCCATTCCCTCAGTTCCCACCAAGCCACCGTGCGCTCCCAGTGCGATTTCTCCTTTTCTTTTAAACAGTGTTGATCATTTCACTAATTGCATCTTTTCCTTGAAAACTGAGATCTGGTTATCTATGATCTGGCCACTTCCAGATTAGATTAGTGCAATGAGCTCTGCATGAGCTGCTTTTGAGGAAGGTCTGGAAATCAAAACTGGCACAAAATTAAGCAGGAAAAAGAAGTTATAAACAGCCATGTTGGCTCATGCAAAATCCAAACAAAGAAACAAGATGGTGCAATACCTTTTACTGGGGCCAGCCCAAATAACACAAAACACTGAGTAAGGTTTCAGGTTCTATAGAACCCTTCACCAGTCAGACATTAAAAATTGAAAAGGAAGGAAGAAAAAAGCCAGTTTTCCAGATCCAGATCTTAAGACCTTGTCATGTCAGCAGTTGATGCTGGATACTGGAAGGCTCACAGTTTGTTTATTGTGGGTCTGGGGTCCTCAGTCTTTTTGAGCCTATGGGCATCTTTGCAATTCTGAAACAGGGTGGTAGGTGCAACCACAAAACGGATGTCCCATGAGTAGAGTTTCCAATCCTGGGTTTGGAAATACCTGCAAATATGAGGGTGGAGGCTGGGAGTGTGGAGTTTTGGGAGGGGAGGGAACTCAGGAGGGTATAATGCCATGCAATCAACCTTCCACAGCAGCCATTTTCTCCAGGAGAATAAATAATGTAAATAAATAAATAAGAAATTCATGTAGTCTGAAGATCAATTATAATTCCAGATCTACAGTCCCCACCTGGAGGTTGGCAACCCTACACATGAGGCAGAGGCAAGCACAAAATGGCCACCCACAAGAGGCAGAGCCAAGCACAGAATGTCAAGGAGTGAACTTATGCACAATTCTAATGGTAACTCTCCAGCATTTCGGGCAGGATCTCTGTTTAACAGAATGCCTTTTAAAATGGACATATTGGGTTGTTTTTAGTCATGGAATGAAGACTAGGTTGTTTTTAGTCATGGAATGAATACCTTTAGTTTTTAGTCATGGAGTGTTTTTAGTCATGGAATGAATACCTTTAGTCATGGAATGAAGACCCTTGTGCTTTGGTGGCTGCTGCTCCAAAAGCAACATTAAAAAATCTGCACAGCCAATCAGATCTCCAATAGCCAGTCAGAAGCCCTGCTGGGCAAAAGCCCCATCTGTCGCCACCTATTTCTAAAAACACTTGGCAGATGTCAGAAAAATTGTTGGCGGGCATCATGATGCCTGTGGGCACCACATCAGGAATTCCTGCTGTAGGTATGAGATTACAGCATTTGCATTCTAGGAAGAAGAAAAAACAATGGATAATCATCTACTGAAAGAATTTCATTGGGCTGCCTGTTCACTTCCAGGCACGAATCAAAACTTTAAAACTTCTGGACCTCAGGGAATCTAAAGGACTATTTGCTCCCATTTGATTCTGCTCAATTCTTGAGACTGTCTTTGGAGTTCCTAATGTATGTGCTATCATTCCCAGAAGTGCAGCAGCTCAATAATATGGATAGGGCCTTTTCAACGCAGCACCTTGGTTGAAATTACGATTCCCCAGATGGTGGGCTCCTCCCTGCTAGTGGCCAGCAGGAGGAAATTCCCTCACCCCCCAAACAGCAATGTCATGCGCAAAGCACTGATGTCACCTAGAAGTCACATAGGCATGTCAGTGATATTGGGGGGTGACACTCTGGTTTTTCGGCAAAACTCTATGGTTTGAGGGCAGTTTTACCATAGAGTTTTGCCCCAAAACCAGAGCATCACCCCTGACACCACCAGTGTGTCTGTCACTTCTGGGTGATGTATGCACATCACACAACATCCCCACCCACTCCCGGAATGTCCCCCAATCCCCCCAACCAGCATGACAATCGAACTTGGCAACCCTAACCTTGGTTGAGGAAGACCCTCTGCCTGGTGCCAAGCCTGGTGATGTTTCATCACCAAGCCTTTGTAAATTGTTGTTTTTTGAGCCAGGAGGGTTTTCAGAGGCTTTTTGGGGATGGCTACGGGTTTTATTGGAGGTTTTTAAAGAGAATTTTCTCTTTATCTTATTTGCTGCTACGGGCTTGGAAGGCTATTGAAATTTTATCACATTTTATTTTACTATTGGGCAGTTAGGATTTGTGTTTTAAATTTTAGTAGTGCTTTTTAAATGAAATTTTGTTGGGAATTTGTTATTAATGATGATATTACTTCTGTCTTGAAACTGGTTTTCAACAATAAATTGTATCTTACTTGCTGTGCTGCTGTTCTCTTTAACCATAATCTGCCTCTGTTTGTTTGTTTGTTTGTTTATTCAATTTATACCCCGCCCTATCCCACACATTGGCTCAGGGTGGCTTACAACATGTAGTAAAACAACAAAACAGTAAAAGCAATAAAACAATTGATGACACAATAAACAATATCCATGCCTCATATCAGGTGAATATAGGTGCTCCAGTGCTCAATAATATTATCTATCAGCAAGCATTGGAAGAGGATCCATAAACAGGAGAGGCCAGAATGGTTGAACGTCCACCACCTCAATCAAAAGCCTGGCAGAACAGCTGAAAAAGCCCTTGCCCTGGTTGAGGCGAAGCAGACATCCCTTGGGCCAGGAATCACCAGGAGGGGTTGATCAGAAAAGTGTAAAGCTCTTCGGGACTCATACAGGGAAAGGCAGTCCCATAGGTATGATGGTCCCAGGCCATGTAGGGCTTCAAAGGTCAAAACCATAATCTTGAAACGGATCTGGTATTCGATTGACAGCCAGTGCAGTTGGAACAGCACTGGCTGAATACGCGCCAGCAGAGGCGTCACTGTCAGCAGGCATGCTGCTGCATTCAGCACCAGCTGCAATTTTCAGATCAGGCCCAAGGGTAGCCCTGCGTAGAGTGAGTTACAGTAATCCAGCCTGGAAGTGACCACTCCCTGGATCACTGCAGCTATGTCCCAAGGAGTGAGATAGGGAACCAACTCCCTGACTAGCCGAAGATGGTAAAAGGCCAATCTGTCAGCCAAAGTGACCTGGGCCTCCATGGTAAGCGGGGGATCCAGTATCACTTTGAGGCTCCTTACCTGTGGCACTGGCACCAGTGGTGTCCCACCAAAGACTGGGAGCCTGATCCCCAACTCTACTCCTCCTCGACTCAGGTGCAGGACCTCCATCTTTGTTGGATTCAATTTCAGCCAGCTCTGCTGCAACCATTCAGCCACAGCCTCTAACACCTTGTACAAAATTTCTGGAGTGGTGTCTGGCTGGCCATCCATCAGCAGATAGAACTGGGTGTCATCTGCATATGGATGACAACCCAGCCCAAATCCCTGCACTAACTGGGTGAGGGGGCACCTGTAGATGTTAAATAGCATCAGAGAGAGAGAATCGCCCCCTGCGGCACTCTGCATTCAAGTGGGTAACGTGGGGACATCCTCTCCATGAGCACTACCTCTGTCCCCAACCATGGAGAAAGGAGGAAAGCCACTGTACAGCAGTCCCCCTTGTTGCAGCATCGGCAAAGCAGAGTGTGGTGGGAGAGTGTGGTATATAAACAGGGGTCATTTCGAGCAGGAGCTCGGGGGAGCTCAGCTCCAGGAGTTGGTCCCAGCCCCCCCCCCCATGGGGGAATGCCTGCTTGTGTCATGGCTGCAGCAAAATGACCCCGTCCCCTGGAAAGGTCCTTGTTCCTCCGACCAGCCTTCTGAAGGCTTCAGCCACCACTGAAGCTATCCTCCCAGAATAGTGGTATTTCTGAGGCTTGGATTAGTAGCTGTTCCCTCTCTGCCAGCTCTCTCTCTCTCTCTCTCTCTCTCTCTCTTGCCTTCTGACATACTTCTGGTGATGTCAGGTGGTTTAGCATATGCAAATAAGTTATGCTAATGAGTTATGCTAATGAGCTCCTGCTCCTCTTTTTCTATGAAATGACCCCTGTATATAAATATGTGAAATAAACAAATGCTGTACTCAAGACTCAGGAAAAGGGCCTCCATGTCAGTCAATGTGATTGCCAGACATAGCTGAGGCCCATATTGTAAACCCCGCCTGCTTCTAAATACATTTTTAAAAGATGGGTAGCTGTGTTAGTCTGTCTGTAGTAGTAGTAAAAACAGCAAGAGTCCAGTAGCACCTTGAAGACTAACAAAATATGTGGCAGGGTATGAGCTTTCGTGAGTCACTGCTCACTTCTTCACAGACACTCCTGTCAGGGACAGGAGATGCTAGAGTGGAACCAGAGGAAGATGTCAGGAACATACTTAGGCCTTTGCATACATTACCCCCTATTTTTTTCATATATTCCTCCAGTTTTTGATGCTGAAATGCTTCTTTAAATCATACATTATAATTTGTACCATTACATGCTGTTGAAATGAGTTATGCAAGTCCCAAGCTGATGGATTTACAAGACTAGTACATTCCTGGGGTGTACACACATACATCATCGCCAGGAGGTTTGACTATGGCATGTCCTTCATGCTGCTAACTCTTGTTCTTGTCATAAATTTCCCTGCTGAATGCTAACAGCAAAGAAGCCTGAGGAGGAATCAGTGCTTCTTTCCACTAAAACAATCCTCTCATTACAGCAGTTCTAGATATTAATGTCCTCAAGCCTCCAGTGTATTGAGTGTAGCTACTGTATGTCCTGTGCTTACACAGAATACTAACCCTGGCCCAGGAGCAGTGGGAATTCTATTGATCGTAGCGTCAGCATTCACTTGCTGAGAGTGCATATTAATAGACTGCCAAAACAATGCACTTAAAGCAATTAACATATTAGATACTTTCAGAAATATACTCCTCAGCCCCTGAGACTATGTGTGCTTTCTATCTTTCTGAATATAGCTTGGCTATTCAGGGACAGGAGAGGCTCAAATGGAACCAGAGGAAAATGCCAGGAGCATACTTAGGCCTTTGCATACATTACCCCCTACGCTCAACTGTGGTCTAAGGATGCAGTCTTGAATTGACAGGTTTGTGCATCCAACTGGCTTCTGGAGGACTCAAGGGTTTCTTTTGAAGCCTAAGCTAATAGTTTCCTTATTTCTGTCTCACAGCCATTTATGTCTTTGTCAGAACCTATGGTGCTGGAGAAGACTCTTGAGAGTCCCTTGGACTACAAGGATATCAAATCAGTTAATCCTAAAAGAAATCAACCCTGACTGTTCCCTGGAAGGCCAGATATTGAAGCTGAAGCTCAAATACTTTGGCCACCAAGTGATAAGGAAGCACTCACTGGAGAAGACCCTGATGCTGGGAAAGACTGAAGGTCAAAGAAGAAGGAGACGGCAAAGGATGAGATGGTTAGACAGTGCCATCAATGCAACAAGCATGAAATTAAGCAAACTCCGGAGCATGACAGAAGACAGGAGGGCCTAGCATGATGTGGTCCATGGGGCCGCAAAGAGTAGGACTTGTCTGTGTGACTGAACAACAACAACAGAACCTAAGCTGCCCTTTCTTTACACTAGGGTTTCTGGCTATTGGCTGGCAACTGGCAGGACAGGAATGGAGGGGAGGGTGATGCCACACTGATGGCACAATGTTCCTTCTGGTGCAAACCGAGAAATGACATTGCTGCACTGCCTGGGTAGGGATGCCAGCTTCCAGGTGGGATCTGGGGATCCCCTGGATTTACAGCTCATCTCCAGACTACAGAGATAAGTTCCCTTGGAGAAAATGGATGCTTTGAAGGGTGGACATTGTACCCCACTGAGGTCTTTGTCCTCCCCAGCCTCCATCTCCAAATATCCAAAGATTTCCCAACCTGCATCTCGCAACCCAATCCCTCTATCCTCTGCCAGGGACCAAGGGGACTTGGCAATCCTATGCACTGGTGTAGTTTTCTAGTATCCCACCAAAACTCTATGTTCTTACTATAGAATTTGGGGGGGAATCATAGAGCATCATGCCAATGTGGTGACATCAATTCTGGGTTTGTGCTGTAAGTGATATTGTGCCAATGGCATGACGACTCACCCCATTTTTCCCCACTGCCTTGCAAAGTAGCAGGAGGAACAACAGGTAGATGCTGAGAGGTCTCCTGCCACAGAGGGAGATCTGATAAGCCTACTACTTCACACACACTGAGACACATACAGAAATACATCTTGCCCTTCTCTTCAGCTGGTCACCCTTAAGTGAGGTCAATGTTTTGTTTTAACAGGAGAAAGTGCATATTTTTCATGAGAGTACAGCTTCAATACAATGCTGCTTCTGCTATTTCTTTGCATTTTAGCACTGAATATAAAAAAAATAGCAGCAGCTATCAGGATGATCAAACTAATTCATTATGATAATAACTGGACAGTGAGCTCGAAACTGCACTGGGAAGAGGTCTCAAGTGTGATCAGCTCTAGGCCTCCAGTATCTTACCATTATCATTACTGGCTTGGATAAAGTCATTAAAAAGCCATTAAAGCAGATGAAATTTAATTCACAACTAGACCATTGATTCCAGCATGATTGCACCTGCTTTTTCCTCACTGTCATTTATTCTACTGTTTATGTTATACTGAAAACAAAGCAGGAGAAGTCAGATTTATTTCTCATTAACAGCAACTTTCTGCCATTGATTGTGCTACCTGTGAGATTAGGTAAGAAAAAATGGAATGGGTATTAAGGAGCCCAGCCCTGACCTGGATAGCCCTGGATAGCCCAGTCTTGTCAGATCTCAGAAGCTAAACAGGGTTGGTCCTGGTCAGTATTTGGAAGGGAGACCATCAAGGAATACCAGGGTCATGAAGCAGAGGCTGGAAATGGCAGTAGTGAAGCATGCCTTGATCTGTGGTTACTTATATCTGTGGATGCTGATGTGGATCAGTGCCATTTACACAGAAGATTTTTTCAACAAACTTGTGGAGGAGGAATCGCCAACAGCCATGCAGTCAGAAGAGGAGCTATGTGTAAGAGAGAGAGCAGCAGATGGGATCAAGGGCGTAGACTTTTGTAAATTCTGGGGGGGCTCTTTAGCGTGTGCGCAAAGCGCGCACACTCGCTGGGCGATGTCCCCCCCCCGTCGGGAAACCTCCGTGCCTCCCTGGGCCCTTCCGAGGCCCGCCAGCCGCTACTGCCGGGGCCTCTCTCCCCCCCCCCCACTCCTTCCCTCTCCCTTCGACGGGAAAAGAGGGAGGGAGAGGGAAGGATGGAAGAGTGGCCAGGTGGGGGGGGGAGAGAGGCACAGGCAGCAGCAGCTGCCAGCTTCTGAAGGGCCCCGGGAGGTGTGGCAGCAGGTGCTACGTTTTCCCGGGGGGGGGGCCTCAATCCCCTCTGGGAAATTTTGGTGGAGCCTCGAGCCCTCGAGCCCCCCCCCATAGTCTACGCCTATGGATGGGATCAAAGCAAGTGATGGGAGAGGAGAGAAATAAAGAAAGTGACGGAGTCACTCTAGAGAGCCATGACCATTTCACACTTCAGGTCATTTCTCTCACTCACAGAGTCATCAGCAGACAGAGTAGCCCAGTCCCCTTTATTAACAGGACTTTGTTCAAACACTTCACTGAGCTTTTGGGTTGGGGGCTCATACACTATTCCATTCACATGCTGCCCACCATTTATTCATATTGTCACAATTTTGCAGGGCCTGTAAGGCAGAGATGTTCCGCTAAGCTTATGGTTGAGGACTGCAATGGTTTTTTAAATAGCAATTAGTCTATCAGTTGTCTCTTCACTCTCCTCCCTTCACATCAATGCTTATGGGGGGGGGGGGGTCAAAATTTCTATTGTGGCACCATGTAGGCTTCTGATTACATAATTATATGACTTGTACGTTGGATTGTTTTAATATTTTTATGTTAGATTGCTGTATACCACTCTGAGCCTGCTTGTATCTTGGGTTACAAATTGACTCTTTCTAGTCAGCTAGCTTTAAGCTGATCTTTGCCTCAGCTTCACTCAATCAGACATACTCTTTTCCCTCACTAACTCCCTAGCTGCCAATGCCCAACTTAACTGCTGTTTACCAGGTCTCTCTCTTTCTAATATTCCATCAGTTCCCACTGGTTGCTCTTAAGGAGAGGTGAAACCTAACGTGTCTGTCACACTGAGAGAAGAGGTGGGGGAGAGCGGAGACAGAAAAGGTGGGGAGAATGGAATGGCTGCCTCCGCAATTTCTTTGCAGCCCTGCCTCCCTTTCTGCTCTCTTGATACCATGGGAAAATCTCATATTCAGTGCTCTTGAATTACATATGGGTTTACCCCCACCAGATAAAGCAGCACAGAGTCGAAGCCTGCACCCGCTTCTAGAGCAATGGGATGAGATATACATGAGCTAGTGCATGATTCTCTAATTTGCTGATTCTGCACAGAAATGAATAGGATCCAGTTCTTAATCTGAGTTTTGTGTTCTTTTTGGAAGGATCTCATGCCCCTGCAGTGCCTCCTTGTACATTGGAAACAGGCCTATTGTTGTCCAAATCATTCCTGTGTCAAAACTGTCATGTGCAGAGAGCTCTGCATGTGACACATGTCCATGGGCAAAAAGGGAACCTTTGAAGTCTGATATATACGTGGATACTAATAATACAATAATCCTGATTTAGAAAAAGAAAATGGAAATGAGAAAAGCACTTACCTAGCAAGTAATTATACTGCTATCCAAGATACAGAACTAGGAAGTGGAAAGTCAGGAAAAGACAACAGAATAGTGCTGTTGTGAAAGAACCACAGCAGTTTGTATATGACAATCCAATAAAACCTTGCACATTTGAACAATCCTAGTTGCATGGTTTTAAACCAGTGCTCAATTCAAGATGACTATGGAGAAGACTGGCTAGAAGTAGGGCAGACCAGGCTGGAATCAGGAAAGGCTTCTACACCTATGTCAGTTAGACTTTCCATTTACAGAAAGCTTTATGTCTTTCTTAATTACATTTTAAAAACATCTGATTACCAGCTGAAAACCCTTTCCTCCCATTAAAAGTTTTTTAAGCTCATGTTTGCAAGTAAAGAGATGATTTTGGTGTCATGAAAAATATTAATAATAAAATCCTTCTGTCTTGATTTATTTGTTTTCCTCTTCCTCTCTCTTATTTATCCCCTTCCCCTCTATATTATCAGTATACTTCTGTTCTACTGACAATTGTTATGACTCAATTTTGTAATTGTTATACTAGTTATTGTTATATTCTTAAGCCTCAGTATTTCATATGTATCTTTCAATAAAATGTTAATTAGCAATAATAAAATTCTTATGTTTGTAAAGGGCCCTTCAGGGTAACTTTTTCCTGATCAAATTTTCTTGTATTGTTTGATTTATTGCATTGCACTGTATTGTATTAATCCACCAGCAAGATGACAGCATTTAACTACCATGGTGCCCTTAATAGAGCTCATCCTCTACATGAAAGTACTGATATCAGACCTTGAACAGCAAACCAAGGACCAAATAGAGGTATTTATGAACAAACAGGACTTCTAAATTCCTTTAATATACAATAGCTTAACAGACAATAGGGAATTTATTTTGCTTCCTGGAAATCAGCATGCACAATACTACCTTTTCTATTGTAAAATAATGCTAAAACTTCCTCAGGCTATATTGACGATGTGACCTTAACTTATTACAAGTATTACTATTCAGTTGAGTTTTCTTAGAAAATGCAGACGGCCAGGATTTTTGGAACAAAATTAGGAGATTGAGCCTATTATAGAAAATGAAATCAGTGCTTTGTGCTGACTTTTAAAAATTTCACTATGAAAGTTGCCGTAGAAAGGTGAAGGAAGAATGTTTCATTCCTTCACTCATTTTGGTATTCTTTATCTTCTATTGTCTTCTAGTGAGGGAGGAGAGAATGCATCCCCATTGCCCAGCCCACTGACCATGCTCCCTGGCTTGCCACATTGCCCAGGCAGCTTTATTACTCACCAGCATTGCAAGGCAAGACACAAATCCTGCTCTGGTTGTATATAGTTGGCCCAGGTGTGTGTGTGTGTGGAAGCACCATACAGGAAATGGATATCATAGACCAGTTGGTTTATTAAGGCCCAGTTAATTTTGAGTTGAGAATTTAATAAAGATAGGGCTGGATCCAATGATCCATCAGCAGAAGGTGCTAATTATAGCAGATCTTCTGGCTACCTCCCCACCCAGCAGTCCTTTTGATCATGGAAAATATTATTTCCAGAGTTTTGGAACTCACATGCAAATAGTAGCCATGTGGGTCAGGAGGCTGCAGTGGGGAGGGGAGAAGTTTGTGAACTAGCTTCATCAACCTCTTCTGTGAGCAGGGGCTTTGTTGTGATTTCACTGCTTCCTACTGCAGCCACACAGCCTGTATGTCTGTTACTCCACATAGGTCCCATAACCCCAAGAATAAACTCCAGAGTTGAAAGAGCTGGGGGGGGGGGGGAACGTTTGGAAGATCCATGATCCAAGAGCTAGATGCAACCCATAATATGCAAACTGTTTTCTAACACACTGGAAGCAGTTTCTCTAAAGAAACATGATTATTTGCTCCCGGGGGGGGGGGGGGGGGGAGTCTTGGCTTGTAATGAGAAGGGCTTTACTGCACTAGCCAGTTTCTGTGCTCTTCTCGTTACATAACTTTGGGACAAAATGGAGCATGGATGCACATTTGGGTACTGCAAATAAATCTGACTGGACTGTATGTGCAAGGAAGAGTTGGCTTAGTCACCTCAGTAATGGGGACCTCCTTTCTAACACATGACACCTTCTAAACAGTTCTTCACTTTTTTACCCACTCCCACTCAGCACTAACAAAAGCCCCCCCTCCCTACACTTGAGACATAGAGAGCTGTCACAGGAGTCAGTTTAAAATTACTTGGATACAGACCAAGTTATATTTAGGTATTCATACTATTCTTTGAAAGGAAGAAAAAGAATTTCCTGCCAGATATTTGTTTTTCTTTTCTGAATGTTTCTTTAGGACTAATTAAACAGCATTAGACTGATAATTTAATGACATTTCAAAAGGCAAGCAACTCATAGGTCTAAAAATAATGAATGCGCATACAAAGATATATATCCAAACAGGAACAGATCCCACCTTCACGGTCTGTAGGCTGATACTAGCATTTACAGGGCTACATCAGAGGGTATTTGGGCCCTATGTTGACTCATATTTCAGAGCAAAGAAAGGGGGCCACACCAAGGCAAATGAAGAAGAAAAAAATGAAATGGTGAAAAGGGAAAAAAATCTTTTTTTTTTTTGTAAAGAAATTTTTATTTTTCAAAAAAAAACACATCAAAAATAATACATTTACCTTATACAAATCCCTTTTTCCATATTATATAACATTTTGTTCTATTTGTACATTCTATTTTTATCTTGTTTTGGTGGTTTCCCACCACCTCTGAAGCATAACACATTTTCTATTTTATTCAAAATAGTAATACTTATATCTATGTTTCATTTCTGGTAACGGTTATATATCTTTAAAATACTTATACACCAATTCTTATTTTCTATACTCTTATGTATTTCTAAATAAAAACAGCTTCATTGTCTAATTTTAACTAAAACATTCATATAATATATTTCTATTCCTTTATGCTATTATAACCATGTATAAATGTAGTTTTTCATATCCCAGTATTTTTCAACATATTCTTTCAAATCTTTCCAGTCTTCTAGAAAGGTCTCTGAGTAGAGATTATTCAATTTTCTAGTCCATTTATCCATTTCAGCCATATATAACAGTTTTTTCAACCATTCCCACACCTCTGGTATTTTTTCCTTTTTCCAATTTTGTGCATACACCATTCTTGCTGTTGTAATCATATACCATATTATTGTCCTTTTCTTTACATTTATCTCTTCTAGTTTAAGTCCTAGCAATAACATTTCAGGCAACTTCTTAAATGTACATTTCAAGATTTTTTCCATTTCTGCATGTATTTTTGACCAATAAATCTTTGCTTTATCACAAGTCCACCACATATGATAAAAAGAACCTTCTTTCTTTTTACACTTCCAACATTTGTTAGACATATTCTGACCAATATTTGCAATTTTTTCTTTTTACACTTCCAACATTTGTTAGACATATTCTGACCAATATTTGCAAATTTTTTTGGTGTCATATACCATCTATACATCATTTTAAAACAATTTTCTTTTAAGTTATAACACGTAGATATACTCATAGCATTTTTCCATAAAAATTCCCAAGATTCCATTTCAATGTCTTTGTTAAAGTTTATCGCCCATTTTACCATTTGTTCTTTTACCATTTCATCTGCATTAAACCATTTTAGCAAGACTTTATACATTTTAGAAATCATTTTTTCCCACCTTCCTCCCAAACTTGTTCTATTTCATTATTTTTTTCCCCTGAAAACGTGTTTTTTATCACTTCTATACAAATCATATATTTGTCTATATCTTAACCAACCATAATCAAAGTCAATCTGATGCTGCTCCTTCAGTTTGAAATCTTTGCCATGTCTTATTAATACGTCTCTATACTTCAGCCAATCTTGTCCTTTATATCTTGATGTTGGATGTAAGACTTCTGCGGGTACAATCCACATGGGTATCTCTTCTGAAAAAAAGTTTTTATATCTTGTCCACGTATCCATTAGTGTTCTTCTCAAATAGTGATGTTTAAACATATTGTCCATTTTTGTTTTGCCATAATACAAATATGCATGCCACCCAAATCTACAATCATGACCTTCCAGGGACAATAACATTCTATCTTGTAACATAGTCCATGTCCCTACCCAGGTCAAACATATTGCATCATGGTATAACCTTAGATTTGGTAGTTGAAACCCTCCTCTTTCTTTGGCATCACACATTATTTTCATCTTAATTCTTGGTTTTTTCCCTCCCCACACAAATTTAGACAGCTCCTTCTGCCAACATTTGAATGTTTTTACATCTTTCACAATTGGAATAGTTTGAAACAAAAACATTAATCGTGGTAACACATTCATCTTGACCACCGCAATTCTACCCAGCAATGACAAATTCAATACATTCCACTTTTTAATATCCTGCATAATTTGCAACCATAATTTTTCATAATTATTTTTATAAAGATCAATATTTTTCATAGTTAGGTTTACACCCAGATATTTTGTCTTTTTCACCACCTCACATTCTGTAAGTTTTTGTAACTAGTTTTGTTTCTTATTTGACATATTTTTGCACATTACTTTCGATTTATTCTTATTTACATAAAATCCTGCTAAGTCACCAAACTCTTTTACTCTCTGTAACAAATGTGGTAATGTGAATAAGGGGTCTTCCACTATAAACATCACATCATCTGCAAAGGCCCTATATTTGAAAGAAAAACCTTTAGTTGTTAAGCCTTTAATATCTTTGTCTTCCTTCACATTTAACAGTAGAACTTCTAAAATCCAAATAAATAGCAGCAGTGAAAGTGGGCATCCTTGTCTTGTTCCTTTTTCAACTTTAAAATCGTCTGTCTTTTCGGTATTAATTATTAATGAGGATTTCTGTTCTTTATATATTGCTTTAATGAAGTTAAGCATATATTCACCAATCTCAAGATGTTCTAAAACTTCAAACATAAAATCCCAGTTTAAATTATCAAACGCTTTCTCTGCATCTAAAAAGAAAAAGCCCACTTCCTTTTCAGGATGTTTGTCGTAGTATTCTATAGCATCCACTACTACTCTTAGATTGTCCCTTATTTGTCGATTAGGTAAGAACCCTGCTTGTTCTGTTTGTATAGTCTCTTTAAGGTGCTCTTTTAGTCTATCCGCTATAATCTTAGCAAAAATCTTATAATCATTATTCAGTAAAGAAATCGGTCTATAATTCTTAACATTGGTCAAATCTTGATTTTCTTTCGGGATCAGTGAGATGGATGCATCTTTCCAGGTTTCTGGTACCTCTCCAGTAACTCTTATATCGTTCATCAATAGCAGTAACACCAGTGAAACTAACTCCTGTAACGTTTTGTAGAACTTCGCTGTAAATCCATCCGGTCCAGGTGCTTTACCTAATTTTGAGTCATTTATTGCATTTTTGATCTCTTGTAATGATACTGGATTATTAAATAGTTCTTTAATTTTCTCTGTTGGTTTTGGTAACTTTAATGTTTGCAGGTATTCTTTAATCTTTCTTCTGTCTTTGTTTTCCTTCTTAAAAAGTTTTGCATAGTATTTAAAAAATTCTCTTTTTATTCCTTTGTTATCTATTATCTCAATATTATCTCTTATCACTTTAGTGATAAATTTATTTTCACGTTTTTTCTTTAATTGCCATGCTAAGTATTTTCCGGGTTTATTTGCACCTTCAAATGCTTTTTGTTGAAACCAACATAATTTGACTTGGCAAGATTAGCTTGTTTGAATGCACTAATTGGTGTTTGATTTGGAAAACAAGATAAAATCGATCTTTTTTAAAGAGGCAAAACGGACCGCGGACTAAGATCGAGAGCAGCTACATGGTCCTCTCCTACAATGGCAGCAAAAAAAGAAAAAGAGCTACTAGCCGTTATGGAAGCAATGGAAAAGAAAATGTTAGACGCTATAGGAGAGGTAAATGTTAAAATGAATAATATAGCGGCTCAAGCAGATAAAAATTTCATGGAATTAAAAGCAGAATTTCAAAAATTATCCACAAGAACACAAGATATAGAAACTAAAGTAAAAGAACTGGAAGAAAACACCCATAAGACAATGAGAGAGAACGAGAGGATGGAAAAGATGATGCATTATAAAGATATGCAAAATCATTTGAGATTTCGAGGGATCGAGGAAAAATTGAATGAGGACATTTTTACAAGAATGCAAGAAGCAATAGCAGATTTTTTACAACAGGAAGAAGTTGTTAAAGAACACATGGATCTTGTTTATAGAGTTAATTCTACATATGCAAGAGACAAAAACATACCAAGAGATGTGGTTGTCCAATTTTCAATGAAAAGAACAAAAGAACAAATCTACAGGAAGTGCTTTACTGACCCTTTTGTAATAGATGGAAAGAAAATCATAGTAATGAAAGAATTGCCTAGAGCAATACTGCAAGAAAGGAAAAAATTCAAGCGTCTGACGGATAAACTGAAGGAGAAAAAAATCAGATTTCGTTGGGAAATACCTCAAGGACTAAGCTTTTATTATGGCAACTCCAGAGTAGTGATTAAAAGCACAGAAGAAATGTATGCATTCCTGGGAGAGAATAAAGATGATTTTGGAGATATTTAAGAATATATCAAAATGGATTACAAAATACTTACATGGAATGTAAATGGACTAAATTCACCCCAAAAACGTAGAATGGTAGGTCATTGGTTGGAAAAACAAAAATGTAATATAATTTGCTTGCAAGAAGCTCATCTTAAAAAACAAGACCATAAATATTTAATAAGGAAAAAATTGGGAGAAGAATTTTATTCTTTAGCAAGCAACAAAAAAAATGGTGTTGTAACATATGTCAAAAAAGATTTGGAACCTAAAGTATTATTTAAAGACAAAGATGGAAGATATTTAGCTATTGAAATTTTACTGCAAGGATTGAAAACTTTGATTGTGAACATTTATGCTCCGAATGGAGCTAAAGAAAATTTTTTTAAAGAACTTCAAATGGAATTGGACAATGTAAACTATGATCAAATTATGATGTTAGGGGACTTCAATGGAACTGTAGATAATAAACTAGACAGGCGCTCTAAAAGAAAGGATGAGACGTTAGGGAAGCTTCCAAAAATTTTTTTTGAACTGATAAAACAAGAAAAGTTGGAAGATATTTGGAGGAAAGCTAACCCACAAGGAAAAGATTTTACCTTTTACTCTAACAGACATGACTCACATTCAAGAATTGACATGATTTGGATGACTACTAACCTAACCTTTAAGACAAGAAAAGTGGAAATTTTACCCAGAATAATCTCAGATCACAATCCGTGTTTATGGACAGCTGGGCAGGTTAAAAAACAAAAGAGATGGAGAATAAACAAGGACTTATTAGATAATCAAGAAATAATTAAAAAATTACTTGAAGGAACAGACCTATACTTCCAAGTAAACATGCAGAAAGAAGTTAAAATTCAAACCGTATGGGATGCATACAAAGCAGTGATGAGAGGACTATTGATATCGCTAAATGCTAAAGATAATAAAAAGAAAAAAGAGCAATATGAAAATATTCTACAAGCCATTAAAACAAAGGAAGAAGAACTGAAGAAGAAACCAGGGAAAAAGAAACTGCAAAAGGAAATTTGGATGCTACAAGACCAAGCAAAAGCCATTTTGAACCAAGAGATGTACTGGAACTTAAAAAAACTTCAACAAAAGGGAAAAGAATCTTTAATAACTATACAACTCCTCTGCGTTTCATACACAGCTTCATCAGGGGGAATTGTTCAGCTTCAATGTATGCATGGGAACGATACTAAAAAGAATCAGAAAGATTCTCCCTGATGAAGCTGTGTGTGAAACGCAGAGGGGTTGTATGTTATTAAAGATTCTTTCCCCTTTGCACTATTTTGTGTTTTTTTCTTCTTCATACTCTAGGGCCCCATATAGGCACATAGCAAAGTCTTCTCCCAGCATTCAGATCACCCCTCCATGTATAAAAACACATCTTTAACTTACCTTTCTTGTTATTTTCTCTTGCTGTAGCTCTAATATGTATAGCAAGAAAAACTGGGGTGATTCAGAAGGATGACTCCAGATATTGACCATCCGTGCTGGACTGGAGTCTCATCCTTAAATATAGAATAAAAGATTCATTATTTTCCATTGACATTTCAGGGAAAAGAATGAATTGTCCTGTTGGTCCTAAATATCCTGGAAAGGGGTAGGGGGTGGCACATGCATAGAGAGTTAATGATTCCATCTATCAGGCTTATAAAATAAGCAGTTTCATTGTGTGTTGTCCTACTGAGAGGAAAATAAGTAAACAAATATCTTCACACAGAGAGACACACTTTTGTGCCTCCATGCTCATCTGGGAAGATACTGCAGTTTTCTTTACATTTATAATGGACAAATGACACTGATGAAAAGCAGTCTGGCTGGTGACTTTACTAAAATGAGAGGTTGGATGACTCATCTTGGAACCTGCAGAATTCCCTCTTATAAACATCATCTCCCATGATAGCTATCCACTCATTAGTCACCACCAATGAAACTGATTTCCCGAACATCAAAGAGAAAGGGCTACTAGAAGTGACTTGTTAAAAGTAGCCTTTTCTGTTTGTGCTTGTTACAGGTAATCCTAGAAGCCCAGAAGAGAAATAAGGTATTGACAAAATTCCCTGTTTACTGTTTGTTTGGCAAGCTATTCCATGTCTGATTGCTCCAGCGCACCCTCATGGCCTCGGAATGGTCTGATCAGGCCATCCCGACTCCGTGCCGTTGTTCCCCCCCTTTGCAGTATGCACATCACTGCACTCTCCATGGGGAGACCTCAGTCCAGAGATGCAATTCATCGATTCCTCATTTAAGAGCATTGAAAATATACGGCAAAAACAAAAACAAAACCCCTGACTCACCCATGGTGGCGTCTGATCATGCAGTGGCGGCTTCAAAAGACTGTGATCGCACAACTGCAGGTCAATTTCCTCTGGAGGGAATAGCCTCGTTCCCCCCCCCCCCATTTTATCTGGCATGTGTGACCGCAACCCTATTAACTTATTACAGTTGTTGCTTGCCGTTCCTCTACAGAGCTTAGGACACTGTCCTCAGGTGTTCCCCCCTCCAATTTCACACTTGTAAACACCTTAGATCCCAGGGTATGAATGGACCACAGGTTCCCTAATGCATTTGCTGCCTAAGTAGAACTTTTTTTTAAAATAAAATTTTTATTGCTTTTTCTAATATCTACATCTAAACGCTATTTAATATGCTACATATATCTTATACAGAGAATACTTTAAAAATGCTTAATTATATCTGATTATATAGAAAAAACTGAAGCATTAATAAAACCATGGTTAACTACAGATTACATTGTTACTGTTTCTACTATAAAAGCTATTTGGCAAGTATGCATACTTTAAAGAAAGCACTTAATAACATGGCTTATACATCATATTAGTGCACATGCTTAATATAACGATTTAAAAAAAAATCATTTCTTCCTTTGTCCTCTTCTTGTCTTCTTGGTCTCAACTTGTACTTTTGGGGCTGCCGCCCCTTTTTCCGAGTCTGAAATATCTTCATCGCTTTTAGAACCATCGAAACCGTACATGCTTTCTTGCAAAGCTAGCGAGTCATCTGAGTCTCTGTCTTTTTTCTTTTCTTTATCAATTTCCAGAATTTTTTTTGCTTGTTCTACAGAGTCAATCTTATATTTCTTGTCTCTGATGCTGAAGCTTAGTCCCTCTGGAATATTCCAACGATACACAATAGACTCAGACTGAAGCCACGTTGTTAACTTTCTATAGGCTTTTCTTCTTTTCCTTATTTCAAACGGTATGTCCTTCAAAACTTTCACCTCTTCTTCTTGGATCTTCAGAACAGCTTTGTTTGTGGTTCTTAAGATCACATCCCTTGTAGATTTTTTGGAGAACCTTATCATTATTTCACCAGGCAGGCTTTTCTTTTTAATATATTCAGGATAGGTCCTATAAACCATATCCATGTCGTTTTTTATGTCCGCTGCTTTTAAGCCTGTTACTGGTTCCAGTGCTTCACTTAGCATAGTTTTGAGGTCTTCTCCTTTTTTTTCTGGTACGTTCTGAAGTCTTAGGAAGAAATTTGATCGTTCCATCTGCATTTTTAAGATCGAATCTTGTTGAAGAGCCTTCTCTTTTTCCGCTTTTTGTAGCCTTGAGTCTTGATTTTTAACTGACTTTTTAACTTCCATGAGGTCCAGCTGCAGCTTCTCTGTGGCCTTATTTGATTCTTTCAGTTCCATCTGCATTTTATCCATCTTAGTGTTGAGAGACGTCATTTGGTCCACTAGAGGTCGCAATAATGAGGAGAACACCGTGGTCATCTCTGTGGTATCGACCTTTGCACTCGGAGCTGTACTTCCTAGTTTGGGGGAAGGTTTCGATTTCCCCGCCATTGTTGAGACTACGCTGTTGTTTACGATTAGATAAGATGCGCAAAGAAAGCAGTTTTCTTAACGGCACTAAAATCGTTTTCAAGCTTATGCCTTCAAGTATGCGATACCACCTGCAAGCAGTTCGTAGGAGCTTTTGTTTTCTCAGTAACGCCGTGGGATCAAGCCTCGTAAGTATGCCGATATGTACGAGAGGGGGGGTTCACTCCACCCGCCGCTTTCCCGCTAAGTTCTGCTTAGTTTTACTTCGAGACTCACTTTTTCACCGTGCATATCTGGGATCTTGTGCTTCTCTACTTCATATTCTCTGCTGCTTCACGGTTTGCGCTGCTGCCATTACGGCTCCGCGACGGGGGAACCTACGGGGGTGATGAGGGGGATCTCGATCTCGCGGTCGCCACCACAGAGAGAAATCCCCGCTCGTGCCACCCCAGGCAGAGCCCCCTCACTGGGGTCTCTGGGGGCTCGGCACCTGTCCAGAGCCCCTTCTTCCTGTCAGGCACGGATCGCTTCCCCCGCTGATGTGGAGGGACGCGTCCGCCATTGCTCGCAAGTCTTCCGGAAGTCGCTGCCTAAGTAGAACTTTGACTCTGGGTTTTCAAAGTCCTGTTGGGGCTGGTCATATACAAGCAGGGTGGCAGTCTCAGTTCCAAAAGCTCACCTTCTCAGATTCTTAAACTACAAATGAGATGAATCCCTGTGCTTGTCACTTTGTAAAAGAGACTAGATGAATACATGGAGTTGGTAATGAGGGAGAACTTCAAACTGGGTGAATTTATTTAAATTATGAACTTTTGACTTGAGTCCAAACCAGCTGAATCTGGATCTAGCTCAAAATGGGACTTACCCCAGACCAGCCAGCCCTCCCTGACAGTAACCTGCTTTCCCCAAGCAAAATACTTTGGGCATGGAGTGACAAGTAGCAAGACACTGGACCGAAATCCCATGTTGCCTGGTGTGCAAAATGGAAATGTTACATCTAAGGAATGTTGTTTCCAGTTTAGATTTTGTGCCTGTCTAGTATTCCCCCCTTCCCAAAAGTCACCACTTTAAAGAGGGGTCCTTGGGAAGGAACTGACAGGAAAGAAAATTTTCTTTACCCATTGAGAAGAAACTTTTCCGGTCAAAGGCTTTTTAAAACCCATGTTTTGAGCCTTCACCAGAATTTTTTAAAATTGAGGTTTCAGGTGCACATTTGTGTCAGTCATCATTAATTACATGGAAGATAGATCTGCTAATGCTTAATAGCCTAGATACCACACAAGCCATCCTTCATTTTCAGAGACACTATTATTCTGAGCAGACGACATTGAGGGTTAATAATAAAGGATAGATATTATACCTTTCTTGTGAACTGTCTGAGGCATTTATTTATTCACAGAGTGATTGCTGTTAGGCAAATCATTGGACTGAACCTACGAGTCAAATTGTATGCTTCCTGTGGACAACTGTTCTGTTTTGTTCAAAGAGCCCTGTGCTCTTTTTTCTTCTGAGTTCTCTGTGTCTCACACCAGATGGAATGATCTTCTCTCACACAAGGTAAAAATCTCATACCAGATGGAGCTATATTCTCTCACACTAACAGACAACATCCCTACATGTTACTCACTGTATTATTACACTGTATTATTACAGTGCTGGTCTCCTTGCAGTGATTTGGAAATAATCATAGATCAATGGTTGCTAAGTAACTCATAAGAAATAAGAAGAGCCCTGCTGGATCAGACTGATAGTCCATCTAGTCCACCATCCTGTCTCACACGGTGGCCAACCAGTTCCTCTGGATGGCCAACAACAGGGCATAGAGGCCTAGGCCTTTCCCTGATGTTGCTTCCTGGCTCTGGGATTCGGAGGATTAGTACCTCTGAATTTGGAAGTTCCCCTCAGGCACCTTGAATCTATCTAATCCCCCTTTAAAGCTGTTTATTTTTGTGTATCACTACATCCTCTGGCAGTGAATTCCACATTTTAATCACTCTCTGTGTAAAATAGTATTTCCTTTTGTCTGTCCTGAACCTACTGCCTACCAGCTTCATTGGATGCCCTCGAATTCTAGTATTTTGAGAAAGGGAGAGAAGTTTCTCTTTGTCAACTCTCTCCACTCCATGCATAATTTTATAAATCTCTATCATGTCCCCCTTAGTGGTCTCTTTTCTAAACTGAAAAGTCCCAGACTCTTCAGCCTTTCCTCATATGCTAGGTGCTCCAACCCTCTAATCATCTTGATTGCCCTCCTCTGTACTTTTTCCAGCTCTACAATGTCCATAGCTCCAAGGAGAAGTTCAGCACTAAGAAGAAGGGGAGCAGGCGTCATCATTACCCTGAGGTGGGGCAGCTGCTGGGGCCCAGGGCTCTTGGTAAGACCCAGCGTTACTGACCCCCATACACACACCCATACACCTATCTGCCACATGTCTTCGTGCCCTTCTTTGGCAGCTATGGGGTGTGTATGGGAGGTGAGGGTCTAAGGCAACTGCCTTCTAGACTGAAGAATGTCCAGTCCCCTATTCTGGCTGCTTCTATATGTTCTTTAAACCCCAACTGCCCACAATCAAATAAAAAGGGGAACAGAAACTTTGAAGAAAGTATTGGTAGCGTGTGAGCTGCGTGCTCCCTCCTGGTCTCTTATTTGGAAACCTGTTAGACCAAAGGCTGTGATTACTGAAGAGGTAAATAAAAGTCACTTTTTCTTAGATATTTGACTTGACAGAAAAGACACAGATGGAGATGACCAACAAAGATTAGTTTAACAGAAAACAAAGTATTTAATAAGAAAATGGTATGTGTGGATGGCTTCATTACATTAAATAAAACTGGCTTTCAAGTAAAGTAAATAAACCCTGAAGAGAGATTTGATTCCCCTTTCTCTGGAAGAGGTTACTTCAACAGGTTCAAGGCTGCTCTTTTCCCACATAGATCCTGTTTCTACAGAACCTACACACACCAGTTATTTATTCATGTATTTATTTGATTTGTGGTGGCGCAGTGGTTAAGACGCTGAACTGCAGACCAGCAGGTCAGTAGTACAGCAGTTTGAGACCCGAGTGCCGCTTGATGGCGTGAGCTCCCATCTCTGGTCCCAGCTCCTGCCAACTTAGCAGTTCAAAAGCAATAAATTGCAAGTAGATAAATAGGTACCACTTTAGTGGGAAGGAAACAGCGTTCCGTGTGCCTTGGCATCTAGTCATGCCAGTCACATGACCATGGAAACATCTTCAGACAGTGCTGGCTCTTCAGCTTGGAAACAGAAATGAGCACCGCCCCCTAGAGTTGGATTTGACTGGCTTTTGAGCAAGGAAAACCTTTACCTTTACCCCTGCATGCAGGGCTCAGGGCAGTGAACAACATTTCAATAAATACAATTACAAGTAGGATTAAAACAGTTAAAACAATAAGTTCTGCAACTATTCCAGATGGCACTTAAATGACCAATTTATGTCCTTATTCCATGCGGGAGAGAAGAGATGGGGGAGGCCAAGCCTGATGAAAAACCATTGCTGTCCTCAACTGTAGGTCTGATGGAACATCTCTGTCTTACAGGCCCTGTGGAACTGCTATAGGTCCCACAGAACACAGATGTTCCACCAGGTAGAGAGTTCCACCAGGCCAGCACCTGGGCCAAAAAGGCCCTGACTCTGGCTGAGGACAGCTGGATGGCTCTCAGGCCAGGGATCACCAGGAGGTTCTTCTCCCCGAGCGTAATACTCTTCTGGGGGTATACCAGGAGAGGCAGTCCCGTAGATAGGCTGGTCCCAGACTGTTTAGGGCCTTAAAGGTTAATACCAGAACCTTGAACCTGATCTGGTATTCAGTCTGGAGCCAGTGCAGCTGGCAAAGTAGTAGTTGAATGTGTGCTGACAATTGTCAGAATCTGCTAATTCAGACATAATGTTATTCATGCCTGTACCTTCAAAGTAGCATATGTCTCTCTTTTTCCATGTAACTATTATGTATTAATGCTTGGCCAGACCGGGAGGCTGTAGTCAGTAAGGCGGGAGGGTGACACCAGTGAAGTATGTGAACAAGGAGGCCTCACATCCCTGCCTCCGCATTCCAGCTGCCCCAGCAGGAACTTCAAGGGAGGATACCTCTCATCTCTTATCACATGCAAAAGCCTTGAGGCCATTGATTGTTATGTGAACTGGTAACATCTGAGGGGTCTGGTTTGGGAAAGGAAATTTACAGCTTGACACCTCACTCTTTTCCTGTGAGAACCAAACGGCCAGAACACCTCTGTGCCCGCCAATTTTCCCTTAAGGTGATTGGCTACCTATGGGTAATTCAAACTCCTTGGAATGGTATAATAGACCTGCTTGTATTATCTGTCTCATCTCTGACAATAATCCGAGACGCTGTACTAATGTAGAGATTGGAAATAAAGAACTGTGGTTAACCAACCAAGATCTGATCCTTGACTACTTTGAGCAGAACTCTCACAACAATAGGGTTCCAGTAACAACTTGGGCTTCTGCATTCTGGACCAATTGTAGTTTCCTGGTCAGTCTCAATGGTAGCCCTGCATAGAGTGAGTAGTTACAGTAGTCTAACCTGAAGGTGACCATTGCCTGGATTACTGTGGCTAGGTCAGGGTGAGACAGGAAGGGGGCCTAATCTGGTGCAACTGAAGGAATGCCAGTCTGGCAACATTTGTGATCTGGGCCTCCATAGATAAGGAGGCATCCAGAAGCACACCCAGGCTCTCTGCAGTCGGCACCAGTTAAAGATACACTGTCAAGAACTGGGAGTTTACACCCCAGCCCTGAAATACACACACACACCCACTCAGCCACAGAACCTCCAGCTTTGACGGATTCAGTCTCAGTTGGAATTTACTGCCACAGGAAGTGTTGGCAGCTACAAGCATGGACGGTTGCAAGAGGGAATTAGATAAACATATGGAGCAGAAGTCCATCAGTGGCTATTAGCCACAAAGTGTAGATAGGAACTCTCAGTCTGGGGCAGGTGATGCTCTGTATTCTTGGTGTTTGGGGGGGGCAACAGTGGGAGGGCTTCCTGCCCCCACTGCTGGACCTTCTGAGGGCACCTGGTGTTTTTGGCCACTGTGTGACAGAGTGTTGGACTGGATGGGCCATTGGCCTGATCCAACATTGGCTTCCCTTATGTTCTCTTATGTTCTTAACTGGCTCAATTTCAACCATCCAACCACTATCTCCAGACCTTCAGCCAAAATAGCTGGAGTGGTGTCCATCCATCAACAGATACAGCTGGGTGTCATCCACATACTGATGGCAACCCAGCCTGAAACTCTGCACCAGCTGGGAGTGGGTCAAAAATTCATGGTTGACTGTGTTGAATGCTGCTGTCAGATTTAACAACAGCACCGATCCACCTCAATCCAGCTGCCTTCAAAGATCATCTGTGAGTGCGATTGGCACTGTCTCCATCCCATGGCCAGGGCAGAAACCAGACTGGAATGGGTCTAGGGCTGACGTGTCCTCCAGGAAACTTTGGAGCTGTTCCACCATAGCTCTCAATTGCCTTGCCCAGAAATGAGAGACTCTAGACTGGGTGGCAATTGGCAGGATCCGTAGGGTCCTTTAGGAGAGGTGTTACCATGGCCTCTTTTAATCCCCCCATAGACCCCTGAACAAAGAGACAGGGGCCCCCATATTCCCTCACCACTGGCTTTAGGACTGATGGGTTCTTAACAGGAAGGATGGGCCCTTAACAAGATGCTTATTTGTTGAACTAAAATAAGCTTTATTTCTTTTTTTTTACTAAGCTGATCCCAAAACCCTAATTAAAAGTCAAATAAAATCCTGGCTAAGCTCCTGGTCCTGTCCAAAGGGGTGGGGGATTCACCCCACTTAAGCTGAGTTTGGCTCACAGCCTCCCCTCCAGAGGAGTTCCATGGGCTCTGATTATCTGACCATCACTTGGATTTGCATGAGGCCTAAATCATAAGGATTGGTTCAGAGCCCTGGAGGAGAGGCAGGATGGTTAAGGATGATTGCCATGCTTTCCATACTCAAGCATTTGCAAGCACTCCACCACCAATGCTCCTAAGCATCTCTGCGTTGATGGGATATGGCAGGCAGTCACAGTAGCAGCATTCCTGATGGCCACATCAGCAGCACTACATCAGCATGGACCAGCCCATGCTGTCAGGGAGAGGACATGAATGTGATTCAGGTGGCGGTGGTGGGAGGGGCTTGTGAACCAAGTTATGTGCCCTGAAATGTTCAGTGTTAAAGAAAATAAACAAGTTAAGGAAACTGGGTATTTATGATTTCTCCACTATGCTGCAGTGGCCAACAACACCCACCCAAAGTGCATCCTGTTTGAGGAGATATCGTTGTTCCCATCAGGGGCATCGAGTTTTAAAATCACCAGGGGGGAGCGGGGACTCGTGCGCGCATACTTTGCACATGCGCACGCCGGGACCATGTCCCTGCCCCCGCTGCCTTCCCCCCTGGCCTGGCCACTCCTGCTTCCATCCCTCCCTCCATCCTCCAGGGGCCAGCTGGGCATTTGCTTAGCTGGCCCCTGGACGGACAGAGGGAGGTAGGGACGGAGGCAGCCAGGCCGGGGGGGGGGGGGGGAGAGACACACACAGTGGTGGCGGCCCTAGGAAAGGCCCGGGGGCGCGCAGCAGCAGCTGCTCAATTTTCGGGGGTGGCTCGAGCCCCCCTGTAGTTGACGCCTATGGTTCCTGTTAAATAAGAAGTTATTAAACCAGTACTTACTTTCTCCATATCACACTGAGGAAAGAGGGACATGCTCTGGCTCAGGGTGTCTGAGTGCCCTGCACAACCTGGTATGCTTGGACTTCCTCCTGGTGGGCCTGTTCTCTTGGCTCACCTATGTAAGGTTCCTTATCCCAGTTACAGTGGTGGAGCTGAGGGAAAGATGTTCCTATCCAGAGGCAAGGTACTGATGAGGGACCTGAGAAAACAGGCGGCATCTATATGCTACACTTGTAACCAAGTTCGTACTCTCGAGGCATGAGGAAAGAGTGATGAAGTTCCATGCTGTGCATCTTGGTATGTGAGCTCTGTTCTTTTGCTAGAACTTATATGTATCATGTGTCCGACTCCTTACTGCAGAGAAAGTCAGAATTGTATCCTCCTTGGTGTAGAGCAGGGGCTGCCATCTAGGGCTTGCCATTTTCTGTAATGGGTTGTTTTAGCTTCCACCGCCTATTTTGTAGGTCCTGTTGTGCTGGGTCAGAGAGAGGAAGGAGAGCACTCTGATTGTAATAGTTCTGCTGGACATCATGGCTGCAATGTGGCTTATGTTTCCTGTTCCTGTTGCAGAGGGTTTTGCTAGCACAGAGTTCTGTCAGTGTTATGCTCCTGTAAATTTCCTGCACTTTGTTCTGTTGCTCCAAGGCTAGTCAAAGGTTTATCCCATCCCATGGGCATTATTTGAAGACAAGAGCTCTCTGTCACTCTTTCCTTGCTCTTTGTGCATAATGTAATTCACCACATTCTCTTATCTTCCAACTAATAAGAACGTTAGAATAAACTCAGGTTGCAATAGTTTAATCACTAATTTCTACTTCTGTTCTCTTTGAAGAAAACAACAGCTTCCAATGACATCACACTGATGAAACACGACACTCAAGGCAGCGCAATCCCACTGTTTGAGTTGGACATCTAGCTTACTTCACCTTATCAAAATTCTAGCAGGTTGGGGGGGGGGGTGCTTTCTGTTATCTTCGCTTTTGGTTTGGTGCCTTCCTGTAAATATTTGGCTAAGAATGTAAGAAGCAGTCATATCATTCTTTCTTCCTTGGTATTCACTCAGCCTAACAGCAGCTTCAGGTTAATATCTTTGTGCAGAAGCACAGGGTTCAGGCTATTTTGCTCAGGGGGATAAGCTCTAGATAAACAACAACAAACCATTTGAGCAACTCAAAGAGTATCTGAGACCAGGCCTGCATAAGTGATGACCCAATAAGTCTAATAGCAGCCCACTATTTTCGGTGACCTGCAAGGTGCTTGAGAACCCTCCTACGCAGTAACAAAGCAAGCAATGTGTTATTAAAGTGGGCCATACTTTACAGCTCATAAGATTTAAAGCTTTTGTTTCCAGCTTCTCGCCTGTGGTGTCAAAAGCCGCTTGATGTGCAGACATTAGCAGGTGTTTACCCAAATCCCCATGCCATGAAGACTTCACTGATTGTATACTTACTTAACAACATAATAAATATTCAGCCAGCTGGATAAGACTTTTTACAACCAAATATTCCCTCTACTACTTTTCTTATTTTTTTAATGATGTCCATTTGCTCTAATAGGTTTTACCTAATTATTTCTCTTTACTGTTCCCATAATCCAAGTATTTGAGGAATCCAGAAGGCTAGGAATGTTTTTTATACAATAGAATCAAAAGCTACATAGAGATCTGAGAGAGAGGAATGAAATGAAAGACCTAAAGGCCATCAGCACTTATAAAATGAAGGTTCTGGTAAGTGCTTGGACTTGAAAAATGTACAGCCCTAATTACCATAAGGTCATAAAAAGAGCCCTGCTGGAAATGTACACTGGGGGAAAAATCTCATAAATAAAAATAATAAAGGAGACTAAAGGGCTATCAAGGCCAGCATCCTGTTCCCAACCCAGATGCTTCTGGGAAACCCACAAGTAGCTCATGAAGGAAAGAGCCTTCCCTTGTGGCTTGCCCCCGAGTGACTGGCCTTCAGAGGTCTACTGACTCTGAACATAAGGGCTCCATTTAGCTTTCATGACTAATAGCTGTTGATAAATTATAGTCATGAATTTGTTGAGTCTTCTTTTAAAGCCTTGTGCACTATCACCACAACTTGTGTCAGCAGTTCCATAACTTATTTGTGCATTGTGTGGAGAAAGCGCTTTCTTTTATCTGTCCTGAATCTAGTGGATGACTCTGAATTCCAGGATTACGAAAGATGGGGTTTTTTTTATCTGTCCAGTTTCTCTACAGTACTTATAACAGTTTTACAATCTTACATAAATCTCTATCATGTTCTCTTTTAGTTGCCTTTGCTTTTCTAAACCAAAAAGCCTTCAAAACTTTAGCCTTTTGTTACAAAGGAGGTGCTTCGATCCTTTGATTGTGTTGGTTGCCTCTTTCTGCATCTTTTTTAGCTCTGTGATATCCTTTGTGAGACAAGGAGGGCAGATTGGTACATGGTAATCCAAATGCTGCCGCGCCATGGATATAACTTCTAATAGATATAACTTTTAATGCTTAGCATTAAGAAAGGAGGCTGTTATAGTTTTACAGCTGCAACTTGTTTCTGCTTCTTGGCACTGGTTTGGCTTTCACAAAGAATAAATATTTTTGAGAATCAATAATGACTTCTCAAGCACGGACAAAACACTAAAATACACTTACTGGGTATTTTATATTGCACTAGCAAGCACATTTGTTTGGAAAATATGTTCTGGAAAATGCTACATTGCAGAACTTATTTTTATGTCTGTTTGATATTATCAAAAGTTTTCTTCTTTTTACTTTTAGTTCTCCTTCAAACATTTAATCCTCCTTCAAGTCCACCAGCTGTAGTAGGTATAAAACTACTGCAACAATGTGATCTGGACCATCTGAACAGATTTTCCCTACCAAGTACTTACTGACAGATACCGGCAATGGCAAACACCTCTGAACATCTCTTCCCCTGAAAACCTTCTTGGTAGCCATAGGTCAGCTGCGACTTGGCATCATTTTCCACCACCACCACTTATCAACCCTCTTGATGATATGCCTGTCAGTTCCATCCACATCAAGCATGTTGGATAGAACTATGAGAAATCAGCTCTTATGTGGCTCAAAACATCTTAGAGCATAGTTGCATAGGACTTTCCTATGCTTGGAATAGAATTAAACTAGAAGTGCAGGAAGCTGAATCTCGAGTTGAGCAGAGTCCCTTTTGTCATAATACCTGAGGCATGTGACCAATCTAGGATGCCTTGGGGTTAGATCCAAACCTGTCTTTTGTTTGAGAAAAGAAGAAATTATTTTCACTAATTGCCCCTTCCTGCTGCAGATACCACATCATATCTCATGCTTTTTCTGAAAGTTACAAGATCTCAGGAGCAGCATTTTGGATGGAGCCAGAAAGAGAGGGCAGGAGAGATGCATACCACAAGCAAAACTCCACTTGGAAGATCCACCCCTCTGTAGTTCCCTCTGGCTTCTAGAAGGTCTAATGGAGATGACTGTGCCAGTAAGCACTACCCAGAAGCTCTTCTATTTAGAGACGTGTGTATGACACAGAAGCAACAAGCGTGTACTCTTTGGAGGCTGATTGTGGGAAGCCCACATAGCACTTGCACTAGAAGGTCAATTCACACGTAAAAAACTGTTTCCATGTATAAATTGTTCTTGTTGAAAAGGAGCGAGAATGTTTTATAATTGAAAGTATGTATTTTTATCTTGTCAGCTTTTAAATTACTTATTTACTCACATTTTAATAAGTGAACAAACTGTGGGTCACTTACTGTTTTTGCCCAAGAAATTATTTTATTTTTCCAATCCTAACCCGTTTCCTTCTCAGGTGGTTCAAATCCTTTGGGTTACTGAAGCTACCTATGTGAGTCATGAATTATTGAATTTAAAGTATAGATGCATCATGCAGCTATCAAGAAACCTTGTATGATGGACAGGTTAGGTTTCACCTCTCCTTAAGAGCAGCCAAAGGAAACTGATGGAATACTAGTGAGAGAGACAATGAAAGACAGCATCCTTCACTTGATGTGCACGTTGGTTCTTTGTGAGTTAATGATCATTCTCCTTATTTACTCCAAACTCACTAGCAAAGTCACTCGAAAGGAAGGTGAGCCTAAACGTACAGTGTGCCACCACATGTTATACATGTTATACACACAAACACATGCAAAAATTACTGAACATAATGGCAGCTTGTCGGCAAATGTAAGATAACCCTCTTATTATGGCATACCTTGAAAAAACCCAGTCTTACATTGAAATAAATAATGTGGACAATGGATTTCTAATTAGATCCCTAACTGGGCATCTGATCCAGAACACAATAGCAAAAGCACCAAATTCTAATGCTGTTACTGGTGTCCCCATAAGGACCCGCGCTGCTGCTGCATTCTGAACAAGCTGCAATGCTCCCTCTAAGCTGTGGAGTCTTGTGAGCAAAAATTCTGCTTTGTAAGCTACTGGCATTAAAGTTGTGCTTGAGTGATTTGGTTACTGCATAAATTAGTTTGCTCTGGAGCCATCCTTCCTGAGCTAAGACAAAAATGTGTGAGCTGTAGGCTAAAAAACTGTGAGCTACCTCACACTAACTTAGCTTAGAGGGAACACTGGCTGCAATGCTGCCCCACCCCCAGAACCCTCCCACTAGTTGTCAGCCCTACCCAACCCTATTCAAAGCTATACTGGAAGAGTGAGTATGGGTGCATTCAGACAGCTCTTTTGAACCACGCCAGGCATGAGTGGATTTAAAGTGCACGTCCAGACCTCAACATCTGGGAATTGTGCCACTTTCATTAGATCCCCGTCAGGGATCCATACTTAAAAGATAGTGCTTAAAGTCCAGTCTAAAGCTGGTCGATGGGCCAATGCCCAACTTTCCACCATCAGGTTATTTCACCAGTGCACAATCAGCCCGTAGGGATGGTCTCCAGGCTATCCCGAATGGCTGCCATTTTAAAAAACTCTTAGTGATGCACGCATAACCGCTTAAACAGATGGTGAGGCACATATGCACATAAGCACATATGCAGATATGCACATATGCGCATGCACAAACAGGATTTTTTAAAAAAAGCTGACTGCACAGCTCCTTAAGGTGGATGCCGTCTAGACAATCCACCGCAGAGTCACACGAGGTAAAGGGATTCACGGGGGAGCTGTCTGGTCATGCAATGCTGGATTAAAAAGATCTTGATCAAATTACAGCCGGGTCAATGACGGGATTAGCTGCGCATCTGAACGCATCTGAACGCACCCTATGATAGCTGTTAATTGTGTTTTAAGTACTAAAATGGAAGGTTCAAAAATTATACCTTCCTGCTTGTCCTTCCATTCAAATTAGAATTTAATTCCCTAAAACCAGGTATGTAGATGTGTGTGATTATTGTTTAGTGAGGGAAAAGGCACTCTGTACATACCCAGACTATTGTTTTCAACTGTTTATTCCTTAAAACATTTGTGCCCTGGATTTCTCACTCCCCCGATAGGAGGCCCAAAGTGTCACTGTTTGCAATCCTGGCATACAGAGCAGGACCTGTTGTTGGGGTGCCATTCTAGTTTAGATCTTTCTTGAAATAATTATTTATTTATTTGTACTGCTCACTATTAATTGGAATTTTTTTTTACTTTGTGTTATGTATTTATGCAGTCTCTGTGACTAGAAAGGGTTATTCTTCCCATCAAGAATGAGGGAGTACAGGACAGCAACTTTGCCATTCCAACAACAATAATATCCACACCTTTCTAAGCTAGATATATCTATTTGCTTTGGGGGAGGGGGTAGTAGATATTCAAAGAAAGTGATGTCAGTCATTCCAGCAGCACTGAACTCCACTGATCCTTGTTTGGCCATGTATCAGCATCTATGTCTTTCTCCACAATTGAAGCTTGGTTTATTAGGGCACTAGAAGTAAATTAAGTGATGCAGCAAAACATCCTTGAGTTATAGCATATGTAATAAATCTATTAACTGCAAGACAGTAAGTTCAGTGAAGAGAAAAAACAGGGGGAAAGTCTTATTGCCACCTGGATACTTGCTGTATATAGTAATATATGTGACAGGATATTCTCACCCGGGTCACCCCTAACCATATGACTGCTAATCCCAACAATTTAGGAAAGTGGTAGTTCCCTCAGGCCCAGGAGGAGGAAACCCCAGGTTTCTAACAAAAGATTCCCCCCTCTCACATTGAGAACAGCAGCAGAAAGATTGTCATTGGAATTAATAAGCATTTTAATAGGCAGTGTTCACAATATAAATGGAACCTGGAAACATATGTGCTGAAAATTCTTTTGTAGGAGAAGCTCCAGACATCTTGGCATTGGTTTACCACTCAGTTAGTACATTTGTCATAAATATGTTTTCCTATCTGGATATAGGGAAAACAAAAGACAGCAGGAAATATGAAGAGTACAAGGGCTATATTGAGTCATAAGTGCGATGTGCATTTTTAATGTCAATAAGAGCACAGCAAGAAAACAAACTTCATTAAAAGAGAATGAGATGAAATCCTCTCTTCCTAGTTGGCCCCCATTCCTCTCCTCTAGCTCACCCACCTTCCATTGCCACTGTATCTGTCCCCATCCTCTGCCACCATGCTGCCGATTTCTTTTCTCCCATTGGCTATTTCTTGCTACCTTTTTAAAAAAAATGTTTTTAGGGGATATCAGTTTGGTGTAGTGGTTAAGTGCATAGACTCTAATCTGGGAGAACCAAGTTTGATCCCCCACTCCTCCACTTGCAGCTGCTAGATGAACTTGGGCAAGCCATAGTTCTGGCACAGCTGTTCTTGAAAAAGAGCAGTTTCTGTCAGAGCTTTCTCAGCCCCACCTACCTCACATGATGTCTGTTGTGGGGAGAGGAAGGGAAAGGAGTTTGTAAGCTGCTCTGAGCCTCTGAGTGAAGGGTGGGGTATAAATCCAATCTCCTCCTTCTCCTCCTCCTCTTCTTCTTCCTCTTCTTCCTCTTCCAACATAATGCTAACCATGACCACTTAAGATCTTAGCCAGCCTTTTCTTTTCTATTCTGAAGTTTCATGTGCACACACATTGCTTCCCCATTTTCTCCCCTTTTAATTTCTAGGGGTTTTCTGCATTTACCCATGCAGAGTGTTGTTTGATAAGGGCTACCCCTCCACCTTCACTTTCAGAATCATTTATACTTAATCTGATTTTGCTCAGGTCCATTAATTTCTACCTAGAGAAGCTTGTTTCTTTCTTTATTGTGTCTGACGGTGTCAGTTTTAGTTAGTATACATTGCTGTAAAGATGCCTCAGCTAGGATCCCTTCTTCCATTTTATATCCCAACAAAGTTGGGATTTGTAGGCCTGGTGAGCCTGAGAACAAAAATTGTGTATACGTTTGAAATACATCAAAAATCCAGGATTGGGTCAATGATGGGGAAAGCAACACAAAATAATATGCAAAGAGTTCCAACAGGGAGGATATTGCTACAGAAATATGCATATGGACGGGACAGGAGGCCAATACTGTCAACAGATGCATATGACGTGGAAATGCTCAACAAAACCACAGTACTGCGGAAAGTTGTTAAACTGTGTTGGATCTAGTGATCCATGGATGCACGTATAATGTATCTTTCCCTTGTTCATGTTCTCTGCAGCAGTCCCTTCCAACAGCAGAGAGGTTGATTTCTGGGTCAAAGAATGTGTGTGGACCAACAGTCATGCAGGTCAGGGGGCTGTACTGAGGAGGGGGAAGGAGGAAAAACTGCAGAGCTGTTTCACTGGTGGAAGAGGAAGGTGAGATGATTTTGCCTCTTTCCTTTTCCTTAACACAGCCACCCAATCATGTCTTGGTCTACATGGGTCCCATGATCCCAGAAATCTATTTTCTCAGGGTTGAAGAAGGTGGGGAGAAGTGAAGGACCTGCATCCATCAGAACTTTCCAGTGACAGATCACTGGATCCAACCCACTATGTTGAACAAATTACTATGCACTCAGTGTCAAACATACTGCCTATATTGTTTTTATGGAATTGATTTTCTGCCACATTTATATGGTAAACATCACATTAAATTAGCCTTGTGTTAAGCAGTCATGAGTTTTGGCTCTGTGAAGGCAGCCATAAGTCTCCCAGGAGTTTTCCAGCATTGCTTTGCCATAGTTGTCATTTAACATAATGATGTGGGAAGTGGCTGAAAAATGATCCTGGGTGCATATATTTGTAATAAAAGGCGCAAGACCCAATCAAGATTCTCTGTAAATTAAAAGTAGTACGGGAAACTTTTGTAGTATTTTTAAATAGTCATAGTGGTATGAGAATAGGCAATCTGAAACAAAGGAATAGCATATAAGGATCTTGTATGTGGCTCAAATGTACATAATGACCCTCTGAACCTTTCAAAGATCTGCATGTCTGAACATTTAGAGGCATTCCCCAGTCTTTATTTTAGGAACACATTTTAAGAATGTGAATGGGGAATGTGTTCTTCCCAGGAGCTATTAGCGGTTTCGATTTAACTCAAAATGGAATTTGGTGTCATTGCCTAAATTTGAACATTTTGGCCAGTGTTTCTTGTGAATCAGCTCTACTCCTGAAACAGGATCTCCCTCAGCTGTGCCAGTTCAACTGTCAAGGTCAGCCAAACAAAACTCATTTGTGATGTCTTCTCACTTAACTAAGGGTCTGTATTTAATTTCTCTTTTCTTTTTACATTCAATAAATTGTGATAATTAATGTTTAATATCATTGATGTGGGGGGGGGGGAATAGTATATTTATCTCTAGAATATCAGTATTCACCAATTGCAGGATCCTTTTTTACTCAGAAGTATATTCTGTTGAGTTAAGCGAAGGCTGTTCCTTAAGATTGAGGCTCAAGTATCTAAACTCTTGCTTTGGGGTTTGCAATATGGAGCCTAAGGGTCCATCTACACATTAATAAGTTCTCATGTAGGTTGAGGAGAAACACAAGGACTTCGTATCATATGTGTGATGGTAGTTTTGTGCCTCCCAGACACACACTGGCTCTTTTCTGTTGAGACCCAGCATGCATTGGAAATTGGCTTTAGCCTTCCCCCACATTATATTTGTGTCCTCAGACCTCTCCATGGAGCCTCTATTGGATCCACGGTGAAACTTACCTACAGCAACATAAGCAGAGTTATTTTTACATTGGAGTGAATAGTGGCTCCATGGGCTGAAGCTCTCTTGATTTGGGCTCTCTTGTGCAGTCCCATTTAAAGAGGCTGCACAAGGGAGCCCTGAACAGTTGAGCCCGGGAGGAGACTGCTCTCCACCAGCCCAGCTTTGGGGTCTCTTGTGCAGTCCCATTTAAAGGGCCTGAACAAGAGAGTCCAGAAGAGACTGCCCAGAACAGCTAGGCTTGCAGGAAGCAGTCTCCCTGCTGGCCCACCTTCAGGCTGCATGCTGCAGTCCCAGTTAAAGGTGCTGCACAAGACAGCCCAGAACACCTGAGCCCAGTGGCTCACCTGTTTTTCAGGCTGTCTTCTGTGGTCCCTTTAAATGCACCCTGTTTAAAGGTACTTCAGAAGAAAGCCCAAAAAACAGCTGAGAGGCAGCAGCAATCTGCTCTCGCCTCTCAGTTGCTTTTTGAGCTTTGCTGATATATATATATTTCTGAATATATCTAGGAATTTTTCAGGATTTTTTTCCCCCTGAAAATTCCCAGATTCCTTTGGGATGCTGAAACATACCCAGAAAATACCTGTATGAAATTTTTTAAGTATATTTTCTTTTCTTTTTTAAAAATATTTTTTTTATTTTTGAAAAATAGCAGGGATACAGAAAGAAAAAAGGGAAAAGGGGGAGTTGAAAGAAAATCATATGAAATATTTACACTTATCATGGACATTCATCTTATATGTAATGTGTAATGTATAACAAAACAAGTTAACAGATGCTTTCCTTCTCAACCCCTTTATTATGATTTTAACAATACATTTATGTTCAAGCTACATCAAAAAATGAGGTAGAAAAACATTAAATGAAGATTAAAAGTATTTTGATTCTATTTCAGATTTCCACATATTTTGATTCTGTTTCAGATTTCCACATCCTATATATAACAAGATCTTGATAGATTAAATCTGGTTATTTAAAACACTCAAATAATATTTATGGGATGATGATATTTAATTAATGGGATGGGGAAATTTAATTTTGACATAAACATTAACTCTGTTTTCCTCTATGTTGAACCCTATTAATTCTTTGATAGTTTAAAAAGTATCTTAAAATAATGTATATTAAAATCTTACAAACTATATTAATAAATTATATTAATAAAATAAAAAGCTATTATATAATGAATAAGTGGGGGATATATCTATCCCTCAGTGTGTGTGTGTGTGTATAATATTCATTATATTATATTATATTATATATTCATATTATTTACACACACACTGAGGGATAGATATATTCCTCACACACTTCCACATACTTTTAAACTGCCTCAGATAGTTCAAACCTAATGTATTAATTTACATTTCTGGGTATATTTTCAGCTTGGGGAGATCTGAATGCACACCCCCAATCTCTCTTATCTTTTACTGCTTCCATTACTTTAAGAACATAAGAACATAAGAGAAGCCAATGTTGGATCAGGCCAGTGGCCCGTCAAGTCCAACACTCTGTCACACAGTGGCCAAAAACACCAGGTGCCCTCAGAAGGTCCAGCAGTGGGGCCAGGACGCTAGAAGCTTTGTTTGTTGACCATGCAGACCGTTTTTATACCTCTTTGTACCTTTCCTTACCTGTAGTAAACATTTTATCTGAGCTTCCAGGATTATAGTTTTAAACAGTGTTCAAGCTTTCTAAAGGGATTTAACCTTCCTTTCCTATCAGTTTTTTCTTCACAAGCTCCCTCATTTGAGAAAAGTTACCCCTTCTAAAATTAAATGTTGTTGTGTTGGGGGTTTTTTGGCAGCTCCTTATTTACATAAATGCTAAACTTAATAGCGTTGTGGTCACTGTTCCCAACTGGTGCTATCACATTTACATTAGTCACCAGGTCTTAAGCATTACTTAGGACCAAGTCCAGGATTATGTCTCCCCTGGTAGGTTCTGTGGCCTTCTGCTCCATGGCATAGTCATCGAGAGTATCTAGAAACCCAGTCTCTTTCTCCTGGCTTGAACACATACTGACCCAATCAATATGTGGGTGGCTAAAATCACTTATTATGACACAGTTATTTTGTCTAGCTGTTTTTAAATAATCCTCTAATCTTTGATCTGGTGGGCAATAACAAACTCCCAGAGTTAAGCTTCCTTTTGGGCACATTCTTTCCACCCATAGAATTTCTGTAAGTGAATCTGTTGCTCTTAGATCCTCAGTTTTACTCAACTGTATACCCTCTCGGACAGAGGTGTGCATTCAGTATAAACCGAGGCAAAAAACTATTCAATAAATATCTTATTACTATTTATCGGGTACTTTCTCAGCTCATCATCGAGGGGGCTAGTGATTTAGTTTCCAAAAATAGTTGCCCCGAAATATCCTGAAAATATGCAGGACTTTCGGGGCCGCCAGATAGTCACAGTTACAGGGCATTTAAAGGGTTTACAGTCCCTTTAAATGCCTTCAGAGTGAACTCTCAGGTGGTCCCTTTAAATGTGTTCAGGGTTCACTCACTACAGTGCAGAGTCACGCCACAGCTTGAAGAAGAAATTCAAAGGGACCATGTCTGGACCTGATGCAATTGGACCCCCAGTCCAATCTTTTTGAAACTTAGCCTTTTTTAAAAATAGGAGAGGCACCAGCAGCTATGCTGCAAATTTGATGCCTTTACCCAGAGCCCCAGATACCCCCCGAGTGATTCTCTATTATAGCCTATGGAGACCATTGACTGTAATAGTCCCCATAGGGTATAATGGAGCCAAAAAAATTCAGCAATCCCGAATATTTTCCAAATCCTAATATCATATCAATATCGAGATTCAGGAATATCAGGAAATACCAGTTTTTTGGGTTCAATATACCCGAACCCCCAAAATACCAATGTTTTGTGCACACCCCTACTCTCTGACATGCAAAACAGCTCCACCTCTGACCCGTCCCTCCCTATATCCCGGAATCACTGTATCCCACTGATTATCCTCATTCCCCCAAGTTACTGAAATGCCTACAATGTCTATGTTCTCCTCTGACACTAAACATTCCAGCTTCCCCATTTTACCTCGGACACATATAGCATTTGCATATAAGCATATATAATTTCCCAGACACATCAGGCCTGCAACCTTCCTCCTGTGTCTTCTGGACCTTGTCAGGCTGTCAGTATTGTTTGTCACCCTCTCAGTGGCCAGTCCTAATCCATTTCCCTCTGGAACAGTAACAGCTTCATGTCTTAGAGATGAGCCATCCCAAAGCAGAGACATTTCATTTCCTGTCACCTTTTCCCCAAGATTTAGTTTAAAACTGCTCTGCCACCATTTTGATTTTAAGCACCAGTAGCCTGGTTCTTCCCTGGTACAAGTGGAAGGCATCTCTTTTGCATAGGTCCTGCTTGTTCCAGAATGGTGCCTAACTAACTTAAACCCATCCTCCCTTCACCATCATCTCATTTGCACATTGAGACTCCTAATTTGTGCCTTTGCTGGCCCTGCATGTGGAACAGGCAGCACTTCTGAGAATACTACCTTGGCGATCCTGGCCTTGAGTCTCCTGCCTAGCAGCCTAAATTTTTCCTCCAGGATCAAATGACTCCAGGATCAAATTTCCCCACATTGTTAGTACCAACGTGTACCATGACTACTGGTTCCTCCCCAGCACTGTCTACAAAGCACATACCCATGACTTCTTTCCCACTGGCAGATAGTCATTCAACTCCCAGCCTCAGGTCACAGGAGGGGGGAGGAGCCAGCAGGAGTATATCAGTTGGCTCCTCCCTCCAGTGTAGGGTGTGCTGGTCACCATTGTCAGGGCTGGGTAGGAATTTTTTACACCCTCCTTCTGATTGGCTTGGCAGGTGGGGGTGTTTTTTTGCTTACCTTACACTGCTTACAATATGGAACACTGTTTTGGGAGCAGGTGGAGCCATTACTTAGGTCGGTCACTTTATGACTGTGGGCAGATTGGTATGGAAAGAGGTTAAGTGGATACAGTGAGCACCATAGAACACCTACCCTGTTTTTGGGGTAAAGGAGTCCGTCAGGATGCACCTGTGGGGAATGGGGGCTGCCTTCGGAGCTGCTCTGGCAGGGCATTGCCCTTCAGCGGGTTTCGCAGCCCAGGGAGGCTGGGGCCTTGGCCAGGCAGCTTCCAGTTAGCTTTGCCGGTGGTGGGTGAGCCAAGTGGCATGGCTCACTTCCAGGGCAGGGGTGCTCACCCAGCAGAAGGCAAGGAGGTGGCCACAGGGCCAACGCCTGCCTTGCCTGAAGTCTGCATTCCAGTTTATGCCCTTGCCGCAGTAGTTGTAAATAATCAATAAAGTGGCCTTAACACCAGCTTTTGTGTCCGCCTCTTTATTCTGACTGGGGAGGGCAAACAGCTACACAGAAACCCCACATCTGTAGGAACATGCTGTATACACAGTGATTGTTAGCAACCACCAATTCTGCATATGGCTAAATGACTGCACCTGCCCAGTTGTGACTGCCTTGCTTTGCACATAGGCACAGTGCACTGAGCGAGCAGTGCTGAGAAATCTACAAGCCATTTTCTATGCCCTTGAGCAGTGTGCTCTGAACAAGGCACTTAACCAGTGTGCTCTGACTGTGAAAAAAGAGATGCCTTGATACTGCATTTTACTCACTTACTGAAATCACCTTAATACTCTGGAATGCTAAAGCACAGCACTGCAGTACAACTTAATTATCAGGTGGCCTCGAAGATATGCTTTGCCACTTTTAAATCAAGCCAGCAGTACAGAGCAACCTGAGATAGTCTTCCTAGCATAATAAAATTCAGAAACTCAATTACCTACTTATCCTAGGAGAGAAGAATCTGGGAATACTTACAAACTGGTTCCAAATGGAAAATTCCACAATTAGACTTGGACAACAAATAACTAAAATGAATAGCTTTTGACAGGGTCTGAAAGATCTTTCCGACAGTAGCTAAATTTGTACAAATCATACAGTTTCAGAAAGGTATAAAACTGCCACACTGCCACTTGATTACTCTCCAAAAGACCTCCAAAGCCAGCAAGGTCAGACTGGCTCCACCATTCCTTTAACCCCCTACATCTACCATTGTGACCAGTTGCTCAGACAGCTCAGTTGGTTAGTTTGTAATGCTACCTCCAGGTCTCTATACCAGTCTGTTTCAGATTTTTAACAGGGTTGCCAAGAGCCATCAAGGGCCCTCAGAAAAAAATTCCACCTGTCCTCCCCATATATTACCCTGATCCAAACCAAATATCATAGCAAAATGAATCACTTGGCTGTAAGGTTGTGAAATCCCCCCTGGCCACTCGCGGGGAGGGGGGGGGGCAGAGTTGCCAGATCCAGGTTGGGAAACTCCTGGAAATTTGGGGATGGAACCTAGGGAGGACAGAGACCTCAATGGGATACAATGCCATAGAGTTCACCCTTCAAAACAGCCATTTTCTCCAGGGGGACTGATATCCATAGTCTGGAGATGAGCTGTAATTCCAGGGGATCCCCAGGATACACCTAGAGGCTGGCATTCCTTCTTGGCTGGTTGTTACCACACATTTATAATAATAAAAGGATCCACACATCCATCTGTCTGTCCACCTGTCTGGCAGGCATAACTCATCAGAAAATTAAACTAGGAATCTCAAAACTGGTCACCAGCTTTCGGGTGATTATGGGAGTTCCAGGACTAAAAATGAAAAAAATAGGTTTTATCTAGATCCCGCCTCATGCAATTTGCAATGGAAACTAACCTTCTGTAGAAGAAGAAGAGATTAAATTTATACCCCACCCTTCACTAGTAGTCTCAGAGCAGCTTACAAACTCCTTTCCCTTCCCCTCCCCACAACAGACACCCTGTGAGGTAGGTGGGGCTGAGAGAGCTCTGAGACAACTGTCCTTGAGAGAACAGCTGGTACAGAGCTATGGCTTGCCCAAGGTCATCCAGCAGGTGCAAGTGGAGGAGTGGGGATGTAGTGATTAAAGTGTCGGACTAGGATCTGGGAGAGCCAGGTTCAAACCTCCACTCTGCCACGAAAGCTTCTTGGGTGACTTTGGGCCAGTCATACACTCTCAATCTAACCTGCCTCACAGGGTTGTTGTGAGGATAAATCAGAGGAGAGAATGATGTAAGCTGCTTTGAGTCTGCCTTGGGGAGAAAGGCAAAATATAAATAAATACATACATACATACATTCTAATGTCTGTTCCTCATTTGTTAACACAGAGGCAGATTAGCATTTATTATTATGCATGTAAAGGGTGGAGGGCGAGAAGCATCCTTTTACTACTTTGATAGATTATGGGGAAATATTAACTCCCCCCTTGTGTTCATAATATGAATAAAAGTTTGCTGCTATAATACTCTTAAATACATTCTAAGTTGCCAACTAGGATAGATGAGAAGGAATTGAAAGTTAAAAATAAGGGGTAGGGGGAGAACAATTAGAAGTGGGTATAGATAAATGACAGCTCATAAAAGGAAGAGAGCAAAACAAAGGAGGAGGAGAGAGTCAGAGATATGTAGGAAAAGGCAACAACAACAAGTTGTAGTGGTAGTGGTAATGGTAGTAGGAATATTATGCTACCACATACTAACAGGGCTGCCCTTCTACAAGATCTTTCTGTGCAGGAGATGGGTGGAACTAAAGGAATCATAGAGTTGGAAGGGACCTCCAGGGTCATCTCGTCCAACCCCCTGCACAATGCAGGAAATTCACAAATACCTCCCCCCCACACACACCCAGTGACTGCTGTTCCATGCCCAGAAGATGACAAAAATCCTCCAGGATCTCCAGCCAAATTGGCCTGGAGAAAAACTGCTTCCTAAAATAGGTCCATTTCCTATGAGGAAAGGTTGAAGGATTTCCTCAGGAGGTGGTGGGCTCTCCTTCTCTGGAGGTATTCAAACAAAGGCTAGATGGCCATCTGACAGCAATGTGGATTCTGTGAATTTAGGCAGATCATGAAAGGGAGGACAGGAAAGGTTGTCTCGGTTCTTTTGGCCCTTTCTTACACACCCAGGGAAATGCTGGTTGCAACTTTGGGGCAATATTTCTCCAGGCCAGTTTGGCCAGGGATCATGGAGGGGTTTTTTGTCATTTTCTGGGCATGGAACAACGGTCACTGCAGGTGCAGAGGGGGAGGTATTTGTGAATTTCCTGCATTTTGCAGGGGATTGGATTAGATGACCCTGGAGGTCCATTCCAACTCTATGATTCTATGCATTCTGTATATTATCCCTCCCTTCTTCTAATAACTTCAGTTGCTGGACATAGGTTTCCCTTCCCTATTTTATTATCACAATAACTCAATAAGGTAGGTTAGGCTGACAGAGATTGGCTGGCCATGTATCACTCCATGGCCATATGGAGAAGCCAAGCCTCCCAGATATTAATTCAGCACTTAAACCACTCCATTACAATGGTTCTTAATACGGAATGGTGGTTTGATGGTAGCAGCAACAACAGGAAGTGTGCAATGACAATAGTAATACAGGAAGCAATTCTAAGCCTCTGAACTTGTTCTTAAAGGTTTTGAGCTTAGTATCAAATTAGAATTGGCCATACTTTGGCATTACCTGTAACTATTATTTCCCAGAGTTCTGTGTTTTGACCTCATGTTTTGACAATGTTTTGACCTCATAAGACCTTTAAGATAAGAACATAGGAAGAGCCCTGCTGGATCAGATCTCTAGTCCAGGGGTGGCCAAACTGTGGCTGTATCTGCTTTCTTTGTTTCTTTCTCTCTCCCACTTCCTTGCTCCCTCCTCTATCCATTTGCTTTCTTTCCGCCTTTCTCTCTCTCTCTTCCTTCCCCCATCTATTTGCTTTCTTTGTTTCTTTTCCTCTCTTTCCACCTCTCTCTCTCTCTCTCTCTTAGACAAATAAATATCATTAGCAAACAAATATAATTGGACAAATATCATTATCAGTATCTGTTTTTACCCCTTTTGTTTTTATTTTTGGCAGTCTCATTTAATGTTAATAAAAAGCAAATTTGCATATTTTTCAATAAAAATTTGTGTGATATTTGTTTATGTCTTGCAGCTCTCAAACATCTGACATTTATTCTATGTGGCTCTTGCATTAAGCAAGTTTGGCCATCCCTGCTCTAGTCCAGCTTTCTGTCTCAGTCATCAACCAGTTACTCTGTAGAGCCAACAACAGGCCATAGAGGCTGAGGCCTTCCCCTGATCTTGCCTCCTAACACTGGTATTCAAAGGTTTACTGCCTCTGAATGTGCAGGTTCTCTTTCATCACCATGGCTAGTAGCCACTAATAGACATATCCTCCATGAATCTGTCTAATCCTCCCCCTTCAAAGCCATTTATATCTGCAGCCATCACACCACCTGCTGGCAGTAAATTCCACATTTTAATCACTTGTCGAGTAAAGAAGTATTTCCTTTTGTCCATCTTGCATCTACTGCCCACTGACTTCATTAGATGTTGAGAGAGGGAGAAAAAGCTCTCTTTGCCCACTTGCTCTACCCAGCACATAATTTTATTAACCTCTATCATGTTGCCCTGTGCTCCCTTCTGTTCACTTCATTGGGTAGGGATGCCAGGTTCCTGGTGGAGGCAAAGAATCTCTCCAGCTCCCTTTCCTACTGTTGCTCCAGCAGCTAGAAGGAGAAAAAAAAAATTAAATTGCTATCAGTCTCCTCTAGGAATTATAGAGTTTCTGGCTATTCACAAAGCAGACTGAGCAGACTATGGACTGTGCCCCACCATTCCCCACCCTTCAGACTCCTGCTGCCATATCATTGGGGCAGATCTTCCACTTTTTAGAAGAAGCCTTTTTGTTTGGGACCGAGATAAAACGAAAGATCTTTTCCAAATTGCCTGATATAGTCTGCCTCAATGATATTTTGTCATTAGTGCAACACTGTCACAAGCACAACTCAGCTAGGCTCTGCTCAGCCCTTCCCAAGATACATACTACATTGGGCCTATACATGGAGTTACATTATCTTTGCTCTACAGGCCCTTCTTCCAGTTGCCACAACTGCTTGCATGCTGTTGTGGATAATCATGCATAATCATGAATAACCGTGCAGAGGCCAGTATCTGAACTGGATCAATGCCTGCAGGATTTTGTGTATGTCCCCAAACTGTACATGGAACAGGTCGCGAAAATTCGGCACAGTCAGCAGCTGCTGGGTCAGAGGCAGTCCAGAGAAAGGACTGACTGAAATGCCTCCTATTTTACTGACAGCCCATTATGACACTGACAACTGCAGACAGCATAAAATCCCAAAGGAAGCAGGGGGGAGTCCATAATAAAATATTTGAAAAACAATCATGTAGGGAGGTAATCCTATGAAATAATGAAGCAGCAAAGTAATGTTAGAGGGAGGACGCTTGAAAGCAGGTTGTCAGATCATTCTCTAGTTATACTTGGTTGTATTTGCTTGTTTAACAACAAAGAAGCAATAATACTACTGTCCTTCAGTATTAATATTTAAAGTGTATATTACCAATTCACTTCTTTATAATCAGGAAAAGTAACCAGCAGAGACATGCCCTAGTTGCTCTGCTGCTCAACAAATTCAATATGAATAAGATCAGAAGATATCACATCATCTACTTCAGTTTCTAGTATATTTTCCACAGCCAGCTGGAAAAATTTCCAGCTTAAAGTGAACCTATCAAGTTCAAATGGCCCGGGCGCAGACTCTCTGAAAGACTGCCTGTGTATGAATCCACTTGATTAGTAAGAAATTCACTGGAGCCACTTTTGTTGCTACCCTTCCCACTGTGGCCAGGCAGGGGGTGAGCTGCAGTAAGGCTGTCTCAGCAGTAGTGCCCTGTCTTCAGAACTCCTTCCTTGGAAAGGCCCACCTAAAGCAATCACTGTTGGCTCTCATCTAAGAGGTAAGGCTTTTCTATTCTGATACACCTTTGGCCGCTCCTTGGCAGGGCAAGTGTCAGCACATACTGAGGTGGGGCAGCTACTGGGGCCCAGGGCTTCTGACTGGGTCCCACTACCACTGGCCTCTCGTGGATGTGTCTGCTTTTGCCACCTGCCTCTCCTTCCCCTCATCTATTTGGTGCTCCACCACCTGTGCTCCTTGCCACATGCACCACCCAGAATCATTGGGGAAGGATGTGTTCCTGCTCCCCTTTGTGTAGGTGGCTTTGGGCCACCTGATTAAAGCTCAAGTTCAGAAAAGTGACTCCTGAGTAGCTTGAATGGATTACATTTAATGGTTAATCCCTTTAAAGAGTAGCATCTTCTAAAACATTCCAACTTTAATTATTTAGAAAATTTATTCTTTTTATAGGGATTACAGCTGGCATTGTTTTTCATTTTTACATAACAGCAGCAGCATTGCCTATTGATAAATTAGTTCACTGATCTAGAAATCTTCCTGCCATCACACCCAGCCAAACATTAAACCAATTATATACTTACTTCTCAAAGGCATTAATAACAAACACTGAATTTATGTCTGATAGGACACCAAGAACAACTGTCCAGTAGCTTCTATACAGGAGGGAAACTGATGGTTTGTCTAACTTTCTAAGAGATAAAAATATATATGACAGAATAACTCAGCCTGAAATGTTGATGATCGATTCCAGCTTCTACTGCGCAAGTTTATGAACAAAAAGGGAAGTTTTTCATAAATTCAAATGGCTTAGTTGACAAGTGTCATAAATGGCTTATAAGTCTTCCTGAATGTAACTGAATTAAAAAATGGAAAAGAAGAGACAGAGCTGCAAAGCCCATCAGACCCAGGATCGGCCCAAGATGTAGCATGTCACATTTGTTTTGTTTAAATTGTATTTTTGCGACCTGTAAACCACTTTGGGTCCTCATCGGAGAACAAAATATAGCAACCAACAACAGAACTTCAGCTGATGCATCTCATGATATTTGAGTGCTAGGGTATAGGCCAGTTTCTTTTCTTTTCTTTTTTACAAACTGTAGTAAGATTTGAGTAATTTCTCATTGGGTGGAAAACATGGATATAAATGGTTTCCTCAACATATGTGAATGCATACTTCCTTACGTAGAGTCAGACCATCAATCCACCTAATACTGTACTGCATATTCTGAATGGCAGCAGCTCTTTGGAGACTTTCCCATCAGAACCTATCTGAGATCTTTTTAACAGAAAATACCAGGGACATTTTGCATGCACCTTTGGGTCTCCATTGGGGAGAAAGGCAGAGTACAAATTAATGAAATAAAAATAAACAAACACATATGCTCTACTTGCCTTGTGTCCCAAGGTGCTTGGGAGGAAGATGAGTATATAAATATTTTTAAACAATAAATACCACTGAGCCAGAAGCTTGCATTCATTCTCACAGAGACCCAGGAGATAACCCTGCATATTGGCTCCTATACAGGCTGTAGAGATCTACAGCTGCAGACAAGTGCTTAATTGGACTCAAAAGAAACTATTGATTCTTCAAGAAGCTGTCCTGTTTTATTGCAGTGGTCTGTCACTGAGGCTTTTGTGTGTTTTCTAAAGCATGTTGAATAAATTGTTCTTGAAACATGCTGGTGATGAGTACACCTTGCATTTCTATCCCATCACGCATCTACAGAGGCTTACAGGTTTCAGAACAATTGCCAGATACTCCTGTCTTTCCTTTTAGGGCAATTCTTGTTATTCTCGGAACTATACTTCACTTATTGAAATCAAAACCTTTAGTGCTTCCACTGAAGAATAGAGAACTGGGCATTTTTTCCCTCATAAAAACTGTAGCAAACAAGAAAAGTACAGCTTCTCATATTCCTATTGTATATTTGGGTCAGCACCTCACCATAAATCCTGTGCTGAACTTACTAGATAAAGATTTCTGCTGTTTAGCAAGTACTGATCAGAATATGTAAAATAAAAGGTACATAAAAGCAATCCAGTTTTGATATATTTGGCCTACACACATACTGGAATAATGGCCTATTTATTTACAAATTTTCTTAGAATATTTATATCCAGTTTTATGTCCTTAGACTCAAGGAGACTAACAAAGCAACAACAGGTTTGAAATGTTAAAAAACAATGTAACAGTTATAACAGATAACAGTCAGACTACACAATAAAAACAACACAAAATTTACCTGCCACCAGTGTTTCCTCTAAGCTCAGTTAGTGTGAGTTAGATCAGTTTTTTAGCTTCCAGCTCACACATTTTTGTCTTCACTCAGGAAGGATGGCTCCAGAGCAAACTAACTTATGCAGTAGCCAAATCGCTCCCTCACAACTTTAATGCCAGTAGCCCACAAAGTAGAATTTTTGCTCACAAGACTCCCCAGCTTAGAGGGAGCATTGTGCCACCCTCTGAAATAAAACTATTTTATACATCTTCCTGAATGTAAAAAGTGAAAGCACTCTCCACAACCACTCTGGTAATCCCTTCCAAATGACTGGTCCTGTTACAGAAAAAGGCCACAACTTGACTGTTACCAGATATCCAGTACCAGGAGAAGGCTGTCTGGAGAGAAGAAGAGATTGGATTTATACCCCGCCCTTCCCTCGCTTGGAGTCTCAGAGCAGTTTACAAACTCCTTTCCCTTCCCCACCCCACAACAGACACCCTGTGAGGTAGGTGGGGCTGAGAGAACTCTTTCCCAAGCTGTCCTTGAGGGAACAGCTGGTACAGAGCTATGGCTTGCCCAAGGTCATCCAGCCAGGTGCAAGTGGAGGAGTGGGGAATCAAACCCGGTTCTCCTAGATTAGAGTCCGCGCACTTAACTACTACACCAAACTGTCTCTCCAGCCATGGAATAGTTCACTCAGATCGCCCTCTCTGGTGGCAGGGATGATGGAAACCATGAGTGATTCCTGGAAACTCTAGTGACAACCCTGATTCTGCAAGGAGGTAAATTATAAATATAGTGTTGAATATGCCTAGCAAAGTAATGTTGTGCAGTGGAAAAATAAAGTGGACAGAAGCATGTGTATGATTAGCGTCTAATAAAGGTTTACTAAATAAGGAAATTAGGGAGGGTTACATGGAAGAAAATAATAAATATCCTAACTGATCTTTCCTAGTCCTAACTCTATTTTGTCTTCTTCATAGCTCTGTACCGGCTGTTCTCTCAAGGACTATTGTCTCAAAGCTCTCTCAGCCCCACCTACTTCACAGGGTGTCTGTTGTGGGGAGGGGAAGGGAAAGGAGTTTGTAAGCCACTCTGAGACTACAAGTGAAGGGTGGGGTATAAATCCAATCTCTTCTCTTCTTCAGTGTGAGAGAGTGAGAGAACACAAAAGGAGAACGTTTACTCCTAAAACTCCACCTGTTTTGTATGTGACAAATGGCATGTAGCACCCTCAATATATTTATCAGCCAATAGACATTCTCAACCTCATCTTAATTAGAAATAATACCTCCTCTTCGCTGGTGGGGAAAACGTGCCTAACACCTAATTGGTTCTAACTAGGTAACATTAGCATACGTAAACAAGAAATTAACTCTTCCATAACTGAAGTGTGACACTTGCAAAAACCTAACATATAGGCTCCACATATACTGATAGGGTGTGGGTATATGTAGGTTTTCCCCTAGAGTATATGTAGGTTTCCCACAGAGAAAATATTTCCTACCCAGGGCTGTTTCAGGTTGGGGAAACAGTGTGGGGATAATAAGTCCACAAGCTGTGGCACTGATCCAAATCAGGTCCATATGCTTTGGGGAGTCATGGACTGCCATAAAACATCTGCTGACTTTACCATGGGACATTCTCAGGAGAAATGTATCATGTAGTCAGACCCATGGGCGTGTTCCCTCCCCATGTCCTGCCATCCCCTCTGCATGTGGTCAGCATCAGCCTCTTCTACTAGCGGCCAGGTATCACCTTCCCAACAAGACTCGGGTGGTACATTGTACACAGGCTTCCAAAACTCATGTCATCTGGCATCTATCTATTTTCAGAAGCTGCCCCAACATTATGGCATGGACTCCCTTTGATAGTCTGGAATATCCCTACCTTTCCAGTATTGAGTAAAGCCTGTAAGGCATTACTAGTGTGCTGTTGATGTTCCTTTACTGTGTATAAACATTGTTTTCAGGTGGTTTTATCAATTATTTTATTGTTGATTTTTTAAGCCACCTTGGTGGTGGGATAGAAATATTTTAATAAATAAATCAAAAACACCCAGCAGCAACAATTGCAAGATATCTGTTCTTCAAATGCATTTCCTTACTATCAGAAAAGTAGATGAGGAGGAGGAAGCTGATAAATTGGTTAGTTTTAATGTTAATTGTTTTTAATATCATTATTTTATACTGTTCATTGTTTTTAATACAACTATTTTATACTGTTTTTTAATATTGTTGATACCCACTTAGAGTTCTAAAATGCTGGGGGCAAAGGGAAAATTTAGGTATAAAATATTTTAAATAAATAATAAGTTTCCACAGGAAACATGTTTAGGATAAAAGAATTATTCAGGTTTGGCACTCTCAGCTGAAGAAAAACAGATCTCATTCAAGGAGGATGCACAGAAATTGGCCTTTTAGCTAATTTCAGCAATTCACTGACTGAGTTTGCCTTAGACATTATAATTCTGGAGTCATGGATTCAATGTATCTCAAAAATAATTCAATAGCTGAAGAAGTGTACAATAGGGCAACCAAGATGTTTAACAGAGCAGTTTTCCAACAAGGAAAGGCCTGAAGAATCTGGGACTTTTCAATTCAAAGAAAAGACAATAGAGGGCATATGACAGAAAGTAGGTAGAGAGGACTTTGTGTCTCATAAAACTGTTATTTGGGAACAACCAATGAAGTTGATTGGCAATAGATTCAGGAGAAGACAAAACAAAGTGCTTATTCACTAAATGAGTAATTGAAATTGTGAAATTCATTATGAGTGGATGTAGTGATGGCCACAAGAACAGATGGTTTTAGAAGAAGATTCATTAGATTCATAGAGAGTAAGTGCATCAGTGACTACTAGCTGAGGTGACTAAGGGGAACCTCCATTTCCAGAGGCAGTAAAATTCTGAATACAAGGGCAAGGAGTCAACATTAGGGAAAGGCCTTGGCCTCTCTTCCTGTTGCTGGCCTAGGGTAGCCAGGGCACAGTTGACAATCCCTGGGATTAAATGGGAGCAGGTAAACAAGGCCTGGCAAATGGCAGGAGATGGGGGAAGTGGGTACTTATTGCAGGGGGCAGAGATCACCATCACCATGCAATGATGTCACTTCCAGTGTGACCCAGAAATGAACACATGAAGGTGCCTTATACGGAATCAGAGCCTTGGTTCGTTAAGGTCAGTATTGCCTACTCAGATTGGCAGCTGCTCTCCAGGGTCTCCAGCAGAGGCCTCTCACATCACCTACTGAAAAGTATTGGAGTCAGGAGTCCATGGAATAGTGAGACAGCTAGATCTTTATTGCTGGTCCGGATGAAGCATACAACCCAGGGCTCGAAGCCCTCCTTTTATGCTGGTCAGGGATAATCCCCTGACCTCACCCAACTGGCCTGATAGGCTATTATAAGTCTATTTACATCTCATAGGTTCCCTGGGGAAAATGTAGGTACATGATTGGTGGCCAGTTTGAATCCACCTGGCCTTTGTTCTACCTGGCTGAAGCTCAGGTAGTTTCTTGGCCATGTGCTCTGGCCACATAGCGGTCGCCATTACTGGAGCACATGGCGACCGCATGGTCAATACATAACACCTACTATCTGGTCCTTTGAAATGGAGATGCTGGGGATTGAACCTGGGACCTTCTACATGCCAAGCAGATGCTCTGTCACTGAGCCTTGGCCCCTCCCACCAAGTGCTGGCATTGCACCAGGGCAACATTCTAGCACTTGCCCAAATATGCTATGGAAATCTTTCCTACTGCTTTGCTGGAACATCAGGAAAGCGCCAGGCGGAATCCAGAAGCTGCAGCTCTGTCTCAGCAAAGAAAACAGCTTCTGCAGACCGCAGCTAGTTGGTGATTAGAGTTAATTACCTGGATAATCAGTGAGGCAGGAGCAGGGTGTGTGTGTGTGTGCTTGGGACTGCCTTATCAGAACATCAGGAAAGTGCCAGGAGGAGTCGAGAAGCTATACTTCTATCTTAGTAAAGGAAACAGCTCCTGCAGACCATGGCTGGCTGGTGATTAGAACTAATTACCTGGATAATAAGTGAGGTAGGAGTGGGGGGTGGGGTGCATGCTTGAGACTGCCTTGCCAGAACATCAGGAAGAGAGCCAGGTGGAATCCAAAAGCTGCAGCTCTGTCCCAGAAGATGCAACAGCTCTTGCAAATCATGGCTGGCTGGTGATTTGTGGGGGTATCGACTACAAGGGTGGAGGTCCATTGCATTCACAATCTAGTCTAGTTCCAGCCTCAAATGTGCACCTAAAAATGTAGTCTGTGAATTCTTACATCAAATAGAGCAGGTAGTCCGATGGAATAAGTGTCCATGTGATACGACATGCTAGGATCTGAAAATGCTGCAATCTTGTACAATAAACATAAATGTGATGGGAGAGACAGTGGTATGAAGCTGTTTTATACAAAGTCAGGACATTTATCATCAGCTCAGTATTATCTGCTCCACCTTGCAGTGGCTGAAGCTAAGCAGGCTTCTTATCTGAGACGGTCCCTTTAACTAGAGATGCAAAGGACTGAAACTGAGATTTGCTCTCCCCACAAAGCGTGCAGCCCTTCCCATTAGATAACTAGCCTTTCCTATTAAGTGCATGAGTGACAATTATGACTTGGCATCATAGTTAGCAATAAGAAGAATGGTGAGTGTTGGAATGGGAGGTATGGAGAAATCAGCCAGGCTCACAGATCATTCCTGTCTATGGTACGATGCTGAAGCCTGGCTGGACCAGTGAACATTTCCCTTATGGGTACAATGCAGGTGATTCATTTTAACATTTCAGGACAGCCCTATTCTGACAACCTTTAAACCATAGCGAAGCCAGCTATTTTGGTGTTACACTACACCCATGTAGCCTAACCAAGGGTGTAGTGACCCACAGCAAAACATCGGCATCTAACAACAATGCGAAAAGGAATTCCATGGCAAGAACAAATTGTATAGAATGATGCACAACAGACATGATTAATCACATATGGGAATCCAACACAGAGACTAAACAAACAAATAAAAATTCTGTGTATCAGAATCCATAAAATATGGACGTTTAGCGCACAAAGCAAAACAACAGCCCCATAAAACTCTTTATAAGGAAAGCCCTCCAGCCAGCTTCAAGAACCTTAAAACCTTTTTTCCCCTCTCTCTCTCTCTCATGAGCAAATGCAAATGACAAAATTGTTCCTTTCAGTCCCTGCCCAGGCAGATGAATTGGTATAGCACATTCTACTGCCAGCCTAGAGGCTTTTGTTCACCATCAAGTGCCAGGTTATACAGACACCTAGACTGAGAGATTCATTCTGTGTGACAGAATAGCATGGATCGAATAGAATAATGGGCCCTATTCGTCAGATATATGTGCGGATGTCAAAATGTTTGGATGGAGACAACTCTATCTGATGAGTTCCATTGGGATTAGGAGAGTTTCAGCATTCCTCTACGCCTACAGTTCTGTGAATGATATCTTGTCTGAGGAAGCTATGTTTAAGGGGAAATGAATTTAATTACACAGGTAGCTTCTCGATTATGCATATTGAAGATTATTATTTTGGGGTTTTCTAAGAAGAAACAGCAAGAAAAAATAGGAACAAACAATGTGAAATAACTTTTAGGATTAATATCATTCTCCCTAGGGACTGGAGCAAACATTAGACTGGCTAACCAGATTTCCACTTAGCCATGGTTTGCAGTTCCTAGTTCACACTACTGTAGATGGAATATGAAATCAAGGTCCAGGCTGGGACAAAGACAGAGGGAAGGAAGGAGTAGAAGGGAGTACATGTGTCTAAGACTGGTTCCTGATTTGCAAAGCACAGTTTGCATGGATTTATCACTACCTGGATGGAAAGTTTATTTCAAAAGAAATATTTAAATGTCCTTGATTTAACTGTTGATTATTAAAATCAGTTCCCAGATCTCTTCAGTCATTGCTGAGCAGTGAGAGCTCACCAAATAGTGCAGGGAATCAGTGTGGTATAATGGTTAGAGTGTCAGACAAGGCTCTTGGAGATCCTGGTTTGAATTCCCAATCTGCAATGGAAGCTCACAGGGTGACTTTGGGCCAGTCATACTCACGGCCTAAATTATTTCATTGAGCTGTTGAGAGGATAAAAATGGAGAAGGGCAGAATGTTGTAAGCCATTTTGAATCTCTGTTGGGGAAAAAAGCAGAGTATAAATTATTATTTTTTAAAAAAATTAATAAATTGGTCAAACACAATACAGTAGAGTAAGTTACATTCTGAGGGAGCCTTGTTTCTCATACATACAACTACAGACCACATCAATTAGCAACTATAAAGGTATAAATTAAGTAAGGTATAAATTAAGTAAGTAATTAAGCCAGGTTTTTCTCCTTGTTACTTGTGTGCATGCGCATGTATGCACATATGTGCATGCGTCACCCCAAAAAGATTAGACCACTTTTTTATTAACAGTAAGAGCCATTTTCCTCTTAAAGGTGACCATCTAACAAGAGAATTTATATTCAAACGAAATCCCTAAACAGTGCTTGGTGATTAAATTTATTTTCACTTTACTTTACTGTAAAAGAATGGAGGAGAGGGAGAAGAAGCTGGCACACCAGCAGCTTCCTGATCTGACAAACAGCGGGTGTCTGAGACCTAAAGTGAAAACTAAGAAGATGAGGGAGGAACCTGACAGGCACAGTTAGGGCAACTATATTTTGCCAATTTGAAATATATGCAGTTGTTTTAAGAACACACACACACACACATAAACAAACCACTAGTAGCTAATCCTCCAAATCACCAAAAATAGGTTGACATGATGTACGTGCATTTCAAAACCAGTTGGCATGGTCCAATGTTATAATTTTACCCATTATCAAAATCACTCTTAGAAAGTAGCACACCGGTGGTTACCCATTTTAAAATCTGATAGTGCATGTAGTGATTGTGGAGGGGGTGTGTGAAGGATTAGAGGCATCTCAGGTTAACAGAGGGATGCTGAAGGAAGTGGAAGCTGGGGAAGATTCACCTGCACAAACTCCTTCCAGCTGACCATGGTAGAATACAAGCTATTATCAATGACAGTTGAAAAACCAACTGCTTAGCAGTAAGACAAAAACTGTATATGTGTATGTATGTATATGCATACACACATACTCTCTCCTTTTTCATATATCACAGCTCTTTTATCTTCTCAGTTGTAAGCCAGTCCAGTAACTAGCTTTATAGAAACAATTCAGTTGTGAATTTAGAGAGGGAAACTGACATTTCATCAAGTGTCCCAAATATTCTGTATACGCAGCCTCATGAGTGGCAGTTCACTCAGTGAGAGTAGATTTTGTGTATTGATCTTTCTATAATGAAGCACCCATGAGAATAAGTGAAAGGACAGTGGGAATGATAATGCGGTTGTGTGTGTGTGTGTGCATGTGTGCACATGTGTAAAGTGCCATCAAGTCACAGCCAACTTATGGTGATCCCAGCAGGGGGCTTTCAAGGCAAGGGAGAAGTGGAGGTGGCTTGCCATGGCCTTCCTCTGCAGAGTCTTCCTTGGTGGTCTCCCTTCCAAGTACCAACCCTCCTTAGCTTCTGAAATCTGACAAGATCAGGCTCTACCATGCTGCCTTTCCTCCCATGCAATCTTATACCAGTTCTGAAATACTAGGCACAGGATTTGGGCTAAATTCAGTGAGGGAACAGCCAGTAGGTGGCAGCCTAAGGATGGTGATTGGTGCATGCAATTATAAGGGAGGGGAGAGCCCTTTAGATAATTGGGTCCTAGCCTGTAAGGGGCTATAAAGGTCATAACTAGCACCCTGAATTGGACTCAGAAGCAAAGCAGCAGTAACTGTTTTAAGATGGACAAAGTATGTTCTCATTTGCTAGTCCCTGACAATGACACTAATACATTCTAAAGCACCTGAAGTTTATGGGTTGTCTTCAAGAGCTGCCCAACATAGAGCACACTACAGTAATCCAGCCACAAGGCTACAAAAGCATGTATCAGCATGGCCAGATTTGCTGAGTCTGAGAGAGAAGAGAGTTGGTAAATCAGATGCCGTTGACAGGAGGCACTGTTGGACCACTATACCAACCTACTTTTAAAAAAATAAAACAGCCAACATACATGGCTGAATATCCCTGTGCTCTTAACCTATTCTGCAAATGTTAGCTCCATTCCATCTAAGACGGTTTGGGGTAAAGGCGTTGTGGTAATAGGCAATGCTTTTGGTGCAACTTACTAAACCATTTTCCAGTGTTCTACCAGCCCCATCCCTCTCTACATATTACATCTGTTTTCATTTAAGAAAAGCAATAGAAAATGTTCAAATCCGCATTGCTGTATCTGTGTTGCCATACTTGTTGGGAAGCAGAAAAACAGAAAATCTCTCTAAGGACGCTGGTCTGCCCAAAAGAATACCAGTGGTTCCATTTTGTATGTCAGTTTATTCAATTGTTTGGCTATTTTGAGACATGGATTCCTTGTTGATATAAGTGCAAAGCTTGTCACATTTGCAAAGGGTACTATATGCCAGTATCAGAATCTTCTTGCCATATTATAACACATTCCAGAATTTGATTATTGGATTGTGCTCTACATCAGCTGACTTCTGCTGCAGCCATTGCTGCTGCCAAGGACTATTTGAATTATTTTGTGAGGATAACCCTTCCTATGAGGTCACACTATGCTGTACATCTCATAAAATGGAGCAGCACTGAGCTCTTGTATGGCTCCTATTGCTTTCAGGACAAGTTTATGCAAGAGGCCTTCCTAACAATGTATAGCTATCATGACTATTGTTGCCAGAGGTTCTGTCTTTACTCTTGGGTAGCCCCAATTGCAAGGGGCACCCCACTTCTAACTTGAACCAGAGACCCACAAAACTCAGGCCAAGGAAGATACTCCTGGTCCTGGAACACAGAGCAAACCATAGCTCTGGAAACAGGGATTTCACGTTCAGGTTTCAAAAGGCACCCTCAAAGCAAACATCCAGTCTTCCCCCTCCACCCAGAAGAGATTATGTTTACGGGATAACACTGGGTTCCACCAGGTGAAGTATCTACATTTCTAAAGGCTATTCAGAGGCCATCTGGCAAATAGTCCTTCTGTTTCCAGAACCTCACCCAGCCCTTTTCTTGTGTCATCTCATGTCTATGTGTGGTACTTTTCCTTCCTTGCTCTTCATCCCTCAGGATACCAAGATAAACCAATCAAACATTCAAATTATTAACGATCCTTTCTGATGCTAATCAGAGGCCCATTTCCCTCTTTTGTCTGTATCTGGGAACCTATTCAACTGCCTTGGCAGAACCATCAGTGGTCTTAAACTCCATTCAGCTAGCCCCAGCACACCTGGCTCCAGTTGTTAATCCAGACTCTGCCCTAGGGCTGCCAAGTCCCCCGGAAGAGCGGGGGAAACACCGATTTTGAAAGCTTTCCCCCGCTTTTCCAAGATTGGCCACCGGGGGGACAAAATGGCTGCCAGCAGGGGAACCTCGGAGCCTGCCCTGGCCAGCCTCTTGAACTTCTTAAAAGGGAAATTTCCCCTTTAAGAGCTGAGCCAGCTAGAGAGCCCCGCCCAGAGATTAAGGAGGGACTAAGCTCTTTCTACTGCGTGCAAGGTTGCTGCTAAGTAAACTGCTCCGGTAAGCTGGGGTCTGCGAGCTCTTTTCCTTCTCTGTCTCTCCCCCTCCCCCTCTTTCTTTTTGCTGTCTGTCTGTCCACTGTGGTTTTGTCAAAGGAATAAACTGTCACTTCCAAAGAGGTAAACATCACAAGGAGAGGTTGCCTGTAGAAGGTCTGGGAGTGGGATTGTTTAAAATGTCTTGTCGTGGCTGCTTGGGTCCCACCAATCCTCATTTCCCTTCTGCAAATAAAAGTTGGGATTCCTCATTTTTATGCCAATTTTCTGTTTCTTTCAACCGTGTCCCCCCCTCCAGCAGTAAAAATCTGCATTTTTAAAAGCATTTGTACATCAAGTAACCGGTATTTTAAATTAGGGATGGATCCAACTAGCTTTTCTGCTGGCGAAAAGGGGAGGACAAAGGTCCTCTTTAGCCACCAAAAAGCCTATGCTGGGGGGGGGGGGGGGAGAAGTTATGGGACTTACATGGACAACAGCTGGGTGAAACAAGGGCCAGAAATAAAACCTGGGAATTGGGCAAGAGTAAGTGAAAAAGCTGGCTGTCTGTCTCTCTCTCTCTCTCTGTCCCCATCCAGCAGAGGTCTATCAGTGGCTATTATGAGCCACAAGGTCTAAATGGAACCCTTTGTCTGGGGCAGTGATGCTCTGAATTCTTGGTGCTTGGGGGGCAACAGTGGGAGGGCTTCTGGAGTTCTGGCCCCACTGCTGGACCTCCTGAGGGCACCTGGTATTTTTGGCCACTGTTGTGACACAGAGTGTTGTACTGGATGGGCTGTACTGGATGGGCCGATCCACTGTGGCTTCTCTCCTGTTCTTATGATATGAAAATCATATTTAGCACTTGTGTAGCACTTAGGGCTTCATATTCTGCCGAGATGAGGAAGGATTCAGTAGGGCCGTTGCTCAGTGATAGAGCATCTGCTTGACATGCAGGAGGTATCAGCCTCTTCAGCTAAAAAAGGATCAGGTAATAGGTGACATTAAAGATCTCAGCCTGAGACCCTGGAGAGCCACTACCAGTCTGAGTAGTCAATACTGACCTTGATGGACCAATGGCCTGATTCAGTATTAGGAAACTTCATGAGTTCATGTGGAAGCATGTGGAAGCAACATCACAGGATGTGACTTCACAAAATGATGTCACTTCCTTTCTCCTGGCTCCACCCCCAAAGTCTCCTGGCTCCACCCCCAAAGTCCCCAGATATTTCCCAAGTTGGACTTGGCAGCCCTACTCTGCCCCCTCTGAAAACCCATTGGTCACATCTAGGCCTTGCCCATCCTGATGTCACACACCTCCTGGGACACCTGATTAGCCCAGGTAATCTTTTGTTCTCACCTGAGACCAGCCCCCAAGACCTTCAATTGGTCTGCATTGTTTTCCAGTGCCTTTAACTATCTAGGTCCATGACCTCAGACCGTGTGTGTTTTCTGCCCTGATGACAACTGGCAGGCCACCCCTTTACCCTCTGGGTTTAGGCCATAATCCTTTCCTCATGGACCTCTGCACATCTGGACAGGTAGTATCACCCCATAACTCACCCCCTCTATTCCCTATCAATCACCTCTACTTCCTTAGTTCTGTATTGTGTGTCTGAATGTTTGATTTTTGTTTATAAGGACAAGAATTCTTCAGTAAAGAGATCACTGCTTTAGTTATCTAGTCTCTGCGTCTATTTCTGTGACCTGGATAAAGTGGGACTCTGGTATATGAAGGCCATGATCCTGTAGTTATGCCAATTGCACTTTAATATCATAATTCTCCGACTTTTTATTAAAGCAAACACAGCATTTTGGCTAACACTATGCAGTGTTGAAAAAAGCACCACTGGCCAAACCCAGCTCTGGTCATATATCATTATATTATCATGCTTATTTATAAAGAACCTGATACACTTAGAATGAGTACATGAGCCCTAGATGGAGATTACCTGGCCAGTTGTATCAGCACATGTGTCCAGCCAGTTCAGTGGGAATCACATGAGCAACACAATACAGATGTATATATCCAAATGCATTATTCTGCATATGGACTGGGGCATGCTGTTTTCAACAAACCAGCATATTTGGGTGGCTCCAAAACTAAACAAATTGAAAATGTTTATTTTGTGTCAGTAGAAAATGTTATCCTAGAATATTTTATATTTTCATAACCATCAAATGATATATGTGCACTGAAAGTCTATTATACATTTTTTTAGGTCTTTCCCAAATTGTTCCCAGCAGATGGTCAGACCAATTACCCATCCACAGATTTACTAGTGTAAATGTAACAAGTTGTAACATAATAAGGCAGGGATCCCTTTTTTAAAAAGAATCAGTTCCAATAATCAACTGTTGTGTATTGAAAGCTGTAGACAATTGTTTTAAAGAAACTTGTTATAATCAAACCCACACATTAAAATAAACAATCTAAACAACTTAACAGGAGGCTGGTGCACTATCCTTCTGCTTCCATAAGTAAACCAAACATAACATATACATGACTGAAATTCCAAATGGTATAGCTCCATTCCATTTGTCATATGACAAAGTGACAATTTTTGCCTCCACATCATTCTCTTGTAATATAAACAGATTCTGTATCAGATACTCACTCCATGGGTCACTAGGGTTGCCAGCCCCCAGGTCTGGGCGGAGGTTCACCCACTCCTGGGGGCTCCAATCTGCCCCCAGCCAGCTGGCTGGTGGGGAAAGCCCCACCCCCAAGCCACGGCCACCCCTCTCCCTCCCTGCTAAAAGATTTAAAGGGCTTAAGCTGATCAGCGGGGAGCATGTGGCCTACTGACCTGCTGTAGGGCTCTTTAAATCCTTTAGGGCTGTTTAAATCCTTTAAAGGGTCTTTTTGCCCGGGGGGGGGGGCTCTGGCACACATGGGGCTCATTTCCTAGCAGTGATTCGCCACTTGGGATTCAGGTCTGTGCACCACTGCCCTGCTTGCTGCGAGACCTGCAGTGTGTGGGATGGTGGCACGTGGGCCTGAATCCCAAATGGCAAATTGTTGCTGGGAAATGAGCCCTACACGTGCTGCAGCCCCCAACCTGCTGGCAAAAAGACCCTTTAAAGGGTCTTTTTCCCAGTGGAGCTGTGGCCGGCAACAGTCCCTCCCCCTCCCTGCTAAAAGATTTAAAGGGCTTTCCAACTGGTTGTTGGGCCATGTGCTTCCTACCGATAATGGAATCATAGAGTTGGAAGGGATCTCCAGGGTCATCTAGTCCAACCCCTTGCAGAATGCAGGAAATTCACAAATACCTTCCCCCCATACCCCCAGTGACCACTGCTCCACACCCAGAAGATGGCAAAAAACCCTCCAGGATCTCCAGCCAAACTGGCCTGGAGAAAAATTGCTTCCTGACGCCAAAGTGGCAATCAACATTTCTCTGGGCATGTAAAAAAGGGCCACAAGAACTAAGTAATGAGGCAACCCTTCCTGCCCTCCCTCTCATGATTTGCCTAAATTCACAGAATCAGCGTTGCTGATAGATGGCCATCTAGCCTGTGTTTGAAGACCTCCAAAGAAGGAGAGCCTCCCACCTCCTGATGAAGCCTTTTCCACTGAAGAATCACTCTAACTGTCAGGAAGTTCTTCCTAATATTTAGCTGAAAACTCTTTTGATTTAATTTCAACCTGTTGGTTCTGGTCCAACCTTCTGGGGCAGCAGAAAACAACTCTGTACCATCCTCTATAATGACAGCCCTTCAAGTACTTGAAGATGGTTATCATATCACCTCTCAGTTGTCTCCTCTCCAGGCTGAACATACCCAGCTCCTTCAACCTTTCCTCATAGGCCTTGGTCTCCAGACCCCTCACCATCATTGTTGCCCTCCTCTGGACACATTCCAGCTTGTCCTCCTTTTTCTCCTTCTTGAAGATGGGCACATTTGCCCACCTCCAAAACTGAACACAATAAACTAGGTGAGGTCTAACTAGAGCAGAGTAAAGTGATACCATCACTTTGTGTGATCTGGACACTATACTTCTGTTAATACAACCCAAAATCACATTTGCCATTTAGCTACCACATCACACTGCTGACTCATGTTCAGTGTATGGTCTACTAAGACCCCTAGATCCTTTTTGCACAAACTACTGTCGGGACAAGTCTCCCCCATCCTATAATTCTGCATTTGATTTTGCCTACCTAAATGCAGAACTTTACAGTTATCCCCACTGAAATTCATTTTATTTGTTTTAGCCCAGTTTTCCAGCTTGTCAAGATCTACTGTATTTGCTACCCATCCCGATTTAGTATCATCTGCAAATTTAATAAGCATTCCCTCTATTCCTTCATCCAAATCACTGATAAAGATGTTGAACAAAACAGGTCCCAGGAAAGATCCCTGAGGCACTCCACTTGACACTTCTTTCCAAGAGGACGAGGAACTATTAGCACTCTTTGGGTGCAATCTGTCAGTCAGTTACAGATCCACCTAACAGTCATAGGATCCAAACCACATCTATATATCTAATTCCGAAGGTGCCCCCCGCATGCGGATACCTAAATCCGCGTGGGGGAGGCACCTGGGAGGCAGGGAGGTTTTCCTACACATGGGGGGCACTCCCCCCGTGTGCAGAAAAATCTGAAAAGTTAAAAAAAAAACCTTCAGTGACCGTAGAATCCCCCAAAATACTTTTTGAAATGGCCTCAACTCCAGGCGTCAACTGTGAGGAGATTAGAATGTTTGGGGGAGGGGAGGAGGTTCTAACTGTTTCTGTCAGTAAAAGGCAGGGTTTTGACTGGCAGCAGTCTAGGGTTGCCAAGTACCGCCCCCCCCCCCCGACCACCAGCAGCGGATCCAGATCCAGGCTGGGAAACTCCTGGATATTTGGGGTTGGAGCCTGGGGAGGACAAGGACCTCAGTGGGGTACAGTGCCATAAACTCTACCCTCCAAAGCATCCATTTTCTCCATGGAAAGTTATCTCTGTAGTCTGGAGATGAGCAGTAACTCAGTGTTACTGAGGGGGAGAAGAGAGGAAGCAAAGGTGTGATGAATGGGATAACCATCCCGCAAGTTTCTTGCAGGTCTCCACTTGTTTTACCTATTTGTCAACAAGAAATTTACTAAAATCAAGATACACTATGACTACAGCATTCCACTCATACAAGGTAGTAACTTTATAAAAAAAGAGATAAGTTTAGTCTGACATGACTTGTTCTTGGGAAACCCGTGCTGGCTCTTAGTAATCACTGCCATCCTTTCTAAATGCCCAAGGACTGTCTGTTTGATTATTTGTTCTAAAACTTTCCCAGGTATAGATGTCAGCCTAACAGGTCAGTAGTTACCCAGATCCTCCATTTCCCCCTTCTTGAAGATAGGGACATTTGCCCACCTCCAATCTTCTGGCAGAAACAGCTGAAGCCCTTTAAATCTTTTTAGCAGGGAGGGAAAGGGGTGGCCACAGGTGGCTGCAGCTTGGGGGCCGGGTGTGAGGGCATCCCTGCCCACCACGGAATGCCCCCCAAATCCTCCCACTGGATTGACGAGGGGACCTGACAATCCTATGGGTCATAGATAGTGATTGTGAATGTGGCTATCAACTAAAAGAGCCACATTTACTTCCTATTATGAGGCCTGCAAAGAGTTGCCAGGTCCCCCCTGGCAACTGATGAGAAACACCTTGCTGGGTGTAATCTCATCAACAGCAACACATTGTCATCACTTCTCATGCACCCAGAAGTGATGTCAGAATGTCACTGGGGATGCTCTGGCATTTGGGCACTACTTCATGGTTTTAATATAGAGTTTTGCCCAAGTGCCAGAGCACCCCTGGTGTCCCCTTGGCAATGTGCTGATGCCACTTCTGGGTGCATGGGGTTTGACATGAACACATCAGGACACTGTCAATGACCCCTTTGGTTTCCCACTATTTCCCCCCTGCTGGCCAGCTGAGTACTGGTGAGGAAACACCCACCACCAGCATGGTAAGCCCTAGGCCTGCACCTCAGGGAGACTTATATCTTTTCTGTTCCTCTACTATCCACAGTCCCCATTGTGCAAGGGCCTTGCCCACTTTTCTGAAATATAAAGTGGGTGCCATACTGGGGAATGGTGCCAAAAGAGCCATAGATCACATGTCAAAGAACCTCATGTGGCTCCTAAGACACTGAGCTTCACTGTTTTAGAACCCTAGTTTAAGTATCAGTTTAATGTGTCTGAATATGCTTTAACAGTCTCCCAAAACTGCAGTTCATTAGTTCCAGGGCACTGGTGTTGGTGGTTGTACTCCTGTTTACTTATTTTGTATTGTGTGGTTTACTCTGCTCCCATTACAAAGAATACATCCCAACTCCATGCCATGTCCCCCCCTCCACTTCATAGTATGTGCATCATCGCATACTCCATAGGGGGCCCTCAGTGCGGTGGTACGATTCCCTGCTTATGCGCAAGGAAAACAAATGGCAAAAAAACCCCAACTCACCCGCAGTTGCATCTGATCGCACAATGATGGGCTAAGCCCACAGCTTCAAAGGGCTGTGTGATCTCACAACTGCGTGTCAAATTTCTCCGGAGGAAATAGCCTCTTTTTCCCTCCACTTCAACTGGTGTGCGTGATCACAATCTAAGTATTAACCATAGTGGTATTAAGATGTAATTGAACATATAATATAATAATATCTAACAGTTAATAGACTATTACTATTAATATTAATAGTAACTAATGGTAATAAAGGCTACGCTTAACAAAAAAAAAATGAAAGGCACCCTAAGTTTAAAAGTGGATGCTGCTGCACAATGTTTCAGAACTCACTGATCTAGCCCCTTGTCCCATCAGAGACCCTATTGTTCTGGCCAGCAACAACGATCTTGGAGCATCAGAGAGAAGAGTAATACATGCCAGTCACAAAAATCCTTATAGCCTGATTTGATATTCCCAGGGAGCATGGCTGTTCTCATTCGTGTAGTTAAGGAAGCACTGGGGGTTAGGATAGTTTGGTCTTAAATTGCTCTGCATCAGCACTATTTCCCAATGGTTTGCAGAATAAAGTGTAGGAACTGCAGCCTAAAATCTACACTCATAGGCCTGGCACCTGGCACGCACCCAGATCCTGCCTTCCCCCTGCTGTGCACTGAAAGAAACCCAGAAACTGACTGTGCAGATACACTGCCTTCAAGCTTGACAGGTAATTAAATCTTCATTCCTTGTCTAGCTCTGATTCTGCTGGGCACTTCTCTACTTTTTAAAAAGGATCCTGTAGCCAGTTCTGTGTACTTTGCAGATTGTTTTAATTTAGCTTATTATTTCAAAGCATAGACTTCTCTATAAATAAGATTTTCTGGCCCAGAATTCAGTATTTGACGAGCAAGGCCCAAGCTAGAAATCCATGAGATTACACATACATAAATGGTCTGTGATTGCCCTTCAGTATGGTTTAAACATAAAGGATGTGATCTTGGGTCACTAAAATCAATGAAGGTTTTGCTACCCAGGCTCAAAGAATATCAGCCTAAGAAAGAACAGATGCATAAGGAAGATATTACACAGGTAGCCAGGTATGTTTCCCTTTTAATTTGCTGCAGAAGTTTCAGTGCTGAAGAGGCATGCTGATACTCAGTTCAAGAAGTCACTTATCTCTTTGGCAGTGGAGATTGCTTTGACAAAAATAGAAACAAAGCTTCGACTGTGAGCACTGTTCCCTCTTGCATGTGTATGTCTAAGCCATGGAGCCAACTTCTTTTTTAAAAAAGTGTAAACAATACAGCAATGATTCCACCCAAGCTGACAAGTATCTTCTAGATCAGGAGTGGTCAAACTGCAGCTCAGGAGCCACATATGGCTCTTTCACACATATTGTGCAGCTGTCGGCAGGGCGGCTGGGGAAGCAAAGGGAACCATGCTTTCTCTTTCTCTCTCCTTTCCTCCCTCCCTCCCTCCCTCCTATTTGCTCTCTCTCTCTCTCTCTCTCTCTCTCTTTCTTTCCATCTCTTTCCTTCTTTCTTTCCACCCCACCCTGACAAATATCTTTAGCAAACAAATAAATATCATTGGACAAATAAATATCATTATCAATATCTGATTTTACCCCTTTGGTTTTTATTTTTGGCAGCCTCATTTAATGTTAATAAAAAGCAAATCTGCATATTTTAAAATAAAAACGTTTGTAATATTGTTTGTGTTTTGCAGCTCTCAAATATCTTACATTTATTCTATGTGGCTCTTATGTTGTGCAAGTTTGGCCACCCCTGTTCTAGGCCAAAGGCAAGTGTATGCCATTAAAGGAATTGTGCTAGCTAGGAATTGTTGTCTGCATCCAAAAGCAGAATCTGAAGAAGCTGTACAATTCATGGTTGAAGAAGAAGAAGAGAAGAGATTGGATTTATATCCCGCCCTTCACTAACTTAAGAGTCTCAGAGCGGCTTACAAACTCCTTTCCCTTCCCCTCCCCACAACAGACACCCTGTGAGGTAGGTGGGGCTGAGAGAGCTCTTTCCCAAGCTGTCCTTGAGGGAACAGCTGGTACAGAGCTATGGCTTGCCCAAGGTCATCCAGCCAGGTGCAAGTGGAGGAGTGGGGAATCAAACCCGGTTCTCCCAGATTAGAGACCGCACACTTAACCACTACACCAAACTGGCTGAAATGGGAAGCAATACCTGAAAGTAATTTTAGTGAACATTTAAATGTAAAGAAATCTGTTGCAAAGCCAAGGAATGTGCCCTCAGGCAGAGTACATTTTTATCAGGTTTATTTTTTAGTAGAAATGATTCTATTGCAAACTGCACCATTTAAAAAATGAAAGTCAAATATATTTTCATAGATATAGTGATACTGAGATATTTGAATACTATATTGTGCTTACAGAGACAGCAGGGGTCATGGGTGGGGGGAGGTAGCTGTGAAGTTCCTGCATTGTGCAAGGGGTAGAACTAGATGACCCTTAGAATCCCTTCCAATTCTATGTTTCTATGTTAAATATAGTAATTTTACGTAATCTGGTAATCCCTACTAGCAGTTTTTTGTGTGAATATCATATTGAACTAGGGTTGCCAGCCTCCAGGTGGGGCCTGGAGCTCTCTCACTTTTACAACTGATCTCCAGCTGACAGAGATCAGCTCCCCTGGAGAAAATGGCTGCTTTGAAGGGTGGACTCTATGATATTGCATCATGCTGAAGTCCCTCCTCTTCTCAAGCCCCATCCTCTCCTGGATCCATCCCCAAAGTCTCCAGTTATTTTCCAACCCAGAGCTGGCAACCCTATATTGAACAGCTGTAGTGCACAGCGAAATCATGGTTTGAACCAAAGAGGAAGGCAGAGTTTCAAGTTCAAGAGATCTGTTGTCTTACAATGAAAATTGGGGGAGGGGGGTATTTTTGCATTGTGTGTGTGTGCGTGCGCACACACGCTTGTGCCTTGAAGTCATGGTGACCTCTGCAATTCCTACTGGGGCACAGGGGCCATTCAGAGAAGTGGCTTAATAGCCTGCATCTGACTCCCCAGCCCTGGTATTCTCTGGAGGTCTCCCATCCAAATAATTGCCAGGGTCTGTCCTATTTAGTTTCCGAGATCTGACAAGATTGGGCTTGCCTGGGCTATTCAGGTCAGGGCCACATTCAAAAGAAATATAGATTTGATTACCAGATAATGAGGGCAGATGACAGGGAAGGACTTACAATCATCATCACACCATGATTACAAGCTTTCTAGAGGTGTCTGGTTGGATACAGAGTACTAATCTAAACTGGAATTTGGCCTGATGCAAATGCATGTTTCCCAAAGGCTCATGGGAATGCTTCTGAAAGACTCACCATGACCTAGGTGGTATGCAGCAGGACTGGGCTAGCAGAAAGGGGAACTGCTGGAGATGTATTGAAGGTGCCACTCTTGAGTGCCCTTCTAAGCTTTCTTGCCCTGTGGAAGGGAACTCAAAAGCCTTCTGAGCTATCTTTTTTCCAGGACCCATGATGCTCCCCCTCAAAAAAAATTCCACAGTGGAAGGGAGAGGGAAGCCCAAGGGCAAGCCATGGTGCTCTCACCCTGGCTGCTGCTTGCAGGGGTCTCTCCTCAAAAATAAAGTTTCTTAGGATGACTGGGACCTGACAACCCTACTCACCCGCCTCCCCCATGGACTCATGCCTTTTCACCATAAAATTTATGGCCTGAAGAGAACTTTCTTGGTATGTTTACTTAACTTTTTCTTTTTTGCTGCAATGGTCTAACACGGGTATACTGCTAGAATGTGTACATTTGTGGTGTTAAGCTACTCTCAGTTATTTATTCAGTAATAACAGTACTGAACACACTATAAATATTTTTAATGGAAACTATCTGAAGTTCTAGCTAAGAAGGCAAATAAATTGGTAATTGAATAGGCCACAGAACACCCTCTGAGCTGGCACTTTACAATGTATTGTCATAGAATATTTACATTTCCACCAGGATAACTGTGGCAGAAAGGCAGTCTTTAATTTCTCATTTAAAGACTGACAGTTCTAACCCTGTAGCATCTGTTTAGCACTGCACCAGAGAGGTAATGAGCCAGAATCCTGGTGTGGGAATTCCAGAATCTCGAAACACTAAACTCAGCTCATCAAGTCTAATTTAGTGAAGTGTAGAAGAGTCACCAGGGGCGTGTAAATGAAATGTAACTATAAAATAAGTGGAGGGAAACTGATGAAACAAAGACATGGTCAAAAAGAGGGAAACAAAGCTATTCATTCTAATAAATTTCAGTCACATGAAAGTGGTGCACGTGGGCATGGAGGAGTCTCAGCACTGTCTAGGTCTCCAAAATGAACAAAAAACCCATCCGTAGCTTATATATAATGTCCACACAGAACAGAGGAGCCAAATTGGTGCTTGAATGGTAACTAGTTATGACTAATGTTATGAGTGGCTGTTGGAGCATAATCTGTAAAATGAGAAATGTCAAGGGTCAGGTATGCCTTGAAGGTCACACCCTCTGGTGTTAAACCCTTCTCTCCCAGTTTCTGTTTTACAAAAAACAGCATTGACTAAAGGGCAAATTGCATGAGCTCAAAGGCATTTTCATCAACTAAGCAAGTATATCCTGTAACATTTTTTCTTAATCAGATTACACTGGCTGAACTCTTAGCATCATTTATCAGGAGAGCCTGGTAATGTTCAACAAAGTTAACAATGAAAATGATGTTGAGAGTTAGATCCTAAGATTCCTCTTTGTTAAGTAAGGAGCTTTGCTCCGAAGCAAGGTACCTTGCTCTGTTGGAGGAAACTTCCCCACAGTGGAAGGGAGTCATAGGATCCAACTCAGTGATCAGAAATAAGCATATTCAAAGAATAATTGCTCCTTCAATGTGTAAATCATGATATTTGAGTTATTTTAGTTACAATAAATAAGACATGATAATAGTACTTAGGGCCCAGTCCAGACAGTGTCTTGGGCATAGTTGTCTCACAAAGTGCTCATTGGTTCATAATGACATAGATTCCAGGGCAAAATATTTCCCTTCAAAATGTGGGAGAGAATACTTAAAAGGCATAGAAGTGGAGCATTTTCACCATCTTTCATGCTACCTCTGCTCTCTTTATTGGATTTTATATAGTCACTGTACATTAGGGCTGCCAAGTCCAACTTGGGAAATATCTGGGGACTTTGGGGGTGGAGCCAGGAGACTTTGGGGGTGGAGCCAGGAGAAAGGAAGTGACATCATTTTGTGATGTCACATCCTGTGATGTTGCTTCCACATGCTGACACATGAACTCATGAAGTTTCCTAATACTGAATCAGGCCATTGGTCCATCAAGGTCAGTATTGACTACTCAGACTGGTAGTGGCTCTCCAGGGTCTCAGGCTGAGATCTTTAATGTCACCTATTACCTGATCCTTTTTTAGCTGAAGAGGCTGATACCTCCTGCATGTCAAGCAGATGCTCTATCACTGAGCAACGGCCCTACTGAATCCTTCCTCATCTCGGCAGAATATGAAGCACTAAGTGCTACACAAGTGCTAAATATGATTTTCATATCATAAGAACAGGAGAGAAACCACAGTGGATCAGCCCATCCAGTACAGCCCATCCAGTACAACACTCTGTGTCACAACAGTGGCCAAAAATACCAGGTGCCCTCAGGAGGTCCAGCAGCGGGGCCAGAACTCCAGAAGCCCTCCCACTGTTGCCCCCCAAGCCCCAAGAATGCAGAGCCTCACTGCCCCAGACAAAGGGTTCCATTTAGACTTTGTGGCTAATAATAGCCACTGATAGACCTCTGCTGGATGGGGACAGAGAGAGACAGACAGACAGACAGACAGAAAAAAGAAAGAAAGAGGGAGAGAGAGAGAAGGGGAAAAAACTGGCAGAGGCACTTACTTCCATTTAGACCTTGTGGTTATAATAGCCACTGATAGACCTCTGCTGGATGGGGACAGAGAGAGAGACAGACAGACAGACAGACAGAAAAAAGAAAGAGGGAGAGAGAATGAAAAGAGCTGGAAGAGAAACTCACCTTGCCAGCCACATGCAAAAGCAGCTCCTTCAGTCCCTCCTTAATCTCTGGGCGGACCTGTCTTGCTGTGGAAGAAGCTCTCTTGCTGACTTCTTAAAGGGGAAATGTCTGGCGAGGCTTTTTACTGCAGGGCAGGCTCTCTGCAGACATTTCCCTTTTAAGGCAGCCATTTTGTCCCCCCGGTGGCCAACTTTGGAAAAGCGGGAGATAAGCACTAAAAATCAGTGTTTTCCCCGCCCCACCGGGGGACTTGGCAGCCCTACTGTACATGGATTGCCTTACAATAATCTTATGCTGAAAATGGAGCCTTAAAGTGCTGAGCTGGTGAATTGTTTATAGTGAAATATTTGAACTTTGGAAAATGTTATTACCACCACACAAGCCTCATTACAAGAAGGTCATATTAGTAGACGGAAAGCAGATGCAATGATTCCTTTTTGCAGCAAAATGCAATTTGGTCCTTCAAAATGTGATGACCTTTTTTGTTTTCCAATAAATAATTCCATTTCTATCCCATAGGTACCCAGAAAATGGTTCATTTATCATTCCTCTCCATGCACATGGAGATAGTATGAAAGTTTGCCTCCAGCAGAGTTCTCCAATTGCATAATTACTCTTTTCAAATTCAGGCCACAAAAATTACTTCTACATCTGAATGATGTTATACAGCCCTTTTATAAGCAGTAATCCCAAACCTTTGTGCATCACTTTGTGAGTGCTAGATATGATGGTGCCCCTGTGTCCACTGTTTTGGGGGCGGGATTTTCTTCTTTCAAAAATGGTGCTGGGAGGACAGATCCAGAAAGCCAACTTGATGCCTCTCTGGCTGGGTGGACTCAGGAGTCTTGCCCTGGCTGAGAAGTCTTGAAAACAGGCAGCAGCAAGAGGGCCCAGCTTACAAGAACTCACAACAGAGACCAGACACAACCTTCTGGCAGGAACCAAGTTTAATAATGTTTAAATCTCTCCCCCAAGTTTAATAATATTTAACCCCGGTATATCTCCTGCAGAACAGGAAATTAACCCTTAGATCCCCACAGTCTTCCCTCCTAAGTCTATCAATAAATCAAACAACTTGAACAACAAAATGAATTACTAGCTAGAGATAAGGGGGAGACTGCCTGATCTCAGCGGTCAACAGAGGATGGGATAATTCTGCACAGGCTTCCCTGGCCGCTACTGTTTACAGGTCCATTCTCACAGGTCATTTCCTGAGTCTCTTTGATCTGTGATATGAAGGCATCATTGGCCTTGGCTCAGATAGTTCTGGAACAGTTACAGGGTGAGGATATTCAGGACCATCACATAGAACATCCCCAGATCCATCATGGGACTCTGAAGCAGCTGAGATTACAATGGCTGCGGAATAATACACCTCAGGGATATCATTTCTCCTACTAGCCACCTCAGTATTCAGAAACTCAGGCTGTCCTGGAAGGGCTGCAGAAGTACCTAGGGCTGGTTGACACCCTATGTGAAACATGAGAGGGTCTCAATGGTATCTTATAACCATCCCATCTACCTGGACTGTGTAAGAGAGTAGTCCAGTTTGTGATAACAACAATCCTGGAACCCACTTTGGTTTGTGAGAAGTATTGGAGTCGGGAGTCCATGGAACAGTGAAACAGCTAGATCTTTATTGCTGGTCCGGATGAAGCATGCAACCCAGGGCTCAGAGCCCTCCTTTTATGCTGGTCAGGGATAATCCTCTGACCTCGCCCAACTGGCTTGATAGGCTATTATCAGTCTATTTACATCTCATAGGTTCCCTGGGAGAAACCTAGGTACATGATTGGTGGCCGGTTCGAATCCACCTGGCCTTTGTTCTACCTGGCTGAAGCTCAGGTAGTTTCTTGGCCATGTGCTCTGGCCACATGGCGGTCACCATTACTGGAGCACATGGCGACCGCATGGTCAACAGTTTGTCTGAAAAGTTCTTGACCCACACAGGGTGCCCCGAACATAAGACCCATGCAGGGTGGCTGTCATGATTCTTTTTATGGATTGCTGTTTCTAAAGGATTCAACTGTGTATATTGGATATTAATAGGTCTACCAAGTATCATTTTAACTGGAGATCTCCCTGATTCAGATTGAGGTGATGAGAGAGGAGGTCCTACAACTGATAGACAACTTAAAAACTGATAAATCACCAGGTCACGATGATATAGATCCAAGAGTTCTGAAAGAACTCAAATGTGAACTTGTGAATCTCCTGACAAAAATATGTAATGTTTCATTAAAATCTGTCTCATTCCTGAGGACTGGAAGGTAGCAAATGTCACTCCCATCTTTAAAAAGGGGTCCAGAGGAGATCCGGGAAATTACAGGCCAGTCAGTCTGATGTCGATACTGGGTAAGTTGGTGGAAACTGTTACTAAGAAGAGAGTTAGCAGGCACACTGATAAACAAAAACTATTGAGAAAGACTCTCCATAGGTTCTGTAAGGGAAGATCTTGTCTCACTAGCCTATTAGTGTTCTTTGAGGGGGTGAACATGTGGACAAGGGGAAATCCAATAGATGTTGTTTACCTTGACTACCAGAAAGCTTTTGATAAAGTCCCTTATCAAAGGTTTCTAAGTAAGCTTAATAGTCATGGGATAAAAGGACAAGTCTTCTTGTGGATCAAAAACTGGCTAATTAATAGGAAACAGAGAGTCAGTATAAGTGGGCAGTTTTCACAGTGGAGGGTGGTAAGCGGTGGGGTACCGCAGGGACTTTTTAACTTGTTCATTAATGATTTAGAGTTGGGAGTAAGCAGTGAAGTGGCTAAATTTGCAGATGACACTAAATTGTTCAGGGTGGTAAAAACCAGGGAGGATTGTGAGGCACTCCAGAGGGATCTGTTGAGGATGAGCGAATGGACATCAACGTGGCAAATGGAGTCCAATGTGGCTAAGTGCAAAGTGATGCACATCAGGGCCAAAAATCCTAACTATAAATACACCTTGATAGAGTCTGAACTGGCAGAGACTGACCAAGAGAGAGAACTTGGAGTCTTAGTAGATAACTCCCTGAAAATGTTGAGTCTGTGTGACTGCAATAAAAAGGCCAATGCTTTGCTGGGGATCATTAGGAAGAGAATTGAAAACAAATCAGCCAGTATCATAATGCCCCTGTATATATCAGTGGTGCAATCTCATTTGGAATACTGTGTACAATTTTGGTCACCACACCTCAGAAAAGGGCAACTACAATGATAAAGGCTTGGAACACTTTCCCTGTTAAGAAAGGTTAAAACGCTTGGGGCTGTTTAGCTTGGAGAAATGATGGCTGAGGGGTGACATGATCGAGGTTTACAAGATTATGCATGGGATAGAGCAGGTAGACGAAGAAGTACTTTTCTCCCTTTCTCACAATACAAGAACTCATGGGCACTCAATGAAATTGCTGAGCAGTTGGGTTTGAATGGATAAAAGGAAGTACTTCTTCATTCAAAGAGTGACTAACACATGGAATTCACTGCCATAGGAGGTGGCGGTGGCTACAAGCATGGACGGCTTCAAGAGGGAATTAGATAAACATATGGAGCAGAGGTCCATCAGTGGCTATTAGCCATAATATATAGATAGGAACTCTCAGTTTGGAGCAAGTGATGCTCTGTATTCTTTGTGCTGGGGCTGGGGCAACAGTGGGAGGGCTTCTAGCAGGGCTCACTTTGTAGCAGGAGCTCCTTTGCATATTAGGCCATACACCCCTGATGTAGCCAATCCTCAAAGATCTTACAGTAGCACCTGTGAGAAGAGCTCTGTAAGCTCTTGGAAGGTTGGCTACATTAGGGGTGTGTGGCCTAATATGAAAAGGAGCTCCTGCTACGAAATGAGCCCTGGCTTCTAGTGTCCTGGCCCCACTGCTGGACCTCCTGATGGCACCTGGTATTTTCGGCCACTGTGTGATAGAGTGTTGGACTGGATGGGCCATTGGCCTGATCCAAAATTGGCTCTCTTATGTTCGAATAGTATGTGGTATTGTCCAATAAGCAACAAAAAACAGGAGAGTTTTGTCTGAAAGGTTTGGCCTGCAACCTTCTTTAATGCAGTTTTCACAGCCTGCTATACTCTTTCCACCAGCACATTTGTGGATGGATGGTTCCGAGCTGAAGTTATATGTTTGTTTCCATTAGTGGTCAGGAACTCTTTGAATTCCTCACTAGTGAATACAGAGGCATCGTCTGTTATAAGGGTGTATTGAAGTCTTTGGACACTGAATAACTTACAGAGCTCTTCAATGGCTGCTGAAGTAGCCACTTTGACTCAGAAGACATTCAGCCATTTGGAGTGTGCATCCACCACTGTCAATAGCATGACCCCCATAAACTGGCCAGGATAATCAATATGAAGCTGCATTCAAGGATGGCCAGGCCATCCCCATGGATGTAAGAAAGCATCAGTTGGGGCAGCCCTGAGTTGTTAACAAGTGGAGCAGGATCTCACCCTGTCATCTACAGCAGCATTCATTCAAGACAAGCAACTCAGTCCATCTGCGTTTGCAGTAGCCTGACCTAGTTTATACAACATGGAATAACTGATAAGCTGTCAAGATGAGAGCCCATTGCTGAAGTCTAGCAGAGGCCTGTGGTGGCACATTCTTCAGCTCCCCAAATACCCCCAAAAGGGTTTATGATCTGTTACGATGGTGAATGGCCAGCCATAAATATATTTGTGGATTTTTTAAAACTCCAAAATTCCAAATACGATGGCCAGTTCTTCCTGTCTATGTGGGAGCACTGTTTTTCTGCAGGAGACAGTGAACAAGATGCAAAACAAATATGCCTCTCTATATTGCCTGGCATTGTATGTGCCAATATCAACCCAACCAATCTTTACTACATTAGCAAAAAAAAAAAAAAAGCCATAGCAACAACACAAAGTAAAAGCAAATGTCCAACAATGACATTTTAAAAATAATAAAGAATTGGACATTTTTACAGAAATGTATCTAATAATAGGGGACACTATACAGTCCAGTGACCAATTACAAATGACAAGTGACCCAGAGTGGAACAATCATGGATCAGGCAAACTTTGGTCAGTGTCCCATCCCACGGGTCCTGGACTCTCGACCACCCCCAAGTCCGGCACTTACCCCGACTGAACAGCCACCCGCACCTAAGAGGGCCGTCCTGAACCCGGCAGGCGCCGTTGGGGTCCTCGTTGCGCCAGGAGCGCTCGCACCGCGGGACGCTGCAGGAGTCCCAGCAACACGGAGCCCCGCCACCACCCGGGCCAGAGCAGGGCCCCGCAGCCCACGGCACCCCCACCTCATTGGGGGATGGCCTGGTCGCGGCACGGACGACGCGGAGTGCGGCGGAGAAGGAGGAGAGGCGCCAAGACCCGTGGCGCAGCAGGGAGACGTCCCCGGAAAGGAGGAGCCAGCAGCCACAGCTCCGGGAATGGCGAAGCCGCAACAGGGAGGGGCACGGAGCTTCCGTCGAGGTGATTCAGCGTCTCCGGTTATAACTGGGGGCGGGGCCAAAGGGGGAGGTCGGGGTGGAAAGGGGCGAGGGGAGCTCTGGGAAAGTGCTGAGGGAATAAAAGCAGGAGAGAACGGATAGGCCGGGGAGGAGAAGCCAGGGAGTCTTAAGTTTAGCGGAAAGCAGAGAGAAGGAACCGCTAATTATAAACTTGGCCCCTGGAGGCTGAAGGGGATCTCGGGTGACGTTAACCCGACCCCGGTGCCATATCTGAGGCCTAATCCCTCCCCATTTCCAGCACAGCACTCCCTGGGGACCCCCCCTGTCGGGTGAGGACCACGGCTACAGGGGGCGCGGACCAGGGGCCGGAGGCGGAGCCCGACAGTCAGCAAAGTTTTTTTTATATATGTGATAATACAGCACCTATGCCATTGTTAGACCCTGTAGGTCAGCCATCAGAGAGCCCAAAGCTCAGAGCGAGTGGAGGCTGGCCTGGGAAGCTTGCTATAACAAGAAAAGCTTCTTCAGGTATGTGAGGCGCAAACACAAGGTAAAAGAGGTGATAGCCCTACTGGCGGGTGAAAATGGAGAAACTCTGACAGAGGACAGAGAGAAAGCAGAAAAGCTCAATGCCTATTTTACCTCTGTTTTTCCCTGGAAGAAGAGTACAGGCCCATCTAGAAATGGTAGTAAGCAAGGCACAGCATCTGGGCTGCTGGTTGATATGGACATAGAGATTGTTGAGAGGTACCTATTTATTTATTTATTTATTTGGATTTATATCCTACCTAACCAGCAGTGCCGACTCTAGGCTGCACTGGATGAGTACAGATCTCCTGGGTCAGATGGTATACACCCAAAAGTGCTCAAAGAACTTTCTAGAGAGCTTGCAAAGCCTTTGTCCATAATCTTCAAGACCTCATGGAGGAATGGAGATGTGCCACAAGACTGGAGGAGGGCAAATATTATCCCAGTCTTCAAAAATTGGAGGAAGGATTACTCAGGAAACTACAGGCCAGTCAGTCTGATCTCTGTCCCAGGGAAGATACTGGAGTAGATTTTAAAGGGGTCAGTCTGTGAACATCTGAAGGACAACTTGGTGATCCAGGGAAGTCAGCACGGATTTGTCCCCAGCAGGTCCTGCCAGACCAACCTCATTTCCTTCTTTGATCGAGTGATGTGCTTACTAGATCATCATTGTCATTGTCGTTGTTATCATCATTTATTTATTTAATTTATACCCTACCCTATCCCACAAGTGTGCTCAGGACGGCTTACAACATAAAACCCAGAAACAATAGAAATAATACAAGCCTAAAACAGTAGATGGCACAATAAACAGTAACAAAAACCCATTCCTCATGTCTGGCAGAAGTAGGTACCCCAGTAAACTCTAGTGCCCAAATAGTGTCCACAACAGCAGGGCACTGGGAAAGGGCCATTAACAGGGGAGGCCAGAATGGTTGAACGCCCATAGTTGGGAATGCCATTGCCATTGTTTACCTGGATTTCAGTAAAGCCTTTAACAGGGTTCTCCATGATGTTCTGATGGGCAAACTGGAGAACCGCAGACTAGACTCTGGGATAGTTAGGTGGATAGGGAACTGTTTGGAGAACTGCACCCAAAGAGTAGTTGTCAATGGCATTTCATCTGATTGGAGGGAGGTGTCCAGTAGAGTGCCACAGGGCTTTGTTCTGGGCCCAGTACTTTGCGATATTTTTATAAGTGATCGGGTTGGAGGGAATACTCATAACATTTGCAAATGACAACAAATTGGGAGAAGTAGTGAACACCCTAGAAGATATAGAATTCAATGAGATCTGAACATACTGGAAAAGTGGGCAGATATGAACAAGGTACAGTTCAACAAGGATAAGTGCAGAGTTCTACATCTGGGTAACAAAAATGAGAAGCACACATACTGGATGGGGGACACACTTCTGTATTCTGTGTGAACAAGGTCTTGGGGAATGGGTGGACTGCAAGCTAAATATGAGCAGTCAGAGTGATGCAGTGACAAAAAAGGCTAATGCAGTCTTAGGGTGTATCAACAGAGGCATAACATCCAAATCACAAGATGTCATAGTCCTGCTGTATACCACATTGGTCAAGCCACAACTGGAATACTGTGTGCAGTTCTGGAGGTCTCACTTTAAAAAGGATGTGGACAGAATGGAGCGGATGCAGAAGAGAGTGACAAGGAAAGGCTGAGGGACAGGAATGTTCAGTCTGGAGAAGAGGAGGTTGAGGGGGGACATGATCACTCTCTGAGTATTTGAAAGGCTGCCACTTAGAGGAGTGCGGGGGGGGGGGTTATTGGCATCGTAGGATAGGACTTGCAATAATGGGTTTAAATTACAGGCAGAAAGGTACTGGCTGGATATTACGGTGGGTTTTTTTACAATAAGAGTAGTTCAAATTCAAATTCAAAACCTTTAATGGTATATGAGGGTAAATTAGAATTAGATACAGACACAGTCTAAGATGAATAAAATCAGATAAAAAACACAATCTAAAAGGATAATTAGAGTAATATCAAGAAAACAATGTCTAAAAGCAAAATTAGACAGTTATTCATTGGCTTTACCTGGAAAAGGATAACCCTTCTGCAATACTATAGCCAAGTAAGGTTAAGTAAAGGTTTCCCTTGCTCGAAAGCCAGTCGAATATGACTCTAATTCCATCAACCGAGAGCAAGTATATACTGGGTAATTCTTTCTGAAGAGCCAGAAAGATTAGAAATAACAGGGTCAAGATATTGTTGATGAGCAGCTAGACCACTGGTTCCCAAAGTGGGTAATACCACCCCCTGGGGAGCGCTGGAATGATCCCGGGGGGCAGTAGGAGCCTTGGGTGCAACTGGGGGACATTGAATAAAAATAAGGGGGCGGTGGAAGCATAAAGAAAGAACCTATCTAAAGCAGTTTTTTCCTGCCTTCACCTGGTCTTCCCTGGGATCAGGGAGGGAGGGGGAGGTGAAGAGGGGTCCCCACAGCCAATCACAGCCATGCATTTGCAAATTGCAAATGCATGTGCACCCTTGTAAGGCTGGTGTTGCTGCTGGGCTCTTGTGTGGTGGCTGCTGCTGGCCTCTGGCTTCAGGCCTTCAGCTGCTGCTGCTCTGCGCCTGCCTTGGTCTGCCTGGCTGCATGGATCGTGGTGGACTCTACCTGCATCTTTTTGTCCACTTCTTGAAGGTAGATTTCCAGGGGGGCGCTAAGGTTTTTTTTTTTCTGAAAAGGGGGTGGTAGGCCAAATAAGTTTGGGAACCTCTGAGCTAGACGAACACTTGTCAAGGGTGCTTTAGGTTGATCCTGCATTGAGCAGGGGCTGGACTAGATGGCCCCTGGACCTTTCCAACTCTATGATTCTGTATAAAAACTGGAAATGGTACAAACAACTGTGATTAAGGTCTGATTACCTTGCTAACTCTAATGAGCTAAAGCACACTTAGCGATGGCTAGGAAGGTTATATCACTCAAAAGGATATATATTATAAAGGGGGAAAATTGCTTGACCATGGCAGTCTTTATTTATTAATCCTGGTGGGTTATAGAGGAGGCATTTGCAAGAATTTATTGCTAAAGAGAGCAGCCAGACTAACAGCCCTTGAGACAAATCAAGTGACTAGCCTAGGTAGTGGAAATGAGAGCTTCTCTATAAGACTGTATAACTGGGCTTCAGCACTTTCATAGGGCAAATGCCAGCTGGGGTGAAAAAGGTAAGAGTACTTTTATTCACACACAAACAGCCTCTTCTCAGCTCTCTGTAAGCAAGAAAGCTAGGGTGGATTCTCATGTAATCTCACTAACACTAATGGATAAAAACATACTTAGCACTAGGCAGGGTATAACATACAATGGGACATTAATTCTAAACAGGGGTCCTTTCGTAAAAAAAGATGTGCAGGAGCTCATTAGCATAACTCATTTGCATATGCCACACCCCCTGACGTCACCGGAAGTGTCAAAAGGCCACACATCCCTGACGTCATGGGCAGTGTGTCAGAAGGCCGGGAGGGAGGGAGGGGGAAGGAAGGAAAGGAACAGGAAGGAAGGTAGGTAGGTGGGGGAGAGAAAAGAAAGAAAGAAAGAAAAGAAGGGAGGGGGGAAGGAAGGAAGGAAGAAAGGAAGGAAGGAAGGAAGGAAGAGGAAGGAAGAAAGAAAGAAAGGAACAGTTAGGTAGTTGGGAGAGAGAGAGAAAAAAGGAAGGAAGGAAGGGGGAGAGAGGGAGGAAGGGGGGAAGGAAGGAACAGGAAGGTAGGTAGGTAGTTGGGGGGGAGAGAGAGAAGAAAGGAAGGAAGGAAGGAAGGGGGGAGAGAGGGAGGAAGGGGGGAAGGAAGGAACAGGAAGGTAGGTAGGTAGTTGGGGGGAGAGAGAGGAGAAAGGGGGGAAGGAAGGGGGGAAGGAAGGAACAGGAAGGTAGGTAGGTAGTTGGGGGGAGAGAGAGAGAGAAGAAAGGAAGGAAGGAAGGGGGGAGAGAGGGAGGAAGGGGGGAAGGAAGGAACAGGAAGGTAGGTAGGTAGTTGGGGGGAGAGAGAGAGAAGAAAGGAAGGAAGGAAGGGGAGAGGGAGGGAGGAAGGGAGAGGGGAAGGAAGGAACAGGTAGGTAGGTGGGGAGAGAGAGGGAAGGAAGGGAGGGGCGCTTCTCCCCCCACTGGGGCTGGCGTTTCCCTCCCCACCCTTGCTTGGGCCTGAGTGGCGTTAAGCCACTCAGGCCCGGCTTCTCCCTCCCTTGGGCCCGGGGAACTGTTGAGTGGGGGAGGGAGGGGGGTTCTGGGGGTGACTGGGGGAGGGAGAGTTTTTTTCCCAGGGCTGGCAGCCAGCTGGCTGTCTTCCTCACCAGGACTTAACTCACTTCTGTGGGGCAGCCCACAATAACTCGACATTCCAGTGGGGGGAAAACACAAGCAGATCAAACTTATTAGTGTCTGTCTGACTGTCTAAATACCCCAGACTCCAAGAACAAAAGCAAGAGCTTCAGCATGTTCGCCTTTCCAAACTCCACAAGGCAACAGGCTGTTCCTTCAAGTCAGCAGGAGTTACCTGGAGAGTGAGAAAGCGGGAGACTTCCACTCGCGGGACCTAAGGCACAACCGAAGGGAATGGAGGCTGCCGCTGAACTCAGTCGAACAGACCCGTGATGGAGACCAGGACGCCACATGAGACACGACGCTCCGGGGAGTCAGTACGGACACCGGGCGCAATTTAGGGTCTGGAGATGACCGGCGGAAGATTCAGGTCCTCCTGCCTCGCGGGGAGGGGGGGCATGGAGAGGCAGAGAAGCAGGTGAGCTGCGCGTCTCTCCCTCCCGCCCTCACCTCTCCCGTCGAAGCGACTCCAGGAACGTGTGAAGTTCTCGCTCTTTCCGCCTTCCGGGCTGAAGCGTCTGCGCCAGACCTCCCCAAGGGCTCTGAGCCAGCAAGAGACCTCTTCTTTCCAACAGAGCAGGGATCTTCTCTTCCCCAAGCAAGCGCTGCTGGCCATTCGAGCTTGCCGGCAGGAGAACGCCTCTGGGCATCTGCAGAGCGCCTTCCCTCCCTCCTTCCCTCCCTCCCGAACAACTGTCGCTGCCCGCCCCACCCCCCCCTTTCAAACTCGTAGGGCCCGGAGAAGTTCCTAAACGAAAGAAGCGTCGCTTCGCCGGGCTGGGCCTGAGCCGAGACTGCCGCCGCCCCCACCCACCCACCCTCCCACCCCCCTCCCACTCCGCGTCCCAGTCCTCACTCTCCCCCCGCCGGCTCCCAGCCGCGGCCCCGGGGAAGGCGACTGGGGGCGGGACGGGGCTGTTTGGTGGGGCCGGCGGCCAGCCGCGGCCCCGCGGAAGGTGACTGGGGGAGGGAGGGGGTGAACGGGGGAGGCTTTCTGCCGGGGGCGGGGCTTTGTTATGTGCCCGCCCCCCGGCCCCTTCTCTCCCGGAGCGGCGCTCCGGCACGCTCCGGCCCCAACGGAGCCCTGATTCTAAAGAAAAAAACACCAGCACGATGGGTTCATGGTTTTTTTTTAATTTAGTGACCATTTATCTATCAAAAATTGGACAAAGATCATAAATACAAACATCAGAAGTGCTAACATATGCAAAATAATTGTTTTCATTATTACAACCTGAGACATTTGTAATACATGTTCTTTATGGTTCTTATGGATTTGTGTAGAATCTTCAGCATGAGAGAGTGCAAAGTCTAGGGTCTAATCCTGCTGGGATTTTATCCAGGAGTCTTTTCTTTCCCGGTGGAAGCGGCTGGTGGCGGAGGTGGCTGGCAGCTGCAGAGGTGGTGGTGGAGGCAGCTGCAGGCGGTGGCTGGGGGAGGCACCCTTCCCTGAACCCTACCGGCTGCCGCCTGGTAAGAACCTTGGGGAAAACCTGGGGGGCAGGCAGCGACAGCCAGCAGGGCTTGGAGTGGAGCGGGGTTCCCCCCCACCTTTTTGCACTTGGGCACTTGAGTGCCCGAACACCCAAGTGCAAAAAAGGAAAAAAATGGGAGGGACGATCAGACAGCCCTCTCTCGCAATCATTGCGAGAGAGGGCTGTCCAGATCAGATCAATTGCGGGTTCCTTGTGCGACCACCGGGAAAATATTTGATTTTCCCCGGGTCGGAAAATGTAGGAGGAACCCACGATTGAGCCCGCTTCGGCGTGGGAGTTGTCCCAGCCGGTCTGATCGGTCCCTTTAAATGTGGGAGGAAACAGCATTTCCTCCTGCTTTAAAGGGCCGTGTGACCGCAGCCTAGGGTGCACTCATAGGCACCAATATATAGTAGTTGTGACTTAGGGTGATGCTACGCATTGTAAGTAGTGCCATGATTGCTTTTGCCAGATATTTTTTAACAGAATGCAGCTGCAGGGGGGAGAGGGTCTGAAAACTGAAGGAGGAGTTCACTGTGGGAAGGGGGATAGCGACTTCATCTTATCCCCTCGCACCATTTTCCTTCTGAAAATTCATGCAATATTTACAGCATTAGGGATATTTTATGGTACATATATATTTTCCCCAGTGGTTGTAAAAGCAGCTAGGGAATGGCTACAAGAGAGAGGTTGAAACGGCCCTGCCTCCCACAATTTTCTGCTCTGTTAAAAGGAGCCCCAACTTGCATTTATTAAAACAAATGTTGGAAAATAATAGCAGAACTACACATAACCAATGATGCCTGAATGCTCCTCTCCAGTTTGATTGCAAACAACAAGCAGTACCTTGAACACTCAAAAAATGTTTCTTTTGTACTGAGCACTCAGAATCATTGCTCCACCCTAGCTGGTGCCAGCTCCCAACCTTAATGGGCCATTTGAACAAAGTCTTTCAAACGTTAGTGCCCATTAAGAAATATGAGTCGATCATTAGCAGTCAACTCAAATACAAAAGATGGTCACTTGACAGCCATTGTAATATTAATGCAGAGGGCAAAACAGTGGATCGGCTTGAATGTGTTTATGGTTTATATACAAGTTTATATACATGAGTATATACATGAGTCTGAGGAGATGTTGGGGTATAAATATGTTAAATAAATACATCTAAGGGTGTTAGAAGTTGTTCTGACAAAAATGAAGCTATTCATAGAACACTCCTAGTATAAGCGTAGACCCCACACACACACACTAGAAGAAGAAGTCATGGAAGCAGTGACAGACTTCACGTTCCTGGGATCCAAGATCACTGAAGACAGTCACTGCAGCCATGAAATTAAAAGATGCCTGCTTTTTGGGAGGAAAGCGATGGCAAACCTAGACAGCATAATAAAAAGTACAGACATCACCCTGCTAACAAAAGTCTGTATAGTCAAAGCAGTGGTATTCCCAGTAGTAATGTATGGCTGCAAGAGTTGGGTCTTTAAGGAAGGCTGAGCATCAGATAATAGATGCTTTTGAATTACAGTGCTGGAGAAGACTCTTGAGAGTCCCTTGGATTGCAAGGAGATCAAACCAATCAATCCTAAAAGAAATCAACCCTGACTGTTCCCTGGAAAGCCAGATACTGAAGCTGAAGCTCAAATACTTTGGCCACCAAATGAGAAGGGAGCACTCACTGGAGAAGACCCTGATGGTGGGAAAGATTGAAGGTCAAAGAAGAAGGGGATGGCAAAGGATGAGATGGTTAGACAGTGTTATCGATGCAATGAACATGAAGTTAAGCAAACTCAGGAGCACAACAGAAGACAGGAGGGCCTGGCGTGATGTGGTCTATGGGGTCACAAAGAGTTGGACTTGACTATACGACTAAACAACAACAAATATATATTTCAAATAATGCAGCCATCAAAAATCAGTTTTCCTGAATTAGGAATTAGAAGGATTTTTGCAGAAACATTCAAGACCAATAAAAATAGGGTGGGTGGGTAGTAACACCCTAATCTGTAGGGTCCATACACAGACATTGCAACTCACACACACACACCAACCAAGATCCCGTGACACTACATCAAAATAGGGGAGTTGCTAGGAAACCTTGTGTTACATGACTGGTTAGCTACTAAAAAGGGCTTGGAACTGATAGCAGGTCTGTTCTTTTAAGCCCCAGTCCTCATCATCATCTGGGGAGCAGTGGAACAGGGAAGGGCAACATTTGCAGGATATTTTTCAGCTCTAACACACACACGCCCCACCAGCCAGTGAAGGCTTGGAGCTGAAAGCATGTTCTGTGATTTTTTTTCCAGTTCCAAGACCCTCTATCAGCTGGCTGGCCTTGTCAACTCCCCTCCAAGGAAAGGATGGAGAACAAGGGAGAGGAAGTGGGGGCCTCTCATGTGTGTGCATACAGGAACAATTAGTAGGAAAGTAACTAGCAATTGTCCATTGACCATTCCTCCTCACAATAGTCTTCAGTTGATGTGGAATGCTCCTGTTGAGAATCAGTGGTACACTGTTCTTGTCAGAATATTCTTTACGGAGTAAGACTAGACTGCATTATTACGATGTACAACCACATCCTCAGCGTAGTTTAAAACAAAAAACATAGTAGAAAAGCTCATGCTATACTGGCTTTTTAAAAGTAGTTCACTCAACTGTCCATAAAGAATGCTTGAGACACTTCCAAAGTCATCAGCTATAAACTACAAAGATGATTACTGAATGCGATGAACCTGTGAGATTTCTTGATGACCTTAGGTTTGTTTCCTTACTGTCACAAACGCTTTCCTTACTCGTTCTTGCTATGAAATTTCTCATCACACTACCTCTACTCCAATGTTGTTTAGAACCCTGACCTTCACAGGAACACACTAATGGGAGAGAATAGTGCTAGTACTGACAGATTCCACACGGGAAATCATCAGTTGCAGAGTGTAGTGCAGCCATTCCTGCCAAGAGAGGGGTAAAACTTCTGTTTCCTTAAAATATCTGAGGCAGGGAGAGATTCAGTAGGCCTCTTCTTGCTGAGACCATCTACAGTCTTCTCAGAAGTGGAACAAAGCAGAAACCACTTAGAGTATCAGTTTAGTAGGAGGGCAGAGAGTTGGGGTAATTTTGGCATTATGAATGAACTAAGAATAAGGTCCATTGTGGAAATAAATACAACGGGCTCTAGTAGGGTTGCAAAGTACTCACCAGGTGCCAGCGGGTACCATAGAGTTTTGGGGCAATTGCTAGAGTGTCGCCCCGGCAACGTCCCCAACATGATGATGTCACTTCCGGTGACATCATCATGCTGGGGCAGTCATCCTGACCGGACGACTTAGGGGGGTGGGGTTCCTCCCACCAGCCGAATCCAGGCCGGTGGATTGGGGACCCCTGTAGCGGGGGATCCCCCACCTCCCTGGGTGGACTTGGCAGCCCTAGGCTCTAGAAAGAGGCTCTGGGAGAGTGCCAAGGCCTTGGGCACTCAGCGTCAATTTGCTGTGGCAACCACAGAGTCCGCCATTTTCTCCAGGGGAACTGATCTCTGCTACCTGAAGAGCAGTTGAAATTCTGAGTGATCTCCTGCCCTCACCTGGAGATTGGCAACAATGGTTCCCCAAGAGGGAATAGCTGATTTGGAGGGCAGAGTCTATTGCACTGTACCTGTTTGAGGCTGCACCTCTCCTCAAGCCTCACCCTCTCCAGGCTCCACCCCTCAAATCTCCAGGAATTCCCCACCTGGAGTTGGGAATCCTATCTCCTTCCCAGCCAAGCATTAACCTACTTTTATTTTCCCCTCACTCCTCAGCTTTCCATCTCACCCTGCACCTGCAGCCTCTACCGTGCTCTGAAGCCCTGACTGCCACGTCACATTGGCTGTCATGGGGCGGAGCATCTCAGTAGGGTATAAGGACACAGAGTCCACCATTTTCTCCTAGGGAACTGATCAATGCCATCTGGAGAGCAGTTGTAATTCTGAGTGATCTCCAGCCCTCACCTGGAGATTGACAACAATGGTTTCCTTGGCCGGGAGGGTGGGATAGAAATTTAAATAAATAAATTTCCCAGGAGGAAAAGTGGTCTTTCTCTGCAATGGGGACCAAAGCAGCTTACATCATTTTCTTCTCCCCCTTTTGACTTGCATAACAATCCTGTGAGGTAGGTTAGGCTGAAAGTCTGTGACTGGTTCAAAATCACCCACTCAGCTTCAACAGCAAGAACCTGGATCTAGCAGACCCTGCTCTGAAGCACTGATTGCCACGCCTAGGGTACCCAACCTCCAGGTAGAGCCTGAAGATTGCCAGGGATCACAACTGAACTCCAGACAACAGGTCTCTCCTGTCCAGAGAAAATAACTGCTTTGGAAGGTGGATTTGATGGCATTCTGTTCAGCTGAGGCTTCTCCCCTCTCCAAACCCTGGCTTCCATAGACTTTACCAGAAAATCTCCAGGAATCTCCCTACCTGGAGCTGGCAACCCTAGTTAGGACTAGTCTCAATGAGTTCTTCACAAAGGCCTGTGAAGGGTTTCCTTCCTTTGTCTGAACCAAGCTTGGTTGTCTACTGTGGCAAAACGGGCTCCAGTTTACAACTCAGCTGTTCACCTCCCACCCTTGTCCTATGGGCGTATCTCACTCCTTAAGTTCCCTACCACCAGTCACTGAATTGTCACTGCCTTTTTAGAGGGACAGTGAGACCCCTGTGGCCAAATCTCCCTATTTGGAGATGAAATCCCCAATCTTTGGGGAATCCCTGGAAAGTTGGCAACCCAAGGGTCTGGGCTTTCCTTGCTTCCCTGGGCTACCCCCTCCCTTTGGTATTGGTAGAGCGGGGGAGACTATGGGGTTAGGGCACAACACAGATTATTGGTCCAAATAGAATAATTTATTTTAGTATTTACACAATTATGGAGCACACACACACTAAATGAATAAGGCACAACTGTAGGAGTAAGCACACACTATGAACCAACATGGCATAAAAACAGCTTGCCCAGCAAGGTAAGATATAAATATGAATAATAAATAAATAAATAAATAAAACGGGTTAAACACAATCCTCCCTGGATGGGCTGGAGTCTATATTGATGGTGCCCCGCCCCTTGGGACGGTCCCTCTTTCCCCACACTTTTTGGCCTTGGGGCCACTTGGAACTGTAGTCCAGCAGATGAGGAAACCCCATTCAACCCAGTGAGTGATACTCCTGCAGGCCCCTCTCCGGAACTACAGCTCAATTGAACCTTATGGGGGAACATTTTAAGTAAACCACAGACAGCAGCCATCTTATAAACACAGGTAATTGCCATTTTGTTTCACCTACCAACAGCCACTGAGCTAACAGTTAATCCCCCACAGGAGGGAAGCAGGAGAAGCGTCTTCGTCAAGAGAGAAAGCCGTCTGCCAGAAATTCTGACAGGGCACAGAGGCTGAAGGTGTGGGCGGGGAAAAGAAGCAGACCCAGCACCCAGCCAATGGCATGTGAGTACTCACAGCCAGTGGATAGGGACAGCTTCTGACTGACAGGCCAGGAGACCAAAGGCTGGGGTGGCGTGTGGAATGTTCAGGAGAGCACCACCACCAGCAGAGAATTATATATAGGAGAGATACCACTCAGCAAAGCCATCAGTGACAGGCAGGGGTCATTTTGTAGAAAAAGAGATGCAGGAGCTCATTAGAATAACTCATTAGCATAACTCATTTGCATATGCCACACCCCCTAACATACCGGAAGTGTGTCAGAAGGCAACACCCACCCCTCAGGCTCCACTCCACAGGTGAGTGCAATATATAGCTCTGTAAACCCTCAGAATAGATGCCCGGGGAGTCCTCATCAGGGAGAATCAAACAGTTTCAGCCCATTTGCTCAGAACTGTTCCCCAAGACAGCAGCAGACGTGAGGATGGAATTGAGAATTTTCTTTTGGGGACAGTGCAGACTTCTCTTCTTTCTGACTCAACCATTGCAAGAGGTAATGTTCATGCCTCTGTCATCCACTTTACTGTTTAACATATTGGCGTTTCATCCATGGAGCAACATTTTGGACCCCAGTGGCAGTATATGACGATAGCATATTGCAAGTCATTTTAAGGTCTCAGTGTCTCTGTAGAGCACAAGACTTTGCAAGAATCAGTATTTGAAATGAAGTGTTGCCCACATTTTAAGCACTACTACAAATCACAGCAGTTTACAATCTCTAATGCAGGCCTGGGCTTGAGGGATACTCATCTAAGCCTTGCTTTGGTCTGGCCTTTCCTTGACCCAACAGAGCCACACTATGTCCTGATTGCTGGCACACAGCACACAGGCACACAGAAGCAGTCTCTAGGCATCAGAGCTTGTAAAGCAATTCCAGGGCCAGACATCAAAATACACTTCCAAGGTTCAGGCACAGGGTAGGCAATGCTCACAAGTTCAAGTTCAAAGGGAAATCCAAGAACAAGGATGCAAAGGTACAGACCAGGGTCAGAGATGAAGAAGTCAATCCAGGGAACAGCCAGGCAAGGTCAGTAATTGACAGGCAACTTGCTTCTACACAGCCACTCCCTTCTTTGCTGCTTTGAAGCACCACACTGCTCCACAACCTGTACTGAGTCATGCACCTGTCAGCTGCCTCAGCTATGCTCCTGCAAGCACTCATCCTCACTGTTGGTGCTGTGCTGATGCTGTGCTGTCAGGCGGGCACTATACCTTCTGTCTTGAAGGTCTCCTTATCTTCCTCCTATGATGTTCCCAAGGCTCTGGTGATGGGGTGTGTGTGTCTGTGAACTGACTTTCTGTTGCCAACTCCGAGCTGAGGGGGCCAGTGCACTGGTTCCTGGCTGAGGATCTATGTCTGGCTCCTCAAAGACTGCCCTTTCCTGCAGCTCCCCTGCCACTGGTTGTGGCTTGAAGTTAGGTCCACTGGCTAACTCTTCCTCAGAGGCGTCTTCAGCGTCTCTTTGCTTTTAGATCACTTGCAATACTATTAGAACAGTGGAATCCACTATTAGAACAATGGTATCCACAGTGGCTGGTCCATGACACACTAATCCCTTTATCCCTTCTTCAACCATCAGTGTTACTGAACAGCAGAAGTACCACACTGGTGGCAGGTGGGAAGATTGCCTGTCATTTGCTGCAGCAGCAAAAGTGTTCCTGATCAAAGAAGCTGTCCTAGACAGCAACCTAGGATCCATCTAATAGGGTGGTTGATAGAAATGTAAATGTGAAGGTCACATTACACGTGTGTTCTCCACTGTGGCCCCCAACTTGTGGAATAGCCTTCCTGAGGAGGTCAGGAAGGTGCCCACTCTCCTGGCTTTCCATAAACTACAAGACTGGATTATTCAAGAGGGCTTTTCTTTGTAGGCAATAGGGCAGCACCATACAAAAGGCTTCATGTAGTTACTTGGATAAACTATTGGGGACCATGGCCTATACTACTATGTATAGTTTGCTGTGGGCTGGGACCTGTTGTGAAATTTTGCATCATTTAATTTGTCATGTTAACACTTATGCTTTGCTTCAGTTCTGTTTTTTAGACTTCTGGTTGGTTCTGCAACCCAAATCCTATTCAACTGTTCATTGAATGTCCCATGTTGTTGATTGTATCAACTCACTCTGTGTGATCTGCCTTGAGTCTAAGAAAGAAAGGTGGAGTATAAATAATGTAAAGAAGTAAAGAAAATTAAAGCTTTGGGGCTTGATAGACTGAGCTGGGTGGTGCTGATATGCTAGATGGAAGTATATAAGGACCATCACACTGTTCCCTGGGACTAAGATGTTCCGATGCAAGTTGTAGTCCTTTAAAATAAAAGATATGTCCCTTCAAGCTGACAGTTCTGTTTGGCAGTAAAGCTGACCCTGGTCAGAGCCTGTTGTTTCTCTTTTTAAAGCTGACAGGAAGCTCCGTCATCCCTCACTACTATTTTGGCACATACAGTTCCTTGACACACAGCCACTTTCTTCCTCATTTACAAAGAATACTTACTGTGCTTTCTTGCGTGATACGTTGCTGCCAGAGTGCAGCGTTCACATTTTGAAAAGACATGCACACTTGGATATTTTTCTGATAAGTCCTCCCGTAAGCATTCTTTTTAAAATTGAGTAAACAGGAGTTTAAGAGGCCAAAAGCCAAAGTCCCATTGAGGTCAATTGTTTTAATTGGAAGGAGTTATTTTTACACACTATGCAGTACGAACCTATGCATATTTACTTACAGAGAGAGATTCCACTGATTTCACTGGGACTTATGCCTAAGGAGATGTGGCTGCCCAGTCGTGGATGGCCCAGGCTAGACCCATGTTGTCAGATCTTGAAAGTTAAGCAAGGTGAGCCCTGGTTAGCATTTGGATGGGAGACCACCAAGGAATTCCAGGTTTGCTATGCAAAGGCAGGAAAATGGCAAACCACCTTGCTTGGAAAACCTTATGGGGTTGCCAGAAGTTAACTGCAGCCTGACAGCACACACCATGTGTGGATAGAATTGCCATCATAACCTGCCGATTGAATTATTACTACTATTTGCTACGATACTGAAATGTGTTCTCCATTTCCATGGCTTAAAGAAGGGTACATGCTGATGTTTTACTGACAGAATTGCAGCACATTTATTGTCTTAGAATTTCAACATAGACATTTAAACATTTTGGGAGACAGAATCTCTGTATTTCAGAACGGCATTGAGGATTGGGGGGGGGGGGATTGTTACAACTCTGTACATTCATCTTCCCTGATTGTTCTGCTTATTGTCTTTCATGTTGCAAACAGAAGAGCAGAGAGCACTAATCACTTAACTGCAGCACTGTGGATTAATTTAATTAGCAATTAACTTCTCTAGCTCCTCAGCAAAGTTATCTTCTCATGACCTCATTACAGTTTTCTCAGACATTCTTTTAGAATCAATGACTTTTTGATCCACTGATATGAGGCCCCTCTTGCTATTGTCCTCTGGAAGCCAGCTCATGAGATTCTCCTTTCCCCTTCTATATGACTGCCCCTTCATTTCACATGTACTGTCCTGACTGTAACCTTAGGATGGTAAGAAACAATATTTTCAAAGAGCATTTTGTTGCCTAGCAAGGCACAGCATGTGCTCTTATGGACTTTAATGTTCATAAGTCTGAACTTTGGGATGCTATGCTTTAAAGGACTACATGCACTCTTTGTTGCTGTGAGAGGCTCCAGTCCATTCCAGGCACTCCAGTCCATTCCAGGCACCCGACATAGTTCACACAAAGAGACAAAGACCCCATTGCAAAAGGGTTCTCCTGTCACCTCTCGCTAGGCAAACCCCAACCCCCTCCAACATTCCTGCACGGATTATGCTAAGTGAAGTTACCTGGCAACTAATCGTTCGCCCATCAACTGGCCAGGCTAGGGCCATCAAGGAACAATGGAATGGCTCGGTGACTCATCGCAAGCTTGCCCAGGTGTCAGTTCCTGTTTAGCCTCTAGTGTTGCAATATTGACCACCCCTCTGCATCCCCTCCTCTTTTTACTTTGACCAATAGTAGGGTTTGTAGGGACGGACTACCTGGTAGGTGTGTTAGTGGGATGTGGTTAGCACTGCCCGCCCCCCAAACTTACCTAATAAAAGAGGTTGCACTCCATGCAATCGCTCTCTTGAGCCTCTATGACCCCTATCTGCTTTTATCCCTCTTGAGTCCAGCTTGCTATCCCAATACCCTCCCTCCATCTTTGATCTCTGGTCTGCACAGACAGAAAAAATGTGTTGCTGCCGGTTCAGGACACGCTCCCCATTTTTCCTTTCAACCCCTCAATTCTTCTTTTGGAACAGACAGCCCATCTCCAGGACAGGTAACGTATCTCCCAACTAATGAATCTCCTGCTCATGCAAAAGTGCTATTTCTCTATCTTAAACTTCTTAGGACTTGTGTGTTTGTGTGCGTGATTCTGTTTTTGTATGCTTGAGAACCTTTTATAGTAAAACATCATTTAAACTGACCTCTGCCTCAGTGCCTATTTTCTGGGAACTCCTGGAAGGGGCGGGACCTTGGTATAGTTGGCTAAGAACCCCGTTATTTGCCAATTGCTAATCTTAAATTAAAGCAATTCGGCTAACAATTTATGCACATATTAGTAGAGTAACACAGTAGCATTGCAGGGGGCATTTAAATGTTCACTAATCTAGCAAGACTAGCAAAAATGTTTTAAAAATTCAAAGCTCATTGTTAAATGATAGAGCATAGGAATGCTTGCACATATAAGAACACCTTCATGCACAGGAATTAATGCACAGTGCTGGGTTTATACATATTAGAACGAGAAACAATAGATTAAAATGGCATTTTTTCATCTTGTTTCTGCAATGATATGCAGAGATGAGATCTGGGGGCAGAGAACAGTACCCTCTCTGGAATCTAAAGCAGCTACTTTTTTACTATACATTAATAGCAAAGAAATTTCCTAGAGGCACATTTTTCTGTGTAGGAAATGCTGTCTTAAGTGAAGCTACCCTTATGGAATCCAAATAAGGAAACAGCCTATGTTGCATGTGCTGACCTAATTGGTTAATACCCATTACACTGAGCAGATGTTATGTACTCTTACTGCAGCCATTTATAGCAGACAGTGGTCCAGAAGAAACAGCTTGCACACTGACAGTGAGAACTGCTAGGTGTACAATGTGGTGTCATTGGATGACTTATTTCAATATAATCTGTCAACCCTGGTCTAAGCCACAAAGCACTTAATTGCAAGACTTACTATGGCTAACTTGATAATGCACTATATGATAACAGTATTGCAACTGATATAAGTGAACAGTGGTACTCACTCTGCGGCTCAGGGAGAGCTACATTCACAATTACTATCATCCCAAGGCCGTATGCCTACTGTAGACCCTGTACACCACCCCACCAAACACACACATACAATAATATAGAATATAACTGTAATTTTTAAATTACTAGATTATTTCTGAGCATGTAGAGTTGACACTTTTCCATCACTGATTAACCTTAACCAGTCCTTGTGTACCTGCAGTGAAGGAAAGGACTTCCCTCCCTGCCTTCTTGCTCTCTTCTCAGAATGAGGGTCAGGTTCTCCATTGATCTAATCCCACACGTGCAGCTAAATCCTTCAGTTCACCAGCAGTAGGGATGGACACAAACCCAGTAGCACTGGGTTCTGCTGGGCATTCTGCAAATTGGAACTGCAGGGATTCTCTGGTTTGACATTAGTCCTTCTTTTGCTTACATTGCCACAGTGGCACTGGGTTCTTCTGGGCACTAGTATATTGCACTGGTTCTGCTGGGCTTGCAACCCCCCCCCCCAGCTTGGAGTGTGATTCTGTGCTTCACATCAGTCCTGTTAAGTTGGCATTGCCACAATGTCACTGGGTTCTGCTGTGCACTAGTACATTGTACTAGTTCTGCTGGAGGATGTACTAAAAGGAATGAAAGGATTGCCCATTGGCAACAATGAGAGAGGCTTGCCGAACCATTAGAGATAATGGGAGCCAGGAATGCTAGTTGACTTGCATGGGCTCCATTGAAATACATTACAGCACAAAGTACTAGCAATAAAGATGCAGTGGATTTTCAGTTAATGACCCTGTGCCCAGACAAACTGCTGTGGGACTGGAATAACAGGCCCCAGAGAGGAATGATGGTATCCAGAAATAGAATGAGCTCTGGGACTGGGATGATAGCTCTCCAAGTGGAATGACAGCCCCTGGGAGTGGCAAAAGTGTTATGGAAGTGGAATGACAGCCCCCAGATGGGAGTAATGGCCCCTGGGAATAGCAGAAGTGTTCTGGGGCATGAATGACAGCCCCCAGAGTGGAATGACAGCACTCGAGAGTAGCAAAGGTGTTCTGAGACTGGAATGATAGCCCTCAGAGTGGAAGGGGGGGACCAAGAGTAGGAGAAGTCAACTGGCACTGGAATGACAGGTCACAGAGTGGAATGACAGCCCCCAGGAGTAGCAGAATTATACTGGGGCTGGAATGACACCCCCCTCCCAGTGGAATGACAGCCACTGGGAGTAGCAGAAGTCTTCTGAGACAGGAATGACAGCCTCCAAAGTGGACTGACAGCCCATGGATCATAGCAGATGTGTCTTAGGTCTAGAATGAAAGCCCCCAGAGTGGAATGGGGGCCACTGAAAGTAGGAAAAGTCAAGTGGCATTGGAGTGACAGGTTGCAGAGTAGAATGATGGCCTCTGGGAGTAGCAGAACTGTTCTGGAGCTCGAATGACAGCCCCCAAAGGGGATTGACAGCCTGTGGGTCATAGCAGAGGTGTTCTGGGACTAGAATGACAGCTCCCAAAGCCCCCAAATCTCATGACAGCCCCTAAAAGCTCATGACAGTTTGTGGTTTGCAAACCAGACATGCCACAAACCATGAACTGAACCACATTTACCTAGTCTGTGCCCATCCCCAATCAGCCTCATAAAAGACTCCTAAGTAAGCTCAATCGTCATGGGATAAAAGGACAAGTCCTTTTGTGGATCAAAAACTGGCTAATTAAAAGGAAACAGAGAGTGAGTATAAATGGGCAATTTTCTCAGTGGAGGGAGGTAAGCAGGGGGTACTGCAGGGATCAGTACTCGGTTTGGTGCTTTTTAACTTGTTTATTTATAATTTGGAGTTGGGAGTAAGCAGTGAAGTGGCTAAATTTGCAGATGACACAAAGTTGTTCAGGGTGGTGAGAACCAGGGACACTTGTGAGGCACTCTAGAGGGATCTGTCGAGGATGGGCAAGTGGACATCAATGTGGCAAATGGGGTTCAGTGTGGCCAAGTGCAAAGTGATGCATGTTGGAGCCAAAAATCCTAACTATAAATACACATTGATGGGGTCCGAACTGGTAGAAACTGACCAAGAGAGAGATCTTGGAGTCTTAGTAGAATTAAAATGTTGAGACAGTGTGTGACTACGATGAAAAAGGCCAACACTATGTTGGGGGTTATTAGGAAGGGAATTGAAAACAAATCAGCCAGTATCATAATGCCCCTGTATAAATTGATGGTGTGACCTCATTTGGAGAACTGTGTATAGTACAGTACACACATCAAAAGAAATATTATAGCAGAAAGTGCAGAAAAGGGCAACTAGAATGATAAAAGGGTTGGAACACTTTCCCAATGCAGAAAGGTTGAAGCGCTTGGGGCTCTTTAGCTTGGAGAAATGACGGCTGAGGGGTACATGATCGAGGTTTACAAGATTATGCATGGGATAGAGCCGGTAGAGAAAGAAGTACTTTTATCTCTTTCTCACAATACAGGAACTCATGGGCACTCCATGAAATTGCTGAGCAGTAGGGTTAGAACAGATAAAAGGAAGTACTTCTTCACCCAAAGAGTGATTAACACATGGAATTCACTGCCACAGGAGGTGGTGGCAGCTACAAGCATGGATGGCTTCAAGAGGGATTTAGATAAACATATGGAGCAGAGGTCCATCAGTGGCTATTAGCCACAAAGTATAGATAGGAATTCTCAGTCTGGGGCAAGTGATGCTCTGTATTCTTGGTGTTGAGTGGGGGGGGGGGACAACAGTGGGAGGGCTTCTAGTGTCCTGGCCCCACTGCTGGACCTCCTGATGGCACCTGGAGTTTTTGGCCACTGTGTGACAGGGTGTTGGACTGGATGTTGGACTGGATGGGCCACTGGCCTGATCCAACATTGGCTTCTCTTATGTTCTTAGGTGCTACTGATGCTCACATATCTTCTTCGCTTTCCCCTCCCCCAGCAGTAAGGCTGGCAATTTCCAGGTGAAGTCTGGATTTCTGGAATTAAAACTGATCTCTGGATTACAGAGCTGGAGTAGCAGCTTCAAAAGGTGGACTCTATGGCATCATATCTCCACTGAGCTCCCTCCTTTCTCCAAACTGTGGTCTTCACAGGTACTCCCTCCTAATCTCCATGAATTTTCCAAGCTGGAGTAGGCGACCAGTAATTATTTCATGAGTGGAGGACCACTGACAGAAGAAGAAAAAGGGAACAACTTTACTCCCTCTTCTTCCACACTGTGGCATCCTGATCTATGTAGCTATTACTGTCTGCTGGTCCAGTGACTACTGGAATAAACTTTTTGGGGGGTCAGAAAGGACTGCTGGGTGAGGAAGTGAATCCGGAAGATCTCCAGTCCTTGTGCTGAATCCAACCATTGTAACCACAGATGGTCAAGCACACAGAATAGTTGTGCAAGCTAAATGAAGAGCTGGATCAACAATCTTTATTGTAATATTGTACTTAATTGTTTCATTAATTTCCCATAAAAATAAGAAACTTGCAAAAATGTTCAAGGGAGCTTACAGAGCTACCTATTAGTCACCAGGCTCAGTTCAAGGTATTGATTACCACATACAAAGCCCATCAGGGCCTTGGACCCTCATATCTGCAGAACTGCCTCTCCTGTTGTGCTCTGCTGTGACAGTTTCACTCATCTGAGCAAAGTTTCTAAGGTGCAACCCTGAAAACTGGTAAAATATATAGCTGCCCATACATGTGCATTATTTGTTGTGGCTCCCTCCTTGTGGTATGGCATGCCTGAGGAGGCCAGGAAGGCTCCCAGGCTTCCATCATTAGCACACTGTATGAAATAAAATTGTTCAGGAAACATTTTTATAAAAGGAATAGGAATGTAGTATAACAGCATAGTTCAGGAGGGTAACTTTATAAAGGGAGCACAAGCGTATTATACTATTTGTTGTATTGTATCTTGTTCTTACTGCATTGTTTTCATTTCTGTAATTCCATTTTTGCATTGTTTATGACAAATCATATCTTGATACTTTTCCCCATTGTTTCTCATCTGTAATCCTAGTCCTACTGCATTGCTTATTAGATGGCTCAAGCTATTGGACTGCATTGTTTTATATTTCTGCCTTGGATCTCAGTGAGAAAGGCAGGCTGTAAATAAAGTAAATAGTAGAGTTATTTATGGAATATCTGAGTAATCCAGTAGTATCTTAAAGACTAACAAAATTTGTGGCAGGGTATGAGCTACTGGACTCTTGTTGTTTTCTACTCCTGCATGGCTATCCATCTTGATTCTCCCCCTCCCCATTATATATTTAAATAGTGGGCAAACAAATCATGTAATGTTTTCTCCAGCAACTGTAATAAATTGTGGGACATAGTGGATTATATAAGTAAAGATCTAATGATAAGCCATTAATCATCTTTGACAGCAAGGGAGATTAGTGAACAGAAGCAACCTTTCAGAAGTACAGGAAATAAAGATGCCACTGCTCATTGGGAATAGTATTCCCAGTATTGTCACAGTACTAATCTGGGCCCCCTGTTATTGGTTGAATGCATGTATTTGCAGCTCCTTGCATTTTTCCTCATTGTTCACGAACTCAAACCTACATTATCAACATTACACAGAACTATAACCAGATGTATTTTTAAAAAGCAAACAATAATAATTCCATGCTTTTAATACAGCACGAGGAGGGGAGGAAATTGGGGACATCTGAGCCACCTGAATGACACCTGGGGTGTGAATCTGCCCACCCTCCCCTTTTGCCAGTAACTTAAAACCCTGACCTTGGCCAGAGGCACAAACTTTTGACAAGAACCAGAGGCCTCTTGGCTTGCAGTGTATGGCCTCTAGCAGAACAAGATCCAGCACCAGCTCAGAATGTACTGGTGGCTCATCACTTGCTTCAGGTTTGGACTGAGAGATTGTTGGCTCTCAACACTTTTGTGTAAATTGGTATTGTTTGTATTTTACTTTGTAAGCTGCCTTGAGCCCCAGTGTGGGAGATATTCAACAATTAATAAATTAGTGTAATAAATCTTCCAAAAGTAATAAGGCCTAAAGAGTTAAGATAACTACTGATTTGGTTTACATCAAAGGAAAAGATATACAGCACTGATGTACAGTTATTTATGGTACATATAACTTGCTATGACTGCATAAAGCACAATGAAAGCAGAAACAGTGCAAATATGGCAACTGAATCTCAGATGAACAGATATTTCAGTGTGAGTGTTTGAACGAACATTCAGAAAGTGTCAAAAAGTGAAGGAAATAGAGCATTACAGGTAACCAGGTAAGGTCCTTAATGGCAGTGTTGGTAAATATTCAGTTCAATAAGCTGGTTTTCAGAACCTAACAAGTCTTTATTTGAATGCACTGGTCCCACCTTTCCTGTCTAACTTTCAGGTTTCCTTTCTCCAAACATTCATTCCTGAAGCGAATCAGGGAATGAGCACTAAACATACTTATTTATTTAAAACACGTAAAGCCTCCCTTATCCCCACTAACTAAAAGCAGCTAACAAAACAGTGAAAGCTGCAAGACAGACTTCATTAAGTATCCAAAAACTTGAAACCAATAAAGAATTAAAACAGAGTTAAAAGCTAGTATGCAAGGTTAACACAGCTGAAACAGGTTACCCTCTACCAAATGATCCCCAGTTATGCTGAAGCCGATTTATCAACAGAGCCAGCGTGGTATATAGATTTGCAGCTGGGTCAGACTTCTCCCAAGGAGAGGCTATTAGAGGGAGGGAAGAAGGGAAAGCTTAGGACCAGTGTGGTGCAGTGGTTAGAGTGTTGTACCAGGAACAGGAAGACCGAGGTCTGAATCCCCACTCCACCATAGAAGTAGGAATGCCAGAACCCCTAGTGGGGGCTCCCTGCTGCCAGGCTCCACCTCTTCACCCCGGATCAGCCAGCTGACGGGGGGAATAACCTCCTAAATGAGGCAGTAACACCAGACATTTCAGTGACATGCCTACATGACTTCAATGTGACCCAGAAGTGACATAGATACTTTGGGGACAGCGGGGTGATGCTCTGGTTTTTGGGCAAAAACTCTATATTAGAACCTAATTCTACCATAGAGATTTTGCCCCAAAACCAGAGTGTTGCCCTGATCTCCCTCACATGCCTATGTCACTTCCAGGTCTCATTGGAAGTCACGTGGGCACATAGCTGAAGTGAGCAAAGAAACTCCCAGCTCCTAGTAAGCTCATCCCCCATCCCCTGCTGGCTACCCGGAGGGACCTGGCAACCCTACATGGAAGCTTTTTGGGTGACTTTGGGTCAATAACAATGTCAGCCTAATTTACAGCATTCTTGTGATAAAAACAGGAGATAACAATGTAAGCCCCTTTGGATCACCGTTAGAAGAAAAACAGGGTTATATATGAAGTAAATAAATAAGACATGCTGCTTGCTTGCTCATTACCTGCTTTTTGCCTATTTTGCATGAACTGGGTCCTTCTTACAATGCCCAGGCTTTGCAGGGATGCAGTGAAGATCTCTGGACCGAGAAAGCCAATTCTCAGTTGATCCAGTCAGCTGAAAGTTGCCCCCCCCCCCAAGCTTCTTTCTGTGTCCCTGCAAGGCTGGGATACAGCAAGAAATGTCCTGTTCATGCTAAACAAGCACAAGTATGTCACAAACAGATGACTACCCTGTGAATAAATCAGTTCCCTGATTGCAACTTGCAATCAGAATGAGGCAAACGTAATGGGTTAATATATTTCATTTATGTACTGCTTCACATACTTAACTATTAGGAACCAGAACTACCTAAGATGCACACATAGTTATTTGTGGAAAACTCTGAAACACATTTGAACAGTAGCCCTAGAATAACCTATAACAACTGTTTATTGAAAGGAATTAGGGCAAGTTTACAGCAATTTCTCATTTAACATGAGAATCCAGTAACAGTGATTAAATTTATCTGATCAAGAAACGAATGAAAAAGTGGGTTTCAGTTACCAAACTTAAGGCTATATCATGATGCAGTATGTTTGACTTGGATAGGGACATGGACTATGTTACAAGACAGAAAGTTATTGTCCCTGGAAGGTCATGACTGTAGGTTTGGGTGGCACGCACATCTGTATTATGGTAAAACAAAAATGGACAATATGTTTAAGCACCATTATTTGAGAAGAACATTAATCGATACGTGGACAAGATATAAAAACTTTTTTCCAGAAGAAATACCTATGTGGATTGTACCTGCAGAAGTTTTAAATCCATCATCTCACTACAAAGGACAAGACTGGTTGAAATATAGAGACCTGTTAACAAGACATGGTAAAGACTTTAAATTGAAGGAGCAGCAGCAGATGGACTTTGATTATGGCTGGTTAAGGTACAGACAAATATATGATATGTACAGAAGTGATAAAAAATCTGGTTTTAGAGAAAAAAGCAATGAAATAGAACAAATTTGGGAGGAAGATGGGAAAAAATGATTTCTAAAATGTATAAAGTATTGTTAAAATGGTTTAATGCTGATGAAATGGTAAAGGAACAAATGATAAAATGGGCGATAAACCTAAACAAAGACATTGAAATGGAATCTTGGGAATTTTTATGGAAAAATGCAATGAGTATTTCTACATGTTATAATCTAAAAGAGAACTGTTTTAAAATGATGTACAGATGGTATATGACACCAAAAAAATTGCAAATATTAATCAAAATATATCTAACAAATGTTGGAAATGTAAAAAGAAAGAAGGTTCTTTCTATCATATGTGGTGGACTTGTGATAAAGCGAAGACTTATTGGTCTATAATACATGCAGAAATGGAAAAAAAATTGAAATGTACATTTAAGAAGTTGCCTGAAATGTTACTGCTTGGACTTAAACTAGAAGAGATAAATGTAAAGAAAAGGACAATAATATGGTATATGATTACAACAACAAGAATGGTGTATGCACAAAATTGGAAAAATGAAAAAATACCAGAAGTGTGGGAATGGTTGAAAAAATTGTTATATATGGCTGAAATGGATAAATGGACTAGAAAGTTGAATAATCTGTACTCAGAGACTTTTTTAGAAGATTGGGAGGATTTGAAAGAATATGTTGAAAAATATTGGGACATGAAAAACTACATTTATACATGGTTATAATAGCATAAAGGAATAGAAATTGAGTATATGAATGTACTAAGGATAATTAGATAATGAACTTGTTTTTTAGAATTATATAAGAATATAGAAAATAAGAATTGGTATATAAGTATTTTAAAGATATATAACCGTTACCAGAAATGTAAACATAGAGATAAATATTACTATTTTGGATAAAGTGGAAAATGTGTTATGCTTCAGATGTGGTGGGAAACCACCAATACAAGATAAAAGCAAGACTATACAAATAGAACAAAATGTTATATAATATGGAAAAAAGGATTTGTATAAAACAAATGTATTAATTTTAATGTTTTGAAAAATAAAAACTTTCTTACAAAAAAAAAAAGAAACGAATGAAAAAGTGGATTGCTATTGACAGCTGAATATGTTTGAGGATATAAATATTTAATAATTTTAGGGAAGTGAATTCAAGCATTAACCTTTGGGAAATCAGTCATTACCTATGATTAATGGCTGTCTACAGCAACCAAAGATTAACATTCTATCCAAACACCTCCATTTTAAAGTGTGGCTGAGCAGCTGTGTTTGTAAATCAGCTGTCATGTAAAATGTCACAAAACACAAGCCATATTCTGAAGTTGTGATTTTGTTCAAATGAGCCTCAATAAATAACAGTGGCAGATTGCTTAACTTGCACGGGCCTACATTATACATTTATTCAGCACATGCTGCTGAATAAAATCAGACTGCTAATAGACTCATGTTCAGTGAACTAGATATTCTTGCAAACTCTGTAATTTTTAGAACATTTCATATAGACAAGAGCCATCAAAAATCTCTGCCATGAAGATCAGTTCCTTCAGCATCTGAGTTCTTCTCAGTCCACATGACAATTCTTTCAACACTGAAATAAACAGAATCTGATTATCCCTCCCACTGGATGTGTGTGTGTCAGTCTGCTCTTATGAATGCTTCCACAGCTAACCCAATTATGACAAAAATCCTATAAAAAGTGGGTTGAACCTGTGTCTGTAAACAGGATCTCTAGACAGATCAGAAACCAGAACCGAATAGCTGGATCAGAATGGTTTTTAAAGGGGGGGGGGGTAGTGAAACGCTTCATGCAGAGAGAAAAGTGCAAGGAGAAGAAGTGCCGAAGTTAATGTGACTTGAACAGAGTGTGGATGACAACCTGCCCCTGTGCACATCCCCTAGACATAGTGGACAATGGGCCATATGAACAGGGAATTATATAGATGATTTGGTGCAACAAACAATCATGTTGGATGCAAGTATTTCCAATGAATGTCCATGATCTTCAAAGGAGGACATGCACTCTGACCAGCAATGGGGGCAATACCTGTTGATAGGACAATGTTCTTAGTATCCCCCAACATTATTTAGAGGCTGCAAACATGGATGGAGCAATACACAAAACTCCTTCAGTTATGCTTATTTGTGCACATTCTTCATGATGTCTGGAGAAGATGCAGAATGGTTGTTCCTGATGGAAACTCACATCAGTCATATACTTGCTTATGAAGGTAAACACAAAGGAAATGTATTTATTTCAGTTCATTTATAATGCCCCCCCCCCTTCTCCTTGAGAGTATGTGACTGGCCCAAGGCTGCCCAGCAAGCTCCCATGGCTGAGCAGAGATTCAAATGTGGGTCTCTCAGACCTTAGTCTGACACTCTACCTATAGTGAATGTCCCAAAGGCAGCACTTATTTATTTATTTAGATTTCTTAACTGCATGAAGACTAGGTCCTGGTTCAATATTTGTCAATTTTAGTGTTGAATTATGTAGTTTTGGAAAGTTTCAAGTTGTCACCAAAAACGATTTAAGTATACTTACATTCTTAAATGCTGTGATGTGGATGGAATGAAGTACATCAAAATATTTTCTAGAATCCAAAGGACTATTGAAATGTGTGCATTTAGTTTTGTTCTCTGAATTCTACTTTTAATATTTCAGTATTCGGCTGTATACCTGTTTCTTTGGGGGAGGAGCTGTGGCCAAGTGAAGAGCTTTTCCTTTGCATATAGCAGGTCCCAGATTCAATCCCTGGCATCCCCACTTAAAAAGGACCACGTAGTAGGTGATGGGAAAGACCTCTGCCTGAGACCCTGGAGAGTCATTGCCAGTCTGAGTAGACAGCATTGACCTATATGGACCAATGGGCTGATTCAATACAAGGCAGCTTCATGTGTTTTCTTGGATTTTCCTAAATCATCACATACTTTGGACCCACAGAGCTCTCATGGAGCCAGTTTGGTGTAGTGGTTAAGTGCGCGGACTCTAATCTGGGAGAACCAGGTTTGATTCCCCACTCCTCCACTTGCACCTGCTGGATGACCTTGGGCAAGCCATAGTTCTGGCATAGCTGTACTTGAAAAAGAGCAGTTTCTGTCAGAGCTCTCTCAGTCCCACCTACCTCACAGGGTGTCTGTTGCGGGGAGGGGAAGGGAAAGGAGTTTGTAAGCCGCTCTGAGACTCCAAGTGAAGGGCGGGATATAAATCCAATCTCTTCTTCTCTTGGAGGGGAAAAACCTTGCAATATTGGATAGGAAAGGGGGATTCATCAATGCTTGCAGCATGCAGGATGTATTGTCTCGTGTAATCACTGTGCTTGCACGAACTTAAAGGTCATCCTGTCTAGTTTGGAGCACTGAAACAGGCTCCTCTACAACAGGCTACTTTTATCAGTTTATCTCATGACACGTATTGTATGTTCCTAATGAAGCCAAAATGAGGCTTCACTGGTAGCAGAAATGTTTCCTGGCAGGCAGTAAATCATACATTACATGCTGTCTATTTCAGGAACACTATTTCACTGTTCTTCCAGTCAATAGCTTTTGCATTACTTTTGCAGTGAACTTGTACTCTGAAACACTCGGGCTCAAATAGTGCAGTAACCAGAGAGCACAAAGTTAATTAGAATTTTAAAAGTGAATCTAATATGTGTGGATTCTTATCTTTTACTTAAGAGCATTTTTATCCTATTTCTCCCTGTGCCCAAGATAGCCAGAGATAAGGCTGAAGAATAAAAACTGTACACAAAAATAGAACAGCCTCAGTCCCCCCCATTAATTAGCATTAGTAACGTTACATGAAATCCAGTGCTCCAGACCAGAGTCTTGCAAAACATATATCTATTTACAGTGCATACAGCTTGCAGAAAGAATTAAAAAATATTTGGCCATCAGTATGCCATTGAATTTTGATACAGAGTTTTTTTATTCTTGTCCATAATGTTTTTATAAAATCTCTATACTACCCTACTTATGCATTTTTTATCCTGTCCTTTCACCAAGGAGCTCAGTATAGTGTACCATGATCTCTCCCATATTACCCTATTTTTATTTATTTAACAAAATTTATGTCCTGCCTTTCTGACCACACAAGGTCCATCAAGGTGGCAAACAAATTAAAACATACATAATAAAATCACATTTTAAAGCGAAGCAAAAAGAACAACAAATCATTAAAACATGAAAAACTGGAACTAAAGTACACAGGAACACATTTTAAAAACCAATTAAGACATTGGGCTGGAAGGCGGGATCACTGTTTGGTGGAAGATGGAACAGAACGGGACAGATGAATCTCCTTGAGGATAGAGTTCCAGAGTTTTGGTGTCACTACTGAGAAGGCCCTCTCTTAGGTTGCTGTCTGCCTGAACTCAGAAGGTGAGGGCTTGAAGTAGGGCCTCCAAAGATGGCCATAGTAGTTGGGTAGATTGGTAACAGAGTAGGTAATCCTTCAGGTATGTTGGTCTCAAACTATACAGGGCTTTAAAGGTCAAGATCAGCACTATGAATTGTGCCCAGAAACAAACTGGGAGCCAGATTATATGGGCCAAGACCCAATCTATTCAACATCCTATGAGCTAGGTTATTCTTAGAGTGACTGATTCAAGATCATTCATTGGGCTTTATAACAGAGTTGGAATTTGAACCCAGGACTTCTAGATCCTAAAAGAAGAAGAAGAGGAGGAGGAGGAGGAGGAGGAGGAGGAGATTGGATTTATACCCTGCCCTTCACTTGTAGTCTCAGAGCGGTTTACAAACTCCTTTCCCTTCCCCTCCCCACAACAGACACCCTGTGAGGTAGGTGGGGCTGAGAGAGCTCTGAGACAACTGTCTTTGAGTGAACCGCTGGTACAGTGCTATGGCTTCCCAAGGTCATCCAGCAGGTGCAAGTGGAAGAGTGGGGAATCAAACCTGGTTCTCCCAGATTAGAGTCTGCACACTTAACCACTACACCAAACTGGCTCTCCTAGTCCAGTACTTTAATAACCACTATCCCAACCTGGTTATCCATGAGAGTGCATTTGTAATATAAATTAACAAAGAAATGGCAAAATAAATAAAAGTTTACTCCTAAAATACTGCAGTTCTAATGTGCCATAATTCTGCAACAGATCTATAATTTCCTTCCAAAAGGACTGGGCCCACATATTTAACTTAACTGATAGCTTTGGAAATTTAAGCCAATGTGCCATCTAGTGTCCACAAATGTTATACAGCAAATCAGAAAAAAAAGTCTGAATTTTTATGACAGTTAATAGAAATCAACAGCCGCTACATGGTGGTGCTTTTTATTTGTTATAATTCGTTACAATGAGAGTGGGAAAAGACTAGCCCATTTCTTTTATTCCTCATATTTGCACCCCACCCTTTCACCAAGAAGGGCTATGCTAGGTCAGCCAGAGAGCCAGACTGGAAGGACACTGCATGGTGAACTTTCTAGTTCGGAACCCAGGTATCCCTACCCAGTACACATAGGAGGCTGCAGTAATCAGAACATTTTTATAAGCTAATTTTTTCTCTTACATATTTTTCAAAAAAAAATTTGGTATCCACAAACAGAGTAGATTCTTCCAATCCAATTCAAGTATGATAAAATGAGTGCTTTCCCGTGATCTCACCTGGCAAATGAATGTTTTCTTTCTCTGTGTGAGAGTCACTATTTTGTCCATTTCTGCCATTTCAGAACTATATTTAACCAAGAAAGAACATTTGTCAGCTTGCAGAGGCCTCCCTGAAGTTGGGCTGATGCAACTGCCTCGTCAGCAATTGCTTCTCATTGGACAAGCAAAAGCTGAAGTGATTTTATCGGCTCTCTTTGAGTCCCACCTTTTCCCATTGCGATTGGCTTTTCCTGTCCTGCCGTAACACCGCTGTCCTTATCAGCAGCGTCTGCTGTAAAATAAGGACCTCACACAAAGAGTTCTTAAAATCCTACTTTGTTCCTACTTTACTTTTAAATCACACAAGCCACTATCTGGTCACACTACTGGTTTCATTCGCTGCAATTTACTTATCTGTCTTTGGGCAACTGATCAGAGATTACCTGATTTGGATATTTTTTGGCCATTTACATAGCTTTGGCCTAATCTTCTCCCTGAAAGGGTCAACCTTACAGAGATCCAGATCTTGCTTTTCTCCTCTTCAGAGACCATCATCTCGTAAGATATCGAGGAATCTTCCTACCTGTGTCAGAGTAGCCACCTAAAATACTTTGCTGACACCAAGAGATCTTGGTTGCAAGTAGTCATACTGGTCCAAAGCAAAACCCCAAACCAGAAACTATAAGGACCAACCAAAATGACACCAAATAATGTACAAGTTTTCACATTCTCCAGAGCTCTTCACCAGTCTGGATGTTAAAAAAAGAAAGAAGAGGAAGAAGAAGAGATTGGATTTATACCCCACCCTTCACTACCCAAGGGAGTCTCAGAGCAGTTTATAATCTCCTTTCTCTTCCCCTCTCCATTACACCCTGTGAGGTAGGTGGGGCTGAGAGAGCTCTGAGAGAACTGCCATTGAGAGAACAGCTCTGAAAGAATTTATGACTGACCCAAGGTCACACCAAAAGCTGCAAGTGGAAGAGTGGGGAATCAAACCCAGTTCTCCCAGATTGGAGTCCGCACTCCTAACCACTACACCAAACTGGCTCTCGAGGAGAGGGGAAATGGGATGTTTCAAGCCATGATCATAAGGCCTTGTCTTGCTAGCATCCTTGTGTGAAATACCGAGCAGCTCTATAGATTTGAAATGGTGCCCGGGTCAGGTTATAATGCTTGACCTTTGGGGAAGAAGCAGCAAAACTTGGGAGTCCTCCCACTGAAAATACCAAAAAAATAAATAAATTGTGGAAGTAATTGAAGTTGGCCCTGCGAGTCTCCTCAAAAAAGTTCAGTGATAAGTGTTAAAGAATGACAACTCAACCTATCATGTGCAGCATCTTTAATCAGAGGTCTTGGGTAGAGACGTCTGTCCCCGCACCTGCTGCTTGAGCTCCTCTAGGAGAGTATCCCAAAGATTGCCCTGGGGCTTCATGCATGCAAAGTGTGTGGTTCAAGATGGAGCTGCAGCTTTTACTTCTGCTTTCCACATGCTGGGCCATACTCTCACCATGTATTTCAGGGGCTTTTCCACTTGTGTTATTTCGTTGCTTGTGTGCCTGTACTGTGTCAGATTTTTTTAATCACTTCTGTACATGTTTTGCTCTCTTTAGTGGTCACTTTGATATTTCCTTACTGTATCTGCAGCTTATTTCCCTGCACTTTTAAAGTGCTTAGGAATAAGCCGGTGGTACAGCAATGAAATACTGAAACAAGCACTAGAGGGAGAAAAACATGGGCAGAAAAGACACTCCCCCCCTGCCCCAAGTAGTAGTACACAAGCAACAAAATGACATATGTGGAAAGGCCCCAGATTGGAGCCTGACTCCAAAATGAGATTCCAGGATCAAGCCTTTTGCCAGAATTGGAGAACAAAGTTATGTTTTGTTTTCTTTCTCCTTGCTGAATCTGTCCAGTGGGTATAAATCTGCATATCTCTCATTTGCATATGCCAATAGGATTTTCAGCGTTTCCCTCCCAAACAGCTTGTACATCATGGGATAATGTCAAAAGCTATCTGTCGTGCAGTTTAAGGGATGCATGTGCCCATAAACAAGTGCATTTGGGAAGATAATCACAGGTTTTATAAATGGTTCAGGAACTATAATTAAGGTAGAAAATCTTTGCAGGCTTCATGTTTCCCCTTCTGGACAATATCAGTGCTATAACATTACAGCTATGACAATTCCTCATGCTGATATTAAAGACATTTTAAGTTAAAGGTATATTTCACAGCAAACAAAGCTGGCCAGGAGCACATTACACATGCCTCAAAAATCAGTACTAGCATAAGCTACGACCTTAGGCATCCCTCACATCTTCTCATCTATATATCTAATTCCCAAGGCACCCCTGCATGCGGATATCTAAATCCATGCTGGGGGGCACTTGAGGGGCAGGGAGATTTTCCGACACACATGGGGGACTCCCCCATGTGCAGAAAAATCCTAAAAGTTAAAAAAAAACTTTTGGGGGGATAGTTAAATCCCCTGAAAAGTTAAAAAGCATTCCCTGCGCATGCGCAGGGAATGCTCTGAGAACTGCATTGGCCAGGCGGTTGGGAGGTGGGGGGAGACAAGCGGCAGGCTTTCTCCCCCTCCATGTGGAGTTCTCCCGGCTCTGCGAGTATCGCAAAACCCTAAAACCCACTGAAGAGGCCCGAGGAGAACTGTGGTCAGATCTGCTTCGGATTGCTCACCTGAGCTTAATTCAGTTTGTTTTTCCTCTGTCTCCCCCCCACTCAACTTTCTCACTTTCTGGGAGGGCTGAACAGCCTGGGCTTTCCCGGGAGCACAATCCTGATGCGGAGTTACTCCAGAGCAACCCTACTGAGCTGCATTACCAGGCACCTCTGATGGCAGCCACGCTGAAGTCCAGCCCAGCGGGGGGGGGGGTGTCTGGGTGGCGCTCTTGATGGGAAGGGCGGAAGAAGCCTCTTCTTCCCAGTCTCTGCAGCTCTGAAAGGGTTAAAGTAGCCGAGCTCTTTGCTAGAAAGGCTGAGCTGGGGGGGGAATGGAAGAGGTCGCTTCTGCGGTGGGGGGGAGAAGAGGGAGGGCTTCCAGGGGTGCAAAAGCAGAGAAAGATCTTTGCAGCCAGATCCTGGGAAGGTTCCCTCTGTGTAAGTCATCATCTCAGTCTTGGAAAACAGACATTCCGCTGTCCTGTGGCTTTGTGTGTGTGTGTGTGTGTGGGGGGGGTTCAGTAGCTTTAAAAGGTGATTTTTCTGATGTGTGTTTTCCCTTGATAGCCCCCATGGTGACCCTGGCAGGGGCTGAAAGAGAGGATCTGCATTTTGGAAATCAAAATAAACCTTCTGCTGGGGGGGGGGGCAGGAACAGATCCCAGGGTGGGATCCCAGAGGAGGGATCCTTCATGGAGCGCCTTCTCCCCCCCCCCTCCCGCAAGTACCATGGATCCTGCCTTTTGTACTATTCCTATTGCTTTTCTACCTCTCATTCAGAAGAGATTTTTCCTGCACACATTCATGGCTAGAACAAGTAGCCCCCTTGTTCCATCTGCTGGTAGTAGCTCTATTTAATTGTTGATCAAGTTATAACCATGAAAGCTACTATTTCTCTAACTCATTGGCAAAAAGATTAACATTGCATTTCACATCACAGAGAAAACTGAAATGCACTTAGTTCAAGCTTACTCCACTAACTCTAAGAATTATAGACATGAAGTCTGTCTCTGAACTATAGCCAGAAATTCAGTACAACAAAAACTAAGACACAGATGGGATGGCATATTGGGCTCTGGGAATTTTGAACCAGCCTCAGAATGGTTTTGCAGAGCTAGCCAGAAATGTAGTAATGCTTACAAAATGAATACTGTATTTAGTAGCATGTGAAAACACAGACATAGCATAAAACAAAGGAACTGAACCACTGCTTTGCAGTCTTGATGATTACTCAGCTTCTGGCCATAGACACTAGATATGGGAGAACTGAATGAAGCTAAATTCAGAATTTAAAAAAGGCCAAACTCACTAAGCCCTACTTGCTCAATTTTAAGCAGCATGCTGGGAATTTTAAGGAGGCTATCTATTGTTAACCTTACGCACTGTTAGCAAGGAATTTTGTAGTTTCTGGACACATATAAATTCAGCTGAATCCAATGTTAAAGGAGGACAATATGTGCCAATGTTTTAAGCAGCATCAGCAGTAGCAGTACTAATGTTATACATTGTGAAGACTTTTTTTGTTTCATTTGGCATATCTCCAATACCTGTTATTGGCCCTCCTCCCTGCTTTTGGTGTTGTGTGTTTGTGTTTATGATATTATTGAATTATTCTATATATTTTAAATGCTGTTTTGATAGTTTCTTGTTCATTACCTTGGAAACCTTATTTGGTTGGAAAGGCACTATAAAACTGTGTTAAATAAGCAAAAATAAGCACACCATGCAGTGATTAACAGAGCAACACTGAATGACAAGAAGGCCGTGTTCAGGTGCTGGGGAAAACAGAGGAAAAACGTATTCTGAGCAGCCTTTACCTTAAAATGGGAGGGGGGGAAGTATTACTTAAATGTTAACCATATTAAAATTAACTCCTATTTAAAATAATTTTCTACACTGGAGCAATCAGGTCACACTGCAGCAATGAGGGTTCCAGGACCAACCCCTGAAGTTATTTATGTACCTGGGTGGATGCTTTATCTGTAAAAGCTTCATTACATAGATGTCCATGGTACAGCAGTTTAGTTTGGCATGGAGGAGGGACGATTTCCATGTGTGATTTCACGACCACTAATCTTTATATGTATGCCAAAATCTTGGTTCTATACAAGTTCTAATTAATTAACACCAAAAATTCAATCATCTTCAAGTTCTGATGAACTCCAAGGTGGCATTGCACAGATTGGGGGGGGGGGGGGGGGGAGAAGCCCCCACTAATGAAAGAAAAGCATGGGAAGAAGGAAGCTTTGAAGATGAAAAATTAAATTGAAATTCAAGCATGACACACAACAAGACTTAGACCTAGAAAGGAGGTTGTTAAAAACTCAGTGGCATGGATAAAAAAAGACTGCATAGAATTAGGACAACGGGAAAGGACAGCAGCAAAGGTATCAAAGAACAGACCAACCTGCCAAGGAGATTGATGTGATAACTGGAGGAAGAAGTGAGGGAAGGGGAAGAATACACTTAAAAAGCAAGAAAGGAAAAAAAACAGAAAGAAGAAAGAGGATGAAGATGAAATAGGTAAGAATACAGTGAGACAATCTCTTGAATGGTGTCAAGGGAGCAGAACCTAAGTTTTTAGGGAGCTTGTACCAGAAATTTGGAAGCAGCTAAATTGTGAAAAGCGATTCACAATGAAATTCTGCTGTAGATGGGTAGCCTGATCCAATGGCAAAACAAGGACAGTGTTACCAATTTGGCAAGTTAAGCTCCAAATGATTTTGGATTCAAAGGATTAAGCAGGGAACTCCATGAATGTCCAAGCCTAAGAGAGATGCCTTTGCATCTGCTGCGAGCAACCCATTCCTTACCAACCTCTTATGTATTTTTGCTGTCAGATGTAGACTTCTTTATTTCTAACAAGGTGGCACTTTTTGCATTAGCAGCTAGGAAAGTCAAAGCAATGGTGGTTCTCATGAAAGCAGCTAAATGAAATGTAATGTCCAGATACATAATTTGTATTTCTTGAACCTGCCTGTGAATCTCTGGAGATGGCTGTATGTATTTTAAAAATTTAAGGTAATTAGTATTTCTGAGTGTGAAAACGAATATTTAAAGATGGACATTGTACTTTCAAATTTTAGTACATTTTAACTTGTAACGGCCAGTGGCCACATACAATAAACTTGACGACTTCCAACCTCTTATGTTCCCAAACGTTCCCTTCCCCAAAGTAGTTTGTGTCCACTCAAGTATGCCAATATTATGAACAGAGAACTCTTGGAAAACATCTCCCCCTCCCCCCCAAAAAAGGCTTTCTGAGAGAGCCTGGAAACACCAAGTTAATTATGTGGCACTGGGGATGGGACAGACTACATGTGGGGCATATCCTTTATTAGCCATAAGAAATTCAAATGTTTTCACCTAGATTTATATTGTAAACTCAACTACACTAGAATTACTAATTCTGTACTTAAAGTAAAATTCAAGCTTGCATTACTGTATATACCCTTATTTTTACCATCCATAAATTTCTGTATAAAGTGGTTTATTATACTACTTCTATGTTTAAAAAATTGCAAAAATTCTCAGACACAAACGTATAGAATGAATGAATGAATGTTTATTTGCAGTCAAAGACCATTATTCATAGGATTACATTCTTATAACAGCCAGAGAGATTCATTCCAGCCCAGAAAATGTTTAGCCATAAAAACCTTAAAATATTTATAAAATATAACAATCCAAAAAAATCTAAGATATATCTAAGGTAACTAGTATATGTAAAATGTTTACAAGTCATCCAAATTTAAAAAAAAACTATACATAATCTTGCTTGCAGAATTTAGTTATTTGTCTGGAGATGGATTTTTACTAATTAAAAGTCTCTCCAGACAGGTCTTATCTGCATCTACTGATGGTCTATCTAAAAATGGGGCTATAAACTTATTCCTATAAACTTGATGGAACTTGCACCAAAGGAACATATGAACTATCGATTCCACTTCTCCAATAGAGCAAGGGCAACATCTGTTTTCATATGGGATCTTCCTATATTTCCCATCAAGAACCCTTGAAGGGATAACTGCATAATGAGCCAAAGTAAAAGCTCTTCAATAAGAAGGCACATCCAAATAAGTAAGGTATCTGGCCATATTCAAAACATATTTGGACTTGGTAGGGGCCAGGAAAAAAGGAACTTTTATCAAATCTCACTGTCGCTCTATGTCTCGCACCCTTTTTTGATGGTGCTTTTCGCCTGGGCACTGCTCTGCACCAAAAGATCCTCAGGCGAGAGTTCCATTTTTTCTAAATTGATCTTAACCATTCACATCCACCTTGGGTGATGAGAATCTTGAATTATTAGCCGAAAAAAGCCTTTTTGATTTGTATAGATCTTAAGCCACTGATATGCAGAAGATAACCGTATTCTAGCTTCTATTCTCATTTGATCCGTTTCAAGACATAGAGCATTTGGAACACCGGGGGGGGGGGAACTGTAAAATATTACAGAGAAATTTAGACTGAATCTTCTTGAACGCATGTAAGTTGGCAGCAGAAACGCCCATATAAATGCCATAAAGGAGCTGCACTAAGACTTTGAATTGGAACAGTACTGCTGGAACATATAAGCCTCCCTTGGATCGAAAAAAATCTAAAAATAGCATGCATAGCTTTCTCAGCTCTTTCCACCATCATGTTGTGATGTGCTGAATTGGCTCCAGAGTCCTGAATAGCCACCCCCAGATAAAATGATTTATTTACTTGTTCAGTTTTATTTCCTTTCATGGTCCAGGAATGCTTCTTAGGCTGTCTGACAAATGCCATCACTTTTGTTTTATCGAAATTTATTACCAGATGTTCCTTGTTGCAATATGTTACAAAACTGTCTAATCCCTACAGAGTCCTAACGGTGTCCTAGATAACAGGGCCACATCATCTGCATATAGCAGTATTGGTAGGTGATGAGAAACAAGCTTTGGCGGGTGGAATTTGATATCAATATTACTAATATAATAGTTAAATAACATGGGAGCCAAAAAGCAACCCTGCCTGACTCCCTCGAAGGTTTTTATTGGGTCTGTAAGTAGGCCCTGTGAATTGTATCTCACTCTGAGTTATGACTCCTCATGAAGGGTATGGACAAGGTATAATAATAAATTGTCTATGCTGGAGCACTCTAGTTTTTGCCACAATCTTTGTCTAGAGATGGAATCAAAAGCTGCCTTCAAGTCAATGAAGGCTGCATATAAAGAGGCTGGGCCTTTCCAGAATATTTTTTGATTAACTGTAACAGCACCAAACAGTGCTCTGATGTCAAGCTTTCTGTTCTAAAACCTGCTTGTTCTAATGGGATAATTTCTTCCTGTTCCAGCCATAATTCTAATTTATCTAGAAGGTGCCTTGTATATATTTTACTGATGATATTTAAAAGGCTTATGGGCCTATAGTTTGCTGGATCATTTTTATTGCCATTCTTAAAAACAGGGACAACTATAGCAATCCCCCACAGTTTGATCAATGTAGGTGAAAAAAGTTGCAAGAAACTGTGCCCACTACTCTACATTCTCTTTTAGCACTTCAGGGGATATTCCATCTAATCCAGGGGCCTTTCTGTTTTTTAAGCGTGCTATATGAACTTTTCTTTCTTGTGTGCTAACCAGTGCCCATAACGGTTCTCTATAATTCCCGACAAGGGGGACTATTTATGATCATCATAAAGGTTCTGAAAAAAGATGGTCCAGTTATCAGCCGAGATATGCATATCTAGGCGTGAGGACTTCTTAAGTCTATCATTAGTTAGTTTCCAGAACAGGGCAGAGTTATTTTGTCTTACAGCCTGTATAAGTTCCTCCAAAGTTTCAAAGTATGCTCTTTCTTCTTCCTTTGAATGCATTTATATATATATTTTTGATTTGATAGAACTACTTGTGCCTCTGCTCTTCCCACCCCCCAAGTTATTACTCAAAGAGAGGGAGTATAAGCAAATTTAACTTTTTTTTGCACGAGCACATTCAGATTCAAACCAAGGTTTGACATTTCTACGATGCTGATGTAATCTATTCCCTGGCAGGGCAGTCAAGATGGAGTTAAGCTCCTGAATTAAAGCCTGGTAGTCTATTAATGGATCTTGGTCTGCGTTTGAGTTAGTAAGTGCTGACATATATTTCTACAAATTTTGTGGAGTTAGAATTTTTTTTACTTTTTTATTGAATTTGCTGGCCCGTCTTAGTATTTTCCCTATAAATTCTACCTGTGTTATATATCAATCCTCTTGTTGGTTTTGGTTCAGTGGAAGAACAGCCTGTAAATATAAAGTGATCACCATCCAAGTATGGAAGTACTTGGAAAGTTTTGATGAAATGTAGTAGAGAGTTACACACCAACATATGGTCAATGGAGTTCACTCTCTTTCCTGCCAGAAAGGTGTATTCACCTGGGTCACCATGGAATGCCCCATTTAGAATATGAAGCTCTCTTCTACATGCTAGTTTGGCCAAACATAGGCCCACAAAGTTCGCACCATGGTCTTTAGATATCCGGGTGAAGGGAAGTCTAACTGGTTCCTGTTCCTCCAAAAAAAAATTAAATTTAGTTGCTAAAAAACATCATTATGTCCCAAATAGGCATTTAAATCACCTGCCAATAAGATTTGGGCTTCTGGGTGTTCAAGTGAAAGGTCTATTACAAAGTTATTGAGTGCTGACCAATTTTCCTCAATGTACAGTATATTTAGGAACACATCCTTTTATCATTATTGAATGATTCTAACACAAGAATTATTTGCTTAAACAGTTAAAACACACATGAATCAAATTATTGTATAAAGTTCCACAAACACTTTATTTAAAAATGGAATTGTAAATGCATATAACAATAACGTACATAATAAACGTAACAAAAATAAATAAGCAGTATGAGTCCATACAAATAAGAACATTGTAAATGCAAACATTACAGAACACAAAAGGTGTAGAGTCTGAAAGAATGCAAACAATTGTGTGAAGAGCTTAAACTATTTAATTTTTCCATAACCATTTCCTATTTTTCCACAGTTGTATGTTTGCAGTTCTTTCCCCAAGCACTGAAAAAAATGAGGAAGGAATTATGACGGCTAAAGCCTTGTCCCTGCTCTGTGTAGTTCATCTTTCATCAGCTGAAATTTTAACAGCATCTGTAAACAAATGTTTTCCTGACTACTATTGTCAATAGAGAGCAAGTGGGATACAGAGTTTGATAAGTGGTGGTTTTTAATGTTAAAGCAAAAAAACAAAACAAAAACCAAAGAAACCCCAGTATACAACAGGATTATTGGATTTTAAATTTACATGTCTCTACAAAATTGTTTTTGTATATTTAACTGGTCAAACTTTGCAATGACTTCAAAATCATGTACAGTTTAAAAATGTACAGGAAAAAAGTATTTTTAAACAAGTGACACACAAGATTATTGCTGAAAGATTAAAGACTATTATCATAAAAGCTTCAAAACTGTATATGTAACAGTATATAGACTGATGCAAAAACATAAGAAAATTCCAGTCATTAGTTGCATTAACAGAAGATCTTCAAATTACAGTGTTCTGGAAATACAAGGTTGTTTACTTTTATTATTTCCAAATTTTAAGTTACTGGGAAAATTTTGAAGATAAATAGGCTTATACTGAGACATTTTAATAACTTTGCTGTTAAGCAGTATGAACACAAGCCCTATGTTAGCAGGGTTTTTCCCACCAGAATTCTTAATGTACAAAGACTTGATACAGAGTCTACAGGAAAATATTAATGCTTTGAATGCCTGGAGCAAGTCTACTAACCAGATTATCACTATTTTATCTCCAAGTCCCTTGGAAATTTTTTTTACAACTCATGATCATCTCAAGAAGCACTTGTTATGTATTTTGCATTTAATCCTGGTGATACAAGGACTTCAAACAATAGGCTTATATAGCTATATATTTCAACTGCTTTTATAGTTCCAGACGTTTGGACAGAAATGATAAGAAATTTTACTTTCATCAACATCAAAAAGACATATTGAACAGGACCAGCAAGGGTCAAATGGATCCTTTTTGGGAAGTGGACTCACACCCCACTGTGGTTTTTTTAAAGGACAATTATGATCAATTTTCTATGTACATAAAAATTATTAGCTCCTATTGATACTGTTATGCTTACTTGCCAGTCCTAGCAAATTTTTAGTGCAAACATAATATCTGAGCTTCGTAAACCCCAAGACAATTTATGTAACAATGAACTTATATAAAAATCACAACATTCTGAAATTCAGTACACAGGAATGAATGCTTTTTCAAGCCTTCTTTGTATTATAATGTGCTACAGTATGCACCCTATTTTAGATCCTCTTCTTTAGAACTAAATTTAAGTGACTAATAATTTTTATACATATTTGGTGAAGAGGCCCAATTACAGATCAACTTGGCACGGGAAATTTAGAAATTTAATAATGCTAGAGCTGCACCTTTTACATCACTTTAACAGTCTGTTTAAGCTAAATAAACTATGGAGGACAAATTCAAAATAAGTGTTAACATAGCCCACAAAATTATGACAAACTGTTTTTTCTATGTGGGTTCCAATGTTTACCTCAAGAGATGTGTGACATTCAAAGCATCACAGTTAAATAGTTGGTAAAACAAAGCAATGGCAATTCCACCAAGCTTTTCAACTCTTGAATGAACAATGCTAGGACTCAAAATGAATTCTACACATTCGATACTAAAAAGTACTGACAACATTTATGTCATTCACGCAAAGCTGGGTCTTCTTCCTCTCCATCAGGATTAAACCTATTAAAATGTATGCTGAAATCATGCTCAGATTCAACATTGCCAAGTTCATTTGAAGCAGACACAATGGCTGGTCGAACAGCCCTTGCTTCCGGTTGGCAGTTTTGATGTGTCTGAGGATGGGCACTTTGAGAAATAGAGCTGGACTTCTGCTTAGGTTGAGCGGCTTGGACAGTATTAGCAAATCCCAAATTGCTCAGGGCATCTAATGTTCCATCAGGGTCAATCATTGAATTTATCACTGAATAAATAAAGAAGAGAGAGGTTTGCTAAAAATCATGATCACAAGTTGTGAATTGAGAACACACATCACTGTGTTAAAATTCCTCTAATATTCAGTTAGAGAATGGGACCAAATCTCTGCATAAAATTGCAAAGACTCCCCTCCCTTTAACTTTCCACAGTCTAGAAGTCTAGCCATTCTCCACAGTCTGCACACATACAGCCAACAGAACTAATACAGAGGCCTCTCACTACTCAGAGACTACTTGTCATCAAGGACTGGAATATTGCAGCATGGGGAGGAAAAAGCGGTCAAAGATTCCTTCTGAGCATTGCTCTCCAGTCAAAACAGCAAAGCAGTTGTGCCTAGATGATCTTGTTTCATCGGCAGAGACCAGAGAGGTAAATGATTTCTCTAACTTTGCTTCTACAAATAAATATGTACTACTGGAACCTGAGTCTATCACCCAGACAGCTAATACTCTGATTTATACAAATTATACTGCCCTCAAGGAACCATTGTCTATTACTGATGCAGATTTACCCTGCACCACGCTGCTTTCTTTTCTAGAGACCTAGCTCTCTGCTACATATCTGGTACTAACTGGAAACAGAGAAGCTTCTACCCATATGCACTTTTGAGACACTATAGGATGCATTAATCATTTTGTGGATCATCTCATGAGGCAGCCTCTTAGACACTGCAGCTTCTAAAGGAATGAAAAAAATTAAACATTTAGGCTTTGACATGCATTTCTCTACTTAATTGGGAAAGCTGAAAGAGAGAAAATCATGTTTCCTTTTAACTCCTGAAAGCTGTGAAATAGGAACTAACTTGTTGTTTCTCGAAATTCTTGAGCCAGTGGGCACTTTTGGGAGTTTTGAGAAAAAGTAGTGAGCATCCACAAAATGCTGCCATCAGGGGCATTTCAGTTTTTTTGTTTCTAAAGATGTAAGGGAATGTACCAGTTAAACATATTTGAGCTTACATCTGGGCAAGATGGGTGGGTGCTAGGGCAATCCTGCTGAAGCCTAAACTGGGAAGGCTATAAGCCTGCTTATGTTGCATTTATTTGGGAAGTGGGAGTGTGACAATATTCTAGACAAAGCAGGTGGCAGGACAGGGCTTTTCCTGTGTCTTCTGCCTCTTCACATATTTTCTCGCAGTTCTTATAATGACAGTCCCTTCTCCTCTGTTCCTTTTTACTGCTTTTGGAGCTCTTGCTGTCACAAAGCAGATTCAAGCGAATATATGCTCCTAAACAAAGACAACGTGGGCCAAGCAAGCTCAGGTGCCCATTACTCAAAAGCTATGGCTACTTTCTAGACTTATCAGGAAGGGGCTGGACATTGGTTCTCCCCACCATTCCAGTCCCATTACCATCTCTGCAAGGTTGGTGTCCTCTCACCTTTAGCACACCTTGAAGCTGGCTAGAAAAGTTGAAAGGGGTAGGGGAGAAGGACAGAGAGACTTGAGAGCAAGAAGAACAGAGAAAGGAGAAAGAAGGAACATGGAAGGTGGCAAAAGTAGACTAGAATCAGGGCGAGTGAGGACAGGGTGACGGAGGAAAAGAAGGAATGTTGAAGAGGCCAGAAATCAAGGTTATAAGTGATTGACAGGAAACATGTTGGTAGGTGCCACAGCAGTAAATGTGCCACACTTGGGATCAGGGTGCTGGGACACTGGAAAAGACTAGAACCAACCTGTGATTTCAGCCCCCCCCCCGCCAACAAATTCTTATAGAAAGCTAGAGAATGGCACTGAGGGCAATCCACAGAGTAATTTTATGGAAGCGTGCAAAAGAGAATGGGGAAGTTGCCTCAAATACGGAGGCCTATAGGTTTTTCAGGGTATCTTCACCCAAATCTGAAAACTACAGACGTCTGGGCCAGTACAGTATAATCAGGAGTGCCTGGACACTAATTCAGTCTTTTTGCTCCTTTGGCTCACCAGAAACGTGGAAAAATCCCTATTGTATTGATTGGTTTCTGATGTATTTCAACAACTGCAAGGAATTTAGAGTTCAGTTGCACATCATCTGCAAAGGCAAAGTAATAGTCCTTTTGAGATCATTATTGGTGCTACCTGTTAAACAAGTCACAGTTGAGCTCTGATTTTCCTTAGTAAGACTGCTCTGTTGAAGCAGATGTGATATGTCACCAAGCTGTAAAATCTGTTTATTTATTGTTTATTTAAGGAATTTATGACTTCTGGAATCACAACCAAAGAAGGAAGTGACGTTTTGTAAGAATGTACAGACTTGGGTAGGCGCAAAAGATCAATTTCCTGGGATTTTTATCAAATAGGTAATGAGGTGAAAAAAATACAGAAAAGGAGAGAATTCAGTGCTAACAACTTGTGGATCTGAAGGACTAATCCTGGGAAGGCAGGAAAACTTTCTGCATCTTTCTTAGACAAAATACTTGACAGAGAATACTATCTCTGTGGGGAATTTTCCTGTCCCTATCTCCTTCATTTCCCCTTAAATTGAAACCACAGATGGGACATCCTAGTTTCTGAAAATGATTTGGATGAATCTGGGGGTGGGTGGGGGAGAAACACAGTCAAGGGTCATTTTCTAGGGGACCAATCCAAGTTCATACTACCTCTGTAAATATTCCCAACTCTTGGGGAAAAACAGCTCAACAGCCCTTATGCAATCTATTAAGAATCCAACAAAAAATTTTTCCAAGCAGCTGAGAAACTCAGTTAAAAAAATTAAAACATTGCATAAGAAGAAGAAGAAGAAGAAGAAGAAGAAGAAGAAGAAGAGATTGGATTTATATCCCGCCCTTCACTCACTTGGAGTCTCAGAGTGGCTTACAAACTCCTTTCCCTTCCCCTCCCCACAACAGGCACCTTGAGAGGTAGTTGGGGCTGAGAGAGCTCTTTCCCAAGCTGTCCTTGAGAGAACAGCTGGTACAGAGCTATGGCTTGCCCAAGGTCATCCAGCCATGTGCAAGTGGAGGAGTGGGGAATCAAACCCGGTTCTCCCAGATTAGAGTCCGCACACTTAACCACTACACCAAACTGGCTCTTGTACTGGGAACTTGTACTGATACCAGTCTTGAAAGAATTGGTGCGTCTACTGTCACTGATGCAGAGAAGGGGAATGAAAAGTTCTACACCTTCGGTGACAATGCACTACTCCTAGTCACTAGGGGGAGTGGCTGTTCAGCTGACTGCTACCTGTGGAAGAATTCCACAGTTAAGTCCCGGGAGGAGAGATAGGGAACCAGTTGCCTGAACAGCCAGATATGATAAAAGGCTGTTCTGGCAACACTGGTGACCTGGGCCTCCACAGAAAGTGAGGAATCCAGGATCACCCCCTGGCTTTTCACCCTCAGTGCTGGTGTCAATGGCACCCCATCAAGGGTTGGAAGCAGGATTCCTGATCCCAGCCACCACTCCCCCAGCTCAGGTATAGGACCTCAGTCTTTGCTGGATTTAATTTCAGCCAACTCTGTTGTAACCATCCAGCCATGGCCCCCGGCACCTTGTCCCCAATGTCTGGGGCAGAGTCGGGCCATTAGTCTAACAACAGATAAAGATGAATAAGAATTCAAAAATCCAATGCTTAACACAATTCAGCAATGGTTATTTCAACAATTTTGATTTTTTACTAGCTATTCAAAAATAGTAAATACCTTGTAGTTGCTTTTCTACTCTCTTCAACTCTTGTAATATTGATGATATCTCCTGCAGGGAATTTATCATAAACATTAGCTTCATTAAGGAGAAAAAATATTTTTTCATAATACATAAAATACAATAATGGTTGATAAAGAATTCCTACATTACTGTGGATGAGAAATTGGAGCGTATTAAACCATTTTTAGTGTACTAACCAAAGTTTACAGCTATGCAAATGAGAATTTGAAGCAATAAAGAGTAGCAGCATTTAACAATAGAGTTCTAGAACATCTCAGGTTTCATCTTCAATGTAGACTGAAAAGCTTCTTCCCTCTGTTAGTATCCTTCAAATTCACAGTAAATGGGAAAGCAACAAAGCTCCCAGGTGAGCGCTGACTCTGGAAACTTCAGCTAACACTGAAGTCAACGTTCAGCTTGCTGGACACTGCACACCCTCTGTCTGAATGACTATACATATAGTTTGGTGTGTCATAGTACAGTAATTGCATAATGTTTGCTTCAGTGGAGAAAAACTGAGCAATTAAATCTTTCTTCCCAAGATTAAGTTACATTTTAAATTCTAGAAGAATTATCATGAATTTAAATGTTTACTACATTTTAGTACACTTATCTAACTGGGGTGGGGTGGGCTTTTTGAGATCTATACAGTAGCTGTCCTGGACAAATGCTTGCTGGTTTAGCCACCATACTTTGTGTATGTTTGCTTATGATGCAGGATTTTGTTTTTTTAAAAAACTTTATATTATAGTTCACTGAAAGTGGTGTAAAAAACTTTTACCCAGAGGGATATGTTTTAGGTACAAAATATCCAAAATCTGGTTTATTCAAAATATTCAACACAGATTTCCTGGCCTTTCCCTTTATAAAGTTGCTTATGTGAGCATGAGCTTATAACAAATTTTATTTTTTCATACCATGCTTGATGTTTTCACAATTGGAACATCACTTTCAGCTCGCAGTTTCTTTTCAATGTCTTCCCAGTTCCGGTCTTTGTCCTTAAACAGTATTCTGTAGCCAAGAAGTTCAGAGAAGTGATATGAACTATACAATGTGCGTATGTATTTAGTAAAAGCAGAAACTGGTCACTTGTCTAGGAAATTCTAATTGATCCCAGCTGAAAGATTAGACTACTTTAGTCTCATGCTGCTCTTGTTCCTATCTGAAGACACAACAAAATACATAAAAGGAACCCATTTACCCAATAATAATAACTTTAAAAATTAAGAAACCAAATTCTAAACTGCGCATGTTAAAATAAAAGAGAAGTATAAGATAAGCATGCCATATCACTACTTAACAGGGCTGAGACAGAGTTTTCTGACTTTGACAAAGACAGAAGCATAAACCATTGGTTCATTTAGGCCAGGCCTATCTGCTCCCACTGGTCAGTGGTACTCCTCAGTCTCATACTAGGGTTTTTGTAACAAAAGCATCTGTACAATGGAGCCACATGCAGAAAGGGGTATTCTTCTGCAAGTCTTGAGGAAGCCCCAAGTTTGCAGGAAAAATGCAATGTAATTTAAAAAATTGTAGAGTTAAAAATCCTAAAATCATAGAAGCAATGTCTATTTCTTTAAGAAAATTGTGCTACCATGATCTCGCAATGCAGTCTTCATAACATTTTGGTAACCATTTTGGGATTTGCTAGGCAACCCCCAACCAATGATGCTGAGGATTCCAAGCCTCAGTCTCAGCATGGGGAGGGGCAGAACAAGATTAAAAAAGGTAAAAGATTGGAGGGAGGGAAGGGCAAACTGGGCAGGGGAGGATGAAAAGGGCAACATAAAAAGATGGATGTAAGTGAGTGGGGGGAGAGGCTGCAGGCAGAAAGCAAAGAGGAAAAGAAAGAAGAAGCGAGAAAATGTGGAAATGATGCCCTACTAGGAGACCTCAGGGGTCCCTCACTTTTGTGAGTGTGTGCATGGCCTGCATGGTATCCTCATGCCAAACATGGCATTTCCTCTTTCCATCTTGTTGTATTTTATCACACTAAAGGATAAAAACTGGAGAATGCAAATACTGGCTTGGGAAAAAAAAGAATTCTAATTTGAGCATTAATGAGAGAGGGATTTACATGCAATATATGGGCAGATTAGCAAGATTGCATATTATTATATAGAGTCATCAGTGTGCCTTACCAAGACTAAAAAAACAGATAGGATGAAAACATATTCATCGTTTCACTGACAAGACTGGAATGTGGGGGATAGACTAGGGGGTATTTCACAGCTGATAGGGAGTCTGGCTCTGAGGAGCCTCCATTTACTGAGCACAGACAGCTGCAGTGAGAAAAGGCAGGCAGGAAAAGATCTGTGCTATGAGCAGACTCCCGCTTGCTGTTCTTTGGATCCAGCCCTCTGCAACCGTCACATAAAAGGCACCTTTCAGCAGTAATATCAATCCAAAGGTTCAATTTAATAGTAAAAAAAAAAAAGACAGTCTTACCCACCAGCTTCTTAATCTGTGCTATCGGCAACAGAACTATAGCCAGAACTATAGCTATGAGAGAGCCTTGTTCCAAGGGAACAACTTTGCTCAGTCTTCACAGAAAGGGCACCAAACCCTGAAATAACATTAACTCAAGAACTTCTGAAATATGGCACTTCTTTGTCATGCAGAGCCCCAAGCAAGCTCACTTTAATTTAACAACATGACAAATAGCCCTTTCCAAAGTTTTCTGATGCCATCCTGTGTACATGACTCATGATTTAGGATTCCTGAATACATCAGGTCAGATTATTTTCATGTGCAGAGATATACAAAAAAGCTCACAGATAAAACTTAATTTTATTCCCTCACCCACTGTCAGGCATATAGTCCTGAATAACAAACAAGCATATATATAGGGAGGGAAATAAATCCCCATCTGAAATAGGCTGCATTGTGACATCACAAATAACCTTTTATCTGTGAGATTCATGAACACAGCTTGTTTTCATACTCCCCACTTGGGATTCTAAACAGCGATTCAGAATCTTTATTTGTGGGGCAGAAACAAACTGTACCTTGTTCGTGTGTCTGTATTTGGACATCATGTCAAACTTAGAATGAATGCTTTGCAAAGCCAGAAGCTTTCAATTGTAGAAGAATTGGGAAATACCAACTTCACTGAACTTTGATCAACATTATTCTTTTTTAAAAGTTTGCATTTACTGGATGATGTGGAGCAGAAAATTTTTTCATGTTATATTTTTCCACGGAAAATTTTCTGCCCAACATACATAAATATAGTCTGTTTACCTATAGTTATCAGAGCTTCTGTGCTGCAAATCTGTTAGCCGAATTGCTTTAATTTAAGATTAGCAATTGGCAGAATACCAGGTTCTTGCCAGCTATACCAAGGTCCCGCTCCCTCCGGGAGTTCCCAGAAAATAGGCAATGAGGCTGAGTGATTTCTTTGAATGATGTTTTACTATAAAATGTTGTTCAAGCATACAAAAATGTAATCACACACCCATACACACAAGATTGAAGAAAATCAGATAGAAAATAGCACTGTTGCATTAGCAGGAATTTCGTTGAGGGGAAATACGTTACCTATCCTGGAGATGGGTGGTTCACTTCCACAAGAAGATTGAGGGGATGAAAAGGAAAAATGGGGGACGTGATCTGAACCTGCAGATACACGCCTCGTCCTGGCTGCGCAAACCAGGGAATAGAGATGGAGGCAAGATGTTGGGTACAGGAAGCTGGACGTGAGATGTTGGTAAGAAGATAGGGGTCGAAGGTGGCTAGCAATGTGTTTCTGTTGTGCAAGATCTTATATCAGGTAGCATTGGGACGGGCTGTGCTGACCACATCCCCTTGTCACACCTACTAGTTGGTCCGTCCCCACTAGCCTTACTATTGGTCAGTGTCATAAGAAGGAGGAGGCAGGAAGGAGTGGGCAATATTGCAAATCTAGGTGCTAAGCAGGAACTAACACCTGGGCCATCTGGTGGGTTTCTTGGCGCCAATCCTTGGTCTCGTGATGGCTTCGGCCAGGTCACTTGATGGTCGACGATTAGTTGCTAAGCAACCTAATCTCTTACAGGAACTTTGGGGGAAGGTGTGAAGAAGCCAGCGTAAAGGAGAAAAGGACCCTTTGAAATGGAGTCCTGGTCTCCCTGTTGGTGTGAACACGTGAAAGAGACCGAAAAACTCTTTGAAATGGAGTTCTGGTCTCCATGTAGGTGTGAACTCTGAAGGAAGTCTCCCGCTGTGGGCTGGAGCCTCTCACTGCAATAGAGAGTGTATTTCGCCCTTAGCAGAAAAACGACCCAAAGCTCAAACTTATGATTTTAACAGTTCATAAGAGCATATAATATGCCTTGCTGGCTTACAAATCAATCATGTTAGATGTTTTAAATGTGGGATATGAAGCATGAACAAACCCTAGTGCTTGTAGAAGGTCTAGTCTTGTACATGGTATAGTTGCCTTTTTCATTAACATTACATAGACTTATATGTTAGCAAAGCCTAAAATTGGAATTTTTTCCAGAAAAATTTGCGATTTAATTTTTTTAAACATGCATCAGTGCATTTACCTTCCCATTTTACTAGAACACAGTGGTCACAACCCAGTAAAATGCACACTGAAGCATTAATGCCCAAGATTGACTTTTTTCAGATTATTTTGTCTTCCACCACTGTCTTGTAAGAAAAAAAATAACTTAAAGAACATTCTCAGAAAAGTCTTTATCTGTTCAGAAACTACATTATGATGAGTGGATCTGATGCCCATATATACTCAATAATCACAGTTAATGGTCCTTTTGCCATTCATCCATGTATTCCTTTTGCTTTTATTTCTGATGAAGCCTTTGTGTTTAAGATTACATTCTTCCAGACTGCTTCCTTAGATTTCCAGAAATGGCTGAAAAGTTTTCACACGATCCTCTTGCTTCACAAATCTTGTTATATTTGGATCTCATTTTTGCACAAAGTGATTACAGCCAGGGCTTTTTTTGTAGAAAAAGCCCAGCAGGAACTCATTAGCATAACAGGCCACACCCAACAGCAGAAACTCATTAGCATATTAGGCCACACCCCTGACAGTGCAGCTCCCTCCCAGGATCGGTGAGGTGCATGGGGAACCTGAGGAAGGGAGGCAGTTTAAACTGCCTTCCCTCCCTGGATCAGCTTGGCTTCCCCAGGTGCCCCACGGCTTGCAAGGCGCTTGGGGAACCTGAGGGGGGGGGGAGGCTGTAGGTGTGGCCAACTTGGAAGCCAGCCGGAACTCTGTTCCTGCCCAAAAATAGCCCTGATTACAGCTCAGATGAATATTCAGCAGTTTTGATTTTTGCACCTGGTGTTGTCTTTTGCCCAAAAGGATAGCACTGTGCAAAAATTTGATACTTTTGAGGCCACACAGAAAAGCAAGAAATTTTAACTCAAACCTTTGTAAACCTATTAAACATTATTTTTTTCAAGGGGGTGTGTTGAAAAACAAGGATATTTTTTCTATGTAAGACTGACAAACGATATGAATAGTTTTGGAGAACCCTTTTAGTAATATAATTTGATTGACCCAAAAGAACCCTGGGGATTCCCATATACATAACTAATAATAGCAGTTCACATTTTAAATATCTTAAAACTACTAATATAACTACAGATGAAAGAAAATCAGATAAATACCACTTCTGTATCCATTATATTATTTTTAAAAGGTATTGTTGAGCTCCTCCCCCCACCTCCCCTCCGGCGATGCTATTATGACTACATTGGAGTAACTCTGGAAGAGATTCTACTGGATTATAGAAATCCTTGGCAAAGTGTTAATGATGCCCTCTCTGAGTTCAGTTATTGGCCTGTATCCACCCATGAAGTTCTTAAAACTTAATGGCACTTCACTCTTTCTTTTTACAACAGGGGACTGAAAATCCTCCAACTGCAGACCCCTACTTTGTCCCCATGTTCAAGGGGCTATAGGAGGAAGCAGGAAATGGCCACTCCTTCTTAAGAAAAAGAAGGTACATGGTTGAATACAGACCAGTAATCTTTCTGGAACTAATTGCTAGTCATATTTGATGGCCATCAAGTATTTTTGCTTATCTTGTGTTGCTTGGTTTCTACTGATGCATATTAGTGTAGTGAAACAGCTGAGAAGAGCTATTCTACTATGAGCAGGGACTATGGAAACTGAGGGCTTATATAGCAAAATTCTAATAGCTTTAGTATATACCAAAAATGATTGGGTACATGTATTGAAAAGCTAAAATCTGTATATGTTATTTTAGGAGCTGATGGTTTAGAGAGTGAGCTATGAGCAAGAAGTCTTCTGTTAACATCTCAACTTAGCCATAGATTCTGAGTAGCTGTTAATCACTATCTCTCAGCTTCACATCTATAATATGGATTTACTATGTTGCCTACCTTTCAAAGTTGTGAGGATCACTAAGGTCACATACAGGAAGTAGATTGAGCAATTCAGAAAGTGCTACACTGCCATTTTTATTTCCAATATGATATAGGGCATTTTGAAAAGGAACAGGTGGGTTGGTGAGGGCAGAATATTAGTGTTTCAGAGGAGAAGGGAACAGAGATTATTATTTATTTATTTATTTATTTATTTTTGAGATTTATATCCCGCCCTCCCTGCCATACGGCGGCTCAGGGTGGCTATTAGTATGGCTAACAAGAATTAGTGTAGCAAAGGCTGCTTTGAAAAACCTGGGAAGCTGAGTATAGTTGCCCAAAAAAGAAGAAATAAGTGTTTTATTACTTCAGACAGCTAGAAACATTCTTCTTCATATTTACAAAGGGAATGAAATTGCAGTATTAATACTATGCTACAGCATTGGTAATTTACAGCTATGTTATTTATAGGAGTGGAAGTTCTTATGCTGTATTACAAAGTGACAGGTCTAATTAAAAGAGCAGATGTTAGCAAGGCATGAAAATGTTAATATCTTTTCACATTCCCTTATTTTCTAATCACAAATGTCTCCTAGTCCATTTTTAGCCTGATAAAACATGATTATATATTGCTGGGAATACTGTCTTGCACTCTTTATAGCTTGCAGCACACAATGGCATCATGTCAAAAACCATGGCACTTCTACAACCAGTGGAACCAACTGTGTCCTGGCTCCAGTGAAGTTACTAGTTATGTGTGGTGGGGAGGAAATGCACTTCGAATGACCATTCTATTTTTGGGATTGTTGGACACTTATTTAGGCATTTAATTGGCCTAAGGACTACATGAAAACATGCAATGTACCTAGCCTCAGACCAAACAAACAGATGGGAGCCTACGTGATTTGGTCTATAGGCACGGAATATCTAGATGCTAATGCTATGCTAATTAGATACTCACATGTGTATCTCTGGAAGACATGGAAGCTGAACTATAGTCCTGTCTTTCTTCTGAGGAAATATTTAAGATCCCTCTATAGACAGGTCCTAAATGTGAATTCATCAAAGCTAGCAATGTGTTTTAATGGCCAAGTTCTTGGCCGACTCTATTTGTTGCATAAACATCACCACAAGGAAGACACTACAACAAGAAACTGTGTCCCCTTAATTGTCGGAGCGAGGGAATTAAATGGGATACATCTATACATATAAAAGATAGTCCCCTCACTGTAAAATCAATGCCAGGCCAAATTACTGGACCTAGGAATACAAAATTCGGGGAAAGCGCTCCTATCATGGTGTAAGTGCTCAACAAGAAAGGATTTTTAGAAATTTGACCCCGAAGGGGGTCAAAAGGGGGAAAATGTGTTCTCCCTATTGATTCCTATGTGGCTGCCAGGCTGCTGCCTTCTTGCACCCCCCCACCCCAACTCTCTGATTGGTCAGCTGCAGAGCTCAGCATTCTGAGGTAAAAAAACAGTCATAGGAGACTGCAGAGAGCTAACGGCAGTTGAGGAAATCAGGAATGGCCAACAGCCATCTGTGAGGTGCAGTAATGCTGCTGGCCTAGCCTCTCTGACGGCTTCCAACATACTTGCCCCACCTCCTACACCTAACAGGTGGCTGCCTGTCAGGTGCAGCAGCAGTTGCAGGATGCTTAAAGCCACGAGGGAGCCCGCCCCAGCAGTAATGCCTTAGTGATCCTGCCGGCCCCCCCTTCACAGTGGCTTCTAATACTCCTCCCTCTCCTACACTGGACATGCAGGTGCTTGACAGGTGTAGGAGAAAGGTGGGATCCTTACAGCCACCGGGGAGGTTTGCTCAGCAGGATTGCCTTAGCCCTGCTGCTGGCCTAATTTTCTGGATGCTTCAAACATAATCCCCCCCAACACCAGACAGGCAGGTGTCTGTCAGGTGTCGGAGCAGGGCCAGGGTACTTTAATGCTAAGGAGGAGGCAACTTAGGAATGCAGCAAAGACAATTGCACATAGTACTCCTGCGGGGCACTGAGCTGTGCAGGCCAAGTACCAGCGAGATCACCCTGAGTGTTTAGAACAATACAGTCTCTCTATGAGCAAAACAATCCAGGAAAATCAGTAGAAAGGCCATCACTTTCATCGAAAGTGGCAGGAGTTGACTTAGCAGACGACTGCTTCTTAAATGGACAGTTTTATATGGCCTGCTCCAGAGTAAGCTAACCAAGCAGCCTGGTGGCCCTAGTACCTGAGGGCAGAACCACCAACGTGGTCTACAGAGAGGTCCTTCAGTAGAGACAGAAAAAAGTATGTATGTCTCACCTCATTTTTTACACTACAATCTTCTCCATTAGAATTCCTACAACAAATATTACATTTCAAACTTCACATCATCAGTATTATAACTGGATTTACGGAACTTAAATACTGTAGCGAAGCACGGGTATCAGGCTAGTATTTAATAAGTCATACTAGATAACATGCAGATTCATAAAAACACAAAAATGCCACTAACAACTTTCCACTGATTTTAATGGAACATAATTGAACATTAACCTGTTAAATGACAATTATTAGAGTATACGTTTTACTGAAGAACAAGGTTACCTGATTTTGCCAGCTGTTTTATCTATAGATTGTCTAATCTTCCGAGAAAACTGGAATACCGAAGACAACAGCAAGGTGTCCCCCATGACCTAAAATATTTTGAAGAGAAGTTCACTGAAATAAAATACTACCTTGCTGGTCAGCACTAGAGTTTCTAAACCACTTTCTAAAAATTAAACCATTGTTAATACAGACTATACAAAGAGGCTATATTAATAAAATGACTATACAAAGAGCCTATATATCACACAAGCACTGTAGAAGATTTTCTCTTCATCATGTTATTTGTCCCATGCCTTACTTCACCAGAAGCACAGACTCATGTAGAACTATTAACCTAATGTGACACGATTATGTAAGAAAATTATCTCAAGTTATACATACAATAAAGTCAAAAATCTGTTCACTTAATGGCAAAACAAGCACTTTCAATCCACCTCTGATGTTCTCCAGTAGCATTCACTAAAGAAAGCAATAAGTAAAGCCCCTGTATAGATCTATGTCGTGGCCTCCTTTGGAATACTGTGTACAGTTCTGGTCACTATATCTCAAAAAAGATACCGCAGAGCTGGAAAAAGTACAGAAGAGGCCAACCAAGATCATTAGGGGGTTGGAGCACCTTCCCTATAAGGAAAGACTGAAGAGTCTGGGACTTTTCAGTTTAAAACAGAGATGACTAAGAAGGAACATGGTAGAGCAGGGGTGTCAGACATAAGGCCAGGGCTCTTATCTGGGCCACAAGCAACTGATGTGAGGGAGGGAAGGCAGGAGGCTGCTTGGGGGTATGAGCAAGCGCACATGGTGAGGTGTGTGTGGCCAAAACTGTCAAGAAACAGAAAGAAATTGGCTAGAGGGTGCAGCTAAGAGGCGAAGTTAAAATAGTGGGGGAAGGGGAATGAAAGTGAAAGCAGAAAAAAGGAGGTGGTTTTTTCCCCCTCCCGCCTCCTCTGACTGCAGCTCAGCGAGGACTGGAAAAACCACTAACATGGGGGGGGGGGGGGGGGAGAGCAGAGCGGCTGGCAGTGCCACCGCTACACCAACTGGCTTCACGTTTTTTCAAATGGTGACTGTGAGGGAGGTTGGTGAGAGTGGGTGCATGGAGCAGCAGTTAGCTGATGAAGAGACAGGGCCAGTGGGAAGAGAGGAGGAAGAGGGCTGGTATGTGGATTGAGTGGCAACTGGGCTGTCTCGTGCATGTCGCTTTGAGGGGAAATGTTCATTATGTACCTTGAAGGAAAGGATTATGTACCTTGATGAGTGAAATGAGGATTTCATGAAAGTGTCCCCCCCCCCCAGCAAAGGACGTGTATTATTACTGTCTAGCATTTTCTAGAACCTTTCTCATTTCAAATCATGTTCCATTACAAGAAATCAGAACAAGGGAAAGAGCCTAACTGCATGTGCCAACATCAAATCCAAACCTTATCAGATTAATGGCAACAACTGATGAATAAGCACAATTAATGTTCTTGGGTTACAAACAGAAATGTGTCTGACTTCAGCCACCTCACCTGTCTGGTATGGCATTCAGAATGGCCCAGCATTAAAAAAAACCCCAAGATGAATATAATGGCATGACAGAGATTGTTTCTACTATTTATAGTGCATCAGCTGTTCACTGTCTATCCTTTCCTTATTTATTTGTTTGCTTATTTATTTACATATTTTTGACATTTCTATCCCACAATCCCATGCAAGCGGGCTCAGAGCGGGTCACAACAAGAGGATAAACAATTATAATACACACTATATTCAGTTTAAAACTATAAAACCCATAATGCAGTACATGATGGAAAGCAAATAAACAAGCTCCATGGTGTATATATGCCCATGTTGTATATATGCCCAAAGGCTGAGTAGTCCCTTGTGACAGTAGTAATTTGCTATGCTTGTATGTAATCTTCCTAGTTTGATCTTACATCAGAATGCACACTACCGACAAAAGGCGTTGTTTTTTTGGTTGAGTGAAGTTCTACTTGGAAAGATTAGAAAATGAACTCCTTATATTTATAAATCTTTTCTCCAACGGGAGTCAGGCCCAGAACTTTTTAATTTATGTCCAGCTCACAGTAGGCTTCATTTATGGCACTGCTGCTAGTTAGCCCTACCTGCCAATCTCTTGCATGATTCTCAAGTAGGGTTGCCAAGTCCTACCTAGGGCTGCAGCAGGGGAGTCCTGGTCATCTCCTGGAGCTCTTCGGTGCGCATGTGAAGTGCATGCGCCATGATGATGTCACCTAGAAGTGATGTCATCATGTCGGGCACATGGGGGCGGGACCACTATCATTTGAGAGGAAACCATAGAGTTTTCCCTCGAATGATAGAGTGTCCCCCCACAACGTGCCCAATGCAATGATGTTACCTTGTCACCTCATCACCCTGGACACATTCTGCAATCCTGGCAATTTGGGGCTGGGGTTCCCCCCAGTGGCCCAATATGGGCCGGCGGGTAACAGACCCATCAAGTGGGGGTTTCCCCACCCCCCAAGGGGACCTGGCAATCCTACTCTCAAGACACCCCCCCCAAACCCTTCCTTTAAGAAGTGGGGGCAGGAAATCACTGGTACTTAAAAAAACTCATTACTGGCAAGAGCTGCCTTTCCAAGCCATTTTTAACAGGGAATGAAGCTCATGAGCATGTTTAGGAACATGACTTTCTAAAGAAAATGGTAACTGATACTTTAACCTGCTGAATAAAGGGACACAGATACAATTTGCAGTTAAGTAAAGTCCAACCAAGGCCTCTCCCACCTAGGTGAGCACTTCTAGTCACTGATGCCACTTCCACACTACCAAGAGCCCATGTGAGCATGCAGAGAAGATAGAAGCACTATCAACTCATTATCATGTCTACAGCAGGGATGCATTAAAGGGGAATTCAAACTGTGCCCCACTATATTTGGTGCCCTGGCAGTGAAGCTGGACCTAAATGTCATACTAATGTATATACTGGGTTTATTCCTAAGATCTGTCAGCAGTGCTCTGCTCATGCCTGCTGCTGTCCTCTCTGCCCCCTGAAAAGCTGCTGCTAGGGGTAAGGGGATTTTTGGGAACAGCATAAAACGCAGCACTGTGAGAGTCCTCCCCCTACTCACAACTTGTGCAAGAGGATGTGAAGGTATCTTAAGATTCAACTAATATTTAACTCTTAATCATTCAAAATTATGTGTGAAATTTTTTTGTAACACTGAAAGAATGAGATTTTCTAGGAGCCAGATTGAAGAAAAACATTCTTAACCTCTATAAATAACCCAGGTGCCAACCAAAAGTCCCAATTGTTTTGGTGACAATTGTAGTGAGTGACTACCTGGGATTTTGCACTCCTGTTTTATTCATAATGAAACAAAACACGAACAGGAACACTGCCTGTCTTGGACTACACTTTTGCCATTATGAAATGGGATCCAGAAGACCTCAGTTCAATAGGTAATTACAGATCATTCTTGTATTGGTGCAACTTGTCTGAAAAGTAACAGATAAACTACATAACCATTTTAGTTGAATTATACAGATGTAGTGATGCTGCTGAAAAAAGGTGGTTACAATAGACATTTATGTGTGTGGCAGGACAAGGACTCTACACAGTCCTTTGGGTTTGTATTACTAATCCTTTTTCATAGTGAGAAAGGGATGGAAATTGGAAAATTTACAATCCTCTCTTCCCCCACTTCATTCCAGATTCATCCTCTTCAACCCCATACCATATATATTAATAATTCACAGTACCAGAAGCAGCCAACAAGAGAAAAGAGATACTAAGCAATGAGGATCCAAAATGTAATTAACAGATCCCGTGGCTGTAATAACAGCAGAAAATGTTCTCACCTAAGTGGTTTTGTACTGAATTCTACAGAAAGGCTCATTATTGGCTCCCTCTGTTTTTCCCTAAAGTCGTTATATAAAAACAAAAATAATTTGTAGGCTGGAGGACACGTACTTCATCCCTACTCCAGGTTCGTCGACGTGTAATTGTTGGGGGGTCAGGAAGATCTGTTGGCTGTGGTTTAGGATCGTTGGGCCGACTGTTCCCATCAGCTGTCTTAGCATTTACTACTGGAGGAATCTTCCTAAAGTTTAGACTTTCATCAAATACACGGTCAACTAGCTGAAAAATAAAAAAGACAGAAAGTTTCATTTTCAAAAACTAGCTGGAGATATGTGTTACGAAACCCAGCACTTCAGATGCTCTCTGCTTAAAGCACAAATTGAAATAACTTTAAGTAGGTGATTTCCCTGTATATTATAAAACAAACTTTTATTAAATTTTCCCAAAGTACCTAACAATTTCCATTCCAACAATGAAAGGATTCTCAGTGATTACATTAATACATTCTATGACTATACGTAATAAATTTTATAAAGCATTACTCCAATAATTTTATTAAACTGATTTCCTCTTATGCTGAACATTAGTTACATTTAGTGGTAAATTTCTAAAAAGCTTGTAGAAAAGTAATTATTTTAGTTTTGATGTTATAGAGAGAAATATTTAGTTAAAAGTGAATCAATTTTATTTAGTAAAGATGTAAGTCAACATTACCTAACTCAGAGAAAATGCATATTTACATTAGCAGAGGCTTAGTAGCATGGCTAGGAGATAATAAAAAGAAACCAACATGAACACAGTAAAATCACACTGTAAATACAATGTATGTGTCTTTTGTAATTAATTGCATCCTGTTAAAAAAAAGAACAGCAAACAATGCTGTTAACTAAATCCTACATACAAAAAGTTGAAATAAATCAAGACACAAAAATATGAGACAGAAAGCATATTTCAGGGTTGGCATTGTATTTAGCATGGTAGGGGTTGTTCTTTAATCAGATAAAATACTTCATTTTTATTATTCTGGAAACTGGACCCACCACCCCAGAGAGGGATGAAATCACTGGAATTAGTATTAAAATGAACTGAAGAGATCATGGATCTCTTCACAATGGATTTGGGATGGGCACAAACTGGGAAAATGTTCATGGTTTGTGACCAGACCAGGAACTGAACCAGGAACCACACCAGCTTTTGGCTCTGCAAACCCCACTGAAAAGCACCACAGTCCCTTTAAACTGGGTTTGCAAAAAGCCTGAAAAACAGCTGAGCAATGGGGAATACTCTGCTCCCCACCACTCAGCTGTTTTGGGCTGTCCTGTGCAGTCCTTTTAAAGTTTAAAGGGACTGCACAAGACAGCCTGAAACAGCTGAGTGGTGGGGTGTACCTCCTTGCCACTCCGCTCTTTTTGTGGCCTTTGTGGAGAACAAAAAACAGGGGTTTGCAGGGACTCTGAATCCCTTTAAACCCCTGCTTTCTGGTCCATCCATGAACCGCCATGAACTGCTTTAAAGGTTCGTGGAAGTTTATGATGGTAGACCCATCATGAATTTCTGTTCACGAACCACAAACAGGGCAAAATTCGTGATGGCTTTTGCTTCATGTTTCAGTTCGTGCCCATCCCTACAATAGATACCAATTTTAGTTGATATGGACCTTCATTTAGAATGTATTAGTATTTCAAAGTAGCTGATTTACTTGAAACCTTGATGGTCAGTAATATGAAAAAAACAAGAAATTAAATCCTGTCTTTAACATTTTGAAGTTCTGTTTTATATCCATGCACTAGACAGAAACCAGGATACTTCCTTTGTTATTTCAGCAATACAATTCATTTCTATATCAGCAGAATCAAATTTTCTTATCTAAATAACTGCCGCCAGGAAAAAATACTCATAAGATGCATGAATACTGGCTAACTGAAAAGGTTTTTTAAAAAAATATTATTGTAAGCTGCCTTGAACCATGAGGAAAGGCAGGGTATAAATGTTTTAATAAATACACAGAAACATAAAAACACATAGAAGTTCCTGTGAATAGGAATTTGCATATTCCCAGCATACCCAACTCAGAAAAGCTGTCCAAAAGACTTCTTTATCAAGCATTACTCTAGTCACAAGAACAGAACAATGTCTCATATTGTTATCTATACCAGTGATCTACATGAAGACATTAATATTCTTAGTCATTGTTTTTGTGTGCTTTAATGCTATATTCTATAGAAATATTTCTTTTTATGATATGGTCCTTAGACTCCCTACCCATTTTTTGTTACATTACTTAATTTTGATGTCTTCATTAACTTTCTTAAAACAATCAGTAAGTTTTTAAAATTTTAATATTCTACCTTTTTCTTATAATTTAGTTTTTATCTAAACCATTTTGGTCATTCAGTTCACTTACTGCCATTGCCAAGACAGCTGAATTATGGTAGATTCATAAAACATTTCCCACCATTATGGGATTACTTTTTACCATCATTTCATAATGACCACTTATGAGGGATTTTGACTTGTAAATGACTTAACATGCATTTGACTATCTTACAATCAGGCAACTGACAAAAATCAAACAGTTATGTGACTCCACTCTGTTTGTCATGTGGTCTTTTTATCTGTAGGAAACAGATACCAAATGTACCATCTTCAATAAAGAGGAATTTTCAGGTGTGTAAATTTTACTGTTTAAAAAAGTTCTCACACTTAAAAGTAACATTTTCAAGCAAGTTTCAGGAGGGCAGACATGTTAGGCCAACAAAGTTTCCCATAATATAAGCTTTCATGAATCAAAGCTCACTTGGTCAGATACAAATGAGAATGAAGATCCATCAGAGAAACTGTCTAAGGTTAAGGGGCTGTCTGTGGGCAAGAAAAGGTCTGTCTCCCAGTGCCTGTGAGAGAAGACTATCATGCACATCATTAGTGATCTACAATCTATGCAGTACAATGATATTCCTCTAGCATAGAAAGGCCAACCTTTTTTTGCCCAAAGACAGCTTTAACCTTTAAGACTCTAAACCTTAAACCTTACTTATAATAATGCACTACCTAACATTGACACAGACTGTGGGGACCACAACCTACAGGAAATCCAAATGCCAACTCTGTCTCCATACACACTATAACAACACAATCATTGGACAACACCACCAGTCACACTGTCTCAGGTTCATTAATTTACTCATCTTCCATTGTTATACATATCATCAACCGTCAACAGTGCCCTTCTATTCTCCCCACTGAACAAACAGGCTATTCCCTAAGCCAAAGAATAAATGGATAAAAATTTGACACTAAAATTACAATGTTCAGAAACCAGTAAAATAGATTAATCTTTGAGAACATTCCACTGCTAATGTAAGAGTGGCAGTTCTTCTACAGAGAAGCTTCAAAGGGAGATTTCAAGGGAAGACAGCTGACCCAAAATTCATTAAGAAGTTCAGGACAATCGAACCCCAGGGCTCAACAGGGATATAGGATTCTAACCTTATGACAGATACTGATTTTTTGCACTTCCCACATTTCTGCATATGTCCTAGCTTTAACCATGTCCATTGTATTTTGCATTGTATCTCTGAATCCTGACTCAAACTGGCCCTTCTTTATCACATCCCTCACATCTTCTGACCTGGATATAACGGTTGATGGTATTTCATTCTATTTGTATCTGACAAAGTGAGCTTTGACTAGTGAAAGCTGTGATATGTTGGTCTTTAAGGTGCAACTGGACTTGAATTGTATTTTCAAGTAAGACAGTCAAGAAGGACAATATACCCACACAATTTAGGTTTTGAATGATGCTCTTCTTGATTTCATGAAGGATAAATGAAGGTAACTTTACTAAAGAGCTATTAGATTACTAAATATTTTCCAGTAATTTTTATTCGTATGTTACTTCTCCTCCATTTTGGGGGTGGAGTGCTGTTATTTACTACTGGTGCAGCCCACAACTGCCTGTCCCTCAGCAAGCTGCCAACCCTGAAAGCAAAGAAAGTTAAGAAATAGACAGAAAGTAATATGGTTAAAAGGGAATGGTTGTGGCACCAAAACTTTTGAACTCACTCCCCAGGGAGATTCATTTGTCTCCCTCTATCATTGTCTTCTGTCAGCAGGTAAATAATTGTTTTGTTTTGTTTTCTGAACCCCCAGTAATTGTAAATGCCCCTCCTCCCTTATTGCGTTGTTATGTCTGTTGGTCTGTTTCTATATTTTTAGTGAATTGTTTACTTTCTATATACTTTGTTTTAAATACTGTTTTAATATTTGCTGCCTTAGGGAACTTATTTGTGTGGAAAGGTGGCACAGAAATGTTTTAAATAATAAGTAAATAAATGTTGATTTAGTTGATTTAATATACTTATGGATGTTTGAATGCTTACTACTAGAACATCCACATTTGTATACAGAAACAGAACATACCATGTTGGGGGGGAACTGAGCTACAGCATGAAGCAATATTAATTTTGATAATATACTAGGGAATGGAATTCTTTGCTTGTTCTAAGCTATTTAGAAGCAAAATTGGCAATACTCAAGGCAATCATTGAGCACTGACAATCCACTGTATTTCACGTTATACTTCATATATCTATGTATAAACACATCTATTCACTAAGGAGGGTAGATACTACTCACATACTTCTGAGGCTGTGGACAAAGAAATAAGCAAATCACCTTATGTCCAACAGAAAAAATAGACACAGTCTGTTCACATTATAACTGTCCTTGTGCTTACATTTCTAAGAAATGTGTTCAAAGACTGCTGGAGTTAAAGTTTTGGTGAATATATAACACAACCATAAAACCAAAGGAAGAAAATGCTGAAATTCATGCAAACAGGAGTAAAATTATGCCAAATTAAATTATGCCAAAAGGATGAAGGAAAAGAAATAAAGAAAAAGAAGAACCTTATGCATTTCTCCATGAAGATCTCCTACCTCTTCTCTAGTGTCTATGGCAGAGCCAGGGGTGGTGGCAGCAGTGCTTACTGTGGTACTGGGAGCAGTGCCTGATGAAGTCACCGAATCTATCTCTCCTGCTACATCATTGATTTCCCGTGCGATGAGAGCCAGGTCCTGACTGATCCTATTAGTAATCAACACAGTGTGGTTGGTTGAGATGGATTATGCATAGAAGATAACAAAGCTCTAAATTGAGATTTTGTGCAACTGGAAACATACTGCAGTTTTCAATAGTTATTGTTAAAAATGTATCATCAATACTATTAGTTATGCTTAGTTTGCTCCATCAGCATTCTGTGGCTTTCACTATTCAAGAATTCTATAATTCTTCTGCAACAACTGTATAAGTGTGTCACCACATTTTTAATAAGTGAAATCCATGGGTTATGTAGGATTATTTACACAATTTTGACTAAGGAACAATTGTGTTGCTTCCTAACTTTGTCATTATTTTAATTAGTCAAAAGTATATAGCTTTTGTACCTTATAAGAATAAATGAATTTAAGTTCAGTTTTGCTTACCACTTTCATCTGCCTTCTGTACTCCCTAGGTTTTTTCAGATTCCTATGTCTACAATAAATTTGCAGACCCCAGTTAATGCCTCCACCTTCTTCAGTAATAGATTCTTCTAAATCATGTTCTTCTTTCCTCCCCCTATGTCTTAATTATGTCAAGGGCACCATGCTGTTGCCTATTTCATACAGTTAGTTTTTCCTCTACTGTTTGCCAACAAATTATAAAATATGGTGTCAAAGAAAATGAAAATTCTGTGCATAACTTTCTGAAGATATATTTTTAACTTGTACAGATTATTCTGTAGATAGCATTTCAGACTAGGGGAAACAGAGCATTAATGCTTTGAAGGTATATACCACTGTAGTTTTGTCGCTATGGCCAAGTGCTAAAAACGTAACATTACAAATGATAAATGCAGAGTAGGTTTGCTATGAGTTTTTCTGTATTAAAGTGGAGTATACAAGATATTTGTAATTAATACTTACAAAGATATTTAAATCACCTCCAAATTATTTGTTATGCAACATTCTAGGGAAAAGTCCAAAAAACCCTGATTGTGATTGAACATAAAAATCTTGAAGAACATTTATGATGCAATACTCAGCTTTTTAATCTATTTATCTATGTCTCAAGTGTGGGTAGATCTGTGGATAGCTAAATCCACAGATCGGACCCACACTGAGAGAAAGGATATTTTTCTCCAAACTTGGGGGGATCCCCAGGTTTGCAGAACAATCTGAAATTGGTAAAAAATTATATGGAGAGGGTTAAAGTGTTGTCTGCACATGGACCAGGAGACCCAGCAGGCTGGCTGCTTTGCTGATGGTGTGTATGGGGTTAAAACATTAAAAAAAACCACTGGGGAGGTTAATTCCTCTAAAAAACAGTAGTGTTCTCTGTGCCTGCACAGATCTTATATACCTCCTGAGGCAGTGAAGCTGCAGGTAGGTGGGGGAGGAGTTGCTGCTGCTGTTGAAGCAGCGAAGATGCAAGTAGCTGGGTGAGAAGATTTGGGGCTTCCTCCATTGCTGGCACCCCCACAGCTTCCTCCATCATCAGCGCAGCTTCCTCCATCACCGGCATGGCCAGTGGAGCTTCCCCCATTGTGGTTGGTGATAGCATGACTTCCCCAATCATGGCCGGGGCCAGTGCAGCTGAAGTGGGGGGCTGGTGGAAAGGCAGACATGCAGGGAGCTGACCCAGCTGAGGCTGGTGTGGGTGGGGGGAGACAGCCAGGTAGGGCTTCTAACTGCTCAGCCTTGGAACTTCCCAAAGAGAAGAAAAGACAGTCAAGGATGTTTAGCTCTCTGTGTGTGCCATCTGGAAAGAACTGATAGCCAACTGCAAGGTTGTCAGCAGACAGGATCCAAGTGATGGGTGGAGGAAGAGAAAGAGAGAATAATGAGTGTGAGAAAGAGTAACAGAGGTTAGGTAGGGAGAAAGACAAAACAAGAAAAGTGACATTAGGCATGACGGAGGAAGATGAAAGACATAAGTAAGAGAGAGACAAAGTAATGGAAGGACTAGGGGCAGGCTGACAGAGAAGGGGAAGGAGAGAATGAGGTAGGAAAGATTGACAGAAGGGGAGGGGGTGAGAAAGAGGGGGAAGATTCTTAGAGAAGGGAGGAGAGGGAGGGAAATGAAAGGGGGGAAGGGATACACCCTTCTTGCAAATTTCTTGTGGGTACCCACTTGTTAACTTCTAATACTTAAATCCATTCTTATATTTCAGACTTTGAAGATACTAGCAAGATGGTTTTATTTATTTATCAAACTTATACCCTGCCCTCCCCGCCAAAGCAGGCTCAGGGCGGTATTAAAGAATGTCTCCAAAATTATGGAACAGATAAAAAAAGTGTCTTGTGGCACCTTGGAAACTAGCAGATATCTGGGGTTTACAGACATGTTAACCTATATATAACTACAAATGGAAATGGCACTGCTTCAACAAAATAAATACATAAAGAAACAATGTTGGTACAGGAAAATGCCTTCTTATTTACCTCACATCAACATATTTTGAAAGACGCTTCCAGTTTTGATTACACAGGAACCTAATATATCAGGATAGTAACAATTAACATAACAATTTAAATATCATAAAAAGATTACTGATACATTGGCCTTCGCCTTTAAACTGGAAGCCCTTCCTTGCCTTTTGTAGCAGACCCTATTTAAATGATACTTTTCCCCTCATCCCTACAAAATTGGACCCCTCTAATTACAAGAATGGATTTGGTGCTCATGTATTTTCTTCTTGTCCCTACCTCTCCTTCTGTATGTTAAGGGTAAAACCAATGGATAGATCCTATTTATGCTCACATGTAATGTTCCACTTTTGGTGTTGCCTTCCACATGGTGCAAAAGACACAGAAGAATGTGCAGTCTGCCCTAGACTTCACTGCATGAATGAGGATATCACCTAAATATGTCTTTTACATAGAGTCCTACCCATGATGTACATGTGTGTGTGATGTAATCTCAAAACATACATCTTTAGCAAATCTTCTTTTGAAGCTTAACAGATCAACTTTCTCTACAGCCAGTTAGCTAATTTGCTCACTACCATTCTCACTTCTACATCTCCTTTCACCTTCGCCTAGTGCATGTAGTTTAGCTCCTCAGGTCTCTGGGAAGAAATTAAAAAATTCTTTAGAGATCCTAAGACTCTGATGGCATATAAAAGTAGCAGAATTTCACAGTCTTTGGGAACACTGTATTACTATCTTTCTGTTCTAGTAAATAAAGTTGGCACTTCTGAGGTATTCTGCCAAAAATTTATACATATAAACCCAATTACATTGCAAATGAGTTTGGGTTGTGTGTGTCTTATTCCCCTGAAAGAAAGCATTCCTTGAAAGCCAACCTTGCTATTTCTTCTCGATGAGCAGTCCAATCACGAATGTAGTCTTCTTGTTCCTTTATTCTATGTTTGAAGATATTGCTAGCTTGGGTTGGAGTTCCAGAGCTCTGCAATCGAGTAGTTTTCAGGGCTGGAGAAGTACGTAGACGGGCATGTTTAGGAGAATTACGGTTTGATCCAAATTCATCTTCTGAGGTGGAAGCATAATCTGTAGGAAAGCGCCTCCATCTTGAATTTACTAAATTAGTTTAATTATTAAAAAAGAATTATTATGGTATTGCTTGCAAGAAAGAATAAAATTATGTTTTTAGAAACAATTACTATGACACACCACAGTTGCTTACATCCAAACCCCCAAAGTATTTTATAACAGCATTTGCTAACTAAAGCTTAAAAAAAAAAGCTACTATACTTGTGGTTAAATAAATGTGGATTAACAAAATGTGAAAAACATGCTCTTTGTACAATAATGAGTTAACAAGACAAGAATGCTGCTTGTCTGTCTAAAACAAAGTATCTCAGAATAAGGGCCCAAATCATTGTCATCTTCCTATATAGCAAGTCAGTACTTTTTCTGCAAATTTTGCCCAACATCAGAAAAGCCCATATGTACAAGAAATGCCATAAAAAAATAGGTACTATGACTAAAATAAAGCACATTACAGAAAATAAATTAGTAGTTTATCTTATTTGAAATTTATCTTGGAAACATCAAGTGATGTCTACTATTATAAGAGCGGAATGGATATATTCATGCTGTAATGCCACCTTCTGAAAGAAAGCTGTAGCACACTTTTGGCAACAAGCAAAACATTCACCACCAGTCAACACTGAAGGCTGCTGGAGTAGTTGCTTTTTAAATAAAGAACATCTGACTAATAAGGGCACAGGCCCTTGGAACCATAACAGCACCTAAACAGGCTCATGGAACTCATTTCAAACACCTACTGTTCCTGTTAACCAGTGATACTGAAGGTCAGTTGACAGGTTATGGATTAGTATTTAATTCAGTTATTTAAAAAAATTATTATGTTTAAACGTTTCTGCTGAGGTTGTTTAAGTGCACACACGGAAATTAGGAAATTTGCATTCAAACAAGAATACTTTTCATAAATCATTAAAATGCTGATAAACTGCAATTTAGGTTATAATGTAAAAACAGATTATAATGTCCTTTAAAAATAAAAAGATTGCAAATTTATAACATAGCTGTATTACACAGCTTGGTCAGATGAGGACAGAAAGCCATATTACATTACCAGATTTTCTACCTAGATTACTTTCCAATTTCAGTATCTATTTCCTTTCAAGCTTCAAATCAATTTCTGTTCCCACTGTTAGGGTTGATCAGTTGAATGAGCAGAAAAAGCACTATAAAGCATGCAAAAAAACCACAGGTGAATAACTAAGGGCCAAAGACTATGAGTTGGGCCCAATGCTTGAAAATATGTTTTTCTTTGAACTCAAAATTTTGCTTGTGTTCAGGTTGTTTAAAGACAAAACTTCAAAAAAATCAACATCTTACAATTTAGATCTAGACTGTAACTCTGCATTGTACTAGATGAGCATTTAAAGTAAAACTAAAAAACCCCAAATATTTATGAGTGAAATTTTAGGAACAAAATGCGAATTCTAGTACTCTACCACTGTAAGTTTCAATTGCAGGATCTGGGTCTGGGAGAAGATGCTTTATCTCTGTGTACAAAATATTTGTTTACTGTGTTAATGAAGAAAAACAAATTTAAAGCATTTGCTTAAAAAAGAGTCCGGTGATAAAATGTAGGGTTTTTTCTCTCTGTCTACACTTTTTAATTGGTGGGTTAAGAAAAGCAGTACTCTCCGCTTACTGAACTGATTTGCTAGAATTCATTTAGAAAAACCATTTGTAAAACTGTCAGAGGAAGGAGGATACACAAATTAACTCTTTAAAAACTCTTAAAAGTAATTTCTAAGAGAGAGATTCACCATTTCTAAGAGAGGGATACCGTCTTGAAGTTTTAGGCATTTAAAATATTTTAGTTTTACTTTGACTATAATAAAGAAGATCTTTATTATATAGCCAATACTGAAAAATAGGGATATATTGCTTCATTTCATCCTGTTCTCATTTGAGGTACTGGAGCACATCATATAATACCTGCAAAACCACCATGGGATAGTAAAAGGTTGAATCACAGATTACGTAATATTTTCCTCTTTCATGTTATCTCTTTCAGTTTCCTTCAGTCACCCACTGAGCATCCCTAGAAATTTCTTCGGTTTCTTAAAAAGTCATCCTGCAGATACTTAATAGTTCACTAAACAAGTTTTAACATGCTGAGAATTTAGGATCTCCCTGCCTTGTTTAAAGTTGGTTCATTAATTAAGATTTGCTTCTGCTTTTCACGCTAGTAATAGCTACGCATGTTGAACCATTACTAAGGGGAAAACTTCAAGCAGGTAAGCCATGGGCTCTTATACATCTCTCCTCTGACCCATCTCTGCAGGCAGAAAATTACAACTGATCTATGCTGATCCTATCCTAGCCCTAAACCTATTCTAGCTCTCTAAATGTTGTGCTAAATAATACAAAATATCTGATTATGAGGTCAAGCAGAAATCTGCCCTGGAAATTAGATTTGTGCTCACAGTGAGAATGGGAGAGGGTCATGTTAAAGAGTAGTAGCGCTTTGAGATTCTTCCTCAGTAAACAGCTACATGGCTAAACATACAGTTATTCATCCATTCATGCATAAACCAGCACTACTGGTTCCAGAGAATGCTGCCATTATCTACTGTGTTATGTCATTATCACCTTGGGACTTTTCGACTATGTACATATGGCATACAAAACTTGAAAAGTATTTGGGCTTCCTGCTGTCCTTGATATTAACAACATCCAAAGCTGCTCTAAGGTAGTTCGACAAACATATACCACAACACTGCCTCCACAGTATTTTCTGTTTTAGCTTTTCTCTCTTCAAAATGATACCTGGTAGTACTCTGCCTAGGCATAGTTAATGGGATGAAGGAATGGAACATCAATAGCTGTACCAGATACTCTGGTTTATCATCCACAGTTATATAATAAACCCTGTCTTTTATAGCTTTGATATTATTTCAGTTTTCTTCTTGGAACTGCACAATTCTATCCACCCATCCATCCTACAATATCTTGAGTACAACGATCCTTTTGCTGGTACCACTGGGACAGTATTTCTTTTTAGTGTTGACTAGGGTTGAGTATGAATCTTGTCACGAACCTAAATTTGTCATGAAAATTGCCCGGTTTGTGAGCTGAGGGTTGTGCAATTGCACCTGCAATGAACCTCCCATGGACCTCTATGGTTTTTATGGAGGTTCATGCAGTTTGTGTGGCAGAACACCAATAGAAGCCCTCCAAAGAAAAGTGGCCCTTGTGGGACCTGGGAGTGTGGAGGACAGCATGAAAGAACCTAGGTTGGAGGTGGAAGGAGATGAGGGAGAGGAGGGGTGCGTGGCAGTGCAAGAGAGAGCGGAAGTAGGGATCTGAGGATTGGGGGAGAAAGAGGAATGCAATCTCCTTTTTGTAGAAGCGGCAGAACTTCAGGAAACTGGCCCATGGGGCAGTCAGAGGGAGGCCAGCAGATGAGGCCAGGCCAAAAAGGGCGACCCCAGGAGGCTCGGAAGTCGAGGATCACAGGATCAGATGGAAAAAGGGGGGCAATTCCCTTTGATGAAGTGGTAGGAATTCTGGGAAATCAGCCCATGGGGTAGTCAGAGGGAGGCCAGCAGATGCCAGGCCAAAAAGGGGGACCCCAAGAGGCCTGGAAGTCGAGGATCGGAAGGAAAAAGGGGGCCGATTGCCCTTTGGTTGGGGAGTCAGCTGAAGACTTCCTGCGAGCTCAGTGTCTCTAGCCCACGGGGGGGGGGGACATTCTACCGCATCACAAACCTCACAAATCAAACTAGTTTGGTAAACAGGAAGGTTCATGGGACCCCCATGAATTATGACGAACCTCCATTTTCCCAGGTTATGTCCATCTCTAGTGTTGACTATTACAGATCTTGACTACTTTTGAGTTAGTATTTGTTGACCTGATAACAGTAGCCTTAGTAGACATTACAGTGGAATTCCATTCAAGTGCTGTCAGAACCCACCAGTCATGAGTAACAGAAATGTGCAGGTCCCTGTGATGCACTTGATACATGCAATCCTGTAATGTATGAAATGGGTATCATGGGGAAAAATCCATGTTGCTCATTTCACATGGGATCGCACATATCAAGTGCATTATAGGGAACTGCACTCTCTTGATATGTATGAATGAAGGACATCCTCAACTCATGGGAGTGCCACTGTAAAACTGAGAAATCCAGGCTATTGTATTTTCAGAGAGCAGCCATGTTGGTCTGCAGTAGGACAGCTAGATTCAAGTCCAGTAGCATCTCAGAGACCAACAAGATTTTGGGGGTATAAGTTTTCAAGAGTCAAAACTCCTTCGTCAGATACCATCTGATATCTGATGAATTGAGATTTGACTCTTGAAACTTATACCCCCAAAATCTTGTGGGTCTCTAAGGTGCTACTGGACTTGAATCTAGCCAGTCTACTGTATGTATCATACAGTTCTTATTTCATTGTTTTTAAATTGTAAAACCAGTTTTAATGCATTCTTCACTGTACGCATAAGACTGGTTTGTTTTTTGTATTGTTTTTATAACTCTAATCTGCCTTGAGTCTCAACCAGAAAGGGGGATAAATCCAGTAAACCAATACAGTAACTCTGTTTTGGTCATCATCTTTCAGTTTTCTTCTGCCATGTAATTTAAGAACATAAGAACATAAGAGAAGCCAATGTTGGATCAGGCCAGTGGCCCATCGAGTCTAACACTCTGTCACACAGTGGCCAAAAACACCAGGTGCCCTCACAGGGTCCAGCAGTGGGGCCAGGACGCTAGAAGCCCTCCCACTGTTGCCCTCCCATCAAGCACCAAGAATACAGAGTATCACTTGCCCCAGACCAAGAGTTCCTATCTATACTTTGTGGCTAATGACCACTGAAGGACCTCTGCTCCATATGTTTATCTAATTCCCTCTTGGAGCCATCCATGCTTGTAGCCTCCGCCACCTCCTGTGGCAGTGAATTCCACGTGTTAATCACTCTTTGGGTGAAGAAGTACTTCCTTTTATCTGTTCTAACTCGACTGCTCAGCAATTTCATCGAGTGTCCATGAGTTCTTGTATTGTGAGAAAGGGAGAAAAGTACTTCTTTCTCTACCTGCTCTATCGCATGCACAATCTTATAAACCTCGATCATGTCACCTCTTGGAACATAAACCCACTTGGAACATAAACCCACTAGGCAAGGTCTTTTTCTTCCTGTGCAGCACTTAGTACAATCCTGGTGAAAAAGTAGTGTTTATTATCAAATCAGAGGTATTAGGTTTACTGGAACAGAATAAAATTCCGCTGGTTTATTTCTTTAAAACCAGGGGAAGAGATTTTTGAAGATTATGAGAGGAGCAGTCACTGATTATCACTTGTAGTTCCTACAGCACAATTCCCAAGTCAACCTCATAACAGACCTCCTCGAATTATAAATTGGAACTGAAGCATAGAGTTGAATGGGTGTCCAGGCCCATCAATGATTAATGACTTAACAGGAAACAGGTAAATCCCAATCCAAGATCAACAAGCTAAATAATATAAATAACAACACCTGGTTTCAGAAGCAACTTTGAAGCCTAAAATATTTGTTCTCTCTCTTCAAGTTTTATAATAGAAAAGCAGAATTAGATGAAGTACATTTTCCTAAAAGGTGAAAGCTTACTGATCAGGCTTTTAGCAACATAAAATTTAGCCAACGTTTTATTATTTTGTATTAGAATTGGTAAATTACATGGTATTTGAAAATATTCCACAATGCTCCACTGTCAGTCTCAAACTGAAAATGAAAAGTACAGAAAGACTGAATTTAGACATGCAAAATTAAGATCTTATCATACCTGATGGAGAATTATGGGCTGAAGACAAAGATTTGGCTTTGGAGTCTGATAGCCGAGAAATGCTATTTGCTCTAACTCTAGGAGAAACTTTAGAACCATCTGCTGGTGGTGTCAGCCTAATGCCACTTCTAATTAGGGCTTCTGGAGTACGAGATGATGTAGTGCTTCTAGTTATTGTTGCCTCAGAGTCACTACGTGCTGATAAAGAACCAAGCCTATTTCTACGTGGCTGGGCAAGTAAGTCAATTCTGGAGATATTTTTTCTTCCTGATGGGGGCTTGGACGTAGAACTTGTAGTTGATACTTCAGAAGCTACTGATGCTTTATCTGCATCTGCAAGTTCACTATCTGAGACTTCACCAAGCCGTGCTCTACGCAAGAGAGAAGTCCTTGTGGGGCGAGGCCTTGGTAAGGTGGTTGACTTACTGGACTGCCCAGCTGATGCTGAAGAAGTCTTCAGTTTAGCTGACTTAATGCTTTCTGTTTTGGAATGCAAATGTTCATCTGCTGAGGTAAAAGGAGTCCGTCCATGTGATTTACCAGAGCATGTTTCTTGGTCAGAAGATAAGATATCAGAAATAGCAGAATGAGGTACACTAGAAGTTTGGTCATCATCTGTTAAATCTACTGAAGGTTGCCTTATTCTGCCACTGTTCTGCACAATCTTGCGTGTATCACCTCTAGAAGCAGTATCTGAAGAACGGCTTTTTGTTCTTTTTTCAATCTTGTCTCTTGCACTTGTAGAAGATGACTTCAAAACATCTTTAGAAGGCGAACCAGTGGAACACCTATCTTTATAGAGGGTAGTAAAGCTTTTTCTTTTCTGAGTTGATTTTCTTTCACAATCACCAGTAACTAGACTAATTGTACTAGCAGTATCCACATCTGATTCAGGTGAAATGGAATTATCTCGGTTATAGCTGGGAGTTTCAGGTCCTTCATCTGTTTTGTTTTCTTCACGCAGCTTAGCTTCAAGAAAAGCCATTACAGCTTCTGTATCTTTTAAAATAAGTGTGGTATCTAGACTAGAATCCGTTTCCACAGAATCACTTTTTTCAGATATTCTACTTATGGATGTTAAAGAAAAAGATGGTGGAGTAGTCCCAGTTTGTTTGTTAATATGAGGGATTAGCTCTATTGGGATATTTGTGCTCGGTTTATCAATAGTAAAACTACCTTGTCTCACTAATGGTTTTGATGTTTCTTTTTTATCACCACTAAACCCTTTTGTAGTTTGACTTTTTGTAGTTTCCTCTGCTTTTCTTCTTTTCCCTTCACTTTGTACCCCCTTTATTTCGGTTTTGCCTGCACCACGTCCCAATGCCTCTTCTTTACTGTCTATTTTATGGGGAACAGAAGTCTCTTCTCTCCCTTTTTCCAATTGATTTGAAGATTTTGCAGAAGACAATTTAGTGGGGATCCAGTGTATTAGTTCACTTTGTTCTTGCTGCTGAATTTTAGCTAAAGCTTGCGTCACCACTGATGCTTCTCGGCCATTTTCAATTCTCTCTTTGCCAGAGGAAGAGCAACTGCTGGAGTGAAAAAACGCTTTGTCACTTTTAGGAGAAAGACCATTTACTACTCTGCTAGTTTTAGTCAGGCTTTTCTCAATATCCTGTCCTATTTCTTTTTGGGTATGAGTTGGAGTTTCTTTCTCTTGAAGTTCAGTGTCTTGTTTTTCTCCTATCTCTGATCTGTGATGGGTTGTAAGCTTTGTTTTTTGGCCTTCTGTAACATTTTCCTCTTTTGGCAATTGTGGAAGTGTTCTTCTTTTTCGATCTCCTAGGTTGGTCAAAGAGCCAACTGAGCCAGCACTTCTAACAGATATTCCAGATTCACTGATGTCAGCATCTAAAGACAAATAAAATATAGTTTAAATAAAGTTTTAGGCAAGCATCACAGATTACTAAGTTTCTGAAATTGTTATGGATTCATTCAACACCACACTAAAATAACCTTACAGGAACTCTAGATTATTCTAGGACATTTAGGGCTACTGTGGGAAGTGGGAGGTAGGAGAATCATACTCCCTAGGTGGAAATCCTTGCACTCATAGAAACAGTGTGGATCCAAGCCTACATTTCCCTTCTAGTGTACAAGTACATCTATTTACAATTATCTAGTATAACTGCTTCACAAACAGTAACACAATTTAACCAAAAAGTAGTGATAATTGGAACGAAAAACTGAGCACAATGAATGTGTTTAAAACTGCTACCAAATAAGGTGGTTCCATAACATTACTTCATAAACAGTAATCAGAAAAGAACTTATAGTACCATTTTCTAGAGAAGCAGATGATTCTACACGCCGGTCACTTTCGTCATGTTTTGTATGGTTAGCAGCTAGACTGGCCCACTGCGACACCCAGCGTTTGCTTCCAGGCATACCAGTGCTTTCCTGATAACAAATATTAACAAACATAGATTACTCTTTTACCTGATTTTAGATTATCTGATACATAGCTGTTAGCATCCTGGTAATTACAAAAAAGGTGCAAAACTGAGAAGATAGGTTCAGAAAAATCTGAGAACACTAAAGTCAATTTTTACAATAATGATGTCTATATTCTACAATGCCTAACAGCAATAAGCATAATTTTACTTAAGGATATTCAAAGCATTCACAGGCTTTAAGTACCACAAGAAAATTATAATAGTATTTCGTAACTTAGTTAACTGCATAAGCCACTGTCTGTCATAGCAATCCAGATGGAAAAAATGTGATTCTGGCCCTACTCCAAAAAATCTAAAGGTAAACATGCAGCAATGCACACAACTCACACAGCAGCAGAAGAAAATGCTTAAAAGAGAGGAGGCGGAGGATGGGGAAGACCGTGTAACTCAACACTCACCATGCACATACAGCACTCTTGCACTGCATACATAATACCGGATAGGGCCAAGATATGGGGGAGGTCAATTAACCATGACATCGACTGCAACACACTAAAAACTTTTTCCACTGGGAGTCCATGTGGGCATTAAACCTACAATGGAACCAATTCTGTAGTCCTCATAGATAGGTGGGGAAATGGAACCACTGAGGTAGTTAAAGGCCATAAAATTCAATACCCTCTGTAGAGCCTTGGCAGATTGGAACCTATTGGAAGAAAACTTCTGAACTAGCTTCTGAACAGAGACAACTCTATCCTTAGGCAAAAAGGTCATACCCTGCCTAAAGTCCAACCTAAAAATAAAATAGCCTGCAACAGGCTTAGCCTCGATCTTCCCTCATTCACTATCAGACCCAAAGATCATAAAATGGATAGGGCTAAGGCAACATTGTCTGATAATAAAGCCTCTGAGGGGGCATGAAAAGCCAGACATCCAAATATGGATAAACCATACAACCTTTGAGACAAAGGTGAGCAACTACAATAGATGTGCATTTGGTGAATAATCTGGGGCAGTCACTATGCTGAAAGCCACGATGGTATATTGGAAATGTGATGAGACACACTGAAAATGCAGGTGCCTCCTGCTGCACTCACTTATAAATATGTGAAAATATGCATCTTTTGAACTGTTGACTGTAAACCAATTGTCACTTTCTAACAGGGAGAGTACCTGAGATAAAGTAGCTGTAAAATTTGAGAACCTTTAAAAACTTATTAAAGTCCCTGAGGTCTAAAATGGGTATTTCACCCCCATCTTTTTTTTTGCCAGTCAAGAAATATGTAGTGTAGAAACCAAGCAAGCTTTCCAACTGGGGCAACAACTTCAACTTCCGATTCGGGCCTATTTATTGATGGGGTGTGAAACCTCCTGTTGCAACACAAAAAGAGCAAAAGAACACCACTCTGGAAGCACTTCTTCATTAAACGGGCCATTATATGCTCCCAAACCTGGAAAAAAAAGCTAACCAGAAACTAATCTAAGCAGCTGAAGGCCCCCCCCACTACTCATTGGAATGACTTGCCCCAGCCATTAGGATCTCATGAAAATTTTGGAGCCTGCTTGCTTTGCTGCTTCCAAGGCCGCTGGTGAGAACCATAGTGTGACTGAAAAGTGGCATCCTGCTGTGGTGTATAGAACCCTTACGCCCTGTAATCCTGAGGCTGAGGAAGATGCCTAGGGAAATAATTTGTTTGTTGGTCTGGGGGGGGGGGGTCTTGTAATCCCTAGTGCCTTAGTGGTTAGCTTATTTTTCTGCAACTTCAAGGGAAAGGTCTTCCACTTTAGCCCTTGTATCATTCAGCAGGGCTGTAGAGCACAGCCAGGAGTGCTGCTCAGAAAGATGGCCAGGCTATGGACCTGATTGTACAGTCAACTACATGATGTGTGGCATACAACTGGCGCTTCCCTAACTTGACCCCATCAGTTTGAATGACCTTAGCTAAAGGTTTTGTGTTTTGTTTTTGTCATCAGGCAGGGTATCAATGTACTGGGAGCTACAGTCCCACAGAAAATCTGGTATCGTCCCATGATGGCGTTATAATTGGACAACCTTAGCATCAAAGCTTCAGAGGAACAGATTTCCTGCCCAGGCTGTCCAGCTTTCCACCCTCTCTATCAAAGACTAAGGTTTGCACTCCCAATTGGTGTTTTGAGGTCATTACTTTTATAAATAATGAATTGGCTACAGAGTGTGAAAAAAATTCACAGCCCTCTTCCCACATTCTATGAATGTTTTCAAGCTTCATTGCAGAAAGCGAAACCAAGGTGGGCTTTGTCCAGATACCTTAAGCAATGTTAAACAACCCTGTAACACAGGGAATACCACAATACCCCCCTGCTTTTGCCTCACCAAAATGTTCTGAGGTAAAGGAGATGTGCAAGACAAAAAAAGGTCCTATCTCCATGGAGGCAAAGAGAGGACTGAGGGTGGAGTGCTCCCCCTGCCTCCATCATGTGGTGGTTTGGGTGGGAAAATGCTGGTGACTGTTGGAGGGGAGGAGGAGTGCTCCAACACAGTTTCAAAAGATCTAGTAAACTTGAGAAACTTCAGCTCTGTGGCTGACCTGGGTGTGTGTAGTCCCCATGTGGTACTACACAGGAGCCAGGAAGATCAGTATATGTTCCTGTATTTCAATATACAACATGGAACACAAAAGGAAGGGGCAATTATACTGGCCTCAATTAGGCAAAATAAGCACCAGATCATCCTATACTCTGTGAGGTAGCAGGCCCTGCTCCAGGGCCAAAGAGTCCCAGCTGCAGTGACAAAATGTCTGGAACAAGGGAATAAACAGGAAAGTTTAGCAGATGAGCAAGGAGAGGGTATATGCACATACACACACAAATACACACACATGCACACCTAAGTATTAATATAAAATTCTATCAAGATAGGCTAAGTGGCAAGGCTTAAAATAGTAAACAGGGCAAATAGTTAAAAATTACCTTTAGGTACCAACATTTTGTTACTTCTCAGTGTTGTAGCTACTCCAACGACTCAGGTGTAGTTAATATTAGTTCTAATTTTAGTTCCATTCTAATTTTGTGGTCTAGTTCTAATTTTAGTTCAGTTGTGGCTGCTCAAACTACTCAGATGTAACTAATTTTAGTTCTCAACAGGCTCAAACAAAGGACAAGGACTTAAACTGAGGCCACAGGGCTAGTTTACACTCTAATATCACTTTTAAACGATATTATACCTACAAAGTACTAATACCCGAGGCTAGGGATAGTGAGTTCACAGAAGACGCTAAATCTTAGGCAGGTTTTTGTAAGAGCCGGTCCGCTGGCTAGGCGGGGTATAAATTGAAACAAATAAAATAAATAAATAAATAAATAAATAAATTAAAATAATCGAAAAAGGGGGAAAAATAACAAACTGCAGCTAGGTTTTAAATAAGGTAGGACTTAAAAATGGGCCCAATTTTAACGAAATCTAAAATTTTAAGCTAAAATTTAAGCAAGTAGTGCTTAGACCTGTGGGTCCTAAAAGTTATCTGCATACAAGAAACCAGACCTTTATAAAATACTTTAAGAAATAAGATACCACTAGGCACCACAGTCCATACAGTCCTACAGCTGAAAATAAGAAAAGCTAACTTTTCTATCTAATACTTCAATATCTGGTATTAGATGGCACATCTTTTAGAATATCAAGAGTCCAAGCTAGAAGCTTAAGCATAGTCTACGTAGCAGTCCATCACGATGAAACCTGGCATAGTCAGAGCCTCTGCCTAGTCAAATCATAAAATTAGCTTAGCTTCTCTCTTGTCCATGGCTTAATTATAGTCTTTGGCCATCTGGAATTAGGTTGTCTCCCAAACCCAATCAGGGAGCTTGCTTGATGGAACCCTCCGGATGACAACATCCACTCCTGCTTCCCCACTCCCATCTAGTTACAGAACTGAACACAGGTTCTCACAATTAGCCAATTACCACATTCTTGAATTTGGCCTTGAAGGAGATAAGGTTGGTGTAGGCAGGGAGGCCCAATTATGGACACCTGCAAACTGGAGAAGGCCTGCTAATATTTATGTTAACCCTTGGGGGGGAAATCAGGATGCTTCACTTCACAATGCTGTAGGGAGGAAGGGTTTAAGTTTGTTAGACACTGGGATGCTTTTTGGAACAAGCAGGACCTGTACAAAGGAGATGGCCTCCATTTATCCCGAGAATGAACCAGGCTACTGGTGCTTAAAGTCAAAAAGGTGCCAGGGCAGTTTTAAAAATAAATCTTGAGGGAAAGCTGACAGACTAAATGTCTCTGGTTCGGGATAGCTCATCTCTAAGAGATGAAGGGGTAGCTGTTACTGTTCTAGAGGGAAGTGGATTAGGATTAGCCACTGAGAGGGTGACAAACAATATTGACTGCCTGGCAAGGTCTAGAGGCAACAGGAGGAAGGTTGCAGGCCTAACATGTCTGGGAAATTTAAATGCAAATAATAGAAGTGTCTGAGGTAACATGGGGGAGCTGAAATGCTTAGTGTCAGAGGAGAACATAAACACTGTGGGCATCACAGAAAATTGGTGGGATACAGAGATTTCTGGATATAAATTGTATCAGAAGGATAGGGAGGGAAGGGTTGGAAGTGGAGTGGCTGTGAATGCCAGTGGGGGTATAAAGTCCAGTAAAATTGAGAATGTAAGAGAAATAGATTCACTTATTGAAATACTATGGATGGAAATAGTGGGCCTACAGGAAGCTTAACTCTGGGAGTTTGTTATTCTACTGTATGAGACAATAGAATCAAAGCTATGAAGCGAGTGTTTGTCTCAGCACCCTTATAGATACCTGGCACAGGACTCCAGATACAAACAAAACTCAAACCTCATTGTGGCACCTAGGGCTCGGAGAACAAGGTCAATTTACATTGCTAAAATCAGAGCCCATACCTTAAAGTGGAATTCCTGAACACCGTCCACAACTCACACTTAGCACTCCACCGTGGGCAGACCAATCAAACATCCATAAGCTATAGAAAGTATTTTCCTCCCCCTTGAAGACCCATTGTACTCCATGTTGCAGCAAATTCTTATACAGGAGCCATGGGGATATATTAATTCTTTAGAACATCTATATCTTGCTTTCCTGTCATTAATACTGCAATCAACGCAGCTTACAAAATTAAACACAGTCAAAACATACATCGAATACAAAAAACAGCAGCAGTCTTAAAGGGGACCTTAAAACAGCTGCAGAAGAATACAAATGAGCAGTAGAACTGCAGTCAATGTTAACCCAAACAAAGAATATCCTACAGCAGATAGCCAATAAATTCAACAGCACAAATGTAGACACAGTAAAGGAGAAGAAATAGTTAAAGCCAACTGGAATAAGACAGTTTTAACAGATTTCAGTTAGACCAAGTGTATGCAGGCAAGACAGACCTCTAGTATGGATAACAAGAAACTGCAAAGGATGGGCAGGAAGCATGGATGTGGTCCATCAAGTACTCTGGACTGCTAAAATGACAACACCATTACATTGAAATGGTTCTGAAAGAGAGATGCATAGGCTAGGGGAAAAGCCCAGAGAAATCTAGAGGAAAAGTGCTTTTTTCACTTTTCTTTGAGAATGTTTTTAAATTTCCCTGATGGAAAAAAATGAAGATTTTGCAGAGTGCTGAAAAACCTATGAAATATTCTCTCCTTTGGCCTTTAAGTCAGAGTTTCTTTCAAAACGTAGAACACAAAAAACCCAAATAAATTGTAAGACAATCTACCATAATGGTGATGGAAAGTGCTGTCAAGTTGCAGTTGACTTACTGTGGCCCCATAGGGTTTTCAAGGCAAAAGACGTTCAGAGGTGGTTTGCCATTGCCTGCCTCCCCATTACAAAACTGGTATTCCTTGGTGGTTGCCCATCCAAGTACGAACCAGGGCCCACCCTGCTTAGCTTACAAGATCTGATGAGACCAGGCTAGCCTGGGCTACCCAGGTCAGGGCATTTACAGTAACAGATAATGATAATTCCTGTGTATACTGTAGACCTATACAATGTATTTTCAAACATATTCTGTTTAAATGTGAACAGTACAAACTACAGACTAAGTTCCAATGCAACTGCCTACACTAGATAGTTAACTTTTGTCCCTGTTACCACTCTTTTCCCCATCATAGGCAAATCATAGACATGTCTCCAGATATAAACCTTGGGTGATTAGCACATATAGAACAGAGAACTGAGCAGAGGTATGCAGAATGAAAGAGTACACAGGTCATAGTGTTTCTCTCAAACCACTGAACATCCTCTGTCATACTACTGTAACTGAATCACTTTTCAAATCAGCACACTTGTTTTTCTCACAGGATTTTAAATCAACCCCAGTACCATGCAGATCACAACTGTGGCCGGGTATATAACTGCTATATAAATTCCAATTCACTTCATGGGATCATGGCAAGCATAAGGCCTCAGACACTTGCATGTAGGAAGTTCTGTGGTAATGATGTATGCATAAACAGGAGAATATGTTTTATTCTACCCTCACAGTTAAAAAAATGCCTAAGATGGTTACTAAAAATCAAAAGCACAATAATTGGTAATCACAATGAGCATAAACTCCCTTCCCATATTGCTATTGGCTGGTGCCATCTGGCAAGGACCCAGCTGGCTGAAGTGTGGGAAGAGGCTTTGGGTGAACCTGTCATCAGTGCTACTGCCCAAGTCTGAACCACTGTGGTCAGTAAGACTGCAAACATCACTGCACTGGCCAGTAAGTAAAGCAGCCTCTCTGGGACTGCACCACACAGCACACTCAGGGGCCACTTCATTAGCTTAATCTGTCCCTGACTGGCATAAGCAGAAAAAAAAAATCTAAAAAAATCCAGATTTTACTGCATTGCTTTAAAAAAAATGTAATCTGCCTTGAGTCCTGTAATGATTTCATGTTTTGGTGTGTGTGTTCCTTTAAATGTTTAGTGTGGCTGCAGTACAGTAGGGAGGGTGATAGAGGGAGATGAAGGTGTGATGTGATTGGCTGATGACTGAGAGAATGGGAGGAGGGGTGTTTTTCAGAGAGGACTCAGTAGTTTTTCTGTGTGTGTCTTGAGAGAGAAGACAAGTGTGGAAGAAGTCTGAAGAGAGTCTGTGTGAAATTTAGTCTGTGTGACTAAGGAAGTAGATTTTATTCTGTGTGGATAAAACAGACTAGCCAGTGTGGCTATAAATGTCAGAGAGAGTGAGAGAGCATAAGAAGTACAGAAGCCTGTCAGAGTGGATTTTGGAGTTTAAGAGACTGTTTGAAGCACCAAGCATTACCAATTACATTTATAAGTTCCTTTATTCTGAAACAGTTCAAGTTAACTAGAAACTTATTTTGTTCTTATTTCAATAAATCCATGTTTTGTTTAAATATCCCAGAATTCAGTACAGTACTTCCTCAGGCCATATAATCCTTTGAAGCAGCCCAGACCCTAGGTCATACTACTGAGAGAGATTTGGAATTTTAAATTCCTGGTGGCAGCAAGAAAACTACCAAGTTTATATATGCATATTATGATTTAAAGTAAAAGCAGTCCCCCAAATAGCAAGAACATCACAAGTTCCTGTGAGAAAACCAGACTAGACTTAAAATAAATAGATAAAAGAAATGGCATTTGACAGAATTTAAAAATTAGAGCAATAAAACCAAGAGGAAGAATCTAAAAGCAGGAATCGAAGAGGCAAGTATGAAGAGCAAATTTAGAACAGAGAAAAGTAACTTGAGATTTATAAAATAGTATTCATTTCTAAAAACTAAACAAAAGTAAGTTAAAAGTACAGCTGAAGTTTTAAAATCCTGCATTTTTAGCACTCTTCTTAAAATAGTGTGTGTGTTTGTGGGGAGGGGGAGACAAAGGATAGAATGGAACTGTACAGGCTGTTGAATACTGAAGGACACACAGAACACCAAAAAGATAAAAATTAACTATTAGAACATACCCTTTGGGTTTCAGAGTACTTAAAGATGAGAATGTCTCATGAGATGTTGATGAACCATAATCTTATTCACCTCCTGCAATTGTTTCAGGACCCTTAGTAAGAGCTCTCCCAGACTTTGAAACTGGACTTTTGCTAACAGCATTCATACTTACATATGGAATACATAATCATGGATTGCTATGGATATGTTATGGAGTCACTTACTACAGATTCCACAGGACGGGAACATTCTTTCAGTACATCACTAAATACTTCAGAACAATGGCATGTAAAAAAAGTCACATTCATCTTAACTATAAGGTAAGGAACTTTTTAGAGGCAAAATAAAGAACACTGTGATATTGAAGTAGTTTACTTTGAAGTAGTTTACTTTGAAGAGCTTAAATCAAGGCTGATAAGATTGACAATGAGATGTATGCAGCCCATGAAGCTCCCACAATAACCCCAGTTATTACGATGGCCAAACTTTAACGGAGCAGAATTAAGGAACTAAGTTGAATTTTTCAACTTCATTCCTAAATCACTATCAAAGCCTGACTCATATTTGAAGGAAAACGTTTCTGAACAGCAATACTCAGTATGTTGAAACACAGACTGACATTTGCTGTGTTTAGGACAATGTTGTGTAAGTTACATGAAATACAACTGATACAGACATTTTCTATAACCCTTCGCTCATAAAACATTTCTGAAAAAGTTGCCCATCTCTTGCTTAACATACAGTAGATCACCAGCGTGGAGAGACCCAGGTTCAAATCCTTACTCAGCAATGAAGGTCACAGTTACTCTTTATCATTCTAAGCTACCTCATGGGATTGTTACAAAATGGAGAGGTGAGAACGATATATGTTGCTCTGAACTTCTTGGAGAAAGGCAAGATTAGAATGTCCTTTAGTTACATCTGCTCTTGCCTAAACACGTCTAGATATTAAAATATTCAAGTGAAGCCAATAGAAACCAAGTTGTTCTGCATAAATGTTCCCTTTGTTTCAGAACTCAGACATAGGTTTCAAGGTTTACAGTACTGCACTTGTTCAATTTTTTTAAAAAATCCAGTTGCAAATATGTCAAGAGGCATTGAAAAGTATGGGTCTGCAGGGTTCCTGAAGATAATTTTGATAAAATTATAGACATCACTTGGATTTTGTGCACAACTTTGTTGAGGGGGGGAGAGGGAAGGAGGGGGCGGGGGGAGAGAGAGGGGGGGAGGGCTAGAACTTTCATTGGGAAAGGCTGGAAGCATGACAGGGCTGATTCAAGTTGATGCATGTCTGCCACCCAGAGTACATTGCATTATTTAACAGGCAATCTTAGACTGGTGAAACAGAGCAGATTCTGTGTAGCCATGGTGGCATAACTGAGAATTCTACCACTTTTCACATTGTCCAAAAGAGTTCAAATAAATTTCAGACATAGGGTTGCCAGCCTCCAGGTGGGGCCTGGGGATCTCCTGCTTTTACAACTGATCTCCACCTGACAGAGATCAGCTCCCCTGGAGAAAATGGTTACTTTAAAGGATGAACTCTATGGCATTGTACTATGCTGAGGCCCCTCCCCTCCCCAAACCCCGCCAATTCCTGGCTCCACCCCCAAAGTCTCCAGGTATTTTCCAACCCAGACTTGGCAACCCTATTCAGACATAAACTGTCTTTTGCTCATGTAGCTCATGTAAGAATGTACTTAGGAGTTCCATGATTTTCCTCCTTGGGATTCATCCCATGCTGTTGCTAAGGATTAACTCCCAAGGGCAGCTTTTCAGGTGATGCGGAGTCCCACTGAAGACAGCAGAAATGGAAAACTTCTTCACTGCAAGCAAAGTGGAGCTCACAGTTCTTTGGCTCTAACTCACTGCAAAACTTAGCCAAAAAATAATCTGATAATGAGCTAGATTCATATGAAATATGTAAGAAAACCAAAAATTATTGTTGGGGTAAAATCTATATAATATGACACTGAATAATAAGGGAACAGAACACATAGCTTAATTTGAGAACAGGAAAAGTGGGTAACAATTATATTGAACTTCAGAGGACAAAGTAAGTGTTAAAGGAAGAGAAATGGAAGATCAGCAATCTGACTAAGTAGTGAAGCACTTCTGGATTTTTTTGAAACATAACCATTACTAAGACATTTGAGTACTCATCATCCAGCCATAGAACTTTACTAATGCCTACCAAACTTGACACAGAGGTTTATTTCACACAAAATTATAGTATGAATCTTGTGCCTACCCATACTGATTCCTAGGCAAAGAATAGCAGTGCCTTTGCAGAAGAAGTCAATTATATCTTTCCATATGGAAAGATTAACTCCCTTTTGTCTGAGCTCAGATTCTGCAAGTTTTCTTTTAACACTCATGAATTTTAGATATGTGGTTGACTAACTCCCATGTATAATCTGGCAAATGATGTGCAAAATCTGCCACATATATTTTCCTTAGTTGGATAATAAATCCCATGTTCATTTCTTGTGTATTATAAGAATACACATACGCAACACTGCACTGATACGCATGCTATGTGGTGCAGGCAACCAAAGCAATAAAAAAGTGAAAACTGCCAATTTTCCCATTACTAAGATAATAGTTATCTAAAAAAGAAACCAGAGATAGAAAAGATGAATACAGAAGTTAGTTAATGTTCTCTAAACAAAGCTTGCTACCTACTTAATACTGACTATATAAGGTTTTCTCCCTTATTGGAAGAAAAAAGATGATGACTCCAAAAATGGAATGCTACCTCTGTGTCAAGAAATCCAGTGGTACTCAGTGGTCTTTTTTCTTCCAGCACTATTGTAGCAGAATATATAGCCCAATCTTTTACTAAATCTTTCTGGCTTTCGTTGGTAACAGGCCTATTATAATCCTGGCTTTCATCCACTCCAAAAACCTGAAAATAAAACAAAATCATCACAAACTTTAACTGAAAACCTTCCTGATATTATTCAGTTTGAATGTATGGGTGGTATCACTACCAGTTCAATAATTCCATCTTTAAAAGTTTTAATAACTCATGCCATGTAAATTTTGCAAGCTCTTTGCTTCACAAATAGAAGGAATTTGTGACCACATGTGGTACATATCAGTTCTAAGGTAAGAAAATGAATTGCTGACTTACTCCCAATGTTGCTCATCTGAGAAAAGTCTAACTGTAAAGTTAAAAGTATTTGAGGTATTTCACATACCATTTTTACAGCTAATATATATTTCTGTATGCATAGTTTACATTAAAAACAGTTCACAGTGGAATCATTGGTAATTTGCAAAAAAGGGGGCAGTAAACCAACTCACATGGCAGCTGAATTTAAGGCAGGTGGAGGAACTGGGTCTCAGTAAATTCCCTTTTTCCCATGTTAAACCCACATATTAAGCCTTTTATAGCTAGAAAAAAATAGGAATAACTCCTTTACATATGCCCCTTGCCACCCATCTTTTTAAATTAAGCATCTTCAAGTCTCAGCGGACTCATGGCAACCTCTTATGGATTTTTCAAGGCAAGTAATGAGCAGAGGTGGCTTGCAACCCAGGTTTTCATTGGTGGTCTTCCATCCAAGTACTAACCATGGTGAACTTCACTTAGCTTCCAAGCTTTAAGAAGCTCAGGCTAATCTGGGCTATTCAGGTACTCCTTATTTTTGGAATGCCCCTTTCAATAAATTTATTTTGGTTAATCCATCACCATATTCCACATACTTATCTGTGTACCTTTATTGATTTTCTACAGTTATATTTTGAAGGAAAAGCACACAGCAAAACAATTTTTGTTTCATAAAGGACTTGAACATTTTACACATGGAGCTGAATACAGTGAAACAGCATACTTGGGATGCATACTAAATCTTTTAATTCAAAACACAGATATTTCTCTCTATATATACCAATTCAGTAATATGGTATTGTAACAAATTTGTGATTTTTGAATAGGCATTGCCTCTAAAATATTAGCAGAAATGAAGTTCTTTAAATATATTAACAGATAAAATTTGTTTTAGTTAGCATAGTTATCTTTCTGGACTTCTTGGCTTTCTTTGTCAACAAGTGTGCCTCCATATCCAGCCTGCATTTCTCTTCATGGAAAGGGGGGGGGGGCTATTTCCAACTACTGCCCTTATCACTACAGACCTCTGTGCTATCTCTGTGGATTCCCTGATCAGAGCAGCAGAACTCTGGGGAAATCAATGGGCTTCAGTGAGAGGCAGGAAAGTTCCATGTCACTGACATAAGTGTTTTCTGTTAGTAGAAACTGAACTTTACAACTGAACCCTCCTTCCTCCCCACCCCGGCCTGCCCTCCTGCCTCTGCCTCCCTGGGGCGGGGGGGGGGGGAGAAAGGTGGCGACGGCCGGCTGACTGGCCCCCGGCGGGCGCTCCATTTTGCCGGGGGTGGCTGAGCCCCCCCCCCCGGGATTTTGGTGCGCGAGGCGGAGCGGGAGCCGGGGCCCCGCAAGGGTGACGCGCCGCCCCCGGCTGCAGGCAGCAGCAATCGGTGAGCGGGGAGAGGGAGGGAGGGGGGCGGGGAGCGTGGTGGGCGGCGGGGCGGGCATGGCCCGGGGGAGGGAAGCGGCAGCGGCGGCTCCCTGGGGTGGGGTGGGGGAGCGGCGGGGACATGGTCCCGAGTGCGCGCGCACGAGAGAACCCCCGCCCCCCCGGGGATTTAAAAAGTCTACGCCTCTGAAGCTAACTGCAATGTAGCAGCAGCAGCAGAACTGGAAGAAGAAGCAAGAGACAGCCAGTTCCAATGTGGGCCGGATAGAAGCCCTCCGAGGGCCTAATCTGGTCCCCGGGCTGCATGTTTGACAACCCTGCTCTAGGCTGATCCTGCATTGAGCAGGGGTTGGACTACATGGCCTGTATGGCCCCTTCCAACTCTGGGATTCTATGATTCTATAATTGAAATATAATCATAAAGCTGTGGAACAGTCAGAAAAAAACATTTTTTTTCTGTAGAGTGTTAATTAATTTCCATATTCCTACCTACTAAGACAACTTTCATGCAAACACGTAAAATTATTATTCATACTCCTTTCTAGTGTGGGCAAACTGTACTGCCCAGGATGATTTTATGACTGTATACAAATTGTATAAAGGCAGTTCAGTTGCAAGAGTAAACAGACAAGACCTGATCCAACCGACACAACAGCACTATCCAAGCTTTTAAAAAAGCCCTTAGATCTAGAAATGATTTTTATTTTATTAACAGCTAAACTTTCCATAACAGCAAAATGGGGGGCGGGGATCAAACCAAATCCTCCAATAGCAAAAGAGTAGTATTTGAAATTATGGAAAGTTCTTTTAATAGTAAGACTGGTATACTATAAGAGGTCTAACGGATCAGATACCTCTGACAAATGCTTAGAAATTGTTTTTCTTTCTGTTTCAGAGAAAAATTACTGTGACCAGGGCTGAAAAACTCCAAGCATCTCATCACTCAGGCACTTAATTTCTGATAATGTTCCCAAAGAATTTTGACATTTCTTCACTACTTCATGGTAGTATCAAAAAGACTGATTGTAGGACTCAAGAGATATTTATCCATCTCTAACAGCTGACAAATTTCTTCAGGTCTCTCTCTTAACCAGCAGGTGATTGTCTGCAACAAACAGCACAGATTCCAGACCGGAACAGGGCAGAGACTGCCTTGATCACAAAGCTTCCAAAATGTGCCTAGAATTATTGGACTATTTTGAATTTCAGGCAAGATCCCAAAGGCTGTTAAGGAAACATCACCCCACCAGGTCTTCCAGCCCCTTCTGCCTCCCCCAAGTCTGACTTTGAAGGTGAAGTAACTCTATGCAGTGAGATTCGGTGCAGTGTGAGGGAATGCAGCAAGAACAGCAATAATATGAGGACTTAACTACACAGGACATTGTTCCTCAGTCCATTGTGGGTACTGTCAAGTAGACATGTACTGGAAATTTCTGGGTGCATTCGGATTACCAAGTACAAAGGGGCCTAGTATGGACCAGGACTGTGGTGTGCAGAGGAGAGACCTTAAACCTTCCCACAGAAAGTTTTCCTGATCCCAAATGGCCCTGGGGAGCTACTTGCCCTGATGGGGACTACATATGTGGTGGTATGTTATGTGCAGCTTTTCCCAGTGGGGCAAACAGTTGGTCCCTGGAGCTATTTCAGGTCAAGGAAACAATGTGGAGGAGGCTTAAGTCCATTCTTCCCACTAACTTTGGGTTGGATCCTATCTAGATTTCTGTGTGTGCAAGGGGGAGGGTGATTTTTAATGAATTTCCCTTCTGCTGTAACAGCCAAAAATAGAGTCACAATTTGCCCAGATTTGATGCTGATTTTACCATAGGGTTTTGCCCAAAATCCAGAGTGTCAACCTCTGATGCGCTGACGTCACTTCTGGGTGATGCAGGCATGTTGCACGTGATGTCACTGTTTTGGGGAAATGGGGGGTGACATCACTTCCCACTCCTGGAACGTCCCTCCCCATCCCTCTGCCGGTGGGTGAAAGGGACCTGGCAACCCTAGCCAAAAATGACCCCTGAAATGCTGCTCCTAGCGAATGAGGATCCCGGGAACAGTTTTGAGAAGGAACTACGGTTATCCCTTGGGAGGGAAGGATCAGTGAGAAGGTGCCCACCCCCACCTGGGGAAATCTAGGCAGGATCTAAGTGTAAGGCTCCAGTGCCCTTGTGCCCCTGGGAATTTTAAGTTTTACCCAGGAACTCTCAGTGCATGCATGTTCTACAGTCCCCCAGGATGGACTTTTTAACAGCGTATCATGCAGTTAATCCTACAAGAATAGCATTACATTTTGAGCAACAAAAACCTAGAAGGAACAAACTCTAGCAGAAAGTCTTACAAGTGTCAGGCTGGATACAGGGGGTCCCTTTCTGCTTATCAAAGGATCCTTTCAGCCAAAGAACACTTTTGTGTATTGCTGCATTACCACTAGCCTAGTAATTTAATTTAAGGTGCTAACAATGGCCACTTACATGCAACTAGCTTGGCTGAAAAGTTTCCCAAAGAGCAACTGAACTATTAATATAAATAAAGGATTAACAGAACAAGAATGAACAGCAAAATAGAAAGTGGAAAGTTTGTCTATAAATCAGTTATACTGTCTTTTAAAAAAGTATTACACCCAAATACATGAAACAATGAGAAAAGGAGGTTAGCAGTAACAAAGTTGTCTACATCAAGACTGCTAGCACTGTATCACAAATAAACACTAATTTAAAGAGTGGAAAAACTGCTGAAATGAGAAAGATCTGCTTATTGTAAGAGGTGAAATATACCCAGGTACTTTTGAGCCACCTATATATTCTTTACCGTTCTTCAACAGCCAAAATACATATGAAATATGAGACTGGTTCAAGATGAGGACAGGATTGAAGTCACCAGTCCCTCCTCTGAGCCAGCCTAGATCTTTGTGTGTAGGCATCACATCAACCTATGTGTCAAACGTTCAATACACACAGAAAACAGCCAAGCAAAAGATAAGAGTTGACATGATTCTGGCCTCTCCATGCTACGTGTTAAGGTCTAAGGGCTACTCAAATAAGCCACCTATATACTTATATCCAGTAGGCACAAGGGCAGAGCATGCAATCCAAAGGACTGCAGTGGATGCAACACCACCCCATCATTACATATACACAGTTAGGATCTAATGTGAGAGCGCTAAATTCAAATTCATTCACAAATTTGAAAACTGTACTACTCCCTTTCCTGTGGCTTGGTAGAGACTCTGGATTCCTAACTCACAAATAGTTTGCATATCCCACCTCTTCCAGTTGTTAATTTGTTCCACTACCTCATTTCACCTTGCATTAGATTTGATATTTATTCTATTCTGCTGTTGCTCGTTGGGAGTGTCCCACAACTACACTAGGTGAAATTATTTCTCTTTTGATTGGATCTTGTTTTACACTAGCCTCTCTTTGTAATATCCCTCTCCCCCTTCTGCTGGGTAATCAACCAAGCCAAATAGATGTACACTTTTCTGCATATGAAGTGGCAGCTCTCAATTACAAAAGTTCATGCCAAAATAAATTTTGTTAGTCTTTAAGGTACTACTGGACTCCTGTGTAAGTCTGATATAGGAGACTAATTCAGCTACCCTTCTAAAGATACACGATATATGAGTACCAACAATCACCAGAGATTACCCCTTTGCAACCAGCCAGTTCCGCAATTTGTCAGAAATAGGAAACAGATGTTTACAAATGTTTATTCTAATTATAACTACTTAAAATTACATAAGTTGCATAAATATACTACAATATTATCAGACTTAATGGTCTCTTACACAGCTGACTAACTACAGCCACCATGCTGGTTAACTAATTTTCTCTTTTTTCTCCATTCAATATTTCATGCAATATACTTATTCTCTTAAATATTGGTGCTTGTATGAGAATCCAAGAGTATAGGTAGATCAACTGCTTTAGATGGTATGGTGCAAAGGCTGCTTCTCATTTCACATTCTGAATGTGCTAGTTTGGTGAGAGCCAGTTTGGTGGAACACATGGAATTCACTGCCACAGGAGGTGGTGGCGGCTACAAGCATGGACGACTTCAAGAGGAAATTAGATAAACATATGGAGCAGAAGTCCGTCAGTGGTATTAGCCACAAAGTACAGATAGGAATTCTCAGTCCGGGGCAAGTGATGATCTGTATTCTTGGTGCTTGGGGGGGGGGAGGCACCAGTGGAAGGGCTTCTAGTGTCCTGGCCCCACTGCTAGACCTCCTGAGGGCACCTGGTGTTTTTGGCCACCGTGTGACAGTGTTTTATTTATTTATTTATTTATTTATTTATGGAGTTATACCCCGCCTAGCCAGTGTGCGCCGGCTCAAGAGTGTTGGACTGGATGGGCCACTGGCCTGATCCAACATTGGCTTCTCTTATGTTCTTATGGTGTAGTGGTTAGGAGCACAGACTCTAACCTAGGAGAACTGGGTTTGATTCCCCACTCCTCCACACGCAACTGCTGGCGTGACCTTGGGTCAGTCAAAGTTCCTTCAGAGCTGTTATCTCAAGAGCAGTTCTCTCAGAGCTCGCTCAGCCTCACCTATTTCAGAGGGTGTCTATTGTGGGGAGAAGAAGGGAAAGGAAATTGTAAACCACTCTGGGGCTCCGAGTGAAGGGTTGGGTATAAATCCAATCTCTTCTTTTTCTCTTTTTCTATGGATACTCAAGGATAAAATACACACATTCTACATAATTTCATCATGGTGCATGTGTAGTTAAAGTTGTTCCTATTTCACCCAAAGCTGTACATAAAAGCTGAGACCTAATCCCTTTGTAATAGGTACAAAGAAATATATCATCTGAAACATATGCATACCATGATCAACTGACACCAGACATGTTCAACTTGTATTTGGATATATGCCCCTAAGACAAAATGTAAAGAGGGAAAGGATTCCATTCAAAGCAAGGTGTTCCTTACATATAGTTAACATATGTAAGTTTTGCTGTAAAATCATATGACAGAACATTGTATTATAATGTCGATACTAATCATGAAGTGTTTACTATTTATTTCAAAGCTCCCCAACCTTTTTGAGCCTGCAGGTACTTCAAAATTCTGATACAGGTGTGTGCAACTAAAAAATGGCTGCCACAGGAGGCGGAGCCTACCAAAATTATGACCTGACAAAATGTCATGGAGTGAGGTTATGCATAAATTTAATAGTAATTCTTCCACATTTCAGGAAGAAGCTTTGATTAACAGGATGCCTTTTAATCTGAACATATTATTTAAAAATATTTTCTTGCATATACACAGCTTATCTTCAGTCACGTAATGAAGATCTGTGGCTGGGGAGGCAGCTGCCGCTAAAGCATTTTTTAAAAACCTGTACAGCCAATTAGATCTCCCATGGCCAATCAGAAGCCCTGTGGTACAAAAGCCCCACTGGACCCACCCCCTTTCTAAAAACATTTGGCAAGTGCCAGGAAAGGTGTCAGTGAGTGCTGTGGCACCCTTGAGGATCACACTGGGGAAGCCCGATTCATTTTCCTGTCTTGAACATGTAAAAGTTATCTATCTTGTGAAAAATGTCAACAGATTTTCCATCAGAACTTAAACCACGCCTTGGAAATGAAAGACAATAATAGATGGTCATTGGAAAACACTATCCTAATGCCTATATCAGAGCTTACTCCTATAGCTACAGGGTGAAGGGTGTGGATATACAACCTCACAAGCACCCCTGGGTAGGAAGCCAAATTTTTTAGGATCACCACCACAATTTCTGTCTGAGATTGCGGGAGACAGTCCATGTTATTAAAGCTGAGAAATTAAGCTATGCTACAGGAAATCAGGGCAATAAATTCATGAGGAAGTAGCCAGGTTCTCATGGGGGCATAAGAACTCCCCTGCCAATAGTTCTATTCTTTGTCTTCCGGAGGGGGGGGGGGGGCTCATCAAAATTCAAACCATGATTAATGAACAAGGATTGCAGTCTTCCCTGGAGACCTCATAATGAGTGAAGTCAGGGCTATCAGCCATATCATAGCCTTTGTTAAACAGGCCTGCCACTCAGGTAACCCAGTTATCACACCCAGGAACTTCAATCATCCTACCTTCCCCCATTGCCTCACCTAGCACCCTTCATTCCCCTTCCTTCTTTATTAGAATTTTTGGGCATCTTCTGGAGCTTTACAAAAAGCCAAACCAACCAACTACAGCCAGAGTCTGACTTCCCCCAATCAGAGGAAGAATTCTGCTAAGATTCCAAAAGTGCCACCATTTGGATTTGTAAATGCCCAAGGGGAACACAGGATAACAATAGCATCCCTGCAAGAGAGGAAGTAGGCCCTAATCTAATCCTCAAGAATTGCTCCTCTACCAACTGAAACCACAGGACAGAAACCCCCCTTACCCAGGCCCCCTTCACAGCTGTTTTAGAACTTCTTCAACCACATGAAGACGTCTGAACAAGGCAATGTACACAACTGTCTGCTCTTCTAATTTTCATCCATTCACTGAAGCACTGCTCTGAGAGAACCCACATCTTCTACCCTTTCCCCCAAACTTTCTCAGGGGACAATATATGCTCATAACACAACCAAAGGTGGGTTCTGACTTTCTGGACCAGCCTGAGAGAGGAATATCTCACATAACTGGGGCACCTTCCATTAGGAATCTTCTGATTTATTTGTTTGTTGCTAATTTTATATATGATGGTGTGATTTTTGTATGCCATCTAACTTGTTTGCATTACAGTAATTCCCCACATTTAGTATTTTATATTGCTCTTTCACATGTGTGCATGGAAATATAGTAATGCAATGTGTGAATAGAACAGGAAATATCACAAGGTACTAAACAGGTCATCTGATCACTAGGAAGTGAATTGACATGACAAATTGATTACTGAATCTACTTGTACACAAAAAATAATAGGCACAGAAATCCCTGAAAATTTCCTGTCAACGTATAGCCTTCAGTAACTGCTGCATTTCTATTCATTTTTGGTTCACCACATTTCTGAAAGATTTTGTACTTCAAAATGACAGTTGTGCTTAATGACAGTCGTAGGTAGAGTACCTCTCATTCTATAGCAAAAACAATTCACACAAATGTTATGGGAAATGAGACTTGGAATAAATGTTTGAAGGGGTGTGGGCTCGGTCCTCATCTTTAAAAAAATTGGCTGAAGATACATTTCAACATGTATAAATGAGCTGACTTCACAAAATTCCCTAACTATGATGCAATCCCCATTTGTTGATCTGGCATGGAATGCACCTTCTGCCAACAGCTGAGTAGCATTGCAGAATACAACTATTAACTAAAACAATACACATTCAGAATAGATTATAATAAGTCTCCCTTAAAAATAACCTTGTCAAAAATGAAATCTAAATTTAATAAAACACAGACTTGTCTCCACTTAAAATCCCTGGCTCTCAAATACATAACATTAAAGCCTATAGTTTGATTCATATTCAACACCAAACAACGACTTGGCAACATATAAGCAAACCTCAGTCACACGGTCCCTCCTCACCCCCTGTACAATTCAAGTCCTTCTTTTTCATAGTAAGCCGTAACTTGCTGTTATGTCAGTGCTACTGAGAGCAGGTCAGCCTGGATGTAATAACAGCAAGCTATGCTTTGCTATGAAACACCAGGAGAGAGGAGTGGCAGTGTGCAGTTTAAAATAAAAAGCACTAACTTTTTTCATACAACAGGTCATAATGTTTTAAATAGCTTTAATATTGTTTTTTTCAACTTTTCTAACTATTTGGCATGCCAAACTTGATTAAAATGATTGCACCTCTTCAAATTAAGGATTTTCTTTTAATAAGAGAGAGGGAGAAAGGTACAGAGCTGAATCTCATTGTATTCTGTAGTTGAATATTTATTTATCTTAAGCAATACTAGTCTGTTACATTTCAATCAGTATGGATAACTTGCGAAAATAAGCAAGTTTGGTTTAGAAATATTAGTGCTCCAAAAGATCTAGTTAAAAGGAAGTTTCATCAATATATTACTGTATAGTTTACCCAAGCTTCTGTTCTTCAAACCCTTCAGAGTTTAAAATTTTGCTTTAAAAAGATTATGGTAATTATTAATTAATACTAACAAAAGGCATGAGAAAACATTTTAAGTAGTGACAGTTCAGTACCTTTGTGAATGGTATCTTTTCAACAATACCATCATTGCCCTTTTAAAATATTCTTCAAATAATTGTACTCACTAGGGTCTTCTCAAAGACACCACAAGTATGTGTCTCAATATATTTAAACTGCTTACCTTATCAATCATCTTGCGAGCTTCTACTTCCTCAGCATTGGGATTTTCCAGCTCAATAGTGTAAGTACCTTTATCGCTTTGGTCATCATCGTCCTTTTCAGTAGTTACTGCCGCAAGCTGGCTTTTTAACTTTTTCTCCATATCCTCGCTTGGACTTGGTCTATGTCCAAGACTTCCAGAACTTCTTAATAATGCAGTCTGTAAGAAAGGTAATGCAGCAGAAGGCTCTTCTGATTTTTGCTTTGAAAGTTTTGCATGTACTGATCTTTGCTGGGTAGAGCCAAGCTGCAAAGGTAACTGATTCCCTTTAGAGTCACCCGCTGCATGTCTCACTTTTTCAGTTTTTGTATGAGGTGATGGAGAAGACACTTCAGGACACAGAATTCCCACATTCTGAGAAAAGGAATGAGAGCGCCTCTTCCGGGGATGGCCTTCATCAAAAAACTCAATCATAAAAGCAGTTTGACTTAAAGCAGGTTGGTCTGAGTGTTTGCCTGTCTCCTGAGTTTTTGCATGCAGCTTTTTTTGTTCAGTATAATGATGCCTTAACTGTTCTTCAAGCACTGATCGCTTACTGTAATGCTTGTTTGCTCCAGCGTTTTCTGAATCACTCTGTGTTCCATCATCATGTTTATTTCCTGCAGAGACAATAATAATAATAATAATAATAAAAATTTTAAAACAGAAATTTAGTGATACAAAAATGGCAGCAATACAGAAAGTCTCTCAAACTTGTGAATGCAGGGACAATATTTCCTTCTCTGTTAGAAGCTCAACTGTCTGTTAGTAACAAGCCCAGCAAGCTGCCCATAGCAACAACACACACATTCAGACTCACCATGCAACAATGGAGTCTTTTACTAGCTAATCGAAAGGGAATCTATCTGAATCACTCAGGAAATGTTTACTTCTTAATCACTGATGAAATCTGAACGATGCTCCAACAGCTAAACCAACATGCGGACACATAAGATCAACAGGACTCCCAACTGAACTATATTTGCTAAACACCTACTAAAAAAGAAGACCCCCCCGATCCTCAATGAACAAGATATACACCTTATTCCTGAATGAAGTGTAGAAAGAAAAAAAAGGAAAAAAATAACTACATACTATTTAATACAACTTAAACTTTCTGCTGAAACACTAGATATGGACCATTTCCAGCCTGATATTACGATTTCTAGATCAAGATTATTAATGACATCGAACTTTTCTCAAATATAACGCACTTTTACAAACCACATGTGAACACAGCCAGCACAAAATAGGGTAAGAATGGAAGCATTTTTAAGGTCCACAGAGCAAGGGTTCATTGGAAACACTGAGTATTTGAAAATGAAATGAATTTTTTAAAAAATCTAGTACACATAGTATCACATAATCAGGTATATATGGCAATCCCAGAGTAAAGGGATCAGAAGGATGGGTAACATTTTACCATTGTAATAAAAGTAGTGGTATTTCTCAAGGTGTGATAACGTAAACCTGCTGGGTGCATAGCAGGATTCACTCCATCTAATTCACTCCATCTCTAGTCCTGAACACCTGCATTTAGCCTCAGGGTTGCCTGAGATCTAGATACTGTAAGAACTGCTATTACAATAGTCTTTTCCCGCACAGAAGATGTAAGGCATTTGTGTATTGTTCTTGGTCAAGAATTGTTATATCTGCTCAGACCCATTGCAAACAGTACCACCATTGTATGACCTCTAGCCAATGCAAAATATGTATGCACAGCTTGCCTATCTGCATTGTGGGTCACTGAGTCAGGTTGTGGATTGCACCCCAATAGATGTCATATATTTGAACACATCAGTGATCAAATCAAAAATTTAAAAGTTTCAAAAATACAATCAGTTCCAACGTACTCATTTAATCAAATGTATACTCTGTTTTAAAAAGAATATCTGTCACTGAAACACAGAAAAATAGTCTAACCTAGGTATGTGCTCTTTACAATGGTATTCTGGATTTATATTAAATGGATGTGAAAAATCGCAGAAAGATTTACATGAAGAATATGTTTATGAAGTTTCCTTTAAATTATCACTATATTCCCAAGGAACAAGCTCATATAAATGTGTAACATAAATATTAAGAAAACTTTTAAAATACTTTCACTTCTGGTTTTGAAAGTTTATAAGTAAGTTTTAAAAACAGTACTTCTTTCAACTAGGAGGTACATAAAAATTGCTATCAGTCTTTCTCTGAATGTGCAAAATAAGCTCCTTCATATGAAAAGGAATCATAACACTGTTCTGCTGAAAACCCTTGAAAAATCTCTTATGCTTGCGCAGGTACAGTATGCTAATATCACAAGTTTAAAATGGAACACAACATTTGAATCCAATTTCTTGGGAAATCATTTGAAGTAAAATAGTGAAACTGGTGTCATCAGTCTTTAGGATGACTTGGACAGCATATCCTCACAAAAACAATACAATGCAAATCAGTTTCCAACAGGCAACATTGAAAGCGGTCTAATTTAAAGAAAGAAAGAAATTTAAAAGAGGCAGTTTTTAGCTGATTCTAAATCGTGCAACCCAAATTTATAGCCCCCACTCCTCTTCCCTATAAAATAGCCTGAAAGTTAACTCTTTTAACTGAAATTATCAGGAAGAAGGCAGTGGTAAAATTGACCTCTACTAGCTTGGTCAACTGCATGTGACCAGCTACTTCTTAAATCAGGGCTGTAAACTTTCCATTTCACAATGGCTATCGGTTGCTAGATGTCATGCTAATTTTCTAAAGCTGAACTGTCGAACACTAGTATTTGTTGGACGTTCCAACAGGATACGATCTTTCCTGGAATCCCTATCTCCAATCTCACTTGAAATGAATTCTGTTACTGGACAGAAGTCCCCTCACTGTAGCCATGCCATCATTCATACTTTGGCTTTTCATGAGCCCTTCCCATCTGCAACCTCTTGGACAACTGGTTAGCTATTCACTGGCCTGTATCTATTGGAATGGACATATTTTAACACTTGTAATTCACTTTAAAAAGGCAAGGACTCCAGTTTCCCACCCAATACATTTTCCCCTTCCTGCTCAGAGACTGCTTTTTTTCTCCAGGTGCATGTCCATACTAAATAGTCACTGGAAATTCATTAAACTGGAACGTTGCAGTGCAAAGTGAAACCTGAGTACTTTTCCATTCTTAATCCTTTGCAGATGAGATGTTATTATGCAAAAGAAGATTAGCACTATTCAAAAGAACTTTGTGTTTTAGAAATGCACCAATGTATGTTATACCTTGCTACCTTTGGCTATGACGAACACATATATTCAGTTTCTCAGCCTAGGTACAGAATTTGTGGTCACTCAGAACATTTTGATCTATAAGAATACTATTACAGTGCAATAAACATCCACTTAGCATACTTACTGTGGAATATTCAAGGCAAAGGAAATAAATGCAGATGAAATTATTTTACCTTTCAGTCTCTTCAAGTAGACTGGAACATCACTCTTAATACTTTTTGAATCTTCCTCTGTTGATTCCCAGATCATTGTTGGGGGATTGTTTTGTGCTAACCAATTTGCCACTTTACTCTCTGGTGCCATCATCACAGTTTGAAGCCCAGGAAGATCCTGAGTGACAGGAGAAGGCTTCTTAGGCTTGTGACGCTGATCTGGAGTAAATTTCGTGACATGATCTTTGATGGTTACTTTTCCTGGGGTGCTGTCATCAAATTCAATAGTAAATGAAGCATGCCCTGCCCCTGCTATGTGTGTGTCTTTTGTTGGAATCTCATGAATAGTGCCCTCAGGCATTTGTGAGTGTTGCTGGAATTCCTTTGTAGGGATTTCAAAATAACTTGGCTCCCTACAAAAAGGATAAGGCTCTTCTTCACTTGCAGCTGCAGATTGCTCCTCAGCTTGCTTGCCATCTGTGCTGCATCCTATTAAGAAAAATAAGAAATAGATTTCACAGTATTGGAGAAGTCTTCAAGGAATTTAAGAACTCACATAAAAGCCATGTGATAATTCTTGGAAAAGAAGTCTGCAGAAAGAGTGAACAATATAGTTCCAGAACTGCAATTCATTTCTGTCTCTGGTTGATATTGTCATGTTGAAGATATGCTTGAATATAATCATGTCTAATGGAGAGAAAGTTCACTGAGAATTTGTCTAAGAAAATTTGCACTTCCAACAGATTTATGGATGCCAGAAGGAGATGTATTTTAATGGAACTGTGGAAAAATACTTAAAATCAATCTATGATCTGATTGCAAATGACTGGTCTTTTAAATTGCTTGGAAGAAATAATACTTTTAAAAGGTTAAGACCTACTCCATATATATTCCTCATTTGATGAATAGCAACCAGCAGTAAATTCATTTCATTAGCTATGCAAAAAACTATCTCTGAAGATGTTTAAAAATCTGATAACGGTTTTTGTAAATAGGCATGAGCTCAAACAAATGCAGATGTGCAAATATATACTTGGTTTCCATTTAGATTTTAAAATAAAGCTACTAATGTAGAAGCCATGGAAATAAGCTCAGCACTTTTGATAAATCCAACTGATGTTGGTCCAAGGAGGGGGAAGAAAATGAAAATAAAAAGGAGTACATCTACCATAGCGGCAAAAACCATGCAGAACTTTGTTAATATCTTGCTCTTTGATGGCACAAAGAAAGTGCCAGAAGAAAAGAGTCACAATATACATTTTGAATAAATGCTACATCAAAGCTTTCTGTGGAGTTGCTAGCACAACATTATGCATCTAGCATAATAAGCTTGCTTGCCAAATGTCTCGGATGTGAATGCACCACAAACTAATGGTGCTAAATGAGAACTGGAAAGTTGATTCTGAATACTGAGTTATTAAGCTTCACTGATATTTCAAGAAATATAGAAAAACTACGAACTCTGGAATTTCAAAAATCACCAAATTTCTAAGAAAATTTCAAAGAAATATAATGTAGATGAAAAAAGAGTCATAGCATCAAGCAGAATGCATTTAAAATGGGTGGCACAGTAGACAGAGCAATCAAGATATTAAAGGTTAGGGGAAAGATACTGTTCAAGAGCTCTTCCTTTTTTAGGAGTCTCCTCTTAGATCTCACCAAGTTTTCATTAAGAGGTGAATGGTGGAATTTCAAAAAGGGCAGAGCAGAGACTGGCAGTGTTAACCTTACAGCATGAATGAATTCCATAATGGCTGCAGATGCTGCAAAAGGAATGATAACAGTAAGGGACACGACAACTGACACACAGCATCCTCTGATCTTTCTGCTGTATAAAACCATTAGTGTTTATCGTGTGTTACTTTAGTGATCAAATGGAAAAACTTTATGTAATTTTGACAGGTTACATTATATAAAAATAACGCTCACAATTTTATCAGCATCTCTAGTTTTTGTTTTAATAAAAACTACCTATGGAGGTTGTGCTGGAATGTGTATTTTATCATTTGTATACAGAAGAGTTAGAGGCTGGCTTCCCAGACCAATCAAGGCTGAGGAGATTGCTCCTCCCCTGAACAGGCACTTGCTGGTCAGATCTGCCCATCCATTCATGCCTCTATCTGGCAAGGTAGGATTAGCTGGCTGCTTCAGCAAACATTTCTTGAATTAGGAGGTTTCCCAAACTGACCTCTCATGGGTGTTGGAGTTGGGAGCGCCCTCAGGGCTGGGACTTCACCAGTTTGATCCCTGGAGTTATAGTTCCCCTTGGCATACCATTGTATGCAGGCCAGGATAAGCTAAGGGCTGTCTCATGCTTGGTACCAGAATGGGATTGCCCTTAATACTGGCATTTATTAGGGTGCCTGCACTGGTAGGTGAGACTTTAATAAGGCTCAAATCAGTGGCTGATGAATAAAATCTCAGGTGAACAGAAGTATCTTGTGTGGTATCTTTAATCTGGTGATTGGGGGGAACAACCGCAGATGGTGTAAATACTTTTTTTTTTTTTTGCAAAGCATTAAGATCTATAATGTAGCCACTTAACCAACAAAAATCTTTCAAAAGGGTGTAAGTGTTTTTAATTTTAGACAAAAGGTACATTTTGTGGTTCAGTTCAGATTATGTGTTTTGAATATACATTTTAGCCTGAGTTAACACTGCTACCACCTTGTGGATTCTGCTCAATTTGCTCATCTTCTTAAGAGGAAGTTGGTATTATACTTGTGTTAACTATCCTTACCTTTTCCAACAGGAATGCTGTGTGCACAAGTATGAACAGCAACTAAGAATTTCTCTATAGATGAGCAACTCTAAAAGAAAACTGTATAACTAATATACAGTATCTAGCTGTATATGCATAAATTGAATTTTAGCTATACAATAACTACAAAATGGATTTGTATAGATTCAAAATTAAGAAATCAAATCAGGGTTCTGAGAGATGAATATCATAAACTTTTGCTTGAAATGGAAAACAGCACAGAGGGACAAAGCAGGTAATGCTGAGGGCTGATAGCGGGAGAGCAGAAGGATAAAGGCAGTAAAGCTAGGTAAAGGAAGCCAAGGCTCCAGGTAAGTCCATGACAGAACAAAGACTGAACATGTATTTTGATAGGCTGTGCTTTTGGAGAAGCAGAATGGATTTTGGACTGAGAGGCAGAAGCATCTAGTTATGTGAGGGATAAGGATACTGAATAGAAGTAATGAGAGATTAGCACGACAGAACCAGTTTTCTCTAATCAATTTAATATTGTCTGTAGGTAAGTGTGAACAGTTAGAGAGTGTATAATGAAGGCATCAGGACCATATTTTACCAAGTATTAAAGTGCATTACTCCCGAGAGAATATATCCTTGATGGCTAAATTATTTCCAACTCAACCTTGTTATACATTCACCACAATTATGCAGTCCACTTCTTCCGTGTTGTTTTCTCAAACACACACATACACGTCTACATTTATATTTATTTATTTACACACACACACACGCTTAGCTATGTTTGTCCATCAAAGCATGTTTGAACAGGAATCCAGTGGCACCTTAAAGACTAACTCAGTTTATTCTGACATAAGCTTTCATGAGTTAGAGCTTGTATCTTCAAATGTATGCATCTGATGAAGTGAGCTCTGATTCATGAGTTTATGCTGGAATGAATTTTGTTATTCTTTACAACACCACTGAACTCCAGTTTAACAGCTTTATAAAGTCTGACAACAATCAGTATTAAAAGATAGAAGTTCAGTGATCTTTGTAGCCAAGAACCTGCATCTGCCCAAAAACCCCCCCTACTAAATAACTGTTTTTAGGAACAAATTTCAAAGCTTTAAATAGCCAGCATACAGTAAGACTTATCTGTCTAATCCACTTCTTGCTTTCACAAGCATTATGGATCTTATGACCTTCAACAATGGCTTCAGGCCTATTTTTTCTCTGTGATAGGCCAGTCATAGAATGAGGAATATGAAACTTATTCAGGGCTGTCTCACATGAAAATTGAGAAGTGTTAAAGCACAGATACATACAATCCCAATTTGTTAAACTAGTTTGCTTCTTTCATACCAAGGGCTTTCAGTTAATCATCAGTACCTATAAACAACAGTTGTGATTTCTAAGCTATGCCTGCAATTCTGCCCTGACAAATTAGGAATCACATTTTGAAAGAAAGTAACTAGTATATTTCTTACAAATATGTGCTGTAGATGCCCTATTCCTATCACTTTTGTCAAGTGAAAATGCAAGGTTAACTGCATCATTAACATATGGTAGATGCTATTGTGATATTGTCCTTGGAACTGTTTGTCTAAATCACAAAATGACTAAGGCTTGGTTCCGATGTTTCTACACAAATAGTTCGGGGTGGGGGGGCAGCTGGGTAGCTGAAGGTCCTTTTTCACATCACTAATAAAAGGAAAATACTGAGAAGACTTCTACTAAACACCAAGATAGAAAATATTTTCATTATTAGTATGAATGTATCTGCAGGGCAAGTGGCCAGACATGTAAATTGCCAACACAAGTAGAATTTTGAGCCATTGCTTCATAATAATTTTAACATATACCTACCACCAAAGAACTTCATGCTTTCAAAAAAGCTGATATGAATAAATAGTATCTTATGGTTGTTAATCAGGCTCCCACTCAGAAAAGACTGATTTTCTTCTCCCCACTCTCCAAGTGAGAATATAAATGATTACTGTGTTGGGCAAAGGAAAGGACTTTCACTGTGGAATTGTTGCCCTGACTTTTGTTTTTCCACCATATTCCCTCAAGGAAGAAAAGGTTTCAGCTAGAATAACCCATGAATATATATTCAGCTTTACAAAATACCCAACAAGCCTCGGCACTGTTGGATTTGACACTGGAGCACACGCTTACGGAGTGTCTAGTCACCAAAGTGATATGTGAATACTTATAGCCATAAAATAATTATGAAAATCTTTTCAGAAGCCACACTTCCAATCAAGGGTGTAGACTTTCCAATTTCCCAGGGGGGGGGGGGAGGCTGGGGCTGGGCCAGAGACATCACAGGCCATTGTCTCCAGGAGAGGCTCAGCACTTCCTGGAAAAGTTTGGGGGGGGGGGGCTCCAGCTCCCCAACCCCCTGAAGTTGACTCCTATGCTTCCAATAGGTACTGCTCTGGGTGTTGGAATGGTAATATATGAAGAATACACACTGTATGCTGATGATAACCAGCCAACAAAATAAAAGTGAATATTTTTAAAATGACAGCAACAAAATGGGTAATTTTCAGGCCATACTGCACATGTATCAGCAACCACCTCGATGATGGCTTCTTTATTCCCTGGATCCAGAGTACAGAATCAATATTACTCTACCAAAGGTAAAGTTTGTGACATTTGAACTGAGTTCACTGAGGCTTGCTCACTAGCAACATTTTCCATAAGAGATTTCCATTAGGGCTGAAAAACAGTAATACCAAAATAATCTTATTAACTTAAATGCTGTAAAGGCTAATTGTATCTAGTTGGCTCAGTGGTAACTAATCTCCCATATCAGTCTCCTCATTAAATCATGCTCCATCTGTTATAATATACTTTCCCTTCTGCTAAACGCATAACTGGTTTATAAAATGCTGAACAAACTATTTTGATTTAATCTGGATCAACAATCTGGATTTTAAGTTTCTTACACTACAGAATTACTAAAACAAAGACTAGCTTGCTTACATGTTTTATATGAACTAGTACACGGCATCCTGAGATCTTCCTGTTCTATGAGTAACTAATGTTGGAAATATTGTATTACTTTAGAGATAAAATGAAAAATCTTTGTGTGATGTAGAGGCTAAATACAACTGAAACTCAGTTTCACATTGCATCTCAAGATTTTAAAATACTTCACAGTTTTAATATTTTATTGCTCCATAAATTAGATTTTTGATTTATTCTACTTAGAATTCAGTTAAATGTCCAAGTACACCTTTTTTAACACATAAGTATAGCAAATAAGCAAATTACAGTGTAATAGTTATTACATAGTAAGTATGTTCAGTGAAGAAATGCCCATTGAGATTTACGTGTAAAACACAAAACACTGGAATACACACACACACTTTACAAGCATAAGATTGGAATACCGCCAATGGAAGACTGCTGAAAAATCCGTGTACATTTTTCCTAATGTACTATTTCTTACATGTATTCATGAGCATTTATTTGAGGTATAAATGAACCACATTTACTATTCAATTCTCGACATAAATTTATGTTTAGATTCAGCTTTTAGAATTTATGTTCAGATTTTAGAATAGAAGAGGGAGAGATTGTCACTGAATCCCCTTCATGCTATCCCTCCAAAACAGCAACTCCGGGGGCATTTGGGGTTGCAGCAGGAAGGGGGAGGTGGGACAGTCCCACACCCATTGGAAAAAACCATCAGCCAACACAATTTCCAGGGACTGTGGGGGGGGGGGGAGAGAATTCCATTGCCACTGGATCCAGAATGGATCCATGGTTTGGTGCCTCCTGGCAGGTTTCAGGGTTAACCAGTAATACAGGAATACCATCACTGCAAAGGGGAGGCTCTTTTTGCCTACTTTTTCTTGTCCTGCATTTACTGAGATCGGAGGGTTTAAATATTCCCTCTTTTTGAATTTCCTTCATAATACTGAATCAGCAGAGAACTGATTCAATGAGAACAAAGTATATCTCATACTGTCAGATGTGTTTTTGTGCGGAAGCTCTAGTACAGCAAAGAGGGTTTATTTTTAATTTCTACATAATTTCTTCATTGAAAATGCAGGGTGTTTTTTACATACTGACAAGGTTTCCCCCCTTTTTTCAAGGGATCCAGACAAGCATGGTGAAAGCTACTAGGGCTGTCAATCTTATCAGAATTCCTCCATTCAAAAGAGGAAGAAATATTTGTCAATTTTATTAATATGTTTAAAAATATTACTGTATTCTCCAGCTATGGTCTCTTTAAAAACAAAGAATTGGGTGTAGCTTGAGAATTCTATGCTGAGTCTGCTAGACTCTTCCCACACGTCTCCTAACAATCAACAGTTTGGCCCCATATCTCTACAGTACACTTGAAAGGATCCATACCTGAAACCCACCGATGGATCATATAGATACTTTTTTTAAAAAAGAAAGCAACACCCCAGAGGCAATAAAGCGTACCACCAAAACAATCAAGCTATTTTCAGAATAAGTACTTTTTCCTAAGTGATATTAGCACAAATCAGTATCAGATACATTGCTTTATCTTTAAAAAAATCCAGCTTCCTGTTGTGCAGGTCTATTTATACCTGCTCAAATCCACTGTCATTATCACAATGTCTTTTTAACCACCACAGCTGGCTGCTGTCCAAGAATGAACCAGTTTGATTAAACAGTTTGCATTACATCTGAAGCAGATACATGGGATTTGATTACAAGGCTACAGCAGAGTAATCAACCAGATTCTCAATTTGTCAGAACATCCAAAATGTATTCACTTTTTCTAAGCAGAGTAAAAATACAGAACTACTATTGCAGCATCATGTGGAAGTACTTTCATTGTGTATATAAATCTCAAATCAAGACAGCCAGCCAAGGAAAGTTATCCACATATACACATGTGCGCATACACACACATATGCACATTATATAAAACCAATTTATTCTATAATGAACTTAATTTAGAACAATGTCATTAAGCATTTTTATCCATTCTCAAAGACTGTTTCTACCAGGAATTCATTCCCCCATACAACCCCCGGTTTCCTGAATAATTAAATGTCTTTTCACACTCATGAAGGTGAAATAATAGACCAGTGCATTGATGATACTGCCCTTCCCATATGGACCCCATGACGGTGTAAGAAGCACACGAAGTTGCAACTGAGACCATGCATCATACAGGTATTTCCCCCTCTTTCTCTACACCTGAGCATTTTATTAGTATGTAAAAATTTGGGAGTCAAGCTTATTCCTGGCTTGCACTATTAAACTGATTTTCTTAGAAGTCTTAATAGTGTAATAATGATGGACTTGTCATACATGAGAGGCACCATATTAAAATCTAAAATGCCTGTGAAATGGGAAAAAAATGTTACAAGAGAATCGATTTTCCAGGTAACTTACCTAAAACTCCAGTTTCTTGTATTTTCTCTTCAGGTTTACCATCTTGTTTGTAGCCATTTCCTTCTTCAGCTTCACCATCACCCCACCATGATGGTTGCCCATACAATGGTGTACCCCGAGGCATGGCAGAAAGATCTATGTTAAACAAAATAGATGTGATCCACCAAACAAGAAGAATGAAAAGCAAAAACAAAAAACAAAAGTTCCTCTATAGACTGCACAACATAGGGGAAGCCATTAAAACTTAAAAACTGACCAGCAGGGTAAGTGAAACTGATGGGTTAAAAGGGGGAAAGTGAAATTGAAGGGTTAAATAGCTGCCAGCATGTAAGGTGGTCAGCTGTTAGGTTTAAATGGCTGTAACCCTTCAGTTTTGCTCCCCCGCCTTTGAAGCGGTCAGAAGCAAAACCAAATGGTTAAATGACTGCCAGCCATTTAACCGTTCCTGGGTGATCCCTCCCCTTTCTCTTGGCCCCGGCGAGCCATAGACAGGAGAATGGTGGAAGGGAAGTCTCTTCCAGGGTGGTCCCTGCCCCCTTTTTCCCAGCTGTGATGAGCCAAGGCTGGGAGAAAGGGGGAACTGAGCTCGCTGGACTGGCTCAGTTTGAGGTTTGGTTCATGGGCCACCCCTAACCCTGAGCTGCTCTTTTTAGGTTTGTGCCCATCGCTATTCTCTAATCTGATGTGTTAAATTTATTTTCATGGAACAGTATTTCACTTACCAAAATGCTTCCCGTTCATGTTCTCAGCAATCCTTACACCTGTGCTGTAATTTAAGCTGGTTGTATATAATATATGAAGTGTTCTATTTTTTTAAAAAATGAATCTTCATAACGAACTGTTTGCAGATTATCAGGTGTCCCAAGTGGGACATGAAACAGGTGTTCCATATGAATACAGAGTAATTAGCACCATTCACCTAAAGCTATAATTGCTAATTATCTGCAAGATTTTATATTCAAAAAGAAAGAGTGGCCATATTTTTCTGCTGCATTCTTTGAACCTTTGAAATATCTTGAAATATGTGTGGTACTTAGCATCTAATCTAAATGAAGTTTGCAGCGTCTCTGGATTTCATTTTAAGTTAGCAAATGACAGGATTTCCCATGAAATCCTAAAGAGACTCTTGTGCCCTCTCCCATTCCTTTCTGTTCTAAACATCTAGCCTGATTAAGAATGCTAGGCAACTTGAAAGCTTGCTGTCTACTGCAGGACAATATGGTCAGTTCAAAATAGGTATGACATTATTATTGTTTTTCCCTCCTATTTCTTTCTAATGGATAAGTTCAGCTACTTAAGACCAGTGCTTAGTTACCCTACCCTACCCACAATTTTGAACACATGATTAAAGGCATATGGATAGACATATATGTGCAAAAGAATGAGTATATAACAGAGGTCTTTCAAGAAATGTACAAAGAAGAAAAAAGTATATTGGTGGGAGATGCCCTTGTTAAAGATTGTTAAATTAAAATGTAATTTCTAAATTTATCTTTGTTTTGCAGAATACTGTTTTTAAATGCTATGATATTGTTTTCTGAGAATACATCAATTAAAATTCAAAGAATGGTGTGTTCTATGTATTTGCCCAACCAAGAGAGGGGATACAATTTTCACATAAGAAATCATCTCTGCAGCTGATCTGAAACAAATGAAATTAAGAAAACAGTGTTGCACTTACTTGTAACTGTTGTTCATCTAGTTGTCTCTGTGCAAGCACACATGGGACTGTGCACACAGACAAGCCAGCCACGGAAGCTCTTTAGCTAGGCTAGTAACAGAGCTAGAGGGACCCCTCCAAATCAGAGCCCTTCAGCCCGTTTTCCCACCTAATGGTCACATACTCTGGGGAGGGGCCCTTCTCCTTCCCTCAGTTCTCCTTGGCCATTGTTATGAGTCAAGGAGCTCACTGTGGGGTAGGAGGGAGGGATGTGTGCCTGCATAGAAACAACAAGATGAACAACAGTTACAGGTAAGTGCAACACTGTTTTCATTGTCGTTGTTCTATGTAGTCCCACATGGGAGACTAGCAAGCTAGTTTACCAGGTGGTAGGGTGAGCAATTTACTGGAAGACTGAATGTAGAACCACTATCCCCACTGATGTCTCCCTTCTTGTATTAATGTCCACAGAACAGTGCTTAACCAAAGTGTCTGCAGATGACCAGGTTGCTGCCCTGCAAATATCAGCTAACAGAATGCCTCGTTGAAAGGCAGTGGATGATGCTTGAGCCCTTGTGGAGTGTGCCTATACCTTTAAAGTCCACTGCACTGATACCAGTTCGTAGGCTTTTGTTAATAGTAGAGATAAACCACTTAGACACCCTTTGAGCAGTCACAGCTTTTCCCTTAGAGGGCCAGCAAAGCAGAGAAACAGTTGTGGAACCTTTTTGAATGTACTTGTTCTCTTTAAATATAATAACAGGACATGTTTTACATCTAATGTGTGCAGCTGTCTTTCAGCTGCAGATGATGAGAGCAGAAAAAAGGTGGGAAAAGTCCTGTCTCAAGTGGAATCTAGAAATCACTTTCAGTAAAAAGTGAAAGCTGAGTCTTAATACCACTTTTTGGTTGTGAAATTTAAAAAAGGGTAGTCAGTCCTAAGGGCTGTAATTTCTCCTACCCTCCTGGCAGATGTAATGGCTACTAGAAAGGACACCTTGAAGGAAAGGTTTTCAAGGCAGCAGGTGGCTAAAGGCTCAAATGGAGGTTGCATTAATTGAGTTAGTACTAGGGAAAGGGACCACTGAGATATAATGGGTGTCCTAGGAGGGTACAGATTGTTAAGGCCCTTGAGGAACCTCTTTGAAACCTCATATGAGAGGACAGATTTCCCTTCTACTAGAGCATGAAAGGCAGAGATTGCTGCTAAATGGACTTTAACAGAAGATGCTGATAAACCTGTGCTCTTTAATGACAGTAAATATCCAAAACCAGTGACAGTGGACAATTAGTAGGGGAGAAATCTTTGTCTTCCAACCAAAGGGTGACACATTTCAATTTATACAGATAGGAGAACCTAGTTGAAGGTTCGCGAGCACTGACAGGATCTGACCTCACTGACTCAGAGAAGGGTTCCTAAGATTAGTCTCTGACTAATTTGGCCACCACTCTCCCTCTCAAAGGAATAGGAGGTAAAGCGTAAAATAAGGCCTAATTCCAAACTAGTTGCAAAGCATCCCCTAGGGAGAGTGGATCTAGACCTACTCTTGAGCAAAAGAGGGTTTTTTTGGTATTGAGCCTTGTGGCAAATAGGTCTACCAGTTAGACCTATTAATAGAGAGCCAGTTTGGTGTAGTGGTTAAGTGTGCGGACTCTAATCTGGGAGAGCCAGGTTTGATTCCCCACTCCTCCACTTGCACCTGCTGGATGACCTTGGGCAAGCCACAGCTCTGTACTGGCTGTTCTCTCAAGGGCAGTTCTCTCAGAGCTCTCTCAGCCCCACATACCTCACAGGGTGTCTGTTGTGGGAGGGGAAGGAAAAGGAGTTTGTAAGCCACTCTGAGACTCCAAGTGAGTGAAGGGTGGGTTATAAATCCAATCTTCTTCTACCATTGGGGAGCCCGCTGTGCAAAGATGTAATCCTCGTGTATGGACCATTCAGGCGCGAGTTCCCCTAATCTGCTGAGTAAATCTGCTGAGTAAATCTGCTGTGATATTTTCCAAACCAGCAATGTGGATGGCCTGAAGGAACTTTTTGGTTCATAATTGCCCATTCCCAAGTGGCAGTGGCCTCCTGGCATAAAGGCAGGGAAGTTGTACTCCTCCCCCCGCTTGCCAATATAAAACACAGCTGAGGTGTTGTCTGTCTTAATTTGGACCACATTCCCACATAGAAGAGCTGCAAAGGAGTTAAAGGCAAAACAAATACTTCTCAGAGGTTAATATATAGTCCTCACTCAGCCTCAGACCATGTGCCTCTGACACACCTATCCCTACAATGAGTATCCCAATGTGAAAGGGAAGCATCCATTGTTATTGTGATATGTGGGGAAAGGAACCGAAAGCAGCAAGTTAGAATCAATGATCCACCATTGTAACTCCCTTATCACCATCCTTGGAATGGAGAAACACTGTTTCTGAGAATGAAGACAGTGGTTAAAAACCCGTATAAACCAGTTCTGTAGAGGCTGCATCCTGAGATGGGCAAAGGCAACTGCAAAGGTGGTGGAAGCCATTAAGCCCAAGAGTCTCTGAATAGTAATAGCCCTTTGAAACCAATTTGAGATAAACCGATTGGCCAGAGGGAACCAGGTTTCTTTCTTCCAATTAATTCATAAACCCAACTTCTGGCATATCTCCAGGGCTAATGACAATTTTGTCTGTAACTCAAGTTTACTTAAAAATCGAGGTGCAGTGGACAAACCAAAAGGAAGGACTGTGTACTCGTATGGAACTCCTTGAAATTTAAAATGTAAGTATTTCCTATGCTCAGGATGAATGGAAATGTGAAAATATGAATCCTGGAGGACCAAGACAGCGAACCAATCTCCTGGATCGAGCAACTGTGACACCAAGATCAGGGAGACCATTCTGAATTTATGAACCCTGAGGAAGAGATTGAGACCCCTTAGCGTGTAGGGCATAAGCCACTACCTTTTTAAAAATAAGGCATAAACCACCATCTTTTTTATTGACTGGGAAAAACCTGGAATAATAAACAAATAAAGGATCATTGGGCGTTAAACCCTGAACTACACCCTTTTCTAAAAGGGCATTCAACTCTGAAGGCAACTCAGGAAAAAACATTATCATTGGTCTGATCAACTGCTGCTAATGGTGGTAACTGAGCAAATTCAAGGCAGTATTCCCTCTCAATAATAGTCAAGACCCAGGAATCTGAAGTAATTTTAAGCCATTCTGGCAAAAATTTGGTCAAACTGTCCTGTAAAGAGTGGTTGGCTGTGATGCCAAAGGCTGATACTGAGAAAGAAGGTGTGGAGGCTTACATCGGGTCTTTGGAAGGGTGCTGAGCAGGACTGGGCTTGGGTCTCAAATGAGATCTATGCTGAGCTTGCCGGGGAGGTTGGGAGGAAGATCTCTGATGAGGATACTGATACCCAGTTGTTGGTAGGGGAACTAAAAACCCTGGTAAGAGGATTGGAATCTTGAGTGGTATTTGGGCCTGCAGGAAGAGGTTAGGGTGAGGGTTATCCCAAACGATTAGGCCATTTGAGGATTTTTCTTAATCTGTTGTAGAACCTCACTGGTCTTAGATGAGAACAAGAAGAAAAGAGATTGGATTTATACCCTGCCCTTCACTACCCAAAAGAGTCTCACAGCAATTTACAATCCTTTTTCCTTCCCCTCCGCACAACAGATACTTTGTGAAGTAGGTGGGGCTGCAACAGCTCTCTTGAGAACTGCCCTTGAGAGAACAGCTCTGAAAGACCTTATGACTGACCCAAGGTCACAGCTGCATGTGGAGGAGTGGGAAATCAAACATGGTTCTTCCAGATTAGAGTCCGTGTTCCTAACCACTACACCAAACTGGCTCTCCACTGATGAGCTTTCAAAAGGTAAGTCCTCTACATGAGCAGATGTCTCTGGCAGGAGAGCTGTTGATCGTAGCCAGGCATGCCTCCTCAAAATTATGGAGGAGGCCATAGTGTGCACTGAAGCATCAGCTGAATGTCTGCCAGCATTCAACTGTTGTTTAGATAGCCTGACGATTTCTGTTTGGATAACTTTGGCAAGATTTCTTGTTATCAGAAAGTTGTTCTAGATAAGGGGTGATCTCCTCCCATAGAAAGAATTGGTAAGAACTGGTAAGTTGCCATAATAGCTTGGTAATTTGCTATCCTGCACAGAAGACAGATGGAGTGCTCATCCACACAAGTCATCTTTGTCAAGCAATAGGAACATTTTTGAATAGAGACTTTTTTCTTTTGCAAAAAGACAAAGCTAACTATCAACATTCTTTTCAAGGCAGCGGCAAAGACAGAACTGAGAGAGAGGGGCCATTAGGGAGAGCACGTAACCGTTAGGTGGGAAAATGGCCCAACTAGGATGGACCCTCTTGCTCTGTTACTAGGCTAGCTAAAAATCTTATGGTGGCTGAACTGTGCGCATGCGCAGTCCCATGTGGGACTGCACAGAACAACAGTGATGAATTACATTTTCTTGCTGTTGTAAGCCTTGTATTTTTATCTCTTGTGGTTTACAGCCTGAAACCTATTTTTATTATTCTAGATCTGATAAAAACAGCTCTCGCAGTGCTTAATTTCTATTTTAAAATTATATGTTGGTATACTAGTCTGCTAAAGAAAATCCCTTTGACCTATAACAGACAATTCATTCTGTTCATAGTGTTAATGCCACAGCAATTGTGGAGCTGAACCATGGTGATGCCCAGCAGAAATTAAAATTTAGCAGTGTGTTTTTCTTTTCATTTCAGAGAAGTACAACCAGTTTTCACACATCTGAGATTCACTAATCACCCTCAACACCTTTTTCTCCTCTAAAATCCCCCAATGGCACATGAACAACCAAAGGTACTCTGTACCATGTTGGGCCAATGGTCCATCTAGTTTAATCAGAAGACAATACTGAGCTTGATGGACACGGGTCTGACATAATAAAGAGCAACAGCTTTCCAGTGTCTCTGGCAGAAAAGTGTAATCTCAAGACTCTATTACAACCTTGATACCAGTGCTTCTTTTCTGATTCAATGACAAGCTGTTTTAGAAATAGTGCTACCACAGAACACTTCACAAAGGAGGGATTTATATGTTCCCTTTTTCTCAATGTCTGACAAATTTACTTCTATACACCATGCCTCATTTTAAAAAGTTGCCACAAGGCTTGATCTTTAATATTTTACTGCTAGTCATATTCTGTTTCATTGCTTATTTTCATATTGTAGATCACACTGGGAGTTGTAGGCTGAGAACTGCAGTTCAGAAGATATACAACTATCATTTCGATTCCCACCAACACTGCAAAGAAGATAGAGCAGTACATTGTTATGGGTTGTTGTGGACGACATTTTCTGGATAAAGTGTATGTCTTTATGGGTACTGGGTCTTTTCAGCCCTCCCTGTAACCACTCTTCTTAAGATCAGTAATGTTTCAAAACAGGTACATGGGAGAGTTTGAATTTTCAGTGTCTTATCAGTCTATAACCCTTGCTGACTCAGTTAAAAGTTGTGGGTTAGGGGTGTGCATTTGGATCTACCTGAGCCAAAAATCTAACCAAAAAATACCTTATCAGTATTTTTCAAGTAGATTTCAGCATTCCAAATGTATCCCAGTTTTCTTGGATTAAAAAAATCCTGAAAAAATCCCATATATATTCAGGAATTACCGGGCAGATCCGAAAACAGCAGAGAAGGTGGAGCTGATTGCTCATATCTCACAAGCTGTTTGTTGGGCTTCTACTGCAGTCCTTTTAAAGTTTAAAGGGACTGCAGAAGACAGCCTGAAGATGAGCTGTGCCGGTGGGGAGCAGACTGTTCCTGCCGGCTCGGCTTGAGGATGGTTTCTCATGCAGCCCAGTTTAAAACAGGCTGCTAAAAAAGCCAGCCCCAAGATTTGCTGAGCTACCAGGAACAGACTGCTCCCCACAGGCTTGGCTTTGTGCTGGCTTCTCCTGCAGACTGGTTTAAACCAGGCTGGAGGAGAACCGAGCCCACCCAGGATCTTCTGTGCCGCATGGAACAATGTGCTCTGTATGGTACAGCAGCTCCTGGGCTCACTTCTCCTACAGCCTGGTTTAAAACAGAGCAGGAGAAGCAAGCCCAGCCAGGACCTCCTTTGCCACATGGAGCACATTGCTCCTGGTGGCAAAGCAGTTCCTGGAGCTTGGTTCTCCTGCAGCCTGGTTTAAACTGCAAGAGAAGTGAGCCCAGCCACGACCTTCTGTGCTGCTGGGAGCAATGTGCTGTATGCGGCACATCAGCTCCTGGGACTTGTTACTCCTGCAGTCCAGTTTAAAATAGACTGCAGGAGCCCAGCTAATACCTCCCTTTGTGTGCATGGAGCACAATGCCCCCAGAAGCACAGCAGCTCCTGGAGCTCGCTTCTCTTGCAACCTGGTTTAAATCTGGAATTTTTTTCAGGTCCAATAAATCAGAACCGAAAAATTCCGGTTAAAAAAATATCGCACACCCCTAACATGGTGTTATACTCAATCCAGCTTTATTACTGGAGAAGCAAGTTAATGCAACTGCAAAAATGCTTTCTACCAACTCAACCTAGTCCATAAGATGGCCCCTTACTTTGATATGGCTGACCTGGCTGCATGGATTCATGCTGCAGCAACATCAGTACTAGACTACTGTAATGCACTGTACATTGGTCTAACCTCAAAATCAACTTGGAAACTCCAACTGTTCCAAAATGCCATGGCTCGGCTATTAGTGGGAGCTAGATGGACCATGCATACGAATCCCATTCTGCAAACACCCCAGCATGAGAGCCAGTGTGGTATGGTTGTAAGGGTGGCAGGCTCTAATCTGGAGAACCAGGTTTGACTCCCCACTCCTCTGCATGAAGCCTGCTGGGTGACCTTGGGCCAGCCACAGTTCTTTCAGAACTTTCTCAGCCCCACATCCCTCATAAGGTGCCTGTTGTGAGGAGAGGAAGGGGATATGACTGTAAACCACTTTGAGTCTCCTTTAGAAAAAAGCAAGGTATAAAAACCTCTTATTCTTTCATTGGCTGTCCATTTGTTACCAAGCTCAGTCTGGCTATCACATACAAAGCCCTTCATGGCCTAGGGCCCTCTTATTTGCTGGATCATCTCTCCCCCTATGCTCTGCCATGACAACTTAGCTCATGTCACCAGGTGCTTCTGTGGATGCCAGCCTGCAAATAGGCAGAATCAACAACTGCCCATACATGTGCCTTTTCCCTTGTGGTGCCCACCTGAGGATGTCAGGAAAGCTCCCACTCTTCTGGCTTTCTGCAAACTATGCAAAACTGAATTATTCAAGAGAGCTGTTCTGTGCAGGTAACAGTGGTACGCTGTACAAAATGGTTTACAAACTTATTTAGATAAATGATTAGGGACTGTGATCTCTACTGCTGTGTATAGTTTACTGTAAGTAGGCTCCTATTATGTAATTTCTGGACTGCTTAATGTGTCATGTTGATACTTATGCTATGCTTCAGTTCTTTCTGATGGTTCCAGACTGCAAATATCCTAATGCATTGGTTAGTATTATATTTTAAAATGTTTTAAATTGTTTTATTCTGATCGGGCACTGTGTGCCACACCGTAAGCCACCCTGAGCCCGCTTGCGGGGAGGGTGGAGTAATATGTGAAATAATAAATAAATAAATAAATAATTGGATGTCCCCTTTTGTTGACTGCACTGCTCACTATATGTAATCTGCCTTGAGTCCCTGAGAGAAAAGCAGACCATAAATAGCATAAAATGGAACATAGGATTACAGGAAAGGTGTTTTTAGTGGTAATGCAATACATATAGGAAAATATCATGGAGAACAGGCAATAAGACAAGCTTGTTTAATCTATTTCTAAAGTAATAAGGGGCAGAGAAAAACAAGTCCTTAAAAACTACAGCCAATTACCACTATTATTGGATTTCTAAACATATATATTGAATGCATTTTAGTATTTGTTTTGCTTTGTTTAGGCATTGCATAATTTTCAGTACAATTAAATGCCTGCATAAAAATGGGAAGTTCTTCATTTCTCTCACCTGTAGATTTATCTTCAGATTTTAGTGTCTCTACAGCTTTGTGGTGCACTTCAGGAATGGCATCTTGTACCTTTGGCTCTGCAACTTTGGCACTAAATTGCTTTGAACCTTCTGCCTCTGACGCCTTTTGGGATAACTGAAGTTGACTTGTAAATTTCTCATGCTAAAGAAATGCCGCCAAACAAAGTTAAAAAAAATTGAAGTTAGGAAGCTTTAATAAAATAATCTTAATATTAAAACTTTCAAGAAAAATGTGCATTTGGGTAATTCATTTCTACGGAAAAGAGAATCAGCATATACTATTTGCCCCAAAGCAAGATAACTCCACCTAACAAAAGGTTGTAGATAGGGATGGGCATGAACCAGGAAAATAGAGGTTTGTCCCTGTTTGTGGTTTGTGGAGTTTCATGAACCAGAAACCACCAAGAACCTTCCTGTTTAACAAACCAGTTCATGGTCCGTGAGGTTCGTGGCATGGTAGAATGCCCCCCCTGCAAGCTAGAGACACCAAACTCACAGCAAGTCTCCAGCTGACTCTCCTCTAACTGCTCCAAGTTTGGTGACAATTGGATTTAGGCGGCCTGAGTTACAGCCCCTCAAAGCAGGTGCCCCAGGAAAGTGCTCTCTCAATCAGGAGAGTGTTGAAAGGACCCCCTGCAAGCTAGAGACATCAAACTCACAGAGGACCTCCCCAGGATGCCCCTCTACCTGTCCTCCAAGTTTGGTGAGGATTGGCTGCAGAGGGTGAGTAGCAGCCCCCCAAAGCAGGTGCGAGTACTGCCCACCTCCTCATCAGAGACATTGCTGCTGCAGATGGAAATCATTTCCCTGTGGCCTGGGAAGATTTGGGGGGACAGAAATGCTTGAGGGGACAGAAATGATGGGGAGGCAGATATGGATGGGGGAGACTGGAAGCAATGATTCTGGGGGGAGCAGAAATCATGAGGAAGCACACGTGGACAGGGAGGCTGGAAGCGATGATTCTTGGATGGACGGAAATCATGAAGAGGTGGATATGGGGAAAGGAGGGGGGACAGGAGTCCTGGATCTTAACTCCTCAAGGTTCAGAGAGATGTTGCCCAGCAGGGGTAGTTTGATAGTATTTTACTGTATTTAACTGTATCTTTGAATTGTTTGTAAGCCACCCTGAGCCCACCTTGGCAGAGAGAGTGGAATATAAATCAAATAAATCAGATCAAATCATCCACCAGGACCAGGTCTAGGCATAAGCGAAGAGCTGAGGATGTCTCCCAGGTGGGAGAACCCCTGTTCACTCTGGACCCTGGGGGGGGGGGTGGGAAGGAGAGGAGGCTTATGGCCACACAGAACAGGTCAGGCCAGATGGCATCCTTGCGTGACCAGTATTCCAGTGGACTGGAATCAGCAGGCTTGGGGGGCTCAGCAAGGTATTCACTATTACCTCTGCTGAGTCCTCCACTAGGGCACACCTGGCCTCCCCAATGCTGCTGACTTCCCAGCAAACCACTGAGGACCACTACTAGGGGGGATCCTTCCTGTTGGGGCTCTTGTGGGCTAAGGTGCCAGGCAGCTGCTCCTCCTTCTCCTCTGGTTCCCCCCCAGCTTCTTCCATCCCCTGTTACCTCTGGCCACATCAGTTGGCCTGCAGCCTCCACACTTCTCTGCAGAAGTGCTGCCTCCATTGCAGGAGCTCCATGTTACAGAGAACAATGTTGCCTTTTATATGAGAATCATAAATGCAGGCCATTTTGTACACCCCCTCCTTGCAGTGAGGATGCAACTTGGTGGCCATGCCCACCTGCAACCTCTCTGTCAAGACTCCAACCCTCAGGAGAAGAGCTGCCCCCTGCTCCACTGCAGAGGGCAGCACCCGGTCCAGCTCGCAGAACAGGGACATGAATGCCCCAGGCTGGCCATATAGGAGCAGAAGATATCAGTGGTGTCCTGGAATGACTTCAGGACATGCACCATTTGGGAGAGTGTCAGCTACACACTGGAGCTGATGCTGAGCTCCTGCCCCCATGCAGGATGGGCAGCGAGGTAATGACATTCTGCACTGCACTCTTCTGCTCCACTAGATGCACAATCATTGTGTAGGTGGAGTTCCATGGGGCAGGCATTCCTGTATGAGCCGGTGTTCGAGCGCCCCCCTCCACCTGCCCCTCATGCAGCCATCAGGCAGACTTCACACTGTGAGAGAGGTGGGCAGGATTCCAAGAAGGGGTGTGTCTCCACTGTGGCTGTGTCCCAGGTGGGCTTGACAGTGCTCCCCAGCCCAACTCCCTCACCAACAGGCAGATGATGGCCTTGAGGAGCACAGCCTTAACTGCCGCCAGTATGTTGGTGCTGACATTCGTGACTATGTAGCCACAGATGATGTCACCCACACCCACCCACTCCCTCTGGCTAGTATGGATTGCAGCAGCAATGTTCTTCATCATATGGTCTGCATCCATCCTCTGAGTATGGCTTAGAACCACTTTGTAGCCCAGCGGCAGTACAGTCCCCTCCTCTTGTGGCCCTGGTCTTGCCCTGGCAAACCAGAAGTCCTCTGGTTGCGTCAGTGGGTGGGAAGGGAGAGGGAGCCATGCTGCTGGCTGCTTCACATGTCTGCCATGAAGTACATGGTCTGCCCGCGCATTCTGGACAGCTTGGCCTAGACCATCTCCACTGCAGAACAATGCATAGAGGGCAAAGGGTCCTCAGTGAGGGGATGGAATACCATGGAGCAAAGAAGCGCAGAAGCCAGCAAAAGACCACATCCTCCATGATGGACAAAGGTTGGCCATCCACTGCAATCATCTCACCGACGTGATTGCTTCCTGCACCTTTCCCCTAGCTCTTTTGCTCAGCTGCATCAGCGTCCCCATGGGAATGACCTCCTGGAGGGTGGCCTGCCTGCACCTGGAGGTTCCACTCCCACCCACAGCATCTTCAGTGTGAGTCTTTTTGCTTGCAGGGGCCTACCCTTTCCCCTTCCTTCCCCCTGCCAAGACAAAGCAGCACTCTTCTTCCCCCTTCTGGATGCCACTCTTGGCTCTGGAGGCAACTGACTTTGTTGTGCCCTTTGCAGGTGCCAACAGAGGGTAGAGGATGATAAGTGGTGGAGGTCTGAGCCCTCCCGGATCTGAGGTTGCATACCTGGCTCTCTGCCACACAGAGGTCATTGTGAAAGTGTGGAATTGTTCCCAAACTGTGGCCTGGAAATGGGGACCAAAATTGGGGTAGGCTGGAGGCTTAGCCATTGCAGTGTGGTGCTGGATTGGGAGGACTCACGGAGGGGTGGACGCAAGCAGCACCAAGGAGGGGTTGGTTTCCCCACCACCCCTTAATTCACCACTGTCAGATTCCTCCTCTGCAAACAGTTTTATCAACTACTCTGGTTTTGGCAGCTCTAATAGTTCTTCTGCCCCCAAGTCAATCCCCAAGAATACATCGGATAAAAGAGGCTCTACCTCTGAGCCCCCTGGTGACACCCCAGAACAGCTGGGCACTAGTGAGTTCCTCAGCTGAGGAACCCACTGGCTCAGCCACTCTGCCTGGCTGTGGCAGAGGGACAGGTGCCTGAGAGCCCTGAAGCACCAACACTGTTCACAGTACTCCTTCCCTCTCTGCCTCAAACAGTTAACTCCCTCTATGCCTAACTGCCTGCTGCCAAGTAAAACGAGCTGTGTGAGAGTTGTGTGTATATATCCATTCTGCTCCCACAGAGCAGAACAGGAGCTCTCTTGTTGGCAGCCAGAGCTGCCTGTCAAGCTCTGGAGGGCCACTATAGGTGTTTCCAGGGCTGCAAAAGTGCTGCAGAAGTCCACCCTCCTGGTTGCCTGGGTAATTAATTCATTGGCACCAGCATGTCTGGCTCATGAACTGCTGCCATGAACCTCAGTTAAAAACAAGGCAGTTCATGGGAGATGCGATCTCATGAACCGAGGCCTCATGAACCGTGAACCAGCCATGTTCGTGATGGAATTAGGTTCATGCCGAGGTTTGTGCCCATCCCTAGTTACAGACAAGAGGTTTACTGCCAAATTTGTCTCTATGTGAATTTAAGATGAACACCTCTTTTTCTTGATGGCACACACTGGGTAAAACCCCTCAACAATCTAGTCTTTCAGGTAAATAGGATAATTAGGGTTGGTTTACTAGTTATCAGCTCACACGTGTCTTGAGAAGCATGTATGTGGCAGCACTATGTTCTCTACTGGAGGCTGTTAATGCAGCTTCCACGATTTGCATCCTCATAGGGCCCATGTACTGCCTCTGAACAGAAATACAATACCAGCTCAGACAAACTAAGCTTATGTATTAAATACCTCTTGGCTATCAGCATTGTAGCAGCAGTCCCCCATATTCCCTATGTGTTTGCATGGTGGCTACAGTATTACTTCCTTAATACTGTGCAATGTTCTTAGAAACAGAACGCTGCTTGAAACAGTGCTACCAGAGATGTATGTGATCAATGTTCTAATGAAGATGTGCTTACAGATGGGTCCTGACCCATTGGAGGGAAGGCTCCCTGGGGCCTCAGCCTGGGAAGAGATAGGGATTCCACATTCTACCCTAGTCCTTCGCTTCCCTGAAGGTTGCTCCTTTCCCCTCTCTCTTGACACCTGAGGAACAGAGCTTGGGAACTTGAGTAACCCCAAATACTCTATGTGTTTCTGGGAAACATCATAAGATACCCCAAGGCCATTGCCATGGCAACTGCCCCAATATGAGGAGTAGCTTGGCTTGGCCACCCACCCAGGAGCTCAGCTAGTCCTCTTGGGCCTAAACAACTGATTGGTGCTAGATTCCCCTGCTCTCTTCTCCAGCTGGCTCATGGCACACACCATGCCCCCCAGGACAGCAGCAGATTACAGATGTGCCTTCTTCAACTCTGATCATGCCATGGAGCTATCACCCAGTTCTCTCTCACATCCAGAATAGAGAGCAGGAAATGGTGCTACAGAAAGTATCACACTCCCAAAAATATAAATGTATTTACCTTAAGTGCTTCTTCAGGGACTCTCATCTCTCCTCTGACTACAGTAAAAAGATTAGTATGTATAATGTGATAAGGAAAGTAATGATAACTAGCTCCATTGGAGATGTCACTAATTCTTTTTGTTAAAAACATTTTTGGAGAAAATGTTACAACAGTTTCAATTTTTTACAAGATACCATAATGCAGTCTCCATTTATGATATCATAGCTATGGCAGTTAAATAAGGAATATACATTAGTAAAACAACATATGCAAAGCTACATCACATTTTTTTTCATTTAAACTACACTAGAAGATTCTCCCTCAACAGCCAACTGTTAACATCAGTGTGACAGTTCTGTTTGACTAGCGTATGCACCTGCCTTTCAATCTGAATCAAGAAATTCATATGGTCTTTCGTATGTTAAGTAAAAGGCAATAGAACTCTGGCACCTTAGACATATAATTAGTCTTTACATGCAACAGAATGGAGGGAGGGATTAAAGGAAGTATAATTGTGTCATATTCTCTCTTATTGTGCTTCTTGTGTAACGTAAATAAAGGAATTTGCTGGGAATTAAATGTGCAAGCTCCAAATGTGAGAAGAAACAGTCTCACTTTTTGTAAGTGCCTCTTCTAAAATTACACTTTTGTTCTCCACATACAAAGGTGCTCTTAAGTTCTTTTAAAAATAGCTTTGATGAATTATTCTAACAACTGAGAATCTCCACTCCCATGTGAAACACTTCAAGTGCCTCAATTAACCGATAGCAAAAGCTTGACACTCATCAATTTCATTCAAGAGACCCAGGTTTGAATCACCATTCAGCCTTGGAAGCCAGCTGGGTGATCTTGGGCCACTCACAGTCATAGCCTAACCTACTTCACAGGTTTGTTGTGAGTAACATAAGGAGAAAGGGAAAATGTTAACCACTGGGAAGAAAAGTGGAGTATAAATAAAGTAAATAAATGTTGCATGCATATGCTACTAAAGCAGTAAAGAGTGCAAACTCTTTGCTCTTTTTGGGGCTTCAAATGTGACACTTTATACTAAACAAATTGTTCATCTCTGTTTTCACATGAAACACACAAGGAACAAAGCAATATCTATTGCCCATTTTAAAAAGTGCAGCTCCCAACAATCAGCACTTCCAACAACACTGACAAGATAATTAAGATTAGATTTACACTGAACAATTTCTAAAGAGACTACCCAAGTCAGTATGCAGATTTAAGAACAGTGTCAAATGCTACTATATATTACCAACAAAGGAAGCCAGCAGCAAAAAAGTTAAAGTAAGAAGGATATCATATCCAAATCTCAGTTTATCATCAAGTTTTAAGGTTATGTAGGTTTGTTCAGGAATCCTCACATCATTCACAAATGTCTGGGGAGGGAAAACACAACAGTATTAAGATTATCTAGGGGTACAGAAACTCTCCATATGAATGTAGTTTTCTTCAGACATGCACAGAATGATTTTATTCAGTTGGTGAAGATAACATTCTATCTTACTCACACAAGTAAAAAATTAAGGAAGTTACATTATTGGATCTAGGTCATGGGACAGAGATGGCGCTGGTCGCCCTCATGGACGACCTCCAACGGCATCTGGATCGGGGCAGAACAGCGGTGCTGGTGTTGTTAGATCTGACGGCTGCATTCGATACAGTCGACCACCAGTTACTGATCCTCCGCCTCGCCGACATGGGGGTTCAGGGGCTTGCCTTGCAGTGGCTTGTCTCCTTCCTCCAAGGTCGGGGACAGAGAGTGGCGCTGGGGCAGCAGATGTCCCAGAAGCACCCGCTGGTATGCGGTGTGCCACAAGGGGCAGTGCTATCTCCAATGCTGTTTAACATTTATATGCGCCCTCTTGCCCAGATTGCCCGGAGGCACAGGCTAGGTTGTCACCAGGATGCTGATGACACCCAGATGTATCTGTTGATGGGCGGCCGGTCTGGAGCCACCCCATATGACCTGGAGCGGGCGTTTCAGAACATGGCAGGCTGGCTTAGGCTGAGCTGACTGAAATTGAATCCAACGAAGACGGAGGTCCTGTGCCTGAGTCGGAGTGGACCGGAGGTAGGGATCCCACTACCAGCCTTTGGGGGGGTGCCATTGGTGCCAGCACTGAGGGTCCAGAGTTTGGGAGTGCTCCTGGATGCCTCCTTAACTATGGAGGCCCAGGTAGCAGCCACTGCCAAAGCAGCCTTTTACCACCTACGGCTGATTAGGCAGTTGGTTCCCTTCCTCGAACACAATGACCTGGTAACAGTGATCCATGCAATGGTCACCTTGAGGTTAGACTACTGTAACGCTCTCTACATGGGGCTGCCCTTGACTCAGCTCCAGAGGCTGCAGCTAGTGCAGAATGCCGCAGCCAGGCTGCTGATGGGCCTCTTGGTGAGGGACCACGTCCAGCCTGTGCTGAGAGCGCTGCACTGGCTGCCTATAGCGTACCGGATCCGGTTTAAGGTGCTGGTTTTAACCTTTAAAGCCCTATATGGTCTGGGGCCTGCCTACCTAAGGGACCACCTTTCCCCGTATACACCCCAGAAAGCACTGCAGTCAGGCACTCAACATCGTCTGACCCTCCCTGGCCCGAGGGAGGCCAGGTTGGCAACCACCAGGAATAGGTCCTTCTTGGTGGCAGCTCCCTACTGGTGGAATGAGCTCCCAGAGAACATCAGGGCCCTGCGGGACCTTTTGCAGTTCCGCAGGGCCTGCAAAGCGGAGCTCTTCCGCCAGGCTTTTGGAGCCACTGCCGGGGGGAATGGCCTTTAGCAGGCAGCTGGTGAGTCGCTTGTCTGGTACATCTGTGGTGGAAGCCCCCTGGCCTGAAATATGTAGGATGCTGTTTCTGGTGTTAGTTTTTGTATCGCTGCCATCTGTTATGATTTTATTGTGTAGCTGCATATTTTTGATCTGATTTTAACCTTTGTATGTTGCTGATTTTATGTTGTTAGCCGCCTAGAGCCGGCTTGTGCTGGCTAGGTGGGATATAAGTCTAAACAAATAAATAAATAAATAGATTTACTGTTGACATCTTAGTTGTTTTATTGGTCTGCTTCTAGCCTGAGAACTATATATATATATATGTGTGTGTGTGTGTGTGTATATACACACACACACACATTATACATATATATTTTATATATATATAGAATGTTCAGTGTGTATTTTATGATACTTATACCCTACCTTGTTTTAATAGCAACATTTTAGTGGCTTGTTTTAGTGGGGTTTTTTTATTGTTGTAGTTGTAAAAAGACTTGAGCAGTTCTCTGAAAAAGTAGCACATAAAATTATCTAAATAAATGAAATAATATGGCCTACACCTCATGAGTACCATTTATAACACTCCAGTTAAGGAAATATGTAATCAACCTGTACAATATGAAGCTGCTCAAAAAATAGGTAGACATCTTTTCTAATATGTTTTCTTTCCTAATATGGATTGTATTATTTCCTCGCATTCCAATTGTAGTAGCCGATTCTAATATCAGCTAACTTCTCATATGCTTAAATTGTTAAACCTCTTATTGGCTCAAGAAAACAGCCAGCCATTGAGTTGTTTCAGTCACTACTGCCTGAAGAAAATGGATACTTTTAAAGAAAGATTCATTTTAACTGACACAGTAGTTGTTCAGGCAAAGACTTGATTAATTTAAAGCTTCAACATGATAAATGTTTATAAGCTGCTGAAGTTTAACTTAATTATTTATCTGAACATACACTTTACAATGTAATTGAAATCGGATGCTGGTTGCCATGTATGGGATATTATATATTTCAATATCTGTTCATGAACTTGTATAACTCAGTAGTAAAGCCATGTTGATCAGGAGAAAAGCAGGCTATAAATAAAGTCAAACTTTTCATTGTATAACGGTGAAAAAGAAAAATATGAACCCTTCAACTTCAGACTATTATATTCCAGCAGGTACAGTATGCTGTATATGAACACTAGTATCTTCTCTAGACCTGGTCAAGCTTAAGTTTGTTTTTCAAACAGAAATGTTCAGAGAGCCATTTTTATAAATGGATTAGAACTGTAGTAGAATGGAACAGTGCAGAAAGGAACCTTTATAATGGAATACAATTGTAGACCACTGCAATGATGATTCTAGGTGCCTATTGCATTGTCTTCTGCCTCTGTAATTCCACTAAACCTCGCCTAGGCAGTCTTCTCATTCTCCAATCTTAGTATAATTGCATTGTTCATGGGATGTCTTATGCTGTGTGTTTGCATTTTTATTGTGTATTATGACTTGAGATTCAACAAGAAAGGGGTCTATAAGGTAAATAAATAAAGGGGAGGGGCTGTGGCTCAATGGTAGAGCATCTACTTGGCATGCAGAAGGTCTCAGGTTCAATCCTTGGCATTTCTATCTAAAAGGACCAGGCAGTAGGTGATGTGAAAGACCTCTGACTGACGCCCTGGAGAGCTGCTGCCTGGCTGAGTAGACAATATTGACCTTGATGGACCAACGGTCTGATTTAATATAAGGCAGCTTCATGTGTTCAAAACTTCATACCACTGAAGCCAGAAATAAGATGGCAGCTGAAACCTTAAGAATGAAAGCTCCTACTTGAGAATACACCCCCCACACACACAACAGTAGGGTAATTATTTTAACGTTGTTAGATCTTGGGCCAGCCACTCTTTCTCAGCCTAACAGATTTCACATGGCTATTGTTGTGAGGATAAAACAGTGTGCCTATGTGTTTATATATTTTATTTGTTTCAAATATTGTGTGTGCATGTTTTAAACTGTTTCATTGTTTGAAATATCCACCACCTTGAAGACCCTGAATCAGGTAGAAAGGTGGCAAAGAAAAGAAAAGAAAAAAGTAAAACAGAGGAGAGGAAAACAACATTATACACCTCTTCGGGGCCCAACTAAGGAGAAAAGCGGGATATAAATGTCTAAATAAATAAAACAAAATATTATCTTGATAGCAGATGGGAAGATATTTGAAAATGTTCTCACGCTAAGCTGTGCAGTCCTATGAGCAAAAATTCTACTTTGTGAGCTACTGGCATTAAAGTTGTGAACGAGCAATTTGGCTACGGCATAAATTAGTTTGTTCTGGAGCCATTCTTCCTGAGCTAAGACAAAAATGTATGAGCCAGAGGCTAAAACACTGTGAGCTAGCTCATGCCAAGTCATCTAACACTGGCTGAAGCTAGCACAATCTTATCCACTGCCCTGAAATTTTGTAATTTTGGATTATATCCAATGAACTGCAAGTAGAGCTCTGTTTATGGAATGGAACTTTCCTAGATGTGCCATTAGCAGATGATGGAAATGATGGCAATTTTATCGAATTCCCATTTCTCACTGTAACTCACCCCCCCCCCCCCAATACACAAAAGAGGTGGTGCATTTTGTTCATGAGGGTCCTCTTATTCTCAAGGGGCTCTTGGAGACAAACAACAGGATGTTGAAGGAAGGCAGAAAAAGATCTACTCCTCCAACTCCTTTTGTAAGCTTATCCACTTGATCCCTCCCATAACTGTACTTAGCTCAATGCTACTACGTGTCTCTTCTACAATCAGCATATTTATTAAAAGATTTAAGTTTGCCTACAAAATACAGCTGTAAGCAATTATAATCAAGCCCTTAAAAAAGATTCTCTCAAACAAAACAAACCTATAGGCCTTCCAAAAAGGTAGAAGGTAGAAGACACAGGGCCCACTGGTCTACTTTCAATGCAAAGGCTCAGAACAGCAATGGAAAATGCTCACAACCAGGTAGGAGAATATGCCACCAGCTGCAAAGGCATACAAACAAGAATTGACTAAACCAATACTTCTTGTATCACCTCTGGGTTTTATAAAAGGAACTTGAATTCTTGAAAATGAAATTGAAACATATTTAACTTACCCCGTTTAGACTGCCTAAATCCTTCACCAAGTGCTCATCAGTTGAGGGATCATAGTTGACTACCGCATGCTGTTTGTCCACGCTACGTGACTGAAACAGTTACAGTAAGAGTTGTATGTTTTAAAAGTTAAGTGATAGGTACTAATCATTTTAAAATATTTCAAAAAATCTGAACACAAAATTAAGAAAATTATAACCAGATTAGCAATGAAAGGGACATTTCAGGCAAAAGAGAGAGATAACCCATTTGCCCATAGCACCTGACACAGTAAAATTACTGAACAAATATTCATGCAACTGCAGCTGCTAAAATAATCTGTAGAGGTTATATGAATTCCAGGAAGCCCAATAAAGAAAACAGTGTTATGGACATATCTGAAGGAGATATTACTTTGACATCTAACTGTTCTTTATTTTATAATGGTAAGGTCAGAACTGTTGATTAGCTATCTTGACAGCTTTTGGAATCAAGTTTCAGACAATAATTGATTTAACAGAAAAAAGAGACTCTTCAAATATTTCTCTCATGGACAGAGAATGTAGTAAAGAGGATAAACATCAACTCCCTTTCTCTATTGTTTCAACTATGCAAAAACACTAAAGATATTACAATTTAAACAGTGTTAGTAACTCCAGGTTCTCTCTTCAGGTGATAATTTACAATATGATCCAAGGAAAATGAAGTTTTTCACTTCACCGATTAAATGAAAGGAACAGCAGTTATATAATTACACAATTGGGGATGGTTTCTTTTAGATACCTCAAATTCCAAATGAAAATCTACCACCACTAGGTGTTTGGATATAGCCAGAGGAAGAAGCTTCTATAGGACATGCTTGGGGAAAATGTGTGTGTGTGTGTGTTTGTGTACACACACACACACACACACACACACACACACACACACACTCTCACACTTTGCAAAACTATAATTTTTATTTCTCTGTATAAATAAACAAATCTGTAGATACTTATGGCCAACACATACAGAAAGACAAAGGGATATTTCATGCGTTCTGCCCACATGATCTGCATGCAAATGACAGAGCTGACAAAGTTTTTGTGCAACACATGTAAAACAAAGCTTAATTGTTAGCTCCAACTTCTACAGACATGCAGAAATTCAAGCCATCCAATACATACATATTTAACAGACACTTGTAACTACTATCACAAAGTTACATATTTTATAGCTACTGAAAAGAGCAAGATTGGTCAGTAACTAGGACTAGCATTGTGATGTTCATTTGAAAAAACCTGGAACAGAATTGCATGGAAATTATAGGCAGGCAGGCAGGAAGGAAAGCAGATAAACTGGGAAGACTGTAGGACAATTAGGAAGGTGCAATGAGTACACACACACAGTCCTGTGAAACTTGTGTTGCCCAGGTAAAGAGCAAAGAACCTCGACAAAAGTATTACAGACAAACCAGTAAGTGAGAGCCAATGGAAGCAAGGTTTGAAACACCTTTCTCACTTACACAGTGCCTACCACCCTCCATAACCTCTCTCTCTCAGGTTCAGGGTTACAAATAGGTCAGGCTGTCACATGTTGCTACCCTTTTTGTTTCTTTTAAAATATATATTTATTTATTTTATATTATTTATTTGATTTCTATCCCACCCTTCCCCGGAAGCGGGTTCAGGATGAGTCACAACAGTCATAGATAATATATAAAATAATGAAAACATTAAAACAATCGTTCATAAATAACAGTAAAATTTTAATAAAACCTAAAGATGGCAGCCTAATTCTGGGTGTTCAGGTGCCCCTTGAAAGAAGCTCGTATAGACAGCCATGACCATTTCATCTGTCAAGTCCTCTCTCACACACTCATAGGAGACTAGATAGATGATAGAGAGACAGATAGACACATACACACAGAGAGAGATCTCAGCCTGTGTGTGTGCATAGGATGTGCAGACAGAGGAGGTCTGACTCTTCTGCATCTCATCAGTTGCCTGCACTGTGATTTGGGGTGAGTTTTGCTCTTGCATCCTGCATTTCCTAATAAAATTGGTCATTGTTTATCCGAATTAATGATGCTGGCTAACAATTAGTCGCAAATGAACTATTTTGCTGCAATTAGTAACTGTAAATTAAGTACCACCCCACTGGTTTGGATATGGATTTATAATTCCATAAACTCTGCCCAGAGAGTTGCAACTCAGTTTGTGATAGTATGGGAAGGACTGCAGGCAGTGTACACCTTGATACAAAACAACAACGTTTATTTCTTTCACTGAGTCATGATCAAGCCCTAGAAGATAAATGTTGGTAATAAGTTCATACTTTAAACAGGTATTCTGGGTTATACTAGCAATAGACAAGGACATGAATGAGCAAAGGGGAGAAGTTGTGGAAAAAGATACGGCAGGCATACACTGTGAGACTGGAACAAATGAGCAGGATTCTATATTTTCCATGCAAATAGCATCCCCTTTGAGAAGCCGTCCAATAGTATCAAGGCAGTACATGTGCCTAGGGATGTACATTCAGATATTCCCAAGCCAAAATAATATCTGAAAAACAGCTTATCAGAATTTTCCAAGGTATATTTGGGTCTCCCAAATACATCTGGGATTTTTCAGGATACCAAAAAATGGGTCCCAAAAAATCCCAGAAACATCCAGGATTAACCAGGAATATGGGGAGACCCCATTTGTAGGCTTCCAGGACTATCCCCCACTCCCTGTGTTTCCATGTCTCCCAGGTCTTGGTATCAGCTTGACAGACAGCTTTTGGTAAGACACTGTGAGTTTCAAGTGTTTCTTTCTTTTTCTTTTTAAATTCGTTCTTTGGAGCTGGTTTATGTTGGGTTGGCCCTTTTTTTGTTGGATTCTCGCATTTTATGTAGGTTAGGCTTAGCAATAGCTTCCAGTAGTATTCCTACTGGGGGCGAGGGGAAACATTCTCAGATTTTATAGTTTTTTGTTTTCTTTTCTGCCATAGGGAACAATGGAGGACAGCTAGGACACCTTGTTCAGGGGCACATAGAACTGGACCCCTTGGTTCAATTCACTTGAACTGTGGGGGTTATTTAAAGGACAGGCACCAGCATCTCCCCTGCAATTTTGGTGCCAGTACCTTTAAAACCCTCAGCACCCCCCGAAAGATTTTCCATAGAGAATAATAGAGCCAAAAAATACTGGACCCTCCCAAAACACCCTGATCTGATTACCATACCAGTATTTGACACCTGGAAATACTGATACTTTCAGCTCCAATACATCTGGATCAGAAAATATCCCCATTTTTGTTGCACAGCCCCTACATGTGTCATCACACACACGAACAGAGGAAGTTGCTTGCCATGAACTAAATTATCATTATGAATGTTTATGACCAGGGAAACTTCGGCAGCAATAAGAAATTGCATAGCTTTTTGGGATAGCATCCTTGGAGGAGGGGGCAAAAACCAATGAAAATAATTATGGAGTTTCTAAATTTTTCAATTAGTATGATCCATAGTATGAAATGTTTGAACTGAGCCATCAGTTTGGATCCCACAGATGTGCTCAAACTTAAGCTTCCCTTGTCTCAAGAATCCTCTACTGAGGGATGAGGTTGGTCTCTGTAAACAAAATGTCTGGTGACACAGGGACTGCAATGAGAGAGGGGACCTGGGCAAGTTTGCCACACTGGTTCTAGTGTGAGCACAGCAAGCCTTGAGGCAAGTTGGCTTCACTTGCACGAAAAAGCAGTGGTCAGTTTTGCCCAATTCCACTTCCTCACTTTAGCATTCTATGTTGCATGGTCCTATGCAGAGGTTAAGGCACAACCTTGAACAGAGGTTTTGTTGGGGAATGGAAAAGATGAGTGCACAGAATTGAGACTAAAGAGTAACCAGCTGATCAAGAACAAGCTTTGAGACAACATTCAATTTTTTACTTGTAAAATTCCAAACAATTTCAATTCTTGCTAAAGTGAAATCTTGAAGGAGACACACATGTACACAGAATTAAAAGTATAACTTTCATGCAGACCTATCATTGAATAAAGCTACAACAGAAGACAAAGAAAAGTAATACTACTTAAAATATTTAAAAATATATCAACAATTCATTGTTTATCTGAACAATGAACAGCACGTGATACAGATTATAGTTAGCAAAATAACCAAGTGATCCTAGTTCTTTGAAGTTAGCATCGGACAATTTAATTATATGTGATTTATACTAATACTATGAATTAGTATACAGCAAGATGCTCAGAGCACACCCTAAGCAATTTGCAGTTATAGCAACTGCTATGTTCCCTGCAGTGCCCACAGAGATAAGATGACTTATATAAGAAATCTTTTTGATACAAGAAGCAATCAAATGCCCATGCAGAACAAGAATGCGTTAAAATACATATCTTCAATTTCTGAAGAATTTAAAAGCAAGTTTTAGTACACAAGTGCTAAATGAGGGCTGAAATTCAGTCCTATAAGGTTGGAGCCTGTAACTTTGTTCCATTAATGACAATGATTTTTATGGGGAAGAGTCCCTTGCATGGTGAAAGGCTCCATGCTCTGGAATAAAGTGCTGCAGCTACTGAAATGGAGCCAGAGGATCCATCATTACCTCCCAACGTGCAAGACTCATACATTTTGAGGTAAAAGCTATCAGAAATAAAAGCTACTGATCACGTCGTAACCATCTTCAACTGTTCATTTTAAATTCTGCTAAATATTCAGAGATTAGACACAAGTCACAAGATACATTAAAAGGTGAAATTCGTACCTTAAGATATTTATCATACAAGCAACTCTAAGACAACAACAGAGTGGTTTCCACAAAATGAGTCTGCAGTTGCAATTTCATACACTTTCTGCCTCTCCAGGAATTCCTCAAGAGACACTGTTTGACAGCAAAATATGCCTCGAATTCCTGTGGTAGGGGCAGCATACAGCAAGAAAGGGAGCTGGCCAAAACTGACAAACAGAGTAAGCTGACAGGAGAGTGTCTGGTTCAGAATGACATCCCCAAAGGGATGATGGGGTACACACTCAGTGTGGAACTGGTAGGTGTGCAGTAGAACATGATAGTAAAAATAGGCTTATAAAGGAGGGCTGTCTATACGCCAATGCCAGAAGTCTCAAAGCAAAGATGAGGGAGTTGGAGTGCTTGGTGCTAAATGGCAATTTAGATACAGTGGAGGTTTCAGAAACATAACAGAATGGGACACTTATCTATATAAACTATCAGTTGGTGGCTGTATGGATTTTCAGTATATTGTTAGCAGTATTTGGGATAAGACAACTGCCTTTAGGTTAGGATCAGGTTGCTGGGGAGGGGCGACTGAATACATGAAGTTAGACCTAGTCTACATTTTGTTTGCCCAAAGTGGTACTGCGGCTCATGGGAGATTTCCACTGATATCTTCAACCCCAAGCAGCAGGATTTCAGGGTGTTGCAGTGTGGAAGGGGAAGGTGCAGAAGTTCTGTTCCATATATGATCAACCCATAGAATTTACCAATGATGAAAAGCTGCAAGTGCTAGACTAACAGGACTAGGATTTCATAATGACTAATAAAATTAAAAATGGATACAATATCTAATTTTAAAATGTAGCAAATTGCAAAACAGGTCAGCTCTATGATGCTCTTGCAAAACTGCAAAACTGTACACATAAAAGCTTATGAAATAATTAAAGGCAATCATAATTGTTGCATTTTAGGGATCTTGAGAAGGTTTTGCTAATCCTCAGCGATGAGTGAGTATAACTAAAGAATCACAAGGCAGGTCTAAGTGCTCTACTCCAAAAGATGAAGAGTGTATAAAATAAATATGGGGGAAAAACCATGTGTAGATTGTATTTACTGAATCAGGTAAAGATGGGCAGGCTAAAGATGATTGAAACCACAGCAGAAGGCAAAGCAAGAAGGTGAGATTGTAAGGAAACATGGAGAGACAAGCTCCCAAAGGGGAGGGCCTGTGTCTCATAGGTACAACATATATTTTGCATGTATAAGATTGTGGGTTCAGTCTCTTCTGTCACCAGTTGAAATCCTCATATAACAGATGTTGGTGCTTTCCACAGGGAGACAGGTTTGTGCAGTTTCCCCACTGTTGATGCAGCTGCTGATACTGCACAGTGGCAACAAGGCTTCCACATGTCAGATTTCCCCACAATTGCCCTGTCTCAGTCTCCTGGCAGCAACCAATCCACCCCACCGCCCCCCAGAGCCACCAGTGTCTTTTCAGGTTTTTTTTTTTAATCATCAGGTGAATATTGTTATATCAGTATAACAATTTGTGTATAATTTTCTGTGAATTCCCAGCTTTCATTTTTTTTAAAGTCTCTAGGCTCTTGCCTGGTGAAGATATGCCTTTTCTTTTATATCTAAGGAATGGAAGCTGCTTGTTAGCCTGACTGCTCTCTTATTTATTAATATTTGGGGGAAATTAGCTCTTAAAAATATGCAGCCGGCTTTACAGGATCTTGCCAATGTATACAGAGGCGGTGCTAAACCGAGGCTTCTCAGGAACTGACATGAACTCAAGTTAAAGTATAAAAGATAAATTGTTTATAAATCTTTTATTACATTCTAGTAAACAATGTTACAATGTTACACTATCATTCACACAGTTATACAGAACTTGGAAATTAGGTAGAAATACAGAGACGTTTGCATGAGCAGGATATTTGATGGTTTCCGTCAAGGGTGATATTTACCTCTATATGAATCAGTGGAATCCGTCTGGAAAACGAAGGGGAGAAGTCTTCGGGAAGAGAACAAAGGATTGTGGTTCTGGACCAGCAGAAAACCATGTAGCAGACCCCAGTGGTGCACCCAAGGGTCCGTGAGGAAAGGAGGAAGATCAAACAAGGAAAAGGGGAAAGCTAGACTAACTTGTGACTCTTGGGGAGCAGCTTTTATTGGGAGGTGGTACCTGGGAGGATGGCATGATATGATGCCATCCCAAGGAAGCCTATAGATGGTCCGTTCTCTGTCTCTATCCACTAAGGAGGTGCTATAGGAGTGGTCAATATTCAGATCTACCTGATGGTCAGGACAAGATGCTGATGTCAGCTGCATCTGGCACCTGTCTTCTGGATCACAGGAGTGCTGGGCATGGGAACAGATTCTCAGGAAGCACCCTGCTGTCTTCGCACCCAGGCGTGAAGTCCTTTGATGTAGCAAATGGAAATGAGGTCCTACAGGAGGGGGCATAAGCCTGTGTACGTGCCTGGAATGTATTCCTGTATGGAGTTGCTGATATAAGCCTGTAACCTCATGGCTCTGTGTGTGAGAATGTCTTTGTTCTCTGTGTTAACCTCCCGCCTGGAGGTGGCAACATCAGAAAATGGTGCTCTGACCCTATAGTGTAGGTGTCTGTTCCCATCTTCCCACTGGTTACCTAGTGCGCTTCCATGTCTCACATAACTGGCATCATAGTCCATTCACTGCTCTCATAAATCAACAGAAAAGTTCACAAGAATTCTGTGCAGGCTTACAGCTAAAGACATACTAGTACAAGTGGGGACCCACAAAGAACTTGCAGGGCTGGGAGTGACAACAATGATGGCAGGGGGAGGGGCAGGGAGACAGGCTGGGTCTGGGTGGTGCTGGCCATGATGGTAGGAGCCCGGGTGGGGGGGAAGGTCTGCAATAGTGAGAGAGGCAGGGAGCCAGCTCCTAGAGGAGCAGCAATGATAGGGGTTAGGGAGCTTTGACACTCTGCTCACCTGACATTCTGCACACTGTGCCCATTCTCATACCTGAGCCATCCTCCTAGGCCAGTGTCTTCTCAGTGTTAAGACCAAAGGTAAAGGCCTTCTGAGCTGGTTCCCTTGCTGGCCTGGTGGAGGCTGCCTGGAGCCCAGTGGTGGCTACCTCACCACAGGCAGCTGCACCAACCACAGTGAAGATGGGGGAGGTTGACTGGAGCCTGGCAACAACTGCTGCTTCATCTCACGAACTGGCTGCAGCAGCCATGTACAGCTGCCCAGCTTTGGTGACATGCAACTGTCTTGCAACTCAGCTGCAAAAGATGGCTGCCTAGTGGCAGGTGGATCACTCACAAGGTCTGTCTACAAAAACAGGGGGGTGGTCCTTTTGGGGCCCAGGTACACCAGTCTGCCCTTCCATCAGCCCCATCCCAGCTTTCTTGCCAGCACCCTCGATGAGGTTCACATTAGCCCCTTGCAGCCCAGCAAGGTGGCAGCCACTGAAGGCTGCCCAGCTTTGGCTGTGTGCTAGCTTCTTGTGCCGCAGTGACAGAGGGCTGCCTGGCTTTGGAAGCAGCTGTGGGAGGCTGCCTAACACCAATAGTGCTGCAGCTGGCCCCACAGGACTGGCAGAGTGGGAAAAGGACCAAGTCAGGGGTTTCTGAACCTTATATAGCAATGCAGCCACTTGCTCCTCTGCCCACAGTGCCATCTCCTCAGTGGCTGGTGAAGAAAGGAAGCAATGGTGGGATTCTGTGTAGGCACTGAGAAAAAGATTGCAGGGGGGTTACCTCCCATCCATTTTCAGTAGGTTTTTAGATTTTTCTGCAAACCTGGTGGGGTGTCTCCCAAGTTGCTGAGATGCGCACGCCATTATAAAAATGCTGCTGATCGTCAAATTACATTAGTTCAGCTTGAACATCAGTAACAAAGTAGTTTGGTTTGTAGAAATTATAACGAATTTTGAAAGAAACACATGCATCCTGATGTTCTTCTGATCAATATAATCAAAACACTTTGAAAGATGGGGACTTTAATCCTATGGATTGGGTTTCATGGTTCTTTTCTGCTAATGGCAGAGTCTTTGCTGAAACAAAAGGCAGCAGGAATGGTTTTGATAATTTCTCTTCCTCCTCTATAGCTGCTCACTTTGTATGGCCTTTAGTCCATGAAGACCTGCCACCCCCAACCCTTAGCATTGTCCTTTCAGTACTCATAAGTGGCTGTTGCAGAAAGGGAAATGTGGGAAACAGCTGCCTCTGCCAGGTCCCTCTGCTGGCATGGCATAAGATCTAACCTGTTGTTCAGGTGTGTAGCATGGATGAGAATACATAATGATTTTTGCAATTCAGATTACTCATATTCTTATATATACGTGCCCCAGAGGGCACTGAGGTCAAGCTCACAACACCGTTTGACTCTCCCCGGTCCGAGAGATCTTCCGCATGGCCTGCAAGACGAAGCTCTTCCGCCAGGCTTTTGCTTAGGAGCCGCCACCGGGGGGGGGGGGGGGGGGACGGACTACGGCTTTCATCGTCCTGGAACCGCTGGTCCAGCCTTTGCCGCTGCTCTCATTGTGAGACTATGTTTTGCCGCCAGTATGTTGTGGTTTTATCTGTAACTGTTACGTTTTTAAAAGTGTAAGCCATTAGTTTATGGTATTTTACTGCTGGTTGCCGCCTTGAGCCGGTTCGTCTGGAAAGGCGGGGTATAAATACAATAAATAAATAAATAAATATTTTTCTGGTTTTCTTATAGATTTTTATGTTTAGATTCTATTAGGATTTAGTGAAGGCCTATTAAATGGAAAAGCCTCTCCTTTGTAGGCTAAAGTGCCTTTCTAGCTGTTGCCAGCAGACAAGAAACAACAGTCTTTTCCCCTCTTCAAGTTATTTGGATGGGATGGCTATCTAGCTGTCTGGTGTCTCTTAGTTTTCTTTTTAAAAGGTTTTTGTGATGATGGTACAGCATAGATGTATTCACTTAAGGTATAGAGTTCATGGGTTTCGTTGTCTGGAGTGAAACTCTGAAGTGTCTGGGTCAATAAGGGCTTTTAGTCTCATATCAGAAAACGACAACTTTTGTTTGGGTAAGAAGAATCCCTGATTATTATTATTGAGGTTAGGTTCAGTAAACATTTGAGATATCATGTAGTCACACCTTTTTCTGTAACTGACCAATAACTGTATGGTTGTTCAAGTGATGCTCTGCCATTTGTAACCAATTATGATCTCTTCACCGTATCTCTCTGAGTATATCATTCTGGGTATAAAACTTCATGTACTTCCTGGTATTGCTCAGAAAGCAGTCAATTTTTGAAAGGCTAATTTGGCCTAACTGTTTTCCTAGTATTTCCTGCATTAAATACTAAATGAACCTTTCTCCTCACTGTGACTTTAATTTTATTTTGGCGTGGAAACTTATTTGTGTAACAGGTGTGAATAGTGTACAGAATATTTTCTGGCAGTGTGGCTACTATGGCATCCTAGACAATGGAAGTGAGGCAAGCCTGTTACCTAATACTTTCTGTTGATGAAATCCTATCCCAGTCAATTATTAATATATTCCAGATACATGTTATTGCACTGACACAAACTGTGGCTAGAGTGCTGGTAGGGTAGCCTAAGAGCCATTTCCTCATATCATAGTTCTAAAACTGCAAGTTCCTGCCTGAAGAAATTTTTGTAACTGGAAGCTACCTTAGCATACCAGCAATGCCCATAAGTGAACCATTCTGGACATGTTACCTATGACAACCCTAGCAACATGCCCATCATAATAGCCAGAGTGGTGTAGTGTTTAGAGCAGTGTTTTTCAACCTTTTTCGAGTTAAGGCACATTTCTTTCATTGAAAAAATCCCGCGACACACCTGACAATATCTCACGGCACAGTGGTTGAAAAACACTGAAATACAAGATAAATGGGTCATTAGTTGCCTCAGCTCAAGTATTAACTATGACAGTATTACAAATACACGTAATAGCCACTCAACTTGAAATCGTAAGTTACAGATCCAAAGTGTAATGGCTCCTTCCCATAACATTGACCCGAGTTTCAGAAGAAATATAATGTGGATGTATTTTAATACTGCGATTCTGCTAAAGTTTTTCAAATAGAGAGTTTAAACTCTTACTCTTATGTGAACGGCATTCCGCTGACCATAAGTGATTTGAAGAGAAACACAGTACACCCATTCTTCACTGAGGGACAGTTACTGATTTGAACCCCACCCTGACAGAAACAGCTAGCTGTTACCATCAAACATATTAATGTTTACTGGAATGTCTTGGTGCAAATCACCCCCCCCCACACACACACACTGGAAGAAACCAGCTTACTCTGCTGGAGGAGTGAATGCCCTTGGTACCGAATGTTCCTGTCCTCTGTATTAACATCCACAGGTCTAGTATGACTCTGATTCAGCACACGAGTCCTCCTCATTCATTTAAAACCATCTCGCAAGGCCAAGGGGAGCTGCGCCTCAACGGCGGCTCCCTCCTACCTCAGGCTGGCCACAGAGCGTGCGAGCAGAATCAGCGAGAGAGCGCCACTGTTCTTTCTCGCATGCGCAAACGCGTCCCGGAAGGTCAGCCCAGAAGGCACATTTCTTTCATTGAAAAAATCCCGCGGCACACCTGACAATATCTCGCGGCACACCAGTGTGCCACGGCACAGTGGTTGAAAAACACTGGTTTAGAGTGCTGGACTAGGGCCAGATAGCCCAGTGTTCTCACTTGGGTGATCTTGAGCCAGTCTAGTCCCTCAGTCTAATCTATCTCACAGAGTTGTTTTAAAAACAAAATGAGGAAGGGACGTTTACTGCTCTGAGTTTCATGTAATACCAAACTATGTTTTAAAATTACTTCTGAATTATTACTATAAATGACTACTGTTTAACTAAAAATACATATACTGTTGGAAACTGAGCTGCAGATTCATGAGAACCTAAGACTTTCTATCTGTCAGGATAGTAAGAATAAAACAGACCCCATCAGCAATGTGGGAAACAAAAGGAGGGTCTTAGGAAACCATTCTAGAAAAAGTACAAAAACAGAAAAATCTCTCAATTTTTGAGGAACGAAACAATCAAAATGTAACTAAACAGCAATGCACCTAGATATTTCTTCATCACCGAACACAGTAAGTGTCATTGTAACTGCAGCTAAATTAGGAGGGAAGGCCAATCTTGTCAATTACATTTATATCCAGGTCCATCCCAGTAAGTAATATGGCCCTTTAAGTTTATTTCTCTAGTGAGAATTAGCACCCTTAAAGGATTTTATCAGAGCTTAATACTTGTGGCCCTTTCTTACACACCCAGGGAAATGCTGATCAGCACTTTGGGGTCAGAAAGCAATTTATCTCCAGGCCAATTTGGCCAGGGATCTTGGAGGCAATGTTCCCTGTAAGCTCCACAGTGTTGTGGGCAGAAATCCTGCCTTGTGGAGTAAAAAAGCTGGTAGCATTAAAGTTGTGAGCAAGTCTACATTTTGTGATTATTGTGTAATTATTTTTAAAGATTCTTTTCCTAACCTTGTAAAAGACTCAGAATGAATTCTTTTAAACTATATTTAAACTGTAGTTTAAGAATAATTTAAACATTATAACAGAAAACAGAATCAAGTCATATTTCATTGCACAAAATACCCTTTATAGGGGGAGACCAGGCCTCCAGAGAATGGGTCTACCCACCCATTCCCTCTATATTGGTAGACCTGGCCTTGGACCATTGCCCTGTGATGACCCTTAGAAAACATATCAGCACTTGGAGGAGGAAAACTCTTGTAGACTACTTTGGGGATTTTTTTTTTTGTGAAATATGATAACCAGCATTACAGATCAAGTATAACAGAGGTGGAACAATCACTGTCAGAACGCTGCCTAACCTAACAAACAGGAAGTTGCTTAAATGTTATCAACCTGCCCAAGCTACTTATTTTCACAAAAATTTATATCCCACTTTTCCCTGTGACTCAAGGCAGCTCACAAATCATACTGAAAAGCACAATAGGGGTGTGCAAAAAAAAATAGTTCCCCCCAGCTCAATTATAGCCTATGGGGACCATTATAGTCAATGGACCCCATAGGCTATAATGGAGAATCGATCCAGGGTTATTTGGGGCTGAGGTGTGTGTGTTTTTTGAGATAGGGGCACCATATTTGCCGCATAGCAAAAAGACTGGACCAGAGGGTCCAATTCTATTGGCACCAGAAGGAGGTGCCTCCATACTCGATGGTTTGCTATGGAAGTCTGGTTGTGAGCAGAGCAGAAATCTTCTGAGCAGGCCTCTGAAATGTTGTGTGCCAGCGCCCCCTAGTGCAGCGTAGATGGAACTGTGCTCAGAGGGTTTTTTCCCTTTCCATCTTCTGGTCACTGGGGGTATGAGGGAGAAGTATTTGTGAATTTCCTGCACTAGATGACCCTGGAGGTCTCTTCCAACACTATGATTCTATAGAAATTGCTGTTATGCTGGTCTCGAGAATTGCCCTGTGGATAGGAAGTATATTTCCATTCTCATTCCTTCACTGGAAATCCTCAACTGGCTACATAAGATACACTGTAGTCAGGTGCAAAGATTTATCTAATCCAAGTAATTAATACTATACAGTAGACTAGTCCTATTCTTCACAGAATAAGGATGAATTATTAAATTACTAATAAATTAATTAGGGGGTGCTAAATACTTAGTAGTAAAAATACAGTCCTCAAAACATTCAACATTTACATCTGGAGAACTGACACCATTACCTGCAACATCAGCTCACAGTCATCTCTTCCAACAAAAATCATCTCTCGTGGCAGCCTGTGGCGGGTGCCTCCACTGCTCACCAAAAACCAGGATGTTAAGCTCATTTTCTGCTTAGGTGATAAATCCTTGGGAAGGCTACGTCATTCTGCAGCAAGACAAAGAGACAGAGAAAAGTCCGTCAGTTACAGCTCTTGCTCCTACTAAAAGTTAAGTGCTGTTGGAATTTCTTATACTAAGTAGGTATCACAAACAACAGACAAGATTTTAAATTAACAAAGTTCTAAGAACCACTTCACAAATGACTTTTTTTCTGAACAGATTTAAGGACATACACACACCCCATCATGTGTGAACACTGCAAGTCTATTTTGCTACATGTTAAATATTGGAAAGCCATGACAGCATGAAGTTCCTGATTAAAGCTAAATGTACCAAAACAGATGTTTTATCTTCACAAGTGACAGCATGCTTGAGTGTGTGTGTGTGTGTGTGTGTGTGTGTATAGGTCTGCCTGAGCTGGAAAAACATAATTTGTAAAGTAAGACAAAGGACCTTCCAAACAAAGGACAGCACATTTCAAGAAGAGACTGGTAACACGTTTCAGAAAATAGTTTATTTAAAAACTTACATTCTGTCTACTGGGTTTACATGGACTCCTGAGGTATCTTATAAGAAAGTAAAACCTAATCAATTTTAAAATATGTTCAAAATAGTAAACATGTCTATTGAAATAAAATTTAAGCAACATACACTGTTATAAAATTGAGATTCTGACCGCATTAGCATCCCATTAAGCAACACCAATCAATCTTGTCTGATGTATATATTCACACTTGTGAGGATCTGGAAAAGTACTTGGTGCCACAAGCATAGCACAAGGCAGAATTTATATGGAGACACACATGCATGTAGCCCACCTGGAAGGTGCTACTTCTCACAAATGGTGCCTTTGTGGTGTTGTCCTCTGTGTGCTTAACATAAACATCTGTATGCTCCTGAAGCACACACATGGGAGTCTTGATAACACTGATCAAGCTCCTCAGTCAAAAAGAAAACACAGCTTTTTTTAAAAAAAGTGTCTTACTAGACAGAGTCCAAAATGTTGTCAGGATATTTCTGGACATTTAACAAAATTACCATGAAATTATTCAACGAGCATTGCTTGCACTTGTCACTACATATATAAAATAAAACAGCCTACTGAAATCCACAGTCCACTTTCAATATTTAAAGACACAGAGCTAAGAAACAGAATTTAATATTTATTATGCCCCCCCTGTTGTGTTCACTCCCTAGGGAAGCACCCAGGGGTCAATGGTAGCACATGTCATTCATATGCAGACGGATAGTTCAGTCTACAGTACCTGTAGTTGAAGGGTCTCCAACAGCAGTTGCTTAGACATAGACCCATTTCGCACTAGCATTTGCCCCGGGTTTGCCCTCATGCTTGCCCCGGAGCTTCTGGTCGATTTCACACCAGTTGTTCCGGGCTCACATTTTGCTCTGGAGTATTGCCATGCTGCACTGGAATTTCCGGGGAGCAAACAAATCCTGTTTTTAGAGGATTTTCCTGTTTGCTCCGGGGAGAAGCCGAAATGAAAACATGCTCAGTTGCCCACGTTCCTTCTGGCACGCCCCGTTGTGGGAGTTTCTTCCTTTTTTTAAAAAAAAAAGAACCCCTCCTTACGTTAGTTTGAAATGGTGAGGCAGTGAAGCAAGAAGTGAGTCGGCAAGGAGGATTTGCTGGGCTTTTCGGGAGCAGGAGCCAGGCGTCATTGGCCCAAGAGCCCCCTGGTAGGCGGATGACCGCTGCCCTGTGTCCGGGGTGCCCTGGCCACAGCCCCCGCAGAGCAGGTGGGGGGCGCTTTCCTCCCGGCACCTGCCGGTGAGCGGCGGCAAGCTGGCAGGCGGGCCAGGGGTGTGATTTTTCTGCCCCACCCGCTCTCTGGGTGCGCTTCTCCTGGTCTGAGGCTGGACTGTCTTCCCTTTTTTAAAAAAGAAAGCCTCATTATGTTATATCGAAGTATCGAACTGGTGATGCAGCGAAGGAAGACTGCACCATTGTTTTCTTTGTGTAATACACATGTTCACATTTATTTATTGTGTATTTTTGTGGTAGGGGGACTTTTTCTTCTGGGTTCAGATTCAGCGTGCTGCAGCCAGGTGCGGAGCGAGGTGACTGGGCTGCCGTTGCTGCCGCTCCTTCTCGGCTGCCGCCGCCAAGTGCCACCACCGCCAAGTGCCACCACCGCCACTGGAGAAGAAGCCCGGAAGGAACCGGAAGGGGAAGAGGGAGGGGCTAGGAGGGGAATGGGAGGGGAGTGGGAAGGGGCAGCAGCAGGAAGCCTCGCAGCAGCCCCGGAACAGCCAGTAATGAGAAATGGAACATGCAGGGCAGATGAGGAGATGCGGCTCCAAGGGCGAAATTGATGAAAATGCTCCAGGGGAAACTTGGAGGGGAAAACTCTGGAGAGAATGAGAGGCAAGTGGCCTGTGTGAAATCAGCCATACTTTTCTGCTTGAGACCCATGAGAACTGCCACAACTGGTCATGATCGATTGACGCATCAAGTGAAAACTAGTGGATTTATTTTACCGACTTTTTAATCACTTCCTGCCGCTTTTTATGGATAGTTTTTATGTTGCTTATGTCCAATAGCTTGTTTTTAATATTGTGATGTGGTTTTAATCGTAAACTGCCTCCAGCAGGACTTGGAAGAGGCAGCATAGAAATATCCCAATACAAGTAGGAACCCTCAAGGACTTGCGGGAGGCATCTCACTTCCCCTTCACCATTTTCTCTTTCCCAAAAGCCCCAAAGCCTCTCCCCTTTTCCTGCTTCCTTCTCTCTTTCTGGTTTGCCAACCCCCAGGGAGAGCCTGGAGATCTCTTGGAATCACACAACAGATCTCCCAACTACATAAATCAGTTCCCTGGGGTTGCCAGCTCCAGGTTGGGAAATTCCTGAAGATTAGGGAGTGCAGCAGGGGTGTCAAACTTAGAGCCGGGCCAGAACCAGCCTGCCCAGGGTTTTAATCTGGCCCGTAGCTCTCTTCTCCTCCCCTCTCAGCTCCCTTCCCTGTCTGTCCTCACCCTTCCACTGAGTGCAGGAAGCAGAGGGAAGGACTGCTAAACTTCCCAGTTCCCAGCCAGGTGGGTCTTCTAGAGTTGTTTGTTTAAGTCTGGTGGCTGAGTGGGAGGGAGTTGGTCCCAAACATTGTTGTGCATCCAGGTGGAGGCTTTTCTCTTGTGTTTATTGAGCCTGAAGCAGCAGCTACGTGGGTCTGCTAGAGTTCTGGGTTATCATTCCTCCATTCTTCTTGGGGATAATGTTTGTTTAATTAGTATTAAGTTTTTGCCTGGGCTATCCAGGTCATGGCTCAGTTGAAGAGGCACCTCCAATTAAAAGGACCAGGCTATGACTTACTATGAGAAAGACTTCAGCCTGAGATTCTGGAGAGCCACTGCCACTATGAGTAAATGGGGGTGGGGTGCGGGGGAGCTTGCAATGCCCAGACATATTGTGTTTTCCCCTGGGTCCTAGGCTCAGAGCATTGACCATGAGAGCAGGCTGGGAAAAGTTCTCTGCACAAGCTGAGACACTACCGCCGCCAGTCTTCAAAGTGGGTGGTTAGGCAGGGAAAAGCTCAGCAATTGGGGGGGGGGGGGGGTTATGGGACTCCTCCCCCCTGCAAGTTTTGCAGGCCCCCACTTCTATGATGGCCCTTTTACACACACTAAATAATGCACTTTCAATGTCCTTTGCAACTGGATGTTAGTGTGAAATGGCAACATCCACTTGCAAACAGTAGCTGTAGAGGACTGAAACTCCATTATTTAGCATGTGTGAAAGCGCCCTTATTTGACAGCTCTGGGTTGGGAAGACCAGGAGATTTGGGGTGAGGCCCAGGAATGGCACAGTTAGGGGAGGGTGCAGGACATCAGCAAGGTCTAACTCCATGCACCCCATCATCCAAAGCAGCCATTTTCTTCAGGGGAGCTGATCTCTGTAGTCTGGAGATCAGCTGTAATTCCGGGAGATCCCCAGCCCCCAGTGGAGGATGGCAATCGTATTTACAACCCAGACCTTTTGTGCCAACAAAGGCTAATTAACTAACTAACTACAACCCAGACCACCAAAGTCCCATTTATGTCAGATCCAGCCCTCACAACAAATGAGTTCAACACCCCTGAAGGGAGTTGCCTTGGGAGGGTGAGGTTTGGAGAGGCGTTATACCTCAGTGGGGTATAATGCCATGGAGTCCACCCTCCAAAGCAGCCATTTTCTCCAGGGGAGAGAGCTTGTAATTCCAAGTGATCTCCACCCCCCAACCTGGAGGCTGGCAATCCTAGTACCCCTGGGGGAAATGGCTGTTTTGGAGAATGCAGTTTATGGCATTATATCCCTCTGAGGTCCCTCCCCTTCTCAAACCCCACTGTCCCTATGTTCCACCCCCCACCCCCCCATCTAAAGAATTTCCTGACCAGGAATTGGCAGCCTTATCTTCTTCCCACCCAAAAGCTAACCTACTTTTATCTGCCCCTCTGTCTTAAGCTTTCCCTCTGCCCACCCCCCCAGCCTCTGCCTCAGAAAAATGTGGCCCAGTTTCGTAGTGCTGGCCACTGGGCCAGACCCATTTGCATCATAGGGAACCCTCACGGACTTGTGGGGTTTTGCCTCACTTTCCCCTGTATCCCCCCCCCCCTCACATTGTGTCCTTTTCCCCTCCCTCTGGCTATCCCCACATCCTCTCCCCTTCCCCTTCTTCAGTCTCTCTTTCTCAGCCATTGAACAGCCACCTTTTATCTGCCTCCTGTCTTCAGCTATATTTATTTATTTTTACTTCATTTATAACCCACCTTTCTCCACAGTGGGGACCAAAGCAACTTATATTATTCTCTACTTCTCCTTTTTATCTGAAAAACAATCATATGAGGTAGGTTAGGCTGAAATTATGTGACTTGTCCAAATCCCTCAGTGAGGTTCCATGGCAAGATGGGGATTAGAACCTGGGTCTCCCAGCCCCTACTCTGAACCTATAATTTCTACACTATACTGGCTTTCATAGGGTGGCTGCTGTTGAATAGTAGCAAGCAGCTAGGCCTAAGTGAGTTGTGCAAATTGGGTGGTATCAAGTCACTCAGAGGTTGCTGCTAGGTCTAGGGTTGCCAACCTTCAGGCAGGGTCTGGAGATTTCCCAGAACTACAACTGAACTGCAGACAACAGGTATCTGTCCCCCTGGAGAAAATGCCTGCTCTGCAGGGTAGACTCTTATGGCATTACATCCGTCTGGAGGCTTTCTCTTCCCAAAGCCCTGCCCTACTCAGACTTCACCACAAAATCTCCAGGAATTTCCCAACCTGGAGCTGGCAATTCTAGCCAGGCTTGACCCCCAATGAGTTCTCCCTCAAAGGCCAAAATAGTGCTGGAAAGGGCCCTGCCCCCTCTCCCTGCCTTTCACTGACAAAACCAAGCCTGGGATGCTGTGGTTGACTAGCAACTGCCACTAAGGTAATCTGTTGCTTAAACTACAGGTACTTTTTATAATTTTGGGTTTTTTAAAAACTTTCCTGGGGGGGGGGGTGTTAAAAAACTGCCTCCCCAGTGTATTTTCTTAGATGTCACATTTTTCTTCAGACCTGGGATGTTTCCAGTTGCCAGATTTAAGTATCCTCAGATTTGGCTGACTTTGGTAGAACAATGATCTGATGGACCAAAGGCCTGAGCAGCATAACTTTTCTTTCAAGGCAGTTATATAAGCAAATTTAACTATACAAGTCTTAGAGACATACGATTTCTGGAAATTTTGAAGACATGAGAAGAAATCTTTACCCACCCATGTCTCCAAAATTTCCAGAAATTGTATATCTCTAGCTAAGCTTTCTTCCAATTCCACCCCCCCCCAAACCCATACTTGTGGAGGAAAACTGAAATATCTATTTTACTGATTTAACAATATAACATAGTTGGAACATAACATTATACCATCTGACCTATTTACCGAAATGTAAAGTAAAAACAGCTTCATTTTCTCCAGGAAAAATTGCAAGAACATCTAATATTTATTTATTTTAAGTAATTTACAGTCTGCCCTTCTCACAACGACTCAAGGTGGATTACACAGAGTAAGTCAATACAATCAACACGATGAGACAGTCAATAAACAATGCAATAGGATTAGGGTTGTAGAACCAACCAGAAGTCTAAAAACACACCTGAAACAAAGGATAAATATTAACACGACACATTAAATGATGCAAAAACTGCAACAGTAGGATCCAAGTAACTTTATGAATAATTTTGTACAGTGCAATCCTATTGTCTATGCAGAAAAGACCTCGGTGGCAAGGAAACAGTTTTGAGCAAAAGACCTCTTGAATAATTCAGTTTTGCATACCTTGTGGAAAGCCAGGAGAGTGGCCTGACCTCCTTAGGTAGGTCATTCTATAAGGCCGGGGCCACAACAGATGCCTACGAAGAGACAGTTGACACCTGCAGAAGGCCCTGCTCAGATGAGTGAAGCTGTCGTGGCGGGGCAAAGGGGAAGAGGCACTCTTACAGATGTTGAAGGGTATTGTATGTGATAGCCAATAACTTAAATTACAAAGTGACTGTAAAATGGGAGTAGTATGTGTGCTCTGTCTAGCTCCTGAGCTGCAGCATTCTGCAGCAACTGGAGTTTCTGAACTGACTTTGAGGTGAGACCAGTGTACAGTGCATTACTGTAGTCCAGTCTCGATGATATTGTGGCGTGGATCCAGGTGGCCAGATCAGCTATCTTAAAATAAAGGGCCATCTTTCAGGCTAAGCTGACTTGGTAGAAAGCCTTTTTTTTTTTTTGCAGCTGCATTAACTTGCTTCTCTAGCAGTAATGTTGGGTTCAGTCTAGCCCCAAGGCTCTTAACTAAGTCAGCAAGGGTCAGATGAACTCCATCAAAAGTGGAGGGCACAATGTCTTTCAAGATCTCTGCATTCCCAGCTAGCATTACTTCTGTGTTTTCAGGGTTTAGTTTCAGTTTGTTCACTCTGAGCCACAACAGCCAGGCAGCTATTTAGGACCTCTACTGCATCACTAGGGAATTTGGATACGGATATATAGAGTCGGGTATCATCTGCATATTGAGGACAACAATCCTCAAAGCTACAAATAATTTCTCCTAACATTGAAAGACCTGGGGGATAGAATTGAGCCCTGTGTAACTGCTGCCACCTGAGAATTGGGGGATGGGGGGTGGAAGTAAAAAACAAATTCTGTTGTAAGTACATTATTTGGAAAGAAATAAAGTACATTATTTGGAAAGAAATTCTCATATGTCACAATAGATAGGCATATCTACTGTGATCACAACGGATCACATATCTGGATATTAAGTTAATCATTAACATTGGAAACACTGACCTCTTTAAAAATACACAGGGATTATTTTATATTCTAACAGCTACCCATGGCCCTGATCTGTGGATAGCTAAATCTGTGGATCAGGGCCACATGGAGGCTAAAGAGATGTGCAGAAAAAATTAATCATAAAAATGCATAAGAGATTTAAATCACCCCCAAAATACAATTGTGTTGTCTGTGCATGTGCAGACAACCGACTTCAGGAAATGGCCCTAGCTGGCTGCTGCAGTGGAGTTCAACTGCAGCTCTGAGCCCAGTGGCAGTGGACACCAGTAGCTGCTGTGGGCCTGGTGGCAGAGGATGCTGGCAGCTGCAGGGGGCCCAGCTGCAGCAGAAGATCCCAGCAGCTCCTGTGGGTCCAGCTGCAGCAGCAGCCACTGGCAGCCACCACAGGTCCAGGCAACATGGCAGTGGACATGGGCAATCGCTACAGGCCAAACTCTGAGAGATGTAGATGTTGGCAGCCGCTCTGGGTCCAAGCACTATGGTGGCTGATGCTGCTATGGGCCCATGGACAGTGGTGGATGCTGGCAGCCGGGTTCAGTGTTTCTTGTAGAGCCTGAAGCCTCAACAGCTTACTTGGGGGGGGGGGGATATGGGATTCCCCTCACAAGTCTTGTGGGCCCACCTCTTGTCTATATACTACTAGCAACATGTGGCCCTCATCTGTGGACATCTAAATCCATGGATCAGGACCACACAGATGCTAAAGTGATTGTTCTGCAAACCTGGGGGACCCCCTAAGTTTGCAGAAAAATCTGACTTAAAAAAAGTGGGGGGGGGTACATATTTTCCCCAAAATACCTCCAGCAGTGTGGCAGGTCATGGGGCATGCTGGACCTGGCATTGCCAGAGTGGGAACCACACTGGGTTTGGCAGCAGAGGTGCAGCAGGCCAGAAACTATGCTGGGCCCGTCAATGGAGGCTACTGGGTTCAGGAGCCACACCAGACTTGGCATTGGGAGCTTGCAGTGACAGATGATGTCCAGCAGCGGAAGAGGACACCGGGCTCAGGAGCCACACCAGGATTTCCCCCACGAATCTCCCCCCACCCACAATGAGCTGTAAGGGAAATCACCAATGATGGGTGGAGGGATTCTCCCCTGCAAATATTGGGATTTCTCTCCCATGAGTATCACGGGTACCCATTTTTCTATATAACTCATAGTAAAGTCTGGACCCAATCCACAGAAACCTAAATCTGTGGATTGGACCCACGCTGACACTAAAAAGATTTTTCTGCAAATCTGGGAGACCCAAAATTATTCAGGATGTTGAAAACCAAGGATGACTGTGAAGAGCTCCAAGAGGAGCTCCTCAAATTGAGTGAGTGTGCAACAATGTGACAAATGAAGTTCAACATAAGTAAGAGTAAGGTGATGCAGACTGGAACAAAAAATCCCAGCTCCAAGTATGCTAATGGAGTCTGAACTGGTTGAGACTGAGAGAGAAAGGGACCTTGGGGTCATAGTGCTCAATAATGGCATCAACCCAGTGTGCTGCAGTGGAAAAAAGAAAACTACTGATTGAACATAACACATCCAGTATTAAAATGCCACTGTATAGATCCATGGTGACTAAAAGGAACCTCCGTATTCAGAGGCAGTAAACCTCTGAATACTGGTGCCCGAAGTCAACATCAGGGGAAGGTCCTGGCCTCTATGCCCTGATATTTGCCATACAGGTTGGCCACTGTGTGAGCCAAGATGCTCGACTAGAGGAGCAACAGTCCGAATCAGCAAGACTCTTATACTGATTATGGTTGATGGAAAGGGAGGGAGGAAGAGAGGGACTTGGACTGCCTTAAATAAGTACACATTATCCTCAGGGAGCATTCTCCCATCACACTGATAGCATGCGTATAGCTGGACAACAAGCTATAAGGTGGGCTTGTAGAGGAGAAGTGTGCTTTACAATTTGCTGTTCATGTTTTTGTCCCACCTGCCCTCTGCATATTTGTCTGCTGAAGCATACACAAACCATGAGTTGTGGAAAAAGCCAACGATGACATTCAAAACTGATGTGAAACCAGTCAAGACTGTATTTCTGGAGATGCCCTCAAGAAAATTTGTTGTTCAGATCTTAAACACAGCAGCATACACAGGCCATCTATTCACAAAATTACTTATCTGGGGAGAAGAGAAGCATTTTAGGCTATACCATCAGTGCTTTCAGTGTGGTTAATAATAACATTGAAAATAACTATTACGAGAATCCCATGTGATTTCTGTGAGAGCCAAAAGCATGCCTCATAGGCAGATCATGCAACAAAGCAGCAAACAAGAGCTAACTCCTCCTTTCACAGGAACCCAGACCAGCTCTTCCCAAATGATGTAAAGGGTCACAATGGAACTGCTGGTGATTAGAAACAATAAATATCTCTTTAAAGGGTTTTGTCAAAATTATGTTTTGCAAATTGAGAAAAGACCAGATTTGTTTTAAAATAAACATTAATAACTAGGTCAAGCTGATTAATCAAAACGCTGAAAACATACACATGCCAAACAGAATTAAAATACATGGAAAAAGATTTTAAATATGTATTGTCTCTGACAATCATAGCAACTTTCTAAAGCACTTCTACAGAGAAAAGTTTGACATCAAAAACTAACTATTACTGTTGGCAAGAAGAACTGGCAGACTTGTGACAGATCTGCAACCTAGATACATATTTTAAAACCCTTTAAGAACTCTATAAACCTAGCATACCGAAACTGTTTGGAATTAAAGCTGGGGGGGAGGAACCCATAATGCACCCCAGTTCTGCAGGTGATTACTCAGAAATATGTCCCACTTAGTTCAATGGTACTTCTTCCCCAATGAAGCAACAACAGGTATGCATACTAACAGCACAACCCTAAGCAGAGTTATACCCTCTAACAGATTCAGAAGGCTGTGACAGTTTGGGGTTGCACAGTTTAAATGTTAAGTGGAAAGGAAGTCCATCAGAAATGATCTACTGAGAAAAATTTCAGATGGATATAGAAATGCAAGAATTTGTGAAACCACCTGTCATTTCCATGAATAAAAACATTAAAATAACAAAAAGAAGATACAGGTAACATCCCGCTGGTTATAAAAAAGGATGCACCAAATATTTTTTCCATTTCCCTTTTTGCATTAAAAGTAGTGCTTTCAGACATCAGCTGCTAATGTCCTGATTTTAATACAAGATAAGAAACTGCAAAAACTACAAAAACTTTTAAACACCTTTATTTGGGCTAAGGTAAAGCAATCCTGTGTTGGGCCTGCATTGCAGTGGCCGGCTGTGGAGCAGCTGTGGTGGCACTAGTTGCCCCCCAAGGGGATACGGAGTGGTAGAATGAGGGAAAAAAGGAGCCTCAACAGTGTCGATGGGTGCCACCACGGTGGCATCTGTGGTAATGCCGCAGTGTTCCATCCTGGCGTTGTTGCAAGGTGGGGGTGGCAGAACTGGGCAGGCAAAATCAGTGGGAGCCATGAGTCCAGGAGACCAACCCAAGTGTCTGTCACTGGCAAGGGGCAGAGAGGAGCTGGTCACAGGAGAGACACTCCCCCTCTGCCACACACACCCTTAAAAAGACCAGCTCTCATCACAAGCCCCGGCTGGCTACTTGTCAGTGGGGAGGGGAGCATTACCTATCAGCCCTGCAGGCACCTTACGATGGTGCTACGCACACAGAGCACACAGGGCACCAGAGCCTGATGGCAAGAACGTGGATGTCAAGAGTGCCCCCTGCTCACCATCGGCCACAGTGGCGAGACAGCAGCCCATGTCATTGAGGGTGTTCCCTAGCTACTCTGCTGGAGGCACAGTAGGAATAGTGGTGGCTGCAGGGGTCATTTCGCGCAGGAACACCGTTCTGGGAGTAACAAGCCCAGGAACGGGCACATATGGTGATGCGCTGTGGAAAAAAGCAAAAGCATACTAACTTGATCTGTATTTCATACTTGTTGTAGGGTAGCTTCCCTGCAAGAGCAAAGGAAACCAAAAGTGTCTTTAGTCAAAGTGTAAAGCAGGCTTGCCAGCTCTGAGTTGGGAAATACTTCGAAATTTTTGGGGTGGAGCCTGAGTGGTGGATGTTGCCTTCTGACATACTTCTGGTGATGTCAGGGGGAATGGCATATGCAAATAAATTATGCTAATGAATTATGCTAATGAGCAACTGCACCATTTTTTTAACGAAATGACCCCTGATGGTAGGGGTGCCAGGGGGCTTGGAAGGACTCTTGAGAGGCTCCCCAGCAGCCAATCAATGTACTCCTGTCCCTCACCCATGTACCTCCTGATGGCAAGAAGCCCCTCTAGGCGCCCCACAGCCGCCATTACAGATGCTGCCAGCATCTCCATCCATTGTTCCTCCCTAGCAAAGGCTTCCTGCCACTCACAATAGCTCTCCAGCTGCTTCTGCTCAATTGCTGCCCACATGGAGGAAAGGGTGGGTGGGATGGGATGTGCTTTGCTGGATGTGTGCCCCATGCCTGGAATCCAGGAAAGGGCTCCAGATCCCCTCTTTCCTCCGGACCACCAGCAGCAATGAGACATGGGCCCCTGCTCCACCCCCTCTGTTTGCCATTGTGGGACAGCGATCAAAAACAATGAGTCTGCCCTCTGTGTTGCTTCCTCCTCAGGTGCCAGGGCTGGGGATGCTGGGACGCCAATCACCCCCAGGACCAAGGATGCTGCTGTTGCCGTGTGCCTCCTAGGGCTCAGAGTGTGTAGTCAGCCCACATCAGCAGCAAACATCAGAGAGTAGGCACCTGGGCACAGGGGGAGCTCCCAGGCAGCTTGCCAAGCCCTTGCCAAGCCCCAGAGCTGCCTCACCTCCCTCAGGTTCCAGCCTTGCAGAACAGACACCTTGATCCTCCTCCCTGTCATTCAGCTCCATCTTCTCCTCACTAGAGATGTGGGGGTGGGGTCCTTAGCAAGAGGTCCTGAGGGTGTCATAGGATCACCATGGCTGTGGGAATGGGGGTATGATGATGGCGGAGTTACCTTATCCCCTGGGGTGAACAGAAATACCCAGCTGCTCTTTCTACTACTGCATCCTGGACCCTCTGGCAGCATCCAAGCCCTGTGAGTTGCCTGTGGGGTAGAGGGACAGACTGGGATAATGGGGGGGGGGGTTGGTGGGAAGCAGTGGGTGGCAGACCTTGGCCCACACAGCTGGGGGCAGGTTTTAGTTCAGACTATGACATCCACCACACAGAACCTCAATGCTGTGGTCACCCACCACCACAGGGGTATCACCACTGACATGATGGCCTCTGTTCCTGGCAGACCCTCATCCGTGGCCACATCCTGGCAGACCCTCATCCCACTCATAAAATACACCTTTAGCCATGAAGACTTGGACAAACTTCTGAGCAGGGCGGAAGGAATTGTTCCAGCATTTTAGAGTGGACATCTCTGTCCAAATAGCATGTCCCAGGGCAGACACCCGTTTTGCAGCCGTGTGCCAAAAGGCACTTTGGCGGCAGGTGGTAAAGCTAGGCAAGGGCAACACTTCCATGCTCCACCACCAACCTGTTTAGCAGTGCCTTTTCAGCTTCAATCCAGTTCGGCTGGCGATGGCTGTCCCCACCACCAAATGTTCCAGTGGCCATGCCACCCACACAGGCAGGCTGTCCCACAATAGGAACACACTATTCCTTCTGTCCTACCCCACCCCCCTTGCTCACACTATGGCTGTCCCTTGCCAGGAGGGCAAGGGCAAGGCTCTCAGAGGGAGTAGGTAGTATCCAGGGGGGAAAGGGTGGTGAAGGCACGGATCAGTGTGGCTGTGGCTGGCCTGTGCTCTACTTCTGTATGGCACAGTGATGGTTAAGGAGGCACCATGACTACTGGTATGGGCTTGTATCAGCACCCTCTGACTTTTAGAAAGCAGCTGCCTCAATCAGTTTTGCCTAGACAGAAGTGCCATCCAAGCCCTTTGTGAGGAGCTTGGGACAGCCCTCCAGGGCCAAACTCTGTGCCTTCCCTGTCTTACAGAAAATTCTATCATCACTGAGGTTTCTGGCCACCGGATCCTTCCAGGGGGTTGTTGCAGAGATGCTCAAAGTGTCGCACTCCTCTACTAGCCAATATCTGCACGGCTTTCTGGATACCATATTCACGCACCCAGGAGCAAGTGCACTTCACCATCGAGGAGGTGGACCTAGTACCCATCACGGCAGGGTTTGCATCATTTGCAGGCTTTCCAAATATGCTGGGTGCCATGGACTGCACACACATAGCCCTCATCACCCCTGAGGAGGAGCCACAGGTGTACCATAATTGCCACTGTTTCTACAGCCTGAATGTTCAGGCCTCCTGTGACCACAAAGGCATTTTCATGGACCTAATGAACGTTGCCCAGGAACTTTGCAGCATCTGGCCTCAATTGCCTCTTGGTCGCCTGGCTCCTGGGTTACTATGGTTGGCATGGCTGGGTGGGTGGGCATACAGTAAAGAACACCACCCCTGATGCCTCATGTGCCATTCCCTCCAAGGATGACCCGCTGGACCACACAACCTACAACCAAGCCCACTGACAAAATGCATGGTCACTGAGTGGGCATTGGGCCAGTTGAAGATGTGATTCCAATGCCTCCACCATAGAGGGGGCTGCAGAGCTACACAGTTTTTGGCAGTGGCGAAGCTTTTCACAGTGTGTGCCAAGCTCCACAACATCACCATACACCAGCGCTCCCCTGATCCCCTTAGTGGGGCTGATGTGGATGATCCTTGACCCAGGCCCCCATCCTGTCACTGCAGGCTTCTGAAAAGCAGGACCTTAGGGGCAATCTCCAGCAGGAGTGTATGGACATGCTTCTGGCAGCAGAGACATCCTGATGACCGCGGTGACAGCTGGGGAGCCTTTCGTCCCCTCTGCCCAGATGAGAAATGACAGCCGCTAGGCTGCTAGTGCCCTACCCATGATACCTGAACCTGTATGGACTTCTTTGCCTCCGCAAGGCCTGGACACACCGAGGACATGGCACCATTTGGAAGTAATCAGAATTTATAAGGTGGCCTGCTTGCTACACTAGAGCAAACACAGCGGGACCTCTGGGCTCAATCGGCCAGGATCAGGGCTCTGTCCAGTCTGCATATGCATTCCCTTGGCCCAGCTGCCAAAGTCATGATGGTCTCTGACATCTAGAGGGGTTGGTGAGATTGCTGCCATGGGGCCCTGACCTCCCAGCCAGGAGGTCACTTGACCCCCTTAGACATTCTGGTTTTTTGCATTGCTTAGGTTACCCTGAACAGGGGAAGGGATGACAGTGACTACAGAGCTTTGAATTTCCACCAAGTGAGACCACTCAGACATGCCAGTTTTGCAAGGACAATGGTGGGGGGCTCATGGAAGGGACTGCACATCTGTGCAGATGCCTGATCCCTCCACAGTATAGGCCTACTGCATCCTCCCAATGACAGGTGGATGCTCCTAGTTCTATGGGCACTGGGATGCTAGTGTGTGTGAAACCTGCATCCCAACGGGCATCAATGCCATTTACCCTCATCGTTGGTGTGCAGCTGGGGAGCCAACTGGAAGGGCAATGTACATATTCTTGGCAGCATCGAATATTTGTGCTGTTGGTGGCCAGTGTTGCCCAGCAGCTGCTGTTGTTTCCAGTTTGAATCCCTCATCTGCATACCCAAATGTCTGCTGGGCTGGCTGGGATGCGAATCGCCCTGAGGAGGCTCTGCTCTCTGAAACTGACCAGGAACTACAGTGACATTCTCATGGCCCATCAGCTGCAGCCCTCGGATCCTCTGGCCTCTGAGTGTCAATACCTTGGGGACACTTCCATGCCACACTAAGCCCCTCAGTCCTTCATGGCTGTGACCATGGGACCCCCCTCCAATTACTCATTCTGTTTTTCACAATTGTTTGGTCCCCTGAAAAGGGGGAGGAATGACAGTGACTATAGATCTAGGACGGTTATACCATCCATAAGACGCACCCCAGGCCGTAAGCCAAGGTGTAATTTCTGTGGGCACTACAGCAAAAGAGGTAGGACTGCGCATGTGTACAGCTGACCAGTCCCTCCACAGTGCAGGCCCTGATGATAGGGAGATGCTCCTAGCTCTGTGGGCACTGGACCCCGGGATGACTGTGGGCAGTGTTCCCTCTAAGCTGAGTTAGTGTGAGCTAGCTCACAGTTTTTTAGCTTCTGGCTCACCAATTTTTGACTTAGCTCAGGAAGGATGGCTCCAGAGCAAACTAATTTATGCAGTAGCCAAATCGCTCACTCACAACTTTAATGCCGGTAGCTCACAAAGTAGAATTTTTTGCTCACGAGACTCCACAGTTTAGAGGGAGCATTGATTGTGGGGGGCTGGAATCTGGCCTGGCACACATAGTGACAGCATTTACATTCATGGTAGCCATCATGCAGGGTGCAGCTGTGCTGGTGGAAGTGTGCTGCACTGCTTGTGCTGTGTGTCAGCGTAAACACCCCTTACATCAGCATAAATCTGAGTTATGCCGGTGTAGGGATCAGTTGGCTCCCTATTCCCATTCATGCCCACCCCTCAGGATTGCTCGGTAAGAAACCAAGAATATCCGAGTACTCCACATGATTGATGGGATAAGGGAGGCTAGGGGAGGCTACCTTGATTAATCAAATGGATATTTATTTATTTATTGGCTTATACCTCGCCCTCACCACCAAGGCAAGTTCAGGACAGCTTACATAAAATTCAAAACAATTTAAACAATTCACAATCACTGAAAGAGGACTCTTATTTAACCCTTATTCAGCAAGCATATTTTAAAGTTCCACTACATGTCTGGAGTTAGCTAAATAAAGAGACAGAAGTGGACAGTCATGGTAACTTCATTATAGATGCATACCTAGTCACAATTTGACCAAACAACAGCACGTTCTATCTACCCATTATCTTCAGTTACCAGAAGTAAAAAAATTACATTTGACCATGATGACCCTAATGCCTTCAAACTCTAGGAACATCTCAATGTACCAGATACCACACACTAATAGTGAATAAAAGTGTTGTTTTATTTTATTTATTTATTTTTTATTTATCTTTATTTTTATACCCCGCCCTCCCCACAAGCGGGCTCAGGGTTGTACCCTTTGAAGTTGTGCTAGAAAAAAGAGGCACAAATATTTCCATATTCCAATATTTACAGATTAATTTTGTGTGTGACACAACTGAATAGAGAAAGTTTCTTGAGAGGGCCAACAAAATTTTAAGAGTTAACTATACAATGGGAAACAAAGCTTATTTCCAGCATTTATCATATGTTGATAGACTCAGTTGTAAGAAGGAAAATGCTATCAAAAATTGGCAGACCAATTTAGGTGATCAGGCAAATCCAGTCTTATAGAATCATTTGTTTAATAGAGTCTCAACTTTTTTTAGTGAATCTCTGTTTGAGAGAGAATTAAAATGGCAAACTAATGGTGTCTGTCCAAAATTTATAACACTACGGAGAAATGGCAAGGATAATGCTACTTTTGTGGCAAGGATAATGCTACTTTTTTCATTTATGGTGGGAGTGTTCAACAGCTGTAAAATATTGGACACCAGAAGTAGCAAGCATGTCAGCCTGTATAGGCTATACAGCTGAACTGTTGTTGTTAAACTTTAGTTGCCTGCATCCCATCTTCTCTTTGAGTATTGGTCCTATATGCTAAAAAACTGCTCGAGTTGTTTTTGTCAGACACTAAAAGAAAAAAATTCCATTAAGAAAGTGGTTAGAGAAGTTAAAAGATATGTTTTATATTACTATATTGATTCTTGGAGACAAATGATGAATCAGATGGACAACTAATTTTGGTTTACATGAAATGCTCAAAGGCAGTGATTAACTATTCCTATTACGCTCATCTCACAGAACTGTGAGTTAAAGTACTGTATTGATAGCAAGCTTATCTCACTGAATTTTCTGTTGGAAATCAATCATTAACTCAGGGCACCTTCCCACAGGCACTAAGGCGGTTACTTTCCGATATATTTTTTAAATCCCTACACAAAAATCATTTGGCCAATTATCGCTCAGTCTTTAATCTACTCTTTCTCAGAAAAGCAATTGAGAGACTGGTAGTGAACTAACTCTAAGTTTTCTGAGATGATTCACCTACCATGGACCCTTTTCAGTCTGGCTTCAGGCCAGGCTACGGCACAGAGACTGCTCTGCTAGCTTTAGTTGATGATCTCCATATCAGTGTAGATAAAGCCCAGGCCTCTCTGTTGCTCTTATTGGATTTATCTGATATAGCAGATCATGCCATCTTAGTGCCTGGAGGCATAAATAGTTATCTGGGGGATGTGCCTTGAACTGGTTCAAATAATTCCTCATGGATCTATTGAAAACCAGCTGTCATCAGTGTGGGACCTACCTTAGGAGGTTCCACAGGGTGCAGTTCTATCCCCTATGCTTTTCATTCTCTATGTGAAGCCCTTAGGATAAAACATTTATAGCTTTGGGGTTGGTTGTCATCAATATGCTGATGATACTCAATGCTATATATCCTTATCCAAATCTCCTGATGATGTGGCAGAGGTCCTGAAATGCTGCCTGGCTGCAGTGGTTAACTGGCTAAAAGTGAACAAAATGACACTAAAACCTTAAAAGACAGAATAATGCTGATTGGGAAGGAGGCGGTCTTTAAAGGATAACAAAGGTTTTTTTTTTTTTAATTGAATTCAACTGACCCTTGCTGATTCCACTAAAAACCTTGGTGTAATACTGGATCCAGCTTTATTACTGGAGAAAAAGTTAATGTAGCAGCAAAAAAGGCTTTCTACCAACTCAGCCTAGCTTGTAATATGGTCCCTTACATTGTTATGGTTGACCTGGCCACCTGGATTCATGCCACACTGAGACTAGACTACTATAATGCACTGAACATTGATCTCCCCTCAAAATCCTCAGAAACTCCAACTGGTCCAGAATGCGGTGGCTCAGCTATTAATGGAAGCTAGATGGAGCATGCATATTACTCTAGTTCTGCCTGTTACCAGGCTCAGTTTAAGGTGCTGGCTATCATATACTAAGCCTTGGCCCCTCTTATTTGTGGGACCACCTCTCTCTCTGTGCTCCACATTGACAACTTCACTCAAGTCAGCAGGCGCTTCTGGCAATTTCACTTAGAAAAGGAACACACCAAGGCTGCCCATTGTCACCTCTGTTATTTATCCTCGCGATAGAGATTTTACCTACAAAGATTAGGCAAGATACAAGAATTAAAGGAATAAAAGTGGACAATATAGAACTTAAAATGAACAGTTCTGCAGATGATGTGGTTCTAACAATTTTGGATCCACAAAAATTGCTACAGTATGTGATGGCACATACTGAAGAACTTGCATCCCTTTCAGGATATAAAATTAATAGGAAGAAGATGAAATGATAAAATAATTTTTAATGGAACAACAAGAACGTCGATATTATAAAGAATACAGAATGCACTGTAGCCACTAAACCTATCGAATATTTGAGAATAAATGTAACTGGACAAAACTGTAATATTTTCAAAAACAATTATCAGAAGACTCGGAAACTGATACAAGCAAAACTATCCACATTGAAAAAAATAACAATTTTGTGGCTGGGTAGAATTTCAGCAATCAAAATGAGTGCATTGCAATTTTTTTATTTCGTGTGTGTATGAAAAAAATATTGATAGAGTAGCAAAGACAAACAAATTTATTTGAAATGGCAAGAATAAGTTTTAAAATATTACAAAATGAGAAAAAGAGAGGAGGGTTAGCAGTTCCAAATATAAAATTATATTATCAAGCAACCGGTCTGGTTTGGACCATGGATTGGATCAAAAATCCAAGACAAAGAATAGTGAAACTCGAATCAGCAAACCTAGATGAGAGTTTACACAATTGTTTATGGTTAAACCTCCCCCCCAAAAAAATGACTAATGTACAAGAAAGAGTCATATAATTAGAGATGTACTTTTGAGAATATGGATTACATGTAGGAATGTACTGAGTCCTTCAAACTCTCTGCTTATGTCTCCAACAGAAGCTTATTGTGATACGAATGCAAGAAACAAAAATGACTTTACTTGCTAATTATGCAATAATGTTGAGATTAACAATTTATTTGAGAAACAGATCCATCTGAAAATCTGAGGAGAGATGCAGTGTCTATTACGCAAACAGGAGACAAACTTAGAATGAGAAATCCCAAAAATGGTCTACAAATGTATTATAAGGCATATAAATGTACTATAATGCAGAAAAAGGAGAACAAGTTTTGAATATAAATATATAAGGAATTCGATTTTGAACAGAATATTTCTTCTTATTTTTATTGTGAGATAGATAACAGCTTTTGTTCCAAATACTGGCATATTAAAAGTTATAGCTGGTATGTACCACTGATGAAATATGTAATATAGGATATGTATTAATGATGAAACTATTGTAGAAAAATGTCTTAGAAATTCTAATGAAGGGGATGTTGGCAAGAAGTATTTCTTTACTTCTTTGTTTAATATATCCTGTAAGTATTCATGTTACGCCAAGAGAGCAAGTTGGATGCCGTGCTATCTGAACAACACGACTTGAACAAAGGAAGATAACCCTCGCAGATGAGAACTTTCTAGTGTGTCTATCAGCCTTCATAGAAAGTAACCCGGGATGTGATCCCTTGATCCCTTGATTCTCTTATTGATACATGAAGCTGGATCACAAGCAAAGAAAGCACGAAGGCACTTCAAGCCATAGTTTGACAAGGACTGCATTGAAGCCAAAACAGCCCTCGTTTCTGCATTTTATACATATAAAAATGCTACCGGTAACAACAGTTTGATAGTTCACCAACATCTTCTTGCACAAAAGAAACACTATGAACAACTGGTTGCTCATAAAAAGAAAGAAGACACAAAAGCAATATGGGAGTGTCTTATACAGGCAGCCAAAGAAAAATATTCCACACTGTTCTGGAAATTGACATCAAGACACTCATTTAAGGATTCTCCCCCCTTGGACTCCCTTATTGCAGCAGACACTTGGGAAACATATTTCCAAAAGATATATGAAGACTCATCTCAAGAGCCTTCTCTACAAAAGATAGATCTGCCTGAATGGCCACCTATCTCTGTCAAAGAAGTCAAATCACTTATTAACCAACTCTGAAGAGGAAAAGCTCCTGGCATAAATTGCATCCCTCCAGTCCAGAGCTTTTAAAAAACAACGTTGAGTGGTCAGCTCCACTTTTGGCATTGCTCTTCTCCTATACTGATTCTTCCAACCGAATCCCTAAAGACTGGGGACTGGCGATCATAGTACATTTCTTCAAGAAAGGGAGGAGGGATGACCTTGCCGATTATAGGCCAATCAGCCTGCTCAGTACTATCAGTAAAAATTCAAATGCTGGTTTGAGCAAGAAAATTTAATTACAGAAGAACAAGGGGGTGGGGGAAGAGCTATTTTAGATCACTGCCTGATCATTCAGCATCTAATAAAAAAATGCATCTAAAAGTTCACTACTTTTTATAGATTTGCTACTTTTATAGATTTGAAAATAGCCTTTGATTCTATCTCCAGGACTAAACTATGGAAGAAAATAGAAGCAACGTCTATCAATCATAGGCTCCTACAATTAAACCGAGCCTTATATACTAACACCTATTTTAAGGTCAGATGTAATAGAAAAGGGCATCTCTCAAACTCAATTACAACTTTAAAGGGAATAAAAGAGGATGTATTTTGGCCCCATTACTATTTATTTTTTATATTAACAACAGGGTCAGCTGTTTAAATAATTTAGTCTTCCACCCTCCTAAATTATCAGATTGAAAAATTTCTGTGTTATTATATGTAGATGACACAATACTTTTATCAAGAACTCCAGTGGGACTCAGAAGAGCCTTAAAGGTGTTCAGTCCCTTCTGCATTGCAGAACAGTTAGTAATAAATTATCAAAGACTAAAATCATGACATTTGGCAAGGGACCAAAAACTAGGGGGTGGGGTATTAATGGCCGCAAGATAGAATAGGTGGCCAGTTTTAAGTACCTGGGGGTTGTACTGCAAGCCTCTGTGGCAAGGAAAGCACACTGTGAGTACATAGCTGACGCTGGCCAAAAATCTGCCCATGCTATAATCAAATGCCTAGATACCAAGGGAGGACAATACATACCAGCTGCTCTTAAATTATTCCAGGCTAAAACACTGGCTCAGCTTTTATTCAGGACAACTCTTGAACCTCCATTTTCCTGCTTTGCACCCATAGAGTGAGAGCAATCAAAATTCTTAAGAGCAGCCTCCAAATGCCTTGCTGTGCCTCTAATGCAAATTTGCGCCTGGAAACTGGTTTGGTTAAAGTTTCAACCAGTGTGTGTCTTGCCTCCATTAACCTTTGGCTAAAGCTAAATTACAACCCTCAGGGCTTCTCTCTTGATTCTCAGTGATAGTTACCAATATTTTTGGTTAAAGGCAGAAATTAACAAGCTGATGTCTGGGCTTTCCTCCCTCATTTCATTTTCGAAATGGGGTTTGACCAGGCAAAACTAATTTTAAAGCAATGGTTGTTGGACATTGAGTGGCAGTGCAATGCAGAGAGTTCACCAACCTATCCGGCCTCAGAGAGTTTTAGATATGTAGTCACCCCAGCTTCTTCTCTCTTCCAAATGGAGATGTCAAGTCAATGGAGGGCATTCTCCAGAGTAGATAAAAATCAATGACTTTTTTAAAAAACAAACAAACAACACTTCCTGTCCAGATTTTTAAAATTAAAATCATATTTTTATTAAAATCATTTTTAATAAAATGGTTTTTGAGGAAAAATCTATTTACGGAGAGTTTTCTATTTAAGATACATTATAGTCCAAAGGTTATTCATCATGAAATAAGGATTACTTTTTGCCAGATGGCAAGCACTCCCCTCTGCAGTACTGGAGGAACAATACAAAAAAGCCCCTATGGTAGAGACGTCTTGCCCCTGTGGCACAGGGGAGACTGAAACAGGACACGTTTTCCTTCCCTGCCCTTTTTACAAAGAGATTTGCTCTAAGTGTATTCTTCTTTTGCATAGCAGATATCCTGGTCTTTCAGATTTGGCATACACCAGAATGACACTTATAGGTAAAACCCCACAGTTTACAGATCTCAGTGCAAAATTTTGCACAGCTGCTTGTAAAATTTGACAGAAGTTTTAGGTACTGAAGAATTCTAATACTCTAATAATTTTGCATCTATTCACTCATTTAATTATTGTTTACACCTATACCTGTATTATAGCTATATTTACTGTGAAGTATGCGAATTGTGACCCATGTTGGTCTATGACCATTTTTAATAAAGACTGATTGACTGAAGTCCAGAAAGCATAATAACCTTTGATAAATATAATTTGTTCCATAATCCCTCTATAACCCCTTTTTTCTGTACCACTTTTATGCTACTATTTTGTTTTTAAAATATTTTTTTAAAAAGTCAGCAGGGCCTTTTGCAAATGGGCAAAATCAACAAGTGCCTATACACATACTTTCTCTGTTGTAGCTCCTGCTTTGTGGAATGGCTTGCCTGAGGATATCTGGAAAGCTCATACTCACCTGGCTTTCCACAAACTGTGCATAACTGAACTATTCAAAAGGGCTTTTCTGTTCAGATAATAAGGAATAAGGCTGCACTGTACAAAATGGTTCACAATCTTACTTGCATAAGTGATTGGGACTGTGGTCTATACTGCTTTTTATAGCTTATTGTAGGGAAGATCCTATTTCATAGAATCACAGAATCACGGAGACGGAAGGGGCCATACAGGATCAATGCAGGATCAGCCTAGAGCATCCCTGACAAATGTTGGTCCAGCTGCTGCTTAAAAACTGCCAGTGATGGGGAGCTCACCACCTCCCTAGGCAGCTGATTCCACTGTTCCACAACTCACTGTAAAAAAGGTTTTCCTAATATCCAGCTGGTACATTCCTGCCCTTAATTTAAACCCATTATTGTGAGTCCTATCCTCTGCTGCCAACAGGAACAGCTCCCTGCCCTCCTCTAAATACTTAAAGAGAACAATCATGTCCCCCCTCAACCTCCTCTTCACCAGACTAAACATTCCCAAGTCCCTCAACCTTTCCTCATAGGGCATGGTCTCTAGGCCCCCAATCATCCTGGTCACTCTCCTTCGCACCTGCCCCATTCTGTCCACATCCTTTTTGAAGTGAGACCTCCAGAACTGCACACAATACTCCAGGTGTGGCCTGACCAATGCAGTGTACAGTGGGATTATCACACCTTGCAGTTTGGATGTTATGCCTCTGTTGGTACATCCCAAGATCACATTTGCTTTTTTGGTCACTGCATCACACTGGCTGCTGCTATTTAACTTACAGTCCACCTGTACGCCAGATCTTGTTCACACACACTGCTACCCAGAAGTGTATCCCCATCGAGTATGCATGTTCCTCATTTTTTTTACCCAGATGTAAAACATGGCACTTACCCTTGTTAAATTGCATCTTGTTCACATTCGCCCACTTTTCCAGTGTGTTCAAAACTCACTGAATTCTATCTCTATCTTCTATCTATCTCTATGTCATTTCTGACCATGTATTGCAAGAATACTTATGCTATCCTTCAGTTCTTTCTGGTGGTTCCAGAGCTCTAAAACCCTAATGCATTGGTTATTGAATCCCATTTTTGTGATTGTACTGGCTCACTATGTGTAATCCATCTTGAGCCCCAGTGAGAAAGGTAGACTATAAATAATGTAAATAAATAAATAAAAGATCATAATTCAATAAAACGACACCCAAAAAGTTAAAAAAAATTCCCTAAGGGAAACCCCCTCCCCACCATTTCTCTAAGCTTATATTTTGCCATGTATAATAATGCTGGGATATATTTTTTGCAACTAGAAATTGTAGTTTTCCTTCAAAAAGAACAGCATTATATTTTCCATTTGGGTAATTACATTCTTTAGTGTCTAAAATGTAGCAAATGCATTGTACTCAGAAGGCTATCAAACAGATGATGCAACAACAGCAAGTCTAGCAATATAATCTGCATCATTTCAAATTTGAACGCTGCATTTTGCAGCCAAGAAATGGGTGTAACCCAGTTTAGGAAGATCTACAGATGCTCTCACTGTCTGCAATTGAATCAAAATATTATTGCTGTAAGCAAAATTCTTAATCTGAATTGGTAAACTACAAACATACCCTTTCTTGTACCTGAAACAAAAATTATTTAAACAATATCTCCCATCACTTGCACAAAGCTGACAATATTTAGCTCACTACTCTAAAAACAGTTAAGTAGCTAAACATCAGGTGGCTTCTCCTGTGGAGCACTGAAATCTCTTGGTGTCAAGCAGTAAGAAGCAATGGGATACTTCAAGTAGAATTCTCTATCTCAAGGAATTGGTGGATCCAAACAAAGATGAAATGATTACTGACGAAATTATCTACCAAAATCATTCTGCCATAATATCGACAAGTGCAATATGCCATAGATGCAAAACAAAACTAGAAATAGGCTCAGAGCCAATAATTCTGTCGTTTAACTGTGTATGTTCTCTTTTGATTGAAACAAAATTTAAAAAATTTGGTGAAGATTGGATTTAGGGGGTCAAGTTACAGCCCCCCAAAGCAGGTCCCCCAGGAAAGTGCTTTCTGGGGAAATCACAGTTGTGGGTTCAGGAGGGTGTCGAACGGACTCCTGGCAAACTAGAAGCATCAAACTTGCAGAGAACCTCCTTGGGATGCCCCTCTACCTGCTCTTCCCATTTGGTGAGGATTGGATTTAGGGGTGCCGAGTAGCATTCCCCCAAGCAGGTGCCCCCAGAAAAGTGCTCTCTGAGGAAATCACAGCAGCAGATTCAGGAGAAGTGTGTTGAACACCCCCCCCCCCCAGGCAAACTAGACCTCCCTGGGATACCCCTCTACCTGCCCTCCAGGTTTGGTGAGGGGGGGATTTTTTTTTGGGAGGAGAGCACTGTCCGCCTCATTGTAGACATTGTTGCTGCAGATGAGCAATCCTTCTTCTTGGTCTTGGGAGGCAGTTACCTGCCCACCTTCTCCTGGAGAATCCTAGGGACCAAAGTGCAAAAGGGGGACCCAACACACACAAAAACAAGATATTGGGCAGGCCCAGCAAAGGCCACTGATGACACTAAAGGGGGGGTGCCCATAGGCACAAAAGTCAAAGATCCGAAGGTCCAAAGGGCAAAGTGGGGGGAGAAATTGAAGGTTCAAAAATTTCACTGGCTATCCCTGACCCGGATACCAGCCCAGGCAAGCCCGATCTCATCAGATCTCGGAAGCTAAGTAGGGTTGACTGTGGTTAGTACTTGGATGGGAGACTTCCTTGGAATACCAAGTTGGGAGGACAGAGGCACACTTTATTTAGCCACCTCTCTGAATATTCCCTAAACTCCCAGTAGGGGTCAGTCACCAGAGGTCAACGTCACTTCTGGGTGCAGAAGACACACACACACAAAATCCCACTGGTTGAGCCCCTCTGCTCAGCTTGAGCAGAAGGACAGGTGTCTCAGAGCCCTTAAGCACTGAACACCCCCTGTCAGTGTTCCCTCTAAGCTGAGTTAGTGTGAGCTAGCTCACAGTTTTTTAGCCTCTGTCTCACACATTTTTGTATTAGCTCAGGAAGGATGGTTCCAGAGCAAACTAATTTATGCAGTAGCCAAATCTCTTGCTCACAACTTTAAGGCCATGAGCTCACAAAGTAGAATTTCTGCTCACAAGACTCCACAGCTTAGAGGGAGTATTGCCCCCAACCACTGTTTTCACACTGAGGAATGACTTCAAGTTCCCTTTCTTTTCTGCCTCTAACTCTCTCTCTGCCTAACTGCCTGCTGCAAAGTATAACAGTTGAATGTGAGCTGGGGGTACATAACCATTCTGCTCCCACAGAGAAGAATGGGAGCTCTCTTGTTGGCTGCCAGCACTGCCTGTCGAGGTTTGGAGGCCACTACTGGTGTTTCCAGGGCTGCAGGTCCATTCCCTGTTGCTTTGATGATTAATTGATCAGTCCTAGCATGTCTGCTGCATGAACTGCACAAACCTCTGTAAAAAACATGGAAGTTCATGGGAGGTTCGTTGCAGATGTGATCATACTACCCTTGGCTCATGAAACATGAACCAAGCGATTTTCGTGACAAGGTTCATACCCATCCCTAGTGTAGAATTCTGGGGAGGAAGCATCTCTTGTTTCATGGTCCATAACTATGAGGAACCATGAGATACAAGGAAAATTTGCCTAATTACCAATTATGGCAGGCCAGTAATTATGAAAACTTTGCTGTGCTGCTCCTGCATTATATACACATATTATCTTTTTCCTGTCCTTTGAACAGCTTCCCATGACAGTGACTCTAGCTACAGCTTTCTGACAAGGACAGTTGCTACACTCTGGGAAACAACACCAAATGAATCTCTTTGTCAGCTCAGCTGCCACCTTCAAAGTGTCACCCTTTAGCCTGGTGACCACTGACTAAGCCACTGGCGTAACATCCACTATTTGTTAGCATTATATCCAACACTTACCATCTAAGTACATTCTACTTTAAGATACCAGGTACTCTTCACAAAGCGAATCCTATGATCCCACAGGCCATTCACTCCCATTCCCAAATTCATTCTACTTCTACAGCAGCCCTTGACAGAAATTTCTTGATAGTCTCCAAAATCCCACTCATGTATGCGGTGCCTCATTTGAAACTGTTTCACTTTGGAGGTTGATTTCAACCCTCAGTAATCACAACATGCCCATTTGTCTTAGACTCAAAACTGGAAGTGTGTCTTATCCATGATACAAGTCAGCTAAAAGCATGCATGACAGCGTCGTTAATACTTCCTTCCCTGTATCAAATCAGATAGAGCTCGCTTTACTGCTCAAGCAAAAAAGGTCAAGAATCTACCTACAGTTCCCCTTATCCACTTATACACTACTTTGTCTAAGCTAAAATTAATCAGATTACTGGCTGCATGTTGTTCTATGCAATGGCAAAAGAAGGTTTGCCTAAGAAGCATTTTCACCTAGTGCTGAGTAGAATAAGTTGTTTTTCTTTCACTTTGAAGTAATGCATTTGAATGTAAAGATTTTATACAAAATTTACATGCCTTAGTAATGTCAGAACAGTTATACTGGGCTTCATTTCCCCTCACTTTACTTTATTCTCCTCCTATAGTATACCTAACACAGTTTTCATTTGGGAGCTGGCACATGTTTTGTAACTAGGCGCTGCTCTGTAGGTGAATGCTATACCTAGTTTCAAGTGTTCCCTTAGTCCTGTGATCTAAACATTCATCTTGGAGAAAGAACACATTTTCTAGAAGTTACTTAATAGGTTGGCACCCCTGCTCCATATTATGGCATTGAACTAGGTTGGCATTTGAATGCAATCCAAATAATGACTCTGAAATCGAGTAGGATTTATTTACTTAATTTACATGCCACCTTTCTCCCAGATGGGGATCCAAAAGAGATTACATCATTCTTCTCTCCTCCAGTTTATTCTCACAACAACCATGTAAGGTAGGTTAGGCTGAGAGTGTGTAACTGGCCCAAGGACACTCAGCAAGCTTTCACGGCAGAGTAGGTTTTCAAATCTGGGTTTCCCAGATCCTAGTTTGGCACACTAATGCAAGACTGAAAATTGGAGAGGAGACGGACACGACTGTCTGTTGCATGGTGAAGCAAATTAATCTCTATTGTATTGGGTGTTGGGGGAGGGAGAAGTCTACAAGTTTATTAGCCCACCATAAGCCTTGGTGTCAAAGGATTCTAGCAGGGCGTACTTGACAGGCCTGTGTCTACGATACAAAGCCTTTAAAAGGAACAAGAGACCTATGAAGGCCTCCCATGTCACCATTATGCTCACACACAAGGTGGGGAGAGGATATCTATTATGCATGATGATGATCATTCCATGTGTACAGGCACTATGCTTCCAGTGAGACTGAATCATGTCCAAAATATTTTCTAAGAGAACATGGACAAGATCAGAAAATTGCCTTGTGAGTGTCATGAAATCAGGGGACAGCACACTACAAACAGAGGTTAAGGTTATGTGAGTAATATGCCTTTCAGCCAAGCTCTGCTTTTCTAAGAGGTGGGCATCTTGGCTTCTTAAAGAGAAAAACTGGCCATGATCCAGAATGGGTCCCTTTTCAACAAGTCTGATAATTAGTGATGTACTTAAACACAGTGTTAACTATGTAGTGGTGATAATTTGGGCTTTTTGACTAGGGCCTGTCAAGTCACAGTTAGAAATAGACAACGTGTGTCATCATAAACAAGGTAATAAATTGGATTTTGAGGTCCATCCCAAATTTGGAAAGGCTGACGATCTCCAACACAGATAATACAGAGATTCACCCTTAATTAAAATGTAGATTTTTTCCCCCTGCCCAACCTCACCTGAGATTAGAAGCTTTAAATCTTAAAAACATTTCATCTATATCTAAGATTAGGTATAATCAGCTTGTAAGATGTCACATGATTCCTATTTCTAGTATTCAACTACAGTGATATGTAATTCCACTTCCCAAAATAGCACTCAAAGTCTTTTTGCATAAAGTATTTTCTATGGGTATATTAAAGTTCTCTCACAGGCTTCAAAATGTAATTTCCCCCCTGAAAATTAAACCCTTTTAAAAAAAATCTCTGCACAGGTTATATTCCTTTAAAGGAAAGTTTTGGTTATTTGAGAGTGGACCTGAATATACCAACTGCAACACTTATTATTTACTTCATTTATAAGCCCCCTTTTCTTAACAAGGAACCAAAGCAGCTTTTTGTAGCAATTTCCTTTCAAACACAGATGAGGCTACATTTTAAAAAGTATCAAATTCTGAAAACAAATAGTCTGTTCATTAAAATACTTATATACTGCTTTTCTTTACACATAGTGGACCCAATGAAGTTAATCCATTCATCTAAATAATAACATATCGGTTGAAAGGAATTACAAGTGCATTGGAAGCAATCATGAAGTAGGCTATGAGCCCCAAACTACTACCCTGCTGTATCAACTCAGAATATTTATGAACTTTCTAACTGTTGAGGGAGAGGGTTATCATACTGGCAGGCCATGAGCCAATTATTGTGACAATGGTTTTAGGACAGAACGGGCCAGAAGTTTGGTGGTGGCCTTAAGGATGGCATGCTGATCAACAGGCCAGAGTCAAATATTCCATGATTGCCACTGTACAATTTTAAATATCATCATCATGTCATACATTGTAAGTACAATCTATGGATGAACAGATTTTGTTCCTTTATTGTTCAGGAATTTTGCTTTATGCTGTTTCCATTACATTTTAACTATAAGAATACCTAAAATTGATTCTGATATCAGAACATAAGAGTTTATCATAGCTTTCAGTTCCATTATTCTCTCTTTGAGCAGCACAGATATGAAAATTGACAACACACTGCAGCTAAGCAATGTAGATGTAATTGTATATATATTTGCACCAAAGATTCTTTTTTTTGTGTGGCTTTTATATGATTCTGGATGTCCGAAAAATACATGCATGCACTACTTTAATACAACCAGTCCTATAAAATTTGCTTTTTTGTGTTTTATCAATGTGCAGTACTTACATCAGAAGCAAATCAACCCTTAGATCAGACAGTACAACAATCCCTCACTGGAATTCCAAGATCAACTGTTGCGTGCAAGCTTATCAAAGCTGCATCTCCATTATAACAAATTCTAGCTCTTAACTCTCTCTGTCCAAGCTCGGACAGCAACTAACTGATTCTCTACACTTTCTCCTCACATCAGATTTTTTTTAAAGGCTGAAGAGGCATTTCCAACTATTAAACTCTTATCAGGAGCTAGATGATATAAAGCCATAGGAATAGACTCAGTCATAATAAAGCAAGAAACCTACGCTATTAAAAAGAGAAAAGAGAGCAGGGAAAGCTACAGAGACATGATGATCAAGGAATTAGATTTGAACTTAACAGCCAGATCTTTCACAGAGCCAGTTTGGTGTAGTGGTTAAGTGTGCGGACTCTAATCTGGGAGAACTGGGTTTGATTCCCCACTCCTCCACTTGTACCTGGCTGGATGACCTTGGGCAAGCCATAGTTCTGGCACAGTTATTCTTGAAAAAGAGCAGTTTCTGTCAGAGCTCTCTTAACACCACCTACCTCACAGGGTGTCTGTTGTGGGAAGGGGAAAGGAAAGGAGTTTGTAAGCTGCTCTGAAACTCCCTTGGGTAGTGAAGGGTGGGGTATAAATCCAATCTCCTCTTCTTCTTCTCTAGCATGCAAGTAATTGAAATTAACACCTCTCAATTCAGTTAACAGCAGAAGTTACAAGAATATATTTCCCAACCAATTACAAGCTGCAAAAGCAATCTATTTTCTTTCAAAATATCAGTTTCTCTAGCTCCTTGTCAGGATGTCAGAATAAGTATACAAAAGCTAAGATGTTTAAAAGAGATTTGCTTTCTCTCCCCCCACCCCCCCAAAAAGAAACAGATGGAATTATTAAACTATTACATGCAATTAAACTATTGCATGCAAGCATCCGCAAATCCACTTGCTAGATCATGAAGAACAAGTGTGTCCCACTCCTCTGATGAGAAGGACTTCCGGACACTCAGCCTCTTTCCCGAAGCTGTCTCTTGTGCTGCTGTTCTGAAATGCTAAGAAATGACAGGCGTCTTGACCTATATCTTCTCTACACACTAGCACAGACGGACAGAAATCCTTGCTTCTTCCCCCAAGGGCTCAGTGCATGCCAGAGAGAGAGAGGCGGGGTTGGCAGGGTGCATGAATAAAGGCTGGGGAGTAAGCCAAGCTAGTGATTTTGAGCCCAGTTTAAACACCTTACTTATTCAGCATTACTCTTAACTTTGCTTTTCAGAATAGTCAAGTACATTAATAAATCATTGCTTATGACATACTATTGTTCAGAAAACTCATTATTTTAGATCAAAGATGGGAAAACTGATCACTCCTTAGAACAGGCTGAGAAACATTTTTAAATTATAGGAAATGCTTTAATGTTTAAAATTTAACTATTGTGCTCAATTCAGATATCACGCCAAACCTTGTACTCAGTGCTTCCATCACTGTACTATTGGCCTCTGGAAGTGGAGCAATGCCCACAATTGTGTTCATTCAAATATCAAGCCAACCCCTCAGTTAGTCACGGTTTGCTTAAACATCTGGATAAGCCTCAGGAAAAGTATGCACTGTGATGAACTCTATAGCGACTTTCTTTCCTTCAAGATTTTTTAAAGAAAAAAATGTTTTTGCTTCAATTTGTTGGGGATGCTTGAAGCATGGAGGACTGGACTAAAATATCCACTGATGTCTTCCAGCTCTTCTTTAAGAGCTTTTAGACCTTGCTATGTGTCAGGAATATTTATAAAGCCCTAATGTAGCACAGTGATTAAAAGCAGCAACTATAAGCTGTTCAGCCATGAACTCAATTGGTATCTTAACCAATACACTTTCAGGTTCAGCATATATATATACATATATACATATAATATTTACTGCACAGTATACCATGTCAAAGTTAAAAACAACACACACACACCCATATAGAATAGAAATGTCATATACAGGAACCAGTTGGAGTTGCACGTACAGTGATAACAGGATGTTAAAACAGCGTTATTCCTCTGTGATACTGGGGCAATTCAACAGTCCATTGCCAGAGAATTCATTACCAAAACTACAAAACTGTCATTATGATGGATATGTTCACTCAAAGACAATGTTAGTGATATACAAGTATATGCACTAGTCTTTAATTTTCGTAGAGCAAAGCTATTTGAAAGTTACAGTGTCTCAAAAATTTTAACAGATCACATTTTCATCAATTCTGTTCAGTAGAACCTTACATTAAGAATAGTTTATGGGAACAGACATGAAGAAGGGGTGATGGAAGAGATATGGCACAGACCGAGGTATTTTTTGTGTATAACACTGCTCTAGACACACCAATGAGATTCTGTGTCTTACTCTATCAACTGCTTTGAACAATGATGGGAATACATGAAAGTTAACTAGAGTTTACAAGAGGGTGGTTCAAAGAAGAGAAAAAAGCCCCAAGGAACGAGCCCACCTGATACCTGTGATTAGAACAAGGGCAAATGAAAATACTGTTTTGTATAGCACAGGAAATTGAGGAGCTCCAGCTCTCCAAATGGAATAAGACTGAAGAATCATAAGGCCAAAACAAAGAGCTTGTACAATTTGTATTACTCACACTAGTTTTCCACCCTGCAATAAGAAACTATTGGGAAAGGAAAACTATAAGAAGACACTCTTTTAATATACATGGTACATTCCACAACTATGAATGCTGTTGGTGTCTTGCAACAGAAGAAACTAGGCTGGCCTACAAAGTTAAAAAACAACAACAGTGATAGTTAGCAGGTGCACCACACATTCTTTTTTCCCGTTTATTAGCTTCTATGACCAAAAGTCTTAAGGTCAGCCAAAATAAGTCAACCATGAAACATGGGCACACAGCATCAGCCCCAGGGCACAAAATATGCAATCAATATTTACAATCAAAATAATCACATCTAAAAGATCTAAAATGTTAAAACAGAAGTCACTGATAAAACCTATAATTCATTTAAATAGATCATATTATTTAAGTGTTACAAATTCTGTTACAATCAGGTCAAGCCAGATTTTTGTTGCTTTAGAGATAAAACCATCATGAAAAACCTTGTAACAAAATAAGTCCTTTCAGAATTAATATCTGCCAACAAGTAGAGGACCACCCAAAGTTCAGTAGGTAATTGGTGTTTGGTAAGAATCGATCTAGGAATCTACCAAACACCACACGTTTATTTTGCTATGAAGCTTGACTTTGCTGTCAAGACTGAAGCACAGTAGTTATTAGACAGAACTGCCATATTGGTACTACTTTGTACATCATTTAACCAAACAGTTTTCATCCACCTGGACTTTTTACATTTTAAAAGGTGTTGAATAGTGGTTTCATCTCTCAGGTAATCTTATTAATAAACATAATTCCTTGTCTTTAAATTCTCCTTTTGCTTGCATGATCACACTACAAAGGAACCATCACATTCTAGGAACCGGAGCATATTCTTTCAAATAAATACTTGATGAAGAATAGGTTCAGTTCCAAGTGAAAAAACAACTGACTCATAAAGATTCAATATACAAGGAAACACTATCAGTTACTCATATCCCCCCCCCCTCAACTGAATGGCAAATAGTACTTGAATTTGCTTATGCAAACACAGTTATCAGAATACATTTCAAAACAACCAAACACATAGCTCTGGAACTCAGCTAACCACCTTACTGAAAACACAAGACAGATCTACAGATCTGTATTTATGTATTTAGCAATTTCCTGATCAGATGCACAAGCAACATCTTGCCTGATGCTAGAGAGACTTAGATGGACTACACAGTAAAGGGAGCTGAACAGTAGATATATGAGCACACAATTGTGAGCAGAAACACTCCTCGTCCCTTCCCCCACCCCTAGCATCCGGCTCCAAGCAATGAGTGGATGAGATCACAAAAGAAGGCTCATCTGTAGATCTGTCATCTGGTTCTCAGTCGAGTCAGCTTCCTCTTCCAGAAAAAACTTGATATTTCAAAACCACTCCAAGATTTTTATTGCCTTTGTAACCCATGCATTTCCCGTCTAAAAAGGTTACAATGACTAGACACATCTTTCATTAACAAAATGAACTATCCTGCAATTACGCCTTCACAAAGAGCCATTATCTTCCCGATACACGTAGCTTGAGAAGCCATATGCATTTCCCATGCATCCCCTTTAATACATAGAAAATCACAGACAACAGCAGAAAAAACAGAGACGGAAGACTTGCTATTTTCCTCCCCTTTGGGTTTCCTCAAAAAGCAAGCATAAAGCTAGACATCATTTTGGACTGGGCCGCATTACAGCACAATCAGGCTCTATGACAAATTGAAAAAGGAAAGTGGGGGCGGGGTGGGGAAAACCTCACACATCCCTTTCGATTTGTTGCAACAAAAGTTAGCATCTAAAAAAGAAAACCATGAGAAACAAAGGAGAACCTACACCACGCCTGCAGAAAAACAGAATAAACACACAAAGCAAAGAATCTCCCCTCTCCGCCCCCTATGACTTCCAGAGGGGCAGAGGGTGGGTGGTGAAATCGAAGCCAAATAATTGAGTGGGGAGCAGGAAGACCCCCACCCCGGCATAGGCGGGGAGCCGGGGGAGGTCAGTTACCAGAGAGAAGGGAAAGGAAAAAAGAGGAAACGGGGGCTTAAGGAGCTCCATCTGCATCCAATCTGGGCCATCCCCCCCTCGTATTCATACAGCAGCAGCAGCAACCGCCTCTATTCATTCCCACGGGGACGGCGTTGAGCGGCCAGAGAAAACAGAAAGCCCAGGCAACCAAAGGCAACAACAGCGCAGGAAGGTTTTGTTTTTGTTTTGTTGTTTTTTTAAAGAAAGCCCTGCCCAAAGTCTGACTGGTCTGCAAACCACCCCCCGCCCACCACCAGGTCAGGAGAAGAAAAGAACACCGTATTTGTTGCTTCCACCCTTCCCGGAGAAAGGGAAGACACCACCCCAGACGGCCGAGGGTCTCCTAGGGCACCCCATACCCTCCGGCCCCCTCCCCGAAACCAGAGCCCCTGCCTCACCGACCCAGTCCACCGCGAGGGGAGGGACACTCCAGCGGTCGGTCTTTCTGTGGTGCACCTCTCGTAACAACCGCTCTAACGTTATTCCCAGCATATAGCGGCTAACGGCGCGGAGCCAGAAAAATCCACTGCGCAGGCGCCTACACAGAACGCGCGCACACGCACAATTATGGAGGGGGGGAAGGGCAGCGAAAAGAACGGATTTACAATGCCCCAGAACGAGTCGAGTGCGCAAGCGCGCGACCGAAAACGTCCCCCAGTTGACTCTCACCGCGCAAGCGTCATCTTTCAGACAATGGGAAGCGGAGAGGGAAATATAGTCCTAGTTTATTTCTTTGCAGCTGCAGCATTTGACGTCATGTTAGGGAATGTAGGGAGAAAAATATAAATTCGTTTATTTTTTGCATTTTCTGGGTAGTGTTTTGTATTTCTCTCTCTCGTACATCTCATAGAACTTAAAGCGATCTATTAACGTCATCCTAGAACTTAAAGCGATCTATTAACGTCATCCTAGGTTCCACGTACTTCCCGACTATGCTTTAGTTTATATTGACACGGGGGGGGGGGGGGGGGCCATCTACTGTGGTGACGGCAGGCAGGTAGGACCTACTAGGTGTTTTCCTAGGTACAGGCTAGGATTCAGAACTACAAATCCCAGAATGGCGGTGGTAAACTCTTTAAAAATATTAGAGCGTTGCATGCTGGGCGGTGTAGCGGACTGTGTCTGTCTTCGGAAGCCTGTCTGCGCCTCCTCGGAAATGCTGCGAGGCGGCTGCAGCCGCCCACCGACAGAAGCGATATCCATGTCACAGGCTCAGTGGCCTCGTAGCTCCTCCCGTCAGCGAGACTCCGAAAAGACCGTTTCTTTGGTTGTCTAGCAACAAGGTTTAGCATGACGGCCTCCAGAACCCCGGTCCATCCTGGGAACTGTAGTCACTTCCCTTGAACAGCTCCAGTATCGTTTGGAGGCAGGGAACCGTGTGGACTACAGTGTGGACTACAGTGACCGAGAACCACCGCTGAAAGGGTAGAAAGGTTTACTTCACACGCTCCCCAATGCAAGGAGACCCAGAAGCGGTGGGGGTTGTGGAAAGAGTGTCGGCGTGTAGTCGGGGTGCCCGCACTGACGTATGCTGCGAACTCCCGTGTTCATTCAACTCAATGAGGGAGGGCGGCGGAGAGTCGGAGTTGGAGGAGTCCTTGGAGCGGTATCACCAAAACCTGCGTGGTGAGTGAGAGCGAGAGAGACACCCCCCGGGGGGGGGGGGGGAGTCCGCATTCCCGGGTGCTCCTGTCATTTTCCCTTCAGGACTCTGGTGGTCCTCTGGTGGTTGCGGTAAGCGCTCGGCCCCCACCCCGTCATCGAGAGATTTTTGCCTTTGTGCTCTTTGCACAGAAACGTATAATGAACGAAAACTTCTGGAGGCAACTTTCCGTTTCATTTGCGCTGTGGAGGGAGGAAAAGATTAAAAACTCAGAACTTCTTGAATCTTGTGGTTCATGAAACTGAATGGAAGGGTTGGTTTCCAGGAATGGAACTGAATGGAAGAAAGGCAGCCGCCTTTCAGAATAGGTTTCCAGGTCGCGGGTGTTTTGATCTGCTAATCAGTTATTTTTGCTTTGGGTTCAGTATAAAGCTGTTCGAATTAACTAAGTGTTGTGATTCCAGTGAGGCAACCGTGTTAGTCTATTGCAGTAAAACAGCACAGAAGTTTAGCAGCACCTAAAAGAGTAACAACATTTATTCCAGTATGGGCTTTTATGAGACAGAGTCTGTTGTATCTGAAGAAGCATTCTCTCTTTCACAAAAACTCATGCCGGAATAAATGTTAGCTTTTCCAGTGGCAGAGGATCTGTTAAGTTGTTATGTATTGACCATGCGGTCGCCATGTGCTCTCTTCATTGCGACCGCATGGCCAGAGCACATGGCCAGAGCATGGCCAGAGCACATGGCCAGGAAACTACCTGAGCTTCAGCCAGGTAGAACAAAGGCCAGGTGGATTCAAACCGGCCACCAATCCTGTACCTAGGTTTCTCCCAGGGAACCTATGAAATGTAAATAGACTTCTAATAGCCTATCAGGCCAGTTGGGTGAGGTCAGGGGATTGTCCCTGACCAGCATAAAAGGAGGGCTTGGAGCCCTGGGTTGTATGCTTCATCCGGACCAGCAATAAAGATCTAGCTGTTTCACTATTCCATGGACTCCCGACTCCAATATTTATCAGTGGCGACGAAGGTGGGATCCCGATGAGCGACTCTCCAGCAGACCACAGCAGCACAGCGAGCTCCGTCCTGCCGGCCGCAGGCATCTCCGAGCTCCAGCGCTCCAACGCCTCGCCGCAAGCCGCTCTGAGCCCAATCCTCCGGCACTAGCCAGCGCCAAGCCTCAGCGCTCCCCGGCACCGCCGCAAGACACGAGGACATCGCTCAAACAGCCGCCGCCGCTCCTGCTCTGGTAAATATGGCAAACGCTCCGGGACCAATTACCCCTTTCAATACGTCTCGCCCCGAGACGTGGGAGTCCTGGCTCAAGACGCTGGGTTGTGCCTTTAAGGTCCGCGGAATCACAGATGCGGACCTGAAGAGTGCCTGGCTCTTGAGTTCCGGAGGGGTGGAGGTCATGCGGGTGGCCCAGAACCTACTAGCCCCGCAAGACCCCACCGAGGTGTCTTACGACGTGCTCACCAAGACCCTCGGCGATTACTTCGCCCCGAAGCCATCAAAACTGGCCAGGCGCTGGGAGTTCATACAGCGCCAGCAGCAGCCGGGGGAGTCAGCCGCCACTTTCCTGGCTGAACTCCGTCGACTAGCCGTGGGCTGCGAATTCCGCCACATGGATGACCATGTGGAGACCGCCTTCATGGGAGGGGTCCGGGAAGCCAAGCTCCGCCGGCGCCTCATTGCAATGCCGGAGCCAACCTTGGAGAAGATGCTCGAAACTGCGGCAGCCTTCGAGACAATGCAAAAGGACAAGGCAGCCACCAAAGTCCACCAGGCGGCTCCTCCCGAACCTGACTCAAGCAAAGAAGAGGACGTCCACCGGATGCAACCACGCTCGAAGAAGGGTGAGCCCGGCGTCCCCAGGCCCAAGGGCCGGCGCCCAGCATCTGTCTCTGTTCCCTCTCCTGCTTCCCTCAACAGGCAGGCCCCAACGTGCGCCAGCTGTGGGGACCCCCACGACAGACGGACATGCCGCTTCCGTGATGCCATCTGCCGCGCCTGCGGGAAAGCAGGACATCTCGCCCGGGCCTGCCGCCTGAGGAACAGCCATCGTGCCCCAGCAGCGAACTTCGAAGAAGTGGGTAGTGTCGTTCCCACGGCCACGGTAATGAACTTGCCTCAGCCCATCCCGGGCGCAATTTCCGTGTCTCTCCGAATAGAGGGAGTTCCTTGCTCCATGGAACTGGACTCAGGGTCAGCATATTCAATTGTGTCCGCAGCTACGTTCCACCGCCTCTGCTCGAAGGGGGCACGCTGGCTGCGGCTGCCGGCTGGGTTGGTCCTCCGGGACTTCCAGAAAAACCCAGTGGCTATTAAGGGGCTAGCCAGGGTCCGGGTCCAGTACCATGCCTTTAATGGCCTGCTGGACCTTCTCGTGGTGGAGCGCAATCTAACCAGTCTCCTAGGTCGCGCCTGGTTCAAGCCGCTCGGAGTGCAGTGGACCGGAATACACCGCATGGGCTCTACTGACTTCTCATCCATCTGCGAGGAATTTCCCGCCGTTTTCGATGGCTCATTGGGCTGCTACAAAGGACCCCCGGTTTCCTTCGACCTGGACCCGGCAGTCCGGCCCATCCGCGTGGCCGTCCGCCGGCCACCACTCGCCTTCCAGCCCAAAGTGGAGGCAGAGTTGGAAAAGCTCGTGGCACAAGGGGTGCTCGAGCCGGTCTCCCACGCCAAGTGGGAGACTCCCATTGTGACCCCCCTCAAAGCTAACGGGGAAGTCCGCATCTGCGCGGATTACAAATGTACAATTAATAAGGCATTACAGGACCACGCGTACCCGGTACCGGTGGTCAGCCATGTTCTGGCCTCCCTCGCGGGTGCCAAAATATTTGGAAAATTAGACTTGGCCCAAGCCTATCAGCAGCTTCCCGTAGACGAAGCAACGGCCGAGGCACAAACGATTGTGACTCACAAGGGAGCGTTCAAGGTAAAACGCCTCCAATTTGGGGTCAGCGTAGCACCCGGAATCTTTCAAAATCTAATGGATTCTATCCTAAAAGATGTTCCAGGAGTGAAGCCGTTCTTCGACGACGTCCTCATCGCCGCCCCGGACGCCGACACGTTCGCAGCTCGCCTCCGGATGGTGCTGCAAAGGTTCCAGGACGCGGGTCTCAAGGTTCGAAAAGACAAGTGCACCCTGGGAGTCTCCTCGGTGACCTTCTTGGGGTTCCAAGTCACCGCAGACGGCATTCACCCTACAAAGGAGAAGGTAGTGGCAATTACAGGTGCACCCCGCCCGTCCTCAAAGGCGGAACTCCAGGCGTTCTTGGGACTTGTGAACTTCTACCACGCCTTCCTTCCGCACAAGGCGGCGGTCGCTGAACCCCTGCATCGTCTCCTGGACAAGGGAGCGGCTTGGGCCTGGGGTCCCAAGCATGATGCAGCCTTCCGGGCCGTCAAAGACTTATTAATTTCAAATGCGGTCTTAGCGCATTTCGATGAGAGGCTCCCTGTCATCCTGGCCTGCGACGCATCCCCCTACGGCGTTGGGGCGGTCTTGGGACACCGGCTACCCAACGGAAAGGAGGTACCGGTTGCCTACTACTCCAGGACCCTGTCGTCGGCAGAACGGAACTACGCCCAGATCGACAAGGAGGCCCTAGCAATCGTAGCTGGCGTCAGGAAATTTCACGACTATCTCTACGGACGGTCGTTCACCGTGGCCACAGATCACAAGCCGCTGCTGGGTCTCCTTGCCCCCCACAGGCAGACCCCTCACATGCTGTCCCCGCGGGTCCTGCGGTGGTCAATTTTTTTGTCAGGCTACTCCTACGAATTGGTACATCGCCCGGGGAAGGCGATGGGTCATGCAGACGCCCTCAGCCGTCTTCCCCTCCCGTCCTGCGACCCTGATCCGGCTCCCGCTTTCCACGTCGCGCTCCTAGAGGATCTACCGGAGCGCCCCGTACAGGTATCAGATGTGGCCCGTCGCACGCGGCGGGACCGCATCCTTTCCCGTGTCTCGGACTGGGTGGGAAGGGGGTGGCCGGAAAAACCGGGACCAGATTTTGCCGCTTTCACGGCACGCAGGCACGAACTATCGGCCCACAAGGGATGCCTGCTATGGGGATCTCGAGTGGTGATCCCCGGGCCCCTGCGGCCCCGAGTGCTAGAGGCCCTCCACGAGGCTCACCCGGGAATTGTGCGCATGAAAGCTCTGGCCCGGAGTTACGTATGGTGGCCAGGCCTGGACAAAGACATTGAGGGGCGGGTCCAGAAGTGTACCAAATGCCAGGAGTCACGGCCAGATCCGCCACACGCTCCTGTCCGATCCTGGGAATCTACTAACAAGCCCTGGTCCCGCCTGCACCTAGACTTCGCGGGACCGGTCCAGGGCCGGTTGTTTCTTATCGTTGTTGACAGCTACAGCAAGTGGCTTGAGGTAGTGCCGGTAGCTTCGACCTCCACCAACGCTGCCTTAAGAAGTCTCTGGCCGATCTTCGCGACACACGGAATGCCAGAAACTCTCGTGACCGACAACGGGACCGCCTTCACCTCCGGCGAGTTTCAACGGTTTGTGGAAGCCTGCGGTCTGCGCCACATCCGCTCCGCTCCGTTCCACCCTGCAACCAATGGCCAGGCCGAGCGCATGGTGAGGACAACGAAGGATGCGTTAAAGAAGATGGAGCATGGCGACTGGGAAGAGCAGCTGTACAAGTTCCTGTTCTGCCAACGGAACACACCCCACTCAGGGACCGGGCGCCGGCCAGCCGAACTTCTGATGGGAAGACGACTGGGAACCGTCTTGGACCGCCTACATCCCGACCGAGCAATCGAGGGGAACCCGACAACGGAGGACCGGCCAGCTGCCCGAGGATTTGCTCCCGAAGACCCCGTATATGCAAAGAACTTCGCGCGGGGTCCAACATGGCTCCCCGCGAGGATCGTCCGAGTCACAGGGCCTTATTCCTATGAGGTCCTTACGGAAGATGGCGTAGTCTGGAAACGGCACATTGACCAGATTCGACGCCGTACCCAGAACCACGATGATACCCAGGCCCCCGAACTCCCTGCACCAACAGACCGTGACATCGACACGACCCCAGAAGCAGCGCCAGACCCTGATCCGGAGACTGCGGAGATGCCGCTCCTGCCCGCGGACGAAGCAGTCGCACCATCCACACCTGAACAACCCCCGAGCAGACAGGCCCCGCCAGCAGAACAACTACCCACACCGCAACCTGCCGACACTAGCAACACGCCCCGCCTTACAACCCCCCGGCGCTCTGGACGTGAGCGCAGACGCCCGGACTATCTCAAAGACTATGTGTGCAGAGGGGTTCTGGACTATGGGGGGAGGGGTGTTATGTATTGACCATGCGGTCGCCATGTGCTCTCTTCATTGCGACCGCATGGCCAGAGCACATGGCCAGAGCATGGCCAGAGCACATGGCCAGGAAACTACCTGAGCTTCAGCCAGGTAGAACAAAGGCCAGGTGGATTCAAACCGGCCACCAATCCTGTACCTAGGTTTCTCCCAGGGAACCTATGAAATGTAAATAGACTTCTAATAGCCTATCAGGCCAGTTGGGTGAGGTCAGGGGATTGTCCCTGACCAGCATAAAAGGAGGGCTTGGAGCCCTGGGTTGTATGCTTCATCCGGACCAGCAATAAAGATCTAGCTGTTTCACTATTCCATGGACTCCCGACTCCAATATTTATCATAAGTACTTTTGAGTCATGGCTTGTGGTTACAATACTTCTTGTAGGGGCATCACACATCGATCCACCTAGCTCTATCATATACATGAGAAAATATGACATGCTGTACTCTAGATGCGCCAGAAAATCTCCAGGCTCCACTCCCTGACACTTGAAGACCCACCTTGGTCTCTGCTCTGCAGCCCCATCACCAAATCTAAAGTTAACACCCCTTAGCTAAAGGGAGGGAATAAAGTTGGTTGCTATGAAGAATTTTTTCACCTACTCCAGGTAGTTAGAAATATGTCCACAAAATTTTCCCCAACCTGTGTGACACACCTATTACTGAAGAGGCCTGGATTCTCTTCCCTTTGGATTACTTCACACATGACAAGGCATGTCATGGTGACTGAACATATGTGGGACAGGAAGCTGCAGCCAACGTACTTCATGCATGGTGTTCATATTTCTGAACGCACTTGTTTTACCCATGTGTCACATTTAAGGCGTAAGGCTAAATACCACAGTACGTGAAACAGCCTACAGAACTTTAACAAGCAGTATGTAGGACAAATAGTGTGTCTAAATGTGTGGATATGATTTAAAATTTTCCATGGCTTTCTTTTTGGGAAATTAGTTGCAGCATGCTTGTTTATTTATTTAAAGTATTTATACACTTACTGTTCCCCCAAGTATTGCAGGATCCAAGGTTAATAATAGCAATATATAAAAAAGATGAAACAACAAACATTAAAACCACAGATATAAAATAAATTAAAAATCAATTTAAAAACTCCTCTTGAAGCTGTCTCTGCTTGTAGTTGCCATCACTTCCTGTGGCACTGAATTCCACATGTTAATTACTCTTTTGGGTGAAGAAGTACTTTTGTTGGTTCTAAACCTACTGCTCAATTTCATTGATTGCCCATGAGTTCTTGTATTGTGAGAAAGGGAGAAAAGTACTTCCTTCTCTATCCCATGCATAATTTTGTACATCTCTATCATGTCACCCCTCAGTCGGCATTGCTCCAAGCTAAAAAGCCCTAACCCCTTTAACCTTTCTTTGTAGGGAAAGTGTTCTATCCCCTTACTAATTTTTAGTTGCCTTTTTCTGCACCTTTTCCAATGCTATAATATTTTTTTTGAGGTGCGGTGACCAGAACTGTACACAGTGTTTCAAATGAGGACGCACCATGGATTTATACAGGGGTATTATGATACTGGCTGGTTTGTTTTCAGTTCCCTTCCTAATTATCCCCTGCATAGCCTTTGCCTTTTTCATTGCTGCCTCACACTGAGTCAACATTTTCAGTTTGTTATCCACCATGACTCCAAGATCTCTCTCCTGGTCAGTTTCCACCAGTTCAGACCCCATCAGTGTGTATTTATAGTTAGAATTGTTGTCTCCAATATGCATTACTTTGCACTTGCCCATGTTGAACCTCATTTGCCACATTGCCACCCACTTGCCCAGCCTCAACAGATCCCTCTGGAGCGCCTCAGAATCCTCCCTGGTTCTCACAGCCCTGACCAACTTAAGTGTCATCTGCAAACATAGCCACTTCATTGCTTACTCCAAACTCCAAATAATTAATGAACAAGTTAAAAAGCACTGGACCTAGCACCAAGCCCTGTGGTAACCAGCTGCTCACCACCCTCCACTGTGAAAACTGCCCATTTATGCTCAGTCTCTGTTTCCTGTTAATTCACCAGGTTTTACTTCACAAGAGATTTGTTGAGCGGCAGGGAGCACCTCCCCTCTGTCAGCTGTTTTTTCAGCTTTTGCAGGGAACAGACAGCAGGGAACAGACTTGGAGTCCCTTTAAACCCCTGCTTTCTGCTTCATCCACAAACTGCTCTAAAAGTTTGTGGGAATGATGGTTGGCCCAGCATGAATTTCTTTTCCCAAATCATGAACAGGGCAAATTTTGTGATGAATTTTGCTTCATGGTTCAGTCTATACACATCCCTATTTCAGACCCTATTAGTATAGACTTGGAGTTGGGATTTTTTGTTTCAATGTGCATCACCTTACACTTATCAATATTAAACTTCGTTTGCAGCATTGTTGTCCACACTCAGTTTTTGGAGATCCTCCTAGAGCTCTTCAAAGTCATCATTGGTTTGTGCCATCCTTAATAATTTTGTGTTATATCCGCATATTTGGCCACTGCACTGGATACCCCTAGCTCCAGATCATTTAAGAACAAAATAAATATGGCACCAATACTGATCCCTGTGGGACTCCACTACTTACTTTCCTCCATTGTGAGAACTGTTCATTTATTCTTACTCTGCTTCCTGTCATTTAAACAGTTTTCAATCCATGAGAGAACCCATCCTCTGATCCCATGAATGCTAACTTAACTCAGGAGTCTTTGATGAGGTACCTTGTCAAAAGCCTTTTGAAAGTCCAAATATATAATGTCTACCCAGTCACCATTGTTTACATGCTTATTTACTTTCTCAAAGAACTCCAAAAGGTTGATGAAGCAGGACTTCCCTTCGCAGAAGCCATGCTGATTTTCCTCAGCAGGCTTTGTTCCTCTATGTACCTATTAATTCTATCTTTGATTACAGTTTTTACTAATTTGCCTGGGATAGACATTAGGCTGACCAGCCTGTAGTTTTCTGGTTCCACTCTGGAACCCTTTTTAAAAAACTGATGTAACTTTTGGTTCTCTCCAGTCTTCTGATACAGCGGCTGAATGTAGTCGTAGGTTACATATATGGGTTAGTAGATCAACTGTCTCACATTTGAGTTCCCTAAGAATTCTTGGGTATATGCCACTAGGACCTTGAGACTTACCAGTTTTTAATTTCCCTTATAGGTCTAGAACTTAATCTCTGGTCTCCTCACTTTGACTTAGTTCTTCAGATTCCCTTCCTGAAAATAGTGGCTGTGGCATGGGTACATGCCCCACTGTGAACCTGAAGCAAAAAAATTAATTGAGCTTCTCTGCCATCACCCCATCTTCCTTTAGCAATCCCTTTATTCCTTTATCATGTACCCTGAGGAACTCCATTGGAAATGACAAGATTTTGCCCATCAATCCTTAGAAATATCTCATTGTTAGATCATATTTTTCCAAGGCAAGTGATACCTGCCAACAAAGATTTTTTCATTTGGTTCTTGATGAACAGTTGGTCTGCGCTTGTGACGCTGGTACTGGGAAACACTCATGATGTAACATTTTTGTTAGAGCAACCTGATGCTACACTACATCAAACAGCAGCTAGAATACACCTTCCTGGTTTCTTCCCACTCATACACTTCACAGCCGGGTGCAATGAATAAGTTCTTGGGTTGTTTCTCGTCTTTCCTAGCTGTTCTCTTGTGGCGTTCTGGTTCTGTGGTATTCAGTTGTATAGGTAGGTGAGCTGTGATGTTAAATCTTGTAATCTAGATTTGCCTATTCAAGTTTGAATGCATCTCTATTCACTGAGACTAAAAAAAATAATGCTGTTGTCCACAGACCATGCCAGTAAAAGCATTGATCAACTAAAGTATGCCTTGGGTGAAAAAGATCTTGCAATGGGAGAAGGTGCAGCTACATTTGACCAGTTATTTCCTGATACAGACCCTGCTGACAATGAGGATAGAGCTTGGCAGGAACTCCAACGCCATCATGGAGGTTTGAAAGTTTCTGTTTCTGACACTCTTTCAGTCATGTTTAATCATGCTTGTTAAGATGCATCTTACCATTTCCCTGTAGTTAATCAACTAAAAGCTTTATTACGACAACAAGAAGAAAAAGAGAATGAAGCATCCCCTTCAAGGAGGAGGACAACATCGCCTTCAGTAAGCATTATCCTCTCTGATTATTCTTTTAGATGAACAAATAATTACATGGCTGTTAGCCGAGCCTCTATTTAAGCAACATTTATGCTGTCTTACTTGGTGAATCATGTAGAAGTTCATCAAGGCATTAATAAGCTACTGCAGGATGTTCAATGCATTTATTCAAGTCATACAACATTACATTTGTTTTAAGGTAACTAGCTTTACTTTGTTATGTCAAATCTATCCATATTTATGAGACATGGACAGAGAAGTGGAAGGCAAAAGATTTGAGTTTATTCTTATTGCAGACCAATTTATGATAGTTTTTCATTGATCTTGATGGTGCAAGTGGAGTTCTAAATTTCTAGTGGGCACTTTTTTTTTCCTGGCCAATTTCATTCTTCTCTTTGCTTTGTGTTGTCAGTAGTATAAACCAAACCAAACAAATACCCCAAAAAATACTGATAAAGGTGTGGGTTTTTTGTATTTATTAAGCTGAATACCAATATGGCTAAGTCTGAAAAAAGCCGATTTCCCCCCCTCTTTTTCAGGTGAGCCACCTCAGCTGATCCTCTTTTACAATTCTGAGCTGCAAGAGAGGATCAGCTGAGGTGGTGCAGAGCTTACAGCTCTGCGTCACCTCGACTGGGGATGGCTGGCTCCTTTTGCAGCTGGATTTAAACCAAGCCACAAGTGGAGCCAGCCCAGTAGCTGACTGCCCAACAGACCAGCTTGCAGGGGGGCCTTTCGACACACTCCCTCCCTTTTTACACATTATACCCTAGGATCTCCCCCCCCAGCCAATCTGCACACAACTTGGAGGGCAAATAGAGGGGCATCCTGGGGAGGTCTGCTGCCAGTTTGACATGTCTAGCTTCCCTCCCCTTTTGAACATTGGACCCGAGGACCTACCCCCCCAAGCCAATCTGTACACAACTTGGAGGGCGGGCAGAGGGACATCTTAGGGAGGTCTGCTGCCAGTTTGATGCCTCTAGCTTGCAGGGGGCTGTTCAACACACTCCTTCCCCTTTTGCACATTGGACTGACTCTAGGATTCCCCCCCCCACACACCAATCTGCACACAACTTGGAGGGACAGTCCCTTCAAATGTGTTTTGCAAGCCATGGGGCCAATGAACCCGGGAGGGTGAACCTTCTAGGTTCACTTGTGCTGCAGCTTGCAAAATGCATTTAAAGATATGGTCCCTTTAAATGCCAAGCCAAAAAATTCAGCAATCCTAATTATTTCCTGAATCCCAATATCACATCAATATTGGGATTTGGAAATATTGGAAAATACCAAATTTTGGGGGCTTCATTACATCTGAACTTGAAAAATACCGTTTTTTGTTTTTTTTGCAGAGCCCTAGTTGGCAGTGGGTGGGAATGGGGCGTGATGAGGAATTCAAGATGGAATTAATTCTCTGTTGTAATAAATATTTTCTGTAAATTGTTTATTGTATCTCATTTGTTTCATCTAGAGCACCTCTAAAGGTACAGATCAGAGTTTGCCCACAGTTTGTGATCTTGTTCCCATCGTTAATGATCAGTCACAATACATTAACCATCTAGAAGCTGAAGTCAGATTTTGCAAGGTATTGTATATCACACTTTACCTAATCATTTAGGTGAATTACTTGTAGAAAATTATTAATAATTTGTTTTTAGAACAGAAACAAAAGCAAACTAATATGTCTTTGTGTGTGTCGTCCCCCCCCCAATTTGGCAGCAGAACATCATAATTTACTCCTATAGTCATTAGAGACTCACCAGATGCAATGTTGGTATTTAATTGCCTCTTTATTGGATGCAGCAAAGTTCACAGTTCCTTCACCTGCCTGGTTCTGCCCCTTCAAACCTCAAGGGGCTGAGCTGTGCCTCTGCCTTGGAGAAGTTCCACCAGGCCTGTCCCAGTTTGGTAGCCTAATGTTGCTCCAGGCCCCAGGTCCTCCTTTAGGTCCCTCTTTCTTCCTTCTTTGCAACTCCTCAGCTTTACTCAGCCTACTTGCGTTTCTGACCTCCCTTGTCACTTCTGACATTGCCCTTTATATCCCTGGGGCTCCTCCCATACTGATTAAGCCCAGCTTCATCCCTCTCTTCACAGAGCCTTGTTCCTCTCTTAACTTCTCTTGCCTTGCTCCACTACAGCTAGTTTTGCATAGGGCTGCTATTGTTTTTTCATGAGGGGGCACACCCTGTCCTAGAACATCTGTTGCCTTTTGCTGCATTAGAGGAACCTCCTCTGGCCTCTGCTGCTGCCTTTGTGCCACAGTGCTATACCTCAAAATGGATCATGGCACCTAATTTATATTTGTTATATATAGAACCCAGTCCAAAGTAGGGATGGTAATGAACTGAACCATGAAGCAAAATTCATGACCTGTTCATGGTTCGAGAACTGAAGTCCATGACAGGTTTACTCTCATGGACTTTCACAGACCTTTAAGGCAGTTCATAGGGTTCATGCCAGTTCTTTGCCAGAGCAGAAAACAGGGATTTCAAGGGACTCTGAGTCCCTTTAAACCCCTGCTTTCTGCTTCAGCAGGGGCTCCCTGCCACTCAGCTGTTTGGATTTTCTTGTGCAGTCCCTTTAAAGTTTAAATTGCTCTGTGTGGTTCAGCTGTTTAAAGGGGCTTTCTTTGGCAGCTAGCCCCTGGGGCTTGCTGCCCAGGCCCTTTAAGTCCCTTTAAGTAGCTAAGATGCATAGAGCAAACTGCTCCCAGCCATTTTAACCCCTGCTTTCTGCTTCCCACAGAAAGCAGGGGTCATGAACTCATATGAACCAGTTTGTTTCGCGAACCAACCTTCCAGTTTATATATGTTCATAGTTTGGTTCATGGTTCAGCCATAAATCACAAACCAAACTGCAAAAATGCATTTCGTGCCCATCCTATGGCCAAAGGCCATAATCAAATGTATCTGAAATAGAAAACAACTGGGTTGTATCATCCCACCCTAGTCAGCTAAGGACAGTGCATTCTACTTGATCATGGTGCGTTATGCCAATGGAAGGCTCTCCTTCAGAAGGACATACTTTGTGCCAAATTACAAATATATGTATGTATATCTATATCTATCTATATACGCTTTCATCTTTCACAACATTCACACTTAATCCTTGCAGACACTTCTCTGTTTTCATTCCCGTCCTCTCGTGTTACCTCAGTTAGGCATAGATACATGCATATGCACTGCATTAACAAAGGGCATTTAAAATTTGTACAGTGGTTCCTATTCCATTCCAAAGCCAGGGAGGATACATAATGAAAGAAGAGGCACAGAGGTATAGGAAATTCTTTGTGAAACATAGTTTTAGGCAGGTTCTAGGTCTCTGGTTTGTCTTTACCCTGCATGTAAAAGTTTTAGTGATGTAAAAACAGGCCTCAGAAAATTTAAAGAGCCATTAAATTCTCCTCAAGTCAGCATTTAACTTTTAACAGCTCTTGACCTGTGTGAAATCTGAATTTGTTTTGGTCCTCTGTGACCTCAGAGTAGTCTGTCCCATACTATTCTTTGTATTTTTCATTTAGTTGAAACCACTGACAATTCTTATTATTCTGAAATATCATGATGCAAACAAGTCTGAGATTTAGGGTTTCCCCCTATGTGAGAGCACAATATATTTTAATTGCCTCCAAACCCTGATCCAAAACCTCCAAACCCTGATCGTGGTTTCAGGCATTGAATGGACTGCCTTTAGCCCGAGAAAACACACACACACACACACACACACACACACACACACACACACACACACACACACACACGGCTAATGTCAAGAGGTACAGAAAGTATTATATTGTGTCATTGTGGGTTATAACAATCTAGCTGTAAGTAAAATTGCTCTCATGAGGTCAATCCCACTGATTCCTTACCGCAGACAAAAGGTGTGTCCCCTCCACATTCTTGTCTTATAAAGGTTCATAAAAGTAATTGCTTAGTTGCAAGGGATTGACTCTGGACCATTTCATAGATTTACTAGAAACTGTTTCCAGATGGTTGGAATCCCCATTACAGTTTTAATGCCCATATCAAGTAACCACTTAATTGGACAAATAATATGACTTCTTCCAATGTTTTCACCTGCACCTAAGGGCTTGTGAAAACCCTCCTCCAGCCAAGACCCCCTTGATTAGTAGAATTCCCATCTTATTTTGGATTTAGTTGTTTTAATAAGCACCTCCTTTTAGAGCCTAAGTGCCACAGGGATCTGAAACTAGGGGAGTCTCATAAAGGCACCCAGATTGAGCCATAACATTGGAAATTCCCAGGGACAGTGTGCTGGCATCACAAACTGATCAGTTGCAATCTCCCCCAGTTCTGGGTTCTCAATAACAATAAGGCTTTACTTCATTCTCAATAACAAAAGACTTTTCAACACTGGAATACCGTAGCCTACCCCAGAGGTGTCTGCTCAGTCTGAGGAAGTTGCTTTTACTTTAACCATGGCCCGGTTCATCTTTTTTTCTTTTTTTAACTCAATCAAGAAGGGCATTCAAGTCATTAATTTACATTCCATCCTGTTTCAGGAGCTATCTTGACTCACCCAAATTTTTGTGCCAATGCAGATCTGTCTCACTTCAGCCTAATTAAAGTATCTTAATCACATTGCCTCAACCAGGCTTTTTGTGCCCATGCATATTTGGCTCACAATAGCCTAATCAAGGTAATCCCTCCAACCCCAAGTTTGGCAGCAGTTACCTTCAGACTGCCCAGTCAAATTCAATCTTCATATCTTGGAGCAATCATGTTCCTGGGAAAGTGGGTTCCCATATCTAGCTATGGGACTTTTCACCACAAAAAGAGCATCCCAGGCCAGTGAAAAGCGTGCCAGGTTTTCCTACTACCTGAACTCGCCTGCAGCTGCATTGCAGGCTTCCTTCTTTTTCCTCCATGCTCTGCTCCTTCGACCTCAACTGTGTTTGCCCTCTCTAGTCCTCAAGCCCAGGATTTCAGGTTGTAAGTCCCTTCCCTAAAATTTCCCAGTTTCCTCCCTCCTACCTTTTATAAGTATGCCCTCTTCTTAGTGCGCGTGTGTGCATGTGTGGTTACTTGGGGGATTAATTCTCAGGTGCTTAGTGTAGGTTCTTTACATTTTTATTCTTTTTATTTGTGTACAAAAAGCTATTTGTTTGTGTTTGCAATCACTCCCTCACACTTTCTTGTTAATTTTTTTCTGGGGTACCTTCTGAGATCCACCCTGGTATATAGAAGCTGCAAAGGTCTCACATTCCTTTCTAGAACCCTTTTATTTATTATTTATTTATTTATTTATTTAGATTTATATCCCACCTGACCAACATAAGCGGCTCTAGGCGGCTAATTTTAAAGCTAATTTCCCCTTCTCCAGGTCTAATTTGGCTAACAGACTGCTAATACTGGCATGAAAACCAAGAAAGTACCCAGTTCATCCAACCTTCCTTTGTATTTAATGGCAATACAAACATTAGGGGACTCAGTCTCACTTTAACTTAGAAGTGTGAGAAAGAGAGGCCACTGATTACTTGAAATAAATGTTTTAATATTTTTACATCTTATCCATGGGGTTTAGTTCTGAAGTGAACATTACTGTCAGGGACTCAGTTGCTGAAGTAAGTGAGCATTACACTGCCACATTTCAAACTATTTTATGATCATCTTTGTTCACAGTGTACACATTTACATTTTTAGGAGGAAATGTCACAACTGAAAAATCGTATACATGTGGTTGTGCTTGAAAATGAGAAGCTCCATCATAATCTGAAAATGGTAACGGTAGAGAACTCTCTTAGAGAACAAACTGTGTTGGATGCCTCAGTAAGTCTTCCTGGAATTTTAAAAATACCAGCTCATGTTAATTCTCTTACTTAAAACTACTATAACTATACTACAACAACCAACCAATCTAAAAGAAAGCTTGCAAATACTTATCTTGATAATGTATGGTGTGCTCACATGTCTGTTTTACTTTTTTAAAATTATTTATTTATTTAGACTTTTATACCGCCCTCCCCGCCTCTTGGCAGGCTCAGGGTGGCTAACAACATAATTCCCATAAAATATACTATAGAATACAATACAGTTTTTTAAAAATACAATACACAGTGGCGACATTTAGTACCCTTGCCCAAGCTGCGTTTTCAAATTTCTTCTGGTCTTCCAATTGGTGCTGTTGGTCCATTGGCAGTTTACAGCAGTCGGGTCAGGGCTATAAGGTCAAGGCGGCCCCTACTTGAAAGCCTGGTGGAAGAGCTCTGTCTTGCAGGCCCTGTGGAACTGTAAAAGGTCCTGCAGGGCCCTGATGTTCTCCAGGAGCTCATTCCACCAAGACTATGTGTATACATGGCATTTTTCACATGCCATGGTGTACATGCAGGGCCTTCCTATATAGAATTATTATTAGCATATGAATGGTTTTGCACGAAATAGTCTTAAGTGTTCCTTAACTTTCTAGAGATTAAGACTCTGAAAGTAGAAAGAACGTCTACTTACTATAAATGAATGGCTAAATGCAAGGTCTTGTCAGTCATTCACTGTGTGAAACAGGATGCTGTGCTAGATATACCGTTGGTCTCATTCATCAGGGTTCTTATGTTCTTATAAAAATCTTACCAGCACAAAAAATATTTTAGAAGAAGAAGCAGAGAAGAGATTGGTTTTATACTCTGTCCTTCACTACCCAAAGGAGTCTCAGAGCAGCTTACAAACTCCTTTCCCTTCCCCTCCCCTCCCCACAACAGACACCCTGTGAGGTAGATGGGGCTGAGAGAGCTCTGACAGAAACCGCTCTTTTTTCAAGAACAGCTGTGCCAGAACTATGGTTTACCCAAGGTCATCCAGCCAGGTGCAAGTGAAGGAGTGGGGAATCAAACCTGGTTCTACCAGGTTAGAGTCCGCGCTCTTAACCACTACACCATGCTGGCTATTTGCCTCCATCTTTCATTACACCTTATGTGATGGGTTTTCAAGCTGGTCCCTCTAAGAGAATGCAAATTTATATAGTTGGTTAACTGCAAAGCTTCTTAGAGTTGAATTACTTGGATCCCACACTCATTTAGATTTGTCATGTTGTGAGTGTTTATATACATATAAAAGAGAGACTAAAAATACTATCTTTCTCTCAGGCAGCTCCTCAAAATTCCTACGAACTACGTAGTGATGGTGAAGCCACCAGACTATTTTCTCGAGTCAATGAGCAGGGTGCAGCAGCTACATCAGAAATGGATAAATGGCACCTAGAGATGGTTAGTTTATTTACACATAATCTGAATTATTAATCTAGCATTATTTTTTAGTATGTATTTTATATTGTCCTATAGAATTAAGTTAGTGCATTTATATAGTATAACCTTTTTTAGTTATAAGAACATAAGAGTTGGCTTTCTGGGTCTGACCAAGGACTACAAAGGACAACCTTTTTCCCCAGTAGCAGTAGCAAGCTTTTCTAAGAACTTCATAAACAGGACATATTCATTTTTCATTGCATACCTAGGAGTAACACTACCTAGTGGTACATAATGCTAAAAGAGTGAAAATTTTTGGCTGCCAGACAGTCTTAGGATCTCCTGACTATACTACACACGCTGCCATATGATAATTAATTAGTTAATTAGTGGAAGAATATATTGGCAACTGTATTCACTCAGACAAATGCAACAGGAGTTATGCCATCTGTTTGAAAGACATGCTATCATAATACCAGTTTATAAGAAAGGAGACAAATCAGATCCATCCAACTACAGGCCAGTCAGCCTTTTATCAGTGGCCGGGAAGCCTTATACTCTGTCCCTTTATTACTGACTCATGAACTGGTTGGAAACTAATAAAATCTTGGGGAGGAAACTGGCTGGCTTCAGGCAAGGGGCTGGTATGAATGATCATCTTCTGACATTAGAGTTCTTAAGAAATATACAACCAAGAGTTGGGGGATCTTTGCTGCTGCCTTCATGGATTGGGGGTGGGGAGAAAGCTTTTGATACCATACCCTATGCCCAATTAAAATTAACGTTTATTGACAAGAGACTGGTGGCTTTGATGGAGATTCTGTATTCTAATCCCACTGCACAAGTCCACCGTGGGTTAGATGGACAATTTTCTAATGTAATTCCCCTACAGCAGAGAGTTATCAGAGGTGTGTGCTGGTTTAACATATATTAATGATATGATTTCTGCTGCCTCTGCCCAGGACTATTATTATCCATCTATTGCTAATGTTAAAGTTCCTGTCCTGCTTTTTAGTGATGATGCATGCAGTTCTCTTATCAAGAACAGCATCAGGACTATCTTCTCTGACAGAGGCTTTTGTCTCTTGTTGTCTAGAAGAATGCCTGATAGTTAACTATCAGAAATCCAAGGTTGTTTTTGGCACAAAATCTCATGTACACCGCAAGTGGCAGTATTATGGTAATAATATAGAGGAGGTCCCCTATTTTAAATACTTGTTCAAGCTGCTCATGTTAAAAGATTGGCTGCTGCCAACAACAAATATTATTTGTCGTTTCTTCTATTCATTTGGGACTCAGTATATCTCAGCTGCCATTAAACTGTTTAACGGTAAGATGGCTGCACAAAGTTTATATGGGGTTGGTATTTGGATTGACAAAACAGGGGAGTCTTTTGATTCAGTTCTTTGTAAATTCCTACATTCCACCTCCGGAATTCCGAACTGTGTAGTGGGGGTGGCCCTCCAAGCCAAATTAGGACAATCTTCTCTTGAAGCTCAGGCTTAGATGAAAGCTTTTTTTCTTAAAGTCAAAATTATACACTTTGACACCCAAAGAGGGCTACTTCTTATGTTTCCTGTTGGGATTTATTTATTTATTTTTGGATTTATACCCCGGCTAGCCAGCATACACCGGCTCAAGGCAGCTTACAAGGGTTAAAACAGCAACATTATAAATTATACTCAGTTGGCTTAAAAACACCCAAACACAAAGCTACAGGAGTTGGCGGCCCATATTGCTCCCAACACACAGCACAGCAATACCAAACCCAAGGCCAGGCAATTTCACCAGTTGATTATCCAGCCAGAGACTTAACCTGGCATTTGCCATCGGCCCCTTCCCCCAGTGGCGGTTCCTAATTGAAAGCCTGGCGGAAGAGCTCCGCTTTGCAGGCCCTGCAGAACTGCAGAAGGGATAAACTTGTAGAGTAACAACTCCAATTTCTCAGTCTTTCTTTGGATTCCCTTCATTCAGTCACCAGACAGGAACCTATGAGGATGATTAAGAAACATTTATTTAGGTATGATTACAGCTGTACAATCTGTAGACCGCTATGTGTTTGTTCTACGCGGTATTCTTTCATCGAACCGGCTTCCCGATTACTTTTAACATTTGATCGTTCCTCAGTACAGGTGTGCCTTTGTGTTGGTGTGCCTAAATGCCTTATTAAGTAGGGTTTTCCCAAGGGAGGTATCTTAAGATACCATACTCTGATAGACTATGTGACTGTGATGTAGGTAGTGTAGACACTCTGTATCTTGTGACTTTTGAATGCAACCATTTTTCTGAGTCTAGGAATCTTTTAATTCTTCCTTTACACCAAAATATAGATTATATGGAGACATTACGTCTTATTAGAAGATAATAGTAGACCTATTACCCTTTCAGTTGCAAAATTTTATGTGCTTGTGACTGATCTTGCAGCTGTCCAAATGTAGTCTAGTTTTTATATTTTGGTAATCTGCTTAAAGCTAATGAATTAAAAAGCAGTGTGAGATAAAGAGAGTCCATTTGGCTGAAGTAGTAGATGCTATGTAATCTGACAGGACCGTGTTGTACTCCACAAAAAGGTGTGTCTCCTTTCTTTGGCCCGGCCTCCATTCACCACTGGGCCCACAAGCATAACACAATAATTATAAATGGGAATAGGAGGACTTTCCTGCAAAATCACCAAATGGGATGTGCATTCATTTACTTTGGTATTCCTTAAACTTTTCAAATTTGGGCTTGGCCAGTTTGGACAGTCTATTCTTTTCACCAAAAATATCTGCTTTATTTTAAAACTGTAAAAAACAAAAACAAACAAAAAAAACCCAAACAACAACAAAACCCCATTTTCCTGAGCAGGAAACTATCGAAACAGCACAATTGTAGGACTTAGATATAGTGCTAGTCAGTTACTGTTTTTATTTGTGATGACCATAACAGGCCAGACCCTGGCAACAGCGTAGCAGAAGAGAATTGCCTGCCTTTTAGACAGAGGGGAGGGTCCACAAATACAAAGCATTTTTTTTAAAGGCTATTAAAGGTATTGTGTTATTCTTATCCAGCATTAGTCATGCTCTTCTTTAAAAAGGAAGAGAATCACCCACAGCTCAACCTGCCTTTTAGAAAGTGTGGAGGGAATTGTTGGAGGTGTCTGCAAATATATGGGTTTTTTAAAAAGTTTTTTTTAAGGTATTGTGTTATTTCTGCAGTGCTACATTATCCATGCTCCACAAAATAAAAACAAATTAAAACAGAATGGATGGAAAATCCTGAGGGTTACATGAGAACACCAAAACTACCACTAAAAATGAAGAGAAAACAGATTACCCTGGGCTGTCTGGAATTTCCGTTGAGAGGGAATTTCACACTGAATCACATCAGCAACCAGACTACCACAGAAAATCATCCTGGTGTGCAAAACAGCCCTGGATCAATTTCTGGCACCTCCAGTTAAGATTTTAGATATTGGGATAACTGGAGAAGCACATTGCCAGCACCCTGTGTGTCCAATCACATCCTTCCTCCAAGGAGCTCAGGACAGCATACAAGTTTCTTTCTTTATCTTATCCTCATAACAACCCTGTGAGGTAGGCTGAGGCAATGTGACTGTCCCAAGAGCTTCTTGGGACCTTATGAGCTTCATAACTGAGTCAGGCTCTCCCAGGTTCTAATCTGCCACTCAAACCACTACACCACACTGGCCATCAGTGCTGGTCTAGATAAAACATTAGATTGCTTTAGCGTTAGAAAGCTCTTTACATCTTTGCATTCTTGTTAATGTGCTTTTAAGTTTATTTCCTATTCCAGCCAACAGTACTAAAATGCTGATGATGACCACCTCTTATTTTTAGTTGAAACAGCCATATTTATTGTTTTTATTTTTTAAAGGAAAAACTTAAATGTCTCTATCAAGAAAAAACAGATGTCCTGGAGGCTCAAGTTCAGTCCTTAAGGTAAAAAAGTCACACACACCCCTTGGATTAATGATGGATTGCTGAATGGGTTTTTCTTGGTTGACTCATCAAGTCTGGTCACAGTTTAGTATAATATATCGTCAATATTTCTTCATGAAGTCTCATGAAACTTGGGTCTAAGGCTTTATACAGACTTTTAAAAGGCTGAGAGGCAGTGTTGCAGAGCCATCATTATCATAAGTGTGTTTGTTTTTTCTATACCATCTCTGGTCAAAACAGTTTTGCAGGTTTTGGCATAGCTTCAGGCAGTACTTGGACAAAAGCTTCTAGCAGTACAGCCAGCACAGCTGCATTCATTGTGCATAGTATTTCAGATTGTATGAAAGAGATTGTGTATTCACTGTCAACCCATGGATGTGTACACACAAAACCACACCTAGAGTTTTTTGGGAAAAAATATTTCCTTGTGTAAGGGTTTATGTGGTCTACTTCTTAGCGTGAGAATTCATGTAACCCTTTTTTTAAAAAAACCAGGAAACATATAAGGGTCCCCCCCCCCCTTTTGGACAGTATGCTGTATCACATTCAAGAACTCTTTAAAAACTTCTAAGTGTGCAGTTCAGCTCATAATTTTCTCTAATAAAGTTCTCTTCTCCTCTAATGTGTGGGAGCAGTTGCAGTCAGAATCTGAAAATGAAGTGGAAGTGTTTCCCTCTGCAGCCAGACTCCTCTTTCCCTATCGTGTTTGTAAGATGACCAAGCTATTGATGCTGGGCTGGTGGCAGTGCGAATGGTGGAAATAAGCAAGAAGTTGCTGCACAGTCATGACTGTCTTTGTGCAATCTTGGTTATTGCTTTTAATGCTGAATGTCTTATTACTAGAAAGAACTTATCAGAGGCACAAAAAACCTGTGAAGATCTGAGTGGAAGATTAAAACATCAACAGATGCTTAATGCAGCAAATAGTTCCAATAAGGTTGACGGCCTTTGCTTGAAATGTGCACAGCATGATGCTGTCCTTTCCCAGACTCATTCAAATGTCCACATGCAAACCATTGAAAGGTTAACAAAGTAAGTAATTGGATAGTGAAATACAAATTAACCATACAATAATTTGCTTTATCATACTCTGATAATTTTATAGATATTTATTATTTTGTTGATACAATCCATTGGGAAGTTCCCTTCCACAAACACTCTTAAAATGAACGTGGAAAAGAGTGAGATTTCTGTTTTCTTCCAGATAGTCTTCTCAGTATGCTCATGTAACTGTGCTTTGGTTATTCAATCCTTTGAGACAGGCTTTAAGAGTAAATTTTGGGGGGCATAAGTTAACATCAGAATCAGCTGAATGATTTTAAATAATTCCTGATTAAGATGTTACTTTATAGAAGAATACATAAAACCTCTGATCTAATGGAATATACAAATATATATATATATTTCCATAATTTATTTGTAGAAGTAGCTAAACACCGAATCACTAATCTCTATTACTGGGTCCTCAACTTTTTTGAGCCTGTAGGTACTTTGGGAAGTTTGACATAGCACGATGGGCATAGCCAAAGAATGGCTGCCACACAAGGCAGAGCCAGCCATAGAATGGCTGCGGCAGTTCACCGTCACTCACACAGTGAAGATCGTTGTGCTGTGGTGGCATCCACTGCTGAAGCAACATTTTTAAAAATCTGCACAGCCAATCAAATCTCCAGTAGCCAATCAGAAACCTTGCTGGGCAAATACCCCACCTCTACCCACTCACTTTCTCAAAACACTTGGTGAACACTAGGAGAGGTGACAGCCTGCTCTTTTATTTAAAATAACCATTGAGAACATTTTTAAAAGTTTGTAGTTCTCAGAAAATTTAGTTGTGATCTTAACCATTTTCCTTTAAATTTACAAATGAGCTTCCAGAAATACTTATTTTGCAAACATCTTACTAGCCAGATTTGGGGGTGGCTACTTCAGTAAATACCCAAAAAATACTGATAAGGTATTTTCGGGATATTTATTTGGCTCAGTATATATAGAGTGAACACCCCTACTCATGGTATTCATTTTTTAATCACTGCTACTGGATATCTTATTCTGAATCTGTTCCCACTGTGTGGACCAAAAAAAACTGGTGCAATGGATCCCAGTATAGAAAAGGGATATTATACCTCAGTTTTCCAGAAAAATCTCCAAAGTTTTTAAAAAAATTGGGGGGGGGGAAACTTTTTAAAAATTCAACTGATTTGACATTTTAGGTTGCCTAGCAAATCCATACTATTGGGCATTTAAAAAGAAGCATAAAGACCAGCCAAAGGGTGAAGGGAGGAGGAGGTGGGGGTGGGAAGAGGAAAAGTGTGGGGAGGCAACAATATTGGAAAGTTAGAGGGGTGAGGAAATGGAGATGGGATTTTCCCATCCCCGCAAGTTCCTTGTAGGTGCCCTTTTTGTAATAATTATCTTTTGTCACATGGTTTCCCTAGGTGGTATTCAACTTTTAAGTGTTTTTGCTTGTCTGTGTTTATTGTTTATATGTACTGATAAGGTGCTGTCCAAGCTGCATAAGTGATGATATGCTTGTCACTACTGCCATGTCTCTAATCTTGACTTGGAGTTATTTGCTGAACTTGGAACACAAGCTTTAAAAGCTGATATTAGTCCTAATGATGTACCTTTCATTTGTCCAGTTTGTTAATGTTCTCCTCTTTTCCTTTTTTTTTTACTTGGCAGAGAGAGGGATGAATTAATGGCAGCACTGTCATCACTAAGAAGAAACCTAAATGAAATGCAGCAAAGAGAATATAGTGCTTACGAACAAGTGAAGCAAGCTGTACACATGACTGAAGAAGCCAATTTGGAAAAAACTAAGGTAACATCTGGGTTGTGATATAACTGTGTCCTAAGTAGTGCTCCCTGTAAGCCATGGAATCTTGTGAGCTACTGGCATTAAAGTTGTGAGCAGCGATTTGGCTACTGAATAAATTAGTTTGCTCTGGAGCCATCCTTCCTGAGCCAAGACAAAAATGTGTGAGCTGGAGGCTATAAAACTGTGAGCTAGCTCACACTAACTCAGCTTAGAAGGAACACTGGTCCTAAGAAGAAAAAAGTTGTAGAGGCATTTCTCTTCACATTATGACCAAAGAATGAAAATAAGATAGGATATTCACTTCAAATTATCTTCAGGGCTCCATTCTTAGTAGAGCTGTCACTGAAATTCATTTTAAGTGAAGTTTCTAGTTGAATGTGAAAGCTCTTGGCCAGAAAAAAACATGAGAACCATTGCAAGGCAAACACTAAGAATAAAATATTTCTCAAGTGAGGCTCTGTGCATCTGTGGTTTGAACATGCAGTTGATAGATTGCACTAGAATAGTTCTTACTGAAGTTCAAGTTTATTATTATGATCTTACCAAACAGTTATGGTTCTGGCCGAGGACAGACTGGCAATCTGCCCCGCTCTGCCTCCGCTTCTAAAGCGGAGGCAGAGGGGGCGTTCAGATTGCCGCATCTGTCCCCCGTTGTCAGCGCGGACTCACCCGTCCGCGAGGCGCCGTCCTGCCGCTTCAGCCGGAGACCACTTTAAACAGGTCTCCGGCTCTCCGGCTGCGCATCCCTGCCGCTTCCTGGCAGTGTGGATGCGTCGGCAGCGCGCCGGAAGCGGGGGCGGAAGTGTGGACGGACCCGCAGCCGCGCGCCTCCTCCCCGCCTCCTCCCCGGGACATCGCAGCCAGTGCGAACGGGCCGCACTGGGCTGCTTTTCCCGCGGGGCTTTTGGCCCCGCGACTGATCCAGGGCAGATCTTCAGTCTGTCCTCAGCCTCTGATGTTACAATGTTAGGCATAGAACAGCACCCCACAGAATAGAACCAATCTTATTTTTGAGTTGGAGCATGCTAGAGTTTGGTTCATATTTTGATTCTCCAGCCATGTTCCTTTCTTCTCTGGTATTGAGACTTTTCATGAGAGTATTAGTCATTTTAGCAAGCCTCCAAAGCTCATAAAAATACTAAAGTGTTTTTATCTAAATTTGGGTACTTTGTGAACAATGTTCAACTACTTTCCTAATCCCACATGTATGTTGAAGTGACCGATTCATTGTCTGGATAGCTAGTGCCATCTGCTGTGTAATTAGTGAATTACTGCAAGTGTAATGGGAATAGTAAACCTGTATAATTTGCATAGTATAATCTTGTTCTTTGTTCAAGAGGGAATTCCTTCTTCCACAGTATTGATTCAAATGTGCTGCAAAAAGTGTTCAGCTGACCTTAGAGATGTAAAATTTCTAGAAATTTTGAAACGGGGGAACATCTGTCATCCCCCCACCCCAAAATTTGGAGAAAATTCCCACAAAACCTGAACTTCTTTTACTGACTAAACAACATAAAATGCATCATTTATTACATAGAATATAGAACTGTACTATTTGGACTACTTATAGAATTATAAAGTATGAATATTTGCATTTTCTACAAGAAAAATGGCAAGTGTACCAATGCCTGAGGGAGATCAGAAAAGCTCCCACTTTCCTGGATTTCTGCAAATAGGGCAGAACTGAACTGTTCAAGAGGGTTTTTCTTTGCAGGGAATAGGGTTGTACTGTACAAAATGGTTTTACAGATTTGCTTGGATAAATGATTAGGGACTGTTTTCTATATTTCTCTGTATAGCATATTTTAAGTAGGAAATTTATGTAATTTCTGAACCACTTAATGTCTCATGCTAATGTGTCTTATGCTACACTTCAGTTCTTTCTGGTGGTTCCAGACTTCTAAAATCCTAATACATTGGTTATTGAATGTCCCATTTTGTTCATTCTTCTGACAAACTATGTGTAATCCACTTTGAGTCCCTGTGAGAAAGGTGGACTATAAATAATGTAAATAAATAAATACATGAGAAGAAGTTTCAAACTGCTGCCCCCTGTGAGAGTGTTAGTCTCATAGCACATGTATCTCTAATTTTTGCCATCAGAGAGGTAAGAAAAAATAAAAGATAGATAGATTTTGCAGTCAGTAAACGAAAGGAAGTGTATTATTTGAACAGAATCGCATGGAGTCACAATAGGTAGGACTGCCAGCATGTTTGGATAACTTTATGAAAACACTGAACTCTTTAAAAATATATTAATTTAAAACATATTATAATATATTTTTACTGAAATTATTATATTAAAACTAAACATCTTGAAAATATTATATATGCCTTCAGCATAAGAGGTCATTTTTTTCCAATGTTCCCCCAAATTTCTGTTTTTTTCATTAGAAAAATTTAGGAAGTCCTCACACTTTTTCATGCTGTACATCTGGAATGAGTGGAATGCTTTGTAAGACAAAATTTACCTTGCTCAAAAAGAGGGGGGGAAATTCTTAGGAGTTATATCTCATGGGAGTTTCTTTTCAGGGTTCTCCCAACTTTTCCACTGGAAAAACTGAAACAAGACCTTGGGGGGAAAGTTTTTTTCCTGAATTTTTCTCTCTCCCTCCAGGCCCTGACATCTCTAGCTGACCTTAGTTTCAAGGGTTGTGGTTGTCACGGGCTAGGCTGAGAGGCAGGAGTCAGGTCTGATCCAGGGGCTGTAGCCAGGAAAGACAGAACAGGAGCTGAGTCGCAAGTCTGAGAAAGTGGTTGTTCGAAGCAGAAGGTCAGGAAGCCAGAAATCTGGAGCAAAGTCCGAGAGCAGGAATGGAAGGTGGATGCGAGGTCAGTACGGATGCAACTGTTGCTTCCACGGAGAGCCCATTCCTGAGTGGGAGCTATATAGGCCTCAGGGCTTGTCTTCCCTGCCAGCATGTGTCTCAGCAGCAGGTTGCTAAGTCCTTGCGGAGCCGCTCCCTCAGCTGAGCCACCCACAAAGGTGAATCCAGCAGGCTTTCCGTTTGCACCTGTGTTTCATCAGCTGCTGCAGGACCAGGACCAGGGGTTACTGACTCGGGTGCTGGCGGCAGCAAGCTGTCATCTCCCAAGGAGTTAGAGGGGCCAGCTTCCAGCTCTGGTGATGCTGGCGACTCCGGCTGCGCTGCTAACTTGGGCAGGGGCCCGGTGCCATCGTTGTCACCCATAACAGTGGTAGAGAATTATAATCTTCCATCAGTTCAATTACTACAATTATGGTTAAAATTAGTAGACAACCACTAAACTATTACTGATCAGGCCTACCATTCTACAATAATGTGAACAGTTCCACTGACTTAAATCGTATATCGGTAAGGAAACTATACCTGAAGTAAGTAACCTCATCTAGGGATAAGTAGTACAAGCCATTACACTCATCAGAGTGTTGCTGAGCCTGAATTCCACCCCCCCTTATTAGAATTGATGGGAGTCCTATAATTAATTTTAAAGCATTGGTCCTTTTAGATAGGCTACTATACAATCAGCTTTTCTCTTAAGTTTTACTGATAAAAAATCTGAACACATTTGTTTTCATTTGGGGTCCCCCTGTTGAAACTAGGGTCAGGACATGTCTGCCCATCTAATTAATACTTCTTTTAAAACGTCTGTTTTTTCAAGAATGCTAGTATCACAAAAGAAAATAATAGTTGCTTGTCAAGACTCCCTTGTTACTGAACTTGCTCTGAGGCTGTATTTCCTAATAAAGCAGACAGAGTAAGAACCACATATTCATTCATGCCAAGAAAGTAGGTGCCCGTGTCCAGGTTTTCTCACACATGTATTGAATGATATGCATTCAGAAACTTTTTTGAGGGAAGTTGCTATGTATGTAACACAGGACTCTTCAAAAGATGGCCGGTGTTGTTATTGTCCTGATCTAACTTCTTTCAACGGTTTGAGCACAGAGGTGTTCTTGGGTATAAGTTTAAATATATAAGTACTATATTGTATCCATTTGAAACTATGGCATATTTGGTCAGTAATGTAAACTGGGCTGTTTAATGTTTAATCCAGTATAACATTTGTACAACAGTACAATTTTTGTCATTTTCTGGGCATAGAACAGTGGTCACTGAGAGTGTGGAGGGGGAGGTATTTGTGAATTTTCTGCATTGAGCAGAGGGTTGGACCAGATGACCCTGGAGGTCCCTTCCAACTCTGTGGTTCTATAATTCTGTGATTCTACCAGCTTCTGCCTCCCCCCCCCCCCCAAATTTGATAATTGTCCTTGTTTTAATGCAATATTTAATATATTAAATCCATTCCTGTTTCCATAGGCTTTGGTTCAGTGTGATCAACTTAAAAATGAGATGGAGAGACAGAGAGATCGTCTAGAGAGGGCGTTAGCAGTCCAGTTAGAAAAGAGAGCTGGTGAACGAGAAGCAGTACATGAAGAAATGAAGAAAGAGAAAGAGAACTTGTCATCTATGGTATATGCCCGTGTTTAGAATATAAGTAACTATGCTTTCTAGTCGTTGTCTTCGTTTTTTTGCAAGACAGCAGGGCTTTGGACCTGTCCTGTGTTGCTCTTTGAAAGATTTTCCATAATTTAAAAAAGGAACAATTTCCCTTCACAGCTAGCTGTCAGTGGAGATGATAAGTACTGATAATTTTCTTTTTAAAAGTTGATCTGGAATCTGGTAGCACCTCAGAGACTAACACTGCTAGATTGGGCTTAAGCTTTCTTTAGCTTCCTTCTTCAGATGCAGTTTCATTGTACATCTCAAAAAGTGAGCTCTGACTGAGAAAAGCTTATGCTGAAATAAATTTTGTTAGTCTTTAAGGTCCTATTCAGTTTTGCTACAACAGATTAACAAAGCTATTCCTATTGAATTGTTTTATTTTTCAAAGGAAGTTTAGTTTATGGTGGGGAGGGGGTTAGTTGTTTGAGAGCTACTTGAAGATACTTTTATATGGTTTAAATCCAGTTCTGCTAAGCAGCTCAAAAACCTTGTTTTCAGTTCTGGTTAAGAGGGAATCCTGATTAGCATGACTATGACTTTGTATTGATGCTACTCATCGTTAAACCTTGTGTGGAAAGGCAGAAATAATTCCTGCCAGAGCAAAGAACAAGTCTGCAGTCCAGTGTTCTACTCTAGTAGTGCAAACTTAAGAACAATTTACTGAGAGTAATCTCAGTGGAATATTATGGGACTTAGTTCTGAGTAGACTTGCTTAGGCTTGCTTCCTAAATCTTTTAACCAGCATCATATTAGCATTGATGTTAAATAATCAGTAATTAGGTGGCAGTTGAGCAACAAATATTTATATATTACTCTCAGCTGTTCTTCTGAGGCGGCTCTTATGGGGACTGTCTTTAGGTCACTTAGGAAAAATATATATACATATATTCTCACATCCATATAAAAAATACACTGTTCTGCTACACTGTACACATATTGGGGACTTGCTGCCTGTTGTGGCTTCTCAATTTGTGTACACAAGGGTAAGGAGACTGATAGTATACCTATTTGTCTTATAGGAGATGTACTGTATGTGAAGCAGCTCTGAAATGATGGGGGGGGGGTTGTCTTTGGGTGTGTTCAGATGGGCAGCTAATCCCACCATTGGCCCAGCTGTAATTTGATCTAGATCTTTTTAATCCAGCATTGCATGACCAGACAGCTCCCCCGTGAATTGCCTTACCGTGCGTGACTCCGTGGTGGATTGTCTAGACGGCATCCACCTTAAGGAGCCATGCGGTTGGCTTTAAAAAAAAAATCCTGTTTATGCATGCGCATATGTGCATATCTGTATATGTGCTTATGTGCATATCTGCATATGTGCCTCACCATCTGCGAACGTCACATGTTTAAGTGGTTATGTGCGCATCGCAAGTGGTTTAAAATGGCGGCCATCCCTACAGGCTGATTGCACACTGGTGGAATGACCAGCATTGACCCGTCGGCCAGCTTTAGACCGGATTTTCAGCACTATCTTTTAAGTACGGATCCACGACGAGGATCAACGGGCTACTAACGAAAGCCGCACAATTTCCAGATCTTGAGGTCTGGACTTGCACTTTAAATCCACCAGGCACTCATGCCTGGCATGGCTCAAAAGAGCCATCTGAATGCACCCTTTGTGAGACTAAGTGCAATCCTAAACAGAGTTAAACCATTCTAAGCCCATTGTTTAGGATTGCAAGGTTAGTTTACTGTCAGAATAAATCTTTTTATTTTCTTTCACAACCCAAACTGTTTTTTAAGAAATCGAGTTTTGATGTTCAAAGCCCAATAAAGGCATCAAGCTTGAAATTTTCCTTAAGTACTGATTTTCAGATTTACTCACTTATTTGATTTATGGCTAATTCTGGTCTTCTTTTGTCTCAGGTGATGTCTTTATCTCAGAATGTAGCTACACTGGAGGCTCAGGTTGACAAGATTACAAGAGAAAAGATCTCTTTAGCCAATCAGCTGGTAGAAGCTCAAAATCAAAATGCTTCCCATGATATCGAGATTAATAAGGTAAGCACACTTTTTAAAACCATGCATACTCGGATTTCTAAAAACTAAGCATGCTAGTATGCTGTCTTACAAGATTGGGTGTTAGCCGATTACACCTCTATAGTTTAACTCTATTTGAGCTGCCTTTGGGGTAAATGCTTCATTGACTATATGCACACCATGTTATTGAGCAATCTAGTACTTGACATTACAGGTGTGTTCACTTAATTACCTGCTTAGGTGTGACAGACTGCCCTTTTAAAAGCTTTGAAGTGCTATACAAACAGGTAAAGGACTGTAAAGGGTTAATTATTCACAGAGCCAAAAACCTTGAGTGATGGGCTGTTCCCAGAGACGTTCCCAGCATCAGCTGAACAGAGAAAGACTTCTGAACTGGATGCTGAGGATAATTAAGTCTGATTTCAGTCCTAGCTGAGAAGAATTGAGTACTAACAGTTTTGGAATTCAGCCCTGACAGAACTGCTTAATACAGACAGGAGAACTGGAGGAAAGTTGGCAAGGAAGTTTGGAAAGTAGGCAAAGATTCCCATTTGGGCCAAATAAAGGGGATAATTCTTCTAGTGAGAGGAGAATTTCCCTACCCAGTCAAACAGGGAGTTAGCTCTGAAGAGTAGAGAGATCTCTAGTCTGGTGTGGTTAGAAACTGCATTTAGAGACCTTAAGAGCCAGTTAAAAACTCAAGATGAGCACTGGTATTTCAAGAGAAGGGGTTTGAATACTGAAAAGAGTGTGCCAGCCTTCTAGAAACCAAGAGAGTCAGAGAATACTCAAAGGAAGTATATTGGAGTGTTTGGAAAACACTGGAATAAAAGCCTCTCAACATAAAAAGTTAAGTAACTGAATAGCTGAAGAAACTCATTAGCCTGAAACATAAGAACTAAAGTCTCTGTATGTACTGGTTTTACCTCAGAATTATCTTTATTGAGTTACTTCAGAAATTTCAACCCCTGATTTCACCTGACCTTTCCCCTCTATGTTGAATAAAATATTTAGTTAGTTTTGAATTTTAAAACAGCTCAAGTGCCATTTTCAGTGGTTTAAGTTAAAGGGCAATCCCAACCCTTCCCTCAGATTCCTGGGCTGAGCCAGCAGTAAAATATCATAATGACACAGTCAAAGTTCTTCAGAAAAGAAGAAAACAGTCCACTAGGGCTGCTCAGTAAGAAAGAGAAAGAAAAACGGAGGAAAAATCTTGCCTCTAACGGAGGGAAGTGGTTAGAGCTGTCATATTAAGAACTTGCGGGCACTCAATGAAATTGCTGAGCAGTCAGGTTAGAACAGATAAAAGGAAGTACTTCTTCACCCAAAGAGTGATTAACACATGGAATTCACTGCCACAGGAAGTAGTGGTGGCTACAAGCATGGACGTCTTCAAGAGGGAATTAGATAAACACAAGGGGGGGCCTGCGATATTCGCGGGGGGGAGAAGCTGACAGCTGCTCCTCCTTCCTCCGCCCCCTTCCCCCCTTCCTCTGCCCCCTCCCCCCCCCAGAGACTCCCAGCGGGCCTCGGCAGCTCTCGCTGGGCCTGCCGCTTGCCCCCTTCCCCACCCCAGAGACTCCCGGTGGGCCTCGGCGCCTCTTGCCGGGCCCGTCGCTCGCCCCCTTCCCCCTCCTCCGCGGGCTGTCGGCTGGCCTCGGAGACTCTCGCCGGGCCGCTGCTGTTCCAAGAGCGTTCCCCGTGCATGCGCAGGGGACGCTTTTTTACTTTTCGGGAGATTTAAAGATCCCCCGAAAAGTTTTTGATAGATTTCGGATTTTTCTGCAAGCGGGGGGGTTACCCCCCACCTGCAGAACCCCTCCTCTGCCCTCCAAGTGCCCCCCCCGCGCGGATTTAAGTATCCGCACATGGGGGGGCACTTGGGAATTAGATATATAGATATGGAGCAGAGGTTCATCAGTGGCTATTAGCCACAAGGTATAGATAGGAACTCTCAGTCTGGGGCAATGATGCACTGTATTCTTGGTGACTGGGGAGGGGAGCAACAGTGGGAGGGCTTCTAGTATCCTGGCCCCACTGGTGGACCTCCTGATGGCACCTGGTGTTTTTGGCCACTGTGTGACAGAGTGTTGGACTGGATGGGCCACTGGCCTGATCCAACATTGGCTTCTCTTATGTTCTTATATTAGGAAAAAAGAAGAGAGCATTGTGAAAGTTTTCAGATGTTTTGCTTGGAGAAGGGTTCTTAAAGCTTTCTGAACATGTGTCTGTTTCTCTGGCTTTTGACAATCAGCCTAAGTGTTCTCAAATTTATTTTCTGCTATGTGGGATCCAGTACTAGGCAGTACCCCATTTTACCTGGTGTGTGGAAAGGGGGATATCCTTGCAGCAAGTAGCTGTTTCCTGGTTTTTTGTAAAAGAGGTTTGGTTCATGGTACCATATGATTAAGAAGTATTGCTATGTTTCGAGGAAAAGAGTATCGTTTTGTATAGTGGAAGAAGAGTATGCTCTCATTTGAGACGTTAAGCACTTCCAGCAACAAATTTTTAGAAGTGTGCTTGTGTTCAAAGGCATGTATGGCTATATGAGTGACTGGATCATTTGTTTACCACTATTGTCACAGGTACTGTTTCTACATTTTAATTAGAAATGCTAATACTATCTGCTGAAAAACCCACCAACAATATTTGACATTTCAGTGAGGGCTGGGTGAACACAGTATCGCCCCAAATAGTTCTGTCATTTGTCAGGAAAATGTCTGGGTCCCTTGCAGGAAAAGAGTAACAAATTGTTCATTGTGCAAAAAAAAAAATCTCCCTAGATAAACACTAGCAGTATTTTTACAGAGCATAATTCACAATTGTAGTTAAACACTTGTAAATAAAGAATTTCAAGTAGGACATATTGAAGCAAATAGAACTGAATAAGGGCTGTAATTCTCATCTCTTACGACATTTAAGACACTAAGTAGCAACTTTGATATGAAAAACTGAATTTGTAAACTTTTAAGGGCTGAGCAAATACCAGTGAGATGTGGGATTATAAAAATTTTCTGACCCTTCAGTCTGCCCCCTTTGCCATTTTTCCAGAGGAGGCTTGAAAGAACATGAAGAGAACATGAAAAAAAGAATCTCCATTTCCCCATGGTGTTATCACCAGGCAGCCAAACTGGGTTGGCTATGTGGCATAGTCATGTCATCACATCTACAATTTGATTTCTAATTGGCTGCAGCCACTTGAGGGTGATTTGGGGGGGGGGGGGGGGATGCCAAAATCGTAACACAGACTAAACAGTCATGATTATGGGTTTGATGAGGATTGAGTGCCACACTTCCAAGTGTCACTGTCCCCCTCAAAGCTTGTTAGTGTGGTAATTCAGCAGTGTCCTAAAATTAATCAGCAAGTAATATTATATAAAGAAAACCACTAGAGGGCATCAAAACCCCTCAGTGTAAATATTGCTCTGTGGAGTCTTGAAACTAGTTACTGTCATAATATATTCCTTTTAACAGGTGTATGGGGAAATACGTTATGAACTGAATAAGACCAAAATGAAGAAGGATGAGGCAGAAAAGGAGCACAGAGAGTATAGGATGAAAACTATAAGGGAGCTCGAAATTAAAGATCAGGTAAGAGAGATTACCATGATCAAGCTGTTGTTAGAAATTTAAGGGGCTCAATCTTCTATAGATCACCATTGTCATAGGTTCTAAATGGCAAGAGAGCAGCTGTTAGCATTATCTTTTTTATTTTTCCAGTGAGTTATTTTCAAACCTAAAAATATGCAGATATAGGTGCTTCAGTGATACATAACATGCCTTCTTGCATACTGTGCATAGGACGCATGATGACATACCCTGTGTTATCTATATGACTTCTGTTAGATCAGTTTCAAAGATCAAAACATGCAGCAAATATGACCAAACTCTGATGATGCTTTTTAAAAAGTATGTATTATTTCTTTATCTTCCCAAATCCCATTTTTATTATTAACATTTCTTTTAAAAATTTAAAACTAGCTGTTGCTGATTTAATATTAGTAATTTAAAAACTTAGTCTTTCCTAAGTAATACAAACCAGGAAATTTCTCTGTGCATAGTTGTGAAGAAGGCATTCACCATTAATCAACATTTGATATTGAAATAAACCACAATTAGGGACCAGCTGAATAGGATATGTTTACACTGAATATTATACAATCCCTTGTTTACAGTATATTCCTACCAGTTTGAATTTCACGGACATCCCTGGAGAGTTATGCATGAAATCATACTTACATTTAAAATGATTCTGGAACATATAGTGCTATGAATTAAAATTACCAAGTTTCTAGTCATTTGTCATTTAAATATTACCTTTTAACACCAAAAAAAGATACAGTTTAAAATCTTTTGTAGTTTGTGAAGGTGAGCTGTAATCCAAAGATATATTTCTCTCCTCCTCCAGTCTTCTGTCAAATACCAATGGAAACATATTTACCATTTTTTTGCAACTTAATGCTTAGAGTTTTGCGGAAAAAACTATCTCCTGTATAAAGCATTGTAGCTTTAAGAATAAACTGGTGTAGTGCATAATAAGATATTGAGGAATGTCTAAGAGCATTTTGAATGGCTGATTAACTTGAATGAATGGCAAAATTAGGGTAACTTGTACCTGTAATGTAACAGTATAAGCAAATGGTAGTACCTGATATAGCTACTATCTAGTCACATCACGGGCACAGCACCCATGTGTAGAGAATTCCCCTCCACTACCACATGCACAAGCAGGCATCACTGGGAGGTTTATGCAAAGCTCTCGGATCCTAGTCGTCCTTTTTTGTGGGAAATATACAAGGCATGGGGAGTATAGGGGGAAACACAAAATTCCTGTTCCCCTAATGTTCTGCTTGCACGCTTATACATATATATACATATATAAATGGTGAGTAAAACAGTTTTATTGAGCCTTGCATCCAAGCACTGTGCCTTCTCTACACGTCGATTGTACCCACTGTCAAATATGCCCCCCCAGTAATAGAAGGAATTCCATGTGCTTTGTATTTGTATGCCTTCCTCCTGAGCTTTCATTTAGCTTGACTTCTTAAATAATTGTATATATTTAAAAATTTCTGTTCTATCCTATCCTGCATTTAAAATGGTGTAGGTCAGAAAACCAAATTAAGAGTACATCAATATAATCAATATAAAATATTGATTCTAATCTGAAAAGCTGCAAAAATAATGTTTTGTGGAAACTCCTTAACAAGGGAGTCCTCTGGACCCCCTCTGGCAATCAGTTCTATAAAAAGTGGAACCTTCACAGAGGGGGCATGGAACCCTGCTGAGAAGTTCTGTATCTTATGAATTGGAAATATTGTTAAAACCAACAGTGATGAAGATCCAAGCTGATGCGTGGGCTTGTACAGGGGTAGGTGGTCCTTGTGCCCCAGGTCGTGCAAAAGAGTTGTACAAATTAAAGAGACAGTTTGTTCTTTGATTTCTCACCCATGGCATGGTCTTTGGGGTTAGGGGTATGCTGGACTTCTTCCATAGCCAGACACAGTTTTTAAAAAAATTGTAGAAGGTTGTGGGGAGATGGCCAGCACTGAAGCAAGTCATGACCTAAATCCATCTCGCCACTGTGAGTCAACTCTTTTTTGCTCCCTACTGCTGTGGTGGGTACAAATGCCAAACTACAACTGACAGATGTGCTGCATTAATTCTCTGAAGCCCTGTTTGCCTTTTTATAGATCTCATTTTAGGCTGCTTAATGCTGTTTTTGTTGCCAATTTGTAGCCTCCTTTAGTATTAATAATTTTATGTGGTTTTATGAAGTATCTGCTTTTACTTTGTGAGACCTTTCAAGCAGTTCTCTGGTGATGAGGCATATACCTGAAGGACTCTAAATTCCCATGCTATTCAGCCTTGTTGTCTGTGCCCCTACCTTCAGAGGTGGGGCAGGTGGCAACTAAAGACAGGGCATTTTCTGTGATGGCATCTTGCCTTTGGAATGCCCTCCCCCTGGTGCCTACCTTACTTTCTTTTAGGTGCCTGGCCAAAACATCTCTCCCCCCCCCCCGGCTTTTAATTAAGGGCTTTATTATATCAGCTTTTTAATAGTTTGCTTCTATTTACTGGCTTGTTTTTAATATTTTGATGTGGTTTAGATATGGTTTTAAGCTGCCTCAAGCAGAACTCTGGCATAGAAATATCCTAAATAATAAATATACATTTTCTAAATAAATAACCATTATGCTTTCTCTGGCCGAGGACAGATTGGCAATCTGGCCCGCTCTGCCTCCGCTTCTAAAGCGGAGGCAGAGAGGGCGGCCAGATTGCCGCAGCTGTCCCCTGTCGGGGGCCCGCACTTACCCGCACGCGGGCCGCTCTCCACGCGCTGCAGCCGGAGACCTCTTGGAACTGGTCTCCGGCTGTCAGGGCGCGCGTTGCTGCCACTTCCTGCCGGTCTGGATGGCTCTCACGGTGCACAGGAAGCGGCGGCGGAAGTCTGGACGCCCTGCAAACAGGACCAGTCGGAAGCTGCGCACCAGACCAGGCAGAAGCAGAGGAGGCTCCAGAGGACGGACGGCGGTGTGGACACGCCGCTCCGCCTCCTCTCCGGTAGGGTCCCGCAGCACTGTAATCAGTGCGAACGGGATGCCCCGCACCCGTTTCCCTGCGCAGCTTCTGCCCCCGCAGCTGTCCCGGGGCGAAATGCCAGTCTGTCCTCAGCCTCTGTGTGTTCTTTCTACTGCTTTTTACTTCCCCAAATGTGGCAGAGTGATAGAGAATGTAGAAGTGATTCTGTCTGGGCTCAGAGAAGACTTGTACTCTGTGAGACATCTTGCATCTTGTCATCCTGTCCTGCCTCTGTGTTGTTGCCCCATCCTATACCCAGCTGGATGCCATCCACATTCTTCCACATAGCTGCAAACCACTTTCCAGCCTTTAAGCCTTTCCCTCAAAATCCAGTAGGTTCAAAATAATTTTGCTGAAGATATCTAGCCTCACCTTGCCTTCCATTAAAGAGGATGAGGAAGACAAATGGAAGGTAGGATGATGCCAGGTCTCTTTAGCAAGCCAAGAAGTGATCATCAAAGAGGAGGGAAGGAGATATGAAGGGCTTTCATCAAGGGCTTCATTTTGCTGCATGGAATAGTAGTAGGTTTGAGGAGAATATTATCTGTGAAAGAGCATACGGAATGTAACACTGGTTTGGATTTGGTTGCAAGGGGCTGATAAAAGAATAGAAAAGGAGGCCAGCAAGATTCAGCTCCAATACACTAGATCTATCTGTGAAGACTTTGATTTGCCAGCACACAAAGCAGGGGGTGGGGAGAGAAGAAGTTTATATTTTCCAGACACACTGGAAGCAACCTTGAACCCCAGCAATGCTGCCACTTCCTTGGGGGTTCACTTCTGTCCCTTGTCCAGACAACTGGTCCTTTGTGCTGAGTAAAATGGTCTGATGTGCTGCTGTTCAGGGTCTTGCCCATCCTGGGTCTAGGTAGGGTTGGCAGCTCTAGGTTGAGAAACTCTTGGAGTTTTTGTGGGTGGAGCCCAGGGAGGGGCCTTAGCAGAGTATAATGTCATATAGTCCACTCTCTGAAGCTGCCTTTTCTTCCAGGGGAACTAATCTCTGTAATCGGGAGATCATATGTAATTCTGGGAGATCTTCAGCCACTACCTGGGGATTAGCCACTCTAGCCTAGAGAGGAGACACTGTCATTAGGAAGAGAGAGATGGGAGTGATTCAGATCCCCAATGGGGAAATAGCACCCTGGGTTCATTTCATGTCAGGAAAATGTCCCAGTTTGAAACAGGGGCTTGCACACTTGGGAAATGAATTCACAATGTGATGGTACAATCATCTTGGGACAATCCAGACCCAACTCTCTTTCAATGCATTAAAAATGCCCTCATCACTGTTTGGGGATACTGTTTCATCACTGATGAATTTGTATTCCCACAATTCATCCTTTTTGTTCTTCCATCTCCATATCTGCTCTTTCTTCTCTATACCTCTTGCTAAAACCTTTGTATATTTTTAGAATAATGTAGACAATTATAATATTGTTACCACCTTCATTTTTAAATAATTTTGCTAAATTAATTTTACGCTCATTGCTTTTCCAATAATACTTCAGTACCTATATGGGTTTCTGTACCACTCTATGTTAACATCAAATCTGTAGTCCACTGTCTTAGGGTTGTTAGGCCTTCACTAGGTCCCCCCCCCCACACACACACACACACTGCCTGTAACTCAATATCTAAGGAATTTTGATTTTTCTACATAAAATAAAGCAGTTCATCTGCATTATGTCAAAGTATTTGTCAGAACTTCAAATTCCTGTTCAGGGAGTAAGCAAGTAAAAGGAAAGAAAAGGTGCTTGAGACAAAGCTGAAACATTGTGTGTAACAGGAAAAAAACCCTGTACAACTGTCCTGATTAGTGACTGTCAAATTTTGTGGTTTCTGACCATTTGGTAGAAATATTTTCAGACTTTTTCCCTTGTGAGATCTTCCTTTTTTCCAAACTGTTACTTGAAACTTGTATTCCTCAGGATTATGTTTTAAGCCATTGGGTTTTGAACTGTACAGCATATTCCACTCTGAACACAAGAATGATAATGCAGTGATTATTACTTTCTATAATATAGGAGTTCTTGAACTTTGTTATTGGGAGCCTCAAGAAGTTAAAGTATCAACTTGATCCTACAGACAAATACATGCAATTGTCAAGGGCTGCACACTTCAGAGATGTGTGGAAGATACATCTGTGTTCAGAAGATTGTGCTGGTTTATCATAACTAACTCTCTAAGTGGTCTGAGTGTCTTTTGATGCATGCTCAGTTTATATGGGAAGCTCACAATTCTGCTATTTCCGGAATGAACTGCAGGTGCATCCCTATATCTTCTGGGGTGTCTCAGAGCATTCTGGTGCAAGCCAAGTTCATTGGGGGGCTGCTCTGCCCCACCCCAGCATATCAAAAATATCAAACAACCCCCTTCCTTTAACGGTGATGATCAGGGCAAGAGGTGGTAGTAAGTGGATTCAGTGATTGAATGATCAGACAAATGTAAACAATACAATAAATAATTAAAAACAGCATAACAATCATAATATCCAGGTGGTAAAACAAGCCTTAACCATGCACCATTAGAAGCAAGCCAGGATATAAAAACAGCATAAAGCAGCCTTCAATTGATATACATAAATCCTCTCTGTACTAAGAAATCCCAAGGTGTTTTTAAAAACTGTAGTTGCATCATGAGACTAAAACTTTATTTTCCTATTAAATTTAACACAGCTATTCATGTCCTTGTAAGTTGCGCAGAAAATTACTGTTTGCTAAGTAACTGCCTGGAATTTTTTTAAAATGCTAGAGTGCTTGTGGAAATAATAAATCAGTGTTTTAAATGTAATACAAGTTTATTTCTGGATAAAGATAATGATGTTTTTGATCTTTAAAACTTGTACCCTGGGATACTTGCATCCAAGCTCTGTATACAGTGAGGGTCAGCAGATACGGCATTGCCTTAAATCCCTAGGCTCGAACATCTGGCAGGTATAAAGGGACAATTTTGAACAAAACTCCTTTCATGTTAAAATTTCCCCCTTTTTTTCTTTTTGGATGGTCTGACAGAACCTGAGCTGATTTATCTTGAGGGTATGGTATAAAGCCCATCTGTTCACTTTAGACATTTCCCTGGAGAAAATGATGGGAGCCTATATTTATGCCTATAGTATGGAATTATGAGATTGTCTTGGCCTTAATTGATAGTGGTTAAATTGTGTTTATTTTTCATTTCAAACAAATGCCTATAGATTTGTTGTTTAAAGAATTAATTTCAGGGTCAGAAGAGGGAAAATGGAAAAAAATAAATGATAGATGTCTTATTTGAATGAACGTAACCACAAGATATAAAAATGGATAGAATCCTTGAAAAATCCATTAATTTAATTTGCAAATTTTAAAAATATAAATATGTTTATCATGATGTTGCAATATTAGCAAATATTAGAAAATAGGCTTGTTTGCTAAGCACAATTGTTGAGACTAGTGTAATTTTTTGGGGGGCTGGTTTTGTGTAAATTTTGGGAAATTCACAGTGAACTAAAGGTGGTAGCATTGAGTCAAAAGAAAAAGAATTAAATTAGTAATTAGCAATACCTTTTGCTGGATTCATCTCTCTTCTAAATTTTTATGTCACAGTTATATTGCAGTACTTGTTAAAGGTAGAATATGGAAATCTAAAATGGAAATATTCTTTTTTGTGATATTCACAACTTTATTATCAAATGTAGCTAGGCATAAACTATTTCTGACTTTATCATACTTTTATGTATTTTTAAGAAAATAGAGAGAGCACACATGGAACTCAATGAAAATAAACAGCATTTAGAACTAGCACAGCAGGATGCAGCAAGAGCAAAAGACGAATATCTGAAACTAACAGAACTGCTGAGTAAAGCTGAGCAACAGCTGCACCTTACCAGGTAACCCTTACTCTGTTCATCCTTAGCACCAATTTCACTTTTTTACTGCTGCGTTTTGCCAGTGGCTTAGCCTAGTTGTCACAGGCTGAGGACAGACTGGCAGTCTGGCCCGCTCTGCCTCCGCTTTAAAAGTGGAGGCAGAGTGGGCATCCAGACTGCTGCATCTGCCCCGCGGAGGCGCCCCAGACTTACCTCGTCTGGCAGCGCGCTCCTCCTGCAGCAGCCAGGCACCACTTCCAAGTGGTGTCCCAGCGGCTGCGCTCGCGTTCCACCTGCTTCCGGCGGGTGTGAACACAGGCGGGCAGAGCCACACAACGTTCTGCTGCCGGAAGCCACCCGCAGTGTGGACGCTGCGGGCAGCTTCCCTGCGGCGGTGTCTGAACGCCGTGCTGCAGGGCAGTCCCCCCCCCCGCCTTGTTCTGCCGCGCTCCTGTAGCGTGGCAGAACAATAGTCTGTCCTTGGCCACAGATTGACTCTTTGGCTTCAGGCATGTGAGAAATGAAAATGTAATGAATAAAGCATCAAGACAAAAATAACACATGATAGGGATTTTGTAATGATAACTATAAACCTATTAATCCAGTTTGTTCCACAGTGCTCTTTCAAACAAGCAAGGTGCTAAATGTTATTCTAGAATGACTGTAGTTAGTTCAGTATAAATCAACAAGTTCTTTTAAGAATCTTTTATTCAGTTGCTTTAGGGAACTGTTGACATTAAATAACACATTATTCTTCATTTCCAAGTTTATAAAGCTAAACGTAACCATATTCCCCGGTTATTCATTACTGTGATGCATGCATTCTGTGAAAATGATTGATAATGTGAATGACAACATTATCTGTGCCATATACATGTGCCATAGTCAGGATCTATATAATCAAAACTCTCTTCTGAAGTTTGATCATATTTCTGTTGACAGTAGCTTCCTTAATGTTATAAGCATCAGATTTCCCAGAACATCATTATGTTATATTTTTAATAGGAATGGGTTCAATCGATAGCACAAACTTGTGTTTGGGGGCATTTTCAGGGACATGAGAGTTGTCCATAACAAGAAACTACTCAGATTTAAAAGTGTCCCATAAAGCTTTTAGGTGTGTCATACTGGATGAGGCTAACTACATATGATCATGCTCAAAGAGTATGAATATTGGTGGTTCATTTGGGAGATTATAATTTGCCTCTTAAATGATCACATCATCTTCCTTTTTTAAAAAAAGGTGTAAATATAGATCATGGGCTAGTAGCAGATGGGGAGAAAAACACCCTTCTCACAGCCTGTATTTAGAGAACAAATATGCTAGAGGTTAATGAACTTGAAAAAAGTTTTGGGTACGTTATTAAGACAGAAAAAGTTTGGATTTTGCAGGACTTCGTTCATAATGATTTGTTGTGATAGTTAACCAAATGGTTTTTCAATTTCCTTCCTAAGGCTAACCATACAAGTTATGAAGCTGTGTGGAGTCTTGGAGAAAATCCAAACTGTAGATGGTTTTCCAAAAAAAACCCCTTCCATTCTCTTAATAAGGTATACTAATTGTTCAGCACCTAAATAATGCATAGTTCAACTGTGCCAAAATTAAACAACACTTCTGCAGTTTGTGTAAGAATGCACAAATACTTTTCATTCTGTAGAACTTTGCTTGGGATACATGACGGGAGATGGAGTGGGTTTAACAGAAATCTTCATTTTTGCTCCGTTACGTCTTAGTCAATGTCATCTTTGTTCTCTTACAGCTTCAGCTTCTCATAGCTTCTGTCATGACATTTTTTCTTTAATCTTTTTAAAAAATACATGTGGATGTTTTCCTCATTATCACTGATCATTGTTGGTCTAAGAATTGTTGATTTTCCCTTTTGTGTTAAAGTTGAAAGGAAGTGTCAGGCCAGACCCCTAATAAAAACTCTTGTATCTTCCATGTGATTTTCTGGTACATCTCTGAGTGGTTGTTCCTCTCTAGTTACTTCTTTTACCTTCTCTACCACTGCTCTTTTCTCTTTCTCCCTTTCTCCATGTCCTTGCTGCTTATACTTAGTCACCTTATTTTTTCTGCCTTGTTGTTGTTGTTGTTGTTGATGTTATTATTATTATTCAAAAACTGACTGAATTGTATTTGCTTATGATGTCCTTCTATATTTTATCTGGCAGCTAATCTGCACCAATTCCTTGTTAAGGGACCAGATTGTTGTGCCTTTTATACCGGGGACACATCAGAGCACAAATCTTGCATGATTCTTGTTTTTCAAGATGTGTTAAGGCAATGAATTGGTTGAAACTTTTGACTCCCATCAGTGCTATAATTTAAAACTGGGGCTTTGGAGCCATAACAAGTGCAGATTGCATTTGTTTTTCTAATGTCGGACAGCAGTCCCAAAGAAAAGCTTTTATTTTCATGTACTAGATTATTAGTTAAGAGTAGAATTAGTAATAGAAATCTTAGAAACTAGTTTCAATGCAGGTTGCAAAAACACTGGCCTTGACATTCAAAGCCAAGATTGCAGGTTTAGTTATTTGGTCCAGATTTGGCCTTTCTGTAGAAGAGCTGAAGTTTTTACAAAAGTTGTACTGTTAGAGTATTAAGTAAAATAAAGTTATTGCTCCCGACCCCATGGCTGCTTTAGAGAAATTGAAGAGTGATTAAGTCATTCTTAATTTATTTATTTTCTTTTGGTGACTTACATCTGTCTGTAAATGATAGTAATTTATTGCAATTCGCTGTTATTAAAATATAGTTGGCCTTTATTGCAGTTAGCAACCTATTGAAATATATTTGATCTAGTTTTAATCAGTATGTGTTATGTTGCTTTAATTTCTATGTCCTATTCTTGTTTATTTTAATATATTTATATCCCATTTTCCTTCCCAATGGACACCTAAAGCCACTTAAAACATCGTTCTCCCAGCCTCTGTTTTATCTTCACAACAACCACCTTGTGAATTAGGTTAGGGCAGGCTGAGAGAGAGTGGCTGGCCCAGGATCACCCGACAAGCTTCCCTGGCATGAGTGGAGATTTGAACACAGGTCTCTACAGGGGCATGTGTGTCATATGAATTCATTTGCAGGATATGGGCATTGTATGGTACAATCCCCCTATAAGCCACTGTCTTGTTAAATTTAGATTAAGTGCTCTTATTTTTTCCTCTATAAACATGAACAAGAGAATCTTGCTTTTAAAAACAAAACAGAGTTCCCTAAGCAATTTGAAATAGTTAATTTTTTCTGCCATAGTAAATACTGTAAACAGCTTGGATCTGGCATATGTCTGGATCTTCTGTATGACATTTCCATAACCTTCTGGTTTAAAACTATCATCCATCCAACTTCTTTTATCTTATAGGAGCTGACTTTCTGAAAAATAATGCTCTAAAATACTAGAGTGCAAAGTAGTTTAACTGCCTCTCAGTTAGAAATGATTTAATACTCTTTATTCTTTATGGTTTTTCCTCTGAATTGCAGGAATGCATGCATATCCATATTTCTCTTGCATTTGAACTAGTTTTGATGTCCAGGTTTAAGCTGGTTTCCATGGTGGTAAATATATATTTTATTAGATTTTCAAGTTTTCTAATTAGCCATAATCAACAAAATAAATACATTTTGAAAATTGTAATGTGGTTCATTCATCTATGCATTTATTGTTTATTCCATCCAAAAATATGAGTGGGTTACAATATTATCATACAAATAAAATCCAGCAGGTATTTAAAATCTCTCCACTATGCCACACATGTTTCTAAGAATTGCTGCCACACCCTTCCAGAGGCTCAGGGCAACTTACTGTTAAAGCTAAAATACATGTGCAATTAGCAATTAGAAATCTAATCCCTCAAAAGGAGAGCAAACGTAACACCTCAGAAAAAGACAAGACTGATACATAAAATTAGAGCAACCACTGAAAACAAGGATCAGTCAAATGCTTTATCAAAAAAGGACTACCCATAAAGTCCTTGCTAAAGGTCAGTAGTAAAAGAGCCTTCCTCTGTCTTTCAGGAAGCTCATTACATACAGTGAGAGAAGCAACCGAGAAGGCTGTTACACAAATCAGTGATAGACCTGCCAACTGCATTGGGGGGCACCAACAAAAGAAATTGCTGAGCTGAATGAAGCTGTTGTATAGGCTTGCACAGAAGGAGGTGGTCCTTCAGCTATGTGGGTCCCAAGACATGAAGGGCTTTAAAGGCAGAGCTTTTTTTGTAGAAAAAGCCCAGCAGGAACTCATTAGCATAATAGGCCACACCTGACAGCAGAAACTCATTAGCATATTAGGCCACACCCCTGTCAGCGTAACTCCTTCCCAGGATCGGCTTCTCCAGGTGCCCTGCGGCTTGTGGGGCACATGGGGAACCCGAGGGAGGAAAGGCAGTTTTTGGATCGGCTTCCCCAGGTGCCCCACAGCTTGCAAGGTGCCTGGGAAACTGGGGGGGAGGAGGCTGTAGGCGTGGCCAACTTGGAATTCAGCTGGAATTCCGTTCCTGTGCGTTCCTGCCCCCAAATAGCCCTGTTTAAAGGTAAGAACCAGCACCTGGAATTCACATGTTTGAAAAGATGCAACAAAATATGCCAATATCTGCTCCTGGATGGCGGCCCTCTCAGAGGTCTAGAGAGACCCTAGGCCACTTCCTGCTTTTGAGGCCCCTAGCCATAATAAAAATAAAAAATGATAACACATAAAAACAAAACAAGGCACCCCAAAAAGAGTGAGACATATATTTTTTAACTCAAGCTGAGAGACTGTGTCACATTTTGTTCCACTGGGGCTGCACATAAAAACAAGTTGTGAAATGCCAAAAAATGAGTGTGTCTAAATTTGAGCTCCCTTACTGATCTTGAGGTCCAGGCTAAACAGGTCTCCTGTGCCCCTTTCCCCAAATGGCCCTTTTTGGAGGCATATTTGCCACTCCAGTGTGCTTCAAATGCTAGAAAACAGATAAGGTGATGTGCAAAAGAAGACCAGAGACCTGTAAGGTGTACAGTGTTTTTTTGAGGTTTTGCTGAACCTCCGTGGGAGGGACTCCAGAGACTAAGGGTGCCCATGAATACTGCCTCTGTAAATGTAATTGGAATTCTAGCTTGAAGCTGTTGATCTTTTAGAATTTAGGACAACGTAGTGGTGGAGGTGGGTATATATCATGCTTGGCAGAGAAAGCCATTTAGAGATTTATTAGTCATAATCAGTGCATTCATTTGGACTTGGAAGACATAGCTTTCTTTAAGTTTGTATCTTTAAAGTTCTTTGTAATTGCTTCATGCTTGCGTCTTATATATCTGAATCCATTTAATATTTCTATTGTGTTAACAGTTCTAAATATAATTGATTGAAAGCATTCCACCAATATGATATCCAAACTGTTGAAATGAATTCAGAGAGGAAGAAGAATCATTGGTTGAATTGATGCCAGTTGAAAACAACAGTGTTAGTGAATAATTGCTTCTTACTAAATGCATGTAATTTTTGCCCCTATTTCACAAATCAGTTGAATTAATACTTGCTCCTAGATACTCGAGTTGGGAGTGTAGCCAGGAGACCCTTTCCCTCAGGTGACTCCAATAAACTAACAAATGCCCTAGCGTGATGCTGCAGTTTTGCCTTACTGTTATCCATGAGGAATGGACTATAAGGAATTACTACAGCTGCCCATAAAGAAGGTTCAGAACACTCAGCTAGTCAGTATTTTGTCCGTCTCCTATTAGAGAGAGATCCCAGATCACTCCTTGCTTAACTACACTTGGCCAGTTCAGATTGCTAGTTTTATCTATAGAACCCTAAATGATGAGGGACCTATCAAATCTGTCTCCTATACACAGCTTTCAAACCCTTAAGGTTTTGGAGTGCCTATTCTTTCTTTTTTCTTTTTTAAAGAGAAATATTACAATACTTGGGGAAAGACCTTCTTTGTACCAGTCCCATGATTACCTTCATCAGGGATATCTACCCCAAAAAGCAAATTAATATTTGACAATAGTAGGAAGTTCATATTAAAGTATAGGTTCATCTTCCAAGAATGTCCTAACCCTTTTGTTTTCATAAGGAAACCTTTTTGACGTTAGTTAAACTAGCTGCATTAGCTGCATTGAACTAGGTTTTTTGTTTGTTTGCTTTGTATTTATTTAGGATGAGACCTCAGATCAGGGACTCAGTTCTATTCTTTTAATGTTATGTTTAAATCCTACTACTATGCTCAGCTAACTGCAGAGCCTTCTACTGTCTGTGTACAGTGGTAACTTAAATTTTAAACATTTATTTACTTTATTTATATTTTGCCTTTTTCTCTGAGATTCAAGTAGGGTTGCCAAGTCCGGATTGGAAAATACCTGGGGACTTTGGAGGTGGAGGCAGGAGAAGGTGGGGTTTGAGGAGGGGAGGGGCCTCAGCCTAGTACAATGCCATAGAGTCCGCCCTTCAAAGCAGCCATTTTCTCCAGGGGAGCTGATCTCTGTCAGCTGGAGATCAGTTGTAAAAGTGGGAGATCCCTAGGCCCCGCCTGGAGGCTGGCAACCCTAGATTCAAGAAGGGTTAAAGGGTATAAACAATACAATCAGAAAGCATGACATCCAATCAACAATGCAATAGGACTAGGATTAGTGAATTAAGAAACAATGCCAACAGCAGACTGTCTAAGGCAGGGTATACACTATAAAATATAGAGTGAGGAATTTAAAGCTAAGGACAGTGTAATAAAAGCAGGTGATACTTACAATAATTGCAGTGTAGTACTGCCCTATTACTGATATTCAACCCATTTCCCAAAATTTTGATATGGAATGAAATAGTGCATGCAATGAGAATTTGCCAGCATATGTTGCTGCTTTTTTACAATACAAGTTCATTTCTGCAGAGCTTGCACATAAGAAACTCTTAGTGGATTGTGCCTACCTTTAACTGTTTAAGCAGGATCTACGCTTACAAAACTCCAATGCTAATTTTGAATGCCAAAACATACAATGTACTTGTTTCAAATTATTCTGTGTTTTTGCTAATAATTATAGGAGGTAGTGTATTTCAGAGGAAGAAGAAAAAGTATTTGATGTTGGTATTTGAAATCATATATTTTGGGCAATGTTTTGAAGGACGGACAACAACAGTTAAAAGCATTGTTTCCACTTCAGCTTCAAATGCCCACTGTTTATCAGTGTTTCTAGTAGCCTCCAGCACATTTTCAGTAGCTTCAGTGGCATTAATTGATATCCATGTATAATAAATAAGGTACATAATTTAAATGTAGCATTCTATCTTCCTGGTTCTTATGACTTGATTATACTGCTTAAAGTTTACTGTTGTTGTTTAGGATATTGGCCGTATTAGTGCTAGGTGTGTGGGGTGAAATACATAGGCACTGTAAATTTTTTTAAAAAATTCTCTTCTGTCAATACAAGACTTTTGCTTTCATTCAAGATATTATAATTAATAACTACAGTAAATATTGCTTCATCAGTAGTATCTGTTACAAAGAAGAATACTATGGTGTGCTTTAAAATACAGCTTATCAAGAACATCCTTATTTTATAATATAAATGATTTGCAAATTTCTAACAAACTAAGTTGACTTATCAGGACAAATAGTAGTGCAAGGGTTAATGTTTTGTAAAATACATTAACTGCTAATAGGGTAGATCCATAGAAAAAAGTATTTGACTCAAGCAAAGAATAATGAAACATATTTTAATAACTGGCTTCAAAAACATTACCTGCTAATTTACAATTGAAGAGTAGGGTAAAACCTGAAATAAGTTTCTAGTCTATGCTTAATAAACTTCTTAGTTTCTATTTCATATGCTTATTTTTCATTAAATTTAGGATTGCTTGTGGTTTAGTTAACATTTATTCCGATCTGCTTTTCATATACAAAGGCATCGTGATGCCAGAAAATAAACTGTTAACGGAGAATTAACTTCTTTGGCATGCTTTCATACTTATCTTCCAAATTAAAGAAAATGAAATGGGCAGAAGCAGAGTGTAGATTACCTCCTTTTTGTCAAAAATGGTGGGAATTTGAAAATTAATAATAAAAAAGGGAACAGATGCAGTAACATGCCAGAGGGAGATTAATGTGGAGAGTAAAATCTGTGAGCAACAAAACTGAAGCAAACTGAATCAGTGGGAGGTGGTTGTACAATCAAAATCAGGATAAAAGAGAAATTACAAACAACCCTGCACTTGTCAAAGTAGTAGTAATGAAATCCTGACTCTGCCAGCAGTGAGAACCTGTGTTAGCACTTTGGGGTAAGGATGGTAGCCGGGTGCCAGGTAGGAGGGCAGTGTTAGGTTGCTGGGCAGCAGCCATCTTGTGTAGAACAGATGGCATGGAAAGCTGGCAGGGGAGGGGCTCCTTAGCAGAACTAATCAGACAGTAACAGATAGGGCAGCTGGGAAGACTGACCACAGAGAGGGAAACTGCAGGGTAGCTGCAGAGTTCCATGATGTTTACAGTGGTGTGGCCATTGGTCTGATACAAGTCCTTGTAATGTCTTTTTTGTACTGAAGGCACACAGAAACTTTTCTTAACTGGATAATATATCTGTAAATGTATAATGCAAGGAATACATAAATCTGTGAATTGACTTCCAATCTGTACTGACAAAGAAAATGTATGTCATTCCTCTGGAGTTAGAAGCATACTGTGAGGCTTATCACCTATGTTCAGTATATTCTACCAATTTTTGTTAAAGTGTATTTATTAGTCTGAAAGTAAATGTGAGGACACTATGTGCATTCATCTGTTAAGCAGATTATTCTCACCTGAACATTCAGTACATGTCAGGCTTGGGACTTTAATTAGAACAACCGTGGTCTAGAAAATTGTTCCTTGTGTTTTTGGATAAGGGCATACGCCTCTTCCTTTCTGCACATCATAACCACTGCACCTCAGTTTGTATGTGATCCAGTTCCACATTGTGCAAGCATCATGAGTGGTAGGGAGTTCATTGGCATGTAGGTAAAAAATTTACTGTCAGACTGAAAAACAGACAGCAAGGCTGAAAAGAAAATAACATGTTAGAAGAAATGGCCCTGAAAAACTATCCTGTTACATAGAACGTCTATTGTAGTTACCCTAGTTAAATGACCAGTGTGAATGATAGAAATACTCTGAAGATAAACAAGTGTATGTGTTGATGCATTTCTTTACTGAACAAAGAAAATTTCAGCTTCTGTTTTTCGACTTGTATGTTTTCTCTTTGTGAAAGGTTTATGGCTTGGCTCAATTATTCATTTTGAGCAGGGAGGGGATGAAACGTTACGGGGATTTGAAATAGGTGGTATAACAGAGCCATATGCTATTTATGCATCAGTTTCTGCAATATATCTAATTTGGGGCTGTTGAAAAAAATTAGTCTTATTTGATATAGAAGCATATTAGTGAATGACTACAGTGGATTTGAAAGTTACCATTTGTTTTCCTTATTTGTAACAGAATCTTGCAAGCATTTTTTTTCCTTCCCTGAGCTGTTCTGTGAAAATATCTTGATTCTTTGTCCTAGAGCTGTACAAGCCACAAATATTTCCACAAGTGAAAGGAAGGTCTTGCCTTAAGGTAATTAAGAGATGGTGGTGGAATAATTAATAATCCTTTATTGTTATCAAAGGATGTATCTGGTTGGGAAGCCTGACCTTTTTCATTGGCTACAGGATCTTCCTAAGGAAGCTGAAATGTTATTTCATTATAGAAGAGTTGCTTTTTATTATTATGGAAGATGAAATATTTTACCAGATATCATTTAGACCATATACTGCTTTATGATGACAAATACAGAATGATGCTGAATAAATTGGCTCTCCTGATTTCTGGCAGTAATTTAGGAATAACTGCAAAAGTGTACTTTAGAAACTGTGCTGGCTTTTTACTGCCTAATATTTTGGGTTTGTGTTTAATAATATGTACTGTTTAAGATCACGGTATTTCTAACATTATTAAGGAATTGAGAGAAAAATATGTTCTGAAATCTAACAGCTACACAAAATATGGGCATCTTGCTAGAGATTTTAATTTTTAATTTCTTGAAGGATTTCTGTGCTCCAACAGGTTTCTGACCCCCCCCCCCATTTTAAATGCATCTGATTTTATAAAATGTTTTGTCTGAACTATTTACACTCATACGTATTCAATAAGAAAAAATGGGACGTAATTCAGTTGCTACAAGGATATCTATTGCATGCATGTCTATTATGATATGTGTGAGGTCCTTCCTAACTATTTTTTCCTCATTCGTTGTGTGGGAGATGATTGTTCACTTTTTCATTAGAAACTATTTTAAACAGTGTATCTGATACATCTTAAGGTTTTGACATTAGAAAAATATTGTAATTGGTGTGTTATTGTTTCTTGCACTAATTTTCTTTGACAAATACCTTTCCCATTTAAAACAGGGCAAAAACATAAATATGCTTAGGTGACATAGATTTTAAACTATCCTGTGCATGAACAACTCATGCCACCACTGAGAAGGAAAATGTTGAGAGTCTTTCTCTGTGAAGCGCTCTCATAAGTTCTGTTCTAGCACAGAGTAAGAGCTTATTTCTTGTAGTCGGTAAATAAATTATAATTGATTTGAATGACTGAAGAGTTGACATCATATCTTGAAATAATTAGGGCATCTACTTAGGGCATCAAATAAGAGTCCTAAAGGAAAATGCTCTTCAAAATCATTCTCAATGTACTGTCCTTGCAGAGAGAGAAAAATGATGAACAGAAAAGGAGCAAATGTACAATTACTTATATCTTCCCATCTGGTAACTCTCTTCTGTCTCTGGTCTATTCAGTTATGACAGGGGGCAGACTTCTTCCCTGCTCAATAGATGCATTTTATAGATGTGGGAATCATGCTGCCATGAACTGTCCCACGACTTTGTTTCTGTAGTGTGTGAGCATTTTACAAAGTGCAGCTGGTCTATGACTTCTTATCCTGATTGTGGTTATTCCATCTTGCGTATTGCATGTAACAGTGGAGCTAAGCTTGCAAGAAAGGCTAAATGCTGTTATTTGTATGTGAAAGGTATTAGACCTTTCTAGAATATCAAGGTCTATCATATTCCTTTGACTTAATACTACATATGGTTGCAAAAGAGAAAAGCAAAGCAAAAACCCCTAGTTCCTTATAAAGAATTTCTTAAAAGCAAAATCCTGGTTTTAATGGACTTTTATTGTTTGTATAATTAATATCGAAAACTTCAACATTTACTTTAAGCAGCAAGGTTATGGCATACAAGTGAAATTGTCTTTTTTCACTTAGATGGCTACAACTTTTTTAATACTCTTGTGGGTTTAAAAGAATTAAATCTATTACAATGAAGGCATGTTTCTCTTCATCCTTGGACATATTTTACTTTGGTGAAGAAAACTGCCTCAAGAAAACATAATGTTGTAAAATGTTCCTTATTCCAGATGAGTAAAACTGTTTAAGAGACTAGTTAATAATTCAGTATTATGTGGCTATCGGAACCAATTTATGAAAAGCAGATGCATGCCTGAATAGTTCCAAATAATAGGTCCTGTTGACAGTATGAAATGTATCAGAGTAGCTTCACAGGTCTTTCCATTTACTTGCAGAAATCATTTGAATAGCAGTATGGATAATCGCACAGGCAAAATGAGTGACAATTATTTTTTAAAAAACTTCAGTGGCAGGGTGTTTATTTGAAAAATGTGATATTGTATTTGGAGGTTTAGTAAGGGCTTTGATATAATTATGATGTACTTCAAAGGCAATCTTCTAGAAATATTCTAGAGTTAAAATTTTATCATGAGACTGTTCAGACCTCTGATCATTTCCCCCTCTTTCTGTATAGGTTATTTTACCATTTTCACTCTCATTTTTCCTTTACTCTCAGGGGTGATGAAAGATATTTTCCCTTAATGCTACACACTTTTTTTGGTAATGGGGATCAGGTTTTCTTTTCTTTTGCCCATTTACTAAGTGGGTAAAAAGTACTGTACGACGTTTTATAGAAAGACAAATAAGCATAAGTGGAAATTCTGCAGAATGTTATAATTATCATGAAATAATAGGATATTTAGTCCCCCTGTTGTCTTCCCATACCAAATTTAATTCTCACAAACGGATAACTGTCCAGCTTTGTCTTTTGCTAAGGATTAAATCTATGCCGACAGTTCTTTTGACAATGACCTTGAGGGGCTTTGCATCTTGAAGAAGAAAGCAGAAGCTTGCGGTAAACAAAGTTCACTTCTGACAGATGGATTGAATGACAGAAAGGTTGTGAGTGCCAGAATAGCCCTGGCAGAGGAGGAAATGTTCAGTGGAATCCAACAGGAGAGGAGGTGTGAACAGGTGCAGGGTTGCTGACGGAAGGGGAACCAGATGGAAGGAGCCAGAGCCAGTTTATTTAAAGGAAAAGGCAGAAAACACTGAAAGGCTGTACAATCAGTGGCTAAAAGTGTGTGTGGAAGAAGGTAAAAAAGCAGAAAGCAAAACTGCACAGTGGGATATCGAGCACTTAGCGTAATGACAGTAATTGTGAGTTTAGTTGGAAAGTTGCTATTAAAATCCATTCATCCATTGCTCTAAATAACGTAAAGTGTTTAAAACACTTTTAAAATTGACAAGGATATTGCTTTGTCTGTCAATTTTTTGTAATGTTAACACACAAAAGTTATGATTAGGAAAATGTTGTAGTGCATGCAAGCCAAATCAAGAAGATAGCAAGATAGGACTTCAATATTAGCTACAGCATGGTTTTACTCCCCCCCTTTTGTGTGACAAAATGACACATTTTGATGAAATACACAAGAAGTCCAGCCTACCCCATTCCCTCCAGACCTGGGCTTCTATGAAACAAGTGAGATATCCTATCAGGTTTTCTACTTGCAAAAGCTGGAGGAGAGGGTGGACCCTCGGTCACCACTGAAACAGCTATGCCAGGGATTGTGGCCACTCATTTGGATGAAAGTTGCATGGGATGGTGGCTGCAGCGAGGAGGGGAATTGTGAGAGTGGAATGCTGGTAGGATCCTATGCAGTTGTGCACCACAATTTTGTTGCTCAAGCCAATTAAATGAGATTCATTTGTGTGAAGTATGGAAAGATGTATAGTGATTCTCTTGAGTGACATTCGAGGATCATGCTCAGCTCGCTAAGTACTTTACTGTTACGATAAATATTTGAGGAGCTGCGAAGAAAAGATCCCAACACATATAACTGGTTGATGTGCCCTGTGCTGTTTTTGAATGTCTCCCCCCCCCCCCACATCTCTGTCCAAAAAGCAGCCATTCATGCTGCATGGCATTTTTTAAAAAAAATCAGGTTTCAAAATCAGTTTCTGTTTAGCAACCTAAGGGGTTTTATTGATTATGGCCTAAAGTTGTGCATCAATGCTTCAATACCAAATGTCAGTGCAATATTTGAAAAGACATCAGCATCAAAAATAGATTACGAAACATCACGTTTTGGTGATCTAAATGAACATTTTGGATAACTGAGAGGTCAGTGGGGATCAATAGCCCTGAACTTTGTGTAGGCATATAGCTGTTCTGGTAATGTATTTGCTGTTTGTGATAAGGTATAAGTCCATCAGCATTCTGTGCATCTCGGCATTTAGTCATGCTGGCCACATGACCACGGAGAAGTCTTCGGACAGCGCTGGCTCTTCAGCTTGGAAACGATGAGCACTGCCCCCTAGAGTCAGATTCAACTGGCTTTCGAGCAAGGGAACCTTTACCTTTACCTATAAGTCCATTTGTCCACCAACAATTGAATAGCCTTTACAGAAGCCATTTTTGTATTAGGATATTTACATAAATGTATTAATTTAGGTGACTATCAGCTGTATTTGTAATAGTCAGTACTGTATGAAAGTAGAAGTATTAGCTTAAATAGTAATTGTTGGAGTGTTTATTTCTCTACATTTTCTGATAACCAAATGAAGTCCTATTGATTCCAAAGGGAGAAATGTAAGGACATGCTTAACTCTCCGATTCAAATGAATGAGATTTTAAAAGTGATTTAACTTGGCTGGATTGTGCATTAGGGATGTTAATTTAGAGGCCAGTAAATAAATAGAGATGGCTTTTTAAGATTTAAGATTTTTAAAGCAAAGGATTAAATTATTTAAATACTAGGTTTTCAGTAGTTTGGTATTCGTTCTTTAAGGCTTTGATAGAAATAGGTATTCAGGATATTTTTTATATAGAACAGTTCCTATCATTGGACCTATTTAGATAATGTTTTTTCAACCAGGAATGTGCCAGAGGGGAACTTAGAAGCAAGCTTACATGCTGTGGCTGCAGTCTTAAAGACATTTTCCTAGGAGAAAGCCCCAATGAATGACATGGCTTACTTCTGAGTAGACCTGCATAGGACTGCTCCCTAAGCACAGTTATCTATATATCTAATCCCCAAGTGCCCCCTCCCCGCGTGCGGATGCTTAAATCCGTGCAGGGGGGCACTTGGGTGGGGAGGGGGTTCTGCAGATGGGGGGTGATCCCCCCATTTGCAGAAAAATCAAAAAAGTTAAAAAAAGTTTTCGGGGGATACTGAAATCCCCGAAAAGTAAAAAAAACGTTCCCTGCGCATGCACAGGGAACGAACTTACCTGAGTGGCGGTGGCGGAAGCAACGGACAAGCGGCCGGGCAGTGGTGGTGGGGATCTGCGGCCGAGCCACCGGCTCAGAAATGGGGGAGGGGGGAGGCAGCGCAGCGGGCCTCAGGTCTAGCTGCGCCGCCAACTCTGGAGGGGGGGAGGGGGTGGGGAGGGGGGAGGCAGTGAATGGGGGGGAGAAGTGGCAGCCCGAGCAGTGCTTGGCCGCTCGGGCCTGGGAGCCGGGGGTGAGTGGGCCGGGGGAGGGGGCAGGAGGGAGGGTAACGCCGGGGCCGAGTGGCTTAACGCCACTCGGGCCCGAGCTAGAGCAGGCCAGGGGGGAGTGCCTCAGCGAGCGGCGGTTCTTGCCGCTGCCGCTGATTTTCGGGGGGGAGGGAGGGGAGAGAGGCTCACCTGCCCCCCTCGCGAGTATCGCGGGTCCACCGGCTTGTACTCTTCTAAGCCCCTCTGGCTTTTTGAACTTAGAACTATGTCTAGGATGGCACTGTAAGTCTCCTGTTTCCCAGTCTCTCCCCTGTTGCCATAACTGTGAGAAGATAGCAGATAAACCGGGGAGAGTCCACATACGTTTGAACATGGAATCTCCCTGGCTCTGAAAGTTAAAACATGCTTCCTAGAGACAATGCAAGCCTGATGTAATAAAACTGAATTGGGGGAAAGGGTAGTAGTCTAAACAGGCTCATTGTGTTTCAGCTGTAACCTTATTAGTGAAAACTCCCCTATATGCCCCAGTGCAAAAAATAACTATGGGGCAGATACTATGGCATGTGAATGGAAGGAGATCGTTGAACAAATCTCTCTCCCTTCTGTCTTCCCCTTGCGTTCATGGAAAACTGGTCTTGAATTTTGAAAACCATTGAGAACAGTTTGGGAAGTGGCAGCTTAAGGAAAAATAAGCAAAAAAATAACCTTCCTCACCTCTGCCACAAACTCTTCCAGAAACATAGCAAGAGCTCACCTGAGTGAGTGTGCTGGAGGTGAGCAATTTCTTACATTCATTTATTTAAAATTATTTATGAACTTCCCTTTCTCCCAGAAAACTGGGATAAATAACAATAAAAGTGACACATCATAAAAGCATCAAATGTCCCTCAAAATACTGTTCCTGGGTGACCACTCTTCCCCAGGAGCAGAATTTTAAGGCATGTATTATTTTGCTGCTGCAGGAGGAGGGTCCCACTTTCAAATAAAATCGTATAAATGAACCCTTTTAAATAAATGTTCACCCCATGTCTTATTTTTGAATCTTTCTTCTGTCCTCTAGCCTAATAATGTGGCCAGTTAACCATATGCAAATATTTGTGCTTGATCAGTCACTTGAAATTTCCAGTTTTGCCCATTATTGGCTGGTGAAATGGACAATAGACAGGATGCTTCTATCCTCACCTGTGTGAGGTTTGTATGTGTTCAAGGGAATCCTTGTGGAATCCCTCTCCTCTTTTGCTGTGGCATGCACATTTTTGGAGCGCTTAGACTGTGAGGAGGATTTGTTGATTATGCCTCTAGATATTTACAGCTAGATGTCTTTACCCATCTGTTTTGATAAGGTTCATGGCACTCAGACTGTGATCTGCTATGTGAGAGACATGTTGTATTTCTCATATGGACCAACCTGCTTCTTTCCAGTGCTACTCCCATATACTATTCATGCATTATTTGGGCATGAACCCCTGGGGAGAAGGGTTTACTGAATGTACATCCATGTAGGAGCTTCCCATAACGTGTAATAGACTGCATGATGAAATATGGACTGAATGGAGACCAAATACTGTGTCAAAAAGGAAGGAAAAAGAAAAAAGACACCTTATTGTCTTGTAAGCTGCTTTGGGTTCCATTGAGACCAAAACACTGAATAAAATGGCTTTATTAATAATAATTGATTCCTATCAGGATATTTTCTTAGAATCACAGATAGGAGGATGGAATTTGTCCTTTACTGAAGGATCTATAATGACTTGAGGGGGTCTCATTTCCCCACTCTCTCCCTTTTACTTTGCCTCCCCCTGGAAATGTATGTGGATCCCTCTGCCTTCCTATCTACCTTTTTCTGTGTTCTACCCTGGCAGCCTTTGCTCCCTCCCTCAACCACCTTTTTCTGTTCCCCTTCCCATCTTCAGCTTTTCCTTTTTGCTTTTCTGCTTTTCTCCGTCCAGTTTTGCTTTCATTTCCTCCTATCCTTTACCTGTTTTAGTCTGTCTCTCTCCTCCCATTACGATGGTGACAGTGTTGGTTGTGGGTTGCCTAGCACCCCCTTCCCCAAATGGCTGTCAGAGTCTTAGAGTTTAGCCTTGTGAGATCTCAGAGGCACACATTTTTTTTAAGAAGCACACATTAGTACTATTTTTTTAATACCCAGTGTATATGTATTTACGTTTCATATTTTTCTGCAAACCTTGGGCTTCCCCCAGGTTTGCAGAGGAATTCCTGCTTGGACTTTTTAATCTGTGGATCAGAATCTAGATATATATATAAAAGGCTAGCCATGCTCCCAATGACTCACCTTCTACCTGATTGGACAAGCCTTTCAAGGTTATTTGTATATGCGGGCTGATTGGTCCTCGCCTCCAACATTCTAAACAGTTTGCTGTTGCTTTTGGGAGTAACTGAATGTGTCCTGAGGTGAAATACATCTCCCAATCTTCCCCTAAATGTTCACTGGGGTTGCAGATCTCCCTGTGGGGTCTGGAGCCCTTCCGAAAATTTCCGTGCTCCTCAGGCAAAGCCCATCATTTCCCCTACAGAAAACGGGTGCCTTGATAGTGTATAGCAATGGCCAACTTTATGTTGCATTGTTCAGAGTGCTACACTTTGAGGATGTAAAGGTTCACCTTGTCCATGGACCACAGCAAGGCAAATTAATTGCCAATTCTGATAACATCTTCATCAAAAACATTGTTTTCAGAGAAATTCTGCAACACTGATTATTGAATCCTCTATACCTCCTGGCCAGATATATGTTGGGTTGTCCAGAGACCAATGCAATGAGGATGTCACACTTCACATTCTCCATGTACCATGCCAAGGTGTAGACAGATAATTAAAAACAACGATGACTGATTTCACACTAACTGTACATACTTCATCCATGCAAAAGCCCACTAAAAACCAAACCCTCCCACACATAACAACAATTTGCAGCACAACATCTTGGCCCAACCAACTATACAACCATCAGTACCAAAATGACATATGTAGACCGTCACCCCACCATGCGCTGCAGCCCCCTCCCCCCCCAAGGCCGGGGCACTCGCCCATAACCTCTTTCTACGGGTCTTATTCCTAGTTAGATGTAATGATGGAAATTATTGGTACAGTTTAATAGCTTTTTGCAACAAGACAGCCTGTTGGTTTAAATCAAACAAAATGTCTGTGCCTCAATGCAGTTCATTTATTTATTTACTTCATTTATAACTTGCCTTTCTCTTCAGTGGGGACCCAAAGTGGTTTATGTTGTTCTTTTCACCTCCATTTTATTCTCACAACAGTCCTGTCATGTAGGTTAGGCTGTGTATGTGTAACTGGCTCACAATTGCCCAGCAGGCTTCCATGCCAGAGTGGGGATTCAAACCTCCCAGATCCTTGTCTGGCATGCTGACTGTTGGCACCGCACTTACTCTGGCTACCTCAAACCCAAAATTGCCTTATTTAACAGTGCATTTTTAGCAAAAAAATGATGTAGCCCTATGGAGGTTCAGACACTGATTTATGTTTGGTCTTGCTGGAATGAGTGCAACTCCAGTAACTGAACTGTATGAGTAGAGTCAGTCAAAGCTCTTCATAGTGCACAAATCTGAAAGTAACATGATCCAATTGATGAGCATTCAGATACAAATACAATAACATTACACAAAAAGACTCAAAGGCTCTTCTAGTGAACTGGTGATGGAAAAACGCCTCTGTGGTTGAATTGGATAGAAAGTAAAAAATTATAAGTGACATGGAAAACTCTAGTAATCCCTCCTCCCACATTGGAATTACTGCATCTTCTTCATGAGCCCCCAAACCCTCTGTCTTTTTGGTGATGCAGTGATCTCTCTTGCTGTCTCCCTCTCTCTGGCAGCACTGCCACCATGAAAAATGATGTCCAGATGATGTGTTTTGTTCTAACTTGCAGTGCCTTCTCCTTCTTGGTGTCTGCTTCCTCTCATTATTTGTGCTGTGGCAGCACTGGGCACTAGAAGGGCTATAAAACACATACACACATATCCCCCTCCCCAAGGTGCCTCAGCATTTGGTGCATCAGTGAAAATGCAATGGAGATCATTTTCCTCTTTTCCTCCCTGCCACTGGGGCAGTCTGAGTGATTCTGGGGCCCTGAGCAAAATTAAAAGAATCACTGGGAGGGATGCTTCCCACTACCACATGGTTGAACTTACTACATTTGCAAAAAGGGGTGCATGCTCTGGGGGCTGCTTCGTCCTCCCCACAGGCCTCTGACCAGCACTGCAGGATTAGTGCAGCTGGAAATGGAGGCATGCTTGGTGGCTCCCTACCTCCTTGGCTGAGGCTGGAGCTCCGCTGTATCAAGCACTGCTGGAGGTGTCGGTGGGCTGCACATTTGGAGGGGCGGCCTAGGCAGCTGGTGGCAGGGTGATCAGCCCCACGCTCAGTGTGGGCCCAGAGCAGATGCCCTGAATCTGTCCCTGCCCTGTCAAGCAAGAGGTCAGAGTACACAAGACAGTTCAGTGTTGAAGCAAACCATCAGGTCAAAATTGGTTGATGCCAAGAATCCTCAACTTGTATCCTATAACTTCCTTCTGCTAACACAGCTTTGTCCTCTTGTGGATGAGGTCATCCACTGCAGAGAGAGTGCATTCCGTTGGCACTTTCTGCTCATGCAAAATGCTTAGTAATACTCTACAATGTATCTGAAGAAGTGTGCATGCACACAAAATCTTATACCCAGAATTAAATTTCATTAGTCTTAAAGGTGCTACTGGACTCAAACTTTGCTCTACAATAAAGGACAGCATTATTCACATAGAGGAAGATATGGGAACCACGACAGGATCTTGAGAGTACAGCTTTCACGCTGTTGATACGTTTCTCAAACTGAAGGGTAAAGTAGCTTTATGACTCCAATCAGATATTCAATCAGATGTTCTATCAAATGTTCCTGCAGCTGTTGATGCTTCTGTTTGCCATCTTGAGGAAAGCACTATGATGCAGAAGAGATTGGCCCAATAGCTCTCCCTGAAAACAGGAACTGAGAGTGCACAGAGCAAGGCTGTGGAGCTGGTGGCCCTGTGTTCTGGTTTTGAGCCCCCATGGAACCTTATAATAAGAATGCCTTATGCAGTGTATACTTCTTCTGCTCACTTCTTTCTAGCAGCTACTCTTACAGAAAACTCACATATGCATGATGATGACCAAACATGCCCCACATTATGAAGGGACTTCTATTTGTTTTTCAACATTGTGATTTCTGTCACCAAATATCCCTATTCCCTGCTATCTCCTGGTATAGATTAAAACTGAAATGGGCAGTGTTTCCCTTTCCCCTGGTACCACCTAGAAAATCTTCCCCAATCACACAAGAAGATAGATCAGAACTCTGAAGTCTTTTTGGACAATGGCACTTTCTTTTTCTTTCCTCAGACATGTTAGGTCCACGATGACAACAAATTCTGTATTATTTCACACAGTTGATTTTGTTGTGGATGGTCAGCTCTATGCTATAGCCAGTGTAATCTAGAAAGAAGTGCCATGCTTCTGTTGTGGATGTACATGGAATATGGGTGGCAGAAGCTAAGGAACAAATTGCTTCCTAAATGCTCTTTTTACAAATAACACTGATGTGAAATTTAACGAATGTGGCTTCTCGAAATAGCTGTTCGCTGAAGCAATACATACAACTGCCCCCCTAGCAGATCTATTAACAAATACCTTTTGCTCACAACTTTTGAGAACTTTTTTTGTTCATATATTGGGTATAACGTAGTAGCTACACATTGGATTTGTGAGCCAGAGAACTGGAATTTTTGTATGTGTCAATTTGCTAAAGGGGAAGTGTCTCTTAATACTGTCTGTGTCTTTATAGGTCATGGTTAGTAATCTAGTTAATCATTTATTTCTCATCTTCCTTTAATTCCCTCCACCCCAGCAATATGGTGATGACATTACTATTCTATCTTATTTTAAAGATTGCAGGGAGAATGTAACTGAAGTGTGTTATATGTACCACTTCCACAGACTCTCAACAAAATTAAGTGAGCATCCAACATAACAAGAAGGCGTCATCAGGAACTTAAAAAAAAATTCCTTCAGTATTGGTCATAAGTCAGTTGTCCTTCACAATTGAATCGAGACACCCCAATCTTTCATACTAATTCTTAGACCTTATCTAAATTATTTTAAGTCTGATAAAGGCTTGTTCTTGTGGACGACTTTGCTAGGTTACATTTCAGATTGAAGTGAATATGATATTGTAGGTTAGATCAGCAGACATAAACATTACATTTAAGAAAGACTATCTAGTTTAGTATCCTCTTTCTACACTGACTAGCTAGAAGCTTCTGGAAGCCAACACTAATAGCAAGTTTGAAGGAATGACGCTGCAGATCTGAAGTACTGCTATGTTGGAAAGTTTGTCCCAAAATGTCTACCGCTACTATAATTAGGGAAGTTGAAGAACTTTGAGTCTTGAGTGATGCCTTCACTAGTTCATCTAGTAGAACATTGTGCTTGCCAATAATACCTGAATTGCACCCTGAACCAAATGTATATATGTATTTATTTTATCCCCTGCCTTCCTCCTCAATGGGGATCCAAATTGGCTACATCATTCTCCTCTCCTCCATTTTATTCTTACAAAAACCCTGTGAAGTAGGTTAGGCAGAGAAAGTGTGACTGGCCCAATGTCACCCAGTAATCTTCCATGGCATGAGTGGGAATTCAAACCTAGTCTCCCAGATATTAGCCTAGACCAGCACTCTTAATCTACCAGTTTGGTTATGCCTAACTATGACTACAGCTTTCCCTCCAGTATGTCCACTGATTATCCTGATCAGAAGTGTGCCCCAGATTTCTAGATGCTCCTTCATAGTTGCTTGCCCCCCAGTTAACAGTAGGTTGCAGCATATGGCCTCCAGGAACTGAATCAGGTCAATGCTGCCACTGTACTTTAGCCCCAGAACCAGATCTTCATTTAGGATTATATCTATGTCTCCTTGTTGCCCCGCTGCTCACATAATTCATGTCCTCTGCTGCTTCTGCCTTTCCAAAGAGTGAAGCAATAATATCATGATCCTAAGCCTGAGGTTAGGGAACAGAGCAACCTGTAGACCTCAAGACAGCCTTTCTGTCATGCACAGGCCTCAAGCCCACATATCCTAGGCACCTTCCAAGCTTCAGGATTGGATGGGGGGGAAATGAAGTGAAAACAGGTACCAACTGCTATCAAGGAGACAGTGTTCTAACAGAGAGCAAATTGCACCCTACACAGAGAGGGGAGGACATTCACTCTCTGAAGCTGAACAGTAGTGAGGCTGCTTTTGGAGGGCGTTGACCCTTGTCCCATGGTAGGGGTGTGTCTGGCCTACTGGGATCAAGTATTGAGAAAAGACTAGGAACAAAGTAAGGCAGTCATATTAGGGGGCTTTGTTGTTTTCCAGACAGCTTTTTTTCTGTGTAAGTTTTACGCTGTGTAGTTGTAGTGTCCCTATATTAATTCTGTCCCGTTTTTGTAACTCTCTCATTTACTTAACTGTTAAGTATTTGTTTAATAAACTGTTTCTTGTTCACTGTGCTTGGGTTCTTCACACTACATACCAAGTCATACATGAGGGTGTGCCCTGACTGAAAAGGGAGTTGCCTGGAGGAGGCGCAGGGAGGGTGCTCTGGAATATCTCTAATACAGCACAAGAACCCGAATGGTAGCAGTCATTTAAGGCCTTTGCCTGCTCTGGGTCTGAAGTGACAAGTATCAATGTACTACCCTGTGTCTGCATATGGGCAATTCTAAATATGAATATTCTAAATATTCTAAATATGAATTCTAAATATGAATATCAATAGATAGGCCAAGTATGGTACATGGGCTGATGTCAGTGGACCAACTCAGTAATGATCTTTTAGGCTGCAAGTGACTGTACCCCCTTTCATTGCTAGCTATGCAATGTCTAATTCACTGTTTCAGTCAACCTTATTTCTGCAAGACCATTTGTTACCTGCTGGGTTCCCAGATTGCAGCTATCTTCCAATTCTGCTGTTGTATCCCTGAGAATTACATGGATACTGTACTGTTCTTAATAGGTTTCTATCTTTCCGCTAATGAGACGGTATGTGTTGCTGCAAAGCACTGTGTGCTTGGGACGATCCAAGATATAGTTCTCCCCCAAAGCTTCATCTTTGTCTTCAAGACTATAATATAGCTGGGAGAAGGAAACTTTTCCTTTTATTTACATTGCTTCGGTTGCCTGTCTAAAGCTCGATACCATTCTGTCAGGAAATATGGCCAACTTGTGGCCCAGACTCCAGTTGTAACTTCACAAAGCAATTTTTTTCTTTTGATATGAATACAAAAAAAATTCAGTAAAGTTTAAATGCAACACAAAGACAAACTTTCATGTCATGGAGATGAAAAAAGGGAACTTAAATTAGTTAATTTTGTGGAAAACATGTTGCCAAGCACCACCAGCAAAAACAGCAATACCAAATGTACCAAAAGTATAGTTAAATATTTGTCCATGGTATCACTTGTGGGAGGAGGGGGAGTTTTCAAAGTGAGAAGTCCACTGTTTCTTAAGTTTCTGTGAAATTTTTTGTGTGATGCCCCACTTTATCACTGAATTAATGTGCTTCATATTTCTGGAGCACTGATAGATGATGCCAGGTTTATTATGAAGCTTGATAATTTGTGAGGAGGTTGTTGTAAGCAGCAAAAAATACTTCTATTTCCTGCTCCTCTGTAGCACATGGATATCTAGCTTCTGTATTCTCTTGAACTGCTATATTTTCCAATCACTGGCGTGACCCTTTTAGAATGTTGCTGATATAATAATGTTCCTATCACTAGCAGACGCTAATATTCACAAATATAGGATATTTATGTTTGGACATTACATGGTATGGTGGGGAGAAACAGATGTGCTTCCTAAAAATATCCCCTCAAGGGGTAGATTACCTTTTCCCAACATACAGTATACTAACAGTGAGAAATACTCATGGACTCTTCTTGTTCCCCCCCCCCCACATAACAGGAAGTACATGCCAACTTTTTAATACTCCTTGATTAACATTTGGTAGGGTCATTAGTAGCTAGATAAAATTGGTTTGTAGGTCTTCCACAGTCTATTGTTTGTCCATCTCCAATGTTGATAACAGAAACATGTTCTGATTATTCCACTATCAGTTGTTTTCCCCATTTTCCCTTCTCCTTTATCTTTTGCTTGGCCTTTTCTGTGGCTGTAAGCTACAGAGATGCAAGTGGCAGAGTATGCACACACCCAAATGTCTGCTTTCTTTTCTGGAGGTTCTGTTTTCTTTTCGCAAATATACAAACTATTCCCCTGGGTTTGAAAAGTTATAATTTTGGGAAACAGTAGAAAACAGTGGTAGCAGTCCCTCTTTAAGGAATTTCCGTGTTAGATCCACAAAGTGGTTTTGAACAAAGTCAGGATTTTGTGGTGGTTTTTTGACTTCCAGGCTATATCTTGCTGTTTTATAGTTTGAATGCAATCTTGAGTTGGTTTGCAAACTTTCTGTGTTCCAGGAATGTTAGCCTGTCTGAACATATCCAACTGTCTACTGTGGTAAAGATCAGCAGTAGTTGCCGTCAATAATCTGCTCATTGAGAAATCCTTGAGAAGCTTCTGAAGAATCCCAAGATTCCCTGTTACACAGTCTGAAAGCCAGTGATTCATGGTGATAATACACAGACCCATAAGATCTTAGTGGGAACAGGATTAACAAAAAAATCTATACTGAGGGCTATAGTGAAAATACACAATGAGCATCTTCCCTCATTCAAGGGGTAACCTGGGAAAGAACTGTCAGACTGAAAAGTCACTTTCTGTTTTCTTCTAGAATTTATTAATGTTAAGTAAACAAAGATTGAGAGCGGTGGCACCTTTAAGGCCAACAGAGTTTTATTCAAGCTATAAGCATGCATGCATCTTCAGATAAAATGAAATGGAAATTACCAGTCCATATATATAGGTACAGCTATCCACCTGAATCTATTTTAATGTTAATTAAGAAATTGTAATGTTATATCTGTCTTCCTCAGATTTTGCCAAATGTTGGATTGGTTGCTCAATAGTAAGACAACACAATTTAACACAGCCAACCCCTAATGGTCTAACTATAATACACGTTGATGGGCTCCGAACTGGCAGTGACTGACCAAGAGAGAGATCTTGGAGTCATAGGCCGAGGACAGACTGGCAATCTAAAGCGGGGCAGGCACGCTTCGGAAACGGAAGAAAGGAGCACGTTCAGACATGCGCATCTGTCCGTCGGCTCCGTTTCGTACTTACCCGTCTCCTAGTTGCTTTCCATCCGCTTTACCAGGACACCGGGTAAAACCGGTGTTCAGGGGCCGTCCTCTGCATGCCTCCCGCTTCCAAACAGTGTGAACCGGAAGAAGCGGGAGGCATCCGGAGGCGGCAGTGTGAATGCGCCGCACAAAGTTATGCGCATATGCACATGTGCGAAACACATCAAAGAAAAACAAAAAAAAAGCGCAATGGCGTGCACGCCGGCTCCGCAGCAGTCTGAACGCTCCGTATCGGCACCACTGCGCATTGCTCTGGCCAGTATGAACGGCCAGCTCCGTGGTGTTTTCCCCCCGCACCAGTTCCCTCCACTTTGCCCCTGCATTACATTGCCAGTCTGTCCTCGGCCATAGTAGATAACAATAAAAAAGGCCAATGCTATGCTGGGGATTATTAGGAAGGGAATTGAAAACAAATTCTCCAGTATCATAATGCCCCTGTATAAATCGATGGTGCGACCCCATTTGGAATACTGTGTGTAACTCTGGTCACCACACCTCAGAAAGGATATTATAGCATTGGAAAAAGTGCAGAAAAGAACAACTAGACTGATAAAAAGGTTGGAACACTTTCCCTATGAAGGGGCTCTTTAGCTTGGAGAAACAACAGCTGAGGGGTGACATGATCAAAGCTCCCTCTAAGCTGTGGAGTCTTGTGAGCAAAAATTCTACGTTGTGAGCTACTGGCATTAAAGTTGTGAGCGAGTGCTTTGGCTACTGCATAAATTAGTTTGCTCTGGAGCCATCCTTCCTGAGCTAAGACAAAAATGTGTGAGCCAGAGGCTAAAAAACTGTGAGGTAGCTTACACCAGCTTAGTTTAGAGGGAATACTGGACATGGTCGAGGTTTATAAGATTATGCATGGGACAGAGCAGATAGAGAAAGAAGTACTTTTCTCTTTTTCTCACAATACAAGAACTAGTGGGCACTCAATGAAATTGCTGAGCAGTCAGGTTAGAATGGATAAAAGAAAGTACTTCTTCACCCAAAGAGTAATTAACACATGGAATTCACTGCCACAGGAGATGATTGTGGCCACAAGCATGGATGGCTTCAAGAGGAAATTGGATAAATATATGGAGCAGAGGTCCATCAGTGGGTATTAGCCACAAGCTATAGATAGGAACTCTTGGTCTGGGGCAAGTGATGCTCTGTATTCTTGGTGCTTGGGGGGGGGGGGCAACAATGGGAGGGCGTCTGATCCATTGGCCTGATCCAACATTGACTTCTGTTATGTTCTTATGTCTGTCTTGACCTGTAACTAATCCAGAGTTGTCCCCCCTCCATTTTTTTTTAAAAAATCTCTTCATTTAACTCTCCTATTTAGATATTCAGAAGTAGTCATTCTGGAGCAATCCAGGAGAAAAATTAAACAGAGAGATTCCTTGCGATGTAACACACTTCAGACTGAGAAACAAACTACTTTAGAAATGTCAGAGATTAAATTGGCCTTTTTAAAATTCTAAATTGTTTCCTTGGGAGTAGTGTTAGATTTGCTTAACTTGTTTCCTCACACATTCATACACTACTGCCTTGATGAATTAATGAGAATGGCAAAGCGCTTTTTTTTTTTGTAAAGAAAGATTCATGTTTCTGACCTTGGGGCCACAGAGAGAAAAGTTACAATTTAGAAGGGTACGCCACACTTGGAAAGCAGAACTGCCCTAGCAGTGGCTTTCTAGTGTGGGGAGATTTGTTGTTAGGAACCAAGGTTAGACTGTGACTGGTGCCACAATTTGATTATCTATGTGTGGAGCAGGATGGATAGTTTGATATTACTACCAGTATCATTTTATTTTTCCCTATTCTCTAGAAGGAATGTTTGGTTCTGTATCTTTGACCTTGATGCCTTCATTTCTGTACCTCACTGAGCTTTTTCCTTCTGTAGGATAACCAGTTAGTGTAACTCTCCACTTGTTCTTTTGTTCAAAAAAAAGTATTAACAAAATGTAGTTACCTTTATTTTATTGATACCTTTTTAAATGGTTGTGTTTTTCCCCCCTTATTTTTGTTGTTTACCATTTTCTACTCAAAATATCCAAACACAATTTATAAATGAGTGAAAATATTTCTTTGGCATGCTGAACCTGAATATTGGCACTGGTATAAGTGCAGTTGGACCCAACCTTGTGTGCCATTTATTTGGCTTCTGTTAATGCTGTATACTTTTAAAATCTCTATATACTTCCTGAGCCTTTAATTTATTTATTTTTGGTAGGTTGGAAAAAGAGAACATTCAGCACAGCTTTAGCAATGAAGCAAAGACCCGAGCCCTTCAGGCCCAGCAGAGAGAGCAGGAGCTGACACAGAAGATGCAGCAAATGGAGGCCCAGCATGATAAAACTGGTAGGTGGTAGGGAAAGATTAGAGCTTGGGCACTCACTCACAAGCCCAGCCCACGCCTTACTGTGAAATGACATCAGGAACACCTGTAACCTTTGGCTGGCCGAAGGGAGCAGATGCTAACTACACCGGAGATTCCGAATTACATATTAGTTAGCGTTTAAAAGAGAAAATGGAAAGTATTGCCCACTGTCTGTTGATTTCAGAGTGCTGCTCTCACATCTGTTGCACCATCTGGATTATGAGTTTATTTACCTGTGTTCAAGAAACGTAAAGCTGAGAGGGACCACAACAAAGTAGAAAAACAAAGGACTTGTTTTTGGCTGGATTTTCAGGCACACATGTTATATAAAGAAAATAGCATCAGAAGCGCTGCAGGAAATGCTCTGAGCTTACAGTTAAAGTCTCCTGAATAGCATTGAACAGTTCCCACAGTACACACATTATAGCTACTCTAAAAGCTTAATGAGTTTGCTTCAGAATCCAAACTGGAGAAAAGCTTTAGCCATTAATCGGTACTTAATTCACTGTCGCAGCTGGATGTAATTCACTGGCTCCAAATTAATATGTTTCTTTATTTAATCTTTGCAGCCTCACACATTTTTAGAATTTGTGTATTCTATCCTCCTCAAATCTAGATGGATGTTTAATCTTTTGTAGTTATGAGAACCAGAAGTATGCAGTTTAAATTGATAAATGTGGCAACAGCTGGCAGCTTGACTGGAACTTGATGTGTTTCAGTATTGGCTCAACTGGCCTGCATTTCTTTACCCTTATAGTGTGAAAATAAAATGGACTTACAGCATTGTTGACTATCAGAATACCATGCCTTGTTTCTTTTATATGTGTGTGTGCGCGCGTGTGTATGTATGTATAATAAGGTTTTCCTTTCTCACTCCTGGCACTTCCCCTTCTGCTGTGGTCACAGGGACACAGAGGCAGGGGTCATTTTGTAGAAAAAGAGGTGCAGGAGCTCATTATCATACCTATTAGCATAACTCATTCGCATATGCCACACCCCCTGACATCACCGGAAGTGTGTCAGAAAGGGAAACAAAAGGGGGCATCTTCAAAAGCCTCCCCTTCCCTTCCCCAGCTGGCCTGCCAAGGCGGGCGGGGGGGGGGGAGCGAAGCGAGAAGGACCCCATAGAATACAATGGAAGGATCGTGCCGCCACTGCTGTGCAACTCTAAACAGAAGGGGTTTAAACTTTAAACCCCTTCTTGCTTTGCTTCCTCCACAGGCCCGCTGGGAGCTGGGGGAGGGGTTTGCCACCACTGCCATTTGTGCCCACTAGGGGTGTGCAAATAAAAAAAAATTGGCCCAATTCAGATTGGGCCAAATCAGGCCACATCTGTTCTGGCTGCCAAATTACCCCTGCATGTCAGTTTTGGCAATGCAAGCCAATTGGGGAGTCACTTGGCTGGCCAAATGTCAGTTTCAGCCCCATTATAACCTATGGGCCATTGAAGTCAATGGCAAAAACTCATAGGGTTTATGAGGGGCTGGAGGAGAGGGGTTTTGAGGGAGACACTCCAAACTTACAGGGTAGCTGCTGGGGCCTCTCCCCAAAATATCCACCAAGTTTCAAGAAGATTGGACCACGGGGTCCAATTCTACGGGCCCCCAAACAGGTTACTTTTTCCCACCATAGAGAACAGTGGAGGGAATGGGGGCAACCTGTTTGGGTCCCATAGAATTGGCCCCCCTGGTCCAATCTTCTTGAAACTTGATGGGTATTTGGGGGAGAGGCTCCGGCAACTACCCTGCAAGTTTGGAGCCTCTCCCTCAAACTTTCTCCCCTCCAGTCACTTTTTAAGCCACCACTGAATTTTGGCGGCAATTCAGCAGCGGGCTGAATCTGATCAGAGAATCAGATTCAGCCGATGGCTGCCCTAGTGCCCTCTCCTGGGCTAGCGGAGTGCTGCTGCACCTCATTCCAGCCCCAAATGACCCCTGCACAGAGGTCTCAGAATGGAGCTGACTGGGGTTACCTCACCCCTGAAAGCCTGATACTGGTCTATGTCACTTTCTCTATCTGGCATGGACCTTAGACTAGTTTTCCTTCTCGACCTCTGCTGGTTGTCCCCTTTTTATCATGGTTCCCATATGGTTATTCCTTCCCTCCCCCTTCTAGTCCCTTGTGTGTGTGGTAGATTCTCTTGTCTGTCTCCTCTCTCTACCTTCTCTATTGGTTCTCCAGTGGTCAACCTTAAACCCTTCTGCTTTGGCTCCTCCTTGGTGTCTCCACACCCTGTCTGTCCTTCCTGTTGTGTTTGGGTGTGGCTGTGCTTAATGTCTTCCCTTGTTCCCTCTGAAGTTCCCATTTCTGCTAAAGGTAAGTACTGATCCCCTACGGACCCTTCCCTTCCCCATTCCCTCCTCCCTCTTTCCCTCATCTGGGTCCAGCCTTGTGGAGGCTCCTGCTTCAGGGCCTCAGGAGTCCTGCCCTTTACTTCATTTAGTACCCAGGGCAGGCTCTGCAGGTCCCTGGGAGGCAGGGCACTGTTCCTCGGTGGTGTGGGCAGGCAAGGAAGCCCTTCAACTGATGTTTTCTCTGGTTTCAGTCCCCTTGAAGGGTTGCAGTGTTGCCAGGGGCCTGCCTTCTATGCGGCTGCTCTGGGAATGCCCGCAGCTCTCTGTGTCTCTGTGGGTGGCATGGAGGCTTTCTGCTTGGACTCCACTTGGCTCCCTTGGGGTGTGAGTCATGGTGGGTCCCATTGCTCCGTAATTACAGGGAACTCCTTCAGTGTGGCCCACGGCTTCCCCCGTTGCCCTACGGTGCCATGGAAGTGAATCCTTTGCTTTTTAGGTCCACAACAGAAGTATACCATGAGCTCTAGATCTGTGCGGTGCATATGTAATGTGTAAGTAGTTCACTGATCCCTCAGTTAAATAAACTTGCAGACTACAAGTATTGCCGATCACATCAGGAATATGGGAAATCATATACAGCATTCTGTTTGCTTATTTGTAACCGCATTCTCTAAGTATGTATATGGGTTATACAAATATTTACCTTTTTGCATTCCTTTAAAGTCAGAGGAAACAAAACAAACAGCTTTAACTAAACTTCATACAAATGCCCCCATGTACAAAGCCTTTGGGGGTCTACCCACTGAGATATGACAAGTGTAACTGAAGGCCAGTTGACTCATAGCCTGGTTATATGGGCTGTCAATAGGCAAAAAGGATAATGATTTAGAATTGCACATCTTCCCCACTGTGCATATAACACATAATGCTGTATGGGTGTAAGTCCTGCTTGCACAAAACGAAGTAGATGGATTCTCTGAGCAAAGTGAACTTGTGTAGATATTATATAAATCCCCAGTTTACTTATAACAGACTTGCGTTTTGGGTTCTTCTGAATTCCTGCACGTGGAGGTGCCCAATTCACATTTTGTGCATGGAGAAAGGGCCTCTGCCTTTCCTGCAGTGCTACTTTGCTGACTTGAAATGGGCTGGGGGAGGTATTATTTAGCACATGTCTTCCCTGCCCTACCCATGGATATTTCCGATAGTCAAATAGCACTGTGTAATGTATGAATCAGCCCTTGGGATATCGATATGGCTCATGGTGGACTACCATAACAAGCAAATGGATTCTCTTCTTATTTTGCTGGTTATCATTAATTATGTAGCTAGCTAATGAGTTGTTGTTTTTCTTAGCCAGTGTTCAACTTGCTTGAACAATGCAACATGCGAAGTCAAAATTCACAGTATTCATCCACAACAACACAGTTAAAATTTAGATATGAGAATTTCTTGCTTTAATGCATTATACTTTCCCCCTTGTTCTTTCACTGTCTAGTACTCACTGTCACAGGGTTCTGTGCTGTCAGCCATGCTCACTGATTGAGATTATCTGGAGCTTTGAGGCTGGATGTCATCAGTATGCAGATGGCACCCAGCTCTGTACTTCATTATCTAAGTCTCCAGATCTGTCAGTCTTGGTTATGAACACATGCTTTCAGGCTGTGGTCAGGTGGCTAAGGCAGAACAAGCTAAAGCTGAATCTAGATAAGAGAGAAGTAATGCTAGCTGGAAAGGCTGATGTTCTAGAGGTATTGCATCCACTTTTGGGGGGATGGAATGGAGTTGGCTTTTATAGAGCAGTTAAAATCTTGGGAGTGCTCTTGGAACCAGCCATGCTGTTAGAAAAGCAGGTTGGCACAGTGGCCAAGTGCGCCTTCTATCACTTGCATCTAGTTTGTCAACTCTCTTCTTACTTAGGTGTACCTGATCTGGCCACACTGATCCATGCTTTTGTAACCTCACGGATGGGCTACTGTAACACACCGTGTTGGGTGTGCTTTTGGACACTGTACAATGCAGCTCGACCAGAATGTGACTGTCCAGTAGGTGCCAGAGACTAGCCAACATAAGGTGTCTTGCTTATCTTGAAACAGTTACATCGGCTGCCAGTTTCTTTCTGAGTTCAAGTTGATGCTGGTTGTGACCTTTAAAGCCCCTCATAACCTTGGACCCACATATCTGAAGGACTTGTCTCCTTCTATATGTTCCCGTGCTCCAACTATGGTCATCAGGCTGCCACCTGCTGGGTGTTCCTCCACTGAGGGTGACCTGCCTGGTCTTGACTAGAACCCAAACCTTTGCCACTCTGTGGACTGGGATCCTTGGTGAGAGGAGCCCCCTCACTGGAGAGCTTTATAAGACACACAAGGTAAGCTTGTTTGGCCTGGTTTTTGATGTTGCATGAAGCCGCCATGGGCCAAGAAGAAAACTGGGGTATAAATTTTTGAATCAAATCAATCACATTTTTTTCATTTTTTACCTCCATATCTCTGAAGTAGGCTTCTTGCTGTTTGATTGAACATAAAAATATCTCAGTGAGATCCATGTTTCTTGTATCATTTTGAATTTTTTGGGGGGTAAAACGGTAAAAAATGAGTGTAACTGAAAGTGAGGTCACTTACCACGCAACTGCTCATGGCTTATTTTAGGAGTGTTCGTTGCCAAATGTCATAGCAAGTTGTTCCTGACTGATGCTCTTGTTCTTTTTTCTTTAGAGTGAGATGAGATAACGATTGTTTCCACATGTGTGCCCTTCTCATTCTCTTGCACAAGACCTCTGTACTTTTTACGAGGACTCATCCTTGAATCCCATTTTTCTGTTAAAACTTTCTAAGAAGGCTTACTGGGGTTAAAATGAACAAAATCATTAGGAAACAAAGGAAAAATCAATAAAGAACAATAATAAAATAAGCAGGTACCCATAATACAAATAGGGATGGGCATGAACTGGGAAAATGCAAACCACAAACTTGTAGGGGCTAAATGAACTAGTTTGGTTTATGACTCAGTAGAACAGCCCCACTGGTGTGCTAGAGATGCCAAACTTGCAGGGGATCTCCAGCTTACTCTCCTCTACCTGCCCTTCAAGTTTGATGAGGATTGGATTTATGGGGTCCATGTTATGAACCCCCAAAGAAGGTGCCCCCAGGAAAGTGCTTTCTGGGGAAATGACAGGCAATATTCAGGAGGGTATAGAACTGGTCCTGTGCAAGCTAGAGGCATCAAACTCGCAGGGGACCTCACCCTGATGCTCCTCTACATGCCCTCCAAATTATGTGCAGATTTGACATAGGGGATCCAAGTTATGGCCCTTCCAAAGAAGATGCCATCAGGAAAGTGCTTATGGAGGACATGTCAGGCACAGGCTCAAAAGTGTATGGAATGGACCCCCAGTAAGCTACACACACTAAAGGCACAGGGAACCTTACCCTGCCACTCACTCCTCTACAATCTTTTCAAGTTGGAGTGGATTACATTTCTAGGGGCCCAGTTACAGATCCCCAAAAAGGTCTCCTGCATTTATATCCTCCCTCCCTTCCTGAATATGAACAGCTCTGTGTGCTATAAGAGTGAAAGTGGGTGCACCACTGATGTGTTCTGTGCCTGTACAGCCAGCCTGGGGCAAGTCATCCCCCTGATTTGAGGTCTGGACCAGGGGCTATCTTCCACACTGGAGCCAGCTGTTCTCCCACGAGTCAGGGACTTGGCAGAAAGGCTGCAGGTGGGCATCACCACCAGGTTGCATCCTCTCTGCAAGAAAGAGGCGTATAAGCTGGCCTATACGTGTGACACCCCCCCCCCCAATAAAAGGCAGCAGTGCTCTCCAGAATGCAGAGCTCATGCAATGGAGAGAAGGAGGAGCTGCAGCTCAGCACCTTTGCTTCAAAGAGCCCAACCAGGGAGAAGCCCCACTACTGGTTGTCAGTGGTGAACTGGGCGATCAGCATTAGTGGAGATGTCAGGCGTGTAATGGCAGAGGATTTGGCAGAGGTGATGGTGAGGGAGTACCTGAGTCCATCTAAGACCCAGACCCCTGCAGGGGAGAGGAGTTCACAATCAGGAGGGTATAAAATGTGGGTCCTCAGCTGAGGCACCCAGTAGTTAAGCCCCTCTGCTCAGCCAATAGAGGGCAGGCTGCAGAGTGGAGCTGAGGATATGTATAGCATTCTGATTCCATAGAGCAGAATGGGAACTCTGTTATTGGCAACCAGCAGTGCCTGTTAAGCTTTGGAGGGCTCCTACTGGTGTTTCCAAGGCCGGAGAATTCCACCTCCCCTGTTGCTTTGAAGTTTTGTAAACATTTTAATGGAATGAAGACTGTCTGGAAATGTATCCATTCCCCTTTGGCTGTTTTATCATTGCTGTATTATTGTGCCACTGCTTTACTGATTGCAACAGAAGCCAGTGTAGCAATAATTTGAATAGATAAACTAGATGCCATCACAGAGAAAATGTACCATTTATCACCCATCTAGCTTGGGAGTCTCAGAGCGACTTACAAACTCCTTTCCCTTCCCCTCCCCACAACAGGCACCCTGTGAGGTAGGTGGGGCTGAGAGAGCTCTGAGACAACTGCCCTTGAGAGAACAGCTGGTACAGAGCTATGGCTTGCCCAAGGTCATCCAGCAGGTGCAAGTGGAGGAGTGGGGAATCAAACCCGGTTCTCCCAGATTAGAGTCCACACACTTAACCACTACACCAAACTGGCTCTCAGAGCAACAGTATGTGGGGTGAGCTGGGTTTGTTGCCCTTATATCCTCCAGCTTACCTAGTACTGTAGGATGGCTTCTATCCCAGGCATGGTAGTGAGGATTTCAGCTAATGTGGTTGTGGTTATCTCTTCTTTGCCTACCTTCATTCATTCTGGGATGGTTTAGGATGAACTAGAAATCAGTAATTTCTTATGTCAAGCCCTGATTGTTGTTAGTTACACACATGCAATGGAGTGACCAGTTACACTATACTGGAGAAATAAACAGAGTTCTACATGTGATCCTGTCCTACTCATGGACATTCATCAGGACGGGATAGCGCCTTATTTTATTGTCTTACTTTGCTTAATTTCATATCATTTACTGGCCTTTCTTTTTTTGCTGGCTCAGTACTGAATGGGCAGAGTGATCTCAGTTTCAAGCAGCATTCCTGTTCGAATTATGCCACACTGACATCAGTCCTAGCAGACCCATATTTTCTAAAAATGAATGTAATTATTTGCTTTATGACTTCATTCTATGTAAGTATACTAGGGCAAAAGGGACTATTTGTGGCATCTCTCTGCATTGCATGCAACACTTCTGTCTATAAGCAGCTGTGGCTTTGCACCGACATTTAGAACAAGTTGTCACTTACTTTTTTCTCCCTTATCTGTAAGATGTCACTTAATTTGCTTGCGCTGGGAAATGGTACTTTGTGTCCATTGATACATCTAATAAGAAAAGACAAGGATAGAAAAGTAATACTTATTGTGCAAAAAGATCTCATCTCAATTGCAATTATATTAAAATGGTTCACAGATAAAGGGAATTAAATTGTATCTGCTATTTCATTGAAGGCACCATAGATCGCACATAGTGTTTTATGTGAAAATATATGTGATAACGGTGCGTGTCATGTACTTGCTTGTGATTTCTGTTCCTAAGTTAGTGCATAGAAAGTTACAAATGGTTAAAGCTGGAATGTACAGGTGACAGATATAGTTTTGAGAAGCACCAGTACATTCACTGGAAAATTACATTTTCTATCTGTATAGATGATAAATTTCATATTGATACTAAAGTATATGTTATCTCCCTCCTGCAAAAAAAAAAAAAAGCATACTATTCTTATGGCCATTTCACATGTCATAAAATATGTTTGATTTGGCCTCTGTTTGTTGTCTTCATTTCCCAAGGCTTGTTATTTTTTCAGTACATGAGAGAAGGCAAGTTTTAACTGTCCGCAAATGAGAAGATGGTCAAGTGGAAATCTCAACTCTATCAAAGGAAAACAGGAATAGTTGCATTTTTCCATGTTGGCTTATTATTTTTCTTACTCCAACACTTTGTCTTAGAGATTTCTATCCATTCTCCTTAGCTGATGGTTCGGTTATTTTTTTTAGTATTTTCTGTGATATGCTCATTGTACAAACCTGCCTCATGGGATACCTCCAGCCTATTTTACGCAGAAGTGGTTTTTGATAACATCTGATGGCAGCGCATGAGAGAGAATATTTTCCCAAGGCCAGGCATTCAACATATATACTGGATTAGCTAGTTGCCGGGAAGCTGAGGGAAAGACTGTGGTAAAGCAAGAATTGAAGAAACAGTAATATGAAGTTGCATGTAAAACTTGTTCTTTGCTGGTGGAAGGGTACTTCCACTGGGAGAGGATGATTTTTACCAGTTCTCCTCTTGCACTGCAGATCTGTTGTGGTAGTATCACTGTAGTTGTCAGATACTACTTAATCGTTTTTTAACTAAATTGGCTGTCTTTTGAAACAGAAAATTGTCTGTCTAACCCCCCACTCCCTCACACCCCTGACAAGAATTTAGGGCACCACAAATTGTTCATCCTTCTGCTTTATCCATGTTAACAACCCTGTGAACTAAATTAGAGTGAAAGATGATGACTGACCCAAGCTGGCCTTTCTGGTTGTCAGGGATTTGAAACTGCATTTCAGCAGCCCTAGCCTGATCCTTTAACTGCTACACCCTCTTGCTCTCTTGGGTAGGATGTAGTAACAGACCATAACTTAAACACATGTGCTGAACAGCTGCTGATTAGATACATGTAGAACTACACAACTGTCAATGTACTGTCAACTAAAACATATTTAGGACTGCTTCGGACATGACAACATTCCTCCATGAAAAGCTCTTAGTGTGTGATAATGTATATGAGGTTTCCTAAACAGACACACTTTCTGTATAGAAATTCTGTTGTGTTTGAAGCAGCCCTCAGATTTTAAAGGGAAGGGGGGGAATACTAGACAGCAAATTGCATGTTACATTATTTCCGTTATAAGCAAATGTTTGTTATCCCGCAGCGTAGGCCTCTTGTAGAGGTGATTGATGACTCTTGCAATTAGTGAGAAGAGCCAAGGGCCTTTATTTTCTGTTCAGGGAGCTTCCATCATACAGATGTAGCCGCTGATAAGTAAGAACATACTGCTCAGAATGAGGCATGAACATGGGTTTTTCTTAACAGTTTGTCAGGATTTCCCCCCACATTTTGCTGATTTATTTCAGAGGCAAGATGTATTCCATTTTTTAAAAAACTTTAAGAATGGAAACTACAGTTTTGCAAAAAAAAAAGAAAAGTGCCTCTAAACTATCCTGTTTTACATTTCTTTTCCTGTACACCTAGAAAAATAGTTGATTTTTTAAACTTATGTTTTCTAGTAAATGAACTGGATTCATTGCTGAGCTCCCAGAACACATTCATATCAAAATTAAAAGAAGAATGTTGTACACTGACAAAGAAGCTTGAGTATATCACAGGAAAAAACAGGTATGTCAAGTTGCAGTTAGCTTCATACTACTGTCCTCAGTTGTCTATTCTAATGAGTTCTATCAGCACAGGCACAAAAGTGGCATATAAGCACAAATCATCTCATTTTTAATTGTGAAAGGAATAAAAATTTGAGTGCAAGGGAATGGCAGTGTAATATAAATGAATGTTAAGAGCGGAGGATAGTTGCATTATGAGCCCATTATTTCCTAATGTTACAGCATCCTTATCCCCCACTGTTGTTAAAATACACTTGTTATATTTATTTATTTATTATTTACATTTATATCCCACCTTGCCGGACAAGCTGGCTCAAGGCGGCGCACAGGCATTGAAGCCATAAAACAATAGATACAGTAAAAAATTGTATATAAGAACACTACAATACAAGATAAAATTAACAAATGATGGTGGCATTCAGTGTGCAATCAAAAGGTGAAAGGCAGTCTCCAGCAGTATATCAAAGGGCCGTAGGTGTTCCTGTGACGCATTTGTCGGTCACGCGCTTGTCAGTGGCGGCTCCTAATTGAAAGCCTGGTGTCACTTATGACATGACCAGTCTATACAAGTGTAGTGTTAGCATACCAGTGGGATATCCACCTGGCCTGCTGATTACTGTTGATTCTTCCCTCTGTGTATTAATAAGTAGGCATGCTAGCTGCAATCCTTGCATCACAGTGTTTAAATCCCATTAGTGCAGTTTGTACTCCTCCATTATATGGAACTTGTAAATATTAGACTTCAGGGTCATTATGATCAGATTTTTAAAATTCCATATAATTATAATACCTTACAGGGAAATTAATGCATTTGGCATTTTTATTGTTACAACTTTGTAAGGCAATAGTGTATTTGTTCTTAAATAGATTTTAAATAGGGAGCAAGAAGTTCAAGTAGTGTGGCTGGGTTCCTTTGAGTGTCAAATATTTATTCATATCTTAGATGTGTTTGGGCACCTCTTGTTACTTAGCTTCATGGTCTTGGACAGAGGTGCTGAACTCATTTGTTATGAGCACAGTATCTGACATAAATGTCACTTTGTTGGGCCGAGCCATGTGTGCCATAAAGTGTAACACAAAATATCAGAGATATAAACTTTATAAAGATGATTTCAGATGCCGAATGGCAATAGCAGGCATGATTGGATTAGGTGTGATATGCAGATGGGTGGAGATATCAGCATTGGTAATGAGACAGGAAACCTAGGTCTCAGTTTGGTATAGGAGGATTCAGTCCAGGAGGATGCAAAGAATAAATGGAAATAAGTCTGAAGTGAGCAGTGACTCAAAAAAGCACATATCCTACCACAATGTTGTTAGTCTTTAAAGATGCTACTGGACTCTTTCTACTGCTACTGGACTCTTTCACAACATTCAAAAACTAGTGGGGGAACATTTTAACCTTCCAGGGCATTCAGTTGCTGACCTAAGAGTAGCAGTTCTGTGACAAAGTAATTTCAAATTAGAGATTAGAAAGAGAGACTGCTGAACTGCAACTGATCATGAAGCTCAAGACAATGCAAACTCCTGGACTGAACTGAGACCTAGGTTTCTTCTCTCATTACCAATGCCTGCTATTGTCATTTGGCATCTGAAATCACTTCACTCACCAAGACATAAGGACAGATGGACTCACATTCCAGCTGTATCTGAAGAAGTGAGCAGTGACTCATGAAAGCTCATGCCCTGCCACAAATTTTGTTAGTCATTAAAGTGCTGCTATACTCTTGCTCCCTTTCACTAATAAGGAATGCAAGCTGTGCTGTTAGGTTCCCCCCCCCCCCAATCTGTTAGAAATAAAAAGGGGGATCTCTCCAAGTGCCATGGGACTCTTTAGCATGCTCTCTCTGGGTCTTTCCCTCCCCCCCTCTCTTTGAAGAAGAAATGTGCTTACCCACAAAAGCTTATACCTGGGAAAAAATGTTTTTGGTCTTAAACACATAACTCTCTCTCTCTGTCTCTCTCTTATACCTGGAATAAAACATTTTTGGTCTTAAACACAGGGCTGTTTCTCTCTCTCTTTCTCTCTCTCTCTTTTAATGGTGTGCTCCCTCTGGCTCTTTCTTCTCTGTCTCTGAAAAAGAAAAAGTATTTTTGCACACAAAAGCTTATACCTGGAATAAAACTTTGCTGGTCTTCTTAAAAGTCTCAAAAGACACCATTCTTCCCCCTGGCTCTTTCCCTCCCCCTCCCTCCTCAGAGGAGGGGGGGAGAATCCCTCAGTCAATCAAGGGAAGGCTTTCTTTCTCTCCTCTGAAGCAGGAAATAGGAGAGACTGGCCAAAAGGAGCTACAATGTTAGAAGCAGGAAGCAGTACAGAGTCAGTTGCTCTTGAGCCAGATTAGAGGTTTGCAAGGGCCGGATCCGGCCTGCATGCTGTATGTTTGACACCCCTGATCTTGGAGATGATCCTGGAAGCCTAGCCTGTAGCAGAAGCTACAGACGCCTTCTGCCAAATTCACCTAATCCTTTTTTTTTTTAACCTGGCAGCTCTCACTGGAGCTTTTGTCACCTCAAGACTAGACTAGTACAGTACATTCTATATGAACACGCTCTTGAAAAATTGTTTGGAAGCTTCTGTTTGTACAGAATTCAATGGCCCATGTGTGAACAAGAGGGAGCCACCACGGGCATTGGTAGTGGCCTTGCTTGCTTAAGGAAATGAGCTACATTCTGCAAACTCCCCTTAAACCTAGTCATCAGAATGAAATATTGTTATTTTTTTTGGATTGTCATCATTTATTTATTTACCTATTGTTAATTGTCAAATAAAGGCTTGTCTTTTAAATAACTTTCCAGGAAGGCCCACAGCTTTTCTGCATATGGAGTAGCTATAAATATAATCAGGAAGCTAAAATGTTTTGAGGTACAATAGGAACAAATAACTTTGCCATATAATATGTATTGCCATGAATGTAAGTAGAGACAGCTTTGCTGTTGAGACACAGACATTTGTTAATATGATGCTTTGGAATGTGACCAAAGCTCCCCATTTAGAAAATGTGCTTTATGATCTGCTCCCAAACCCTGATTTCTGAGACTTTGATGGAAGTAAAGCTTTCATTAATATATATATGGTCTAGTGATCAGTCTACTCTCCAGTTGCATAATTGAGAGACAAGATGAGTGAATTTAATTGCTGACAACTCTGTTGTTAATGATTTGTACTATTCTCCTTATCATTAAATACATTCTATAGCGCTAGACAGGTTTGCACTTATTTTTGCTGCATTGAATAGTACTGACATTGGCAGAAGACTTACTTTGAACTGTGCAGGACACCTATGAGTATGTAGCATTTATATAATGCCCAAGATAAGCTGCATGAGTACTTAATTTTTTTTCAGAAGTTGTATAGCTTCCACCTAGAAATTTGAAAAAGAAAGATCTGTTCTCAGCAATTTGTGGTGTGGAAAGGACAGAGTTTTATAGTACTCTTGATATTTTTTTGAAGTACAATTTCCACTATTTCATCTGTTAGAGCTCTAGAAATTAAATGTGCATCACACTCAGGCTGTTTGGTAAGGTAGCCTAGAAGTATAAAATACTTATTAAGCATAAAATATCTTGTAGGGATTGTGCCAGAAATATTCAGAATGCATAAAGATGCATTTACGTTACGGAAGTTTAATAGTTACCTTAAGTAATGTATTCACATAGCTGAGTCCTCAGACAGAGTTGGTGTGTGGAATCTATAGTAATAAAAATGTCATGAGTGAAAATTTTCCTACAAAAATGGGCGGATCTTGGAAGTACAGAATTTACTCCCCTCAAGCTGCACAGCTGATACTGTGTACACATGCAAATGTAAAAATACAGTCCTTGGGTGTTCTCTGTATAATTTTAGTTGCCCTTTTTTGAATTGTCTCAGAATTTGAGGCTTGTGGATTGATGCTTGACACTGTCCATTGTGTATTTGTGATTTGTGTTTTGTAATTAAGGGCAACAATGGGCGTCCATTGGGTCTCATTATATAGAATGGTTGGTTTAATTTGTTTCACTTCTATCTTGTTAATTGTAAATTGATCATTAAGATTTGAATTCTAATCTGTCACCAGGGTTGAGTGTATTGAAGCTAGAGAAATGATCCTATTTTTAATCACTGATGATGAGAAACAAATTTTATAATTTTGGTGCATATTGCAGTCCATATATTTTAACACTATATTTTATGGTGTTATAAATATTGTTAAATGACTTTTAGTGTAGTTTTACTGTTTGACTATAATGGATAAATTATATTACCGTTTTGGCAACAGTAGGCATCCAACTGTGTGAGTTTAATTGAAGTAAAGAATACACACCCGGTTGAACTGTTTTTCTGCATGTTCAATTGATGCTGTATTGGAAGACTGCAGTCATTACATTCGAACACCAGGAGTAAAATGTTTGCTCAAGCTAAAGGATCAGAATACAAAATAGAAATTATATGAAAAACAAGCCGGTACGATAACATTCAACCTCTTTAAAGGACTGTCCTGATCACAATTAAATTATATTAATAGAACATACTTCACATTTAAGTGTAATAAAATAAAGTGGTTGATTCTCTAAAAAGTATTTTTTTAAAAATGCGTAAGAATAGAACATCTAGATTGCATTTGTGCTCTGCCTACCAGAATTTGGAGCAACAAAGCTGGCTATAAGCCACTTTTGTATGTATACTAAATGTTGAATCAATTTACAGGACATGGCAGCTTGATTGTGGCTCTGATTTGCGTCTCTGTTTGGTCAGCCAAAACTGCTCCAAGAGTACTGCTTTTATTGCTGTGCCTAGAATACAAATGTGTAGGGTAAATCCATGGCCCTAAACTGTTGCGGAACCAACAGAGTTCTTCTGCAGTTTGCCAGTTTTTTGCTCCAGTCTTCAGTATTTGAACTAATATGTACTAATCATTGGCCGTCTCAGGTGGTTTTGTTAACAGCAGTGTAAATCCATTATTGTAGCATGGAATTTCCAGTAGCATGACTTGCAGCCAATCTTGTCTGATTAAGTTTGCTTAACTATGCTTTGGAGTACAGGTTTGCAGCATAAAATGGATTCCTTGGGGTATCAGCTTCTAATATGGTGGTCCAAACCGAAAGGATATATTGGATTATAAGATGAGATAGTAGTGGCACCTATTATTGCAACCCATTTGTCAAAAATTGTTCTGTAGATTCATATTCCCAGTGCATATAGTATTTTTCACTTTAATAAAAACAGTCCTTTGCTCTCATTGCAGTTAAGATGCAGATGCGCACTGGAGTTTTGTTAATGTGGTGGTACACTGCAGGTAAAATCTGGCAACATCCATCATCAGTGTTTTTAATTCTCTAGGTCTGAAATCAGCAAGCTTAGTCAGGAAAATGAATATGTCTATGACAGACTTGAGAAGATGCAAAGAAGGAATGATGAATTGGAGGAGCAGTGTATCCAACATGGAAGGATGCATGAAAAAATGAAGCTAAGGTAGGAGGATCTACTAATTTATCCCTGTGTGGCCTGCTGCAAAGTACTTGTGCATCCTTTGACAGGCCTGTTCTTGAATTTCAGGAACATGACTAAAATCTTTCAGACACATTTCTTTCATTAAATATTCTTTTTATAGTCTTTAATGAATAAATAGATATTAAACTTCCTTAATTCCTTAGAAGAATTCAAACCCAGTCTGTATAGCACATACTTTGTGGATATTTATGTTGTTTGAGCTGTTTATATTATTTTACACATGAATTGTCTGAAAATATTATATTCAAACCTTCTTGCATCCTTGCTGAAGAAGTGATTTTCGTGTTTTGTCAATGGCTGTATTTTTAAGTAGCATTTATTTGAACATTATTTATTAATAGTATTGTTATGGTAAGATACAACTCTGTAAAACTTAAAGTCACTTTTAAATATCACTTCTAGCTATCTTTTAAATTTTAATAAAAATCTTGAAAGTCCAAAAATTTTAACCTCTTTATCCAGGTGAGACTAGCATTGTCTTTGAGGGGCATTTGTTTTTAACCCAATATCTGAGTTAGGGAGGAAAATGTCGTATAGAAGTAGGAATAGTGTATATTTCCTGAATACCATAGTAATCAGCAGTTTACACCCTGTAGTCTGAGTACATTTGGTCCACATTATTGGTCTTGACAGTCTAGTCAGTGGAGAGTTAATCCTCATTAGGAGAACTCTGGCAGAAAGCTGGATGGATCTCAGTTAACATGTATGTTTCTGAAGTAGTAGAGCCCATTTAGCTTTAACATCTCAGTATTGCATGTAGAGCCGGCTGCGCCATCCTGGGGAGGATAATGACTGTTTATGTTGTTTTGAAGATGAATTTGTCTGAATGCCCACATTGCTGGGCTGAAAGTATAGGCTACAACTTTATATTAGTGATCTTTACCTACATCACTGATTTTAGTGCACTCCTTAAGAAGGGATGAGGGCATAATCAGCAGGTTAGCTGTATTGTTAGTTTGCTTACCCTGGGAGGGAGTCAGTGTTAGCAAGAAGCTACTTTGCTTTGACACCTTCCTGGGGGTATGGTTTTTATTTCTTCCAGTGACATGACTGGCTTGGGAGTTTGTTCCCCAAAGCTTCTTAAGGAGGATCATGTGTACCCTTTCCTAGACAGATTTTGAAAGCCTGTGCCCCTGTTTGTTGCTGAAGTACCATCACCAAATTGTGACAAAGCAAGCTGCATAATATCTTTATAAACCTTGAGAGCCAGTTTGGTGTAGTGGTTAAGTGTGTGGACTCTAATCTGGGAGAACTGGGTTTGATTCCCCACTCCTCCGCTTGCAGCTGCTGGGTGACCTTGGGTAAGCCATAGTTCTGTCAGAGCTGTTCTCTCAAGGACAGTTCTGAAAAGAGCTCTCTCAGCTCCACTTACCATACAGGTTGTCTGTTGTGGGGAGGGGAAGGGAAGGGAGTTTGTAAGCCGCTCTGAGTCTCCAAGTGAAGGGCGGGGTATAAATCCAATCTCTTCTTCTTCTTCCCCTGTGCACAGTATAATAAATATAGAGGGGGGGGGACTGCTTTTGCCATTCTGCAGTCTTGGTAAAATTTCCTTCCTAGCCCCATCAAGTATCTAACAGTCAGAATTTATTTATTTATTCAAATCATTTATGAGCCCCTTTTCCACCTTGTGGAATTCAAGGCCATTTACAATATAAATTCATTAACAATAATTAAAACAAAAATTTAAACCATGAATACTGTCACCAAATTGATCAAATGCGGTCCTAAGTGTAACCATCTTCAGCTGCCTTCTAAAGATCAAAAGTTAGGGGGCCAAGCACACATCCCCAAGGAGGTTGTTCCATAATTGTGGGGCTGCCACTGAAAAGGCCCTCTCTTGTGTGCCCACCAGACCAGCTTTTTTGATTGGTGGGACAGTCAGGATTCGGAGGGCCTCTCCCTATGATCTTAATTCCAGCACAGTAACATATGGGAGAAGATGGTCCTTCAGGCACCCCAGTTCCAAGCCATGCAGGGCTTTAAAGGACAAAACCAACACCTAGAATTGGGCTCAGGACTGGATTGGTAGCCAGTGTCATTCCTGTAATATTGGAGTCACATGCTCCTGATAGCTGACCTAGACCAGTCTAGCTGCAGCATTCTGCACTAGCTACAGCTTTTGAAGACTCTTCAAGGGTAGCCCCAAGCAGAGCGTATTGCAATAGTCCAGTCTAGATGTAACTTCAGTTCCAGTGCAAAAGAGTACCTATATGCAAATAAGCACTGAGGCATGAATTAATTATACCTTTGGATGAATCTTCAAGCAACAGTTAAATAACAAGCTATGGATAGGGTAACAGCCTTATCTTTGCCAGATAGCAAATATAATAAATGATAATCATGTGAAATCATTGGAGAAATGAAGGAAAATCTTATAGAAGAATAGAAATCACAACTGAATACAAAATGGGAGTTTCCGTCTTTGCATTTCCTCATGGGCAGACTCTTTGTTCAGTTGGATTATCTGAGAATCTGCCAGATAATTCATTAAGGGGTAGGGCATTATGTCTGGCCAGGAAAAAAGGTCTTTAAAAGTTTGGAATAATTAAGAATTTTAAATAATATGGAAGCACTGGAAAAAATGGGGTGCTCAGTCCCCAGAAAGAACATGCACATTTCCTTTTGGTATCACTACATAACTCAAGATGTCCCTTTCATTCTAAGTTGGTAAGTATCTTATTCATAACCAAGGGAGGTCTGATGGAAAACTTGGGAAGGGAATCTGCAAGCTTCAAAGTCTTTCATCTATGGTCTTTGTCCAAGAAGACACAAAGGGTTCAAACTCAGTCCATTTTAAAAGATCAGGAAATAATAAGTTGAAATTTGAGATACAATTAGTCGTTTGAAAGATGGTGCGAAGAAACTTTAGAGGAAAGAGCAGGAAACCAAATTGGAGCTCCATAAAGCAGAAAGGATCTAATATTTACTTTATAGACTTCCAGAGCAAAAGATATGAATTGCCCTCCAGATTGGTAAAAGAATCTCATAATTGCAGCTAAGGTTATTTTAGTAGACCCAAGAAGATGAAAATAATGCAATTTCCACTTATTGGAAGAGGAAAATGAAGGCCTAAGTCACTGAAATTCAACACTTGCTCAATCATATTCCTGTCCAGAATCCAGGAGTATGCTTTTTTTTTTTGTAAGGGATATTTCTGAAATGCGGTAAAGTGTCCTCTCCTTTCTTGCTGACAAATATTCATCACATCCCAGGGAGAAACTGTTCAGTGCTTTTATGGATCTTAGGGCGACCTTGATAACATCTCATGCACCAGTTGGAAATTCCAAAACAATTATTACATCTGATTGTTTCTTTACATACTTCAACTTCCATGAGAATAAGATGTCCATCTCTCAAACCCAGTCCTGGTTACAAAAGGCATTCGACAGGGATGTATTTTGGCTCCAGGTTTATTTAATCTCATATGGTTTACCAAACAAATTCCAAGTTAACTATTCCCGCATTCCTAGTTTGGCTAGATGTAACTAAGGCATGGATCACTGTAGCTAGATCTGACTGAACCAGGAGCCCTATCCAAGACAGGAGATATCTCAAGTCCTAGATCTGCTTTTCTGCTAACCCAGAGAACCTCTATCTTGTCAGGATTTAAATTTACTCACCCTCATCCAGCCTGTTACTGACTCCAAGCACTGGCTCAGAATGTTAATATCATGCTCAGAGTTAGGGAGGAAAGAAAGAAAATTCATAGTGCCCCTTCTTGCTATTCTGTTAGAAACCCTATTTTCTTTTTTTTTGGGGGGGGGGGGCATACTCTGCTGAACTAGATAGCCTGAAGTAACTTCTTCTTCTTCTTCTTCTTCTTATCTGCCTGCTCCCTAACCATCTTTGGCACCTCTACCCCAGCTTAGAGTCCTTGAGCACTCATAATTACAGGTCAAATTCTTCCTGGTCATCCATTATTGATGTTTGAGGGATGCCTGCCAAAATGCCTTCCCCTAGCTGCTAAGTCATGTTTGCCTCAACCAAGTTAGATGTGAGTTTCTGGTCTCAGGAAAGTGCTCTTCATAGTCCAGTTGATGTCTCAGTGTATTCACCAAACTTCCCTGATTCTTCTTTAGTGCATGTTTACTTGCATCGTGTCATCATTATAGAAGAGCTTTTGTTTACCCTTCCCACCAACCTGCTTGATTGTCTTCTAGCAAGCCTTGTCTCAGGTCCAGATTCTTGAGGAACATTTCATATTTTTCATCTGAGAGGTATTTGCCCTCCTTCCTATACAGCTGCAGCAGTGAGTGCTTGATGCCAAAATGAGGAGGTGTATGCCTCCTTCCAGTAACATGGCTCACTTTTCTTCTGGCAATACCCTTGGAGATGCTGCTGGCCTTCCACACCCTTCTTTGGAGCATTCCAGACTCGATTAAAAACATACCTGGGAACCAAGCCATATGCAAGGTCAGTTCGCTTATGTCTGAATATTAATTGACTTATCTTTTGTTTTACCAAAATCATTCTCACCTAGGTGGATCAGAATAATGTGAGTCAGATGGCAGGCCTTCATGTGATGGGAAAGGGCTGAAAGCAGCTGGTATAACACCATGCCATGCCCTCTTTCCCAACCAGTTGATCCGGGAGGAAGCATTGATGCCATGCTGCCAGCTGATGCCGGAGCAGCCTATCCTTTTCATGCCAAGAACACAGTGCTGTGGTTATAGATGATTACCTGCTTAGGCAGACCATGGCTTCCCCACACCTGCAAAGATGTGGTGGTTAGAATTTTAGTCTGCATGTATACTGTCAGATCTCCAATACACTTCCAGCCATAATATGAGCTGCCGTGTATCACTCCAATTGGCCTGCAGTCGAATTAGCTGAGAATGCTAGTGTGGCTGAATACTTCTTTCTTGCTGTACCACCTGGACCAATATTTCTTAATGGTCCCAATGAGCTTACCAGTCTAACATAATTTCAGAGAGCTGGGATCACCATCTTCTCATAGTTTCAGCCATTGCTATCCAAACAGGCTGCTGTGGATGTTGCTTCTATGTGAAATGCCCCTTTCTAGTGCTCAAGATAAATAACCCAGCAGTTGTCTGGTGTCACTGTGCCTGATAAAGGGCCAGGGTTGCGGCTCCACTTCTCGAAGTAACTGTGCCTCAGCTGGATAAATAACCCACATTTGGTTACTGACCACTGAAATGGGCTTACTAATTCCTTTCTGATCCATTTCAGTTACCCTTAGCCTTATCAACATTCCTTGCTCAACACAGAATATGCCCTTATATTGGAATGATCTGCATACTAACTTACAACCAGCTTCACAAGACACAAAGCACCAGAAATATTGTGAATGATGTAATCCTAAATAGTGTTTTTCATAAAGTGAGGAACAATGTGACCTGAATCTCGTGGCCAGTAGCTACTGAGGCAATATTATCTCCTATATTATGTCAGCTTTTTATGTTCCCTTTATCTTTCATACTCTTCCCAGTGTCATCAGCCAACCCCCAACCCCCCGCCATTCTTACTGTAGCCAGAATTTGAATCTGAAATCCTGAAAGTGTGGATCTGAAATCCTGAAAGCCTTGGCCCCTATTGCCTGGCAGTCTTACCCCTCCCAAATTCCATAATGCCACTGGAATCTTCTCTTCTGCCTCCTCTGTCACATCTGCTGCTAGGGAGACTAGAGTTAAAAGTGCTCCATCTGGAAATGAAATAATGCATAAGCTGTGCAGTTATCCAGACCCAGAGTATGATAAGTCACAAACAGAATGTTGGATCTCTGGCAGTGATGTACAAATTCCCCAGCTAACCTCCTGACCCTTGGTGATCTGGATAACTGTGACTTCATTATGTGCACTCTGGTGTGATTGTCACACCAGATGTACACAGAGACATTTGCCAAAGCCTCTGGCCACAGGTAGATAACAACTACAGTGGGGAAAAATTCCAGAAATATGAAATGTTTGAAGTGATGCCTGCATCCAACCATTCTATGATCCATGGCAATGTGTACTACCTTCCTCTAAAATATGCCCCAAACCCACGACAGTCTGCTCCATAAGAAGCTGTGCCTTGAGCAGCAATTAATCCCTGCGGAATAACACCCTGGTACAATTGGAAAGCAAAATGCTGCAAACCTACATTTCAGCTCTCATGCAACTCATCTATCTTCGTTGTGGTCTTTATGCATCACACCTATGGATTAAGGCGCCTGCACCGGCTCCGATTCAGGAAACTTCTTGCAAGCATGAAAGAAGAAGAAGAAGAAGAGATTGGATTTATATCCTGCCCTTCACTTGAAGTCTCAGAGTGGCTTACAAACTCCTTTCCCTTCCCCTCCCAACAACAAACTTCTTTCCCTTCCCCTCCCTGTGATGTAGGTGGGACTGAGAGCTCTTTCCCAAGCTGTCCTTGAGAGAACAGCTGTGCCAGAACTATGGCTTGCCCAAGGTCATCCAGTACGTGCAAGTGGAGGAGTGGGGAATCAAACCCGGTTTTCTCAGATTAGAGTCTGCACACTTAACCACTACACCAAACTGGCTCTCCAGCCATGCATGCCCAGAGGGCAGGGCCCCAGTATCCTGCCAGTTTTCTTCTGACTGCTGCACTGATCACTTGATCTGCTTCCGTCTGGGAACTTCTTCTACTAGAGACAGTGTTTTTCTGCAGTTTTTTCTCTTCCCTTTCGCTCACTTTTCTTCTCCCCTTTGTTAATACTTCTATCTAAAAAAAAAAGTTAGGCTTCATTGTTTTTTGTTCCCAACTTTGGTTGCCCCCCCTTTCCCCCCTCTTCTGATTTGCCCTCCTGTCTGTGGCAAATCAGTGTGTGTGTGGGGGGGGGGGGTTCAGGCGCTGCACCCAGTGTGGGTACAATCTAGCACTGCCTGACAGACCAATCCTTGTGCTTACTTTGTCTGGGTGAGGCGCATAGGACAGACACCTGCATCCACTGCACCACGTTTTTGAATCAGACCCGTAAGAACAGAGCAGCCAGACTTCAAGCAGCTCTCCTGGAGTCTGCACTTCAGCCAAAAGTGATGACTTCTGCTCTGACTGAGGTAACCCTGAAATTGACATCAGACGATCGACCTCGATTGGTGCCAACTGATCAGCATTGATCAACACCGAAAGACCAACCCCGATCATCGGAAGCACTGGACAATGTCTCCTTCGCTGCTGGGCCTTCTGCATCGAAACCGCCAGCACCAACTACTCTATCAGTGGCATCAGTGGCATCAGTGCCAGCATCCAAGAAAAAGAAAGATGCCAAAAGCCATTGTGTGAAACACAAAACCTTAAAACTGGCTCAAAGTCCACTTTGGTGAGTGCCCCGACAAGCTCTAATACACAGGCTGATACTCCCCTGCTTTGCGCCATCTCACCCAACCTGTCAGCAGTTCCAGAGATACCGCGTGTCATGCTACTAGACTCGCTGATTCGACAACTGGGCTCTCCAATGCACAGATCGGTACCGGGCAATCTTCCCTTCTCGGGATTGGATGTGGAAGAGGTACCCCCTCATCAAATGATATCCCATCAGAGCGCCAGGTCCTCAGCTTCTGAATGCTCTAGATCTCTGTCACCCATCAATGCTGGTTGTCGACGCTGACACAGATCCAGGGGTAGGCTGGACCACTCACCTTCCCACCACAGCAGCTCTTCCCTGAGACCATGGGACCAATTTCCTCACAATCAACTGCCAGCTGCCTTCGCCATCCTGCAGTTGACCATGATGGTACCATAGACAGCTTCAGTATGTATATAGCACCTTCCTATTGGCTACAGCTGAATCTGAGTAAGCTGATGGACTGGGACCAATGCTCGGGCATCTCCCACCATGCCCACACTCCAGCATGGGACCGTACTACATCTACACCAGTATTGCTGAAGGCCCACAAGAATCCATTGACATGAATCCCTTCTGCATGGAGGGAATCAAGGATGACTTCGCTGAGGCCGACACTGATGCAACCACGGCCAGCGGTACCTCCACCACTTCTGATGCAAGTCAATCCACCGCTGCATGCATTTTCAGGAGAGGAAGAGTAGTCTCACTCCACAGGGAGTGAATTGGATGAGGAGGGCTCCGGCATGCCAGCTACCCCTTCAGCCCCTTCTCCTAGTCAACAGGTTGCTAAAGACCTTCCTATCTCCCCTTTGGAGGATCTCTGCTCTCATGGGGATTTAATCAAGAGGATGGCCCATTCACTGGGTACTGATATCTCTCAACCTCAGTCCACTGACACCATATTTGATATCATCCAACTCGATATCTCTACAGTGATTTCTCTCCCTATGACTCGGGTCTTACTCCAGGTGGTCAAGTCTCACTGGGACAAGCCCTTGCCCACTCCCGTCTCTACCAGAAGGCTGGGCCATGTGTATAAGATCCAGGAAGCAGGAGCGGAATTCCTCTGTTCCCACCCTAACCCTAATTCTGTGCTGGTCACCCTCTCCTATAAGAGTAAAAAAATGCATTCTACCCCCATCCAACAAAGAGAGTAAAAAGCTGGATGTGTTTGGCTGACGATTTTATTTCACCGGCACTCTGGGCATGAAGACATCAAATTATGTCACCTGTATGGGGTGCTATGAATATTCTCCATGGGAGCAGATGTCACCTCTCCTTGCACTCCTCCCTGAACAACATTGATAAAGCCAGGAGGATACAGAAGGAGGGCATGATACTGGCGAAACAGGTAATCAATTATATGAAGTACACCTTGGATACCTGTTCCAAGATGATGTCATCTGCTGTGGCCCTCTGTCGTCACTCCTGGCTTCACACCACATCTCTTCAGACTGACACCCAAGTGCTCAAGGACTTGCCGTTTGGTGGCCAAGGGCTCTTCTACTCCAGCACTGACTCCGTTCTACAAGATATGGATGAGTCTCAAAGCGTCCCGGAGCCTGGGAGTCTCCCTGTCATACTGGTCTCAAAGGTCTAAAACGTGGTCCTGGAACAACAGGAGACCATATAACAGACAATCGCTAGGTGACTCCTGGAAGTCTAGGCACTCTCAATCATCATCCAGATCCACTTACTCCCAGAAGCCCAAGTTCCACCAGGCCTCACACCAGGACAAGCTCAAGGCAGCTAAGAACACCAAACAGAGTCTTTGACTCTCCCAGCAGCCACCAGCTACTGGTTCCCTCATTCTGCCCCCCCCTTATTGCCCTGGGCCACCCGTCTTGTCTCCATCTACCCTGCATAGAGCCATATAACATCAGACACCTGGGTGCTTTCCATCATCACCCGGGGCTATGCGATATAATGGATTCAGATGCCTCTCACTCCTGTCTTCCTGGGAACTGCAACATCATCAGGCCTTCATCAGAAAGTTCAACAACTACTAGAAAAAAGGGCCACAGAGATAGTTTCCCCCCTCAGAGAGGGGACAGGGGTTTTACACCTGGTATTTCATGGTTCCAAATAAAGACAGGGGCCTTCATCCCATTCTAGATCTCAGAGCTCTGAACGAATTTGTCACATATCACAAATTCAGAATGACATCTCTCCAGAACATACTCCCCCTCTTGGAACTATGGGTTTGGGTATCCACAGTCAACTTACAAGATGCTTACTTCTACCTCAACATCTTCCCTCCTCACAGACGGTTTCTCCGCTTTGCTATCAGGGAGGACATTATCAGTACATGGCCCAGTCTTTCAGTCTTTCGACTGCACCCCGGGTGTTCACAAAGACGATGGTGGCAGTGGCAGCTCACCTAAGACTTCAGGGACTGATGGTTTCCCCCTGTATAGATGGTGGCAGAGTCTGAAAGCCTTTTGTTGGACAATGTACAGCTTACCCTAAATCTCCTTCAAAGACTGGGAGTTCGTGTCAACCACAAAAAATCATGACTGACCCCTTCTCAACGGGTAAATTTTATAGGAGCAACCATTGATTCTACCGTAGACAGGGCGTTCTTGACGTCCTTGACACACTCCCTCCGGCTATCATCCATGGTCTCCGCTGTCCATGTTCAAAGGTTGTTGGGGCTCATGGCAGCTACGATGGGATTCTTACCCATGGCGAAACTTCGTATGTGACCCTTGCAACTTTGGTTCGTCCAGACTTTCAGACCTTTCAGACACTCCCAGTCCAAGCATCTTATAATACCAACAAGCATGAAGGACTCTCTAATGTGGTGGGAAAACATTCCCAATCTTTTCATCCACCGACACCTAGTATGACGGTAACAACATACGTCTCACTGTGGGGCTGGGGGCACATCTCAATGGCCTTTGTGTGGAAGCCCCATGGGAATCACACTTGAGGGGATCCCACATCAACTTTTTAGAGCTTCTGGCGATCCAATCCTCCCTTCAGTCGTTCCTGCCAATGATAGAGAAAAGGACAGTGACAATTCTGACAGGCAATACTACAGCACTGGCTTATATAAACAGGCAAGGTGGGACTGTATCCCACTGACTATGTTGCTTGGCTCTCACCCTTTGGGACTGGTGTCTCAGCCACGAGATCTGGATATCAGCAACCAAGTGGACACACTCAGCCAGGGCACAGCACAGTTACATGAATGGAAGCTGAACTGAAGATACCTGTGACCCATATTTCAACAATGGGGCCCACCACAGGTAGATGTTTTTGTGATGCGATGGAGTTCCAAATGTGCCCAGTTCTGCTATGGTGGGGAATGGACCCGCGTTCTCTGGGGATGGTCTCCTGATCCCTTGGAATGGGAAGTCACTGTTCCTTTTCCCACCGATCCCTCTCCTCACGAGGGTGCTGAACAAGATACTGCAACAAAGGCTGGACTGCATTCTTGTGACTCCTTGATGGCCAAGACAAACATGGTTTCCACTGCTCCTATACCTCTCCAACAAGATTTTCCTGCATTTCCCACATGCAAAGGATTTGCTTCTGACAGCAGAGAGTCAGGTACTCTAACACAATGTGCCCTACCTCAAACTAACAGTTTGGAGGATACAAGGCGAGTCTTCTCCAGCAGAGTGATGATAGTCCTTTTGAATAGCAGAAAGCTTTTGATCCGCTTTTCTTACAGTCACAAATGGTCCAAGTTCCTTGCCTTTCTCCATCCCTACAAGGGCAATCCTACCTCAGTTAGGCTCCCTCGCATTTTTTATTTCATTCTTTCTCTTGTTGATGCTGGACTTAGTCATTCTTCCCTCAGAGTCTATTAGGTGGCTATCGTGGCTTTTCACAAAAGAAGAAGAGAAGAAGAAGAAGAGATTGGATTTATATCCCGCCCTTCACTCACTTAAGAGTCTCAGAGCGGCTTACAAACTCCTTTCCCTTCCCCTCCCCACAACAGACACCCTGTGAGGTGGGTGGGGCTGAGAGAGCTCTGAGACAACTGTCCTTGAGAGAACATCTGGTACAGAGCTATGGCTGGCCCAAGGTCATCCAGCAGGTGCAAGTGGAGGAGTGGGGAATCAAACCCGGTTCTTCCAGATTAGAGTTCACACACTTAACCACTACAACCAAAAGACTGGACAATACTTCATTTTTTTCCCATCCTGACTTTAACAGATTTTTGAAGGGTATACTGCATCTCTACCCCCCACTTAAACCACCAGCCCAGGCTTGGGATTTGCCCACTGTACTGTGTAGACTCACTGGCAAGCCCTTTGAACCCATGGCTAGATATGAGCAGATATTTTTATCATGGAAAATGGCATTTCTAGAGGCAGTCTCATCAGCTGGTAGAGTAAGTAACCACTTAGCTTTCAGGCATGACACTCCATATCTGAGTTTCTTGGCAGATGGTATGGCATTGACACCGGATATTACTTTCCTACCAAAGGTGGTCTCCAAGTTCCACTTACATAGGCAAGTCATTCTACCTGATTTTTATCCTAACCCTATGTCAAACGTTGAGCACCTGTGGCATACGCTGGATGTTAAGAGGGTGCTCTTATTCTATTTGGACAGAACACACAGGATTCACAAAGACCCTCACCTGTGTCTGTCCTACACCACACACCCTTTGGGCCAAAAGATCTCAACTCAGGGACTATCTAAATGGATTGTCCAGACCATTAAACTCTATTATCTCTTAGATAAGAGGCCGTTGCCTATTTAGCCTAGGGCTCACTCTACACGCATGATATCAACTTCCATGGCCTTTCTCAAGGAGCTGCCCCTTCAGGACATCTGTCAAGCAGCTTTGTGGGCCATGCTGAACATGTTCATCAAACATTACACTGTGGATGTGCGTGCACAAAATCATTCTCACATGGGCCAATCAGTCCTGCAGTCTGTGGTCTCCTGAGATGCTGCCAGCACCCTTCTCCAGGTAGGCCTAAACTTGCTAATCTCCCATAGGTGTGATGTATAGAGACCACGACAAAGATAAACAGGTTGCTTACCTGTAACTGATGATCTTCGAGTGGTCATCTATGCATTCACACTACCCACCCTCCTTCCCCACTGCGGTCAGCCTCTTTGGTTCATTCCTTGTTGGGGTTGGTAGCGGTCAGAAGGAACTGGCAGGATACCGGGGCCCCGCCCTCTAGGCATACGTGGTTGGAGTCCCTGCGCATGCTTGGAGGCAGGGTTCCAGATCCTTTCAAGCTTGTTAGAAGTTTCCAAAATTGGAGCTGGCATAGGCACCTTAAGCCATAGGTGTGAATGCATAGATGACCACTCAAAGATCATCAGTTACAGGTAAGCAACCTGTTTTTTCTTTTCTTTTTTTTGCCCTCAAGTCAACCTAACATTCAGAGCTGGCTTGCCATTGCCTGCCTCTGTGACATGACCCTGACCTTCCTTGGAGGTCTCCCATCCAAGCACTAGCCAGGGCCAGCCCGACTTAGCTTCTGAGATCTGATACGATTGGGCTTGCCTGGGCTATTCAGGTCAGGGCTAACTCGCATGCAACTCATAAATAATCCTATCATGCTGCGTGCTTGTTTATGACATTGCCTGGGATGAATGCTTGACAAATGCCCTGCATAGACCATAATTTTACGGGAAAAATTCAAATGACCCACAAAATGACTAGCTTATCTAGTATATCTAGCTAAGCAAACAATGGGCAAAATTGGATAACAATATGTAGATCAGCTCCCAAGAATACCAGCTTTCTTCAGTTTTATCGGCTAGTGGGTCATCCAACTCACTGGCTAATGGCACAGTGACTTGCATGAGTCGAGCATATTGTCCCTACTGTGCTGATCCTGCAAATGGGTGAGCATCCAGGTAATGAGCCATGGCACCCAGCAGCAACAGCCTGGGCAGCCCACACCAGCATGGTACGAAACTGCTAAAGATATTGCAGAGCCCTAGGGAAGGGCCCTGCCTGTCGAAATCTTCCCCTTGAAGGCAAACCTGGCAGATGAAAATCTGCCAGATGAACTGACACGAGTCTAAATGCTGGTCTGATATTGCATTTGTCCAACAGGTCTTTCTTACTCTCTGAACTGCATGAAAGTCTGGTCAGAACTGAAAGGGCTTGGTGCTTCATCATCACCCTGTACTTCCAATGCCTTGAGCTACTCTGAAATTTTAGTTAGATTGTATCCTTTCTTCTTGGTGGAAACATGGATTTTCAAACACTGACTGACACCTCCTCTTTCTGCCATTTGTAAACACCTTTGCTTTGTTGCTTTGTCCTTTCAAGCACTCCAGTCTGCAACAAGTTATAGGCAAATTCCATTTGCTGTTCCTCAGCTGAGCCAGGCATAGGCTTTGCTGTTGATGCTTTGGTTGTGAAATTTATTTATTTATTTATTTATTTGAATTTATATCCCGCCTAGCCAGCACAAAGCGGGTCTTTTAAAGCTTTGCTGTGGTTTTATTTTTGCACTGCCCTTTTTAGGACCTGTAGTTAAATTCAGCTTTTAGATAATGGTGTGAATATTCTCAGTAGGCACTACTTACAACTCAGATCTCTCCTCTTAATTATTGTTGTTGTCATTCTACCTCTTTAGTCATGTGACTACCTGGGTGGGGCTCACTGGCAGCTGACTTCCAGGAGTCTCCCCGGGGCTCAGCCCTGCCAGATGCCCCAGGCTGGGGAGAGGGTGTCACTCTGTTCTGGTCCAGAGGACTGGCAAAAGAGGCAAAGCAGAAAATTAGTACAACAACTTTCCCGTATGGGGAGTCTTCATTAGTTCTCTCTCTACTGTTACACGGTAGCTGGTTATTGTCTCAGGGAGTCAGAAGGGGAGTTGCTTCATTTCCCCTTGCCCGGCAGCAAACAGTCTTTTAAGTCCATAGCTGGTATGCGTTGCCTGCCTCTCTGTAGCAGCCCTGTCCCCCTTATTTGTTGCCCTGTCTGTCTGCAGGCCCTGGCCCCTTAAAGTATTATTCACTTTTTATTTTAAAAATATTCTGTGCAAGCTCTCCTGCTCAAGGCAAATCAGTTAACTTGGTGAGACTTCCCATACTAACCAGCTCCATCCCAGCCTACTTGTACAGAGCACTCTCATGTGTGACTGGCTTCCTGGTTGTCAGAATCTGCCCTCTTCCCATTTCTGCTTCACCTTACCACACAGCCTCACCCAGGCATGAACTAATTGTTGCCAACCCAGGGGATGGCCCTGGAATCCCCCATCAGGGTGGGCTGAAATCCGTCACACAGATCCAGTGTTCTGTATTCTCTGCCAGAAGTATGCCAAATTAGTTGGGTGTGTTTATGGGTCTGTCCATCCACCGTCCTCCTCTAGGTTGAGAGAAAGATGTTGCTGGACCGTTGGCTGAGTTATTATGGATGTTATTACATTGGATACAGAGTGATAGTTGCTGAAAGTTTGTGGTACGCCAGAAGAGTTTATCACAGAGGCTATCCTCTCTGTTTTCAAGTGTTTCCTTTTTGTATTCAGTCACAAATCAAACTTCTTGCTCATTGCCTCAGAGGCAGCTGACCTTCTCTAACATGCCATCTGCAGTCACCTCTACATCTGCGTAAGAAATGCTGCTTCTCCATTTTTTCCTCTCACTGAATTTCTAAATGTCTTACTTGCTGTTTATGAATCTTGTCATTTATAATCCTTTGGCCCAGTTTCCAGTCCCCTTGGAATATTCATATCAGAATCTATTAAGTTGCATATTAAGAGTCAAATGCTTTATAAAAGGCAACATGTTTGTGTTTACTAATTTGTTGATTTATCAAGAGTAAAGAACGGTTTCCTTACAAATTCATTCTCTGCTGGCCTCCCAGATGCTAGTCCTCATGGTTCAGCATCACTGCTGTTCACTGGAGGCTTGGATTCAGACTGAGTTTTCTGCTCACGCAAGACTCTTCTGTCAGTGGAACAGAACATTTCTCCCTTTCTCCCTGCCCATTGCAGCTCACTGATCTCCTTGAAATGCTCCTGGGAGACAGGGGACCTTCGGGAATAGCATGAGAGGCAAATCGAGGTCTGCAGTAGGAATGGGTTACTAGCCGCAGTGACTGAAAGGAGCCTCCATATACAGAGGCAGCAAACCTCTAAATACCAGTACAGGGAGACGGCAACAAGGGAGAGCCTCAGCCTCTGTGCTCTGCTTACCCTCTAGTGCCAGCGGGTTGGCAGCTGTGTGAAACAGTATGCTGGCCTACACGGACCAGTGATCTGAGCCAGCAGAGCTCTTTTTATGTTCTAAGGGAGAATTGATGGAACTTACCCCACCCCTTCTGTTAGTGGAAAATTTCATCTGGGTCCAGCCCAGGACTCAGGATGATGTCAGTTAGCCATAGGGCTGTTCCTACTTTACCTGCTTGATATTTGACTCAGTGAAATTACAGTAGATCTTGGGTGGGTTTCTGTTCTGTTACTGAAGAGCTAGATTTGGGGGGGCTTTTTTGTTCAGCTGTGGTCCTTCCTTGAAAAGTGTGATGTGGTCTTGGTGATCTATACTGCAGTCATCCAAGTTTGATTACTCTAATGTGCTTTACATAAAACTTTGAAAACTGTAAGGAAACTTCAAATGATCCTAAGTATTGTCAGGGGCTGAATACAGAGATTGTATCGTCCCTGTGCTAAGAAATCTTAGTGATTGTACATCTGTTTCTAGGCACAATTCAGAGTGCTAGTTCTATTATCTATAAGACCCTAAATTGCCTGAGACCATGGTACTTGAAGGACTGTGTCCACTCCAGGAGTGAGGCAGCTGGCAACTGGAGATAAGTCTTTTTCAATAGTGGCACCTTCCCTGTGGAATGCTTTCCCTCGTGAGTCTCAACTGATGCCTACTTTACTGTGTTTAAGTACCAGGTCAAAATATTTTTCTTTACCTAGATTTTCCACAGATGAGGTGCTACTGCTAAAAAAACCCCCAAACCCTGCCACTGGTGACCACCCATCTCACCTTGTGTCACATTCAAGGATGAGTCTGGTGTTTATCATACACGAGCCTCCGGAATGCACAGATACAATGAAAAGCAATCAAATGAAATGTCACATTTAGGGCAGAGCCTGGTACTTTTATCTGCCTGGGAGTTCTGGGATGCATAGATGTAATCAGAAACAGTCAAGGCAATAGATAAGAGCAAAGTCAGAAAACCAGTACAGAGTCTGGAAGCCAAAGGTTCTGCCCAAAAGGCAGGGGGCAGGAAGGTCTGGAGTTCAGGGTCCAAAGCTGGGGAGCCAAGACAGGAGACAGGGGCTGGGTTTCTAGCTGAAAAACAAGCATAGGTTAGCGGGACAGACTGCAAGGCAGCAAGCAAGGTGTACTGACTTTCAGGCTCTGAGTATTAGGTACCAGAAGTCAGGCAAAGCGGAGTCATTTAGTCCCAGGCTAGGAATCCAGATGTCAGGCAAAGCAGAGTTGTTCAGTCCAAGGTCAGAGGTCCAGAAGTCAGTCAAGGCAGGGTCAGTGGCTTAGTGTCTATCATACACACATTGCATCTACACCTAACAACCTCTCTTGGCTGGTTTTATAGCCCCATGCCTACGAGTCATGTTTGCAAACAGTTGTTCAGAAACTATCCTGCAACTACGCATCTTTGGGCCAGGAGGCGTGCACTTTGCCATCTTGTCTGTAGCTCTATTCTCAGCCTCTATCTGCAGCGTTCTTCGGGTGTAGGTGATACTGGTGGGCTGGGAATGGCCAACTGAGGTTCGCCTGCTATTGGCTGTGAATCCTGACAAGCCTACAGCTCATTTTCGTGCTGGTCAGCTTCTGCTGAAAAAAAAAAGCAGAAGTATTAACATGACATCTTATACTATGCAGAAATTGCACAGTAGGTTAATGCATACAGCAACAGATAGTATATACCATACACAGTGGTATAGTCCACAGTGCTTTTTGAGCCATTCCATTATAGTCTAGTCCTGTTATGTTTGTAAGAATATCTCCTGAATAATTCAGTTTTGCATAGTTTGTGGAATGCCAGAAGAGTGGGAGCATTCCTGATCTCATCAGGCAGGCCATTGAATAAGATGGGGGCCACACCAGAGAATGCATATGTACAGCCAGTTGTTGATCTTGCCCATTTGCAGGGTGGCATTTGCAGAACTACTTTAATGAGCCCTGGATGTCCATAACTGTCACTAAATTATGGCACTTTCCCCAGGCCACTCAAAGAGGCCATTATCCACCCACTACTGTTGCTGTAAATATAATCCTACTACGTAGTTTCGGCATAGTTTAAAGTGCCGTGTTAATGTTAATGACCGGGCTACAAACAGTTAGATGGCTAGGAGGGAGGGGGTGTATGAGGCAGTACACACTCATAAATGAGCATGTAGCCCCTATCTGTGCCTCAAGCCACAAGCAGAGAAATAAAAGGCAGAGCTTGAGTGGCGGCACACTACCCCATTGGAAGAAAGGATGGGGCAGTTGGGGAAGTCGTCTCACACACATGCAAGATTCCCATCTGCCTCTTTGGCAAAGACAGTGGGAAGCAAGAAGAGGAGAGGAACTCTTGTGCAGGTACTGCCAGTTTTGTTAGTGGTTAAGTGCGCGGACTCTAATCTGGGAGAACCGGGTTTGATTCCCCACTCCTCCACTTGCACCTGGCTGGATGACCTTGGGCAAGCCATAGCTCTGTACCAGCTGTTCTCTCAAGGACAATTGTCTCAGAGCTCTCTCAGCCCCACCTACCTCACAGGGTGTCTGTTGTAGGGAGGGGAAGGGAAAGGAGTTTGTAAGCCGCTCTGAGACTCCCTTGGGTAGCGAAGGGCGGGGTATAAATCCAATCTCTTCTTCTTCTTCTACTACTACTACTATTACTACTACTACTACTACTTATTGAGGTATAAACCTGATACAGCTATCACTTTTTTGGCTGAAAAATGTGCTGTTTTGCTCACTGCCAATAAGCTGTGGCTGTATCAAGGAAGATTTGGGGCAAATGTGCCCCCCCCCCATGATATTGCATCCCTAGGAATGATTGGGCCAATTTTCCATGAATGAATTTACTTGTAACTGAATGAATCAAGAGTCACTATCAAACTTATTAATTGTTTGTTTATCTTCAAATGCCTACCTATCAAGAAAAGCAGGTCATTAAAATTTGTTATTTTAATGCGAACAAGGCTTGCTTACATTAGTTGGCAACCCTCAGCCCAATCAGACTCTGAGGGAGTTGCCAGCTGGCTTGTCAGTTGCTTGAGTTTAACAATATGAGACATAGGAAGGCAAACAGGGCACTTTAGCCTCACCCCCATGCCCCGCTCCCTACCATCTCCTTCCTACTTCAGTCAGTACTCCTGATCATCTCCAGGAATGGGTCTATAATAAGACCAGATCAAGCAGTCACATTGGGTGATGGATTATGAAGATGACGGTCTTGCTACATCTTGCTACACAACCACCAAGGAGCTGAACCAGTTCATTCTCCTTCCTTGTTCCCTAGACATCTCTAAAGACAGTATGACAAGCTGCACTTGCCCAGTAGAGCTTCCTAGACTCTCACAAGCGAATGTATCCTGTGGTGCTACTGTGTCGAGCCTCTGCCAGCTCCACAATGGAGAGAGATGCAGATTACAGTAGCCTAGACCAGAGCAACATGAGTAATGGGGTATTTGGAAACATGCAAGAGGCAGGCAGGGGAGCTGTTTTGCAGGAAGCAGGGGTCATCTGCTTGGCTTTCCTCATTGGTGAATTCTTCAGGATGTTGACCAGAATCATAGTCACTTGATTATAACTGCAAATGTCTTATATATGACTAAAAAAGCAGAATTTTACAATAAAGGTGAGACTAATAAGAGGGGGGGAGTTAATATGAGTTCTGAGAGCTGAACACAGGATTTGAAACCAAGTAGAATGTTAACAAGAAAGAGTCCAAATATTTACCATCACCATTCTAGGTGTACACAGGCAAACACCAATCACATGAAAGTCACTTAGAAGGTTGCAGCATGGAGGTGCGGTAGTGTGTAACTTCCAGCCATCCAGTAAGTCTCGCACTTGGTTTGTACATACACACAGACAGACACACACACATACACAGAGAAATCTCTTCCCGGTACTCAGGTAATGAGGAAGTTCAATCTAATTACATGGCTAGCCCTTCCTGATAACCACTAAGTAGCTGCCTCATAATTAGAGGTTAACTGAATTCAGTATGAGTGACAGAAAACACTCAAGAGTACAAGCTTTTCACAAATCATATCTTGTATCAAATCTTCTTTAATAGTAATAGCACTTCTCTAACTAATGTGCTAAATAATATAATTAGTCAACACTTGAGATACTATTAATATGGCACTGTAAGATAGTTGCTAATTTTTTAAAACTAACTGCTCTATTATTTTTTATCCCAACATGAAGCAATGTCACATAATTATGAACACATTCTTCCATAAAACAGAAATGATTTTAAAAGCTATTTGTTCTGCTCTCTTCTTAAATTGAAGAGCCACTCCTGGGGGGGGGGGGGGTGCAAGGTTTATTCTTTCGCTTCACATATTTGTTTCTTAGGCACTCCGTTTGATGGTGGGTGGGAGAAGAGAGTAAATAAGAAATGATTCTATGAACAGGGCAAATAGTATCACACTCCCTTGGCAATAGGCAGATGGGAGGGCATTTACAGAGACATTCTGTGTAAGGTAAGTCAATTCCCTTAATTTCTTATAATTACATTATTAAAGGGGGTTTTGGTTTTTTTTTTCCCTAGGAAGAGTAAATTAATTAGGCAGCAGTGGATATTCTTTACAATGATAAAGTTAATAGCCTTTTTCTGGAAAGAGGGGAATCTTGCTCTGGCATTTTTACTTTGATTACTTTGCTTCAGTTTGAATCAAAATTTGCCCTCTTGCAGTGGGCTTCTTTGCATATTTGTAGTCTTTTCCTCCATCTCCACATGCAATACAATCTATGTGCTTTCACTTGTACATCCATGTGTCTGATTAATATTTTGTATTCTAAAATGGGCTTTTAACACCTACTTGAGCTCTTTCTAGTACTGTAGTTCAAAGGAAAAGCCTAGAGGATTGGCAGTTTGGGGCAGATGTGTTTCTGTTCCTCAGGCATCAGTGGCTGTAAGTTAACAATTAAAAAAAAGTTGCAGCCATCTGTGTATCAAGACAACAGAGAATCTGCAGTTGCCTGTTACTATAAATAAGAAGGAAACTTGTCTGACTTCATCGATGTTGGAATTATAAAGATTCAATGTGTCAAATCCTAACTGTGTGCCATGCTGCTGGGATGTGGTGGCAGCCAAGTACCTGGAGTGGTCTTCTCTTCAAACGATTTAGGGAAGCACAGAATTTCTGCAAAGCTGTGTCTCTAGCACAATATGAAACAGTTTATGTGATTTTTTAAATATGCACTTCACTCGAGGGAATTGCCCGATTTATCTTTTTCTTTAGTCTACCCTCCCACCCCCTGCCCGAATGCAGGAAACAAAATTGAACTTAAATAATGAAAACAACCCATTTAATCCCATTAAGTTAAATTAAACTAGTTTGAATGTGATAGTATTGTTTGTACAGATATCATATGGAGAATGCAGGTTAATTCACTGTAGAAAAATGTTACTGATTAATACCATGTACAGTATTGCAGTCTGCTTTGGGTAGTTCATCAGACATAAACCAGATATTTTCCCAAAATTTTAGGCCACAGTGTAGCCTATTTTAGGTATACTGACTATGCAGAGGATTATAAAAAGCTTGAGAGAGAGTTGTTTCCTCTTGTTCCCCCATCTATGTGCACTCATGGACATATGCAATGAGTTATTAGGATATGTGAGTGTACCTACCTTTTCACCACCAAACATTTCCTCCTACCTCAAGGCAAATTGCTTGTGCTTGGAAAATCTGTAGGAATCTTCCCCACTGCACTTGCAGTGGACTGTGTCATTCCCCCTAGAATTTTGCTTTGTGGATTAAATACCATAGGTTATGTCTGATATTTGCAAACAAACAGACATAGATTGAATATGTTAAATCAAATGCTTCCACACTTTGATACCTTACATTCCTTCATGAAAAATGCTTATGTGTTTGGGGGGAAGGGAAATGTCAGTTCTATTAGGCTATATATAAACATGTTAGAATCAGATTTAGGAGTTGTATACAAAACTTTGGGACTGATTAATACATCATACATAGTAAGAAGCTCACTGGTGTAGACATCATATGCAGACATTGGTTAATATGTATACTAAAAACTATTGAATATTATGCCCTCTTATGTCATAAATGGGAGTGCTAGGATCCGTTTACATGGGTTTGCATTGGTTTAAACATTGCCATATAGATGGCAAGATATGCCTAAGATTCATTTATTAACCATGGTTTGGAACCAGAAATGCTATTCTGTCAGTATAACAGCTTCTGAACTAAGAGAACAGCATTTCCATTGGTGGAGGAAGCAGAGGAATTTTTGTCAGTTCCCCGATACCATTATGCTATTTTTTTAGAATCCCTCAATACCCAGTGTGAGAATGGGAGGGGGCTCAAAAGGGTGACAGCAGAGAAGGGAAGAGGAAAATTCCTGTTCCATGAACATTGCTCTGTTTGCAATAATTTTAATCCAACCCTATGAAACTGTCTGTTGGGTTGCTATCTACAGTTCAGGAAATTCCCGAATATTTGGGAGCGATGCCTGGGGAAGGTAGAATTTGGCGAGGGGAGGGAGCTCTGTAGGGATGTGAGTCCACTTTTAAAACCTGCCCTTTTCTTCAGAGGAAGTAAACTCTGTAAATCTGGAGATTAGTTGTAATTCTTGGAGACCTCCAGGCCCTCTAAACTGAATTAGTGTGAGCTAGTTCACAGTTTTTTAGCCTCCGGCTCACACATTTTTGTCTTAGCACAGGAAGGATGGCTCCAGAGCAAAATAATTTATTCAGTAGCCAACTTGCTCACTCACAACTTTAATGCCAGTAGCTCACAAAGTAGAATTTTTGCTCATAAGACTCCACAGCTTAGAGGGAGCAGTGCTCTAGGCCCCACTTGAGTGCTGGTACTCCTGTCAGATTATTAAACTCAAGGAATCTTGGTTTTAACATTTAAAATAAGCTTTAAGTGATTCTCAAACACCATATAAAGAACAAGAAAAAAATTAAGTTGAGTAAAAATATGTTAATTATATGAACAATGGTACAATGGTCACCTCCAGGCTGGATTACTGTAACTCGCTGAATGCTGGCTTGCCCCTGAGACTGACCTGGAAGTTCCAGCTGGTCCAGAATGCAGCAGCATGAGCCCTGACAGGAACGCCATGGATGGCACATATATAACCAGTGCTGCGCCAGCTATACTGGCTCCCAGTGGAATACTGAGTCAAGTTCAAGGTTTTGGTATGGACCTTCAGGGCCTTGAACAGTCTGGGACCTGCGTCTCTTTGGGACTGCCTCCTCCGGTATGTCCCTGGGAGAGCGTTACGTTCTGCTAAGAACAATCTACTGGTGATCCCTGGCCCCAAAGATATCCAGCTGTCCTTGACCAGAGCCACGGCTTTTTCGGCCCCTGCTCCAAACTGGTGGAACTCTCTGCCAAATAGCACCAGGGCCCTGAAGGACTTAATACAATTTTGCAGGGCCTGTAAGGCAGAGATTTCCACCAGGCTTTCAGTTAAGGACAGCGACAGTTCCAGCATGGCGGGCACCCTTTTCTTCTTTTCCTGTATCTTTGCACTTCAGCACCCTCCTCGTCCTGCCCATAAGACGGCAACACAGTCCGGAGTGGTTACGAAGAAAATTATTGACAGCATCTGAAATGATGTAATTGATTTATAGATGTTATTTATTTTAACATTGTTTTAACTGCTGTACATCACTCAGAGCCTTGTGGGTGCAGGGACTGAGCAATTCACAAATCCAAAGTAACAATAAAAAGGTAAGAATTGTAAGGGTGCCCAAAAAATTGCCCATGGGCAGAAATATTGATAAAGAAAATACTTTAGTTTTACTTCAGGTATATACTCTGGAACCTTTTTTTGCAACTTCTAAAACCACATTTCTGATTAATCTGGTTGGTCATTAAATAGTGGGTACTTAAATACTTGGCTGGTTACATTTGTCTGATTATCATCATTTCATATCATCATTTCATATAGTGGATGCATCTGTGTGTTTAAAGTTCAGCTTCAGTGTGGTGTCCCTGTGGTATTTCAGGATACACAGTATGATATTTTGCAAGTACCAGCCAGAGACAGACACCGCACAGCAGTTCATCAGCAAGTACCCACTTTGAATGTACAACAATAATTGGGATATTTCTACTAGCCTTACATGGACTCCAAGTAGTAAAATCTAATTACCAACCCATTTGGCAAAGCACTTTAAGTGGCACCACATTTGTTTCAGGGTTTTTTTGTTGTTGTTGCCATACGCTCTGTTAGTTAAGGTATCCTTTTTTGTACCGAGAATTTAAAAGACCTACATATGAGTATTACAGGAAGCATCATTGCAGAACAGTAAGAATAACTGCAAATCCAGACAAAAAATTCCATACTTGTTCTCAACAGTTAGTATGCATATTGATGGAATGTGTGGCCATCACACGGGTAAGAAATGTGAATATCTTTCATTTGTACTCCATTTTATTGAAATAAAACACTGAAAATCATGACTGCCTATAGCACCACATAAGGAGAATACTAGAGGTGGAAAGTTCTTATTTTTATTTAAAATGTATGTCCTACCTCATCCTTTCCATTTAAGACTAATATTATAAAGCTCCAAACTTCTAAAATACTTACGTTTTGGTATTTAACACCTCAGAAACTTGTACATATATCACGGCCAGTGAAGCCCAAGTGCTGGAGACAGTGTGGGCAATGGTACACCATTGCTGGTTAGAATGCCCCGTGTTGGAAGATTTCTGGTACAATGTGTTAAGACAAATTAAACAAATTACTGGGGTAGAATTACAACTCACGTTGGAGCACATTATTTTACACCAATGGATTATAGATATTGGCTCAAATAGTATTCGTAAAGGTGTAGCAATTTTGCTTTCAGCTGCAAAAAATACAGTTGCGGCCAAGTGAAAAAGCAATATTAGCCCAACTAGGCAAAACTGGCACGCTAAAATTTGGAATTTATACATAATGGCAAAAATTACAGTTAATATTAATAATACACATATATCCATTGCTAAATCTGATTTTGTATCGGTATGGTTTCCTATTTTGGATTATTTGGTACAACAAAAAGAAAAACCAGAAGTACTGGATTTGTTACATCTTTGGTAAATGGTATTGGCTTGTCATATTTTTTTTGTAATATAATTGGACTTTCTCTGTTATTTTGCTTATATGATGATTGGATAATATTTTCATATATTAGGAACTGTTTGTTCTACCTGTGTACCGCTTCTTGTTATTGTTAATGTTATGAAAAAGTTTAATAAAATATTATTTAAAAAATGTATGTCCTACCTGGCAGCCTACCTGCAGTCTCCTTGTGGCAGCCAGTAACAAGATATTTACAAGAATACATCTTTTGTACAGTTGTCCTTTGCCCTTATCTGGGTAGGCCAGGCTAGCCCTATTTCGTCAGATCTCAGAAGCTAAGTAGGGTGAGCCGTGGTTAGTTATTTGGACAGGAGACACCAAGGCTAACCAGGATTGTGGTGCATAGGCAGGCAATGGCGAACCACCTCCAAATGTCTCTGCCTTGAAAACGCCATGGGGTCACCATAAGTCAGCTGTGACTTGGGGGGCAGGGAGTTCCTTGCATTTGCTGTTGCATATATTCCCTTTCACTGCTTTCAAAATCTAATCCTAGTAATCTGATAATCCACATACTTAGAAGCAGAGAGTCAACACAGCTTTAAAGGACATCAAAATCATAATTTTGCTCACCTCAAAGTTTGGCACAGGTCTTTCTTAGATAAAGTTTGTGTGGCAAGGCAGGATATAAATAGAAATAATAAATAAATAAATATAAATAAATAAATAAAGTGATTCTTTAATCTTTAGTTAAATCAGGGTCTGTACTGGGTTATGAAACCTACCACTCATTGTTATGTTGATTATGATGATGGCAGTGCATCATCAACTGGAAATTGTGATGTCGGTCTTTGTGATTTTTTTTTTCTGTATCCATTTAGCTAGGAAAAAGAGGGTAATTCCCTGTTGTCCTTTCTTGTGAACCTGCATACAATGCTACCGGTTTATGTGATCCTGCCATCTGCTTCTTCCTAGAAATAAAATGAGCAAGTTCTCCTAGCTAAACAGTACCACTTACTTTACTTTCTGTAATCTTGGGAAAGCGTAATTCCCCTTGCCCATATTTATTTTCAATGAGTGGATTCTTGTAGTTTAGTCCCATCTAGGAATCAATCCCACTCGGCTAGTTGGGATTTAATCTGAAGTTCTTCCACAGTGGTTTCTGAACTTTAATGGAGCCCAACCCAAGGATAGTAGAGGGAATGGTCCTCTCCTTGCCTCCCCTCTTCCTTTTTTTTAATACACACAATTTCATTTTTTCCTACATGGTCTACTGAGACTGTGGGCACTGGTGGTAGGTGGTTTTAATCTAAGCGCCGAAAGTGCCTTTCCATTGGTGGAAGAGGGGGGCAATTTTCACCAAATCGCTCATCCTATTCCAGATCCTCAAATCATACCCAGTTTTGTTCCTGAGAGAATAAACCAGTACCCTTGATGCAGCAGAATAGGCAAGTGAATCAACTGAAAGGAGAATGAAAGAAAAACACTAAAGAGGAGGCCATGCAGATTTCCTGAGGGAGCTCCTTGCAGAGCTCCAGAACTTCAACCTTCTCCTCTCCCCTCCAACCAGTCTTTCTGTCTTACTATATTTTTGTCCCATCCTTCCTCCAAATGTCTCAGTTTGGAGTACATAGTTGTTTACATTCTATCTTCACAACAACCCTGTGACATAGGTTGGCTGAAAGAGAGCACATGGCCTAAGGTCATTCAGTGAGCTTTTTGGCTGAGTGGGGATTTGAACCTGGGTCTTTGGTTTGGGCATCTCAGTTGTAGAACAAATGAATAAGCTCTAACACAGGCATTCTGTAAGGATAAATTTGAGGTAACCCTTGAAGTAAAGAACCCTTGAAGTAAAGCTTTCTCTTTTGAATTTGCAAGCAATTGCATTTGTTCCATCGTTAATATGTACTCTGTAACAAATCCAGTGTGTATAAATTTTCAATATTCTTCATCACTGAGCATTATGAATAAGCTACCAAAATGGTGAAATGAGGCATATGTGAAATGGCCTTTAAAAGGCTGGAGTTGGCTGTCATCATGTCAGCCTCATGTCAACAAAATCCACAGGATGCTAAAGTGTCTAACCTTTTGTCCTCTTTGGTTCCTTTTCTTTAAAAAAAAAATAGCTGTGAGGCACTCCAGCAGTACGTTTCTGGGGGATTATGGCATTTCTCAAGTGGCTGGAATCGCTCACCCTCAACCTTATGCCTTGCAACACACCCGAGGCAAGCCATAATCCCCAGCAAAGCACTGCCTGCCTTGTCTTATTGCTTAATTATTATACCTATTTAATGCTACTTAGAACATTGTCAGCTGTTGAGAAAAGGTAATTATCACTAGTCAAATGACACACACTTTTTTGGCTGCCTTACGGATACACATTTTACTGGTACCTTGATACATAATGAAGCCTGATAGCAAAACTTTTGCTTGTCTCTTCTTCAAGCCCCAGCTGTTTCCCTGCTAAATTCATCCCATCTGTCTCCCCTTCCGTAAGGCTGTAGGCAGTATAGCATAAGTACAGAAGCAGTTCAGTGCTATTTTGGATAAACATAGCTGAAATTTGAATCCCTGCCATTTGCAATGCACACATTTTGTTTTACTGCTGTAAAGAGAGCTGTCAAAATAAAAACTACATGGATAATTCACTGAAATACAGTCAAATGTAAGGAAGATGAAAGAGGAAATATTATATATATATATAGGGTCAGTTTTACCCTCTAGATATATTCTGACCTATACAATTGATGACTTCTTAAACAGCAATGAGTCATAAACATATATCCTTGCATACAAAATAACCCACCCCTTTTATCAAGTGACCAATATAAGGATGTCTTCTCTCCAGTGCCCAAGGATTTACAGTTTTCAAGTGTTTATATTTAATAATGTGTGTTATTGGTAAGTTATAGGATTTCACTGGACTTTCCTTTAATCCTATAATGGAATGAGGGAATGACTTAAATTAGTCTAAATCAAAAATAAGACCCAAATTGCTATACATGTTGCATTGGTGGAAATTAGAAGCACTAAATGTATTGTACGCAGCTATCTCCATCTCTCCAGTGACCTGTTACATCACCGTTGGCGTTTATGGATTTAAATAGACACCTGATGTCCTAGAAAGAAAATTGGCTTAGATTATTATATATTGAATGCCGTTTTGCATTTAGCTGTTTTTGTGTTAGTCTGGGGTGAGGTAGTTCAGAGATCACCCATTTATATCTAGCTTTGTTGTTGTTTTTTTGAAACACATGTTATTTTATTTATTTAAAATATTTATACCTCAACAACCCTTTAGACTCAAGGTGGACAAGAAAGCAAAAATAAGTTACAAACCCATAAAAACAATACGCCAGTCAATCGGCAAGATAAAAACCACACATAAAATAAAATTATTGGAGAATTGTAGAGTCTTTTTCAACCAAACTTTTAGGAACTTTTAATGTTAAGAATTTGCCCTAGTGTGACTATTAACTTTAAGGCTATAAACAATGATGTCAGTACACATACACACACACGCAAAAACACCAATACAGCACCTACACAGACACTGTACATGTGATTCTAACCTGTAATCCCATCTCTTCCATATGAATCACAGTTTCTTTAATGGTTTTCCCACCCGGATGCTTCATCAATGTACTGTTCCTTGTGACCAATCACTTTTCAAGCTCATTGAAAATATGTATATTTTCCTTTTCCACAGTTATGAGTTATTGAGTGTAGGAAGTTCAGTTTTACAGTTGTTTCTTCATTTTTTCTTAAAGACAAAATCCTGAATAAACGTCTGTTCATAATATGTTATTCAGGCTGGCCCCTATAGGGATAACAGAAATCCACACAACAGGGCCATCCATGGTTACATTTTACAGTTATGCAAACCTGGGGAAATCAAGTTTGCAGGAAAATGAACTGTATTAAAAAGGCAGTAAAACCCCTTATAATATTAATGGTGATATCTGTGCATGTGCAGGTGTTGCAAAAAATGTACTGGAGTTTGAGCACTATTTTGGGTTGCCAAAATATAACACAAAAACATGGCAACATCTGCCACCTTAAGCAGATGAGGAAGAGAAGCCTGCTCCAGCTTGTCTGTACTGCATACTTCTTTCTGTATGTCTCCAAGATGGAGAGGGAAGCCTGGGTATGGAAGGTGGTGGTGGGTGGCGGAAGGGAAAGGTAGCCAGAGCAGGTGTGGCATGATGGCAGGCATAAGGAGACATGCCAGAGGCTGCAGCCAGGAGAGGGTGGGAGGGATTTCCTCTTCCTCACAATTCCTTGGGGGTCCCACTTGTTAATAGTTATATTGCGATAATATCATTGTTCGAAGAGCACTGTTTCCAAACTCTTCTGATATCATCTACATTTTCTAGGGTGGCCACATGACCAAGCTTCTTGGCTGGAAGCATACAAATATAGTATGAATATACTTCTGAGTACACAGAGCCAGAGTTTCCAGGGAGCCGCCTGGGAATCAGGAGAGGAGAGGTGGCTGACATATGCAGTGTGCTAAACTTAATGATAAAATCACTTCATATACTTTCCCTGGGGGCCAAATAGTTCTTTGCTGTCCAGTGCTGACACTCCAGGCAATAACAAAACCCGTGGTTTGCCTTGTTGGTGGTGAATTGCTCTGAAGCAGAGACTTTTGGCTACTTGGTCAACTCAAGCAGGCTGCTGTAGGAGACAGGAAGTAGAAATTCCTCCTTGGTCAAGAGGCATCTGAAATAAGGGATGAGGTAGCAGTAGGAGTGACACAGTTGAGTCCCAGGTACAGAAAAAATAATTCATTTGAAGGTCCTGCACAGAGTTACACCCTTATAAACCCATGAACTTCAGCTGGCTTAGAAGTGTCTAATTCTGCTTACAATTGTGCTGGTTAGAGCCATATCCATCTCTGAGACTTCGACCCTGGCCATGCATTGTAACATTCAAAGGCACTAGGTCTGTGACTGATTGAGCTGACCACCAGCCATGTATGGTGTGACATCAGGGGCTTGAAAAGCCTCCTGTCTTTTGATGCATTCCTGGGACTACAGAGTTTGGGAGCTTGGAAAAGTCCCAGAGCCTTTCCCTTATTCCCCAGAGCATCAGTTTCTCTCCGGGTAGTAACTGCTGCCACCAACAATTCTGAAAGAATGTCTCCCACTGGAAAGATTTGTACTTCCAGCACTCTGTACTTTGTTGCCACTTAAAGTTTCTGCCTAATTACTGCATTTCCACTTCTCTTGTACTAGTTAACATGGGAATGATCTATTGCACTTCCATGCTTCAGGGATGATGATCTTGACTACAGTCCCTCCCCTTCAGCCGCTCTTTGGAAAGTGGGACTGAATAGCGGCTAGAGTTTAATAAAAAATAAACAATACATATGGTCTTTACGAACATCAGGTTGAGCAAGGATAAAAAGAAATGCTGAAAACACATAGTCCATTAATCCCTAACTCTATACTTAGCCTCACAATATTAAATTAGGGTAAACTAGTAACTCTTGAACTTGCAGTTTTAAAAATCCTCTATTTCCTTAGTTCTCAGGGTTTGGGACTTCTTCCCATTGTCCCCAGACACATGGTCAAGATAGAATTCTGATGTAAAGTTTAGTCCTTTGTGGTTGTTCTTAGCTGAGGATGAAGAACAAAGACAAGAGTGCTTCTTTCTTGTGTTTTAAGAATTTATAATCTCCCCTTGGGAGTCTGTCCTCCGCTGGGGTGAGTTCTAATATTCCTGACCCTCTAGTCCAGCCTTTTGGGCTCTTCTCTCTTACTCCAGCCAGAACCATTTTCACCTCTAAACACAAAAGTATTTTGTATTTGGGGTTTGATTACTCATCCCCTGGTACCTTTCCTCTTTTGCCAGCAGCAGATTTGTAGCCTGTCTGTTGAACTGGGACAGAGGGCAGTCTCTGTTATTGAAATATCAATGAGAGCCCTAGCATGGCTTTCCACATCACCCAAAAAAACCAACCTTGAAAATAATCCTCTTCATAAGTTCAGAATTTTGTAATTTAAACACCACTATCGGGGGGGGGGGGAGCTTTGTGTAATGCAGTTTCTGGTTTTGATCAAGGAAATAGGGAATCTTGAAAAAGAAGATGGTAATTGTAATGGCACACAGCTGAAGCACAAGCTGTGAGGCAGAAAACTGTCTAAAATTCTCACATTCTTTTGAGATGACATTAGAAGCTAAGGTAGACTAAGCATGAGGAACAGCGGCTTTATATAAAGAGATTGCTCTTCTAACGCACATATGTGAACCAGAACTCCAGACTCCTGCTGCATCCAATCACATATCGTGGCATCACTATCTAAACAGAAATCTCCAAATGTTCAGACAGTGCTTTCAGATCAGGGATTTGTTTAGCAAACCCAGTTTGACCAATTAATTTTGACTGTAATCTTTTGAGAACAAGCTTTAAGGAGCAGCCTATCAACAATATTCAGTTTTACTTGCAGTTATTTTGCCAACATTTATTTTCAAAAAGCCTTTCAAATGCAGAATTGTTGTTACACATTTTAAGAATTGAGTTTGGATAATTCAGACAAATATATAAAGGAGAAAATATACTTGATTTATAGGATAATAATTTCCCAGTATAGGCAAAACAACATCATAACATCACATATGAAATTATGTAGCTACTAAATGTATTACTAGGGATGACTAATTAATCATATAAGAGTTAGAGAACAGAACAATATTGTGTGAATAAATTTATAGTAATTATCATTTTAGGTATTTTAAAAGAGATTGTTAGAGCAGTAGTTTTATATGTTTACTTGAATAACAGACTTACGATTTTAACAGCTTGTAGATCAATACATTTTTTACACTGGTGGCTTGTATTTTTTTAAATGGTCATTTTCTGTTTTCTGTATTTTAGTGTATATTTTGGCAGAATTGTTTAATCATGCATTAATTTCAGGGACACTGCTCCCTAACTATGTGTGTGTGTGTGAAGTGCAATCAAGTTGCCACTGACTTATGGCAACCCCATAGAGTTTTCAGTGCAAGAGGCTTGCCATTGCCTTCCTCTGCAAAGTCTTCCTTGGCGGTCTTCCATCCAAGTGCTGACCTTCCTTAGCTTCCGAGATCTGATGAGATTGGGCTATACCAGGAGTGGCCAAACTGTGGCTTGGGAGCCTCATGCGGCTCTTCCACATACATTGTACAGCTCCCAGCAGGCTCTCCATCTATCTGCACTCTCTCTCTCCCCCCCTCCTTCTTCCTGCTCCTTCCCCATCTATCTGCTTTATTTTTCTCTTTCCTCCCTCCCTCCCCCATCTATTTGCTTTCTTTCCACCTTTTTCTCTTTTTCTCTCTTTCTTCCTTCCCCCATCTATTTGCTTTCTTTGTTTCTGTCTCTCTCTTTCTTTCCACCTCTCTCTTTCTCTTTTTCTTAGACAAATAAATATCATTAGCAAACAAATATCATTGGACAAATAAATATCATTATCAATATCTGTTTTTATCTCTTTTGTTTTTATTTTTGGCAGTCTCATTTAATGTTAATAAAAAGCAAATTTGCATACTTTTGAACAAAACGTGTATATTTCTTAAGAACATAAGAGAAGCCAATGTTGGATCAGGCCAGTAGCCCATCCAGTCCAACACCCTGTCACACAGTGGCCAGAAAATACCAGGTGCCCTCAGGAGGTCCAGCAGTGGGGCCATGTCTTGCAGCTCTTCTTCGTGTCTTGCAGCTCTCAAACATCTGACATTTATTCTGTGTAGCTCTTACGTTAAGCAAGTTTGGCCACCCCAGTGCTATACTATACCATTTCATATCCCACTGCTAAACTATAGTATGTTGTATAACAAAGCTTCTCCAAGATTTATGGAGGGTTTTAAAAAAAAACAACCAGCTGTGTTGTGCTATTAGAATTAGATTTCTGGTTCCTCACATAAGGAATGGCAGCTGGATAAGTTATTAAACTAAGACAAGAAAACAAAAGGTTCACATCCTGTTAGATGCTTCCTTTGTAATATTTTGCCTATTTGCCCAGCTGATCAATTAATAACAAAGGCACACTAAAAACTAACTATTGTGGAATTTGCTTCCATGAACTAGATGTTTTCTACTTTTTCAGATGTATGAAGTGTTATACTCGAACAGATAGATACAAACTGAGGGACCAATCTGGAGGCAGGAGAACTGTTGGGAAAAATCTCTCCCAGAGCCAAATCAGCGGCCTCTGTGGCACTGTAGGCTTTTAGAGGCTTGAACAGACCAATCCTCCATCTCTCCTATTGTCTCTCAGCTACTCTCAACATTCTGTGCTTCCTGGTGCATGCTGAGTCCTCATCAAGCCATTTCTTTCTTTTTTTTGCCAAGGAGGTGTTTTGGTTGATTAAGAAAACTATTTTTTTTTGCATATCTGCAAAATACACCGAGTATATAGAAATGTGTACCTTGTCTGTGGGTGGCCTGCTCTCGATGCTTCTGTGACTGGCACACGTCACACTGTTTGTTATTTGATATAGTAGTAATAACAATGCATACATGAATGAAATAATTGTAAATAGTGGGGCCTAGGTCAATTAGGTCAAATCAGTTTATATGCAAGAAAATAAATGAACACATCTGGGTGTGGAACTGTGGTCACTGTGGATGTGAAGGGGGAGGTATTTGTGAATTTCCTGAATTGTGCAGAGGGTTGGACTAGATGACCCTGGAGGTCCCTTCCAACTCTATTATTCTATGATCTTACATCAAACATGGTAGCATTTCAGTGGGAGAATATTTCAGTCTCCCCAAACACTCTTCTGCTGACTTCAGTCCCCATATTTGAATAAAAAGAAGTAAAAGGAAAACCACAGGAGAGTGATTGTGGCTCAGTGGTAAATGTGTCTGATTTCCATATGGAAAGTCTCTGACTCAATCAATCCCTCGCATTTCCAGATGAAAGCATCAGGTATTAGCTGATGTGAAATGGTTCTTCTTGAGACTCCGGAAATTTACTGACAGATCAGACTGTGCTGGTGTTGACAGAGTGATGGTTTGCATCATTATCTATATTTTATCATAACACATGATCCAGGCAGATTCATGTGTTCATGTGTTTTGAGCTTTCCATTTGCAGAATGAAATTTCTGAATTAGAATTTATAAAATTTCATTCTATTGAATTTGAATTTAACAAGGACTTTAGATTTCTTTCCCACTGTAATGGTAATTTTAACATTGCTAAAAATATAGTAGTATCATCTATGACCACTGTTGCAAATAGGTCACTCTGTTCTTTCTTTGCATAGATTTGGGTTTTGCATAGAAATGATTGAATCTCTTATATTTCAGTGTTGTGGACCCAATTATTTCAATTTATTTTCTCTGTACACATGTGCAAATATATGCTAATTGAGGACAACATGCATCTGACAAAATGACCTCCCATCTGTAAAAGTTTATGCCACATTAAATATGTTAGTCTTTAAGGTGCTGCAAGACTCTTTGCTATTTTTGCTGCAACAGGCTAACACTAATAGCTGTCTGAAATTTGCCACTAACAGTTAATACCTGACAAACATATAGCTGAGGTAAATCTCATGTCTGCTTATTCTTCACTGCAAAAATAGACAATCTTAGAATCTCCATCCTCATTAATCAAGGAATTGTTCCCACTATCAAGGAAACATTAGGCTATATTTCACTTTTCTCTTTTGTGTTTTGTATTTTTCATTTGTTTTGTTTTGTTTTAAAATCACTAATTGTGTCTGTTGGGAGGCAAGGCAGCATGGTGTAGCCCAATCTCATCAGATCTCGGAAACTAAACAGGGTCAACACTTGGAAGGGAGACCACCAAGGAAGATTTTACAGAGGAAGGCCATGGCAAACCACCTCTGCTTCTCAGTTGCCTTGAAAGCCCCTTGCTGGGGTTGCCATAGGTCTGCTGCAACTTGACGACACGCTACACACACACAATTGTGTCTGTTAACAGTCAAATTTAGGTGGAACAAACCAGTCAGCTAAAGAACAGTTTGCAGGGCCGATTGGAGATCACCTCCCCCCCTTCCGTCTTTAATTATGTTTGTAAAACACGAGGCTGGGGGGAAAGGCTTTGTCTTCCATTTAGTCAGGTGGCCTGATTAGATTCTACTTGGAGCTGTCCATTCATGAGAAGTTCTGAATCATCAGTTCCAACCTTACTATCTTATAAAATCTCAATTCAAAAATAAAATCTACCTTAAGCAAGTAGCAGTTCTTTAGCAGGCCTAATAGTTAGCTATCCATTTTGTAAAAAACTAGATTGCTTAATGTTCTATATTTTGTAAATTTAGACTGGCTGTCTTATTGCAAAAGCCAAATATATACTTGCAAGTCTAAATTTGGCTTCTGTAGTATTAAATGCTGTGATCTTTTTAGTGTACAAAGAAGTCTGAGGCAGAAAAAAGAGTTATTCACTCCAGGCTTATCTTATTGCATCTCTTTATGGAACAGAATAATTATTCAGTAACTATCTTTAGAAGCGCTGAAACCGTTCAAGGACTTGTTCAGGGGAAAAAAGTGATGTTTTGTGACATGGTTCTATGAAAGCATTTATTTAAAACATTTTTATGCTGCCTAACTTCTTGCTACCAACAAAGGGTCCTCCAAGGTGGTGAACAGTCAACAATACTAAACTTTAAAAAATGCATATATTAAAAAAAACTGCTACAACAATTAAGCAAAACAACTAGGAAGGAGGGTCACTGAGAGAACAACAAACAAAACCATAAAGGTCTTCACTTGCTAGTAGAAGACAGTGATGGAGGGGGGACTGGTGAATCTTCTTGGAGGAGGAATTCCGTAATTTGAGTGCCAAGACTGAGAAGGTCCTTCCTTGAGTTGCCACTCATCTAGACTAGGGTTCACCCAAAGCAGAGCCCCTGCAGATGACTGCAGTGATCAGGTATGTTCATGTGGTGGCCCTTAAGGTATGCTAGCCCTAATCTGTATAGGGCTTTAAAAGTCAATGCCAGCCCCTTGGACTGGGCCTGGAAGCAGATAGGGAACCAGTGTAGGTATTGCAAGACTGGAGTGATATAGTCCCTGTGAAGGTTGGAAGTTTAAATGCCATTTAAACCAAGGTAGCATGCTGCTTAATTAAACCAAAATGGTCTCTATCCCAGCCTTCCACTGACAGATGGAATTCAAGTAGCCTTCTAAATGCTGGTAGTACATGTAATACAACTTGGAAACAGGAGAAAAATAACTTTATTCACTACCAGTGATAGGAAGAAATAAGGACATTCAGTAATGAGTCTAAACTATGTACTGATAACACACAGCTTTTGCCAGGCTCATTAAAGTAGAATATTTCATAATATTAACTCATGGGTGATCAGAAGCTTGTATTTTTGAAATGAATACTGGCCTTCCTTCACCCTCAATATTCAGTGTAAATATGAACTCCTCTCAAAAACTACAAATCTTTCACTAATTTCCCTCAGAAGTTGGGCTTTGAGACAGCGGAAGTCTATTCCTTAAGCATTCACTGTGATAGCCTACTTTATCACAAAATACAAGCTCTGAGACTTCCAGCCTACCCCTCTGTAAGCACTTTATCACAAAATACAAGCTCTGAGACTTCCAAAGTCTCAGCCTACCCCTCTGTAAGCACAAACCCTCTCTTCAGATATTCCCTGGGTTAGCCTCTGGATACAAGGCAGACTTTGAGACCTAGATAGTTTCCTAAAACAGGCTGTCTCCCAACTAACACTCTGGAGATGCAAACCCTTTCTGACCTGAGCTGACAGTGCAATAGCTTTTTCTGTCTCACTCCCCCCTCCCAACTGGTTTCCTCACTTATTCATGAATCCTGATTGGATGTTAGTAGCTCTGCGCACACACCCAAACAGACAGACATGGGACTAGAGGCTGACAGAAAGGGGCAGAACCTCTGCCTGTCTGTTACAGTCCCTATGACCCATTCTAGTCAGCATTCTGTATTGATTGTAGCTTCTGGACACCCTTTAAGGGCAGCTCCACATACAGCTGATTGCAGTTGTCTAATCTAGATGTTAACAGGACATGCACCACAGTGGCAAGAACATCTTTTGCCCAAGAAAGGCGGCAGCTGATTCACCAGCAGGAGGCCCAGATCCAGCAACAGGCCTAGCTGCAAACCTACTTCTTTAGGGGCACAGCAATGTAACCATTGCTCAGTCAGAAATGTAGACATTTCAGAAAATGTGTTCTGCAGTTCTAATGAAGAAATGAACTCTACACAAACATCCCCACATTATGCTGCTTGAGGAATGCTGATGAATTCATATATTAGTCTGCTTTACAGAATAAAATATTTTCATGCTTCAAATGGATGCGTATGTTTTCTTTTACCTGAAGGCTTTCAAATATCAATGTCTGAGGGGATTACAAATTCAGTTTCCCAGAATTTGCAACATATGATCCAACAAGCTCCTTTCTGCAGTTGAGCCAGAGGTAATAGTGTGAATGTGTAATAGTATAATCAGCCTTTTCTGACCTTCAAAACAGGCAACAATGTGAATGACCACAACTCTCTATACACACTAATGCAAAAGCATATGATTTAGCATGCACAAAAAATAGTGACATGGGTTTGGATCCAGCAAACTGCTAGTGGAAAGCACTGATGGTCCAGGATCCTCCCTTCCCTCCTAAAGCCATTCCCAGTCCTAGAAATGTTTGTTTCTCGGGTTGAGGGACTTGCATGTACTAATAGTTGTACCGGTAAGATGGCTGTAGTTGAGAGAGGAAAGGGAATGAGATTGGCCTTTTTGCCTGTTGTATGAGTGGAGTTCTGCTCATGGAAGAAACCCCCCCCCAGTGGTTTCTTCCCCTTCCTTCTCCCCACTGTGGCTGGCCAACTCATGTGCCTATTAGTACATGCTAGTCCCTCAAGAGCAAGAATAAACTTTCCTGGAGTCAAAAATGGTTCCAGTGGGAGGGGTGTGGAAAAGACCCTGTAATCCTTGCCCCTGAGGATTATGAAATCCAACCTATAGCAATTAGAATATCAGATTAGGACTGGGGAGTCCTTGAGCTATGCACATTCCCCCATTCTATCATCTCAGGATTGGTGTAAACATCAAATGGGGAGGGAAAAGCAATGTTCAAATCTTTGAACTCCTTGGAGAAAGAATGTAATAAAAATGCAATAGATAAATAGCTTATTTTTACTCCGTAAGGGTTATAACTCCACTTGATTAAATAGATGAATGTAGCAGAAGAAGAGGAGATTGGATTTATATCCCGTCCTTCTCTCAGAGCAGCTTACAAACGCCTTTCCCTTTCCCTCCCCCAACAGACACCCTGTGAGGTAGGTGGGGCTGAGAGAGCTCTGACAGAAACTGCTCTTTTTCAAGAACAGCTCTGACAGAACTATGGCTTGCCCAAGGTCATCCAGCAGCTGCAAGTGGAAGAGTGGGGAATCAAACCTAGTTCTCCCAGATTAGAGCCTATGCACTTAACCACTATACCAAACTGGCTCAGAGAGGTAGGCATTCAATTATCAGCATTTAGTTATTTTTTTGGTTCATTCTTATAGTCCACCCATCCTAAAGATCAAAACCAGCAACAATAATAAAAGGATGGTCTTCCAATATGCCATGCTCATGTTTTTGCAAGTTTCAAAATATGAGGGAGTTTTATAGCTACGGGCAGCCAATAAAGATGCCCTACTGTGTATTCCTTCCGTCTAGCTATGGTGCTGAGAAGAAGCTATTTGAAGGATGCTCTTGCAAAATGTGGGCATGAGATGGGAGAGGTCAGGTATGGTAGACCCAAGCTACCAACATTATTTACTGTCACATGATTAAATTGCATAATACTTGTATTTGACCGAGAATATAGTATCATAATGTTTTCCATTGCTTCATTTGTAGATTTGTTGTTAGTTTGTAATAACAAGAAGAAAAAGTATGGTTAGACCTTAGTGGCTAAGACATGTGCAACATATTATTCAAACCCCTTCCCTTTAGCAAGCTATTCCTCTTTGCCATGAAGTTCAACGCATACTCACAGTGTGCTGCAGCAGCATCACATGACAATTCTTAAGGGGTATCAGCAATACAATAGAAAGATCACACAGTCAGCAAAGGGAATCAGGACAGAAAACAACTGTGTACAACAACGCTAATATAGAATTTAGAAGCTGACTGAAGAACTCAGATATTCTGAACTTGATATTTTTCAATATTATGATATTCTGGAAGAAGATATCCGAAACGAAAATGATAATCCGGAAACTTTGTTGAATGAATAAAAACTAGACACAATCAGTTTTGTATTATGCACTGTGTCTTTATTTGCTTAATGAAAACCTTCTAGGTTACATTAGCGTTATTGTACATAGTTGTTTTCTGTCTTAATTCTTAAGGGGTAGCCATTTTAATCTGGTGTTGCAAAAATAACAGAGGTTTAAGTAGTGTCAAAATCTATCAAATGTGTTGTGGCATAAACTCTGATGGGCCAGAATCCATATTTTGAGTTTCCTTGTTCATTGACTGCTACTAGTCAGTGTGAGATAGCAGATGTAGTTTTGGTATTAGATTGGAAAGACTCGTTGTATGACATTGAGCCAGTTACTACCACTGGGCCTAAATTCGTAACAGAATTGTTGTGAGAATAACTTAATCTGTGGAATAGTTGGATCCACCCCATAATATGCGGTCCTGAGTTCCTTGGACAAAAGGAGGGGGCAACAGAATAATGAATGAAAACCAAAAAAAAAGGTGAATTCTGAATTACCATTCTCAAGACATTTATCTGATGATGTACTTGACTATTCACATATTTTCAGTAATTGTGAAGAGGGGTAAATTTAGCTTTCTGGAAGCATGATCAGAAATTAAATCCCCAGCATTTTAGTCACCTTTTGCATAGTCTGCTGACATGTAATTCTTACACAGCCCTGGCTATCCAGGTAATATGCTTCGGGGAGGTTTTTGATGGAGTTTCATCTTGTAAGGATTCAGCCCCACTTAAGAAAACTATGGGTTGTGTCCTGCACTCTGCTCAGCAAATGGTGGCATATTTTTCCAGCACAAGGAGTTTCCTCCAGTGCAACAAGAACCTCCGTGTGCCAGAGGAATGGACTACTTTGCACTGAACGCAGTGGTTGAGTACAGCCTGTCAGAGCTTTAACTCAAATAATGTATCAGAATTAGTTCATTGATCTGAATAGGTGAGGGAAAAAACAACCAAAATGATCAAATGGTTTAAAAAAACCCTGCAGTATGTGAGTCTTCTTAGTTCAGAAAGTCTAGCACTGATCCAAAAATTATTTTTGAACTGTTCTGTCTGGAAATAGGAACAGGCAGGTTGTGGAGCATGGAGTTTAATTAAACCACACCTACCCCACTCACCTTTTCATTGATTCCATTGCTACTTATTGAAATGATCCTGCTGGCAATGGTGATCACAAACTACGGCCGAGGACAGACTGGCAATCTGAAGCGGGGCAGGCACGCTTCGCAAACGGAGGAAAGGAGCCCGTTCAGACATGCGCATCTGCCCGTCGGCTCCGTTGCGTACTTACCCGTCTCCCAGCCGCTTTCCTTCCGCTTTACCCGGACACCAGTTTTTCCCGGTGTTCAGGGGCCTTCCTCCGCATGCCTCCCGCTTCCAAACAGTGTGAACTGGAAGAAGCGGGAGGCATCCGGAGGAAGTGTGAACGCACCGGCAAAAAGTTTTGCGCATTTGCGCATATGCGCATATGCAATATGCGCATATCTAATATGCGCATATGCGCATTTGCGCATATGCGCATATGCGAAAAACATCAAAGGAAAACAAAAAAAGTGCAGCGGCCGGCGCGAGCCGTGCGGGCTGGCTACGCGCCAGTGTGAACCCTCCGTGGGCAGTCTGAACGCTCCGTATCGCCGCTGATCCGCATTGCTCTGGCCAGTGTGAACGGCCAGCTCCGTGAGTTTTTTCCCCCGCTCCAGTTCCCTCCGCTTTGCCTCCGCTTCAGATTGCCAGTCTGTCTTCGGCCTACTACTGCTGGATGCCTTTCAAAAATCTGCTTTAATTACAAGATTCCAGAGTAGAAGCAGAAAGCAGTTCTTCCTGGCTTCACTGTGCTGTGGTTTCAAACAGCATCCCATTGCTAGGTATATGAGATCATCATTAAGTTGCTTTGGAATGAGGGCAGTAAGCCATGGTATCTGTCCTTGCTCTGGCCTTTATCATTAAAGAGAAAAAACGGTGTCTGGTAGCTGTGGGGGGAATGCAACTGCCACAGCCAAGTGGAGTGAGCATTTCAGCCCTATTTACTAGCCTCCCTCCTCAAATCTTCATGTTTGCCCTATGCATCATAGTCTGTCTACATGGTGGCAAAAGTTTTGGTGAACTTCAGCTCAGCACTAGAACAAATAAGGACGTTGGAGACCTTCATAGAGGTTTGTAAAAACATGTGCAGTGTGGAGCAAGTGGATGAGAGAAAGTTCTGCCTCTCTACAGCAACAGTAGAGCACAGGGCCATTCAGCGAAATTCCTTACAGTAGATTCAGGATGGACAAGAGAGTGATTCTTTCCACAGTCCATGGTTAACTTTTGCATTCATTGTTTCAAGATGTGATGGCTGCTGGCTTGAGTGATTTTAAAGGGGGCTTAGACAAATGGATGGAAGGAGGGAGTTTGCTATGATGGTTAAGGGGGACACGGTTAAAGGCAGGTCGTTTACCCCTAAAATTTACTTTTGGAGCAGAGTTGTTGGAGTTTTCTTGTTCTGGGTTGATTTGCACAGAAGGAAGCAAGCAGGGAGTTCTGCATCAGAACATCTGAAATGCAATTATGAGAAGGACTGAGCACCATAAAAAATAAGGAAGGCAGTGGAAATTATGTGGATATTCTTCATCTGAAAATCTGTGTTAACACAAAAACTCAGTATCTGAGGTCTGAGGTAATAAGGAATTTTTGGGTGCACGTAAGGGAGCACTCTGGATGTTGAATTCAGCCTAATTAATTCCAAGACATCAGGTAACGTACCCCAAGAAACTATTAATTAGACTTGTATACGTGGGCACAAACATACACCCCATTATGCTAATTCATTAGCTCAAATTTGCTTTATTAACACTGTTACTCCCATGTGCATGAGTATGCCATGGTGTAGGCCATGAGTGCCTGTCTCTCTTGTACAATCCCTCCCCCCACCTATACCTTTCTCAGGCACACAGGGGCTTTTAGGTGTTGCGGTAGTACCAATGTGTTCTGGGGTATTTCTTGGGGCTAGAGAAACAGCATGAATCAGAACCCACATATTGCTCCATAGAGGAACACATAGGATTGGTTCATTGAGGCTCTTTAACATGGAAGCCCTGCTAAGACAGAGCCACAGTTTGACTCATGTTTAAAGATTCTATACTTCTGGGTGCTCGGTATTTTTAGTATGTGAACAGGGTTTTTAAAAGTGAAAATATCTATGTTTCCCCCCTCACAATAACAGCTAATGGGATTTTTCTACAATTTGCCAGAAATATTCATTTCCAGGCAGAGAGCAGGCATGGACAATTTCACACTTAACGATGAACATTTCAGAAAGTTCGGAGTGCTGGAAAAGGAAGTGTTATACTGAAAATTACAGCTGGCACTATTTTCTATCAATCAATATTCATTTGAACAGTTAGCTGTTGATCTAAGGGAGTAAATGCCATCCTGTCAGAAGGGAGGGCCTTCCTTACTTTTGAAGAGAATGACTTCTTTGTCTGATACATGTATATAATTATTCTGCTGTGTGTTCAAGTGGATTTTTAGCACAATAGATCCTTACCTACTTATGCACACAGCAGACATGCTGAGCGTGAAAATCCGTTAAACATAATACGCATGACTGCTGGTGTTAAGGAAGAAAGAAGCATTTTCATTTGTACTTGATGGCTGTCATTATTGTTACCTATCTCTCTCTCTTCAGATTTGCAGCCCAATCCAAAAATGGTCCCACTTGTGCATAGAACTGCATGCTTGTAAGATCAGAGCTGCAACGTCTCCTAGGATACTTTGATTTAAATGGATGTTGTTCAAGAATGCCCATATATATAAAAACTTAAGATCCCTTGCTAGTAGTGTAAGTTTCTATACAAATGTTGGGGATGAAAGAAGCCCAAGAAGTTGGATACTGGAAGGACTGAACCATTTTGCCCCTTGATTATCAGAGTCAAGAGAGGAGGAGGGAACTTCTTAGAGCAGTGAGACTAGTAAGACACCATCTCTCCTGCAAAGTTTGTTGAGCTGATCTTTTAACAAATACTGTCTGTAGGATTGGCCTCTAGGTGTGAGACTTTTGCAACTTGTACTTTTAACCGTTATGTTACCCTGTTGCAACAAAGGGCTGAATTCATGCAGGGTATACAGTGTGCTCAGTTCAGATGTGCAGCCCCCACAATATACAAGCGAGATTTCTAGAACAAATATATACCTAGTCATCAACATTCCTTGTTTCAGTCCACCCCGTATAGCTTCATATTTTCCTCTGACAATTAATTTATCCTTTGTGCACACAGAGGATTAGTCTGTCAGGAAATTTGTTTCTGCAGCCTACCTTGTTTGTAGTTCAAGCGCTACCAGTTTCCTTTTATGTTGGAAATTAGTTGTCTAAAACTTTGCAAGATGGTCAAAATTAAAAACCACCAGAAAATATTGTGAGCAGAATTTATTTTTGCAGCCTGTCTTGCCGGCGGCTGGATTCCAAAAAAAGCAGCCTGGATGCATGCATGCCAGTGCAACCAGGATTTTAACAGTGTCAATAATCTTTGCTCATCATACTTTTCTTCCCCCCCCCCTTCCCCCCTCAAAAGAAATCTGTGTCAGTGTATTCATGCAGATTTACTAGCATACAGACTGCTAACAAAGCAAATGCTTCATGTATTCTGGCTTCCCACTTGGATTCTTGTTTGATTTACCCCTGACAAATGAAACCCTGTTCCTCTCGTCAGTGAATTAGCCGCTTGTGAATACCATCTCTGATGCTTTGGTGTCTAAAGTGGGAAGAATTAAAATAATGAAAAAGCAAGTCACTTTTCACAATCACTTTTTATTCCTTATATTTTCCTGTTCTACTGCTATTTGTTATTCTGTGAACCAAGCTTCTGTAACAATGATTTATTTTTACCTTTATATTTTTACCACACACACACATTAATATAGATTAAGGCTCCATCATTCTTCTCCTTTAACTGCTAACAATATGAAAATCACTTGCTCCTTTTTTTTCTTCTTGGGAGAAGGGGGAGCCTTGGAGGGAAGAAGTAACGTACAAGCAGATGTGCTGCTAGATCTACAGGCTTCTGCCAACCATATGGCATCTTAAAGAAAGATGGTTGGAGCGTCTGGATTAGCAAAGGGTTGGGATGGAAAGCCATGTGTCGTGTTGGTACAGGCAGTTGTTTTAGCTCTCTCTAAAAGGCTTCAGGAGATTGTGTAATGGAACAAATGGTACTGCAAGCCTAGTAACAGCCTTACCGCTGCTGGAGAGGCAATTGGCCCCCAGGCACCTACTGCTTCAGCTTCTCCTTCTCTCCCCCCCCCCTCCCCTTTTTATTTATGTATTCTTTTTTAATGTGTTGGAAATGCCATGAGCTGAATTCCGAACTCTTTTTAATGACAATGCAATAAGCTGCTGAGGCATTTCCCCCTTGCTTAGCCTCTTCTTTCTTTACTTCCATCCCCAGAAAACCTATGATCAGCTTTACATGAAGCTATTTGGTCAGTTTGGTAGATTTCTACACACTGTTTAGTAAATGTATCTTATCGCGATGGCTGCAGCCAACGTTTGAGAAGGGAGGCTATCCTCTGTGTGTTTCTTTTTTTTAATGAAAAATATAGCATTTAAGCACTCCTATTTAACAGGGTTTATTAAAAACTTTGGTTTTGCTCCAAAGCATTCTGAATCCTACTCAGATTATATAATTAAAGTCAGTTATTTCTAGGGTTACAGAACGGACCATATTAATTGGATTTATGATACTTCATAGAAATCTGCCATAGCTCACTTCCTTGGCCATGAAAATTGCTGGATTTTTAGATGAAGAATGTTCAGAATGATAAATAACTGTTTTTACTGTATATATTCTGTGAATCCATAAAAAGTAATTTAGTGATACTCTTTTGGACATCCAAATATCTTCTTCGTGGTCTCTGTGCATCACACCTCTGGGATATAGTGCGCCTGCGCCGATCCCGATCGGTAAACTTCAAAGCCCAACGGATTTTCGCACCAACTCCCCGGTCGCGCGCCAACTCCACTGCGCATGACCGGGGAGGGGCACGAGGATCCCGCCAGTTCTCTTCTGACCGCTGCGTCGTGAGGATCACCTCTCCCTTTGCTCCAGTCGGTAGTTAACCTTTTTTCTCTGTAGAAAGCCTTTCGGACTGTTTTTTCTCCCTTAACTGACTACGGACTGTTTCTTGGACTAGCCTTCGGAAATCCTCTTCATTTCCTCGCTTTTTTCTCTGACGGGACCCCCTGCTCGGCCTATGGCCCAGCGGTGGGGCTTCTTTAAACGCTGCCTGAACTGTGGAAGTAAAATCGCTCCTCCAGACAAACACTCGCTTTGTCTGCTGTGCCTGGGAGAATCCCACCGCGTGGACTCCTGTTCAAGCTGCGCAGCTTTCTCCAAGCAGACCCGCAAGAACCGTGCGGCAAGGCTCAGAGTAGCTCTACTGGAGTCGGCTTTATCACCGAAAATGTCGACGACCGATGCTCCGGGACCGTCTACATCGGCACCGACGGGACCGACGGCGTCTCCAGTACCGAGTGCCACCGGTACCGAAAGGTCGGCACCGAAAAGACCCCTCCCGCTGCCACACACTCCTGCAAAGAAATGCAGAGAGGGCAAGGAGGTTAAGGGCAAGCTGAAGCACAAAAAGACTCCAAGTGCTTCGTCGAAGCGCTCCGCGCCCGACATGACCCAGTCTGAATCCCCACAGCTTGACCCTTCAGGACGCGCCCGCTCCCGGGGTAGTTCCACCTCCCCGATGGCGCGACCCATCCAACTTACCGATTCAGAACTGGACATTGAAATGACCCAGGTGCCTCGGAGTAGCCCCGACATCGAGCCCGAACCATCTCCGACACCGAGAGACGAAAGGGACTGGCGCATGCCACCGGACTCGATACCATGGGATGTCCGTCAGTGGCGATACCTGTACGGCTCCGCCTACCCTCCACCACCACAATGGTACCCACTGGAGTGGGACTGCCAATCCGTCTCATCTAGGGTCTCCCGACACCGAGAACCTTCGATACCGAGGCACACACCGATGCCGAAACAGCTTATCGAGGCCGGTATTGACAGCTCTACCCGACATTAATCTTTCCCCCGCTCATCAGGATCCATCGGCCCCTATGTCTCCTGAGCTCTCCGACCAACCGGCACCGGGCTCTTCCGCTTCCTCAGCCTCCGATGACGAATCGCCTACTCATCCGTCGCCATCTCCCGACGTTGCAGACAATCTTCCAATCTCTCCGTCAGAAGACGTAAAATCTTATGGAGAGCTCATCAAAAGGATGGCACACTCCTTAGCGCTAGCCACGGTCCAACCGACTCCTACCGCTACCGATGCCATCTTCGACATCGTACAGATGGACACTTCCACGGCGGTGGCCCTCCCACTCATATCGGTGCTCATGAGCACCGCTAAGGAATCCTGGAACCATCCCTCTTCCACCCCTATATCCAGTAAAAGACTGGACCATATGTACAGGCTCCAGGAGCCGGGTGCAGAATTTCTTTTCATACACCCCAAACCTAATTCGGTTGTGGTAACCCCATCAGCTAGAGGTCATAGTGGCCATTCCTCCCCCCTTGACAAAGAAGGTCGGAAACTGGACTCCTTCGGGAGACGTTTTTATTCAGCTGGTGCTTTGGGCGTAAAAACAGCTAATTACAGAGCCTGCATGAGCAGGTATCAATATTCCCTATGGGAACAGATGACACCACTTCTGGCTCATCTACCAGAAGATAAACAATGGATGGCTAGGAAAATCCAAAAAGAAGGCATGGTCCTGGCCAAGCATCAACTTAATGCGTCCAAACATGTTGCGGATGTCACTTCAAAAACGCTCACATCTGCCGTCTCCCTCAGACGCCATGCCTGGCTCCGATCTACGTCCTTGCCACAGGACACGAAATCTCTGGTGGAAGATCTTCCCTTCGAAGGTGATGGTTTGTTCAGCTCCACTACGGACACGGTCCTACATGAGTTGGACAAAAGCATAAAAACATCTCGTAACTTGGGTGTATCCCAACCAAGACAGCAGAAGCAGAAAACTTGGCAGAGGTCTTGGTCCAAAAAGCAGCCACAAAGGTCCCCCTCTGAACCCCAGTGGCAGAGACCTTCACCCTCCTCCTACCAACAGAAACCGTATACTCACAAGCCACGGTTCCCGCCTACCTCTGCTTCTAAGTCCAAACCTCCAAGGCCAACTAAACAGGGACTTTGACTTAAGTGCCAGACCCAGCCCCCCCACTCGTCTATCACCCTTCCTACATGCATGGCAGAGCATAACGTCAGACAAATCGGCCCTCTCGGTTGTAGCGGATGGATACCGGATAGAATTCTTCCAGATACCAAAGAACTCCTACTTCGTAACCACCCCCCCCCTCAGACACTCTGTCATCAGAGGTCGAAACCCTCCTGTCCAAAGACGCAATAGAGCAGGTACCTGTCAACCACCATCAGCAGGGGTTCTACTCCCACTATTTCACGGTACCGAAAAAGGATGGAGGACTACGTCCTATTCTCGATCTTCGGAACCTCAATGCATTCATTACGTACAAGAAGTTCCGTATGACTACCTTGCAAACCATCCTACCTCTCTTAGAAGCCGACACTTGGATGGTGACACTGGATTTGAAAGACACATATTTCCATGTGACAATACATCTGTCCCACAGACCATTCCTCCGTTTTGCGGTCGGCTCGCATCACTTCCATACAAGGCTTTACCCTTCAGCCTCTCCACGGCCCCACGTGTTTTCATGAAGCTTATGGCAGTAGTAGCAGCCCATCTCAGACTTCAAGGTCTACAGCTTTACCCGTATCTAGACGACTGGCTCCTAGTCGCTCCATCCAAGACAACCTTGCAGGATCACATTACCAAAACCCTTCATACTCTAGAATCACTAGGGTTAACGATAAATCTAAAAAAGTCAATGCTCACCCCTTCCAGACGAGTGCAATTTATAGGGGCCGTCCTGGACTCCCTGCAATGCAGGGCCTTTCTGCCCACCAACAGAGCAGTGGACATAGTCTCTCTCCTCCTGTCCATCCGGAAAGCGTGGAAGGCTACAGCCAGACAACTACTCCGCCTGTTAGGATTGATGGCCGCTACCACAGCAGTGATACCCTTTGCCAAATTGAGAATGAGACCATTGCAACTTTGGTTTCTGCGACGTTTCCGTCCCAACCTTCACTCCCTCTCCAAGTACTTCCAACTCTCCGATCAGATCATAGACACGCTGACATGGTGGCTTGTACCCCAGAACTTGCATTCAGGTGCACCTTTCCGGCTTCCTCCCCCTTCGGCTACCATCATCACGGACGCCTCTCTATGGGGATGGGGAGCCCATCTGGATGGTGTGGGTGTGGGCGGCAAATGGAGTTTGGCAGTGGCCCACAACCACATCAATTTTCTGGAATTATTGGCGGTCCTCTATGTGGTGCGATCCTTCCGCCTATCCCTGTCGGGGAAGACCGTGGCAGTTTTAACAGACAACACGACCACGATGTACTACATAAATCGACAGGGCGGGACGGTCTCCCGCGGACTTTGCCGCCTAGCGATCCAACTATGGGACGAGTGTCAGTCCCTCAACATACACCTCATGGCAACTCACCTACCCGGACTCCTAAACTCCCAAGCAGACTTTCTGAGCAGGGGAGGAGCATCATTTCATGAGTGGGAACTAAACCCCCTCTACCTGACCCCGATCTTCAATCACTGGGGACACCCTCCAATCGATGTATTCGCCTCTCGCGAGAACAGGAAATGCCATCTTTTTTGTTCCAGGGCCGGCTCGGATGTGACCTCCCTGGGAGACGGCCTTCTTTTCCAATCGTTGGGGAAGAACCTGTACATGTTCCCCCCGATCCCCCTGATACCACGAGTGGTTCACAAGTTGATGACAGAACGGCCACGGGCGATTCTCATCACACCATGGTGGCCGCGGCAACCTTGGTTTGCCACACTTCTCCACCTCTCCCTGGGAGTTTACCTCCATCTTCCGGCGGAACCGGACCTCCTTTGGATGTGCAAGGGCCAAGTGCTACACCACAACGTGCCCGAACTGAAGCTGACAGCTTGGCTACTCCAACCACAGGAGTGAACTCACGTATTGCTCACGTCCTTTTAAACTCCCGTAAAATTTCCACACTTCGTTCTTATGCGACAAAATGGAACAAATTTCTAGCTTTCCTAGCCTCAGTGGGACGGCCGTCCATCCCTGCGGCCCTTCATGACATTTTTGGTTTTCTCCTGTCTTGTTCAGATAGAGGATTATGCCATTCATCTATTCGAGTTTATCTGTCAGCAATCTCAGTTAATCACCCTCAGATAGAGGGTCACACAGTATTTTCCCACCCGACTACAAAACAATTCCTTAAGGGAATGCGTCGACTCTACCCACCCACGCGGAACCCGGTTCCGGCATGGGACTTGCCCTTGGTGCTTGCCAAGTTAATGGGTAGACCTTTTGAACCTATGGCATCCTGTAGCCTACAACTCCTGTCATGGAAGGTTGCATTTTTAGTAGCCATCACATCTACAAGGCGTGTAAGTGAATTATCGGTGCTTCGCTGTGATGCACCGTACCTCGTTTTTCACCATGAGGCCGTCATGCTGGCTCCTGATGTGGCCTTCCTGCCCAAGATAGTTTCGGACTTTCACATAGGGGCAGACATCACGCTGCCTGTGTTCTTCCCTGACCCTCAGGACTCGATGCAGCGCAGTTTACATACGCTGGACGTTAAGAGAGCTCTTTCCTTTTATTTACACCGGACGAAACCGTTTCGTAAGTCTCCGGCTCTCTTTATCTCCTATGCCTTGCCCAGGCAGGGACAGAAACTCTCGTCTCAAAGACTTTCAAAATGGATAGTTGAGACGATAAAACTGGCTTATCTCTTAGCCAAAAAGCTGTTACCGGCGTCCCTCCGGGCACACTCCACTCGGGCTGTGGCTGCTTCCACGGCATTCCTCAAAGGCATCCCCCTGGGAGACATCTGCAATGCTGCAACGTGGGTGTCCCCTCACACGTTTGTGAGACATTACGCCCTAGATGTCCAGGTCCATCAACGTTCTGCAGTGGGCCGTGCGGTTCTGCAAGCAGCTCAGATGTGAGACCTCCAGCACCCACCTCCAGGTATGTGGTGTGTTTATTGCTCGCTATTCTCCCAGAGGTGTGATGCACAGAGACCACGAAGAAGATATACAGGTTGCTTACCTGTAATTGGAGATCTTCGAGTGGTCATCTGTGCATTCACACCACCCGCCCTCCTTCCCCTCTGCTTTCGGTCTCCCTTCTACCTATTTGGGTGGCTGATTGCAGCGGTCAGAAGGAACTGGCGGGATCCTCGTGCCCCTCCCCGGTCATGCGCAGTGGAGTTGGCGCGCGACCGGGGAGTTGGCGCGAAAATCCGTTGGGCTTTGAAGTTTACCGATCGGGATCGGCACAGGCACACTATATCCCAGAGGTGTGAATGCACAGATGACCACTCGAAGATCTCCAATTACAGGTAAGCAACCTGTATATCTCAGATGAAAAACACAATAGTTGTTACTTGAGAGCAATGGGGGTCAACTTTTTCCCTGAGTTTTTATCAAAGAGCTGATGTTGCTTATTTGTGTATATTCACAAACAGTAATGTTTGCTTTGTGAAACTTCCCTGCTTATTCCACCTTCCCTGTTTATTCTGGCATGGGAGCTGATGACCCTGAGTGGGCAGACTGTTGGTCAAATGCAATACATGAATGCCAACTGTAATGCTTAGTTACTGTTTTTAAAAGAACATCCTACAAGGACTTGTGGAAACTGGGCACAGGAGAAACAAACCCACTATTAATCTGAAACATCAACCTTTCCCCCCCCCCCTTTTTTTGTACTTGGAAACCAGGTGCAAAACAAGACCAGACAGGAGTCTTGTAGCCAGAACACTTCGACTTTGGCTGAAATGTGGTAAAGCTGTTATCCCTTTGGAGCAAACAGCTACTTTGTCCTATGAGATACATGTGAGTGCAATCTTGGAAATGATTGGCTCTCGTTAACTTGCAACTTGTGGGCAAAATCTGCAACTTGCAACTTGTGGGCAAAATTTATACAGATACATTCAATAAATAGTACTATGTATGCATTTTGCATTTGAGAATCAGTAACAACTGATATGGCCTTGAGACTTCTACCTTGTGATATAGCCAGGAGCTGCAGAAGAACTGCTCTGAGACGACCCTCCCATTTTTGTGCAAAGCAATGAAATTATACTGTAGAAGATTTTCTCCTTCTTCAAATTGATACTTGGGCTCTTTTATTTATCTAACACCAGACCCCTTTATTTTATCTTTACAATAGATCACAACATTAACTGTCTGTATATAAGTAATTCCTAATTAATGGATCCGCATGAATCAGTGGGTATCCCCCTGTGCTGTGCGAGTGCTGTGGGACCATGAGGTGGGGTGGGTCTTCACTAAAGATAAAGCTTTCATAGGTTGCCTAGAGAAACATTTGGATGCCATTTCCATTACCATTAAATGTTTTACAACACAGTCCTAAGCAAGTCTACTCAGAATCCTACTCAGATCTACTCAGTGGAGCTTAGGACAAGGAAAGTGTTCTTAAGATTACACTTTTAGAACATCATTAGATGGACAGGTGACTCAAGCTGCTTCTTTTTGCACTTCTGGGTAATGTCTGAATTCACGGATCTAATCATGAGTTATTTCCTCCTTTCTGTGTTGCCCAGAAAATGCAAAAAGTCAAGCAAGCAAGTCATTTTGGCATTTAATGTTAGCTGTTTCTCATAACAAAAGAAGGTGCTTTAGGGGGGGAAAACTATTTCTCAGTTTTTGTCTTGTAATGAAATTTATTGTGTCAGCCTCCTCTTACTTCCTCTTCCCTCCCTCCTAAAATTAATGGTTTTTAAAAGTTAGTCTCATTAAGATGTGTCTGCATCAGAGGGCAGATTGCACAAATCATAAATGAATGGCGTGCTCTACCCATCACAGCAGTCCTTTCAGTCTTCATCTAGAATTTGGCATCTTAGAGTTCCAGGACTGGATCCAAAGGAATTCTGCAATTTCACAAAATGTTAAATATTACTGGAACAGTTGTTGCTAAACTGCAGTGTTTTGAGAATGATTTTTTTAATGGAGGTATTGACCAACAAACTAACAGGTTTAGTGGAAGCTGATACATTTATCAACATGGTTTTCTAAATTTCTTGCAATGCCTGATGTCTCTTTGGGCCTCCCATACACTCTGCACATGCCATCATAAACTGACTAAAGAATTCTCTCTCCGTTCTGCGCAGCATGCTCAAACACCACATGCACTGTCTGCTACGTGTCACTTCTTATGAAGCTCATGCTGGGAGGCTCTTTTTAAAGGCAAAGTGTTTTTGAAGAAAAGTGTTCAGATCGGGCAGCTTGAAGCAGACAATCCTCCTAACTTCGTCCTGAATTAGCGTAGAGATTATTGTGCTTAGCTTCACGCAGGAAAGTCAAAATCGTGCTAGATCAGAGATGTGAAGAAGAGGTGGAAAAAGTTGGTAGGTAAGAAAAATAAATCCTATAATAAGTATGTGAAAACATTTTAAAAGGTCAACAAGTTTTTTAAAATTAAAAAAAAAAAAAGTAAAGGGGCTTATGACTAGGTTTTGGGTAAACGTAACTGTCTCATAGCCAAATCTGCCTCCCTTTCTTACCACATTTAAAGAATGTACACAAAAGGCTTTGATTAAAACAATTATGCTGCTGCTGTCCACAGCATGCCTCATGCCCCTGAGGTTTTTTGGTGTGTTTTTTTACCCCTAGTCGGACCCTTTCTTGGTATCCCCAAATTCCAAGACTTTTATGAGCCCACAGCACAATGGCTGTTTTAACCTCAGTTCCCTATCTGTAGTCTTTCTCAGAGAAGGAAGTTGTAAAGATAAATGGAGTCCTTTGTATGCTATGGCTGCAAACCTAAACACATTTGCTGAGGTAAACCCCACTGAGATCTGTGGGTCTTTCTTCTTTGCTTGCATATTTAGCATCATACTGTACAAGAGCTCTCTTAGACAGCAAGAGCTTAGTTTGAATTTTTTAGAGGGAAAATTGGCTTATGGTAGGAACTGAAACCTATAAAGATTAGCACTTCAAATCAAAGAACTTTAATTTTCATCAATGAAAATGTTGAAACAGTATGTGTTAATTTAAGTGTATTGTGTTGTTTGCATTCAGGATAGTAAAAGAACACAGCAAGTATGTTAAATTAATATTGGTACTCCTTTTCTTCTCACAGTAATTACTAAGAAAGGAAATATTAAAGATTAAGTATTTCCCAATATAATCCCTTGAAATTTTATCCCACTCTTTTAAAAAAATTATATTTAACGCTTTTTAGTGTTATATAAAAACCAGTTTGGTGTAATGGTTAAGTGTGCAGACTCTAATCTGGGAGAACTGGGTTTGATTCCCCACTCCTCCACTTGTACCTGGCTGGATGACCTTGGGCAAGCCACAGCTCGGTACCAACTGTTCTTGAAAAGAGCAGTTTCTGTCAGAGCTCTCTCAGCCCCACCTACCTCACAGGGGGTGTCTGATGTGGGGAGGGGAAGGGAAAGGAGTTTGTAAGCTGCTTTGAGTCTCCAAGTGAAGGATGGGGTATAAATCCAATCTCTTCTTTTTCTCTATTTATATAAAGATAACTATAAAACTACAATCAAGAAGTAGAAATGTGACAGTATGTCACATGAACACATGAAGTTGCCTTATACTGAATCAGACTATTTGTTCATCTTGGTCAGTATTGTATTCTCTGACTGGCAGTGGCTTTCCAGGATCTCCAGCTGAGGTCTTTCACATCAGCTACTGGATATGCCAGGGATGAACCTGGGAACTTTCACATGACATGCAGATGTCCTACCACTGAGCCATGGCTCCTCCCCTGAACTATAGCCCCTTCCCCATGATCCAGAAACCCTACTTTTTATTAAACACACATTTCATGCTGTTTATAAATAAGTGTGTTCAGGGAGAAGCTGTGTGGGTCCAGCACTTTCCTGTAAAGCCTGTTGCCTCTGAGAAACCATACAGGTTAGGATGTTTTACCCAGGGCATGTCTTTACTTTTTCCAAAGTACTTTTGATACTCTCCATCTAGGGTTAGCAACCTCTGGATGGGGTCTGGAGTTTTCCCAGAATAACAACTGATTTCCAGGCTACAGAGGAGGAAACAGCAACTTTGGGAGGTGGACTCTAGGCATCATCTCCCCACCAAGGTCTCCCCCCTCCCCAAAATACACCCTCCCCAGGCCCCCCAAACTTCAGAAAATTTCCAACTCAGGTTGGCAGCACTATCTCCACCTCTTCCATGCTCCTCAGTTTTTCCACCAAGTCTATTCTTCTCCTGTCTCTAGAGGGTGGGGAATAGGTGCAGACAGAAAACAGTCATTGTTATATTTTGGGTGAGGGGATACACAAAACAAAGTAGAAAACTTTACTATATTTTGTTGTGTTTTCTGTGTACAATAGACCCTGGAGCTAAAGACAATGGTAGAAAGGACTGTACAGAATATTCCTTTTCTGTGATGTATGGGGGTGTTTGCAAACCGAAGAATAGCAGAGAGGCGTGCATCTGGCTAACAGTCTAATTGAACTGAAGTAATTGGATTTAAGTTGACATGCGGCCTGATCTTATGAATGTTTCCTCAGAAGTAAGTCCCACTGTGTACAATGGAGATTACTGGTTTGTGATTATGCATAGGATCACAGCCTCAGTTCCATTCTACTTATAGAGATTACATCAGCTCATCAGTTCAGTCATGTTAACTGAGTTGTGCATTGGGTTGCCTTAACATAGAACTGTTTCACATTTGCATTGTCTTCCCTAAATGACTAGGAGCTCAGCGTGTGACTTGATGCCACTGAAATCAAAAACAACATTTGAGAAGATGAGGGATGATACTAAAGTTTTTGTATGTAGTGGTTGAAAATGAAGAGCATGTATATGTGAATCATCTCATAAGCCACATATTGTGTGGCTCCTGGCAGGGCAGCTGGGGAAGTGAAGGGGAGGCATACTTTTTCTCCCTCCCTTCTTCTTTTCCCCTCCCTCCCTCCCTCCCTCCCTCCCATCTATTTGCTTTCTTTGTTTTTCTCTCTCTCTCTTTCCACCTCTTTCATTCTTTCTTTCCATCTCCCTCTCTTTCTCTCTCTTAGACAAATAAATATCATTAATAAACAAATAAATATCAGTGCACAAATAAATATCATTATCAATACTGTTTTTACCCCTCTTTGTTTTTATTTTTGGCAATCCCATTTAATGTTAATAAAAAGCAAAATTGCATTTATTTTTTTTATTTTTTTTAAAGTGTTATATTTGTTCATGTCTTGTGGCTCTCAAACATTTGACATTTATTCTGTGTGGCTCTTATGCTGAGCAAGTTTGGCCACCCTTGTCATAACCCTTTGTGAATAAGTAGTGGTAAATCTGTTAGACAGCTGACTACCCACACTTTTCATCTCTACTACCACCAGGATCTCTAGGAGAACTAATCCTTTACTCAGCTGATTGCTAACCTCACACACGTAAGCTGCAATACCTCTCCAATAACAGAAGGCATTTTTGTTAGTGGAGTGGAACTTCCTTGCCTTCCCCTGAGGGGACCCCCCAGGAGCATCACAAGGAGCAAATATGAGGTCTGTAGCCAGAGGAGGAAATCAGCAAATCAATCATTACACTTGCAGTTTGCTGTAGAGCAGTGGTTCTGAACTGTGGGTTGGTAGTCAGAATCGGTAGTATCAAAAAGTGGAACCACGGGACAAGATTCCAGGGGCCCAGTTCCAAAGTTCAACTCCAAGAGAGCCCAAGAAGCTTACCAAGTCATGTGATTTGTTTTCACAGGGTGTTTGAGTTGAATTTGGATGGTGTGAAACTCTCCTACAGGTTCTGGGCCATATTATGGATGTAGCAGTTCAGTAAAGATTGTAGCACTATAGCCTTCACTGAAGTGTGGGTGAGCCCTGCCAGACTCCCGATAGTAACTTTAATTAGTGGCTGTGGTGGTGGGCTGGCTCTGGCCATCTTTACTGGAAACAAGAAGGTGAGAGTCATTGTCTGTGTGGATTGCACCCTTGTGGGCAGCACCGTGAGACACCAATACCCTGAGGTATGACAGTCCTGTCTGCAGCTCCAAACAAACATTACAGTCAAGTGAAAATTTGCAGTGTATTTTTAACAGACACTTCAAAAGTAATGCCACAGGGAGTTGAATGCTGTGAGCCCAACCACTGCATCACAGTTCTGAACCACCCACATGGCAGTTCAACATGTACATTTTTTTTTGTATGGCAGAACAAACATTCCACCAGCCGTTCCATATTGTTTAAAAATAGTTAATGAGATTCCAGGCCTATTGAAGAATGTGGAAGTTACCTCACTGTGCAGAAACCTCCCATGGATCCTGATACCCAGATTACATTTGATACTTTCTGCCCTCTCTGGCCCAGTAAGGAAAGAGCCTGCCCAGCAAAACAGGAGGTTGGTAACAGAAGCTGATCAAAAATCATTTGCTGTATTGTATTCAGTCACCCAATACTAAAAAGAAATTTGCTGCTGTGGAAAAGAACTTTGATGAAAAGGGTCTGGGTGGCCAGTCTGCATGGCTCTACTAGGGATGATGCCCGTGGTCTAAAAGCAGCGAGGAGTGAGACAGGAGCCTAGCTGTGGGGAGAGACTCGACTCAGGCTGCTTTAGGCTTTGAAATGGGAGGGGGAGTTGAGTAAGTTTCTCCTTGGGGCAGCTAATTTCTTACTGCCAAAAGTGGCTTCAAAGCTGGAATGTTTCCTGGAGTTCCTGTGTCTTCATACTAATTTCACTTCTGCCCTGAGCCAGACACATTTATAAATCAGTAATTGCTATTGCGTTATTGCACTCTAATGTTCTGTAAGACGTGTTGCCATGACTGATAAATGCCAAACTGTCATTTTTAAAAGTCTCTAGCTCCATCCATTGTGAGGTTATAAGAGGAAGCAGAATGGATATTTATTTGTTTATACTGCCCATTCCCCAGTAGGGCTCAGGGCGGTGCACAACAAAACCAAAATCATATCATACCGTTTAAAACAAAAATCACAATGGAATTCCATAATAGCAGTACAGTTTAAAAAACAGATGGCGATCAAAGTTCCAATTGTGCTACCACCTTGTGGGGGTGGGGGTGAGAATGCTGGCCGGATGGACAGCATCACCGTCCTCAAGTAAACGTCTGGTGGAACATCTCAGCCTTGCAAGCCCTGCAGAACTGTAGTAAGTCCTGCAGGGCATGGATGTTATTTGGCAGAGAGTTCCACTAGGTCGGGGCCAGAGCACTAAAAGCTCTGGCCCTAGTTGAGGACAGCCGGATTTCTCCCAGGCCTCGGGACCACAAGCAAGTTCTTATCAGCTGAGTGTAATGCTCTCCGAGAGGTATACTGGGAGAGGCAGTCCCAAAGATATGCAGGTCCCAGACCGTTAAGGGCCTTAAAGGTAAGCACCAAATCCTTGAACCTGATCCAGTGCTCTACTAATAACCAGTGCAGCTCACACAGCACAAGCTGAATATGTGCTAGTCACAGAGTAAGGATATATGGGAGCAGAATGGATATATATCCTCAGCTCACATGGAGCTGTTTTTACTTGGCAGCATTGTTAGGCAGAGAGGAAGTTAATTCTTAGAGGCAGAGAGGGAAGGGAACTGGAAGTCATTCCTCAGTACTATGAAGAGTGTTGGTGCTTTGCCCCCCGAACCGGCAAGAAAGAGACAGACACCAAAGTTTTGGGTTTGAACAAGGGCCACTTTTATTAATTAATTCTGTATTCATTCATTATGGCGAGGGGTTGGGTCTTGCGTACCAGATAGGTGTCCATATTCCTGACCACCTTCTTATGATATTGGGCGATGCACCTGCCCTGATCTTGAGCCTTTTTACCAAGACTCTTGACCAGCAGCCCGGCACTTGTAGCTGATATACCCGGTCAACCACCCTGAGGCCCCAAAGCCTGCTAGGATAGCCAAACCAGGTTGTTCTCAAGCAGGACCTCCTTTCCCATTCCCGAGCCACAAGGCTCGATAGCCGTTCTGGGATACCTGCTTAATTATCATAATAATGCTTAGGTGCTCACTGTTTTTATTTTCTGGTCGCTCTACCCCGCCACAGCAAAGGCCACGCCTCTGTTTAGGCCTTCGCCCCCATCAAGCGATCCAGGGCCAAGAGCACCCCTCGCCTTAAATCAGCAAGGAAAATATCATTGCCCTTGTCCAAAAGGTGCACCTCATCATCCCTGTACAGATCCGGTAGCTCCACCCATATTCCAGGGTGTGGTAGGAAGAGGCCCAAGCCACTCTCCATGGCTACACACAGCTGCCTGTTAGCCTTTCTCCGTGCCCTATCCAAGCTCCTCGGGTCCCCCAGACCCCGCCACACCTGCCTTGGCAGCATAGCCGACCAAACGATCAGCACCCCGGGCCAGCGGCCCGCAATCACAGCCATGTCAGCCTTCACTTGCAAGATCAGCGCGACTCCTTTCATGAGTCCCAAGTCGTTCCCGTCCAGGTGGACCACCAACACATCTGGGGGAGGCCCACGCCATTCCCCAAACAAGAGTGGTAGCAGTGCAGGCCAGCGCATGCCTCTGTGGCCCAGCCACTCAACCTCTGCACGCTCACTGCACCCCAACTGGGACCCGATAGGTGTTCGCCTGGCCCGGTGGGCCACCCAAAAACCATGCTGTGTCCACACACAAGCACATGCCTCCTGCTTTGGTAGTCAACTGGACCTGGGCCCAACCCCGAGTTCTGTCCCCTGCCATTTGCCATCACTGGAACAAACAGCCCCATCGCCCTTCCACCACCTGGAACACAGTGGATCACAAAGAACATGTTAGAACAGGTGGCCATGCGCCCGCCCCCAAGGACGTAATGCAGACTAGCCACCATGCAAATACAGGCCTGCTGTAAAACCACCAACGTGCAAGGCCCGGAGGCCATACCGGCACCCGCCCCTACAGATGTAGCGCCAACCCTTCAAATCAAACACGGGCGAACATATGATTTATAACGTGCAGACCTCCACCGCCCCAACTTCTGAATGGCTTGCGGTTGATAACCCAAGGTCGCAGCTGTAGATGCCGCACCGATTCTGAACGAGTGGGTACCAAAACGGTAGCCTCCCAGACCAAGCGCATCCAACGCCCGCTTAGTCACCGCCCAGAATTGATATTTGGTTAAGGGAGAGCCATCTTTATGCAAAAAAAGAAAACCTTGTGTTTCCCCTTGCAGTATTAAATAGGATTGAACTGCCGCCAGCGGGCACAGGTCCTGCTCTGAGCACCTGCCCAGGGACACCCGCGCTCCCCGCCATCCTTAGTCCGTCTTTGACCATCTCACTGTGATATGCAGTGTCTCCTGGGTCACCTGAACGTTCCGGAAGGACAGCGCCCTCTCAGACCTATCGTTACGTGAGCGGGCCACCAACTCACTGATCCTAAGGGCCCCGAAGAAAGCTACCAAGGTAGCAGCGTGGAACAAAGCTTCTTCAAAGGCATCTGTGCATAAGGATGCCCACTGAAGCTTCAAACCCTTTAAAATGGTTGGGGTGACTGGTGCCCTGTCGTCCACTGGTGTGCCTTCTTCCCTGGTCCACCCCTCTAGCATCTTCCTAATTCTAAAATCATTGGAGTTATCCTCGAAACCCCCAGCTTTGCTAGCAAAAGCAAGTGCCGAGAGTTTCCCCCGAATGGTACGGACCGACAGCCCCTTACCTTTGAGGTACACACAAAACTGCTGGAAGTTGGACACCAGGATAGGCCAGCAGTGTTGGAGACCCACCTGACTCCTAAATGCCACAAATTCCCGTCCTGCCCTCATATAGGAACGACGAGTGCTACGGGCCAGGGCTAATCCCATTGCCCTGTCCGCTTTGGCCCTCCAATGTCCCATAGGCATTCGGGCATCCTTACTGGGAGCAGATCCGCATCCGGGGCCAACTGGCGAAATTTCTCCATCTGTTTCCGAGACAGAGCGTCCGCGATTCCATTACTAACCCCCGGTACATGCCTAGCCTTGAACAGAATATTAAATTGGAGGCACTGCAAGGTAAATGCCCGCACAAGGGCCATTACCCGTGGCGATCTAGATGTTAGGGAGTTGATGACCTGAACGGCAGCCATGTTATCACACCAAAAATGCACCGTGTGGTTAGCTAATGCCTCAGCCCAGATATGGACTGCCACTACAATGGGGAAGAATTCCAAAAAGGTCATATCCCGTGTCCAACCCGCTGAGATCCAACTAGCTGGCCAGTCCTCCGCGCACCACTGCTTCCTGAAGTAGACGCCGAAGCCTAAAGAGCCCGCCACATCCGAGGTGACCTGAAGCTCTGCTTCCAGCCGCAGGTCAGCCCTCCAGAAGGAAATCCCATTGTAAGAGGCCAGAAATTTACTCCATAGCACCAGGTCCTCCCGCATTCCCTGGGTAATGCGTGTACGGTGATTGGGAAGCCTCAACCCCACCGTCGAATCGGACAGGCGGCGCAGAAAAGCGCACCCTGGTGCCACGACCCGGCATGCAAAATTGAGGTGCCCAATCAGCTATTGCAACTCCCAAAGCGTAACCTTGGACTTCCCTTCCAGCCCTTTCAGTAAACCCAACAAATTCACCACTTTCTCACGCAGTAGCCGAGAAACCTGCTGCACTGTGTCTAACTCGATGCCTAAGAAATTCAGTACCACAATAGGTCCTTCAGTCTTCTCACCCGCCAGCGGCACTCCCAGCTCCGTGGTTAAACCCTCAAAGCTATGCAGCAGATGCCGGCACGCCCCAGACCCTGCTGGCCCTGCAAACAAAAAGTCATCCAGATAATGGGCAGTGGAGTGGAGGCCCGTGTGTGCCCGCAGCGCCCACTCCAGGAAGGTGCTAAACCGCTCGAATGGGGCACAGGATACCAAGCAACCCATAGGGAGGGCCCTATCCATATAGTATTGCCCCTCAAAAGAAAATCCCAGGAGGACGAAGTCCTCCGGATGTACCGGGAGTAGGCGGAAGGCTGACTTGATGTCACACTTGGCCATCTCCGCCCCATGGCCGCATCTCCTAACCATGCCAACAGCCTCATCGAAAGATGTATACCTGACCGAGCACAGCTCCTCCAGTATCCCGTCATTCACCGAGCTACCCTGGGGTAGGATAGATGGTGAATACGGCGATACTCCCCCGGCGCCTTCTTCGGAACCACACCCAATGGTGATACCCGAAGGTTCGGCACCAGGGGTGAGGGAAAGGGGCCCAGTACTCTGCCCTCCGCGCACTCCTTCCTAATTTTTGTACTAACTACATGCTCCAGTCCATGCACCGATGGCAAATTGGGAGCAAAAAATGCCTGTCTATCGCCCATGAATGGTATCCTAAAACCTTCGCTAAAACCTTTTAACAGATATTGCCCATCTCCCTGTTTGGGGTAGATGCGCAGCCATTGTTCTAAAACTGGAACCTTAATTGGACTGGGTCCCTTTGTCAGGTACTGCCTGTCCACTTCTGCCACCCTGCTTCCTGCCTCCCCGTCCCCTCGCCTTTGAGCAGGCCGGGAAGGAATGGGGGCCGGCACAAACTGGACACTCATGCCGAAAGTTGCATGCCCTCCGATTGCACAACCCTTGTCCGGAGAATTCCCAACACAGTGGGCGTTTTTGAACATACTGCCCGGCCTGCAGCCGGGAAGTCATTGAGTTGCTATGTCCAGGTGCATATCCATATGAAGCCCGCTTTGCCACATGACCACTGTCCGTATGGTCGCCCATAACCGGCCTTGCTGAAGACATAATCTGCATCCAAAGATGCGGGTGAATCTCATCCCAACGGATGGAGGGATACATGGCCGCCTTCATGCGAAAGCGCCGGTCATATTCTAACCAAGCAGGCCCCGCAAAATCGGAATCTGCCTTATAGACTATATCCATATACTGTAGCAGTGGCAGCGCCCGCTCAGGGTGTGCCCTAATGATCACCCCCGCATAAATCAAAACCCCAGGGTACCAATTCGCATATATTCTATCTACTGTCCTTCGCCTTATTCTCTCCTTCTCCCTGTCATCCAAATCCTCTTTGTCCCTTTTATCTAACTCCCGATATAGTAGCGAGAAGACATCCACAAATTCCCCCCTAAGAATCTTCTCATGCGTCGCCGTGGTGAGGTGGTCGCCTAATGACATAGCCACGTCTCCCTCTGGCAACTCTTTGGTGAGGACCATTTCGTAAGTCTTGGCCCCCCCCCGACCCCAACGCTCTGCTGGGCTGTGGCCCCTTCCTGCTGTGGTGTTGGTGTGGCTGCGAGTGGCGGGGGCCCGCCAGGAACCTGGGTGTTGACTGACTCGCCCCCACTCTGCTGTCCCTGCAAAGGCATGAAGGAGCCCGGCCATCAGTGTTATCTGATGACGTCTCCGTGCCCCAAGGCCACCGCACACCCGTGGCAGGTGAGGCAGCCTGTATGGGTACTTGTGTAGATGTTTGTGTGGCTGTCAACGTACCTGTCGGAACCAATGGGCCCCCAGCCCCTGGTACTGGCGCGACTGGCTCCTCCGTAATTTGTTCGCCCCGAGCCGGCCCCCATTCTCCCTTAATGTTTTCTGCAGCCGCCGCACCATTCCCCAACTGGCCATGCATGTTTGCACCGCTTGCTGCCTGTCCCATCGTTGTAGCCATCCCGCTGTCTATTGCTGAAAGCCTTGCCAGCACCTGTGATTGAGAAACGACACTGGGTAGAATGGGAACCATTGCGTTCTCTGGTGGAGGTGCCGGAAGGCCCCCAAGGCGCTGCTCAATAGCCAATAACCTCTCCAAAATAGCCCTGGTGACCCTATCATCCAAGCCATAGTAGGCTGGTGCCACATTAGCTGCGCCCCCTTGCAATGGGGCCACCATGGGAGCGGAAGCAGTGGGAACACCTAAGCCAGACGGGGCAAATTGCCAATGTGGCATTTAAGCAATAGGGGCCTGATACATATATGCTGGCACGCCTCCCGTGACGCCTGCCTAGCCCTGCAACATTGGGAGGGCAGGGGCCGAGGGTAAAATGCCCCTATCCTGTGCAGGCACAGGCCCTACCGTAGGAATGGGTGCCGGCAACTCGCCCCCATTAGGATTAAGACCCTCTGGATTAACTGGTGGTCTGGGAGGCTCTGGGCGGGGCTGTGGTGCCACCGGCTTGTGTGGTCCCCCCGGCTTCTTAGGAGGAGGTGGATTCCCCCCACCCGCTGGCCGTCTAGGCTGCTTGGGATCCTCGGGGCGGGGCTGTGGTGCCACCGGCTTGCGTGGTCCCCCCGGCTTCTTAGGAGGAGGTGGATTCCCCCCACCTGTCGGCTGTCTAGGCTGCTTGGGATCCCCCGCTTTCTTTTTCTGGGAGCCCATGGCACACTGGTGAAGAAGAACGGAGCCTGATTTGGCGCAGCTGAGGGTACTCCCCCCCCAATGCAGGCGTCGCCCCCAAACCCACCTCCTTTTGCAGGGTCGAATGGGGGGGACCGGGCTTGGGCCTACCTCTCCCTGATATGGGACCCAAGCCTCCCCTACCCAGGTTGCAGCGCTCGAGTGGGCCAGGCCCAAACCCCCCCACCGGCCGAGGTAGTTCTGCTGCATAATTCTGCCGCCGGGAGCCCTCCCCCACTGATGCCGCCCCGCCGCCACTCCAGACTGCGGGCTAGGCTGCCAACTCCCAACCACCCTGGCTGAATGGTTCCCCCACACCACCCCTTCCCTGGATCCCGGGTAACAAGCGAGGCAGCCCCCCTTTTCCTCCCCTCCCCTAGCCGGTTAGCTCCCCTTCCCTGCCCTCTCCCTGGCCCTCCACATGGCAGCCACGCGGCCCGGCCTGTGTACTGCTGCCGCCCGCGCTGTACCACCCCCCACCCGGCTACGCTGGTTTTCTCCGGCGGTGAGGCCCGCACTCGCATCCCCGTCCACGGTCACCCTACCGCTCGGCCTCGCTGCCACCTGCGTTGTTCCCCCCCGCGGGGTGAAGCGACCTCTTCCCGACCCCCTAACCCCCCTGGGCCTGGCCTTCCCTTCCCGAGCCTCCCCTTCCCTGGGCTGTGCCACCGTCTGCGCTGCTTCTCCCCTCTGGGAGAGGATGGCTACCTCCTGCTGCCCCCTTCCCCCCCGATCCAGGTGGCTCACCCGCCCCTCACTGTCCCTGGGCCCCAATCCCCCCGCCGCTGAGCCGCTGGCCGCGAAAATGGGCTGCGGCTGGCAAAAGAGCTGCCACCACTCTGCTCCCCCCCTGCCGCCAGGCTGCTGGCCTTTTAAACTTTGCTGCCGCCGCTCTGCTCCCCCCCGCCGTCGGGCTGCTGGCCTTTTAAACTTTGCTGCTGCCGCTCTGCTCCCCCCCCCCCGCCGCTGGGCTGCTGGCCTTTTAAACTTTGCTGCGGCCGGCAAAAGAGCCACTGCTGCTCTGCTGCCCCCCGCCGCTACACTCCCCACCCCGGCTGTGCGACCTCCTCCCCCTTTCCCGCTGCCCCCGAGCAGCTCAGTCGCCTTCAATCCCGCCCGCCCTCGGACCCCCCTAACCATGCAGCCGAGCGTTCTCGGCCGCACGAATCCAACGCCGCTTGCCCTCCGCTGCTGCCACCGACTCCAGTGCCCGTCTCGCCGGCCGCTCCTCCTGGTTCCCTTCCACGTGCTGCTTTGGGCTTGCCAGGACCCCAGCAACGTGGCGAGCCCAAGCACGCGAACGGCAAAGAGACTGCTCCTGGGGAGGAGCCAGCTTATAAATAGCTGGCTCCGCCCCCTTCTCTCCCTCCTTGCCTCCGGGAGGCAAATCGGCCCCCCCTCACCAATGCTACGCTTGGTGAGGGTTGGGGCTTGCCTACTCAGAGCTCTGAGGCCAGAGGGAACGGGATAGAAGAGGCTGGGGGGGGGGAGAGGAGGAGGAGCAACAGCAACCAAGCACCTCAGTCCTCAAGAGCCCCACCAGGAAGGATCCTCTCCAGTGAGCTGGGAGGTCAGCAGCATTGGGGAGGCCTGGCACAACCTGGTGGAGGACTCAGCAGAGGTGATAGTGAGGGAGTACCTTGCCGAGCCCCCAAAGCCCGCTGATTCCAATCCCCTGGAGTACTAGTCATGCAAGGCTGCCATCTGGCCTGACCTGTCCTGCATGGCCATGAGTCTTCTCTCCTGCCCCCCCCCCCCCCAGTGTCCAGAGTGAGTGGGTGTTCTCACACCTGGGAGACATCCTCTGCCTCTACTGCTCATGCCTGGAGCCGGACCTGGTGGATGAGTTGGCCTTCCTCAAGGTCAACCTCCCCTTGCTGGGCTATCCCTCTCTGGAGCTTGGGGAGTAGAGATCCAGGACCCCTGTCTCCCCCCAATTTCCCACATCCACCTCTTCATGATTTCTGTCCCCCAATAAATCTTCGCTTCCAGCCTCCCTCATCTACACACATCTCTTCACAATATATGTCCCTCCAAGAATCATTGCTTTCAGCCGCCTCACGTCCATGTCTGGCTCGTGATTTCTGTCCCCCCCCAAAAAATAATCAATTCCAGCCTCCCCCCGTCCACGTCTGCCTCCTCACGACTTGCGTCCCCCATGAATCATCGCTTCCAGCCTCCCCCCATCCACACAAGTCTTCATCATATCTGTCCCCCAAGAACTGTCACTTTCATCCTCACCATATCCACTTCTGCCTTCTCACGACTTGTATCACCGAGAATTGTTGCTTCTAGCCTCCCGTCTATGCCTGCCTCTTCATGAGTTGTGTCCCACCAAGAATCATCGCTTCCAGCTTTGCCCTGTCTACGTCTGCCTCCTCATGAGTTGTGTCCCACCAAGAATCATTGCTTCCAGCCTCCCCCCATCCACGTTTGCCTCCTCATGAATGTGTCCCACCCATAATCATTTCCAGCCTCACCCTGTCCATGTCTGCTTCCTCACACTCTTGTTCCCCCAAGAATCCTTGCTTCCAGTCTGCTCCCATCCATGTCTGCCTCTTCATGACTTGTGTCCCACCAAAAATGATCAGTTCCAGCCTTGCCCTGTCCACGTCTGCCTCCTCATGATTTGTGTCCCACCAAGAATCGTTGCTTCCAGCCTTGCCCCATCCATATCTGCCTCCTCACACTTTTGTCCCCCCAAGAATTCTTGCTTCCAGTCTCCTCCCGTCTGTGTCTGCCTCCTCACAAGTTGTGTCCCACCAAGAATTGTCACTTCCAGCCTTGCCCCATCAACTTCCACCTCATTATTTGTGTCCCACCAAGAATCGTGGCTTTCAACCTCCCCCGCCCACACCTGCCTCCTCATGTGTTGTGTCCCACTAAGAAGCCTCACTTCCAGCCTCACCCCATCCACATTTACCTCCTCACAAATTGTGTCCTACCAAAAATTGTCGCATCTAGCTTCTCCTGTCCATGTTTGCTGCCTCACAAGTTGTGTCCCACTAAGAACTGATGCTTCCAGACCCCCCTCCCATCCACATCCATGTCTCCAGCTTGCCTCCCTCATTGAGGACATTGTTACTGTAGATAAGCAATTTATCTCCTCAGTGTTTGAGTTCACACACACACCTCTGCTGGGTGGGGGGTGGGCAGAACCAACCCAAACAACATCCACTTCATAACAAAACACCTACTTCACACCTAATGGACTAATATCTACCTCATAGCACAACACCCACCTCATGAACCAAGATCTACCTCATAGCTGAACACCCACCTTGTGAACCAGCATCCACCGATGCAAAATTCTACCTCGTCAAACATCCACCTGTACAAGCAAGCTGTACAAGCAAGCACTCAAGGTTTCCCTATCTACAGTAACAGTATCTACAATAAGGAGGCATGCAAGTGACGATCTCCTGGGCCTGAAGGGAAGGGTTGGCCACCCCCCAGAATCCATCTCAAAATAGCGAGGAGGTGGGCAAGTGATCGCCTCCCAGGCCTGAGGATGAGTGTGGCGGGCTACCCCCCAAAACCCTGTCACCAGGAGGAAGTGGGCAGGTGACTGCCTTCTAGGCCCGAGAAGGATTGCCCATCTGCAGCAACAATATCTACAGTAAGGAGGTGGTAGTACTTGGGTCCCCCAAGCCAATCCTCACCAAACTTGGAGGGCAAGTAGAGGGGCATCCCAGGGAGGTCTGTGAGTTAGATGCCTCTAGCTTGCAGGAGGGCTGTTTGACATACTACTTCTGAACATATGGCTGTGATTTCTCCAGAGAGCATTTTCCTGGGGCACCAGCTTTGGGGCGATGCTACTTGCCCCCCCCCCCCCAGCCAATCCTGACCAAATTTGGAGGGCAGGTAGAGGGGCATTCTGGGAAGGTCCTCTGCAAGCTTGATGCCTCTAGCTTGCAGGGGGGCTGTTCAACACACTCCTGAACCTGCTGCTGTGATTCCCCCAGAAAGCACTTTCCTGGGGGTACCTACTTTGGGGGACTGTAACTTGGGCCTCCTAAATCCAATCCTTACCAAACTTGGAGAGCAGTTAAAGGAGACTCAGCGGGAGACTTGCTGTGAGTTTGGTGTCTCTAGCCCACAGAAGGGCATTCTACCACATCACAAACCTCACAAACAAATCAGTTTGGTAAACAAGAAGGTTTGTGGTTCATGAGAAACCAAGAACCATGAACCAGGACAAACCTCCATTCTCCCGGTCTGTGCCCATCCCTAATCCTTAGTCAATTACTGCCAGTTTGCTCAGATTGGCATCACTTTGCACATGCTCAGGTCTTTTTTTTGAGTGGGGGGGGGGAATGCAAACATGTTCAGCAGCTGTTCGAGTTGCTGCCAATTGATCAGACTGGGTTATCAGCTCACATGGTAAGTTAAACCATCTTACGTGTTCAACCCAAAAATGTGCAGCATCCCTAGTCAACACCCAAAGACTTCCTGTTGTTGTCAAGATAGCTGAGAACACTTTTTTCTTTTTTGCTTCAAACCACTGCCTCTGGTCCTTGTTCTGCACCAGTCTTTGAAGGTCTAATCCAGCTGCCCGCAAAATGCATGCTATCCTACTCCTGGGCAGTTGTCTTTCCAATCCCAGACACAGACTGTGGTGGAGTATTCTCCACTTAAGTTTGTCCTCCAGGCAGCACTAACCTGGCAGCTAAAGTGTGAAACATCTTTTGCAATGTGACACACCCTGCCACCAAACCCAATGTGCACCCCAAATTGTACCCCCTTCCCTAAGTGAGCATCCCAACAAAAGTTAGAGAGCTTTGCTTTCCATGATGTATTCCCATTACAGTCTCTGCAGTACAACTACTAGGACTGGTAGTGCTTAATTTCATGACCGGGATTGAATAGGGTTAGGGTATTAAGCAGAAAGTGTGAGACCAACCTGAGGGGGTGGGGTCCGTGGGGATGTAGAAGACATTATTGCAGGTCAAATGGTTTTCTGTATCAGTAAATGGAAGTTTAAAATACATTTTCAAATAATGATGTTGCAGCCTGGGAAGCTGTAGACAAGAAAGAAAATAACTGAAAATGGTTTCAGAGAAGCATTGCTCTCCATGTTGTAGACATATTTCTTTTATTCTGCTGTTAACCTTTGATCAGACAAGTTTTCAGATTTTGGGAACAGCACAAAAACCTGCTTGCCAGAGACAAGGATGTGATGAATGTGCACAGAAACAGTGGTCTGTCTTTGAAGCCACTCCAGTTCTCCAGACAACAACAACCACCACCAAACACCTAGCTCTGAACCTGCCCCCAACTCTTTACCAGATCCGCTCTGGTGCTTGTGGTCTGGAGAGTTATGCATTTGCACTGTCCCCACTAATAGGCTGCCTTTTCCCAAGTAATTTATTGTCTTTTGCAGAATTTCTTTGGCTGTAGACTTCAGTCTGAGTTGCTCTGTTCAGCTCAATTGGTCTCCTTCAGTTACCGTGGTAACCAGCAGATGGGGTTCTTTGACAAGGGTCAGGAGGGAGGCGGCCACCATATATGGGAAGAGCAGCTAAATAACAAAGCTTTCAGTGCTGGCAGTTCAGCTCTGGCCAGCCAGGAGTAGTTATCAGATTACTTATATTAAAACCTAATTAAGATGTGTGCCAGTAAGTACAGCATAGCTATTGGATTTGGTGATTTAGCTGCTGCCGGTTACTGTAATTCAGTCTCGCGGATGTGGCAGAGTCAGCTATGCAGACTACAGTAGAAATCCGTTGCACACATCATCTGATGTACCGGAATGATGTAAAATGCCACTGTTTGCTCTCCTGGCCCTCAGTATTCACTGCTCACTAAGCTCAGCTCAGTAACCTCAGCAAATGTATTTAGTTCCAGTAAATTTGGGGGCTATGAATTTGTCTGCTACATCTCCCCAACTGGTGAGCTCCTGGGGTTCATATTATATGAGAAATCAATTCATAGCCAGCCCCCCCCCCAAAAAAAATATATTAGGTTCATTCTGAGGAAAAAGAACAGAAGCAAACTTTATATAGGTAATTATAAAGCACTAAAAATAAAAATAATTAACAATCTGGACCTTTTAAAAACATTTCATTTCCCCAGAAAGCACTTTCCTGGGGGCACCTTCTTTGGGGGGCTGTAATGTGGGCCGCATAAATCCAGTACTCACCAAACTTGGAGGGCAGGTAGAATAGAGTCAGCCAGAGATTCCCCATAAATTTGGTGTCTCTAGCTTGTCAGGGGGCCATTCTACCAGGTCATGGACCTGTTAGTTTCACTCCTAGAAGTTCATGGTGGTTTGTGGTTTGTGAACTGGGCACACTATGAACCACGAACTGAGCTGCATTTTCCTGATTCATGCCTATCCCTAGTAGGGTCTTCCTCTTTTCCTGCTGCCTTCAAGTTTGCTTAGCATTATTGTCTTTTCTGTTGACTCTTGGCTTTTGAAAATGTGACCAAAGTATGATAGCCTAAGTTTGGTCCTTTTAGCTTCTGGGAAGAATTTTGGGGGGGGGGGGGGGCAGTAACTGCCAGGAGTGAGGGGAGGGAGCCAGCAGGAGCTGGCTTTATATTACAGGAGAGCTGGCTTTGCTCTGCCCTTTACTAAAGGCTGGCAGAGTGCTGGGTCAATGCTGCCAGAAAAAAAGAAAAAGACTCCACATTTCCCAAATGCCTATTTGCACATTCCCATATGTTGTAACAGCAGAAGTGGATGTGGAAAAGGTAGGTGCAGGAGCTACTGTGGGAGTTGGAGACTCGTCCCTTGCAGTGGTCTCTGTAACTGCAGTTGGAGTGCAAAGCGATTAGCAGAGGCAAGGATCCATGGCGATGGTTTTGCACTCCAGGCCCCACGAACCTCTTGCTCTTTCCAGGCGTGCAGCCCACTGCTCGCTAGGGGCAAGGGTGCTCGCCTTTCCCATGAGCACCCGGACTCAACTCCCCCTTCTCCCCTTGGCCTCCTCCTCACTCTCCCTCCCTTTCTTTTTCTCACCCCACCACCACCCACAATTCTCCCTCACCTCAACAGCAGTTTTTTGACAAAGAGGAAACTTCCTCTCCCTCCCAGCCCTGCTCCAGCACCGGCTGCTGTGAGGGCAACAGGGGAGGAGGGCAGCACACTGCTTGCCCCATGCTTCCTCCCCCTCCCAGGGCCAGCAGGGAAGGCGGCCGGGAAGGAAGATGGCACATTTTGGAGGGGGCATCACCTTAAATGCCCCCTGTGACTATGGGCCTGGTAGCTTGATTTGATCTAGAACCCACTTATTTTTCTGTTCAGTGGTCCATAGTATCTTCAAAACTCTCCTCCAATACCACATTTCAAAATAATTGACTTTCTTCCCATCAGCTTTCTTCGTTGTCCAACGTTAATACCCATACCCAGTAATGGGGAATACTATGGCATTAATTATTTTGATCTTGGTCACCAGCAACACATCCTTACTCTTAAGAATCTTTTTCTAGCTGTTTCATGGCTGCCCTTCCAAGTCTCAATCTCCTTCTGATTTCTTGGTTGCAGTCTCCTTTTGGGTTGATGATAGAGCCATACCTACATGTTAATAGTATGCCTAGTACAGCAGTTCATGTGATCTTTCACAGATTACAATTTTAATTTAAAAGTGTAAACACTTGACTTCACATGTGTCTGTGAAGGAGAAAAAGGTATAAGCCAAAGTATTAGCTTGACATAATTAATTATCCCAGTGTGATGAGTAGCCTTGACTGTATAATTTTGTACAACCATATCCTCTTGCAATGGTGCAAGGACCAGATGAATTGTATCCAAGAGTACTAAAGGAACTTGCTGATGTAATTTTGGAGCCTCTGTCCATTATTTTTGAGAATTCTTGGAGAACAGGGTGTGTGTGAGAAGGTCAGAGGTGGGCAAATGTCCCCATCTTCAAGAAGGGGGAAAGGGAGGATCTAGGTAACCCATCAAATCATCAAACAGTCATCACTAAAGCATTTAGAAGGGATGGCTGTGATTAGTAAGAGCCAGTATGGAATCCTCAAGAGCAAGTCATGCCACACTAACCCTATCTTCTTTTTTTGAGAGAGTTGCTACTTTGTTGGATCAGGGGAATGCTGTGGACATAGTTTATCTTGATTTCAGTAAGGCTGTTGATAAGGTTCACCATGATATTCTTGTTGGCAAGTTGGTAATATGCATTTTGGATCCAATTACTGTTAGTTGAATTTGTATCTGGTTGACAGGTAGCTCCCAAAGAATACTTGTGAATGGTTCCTCATCCTCTTGGGGAGAAGTGACAAGTGGAGTGCTTTAGGGATCTGTTCTGAACAGTGCGTTGTTTAGCATCTTTATATATGATTTGGATGAAGGAATAGAGGGGATGCTCATTAAATTTACAGATGGTTCTAAATTGGGAGGGGTAGCGAATATAGAAGATTGAGTCAAGATACAGGATGATCTTGACAAGCTGGGAAACTGGGCTAAAACTAACATGAATTTCAACAAAAATAAATATAAAGTTCTCCATTTAGGTAGGAAAAAGCAAATGCATAATGATACCACAGGGGAGACTTGTCTTGGTGGTAGTGCATGCAAAAAGGATCTGGGTGTCTTAGAAGACCATACATTGAACATGAGTCAGCAGTGTGATGTAGTAGCTAAAAAGGCAATTGAGATTTTGGGCTAAATCGAAAGAAGTATAGTGTCCAGATCATGCACTTTACTCTGCTCTGGATAGACCTCACTTGGGAGTGTTGTGTTCAGTTTTCGGCACCACAATTTAAGAAGGATTTAAGAAGGATTTTGACCAGCTGGAATGTGTTCAGAGGAGAAGATGATGAGGGTCTGGAGACCAAGTCCTGTGAGGAAATGTTTATTTATTTATTTATTTCATTTTTATCCCGCCTTTCCAGCAAGCTGGCTCAAGGCGGCTAGCAACCATAAAATACCATCAAAATGGTTTACAAATTAAAACATAAAACCAAACATCAATAATTAAGCAATAATTAAGCAAGGTTGAAGGAGCTGGGTATGTTTAGTCTGGAGAGGAGTTTACTAAGAGATGATATGATAGACATCTTCAAGTATTTGAAGGGATGGAACAGAGTTGTTTTCTGTTGCCCCAGAATATTGGACCAAAACGAATGGAATGAAATTAAAAATAGTTTTCAGCTAAACATTAGGAGGTGACAGTTAGGCAGTGCCTCAGTGGAACAGGCTTCCTGAGGAGGTGGTGGACTCTCTTTCTTTGGAGGTTTTTAAGCAGAGGCTACACGGCCATCTGACAGCAATGCAGATTTAGTGAATTTAGGCAGATCATGAGTGGGAGGGCAGGAAGGGACGAGTCAGTGCTGGGCTCTCATTACCCTTTCTTACATGCCCAGGATAATGCTGATCACCACTTCAGGGCCAGGAAGGAATTTTCCTCCAGGCCAGATTGGCCCAGGGATTCTCAAGGTTTTTTGCCTTTTTCTGAGCACAGAGCAGGGGGTCACTGGGGGCGGGGGGGAAGGTGGTTCTGAATGCCCTGCATTGTGCAAGGGGGTTGGACTAGATGACCCTTGAGGTACCTTGCAGCTCTGTTTTTCTTTGATGCCACCAGAGCAACCTCCTGTTTGTGTTTTACCCAGGCTGCACCAACTTGACAAGCATTGCCAGTCCACTGCCCTGCAGCTAGTGGAGTTGCTGAACAAACAGAATCAGCTCTACAAGGAGAAGCAGATGCTTACAGAAGAAGTAGATCTCCTGCGAACTCAGGTACCACTCTAAAACCAGGAACAAAAGCAATAACACAGAGGAATAGCTTAAGCTGAACTCTTCACATGATGGACCTGCTGCTTAAAGAAAAACTAAACTGTCAGAACTCCATTCATGAAACTCACAGAATAATGTCTGATTTGGCTCCAATTGGGAGATAGCAAAGGGGGGGGGGGAGAGACCCAACCTGAGAAGCAGGTCAGAAACCCAGAAGTTTGAGCAGCTAAAACATAGAACAAAATACATCTATTTATTAAAAAGTGCACACTAGCTACAGATTAAAAACAACTTCAAAAGTGAAGGGACCTTCATGTTTGGTTAACACATGGATACACACTGTGAACAATGCAGCTGCGAAGGGTTGTATAAAGCTATTATCTCTGATGGGTGTAGGCTCCTCAATATATGCAGGCCTGATTGACATCAAAACTTTTTAACTATTATTTGGAGCTACGCTATTCTGTTGATTCATACACAACCTGACTGGTCTGGAACAGATTTTTCATATTTCCATTTCTAGTGTGTGTTGTTATTATTTAGACCACTGAAGGCCCTCTGGGCCGAAACATATTTGGTCTAGTGGTTATTGTACGTGTAGCTAATATTTTTGTCTAGTAGTAATTGTACCTGCAACTTACATTTGTTGTTGTATACTATGTGGATGTAACGTGATACCCACTACCCCTTTGCTTTTATCTACATTCTATGTATGTTGTTTTTAATCTGTAGCTACTGTGCACTTTGTAATAAATAGATGCATTTTGTTCTATGTTTTAGCTGCTCAACCTTCTGGGTTCCTGATTGGCTCCAACTGGCCCAAGATCAACCAGTGAGTTTCATGGCTAGCAGGGAATTTGAACCTTGGTCTTCCCAGTCCTAGCACACCATGACACACTAGTTGATATACTTCTGCAGTGATGAAAGAAGAACAGCAGGAAGTTATAATTTACTCTACACTTTCACATATCCAGTATGGCTGGATTCAGCAATCAGCTCAGCTCACGGATCTTTTTTTGCTTTGCCTAGCAGCCATTTCTGACCCCAGGAAAGTTTGTTCCTTGGATCATGGAACCTTTGTGGAGTAACAGTGATGCAGTTTGGCAGGCTGCAGTGAGAAACAAGCTCCACTGATGGAAGAGGTAGAAAGGGTGATTGAGCCCCCTTTCTTCTCCTCACAGGACCACATGGACCCTGAAACTCTGAGAAACGACTTTCCCAAGGTCGGAAATGGCTCCTGGGAGAGAGGAAAGCGAAGAAGATCCTCAAATGTCAGCATCTTCTGCTGAACGATCACTGGATCCAAACCAAAATATGCATTACCATTGGTTTTCCAGCCCCTGCTTGTTGCACTGAAGTCCTAACATTTGGCTTCAGGAGTAGTATCCTTATAGACAGGATAAAATAGCAGTACTTTAAAAGCAAAGGTTCTGCCACTGGCTTTTTGTTTTTAATAGCATAGCGCTGGCTTCCTGTTTGGATACAGCTGCCCACCCCCTGCATAGTCTGAAAAATTCACAGTAAACAGTATTCAGGCACAAACCTGCCATCTCTTTTAAGGAAAGAGGAAAAGTCAGGACCCCAGACGTGTCCTAAAACAAGGGCTCTGTTATTTGCTGCTAAGCATGAACTATGTCTAGAGCTCATGGAAACCTTGTTTTCAGGAGCAAAGTACTACCAGTAAAGATATTTTTGGTCTCACAAAGAAAATGGTCCCTGAGTCCAGTACAAGCGCAAGCCTTTGAAATAGTCATTGTTTACAGAGCATTACTGCATCTTCAACGATCGATTAACTTTTATGCTGAGAACTCAACCACAGCAAGGAGCCATGTAAATTCCTGGTACTCTGACAAACTATTTAGAAGTCCTTTTCTCTCTCTCTCTTTCAGTTACCTCAGGTCCCAAAGCCTTAACACTGAAGTGTGGAAACTTACTCTGAAACCGTCTTTGTTAAGCGAAAATGCTGTCAGCTTGCATCAGTTATCCTATTTCAGTTTGTTGACCCCAAGTACTTAAATAATTAAACTTTTGCAAATGTCTCTTTCCACCCTGGAAATTGGGTTTCCAGTCTACAGATTTTTTTTAACCCCCCTCCCCCCCAGGTTAGGCCAGTGATGTGGATTGACTTTGGACATTCAGGTGAACTGGGCCTCCTCTCTCCACACTTCCAGATCTCATCTGAAGGGGGAGACGCTCATTCTTCCAAAGTGATGCGAATCTCTGCCCTTGGCTGTGTCCTTGAAGCATGCTGGCATTCTTGTACTTCCTCTACAGTTCACTTCCTTTGAATGTCTTGTGTTTCCCTGAATTAAAACAGCTAATAAATGGCTGTCAGTCTTACCTAGTGAAAGATTTATTTTTCATTAGTTTCCTTTTTTCTAAATACTGACATTTATTGCTTATAATTTGTAAAACCTCACAGGCTAGAGATTTTCTTCTACATGTGAAGTTATGTTAGCTGTATCTGTGACAAAAAAGGGTCGTTATGGCAGTTGTTCCCAAGCCAGGGAATGATTTCTCCAAAGAAGTTCAAAGTTGTGCTGTTCTTGTTTTCTGGACAGCATGCAAAATTTATCTCTTCTAAAAGGGCTATGATTGTTTGATGATCATTGTGACCTGTTGCCACTGTTAATTCATTTGTACTGTATTATTGCTTTAATTGCAGTTTATATAAATAAGTCTGGGATAAAGAACATTTATCAGTCTGAAGACAGGATACAGTAATGTAGACAGTAAGCACAAGCAACATGTTAAAAAGATTTGTTTAGAATTTTCTGTTCCTTAGTACTTCTTACAAAATTGCAACTATATTTTATAATAAATATACGTTTTGATGAAAATTTTTTTTATAAACTATTAACAAGGACAGGACTTCTTTCAGAATCTAAATATTAAAATGTAATATAAATATTGTACAACAAAACCCAAAAAGCAGTGTTGCCAGCTCTGTTTTATTATAGTTCTGGAAGCAGATTTTTTTTAAATTAAAGGCTCATCTTATGCTTGCTAAGGATTTCAGTAAACATCCTCAAATCATAGAGGTTGGATAACAATAAAATACCAACAGAAGACAGGTGAATACTTATGGCTGTTTTTCTCACGGTAATATAGAGTCACATTGCGGCCAGTTTTCCTTTTCCGGTCATAACTTTGCTGGGTTGAAATATCATCCAAGATGCTTTTCTTATTTTTAATAATTTTCCTTCCACTAATACTAGAATACTCATCTGCTGAAATTTATTTTCTGTACAAAGCTGGTTCATTTCAACATCTAATGGCCAAACTAGATACAGCAGTGGCAGACCCATCTCTTTACTGCAGGTCTGCTCCAAGCACATATAAAGTAGAAGATTGAGAGGGGACTGAAGAGCAAAAATGAACATAGGGAGTGAGTAGAACACACGCCCCAGCCCAGTTTACCTACCAGCAGCCTCACCAATATCATTCCCCCTGCCCCGCCAGATTCTATTTGTGAAAATGAGGCTGGATTGGAGAAAAATCACTTTGGGGGCTGTATGGTGTGTGGGTTTGGGGGGGTTTTTTTTGGCAACCTTCATCTGTTCACCTTCTTTGCTCTTTAGATCACACCCCTTCCCTTTGCTTTATATGCATTCCAGGCAGACCTGTATTTAATATTTTTGTTTTTATTACACATACAGTTAACAACCACATATAACATTAATCTATTCCACCATTTATAGCATTGGGAAATACATAAGGTTGTATATTATCTTGATAGTGCATGTTCCAATACACAAAAAATACCCATTTCTCAATACATTGGTTTGGGAGTTAATACTCAACTCCAACAGTTAAGTTAGTTTTGACCTGCATTTAACATAGACATGGGTCTGCTGCTATGTATAGTTCAGCTTTCAGTGAAGCTGTATTAAAACTTCTGTACACGTACCTGTAAAGTCCCGCAGCCACCACCTCTCTTATCCTGTTCCACAAAGGGAGAGTCACCAGCATTGTTGCCTATTCACGGTTGCTGCACCCTTTCTTGGTAGACTAAATAAATGTCTAGTATTTTCAGTTAGAGTAAGGAAGAAGGAAATAAATGGCCTTGTTTTGTCTGGAGTAAGATGCTTTTCCCTATTTTTGTTTTGGTTTTTTCTTGCATTCACAATAGTCAAGAAAAGCCAGTCCCAGCCATACCAAAGAGTGCTGGGCTGTGGTTTCCTTGTCCCTTAAGTCTAGCAAGAACAAGCAAAGCTACTGCAATTGCAATGAATGTGCATCATTGATTGTAGCTTTCATCTTAACAGAATGATGGTTGGAACAAGGCTGTTACAGTCTATGCCTCACTGGGTCAATCTCCTCTGTAAGTATTTGGTGCCAAAATTATATCATAAAAGTCCCTAACTGTGGATGCCATGAAGCCTGTACTGAGCCCAATCCTTATCAGAGTTAGCTTTAACTCAGAATCTGAAACAGCGTGAAGCCATGGTTTCAGACCAGGGATGTAGCCATTAATTTGGCTCACAATCTCCTTGCAGGAAGCTAATTTTTCATTGATCAGTTTAGCTGTTCAAGAACAGTTCAGGCTAGTTCATCAGGTTACTCTTGCATATTCAAATGGCATGGTAAAGTGCCAGCAGCAGTGTTTCATGTATGCATATTCTCATATAGCCCAGTGAGTTCTAGTTTCCCTCCTCCACCAGAGTCATGTCATCACTGCACACTGCTGAGCACCTAGTCAAACAAAACAAACAAACAAACAAACAACAAAACAGTCGCCAAGTCAATCAGCCAGCAAGTTTAGATAAAACTGTATTTTAAGTCTGTTTTATTGAGGTTATTTCATACATGTGAATTTTCATACAGCCTTATAGGAGGTATATCTACCCCCAGTGTCATTTAATTACCTGAACTGTCCATGACCCTGGGGGATAATCTATTTCACCTACTATGCAGATGCAAAAGAAACCTGAAGGCAAGAAAACTAAACTTCACCAGCACAAGGAAACAAAACTCCAGCATTACAGCTTCTGCATAGCCACAAAGGTTTTGGTAGTTGTTCAGCTTCGATGTTGGCAAGGCAAACGCAGGCAGACCAAGGCCCCGTGCCCAATAACCATCATTGACAGCCCGAGCTTCGCTGATCTTAAAATCAATTGCTGACTGCATTTTTACTATGTCTGATGCTGCTCTGCTTCGCCATCGCCATACAAATGGCTCACTAGCACTTTATGCTGTTTTAGGTCGCTATTTATACTTGTTGCTTTATCTGCTGAAATCTTATGTAAGCCTTCCCGAGCTTGCTTTGGCGGGGAGGGGAGAGTATAAATCAAATGAATAAATAAAAATAAATAAATCTGACGCTTAGCTTATGAGTGCTCATGGCTGTTGGAACACAGTATGTTCACCTGCTGAACATGATTGTCTCAAAGTTCACAGCATCCCTGTATGGAACTGTGGTTTAAAATTAAATATGGTTGATGATAAGCTGAGTGCAGACATAATGGTTACCATACACAACACTAAATATGGTGTCTGGCAGTCGAGAGGGAGAGGGAATTTTGTGAGTTCAAGAGGGAAAGGAGGAACCTGAGGGGGCAGTTTTGATCTCCTAAATATAACTAAAAGATATAGAAAATCACTACCGATATAGAAAATCACTACCATCACTACCGATATAAAGAGGTTAACATGTGAAGCAGCTCTTAGGCAAAAAAAATTCTGGAGCTACATGGGGGGAATGATGCAACCGGTGACAAAGTAGCCACCTCTGTGCTGCAGTCCATATTTCAATAACATTTTACATATAAAAACATCAAATATGTTAGTTGGAAAAATTAACAACACTGCTTAATAAGTATCTTCTGCAAGACGTGGTCTTATGGAAATTTATCAGTAGAAATTATAGGTCGTATGCAGTCTTCTGCATCAAAGCCCTTGGTTGTCAGTGCTTTTAAAATGGTGTGGTAATTAATGGACTGCAACCAATTTGCTCTGAATGTTGATTGCCAAGGCAATAATTTCATTCCATTATAAATATGTAATATTTTATTAAAGGCATGGGTTTAAAAACACTTTTGTAATATTATCTAGCATTTCTTGATAAATAGGATAGGTTGTTTTAAAAAGTCAAATAAATGTGTCCATATTTAATGTAAGTTAAATGGAAGATAAGTAACACATATTTTGTTTTAAAAATTGCTCAAACAATGCAATCATTAGAGTTCTCTCAAGTATTAAAACAAGTTCTTCTCAACAGTATTAAAGCTGGGTTTTTATTTACATGTTTTAAGGAGAATAGCTACAAACTGATCCTACCTCTAGTTGTTTAAAAAGTCTTCTTGCCACAATAGATATTGCCCACAAATAGCTAAGGCACAGTCTATCAAAAATTTAAGGTTTGAAGTCACATGTATAACTATGGGCACGATCATACGCACCCATTAGCCACGCGAGAGGGACAACTCACTGGCAGATCAAAGTGGCGCGATCACACCAGCACATGTGGGAGGCGTCCCGCACCCATTGGCAAGCCGTCGCAAGCCGTTTTGAACCGCCGGAGAAGCAGAGTAAAAAACTACTAGTTAAACTCCAGTATCAAACAGATTGCTGCGGCCCACAGTCGGACTTTCCCTGTGTGATCGCTCCAGCGCAAACTTGTGGTGTCGGGGATAGTCTGATCAGGCTATCCCAACGCCATGCCTGTTGTTTTTTCCCCCTTTTCAGTATGCGTATGATCGCATACTGCCAGCGGAAGACCCCCGGTTGGAGAGGTGATTCATCAATCCTGTTTAAGCGAAAAAGCGAATCAGAAACGAACGACAACCCACCCACCCCACTTGCCTGCAGTTGCATCTGATCACGCAGCGCTGAGTTGCACCGGCAGCTTCACAGACCTGTGTGATTGCGCAACTGTGGGTCAAACTGCTCTGGGGCAAAATAGCCTCGCTCCCCTCCCCCCAGATTATCTCGCTTGTGTGGCCAGGGCCTATATCTCTTTCCCATTATGGTTGTTTCCCTTGAAGACATGTTTCCATTTCTTCTAACCTTGCTCTTTGCTCATTTCCCACAACATCTTCATTTTCTAACCACCTTAACTGACTTCATTTCTCATCAGTTATTTTTTTTTATGTCTTTTCCACCATCAAAAGTAAATGTATCTGCGTAAACTTTCTACCTGTCATTCCTCTTGTTCTCCAAGCATTGTCTATTATTGCCTTGAATTTGATCTAATTTGATGTAGTGGTAAATACTGTAGGGCCTTTTTTTCCTTTTGCCACATTGCTAAAATTTGCCACATTGCTAAAATTCTGTCAGGGTCTGGTTTGCACTTTGATTATTGCATTCTTTTCCTTATTTTTAAGCATTTTTTTTATTTCCATGTAGATTTTCTTAGCTCTGACCAGGCTCTGTAGTTGCAGCATCCACATCACTAGTCACTGGGAATTCAGCCAGTAATTTTCATGGTCTTTTTACTGGCTTCTCTTTATCTTTGACAAAATTCTAAATGGGGTACTAAATGGCAAAAAAAAAACCCTCCAAGTTGTGATAACAAGATTTACTTTAGCAGGACAGCAGATTATGTTTTGCAGTCAATTTCATATTGGTGCCATCTTGGAAAATGCTTAGATTTGGAAGCCTTGAATATTGTTTTTGGTTCTGAAGCCTTGGAATGGCTTCTAATGGAAGCCTTGAATATTGTTTTTGGTTCTGAAATCTTTTCATATTCTAAATAATAAGAATAGTCTCCTTTCAGGCTGAAGAATTCATTGATACACAATAAAATACTTTTGTCATTTAATTTTGTAATAAATATTCAAATAATGTCTAATGTTCATGTTTCATTTGTGGGTATGCTATTGGTGTTATAAAGCTAAAACTACCAAAATATTTTCAACCAATCAGTAGATTTTGTTTGGTTGGTGACATTGAGAAATAATGTATCTATATACTGGTCATTATGCATCCACAATTAATGGTCCATGCTACTCTGCAAATAACACTAATGTGGCCTCATGTTATGAATTTCATATTATCTTGGCCAGCCATCTCACAGAAATTAAATGGTACAAAAATATGTGTAGCAGTGTAACTTTTTACCAAGTTAGAAAGAGCAAGAAAAACAACAACAAAAGGTAGAGTATAAAGTTTACAGTCAACAGGCTTCAGCAGCAATGAACACCTAAAATTGTGTTCCTGCAGAGCAGCAGTAAGGGAGACCACTGCCTTCATTCCCTTCTTTTGAGCCTCTTAGAAGCACCCATCAGTGTAAGAAAGAGGATGCTAGCTTAGAAGGGATTGTAGGTCTAATTCAGCAGGGCTTTTCTTATATTTTTAGGCCCTGAGAGTTTGCCCATAAAAGATTATGTATGTTTTTTCTGCTCATGTTCAGTTTCACCTCATGTAATGTATTAACTTTTTATAGTCAGATACTGTGCAGCTGCAGAACAAAATAGCAAATTTATTTCCAAGTAGAAAAACAAGCATTGTTTAGCTATGTAGTGAGGTAGGTTATGCTGAGTTAATGTTATATATGGAAGATAATACAAGGACTGATAAACACACCCAGTATTCAAAATGAATAGAGCTTGAGAGCAACAATGAACACCCTTAGAATGTACTTCTTCATACTACCTGAAAGCTTTTCACACTATCCACATATGATAGTGAAAATATCAGGACAAGACTATCTATTGATTTATGACACAAATACTGGTAACATTGTGAAATAAGCTTTTAGAGAAAATTACAATGAAAATGCTCCAGCTCTGATTTGAGTTGCAAACTTATTAGAAAAGTGCTCAGCATGTTAACACTTGCAATGGGCAATTTGAGAGCAGTTGTCAAATGAATATTGCTTACTGTAATGCATGAGATTTTTATGGATCATGGATCAAAAATGATGTTACTACACAACCAGCTCCCATATCATAGTTGATTTACAAAGTAATACACGAACCAGAAGTACAGTGAAACACAAGATTAACATAAAATGCCCTTTACCTGTGCACATTGGACATGATGGGAAAACAAGAGGGGGAACTGTAATGAACTGGATCAGTGTCATATACATGTATGCTGGAAATCTCAGTCTCTGTGGCAATGTGCGAGCATTCAGCTTGAGAAAGATTATTTTACTGAACTTTTTTGTCCAACAAGGTTAGATAAAGTAATCTTTACAGTGGCAAAATATGATCACAAATCAAGCAGTGAAACATTCAAAGCATCCCTCCATGTCATGTCAGACATATAGGAATATGAGAGTAGTCATGCTGGATCAGACCAGTGATACATCTAATCAGGCATTCTGCTTCCAACAATGGCAAGTTCAATACAAAAGCCACAAGAGCCAGCTGATAAAATCTCTTAACCTGCTGACAGCTCCCCAATACCTAACACAGACATTTTGTGTCTGAATGTGATCCCATTTAAGTATCATTGCTGACAGCCAACAGACCCAGCCTCTATAAATCTGATCACTCCCCCTCTTTTAAATCCATCCATACCGATTGCCAACACCATATCTTCTGGTAGTGAGTTCCACAAGTCAACTACCGGTTGGGTGAAGTGGCACGTCCTTTAGTCTGCTTTGAATCTTCATGGGGTGACCTGTGAAGCGGTAGCACTGAGGGGGAGAAAAGCCTATCTACTTTCCTTATACCATGCATAATTTTGTAGACCTGTATCATGCCTAAATCAACTGCCGTCTAAAGCAAAACTAAAAAGACTCAGGTAATTTATCTTTTAGATATGATAGTTGCCCCAGTCCCATGATCATTTTGTTCATTTTTTAAACTTTTCCTGGTTTGGAGGGGCTTTTTCAGCGCTGCTCACTATCTCTCCCCACTCCCGGCCCCCGGCCTCAATCCTGAACAATTTGGTGTCATCTGCAAACTTTGCTGCCTCACACTTCCAGGTTGTTTATTAATGGTCCCAACACAGATCCATGTGGGAGGGCACTGATTACTTCTCTTCACTGTTCAAAACTGTTCATTTATTCCCACCCTCTCCTCTCTCTCACACCAGTTACCAGAACATGAATGGACATGTCCTTTTGTCCCATGACTGTTACATCTTACACCTGCTCAGGGCAGCTTACAACACAACTCAGGTAGCACAGGGACATCCTCTCCCCTAGTGCCACCCTCTGTCCCCAACCATGGAGAAAGGAGGACAGCCACTGTAAAGCAGTCCCCCGTATCCCAACGTCAGCAAGGTGGTGGGTCAACAGATCATAGTTAAGGGGTCACGTGATAGGCCTGACAGCCACCAGGATCTTATCCACTTCCTCACTGGAGAGCTGACTGAAGTGGTCCAAAACCAGACCTGAAGACAGACAAGGGGCTTTCCAGTACCCTTACTGTATCAAGTGCGACAGGGAGGTCCTGGCTGAGTGAATAGACTTTATCTGCAAAATAGCTTGCAAATGCCTCACTGCCAATGTCCAATTCCCTATCACTTTGCTTGCCTTGAGGCAAGGTAGTCAAAGACCAAATAGTCCTAAATAATTGGGCCAGGCAAGAGCTAGCAAATGCAGTGGAGGCCACATAAAAAGTCCTTTTAGTGGCCTTCACTGCCATTTCATAAGATTTAATAAATGATCTATAAGATTGCCACCACCCTTACTCTAGCCATCTCAGTTCTTGCTTCATTTTCTGTAGCTCCTGGGTGTACCATGGAGCTAACTTGGTACGAGGACGGAGAGGGCACCAGGGAGCGATTTTGATGGCCTCAGAGAGCCAGTCTCCGCCAGCTCATCTAATGAATCGCCAGGGGACATCAGATCCTGCAGAGCATTCTAGAACCCAATCGGGTCCATCTGGTTCCACAGGCAAGCATAAAGTTGCTAACCGCCTAAACAGGGAGGGTTAGGAGCGCCTAGCTGGGCCTTCAGGGTGAAGCGGCCTGACCATGGAACCATATCTATTGCCATCAGATCCACATTAATCCCAATGCCAAAAATAAGATCTAGCGTGTGGCCTGCTTGATGTGTAGGAGCCGAAATAAATTGGGAGAGTCCCAGTGCCACCATGGATGACACTAGGTCCTTGGCCTGAGAGGCGGTTGCATCATCAGCATGGACACTGAAGTCCCCCAGAACTGGGACACTCCAAAGCCCAGCCAGATACAGCCTTTAACAAGCCTTGGCTTCCCACACAAGCCCAACACATTACTTATATATTCCATCCTGATTGAAGAAATTGCATTTTAAAAGTAGAATACTTGAATAGGGTCTTTCTTTATAAACGTTTTGTGAACTGTTAAAAGCAAATAAGGGATGGGGGCCATTATTTTATTAAGATGACCTCACAAACCAGGGGAATTACACCATATGTATTTGCAAATGTAATAGACAAAAATATTCCATTTGTACATGGCTGTCATCTTGAAATCACGGCATTTGCCAAGATGGCTCCACAAATCAAATATGAAACAATACCTTGCAAAACAAGGCTTCATCTTAATTAGCAATTTATTAACAGTAGTTAGCAACTTAATCTGTTCTAGCCTTGCTCTCATAACGTCTTACTTTTCTCACCCATAACTTTCATTGTTTCATTCTTTAACATGCTTGGCCCATTAACACATTGAATGACCTCCTAAAATAAATTTGTTGTGTTCTTACCATTTCTTTTTGTCCTTTTAAAGTACTGTCCGTTCTTTAACCTTTGCCTGGACTGCCTTCCCCATTTTTAGCTTCCACCTGTCTACAAACCCAATGTAATTTTTGTGTACCTTTCTGACTCTTCTAGCCCCTTTATCATTCATCTTTCTGAGACTGTGAATCTTTTGGACGAGGACTATCTTGTTGATAACAGACACTTCGTACTTTTTTTTGCTATGGCATTTCCAACACATTCTCAGAGGAGAAGTCACTATATAACAGAGCAATAAATTATATTAATATTCTAAAATCACCCTAAAAGCACACAGCATCACCCAGTTAAACCTGTGTGATGAGATACTACACACTTAAGTGGCACCCTTTTAGAATTGTTTTTGCATGAGCTGAGATTCTTGCCTTTCTAAACAGTACCACAAGATAACTACTATAATTAGCAATTACAAAGATACTGCTTTTTAATACATAATTTTCACAGCATAAATAGTTTTATCCTAAAAGTCAAAATGACTTCGTCCCCTGGGAAGGTTCCTCCGACCAGCCTTCTGAAGGTTTCAGCCACCACTGAAGCTATCCTCCCAGAATAGTGGTATTTCTGAGGCTTGGATTAGTAACTGTCCCCTCTCTGCCAGCTCTTTCTTTCTTTCTTTCTTTCTTTCTTTCTTTCTTTCTTTCTCTCTCTCTCTCTCTCTCTCTCTCTCTCTCTCCTTTCTCTCACCTTCTGACATACTTCCGGTGATGTCAGGTGGTTTAGCATATGCAAATAAATTATGCTAATGAGCTCCTGCACCTCTTTTCCTACGAAATGACCCCTGCTAAAAGTCATAGATAAAAGTAAAATGTTTGCTCTTCGGGGGGGAGTAAAAGCAATAACAAAAGCAATAAACACATAAGTAGCAGATTGACATAGTGTTTTATTTAAGCTGTCTGTACGAAGGAAAAATAATGTGCATCCCTATCATATACGTGTAAAAATACTAAGGATGTACAGTGTACAAAAAAGGTTGTAGTTATTTCACATCCTCGTGGGTCATATACTTCAGGAAATAAACAGTTTAAGTATGACCAACAGTAATACGGTTTCTTGGGTTTGTAGTCATGTCTGCTTAATATCCTTAACCATATGACTAGATCTGTCATGGATCTAATGAAAGAACTAGCAAGGTCAAGAAATTTCACAAACTCTAAAGCTACAGGGAGGTAATTCAATTACCAATTTAGAGTTTTTATTTAAATAAATACTTTACATTTCATGCTTGCCTGTAATGTACTACCAGGAGCAAGATAAGGAAATTCTACTGTAGACAGTACAAACAGTAGCAGCAAAGTGTGTACATTGAGGTGTAATATAGAGACCCTGCAGTTAGTAAGGAAAGACCTTATGTTTGTACTCTAGCAGAAGCACATGGCCCGTGCAAGAACTGACAGCTTCAAGCAGCAAATGAAGAAAGGTGTTTTTTAAAAAAAAAAATACTGGAAAAGATACTGTATAAATAGCAGAAATGTGTTGGAAGAATCATTAGCGTAGAAAGCAAAGCAGTGTGCAAAATTGCCAAAATATAAACACAAACAACCTATTTCTTCAAAGATGGCTGCAGTACAAGAGGGCACATGGCACGTCCTGGAAACCAGTACAAGCTGGAGTCAACAAGTCTGAAATGTACTAAGTTGGGGGGGGGGGGACACCTCTGAAGATCTAGCAAAACTTAAGAGAGAGCTGTAGGGAAGCAGAAGAGAAGTTTCAAGAGCATCTCTTGACCACAGCTCTATATTTATTTTTATATTTTTTAAATGTTGGGAGTATAACTTGAAAATACCTCAGTCTAAGCTCTGAAGGGTCATTCCATGTATGGACTTAAAGTCATGTTCTTATTTTGCTTCATACTGGTCTTTATTTACTTTTAAAGACTAATATTAAGCAAAATAATTACAAAATTGTATGGACAATACATAAGTAATCCAGGCAGCTGATACATAATCATAACTGCCTTTACATTTTCTGTTCATAAAGCAATGTAACATGCATTATTGTATCCATACCACACAAGTTACTGTGTCCTTCTCTATTTCTGAGGAGAACATTAAGTATTTTGGACACTTCATGAGACAGGAAAGAGATTCTGGGCAGAACCAAGCATAAATTTGACACAGTGTAACTTGTGTCTTTTATGATCAAGGAGCATGTGGCCAGATTTGTGATAGAAAGACATCGTTTTTGATTTGGAGGAATCTACAGAATCAGAATTTCTAGTGTCATTCTCTGTGGTATGGCAACGGTCGCAGTTTTCCTGCCCCACCTCTCCTTGCTCTCATGTCAAGATCCATTGTTTGGTGATTAAAAACAGTAACATCAAAATGGGGTTCGGTATCATTGGAAAGCCACTTTCTTACATGAACATAATGCAGACAGAGATGAAAGTGGTGGGGAATGCCACCGAGTTAATGGTAGATTGGGAAAGCTATGTTTTTAGTGTTTAGCTGGTGTTCAGATAAGACGGAAAAATGCATGAGCCAAGGGAAGAAAGTTATTGTGCATTTTCACAAGGAAATACCCACTAACAGTGAGCCTGGTATCTTATGCAACCAGCTAAAGCTGTGCCTGCATAGCAGTCATAAGTGGTATATAAGGCTACGGTGCAAGCTCTTGCCAAACCAGAAACTATTCACAACGGAATCCCTGACTCAAGGTATGTCTTTATGGTCACAGTTAAGAAGCTACCACCCAGTATACTCACAGAGGATGAGCTAATGGCAGGCCTTGCAGAGAAAGTGTTCCAGCATGAGTACTACTAATTAGTGCAAGGAAGCCACTACCTTGGACCGTTAAGCTGAAGTGCTTTATAGTTCTCTTGAAGAGACACAGACAAGAGCTACTTAATTCCAATTCTCCACAAGACACAGATGTTTTAGTGTTTTCTGAGCTCTTCTATCCAATGCTACCATAAAATCAATTTTCTCCCTGCTGCTGGTGACCTATACCCTTTAACACTAAAAATTACTGCCAGGTTTCTGTGATATTTCAGGGTATGATAAAAGACTAGTTGGAATAAAAGATCTCACTGGAAAGCATCTGATGCTGCATCTGAGAGAATTCTTTTTGCTCTGAAGGTGCCTATGCCACCTACAAATGCACCACCTATAAATGCACCAGAGACATTCATTCATACACTATTTGAAGATCAAAATCATTATATGTGTAACTTTGCTGACAGAAGGTTTAAAAGAAGCAAACAGTGTGGAAAGACTGCTACTAACAAAGGGTACACTATATGGCTGCAAACAGAACGGCTTAGGATTGCTTCCTATTTGTAGTCACGTTCCAGGTTTGGAAGACACATGATAACGACATAGCAACCTTGCTGAAGCTAATTGGGTCTGGCCCCTGCCTGGTAGCTCTATGTACACCGTCTTGAGTTCCATGATGGAAAAATGTGAGAGATAAATCTAATTAAGCATTTTCTATTTTATTATCATGCAGTGAAATTACTTTGGAATGATAGGGGACATCCACAATTGCCTTTCTTCAGATGTGGATGGTTTTGGGGTAATAGATGGATTAAACCAATTCTGCGCAAAATTCCACGTGCTCCCCAGTCAGCCCTAACTCGTGGGATATCCTGATGCACAGGTGAACAGTTGCAGTGCAGATAAGAATCACTGTGGCATGTCTTGTAATAGAGTGCTAGATGGGGATGACATCAAAGATGATTTTGATTAACACTTCTTACTTCCACTGAATTAGAAAGCATCTGTATTATTGTACATAAGGACCAATTAGTGTATGTGTGCCAGTCCATACATAACGTATATGCTACTGCACATAGAAGCCTTTTTAAAAGAACAAATTTCTGAAATCAGCAATTTGATGGTAAAGGGAGACTGAGGAAAACTAAGTACAGCTCTGCTCCCTACTGATTGAATTAATTGGTGGGACTCCAGGTTTTTTTTAAAAAACATACACTTTTGAATTTCTGTGGGAATCACATTCACAGGGCCCATTTCCTCATCCAGCTAGGCATGTGAATATGCAAGCTTGCCTCTGCCTATTCACAGCCCCAAGTTAAACTGGGACAATGACAATTATTTTCGAACACTTTATTGAACATGCATTAACATAATTATTTTAGGATTCTCATGTGGAGTAACATGTTTTTGAGAGGCTTTCATGATACCTAACTTGTCCCAGATCTTACACAATCAAATTGTCCATTGTCAAAAAACCTGAACCTGGAAAGCAGGGGGGGAGCGGCAGGAACCCACCCACCTCATCACAGCACAGTGAACAACATGTTTTATTTTGTAAATTTCTTTGCATGAATTACCTCCTTCATTTTTCTACCAGCACTCGGAATGAGAGTTTGCAATCAGAACTCCAGAAGGCATGGTCACAACAAATGTACTAGTTTCTAAATAGTCATCAAAAACACAAGCTCCATTTGAAGAAGTACTTTAATCTTCCCAACTCAAAATCGAAAGAACAATTCAGAATACTAAATGTTGGAGGCCCTAATTTAAAGTGGGCATCCATGGAATGACCCCCCCCCCCCCGACTTACTGCAAGGTTTCAAATAATTCACCAGCTCCTATAAGTAGAACTTAAATATTGAAATATAATACCCTGATAATTTTATTATTTCCAAAAAAGATTTTCCAATGTATTAGGAAACAACTAAAATGGAACTGCAATGAGGTGCAGCTCAGCCTAATTAAGAAAAGTCTTAAACCACGGAGCGGCCTATTTGTTCTAATCCAGCAGATCTGGTCCATGTGCAGATCCTATGCTACAAAGGACATAGAGTGAGGGAGGGGGAACCTCATATCTAGCAACAGAGGCTGTGCATGTAGTACTGCTTGCTAGGTCATGCTGACAAACAGATGATTGGTGGTGTTAACTCTTGACAATGCTGATCACCCGTTTAGAGGGTGGAGGTAGTGCTTTCTCTCCCCCACCCCACATTATAAGGTGAGTAGTGCATCACAACTCACAGCCTTGTCCATCTGGTCTGTGGGGAGATCATTGCATATAAGAAACTTTGGATTAGGACCACCGTGAACATTTTTTTATTAAATTATGTGGCCACAGTTGGTATAAATGAGATACTGCTCATAAACTAAAGTTCTGTTCAGCACTGACTGCTAATGATTACCCCTTAATTACTTCAGTGTCATTATATCTAGCAATGAGTGCAGATGTAGTTTTACTCTGTATGCTTTCCACTCAAATTGTGAACATTAATCATGACTGTTGTGGTGCAAAGATTGGATAACAGCTACTTTGCTGATGGAAAGTATGTGTGTGTTAGCTGCCTGAATAAAATGCCCACATACCTCTTGACAACCCCAGCATCTGCCACTGCCTGCAGTGGTTTTCATTCTAGGGTTATCCAAATTTTCAGCATCAAGAGGCTGAGACATCTGCATGTAAATATTATTTTCTTCTCAAAAGTCATGTACACATTCATACACAGCAATCATAATACTCTGCTAAATCACAGTTTGTTACAGGAGTTGTAAAGGTAGTGAAGCAAGATACTTCAGTGATAATCCATGGAGTAGCATTCTGTTATGTCATTACCACTGGCATACATTTCTGTTACTAGCACTTTTGGAAAATCCCAGCTCCCAGTACCAAAGGCTGATTGCCTTTCCTCAGTGTGTTTAATTTTTTTATGAAGAATTTTTAAAAAAATCTGAAATCTGTTTGAATAAATATTAGGTTGCTAACAACGTTCTATATGTGTAAGCAGACCTAAACATCATTTAGAATTATTGTTCCCAGCAACCTAATCTATTCTTTGCAATGGCATTACTAAAGTGTTCTTTTTCTTGTAATCATTGGAGATTCATTAGCCTGAATGCGTTTTCAGTGAAGCTACTCGACTCCTATTACTACATTCACCTTGAGTGAACAGTGCACAAATCCTCTGGATACATGGCTTTGGGATTTTCTCTTGACCATAATGTAATGTTTTAGCTACAGAAACCCAATTCAAAGTATAAGGTACACTTTCAGAGTTGTTAAAATTTCACATGGGAGAAAAAGTGCATTATTTTGTTCAGCTTGTACAGTCCTTCCATAAACAAAATAATTGTTAAAAGCCTCTTTTAAGATGTAGCAGCAAACATGACACATACAATCGTTGTCACTAAGAAATAAATACTACTGCAGTGTAACAAAAATATTCAGTTAAATACCTGAAGAAAAAAAAGCTAATTCACAAACTCAAAATAATAATAATTAAAAAAATGAAAAGGCAAACTCCTGTTTACCTTGGTGTACAAATTTTGGTGAAAAGCGCTGTTGTTATGCCTGTCTACATTCTTCGGCCACAAGAGGTGATGTTCATCAACAAAGAAAAAGAAAAGCATGAGAGAGATGTTACTGGATGCAAATTATAAGACCTTTACCTGCTGCCTTTTCCCCTTAACTGCTTGCATTTTGAAGGTTCCACTCTTCATAACTGCACATGAATCTGGAAGTCTACGTGGGGGGGCTAGGTGATCCCAGCCCTTCTGCTTCTTCTGTAGTATCCAACAGTAATTAAAAAATAATATATATATATTTATATATATTTATATATATTAACAGTTATAAGTCCTCCTCTTGAATGTTTTCATCCAGATGTTAATGGCGAGTCTAATTCAAGTGACGATGTGGCCTAGCAAAAGTGTTGCACCACCATCTTCTACATTTCCCAGTTCTGTCCAGCTCAAACAGATGTGAGAAAACATCATAAACTATGTTGTTGTTGTTTTACTATAATTTTGATTTGTCTTGTAAAAGAAGTGAGAAATACTTCTCAGATCGGCATGTCCTTAAGCCTTTCCTCTGAAGAGACAAGAGAAAGATAACCAGCTGTGCACAAAATGCACCATTGAGAATATGTCATCTAACGTCACAACATTTTTGGATTGCTTCTTGCTGTTACTCTCATGCTGAGACAGTGGACAGCATCAACAGCAGGGGATCTTAGACCAATATAAAATGTCATGCAGATAAATCAAAGAGGCTGATTGGGCAGAAAGGGAATTGGTTCAACTTGGAATGATCTCTGAGAGTGCTTTGCTATCCTAGATAACAGCAAGCACTGGTGATGATGTTCAGTACTCATTTTCAGTGATAAACCTAATATGACAGTGAATCAGCAGAACAAAACAACAAGCTACTCCCGTCCACTTGCAGAATAGGAAAACTGAGGAAAATGTGGTCGTCTTTCATTGTCCATGCAGTCCATACCATCTTCATCATCTGTGGAAGTGAAGTTTGAAGGTAGTCTCAGAAAAAAAGATTGTCTCATTGTACATTCCATAACATTATAATAGAGTATATTTTTGATAAGTGCAGCACATATTTTAGTGTTGCTATAAATACAACAAAAAAAGAGAGAGAGAGAGAGACCACTATTTTAATGGAAGTGGGCATGCAGAACAGGATCTTAATATTCCTTCAAACACAGTAGTTACAGACCAATACTGGAAGCTATGGAAAGATCATGTTTTTCTCTCATTAGGTTAAATGAATTATGATGTTCAGAAACAATGTAAGAATGCAACCCCATTTTGCTTGCTTCACTGGCATAAGTGAGCCCACAACATCTCACCACACAAGGGCCCAAGGAGGCTTGAAAAAGGAATCAGCAGCCACAAGCATCTAGTATGCATGGCTGACACATTGCTGAATCGTATCCTCAAAGGTTTTTTCTATACAACTATGGAATGCTACTGAAATTCATAAAACAGCTTATTTTGAAGAAATACTTAATGTGAAAATTCAGTATTAGTGACAATTAACACCTTTTAGAGTGATGCTGTAAAGCTGAAGACTAGTTTAGCAAATATTTATTGGACCTTTATGCAGAGTGGTCTAAACTGTAAGATTTAACATGCAATATTAACATTAAGGAATCCTACCAGAATTGTTCTGTGACATGCTAATATGCATCTTATAAGGGAACAGGGGCTCTAGTTTTGGCTTTGATTCAGCAAAATGCCTAGCAAATGCCTTGCTTCAAACAGATGTTTAGAGTCAGGTATGTTAAATACTCTGCGGAACTGAGGGTGTATTGTTCATCCCAAGGAAGTCTTTGTAATTTTTCCTACTCATTTTTATTAGACTTAGGACTAATAGTAAGGAATGAAAAAAGTTTACAGAATCTCACCTCATTTTCTAAAGTGCTCTTAATCCGAATCAAGATAGGGCTTCTAAAAGTCTTCTGCTACAAGAAGGTCATTTAGAGACACTCACAAACCACACATCTCAAAGGTGTGATATTATTCCTGGCTGTAACCAGCCAGGTATATCATAATTTGTTTTTAATAATAAAACTCTCACTTGCACTGAGGCCCCGAACCACAATAGTTAAACACAGCTATTTGAATTACAGTACTTACATTTTTCAGGCGGCGTTATTGTAATAGTCTGAGCAGTGAACTCTTCATCAAAATATCTGGTGTCTGTCTCAGATGTCACTTGAGGTTTAAAGGGAGGGACAAGCTGAAGAAGTAAGGAGGGGGAAAAACCGCATTAATAAATGGGAACACAACCAAACAGTATGTGAAGTTTTTGAGACCAGTATTTAGAATAAACAGTTGGCACTGAAAGGGTCAGAAAGTGAAAGCCTGGTTAGTAACTCTTGAGTAAAAGATTAGGCCATCAGAAAGCAAAATTTCAACAATAGTGTGGGAGCAAGTGGTAAGAAATTTAGGTTCTGTAGGAAATTTGTGATACAATATTGGGGTATGATTTTTCTTGAAGATCCTAGGTAGTACTGGAACTGAAATTCTTGAGTAGACAGGCCCACAAATGATGCAGATTTTTTTTAAAAAAATTAATACCTCATATAAACATTAAAGAGTATTCAACGTCCCTCAGTCTGAGCAGTGCATGTCTGCTGCACAACATTCATAATGGTGGTGCAGATGACCCACTGGACAAAGGCTGTAAGCCATTCTGATTCCTCTCTTGTAGCTTCTCCACTAATATGAAGGTCTCTGTGGGTGCATGCACACGCACCTGAATTGAAGCAGTGTGGGAAACAGGAACGTTGGACTTATTTATCCTAAGACTGTATGTCTTTGAGGAATCTGGAATGACAACTGAACATGGTCTACAAAATGTATAGGAAAGGGTGTCAAACAGTAACGGATGTAACTCCCTATCCAACAGATTCTCAGCTACCACACTTGTAGTTTCCCCCTCCCCAAATCATGCTCTTCTCCCCCCCTTTTATAACTCTCCATAGGACTTGCCCGATATTGCTGGATATATCTTGTTCTTCCCTCTGACTCATGTCATCAGTGTTTCCAAATCAGCTCCCCCCCCCCCCCCCACAGCACACAAAAGAGGAGATGAGAAGTGGAGTTGGAGAAAGAAAGAGGGGGAAAGAAAGCAGAAGAAATGGGGTATGGGTGGGGAGAAGGAAAAAGGAATGAGATATCGGACGGGGGAGAGGGAATAAGGTAAGAAAGTGGCACACAACATCATTCCCTCAGGATTAGTGTGGCCCAGATTTGGTGCCACCATCACTTATTTCACCAACACGAGGATCCAGAGACTGTACCTGCGAAAAGATGAGAAAGCAGCTACAGTACCACATCCGCCACTGAGCTAATATGGTAGCATTTTATAAATGGGTACACTCGCTTTATGTAGGGATTTCCTCATGGGCCATGAGTGCCTTTGGAAGGCTGGATACTGCCCAAAAGCTGTATGTCTGATATCCCTGATATAAAAGATGCTCACATAAACATCTTTAGATGACCAAGGGCTTTGGTGTTCATTGCTTGACTCAAACAGCTACTATGGCAGTACCTCTGGCCTCTGCTGCCACCAAGAAAGGAGCTGAGTTCTGCAGTAAAGTGATGTCTCCCTACCGAGACTGAACTGCTGCTGAGTATAAGTGCCAGCACCCATCTCCTGGGGGGGCAGGGAGTCTGCAGTGACCCAAAAGAGGTACAACAGCAACAACTATTGATACAGAGGACTAGGGAAAGAACACTGACAAACAGCTATCCCCAATTTTTTGTTTTTGGACCACTAATTCATTCTGTTGTTTTAATAGACACTGTAAATTACCTTAAAGGTAATTACCTTAAAGGTAATATATGATAAAAACTGTCTCACAGTAAGACACATGGAGGGGGAAACAAACTTGACCCAATATCTGGAATCAAGAACCACAAGGGTAAGACAAAAGCCTGCTAAAGGGACCAATATTAAAAACTTAGTGTATACTTATTATATACAAAAATAAATGTATTTATTAGAAAGACAGTTTAAAACATATAAGGGTCCAATGAAAGCCTCATTACAAAGTACAAGTGACCTGAACTAAAGAGCCAATACAAGCGACTTGACACATTTCCGCCCCTTGGGGGCCTTCTTCAGAGGTCGCACCTAGTAATATTACTCGAACTCAGACATTACTGCCAAAATATGTTACTATGAAGTACTTTCATAGTTACACATTATGCCAATTAGTTAATTTGAAGCACATTTCTGCTGCAAGCACACAGTTATACAATGGCCAGTGGATTATCACAACTACAAGTAGAATTTTAAAAACAAAATAGTAAACCATACTCAACTATTTATTAATACAAAAATCAGCAACTCAAAACAATACAGTGCCATCTGTCTCTTTGACCTTTAGGTCCTGAACACCACAGAATTTTGTATTTTCTCAGAACTGTTTGTGTTATCTTAATAAGCTGCTCAATGATCATAAGCTTGAACTATAAGAATGTGTGCAGATCTTAATAAAACGGAAAGTCTCTCTTTCACTCATCCTTTATTAATAGAAAAAGTCATAAAAGAACAATGATTTAGATTAATTCATTTCACTAACCCCATTCCACTAATTCACAAGTTGGGGAAATTTCTTGACATCCATAATTAATTCTCCAGGATATTTAATGCTCCTCCTCTCACATCACCTTAAATTCTATATATGCATTTGTTGTATATTCAGGATGTGGTTAATGTAACTCACAGTGCAACCCAAAGCAGAGTTACCCCTATATAAGCAAGAAGGGTTTAACTCCATTTAGGATTGTGCTACTAGTATAAAAAGAATTGCACTGGATCTGATAAATGGTTGGGCTGATTCTATCGTGCAGTAATCAAAATCATATTCTGTATGTAATTAATAATATCCAGATTTCAAGACCCTCCTGGATTCCTACATTCTAGGGGTGAACCAAGCCAGTTCTATTATTCATTATTGCTCCTGCAAGAGACAGAGTATCAAGCTATGTTTTGAGCATCCAGTCTTTTAATAAGAGTAAAAGAGATATGGTATTCCTCCTATCCTTCTTCTTTCAAGAAGTTCTGTCGCTGGCTGTAGATGAGCACTCTGCACTCATGAAAAACAAAACTACTCATGGGTTTATACCACACGCAATCTGCCTCTGAGCAGCAATGACTTACTTAATCACAGCTTGAATTAAAATCTATAGCAGCAACAAAGAAGCATTAGTGTCAGACAGTACTGAAATAAAGTCCTAGCTCAATATTTATAGCTCATCTTACAACAAAAAAAAATTGATTCCATGTAGGGTAAAATTATGTTTACTTAGCCTTTCTAGTGGCAACAAGCAGATTTTTTAAAAAAAAGTTGCAGAGCATCTGTCCCTATTATATAAAAGCCAGGTGGGGTGGCAACATTCCATGTGCTCTCATTGGCTGTAAAATGTCCTCCCTCAGCCATTGGCCCATCAGTTGCCACTCAAGAGTACTCGCATGCCATTGGCTCCTCTTCCCCCCCCACTCCACTTTCAGCCACTGTTTTCTGTCAGAAGCACTGTCTCCTCAGATGAAGACACTTCTCTTGCTCAGCTCCTGTGGGGGACAAAGTTTTCCCCCAGGGGCTGTTGTGAGGAACTCATAGGGTCGCCAGCTCCAGGTAAGGAAGCCAGTTTAAGGAAGCCAGAGTTTGGGGAGGAGAGAGGAAAGGCCTCAGATGAATAGAATGCCATACAGGCCAGGGGCCAAAGCATTCTAACTTTTCCCTCAGTGGCTGTTGGTAAGCAACCAAGCTTGGTTCTGTCAGTAAAAAGACAAGGAAACAAAACCCTTTCTACACCTTTGTGAGGAACTCATTTGGGCCAGTCCTGAGTATGGCTGTCAGCTCCAGGTTGGGAAATTCCTCTGGAGTCCTTCCACCACCACCACCACCACCCCCAACGCTGCCCTCCACAGGATCCACCTCTCCCTCCCCAAATTGCCAGGTATTTCCCTACTCAGAGCTGGGAACCCTACTTTCCCCTTGGTGCCTGCAGCTGGTCAACCAAGCTTGGTTTCTGTCAGTAAAGGGCCCTTTCCACACCTATTTTGGCCTTTGGGAGAAAACTCATTGTGCCCTTATACCCTGCTGAGATGAGTTGTCCCCCCCACCCCACCATGACAGCCAATGTGACATGGCAGTCAGGGCTTCAGAGCACGGTAGAGGCTGCAGGTGGGGGGGAGATGGGAAGCTGAAAAGTGAGGGGAAAATAAAGGTCAGCTGATGCTTGGCTGGAAAGGAGATAGGGTTGCCAACTCCAGCTGGGAAATTCCTGGAAATTTGAGGGATGGAGCCTGGAGAGGGTGAGGTTTGAGGAGGGGTGGGGCCTCAGACAGGTACAATGCCATAGCCTCTGCCCTCCAAACCAGCCATTCCCTTTGGAGAACCACTGTTGCCAATCTCCAGGTGAGGGCTGGAGATCACTCAGAATTACAACTGCTCTCCAGATGGAATTGATCAGTTCCCCTGGAGATAAAGGTGGACTCTGTGTCCTTATACCCTACTGAGGTTGCCACAGAAAATTGACGCTGAGTGCCCAAGTCCTTGGCACTCTCACAAAGCCTCTTTCTAGAACCCATTGTATTTATTTCCACAACGGTCCTTATTCCTAGTTTTAGTATAAATAGCACAGTGAGCACTACCTATAGCATGAGTAAAATGAGTAACAGAGAACATGGAAGAGAATAACTGGATGGAATAGTGTTAAAATAGTATATGACACCGAGGGTATCTAAAGATGTGAAGGCCTAGAAGAAGCCATAACAATTCAAATGGTAGAGAAGGAGTCTGGAACATGATCCATTCTCTGCTGCAGCTGGGGAAAAGGATCTACTCACAGATCAGTGGAGCCCTTTAACTTTACCTATATGTTCTCTGGACATGTTGCAGAGTACTCAGTCAGAATGAGTTTTGGGACACCCATGTACATCTCTAGTATTCGAATGCAGACACTCCTCCAGGTCTTGCACCCTGGGAAAAAGTAGGATGGTAGCATTACACCTTGGGAGGCATTCTAGGCTTCCATTCTAGGTAATGGGCTGGATGGCTGCAGTGTCTGTGATGTTTTCTGAGCCCTTGATTAAAGGGCCACAAAAGGAGGAATGGAGATGTCATCTTCAAAGTGTAGTGCAGGAAATCATATAACCACAATCCAATTCTATGCATATTTAGTCAGAAGCGAACCACATTGGGTTCATGGGAGCTTACTCATAAGTAAATGTGCATGAGATTGCAGTGTTAGCAACTTGAACCTCCACAATTAATGCTGGGTATATCTGTATTAACCGTTTGAATAAAATCTAAACAATGTATATTTTTCCTATATCATAAATATATCAATCAGCTGTGTTTTGTGCTAATTAATGCTGCCTGTGATCCTAACAGCACAAGTTTCTCTGAAATCAGTGGGACTTGCTTCTGCATAGACAACTATACTATACATAACGGCTATGGTCCAACTGTGCATGCACACAACAGTTAGGCTTGTACCATACTAAAAAAGCAGTAATGGTACCAATCATCTGGAAAGAACAAAGTAAGGGTTGCTAGATCCTTCCCCCCTCTTCCCAAACAACTGGTAGGCACAATCACAGGTTTTAAAAATGATTTCTATGCATACAACTCTGGCAACTCTGGGTAGCGAAAATGTGTGCCGAGCACCCATCTGAACGCATAATTCCTCATTCAGCTACGGTACAGAACCAAATGCATTTCATATTCCTAAAACAGCAAACAAAGCTGACTCCACAACTGTAAAAATGTACAGCTTGGGCAGACATGCAGAAGCACCCTGCCCAAACTAATTCCAATGCTTGTGGATCAACTCCCAAGAAAATCAGGAGTTGACTCGGGTGTTTGGAAAAGGTCTGTGTTGAATTGTGTCTGAAATTTAAAACATGAACAATTCCACCCAATCTGTGACAGCAAGCCATGGCCTATCCAAACTGTTGGGGAGAGATGTGCCAGTGTGATGCCTGCACGCAACATCAGTTCTGGTGAAAAACTGGAATTAGTATCACGGCATCAGGGGGAATGCCCTAGGATTCACTACAACTTTATAGTTAAACTGAAGTTATGTTGCACACTGTTGGAACACCAGTGCATTCTCCCCCCCTCCCTGCTGCCCTCTACAGGGTTCAGGAGGTCTCCCACAACAGGAGCCCTAGTGTCCCCAATCTGAAATAGGCATTTATTGCAATAGTTGAGATCAAAGTGAAGTCTTAGGCTCGATTAAAAGTTTGCTGGGTCTAACCAAACTGCCCACCCAGAATGTACTGAGCTACTGGCAAGATCACAACATAACAAGGATATTGTGGAGTCCTGTGTGCCTCCATAAGTTGAGCTGCCATGATTTGGGCAACTGTATATTCCCATAGGACAACTAATGAAGAAACTTTTGTAGTACACCATACTAAATACATGTTTTCCCTTATTCTGAAGAGCACAGAACCTTCTGGAAGTTAAAATCAGTATGATTTTTTTTTGGTAAAACTCAATTACTAAAAGCTCAACACAGTTTTTACCGAAAACAACAGGTGATTAATTAATTAATCTGTCTTCAGAACTGTAAGGCCATGAAACTGTCCACTGTAGACCTCTTACTAGCCAAGTGTACACATTACTGCTTGACAACATTTACATGTGTAATAGGAAGAAAATCACACACTAAGCAGAGCCAAAGCTTGAGAAAGGGTTTAGTGTTTAGTCCATAAACTCTGTGTGTGTGTGTATGTCTGTGTGTGTGTGTGTCTGTGTGTGTGTGTGACAGCCTGCTATAATAATTAAAAAAAGAAAAATCCATTGCCCATCTAGAGAATACCTTGCCTTACCACAAATTACATCTGGAACACGGGCTAAAGGATTGCAGGTCAGCAAGTATAACTTCCAGACAGGTTTGACTCCCACTTTAGGAATGCGTAGGTCCCATTGATTCCACAGTCTTGTGTTTTTAGCATGATCCTACCAATGTTTAGGATGGTTATTATGATGCCCAACTAATTTCCATGGGATTCCAAGCAAGATTACTTAGAATCACAGTAAGAACTTTTATCAAACCGAAGCCCATCCAGAACAGCATTCTGTTTACAGAAGTGGCAGCCAGGTGCCCTTAACACTTACAAGCAGGGCATGAAGATAATGGCCTTTTGCTGTTGTTTGTCTCCAGTAGAGATGTTAAGGCCCAGAAGAAAACCCAAAAATTTCAGGGAGAAAAACATTCTTCCCAAAGACCCCCCACCCTTCCCAGTATAAAATCTGGGGAATTTGGGAGAGCAAACAACCTTGTCTTAAAAAGCACTTCACCCATTTCATATGTAGAACATGAAAAAGTCTGAGAACTTTCTCAGTTTTGTGTTTTTAATATACTAATAGTCTAACCCATTGTAACAGTATGACAGTGTACCTGTCCAAATAATAACTTTCTGTTTTTAATACAGAATTTGTTTTCTACTTCTAGCTATTATTTTTTTCCTATCTCTCATATGACAAAAATAAATGTGCTGTGGTTGTATAAGGTACAGATGTTGGCAACTCATTTTCAAGTGTTGGGCATATTCACAATTTTACTTATAGAAAATTTTACAGTTCCCTCCCCCAAAGCATTGGGGCTCAGGGTGGTGTAGAACATCTCATAAAATACTTCAGATCAAATTTAAATACAATGGATAATAAAACAATAAAATATTAAACCAGTTCAAAATTCCAGATGGCACCTAGAATTGGCCAGATTAAATCCTCATCCCAGTGAGAAAGGAAAGAAGGAGCCAGACTGATCAAAAATCAGTGCTGTCCTCAACCACAAGCCTGGCGGAACATCTCTGCTTCACGAGCCCTGTGGAACCGCATTAGGTCCTGCAGGGCACGAATGTCATTTGGCAGAGAGTTCCACCAGGTCAGAGCCAGGGCTGAAAAAACCCTGGCTCTGGTTGAGGACGGACATTTTTTGAGCCAAGGATCACCAATTCTTGTCAATTCCATAAATATGCCAAATAGTAACATTTGATATACTAACTGTGTTATAAATTATATATTTGGGTTAAATCAATAAAACAAGTTTAGGTTTGTTTGGAAAGTAAGTATTCTGTATGTTTCAAATGTTCCAAAAAATGGGTTGTTGTTTTTTTTCCTATGGCTTCAAAATTTCCAAAATTTCTGCATCTCTAGTATCTGATGATCAAGAATATACTAAGTCAGAACACTGAGCTTACAGCACAAACTTAAGCAGTGTTATACCCTTGTAAGTCCGGTGCCTAAAATGGACTTTAGAAGAGGCTTCAATGAACTTACAAGGGTGTAACTCCAATTAGGACTGCACGCTTTGTCTCCCTGAAATTCACTTTGTTCAGTATTTTGAAGTACTGTGAGTGTGTTTAGGAGCTATTTTATACAACCCCACAGTTGTAAATTCATACAGTACCATTCTTGAACTTATTTCTTTGAACAGTTGACTTTTATGCTACAGCAAAAACTGTATTTGAAACTTACTAGTTTCAAAAACAGCTTTCCATGTAACATTGCACTTCACTGTGCAAAAGTCCAATGGCTCTGCTAACACAGAAATAAATGCACAGTTCTGTGGCCCAAGACTGTCTTTTTTAAAGATCCTAAATGGTATAGTCTGGTATTTGCTTTTTTTGTGGCTTATTCTCTATCACAAGGGAGGCCATAATAAGAAAAGAAGAAAAGATTGGATTTATACCCCACTGTTCACTACCTGGAGTCTCAGAGCAGCTTACAATCTCCTTCCCCTCCCCACAACAGACACCCTGTGAGGTAGGTGGGGCTGAGAGAGCTCTCCCGAGAACTGCCCTTGAGAGAACAGCTCTGAAAGAACTTGTGGTTGACCCAAGGTCACACCAGCAGCTGCACGTGGAGGAGGGGGAATCAAACCTGGTCCTCCCAGATTAGAGTCCACGCTCTTAACCACTTCACCAAACCAAATCAAACTGAACACTAATTATCACAACAGAATAAATTTATGAGTCAAAGAATGGTGTTAAACTTCCACAGAGAGTTGGTCCTGGAAAAAATTCCATAAGTATTTTAGTGATTTGGATAGATTCAGGTGGGTAGCTGTATTGGTCTGAAGCTGCAGAACAATGTTTGAGTCCAATGGCACTTTTAAGACCAACTAAGTTATATTTAAGGTGTAATCTTACACCTTAAATAAAACTTTGTTGGTCTTAAAGGTGCCATTGGATTCAAATTTTGTTTTAGCAATTTGGAGTTAAAGTCAGAATTTAGGAAACAAACTGTGTGGCCCCAATCCAGCTGAAGTTAGTCATCACCAAGGGCCAAACCAAATATGTGCTGGGAGTTCCATTTTTGAAGCTCCCAGCTAGATTTAAAACACTTTTTTAGTGCACAGAGGCTCTATTTAAATCAGGACCACAGTGCATGGGGAGGGAAGTACCACCTTTCCCTCACACCATTTTCCCAGCCTAAAATGGCCCCAGGGAGCTGCCATTTGCACCATTTAGCTAAACTTATGGGTACACACAAGTTTAGTCCAACCTTTCAAATGGCAGCTCCCTGGGCCCATTTCAGGCCAGGACAATGATGGAAGAAGTCTTTAAACCCCTCATTCCCACATGCTGCAATCTCACCAAACTGGGTTCCTATGCAACTGACAATGAAGTTTTAAAAATTCCTGAAAACTCTGAACACAGAACTCACAGCACACGTCTGGTTTGGCAATGTATCAAAAGCAATGGGACTTGTGAGTTATTAATTCACTTAATCCAACTGGACAGTCATAGCTGGACTTTTAGAGCGAATATAATAAGAACTGAATAAACATCTCTAAAATAATATGTAGGGATGATGTAACAATTAGTTAAATATGAGAGAAATACTGAATAGCAAACCAAAGCAAGTATTAACAACCTCACTATATGGCAGTATAAGTAGATGGTTCACCAGCCATTGTAGAAATTTTAGAAGTTCGCCATCTATAGGAATTCACAGTATGACTTGGCATGAACTGTGGAAAAACATTTTCAGATTTTTCACATCTGTTTATAGAAACCTTAAGACATAAGAGTGAGAAAGTAGTAGCGAATAGCCATTAAATAACACTATTAAGTTTTTTATCCGGTCCAAATGTACGTTGTGGCATCCATACAGGAATGGGTTCAATGAATTTTTGATCGGGTGCTTTGTGAGCCTATTTAAGTGCACATGAAGATTCAATATTGTGGCCTAAATGTTTTAAATGTTGTCAGTAGTATTTACCAGCAGTCAAATAAGGATAAGGAAAAAAAAACAGCACAACAATATCCAGCAAAACATCTATACTTTCAGATGCAAGATACGATAGATCCTTTCAAATGCAAGGATAGCAAACACCGCTGGATCTGACTAAGGGAATTTTGACTTTTGAAAACTTATACCCCAAAAATCTTGCCACTGGACACAAATCCAACCGGATTTTTACTGTATCTTTGGTTCATCCAAGAGGTGTATTCCAAACTTTTTGTATTTTTAGTGTTAAAGTCTTGTAACTTCAGCCCCCTCCCCCCGCTACCTCAGCTACATCGGTCCTCCATATTCACAAAATTTTTAGACAGCATTCTGCTCATTCTATCACCTCCATGGCTTAGTCCACAACTGCTGGCCTTCCTGCCATCCTACACTGAGCCTCTGCACTATATTGGTTCCTTCTCTTTATAGACTCCTTTTTTTGAAGTAGGGAAGAGGAGTAGTAAAGAACATTGTCAACTGGAGTCTTGGCACATTCCCACTAAGTCTACAGGATATTTTGTTTTTAAATTCACTGGTACAGTTCATATCACTGAAAACTTATTTTGGTGACAAAATTTTATGGATACTGTCAAAATACATCATCCAATTTTAGAGGGAAAACCTCTAAAAAAATTACCAGCTTCTGAAGAACTCTTGTCAAGAAATGAGGAACCAGCACATGGAACTTCTGCACCACCTCCAGAAGAAAATAAGAGAAATGCAGTAAGAAACCCCCTCCTAATAATATTCCTTCTAAAGTGGCATTATGAAAAATATGGTAAAAAATAATATTGACAAAGGCAGTGAAAGATGTCTAGGATTAGAGTTGGGTTACACCACTCAACCTCAATGTATAATTTTTCTAAAAACAAAGAAGCCCACTTTCATTATTTTCATATTTTAACAAGACATGGGTCAATTGACATTTTGATTTCATTACCCTACCTGTTGCAGTTTTTATTCAAAGAACAATATCACTAGTAAATCTTGGGAACTCAGACTAGTGGAAATATTGAAGAAGTATACATTCAAAGTACTGGAATTCTATGTAATCCCAAATACATGCATACTTTAAGAAGTGTAATGATCAGTACAGACCTTTTGGTTCTTTAAGATTTCTGAATATATGTACATAACTGTATCATTTTTTATTTGATACCAGCTATTGGTTAGGGATAATTTTAATTTCATACCAAAAGCAATGGGCATACACTAGATCCTGAAACAACAACTCACAATGGACAGTGTCAAATTTTTATGTTAATTGAACAATTGTAATATTGACTTAGGATCATTTTAAATTCACATTAAAAGCAATGGGGGCAACAGCTAGAATGCTGTGGATCCTTCAGTACTAACAATAATGTTATTACTATACATATAGTGTATTTTTCTTTGTAAACAAAAATATCACTAACCATCAAGCTACATGATACATCGCTACACAAATACATGTGAAGCCCTATAATAGGCCAAAAAGTGCCCCCCGGGGGCTATTTCAGGTGAGGAAAATGGCATGGGGAAGAATGCAGCCCCTCCTCGCTCTACACTGTCATCTTTTTTTAAAAAAAACACAAATTTTATTATTTTTCGACTCGTTCAAAATTTTACATAGTTACTTTCAAAATATTACCATCACTATCCTATTTTCTATATAACAATTATTCCAGTTACAATTCAAAACCTTTAGGACTTCCCGCCTCACCTATACCATTATATATATAACAGCAATTATAAGGATTTAAAAGTATTAACTCTTACAGGTAACATATTTGGTTATAAAAAATTTTTTAAAACATTTAAAAGTATTATCTAAATATCTGTTATATGTAATCTAGTTTCCATCTTGTCATTTCAAACATTCAGTATATTTCCCTTAAAAAGAATTGTTTCTTTTTTAAAACATCTAAGATCAATAATTAGACAATGTAAAAATATTATTTTTCATATCCCACTAGTGTTCTAGATATTCTTTCAAGTCTTTCCATTCTTCTAGAAACTTTTCTGAGTCTTGATTATTCAATTTTCTTGTCCATTTGTCCATTTCTGCCATAAATAGCAATTTTCTCAACCATTTCCATATGTCTGGAGTTTTCTCGCTTTTCCAGCTCTGAGCGTAGACCATTCTCGCTGTAGTCACCATATACCATGTTAGTGTCCTTTTAGTTACATTTACATCCTCTAACTTAAGACCAAGCAATAACATTTCAGGCAGCTTTTTAAAGGTACATTTCAAAATGTTTCCATTTCAACATGAATCATAAACCAAAAGACTTTAGCTTTATCACAAGTCCACCACATGTGGTAGAAAGAACCTTCTTTTTGTTTATATTTCCAATACTTATTAGACAACCATTAATCAATATTTACTATTTTTTTCGGACCTTGAAGCATTTTCTGTAAATCAACTCTCTTACTCTCTTAGTGGTAAATTGCACTACCACATCTCTTGGCAGATTTTTCCTGCTAGCACACTCTGAATTAACTCTAAGGACCAAGTCAATATTAGATTTTATGTCCTCTTCTTCATCTTTCAAATAGCCACTCAAGGCTTCAATAATCCTTGTGAGTATGTTCTCGCCCATCTTTTCGCCTATCCTTCTAAATCTTAAGTGCTTTTGCATCTCCTTGTATACCATCATTGTTTCCACTCTTTAATTCTCTTTTGTCACTTTTTGAATGTTTTCTTCCAACACAAGCATTTTGTTTTCCATCTCTTGATTTTTTTGCCAACTTTTGAATTTCAGTCTTTTCCTTATATACCATCATTGTTTCCACTCTATAATTCTCTTTTGTCACTTTTTGGATGTTTTATTCCAATACAGGCATTTTGTTTTCCATCTCTCTTGATTTTTTTGCCACATTTTGAATTTCAGTCTTTAGGTCTCCAAAATTCTTATCCACTTGTTCAGCTAAGTCATTTATTTTCTTATCCAATTTCTTAGCCAATTGTTGATTTTGCTGGCTAAGATCACGAAAAGCTTCTGTCATCCTTTTGTCCATCGCCTCTATCATAGCCATCAGTTCAGTATCTTTTTTAGGAGCCATCTTGGATACTGACCAGGTTGCCGCCCGCTTTCTCTGTTCAAACTCCATTTTATCCTTTAAAAAGACCCCGATTTTTTGGTATCTTCCAATTTTACCGTTTTTGGGTTCTATCAATCAGTCTTGAAGAGCTTTGACAAATGCCGTTATTTTTGCCATTCTAAGTATTTACTTTTCGAGATATTTGATTTTAAAGTTTTAGTCCTCCCCAAAATGGCGGACGTCTTTTTTCTATGGTACTGGTCACAGGTCTTACTTCCTGGTTCTCTTTCACCCGGAAGTGCTCTTGCTAGTTGCAGTCCTCCCAAGTCTCTTCCTCTTCAGTTCTTCTTTTCTGCTCTCAGCCAGACATCACTTCCTGTTGTCTTCATTTTTTCTCACGCCCATACAGATCTCGCGATGTCTCCAATCCCTCCAGCCCTCTCCTCCGCGACCGCAGGAATGGTAAACAAAACACTTTTCTGGCAGTTTTTAGCTAAAATCCAACTCTTTTAAAACAAGAAAAAGACTCAGTATATTCTTCAGCTGATCCTCTGCTTATCACTCTGTTTTCTTTGCTCTCAAAGACATGGTGCCGATAAGCAAGAAGTTTTTTCATTACCTTTAGATGTTTTTCAGGTAAAGGTGAAGCTTCATAAATTAGAGTGTGTCTTCTTTTAGTCAAGAAATCGGGAGAGTGGAGGTTTTATGCTGAATAAATCAGCCCGGTTCAGCTCTCTAGAGTTGCTTGCAGAGCCCGCACTGGGAGAGGAGATCAAAGTGTCAACAAATATCCTCCGAGATTTATCGCTCACTGATCTCAACTCTCTCTTGGGTCTTGTTGCTTGCTGGACACTCCCCTGCCTGGGGAGGGTTGCATCGGGTGCTAAAAGCCCCCGAGTTGTCAGAAAGAACCGCCGTCCACCCTGAGCATTTACAGGGTGCGTCAAATCTCCATTTTCCCCCGACCGGAAGCTCACTCTACACTGTCATCCTGATCAGAATTGTATGCTGCAGTGCCTGGAGAAATCAGTTCCCAGCAGGTGTCACGTGGCTGCAATGAATGTGAGTTGGGTCAGGAGAACTTCAACATAAATAATGGAATAATATATTTTGTACTTTGGTCCTAAGGCACCAGGCACTCTTGTAACACCATGTGGCAAACACAACCATATTTGTTTTCTAGTTCACAGTAAACTGTGTGAACGGATTCTAATTTACATCTGCTAATCTTGTTTAAAGAATGGAGGCTGTCCTCATCTGATTAACTATAAAGACAAAGCAATGTCTAAACAATATTAGACTTCAAGCCTTTGAAGGACTTTGAGAAGCAAAACTACCACTCTGACGTGCACTGGGTAGAGTGCTAGGCTTTATCCAGAAGCACTGTTATTAAAATTCTTCTAGTAAATCTGTTAGCCCTGTATAATTTGCATGGGGTTCCATCACCAAATAGCCTTGAAGAGGTAAAGCACATTGCAACATTTTATCCTTGAGCCATGCAAGTATCCATGACAAGCTCTCTGTCTCTCTGAGCATCCACCAATCATGAACTATTTCACTCAATTCTAGATTCTAGATGGACAAGCTCAGCAGGAGGCTCACTCTAATCCCACATTTTGGTAAAGAGAAAGATATGAGCATAAAATGAAAGACAAAAACCTAGGAAACAAAAGATAGTTTAAAATAGCCATCGTCCAACTGTCCACAGCACCATTACCATCACCACAACCCAAGGTACAAACCAATAATTTATTCTTTAAACAATCAACTTAAATGCCTCGTATACAGACTAATTACAATGATGCATCAGCACTGAAATATTTTCACCACAATCAACTCTAACTGAAGTCTAAATACATACATATTTATATTTTGATTGTGATATATGGAATAATATCTCACATTCATAAACAATTGTTTAGTATTTATAAAGGGAACTTCATGGTTCTAAGACATGACTTATTTTGATTATCCTGTAAATAACTGTATGGTCATACTCTTCTCAGTTGTCACCTTAATGTATGCACATGGTATCAAAACAACTGAGTAGTCAAATATGTAACATTGATCTTTCAAATAATCTACTGATAACTACAAATTAAAAAATCAAAATAAAATTTGCACTTTAGCAAATTTTTCTAGGAATTAATCAAAAATATTTTCTTAATATATGAACACCTGAAGCTGCCTTATACTGAATCAGACCACTGGCCCATCAAGGTCAGTATTGTCTACTTAGCTTGACTGCAGCTCTCCAGAGTGTTACACATTAGCTAATACCTGAAGATGCCGAAATTGAAATTGTTAAAGATTTTCCATTTCTTTGTTCCATCATCAACGAAAAGGGAGGCTGCATCCAAGAAATCAGAAGGAAACTGGGAAGGACAGCCATGAAGGAGCTAGAAAAGATTCTTAAGTGTAAGGAGGTGCTCCTGGTGACCAAGATCAAGATGTTTCATACTATGGTAGGCCTCATTACTATCTATAGATGTGAAAGTTGGACAATGAAGAAAGTTGGCAGGAAGCTGATTCTTTTGAAACACGCTATTTGAGGAAAACAAGAACCTCTAAAAAGACAAATAAGTGAGTTCTAGATCAAATCAAGCATGAACTCTCCCTAGAAGCTAAATGACTAAACTGAGGCTATTGTACTTTGGTCACTCTATGAGAAGACAGGAGTCAATGAAAAAGACAATGCTAGAAAAAGTTGAAGGCAGCAGGAAAAGAAAGACCCAACATGAGATGGATTTTCAAAATCAAGGAAACCTTGGCCCTCAGTTTGCAAGATCTGACCAAGGGTGTTAACGATAGGACATTTTAAAGGTCATTAATTCACAGGGTCATCACAAGTTGGAAGCATGCTGACAGCACTTAACACACACACTATCTGATCCTTTAACTGCAGGTGCCAGGGATTGAACCTGGGATGTTCTGTATCCAAGCAGATGCTCTACCACTGAGCCACAGCTTCTCTCTGATCCTTTTTACATCTATTTTATCTGTCTCTAACTAAATAATAATAAGGAACAAAAAATTATTGAAACTCTTTTACAAATTTAAAAACCCAGATTTTTTTTAATCCTTTGTTTTAGAACTGTTACTTCATACTACTGGGCTTATAAAACCAAATGTTTATACAAATGCATGAGATAAAAACTGATCTGAGGAAAAGCTTTGACTGGTATCCAAAGACCCATGCTCTGCAAACATAGAACCCTTTTTTGTTCTACTCCATTTGGCAACAGCCACCTGTGCTCTCTGAAAAGCCTTGGAGTCCTTCAGAGATGCAACTCATTAGAAGTGAGGGGCTCATTCTAGAAGGCTACCTCAGCCACCCCTGTAGGCAATGACAGTGTAGGAATAGCTGTTTGGGGGCCAAATATTTGTAAGAGGTGACATCATGGACCTGATCAAGGTGTGCTTAGATGTAAAAATGGGTGTGTGACTGGATGGATCTCTTGCCCCAGCTCTGCGGGTTGTCTAGTTTGCTGTGCTCAATGACACGCAGTATCCACATGTGCAAACCATGCAATCATTATCAGTGCAAATTCACGCATATAGAACGGTTCACTGGCTTATGACAGTATCTTACTTACTGTATATAAGATACATAATGGGCATGTAGAAGCTAAGCAGGCATTTGGATAGGAGACCGCCAAGATATACTAGGGTCATGACATGGAGACAGGCAATGGAAAACCATCTCTGAATATCTCTTGCCTTGAAAACCCTACAAGGTTGCCATAAGTCAGCTGTGACTTGATGGCACTTACCTCGACTGCATAGCTGATTAAATCAATATTAGAGGACAAACTGAAAAGGTCTTTCAAATTTAGTTCAAGGAAGGTAGACTAGGTTTATGATGTCACCTCTTACAAATATTTGGCCCCAAACAGCTGCTCCTACACAATCATTGCCTATAGGGGATGGCTGAGGTAGCCTTCCAGATGCAGATCAAGCAAAGTTAAAATAAAATGCACTAATCATTTACAGAGCTCCACTTGTTTATGAGTGACCACTTTAGGTGTATAAGACAACACCTACATTTTGTACAGAACTGGGAACAAAACTGAATGATCTTCAGCTGAAGGAAAAGTAAAGATTTAGTGGCGATGAAGATTACAAGCATTACAACTCCTTGTAATGGACCAAAAAACCCAATAATAATATTTTACACTTTAATGTGATGTTTAATAGTACAAGGAAATTTAATATGAAGTTTCACTTTCAGAAAGTGTGAAAGGTATCAGTGAATATAAAAACTAAGTGACCTATTAGAAATATAGTTGTCACTTCTCAGATTTATCTTTACTATACTAAACTCTAGACCCCAAGGTTTCAACACAGAGCTAACAAATAACTGTATATAATGTGCTAAGACACACACAAGCAATGAACCAGAATAAAAAATGAAACTTTCTACTCATTATATAAAAATGTTTTATAATTTTTTTAAAATAAATTTTTATTGATTTTTCCTATATCTACAACTAATACGCTACAATCTAAGCTACATATACCTTATACAGAGAGTACTTTATCATTTGCTTAATACTACCATGTTACATAATATAATTATGAAGCATTTAGAACCTTGGATAAATTTCAATTATTTTGTTACTGCTACTATAAAAATTATCAAAACTATTTGGCAGGCACGCCCACCTAGAGAAATACGGTTAATTAAACAATTTATAATACATAGGTGCAATGCTTAATAAAACAGTTTAATCACTATTTCTTCTTTTGTCCTCTTCTTGTCTTAACAGTCTCATCTACTTTTGGAGCTGCTGCTCCTTTTTCCGAGTCAGACACTTCTTCTTCACTCTTTGAGCTATCAAATCCATACATGCTTTCTTGCGAGGCCAGTGAACCATCTGAGTCTCTCCCAGTTTTCTTTTCTTTGCTTTTTTCCAGAAATTTTTTCGCTTGTTGAACAGAGTCAATCTTATACTTCTTATCTTTGATGCTGAAGCATAGTCCTTCTGGAGTATTCCAGCGATAGATGATAGACTCAGACTGGAGCCAAGATGTCAATTTTCCATAGGCTTTCCTTCTTTTCCTTATTTCAAATGGGATATCCTTCATCACTTTTACTTCTTCTCCCAGGATCTTCAGAGCTGCTTTGTTTGTGGTCCTAAGCACCACGTCTCTTGTAGATTTTTTGGAGAACCTTATCATAATTTCACCAGGCAGGCTTTTCTTTTTAGTATAATCTGGATAGGTTCTGTAAACCATATCCATATCGCTTTTTATATCCGCTGCTTTCATGCCTGTCACTGGTTCAAGTGCTTCACTTAGCAAATTTTTAAGGTCTTCTCCTGTGTTTTCTGGCACATTCTGAAGTCTTAGGAAAAAATTCGATCTTTCCATTTGTAATTTCAAAAGCTGATCATGGTGGAAGGCCTTTTCCTTCTCTGCCTTTTGTAGTCTTGAGTCTTGGTTTTTTACTGAAGTTTTTACTTCCAGAAGTTTTCGCTGCAGCTTCTCTGTGGTTTTATTCGACTCTTTTAGTTCTAACTGCATTTTGTCCATCTTCACGTTGAGAGCTGTCATTTGGTCCACTAGAGGTCACAATAACGAGGAGAACACCGCGCTCATCTCTGTGGTATCAACCTTTGCACTCGGAGCTGTACTTCCTAGTTTGGGGGAAGGTTTCGGTTTCCCCGCCATTGTTGAGGCTGCGCTCTTTGTTTATAGATAGATAAGATGAACGAAAGGAGCAAATTTTCGAACAGCACTTATGTCCTTTTAAAGTTTATATCTCCAAGTGAGCGATGCTGCCATCTAGCAAGGCGGATGGGCTTTTATTCATGCAGTAACGCCACGTGAAGAGTCTGGTAAGTACGCCAGTCCCGGAGAGGGGGTGGGTGGGTTTCACTCCTCCCGCCGTCTTCCCGCTGTATTCTGCTTTTCTTACTTCAGACTCACGTTTTCTCCATGTGTAACTGTCAGTTCCAGCCTCATTGCTTCGCACTCTCTGCTGCTTCACGGATTTGCGCTTTCAGCCATACAGCTCCCACGGCGGGGGAACCTATGGGGGTGATGAAAAGGGATCTCGATCCCTCGATTGCCACCGTAGGGAGAGATCCCCTTCATGCCACCCCAGGCAGAGCCCCCTCACTGGGGTCTCTGGGGGCTCGGCACCAGTCCAGAGCCCCTTCTTCCCGCCGGGTACGGATCGCGCTCCCCGCAGTTGCGGAGGAGCATGTCCGCCATTATCACAAGTCTTGCCGGAAGTCCAAAAATGTTTTATAATTTTAATAGAGATTATTAAAGCTACTTCACATGCTGAGCGATAATTCTGAAATCAGAAGTATCCTACAGCTGTGCTTAGACATTACACACAACTGTATCTAAGGAAAAAAATATGTTCATGAACTCTGCTTGATGTCAGGTTTCCACACCTGTTCATCAAATGCATATAAACTGTATGCAATTAAGGGAACTATCCTAAGCATATCTACTTGGAAGTGACTCCCATTTTAATCAATGGGGTTTATTCCCAGGAAAGGGTTTTTACAAATTCTACCTAAATTATCTAAATTAGTGCTAGCTTTCTAAATCTTGCTGCATTTTCAAGGAGTCCCTTAGTACCAAAGAAACTGCTTTCCCATCTTTTACCAATGTTCACAAGAAAGACACACAAAAGAATTTCATTATGTGATATACTACATGTTTTATGCTATCTATTTTTATAAATTTCATTGCTTCCTTTTTCAAGAACCCATAAAAAAGCTTATTTCAAGATCTCTGTTACTATAAAAGATAAAAGCACTTGGAGAGGAATCTTATGAGCACTGAAGTAACTTCATCAAGGTCATTCCATTATTTTAAATAGGGCAAATGGTTTTTGTCAGTCTATGGAACTGGGAAAGTTACCCCCATATCATGCACAGGGTTGGATCGCACCATGCAATAGCTGAAGCGAAGTTTTATACAACACACTTGCATTTTCACTAGATATTTTGCAAAAGCTACAGTAAGATCAAGTGCTGATTTTTCTTTTGTGATCAGTGTTGCTGTCTGCACAAGTCCAAAGCAAAAGACAATCATTGCAGTTTAATTTGGATGTGTGAGATGATATGATCGAAGATCATTATTAGAGGGGAGATGCTGAAATATATCTTGCACTATGTCTTACATAAGCAGAAATACTAGACAATTCAATATGGTCAAGTTGACGCAGTACAAATGCTAGTTAGGATAACTTTCTTGCATTTCCATTTGCACTAGAGCTCTCGCCTGAGTGGGATGAGTGGAAATGTTCGCAGGGATCCAACCCAATATATGTATAGTAGCAAATTCTAACATCAACTAATATATGCTAAACATTTTATTTAAAAACTACTCTCCCCACTTGTGTTTAGCATGCAAAGAGGTGATTAACTGAAGTATCTCCTTAAAATATAAGTATCCAAGATCTTTGAAAGAAACTTTACATGATATGTGTCTAAATTGATAAGTCAGCTGATTACTTTAACAAAAAAAATCTATTTCAGCACAACTTTGTTCACAGAAAGAAAATATTCAATATGCTGCTTATTCTTAGAGTAAAAAAACCCCACCAGTCTTCCAGAAGAAACTAGACAGACTTGGATTACTCGAATTTTGTCTTCCTTAGAAGCAGTAAGCATAATTTGACCTTTATTGGCTGGTATCATGATTGTCAAAGCCAAGTAAGTGTTTAATTAAGTTTTAATGGTGTATAGGTTGATACTGATCAATTTAAGGAAGGCTTTAAATATTATCTTAAGAAGACTGGAAGAGGCCTCACTATTTCAGTGATCAAAAGAAGGCCCCACGTATTTCCTGAACTAGTGGGATGGGAATCTCAGAGACAAAAATGAAGAGGGCTTAGGGCAGAACAAAATGCAATATGCAGTATGGTCCAAACTGATATAGGGGTCCCAGAGAAAGGACATTTGCCTGGGAGGGTAAACGGCAGTTGTGACTGCAATAAACCGGAATCAATTTCATGGAAATGTACTTGGCTTTAACTCAAATAGTAAACTAGATTACAAGAAATGTCCTTATAAAATTGAAAAGTCAAATTTTAATATCACAAATATTCCATACTTTCTTTTTAACTATCATGCCAGCGTAGCACCAGATGTACTACAATTACAAAGGAACTATAAATTTAAAAGTATGTTTGTAAAAATACATGTTGTGTAATGTTTCTTGTTCCTTCATTCCAAAAGAAAGAAAATAAGAAGGATTTTAAACTTTAGAATATGGCTAAGAAATAAAGCATATGAAAAACTATTAGTTCTTATATTTCAGCGTTATTAGAAACCAATCAAAAGTTAATTCAAAATATTAGGGGGCATAAATTAACTTCAGTAGTAAAAGCATGGGCCCAAATATTTCATAAAGCACCAACAGACTGAAATAAATGGTATGTAAATATGTGCAAATTCAGCATTTCAACCTTTTTTTTAAAAAAAAAGCAAGAAAAAGAAATAAAAATCCACTCCCCCACCTCTAATCTTGAATGACTGGTGGATCAGGCTAGAGAAAAACAGGTTTCCTACCTGTAACTGATGATCTTCGAGTGGTCATCTGTGCATTCACACCATGGGTTTTCTGCGCCTGCGCCAAAACTCATCGGTATCTGTAAAGCTCAATGGATTTTCGCGCCCAGGGCCTCCGGGCATGCGCGGGGCTCCTCCGCGCATGCCCAGAGGGGCCAGGCGCGGACATCCCGCCAGTTCCTTCTGGCCGCCATCACCATGACCGAGGGACAGCCTGGCAGTAGAGGGGAAGGAAGGGCGGGTTGTGTGAATGCACAGATGACCACTCGAAGATCATCAGTTACAGGTAGGAAACCTGTTTATCTTCGACGTGGTCTCTGTGCTTCACACCATGGGAGACTAGTGAGCAGTGACATACCTGGAGGAGGGTGCAGGCAGGCTGTCATTGTGTCGTAGTCGAAAGGATGAGTCTTCCCAAGGAGGAGCGTTCAGCCGCCCTGGTATCTAGGGCGTAATGTTTGATGAACGTATTGGGAGTGTTCCAGGTGGCAGCTCTGCATATGTCAGATAGAGCTGCGCCCTTTAAAAACGCCGTGGACGTAGAAATGGCCCTAGTGGAGTGTGCCCGAACGGGTCCTGGTAGGGGCGTGCAGGCTAGCTTATAGCACAATGTTATCAGTTCCACTATCCATCTGGAGAGGCATCTGGATGTGATTTGTGATCCGAGACGGGAGGGCGCGTATGAAACGAAAAGCCACAGCGTCCGTCTGGTTGTCTTGGTGCGGTGTAAGTAGAAAAGAACCGCTCTTTTGACATCAAGGGAATGTAGTAGCCTCTCTTGTTCCGAAGTGTAGTTCGGGAAAAAATCCGGGAGTACTACTTCCGAGTGTAAATGGAACTCTGAGAGCACCTTAGGTAAAAAGGAGATGTCTGGTAGTAGGCGAATAGCATTAGGGAGGAATGAGAGGTATGGTGCGTCGTGCCTGAACGCAAGCATCTCTCCAACTCTCCTGGCTGACGTAATTGCGATCAGAAAGGCCGTCTTCCATGACAGTAGGTTGAGGGCGCAGGTTGACAGGGGTTCAAACGGAGCCCTGGTAAGCTGACATAATACTAGAGGTAGGTCCCATACCGGTACTGGGGTTTTGGATGGGGGGTATAGATGAAGAAGCCCCCGGAGAAAACGTTTAGAGAGTGGATGCGTGAAGGCTGAAAAACCATCCACCCTGTTATGGAAGGCCGAGATGGCCGCCAGGTATACCCGAATTGAGGAGTGAGACAGGCCTGACTCTCGAAGAGCAAGGAGGAAATTGAAAATACGGGGGAGGCCTGCTGCCGTGGGTGAAACTGATGATCCTGTGAGGGAGGCCGCGAAGCGAGACCATTTATAGGAATAGGATTTTCTAGTGGAAAGTTTTCTAGAGTTCAAGAGAACATTGGCTACCTTGCTAGAGAACCCTATGGTAAAATCCTCCACACCGACAACTTGAGGTGGGGAACATCGTGGTACAGGAGTGCAGAGTCGGGAAGCGATAGGAGGTCGGCTTCGGGGGGAAGGTGAAGGTACTGACCTCGGCAGAGCGTTAGTAGGATGGGGAACCATGGTTGCCTGGGCCACCATGGAGCTACTAGAATGCAGTCTGCGTCCTCCTGCATTATTTTCCTGACCACTCTGGTGAGAAGGGGGAGTGGTGGAAACAGGTAAAGGAATCCTCGGTTCCATGGGAGGAGAAGGCCGTCCCCTAGGGACAAGGGGTCGATCCCTCCTCGGGTACAGAATAGTGGGCATTTTGCATTGTGCCTGTTCACAAAAACGTCTATCTCCGGGAAACCCCATAGGTGGAAGATTGGGCGGAGATAATGGCGAGATAGTTCCCAGTCGTGTGGGTGTGCGCCTCCTCTGCTGAGGAGATCTGCCGTCGTGTTGTGGATCCCTGGGATATGGGTTGCTCGAAGAAATATGTCCTCTTTGAGGCACCAGTCCCATAGACGTATGGCGAGATTGCACATTGACCGAGAGACTGTCCCGCCTTGCCGGTTGATATATGCCACGACCGTGGTATTGTCCGAAAGGATTGAAACACAGTCCCCTTTCACCAATGGGAGGAAGGATCGGAGGGCATAAATCACTGCCCACATCTCCAAGATGTTGATGTGCTTGGAGCGGAGGTTCGGGTCCCAGGGGCCTCCTGCTGTGTGGTCACGTAGGTGAGCGCCCCATCCCCAATGTGAAGCGTCTGTGGTGAGGGTCCACTTGGGGTTGGGTAGGTGGAAGGGAGCTCTTGGAGCAGGTTGTCTTGTTGCATCCACCAGTGTAGGGAATTGCGGACCTTGGGAGGAGGGGTGAGATCGATGAATTGTGCGTGGTCCAGCGGGCGGAACGTCCGTATGAACCAGGTCTGCAGTACACGCATTCTGAGCCGTGCGAGGGGCAAAACTGTGGTGGTAGCCGCCATGAGGCCTAGGAGCCGTTGGATAGTATGGGCGGTGGATGTGGGGTGGAGACTGACCTCCCTCGCAAGGTTGGAGATGGGGAACGATCTGTCCTCCGGGAGGTATGCTGTGAGTTGGGTGGAGTCTAAGATTGCTCCTATAAACTGAACTCTTTGAGATGGTTGAAGGTGGGATTTTTCTGTATTGATGAGAAGGCCTAGTTGTTCTAGGAGGGTCAGTGTCGTGCAAACGTGGCGTTCTAAGAGGTCTCTGGAAGCTGCTACCAGGAGCCAGTCGTCCAGATACGGAAATATTTGAATGCCGCTGAGGCGGAGACGGGCAACCACTACCACCATCACCTTTGTAAAGACCCTTGGAGCGGTGGACAATCCGAATGGTAGGACTTTGTACTGGTATTGGGTGGAGCCGAATGTGAACCTGAGAAATCTGCGGTGAGGAGGTGCAATTGAGACGTGAAAGTATGCATCTTTTAGATCGAGTGTGGCCATCCAGGCATCCCTCTTGAGGAGGGGGAGTATAGAGCGTAGGGTGACCATGCGGAATTTTCTGTACTTGATGAAGCGGTTGAGACGTCTCAGATCCAAAATAGGTCGGGTTCCACCATCCCTCTTGGGGATGGTGAAATAACGTGAAAAGAACCCCTTTCCCCGTTGATGTAAAGGGACTGGTTCTATAGCCCTCTTTTGGAGGAGTGAGGATACCTCCTCTAGGAGGGGTGGAGATGGTGGCGTGCTGACAAATGCCACTCGTGGAGGTTGGTGTGAGAATTCTATGAAATATCCATGGTCGATGATGGAGAGTACCCATGTGTCTGTGGTAATTAGTTGCCAAGAGGGGAGGAACGGTGTTAGGCGAGTGACGTAGGCCGGGGACCGGGGGGAGTCAAAGGCTCTGTTTCTGCTGACGCTGGAATTTGTGGCGAACTGCTGGTTGACCTGAGGCCATTTTTTGCTTGCCCGAAAATTGTTGTCTGCCTCCATTTGGGGAGGCTCTTGGGCGCCAGGTATGTTCTGGAGAGGAACAAGAGGAAGGTCTGCGTGACCATTGTTTCGGCCAGGAGCGTTGCTTGAATTGTCTGGATGGTGGGAGGGATACTCCTAGGGTACGAGATGCCTTGATGCTTTTATCAAGATCTTGTAAGACCGAATCTGTGGAGGAGTGGAAGAGCCCTTGGCCATCAAAGGGGAGGTCCTCAATGAGTGACCTGGTGTCCTGCTGGAGGGTGGTTGTTCATAGCCAAGAATGACGCATTAAGGCAATGGCCGATGACATGGTCTTTGACGCTGTGTCCAGAGCGTGTTTTGAGGAGTTTATTTGCTGCTTCCCTAGGAGCAGGCCCTCCTTTTGGAGTTTACGAGCCATTAAGCGTTTTTCTTCCGGTAGACCATTGATGAATTCGGACATCTGCTCCCAGAGAGCGTATTGGTATCGGCCCATACAAGCCAAGTAGTTGGTAGTCTTTATCCCAAGAACTCCTGTAGAATAAAGGCGTCGGCCGAAAGCATCGAGTTTCCTGCTTTCCCTATCGGGAGGGATGGATTGTGATTTTTTGGTCCTAGTGGACGATGAGACCACCATAGAAGTAGGTCTAGGATGGGTATGTAGGAACTCCAGTCCAGTCTCCTGGAGTCGGTACATGTGGTCCAATCTCCTCATGGATACTGGAGCTGTTGCTGGCTTGTCCCACTGCGATTTCGTGGCTTGAAGCAGGACTGCGAACATTGGAAGAGCAATGGACGTGGAGGTGTCGCCTTGAACCACATCGAAGACTGGGTCTGTGATCTCCGGTGCCGGTTGTGCTATGGCAATACCCAGTGTATGTGCCATGCGCTTTATAAGGTCACCATAAGTTGGAACATCTTCCGATGGTGAAATCGGTAGATTTGGAGCAATTGGTTGGGAAGGGAGATCAGGAGAGCTATGTTCAGAGGAGTCATCGTCTTCTGATTCACCTTCTGACGCTTCCGATGTATGATGGGACAACGGGGGCGCTATTGGGTCTGGAAGAGGCTCTGGGGCCGGTGTCGACACTGTCTGTCTCGGTGACGGAGGCCGCAAGTGTTGATATTGAGTCTGGTGCGGTATCGGGGATCTGGATCGATGGTAATCCTGCCGTCTGACATAGAAGTCTTCCTGGTGTCTCGTTAGTGTGGCTGAGTGTGAAACTAACCTGGGTGATCGGGATCGATGGGATCTGGGTCTGTCCCAAGGTCGATCGTAAGAAGATTGCCATGGTGTCGGTTGGGCTGGGTAGTTACCATATCGATGGTGGACTAGATCCCAATGAGGGGGTGATGCGTACGCCCTCCGGCTGTGTGGGGATGCAGTCTGTCGATCCCAGTATCTGTCGAGGTCGGCGTGGGGTCCATGGTGCCTCTGGTCAATAGGGTGGTGTCGAGGTTCCCTGTCGAGCATCGACCCCGAATGAGATGAGGCTGGAGAGCCTCGTCTGGACCGATCCCGACTCGGAATGTCCTCAGACTATCTCGGTCCCGAGAATACTTGAGTGTCCAAGATGTCATGTGGGGGTTCGGGATCAGGCTGTCGTATCGGAGAGTCCAGCAGATGGATGATCGTAGGTTGTGTGGGCAGCGGAGGATTCAGAGATTGATCCTGCTGTGCCACTTGCGCTGGAGCGGTATGGGCCGTGCCCTTAGTGCGGGACTTATCGGTTACCGATTTTTTAGGTCGTTTATCTGACTTATCTTTCTTCTTCTTTACAGGCGATGAAGACGAAGATTGCGGCGGGGCTGGTCGTTTCGATGCCGGGGGTCCGGTGTCGGAGGCCGCCCTCGGTATGGGAGGTTTGGTCGATGTCGACGCCGTCGCCGACGTCGATGCAGAAGGTAAAGTTTCCATGATTTTTGTCGGAGTCACTGCCTCTGGGCGGAGAGCAGATTCTAATAGAGCAACCTTTAGACGAGCCGCTCTGTTTTTACGTGTTTGGTTGGAGAAGCGGGCACAGTGGGCACACGTTTCCAGACGGTGGGATTCCCCCAAGCATAAGATGCACAACGAGTGGCCGTCTGCAGTGGCTAGCTTGCTCCCGCAAGACGAGCAGCGTTTAAAACAACCCCAACGCCTCATAAATGAAATAACTGAGGGGTCTGAGGGGGAGGGGGGAGGGGGAAGAGGAAGGGAAACTTTCCTGTTCAGCCAAATCCAAAGGATGTCCGTGAGAATAGTCAAAATTACAGTCCGTAGTCGATAGAAATAAGAAGGCTTTCCAAAGAGACTTTTAGGAGGACCGACGAGAAAGAGCTGTTAGCTGCGCGGCGGTCAGAAGAGAACTGGTGGGATGTCCGCGCCCGGCCCCTCTGGGCATGTGCGGAGGAGCCCCGCGCATGCCCGGAGGTCCTGGGCGCGAAAATCCGTTGAGCTTTACAGATACCAATGAGTTTTGGCGCAGGCGCAGAAAACCCATGGTGTGAAGCACAGAGACCACGTCGAAGATCCTTACATTCATCAGACATATGTGAGTACAGTTCCCTATTCACACAGGGCCAAAACAGCTGAGATGCTGAAATATTCATGACTGGAACTGTTAGTATCAGCATTCTAAAAAAGCAGTTATCGGGTACACATGAGCCCAATTTTGACTAGGACCATGGCCTACTGGTGGGGGAGGGGTTAAGCCTTGAGGTGCAGATACCCCAACAAGGCAAACAGTGTCTCCCCTAGGGCATTTCAGGTCAGACACATGGCACAAGAGAGAAAACTTAATATCCATTCTCCAAGTGACATGCATGGTAAAATACCTTCCACCCCAGAATTAGTGCTAAAGTTTATGCTGTTTGAATAATGGGGGGGGGGGGGTATCTGTCCATGTTTGGCAGGAGGGAAGTTGGAAAATGAAGCAAGTGGGTAGGAATCTCCTCCTTATTGCAGAACCACTGAGTGTACAATGAGAATGAATATGACACTGGCAAGAGGAGGACAATGGGAAGCCCTGAATCACACCTAAGTCCTAGGCCTCAGGAAGTCAGAATGAGAGTAGAACTTCTAGCAGACAGCAAGAGAAGGAGAGACTGCTGGTGGGGGGGAGGGACAGAAAGGAAGAAAATAAAAATTCTGAGCTTGTTGACGAAGTTGCCATTTTACACACAGTCAGGAGAACGAAGGAGTCCACCTTAGTATTTTAGGACAGCATCTATGACCACATGGTCCTGATAAAGCAAGGGATGATTTCTGAACATTGGAACCAAGGTACTAAAGGAGCCTAATTAATTACAACTTACAGAATTAAGGAGACAGGATCTTAGGAGATAGGAATGTATATGATCCAACCCAAATTACACTTCTAAGTCTTACTGAGATCAACGTGAAAGCTTCAAGCATACTCTAACCCACTGAAACTGTGGCCTAAAAGTGCTTAATTCGGGCTGGATCACATCCCGTGTTTTTGCCAGTTAGCAGAACTGTAAAAATACTGCTATGTTTTAGGAAGAAAGGGGGGTTGGTTTTGTTTCTAAAAAGATCACAACTGATAGCCATTTGTTGCCCTCCAACAGAAACCTACCTTTTTATCATATACATCTTGCCAGTTTACTCCAACAAAGAAACTGTGCCGCATGATTTCTTTAGCATCATCTGGTCCTCCACCAAGTCTATTGAGGAAAATGTGTACATTATATAAGTCTTGTTGGAAAACATGAAAAAACAAAATGTAATTTTTACCCAGAAATATTAGGATAAACTATTAATCAAATACTAAAAAACTGAAACTGTTCTATGTGCACGGTGTGGCATTCGGTAATTAAGCTATTTGCTTATTTCATTTGCATGCTTCAAACTGAAGACCAATCATTTTGTTTTTAAAATTATAAAAACACATATTCAGTGTACACACTTTCACTACCACTGACTTGGATTTCGGGGTAGATCTTTACTAACAGAAGGGATTTCTGTCAGCAGAACAGGAATTCCTTGCCTTCCCCTACTACAGCAGCCTAAATGTGGAGAGACAATACCAATATACAGATGCTAAAGTATAACACCTAAAGGACGAATATTTTTATTTGTATTTTAGATATCTTTACCTTCCCTTTAAAAAGTATGATTTCCAATTGCCCTTCTCCAACATTCACACTCCTGCATTCTCCTTCCCTTAGGTAGAATTATGCTATCTATCTTATATAAACATGGATAAAATGCTCATATTAGGTCATGGGTACAGAACATCTTCTGGATATAATCATGTTAATCAGGAGAATAATATTTGGGAGGGATGGGCAAGGGGTATCTAAATCTAGCTGCATCTCTTTCTGCCTCCTTGTTCTGAAGGCAAGAGTCTGAACTACCAGCATGTCATCAGCTGCCAAGGCTGGAAGATGTTCCCAGATAAATACTCTAATATTTTGTACTTGTATCTTTGTGATGAATTTTGTTGTTCAGCTCTTTGAAAGCAACCCTGGGATTAACATAATGAATAAATAAAGACAAGTTTGGGACTCGTGTAACATTTTGCACTTTTAAACAGTCTTTTTCTACAGAAGCCTATTATTTCCACTTTTAGTTCCCCTTGAGAGAAAGAGAAATAGGAAAGAAAAGCTTTAAATAAATAAATGAAAAATCCAGAAAAATATCTAATGGAACAAGCTGAGATTCCGACTGTGGGAAGTGGGAAGGAAAATGGAATCAATGAGACAGAACACCTGTGGGTTGTGACGAGGCCACCAGAAGTTCCCCCCACCTTCACCTGCTGCCACTGAGATCCGTAGCAGCAATAGAAAGAAAGTAATCATTAACTACAACTTATTTGCTACGTCCTTCACAGGTAAATCACTTACAGAAGTCATTTAATAAGTGGACCCCACTACTGTTCTGTATCAGTTGCAGAATGTTATCAAAGCCCAGCCTAATTAAAATTGCCCTGATAAATTTTGGTTACTGAAACTTGAGGATGCAGATAAGTAGCTTGGGAGGACTATGTCTTATCAAATCAGTGCTGATCCCTTGCTCCTTGTGGTTTATTATATCAAGCTGGAAACGACTGTTTCTTTGGGTCCAAGCAGTGGTAAATACTTCTTTTCAAGAGGAACGTAGTGAAATCCTTCCTGAAGAAGCTGCTCTTGGACTCAAACAACTTGAACTATTGGCTACTGGCAAATAGTCCCTTTCTGGGCAACATACTTGAGTGCTGGTTATGCAACTTCAGGTTTCCTTGGGTAAAACAGATTATCAAGAACCACTGCAATCCAGTTTCCAATCTTAATCTGTCAGGGCAGCTATGGCATTTCTTGGAGAGAAACAAGGTGTGTCTGACCCTACTGATTCTCCTAGATTTTTTCAACAACACTGACTAAGGTATCTTTCCAGACCACTTGATCAAGATGTTCCCTGGGTTCTGTGGTTACGCTCCTGTATGGCTGACAAGTCCTAGAAGATGCTGTTAAGAAGGCAACTGCTCAACTCAATGACACCCGTACGATAGGTTTCCACATTCTCCCATCTTGTCTCCCATGCTGTTCAATATCTACATAAACTGGTTGGAGAGGTGTCCACATATTTGGAGTGAGGTGTCCAAATGGCACACAATTCTTTTTTTTCCATTCAGAACAGTCAAGTGAGACAACAGATGTCTTCAAATGAACATCTGGAATCAGTAATAGGCTGATGAGGACTAACAAACTGATGCTTGGTAATGATAAGACTGAGGTGCTCATATTCAGTAATACAGATTGGTTTAAAGACGTCTGTTCCAAATTAAGGTGCATTTGCCTAAAATAACGTGGAGGTACCATTATAGCTTTGCCTGGATGTATACATTTGCTCTGTGGCATGATGCACCTTCAGTCAACTTCTTTTGTGTACCAGCTGCAGCCCTTCCTTGACAAGCAACAGCTAGTTGCAATTACCCATTTTTTACTCTCAGTTTTAACTATATAGTTATTACCCCTTAAGTCTCTAGCAGCCAGGGATCATGTTAAGCTAATATTCAGAGACCCATCCCCACCTTGTGAAGTGAGTGAGTCAGAATGGTTTGGGCAGGAACTCAGTTGGTGCTAAGCAGCATCAACCAAACCATTACCTGTCTGTGCAGCACACTGAGGAAGGGAGACATTGCTTGAAATCTCTTGGAACAGAGATTCTGTGTGAAGGCAAAGGTAAAGCCAGCAAAAATCACTGATCAGGTCTGGAGCCAGAGTGGAGTTGCCCAAATGATGGTAACTGTGGACTGTTTAGCACATCCTACCCTCAATATGCTAATAGCTTATGGTGTAGATCACCTCACCCATTCCCAAATGTGTTTTGATGACTGAAATTTGGTTTCATTATGGCCAAAGATTTTTATGTTGATTTACCTGAGGCTTGGGGAGGGTTTTTGGAAATCTACAATGTTTGCTGAGGTTTAGACTCCAGTGAAAACATTTTTGTAAGTGGGTTTTTTCTTGCCTTTCCACTCTTGTTCATTGATTTTATTGCAGTGGGCATTACAATGCAACAGTGTTTTACCAGTGTTAACTGTTTTACCAATGTTTTTATTGCTGGTACTATTTATTTATTGTTGCATTGCTTGCATTATTGTTTGAATTGTTTTTACTGGAAACCACTCTGTTAACTATGCAAAGTAAAGACATTTTACAGAAAGAAAGAAATGTGTTTGGAGAGAATGTCTGGAATTTCATAGTTTCATATAATTTGAAAACCAAGAATAAGTTCCACAGTGAGCAATCAACACAATCCTCGTCTCAGTCCTTACAAACTATTTTCACACTAAGTGAAACTGTAGGAAACATACAGAAAAATGTGTGCATTTTGGCAGGGAATTAATTGCCACGTGTTCTTAATTAATTAATTGCTTGCACAAAAATAGACTTTTTAAGCTGTTTGTAACTTTCAGAACCTTTAAGATTAAAATTTTATTTTTTGTCCTTTCAAACTTACCGTTTATTTGGATCTTTTATTAGGAGACCTGAAAGCAATGATTTTGCATCAGATGAGAGAGTTCGAGGAAATTTTATATCCTCCATTAGTATTAGTTCAAAAAGCTTTTCATGATCCTGGTTGTAGAACGGCAATCTGCCACACATCATTTCATACATGACAACTCCAAGACCCCACCAGTCCACTGCACGACCATAATCATTATCTTCCAAAACCTAAAACAGTAACAAAAATTACTAACATTTTTTTATGGATGTCCTCATTCCTTTATAAAAAAAAACTTTTAGTATGTGCTCTAAGTTTCATTAAGCTTATTGTTTATTTTCTCCCTGAGCACAAAAGAAAGGATTTGATTTGGCTGAGGGTAGGCACAACGTGCATGTGAAAAAAGAGTCCTATTAGAATCAATAAAACCCTGTTTTCCCTGACTCTTTTCCATGACAAGCACACAAGTATACAGCTCAAGAGGCCTTGGAAGGAACAGGAGATCTGCCCATGACTCTCATCTCCACCTAGCCATCAGTCTCTGCATCATGCAAGGTACTTATGACAATGACCCCAAATAATTTGCATAGTATATGAAGAGTAGTCTGGACTGGAAAATAGGAAAGCATGCACATATTCTCTGCATTACCCCTGCCTTCATCTGCACAAGCACCAATGCACTGTCTGTGGGCAGAAAAAGAGACTGATATCGAGTTCACTGGGATACTGTTTCTTCCACAGATGCTGAATTGAGCCCAATATCTGTGCTAACCAGAATAATGATGCAGTGTTCAAATACCCCAATACCTTTTTTTTTTAAAAGGAAAATATAGTACTTCCTTTAAATAATGCATTCACTGTTATTGTGGCTGATGTGTGGTAAGAGGTTACACTAGTGTCAAAGACATCGAATGTTAGTTTCTATGATTCAGTTAGGGAGGAGCAACAGAATTCGCCATACCCACAATCATCACCATTTTATGAGAACTTAAACCCTTCATTTTAACAAAACCTAGTTGATCAATCATATGAGATTTACAGTGTAATCCTAAACCAAGTTACACCCTTGTAAATCCTTTGACTTCAATGGACTTGCAAGGGTATAATTTTGTTTACTCTTACAATGTTAACAGATTAAATCTCCATACCCTTCTACATGAATAAAACAAAAGGAATTAATAAAAAGGGCATGCTTTCCTTGTTATCATATGTTTCCGGTATGGGTCCCATCATGGCACCATTTTAGTAGAGACACATTCCCTTTTGTATGAAGGGAAGGAGAAATGTGTTATAATAAACTACTTGTATTAAAAATAATTAACTTAAAAATTGTTGCTCAATTATGTAAGCATACTTTTTATTGATCAAAAGGTTTTACTCAACTGATCAATTAGACTAACCAGTTTTGCAGCTCTAATTTTAATACATACATCTTTGGCTGACCAAGCACTCATCCAGTGCATGTTTTTAAAAAAACCTGAAGAGCAGCAAAGCTCTACTTCTCCATTCAGACTCTGCCAATGAACATTCCAGTTTTGCTGTTTTCCCTCAGCAAGGCTTTCCCTGTTCCATGACAGAAAGTCAGAATGTCTCTCTAGTGATGCCTGATCTGGGCTTGCAGATGTATCGTAATAAACTGATGTAATAAACTGCAGCAAAACCATTATTTTGGGAGGTGGGACTGCTTTAAAAATCTTAAATGAATGAATTTACTCAGAGAAGATGTAAAGTTTTGGACATATACTAATATAAAGTATGTAGCAGATTTTAATTCAGGCGTCTTCTGAGGTATTTTGTGTTTTGTGAGGAATGAAACCAATATCCCTACAAATTTCCACAAAACCTTTGTCTCAACAAAGAAAATGTTATATAAAATTAAACATTTTCTAAAGGAGAATTATTTACTGTAATTAAATTTTATTACAGGCTTATTCTATACATGTTTACTGAGAAGTAACTCAAGAAAATATGCACAGAATTACAATCCATTAATTTATGTAGTATGTAAATATATTAAATACTGTAAGACATTGTGTAATTTTCTCCATAAAGCATGCATTTTATTAGAATTAAATTATTTTTCACATACAAGTGACTATTGTAAAATAAATATTCATCTACACTCAAGGTTTCATCCCCTGATCTTGTTTTGTTAGCTCTAACTTGGCAATCAAATAAATTTTTATTTTTACACTATTACAGAAGTGCATTTTTCTAGGTTTCCAAAACCACCTTATTCAACCTTCCCCATCTGTCACCATCTGCTTCTTTTTAGCATGTACTTTTTGTGTGATCACATAAGCATGTGAAAAATAACTAACATTCAGATGATTATCTGCTCATACATTTGAGGACTGGGCATAATAAAAGTGAACTGCCAAAAACGTACTTAACACTTTTAATTTTGTTGGGTCTTGCATGGGAGGTACATTTGATTTTCAAACTGTTTTACAGTTGGAGGATTGAGCGAGTACTGTTAACAAAAGAGCCAACATCCAAATAATTAGCAGAATAATAGTTTGCTATGATTCTCAATGAATATAAACATAGAAAACTCTTTCAAATTTAAAAGGAATTATTCAAAATACAGAATTTTATTTTTAACTAAGGCCTAAAAGATGGAGATCAGAGAACTGTAAGGAACAGTATAACTTGGATGAGTACAAGATACTAGATTCTTCAATGTAATGGCTTCTAATGCAAACAATACTGCACACTCATTTTTGTTTACACATACATGCATGAACACTTCTATACTGCTCTTAGGCTGGACTCCCAGAGGTCCCATGAGAGTGATCAAGTTTATACCTGCATAACTACAGAAATCCAGCAGCATCAAGCACTCCCAAACCACTGGATTAATCTACATCTAAGAGCAGTTATCAGATATATTTAAAATGGTCAGTTTACTTTCCATATTGTTTTTTTTCATGGCATAAAATTCAGCTTTGCCAATAGAGTCTGAGTGGTGTGTAATGGTTTCTGTCAGTCTAAGAACTGCAAGACCCGGGTTTGAATCCCTACTCTGCCACTGAAGTTTGATAAATGACCTTGGGACAGACACACACTCTCAACCTAACTTACCTCACAGAGTGGTTGTGAGGAAAGGAGAAGAGAACAATGGAAGCTGCATTGGGAAGCAAGGTGAGGCATAAATCAAGTAAATAAATAGGGTGTTATGCCTTTCCTATATTGTAAATTTACCACTGTACACAATTAGGTTAGTGAAGGTTAGTGAAGATACATACTATGGAATCAACATTGGCCATGTAAAGAGACTTCCAGTTTCGGCATCCTTAATAGCAGGCGCGTCCCCAGAGAGCTCCAGGGAACGCGACCTGAGCCCAGCAACCAGGAGGGGTGCCGACTGGTTTTTGGCCCCCTGGAGCCCTTGTAGGGGGCTCTTTGCCTGAGGTGCGAGGAGAGCCTCTCCTGAGGTGGCGACAAAGGGATAGAAGTTCTCCTTTGCCTCCAAAGGTCCCGCTGCCATGGCGCCTGATGGCAACAAGAGGCGCACACCGGACAGCTGCAGGGACCATGGCTGAAGCAAGGTAAAAAAAAATCATTTACCCAAAGACGCATGGCTCTGAAAGACGATGAAAGTTCCCCGAAAGCGATTCTCGGATCTTATCTTGAAGTGCAGAGTGTGAGTTTAAATCCCCCCTTGCTCTTTAAATTGGCCGATTCTTTCATTTGATCTCAGGACTTTATCTTTGCCAAGTGACTGGATTCTGAGCAAGTGTCTGCATGCCTCTTTATAGCTACTTTAAATCAGACTTTCTAGTGACTTTTTAAAACTTTCTGGATTTGTAAACAAATTACAGTGACTGGATGGGGAGAGAAAATGGCATTGAGAACAAAGCCTTCTCCAAAAACCACATCAGCACCTCCGGCATCTAAGTCTGAAGAAAGCACTGACTTGTCTGCTGTGCTGGCTACAGCATAGTGCCCTCTGATAGAGAAGCTGACTACAGTGAACTCTAAGCTGGATAACTTGCAAAAGCAGGTTACAGATGCCAATAAAAGATCTGAACAAACAGCTAAAGATGTGGAAAAAATCAAAGCCAAGACGGAAACTATTAAATTAAGACTGGACGTTATGGAAAAAGAGAGGTCCTGTGATAAAGATCATCTTTTGAGGCTGCAGATGGAAAGGTCAACCTTTTTTTTAAGATTTCAAGGTGTTCCAGAGCAGAAAGGTGAGAATCTCAAACAACTTATAAGTGAAGCATTGGCTCCAATGACAGGTCTTCAAGCTGATATACTAAAAAGCGATATGGATATTGTCTATAGGACATATCCTGAATTCTTGAAGAAAAAAAACCTGCCAGGAGAGATACTGGTGAGATTCTCTAAGAAATCTACTAGAGATGTGGTGCTCAAGGCCACCAACAGGACATCCTTGAAGATCAAGGGCAAAGAAAATAAAGTCTTGAAAGACATTCTATTTGAAATTAGGAAGAAGAGGAAACCCTACAAAAGTCTAACCACTTTTCTGCAAGCAAGATCCATCGCATACAGATGGTTAACTCCTGAAGGCCTGACATTTTGTTATAAAGAAAAAAAGCAAAAAATTGACTGTTACAAAGGCAAAGAAATTTTTGGAATACTACTTGGAAAGAAAAGAAAAAACATCCACAGAGGAAGAACTGGAATGTCAAGAAAGCATATATGGACTGGAAAGTTCTGAGTCCTCAGCAAGTGATACATCTGAGGAGGAAGACTCTGATGCAGAAAAAGGAGCAGCAGCTCCAAAACCCCAGAAAGTCAAATAAGACTTTAGTAGAGGAAGCGGAAAGAAAGAAGAAAATAATCCTTGTTTAATTTGAAAGTTTATGTTTTTTACTTTTGTATTCACTTGTTTGAAATACAGTTATTCACGTTAATTCTTTAAGGTTGATTGTAGAAGAAGCTAAGGTTGCCTTGATATGTTAACCATTTTCATGAAACGTTTGAAGCAATTGTAACTTTAATATGACAACAATCTGGTCCCTGTATACCTTAGGGTAGTTTAGGGGCTTTTAGTTTAATGTTTGTTGTAGTGTGTAGAAAATAAAATTTAAAAAATTAAAAAAACAAAAAACATTGGCCATGTAAAATACATCAGGTATCTACTGTTAGAAGTAGATGGGTCCAGTTGGAACTGAAGCCAAAAAAAAGGAGGATTAAGGGTTGGGGGGAAATGGTCTTAATATCCATGTATAGGGAGAAAATCAGGATAAGAACAGTTTTCCAGTAAAACTATTGTTCCACTGAAAGTAAGTTAAGGCTCAAATATCTACTGGTCTTCCTATTGCTAAAGTTAGGGTAAAGTTTTCTGTGGCTAGAATCAATCCTAATTACACGTGAGAGAAACAATGAGTCTTTAAAAAGGACAAGAGTGGAGGCAGAGCGGTAACATGTGCTGCATACTATTCCATCACTATGGGGAGGGAGCATATTGTGCCAGGTACACCATTTTTGTATCCACAGAATGTATAGGCTTATAAGAAAAATAATTCACATACCCAAAAGCCAGAAGCAATGGTCTGTAGATTATGGAAGTACCTCAGATTTCTACAGTCTTAGCACTCTTCACTGATTTTGATGTTACCAGAGAAGAAGCTATGAACCTGTTAAAGATAATATTTTCCCCCAGATTGTATTCAGGGAATAATCAGAAGTGAGCTATGGGCTCACACACTCCTTGTCACGGGCTGGGTGCCAGTAGGTCAGGAGCCAAGTCAAAGTCCGAGACAGTCCAAGGTCAAGCCAAATCAGGAACGAATTACCAAGTCCAAAACACAAGCCGAAAGCAGAGTCAGTCCAAGCCAAGGTCAGAGAGGGAAACTCACGAGCAAACCAGTCCAAGGAGTCAACCAAAAGCCGAAGTCAAACAGAGCTGAAGTCACGAGCCAGAGGGTCCAGAATCAAGCCGAAGTCAGACAGAGCCAGAAGGTCCAGAATCAGGTTCAGCAGATGTGAGCCGAGCAGGTGCAGAGCTTAGCCAGAATGACTTGTTGCTAGCACAAGTTGTTGGGTCTTTGTGCTGTGCCTAAATACCCAGCCACTTCCTGTGCTTGTTAGCAGCTGGCAGTGAGGTCCCGGCTCCCTCTAAAACTCAGGGCTGAGTGATCTGCGACTACACATGTGTACCTCTTTTCTCCTAGCAGCTAAGTCTTGCCTGGATTGTGACCTTAGCCGTTCCACCCGAGGAGGTGAATCAGGTGGGCTTGAGCTTGGCTGTGGCTCCGCTGCTGCTGGTGCTGGGGTAATGCCCTGAGAGGTGCTTGCTTGAGCCTCCTCTGGTTCAGGTGGAGGCTCCTCTGGAGCTAGGGACTGATTCTCTACCGCACTTAGGTCCGCAGGAGGCAGGTCTTCAGAGGCACTCCTGACACTATCCCCCCCAGGGCCCTCCCATCCAAAGGGCCGGGTTTGGTCAGGTAGTCTGTATGGAACTGGCAGATGAGGTCCGGAGAATGGAGATTGTGCAATGGTTCCCAGGACCGATCCTCGGGCCCGTAGCCCTCCCAATCCACCAAATACTAGAGGGTGCCGTGATGGAGACACAAGTCCAGGATCTGTCGTACCTTGTACTCTTCCTGGTTGTCCACGAGTATAGGTGGGGGTGGTGCAGGAGGAGTGGGACACAGGGAGTCCAGAGGCGCGGCAGGAACCAGCAGGGAGTGGTGGAATACGGGGTGGATCCGCAGGTGCGCTAGTAACTGGAGTCGAAAAGCCACGGGGTTAATTTGGGCTTCAATGGGGTAGGGTCCAAAGAATCGGACATCCAGCTTGGGGACCGGCCTGATCACCGCAGATACCAAGTCGACAACCAGACACGATCTCCGACCCTTAACCGAGGTCCTTCTTGCCATTTTCGATCAGTGGCTCATTTGTAGGCATACTTGGCCTGCCGCAGTTAGTCCTTTAGCAGAGTCTGTAGAGCGTGGAGTTCCTGAAGGTGTGCATTGGCAGCGGGGACCTGGGTTGGTGGGCGTACTGCTGGGAAGTAGCGAGGGTGGTACCCATAGATGGTGGCGAAGGGGGTGGTTTGTGTGGAGGAATGGATGGCATTGTTGTAGGCGAACTCTGCCACTGCCAGCAAGCCCAACCAATTGTCCTGCTGGTAGTAAGCATAATACCTTAAGTACTGCTCCAAGGTACCATTCGTGCGCTTGGTCTGGCTGTCAGTTTGTGAGTGATTGGCAGTGGACAGATGCACCTGGGTCCCTAGACCAGAGTGCAGGGCTTGCCAGAACCAGGAGGAGAACTGGGGTCCACCGTCTGAAATCACATGGGCCGGGAGACCATGTAGCCGGAAGATGTTCTGTATGTACAGGTGGGCAGTCTCTTGGGCGGACGGGAGCTTGGGACAGGGAACGAAATGTGCCACTTTGGTAAACAGGTCTACCACCACCAGGATGCAGGTATGGCCATGAGACCAGGGAAGTTCGGAGATAAAGTCCATCGAGATGGTATCCCACAGCCCTGCAGGCATGGGTAGCAGGTGTAGCAGCCCAGATGGCTTGGTGGGAACGTCCTTGGCACGTCTGCACACTTCACACGAGGCAATGTACCAGCTTACATCCGAGCAGATCCGTGGCCACCAAAATTCCCACATGAGTAGATGCAGGGTCTTGTGGAGTCCAAAGTGCCCGGCGGGTGGGACGTCATGGGACAGATGGAGAACCTGCGACTGCAGAGGCCCGGTGGTATGTACACACGGTCGTGGTGCAACAGCAGTCTGTTGTGTGTGGTGAAGTCCGAGGTTAGTCCCTGTTGCAGTTCCTGCAGATGCTGCTGTGTCCAGGGGGCCGATGCCTGACTGTCCTGAAGGTCCTCGGTGAGCGGGGCAGAAACAGTGGTGGCGGCAGCAAACACTGAGGGCGGCAAGATGGACGTAGCAGGGGTTTTCTCGGTTGCAGCCGGTGCATATTCCGGCTTGCATGAGAGAGCATCTGCTTTTTGGTTCTGGGTGTGGGGGATGTAAGTTATTTTGAAGTTGAACCAGGAGAGGAACAAGGACCAACAAATTTGCCTCTGGTTCAGATTTCAGGTTGTCTGAAGTGCTCCAGGTTTCGGTGGTCAGTGTGGACTTGTACTGGGTGACGCGCTTCCTCTAGGTGATGTCTCCGTACCTCAAAGGCCGTTTTGATGGCGAGTAACTCCCTCTCCCAGATGGTGTAGTTTCTCTCGGCTGCGGTTAGTTGGCGGGAGTAATAGGCGCAGGGCTGGAGAGACTGGGATGGGTCATCGCGCTGGGACAAGACGGCTCCGAGGGCCACACTGGAGGCATCGGCTTCCACTACGAAGGGCAGCTCGGGGTCTGGGTACCAGAGAAGCAGGCCAGTGGCAAAACAGGTCTTTAGCGTGGCAAAAGCTCCGGGGTCCAGCAAAATGGTTCCTTGGGTCAGTAGAGCTTAGTGAGTGGCACAGTCAACACAGCGTACCCAGAGATGAATTCACAGTAGTAGTTTGCGAAGCCAAGAAGGCATTGAATGTCTTTGCGGTTCTGTGGGGTCTGCCATGTCAGAATGGTCTCTACCTTCTTGGGGTCCATGAGGATCCCCTTTGGGGACACGATGTGCCCGAAGAACTCCACAAAGAACAGGTGGAAGGAACATTTTTCGAGCTTGGCATAGAGGCCATGGAGCGAAGGCGTTGTAGGACTTGGCGCACATGCTCAATATGTTGCACCTTGTTGTCTGAGTAGATCAACACATCATCTAAAAAGATGATCACGATGCGGTCTAGCAGGTCCCAGAACATATCATTCATGAAGCGTTGGAAGACAGCGGGGGCGTTGGTAAGGCCGAAGGGCATCACTAGGTACTCATATTGTCCGTAGCAGATCCCAAACGCTGTTTTCCATTCATCGCCTGCCCGAATCCATACCAGGTTATAGGCTCCTCGGAGGTCGAGTTTTGTATATATCCGAGCCCCCTTGAGCTGGTTCAACCGTTCTGGGATCAGTGGCAAGGGATATCAGTCACGGATGGGGATCTTGTTCAGTGCTCGAAAGTCATTGCACAGCCTCAGCTCTCCACTCTTCTTGACGAAGAGCACAGGAGCAGAGAGTGGAGAGGTAGAGGGATGAACGAACCCCCGGGCGAGGTTCTAGTCCAAGAAATCCTGGAGACCTGCCAGTTCTGGTTCTGACATGGGGTACAGACGTCTGGCAGGCAGCATGGCTCCAGGTTCCAAGTTAATGGTGCAATCGTAGGGCCGATGCGGAGGAAGGTTGTCAGCCCTTTTTCCTCAAACACACCCGAAAACTCGGTGTATAGTTGTGGGAGGCACAGGGCAGTGGCTGATGCAGTGGCAGCCAGCATGGTGACTGGGCGCAGATGTGGGCAGGGAGCGGGAAATTTGAGTTCTTGCCTTACCCAATCTACCCTGGGGTTGTGAGTCTGTAACCAGGAGAGACCCAGGATAATCGGGAACCAGGGTATCTGGACAACATCAAAGTTCACCTGCTCCTGGTGTTGGTGAATACGAAGGAGCAGGCCACAGATTTCCTGCGCAGGACCGCAGCGTAGGAGGCGTCCGTCAATGGCCTTCATGAGCATCGGCGTTTCTTTAGGCTGCACCAGGATCTGATGCTCTTTCACTAATGCAGCGTCGATGAAGCAGGTGGCCACCCCAGAGTCCAGCATGGCAAAGACGAAAAACCACCGTTCACCCGGGAGGCCAAGTTTGATGGGCACCAGGAACGGGCCGGGGTCCAGAGGAGCTACTTCCGAGGACCCAGCTAAGTGCCCCATGCTGATGGGCCCGTTCAAGCGTGGGGCTGATCTTTTACTGGCAGTGGAGCAGGCGGAGTTTGCTTGGTGGGACAACTGAAGGAAAAGTGCCCCGCCCCACCACAGTAGAGACAGAGGTTGAGGCACGTCAACGAGCTTTTTCCTCAGGAGTCAGGCGGGGTCGGGATCCTCCAAGCTGCATCGACTCACCTTCAGCTGGGCATGCCTGAGGGTTGCTGGGAATCTGCCGGGACGTAGAATGACCAACCGGTGGTCCAGAGTGGGAGGTGGCATGGGCCTGCCGTTGCCCGGCCAAGTGCTCATCGATCCGAAGACAAAAGGTTATGAGTGCTTGCAAGGAGCTGGGCCACTCGACCCGGGCCAACTTGTCTAACACTTCGCCCGCAAGCCCTTCCACGTACTGATCCATGCGGGCAGCCTCATCCACTTTAAGTCCTGGGCTATAAGCTGGAACTCGGTGGTGTAGTTAGCAACCATGCCTCTCCCGTTTCAGCGCTCTGATCTTACGATTAGCCATCTCCGCTTGCAGGGATGTAGCAAAAGTAGTGGACAAACGGGTGCGAAGCCCCCAAAAGTCCGACAGGAGCGGCGACGCTTCCACTAACAGAGGGGTGGCCCACTTGGCTGCCTGGCCCTTTAAGAGGCTGATAACGAAACAAACTTTGGTTTTATCGTTCGGAAAGTCCCAAGCACACAGTTCCAAATACAACTCACATTGTGCCAAAAAGGCCGGGAACTCCTCCACATTTCCACCAAATTTTTCTGGAGGGCTTACCAGGCATTTTGGCGGAACGACGATGGGTGCGGAGGGTGGCTGTGGCGGCTGCTGCTGCTGCTAGATTGCATGACCAACTGTGTCAGCTGTTGGACTTGGTGAGCGACGTCCATAAGCTGCAGCGGAGCTCCTACTCCATCCGCATCCATCGAGGTCAGGAGCCAAGCCGAAGTCCCAGACAGTCCAAGGTCAAGCCAAATCAGGAACGAATTACCAAGTCCAAAACACAAGCCGAAAGCAGAGTCAGTCCAAGCCGAGGTCAGAGAGGGAAACTCACGAGCAAACCAGTCCAAGGAGTCAACCAAAAGCCGAAGTCAAACAGAGCCGAAGTCATGAGCCAGAGGGTCCAGAATCAAGCCGAAGTCAGACAGAGCCAGAGTCATGAGCCAGAAGGTCCAGAGCTTAGCCAGAACGACTTGTTGCTAGCACAAGTTGTTGGTCTTTGTGCTGTGCCTGAATACCCAGCCACTTCCTGTGCTTGTTGGCAGCTGGCAGTGAGGTCCCGGCTCCCTCTAAAACTCAGGGCTGAGTGATCTGCGACTACGCATGCGTGCCTCTTTTCTCCTAGCAGCTAAGTCTTGCCTGGATCGTGACCTTAGCCGTTCCACCCGAGGAGGTGAATCAGGTGGGCTTGAGCTTGGCTGTGGCTCCGCTGCTGCTGGTGCTGGGGTAATGCCCTGACAGGTGCTTGCTTGAGCCTCCTCTGGTTCAGGTGGAGGCTCCTCTGGAGCTGGGGACTGATTCTCCACTGCACTTAGGTCCGCAGGAGGCAGGTCTTCAGAGGCACTCCTGACACTCCTCCCTAACTTCCCTCATATTTAAGGGGGAATATATTTAACTTATTTAAAGTTGTCAACTGTTGGAGAAGGCACAAATCAGGCAAGAGGTGGGCCCCATCTAGGTGCAGAATGAAGCCCAGGGCAGTCCAGGGCCTACTCACACAGAGACAGTATCAATGGGGTGAAAGGGAAGTTCAACGGGGTCAAGGGAGGACGACATATCCTCAGGGAGAAAGCTAAGGGTGCCACTAAGACGTCAAGGGGCACAGTCAAAAGAAAATGCTAAGGTGTACCACTAAGGTTCACAGCTTCCTCTGACTGGGGAAATAACCAAAAGGAAAAGACAGCCACAGTATTTAGTGCTTTTCAGGCACAGAAAAGTCAGGGTAGAAAACAAACACCTTTCTTTTTTAAGTGAACTTGAAAGTTAAAACTGGCTGCAAGCCTAATGCTGTCAAAGTCTTAAATGAACAGCACAGCAAATTCCTTTTGCCATAAAGGCAGTAAATGATTTTAAAAATCAGTCTCGTCCCTATTCTCCCATTATATGACAAAGCCACACCTCTGCCAGCTGACCAGATGGGGAAAGTCTGGCCATGTCAGTGACAAACTGGCTAGTTGGCCACCCCACTCATACTAGGAAGAAGTGACAGACTGAAGGGGGAAGTCCTGTGTCCCTTACTCTGGGAAGTAACCCTACTCTTCAGTTAATGAAGATATATCTTATATAAATACTAATGAAAAGTTGGCAAAAAAATAACAGGAAAGTACTGTGAAATATTTCCTAGAGCAGTCTTAATGTACAGATGAATCAAGACTAGTCCTTGAATTTCCATCAGAGACTTTTCTTGGACTAAGATTCTCACCCTTCTATTTTCAGTCATCACATTTGTGATGTTTCCTTTTGATATCGTATTTAGAGAGTTGTATGTGAAAAATAAATGGAGGTATGTTGTTCTCTTTAGAAACTCAAGCTTCACTTACAAATGTGCTCAATAATTAATCTACATAATAATAATTATTCTACTACAAGAACTATTGAAATGCAAAATATAACAATTATTTATAAGCATGTGCTAATGTTAAACCATAAATGAAAGTCCCTGAAAGTGTTGGCCACAGTAGCAACATAACTTCAATATGTAAAATACTTATTCATGTTCCCGTAACACCTTGTAATAAAACAAAATATGATTTTCTACAAAGTACACAGTAAAATCCAGACATACCTCAGGAGCCAAATACTCTGGTGTTCCACAGAATGTTTTCATTGTAGCTGCATCTGTGATCCCTTCTTTGCAAAGTCCAAAATCTGTAATTTTTATGTGTCCATCTTTATCCAACATTAGATTCTCTAACTGTATTTTACAAATACACAAAATTGATCTTTTAACATTTCTAAAAAAGAACAACTACTGCTTTTTAAAAACTTCTGTGGTATTTATTATTACAATTTTGTTGTCATTTACTGTAGTTCCATAATTGATATTTATGTAGCCGCATGATGCCTGAAAATCATATGATTTGTATGGAAAATATCCCCATTAAGAACCATAGTTTAGATAAACAAATCTAAATTCAACGGGGGGGGGGGGGGAAGAGATTGAATAATATTCACAGAAACCAATTAATGAGAGGCTGTCCGGAGAAAACTATTCCTTTTCATGTCTAATATGCAAAAGAGAAAGCAATGCAAGCAGTGACCTATAGGCTTCTTAAGGCCTCAGTGTTGTCAGTAGGACCATGTAAGCATGTTCATTTGCTAAAAGGTAAAAGGGGGCAGGAGAAAGGAAGATGTAAAGCCAGTTGCTGGTTAGGGTGGGCCAAGCCCACCAAAGTTAACTGATTAAATTGCTCACTGAAATAAAACTAAAACCCCTTGGCATTTGTGATTTGGGTACAGTGACCACTTTTGTTTGCAAAAGTTATGACACACAGAACTGCATGTCCCTGAGCTATGTACAAAGTTCCTTTTCACAGAGAGAGAAATCTTTTGTTAAGAAACTGAAGGAAAATGGACATTTTGTTCACTCACCATGAAGTTCCTTTCTCAGTGGTTCCAGGGTGGGGCAGTCGTAACCAACGGGAAGAAGCTCTTCCCTGGGGGCAGTCAGGGTCACTAACCTTTTTGATGACACCTAGAGGGAGGGGCTTCTCCCTCCGTTTCTCAGACTGTTTCAGAACCTGTGCACCTCCCAATCACTATAAAACACATACTAAAACTCCAACAGCCAACAATTAAAAACATAGTAGTAAGAAAAATGAAGTAAACAATAAGAGCCTTACTCCAAGTAACAATAGGAAGGAACTCTAACTATAGAGAGGGATTGACTATAGCACCCTAGGACCACCAAGGAGGAACTTCACAGTAAGCGAACAAACTTTCCATTCTCCAGTGGTCCAGGGTGGGGCAGTCACAACCAATGGGATGCAGAAAAGCAGTGTTTTACAGGGCAGGCTAAATGAATTCAAACCTGTCAGAGCTTGTTGAAGGACCCTCCTCCCAAAGGAAGACACTTCCATGTCAATGTGGTAATGCTGGGTTAAAGTATGAACAGACTTCAATGTAACTGCCCAGCAGACCACCTTGTAAAGAAGGAAAAGCCCGCATGTAGCAGAGGTAGCTGTTCCCCTATAAGAATGAGCCATTACCCGCACCTAGGGTTCCAACTGCCCAGCCTTTTAGGACAGGGCAGTACAACCACCTTCCTATGGTGACACCAAAACCCTAGAACCCATAAAGGACATTATAAAGGAGGAAAACCAGGAACTGGACTTCCTCAGTGCCTTAGTCCTATTAATACAAAAACCTAAAGGCCCTGAGTAATGTCACTTCTGCAGATGTTGGGTTTAGGGCAAAAGGAGTGCAGAACAACTTCCTGCAATTTCTGCAACTAGAAACTGTCATTGTGGAAGACCACAAAGATCTTTAGAACATAAAGCTCAGAGAACCTAAGGGCTGATGTAATTCCCACTAAAATGACAGTTCCTACAGTGGATGCATGGTCAGAGGCTCAAAAGATGCCCTGGAGAGCATGTTGAGAACTGCATCCCATGTGGGAAACTATGAGTTACTGGGAGATTCAGCAGAGTTGCCCCTCAAAGTAACATCCTGATGCATGGATAGGAAGAGAAGACTCACCCTTTCTTAGCCCCCACTACTGCAGAAATGGCTAGTACCTGTCATTTGAGAGTACTGGTGCTCAATTCTTTATCTTGCCCAATCTGGAGAAACCCCAAAGATCCTCAACCTGAGCTCTGAGGGGATCAACAGATTTCTCCCCACTCCAGGAACAGAAAACTTGCCAAGTGTTATTATACACTCTGTTGGAATCTCCTTCTTGCAGCTATCAGGGGATCAATGAGAATAGCATTTTTCCCTAAACTGCTGCCACTCAGCCTTCATGCTGTCAGTTTTAGCAGATCTGGTTGAGGATGAAGAATGGGCTCCTAAGAGAGAAGATCCCTCCTGCACAGGAGTTGCCAAAGGGACTGAGAATATCACCAGATCAGATCTTGGAATCACACCCAGCAAGACCAGAATGGGGCACCAGACCCACCTCTACTTTGAGATCAACTCTGTATCACCTTCTGAAGAAGGTGTACTACAGAAAAGGCATATAGTAGTTGGTCTGGCTACTGGCAGTTTAGAGCATCTATTCCCATTGCTTGAGGACATTCGGTCCTGGAGAAAAACCTGGAGATCTGATTGTTTGCTAATGCAAAAAGATACAAGTCCAGTTTTCCAGACCTCTGGCAAATGGAATGATTCAGCTTCCACTCTGTCCAGTCCAGATTTCTTTGACTGAGCCAATCTGCCATGATGTTGAAAAACCCTACCATGTGGACAGCTTCGATGACGACCAGAAGGTTTGCCCACTTTAAAATCTAAGTTGCCTATGAGTTTAGGGACTTTGATTTTGTGCCGCCTTGGCAGTTGACATAGGCCTTTGTCATCATATTGTCTGTGAGAATGAACAATGAGTCTTGAAAGGTGAGAAGGCCAAGGAAAATTGCTCTGAGCTCCAGGTGATTAATGCTCCACTTCATTTGTGCCAAGACCACATCCTCTGTGAGATCTTCCCCACTGAGCCCCACCCTCCTCCAGACCAATATTTGTTCTGGGTGGCTCTCTCAGGAGAGTTTCTTCTTGAAGCCTGCCCTGCGAGGTCCACCACCCAAGATCCCAGAGAAGTTGGTTTGGAAATGTAATAGACACTCTGGAAGGGCAGCAAGATATGTTGTAGGAGATGGGGATGAAGCCTGGCCCAGGGAAACATATGACAGGACACTAGCATACCAAGGAGGCTTGCCATAGTCAGAACATTCTCCTGGGACTGATTTCTTTGACCAGTCTTGAGTTTTCATTCTCAGGACAGAAAAACTATGTCCAGAGGGGTATCCAGAAGGAGAATACACTGAGAAGGGACCAGGCAGCTTTTCTCCCCAGATGATTACAAAGATGTGGGCCTGAAGGTAGGCCATGGTTCATTCCAAGACTGTCAGCCCTTGCTGGAAGGAGGAGGGTCTGGTGAGAATGTCATCCAGCTATGGAAAGATTCATGCACATAAACCATGGGTCTCCAACGGAGGCTCCCTGGAGGGAAACAAGAGCTTTTGTGAAGACGGGGGTGGGGGGTGGACATCTTCAAACCAAAGGGAAATTCCCAGTAGTATCCTGCATCAGCAAAACAAAGACATTCATGACGGGCCTGAAGAATCAGGATATGCTGGCAAGTTATGGCAGGTCCACTGAGGTCAACAAATGCCCCTTTTTTGAGGCCCCTCTCACTCCAGTGTGGCCAGCCAGGACTCTACCATTCTGTCCCTGTACTGCAAGAAGGCTCCCCAGGCCCTGTAAGTGTGGCTTGGTCCCACTAGCCAAGCAAGCCCCAATGCCCATCCTCTCCTGCCCTCACCTCATTGCTCACCCCAGCTGGTGAGGCTGAGGAGTTTTCTTTCTTTCTTTTCTGGACTGAGAGGAGCGCTTGTCTGAACTTGCTAAGGAACTGGATTGCTGCCATTTGCTCTTAGCTGTGAATCTAGAATTGGATATGGAATCACACCAGGGCTGGAACTCTTTTTGTCTTGCCTTCCTGCAACTTGCCAAGGCCTTCTTCTTGTCCTTGTCCTCCAGCAGGTATTTGTCTATGGCATCCCGCAAGAGGCTGACCCCTTCGACTGTCAGCTACCCAAGCCTGGGAAGTAGGAGCCCAGCTATGCAGCCAGCATTATGACACACTGTGACATTAGAGGCTATTGCCCTGGCGTCAAGGGAGACATCTGCCATGAATACAGCCATTAGGGCAATTTTCTTTAAATCTTCCTTCAGCTCTTTAGAGATGTCCCTGTTGGCCACAGAGAGATCCAAAGCCCAGAGATAGATCACTCTGGCAACTAGACAGCCCCCTGTGGAAGTCTAAAGAGCTGTGGAAGAAGCCTCAAAATCAATCCTCTTGTTGCAAGGGTCCTTGGGGAGTCCATCTGAATCAGCAGGAACAATGGAAGACAGATCAGCCACTGGAGCATCAATCACCAGCAGCATGAAATGGTCAGCCACTTCCAAAATCAGAGACTAGAAATGGGACGTAACCTGGTGGCTGGCCTTTGTCCTTCTGGAAGTCTCCCATTCCATCTTGATGACCTTGTAGAAAACAGATGGGAGAGGAAGATCAAAAGAAGGAGCCTCTGCATGAGAGAAGGCTCTGGCTAACCCATGAGTCTAGCCAGGTCTGGTTCCTCCGGCTCCTTTTTGCTGCAGAGAACCTTGGGGAACAACTTAGGGAAAACCTCCCGCAGAAAGAGGCAAGTTAGCATGGTTATCACCATAAGCGTCTCTTTTTCAGAGGTCCCCCTCCTTCCTAAATGAGGAGAAATTGGACAGTTCTGATACTTCACAGTGTGATTTCAGTGACTGAATATGTTCTGTAGAGGAAAGAGACTGTCCCTGCGGGAAAACCTAGGGCTGTTGGCTCAGGGAGGAGGGCGGGTATATTTGAAATCTCAGACATGCTTCTCCTCTCTACCTGCCCCAGCAGATATGGAACCTGATTGCATCTGGTTTCTACTTCCTCATCTATGTTTGCATTTAAACCCTCTGTGTTGGATGCCGATCAGTTCTGTGCTAATGGAGGTGCTGATCTTCTTCTGCATCTCCCCTTTAATCCAGACAAGGAAGTCAGTTTGAGCACTTTAACCTGATAAATCTGGTGATGCCAAGTCCCTCTGGCTTTTCCTAGCTGTGCTCCTATTCTTAGATGGAAAGGAGGGAGGGTTAAGCTGGAAGGATGAAGGCCCTCCCACTTCTGAAGCCCGTTGTGTGCTACAATCAGCTAGCCCAGCACATACTGTCATCTTGCCCCTTTCCCATCCTGGCCTTAAGGGGGGGGGGCTTATTTCTCACACCAATCTACAGGCCCTGCTTATCTGGTCCCGATGGGAATGGCAAGAGGGAAGCTCCACCACAGCCTCCAAGGAACACAGGATATTGTAGTGGGAATTAATAAAGCCCAAAACCCTGCTCTTCCATCCCAATTCTGGGTGGAGCAAGGGCAGCCTCTCTTGGCCTCTTTGTGGCAACTTTGTCTTGGCAGGAGGGTCGGGGGGCACTTCAGCTGTGATTGCCAATGCTCCTCTGCTACCTCAGGCAGGGGAAAACTTCTGGCTGAAACACAAAATCCCTGTGCCCTTCCTCACCTCCTGGGGCTCACCACCAAGGGATGGCCCAGCCCTGGCTCCTAGCAGCAGCTGAAAAAAAATTCCCGAGAGACCCTTGAATGAGGTGGAGGTGGGGAGAAAACTGTGGAGAAAAGGAGGAACTGGGCTCTTAATGAGCACAATTAACAATCACCTGCCTGCTAGCCAGACAGAGCTGAAACTAGAGAATAAGGGAGAAACCCCTTCTGCTATGAGTCATAAAAACGGTTAACACCATGACTACCTCCAAGGAGGAGGTTCTTTCCACTGGTTAGGAGTGCCCACCCTGGACCACTGGAGAAACACCCTTAAACATGTACAAAGCACCTTTCACTTAAGCCTGTCCACAGATCATGGAATCTGGTGTCCTTTGCCTTGTAGTCAGCCTGCCCACCATGCATAGCAATAGCCTTACAGCAGCTGCACTGCTGAGAGGTGGTCAAGGACAAAATGGAAGGCATTGACTGACACACAAAAAGCCAAAACTACTGCTGTTGCCAGGCTGGTCTGCCCAGCATCTGGGATACACAATCTCATCCCAAACACCCTGAAAAATTTATGGCTGTCACCCAGGGGCGTTGACTTTCTAAATCCCCGGGGGGGGCAGGGGCTCTCTCGTGCGCGCGCGCACGGGACCATGTCTCTGCCGCTCCCTCCCCCCCGGCCCAGGGAGGCAGACCCGCGGCGGCAGCCAGCTGGCCGGGACTGCCGCCCGCGCGAAGCGCGTGCGCGACTATGTCCCGGCCGCTCCGTTTCCCCCCCCCCCCCCCGGCCCAGGGAGGCAGACCCGCGATGGCAGCCAGCTGGCCGGGACTGCCGCCCGCGCGAAGCGCGCGGGCGACTATGTCCCCGCCGCCTCTCTCCCCCCCCCCCCGCCTCAGGGAGGCAGGGCAGGCCGGGGGTGAAGGAGAGGCGGCGACGGCCGGCTGGGCAAGCATTTTGCCGGGGGTGGCTGAGCCCCCCCCGGGAAATTTCGGGGGAGGCTCGAGCCCTCGAGCCCCCCCGTAGTTGACGCCCATGCTGTCACCTATATCATCCTCTGATTAAAAAGCAGAACTTTATGGAATAGCACAGTGTGAATTATTTATTTATTATTTATTAACTATTGTTACCCTCCCTTTCTGCCCTCACAGGGCCACGGCAACTAACAAATTAAAGCATACAAATTAATATATTACCTTAAAAGCCATAAAAACCAACACACAAATACATCATTAAAACAAATTAAAACAAAAGCTGTTGCTGGGTCTACCTTTTACCATCTTTGGCAGATCAGGCTACTAATTCCTTATCTCTCCTCCCAGGACTTGGCTACAGTGACCATGCAATAATCACTTCCAGGTTAGATTGCTGTAACTTGCTCTACGTGGGTTTACCCTTAAATCTAATCCAGAAACTCCAGCTAGTGCAAAATGCAGTGGTGTGCCTGCTGACTGAGACACCCATGTGGACACTCATTCAGCCAGTGCTACGCCAATTACACTGGCTACCAACTGAGTACTGGATCTGTTTCAAGGTGGTGGTACTAACTTTTAAAGCCCTGTGCAGTCTGGGACTGACATACCTAAGGGACCATCTCTCCCCATATGTCCCCTGAAGAGCCCTGCACTCAGCTGATCAACATTTGCTGGTTGTCCCCGGCATAAAGGACGTCCACTTAGCCTCGACCAGGGCCAGGGTTTTTTCCACCCTGGCCCCCACCTAGTGGAATATGCTCCCGTTTGAGACCAGAGCCCTGCAGGACCTATTGTTCTGTAGGGCCTGTAAAGTCGAGCTCTTCCGCCTGGCCTTTGTTTGAGGCGGTGGACACCCAATAATCTTGCCTCCCTTGCTAAAACTGCCCTATGAGCGAGATGGAATTGTTTTTTATGCTGGTATTCTTGCTGACATTTATTCAGCACTGCTAGAACCTTATAGATTAATATATACCCTGCCATGTTTTAACAATGGATTTAAGTGAATTACTGTTATAATAGTTTTAATGGTTTTAATGATTCATAAACTACTTGTTGTTACCCGCCCTGATCCCGCTTCTGGGAAAGGCGAGACCGAAATCAAACAAATAAAATAAAAAATTAATAAAAATAAAATAAATACAAAAGATAAAAATATTTTAGAAATTGGAAAGGCGCTTCAGAACACAAGGGCTTTAGAGTACACATTAAGTATATTCTATTGCAAATTAAGTCACTACCCCACTATAAAAGTCAGCTAGTTCACAATCCTAGACCACTGCCATGATTGCACATGTGCATTTGATCCATGCTTCCTACCAAACCCAAAGGTTCAGTTAGGTAAGCCAAAGACCAGTAAGATAAACTAGCTTTTACAGTTAAAAGAGGGCAGAATCTCTAAGGAAAAGGCTGTGTTCACCTGCTCCTCAGTGAGGGGTGTGTATTAGTTACTTTAAAAACTAACCGTTTTTCTTCCAGCATACATTCCTATGGATTAGAGACCAAAACATTTGGGAATATATTACCATTGTTGAATAACAGACAGCCAATACTTGACTAGTCAGTTGACCAGCATCAAAACTCTACTAGAAAAGAATAAGTCTGGGGACCTGTGAGACACAGGGGAGGTAAATCCACAGTGGCCCTGCTTTTGCTCTCTTTTCAGCCCCTCCCTTTCATTTTCCACATGCACTTTTTCCCCCAGGCTTCCCCCCATTCCCCACTCTCTCTCTTTCCCTTTCCAGGCTCTTCTTAACCCTCCCCCACAAGTTTTACACACATACTCTCTCTCTCCAGGCTTCTCCCACACAGCCCACTCTTCCCCCTATTCCTAGGATCCCCCCATTTTCCAAACTCTGTCTTTCTAATTTTTTTCCTCTACTTTGCCTTGCCTCATTTGTTCTTTTTCTCTCGGCTGCTGCCATTGTTTTCACTTAACCTTCTTCCTGGATTGCCCATGCTGAGACTCTAGTGCCTTGCTTTCTTGATAGCACCACAGTGATGTCTGTGACTTTGGGATTCTCCACTGGTGGTGGGGATTTAAAAACTCATCTTTTTTTCTTGTGGGTTTTTTTTTTTTTTGCAAACCTTAGGTTTTTCTCAGGTCTGTAGGAAATATCCGCTACCTATGCATGTCCTTATTTTGTGGATTTATTGATTCACATTCTAGGGGCACTGTTCAGAATTAGATAGATGATAACAGTTGTTTGCATACAACTTTCATCCTTCAACAGTATTTCACATATGCTTAAGATTAGCAAGTCCGAGATCATTAGGGAACTCCTGCAAACAATTACAACTTTTCTGGCCCCCTTTCAGTTTGAGACATCCTTGGGTCCAACAGATTTAAGAAATCCCCTTCTTTACCATTTCAGTTTCTCAGCAATGACCAGTAAAAGGGCCCCTGGAAAGGAGGAGGATGGAAACATGAACAAATGTAAATGGTGGTGGGATGCACAAAAGATGGTGGGATGCAGTGTGACACACAGAGATCATGAAAAAGAATGACATTTGGTCCATTAGTATATATGTATTTATTTATTTCATTTATACTCTGTATTTTATGAGTGATTAGCAAGCCTGCAACACCAATTAGTCAGCAGAAGAGTAAAGACTATTTCATACCTTCTGCAGTGATCCAACAGTACTATTGTGAACTGGACTTCAAAAATAAATGATGATATCACTAGTGTGTAGAAGGGTAAGGTTTATGTCAATGTCTATCAAGGGTGGAATAGCTCTCCCTAGCAGGATGTCTTCAACAGATGGCTGTTGAGCCTCTGCACTAAGCAGAAGGGGTTGGACTAGATGCCCTAAAAGGCTCCTGTGAACTCTAGTAACCTAAATATTGGTTTTAGATATGATGCCACAGTTTGCATTCAAAGGCAGTGGAAACAGACAGTTCATAACAGGCGACCAAATCATACTCTGGCATAATCAAGTATGTGACAGGTAATCCTATTATTATCTCATAGCAGCCAGATTTTGAAGGTGCAGAATGAATTCTGTTTTAGCACCTAAACAGCAAGTCTAGCCTAATTTGTATTGTTATTTGCTGCCACCACTGCACCTACTTAAATCTAGCTTTATACATATCTGTGTGTAGTAAAATGGCTTCTACAGGCTTCTCAGTTTTGTCTGGATGAGGAATTTTTGTCTGAATGAGGAAACTTACAAGAATTCCACTCCCAGACAGTACAATCCTAAACAGATACCCTTCTAAGTCCATTGAAGTTAATGAGCTTAGAATGGAGCAAACTGCATTGGAAAAGAAGAAAAACCTTTTCTACTGTCACCAAATGGAGACAGTTGAGATCTGCAAGTTTAGTCATACTGGTTAAACTACCACTCCAAGACACTCCCTCATACCCTTTTCCTACAGTATTTCCACATACTTGTCCCTTGTCATTTACTTTGAATATAAGGCACATTTCTTAGAGTGAAGCATTTATTGGAAATTATATGTTCAGAAAGGGTTTCCTTAACCTCCTCTTAGTTACCTGGTAAGCAGAGATCAAGTGGAGTGATTCTTGGAGTGCACAAAGACCACAAAACCATGTAAAATTAATTTTTAAAAGAATTTAATGTTTACATAGCACAGCGCTTTTTATAAAAATAAAAAACTGAGAAAGTAAAAATCTATTCACAGAAATTGAATAAAAGATTAAAATAAGAAATAAACACAATCCTTTTCCTGTTATATCTAAATTTATTATAAACTTGGAAATCAAGTACGTACATAAGCTTTAACTACAAGAGACAAATTCAAGCCTCCACCTTCCATTCAGTAGCCCTGCATGGCATCATTTTTTCTCCAACTTTTCCCCCCTTTTTCTTTCACAAAGAAGATATCCCACCTTTTTTATCCTCTTCTCATCCCTCTTCCATGCATCTCTTAATATTTTATCTGCCTGTTATTGTGGAAGTGACACTCCCTACATCTCTGAAAGGGCTTTTTGTCTCTCCTCTGTCAGTCATCAACATTTCAATGCAATGCCTGCTAGAGGAGATGTGCTTTCAACTAAAAGTTGTCTTCTTAACTGGAATTTTATGTTAACATTTGAGCATCAGCATATTAAAATCAACACACATCCCACCGGTCACTTAAACATCCTGCATTTCACACAGGCTAGTTGTGGATTGAGGTTATGGTTGCCAGGTCTCCCACTATGGCAGAAGATCTCTCACCAGCAATCCCTAATGCTGGCTGCTGCTCTGTCAGCCAGTGGATGAACAATAAATTTAAAAATTGCAATTGGCATGCTGGTGTTACATCAATTCTTGGAAAATTAAGAAGTGACATCTCTTCACTCTAGTAACTGCAGGAAACTCTCTGGCTTTATCACAGACTTTCCAAAAGCAGAGTGACATCACTTCCAGTCCCCCCCCCCCCCCAAACTGATGTAATGCTGTTACACCACCAGAACCCGCTTCCTCCCTGCCCCTCCCCCAGGTTGCCAGCCTATGTGAGGTGCCTTTCACCATAATATGTGCTTATGTTTCTGTTACTAGTACACAGTGTCTAGAATTCTGGAGAGCTGAGATATAAAGTGAATGCATAAGTGAATGAATGGATGTTAGACAGACAGTCACTATTGCTGTTTTTAGAAAAAATTATGTTCAGAGCTAGCACTGAAATTCAGGTCAAAGCAAAATTCAGTGATTGCTCTGGTTCTATCTGGCAATTCCTGGCCAACCTGGATTTTTATCAGCATTTGTCAGCAAGGCCTTGTGGGCCCCTGTAGGCCTCAAAGGACATGTGTGACGTTCCCTAGGGCATCTCATGGATTGATGAAATTATTAATTGGCATTGCTGCATGATCTGCTCAAGGTTTATCTATCTTTAAAATGAAACCTAGCAGCTGCAGCAGACCCCTCTGGAGTCCAGAATGGAGTCCAGAATTCCCCAGGTGGTGGATCAGGAAATTTCAGCAGTGTTTAGATATGGAAACACAAGTTAACCTTACCGTTTCCACAGTAAAATCTAGAAGTTCTGCCCTTCTCTAGATTTCTCTTTTCTGAGATTTAGCCATGTCTAATAGTCATACAACATATTTTTTCTCTGTGTAAGGACAATGACACAGAGGGCCTATGGTGGACAGATTTGGATAATAAAATACTATTCCTAAAGACCATGGCTGTTCTGAGCATTAATTATGAGCTTTAAGAACTGCACCTGTGCATATTCAAATACATTTATACAACTTCTATGTGCAGAATGTTAGCTCTGTTGCTAATGTATTCAAGAATTGGCTGATACACCCTGATACACACAGCCACGACTATGGGCAGAATTTTGTGTTCCAGGTAGATGCTGCAAAAACACAGGAGTTTTGTCATTATGCAAATGATGCCCTTTCCTCCAGTTGATAAGTCCATACCTGGGCAGTCTATGGGGAAATTAATATGTACATGTATCTGGAGAGGTTATATGTTGTTAACATTGTCTATTCTAACCATCTATGACGCGTGGCCTAAATAAACTGCCGCTTTGAAGCGTTCTGTGAGGTGACTGATCAGGCTTGGCTCTACTTCACTCGACCAGCACCCTCTATCCTTAAAATAGTCTCTTCAGGGTTTAATTTTAATAGGTATTCACTCAGGTTTTTTCTTTAACATAAAACAGAGCTTTATTTACAGAACCAAACAGAGGAGATGGGGGAGGTATTTACATTGGACACGTTGTTTCGGTAGCGGCTGACACATTTGGCTTAGATGATACTTAGGCTGTAGGCTATGTTGTTTGCTGTTTCCTTAACCGTACGTAAGCTCACTCAACACCTTCCTCAGTACACTCTCCTGTCCTGCTTAGGGGTTAGCCTTTTGGCTTTGGTTTCCTGGCCCTTAAGTCCCAACTGGCCACCAACCAGCTGTCCAGACTCTGCCAGTCTTTGCCTCAGCCCTCCCTTAACCTCCTATCTCAAGAGTGATGTATTTTAGGTTTGTGACCGCTTATGTGTTCTGATTTTACTAGTCTGTTCACTGTCCCGTGAACCAAACTATCCAGCACCCAGTTCTCAGCTTAAACTGGTCTTTTTGGATTGCTCCCACAGAGCCACCGAGACACACTTCCAAGCTCTCACAGTTCTCAGCTTAAGCTAGTCTTTTTGGATTGCTCCCACAGAGCCACCGAGACACACTTCCAAGCTCTCACACCGCTTTCCCCAGAACTGTTCTCTCCACAGACTTTTTTCCCTCACACTCCCTGAAAATTCTAAACTGTCAGGTGTGCCCGTTAACTGCCAATCATTGAGGGTTCCGAGCTAAATGGCCCCCTCCTCACTCAGTCATGTGACCCAGATTTTCATCCCGTCACACCATCGTTTTAAAACTCTGACATAGTCAAAAGCTTCACATTTGAGGTACCACCTGAATACCATTTGAATATCCCCAAACAGAGATCACAAATATGTTTCTACCAGCACTATTATGCACCCACATGTGCATAAATTTTGCTTAAGGAAACAGCTGGGCAACTGATTCCAATACAGTAGACTGTGCTTCTGCTATGCAAAAAAAAATGTTTTGAAAATATCAACAGATCTGCAGACAACATTACTTTATTTGGCTGGATTAAAATCCCCAGTGTATTTTTTAATTGTTTTCAGGTTTTTCTGCAAGCCTGGGGAGGCGGGCAAGTTTGCAAAACTAACTGCTTTCTTTCTCTGTGGAGCTGGTCTGCAGAGTTAGATATCCATAGACAGGGCCAGACTTCAAGAATATATGATATGGCTAATCTGCTCCAATGTACCCATACTGATAGGAAAGATATGCAGATATACTCGGCTATGATATTCTAAACTATGATCATTCCTGTCTGGATATAACAAATCATATGCTAACAGTTACTTTCTGTCAGAAGATTTCAGAGTCTCTATTTACTGATGAAGTTTCTTGTTTCCCACATAGTATAAAATTAAACACTGGAAATTGAGTATTAGTAACTAGGCTGGAATTCTAATGGAAAACTCTACTAGATAATAAGAAAAGGATGTTTGGTGTTCTGAATAGAGACAGTAAGATTCTTTCTGGTATGTATTCCCATGCTTCCTGCATGTACATCAGTGGAAATGCAAACTTGAAACATTCCTTTCAGTATCTAAGAATGTATGATGTACTTGAAGAAAACAATTGAGGCTCTTCTAATAATGCTATTTTCATGATATTCTTGGCTGTATTATGAATTATAGAGAGGAATTAACCAAGATCTGCCAATTAAGGAGATTACAGATGCCGTTGTCCTTGCCAATCTATGAATAAAGATTCTTGTGAGGCTCTGCCAACTAAGCTCCAATATTCAACAATATTTGGAAAGGAATATTAGTAGAGAAGAATGAGCAAAACTCACAAAGAAATTCCATGGCAATACCTGCATTCCCTGATTAATGCCAGATTTCCTCAGGATTTCTTTCTCATAACCCACAATCTACCTAATTTTAGCAGCACCAATTGGGCCTTGTTAGGGCTAAGTCTGTAGCATCCCACCCAGCCACAACCTCTCATGGGGATAGCTCTCCACCATGAGAGGATGGGAGGCCCATACTGGGCCACAACACATCCGGTACCTCCCATAAAAAGCACGAATCCTAACCAGCAAGAAAGGTAGAGGATATAATTCCTAGTGTACAAGGGAGAGCCCTGAGAGAGAGCTGCATGAGGCTAAAGGTGAAACAGAATCCTCTCCTCCCACCCGCACATTCTGATGCCAGCAGAAGGCCTTGCAAACTGAGGTGCAGGGTGTACTTGCCCAGGCCCCAGGTCCAGATGCTCCTTTGACTCACAATGGGATAAGAGAAATGATGGACCCTTTGATATCTGACCAACACTGTCTGTGTATGCCAATCTCCTATAATTTCCCCCAAAATTCTACTTGAGGCAGGATTTAGTGGCTATCCTGTACACACATTCCTAATATAGGCTATGTAAATTCTCATATTATCAGCCAATATTTGGTAGTAAATCCCCTGAGCAATTTTTGTCTGTGTGTGTAAACAGTACAACCAAACTTGTAATATATCAAGATTCTTTCAGCTCCTTTAAGATGCCAAACATTTGAGTTGTACCATATATGAAGATTCTGATAACTTTTCATTCTTCTGTCCGATTTGATACAACAGGGTCTGTAAAAAATACTTTTGCTATCAGGCATATTTTCTTGTTTTAACACCAAGAGAAAATTGCAGTCTATGGATTTTTGAATGGTACCACGATGGGGTTAAGAGTGTAAGCCTTATACCCTTTCATGCCCACTGACTTTAGTGGACTAATGCCTTCTTTCCCAAGGCCATAGTACCAATCAAATTCAGGGCCTCATCCTCCAGTTGCTTCATAAATAAAACAGAAAAGATGGGAGATGCAATCATGAATCTCCAGTGGCTTTTCTCATTTGGCCCTCACAGACTTGAGCTGACTTCTGATAGCACTGGAATACATAGCCGTCAACTATGGGGGGGGCTCGAGCCACCCCCAGCAAAACGGAGTGCCCACCGGGCCCTTCCTAGGCCCACCCGCCGGCTGGCTGCTGTCGCCTCTCCCCCCCCCCGGCCTGGCCACTCCTATGTTAGAGTTTCAGGGCGATTGCCAGAGCGTCGCCCTGGCAACGTGCCCAGCGTGCTGGCATCACTTCAGGGTGACGCCAGCACACTGGGCATTTGCCCAGCTGGCCCCTGGACAGACGGAGGGAGGGACGGAGGCAGGAGTGGGCGGGCCCGGGGGGAGAGGCGGCGAGGACATGGTCCCGGCGTGCGCAAAGCGCACACGCAAGGCCCCCCCCCTGGAGATTTTAAAACTCGACACCCCTGCTGGAATATATCCCTAAACTGAAGGATCCGCTCTGCAACACATTCTACTTTATGTCAATCATGGTATTCATTTGCAGTCTTCATTACTGCTGGCCACTTAGTAGTTAAAGAAGGAGCAGTCATAGTTTGGGATTCAGGCAGAGTTCCCTTCTGAAAATCCTGACATTGTTCAGCTTGGAGTTACTGGATTGGACCTCAGAGATCCAATATGCTAGTAGAGATGTTTTTCTTCCACAGCAGACAGATCCTTCCCTGGACACAACAGACTCTCTTGATGACAGAAGAACCTACTATGTCAGGGAAAGATTTCTTCCACTTAGGAAAGCAGCTTCACTGGTGCAACAGGTCCAAGAGATACAATACTGACTTGGCTCCACTGGAAGGCTTCCAAGGAAAAAAAGAATTTCCATCTATGGAACATGACTTCATCGCTTCCCACTGCACGACAAAATGCCACAGGAACAACATGAAGGGGGAGTCAAAGTTCTGCCGTGGAAGGGGGAAACCATCAAAATTCTTGAGCATGTGGCAATTCACTAGTGCAGGGGTGGCCAATATAAGAGCCACACAGAATAAACGTCAGATGTTTGAGAGCCGCAAGACATGAACAAATATTACATGTTTTTACTGGGAAATATGCAAATTTGCTTTTTATTAACATTAAATGAGACTGCCAAAAATAATAACAAAAGCAGGAAAAGAAGATACTGATAATGATATTTATTTGTCCAATTATATTTGTTTGCTAATGATATTTAGCTTCCCTAGCTGCCCTGCCAGGAGCCGCACAATATGTGTGAAAGAGCCACATGCAGCTCCTGAGCCACAGTTTGGCCAACCCTGCTCTAGTGGATCCAATTCCGTAGCTAGAACAGCATTTTGACCATCTTGGTATTAGAGAATTCTAAGAAAGAACTTAAGTACCAGTAACTAAGGTCTTGTTGCTGCAAACAACAGAGGAGAAGGAGGTAAACCTTCTGCTGGATTATACCATTTGAGGTGAGATTTTACATGATTGAATCCTCCTGCATACAAAAAAGTGAAATCCCTACATATGAAAAAAGTCAGTAAGAATTTTAGCTTAACTTTGTTCCTAATATTTGAATTTTTTGTGACATAAGTTTTTTATATAGAGCAACCCCTTCATGTAAACTCCAACCTGCATTCTGAAGAAATATCGACTGCCAAAAAAGTTTACTTCCTCACAAAAATTGCCTTCAGCCTCAAAAATGTTTTTATTGTATCTGTCTGATTTATAACCACCTTTATACAAACATAGTCAAGGCAGTTGAAAACAAAATTAAAACAAAAGTCACAATTTTAAATGCCCTGTCACATTATACCTCCCAGCACATTTCATGAAATTGTCTATTTAAATCATTCAACTGTAAGATTAACAGCTATCAACTAAAATAATTATACCCACAATACTAAAACCCATTCGAGACCAGCAGATAAAAGCCATAAATAAAACCTATTTTATTTTTCTTAATAGTGAAAACTGACCCAGCCAGAAGGGAATGGATAACACTGGGATGGCCACAGAAAAAGCTCTGCTTCTAATAGATACGGTATCTTCCTATGAAGGAGTTTGGAGTACGGCATCATTAGCTAACAGTAAGAAGGAATATATATTAGATAAGACACTTCTTAAACTACTTATCAACTCAGACTATTTAGGTTTTTAGAAGTTAATAAACCTAGCATCTTGAATTGGGCAGGAAAAGAAACTGCAATCAATGTACTTGTTGGAGTGTCTAACTAGGATCCAAGAGACCCAGGTTTGGAATCTACATTCTGCCATGGAAGCTTGCTGGTTGACCTTGGGCCAGTCACGCACTCTCTTAATCTACCTCATAAGGGTTGTTGTGAAGATAAAATGGAGGAGAGAAGAATGATGTAAGACATGTGAGGAGAATGGTGGAGTACAGATGAAGTAACTAATTAATAAATTAAATTGTTGGACAGGTGTTACAGACTTCTTTTTGCACATACCTGCCAGAAAGAGGGGGAGGGGTTGCACTAAGACAAAGCGAAGGAAAAGAAACAAAATGGTGCAGAGGTAAATGGAATATTTATTAGTTCTACAACCCCCACGTGTTTCGCATATGGCTTTGTCAGGGGAAATCTTTCAGATCCGATGTATGCATGGGAACAGAATGAAAAAGAAGACAGGCAGCGGCATAGTGAACTAACTGATGTCTCTGAACTGTCATTAGGAGAAACTTCATGAAGACTGCATTATAATAGTCTAATCTGGAAGTGCCCAAAATATGCCTGAGGGTGGCCAGATCTTTCCAATCCAAGAGAAATCAATTCACCCAGAGTAGGTGGCTTGGCAGAGTAGGTGTAAGACACTGGCAACCAAACAACAGCAGAGTAAAATAAACTTCAAATCTAATGCAGGATGAAATGAGATAGTGGGGAAAAAATAACAACTGGAAGGGTGTGATTATTAGCACCTATAGTGAGTTGGGACTCCTTTTAAAATCTCTTGTGAATGAATTCTAATTCAGCATTCTTGCACTGTGAAGCTCTTTTGAAAGAGAACAATTACCTTTAGATCAGCCACAGTATGCCCTAGGAGGTTAAAGTGTTCCCTCACTGATTTCTGAACACTGTGATTTTTAATGTCAGGTTAGTATTCTGCACAAAAGAATAAATGGACACTGAAAAGGAAGTCAGAAAAGAGGGCTCCACCTTCCTTACACGGAGACAAAAACCACTACTTTGTAGATTCTCTTAACCATTATGTCACTGCTTGCAGAGTTCTATACCTTATGCTGTATACCAAAATGGATTTGTTAATGTAGTGACAAAAACAATGATCTTCTTGACTGGCATTTTCTAGTATGAATTACTGGCACGTGACTCCTGAACAAAAAGGGTGAACAAACAGAGCAGGCTAACACAATCCTGAATCAAGTAACCACAATGTAAAGCAAATACTGCCCTCTTGCCATTACACATATACAACTCCAACCTCCCATTTTCACTCCTCTCAGTTTACAGAGTTTAATAACAATCCTAATACTTTTGGTTCTGAGTTTTTAATTTTTTAAATGAAGACAGTATTAATGCAATTTGTGAATTCCTTTTACTGGTGCTTTTTCATAAACTAGTTAACAAATGGCTGGATCCAGAGTGTGTGAAATTGAATGTTCAGTATTTTGCTGGGCTTCAACAGCTTACTTTATATTCCTTCTCTACTCTTCTCAAAACAGTGTAACTTTATAATTACTTTGTATTTGTCCCAATAGTCTTAAAAAAAAATTGATTACTTTTTTTTTACCTTGAGATCACGATACACAATCTTTCCAGAATGCAGATAGTCCAGAGCAGAAACAATTTCTGCACCATAGAAGCGTGTGCGATCCTCAGAGAACACCCGCTCTCTCGACAAATGGAAAAACAGCTGCAGGGTAAACAGCAGGGACAGGATTGCAATAATTACTGATTTAGTGGGGGAAATTAACACAAACATAAAACACCTCTCATCACCATATTGTGATGATAGATAGTGTACTCTCAGTGGACACTCGGCACTCTTAGACAGCAGCTGGCTTATCTTTTCCAGGTTTCCAAGGGGAAAAAACGAGCTGTTAAATCAGCGTTTTAATCAATATACCAATCTTGTTTAAGGCATTCTGCTTGCTACCCATTTAACCTTCAGTTACCATAGGAAAAAAGTGCATCATCATCATTCTATGCTTTTTTTTCTCCATTCCTTCCCTTGTTTTTTAAAATTATTTTTAGCAATAAAACTACTAGACTTAGTTATTGTTTGACCATGACTTCGCTTGTAATTACAGACGTGGGGAACTACTTTACCACTAATTTTTTAGACCAACTTGTTTCTAGAATACAGTGGTAAAAACTCAGTGTATTCCTGGCTGGCAATAGACACAGTTTTCCCTCAACCCTTCTGTTAGACTATGTTAAAACCAATCTGGCTTTTAAACAAAGGATTGCATGCAATTACTTTCTCCCCCTCACCTTCCCCTATGATCCTACTTCCATACTTACCTTTTAACTGGTTTCTGGAATTTATTATGCTACTACCAAAACATCAACCTGTGGCCCACAGCAACACACAACCAGCCAAGTCCAGATTTTGAACTAAGAATACATTTGAAATAGGTATATCCTGTTCTTGAAAGTTATCAAGATAGCATCACCTTCTATGATGACTGTCTCACACCGTGGCCAACCAGTTACTCTGGAGTGCCAACAACAAGGAACAGAGGCTGATGCCTTCCCCTGATGTTGCCTCCTGGCTCTGATATTCAGAGGTTTACTGCCTCTGAACATGGAGATTCCCAAATTAAATAATAAATAAACCCTAATAATTAATAAAACTCTATCTGGCCATTCTTCTGCCACTTCATTAGCATCTTAACCTAAGTTTTTCAGACCAAATAACTACCATGACAGCTTTTTAGCAAACATGTTTTTACTGCAATACAGTTGTATACAAACTAAGAATTCTGTCAAAAATTAGACTGCTTCATATTTATGCACAATAAAGTCTATTAACATCAATTATCATATTCATTTATATTCTTCAGCATTAAACCTATATTGGGTTTGCTTGATATAATGTTAGCAAGTTTGCTCATAATTACTATGTTGCTGTAACACTTCTGGATTCCCTATGATCTACGATGGCATTCTGCTTTCCATAACTCTATCACATGAAGGTAACCTTTCAGCTAAAATCTTCAAGACAGTGCAAACTAATCCAAAACGTATGTAGTCTGACAGAATGAAGGAAAATAAAAAGTTAAATACAATAAAACTCTTGAAATTAACCAAAATGATATTTTTCATTTCCATTTGCAGCTTTTACTAACAAATATTTAGAGACCCACAGTGTAATATTAAGCACTTATACTCCTCTAAGCCAATTGACCTTTATGGACTTAAGAGGGTATTGTAGGATTGCATTGTTCATCAACGAGGTGAAGGGCTAGATCAAAAAAAGAGGTTTGCTATAACTACTTTTTGCCCCTCAATGATAACTCAAAATAAGACTGAGGGGAAAAATTAAGAGAAAATTCAAAACTAGAGCCCATTTCATATGCAACAGGCAAAACTTTGATGAGAGGGAAAGCAGGATGACAGTAAGAGATTTCTAAATACGGAAAAGTACACATGGGCAGGGAGGTTGTGTCAGGGAAGTGGATTGTTCCCTGTCTTTGTAACAAGTGTTATCTTCTTTTAATGGGACTAATGTTATTATGGCTTTAATTTGAACAAAAGGATTCTCAGGGCCAAACTATTCTTGAAACTAAGACTTCTAACTGGAACACAAGATGTATAATTTGGCCTTATGAAGCAGCCAGGGGGAAGGCAGTGCTTTGGAACAGATGAGTTAACTAAAATCAAGTCTGTGTAAATGGAATGAATGCATATTCTTCAGTTGCTTATCCACACCTCCATTTTCCTCTCCTCCTTTTGTTATCTCCCTTGCATTAAATTTTAAACTGTAAACTCCTCAAATCAAAGACCCTGTCTTTGCTTCTGTAAAGCACACTTGATGGCACTAGATAAACAACTATAGGCTGAGGACAGACTGGCAATCTAAAGCGGAGGCAAAGCGGAGGGAACTGGTGCGGGGGGAAAACCCCACGGAGCTGACCGTTCACACTGGCCAGAGCAATGCGGACCAGCAGCGATACGGAGCGTTCAGACTGCCACGGAGCGTTCACACTGCCGCCTCCGGATGCCTCCCGCTTCTTCCGGTTCACACTGTTTGGAAGCGGGAGGCATGCGGAGGACGGCCCCTGAACACTGGTTTTACCCGGTGTCCTGGTAAAGCGGAAGGAAAGCGACTGGGAGACGGGTAAGTACGAAACGGAGCCAACGGACAGATGTGCATGTCTGAACGTGCTCCTTTCTTCCGTTTCCAAAGCGTGCCTGCCCCGCTTTAGATTGCCAATCTGTCCTCGGCCATAGTCACAACTGTCCTACGTATGCAGTCTCCCCAGCTGAAACCCCTCCCCCTAGGCTTTTAGGTCTAATCGGGAAAAAGACAGGTACCTGCACTTTCAGTTGAGAAAATAAGAGAAGAATAGTTTAACACACACCCCCCCCCCCCGCTTCCTAGCACTTCACCATCCACAAGGCACTCCCCTGGTAGCAGCTTTTTAAGGCCAAAATACATACCTGGAGTTCTATTTACAAAACTTCAGCATTTATTTTTTGTCTGTTTATTTTGGGGATTTTTATTCTGCCCTCCACAAACGTGCTCAGGGCGGAGCACAACAAATTGAGTCAAAGACTCATTACAATAAAATCACATTAAAATCATAAAAACAATAAAAATAGTAGCAGCAATATAAATCTGTTGGGGCCACAAGGTGGAATCAGATGCACCCTTTTAGCAGTTTGGGAACTAAAGCATCACATGTAGTTTGGCCCTGAATGAGGGAAAATACAGCCCTGTAATGATAATATAATACCTTGGGGGGATAACAATAGCAACAGTGCCACTGATTTCTCATTGTCTGACTTACCTCTCCTCCATTAACATACTCCATCACAAAGCACAAACGGTCCTTGGTCTGGAAGGAATATTTCAAAGACTAAACAAAGAAACAAACAAAAACAACTACAGTTATAGTATAATAAATTCTTCATTGATGAGAGCACCAAAATTCATTTGTGTGCATTTAATTAATAAAGGTATATAAAAGTAGTCTTATCATGCCAAAGTAAAGTAAAGAATGTTGAATTGTAAAGAAAATCATTCTACCAGTATGCAAACCAACATGGTATTTTAGCATGTGCATAGTATGCAAGCAAGCCCTAACCAGGATGGTCCAGGCTAACCTTATCTTGTCAGAGCTCAGAAGCTAAGCAGGGTCAGCCTTGGTTAGTACTTGGATGGGAGACCACAAGGAATTCCAGGGTCTCTATGCAAAGGAAGGCACTGGAAAACCACCTCGGTTAGACTCTTGCCTGGAAAACCCTGCAGGGTTGCCATAAGCCAGCTGTGCCTTGACAACACTTTCCAAATATACAATATGCAAGTTATACTGAATTTCCAAAATGTGGTGACAGTGACATTCACATGTGAATATTGGCAGTCTTGGAGAAATTGTCTAAATGTCTGAAAGTCAGAGATATACTAGTTAATGCTGACAATCATATAAATGTGATTATTACCACTCATTGCTGAATGTCCAAAATGTGTGACAATACATAGCTGTAGATTTTCTGGACTTTATGGCCGTGGTCTTGGCACCGTAGTACCTGACTTTTTAAATTATTATTATTAATGATTTATTTTTAGATAACTGAACTACAAAGTTACATAGAAGTACATAAAATGCATTTAGTAATCAATATAGAATGTGTTATCAAAAACACCTGGAATGTTCAAGGTTAGGGATAGAACGGATAGAAAAAAGTAAGCCAAGCCAACTTTGAAAATATACAGATTCAAAAAAACATATTTACAACTACTATATTTTCATGAGATGACATAGGTTAGTAGCATCAATATTACCAAAAATTATAGTTTGTAGGTCAAGTTGAGAAAAAATATATAAATTTTTAGAGTAAATATACATCTGACATATTCTCGTAGCAAGGACAAAAATTAACAGAGAGAGGAATATAAAATCAATATAAATATATTAAAATATCAATAAATCAATTGGATATGATCTATTGAGAAACAATTCATTGGCAGAGATAAACTCAATTACTGGGAACCAAGTTTAAATAAAGATAGACATTTAAGAGTTATTGTTATTATTATTATTGTTTGTGGACAATTGATCTAAAATCTTTTCCATTATATACATATCCCAAACATGATGATACCAAGTAGGAATTTTAGAGTTCTTCCAAGCCTCAGCTATAGACCATTTTGCAGCTGCACATAGAATAGCAATCAGATTGCATCTACCTAGTGGAACAGATGAGTATTGCCATAAATGTAAGAGGATAACCTCTGGAGTGAAAGGAATCAAATAACCTGTTATCCTATGAATATTTTGATGAACCAATTGCCAAAATATCTGAATGTGTTTGCAAGTCCACCAATTGTGTATAAAAGATCCTTCATCCCTACAGCCTTTCCAATATAAAAATTGGTAGGTTGGGTTAATATGATGTAATTGGCAGGGAGTTATGTACCAACGAGAAATAAAATCAACAAGAAAGTCTGAGTCTGTAGGTTCAACGATTTTGACTTAAAAGGTATTGAGTTCCAAATATTAGACCATTGAATAGTTGATAGATTACGATTCAAATCATTGTTCCAAGAATGAAAATATGAGGGTAGAGAGCGTCCATTCAAATCTAATAAGAGTTGATATAAAATTGAAAGCAGACCTTTACTAGTTGTAGTGTTATGCTTGAGTAACTTTTCAAAACTTAAGTTTCTCAATAAACTGTCTCTAATTCCTGAGTTATCAATTAGGTGTTTGAGTTGTAAATAATAAAACCATGAGATGCTTTTCCCTAGCTTCAAATCTAGACATATTTTATCGCAAATAGTGCCTTCTGATGTTATGTCCATTAACCAGGTAAGATGTGAAGTTCTCCATATTTGTGAAAAGGCTGGCCATCACCCAGGTTCAAACCATGCTTGCCCCAAGAAGGTAAACAGTGGTGAAATTGGTGGAGCAAGTTTAGATCTCCAAAGGTCCCATTGATTCAATGTAGTAATTGGCCAGTCACAGCTGCTGGCGAAACATCAGGTACTACAAAGCCAAGACCATGGCCACACAGCCCGGAAAATCTACAACAACAAATGAACTGGCCATGAAATCCTTCAACAACATATTAAATATATAGTTATTTTCAGCCATTTACAGAATTAATTTTAAGTGTTCACAAGTGAGTGTCTATATTTTTCAGTTTTTGGACTTTCAATAATATACATAGTTTTTCAGAATAATGGCTTGGATTCACCATATGTTTCTACCTGCAGAGCATGATATTCTTGCCTCTCCTCTTTTCTTTCTTTCTTTCTTTTTTTTTTTTTTTTTTGCTGTAGCCCAAAATGCTGTTCTAGGAGCCAAAGAGTCAGTAGGAACAGTTTTTAAATCAATCAAAAACTACCTTCTGAGATGGAGTAAAATAAGAACTGAGTCAGGAACAAAATGATGAATTATACCAATGACAGTTTTAAAGATAAAAGGTAGAGTTAAATTGCTATACTTATGGAGAAAAAAAAATTACTAAGAACTCAATTTACCTAATCTTAACAAGTTTTATAAAACTGCCAAAAAAAAGTATTACTGGTAAATACTAATTTATGTTTCACAATGTAATCTGTGGTTACTTGCATCTGGTGCACTACTGAAATATCATAACAAAAAGCAATGACCAAAACATGTCAAGAATGAAAGGGCCATTACAGTTTCTACCTACTCCTTAAATAAACCTGTCACATTTTATGAAGTTGATAAGAGCTGATGTCCTCCATCTGTTTAGTCCAACACCATCATGTGAACATTAACACTGGTAATTGGCAAACATAGCTTCTGATGCAAATATCTCAGGACCAAAAATGCCCTGGATTCTGGCAAGGGTTGAGTCTACCACAAAAATGATAAAGACAAGGCGAATCAGCATGCTTCAGATCGATTTGGGGTTGTATTTACAAAAGAGTGCAACAATGTATATATTCTGCTTAAGTGGTTAGAATGGTTAGAATAGAGGCTGGTATGGAATGGAGCATATCAATCAATATATCTAATTCTCAGTGTGACCAAATCTGTGGATACTTAAATCTGGAGACTGGAGACATGAACTGACAAGACAGTTCTTTCTACAAGCCTGATAAAAGCCCAAGATTTGCAGAAAAACCTGGAGCCTTTAAAAAAAAACACCACTGCAAGTTATCCCACATACACATAAATAATAGAAACAGCACCTATAGCTTTAAGAAACAAATTCCCTCTATTGCCAATGCTAAGCAAATACAAATACCTTGGTTTCTACAGGTAAGAGGCAGAAGGTGGGGTCAGGGCCCTTTCCAAGGCTGTTTGGAGCCAGGCTCACCTGCTACCACTGGACAACTTGCTACCATGCAACTTGCATGACTAACTCAGGACTGCTATTGCTTGCTTCTGTTCAACAGCAGCAGCCCCCCACCCCCTGGCCAGACTTATGTAGTGGTTAGAGTTTCATACTACAATCTGAGAGACCGAAGTTCAGATCACCATTCTGTTGTGGAGGACTGCTGGGTGACCTTTGGCCAGTTATCCATTCTCAGCCTATCCTACCTCACAGGAAAGGAAGAAAACTGATTCATTTGGACTGTAGTGTTGGAGGAGAAGTTTACAGATCAGCCATAGTCCTTCCACCTAAAAGATAGTTCGCCTGCATAGAGGGAGAGTATTATGGATACCATTGATTACCAAAAAGACAAATAAGAGATTTCTAGATCAAATCAAGCCTGAACACTCCCAAGAAGCTAAAATGACCAAACTGAGGCTATTGTACTTTGGTCACAATATAAAACATGACTCACTGGAGGAGGAGGAGGAGGAGGAGATTGGATTTATACCCCCCCCCCTTCACTACCCAAAGGAGTCTCAGAGTGGCTTACAAACTCCTTTCCCTTCCCCTCCCCACAACAGACACCCTGTGAGGTAGGTGGGGCTGAGAGAACTCTGACAGAAACTGCTCTTTTTCAAGAACAGCTGTGCCAGAGCTATGCCTTGCCCAAATTAATCCAGCAGGTGCAAGTGGAGGAGTGGGGAATCAAACCCAGTTCTCCCAGATTAGAGTCTGTGCACTTAACCACTACACCAAACTGATAGCAGTAATGCTAGAAAAAGCTGAAGGCTGCAGCAATGTTCCCTTTATTTCCCCTCCCCTACTGAATGGACAGTTCACATCCTGAGCAGAATATAACTCATAATCTTAAAATGGGCAATGGGCAGTACAAGACTCTGAGGGGCTCCAGACTGCTGCTGAGTGGGGGTTCCTGTGTTAATGAGTGGCCACTCATATGCGCAACTTAGGGGGAACACTAGACAGCAGAAAAAGAGAAAGACTAAACAGGAGATGGATTGATTCAATAAAGCAAGTCACGCCCAAACCTGGATAGCCCGGATAAGCCTGTTCTTATCAGATCCCAGAAGCTAAGCAGGGTCAACTCTGACAAGTACTTGGATGGAAGACCTCCTTGAAATATTAGAGGCAGGAGGCAGGGGCAGGCTTTATTCAGCCACCTCTCTGAATATCCTCCAGGCCCTCAGTAGGGGTCAATCACCAGAGGTCGTGATATGAGAGGTGATATGATAACCATCTTCAAGTACTTGAAGGGTTGTCATATAGAGGATGGTATGGAGATGTTTTCTGTTGCCCCAGAAGGTCGGACCAGAACCAACAGGTTGAAATTAAATCAGAAGAGTTTTCGGCTAAACATTAGGAAGAACTTCCTGACAGTTAGAGCGGTTCATCAGTGGAACAGGCTTCTTCAGGAGGTGGTGGGCTCTCCTTCTTTGGAGGTTTTCAAACAGAGGCTAGATAGCCATCTGACAGCAATGCTGATTCTGTGAACTAAGGCATATCATAAGAGGGAGGGCAGGAAGGGTTGCATCAGTGCTTAATTCTTGTGACCCTTTCTTACATGCCCAAGGAAATGCTAATCACTACTTTGGGGTCAGGAAGCAATTTTTCTCCGGGCCAGTTTGGCTGGAGATCCTGGAGGTTTTTTGTTCTCTTCTGGGCATGGAACAGCGGTCACTGGGGGTGTGCGAGCTGCAGCTGTGTGAGCTGCACTGGCTTCCAGTGGAGCACCAGATCAGGTTCAAGGTTTTGGTTTTGACGTTTAAGGCCCTTAGCAGTCTGGAACCTACATATCTCTAGGACTGCCTCTCCCAATATGCCCCTGGAAGAGCACTACACTCAGGAAATAAGAACTTCCTGGTGGTCCCCAGCCTAAGAGAAGTCTGGCTGTCCTCGACCAGGGCCAGGGCTTTCTCAGTTCTGGACCCTACCTGCTGGAACGCTGTGCCAGAAGACATCAGTGCCCTGCGGGAGTTGTTACATTTCTGCAGGGCATGCAAGGCAGAGATGTTCTGCCAGGCCTTTGGTTGAGGACAGCGATGGGGCTTCCTTGGCACTCTTACATAATTCCCCAGCCCTCGTAACCCCACCCCCCAGGAGGCTGGGGAGTTGGAATTCCTTCTGCCATCTTATATACTGTATGTATGATGTTTCTATTTATTGGTTATTATTCGATCATTTTAACAGTTTTAAATTGAGATGTGTATATTACTTTGTTGTAAGCTGCCCTAAGCCCATTTATAGGGAAGGGTGGCCTAGTAAATCTAATGTAATAAGTAAATAAATAATAACCCCTGACAGTGGTTCAGAAGGATACTATGATCAATGGTACTGAAAGGAACTGAGAGGTCCAGGATAATTAATAGGGTTGCAGACCCCCTGTCCATGTCCTGATGCACCAGGACGACGAAGGCTGTTTCAGTCCCATAACAAGGTGTGCATCCAGACTGGAATGGATCCAAATAAACTGCTTATCATGGAAAGGCTGGGACTGTGTGGGATTTACCATGGTTGGAACATCTCTTCTTGGAATTCCTCCCTTCCCACATGCACTCTCCTTGCCTCCTGCCCCCTTCAGCCCTGGAGCAGGCAAGGCCCTTAACTGGCTGTCACCATTCTGGTTTTAGGGCTTTAATGGAAGAGGACCCAGAGCACCCTCCCTGCCCTCCCCCCCCTCCCCCCAATTTCAGCCATGGTGTGCCCGGATGCATGACCAAATTTGATGTGTGAAGGATCCACGCAGAATGAACGATAAAAAGTTTATTAAACAAATTATACCAGGTTAGTAAACAAGAGAACAGTTATAAAAATAGGACAGAATTAATACAGGGACACTACAACTGCACAGGGCAAAACTCACACAGAAAGAAGTTGGCTGGAAAACAACAAAGCTCCCTAACACAACTGCCTTACTTAGTTCCTATTCCTGTCTCAATACCTGATCCCAGCATGCCAGATTCACCCCCACTGTGAGGTGAGGGATCAACTCTCTCCTCACTATTACTTAGTGAGCATCCTCACTATTACTTAGCTTCAAAGAGTGAAAAATAGGGGTAGGGTAAGCATAAAGAAAAATGTCATTATGATTTCAGACCCAAGGAAAATTTTTACCGTAGCTGCTTATTTTTGGCTAGGACTTTACCGGTTCAGGATTCAAATCCATACGGTGCCAGAGTTCAAGACCCTTATTATCAATAGGGAATGTACACACGGCAGGGTCTGAGGCAGCCGTTTATAAAGATAATAATGTAGGAGAGCTCTAGCAGGCCACAGCATTAAACAAAAACCCTGTCTTTATTTTCCTACTTTTACAGTGACTTGTCAAACTCAGAACCTCATTTGCCATGAGTTTGTATATTCTGTGTGCAGTGTATGTTCTTTTCCTATAGGAACTCTGAATGTAGGCATGGGGGGGAGTGCTTGGTGCAAATGTGTGTGAGAGGGAGCTGCTTTGCTTATGTGGCTTGGTAACTGTTTTCTCCAGAGGCCTTCCTACATGAGAAGTATCTGAAATGACCTTGGATGCCTGTCTCTGCTGGCCAGCCTGTTGTAGATAAAATAATAGTAGGATTGCAAGGGGGGGGTGTGTGAGGGGCGTTAGATTTAGGCAGGCTGGAGGAATGGACTGATTGGACGGGATGTTGGGGGGCTTATTTTAACAGTGTATAATTTCTGAACTGGTGCCAACCAGGTCAGTTCTGACATGGGACCATCTTAGCTTGACACATCTTTACTTCTCAATAAACAAATCACTGCCAAGAGAGTGTTGTTGGGAGTAACTTTGTTCAAGGGTCTAACATGACTGACTGACAATACAAATGTCTTACCTTTCCACCAAAAACTCTGCATTTGCCATCCTTTCTTGTTGTGGCCTCTTTTGTTTCCTTTCACAAAGCAGACGTGTTCTCTTTTGCAAATCCCTCCCCCCCAATCCCTTTCTGTCAGTCTGCCATCAGGGGATGTACTAAAATGAATGAGAAGAATGCTGATCGGGAGCAATGAAGCCCCACTGATTATAAAGGGAGCCAAGAATGCCAACTGGCTTGCATAAGCTCCACTAAAGTACGTCACAGCACAGCACACAAAAGTTGCAATGAAAATGCAGAACGGATTACAGGAAACTTAACCTGGGCCTGGAATGATAGACTCCAGAGTGGAATGAAAATGCACTGGAATTGAAATGACAGCCCTTGAGAGTAGAATCAGTGCTTTGGGGGTTGTCATTCCAGTTCCCAAGCATAGATTCCATCCCCGGAGGCTGTCATTCCACTTTGAGGCCTGTCATTCCAGTCCCAGAGCACTGATTCCCACCCCAGAGGCTGTCGTTCTATTCTGGGGTTGTCATTCCAATCCCAGAGCATTTTATCTGGGCCCAGGGACCATCATGTCAGTCTGGAGGCTGTCATTCCAGGCCCACAGCAGGTTTCCTGTAATCTGTTCCACATTGTCATTGTAATGTTTGTGTCCTGTAACATGTTTCAGTGTAGCCTATGCAATTCAATCAGGCATTCCTGTCATTCGTTTTAGTACATCCTGCTGTTATGCCCTTTGACAAACATTTCAGAGGGCTGGAGTGGCTGTTTTTCAACCAAATGACACCGAACTTGTAGCAGAGTGAGTGCAGCCTGTATTCATCTCTATTTTCCCAGCCATAGAAGAAAAGAAGGGCTCTGTTCCTCTACCCCAGAAGGGAGAGAAAGAAAACTGTGGCTCTCTTTAGCATGTCACCAAAGCACTCTGTGCTCCTCCCTTGCAAAGATCTGATTGGAAGGGAGAAATACCATTGCTTGAAAAATCAGTGCCATCAAGGAAAAAACAGGAGCACATGTTGTAGCCAGCTAGCAGCACCCAAACTCAAAAACAACATAGATTTCTTTGGGGAGGGTAGTTTTGTTTCACTAAGAATGCTGAATTCCTAATACAGTCCTGGAAAATCACGGTAATGACCTCAAAAAGCAATTTTCATGTATATTTTCAGTTTGTGAATTTTGTTATGCACACCAAATGAATACCCACCCTCCCTCCCTGTGTAGGACATTATATGCTTTCCATCCAAGCTCTTCTCCCTCACCAGTGATTGGCTTCTGCTTTTCCCTCAATTTTTCTCCAGCCTAATCATAAGACTTGGAGGGTACTTGGGAACTGTAGGCTTATTAGAAAATTTACACAAAGGTCTCAGGCCTTTACAAAAGACAGGCTTCTCTGAGGACTGCAGGCTGCTCAGCCTTAGGCCTACAATCATAACACTGCTTCATTTAGAAATCCCTGAAGTTTCTCAGCCACCATCTGTTAAATCACTATGCTCAGAATGGTAAATTTGAGACAGGGCAGTAGTTATTCAATTCTCCTGGGTCCACAGTAGGTTTCCTTAAGACTGGACACACCACAGGGGTTTGTGCTCAGTATAAACCAGGCCAGAAAAATACTCTGTAAATATCTTATCAGTATTTGTCAGGCATTTTCTCAGCCAATGACCAAGAGGGCTAGTGATTCAGCTATCCGAAAATGGTCACCCCCCAAAATACCAAAAACATTTGGGATTTTTCGAGACCACCAGATACCCACAGTTACAGGACATTTAAAGGGCTCTTAGTCCCTTTAAATGCTTTCAGAGTAAGCTCTCAGGCATTTAAAGGCAATGCAGTCCCTTTAAAACACTTCGGAGTTCACTCACTGTGGGTTGGTTTGGAGAAGGTATTTAAAGGGACCACGTCCCTTTAAACATTTCCCCACCCCCTCCACTGGAAACAATGGAGGATGGGATCACCTTCTTCTGGGGCTCATACAATTGGACCCCCTGGTCCAATCTTTTTGAAACTTGGGGGGGGAGGGGTTGAGGAGAGGCAACAGCTGCAAATTTGGTGCCTCTGCCTCAAAAAACAGGGGCCCCCCAGCCCCAGATACTCCCAGCTCATTTCTCCATTATATCCTATGGGGACTATTGACTATATTGGTCCCCCATAGGGTATAATGGAGTAAAACAAAAATCAGCAATCCCGAATATTTCCCAAATCCCAATTCCATACCAATATTGGGATTTGGGAATACTGGGAAATACCAATATTTTTTAGGTTCAATATACCCAAACCCTAAAAAACAAAAAAAATTGTGCACTTCCTACACACCACCATTTGCTGTCTTCTGGACCCAGTTCCCAGCCACCTCACTTCACCCCTGGAGATTTCAGCAGCCAGGAGAGGCAAGTGCCATATAAGCAGGTGGCAGGTGTCAGCTTTCCAGAATCCTTTCCACATACTCAGACTGAAGAAGCTGAAAGGTATTCTACACAACTGAACAAGTCAGCTCCTTAGAACATCCAATCTAGTCACTGCTAATGTAGAATCCAAGTTGAAATGGATGTGAGAGATTTTATCTGCAAAGTGCTGTGCAAAACAATTGCAGCAAGCTGCAGAGCACTCCACCCCCTCCCATAGGCCAGAACCCAACAGGCCCTGACACAATGGTGGCAGACAAATATTGTTTCTTCACTGCCACAGAAGAGGCTTTAAAATGAGCTCTAGTCTGTGCCTTTTCGGATTTGGCATGAGTCTTCACTGTTCCTATAGCTGTCTTCTTTGTCTTTTCATCACAAAAATCTGTATTTTGATCTCTGTACTGTAAACCAATTTTTTTCATCCTCCTAAAACTTAACTACAATGCTCTATAATTAAAATCATCACATTAACTCACCGTTAAAAAAGGGTGTCTAGTGTTTTTCAATACTCTGCTTTCTGTAAGTGTGTGGGCCACTTCATCCTAAACAGTAAAAAAATGCAATGTTTAGTACTGAATTTTAAAGAAAGTGGACAGATAATGAAAAATAAAATTTCACTATTTGAAAAGAATGCCAACAAGATTTTGGAATGCCTTAAAATAAACATGTATCTAAAAGAAGGAAGAAAGGTACACCCCCAAAGGAGCAAAATAAATTTCACATTTTTTATTGAAAACATCTGCCTTCACATAGTGATACTGCTGCAACATTAGGTTAGCATACCTTTAATATAATGCTTCTTAAAATGCTATACTGGCACAATAAATTTTAAAATCGCACGGTGTGATCCTGCAGTTGGCAACTTGTCTACATGTCTTGAAAAATGGCTAAGAAAAAGGTATCATAAGGGAAACCAGTGAAGGATATAGAGGCAATTTCCATAGCTGTTGTAATGCTGAAAAAACGTATAAAGTTGGCCCCAGCTCCTCCTTGCCCATGCAGTACAAATATCTAACATGGCACTATCAGAACTGATAGCTCTTTCAGCACTAGGGACTTAAAAAAGAGAAAGAGTGACAGTTGCCATCGGGGGAGAGAGAGACAGAAAGTAAGAGAAGAAATGGGGAAGGGAAAGGGAAAGAGACTGATATAAGAAGGAAGGGGAGAGGGGAAGAAGCAAAGGTGAGAGGAATGGAATGGCTGCTCTCACAAGATTCTTGTGGGTCCCTATTTGTCTTGTCTACATACTAATAGTGAAGTCGGCCAAATCTGAGAATACTTAAATCCAGTGACTGGAGCTGTGAACAGACAAGACAGATCTTTCTATAAACCTAAAAAAGGCCCCAGGTTTGCAGAAGAAAGTAGAATCTTGGGTTTAAAAAAATGCAAAAATGATAAAAAGAATGTCTGTAGCTTTAAGCAATTGATACCCTCAGTGGCTGTTGCTAGGCAACCACAGCATTCCAAGCTTGGTTGTCGGTCAAAGGCAGGAGGAAGGGACAGGGCCCTTTCCAGGCCTATGTTGGCCTTTGCTGGAGGACTCCTTGGAGCCAGGCTTGACTAGGGTTGCCAGCTCCAGGTTGGAAAATTCCTGGAGATTTTGTGGTAGAGTCTGAGGAGAGCAGGGCTTGGGAGGGAAGAGGCCGCAGCTGGATATTATTTCATAAGAGTCCACCTTCCAAACCAGGCATTTTCTCCAGGGATACATAACTCTGTTGTCTGGAGTTCAGTTATAATTCTACTTTCTTCTTTTTTGAGTTCAGTTGTAATTCTAAGAGATCTCCAGGTCCCACCTGGAAGTTGTCAACCCTAAGCCTGATAGCAGTCTCTGGGTGACTTGATGCCACCCAACTAGCATTGCTCAATTAGGCCTGGTTGCTTGTTACTGTTCAACACCAACCACCCTGTGTAGTATAGGAGTTAGAGCTTCAGAGTAGAGTATGGGAGACCCAGGTTCAAATTCCCATCTTGCTGCAGAAGCTCACAGGGTGAATTTTAACCAGTTGCATATGTTCACCCTAATCTACCTTACAGGACTGTTGTGCAGGTAAAAAGGGAAAGAGGAGAATAATATATGAGGCTTAGATTCCCCACTGTGGAGAAAGGTGGGGCATAAATGAAGTAAGTAAATAAATAAATAATACAGCTGAATATGAGAGACAGATAAAAAGCAGGCTGGTGAATGGTTAAGAGAGAACGAGGCAGAGAAAGGGGAGATGATATGGGTGATGGCCAGGGTGAGGGAAAGAGGAAGTAGTGTGGGGAGGGGGGTACAAGGGAAAGTAAGGAATCCCCCCCACATGTCCTTCCCTACCACGCAAGTGGGTGGCACACAACTGGGCAATGGCTTTCATAGGTAGGTGCTGTCTGTAGCTTAAGAGAGAGGAAGGGAAGGAGACTGTAAATTGCTCTGAGACTCCAAGTGAAGGGCGGGGTACAAATCCAACTCTTCTGCTTCTTCTAAGACTAGGGCTGCCAAGTCCGCCTGGGGGGCGGGGGATCCCCCGCTACAGGGGTCCCCAATCTGCCGGCCCAGATTCAGCCGGCGGGGGGAATCCCACCCCCGAAGTTGTCCGACTGCCCCAGCATGATGACATCACCCGGAAGTGACATCATCATGTTGGGGATGTTGCCAGGGCGATGCTCTAGCAATCGCCCCAAAAACTCTAAGGTACCATAGAGTTTTTGGGCGATTGCCAGAGCGTCGCCCCGGCAACGTCCCCAATGTGATGATGTCACTTCTGGTGATATCATTGCGGCGCGCGTGCAAGGCGCGCATGCCTGGGAACTCCCGGGAGGAAGAGGACTCCCCCCCACTGGTAGAAGGTAAGCACTTGGCAACCCTATCTAAGACAGAGGGCTAGATAAAGGTAGGTTAGCTGTTGGGTAGAAAGGAGATAGGGTTGCCAACTCTAGGTTAGGAAATTCCTAGAAATTTTGGGGGTGAAGCTTGGGAAGCATGGGGTTTGAGGAAGCGAGGGACATCTTAAGGGTATAGTGCCATACACTCTGCCCTACAAACCACCCATTTCCTTTAGGGAAACTAGGGTTCCCAACCTCCAGATTGGGGTTGGAGATCTCCCAGAATTACAACCGCTCTCCAGATGACAGAGATCAGTTCCCCTCAAGAATATGCCTGCTTTGAAGGGTGGACTCTATGGTATTATACCCTGCTGAGGTCACTTTCCTCACCAAACCTTGCCATCCCAAATCTTCAGGAATTTCCTGGACCTGGCAACCCTCAGGGGAACTGATCTCTGTAGGTGGCAGATCCATTGTGATTTCAAGAGGTCTCCAGGTTGGCAACCCTAGAAGGAGAAAAGGGAGCAGGAAATGGGGAGAGGTTATGGGGAAAGAGAAAAAGGAAATAGTGGGTGAAATAATCTTCATGGGGGTAGCACCATATAAGAAAAATGGACCAGGAAGTCATGATTGCACATACATGTCACTAGTTAACATGAGACCAGTAATTCTACCACTATGTAGCAGCTAACAAACTTTTAGAATTAATCTTATTTATTTATAAAATTTATTCACAGGGGACAACAAGGCAGCTAACCATTTAAAACATTCATGATAAAACCACATTTTTTAATCATTAAAGTACCCCCGAACACACATCACTTAAACTATTTTTAAAAGAGTTAAAATACATACAAAACATAAAGCAGCAATTCAAACATTGATTAGGAAAGAGGAGACAGCCTAGGCCGGAATGGGTGGGGTAGAAATCAATAAAATAATAATAATCAAATAATAATAATTACTGAGGGAATAACAAACAAAACAAAAAAAGTCTTCATTTGCTGCCAGAAGACAACAACAGAAGGGGACAGATGAATCTCCCTGGGGTGAGGGACTCATAGCTTTAGTGCCATAATTGAGAAGGCCCTCTACCAGACTGCCATCTGCCTAATCTCAGAAGATGAGGGCACCCAAACCAAAGCCTCCAAAGATGATCTTAGTGGATAGGTAGTTTCGTAAGGGTATAGGTGGTCCTTCAGGTATGTTCATCCCAAACCATTTAGGGCTTTGAAGTAAGGTTGCCGTTCAGGGCTTCAGCCCACCGCTGGCGAACTGGCTGGCAGGGGAAGCCCCACCCCCAAACAGGGATGTTGCACAGGATGATGTCACCTAGAAGTGACATCATTGTATTGGGGACATCACACGACATCCCCACCCACTCCTGAAACGTCGCCCAAAGTCCCCTACTCCACCCAAGGTAAGACCTGGCAATCCTACTTTGAAGGTCAAGATCAGCACTTTGAATTGTGCCTGGAAACCAACTGGTAGCCAGTGTAGATGGGCCAAGACTAGAATGATATGGTCCCTATGACCCACTCCAGTCAACATCGTGGCTGCAGCATTCTGCACCAACTGAAGCTTCCGAACACTTTTCAAGGGCAGCCCCACATACAGAGTACTGCAGAAATCTAATCTAGATGTCACCAGCGCATGCATCACAGTGGTCAGATCTTTCCCACCCAAGAAAGGCCACAGCTGGCTAACCAGTTGAAGCAGGAAAAAGGCACTCCTGGCCACAGCTTTTTATTCAGTAGTAAACATGCATCCAAGAACATCCTCAGACTAAGGACCTGTTTCTTCAAAAGGAGTGCAAACCCATCCAGAACGGGTGACACCTTAAATCCTGTGCCAGACCTTCTGCCCACCAGTACCGCTTCAATCTTGCTGGGATAAAGCTTCAGTTTATTAGTCTGCATCCACTCCAAATTTGCCTCCAGGCACCAGTTCAGGATTTCTACAGCCTCCCTGGGATCAGCTGAAAGTATGAAATAGAGCTGAGTGTCATCCACATATTGGTGACAACCCAGCCCAATTCTCTGGAAGACACCTAACAGTTTCATGTAGATAGTAAAGAGTACTGGGGATAAGATGAAACCTTGCAGGACCCCACATGTCAAAGGTCAAGGGGCTGAGCAGCAGTCACCCAAAACCACCTTTTGAAACCTATCCTCCTGGTTGGACCAGAGGATAGTAGGCCTTAAGCAATAGTAGGCCTTAACCCATTCTCTTTGACTTTAGAAGCCAATGTCATTTTTCAGCCTTCAAGTTTCATATTTTAATCGCCAAATCTTCTAATTATTGATACCACAAACTTAATCCTAATTTCAGTGTTTCTCATGATTATGTTAAAACTATGACAAAAGTGCTCTAGTATGTTAATATACATGGAGTAACCTTGCTTGTCATCACCACAACTAAAAGCTAACCCTGGCCTAATTTCCCCCCCGTTTTTCACAATTCAATTATTGTTTTAAAGTGCTTCACTTAATAATGCATTGGAGGCAGCAAAGAAAACAATTGGTTAATAAATGAGTTCATACACCCCCCCCGGGGGGGCGGGTTGGTAGTGGGAGATTCAGTCAATAAATATATAGGGAGCCAGTTCTAGGAGGAGTATTTTGACCAGATAAGGACTTCCCTACCTAGTGCAAACAGACATCACATACTGTCTAGATGGGCTGGTATCTAATGTGGGGGAAGAACATAAGAATATAAGAGAAGCTATGTTGGATCAGGCCAGTGGCCCATCTAGTCCAAAATCCTGTGTCACACAGTGGCCAAAACCCAGGTGCCATCAGGAGGTCCACCAGCAGGGCCAGAACTCCAGAAGACCCCCCCCTTGCCCCCCAAGCACCAATAATACAGAGCATCACTGCCCCAGACAGTGTTCCATCTATATATTTTGGCTCACAGCCATTCACGGACTTCTGCTCCATATGTTTATCCAATCCCCTCTTGAATCTGTCTATGCTTGTAGCCGCCACCACTTCCTGAGACAGTGAATTCCATGTGTTAATTAGAGTTTGGGTTCTAAGCCTACTGCACATTAATTTCATTGAGTGCCCATGAGTTCTTGCATTGTGAGAAAGGGAGAAAAGTACTTCTTTCTCTACCTTTTGTATTCCATGCATAATTTTGTAAGAGTGAGTAGTCACAGTTCATGTTGTCACAAATGGCACTGGGAAATGAACTCGTGGTCCTGGAGAAAAAAAATAGGTTACTAGGCAGAAGGCTAAAGATCAGGACCTCCAAGACAGCGTTCTCAGACTGGTTACCTGTTCCACATGCAGGGACAGCTAGATGTGCACAGATTGGGTGTCTCAATGCAGATGGATGATATTGTGGTGCCAGGGGGAAGGGTTTAGATTTGTTACGCATTGGGGAACTTTCTGGGACAAGCTGAACCTGTGCAAAAAAGGCAGGCTTCCCTTGAACCAAAAGGGGACCAGGCTCCTGGCACTTTTTTATATTAATCAAAAAGGTGTCAGAGCAGCATTTCAATGAACTTCTGGGGGAAAGTTAACAGGAGTTGGAGAGCCTCCAGTTTGGAACAGCTAATCCCAAAGGGACATGTGAGGTAAATTCGTAGGAAAATATTGGTGGGACAAGACTAGTCCCAAAGGGACAAGATTTAAAAATGAGAGTTGAGCAGTAAAGGAAGGTCATGTGAGGACACCTGATGACCATTGGAGGTGGGGATCCTTAGAGAGGGAAATCAGATACAAGTGCCTGTACACCAACGCTAGTCTCTGAGCCAAGATGGGGGAGCAGGAGTGCAAGGCTTTAAATGACAATGTAGATATAGTCGACATTTCAGAAACCTGGTGGAATGGGGAAAACTACTGGGATGCTGCTATATCTGGGTACAAACTCTATAGACAGGACAGGGAGGGACATGCTGGAGGCAGTGTTGCTCTGTATATCAAACAGCATAGTCATTTAACCTAGAAAACATTAGGAGGAAAAACTCTCCCATGGAATTACTATGGGTGGTGATACCAGGCCCTAAGGATTACTTAAAAATGGGACTGTAGTATCCCCTCACCCGGATCAAAACCAGGAGGTAGATCTCAAGATGGAGATGAAATAAGGGAGGTAACCAAGGGGGGGGGGGGATACTGTAATACTGAGTGATTTCAACTACCTTTACACTGATTGGGCAAATATGTGCTAGAGTCATGCACTAGAAACAAACTTTCTATACATCATAAATGACTGTGCATTAGCACAGTTGCTCATAGAGCAGCAACTCTCAACTTGATTCTGAATGGGGCCCAAGTTCTGGTGCAAGATGTAAATGCTGACCTGACTGGGAACAGTGACCACAATGCTATTAAGTTCAGCATTTATATTAATGGAAAGTTGCCCTAAAGTCCAAAACAATCACTTCTGATTTCAAAAGAGGGAACTTTGCTAAAATGAGGAAACTAGTTAGAAAGAAGGTAAAAGGGAGAATTATGAGAGTCAAATTCCTACAGAATGCCTATAAGCTACTTAAAACTGCACTCCCTGAAGTGCAGATAGAATGCATCCCTCAGATCAGGAAAGGTACCACTAATTCTAAAAGGGTGCCTGCATGGTTAATAAATCAACAAAGCCATAAAAGGCAAAAAACTTTTTTTTTTAAAAAAAGTGGGAAGCTTTCCTGATTGAAGTGAACAGAAGGAAACACGAGTTTTTGCAAAGCAAATGCAAGTTAGTTCATTTTTTCAACCTACTGGCAGTTTTAAATTATGATTTTAATTCATGGCCTTTTATGTGTTTTGACATTTTATGATCTATCTACATTGTAAGCTGTTTTGAGTTCAGTACGGTAGAATGGTGGATAATAAATGTTTTAAATAAATAAAAAGTCAACAATAAGACAAATAAAAAGAAAATCTGATGAGCAGATGACCAAAAAGCATTAAGACGGGTTGCTGAACTCATTTGTTATGACGGACGTATCTGGCATAAATGAGACCTTGTCAGACTGGTCCATGTGTGTCATAAAATGTAATGCCAGATAGCAGAGATGAAAACTTCATAAAGGACACAGACAAACACAATTAAAGGTTTTTAAAACTTTAAATAAAACATGCTTAAAACACTAGCACTCTTGCAATATTTTGCCTATTTAACAGTCTTTGATAACTGACACGTCTTGCTCTGAATTACTGCATCAAAATGTCTGTGCTGTAGCAATCGAGTACCCTGCTCAGGTGTGTATCTGTAAGCTGCAAACCTACTTTTCATTTATTGACATCCATTGCAGAAATCTCATGCTCAGTGTTCTGAGTCTAGGACACAGGGGAAAACATGAAATGGCTGGGCATTGGGAGCTTTTGTACATAAGTTGCTTCATGTGCTGGTCAAGAACATGAGAAAGCATCCTACACAGACTGAGGGCTATGTGTTTGTCTACAAAACTTCTTCCCCAGAGAAATAACTACAACTTCCTAGAAAGGAAATATGCTGGGTGAAGTTGGTCTGGACACATATTCTCAGCCTAATCGACCTCACTGGTTTGTTGTTATTCCTCCTCTAAAATAGTTCACATTGCTTTCTTACTGAGAAAGACTGGATCATGAGGGCATGAATACAGTGAAAAGGTGGAGAGACTGAGTTGCACCCAGGAGAGCCCTAGCATAAGGAGCCCGACAAAACACACACACATACACACAGCATAAGGAGCCCAACAAAATACACACACACTGTAGCAAGGCACACAAAAGCTCATACCTTGAACAAAACTTTGTTGGTCATAAGGTGCCTGGTATTTCTCCCGTGCAATTGAGGCAGCTGAGCAAAGCAAGCTCTCCCTTATTCCCTCCCTCCCTCCCTCCCTTCAGGGAGCAGCCTCAGCCAGTGGAAGGAAAGAAAGGCTTTCATTTGTCTCCTGTAGGACTGAGGTAGCCTGGCCAGTTCCCTCCCTCCCCCTGGAAGGAGGGGGGAGCTCCATACCATTCTTTACCAGACTCTCTCAATTGCACAGGAGAGGCTTGCCTATCTATCTCTCCTGTGCTATTGAGAGAGTCTGGTAAAGCAAGCTGCGACATGGCAGCAGCAGCAGAACTGGAAAAGGAAGCAGGAAACAGCCAGGGACTTGCGGGCCAGATTTCAGCCTTCAGGCCGCATGTCTGACACCGCTGCTTTAAGATAAACAATAAGCATTTCCTCAAATATGGCAGGAAATCAGCAAGGAAGAGAGTTGAGGCTTTGGATGACCAAAAAAATAAAAGGATTGCTTAAGGAAGATGGGGAGATGGCAGAGAAACTGAATGAATTCTTTGCATCTGTTCTTATTCTGGAAAACTAAGTCATGCCAAAGCTGCTGTCTTGGGGAACAGTATTTGAAGAATTAGAGCAAACTGAGGTAATGAAAGAGTTCTAGGACTACTATGCAAACAGAAAATGAATGTCTGCAGATGTGGACGTCATATACCCAAGGTTTCTTAAAGAACTCAAATATGAGACTGTCAATCTTCTATCAAATATATGAAGCTTATTGCCAGGATCAGCCACCATGCCAGATGAACATAAAATAAGAAATGTCACCCCAGTTTTTAAACAGGAGGTCCAGAGGTCACCCAGGAAGTTACAGACCATTTAGCCTAACATCCGTTCCAGGTAAATTAGTAGAAAATGTTATTGAAGAGCGAATTATTAAGCACACTAAAGAACAAGGTCTGCTGAGGGAAAATCAACACAGCTTCTATAAAAGGCAACTGTACCTCATCAACCTATTGGAGTTCTCTGAGCAGGTTAACAAGCAGGTGGACAAGGGCAATCTGGCTGACATCATGTACTTGGACTTCCAAAGATTTTTGACAAGGTACCTCACCAAAGACTCCTGTGTAAACTTAGCAGTCATGGATAAGATGATGGGTCCATTTATGGATTAAAAGTTGATTAAATGGCATGAAGTAGAAAGTAGAAATAAATCGGAATTGTCATAATGGAGGGAAGTGAGCAGCAGGACCTCAAAGGATCACTATGGGCACCAATGCTATTGTGGATGAGCATAAGAACATAAGAAAAGCCAATGTTGGATCAGGCCAATGGCCCATCCAGTCCAACTCTCTGTCACACAATGGCCAAAAATACCAGGTGCCATCAGGTGGTCCACCAGTGGGGCCAGGATGCTAGAAGCCCTCCCACTGTTGCCCCCCCCCCCCCCCCGCACCAAGAATACAAAGCATCACTCGCCCCAAATTGAAAGTTTCTATCTATACCTTATGGCTAATACCCACTGATGGACCTCTGCTCCATATGTTTATCCAATTCCCTCTGAAGCTGTCCATGCTTGTAGCCTCTGCCACCTCCTGCGGCAGTGAATTCCATGTGCTAATCACTCTTTGGGTGAAAAAGTACTTCCTTTTATCCGTTCTAGCCCGAGTGCTCAGCAATTTCATTGAGTGTCCATGAGTTATTGTATTGAGAGAAAGGGAGAAAAGTATTCTTTCTGTACCTGCTCTATCCCATGCATAATCTTGTAAACCTCTGTCATTTCACCCCTTAGCTGTCATTTCTCCAAGCTAAAGAGCCCCAAGCGCTTTAACCTTTCTTCTTAGGGAAAATGTTCCAAACCTTTTATCATTCTAGTTGCCCTTTTCTGCACTTTTCCCAATGCTATAATATCCATTTTTAGGTGTGGTAACCAGAATTGTACACAATGTAGTGGCCAGGTTTGCAGGTGATGCTAAATTATTCAGGATTACAAACCAAGGCAGACTGTGCAGAGCTACAGCAGGATCTCTCTAAATTGGGTACATGGGCAACAGTGTGGCAAATGAGGCTCAACGTGGGTACATGTAAGGTGATGAATACTGGAACCAAAAAAATCCAGTTTTAAATATATGCTGATGGGGTCTGAAGTGTCTGAGACTGAGCAGGAAAGGGATTTGAGACTGCAGTGGAAGGCTTGATAAAACCATCAATATAGTGTCGGGCCAATATTGCAATATCCTTGCATGCTGGGGCCTCACTTGGAATTCTGAGTGCAGTTCTGGCTGCAATATCTCAAAAAAGATATCGCAGAGTTGGGAAAAATATAAAGGAAGGGCAACCAAGATGATTATGGGGTTGGAGCACCTTTACTATGGGAAAGGCCTGAGGGTCTGGGCCATTTCAATCCAGAAAAAAGACAGCTAAGGGGGAACATGATAGAAATTTTTAAAATTATTCATGGGATGGAGAAAGTGGATAGAGGGAGCTTTTTCTGCCTCTCCCATAATACTAGAACTTAGGGAGTACCCAGTGAAATTGTTAGGAAATAGGTTCAGGAAAGGCCAAAAGAAATATTTGACTCAGTGAGTAAAGTGAGAAGTGAGCGGTGATTCACGAAAGCTCATACCCTGCCACATATTTTGTTAGTCTTTAAAGTGTTACTAGACTCTTGCTCTTTTCTACATTTGTTCAATGAGAAATTAAACTGTGGAATTCACTGCCAATGGAGATACTGGAAAGCTTGATGATTCAGATAACTTTATAAAGGAGTCAGACAGAATCATGGTAACTGAAGGGACCCTCCAGACACAGAGGCAGCAAACTTCTAAACACAAGTGCTTGGAGGCAGCAGGAGAGGACCTCAGCCTCTGTGAAGAAATGCATCTTGCTTTGGAGCTCTGAATTCAGCAAAACCTTCACTTCAATTTTTAATAAGTTTTTCTCTCTCTCAGCAGAGAACAGGCAGGAGGGGAGAAGTAAATTCAGTTGCTTTCCAGCCTCACTTCAGCCCATCTTTTAGAAACACTAATAGATCTAGCAAAAGACAATGGGATGGCCAAGCTCCCCTCCCGCCTTGCCGGGAACAGAAGTTTGGAGGAAAGTGCTAGAAAGACAGCAGGGAGAAACTCCTGGAGACTTCAGGAGAAGCTTCTTTGACCTAACTGGGTCAGTGGGAGGAGAAAGATAAATGATAAAAGTCCTGGGAACAAGTAAGGGGGTCTCTTTGGTGCTGATTCCATCGAAGCAGACAGAACTCTTACCTGAGGTCTGTGGGAGGCAGCCATTGCCATGTGCTGGCCTGCACACCTGGAAGAGGCTTCAACATCTGGTAACTTTCTAAGCTAAGGAGCCTGCCTTATATTTAACACCTGCTAGGGCATGTATAGAGAGAGGAACAGAGGAACTGTTTTTAATATCTTTTTAATAAATTTATTTTAAAAAAATACTTTATAACTTTTGATATCGGTAGAGGTTCTCTGTACCACACAGACCTCCACCGTCTTGGACACGCTATTTTAAAAGGAGCACCAGGAGGAAGGGGATGGGCTGTCAGTTGGCAAGCAGCTACTCCCCCAGTGGTGCACAAGGTAGTAAGCTGTTCCCGTGATAACCAGATGTTGGATAGTAGGAGACACAGATGCAAGGCCTCAGAGTTTGGAAGGGAAGCCGAGAGTCCAGCCTTCCCTGATGGGCAATTCCTACAAAGGCCAGGTGGTGGCGGCGGTTGAGCAGAGAGAGAGAAAAACCCCTCCAAGTGTTGGGAAAACCTGGGAGAGCATGCTGGAAGAGGGTCTGCAGGTCAGAGCAGATGAGCAGCCTCTGTACCCTGTTTGTTTGGCCCTCCAGGGCAACTGGCTGGCTGCTGTTTGAAACAGTATGCTAGACTAGATGGTCCACCTGTCTGATCCAGCAGCCTCTTCTCAAGTTCTTATGTTCACTGAATGGTGTAATGTTCTTTATATATAAATGAGCAATGACAACAACTTCATGCATATTTAGGCTTATGTCATATAAGAAAACATTATGATGCGAAATAGTAAGTTTCTGGTTGGATCCTGCCACTTTTACATTTAAGCTTAGCCAATTCCCCCCTTATTTATGGCCCCCCAAGTCATAAGGTTTTTGTCTATGCAAGTTCCACGAGCTCAAACACAGTCTTTATAGTGGTTAAAAGGGCCCCTTATTCCCTTTCTCATCAGTGAAAAAAATAGTTAGATCCAAACATTTGTACTTCCACTGAGAACTGCTGAAATATGCTACAATAAAATCAGAGCTGAAAATACTAGGTGCCAGAATTAAACTTCTAAGCACCACTGCATCCCAAGGCCTGGGATTTATTGAGCCCTGACTTATAGATGCCACCATTTAGCAAGAAACTTTTAAGCTATAGAAATAATATTCAAATAGAATATTTACAAGTAAAATTATATAAGCTTACCTTTGCAATAATAACTTCTTTTTTCAGAATCTTCATAGCATAGTATTTTCCACTTGCTTTCTCTCGAACCAGAATAACTTTGCCAAAAGTGCCTTTGCCAAGGAGTTTTAAGTAATCAAAATCATTCATTGTCTGTATAGAGCATAAGATCAGGAATTAATAAAATTTAGAGACAATATTTTTACACTTTCTAACTATTGAAGAGAGGGACAGAATCATATCACAGAAAATGAATTTTTAGTTAGCCGTGAAACTAAACCTTTTTTCTTTTTTAATCAATATAATTTTTAAATGTATATAAGTTATAATAGCTCAAAATGTTACCTTAGGGGGCAAATACTTTTAAAATACATGTTTACCGGTTGATATATATGAAGGTACAGTTGGGGTGGGAAGTCATTTAATGATTATATCTTTTTAGCTAACTATGCAATTTTATAGAGAATGGAATATGTATAAAAGCTAACTGCATTTGAGAATAATGGAAAAATAAAATTCTATTGCAAAAAAAAAGGAATTAATAAAATTTACAAATTACAAATGTAGTCATTAAAAAGCTGCTATTGTCCCATCACATACTACAGTTGTTAAGTAACAAGCTCCTCTTAAACAGACTGATGGAATACTAAATGAAAAAAAATTACATCTAAGGTTACACTTTTAGCTCATTCTTTTGCTACAAGTTCTTCAGCATGTATGGACACAGATATATTTACCAGGGAGGCATGACAACATATAAACATATATATCTAACTATACATTATATAAAAAGAAAATTATTAATATTGTCTGTATTTCCTTGGTTCTGCCAATTTCAAAATGATTATCAACTACAGAATAGCCAAGGGATGTTGAAATATGAGAGCTCACTAAGCTTTTGTTAATACTATAACGTTGCCAGCACTGAAGCTCTACACAGGCAAATTTTCTGAATGTACATGGTCTACTGATCATATACCATGCCAGTAACAGACTGCTGGATGACACCAACTATCAGCTTGTTTATTATCTTTGGGTACAGTTTGCAGACTGTTTGTTTTTAGAGCCACTGGGCAGTATATGTTTCAAGTGGGCAAAAATAAAATTAAAACAGCAATACACAAATCTAAATATCAGCTTTACATAAAAATAAGTGATTTCTTTAATATTGTCTACATGATGATTTTGTGTTGTTATAACATATTCTAAATCCACAAGCATGCACTTGCATATATTTATTTGCATCCTGTTTTTCTCCCCATTTAGGGCTCAATGTGGCTTTGAACATTGTTCTCCTGTCCTCAATTTTCTTAAAACAACAAACCCTGTGAGGTAGACCAGGATGATAGTATGTGATAGGCCTAAGGCTACCCAGCAATCTTTCATTGTAGAATGGATTTGAACCTGGGTCTCCCCGGGTCCTGTTCCAACACTCTATCCACTAGGCCACGCCAGCACATGATGACCCTATAAATACATTTACTTCTTTGCTACAAAAATAAATTTCACATTTCTCTGGGGGATATTTATTATGGAGTACTCTCATTTGAAGAAAAATCCTCACTAAAATAATCTGAAGGATAGTTAATGAATTATTCAAACAAGGGGTATTGCAGAATCCAGATTTTAAGTTAATAAAGATAATATGATTTATGAGATGTTATTGTCCTGTTGAAAGACTGGATACAGATGATAGTGCTTTAGAGACTTGAAGGTCAACTTTCCACAGTACCTGGCCCCCCAGACCCCAGCAACTCAAAAAACAGACTTAAAGTTACACAGTTTGGAACCAAGACTTCCATGATCAAAGTGAGTTGTGAATAGGATCTTTGCTATCTTGCCCTTCCCCTTGCCCCTCCTCCTAAGCTTCTGCTGAGAGATGGGTCCATCCAGAACAGAATGTCAAGCATCACAATGGACTGTAGTCAGAAGAGTAGATCAACAGAAATCACCCTCCTTGCTCTTGCATAAGCTTTTGCTCCATTTACAGAACTTAATTCATTAGCATAAGACTAAATTCAGCTGTCTCACAGAATTCCCATCTTGGCTGGACTAATTTTTAGCCTATTGATTCTTATCCACTAAAATGTGGTTTGTTTCTGCTGCTGTTTCTATATATGTAGGTCACAAAAACACAGTTGAGCTACAACAGCACAGCGATGCTAATTTACTAGAAAACTTTTGACAATTTCATTTAATGGTTTAATATACCTATTATATTAGAAGATAGAAGATAATAAAACTGGACTTGTAGAAGCATCAGCCCTGACTCACTGAGGGGCCATGCCTGCAGCCCTGGGCAAGGAGCAAGCGAGGAAGGCTGTCTTTGTGAGCTCTGAGCCAGCCATGTGGAGCTTGGGGCCCGGGGGGGGGAGGGGGGTAGGGCTTGGCACCATCCCAGGCCACCCAATCACTATGTTACCAGGCTGGCCTGGGGAGGGCAGAGCTCCAATAGAAGCTGGAACCCAAAGTTTTCGATCTGGTCTTCCCCTTCCTTTTTTGAGTGAGCTGCTGCCTGAGCCTCATCCTCAGTAGGTTCCCACAATCCCTCCCATGCTTCCCACAGCTTCAGTTGTCACGGCATTTCGGGTTATGTTGTTCTTGGTGCTAATGCATTTTGTCACAGTTTAGTTGGCTAGTTTGGGCACTGGGACAGATCCTTGGGGGGGGAGGCTGCGCCTGCTTCCCCTGCTTTGCAGACTCAAGGGGCCTTGGCAGTGGAGTCATTCACCGGCATGCCCAGTTCAGGGGCTGTCAGCTGGCTCTCACCACCATGCAGTGGCTTAACACCCATGAGGGATGTGGGGTTTACTGTTGGCCAGCAAGGCACTGCTAGTGCTTTTATGGATTTTGATATTCATAAGCCTGAACTTGGGTTGCCCATATTGGAAGGGCCATGAGCTTTCTTCATTATAGGAGCCAGCTCCAGCCCATGCTAGGAGGCTGACACCCTAGACAGTTCACCTGAGACAGAGACAAAAGACTCCTCTTGCCATGAGGTTTCTTTCTGTTTCAGCACGCTGGTCAACCCCTGCCCCCTCCAACGTACCTGCATAGTTATGCTAACGCAGTTGCCTAGCAACTAATGTTCGGGCCATCACCCAGTCGGCCAGAGTTATTGACTAACAATAGATGTGGCCAGGTGAGTCATCGGACCCTGCCCAGGTGTCCACTTCCTGGTGAGATCACAGTTTTGCAATATTGTCCATCCCTCGGCCCTCCTCCTTTTGTGCACCTTTAACCTATGGAAAGGTCAGGAAAGGACGGACCGCCTAAGAGGTGTGTTAGTGGGATGTGGTCTGATCAGCCCGCCCCAAGACCACCTAATAAAAGACCTTGCACAGAGGCATTCGGTCTCTTGAGCCAACGCCCTCTATCTGCTTTACCCCCCCACCCCATGTCCAGCTTGCTACCCATACCCTTGCCTCCATCTTTAAATCTCTGGATCCTGGAACAGAGAGAAATACAGGTTGCTTACCTGTAATTGGAGATCTTCGAGTGGTCATCTGTGCATTCACACCTCTGGGATAAAGTGCGCCTGCGCCGATCCCGATCGGTAATCTTCAAAGCCTAACGGATTTTCGCGCCAGCTCCCCGGTCACGTGCACGCCCCACTGCGCATGACCCGGGGAGAGGCACGAGGATCCCGCCAGTTCCTTCTGACCGCTGCTAACAGCCCCCAAGGAAAAAGGTGAGGGAGACCGAAAGCAGAGGGGAAGGAGGGCGGGTGGTGTGAATGCACAGATGACCACTCGAAGATCTCCAATTACAGGTAAGCAACCTGTATATCTTCTTCGTGGTCTCTGTGCATCACACCTCTGGGAGAATAGCGAGCAATAAACACACCACATACCTGGAGGTGGGTGCTGGAGGTCTCACATCTGAGCTGCTTGCAGGACTGCACGGCCCACCACAGTACGCTGATGGACGCGGACATCTAGGGCGTAGTGCTTCACAAACGTGTGAGGGGACGCCCACGTTGCAGCATTGCAGATGTCTCCCAGGGGAATGCCCTTGAGGAATGCTGTGGAAGTAGCCACGGCTCGAGTGGAGTGTGCCCGGAGGGACGCCGGCAGTGGCCTTTTGGCCAGAAGATAGGCGAGTTTTATCGTCTCAACTATCCACTTCGAGAGCCTTTGAGACGACAGTTTCTGTCCCTGCCTGGGCAAGGCATAAGAAATGAAGAGAGCTGGAGACTTGCGAAAGGATTTTGTCCGGTGCAAGTAGAAAGACAGGGCTCTCTTGACATCTAAAGTGTGTAGACTACGTTGCGTTGGGTCCTGGGGATCAGGAAAAAATACCGGCAAGGTGATATCTGCCCCTATATGGAAGTCCGAAACTATCTTAGGCAGGAAAGCGACATCTGGAGCCAAAGTGACGGCATTATGATGAAACGTGAGGTATGGTGGGTCGCAACGGAATGCCGAGAGCTCACTCACGCGTCGAGTAGACGTGATGGCCACTAAAAATGCAACCTTCCATGACAAAAGCTGAAGACTGCATGAGGCCATGGGTTCGAAGGGTTTTCCCATCAGCTTAGTGAGAACCAGGGGCAAGTCCCATGCCGGGACTGGTGTCCGCACTGGGGGATAGAGGCGATTCATTCCCTTGAGGAATTGTTTCGTTGTTGGGTGGGAAAACACCGAATAGCCATCAATCTTAGGATGATTGACTGAGATGGCTGACAAGTAGACTCGGATAGATGAGTGACACAGTCCCCTGTCCTTACATGACAGGAGGAAACCAAAAACCTCTTTAAGTCCAGCGGGAACTGAGGGTCGTCCTACAGACGCCAGGAAGGTTAAAAATTTAGTCCACTTTGACTCATATGAACGTCGAGTGGAGAGTTTGCGTGAGTTCAGTAGAACTTGAGCAATGCGTGATTCTAGCCCTAAGTTTGGATCAGCCACGCTGTCAATTTTAGCCTGGGCACATCGTGGTGCAGTACTCGGCCCCCGCGCATCCCGAGGAGGTCCGGGTCCGTCGGGAGATGGAGATACGTCCCCCGTGAGAGGCTGAGGAGCGTGGGGAACCAGGGTTGTCTCGGCCACCATGGGGTAACTAGAATTGCCCATGGTCGCTCTGTCAATAGTTTGTGGACTACTCTCGGAATGAGAGGGATTGGGGGAAATAGGTACAACCGTTTCCCTATCCACCGGAAGAGGAGACCATCTCCGAGAGAGGTCGGGTCCGTTCCTGTTCTGGAACAGAATAGATGGCACTTCTTGTTCTCCCGAGAGGCGAATACATCCACGGATGGATGTCCCCAATGGTTGAAGATCGGAGTCAGGTAGAGGGGGTTCAGCTCCCACTCGTGTAGGGATGCTCCTCCTCTGCTTAGGAAGTCCGCTTGGACGTTGAGCAGTCCTGGGAGATGAGTCGCCACCAGGTGAACATCTAGCGCCTGGCACTCGTTCCACAGCTCTATCGCTAACCGGCAAAGTCCACGGGAGACCGTCCCGCCCTGGCGGTTGATGTAAAACATAGTGGTGGTGTTGTCTGTAAGGACAGTCACCGTTTTCCCCGTTAGGGATTGGCGGAAAGATCTCACTGCGTAGAGAACTGCCAGCAGCTCTAAGAAATTGATATGATTGTGTGCTACAGAGGGGTGCCACCTGTCTCCCACACCTACACCTTCCAGGTGAGCTCCCCAGCCCCATAGGGATGCGTCCGTGGTGACGGTCGCTGAGGGTGGTGGAAGCCAGAAAGGTGCACCTGAGTGTAAATTCTGGGGCACGAGCCACCAATTCAGGGTCTCCAGGACCTGGGTAGATATCTGGAAACGTTTGGAGAGGGAGTGGAGTTTGGGGCGGAAACGCCTCAAGAACCAGAGCTGCAGTGGTCTCATTCGCAATTTGGCGAAGGGAATTACTGCCGTTGTCGCGGCCATCAGGCCTAGCAGGCGAAGGATTTGTTTGGCTGTAGCCTCCTTGGTCTCTAGGATAGCCTGGAGAAGGGAGACTATATCCTCTGCTCTGTTGGGGGGTAGGAATGCCCTGCATTGCAAGGAGTCCAGGATAGCTCCAATAAACTGAACCCGTCTGGAAGGGATAAGCATGGACTTTTTGAGGTTTATAGTCAACCCTAGTAATTCTAGGGTGTGAAGGGTAATAGAGATGTGGTTCTGTAGTTCCGTCGTAGAGGGGGCGACTAGGAGCCAGTCGTCCAGGTAGGGGTAAAGGTGGACACCTTGGAGTCTCAAATGTGCCACTACTACTGCCATAAGCTTCGTGAAGACACGAGGAGCTGTAGAGAGGCCGAAGGGTAGGGCCTTGTACTGGAAGTGACGCGGACCAATCGCAAAGCGTAGGTACTGTCTGTGTGACGGGTGGATCGTCACATGAAAGTATGCGTCCTTTAAGTCCAGCGTCACCATCCACGCATTGGCTTCTAGTAGCGGTAGGATGGTCTGTAGAGTGGTCATACGGAATTTCTTGTAGGTGATGAACGCATTGAGGTTCCGCAGATCTAGTATGGGACGAAGTCCGCCGTCCTTTTTTGGGACCGTGAAGTAGCGGGAGTAGAACCCCCGCTGAAGGTGTCTTGTTGGTACCTGTTCTATGGCGTCTTTTGAGAGGAGGGCTTCGACTTCCGACGATAGGGTGTCGGAGGGAGGGGTGGTTACGAAGTACGATTCTTGTGGAATCTGGAAAAATTCTATTCTGTAGCCTTCTGCTACAACCGACAGTGCCCATTTGTCTGTCGTGATACGTTGCCATGCTAGTAGGAAGGGGGATAGACGGGTGGGAATATCGGAGCGAATGGGAGAGTCAAAGACTCTGCTTGGTCGGCTTGGGTGGTTTAGTCTTGGAAGCGGAAGCGGACGGGAATCGTGGCTTATGGCCATAAGGTTTCTGTTGATAGACAGTGGACGGTGGTCTCTGCCATTGGGGTTCAGTGGGAGATCTTCGCGGTTGTTGTTTGGACCAAGATCTCTGCCATGTTTTCTGCTTCTGTTGTCTCGGTTGTGAGACACCCAAGTTACGAGATGTTTTGATGCTTTTATCTAAATCATGAAGAACTGTGTCCGCCGTGGAGCTGAACAGTCCTTCACCCTCGAATGGGAGATCTTCCACTAAGGACTTAGTGTCTTGTGGAAGCGAAGTCGACCTCAGCCAGGCGTGGCGACGAAGGGCGACTGCTGAAGTGAGTGTCTTGGACGTGACGTCCGCAGCATGCTTGGATGCGTTAAGCTGATGCTTTGCTAGCACCATGCCTTCCCTCTGGATCTTCCTAGCAAGACGTTGCTTATCCTCAGGGAGCTGAGCCAGAAGTGGTGTCATCTGTTCCCATAGGGAGTACTGGTACCTGCTCATGCAGGCTGTGTAGTTTGCCGTTTTTATGCCCAATGCACCGGCTGAATAAAATCGTCTTCCGAAAGAATCTAGCTTCCGTCCCTCCTTGTCCAAGGGGGAGGAATGTCCGCTACGTCCCCTAGCAGAGGGAGTCACGACGACTGAGTTGGGCTTGGGGTGAATGAATAGGAATTCTGCCCCTGGCTCTTGGAGCCTATACATGTGGTCCAACCTCTTGTTGGAAATTGGGGTTGAGGAAGGGTGGCCCCAGGATTCTTTGGCAGTGCTCAAGAGCACCGAAATCAGTGGCAACGCTACCGCGGTGGATGTGTCCATCTGTACGATATCGAAGATGGCATCGGTAGCGGTAGGCGTTGGTTGGACCGTGGCAAGCGCCAAGGAATGTGCCATTCGTTTGATAAGTTCTCCATAGGATTTCACGTCCTCGGAGGGGGAGATTGGTAGATTTTCAGCCACATCAGGGGATGGTGACGGCTGGATGGGAGATTCGTCATCGGATGATTCGGGAGATTCGGGCATCGAATGGTCAGAATGTTCGGAGGGAGACATAGGGGTCGACGGATCTGGCTGATAAGGAGGGAGGTCGATATCGGGTGATGTGGGTATCGGCATCATTAGTTTCGGTATCGGTTTCGGTTTCGGTAACGATATCGGAGTCGGAGGCGGGGCCGGGGGATCTCGGCATCGGGAGACTCTTGACGACGTCGATTGGCGATCCCACTCCGCTGGGTACCATTGTGGAGGTGGCGGGTAGGAGGAACCATACAGGTATCGCCATTGACGGACGTCCCACGGCACCGAAGATGGGGGAAGGCGCCAGTCTCGCTCGCCTCTCGGTGCCGGCATCGGGTCAGGCCCTGTCTCGGGACTGCTGTGAGGGATCTGCGTCAGCTCGATGTCGGGTTCCGAATCTGTGAGCTGGATGGGTCGCGGCATCGGGGAGACGGGGCTGCCCCGGGGTCGCTCGCGCCCAGGAGGGTCAAGCTGTGGAGACCCGTGCTGGGTCATGTCGGACGCGGGATGCATCGACGAAGCACTCGAGGTTTTGTGCTTCAGCTTGCCCTTACCCTCTTTGCCCTCCTTACGCTTCTTAGCGGGAGTTCGTGGCAGTGAGAGGGGTCTTTTCGATGCCGATTTCTCGGTGCCGGAAGGGCTTCGCATCGGTGGCGACGTCGGGCCCGTCGGTACCGATGGGGATGTTGCCGAAGCGTCGGCTGCGGACATCTTCGGTGACAACGCTGCCTCCAAGAGAGCCACTCGGAGTCGGGCCGCCCGGTTCTTCCGAGTTTGTTTGGAGAACGCGGCGCAACTCGAACAGGAGTCGACGCGATGCGACTCGCCTAGGCACAGCAAGCAGAGGGAGTGCTTGTCTGGGGGGGGGATTTTACTCCCACACTTAAGGCAGCGTTTAAAGAAACCCCACCGCTGGGCCATAGGCCGGGCGGGGAGTGGAAGGAGGAGAATCCAAAGAGAGTCCAGAAAAACAGTCCGTAGGTCAAGTAAAGTCCAAGAAATCAGTCCGAAAGGCCTTTCCAAAGTTGGAAAAAGAAGCGAAAGTTAACTACCGACCGGAGCGGAGAGGGGGTCCTCACGACGCGGCGGTCAGAAGAGAACTGGCGGGATCCTCGTGCCTCTCCCCGGGTCATGCGCAGTGGGGCGTGCACGTGACCGGGGAGCTGGCGCGAAAATCCGTTAGGCTTTGAAGATTACCGATCGGGATCGGCGCAGGCGCACTTTATCCCAGAGGTGTGATGCACAGAGACCACGAAGAAGATCCACATGGTCTTGCAGGTTCGAGCCACATGTCCCATATTTTTCTATATTCTCCTTCCCCATCCAATTCTTCCTTCGGTCGGACAACTCATCTCTAGGAAGGTAACGTATTGCTTCCCCACCAACAAACTCCTGCAAATTGCAACAGTGCTATTTTCTATCTTTATTTCCCTAGACCTGTGTGTATGTGTGTGTGAATCTGTTTTTGTGTGCTTGAACAACATCATTCAGTAAACAGCATTTAATTTGCCATCTGCCTCACGTGCCTGTTTCCTGTAGAACTCCCGGGAGGGGTGGGACCCTGGTATAGTTGGCAAGAACCCGGTATTTTGCTGATTGCTAAACGTAAATTAAAGCAATTCGGCTAACATTACTACTTCATGGTCCGTCCCCCCCAACAGGCAGGATGGAAAGACAGGTTTTTATCAGGCAGCAGGAGGGTACAGTATCCATCCCAATGCTGTGTCGATGCTCCTACAGCTGTATTCAATAAAAGCTGTGGTCAATGCTCTCTCCAAATGGGTCTATGTTCTTGTCCTTCCACCATCACCATTGTGCCCTTCCTTGCCCCTGGGTCCACAACCTCGGGATGGTTTTCTGGATGCTGTACATGCATCTTCCAGACCAATTTCTAGTTTTAGACACAATCAAAATGGGTTATGAGGTGAAATTACAATTCCCCTGAGATATCTGTATAACAATATACAACTTTACAGGTAAATGTTGAATTTGGAATCACAGAACACACAGAGGCTAACTCAAACCTTTTATTATAGGTAGGCATGGGGTTGCAGAACAAGTTTTTACCTTTAGATTCCGTTCTGCAAACATTGACAGGATAATAATCTATATATTGATGGAGTTAGCCAGAAGAACAAAAAGCCCTTGCCTGATGTACACAGAAACTGTCCACAGTAAATGAAGACTGCCCAAATCCTCTGAGGAATATAGAGAAGGGTATATTTAAAGAATTTCTGTTCTCTGGGGAGAGGATTAGATCAGGGCATATAATCAGATAGGAAGAATATGTTGGATCTTTCAGAAAGCAAGAAGGTCAACAAGATGGCCAAGAAATATAAAGACAAGAACAGAACCTGAATATGTAAACTTTAAAATTATTCTGCCTAGAGGATGCATATATCACTGATTTTATTTTATTTTATTCAAATGTTGTTCATCAATTGTTGCCAAACTATATGCTTCAGTTTTTGTAACCAACGGTCCTTTCCACATGAGCGAGATAATCTGGAGGGGAAACAAGGTTCTTTTGCCCTGGAGCAATTTGCCCCGCAGTTGCACGATCACACAAGTCTGTGGACCTGCCAGGGCAACTTGCCGCTGCAAGATCAGATGTAATCACGGGCAAGGTGTTTTTTTTTTGTGGTTGGTTTCCGAGGCACTTAAACAGGGGATTGATTAATCACTTCCCCACCCGAAGGGCTTTCGATGATGCGCACATGGAGGAGGAAAATAACAACAGTGTGGCATCGGGATAGCGTGTGATCACGCTATCCACAATGCTACAGTTCCATGCTGGAGTGATCACACAGGGAAAGTCTGGCTCTGGCCCGCAGCAAACCGTTTGATACCACATTTTCACTAGTAGTTTTTCACTCCGGTTCCCCGCCGGATCAAAACAGCTTGTGACGGTTTGACAACGGTTGTGGGACACTTCCCAGATGTGCTGGTGGGATGGCACTGGTTTGATCCGCCGGTGAATCATCCTTCTTGCATGGCAAATGGGTGTGATTGCACCCAATGACTGTTTGTGTATGTGAAGCTATTTTTTCCCCTTTTTCTGAAACTTGTGTTACGTGGTGAGTAGGCACCCACTGCAGGCCTAATGTCACTCACATTTGCCAAAATACAAAGAGAAAGCAGGGAGATAACTGCTTTGCTGTGGATAAGTCTGAGATTTCCAAGGTCTCTCATACATCCATGGTAGCTCGACTAGGAGTGCAATTCTTAATTTTATGAAAAGAGGAGACAGAAAAAGGGTTTGGTTGCAGATCCTCCCAGTCAAATTGTCAGGAGTTGCAATGCTCTGACCTAGGGACAAGTGAATTCTTCAAGCTTCATACCATTTGGGATTCTTTGCTCCCAGTTATTAGTCTGACATTCCTTTGACAAATTTCAAGGAATTGGGAGGAAGAGAATTCTTGGAATAAAGAGAGAATGGTCCCCCCTCTCCTCCTACCATACTCAACCTCCTCCTCTCTTCCATGATCCTTCTTTGCCCAATCCCAAAGGGCTTTTCTTGGCATGAGGCGAGCACTATTTATCATCAAAGGATATTGCATGCAATTGCATATATTGAAGATAAGCAAACTGACACTCATAGACAAGTATGTCAAAAGTTGAATTATACGCCAGTATAGGGCTGTAGTTGTAGGGCTTAACAAATGTTGCCTGCTTAGACCAGGTGCAGTGTTATAAACCTTAGTAATAAAAATACCTCTACAAAAAGTCAAGGAAGTGGCTACAGCCCTACTGGTCTGAACTGTTACCCTAATCTGCACAGCCTGCTTCGACAGAAACAAATGTTACTGTAGAGGTCAGCTAATAATGTGTATGACTAGGAGAATCTTCTCAAGCCCTTTTTATATCTGGCACAGCAAACAGGTTGCAATCTTTTCAGAATGAACCAATTCTTTGCAAGTAGAAACCTAAATCTCTACAAACCTCTACTGTATGAAGAGATCATTCCTTTTCAGCTTGAGTGCTAGGAAAGAAATCTAGAAAGACCTATATCCTGGAAAATATGACAGTTGCAAACGACTTTAAGAAGAAAGCTGATACTGGAATGTAAAACAGCTTTACCCTATACAATCAAAGGAAGAGCATCATGTTGCTATGGTCACAGTACGTTTGCCCACCCTGTTGATGCAACAACTCCTAGAAGGATGCCCTGAAGGAAAGGAAATTCAAACTGCAAGACAACATTGGTTCACAAGGTTTTCACATGCAATAAGCACTAGAGAATCTCCATGCTACACTAGGAGATTTAATGGAAGTATGCAAGTTATACAAAATAATTTAAAAAAACATTTTACCAAAAAAAATGAAAAAGAATGCTTCTTGTTAGATATAGGCAATAGCCACTGTAAGAACATACGGAAATATATGGTTAAACTTTCCTAACTGAATGAAAATTAACAGCACAAAACACCAAGTCCCAAGTATGGAAGGAAGGGGAGAGGTGCCTTTCCTTGCTGGGAAAGTCCTTTAAATCAAGGAGGAGTCAGTGGCCTTGGTGCATGCTGGCACCCATGATTGGTGGAAGTGTAGTTGTGAGGTCCTAGAAGGCAAATTTAAGCTGCTAGGTAGGAGGCTAAAAGCCAGGAGCTCCAAGGTACCTTTCTCCAAAATGCTACCTGTTCACATGTAGGGCCAGCTAGATGGGTGCAGCTGGGGAGTCTCAATGTATAGATGAGATGGATGGTGTAGGGAGAAGGGCTTTTAATTTGTTAGGCACTGGGAACATTTTGGGACAAGTAAGGCCTGTGCAAAAGGGATGGGCTCCACTTATTTTATTTATTTATTTGATTTATACCCTGCCCTCCCCGCTGGAGCAGGCTTAGGGCGGTTTGAACTAGAATGGAACCTGACTGTGGCAGGTAATATAAAAAGGCAGGACAGCAGCTTTTAAACTGAACCTCAGGGAAAAGCTGACAAGGAGCTGAGAAGCATCCAGTTCAGGCAGATTTGTCCCAAAGGGACAAAGGGAAAAATGCTTCTGATTGCACAAATGGGTATTGGGTGGATAGGGAAAGTGAGGATAAAGCAGAAGAGCCAGTCAAACAGGCCAAAGGGCCAAAGCAGAAAAGTCACCCACCAGGGATGTCTAGAGATAAACATTGTGGAGGTGCTTCTATGCAAATGCCAGAAGCCTCCAACCCAAAATGAGGTCGTTGGAGTGTTTGGTTTTAAAGGAAAACATAGATATAGTGAGCACAACAGAAACCTGGTGGAAGAGAGAGAACCAGTGGGATACAGTGATCCCCAGATACAAACTCTATAAGAATGACAGGGAAGGGCATACTGGAGAAGGTGGTGTTGTATATGTCAAGGAGGCCATAGTATCTAGCAAACAAGAAAGCTTAAAAAGGGCTGACTCCTCCACAGAATTGCTGTGGGTGACAGTATCAGGCCCCAAAAGTAATTTAGGACTGGGACATGCCATCAGCCCCCTGACCACACACTCAGGGTGACCTTGAGATGAAAAATGAAATCTGGGAGGCATCCAAGAGAGAGAGAACTGTAATAATGGGTGACCTCTTATATTTACTATATATATTTACCTCTTATATTTAACCTCTTATATTTACTAGATTTTTTATTATTTAATTTATAGATGGCTCTCACTCAAAGGGCTCAGGGCAGTGTACAACATTTCAATAAATACATATATTAAATGTGTGTTCTAGCTACACCAAAGAGGTAACATTTCTACATACTCTAAATGACTACGCTGTAGAAGAGCTGGTCATGGGACCAAACAGAAGGGAAGTGACCGTGGACTTAACCCTCAGTGGTGCTGCAAAAGCCCTAGTGTGAGATGTGGAGGTAGCTGACCTGAATGGAAACGGTGATCATAATGGCATCAAATTTAATTTACATGCATGTGGGAAAGTGCCTGGGAACTCCAAAATGGTCATATTTGACTTCAAAAGAAGAAACTTCTCTAATACGAGAAATCTAGTTTAAAAAGTTGAAAGGAACAGTCAAGAGAGTCAAATCTCTTGAACAGGATTGGTGGTTACTCAAAATCTCATTACTGGAAGCTCAGTTAGAATGTATACCACATGTCAGTAATGGTAGCATGAAGTCTAGGAGGTCATCAGCACGGCTAACAAGCAGGGTGAAGGAAGCTATGAGAGTGAAAAAGGCTTCCTTCAGAAACTGGAAGGTTAACTTAAGAAAGACAAACAAACAAAAACTTGCACAAAGGAAATTCAAACAGACAATTAGGGTGGTACAAAAGGATTTTGAGGAGAGCATTGTTTCAAGCATAAAGACCAACAATAAGGAATTCTTAAAATACATTAGCAACAGGAAACCAGCTAGGGAAGCAGTTGGACCACTGGATGACAATGGAATTAATGGAGTACTAAAGGAGGTTGCTGAGAAGCTAAATGAGTACTTCTCATTGGTCTTCACTGCTGAAGATATAAGATAAATACCTGTACTTGAAGGCATGTTTTCAGGAGAGGATGATCTAGAGCTTAGGCAAACAGCGGTACAAGAGAGGAAGATCTACAACTTATAGACAAATTGAAAACTAACAAATCAGCAGGACCAGATGATATCAATCCTAGAGAACTTAAAGAATTCAAATGTGAAACTGATATGCAACATGTTCCTAAGATCATCCTCTGTACAGAGGACTGGAAAGTGGCTAACGTAACTCACATTTTTTAAAAAGGATCCAGGGGAGGGGGGTGTTTCAGGAAATTACTAGCCAGTTAGCTTAATGTCTTCAAGGTAAATTGATGGAAAGTTTTATTAAAGATAAAATTGTCAGGCATACAGAAGGACAAGCCCTGCTGAATAAAAACCAACATGGCTTCTGCAAAGGTAAATCCTGTCTCACTAACCTTTTAGAGTTCTTTGAAAGTGTCAATAAATGTGTGGACAGGAGTGAGCCGGTAGACATTGTTTATCTGGATTTCCAGAAGACTTTTGACCAAGTCCCTCACCAACGACTCCTGAGTAAACTTCCGAGTCATGGGATAAGCGGACAAGTCTTATGGGTTGGAAATTGGCTAAAAAACAGGAAGCAGAGAGTAAGAATAAATGGTCAGTTCTCACAATGGAGAGATGTGAGCAGCAGGGTCCCCCAGGGATCTGTACTGGGACCAGTGCTTTTCAACTTGTTCACAAATGACCTAGAGTCAGGGGTCAGTAGTGAGGTCGCCAGGTTTGCAGATGACACCAAATTATTTAGGGTGATTAAGACAAAAATTGATTGTCAAGAGCTCCCAAAGGATATCTTCAAACTCGAGGAATGGGCATTAGAATGGCAAACGAAATTCAGTGTAAGCAAATGTAAAGTAATGTATATGGGGGTGAATAATCTCAACTTCACATATACACTGATGGAATCTGAGTTGGCAGCAACTGACCAAGAAAAGGACCTTTATGTGGTGGTGGATAGCTTGATTAAATGTCAACCCAGGGTGCAGATGCAGTGAAAAATTCCATGCTAGTCATAATTAGAACAGGAACAGAGAATAAAACTGCCGCTATCATACTGCCCTTTTGCAAATCTGTGGTGAGATCACACTTGGAATATTGTATACAGTTCTGGTCATTGCACTTGAAAAAGGATATTGTAGAGCTTGAAAAGGTGCAGAAAAGAGCAACCAAAATAATCAGGAGGCTACAGCCTATGAGGATTGATTAAAATGGACTGTTTAGCCTAGAAAAAAGGTGAGTAAGGAGAGACACAGTAGAGGTTTGTAAAGGTTATGCATGGCATGGAGAGGATGGCAGGGAGAAACTTTTCTCCCTCTCCCATAGTACTAGAATCAGGGTCGCCCACTGAAGCTGAAGGGTGAGAGATTCAGGATAGACAAAAGGAAGTACTTTTGTGGAACTCGCTGTTACATGATGTGGTCATGGCCACCAACTTGGAGGGCTTACAAAGGGGAGTGGACAAATCCATGGAGAACTGGGCAATCAATGGCTACTAATCTTTTTTTTAAATACTTTTTATTTTTATTTTTAAACAAGTAGCATCACAATGAAAATCAATAGTAAGTAGGCATACATTTAAGCTCTTAAAGGTGCTAATAATACTAGGTGGTTACATTTTTTGTATCTTCAACAATTCTAACAACAGAATGATCTAACACTGATAGTCTATAATATCATTATATTCCTTTCCCTTCAGAGAGAAACCATGACTTTGCTTACTGGGTCTCACTTAGGATTAGTACCAGCTCAACAATGTTTTAGCTTTGGATATGGACCACTGTTCTCCCTCTATGGCATCATTATCTAGATACTCTATGAATCGTGACCACTTGCCCAGAGGGTTTTCTAGAAAAAGGTTTGTATCTGTGTTTTTTATAAGAAGTGAGTGTTTCCCTAGCATGAAGAATTCCCAAACTTTTCTATACCACTATGATATTGTTGGAGGGAGTATTACCTTCCAATTTGGGGCTATTACAGCTTTAGCTGCTGTTAGTAGCATAATAATTAATGGCTACTAATCTTAATTAATATCTACCAGATGTAATATGCCTCTTTAAATCAGTTGCTGGGGAGCACAGGGAGGATGATGCAGTCGCAGTCTTGCTGTTTGTGGGCTTTCTAGAGGTCGCTGGTTGGCTACTGTGTGAACAGAATGCTGGACTAGATGGGCCTTTGGTCTGATCCAGCAAGGCTCTTATTATGTTCTTATGGTACTCTGCTTCCCATAGTTCAATGGGCTTCAACTGACTCTTGCTGACTGGCGGTTATACTTGACCCAATATAATTACTGGAGAAACAGGTTCAGGTACAAAAATTGTTTCCTTCATTTAACCTGGAGGATGGCTCACCACTTTGACCTACCCAATCTGGCAATGGATGTAGATTCATGCCATAGTATCACTGAGGCTAGATTATTGTAACAGATCCTACAATGGTCTGCTCTTTTAAAAAAACTCAGAAACTCCAGCTGATATAGAACACCACAGTTCAACTGCTATTAGGAGCTATACAGAGTGTGCATATGACACCTGCTGTTCAGGAGCTGTTCTACTGGTTACCAATTAGTTACTGAGTGCAATTCAAGGTACTGATTGTCACCTATTAAGTCCTTCATGATCTAGGACAGTGATGGTGAACCTTTTAGAGACAGAGTGCCCAAAACACAACCCAAAACCCACTTATTTATCACAAAGTGCCAACACGGCAATTTAACCTGAATACTGAGGTTTTCGTTTTAGAAAAAACAACTCATACATCTTTTGTCTTAAAAGAAAAACACAATAACAGAGCTTTCAATGATACAAACAAGTTTTTATTGAAAGGTAAAAGTTTGCACTTGGTATGCTTTTGAACAATTAATGTGATTTTTGCTGTCCAATCTTGTGAACTCTGTGCTGGGGCGATGCCGTGCGTGTCCACAGAGAGGGCTCTGAGTGCCACCTCTGGCTCGCATGCCTTAGGTTTGCCACCACTGGTCTAGGACCTCAGTATCTGCAGGACTTCCTCTCCCAATATGCTCCAAGCAGCAGCTCAGCTCATCTGAGCAAAGCCTTTTGAAGGTGCCATACTGCAAACAAGCAAGATCAACAGCTGCCCATACCCAAGCATTCTCTGCTGTGGCTCCCACCATCCAGACTAGTCTGCATAATGAGGTCAAAAAGGCTACCACTAGGGGGGTGCATTCAGATCTACCCAAGCCAAAAAATATACCCAAATAATACCTTATTTATATTTTTTGGGTATATTTTGGCTTCCCAAATGTATTCAGATTTTCTTGGGAAAACCAGGGGAAAAAATTCCTGGAAAAATCCTAGATATATTTAGGAATTTCTGGGTAGATGAGAAAACAGCAGAGAGGCAGTAGCAGATTGCTCCCATCTCTCAGCTGTTTGTCAGGCTTCTACTGCAGTCCCTTTAAAGTTTAAATGGACTGCAGAAGACAGCCTCAGGATCAGCTGTGCTGGGGGAGTTCCCCCAGCTCGGCTTGGGGCTGGCTTTTCATGTAGCCTGGTTTAAACTGGAGAAGCCATCCCAGCCAGGATCTGCGAGGTGTGATCTCCCTGTGGCACAGCAGAACCTGGAGCTAGCTTCTCCTGGAGCCTGGTTTAAACTGGACTGCAGGAGAAGCCAAGCCAGCCCAAGGATTGGGCTGGCTTTTCCCCCCTACCAGTATTTTACTTCTCAGGTCTATTTGACCTGAAAAAATTCAGGATTTCTGAAAAATCCCAGATCTGAATACCATACTGGTATTGGGATCTGGGATTTTTCAGAAATCCTAATTTTTTTTCAGGTCCAATAGATCCGAACTGAAAAATACCAGTTTTAAAAAATTACACATCTCTAGCTACCACATGCCTATCATTCTACTGAATGTGTACAATGGAACTGTTCAGAAGAGCATTTTCATAAAGCAAATAAGGACATAGCTAACATTTGTAGTCTCCACTGTATATATTATGCTATGTATATTACATTGTTCTCCAGTTTTGCAAAGCAGCTTTATTATATTGTTGATTGTATATGGAGTTCTCCTGAATTTTTCTGTAGTCTTGTAATTCCTGCTGTACTGTGTGTATTTTACTGTATTTTAGTGCACTACACTCCCATTTCATTGTATTTATTGTACTGTTTTTACTGCATTGCTTTGAGTTATAACCTGCCTTGAATCTCAGCAAGAAAGGTAAACTATAAATGAAGTAAGTTGTCAAATACATGGGATATTGTTTGGCTTCAAATACAGATACCTGAAAGCATATGGTTACTAAAATATAAGAGCAACACAGTATACCTTTACTAATACACTGAGGCTCTCACTATTATCATAAAAAATTACTATGACTATACCTCTAACTGTGCAACACTATGCAGTTGTACCTTTTCTGACCCCACTGACCTATGTTTTCAGGTCTGTATGTTTGCATCCAGGCAGCAAGTCTTGTGAGATATTAATTGCTTTCAAGCAAAATGTATTTATGAGAAAACCTGATTATCTTCTCCCTGTTGTGATCCTGGGAAATGGGGGAGGGAGGCTCTGATGCCACATATAGCTCTAGTGCAGGCATTTGGGGTTGCAAGTTATCCTTAGTGACAGTAGTGAAGGTGGTTCTTTGGTCAGATTCTTCCTTGGTTGAACTGCCAAAGTGATTCCAGTGGTTGGAGTGTTCCTACTCTCCATCTGAGAAAGGGATTTTTAATTTTCCTTGAGGCTGGGTGGCAAGCTTGCCCCAGCTCAGTATCTTGTTGGCTTATGGTCAAGTAAGAGTTCTCTACCTGCTGCTTTCTCTTATATCCAGTAGATGATGCTAGCATATCACAAGCTATTACTGCTTAGACTGAAACATTTGCTCAGATTCATACTAATAATATCGCAACTTTATTATTAACTAGGGAGCCCATCACTTTTTTAAAGTAACTACACTTTGTCTGGATGTTCAGTGGAATTATTTCTGTACAGTTCTGTGCTATATTTTGTCTGAAAGTATGAATATCCAGTCAATGTCGGAAAAATTAAGAAACAACAAGGGTAATTCCTGGCATATTGTTAAGAAATAGTTCTACATCTTGGTACAGGTAGGGTTGAAAAAAAATTCTGTACTTCAGCGGCAGTGTAGCAGAAAAAAGGAGAGGTTGGATATGATAACCCACTGAAATGTCACATTTGTTAAGTATGCATCCAGGAGGGAGGTTGACATATAGACGAAACATGGTGAGTGTCTTCAGCTGAGGCTATCATGCGTACAAGGAATACAGCCACCCTCCTTGTTATCCTATTGCTCGTGCATAGTCCAAGACCAGTGGAAGTATAGGAAGACTAAGCCTCTGGGTCCATGACATGGAGAGCCTGCCACTGCTGCATGGCACCTCGGGGGTGCAACACTACCACTAAACTCTGTTGGGGGCTTCAGCCCCACCACCTCTTCAAAGTTTGCACCCATGCACGGAGGTGCACATGGCACCCATCGAAACACACATAGCTGGTAGGAAATCTTTCAGTCAACAGAAAGGAATGAAAATGTTTACCTACTGGCAAGAGTTTCTGAAACTGGTTCTGCACATACGTAGAACTCTAATGTGGAACAGTACAGAAACCACAAACACTGAACTGGATCAAGCTTTCCGTTTACAAACACATTATTTAAGGAGTTGGTTTCCCACACTGCTATTCATGCAGCTCTAATGTGTGAAAACTTCAATCATGTAGGCTGGACTGGATCTTTCTCATCCACCTGCTCCTCCACTGGAAGCTGTATCATTAAGACTATTCATTAAAAAACCTACACAATATAGTTATGTCAATAGGACTCTCTTTGTCAATAAGACATAGTCTTTAGTGACAGGTGACATTATGCCTTGATTGTATCTTTCCCCTCTTCATTTGCTTGTGGTACAATTGATTCAAATATGATGGTAAGTCACCCGCAATACTAATAGTTCCTGTCGGACCAGTACTTGGTTCAGGTCTGGCTCCCGGTTATGGGACAATATCACAGCTTGCCAGCAAACAACAGAACATCTGATTATGTACGTCATAAGCAACAGAATCAAAATATGAAATTAATAACTTTACGCTCATATAAGGTAAATGTTAACTAACAAAAATTCAATTACTGATGACAAAGCTACTTTTATTTAAATTAACTACCACATATTTTGTTTCCTTTATAGATTTACTCCTTAGAATTCAAATTCATCTTTCTATTTGTTTCATAATCTGATTATCTTCTCTTTATACGAAGGGTCCCATCTGGTACAAAAACCATTGGCACTGGCATAGAAATATTTGACAAAGCTAATACGCAAAACATCTATGATGACAAAAAACTATACTAGAAAAAGTTAGAATACTATTTTATGTGTCTATAGATCAAGTATAGCTACAGCATAACCACAGTATATGGTACAATGCTGAGCACAGAAGCCTTTAGCATATTTTCAATATATTAGTTGATAAATAATGTTACCAATGTTTGCTTTTCCCATTAAAATGGCAAAAAAGTAAACGAAATAGTCATGGTACTACAAATATTTATTAAATATTAACAGGTACCCCAAAGAGCACTGATTATTATCTTCATTACTACTGCTATTAGCTGGATATTAAGATTCTCTAACATTTTCCTTAATAAATAAACAAAAACCTGACAATATTAACTGTCCTGGGAATAAGCCCCAGTGAATAAAATGGGACTTATTTTTGAGTAAATGTGTTCAGGATTGCTCCCTTATGCTACCAAGACAGAAAAGTTACCAGTCATTATTAGTCTTAAGAAAAGTCTATCCTATACTTTGGCTTCTGAAAATCGTTTCCATCTGCAGTTTGTATTGTTTGGCAAGTTTTCAGCTAGCTGCTACAATACAGCATCTGTAGCAATCCACACTCATATTAGCACTAAATAGACTATTCCACTCAATACATAATACAATATATGAATCTTCCCCCACGCTTCAGTCTCTTTGATCACACGTATGCTGCTGAATTCCATCACAAAAATATATTATACTCTCAGTTAAGGACCTACAAAGTTACTGTGGAGCACATGATAACATGGAGCACTGTCTATGGGAACAATCCCCAAACTCTATTATTCTGTCTCCTATATAAGCAGCTGAGCACCAAATCATGACTTCTATAGTTAGAAAAAATTACATTTTATTATTTTAAAATTCATTTTGCTCATTCTGGAACACAAGAAGTTATACTGTGGCATACCTTTCTTTTATGGTGAGTTGTGGATGCATCCATCTCCTCTTCTCCTATATTATCAATTTGTGATGTTGGACTACAATTCATTCTCTCCTCTTCCTGCCTTTGAAGCCTGTCTGCTACTGCTTGAATGGCTTCTGTCCATTCTTCCCTATCCAAAACAAGATATGTTTATTAATAAATAACCCTCATAAATACATAGGCCAATAAAGGGGGGTTATCCAGAAAACTCTGCATGAAGGCAGATCCCAGTGTGAGCTATAAAAGATAAACATGTAAGCACACATATATAAGCACACAACCATATATAAGCATATATAAGCACAACCATCGAGACCCTTTGGGTGAATGGGAACTAAAAATCTAATAAATAAATAAATAAAATTTTCATGGCAACGCAAATGCCTCCTTTAGCTTGGGACTCATTTGCTAGACATCAGTGAGTAGACTGCATATTCAAAGTTCAAGTACTAGTATCCTTTTTTTTTTAATATATTTTTATTTGCTAGATTAGATACACAGTAACATTATTTCATTATTGCGTTTTAAGTATTTTAACATTTTCTCCCCAATCCCTCCCCCTTCAGTCTAAGTGGAAGCTACAAGCCCTGTGTTCCTGGCTGAAAGACGAAGATTAGAAAGTACTAGTATCCTATACTATATGAAAAAGTTCATACTCTCAACACTTTCTACAGTTACTACAGTACTCATGTAGCATTAAAACATGGGTACCTTTTCTATCTCAAGGGCACCTCTGGAATTGGCTGCCATAACATAAATGCCACAGGAGGCAGAGCCAGCCACAAAACAGCTACTGCAGCTAACTTCAGCCACAGTGAGATTTCTTGTGCTGTGGTGGCAGCAGTCCTGCTGAAGATATGTTTTTAAAAAACTCCATGACCACTCAATAGCCTTGTTGGGCGAAGCCCCATCTGGCCCCGCCAAATTTCTAAGAACACTTGGTGGGCACCAGGAAAGGTGTCAGTGGGTGCCATGACAACCATAGGCATCAAAATGGGAACCCCTGAATTAAGATATCAAGTGACCACTCTAGATAACTGCTTTATTATCTTCATTTACACCTTTTCTGGATGTGGGAGTTCCCCACTACCAACCCCTCCCCAACTGTCCACCCTTCCAAAAATGGAGAATCATGCCTGTGGGAAGCCACAGGATTATCATCTTGCATAAGGGACTGACTACATCAGCCCCCAAATGGTCATAACTTTTTCTGAAATTGATACTGCACTGCACAAGCAGTTCTATTTAGTATCACACTGACGCAAAATACATGTCCTGATGAAAGTAAATCTAATTGCTCTCAATGGGATTTCCTTCAAGTAATATATTGAGGATCAAGGTGGAAAAATATTTACCTTATATTTAAATTTCTGAATGGAGGGGTTCATATACCCATTTGTACAGTAGCGAAAGAAAAGCTAAATCAATACTCAAAGGTAAATGACATCTGGTATTTAACAGAACTTCAATGATAATGCCAAAATGAGAAAATTTACACCACATACCAAACTTTACCATATCATGAATAACAAATCACAATATTACATTAGACAGAAACTATCTTTCTTACACCTTCTTGTGTAGAAAGCATTAATGGTTAATTACAACAACATAAATCACTACCTTCATAAGTAACTTTAATTATGTCTTAAACATGCAACAAGATTCAAATTTCCGGAGGCAGAACTGAAATAGTATTAGCTACATAAGATGCTAGTTATAAATTAAGAATACCTTATGCAACCTGTCCATGTTTTCAAATAAATGCACACAAAATCTGAAACAAAATCACATTTTAAAAGTCTTAATTAGGACTCTTGAAACACAAGATGTGGTGAATCTTTTATTCACAGAACTTAACCTACATGACAAGTATCCTCACTTGGCTTTATTTCTCACCGTTCTTCTGGTGTATCTACGTGAAAAGTCCTTTCTATCACAGTGGTCCACTGAAGACATCGGATAATAAATGTATTTGGTTTTGGTCTCTCTGTTTTCATTAGCTGGCATTCTAGAAAAATAAAGGTTTCGTTAACATGCTGCATTTATAATACAAAGAAAAACAGACTCATTTTGCTTAACTTATAAAAATACCTTATACATCATCATGTTTGCAACTATGTGTGCGTGTGTGTATAATGTATGTATGCATGAGTGTGTGTATGTGTGTACATGAGTGTGAGTGTAAATACATACATATACAGTCATACACTCACACACACATGTATTATTTATTAAACTTTTATACCACTCTCCCCACAGAACGGGCTCAGAGAGATGTATATTTATATCAAAGCATAAAAACAATGCATTAATCTAAATATACAAATAAAATACAAAAATCTTAAAACAGTAGGTGGTATATACAAAAACATACAACCAAAATGGTGTCACAGTACAATTTCAACATCTGATGGCGGGGGGGGGGGGGGAGGCAACTAATCGGCCAAATCATTGCTGTCCTCAACAATATGCTTGGTGGAACATCTCTATCTTACAATATACTTAGACACAGACATATAGCTTAAACTCTCTCCCTTTGCATATTTATTTTTTAAATCAAGGTGAAAACTTTTAATGTAATAATCACATTGCCCAAAAGCCAGTTTGGTGTAGTAGTTAAGAGCGCAGACTCTAATCTGGGAGAATCAGGTTTGATTCCTCACTCCTCCACATGCAACTGCTGGTGTAACCTTGGATCAATCACAAGTTCTCTCAGAGCTGTTCTCTCAAGAGCAGTCCTCGAAAGAGCTCTCTCAGCCTCACCTATCTCATAGGGTGTCTGTTGTGAGGAGGGGAAGGGAAAGGAGATGGTAAGCCACTCTGAGACTGAGTGAAGGACGGGATATAAATCCAATCTCTTCTTCTTCTTCTAAAGACATGTGCACACACATGCACACACGCTACATGTCTGCCCTTTTGCACAGTCATATTCATGCAATATCACAGATGCCTATACATTGCACCCACATACATTCACAATCTACCCCCACAAAAGTAAATGTTTTCTTTAGACGGCAGTGACAGAATGGGGAGGGGGGATCTTTCTCTCTAGTAGGAGCCACACTCCTCCACCTGAAGAAAATCTCCCTACCGACTTCTCTAATGGGATGTAGCACAGCAATGTGGCTGACTATAAGCAGGATAAGCCACATGAGAATTACAAAGACTCCTATGGAAAGAAGAATAATTAATCATTATCATATGGCAGTGTGTATAGTATAGCCAGAAGATCCTAAGATTGTCTGGCAGTCAGAAGTTCTAGCTCTTTTAGTGTTATGCACCACTAGGTGGCGAGCAAGACTTTTTTAAAGACAAGAGACGTTTCTGAGGTAGTTTACCCCGCCTCTGCATCACAACCCTGGAATTCCTTGGAGGTTGCCCATCCAAAATCTAGCCACGGCTGACTTTACTTAGCTTTTGAGATCTGACTAGCCTGGGCTACCCAGGTCAGGTATGGAAAGAAGAAAAGGAAGTAGTATGGCTCATTTGTCTTGAGACTGAACTTCATCACTGCTGTAATTATTACAATTTGGGTAGCTGTAATTTATAATTGACTAGAAACTCCACCAAAGAAAGAAATTAATACTGTATAGCTGCCTGAAAGAAGAAAACCATACAGTTCATTCAAATATTCCTTTCCTTCAATAAAAGCTCTATGATGCATAGATTTTGAGCAGTAAATAGTTATTATAAATTATTTATTACCCAACAGACAAAAGGAGTAAATTACAACTGCAAGGGTTTTGGGGGGGGGGGGGTCCTTATCAGCAAGTGGAGATGTAACCATCTCATAGGGATACAAATATGAGCAGGCTGACAGACATAGTGAAATGTAGAATCCTCTGAGGTTAATATACAATGGACACTTCTCACCAAAGCAAATGTTGCATGAAAACCTCATTTCTAATTTTTTTTAAAAAAAAAATTACAAGTAGGAAAAGAGTTTGTCCCTCTGACCTCTGTAGGCTTGCAGCTAATAAACAAACTAAGCTTACACTGCAACCGGTGTTGGGGGAGAGAATACACAGGGAGAAAACTAGGCACTATGCTTGTGTATCTCTGTAGAACAATGCCAGCACAAGGCTCTGACCTGCCAGGAAAAGGACTGACCCAGGAGTGTGGCAGGAGTTAGTGGGATACCTAAGCTGATCAGCCCAGGAATGTTCCAACTAAACTGGCGTAAATTTACATCAAAAACCGGGGCACAGTCTTGTAGGTGTCCATACAATGGAAACGGCAAAACACCCCCCCCCACAAGTGTGGCCCTGCCACACAGGATGCCACATTCAGATACAATCAATCACCCCCCTCCCCAGCAGTGGCCAAACCCCTTCCACTCCATCCAAGCACAGCCCCCTAAAGTACTACATAAACCCTAGGCAGAATGCCCTATAGTTCACTGGGTAGGGCGCACAGCACAAGACCCTGTCTCAGAGGTCTCTTCTATGTACTCTTAGAACACACCACGTTGCAGTTTGGTGGTAGAAGAGGCACAGAGAAAGCACTTAGCACCACTAAGGGCGCACTCAGCCAAATCCCAAAGGGAGACAGCAAAGTCCATGTTGTGTGGCTGGGATGTCTCATTTCTGAACCCTAACAGGGACCCCATTTCTGGAGGCGCAACCCAAAGAGGCAACCATGTGCTGACAGTTAAGCAGAGGCTGGAATCCAGCTGCCCTTGCCCAGGAGTTTGCACCTGCTCCCCCCATACCCCTCAGCAGGCACAGCCACTCCATTAAGAGCTCCCACACCATGGCTGGCAGTGCATGCATATGAGGGCAACCCAAGACAGGCCCCTCCAGCACCATGCTCATGTCATGCAATGGGGCATGTTCCCAAAGAAGGGTACCTGGGAAAGCTGATAGTGATAGCGGGGCAGGCATGCTGGCAGCCCTATACTGGGCTGTTAGCATGCACCTTTGCTAAGATGTGCCGCCTTGCAGGCAGACTGGGATGCCTGGCAGCTGCCCCACTGTGCTCTGTGGATCAGTTGGCCAAGCAACTATGGGAACCATTACGTTGCAAAATGAGAGCCTTATACAGTGACAACAGCAGCCAATGGAGCAGTTACAGTTGCAGAGCACTTCCTCATGGGCTCAGTAAATGTCATCTGGATGGCTACAGCATACACCTCAGGGGGCTTCCCTGATAAATGGAGCCCCCCCCCCCAGTTGTTTCGCAACTGTGAAGGTGGTGATTCAACAGGGAAACCCAGGAGCATGACCCATGCAGTTCCTGCCTCTCTGCTCAGAAATGCATTCCAGCTCAGTTCCTGAAGCATCCTGCCTCAGGCAACATTTCAATCATCTGATCTGCCCCACTCACATACATGTTCTGCTAGGAACAGATCAGCCTGTCTCCCCATGGTCCCTGGGACAACTCACAATACACAGCTATCATACTGGCATAAAATGTCCCAGTGTCCCAGAACAGATAGCCATCCACGTTGATTGAATCACCTCTAAGAAAGCACTCTCATTTTTACCCAGATTCAAACCAACCGTATAATTATGGAATAATTCTGTTTTATAGCAACCGGGGGGGGGGGGGGGAGAGGCGGTGTTAATCCTAGATCACTGCAAGGCCAGAAAAAAACCCTTGTCCAAGGGAGCACAGTGTGAGAGTCCAACAGAGTCAATCAACAACAAGTGTCCTTAAACAAAAGAACTTTATTGAAGAGAGGTCTTACTGGTCATCCACACTACTTGTGTTAGTAATAGCATGTAGTCATTAGGCCAGGACAGATATACACTATTCAAAAGGTTGATTCATGGCGACACCTCCAATCATAAGGGAGATAAAAAGGCGCTAGAAATACTGGCTAATTGTTTCCACAGTAAAAAGCGGGAACAAGACCGTTCTTCACCTGGAAAGATACAGCAGCTGGTATACAGACATCTAAGGTCAGCAAAGCAGGTGAGGCGATAAGTGCTTCATGAGAACAAGGTGGGAAGACATTGATTATATGTTGCGAGTCACTGAATGATGGCACCTTTTAATTTCATTGTACATTGTACTATGTACAATGACAATAAAGTATAATCTATAATCTATAATCTAATCTATTCCACAGACATGAAGCCTTCCTGGGTAGGAATCACCTCCTGCCTGGGGGATGGCAGCATTTAGCTGACACACAGACAAGAAGAGAAGAAGAGATTGGATTTCTATCCCACCCTTCACTCACTTGGAGTCTCAGAGAAGCTTACAAACTCCTTTCCCTTCCCCTCCCCACAACAGACACCCTGTGAGGTAGGTGAGGCTGAGAGAGCTCTTTCCAGACCTGTCCTTGAGAGAACAGCTGTGCCAGAACTATGGCTTGCTCAAGGTCATCCAGCAGGTGCAAGTGGAGGAGTGGGGAATCAAACCCAGTTCTCCCAGATTAGAGTCTGTGCACTTAACCACTACACCAAACTGACAACAAAACCTGTCGGGATGAGTGAAGCTGCCACGTGGAACTAAGCAGGCAGAGTGGTCCTTAAACAGCCCAAGAACATCCTTTGTTCTTTCATAGTTTCAGAGGATGGCTCAGGATCCATCATGAGATGTAGCTTTGGCTCCAAGGAAAACAGAACCCAGTGAAAGAGACTCCAATAAAAACGGAAGATTTATCTCACTTACAGGTGAATCTTCCTTCACAGTGGTCTAAGAGTGGGGCAGTCTGACCTCTGGGATAAGCTCCTCCCTATAGACAGGCAGGGTCACCACTTATTTATGATTCCTGTGGGGGGAGGAGCTTATCTCATGTCCTCCAGTGTCATCCTGAAGCAATAAGAGACCCCTCTTCCAAGTATTAAACCTAAAATCAATACTACTTCGCAGCCATTGCATGTGCCAAGGTAGCCAGAGAAGAAACTAAAACTAACACAAAACCTAAGGCAACCCCCCCACACACACACACATTCCCATGACTTTCAGCAGCCACTTGCAAGGAGGACAATCTATGTATCTAATAGCCAAGGTGCCCCCTGTATGCGGATATCTAAATCCACACATTGGGGGCACCTAGGGAGCAGAGAGGTTTTCCTGCACACTTAGGAGACTCCCCAGGTGTGCAGAAAAATCTTAAAAGTTTAAAAACTATACAGGGATATTTAAATCCCCCCCCAAAAGTAAAAGCATTCCCTGTGCATGCACAGAGAACGCTCTGGGAACTGTGGCGGGCCAGCAGCTGGGAGCCACTGAAGCATCACTGCCAGTGCCCGGAGGAGGAGACTGGCGGACCTGGCGGCTGAGAGGCCTCGCCACCAGTGCCCAGGGGGAGATTCGTGGGCCCAGCGACTGAGAGCCGCTCAGGCCTCGCCGCTGGTGCCCATAAGGGGGGAGATCAGTGGGCCCAGCGGCTGAGAGCCGCTCAAGCCTCATCATCGGTGCCCAGGGGGAATATCGGTGGGCCCAGGCCTCATCATCGGAGCCTCACTGTTGGTGCAGGGGTGAGAAGGATTGATGGGCCCGTGGCTCAGAGCCACACGAGCCTTGCTGTTGGTGCAGGGGAGGGAAGGATTGGCGACCCGGGCCTCACTGTTGTTGCCAGGGGGGAGAGAAGGCTTACCTGTGGCTGCTTCCTCCTCCTCCACGTGGAGCTCCTTCTCCCCTCCCCCCCCAACGAGTATCGCAGGTCCCGTCTCTTGTAAACTCATAGTTCTGGGAACCATCCTAAATTTTTTACCCTCAGGTGGGAACAGTCTGCCTGACCTCTAGACCACCAAGAAGGAAGATTCACCGGTAAGCGAGATAAATCTCTCGTTCTCCAGTGGTCCTGGGGTGGGGCAATCTGACCTCTGGGACATAGAAAAGCTGTTTGCCCCTGCAAGGGAGAAGCGGTTCCTAGATTGTAATGGCATGCTGTAGGACTCTCTTTCCAAACGCTGCCCCCACCTAGGCCAGCCTGTCAATCCTTTAGTGCTTGGTGAATGAATGGATGGACCTCCATGCGGCAGCCTTGCAAATAACCTCCAAGGAGGGAAAGGATCTATATGCTTCCGAGGTTGCCGCCCCTGTTAGTGAGTGTGCTGTGATGCCTGGAGGAAGATCGAGGCCTGTGGACCTGTAAGCAAGGATTATACAGCCTGTAGTTCACCTGCTAATGGTGGAAGTAGAGACCTTGTGTCCCATCGAGAACTTCCTGAAAGAGACAAACTAAGAGTCAGTCTTCCAGTAAGTCTTAGTTTTATTCAAATAAAAATTCAGGTCCCTCTTCATGTCCAAGCAGTGCCATTCCTTCTCCTGAGAGTGTTTGGGATTCAGACAGAAGGATGGCAGGACTACGTCCTCAGACCTGTGGAAAGCAGAGTTTACTTTTGGGACAAAGGCCAGATCTGTTCGAAGCACTAATCTTTCTTTATGGAAAACAAAGAGCTCCTTATCCACTGAAAAAGCTCCTACCTCTCCTAGCAGAGGTGATGCCCACTAGGAAGGCTGTCTTAAATGTGAGCTCCTTGAGAAGGCACGTAGCCACAGGCTCGAAAGGTGCTATAGCTAGGGCCTTGAGAACTACATTCAGATTCCAGATGGGAAAATGATGAACCTGGGGCAGACTGATTAAGGCAAAGCCCCTCATGAACCTTTTTTATATGGGAATGCTGGGACAGGGACTTCTCTCTCTTGGTCCTCCTAACTGCCAAGATGGCTGCAACTTGTCTTTTAATGGTACTAGCAGTAAGACCCTTCTCCAGCCCTTCCTGTAGGAAGAACAGGACATATCTCACACTGGCTGTCAGGGGTTCTACCCCACTGGCCAAGCACCAAGCCTGGAAAACCTGCCAGGTATTGTTATACACCCGATTGATGGACCCTTTCCTGGAAGCTACTAGGGTGTCTATTACCTTGTCTGAGTAGCCTATGTCCTTGAGTTGTGCCCCCTCAACCTCCAGACTGTGGGGCTTAGCAGCTCGAGATGTGGGTGCACTAGGGGCTCCTGCATGAGAAGATTCCCTCTGTTTGGGAGACACCATGGCTCCATGCTTGACAGTCTCATCAAGTTTTGAAACCACGCCCTGCGGGGCCAAAATGGAGTCACTAGTACCATTTCCGCCTGGAGATCTATGATCCTCTGAACTACTCTCTGTATTAACTGCATTGGACAAAAGGTGTAGAATAGTAGATCTGGCCATTCACAGCTTAGCATGTCTACCCCTATGGCATGCTGGGGTCTTGTCTTTGAAATGAATCTTGGGAACTGACAGTTCTGGTCTGTTGCAAACAGGTCTACAGCCATGTCTCTGAACCCGCTGTGTATCAGTTAAAAGGTCACCTTGTTCAGCATCCACTCTCTGTGTTCCAGCATTGTCCTGCTGAGCCAATTTGCCACCGTATTTGCACATTCTCTATGTACCCAGCCTTGATTGGTTTCAGATGGGTTTCTGCCCCTGAAGCATCAGCCTGGCTTCTGCATTCAGAGACCTGGATCTGGTGTCCCCCTGTCGGTTGACATAGGACTTTGCCATCATGTTGTCTGTATGAACAAATATGTGGTGTCCCATCAGAAGGCCTCTGAAGGCCAACATGCTTAGTCTGATCACTCTGAGATGATCTGGGATGCTTCCTCCCAGGACCAGGTGCCCTGAGCCATTCTCCCTCAAAAGTGGACCCCTCCCGCCTATGAGACTCACATCCAATGTCAAAAGTATCATCTTCAGCTCTCATAGCTGAGTCCCTCCAGGAAACTTCCAGGGGTTCATCCAGCACTGGATTTTTTGGATCAGGGATGCCGGGGGCTGAACCAGCTTGTGCCGCCTCTTGGCTATCGACTCCCGAAATGGATTGAGGAATTTTTGTAGAGGGTGTAGATGAAAGCGAAACCATAGGATGATATCCTGGCAAGAGAGTATCATCCTGAGGTTCCTTGCTAGTGACATCACCTCTACTTGAGACCGTTGAGAGATTTTCTGTATTGAGGTTATCATCTTCTCTTTCCTCTTTTGCGATAGAAAAACTCCATCCTGAGCCGTGTCTATCACAACCCCTAGGTACAGGACGCTCTGGGATGGAGTCAGGCTGCTCTTCTCCTTGTTGATGATGAGCCCATGGTCCTGAAGACATGACACTATTCGATGAAAATCCCTCTTTCCCTGAGAGATGGGCACCTGATCAACAAATCATCCAGATAAGGAAAGATGGCTACCCTCTGGGTCCCCAGGTATGCAATCAAGGCCACCAGTACCTTGGTGAACACCCTTGGCACCATCTTTAGCCCAAATGGTAGAGCCCTGTAGTGTAAGTGGAATCCATTGTAAGTGAAACACAGGTGCCTCTGACGTAATTCCTGAATACGGATGTGCAAATAGGCCCCTGGGAGATCTATTGATGCCAAAAAATTTCCTTTCTGTATTGATGGCACTACAAACTTCAGAGTCTCCATCCTGAACTTCCTCTTTTTTATTCTCCTGTTCAGCCATTTGAGGTCAAGAATAGCCCTTATGATGGACCCCTGCTTCTTGTTCTCTGTGAAGCAGATTTTCCCACCAAAACACTGTTTCCCCACTCTGACTGAACAGCTTCTTAGTAGTGTATTTGAATTATAGAATTATAACTTTCTGAAAGTCCCACCCTGTGATAGAGAAGATATTTGGCTTTTGCCAAACTCAGCAGGGGCCTTCTTATAAAACCCTTTGGAAATGGCACTTGACACGAAGAAAAGTAAAAAAAAAAAGGCTGATTTTATTGAACAGGCACAGTTGGATTAGGAATAGGGCAGGGGAAAAGAAGCTGAGGTAACTGTTGTTGATTACACTAATTAGAATATTTTGAACAGGCAACAGAATATAATCGAGTGTATATTCTTAGAGACTCAGTTCTTGACTGTGAGAGGTTTGTTTGTCTTGGAGATTTCTTTCAGCAATAATGTGTTTTAATAAAGTTTCATAAAACTATTTTAGTTTCCTAGAAGTTATTACTTTCTTTCCATATTTGAATACTTCACTTATGGGATTATAACTTTTCCTTTTTCACTCTTGAGGAGTTTAAGACCATTTCCCTTCTCATACCAGAGGTCCTTTTTGCATTGAACCCACTGAATAACTGGGTAAGAAATATCCTCCTTTTTCAAGGAGTGATAATCCTTTTCTGTTTGGCTAGACTGGCAGTTTCCAACCTCCTGTCCAGTCCCTTCTGTCAAACCTAAACACCAGTTATGGAGACTGTGAATAAATGGAATTCAGGTAGGGTATGCGAGCCTCTCTCGCCTGGGCCAAGGGGTCCACCTCCCAGCTGCGAAGCCACATATTTCTCCTGGCAGTAACATTTGCTGCCATGGCCCTGGATGATAACTGGATGGCATTCAAGGAGGCATTTGCTGTGAAGGCTGCTGCCAGGGCAATCTTCTTCCAGTCATCCTTCAGTCCCTTGGGGCGTCGCTGTCAGCCGACAAAAGGCCTGAAGCCCATTAGTAGATAGCCCTGGAAAAGAGTGAGCATGCGATTGACACCCTCAGGGATATGAAAGAGGCCTCAAAGTCTTTCTGCAAGGACTGTTCAATCCTCCTGTCACAAAAATCCCTAGGCAGTCCGACTGCAGGCAGAACTGAATTGGAACACAAGCTAGCCACAGGATTGTTGATCAATGGGAGCTTAAAGCACTCACTGGCCCCTGGCACCAGAGAATAAAACTTTGCAATAATAGGGTGATTTGATTTTGCCCTGGTTGGGGTTTCCCACAGTCTGCACCATCCTATCAAACACAGTAGAAAGGGATCCCAAGAGGGACCGACCCCTTCAGTGGAAAGGCACTGGTGGAACCTGTAAGGTACATTGGGTCAGGTGCTTCCATTTCCTTGCTGCTCACTGGGATCTCCAGAATGTGCAGGACCTTTGGCAGGATCTTGTGGAAGACCTCCTGTGGGAAAAGGCGATTCTGCATGGATCAGTTTTACTGCACCTCAGACATCCCCTGAAGAACAGCAGCAGTTCAAGCCTAATGGAGTTCCTTCCAAGCTCGTTCTCTCCAAAGTTCTCAAGCTGCAGAGGAGGAGGAGGAGGAGGAGCTAGCATGCTCCTCTGCAGTGGCTGCCTATGCTCCTGTGACTGGGGTGCTCCCAGCCCAAAGGCTGGAGACCCTCAGCCAGGGAGATTGCCAATGGCCAGAGCAGCAGGGAAGGCTCCCTGCCACTGCAAACGGCCCCCAGGCCTTCCTAGAAGCATCTGGAATGTGGCATGGGGGGAAAGGGGGGGAAGGCAGCAAACCCTTCCCCCTTCCAGGGGTCCTTGCCTGAAAGCTGCAGCCCCCTGAAACAGGGGAGACCCACCAGGAACTGGAGCAGCAGGGAGGACATCCCGCCACTACAATCAGCACCCTGATGCTTCTAGCCGGTACCAAGAATGAGGGGCAGGGGGAAGGCAGCAAACCTTCCTGCTCCTTGAAAAGGTCTCCTGAGGACTGGTAAAGCTGTCCTACCCTCAGCCGACCTGATTCAGGAGGCTACTGGGTGACCCAAAAACACCAATTTAAAAGGCTAATAAAAAAAGAGAATCACTGCACTTGGAACAAGCACAGGAAGCAGAATCCTTCAGCCACTAGGGAGGGCTGAAAACTGGAGGACGTGAGAGAAGACCCTCCCCCCTGAAGGAATTGTAAAGAAGTGGCGGCCTAGCCTAAAGGGAGGCACTTCTTCCAGAGGTCAGACTGCTCCACACCAAGACCAGTGGAGAACTGAAACTTTGCAACTTATAGAAGTATCAACTATAAGACTTTTAATCTCTCTTTTATGATTGTCTTTGAGTAGGATTTGCATATGAATTACCTTGCCTCTTAAAATCCCAGTTCATTTTATCCCCTCTTCAACACTGAATAAACACTGAATAAATAGGTGGCTAGAGGGGTTTTCCCTGTGCTCTGCACATGCTCACAGTCAACTCAGCAAAGCTACTCTTGAGACAAAGCAAGGATTACTATTTGCCTGTTGTGTTTCCTGTTGTCACTTTACAACTAACAGCTTGCCAAAATACTTAGGCCTGCACAAAATTTAAACATATGCAATCAACTGTATATATTTTATAAAATTATTAAAATATTAATATAAATATTAACAAGCATATCATATACCCTCTGAGATTGTACAACTGCCCTATCCAATTTTACAACAATAGACTTTATTTTAATAACACATTTGTAAATATTTTTTATTTGGGAAGCAGCTATACAATAATTGGAAAAAACAGATTCAAATCAATCTTTCTTGCTTGGTGCCTTAAATAAATTTGATTTAAATCAATCTATCTTCTTTAAAATGGGTTTCAGGGAACCTGGCTCCAGACCTGGCTCCAGAACCTGTCCTCCAGTCAGTGATTCTATAGATGGTAACTATGCATTCAGTAGGTACAAAGGAGCTCCAAGGAACAGAGTACATGCACTTGTGAGCTGGATACGCAGTTTCCACCAGTGGTGTCATAAATGACACTGACAAAGCAGTGGATTAGATAAGGGGTTCCCAACATGGTGCCCACCAACAACTTTCCTGGTGGCCATAAGTAGGTGGGGCTCTTGTCCAGTAGGGCTTCTGATTAGCTGTGCAGACTTTTTAAAACATGGTTTCAGTGGCAACTGCCACCACAGTGCTGGTTTTATTCTCTCTCACTCCCCTTTCCCAATGTATTTTTTTTAATATCCCTTTTCTCCCCTGAACTTGGGTATGGGAGAAAGAATAAGTGGGAGAACAAACTTCCTTTCTCTCCTTTCCCGCACTGATAAAACAGAGCTTCTTCCTGAAATGTTGAAGATTTACTATCAGAGTTATGCATAACCTTATTGGTTTACATTTTATAGCTGACACTGTGCAGTTGTACCTAACACCCTGTGTCATGATCCCAAAGGCATTCAAAGGAGGCTCAAAAAGCATCCAGAGACCCCTGGATGAAATACTCCCAATGGAGCTATGAATGTTACAGCAATGGGAAACAACCACAGTACTCAGTGGGGAGTCTTTTGGGAATTAAATGTAAACCATTTAGAGTTTTAACACAATCTAAGTGTAATAAATGAATTATAGCTGAGAAGAAGTATTTGCTACCACTGAAGTGCTGTATGGTTTACCCAAAAAAACTGATAACCCTGTGACAAAGTACGTAACACAAGAATGCAAATACAAGAGGTTTACAATGGGCTGCTACACTTTCTCAAAGTCTGAAAAGCTACATCACAACGCATCTTAATTAACAAGTGCAAGTCAACATATTTGCATATATCATTTAGAAATGTATGTTCTCATCTTGTTGCTGTTTCTGATTTCCACTGTTATAAAAAATATAACTGACAATCGTTCTTTGAGCCTTCCTGACTGAAGAGCATATTTTGCCACAAGCCGTCAAGCCCTCTTGTCCACAATAAAATGATTAGACATTGAATAACCGCTAATGTTTTTAAATTTACCATTGATTTAATAATTTTTCTAATTTTATAACAATTCTAAAAATCCTCTGACTATGTTATTGATTCTCCCCAATTCATTTGAAATAATAGTCAAGAAAGTGTTTATACACACAACTAATAAAAACATTTTAATAGATTCGTTATTAAACAAGCAATCAATATCCTCTCATATCCTAACATCCACAGATTTTTCAAACGGTTGACAAATAAAAGTCTACATGGTTCATTGATAATTTCTACTGTTCTATCAGCATTATAAAACCTGTTTCTAATTTAACACTATTGGTAGACATAGGCTGAGGACAGACTGGCAATGTAAAGCGGGGCAGGCACGCTTCGCAAACGGAGGAAAGGAGCACGTTCAGACATGCGCATCTGCCCGTCGGCTCCGTTGCATACTTACCCGTCTCCCAGTCGCTTTCCTTCCGCTTTACCCGGACACCGGTTTTTCCTGGTGTTCAGGGGCCTTCCTCCGCATGCCTCCTGCTTCCAAACAGTGTGAACTGGAAGAAGCGGGAGGCATCCGGAGGAAGTATGAACGCACCGGCAAAAAGTTTTGCGCATGTGCGCAAAACATCAAAGAAAAACAAAAAAAAGTGCAGCGGCTATGCGGCAGTCTGAACGCTCCGTGGCAGTCTGAACGCTCCGTATCGCCGCTGATCCGCATTGCTCTGGCCAGTGTGAACGGCCAGCTCCGTGGGTTTTTTCCCCCGCTCCAGTTCCCTCCGCTTTGCCTCCGCTTCAGATTGCCAGTCTGTCCTCAGCCATAGTAAAGAACCTCAAGGCAAAAATCTAAAGGTAAAGTTAAAAGTTTAATATAAAATTCCCTTTTGCTATTTAAAGTACAACATAACACACCCACATTTTGTGATTCCCGCTCAAAGAAATCTACAGATATATCAGTCGGAGAAACTAATCATTAGTAGCCAGTGACTGACTTCTGTTCATACAGAATCAGGATTAAGATTTCCTTTCTTTCTTTTTTTTACTAACTTAATGAGAGTTTTTCCCAGTCTCCAACATCTAGTTTAACATAGACTGTGATGATTTATTTCAGTTTTGCACCCCTAAGCACATAGTAATAGGAAACGTTATAGAGCATTATGACACTATTCATTTTGCTGAATGTATATTAATATTTCCTTCAACATACAGTTAATACAGAAAGTACATTAATGTGCAATCCTAACTCCAGCCTATGAATTTCTTAGGATAACAGTAGCTTAACTCCAAGATACATCAGCACAACTGTTAACTCTGATGTATAACCACAGTATGAAATGGGTGTAGCTGGAGACTTGCTCGGTTGGCATTTATTTCTTTAAAAGATGTAAATACTACCTCTCCAGAGACTTGCCACATGAAGAACAGTAAAGCAAACACCTGGCAAACCTCAAGATGGGGCATTCCAAAGCCTCTTAGTTTGTGCTCCATCCCCAGTGCCTGTGTAAGGTTATGCCAGGGTAAATCCTGGCATAAATATGAACACCACACACTGAAGACATTTGGAATTTGGGGGTGAGAGCTCTGGGCTTTTTATGAGGATTTTCTTTTCCAAGTAAGCCATGGAGGTACCTGGATGTTATGGCTAGAATAGCCATGTATCATTTTTTTATGTCTTTCTGTCTAAAAGGTATGTGTCCACAGGAGGAAATTAAAACTCTTCTGTGCAGATATGTGCAAAAGGTGATAGTTACAAGGCTGCTACTGGACATACCACAGTTCTTCATTATCATGAAGGAGGCTGTGTTTCCTTTGTTCCTTCACCAGTTCTATGCTGTGTGTGGGACTGGGAGACAAGGTGACCTCAGGGAGATGTGCTAGAATCAGCATGAAATGGTTGGCACCTACATGGCATTCTGAGACTGATGGGTATGGACAGTGTTCCTATGGATTCCAGTGCAGGTGTCGTGTTCTCAGCTTCTCGGAGCTGGGTCTGTTTTGGCTGTGACAGCACAAGATATTGACTTAGCTACACTAGTGCTGCACCATTTTAGGACTGCATCGTTCAAGGATTTTGTCATTTTATTTACTTAGAAACTGGTTAAGAATGAATTAAGCTGGTGACTCTGTTGGGAATATTCAAGCCAAATTAGATCATAAACAAATGAACACTATAGTAATTTTTTCTCTACATTTGTAGCTACACACAAAAAAAACATTCTTTAAAAGTTAACTGTCAATTAAAAACAGTGGAACTCTATAATACATCTGAAAAAGATGACCAAGTCAATAAAAACAGAAAGACCTAGTTTGACAGCTATCTATAGCCTGGAAGTATAGGTTTTTATTTAAGTCTTTGATTCTAGCCAGCACGGGGGGAAATTTCTAAACCACTGACATTATTTCTACAATGCAAAAATAATGTAACATTCTTTGGCCAAAATGCCTGGCATGCGCAAAGATATTAGTTGTAATATCATCTTGACATAAAATTACATCACTTTGTAAATTGCAGTTATGTTAAAGTCTCCTGAACAACTCTTAACTACAAGCTGTATTTCAAAACATTTTGTTTATCTTACACCATTCTGAACCACAGATGACAAAGTTTGCTTGAAGCTGTAATTACTCTGTAAAGCTGGGAAGCCAATTAGACGGCCTAAAACCTGCCAGTTGGGGGGGGGGGGGGAACCAAAAACATATCATCTGTTCAGAATTTATTAAAAGTTTAAAGTTTGAATTGTTAAATCTTTAACCACTTAACCTCCAGCTTCATTCATCTTCCAAACTATTCATTAAGGACTACTTCAGTTTCCACATCAATGACATTTCTGAAAAAATTAATAATTTTATTTATTTACTTTATTCACAGCCCCCCTTTCTTGAGGAGATTCAAGGAGGTTTACACAGTATGACAACGCAGTCAAATAGCACGAGACATCCAATAAATAATGCAATAGTTCTAAAATCACTAAAATTAGATAAACAATGCAAAAACTTATTAGATACATGTCATAAACTGCAAAAAATGGAACTACAAAAGTAGAAAATGCACTAAGAGAAAAATAATACGTATACTGACACTGCAACACTGTTCTTTTTATGAAAATGTCCTCAGTTCCATTACACTACAGCCTTCTTTCCCTCGTAGAAATGCCCTCTTGAACAATTCTGTTTTACATAGTTCTTTATCAACATACATAATATAATGCTCCCCTAGGGTCAGAACTTCACATGAAATTAAATATTCAGCTACCACCAAAGATGGCAAGTGAATGGTAAATACCACTCTTCTAATCTGTAGAGAGCCAGTTTGGTGTAGTGGTTAAGAGTACGGACTCTAATCTGAGAGTACCAGGTTTGATTCCACATTTCTCCACATGCAGCTGCTGGCGTGACCGTGGGTCAGTCATAAGTTCTTTCAGAGCTGTTCTCTCAAGAGCAGTTTTTAAAAGAGCTCTTTCAGCCCCACCTACCTCACAGGGTCTCTGTTGTGGGGAAGGGAAGGGAAAGGAGATTGTGAGCTGCTCTAAGACTCCTTCGGGTAGTGAAGGGTGCGGTAAGCCACCCTAAGCCCACTTGTGGGATAGGGCGGGGTATAAATTGAATGAATGAATGAATGAATGAATGAATGAATGAATGAATGAATATCCAATCTCTTTTCTCTTTGGGGACAATTTAACCCTGTTCTGACGCTATAATGCCCCCCTTCTTTTCCTGTGGTCTGAATAGAAACATAAAGGTCCTATGTATGTATATTGCCAGAAGCTCCAGATAATTGATGTAATGATGAGAAAGATGAGCTTCCCAGTTGGCACCCACACAAAGGCCATGTAGGTGGGCAGGCACCCCAGCCCCACAGAGATGCATCTGTTGACATTGTTAGGGATGGGACAGGAAGGTGACAAGGTGCTCCTTTCAGGAGGTTCTGACAATCTTCCCACCATTCCAGAGCAGTTAGAATGGGGATGCACAGATGGAAGCGGTGCAGCTGTTGATGACTTAGGGGGTTGAAATGCCTCAAAACCCAAAGTTGTACGTGTCTCATGTGAAGCTTGGTGAAAACTATGGCGGCCATCATTCCCAACAGGTGTTGGATTTGAAGACTGGAAGTGACCAAATCAAATGAATTAGGGCAACAATGTTCTCTGCCTTTGGGGAGGAAGAAATGTTTTGCAGGCTTGATAATCTAGTGTTGCTCCGATGAATTAAACCCTCATGGAGGGGAACAGCATGGATTTTTTAGGAAGTGCAAGAGGGTCAGAGTTACTTCTATGTGCTGTAGAAGGATGGATCTGGAGACCGCTACTAGTAGTCAATCATCTATGTACAGGAAAATCTTTATGCCCTGTAGACAAAGATGGGCTGCAATGACTACTATTGTCTTTATGAATATGCGGGAGGGGGGGGGATCAAGATGCTGAAGGGAAGAGCTTTATATAGATAATGCTGTTCCCCTATGGTGAATCAGAGGAATTGCCTGTGGTGATGATGAATTGACAGATGGAAATAGGCATCCTGTAAGTTCAGAGTTGCCATCAAGGCCCCTTTCCACATGAGGGGTAGGATGTTTAGTAGCAATGTCATTCAAAAAAATTTGTATACTATAAAGCAATCTAGTGCTCTGAGGTCCATGATGGGAAAGAGTCTTTCTTGGTGACTGTGAAGTTACGGGAGTAGAAGTCATGGTATAGGTTGCGAGGGAGGGACAGATTCTATGGCTTGTTTGTGGAACAGGTTCTGTACTTCTTCCAGAAGGACAGCAGATGGAGGAGTGGGAATGAAAACGGAAGTCGTTGGTGTGTGGTGAAACTCTACTGCATATGAGATGACAAGAAATATGTGAGATGACAAGAAAGTACCCATTTGTCTGAAGTGATTTGTCTCCAAGCAGATAAATATGTGCGGGGACATGTGGATACTGAGGGGTATGGTAGAAGTGTCAAGTCAAAGGCCCTGGGAGTCTTTTGCACCCTTGGGAGTTTTGGTCCTGGACAGTGTAGCTGTGGAGAATTTAGGCTTGGGGCCATAGGAAGGATGAGATGGAGTATGTGGGGATCTCAGTTGCCATGGTTGGTCAGGAGGTGATTTGCTGAAGGGTCTACGAGACCAGGGTTTATTCCAGGATCTCAGTTCAGACTGTCTGTTGGATGAAGACACCCCCAAGTTACAAGACATCTTGATACTTTTGTGTCAGTAGTGGAGCTCCTTTGAAGGGTAGGTCCTCAATGTAAGATTGTGTGTCATAGATCATCATCATCATCATCATCATTTTATTACAACAGTCAGTGACCAGCAGTACAGTTTGGTGTGTCATAGATCGTAGCTCTGGTAGATCATAGCCAGGCATGGTGGTGTAAGGTTACTGCCAAAGTGAATGTCTTGGCTGAAATATCCAATATATGTTTGGCTGTGTTGAGTTGTTGTTTCGCCAGTAACAATCCCTCTTTTTGAATGTGTCTAGCATGGCAATTCATGTCTTCAGGTAATGATGCAATGAATTCAGGCATCTGTTCCCAGATGGTATATTAATTATCTGCCCATACAGATGGCATATTTAGAAATCTTTATGCCCTGGGTGCCAGCAGAGTAGAACTTGTAGATGAAGGAGTCTATAATTTCTACCCTTCTTTGCCAGGAGATGAAGAGTGGCCGTGTCAACTTTTGGAAGAGGAGGTGACCACTACTGAGTTGAGTTTGGGGAGTATAAATAAAAATTCAGCCCCTGCTTCTTGGATCTTATACATGTGATCAATCCTGCAGGATGAGATAAGGGTAGAAGCTGGATGAAATTTGGATGATTTGGTAGCTTGTAGGAGGACTGAGGTAGGGTGATAGCCATTGATGCGTCCATTTGTATGATGTCGAAAACTGTATCAGTAACTGTATCAGTAACGGCGGGTGGGGGTTATACCCTGGATAAAGTCAGTGTACGGGCCATACGTTTGATGAAATCTCCATATGATTTCAGATCTTCCAAAGGTGAGCTGGGAATGGAAGATTTGAACACTTACCGTGAAGCTTCCTTCTCGGTGGTTCAAAGTGGGGCAGTCCTTCAGTCCTCACTCCCAAGAAGTTCCTCCCTCTTCCTGAAGCAGGGCTGGCAATCTTTGATTCTGCAGGGGAGGGGCTTCACCACTGGATCCCCAGTCGTACCAAAAGCCAACCTTTCCCCTTGTCACTGTGAATTAAAACAGTCAACCTCCCAATTCCCCCACAGGGTCAGATAGGAGAAAACCGCAAAGCCAGAAGTCTCAAACAACAACGACTTGTACTGAAACCTTTCAAGAGAACTCGTGTGGATAACAGTAACCCCAACAAGACTGCTGTTGTAACTCTCTAATCCAGCTGTTAGTCAATGCAGGCCATAACAACCAGTACAGCAGCGTATCGTGAGGACCGGAAGTCACCCCTCCAATCAAGGGTGGGTAGGACTGCCCCACTCTGAACCACTGAGAAGGAAGCTTCATGGTAAGTGTACAAATCTTCTGTTCTCCAGTGGTCCAGGAGTGGGGCAGTCCTTCAGTCCTCACTCCTGGGACTTAAAAAAGCAGTGCCTTCCCGGGTGGGTCATAACGACTTCCGGTATTTAGAACACCTGCTGAAGCACCCTCCTTCCGAAGGCAGCCACTGAGGAGGTGAATGTGACAACCCTATAATGTCTCGTGAAGGAGTGCACCAATTTTCCAGGTGGTGGCCTTACAAATGACCTCTAGGAAAGGTAAAACCCAGTAGGCCACTGATGTAGCTGCCCCTCTAAGGGAATGAGCCATGACCCCCTCTGGTGGGTCCCATCATTGAGCCTTGTAGGAACTGAACGATACAGACTCTGATCCACCTACTCAGGGTGGACGTCAAGACTCCATGTCCCCCGGTCACCTGCCTAAAGGAGACAAAGGATGAGTCAATCTTTCTCCACCCCTGAGTGCTCTCTAAATATTAGCTTAGGGTCCTACACACATCAAGTCAATGCCAACCTTCTCCCTCTCGTGCGTAGGGTTCGGGCAGAAGGATGGCAGCATGATATTCTCTGACCGGTGTAAATGGGAATTAACCGTCGGGATGAAGGCGGGATCTGTACGCAGGACAACCCTATCATTGTGGAGGGTACACAAATCCTTGTGACTAGAAGGGGCTCTAAGCTCTGAAAACCTTGCGAGCCGACGTGATTCCCACTAGGAAGAACGTCTGTAGGGTAAGTCCCCTCAGGGGGTAGGAAGCCAGAGGTTCAAAGGGTTCCTTACACAGAGCTTTGAGAACCATGTCCAGGTTCCAGGTAGGGAATATGTGTGCCTGTGGTGGGTTCAACAGGGAAACCCCTTTGAGGAAACGTTGGATACGAGGGAGACTAGAAAAGGGTCTTCCTTTCCTGGCTCCCCTGACTGTCAAAAGTGTCGCCACCTGCCTTTTTGAGCCCCCAGGTGCGAAGATCGCACACACGGTAATAGACCAACCGGGGGTAGGTGGCAGGACAAATTCAGGGACAACCAATCACAGCCCTTCACAGGAAGAGGGGGCCAAGGCAACAAGGGACCCAAGAAAGGCCCCTCGGCATGACTATGCCAGGGTTCCAACAGAAGTGGGTGCCAGGCCCCTGATCTTCTCCAGGCAGTGGCACCAGACAGTGACAGACGGATGGGAGCCGGAAACAGTAACCATGGCTATTCCCTAGAGTTTCCAGCCTATGCCACGACAAAGATTCCTGGTAATGCCAAAGAAGAAACTAATGAAAACACACAGAATAACACACTTAGTCATACAACGCCTGCTGGACGTTGGGGCGATCGTACAGGTCCCAGAGACAGAGAGATCATAAGGAGTCTATTCCATCTTCTTTATGGTCCCCGAAAAGAATGGGGACACCAGGGCCATCCTGGACCTAAAATGGCTCAACAGACACATAAAGGAGAGAAGGTTCAGGATGGAAACTCTGAGGTCTATTCTATCCTCCATTCAAGCAGGGAACTTCAGGGTCTCCATCAACTTAGCAGTACACATATCAATCAGACTCAGTCACCGGAAATTCTTCAATGTGTGTACGACGTCGAACATTTCCAATATCAAGCCCTCTCGTTCGGCCTTACATCATCACCACGGATCTTCACAAAAAGGCTTGTATCACTGATAGTGGTCTTGAGAATGAAGGGTGTGGCCTTAATCCCTAAATGGACGATATTCTCATTAAAGCAAAATTCCCGCCCACAGACACGTCACAGCCTGGACCTACCAATTCAGGTGCTACAGGACCACGGTCTTCTGATAAACAGGGAGAAGGGTACACTGGAACCGACCCAGGTACTCAAATCACCTGGGAGTTCAGAAAAGATACTACACAAGACAAGGTGTTCCTGCCCACGGAAAGACAAGAAAAGCTTACAAAACTGCCACAGACGGTTCTGGAACCATGGAAACAGAAGATTTCCACATTTGCCTGCCTTCTGGGAATGTTGTTATCCTGACAAGACCTGCTACCATGGGCCAGGTTCCACATACAGCCATTACAGAGGTTTCTACTTCAATACCAGATAGAACTAGCACACAAAACATACAAACAAATAATTCTACCTCTGGAGATATGACAAGAGCTGCAGCGGTGGCTCGTACCACAACGTTTTCCGACAGAGTGCCCCTCAGGGAACCCCAGAGGACGGTCATAACAACAGACGCGAGCCTGTTCGGGTGGGGAACACACTCCCTGGGGAACACAGTTCAAGGAACCTGGACGGAAGCGGAAACGACAGAAGCATCAATTTCTTAGAACCCAGGGCCATTAAAACTGGCACTAGCACTACTGCAGAACCAACTATCAGGCCATCATGTACTAATTCAGGCTGACAACATGACAGCCAAAGTTTACGTCAACAAACGAGTTAGCGGACTGGCTGAGCAGACAGTCGGTAGACCAGACTGATTGGAAACTTCACAGGGAGGTGTTTCTAAAGACCAGTTAAGGATTCGGAAACGCAGAGGTGGAGCTCTTAGTGTCAAGGTGGAACCACCGATTGAGAAAGTTGGTGTCCAAGACGTATATGGAGGGGACATTAGGGAATGAATGCACTGAACTTCCAGTGGCCACGGACTTTTTTTTTTTTTACGCATTCTCTCCAATTCCCATCATACCTCGGGTGATACAGTGCATCACAGAACAAAGAGCGGAACTGGTTATGGTGGCACCCCTCTGACCAAGAAGGGCATGGTTCCAGGACCTAATGAGACTGTTGACAGGGGAGCCCTGGCGTCTTCCAATCAGACGAGACCTGCTGACCCAAGGGGAACTGTCCACCCATGACCAGACAGGTTTCAATTAGCAGCATGGAGATTGAGAGGTGGCAACTAGTTGCTATGGGCTAGGGGTTGGAGGTTATCTCCACACTGCTGGCCTCCAGAAAAGTCTCCACTAATAAGATATATAATAGAACTTGAAAACTTCACTACTCAGGGTGGTGTGAGTCCAAGGGATTAGACCCCATGAAAGCACAAGTGGGGGATATAATGGCCTTTCTCTAAAACGGTGTGGGGGAAGCACTTAGTACCAGCACACTAAAATGGTAGAAATTCCTTCTGTTCTTTCCCACCTTTTCTTGTCTTCCACTAGATAGCTGTCCAGACCTTCGCCAGAGAGGTTAGATCCCTTGAGCCCGCTTGTGGGGAGGGCGGGATATAAAACTGAAATATAAATATAAAATTAATAAATTAAGCAGTACAGATGCTACTGGATCTGTATCCCAGTGCCGCAGCCAGGCATTCCTCCTAGCGGTTACACTTGCTCTGTGAGCTGCATGGCATCAAGTGAGGTGTCTGCAGCAAATGCTGTGGCTAGAGCAATCTTCTTTAGTTTGCCTTTAAGCCTCTTAGGTATGGTACTTTCCCCTGTAGTTAGCCCAGAGGCCCAGGTGTATGCCACTCTGGCAAACAGGGAACCTGTGGCTGACGCCCGAAGGGGAGTAGCTGCCTCAAAGTCTCTGCGTAGTGCCTTCTCGACCTTCTTATTGCAGTTCACTTTTTTGGGAGCCCGACAGCATCCATGGGCAATAAAGAAGTGGATGCCGGTGAAATTATGGGGTCATCCACTACTGGTAGTTTTAGTTTCTTAGTCGCTTCTGGAATAAGAGAATATAGCTTGTGAAACAGAGGGTTACCGACCTTTGGGTTTTCCAGGTGTTCCCATTCTGTCATCATGATACTGTAAAAAGTGGCTATAAGTGGGAAGCCAGCTGGTTTGATTGTAGTTTTAACTATGGTTTTGGAGGATCCCACCGGAAGGCCTGGGTCCTCCTTGCCCTCCTGTACTTTTGGAGTATTAGTCAGCTCCAGTGTTCTAATGACTTTGGGCAGGAGTTTGTTGAAGAGGTCCTGAAGAAACATTCCAAATGGTACTATGTTCCTCTGACAGTTCCCCTTCCTCCTTTTCTGTAATTGAGGACACAGAGTCTGAGTCCTCATCAAATCACTGACTAAGGGAACAAAGCCCTTGTCTGTTGTGGCTATCCTCTGTCTCTTACTGGGAGGTGAGGGGGGGGGCATATCGCTGGTACTAGACAGTCTGTCCCTACGATGGACCTTTGTAGGGGCCTGGTCGGGGGAAGACTGTTGCAATGAGTCTTTAAACTCTCTGCTCATTTTTTCTCTAAGTCATGACAATAAGTTCTGTCTGGCTTCTTCTCCATAGGGTTGTTCGGTCGATGGCTCAGTATCCCTGATTTGGAAGGGTTCCAGATCTGCTGAGCCCAGAGAGCTGGATGTTCCTGCCTGGTCGGCCATTTTGGGTAAACCTGAAAGTGAAAGCACTGCTAACACTCAGGAGACCAGGCTCACAAAATGGCATCTTTTCCCGCCTTAGGGCCCCTCTTCGGGAGAAGGGGGGGTGAATACTGGCCTGTCCTTAAGCTTGGAGGAGGCCTAGATAGTGCCCTGCTTCCTACCACCTGAGGTAGAGGGTCGGGGGGGGGGGGTTGCCCGAATGATTTTCTTCAAGCAGGGAGGAGAGAGTGGGGGAGAGAGTGGGGGGGTTGAGGGGCTTCAGTCCTGATTCAGCTTCCCCCCCCCTTTTGAGATTGGTAGCTCCGAAGAGATCCACCTCTGCTCTCTCTCTCTCTCTCATCCTTTCCCCCCCAGTACTTTCCGAGCTGCTGGTCTTACTGTGCCTCAGCAAGTGCCGAAGTCCTGGAGCCTCGTGCCTCCCTTCTTCTTCTGTGGTGGGAAGGGGAGAAAAGCCGCTCCAGAGCCAAACAGGACAGCAACGGAGTTCCTGTGCTGCCCACGGCTTCCGCCAGACCCATCACGTCCCCCGGCTCTCTCCAAGCCACGCACCACCTTTTAGGGTGGGGGGAGGCATCGTGCCACCGCACTTTCTCCAGGGTCCATGCATTCCTCCAGCGCCACGACCGCCTGGGGGCCTCCCAAGACTGCTGGTGCTGGAACTCTGCTCTCCTAGGGTCTCTTCTCTGACCCTCAGGAGGAGGGGGGGGAGGTTTTACCTTCCCACTGTTCCCCAGTCTCAAAGAGACTTTCTCTATCTGCTGTCTCTTCAGATCTTCATGCTCTGCTGAGCACAGCCGGCACGTCCTGCAGGGAAAGCAGGGCTAGATAGACTGGGGATCCAATGGTGAAGCCCCTCCCATGCAGGATCAAAGATTGCCGGCCCTGCTTCAGGAAGAGGGAGGAGCTTCCCGGGAGTGAGGACTGAAGGACTGCCCCACTCCTGGATTACCAGAGAAGATTTTCGGTCACATCTGTTGGTGGGGATGGACCAGTGTTATGCTCTGATTCGTCATCTCCTGAATCATGTACACAAGCACTAGAAGAGGTGCCTGATTCAGAGGGGTTGGTGTCAGAGCCTTCGGTATTGAAGGTATGAGTACCGATGGTGAAGATTTGGTCTTAGAAGCTTGTTTGTTAATCACTACAGACAGTTTTGGAAGTGCTTCCAGTGTTGAAAGGGGGTCTCAGTAGTGGGCCAGATGGGATGAGGTAGATTGACGATCCCAGTCCCTCTGCAGTCGACCCAAAAGCCGTGACATGGCAGAGGAGAGTATGCTCCATACAGATACTGCCATTGTCGGTCCCATGGGACAGGAGGGGGTGGAGGTGGTTGGACCCCTGGAGATCAGTCTTGATCTTCAAGAGGATGATTGTAGGTGTATGGAGAAGGAGGATGGAAGGATCCAGTATTCTGACCCTTAAGCTCGGTGTAGAAGCTCTTGGTGCTGGAAGATCGAGATCATTGTGTCACGTCCATCTCATGGTCAGAATCAGAGAGACGGATGGGTTGTGCTGAAGGTGAGGCTGCTCTCCTGATAGACTGGCAATGAATAGGTGAGTCGAGCAATTTGAGGGGAGGAGCAGGAGGAGGTTCCAACACTTGGCGAGGTGTCAAGGTAGCCTTGGCTTTAGACCCCTTGGGTCTCTCTGTATCTCCCTCATGCTTCTTCTGTTTGTGCTCCTTACCCTCTCTCCATTTCTTGGCAGAAGTGGGTGGGTATCCGATTCAAAAGCTGGGACTGAGCATTTCAGCATCGATCAGCATTGGAGGGAGCCAGTACCAGTGCTAAAACCACGGTCAACGCTGAGGCCAGGGTCAACATTGAAGCATGGCTAAAAGTCTCATAGGACAATGCCATTGTAGGAAATAGTGCGAATTCAAGGAGTGTGGTGCAAAGTCTGGTTGCTTGGTTCTTTTTCATCTGTTTGGAGAACTTAGAACAATGTGTGCACAACTCCATGCAGTGGGTTTCTCCGAGGCACAAGAGGCAAACAGAATGTCCATCAGGGGGTGAGATTTTGTTACCACACTTCAGGCTCCTCTCGATAAATCCTCACCATTTGGCCTTAGGCAGGGGAAAAACCGGATAGAGGGCAGTATGCAGGTTCAGGTGGAGCAGGGGAGCCCTGCCACTGGAGGAAGTCACTAGCCCTCCAAATGTTTCTAAGTAACCGAAGAACAGAAAAATAAACAAAAAAGGGGGAGAAAGACCGTAAGTTACTGACTGAAGCAAGGAAAGGTCTGACCAGTGCAGCAGTCAGAATAAAACTGGCAAGATCTTCATGCCCTTCCCTGTAGTCATGCACAGTAGAGCCCCCTGCATATAACATGGGGAATGGGCATGAAAATCCTTTTCAGCTTTTAAGTTTACTGATCGGGATTGGCACAGGTGCACTATATCCCAAAGGTGTGGTGCACAGAGACCATGAAGAAGATCTAGTAAATAACAAACATCCATTTTATAAATACCAACAAATATTTTAACTAAATTTATAGATAAGCAAAAATCTCATTACACCATTTGTTTGTCTTATGATATTTAAAAGAAAGGTACTGTGCTGAGTAATCCATGAAGGGAAGCTATTTTTCTAATAAATTAGAATTAAAATTATCTGAGGTAGATTCACTGGTTGAAATATGATCAGCTATTTTGTCCATGGTGAAAAATTCCCAAATTCTTACATACCATTCTGAATTTGAAGGGACAGACATCTTCCAGTGAGAGGCCCATAGAAATTTTGCAGCTGTAATCAGGACTGTAATTAGCTCTTGCCGTATCTTACAGTATTGCCGGATTTTGCCACAAATTCAAAAGAATCAATTCAGGAATGTTAGGTGTCTTATAATTAACGATGAACCATATATGTATAATCTGGTGCCAATTTTTTTTAACTTTTTCACCTGACCACCAGCAATGCAACAGTGATCCATAATTTCCAAGATTTTCCCAACAATTATGGGAAATACTTTATTGCCTTTATGTAGTAAAGAAGGTGTCAGATACCACCAGGAGAGCACTTTGTATGATATTAATTGCATTTTAGAGGATTTGGAAGTATAAGCTGTTGGGGACCATACTGCCTTCCATTGAGAAGAAGTCAGATCGGCTTTGCAATCTTTTTTCCAAGCAAGATGGTATGACACAGGTTTGGACCACTGCAATATCATTAATATATTGTAAATTAATCCTTTTTAGGGACATGGATCTGTAGCCAATAACACTTCAAATTTTGTCAGATCTCTATTCAGTTTAAAATTAGATTATTCTACTAGGTGCTTTATTTGTAAGTATTTGTACCAAGGGAACTGCACTCTACCTTTTCATTCAAGGGAAAGTTTATCTAGAATACTCTCATTTTTAAGTATATACATAAATCATATCATTTTAGCATCCCTCCACCAAGTAAAGAATTTACAGTCCCTTCCCAAAGGGGGAACCAGCACTGTCTTAAAAAGCTAGCTGCAGGTGATGGGAATGGGGCAATTCCTTTATAATATATTTCCCAAATTTTACAAAGTGTATATATGAAACAATTATGTTTGGAAACCTTAGACCCAAATCATGAATTGGACCATAAAAATTCTAAAACTGCATACTGGCATGATACTTTGGTCTTCTATATATTTCCAATCTACTTTGATGGGTTGATTATATAAGGTCGGTAAAAAGGAAAGAATATTTAAAAAGCTTCATAATATTTAGCAAGGTTGGGAAAGGCTAAACCACCACATCTCACAATCTTTGAAGTGTATTAAGTCGAACCCCTGGTTGTTTGTGCTGCCATATGAAACTGTTTAAAGTATTTTGCCAACATTTCAATAGTCCTGCAGAAAGATATATGGGAAGTGCCCTAAAGAAAAAAATGAATTAGGTAGGATGAATGATTTAATAATACTTATTCTGTTTTATTACTCTGAAGCACAACGGAAGACAGGAGGGCCTGACGTGATGTGGTCTATGGGGTCACGAGGAGTTGGACTCGACTGTGTGACTGAACAACAACAACATTCTATCTATCTAGGAAGAAGAAATAGAAAATCTTGAACAATTTCAATTTCTTCATTGTCAATCTTAAAGCTCTGTAATTCCCCAGTGGTCATTACTTTTGTCTTCTTGAAGCTCAACTGTAAACCTGCTTTGGCACTTTCTGCTTTAACCTTCAGCAGTAGCTGTTTCAAGTCTTCACTATTTTCTGAAAGTAATGTGATGTCTGTGTGACTGAACAACAAAAAAATGTGATGTCATCTGCATAGCTCAAATGGTTAATGGTCCTTCCACCAATTTTCACTCCACCTTCATCAAAATCTAATCCACCTTCCCTTATATGTTCTTCATACAGATTGAAGAGACAAGGAGATAAAATGCATCTTTCTCTGACACCTTTGCCCAATTGGAAACTATTCTGTTATCCATATTCCGTCCTAACAGTAACCTCTTGTCCAGAGTACAGGTTGCACATCAAAACACTCACATATTTATTTTAAATCCAGCTATAGCTTTTCATGATCCATGTAGTCAAAAGCTTTGCTGTAATCCATGAAACAGGAGGTGATTTTCTTCTGAAATTCTCTTGTACACGCCAGTAAACCAATGTAAATTTGCAATATGATCTCTAGTGCCTCTTCCTTTTTCTGAATCCAGCGTTAACATCTAGCATTTCTCATTCCATATATTGTAACAATCTTTGTTGTAAGATTTTGAGCATCAATTTACTTGCATGAGAAATGAATGTGATTGTCTGATAGCTGCTGTTGTCTTTAATGTCTCCTTTTTTCTGAATTAGAATGTAAATTGAGTGTTTCCAGTCTGTGGACCATTACTTTGCTTTCCACAGTTGTTGGCACAATCTTGTTAAGATTTTGATGGACTTCATTTCTGAGGCTTGGAATAGGTTATTAATATCACAACTACTCCTGGTGATTTGTTTCTCCCAATAGTTCTTCTGTGTATTGTTCCGATCTTTATTTTGTTCTGTTCAATTAATGTATTTCCATGTTGATCTTTCAGCATGTCTAAACATGCTTTAAATTTCCCTTTGACTTCTTGGATCTTGTCGAATAGATATCTTATTCTTCGTTTTCTGTTGTTCTCTTCCATTTGGTGAAGTGGTTAAGTGTGCAGACTTTAATATGGGAGAACCGGGTTTGATTCCCCACTCCTCCACTTGCATCTGCTGGATGACCCTGGGCAAGCCATAGTTCTGCCAGAGCTGTTCTTGAAAAGAGCAGTTCTGGAGAGAGCCCTCTCAGCCCCACCTACCTCACAGGGTGTCTGTTGTGAGGAGGGGAAGGGAAAGGAGTTTGTAAGCCACTCTTGAGCCTCCAAGTGAAGGGCAGGGTATAAATCCAATCTCCTCCTCCTCTTCTTCTTCACACTGGTTATTAATAATAGATTTCTTTGTCTATGTGTGAGTCACTGGTACACTGCATTTAGGCTTTTGATTCTGTTTCTGGCACCTTTTGCTTCTCGTCTATCTTTAGCAAGAGAAGTCAATATTGTAAGAGAAGTCTATATTGTAAGGGAAATCCTAAGACCTTTTATTATTGTTCAGCAAACTTGGGTGGCTGCTTATGGCCATAGACATAAGGAGCTCTGAAGGATCAAAAAAGCCTAGATTACTGTTTTCCTGATCATTCAAACAGTCAAGCTACATTCTCTTGAAAGCACATAAGGGGAATTCCTGCCTTGAGATAACCTGTTTTAATATTAAACTAGCTGAATTTTCACCACATCTCTGGCCAAAAGACATTGCAGAGCAAATGACACAGGTCACTGAGGGGCAACAATATAATTATGGTTGCATTTAAAAGTCACCTCGCCATCAAGTACTTGCTCAGCTGGACAGTTATGTGTAGATGTGATGGTAGCAGATATGTCAATACGCTTTACCACCCCCACCAGACACGAAGATGTGCTCTAAGTTGTGTTCAGTCTGTACTCAAGCAGTCTACCAACCCTTTTCATCACCCCTAGTTCCTCAAGAAACCAAGAAGCAGAATGGGCTCTGCGGAGATTAAGAGGGCACTTAGAAGTGATCGTGTCAACAGTCCAAAAGACCTCAATATTCTACAGTCAACCAGAGTTTCTACAAGAACACCAGCCATGGCAATAAAACTGTCTCCCAACTGTAGTCAGGAATCAATACAGATCTACTAGCCTGTGAGAATAGATCATCTTAACTGACACCCACCATGGAGATTATAAGATGTCACCAATCTAAACCTCACAAATAATGGCCATCTATTGACAAAGGAGTTACAGAATTTCCCTACTGAAACATTTAATTTCAATTCAATAAAGAACAACACATTGAGAACATAATCTAGTACAATATGAATGGGGACTGAAACAGCCCCATAGCCATCATAAGCCATCATGAAGCCCTGGGCTACATCTGGTAAATAGACCTTGGAATAGATCTTGAAATCCCCAAGAACTAGAAGCACTGGACGTCAATACCAGGTCCAAGACCAGTTCAAGTAGCCCAGTCAGGGAGGCTATTGGGTAGTGATGTGGTTAGCACACCAAGACAATCTCAAATCTGCCAAAAGACCCAATACAAGGCTCTTGAAACCAGTACTGTAACAGAGCACCACACAAGGGTGATGGAAGCCTGATAGGCTTGAACACTGAGAAGTTTCAGTTCTTCCAAACTGAGTGGGCCATGCTCCTTAACAATTGTTGAATGCTCTTAAAGAAGTCATCTCACTATACATAACATCCCCCACAATGACACACACAATTTCAGCTAATGCAGTTTCTAACCCCAATGCTGCTTGCAGAATGCCTACAAAATGAACTGAGTCAACTTGAAAGGATTAAGAAAGTACTGCTGACCCTAGCAGCTGTCATATTGGATTTGTATTTCCACCTAAACAAAAGTAAGGCTTATTTTTATGTTAATATGGAGTAATTATCAATCAAATTTAATTTTTCAGCTTTGGTTTCATTTGTAGTATACCAGATCTTAACAGATTATTTATACAGTAGATTTTTAAGATGGAAGATGTTAAAAGAAATCTATTGCTGAATTTAAAAAGTGGTTGATTGTGAAGCCTGCAACCAGAAAAGGAGAAACACAGCTAAACTGTTTTGAATTCAACAGGATGTACTCTCAAATAAGTATGCACAGGATAGCAGTTATGCAGTTATATGTGGCATTGTGGTTTCTAAATTCCATTGAGTTCAACAAGACTCATATAAAAGATCACAGCATTATTCCTTGATATTAAACATTCAAATTATGGAAGCTAACACAGACCAGATTCCTAACTGGACCCAAGATTTAAGGGTCCTTAGAGACTACAGTCATTTTAAATCTGACAACATTAAAATCTATTCATTCCAAAAGAGTTTTCAATATGAATTTTGTGATACTTTATATAGACACTAATAATGATTACTGAAGAGACTTACTTGCTACTGAAAAGTTGTTAAGAGGATATGGTAGATCCACATCTTGGGGCTTCTCCTTATATCCTATGAAAGAGCCATCTGTCTTCAAGAGGAAGTATCTTGGCCTCCAATTTTTAATATATTCCCCTATATAAGAAAACATTATTATCATAAATGTGTAAAATTGTTAACTTTTTGAAGTAAAGTTGCTAAGTGAACAAAAAACAAAGCAAAAAGAGGAGATTCACGGTATGGAGAAAATTAACAAAAGATCAGAAACCCATGGCTATAATAACAAAAGATTTATAAAAATACCATGTGAACCCTTAACCAATGTTATGAATGAAGAATATTATACTAAATGTCACTGGTGTCAGTCCGATTGCTGAAGGCACCTCAAAGTCTGAACAAAAGTCTATCTGAAGCAGACCTTCCCAGTCAAGCAATAAAGTCTGGTGTTGATGAAGCCAAAGAGATCCTGTTAACAGGGTACCGGTAAAAATCCCGTTTCCACGGTGTCTTCTTCAGGAACAGGTACGGCAACCAAATATAATTAATCCATAATACATTCAATCTTCCTACTTCGTCTGGTCTGGTAAAGCAGCTCCCAAATGCTACTTTGAAAATTTGGGAGCGGCTTTATATTTAGTATAATATTCTTCATTCATAATATTTGTTAAGAGTTCACATACTATTTTTATAAATTTTTGTTATTATATTCACGGGTCTCTGGTCTTTTGTTAACTGATCAGAAAAACTTGGACTGAAATTCTCCTGTGTATTTAACAGCAGCTGATTTGCAGAAATCAGAAGATGAAACATTTCCAGGAATGGATATAAACATAAGCACTAGTTAACATCCACCCATCATTGCTGTTAAAAGTCACAGGAGCATGGAAAGGTAATGTTAACCCTAGCTTGAAGAATTTTCTTCTACAATCAGTTTATAGAAGAAAATTTAATGTTTGTATGTAAAAAATCAAGCATTTTATAGCCACAAATCATTTGTTTTTGCAGTTATCACCCTCAGTCATTAATACGCATCCCTATGTGTAAACATATTTGATTAAATTTTTTAAAAATACTCTATTTACACACAACTGACTTTCTAAAAGTTATTAAAATATGCAATTTTATATCAATGATTTTCTTCTTTGCTGCCGTAACATTTGCAAAGTCCCAAGCAGCTAACTATTCTCAGTTGAGAATATAGTTCGCTAAACTCAAGCTGCCGCCACCTGTTCTAGCAAGTTTGCCACCTACTGTGCAGACAAAAACTTGTATTCAGCTTAACTGGAGGCTGCTAGCTGTAAATCTCAGCATCTATTTTCACAGGTTAATCTAAGTTGGTTTCATCTGCAGATGCAGAGTGTATATCTAAAGTTTTGCAGGTGCCTATGAGAACTAGACCAATAAAAATCATTGTTAATACATTATTTGCTTGGGAAGCGGTAAGATACAAACCCCAACAGTTGGAATATGAGCCATCCTCAAAATACATCTTGATAAAGATTCCCAAGGAAATGACCATAAGAACGTAAGAAGAGTCCTGCTGGATCAGACCAATGGTCCATCTAGTTCAGCATCCTGTCTCACACATTGGCCAATCAGTTTTCCCGGACAGCCAACAATAGAGAATAGAGACCAAGGCCTTCCCCTGATGTTGCCTCCTGGGTCTGGGATTCAGAGGCTTAGTGCCTCTGAATGTGGAGGTTCCCCTCAGTCACTATGGCTAGTAGCCATTGATAGACTTATCCTCCATGAATTCAGCAGCTCCAGGTACATATCGACAAAATAAATTTTCTAGTACCCTAACATTCATCTCTTCACCCCAAGTAGGATATCAAAAATACATGACTGGTTTATTCAATGATTTCTAACTAGAGATCAATATCAAAAGCTGAAGTTACAAAAATTTGAGACAAATTTGCAGGACTTTGCTAGTGTTTAAGAAACTACTCCGCGGTTTGGCTCATTAGTTTCACAAGCAGGCTGGATTATGGAGTTTGTCAAAACAGTTGGCATGAAGATGCATACTAGTTTTGTAAAGAGGTATCAGCATTAGGAAAGTACATTGTATTTTTCACAATGAAGGCTTTCTGCCAAAATCAGCATTGAGCATCAGTTTCCTCCAGGCCTGTTCAGTAAACCACTGGCAGAAGAGGCAAACATCTGCAGCACAGTGTTTATAAAGGAGAAAAACACATCTAAGATGTACTTTAGACTACAAATAGGGATTGTCAGGGAAAATGCTAGGCTAGTACCATAGTCCCTGACAGCTTTTTTTTTTTTAATGGAGGGACATGCAGTTATATGAACCTTAACCTACAATCACATATGGTACAGCCCAGACAGACATAGCGCAAGAACTAAGCCTGTTGAACCCTTCACTGCAAACAATGCAGTGACTGTAGCTGTCAGAAATTTAGACCTTATAATTAAATACTTTAAAGTCACTATCTATGGCTGAGGACAGACTGGCAATCTAAAGCGGGGCAGGCACGCTTTGCAAACGGAGGAAAGGAGCACGTTCAGACATGCGCATCTGTCCGTCGGCTCCGTTGCGTACTTACCCGTCTCCCAGTCGCTTTCCTTCCGCTTTACCCGGACACCGGTTTTTCCCGGTGTTCAGGGGCCTTCCTCCGCATGCCTCCCGCTTCCAAACAGTGTGAACTGGAAGAAGCGGGAGGCATCCAGAGGAAGTGTGAATGCACCGGCAAAAAGTTATGCGCATCTGCGCATCTGCGCGCATGCGCACGTGCACACATACGGAATACCCATGAAAGAAAAAGGAAAGGAAAGAGGGAGGGGGGAGGGGGAGAGAGAGGGAGAGAGACGGAACCTGGAGTGCAGTGCTCCAGCAGACTACGGAAAGTTAGGCAGAGCCTTGAAAGTGGCCGGGAAGAGGGTAATGTACTCTGCCTGTCTGCCCAGCAGGACGGAAGGGTTGCGCTACGGCCACGGGAGGAGCTGTTGAGTGGGCTCATGGCCTCAGGGTATAAAAGGACAGAGGGCTATGCAGGAGGGAGTCCAAAATGGCTGTGGCACGAAACTGGAGGCGGCCCGAGATACTAGACCTCCTGGCCATATGGGGGGAGCCAGCAGTCCAGAGTGCCTTGCGGAGGACCCATCGCAACCTGGATATCTATGAGCAGGTGGCGAGGGGCATGACCGAAAGAGGCCACAGCCACTCTGCTGAGGAGTGCCGCACCAAAGCCAAGGCCATGAGGCTGGAATATAAGAAGACGCTGCAGCACAACAGCACGTCGGGCAACGACCCTGCATGGTGCCCGTACTATGAAGAGCTGCACGCCATCCTACAGGGGAATGCCAGCGTCAAGCCTCGTCGGGTGCGGCACAGCCTTCCACTGGAGACCACCCCCTCTACAAGCACCAGCTCCCAGAGGTCTGCTGAGCAGGTCCCATCTGCTGCTGTGCAGCCTTTCCGTCTGGCCCTCGAGTTGGAGGAAGAGGACGAGGAGGGCAGGGAGCCGGAGGTCCTCATGCCAGGTTGGTGGGGAGGAGGCTTGCCAGCCACAACGTGGGGGTGGGGGGGCCCTGGTGGGTGGCCGGGCCAAGGAAGCAGGCGAGCAGGATAAATGATGCAGGGCACCTATGGCAAGGGCTGCCACCGGCACCACATGACTGCACATCCAGGCCACAACACCCCACGCTGCAATCCATGTGCATCCCAAGGGGGACAAGAATGTGAGATGGGCCCAATGGGAAAGGCCAGGTGCATGCGTGCACAGCGCCATGCATCCCACTTGCCACCCCCGCACCACAGGTTGCCATGGGTCTGCTTCTGTCGGTGGCTGCCGCTCCGCGGGGAGGCGTGGGACCCTGCCCCCCATGTGCTCTGGTTGCCAAGTGACAGTGTTGGCAGCCACAGTGTGCAAGTCACCCAGTTTGGTGGGCTGCACAGAGTCCAACTTCCCTCCCTCTCGTAGAGACCGCTGAATCTGTGCTGGCCCAAGAGCACGTGGACACGGACTCAGATGACAGCACCCAGGTTCCTGACGATGCCATCCCAGGTAATGGCACTCCCTTCCGGGGGTGTGGAATGTGGTCCTGGCCCCGCCACGGAGCCAGGTGGACACCTATGCCGGTGGAGTGGCACGCACCCGAGGAGGGCCGTCTGCAGGGCCCCATACCCATAGGTGGCCACAGTGTTGCCATGTCGAGGCAGGTGTCGTCTATGGACTGCATCATGCAGGTGGGAGGGGGGGAGGGGAAACCCCATCTGCAGCCCCAACACATAGTGGAGGGCAGGGCCTGCCCAGTGTGTCCCAAGTTCTGTAGCCGCAACCCCACACCCTTGTTCCCCACTGTGATGCAGGACCGTCGGGGGTGTCGAGGCCTCAGGGTGCTGGCATTGGGCGCCGCCGGACGACAGATGCTGCAGGTGGGTGACCACAGTGAAGCTCGGCGGGAGGCAGGGGCTGCAGGCGGAGAGGATCTCCTGCAGGGCGCTGAGGCTGGGTTGTGGCAGGGCAGCCACGTGCAATGGGGGCATGGCTCGGTGGCCTGACAGCACTACGGCAGGTGGCCTGTGGGTGTGTGTGTGGGGGGGAGATGGCCATGGGAGCAGTGGCGGCTGCCGCCAGTCATGCTGGCTGGGGAGCCCTGTCTCGGGGATGTGGCCCATCTTCCGATTCCCTGTGGGGCCAGAGCATGGCGATGCAGAGAGGTGCTGAGGGGTCCCCAGGCCACTTGGAAGGTGGGCGGGCCTGCTGGATGGTTGTCAGGCTCCCCACCAGCAGGAGGCAGGCATGCGACTTTCGGTACCCTGTGTCCGCAGGGCCATCGGGGGCAGCCCAGCAGGAGCCGGTACCACATCCCCATGAGGGGGGAGCCCATGGTGAAGGTAGGTGCGGGGCGCCGGCAGCACGTCTGCCGTGGCATCCCCGGGACACAGCTGCCGGCTGCCAGCAGGACAGCTCGTGGGGCCGGATGCACCCAGACAACATCCGTCTGCCTTCTTAAGGTGGGATGGTGACAACACAGGCGGGGAGGTGTGAGGGATACGTGTGGGCCACGGTGCGGGTGTGGGTCCACATGCTGTGTATTCCGACTGCTCCTCCCCCTCTGCTCCTGCTGCAAATCTGCCCCCAGGACCCGGAATGGGAGACCCATATGGTGCGGCCCAGCAAGCTGCCGTCGTGGCCCGGAGGCAACGTGCGTCTGCCCTGCAGAGGGTGGGTGAGCGCCTCCTGGCCCAGTCCGCCAGACAGCACCAGGACATGATGGAGTTGGCCCGCCGTGAGCAGGAAGAGTACATGGCAGAGCTGCGGAGGTCCCAGAAGGAGGAGAGAGAGAGAGAGACCGTGTCTCAGACCAGATGTTTCAGGCCGCCCTCGACAGGCTGATGGTCATCGCAGATGAGCTGATAGCCCGACGAGACTCCTTGCAGGAACGTCAGGGCCAGCATGGCCGCGGAGCTCGTGGCCGGGGAAGAGCAGCACGCCGCCGTGGAGGAGGCCACCAGTGAGCTGGTTAGGACCCCTCCAGGCCCCTCGAGCCGCTGTTCCCCAGGTGGTGTCGTCCCCAAAGAAAGGACACCAGGCCCATGTTGGAAAAGCAAAACCAAACTTTATTACAACACAGAACGGGTGGGGGTAACTGGGATAATAAAGGCAGTTTTATGAGATGCTGGCTCATGTCTCGTCCGTGGCGGGGCCTCGTGGGCCAGCTACGGGTTGTGGGGGGCCGCACCGGGGTCTGCGGGTGGCTGCCTGGCCAGGACTGTCCCTGCAGGGGACTGGCCGTCACTTTCTGCGGCCTCTGTGGACGTCGTGGGGATGCTCACCCCAAGGTAGGTGAACATCTCCCGGTGCATCCTGCTGAGGGCGTTCTGATGCATGGTGAAGAGGGTCACCATGTGGTCGACTGTGCAGGTGAGGGAGAGAAATACATGATGAGACGCCCGGGGGCGCCCTCCACCCATGCAGCCAGTGCCATCTGGCCGCCGTCCAGCCACGTCTCCCTGCACCCCAGTGACTGGGTGCAGCACCCTCCCCACAGAGCAGGACCCCCGACTTACAACGGTAGTCCACATGCCGCTCCAGTGCCGCAACCCGCTCGGCCAGGCCCGCAAGCGTGAGGCCCTCTGCATGTGGTGCAGGTGGCTGGGCCTGTGCGGAAGGTCCTGCAGAAGGTACCGCCTCATCCCCTGTAGCAGAGAGATGTGGCCTGTTGTCACTGTGGCCCGCCACGCCTGGCCCTGGCCCACACCCACACGAGGACTGCTCACCTTCACTGGCGCCTGTCTGGGACGCGACAGTTGTTCGCCCCTCCGGGGCACTGGTGTCCCCCACAGTGTGTACTGCGGCCGGCACGTCCGCGGAGGGCCCCTCTCCAGCGTCAGAGGCTTCAGGGGTGGTAGTGAGGACCACACATGGTCCCTCTGGCTCCGGTGGTGTGGGCGGCTCTGGAGGGAAGCCAGTTACGGACGTCACAGGCCGGCCATGTCGACGGCATGCCGAGTGCTGGCGTGTGCATAGGTGTCCAGTCCATCAAGGCCCCCCCGATGCCGAGTCGCACAGAGGCGTGTGGCAGCCGGGCCCTCAGGCACCATGCAAGGGATACAACACATCCTGTCGTGGGCAAGCCTGGCCCCTGGTGGCTGCACCCGGTCCTTTGGGGAATCTCACCTGCAGAGGGTCCTGCCACAGCCTCCTCCTCCGAGGAGCCGTGAACTGCTGCGGGGGGCGCCCGTCCTCTGCGCCTTGGACGCCGTGGCCGGGTCCCTGTGGGAAGGCAGAATGGCCGCTCAGTGGGGGCCACGCAGTGTGCAGCCGCTGCTGGGCTCTGGCAGCCCGGCCCACCGACTGGCGCCACCTGTGGCATCTGACAGCCACTGGCCCCTCCAGGGCCGCCCTGTTGCATCTGTGGCTTGGAGACTGGCCTGCCGTGGCCCGAAGATACACCTGTGGGTGCCCTGGCCAGGCATCACCCAGGGCATGCGGCAGGGATCCCTGGTGTCCTGGGCACCCAGCGCACCCCTGCACCCCAGGAGTACACCCATTGCTCCCCTCCCCATGGCTGGCGACGGCAGGGGTTCTTCCGCCGTCTACCATGCTCTAGGTGGACAGCACACTTCCCCCTGCCAGCCCACCCCCCTGCCAGCCCACCCCCCCTGCATGCACCCCCATACTCACCAGGCACACGCCAATGCTGCCAAGCGGGGCGGCCACCCTGCTCCCACAGGGCCCGAAGGAGGTCAAACCAGGGAGGCCTGTGGGACACTGGGGGGATCCCCTCCCAGTCTTCAAGGGCCTCAAAAAAGGCAGCCTTGTCCCGTTTGAATTTGGGCTGCTGTCCTCGGGTAGCCTGCATGGGACAGGTCCCTGGCCACCTTCTGGAAAAGACCCCGGGTCTCCAGGTGTGTGCGGCGCATGACCCTGGCCCCGGCTTCCCTGCTGTGCAGGCGCCTGAGCATCAGCTCGACCTCATCCAGCCAGTACATGCCTAAACTTTCTGCTGCCATGCTGGCTGGACGCGGAGTAGCGCAGGAGCCGGTTTGCGCATGTGCGAAAGGCTCCAGGGGCCACATCGGACTCCAAGGACCCCTGCAGGCGTCCACCGCAGAGACCAGCCCAGGACGCCTGCAGTCCTCTCAGTCCTGAAGCCCTGCCTTAAAACTACAGTGGCCAGGAACAGAGCAGAGCTGTGCAGTCCAAAGTGAAAACTTCATGGCATGCTGCTGTCGCCGCGCAGGAGCCATTTACGAAAATGCGCATGCGAGCACGACAGCTTGCTGTCAGGGACTACAGAACATGGGGGAGGGGGGATGTCACAGACAGCAGGGGACAGGGAGGCAGGGGTGAACTCTTAGCTGGGTAGAAGGATGATGGGGGCAGGGGGGCAGTCATGAGGAATGCCTGCTCTGGGAGACTGAAAGCTGGATGGCTGGGGGAATCCGAGAGACACATCTCCCTGGGATGCTACTATAGCCTGTCCACATAGGCTGCCAACCCCCCCCCCCCCCCCCCGTGTGCATGTCAGGAGTTCCTGGGCTCCCAGGACAGCATGTCATCCCTTCCAGGAATCACTGGGTGCAGGCAGAACCCTGGACGAGCCGAGGGATGTGCTGGAGGTGGACTGCATTCTCTGAGCTGGGAAACAGGGGAGGAGAGATACCAAGTGTTGCTCATAACATGCAGCTGTCTCTCTTTCCCTCTCCCTCACAGGGGAGTCTGAGAAACGACTCCTCCAAGGCCACTGCCAGGCTGCGGCCAGAGCAGGGGAGGGAAACGCATTCCAAGGGTGGGAGGCAGCAGAGCTCTCTCCTCCCCGACAGATCCCAGCTCCCGCCCGGGAGACAAGCATCTCGCCTCTGACACAGAGGGGGCAGATGCGTCCAGGACCCCCTTGGCTGCCGCCACTGCCTGTCATCTCGTGTCACTGTTGTCTGGTAGTCCCCACGTGTGTCTCCACCTTCCATGTCACTGCTTCACTTGCGGAGGAACACAGATCACTGTGTGTGGCCATGTGTGCTCCTGTGCAAACAGTGCCCCCAGCATGAGCCACCCCCACCCCAGCTGCAGTGGCCACCACTGAGAACGAAAAGTGCCCTCTGGCCCTCTAATGGGCCACCAGCCCCTTGACAGACTCATCCTCCCCCACGTGCCTCCCGGGTGCCTGGAACCCCAGCCCACGCCCTCCAGGGCCCCACCCCACCTTCACAGTACCAGCCCGTGCTGGAAGGGATTGTGACACAGCCGTGGCATGCGTGTGAACGGACTTTATTGGGCCCCCATCAACACCACAGACAACACTGATCCACATGGGATGCCACACGACTGTTCCTGCATGGGCTGGCAACTGCGCCATCACCACCACGGGCCAACACCCTTCTTGTGGCACATCAGCAGGCAGGCTGCCTGAGGAGCCAGGCAGTGATGGCCTCCCGCAGCGCATTGCCCTCCTGCTGGTTCCTCTCCTCGGCCTGGCGTGATGGTGGTGGTGCTGCGGGCACGTGGACTGGCAGCTCGTCCCCCGGACGCTGGATGATGGCATGGCCGCACTCTTCACAAATATTGTGCAGTATGACGCATGAGGCAACCACTGGTCCGAAGTTGGCCTCCTGGACATCTAGCCGTAGCCCTAGCCGCCGCCACCGTGTCTTGAGGCGCTCGAAAGTGCACTCCACGACGCTCCTGGTGCGACTATGTGCTCGATTGAAGACGGCCTGTCGCCGGCTCAGGGCGCCCTTGTACGGTGTCAGGAGCCAGCTTCTGCTGGGGTAGGCGACGTCAGCGAGCACGAGCGGAGGCACCTGTATGCCCTCAATGGTGACGGTTGGGTGGCCTGGGACGAAGACTCTGGCATCCATGGCCCGGCAGAGGTGCGACTGGCGGAACACGTGAGCATCATGGTCCTGGCCACTGTTGCCCACGGAGATGTCCGTGAACCGGCCCAGGTGGTCCACGGTGCCCTGGAGGATGATGGAGCAGAAGTTCTTCCGGTTGATGAAGTCCGCCGCCTGGTGTGGTGGCGGCCGCACTGGGATGTGGCACCCATCCACTGCGCCCACACAGTGTGGGAGCCCCAACTCTGCAAACCCATCCATGACCTGTTGAACAAGGACACATTGCTTTAGACCCTCTGGTGTGCGACAGGTGAGTCGCTATCCCGTCCCTACTGGCCGGCCCATGGAGGCGGGCCCATAGCCCTGAAGGCCACATGTGACCCACCCTGGCCACACCACTGGGGACTGTGCACCCTGCAGGCACCGGCTTGGCCACTCACCCGTCCAGGGGGACCGAGACATACGGTCCGGGACAGCAGCTCTGCATCCATGGCCCCACACACCTCTGCCACGATGCCTGCGACGGTGGACTTCCCCACTCCAAACTGATGGCTGACCTCACGGTAGAAGTTGGCTCCAGACAGCCACCAGAGGGTAATGGCCACACGCTCTTCTGCTGGGATGGCCCGGCGTAAGTGGGTGTCTGCATGCGTCACACGTGCACGGACACAGTCCACCAGCCAGCGGACCGTCCCCCTAGTGACCCGAAAGTTCTGCAACCACTGCTCATCTTCCCAGACCCGGCACACAAAGGTCTCCCACCAAGTGGTGGGCCGCGGATACACCCACCAATGACGACCACCACCCTCATCAGCCAGGCGGAGAAATCTTCTCATCTGCAGATGCTGCGAGGCCACAAAGCGCCTTAGCAGGACTCTCCACCTAGCCCTGTATCGACAGCGGTGTCGCCGTCTCTGCAGCACGAAATGCCTGCGTCTCTGCTTCCGCAAGTGCATGACACGCATGTAGAGACGGAGACCAAACATCAGGGCCACCAGCAGCTCCGACTCCTCTGGATCCATGGCCAAGCCTCACTCCTGCACTGTGGGTACAGGACACTGCCTTGTCATTGTCTGCGGTGCTCGCGGTTCCCTCACAGCAGCTGTCCAGCCCATTGCCTATTTGCGGCCGGTGCGCACATGCGCACATACACATATGCGCACATGCACATACCAGCAGCGCGACGAAGCCATGCAAGCCGCGCGGGCTGGCTACACGGCAGTGTGAACCCTCCGTGGTAGTCTGAACGCTCCGTATCGCCGCTGATCCGCATTGCTCTGGCCAGTGTGAACGGCCAGCTCCGTGGGTTTTTCCCCCCGCTCCAGTTCCCTCCGCTTTGCCTCCGCTTTAGATTGCCAGTCTGTCCTCAGCCTATATCACAGCTCTTCAGAGTGAGAACAAAGGGAAAAAACTCAGATGGGCTAAAAAATAAAGGACAAAAACAGCACTGTACAGTCCCTACAGAAAAAAAGAAGATGAAAAGAAGATTCTGTTTGCTGGTTCTTTCATGGTAGTCAAAGTACAACTGAGCAAGAAGAGGAGCAGTAGTACTTTCTGCTTCTAAGCTCTAAAATGTCCTATGCTCTGGTCTGTGCACTGACATTCCTGTATGAGGAATTGCAAAGACAAACTCATCCATGCCAAGCTACATAAAATAGGCAGCTTGAAGTTAATGTTAAAACACAGGAAAAACCAAGTTCCACCATTAGAAAAGGCCAGGATCCACGGATGCTGGGTCTGGGTCCAGAGCTATCTCACCCTCCCAAGTTGCTTTTTGTCAGACAAGTATCCCAGTGTACAGTTTCAGAATAGAGCAAAAGGAAGAAGCTTTTTTTCACCCCATTTCCCCCACACTGCTCTACTAATTACCTACTCCCACTAACCAGCCAATGAAACTAACCCTTCCTCATGGGCTGATCCTGCAGACACCTTTTAAATCCTTCCCCAAGGGAAGGCCAACCCTGAGCTCAGCCAGTCCTCTCTCCACAACCCAGTCCTGGGGAGTGACAGGCCCATGGGCCAATGAACACTTGCTTTGGATTAGTGAGTTCACTAGCCCTTCCCCCTGAACTTCTTTAAAGAGCTGGCTGCCGTTCCCAACTTCCTCTAAGGTCAGTACTGTCTACTGTCCCTCTATCAGACCTCCCCTGGGTCTTTTCTGGTAGAAATTTGGCTAGGTTGGCTTCTGCTGCTGAGAGCCAGCTGGGCTCCTTCAAGCTGGCTGACTCCTGAGCAAACTCTGTCAAGTTCACACCCTGCTGCAGCCTGGCAGACAACTTCCCCAGCTTTGGGGCATGCTGGTGCAGCATGCCTTTGGTGGGGCTTGCAGTCCCTTGGGTAAGTGAAGGGGAGGAGGCTGAGGCCAGACACAACAGTACATGAAACAATTTTGAGAAGTTAGTGCAGTATCCCCACCCTATGCACTATGCTGATATGGAGCACTATGCTTTTATAACCCCAGGGTAAACTGGCATTACTTCAAGATCCACTAGTGTAATGCCTACTTGGCTCTTGGAAAACTACCCACCACCCAGGATTTTTTTTATTTTTTAAGCTGCTACATTTATTCTGCTTTTTGATATTGTTTTCCTGATGTTAACTATGATAAGCAGGGCGCTTTTTTTCTGGAGAAATGCACCCCCAAAAAAGGCTTGATTATTAGTATAATGTCCAGATCCCATGAAATGATGGAATCACTTTACTCTATTCTGGTTAGACCTCACCTAGAGTATTGTATTCAGTTTTGGGTACCACAATTTAGGAAGAATATAGACAAGCTGGAACATGTCCAGAGGAAAGCAACGAGGATCTTGGTCTGGAGACCAAATCCTATGAGGAAAGGTTGAAGGAGCTCAGTATGTTTAGCCTGGAGAGGAGATGACTGAGAGGTGATATGATAACCATCTTCAAGTACCTGAAGGACTGTCATAGAGAGGATGGTGTGAAGTTGTTTGCTGTTGCCCCAGAAGGTCGGACCAGAACCAACGGGTTGAAATTAAATTAAAAGTGTTTTCGGCTGAACCAGGAAGAACTTCCTGACATTTAGAGCAATGCCTCAGTGGAACAGGCTACCTCGGGAGGCTTCCCCAGGTGGCTCTCTTTCTTTGGAGGTTTTTAAACAGAGGGTAGATGGCCTGACAGCAATGCTGATTCTGTGAACTTAGGCAGATCATGAGAGGGAGGGCAGGAAGGGTTGCATCAGTGCTCAGTTCTTATTTATTTATTTATTTATTATTTCATACTTTTACCTCGCCCTTCCCGCAAGCAGGCTCAGGGCGGCTTACAAATGGCACACAGTGCCTACGCAGATAACAATTTAAAACAATTTAAAATACAACAGCAACAATAAAACAGTTACAAATAAAATGCTTCCAATGGTGGTAATGATCAACATTCAGATGGCTTCCAACCAGGATCGGAGTCTGGCCCTCCAATACCACCTGGCCTAGGCTGCATTCAGGGCCAGCCCTCATCGCAGTTGTTACTCGCGATGGTAGATGGTGGTGGTGGCGGCTCCTAATCAAAGGCCTGGTGGAAGAGCTCCGTCTTGCAGGCCGTGCAGAACTGCATAAGATCCTGCAGGGGCCTGATCTCCTCTGGGAGCTCATTCCACCAGAGAGGAGCCACCACCAAGAACACCCTGGCCCTGGTTCCAGGGAGCCTAGCCTCCCTGGGGCCCAGGACCTGAAGTTGATGTTGCGACCCCAACCGAAGTGCCCGTTGGGAAGGCAGTCCCTCAGGTATGTTGGACCCTGGCCATATAGGGCTTTAAAGGTAAGTACCAGCACCTTGAAGCGAATTCAGTACACTATAGGCAGCCAGTGCAGCGCCGCCAGAACAGGCCGAATGTGGTCCCACCTTGAGAGACCCATCAATAGCCTGGCCATGGCATTCTGCACCAGCTGCAGCTTCCGGATTTGCACCTAGGGCAGCCCCATGTAGAGAGTGTTACAGTAGTCCGACCTCAAGGTGACTGTTGCATGGATCACTGTAGCCAGGTTATTGTGGTCAAGGAAGGGAACCGACTGCCGGGCCAACCGAAGATGGTAAAAGGCTGACTTGGCACTGGCTGCTACCTGGGCCTCCATTGTTAAGGAGGGATCCAGGAGCACTCCCAAATTCCTAACCCCCAACGCAGGCACCAATGGTACCCCTTCGAAGCTTGGGAGTGGGACCCCCCCCAGACTGCCCCAACTCAGGTACAGGACCTCCGTCTTTGCCGGGTTCAATTTCAGCCAGCTCAGCCTAAGCCAACCAGCTACGGCGTGCAATGCCTGGTCCAGATCTTCTGGGCTGGAGTCCAACTGGCCGCCCAACATCAGATAGAGCTGGGTGTCATCAGCGTACTCCCATACCTCTGGGTTATCTGGGCAAGAGGGCACATATAGATGTTAAACAGCATCGGGGAGAGCACCACCCCTTGAGGCACACCACATTCAAGTGGGTGCCTCATGGATTGCTGCTCCCCAAGCACCACTTTTTGTCCCCGACCTTGGAGAAAGGAAATGAGCCATTGCAGGGCTTGTCCCTGTATCCCCATGTCAGTGAGGTGGTGGGTCAGTTCTTGTGGCCCTTTCTTACATGTCCAGGGAAATGTTGATCACCACTTTGGGGTCAGGAAGCCATTTTCGCCAGGCCAGTTTGGCCGAGGTTCCTTGAGGTTTTTTGTCATCTCCTGGGCATGGAACAGGGGTCACTGGGTAGAGGTATTTGTGAATTTCCTGCATTGTGCAGTGGGTTGGACTAGATGACCCTGGAGGTCCCTTCCAATGCTATAATTCTAGTAAATTTTTTGGGTTTTGTTTTGACATTTTATGGTATTATCATTATAAGATGCTTTGGGAAAATTTATGGTGAAGCTGCTAAGAAATCACTTGAATAAGTACCTAACAAAAATTAACGTGTATTTTTCATTTCATATGCAAGGAAGGAAAGCCACATGAATAACCAATTACAGAAACTGCCCTGTGCAACATAGAAAAAAATAATGATCTGACACTTAATATGCCTCCTATTATGAACTGTACCACAAAAGGCAAAAAGTGGCAAGGTCACATATTCACATTAGAAAACAAAAATGAAGAGAAAGCAAAAACCCATAGATTAAAAAGAGGGAAAACATTTGTGAGAATTTAATGAATTGAATCTCTGGAGTAGTTAACATAGCAGTAGTTTTGTCTTAGAGGATTCTTCCTTATCCAACTTCCTGCTGAGTTAAATGTAAGCTAAATTATTATTTTGCTTACATTACGCCCTTTTAAATTACAAAAAGCATAGTCTCTCTAATTCTTCTTATTACGATTCAGGAAGAGGCCTCTAATTTTGTACACTGCACTGAAGAAAGCTGAGTAATTCACATATCATTTACACTCTGGCCAAAAATTTAAAGCTACTGTAGAACATTGCTTCAGATAAGATGCAAGTAATCCTTGTGGTATAAGAGATCAGTTTCAACTAAATTCTTTTTAAGATTAAAAGAGAGGAAGTCCTAAATTGGCTGCAATTTTGGACCTGGCAAGATAGTACAGATTCATCAGATGAAACTTTAAAAACTCCATATGCAATCCAGTCAAAGTTAACCACATATTTATTTTAGGAGATATTAAGCATGCCCCTCACCCTGTGTCCCTCTATCTTTGTTTGAAATAAAGTGGACTTAAAGGTGCATAACTTTGTCTGGATGTATTCAACTGTAATTATGCTGTTAATTAAATATGTGCTACTTGCTAAATGGACTTGAAAATTCCTCCTTAATTCTGAGACATAGAAAGACTGACTGACTTTATTTTCATTCTTTTGCCAAGCTGTATAGCTAAATTATGGGGTGGAAGAATGAAAGCTGAGAAGGGTGCTGAGGAGTACAGCTGAGTAATAGGATGTATTTAGTTGTTGTTGGGGGGGGGGGGGGTTGCCAGACTGTGTTACTGTAATTTAATAATATTCTGAAAAAGGCTTTGGACTACGTATTTGAGAAACTACTTAACTACTTCTGGATTCTGATGCCATTTTTGCACAATCGCTCAGCACTTCTGAGCTCTTCCATGCTCCTACTCATCATCATCATCATCATCATCATACCTTTCACTGGCATACTCACTCCTACTCATTCTCAAGTCCCCATGCTCCCTTGAGACACTCAAGAGCATTCAAATTCCAGACTCACTTGGTACAATCCAGATTCATTTAAGACTATTAAAGGTCAAAAAATATTATTTGGAATTTACTGTGGTAACTAAGTGATAACCAGTGCAGCTCCAAACTGCAGTTAAACTTTATCTTGGATTGACATCTGTTGCAAAGGCATTCTGGACTATTCCCAGACCCTCAGTTCCAAGCAGAGACTGTTGCAGTAGACCATAAATCACTGAGAAAATTGATCAGAGTTAGATAATATAATTTAGGTGCACCTGCCCAGAGGAAGGCATCCATCATCAAGGTGATACTTAAAGTGGGAAAGGAGAAAAACATTCTCTGGTTTGAGTGAGGTGAACAGGTCCATCACTGAAGGGAAGTTAGCACCTTGTGAGGAAGGAGCACTGTCATGTCTTGGCGGTCAACTATTGGGTTGAAATGTTGTAGGAACCCATGCTGGAGTGTTCTATCCTGACACAGCCAAAGCACACTACAGGGATTATCACTGCCAGCAGGCCCAAAAGTCTCTGGGTGAAGACTGCTTGCTGAAGTAGGTATCAAAGAAAGGCTGCACTTATCTGAATAAATGTGGCTGTCTGTCCCAGGGCAAGTAAGTTTTTGCTGTAGTGGAATCCAGAAGTGCCCTCACAACCTGAAGACATCATGTATTTTCCAAATGCAACTCCTCTCTGATAACAAGCAGACCTAATGAGACTACGATAAACAGAGTTGTGTCAGCTTCTACTGGGATTGGGTCTGAGTCCAGGGCTGTCTCACCTTTCATGGTGACTTTATTTGAGCAAGTGTCACAGGATAGACCAAGAGGAGGGGGTTTCTCTTCAAACCAATTTCCACACACTGTTCTGTTAATTACCTATTCCACCTGCAGGGGAATGAGTCTGGCTTATCCTCCCTGGCTGCTCTTGGACATGCCTTTTAAATGCTTCCTCAAGGGAGGGCCAACCCTGGGCTCAGCCAATCATCTCTCTGCAACCCAGTCCTGGGAAGTGACAGGCAATAGGAATAGGATAAAAACCAGAGGCTAATGAGGGGATCAGTCTCTATAACATCTTGCTTTGGACATGGTGTAATAATCTCAGCACTGTACATTACAACATGAGTGATGGTTGCCCCTGCATGGGTGATCAACAAGTATGCCAAAGTTAAGATGGTGCTGGAAATCAATAGCAAAATGAGTGTATATCCTCCAGACAGGCTTGGTGTCAGCTATCCTCTCAGTACAGTGACTTGTATTTGGTAGGCTCTCTTTAGTATCATGAATCCTCTTAATACCAGGACTTGGAACAAAATGCATTCTCTCAACATTGGAGGGTCCTGCGGGTCAGAGTGTTCCTTGTGCTTCATGTCTCTGTAATATGAACTGTCTCAAAACCAAGATCCTTCAGTCTTCTTGATGCCAGTAATCTTGATAAAGTGTTGTCCCATGAAGAGAGCAAGCTGTTAAGTTTAGAGACAAATCCTGATTCCCATAACATGGAGTAGTATTTGAGGTGACAGCAGGGGTACTGTCTGCCATGGAGAAGCTACTACAGAAGAACAATCAATTTGTCCCTTTGAGAGGAAAGCATGATAGTACAAGGATGTCTCCTGACGTTCCTGAGTGTATGTAGCTCTCTGGAATGCAACAATCTCCAGGATAGGTTCTGTTTCAAGCAAGATCTCAGGTAGCTCACCCACTAAATCTAGGGTGGGGACTGGGAGAGCCACAGCAGCTGAAGACTGGAGGGGCCAAACTCTCAGATCAACATTTCTGTTTCTTCTTCTGCTTTTCTGGCTGAGGAACTTCACCTTCCTTTTCTGCAACCTTGTCAAGGAAGATCACAGAATTTGCCTGACAGGCTGTGTTGAGATTAGTTGGTCCAATACCAGTGATGAACAGAGACCATGAAGAAGTAACCATTGACTCCCATGGAAAAGAAACTTCCTTGTATGAAGAAAAGGAGAAGTACAACAGAGGTAACTGTACATGGGTATTTAATTAAATATTTTTTTCCAGTTTGTTAAATGTGCATCTAAAGTTTTCTTAATAACGTATTTTAAGACACAGAGCTAAGAGGCAATAGAACCCTCTGAGTTCAGCTTCTTGTTTCCCAGAGGGGAGCAACAGCTGTTATACAGACCAAAGTGAGATTTAACAAAAACAGCAACAAGCACACTAAAATTTCTCTTAAAAGGTTCGTTAATTTACCAAGTGATCACAATGCTGGGGAGAGACTAGGAAGGTAGGGTTTTTTCCATTCCATACTTAATTACATTTTGTATCCAATGTATAAATACAGAGATGTCTTTATTAAGGTCCTTGATCAATCTTAATACAAAAATACAGCAGTGTAGAGGAAATAAGCAAAATAAAAACTACACAGAAGAAACCAAATTAAAAGATTACACCAACAATCAACTTCAAAAAATAAACTAGCCTTTTAAAAGCCCCACAGCCAAAAAAGCAAAAAATATTTGTCATAAAAACTGAATTTGCTTACCTTGGCCCTCTGAGGGCAGTGTTACCTAAGATTTCATTAGAAATAGTCTATTTATCCAGAATGACAACTGACAGCCTCAAAGAAAGGTCTTTTAAATAGCAACTTAGCTATGTATTTTACTATAGATTTCATTTACAATGGATTGTGTTTACAAATTGCAAGCTCTTAAATCAAATAGTATTCTAAATAAAGAGAAATTTAGTGCTTCTCTTAGACCACAAAATATTCAGCTGCTTGCTTCAAAATGTTTCAAGCAATTCCTTAATACATCCTAAAAAATGGTAACTTCCACCTTCATGGGTTTTTTTTTTTGTCACAGACTCTATAACTATAGAAAACAAATGCAGGTTAAAAAAAACACCAGCAACTAGAGTTGCTCAGACTTTCCAGGACAAGAACAGACACCTACAGCCTTCTTCTATCAATACCACTAAAAATGAGCTAAAGTCAGGAAAATGTGTATATTTTGAAAATTTTTGATAAAAATATGGTAGTTCTCCAACCAACACAGGAATTTATATTCAGCTGTATAAGTTAGGCATAGCTTACCATTTTGATATGTTTTTATTCATTCCTTTTGCCATACCAACATAAATATATTTTGAACACTCAATCCACACCATGCATACTAAAATGTACATCCACTGAGAGCAAAAATGAGTGCTTCCTAGTAAGTATGATTAAGATTAGGGGTTATCTACTGTTCTCTAATGTTCCATTTCATTTGATATTTGTTTATATTTTTGTTAATGTTTTTGGTTTTTGACTTTTTGCTGTTTATTCTGTAAATTCTTTGCATTAGTTGCACAGGCTCATACAGCACTGGCTGGGCAATCACTCTAACCCTGCAAAATGGCTGCAAAGGGTAGTTCTGAAGAGTAGTCAGAAGAGAAGGAAAATCCCATACTCCTACTGCCTGTATTCCTATCTGCCCCTTAACAAACCACCTGTTAGATGGGAACAGAGCAAGGCAGCCAGCTCTCCCGCACTGCTTAACTGTTGTGGCTTGGAGCTCAAAGCCAACAGAACTTGCTTTTCACTCTGAAGCTCCCCCCATCAGGTGGCCAGCTGATGGTGGAGAGGGAAAGCTTGGGTCACAAAGCACATAAGATGCTTAAAGCCTCCTCCCCTCACCCTGCCAGCTAAGTGTGAGTACAGGAATATGTGTCTAGTGCACATTACACTCCCAGCCTAGATCCCTAATCAACTCTGGACCAGCTGTTCCCTCAAGGACAGCTTGGGAAAGAGCTCTCTCAGCCCCACCTACCTCACAGGGTGTTTGTTGTGGGGAGGGGAAGGGAAAAGGAGTTTGTAAGCCGCTCTGAGACTCCCTTGGGGAGTGGCGGGCAGGGTATAAATCCAATCTCTTCTTCTTCTTCTTCTAATCAACTAGTCAGCAGTAGGAGGAAGGAAAAGGTTTGAAAGTGTTCCCTGCAGCCTGGGCCACTTGCTATTTCTGAGTCCAAATTGTCTCACAAGGTTGTTGGAGGGAAATGGTGCAGAATCTAGGTACACTACACAGAGCTCATTAGAAGAAGGACAGGATAAATATGTTATAAAATAAAGTTTGGAACCATAATTCAAACATCACTATTTTTATTAATTTCAGCTAAACTTGTAGGATATTTGGGGAATGATCCAGGGTCCCATCACATTCCTCCCTCTTCCTCCCCTATGAGCTACTCTCTAAAGTCATTGACCCTTCTTCCACCACTGGTAGCCTTCTGATACATACAAGGCTTCCTGTCTCATAATCCATGTAGGAGAGAGGATGGCCCTACATGGTACTGGTACACACACCCACACTTCCAGAAGTCTTGATATTTATTAGCAAATAATTTAGTTATACTAGAGCCTCCTCATGCCTAATTTGATTAACCAAGAATGAACAAAATTATGTTAGCTGCAACAGATTTCTCACTCCTCTCTCATTTTTGAGGGAATTCACTATATAAAAAATCAAACTGGAATTAAGAACTATAATGTGCTTCCTGGAAAACAAGATACCCTTACTGCATTATACAAACTAGAAGTCTATCGATATCCATATAATGTAATTTTCATAATTACAAGGCAAAATGCTACCAATGATCATACACAATACAATTTAATCCAGTGAGACTGGTGTTGTGTGTAAATATATTTGATCAAAAGCAGTATTTTAATTTCTAGTTCTTCAGTAATATATCAAAACTAAAAATACCTCAAAATTATTTCCTTTTCTAACAAAACTCTAAATATATTGTTAGACGTGCCAACAATTATGTCAGCTGAATAAAAATTCAATAGGATCCAACATTGCTCTTCTTCGAACAAACATTTTCAAACCATATTTTTTTTCACTTCCCTCTATATTTTAAAATATTACTCTACCTCAAGCCAAGAGAAAAGGGGGTACAAATATTTTTAAAATAAAATACATAAAAACAACTGCATATTAACACATATTATTCTACAAATTATTGACAGGAAGTGGTCATCCTTGACAGAGTTAAATCCAATGCATACATATACTCCTAAATTTGTGATCAACTTGTATAATCATATTGAGCCCTTGTATTTGACCATATGAGATAGACATGTTTCAAAGCTTTGCACATATGGTCAAAGTGATCCACAGCCCTAAAATTCATTAATTATTCATTGTATCCTTTTACAGTGTTTGACCAGCTCTGGCTTTTATGTGAAAAACCCCCAAAGCTTTTCAGTGCCTGGAGAAATTAAAGTTTTAAAATTATTAACTCTAGCAAGTCTGAGAGTTTCTTGTAAAGATAAATACATTGTGAAAGAAAACAGAAGGCTTTCTTATGTTTTGACACTTTAATTATATCTGTAATCGTGACAGATTAATGTTACAGGAATCATGCAATATCATTTAGGAGTGTATATCAATATGAACATGCAGATATGCTCCTCTGAAAATTATGTAAAGTTAAATCAAGTCAAAAAGAGCATAGAGCAAGGAAAATATATTTTAACTGAACTAAATATTGCAGAATGCAAATTCTTGATTTGTATAGAAATCTTCATTAAATTATATGTTAGCCAAAAGTAAAAGAAAGGTTTTTAAAAGAAAACCACCAAATGTTTCTGCACTGTATCAACAAAATCCCAAAGATGGCAGGCACAAAAAAGTTTGAAAACTGAAGCTGAGCAACCTCCCGGCAAGACAATAGTATTATTATTCCCTGCACCAAGCACACCTACACAAACATGTGCACACTCTCTTTCTTAAATATTCAACCCGCGGAACTATTTTTGTAAAACAAAAGGTATCCCAACACATTTTAAACAACGGTTTGTCTACACAACACAGGCAGCAATCCCAAACAGTTCTGCTCAGAACTATATTGCATTTTATTCAATTGGGATTACTCAAAGGAAAGAGTTTTAGGATTGAAGCCACTGTCTCCTCCCCTCAGAAGCATCATAAAGCTCTACAGATAGCTAATAGTATGACATTAAATTACAATAAAAATGGTATAAAAGAGTATCAGTTTAGAACTGGAAGTCTGAAGAACAAATCAGCAACAGAATACATTGATAGTAAAATCCTAAATCCTGCCTTTGAATAGTTTAAGGTACAGACTAAGAGTTTTCAATAGGCCAAAAGAAAAATGTCCTGACCCTCTAACAGAAGCTTACTGCGTATAAATGGGCAGCTGAAGCTTTTCATAGCACAGAAGTAAATAACATCACCTAGGCCCATTAAGTCTATATTAAAGGGACACAACATTTTTTTCTCCAAGCAGTTAGAAACACTACAACAAAGCCCTACACTAGTGCAGAATTAGGTGACATCAGAGGCCTGTTGGGGAATGAGTGATGTTTAGTCACTCATTTGACATTACACCTTATTTATCACTCTATAATTATATCGAAAACTGTTAATACAATGACAGTCAAAATTCCTTTGCTTTCACCCTACAAAGGATCTGTGCATATTGCTTGATGTCGGAAAGACACAAGGAAGACTGCTGGAGAGGTAACTTTTGCTTTTTCTTGCTCAGGGGAACCTAAGATGCAACCTGACACCAAAGGCACCATTGTATATCTGCTTTAAAATCATGGCCTGAAACATCTCTTTTTCTCCCCTCACCACTTTTTAACATTGAAACTACCAGCTGGAGGAAGAGTTCTGAAGAACTTGAAAGCCTGCACACTATTTTATGTCATTTTAGTTGGTCCTAATAAAAGGGACTATGTAGATTGTGTTTTGGTTTTAGAGTTTGATTTTGGTCTGTCAGAGTTGTAAACAATTTTAGTCAAGCCTCTCCAGCCTGGGACCTGTCCTTGGCACCAGCATAAAATTACACTACTGATAACCACAGCATAACTGGAGAAACTCCCATAAAACTCAGAGTGTGAAAATGCAATCCACATCCAGAGTTTTCCACCATGTCCTCAAAACCACAGCACAGCATGGGATACCAGCTAAGCTCTCGCATGCACTATGCAAACCCGAGCCAGGACACCTATATCTCAAATGATATTGCCCAGGTCATGAGATTACATCTCTCTGGCTTCATGTCAGGTACTACTAGAACACACATGGGAGGACTTTGGTGATGAAAGAGCATTTTGCAAAGGAAGGCAGCATGGTGCACAAACTGCCAAGGAAAAGAATAAATACTGTTGTAGCATATGGCTAACACTGCTCTGCTCAAAATGCATAGAGTTATTCCAGCTCAGGATATCAACAGCAAATGGAAGACTTCACTCTTTGAGTGAAGCATAGAAAGACAGTACCCCCCACACAGGTAAGCAAGGGAAGAGGACATGACTCAAGCTGTGGCTGCTATAAATGCAAATGATGCCATGCAAGTGGGGGGGGGGCATAGGAAGCACAACCACCAGCCTGGGTGACTAACAGCCACTCCACTCTAACCTTTGTTATGTTTTATAGTCAGGGGTCCGTTGGGGCCGGAGCGAGGTGGAGCGAAGCTCCGCCAGCTCAGGAGTGGCCACTAGAGCAGCCATGGGCTGAATCAGATTCTCTGATCTGATTCAGCCTGCTGCCAAATTGCCGCCGAAATTTGGCGGCAACTTTAAAAGCCACTGGAGGGGAGGTAGTTTGAGGAAGAGGCTCTAAACTTGCAGGGTAGCTGCTGGGACCTCTCCCCCAAATATCCACCAAGTTTCAAGAAGATTGGACCACGGGGTCCAATTCTATGGGCCCCCAAACAGGTTGCCCCCATTCCCTCCATTCCCTCCAAAAAAGGTAACACTTTTTCCCACCATAGAGAACAATGGAGGGGATGGGACAACCTATTTGGGGGCCCATAGAATTGGACCCCGTGGTCCAATCTTCTTGAAACTTGGTGGGTATTTCGAGAAGAGGCTCCAGCAGCTACCCTACAAGTTTGGAGCCTCTCCCTCAAATCCCCTTTCCTCCAGCCCCTCATATACCCTATGAGTTTTTGCCATTGACTTCAATGGCCCATAGGGTATAATGGGGCTGAAACTGACATTCCCTTTCTGACACACTTCCAGTGATGTCAAGGGATGTGGCATATGCTAATGAGTTAAGCTAATTAGTTATGCTAATGAGCTCCTGCAGCTCTTTTTCTACGAAAGGACCCCTGTTTATAGTTGTGGTATCAGAAGCCCAAAGAGTAGCCCAAACAGGACACTTAGACAGAGCTCCAATGAAACAATGAAACTTCCAAAAAGGGATGGGTAAATATTGGTTAAATTGCTACACTGTGTCTCCCCCCCCCCCCCCCCCAAGAAGTGAACTTCATCATGTGGAAACTGCTGACAGCTACCGGGGAGCTAGGGAACTACAAGAGCACCACATTCAGAGGTGGGGAGCCTGCTGTTGCTGTGTAAAAATTATGGTCCTTCTGTCTCTTTTGGCATTTTGCAGGAGCTTACCTTAGGGAACTTCCAAGTCCTATGCTATGCCTGCCACCTGTGTGCCTAGCTGCGTGTACAGTTAGAGTTCCAGTTTGTGAGGTACAAGTTCAAGTCCCGTCCCTTCCTTCTGTTTTCCTGGTTATTGGTCTGTTCCTGGCCAAAAGCTTTCTTGCTAGCACCCCTCTGTAGAGGGATTTAAACCCATGGCTCACTTTACCACATGGGTGCTTTCCCCCAGTGACCTATTGGACAAATGACACAAATACTCTCTGTGAATGTGCAGTGGAGTGTTCCCTTGTTGCTGTCATTGTGTTTGTTCCAGGGCTCTTACAGTTCATGTAACGTTTCATCCTGTAGCTAAGATGAGGGACTATGATTCCTTCATTCCCTTCTTTGTCGTCTTCTTTGGGTGGGTGACAGCCGGGTGACAGCCAGCTAACATCAGGGGTACATGAACATATATGCACAATCTGGCTGGCTATTTCCATCTCTGGATATCATAGGGGTGTTGTCTGTCTGCTGCTCCATGACTGGTGGGTTGTAGCCATCTTGCTGTAGAATCAAGCAAAATTGAACCTTGGAACTGGGTTTTTTTAAAAAAAAAAAAATTCCACTCTCCTGAGGGAATATAAAATACCAGTAGCACCAAAGGCACCATGCCAAACTGGCAACATGACAGTGCCCAGGATTCAGACTGTGCTGTAAACAAAGTACCATATATCAAAACAGAACCGTGTTAATCAGTTAATATTTTACCTTTCAGAACTCTATTGAAGCAGTAAAATTTTCACTACCTTTCTAAAAATAACACCCAAGCGAGCTCAGAGTTTATGGCTCAGTTGGGACAGTGCAACCACAGAAAAGGCCCCATTCATAGTCATTGTTAATCTAACCACCAGCACCAAGTGAATTTGGAGAAGGCATTATCAAAGGAAGTGATTTTTTAAAAATAATATCCTGGACCCTGAAGGGCTGATTTACAAATATTGGCAGTATTTGGCACTTCTGGGGACAAATGGAGGCATTTAGGATTTTAGGTATCCCCTTCTCCCCACTGGCAATGGCTTTTAAGAGTCAGTGGAAAAGACCTGTTTTATATTATCCCATCATGAGGATAAGAGCATAAGAAGAGTCCCTGCTGGATCAAATCAGTGGTTCATTTAGTCTAGCATGCTATTTCACACAGAGGCCAAGCAGTTGCCCTGGACAGTCAACAATCAAGGCATATAGGCCAAGGCCCTCCTGTGATGTTGCCTTCTAGCACTGGATTTCAGAGGTTTACTGCCTCTGAATACGCGGGGTCCCTTTATACACCATGACTTGTAGTCACTGATGGACCTATCTTCCATAAATCTGTCTAACTCCTTTTAAAGTTACTACATCAACTTGCAGCCAATTTCACAATTTAATTATTCACTGGGAAAATAACTATTTCCTTTTGTCTATCCTGTACATATAGCCTATCAATTCACTGGGTGCCCATAAGTTCTAATATTATAGGACAGGGAAAAAAACCTCCCTCTGTGTACTTTCCCCATGCCATGCATAATTTTATAAACATCTATCATGGTGTGTCGTTTCTCGCCCCGCCCCCCAGCTGTCTTTTTCCCCTAAACTAAAATGTTTGGATTCCTCAGGCTTTCCTCATAGGAAAAGTACTTGTGTCCCTTGGTGACCCTGGCTGGCCTCTTCTGTACTTTTTCCAGCTCTGTGGTATCCTTTTTGAAATATGGCAATCAGAACTGTACACAGTGGTCTAATTGCAGGCGCATCATTGTTGTATCCAAGAGCATTACATTATTGGCTGTTTTATTCTCAATTGTTTCCTAATAATCCCTAGCATGGAATTTGCCTTTTTCACTGCTGCCACAGACTGAGTTGACATTTTCATTGAGTTAACCATTCTAACCCAAAGATTTCTTTCAGTCTTAGTCATAGTCGCTTTAGAACCCATCAGCACATATTTAAAGTCAGGGTTTTTTGTTCCACTGTTCATCAACTTGTGCTTATGTACACTGATGTTCAAGTGCCACATTGTTGCCCACCCATCCAATTTAGACAGACCCTCCTGTAGCTTTTCACAATCCATCTTGGTTTTCACTATCCTGAATAATTTGGTATCATCTGCAAATCTGGCCTCTGCATTGCTCATGCCCAATTCCAAATCATTTATGAACAACTAAAATAGCACTGGTCCCAACACTGATATTTGTGGGACCTGCTGCTCACTTCCCTCTGTTGCAAGAACTGTCAATTTATTGGTACTCTCTTCTTCCTGTTGTTGAACCAATTTTAATCCATAAAATTAAAACCAAAAATTAATGTTAATTAATTTAATCCTTAAAATGCCAGGTCCTACATTTCTCATCCAACTCTTTAAAAAGTGGCACACAACAAAAAGTAATCAAGCATTAGAGTTTTGGGTGATGATCATCTGGCAAAGGATCTCACTGAATGTATGCCAAAAATCTGTGTAGTATACATACATATATCATAAATACGTGTATATAAAGTCGCCTTATCTAGAATGGGGTTTTTAACCTTGTGGCTTGGTGGGTGGTGATAGATTAAAGAACCACTACTCTAAGGACCAAACTTCTTAGTTCTCTAAATTATTCTCAAAAAACATGTTTTATATGATCCTATTGAACTATTGAATGAGCTGCTTCATATTGAATGACTTGAAATTTCCAAAGAGTTGAAGTTTTCAAACAGTGTTTAAAGACTGTTTCATGTAGAGTGTGATACTGTAGCCAAGAATGGAGGTTACCAAGACATGCCTCACACTAACCAGGTCACATTTTCCAGGAGTGGTCACACTTGTTGAACTAATCTAAACTGACAAAATCTGGCTTCAGTTGACACACGGAATTCCAAAAGCAAAGCCAAAACCACCCCACCCCACCCCACCTACTCACCTGATCCTTCAGGGGTGTACAATACCATCCAGAACAAAAGAGCCACTAACTGCAAGACCAAAAGGACTTCCCAGATTTATCCATCATAACTGACTCCAGGCTTCTGTACAAAACATTCACTAGGGAGTGGGTGTGATTCAATAGTAATATACTTGAATACAGAATGTCATAGATTCAGTCCCTGGCATGTGATTCGGTTAAAAAGTCACAAAGAGCACATGTTTGGAAAGACCTTTTCTTACTGTGACTTTGAAGTGCCACTGCCAGACAGAAAAGACAGTATTGATAAGTACTGACCCCTGACGTGGGTTACAGGGAATATACCAACCTGCATTGCTTAAGGGAAAGGGAGAGTTGTCAGGAGAAAGTGGCAGAACTGCTGAGACCAATGGCTGCAGCAGTAGGCAGGCAGGCAGGCAGCTACCAACTCACTAGCAAGACCTATAAACAGGGGTCATTTGGGGCCGGAGGTAGCCAGAGCAGAGCTCTGCCAGCCCAGGAGTGGGCACTACGGTAGCCATGGGCTGAATCAGATTCTCTGATCTGATTCAGCCCGCTGCTGAATTGCCGCCGAAATTCAGCGGCAGCTTAAAAAGCAGTTGGAGGGGAGGCGGTTTGAGGGAGAGACTCCAAACGTGCAGGGTAGCTGCTGCAGGGTAGCTGCTGGAGCCTCTCCCCCAAATACCCACCAAGTTTCAAGAAGATTGGACCAGGAGGTCCAATTCTACAGGCTCCCAAACAGGTTGCCCCCATTCCCTCCATTGTTCTTTATGGTGGAAAAAAGTAACACTTTTTCCCCACCATAGAGAACAATGGAGGGGAAGGGGCAACCTGTTTCAGGGCCCGTAGAATTGGACCCCGTGGTCCAATCTTCTTGAAACATATGGGTATTTCAGGGAGAGGCTCCAGCAGCTACCCTACAAGTTTGGAGCCTCTCCCTCAAACCCACTCTCCTCCAGCCCCTCATATACCCTATGAGTTTTTGCCATTGACTTCAATGGCCCAGGGGGTATAATGGGGCTGGAAACTGACATTCGGCCGGCCAGCTGGGGAAAGGGAGGGGAGGCTTTTGAAGATGCCACCCCTTTTGCTTCCCTTTCTGACATGCTTCTGGTGATGTCAGGGGGTGTGGCATATTCTAATGAGTTATGCTAATAGGTATGCTAATGAGCTCCTGCACCTCTTTTTCTACGAAATGACCCCTGCCTATAAATATTGGGCAGTGATATCTCTTGCTGGCGCTGGGTTCTACTAGTCACTCAGTAGCTGTGTGCCTGCATGTTGCTGCTGCTGTGGCCCCAGTAGCTCCACCACTACCTTCTGACACCCACTGCTAAGAATACTTTCTCTCCCACCACCTTCAGCAGCACTCAGTGGTGGGGACTGGGATGTGACCCACCACATAGGCATCTAGATGCATAATGGTCTGACTCAGTATAAGAGTTTCTCTGGTTCTGCTAAAAAGTAAAACAGAGTGGAGTGTTAACTGCATGTGGATGACACTTCACTCCAAACCTTTAGACAGTCTTTCCCACCATTGTCAAGAACACCCAGCTGAGCCAAACACCCCAGAAGGATATTGTGATTGATGAAAAGGAGTGCAACTGAGAAGTCCAGGAGAATCAACAGTCACAATACAGGATTGCCGACATGACAGTAAAGAAATCACTGTAGTCTGTGAAGTCAGCCAAGCTCATGGAAGAACTAGCCTCCCCACATTAAACTTAAAATCTTCATTTAAATAGCACTGATGAATGGCAAAGACACACATGAAATCCAAACTATCATTGGCTCCAACATACCAGACTCAGTTATTGGTTAGGTTCATTCTGAACATCCTAAACTGAATAAAGTCAAGCAAGTAGGTATCCAGACTACAAGGCTGCATTCAGATATCATGCTAAACCACAGTTCACAAACCTAAGGCTAAATTAGCCTCCAGCTTAACATGATGTCTGGATATAGCCTGTCTATCACACTGTGGGAATACAGATTGCTTGTGAGAAATATTACATTAATTTGGTAGCCATAAACACCAGTGATTGTACACACTGACTGATCTACATGTACTGTGTTTAAGTGAAGTCAGAGAATGTGTAGAAGGGACCATATGAATCAGAAAGTGCATACACTGACTTGCCGAAATACAATGCCACCCAAGGCAGAGTTAAGCTTTCTAAGTATACTGACTTTAATGAACTTAGTGTGTAAGTCCTGCTTAGGATGGCACTGATGCATACTCTTCACTTGAAGTAAGAATGCATATTGCCTGGGGGAAAATTTGCATTAATGTGGTAACTATGCATATTAGCCAACCAACATCAATTTGTGCCTGTTATTCATGTTTTCCTATGAATCTGCACAATCATCAGCCATCAACCACATTTATGCCAGCATATTTATAAACTTAACTTGAACTAGCACAAACAAGAAATTCATTCAGAATTTGTTTTGTAAGCAGCATCTTAACATGCCAGTCTTTGAAACTGACAGCGCTGCATCTCAGCCTTAGAACTAAGTATTCAGAGAATCCACCCACTTTTCCAATCACCCACCTCTCTTCATCTACTACTGTCAACACCACCATGTCAGTCTCCCACATTAATCTGCCAGTGTGACGCCATCTCAACTCCTGACCTGTGAAGACAGAACCATACATGAAGCCTCAAAATCACTGCCCTGTTTGAAATGCCATTTGACACAGCTTTGTAATTGTTCCTTCCATAGCTTCATCTATAGTTCTGTTCCTCAGTGCCAGCAGAACAATTACAGCCGCAATGAAGACTTGCTGCTAGTGGACCAGGCACTAAATGCAGCCACTCATGTTGCATGGCTTTTCATCCACATGGGTCCCCAACCCTTAGCATTGCCTTGGCTGAGGGAGGTGTGGAAAATCTGTTATAAACTAGCACCTTCTGCTTGTGCTGCACAGAATCCAGCCTAATAATCTGAAATTTGTAGCAGAGGTAATTAGGTCTGTTTCAACTCTAAAGAATTCTGTAATTATTGATCTGCATGCTACATTTTATTTGCTTTTGCCCTGACATACCAAAGAGCTTATCCATGTAAAGTAATCAGAAACTGCAAGTGCCAAAATGATGCTTAAGTCTGAGGGAGAAATCCTAAACAGGCCTACTCAAAGTAAGTCCTATTTTATTTCATGGTGCTTACTCTCTGGAATGTGTCCTTAGAACTGCAGCGAAAATTTGTCTTCAAAGTGATCTACATTAACAAGATGCTTGTCAAACAAATGATACCGGCCCTGATTCACAAATTCCCATGTGCAGGAGCAGGAAGTAGATGTGCCTGCTAAACAGATGGCCACAGAGATTAACTGTGATTCCACTGATCAAATGTTGTAAGATGGAAGCAGGAGTGGACCTTGAATCTACCTCCAACACTTCTGTAGAGCTGATTACACTATTTGGCAAATACACATGCAGATCTGATGTAGCAATGATAACTGTATGAAAAGCCTCAAATACTAGAATGAGAGTTTATATTGTAAACAGCATCTTCTTGTGCACACTTGGCCCAATCCAAAAAGCAAACCATTCAGGATTTATCTATTTCTATCCCTCCTTCCTCTAAGGAGCTGGGGTGGTGTACATAATTCTCTCCTCCACTTTGAGGCCCTGTGAGGTACACATGAAGCCACCTTATAAGGAATCAGACCATTCGTCCATCAAGGACATTACTGCCTACTCACACTGGCAATGCTCTCCAGGGTATCAGCAGAGGTAAGGTTAAGCTGACAGACAGTGACTGGCCCAAGGAGCTTTGTGGCTAAGCGAGGGTTTGAACTGAGGTCTCCCAGATCCTAGTTTGACTCTCTAACTACTACACCATACTGGCTTGTCCTTATAAAGAAGGGATATCCTTTTCAGGGGTAGTGCAATTATTCTGGTCCCTTCCACACAAGTGAGATAATCCGGAGGGGAATTGAGGCTTTTTTGCTCCGGAGCAATTTGCCCCGCAGTTGCGTGATCACACAGCTCCATGGCAAACGGCCACTGCGTGATCAGACGCAACCGTGAGTGAGTGTGGGTTTTTTGTGTTGGGTTTGTGAGGCGCTTAAACGGGGGATCGATGAATCACTGCAAGGGGGGAAGGGGGAATCGATGCTTTGCTTCTCCCCCCCCAAGGGGGTTCAATGATGCGCACACAGAGAAGGGGGGGGGAAACAGCGATGCGTCAGGATAGAGTGTGATCATGCTATCCGCGATGCCACACTTCCACGCTGGCACGATCACACAGGAAAACTCCGGCTGTGAGCCGCAGCAAACCATTTGATACTGGAGTTTCACTAGTAGTTTTTTACTATGATTCCCCACCACATCAAAATGGTTTGCAATGGCTTGACAATGGTTGCGGGACGCTTCCCAGATGTGCTGGTGTGATCACACCAGTTTGATCCATCGATGAAGCGTCCCTCTAGCATGGCAAATAGATGCGTGTGGAAGGGATCTTATGAACACTTCTAGACCGAAATGGGTGTAGATATGAATGAAATCTCCTTTTAAAAAGTGAAATCAGGGAGTTATAAAATCGGAACTGAATGAGAACCCACGCATCATCTAATTCTATTCACTGCCCCCAAAATAATGACATCCCAAACCTAAGTTTGGTGCAGTGGTAAAGTCTGGTGTAGTGGTTAAGTGCGCAGACTCTAATCTGGGAGAACTGGGTTTCATTTCCCACTCCTCCATTTGCATCTGCTGGATGACCTTGGGCAAGCCATAGTTCTGTCAGAGCTATTCTTGAAAGAGCAGCTCTCTCATAGCTCTCAGCCCCACCTACCTCACAGGGTGTCTGTTGTGGGGAGGGGAAGGGAAAGGAGTTTGTAAGCCATTCTGAGACTCCCAGTGAAGGACTCCCAGTGAATCCAATCTCTTCTTCTTCTCTTCTAATGTATCTCATTCAGATGTCTTCTAAATGTAGCTTCCTGTCATTTTTGTTCTATCCAAATTGGATACACTGAGCTATTCTTATCCTTTTCCCCTCTGATATTCTTTCAAATAGATTAAATAGTGCAGCACTTTTCCCTCTTCAATTCACTACCATGTTCATTTCCTTTAGTTTTTCCCCTTACAAAATCTTTCTTCCAGACTCTTCACAGATCTCCCCTCAGCTCTCTCCAGCTTAACAATATCCTTCTTAAACCATAGTGTACATAACTAAATATAATGCTCTAGATGTGATCTGCCTCCAATTTTGTTAAGAAATATGAAAAATTATGAATGAAAAAGGAGCCATAAATGTGCATATTATTTTGGCAACTTCAAAAGGAAAAATCTTAGCCTCTTTTTCCAAAAACAAGCAAAAAAGAAGACTTTGGATAGAATCTCTCAGGTACCTTTATTACGTTGTGACATGCAATATATCTTCAGTATCAGAGTACAAGCTATGAAAATGAATCAAAAGTTTGTGGACAGTGATTTTTAAATTGCTAATTGTATACACCACATTTTGAGGCATCGTCTTTATTCTATCAGTGCAAGCCAATCACCATGAGTTATTTAAGGAAAGAAAAAAAGAAATACTAAAATACATTTGATGTTCTTAAAGAAAAACAGAGCTGCATTAAACTCTATATCCATCATCTAACTGTAGTAATTTAATTATTAATTCATTCTCATATGGAATTCCAAACCTCTCTTTGTTTAGAATTCGGAACTATTCACAATCTTTTTTTATGTATCACCTAAAAGCAAAATGACAAAACCATGCAATTCGGCATTATTTCTGCCACCATCATTGGTGATTTACATTTGCTCTTAATTCAATGGTTTTTGTAATAATCCTTTCCCTATCTCCATTTCTCTTTTAACCATCTTCTGTCATTTATACTGCACTATATATTTACAATATATTTATCTTCATTACTGCCTTGTAAACAAAACTAGTACTATTCCTTACAAAAGATCTGTCTGACAGCTTTAACTGATCAGTCTCTCAGGAACAGTCTGACAGTGATGCTCGTCCAGTGGTTGGACAGAGAATGCAAAAGTAATGAAAAGTTAATAAAACTTGATGTTTTTTACATAGGAAGGAATCAAAGGAACTAAAGTATTGATTATTAGCATTTATATTTATGTGTTGCACTGAGGGGGAGGGCAAAAAATCAGTGTGGTTATCTTACAACAGGGAATTCAAATACACAGACCACAAAGCTATGAAAACAAGAAAAATGCAACAATTTAATGATGTACTGACATGAGATTAGTGTATTTTATACATGGTTATTTGAATGCAAACAGTGCCCTGATTCATTTATGTACATAGTGTACATTTGGATGAAATATCTATTCAAAGACAAGATGAAATTCACAGAGAAATTAAACTTTATTTGCTAAAATACAATATAATAACCATACTACTGTATGTAAATGTCTATCTAAATAATCTCTCATAAATGTACCTTACAATAACAAAATAAACAAACAAAAAAAGGGAGAGAAACAAAGAAAGGAAGACCTGGAAAAATAAAAAGTAAAAAATATTAATGAACTTTTAATCTACCCAATACAATAAAAGCAATAATTACCAGTACACAGAATAACATGAAAGGAATCTCATCTCATGGTCATGGACACTGACTCATACTTGAATCTTCCAAGTAAAGTTTAAACATGGACAGAGTGAAGCAAGTATTAGTTGCCTAAGTGAGATAACCAAACTTAGGGATGAACTGATGATAAAAATTAGGTAATTTTCTTGATTATATTTGCTGTACATGAAAGTAGGGTGATAAATGGTGTATTTATCAATCCAGTCTTAAAATCTATATCCAGTATTACTTGAGAGAGTGCACAAAACACCTGTTCATAACCAGAACTGCAATCAAAATATTGGTATTAGTTTTACTCCCTCAAGTAGTAATAAATTTATCAAATCTTAAAACTATGAAGTAAAGTTGGTTTAACTATTTGAAAGGTTTCTTTCAGCTATAACAATGAAGGGCACAGAAATACTCAACTCCTGAACTAATTATCAAGACGAAAGGAGGTGGGGAGGAACATGGATAATTAGTGTGTAGCCTCCCCCCCCTCCCCCCACCAAACCCCCACATACATTTATTCTGTATATGCACACACAGCAGCAGCATCATAAACCGTCTCAAGTTCTTGCCATTATTCAGTTCGACATCTGCACATGTTTATGCGTCTCTCCAAACAACCTCTTGAACACCCTGCTGGAGCTGTCAGTTTTTTTTCTTCTCCCTATCTGGCAGATGGCAAGTCAACAATCGGCATCAACAGCAGCCGAATATCTCTCCCCTCCATTCTACCCCCCCCAAACAGACACAATAATAACTTCTTTGTGCTTTGCCACAATGCAGCTGCTTAAACCATTTCGCTACAAGGCTGCTTTGCTTTAATAAAAAAAAATCCCTTCTGTCAAGTCTAAAAAGCAGCATAATGTTAAGCAAGCTAAAGCCACAGCACAGCTGCAAACGGGCAGACACATTGACAGCTCCTCCCTTAACAAAGCCCTGTGAATTGAAGGGGGTTCATCTGAGGCTCACACAGTAATTAGTATAAAAAAGTCCGACAGCCTCTATTATGCTAGAGAAAAAAAACTGGACAGAACTGGGCTGCTGTTTTGCGTCAAGAGTTCTGTGCAAAGTAGATAAATCGTGTTGGGTTTTTCCCCTCTCTTTTTAAAGACAGTAATAAGGAGGATGAGAGAAGCTAATTTGAAAACTTGGACACAGTAATTGTACCATATGGTGAGCATTTATCCCTTCTGAAATACATGCAAACAGTCACTTACATGCACAGTGCTTTGTTTTACAGTTGTTATTCTCTCTACCACATTCACAAAGACGGATCTGAATATCTGATACTCCAGGGAAGTTGCACATAATTAGCAACAAAAATGCCTGGGCATTGTACATTGACTTGCACAAAAAATTACCAAATTGTAGAATAATCATGTCCCCCAAAATATAAAAGGTCACCTGGAATGAGCAGTGGTAATTAAATCATAAATAGTTTGCTAATGACATTTCTTAAGACTGCAAAATACTAATACTAATTACAGCATATTCTAGACAGTACACGTGAAGAGGTCACTATGCCAGATACAAGGGCTTTTTAAAGAGAAGATATGCAAAACAGCATCAAAACAATACATAGTATGTGGCATTCTAAGAACCACAATAATGTCAAAACATCTGTAAACGTTTCCCCAAAATTAAATATTAGCCTGTAGTCATTGTTCCCTCTAAGCTGAGTTAGTGTGAGCTAGCTCACAGTTTTTTAGCCTCCATCTCACACGTTTTTGTCTTAGCTCAGGAAGGATAGCTGTAGAGCAAACTAATTTATGCAGCAGCCAAATTGCTTGCTCACAACTTTAATGCCAGTGGCTCACAAAGTAGAATTTTCACTCACAAGACTCCACAACTTAGAGGGAGCATTGCCTGTAGTACATTTTGCTGAATAACAAAAGAAAGAGTGCTTGGGTCAAAAAGGTAGATAAGGTACATTTATTTTATAAACTATGTATGATCTGTTTTTCTTCAGTATGGAAAAAATGCCCAAGATGTATTTACATTTATAGTTTGTTTCACCACAAATGAATCACAAGGAAGGGAAAAAATGTAAATGTGTGCGTATGTATAATATATGTATGCACATATGTAATATCAAAGCAAAAAGAATGATATGCTCAACTATTGGCTTAGCCCTAGAGAAAACCAGCTTAAATTACAAAGCACTATGTACCATGATTGGAAGCTATCAAAATTTATATTTATACTTTTAAAAAAAAATGTACTAGTTCAAAACCCAACATGCCTTATATATAAAATCACGCTACTTAGGTTCAGTTTTACTTTAGTGTAATGGTATCCTAATATCAACAAGAGTTACTACTGATTTATCAACCAACTACTACAAATGAAAATACTTACTCTCAATCTAATGGTTTCTCATGAACAAATGACTCTTTATATCTGGGATAATTTATTACTAGAAACAATGCAGGAACGCACTGAAGTGTTTAATATTTCTTATTATTAAAGTGCTAGTGTGTCAAAGACTGTCAGTGGTTCAAATGTAATCTTCAAAGACATTAAGGAAGTCACTGTCTTAGTATTGGTCTCTACCAACCCAATCCTTCTTCCAGTATAGAGACACATCTATCTCAGAGGGGGGCAGTCACACAAAAAAACAACCAGGCACTACATAATCTGTGGCGCAACATCAACACAAATCATTACACTGGTAGAAAAAGGGGTGGACCCAGGGGTGTGGCATGAATTAGTTGGCTCCCTAAGCTACCCCAGCCTGGGAAACCTCCCCCACCCCAAAAAAAACTAGCAGTAAATTATGTAATCAAAACCATGGAGTAGCCCATAGGCACTCATACAACACAAGAAAAGGAGGAGGAGCAGGAGACTGGATTTATACCCCTTCACTGGGAACCTAACAGAGCAGCTTACAAACTCCTTTCCCTTTCCCTCCCCACAACAGACACCCTGTGAGGTAGATGGGACTGAGAGAGCTCTGAGAGAGCTGCTCATTCAAGAACAGCTGTGCCAAAACTATGGCTTGCCCAAGGTCATCCAGCAGCTGCAATTGGAGGAGTGGGGAATCCAACCCGGTTCTCCCAGATTAGTCTGTGCACTTAACCACTACACCAAAAGACCAAGCATGCCCACCACCACCACCGCCACCTCAACAAGCATCGCCCTGCCTAAAAGTCCCAGTGGAGCACAGGATGCCAACTACAGCCACACCCAATCATACCCATCTCCAGCAATAGCCAAATTCCCTCACCCACACCATATCACAGTCCCCCAGCCAGGATGCCCCATAATTCAGTAAGTGGGGCACATGTCATGGGATTCTGTCTCAGAGGTCTCTGCCACACCCTTAGAGTGCACAGCACTGCTCTTCAGTGGTGGGAGAGGCACAGAGAGGGCTACCATGTTTCATTTCTGAATCCTAACAGATACCCCATCTCTGGAGGCTCAACCCAAGGGGGCGACCACACATTGACAGGTGATGAGAGGTTGGAATCTTGCCCCCCCGTCCAGGAGTCTGCAGCTGCCTCCCCTATAACCCCTGCATGAGTCCAAGTGCTGCCATGACAATGCTGGCTCCCACACTTGAGGTTAGTGGTGTGTGCATAAAGAGCAACCCAAGCTAGGTCCACCTAGCACCATGCCCCATGTCATGCAATGGTACATATCCTCAGAGAAGTGTGCTTGGGGGAGCTGACTGATGGGAGGGTAGGAACACTCTGTTCCAGGCTGTTAATATACTCTTTTGCCAGGGCGCTCCTTCTCACAGATAGAGGACAGTGCCTAGAAGCTACCCCACTCCCCATCCCCCCCAGATCAGCTGCCAAGCAACCATGGGACCCATTGCCTTGCAGGATCAGAGCCCTATGCAGCAGCAACAACAGCAGATGGAGCAGTTGAAGCTGCAGAGAACTTCCACATAGGTTCAGTAATAGTCATTTATATAGATCCATTTGGATGGATACAGCATGAACCTCAGGGGTTTTTTCCTGGAAAATGGAGCTCCCATGGGGCAGACCCACAGGCCCTGCTGGGGCCCCAGAAGGAGGGCTGTGCTGCCTGTACTGTTTGCCATTGCTGCACATGTTTCTGTTTAGCATCTGTGCAGGTGGTGATTCAACATGAGGACCTGGGAGCTCAACTAGTACAGTTCCTGCCACTCTGCTCAGTCATTAGTTCCTGGAGCAACCTGCCTCAGACAGCCTTCCCCTGCCAGATCCAGCTGCTCAGGTGGGGACTCCGTCTGTGCAGGGCCCAATTCTTCCAGTTCCTCTGAGGAGGTAGCAGCTGGCTGACCCATAACACCATGCTATCCCAGTGCCTTTCCACTACCTATCTGTACATTGGTCTCTGCCTGGCTCCATGTGGCTGGTGGTAATGTCAGGGTTGCAGTGGAGTGTCCACTGCCTGATGGCATGCCTCCTTTGAACCTACTTTCCTGGACCAATTGTTTGGATGCTGGTCTTGAGTGTGTGGGGGGGGGGGGGTTCGAGTATGGCCTCTGTCTCCCCCCCTTTAAATTATTTCATGGGAAGGTGGTGTAAGGCTCAGAGCAGGAATGGTTGCATGTGGGCAGCACTTCTGCTGCCCATCAGACCCTTGCTGGGGAAGAGGTGAAAGTCCCACCTGCCCTAACAGGCATCCTTCCCCTATAGGCGGGAGGGGGGGGGCACTTGGGCTACATTACAGATGACATGGCCTGTTGAGGTAGCACTATATTACAGATGACATGGCCTGTTGAGGTAGCACTATCCCTGGTCTTTCCTCCCTGTCTGTGAGGGACTGGAAGAAGTGTCAAGGAGCAGTGGCTGGATCAAGAGCCAGGGACTGGCTGTGCCTGCATGTGCCACACACAGAGGCATCATCAGCTGCTGTTAGCTAACTGATGGATATTTCTGGGGTTGCTATGCTTTCATCTGTGCTTTCATCTGTGCCTTGTGGAGCGACGTGAGTTATTTCTCCCTGCAGAATGTCCATAAGGAATAGACATAGCACTGCTTTTGCACTGGTGGCTGGCCACTACAGCCATAGTGGCCCTCAGGACTACACTGATAATGTCTTACCTAGGCTAATGGTAAACAAACTCCTGGTAATTGTTGTTGATGCCTGCCAATACTCATCTAGTTGGCAGGCAGAAGCAGACTGGCGTAACAGGGAGGGGAGAGATCTTCATCGCTATGTGAAGTTGTCACTTCTAGTGTGACCCGGAAGCACTGGAAATGCACCAGAGTGACACTCAAGCACTCAACCAGAAACTTCACAGAGTTTTGGGGTGAATGCTAGCATATCGCCCTGGTACAATGCCAGAAGTGACATCATCATGCAGAGACAAAGGTCACTCCCCTGCTTCACAGTAAGTACCTGCCTGCCCCCATCTTCCACTGGTTGCCAGATCTAACAACCCTAGTCTTACCTCATACAGCTGTTGCAACTATTACTAAGATGACACAAATGAAGTGTTTTAAATATTAGAATCTGCTAGATAAAAATTCATGATGAGTATATAAACTCCTGTTTTCATTCCTCTGTTATTTGTGGCAGGACTTTGAGTGTCACCAGGAGTTAAACTAGGGCCATTGAAAACTTTACTGTTCTAATTCTTCTTTAAAATCATTAAAAACTTGACCACAAAAAGCTGAGATTTCACAGCATGAAAATGTCCTGAGGAAAAGCAAATGAAAATGAAAATGAAATTGTGAATGAGCACAGGCTGAGCCAATTACAGATGACATGGCCTGGATACTTGGTCATCGGAGACTCCCCCCAAGTTATGATCTTCACCATTTCTGAGTGTAGGGATCTCAATTTTGTTCCCCCCTTGGTAGCTGATACAGGATTTCCATCCTGCATTGCCGCTTTTTCATCCTGTGGTTCAGTCACTTCAATTTGAGAATCGCTCACTATGACGGACCCCTGCTGCTTGTTTTACTGTGAGGCAGATTTTCCCACCAAAACAAAACTGCTAAAATGCTATTTCCCCACTCTGTGACTGAGCAGCCCCCTTATAGCATGTGTTAATAACCAATTTATAATGTGCATGTCCCGCCCTGTGATGATGAAGTTATTTGGTTTTTGCCCAGGCCAGAGATTTATTGTAGAAAAGGAGGAGCCCTCTTCTTATCCCCTTGGTAAATGGCACTTGACAAACTGAAGTTCAAACAGAACTGCTGATTTTATTAAACAGGTACAGTTGGGTAGGAATGGGCAGGGGACAAGAAAACTGAGGTAAATTTTGAAGTATATAGAGGATATAATAGTTTGAACTCACAATAGAGTATTGTTGAAGCTAGTTTCTCAATATTCTTGGGTCTTAGCACTGAGAAATGATTGACCAAGTATTTTAGTTACAGTTACAAAGATTCTTCACAATGTTTCCCACTACTCTTCAGGTTCCCTGGAGTAAGGTCAATTTATTTGTGTGTCTTTACCTCTCCCTTCTGGAAACCAGTGTATTTCTATAATTTGAGGCGTCTAAGTCATTTCCTTTTTTACACCAACCAGGGGTCCTTTCTGTGGCTGTGATCACACTGGTGGCTTGGCGCAATATAGTGCTAGGGCAATCCTATTACAGCATGGATCCCTGGGAAGACCATCAGCTTTGTTATGTTCTGTGATTAAATCTGTGATTATCCAATTACCTTGAACCTTATTCAATTACCTTGAAACTTATTCAATTTCCTTGAGACTTATCCACCCCTGTGATTATCCAATTACTATCCTGGGATTACCTTGAAATTTATTCAATTGCCTTGGAATTTATTCAGTTACCTTATCCAACTGCCTTGTTTGGGCGATGTCAGGGGTGCGGCTTACCTGTGTATATAAGCAGGCCCCCTGACCTCCGTTTTCTTATGCTTCATCTGGACCGGAAATAAATTTGCTATGCTGAAATAACTACCACCAGCCTCTTGACTCCAGTACTTTTCAAGTTTCTAGAACTCAAATCCACCACTGGAGTGTTCAACACTGGAAGTTTGAAATGGTCAGCCACTTCTGGAACTAGAGTGTAGAAGTGGGGAATAATCTGGTGGTTGAATTTGGGTCTAGCTGTGGCGTCTCATAAGGGAATTCTATAGCTGAACCTGCCAAATGAGGCTCCACAGCCTGTTTCTTGTTACACATAATCTCTAAAATATGGAGAATCTTAGGAAGTAATTTCTGGAAAACTTCCTGGAATAAAAGGCAGATCTGCATGGTAGTCACTAGGGATTTCTCTTCCTCTGAAAGCCTCCCTTCCTCCTTAAAAGGAGCTAGACTGATCTAAAACCTCAGAAACAGGGACTATGACCTATGTATCCCTCCGAAGAATGAGACCTTCGCTCACTAGAAACTGGATCTCTTGAATGGGACAGAAGGCCTGGAGCACCCTGAGTGAGGGACTCTCCCCTCCTCTCTAGCCTTCAAACAGACCTAGAGTGAGAGCAGGATCAGCTCCTGCTTGTGGATTTGTGTTTACATTTTTTGCTGGTTTGGGTAAGCCAGAGGTGCTGGGTGACCTTTGACCAGTCACACACTCTCAGCCTAACCTACCTCACATGATTGTTGTGAGGATAAAACAGAGGAGAGGAAAACTATGCAAGTCACTTTGGGTCCCTCCTGGGGTGAAAGGTGGGATACAAATAAGCTACAGAAATAAATAAGCATGAATATAGTGAATGAAACTCCCATCTCTGAAATCTGCTCCATATGGCCATAGCAGTGTGTTGGAGGCCTGAAGCCTTGGGAGTTCTCTTCACCACCACCACCACCCAATTTGGTATGTATAGATTGGGGAAGGCGCTCCAAAAGTCTAGTGTCATATTCATTCATGAACACACCCATATTCACTTACAGATTCCACACCCTTTTTATTTTTATTTAATAGCATTCTGCTACTTTTTAATCTTTTTCTCAAACAATTCCTAAATTTGAAGTTGCCCTCGAAGAGTAATCTCACACTTTTATTAAACTTTCTGTTCTCATGGATCTAGCAAAGATTATGAGTGACCAAATATTAAAAATTGGTAATAGCATAACTAATAACACTTCAGCAAAGGGAATATTTTGTTCTAGCAAATGTCTGGAAATGTTTTATAAAGGATAGGATTCAAACTGGTATGCTTAAAGCGAGTCAATTCTAAGATCCTTTTGAAAATCTTTGCATTATGCTTGAGATTCTACTATCTTAAATCAGGGTTGCAGCTGAGAAGGCTGTAAAGGGAAGGGGAAACATACATTTCTTCTGCTCGTGCAACTGTGTACCAATTCCCCCTTTATACTACAGTGTGTACCAATTCCCCCTTTTTACTGCAGGCTATTTATTTGTTTGTTTGTTTTTGTTTACATTTATATCCCACCCTCCCTGCTATTCGGCAGGCTCAGGGCAGCTACCAACACAATAAAACATACATACAATAAAATTCCAGATAAAACTGTCAAGACAATTTAAAATCATACTATATAAACCTAATGTGCAATACAAGATGGCGAACTCCCTACATCACGGTCAACTGAATAGCGTCAGCAGACTCCCACTTAACTATGAGGGCTCAGTTGGTGGCGCCGTTGGTCCTGGTTGGAACAGTTGGTAATATGGCCAGGGCCATAGAATCGGTGCGGCACCCTACTTGAAAGCCTGGTGGAAGAGCTCCATTTTACAGGCCCTGCAGAACTGTAAAAGGCCCCTCAAGGCACTGATGTCCTCTGGGAGCTCATTCCACCAGTGAGAGGCCACCACTGGAAAGGCCCTGGCCCTCGTTGTAACCAACCTGGCCTCTTTAGGCCCTAGAAGAACCAGGCAATTTTGGGAACCCAATCTTAGTGCTTGCTTAGGTACATATGGGGAGAGGTGATCCTTCAGGTAGGTAGGTCGCTGGCCATGTAGGGCTTTAAAGGTAAGCACCAGCACCTTGAACCATATCCAGTATGCTATAGGCAGCCAGTGCAGGATTTTTAGAGTGGGCTGGATGTGTTCCCACATGGGAAGACACAACAACAGCCTTGCCGCTGCGTTCTGCACCAGCTGCAGCTTCTGGATTTGGGACAAGGGCAGCCCCATGTAGAGAGCATTACAGTAATCCAGTCTTGAGGTGACCAATGCGTGGATCACCATTGCTAGGTCATTGCGTTCAAGGAAGGGAACCAACTGCCTAATCAGCCGTAGGTAGTAAAAGGCCGATTTTGCAGTGGCTGCTACCTAGGCCTCCATCATTAAGGAGGTGTCCAAGAGCACTCCCAAGCTCCTAACCTCCAGCACTGGCACCAACGGCGCCCATCAAAGGTCGGGAGAGGGATCCCTAACCTTGGATCGCTCCGACTCAAGAACAGGTCCTCCATCTTCGTTAAATTCAATTTCAGTCGGCTCAGTCTATGCCAACCAGTCATGGCTTTCAACACCAGGTCCAGATCTCCCGGACTAGAGTCTGACTGGCCGTCCAATAGCAGATAGAGCTGGGTATCGTCAGCATATTGATGACAACCCAGCCCATGTCTCTGGGAATCTGGGCGAGGGGGCGCATGTAGATATTAAACAGCATTGGGGAAAGCACTGCACCTTGGGACAGTCCACACACCAGTGGGTGCCTTCCAGACAGTTGTTCCCCAACTGCCACCCGATCTTGGAGAAACGAGGAGAGTCACTGTAAGGCCAAACCCTGAATCCCGGTATCGGCAAGACAGTGGACCAGTAATTGATGGTCGACGGTGTCAAACGCCGCCAACAGATCTAACATCAACTCTGCCATACCGCCTCGATCCAGATGCCTTCAGAGATCGTCTGTGATGGCGACCAGGCCCGTCTCTGTCCCATGGCCTGGTCAGAAGCCAGACTGGAAGGGGTCTAATATGGAGGCATCATACAAAAAGCCCAGCAGCTGATTTGCCACTGCCTTCTCGATTAATTTACCCATATAGGCTCTCATTCCACATTCCCCAGTGTGCACAAGGACCCCTTGACCCTTATGCATGGTTTTCAGAGGAATCTGCAGTAGGAAAGGGGATCAGAAAATATCCCATTAATTCCACTCTGTTCAATTCTACTCTGATCATGGTGACTTGAGCACAATTCTGGGAGTTGTAAAGGCAAACATAAAAGAATGTATTCTATAAATTACAACTGTTATATAAAAGTAATATGCAACAACTTTTGAATGCCATCTGTTTTCCTTTTGACCCGATGTGGCATAGGGTGCATCAGCTTGCAGTTTTCTGTCAAGTATTGGGTATAGTGGCAGTTTTGCTTGTATAGAACTAAAGCATTTATAGCTTTTAAATTCCATAAAAATGTCAAATATTGCAATTTTATATGCTAAGGAAGTTATAAATGATTCATTTGATGTTGTTAACGCAGTAAAATTAGTTTAGGTTTGATAGGACAGCAAGTATTACATATATTTACATTTTTTCTTGAAAAAAATGGGGGGCAGATTTCCCCCCACGGCATCAAAATCTTCAGAAATTTTACATCTCTATCCAAAACTAGTTTTTTTTTGATAATTACTGGTTTTGATCATAGGATGTTTCAGGGCTTTTTTTGTAGAAAAAGCCCAGCAGGGACTCATTAGCATAACAGGCCACACCCAACAACAGAAACTCATTAGCATATTAGACCACACCCCTGACAGCCCTGCTCATTAGCATATAAGGCCAGGGGGGCTGGAAAAGCACAGGGCAGGCATGGAAGCTTGCCTCTCTTCCCCCCCCCCCGCTGAGCTTCTCCGCCCCACTTAAGCATTGCCTTTCTAGTCTACCCCCCCCCCCAACCAGACAGCCGGGAAAAGGCGCTGCTGAAGGGCCTGGGATCTGAAAGGGGCTATTGTGGAGAGACTCAGGGAAGCGGGGGTGGGCATGGTTAAATGCCTTTCTCTCCCTCAAGCAAATCAGGGAGGGAAAGAAAGGCATTTTCAAGGTGCCTAGATTCCCTGCCTTCCCTTCTCCAGCTGCAACATGTCAGCTAGAGAAGGGAAAGCAGAGGGAGGCTTTTCCTTGTCAATTTCACTCTCTGCTGACTAGCTGGGAGTGAAATTGACAAGGCAATTCCCATGGCTTCCCAAAGGGAAAGATAGCATTTTAACATGCTGTCTTTCCCTCTTGTGTGTAACGTGGGGAGGGCAGTGTGCTCTGTAGCCACACATGCCAGAGGTTTTTCGTTGTAGGCGTCGCCAACTCAGTAGCCAGCCGGAACTCCATTCCTGTGCGTTCCTGCCCAAAAATAGCCCTGGGATGTTTGGTTAACACTGTCCCAACACTAGAAGTGGAAAGTGCTGTCATGTTGCAGTAGACTTATGGCAGTCCTGTAGGGTTTTCAAGGCAAGAGACTTTCAGAGGTGGTCTGTTCATTGCCTGCCTCTGCGTAGTGACCCTGGACTTCCTTTGTAGTCTCCCATCCAAATGCTAACTAGAGCCAACCCTGTTTAGCTTCCAACATCAGCCGAGACTGGGCTAGTTTGTGCCATCCAGGTCAGCGCAACCCAACACTATCATATAGCTATGAGCTGGAAAAGACAAATTTCTAACTCCTCACCAATGGACATAATACAAATCAATTTCTGTATGACTAATGGCCACTGAAATAAATTTTATTTACAGTGAAATCCTAAGAAGAATTACGTCCTTCTAAGCCCACTGACTTCGATGGACTGAAGTCAGTTTAGGACTGTGCTAAACTAAATCTAATTGATTTAAATAGAATTTACAGCCCAATTTTATGATCGTTTATTCAGAAACAAACTTTGTTAAATAAATCTTACTTCTAGGTAAATTCACGCAAGACTCAAGCTCTACACTGTAATTCTAAGCAGAGTTATACCCACTCTAAGCCCATTGACTTCAGTGGAATAAGACGGGTGTAACTCAGTTTAGAACTGCACTATTAGTGTGCTTAACTTTCTCTGGACTACAATTTTTCTTTAAAAAGTCAGATTACAATACTTGTAGCTACTTATTTTTAAAAGAATTTTCTTTTGATTAACTTTTGAATAAATCAGTAAGGTCACAATGCAGCCAAGAAACACTAAATGGAGAACCAAAATGAAGATCCAACATTGGGGTCCCAGAAGCCTTGGAAAATTTGTGAGTACTGTGAAGATTACAACTCAGGGGGTTTCACTTCTAGGACTGGGGTCAGAATCAACTGCCTAGAGAAAAGGTAGCCTTAACTCAGTAAAAGGCACATTATATTTGCAAAATGTATTTATTTAAAATATTTATATCCAACTTTTCTCCTGATCAGAGTGGCTTACATCATTAAACCAAAATCTCATTTACAAAATTACAATGTAGACAAAACTTTTACCCCATCATAACTGACCTTTGCTTATAACCCTCAATTGAACAGCAGAAAAACTCTACCTTACAGAGCCTCCAACACTTCTACAAGATTGAAGCCTTCCTCATGTCGTCAGGAAGTCCATTCCATAAAACAGACGTGACTTCAATGAAACATGGAAATAAATTGGCAGCCAATGTAGTGATCCTAAACTGTGGTAACATGTTCAAAATGCTTAACGCCCATCAACAGTACAGCTACCACATTCTACAGCAATTGTAGCTTCCATGTTGTAATCAGGGACAACTTGCAAACTAATAAAGAACCTTGTGATGCCTTAAAAACTAACAAATGTATTGTGGCTTATGCTGTTATAGACCAGAGCCCATTTTATCATACATACGAAGTCATTAGGAAATAAACAGTGCAATCCTAAACACAGTTCCTCCCTTTTAAGTCCACTGACTTCAATGGATTTAGCAAGGTGTAACTCTGTTTAGGACTGCACTGTACCACAGCCTGTCAAAAATGTTCCAATGCTAGTTCCAAATGTTAAAGTCCTGATTTGTGAAATCTAGTTTATCTTTGCTTATGTATACATTAAGTATCTGTTCTATGTAAACAGAAGAAGAGCATTGCCGGCAGATGTGCAAGTTAACAAGCCCTTGATTATACATCTGAAATTGTTTGGCCCAAGCAGAGACAATGACAGAATCGGGCCTTGGGTTTTCTACAGTGTTTTGTTGTTGCTGTTTTAAATCCTGGACTTGTAATTCCATTAGGTGACCCATTGATAGTTTTGGTGAGGTGGGGTTGTCTATGAACAAGGACAAGCTCACTTTCCAAGACCTATAAAGACTTAACTTCCGAATGGGTTTATATTCTTGATAACGTGCTGAAAGGATGTAACATGTAAATAAAGTATTCCATGGTAGTCCCAGAGAAGAACCAGGTCTTAATAGACATCAGTGACTTCCCTATAGTTCTGTGGGTTGCAAGTTCAATTCTAAGAGCTGATTATGATCTTTAAAGCACTTCATGGCCTAAGACCCACAAATATAAAGGACTGGGTCTTCCCATATGTCCATGTGCACCAACTACAATCTTCAGATTGCCATCTTCTTAAGGTAGTGTGCCAGAGCCCATATTTTTTCTATATTTATTCCCACCCCATGGGATGAGTTCCCTGAGGTGATGAGGGAAAAGCCAGCTGTAGAAGTTTTTAGGAGGCACTGCAAGGCAATTTTATTTATGTCCTTTATATTTGTGGGTCTTTTGAGGGGGTGTTAAACTTAGAATTATATTGTACTTAGTATTTTTTAAATTTTTACTATAACTTGAACCAAAAGGAAAGATGGAGCATGAATAGTTTAATGTATAAACATAAATATACTTTGGTATCTTTGTAAAAGTCCCTAACTACATGTTCTCATAACATTCAGATTAGACTACTGTATAGAGGCTGCTTTTGAGAAGTTCATGAAATTTCAAATGGTTAAAAGTATACTCACCCAGCTGCAATCTGTGTTAAGTTGCTTAAGCCTTAAATCATATAACACCAATCTTACCACAGCTTCACTGGCTTCTAGTACATTTCCAGACCTAATTCAAAAGAGCTGGTTATAACCTTTAAAGTCCTAAATTATGTGTAACCAGGATACATGAACATTCTCTAAAATGAGATTACCTAAAACCATGAGATCACTGGATAAGGTCCCACTTTGAATATTGCTTGTAATGGACGTTAAGCAGATAGCAACTTGTGATAGGATCTTTTTGGTGGCAGCAGGAAGGCACTACAAATCCTCCCTCCTGAGACACATTTGACACCATCTCTTTTGAATTATAAGGACAGTTAAAACATTTCTGTTTCATCAGGTCTTTGGGCTAGGTGACATGGACTAAATTATAACTCTTCTACTGATTTTCCTTTTTCCCCTTTTGTTTGATAAATTACAGCTTCATTGATTTTACTGTTATATTTTAATACTTTATGCACTCTTATCTCTACACAAACACTAGGCTTGCCAGCCTCCAGGTGGGGCCTGGAGATCTCCTGCTTTTACAACTGATCTCCAGCTGACAGAGATCAGCTCCCCTGGAGAAAATGGCTGCTTTGAAGGGTGGCCTCTATGGCATTGTACCATGCTGAGGCCCCTCCCCTCCCCAAACCACGCCTTCTCCTGGATCCACCCCCAAAATCTCCAGGTATTTTCCAACCCATACTTGGCAACTCTAACAAACACACAAATAATTTTAAAATAAATAATTCAGGCATAGGTTAGTGACAGAAAGTAGTAGTCTGCTTTATATACAGACAGTGTAATGCACACAATTCTTAAATAAAAGACTGTTATTAAAAAACACTAACTAACAGAGCTCATCTACTAAACATGCATCAGTAAAAAGTAATAATAATGATATTTAGTCTTTTTACTGGGCTTTCAGATGCCCAAATCACTAGTAGACCACTATGATATAAAATATGACTATATATTTGAGTCTACTACAGGGCCATAGCCAGTGATGGGGCACATGGGGGCAGTGCCCCCTATCAAATTTGCCCCACCCAAATCTCCCCATTTAATTTCAATTTTAGTTGGTATTTCTTCAGCCATGCCACTGCACGTGACTAACCATCCTAGAGTCTACCTAGCTTTCAGGATCTTCCAGAAAAATTTGGGTCATACCACCCAGGCTCAATGCTGGCAAGTGGCTGAGGGGCTTGAAATCCAGTCACGTATGTGGACTGTGCCAGTGAAAGCAGCGGCAGCTCCTATTCCTCCACCTTGCCCTCCTTCAATGGCCACGAGGGCAGTTTCGTGCGTGGCTCACCGCACTCAGCCTACACCTCAGTCAACAGCAGCTATGAGGGGGTGCTCAGCCCTGAGGAGCAGGAGCTGCTCGATTTCACCAGCTGGTTCGGGAACTACTGACCCCTCCCCCCACCTGGACTAGGTAAGGCGACCAGGCTGCAGGCCTCCTGGCTAGGAGCGAACTGGAAAGTGGCCAACTGCATGCAAGTGGTGGAGCAGACAAGGGGAGCCGTTGGATTGCACAGTAAACTGACCAGATGCTCTATTTCCCACAATCTTCCCAGTGATATCTTCATGGTCATCCTTGGGTCCGTTTCCACCGAAAATTTAATGTAATTTTAGAGCCCCCCCCCCGGGGGGGAGGAATTCCTGGCTATAGGGCTGGTCTAGCATGGTGGGAAGGCAAATGCACTCCAGTTCTCCTGAATTCAAAAAGAAGTTGAGGCTTTTGATAACCATAAATCAGATCTGGGAGGCACAGTGCAGGAAAAGAAGGCTAATAAAGCCCATTCATGAGGCCCACCTTTGTCATTAACTCAAACCAAATGATAAGAAACAACAGGGAGGGCATAGCTGACACAAAAATCCCACTGCAAGGCAAACAGAAAGGTAAAGATGCCTTCAAAACAGCCAGCAGGCAACATGTTGCCACAACTATTGTTATCTGCTACTGCCAATCACTATTGTTCTGGTTATACAAAGACTCCAGTGCACCAGACTGTCGCTAATTATGTATATTCAAGTGATTAGCAAGCACTTGTTGCCTCGTTCACACCACCCTCCAAACAGCAGTCTTTGAGAGGAGAATAGACTGCAAATTTATTGAGAGAACACTGTTAATCCTTTAGGGAGAATGTAAATGTAAACAGGACTACTCTACATCAAGGTGCTTTGACAACAACAATCATCTGCATAAACACATGCTCAACAACAAACAGGTGTTCTATTTCACAACTAGCGCCCATTTGATGCTTTCAAGTAAGCATTACACACAAACTGTTAGAAGTACTTTGAAACCAGCTGCAATTACTATAATTAGCTGTTTTCCTGCACTTTTTCCCTCCTACCTGTCCAATACAGTACCAGTTGTAAATTATAATCCATAACTAAAAATACACAGTTCCAAGGAAAGCTCTTGTTTAAACAACTGCCATCTTTTGCAAGTAACTTCTTGCTCAAGACATGACATACTATCTTTTTAGAGGAGCTAATGTTTATCTGCAACCTACACTTTCAATTCCAGTTATGACTCAAAGAGATGGCTAGGGTAGCATGTAAAAGCTAGAAATATCATGTTTGTGCTTTAGTGTGGAGTCAGTGTTGCTACAATAATCAGTGTTGCTACTGACCATTAAGGTGGGGGCTATACAGCTTTCCCCACCAATGCCAGCTCTATAAACAGGAAGAGCCAGGGAAAGTTGCTCACAAGAGAGAGATATACTAGCAGGTATCACAAAGGCTGTTTTCGGACTCATGGTTGCCATACTAGTCTTGCTAGTCTATTCAGATAAGCAGCACCAAATCAGCACAGTTCAGAATGATCAGCACAACCAGCACAAGACAGAGTAGACCTTCACCATTTGAAGAGTCATGATTCACAATTTCGCTTATAGTCTGCAGTCCAATCAAATGATGCAGACTCCAAATCTCTTTACTCCTACTCTGCAGAACCCTCCCTCCCAATAGCTGTGGGTTTTACCATTTACGGTGATCCCCAGAACATATACCCCCATAAATAGCAAGCTAAAGTAGAAACAAATAATAAAATATCTATCAGCCAGTTTACATTGCTCTATCAGCTGATTTATGGGACTCCTTTCATGAACTCCTTCAAAATATCATCTTTATTTGACTTTAATCCCCACTCCATCTATTCTTAATCTTCCATCATTAATACACGATTACAATAATTTAAGAAGCAAGTGTAAATTTCACTATTCCTCAGAGGCACCAGGTTTTCACAGGTGGGGGAGAGTCACACTACTTACTAAATAAGACAACAGAAGATTTCAAGCCCTATGGTTCTAAGATCTATTAAAGAGTCCTTGCTCCAGGTTTTGTTGCCTAGTGAATTCAGATTGTCATCTACTACAAACATGACCTTTTCTGTGGTGGCCACAGCACTATGGCATGTCTGTGCCGTAAGAAATATGTACATGTTCTTCTCTTGTGTCTTTGAAGAGGCAGGTTAATATTTCTTGTAATATTGTATTCTTAAATTGTTTTTTGTATTCTTAAATTGTTGTTTTATTTTGTTTAATTTTACCTTGCATTTTTAATCTATGTGATATTTTTAATTGAAAATCTGTCTGGAAATATTGAGAATAAATATCACCCCTCCAACTTCTTTTTTTGTGTGGCGACTGGAATTTTTCATTCTGTTCTTATTACAACTATTTAAAATTGCCCACCGAAACTATACTGTTCTGACTAAGGCCATGAACACACTCTTTGTACCTGAATGCAGATAATAGTCTATTACCTTATTGGGAAGTTCTTCCAGGACATCAAAATACCCACTCCGCCATTCCTTTCCCCCCTTGAATGGAGTAACTTGCACAATGTTTGGACACTTGGATAAACTGGTTCCTTCAATAGGCTTTCTAGCAATGGCTGTTATATGGAATGTTTGGTATTGTTTGACTACTTGGGCTTGCTGATTCCCCATCCCAGATATTTTTTATTATTCCCCTCAATAAACTGAATTTCTCTTTTCACTCTGTCCAGATCTCGATATTTCTTTCAAGCTTGCAGAGTTTTGCCACTTTGTCAAAGATCTTTTACAGCCAGTGTGTATCACTGCTTGGACTGGGACATTCGCCAAGTATAGAGCATAAGCCAGCACCTTCTTTAGAATAAGGGAGGCAACAGAAGAAGTGGTTTCTTCCTTACATTCAGGCTATTTCAGTGTGATCTGGTCTCAGACTGTAAAGTGAGCCACGGTTACACATGTGGGGTACAGATGTTTAGACTACACACAACAATAGGCTTCAGAAAACATATACTCATAACCATATCCTTTTTAAAAAGGTAAAGCAGATCCTGAGGGTAAGCAACAGCAAAGGCAGGAAGGGGGAGGAGTCTAAAAACAATACTTGTAAAGAGGTATAAACTTCCGAAAGTGTAGGGTCTGAGGAGCCTCAGAAAAATCAAAAAGTAGGGCTGGCAGCCTGGGAGGGACAAAGAAAGAGGAAGAGAGAGAGAAACACTCCTGTGAGAGTTAAAGTTCTACACCTCTCATGATGATGACTTATGTTTCCTCAATTCTTCACAATGAGATTAATTAAGCATACATGCCTAATAATGTAAGCATAGGTTAAATTAGAATGTCTCACCTATAATCAAAACAAAGACTATAGTTCAAGAAGAAACTGCAAAACAATATGAAATCAAGTACTAAAAAGTAGCAGCTAGCCCCTACACCAACATATCTTAGAGATGCATCACTGGCATACAAACAGAATTGACTGCCAGTATAAAAGTGAGCAGCATCAGTGCATGCTATATGCTGAGCATGACACAGTCATCTTCCTAAGCTTCTCCATCTTGAGGCATGTCTCTCCTGTTGATGGAACCCAAACCCTTAGTGTATCTCTCAGAGGGCCTACAGAGGGCCATGAAATGAAAAAAGTCAAGTGCTCCCCCACTGCCCACCTCCAACCACCAGTGCAGATTAGGAAGCAAAGCCTGCAGCCAATCACAGCCTTCCCAAGCGCTATATGAACCCCAACCAGGCCACCCAAAGTTCAGATAATTAGGCATTATAGTATGGATCTATATCCATCACACTTAGAAAACACACATAGGAAAGGTTGGTAATAGAAACCTCACAGAAAGGGTACTTAGTACGTATGTATGTATGCATGTATTTATTTATTTAGATTAATAGCCTACCCTTCACACAAGCAGGCTCAGGACGGTCACAACACTAATATTACAAAGCCATTCAAACAGTTGTAATAATAAATAATTAAAACAATTACAAGCAGGTAGCACAGTAAATTAGGAAAGTACAGCAACCCCAAATGGCTGGAGGCTACCAGGCCATAAACCAAAGGACAGTGGAGATCTTATGAATAGGGGCCATATACAATTGGAGAGCTTCAGCAGGGTAAGTAAAAAAATTGGGTGCCCACTGCCTCAGCCAAAGGCCTGGTAGAATAGCTCTGTTTTACAGGCCCTGCAGAACTGTAACAGGTCCCACAGGGCCCTGATCTCAGATGGGAAAGTGTTCCACCAGGCCAGGGCCAGTGTGGAAAAAGCCCTGGCCCTGGTTGAGGCTAAGTGGATGTCTTATGGCGGGGACAGCCAGTAAATGATGGTTTGCCAAGCGCAAGGCTCTCTGGGGAACAAATGGGGAGAGGCGGTCCCTCAGATATGTCAATCCCAGGCCACAGAGGGCTTTAAAGGTCAATGCCAACACCTTGAAACAAATCGAGCACTCAATCAGTAGCCAGTGCAATCGATGTAGCACTGGCTGAATGCATGCCCACACAGGCATTGCAGTCAGTAGGTGCACTGCCACATTTTGCACTAGCTGGAGTTTCCAGATCAGCTTCGGGGTAAGTCCACATAAAGCGAGCTACAGTAATCAAGCCTGAAAGTGACCACTGCATGGATCACTATAGCCAAGACCCTGGTGGAGAGATAGGGAACCAGTAGCTTGATCTGCCAGATCATGTGGTCCGATGATGGTCTCTTTAAGAGTGAACATACCACCACCTCTTTCAATCCCACTTGGAATGTTCCAGAAGAAAGAGACAAGGTGATTATTTCTCCCAGCAGGACCACAAGGGGCAATGCACACAAACTGCCAAAGAGAGGAGGGGAAAACGCTGTTCAATATGTCTAGTACTGACTCTTACAGGTACTTCACCTCAGATCAAAGATATTAACAGGGAGACTCTATTCTCCCAACAGGGGGTGCAGGTCAATGCACCCCATATAGGTGAGCAAGGGAGGAAAAGTTCCTTCCTCAAACCAGAGACTGCTTATCCTCACTGCCCATAAAAATTCCATGTATTGACTAGACAATCCTGCCTCTCACTACAATAAGTATGAACAGTGATGGAAAATAAATAAGGGGGCTGGCAGATATACTGGCACTCCACTACTATCCTGTCAGCCTGATGCCACTGTAATGCCCCCCCCCTGAAAGTGGGGACACAGAGAAAAAAAATGCAGTCACTCCACTCTAAGCTGTGCTACTGCTAACCAAAGATGTAAAATTTCCAGAAATTCTGAAGCCATGGGGGGAGGGGACATTTTTCCTGCCCCATCCTCCCTGGCAATAAAGGGAAATAGGGGGGAGGGGAATTGAAATATAAGTAATACTTACTGTCCCATCAAACCTAAACTAAGTTTAGTGCTTTAACATAACTTACTTAGCATATAAAACTGCAATATTTGACATATTAATGGAATTTAAAAGTTTAAAATGCCTTAGTTTTTGCCAAGTAAAACAGCAAATATACCCAATACTTGATAGCAAACTGCAAGCTGATGCATCCTATGCTATCGTAGGACATGTACCTTAATGTCTGCTAAGTTCTCAATGGAAGTTTCAGTTTTGCTCTGAGGCTTTGGGGCAGTTTCTGCCCCGCCTCCTTCTGATCTTTCCCCCCCCTTCCTATAAGGTAGGGCAATAAGCTACTTTTTAGGCAGGCAGTGGGTAAATGTGTCACAGTTGTTTGAGGGAGAGGTCAAGAGGTCAACTACATTGGGTCAAAACCTAAGACATACAACTGTTAAGAAGCCCTGCATGCACCCCTTATAAAGATTCACTATCCTTCTAAATACAAAACTGCATCTTGGATATGTCTACAGCATGCCTATCTTTTCTATGCTGTTTACTACAGAACAATGCTCACTACTATTATTGTGTCTCCATGGTCTCTGCAGGCAGCCATCCAAGAGGGAGACGCCAGCAAGGACCCAAATTTCCAACATGGTGCTGACGATATGAGATGACCTGCAGCTTCAGTGACCGGTGTTCATCTAGCTCAGGGATCCCCAACATGGTGTCCCTAGGCACCACAGCACCCACTGACACCTTTCCTGGCACTCAGCAAGTGCTTTAAGGAAGTAGATGGGGCCAGGTGTGGCATTTGCCAGCAAGGCTTCTGATTGGCTGCGCAGGTTTTTAAAAACGTTTTGGCAGCAGCTGCCATCACAGCACAAGGATCTTCACTGTGTGACCGAAGGTAAGCTGCAGCAGCCATTTCGTGGATTGCTCTACCTCTTGTGGCAGCCATTCTGTGGCAGCACCCACCATGCTGTGTCAGAATTCCAAAGGTGCCTAGCGACTCAAAAAGATTGGGGACCACTGATCTAGGTGCTCTGTTGCGGGAATGAATACTCTCTTCTTCAAGCCCAACTCCTGCACCATTTAACACAGGTGTTTAGACCAGCACAGTTCTCTATCTCATAGGCACTGTGACTCTATTAGTGCAGGCTGCAAAGGCACAGGGCCATTGCTGGAAAAAGAGAATTGGAAACCCCATACTTACATATATTTACTTTATTATAGTCCGCTGTTCTCACTGAGACTCAAGGAGAATTAAGTCAATGGAGCCAATAGGATGAGACATCTAATAAGCAATGCAATAGGACTAAGACTACAAAAGTCTGAAACACCACAAGAAGCAAAAATTATTAGGCATGATGTCTAACAAAGTAGAACACTGTTCGCTTTATAAAGCACCATCTTGAACCATTCCATTATAATGCAGCCTGTAACAGTCAGTATTGTTGTCAGACCAAGTAGCTGACCAAGAACATTAGGTCATGCCCTTAGGGATCATTCCTGGCCTCAACGTTATGACCATCCCTTTCATCATGCCATCCAGTGCCACTTGTCCAAACCCATTATCAGTTCATCAGTCTTCTCTATGCTCTCTTGCTGTCCCAGCTCCCCAAAGGGCTGATGCTTCCCAGCCATAGCCACCCTAGCCTCCTCTGGGGTCTGACGTTCAGCCAGCCCTTCTGCTGTTCCATGTCACCTGCACCCCAGTCAACCCTCATGGAGAGTCCCACCTCCAGCTCTAGCCAGCTCCAGGCCTCCTGCAACCTCATTCCCAGCCCTATGGAGCCTCTGCGGCTGGCTGACAGCTTCCTGAGCCCTTCTCCAGCTCACAGCTGGGTTGCAGCTTTTCTGCCACTTTTCCTGACACTGCCCCTCTACATGACTTGCCCGTCACTTTCTCCCCCCCTTCAGCCAGCTTCTAGCTGGGGCTGCCCAGCACAAGCCCCACCCCACCAGCATCTCCACATTCCCCCCACCTAAGCTGTTTTTACTTCCAGCCTAGATGCCAGAGCCACTCCAATGACACTCCAGGCCCATGGGTCATGCTGGGCAGACAGACAGCACTATTACCTTTACAAATATGCCCTCCTGAGTAATTATTTTACATAGTTCGCAGAATGACATCTGGCTTGTTCTCAGAACCACTGATACTATTTAATAAAGGTATGGATTGTTATACAACTGTATCTCCATTTCCTTGCGGACTGAAAGATTAGGCTCGATTCCTAACGACAGCTGTCTTCAGTTTGCAGTTAACACTGGGAGGCTACTGAAGGTCCAATAAGTACCTCTTTCAAAGGGGAAAAGAACGGTCTCCAGGTTGCATTCTCTCCCAGATCACTGCTGGTGCCTGATATGTCATGCAGGTCATATGGGGAGTGTGGAGATGAATCAAGTGCAAATTGGGGGATGGGAACAGGTAGCAGAAATGAAGTCCCTGAGTTGCAGCAGAGAGATGGTGTGCGGACTTGCTGCCCAAAATTCTGAGGATGTGGAACAACCAATCAGCATAAACAGTCAATCCAACATGACTGCTCAGGATTCAATGATCACAGCAAAAATCACCAGTACCAACTTCTATAACTTGCTGCTGTTGGATCTCCAGTCCTCAACCAGACCTTTCCCAGTCCTGCTAATTGAGATCACTAATAATGCCAGTGATTTAAACATTCTCCCACTAAACTACCACCATTCCCACCCTCCCCCAGCCCCGGTCCTTCTCCCACTGTAGATCGCTGACCAGAACAATGAAGGAGCTTCAATGTCAAAACCAGAATGGAAACTGAATTTGGAATGGGCTTACAAAATCCATACCTCTCGGGCTACATCCTGGAGCTGCAATAACCAAGCCAGTGAAACCACAAGGATCTATAAAAGGAGGGGTCATTACGTTAAAAAAGAGGTGCAGGAGCTCATTAGCATAACTTATTAGCATAACTTATTTGCATATGCCACACACCCTGACATCACCAGAAGTGTGTCAGAAGGCAACACCCACCGCTCAGACTCCACCCCAAAAATCTCCAGGTATTTCCCAATTCAGACCTGGCAAGCCAGCTTTACACTTTAACTAAAGACACTTTAGGTTTCCTTTGCTCTTGCAGGGAAGCTACCCTACAACAAGCATGAAAATACAGATCAAGTTAGTATGCTTTTGCTTTTTTCCATAGCACATCACCATATGTGCCCACTCCTGTTACTCCTGGACTGGCGTTCCTGCGCGTTCCTGCTCAAAATGACCCCTGTATAAAAGCATCAATCTTTATAATACAGTCTAAGTCAAAGCAAACTGGTACAAGATATTTTGTCAGCAAGTACTAGCAAATATGACACAGCAGACTGAAAGGTTAAGGCTGCCAGAGCAACTCAGGATTTCATGGTCTCTATGATATGGACAAATCATTACTGCTAGGATTTAGACTTACAGGAATAACAAGACCTTGTAAGGATAAGGGCTTAAGATGATCTGCTGCTGTAGCCTGATAGATCAGACTAGTTTTCAGATGGCAATTGGGGATTTTTCTCTTAATATGATAGCAGCTCCTGTTGATGCCATGGTTGACCTTGGAAATCAGGAAATGACCCAGGCAATTGGTATTGCTCATAGACACCTCCTCTCAGGTATAGGAGCCCAAGAAGCCCCTTGGTTTGCTGAGGGGCAGCACAAAATGAAAAGAAAAGGAAGATTTCTAGAACAGTGGAGAACGTCTCATGACAAATCCAGCATGGCCTGAGCATATTTTAAAGCCTACACCACAGTATTCCTCTGCCACCACTGTATCTGCACAGGACTCATCTGGGTGGTCAGGGGCCTACTGGGTTCTGGCCTACAACAAAAGGTCAACTGCTCTGACACGTGCTGCAATTGTTTTGCTCAACACTTTGCAGATAAAATTTCCTGCATCCATTTCGACTTGAGACTCTACATAAGCAGTGACACTCAATGAAATTAATGAACAGTAGGCTTAGAACAGATAAAAGGAAGTACTTCTTCACCCAAAGAGTAATTACCATGGGGAAATCACTGCTGCAGAAAGTGGTGGCAGTTACATGCATTGACTGCTTCAAGAGAAGATTGGATAAAAATATGGAGCGGAGCAGAGGTCCATCAGTGGCCATTAGTCATAACGTACAGATGGAATACTGTGTCTTGGTGCCTGGGGGCAACTGTGGGAGGACTTCTGGAGTTCTGGCTCCACTGGTGGACCTCCTAATGGTACCTGGGTTTTGGTCACTGTGTGACACAGAATGTTGGAATGGATGGGCCATTGGCCTGATCCAACACGGCTTCTCTATGTTCTTATGTACTTAAGACTGGATGGTCCCATGGAGCTGCCTTGTGTGGCATACCTTTCAGCTTCTTCAGTCTGAGGCTGTGGACAGGATTCTTGGAACCTTGAGACCTACCACCTGCTTGTACAGTCCTTGTCCCTCCTGACTGCTTAAATCTGCCGGGGCGGGGGCATTTGGCAGACTCAGTCCAGAAGACAGTAAATACCTCCCTGACAGAAGGGGTGATAGCCCCTGCTTGAATCAGGAAGTGGCATGTCCACTACTTAGGACATCTACTCTGGACCCAGCGTCAAATGTACCATTCTTGAGCAAGGTGATCGAACAAGTGATGACTGAATTTTCTAACAGCCCTACAGATTCCAAGCACCATCCAAGTCATGACTGGCTTAGAGGAAAGGAGGAAAAATCAGATGCCAATCACTGGTGAGCAGGAAGAGTTTGGACTGAAAGCATGTAAAGCCCTGTACAGAGGGAAGGTATTCACTCCATGAAACTAAGCAGTATTGAGGCTGTTGGAGGAAGAAGCTGATCCCTCACCCCAGGGTGGTGGCAACTCCTCTACTGGGATCAGGTATAGACACAGTAATAGGATCCATTAGGGAGCCTTGTTGTTATCCAGCTGGCTTCTTTCTGTGTGAGGTTTGCCCTTTACAGCTGTAGTGTCCCTGTATTAATTCTGCCCCAATTTTACAACTGTTCCCATATTTACTTAACTATTAAAGTATTTAATAAACTGTTTCTCTGAGGCATTCTGCCTGAGTCCTTCATGCCTCAAATTCAGCCATATATCAAGGCACACCCTGACTGAAAAGGGAGTTGCCTGGAGGGTCACTCAACCAACCTACTTACCTTTTATTTGCCCCTCCATCTTCAGTTTTTTTCTTATTTATTTACTTAATTTACTTCACCTTTTTTCCACAACAGGGACTCAGAGCACCTTACCTTATCCTTCTCTCCGCCATTTTATTTTCAGAACAACCCTGGGAGCAGGAGAGGATTGGGAGTGAAAGGGTCCCTCACTCCCATGTGCCCTGGCCTGTCCCCAAAAGAGGGGAGAGAAAGTGGAAACCTGTCTGACCCTGACCCTCCGGGGGGGGGGGGGGCAGAAGATGCAGCCTGCCTAATTGGCTAATAATTGAGAGCCAGTTTGGTGTAGTGGTTAAGTGCACGGACTCTAATCTGGGAGAACTGGGTTCAATTCCCCACTCCTCCACTTGCACCTGCTGGATGACCTTGGGCAAGCCATAGCTCTGTACCAGCTGTTCCCTCAAGGACAATTGTCTCAGAGCTCTCTCAGCTCCACCTACCTCACAGGGTGTCTGTTGTGGGGAGGGGAAGGGAAAGTAGTTTGTAAGCCGCTCTGATACTCCAAGTGAGTGAAGGGCGGGATATAAATCCAATCTCTTCTCTTCTTCTTCTTCTCTAATAGTGCTTTTCTCACCTCAGGGAGATCTTGGGTGGGCTAGGCACTGCTTCCCTCATCTCAGGCAGGCTGAGCACTGCCTCCCTCACCTCACATAGGGCTCAGCTGGGTGCTTCCCTCTGCACTGATTCACCATGCACAGGGCTCAGCCAGCCTGCCATTATCGATTGCCTTGCCTTGCATTCCTCATGTTTGGTCCAGCCAGGCCAGGTGCCACCCCCTGCATTGCCTTCCCTTCCATGAGACTCAGTTGGGCAGGATGTTTGAGGGCCTGTGGCTCAGTGGCAGAGCATCTGCTTGCCATGCAGAAGGTCCCGGGTTCAATCCCCAGCATCTCCAGTTAAAAGGATTAGGTAGGAGGTGATGTGGAAGACCTCAGCCTGAGACCCTGGACAGCCACTGCCAGTCTGAGTAGACAATACTGACTTTGATGGACCAAGGGTCCTATTCAGTATAAGGCAGCTTCATGTGTTCATGTGTCCATGTGCTGCCGTCTGCCTTGTCTCATGCGGGGCTTAGTCAGGTGCCACTTGCAGCCTTGCTTGGGGCTCAGCCAGGCACCACCTTCTGCCTCGCCTTGTGCGGAGCTTGGCCAGGGTGCACCGTCGGCCTTGTCTTGTGCAGGAAATGGTTGGGGGCTATCATCTGCCTTGCATGGCACTCAGTTATGCAAGATACTGCCATCTGCCTTGCTTCATCTTGCACAGGAGTCAGCTGAGCCAGGTGCCACTGTCTGCCTCACCTTGCTTTATACAGGGTTTGGCCGGGCTGGGTGCCAGTGTTTGCCTCATTTTGTGGGTCATCCAGTGAATTTCCAGGGTGGAACAGGGATTTGAGGTCCTAGCAGCCAGACCTAGGTGAGTCGTGCAAGGTGATATCAACTCGTTTAATGGTCCCTGCAAGGACGGGCCCCAAAGAGTCCTCCTTCAGAGGCAAAACAGTCCTGAAAAGGGCCATACCCCTTGCCATGCCCTTTCCTGATAGATATGAAGCCTGTTGTGGTTGCCGAGCAACAGCAACTGAGGGCAAATATTTTTTAAAGTTTACAGGTGCTCCTTTTATCATTTGGGGAAGATTTCAGATTTTTCTGCCAACCAGGGGCATTGTTCAGATTTGTAAAAAGATCTGTCTTATCTGTTCATGGATTCAATCTCTGGATTTACATATCCTTGGATTTGGTCAACTTGGTTATAATATACAGTCTATTGGGTGGTGTGATTAATAACTATTCACTGATCAAGATCGATGTATCATATTGATTTACTGGATAAAAGGAAAAAAATATAGATAACAGGGACTCAACAAGGTATGATTAGTCAACTGACTGGTAACCCATCCCTGTAATAATCATCCCATGTTCTGCTCCCAGGGAACACAGGCTGTGGCAAATAAAATGCAAGTCTGTGATCAGGCAGATAAAAAGGGAATATGAGGAGCATATCGCAAAAAAACATAAAGACCAACAATAACACTTTCTTCAAATACATTAGAAGTAGGAAGCCAGCCAGGGAAGCAGTGGGGCCCTTGGACGACCAAGGGGTAAAAGGTGTACAGAAGGATGATTGGGAAATGGCTGAGAAGCTGAATGCATTTTTTGCCTCTGTCTTCACTGTGGAAGATGAGAAGTGCTTGCCCACTCCTGAACCACTGATTTTGGGAGGGGTGTTGAAGGACCTGAGTCAGATTGAGGTGATGAGAGAGGAGGTCCTTCGACTGATAGAGAACTTAAAAACTAATAAATCACCAGGCCCGGATGGCATACATCTGAGAGTTCTGAAAGAACTCATATGTGAACTTGTGGATCTCCTGACAAAAATATGTAATCTTTCCTTAAAATCTGCCTCCATTCCTGAGGACTGGAAAGTAGCAAATGTCACTCCCATCTTTAAAAAGGGTTCTAGAGGAGATCCGGGAAATTACAGGCCAGTCAGTCTGATGTCGATACCGGGTAAGTTGGTGGAAACTGTTATTAAGGAAAAAATTAGTAGGCACTTTGATGAACAAAATCTATTGAGGAAGACTCAGCATGGGTTCTGTAAGGGAAGATCTTGTCTCACTAACCTGTTAGTGTTCTTTGAGGGAGTAAACAAACATGTGGACAAGGGGGACCCAATAGATGTTGTTTACCTTGACTTCCAAAAAGCTTTTGATAAAGTTCCTCATCATATGCTCCTAAGTAAGCTCAACAGTCATGGGATAAAAGGACAAGTCCTTCTGTGGATCAAAAACTGGCTAATTAAAAGGAAACAGAGAGTGAGTATAAATGGGCTATTTTCTCAGTGGAAGGAGGTAAGCAGTGGGGTACTGCAGGGATCAGTACTCGGTCCGATGCTTTTTAACTTGTTTATTAATGATTTGGAGTTGGGAGTAAGCAGTGAAGTGGCTAAATTTACAGATGACATGAAGTTGTTCAGGGTGGTGAGAACCAGGGTGGATTGTGAGGCACTCCAAAGGGATCTGTCGAGGATGGGCGAGTGGGCATCAATGTGGCAAATGGGGTTCAGTGTGGCCAAGTGCAAAGTGATGCACATTGGAGCCAAAAATCCTAACTATAAATACACGTTGATGGGGTCCAAACTGGCAGAGACTAACCAAGAGAGAGATCTTGAAGTCGTAGTAGATAACTCAATGAAAATGTCGAGACAGTGTGCGACTGCAATGAAAAAGACCAACGCTATGCTGGGGGTTATTAGGAAGGGAATTGAAAACAAATCAGCCAGTATCATAATACCCCTGTATAAATCGATGGTACAACCTCATTTGGAGTCCTGTGTACAGTTCTGGTCGCCACACCTCAAAAAAGATATTATAGCATTGGAAAAAGTGCAGAAAAGGGCAACTAGAATGATAAAAGGGTTGGAACACTTTCCCTATGAAAAAAGGTTGAAGTGCTTGGCTCTTTAGCTTGGAGAAATGACGGCTGAGGGGTGACATGATCCCTTTCTCACAATACAAGAACTCATGGGCACTCCATGAAATTGCTGAGCAGTCGAGTTAGAACAGATATAAGGAAGTACTTTTTCACCCAAAGAGTGATTAACATGTGGAATTCACTGCCACAGGAGGTGGTGGCGGCAACAAGCATGGACAGCTTCAAAAGGGAATTAGATAAACATATGGAGCAGAGGTCCATCAGTGGCTATTAGCCACAAGGTATAGATAGGAACTCTCAGTCTGGGGCAAGTGATGCTCTGTATTCTTGATGCTTTGGGGGGGGGGGGCAACAGTGGGAGGGCTTCTAGCATCCTGGCCCCACTGCTGGACCTCCTGAGGGCACCTAGTGTTTTTGGACACTATATGACAAGAGTGTTGGACTGGATGGGCCACTGGCCTGATCCAACACTGGCTTCTCTTATGTTCTTATGTTAGTACATCCTTAATTCTTTTAAAAGTGCCAAGTAACAAATAATATGAGAAACAGGATTCTAGGAAAGTTGCCCAAAGTTTATGCCACACATTTCCAGTCCTTGGTCTGTACTCTCAATCATCAATGCAAACTACAATTTCTTCTTTAAAGACAGAATAAAATCCACCTCTCTTTATTCATCTTAACTACTCTGAATACAACAGAAAGATAAAAGATATTACAGGTTCACTGAATGAACACATTAAACTGCTATATCCATGCTTTTTCATTCCAGCTCTTCACTTAAATTAATTCATGTATAACTCATCTCACTGGTTGGAGGACTTTATCCCAAGAAACACTTTTTAGGGGGTGGGGTTTGTGGAAGTATGAAAGAAATCCTCCACACCAAGCCTCTGTACATTAACTGTCTCATAAGGGGTGATAGATCCTTCTATAAAAATCATACAATGTTCAGGAACAGGTTGTGCCAAAAGAAACCTGTCCCCAGACATCAATTATAGAGAACAAATTTTTAACAGATGCAAACTCTCCAATAACTGAAAGTATCTTTAAAAAATTAGAATTTGAAGCAGGGGGTAATACTTCTTAGACTACGTTAAAGTGTTTTTCTTTCAGGAGAAACTACCTTAACTTCTCCACTGTTCATACATTTTGTATAAATGAGTATGTGACCCATAACATGGTTTTTGAAAAAGTTATACCAGTTCATTAACTTTAGTGTTAAGAGTTGACTAATGTGTGATTCAGTAAACGCAAAGAGCATATTCATAATCTGAAACAGATCACATTCTGTGCTAAGAATTAAGAAAGCAAAAAGATGTACAGTATTTTTTGCTCCATAAGACGCACATGACCATAAGATGCACCTAGCTCCGCTCGGTGCCGTGGCTTGGGAAAGTTGAGGGGGGTTTAAGACGTACACACTTCCCCCACACACACTTTTCTGGGGAGAAAAAGTGAGTCTTATGGAGCAAAAAATACGGTAATCCTTGTTAAAAAATTTTTGGAAGAGTAAAAACACAAGAAGGTTAGAGAAAAAACACAGCTACATTCTTTTTAAAAGAACATGCTACACATAAGTTTGTCCATAATTTATGTATCATATATATCAAATACTGATATATCATATACATCAGCATTAGGTTTTATATACATATAAACATAGACATACACATCTATATATCTAATAGCCAACTGGCCCACCCCCGTGCGGATACCTAAATCTGCGCGGGGGGGGGGGGCACTTGGAGGGCAGAGGGGGGGTTCTGCAGGTGGGGGGTGACCCCCCCGCTTGCAGAAAAATCCCAAAACTTTAAAAAACTTTTTGGGGGATATTTAAATCCCCCGAAAAGTAAAAGAGCGTCCCCTGCGCATGCGCAGGAAACGCTCTATGAACGGCCGCGGCCGGGGGGGGGAAGGGGGCGAGCGGCAGGCCGGCAAGGCCCACCAGGACTCTTTGGGGGGGGAGAGGGCGAGCGGCAGGCGCGGCGAGGCCGGGGCTCCGGGGCGGCCTCCGCGTCGTGACAGCCGGGTGGCAACGGCAGCGGCGCTGCTACAACTTCCTCCCAGGATCTCCGGAGGCAGCGGGCGGGGGAGCGAGCGGGGGAGCGCGCCCGGCTGACGGCAGGTGTGGAGGGCAGCAGGGCAGGAGAAGGCCAGGACCCGGCGGCAGCAGCCTCCAAGAGGGAGATCAGGGGAAAGAAAACTTCGTGACAGGCACCGAGCTGGACAGGCCGTTGGAGGGGCCCTACATGGCAGGAGCGGCGCAAGGCCTCCGCCCCTCCACCTTTCGGCTCTCAGAGGCTCCGGGCGGGTAGCCGCTGGGGTTCCCTTCGTCTGTCTGCCGCCATGCCAGGGCCGAATCCCAGTGCGACGAGCGTGGGCGCCTCGGGTCGCTCCCCCAGCAAAGCAGTCGCCCCGAGGGCCGCGGGCTCCACCGTCTGGCAGAGAAAAAATTCTCTTTGTGGGGGGGGGAGGGGGCGAGCGGCGGGCCCGCTGGGACTCTTTGTGGGGGGGGAGGGGGCGAGCTGCGTGGCTGCTGCAGAAATTTGTCTGCTCTGGAGCTGTCCTTCCTGAGCTGAGACAAAAATATGCACTCCAGAGGCTAACTCAGCTGAGAGGGAACAGTGCTCTGGAGCCATTCTTCCTGAGCTAAGGCAAAAACGTATGAGCCGGAGGCTAAAGAACTGTGAACTAGCTCACACTATAATAGCTTAGAGGTGACACTGCTCTGGAGCCATCCTTCCTGATCTAAGGCAAAAATGTGTGAGCCGGCAGCTGTGGTGGGGTGGGAAGGGAGAAGTGGCAGGCCGAGCACCTCTTGGCCGCTCAGGCCCACCGCAGTAGCGGGGGGGGGTGCTTCCTCCACTGGTGGAACTCCTTCTCCCCCCCCCGCGAGTATTGCGGGTCCCCCCCTTGTAATCTATCTAATGCTGAACCTGGACCTGGTGTTATGGATTGAAAAACCTGCACACTAGGACCAGGTACAGGCTGGGGGTATGTTTGTCCAAATGTGGGTTGGCCTCCAGGTTTGCACAGAAATAAACAAAAAGAAAAAAAGATAATTGAAATTTTAAAAACCTTCTCGAAAGTTAATGCACCACCAAGAAAAAAAAACAAGACCCCAGAAGACGGATCTTGGCCACCATTTTGAAGGTTGCTTAATCGTCAACACCAACAGGAAAGTCTGGAAGGCACTGCTGCTGGGGGTGTCAAGAGGATAGTAGAGGTGAAAGTGTGGAGGTTGCAGGGAGGACAGGTGAGTCAGGTGGGTAGAAGCAGTGGCAGCAGCAATACAGGTGAGCAAGTTGTGGGCACAGCAGCAAGCAGAAAAGGAAGAAGGAAGGAAGAGGCAGTGGGGAGAGCAAGAGAGGTGTGAAGTCAGGTGACCCCAAGGGGAGGAGGAAGAGGAAGCAGGGGATAACAGATGGGGAGGTCTAAAAGGGAGGGAAAGTGCTGGCAGGAAAGCTGAAGTGAAAGAAGCTGGAGGAGGGGCAAAAAGTACTAGGTTGCAGAAGAAACAAGATAAAACGATGGGATTCCACCCGTGAGTCTCACATTTTCCACTTTAAAAAACATTTTATTTGAAAAGAAAATTGTATACTCTGTTCCATTCATAACAAAGCTTCATGCCACATTAGATCCTGTACATCTTCCTTTTTCTGTAATGCTGTAAGCCTAAAGTATATAGCATTCCTTAATTTTATCTTTAAAAAATCATATTTAAATGATCTTCAATTTCAGCATTTTTGCCAATATCAGTCTAGCAGCAGTAATAGCAATACTTGGACTTAGGGTGCTGAATAGCAGAGAATTAGATCCAAAGGTTGCTGAATAGCAGGAAAGTAACAAGTTGAATCAGAATTGTCCCTTGGACACACTATTGATTCTCACATCCAGTCAACAAAGAATGGTGTTGCCCTTATATTGTGTTTCCAAAGCAAACAGAATGGAGAAAATGTGTTTTCAAAGGATTACAGGAATGATGGTGATGATGTCATCCTACTGAAACATGTGAACAAACAAAACAAGCAAGTATCAACAAATCCACACAATCTACAGAGACGCTAATATACAGTCATAGAAAACTAGACAATACATTAATAAAATTAAATTATTTGGATGTTAATATAATAATAAAAGTCATCTGAATAAAACCAGAACACATTTGAGTCAAAGTACTAAGTGGGTGTAATGGTTGTAATTCCAAGACACTTCTTATCTCCAGTTCCATATTCACTACATTTTAAAGCTTTTCTGATTGATATGACACAACCACAGATTAAAAAGGCTAATATGCATGGATAATAGTGACTACTTTTGTGACTATGAAGTTAAACAAAAGCAGGAAATGTGCTCTCCAAGGGAAAAGATGTTTGTTTTCTCGGGTTAAGGCCACTTTTTACATCCCTCCCCCCACAAACCTGACTCTCTAATAGCTGTACTCAGTCTCTCCATTATGTAACAGTTCTTTAGGAAACCACCAGCTACCCTGACAACTGGGCTGCTTTGCCAGAGTGCCTTTGTCTAAATCCTAAAGCAGTACTTGGATATGCATTGAGCCCAGTGACTGTGTGTGATCTGAATGCCAATTAACTGTGCTTTCCCTGTTGTCTGTGTCATCTGACAAGCCAAAAACTAAAAGGTCTATTTGAGGTCAAACAACTGTCTGGACTGTTTTCACCAGCTTAAAAGACAAGGAAACAAAGCCAACACTGCTTCCTCTTTCTTAAAAAAATGATAGTTAAGAAAGGTACCAATATTCTTTAATGTTATTTACAGCAAGAAAAATTACTCCATGATTTGCTTGTATTTGGTCCCACAGGACTCTTCCAGTCTATTTTTAAAAAACATGAATGTTACCCATTGCACAGCATCTGCACTAGCCTCAATCCATTACTAGTGATGTCATAGCTTTCCTATAAAGAGCTATATTAACATTCTAATAAAAATTCCTAAAATGCACAAGTGTAGACTTGCAGTTTTTAGAACATTTTTTAAAATCAGGCTTCAAAACGGCTCCAGTGATGCAGTGAAACACAAGAGGGATTTAGTGCAGTGAACAATATCAAAAAGTATTTAAATATTAGAGTGTTTTAAAAGTCCATAAAATGACTCAAACTAATACTCCCAGGAAGGAAGGGAAGGAATTCTGCCTTACTTCACCAGTATCTCATGGATATCCATTGCACTCATGCAGGCACAACAGAAATTGCTCATCCCTCTGCAGCTCTTATGAGCTGCACTGGGGGGGGGGGGGGGGAGAGACATATAACATAGGGAGGGATTGAGAAAATGCAGATTGTGAAAACCTCAATGTCAAGAGATCAGACAAATGTGTCATGTGATTTAACTATTATTATTATTATTATTATTATTATTATTATTATTATTATTATTATTATTATTATTATTATTATTATTATTATTAATTTCTAGACTGCCCTCCCCTTTAAAATGGGGCTCAGGGCAGTGGACAACAATGAAAACAACATTTATACCTTAAATTCATAGTTTATGATTTCTTGATTGTTTGTAAGTTGTATACCACATTGGTTTTTTTAAAAGCAGTATGTTTACCATGCTTTTTTTAATCATTCACTTCTGCTTTACTGATTCTAGTTTTCAAATGCAGTTCTTTTCTAATTTTTGTGAGGCATTTTATGCCGCTGTTGATTCTGATTTTTTTAGTTTTGTACTGTAATAATTTTATTTCTAAAGAACGTGAGTGCATTTTATAAAAGGAACACAAAAGATACATCTACCGAATATAATAGACACACGAATAATTTAAATAAATAAACAATTCTCCCATGTTGACATGGCTTTAACCCAGAGTATAAATTCAGGTGTGTAGCCATGTTGGTCTGAAACAACAGAACAAAGTCTGAGTCCAATGAAACCTTTAAGGCCAACAAAAGTTTAATTCTGGGTGTAACCTTTCATATGCACGCACACTTCTGAAGTGTGTATGCACACAAAAGCTTATACCCAGAATTAAACTTTGTTGCTTTTAAAGGTGCCCCTGTACTCAAACTTTGTTCCAGAGTGTAAGTGTTAGCTAAACTCCATATGGTTAGAATAGTACAGTAAGATAGTAAGTCTGGCATGGAACCTCTTTTTGAAGTTAAATCAGTTTAGGCAACATACAGAAGTAGGGATATGCAACATCAGCTACTGCTGACTCCATAAAATATCTGATATGTCCAGTATTAGACTGGATTGGCAATATCTGATTTAGTGAGCAGCACAATATTTCTCGATTTCAGTATTTTCATTCACAATAGTATCAGGAATCATATTAGGAGGCTGATGTTCTGCAGCCTGCTTGCAGTTTGTTTGGGATTTTTCCTGGTTCCCTAGGAAACGGGAGTGGGGGAGATAGCTGTCTTAGGCCAACCTGATCCCAGGGAGGGATCAGGAGTGAGCTGCCCATGGCCAATAAGGCAGTGCCCCATGGGGTCTAGAAAAGAATATAAAGAAAGGGGTCTAGAAAGGGGTCTAGAAAAGAATATAAAGTCTGACTGGTTGACATCTGGAGCAGTTTTCTGAACACTTTTCCTGAATGTGGCCTGCTAGGCAAAGCTTAGAGATTGGAGGCCATGTTCTGGATCTGGACTCTTGTTCTTTAGACCTGTGTTTTGTGGACCCTTGCCTGCCCTGGAAAAAGCTTGATTTATTTTGGCTTTTATTAGATTTTTAAATTTCTTGTTTCCTTTTTCTCTGGTTGGGAGGTGTAGATAGGAAGGGAACTGGATGGGGATGGGGCAAGGGAGATCTAGGGGTCTTTGTTTTTATTTGCCTTATTAATTTGCTGTGTTTGGGGAGGCTAATTTTTCAATTTTTTCCCTGAGTCTTTTGCCATTCATTTTGCTGGGGTTTTACATTTTAGACTGTAAGGCTCTCCTTCACTTCGGCTAGGTTGGTTCTCTTGGGGGGGATTTAATTAAAATCAAATTAGTTTTAAACAAAAAGCAAAGCAAATAATTAAAGTTCCCATTTTTTAAAAAGTTCAGTTTTTAAAGATATCAGGGGGCTCTGAAGTGGGATGGGACATGGGAAGGCTCAGCAGAAAAGCAGATAGGCCAGAGGAAGGGGAAGGCTGCGGGTTTTCCCTGCAAGCTGTGCAGAGCAGCACCCAGACTTTGTCTGAGCTACAGTGAAAAAGAGTCCTCATAAGGGCCTTTTTCCAGAGGCTGCTACTGTTCTGCTGCCCGCACAGCCACCTTCAGAGACGGATGCTGGCACTGAGCTTGCTGCTCATGCCACCCCTCCTGTTGTTTTGAGTTTCATTGTGACTCAGTAGTAACAGGAGGAACTGCAAGAGCTGTCTTGTGGGGTGAGCTCTGGGGAAGAATCAATGAAGTTTAGAGCTCACCCCAGGGATAGAGGGGCTGTTAAAAGAAATGGAAGAGGAGCCTGGTGTTGATGTCGCTTGTCCAGATCCTTGGCAGCCCAGCAGGCCTTCGGTGGTGGCGCAAGAGAAGAAGCAGAAGTTTAAGGAAGAGATAAAACAGGTGGTGCCATCTCAACAACTCCCTCGGGTATCTCTTCCTGCTGGCACCCACCCTGCTGTTTTTGCCCAGAGACCTTCTTTGCTTATTTTAGTGCTCAAAGCTGCAAGACTGTGTAAATGCCTCACAAAACTAAGCTGTCTGGAATTTCTTCCAGAAAATGGAGGTTCCTTGTGTTGCACGGTGCAAGGTGTATAGGGCTAAGTCATGGGAGAGATATTTGCCATCTCAACATGATACAGTTCCAACTAAGGAATCACCACCAGGTAGTGCTTCTTCAGGGGGAGAAAGGTATTGGTAGAGTGGCTGTATGGCCACCAGCCAGCAAAGAGGGGAGTCACTTCAGTACTCCATCTGGCTCTCTGTCCTCCACATCTCAAGTAGGCAAGGGACACTAAACAACTCTGACGCAAATGTTTGGTGCTAGCAAAAGATGCTAGCAAGGCGGGCAGCAGAAGCAGGCAGTACAGAGAGTCATATGCCTGCCTTGTGAGATGATCACTCTAGATAGCAATCTGTTCTCCCTAGCAGAGGGCCTGGAGTTCAGTAGGCTGCTTCAGTTTGTGTTTCCACGGAAAATTGGAATTCACTGCCAGTGGCCTCTGGCCACAAGAATAAACAGATTCATCAAGGATAAGTCTATCAGTGGCTACTAGCCATGGTGATTGAAGAAAACCTTCACATTCAGAGACACTAAACCTCTGTATCCCAGAGCCAGGAGGCAACATCAGGGGGAGGCCTTTGCCTCTATACCCTGTTGCTGACCCTCCAGAAGAATTGGTTGGCCATTGTATGAGAAAGGATGCTGGACCAGACAGACCACTGGTCTGATCCAGCAGGGCTCCTCCTACATTTGTATGCAATCCCATCTTGCACAATGCACAGTAAGGCCTTGGTGATGCTGCTTTATTGGATTGCCAGGGAGTCTGTGAAGGCACAGTTGTACTAAACTGTGAGGACGACAGGGCACTTCACAACAGACCTCTGGACTAGCAACAAGTCACAATGTTCATTACCTTTTGCTGACTGTGCTCCGGTGGCAACCTGAGAAGGCTGTGGGTGGGTAGCAGAGAAGTGATACAGAGGGTGAAAGGAACCAGTGGGTTGGCCATCAGCAGGCTTTGTTGCACACGCAAATCATGGATGCAGATCACATGTCAGCCAAACTTTCTTGCACCATCCAGCAGAACTCAAGAGAACTGGGTAAGCAGGGGTTTCATGGTGACTGATGGTGGTTCCAATGTTTAGGCAGAGTTGGGCATTGTAGACCTGGAGGCCAGTGATTGCACAGCCCACCTCCTTCACTGGGTGGATGTTCTCAGCTTAAGTTCCTAATAGAAGCCCAGCTGATACACACCAACCTGTGAACGTTGTGGTTTTCCGCAGACCTGCCAGAAGACCATGGATCACTTTTCACACAGTGTGAAGGCCAACCATCTCCTGCATGAGAAACAGACACTGGTCAGCATGTTAGAGCACTGCCGATGAATGATGTGGGCCACCCAATGGAACTTCACATAAGCCATGCTCAAGCATCTGCCCAAGGTAGCCTTGGTGGTCAACATCAGGCAGTGAAGAAACCATTCAGCAGTGACTAGTGGCTGAATCTCTCACAGACAGTGTTTGTCTTGAAGCACTTCAGAGTCTTCACCAAGGCACTCAGCTGTGACACACCCAGCCTGGGTCAGGCTGATCCAGGTGCTCAAGGGAAGTTATCTTCAGTTTGTGATCCAGGTCAGGCTGGCACCTAGCTTTTTCCAGTGGTGACAAACCTGGTGAAGAGAGTGCAAAGAGGCATCGAGGCCTGGCTAGAACCACTTAGATTGAATAAGATCTACATATTGGCAACCACATGTATCCCTCATTTACAGGGCAGTGTCTCCCTGTGTGCCAGTGCTCTCAATGGTGATCAGCTCTCCCACTATTTAAAAGACCTAGGTTCAAACACTCATTGCTGCCGTCTTCCACAAAAGTCCAGAACGAAAGGACAGAAACTACCCCCTACACCTCCCCAATGTTCTCCGTGTGCTCTCTTTTCACTCTGCTGTGCTTTTATAAGTAGTTACTGCAATGTCTCATTATTGGCAGAACTTCCTATAAAAAACCAAGAAATCATCCCTTCTTTCACTTTCCCTCTCTTTCTCCCAAATTCTCTGTGGCCTATAGAGAAATTGGGGAAAAGGAGGGGTGTTTTCTCTTCACTGCATTGTCTAACTACAATTCACAGGGAACTCAGAGAAGGAAGCAAATGATAGGCCTCATCTTCATCACATGGAGGCTAGGTTCAGGTTGGAAAACAGATGTCAGTGATGAATGGGAAAGTAGGGGAAGAAAATTAGAAAGGTGTGCTTGAGAAATGGCTGCAATTCTCTAGCCCTCCCCAAACATCAAACTTGACAAGTCTTTGTCTAGTAGATATTAAGCTTCAAGGGCAAGATTTTCCTGCACATTTTGTCCAAACTTGAGAAAGGAAGATTTCTGTACTTAAATGGAAATGTATATGAGAATTTGCAGGACACATGAACTGGTGCAGTCCTAGCTAGTTTCATAGTTCCTTATGAACATGAAAAATTACATCTTACAATGAAATCATAGCTGCAGTACTAATTAATCTCACCTAGAAGTAAATCCTATTGAATAAAATGAAATTTACTTCTGAGCAGGGATGCATTGTAAGCACAGTTAAATATAACAGAAACAAAGAACTGGTATAAGAAATACTGAAAAGCAGAAAAGTCTATTTTTAATTTGCTGCTCAGTCATTAGAAAGGTGCCCCATAACGACCATATGCTACTCAAATATGTTATCACACCTACCATTTCATCATATGTCTCCCAAGAAATTAATTAGTTCTAACTTCTTCAACTTTGACAAAAATGTCTGCAGTAAGTCATATTACTAGCTGTTACAAACATTTCAAAATTTCAAAGCTTTTCCAGCTTTTATTTAACCTTTTAATTATTATAATTTAGCAGCATTTAAAAAGCAGATGTCCTTTCCTTTATCTACTTCTGAAGTATGACATTTACATTTCTCAGAAATAAAAGCCACATTGTTTTACACATTCACGATATAATTCACCAACATTTAAAGCAGTATACATCTTACCTAAAATGTAACTAACACAAAACAATGATGCTAAGTGAGAATAAAGCGCTTAACTCACTTTTCAGGGCCACGTTTATATTTATACCAACACAAAAGGACCATTACACTACAACCACAGAAAGGCATTTTTCAACATTTTCACTCGGGCCATTCTTGCATGGGTTATCTGCCCCAAATTCAATGTTTTTCCTGCTTTCCAACAACATTGTGGAGCATTTGTGCTCCTCCAGGGGTTTCCCTGGCTTTTTCCCAATCTTTCGCAAACCTTCCGGGTAGCTGCTGTGTGGGTGGGAAAATTCAAATTTTCCTGCCACGTGGCAGCCATTTTTCCTGACCCTGTTCTTTGTAGTAGCCATTCTGCACCCACCCACCACTATTTACTATATCGATATAGTGTTATAATAACAGGTACAGCAGGTTCTCTGAATTCTCAGCTTCCATTAAAAAAATAAATCTCTAGCCCCACTCCTTATGGAGATACAAGTGGAAAGGTATGTCTTTGCAACCAGAAGAGCCAGAGACTTACTTTTTAAAAAGTGAAAGCTGGGGATTCAGAGAATCTGCTATACCTATTGTTTCAATGGTCTATCAATAAGATATTCTAATGCTATTTAAAAAAAAGAAAAGAAAAAGCAAAAGCCCTGGTGGTTCAGGGCAGGGGGCACTCACTTCTGGAGGAATGGGGCAGGGAAAGTACAGGGAAATGGGAAGTCCCATTGCCACTGCACTTTATCTACAGCCACACCAGCAACAGGGAAACCATAAAATCTTATCCCTATGTGGAATCCAAGTCACTGCTTTTTAATAACCCATTTCTTACCCATTTATCTTTGTGTGCTTCATAGTATGCATCCTCAGCATTACTAGAAGTTCTCTATTAAACTTTTACACTCTTATCTCTTTCTTCCACAACGCTTTAAGTCTCTGCTCTGACCTATTTGACTTAAAGAACAAGAGATATACCTCTTTTTCAACGGTACCACTCCGCACATACATATATAACTGAATTGTCTTCCATGCAAAATAATTATCGAAAAAATACAGAAAATCAGCACATCAGGGAGGGCGTAAAAACCCTTCTCCCCCACATATTAGTTTTCTACATACGAGTAAATATATCAGAGTAGCAATCAATCATATAAGCACCCACAGCTTCTCTTTGGACACCACTTCTGTGGTGTCCCATTATTTCTGTTTGTGAGCCTCACTGTCTGCTGCCAAACTAAGGAGCTTGTGGTGTCTGATGTGGGAAGACTCATGACAGAACCAGAATCAAAAACACATACTCGATGGCTGCTCATAAATGGGTTTGAATCCTCACCTGCAACCAGGTTCCTTTTTGCCAAGCAAACACTCAGGTTAGAAACATGACCAATCTGACTGCTTCAACCACATGCCTATGCAGCTTATTTGGCAATGCTGACAGAATACCCAAGATCTTTCCCACACAGGCATTTAGGTCTTGGAGGGGTGGGCACATGCCTTTTGCTTGGCGAAATGAATACAGGGTAGCTACAAAAGAACACCCAGCTGCACACACAAGGAAAAAATGTATGCCACCTCCCCAATAATTCACTGGGGGAAAGTACCGACATGTCACAGAAGGCACCTCTCCCCTTTTGGTCAGCAACAACTGAATCAGCTGCAAATCAGAATGAAGAAGTCAAACTGGAATGCACACCTCATATACTCTGCTGGGCACAAAGGTGATAGAAACAGCATAGGACACTGGAATCTTCCAGCAGCCCCACAGTCAAAACTAGCCATTTATACCAGAACAGGGAGGACACAGTACAGTAGAAATCCACAGGGTTAGCATATCCCAGATTCCCTTTTCAGGCCTTGCATGGAGCTAACTAGTAGGCAGTCCCTGTATGAGCTCCTGGCACATCAAACACACTTACTTGGGATAGGCTATCCCACACATCAATCATTGTGGTCTGTGAGTCCCTCCACATCAGGGGTCATTTGGGGCTGGAGCGAGGCAGAGTGGTGGTCCGCCAGCCCAGGAGCGGGCACAAATGGTGGTGGCAGCAAGCCCGACCCCCAACTGGCCTGAGGAAGAAGTGAAGCGAGAAGGGGTTTCAAGTTTAAACCCCTTCTCTCAAGAGTCGTGACAGCAGTGACGGCTTTGCTTCCTCCGCAGGCCTGCTGGGAGTGGGGCTTGCCACCACCGCCATTTGTGCCCACTCCCAGGCTGGTGGAGCGCAAGCCTCCCTTTCCCTTCCCTAGCTGGCCTGCCAAGGCAGGAGGGTGGGCGGGGGGAGGAGTGAAGCAAGAAGGGGTTTAAACTTTAAACCCCTTCTCTCTAGAGTTGTGCTGGGAGTGGCAATCTTTCCATTGTATTCTATGGGGCCATAGAATACAATGGAAAGATCATGCCGCCACTGCTGGCGCAACTCTTGAGGAGGGGTTTAAACTTTAAACCCCTTCTCTCTTTGCTTCCCCAAAGATGCCCCCCCTTTTGCTTCCCCTTCTGAAACACTTCTGGTGATGCCAGGGGGCGTGGCATATGCTAATGAGTTATGCTAATTAATAGGTATGCTAATTAGCTCCTGCATCTTTTTCTACGAAATGACCCCTACTCCACATCTTTTTGTGGTGATTAGAGGGTGCATTAATACCACCTTTCCCTATTCATCTCAGCAATCTTTGTGTTTTATCCTTCCTCAACCCTTCCCCCATTATGTGGGGCTGCATAGATTGTAAGACACCACCAGCAATTTGGGGAATATGCTACTTGGCAGCCTTCCCCTCCCCCTTGCTACAGCACAACTGTCCAGGCAGTGGAAGCCTCCTCCAAATGTGCATCCCATGTTGAAGAGCACTGATGTCATAGGAAAAGGGTTTGGGAACCCATTCCCATCTACCAAACCCCAGTCAAACCCAGACACAGCTGCAAAACAATCCATTTATTTATTGAATGGCATCAGACAAAGAGTTCACAATCAAAAAGGATGAACAGAGCTGCCAATTTTCCAATTTCAGCAAATCTCCTGTTCCTTTGTAAGTGGCACTGACAGACAACAGAATCACAGACAGAGTTTTCCCTAGCACTGCATCTGACGGAGTGAGACAACTGTGGTGGTGGCTGGTGGTGCAGAAGCCAAACTAAATCAAAAGAGTTGACAACCCCACAGCACAGTGAACAGATGCAAACAGAATACTGAAGCTATTAGTTCTGTTGCAGGCTCAGCTGATAGTTATCACCGTAAAGTGAATGGAGTCCATCCTGGCCTTTACCGTTTGAGGGCTGCCTGTAAACAGCCAAAAGATGCACAAAGGCTTAAATGGTCATAGCGCTAAAACTTTGGAACTCCTTCCCCAGGTTCATCTCCCTCTATCATTGTCATCCACCAATGAGTGAAGACTTATTTTGTTTAGCATTCCCCCACTGATTGTTGTTGGCCCTCTGCCCTAGTTGCGTAATATGTATGTCTAAGGTTTATTGGATTGTTTAATTATTTTATACATACTTTATTTTAAATGCTGTTTTAATGTCTCAAGTATTTTAATGTTGAAATATTCACATCCTTGGGGACCCTATTTGGCAAGCCAGCATAGAAACGTTTTAAACAAACAAACAAACAAACAAGGACAGTAATGAGTAATGTTTCACAGTAATCAGCAAGTCCGTTCCACAACCCTTCATGTGATGTTTTTGCAATTCCGTCATCTCCCCCATCCTCCTTGGTGGTTCCCACAAGGTAGAATGCAACTACTGGGACAAAGGGTAGCCACTAAACCAATACTTACCTGCCCTTTACTGGAAGTAACACTGGAATTGTGTCTACATATCCTGCTAGGGCTGTACCATGGAACAAAGATCCTTCAAAGCAACAAGGTCCAAAACTGTTTGACCTACAGTATGATATATTACATTCCACTTACTGTGGAGAGGGGGTTAAACCAGCATGGTATAACATCGATAGCATGACGACACACTTCAGGTAGGTGGGGGCCACGATAAACTATTTGAAGTAGCCAAAATTTGAGGCTGGGGTATTCCCCTCTCTTGCTGAGCTATATTGGATGCATTATCTTTGTGTCCCTAGCTGGAAAAGTGGGTGCTTCCATTTTATGCTTGTGTCCTGAGATGGATTACCTGTACGGGTTCTCAGAAGAGTAGTTTAAACAGTGACACTTATTCTGTTCTTTGACTGTTTGCGCAAAATTCTCCCATTTCTATGAATATTGCCATTCTCCAAGATTCCCATCAATACAGTCCCCCCCCCTTGTGTTTTCTAAGTGTGCCTGGCAGGTTCAGGGACCCGTAGCCCCATGACCTGTGCATTATTATCCAAGTTATAGATGTCCTGGATGAAGCTGTACAGTACTTGAGAGTGCTGTGACTGGTTGCAGGCTTAATTTGTATCTTACATTGAAGTATGCCTTGGGAGGCTCCAGGCAGCTGCTTGAAATAAAACCATGATGTGACCGATATTATTGGCAAACAAGATATGAATCTGACCACTGTTGATAGGGTGTCATGGTCAGATCACTATGCTCTAAAGATCCGGCTTAAAGATCCGGCTAAGTGTCCCAGCCCCACCCCATCTAGATGGCGAGTGGATTTATGCTCTAATGGATCCAACTGGCTTCCAGAATGCTCTGCAGGATCCTATACCTCCCAGTGACTCACTGGATAAACTGTTGTAAATCACACTGAGCCCCACTGGGGGGAGGGCAGTACAGAAATCAAATAAATAAAGTCATCTATAAATATATTAATTCCTATTACTCATGTGTTATTGCTATTACTCACGTGTCAAGCACATAATACATGTGTAGTTCCAATAAAGAATTCATTCTCATATTTTCTAGATATCAAGAAGGCTTTTGATTGAGTCAGATGGCAGTTACCATTCCATACACTTGAGAAATTCACTATTCATGGAGATTTTTTTTAATTGTATTGGACAGTTTATTGTAATCCATATGATACTATAAAGTGATAACCAATTTTCACATTTTTGCCGCACTACAATGATATATGAGGCATGGGTATCCCCGTTCTGCCCTGCTATTAACCAGAACACTGATTTCCTGTTTGCATTTAGGGGACCTGGGGCTTGCAGCCTCTACTTTGGTTGTGCCTATTCAGACTGGCAGCAGCTCTCCAAGGTTTCAGGCAGAGGTCTTTCTCATCATGTACTGCCAAATCTTTTAAATGGAGATCCCAGGGATTGAACCTGGGGCCTTCTGCATACCAAGCAGATGTTCTATCACTGAGCCACAGCTGGATCCAAAGAACCATGAGAATTCCATATACAGAATGGATATTTCCTACCTTCCAATCTCTGATGTAGCCCATACCATAAAAATACTGCTCTTTGGGTCTGGAAACTCTTAAGAACTAACTATGTGGAATATGATCAGTGTCAGCAGTGGGAAGGGATATTTGTGAAAACTGCCCTCCTGCTACAGAAATTAACTTTTGATCCAACTGGAGGTTATATTTTTATTATAAGCAATGAAAGCGGACTTCTGTGATAAAATCTCATCTTCTGCTTTGTAAGACTGTAAGTGACCAGCATACCAATAACAGTTAGATTTCAGATGCAGTAATTGCTTTTGTAAAAAATACATAAATATATAAATGAAAGCATCCATATTAAGTCAAACTCCTCCTCCATAATGTCATCTCCTTTCTCTTTAATATGTTTTTTAAAACTACATTTGTGCTTCAAATATAAAGAGCAAGCAGAATTAATGTTTCCAAATCTTGATGAATGGGAAAGTAGTATACCTCACTTGGGTCTCAATGTTTTCTTTCCATAAAGGCTACCCTTTTTTTATTTAACAATTCTTTATAACAACTGTTTCTTTCCATTTTGTGTCTATCCAAGATACATCTTTGTTTTTCAACAATTCAGATAGTTTTACATGTAAATAAAGGTTTTAACTTTCTCTGTAAAATCACTACAAGTTGGAGTTTCTCCCACACACACTTTGGCAATTTTTTCTTGCAGCAGTGATAATATAAAGAATAGCAGTACAATACTTCTTACAATTCAACATAATTTAGCAACAATTCAAGTGATAACTCTACCCTACATTTAATACCTCTTGAAAGCATCATTTTGCCCATGCACCAACAATTTTGTGCCCTAGTACAATTCCACCACATGTGAATGTAATCAGTGTTCTCCTCCTCTTACATTAAAGTATAGATTTTTGCAAGTCTGGTCAGAGTAAGGTGCCACTGGTACAATGTCTTAATTGTATTCTCATATAAAATAAAGCTAATAGAAAAGGTTAAACCAACTGAAAACAGTTGCATGACCTGAGAGCTCAACCCGTGTCCTAAAACCTTACTCCAGTTTAAAAAACAATTGGCCTGAACTCCAAATGAGAATGCATATTATTTTATAAAAATTTGAAACAAGAAGTAATTCACAAGGATTCAAATCTCTATCTAGTTCATGCTTCCTTAGGCTTGCGGTTATTAAGCTCTTAATTTGATACATCTGAAAACCTGGTATGCCCCCATTACTAAATTCAGATACCACAGTATAGGGTATCATTTCTTTGTTTTTTAACTAAGTCACAATATCTGTCTAAACCAACTTGTTCCCAGTGCTTACAATCCAGATCACTCCATCCTGCCTTAGAAGCCAATTCCCTTACTGCAGTATTAAGAGGTGAAAACCTTGGTGACAGCTTGTTACCATATTTATCCCATACTTCTAATACAGAATCTATATGACAACTATTACCTTTATAAAAAATGTTCTCATCTTCATAGCATAATCCAGCTTCTTAATGGCATCTTAACATAAAATTGCTCTAACACAGGGGTGGGCAAATTGCGGCCCGGGGGCCACATGCGGCCCACCACAGAGTTTTTTGCGGCCCACCAAGAAGATTTCAGGACTTCAAGAAAACTGAGCCTAAATTCAATTTGCTCTCTTGTCCCATCACTGCTGATATTGATACAGCACCTGAGGAGCTGCAGCTTGAACTTATTGACATGCAGTCAGATCACACTGTGAAAGAAATGTTTAATGCTGTGACATTAGTTGACTTTTACAAATCTTTGTCTGCTGAAAAAATTTCCATGTATGAAGAAATTTGCTGGGAAAATGTTCTCTATATTTGGGTCTACATATATTCGTGAGCAAAGTTTTTCTTGCGTGAAGATCAACAAGAGTAAATATAGATGCTCTTTGACAGACATTAACTTGCAGGCTGTGATGAGAATCTCAACAAGCAATCTCACTCCTGATTTCAAAAAAATTGTAGAAAAGTGTGATAGGCTACATTCGTCTCATTAAACGGATTCTAAAATTAAATGTGCTTGCAGCTATAGACGATATGAAATTAGCACAATAAACAAATTGAATAAAACTACCACTATTTTATTTAATTTATATTTATTGATTTTTATGATACAATGTATACCTTTTCTGAAATGCAAAGTTAACTAAAGAATGCAATCATTTTAAAAGGTGTGGCCCTCTGCTAACCTCCGCTCCCACAAAGTGGCCCCCGAGCCAAAACAATTGCCCACCCCTGCTCTAACACATCTGAATCTTCCATATAAACCCATAATCAAACCAATACAATCTGGTTGCTTTATAACGTATTTTAATATCTGGAACAGCCAAACTGCCATTGTACCACTTCCAATGGGCATCTCGCCAAGCTAGTCTGGGTCTTTTCTTTTGCCAGATGAAGGTAGACAACATATTCTGTCTTTCCATTAACCTTTTCTCAGTAATACAAATCAGTATATTTTGGAACAAATAAACTAGTTTAGGTAGTATGGTCATTTTAACATCATTAATCCTATCCAATAATGATAGATTTAATACTTTCCATGCAGTCTGAGTTTCCTTGATGTTTCCTATAACCAGCGCATAATTCATAGCAAATGTAATTTTATTAAAGAAATAACAATTCCAAGGTATTTAACTATTGTACCAGACCTAGAAGCTGCTCTTAACCAATTATTATCTTCTTCTTCTCTAGGATCTATGTTCATCAATAGCACTTCTTTCTTATGTATACTTACTTTATAACCAGAAACCTATGAAAAATTGTTTGCAGCTACCTACAAGACTGATTTATGCCAGACATAAAAATAGCAATAGCAGCAGCAAATAATGCAACTTTATACTCTCATGGTCCCTGCTTAATTCCTCTGATCAAAGAATTTTTTGTTAAGAAGACTGCCAAAGGCATAGGGCAAAAGCAAGAAGTAATGGAAACAAAGGACATCCATGTTTTACACCCCTTGCCATGGTGAAGGAAGTTGATAAGGAGTCAGATATGCCTAGTCTTGCCCACGACTACATATAAATAATTTCAGCCCATTGCTGAAATTACTGTCCAAATCTATACGCTTCCAAACAAGCTAAAAGAAATTTGTTTTCCAATCTATCAAAAGCCTTTTCTGCATCCAAAAACATGAATGCCCATTTTAAACATTGTAGCTTAACATAATTAGATTAAACATCTTTCTAATATTGGTTGAAGCTTTGTGACCCATAATAAACCCCATCTCATCGATATTAATGTACCTAAAAGCTATGGAATCAAATCCAGTGGCTAGAATAGTAGTTAATAGCTTACAGTTGTAATTAAGTAGCATAATAAGCTAGTAACAACCAACTGCTACTTCATCTTTAACTTTTATGTGCACAAGAATTAATTCCCCAGTAAACCAAGCTATAGGGAGTTTCCTTTCATCATAAATTTGATTTAGAGCATTAGTTAAGGAAACAATTTTCACAAAAAATAGTTAAGAACATAAGAAAAACCAGTGCTGGATCAGGCCAATGGCCCATCCAGTCCAACATTCTGTCACACAGTGGCCAAAAACACCAGGTGCCCTCAGAAAGTCCAACAGTTTTATAATACTCTGCTGTAAATCCATCTAATCCTGGTGCTTTAGTCAATTTAAGTATTTGCACCGCATTAGCAACTTCACACAAGCAATTGGTTCATTTAATTTAGGCCTATTCTCAAGCTTTATCCAAGGAAAGTTGACTTTGCTAAAGAAAGACTCTATTAATTTATGATCCTGGAACTCTCAACTATAAAGATTACTACAAAATTTTACAAAGTCTAGTAAGGTTTCATCTCTTAAAGTAGTTAGAATAATTTTGTTTCTACACAATCTGGTTTCTTACCATTAGCTTTCTTGCTATTAACTTTAGCTGCCAGGAACTTCCCACTTCGTCCACCAAATTTTTTTTTTAAATCTGTTTCATAAATAACAAGTTCTTTCTGATCATTTCAATAGCTACAGCTTTCAACTCCCGTCTTATCTCTCTTAATTAATTACATTTTGACTATTAGCAGCCTGTAGAGTTCTTGCCAAGGATCTGATTTTAGCTTTATAATCAATCCTAATTTGGTCTGTTTTTTTCCCTATATGAAGCTCCATTGCCACTCTAACAAATAGCACTCTAACAAAAGCTTTGCTGCCCTCCTGGACTGTTAAAAAAAGAAACATCATTAGCTGTGTTCATCCTAAAACAGTCATCTAACACTTGCTTGATTTTAGCACACAACCCTTTGACACTTGATAGATTTATTATCCAACCCCCAAATCCAATCTTTTGACTATAAACTTGAAATATCAGTGCAACTACAGCATGGTCTGAATACAGAGTAATATCAATTTATGCGAACACATTAATTCTACGCAACAATTTAGATACAAGAAATAGATCTATTCTGGAATATGATATGACTGATGTACATGAGAAAAAAGGTATCATCTTTTTCATTTTTTTGGTGTGTTTTCCACCATAAATCATCTAATTGATAATGTGTAATGGTTCTAGCAAACAGTTGCCTCAAAATAGGCAACTGCTTTTTCCTTAGCCCATAAATGCTACAGTTCTGAGATACTTACACACACACTCACACACACCTCAATGCCATCAGAAAGTGTTTCTATTAACATCAGAGTTATCTTATGGTCTAGATATTATGGGAAAATGTGCTTAAGAAACAGCTTTGCCTCAGCAGTGATGTAAAACTTCAGGAAATGAGATATTATTAGGACATGTAAGGATTGTATCCCAGAGGAATCAGCACAGCAGTTATCCTAATACCCTTGTAAAGAAATGCTTCTTTTTTGTCTCCTGGGAGGTTGGCAATGGGCAAAACCTCCACTTTGCATTTTAGCAGGTTTTTCCCCTCTAGACAGAGAACAAGCAGGGGAAAGGAAGTCAATCAATGGCTTTCCAGGCTCACCTAAGCTACCACTTCAGAAATGCTAACAGGTCTACCTAGAGACAATGCAATGGGCCAAGCTCCCCCCTCCAAGCAGGGAACAAAGACTTGGAGAACTTTAGACTAGAACAAACTCCAGGAAGGAAATGTTTAGACCTTTCAGGAAATGCTTCTTTGGACTCGGCTGACCACATCAGTGGGAGGAGATACATATGATAAAAATTCCTTGCAGCAGAAAGGAGTTTCTTTCCTTTAGGTGCTGTGTCCTTGAGAGCAGACAGGCAGACTCTCCACTAAGTTGGCAGCCACTGACCATGTGCTCACCTGGGAGAGTAGGAGCAAGCTTCAAAGTAACTGAAACCTTGACTTAGAATATTTAAGCTAAAGAGCCTGTCCTATATTTTACCATCTGATAAGGCATGTATAGAGAGAGGGACAGAGGATGTACATTTTACCTATTTCTTTTGGATTCCCTTGCTCAATCTGGTGTTGTGCTAAAAGGATGCTAGGAAATGTTTTCTTTTTAATACTTTAAACTTTTTTAAAAACTTTTTATTTCATAAGTTTAAAATTCACATGCATACTGGGAGGAAAGAATTAAAAGACACAGCATCTCAAAATTGTTTCATAAGATGGCAGTGACAATATAAAAAGTAGTAACACTATGAATTCCTTCAGTACGGGGGTGGGGAGCAAATGAGAACACTTCCTCTTCTCCTATTTTGGAAATAATATCACAAATCTATTGTCTGACAGAAATCATCACTGACCCCTTCCCAGCTTCTCATTTTCTTATACGAAGAGGCATGTATTTCTTAAGAACCACAAGTCTAAATACAGAGCCTTGATAATTCTATTAGGCCAGGCTGTTGCTATATACTTCTGTGTCTTTGTATTCTCTGAACTATTTCTGCTTTTGCTTAATCATTGTAAGTTCACTCAACCCTCCTTAAGTTCCAATTCTTTACGTTTCTTCAGATGAACCATGGTAGATCTGATGAATCTTGTTGGGTTCTTTCTGACATCTTGCAGAAAACCTCTCCAACATCTCCTTGAGTTCCATGCTTTCCTCCCAGCCTCTGATTTGCTCTCATACTCCACTATGCTGGAGCTTTCAAGACTCAGCTATTCCTCTGAGACTTCCACAGAGATGCTTTGGTCTTTACTTTGGTCTAATAGGAGGCTCCTGTGGGGGTTTGTTGGGCTTTACTTGAGATGTTTTGCTGCCAACCGTTGGTTCCCCCTTTGATACATCAACTTTATAGGCAGTTGGTAAAACTGGAGTTGGCACCTTTGATGGAGGTGGAGATGGATATTGGCTTATTCAGATCATGAGAGAACTGTGAACTGTTATCAATGTCAGGGGAAGTCAAATCAGTGCTATAAGCTTGAGTCTTTAGCTTATAGTTGGACGGTCGACTCACAGGGAGAAATAAATTAAGAGGCTCAAATGAAGTACAAAGGAGCTGCAGTGAGTTCTTCAGTTTCTCCAATGTAGAAGGAATATTTGTTCATTCCCCCAAAAGAGATGTTCTTAGAGAGTTTGTAGGATAAAGGGTTCTATTTTAGCTAGCATCTTGATCTTGCCTGAGCTGATATGCAATCTTTTGTCTGCATTTGGGAATAGGCTTGGGTCATTGCCAACTGTGTTAAAAAAGGCTCCAGATTCAAGGCCATAAGTGTGAGATTTCTTACTCGTAGTCCCTGGAATTAATGTCCAAACAGTTTCATCTATGAAGTTTCTGGTTGTAAAGATTTCAACGGAGGATAAAAACTTTCGCATTTTCAAAAATATTGAGGGAATTGTTGGCTGGCTGAAAGTTAGAAGAACTCCCGCCCCCCAGGGAGTTTATGGGAGACTTGCAATTCTCTCAAGGTCACTATGATGAACTTCTACATGCAGAAGTTGACTGAGGGAGTAGAGAAGGGCTCTTTATTTATCCAATGCCCCCAGTTCACAAAATTACATTTAATAAATAACGCAATTTGATGGTTTTGCAATCTGTGACACAGCTTTACACCTTCTTCACTGTTTGTTCCCACTGAAGTGGAAAGCTGTATGTCCTGTATTCTTAAGCCAGGAGGTTTGTTGTTTATTTTTGGTATAATTAAAGCCTCTCCCCTTTGTATGATTGAGGGGAGCAAGGGGGACAGGGTCTCTGGAATTAAGGCACTGGAGTTTTGCCTAAGGTTTATCAGCAATGCCATTTAATTGCTGAAAAATAGGCATAACAATTTCGCCAGTAAGGAGACAGTGGTCACCTATAAACTTAAGCAGAAAATCTCTTAGTGATTCTTGCTCATAACACCCATTTTCAAATGAATTGTCTTTCATCTCTGGGAAAGATGAACAAGGTGGTTGTGAGTCTGCTAAACTAGTCTTCCTTATACGTTCATCAGCTTTAAGGAGGTGATGATTTATGGATAGTTGGGTGGTTGTCTTACTGTCTGTGTCCAGAGCCTCGTGTCTGTTAGGAGAGAAAAAACTGGAGAGAGCACTTACTAATTCTTTCATTGGCAGGTTGTTGTCTATATGCAATTGCTTGGCTGGTTTTGGTGGAGAACAAATGTCTGAATTTCTCACTGTTTTATTCTTTTCTTCCCCATGTTCAGGTCTGTGGACTGTTTCAATGACGCATCCAAGTCCTTTTTTCCCTCTTCTCTGATGGTTTATGATGGTTTAAGGTTTAAGCTGTCCTCTAACTCTTACAGATTTTTCACAGGATTTTTTCCCACAAAAAACATTTTTGTACATATGAGTTGATACTAATTTGGGAAACTCTACAGGGCCAACAGGAAGGAGGCCTGTTGTCCCAATCTCATGCTCCTCCAGATAGCATTTAAACTGCCCTCCATGTTTCCGTGCTAATTAAACAAGAAGGGAAACTCCTCAGGGCTATTAAATTACTCCACTTTTATAACAACCTTATCTAAGACTTGTTTCTGTCTTTTGAGCAAACTAGATATCAGGGAACAGCTGTTAAAATAAAATAAATAAGAACCTCTCCAGTGTGTTGTTATTCTGATGCCATCTCAATAAAAACTTTTAAGGCTGGGAGTGGTTCTCTGTACCACATAGACCTCCACCGTCTTGGACACGCTATTTTAAATTGAGTGCCAGATGGAAGGCAGGCAGTTGGCAAGTGGCTGTTCCTCCAGGGGCACACAAGGCAATAAACTGTCCCCATGGTGACCAGATCCTGGGCAGCGGGAGACACAGAGCCAAGGCCTCAGAACTTGGAAGGGAAGCTGGGAGACCTGACCCTCCCAGTGGGCGATTCCATACAAAAGTCAGGTGGAGGTGGCAGCCTATCAGAGAGAGAAAGAAAAGCCTCCCCAGGTGTTAGGGAAACCTTGAAAAGCAGGGTCGAATAGGGTCTGCAGGTCAGAACAGACCCATTCTGCCACAACCCTAACAAAAAAACAAAGAACAAAAATCCAGAGAATTGTGCAGTAACTTTTTTTAATTGTTTCCTTTAAAAACAGAAACAAAATAAAACAGCATTTCCTAGCTTAACATATAACATTCTGAGTATTCTAGGATCCCAAGCAAGAAGGGTAGTTTCCTTTGGGCATGTTATTTTCAAATTGTCCTAAAACATTACTTCCATGTGTATGTATATATTTAAACTACTTATATACCCCCTTTCCTCATAAATATGGGGTCAAAGCAGTTTATAATATAAAACAACAACTAGTACATTATATTAGAGCTTGACAAATCCCAGTCACCAAGGCACCTATTTTCCACAATTCTATTGCAATGCCCCTAAGCAATTCTCAGTGGAAATATGAAGGGCTGGATGTAGCCAGTTTTTACACTGGAGAAAAAGGAAGGAGTCCTCTTTGACATCAAAAGTTTATGTTTGGGATCATGGGACCTGCACAGACAGAAGTCATGTGGAATGGGGGATCTAATAACTAAAGGAGCTGACAGATTTGACAAAAAGTGGGCTGGATCTAACCCAAAGCATATTAAGAACATTAGAAGAGGCTTGCTGTATTAGAACATTTAGTCCAGCATCCTGTCTCATACAGCGGCCAACCAGTTCCTCTGGAGGTCCAACAATAGGGCACAGAGGCCAAGGCCTTCCCCTGATGTTAACTCCTAGCTTTGGTATTCAGAGGTTTCCTGTCTCTGAATATTAGGCCGAGGACAGACTGGCAATCTGCCCCGAGAGAGCTCCGCTTGGGAAACGGGGGAAGGGAGCCCATTCAGACATCCGCAGCTGTCCCTCGGCTCCCTTCCGCACTTACACGCTTTGAAGCCGGTTTCCTCTCATTGTAGGACACCGGGAGAAACCGGTGTCCAGGGGCCGCCTTCCACATGCCTCCCGCTTTCAGGCAGTGTGAACCGGAAGAAGGCGGGATTCAAGCGGAGGTGGTTGTGTGAATGTACCATTTCGACAATTTGCGCATGAGCGTTCATGCGCACATACGCACACTGCCAAAACAGCCCTGCCACAAGCTGCGGAGACCGGCCCACCCAGGGCCGCTCCTCAGCAGTCTGAACGCTCCATAACAGCATCCTTGCACAATACACTGGCCAGTGTGAACGGCCAGCCCCGGGGAATTTCTCCCCCGCAGCTTTTGCCTCCGGATTCCTCCTGCTCCGGATTGCCAGTCTGTCCTTGGCCTTAGTTTGCATCAGAATGTTTTTTGTATGTCATCAAAATAAATGTGCTTAAAGCTCTTAAACATTGCATTACATATAAACAAGCAATAACAACTTTACACCATTCAGTGGTGGTTTATGAATTTATTTCTTAATCAGTTTCTTTCTATACTGGCTCCTATGTTCAATTAAAATGAGTTTTAAAAGGAATAATGGAATTATGAAAAATTGGGGAGCAATTAGGCTATGATTAGCAGTTAGCTTTTTGCTGTGATGATGATAACCAAGGTTACCCCAGTGTTTATTTACATACTACAAGAGTTTTGTCATAGCTAGAGGAAAATTATGAGAAATTATACACAGGTTAAGCTTAAGTTTTGTGGTAGCAATACTTTGACATTTAGTTCATTAAAACACAAAACCCTGAAGGGCTGGAAAATGAGTTTGGTACCCAGATTTTTGGGCTAGCTCACAGAGCCAAAGAACATTTGTCAAGGCCTCCATTACATCAAACAGTTATGAACAACTGTCAAACTATATACACCATTACAACATTACTACAACAGTATGCATCTGCCAAAGAAGAAGAAGAGATGGTTCTCAACTCTACTGGAAGCCCATTTCAGCATACTGGAACAGCCAACAAAGAAAGCTCTGGAATGGGCCATCAGCATCCAGACCTCCCTGTGGGACAGTATGATAAGAAAAGCCTGGGATAACAAGTGTAGCTGATAAACCCATGCCTCTCACAGGATGAGGAGTGCAGAAGGTTAAAGGGGGAGTATTAGAAAGGACAACAGCTTGCCAACTGTCTTTTATTTCTCCACCATAAATAATACTGAGCATCAAGACACAGCAAACGGGTGTAGTCTAGTGGCTAAGAAACTGAACTACAAATCTGGCAGTCTCTAGTTTAAATCTCACCTATGCCATGTGTTTAGTAGGTGGCCTTCTGAAACTTGTTCTCTGATACTGATCCAGAGGGTTATTTTGAGGATTACAATGTAAGAGAAGTCCTTTAAACAGTCTAAAGTGCTATGTCAATCCTAAATGTTATTGTTATACCTCTAAAAGGGAAATGTCACATTTTCACTCCTATACCAGTCAACAGTGTTTTATGTAACATTATCCTAAAATGGCTAAAACTGAAAAATAAAAGGCATACAATCATTGTTTTGATCTTTTTATATTTTAAAGACAACCAGAACTTTTCCAGTTATTTTCAATATATAACTCTCTACTTTAAAAAAAACCCACAAAAGTAAATTGAGCCCTTGTATACAAGACTTCATATTAAACTTTTCCTAACTTGCAGTTTAAACACCATCCCACTGTGTATGGATAAAATGAGTAGAGAGAGCTTCTAAATTCCAGGAAGAAGTCTTAAATATAGCCAATGCCTATTCCATTCAAGACTCTGAATATGAAAGAATATATATGTAGAATATGTGCTTTTATTGTGTAATGGACTCTTTATATCTGGGTTCCATGGAAGTGAATAAATAAGCACATGAACAGGCATTTCAGGATGTGGCCCACTATCCAAATTAGGCTTGCCATATGGCTGCTGGGGGTAGATCTTCCATCCCCAGTGGATACTGTGCACTAGTACTCCAGTGGCTGGCAGGAAGTAAAGAATTGTTTAAAAGGCCATCAGTGATGGTGTGATGTCACTTCTGGGAAAAACCCAGAAGTGATGTCACACCTCCCTAGGAATCACCAGCAATTTTTCATCAATTTCTAGAGAGGAAGGATGTCACTTCACAAATATCAAATAACAGAGAACAAAGAAAGGATGTAGTGTCTGTATAAACTTTGAAGAGTTCACCATTTCTTTTCTTCCAGTATATTATTAATACACTGGTGTTCTAGTGCAGTTTCCTTAAGAATTTAACACTCTTTTTTTCATTCTCTAATTTCGTGTGAATGATTTCAATTAAACATTTCCTAAAAACAATGTAGGCACACTGTACATCACTCTGAGCAAAATGTTTTTAATAGCATTAGGATAAGAGTTATGGAACACTGTGCTTCTAAAGCAAAGTGACATAATGATCCAGAACAGTTTCTTGCAATTCACATACATTTGAAAATAAAATGGTTAAGGCAAAACATAACGTACTCAGGATACAGCTATAAACATGTCTTCATACAAAGTTACTAAGCAAACATTCCCACGGTATTCGTTTGTCTAAAATTGAAAAAGTACACTTTGAATGAAAAATTACTTCTAGCTCTGTATACAGTAAGTTTACATGTCAGCAGTGCAGCTAGCAATGCCTCTTCAGCTCCTACAAGCCATTTTACACAATCAATATAGCTAATGCTCAATATAGCCCTATCTGCAGATAATTAAATCTGTGGATGGGGCCATAAAGAAAGAAAGGAGATATTTCTGCAAACTTCTGCAAACTTTTCATAAGGTGGGATGGGCAGAGCAGCAGGAAAAGTGGAGACAGGAGGGAAAATACAAGTAGCCAGGGCAGAGGGAGTAGGTGAGTGAGATTCTCCTCGCCCCATGAGTGTGCCTGGGGGGTGCAGGAGGATCCAGACCCTGGTAGAGGTGATGGAACTGAAGGCTAACATGCACGTGGACAGGTGGGCAGACAGAGTTGGGGGGGGGGGGGACTGGGCGAATGACACAGCAGTGGAGTCTGTTTTTAGCCTGAGAAATAGTTCAGACCCATTTTAAGTTGCTCTATGTTTTATCCTTTTTTATGCTCTGGCTGTGTTTTTGAATGCTGTAATGATGTTTTATGTTTTTATTGTGTTTTATTTTGCAAACTGCCTCAGGCAGGTTTCTGAAGAAGTAGTACAGAAATTCTCCAAATAAATATGTGTGTGTCTAAAGTGCCATCAAGTTGCAGCCAACTTCTGGCAACCCCAGCAAATGGCTTTCAACGCAAGTGAGAAGCAGAAGTGGTTTGTCATTGCCTTCCTCTGCAAAGTCCACCTTGGTGGTCTTCCTTCCACGTACTGACCCTGCTTAGCTTCCAAGATTGGACAAGACTGGGCTATACAATGCTGCCTGCCTTCCCAATAAATAAATAAATATTAGCACAATAATCCTTACAACAGCTCAACAAAATAAGACAGCACTCTTATCCCCATACTGATCGTCTGAAGATTACAAAGGCCTGCCTAGGGCCATATAAATTTATGGCTAAGACTAGGCTTGACATGGTGACCTCCCAGATCACAACTCACAACAACATCCTAAGCATATCTACTCAGAATCGTTCTCAAGTCTACTAAAAGGTAAGTGCTCTTAGAATTGCCATATCATCCTCTCAGTCACCAGTACAGCTGATGGCAGCCAGGAACCCTCCCAGCACTGTCTATCCCTCACCTTGCCACACAGTCCCAGAAAGAGGACTTAATCTTAACCATCTTTGGTAACAGAAGTGCTTTTCCTGTTCGGTTTCTTATTCAGTTAATCATTTTTTATTACACAAACCAAAGGTCTTACATATTTCAGGGGGGGGAAATAGAAAAATTCATAACAGCAAAACCAAAAATACATAAAGACCCTAAACTGATTTATGTAAGATTTAACTTCATCAGCGGCATAAACAAAATTAGTTGTACACATGGTTACATATGTATGTTTGCCATCCAAAAGCATTACAATCTTCTGAACTAGTGTGGTGTAGTTGTTAAGAGTATCAGACTAGGATTTGGGAGACCCAGGTTTGAAATCCCACTCTTCCATGGAAGGTCACTGGGTGACTTTGGGCCAGTAACACCCTCTCTACCTAACCTGAAAACTCCATGCATCAAGCACACACAAGCAATTTCTGGCCCATAATTGTTCAAGCGACACTCTTTGCAAAAGCCCCCATTTCTCTATTGGCATTCTAACTTCACAGCTGCTTTGGTTGTTTAAGGGTGTTAAGGGTATGAAAGAGTCCCTCCCTGAATTTGACATTAATACATAAATATATTTATAATGTTCTGCTGAGGAAAAAATTCAATCTATATGAAATTGCTAGGAAACAAACTTTAGCTTCCATCGATGACTGACCTAATTCTCCATGAAACTATGTTGCTGGTATTCAAGGAGGTTCATGGACTTTACAGAACAAAGAGGGGGCACACATGGAAAAAAACGCTGAGTAACCCCGACTCCAAACATATTATACAACTAAGTGAAATGACAGAGTTCTGGTTTATATTACCAGCTTTCTGTTCACTTGGCCCTGCAGCAGTCTAGCATGACACTGCAGTGACCCTGTTATCTGAAGTTTGCAGCCAAATGAATAGAAAGCTGCTCATTTAGCTCCAATCCTTATTACAGGAGCACTCCACACCACTCAGGTGCTAAAAGAATTGTTCTGGCTGCCCATTTGTTTCTGAGCACTATGCAAAATGCTGGTTCTGAACTTTAGAGTTCGGTTTTTGACCAGGCCACGGGACGGAGATGGTGCAGGTCACCCTTACAGACGACCTCCAGAGGCATCTGGATCAAGGCGGTACGGTGGTGCTGCTGTTGCTGGACCTGTTGGCGGCGTTCGACACGGTCAACCATCAATTACTGGTCTGCCGCCTCGCCGAGATTGGAATCCAGGGGTTAGCTTTACAATGGCTCTCCTCGTTTCTCCAAGATCAGGGACAGAGGGTGGCGGTGGGGGAACAGCTCTCCCAGAGACATCTGCTGGTTTGCGGGGTCCCATAGGGAGCAGTGCTTTCCCCGATGCTGTTTAATATCTACATGCACCCCCTTGCCCAGATTGCCCGGAGGTATGGGCTAGGGTGTCATCAGTATGTGGATGATACCCAGCTCTATCTGCTGTTGGGCGGACAGTTGGACTCCAGCCCAGGAGATCTGGACCTGGCGTTGCAGGCCGTGGCTGGTTGGCTCAGGCAGATTCGACTGAAATTGTATCTGACGAAGACGGAGATCCTATGCCTGAGTCGGAGCGAACCAGGGGTGGGGATCCCTCTCCCGGCCTTCGAGGGGATACCGTTGGTGCCGGCGTTGGAGGTTAGGAGTTTGGGAGTGCTCCTGGACCCCTCGTTAACGATGGAGGCCCAGGTAGCAGCCGCTGCGAGATCAGCCTTTTACCACCTACGGCTGGTCAAGCAGTTGGTTCCCTTCCTTGAACGCAAGGAACTGGCTACAGTGATCCATGCTTTGGTCACCTCAAGACTGGATTACTGTAACGCACTCTACATGGGGCTGCCCTTGTACCAAATCCGGAAGCTGCAGCTGGTGCAGAATGCAGCGGCACGGCTGTTAATGGGTCTCCCTGTACGGGAGCACATCCAGCCCGCCTTAAAAGCACTGCACTGGCTGCCTATAGCATACCGGATAAAGTTCAAGGTGCTGGTGCTTACCTATAAAGCCCTATATGGCCTGGGACCTACCTACTTGAAGGACCACCTCTCCCTATATATTCCCCAGTGAGATCTGGATCCCAAAACCGTCTTGTCCTCCCAGGGCCAAAAGAGGCTCAGTTGGTGGTTACGAGGGCCAGGGCGTTTTCAGTGGTGGCCCCGTACTGGTAGAATGAGCTCCTGGATAACACCAGGGCCCTGCAGGATCTTTTACAGTTCCGCAGGGCCTGCAAGACGGAGCTCTTCCACCAGGCTTTTGAGTAGGGGCTGCCTAATATATACATCTTGGCCCTGGCCTGACCTTTACCCGCCAGCCTATATGACCACCCGCCCTATTACATCTGGGTTCTGGTCTGATATTTTCAACTGAAGATCCGCCATCTGAATGTTGTGTATGTTGTTTTATTTCTTTTTATGCTTTTAAAATATTGTATATTTGGCTGCTTGGCCTGCTGTAAGCCGCCCTGAGCCTGCCTTTTGGTGGAGAGGGCAGGATATAAATCCCAATAAATAAATAAATAAATAAATAAAGCCCTAAATGGAACTGGGCCAGTGTATCTGAAGAACCACCTCCTCCCATACTGTCCAGTCCACCAGCTAAGAGCTTCCTCACAAACCCCTCTCCAAAGGCCCACTATGAGAGCTAAGGCAAAAAGAGACAGTGGCACCTCATCTATGGAATGGCTTTCCCCTGGCTACTGTGCAACCCTCTTTTAGGTGCCAAGCCAGAACATTTCTGTTTACTCAGGCTTTTAATTAAGGGGTTGATCTTTAAACACTATTTTAATAGTGTGCTTTTAGCCTGAAAACTGTCAAGTCCATTTTAAGATTTATGCTCTAGGTGGGTTTTACATGCTGGGTTTTAATTAACAACATTTATTTATTTATTTATTTATTTTCACCTCATTTACATTCCACCTTTCTCTCCAATGCGGCATCAAAGCAACTTGGGCTGCAATCACACACGCCTTTAAATATGACATAGCTGCAAATGCCTGATGGATCTAAAGGGCACGATCAGATAGCAACATCTGGGAAGTGTCCCACAGTCGTCGGCAACCCCTGCTGCTCTGTCACAGAAACAGAGTTAAAAGACACCAGGAAAAGGCCAGCTCTAATGGGTTCCAACAGGCCACGGACAGACTTTCCCCTGTCTGATTGCACAAGCATGCTCTCATGCCGTCGGGATGGTTTGATCATTCCATCCCAGCTCAGTGCTGTCCCCCGCCTTCGCAGTATGTGCATCATTGCATACCCCATAGGGAGCCCTTAGTGCAGAGGTGCAATTCCGCATTCATGCGCATGGGGAAAAAACAGCCAAAAAAACCCACGACTCATCCGTGGTTGTGTCTGATCACATAGTGACAGGCTGAGCCCACAGCAACAAAGGGATGTATGATCTCGCAACTGCGTGTCAAATTCCTCCGAAAGAAATAGCCAACTGGCACGTGTGACCACAGCCTTACATTCTTTTCCTCCTCTCCATTTTATCCCCACGACAACCCTGTGAGGTACGTTAGGCTGAATTAATGTTTTATTTTATTACATTTTGTTTTTAAGCTGCCTTGGACAGGTTCCCCGTAGTGGTGGCATAAATTTTCATCAGTAAATAAATATCGTGCAGGAAGGAGACATTTTTACTTCGCCCTCCCTGTGCAGTGTAGCAGAGTTTGGAAAGAGGACAAACTGGGATTTATGGATGCACACAGTGTTCCCTCTAAGCTGAGTTAGTGTGAGCTGGCTCACAGTTTTTTAGCCTCCGGCTCACACATTTTTGTCTTAACTCAGGAAGGATGGCTCCAGAGGAAACTAATTTATGCAGTAGCCAAATCACTCGCTCACAACTTTAATGCCAGTAGCTCACAAAGTAGAATTTTTGCTCACAAGACCCCACAGATTAGAGGGAGCATATAAACTTTTAGGAATCTAAAGATTGATTGATTGATTTGATTTGTATACTGCTTAATGGGCAATTAGGAAGCACTTTCTTTCCAAATGTAATGACTACTAGAAGTCCCTGCCAAGATCCTTAAGCTTAGAGATGGTCAAAGCCCTTTAAAGGTTATAGCTACCTGGATTGGTAGAAAAGGCATTAGGGCTAGAGAATTCATGCCCATGGTGTGCATTCCCTGAACTCCAGTCTCCTCTTTCAGGATACTACATGCTCAAATAGGCTTATTTCACCTCCTCCTGTTTTCCTACCCTCCTCAATTAGTGCTCAGCTGCACTCAAAATGCTGTGGCTTCAGAAGGCAATTGGCAAGAGGGTCTTACACATACTTTTCTGCATACTTCGAGTTCCTCAATTACTCATAACACTGTCATTTCTGGGTAGCCTTATTTTATTGTCCTACAGACAGGCACAGAATCATCCAGTTTGCTTTTAGACAAAGTGGATGTAATGTAGTATGCTCTGTGTAGCAACCAGCCTGCCATGTGCTCCCAGGTAATGGCGCCGACCGCATGGCCAGAGCACATGGTCAGGCAGAGAGGGGAGCTTGAATCTGGAGGAACAATAAACGTCCGGATTCTAAGCCTCCACCAATGTGGGACCTAGGTTCTCCCTGGGGACCCAATGCAATCAAAGGCTCCTCCAGGGAACCTATGACAAACATGCGCATATGTTAAGCCCCTATCAGGTCTTTTGGGTGCGGCTGGAGGTGTGGCTCCGGCCAGCATATAATGAGGGCCCTGGAGCCCTGGAAGCATGCTTGTTCTGACCATCTACTGGGCATGCTGAATCACTCAATAAAGGCTTCATGATTTCACCGTTCCTGGTCTCCTGAGTCCAGTACTCTTCAGTGAGCTACTTCACTGAGATCTGGTAAAATGAACTGAGGTAATGAATGGGTCAAACTTTTTATTAAACTTTCAAAAATGTTTAAACCACAATCTGTTAGATAAAATGCTACTTCTGAATGCTAAAAAGCAGCTACTTGCTCAAATTTCCAGCTGCTTTCCATTGGTACTCTTAAAATGCCAACAAAAAATTACTATTTTTCTCTTCAAAAAGAAATCCCTGGTCTCAATTAGTCCCATTCTACCCAGTGACAATGGGTTGGATCTAGTGATCCATAGGCACAAGGATCACACAGCCCTTTTTTGTTCTCCTTCCTCCAGCAGTCCTTTCCAACACACACAGCTATTAGTTCATGTAGTTGCCCATAACTCCAGGATGATTTGTCTTGGGGATAGAAAGGGTTGCTAGGTGAGGGGAACAAAGGAAAGATCAACATCTGTCAGAACCTTCTAATGGTAGATCTTGGATCAAACCCAGCAGTACCGTAACATCTGTATATACCAGAATACATAAATGAAGGTCAAAAGCTTGAAGGTTAACCAAACTAGGTCTCAATTCTTCCATTACACAATTAATACAAGAGTTTTAAAAACACAGGACAAGAAAACATGTCTGTTTAACCCTATGCTTTACAGAAACTGTAAATGAAACCTGGCCTAACCCACAATCTGTCTGTGTTAATTCTATCAAATGTCAGCAATATCTACAGAAACTGTAAAAAAAAAAAAAGATTATAACAGACTATTTTACATTAGATGGACGAGAAAACAACATAAGAGAATTTCTAGCTCTGATCCTCCCTTTCCTCAGCAAAAAATCTCATTAATTTCCATTTGCAATTCTAATCTATTTAGCAGGTAATATAAATACAGTTTAAATTTAAAGGAAATATTCTGCAGAATTACAATTACAGAATTTTTGTTGGATCCTTTGCACACACATACCATTTTTAAAAATTGGCACAATTATAATCTCTCACTCTGGCCATAGCATAATTTCTGCCTATTCCAGACTTTATTTAAAAAAAATAGGTTCTGAACACTACATGTCCTAGACAATACATGCTGTTAAAGCTATGCAGCATGTTCATAAGTTACTGAGAAGGGCAAGGAATACAGTTACAGAATTAAGTGTGCTTATTTATATAAGTAGCATTGAACACTTTGCTCTCTGTTACGCACTCTATTTTAAACTCTTTCAAGATTAAAATCTTCTTGCTATCCTGTCTATAAATTGGTAAAATCAAAATCACAGCAAAAAAATGAAGCCCTTATTCTGACTGTAGAACATGTTTTGTTTCATTTAACACTTACCTCTTTTCTGAACCCAGCCTTCTTTCACAATTGTAACATCGCTCATGATGGCTTCACGCTGACCCCTCAACTCAGGGAAACAGTACTTTGCAGTATCAGGGTTTCCGTCCTCTTCTGGCTTTTCAGAATCTAGAGACAAATCAATCTGCAAGCATAAATAAACAAAAATTACCTCTCTTCATGTGTTCTTTTCCCTGACATCTAATTTCCCAACCCTCAAAATACTAATTTTAAAAATTAAAAGTAGTGAAGACAAGTATGCTTTAGCTTAGTCATAGGTTTCAACAACAAACCAAGTTCAGCCTTGCAATTACTTGCTAATGTTGAGGAAATCAGTATATAATATAGCGAAGATATATTGCTGCACACAGATCTTTGCTGACTCAGCAAAACTGACTGATCCACAAGTATAATCAGTTTCCTGTGAGATCTGCAAAGTATAACCCTTTCCATTTACTCAAAAGATGCCCTTAAGTCTGTTGGGGGGGGGGGGGGCTGGGTCCGAGAGATAGTTAATGCCTCCTTGAGGGATAGGCCGATTGACCCAGCCTTGAAACAGGCTGTGGTACACCCATTTCTCAAGAAGGCTAAACTGGACCCAAGAGATCTCAGTAACTATTAATCAAATGTTCCATTCTTGAACAAGGAGACTGAACAGGTGGTGGCTAGATAACTTCAAGCATTCTTGAAGAAGACCAGGAAACTGTTTAGATCCTGTCCAATCTGGATTAAGGCCTGGTTATGGGACTAAAATAGCTTTGGTTGTTCTGATGGATTACTTGTGCTGGGAAACAGACAGAGGGAGTGAGACTCTGTTGATTCTCCTGGAACTCTCAGTGACTTTCAATATCACCATGACTTCCAGATGCACACACACTTGCACATACATGCACATATGAAAAATACAAAAAAAACACTCAAAAAACAAAATCATATATGTCCCAGGAGCCACTGCCATCACTGCAGGCTATTGGAGTTGCCACAGCCTGGACCGATCCATCAACAATGCCACAGCCATCACTATCTTTGTCCTTTGGGGCCACACCCTGCTCAACCATTTTTGAACTCATACCAATAATAAATATCCAGGTTTCTACCTGAGGGAATACACAGCCCCCAGTCCAAAGGTAATGCTTTGCTCCTCTCCTGGTCAACAAACCTCAAATATGCATTCTCTACCTTTTTTCTAATTCCCAGAGTTCTGGTGAAAATGGAGAGAAACACAGCATCTTCATCACTCCATTTGTGCCGTATCCACCATGATTTTTGACAGTTCTGCAAATGCTTCAGGGACACTATGTCCACCTCCCTACAGCCACCAACCACATCTCACAACATTAGGCAATGATTCTGTACCCTGACATACAGGATATAAGGAGACTCTATATTCTACTTCTTAGACCTTTTTTTCTGTACGGATATTTATTTCTGCCAACAGAGGGCTCACTCTCTCCCAAAAGGGCTCACTCTTTCCTACATAGTCAGGGGCCTGGCTCTGCAGAAAAATCCAAAAAGTTAAAAAAAAATCCCTTCAGGTACAGTTGAATTCCCCCCAATACCTTTTGAAAGGGCCTCCACAGGGATCTACTTCAAGCACCAACAGTGAGAGATTAGAATGTTTTTTTTTTCGGGGGGGGGGGGGTTCCTAACTGTTTCTGTCAGTAAAAGGCAGGGGGAGGGCCCTTTCCAGTTCTGTTTTGGCTTTTCAGGGAGGGAGCCTTGGGGCCAGGTCTGACAAGGGTTGCCAGTGCCAGGCTGAGGAATTCCTAGAGGTTTTGAGATGGACTGTAAGGAGAGCTGGGGTTTGGGGAAGGGAGAGGCCTTGGCTGGGTATAATGCCACAGAGTCCACTTTCCAAAGCAGCCATTTTCTCCAGGGAGCCAGATCTCTGCTGTCTCGGGTTCAGTTGGGGGGGGGGGTCTCAAGACCCCACTTGGAGGCTGGCAACCCTAGGCCTGGCAGCAGTCTAGGGTTGCCAGGTCCACCCCTGGGAACCCACCGAGGGTAAGGTTGCCAGATCCAGGCTGGGAAACTCCTGGAGATTTGGGGGTGGAGCCTGGGGAGGACAGGGACCTCAGTGAGGTACAATGCCTTAGAGTCTACTCTCCAAAGCATCCATTTTCTCCATGGGAAGCTATCTCTGTAGTCTGGAGATGAGCAGTAATTCCAGGGGATCCCCAGGTCCCACCTGGAGGCTAGCATCCATAGGCAGCACCCTCTGGGTGAGTTGATACCACCTGATTTGCATGGCTCAGGTAGACCCAGTTGCTTGCTACTGTTCATCAGCTACCACCCTCTGAAAGCCAGTGTGATGTAACAGAGCTTCAGATCAGGGTCTGCGAGACCCAGGTTCAGATCTCCATCTTGCTGTGGAAGCTGACTGGATGATTTTGGACCAGTCACATACTTTCAGCCTAACCAACCTTGTTGTGTAGATAAAAAGGAGGAGAGAATAATGTAAGCTGTTTAGTCCCCACTGTGGAAAAAGACTGTAATTTTCCTAGGTAGAGGCTGTGGGGGAGGGGTGTGGAGATGGAAAGCTGAAGACAGAGAGGCAGATAAAGGTAGGCTGGCTGTTGGGTGGGAAGGAAATTGTGCTGCCAAATCCAGATTGAGAAATTCTCCAGGTGGAGCCTGGAGACCGTGGGATTGGAGGGAAGAAACTACAGACCAGTATAATGCCATAGACTCCACCCTCAAAACCAGTCATTTCCTCCACAAGAACTACCATTGCCAGCCTCCAGGCAAGGGCTGGAGATCACCCAGAATTACAACTGTTGTCCAGGTGACAGAGATCACTTCCCATGGATAAAATGACTGCTTTGGAGGGTTGACTCTATGGCATTATACTCTGCTGAAGCTGCTTGCCTCCCCAATCCTCACTGTCCCAAGGCTCCGCCCCCAAATCTCCAGGAATTTCCCAACCTGGAGCTGGCAGCCCTAAGGTGAATTGATCTCTGTAGCTGGGAGATCTGTTGTGATTCCTAGAGCAGTGCCACTGCTGCTGTGGGGGGAGAGGAAGCAGACAGGAGGCTGGGAGAATGATGGGGGCAGAAAGAGAGAGAAAGCATGATGAGGTGGGGAGGCAGAAAAACAAAGAATGATGACGGGTCAGAAAGAGAGAGGAAGTAACATACATGGAAGAGAGAGAGAAAGAAAGAAAAGGGGACAGAAGGGAGAAAGAGTATGAGAGAGGTAGGGGGGAGAGGGGAGGTAGCAAAGGTGTGAGGAATGAGATAACCATCCCCCAAGTTTCTTGTGGGTCTCCACTTGTCCACACATAAACCCTGACATGCAGGATGTATGAAGAATCCATACATGAACTTTCAGTTACAAATAAGGATGGGCATGAACTGGCTCATGAGTCAAAATCTAAACTAAACTTGGGCCAGTTCAGACCAGTGTTCAGGTAAGGCGCCTTCCCTGAACATTTACCAGACTTTTGGCTGGTTTGGTTCAGCTGTTCAGGGCCAGCTCGTACCCCAGCTAAGGAACTGTGCTTGAGTGAGGGTTTGTTCTTCTGGGAATGGTTCACAGCCATTTAACCCTTCCCGGGCGATCCCCACCTCCTTTCTCCTAGCCCCAGTGAGCTGCAGCCAGGAGAAAGGTAGAAAGGAAGTCCCTTCCAGGATGGTCCCAGACAACTTTCTTCTGGCTGCGGCTCGCCATGGCCAGGAGAAAGGAGGAACCAAACTTGCCGGACCAGCTCGGTTCAGGTGGGACCCATCTGGGTTCGGCTGGTTCAGGATTCAGTTTGTGGACCACCCCAAACTGCCCTTTTAGGGTTTGTGCCTATACCAAACAGGCACTCCTGTCCAATGCTCCCTCTAAGCTGTGGAGCCTTTGAGCAAAAATTCTACTTTGTGAGCTACTGGCATTAAAGTTGTGAGCAAGCAACTTGGCCACTGCATAAATTAGTTTGCTCTGCAGCCCTCCTTCCTGAGCGAAGACAAAAATGTGTGAGCTGGAGGCTAAAAAATTGTGAGCTAGCTCACACTAACTCAGCTTAGAGAGAGCACGGCTCCTGTCAAACCATCACCCTTGTAAGGCCTCAGATTTTCCCTCCACTTCCACTATGAATTTCAGTTCCCCATATGTTAACTGGGTAGCCTTTAGGTAGCATGTCACTCTTCTTATGTGGTAAATAAATTTTATTATAATGCCATTATCTTATTAGTGTTGGATACTTTGTCAGCTCTTACCCCAACCAAGGAACTGTGCTTGAGGGGTTGTTCTAAGAATTTCCCTTCCAAAATATGCACCTAGGCACACTTAAAGTTGAAACAGAAGTTAAATTTATGTGAACATACAGGCAGGGGATGGAAATTAATTTTACAAACGAGTTTTGGTTGGAATGTATGTATGTATGTATGTATAAAACTGCTTTTACACAACACTAGAGATATTCAGAGAGTTATTTTCCCTGGTTTTACTTTGGTTTGATGTTGTTAGAGATGTTCCAGTGCTTTAACAGGGTTACAGATATTACTAGAGTGCGTACTTTTGGACTTGTTACTGGATGGTCACACAGACTTGAGATTTTATTATGCTTTAACCCTATGTTTATAGACCAGGGGTTTTCCTACCTGCCCCCCTCTTCCTCTGGCCAGATTGTTATTCTCTTTTCCTTAACAGCAATAATCTCTTTTGACTTGTTTGAGGGACCTCTGTGCCTCCTCAAACCTTTTGTCAAATCCCTGTCTGCCAGAAGAACAGTCTCTGTAAACTGGTTAATAAGCTTCCATACTGAGAGTAACTAATCCTCCACTCAAGTAGTGTGTGTTTTTTTTTTGTTTTCACATAAGGAGATTCCTTCTACTCCTTGAACAGGGGAGGTTCTGACACTTCCTTGCCACAATCACTGCCCCCACCCCAAGACTGTTATTTGCAGAGGCCACAACACACTCACTCTGCTACAGACGGGGCTTATCAGACACTTTTCTTCAAAGTCTCACTAAGTGTTTTTTTCTGTCAGCTCTGCCCCTGTGCTCCAACTCCTCAATGCTCCAGTCCAACTGGCTAACTCCTTCCCACTTGAATTTTTTTTAAACAGCTCAGTGTTCCGTTCCACAGTAAGCTGCCTTCATCTAATCAAAATGAGCTCCATGAGCCGTGGATCATTTTTCAGCTAGCTCACCCTTTTTCCAGCAGCATCGCCTAAAAGCCTGCAATTGCTTGTTGTCTATCACAGTGTCCACCCCTAGTCAAAGGCCTTGAACGATGTCTTCTTCTATGCCAGAAAGCCCTCCATGGGAAAATCATATGACCGCAAGTGGAAGTTTTTCTCCACCTTTATTACGAATTGTAGCATTGACCCTCTCACCTGTCCACTCCCTAAAATATCAGAGTTTCATTTGCAGCTACACTCCTCAAGCCTAGCGCACCCTTCTATCAAGGTTTATCCTGCTACCATACCTGATTCCAGGCTGTTTATCAGTAGTAAAACCATCTTCTCTCACCTTCTCATCAAGCAGTTTCTTTGAGGACTGGTCTGGATATACCCTCCTGTTCATCCACCAGTCCCACAGTGGGACTTAATGACTTCTCCTTATGCAGCTGGTCAAAAAGCCATTCAAACAACTGACTACTTTTGATTTAAGACTCTCCTATAAGACAGACTTTCTGGTAGCTCCGTACTCTGCACACTATGAGCTTCAACTAACAGCATTACTGGTTGATCCACCCTTCCTTAACTGCCACCAGAACAAGGTTGTATCTCCTTTCTCCCTAAGGTTATATTCAATTTTATACCAACCAAGCTATCATCCTACTTATCTTTTTCCATTCCCTCATGAATGATGCAGAAAGTAAAGGGCCTTACATTTCCTCAGTGACTGAAGAACACTGACCTTTTACATCAACTGCACTTCTTCATTTATACCACACATCTGCATCTTTACAGCATATGTCAGTGGTCATACAAGACAATTGTGTCTTCTCAAACCCTAGCTGCTGGATTTCACACACTATCTTTGCTACCAGCTGGCATACAAACCACTATTTCCTTGGCCTAAAACACACTCCATGAGGTCTGTAGCAGCCTTCATGCCTTTGCCAAAGAGGTCTCACTCCCTGAATGGCTACATGGGCACCACCTACAACCTTCGTAAAGCATTATATACTCAGTGCGAGAACTCACAGACATGCTTCCTTTCAGTACTTCACTCTATCCTCTCCTAGCAGCACGTGGACCCACCTCCAGGTAAGCAAACTTGTCAGTCTTCACCCATCTGTGTGATGTACAGAGACCACAAAGAAGTAAAACAGGATGCTTACCTGTAACCTGTTGTTCTTCAAGTGGTCATCCGTGCAGTCATATGACCTATTCTTTTCCCCCAGTAAAGGTAACTTTTACAGACGGCATCCTCAACTTGGCCAGAACTGAGTGGGACAGGCCTGGATCCTCCCTTTTAGGTATGTGCCAAAGGGGTGATTTTACACAATTTTATAACCGTAGAAGTTTCTGAGATCACCTTCTGTGCAGGAGCAGAACCCACCAGTGTGAATGCGCAGATGACCACTCGAGGAACAATGGTTACGGGTAAACAACCTGATTTTACTTGACAGAAACATTGCTTTTAAAAGTATGCTTTATTAGGAACAAATAATTAATCAGAAGTGCATATCATGCTCTATTTCCAATGACTTAGGCAGCACCAGGACAACTTTTTCACTGCTTAGGGTCATAAAATGAGTTTACCTTTAGCCCTTCATACAGATCAACTCCCTATGAATTCTGCATAATCTCTTGGGGCACTTGTTATGAGAGATAAACAAGAAAGAGGACGACTCCCATGCAGCAGCAGCAGGGGCTCCTCACAAGATACCCTGTGAGGTAGGTGGGACTGAGAGAGCTCTGATAAAAACTGCTCTTCTTCAAGAACAGCTGTGCTTGCCCAAGGTCATCCAGCAGGTGTAAGTGGCGGAGTGGGGAATCAAACCCAGTTCTCCCAGATTAAGAGTCCACTAGACCTTGGTTCCTCATATGCACAGAACCATCATTCCTCCTATGCTCTGCCACAACAGCTTTATTTATTTGTTTGTTTGTTTGTTTCAATTTATACCCCGCCTAGCCAGCAGGCCTGCTCATCTGAGCAGGTCTTTTGATGGTACCACCCTGTAAATGGGCAAAATCAACAACTGCCCCAACACATGAATTTTGTGTTCTGGCTTGCACCTTTTATTACTTATTTATATTTATTTATAAGTTTAATTTATATACCGCCCTTCCCTGAATTCATAGGGCTCAGGATGGCTGCCAACAACAAAAAATACAATATAATACCAAAATTAAAACAGTCAAGTTAACATTAAAGAACGTTAGAGAACATTAGATGGTGCCAAGATAAATACAGTATGCATTACTGTCCCGAGAGCAGGAGAAAGTAGAGTGGGGGGGGGGGGGAGTGCCAGGTAGATGGTACCCATTGCTGTCCTCAACCAAAAGCCTGGTGGAATATCTCTGCCTTATATGCCCTGTGAAACTGCATAAGGTCCCACAGAGCATGGATGTTATTTGGCAGACAGTTCCACCGGGTGGGAGCCAGAGCTGAAAAAGACCTGGCTCTGGTCAAGGACAGCTGGACATCTTTAGGGCTAGGGATCACTTATGGAATGGCCTGCGTGATGAGGTTAGGAAGGCCATTCCATAAACTATGCAAAACTTGAACTTATTCAGGAGGCCTTTTTTACACAGGTAATACAGGTGTACTGTAAATAAGTAATTCAGAAAGAATGCTTTGGTAAAGGGACAGGGACTGTGGACTATACTATACGCGCGCTGGATCCCGCCGGGAAGTTCCAACAGCTTTCTAGACAAGCCTCTTATGGGCGTGGCTTGCTCCTGTCTCAAGCATGCTGTCCCCCACATATGCCTTTAATAGGAGCAAGCCCCGCCCTCCCTCCCAGTTCCTTCCCTTTCTTTCCCATCTCATTAGCCTTTCAGCTTACAGAAGAATTTTGAGATGCCATCAGTGGGGAAGGTAGGGTGGGTATGTGTGACTGCACAGGTGACCACTCGAAGATCATGTTACAGGTAAGCAACCTGCTTATCTTCTTTGTGGTCACTGTGCAGAACACACATTGGGTGACTAGCAAGCTATATATGAAGGATGGAGGGTGATGGCAACTCACATATCTGTGTAAGTATTACTGTAAGTACATTAGACACCCAACACGTGAATACTCGGTGAACATCAAATTTTATTGTATAACATTGAACTCTCTCTTGAATTCCAAAGGAGCTAACATCTTAATGTTAACCCAACTTGTAGAACATAAAACAGAACAGAAATAACTGAACCTCAATATTAACTACTGTGCATTGGATAATGCTTGAAAGTTTGTCATAGTTTTTATATATATACACACACACACACATACACAACACTATAGAATGTACTATCTGTTGATTTAAGTATGCACCTACTATGTAATTTCTGTATTGTTTAATATTTCACGTTAAATGCTTATGCTTTGTTTCAGATTTCTACTTGTTTTTAGATTTTGGTAATCCAAACCCTTCTGTATTATTTACTACATATCCCATCCTCTTAATCATATTAACTTATACTGTGTAATCCACCTTGAGGCTCAGTGAGATAGACTGACTGTAAATAACATAAAACAAAACAAATATTTATACTCTGCTTTTCTCACCAGTAGTGATCCAAAGCAGCTTTCATTATTCTCCATTCCTCTATATACCGGTAACTCAGAACAAACCTGAGAGGTAAATTAGGCTAAGTGTGAGTGACTACCCCAAGGTCACACAGCAGGTCTCCATGGCAGATGGAAGACCCCAACCTGGCTCTCCTAGATTCTAGTACTACTTATTGTTTAAATGTGTAATGACTAATTCTGGCCAGCATTAGTTTGACTCTTACTGTGTGTGAGGAATACTGATTAGATCAATGAAGTTGACTTGATATCCAGAATTATTTATAGCCTTTACTATAATGATCTGTTAAACTGGAGACAGGTGCTGATTTTTTTTTAATAATTCAGGGTGCTAGAAGCAGCTCAACAGCAGGATCTCGTGGTGTATACATTCTTTGCTGTCACCTCTGGTAAGCAGGAATTGAAGGTTATTATATTGTTTCTGGATAATGCTGACCGTATGGAATGGGTTGGGGTATGGTTAAGTCCAAATAATTAAACATTCTTTTGTTTATGGAAGCACTGCTGTTTTATACCTTTTATTTTTCCTAAGACAGGTTTAGATGCTTTCTGGTGCAGCAGTTTTCTCCTTCTTTTTCTCTACATTAGATTTTTAGCCTGCCTATTCTCCACAGAGCTCATGGTGCTGTGAATAATTTTTTTTATTTAGAGATTTTCTACACCACCTCTCCAGAATGTAACATCCCTGCCTGTTCAGACTGGTCCACCTAGTCCAGCACCCTGTTTCATACACTGACAAACCAGTTGCCCTGGAGGACCAACAAACAAGGTATAAAGACCAAGGATGTCCTCTGATATTGCCTCCTAACACTGGATTTCAGAGGTTTACTGCCTCTAAATATGGGGGTTCCCTTTACTCACAAAGGCAATGAATCTGTCTAACCCCTTTTAAAGTTATTACATCAACTGGCAGCAAATTTCACTATTTTATTACTCTTTGAGTAAAGAATCCTTTTGTCTATCCCATACCTATTGCTCATCGACTTTATTTGGTGCCCCTGAGTTCTAGAATTACAGGGAAGAAGCAAAAGCTCTCCCTATCCACTTTTCTACCCCATGCGTAATTTTATAAAGGTCTATCCGAGAGCCTGCTTGAGGCAACCTACAAAGCAAAACATAACAGAAACATAAAATGCCATAATAAAGTAAACAATTAAACAACCAATTAAAAACAGCATGAAACTAGCATGAAACACTGAGCAGCTCAGCCCCGTAGCCAGGAAATTTTTGACAGGGGGGCAGAGGGCCCCGGACATTACTCTCCTTCTCTCTCTCCACTCACGGAGGCATGTTCCGGGAACAGAGAGGGAGAACGAGAGCCGAGGAGGCAGGCAGGGCTGTGGGCAGTGAGCAGAAAGAAGTGTCATGACACCTCTTTCTGCTCACTGCCCACTTCTCTTCTCTGCCTCCTCAGCTCTCCCAGCAGCAGTGTGGTGGCTGGGCTGGCTGGTGCAGAGGCACACTGAGACTCTGGGGCAGGACATTCTCTAACGGCCCACTCCGGCACATCACTGCACGTGTGCCAGCCAGTCCAGCCGCTATGTTGCTGCTGAGGGAAAGGGAGGTAGACCATTCTCTACACCTCATGTGGTGGGGAGGCGAACTAGTGGTGCCGCTCCCTCATCTTACTCTCAAGAATTAAGGGGCTAGCTCGTCTCCACCACCGCACGAGATGTAGAGAGCGGCCTGCCCCAGCGCCTCACTGTGCCTGTGCCTCGCTGCTCCTCACTGGCTCTTCCTGCTGCAGCCGAGCAGGAAGCAGCAGGAAGAGCCAGCAAGGCCACGGCAGGCAGGATAAGAAGCACAGCACACTAGCGGCGGGTGGGTGCAGTCTGGCAACCTCCATGGGAGGCACTGCCCCCAACACACACACCCTCCCCGATGGCTACGAGCCTGTAGCAGTTTAAAGCAAGTGACATGAAAACAGTTCTCAGGCTAGAAGCAGACTATTAAAAAGATGTTAAAAGCTCAAACCCTTAATTACAGGCCTAGGTAGAAAAGTCTTAAGCTGGTGCCTCAAATAGAATAGGGTAAGTGCTAGGCGAGCCTCAAGGAGAAGGCATTCCATATGTGGCACTGTTGAAAAAAAATCTCTGATCATTCAGCTATTTGAAGGCAGGGGACAGAGATCAGGGCTTGTGATGAAGATCTTAGCTGGCAGACTGGACAGTATCGGTGGAAGCAGTCCTTCAACTACACTGGCCCTAAGCCTTCTAGAGCCTTAACAGAACCTGCACTGGAGCCTTATCCATCTTACTCTCGGCTCCTTTGACAATATACAGGGTTTGTCTCCAATGTCTTCCTCCTCTACTAGGTAGGATCCTAGACACACGTTTTAGTATGGAGTTAGGACATTTGAAGGTGGGAAGATGTCTGAAGTGTCACTGGGCAGAAAAATTGCTGAATCTGACAGAGCACACTGTAGAGCACATAAAACAGCCTATGAGGTGGCAATGATAGTGGCAAAGGAGCAACACTCTCCTGCTAACACACTGTCAGCTGAATTGCACCCTGCTCAATGATTTAGAATAATCTGGAAGCTGACAACCCCAACGTGGAGAATCAAAATGATTTTTTAAAAATGACTACTAGCGGAAACATCTTTGCAGGTAAAATCTCTCAAATATACCCTGAACCAGATGCCAGTTTGGGAACAGACCCTATACTGGAAGTGTATGATCCTTTGGTCCATCTGGCCCTTTTTTTATGGATAGTTTCAGCTTAGTATCCTGGGTATAACCCAGGATTCTGGGCATAACAAAGGCCACCATATTTAGACCAGACTTTTATCCTTCCAGCTTGTATGACCTCACGGGGACAACATGAGAGAGCTTTGGTGGAAGTGTAATTCAGCATCAGTTTTAAAAGTCCTCTCCTGATATAGGTCAGTTTCAAACTTACCCTTCATGGTGAAGATAACTGAAAGGTTGGTGGCAGAAAAACTGTACGGTCTTCTGGCTCATTCATCTGCCCTTGATCCTTTTCAGTCTGGTTTCAGACCTGGCTATGGAACAGAGATAGCTTTGGTTACTCTGGTGAACAATCTCTGTAAAGGGAAATTCTTGTCAGCACTTCTTCATCTCTTGGGAACTTTCAACACTGTTGACCAAGACTAGGAAAAAGAATACAGACTGGGGAGCCCTTGAGTACTTTTAACTCTTCTCAGTTAGATTGTGTTCAAAAGGATGTAGTCAGACTTTTAAGTCTGTAACATGAGACTTAACATGTAGGATTCCATAAGGTTCAGTATTATCCCTAGTGCTCTTTAGTATCTATGTAAGACCATCAATGAGATCAGCCAGAGCTTTAGAATGGAATGTATCAACACACTGACCATAGTTTGCTATTTATTTCTTCGAGTAAGACTCAGAAACAACAGTCTCTGTTCTAGTCCCTGTCTCTCTGCCGTGCTCAGAAAGCTGAAATTTAAGGCAGATAAGACAAACATTATGCTGGTTGGTAAAGTATACAAACCCATAGCCAGAAAATGGGGGGGGGGGGGGGGCCACTGGAGAAACTGGTGTGGCATGATGTCACAAAATAAAAAATAATAAAATAAAAAGGCCCAGATGTGTCCCTGCTCTGGAGATCAAGTGCACATACCTGTCTTCTGCCAAAGCTCTCGCCCCTTTCAAATGGGAGAATGACTCTAGCCCAAGGGCCCCGGATGCTTTAGAGCTGGCCAACTCCTTCCTCTGACACAGGAGCTGAACTCACCACCGTCAGCTCCTTGCCAGCTGCCTCGCAGAAGGCTTTCGTCCATCAGAATTTCCAGGGGTTCTGAACAAGGTGGGGGCTGGCTGCGGTGCACCCAGGGCTCCAGATTGTTGCATGGAGAGCCCTCCCCCCAGGGGCAACAATGAGCTCCCTTCAAGGTGCTGGTATTGACCGTTAAAGCCCTATGTGGCCTGGGACCGACATATCTGAGGAACCACCTTTCCTCATATGTGCCTTGGAGAGCCTTGCATTTGGCAAACGATCAGGGCTTTTTTTGTAGAAAAAGCCCAGCAGTAACTCATTAGCATAATAGGCCACACCCAACAGCAGAAATGCATTAGCATATTAGGCCACCCCCCTGACAGCGCAGCTCCCTCCCAGGATTGGCTTCCCCAGGTGCCCCATGGCTCACAGGGCATATGGGAAACCCGAGGGGGTGGGGAGGCTGTAGGCGTGGCCAACTCAGAAGCCGGCCGGAACTCCGTTCCTGTGTGTTCCTGCCCAAAAACAGCCCTGCAAACCATTATTTACTGGCTGTCCCTGGCCCAAAGAATGTCTGCTTAGCCTCAGCCAGGGCCTTTTCCACCCTGGGCCCAACCTGGTGGAACACACTCCCGTCTGAGATCAGGTCCCTGTGGAACCTGTTACAGTTCCACAGGGCTTGTAAAATGGAGCTGTTCCACCAGGCCTTTGGTTGAGGTGGCTGATGCCCAATTATTAGGCCTCACTTGCTGAAGCTATCCAACTGTATATGGCACGTATTCATAAAATCTCCACTGTTTAGTAGCCTCCAGCTATTTGGGATTGCTGTAGCCTCCTAATTTATTTTGCTAATTGTTTTATTTATTATTATAACTGTTTTAATGGTTTTGTAATATTATTGGTGTGACCACCCTGAGCCTGCTTGCAGGGAGGGAGGGATGTAAACTGAAATAAATATTCTCAGAAATATAATCACAAGAGAAAACTATCTCTAACTGTATTATTTCATTTGGAGGAATCTAGACTGACTTCCTTGCTGGGCTATTGTCTTTGTCAATGGTTCCTCTCCAAGTAGAGGGAGGCAAGTATCCAAAAAAACATGATTCAGTTAAAAAAAAAAGTATTCTGACACACCTTTTGCCACTCACATAAAGTACCTATCACCCTCCACAACATCCCTCTCAGATTCAGTGTTACAAGTAGATCAGGTCATCACATATTACTTCTCTTCTAGCCTCTTATAAAACATATAGAGCCATGTTGTTTATTTTATTTATCGCATGACAGAGTTATACACAGGAAATATAATATAAAATATGGAACCATGTTGATACAACAGGTATGCAGACCAACTGTACAATCCCCCTAAATACAAATATCTATTTTTCAATTAACTCAAGCACAGCTGGGGAAGAGTTCAAAGAGCTCTGTCACATCTCCCTGGAAAGCACGACGCTCACATTCCTGTGACAAATGTAAAATAGTTTGGCAGGCTGCACCACAATCACATTCATGTCCTGGTATTTTGCTCCACTTAAACAACAGGTCTGCACAACTGCCAAAGCTTTTTCGCATTCTATTAGCTGTCTTCCATACTTTACATGGCAAGTCAAATCCTGAGAGCCCCTCATTGGTGTTTATCAGGTTATGGAAATCGGGTAGAACTGATTGCATCCATTCATTCCCCAGATTGAAATTTTGTGATTACAGGATTTGTGCAGATCTTATTGCTGGGTGTCAGGATTTTAGTCTGGATAGGCCCATGTCAGCCATGTCTTTGTGGATAGGCAACTCTCTGTTTTCAATTATCTTGCTATATTCACAAAGAAGAGCATCTTGTCTTTGAAGACGCAGGAGAGCACTGTTGCACAACATGGGTAGCCAATAGGTCTGAGTAGTTTTAATACATCTGCTGATGGTTCTCATTGTTGTGCTGAGTTGGAAATCAAGTTTGTGGACATGGGGGCTGTTGAACCACAATGAAGAACCATATTCCACAGTACTGTACACCAACGTCAAAGCTGAGCATCTAAGTTTTGTAGCAGATGCACCCCAAGTTGTACCACATAATTTTTGGAGAATGTTGTTTTGTGTGTGTATTTTTGCTGTTACATTGGTAAGATGGTGTTTATAGCTCAAGGTCCTGTCCAGGGTAATGCCAAGATACTTAGATGTATGGTTGTGTATAAGTCAGATGTCGTTAAAGTACACATTCAGTTCACGGTTGGCAAGATTGTTATTAACAGGGGAGATCATGCTGCTGCTGCTTTAAACCCCTTCTTGCATCGCTTCCTCGGCAGGCCCACTGGGACCTGGCGGCAGGGCTTGCCACCACCACCATTTGTGCCCACTTCCGGGCTGACGGAACGCTGCTCCGCCTCGCTCCGGCCCCAAATGACCCCTGGTTATTAAGATGGAAACAGGAGCATTTTGGAGAGGCAGGGCTACATCACATCAACACAGTCGACAGCCAGAACTGCTCCCGGCTACGACTGATTCTTTGTTCTTTTTAGTGGGGTTTTTGGGGGATCTTGAACCTCACTGGACCTCCTGGAAGGAGGTCTGGAGCAAGGGACTCAATTCGGACCCCTCGCTTGAGGCAACAAATGGATGGAAGTCATGGATCATCCCAGAAGCAGAGAACGGAGGAGCACCGTTATGGCAGCCATAACAAGCACAGGATGTCAACAACCCCCAAACAGGAGAGTAATTTTGAGCCTCATCCAGAACACCCATGAAGATATGCACTTGTAAATACCTGTAAACAGCAACAGCAGCACTGATTAGTCTGATGATTTCTTCAAATAAGCCCCTTTAAATATTCAAGGTAACACAGAAGGGAGAGGTGGATTCACCCTCCCCTTTCCTGCCCAAAGCAGCCAAGACTAAATAGAGCTTTTTAAAGAATGTTGAGATACATATTCTCTGGAGCAAAGAGGGACTTGAGCTTCTACAAGAGAATTATAAATTACCATTTTAAACCTTCCTAACAAAGAAAGAAAGAAAGATTTAAAGAGTGAAACTTACTATCTCATGTCAGCTCTTTGCGACGTCATGCTCTACTGCTAAGAACAGAATAGATGCGCACTCTGTTTAATCTCTACCATAAAGCTGCAAAACATTTTACTTATGAGACAGACTGTTGACTGCTGAGAAGTGTATCATCTGGCAGAGGGAGACGGTTTCAAAGAGACACTGAGCTTTGCTAGACTGAACTGAGACTTTGTTATTGTATGGAAATGAATGACGAGTACTCCCAGGAAAACATGCTAGATACTACAGGTATGCAGAGCCCCGCAGAATCTGATAAGCTTCAAATAGCTTGGAAGGAGATCCAGGTTGGGATTAACAAAGCAATGAACCAGGCAGTCAAGAAGATTTCTGAATGGATATTAGACCAAAAACCTTCAGCATCAAACCAAATCATTGACAAGAAACTTCAGCACCAAACTGCTCAAGAAAATACAGGTTGCTTACCTGTAATTGGAGATCTTCGAGTGGTCATCTGTGCATTCACACCTCTGGGATTAAGTGCGCCTGCGCCGATCCCGATCGGTAATCTTCAGAGCCTAACGGATTTTCGCGCCAGCTCCCCGGTCACGTGCACGTCCCACTGCGCATGACCCGGGGAGAGGCACGAGGATCCCGCCAGTTCCTTCTGACCGCTGCTAACAGCCCCCAAGGAAAAAAGTGAGGGAGACCGAAAGCAGAGGGGAAGGAGGGCGGGTGGTGTGAATGCACAGATGACCACTCGAAGATCTCCAATTACACGTAAGCAACCTGTATATCTTCTTCGTGGTCTCTGTGCATCACACCTCTGGGAGAATAGCGAGCAATAAACACACCACATACCTGGAGGTGGGTGCTGGAGGTCTCACATCTGAGCTGCTTGCAGAACTGCACGGCCCACCACAGTACGCTGATGGACGCGGACATCTAGGGCGTAGTGCTTCACAAACGTGTGAGGGGACGCCCACGTTGCAGCATTGCAGATGTCTCCCAGGGGAATGCCCTTGAGGAATGCTGTGGAAGTAGCCACGGCTCGAGTGGAGTGTGCCCGGAGGGACGCCGGTAGTAGCCTTTTGGCCAGAAGATAGGCGAGTTTTATCGTCTCAACTATCCACTTCGAGAGTCTTTGAGACGACAGTTTCTGTCCCTGCCTGGGCAAGGCATAAGAAATGAAGAGAGCTGGAGACTTGCGAAAGGATTTTGTCCGGTGCAAGTAGAAAGACAGGGCTCTCTTGACATCTAAAGTGTGTAGGCTACGTTGCGTTGGGTCCTGGGGACCAGGAAAAAACACCGGCAACGTGATATCCGCCCCTATATGAAAGTCCGAGACTATCTTAGGCAGGAAAGCGACATCTGGAGCCAAAGTGACGGCATTATGATGAAACGTGAGGTACGGTGGGTCGCAACGGAGCGCCGAGAGCTCACTCACGTGTCGAGTAGACGTGATGGCCACCAAAAACGCAACCTTCCACGACAAAAGTTGAAGGCTGCATGAGGCCATGGGTTCGAAGGGTTTTCCCATCAGCTTAGTGAGAACCAGTGTCCGCACTGGGGGATAGAGGCGATTCATTCCCTTGAGGAATTGCTTCGTTGTTGGATGGGAAAACACCGAGTAGCCATCAATCTTAGGATGATTGACTGAGATGGCTGACAAGTAAACTCGGATAGATGAGTGACACAGTCCCCTGTCTTTACATGACAGGAGGAAACCAAAAACATCTTTAAGCCCGGCGGGGACTGAGGGCCGTCCCACAGACACCAGGAAGGTTAAAAACTTAGTCCATTTTGACTCATATGAACGCCGAGTGGAGAGTTTGCGTGAGTTCAGTAGAACTTGAGCAATGCGTGATTCTAACCCTAAGTTTGGATCAGCCAAACTGTCAATTTCACTCTGGGCACATCATGGTGCAGTACCCGGCCCCCATGCATCCCGAGGAGGTCTGGGTCCGTCGGGAGGTGGAGATACGTCCCTCGTGAGAGACTGAGGAGCGTGGGGAACCAGGGTTGTCTCGGCCACCATGGGGTGACGAGAATTGCCCACGGTCGTTCTGCCAACAGTTTGTGGACTACTCTCGGTATGAGAGGAATCGGGGGAAATAGGTACAATCGTTTCCCCGTCCACTGGAAGAGGAGACCGTCTCCGAGAGAGGTCGGGTCCGTTCCTGCTCTGGAACAAAATAGGTGACACTTCTTGTTCTCTCGAGAGGCGAATACATCCACGTATGGATGCCCCCAACGGTCGAAGATCGGAGTCAGGTAGAGGGGGTTCAGTTCCCACTCATGCAGGGATGCTCCTCCTCTGCTTAGGAAGTCCGCTTGGACGTTGAGTAGTCCTGGGAGATGAGTCGCTACCAGGTGAATATCTAGTGCCTGGCACTCGTCCCAAAGCTCTATCGCTAACCGGCAAAGTCCACGGGAGACCGTCCCACCCTGGCGGTTGATGTAAAACATGGTGGTGGTGTTGTCTGTAAGGACAGTCACCGTCTTCCCCGACAGGGATTGGCGGAAAGATCTCACTGCGTAGAGAACTGCCAACAGCTCTAGGAAGTTGATATGGTTGTGTGCCACAGAGGGGTGCCACCTGTCACCTACACCGTCCAAATGAGCTCCCCAGCCCCATAGGGAGGCGTCCGTAGTGACGGTCGCTGAGGGGGGTGGAAGCCGGAAAGGTGCACCTGAATGTAAATTCTGGGGCACAAGCTACCAATTCAGGGTCTCTAGGACCTAGGTCGATATCTGAAATCGTTTGGAGAGGGAATGGAAGTTGGGGCAGAAACGCCTCAAAAACCAAAGCTGCAGTGGTCTCATCCGCAATTTGGCGAAGGGGATTACTGCTGTTGTCGCGGCCATCAGGCCTAGCAGGCGAAGGATTTGTTTGGCTGTAGCCTCCTTGGTCTCTTGGGTAGACAGGAGAAGGGAGACTATATCCGCTGCTCTGTTGGGGGGTAGGAACACTCTGCATTGCAGGGAGTCCAGGATAGCTCCGATAAACTGAACCCGTCTGGAAGGGGTAAGCATGGACTTTTTGAGGTTTATCGTCAGCCCTAGTGATTCTAGGGTACGAAGGGTAGTAGAGATGTGGCTCTGTAGTTCCGTCGTAGAGGGGGCGACGAGAAGCCAATCGTCCAGGTAGGGGTAAAGGTGGACACCTTGAAGTCGCAGATGTGCCGCTACTACTGCCATAAGCTTCGTGAAGACACGAGGAGCTGTAGAGAGGCCAAAGGGTAGGGCCTTGTACTGGAAGTGACGCAGACCGACCGCGAAGCATAAGTACGGTCTGTGCGACGGGTGGATCGTCACATGGAAGTATGCGTCCTTTAAGTCCAGCGTCACCATCCACGCGTTGGCTTCTAGTAGCGGTAGGATGGTCTGTAGAGTGGTCATATGGAATTTCTTGTAGGTGATGAACGCATTGAAGTTCCGCAGATCCAGTATGTGACGAAGTCCGCCATCCTTTTTTGGGACCGTGAAATAGCGGGAGTAGAACCCCCGCTGAAGGTGGTTTATTGGTACCTGTTCTATGGCATCTTTTGAGAGGAGGGCTTCGACTTCCGACGATAGGGTGTCGGAGGGAGGTGTGGTTACGAAGTACGATTCTTGTGGTATCTGGAAAAATTCTATTCTGTAGCCTTCTGCTACGACCGACAGTGCCCATTTGTCTGTCGTGATACGTTGCCATGCTGGTAGAAAGGGTGATAGACGGGTGGGAAGATCGGAGCGAATGGGGGAGTCAAAGACTCAGCTTGTTCGGTTTGGGTGGCTTAGCCTTGGAAGCGGAAGCGGACGGGAATCGTGGCTTGTGGCCATAGGGTTTCTGTTGATAAGCAGTAGACGACGGTCTCTGCCATTGGGGTTCAGTGGGAGATCTTCGCGGTTGCTGTTTGGACCAAGATCTCTGCCATGTCTTCTGCTTCTGTTGTCTCGATTGTGAGACACCCAAGTTACGAGATGTCTTAATGCTCTTATCTAAATCATGAAGGACTGTGTCCGTTGTGGAGCTGAATAGTCCTTCACCCTCGAAAGGGAGATCTTCCACCAAGGACTTTGTGTCTTGTGGAAGCGAAGTCGACCTCAGCCAGGCGTGGCGGCGAAGGGCGACTGCTGAAGTGAGTGTCTTGGATGTGACGTCCGCAGCATGCTTCGATGCGTTAAGCTGGTGCTTTGCTAGCACCATGCCTTCCTTCTGGATCTTCCTAGCAAGGCGTTGCTTATCCTCAGGAAGATGGGCCAGAAGTGGTGTCATCTGCTCCCAGAGGGAGTATTGGTACCTACTCATGCAGGCTGTGTAGTTTGCCGTTTTTATGCCCAGTGCACCGGCTGAATAAAATCGTCTCCCGAAAGAATCTAATTTCCGTCCCTCTTTGTCCAAGGGGGAGGAATGTCCGCTACGGCCCCTGGCCGAGGGGGTCACTACAACCGAATTGGGCTTGGGGTGGATGAATAGGAATTCTGCTCCTGGCTCTTGGAGCCTGTTCATATGGTCTAATCTCTTGTTGGAGATTGGGGTAGAGGAGGGGTGGCCCCACAATTCCTTGGCAGTGCTCAAGAGCACTGAAATTAATGGTAATGCTACCGCGGTGGATGTATCCATCTGTACGATATCGAAGATGGCGTCGGTAGCGGTGGGGGTTGGTTGAACCGTGGCAAGTGCCAGGGAATGGGCCATTCGTTTGATAAGCTCTCCATAGGATTTCACGTCCTCGGAGGGAGAGATTGGCAAATTTTCAGCCACATCAGGGGATGGTGACGGTTGGACAGGAGATTCATCATCGGAAGAATCGGAAGAATCGGGAGATTCAGGTATCGACTGGTCGGAACGTTCGGAGGGAGACATAGGGGTCGACGGATCTGGTTGGTAAGGAGGGAGGTCTACGTCGGGCGAAGTTGGTACCGGCATTGGTGGTTTCGGTATCGGTGCCGGTGCCGGTGTCGGTCTCGGAGCCGGGGGATCTCGGCAACGGGAGACTCGTGACGACATGGATTGGCGATCCCACTCCGCCGGGTACCACTGCGGCGGTGGAGGGTAGGAGGAACCATACAGGTATCGCCACTGACGAACGTCCCACGGCACCGAAGATGGAGGGAGGCGCCAGTCTCGCTCACCTTTCAGTGTCGGCAGCGGATCGGGTCCTGTCTCAGGACTGCTGTGAGGGATCTGTGTCAGCTCGATGTCGGGTTCCGAATCTGTGAGCTGGATGGGTCGCGGCATCGGGGAGGCGGGGCTGCCCCGGGGTCGCTCGCGCCCTGGAGGGTCAAGCTGTGGGGACCCGTGCTGGGTCAGGTCGGACGCGGGACGCATCGACGAAGCACCCGAGGTTTTGTGTTTCAGCTTGCCCTTACCCTCTTTGCCCTCCTTACGCTTCTTAGCGGGAGTTCGTGGCAGTGAGAGGGGTCTTTTCGGTGCCGACTTCTCAGTACCGGAGGGGCTTCGCACCGGTGACGACATCGGGCCCGTCGGTGCCGATGGGGATGTTACCGAGGCGTCAGCTGCAGACATCTTCGGCGACAACACTGCTTCCAGTAGAGCCACTCTGAGTCAGGCCGCCCGGTTCTTACGAGTTTGCTTGGAGAACGCGGCGCAACTCAAGCAGGAATCGACACGATGCGACTCGCCTAGGCACAACAAGCAAAGGGAGTGCTTGTCTGGGGGAGCGATTTTACTCCCGCAATTAAGGCAGCGTTTAAAGAAACCCCACCGCTGGGCCATAGGCCGGGCGGGGAGTAAGCGGAGGAGAATCCGAGAGCGAGTCCAGAAAAACAGTCCGTAGGTCAAGAAAAACAAGAAAAATCAGTCCGAAAGGCCTTTCCAAGTTGGAAAACGAAAGTTAGCTACCGACCGGAGCGGAGAGGGGATCCTCACGAAGCGGCGGTCAGAAGAGAACTGGCGGGATCCTCGTGCCTCTCCCCGGGTCATGCGCAGTGGGACGTGCACGTGACCGGGGAGCTGGCGCGAAAATCCGTTAGGCTTTGAAGATTACCGATCGGGATCAGCGCAGGCGCACTTAATCCCAGAGGTGTGATGCACAGAGACCACGAAGAAGATCAGTACACTTTTCCAATCAAGCTGATCCAACTTGCACTGAGAAGGAATTACAGCACTCAACTGTGCAGGACGCTAGACAATACTACGATCAAGAGCAACTAATCTACCGTGAGAATCCAAGTGATTTCAACAGTGAGAAAAATATTTCTACTAAAGGACTGTTAAAATCTGGAACCCTTAAAAGTACAAGGAGGAAAATACAGCAGAGAGAAGATGAAACAAACCTAAACACTGAATACAGATGGCAAATCATGAAAGAAAGCCTTTCCATGTACAAGGAGAAGAGACACAGATCCAAGACTCTACCAAAAAAAGAAGAAACTTTAAAAGAAGAAGAAAAATTAAGATATAGGAATAAGACTGGTTTAGGGATTTTGTTAGAAGTTTAGTGAACCCTAGTCCAGATTAACTGGCTAAAATAGGCTGAAGAACATTTGTGTACGTACTTATAAAATTCAAGCCCACATTTAAAATAGTTATGGGAAGAAGAAAACTCGTTTCTTTTTTTTTCCTGTGGTTGTTTAAAAAGTTTAGCCAAAAGGAGAATGATTTATATAAGGGAAAATGTGGTTTAGAAAATATATATGAATGTTTATTAGAATAAGATTGTTCAAGGCTGATAACTGATAAATATGCAGAATGGAAATTTATGGCAGGTTAAGGTCCACATTCCCTATAAAAGATGTAATTTTGATTTAAGGATTCCAGAAGTTTTGATAACTAGTGCAAAAAGAATTTTACTATGAAGTAGGGAAATGATACTTAAAAGCAACTTGCAGAAGGCTAACTTAGAATGTTTAAACAAAAAGGCAATTAGCAGAAAACGTTAACCTACTGAGATCTATAGAAAAACTAGCAGTGGTTGCAAGAGTGCCACTGAGATATATAGGTATGAGGCAACTTAAAGGGTATTGTGTTGGTAGTGTTACTCTCATTTATGTTTTGTATATTTGTTTGCCATGGAAAACAATAAAAAAATTATATAAATTTTAAAAAAGAAACAGGAGTATTCTGTTTTTCCTGGACTTGGGATAACTCGCCATTTACGGTAGTAGTCAGCCAAAAATTCAAAGTCCCTAGTCAGTATTTCCTCAGTCCTTTCAACTGATTTGTACCTTACTGCAATTGCCATGTCATCAGCATAAGCAAATTTCCTGGATATCACCTGGGAACATCAGAGAAGTATAGATTGAAAAGAATTCAAGCAAGGACCAAACCCTGGAGTAGATCTTTATTCAGTTTCTTCTGCTTGCTGACTGACTGACCCATAATTACTTGGAAAGTTCTATTACTCAGGATGTTATTCAGGAGTTGAAATAATGTTTTGCAGGGGGAAATTTGTAAAAACTTGTACAGCAGATCATCCCTCCAGACTGTCTCATAAGCAGCAGTCAGGTTGATGAAAACTGCTGATGTCTTAAGACACTTCTGATACACATGGAATTCACTGCCACAGGAGATGGTGGCGGCTACAAGCATGGACAGCTTCAAGAGGGAATTAGATAAACATATGGAGCAGAAGTCCATCAGTGGTTATTAACCACAAGGTATAGATAGGAACTCTGTCTGGGGCAAGTGATGCTCTGGGGAGCAACAATGGGAGGGTTTCCATAACGCACATCAATAGAATCAATAGCTTAAGGAAATATCTAGTAAACAACATAATAGGACTAGGATAGCAAAAACCTGAACCAAGGACTAAGTATTAAACCTGATATGTTAATGCAAGAAATGGTATTACATAAGTATAAATATAATGCAAAAATATACAGTAACAGGTATATTAGTAGTGTGGTCCACAGTCCTGTTCCATCTGTTGAAATGTATTCCTGAATCATTCTGTAGAAGTGACAAGAGGCATGGCACACCCAGAGTAAATCATGCTGGAGCTTCTTCCAGAGAAGGAGGTGTCTTGCTTCACCAACAAACAGTATACACACTGCTGCTATCTCTGCCTCTCCTGTATCGCAATGCAGAAGAGCCAGAGGGAGATAGCCTGAGACCTTAGAATCTGGAAACAGCAGCTGAAGAGCAAGCAACACCATGCCTAAACAACAACTCCCAGCACTCTGTGGCTATCACGATCAAGGAAGAGGGTCACCTCACTCTATCAAGATAGGCTTAGAGAACCTTGACAGTAAGGAAATAAATCCAGGCTCTAAACACTGTGATAGGTTTTGTTTTTGCTTGTTTCTTTTGCTTGTTTCTTTGTTTTTGGACTTTCTATGCAATAATAAAAAGACTGGTATTCAGTACAGAAATCTGGTGAGAGGCAGAGTCCTAAAGGAACTCTCTAGGAGCCTAGCATTTATGACAGTGATCAGAGCACAGGATAAGAACCAGTAAAAAAATGAAATTGCTGAGCAGTCGGGTTAAAACAGATAAAAGGAAGTACTTCTTCACCTAAAGAATGATTAACACATGGAATTCACTGCCACAGGTGGTGGTGGCAGCTACAAACATGGACGGCTTCAAGAGGGAACTGGATAAACATATGGAGCAGAGGTCTATCAGTGGCTATTAACCACAAGGTACAGATAGGAACTCTGTCTGGGGCAAGTGATGCTCTGTGTTCTTGGTGCTTGGGGGGGGGGGGCAACAGTGGGAGGGCTTCTAGTGTCCTGGCCCCACTGTTGGACCTCCTGATGGCATCTGGTGTTTTTGGCCACTGTGTGACAAGAGTGTTGGACAGATGGGCCACTGGCCTGATCTAACATTGGCTTCTCTTATGTTCTTACACCTCGACGCGGCCATAAAGCTCCAGGTAACCTTGGGCCAAATGTTCTGTCTCACCCTAACCTAACTCACAGGGTTCTGAACCAATCCTTGTGATTTAGGCCTCATGCAAATCTAAGTGATTGCAAGACACTCTGGGATGCCTAGAAGGAGTAAGGGATAAAAATGAGAGAGTCTCCCAAAAGATCTTTGGTATATCCTGAGTAGACCATTAACCTTTGTAGAGTGTCCCAAGAGCCAATTGCATATTTGTGCGGTTGGGCTACTTCAATAAAACAGAAATACATGCAATTTCCAATACTCTTTCTACCTGACTAATTGGGCAGGTAATACAGCCAAGATCCTGTATTTTATCTATCAGACACTAAAAGAAAATGCTCAGAACAATCTTCACAAGCCACTACCATCAGTTTAGTTCGGTTATGTTTTAAAAAATCATGTTCTGCACTTCTATTTTATATCTACCTTTTTTAAGTTTGATGGTTTACAAAACAGCACAATCACATCCAGGACTTCAAACAGGAGATGCTCTATAACAGTGATCCTCATTCACAGAGAGCCACAATCACAATTACTATCAACCAAAAGATCCACATGACAACTGCATGTCCTGTGTGCCACTCCTCCAAACACACATATAATGATACAATACACAGCTACTGATATTCAGTGTATACATATACCTTAATTACCATATTACTTCTGAGCATGTAAGGTTATCTCTCCCTACAACCGTTGAACTTTTCCAATTCCCTGACACTTAGACTGCTAAGGCACTCAGAGGTGACCATGCTGGATGTGGAGAAAGGGGAGTAAAACTACCACCATCACCTTGTGGCCAGCTTGCTTGAGAGCCAGTTTGGTGTAGGGGTTAAGAGCAGCAGACTCTAATCTGGAGAACTGAGTTTGATTCCCCACTCCTCCACATGCAGCAGCTGGGTGATCTTGGGTCAGTCACAGTGCTCTCAGAGCTCTCTCAGCCCCACCTACTTCACAGGGTGTTTGTTATGGGCAGAGGAAGGGAAGGAGATTGTAAGTCACTCTGAGACTCTGAGTGAATGGCAGGGTATAAATCCAACTCTTCTTCCTAAACTGAGAGTGCAGAGGCTGCAAAGAGGGGTGAATTGTTGGACAGGGTGGGCCCTGTGACAATCATCCTTAAAAGTCCCGCCTCTCTTCCAGGGCTCTGAACCAATCCTTATGATTTTGGCCTCATGCAAATCTAAGTGACTGTCAGCCAATCAGAGCCCATGGAACTCCACTGGATGGGAGGGGGGTGAAACAGCCTCAGCTTCAGAAGGTAGAAGAAAAACTTTTTTCTTTTGGGATAGGGCTTTTGTGGCTCTGGAAAGAAGTGTCAGCTTAGCCAGGCTTTTATTTGGCTTTTTAGTTCGGGTTTTGGGGGGGGGGGGTTTGGCTTAGAGAAGAAAACTTATTTTAGTGGTACAAATAAGCATACTGTTAAGGGTGCATTATTCTGAGCTGGTGTGTGTAGGTTCTGTGATAAGGTGCTCTGCGAGAGAAAAGAGCAGCTTGAACCTGCTGAGGTAACCAGTCAAGAGAAAGGGGAATCAAATCTCTCCTCAGGGGTTATTTACGTTATTTCAGAGCCAGCTTTACTATATGAGTTATCTACACATCATATTTATATTATTACTTTATTTTCTGTTAACTAAACCTTTACTGTTCATCTCCATCTGTGTCTTATCTGTCAAGTCAAAAATCTGAGATGCAGAGGTCTCTACCTCACATACAAGCACAGCCTTAGTCTAGCAGGTTTCCAAATAAGAGACCTTTAAAGAGCACAGAGCTTACATGCTGCCAGTCTTTATTTTAAAACTTGTGTCCCCCTTGTTATTTGACTGTGGACAGCTGGGGTATAAGGAATTTCCAGGAGAGGCCAGAGTGGGTGACTGGATATTCTTCAATCCAGAAGGCAGTTGCCTCAGAGCCTCTCCCCCCACTCACCCCATAGCCACCACAGACCCCTTACTTCTATCCCTGGCACAAGGCCCACAGCTCATGGAGCCTCACAGCTTACCCATTCTTCTAACCCTGCAGTGGCAGCTGTTTCAAGGTGAGACACGAGGAGAGGAAATCTAGCCAAATCTCCTCTTCAGTACACCCCACTTCACCCATCCTGCATAACTTTTTGCCCACAGGCATTCCATAATCCCAACACAGTCTTCTGGGGGTATAAAGGAGCCCTCCGCCCTCTTTTGCCAACAGAAAAGGCTGATAGCATTCAACCGTTTCTCTTCTGCCAGCTCAACTTTTGAGGTTAAAATTACATGATTTGGTATCTCTCAACATTTGGATAATACTGCATTCATTCCGTTGCTATTAATTTTAATAGGATAGTTTATGTTTATTCACTGAACGACTGCAACAGTATCTTGTCTAGTCCGTGGAAAGACCAATACATATATATTATTAATGATAGTTAAGCTAGATACTTTCCTAAAGCATCTATTTCTTTCAGAATCAGGGCACACAAGTAACTTTATATACATGGATAACAATAACAACTCTTACACAAACTCTTACACTGCTGATGAAAGTGAGAATCGATCTACCACTTCAGAAGCACCTCAGTTAGGAATCTGTTTGAGAAAGAAAAAAGCTTTCTGGATAAGAGGGCAGTTCTCTCTCTAAAGTGGACCCCTGAGAATGACAGGTCTGCTACATGTCAAAATACACCTACAATAATCATCAAGTTATAGTTACTACCAAGATCATAATGCTCTATGGAACTATGTTTGTATGGACAAATAAGAGCAGTATTAATTATGTGAATTCTTTTGAGGAGTGTGTATACTGCAACATTTATATGTTCTTCATATACAGAAATCAATCTACACACACTTTCTCATAAAGAGAATCCTGTTAACTCATGCAAATCCTTCTGTGCTTTTCCCCCCTGTCATGGACTAAAGAATTCTGGAACAGGAAGAAGTAACCTTATTCTGAAACATTAGCATAACAGGTTCAAGGACAAAGGGCACAGGCTTCATTTTAAAGAAAGCCTCATACCTCACTTTGACTACAAAACAGAAATTGAAAGATGTTAGAGGTTGCATTCAACATAAATTACTATTCAAGCGAATACAAGTTCTATCTGTTGTGAATGCAAACTGACCTAAACATAGCACCAAATGTGCCTTAATAAAAGGAAACAGCTTTAAGAAATCCCCATGTTTTACTTTCACAACTCTCCTTCCCTTCTGTTAGTGGTAGATGATAAGAAATTATAGCAGGACGCAAAGCTATTGCCCCAACCAAGTACAAATATTTTTCTACTATAGATTAATCACTATATTGTTTGGTCATTCAACCTTTAAATCGAGTAGCACAATATTTTGCAGCATTTCACTTAATAGTGTATGCCTTATCTTAACATATACATACAATCATAAATATTAAAGTACAAGAGATCCACAGAATACATGAAGAGAGCAAGTGACAAGACACAAGTCCAAAAGTGAACAAGGGGATGGTATGGCTTCCAAGTAGACAGTATGCTTCCACAATAAATAGTAAGTGGAAGTTACAAACAAGCTACAAACTACCACAATCACACAAAAAATCACTTGTACGCTGAGCAATGTTTTGATGCTGAAAACACATGTACAGGAATGGCTCACAGAGAGAAAGACAGTTTCAGAGAGCAGCCGTGTTGGTTTGCAGTAGAACAGCTAGATTTCCATGGTATGAACTTTTGAGAATCAAAGCACCCTTCGTCAGATACCTCCCTCTGTCAAAGAAGCATGTCTAGGATCAAGCTATACACTGCCCTGATCAGTAGCATTAGGGCATATCATTACTTATTCAGGATTTGTCTATGCTACAAGTGGTTTTAGTGCTTAATGAATTACGAACTGATATAAATATGCTTCCAAGTAAAAAAGAAAGACAGCAGTTGAGGCTATACTATAAAGTATTTAAGAGTACTTTTCTGATCTCTGGTTTGTTTTTTATCAATATTCTATTTTAGCCTAATTATTTCCCTTCATTACACAGCATTTTACTCAGTACTGATATTACATTGTGTCTACATCTCCCTTAAAGAAAAGTAACATTCTTACCAATGAAATTCTGTCATATTTATGTTAAAAAAACCACCTAGATTCAGTCAACTAATATAAAAGTCCTTACATATTTCCCTTTGATAAGAAAAACCAAAATAGCTTAAACAGTACATGATACTAATTAAGTAGCCATCTTCACACTTACTGTGGCTATTTAGAACACACAAGGATTTTTAATGCAGCCAATCACATGCATGTTTACAAACAAGTCCCACAGTATTCATACCAGTTAAATGTGCATAGGATCTCAGCATCTCTACCAAACGATTTATTTTGCACAAAAGAATAATCTATTTAATTATAAAGAGACCAAGTAAACTCTGAAAAGTTAATACAAATATACTTCTACTCAGAGGGCTGATTCACTGATCGCTAGAGGGACCAGTGGGACCAATACCCTTTACCCTGAGAGCACGATGGTGAAAATATGGGGACAGCTATCTCAGCACTGTGCAGGCACACGAATGCTGAGTGGACAGAAGTGCCCATCGCTGCTGACATCATGGCTTATGCTGGACACTGCTTTTAACTCAGCAGCCTAATTCTTGTACAGCAGCAGCCTCTATTCCTCCTCAACCACCTTGCCGGTCCCTCCAGCAAAAGAGTCAGTGCCCTGTGTCATACACATCAACAAGCAGCAGAAGCTGATAGACAGCCCTCCAAGCAAACCATCGTATGACCCACTACTCTTTCCATGAAGGCTGGAACGCTAAACATAATTACATGAAAATAATATATTTTAAATATGACAGGACTTGTTCTAAAGAAGCATGTTTAGGACCAAGCTATACACTCCCCGGAATGGTAACATTAAGGCATATGATCACTTATTTAGTATTTGTCTTTGCTCCAAGTGGCTGCAAATGCCAGATGAATTACAAACTGATCTTATACAAATTTGCTCCCATGTAAACACACACAGAATTGAACAATTAACAATTCTATATTACGGTGAAACAAAAGAATTCCAGTGTTTTAGAAATACCAATGAACCTTGGGTTTTCATATACGTCAGTACACATAAATGATCATCTTTTCTAGAACACTTATAGTTATTTTACATAAACAGACACAAAAAAGCAATAACTTCTGAGACATATCAGTAGTTATTGCCAAGTCTAAAATATACTAATATATATTTCCAGTACTGCTGCTTAGGTTTTTGAAATATTTACTCAAATGCACCACTTGTTTTTTTCACAGATAGGGCATATGAAGGATCTCAGTAAATCTTCTTGTTTTCCACTGAAATTGTAGTAAGTGTTTCTGGGATAGCAGATGTACAGTTCATAACCATATATACTCAAAAACAAATCCCACTTATTCCAATGAAACAAGTTTGCATGTACAGAATTGTAACCTAAAAACACAGACTACTTTTGTTTACTGAAAACAAAAATCATAGAAACTTTAAATGCTAATGTTTTAGATTAAACAATTAACAAAATATGCCATGCATAATCTTGCTCATAATTTGCTCATCAAAAAAGCCTTCAAGATGTACTTATATATTTTTATTATTATGTAATTAATAGTTTGGAAAACACTTGAAGACCATAATACACTAGGCAGGCAGACACACTTGTTGGCAATACATCCTTTGGAACTCATTATGACTTCCCCCAGAGTACTAAAAATGGGAGTCAACATTTTAACTTTTAAATGATGTTTAAGTTCAAATAAAATAAAGCAAAGTTAATGCTCTAGCTCTATGCAGACCTAGTTGTAAATAAATCTTGTTGAACTCAGGGAAACTTTCTTTCAAACAAACGTGCACAGGATCAATTTGCATATCTGTTTCACTGGTGATATCAAAAAGAATAATATATTTAAAAAGTAAATTATGTTTGTAATATGTTGTAGAAGGCAACATATTTTTGTAATGCTTGATAACAAACAAGGGACATTAAATACTTCAGGACAGTGATTTTCAAAACAAGTTGTACAAGTTAAAATATAAGAAATAAATGGAAAAAATGCACTTAGAAAACAAAGAAAAATCTAGTTCACTTGAGAGAATTTATGTAACCAAGCATGTATGTCTGTGTACTTGTGCATATATATATATATATGTATGTATGTATGTATATATACACAGAGAGAGAACTTCTGACACATTTCTGTGTGCTCTTCCTCTCAACTTCCATGTTTTGCCTTATCCAATCAAAGCACACATACATTATAATTAGCAGACCAATCCAATTAAAGATATTGAGGTCAATTTAAAACTCTCCACAGGAAAACAAACAGAACTACAAACAGAATCTCTTTAATGAGCACTCTTAAACAATCAAAACAAACAATTTTCTTTGGCAGGCCCTTTTTATTTTCCTATCAACTACTCTAAAATGTATTATTCAAATGAACTTTCCATAGGAAAATGCTTACTAAGCACTAGATTATTTTATATAACTACAACATTCATATTATTAGATATTATTAGTTCCTTTACATTGCATAAATTTTGATATTCCAACTATGGTCACAAAGCAACAAAATGACATTATCACCACTTTACAAATGTACTCACAGAAGAAATATCTTTGAAGTCTTGGAAGAATATTTGTAAATAACTTTTTAGCTTCAAAAACAAGTCCCTGTAAATTCAATTCAGTTTTCAGGTTTAGCATTGTATGAAACTACTCTGTGTCTCCAACGATAAAAATGTAATCTTAGCAAACCTTAAGAACATTAAATTCTTGTTCAGAAAGATTGCAGTTCATGATTTAAGGCTCTTATTTGAAAAATGGGCTCATTTAAAGGAACATATCTGAACAAAGAGCTATGCAGCAAAGAATCTCTCATAGTCTTTTATGAATCCTGATTTGCCTGCAACAGGATAGATTTATAAGCAATTTTAGTTAATTTTTAACTGGAAGGGAAATTGTTTGAATAGCATGATAAAGGAGATTTAAATGCACCTTATCTACATACTCCTGGTACTTCACTGTGGATCTTAATGTTTATCATAGTATATTATGACTGATTAACTACAAAACACAACCCACGTACTACTAGCTGAAGCCCTTTTATCAATCAAGTTACTCTATAGAGTCTATTCAAATTATAGTCAGTATGAAGGAAGGACAGAGGGAGCCACATTGTCTCACTTTGATATATATCGATATAGAGATACACACACACATACACTTCTGTATGTACAAGGGAGCCACCATAATGGCTGTTCCAGCAAGAATGATGCGCAGGAGGAGGCTGGTTTGTTTACTTGCAGCCACAGCTGCCAGCAGCAACATCACTTGAGCAATGCACTGCTATCCTTCCCCATTTCTATTCTTAGCACACAGACACCATTTAAGATGATAAAACATTTATTACTTACTAATTAATGCCATTTGCCATACATTTACCTGTAAACCATGACAAGCCTTTTAGAGGAGGGGGAAAGGTGGGGGGGGGGGGGAGGTGATCCAAGAGGTGGGAAGGAGGGGCTGGATATGGGAAAGATGTGTGGGGAAAGTCCAGGCACCTGTGCAACCATTTAACCACTTATAATCTCCAACATGCCATCTGATGTTTTTTAGAAGGCGACATTTCAGACATGTAACCGTGTTTGTGTCTACGTGTGTTTATGTGCGGACCCGCTGATGTTGTGCCTCGTGGCCAGGCACACATCCCCCCACCCCGACCGTTACATAACATCGCTGTCTTTACAGAAGCTCCTCTGGCCCACCAAATACGCACACAAACACGGGGGAGAGGCGAACTATTCTCTTCCCAAGCCTCGGTTGCTGCATGTGATGACTGAGGAGCAGGAGGAGGAGCCGAGAACCCGATGCAGCCACCGCCTCCCTCTCCACCCTCTGTCAGTACAAGGCACTGACGAGATCACTAGGCCAGAAACATCCCTGGAAAAGGGAACCTGGGGGGGGGGGGGGGTGCGAATGCCAGGGGCTGAGGGGGGGGGAGGGGGCGTCGTGGCTGTCGCCTGCGTGTGCCGCCGCAGGTACCGTCTGAGGAAAGCAGGCATCCCCACCCCACCCGCGCCTCCCTCCTCCCACCCTCACCTCACGTGCCCTGAGAGCAGCCAGCGCCCAGCCAGCATCCCCCGCCCGCCCTTCCGCGCGCGCTCCCTCCGCTCCCCCCCCCCCCATCCCGGCCTCCGCTCTCCTCTCTCGCGCGCTTTACCTGCTGCAAAGGCGAGGGCTCTGGATGCTGGTCGTTGGTGCGGAACTGGCGGGAAGGCTGCGGGTCCTGGCAAGACCCCCACCCCGGTCCCTAGCCCCCCCCCCACCCCCCCGCCGGCCTCGGTCCTTCACCGCCTCTTCTTGCTTCACCGCCTCTGGCAAGAAGGTCCCGGCCCAGGGTAGCAGCGCTCTGAGAAGACGCAGCAGGGGCGGCGGCTACATGGAGAGAGAGAGGCTCTCCGCTATTCCGAGGAGCGCCCGCCCCAGCAGCTCGGCCGCGGCATCCGCGGAGTCAGGGCGGCGGCGGCTCCTCCCGGCTCAACCCAGTCGGAGCTGCGCGGGGCCCAATGCTGGGCTCGGCTCCTGCCGCCGCCTCCGCCAGGCTCGTTATTGACTTTCAGGAAAACTCCCGACGTCACTGGCTCCCCCCGAGTGTCTCCCCCTCCGAGGCGGCGACGGCGGCAGGAGCAGCATCGGCATCCCCCAGCTCTCGCGAGAAGCGCCAATGTGCGGCGCGGGGGGCTGCCAGACAGAGCAGGGAGGGAAAGGGCGGGGGAGCCAGACAGAGCGAGCGAGAGCGCGAGGGGAGGGCGGGAGACAGTGGTGAGGAGGATGAATGAGAGGCAAGGAAGCGGCAGCCCGCGAGGCTGACCAACCGGCAGGCGCCTGTAGGGGAGCTAAGGTGAAAGGGGAGGGGAGAGGGGCAGGAATCAGCGGCTGTACGGGGGGAAGCGGAGGGGAAACGAGGACGGGTGGGAGGGGACGAGGCAGGAAAGGGGGAGGGCTGAGGTGAGAGTTGGGGCGGCGGGGAACAGGACATGGCGGAAAGGTAAAAGAGTTGCGAAGGTAGTAGAGAGAGGGATGTTTGGGGTCTCAGCCGCCATGGCAAAGGGTTTGTGCAGACGCTGCAGCGGAGTCTTCGATCCAGAGTCACGTATTAACTTTTCTTCCCAAGGGGAAAAAAAGAGGAGGGATTGCTTTTGGTTCCTAGCTGTAGTGGTTTCCTTGGCTTTATTATCGCTGTCACTGTCACTCTTACAAGTATGTAGCTGCCGTTCTTACTACTGTGTCCAGAAGTAAAGGCACGCTAAACCCCCATGGAAGATTATTGCTCCTGCCACCAATACTTACATATGAACACAGGAATAAGAATGCGTACACCACATGTTCCTTCTTTTATTTATTTTGATTCTCCTCTTTTGATAATAACAACTCATAGTGACTTCCACTTCATGCAAGAAAAAACAAAATTACACAGTATTGATCAGTGGTGGCAAACCTATGGCACACGTGCCAGAGGCAGCACTCAGAACCCTCACTGTGGGCATGCACACAATTTGGGCACTCAGTCTCTAAAAGGAAAAAGACGACACAGACTCGAGGCTGGGCTGCTCTCAAACTTACAAAGTATGAGCCAAGGTTAGGCAAATTATCAGCATGCATATAACAGCAAAAATCACATTAATTGTTCAAAAGCATACCTTTCAATAAAAAGTTGTTTGTATAATTGAAAGCTCTGTTATTGTGTTTTTCTTTTAAGACAAAAGATGTTAATGTATGAGTTCTTTTTTCTAAACTAAACCCTCAGTATTCAGGTTAAATTGTCGTGCTGGCACTTTGCGATAAATAAGTGAGTTTTGGGTTGCAGTTTGGGCACTTGGTCTCTAAAAGGTTCGCCATCACTGGTATAGATAATCAGCCACAGTCCCATCTTTCTACAAATTTCTCGGCACTGACTAGAACCAATTATCAAATGTGGCAAAATAAATGCTTTCAGCATCCACTAAAACCCTTAAGCCAGGGGGTCAAATTAAATTACTTTAACTTAATGTAGCACTGAAAGGTGAGGCAAAATGACAGACGAATATTTAGCCTGCCAGAAGAAAGTCATGATTGCTGTAAGGGTCATGTAACATGCCCCCATGTAAATAGTTCCCTTTAAATTACTATTACATGTGGTTCCATCAAATATTTTAAGCATATTTATTTCAAATATTAGTAGTAATAAATATTAATATAGGCTCCTATTGTTTGGATTCTCCTTTTGTTTCAAAAGTTAATTTAACTGAATGAAATGAGGTTTTTGGTTCAACTAGCATGTTTTGCATTCTATTTATTGTTCTGCGAGAACTCGACTGAACAAATAGAAAAATTAAATTTGGTATACATGTTAAGGAGAACACGATTCTACACAGTCTGAATACCAACTCAAACCCTACACCACACTTCTAAAGGAAGGAAGAAATGCAAAATACAACACACTCAGGATCTGAGATGCCCATATTTGAATCCCCACTCTGACACAGAAGGTTGCTGGGTGATCTTGGGCCAGTCACTCTCATTGTAACCTACCTCACAGGGATGTTGTTCTGAGGATACAATGGAGGGGGAGGACAGTGTTGTAGACCACCTTGGGCCCTCATTGAGAAAGAAGTGGGATATAAATATATAAATAAGTACAACCTTTTCTTGACTGCTAAGCTGTTAGAATGAAATTTAGTCTATATGTTAAAGATGCAGTTCTGTGTTTTTGTTTGAATCCCAGCTTGAGCCCCACATCTATTTTCAAGATGGTCAGAAAAGATGTAAATGGCAATGTGGTATCTTTGAAAAAGTGTGTATGTTCAGAATACCTTTCTACATTTCAAGTATGAACCCTGCCTGAACTCTATCCTTTGCAGTTGGAGGGTAGCGTCTTTAGAAGGCATTGCTCAAACGAGTGAAGCTGTCCCAGCAGTGCATGGCAGGAGATGCGGTCCTGCAATATATGAACCCAAGGCCATTAAGGCCTTTGTAGGTGAACTGAACTCAAAGAATGAGGCTGAGAGAAGAATTTGTTTGTTTGTTTGTTTGTTTGTTTTCTGTACAATATTTCTGTGCCACCTTTCTACCCAAATAGAATCCCTAAGGCAGTGAACATCAAAATATTAAAACATTTCAACATTTAAAAATATTTAAAATAAAGTATATGCACTAATTTAATAAAAACATTTAGACACACATGACACCAAAACTAGAGAGGAAGGCAAACAGCAGTTATTGGGGAGATGCCGAACAAAACAGGAAAAGTATTCTCCTTCTGGCAGAAGACAACAAAGTAGGGAGCTCCAAAAGTTTGGCACCATTGTTGGCCAGCAAGGCACTGCTAGTGCTCTTATGGATTTTGATATTCATAAGCCTGAACTTGGGTTGCCCATATTGGAAGGGCCATGTGCTTTCTTCATTATAGGAGCCAGCTCCAGCCCATGCCAGGAGGCTGACACCCTAGACAGTTCACCTGAAACAGAGACAAAAGACTCCTCTTGCCATGAGGTTTCTTTCTGTTTCAGCACGCTGGTCAACCCCTGCCCCCTCCAACGTACCTGCATAGTTATGCTAACGCAGTTGCCTAGCAACTAATGTTCGGGCCATCACACAGTTGGCCAGAGTCATTGACTAACAATAGATGTGGCCCAGGTGTGTCATCGGACCTTGCCCAAGTGTCCACTTCCTGGTGAGATCACAGTTTTACAATATTGTCCATCCCCCTGCCCTCCTCCTTTTGTGCACCTTTAACCTATGGAAAGGTCAGGAAAGGACGGACCGCCTAAGAGGTGTGTTAGTGGGATGTGGTCTGATCAGCCCACCCCAAGACCACCTAATAAAAGACCTTACACAGAAGCATTCGGTCTCTTGAGCCATCGTCCCCTGTCTGCTTTACTACCCCTTCAGTCCAGCTTGCTGTCCCATACCCTTGCCTCCATCTTTAATCCTCTCTCTGGACTCGCGATCCAAGAGAACCACGTGGTCTCGCAGGTTCGAGCCTCGTGTTCCCACAGTCTTTCTATTTTTCTCCCCATCCCATTCTTCCATCGCTTGGACAACACATCTTAAGGTAAGGCACTGCTTCCCCACCAACGAATTCCTGCTCATGCAAACGTGCTACCTTCTGTCTTTGTTTCTTAGGCCTGTGTGAGTGTGTGAGTGATTACGTTTTTGGTATGCCTGAACTACACCATTAAGTAAACAGCATTTAATTTGCTATCTGCCTCACGTGCCTCTTTCCTTGAGAACTCCCGGTTGGGGTGGGACCCTGGTATAGTTGGCAAGAACCCGTGTATTTTGCTGATTGCTAAACATAAATTAAAGCAATTCAGCTAACACCATGGTCAAGAAGGCCACCCATCTAGTCTCAGATGGTGGGGCCACCTGAAGCAGGGCCTGTGAAGATGACCAGAGTGGACAGAGAAGGTGTTCCTTAAGGTATGCTGGCTTCAATCTGTACAGGGCTTTAATAGTTAATGCCGGCACCTTGAATTGGGCCTGGGAACAAACTGGAAGCCAGTGTAGCTGGGGTGGTATGGACCCTACAACTTACTCCAGTCAACATTCTGGCCGCAGCATGCTGCACTAACTGCAGCTTCCAGACAGTCTTCAAGGGCAGCCCTATGCAGAGCCCATTGCTGGTCTTGATGTTACTAGGCATGCACTACTGTGGCAAGATCTTTTTCCCCCAGGGAGAGCTGCAGCCACCCCTGGCCACTGCTGCCACCTGTTTATTCAACAGGAGGCCCAGGTCCAGGATCACCCCCAAGTTACAAACCTGATTCTTAGGGGAATGCAACCCCATCAAGAACAGGAGATATCCCATTTCCTGGGTCCCCTCACCAGCAGCACCTTTTGTTTGACAGGATTAAGTTTCAGATTGTTAGCTCATACACATTCCAGAAGTTTCACAGCCTCCCTGGGATCAGCTGGAAGTGTGAGACAGAATGGCTTCTGAGGACGCCTAATGAATTAGAACAAAGCCTGAGTCCAGTGGCACCTCTAAGGCCAATAAAGTTTTATTCTGGGTGTAGGCACACACACACTGACTCTAATGAGTTAGTAGCTGAGGTGAGATTAGAAATGAGTACTTTCCTGCTCACTGTTAGCCGCCACGCTGCTTACAAGAAAGCAGATATTTGATTATTTAGCATTTGTTTATAGCACTATATTATTTAACTTTTTATATATCCCTTTGAGATTCATAAAGGAAACACAGTTGAATTTTGTAGAAATAAATTAATTTTGTTTCACAATTGGTAGTGACTTAGAATCTCAAACAGTAATGGAGTGATAATAATGACTGTTAAGTATTGTCAGTGACTTGTAAATGTCCCCACATTTTTAAAAAGGCTGTTATGAAAAAAAATCACTGAACCCTAGGCATCGAAACAGCTACCAGCAATTAGATTATTTGCTCTTTTCATTCTGGCTTCCAACCCATTTTCTTCAATGGATGACCTCTTTTAGGCAGTGAACGGAAGTGTTTGAACTCGTGGTTCTCTTAATAGCTTTCAGTACAATCAACCATGATCTATTTCTGGATTGCTTAGTGGAGATGGAGCTGGGAAGCATTGTTTTGCAGTCGTTCTATCTGGTCACTCCTGATAAACAAGTCCCAACAGTTGATACATTTCTACCCTGTGCTGTCCATGTGTTTCTGGGCACAGTCAATGGGCTGGTTCTTACCTCTAAGGCCTTAAACTGTTTTGAGCCAGGCTATTTGAATATTATCCACCTACCATACTATCTGCCTTTCTCCCAAAAAGCTGGGAGACAAGGCTAGTAACAACCATTTAACCAATACATTATAAAATGTTTGTAAAATAACCATTTAAACGATAATTTTTTAAAAGCCCAAGCAGATGCCCTTCAAAGCCAGAGTGTTAAAAATATTCATCCTAGAAGACAAAAGCTCTTCTGAAAAGGTTTATAAGATCATATGTTTTCCACACGGCCATGCTGGCCTCTGTTTTCTAAATTGCTGCTGTGGTTCCAGCTCAGTGGAGCTTCTGCACAGCACTGTACCTCTGCTACTTTAGTCTTAATGTCCTGGGCTTTCTCTGCCACATGCAGCAAATGAAGCTGGAGCTGGCACTGTTGTTGCAGCTGATGTGGCAACATACCATCCTTAAAAAAATCCCCATGCATTATATCCATCTATCAGATTACTGTGAAGACCTGGCCCATGGACCAGAAAGCACTGCCCTAATGAGAGCTGATTGATGGTTGGGGACGATAATGTGATCACACCATAACATGCCTGCCTTGGAAAGTTTGAATTTGTGGATGAGCAGTATGAGGCTTTAATGCAAACCCTTTTTGTTAGATTATCAAATATGTTTTCCTCTGCAGTATGTGGCAATTTAAACATGGAAAAGGTGTTGACGGCCCACAGTGTCCCTACTGAGCACTGTGTTCCTGATGGGGCTACAGGTCATCCTTGAGATCTTTGGAAGTTCTTTGTATTTGTGTGCGGTACTGTTGAGGAACCTTTATTCAAAGAAAAGGAATGTTTGCTGTACTCAGCCAGTGAGCGGCAGAAGTAGTAGGAGTGTGCTGAAATATTCAAGGAGGGCAAGAGTACAGTCCCACTGGCATGCCCTCACTGAAGTCAGTGTTCTCCTTTGCCGGAGAGTACCCACACAGCAAGGATCCTTATATGAAATGAGGAACAATGGATGGAGGGATTTTATACATCTTGTACAATGTTCTTTAAAACTGAGGAAGCCCTCAGATCATGTCTACAGTGATAGGTCATCAACAATGATACAAGGAAGTGTGTGAACAGTTTAGGGTTGGCCTCTCTATGGTGTGGGAGATAGTCCTTGATATGTGTTTTGCCATGGAATTCAATCTGCTGCAGAAGACTGTTTGCCTGGAAAATAAAACTGGAAAGGTGAGCATTCTTTAATTTTTTTTTTAAAGTATTGTATCACTATATCAACAATACTAATTTTATACATAGTATGCTTCTCAAGTGTTCCTGACTCACAGGTTAATGGAACCATTACTGTGTGACTGATAAGATACTTGCCATCCCTAGAAAGGTGTTCTGCAGAAAAGAAAGAACTCAAAATGAAGGCAGAAAGGCTATGATGCCCCCAGGACCACACCTCGCGGGGATCCCCATTTTTGATGCCTGTATATGTGCCCCAGAACACCCCTAACAAAATTAAAGTAACTGGGTTCATATAGGGGGCCTCTTGCAAAATGGAGTTGGACACAGGGTCCTCCATCTCCATATCCGAAGAGATTCTCTGGAGGCTCTGCCCGCAAGGGGCTCCCTGCCTAAAAACAGCCGGCTTCACCCTCAGAGACTTCCAAAAGAACCCAGTGGCCATGAAAGGGTGGGGCAAGTTCCATGTGCGGAATAAGAACTTTGAAGGACTTTTGAATTTGCTGGTAGTGGAAGGGTGGCTTACTAGTTTACTGGGGCTGTCGTGGTTTGCTCCCTTTGGGTTTGGGGTGACGGGGGTGCATCACGTGCGGCCTATGGACTTCATTAATGTGTGTGATAAGTTCCCAGCCATTTTCAATGGGACTCTGGGTTGCTACACTGGGCTGCCGGTCGCCTTAGACCTCGACCCCACAGTACACCCCATCTGTATGAAGGCCAGGCACACCCCATTTGCATTGCAGCCCAAGATAGATGAAGAGCTGGACCGCCTAATAGCACAAGGGGTTTGAGAGCCAGTGTCACACGCCCTCTGGGAGACCCCCATTGTCACCCCGGTAAAGCCCAACAGGGACATCCTTATCTGCATGGACTATAAATGCACCATAAACAAGGCCCTGCAGGATCATGCTTATCCTGTTCCAGTAGTCAGCCATGTTTTGGCATCCTTGGCGGGGGCAAAGGTTTTTGGCAAATTAAACCTGGCCCAGGCATACCAGCAGCTCCCCGTAGACAACGCTACCACAGAGGCCCAGAGAATCATGACACACAGGGGTGCGTTCTGGGTACGGTGGCTGCAATTCGGGGTCAGCATGGCCCCTGGGATCTTTCAAAATCTAATGGACTGTCTCTTTAAAGTGATTCCTGGAGTCCAGCCATTCTTCGATGATGTTTTGATCGCTGCACCCATGGCTGAGGCCTTTGCCGAGCGGCTGCACACCATCCTGCAACATTTCCACACCACTGGCCTGAAGGTGAAGAGGGAAAAGTGTCTCCTGGGGGTGCCGTGAGTCGAGTTCCTGGAATTCTTGGTCGACGTGCAAGGCATCCATCCTATGCCCGACAAGGTCAGGGCCATCATTAATGCTCCAATCCCCTCTTCTAAGCCGGAACTCCAGGCCTTCTTGGCCTGCTGAACTTCTATCATTCCTTCTTGTCCCATAAGACTGCAATTGCAGAGCCTTCTTGATAAAAAAAAGCTCCTTGGGTGTGGGGCCAGAAGCATGCTGCTGCATTCTGGCTGTCAAGGACCTACTCACCTCCAATGCGGTCCTGTCACACTTCGACGAGATTCTCCCCATTGTCCTCACCTGCGATGCATCCCCGTACAGAGTTATGGCCATCCTGGGTCACCAGCTGGCCGATGGCCGTGAGGTCCCCGTGGCCTACTATTCCCGCACCTTGTCTTCAGCTGAGCACAACTACGTGCAGATTGATAAGGAGGCGCTGGCAATCATGGTGGGGGTCAAGAAGTTTCATGACTACCTCTATGGGCAGCCTTTCACCATCGTGACAGACCACAAACCCCTCCTGGGTCTGTTGGCTCTGGATCACCAGATGCCAATGATGCTGTCCCCCAGGGTGCTCCACTGGTCTATCTTCTTGGCCAGCTATCAGTATGCACTCCTCCACAGGCCAAAAAAAGCAATGGGTCACGCAGATGACCTCAGCCACATCCCGTTGCCCTCCTGCAACCCGGACCCGGTGCCTGCACACCAGATCCTGCTCCTCGAGGACCTGCCCGACCACCCCATCCAGGTACCCAAAGTGTCCCGCCACACCACACAGGACCACATAGTCTCCCGCATTTTGGACTGGGGAGAGGGGTTGGCCCACCAGCCAGGTCCCCCTGGAGTTTGCCGCATTTTCCTCATGCAGTGACAAACTGTCGGCCCACAAGGGCAACTTGTTGTGGGGAAGCCGGGTGGTCATGCCCGCTCCGCTGCACCAGCAAGTCCTAGCAGCCTTACATGAAATGCACCTGGGAATCTTGTGTAGCCCGCAGCTACATTTGGTGGCCCGGCATGGACAGTGAAATTGAGGACTGTGTTAAATGCTGCCAGATGGGCCAAGAATCTTGGCCGGAGCTACCCAGGGCCCCGGTGCGTCAGTGGGAATCTTCCCACAAGCCATGGGCCCACCTACACCCTGACTTTGCGGGTCCATTCCAGGGCCAGTTCTTCTTCATCCTGGTGGATTCATACTCCAAATGGTTAGAAGTGGTGCCAGTCCCCTCCACATTGTCCCGTGCAGTAATTTGCACCCTATGGCGGATCTTCAGCATACATGGCATACCAGATACCGTCATAACAGACAACGGGATGGCTTTCACCTCATCCAAGTTCCGGGAATTCACAGAGTTCTATGACATCTGACACATCCACTCCACTCCCTTCCACCCCACAACCAACAGCCAGTGGATGGTGAGGACGACAAAGGAGTCCCTCTGCAGGATTGTTCAGGGGAGCTGGGCTCACCGGCTGGTGGCCTTCCTTTCTGGTCAGAGGGTAACCCTGAACATAACCACCAGTCACAGCCCCACAGAACTCCTGATGGGGAGGCGCCTCACAACCCATCTCGATTGATTACACCCACACCGCACTCCAAAGCACAGCTTGGCTCCAGAGAATTAAATCACTGCCCGTGGGTATTCCCTGGGTGACCCCATCTATGCACACAACTTCTCCAGCGGCCCGGCCTGGGTCCCCACCAAGGTTATCAGGGTAACCAGGCCTCTTTCATATGAGGTATCCATGGAAGATGGCCAGAGGCTCCGCTGACACATAGACCAGCTCCGCAGTCGTCTCCTCCCCACAGGACTCGGGATACCCACACCAGAGAACAGGGATGAGGATCTGCTAAGCCCGAAGGAGCCGGAGACAGGAGAACATGCCCACCAGCAGCGCTCAACAGGAACTCAACAGTCAGCCTTCTAAGGCTGCTGGCGGAATGCCAGTATCAGCCACCTCCGGTGGCCCTGACAATGTCCCAGCATCGCCACCTGCTCCCAGTCCGGTGGCGGGTTGGGCCTCTGACACAGCTCCGGAATCCACAGCCCCAGCAGTGGAAATACACCACTCGAACCACTAGCAGTGCCAACCAGCGTACTTAAAGGACTTTGTCAGTTGGAGAGGCTCTCCAGGGATAGCCAGAGGCTACTGTTATGACAGGATATAGAGAAACAGAATGGTTTCTAATTGGCAAAGGTGCTTTGAAGGACATTATAGGGTTGCCATAAGTCAGAAGTTACTGTGATGGCACTTAATACATACAGAAGCTGAAAGTGTGAAAGGAATGTAAAGACAGCTCCTCCTCAATTATGCAAAAGCCCATCTCCAGTGGGAGTCAACTGGAAGGCTGGTTCCCCAAGGACCCTGGACCCTCCTCCCTAATAATTCAATCTAATCCAGCAACCAAGATATCCAAAACAATAGGCAATGGACCATTCCCAACTGTTTCCTCCTTATTGTAATGGTTGGACAGGAAGGTCTCTGCCATGATTCAATCATGTAAGCTACCTAGTCATTGATACTAATGATATCTAACTTCTCAGTGTCTTCAAAGACTATTTCCAATATTGTATTGCAAGGAAACTCCCCCCCCCCCAAAAAAAATGCTGACAAAGACTTTCCCCCCAAAACTAGTCTATTGGCCATCTCCTGGCCTTTGCTAAGGGCCATCAAGCACTTCCCAGTCCTTTGTTAAACTAAACCAAACTGGTATTCTGGGCAGGTAAACTAATTACTCCAGGTTGATATAATCACACCCATATTTATAGTTCCTTCTTCCTCCCACTTCCCTAAAAGTGAAACCTTTCAATAAGTTTCAACGTTTCTCCCTGGAATCCAGTTTTGTCACAGCAAATAACTGTCTCCTTTCTCAATGCAACTAAAAGTATATAACATGTATCTCCATGATACCTTCTGGTATGCAGCATCCTGCTAGAGGTGATCCTCCCCATGATGTTATTTAACAACTGTATGCACCCCCTCACCCAGTTAATCTGGGGGTATGGGCTGGGTTGCCATCAGTATGCTGATGACACCAAGCTGTATCTGTTGATGGATGGCCAGCCTCACTCCACCCCAGAAAATCTGGCCAGGGCTCTGGAGGCCATGGCTTGTTGCAACAGAGCCAGCTGAAACTGAATCTAACAAAGACGGAGGTCCTGTACCTAAGCTGTGGGGAGATAGGATCAGGAATCCCAACCCTGGAGGGGGCACCATTAATGCTGACCCCAACGGTGAGGAGCTTAGGTGAGGAGCTCAGCACACTTCCATTTCCATGAAGGCCCAGGTCACCAGTGTTGCCAGATCAGCCATTTACCTTCTTCCTCCCACTTCCCTAAAAGTGAAACCTTTCAATAAGTTTCAACGTTTCTCCCTGGAATCCAGTTTTGTCACAGCAAATAACTGTCTCCTTTCTCAATGCAACTAAAAGTATATAACATGTATCTCCATGATACCTTCTGGTATGCAGCATCCTGCTAGAGGTGATCCTCCCCATGATGTTATTTAACAACTGTATGCACCCCCTCACCCAGTTAATCTGGGGGTATGGGCTGGGTTGCCATCAGTATGCTGATGACACCAAGCTGTATCTGTTGATGGATGGCCAGCCTCACTCCACCCCAGAAAATCTGGCCAGGGCTCTGGAGGCCATGGCTTGTTGCAACAGAGCCAGCTGAAACTGAATCTAACAAAGACGGAGGTCCTGTACCTAAGCTGTGGGGAGATAGGATCAGGAATCCCAACCCTGGAGGGGGCACCATTAATGCTGACCCCAACGGTGAGGAGCTTAGGTGAGGAGCTCAGCACACTTCCATTTCCATGAAGGCCCAGGTCACCAGTGTTGCCAGATCAGCCATTTACCATCTTCAAACAGTCAGTCAGCGGGTTCCTTATCTCTCCCCCCATGACCTCACAACAGTGATATGTGCAATGGTCACTTCCAGTTTAGATTATTGCAACTCGTTCTATGTGGGCCTACCTTGAGTCTGACCCAGAAGCTTCAGCTGGTACAAAATGCCGTGGTGTGACTTCTGAGGGGAACATTTATGTGGAAGCAAATTCAGCCAGTGCTGCACCAATTGCATTAGTTGCCAGTTGAGTACCGGATCAGAGTCAAGGTTCTGATATCAAGCCTTAAGGCCTTATATGGCCAGGGACCAGCATACCTACGGGAGCATCTCTCCCCATATGTGCCCCAAAGAGCTTTGTGCTCCTCTGAGCAGCACTGCTTAGCAGTCCCTGCCCCGAAGGACATCCACCTTGCCTTGACCAGGGCCAGACCCTTTTCAGCCCTGGCCCCTTCCTGGTGGAACAGGTTCCAGTTGAGATCAGGGCCCTGCCCAACTTATTACAGTTCCTCAAGGCAGGGGCGTCGAGTTTGGAAAATCCTGGGGGAGGGGCTCTTCTGGGCACGCACGCTTTGCGCGCCCGCCCGCAGGGACCATGTCCCCGCTGCCACTGCCTCCCCCCGACCACTCCTGCTTCTGTCCCTCCCTCCGTCCGCCAGGGTGGCCCCTGGACGGAGGGAGGATGGAGTGGCCAGGCTGGGGGGGGAGAGAGAGAGAGACGATGGTGGCGGCCCTAGGTAGGGCCCGGGGAGGCGTGGCGAAGTGCGCTCCATTTTCGCAGGGGGGGGCTCAGTCCCCCCCGGGAAATTTCAGGGGTGGCTCATGCCCTCGAGCCCCCCCGTGGTTGACGCCTATGCCTCAAGGCCTGCAAAACAGAGCCATTCCACCATACTTTTGGCTGAGGTGGCGGATGTCCAAGGACACCAGCCTTCCCTTCTCAGGGTGATTGATCTCTTAGTTTGCCTCATCTGCCTCCGGGCACTGTCGATACCAACCTGGCACGAGAACCAGCAGACTCTGTTTTCTTTAACAGAAATGTGCCCTCCCTGATGTTGCAGCAAGCACTGTAGTTAGAATGGTTAAGCTGCCATCAGATAATTTAACTAATCTATTTTAGATGAATTGGTTTTGTTTTTATAAATTATCGTTTATTGTTTCAATATATGTTGTGAGCCACCCTGAGCCTGCTTGCGGGGTAGGGCAGGATACAAATTGAATAAAATTAATTGATTAATATATAAAAAGTTATCCCTCAGTCCATCCAGTTTGTAGCTGGTTTGGTATCCATCCAGTCACCACAACTTCTTGACTAGCCTCTCTGCTTCTCCACTCAGTTCTGCTGCAACTCTCCAGAGCTGCATTGCTGACTTCAAGAGCAGGCTTGTATGTTTTTTCCTTTTTTTATAGCGCCCCCCCCCCCCAAGCAGGTAGCTTGGTAGGGAAAGATTTCACTGTTTTAATTACACCCTTGTTTTTTTCATTCTGCAAGGTTATCATTTTCTTTGCAACAACCACTTAACCTTTTTTTTAAAAAACATATTTCCCCCTGTTTATGGTGAACAGATTTTGTGAGTGAAAAAAGAGGACACTGTTCACCAACAGGATTTTTTTTTTTCTTGGATGCCCGGACAAGTAAGAATTTCTCGCTGGCAAATGAAACAGAGCTGCAGAAATCAAGCAGCCATGGTGGATGGGATGGGCTTAGACATACACACACACATACATATATGGAGAACTGTTTATTATACATGTATATACATAATTGTTTATTTTTACTAAAATTGCAAGTTTGCACCAAAGCGGGAAAGAAATAACACAGTAAGCAAATAACAAAAGAAGTGCTCCACACACTAAGCACTTCTATGCTTAAACACCAGTACCTGTATACCTATGATGAAGTGGCACCTGAATACTTGTTGGAAGATTTTATCTCCCTAAGTAGAGTTGTTGCTCAAGTAGATATTTGTAGAATATCAAGGAATGAATAATCGTGTCAGTTATACTGTAGTAACAGAGCACCCTTTATAACTTTAATGGTAAATCTGTCCACTGGGCGTTCATTAAAGAAAATATTCTCTCAACATTTGCATTATGTCCTGGAATTCAGAAGAAAAATTGTGCTCTTTTAAGCAACTCAGAATGCCATTCTGCATTGCAGCACTTTTGAAAGAATTTAACTCACTTGTCACTAACTAGCGCACTTTTGAAGTCTTCATCTATTTAAGCACTTTCAACAAAAGTCTTCAGGTTACGAAACCTGTCAAAACATTTTACATCATCCGCCATCACATCTCAATCATTCACCATCACGTATTTTACGATATGCCAAACATAATCAAATGGAAGGGTATCAGTTAAAGTCATCTAATGAAAACAGTCAATGATATTAAAAAAAAACTGTCAATTTCCACAAATATTCCAAACAAAGTTCATACAAGTAAGAAGCTTCTTCCATAAACAGATCAACTTCTTTCTCCAGTCCATCTTTCTTTCCTTTGCTTAGGATCTCTTTTGTTTTCAGTGAAAGGAAGGCTTCTTTAATTCTATTTTGCAACATTTGACATGCTGACTGCAGTACAGTGAAAACCTCCAAAATCAATTTTTTCCCCTTTCTATTTCCTGGATTTTTATATGGAACATTGACATTAAGGAGTATAAGTGCCACAGATATGCTTCTGTGAAGTCATTTTCAAATAATTTCTTCAATACGGATGGTGGATTGGATTAAGAAAGAAAAAAGATTTCACACCAGGAAAGATCTGTGGTAACTATTCTATGGCAGGGAAGAGTGATACTCATCTTGTCCTGCTGTGTGACAGTAATTGAGAAAGAATTGTAAATCTTCGTTATTATGCATTCTGTATCTACAGACAATGTGTCTGCTCCATGCTGCATACAGTTTATTTATTTATTTTCATTTATTGATCGCCTATCCCCACAGTTGTGGGGCTCTAGGCGATCTACTGAGTTCTAAAATAATAAAAAATGAGGATAAAACCAAGCCCAACAAACATACAATAATTAAAACAAGAGGTGGAAATTTTGTAGCTCCCTCCCATGTCTAGTCTGTGGATGCTTCACCCGTTAAGGGGGAGCAAGCTCCATAGGGAGTAGGGGGCCAGCCATGATGTTTGCATAAGATTCCGCAGTGCCCTGATATTATTTGACAGAGAATTCCTCCAGGTTGGGGCGGATGTGTACTGTACAACTAACACCAACTAATTTTCTCCTTAATTCATGCTTCAAGGCATGATGGAAAACATTTTTGCTTCCAGAGCAATTGATTCTTGAAAAATTAGTGTTTGTGTTATCACCAGAGAATCCAACACACTTCATAAGGAGGCCATGGTCTTTTAATGCTTGTGTAACATTTCTGATTTTTCATTGAGTGTGCTATTCAGTTGTATCAATTTTGGTTTAATACCATGAACTTTAAGAAAATATTTTTTCACAACAGGGAATAGTTTTTATGATCCATGGTCACTGCCATCTGTGGAAACACCTAAGCAGAATATTTCATTTAAATCCTGAATTGCCATAGCAACAGAGTGTAGAGCAAGCACTCTATTGACAACAGCCTCAGCACAGGAAACCTTTTTCACTATGTCTGAATCAGAATATATCACTTGTGTAATTTTGAAATGCATAGACCATAGACCTTTTTCATAGGTAATGTTTTACACTGTGAAATGACAATGCTTCTTCAGCTGCTATAATTCGGTCTTCTGTTTTTGAATTTTGTTTGATAAAGAATTCACTGACCTTTGGGTGTTAAGACAGCTCTGAACTTTTTTCTTGTGCTTGTCACTATTAACATCTGCTTCCAAATCATAACTTCCTTTATTTGCCACAGACACAAAACTCTTGCATGTAGTGCATTCTGCTTCATTCTCATTTCTACCAGCTCTGAAGCAAAGAAATTTTATTTCAAGTTCATGGCATATTCCTGGTCACAAAGAAAAAATACAAGCTGCTTCACCTTGCTGGTCTGAATATTCCAAAGGGCTTTTCTCCAGCACACAAGGTTGCTCACCAGCAGTAGAAGGCAGCAAATGCAATGAAAAGCCTCCCATGCAAACTCACACTCCAAGTGAGAGAGCTGCCAGCCAGAGCCCACCAGCGTGACTGAGTTCACACAGTCTTGGAATAATAACTTGAGATTCAAGATGATTAAATCTTAAAGAGCACATGAACACAAAGCATTCAGAACATAAATGTTCTCTCGCACATACAGGCAGAAGCTTCTAGTAGGGAACCCACATTGTATCAGACTTGGCTGCCAGGCATCCCTGCCCAAACTCATTTTCTGCTAGGACAGCTAAAAACATTTAAACTATTTTCAGTGCTTGATGATCCACTGCTATTGCAGTTAACAAGAGCAAGGCCAGGAATGCCCAGGATCCCTGCACTTCCTAGCAGCAGGCAGTGACTCTGTGTCATTGTTATGGGGAGGGAAGGAATCAAGGACATGGAGCAAAGCAGTCCACAGACCTAAGAAAATCCTGATGTACAGCACTGAAATAGGAAACCCTATTCAAAATGCACATTAGGAAGTAGTGCTGGTGGCAAAACTGAAATTTCTCTCCACTGGGGAACTGTAGGGCAAAATAGACTCAATCTACCAACAAAAAAGGACATTTTCATCCTTTTTTAAAAACAGCCCGAAAGAGGACAGACATCAAAAAAGAGGACATCTGGTCACTCAGAGGACATTGGTATCTGAAAAAGTAAACAGTGACTCACAAAAGCTCATACCCTTCCACAAATTTTGTTAGTCAGATGCTACTGGACTCTTACTCTGTATGGTTAACTTACCCTTGTTAGTTAACTAACTTTTACTTTGAAAAAATTACCTTCCTTTTTGAGTGTTGGTCTGAATCTTAACCTCAGTATACACAGAATCATTTACAAATTTAATCAGAATCATTTTCTGAGCTGTAATTATCAGTATCAGTTTCTGCTTCTGCAGCTCTGTGTTGTGTCTGTCACTATCACAGTTATTATGGACCTCTAAAAACTATACTTCCAGGTCCTTTTTGTTGCTCTGTATTTTCTTCTAATGTTTTGAGGCCTAGTGAAGCCCGAGTGCCAGTATACCCACCCACATGCAAAAACAAAACTGAAACCTTTTTCTTGTGACAATACCACCTCCCAAAGGAAGAAATGCATCTTGTTCTTGCATTGGAGAGTTCAGTTTGTAACCTAGGACTTGCTTGTCCTCAGTGCACAGAAATCAGATTAATCTGATACCATACATATTTTTTAGAAATGATTTGGAAAATATTTGAACACCTTGTCTTAAAATATTTTATTCATCATGTTAAAATAAAATGTTCCATACTTTAAAAAAATTGTTTTCTTTTTTTCAATTTTTCCAATTTTTTGGGAAAAAAACAAAAAAGGCTTTAGGAAAAAAACAGGAAAATCCTGTTTCCCCCCCCGAATTTTTCTGTTTTTTCCCCAGGCCTTCATATCTCTAGTCATTCCTCTTACATATTTGCTTTAATCTAATTTGTTATTCCATTTATGCCTTCCCTTTTTGTGACAAAATTGTGACTCAAAGCAGTTTTGCCACTGGCTGAGTTATTCTGCAGTGTGATTGTTGGTTAATAATAAATAGGCTACAATGTTCTGAGGTCTGAATCTTGGGTGAGTAATTCAGCAAGATCATAATAGAAACCACAACAATTGCTAATGTGTTTTCATTCTGTTAACAATGATTTCACTTCTTAAAATACCTGTTTTGTGCCAGCTTTACTGACTTCAGTAGCTTGTGAGTGCTGTAAATATTGGAGTCCTTCTACAAAAGCTCAATACTGAACAATAAAATGTAAAAACACTTCCTGAAAGTACAGCCATTCAAGTGAGCAAAGAACCACTGAAAACAGGATGCTGGTTATTGTAGGAATAGAGGAACAAAGCAAGATTAAATGTACATGTTGTTCCATATTTTTCCAGGAAATGAGTCTATTAATCACAGAGAAGTAATTTTCTCCTTTTCTTCAGATCCTAAGTAACCATGAGCATCAGTTTGTCTTTCATTACATATTTAAGATGGCAGTTTGGGGTGCAAAGCAGGCACAGATTTCAAACATTACATGAGATGCCTTTTTGTTACCAGTGCTCTTTAGAGTTAGTGGGGGGCACTTAAATGTGGACCTAACCCTGTTCTCAGTAGAGTGAAGGCACAAGATTACCTTTCAAAAGAGATTGGCTCTGGCCTCTGTCTGTTTTAGGTGGAACAGCCTCAGTCATGGCTGAGGCAGGATCTGTAGCTCCCAATGATACTCCCCTTGCAAATGGCAATGGTGGGAGACATTAGAGTTGCCTTTTGGGTGTTCACTACATATTCTTTAACAATGGTCATTTGCTTTTTGGGGAGGTCATTAACAGCATCTTCAGCCACAGCACCCATCACCATACTCCTTCATCTGCTGGCAAGCACCCTTGTCTTGGCCATATTCATATAAAGGTGACATTTGCTGGGAAAGAAAGTAATAGAGTAATGGGCTGAATCAATCCCAAATGGACAGCTGTTTCACACAGCATTTCCCTTCCTGTAAGGCAACATCTCTGAAGCACTGTGGCCATTTCAAACTGTGCTACTTTCTTTTCCCACCATTTTCCTCCATGTGTATAATCTTCCTGAGGGGTGGTTTTTAAAAACATTTTATTGGGAGTGCTATGATGCTGATTTGATGTCCTGTTATAGCATTATAGCGCTCCCAATAAAACATTTTTTAAAAAAGAGGAGAGATTGCATGCCAGGGGGAAAAGGGCATGAAAACCCCATCACTGGAGGAAGCACTAAGGGGCATTTTACACAGCCCACTGTAGCAATTCAGATCCGGAAGAAGGGATTGAAGACCTGAGAAAAGCAGTTTTCGTCAACAACGCCTCAGACCCGCTTTCCAAACGGGAGACAACCGGCATTGTATGAACAGGTAAATATATTCTGTTAACAGCCGGTTACTAAAACAGGTCTGTCTGAAATGACAGGAGCCGATTTCGCACTGGCCAGTTGCCTCTCGTTCTCTCCGGAATTTCCCCTCCCAGTTTCCTCCGGACTATTTTCTTCATTTTCCCACTTGGAACCTCAGCCCTTTCAATATAGCGTGACGAAGGGTTTTCTCCAAAAAAAATTAGAAACTCCCACAACGGGGTGGCTCTGATGAAAGGCGGGCGAGTGAGTGTGTTTTCATTTTGGGTTCTTTCCCAGAGCAAACAGGAAAATCCTCTAAAAACAGGATTTGTTTGCTCCAGGGAAACAGCAGCAGGGCGATACTCCAGAGCAAAAACGTGAGCCCAGAGCAACTGGTGTGAAATCGACCAGAAGCTCCGGTGCAAGCATGAGGGCAAACCTGGGGCAAAAGCTAGTGCGAAATCAGTTAGGGAAAACCATTAGTAACCATTTCCTGAAACAAAACAGATAGACTGTCTGAAATCCTTCATCCTCATTTTCACTCCACCAAATGGGCAAGTCTCAGGCATAGGGTTTGGAATTAAATTTGATTTAACAGACAGAAAACAGAGCTGGAGAAATCTTTAAGACCATTAGAAAACCAGCTGCACAAATTTGGCAGAAAGGAATGGGACTAATTCAAGGAACTAGTAATAAAGAAACAATAAACTGTTGAAGTACTAACAAACAATTAATAAACACCCATAGTTAGGCAGAGTCGTTTGGCTGCCCTGCAGAAGAGGAACAGGTTTTACAGGTGTGAGCTGGTCATCCCATGAGGGACACTAGCCTCTGTACAGTTGGATGGCCAACAGACTTTCCACCTCGCAATTCTGCCAAAATGTCTCTCTTCTTTTGAATGCCATTTTGACTTTTAGAATAATATGAAGCTATAGCACATGCCTCTATGGGTGGGCCATTAATTGAACCACTGCATACAAAAACAAGTTTGAATGATTGACCTTCCCTATGGTAGTTTATGAGGATTTTTTTCTCCATCTCCCACTGTTATTCCCCCGCTTCTCTCAATATGCATTTTCTGTGGAATTTCTTTAGACTGATAGGTCGATATAATGAAGTTTCCTCTAACGGAGTATTACCCAATACCTCACAACTCAGTTTTTAAAAAGAAGAAAACAGATACAAGAATTGCCAACTGCATTTATTCATTTGTTGATCGATTTAATTGAGTACAAGGAAGCAGACATTTCTGCAAATCAAAGAATGTTTATGTTTATTTAATTAACTGGACTGAAAACCACTTATGGAGCTCTTTAGGTCTAGTTCATGGAAATGGACAGTTTGGTGCCTAAGCGTGAAATCAGAAACCACATTCCTGACACATTTCCCTTTCTCTTTATGGCAGTTGGCATTGTGATATTAGTCTTCTTCATCTCTCGCATATAGACCCTCCTGGGTTTATAACGAACTATTTTAAAAGCATAAATACAATTGAGAAGAACTTGTGTTTGTATAGACCCAGGAGGGTTATGCATTGGATGTACTTGATCTTGAAGTTTAGGTAAGCTATCTTTTATTTCTATTACATGACAATAGAGAATCTGTGACGCAAGTCAGCATGGTGTGTTTCATTTTTGGTTTGCACAATCTTTCCTGTGTGCTCTTTTGGTTTAACCGTTTTAATGTTAGGCTGAAGGGAGGAAAATCAATGAAGAATGACAAAGAAAACCTGACAGACATGCACGGTGAAGGCAAGGGAAAACACCCATCCATAACAGACCCAAGTCCCATGAGGAAAGGCTGAAGGAGCTGGGTATGTTAACCTTGGAGAGGAGACTACTGAGAGGTGATATTCAAGTATTTGAAGGAAGAATGGAGCAGAGTCATTTTTCTCTTGTCCCAGAAGGTCAGACCAGAACCAATGGGCTGAAATCAAATCAAAAGAGTTTTTGGCTGAACATTATGAATGACTTCTTGACAGAGCAGTTCCTTTGTGGAACCGGCTTCCTCAGGAGGTGGTGGGCTCTCCTTCTTTGAAGCTTTTTAAGCAGAGGCTAGATGGCCATCTGATAGCAATGCTGATTTTGTGGCTCACTGTGAATTTGGACAGATAGTGAGAGGGAGGACAGGAAAGGATGAGCCAGTAGATTTTTATTCCTGCTTCTCCACAGCATTGTGGTGCATTTGCACTTTCAACGGTTTCCCTGGCTTTTCCCTAGTCTTTCTCAAACATGCTTTGTTATGAAATTTGGGAAAGAGCACAGTAAAGCCTGGGTGGCTGCTGTGTGGGTGGGAAAACTCAGATTTTCCAGAGCACAAGGCAGCCATTTTTCCTGATCCTGTCCCCACAGCAGCTATTTCTTCACCCTGCTGCCAGGGGGCTTTTTATTTATTTATTTTAAAAAGATCAGCACAAGAAGAAGAAGAAGAGGAGGAGGAGGAGGAGATATCCAGTCCTTCCCTACCCAAGGGAGTCTCAGAGCAGCTTACAATCTCCTTTCCCTTCATCTCCCCACAACAGACACCCTGTGAGGTAGGTGGGGCTGAGAGAGCTCTGACAGAAACTGCTCTTTTCCAAGAACAGCTGTGCCAGAACTATGGCTTGCCCAAGGTCATCCAGCAGCTGCAAGTGGAGGAGTGGGGAATCAAACCCAGTTCTCCCAGATTAGAATCCGTGCACTTAACCACTACACCAAACTGGCACTAGAATATCACTATATCAATATACCATTGTAACTATAGGCACAGCAGGTTCTCACTTTTCATTTAAAACAAAAGTAAGCCTCTAGCCACTGTCCTGCAGAGATATAAGGAAAAAGGCATATCCTTGCCACACCATCAGTGGTGTAGGCACAAAATCCTATCCTTGCGTGGAAGCCACCTATATTTGTTTTATCCTATCAGTGAAGAATTGGCCTGGCACCACTTCATCATCCATCTGTTCAGCATTTCATAGAAAACTTTCAAGGAAGCAAACTCTTTAGTCTGATTATGACACTGATAATTGCTCTTACACACATCTGAAATCTTTCCTAATGTTTAAGTTAAATGTATGAGCCCGTAATTTATATCCAATATTTTATGTGCTATCTTATTTTTTTACATCTTTTGAAATTGCTTCTTTTTTTACATCCTTTTAAAGATTTTAGAACTAACACGTTTCTTGATTATTTTCTTAATAAATTCAATTACTATCACCCTTTTAGGCTTGTTTCCAAGGCTTTTAGCATCCTTAGTCTTTTCCATTTTATAAGCTGAAATTTTGAAAAATACAGTACTTGGGGAAAGGTCCTATGAATGCTGAACATATGCATACTATTATTTCTTGAGTCTTGAACATGTTCTAACTTGATCTGGCTTTCTCACTTAACTGCAAATGAGGTTACAGAAAACTATTTTGGTGAACTAAACTATTCCATGAAATTATCCACTTATTCTGTATGTTCTGATTTCCCACCTACCTGCATATTTTGTGACCTATTAAACAGAAACATAAGAAACTGCCTATCTGATAGTCCATCTACCCCAAAACAATCAATTGTAACCAGCAGCGCCTTTCCCAGGTTTCAGACAGTGATCTCTCAGTTGTGTTACCTGAAGTGCTTTGAGAGACTGAAGATGGGCATTTCTGCATTCAAATTGTATGCTGTACCACCAATTTGTTAATTCCTTCTAGGAACAAAATGAAAAGAGTCACTTAAAGGCGAATGGACTCTTTCTCCATTTTCATAGTAAAAGGTAGCTAAATATGGACTGCAAAATCAGCATTGAGGCAGTCACACACCAGGGATTGGGGAGGGGGAGCAGTTCAGTACCAATATTTCTATAACTGTATATTTCAGGGTTGACAGTTTTTTGCATTCAAAAGCTCTAAGGAGATTTCCCCTAATAAATGGTCTTGCTTACCCAAATGTATGCTTCTTTATTTATTATACTTTCATCTCAGCTCTCTCATCCGATGAGACAATTTTGAGCTTTTAGCCTATATCTTAGTTTCTCTTTCCTCCCAGACTTAGATCAGCTACAGATTTGATAATTATACTGTTCCACTTCTTCATCTAAGGCTGAGGACAGACTGGCAATCTGGAGCGGGAGAGCTCCGCTTGGGAAGCGGGGAAAGGGAGCCCGTTCAGACATCCGCAGCTGTCCCTCGGCTCCCTTCTGCACTTGTGGTTTCCTTTCGCTTTAGGAGGACAATGGGAGAAACTGGTGTCCAGGGGCCGTCTTCCGCATGCCTCCCGCTTTCAGGCAGTGTGAACCGGAAGAAGGCGGGATTTAAGCGGAGGCGGCTGTGTGAACGTGCCGTTTCGGCAATTTGCGCATCAGTGCTCATGCGCTCATGTGCACATACGCACATTGCCGAAAACAGCCCTGCCACAAGCTGCGGAGGCCGCTCCGGGGCCGCTCCGCAGCAGTCTGAACGCTCCGTAACAGCATCCTTGTGCAATACACTGGCCAGTGTGAACGGCCAGCCCCAGGGAATTTCCCCCCCACAGTTTTTGCCTCCGGATTCCTCCCGCTCCAGATTGCCAGTCTGTCCTCAGCCTAAGACTAAGAAATGGGTATGTTAAGTGGTTGTTGCAGCACTGAGCTATGATATGTTACTGTATTCCACTTTCAATTTGATAATCTATTTATAACTATTTGGGTCTGGCTTTTCAAACAATTCCATACCTGCTTTGTGGCTGTTCCATTCAGTCTACATTTACTTAAAGGATGTCTTGTAGTACTATGTTATTTTAATGAACATTGATTTTTCGAAAACAAAGTTTGAGTCCAGTGGCACCTTTAGGACCAACAAAGTTTAATTCTGGGTATAAGCTTTTGTGTGCATGCGCGCAAAAGCTTATACCTAGAATTAAACTTTGTTGGTCTTAAAAGTGCCACTGGACTCAAACTTTGTTCTGTTGCTTCAGACCAACACTGCTACCTACCTGAACTGATTTCTATGTTATTTATGACAGATAATGCAGCTAAAAGTACATAACTTGCATTAAAGCCTTGCTAAAACATATTCTAAACCTATTTTATAAAAAAATTTGAAAGTCTCTGGATTGATTTGGTCTTTGTAAAAATATGCTGAATGCCAAGAATTGCTTAAACACGAATTGATTTGTCATTGTTTTATTATTTGCTTTGAAATGTAACATGTAATTACTTGTAACTTCTGTTTTTAAGCAGTTTAAAAGTATGTTCATGACCCAAAACATTCACACAGTAGGAAATTAACCTGTACTACTCTTTGCCAAAGGATGTAGTTATTGCCACTTGCATATGTAGTTCATGTATAACTGTTTAGATAAATACATAGTGCATTGTCCTTATAGAAGCTAACTTCAACGAATAATAGAACTGTGTGGACTGGGGCGGGGGGACTCTGGCTCAATGGTAGAGCATCTTCTTGTCATGCAGAGTGTTCCAGGTTCAAACCCCAGCATCTCCAGTTGAAAGGAACAGGCAGTAGGTGATGTGAAAGACCTCTACCTGAGACCCTGGCAGTCTGAATAGACAATACTGACTTTGAATGGTCAGTGGTCTGGGACAGTGTAAGACAGGTTCATATGTATGTATGTTCATGCGTAACACCCATATTAAGACGGTGATCAGCCATATAACTCAGAAAGATTCATAAGCTGGGCATCTGATTGTCAAAAGTACAATACTGGTGCTCTGCTTGTTAATCTTTCTGTGGTATTTGAATACTGTCATTTGACAGAATACCAAAGTAGAGGGAATATTAGATTGGCATCAGGACCTGTACAATGAAGGATCACTTGTATCATGTAGTAAATAGTGAGGCAGATGTGTATTTATTAATAGTATATAAGAACATAGCAGCAGCTGTACTGGATCAGACCAGTGGTTCATCTAGGCTAGCATCCTGTTTCATGTAGTGGCTAACCAGAAGCTCCTCCTGCTGTTGCCCCTAAGCACTGGTATTCAAAACTGATCTGTGCTTTCTCATGACACTGTTCTCCATGAATTTGTCTAATCCTCTTTTGAAGCCAGCTAAGCTAGTGACAATCATTACATTCTGTGGCAGTGAATTTCATAAATCAATTACTCTTTGAGTAAAGGAAGATTTCTTTTTGTCTGTCCTGCTCGAAATGACCCCTGGCTAGCATAGAGTTTGAGTTTTTCACTGCTGCCACACATGGGCACACACTGAATTGACATTTTCATCAACCTACCCACTGCAGCCTCACAATACCTTTTCTTGTCAGTTAACTGCCAGTTCAAACCACATTGGTATATGCATAGATAGATAGATAGATAGATAGATAGATAGATAGATAGATAGATTCCTCTTTTGAAGCCAGCTAAGCTAGTGACAATCACTATCTATCTATATAAAGATCAAAAGAGTGGGGTTTTTTGCCCCACTTTACACTGTTGTTGTGAATTTCTAACTGTTGTATTAATATTGTTTCATGTTTAATTGCTCTTACAATATTGTGTTGATTTATTTTGGAGGGAAGATGGCATGGTATAGCCTGATATCAGAAGCTAAGCAGAGTCAGCCCTGGTTAGTACTTGGATGGGAAATCTCCAAGGAAGACTCTATAGGAAGGCAATGGCAAACCACCTCTGCTTTTCAGCTGCCTTGAAAGCCCCTTCCTGGGGTCACCATAAATTCAACGCGCACCGGGGAGGGGAGCTGCGCGGCGTTCGCATGCCACCGTAGGAAGCTGCCCGCAGTCTGAACACTGTGGGCGGCTTCCTTCCGGTGGCGTGCGAACGCCACGCGGTGGGGGCAATTCCCCCCGCCTTAGTCTGTCCTCGGCCTATGTAAGTAATAATCTTTTACAATCATGCTTTAAAGCCAGAATAGGAAGATTCTATCAACACATTTTATTTATTAATTTAGAATGTTACTGTCCCACACTGTTTTTACTGTTCCATTCTCAAGGCAGCCTCTAACGCAGTGAAAAAATAACACTTCAGTGGTAATATATGTAGCAGCATAACACTTTAAAAGAACCATCATCATCATATAATCTGACAGTGAAATTGGCTGTCTGCTTTCTACTGGACATGTTCAACACTTGGAAAATTGTGGTGGAAGCATTACTCCCAAGGAATGATGTAACTGACAAACTGAACAAAATTACCTGAAGTCATTACACATTACTACAGAAATCCATAGGCATGGATCTAAGAGCATCCCAAAATGATGAGCCTTCTCTTTTAGAGAGAGTGTAATTCGATCCAAAACATGCTGACTCACTGGTTCTTGACCAGCAGCACCCAGACTTCTATGAACTGAAATTCAGTTTATTGGTTCTCATGCAGCCCAGTACTGCCATCAGACACTAGTTCGTTCATAGGTTGCAAGTGGCAAAATAGATTTCCTGAGATGCTTAGGATCCTTTGTGTCAGTTTAGCTAGTTCAGCAAGGTTTACCATAATCTTGTATCACCAGAGCAGCTCAAGCCCAATAGAATCAGTGATAATGACCCATCCATGGCTGAGGACAGATTGGCAATCTGGAGTGGGAGGAATCCGGAGGTAAAAGCTGCGGGGGGGAATTCCCCAGGGCTGGCCGTTCACACTGGCCAGTGTATTGTGCAAGGATGCTGTTATGGAGCGTTCAGACTGCTGCGGAGTGGCCCTGGGTGGGCCGGCCTCTGCAGCTTGTGGCAGGGCTGTTTTCGGCAATGTGCGTATGTGTGTATGAGCATTCATGCACAAATTGCCAAAACAGCACGTTCAAACAGCCGCCTCTGCTTGAATCCCACCTTCTTCCGGTTCACACTGCCTGAAAGCGGGAGGCATGCGGAAGACAGCCCCTGGACATCGGTATCTCCCAGTGTCCTCCTAAAGCAAAAGGAAACTGGCTGCAAAACGCGTAAGTGCGGAAGGGAGCCGAGGGACAGCTGCGGATGAACGGGCTCCCTTCCCCCGCTTCCCAAGCGGAGCTCTCCCGCTCCAGATTGCCAGTCTGTCCATGTTTATATACTCACCTGTAGCTAGACATGATTTATATGGTAATCTACTAAACAAGGCTTGAGCCCAGTGGCACCTTTAAGACCAACAAAGTTTTATTCTGGGTATAAGCTTTCATGTGCATGCACACTTCTTTAGATATGTTGAAAGAGAAGAAGAAGAAGAAGAGTTGGTTTTTATACCCCTCTCTTCACTACCCGAAGGAGTCTCAGAGCAGCTTACAAACTCCTTTCCCTTCCTCTCCCCACAACAGACACTCTGTGAGGTAGGTGGGGCTAAGAGAACTCTAAGAGAACTGTGACTGACCCAAGGTCACCCAACTGGCTTCATGTGGAGGAATGGGGAATCAAACCCAGATCTTCTTCGTGGTCTCTGTGCATCACACCTCTGGGATTAAGTGCGCCTGCGCCGATCCCGATCGGTAATCTTCAAAGCCTAACAGATTTTCGCGCCAGCTCCCCGGTCACGTGCACGTCCCACTGCGCATGACCCGGGGAGGGGCACGAGGATCCCGCCAGTTCTCTTCTGACCGCCGCGTCGTGAGGATCCCCTCTCCGCTCCGGTCGGTAGCTAACCTTCGTTTATTTTCCAATTTGGAAAGGCCTTTCGGACTGATTTTTCTTGTTTTCTTGACCTACGGACTGTTTTTTCTGGACTCGCTTTCGGATTCTCCTCTTCCTACTCCCCGCCCGGCCTATGGCCCAGCGGTGGGGTTTCTTTAAACGTTGCCTTAATTTTGGAAGTAAAATCGCTCCCCCAGACAAGCATTCCCTCTGCTTGTTGTGCCTAGGCGAGTCGCATTGTGTCGATTCCTGTTCGAGTTGCGCCGCGTTCTCCAAACAAACTCGTAAGAACTGGGCGGCCCGACTCAGAGTGGCTCTCTTGGAAGCAGCGTTGTCACCGAAGATGTCCGCAGCCGACGCCTCGGTAACATCCCCATCGGCACCGACGGGCCCGACGTCGCCACCGATGCGAAGCCCCTCCGGTGCAGAGAAGTCGGCACCGAAAAGACCCCTCTCACTGCCACGAACTCCCGCTAAGAAGCGTAAGGAGGGCAAAGAGGGTAAGGGCAAGCTGAAGCACAAAACCTCGGGTGCTTCGTCGACGCATCCTGCGTCCGACATGACCCAGCACGGGTTTCCGCAGCTTGACCCTCCAGGGCGCGAGTGACCCCGCGGCAGCCCCGCCTCCCCGATGCCGCGACCCATCCAGCTCACAGATTCGGAACCCGACATCGAGCTGACGCAGATCCCTCACAGCAGTTCCGAGACCGGACCCGACCCGCTGCCGGCACCGAAAGGTGAGCGAGACTGGCGCCTCCCTCCATCTTCGGTGCCGTGGGACGTCCGTCAATGGCGATACCTGTATGGTTCCTCCTACCCGCCACCTCCACAGTGGTACCCGGCGGAGTGGGATCGCCAATTGACATCGTCAAGAGTCTCCCGATGCCGAGATCCCCCGGCTCCGAGACCGACACCGACTCCGAGACCGAAACCGATACCGAAACCACCGATGCCGATACCTACTTCGCCCGACGTCGACCTCCCTCCCTACCAACCAGATCCGTCGACCCCCATGTCTCCCTCCGAACATTCCGACCATTCGATACCCGAATCTCCCGAATCATCCAATGATGAATCTCCCATCCAGCCGTCACCATCCCCTGATGTGGCTGAAAATTTACCAATCTCTCCCTCCGAGGACGTGAAATCCTATGGAGAGCTTATCAAACGAATGGCCCATTCCCTGGCACTTGCCACGGTTCAGCCAACCCCCACCGCTACCGATGCCATCTTCGACATCGTACAGATGGATACATCCACCGCGGTAGCGTTGCCACTAATTTTGGTGCTCTTGAGCACTGCCAAAGAATCCTGGGGCCACCCCTCCTCAACTCCAATCTCCAACAAGAGATTAGACCACATGTACAGGCTCCAAGAGCCAGGGGCAGAGTTCCTATTCATCCACCCCAAGCCCAATTCGGTTGTAGTGACCCCCTCGGCCAGGGGCCGTAGCGGACATTCCTCCCCCTTGGACAAAGAGGGACGGAAATTAGATTCTTTCGGGAGACGATTTTATTCAGCCGGTGCACTGGGCATAAAAACGGCAAACTACACAGCCTGCATGAGCAGGTACCAATACTCCCTCTGGGAGCAGATGACACCACTTCTGGCCCATCTTCCTGAGGATAAGCAACGCCTTGCTAGGAAGATCCAGAAGGAAGGCATGGTGCTAGCAAAGCACCAGCTTTACGCATCGAAGCATGCTGCGGACGCCATGTCCAAGACACTCACTTCAGCAGTCGCCCTTCGCCGCTACGCCTGGCTGAGGTCGACTTCGCTTCCACAAGACACAAAGTCCTTGGTGGAAGATCTCCCTTTCGAGGGTGAAGGACTATTCAGCTCCACAATGGACACAGTCCTTCATGATTTAGATAAGAGCATTAAGACATCTCGTAACTTGGGTGTCTCACAATCGAGACAACAGAAGCAGAAGACATGGCAGAGATCTTGGTCCAAACAGCAACCGCGAAGATCTCCCACTGAACCCCAATGGCAGAGACTGTCGTCTACTGCTTATCAACAGAAACCCTATGGCCACAAGCCACGATTCCCGTCTGCTTCCGCTTTCAAGGCTAAGCCACCCAAACCGAACAAGCAGAGTCTTTGACTCCCCCATTCGCTCCGATCTTCCCACCCGTCTATCACCCTTTCTACCAGCATGGCAACGTATCACGACAGACAAATGGGCACTGTCGGTCGTAGCAGAAGGCTACAGAATAGAATTTTTCCAGATACCACAAGAATCGTACTTCGTAACCACACCTCCCTCCGACACCCTATCGTCGGAAGTCGAAGCCCTCCTCTCAAAAGATGCCATAGAACAGGTACCAACAAACCACCTTCAGCGGGGGTTCTACTCCCGCTACTTCATGGTCCCAAAAAAGGATGGCGGACTTCGTCCCATATTGGATCTGCGGAACTTCAATGCGTTCATCACCTACAAGAAATTCCGTATGACCACTCTACAGACCATCCTACCGCTACTAGAAGCCAACGCGTGGATGGTGATGCTGGACTTAAAGGATGCATACTTCCATGTGACGATCCACCCGTCGCACAGACCGTACTTACGCTTCGCGGTCGGTCCGCGTCACTTCCAGTACAGGGCCCTACCCTTTGGCCTCTCTACAGCTCCTCGTGTCTTCACAAAGCTTATGGCAGTAGTAGCAGCACATCTGCGACTTCAAGGTGTCCACCTTTACCCCTACCTGAACGACTGGCTTCTCGTCGCCCCCTCTACAACAGAACTACAGAGCCACATCTCTACTACCCTTTGTACCCTAGAATCACTAGGGCTGACGATAAACCTCAAAAAGTCCATGCTTACCCCTTCCAGACGGGTTCAGTTTATCGGAGCTATCCTGGACTCCCTGCAATGCAGAGCGTTCCTACCCCCCAACAGAGCAGCGGATATAGTCTCCCTTCTCCTGTCTATCCAAGAGACCAAGGAGGCTACAGTCAAACAAATCCTTCGCCTGCTAGGCCTGATGGCTGCGACAACAGCAGTAATCCCCTTCGCCAAATTGCGGATGAGACCACTGCAGCTTTGGTTTTTGGTTTTTTTTTTTTAATTTTTTATTAATTTTATCTATATCTAATTCTACAACGCTACTTTTCTAAGCTATGTTTACCTTATACAGAGTGTGCTTTATCATTTGCTTAATATTGCTATGCCATTAATACATATGAAGCGTTTTAAACCTTGGCTAATATTTAGATAAAATTGTTACTGATGATACATGAAAAATAAAAAAAAGCTGTTTGACAGACATGCTCTTTTGAAGGAATGCTTAATTATACACATAATCTATTATATATAAGTGCAGTTTCAAAAAACATTTCAGCCTTTATTTCTTCTTTCGTCCTCTTCTTGTCTTAACAGTCTCTTCTTGTACTTTTGGGGCTGCTGCTCCCTTTTCCGAGTCAGACGTTTCTTCTTCGCTCTTTGAGCTATCAAATCCATACATACTTTCTTGCGATGCCAGTGAACCATCTGAGTCTTTCTCTTTTTTCTTTTCTTTGCTTTTTTCCAAAAAACTTTTCGCCTGTTGGACAGAGTCAATCTTGTATTTCTTGTTTTTGATGCTGAAGCTCAGTCCTTCCGGAACATTCCACCTATAGATAATAGATTCAGACTGTAGCCAAGATGTCAGTTTTCCATAGGCTTTCCTTCTTTTCCTTATTTCAAATGGGATGTCTTTCATCACTTTAACTTCTTTTCCTTTGATCTTCAGAACTGCTTTATTTGTGGTCCTGAGCACCACATCTCTTGTTGACTTTTTGGAGAACCTTATCTGAATCTCACCAGGCAGGCTTTTCTTTTTAGTATAATCTGGATAGGTTCTGTAAACCATATCCATATCGCTTTTTATTTCCGCTGCTTTTAAGCCCGTCACTGGTTCAAGCGCAACGTAGCCTACACACTTTAGATGTCAAGAGAGCCCTGTCTTTCTACTTGCACCGGACAAAATCCTTTCGCAAGTCTCCAGCTCTCTTCATTTCTTATGCCTTGCCCAGGCAGGGACAGAAACTGTCGTCTCAAAGACTCTCGAAGTGGATAGTTGAGACGATAAAACTCACCTATCTTCTGGCCAAAAGGCCACTACCGGCGTCCCTCCGGGCACACTCCACTCGAGCCGTGGCTACTTCCACAGCATTCCTCAAGGGCATTCCCCTGAGAGACATCTGCAATGCTGCAACGTGGGCATCCCCTCACACGTTTGTGAAGCACTACGCCCTAGATGTCCGCGTCCATCAGCGTACTGTGGTGGGCCGTGCAGTTCTGCAAGCAGCTCAGATGTGAGACCTCCAGCACCCACCTCCAGGTATGTGGTGTGTTTATTGCTCGCTATTCTCCCAGAGGTGTGATGCACAGAGACCACGAAGAAGATATACAGGTTGCTTACCTGTAATTGGAGATCTTCGAGTGGTCATCTGTGCATTCACACCACCCGCCCTCCTTCCCCTCTGCTTTCGGTCTCCCTCACCCTTTTTTTCTGGGGGCTGTTAGTAGCGGTCAGAAGGAACTGGAGGGATCCTCGTGCCCCTCCCCGGGTCATGCGCAGTGGGACGTGCACGTGACCGGGGAGCTGGCACAAAAATCCGTTAGGCTTTGAAGATTACCAATCGGGATCGGCGCAGGCGCACTTAATCCCAGAAGTGTGAATGCACAGATGACCACTCGAAGATCTCCAATTACAGGTAAGCAACCTGTGTTTCTCCAGATTAGAGTCTGCTGCTCTTAACCACTAGACCAAGCTGGCACCAAGACGTCATCTACCATTACATATAGATGGAGGGTGTGGAGTTACCCCCCTGAATGATGAGAACTTTATGAGATTTTCCACCAATATGTATCAGTTTCTTTGGCTTAAACCTTGGCATGTCAGAAGAAGCTGGACCAGTTAACAGTATTAATAGTTTGCCTTCATGAGCTTAAAATAAAAGTGGAGTTCTGAGCAAGGAATAGCAACTTGCAACTAACAATAAGAAGCAAAAGTATTCAGCCGTCTTCTAGTAAAGCCAAGATTTGAACAGGGTGCTCCTGAACAGATGGTTTAACAGACTAAAGCATTAGTTTGCTGATCCTCTGTACTTGCTAATTAATTCTTCAGTTTACTAGGATTTAAGTTCATTGTTAAAAACAACCCCCTGCCCCTTAAAATAAATGTAGGTAAATATCATCAAATATATTAATATAAAACACTTTTGTATATAATCTTCAGAAGCCAGAGTTGTCATTCCAATTGTTTGATGTGCTGAAATTGTTAATAAGAGATTTTTAGCTTATGTCCCATGGTTTTAGTCCAGTGTATGATCTGAAAGCACACAATGCAGCACATTTGTTGAAGAAGAAGAGAAGAGATTGGATTTATATCCCGCCCTTCACTCACTTGGAATCTCAGAGCGGCTTACAAACTCCTTTTCCCTTCCCCTCCCCACAACAGACACCCTGTGAAGTAGGTGGGGCTGAGAGAGCTCTGAGACAACTATCCTTGAGAGAACAGCTGGTACAGAGCTATGGCTTGCCCAAGGTCATCCAGCAGCTGCAAGTGGAGGAGTGGGGAATCAAACCCGGTTCTCCCAGGTTAGAGTCCGCGCACTTAACCACTACACCAAACTGGCACCAGACAAGCTAGCTGTGGTTAGTTCCTGGATGGGAGACTACCTGGGAACAATGTGAGTGTTGCCTTGATCTCTATAGAGGGGAAACAGGTTATAAACATAATACATAAATTAACTTCATAAAGAGATAATTAATTCTCTCCTATCTTGTCCATTCTGTTGTCCTTCACTGCAGTGGGAACTAGCTACATGTGTTTCACAAGGAGGAGTTTAATTTCTCCTACTTTATTTCCTACCTCAAAAAGTTTAAGTATTACTTGATATGCATTCATTGCTGCAGTACAGATACATATTAAAGTTTATATTATGCATACATTTGAAGTTTAAAAACTATTAAATTTAGCCACTTTGGTGGCCCTGATTGCCAGAAAGGCAGCACGCAAATCTTGTAAATAAATAAATAAATACATATATTTTATTATTCGTATACTGTTTGATATAACTTATTTTTATATATCAACAAATAATTCTCTATTTACTTGTTTTTAGAATACTATTCGCTCATGTGCACAGTGCTCATTCATAGAGTAGTCTCAGAGCATTTTTCTCATATGCCCTTCAAGTGCAAAATTTCATTGCAAGGAATAGGTGACCCGTGTACACTTCCCTTATGTCCATCCAGCCCTCGTCCCCATTTGGGCCATACAAATTATTAGCGCACAGGCTGCCTGTGGGAAGAATGGGAGGAATGGAGAAAACCAGGCTCGGTTGAGCTTTGAGAGGACCCTCCAAGTGTGGGAATTGTGTCTGCAGCTGACTGGATCCAGACCAGTGAGATAAAAAAATTGATACAACTAAAAAGCAAGCTCCTGGATGCAGAGAAAATCCAGTAAATAAGAAATAAGGGTAATAATTAAAAATATTCTGACAATGTGTTTTAAAATAAACTAATAGTTGTAGAGCTTTTCACTTAATCACAGCTAAAATAATTAATAGCTTAGTTAGTTGGGTTAGATGTGTATTGGATGTGCATTGAATTGACTCAACTAAACTAGGAGCAGATATATGGACATAACTCCTCTTAACTGTGCCCATAAATGTTGCTTAAATCAATAAGGAGTTCTGATGCGGTGTGGATCAGTGTAACACCTATAACCTAGAAATATAACCATTGTATGTAAATTGTTCCAGTCTTCTAGAAATAATATATGGCTTTCTGGATATTTTCAAATGGCCAACATCCACCAGAGTCCTTCTGTGGATAGAAGAATTTCCCTCCACAGAGTGCCCTCTCAAATTGCTGTTTCTGGTGGTAATTTGTCCCCCTGGAGCAGCATTTCAGTGGGCATTTTGGGATGCAGTGGGAGGGGAAAGGGAGAAAATCATGCTCCACAGACTGAAATTCTTCCATCAGTGGAAATGCTCTGGTGCAGACAAACCAAGATCTCATTCACTTTCAGCTAAACAGCAAAACTGGCTAAAGATTGTATCTTGCAGTGTTCCAGAAGTACTTATATTTTGCAGCACTGAACTACAATAGTATTTTAGATATTTCGCCAGAGTAGGTTTCTAAGTTTTAAATTGGGGGTGGGGGTAAAAATAAAAAAAATTCCCTTGGCTACTTCTAAAGGAAGCAAAATTAGTCTGCCTTCAAAGGAAAAGTAAAGATAATTTGCTAAAATAGTTACTCATTTATTTTGAAGTATTTCCACATTTTTAAATGTACCATCAATTTGTTTTGTTTCTGCTTTTGATCGTTTTAGCATATAAGCTGGTCATTTCCTGAAAAGGATGTAATATCTGATCTCTCATTTTAAAAGGACAGTAGTTAAGATTTTGATGGAACACATATTGTCTTTGTCATCTGATTATAATGGATGTCTTCATTGCACTTTGGCCTGATTATACTTAATTTTATAATGAACTCCTGGGTCTTCCAGGCCAGAAATATGCCTTTCTGCTTTAACCGCTCCTGAGGATGAAGTATCCAGATAATTTCTTGTTTATTAAATTCATCCTTCCTCTCTAGTTTTTCTGACCAGGTGTCCAAAATTGTAATTAAATTTGAGAAAACTTCTAAATTTGTGTTTTCAGCAGTACTGTTTATTCTAATTCACCAGCTGCACATGTATTTCCTTTGATAGCATCTCCATCACTGTATTATTTCCTTTGGCTTTTTATATTCATTTGAATATAAATTTGTTGCTTGATGATTGCTCAATATTTTGAGACAATAGTATATCCAAGTATGGTCTACAGGTCCATTAAAATATTGTACATTAAAATATTTTGTGTATCCAAGACTTTCTTTCATTTTCATGAACTTTATTGCATTAGATCATAGCCTTAGCAAATAACACCAAAAATACTAAAAGCAACATCAAAACTATAATACAGCAATCACAATAATAATTAAGACTCTTTATATCCATTACAATTTTATAAACAATTATTAAAATTGTATCAGCAACAGCAATTTCAGTTAAAAACAGAAACAGCTCAGTCAGTCATAAGAACATAAGAACATAAGAGAAGCCAATGTTGGATCAGGCCAGTGGCCCATCCAGTCCATCACTCCATCACACAGTGGCCAAAAACACCAGGTGCCCTCAGGAGGTCCAGCAGTGGGGCCAGGACACTAGAAGTCCTCCCACTGTTGCCCCCCCATCAAGAACCAGGAATACAGAGCATCACTTGCCCCAGACTGAGAGTTCTTATCTTACTTTGTGGCTAATAGCCACTGATGGACCTCTACTCCATATCTAATTCCCTCTTGAAGCCATTCATGCTTGCCACTCCTGTGGCAGTGAATTCCACGTGTTAATCACTTTTTGGGTGAAGAAGTACTTCCTTTTATCTGTTCTAACCCAACTGCTCAGCAATTTCATGGAGTGCCTACGAGTTCTTGTATTGTGAGAAAGGGAGAAAAGGACTTCTTTCTCTACCTGCTCTATCCCATGCATAATCTTATAAACCTCCATCATGCCACCCCTCAGCCATCATTTCTTCAAGCTAAAGAGCTGCAAGCACTTCAACCTTTCTTCATAGGGAAAGTGTTCCAACCCTTTTATTATTCTAGTTGCCCTTTTCTCCACTTTTTCCAATGCTATAATATCTTTTTTGAGGTGTGGTGACCAGAACTGTACACTGTACTCCAAATGAGGTCACACCATCAATTTATACAGGGGCATTATGATACTGGCTAATTTTTTTTTCAATTCCCTTCCTAATAACCCCCAGCATAGTGTTGGCCTTTTTCATTGCAGTTGCACACTGTCTCGGTCAACATTAAATGTAAATTTATCCATTGACTGCAGTAACAATGGATGATTTTGGCAAAACCTTTATCACCCATGCAACAAACTTTCCATTTGTCGCATTACCCATTTATTTTTGTTGTCAAGCAGTATAATTAATTAATCTGTCATTGTCCCTGGATTTTGTATCAAAATATTCCCAAGATACCTTTCACATTCTAATGTGTGTCTTGGGTAGTAGATCACATGGCCTAGATCCTCAATAGATTTCTGGTCACAAGTACACAATGTTCTTTATATAGGATCCCATTATAGCAGCCCCTTAACATTGCCAGTTGTAAGGTATCCAACCGTATTTTGGGAAACGCTTTCCTATGCTCAGGATTTGTTAAATCAGTAAGGTAAGATGGAAGAGTTAAAGGGGGAGGTGCAAGCTGCTTGTAAAGGGGAGCTATTCTCTAAGACTTTAGATTTAAGTACCTAGTACTCTTCCAGCTCTTTGCAGTTAGCATTTTAGTTACAATTAAACAATCTAAAACTAGGTGTCTGCATTCAGCTCTATCCAAGCAAAAAAAAAAAAAGCTGGAAAATACCTTATTGGTATTTATTGGCTATTCTTTCAGCTGGATATAGGGGTTATTTTTGGAAATTCACATAATCCCCCCCCAAAAAATCAGGATTATTCAGGGAAACAGGATAGCTGCAGTTAATCAGTGTTTAAAGAGAGTGCACTCCTTTAAACGCAGTTCCAGGTGAAGCTGCAGCTTCACAAATGCATTTAAAGGGACTGCAACATATTTAAATGCCTTTGGCTCCATTATAGCCTATGGGGACCATTATAGTCAATGATCCCAATAGACTATAACAAGAAGAGGGACTCGCGATACTTGCGGGGGGGAGGGAGTATTCCAGTCGTCCTCCCACCCTCCCTTCCCAGTGACAGTGGCAAGGAGGCCCACTGATCCTCCTCCCACCCCCCTTGGCAGCGACAGCGGTGGCAGTGGCGAGGCCTGCTGATCCTTCTCCCACCTACCCCTCAGCAGTGACAGCGGCAGTGAGGCCCGCCGATCCTCCTCCCACCCACCCCCTCAGCAGCAACAGCGGCAGTGGCAAGGCCCACTGATCCTCCCACCCTCTTCCCCAGCAACGGCAGCAGCAAGGCCCACTGATCCTCCTCCCTCCTCCCCCCCCACACCGGTGAGGCCTGAGCGGCTCACAGCTGCCAGCCCACTGTAAACCTGCAAGGTGCTTCCTACACTCTTATGGGGATCCATAAGTGATAATAAACTGTGTTGCTGTGTGCATGGTAAAATCTGTGAGGCAGAGTAACCAGGGAGAATACAGCTGCAAAGACATTCCCAGATGGCATTTTCTGAGGTTGCCAGCTCCAGGCCAGGAGACTGCTCCTAAACACAAAGAAACTCACACAGGAAATGGGCCATCTTGCCCTTTTAGCCAGAGACATGTGTTCAAGGACACCATAGGGGCACACAGTCTCTACACGTCGCAGGCTAATCCCCCCCCTACAACATACTCTCGTTTGGCACATCAAAGGATCTTCTAACCAGGATGTGAAGACAGCAGGACGCTTCCTGGAGGAACCAGTTCCCCAGGATCAGCTTCATCATCGGTTTCCAGTACCTGACCATCAGGTGGATTCGAATATTGACCACTCCCATAAGCCCCTCCCACAGAACAGATCCTTAGAGAATGGACCAATCATAGGTGCTCCCGGGGGAGTTCTCAAACTTTGCCAACCCCCGAGGATGACATCCCCCCTCCCTCCAATAAATATAGCTCCCCAAGACTTGCTCAGTCTCTTGCCTTCCCCCTTCTCCCACCCTTCCTCCCAGATCCTTGGGTGTACCATTAGGGTCCGACACGTGTTCTCTGCAGGTTCAGAATTCATGCCCCCTTCTTCTTTTGTCTCAAAATATTCCCCGTTCTTCCAGCTGGACAGAACCAGATCTCTGGACAGGTCAATATCACCCTGACGGATACCAACGATATTCCTGCTAATACAACAGTCTCTCTTTATTCTATCTGATCGCTTTAAAACTGTATGAATGTATGTATGTCTTGCAATCTCTGAATGTATAATTTTTACCTTCTTTAAGTAAAAGAACAAACCTTTTTACATTAATATCAGTCTCAGTGTCGTTTTCTCATTAGTCTGCGAGAGGCCCAGCCTCTGTATACATAGGTGCTTGTCCCGTTATCACCTACTGCCGATTATTCAAGCATATTTTCCCCAATATTGATAACCAAAAAGAGCAGTCAGGTTAACAGCCACCAAGCCTTCTCCCGTCCCCTCTCCCTCCCCTTGGGCAACAGAGGCAGCAAGGCCCACCAAGCCTTCTCCCCCGCTGCACCGGCGAGGGTGAGGCCTGAGCAGCTCACAGCTGTCAGGCCCACTGAGCCTCCCCCCCCCCCCAAGAGCCAGAGCATTCCCTGCATATGCACAGGGAACACTTTTACTTTTGAGGGGATTTAAATATCCCCAAAAAGTTTTTTTACTTTTAGGATTTTTCTGCTCATGTGGGGAGTCTCCCAAGTGTGCAGAAAAATATCCCTGCCCCCGAAGTGCCCCCTCCATGCAGATTTAGATATCAGCACGTAGGGGGCGCCTTTGCTATTAGTATATAGACAAGTGGAGACCCATTCTTCACACCTTTGCTTCCTCCCTTCTCCCTCTACTTCTCTCACACTCTTTCTCCTTTCTGCCCCCTTTTCTTACTCTCTCTCTCTCTCTCCTCCATGTATGTTACTTCCTCTCTCTTTCTGACCCATCATCATTCTCTTTGTTTTTCTGCCTCCCCACCTCATCACTCTTTCTGTCTCTTTCTGCCCCCCATCACTCTGCCCCCACTCCATCCCTCTCTGCCCCCATGACTCTCCCAGCCTCCTGCCTGCTTCCTCTCCCCCCACAGTAGCAGTGGCAGTGAGTGCTCTGGGAATCACAATAGAACTCCCAGCTGCAGAGATCAATTCACTTTAGGGCTGCCAGCTCCAGGTTGGGAAATTCATGGATATTTGGGGGTGGAGCCTTGGGACAGTGAGGATTGGGGAGGCAAGCAGCCATAGATTTAAGCCTCCAAATCAGACATTTTATCCAGGGGAACTGATCTCTGTTTCCTGGACAACAGTTGTAATTCTGGGTGCTCTCCAGCCCTTGTCAGGAGGCTGGCAATGGTAGTTCAAGTGAATAAAATGGCTAGTTTGCAGGGTGGAGTCTATGGCATTATACTGGTCTGTAGTTCCTCCTCAAATCCCACCCTCCCCAGGTGCCATCCCTCAAATGTCCAGGAATTTCCCATCCTGGAGTTGGCAACCCTATTTCCTTCCCACCCAACAGCCAACCTACCTTTATCTGTCTTCAGCTTTCCATCTCCACCCCCCTCCCCCACAGCCTCTACCTAGGAAAATTACAGTCTTTCTCCACAGTGGGGCCGAAAGCAGCTTACATTATTATTTCCTCCTTGTTATCTGCGCAACAACCCTGTGAGGTTGGTTAGGCTGAAAGTATGTGACAGGTCCAAAATCTTCCAGTCAGCTTCCACCGCAAGATGGGGATCTGAACCTGGGTCTCGCAGGTCCCAATCTGAAGCTCTAACTGTTACATCACAGTGGCTTTCATAGGGTGGCTGCTGATGAACAGTAGCAAAGCAACTGGGCCTACCTGAGTCATGCAAATCAGGTGGTATCAAGTCACCCAGAGGGTGCTGCCTAGGGATGCCAGCCTCCAGGTGGGACCTGGGGATCCCCTGGAATTATTGCTCATCTCCAGACTACAGATATAACTTTCCATGGAGAAAATGGATGCTTTGGAGGGTAGAGTTTAGGCATTGTACCTCACTGAGGTTCCTGTCCTCCCCAGGCTCCACCTCCAAGTCTCCAGGAGTTTCCCAGCCTGGATCTAGATCTGCTGCCAGTGGCCGGGGGGGGGGGGGGTATTTGGCAACCCTCGACTGCTGCCAGGCCTAGGGTTGCCAACCTCCAAGTGGGCCTGGAGACCTCCCCCCCCCCCCCAATTACAACTGAACTCCAGATAGCAGAGATCTGGCTCCCTGGAGAAAATGGCTGCTTTGGAGGATGGCCTCTGTGGCATTATACCCAGGTGAGGCCTCTCCCTTCCCCAAACCCAGCCTGGCCCCAAGACTCCCTCCCTGAAAGGCCAAAATACAACTGGAAAGAGTTGTAATTCTGGGTGCTCTTCAGCCCTTGTCAGGAGGCTAGCAATGGTAGCTGCTTTTTACTGTTTTCAAAACAGTTAGAACCTCCCCCCCTCCCCCGAACATTCTAATCTCTCACAGTTGATGCCTGGAGTTGATGCCATTTCAAAAGGTATTGGGGGGAATTCAACAGTCCCTGAAGTTTTTTTTTAAACTTTTTGGATTTTTCTGCTGACTGAGAAAGGGGCCTGACTATGTAAGAAAAGCTGTTGGGGGAGAGTGAGCTCTCGTTTGGCAGATATAAGTATCCACACAGGAAAAAAATTCTCGGAATTAGAGTATAGACAAGAAGAGGGACCTGCGATACTTGCAGGGGGGAGTATTCCCCACAGTTCCAGGCCTGCAGAAGCAAGAGGGGCTCCGCAGGAGGAGGAAGCAGCAGCAGGTGAGCCTTCTCCTTTACCCCCCGGCATTGGTGCCAGCAGGGCTGAGCGGATCATAGCCGCTGGCCCGCCAAACCTTCTCCCGCCCCCTGTTTTTTGAGGTACAGGCACCAAATTTTCAGCATAGCTTCTGGTGCCTCTTCTCAAAAGACTCCCCAAATTTCAAAAGGTTTCAACCCCCAAAGCGTGACCACCCTCACCTGGGGCTGAAACATGCAGCCAGTACCCAAAAGAGAGACAGAAAGGCTGGCACTCCCAGACTTTTGACAGGGACTTCCCAAAGTACCCCCACAACAGCAGAGAAGTGTAATAAAGGAGGGTACTCAGCCAAGGCACCCACTAGCTAGGGCAGAACCAGACAGGTACAGTTTCTACCGAAAACACTCTCTCTGGTTTGACATCAGTCCCTGCTTTATTTTCTGTTTTTTCCCCTCCATTGGAAAGAATGGAGGATGGGGGCACCTGCTTTGGGGGCCCATAGAATTGGACCCCCTGGTCCAATCTTTTTGAGACTTGGAGGAGTCTTTTGAGGAGAGGCACCAGAAGCAACACTGAACATTAGAAAAGAGTTAGCCAGAGATGCACTGTGAGTTTAATGTCTCTAGCTTGCCAGGGGACTGATCCATACATCCCTGAACATCCTGATCCCCAGAAAGCACTCTCCTGGGAGCACCGGGGGGGGGGGGGAATCCAATCCTTACCAAACTAGGAGGGCAGGTAGAGGAAAGTCAGCCGGAGATTGGCCGTGAGTTTAATGTCTCTAGCACATGGGGGGGGGGGTCTACTGCATCATGTACTTCCCAAATGACTTCATTTCATACAAACAGGTTTTGTCTGTGACAGTCCATGGTTCAGTTCATGAGTGCACTATGAACCAAACCAAACTGCATTTTCCTGCTTTGTGCTTATCCCATGGGACATTTATATCACTGTGAAACCTCTTTTGCAAAACAATTAATATAATTTAGAGATGGATAATGCATCTCCTTCTTACTTCTGTATGTATATATGCGTGTGTATACACACATGGGGGGGGGGGGCTGCGATGGCTCAGCGGTTAAGATGCTGAACTGCAAACTGGAAGGTCGGTAGTTTGGCAGTTTGAGACCTGAATGCTGCGTGATGGAGTGAGCTCCCGTCTCTGGTCCCAGCTCCTGCCAACCTCGCAGTTCGAAGGCAAGAAATTGCAAGTAGATAAATAGGTACCACTTCGCTGGGAAGGTAACAGCATTCCATGCACCTCAGCATCTGGTCATGCCAGCCACATGACCACGGAAATGTCTTCGGACAGTACTGGCTTTTTGGCTTGGAAACAGAGATGAGCACCGCCCCCTAGTGTCAGACTTGACTGGCTTTTTTTAATAACATATTTTATTAGGTTTTTCAGTGTTAAAGACAAACAAATCTTATATAATCTTATATAATCTTATCTTATATCTTGTCTGGCTTTTGAGCAAGGGAAACCTTTCCCTTTCCCTTTATACATACACACACACAGATTTTCCTGCAAATTTGGGGAAATCCCCAGTTTACAGAAAAATATGAAAACTTAAAAAACACATTTGGGAGATTTAAATACCCCCCCCCTTTGATAAACGAGTTGTCTATGTCTGGATTGTGGAACCACTCCATGTCCAGCCACAATGATGACAGACTCCGGGAACTGCTCCAGGCCTGGCTGCAGCAGTGGCCAAGGCTTGGAGCAGCTCCCAGACACCTCCACTGCTGTGAAAGGGCTCAGAGGTGGGTGGTGAGGCCTGGAGCTGCAGTAGGCTCAGCGATGGGGGGGGGATGGGATTCCTTCCCCCCATGAGTCCTGTAGGCCCCCTCTTATATGTGTGTATATGTATATCTCTATCTCTATTGAGAAAGAGAGAGAGAGAGAGAGGGAGGGAGGGAGGGAGGGAGAGGGGGAGGGAGAGAATTGAACACTATTTTCTCACTAGGCCTGACTTTTCCAAAATAATCTTGATTTTATTTGTTAGAAGAAGAGACTGGATTTATACCCTGCCCTTCACTACCCAAAAGAGTCTCAGAGCGGCTTACAAACTCCTTTCCCTTCCCCTCCCCACAACAAACACCCTGTGAGGTAGGTGGGGCTGAGAGAGCTCTGACAGAAACTCCTCTTTTTCAAGAACAGCTGTGCCAGAATTATGGCTTGCCCAAGGTCATCCAGCAGCTGCAAGTGGAGGAGTGGGGAATCAAACCCGGTTCTCCCAGATTAGAGTCCGCACACTTAACCACTACACCAAACTGGCTTACATCTCAGATCTTAAGGTGTCTGAATGTATTCTAAAAGAATAGAACAGAATCTATATGATTGATTGAAGCAATGTAAACAATATTGCTTATATGATTGATTGAAACAATGTAAACAATATTGCTGCTTTCTATGCAGGTATTTACCCTGAAAAACATCAAGGCAGTAATGGATAACAGTTCTCTAATTTGGATTGTTTGGATTTTGGCCTTAAAAGTAATTGAGCCCTGTTTTTCTGGAACTCTTACCAGGTATATGCATATCAGGGCCTTGTCTTGTTAAAGTTATAAAGCAAGTGTAGTATAGTGGTTAGAGTATCAGACTAGGATCTGTGAGACTTAGATTTGAATTCCCACCCTACTATGAAAGCTTGCAGGGTGACCTTGGGCCAGTCACACACTCTCAGTTTAACCTCACTCATGGGGCTGTTTTGAGGATAAAACAGAGGAGGGAAGAACGATGTAAGCTGCCTTGGGTCCCCACTGAGTACAAAGGGGAGGGGAGTATCAATAAAGTAAATAATGAATAAGTCACTGAAATCAGTTTAACAAGCCAATTATGACCAATGTGAATTCCAAAGATTTCAGTAGTATGTGTTAAGCCAATTTTTAATAAATAATCCTGAAATCTTTTATAGCCCCCCAGTTAAGATCTGCCTAACTGTACCTTTGTCAGTAAACACTGCAGAAATTTGATTTTTTTTCAAGCTCTGCTTTATTCCCAAAATTGTGTTGAATCCTGTATCATTAAATTGTCATGAACAGTTCTGCTGTACATGATTAAACTTAAAATGGTAATATAAGAACTTAGTACCAACTAAATAACTTCCCTAGTGCTAATCTAAACAGGGTTACACCTTTCTAAATACATTGAATTCAATCGGCTTTTAAGGGTGTAACTTTGCTTAGGACAACACGATTAAGTTCTAATACAAACTATTTCAGTACCTTGGAGAGCATTTAGTCCAAATATTTTAGATCCCAGAAAAGCACTACAATTATTTGGCACCAATGGTGGTTTAAAAAAAAGAAACCAGCAGTTGAAAAGAGCAAGAGTCCGGCAGCACCTTAAAGACTAACAAAATTTGTGGCAGGGTACAAGCTTTCGTGAGTCAGTGCTCTGTAGAAGGTATCCGAAGAAGTGAGCAGTGAGTCATGAAAGCTCATACCCTGCCACAAATTTTGTTAGTCTTTAAGGTGCTACTGGAGTCTTTCTCTTTTCTACTGATACTGACAGACTAACATGGCTACCCATCTTAAAAAAAAAAACACCAGGGAGAACAGCTTATAACTTATTTGAGATTCATCATTTAAAGGAGCAAGAACAAATAAGAAAGTATGATCTTTAAAAACTATTTCCAGTCCGATGCACTCGACATAACTGTTTTAATAAATGATTTTTGCTACATGTGTATTTGTGTGGGAGCAAGGACCAGAGAAGTGTCTTGGTTTTATTTTAATATAGTAGAAAAGATTCCCCAAGGAATTGTATAAAACTGATTATTGCATATGTGACAGTACCTCTCTTTTATTTTGTGTGGTTAAGTGTGGTGTAGTTTTAAATTTCTTGTTGTTTCTTCTCTCAAGTAAGTTAAGTGTGGTGTAGTTTTAAATTTCTTGTTGTTTCTTCTCTCTCTTCTTCTCTTCTCTTCTTGTTGTTTCTTCTTCTCAAGATAGATACTCAAAGTATCTATCGCTGTCACCAGGAATTTAATTCCAGTCTTTAATTAACCTTTCCCACCGTATTGAGCCCAAGCTCTACGGCTCCTTCATTGGACTATGTGGTTCTGAGGATAAGACTCTGGGTTAAGAATAAACAAGATAAAACTTTATTGGTAAAAGAAGCATATTGGTTACAAGATGTTCTATTAAGCTGCTTAGTAGAATCTTTCCTCTTTTACTCAGGTCTCTGTCAGCCTTTTTCTGCACACTCTTAAAATACTCGGACTATATTAGATTTTGCCTAAATGCCCCTTAAGTATAAGTTCTTCCTCCTTTAGACTCTTAATGCCTTTCACAGCACTTCTATATGATTCTAGTTAGAAGACTACTTCTCAGACTTTATGTAGATTGATCACAACTGACAACTGCTGACTGCTGACTTCAGACGTCAAACTTCAGACTGAGCACTCTGCCTTCTCTCTCTCCACACACACACCTCCTAGCTCCACCCACACACTCTCAGTCGCCAACCAATCATCTCACTCACTCATCTCCCTCTTTCACCCCCTTGTTCTTCTGACACTTAACAACCATTTAAAGAAACACACACATACAACTTGGAATCATTACAGCATACATATGAGAAAGACAGTGTATTCATATTTTTTAAAGGAACACTTTTGTGCAAAATTCTAAAATTTCTTGCGTGTTCTCAGTAGGGACATATACAAAGAGAAAAGATGGATTCTGCATTGGGTGTATAGTAGTTTAGAAGCTTTAGTCAGATTCTTTAGTATCAGACCTGTTCACATTACAAAACCAATCTAATAATTGTGTTAATTAGTTTCAATGGTAAACACATTTCTGAATATCAATCCCTCCCACACACCTCAATTGGGATGAACTTCACAGAAATTACATTCTTGGTCAATGGATATGTCCTCTCAATTTTCAGTCAGATGGGAGAAAGCATCCCAGTTCTAGAGGCACCCTGGCATAAATTGTTGAATTCCCTCCCCAAGGAGAATTGTTTGCCTCCCTCTATCACTGTCTTAAAGGGAAGGCATTGTAGTATAGCCCAGTCTCATCAGTTCTTGGAAGCTAAGCAGGATTGGTACTTAGAAGAGAGACCTCCAAGTAAGACTCTGCAGAGGAAGGCAATGGCAAACCTGTTTCCATTTGTCTTGAAAGCCCCTTGCTGGGGTTGCCATAAGTCAGTTGTGACTTGGCAGCACATCATTGTCTTCCACCAACAGGTGAAGATTCTTTTTTTTTAGGTTTGGCATTCCCTCAGTGGTCCTCAGTGATCATAAGAACATAAGAAGAGCCCTGCTGGATCAGAGGCTTAGTGCCACTGAACATGGAAGTTCCCTGACATTGTGCTGCTTCCTGACTGCCTGGCTTTTCTCTGAAGCCTGCCTTTTATTTGCCTCTCTGGTCTTACTCACACTTCCCCTATTCTTGAGGAGCCAATCATCCACCCCTCCCCATTCACCCAATAGCCCCTCCACCTGGGTCTAGTCTTCTCTCTTTGGCCTAGGTGTCCCTCTTCAATCATCTGCTCTCTGGCTCCTGTAGATTCTGTTGTCTGCCTTAGACAGGCATCCTGTTCCCTGGCACCCATCCCTCCCCCTGATGACCATAGACCAGGTACTTATCCTGTCTCTGAGACATTGGTGTAGGGGGTGTTGAATCCAGGTGGTGGCTCATGTCTTGACATATCCCCCCTCTGAGGAGTCTGCACAGGTGGATCCATTTCTTCAAAGAGCAGCAGCATGTAGTCAACACTGAGGTGTTGTTGACTGGCCTGGTGCTGAAGCTGAAAGGTAAGAGTGACATGTACCAGGTTCTGAAGGTTCTGAAGAAGTGAGCGGTGACTCATGAAAGCTCATACCCTGCCATACATTTTGTTAGTCTTTAAGGTGCTACTGGACTCTTGTTCTTCTCCACCCAAGGACTGAATCTGCATCTGCTGCATCAGTATGTACAACAAACTGCCTACTGAAGTCAGGGGTTTTCAAGATGGGGTCTTTGGAGAGGGTGATCCACAGTGTTTGGGTAGTGTCTACTGAAACTTCATGGGCTGATCTTTCCTCAGATAATCAGCCAAGGGGCTGGCCAATGTCATGAAGTGGGGAATGAATTTACTATAGTATCTCACTAGCTCTAGGAACTGGTAGATCTGCATTTTAGTTGCCAGTTCCAGACATTGTTCTAGGGATGCCACCCAGTAGCTTTAGGAATCACCAGAAACTTTATAGTCCCACTATGGTGGGAGGCCTTGCAAGACCAGCAGCAGTGTAAATCTGTGCTCATAAGGAGAGCAGTGGACTAGTAAGCCCAAGGCCAGAAAATATTCTCAAATGTCCTTTAAACCAAACAGAATTGTTTTTGCTTTTAATCACAAAGAGCTGGAAATTGCACTGGTACCTCCATCAAGCCTCAGGTTTGAGCCTCAGAGTTTTCTTATCTCAGAAAACCAACTTTTCTCCAGCTCTTGCAAAATGATTGCCTTCTGGTTTACAAAACAGAAGAAGATAGCTGCAAGACGCTAATGAGATGCAAAACATAATACTACAATTTAATAAACAGTAGAAAAATATGTATATGGATCCACAATAAAGTTTCAAGTGATGAACATCCGGTTATTATTTTTTTCATTTCAAAGAAGGTTCTTCATCAGAAGAGGACCATCAAGTCCTGATGAGTGATGATCCCTATAGCCTTTCTCTGTGCTACTGTGCATAATGAAAAGTTATATTGAGAATGGCTACTAAGTATCATTGTATTTATAATTGTGAAATTTGTGGAATGGCCTGAGCCAATGGAAAACGTTTGTGTGTAATGTAACTACACAGGTAAAATTTGTACTTTGTATTTTGTATTATGTTACATTTTTCAAGTATAGAAATGATTATGAAAGAAAAAATTATGATTGTAACCCTGTATGCTTTTTGTATTGAGCTTAACTTGATAGTCCTCTTCTGATGAAGAACCTTCTTTGAAACGAAAATAATAACCGGATGTTCGTCACTTGAAACTTTATTGTGGACCTATATACATATTTTTCTACTGTTTATTAAGTTGTAGTATTATATTTTGTGTCTCATTAGCGTCTTGCAGCTATCGTCTTCTGTTTTGTCACCTCTTGCAATAGCTGCAGTTTTAATTGGATTGTTTGTATTGCCTTCAGGTTTAAGCAGTAGCTGAGTGCTGTTTAATGCAGCTGTGTTGTTTTGACATTTGTAGTCTTCTAGATTTAACAACTGCTGTCCTATGTTGCTTCTGCTTCCCTTTTGGATCAACTTCTTCACACTTCTCAGTGGGGCCCCTCTGTGCTGCCCTTTAGAATGTCCAACAGCCCACTGTTGCTCAGCCCACTGTAAGTAGCAGTGTGTTGGGGCCTCCACTTAGAAGGGTGGGAAGTCCAACGTGAAAACTGGCTTTGTAGGTATGTGGTGCACTAAGGGAAGAGAAATCTGGGAGCAGGAGAGGAGGCTTTACTGGTTTCTTATGAGAGGCTGTTTCACATTCAGCTCCATATATGATGGGTGCAGCAGTGAAGCCTTTAGTATCTAAAAATGGGCAGTTATTTTTAAACAAATAGAATAGTGAATTTAGCATTTTGGAGTGCTGCTCAATATATGATTGTCAAATGCTATTGATCCCATACCTCCTGCTTCACAGAAAAGCACAGCTGCAGAAGTAGGCAGAAGAGAGGCTTGTGATGGAACCTTCGCAGTCTCCTGGGACCCATAACTCTCCCTCCTTCCAGGCATCAGCAGTGAGCCGGGAAGAAAAGTGCTTCAAGCATAGGAGTGCAGCAAGGTAAAGTGTGGAGCAGAGCAGTATTTCTCCTCACCATCACCCTTCATTTTGTTTGAAATAGACCCCCCCATTCACACCAGCTTTAGATCTGACCATTTGTCTCCCATATAATTACACAAGACTGTTCAGTGGGGGAGGCAGAGTGGAGGTGATGATGGGATAGTCTTCTTGGACTCAGTTGATTCCACTGGGAGTGTTTTTGCAGCACATTTCTGCAGGAGTAATGTCACACATCATTGGGTATGAGGCCAACCTCTGAGAATAGGATTCTGTCTAAGCTTGTCTTCTCCCCATCATACTCCCAGACCTGCCCTTTTGGTTTCACCTCTGTGCTGCAAGCTTACTGCTTGCATAGCAGTTCTGGCAGTGTTATCTACTGCCAGTGCAGCAGTACACCAGCATGAATTCCCAGTTCTGGTGCAATGTTGTGTTCTGCCAGTGCAATACCATTTAGGAATGATTCTGTTCCTGCCCAGTGGGTGTAATAGGATTGTTTTGCAAACTGCATGAAATATGTTAAGTGATGTACAGACTTTTAATAAAGGCAAGGGCCCTGCTCACAGCTTACAATCTAAGTGAGGACAAGTAAGTATTGTTTTGAAACAGCAGCTAATGCTGCAGACCTGTATTCTGGGAAGTGTCACAATTTATACTGAGTTTTTGCAGGTTAACATATAGTACTGATACAGCACATGTACTGATACAGCATATGTACTTATCGTTATTCCTGGTATAGATTTGTATAATCTATGTTGGAATTAATTTTGGGTTGGAAAAACTAATAAAAGATACTGTAAAGCACAGGATTTTTCCCATGAAAGAATAGTGGCTATACAACATGCCACAAACTAATATAAGGAATTTCTGTCTTGCCTTTTTACAATACTATTCCTAAAGACACTCAAACTGTATTTATTTATCATATGACACAGTTACACACAGGAAGCATATAATAATATAAAATACATAACCAAGTTGATACAAAGGGTATGCAGACTGATTGGGCAATCCCCCTAAATCTAATATCTAAATTTTCAATCCACTCAAGCACTGCTGGGGAGAGTTCAAAGAGTTCCATCACATCTCCCTGAAAACCATGACACTCACATTCCTGTGACAAATGGAAAATAGTTTGGTGGGCTGCACCACAATCGCATTCAGGTACTGGTATTTTGCCCCATTTAAACAACAGGTCTGCACAACTGCCAAAGCCTGTTTGTATTCTATTAGCCATCTTCCATACTTTACATGGCAAGTCAAATCCTGCAGGCCTCTCATTGGTGTTTATCAGGTTATGGATAGCGGGTGGAACTGATTGCATCCAAGTTTGCAGCCATTCATTCCCTAGATTGAAATTCTGTGATTGCAGGATTTGTGCAGATCTTATTGCCGGGTGTCAGGATCCTAGTCTGGACAGGCCCATGTCAGCCATGTCTTTGTGGATAGGCAACTCTCTTTTTCCAGTTATCTTTCTATATCCACAAAGAAGAGCATCTTGTCTTTGGAGATGCAGGGGAGCAATGTGACACAATGTGGGTAGCCAATAGGTCTGAGTAGGTTTAATACATCTGCTGATGGTTCTCATTGTTGTATTGAGTTTGACATCAAGTTTGTGGATATGGGGGCTGTTGAACTACACTGAAGAACCATATTCCGCAGTATTATACATCAAACCCCAAACTGAGCATTGAAGTGTTGTAGCAGACGCACCCCAAGTTGTACCACATAATTTTTGGAGAATGTTGTTTTGTGTGCATATTTTAGCTGCTGTATTGGTAAGGTGGTTTTTATAGCTGTGCCAAGGTACTTAGGTGTATGGTTGTGAGTCAGGTGTCATTAAAGTAGACATTCAGTTCATGGTTGGCAAGACTGTTATTGAGATGGAAACAATCTGTTTTTCCTGGACTTGGGATAAGCTGCCATTTACAGTAGTAATCAGCCAAAATTTCGAGGTCCCTAATCAGTATTTCCTCAGTCCTTTCAACTGATTTGTGCCTTACTGCTTTTGAAAGTAGTGGTAATACAGTAGCTCATGCTATCTTGTTGAGGTACTTGGAGGAAGAAGTAGATATCAGGGGATGCTGGTTCAAATCATTCCTTATGAATCAAACTCAAAGGGGATTGGACTCAAAGGGTTGCTATTGGAAACTAGTTTTCATCAGTGTGGAATCTATCCTGTGGGGTTCCACAGGACACAATTCTATCCCATATGCTTTTTAATCTTGATGTAAAGCCCGTAGGACAAAACATTCATACCTAGGGGGTTGATTAGCATCAATAGGCTGATGATACTCCTGTAGGCTATGCTTCAGTTCTTTCTGGTGGTTCCAGATTTCTAAAATCCCAGTGCACTGGTTATTGAATGTCCCATTTTGTTGATTGTTCTGACTCACTATGTATAATCCACCTTGAATCCCTGTGAGAAAGGCGGACTATAAATAGTGTCAATAAATCTCTATGACAGTAGCTCCACAGTGAAAGTGGGAGATGCACCACATGTTGAGGAACTAGGAAGTGGACAATGGTATTTTTGGTGGTGCAACAGAGGCTGTTTTCAAGTGGAATTGAAAAGTTTAACCCATTGTGCTAAGCACTGTACAAAAAGTTAAAACAGCTTAATTTAAATAGGAGCAAGACATGACAGGTGGCTGTAGCATATGACAGTAGAAGGGGAAGGGAGGCAAGGACATGTGTAACAGTAATAACACAAGATTATGTAGATGTGCTGTGTGGATAACTCACAGAGTTATTTTTTAAACTAATGATTCATGGGTGTTTTGTTAGACTGGCTGGAATAGATTCTTGGTCACAGGACTGTCTGTCTTGTTGTCAGTTGTGAAAACAATTACTCAGGACATTTGCAAAAAAACTTGCTCCTATATTTCATTTATGCTGTTTCTGTCGTCCGTCCCCCCCGCCCCCGAGAGTGGGATTTAGGATCCAAGAGTTCCCCCCCCCCAAAAAAAGAAGCACTCAATAAATTGTACATTAATTATGGAATATTTTAAAAAATCCACAGAGAGTTATAGTATGATAACTAAAGATTCTCCATGGTATCATCACTCAGGTGGGGCTGTTGTTTTTCTAGTAAGCACACACAGACAACTGGTGAAGAATACTGGGCAAGCTGGAAATGTTGCAGCCCAGTGCACTCCTGTACTCATGGTGAGATGAACCTGTGAAGGAGGAAGTAGGCAAGATGCATATGTGACTGGAGAGGCAACCACAGAAAAGGTGCAATGGAATACATCTTTTTAAATTGTAAAATAAAATTTACATTTCTGCTGCTTGCATTTTCTGGCATTGTATCTTTCTCAAGACCATTTTTTTGCTGTGTGTTTCCTAAAATAATTAAAATAATACTCCCCTCAAAATGAACCAAGGCATAATTTGATAGTAGTTTCTAGTTTTCTGTGTTCCGGTTCCATTAATAAGCTCTCACAATCTCTCCTCAGTTAACTCCCTCCTTCTTTGTTCCCTTTTATTTGTACCCTTCTTGGGTGATGAGCTGTCAGTTCTATTGATTCCAATAGGTTAGAGACAGTTGCAGCTTGCATTTATGCAAACCATTTGTTCATTCACCACATAATACTATGTCTCTACGGTGACATGCTGTTTGTCTGTATGGCAATGTGGAACTTGGATAAAAACACAGACTAGACCTCCAATATAATTGCTCCAATATTAAAAGCTGTTGAGTGGGAAGGGGACACAAAGTTTCCAAAGACCTTTGCCAATTATTGTTTCTGTGCACTATAAATGCACTCTTCTTACCCTTTCATTGTGGGAGATCCATACATATCCCTTTCCTCCTGTTGAAGACCTATCACACGTTCCCATCATCAAACCACAGCATAAAGTTGGTAGGAAAATGCAATAATCTCAACAAGCACTCAATTTACACACAAGATGACTATCACTACTATCAACATACGAAAGGATGCGTGAGCATTAGTCATCTATTGTACAATGCCTATGAAATGAATAACAGCTTTCTTCACCAGCCCATGCTTTTTTCAGCTTTGCTTTGTACTGTATAAATTCTTAATAATGTTTCTCAAGTCCTAACTGATGTATTCACCAAATGGTTAGACCATCCTTCCTCTAAGGTCTCCATTATACCTCACACCAACCATGTGAGCAGTATTCCCTCTAAACAACTTTAATGCCAGTAGCTCACAAAGTAGAATTTTTGCCCACAAGACTCCACAACTTAGAGGGAGATTGCATGTGAAATGGATCAAGATCTCTTCAGTCAAAGTCATCTAAATCATCTATATACTAATAGCCAAGTTGCCCCCTCCGTGCGGATATCTAAATCTGCAACAAAGGGGCACTTGGGGGGCAGAGAGATTTTTCTGCACACTTGGGGGACTCTCCAGATGTGCAGAAAAATCTAAAAAGTTTTAAAAACTATACGGGGATATTTAAATCCCCCCAAAGTAAAAGCATTCCCTGCGCATGCACAGGGAATGCTCTGGCCATTGGGGTGGAGGCTTGGTGGGCCTGGCAGCTGTGAGCCACTCAGACCTCGCCATCGCTGGTGCAGGGGGGAAGGAGGGAGAAGGCTTGGTGGGGCTCACTGCTGTCGTTGCCACTGGGGAGGGAGGGGGGATGAGAGAAGGCTTGGCAGGCTGGCAGCTGTGAGCTGCTCGGGCCTTGCAGGTGCTGGGGGGGAGGAGTGAGAAGGCTTGGCAGGGCTTGCTGCCACTGCTGCCACCACTGGGGAGGTGAGAGAAGACTTGGTGGGGCTCACCACTGCTGCCGCTGAGGAGGGGGATGAGAGAAGGCTTGGCGGGGCTTGCTACCACTGCCACTGGGGAGGGGAGTGGGAGAAGGATTGGGATACTCCCCCCCCCCATGAGTATCACGGGTCCCCCTTCTTGCACTAGCTAATTGCTTGCCCTCCTACACACACACACACACACACACACACACACAGAGTTCTTTCACTTACTCTGAATTCCCACATGCTGTCTCCTCACAAGAACTCCCTAAACATCTCCTTTTGGTCACATTGATCACCTAACAAACTGTAACACTACCATACTATAATGCTGCTGGTGGTAGTGTTCCTGGAAAGAGATGTAGATAGTTGGCAGGTAAACTAGTTTCTTTCTGCTAGCAAAGAATAATTGTTTTTGTTTCTTACTTAGAAAATGCAAGGTACAGGGAAATGTAGAGTATGCCTCACTTCAGATAATTATTTGTAACATCTTTTTTTATATATGGTATATTTGTCCTTCTGTATTTTGACTAATACTTGCCTTCTATGAGATGCAATTGTTCTCTCTCTAGATTGTGAGCTCACTAGGCATGGAACTGTTGTTTTTAATTTTATACAACTTGAGCATTTTAGGTGATGCATAAATAAAGAAACCTTAGCCACAAACTTCCTACCTTGGGGAGGTGATTAATTTCTCCTTTGCTCCACTCACCCATCTATAAAACAGGGATAGTGCTTCCCTGCTTCCCAAAGACCATGTTAAAATTGATGATTCAAAAGTGCCCAGATACTGTACAGTTGGGATCTCATTGCCATCTGGCTAGTGGACAACAACTGACCTGGGTCAGCTGCAGCCATAAAAAGATAACTGATGAGCTTGGGTTGCATCTATGGCTCACCCCTATACAAACTGTAATGAGCTGCCCCCTGGTCAGGCTAACATACATTCTGAAGGTGTATTTTCAAATACAGCTTTGTAGATATTAATAAATAGTTCAGATGCTCATCAGATCACTGGATTGCCCACTGAACTATGTGAGAGAATTCTCTGGGCAAAGAGAGATTAAAGCATGAATTAAAAAGGCTTAAGTATTTTGCCATATGACTTTATAGGGCATTACTCTACAAAGATCTGGGCCCCCTGCCAGGTCCAGTAAAATCAAAGCTTTGATTTTGATGAGACCACTCAGGTGCTTAAATTACCTAGTCCTTGTGCACCCATGATGTTTTCTTTAGCTTTTGATTTCTATTACCAACAAGTAATAGCTGCCTTTACACTTTGGTAACTGCACACCTACCTCTATATCTTCCCTGCAAACTTTAATTAACTTGAAGGCAGTTTTACAGTGAAAATTTCCCTCATGAAGCTTTGAGAATCATAGTTTTGTGCTGATTTTTAAATTGTCTCTGTGACAGTATGCATTTTACCCAAGAATAGGTGACTTGGAATAACTACAACCTCTTGCACAAATAAGAGCAGTCTGGCATGCTCATTTAACTCACATGTACATTTTGAACAGTGGAAAATATTTTTCCTTTTAGCACTCGAACTATCCTGGCTTTGATAAGAGAGGATGCTAATAAATTTTAAATAGTCTCCACCTTTAGAGATGTCTAGGTCTGTCACTTAAGCACCACTCCCTTTATTGAGGGATATGTAGGGAATGAAAAAACAAAGTTAACTGGCTTGATTCCAGTTTGATTTTGTAATGCAGACATAGTTTTGTAAAATGTCTACAGGCAATTCATGACAGTCAAGTGATAATCTGTCAGGGTAAGAGTATTTGAAATCTCTCTCTAGTGTAACATGAAGTCAGATTGCAGCTATCTTTGGTTAAAATTAGTTTACCCTGGAAGGAAATGCCAAAAAAAATAGTATGTGAAGGAGTATGAGGTAGGACACCATATGAAGACCAGTCATGAGAAGGAGAGAAATTTATTTTTTTCTTCTTTGTATTTTTTCATATGTGCATGTGTATGTGTGTGCACCTGGGAGTCATGGTGACCTCTGGTGACTGACCCCTACTGGGGCCCCGGAAGATATTCAGAGAGGTGGCTGAATAAAGCCTAACCCTGCCTCTGGTATTTCAAGGAGGGCTCCCATCCAAGTACTTGCCAGAGTTAACCCTGCTTAGCTTCTGGGATCTGATGAGATCAGGCTTGCCTGGGCTATCCAGGTCAAGGTCAAGGATTGAAATTTCTTGACTACTGTTCATAATATAGCACTTTGACTGGACCAGAAACTGGGGTGTATACATCAGAGTGTACAGGGTATTGTGCGTCAGTACAATTGAGCTTAGCTTTACGGGCTATAGACTCACATACTTATGGTATTGGAGAAGGGCAGTCCAATACAGAAGGATGCTGTTTTCTGTTTCTGAAGCTGTTTCCTTCTCAGGACCTTTGCCTTGTACCTCCAGACTATCCTTGAGTTTTGTACAACTGGTAGCTCTTTTTTATCTTTCCTTAGTTTCTTTAGGATGGATTTTTTCCCCTGATTTAGGCTAGCTGACTTCGGCAAAGTTCGAAGATGGCTGCCATAATATATAAACAATGGATATACAAAGATTCCAACAACACTAATACAATGTAACCCAACTGGCTTCACTAAAGGTGTTCCAGATTTAAATGAATGTGTTATCTCAGAATAGTTTCACAGCACTTTGAACAGCACTGTATATTGTTGCTGATGAAATAGTTTCCATAGTCATTAAGGCGATTTGCAGGCTTCATTCCATAACTTTATTTCTATCCTTTTTCTGAGCTAGATAGGCTACAGGAGAAAAAAACAACCAACAAGACAGAACTTGCAATCATCATGCATGATTTAATATGATCAATATTTGTTGACAGAATTCACAGTGACAAAGTTGTGTTTACAGATAGATGGATGGCTAAATAGATGTTAAGCAGTTGCAGTTCCGATTTAGTAATGATTCTATTTTAAAAAATGTGAAATAGAATCTACCAGCTAAAACTAATGAGCACAAAACTACATTGATTTGGCCCAGGGTGGACAAATAGAACATCTGGCATATTTGGCACCAATGACACAGCTGGCATTGTTGGAACCATTTCTGCAGAAGGTACAGATGCAGAAATGGGAGAATTGGTACAAACAGTGCAGATGGAACAGTTGGAACAGATGACAGTGGGCAGAGCTGGCGATGCTGGCACAGGTGTCATAACCTCAACAGCTGGCACAAGTTGTGACAATCCTGGGATTTCTTAGTGCAAGGCACATGTTCATTTTGGCTTTGGCTGCAGAGAGATAAGAGCATTTTATAATTAGTAAATGTGCCATTTAAAAAGGAACTCCCCCCCTCCATCCTTAAGGACATCTACCTCCAACTGTTAAAGCCTGGAATTCAGAGCATTTTTGCAAATCATAATTTCCCAGAGAAAGCTGCAATTGATAAATACAGATTTAATAGAAGGCAATTAGACATTTTTTAATTCTCATATAGATAATAATCATGAATAGGATTTCTTCATAAGAGATTTGTTGAAAAATGTGTTCAGATCTGTATCCCAATTGTGGAGATTAAAGCAAGCTTTATTTTAAAGCCAAAGCTTGTTTACCATCAACTTAGTGGGTTATATTCTTCTACATTCTCTTAAAGCACAGTTTTCCATATTTCAGTGGAATGAAGGCTGAGGAACAGCAATGTGCACATAGCAGCACTGGATTACTTCTGCCAATATGTGTCACCTGTTTGCTTGAAAAAGGAACTGCATGCAATGCCTCATAATGGATTAGAAAATTTTTTAGTCCCTGTTATGAAAAGGACAATTATATAAACTGATTTTCATATGAAAAGAGCATGTTTCTTTACTTCTCAAAGAGTTCACAGGTAGCCCTTATGGGCAAGGCTTTTAGGCCAGAGTGAAAAGATAAATGACAGATTTGCAAGTCAGTATGTATAAAAGGGAAGGAGGGAAGGCAGCATGGTACAGCCCAATCTCATCAGATCTCGGAAGCTAAGCAGGGTCAGCCCTGGTTAATACTTGGATGGGAAACCAGCAAGGAAGACTTTTCAGAGGAAGGCTATGGCAAGCCACCTCTGCTTTTCACTTGCCTTGAAAGCCCCTTGCTGGGGTCGCCATAAGTCGACTGTGACTTGACTTTACACTCACATATATAAAAGGGAGTTTTCATGGTTCTGTCACATTATATCACAATTAAGGCTGCAATCCTAAACACAATTATGAGGGCATAAGTTCCATTAAATATATTACGTTGTAACCAAATGATACGCCCAACATGTGCTGGGTCATGACTGCACAACTAGACTCATGGTCAGACATACATCAGAAGAGCTCACCTTAAAAAAAGCTCATTCTCTTGGCACTGTCAGGAAGCCCTGCAAGGGGGAAGGAGCTGGAGCATATCTGTTTTCCCTCCCGCCCTGCTTTTGCCATTGAAAGGGGTGGGGGCTTTTTGCTCCATGTGTCCTTCTGAGTGCTTGTTGAGCCAAAAAAAGTGGGCAAAAGTTCCACCCCTGCTGTCCTTTCTGCTGGTGAAAGTGGGGTGGGAGGGAAACTGGAAACCCCTTCTTTCCCCTTTCTCCCTTGCAACACTGAGCCAATAAGTTCTTTTTTAAGTTGAATCCCCCTGATGAGCATCTGACGGCGACTCCAGTCCTGCATCCTTAAACTGACACACTGGGTGTATCATGTCATTTGGCCCTTACTTCCGAGTGGACATGCACAGGACTGAGTTGTAACAACAGAGCCCAGGATGCGTCTGCGCAAATGAAGAAGCAAAACTATGCAGAAAGGAGTAAACTTGTTCTCAATGGCTGATGTTGCCATGGGGCAGTCAATTTCAGCACTCAACATCTCATGTTCCCAGCAGAATACTTTAACTTCCCCCATGAATGGGTGCCATTCATTTCTATTGGGAAAAATAAAGCAAAACATTTAGGAACCCTGAGGGAGCAATCTTTAACAGGTCTAAGAAGTAAATCCCATGTAATTCAACTGGGCTTACTCCCAGGAAAGCGTCCTCAGGACCGGAGCCTCAGTTAGGGAGGGCAAAACTTGCCCTTTATCTCTGAACCTGTCCGGCGTCACTGACAGGGATCCCACCCAGGACATGTAAATGGATGCAAGGAGTCTCTGCAACCTTTTCCAGAAGTCATCGCAGTAATTACTTCTATCTATTAAAATGTTTTACCCTGCCTTTCCATCCATTCACAGGACCCATAAGACATCCAGCAATCCATGACAAAATAACAATATAACAAACATTAAAGCATCCCTAATAATACAACTAGAAACAGTAACAGAAGAATAGAAGCTCAGTGGGGGGACGGGGGGGGGGGGGGGGGACGGCCACAAACCCAACAAAAGCACATGGATAGATAGAAATCATGAATTGCCACCTTAAACAAAAGCACATCAAAACAACAGAGTCTTCTTGATTTATCATCTAAAAGCAAGTAGGGATGGAGCTAAATAGAGCTGCCAACCTCCAGGTGGGATCTGGAGATCTTCTGAAATCACAACTGATCTTCAGACAACTGAGATCAGTTCCCCTGGAGAAAATGGCTACTTTGGAGGGTAGACTCCATAGTAGGGGTGTTGAACTCATTTGTTATGAGGGCCAGATCTGACATAAACTTTATAAAGGACATAAACATAAAGGGTTTTTTTTACTTAAAATAAAAACATGCTTAAAACATTTGCACTCTTGTAATATTTTGTTTATTTAACAGTCTCTGATAGCTGACACCTCTTGCTCTGAATTATTGCATCAAAATGCCTGTGCTGTTGCAATCTTGAGTATGCTGCTCAGGTGTGTATCTGTAAGCTGCAAACCTACTTTTGATTTATTGACATTCACCACAGAAATCTCATGCTCAGAACTCTAGGACCCAGGGGAAAACGTGAAATGGCAGAGCAATTGAGAGAATCTGGTGAAGCAAGCTACGATGCAGCAGCAGCAGCAGCAGCAACAACAGAACTGGAAACAGGAGATAGCCAATTCCAGTGAGGGCCTGATAGGAGCCCTCCAGGGGCCTGATCCGGTCCCTGGGCCGCATGTATGACATCCTTGCTCTATAGTATTATTCTCCACTGAGATCCTTCACGTGTGCAAACCATATCCTCCATAGGCTCCACCCAACCTGGAGCTGGCAACCCTAGTGTGAGCAGCTCAGTGCATATTTTGTGAGTGATACAGGCAAATTAATTATTAATGCATGAGTAACACACAATAACTGAGCATTTGTGTGTACAGCAAATAATCATAGTAACACCAGAGTGTGATATTAAGATAGAATTCTTAGACATATTTATACTAAAACTAATACCAAAGGGAAAGGAAAAGGGGGGGGGTAGTTAAATATAGCAATACTCACACACACTGGTAAAAATTACAGCTCATACTATTTCATGCAATGTGCAAAATATCAGAACTTATATAGCATCCACTCCTAAAGAAACCTACTCTGGACCCAGGAGAGCCAAACCACTACTGTCCAGTCTCCAATGTACTGTTCTTAAGCAAGATGATGAACAAGTGGTGGCGGGGCAGCTTCAGGAATTCCTGAATGAAGAAGATGGTATGAATCCATTCCTATCTGGTTTCAGGCCTGGTTGTGGGGCTGAAATGGTTTTGGTCAGCCTGGTGGATAACCTGCAATGGGAGATAGGCAGGGTAAATACAACCCTGTTAATTCTCCAGGACCTCTCAGCTGATACCATCAATTGTAATATTCTTTCTGGGCCACCTTACAAGGTTAGGACTGGGAGGCATTGTTCTGCAGTGTTTTCAGTCCTACCTCAAATGTAGGTCTCAAAGTATGGTGCCGGGGGACTGCTGCTCTGCCCTTGGCCTCTGGCCTCTGGAGTCCTGCAAAGTTCCATTTTGTCCCCCATTTTTGTCAACATCTATGTAAAGCCACTGGGAGAGGACATCCAGGGATTTCAGCTCTACCTCATGTTTCCAGCAGATTCCAGGGTGGTTGTGGGGAAAGTGAACAGGTGCTTGGAGGTAGTTTTAGGATGGATGAAAGCTAACAAACTGAAACTTAAACCAACAGAACAGGGATGACCCAGGAATTGGGATATCTCCTGTTCTGTATGGGGTTGCACTCCCCATAAAGAAGCAGGTTCATAGCTTCAAGGCACTCCTGGACCTGGGCCTTCTGCAGGATAAACAGGTGGCAGCTGTGGCTAGGGGTGCTTTTCACTAGCTTTGGCTGGAGAGCTGGCAGAGCCCCTTCCTGGGTGGGAAAGATCTTGCTACTGTGGGGCACACCCTGGTTAACATTTAGATTAGATTACTATGTTATATACCCTTATATTATAATTGCTGTTTTCATATCTTGTTGTTTTACTGTTGAAATGTTTGTCTTGATATTGTCTTGAAAATTGTTTTTATACTTTTTGTAAGCTTCCCCAGGATTCTGTGCTGTCAGGGCATCATAGAAGTTGATTAAATGACTAACAATAAAGAAGCCCAAGCTTTCACAAATTTGCTGATATTTCAGCTTGCAAATGTTTTCAGAGAACTGGATGCTGAATTCTATCAGGGATCAAACTGGCAAGGGGCTAAAGATCACAACAAGGCTCACTAAGAGCTCCTTCACATGTGACATTTTTCTCCCTGAAGAAAAATGTAGAAAAATATGAAGAAAAATATATACAGAGCATGGATGAAGAATATGCTTTGCTCTGAATGTTTTGAGAAGCCAACTTTGGATTTATTTTTGGCTTTTGTAATTTTATTGATTGGGGCATACTCTCTCTTTTTTTAAAGTGGGTCTCCATACCAGGTAAATTTGGACTTGTGGGTCACAAGCCATACCAGCAAGTTAGATTATGATAACCCAACTATTGGAGGATGGGTTGTCAAGCAAGAGCCTTGGGGCTTGTTACAGTATGTATTTATAGAAAAAGGAATATAGAGTGCACTTTATCACTACAGAGAAGCCTAAAAAACTGCAATATCTCAATTTAGACAAAACAAGGATTACAGGGAGAGGTGTGGTCACCTGACAGAGGAGAAATGGAGAGAACAAACAAACAGGAAGAGGAAGACCCAGCATAAGATGGACTGACTCAATCAAGGAAGCCACAGACCTCAGTTTGCAAGACCTGAGAATGGCTGTTAACAACAGGAGTCATCCTTATCTATAAAGATGAGTTGGGGTGGCAACATTCCATGGGGTGCCAAAATCAGTTGGCTGCAAGAACTGCCACTTAAAAGGGGTCCCTGGCCACTGGCTGCATTCCCTCACTGCGTTGCCTCAGTCCGGCCCACAGAGCCGCTGGCCAGTGTCTCGGCCTCAGCCTGGAGGGAGCCGGCGAAGGGGATGGACTGGTGCTGGGTCCACTCTTCTCCTCTGCCCACTGCCAGGTGGGTCTAACTGTCCCATTAGTGGCCTGCTTCTGTCAGTAAAAAGACGGTGGACTTTCAGCATAACCCCCTCCCCCACCCACTGTCAGCCTGTCCACTTTCCTGTCAGAATAATCTGAAAATGGCTCTCTCTCCTGCTTAGCTCCACCGTAGCTGGCTGGCTAATGAGGTGGGCCAGTGACCATCAAATCATTCTCTTCAACTCCCTGCTGTGCAGCTGACTTCCCCCCTAGGGTTGCCAATCTCCAGGTGGGACCTGGAGATCTCCTTCTGTTACAATTGATCTCCAGATGACATAGATCAGTTCCCCTGGAGAAAATGGCTGCTTTGGAGGGTGGACCCTATGGCATTATACCCTGCTGATTCCTTCCATCCCCACCCCAATGCTGCCCTCCACAGGATCCACCCCCCAAATCTCCAGGTTTTTCCCTAATCAGAACTGGCAACTATACTTTCTCCTCAGTGCCTGTTGCTAGGCAACCACACTTGCTTCTGTCAGTAAAAGGCCCTTTCCACACATATGTTGGCCTTTGGGAGACAACTCATTGGGGCCAGTCCTGACTAGGGGAGAGGCCTCAGATGAACAGAATGCCATAGAGGCCACCCTCCAAAACAGTAATTTTCTCGGGGGGGGGAGATGTGTTGTCTGGAGTTCAGTTGTGATACCTGGTGATCAGGGGTCCTTTCGTAAAAAAAGAGGTGCAGGAGCTCATTAGCATAACTTATTTGCATATGCCACACCCCCTGACGTCATCGGAAGTGATGACGTCATCGGGAGTGTGTCAGAAGGCAAGAAGGGAGGGAGGGGGAAGGAAGGAAAGGAACAGGAAGGAAAGGAACAGGAAGGTAGGTAGGTGGGGGGGAGAGAGTGAGAGAAGAAAGAAAGGAAGGAGGGAGGAAGGGGGGAAGGAAGAAAGAAAGGAACAGTAAGGTAGGTAGGTGGGGGGAGAGAGAGAAGGAAGGAAGGAAGGGGGGAGAGAGGGAGGAAGGAAGGAAGGGAGAGGGGAAGGACGGGGAAAGGAAGGAACAGGAAGGTAGGTAGGTAGGTGGGGGAGAGAGAGAGAAGAAAGGAAGGGAGAGGGGAAGGAACAGGTAGGTGGGGAGAGAGAGAGAAGAAAGGAAGGGAGAGGGGAAGGAACAGGTAGATAGGTAGGTGGGGGAGAGAGAAGAAAGGAAGGAAGGGAGAGGGGAAGGAACAGGTAGGTAGGTAGGTGGGGAGAGAAAGTGAGAAGAAAGGAAGGAAGGAAGGAAGGAAGGGGGAAAGGAAGGAAGAGGAAGGTAAGTTGGTAGGTGGGGGGAGAGAGAGAAGGAAGGAAGGGAGGAAGTATTGAGGGGGGGAGGAAAAGGGCTTCTCGGGGCCAGCGGCGCTCTGCCGCGGCCCCAAGGGGAGGGGGGAGGAAGGGGCTTCCTTTGCCCGGGCCGGCGGAGCGCCGCCGGCCCGGGAACACTGACGGGGGGGGGGGGCGAGGGAAGGGACTTCTCGGGGCCAGCGGCGCTCTGCCGCGGCCCCAAGGGGAGGGGGGAGGAAGGGGCTTCTTTTGCCCGGGCCGGCGGAGCGCCGCCGGCCCGGGAACACTGACGGGGGGGGGGGGGCGAGGGAAGGGACTTCTCGGGGCCAGCGGCGCTCTGCCGCGGCCCCAAGGGGAGGGGGGAGGAAGGGGCTTCTTTTGCCCGGGCCGGCGGAGCGCCGCCGGCCCGGGAACACTGACGGGGGGGGGGGCGAGGGAAGGGACTTCTCGGGGCCAGCGGCGCTCTGCCGCGGCCCCATGGGGAGGGGGGAGGAAGGGGCTTCTTTTGCCCGGGCCGGCGGAGCGCCGCCGGCCCGGGAACACTGACGGGGGGGGGGGCGAGGGAAGGGACTTCTCGGGGCCAGCGGCGCTCTGCCGCGGCCCCAAGGGGAGGGGGGAGGAAGGGGCTTCTTTTGCCCGGGCCGGCGGAGCGCCGCCGGCCCGGGAACACTGACGGGGGGGGGGGGCGAGGGAAGGGACTTCTCGGGGCCAGCGGCGCTCTGCCGCGGCCCCAAGGGGAGGGGGGAGGAAGGGGCCTCTCCTGCCTGGGGCCGGCGGAGTGCCGCCGGTCCCGGGAACACTGACTGGGGGGGGCGAGGGAAGGGGCCGGCGGCGGCAGAGCAGCCTGCCGCAGCCTGGGAAGAGCGAGCGGGGGGGGGGGGCGGGGCTTTCTTAAGTGCCCGCCCCCCCGCCTCCTCTCTCCCGGAGCGGCGCTCCTGTGCGCCCCGGCCCCAACGGAGCCCTGCTGGTGATCTTCAGGCTCCACCTGGAGGCTGACTACCCTAGGCATAGCAGTCAGTGCTTCAGAGCAGGGTCTGCTAGACCCAGGTTCTTGCTGAGTGGGTGATTTTGGGCCAGTCACAGACTTTCAGCCTAACCTATCTCACAGGGTTGTTGTGCAAGTCAAAAGGGGGAGAGGAGAATGATGTAAGCTGCTTTGGTCCCCATTGCAGAGAAAGACTACGTTTCCTCCAGGGGAACTATGGTTGCCAATCTCCAGGTGAGGGCTGGAGATCACTCAGAATTACAAGTGCTCTCCAGATGGCAGAGATCAGTTCCCCTGGAGAAAATGGTGGACTCTGTGTCCTTATACTGAGATGGCCCCCTATGACAGCCAATGTGACATAGCAGTCAGGGCTTCAGAGCACAGTAGAGGCTGCAGGTGGTGGGGGGGAAGATGGAAAGCTGAAGACTGAAGGGGAAATAAAGGTAGGTTGATAATTGGCTGGGAACAAGATAAGGTTGCCAACTCCAGGTGGAAAATTCCTGGAGATTTGAGGCATGGAGCCTGGAGATGGTGAGGTTTGAGAAGGGGTGGGACCTCAGACAGGTACAATGCCATATACCCCACCCTCCAAGCCAGCCATTCCCTCATGGGGAACCATTGTTGCCAATCTCCAGGTGGGGGCTGGAGATCACTCAGAATTACAACTGCTCTCTAGGAGCGAGGGGAAGGAGATGGAAAGCTGAAGCCAGGGGGCAGATAACTATACATTGATGGTTGGCTGGGAGGGAGATAGGGTTGCCAACTCCAGGTTGGGAAATTCCTGGAGATTTGAGGGGTGGACCCTGGTGAGGTTTCAGCAGGGGTGGGACCTCAGATAGGTTAAATGCCATACTCCACCCTTCAAACCACCCATTCCCTCATGGGGAACCATTGTTGCCAATCTCCAGGGGAGGGATGGAGATCACACCGAATTACAACTGCTCTTAAAATGGCAGAGATCTTCCCCTGGAGAAAATGGCGGACTCTGTGTCATTATACCCTGCTAAGGTCACCACAGCAAAATGACGCTGAGTGCCCAAGGCTGGGGCACTCTCCCAGAGCCTCTTTCTAGAGCCCATTGCATTTATTTCCACAATGGGCCTTATTCCTACTTAATTCATAAATCTGAAGTGACCAGACGGCACTTAACTTACACAACCACCTCTCTGCTTTCTTTACACACGAACAGCTGGAATCATGCATAAATATAGGCAGATCACCCCATTTGGCCCTGAACTAAAAAACAAAACAAAACGTGCCTTCCTCTCCCAGCCTCACCCTCCTCATCTCCTAAATAAAATTACATCAAAACATCTCAGAAATTTTATTCTCATCACAGATTTCTCAAATCCTTCTTTATCAGAGATCTCTTACATGTGGGAGGTTAGCCTTCTAACACTTACAGACTGTTTATCACAACAGGGAGGAGAATGGACCACAAGAGACTTGTCCTCTGGCTGCTCCCCAAGCAGCACAGCAACCCTTCACACATACAAACAAAACCTTTGCCTCTTTTCTCAAAGCTGCTAAGGAGGTTTGCTGGGGGCAGGCAGTTTGCCAGTCCCAAAGCCCTGCTCCACTGTCTTCCATTGGGTACATGCAAAGCATTTGCCTGCTCTTGCAATCAGGATAACTCCTCATAGTTCGAATTAGGGAGACCTCTCAGCCTCCCTCTTTGTTTCCCACCTTGTTTTAAAAAGTTGTGTCACATCACTTCCAGCCAATACCTGGAAATGACTCCACATTGCCATGGCCACCAGTGTGACACTCTAGGATCTGGACAAATCTCTGGTTTTACCTGTGGTAGGGCTATGGCTAGTTCATTAGAAGCCTAAGTGAACTGTTAGCCAGAAAACCCAGGCTTTATCTGTAAGAAAAAGGGGGACTGCTGGATATCTTTCTTTTCCTTGGGAGTTTGTTACTCAAAGGAATCTGTGAAAGCTAACACCCATTGTCCTAACTCCTCAACAGTGCCATTCTAATCCAAGTCACATCCTTCTAAGCACATTTACTTCAATAGATTTAGAAAGTGTCACTCTGCTTAGGATGGGACTATGAATCTGTTTGTGGGAGGAATCTACTAGCCTGTTAACTAAAGAGATGGATAGTACATGACAAAAGCTCATGTTTCAGCTAATGCTTTTTAGGTCTACCAGGAATCCTTTCTCAGAATCAATCAGTTGTGATGGTCTTTGATGAGTCTGCCTCCATTGCTAAATTTGGGGCCTGTTTGTGCCTACAAAAGTGAAATCAGTGGGTACTTGTGGAGGAGTCCATTATGCTGTTATGCTTCTGCTACTTCATCTTTGGACAGACACCTTTTGGTTCTCTATTTCCATTTCATTGCTGTGAGTTGAAAGTGGCCATATAATCTGCCGCAAACAACTCCTTTGGGGGCCATGTACACTGTTGGTACAAAATAAATAGCAAGAAGAATAGCAAGAAGAAATGCTTTTCTCTACTGCACTGGCTATTGTAGTCTATCTGCTACATTGGGCATTCATGGCATTAGCAGCTGTGGACTCATTTGCCCTGGCCACTTTTGTCAAATGAGGCACTGGGCAGCATTGGTCAAGTCTGGAAATGTTCCAGCCAAGAGGGAGGAGTGACAAGGTAGCTACTGAAGCAGGCAATGCCCCTTTGAAGGAAGCATTTGCTGTTTGCGGCTGAGGAGTACTGCTGCCTTGCCTCATGCAGTTTTCAAATCTGGTGGAGTGATATGTAGGGCTGTGCAGTATTGTGCATTCGAAAGGCTTGTTTGTGTGCAGTTTGGAGATTTTGAGATGAAGCTGGGTTAATTGAAAGGGACTGTTTGTGTGCTTGGGAGTGGGAGGGTTGTGGGGGCGTTACAAGGTTTCCCCTTTTAGGATCATTCCTGTACCTTTATTTTCTTTACCCTTCCCCCATTTTCTTTAATTTTCATTAGTATTCTTCTCCATATTGATTAGTCCTTTGGGGAGAGAGCTCTCTTTTGTTTGGTATTTGGCATAATTTACAAGCCCTGTTCACTAGAATTTTAGTTTTAATATTGCTTTGTCCAGTTGTTGCACTTTTAGCACCACGATTTAGGTTGAGGTGCAAGGTCTGCATGGTAACTGGTAGTCTTATTAGAATTCTGTTAGTCGACTAGATTGCTGTTGATTAATCTGAGCTGATTGCTAGGCAGAGTTTGTACTACTGTAGTGCTGAGTTGGCAATTTAGTCAAGGAGATTTCAGTTAGAGCAGTGTTTGTATTATAGTAACTCCACAGGCAGGTTTTGAAGTAATACAGAGGTTGCATTACAGGTTAAGCAGTGTTTGCATTTGCGAGGAGTTTGCACTGTAAAGTAAGCAATAAGCAGAATTGGCATTGCATGGATTTTTGCATTGTAAGAATGGTATGTTGCAGTTTAGGTAATAAGCAGTTGGTGGCATTGGAAGCAGTTGCAGTTCAACTCAATATAATCATGGAATCACAGAATCATAGAGTTGGAAGGGATCTCCAGGGTCATTTAGTCCACTCCTCTGCACAATGCAGGAAATTCACAAATACCTACCCTGCACACACACCCGGTGGCCCCTGTTCCATGCCCAGAAGATGACAAAAAACCCCTCCAGGATCCCTGGCCAAACAGGCCAGAGAAAAATTGCTTCCTATCCCCAAAGTAGAGATCAGCATTTCCCTGGACATGTTTATTTATTTATTTATTTATTGGATTTCTAGGCCGCTCTCCCCGCAGTTGCAGGCCCAGAGCAGCTTACACAACTTGGACATGCCAAGAATCATAAAACAATAAATACAATAAAAATTAAGACAGATAAAAACACTATAAACAGGAAATTAGTACAACTCCATTAAAATTGATGGCGAACCAACTACCCATACCCCTCCCGGCCCCGAACTATGTCACGGAGCCAGATGATATTCATTGTTCACTGTTCACTGGGCCCCTTGGTTATGGTGAAGCATAGGGGGGAGAGGAACAGAGGCGGCGGCCCCTATTCAAAAGCCTGGCGGAAGAACTCCGTCTTGCAGGCCCAGTAGAACTGCATCAAGTCACGCAGGGCCCTGATCTCCTCTGGGAGCTCATTCCACCAGGAAGAGGCCGCCACCAAAAAAGATCTCCCCCTTGTGACAGCTAGCCTGGCCTCTCTGGGGCCTGGTACCACAAGGCGGTGTTGGGCCCCAGACCAAAGTGCTCTCTGGGGTACATATGGGGAAAGGCGGTCCCACAGGTAGGTCAGACCCAGACCATTTAGGGCTTTAAAGGCAAGTGCCAGCACCTTGAAGTGAATTCAGTACGCTATAGGTAGCCAGTGCAGTGCCGCAAGTGTTCGTCGGATGTGCTCTCGTCTAGAGAGCCCCATCAGCAACCTCGCTGCAGCATTCTGCACCAGCTGGTGCCTCTGTATTTGCAACAAGGGCAGCCCCATGTAGAGAGCATTACAGTAGTCTAGCCTTGAGGTGACCATTGCATGGATCACTGTAGCCAGGTCAGAACGACTCAGGAAGGGAACCAAATGCCGCGCCAGCCTCAAATGGTAGAAGGCCGACCTGGCAGTGGCTGCCACCTGGGCCTCCATAGTCAACGAAGGATCCAGGAGCAACCCCAAGCTCCTAACCACTGGTGCAGGCACCAATGGCGCCCCATCGAAGGCCGGGAGTGGGAGCCCCAACCATGGGCCGCCCTGACCCAAGCACGGGACCTCAGTCTTCGCCGGGTTCAGCTTCAGCCTGCTCAACCTCAGCCAGCCAGCCACAGCATGCAATGCCCAGTCAAGATCGTCCGGTCCAGAGCCAGACTGACCACCCAACATCAGATAGAGCTGGATGTCATCCGCATACTGGTGACAACCCAGCCCCGCCCCCCGGATAATCTGGGCAAGGGGGCGCATATAGATGTTAAAAAGCATCAAGGATAGGACGGCCCCCTGAGGCACTCCGCACTCAAGTGGGTGTCTCCTGGACCACTACTCCCCTAGTGCCACCCTTTGTTCCTGACCCTGGAGAAAGGAGACAAGCCACTGCAGGGCAAGCCCCTGTATCCCCACGTTGGCGAGGCGACGGGTCAGTAGCTGATGATTGACCGTGTCGAATGCTGCTGACAGGTCAAGCAACAGCAGCACCACCACGCCACCCAGATGTCTCCGGAGATCATCCATGAGGGCGACCAGAGCCGTCTCGGTCCCGAACCCTGGGCGAAAGCCAGAATGGAAGGGATCTAACACCGAAGCGTCATCCAGGAAGCTCTAGAGCCGTATCACCACTGCCCTCTCTATTAATTTGCCCAAATAGGGCAAATTGGAAACTGGCCGATAGTTAGCCAATTTGGCCAGATCCAGAGATGGTTTTTTTGTAAGAAAGGGCCACAAGAACCCTTTCACATGTAAGAAAGGGCCACAAGAACTAAGCACTGATGCAACCCTTCCTCCCTCATGATCTGCCTAAGTTCACAGACTCAGCATTGCTGTCAGATAGCCATCTAGTATGTGTTTAGCTGAAAACGCTTTTGATATACTTTCAACCCATTGGTTCTGGTCCGACCTTTTGGGGCAACAGAAGACAATTCCACACCATCCTCTATATGACAGCCCTTCAAGTACTAGAAGATTGTTATTATATCACCTCTCAGTCATTCCCTCTAAATATATCCAGCTCCTTCAGCCTTAGCTCATAGGACTTGGTCTCCAGACCCCTCACCCTCTGGGCAACCATTGCTGTCATTGTGCCTACTGATCCTGCAGTGGTGGCAGCACTTCAGCAATGCAGGAGCTGGCTACCCAGTTCATGTGCTTCCAGGGGTAGCCCAGGGTGCTGATGTTTGAAACAGGGCTGCTTGGTGAAGGAGCTAGCCTCTCAGTTGCGTTGGGGAGGGGCTGTGCCTATCACTGCAATGCCAAGGGACCCTTGGGTGGACCCTATTTGAGTGGAAAGATGGCCTTGAAATGTTTTAATTGAATAAACAAGGAGAGTACCAGTAATGCAGGCACCTCCAGTGGTGGAGTTCCCACCTCCGTAGCAGCAAATGAAAATGCCCCTGGCCCTGCTCTCCTAATCTCTGCCCTGATGTCTGGCTCAAGTGCTGCACAGAGGGCACCCCCAAATTTTGTAGCAGGGAGGATATTTTCAGGGAATGACTGAGTTGTGGGGTGAGGTGGGGGTGGGACCTGTCCCTCCCTGGAGTCAGTTCTCTTGACCTCCTCCTTTGCTCCAACATCAGAGGTGGCTAGAGAGGCAGCCTTAACCGTCTCTTACAGAGCCTTATGCCTGCTGCCTCAAAGTCCACCCTTCCTGGCACGCTTGCTAACCTGACAGCAAGCTAGGCCAACAGCAGGTCCCCTCAAAGCATTTCTCAGGTGGGGAGCACCCCTTCCCATGGGGGATTACCCCTCCATGCCATTATCTTAACACTTTGGAAGGTGGAATATGTGGATCTGCTGTGTTTATTTAGCGGACCATAGGTCAAGAAGGGTTGGAAGGAGGAATGATTGTGGGGCTCAGGCCCCTGGTTCTGCTTGTGGGCCATGGCCCTGGTTCTTCTGTGGGAAGCTGGCAGGAGTTCTAGGCCTGGCCACTGTGACTTGGCAGGGCTCTGGCCCTAAGGCTATGGTGGTATTTGTGGTCCAGATTGATTTGTTGGGCTCTCAGCTACCAGTGGCCTTTTGGCGTATTCTTTTGAAATGATAAAAAGGCAGTTGGCAGTAAGCACCATGGAGGTTAATCAAGAAGCTCCCAGCTTCTTTTACAAGTGTGACCATGCCACAGAGCCTAATCAGGTTACTTACATTAGGTGGCCTAGCCAGGTTTGCCTGACAACTGATTAGTGGGTAAGGCATCGACAATCTGGTGCCTTTAAACATTACATGAGAGATTCTAACTGCATAGCAGTGTGGTTTACCACTCTCCGGAGTACTGTTACATTATACAAGGAACAAGTGGGTTTGGAACAGGGCTGGCTATTACCAATAGGCAGTATTTAGCTTATTTATCGAAGAAGAGTTTACGGAAGAAAGGACCTATTTGGTGGTTTTGCATTTGGGGCCAAAGCAGACCGTTTGCTGGACAACAGTCCAATTTTAGGTTTAAAAGGACGTTGGTCTAGGGAAATCCCAGCAGTGCAGGGTGCTAGGCACCCCTTACAACAGATCTGGAGGCTGCCAGTGCAAGGTTTAGCTCCCAGTGTTCTAGCTTTGGAGAGGTTTCCCTTTTCTGGGTAGCAGCCTTGTATCTCTATGTTGTATTATTTACCAAAACTTTAATTCAGTCATGCTCAGATGTCTATAGGAGAGCTCTATGCTGGTGAATTTGAAACTTTTACCTCGGGAGCAGTGTTAGTGATTTGTTGGTCCATCAACAGGGCAAGGGAATCAGATGACTGGTGGGGATTTTGAGCTCTGTCCTGTGCAGGCCTTGGGTGCATTCTTGGGAACATGCGGCTTCTGCCCAGGCTGCTTGTTCAGTATAGCAGTAGGTCACCATTGACTTTGGAGCAGTTACATGCTGGGGCCTGGTGGATGCAAGACTGCCAGCACAAGTATGTTACTCATCCCTTACATTGGTTGCATTGGTGGCAGCTATTGTTTAGCTAGACAATACAGAGAGTTGATAGGCGGCAGTCTAACACCTTTAAAGTTAGATTAAATGATTTACTTGCATTTTGTGTTTTTTACAGGTGCAGGCATATCTTGAACCCTAATCAGTGGATTTGTCCAGGATTATTCCATTGCTTTGGGGGGTGAAGCGGAGGACCATTTCCAGTGACGGCAGGACCCAGCTGGGCTTTCAACCCTCTCACTAGCATCCATTGGTGCAGCATGCATGGGATACCTTCTCCATTTGGTTTTAAGTCTTTGTTCAGCACTTGAGAATGGTTTCTCTACACAAGGGGTATTGCCCTCACTTTGAGGGTCCTCGAAATCCTGAAGAAAATTAAAGAGTTGTGCCCACCCACAAATTGTTTTGGTATGGGCTGAACCTCTCTGGTGGAGAGTTTGGAAGGGTGCCATTAATTTCCTGTTCTAAAACAGACCAGCAAGGCTGGGGGCATCACGTAGTCTTAAAAACCATCAAGGATCCTCAATTCTGCTAGGTCAAGGCATTGAGTATGTTCATGGGAACACAGGGCTATGGCCCAGGACACTTGTTTTAGCACAACAATGGGCCATCTCTGACCAGTTCCAGTTTGGGGCAGGCAGATCTTGGTGGATGCAGGGCTGCCAGTACATAAGTATGGTACTCATTCATTTTGCATTGGAGAGGCTTCTACTGGAGCAAGGCTTGGCCTCCCCAGGTCTTTAAAATTTATGTTAGGTGATTCAGTAAGGTTTTTTTGGGGGGGGGGGGTTTCCAGGTGCATGTTTTATCTCAAAACCCTGTGATAGTTCTCATTCTGGGCCATTCCATCGTCTTTTAGTTGAAACAATTAGGCCATTTCCAGTGATGGTGGGATCCAGTTGGGCCATCACCCATTCACTAGTATCTAGTGAAGCAGCAAGCATGGGATACAATGGAATCAGCTCCTGCCTTGTCTTCCCCTGGTTATTAGTAAGAGGGCAATCCTCCCAAAGTCCTGGTGTGGCATCTGGGTGAGAATGATCTCACCCCCAGTACTGGTATTACCTTCACAATTAGGGAAGATAAACATACTCATTTGAACTGTATACTATTGAAGGTCCCTTCACAATTAGGTACCTGAAGAAGAGCAGAAGAGAAGTTTTGACTGAACTTCTCCAGAAGAGGGACTGGGATGGGGTGTTAAGCTCATTGGCATAGAATGGCCAGTGGAATTACTGGCCAAATTTGAAGCCAGGGTAGATATGCCCAACAAAGGCAGCTATTGGCAGGCTTCCTAGTGCAGCCCACAGTAAATTATGTTGTAGATCAGGCATTTTAATAAATTAGTTTAACCCACACTGTTTTCTCAAGTCCTTGGGGGAGGGGGGAGAAGTCTGGCCAACTGTTTACCCTCAATACGGATGTCGCATAGACCAGTGTATGTGTGCAGCAATAACTTAAGAGCAATAACCTTATCCCCCAACTTCCTGTTGTAGCACATCATGCAGGAAAACTGCACAGAGCTGAATTGCACAGAGCAAATATGTGTCCTTCCTACAGCTAATGTTGCTACTCTCTGTGTTTATAATGTAGGTAGCAGCACCTATAGGCTGAAGACAGTCACAATTTTTTCTCTTATATATGAATGCTCATTTCTCTAGGTTTGTTTTTTCTCTACATGTTATGGAATAAATGTGCAGGGGGGGTGGCTTATGTGGATTTTAACTGATTCTTCACTCCTGTTGCCGACCTCCTCAAACTTCCCCATCAGACTGTTCCCCAGAGAGCCAGTTTGGTGTAGTGGTTAAGTGTGCGGACTCTAATCAGGGAGAACCGGGTTTGATTCCCCACTCCTCTACTTGCACCTGGCTGGATGACCTTGGGCAAGCCATAGCTCTGTACCAGCTGTTCCCTCAAGGACAGCTTGGGAAAGAGTTCTCTCAGCCCCACCTACCTCACAGGGTGACTGTTGTGGGGAGGGGAAGGGAAAAAGGAGTTTGTAAGCCGCTCTGAGACTCCCTTGGGGAGTGGAGGGCGGGGTATAAATCCAATCTCTTCTTCTTCTTCTTCTTCTTCTTCATTGCAGAGGAAGTCTGGGGCTGCAGCTGGGGGGGGGGGAGGTGAGGAAGTTTCCCGTCTGTCAGTGGTTTTGTATATCATGCGAAGTCCTTTCTGTGCCGAAAAAGCAGAGGTGGGTCTCCTGTACAAGCAAAAGCATGCACAATTTTTAAAAGTGTGGGACTGATATGGTTGAAAATACCATGCAGATATTTTTAATGGTAATACAAATTGTTCAAGAAGTTATTTTAGAAATAAAAAGAGTGTAAGATATTAAATATTAATAGAGCTTAAAGGAAGATGGGACTGAAAAATTGCCCAAGATATATGGGCTCAGTTAACATTTTTGTTATGCTGCAAGTCCTTCTGGAAGGATGAACCATGCTAAGTATTGCTGTTCTTGTACGCTGGTAATATTTTGTGTGTGTGTGTGTGTGTATATAATTTTAGAAAACAAAGTAATAGTACAGAGGGGATACAAAAAGGAAAAAGAAGAATTATATAATATAATTGTATATATCAGGGATGATGACATATTACAGAGTTTATAAAACAGAAAATATTTCTCCCCAACATCCCCTTCATTATAATTTTAGAGACATTATAAAATATTGCTGTTGTAGCATGCTAGTAATATTTTAAATATTATACTGTTTTGGAAGTTGTGCATGATATCCCATCTTTTGGTGCAATAATCTATAGAAACTTTCTAGCCTTATAATTCTGTAATACCATGATAAGGAGATATTTCAGCTGCTAACAAAGGGTCAGACAGGATGTTACAGCATCCACAGGTCCAGCCCATGGACACCAATACATTTCAGAGTTGAATTTGGCAATTTAAAAACACAGCAAGGCCACAGTATAACTAGGCAATTTTGTTTCTTCCCTGTGCACCTTTAGACCCATGTCTTGTTTGACCCAAAGAAATATGCATCTGATCTTGAGACAATGACATATTGTAATATGTCACAGTCTGTAATACTTTAGTTCAAAAAAGAGACATTTTCTGAGTCAGAAAGAAACCCCACAAAAAGTTAGTTTCACACTAACTCTAGGGATTTCCTATTGATCTTGTGTCACTAAACAAAAGTATGTGGTTGACCTTGGGCTTCAATGGGATACAGTTAGAATGAGTATGTTTACCTTCCTTCCAAATGAGTGGAAGACGTTCAGTCCTTGACAGGATGAAACCCAGAAGCGAAAGAGTGAAGGGAATGCTCACAGGCATTTACACAAAACAGCTGTCTCAACTAGTTACTGCTAAAGCAAAAGAAAAGTTTTAGGAAGGGGCAGAACACTAGCAGCTGGCTCAGGAATATCCTCCTAATCCTACTCACCAACTGGTCAGCGTGCTGCCTCTTCTCCAATGGTCTTCCAAGTAGGAATGTAAATGAGCTGCATGCTTCTAGAAGGTCAAACGTACTGGCAGTGAAAAATAACGCTCATAAGGTCGGGGTCATTTAATAACCTTCCCAAAGAAACTCTTGGGAAGGAAATATGCTAAGTTAGGCATAAACATACCTTTTAGCAACTGTGCAAATATTAACTCTTCTTTCTGTCCCCCTTTCTCTCACACAAAACGGCAGTGGGTGGGGTCCTTTGTGCAGCTGTTGTTTCTGAAGAGGTCAGGACATAAAGACTCCTGCCTTTAGTTTTTGATAAGACCAGATGGGGGGGGGAAACCTGTTTGGTGGGTCTTTGAGTTGTTCAAACTGTACAGAACTTGTGACTGGTTTATCTTTGGTCATCACAGTGGACCATGTTAAGTTCAACTGTTTGCATACATTTGACACGACATCTGCAGCATCCCTTGTAGCAACAGCTTCTCTTGGATGCAGAATACCATGTAATCCTTGAAGTCCTTTATTCTTCCTCCACCGCCCTCGCTATCAGTCAGAACTAAGCACAGTTCTTTCCCATACAGCCACTGTATCTTCATAACACTCAGAGAATGAAGACAGAGGAAAATAGAAATGACTGTGAAATTATGAAAACAGACTGAGCACAAACCAAGTTGATCAGACCCTGAGGCGCTGAGGGCTATGGCCAGCCAGCCAGCCAGAAGGAAGCCAAGCTGAGCCATGACCACACTGTAGGGGGCTCTTAGTTCAGACTCAGCAGTCAGTGGTTAAGGAGAAGATCAGTCAAATCAGTGCCTGTTGTTGTTGACTGGGTGGCCACTTTGGTGCTGCCATTGAGGTTGGGGCTGAGCTTGGCTTGCTTCTGCCTGGCTCTCCAAGGAAGCTGCCTACTGGGAACTTCTCCAGTATGTTATAAAGCCAATCCATCCTTGGCAAAGAATCTATTTTAACTTTTTAAAAGGTAATTGCAGCTTCCCATAAAAGGATGCAATCCACCTGGAACCAATCCTCTTCCTCATTTCCCATTAGAATAAACTGGACTTGTATACCAGCACCACAATCTGGTGAAACACCATTAGTTTCAGTGGTGATTGAAACCAGTGTCCGTAATGTAAGAAAACCCCCCAAAACACTTCTATTTATTTAAAATATTCATAGGTTTGTCATTCTCTGAAATCCAGTATAAACATCAGCATAGTTAAATCACTTATAACCCTTAAACAAACAAAGAACTGATAATCCTTAAAGACCAAAAAAGGCCACTCTAAAAGTTCATTCTTATGGCCACAGAAAGGTCCAATAATGCCAATAAGGAGCCAGCATTCCTATCCATCTGTTAATGCAGATCACCAACCAGAGCTACCGAAGCCAAACCTGAAGTCCAATGAACAAGGGTCAAGAGTGGATGTGTCATCACAAAAAGCCAGGAGCTGTAGAAACCAAATCTACCATGGCCACTTCAACATAACATGTCTGACAAGAAATCTGGGAACTGTAGTTTGATGAAGGTGATAAGAATGTTGCTGAGGATCCAGGCACCTCCCACCTTTCCTCAAACAACTTCCATCCCTGAAGAGAGGAGGAAGAGTATACACTGCAGATGCATCTTCAGAGATTTGATCAATCTTCTGTCAGTAATTTCCCCCCTATTATTTGTGTTGGATATATCCCCAGATCACATCTTGCTTTATGATTTTAATAGTTACATATATTGTGTAACCACTTGAACTGTAATGTGCAGAGCAGACATATACCCTTTTCATGTGGATATAGAAATATCATGCAGGGCAGGGGAGATGACTGGCCCCAGCTTCCCAGATCTTGTTTCTGCAACATATGCAAGGTTAAATATAAGGTTACTAGATGGTTCCTTATGTATCAGTATAGAAACATGAAAAGCTATGTGTGTGAGTGTTATTAATTTAAGATATTACATTCATCAGTTGGTGTAAAATAATGCCGTTCCATGTTAGGAGCCAATGTATGCAACCATGGGTGTTTGGGACAGATGCTGGGAGCAAGCATCAGGGGATGTCTTTCCAGCTTGCTTTCCCTATGAACTTCCCAGGGGCAATTACTTTGACACTGTTGGCAGTAAAGTGCTGGATTATATGGGCCCTTGGTCTGATCCACTGTAGGCTGTTCTTATGTCTGCGGTGGGGAAAAAATACAATGAGATGCACCATTCATATCTCATGAGGTACGTTAACAGGAATGAAATTCACACACAGAGAGAGACCAACCTACCATAGTTCGTAAGAAATGAGCTACAGATTTCTGTTGAAAATGGTATTGCAGCATTCTGTCCTGGGTGTGTCTACCTTCTCAGCAATGACAGTGGTTGGCTGAAGCTTCCCCCTTCACTGCTTCACTATGACCGAACTTCCCTGAAGTGTGTAAAGGAACTGAAACCCTATTTATTCCAAGCTGAAAAATAATAAACAGATAACCAAATCGACCATGTAAATAAATAAATAAATGAAGATGTCAGCCTTCAAATCATGTCTCTTAAAAAGTTGCCAGCCACTCCATGGTTTGTGCAGAAAAACAAAGAAGTCTTTGTGGGGGTGGTGAGTACACATTTCCCTTGCAGCTGGCACTGGAGGTAAAATAGCTCTTCTGCCAGTTGTGGCCTACTTCACAGATGTCCTTTTGTTCCCTTTTCACAGTAGCCACAATTTTTGCTTAAAGTTTTCATTCCTTTTCTCTTTTGTAATGTAGGCAAACATATGCCAAAAAAAAAAATCTAGTCTGAGATATGAGCCAGAGTACATTATGGGCATTTGGTGTGGAAGAAAGGTAAAGATAAGAAAGCAGAATAGCCTGCTACATAACTCAGGGTAGCATACATGGTTCTCTCATCTCTGTTTTATCCTCACAACAACCCTACGATGTAGGTTAAGCTAAAAGAAAGAGAGCGGCTGACCAGTGTCACCCAGCAAGCTTCATGGCTGAGTGAGAGTTTCAACTTGGGTCTCCCCAGTCCTGGCCCAACACTCAAACCTACACCACACTGGCTCTCAAATATGCAGTTTTGCCATATACACAGATTTTAATAATGCTACTATCTAAGCAAAGTATTTGTTTGTATTTTATAGGCAGAAAGGCCCATGTAATATGGTATATCTCCCTTTATACCCTGTGGTTCCCTCTGTTGATAGCAACATCTGCAGTTCTGACACCAGCTCCAAAATGTGATGCCATTTGGATGTAGTGGGGTGTTTCTGTCATTAATGCACAACTGGCCTAGTGTGCTGGTGGTTCCAGTGCAACTGGGAAATGGCTACCAATATGACGTGCCCTTGGGTATGAGAACAGGCAGTGAGTATTTCTGATGTTCTAAGGGTTCTATCAACTGACCACTACAGAATAGTTTTACAGCTTCAGCTTTTTTGGCTGACAAGTATTTCAATTTAGGGTTTTTCGCTGATAGAACTCTCTTTTTTCAATGTTCTTTTCAGTGGGAGAGGAAATCATCTTTCAGAACTGCCAAATATACCAACCATGTACAGATGGGTTGTTCTGCAGCTGGAGGCTTTAACTTTGTAGTATTTATTTGAAATATCAAAGCCAGCCTACCAAGGCTAAAAACACAGTGGGCAAAATTCACAATGTTTTGGCTCTTAAGCAAATAGCATTTGAACTTGGGGCTTTTTTCCTGCTGAAATGTAATTTTATGCAGATGAGCTTTGCACAAAATTCATTAAACAATTACATCCTGGTGCAGTTTTCATATTTTTGTAAGGGATCTGCATAAGCACTAATTAGGTCTAAAACAATGTTACTGTGGAAATTGCAGTGCTGATTGTTGGAGCTGCCTTACATGCCGCATCTGCTTTGTGATAATGATTATATAGGTGCATGCAGTACAAATGCCAACTTGCCACATTTTAACAGTGCCGTTTCTTTCAAACACTGAACTTCATAATGCAGGCAGGCAGAGGCTGTTGTAGGTAAAACGGTAAAGGGAAAACAAGTATCCATGGCAATCAGTTGCAGAAACCAACTGGTATTCCTCAAAAAAAAGGAAGTGCATTTAGTTTAAGCTCTATGCATTATGAAATGACGGCTGTGATGTTTTCAGGCTGACTGCTCCCTAATGCACCTCACAATAACTTAAAAACTCACCACGGACTGTTTCAGTTTCCAAATATGAGATTGTATAGCAAGACTGCAGCGTCATGAATTTGCATGCATCTAATGGAATGTTGCAGCCTGATGTCCTGATTAGCAGTCCATCTCTAATGCTGAAAACTGTGTTAATACAGCATTAGGGTCTAAATCCACAACAGTCAAGAGGCCAAATTCTGCCTCTGAGTATACTGTTTCAATCCTACTCTGCAAACAAGCTGTGAGAAGGATTGAAATTGAAGAGGGTACCCATCTCTTTGTACAGGTAAACTGCAGTTTTATACACACTTAAGAGCAGGTCCTATTGACCTCAGTGGAACTTCTCCCCAAAGAATTGTTCTATTGCTACTTTAAAAGTTTTTCATTTCTAAAGCATACATATGATGGCTGCCTAATGATATTTGTGGTGTCCACAACTTGTCCATGATTATCTTCAGGTAATCTGGGATTTATGTAATCACAGGACAGAGGATAACAACATAGGTCCAACATCAGGTCCTAGACAAACTCTGGCAAAAAGTATCCTGAGAGTTAGCTGTCTAACTTTTTCCTGAAAAGCTCTTAGCTAGGAATGCCCAAAATTTATCCCATTGGTCCACTGCTCTAACGGTTAGGAAACTGTGAATATTTGTCCTTCCTACATTAAGCAACAACTATCCTAAGCAAATCCCTTTTTCTTTTACTTGCATTGTAACTGCATCTTCAGGCCCTCTGTCATCCTTAGAATTCTGTTTTTACCAATGACTTCTGATCTGTTGGTTTCCAGAACTCAACATGTTATTCAAGAATAATCCTCAGTACCACCATTTATCATGTGAGTGCCATTTGCATCATTAAGTAGTACTGTAGAAGTGTACAATTCTCCAAACCCTGTCCCTGCCTCCATTTCTTTCTCTTCTGTAGCAAGTGAAAGAAACTGATCTATGACTGGAAATATGTGCACCGAATAATTAAAAAAAAGTGAACATCTTAAAGACCAGAGAAATCTGTGCAAATTTTGAATTCTCCTAAATCTATGGAGGTAAAAATGAATGTTCAGAATTGGAAGCTACTGATCTTTCAGGAAGTTATTATAATTAGAGAAAACAAGTTGAGGTGGTGATATTTATATTGTTATCATTTATTGTTCAAGTCAGTGGTCTTTATTCTTCCCAGGACCCACCTTTAACCCCCAAGCAGCAACTAGACATTATGATGCCCCCATGCCCCATCGCTCGGCAAGCATGGCCTTTCACCTCTGTTGTCACAGGGGTTCCATGTCATTTTCAAGCCACCTTCGTAGGAAGCTCACATGGGTTTCTGCCCAGCCAGGGCATTGTCAGGTTGGCTTTCAGGACTGGGCCCCCACAACATTTTTGAAAGAGGAAAATCCTGTCCTTAAAACAGTGGCATGTCCCTGTGGTGGATATAGAGATTCAGTAATGTCCAGTTAGGTTCCAAGTGAGCTGAAAACACAAGACATGCATAGAGTACTGGAGGAACACCTGTATGTAAACAACACTCCTTCCAAAAAGCAGGGGGGGGGGAATAGGTAGTGGTACACGGGTTTGTGTGCCAGCAGGTAGCACTCTATGACCTGCCTGTTCAAGACCACTGATTTAAGCAAGATTACAGAGATTTCATGTGGCTAATTTTGTCCACCGTTAATATGGTTTACTTACATGGATGACATACTCCAGAAGGAGATCAATGTTATTAAAAAGCTCCTTGAGCTGAGAGTGCAGGATATAAATATTTTAAATAATAAAGTATGCTCAATATCTAGATCTACTGACAGCTCTTCAGAGAGTTGGAAGCAATTTGAAAGAGGCATTATTGCCTGTGGAGTGAACACTGGTCCCCGTCACTGCTGGTAAACAGGTGCTTCAGGTTTATATATAATTTCTTCTGCTTTCAGATTGCTAACTGCATGAGAACACACCTTAAAAAACCACCTAACAAAAAAAACACCCTTTTTAAAAACCTTTAACAGTAATTATTTTTAATTAATCTTATTTATCCCTTCCTGACCTGGATGGCCCAGGCTAGCCAAATCTCATCAGATCTTGGAAGCAAATCAGGGTTGATGCTGGTCAGTATTGGGATGGGAGACCACCAAGGAAGTCCAGGGTCATGACACAGAGGCAGGCAATGGCAAACTACCTCTGAACGTCTCTTGCCTTGAAAACCCGCCAGGTTCACCATAAGTTGCCTGAGACTTGACAGCACTTCACACACACACACACACACACACTTACTCCTGTTTTCTTAACTGACGCAAATGAAAATATGCTTTAACAGTTATAGCTCTCTTTCTGACTCTGGGTGTACTTGTGATTATCGAATAAGACTAAGGGGTTTATATTTTGAAATTTCATAAATATTCCAAACACTACTATTTTATATATTTACTAAGTTGCACACAATGCATTATATATTCTTAAAATAGTAAAGTAAGTTTAGATCAGGAAAAACATTTTTCATATATTTCAATTTTCCTCCCCTCCCCACAAACACATACCAAATGTCCGTTTTCTTCTTTAAAAGGTTCCACATTTCTCAGTGTTTGTAATTCCTAGAAATGTTCATCATTACACCCAGTATTGGTGGCCAGGACATAATTCAACCATACAAAGTACTGCATATCCTCAGGGCTGCCATTAGTCACCACAGAACCCCAGAAAAAGATTCTCTTTAGAGCTTGGGGGTCTCCCCTCACTTGAAATAGACCCAGAATCATATGAAAAATTGCTTGGCCTGTGCTGCTCAGTGGATCCCTGCCAGGTTCTGCAGAACTTTGTCCCTCTTCCCTCCCCCTACCCACAGCCTATGTTTATTTGTCGAGTGCCAGCAAACTAGGAATATACACAATTCAGGCAAATATTTCTTTCACCTTCTTCTGGTGGACTGGAGGTGTCCTTACTCTTTGAGGCTCATTTGTCTTACTTTAAAACAAAGCAACTGCTTCTAAGTAAAATGAACAGTAAGCTTTCCTCTGGATCTCACAGTAGTCTACAGAATATATAATATGTGATATTTGAAACATTTATCAGACAAGGACATTTATATCTATTTTCCAGCAAGGTAAAAATCGTCAATCAGCAGTTATGTCTCAGTGCTTTTCAGCCTCTAGAAATGGAGAACTGCTTTTTCACAGAACTGAATTGCACTGCAACAAAATAGGTCAAATAGAATTTGCAGCGTGATCTTCCAGAATTGCAGTGCTGTGCCATCAGATGCTTAATTTTCATGTTTTAATTATACCAAAAATATGAATGCAAGTGAAGGTGCAACCCCCTAAGTATACTTACTAGGAAATGAGCCCCATTTAAATTGTGCATCCTACTTCCAAGTAAGCATATTTACATCTGAGCATCAAGGGCTGTTTCTCATTTTCTTTCAGAACTTGCCTTTTATCATTAAAGATGTGGTACAGACTTTGGAATTTTAAAATAGGTTGATACCATATAGCCCAGCCTGTCTGTACTTACTGATGAGCTCCTAGACTTGGACTTGGCCCATGGCCCAGCACACATCCTGATAAAATGTATACTCTTTCACACACATGCTGCACATTTACAGACTGGGCATTTCCTCTCTGAAAGTGATTGTTTCTAATTGGGGACATTCCATTGTTTTGTAAATTTGGGGAGGTATCTGTTTGCTTTCTTGTATTCCTTTCTATTCATAGTAATATATGTAAAATATTACAGAGGGTTTTTTTGTATTTCTGCTTTGCTCTGTGTGTGCGTGTGCGCCTGTGCCTGGAAGTCATGGTGACCTCTGGCAACTCCTACTGGGGCATGGAGGATGTTCAGAGAAGTGGCTTGATAGCCTGCCTCTGCCTCCTGGCCCTGGTTATTCTTTGGAGGTCTCCTATCCGAATATTTGTGAGTGTTTGCCCTGTTTAGCTTCCAAGATCTGAGGAGATAATATAGTATTTTATAGATTCGGAACGCCTGAAAGAATTCAGCTATTCATATCATATAACAAACAATCCATATGCCTTGAATATTTCTACTTGCTCAGTTGTCATGAAGAATGTGAGTCAGCTTCTTCTTATACTGCCCATGAATGTGGTAAATGGGTCACCGTAGTCACATCCACAGATCACAGTGTTCTATGCTACTACCTTCTGTACTGGAACTCTTTACAAAATCACAGTTTGTGCTTATGACCAACCAGGTCACCACAGTTGTGGCGGAAAAATCAGAAGTACCCAGCCACATTCTGTGTCCTCATGTGAACTTCAAAATCAAGCTAAAATACTCATTTATACTCCATATTTCCCCACAGAGTGAGAAGTTCCAGGGACAGGACTACCAATTTAGTTTACTGTGGATGAAAGGGTAATAGAGATCTAAGGTATCTTTTTAATCTTGTCTTTATCCACAAATATAAGCGGATGCAAACAGCCACTCCTGCAAGGCAGTAGATCTGCTACATCAGTTCTCCATAAAAGACCCTGTACCCCAAAGGGCTTAACCTCCAGTCAGTTCACAGTGATCTCTCTCTCCCCTCCCCAATTCAAAACTACTGGTTCCCACACGCTACCTACCAAAAGCTTATCTTATACTATAACCCTGCAGGTGACATGTCTATTTTGAGAACTCTCCACACCCATGAAAAGAAAATTAACAATCGTCAAGTCCTAAACTGCATTCAGACATCACCTTAGTGACAGACCCACTCACAGTAATCAGACAGCAAACTCAAAACAATAACTGATGCATTGGAGTGACACCCTTGCATATTTGAAATCTTAAATTTGGGCAGTAGAATACATTATCCATCCTGTACCCTAATGCAGTAATTATGATTGCGATAAAAATGACCCAAATAGCTTTTACCGGTTTCCCACACATATCTTTTATATCTGAAATGTCATGTTAATTTATTTGGATCATATTTACCTCAGGAGACAACATATATCCTGAAAGGAATCCACTAGGGGGTGTAGAAGGTGCAGTAGATGGAGCAGAATGTTTATTGAGGAAAAGAGAAAATATGGTGGTGCTTTAAAATTTTTAATATATGGACCTCAGAAATAAGCAGAATATAAAAATTCAGTTTAATTCCAATCCTTTCCTGTGTTTGTGGCTTAACATGTGTCAGTTGGCACATTAACAGCAGCATATGGGTTGATCTGATGTGAGTTACTGCATACAGTATGTTATGTTCAGGCCTAAAATGTGTAATTCTTTTGGATTAGTGTTGGCAGATCACTGTGTTGTGGGGAGCCTAAAATGTTCACAAAATGTTATGTATCCATAGGATTTTCTGTTGCTACTGTAATATCTGAGCAGATCCATAAACTAGTATAAAATAAAAACTCTACACCATGACCAAAAAAAATCAGAAAGTTCAACAAGCAAAAGGAAATCTTGTGTACCAGTGTGACATCCAGAGTTTGCTCAACTAACATTAAACAACCATCACTGCTGAATTCAACATTTATTTATTTACATTATTTAGAGTCTGCCTTTCTTGCTGGGATCAAGGCAGATTACACAGAGTGGTCCAATCTGCACTGGTATTTCACACCGTTGTGCCAACGATCTCACATCGTCTCACAAATTTCTGTCTGTATTTCATGCCACATCCTCTCTCCTATTGTTTCATCTCAGCATCAACTGTCTGCATCATTTTATTGCCATTTAGTAGTGCCATCAAGATCACTATGGTGTCTCATCGCCTTATCTGGATTTGTTTTTAAATTGCTACAATTGTTCCTCCCCACCCTCGAGCCGCTGTGAGCAAAAAGCAGACAACTGGAGCTGAATCCCCCCTCCCAGTCTTTTCTAAGGAAATACCCAAATTGTCACAAAGGAAACAAGTTAGCTGAAAATCCAGTTGTCTGTGTTTAAAAGCAGCCAGGGAACATTTTTCTGCATCATTGGGGGTGGTGGTGGTGGAAGCATGCCCCCCCTGAACCATTTGTTATTTCCTGGATCAGTCCCCAGCATGCCTTGCCTGGCAACCGCCAGGTGTTTCATGTTTTTTACGCAGCTTTTTCCATCTTTCCTGCCCCCCTCCCCCAGGTCACCCCCCCTTTACTTTCTGAAGGGTGGGTTGGTCCTGGGTGCCATTTCCTCCCCGCAGTACAGCGCCCTGCTGGTGCCCCTGAAAGGCTGCTCCTACCCCCTCTCTTGCGCGCTCTTCCTAAACAACTTGTGTCCTGATGCATACTGAGGAGAGTTTTATACTGAGCCAAATGGGAAGCCAGCGCCACAGCAGCACAGAACAACTTTACACAGCAAATGCAGATTGGACCACAGAGTCAATACAATCAATGGCATGGGACATTCAATGAACAATGCAATAGGGTTATGATTGTGGAAAACTGTAACCTATCAGAAATAAAAAAGAGAACTGAAGCAAAACTTAAGTATTAATATAGACATAAAACGATGTAAAAATTACATTGTTGAATCCTACTTTACAGCAAGCTATGCACAGTAGTGTAGACCACAGTACATTGGTCTCCCCTCAAAATCAACTTGGACACTCCAGCAAGCTTAGTCATGGTCTGTAGGTGCATCTATTACATGCATTACAATGGAACAATATGTTTTCCCCTCTGATATTTGTATGCATTGGTTTAGTCTAATGGGGTGTAGTCCCTGCCCAGTTTTGTTTGTTAGAACTGTAGACTGCAGGAACTACCTTGTTTTGAAACTTGCTGCTCTCATCCCTGTATCTTTTTGCTAGTAAATGGATGTTGTTTTGAACACACCCATCTTTGCTGTGTAAACCTAACAGCAGAAACCTGAGTCAGTACGCAATCCTGACTTGCAAGCAGAAGGAAACATCACAGTTTGCAGCCCATCCAAAATGTGTTCCTGATTCTCACCACCCTCTTTGCTGTTCAACCAGCTGGCTTTCAAAGCCCTTAGCAAGCCAGGCATTCTCACCCTGATGCTCCTTCCAGCCAGCAACACCAACAAGTGTTCGGCAACATTTGCTGTGGCAGTTTTTTAAAACTCGCAAGAACAGGGATAATACCAATTTTAGTAGTTTAGCAATTATCCAGCAGATACCATACATGCTAGATCAAGATGGGAATCAAGATGACTGTGAGGAAAAAGAAGAGTCCTTTGTTCAGTCATTCTTCGTCTTCAGATCTACAGACAGTATTAGCTAGGTGCAGAAAGTACAGATAGGGAAGCAACTGCCTGTGAATTAATTTAGCCTGTAGAGACTTCCTGTCTGCCTCCCAGTGCTGTTTTCAATCCAAAAGACTCACCTCAACCACTTTTTCCCAAGTAGTGAGCAGAATAACATTGCTCCGTTCTTAACTTTTTTTGCTTTTATTCTTTTATTGAGTTCTCTAAAGGACATTCAGTTCCCCTCTCCTGTGCTGAAGAATATTGTACCTTTAAAAAAAAAAGGTGAACAGCATCCCTCATGGAGCTGCATGCTCAGTGTAGAAGGATGACCATTCCAGGAAGAAGGAGCATACCATTCTTCATTCAAGGGTTCATTCAAGGGTTCCTCTGCTAAAACCTCCAGACATGCTCAAGCAAGAGAATAGATAGACACAATCAGACATTAAAACCAGTATGTGAATATGTCAACCTCCTCAGACATTCAGTAATAGACTTAAAGGTTGCAATACTTCAGCAGAAGAGTTTAGACTTTGCAGGAAGAAGTTGCTGAATTCATAAGTAGATATGATACTATTAGACTTGTATGCATACCATACCTTTCTCTGTCATTTGTTCCATAGTCCCTCAGGATGAAAATATAAATGAAAGCAGCTGACAATATGATCTGTATGTCAGTTGCTGGCTCTCATACAATTTATGAATGGCAGATCCCACACATTCTTAGTAGAAACAGCCAAAAGAAGAAAACCTTTTCCCCCTCCTAGCTAGTATTCAAAGAAGGCTTCCTAGAACTAATTGGTAATACTATTTTTGGAACATGGTTAAGATAATACAAAAACTTCCTTCAGTCTCCCTTGAACAGTCACAATAAACATATGGCAAAGGGGTGGAGAGAGTGGGTGGGGAACAAACGTACATGGACTACAAGCTAACAAGAAAATGTATGAATGAACAAGAATTACCATTAAAGAACATATATACTTTAAATGCAAAGCAACTTTCCACACAAGAAGATGCCAAAATATTGGTGCCTTGATTTAGCACCCCTTTAGCTTCAACTGGCCCACAAGGTAGGGGGCAGCTTTGAAGCTTCAAGCAGTAATTGCAATTAATAAGAATGAGCACCAACAAATAATGGTGAACATGGCTTGTCAGTTGGCTCAGGTACTGCATGCCTGATGAAGACATAGCTCACCCAAGAACTCAGGAAAATAGCATCTCAGATGTTATGTGTCATCTAGTCACTTCCAACTTGTAGTGATCATATTAATAAATGACCTCCAAAACATCCTGTCATTGACAGCCTTGCTCAGGTCTTGCAAACTGAAGGCCATTGCTTCCTTTATTGAATCAATCTATCTCATGTTAAGTGCTGCACACCGGGCCAGGAACAGCATAGGGCACACTGTGAGAACGCAGAGTGAGTAAAACAAGAACACTGACTCAAAAAGCGTAGTCAAGGTCTGGTTAAACACAAAGTCAGGAGTCTAGTCCAAGAGTCAGTCCATACAGCAGGGTCTGAGAATTCAAGGGTTACCCACAAGCAGGTTCAGGAGCAAGACAAAGACTGAGTCAGGAAATGGTCCAAAGAGTCACAGGGTAGAGGCAGGATCCAATGCAGTCATTACAGAGGGATTTCAGCTTGTTGCTTCTACACCTCATATCCTCCCTTAGCAGGTTTTTATAGCCATATGCTTAAGGGTCATGCTTGCAGTAGTAATCCTGCAACTACTCAGTTTGGTGTAGTGGTTAAGTGCGTGGACTCTAATCTGGGAGAACCAGGTTTGATTCCCCACTCCTCCACTTGCACCTGGCTGGATGACCTTGGGCAAGCCATAGCTCTGTACCAGCTGTTCCCTCAAGGACAGCTTGGGAAAGAGTTCTCTCAGCCCCACCTACCTCACAGGGTGTCTGTTGTGGGGAGGGGAAGGGAAAGGAGTTTGTAAGCCACTCTGAGACTCTTAAGTGAGTGAAGGGCGGGATATAAATCCAATCTCTTCTTCTTCTTCTACTCAAGCAGCTGACATCAGGCCAGAAGGTGTGCACTTTCTTCTCTCTCCTGTAGTTCTGTTTGTAGCCTCTGTCTGTGGTGCTCTAAGGGTGTGGGTGATACTGGAAAGCTGGAAACAATCAACTGAGTTTCACCTGTTGAATCAGGGCTAGAGGGTGTCCATGGTTCTGCAAGACAAAGGATGAGTCAGGAAATGGTCCAAAGAGTCACAGGTGTTGGCTGTGAATCCTGACAAGCCTGCAGCTCACCTTCCTGCTTGTCAGCTTCTGCTGACTCCGAGCTGGCTACACAGGGCTCCTCTTCTCCTGAGAAGTCTTCTTTTCCTGAGGAGTCCTCGCTCTCGCTGAGCCCTGGCTCACCCATGACATTAGTTCTTCATCTTTTCCTTCTGCCTTCAACTTTTCGTAGCATTATGGTGTTTCCAGAGATTCTTCTCAAGTACTACAAGGTTCAAGTACTATAAAGTTCCATAAAAATCACCAGATCTTGGAATCCATGTATGCCATCCAGATAATTGGTCATGAAATTCATGGTCTGTATTCCCAACTGTCTCCCACCCCCCGCCCCCATGTTTTGTAAGACAAAACCAAACCAAATAAATGGATACAATGTTGAACTACACAATACACTGGGAGATCCATTATTAGATTACACACAGGGGGGGGGGAATAAAATTGTTCACCTTTTAATTTCCTGAAAAAATTAAAAAGATGAGTAGCTTGTCCCCCTCCCCAATTTTTTAAGGGTTAATGGCAGGTTTTTTTGGGGGGGGGGGTTTGGATTTCTATCAGTGAAACCACTGAGAAGAATTACACTCTTTCTCTCCTGCCCCCCCATAGCACCAATCTGAATCTTATCTACTTTGACTTATAGAAAGACTGTAACTAGATTAATGCATACAAAGCAATTTATTATTATTACTACCCCATCTTTCCCTTGTAGTTCAAGATACAATTCCAGATTTAAAAACATACAAAGTCCAATAAAATCCCTCTCCCTGAGAAAGGGCCTGGAATTTACACCCATTAAAGGCATTAGCAGATAAAATGGACTTGCAGTGAGTGTTTCCTGAAAAATTTGAAAGAATAGGCCTCATTCCATAGAGAAGGAGGAGCTACTATTTATTTAATGTATGTATTTGAAAATTTTCTGTCACCTCTGTAGGAAACCTGCCCTCAAAATGATCAATAATTATCTCAGAATAGCAGGACCCATAGATACATTATATTCTGAACTTCCTCTGCCAATCATTCTGGGAAAAGAAGGAAGGTTGTTCATATCATCCTTCATCACACACAATAAGTTCACAATTTATTTATATGTCTATTCATCTATCTTGTCTATTTAATTAGAGCTCATTTTTCAGCTCAAAGCAGTTTACAGTTAAAATAACCCACAATATAAAACTCAAGTACAAGCATATCCATGTTATTATATTGTTTATTATTATGGGAAGGGAGGGCCATTTGGTGTCTATTCTTCTAACTCCCCCCTTCTTATATCTTGAATTGCTCTTACCATAGCCCTCCAGACCACCCTTCCTTCTTTGAACTTTTTAATTAAAGACAATTTCTAAAATACATGATTCCATTATTTCTACAGAATATACTGCAGCCAGACCTCTGTTCTCACCTCCATCCTTCCAGTGGATGGAAACATTAAATTGCTGGGCCCTAAGATATCCCTACCCAATGATAAGGACTTGCCTCCTTTACTCCCCAGGGCAGTAAAGCTGACCTTTCTCAGGAGAGATCCAGTAGTTGTAAGGACATAACTTAAGAAAAGCCTTGGTGGATCAGACCAAAGGTTTGTTTATAGTGCAAAATCCTAAAGAGTGTTCCAGCCTTCCAAACCCACTGAAATCAATGGGCAAGTCCACCATTCTGTTTATAACAGTAGCCTGTGAGATGCTTTTAGGGAGCAAGGGATGAATACCATCTGCCATGGTACCCTTCTGGTTTGGCTGGCTGAGATTCAGGTTAGGTCCATCATGATTTGGTGGCTCTAGTCCTGTCTTTCAGATTGATACTAGCAGGCAGTGCTGGGCACAACTGTTAAAACATTGCAACATTCACGCTTTGAAATTCCACAGGCTACTATTCTGTCCCCCATGCCCTCTAATGTACACATGGAGCCACTGAAAGGTTTTGTATACAATGGACACTAATATATGGATGACACCCTGTTCTCGCCAGGTAAGCCTCCTGAATGAGAGCCTGGAGGTGGTAATAAGAACAAATAACTTAATATTAATCCAGACAAAACTAAGATATTGATGGTTGGCAATGGTGCCAATAGAATGTTCCAGAGAGAACATTCTGGATGATATTGCACTCCCCTGAAGAGAACAGATTTTCAGCATGGTGATTTTTTTTCTAGGCCTACAGATGGAGGCTACAATTTGGTATTATCCTTTCGGAAGTTTTACCGGCACTGGAGATCTAGTGGCCTTGAGTTCATTACAAAATCCTACAATTATGCATAAAACTTCATGATTCCCATCCCAGAGAAAGTCACAGAGGTCTCCTTGTGAGAAAATCTATGGCCTAGCAGCAACTTCTTTTATAAAGTAGGCAGTATATTTCAGAGGGATCACTGTTTTCCTGCATCTAAACTCTTCTCTCATGCACAGGTGGTTGCAATTTTGGACTACAGATGAAATTAAATCTCTGGCCAGCACTGAAACAAGAACTCACTATTTAAAGTGTACCTGTGACACCACTAATGTCTGGGGAATGGCACTGGTGGTTCTTAGATAACAGTTGTCCTCCTTGGGGAGGAGTAGGAGGCCTGCCAAATCTTACACAAATTCAAATGCTTCCTGTGCTCTCTCTACATTCAGATGAGGCTCAGCTAACAATCTTTGCAGCAATCCATTCATTTGTTTTATGTGAGCAAAGAACAGATAAAAATTTTAATCATCATGTTTGTCATTTCTGTGCTCTTCACACAGTGGCATAAAAAGCGCCTCCATATTCCTCTCCCACATGCTGTCCTAAATTTCTCTCCCAAAGTTTTACTTTTTCTTGGAATGTCTCTACGTACCAGATGACAGTGAGTTGCTGTGTTAATTGCTTTATACTTTGAAGAGGACATTTATTGTATGCAACTCCTACAAGACGTATGTGTAAATTTAAGATTTGGCCACAGACCATGACTGCCACCTTTCACATACTTCTGGACCATTAAATATTCTTCCCTAAATCCACATAGCTGTGATATACAGTTATTTGATTTGTGCCATTTTTTCAGTTACAGAAATATAATATGGAAATGGCAATTAATACATAGGGAAAAGATCCCTGATAAATAACCAAGGAACCAATTCTAAGCAGATCTTTATGGAAGTAAGTCTCATGCTATTCAGTGTGGTGTATTCTCAGAAAAGTGTTTATAGGACTGCAGCTTAGGTTGCGAGGTTATGTATACTGCCTTGGTTCAGTGGGACTTGCTTGTGTGGTGCAGTGGTTGGTGTGACAAACTATGATTTGGGAGATCCAAGTTAAAAAACACATTCTGCCATGGAAGCATGCTGGGCAACCTGGGGCAATCAAACACTCTCAGCCCAACCGACCTCACACAGTTGTTGTGAAGGTAAAATGGAGAAGGGAGAATTTTGTAAGCTAGTTTGGGTCTCCACTAGGGAGGAAAGTGGGGTAAAATGATATAATAAATAATACTTAGAAGTACACACTGATTTGTCATAATCAAATGTTTACCTGATATTAGCCAAGTTGGCCAGAGTATACCTAAATCTGATGACTGAAGCTGTGAATGAACAAGACAGATATTTCTACAAACCTGAAAAATGCCACAGGTTTGCAGAGAAATCTGAAACTTAAAAAAATAAAGCCAGTATGGTATAGCAGTTGGAGCTTCAGAGTAGACCCATGTTCAAACCACTGGTCTGCCGTGGAAGTTCACTAGGTGATGTTGGGTCACTCCCACACTTTTACCCTAACCTACCTCCCAGGATTATTGTGAAGATAAAAAGGAAAGAAGAATGATGTAAACTGCTTTAGTCCCTACTGTGGAGAGAGGCATATTAAGTATTTTGTCAGGAGATGATAAATCAAATCCAGGCTTTTATTCAAAACATCGTTCAGCTCAGAGACAGCTCTAGCAAGAGTGGCACTCAACTTATAGTGTTCCAACAAATAACTGTATACAATGTAACTATGAAGACTCAGTTTCATTGGACCTAAGCAGGGCTCTGCGATTGGTTCCCTGGATTGGCTTCAGGGCCAATGAGAAGTCTTTATTCGGCAGCCAATAAGAATGAGGGGATTGTAATACCAGAACCCTGTCAGAGCAATGCATAAATCAATAAGAAAACATAACAAGGCAGGATATAAATAAAGTAAATAAATAATATAGCTGAAGATGGGAGGCAGATAAAATGTAGTTTGGTGAATGATTGAGAAATGATCCAGAAAAAGGGAAGAGGATATGGGGATTGCCAGGAAGAGGGAAAGGGGAAGTAATGTGGGGAGGGGATACAGGGGAAAGTGGTCTGTTGTCTCCCCCCCCCCCCCAATCCTTGAGGGTTCCCTAACATGCAAGGGCCTGGTCTAGCAGCCAGCATCATACAACTGGGCCATAGTTTTTCTGGGTAGTTGCTGCCAGGGGAGAGCTGAAGACAGAGGGGCAGATAAAGGTAGGTTGGCTGGTGGATGGGAAGGAGAGAAGGAAGCAGGAAAAGGGGAGAGGCAATGGGGGCTTTCAGGAAAGCAAAAGAAGAAATAGTGGAGGAGGGAGAACTGAGATCTCCCTGACAAGTCCTTACAGGTTCCTGCTTGTCAAATATGTTTACCTGAAAGTAAGCCCTACAGAAATCCAATCATTAGTTACATTAATATTGCTTACATGATGAAACTCAAGGTAACAAAAGTTGTCTCTTATGTGGGCAGGAACTAGACCTGCTTAACTTCAGCTAGCTTACTGCATTATGTTTCAGTTCATACAAAGAGACCTAACTAGTTAACTGTAGTCTGAGTAAGTATGGTTAGAAATGGGCTGTACATTGTCCAGTTTATTGACTTGGCATGATCTCCATTCTTCTGTGTAGTGAAGCATTGTAGATTACCATGTACAAGTCCATCCTTGACAATCAGCAGAGTGCTGTTCAGATAAAGAAATATACAAAAACTTGGTGGGTAAACTGGCCCAGTTGCATGATTATTACAAAGGAGAGCGATTGAAATAAAAAGGTCAACCTACTGTTCTTCTCATTTTGGCCAGAGAAATAGCTATCATTTTGGTTATACTGTGCTCACTTGTAACAGGAAAAACAAAATGATGCTGCAGAAAAAAATCCATCATGTTACACCCCCTCCATCTGTCCCCTGCTGTGCACCCACATATCCCCATCATTCTACAAATTAATCTTTCACACATTTTTTAACACAAAAATGTGTTAATGTTATAGAAGAGAAAATAAGGAAAACAGAGAGCTGTGTAATAATACATTAAAATTAAAATATATTGGCAGCCAAAGTTATGGATTGAAAAAAAATTAAAGATGAGAGTAAACAGTCCCATCAATTCAATGCCAATGGCACATAGATTAGATGTATGATAAAGCAGGCCTAACAGGGGGCTTGTCATTTTATTTTATACTTGTGAACATTTACACCTTAGCATCGGTTTAATTATCTGTCAAGTACTATCATTCAAAGACTTCAAATTTGTGTTAGGGAGGTATCACTAAAGAAATCCTATAACATCATTTATAATGATGATATACCTGATTTCCCTCAGGGTCTGTTTAGCATCCAATCCATCGTTCTGAATTTCAAGGCCATCCGAGCAGTCTCTAGCCCTAGACACCGATAGGGCGTACCAGGAGGTGAACATCCTTAAATGCTGTTGTAAGCTATCTTGACAGAATTATTACCCTACAAGATTTCTCATCTATGCACATTTGTGTGACTCTGACACAAGAGGTTCATAGCCACACCCTAACCTTGGGCATACTCCTTCCTACTAGCCTTGATACTATTTTTTTCTGAGCCTTAATATAGTATAGTTCCTCAGACCCTGACTTTACTCCTTTTTATTTCGTTTTGGAGACCTAGATGATTTCCATGTGGCAACAAACTCTGTAGTTTTCTCAGTTCAGTTTCAGAAACCTTTAATGGCATAAAGTGTAATAAAATGCAGAAATAGTCTTACATAAAAAAGAACAAGATGGGAGTAATACAGCCCAGGTAAGACTATAAAACACTGTTTTATTGTCTTACCTGTAGTTTTCTCATTTGTGCTGGAGGCTTTTTTTAGGTTTTCAAAATATTGTGATTGACAAATTGCTGTAGCATTAGACCAATCTATTAGGTCCTCTGAATCCCAGCTTTTAAAAAACATTAGCCTCTAGTTTCTTTGGTTGCAGAGATATGAGAGCAAGGCATATCTCTACAATGAGAAGGGCTAGAGATTTACTTTTAAAAAAGAAATCTGGGAATTCAAAGGACCTAATAAACAGATTAATATTATTAGGTCCCTTGAATTCCCAGATTTCTTGCACTATTAGTGGGATTTGGGTGTGTGTGTGTGTTAAGATAGTGTTATATCTTAACACACACACCCCAAATCCCACTAGTAGTGCAAGCGGGAATGGACACCATGGGGTACTAGGGCAGGGAAAATATGGGGAAGACATGGAAAGATCTGGACTTTCCTGTCCACATAGCAGCAGACCACAGCTTTGGTGCAATGTGTTCTAGAGGATCACAGAAAAGCAGATTGTAAGAAATCCAGGGGAAATAGGAGGGTGCATGAGAGAACCACAGTGCTGTGTGAAAGCAGGGAGAAAAAACACTTTGCTTCTCATCAGGTGTGGAAGCAACACTAAAAAGAATTCTACGCCCTCCAAACTCCACACCAAACAGCAAGACTTGACAACCACCATTGTTTGAAAGCATTTGTTAGGTGCAGCAACCTGAAAAAGCAGGTCCTCACAGTAGTTGATTATAACTCGACTATAATTTCCTTAGGCATTACTTCCTGCATAGTAATATTCTGGAAAGCATTAGGACTGTTAGGAGACAGGCAGAGGAGTGGAACTATGGATTTGGGCGCACTGGGACAAATGTGGAGAGGTAAAACACGATGTGTAGCAGAGGTCCCCAACCTTTTGTGAGCCTGTGGGCACCTTTGGAATTCTGACTCGGAGTGGAGGTGCCCCTACAAAATGGCCACACACACAAGCAGAGGAAGTCCAAGTGCAAGGGAAAAGAGGGGTGATTTTAAAAATATTCTGGGAAAAAGGAATGCTACACAGAACAAAACCAACACTGTAGGTGTTGCGTTCTAATGGCGACCACCATGTGGTCCGGCCACGCAGTCTGGTCATGCGGTCCGGGGCAAGCACATGGCTGGGCACAGACAGAGCTTCGCTCCAGAACACAATAGACTGGCCGGATTGTGATTTAGACCTATCGGTCAGCCAGGATGCAAATAGGGACCAATGATCTGGGGAGACTTAACTAGATGCGCATATAAGCAGACCCCCGAGCCCAGCTCAGACATGTTTTCCAGAACCTCCTAATAAACCATGAGCTGATTTCACTTGAACGCATCTCTGGACTGAATACTTTATACTGGTGATGAAGGTGGGATCCCGCTGAGTGACACCAGTGCCGACTCCAGGGCAGCATCGAGCTCCGATCCGGGCAACCAGCACTGCTAGGCTCCAGCACCTCCCTGCACTGCCAACCGCCCCAGAGGACATCGCTCACTGCTCCTGAGAGGATGGCAGCCTCTCCGGGACAGCTCTCCACATTCGACCCCACTCACCCCAAGCTTTGGGAAGCTTGGGTGCAAACCCTGAAGTACTTCTTCCTAGTCCAGGAGACAGATGACGCCAAGAAGAAGAAGGCTTGGCTGATCAGCTCTTGTGGCGTCTCCACTGTCTGCCTGGTCCAGAGCTTAATTGCTCCCAGGACACTGGACGATGCCAGCTATGAGGAACTCATCACTGCGCTGACCACCTACTTCATGCCAAAACCGTCTAAGATGGCGCCGCGGATGGACTTCTGCTCCCGCATACAGAAAACTGGTGAGTTAGCTGCCGACTATATGGCAAACCTCCAGCAGCTAGCCGTTGGGTGCGAATTCCCCTCCGTTGAGGACACACTTGTAACCCAGTTTTGGGGGTCCACGAGCTGAAGCTCTGGCGGAAGCTCGTGGTCACCAATGAACTGCAGCTGGATGCGGCATGCAAAACTGCAGCTGTGTTCGAAAAGGCGCAACAGGACTGCCAGGGGTCCACTATGCACCACCTGGCGACTACCCATAGCCCCGCTGCAATGTTTGATGAGGAGGAGGACGTCCTGCAGCTCTGAAGGCCAGACCAGAGGGGACAACCAAAACCCACTGACTCCTCACCGCAGGTCACCCCAAAGACCTCTGCATCTCCAAGGACAATGTGTGCCAGCTGCGGCGATCCCCATGACTGCCGGACCTGCCGCTTTCATGGCACAGCATGCCGTTCCTGTGGCAAGATGGGCCACATCACCCGGGTTTGCTGCTCCCGGGCCTCCCGACGCTCCCAAGCCGGGCACCTCGAGTCGGCCGATCTACACTCCACATCATCGACTCAGGTACTAAACTTGCTCCAAGACACCCCCAACAAAATCTTTGTTCCTGTGGTCATAGAGGGGTGTCCCTGCCAGAAGGAATTGGACACAGGGTCTGTGTACTCCATTATTTCCATGGATACCCTTAAGAGACCCTGCCCATGGGGGGGGGGGGCACTGTGAAAGCCTCTGGGACTCAAGCTCCAGGAGTTTCAGAAGAACCCAGTAGCGATTAAGGGGTGGGGAAGTTTCAGAGTCCAAATCGAAGACAACTGGACTTCTTAGTGGTCGAAGGAAAGCTGTTTAGCCTGCTAGGGCTATCATGGTTTGGGCCCCTAGGACTGGGATTAACAGGTGTAAACCAGCTCCACAGTGCAGACTTTCAGTCAGTCTGCAATGATTTTCCAGCTGTCTTCGATGGAAAACTTGGAGAATACACGGGCCCACCAGTAACCCTGGAACTGGACCCAGCCATTCGGCTGATACGGATGCTGGCCAGGCGACCTCCCCTGGTGGTCCGGCCCAAAATAGACAAAGAGCTTGTCCGGCTAGTCGAGCAAAGGGTCCTGGAGCCCATCCCACATGGCAAATGGGAGACTCCTGTCAGGAGTGCCTCTGAGGATCTGCCTCCTGCAGACTTAAGTGAGGTGGAGGATCAGCTCCCAGCTCCAAAGGAGCCGCCACCTGAACCAGATAAGGCTCAGGCAAGCACCTCCCAGGGTGTTACCCCAGCACCACCAGCAGCTGAGCCACAGCCAAGCTCAAGCCCACCTGATTCACCTCCTTGGGTGGGATGTCTAAGGACGATACAGACAAAACTTAGCAGCTCGGAGAAAAGACGCACGCATGCGTGATCCTGAGTTTTAGAAGGAGCCGGGACCCCACTGCCAGTTGCTAACAAGCACAGAAAGTGGCTGGGTTTTTAGGCGCAGCACAGAGACTACCAACTTGCGCTAGCAACAAGTCATTTCGGCTAAGCTCTGCACCCACTTGGCTTACAATAGCTAACCTGATTCTGGACCCTCTGGCTCATGACTCCGGCGCTGTTTGACTTCGGCTTTTGTTGACTTCTTGGACTGGTTTGCTCGTGAGTTTCCCTCTCTGACCCTGGCTTGGATTGACTCTGTTTTTGGCTTTGTGTTTCAGACTTGATAACTTGTTCCTGTTTGGCTTGACCTCGGACTGTCCCGGACTTCGGCTTAGTGTTTTGGACTTGATAACTCATTCCTGATTTGGCTTGATCTCAGACTGTCCCGGATTTCGGCTTGACTCTGATCTACTGGCACCCAGCACATGACTACTCCTATAGTCAACCCCATGAAGCCAAACGGGGACATACGCATTTGTGCAGATTACAAATGCATCCTTAACCAGGCACTCCAGGACCATGCGTATCCAGTGCCAATGGTGAGCCAAGTCCTCACCTCCCTGGCAGGTGCAAGGATATTCAGAAAGCTGGATCTGGCACAGGCCTTCCAGCAGCTCCCGGTGAACAAGGCCACAGTGGAGGCCCAGACATCATCATGCACCGAGGAGCATTCAAGGTCCGGTGCCTCCAGTTTGGGGTCAGCGTTGCCCTGGGGATATTTCAGGAACTCATGGACACTTTGCTTAAAGTTATCCCTGGGATCGAGCCATTTTTTGATGATGTTCTGATCACCACACCAGACGTTGAGACCTTCACAGCCCGGCTCTGCTCCGTCCTCCAACACTTCAATGACACGGGCCTCAAGGTCAAGAAAGAAAAGTGCCAGCTGGGAGTTCTGTCTGTCGAGTTCCTTGGCTTTGCCATGGACACCCAGGGCACACACCCGACTGCCAACAAAATTTGCGCCATCACGGAGGGCCCCACACCAACTTCCAAATTGGAGCTACAGGCATTTTTAGGACTCTTAAAACTTTTACCACACCTTCCTTCCCCACCAGGTGGCGCTAGCAGAGCCCCTCCATCAGCTCCTGGACAAGAATTCCCATTGGTCCTGGGGTCCTCGCCATGCAGCAGCATTCTGGGCCGTCAAGGGGCTGCTGACTTCCAATGCAGTCCTGGCCCACTTTGATGAATCCCTCCCAGTACTCCTCGCCTGTGATGCTTCACCCTACGGCACATGGTGCACATGACCAAGGAAGCCTTGCGATGCATGGACACGGGCAACTGGAACTACACGCTGACTGTGTTCCTGTTTGGCCAACAAACAACACCCCACACTACAATGAGGCGCAGTCTGGCAGAACTGCTCATGGGTCGGCAGCTCACAACCAGACTGGACTGCCTGCATCCTGACTGCACTCCAGAACATAGCACAGGCCCAGAACATCAGAAGGGTCCCTGAGGGTTCTTCCTGGAGGACCCGGTCTACATTAAGAACTATGCCAAGGATCCGGCCTGGCTGCCAGGCCAGATAGTGCATGTAACGGGGCCTCTATCCTACGAGGTCACCGGGGAAGAAGGCCAGCTTTGGAAATGCCACATGGACCAACTGCGCCACTGGCTCCTGACCCCCGCAACGGACGGACCAGAGGAGAGCAAGGATGAGATCCCCACTCCCAAAGCCAACAGACAAGGACACAGGTGAAACACCGGCAACAGAGTTTCGCCAGCCTCACCCGACAGCCAACACTCACACTGCCATCTCCTATACCAGCCTCCATGGGTGAACTAGATCCATTCCCAGAACCAGTCGTGGTGACCCCTGAGCCGATTGCCGGAGACAAAGCCATACACTGTTTGACCAGGGAACGGCGAAGACCAACCTACCTCAAAGACTTTGTGTGTTAGGAGGGTCCGAACTATGGGGGGAGGGGTGTTGTGTTCTAATGGCAACCAATGATCTGGGGAGACTTAATTGTAATCCTATCAGAGTGTGTGGGCAAGGCCAGGGGCATGGTTTAGATGCGCATATAAGCAGATCCCCAAGCCCAGCTCAGACATATGTTCCAGAACCTCCTAATAAACTATGAGCTGATTTCACCTGAACATGTCTCTGGACTGAGTACTTTATAGTAGTGGCAGCTGATGATGAAGCAATATCATTTAAATCTGCACAGCCAATCAGATCTCCAGTAGTCAATCAGAAGTGACCCCCACCTGCTCTCTAAAAACACTTGGGGGCACCACGTAAGGTATCAGTGGGTGCCACAGCGCTCACGGGCACCATGTTGGGAATGAAGAACCCCTGCAAAAATCAAACACAATCTAAAACCCAGCCAAAAATATATACTGAAAATGGCCAGGTCCTACTGACTAAAACAACCAATTTATGTTTAAAATACACAAATGTGTCCCACAAGTATTTCAGTGAAAATCTCATTAACTGATTCTATTTCAGTCTGTTCAATACAACCTCAGTGGCCTTTGTTATAGGAATGTTTTCTATAAGTTTATGAGTCCCACTGAGGTACAGTGGCTAGAGCGCTGAATGAAAACTGGTTGGTCAAATCCCCAACTGGTCATGAAGTTCAGTAGATATTCCTTGACTAGTCCCAATCTCTCAATATAGTCTGCCTTGGAATGATATTACAGGGATAAAATGAAGGAAGAGAGAGCCATGTATGCTTTCCTGAGTTTCTTGGAGGAGAGAGGGATAAAAAGGTAATCATTTGCTTTTTAATGGCCATTTAAAGTTGATGTCATCATGGCCCCACACATAAAGAGGTACATTAACTGGTTTTATTGGACAACATATGCTAGTAAGAAGGAGCAAGTGTTCAAGATTCTTAGAAGTGTGGGGGGACAATACCAAACATCTATTCATGAATTGCTGAGGCTGTGATCCAGACAAATCAGAGGACTAAGAATATAAAATATTTTTTTCACTTTCTTTAGACAGTATCCCACCTAAAAACTCCTGTTTCATCAAACATTTGTTGATATTAAACATAGGGGAATAAAGTGATACTCTATTGAACTGACAAGTGTTATTAATTTCTTGTTCCAAGGTCTCTTTTAAGAATGCTAAACAAATTTTCATTTTAGACTAAGAAGTTAGGACTGCAATGTGGAAGAAGGAACTCTCCAACAGGTGATAGAAAAATGGTGACAGGCATGAATGGCCCATGTGATCTGTATTTTATACAATGTGCTGAACCTCCCAGTAGTAGCAATTTACATTAAATGGAAGCTTGTCAGTAATGCTACAAAAATAAAAAAAGGATCTGAGTCAAGTAACTGATAAAATACCAGAATCCTTCTTGTGGTGGCCATTTAATTTTCATTTAAGCAATAATAGATTCAGGCATCAAGGTTTGAGATGAATTATGAAAGGCCTTCAGCCATAACTATTGCATTCTGCCATTTTAAAAGGAGCTGCTGGTCTCACTTTGTTTTATGAGCTTAGCATAGCCTGCTGTTATTGGATCTACCACATAAAAGCCAGCAAACCATGCAAATGAAAACCCAATCGTTCATGCATTCAGAGTTTCAGGATAAATAGTTTTGTGTCCAGAGTCTTCCCCCCCAACAACGAAACCAAAACATGAAATTGGAAGCTCTTGATTCCTATATTCATCTATCCACACACATCCAGTATACTGGATATTGCTGCGGAAGTACACTTGTCATCAGTGTGGAACTTGTCTTGTGCAGTTATACCCGTCTTATCCCTCATGCTTTTCAATCTCTATGTAAAGTCCTTAGGAGAAATCATTGATGGTTTTCAGGTACTCTATCAGTATGCTGATGACACCTAGCTCTGTATCATCTAAACTGCCTGGTGATGCTGCAAAGGTCCCAAACCAGCACCTTATTGCTATGGTTAAACAGCTAAGGGTGAACAAGTTGAAACTGAATCCTGGTAAGGCAAGCTAATACTGGTTGGGAAGTGAGATTTTGAAAGAAACTGTGGTTCCCACTTTTGATGGGGTCCAGCTGACACTCACTGACTCAGTTAACAGCCTAGGAGTTACCCTGAATCCAGCCTTATTGCTGAAGAAGAAAGATAATGCAGATGCAAAAATGCATTATTTCATCTTCATTATCGGTCCCAGCCGATTTGGGCACATGGACCCATGCTACATCTGTCCCAAGGCTAGACCACTGTATCGCACTCTACATGTGTCTGCCTTTAATGTCAACCTGGAATGTCTAGTTGGTATTGAACACTGCAGTCTGGTTACTATTGGGCACTAGGCAGAGCTTGCATGTCACCCCATTCTGCAGGCATTCTATTGGTTACCAATCAGTTAACCTAGTATCTTGAATTGAACCTGGTATCACCTACCAAGCCCTTAATGGCCCTGGACCCAACCTGCAGCACCACCTCTCCTACATCACCTCTCTCTCCACCACAACTGGTTTGTTCATCCAAACAAAGCCTTCTGAAGGTGCTAACCTTGCAAATGGGTAAGACTGGCAACTGCCCATTTATGTACATTCTATGTACATAGAATGGCCTGCCTAAGGGAGATCAGGGAGGGCTCCCAGTCTTCTGTTGTTCCAAAGAATGTGAGAAACAGAAATGTGCAAAACAGGATATATTTAGAAAGAAATTAGAACGATAATAGAATGGAACAATTCAGGAGTGTGCCTTTAAAGTGTAATAGGAATGCAGTCTACTTCAACAATTATCGTAGGCATTATTTTGCTTTTACTGCACTGTCCTCTGCGTTTGTAATTCCATCTTCTGCATTGCTTATAGTATACCTTACCTTAGTTGTTCACATCTTATATTCTAATAGTGAAGCCGGCCACATACTTAAATCCAGTGACTGTAGCTACTGCTGCAAACAGGCAAGACAGATCTTTCCACAAACCAGAAAAGGGGCCCAGGTTTGCAGAAAAATGTGAAATCTAAAAAAATATGCTTGGGGTTTAAAAAACCCCAAAAATGATAAAAAAGGAGTGCCTGTAGCTGTAAAAAAGGATTCCCTCAGTGGTTGTTGCTAAGCAACCACAACATTCTAGTTTCGGGGGGGGGGGGGCTTTCCAGGCCTATTTTGGCCTTTGAGGGCAAATTCTTGGAGCTATGGTTGCCAGCTCCAGGTTGGGAAATTCCTCAAGATTTTGTTGTGAAGTCTGAGGAGTGCAAGGTTTGGGAAACGGAGAGGTCTCAGCATGGTATAATGCCAGAGAGGCCACCCTGCAAACAAGCTATTTCTCTAGATCTCTGTCATCTGGCATTCAGTTGTAATTCTAAGGGATCTCCTTAGAGATCCCTAGGCCTGCTACCACCCTCTTAGTGACTTGTTACCACCTGACTTGCATGATTTAACTATGCCTGGCTGCTTGCAATGGTTCAACAGCAGCTACCCTATGAAGGCCAGTGTGGTGTAGTGTTTAGTTTCAGAGTAGGGTCCGCAAGACCCAGGTTCACATCTCCATCTTGCCATGTAAGCGACTGGGTGATTTTGGACCACTCACATACTTTCAGCCTAATCTACCTCACAGGGGTGGTGTGCAGATAAAAAGGAGAGACTAATGTAAGCTGATTTGGTCCCCACTGTGGAGAAACAAAGTAGTTTTTTTTGGTAAGAGGCTACAGGGGGTAAGGAGACAAAAAGCTGAAGACAGAGGAGCAGATAAAGGTAGGTTGGCGGTTGGCTGGGAAGGAGATAGGATTGCCAACTCAAGGACAGGAATTACTGGAGATTTGAGGGGTGGAGGCTGGAGAGGGTGGGGTTTGAGGAGAGGAGAGACCTCTGACAGGTATAATGCCATAGACTCCAAGGGAATTAGCATTGCCAACCTCCAGGTGAGGGCTGGAGATCACCTGGAATTACAACTGATCTCCAGATGACAGAGATCAGTTCCCCTGGAGAAAATGGCTGCTTTGGAGGGTGAAGTCTATGGCATAACCTGCTGAGTTCACTTCCCTCCTCAAAACTCACACTCTACCCCCAAATCTCCAGGAATTTCACAACCTGGAGTTGGCAATACAACTGGTCTCTGTAGTTGGAAGATCTGTTGTGATTCCTGGAGAGCTGCTGCCACCACTGCTGCTGAGGGAGGGGGAGGAAACAGGTGGGAGGCCCGGAGAGTGATAGAATGGGGAGCAGAAAGAGAGAAGTGACAGGTATGGAGGTGGCAGGAAGGAGAAAGAATGTGAGAGAAGTAGGGGGAGAGGAAACAAAGATGTGGGGAATGGGATAGCTGCTCCTGCAAGTTTCTTGCGGGTCCCCACTTGTTATTTTCTAATTCTGTCATCCAAGTTCTGTTATCCTATTGCATTGTTCATTGATGGTACTATACTATTTGATTGCATCATTTTATCTTCTTAAATCTTGAGTCTCAGTGAGAAAGAAAGGCAATAAACAAAACAAACAAAGATCAACTGCTAAGCATCTTGTCCATGAAAAAGAGAGGCTTTCCAATGAGACCTTTATGGTTTTCTAATATACAAATTATTCCTCTGAAAAAAATACCTTAGTAATTCAACAAATTAAAGTCAATACTATTAAGTATAATCATTTTTCAATTCCCAGCAATTAACAAGTAAAGCAACTGGAGCTGATTTTGCAATAAGTGACCTACATGGTGTCACCCACTCTTTTTTTTTTCAGACCCTAGCTCAAAATCCACCTTTTTTTGAAGCTCTCAGCTGAACCTCTTGGTCCTTATCCCCAACTAAAATAAATTCTAAGTATCCTATTTACAGCTCTGATAACACTCAAAGACATAACAACAATGACTATTCACTTAGCTTCCTAACTACTATGTTCAAATGAAAATTGCATGTTATTTGGGCTGCAGCTCTAAGAAAACTTTCCAGGGTATAAGCCCCATTGAATAAAATAAAATGCACTTCTGACTCACCTGCTTAGGATCGCTCTGTTCTTGGGCAGATTTTCAGACCTATTAGAATTGGAGGCACAAAGTCATGTGCAAAACAGAACTGACAACATCCAAAAATTTCCACATAGGAGCAGTAATAGAGATAATTGCATCATCACCCACAAAATACAAAAATTTAGGTATTAGAAAACTTATTTGTAACCTTGAAGGTAATCCCAGAAATATCTGCAATAAAAGAACATCTTTATAATAAAAATCAAGGCCATTTAACTGTATATTTAACTTTAATTTGACAAGATAACTTTAAATAAAATTTAGAGGCATTTTAAATAACCTTCAATAAATCTCTTCAGGCACTATGTCAAACTCCAAGATCAAATCATCATGGATTACAATTCCCTCTTGTTCCAGAGACCTGTCCAGAATAAGGTGCACTCTGACCTACCAGTAGATCAGTTAGCTACAATGGCAAAGTGTTGGGTTTTGCAAGTGTCATGTTTCATTTATGAAAGAGTTAAACTGTCGCTTATGTATGTTAATATTAGCTAGTTAGCTTAGAACCAATTAGCAGTCATGTAGAACTTTCCCGCCAGAGAAGATGAGGTATTATTCCTAATGATGCTGTCTTAAGAAATACCATTGGCTGATCAATATACTGGGAGTATGGTACATGCTGTTTGTCATATATACCAAGAGGAAAGGCTTTGAGAGAAACCTCTCTCTCTCTTAATCTCACGACCACACCAGTTTGAGCAAACAAACAAGATGGAGTCAGACTTAGAAGGCTAGTTAGGAGAAGAAGAAGAGAAGAGATTGGATGTATACCCCACCCTTCACTTGGGTTTATAAACTCCTTTCCCTTCCCCTCCCCACAACAGAGCAGTTTATAAACTCCTTTCCCTTCCCCTCCCCACAACAGACACCCTATGAGGTAGGTGAGGCTGAGAGAGCTCTGACAGAAACTGCTCTTTCAAGAACAGCTCTGACAGAACTATGGCTTGCCCAAGGTCATCCAGCAGGTACAAGTGGAGGAGTGGGGAATCAAATCCGGTTCTCGCCAGATTAGAGTCCAACCACTTAACCATTACACCAGACTGGCCCTCAAGTTAGGATGTTATTTGTCTTCCATGTAACCCTTCCCTTATTTCCTAGTAACATTTTCTTATGAGCTAAATACACACATGTCTGCTTTGCTTTCATTCCGCTGGGCTCATTAGCTCTGCTAATAATCCAACATTTAGAGACCTAATAAAACACGTTTGCACTTTAGACATTTACTGAACAGCAGATGTCCACTTGCACAGTACACATTCTGTGTATAAGGAATGTAGATCTGAACACATGAATCTACCTTCTACCAAGCCAGACTTGATCTATCTAGCTCACTAATGCCTAGTCTAACTGGCAACAACTCTCAGGATCATCATTTGGCAATTCTTTTGATTTAATGCCCATTTCATAATAGGAGGTAGAAATTTGACAGGAATATGCTGGCCACACACAATTAATACCATCCTAATGCTATGATAACTGGAGAAGCCAGACCTTCTGAATACATCTGTTTTACAAATTCTGAAGTACACTGGTATACCACTGACTTGGTGGGGAGAAACTGAACTACAGCAAAGAAGGAAGCACGCTGTGTTTGTCACTAATCTCAGGGAATGGAGTCTGTTGTCTTTTAAGGCTCCTGCAGATTTCTACTACTCAGAGGTCTGTTCAGTCACTCCTTGTTGGAAGGGTTGTATCTTTCTTGCTGCTGCAGGAAGGAGAGAGAATAGACACAGAAGGTCGAACTGCCTCCCTTACTTCAGACAGTAAAAAACAGTGTATGTCCACATCCTGGCAGTTGTCAATACATCAACTATCATAAATCTTGTTACTTCTTTATGTAATACACTTTAATATTTGCACACCCTAGTGACAAAATCCATGAAATCAAATGTAGGTTTTGGTTCCTCTGGTTATTTTCTTTTTCTGACCATGGTCAAGATCTTTCAGTTATAGTTTTAAGCCAGCAGTCACGTTAGTCAGTAATGGCAGACTAGATTACTGAAATCTGCTCTATGTAGGACTGCTGTTGAAGGCAGTCCAGAAGCTACGGTTTGTACAGAATGCTGCAGCCAGAATGTTGACTGGAGTCGGTCATAGGGACCATATCACTCCAGTTTAGCTCCATCTACACTGGCTCCTAGTTTATTTCTGGGCCTAGTTCAAGGTGTTGGTGTTGACCTTTAAAGCCTGATATGGCTTAAGGCCAGCATACCTTAAGGACTGCCTTTTAAAATATGAATCTACTTGTCCACTTGAGTCATCTTCAGAAGCCCTCTTTAGGATGCCCCGCCATCTGAGGCTAGACAGGTGGCAATTCAAGAAAGGGCCTTCTCGGTCATGGTTAGGGTTGCCAAGCCTTACCTTTTTAATGGCGGGGGACTCCTATCCCCGGTCCGGGAGTTATGCATGCGCGCGCACCTGGAAGTGACGTCATCACTCTGGGCACGTTGCCAGGGTGACGCTCTGGCAACTGCCCCCAAACTCTATGGTACCATAGAGTTTGGGGGTGATTGCTAGAGCGTCACCCTGGCAATGTGCCCAGTGTCATCACGCTGGGGCAGTCGGCCCAATCAGGCCAGTTCGGGGGTGGGGTTCCCCCTGCCGGCCGAATCCAGGCCGGCGGAGTGGGGACCCCTTTAGCAGGGGATTCCCCGCCCCCCGAGTGGACTTGGCAGCCCTAGTCGTGGTGCCAAAACTTTGGAACTCTGTCCCCAGGGAGATTAGTCTGTCTGTCTTTATTGTTGTCTTCTGCCAGAGGGTGACGGCTTTTTTGTTTTGTTTGGCATACCCCCAATAACTGTTACTGGCATTCCTCCCTGGTTTTGGAATTATATGTGTTTATACATTTTTATTGAATATTTGTATATATACTTTATTTTAATTTTTTTAGTGTTGAAATGCTTTAAAGTTTTGTTGGTTGCTGCCTTGGGAACAGTATTTGGGTGGAAAAGTGACATAGAAATGTTTTAAATAACAGTAATAACAAACAACAGCAAAACAAAATCTGAATCCAATAGCACCTTTGAGACCAACAAAATTTTTCAGGGTAAAAGCTCATGAGTGAGCTTTGATTTGCTTACAACAAACCTTTATTGGCATTATACATTAAGAAGAATACAAGGTATATAAAGTAGTCAATACAGTTAACATAAATTTCGCTTTTTTTAACAAAAAAAGTTGCCACTATTCCAAGTTACAGCGTTTTTTGAGGAAAGAAGAAAAAGAGACTTATAATTATCAGATTGGCCTATTAAATCCTCTAACAATTGCTCTAAATACTTAGCACGAATGTCAGCATAATAATCACAGTACAGAAGAACATGCTAAATACTTTCTACTTCCTTTCTTCCACAATCACATAGCCTCTGTGTGTAAGGAATCTTGGAAAATCTCCCTTGGAGTACTGCAGAGGGCAACACATTAAAATGAGCTAGCATATAAACTCTGCGAGTACATGGATCATTGAGGGAGAAAAAATATGATGCTATCATCCCCACGGGAGATCCCCTAATCTCGGGGGGCGGGGGGACATCTACCAGAGACATGGCTACGTTGTTCTTGCAACTCAGTATCCAAGAGTCTTTGTTTAAGTAAGACATGAGCTTTGATTCACAAAAGCTTATAGCTTGGAAATTTTTGTTGGTATTTAAGGTGCTATTGGTCTCCACTTATAAATAGTTCCACTTTCCCTCAAAGTGTGTAGATTCTATAATAGCCAATTTTTTTCTTCCTGGGGTTGTATTGTTGAGTGATGACACTTTTGTTCACATTTGTGCATGTCCTCTCTTTCTCTATAACTTTTACACAGGACAATAACATATGGCATCTTGCAATTATATGATTTAGTGAATGAACTGAACAGCACAGACAGAATGATTGGAAGAAGATGACTTCTGTATCTGTAATTGGCTACAGTAGGAAGTGAAAGGTGGAATAAGCATTAGGAAATTATAGGAATTTGGAATTTAAAATTTGTTGCTGAAGTTAGACTTCAAAATAATTGTGTTACAGCATGTGGACACATCTATCAACATTTAGATACTATGTTATGCTTTTCGATGTACAGGTCAAAACACTGTATGCAAAGAGCTTTTTCTTCCAAATACCTGATCAAAAGTTTATACCAAAATTAATATCTTATTTACCTGTTTTATAATATTATCCTCTGGACTGACATGGACTGTGCTGGTAAAAGCAGCTGTTACGAAGAGAGACATCATATAACTGGTCAGATGGTTGTGACAGACATTTCAATTGGTGTAAATATATGCAGATATCTACTGCCAAGATTTCATCACCAAGTCTTTTATTCATTCAGTATTGCTCTGATTACCTGAAGAGTGGCAGATTTAAGCCATCAATTATGCAGAGAGCCAGTGCTGTTTAACGGTTAGGCAAAGAAGACCCAAGTTCAGATCTCCACTCAGACATGGAAGATCACTCACAGGCCCATCCTAAAAGCTCAAGCTTGAAAGGGCTTAAGATGGCGACTAAGTACCACAACAGCATAGACTTGGTAGTGTTGAGCATGTTGTAGGTAATTACATATTTTTACAAAACTCTATCATTTCCCCATTAGTTGTCTTTTTTCTAAACTAATTAATGCCAACCAAGTCTGCAGTTAATCACATCCCTCCCCAGAAACCAGTCATAACTCTGTATGGCAGTCAATCACAGCCCCCCCCCCCCCGGAACTAAGACATTCAGCATAGGGGTATTCTGGCCAATGACGCACACTTAGAGCAGAATCTTTCACAAAGGTGATAGCAAATGTACTCTAAGTGCCCTCAGCACAAGCAACCCACAGAAAAAACAAAGCCTGCACCATCCCACAGCTAACAGCAGCCTTGCTCATATCCATGGCAAGTACAGCAGCCCATAATATTGATCATTAAAGGGGAGAGGATAGCCGTCACCCAATAAATGAGACAAATGCACCCAGCACAGATAAGTCAAGAAAGGGAAGGAGAGAGCCTGCATCAAACAAGGGGAGCTGCCCTAGTTCTCATGGACCCAACATGCCTAGACAGTGCAGTTGTCAGCCTGAGATCAGTGAGTAGGGTTGCCAGTCCCCAGGTCCCAGCGAGGGAATCCCAATTTTGGGGGCTTCTCCCCACCATGGACCAGCTGGCCATTGGGAGAAAACCCAACCCTAAACAGGGATGTCACCACATGATGTCATTGCTTTAGGGACATTGCATGGGGATGCTCTGGCAAACTCTATGGTTTAAAGGGTGAGAAACCATAGATTTTCGCTCAAATACCATAGTGTCCCCACATGACATCCCCCAAATTCCCCCATGATAGCAGAGATAAGACCTGTCAACCCAATCAGTGAGTCACCCCCCACACATATTATGGTGCCCTCATGGCATGTATCAGGGTACCAGGCCAGGAACAGGCAGTGCAACTGGTTGCCCATGTTTCAGAACCCAGCCGTGCTGAGGTCTGTCACTGCAACTCCCCATTGCACAGGAACTGTTGGCCCAGTCAGTTGGCAAACCCATGGTGGAAGCTGTCACTGAAATGTCTTTTAAAAATCTGCACAGTCAAATCTGAAGCCCTGCTGAGCAAGAGCACCACCTGGCCCCACCCACTTTATAAAAACAATTGCTGGGTGCCAGAAAAGGTGTTGGAGGGTGCTCTGGAACCCACGGGTGCCACACTGGGCCCCCCGGCTATAGGTTATCTTTTTTTTTCATGCTACACCTCTTGAGTGAGTAAAACCAGCATTTCATTCATTCCAAAAGAAAACTATTTTATAGCTTTGTTTCAGTGTTCCTCCAAATTTCCCATTTTTTCCTTGAGAAAAATTTGGGGAAAAGTCATTAGAGCTTTTGGAAGGATGAATGGACTACAAATACATTTGGTGTAGGCACATTAGACTAAATTGTGACAAACCTTTGTCATGCTTTCTTTTGGATTCTTAGTACATAATCTGTGATTAACCACTGTTATTGCTTATTCCAGGAAGACCTGGATCATGGGGTATGATTAAGGACATGTGTTTGAAAGCAACCTAAAGGGTTCTGGACAGAAACACTTAAACTCACAAGCACAGTACCTGTAGTCCCTGACCTCTATGTAGCCATACATTCAGGCATCTGGTAGGAGGCAACTAACAGACCAGTTTCTTGTGCTGGACTCCTGCGTGTCCTTGTGATGGAGCAGCTTTAACTTGCAGGGTGCAATATAAATATTAACATAAAATACATTAGAGGATGGATCCCAAACCTGAAGTCAGTTAATCTCCTGATTTTTATAGACAATTCAGCCAGTCACTCAATCTTCCACAGAATTTAACAGCAGACTCTTAACTTGCATTCTGCAAATCAGAATACTTACAGATAGGGAGATACTGCCACCTTCACTTATATTTTGGTTTAAAGACTTTCAGGAAGGCATTTACAATAGCCTGTAACATAGACATGTTGTACATGTCCGCCATTTGGCTCCAGCATCACCATGTTTAAAAGGTAGTACTACACATTTCCAAAGAGCAATAACATAATAAAATGGCCAAATAAATACAGTTATAATTAATTCCACAGTGGCATATTCAAAAGGAAAACTTGAGTGAAAAAGTATATTTAACATAGATCCAATTGTTGCATAAATCTATGTATCTTGATGCAGAGTATATTTAAGAAGAGTTTCAAAACAATATACTATTTTACTATTTTAACTTTTTTGTTGAGATTTATTTTCAGCTAATATGACCGCGCAGGGGGGGAATAATCTCACTGAATTAGATCTGCAAGCTTCCATAATAGAGAAGAATAAACTTAATGAAATAGCTAGTATGCTATTATATATACATTACACCATTACATGACCCTTTCCCTTATCCTTGACCAACAATTTACCATCCAGAATGCAAAACACTCTTCATATGAATTATCAGAAAGTCTCAGGTTTTTCTCTTTAAGTAGCCGCCATCAGTTACAAAGCCATTGTCTGAGTTTGATTCCAAAGACAGAAGCTCTTCCTTTTTATAAATACATATAATTTGTATATTAGCTAATCAAAAACTTCCTCCAAAAGACATTCCCATTAATATGATGAATCTGAATGTAAAAACGTTACTGAAATTAATGACATCAAAATTAGTTAAACTAGGAGCCTGTGAGGAATGACAGAGAAGAGGAACAATCTGCACCCCTCCCTCTCCCTCTCCAGGAGTCTCTAAATTCTCAGGGATAGGATACTGATTTATAGTCTTATCCTTTTCCTTTGAACTGGCCCCGCTGCTTTCAACATTTTGCCCCCCAGCATATTTAATCCCCCATAAGGCTGTTTTTGAGATTTTTTTTAATGCGGAAGTTCTCCAAGAAGAAACCCTTAACTTAGGTCGCCTGGTTTTATTGCATTTGTTTTTTTACATATACCTTTATTGGCATAAATCAGGTTACAGAAAGAGGCATAAACGGAAAGAAAGGTAACAAAGAAAAATAAGTTAATCATATGCGTTGTGCAAACGATCCTTAATTACCAAACTTAAAAATAGAGCAACCTTTTCAGTTAATTCAGGTGACAGGTCATTCAGGAGACAGCGCACCTTCAAAACATCTGGGCAACCTATCATATTAGATAGAATTGGGTCTAAAAGAATAAAACGTATATCGTCATACCAGGGACAGTATAGGACGATATGAAGAACTGAATCGACCTGATTTAGACTACATGCACAGAGTCTTGCTGAGTATGGAACCCCTTTATATCTACCATGAGTGACAGCAGATGGAATGGCGTTACATCTAGCAAGTGCAAATGCTTGGCGCAGGTGAGGGGCATCGAGGGCCGATAAGTAAGAAGGCTGATGGCCAGTATGTGGGAGAATTCCAAAGTTCAGGGGGGAGCAGGATTTGTTTGCATCACTAGCTAGTTTCTGCATTTCATTGTCCAGGATTCTGCATCTAATTAGCTGATATGCATTTGTAAGAGGTAGCATATACAGAGAATCCATGGATATTCCCATTGTAATTATTTTCTTCTCTATGCAAGCAGTCCATTTGGACTTGATAGATTCAGACAACAATTGATATATATAGCTCCCACAATCAGCAGTATAGTGCAAACGTAGTCAGTATTTAATTGATATTAATCAAGCCCTTGTTTCTAACATGTTAAGGCCTGCCTCTAAACAAAGAGCTGCGTATGGAACACAGCATGGCAGACCCATGATTTTTCTTACAAATTTGGATTGCACTCTTTCAATTCCGGTCTCAAAGGTGCTTATCCATGTTGGAATACCATATAGTATCTGTGGGATCACTTTAGCCTTAAACACTTTTAAGGCAGCTGGCACAAACTGGTTGCCCCTATTAAAGAAGAAATGTGAGATGGCTGCTGCATTAATGCTAGCTAGGTTAATCATAGATTTGCGATGGTGTAACCAGGACATATTGTAACTGAAATAGAGACCTAAGTATTTGAAATGCTTGACCTGCTCTATTTCTTTCCTGTCAAATGTCCACTTTTGGATTTTGCAGGACTTAGCAAAAACTAATATTTTATATTTCTCATAATTAAGGAGTAGTTTATTCTCAAGGAAATATCTAAAGCATCTGTTCAGCAGACGCCTAAGCCCCACCCTTGTGCACGAGAGTAGTACAGTATCATCAGCATATAGCAGGATGGGTATTCAAAGGGAGCCCAGTTTAGGAGAGTGGAAATCTTCTTCCACTAAGATGGGAGCCAAATCATTGAGAATTAAGTTAAATAGAAAAGGGGCAAGTATGCATCCCTGTTTAACTCCTTTATTAAAGGGAATTTTTGGTGTTAATTCCCCTTCAGATGAACATTTGATTTGGCAGGTGGTGGAAGTATGTAGCATTATTAGTTTTAGGAGTCTCTTATCAATGTCGGATTGATACAGTTTAGTCCATAGTAACTCTCTGTCAATAGAGTCAAAAGCACCTTTAAGGTCCAAGAAAGCTGTGTAGAGTTTGGAATTTCTAGATGTGGTATACTTATCAACTAGGTGTGCTAAGGTAATACAATGATCTATTGTAGATTTGCCCTTGCAGAACCCAAGTTGTTCGGGGCCTAAAATACTTTGCTGAGACATCCTAAAGTTAGTTTAGTTAACAGATACTTGGCGTACAATTTGCCTATGGTGGAGAGAAGGCTAATTGGCCTATAATTAGAAGGGTTTGTGTGATCACCCGTTTTATAGATTGGGACTACAATTGCATTCCGCCAAGCATCGGGGATAAGTCCCGTTTGATTAATCATGGTAAAGAGGGAAGCAAGAGGGGTAGCCCACCATTCTGGGTCAGTCTTTAAGAGCTCTGGGGGAATCAAATCAGACCCAGGGGCTTTCCCAGACTTCAGCTGATTGATTAATTCTGTCATTTCCTCAGGGGTCACGGGTGGCCAGTCTGGTAAATCCTCACCACATAGATCATACGAGTTATTCTTACAGTCGTGGTTCTGCTGAAACAGTGCAGAGAAATACTGTAACCATGCGTGAGATGAAATTGCAGATCTAGGCGAAGGTCCTGTACATAAAGAACCTGAAACTATGGCCCAAAACTTCTTTGATTGATTTAGAACAGTTGCTTGATATAGTTGTTCCCACTGGTTGTTAAAAAACTCAATCTTCTCTTTCAAGCTCTCCTGTAGCTGTTGTTTTACCTGGGAATACTTTGGAAGGAGGGCAGGATCATTAGAAGCTCGAAATTGGCTATAGATATTACGAAGTTGGGACTTTAGTGCTCTGCACTCTGCAGGATACCAAGATTTGGTGCCCCCACTACTCTTTTTTGTAGAATGATTGGAATTTGTACAAAGTGCCTGAGCGAAATGTGAAATCAAAGTGTTATAAACTGAAATCTTTAGAGTAGGTTCCATATTATCAATTAGAGAGGCTCTAAGGGCAAGAGTAGGTCCAAGTTTAAGTAAACGGGGGATAACCTGGGTGGAATGGTCGTTCCACTGGATTTTTAATAAGATTTCTGGCTCAGAGGTCAGAGGAGTAAATAGATAGGGAAGGTCGGCTAAAGAGCTAGTGTTGAGGGTTAAAATCAGGGGGAGGTGGTCGCTAGCAATATATTCTCCTACCTCGAAATTCTGGACATAAGGTTCCAGAGTGGGAGACACTAGAAAGTAATCAATTACACTACTCCCTTTTGAAGAAATAAATGTAAATTCATTGGCTTTAGAAAAGCAAGTAAGTCCATTCAGCCATAGTCTACTAAATTGGAAACAGAACTTGGTAAGATAAATACCGGCCAAGTTTATATGGCAATCTTTGGACAGCCTTTCTAGGGAGAGGAAAGGGGGGAGAGTATCATTTTGATTAAGTCCAAGAGCTCTGAGAAATACTGAAAGACCTTTTCCTACTTTCACGTTGAAGTCCCCAGCCAAAATAATTTCAGCTGAGGGAAATTTCCTTTCTAATATTTCCATAAGAGTGGATAACTGTTCCCAGTGTTGTAAAAGGGCATAACTATATAAGGAGGAGGGCACATATAGGTCCATGATGATCAAAATTGAACTTTCAAAAACAAGTTTAACAATATGCTCTGTAGAATTGTCAGATGGTAACATTGTGATATCACATTTTAGGGATAAGGAAACAAAAATAAATAACCCAACTTGTAAACAGCCTTTGGGAATTCACTCTATAGGCTGGAAGAGAGAATGAGTAAAACCCATCTAGGTAGATCATGTCATCAGCCCACGTTTCCTGGAGAAGTACAATATCAAAGCCTTTTATGTAATGGAGAAAGTCAACATCATTGGCTTTGCTCCTCCATCCTGTGATGTTCCAGGAAATGATTTTTATTGCAGAAGGAGGAGGAGCAGTTGTAAGTCAATTTGCTGGAGACAGTTGCTCCAAAGAATTGTTCATATCGTGGAATACACAGCCATTGGTTGGACCGGTGTGAGAGTCAGAAGTTGTTTGCTGTGGATTGTGTTGTTATTTTGATCCCCTCAGTTAAGAGGAAATCATTTGTCCCCAAGATGGGAGAATGTATCTCAACTTGAGTTGGAAGATGTAAATTCCTCTCAAGACTTTGTTGAGGATTCTTAGTGCTGTTCTCTGGAAGCGGCAGTGACATAAACAAGTGGCTGGTGCTGTTTGAGATGTTCCCTCGCAGGCAGGCAGTCATAGTTTCCAATCTGTCAACTACAGCTGCTTTCTCGGAAACAGGAAGACTGTTGAAGAGATTCTGTACTTCTTGGTCAAGTAGATCGATATCCATGTGTTGAGCCTCAGGAGATGATGGCAACTCCTGAGAGGCCGCATTGGAACAAGCTGGAGTGTTCCCTTTTGGGCCTATAGAGATGAGTGGTTCAATGATTGTGTTATGGAAAACTCTCATAGGAAAGATCTCTTTTGACTTTAGATAAGCTTTTTGCTTAAGAATTAAATTCGGTAGTTTGGAGCTGTTAAATGATATAAGGACTCTTTGAGCAGGAAAACGAATTGTTTAAAGAATCTGCTGATCTTATATTCACAGATCCTACTTGGCGTCCAAACATATCATACAGATGTTTCCTGGCCAGGGTAGATGTCTTTCAAGACAAAAAACTTCCTTTGAATTTATACACAGTCAAACATATGAGATGAGGTTGCCAAGACAGCTGCCAAGAACATTGTGATTTCTGCACAGGTTGTTGATTACAGGGTTCAGCTGAGCTTGGATCCATGGTGGCTGCATAGAAATGTGGGTTGGAATTAAGATGATTCAGGTCCAGGGACTGCAGGGAGGAAGGCTTAATGGGTGGAGATGCTTTACTTCTATTATCCTTGTCACCCACTAACCTGGATAGTGACTCAGCAATGTTCAGTATATTAAGATGCAAAGAGTTGAACCTTTTGCAAACAAAACTCATTGATTCAGCCACCAAAATAAGAAGGTCTGCAAAAGTCTCCATAGTCAAATTAGCTGTCTTAGGAGAAGTTGCAGAGACAAGGGCTTCACCTGTGTCAGGATTAATTGAGCCACTATCCTGTGCTTCCGGCGGTGTAGCAGAGGAGACACTTTCAAGGAGATTATCAGAATCATCGCTTAATGGAGAAAAGCGGTTGGAGATAGGTATTTGAAAAGCCTCTCCCGGTTCTGAGGTGGTTGATGAAAAAAAGTCCTCTATCCTTGTTTGTTTAGAATCAGGAGGTGTAAATTCCTCACCCTCCGTCTCCCTCCGTTTGTGAGATAACATTCTAGCTATTTCCTCACTCTGGGCCTTGGCTACTGCTGCTTCTAAGTGCTTTGATAGTATAGGCACACAGTCTGATTATCCAATTAAGCTAACAAGACTTAAGGAGCTCCAAGGTTAAAAAGAATGATAAAAAGAGTGATAAAATGAGCATATTTAAAAACTATTCATTCTAAAAAAAAATAGAATAAAATAGAGAGATAAAAGCACTTAACATCTTGGAGCAAAAGCCCGGCGTCTGTCCTCCTCCGAGTCTGCGCACCAACGGGCTACTGCATTTGTTACAATGGAGCCACTCACCTTATTAGGTTAGGGACATGTGAGGAATCATGGGAGAGAAGAACAATTTGGCAATTGAGTAATTAACACTAGTTTTATTCTTTGAAAACAGTTATTCTTTCATTTAAATTGAAACAACAAAAACTCTGGTTTGAACCTAAGATACTCAAAAAACAACATAACCTGTACAAAACTAATGAGACATTCTGCCCAAAAAGTGCAACTTGGATTTTTTTCCAAAGCGGTTTCAACACTTGCAGCATTGCATTTCTTCTAGAGTTCTGTTAGAGCTGATAAGCATTTTTTGGTTAAATTACCAAGTCACATTTTCCTGCATATATGGAGTATATAAAGACCCTTGCATTGTCTGGATATCCACACCCAGTTTACTATCAGATGTAGTGTTACTAGTATTAATATCTATTCCTTAGTCCCATGTCTTGCTGTCTAGTTTGAAGAGCACAGAAATCAGAGGGAAGAGAGAATATGGAAGCTTTTGTCTCTCAGCCCCTAATGAGGTAGGCTGATGTGGCCACTCCAAGGCATGCTAGGAGTCTCTTTCCCCTTCTCCCTGCATCTTTTATTCTTAGGTTTCTGTGTTGAAAGATGGCATCTCAATGATAAAGATCAGTTTTATGGTACCACTAGCCTTCAGGCTTAGCATTGCTTGCTTAGCGTTGTTTGCGGGTTTTAAACTGAAGTTGGCAGGTGTAAAAACAGAAGAGTTTTCCTGGATTTGCTATTCCTCCCAAGTGATTCTTCTTTCTTTTGTAGCATACAGGAGTCACTTGTTTTACAGTCAATTATAAACGTTCCTGTTTTCTCTGGCTTACGAATGCTCTTCACTTAAATTTTTGCTTGTTTTGTGTATTACCTAGGGATGCCTGACATGAAAGGTGTTTTATAAATGTATGTAGAGGCCAGATGTATTGCCAGATGTTGTAGAGAGAAAAAATGCTCTCCAACTAAACAACTCCTGTTTGTATTTAATTTTTTTTCTCACAGAGGCTTCGAGCCAAACGAGACATGGCGCCAGCAGACTAAAGTGCAGAATCTGGCCTGTTGTCAAGCCCCTACAAAGTGGCAGGGTGGGTGGGGGGCGCAATTTAAACTGCTACAAGGGCAGCCAGGAGAGGAGCCGAATCCTCTCTCCTTTGCGCTTTCACTCTAAAACTATATTTTATGCTGTTTTCCTCCATGTGAAGTACTGTTACCAAAAGTAGTCCCCAACAGGACTTTTTAAAGACTTTTTTAAAAAAGAACTTTATAGAGAAAAGTGTAGGGGTGTGGTTCCCCCCCCCCCCCAGTCAGCCACCCATCCTGTGCCTATGGCCACCTTGCCCTGTTGTGCCATGAGAGTACATGGAGGAATTTTGTTCAGTTGCTTCTCTATTTTTCTCCCAAAATGTGTAATTCCCAAAGGCAGCCATATCCTTTCATTTTCTAAAATGGAATTTGATGAAAGAGTAAAAAAATTGAGATAGTCAAATACGAAGTTCCCAAATTAAACGCACAAAGTCTTTTGTCTATCAAGTTCAGTACTAATTAGCTTGCCTGGCAGTGACTCTCTCTGGTCTGAGGTCCTTCCCCATCACCAGCTGTATGGCCCTCTAAGGGGAGAAGCCAGATATTGAATCTGGAACCATCTGCATGCAAAGCATGTACTCTACCACTGAGATACCACTTCCCCCCTGCAGCTTCTCCCTAAAAGAAGGTACTTCTCTCTTTATACATCTGATGCATTTTTAAAAAGTATATATACAACTAAAAAGTATATATGCAACTCAATTAGCATCTGTTTCTCAAAGACCTTATAATAAAGTGCACAGGAACAGGATTCTGATTGGAACTCTGTGTCCAGAGATTTGAGTGACAGGTAGGGAAAGGACTTGCTGTCCACACTCTCAGCTGCTGTCTATGCCTGATCCCTTCCAGTCATGTGCCTCCTCCTGTCCTCTATTTATTTATTTAAACCTTTATTAGTTGCCTTTCTACCTTGCAGGAACTCAAGGTGGCTTATAATACAAAAAGCAACAAAACACAATAAAATACACAAAAACACCAAGTTAAAATCAACAGTTGAAAACTGCCAGTAGGCAGAAGAACTTAAACTAATCAAAAACTGACATAAATAAAACTGTCTTTAGCTGCCTCCTTAAGGTTGAGAGTGAGGGAACTAGGTGTACCTCCATGGGAGCTTGTTCCACAATCTTGGAGCTGCCACTGAAAACTCTACTCGTGACTTCTGAAGCTTACTGTGTTATTGTTGCTCCATTCTTCCAACCACCCCAGAAATCATACTATGTGTCTATGTACAGAATGCTTTTGGTGTAGGGTTGCCAAGTCCAGGTTGGAAAATACCTGGAGACTTTGGGGGTGGAGCCAGGAGAAGGTGGAGTTTAGGGAGGTGAGGGGCCTCAGCATAGTACAATGCCATAGAGTCCACCCTCCAAAGCAGCCATTTTCTCCAGGGAAGCTGATTTCTTCCAGCTGGAGATCAGTTGTAAAAGCGGGAGATCCCCAGGCCCCACCTGGAGGCTGGCAACCCTATTTCAGTGGTGATGCTATGGGGAAGATGGCAGCAATAACAACAGCCTACAGCCCAGCAGTCCCTTTCTTTTCCCCTGGAATCCCTCAGGACTTTACTGTGTTGCTCAGATCACCAAGTAATTTGTAGAGCTGGCTAGGGAAGAAATAAACTTGACTCAAGAGTTAGAATTTTATGTGCTAATATGTTTGCACTTTATTGTGACTGCCAATTACACCAGTCGTTCATACAACAGTAGGACCTAAGTATATACAACTATGTGTAAAGTTATTACCAATATAAACAATATGTTTCATTTCTTTAAATTAATATTTTTCCAGGTTATTCCTGTAGTCACTTGGCTAGTAAGCATTTTTGGTTAATGAGCCCACTTCTCTGAATACAGAAAATCAGAATAGCTGTTTTAATGAAGATGTAGGGGGAAATGAAAAATCCATTCAAACTATCTTTACAAAATTTAATCTGAAGTCAAGGAAACAAAATCTCATTCTTATTTATTAATATTTATGAAAACTGAAGAGTACTGGACTCGGGAGACCAGGAATGGTGAAATCATGAAGCCTTTATTGAGTGATTCAGCATATCCAGTAGATGGTCAGATCAAGCATGCTTACAGGGCTCCAGGGCCCCCATTATATGCTGGCCGGAGCCACACCTCCGGCCACACCCAAAAGACCTGATAGGGGCTTAACATATGCACATGTTTGTCATAGGTTCCCTGGAGAAGCCTTTGACCACATTGGCTCCCCAGGGAGAACCTAGGTCCCACATTGGTGGACGCTTAGAATCCGGACGTCTATTGTTCCTCCAGATTCAAGCTCCCCTCTCTGCCTGACCATGTGCTCTGGCCATGTGGCGGGCACCATCACCTGGGAGCACATGGCAGGCTGATTGCTATACAGAACATACTACATTACAAAAACATTTGTATCCCACCTTTCTTTTCACAGCTCAAAGCAACTTAAAACTCATTTCATTAAAACCATAAACATAAACCATTTGTTAATAAAACACTGATTAAAATCCCATGTGTCACTCAAGACCCACCAAGTTCTTTTGCAAGCAGCACAGCCCTGCAGTGCTTTCTAAAAAGCTCCCTTTTTATCTCCTCTGGAAGCCTGTTCCATAAAATGGGACCCATTTCTGGAAAGGAATGGGGTCTAGTAGATGCCAGGCAAGCAATCCTAGGTGGGTGGGCCATCTGGGAAGTAAATGACCTGCAAACTGGAATTGGTGTATGGGTTTGAGAACATATGAAGAAAGAGAGAGGGTGCTTCAGATATGGGAGGTCCAAAGCTGTGAAGCTATGTTACACATTTTTATAAGTATTCAGTTCTGCCCTTTGTCAGAAAACAGCCCCGTCTTCTCTCCCTTAGCTTCTGCATTTAAAATCTAAGTTAGGCAAACTCGTGTAATTACGTGATTTCAAAAGATTACCTATGTATCAGTACTTATGGGGCTGATCTTTAATAATGCACTAACCAACACTAGAAAGCTATATGATACAGAATAAGGACTGAGAGGTGATTTGATTGATGAATGATACTAGCATTTTCACTCATTTTACAGGGAAAAGGAGATTACAGGTCATCCAATAAAACATTTGCTATACCAACTCAGACAGTGGTACACTTACTAAATACTGACATGCAGTCCAAGTTAATAACTGAAATTACCTTAGTGCTGGTACTTCTTCCATAGCACTCTACTGATATTTCAAGATTCCTAGACCATGTTGGCAATCCTCTTAATGCAGTTCCTTCCCATGCCATCTTCACTCTACCAGTGTGCTTTTTCTGGATAAAGGGTTCCAAAATCTTTAACTTGGGGCAGGTTGAGAAGTTCAGTATATGTGATTACGTGCTATGTATCTGTTGCAATCCTGAACACACTTCCCTGGGAGTATGCCCCACTAAAAACAATGGGACTTAATTCCAAATATACCTGCTTTGGATTGCTCAGCCACAGGCATCTGGTTTAATCATAATCCTCTATGGACTGGAATGTATGGGTGCTTTCTTCCCTTTTGTTTGGCTTATTAAAGTTGTGCTGTAATGCTTGTTTTCAGTCTCTTGGTGCTTGTTTGGTGCAGTTTGCTTCAACATATTTGAAGATACAGCCAACAACACGAAAGTGACACCTAGTGATAGCAGATTAGTATTAGCTCTCCTAAGAGTTAAAAGATAGCCACTGAACAAAGAGAAAACTCAAAAGCATACCGACAGAAAAAAGACTAATCTCTCACTGTTACAATGTCTAGTGGCACCTCCATACAAAAGTAAAGTGGTTTTGCCCTCCAGCTTTCAATGCAAAATATATACAGTTTTAATCATAGCGATGTTGAGGCTCAGAGGGATCCCACTCTGAGTCTGCAGGGGCTCATAAACTATAGTTTTCCATTTTTACTAAAAGTTCATTTTCCAGATCTGTGCTCCCTCTTGCTATGCTTTAAAGTAGCCTTCATTTGTTACCTGCACTAAGGAAAAACACACCTCTTTGGTTTTTGGGGCTTGGCTGAGCTTTCTGTAAACAAACAAACAACCACAGGCAAAGCACAAAAGGTTCAACTATGCAATAGGATTTTTAGAAAACTAAGTACTGTAACTGTGTCAGGAGACAATACAGAGAAGAGGAACATGCCAAAGTGGATCTTTATATGTTTATGCTACAAAACCCCCAAGAGATCTTACCTCAGGATTGGGCACTCAGTTCCAACCCTGACTTGAAGCAAAATCTTGATCTGTTTTATTGTGCTGTTCCTAACCCACTTTTTTTTTTTGGCAGCTCAGTCATTACTGCTTAATTGATAAAATGACAAGTACAACGCCTTTTTATACAGGAGCCCTTTCCACTAACCCCCCTATGTTAGGGTCTGACTGTGATTTCTTAGCGGAAGATTAGTTGGATACTGAAGGTGAAATTAGTCATTAGTTTCTGAAAGAAGGGCTTATGTCCCTTTAAGAACTCTTAAGCAGGACAGTGTTTAGCAGGTGCAGTTTTGTCCCCCACCACTGCTACACTGCGATGGGAAAACTACACCAGTGCAACTTCCGTCTTCCTCAGAAAAAGCTGAAGAAAGCGGGTAAGTAAAGCTGAGAGGAAAAACGATTGCGGGAAGAGGAGGAGTACCCGGATTCTTTTCAAAAACCGTAGGAGGAAGCAGTTGTTCACCTCATCCACAGATAATATGACAAGAGGCAATCGGAAGGGGGGGGGGGGGAGAGAGGCTCTAGGGTATTTTTTTTTTCGTTTAAAAACTACTAGAAATAATTTACTGAGAGAAATTATATTCTTTCTCCAGTAGCGGTTTGTGCGCGGGGGGGGGGGGGGGGGTTGACTGAATGGCAAGGATGTTTGAGCGGCGAAGTACAAGTGTGTCTTCGATCCCAGGCAAACTATTAGGCAGCCCTCGTCTATCAATAACCTGGCACTTTTCCTCTCCCGCCCCAGAGCCATGACCATTACTAATCCCCACCATGCACTGCGCCCAGGGAGAAGCGGCAGCAGCAACAGCCGCTCCGCTCGCCCCATTTCTCCTCCGGAGGTCGAGGAGACTGCAGCAAGAAGAGGACTGACCCGGGACCACCAAGCCCCGCCCCCCTCCGAACCCGGCAACTCGCCCAGCGCCTGGCCCGAGGAGCGCTAACCCCACCCCCCGCCCATGATTAGCCAGAGCCCGGAGGATTCTTCGCTTCCTCCCCTTGTCATTGGGCGGGCCCTGCGGGGTCTGTCAGCTCCCCTCTTACCCTCTGATTGGAGAAGGCCGTGCGATGGGTTGGCCGTGCTGTCAGTCAGGGAAACGGGTCGGGGAGGGGAGCGGAGGGAGCGGAGGGAGGGAGGAAGGAAGGAGGGAGGGGAGCGAAGGAAACATCTGGCTGCCGCAGCCCGGGCCCGTCTGTGCCGCCGCCGCCGTGCGTGCTCTTGCGCTGCGTGCGCCGGGCTCCCCGCCCCCCTCCTGCTCTGCCGGCCGGGCTGCTCTGGGGCGCTGCCATGGGGGGCCGCTAAGACGGTGCAGGGGGGGCCACCTTGCTCCCGCCCTCCCCCTTCCCTCCCCCCTCCCGCTCTCGGTGCCCCTCTTGGCAGTCCCTCACTCACTCGCTGCCTCTGGGGCGGGGAGCGGGCGGGACGCCGGGCGGGGGGCACGGGGAGCCCGGAGGGGGGCAGCCGTGGCGGCTGGCGCAGGGAGGAGCGCGGCGGGGACTCGGGGGCCGCTCCAGAGTGTGAGTCCCGACCCTGCCCCTGGTGGGACTCTGAGGCAAAGGGGGGTGGGGTGGGGGCAAAGGGGGGTGGGGGGCTGGCGAAGCGGCGAGGAAGGAAGGAGAGCAGCAGGTTGTTGCGGGGAGGGGGGGTTAAACTGCTGCTGTCGGGCAAGGTGGCCGGGGGAGACGGGACTTTCCGTGGGGCGAGTAGAGAAGCAGGCGGTTCAAGTTCTCAGGGTGGCAGCCAGCGGGGGTGGGTATGTGTGGGTGGGTGGCAGGAGGCGGCTTGGAGGTGTTTTACAGGCACCCCGCGGAGCAGGTTGGGAGCCGGGGGGGGGGGGCAACAGGTAGGGGAGAGGTCGGAGGGGTTGGGGGAAGTGGGCCGGAGGCAGCAAGCAGCCTCTGCTTCTTCAAGTGACGAACATCAGGAAGCAGGGGGAAAGTCTGACGGGGGGTGAAAGTGGTGTCTGGGGCAGGTGCTTCATGGTCAGGCGGTCAGGGCCGTAAGGGATTGTGGGGGGGGGGGGAGCAGGTGTGTGAGAAGTTCTTCTCCAGGGTGGGGGAGCCGAGCAATAGGGGAGAGAGAAAGGACGGAGCAGGTTTCTAGAAACGGGGGACGGGAAGGACCAGCTTCTGACTTTACCAGTCTCCCATGGACCGAAGGAGAAAGAGGAGGGTTGTTTGTTTTGTTTTTGCTGGGGGGAGGGAGTTAGGCTCTGAGCTCAGGAGCAGATGAGGGAACAGGGAGGGGAGTCCTTTGTGTGGGATAGGAGCAGTGTGTGTTTTATTTTGCAGCTCAGAAGGTCGAGGGGAGGGGATGTGAAGAGCAATGCAGCTGTGGAGACAAGGGGGTGAGAGATGAGAAGGGTAAAGAGAGTGAGCTACCTTCCCAGCTGGGGTATTGTGTACAACTCTTCTAGTTACTTTCTTTTTGTTGTTGCTTTGGCTGCTGTGATCTGGACTGTGTCTGCATTTGGCTGCTTCCTCCTTTCCTGTCTGTGCTGCTGTTCTCCCCTTCTGTACATCTGACTTGCTGTGATCTCTGCACACTTCACAAAATGTCAGAGGGGTGGATTAAGTTATAGTTGGCTTAATCTTCAATTTAGTTTCTTCAAGAAGAGTGAAAGGAAAAATGTGTTAATCTGTCATAATGTTTGCATCTACTGTTCACTCTTTCGTTTTAAGTGTATTCTTTTAGAACAGTGGCTGCCAGGTTGGGCTTGGATTAGTTGGTGGACACTGCAGTAAAGAAGGGATGTATAGTTATGAGTAGACATCACTGAGAAGTTGGTTTGTTGAGCATCAAGCTAACTGATACAATACAAAAATCAAACTATTGACTTCCTCATTCTGCTGTCTTAGAACACCACATTTCATGTTAGCACATACCCCCATTTATTACTTAAGATTATTCCTTGTCAGGTAAAAAAAAGGCCAGAACATTCTTCTATATTCCTTTCAGAAACAGTTTTTAATATGCCTTGACAGCAAAAGCAGTAATAATTTCGTGCTAATATAGGTTGCAGCACTGTTTCTTCTGAAATTAATAACAAATCTAATGTCTTTAAGGTTTTGTACAACAAAAAATTGATTGCTATCTGAGCAACTCATATTTGACCAACATTATTAAATTTTAAGGAAGGGAAGTCAAATGAGAAAGATGAATAATTTCTTTAATTTCTTAATTTAATTTCCTGGAAAGAACATATTTTGCAAGTCTAAAGCCTACAGTGTAAGTTGAGTTTGCACTACCAACTTCTTAGATTAAGTGTTTGAAAGAACTAAGCTTCATCACTGCATACAAATTACTAAACATTAAGTTGTTTGAGGTTTTTTTAGAATAAGCAAAATGCTTGGGGAAAGTGTGATTGCGTTAATACCTGTACAGTTAAAATAATCTCTAAATCTGTAGATGGGGTGAACTGTGCATTAGTTAAACTTGCTAGTTTAAAAGATTACTTCTATCTAGTCTGAGTTGAATAAAAATGGATTAGTGTGGCTTGAGTAAGTTCTCAGTGTATAAAAAACTCAGCAAAGTTATGACAGAAGGGTTGCTATACTGTATATGCAGTGGAGCCCCATATGTTTAAGGATTTGTTGGGGTTTTTTACTTTTCTCTGTTAGAAAGTTTTGAAAAAAAGACTTTGAAGTATTTTGTTTATACTAACAGACAAGAAAAGTTCTCCTAAGAAAAAGCTGGTGGCAGGAGTGTAGAGGAGTAGCATATGGCATTAAAAGGAGCACAGCTGGAGGTAGCATTTCCATCTGAACATGATGTCAGAGCAGCTGACAGCCTGCCATCCCTCAGCCTTTTATTCTAACACACAGACAGGGAGTTAGTGTGTGTGCAGATCTGTGTGTAGGGAAGGTATCTCATTCCTCTCTAACATCATCTCCACTTTGCATCTGTCTCTCTCTTAGTCTGCTTTTTTTCCACTGAACTAACAGACCTGGAGCCAGCAAGACTCGGACAAAAGGACTTAATCAGGTTTATGTGTACTAAAGGTAGGAATAGCAGTAGGCAAGATACAGTGTGGTTTTTCTTTTGGTGTGTGTTTATTTAATTTGAGAATTAAAATCCCATTACTTGTTTAATGAGGTTTAGATAGAATAAGTGCAATTCATTGTAAAAGCGATGAGAGTTCTTATGGCAATTGAGGCTCAGCATATGTATTGGCTTGGGTTGTCTGTTCTTATGCCGTTCTGGGAGAAACAACTCTTTCAATTATATAGCCCTCTATTTTGTATTCTTAAGCACTGAAACAGCAATTCATAGTGTATTTGTGGTGTGGGGGGTAACAATGGCAGTACAGTTGATATGTATGTTCTAATAGCACTGCTTCCTAAAGATAACAGAAATAAGAGTATTTAAGAAAGATGCAAGATAGAAACTAGAATAGATATGGATGTCTTTTGCATAGTGACTTCTAGCTAAAGACTCAGCCACTGAGAACTATGAAAACCTGTTTTTGAAAAACAGAAATCATTTGTCTGTTAAACTTTAGACTCCCAACTCCACACTGAGAATAACTTGCATTCTCTTTTTTTCTTTCTCAGATGTATATTGAAGTTTATTTCAGTGCAACAATAATTGTTTGAAGGGAGGTTTTTGTATTCACGACTAATTTAGAACTTGTAGATTTGAGCTGCCTGAATTGGCCAGACAGCTGTAATCGCACTCCTCTATTCTTAATCTCTTTATCTGGGCAGCAGCTGCCATATGGCCACAGTCAGCTGGATCAGATGTTTATAAGCTTCCTTCTTCGTCCCTCTCTGTCCTTTCAGCCTCCTAATTTGATCACAGCTACCTTGTGAGCTGCCCTCCAATCTTTATTTTTAGCCCTCTTAAGGATTAGGATTGATGTTGGCTGTGGGGCACTTAAAGTGATTGTATTGTAAATCTTCTTGCTTTATTTTAGCAGAAGTATTTTATAGAATATACTTGGGACAGGAATCTTTCTGTCCCTTTCCAAAGATGGAACTGCTCTAGAACAACTTTGATTGTGTATGACAGAAATGAGGAAAATAATTAAGATCTAAGTAGAAACTTTGTACCTTTTCGTAAAACTTCCCTTCAAAAGAGAATGGTTATACATACCATTGTAACAGTAGTGCCCAGAAAATAAAAAGTAGTAAATCTTGCTTGAAGAAATATACTACCAGAAATATACTACCAGTCATTATAGTTAAATTCTCAACACAGGGATGACAACTGTCACGTTTGAATTTTAGTGTATTTTTTGAAGCTCTTGTATGTTAATCAGAATTATTTTGTCATAGAAAGTGAAAACGCCATCATTCATTTTCCACAAGTATTTTAGAAACCATTTTGATGATTTTTTTCTGTGAATGTTACGTCCCAAGTAGTTGCTTTTGCTTTCATATAGGAACATCTGTCACAACCTTAAATTTTGTGAATACTTTATTTCTTTCAAAATTTACTTATTGATTGTTAGAAGAACTGCTTCCTAATATAACTTTGGAACTTTGGGTGAGAAAATAATTGAACAGAATGAAGCAATGAAAAGTTAGCTAGTTTATCCGTATCATTTGTTGCATGCTACTAATATTGTTTATTTGTTTATCTTGGGATTTTTAAAAATGACTGTTCCTGTGTGGGCAGACATTGTTGAAGCATCAAGTGTAAAAATGTGTTCACTTAATGCTGTGATTTCTATTAGTGTTTTAATTAAATCTTTTTTACTTCTAGGTTATGAAGACAGCATGGAGTTTCCTGACCATAGTAGGCATTTGCTACAGTGTCTGAGAGAGCAGAGGCATCAGGGTTTTCTTTGTGACTGCACTGTTCTGGTAGGAGATGCCCAGTTCCGAGCACATAGAGCTGTATTGGCTTCATGCAGCATGTATTTCCACCTATTTTACAAGGACCAGCTGGACAAAAGAGACATTGTTCATTTGAACAGCGACATTGTTACAGCCCCAGCTTTCGCTCTCCTGCTTGAATTCATGTATGAAGGGAAACTCCAGTTCAAAGACTTACCCATTGAAGATGTGTTAGCAGCTGCCAGTTACCTCCACATGTATGACATTGTTAAAGTCTGCAAAAAGAAGCTAAAAGAAAAAGCCACCACAGAAGCAGACAGTACAAAAAAGGAAGAAGATGCCTCGAGTTGTTCGGACAAAGTGGAGAGCCTCTCTGATGGCAGTAGCCACATGGCGGGAGATATACCCAGTGATGAAGATGAAGGAGAAGATGAGAAACTGAGCATCCTGCCTAGCAAAAGGGACTTGGCATCTGAGCCTGGGAACATGTGGATGAGACTGCCCTCGGACTCAGCAGGCATTCCCCAGAGTGGCGGCGGCGAGGCAGAGACACACACAACAGCAGCTGGGAAAACAGTAGCCAGCCCCTGTAGCTCAACAGAGTCTTTGTCCCAGAGGTCTGTCACCTCCATGAGGGATTCAGCAGATGTTGACTGTGTCCTGGACTTGTCTGTCAAGTCCAGTCTTTCTGGAGTTGAGAATTTGAACAGTTCTTATTTTTCTTCACAGGACATAATTAGAAACAACCTGGTGCAGGTGAAGGTGGAGAAAGAGGCTTCCTGTGATGAGAGTGACGTTGGCACTAATGACTATGACATGGAACATAGCACTGTGAAAGAAAGTGTGAGCACTAATAACAGGGTACCATATGAGCCAGCCCATTTGGCTCCTATGAGGGAAGATTCTGTTTTGAGGGAGCTAGATAGGGAGGACAAAGCAAGTGATGATGAAATGATAACTCCAGAGAACGAAAGAGTTCAGGTGGAAGGGAATATGGACAGCAGTCTGCTCCCCTATGTCTCAAACATACTTAACCCTGCAGGCCAAATTTTTATGTGTCCCCTCTGCAACAAAGTTTTTCCTAGTCCCCACATTCTGCAGATTCACTTAAGTACGCACTTTCGAGAGCAGGACGGGATCCGCAGCAAGCCTGCTACTGATGTCAATGTCCCGACCTGCTCCTTGTGTGGTAAGACTTTTTCTTGCATGTACACTTTGAAGCGTCATGAGAGGACTCATTCAGGTGAAAAACCCTACACTTGCACCCAGTGTGGAAAGAGCTTCCAGTACTCCCACAATCTCAGCCGCCATGCTGTAGTTCACACACGGGAGAAGCCGCATGCTTGTAAGTGGTGTGAGCGCAGGTTCACACAGTCTGGAGACCTTTACAGACACATTCGGAAGTTTCACTGTGAGTTGGTGAACTCATTGTCTGTCAAAAGTGAAGCACTGAGCTTACCTACTGTCAGAGACTGGACATTAGAAGATAGCTCGCAAGAACTTTGGAAATAGAATTTTTATATATATTATATATATATATATAAATCTATATAGTTGTGGTACAGTCTAAAAGCAGTCTTGTTTCCTTGAGCTGAAAGTTTGGCCATTAGCTTGTTTTTTGCACTTTAAGGCGGCATGAACATTTCACTACTTTAGTGCTCTAGTGGTATGAACTATAGAAATGAGACTAATAAAAGTAAAAAAAAATTCCCCTTGTTTCTCCATCAAGTAAGTACTTCTTTTAAACAAAAACTACAAATGAACAAGTGTGATTATTAGGTTTTGTTTAACCTTACTGCATCATTTCAAACTCAATTTTAAAAGGACACATCTCCTCCAGTGTGTTACCAAATTGTTTACATTTTAAAAACTGCATGCATCTTTTCTAACTGTGGGAAACCTGAATGCTTTTAGACCCAAATGGTAAATTTCTGAAATGCTGGAGTATCTATTTTTAAATAAGCAGCTAAGATATTATTCTAACTTCTGTATTACAACAGTTCCCAATTAAAAAACAAACAAACACAGATTTTCAAAAATACACTGGAATTGCTGGACTGTGAGGTGTGCTTGGGATGAAAAAGGATGTTGCAGCTTCAGCAGTTGCGAACTGTGCATTTAAAAATGTGAATTACTGTTGTATACTGTAATTGATTAAATGGGCTGGGGGGGTGTCAAGGAAATTGACAAGTTGTGTTAACGCTCTCAGTTGAGTCTTGAAAAGTAAATATTAACGCTATGGAAATGCATGCGTTTCAGTATATTTTTGTCTTTGTTTGCATTGTATAACTTCAATGAGTGAGTTTTAAAACTTATTTAATTTTTGTAGGAAAAAAAACACCACTGGAAAAATTGGTGTTATGAAGAACATAAATGCACTGTCTTTTATTTTATATAATTTAAGTTAATTGCCCACTGTCTTTTAAGTTGAACAAAAGCTACATGTTGATTTAGCTATGTAAAGGAAGATAGTAATGTTTACAAACAGGCTTAGAGATTTGCATGTGCAGTGTACATTTATCAAAAAAACCCTGATTGCACAAAACCCATGCCAACTCCAACTTTAGGTGCATATATTACCCATATGAGCATTTTTAGAATTCCTGCTGCACAAATTAACAATAGGTCATTCATTTTTTTCGCCCCTTGAAAAGATTCTTTTGAGTAAAAAAGCCCCAGGCTGAAAGGACTAGAAAACCTTGATTGACATGGGGTGGAGTGCGGGAATGGTGGGAGAAAAGTTGGGGGATGGTTTGTGACCTGTGTATCCAAGTAGCAAAGACTGCAGCCTGATGTGTGGTTTTAATGATGAACACACAGGGCAAAAGCATTTTGCACAGTGTTTGTTTTCCTGTCTTGCACTTACAAATAAGGTCTATGGGAGTAGCATGGAAAATTGTTTTTTTTTTCCCCTTTCCGCTTTTGTTTCAAATTTGATCGCCTTAACTACTGTAAACATAGCCTATTTTTGTGCTTAAGAAACTGAATGGAAAACTCCATTGTGTATTGCTGGACTGTTTTGGAAATATTTTGGTCAAATGTATGTTAATTTGGCTGTAATGGCATTTTTTTTAACAAAGCTGTGAAAATGGCCTTGGAGCATTATTTTTTAGTTACTTGAATAGTTTATAGGTTTTAAAATCATTCTTTTTATTAATTTAGAAAAGACAATCAATGTCTGAGAAAAATGGACTACTTTTGAATTTTTTTGTGGTTGTGAGCGGTTGTTTTGGGGTTTTTTCCTTTTGCCCTTTAGTTTCTCATTATTTTTTGGTTCTAAAAATTAGACTGACATCTAGCTTTGACAATCATAGTATGTTTTATTTTCCTGAGAGGGAGGGGGAATAACTTATAATGCTGTTTAGTTTTGTACTATTGGTGTGTTGGTGAATTTTTAAACTGTGTGCTAACTGCAATAAATTATACATACTGAGAACTCAATTAGTTGTCTTCTCCCCTTTTTAACCACTGAAAGAATATTTTAGATAATATGCATATGTTCTGTTTTTGTCCAAAGTAATCTTGTTGACTATAGAATGGGCTTACTGTCTAAAATATTTGTTGTGTAGCTTTTTGTTGTAATTCTGCAGTTAAAAAAGTTACCATGATATTCCCAAAGTTTTAGAACACTGTTCAGCCTAATGCTCTGAAGGCATTATAATGCTCTGAACAGATTTGTCAAAACTGATTCATTTTAAATAGAAATTTGATGGGGGAGGGGGATCGCTTAATTTGAAAAATGGTTAGATAATGACTAAGACCCATTAAAGTAGAATTGTTACCAGAAATGACCCAAACCACTCTTCATCATGGAGTGTCAAACTGATGCATTTGTCTCACCCTGGCAGAACAGGTTGCTCTTTAAAAAATGCCTGGGGACACCTTTGAAACAGACAGAATTGCTTTACAGATGGTATAGTAGTCCAGAATATGCCCTGTATTACATGGTAAAATGGAGGTGTGATCCTATTCAATATTAAACTACTTTAGGAGCTTGGGCTAAGGTGCTCACAAAATATCAGCAAAAGAGACGCTCCACTGTCATTTGGACGCTCCACTGTCATTTGCAGTTTCCGTAAAGCTGAGTGCATTTCGTCGCATAGTATCATATTTCAAATAAATGGCTTGGTATTCTCAATATATGGCAAGAGAACTAAATTTTTAGAAGTATAACAATTAATTTTGAGTTTTATTTCAACTATGCCAAAGTCAGTGTATTTTAAATAATTACTGTGCATTTTATTATTGCTCATGATAAGTAAAACGGAAGTTATTGTTCTAAAAACAATATGTAATGAAATTTATAAAAAGCTTATTTGTTTGGAATGAAAAACTTTCCAAATGATTTTAAAGTGAAATGGTGGGGCAATGAGGGGACTTAGACAAGTAAGTATCTCCGAAGGAATTGAGTTCACTAGTGACCGTGACTCTAGGAATAGTAATGCTATGCTTACCCATTCTAGCGCTTCCTCCAATCAATGTTCTTAAAGTCTGTAAGAGGTGTCAATTAAAACAAATATCAAGTTCTGCAATATTTTATTGAATGGGCAGCGGCAGAATGTATGTACCTGTTACGTTTTCTAAGTGCTTGTTTCCATATACATTCTTTTTCCCCATGAGTATATGCTGGCACTTTACATTTTAAATTATTGTGATCCTGTAGATTATAATAACTTTAAACTTGTTGAACAAAACATTTATAGAGTATGGAAATAATAGTAACACACCTGAATGCGCACAAGAACCGGATTTCTCATCTTTGGGACTGAAGGTCAGCTGGACGAGGTTTTTTTTAGCACCAACTGAAAACCACATTGAACTTTGCAATGTTCTGATTCGATAAAGTTCGAATATAGTAGGTATTTACCTTTGAAACAGTCTTGATTTTAAGAATGTGAAAGATTATTAACATTGGAATTTAAAAATGGAACTTCATTCTTGCATGAATTAAAAGCAACAAGTGCATTCTTTTCCTAGTTATCATTAAAGTTTGTAATATATTTAATATGGAAAGAACTAGCTCAGTCATCTCTTGCATGTGTATGCACAGGCACACATACAATATTGTGTATTACACTTGTTCCATGATGCATGCAAGAATGAGGCTTGCTCTTTTAATAGATATAAATATGTATGGGGGAAGGGGGGGTCAAGAACGGATTCTATAGCCCTGCTAAACAATTATGCAAGAATTTCAATTTGAAAAGTGTGTATTATACAGTTGAAAATAAAACATGCTATTTGTTTTGCTGTTTGCTCTTCGTAGCAGCTGCATTTGTTCACCTGTTCAGGAAGTATGCTGAGGTTCACTTTTCCTGCTGAATTAAAATATTTGCTTTGCTGCTAAAGCAGTATTTGAAAAACCAAAGTCACATAACCAAAGGTATGAGCTTGACAATATGATCATGGATGTCTTGTGACTTTTCAGCATCCTCAGACCTAGTTTTGAACTGTCTCTTGAGTGAGGGGGTTTAAATTTTGGTACAGAATTCTGTTTTGAACATATTTTCATTTATGCTTCAAATGCTACTTCATGCTACAATATTGCCAGCATTCAGAAGATAACTGACTTTTCCTAAACATGATGAGTCTGCTACTTAAAATTTAAACTGACAAATTTAAAAACTGTTTCAAATGAATATTTTAAAATGAGCCCAACTATCAATGATGAGGCAGTTTTTTCAGTGCTGAAACAGGCTGGATCTATCCTGATCAGTGTAGAATTGTATTGTACCTACTTATCCAATTACAGTTACCAGTTTATATTAAAGATGTTCACAGAATTGCTACTATCAAAATGCTTTTTTAACTATTGAAAATATAAATATGGTGGGTTAGTATTCTTTAAGATTATAAAAAGGAAGTGGAGCTATAGCTGTATTATAAATTTTGCCTGTTTTAGCCATTTGACGTTTTGTATTGAATGCTAGCATTTGGATAATTTAGCACACTGAAGGTACAATTTTACTCTTACAAACTAAAGTAAAAGTTGAAAGGACTGTCCTCTTTCACTACACTACAACTACTATTCAAAAAAGCTGCATGTTTAAAGTCTGGATTTAGAAACTCCTTCCAATGTGATAAAACCCAACTAAACCTGTTAGGTGGTCCTAGTGATGACAGATTATGTTTCTAATTTTTATCCAGGTTTGAAAAAAAGTACTGCCTTTTCACTCTGTTAAGATCTTCAATACTAAAAGTACTATTTTGTTGACTGGAACTTCAATAAAAAATTAGACTTTGTTTTTAATATTGATTAAGTCAAGAGGTTGAGGCTTCTTAGCCCTGTAGAAGTGTGTCAGTGCTAATAGATTTTATTTTACTTCAGCCACTCTTAGACATCCTCTACTTCAGGTTTTAAATTAATAAAATAGTACTTTCATTCTATAAAGATTAATTCAAATTATGTAGTATCAATTTTGCTTTTATGGTTTATGACCGATCCTATTATCTACCATCTGTAGTATTTAAAATGTCACTTAGATTGGTAAATTGTCTCCAAAGTGAGTATACTGAGCATCCCAAAAACTCATGATGCCTCTTTTCTGTCCTGTTTCACTTTTTCTGTTCTGTTAAATTTCAATTAGGAGGTTCTTAAATATTTCATAATTTCTTGGAATGGCATAAAAATTGGGCCTGGTGTTTTCTCAAATGGAAAAGATTACAGAAAAGAAATTCTGTTTGCAGACTTTTCAGATCTACCCTGCACACTATTATACTGGTGGGGAGTGGGAAGAGATTCACAGCATAAACTTTGTAGATAAGATGCTCATAAACATCACGTAATATTTATAAGATTTCCAAAATGCCTTCATGTGGCAGGCAGATTGCTATGAATTCCTGTAGTGGTTGCTTTGACGTTCACATTGTTTCTGGAGTTAATCTGTTCTATAAGGATTTTTTTCATACGTACGACAAGTGCCAAAATATGGATTTAACACAAGACATCTTTAATCTTTACGGGCTAGAGCATGGAATCCATCTTTAAATTAGTAAAGCAATTTATACTGAGCAAATTACATGTGCATCATGACTTGAGGGAATCTGTCCCAAAATGAATTAATAGGCCATTCTACAATATTACAATGGTGACAGTTCAGCCTGAAAACTGGAAAACTAAATATATGAGAACATAATTTGGGGGGTTTCAGATCTAAGTCTCTAATCTAGATTTCAAAACATGTCCTTGAACATTCCTAAATGCAATTAACAATTCGTATTAAACATGTTTTTAACCTCATAATGTTTCCTATATGTTAATAATCTCTGATCACAAAATTAAGGTTTGGGTTTTTTTTACAAGTTGCTTAAATTCTTGTTCCTGTGCTTGCAGATTGCCTTTATGGAAATCTTAGACCTAGATAAAGTTACTGAAGTACAGGCTAGAGCTGTAATTCTGATATTACCATAGAGAGGAAAGGGCCACAATCTGCAAATTTTTTTCTGTGGAAGCTCCACTGTGAATAGGAGCTCACATGAGCACAGAAACTGAACTCATTCACTATAACAGGACTTTAATAGGAGAGCTGACCAGTGCTTCTAATCTTTATATTTTTAATTTGGTTTTATGGATGCAACATTTCCTGTCACTCTTAAATTCAGAATGATTAGAACACACGTGTACATGTTTACAGAAGTCTATAGAAGTTTTAAACCATTTTAAAAATTGTTTTCCCAAAATTGTTTTTCCAATAGAAGTTTAAATAACATTTTTAAGAATAGAGGCATTTTTCAACCAGGAAGAAATACGGATGTCCTCATGCTTTGAATAAATTTGTTAAATAACCATACCAGTTTCCATTACACTGTAACTTATGAATGTTAGTATGTAAGAACATAAGAAGAGCCTTGCTGGATCAGACCAATGGCCCATCTAGTCCAGCGTCCTGTCTCAATGGCCAACCAGTTCCTCTGAATGGCCAACAACAGAGCATAGAAGCCAAGGCCTTTCCCTGATGTTGCCTCCTGGCTCTGGGATTCAGAGGTTTAGTGCCTCTGAATGTGGAAGTTCCCCTCTGTCACCAAGGCTAGTAGCCACCGATAGACCTATCCTTCATGAATCTATCTAATCCCCTTTTAAAGCTGTTTATTCTTTTGTTGTTACTGTTAATGCTGAGAAGAAAAATACTGTATATCAAGAATACATCTTGTTAATCTTTACGGTGCTACTAGACTCTTGTTTTATTTTGTGTAATTCAGGGTATGTTCAGTGGCCTTATGAATATGCTATCATTTTAAGTATAGCGTACTTAGAAGTCACTACAGGGAAAAGAAACTCCTTTTTCATAACTACTACTGGTGTCTGGGGTGTTCCAATACACATGCACCCCACCACCACCCCAGTGGTGGCATCAGTGCAGTAAGTGATTGCTCACAGCTACAAAGTATGCTTTAAAATCGTTTAATGAGTTGGATCCAGACAACTTTTATTGCTTGTTCTCAGTCAATTCCCCGCCTTATTGACACTCCCATTCCACGTGGCTCTTGTCCAAGTGCTTCCCACTATTCCAAATACAGCTTTTTTGGGTGAGCAAAGGGAACCCCTTCCTCCCCTTTTCACCAGCAGAAAAACTGGTCGGATCCAAATGTGTTTCCTTGTAGTCGTTGATGTAACCTTTATAAACAAATACAATTAAAATCAATTAGTTTTAACCATGACTTTATTTTTGGAGTTGGGGATTTTTGAAGGCTCTCATGTATTTCTCAAATTATCTATTATCATGGAAATGGCCTTAGTGTAAAGTAATTCTGCATAGAATTGCATTACCATTGTTCTGAAACACCTTGCAGTTATGTAACCAACTTGTGGGAAAAAACGTGACTAATTCATCTGAATTCAGAGCAGTTTCCCCCCAGCATTTATTGGGGGGGGGGGGGAAGGAAGCCATGAGTATCTAAGGTATATAAGACCATAAAATTATAGAGAATATCCTTTCTCCAATTTCTATAAAAACCTGAGTTTGAGTCATTTATTCAGAGGAACGCATATTCAAATCTTTATGCTTACATATTACTCTGACCACCTCTTGGAGTTAACAGTGACAAGGCTATCACTGAGAGAGGTCATGCCTGGGCACTAACAACCCAGCTAAGTCCTAAATGTGTGTAACTAGAGCACACTGGCCCTTTTTAGAAAAGCTGCTTCCAGTAAGGATAACCAGAGGTGGTGGGCAAAGAGTGCTTAATCCTTACCAGCCTGCCACATTTCACTGTCCCACAACTTTTTGTTGTAGCATATGAAAGTGAAAAATGGGGGAAATAACTCAAATTGTGCCCCCTTCTAAAGTATGCCATCCTGTATCATCTACATAGCGGAAGGGGGTATGACTATTGTATCACATGAAGGTTACCACAAGTCTGGTAAATGACTGAATTGAGCCCTGTTATAAAACAGTCTGAGGTTAGATTTGCCACCTGCACCAATCTGGGATTAATCCTTTTGTTTTCCTCTGAAGAGACTGAACATTTTAAGTGGAAGTAGATTTCACAGTTAAATGTGCAATGCAAATCTGACAATACATTCTGTGGCGTGCCAGGTATGCAGCAGATTCAGTGCTGAATACTGAAGATCAGACTTTTGTACCTGACTTATCTTTAAATGGGGCCAGTAGCCTTTGATTTTTCATAGGCATAGATTAGGAATTCAACCAGATTAGAGACTGAGTAGTTCCAGTATGTGACAATTATATAATTAAGTTTCTCTGGGTGTATAGTAGATGTAGCCTGATTTTTTAGGCTTCTTATACAATTATTTGGGTCAGTTGGATCACATGAGCGCATTGCATGATCATTTACAATGTGTAAGAAGTGCAGGAGAAAGCATCCCCTTTTCTGTGTTTCAGACCATATGTGATTATTCCTCAGCACCAACCATATTTCTGGCCATGTTACTAGTTCCAGATACTGAATGGTTACTATAAATGAACAGACCTACAAACTGGATATGTTTGCCAAAGGCACGAATTGCATTGGTTAATCAAAGGGGTGTCTGTCCTGCTAATATTGCTATAATTGTGAGCTATTTTTAAAACATGATAAATGCTCCTAAAATTCACTGCTTTTTAAAATCTTGTATTTATCCAGAAATAGGTCTTTAAATGTTGCTGAATATCACAAGCTCTTTGAATTCTAATAGCATGAAAAGTAGGAAGGCCATGGTTTTTCTGTGGTGTCTGTTCTGGGTATGGGCCTTGTAGAGGAAAAACTTCTGTCTCATCAACTGTGTTCTTGTGAATGAAGGACAGTTGAAATGAGACTCATTCAAAATATGTGCCGGGAAAGACTTCGTGTCTGGTGATCAAGCAGCAGCAGGTAATTTCTCCTGAACTGCTTTAGCAAGATGTTAGATTTCTTCCTCTATCAAAACTGCAATCAGTCTACATGCTCTACTTGCCATGTGGAGATCACTGCAAATAGTCTTCATGCCTTGGCTACAATGGCAGAGTCGTTTGGCCTTATATTGTGCCATTGCCTACTTCAGTCAGGAGCATGTGACAAAGCAATATAAAGGGATTATGCCTAGTGTGTTGCAAGCTCTGCTGGACACTTTAGCTGTGATATGGAATGCCAACTATACACAGGCTATTTCAAAGGCTAGCCCTATGAACAAGCTATGGAGCATACGAGGCGTTCACAGCTCTGTGTTGGCTTTGTAGTGCTATTGTACTACAGGTGTCTGAAAGAGAGTAGCGTGCTTAGCCTTTCCCTTGCCACTGGATTCCCCCCCTTTACATTGGCCCCCCTGTCCCTTCAACTTCCTCTATTGGTTTCTCTCTGTCAGACTCTGAGATTGGATGAAGCCCATCTGAGGTGGGTCAGTGGGAGTCTGAGGAATATTTCTGAGGAAAATTAGCTGGTGCAAGAAGAGAAGGTTTCTTTCTGCTCATTCTCCCTTTCACACACACCCTTCCCTCCTGTTCCTCACAGTATTCATAGTACACGCTTACTGACAGAACATAGTTTCCTTACTAGGCAGACTATTAGGACAAACCCCAAAAAGATTTGACTAAAAAGATATGATCTGGACCAAGCTTCTGTCAACCCTGAAGTGCTCCATTTATTGACCCAGTTAAGTAAGAAGCTAGTTGAAAATATTCATCAGAATTGACACAATAAAGCACTTGCCATTCTCTGTGTGTAGCACAGTATTTCACCCCTTTCAGCATTTATTTTCTCCTTTTCTCTCTTAAATCTAATACATAAAAATCAGCAGGCATTTATGTTTATACCATAGTTCAATCAGAGTCAAAGGTCATTAACTTGAGTGGCTTGGGCTTCAGTCCATTTTACACAAATGACACTTAATTTTTGTGTGTGTGCATTTTCTGCGTTTGTTAACAGAAGAAAGTACATGAAATGAAATGGGTATTTCATTTTAAAACAGCGTTCTTCCACTATCTGCATTCATAACTGATGCATTTCAGAATAAAAGCGGTTCTTAGTGTCACTTATAAAAACACTAAAAGATGGTCTTCAGTCTCATTTATTTGTTAGGAATTACATTGAATTTAACTAATCGTCCATGTGAACTTTAGGATCTGACTCTATGGGCATCTGCATATTTGTTTAATGTCTGTGCCATAGCTGAATTCAAAAACATCAGAACCAGAATGCATTTCATTTCTCTTTTGCTTAGTGGGTGACTCAACCTCCTTTTGTGTCTGGATGAAGTTAATTTGTAGCTTTTAGGATCTTGATAGTTTCCCTATGTTTATTTTTGGTTAAATATTCTTATTTGTTGATTATATAATTGTTTGTTTGGGTAAAGATTTCATTCTTATATTGGGAGAAAAGCAGCTTGATGCCATAGAGGCTGAGTCCAAAAGAAATTAACTGCTCCACTGCACAGATTGGAGTTGGGGAGTTTTGCTGAGCAAGTGGTCCCACTAATACACAGCTAATTTAATAAAAGGTTTGAGGATTCTGTGTGGTGAGATCCTGCATTCATTTAAAATTATTACACATGCAGAGATGGCGATTTTGTCTATGGAAACATTTGGGTTTTATTTGATCTTCTCTTGCCCTAGGCTTCTAACAGAGGTAAGATAGATAGGAGGACCACATTTAACTGGATAATGTTTAAACTAAATACAGGATCTCCCATTGGTGCCTTTGTTGACCATGGTGTGCTATACAAAGATTATATGAAGATATCGAGGGGAAATTCCCCCCTCCCCTTTAGGCAGCTGTATTAGTATAAATCTTGCACAGGCAACAGTTCTGAATAAATTATATTTAGACTAACATAGATTAACCTATTCAGTTATGATTGTATCAGAAGATAAGTTTTGTTTTGAGATCTTTAAAAAGGGGAGAATAATTTCCTGAAAAGAGGAACTGAAAAATAAGGATTGGAGTTGGTACATCATCATCTCTTATCAATTCACAGGTAACGTATGGGAAAATATGCCACTCCGCCTCGCAAACTGAGAATGGGGTAACAGAACTTAATTTCAGTTTTTGAAAATGCAGTATTATCTGTTTCACTGTGTCTGGACAAAAGCAGGATTTTTTTTTAAAAAAACCACAACAACATTACATCTTGGCACACTAGATATGCAAATGCCAGAATACACTAAAACCACATTTAATTGGACCCACTTGCCAACTTCTTGAACACAGCTTGGATTATTTCACTGGAGGCTGCTTCTGTTAAAAGCTGGGGGAGGAGGAAGTGGCACGCTGTCAAAACTTCAGATTTTTTTCCTTCGCACTAGAAGTACAATTATATCAAGAGCCAAGTTTGGAGGTATTTTACTATATTTAATAGTTATTATTGCTGATATTGTAAACATATACATTGAAATGGATTTTAAGCAGAATAAAATCATACCCCAAACATGGTGTCAGCTTCATTTTCTCTGCTCTGGTTTATCTGTCACTCACTGTGGGATTCACTGAAGCCAGGTATGTTGCACCAGAGCATAGACTGCATAAGAGGACACTTGAAAGTTAAGTGAGGATCAGGATTTAGTCTTCACAGCCATCTGAGATTATCTTCGGTCTGATGGCCAATTAAAACAAGCTATACAAAATAATTTAGAACTACTCTGAAAAATTCAGAAATAAACACAAATTTTAGGTCTCATCAGTGATTTCATAAGGCCATGATCCACACATCCGCTCATCAAACCATTCATTCCACCCGAAGTATCAAATGTCTCATACACTTTGTGGTAAATTATCATTTGATAAATACTTCCTTGTATCCCTCCTGTGTGAGTCCATCAGTTAACACATGCAAGATCAAGGCTACTGACTGTACCAAATTTTTAAAGTTTTTTTAAATTAACATGGAAGAGCCTACAGCACAACTTGTGTCTTTCATGGTTTCATGCAAATTTCATATTTAATCTGCTGCTGCTCCTATGCTATTTCTTAATTTGAAAGGACTGTATCCCATATAATGAATATGCCTTGTCATGGTACCCCATAGTCAAACCTGAAAGGCTATGTGATGACATCACTCAGGGCAAACTAAGGGGGATTGCACAGGCCCACTGGGTCAGTGCTTGTTGTCTAATCACTACACTTACGATTTGTTTTTGCTTGCTAGTGCTGTACAGCAGGACTTCTATCTAACTTCTTGAGTTGTTCCTGTCAAACCAGAGGGAGCTGAATGAGGACGTGGGTGCACATTTCAGTTTGCATATTATTAAAAGTAATGCCACTCATTTCAATGGGATATGAATTCAGACACATTTCTCCAACTATATTCCACACCAACTTGTTATCTCTGTGTAAGTATAACCAGGTAAGGGAACATTAGCCCAGTTGCCTTAGCACCAGGGATATGTTCCCTCTTCCCTCCACACCACCACTTTATCAATTTGTACCCTTTTGCAAAGGAGTGTAATTTTTTTTTTAAGGAATGGGGAGTGTTTCACAGAGTGGTTTCACAACTCAGCTTTCACAGTCATGCTAATATTTGCAACAACTGAAGACCATGTTTTAAATTTTCCTTTTGTTAAGTCTTTAGATATCCACAAAGTGGGCATGCCACATATGATTATTACTATATGTTAATAGGCTGCGGGTGGGTGGGTGAGTGGGATGCATTTCACCAGTGCTGTGGGGTTTACAGTGGCTTGGTCGTGCAGGCTCAGTTCAAGATGCTGGTTTTGACTTAGCTTTAAACTGTTCAGGCCCTTGATATTTTAAGAAACTGACTCTTCCTATGATATATGTTTTAATACTGTGATTTTTAACTCTAAGCCGCCTCAAGCAGGACTCTGAAAAGGTAGCACAGAAATGTTCTAAGTTAATAAATATGTTTTAATCTCCCAAACCAGCAGCAAGTGTCTTCTTGAAGCTCAAATGTTCCCCAAATCCTCATGCTGGGCTGGGAACACAGAGATGTCAAAGATGTCTTTTAAGCTGCTCTACACTTGTGTGCACAGACTTCTTCCACTCTTGGTAAATTATGTCTGAGCATCATTTGGAAGAGTTGCGTGACTCAGTTTGGGCCAATATTTCAGAAGCTTGGGCAAATTTAGAATTAAGAGCATGCTTTAGTTGAGATCTATTAAGATTTTTAAACATTTCAGGTTTGATTCTGGTTCCACCCATTGTCATGGTGCTTTTTTGTAAGCAAGATTAATTATTACAGTGCTTTCATCTTTATTTTGTTGCTTGCAGCTGCTTTCAAAATTTAACAAAGAGATCATCTTAATGTGACTGGCAAGGCACTCAAGACCATTTATGTGCCACATGCTGAGTGCAAACCTTCTAATCATTCTCACCTTCCAAACTGCTCTGCAATTTGAGTGGCATTGCTCCCTTGCACCAAGAAGTTTTCTCAGATTTCCTACTTTGCTGTGTCACCCCATTGTCGTGCCCTGTAGAAATGTGCACTGGCATCTTACCAGGAACAGATGAAGAGACTGGAACAAAAAAACAAGAAACAAAACTGTTTTATAGTTTTCAGAACTGAACTAGTTTCCCCTTCTGTAATTGTGATCCTTACCCCTAAATTTGTCTCCCCTCTTTCTTGGTGGTCTGTCCCCTCTCATTAGAAATCTGCTGCTGCAAGCTGTGGCAAAGGTTACTTGAGGACATCAGCACAGCATTCCTTGGAGCAATAAGCATGCAGTTATTGGGAGATTTCCACCACATCAGACCAATCACATTTCACCTTTAAAAAAATCTATTTAGGTAATGCTGAACTGTCACTTTCTCTAAGACAAGTAGGTGGAAGGTTATCATGAGCAATAGAAACTGTATAATTTTGATGAGCTGTCAAACTATAAGGATATGTTGGATTACTTGCTAAAAATTTAAAAGGAGTCCTGTGATGCCTTAAAGACTCACACAGTTTATTCTAGCATAAGCTCTTGTGAACCGGATGCCTGAAGTGTTGATCCTTTAGAGAGGTACATTTATACTAAAAGCTGCAAACAGCAGAAAGGTGGGGGAGAGGAGAGATGTTATAAAGACCAAAGATCCAATAAATCCACTGCGTGTGGGTGAGGACCATTCCCAACTGCTGGCGGATAGGCAAGGAAGAATTAAAATAAAGTCTTAAACTTTAGGGACCACTTTGGGGTCCAATATGTTGTAATTTTAACACATTCAATAATGTAATGAAAGCATTGCATTCATTAATGTCATTTTGAAATGGGTGGCCCTTCCCCCACTATCAAACTATAGATTGTGAGTCCCTGCAAGAATCTCTCTTGTATGTTCCTTTGCATAGCACCATAAACTTCAATGTAACTAGATAAATATTGGTCTGGATCCAACAAACCATGAGCAGAAGTAAAATAACCACTGGTGCTCTGATACAAATGCTTGCACAAAGTTCATGCAGTAGATTTGACACCAGTGTGTTTCTGCTAGTGCAAGAGAGTGTACAACATCTTTTGATCTAGTTTCACTTTTGCGACAGAACATTCTAGTACAAGGTGTAGAACAGCCCTTCCAAAATGAGCGACTCCCACATGTGAAAGAACAGTTAACCCATCATTAATAAGTAAGCATACATTTTTTTAAAAATCTGTATTGTCCTGGGAAATGGCAGCTGTGCTGCATGTTATTTATGTAGTTCTCTTGATCTTATCCTACTCTGTAATTTTTGTACTTATGCAGGCATCCAAAGCATCTTAAGTGGGGCAGAACTTTCCTGCTTGCTACTACAACCAAGGATGAACCTCTTGTAGTAGCTCTTAGCAGTTCTACAGTAGTGTTTACAATTTCGCGGGCCTTAGAATAGAGTGCAAGGAGCAGTGGCTCTACTTCGTCTGTCCATTCTCCTTCACCCAGAAAAATGTTCATGTGGGACTTCCATTCCATGTTGATGCAGCAATGTCCCTGAGGTCAGCTTCCAGTGCCACAGCAAACGGACACTGGCTTTCCTTACACCACAGCCAGAAGCTCTACAGTATAATGATCCTAGTGTTATGTGTTTGTGCTCTCCTCTTCTCTGAGCAGTTCCAGGGGCAGCACTGCCTGGGTTGGTTTTCTTTGGGGGAGAGAGAGCACAGGAGGCTTACAGCACATTTGTAATCTTTGCTTTGCGTACAAGTATACAAGTAGAGCACATACAAAGCAGTAAATTTCCTACCCCAGAGACAGAGAAAACTTGCACCCTGAGGTGCTTCAGCCTGCTCACAGCTCCGTCTGCTTCTCTACGCAGCTGTTCAGAACACAAAACTGCTGTTCCCTCACTTGCACATATCTGTCCCCTCTTCTCGGTTAGCAGAGGTTACTTCCTCCAAACTCGGTTGGCACATTAATAGCATTAGTAGGGGACAATCTCCTAATAACTATTACCCAGTGAGGAATATTAAGATCCTTTTGCTATTGCCTTGGCTTCTACCAGATGTGAAAGACTTCCACCTGAGAGTCTGGTGAGCCACTGCCAGTCTAAGTAGACAGTACTGACCTTGATGGACCAAGGGTCTGATTCAGTATAAGGCAGCTTCATGTGACGTCACTTTAGTCTAATCTCATAATTATATGACCCATTCACAGTAATCTGACACCAGACTCGCAATACTATACTCTACATGCGTAGAACTCATATTACTCTTAAGTAATGTTTGAAAGCACCATATCAAAAATATGTTTGTGTACCAGCTGGACTTGAGACAATGGTGTCCACTGTTGTTGTTGTTAGCCATTCATTCCTGTTCAATTTTTGGTGATTCTATGGGCCAGCTCTCTCCACGTTTTCCAATCTTGTACTGTTTCTTTGAGTTGTTCCATGCTCAGGCTGGTGTTGACTTTCATGGTGTCTAGCCATTGTGTTCTTTGGCATCCAGGTTTCCTTTTGCCGCTAACCAATCCAAGCATAATTGCTTTTTCTAGTGGGTTCTTCCGCATGACATGGCCAAAATAAGTCAATCACAGTTTTGTGATTTTTCCTTCAAGTGGCAAGTCTGGTGTTACGTGCTCCAATACTTGCAGTTTGTCACCTATGCTGTCCAAGGAATGTGCAGGAATGTCCACTAAGTATCTTCAAAATAACACTTGCACAGTCATTGCAGTAATTAATTTAGCTAGCTAGAAAACTAGTTTAAAAAACATGTGATTCATCCAAAGTAAAACCCCTTGAAGGCTTCATTAATTTCATTGGGAATAAAAAGCACATGCTTAAATTTCTTGCCTGGAAGACCCCGTGGCTGGGGCTGCCATGAGCTGGTGGTTGTGGCTTGATGGCACATTCTTCTTCTAAATTTCTACCACTGAAATCAATGACTCTTAACTTTGATCTGTGTTCTTATTGGTTTACATTCTATTTATTCCAAAATGAACTTGCATAGTTTGGGTACACTGCATAGTTGAACTGTTAGCACTAGGCTAAAGCATTTTTCCTTTGACCAACTGATAATTTGAATAATTTGTAGTTGAAGTTTTGATTTTGTGCAGCTCTAAAGCATTTAAATATTTCAAATGATGGCATGCAGATCTCAGTTAAATTTTAAGAAACCTTTAAGGTTATTTATAAGGTTGAAAATATATTGAAGGCATTGCTTCGGATCTATAAATACCTTGTTTAATATAAGATTGGGGCTGGGAAATAAATCTGCAGATTCCTAAAGGGTGTTAACCAGCCAGATGGAGAAGGGATGTAGAGTGGCATAGTGAGAATTAACCAGAAGTAATGGGAATTCTGGTTATAAGGTTGTTTTTAAACTTTATATCTTTCTCCAGTTCACACAACATCAGTTCTTCACCCAGAAAGGAGATGTGAAGCAGTAGATAAACAACTGAACCTGAATCAGAGACCAAATTTTAACTTCCAGTTATTCTTGGATGGCTTTGGCCAGTCCCCCCCCCCCCCCTTTATCTTCAATTCAACCTCTGTACAGTGGGAATAGTTATATGTGTCACCAAGGTGGGAGAATAGATGACAGTTGTAAAATATAATTAAAATGAAGCTGACATTCAGTGTCAAATGAAGTCGATACTTTGGGGTTTTCTTCTTGGATTATGAAAGCGTTAGTACATGTGCTGTTGGAACTAAGTCTGTGTTAATAGGAAAACAGGCTGCTATGGTTTCTCAGCTTGAGGTAATGAGTGGTTCAGGCTTGCAGTGACTCGTGCTTGCTGTTTAGAAGACTTATCAGGGGATTTCAATATGTTCTCCACAGTGTTTTACTACACTGTGTCAGATCATGGACCTCACAGGGACTGTTCCTTGTTCTTAGCCATAATATGTTCACTAGCATTTATTTGAGTGATCATTCTGGAAATGGAATTACATTTGTTTGAATTACAAGGATTTTGTTAGGAGAGGCATTTGGGCACAATATTGTGGAACAGGGTAGTGAAGGAGGCCACTACTTTCACCAACGCGATGTTTGAATTATACCTGAAAACAAATCACTGGTCTATCAGCAACAATTTTGACAGAACAGCCCAGAAACTGTATGGAAGAGGACTGACTATGACGTGTGTAATCTTAAATGTGGATATCCACCATGGGTGTCTACACAGTGTCTACACATGGGTGTCTACACAGCCACATTACAGATCAGTGAGCCAAAGTGTCTAAGTCAGAGGTGTCAAACTCATTTGGTATAAAGGTTGGATCTGACATAAATGTCACTTTGTTGCCAGGCCATGTGTGCCATAAAATATAATGCCGGGCACCAGAGATATAAACTGTATAATGAAGGACACAGGCAAACCCCATTAACAATATTATTTTGTACTCAACATACAAACAAAAACAATTGATTCCTAGCAGTGAAAGCAATTGATTTACTGAGGAAGCTACAAAAGCCCCAATAAATGTATTTAATCATATGCAAGACTAGGTTTTTCCCAAGGGATACCATAAAAGGGGGAAGTACAGCAGTTGCTTGCGGGCCAGGTAAGAGCCCTGGAAGGTCCGGTTCTGCCCCTTGGGCCTTATGTTTGACACCCCTAATCTAAGTCCACTGTGTTGTTCTGATGTACAGTTGTGATTTTCAACAAGTCTCATTGTGGATGCACAAAGCTGACCTAGTTTTGCTGCATGGGCTGTTAAGATTGCTGAATCTGATTTTTTTGGAAGAAGAGGGTGGGCCCTTCTTATCCAAGGGACAGCAAAAATTCAAATAGTGAGTGCAATAATATCATTAAAAAAATTAGTGTCCCAACACACCTAAAAGAAACATACTGCTCATCAGGGAATGTAACCCAAGTATAAAAACTTTGGCTTTGATGGATCGAAAGATCTTGTTGTGTAAGAGAAAGTACTTCCAATCTCACAGGAGCAAGCAGATTCTACTGCCCCCCTTTGGACCCCAAAGCTACTCTGGAGGATCTCCCAGTCCTCAGTAGCCATTTTGGAAGGTGTAAGGGATGGCAGATGGGAGGGAAACTGGTGACCAATCCACACCCCATTAGCCAAAGTGTCTTTTGCTCTCATGTCTTCTGCTCTCATCCATGCCCTTTTATACAGTAGCCACATGTGTCAGAAGTGTAAGGCTTCTAGAAATTGAAATTCATTAGATCAGGAGTAGGCAACCTTTTTGAACCTCAGAACAGAGACCTGTGAAGATGTGCCCACAAACAACAGGAAATGGGGAAAAGACAAAGACTGTATTTGGCCAGACATGCTGGGAGCAGGCTGAGTTCCAGTGGTTGCCGGCACCTAGGGCTCTAGCCTCAGTTCCTTGGGCAGAGAACCAGCCTGCATGCCAACCAAAATAGTTGGGTATTGCCTAATCCTGGATAGGATTATAACATTTACACCAATATCCATAGTAAAGAGCATTGGGGCTTTTAATTATATTCCTTTGGCAGCAATACTTGAACTTTTACTGATATTCTCTTAAAAGTCATATGAATTGTATTTTGACACAACCAGTCTCCTTTTTCATGCTTTGTTCCTTCTCTTGGGCAGCTCATTAGATTTCTCATACACATTTTTTTAGGTGTACATTGAAGACTTTTAAATTTGCATTTTTAGATGTACAAATATGGAAGTGGCAAACAGGTGCTCATTTGCAAAGACAGGTATCACGCACATGACTGAACAGGTTATAACTATGGGTACATTTGGTAGCAAATCCATGAAATAACTTATGTGTATAATAACTGGGCTGACTCTGTCACCATGTCTCCAAGCCTGGACTGTGGCAATATTGTGGGGCATCTTTTCACAATGCTGTACTGGAGAAAAGGCTGTGACTTCTTGTGCTTCACTCAGCCTTAATAACTGTATAGACATATCCTTGGGAACTGAGTGGAAGCTTCCGCTAATGTGGACTGCAGTGGCCAGCTCCTGACACAACTAAAACTATTCAGCTTTTACTCTTATGAGAGCAACACAACTTTTTTGCATGGTTTAGAGTAAATTGCAAAGTGAATAAATTGTAAAATTAGAGTAAATTGTAAATTGAAAGTGAGAGAGAGAGAGACAGGGAGGGAGGGAGGGAGGGAGGGAGAGCTGCAAATGAAAAGGGCCAGTGATTAACATGTACCATGTGCTTGCAAAAAGCCACCCCCCCCCAGTGAGTGGAATATGTACGCTCGTATAAACACATACAAATTTTAAATGAATTCTTATGCCCTGGAGGGTAAATCTGGTGTGACTCTAAAGGAGGTCTCTGCAAACATTTGCCAGTTAAATAGCTGTATGAAGTTGGCATTTACTGCAGAGGACAGTGGCTTGCCTTTTCCATGTCACTCTTGGCGTCTTCTTTTGTTGGCTTTCTGACTAATGTCACCTGGCTATGTTACGCAAGTGCTGCAGCGCTGCAGAGTAAGTTTAGTAGCCAAGGTGGTTTGAATATACAAGCTGATAATGCTGAAATAACTATAAACGGGAACAATGCTGTTGTAATGCTCTGAAAGGATTTTCAGCAGTGCCACTGGCTAAAAATTGCTGTAAATATGTTCCTGGAGGTTGTTGCTCAGTACCTTAGGGAAATTGTTTTCTGGAAATAGCAAAGGGTCAAAAGAGGCCCAGCAACCGCTGATACTGAACAGTAACTGACAGTAAATTTCAAAAATGAAATAGGTGCTAAGGCTACACCAAGCCAACAAGCTAGATCTTTTAACCTGGACACAATATATTCCAAACACAGGTGGGCTAGATCAGGCTAAATTTATTTAAGAACAGAGGATATCCAAATCCATACATTCAGAGATGCTTTCATTTATTCCATTTATTGCTGTTTGTTTGTTTGTTTGTGTGTTTGTTTGTTTTGCTTTGCTCCAAGACTGAGTCTTTGACATTAAAATAGGTTCTTCGGCTGAGCTCTTGTAAGGCTTGGCTCAGATTAGTCCTTATATAAAAAGTGAACACTACAATCCCTGTACAGAATTTTAATTTTGGTGTAAGTGAGGTGAATATATTTTCAGGAACCACTTTAGTGCTTGAGGGAACATTTAATCTGGGTTTAATTTTTCTTGGTGGTTCTAGCCAAAGGAAGCAGAGAGAAATATCTGACTCACCTTCCCCCTACAAATCTGGAGACAGAACCTGATGTTTTCTTACACTATCAATGGATATCATTGTTTCTAGAGAAGAATGGGAAAAGTTCCCTTTTAATGCTGCAGTGACTCTAACTATGATCCTGCAATAAGTGTACCAGTATAATGAAGAGTGTTTTTATTTTGTAAATTCCTAATTGTATCTCCTGCTTTAACCTCCCCACCCCTCCCCAATACAATACAGTAGGCTGGTAAATTGACTAGGCCACATTTCAAGCAGCTGCAGGTCTAATCAATTTTACTCTAAAGTAGGGTTGCCAGCTCTGGGTTGGGAAATTCCTGGAGATTTCGGGAGTGAAACTGAGGAGGTAATGGTTTGGGGAGAGGCTTCAATGGGGCACAATGCCATAGAGTTCACCCTCCAAAGCAGCCCCTTTCTCCAGGTGAACTGATCTCTGTCATCTGGCAACCAGTTGTAATAGTGGAAGATCTACAGATGCCACCTGGAGGTTGGGTACCCATCTCTAAAGGGATAGTCCTGATGCAGTGAGTAAGACCATCTGCTCCCCCCCAAAAAAACCCCCAGATGAACTTGAAGGTATTTGTTCTAGTGCTGGAGAGTGGGAGTGTGAAGCACTGAAAAAATGGATTACAAAAAGGAGGGATGTTTGTTTGTTTGTTTGTTTATTGAGATTTATATCCCGCCCTCCCTGCCATGTTGCTTTGGGATCTAAGTACATGCATACACATTCTCTTTCTCTCCATTTTTAAAATATCTATACCTATCTCTATCATCTATCAATCACCTATCAATCACCTATCAATCTGTCTATCTAATCTATCCTGCTTCCCTCTCCCACTGAAAGCCACTGTGCCCCTCCCATTTTGTTCCCAGTGGTCAGTAGAACCTCTCAGACACAAGTAAGGGGCCCAGTGGGGGTCTGCAGTAGGAAGTGGAATAAATGGAAATTGCTGTCCCCTCTTCTGTAGATGGAAGTGCCCTGTCTTTGAAACTGCATGGTTGGATACTAACCAACGTGTGTATATTTTAGTATGTGGAAAGATATGTTCCAAAATCCCAATAGGTACCCACATAATTGTATCAAAATAAATATGGCTTTGATTCTAACTACATTTTCCACTGACAGAAGTTAGTTCCACTAGCAGAAGGTGAAAAGCAATTGCCACCAGTTCTCCCCCTCCCTATACACTACCATGCTGTTCCCAGGGATCCACTAATCTCTGTGGGCAGGGTTGGGAGGGAATATGAAGGCTGCAGTGTGGGGAAGATCAGAAAGTTCCCTTCTGTGTGCACGGATATCTTTGGCAGCACCACTATTGGGGGTTAGTTTTAGCTTTTCTGGGGTACAGCTTGAAGTGCTTCCCAAACCCACTTGGCAAGAGAAAGTGGTGAGATGAAAGAAATGAACACATATGCCAGGGGAAATTAGGGCACCACAGCACCATTGCCAGTTTTTGAAAAACCTGCTGCCTGTATGGAACTGTAGATAAGAAGCAATTTTATCTTTCTGAATCTTTATATTGAACAATCACATGAGTATTATGGCCTTTTGAGTTGGGTTTAGAAATTACATGAAATGCCATCAGACAAATACACAGGTCAGGCATCTGATTAGCTATGATTCCTTCTAAACTGTTTTAGAAGATTCAGTTTTTCTGACTTGTGAAACCACATCCACGGAGTTTCAATAATGTGGAAATGGTCTGATGTCAGATTGTTGTTGTTCAGTTGCACAGTCGAGTCCGACTCTTCGCAGTCCCATGGACCAAGATGTCAAATGATCTGACAGCAATTAAGATTACGATATTTGTTTTGGTAAAGGGTAAAAATAATCTCTGCTGCTTCCCCATCTCTTGCACCAGATAATTCATAACAAAGATGTTAGTCTTAAGTTTTGATACTTTCTTATGGCCATATTCAAAACACAAATAGGTAAATACAAGTGGGGGACCCACAAGGACTTGCAATGGGCATTTCATTTTCCCCTCCCCCCCTACTTCCTCTTTCCTTTCCCTGAAAGCCTTTCCCTTCCCTTCCTTTCGCTTTCCTTTCCTTTCCCTGCTTTCTTCTCTTCTTTCTACCCACCAGCCAAACTACCTTCAGCTTTTTCTTCTTCCCTCCCCTGTTGGGTTGCCAGGTGTTTATTGGCTGCCAGCAGGGGGCTTCAGGCTGCTCCCTGGGATTCTCTGGCAACCCCTCTCTCCAAGCAGCTTCTCCCCAGAAAAAACTCTGGCTGAGTTGTGCGGTGCCAGTTGCCAGGCCGGGTCCAGCTGTGTGGTGGGGGACCTGCAAGGAGTTGCAGTGGGCGCCTCACTTTTGCCTGTATCTCCCTTTCCATTTCCTCTGGCAGCCTCCATATAATTTGCTTTCCCTGCATCCTTCCCTCCTTCCTATCTGTCTACTTTTTAATCTACCCTTCCCCATCCTTGGCTATATTTATTATTTATTTGCTTCATTTATACCCTGCCTTTATCCACCATTAGGACCCAAAGCAGATTACATAATTCTCATGTCCTCCATTTTATCCTCACTACAACATTTTATCCTACCTGTCAGGTAGGTTAGACTATGTGATACCTAAAGTCTCCCAGCAAGCTTCCATGGCAGAGCAGGGATTTGAATATGGGCCTGCCAGTTTCTAGTCCAAAACTCTAACCACTTCACCACATGGGCTTTTGTGGAGTGGCTGCTGTTGAACAGTGACAAGCGGCCAGGCCTGGATAAGTCATTCCAGTTGCATGGTATCATGTCATCTCATGGTTGCTGATGGGCCTGGCCACAATGAGTCCTCCCTCAAAGGCCACAATAGCCCTGGAAAGGGCCCTACTCTCCCTCTGCCTTTTACCAACAGAAACTAAGGGCTGAAGGCTGGCAATAACATTGTGGTTCACTTAGCAACAGCCACTAAGGGCATTTGTTTCATAAAGCTACAGGCACTGCTTCTAAAAATGTGGAGATTTTTAGCAGCAGTGCTTCTGATGATGAGGAGGCAGAGGAGGGGTCTGTTGGAGCTGGTGTTCTGTGGAGCGGTGCTCTGGGAGTGAAGACACCAGGGGGCAGGCAAATGATGAAGTCCCGCCCCCAGCAGGGCCGCCTCGCGTTCTCCAGGCCTGGCGCTGGCCGCTGGGCCTGGGAGACAACTTTGCCGTGTCTCCCAGGCCCGATCCCCTCACAGGGAGAAGCCCCATCCCTCCCCCCGCTCTCCCTTCCCGGGTTGCGGCAGGCTGCCGCCGTCCCAGAGAGAAGCCCCATCCCTCCCCCCACTCTCCCTTCCTGGGCTGCGGCAGGCCACTGCCGGCCTGGTGAGAAACCCCATCCCTCCCCCCGCTCTCCCTTCCTGGGCCACAGCAGGCTGCCGCTGGACTGGGGAGAAGCCCTATCCCTCCCCCCACTACCCTTCCCGGGCCGTGGCAGGCTGCCACCGACCCGGGGAGAAGCACCCCTTCTCTCCCCCCTCACCATTCCCGGGCTGCAGAGGGCCGGGAGGGAGGGAAAAGCTGGGCCTGAGTGGCATTAAGCCACTCCGGCCCAAGCAAGAGTGGGGGGAGGGAGGGAAACACTGGCCCGTGTGGCTGACAGCCACTCAGCCCGAGCGAGGGAGGGAGAAGTGCCTTGTCTGTCTGTCTGTCTGTCTGTCTGTCTTCCTTCCTTCCTTCCTTCCTTCCTTCCTTCCTTCCTTCTCTCTCCCCCCATTTACCTACCTACCTACCTTCTTGTTCCTTTCTTTCTTTCTTCCCCCCTTCCTTCCCCCCTCCCCCTCCCCCCTCCCTCCCTCCCTTCCTTCCTTCCTTTCTTTCTTTCTCCCTCCCTCCCTCCCTTTCTTTGCCATCAGATAGGCTTGCCAGCTCTGAGTTGGGAAATACCTTGGAGATTTTTGGGGTGGAGCCTGAGTGGTGGGTATTGCCTTCTGACACACTTCCAGTAACGTCAGGGGTGTGTGGCGTTCTGATACTTCCGGTGATATCAGGGGGTGTGGCATATGCAAATAAGTTATGCTAATGAGCTCCTGCACCTCTTTTTTTACGAAAGGACCCCTGATGATGATGATGATGAATTTTCACAGTCAGATATTTTGACTGGTAGATGAAGTTCTGCAGTTCGAGATCTAGCCAAATTCTTGGGAATTGCAGGTGCATCTTCACAAGATTCCTGCTGTTCAAAGCAACACTGTCTTCTGGAGCTGACCTGGTGTTATTTGCTCTATGCTCAGAATGTCCAGGTGTTTCTTGAAACTTCAAGCACTGCACTAAAGGCTCCAGTGACAAGTAGCACGATGGTAACCTTCTTCTCCCAGAGACGCTCTGTTTGCAGTTTGATATTTTGTGATCTTCTTCTCCTGTTCTTTCTTTTCTGTTATGCTGTCTTCCGCAATTGCAATGTCAATTATTCAAAGCCTATTTCAATTTTTTGTCTACAATTGTGATATGGGGCGGAGGGGAGGTTATGCTCCAGGTGTTCATCTGTTTGCAATCGGAAGTCCCAAAGAATCTCTGTTTTATCATTCTCTATGATCTTGTCTGGTTTGTGCTCCCATGAATTTCTGGCTGATGATAAACTATACTTCTTGCAAAGATTCCAGTGCAACATAGCTGCAACTCTACCATGACATTCTTTATAGTCAGTTTAAGCAGTTTTACTATAGGCACTGATCATGTGATCAACTGTTTCATCCTTTGTCTTGCTAAGTTGACATTTGCTGTTATCACCGGTCTTCTGAATCTTAGCTTTCATACTGTTCCTTTTGAGTGCCTGCTCTTGTGCAGCTAGAATGAGTTCTTCTGTTTCTTTCTTCAAGTGCTCATTTTGGAGCCCCTTCCAGTTATTTCCACTATCAGTTTTATTCTCTATGTCTTTCAAATATTGCCCATGCAAGTGCTTTTGTTTCCAATTGTCAAAGTGAGTTTTGATCACAATTTGTTGTTGTGAATTTTCACAATCAGATATTTGACTGGTAGATGGAGTTGTGCAATTCAAGATCTAGCCAAGTTCTTGGGAATTGCAAATGTATTTTCACAGGATTCTTTCTGTTTCAGCAATACTGTCTTCTGGAGCTGAGCTGGTCTTATTTGTTCAATACCCAGAATCTCCAGGTGTTACTTGAGACTTCTAGGCACTGCTCCAAGGGCTCCAAGACAAGTGGCACGATGGTAACCCTCTTCTTCCCAGAGGCACTTCAACTTTATTTGTAGGTCATGGTATTTCATGGTCTTCTCCCATTCTTTCTTTTCTATTCTGCTGTCTCCTGGGATTGCAGTGTCAATTATCCAAACCCTATTTCTGTTCCCCTCCTACAATTGTGATATCATGGGTGTTATGCTCCAGATGTTTGCAGTCAAAAGTCCCAAAGAATCTCTGTTTCATCATTCTCCATGATCTTGTCTGGTTTGTGCTCCCATGAATTTCTGGCTGATGGTAAGCTATACTCATTACAAAGATAATGATGAGTATATTCAGGGGTCATTTCAAGCAGGAGCTCAGGGGAGCGCAGCTCCGGGAGTTGGTGCCAGCCCTCCCCCCCCCCCCCCGTGGGGGAATGCCTGTTTGTGTCACTGCTGCAGCAAAATGACCCTGTCCCCTGGAAAGGTCCTTGTTCCTCTGACCAGCCTTCTGAAGGCTTCAGCCACCACTGAAGCTATCCTCCCAGAATAGTGGTATTTCTGAGGCTTGGATTAGTAGCTGTCCCCTTTCTTTCTTTCTTTCTTTCTTTCTTTCTTTCTTTCTTTCTTTCTTTCTTTCTTTCTTGCCTTCTGACATACTTCCGGTGATGTCAGGTGGTTTAACATATGCAAATAAGTTATGCTAATGAGTTATGCTAATGAGCTCCTGCTCCTCTTTTTCTACAAAATGACTCCTGCATGTCACGATGTGTGACTATTTGCTAAGAGAACAAAGTTTGAGTCCAGTGGCATCTTTAAGACCAACAAAGTTTTATTCATGGTATAAACTTTAGTGTGCAGGCACACCTCCTCAGATACAGTGGAACAAAACTTCCTCAAACATTACTTGGGGGGGGGGGGGGCTGTTGTCAGGAAGGGCCATTTAGAGTCAAGATGCCTAAATACTGGGTGATTATAGCTGATTTATGCAAATGAGCTCCTGCACCTCTTTTTTTACAAAATGACCCCTGAGTATATTTCAGATTTTTCTGCAAACCTAGAGCTCTTTTACAGCTTTGTAGAATGACCTGTCTTGCTGTCCAGAGACTCGGTCTCTGGATTTAAGTATCCACACTGAGAATATTGATAATAAAGCTGCTGTGAGCCTGAATAAAAGAGCTGTTACTTTTCCCTGGCTGGACCATACTGAACAAATTTCCTGTCAGGGTTAACTCAGCTGTGGGAGTTGCCCAGCTTTCCTGTGTTTTAGGGCCAGTTCCTCTCTTGCTAGCTACTGAAGGCAGTGTCCATAAATTGTCCCTAGATTACTGTAGTGGTTAATAGAAAGACCAGTTCCCCACAAGCAGCTGTGCCACCCTCCCTCTTCTGTTTCCCCTGGTTGCATTGGTCAATTTCAGTGTGTGATTGCACTTTGACCCACATCTCCCTCTGATTTCCCTGCATCTTCTCAATCTCAAAAAAAACAAGGATTGAGAAGACGCGGAGGAAATCGGGGGGAGATGTGGGTCAAAATGTGGCCATGTTGGCCAGCAAGGCACTTCTAGTGCTCTTATGGATTTTTAATATCCATAAGCCTGAACTTGGGTTGCCCATATTGGAAGGACCATGTGCTTTCTCCATTAGAGGGGAAGGCTCCAGCCCATGCCAGGAGGCTGACACCCTAGACAGTTCACCTGAGACAGAGACAAAAGACTCCTTCCATGAGGTTTCTTTCTGTCGCATCACGCTGGTCAACCCCTGCCCCCTCCAACGTACCTGAATGATTATGCTAACATAGTTGCCTAGCAACTAATGTTCGGGCCATCACCCAGTCTGCCAGAGCCATTAACTAACAATAGATGTGGCCCAGGTGAGTCATCAGACCCTACCCAAGTGTCCACTTCCTGGTGAGATCATAGTTTTGCAATATTGTCCATCCCCCTGCCCTCCTCCTTTTGTTCACCTCTAACCTATGGAAGGGTCAAAGAGGGACAGACCGCCTAGTAGGTGTGTTAGTGGGATGTGGTCTCATCAGCCCGCCCCAAGACCACCTAATAAAAAACCTTGCACAGAGGCATTCAGTCTCTTGAGCCATCATCCCCTATCTGCTTTACTACCCCTTATGCCCAGCTCGCTATCCCACTACCCTTGCCTCCATCTTTTAAATCTCTGAATATCAGATCAGAGAGAACCACGTGGTCTCGCAGATTCGAGCCTCGTGTCCCATAGTCTTTCTATTTTTCTCCCCATCCAATTCTTCCATCGAACGGACATCTCATCTCTAGGTAACGTATTGCTTCCCCACCAACGAATTCCTGCTCATGCAAACGTGCTATTTTCTGTCTTTGTTTCTTAGGCCTTTGTGAGTGTATGTGTGATTACATTTTTGGTGTGATTGAACAACATTGCCCAGTAAACTGCATTGAACTGGCTATCTGCCTCACGTGCCTCTTTCCTGGAGAACTCCTGGGAGGGGTGGGACCCTGGTATAGTTGGCAAGAACCCGTGTATTTCGCCAATTGCTAAGCGTAAATTAGAGCAATTCGGCTAACAGCCATGCAGCAAAGAGTGTGAAATTGACCAATGCAACCGGGGGAAACAGAAGAGCGAGGGCAGCACAGCTGCATGTGGGGAATTAGTCAAAGTGTTTTTGTATGTTTGGTGGGCCTTTTTGTCTCCTTAGGAAGATTTTTTAAAAGGCTGCAGACATCAACTTCTCAAGGCCATTAATGTTTCAAGAGAGACTACAAGGTTTGGGGGCTAAGGTTGTTTTAGTTAAATAGGAGATAAGGTTTTGAGGCAAAGATCTTCGGAAAATTGGATCTCCCTCAGGCATACCAGCAACTTCCCATGGACGAGGCCACTGCCACCACCCAAACTATTGTTATGCACTGGGGAGCTTTTAAAGTAAAGTGGCTGCAGTTCAGGGTGAGTGTCGTCCCAGGCCTTTTCCAACATTTAATGGTCTCTCTTTTGAAAGGGATCCCAGGTGTCATGCCGGACGAGTTCACGACCCGACTGCACACCATTCTCCACTGCTTCAACGAGGCAGGGCTCAAGGTGAAGCAGGAGAAGTGCCTTCTTGAAGTCCCCTCCGTTGACTTGTTGGGTTTCACGATCAATGCTGATGGCCTCCATCTGGCTAGGGAGAAGGTAAAGGCCATCGTGGAGGTTCCTCCACCCACGTCCAAGGCGGAGCTCCAGGCGTTCCTTGGCCTTCTGAACTTTTACCACGCCTTCCTCCCCCACAAGGTGGCGGTGGCTGAGCCCCTGCACCAGTTTTTGGACAAGCAGGCCCCCTGGTCTTGGGGCCCGTGCCAAGTCACAGTGTTCAAGGGGATCAAAACGCTCTTGATTTCTAACACTGTGCTGGCCCACTTTGATGAATCACTCCCGGTGATTCAGGCCTGTGACGCCTCCCCCTATGGCATGGGCACCATGCTGGCTCACCAACTCCTGGATGGGTGGGAGATGCCAGTCACCTACTACTCCTGGACACTGTCAGCAGCAGAGAGGAATTATGCCCAGATCGATCGCGAGGGCCTGGCAATCGTGGCCGGCATAAAAAAATGCCATGATTTCATGTACGGCCAGCCCTTTACCATCGTGACAGACCATCGGCTGCTTTTCGGCCTCTTCATGGCAGACAAGCAGACACCTCAGGTCCTCTCTTTGCAGGTCCTTTGATGGTCCATTTTCTTGGTAGGCCATAACAACAGCCTGCAGTTCCACTCTGGGAAAGCTATGGGACACACTGACGCCCTCGGCTGCCTGCCCTTGCCTTCCATCAAGGAGGACCTGGCTCTGGCGCACCACGTGCTCCTGATGGAAGACCTCCTAGACTCTTCCCTGCAGGCGGCAAACTCCAGAGTCATGCAGTATGTCTGAACAAATGGAGGCGCCATGGGGGCTCTTCCCAGAAGACCCCGTATACATTTGCAACTTCGGTAAGGCCCCCCCCCCCTTGGCTGGCTGGCCGAATCATTCACCTGACAGGACCCGTGTCATATGAAGTCTCAACTGAAGATGGCCAGGTCCTGCATAAGCATGTGGACCAGCTGAGGAGACAACTGCTCCCTGCCTCATCAGACACCTATTCCCTGGGGGACACTGCCAGACAACCCTGGACTTGACCCTCCCACTAAGATGATCCAGGAACAGGCTTCCGTTCCAGCTGCCGAATCGGGCAACAGGACACTGGCATCTGCTGCTGTACCTGATAAAGTTTCTCCACCCCTGCAGCCAAGTATTCAGGCAGGTCCACCGGACAGGGCTCCGGAAGCCCCAGTTCCTGCTCCATGGCAATCCTTGTGGGAGCAACAGCCCCCAGCCTATTTAAAGGGCTATGTAACCTAGGTTAGTTCTGAACTATGGGAGGAGGGGTGTTATGTCTGCTGACCACCACCAGGAGCCAGCGACATGCAGTCCGAGCTTGGCTCCAGAAAACAATAGGGGCCAAGGATCCTGGACCACCTAGAGTTCACCAATAGGAACTTTGGCGGGAGATTCAAACCCTCCCTGTGGGTGTGTCTTAGGTGGTTGTATATAGTTGGCTGCTTCAGCCGGGATGTGGGTTTTGTTGTGTACAAATAAACCATAAGCTGAGCATCATGCTGTTGTCCAGCCTTTACATACGTCAAACCCAGTACACAATAGAGTTAAATGGTTAAATGTTTTAAATTGATTAAAATAACTCCTTTTAAAGAAAGCATCTAATGCCGTAATCCTAAGAATGCTTTCCTGTGAGCAACCCCTATTGAATAAAAAGGGACTTACTCAGAGTAGGTCTGCTCAAGATTGTTCCTTATTATATTTAAACAAATGTGAATAATGTGATTACAACTGACAACTACATTAAGCTGTCATGGAAAGGTGGGAAGAAATTCAAAATACATTGAAGATAATCTTTTGAGGCTTCCAAACTAAGGGAACAATTTCCCTTTAACTGTGAAATCAAACTTAATATAAAATTCTGTTGGCTAGCTTTGGATACAGACCAGAAGAGGAAGCCGTCTTCTAAGATTCATTTTCATCACACTTGGCACAGCTGGTGCCCCTTGTGGAATCCCGTGTTAAGTCTCAGAATTTTCCTTCTAATCAACCCCACCGAATAATGAAGGGAGGGGGATAAATGATAAGTTATCACAAACACCTTTTTTGATTGATCAATTAAAGCTTGCAGTTCGACTACTTGCAAGCTTTGATATCTACGTGGCTCTCAATATGATGCAGTCTGCCTCCTCCCAGACTTAGGGCTTGGCAAGAGTCAGAGCTGCACTTCTACCTTTTCGGCTTTAAAAGGAAGATGGGTCTGGGGCAGGGATGCACTCTTGGTGTCATGGGATGCCAGATTGTTTCTAATACTGTCTGCAGACTGAAATCTTCTGGCAGTCATGGTCTGTCTTACAAAATTATTCAGCAGAGACATTTCTCATAACTTCTGAAAAGATCAGACTAATTAAGCTAAGCTCCTGGACAGGGGATGCGGGAAGGAGGATTGCATTTTACAGCTTTTTTAATGGTATCGAAAGGAAGGTGTGCATGGAAGGAAAAAGCCAACCTCTGGAAACCTTGCTCAGGGTGGGAAAGCTCTTTGGAGCAAACAACAACAACAACAAACCAAGAGAATTACCCCCTCTCCTCTCCTTGCTCCTTCTAAGTGCAGCTGCTGAAAAGTCCATTCTGCAGGCCTTATTGATTATGCAGTTTGCCCGATAACAGATGTAAAGGAGGTAAGTAATGGGACAATTCAGCTTAACCTTTCCTCTTGAACAGCAGCCCCCAAAGTAGCACAGCATGGTTATCTTTACAGTATGCTGTGGGGGAGGAGGAAGGAAGGACTCTGGCCCTGTCTGCCTGTGCTAATTGATGGCTTCTGCTGCAGCTTTTCACACTTTAAAAAAAAAAGGAACAAATGTTTTTATTTATAAGTGCAAAAGAGAAAAAAGCCAAAGCAAATTAACAGCTTCCGTAGGGTGTCAAACTAAAGCTTAAAAAAAAAAAGAAAGAAGAAAACTATCTTCAAAATGTTTGGAGTCAAAGGCCTTAAATACATTTACAGAAAAGCAAAAAGGTGCAGGAGAAACTTTTCCAAGGGGGGGGGGGGAACGGCAGGAAAGTGAACTGTAAACAAAGCCAAACTTCATTTTCAGTGCAGCTGACAATTTAGAGAGGAACAATATGTGATCAAATAATGTCTCTCTGTGTGTTCACACACGCAAGCTTGTTTAGTTGGTCACCTGTAAGTATTTATTTCCTGTCTCTTAAGATAGTACTTCTAATTCTGGATTTAGAAGAGATAATGATGGCTGCAACTTTGTATTTTCTTTTGTATTTTCATTGGTACCTAAATATGTATGCAATTGCAGTAATTCATAGTAAAATACATAGTTAACTAAATACAGAGGATTGTATTTATTTTCTAGTTTACTTCACATATCCCACTCTTCTTGCTAAAGTGGATTACAAAAGGTGGATAACAAAATATAAAAATCAATTCAATCAAATAGCATAGACATCCAATTAACAATGCAATTGGACTAGGATTACAGAGTCAGGCAAAAAAACCCACTGTCTAGACCATAATGCAGGGGCCTTGGTAGGTAATGACTAGTACCTTAAACTGAACCTGGTAAATTATTGGTAACCATCGGACGGAGAGCTGATTTTTACCATCGCCCTGGTCCTGTTGGTGCTCCCCTGCAGCCTTGTCTCTGGGAAACTCTGAAGTCGCCATCTGTCGTAATTTGTAAAATTGTAATTGTATTTTAATGTTTTAATGGTTTTATGTTGTAAACCTTTATGGTAAATTGTGTATGTTAGCCGCCTTGAGCCGGTTCGCTGGCAAGGCAGGATACAAATGAAATAAATAAATAAATAAACCAATGCACCGTGTGACTGCAGAATTGGAGTAAAATGCATGCTCTACCCAGTGCCCAATAGAAACAATGCTGCAGCATTCTGCACCAACTGGAATTTCCAAGCTGACTTTAAGAGTAGACCCAAGTAGAATATGTTATAATAGTATAGAGGTAACAGTGGCATGATCCTTTGTGACCATACTGGACAAAAGGTAGGGAACTATCTTCTGGACTATGTAATGATGGAAGTAAGCATTTTTTGCAGCTGCATTAAATTGCTTCTCCAGTAATAATACTGGGTCCAGTATAATTGCTAGGCTCTTCATTGAGCCAGCAAGTGTCATCAAAGCTGAATGTTCTTCGAGGCCTCAGCTTTCCAAGCCAGCATCACCTCTATTATGCCAGGATTCAGTTTCAACTTGCTGATCCTCAGCAGCCAGGTAATGGCTCAGGACCTGTACAGTGTCACTAGATGATAGGGACAAAAAATATAGAGCTGGGTATCATCAGCATACCGATGACAGCCTATTCCATATCCATGAATGATTTCTCTTAAGGGGGTTCCATACTGATTAAATCACATGGGGGATATGACTGAACTCTGTGGAACCCCACAGGACAAGTCATTCGCTGATGAGAACTGGTCTCCAGCCCTTTGAGTCCTATTCATAGTGAATGATTTAAATCAATCAAAAGCACATCCTGAATCCCACCACTTCCAACCACCTCAGCAAGACTACATGGTCCACCATATCAGAAGCGTCACTGCCACTCTTCAGTTCTTGAGAATTTAAAGACTTAGACTTTGGAATCAACAAGTGCCAAAATACCTTAAACAACTGAGCCGGCTGCAAACTAGTTACGCTGTGTATGGGGGGAGGGAGTGCCTCGGGCAGTACCTGAAAAGGCAAAAATTAATCTCCTACCACCAGCAATTGTTGAATATTGTCCAATAAGTAACATCCTTCCAACATATGCCTTGGAGCATCCATTAATCCATGTGAACATACACTGAATCAGAGTGCAAGGCTACCAGTCCCCCACATCATTAAAAAGTGTTAATTTTTTAAAATAAAAGAGTAGACCCAAAGTTTTTTTCTATCTACTCTAGTCAGTTTCACCTCTCCATAAATTGTTATGGGTTATGGGAAGCAGCTCCTTCTAATGCCAGACCAAAGTTATTGCCAAAGTAGCCCTGTGTAGATCCCATTAAAATTGTTCCAGTGGTTTTCAAAAGTTAACTCAGAAACTCAGAACATATCCAGGAGCTTATTAATGATGTTGTTCCATTGTCACTGATGATACAACAGTGGCAAACTCCTTGGCTGAAAAAGAACTTGTTGTGTGCTGACTCCATGGTTCCATTACTCATTTTTCTTTCTCTGGGACCAACATGTCAACAACTGAATACTCCACTCCAAAGCACTCAAGTGTCAAACAGGTATTTTTAGACTACACTCTTGGATTGACTTTTTTGCTATAACAGAGATGGTCTATATAGGCCTCTAGAGCAATCCTCTCTGATTCCCCATGTCCCTATCATACTTTTAAATTAGTTGTCTTAACCAAGTTTGCTCACAGTATTCATTTGGAAATTATCACTAAAAATATGTTTGCAAAAGGTATGTGTGACATATTTCAGTTTCCTGTTGTATCTCTCCCTTTCAACTTTATATCAACTAGGTGACAACTACTTAAAGCATTGGTGTGACAATACACAGTATTTAAAATAAATACATCATCCAGAAGGCAAAAGACTAATGTCAGTTGGCTTCCTGACTGATTTTTTTGGGGAAGAGCTGTTTCCATGACTTCACTTCACAGATGACCCCTCCAAAATGCATTTGATCCCTAAATATGAAACCCTTGTACGTAACGGTGCCAACCTTATTGTAGAGTCTGACTACCCAAGAGGTTTGGTAGGGGAAAAAACAAACTTGTGATCCCCAGACAACTATCAGAAGAATAGAGTTGCCCCTACAGATGTTGGTTGTCCCTATTGCAGAAAGTGCTGCTAATTATAAATAGGAATCTTGCCCTAACCATTAGCTAACTCTATCCACAGCTTGTATAGATAGTATTTATATTTTTCTCTAGAGTTGTGAAATATATGGAAGTATGATGTCAAGATCTGAGAGTGCCTCTTTCATATGACAAGATGTAATCAATAAACCATGTGCCACGTGTGGTTATTGTGCATGTCAACTTCTACTTCCATGTTGCTCTGACTGCAAGTGTTTGTGTTGTACCTTTCCACCTCTAAAGCGTTGATTCTGAAGTTGTTATTTTGGGCTCATAGTAACTGCAAGAAAAATCACATTCCAAATGTTTCTGTCAAAAGGAGGAAATGTAATAAGCAAGTCAACAGAGAATTCCACTTGTCAAACATCACTTGCTTGCATCTATGGCTTTTGTTATGCAACCTTGTGTTCGGGTAAGTTGTGTGAAGTAAACAGAAAATTGACTTCCTGGTAACAGATCCTTTGTACCCATCATGGAATTCTGGTCATGTCGACCGGAGCCTTAAGCCGAATTACATTCCCCTCCCCTTGTGCAATCCTACTATTGTCACTTACAAATCATTTGGATTTTTTTCCCCGTTCTGTATGAAGCCACCAGATTGAGGGTGGTTTTTTTTTTTTCCAATGGACAGCATGGCGGATAAGAGACAGTATCCGTAAAGAAGAGTTTGACATTAAAAAAATTCACACACTTCTGAAATTGACTGTCAAATCACTTCACATCTGTACCTAAAGCAAACAGACATAATGCTAACAGCTTGCTAGAACTCAAAAATGCCACCCACTAATCAGTCCACCTGTGGAATTCTCAGTCCATCTTGCAAACCGTGGAGCTGGCTGCCAAGAAGCTTGACAAGAAAATGTATATTAGGCTGCTGAGGAAGAAGGGAAACGGAGTGTGGTGTGCTGTGGTATAAACAAAATGCACTTGGCGTTAGACGAGTAAAAGTATCTCTTGAATTCAATTTGTAATCTGTTAATCTGGCTTCAGACTGTGTCATTTGTGAATGCAGCTGGCATTTCCTAAGGTCAGAGTATCTCAAATGGTCTCATGGAAACTTGTAGATTACCAGGTTCTGGTCCAGGTTGGGGGTTGGGTGACAAGAGAAGAGTGGGTTTAATCCTTCCATCTCACCCAGTTTTGCCTATCGGAACTCTTCTTCCTTGCTTCAAGGAAGCCTGGGGGGGGGGGGGAGTACACCCATCTTTAACAGTGTGGGGGGCAGCATCAGTTTCATTCAGCAAAAGCACACTGGGGGGAACCCTCCTCTTCTCCTGCACCCTGGCATGGCCTTGATCCAAATTTGTCTCTTCACAGATGCTACTAATTTATTTAACTCTGGGAAACTCCAGTCACAGGTCACTCCGTATCTTGTTGCTTTAGACTGTGAAACACTGACATATGTACTCAAGGTCTATATATTTGCATTCACAAGATCACATTTTAAAAAACATGTCCAAGCCATTAAATGCAAAAATGTTATGTGGAAATTGGTTGTCTGTTAATCGTGAAGGGTACCTGACAGAAATTTAGGATTTTCTTTTGAATCTATCCAAGGGAAGTTACGATTCCAACCTAAAGCCTTCATGTCCTATGACCAATGTACTATGATGGGTTTGGCTAATAATTAGCTTGAATGGGCCTTGACCTATTTGATGTACAGCCAAGGAACAGAAGAAAAGCTAGATGGTCCATAATGATCTAGAATCTTTCACTAGCCTTGGAAGTACAGCACCCAGAATTTGGGGCAGAGAGAAAGCTAGAAAGAGTCACTGCTGGCACTTGGGCAGGGGGATCAGCAACTGCAGGAGTAGTTGCTGTAAATAAACCAGACATTGTAAAGACACCTCAAGTGTTCAATTCTTTCTCTCATCAAAGGAAAAATAAACTTGTCACACTGCTCGCAGACTTCCTCACTACTCAGGGAAGTGAGAAGCACCTACCAATCTTTTAGAGACTGCTTCTCCCTAGCTGGGTCCTCTGTGCTGGTTATAGTAAATTTGTCAGACCCTGTTCTTCCACATACCTTCATTGCATGGCATAAAAATGTCACAAACAAGGAGCAGGGCCTTTACAGCAGTAGCCCAAAGACTTCCAGCTAACTTTTAGCCTGAAGCTAGAGCTTGCACTTCCCCAAGGCTTGTTGAAAGAGCTGGAAAACCAGTTTGCTTCAGAAGGTTTCTGGCTGTTATGGCAAGATTAATGCTGTTCAGATTTGATTATTTTTTTATTTTTGATATTTTAGGTTTAATTAGTATTTTAAACTGCTTCAATCTGTTTCGTATGCTCTGTACATGGGAAATGCGGTCCATAAATATTTTACTTAAATAAGGTATCTATATAATTTAGCAGTCATGTGTCTCATTAAAGCATACATGCAAAACTTCACTACTTGACTGACAACTTAAATGGCATTATAAAGTATCGGAAGAATCAGTAATGGGATTGACAGGTTGGTCCTGAATGTAAGCTTAGGTTTTGCGATGAAGTCTGTTTGATTTTTTTTAAAAAAAAGCTCCTTGCCATAATGTAACTGTACATGTGACTAAACTCACATTATGTGCTTTATTTTTTAATTTTTTTTATATCTCACTCTTTTTTACATCTGATTTTTCGCAGTATCTCTACTAAAGGTTTCTCTCTTTTAATTACTACTTAGCACCTGGATATAATTAACATTTGCTTGAATCTCTGCATTCACAGACTTGACTCTCAGTAAGATTTATCAAGGAAGCATCCTTCTTGAGTAAAGGCTGCCTCCTTAAGGATGGGACAAAGAGTTCTTTTTTAACGAAAAAATCCTAGGGAACAGCATATAAAACTGATTTAGATCTCTGCTCCCTTTAATACTGAGATAAAATGATAATGTTCTTCTAGTCCATCCTCCAAAATGAATATGAGACACAAAGATGTTGAAAAGACAGAACAGAGTGGTGAAGGGGAGGGTTGTGATGTGCAGAATAATTTTTATGCCCCGTTCAGGATGGGAAGGCCACACAATCTGTGATGTAGCAGCAAACGGTGAGCAATGACTGACTTTTGTAGAGGTTATTTTCTATATGTTATTTCAAGGCTGTGTTCACACAAAAAGTTGTTTCCCCCCTCTGCGTTTGTACAAATCCAAAATGTTATTTTAACATCTGTTCTTTTAAGGCGGCTAGCTCTGGGAAGGCAGTGTGCTTTGCCATAAATTTAGGTCATTAATTTGTATCTGTTCTTTGTTTATTTAAGAAACAGGACAAAAGGGCAGCTGCTGAAACATTTGGCTATGCCGAGGGCTAGTGGGCTCAACATGCCGGAGTTCTGTGCATGACCAGCTTGAGTTTGTATCCACAGCTATAGGACAGAACTTTATGGAACCTTTTTGCCAAGCCATGTGGTGCTCCGCTCTCCTTTGCAACACTCAAAATACCTGCAGGTTCTTTCAGGGAAGGCATGAAAGTTTTGGGGGAAAGTAGATGGTGAAACTATACACAGACTGCCCCCCCCTTTTTTTAAATGAGAGAGGCTTTATAAGGCAATTATTTTTACTGCTTTGGTTTAAGTGCTGCAGTTGGCCAGCAAAAAAGAAAGGTCCATGCAGCAAAATGACCTACTTAATTAGACATTTATAAACAGAAGCAGGATAACACCTACTAAATTGATTGTTAAGCACATTTAATGTCCTTAAATTGGCCATTAAGTGCTGAATAATTTCTGGAGAACTATTGGTATTATAAAGCATTAGAGGTTGTATTTATTTTCATAATCCTAATGGTCTCGGGGAAATTAGGTACATTTGCAGAGGTCACTTATTGCCTGTTGACTCTGACTTCTAATCTACCGCATCTGGGCTGTGAGAAAATGGCATGTTTTCAAATGTGTTTGGTTCTACCTTCTTGAAGAAACACGATCATGCATTTGAACTGTGCATATTACTATCCACATGAGAACACACATAGTTAGAGGTACAAAAGCCTCTCTACATCTCTACTCATGAAGTCGTCCTCATTCATGAATTCAAAAAACGATTGTTATCACTCATTGTGAATCGATCCCTTTCCTTAACCCGCTAGGCCACCATACAAGGCCACCCTGTTTGCAAAAGTTGTTTTCCCCACCTTTGTTGGTGTCTGCTTGTGACAAATGAGCTATAGCCTGAAGTTCCATCTCGTTCTCCTGATGGGTTAGGTTTCTTCTCAGAAGAAGCTTTGGTGACTTTAATTGACAGCAAAAGGGTAGAGGTGGCAGGGAGTTGCACAACTCTATCCTTTCCTGCTGTTGGTTCACTCAGAATCTCATCCCCCAAGCTGTTTTGCCACCCAAAAGGAAAAAGATACATCATCTACCCCAGTTCTTGTTTTCCCATATGGAATAATGCAGCATACACAAAATGATTCAGAATGGACTTGCAGTGAGAAGCAAAAGGTTAAACAACCCACTCATAAGGCCCAGTATGACATGGTAACCCCCCAATCCAGTAACTCTATCCCATACATATAATCTCATGTCATGAAAGAAAACATTCTCATTTTATTTATTTACACAAAACAATGATAACAAGTTTGCAGTCAGTCAAATCTGAGGATACTTAAATCTGGAGATTGGACCTGTGAAGGACAAGACAGATCTTTCTACAAGCCTCAGAAATACACCAGGTTTGCAGAAAAATAAAGGGGTTGCAATTACCTGTAACCTTAGTTTATTGAGGGGTCTTCTGAGCAGGCATACATGGGGACTGCACTTCTGCCACAGAGAGGAGCTAGCAAGATTTTCACAGAATTTTCTAGTATCCCAAGAGTGCTCCTCTTCCCCTCACCAACAGCATGACTTTCCCGCCCCAAAATCACGTGATGTGGGAGGGGTGAGCACTCTTTCCTCAGTTCTCCATCTGCTGCCGAGAAAACATATCTCAGAATATAGACCACAGTAGGGAAGGAGGGAGGGATGTGTGCCTACATAGAAGACCACTCAATGAATGAAGGTTGCAGGTAAGTGTAACCACTTTTTCATCTTTGTGGCTTCTGTGAGGTCCCACATGGGAGAGTAGCAAGTTCACTCACCATGGAGGAGGGTGTGGGCTGTCTCAGTGGAATATTGATTGCAGCATTACCTTTCCCACAGCCTTGCTCCTGGAGTTGACATCCATGGAATAGTGTCGAACAAATGTAGACAGTGCTGACCAGATGTTGTCGAGAGTGAGACCAGATGAGAAGGCTACTGACGAAGCCTGAGCACATGTGGAGTGAGCCAGCACAGTGAATGGACATTGTGTGCCTGCCTCAGCGTAAGCTAATCTAATTGCTGAGACTATCCACCTAGACAGAGTCTGTGCAGAGGCAGCCATCTCCCTATTGCAGCCTCTGAAGTAGACAATGTGTGCATCATTCTTTCAGCTATTGAGGTAGGGGTGGGAAAGACCATTGGGAGGATTATATCTTGATTTAAATGAAATTTGGACACTATTTTGGGGAGAAACCCCAAATGTGGTTTTAACACCACCTTGTCAATGTGAAATTTCAGATAGGGTGGGTCCCAGCAGAGTGCGCTAAACTCAATTACCTGTCTGGCCAAAGAAATGGCCACTAAAAACACTGTCTTGTAAGAAAAAAAAGGCAAGTCAGATGTAGCCATAGGTTCAAAAGGTTTATGAACAATTTTGGATGAAACCAAGGATGAACTCCACTGAGGGATTGGACATACAGAACGTGGATATAAATTAACCAAACCCTTCAAAAAATGTCTAGATTATCTTAAAGAAAAAACAGTGGAACCATTAATTAACACATGCAAAGCCAAAATGGTCACTAAGCAGACCTTATAGAGGAGGTAGATAAATGCTTGTCCTTAAGCGACATCAAGTATTCAAATATGTCAAACACAGAAGAAGAGAAGAGAAGAGAAGAGATTGGATTTATACCCTCTTCTTCACTACTCAAAGGAGTCTCAAAGTGGCTTACAATCCTTTTCCCTTCCCCTCCCCACAACAGACACCCTGTGAGGTAGGTGGGGCTGAGAGAGCTCTTTCCCAAGCTGTCCTTGAGGGAACAGCTCTGAGAGAACTTGTGACTGACCCAAGGTCACACCAGCAGCTGCATATGGAGGAGTGGGGAATCAAACCTGGTTCTCCCAGATTAAGTCCGTGCTCTTAACCACTACACCAAACTGGCTCTCTATTTATTTATTTATTTATTTGTATTTATAGCCCACCCATCCCACAAGTGGGATCAGGGTGGGTAACATCATGTCAATAATACAATAAATACAGTTAAAAATTTAAAACACACTAATAGACATTAAAAACAAGGTCACAGTTCAGACAAAGTCAGCTGGCTGTGAGGGGTTCCCTGGCATATTGTTTGGGTTGGTAGGTGGGTGACAATAACCTCAGGGAGGCCATACACAGATGCCCACTGCCTCAGCCAAAAGCCTAGCAGAACAGCTCCACGGAATTGAAGAAGATCCTACAGGGCCATGATCTTGACAGGGAGCATGTTCCACCAGGCAGGGGCCAGGGTAGAAAAAGCCCTGGCTCTGGTTGAGGCAAGATGAACGTCCTTCGGACCAGGGACAACCAGGAGATGTTGGTCCATAGAGCATAACGCTCTTTGGGGCATAAACGGGAAGAGGCAGTCCCTCAGATATGTTGGTCCCAGGCCATGTAAGGCTTTAAAGGTTATTACCAACACCTTGAAGTGAATCCGGAAGTCAACTGGCAACCAGTACAGTTGGCGGAGCACCTGCCGAATGTGAGCCCACACAGGCGTCAATGTCAGCAGGTGCACCACCACATTTTGCACCAGTTGTAATTTCCTGGTCAGCCTCAAGGCTACATATCACAGAGTCAATATTATGATCCTCTGCCCACCTAGAAAAATGCCTCAATTTATAGGATGTTTGTGGATGGTTTGTGGGCTGCTTCCAGTACCTCTGATATGCAGATATTTACAGTGGGCTGGGGTTGAGAAACCAAGCTGTAAGTTGTAGGGAATCCAGGTCAGGGTGAGTGGCGGGATCTGTCTGAAGAAGATCGTCCCTCAGTGGGAGTATGTAAATAACTCCCTTCACTAAGTTTCTGAAAATTGGGAATGAGTGCCTTCTCATGATTACCTTGCTTAGTAAACCAAAAAGGGGCGAAGCATAAAATAGATAACCATGTTAGCCAAATTGCTTTAATTTAAGATGAGCAATTGGCAAAAATACCGGGTTACAGCCAACTATACCAGGGTCCCACCCCTCCCGGGAGTTCTCCAGGAAAAAGGCACATGAGGCAGATGGCAAATTAAATGCTGTTTACTGAATGATGTTGTTCAAGCATACACAAAACAGAATCTCACACACACACAACTCACAGGTCTAAGGAAATTTAGATAGAAAATAGCACTGTTGCATTAGCAGGAGTTTCATTGATGGGTGATACTTTACCTATCCTGGAGATGGATCCTTGTTCCAACAGAAGATTAGAGGGATTGGAAAGGAAAAATGGGGGTGCGTGATCTAAACCTGCAGATACACGCTTCTTCCTGGCTGCGCAAACCAGGGATTAAAGATGGAGGCAAGGTAGTGGGATAGCAAGCTGGACATAAGGGGGGGAAGCAGATAGGGGACGATGGCTCAAGAGACCGATTGCCTCTGTGCAAGGTCTTTTTTTAGGTGGTCTTCAGGGCGGGCTGCGCAGACCACAGACCACTAACATACCTACTAGGCGGTCCGTCCCTTTCTGACCCTACCATAGGTTAAGGTAAACAAAAGGAGGAGGGCCGGGGAGTGGACAATATTGTGAAACTGAAACTAAACAGGAACTTGACACCTGGGCAAAGTCCGATGACTCACTGGATCGCCTCTATTGTCCGTTGATGGCCCTAGCCTGCTGGCTGATGGCCCGACCATTAGTTGCCAGGTAACCACGTTAGCATAATCTGTGCAGGTATGTTGGAGGGGGCAGGGGTTGACCAGCGTGGTGTGACAGAAAGAAACCTCATGGCAAAAGGAGTCTTTGTCTCTGTCTTGGTGAACTATAGAGGTTGCCAGCCCCCAGGACTAGACTGGAGCTTCTCCCAGCAATGGAGAATGCCTGTAGCCCTTACAGCATAGCAACCCAAATTCAAGCTTATGAATATTACAATCCATAAGAGCACTAGAAGTGCCTTGCTGGCCAACAACTAGACCAGGAAAATTGGAAGGCATCCCCAAATTAACCCTGACCTACTGCCATTCTCGCTTTTTGTTTGATGCGGTTGCGAAAAAGTCTATCTCTGGGAAACCCCAATCTAGAAAAATGGGGTTCAGATAATGGTCAGAAAGTGACCATTCATTGCTGGATGCGAGCTCTCTGCTCAGTCTGTCTGCTAGAATGTTGGACTGCCCTGCTGTGTGAATCCCAGTGATGTGTATGTTATGTTTTATTGCCCACTTCCAAATCCCGATTGTCTCTGCACATCACTGAGTGGACCCTGTGCCCCCCTGCTTGTTCACATATAATTTTGCAGTGGTATTGTCTGTGGCTAGAAGGACATGATGGCCTCGTAGGAGATCTGCAAAAGAAGAGAAAACGTGTCTTACTGCTATAAGCTCCAATAGATTGATGTGCAATTTTGTTTCATTTGGAGACCCTAATCCCTATGCTGTGTAAGAGCACAGTAAGAGTAAGGTGCTCACCAACCTGATAGTGAGGCATCAGTAAAGATCTGTATGTCATGCTTCTGGTAGCTCATAGGGTGCCTTTCAGAAGATTAGTAAGGTCTGACCACCAAGCAAGAGAGCAGATAACAGGCCTGGGAATCGACAGCTTAACCCAAGGATCATCAACCTGGGGCTGGAACGCTTTGAGAAACCAGTTTTACAGTGGCCTCATGAACAACCTGGTGGATGGAGTAACTGTAGTGGTTGAAGCCATATAGCCTAACAATTGCTGAACAGATCTGGCCGACTGAAACCTACATGAGCTGAACCTCTGCACTAAGGCCTTAATATGTTTGGCCTTTGACAGGGATAGAAAGGCCTTTCCCTTCTTAGAGTCTAAAATGGCTCCCAAAAACTTTATACATTGGATGGTTTCAAAAGATGATTTATCCTCATTAACCATCAGTCCAAGTTTGACTACTGTCTGTCTGGCCAAATCAACAGAAGATAAAAGTGTCATATGAGAGTCTGCCACAAAAAGCCAGTCATCCAAATAAGGATAAACAATACAGAATGTCAGTCTTAAGTGTGAAACAATAATAGATATACATTTTGTGAATACCCTGGGTGCGGATGCTAAGCCAAAGGGTAAAACCGTGTACTCCTAGGCTGTGTCTTCATGCATAAATCTGAGGTACTTCCTACACATTTCGTGAATAGAAACATAGAAATACGCATCTTTCAGATCAATAATGGCGAACCAAAGAACTTTTTGTAACAGAGGGATAATGTCTTGTAAGGCCAACATATGAAATTTTGATACACATATTATTTATTTAGTGGCCTGCGGTCTGAGACCCAGTTTGGTGTAGTGGTTAAGTGCTCGAACTCTAATCTGGGAGAACTGGGTTTGATTCCCCACTCCTCCACTTGCACCTGGCTGGATGACCTTGGGTAAGCCATAGCTCCGTACCAGCTGTTCTCTCAAGGACAGCTTGGGAAAGAGCTCTCTCAGCCCCATCTACCTCACAGGGTGTCTGTTGTGGGGAGGGGAAGAGAAAGGAGTTTGTAAGCCACTCTGAGATTCCAAGTGAGTGAAGGGCGGGGTATAAATCCAATCTCTTCTTCTTCTAGAAAAGGGCACTTGCCACCTCCTTTCTTGTCCATTATGAAAAAATTAGAGTAAAGCCCCCAAGGACTAGAGTCTGTGGTAACTTGTGAAATTGCCCTTTGTACAACAAGGCAGTGGCCTCTGGAGAAATGGTTGATGCAGGTCTCTGTCATAAAACAGGAGGCAGATGACACAGAGGAAATGAAGTAAATTCCAAAAAAATAACCATTCTTTATTAAGGACAAAACCCATGTGTCATTTGTAAGTGGCAACCATAAATCATAAAAATGACATAACCTGTTCGAAACAACTTATCCATCCATAGCCAGGGTAGATCTAAACCTCTATTCTGCTGCTTCCTAGGAGCTTTGGGAGGCTGCATACTTTTCTGTCTACTGTGACTCGTTCTCTGGTTGTGCTGGGGATAAGGAACCCTGCTATGATGGTATCTAAATTCACCATATCTAAATGGTTGAGTATAATTATATCTTTGAGTCGGTTTTGGCCAGTGACATTGCCTGTATTGAGGATTGGAGCCTGAAGTTATACCAAATGAGTTAGCTGTCTACTTATATTTATGTATATGCTCCAAAACCTTATTGGTTTGCTCACTGAAGAGCTCTTTTCCTTCAAAAGGAAAAGAGCTCTTCTTTCCCAAAGTAATATCTGATGATGGCCCATTATTGCTGTGAAATTCACAACTCTCAGGCCCATAGCCCCAGAAGAAAAACCTTTCTGTCCAATGTAGTCCCATCTTTCTGCCCTCTTTGTCCATGGGTAAGGAGTGGGAGCCAGAGCAATCCCTTGCAGGTAATACTTCAGATATGAAAAAGTTAGGCTTTGGGTGTTGGAGCAAGGAACTGCAGTCATGTTCCTTCACCCTGAACAGGTTTTCCACTTTTTTTTTGAGAAAGCTGGATTCGAAGCAGATTTTAACCAGGCAGTCATAGATTCCTCTTTTATATCCCCCAAAAGGGGCAGAGCCACCGGGCTACAGTTAGGAGTAAAAAGGATTTGCACAAAAAAGGATTTGCATTAGACTGAGGTTCTACTGCAAGATATTGTAAATTCAGAGCCTTAGCCATTCTGTTTATATGCTCTGAGTAGAGCTTAAGGTCTTCCATAGGTGATGGCACCAATCTCTCACCTACAACCTCATCTAGAGAAGGTAAGAAAGGGTGTTCTGATTCATGGTCTGAACCCTCCTCAGCATCGACATTGGGAGACTTGTGAAGCCATATCCATCGGTGCTGAGTGCCTTGTAAACATACACTTATAACTACTGCACCTTGAGAATTGTGAGGTAGCGCACAATGGTGGAGGATGGGAGGCATCCCAAGATCCTCATTGAGGAAGAAACACCAGTGGAAATGGCAGCCACAGATGGTTTGATGAAAAATCTTGCCTCTTGTTCCACTTCGAAGTCAGCTCCTTCACCACCTCGACATCAGATGACATTGGTGATTGCTGACCTCCCCTTGATGCCAAGGGAGTTCTCGGTCTTGAGATTCTGTCAATGCTGACTTGTATCAATGGCAATCAATATTGAGGTGACAGTTAGTCCATTCTCAGATCAGCAAATTATAACCCCTGGATCTAGATTGAGGTCAATCTCTGGGAAAAGAATTGGAATGACACCGAGGTGAGACTGACTGTCTGCATGTTGGTGCCCAGAGAACTGCCCATCTCAGGGAGAACTGCCCATCTCAGGGAGATTTGGGCGTTCCACATTCAAGTACAAGAGTCTGTGATTTCTTTTTATCTTTTTTCACTGGTTGTTCGGAAACCAACTGGGATGCAGGGTTAGTTTCTGTTGATAGAAATGAAACAGGACCTGGAGCACAACTCACCAAAGGAGCTTTCAAATTACTCCCCACCTGGGGATCAGAAATCTCTACCGGTGTAGCTAAAACCTTCTCCCAGAGGGCTGCTTTTAAACATTGCCTTCTCTCACCTTGGTTGTAAGGCAGCAATAAGCTTGACAGGAGTATGTATGTCTCACTGAGGCACAGTAGACAAGATGAATGTCAGTAAAAGGTAGGTGAAGGTGACAGAGCCCTTCTAAGGACTGTTTTGGCCTTTGAGGGAGGACTTACAGGGACCAGGGCTAGCAAGAACCACTGGGTGACTTGATACCACATGACTTGCATGACCTGCCTAGTGTGGCTGCTTGCTAATGTCTAACAGCAGCCATCCCACAAAAGCTAGTGGGATGTAGTGGTTAGAGTTTCAGACTAGGACCTTGGATCCACATTGTGCTCTGGAACCTCACTGGGTGATCTTGGGCCATACTCATTCTCAGCCTAACTTACCTCACAGCAAGGGCCAAGACTGACAATACAATTACAATTACAATACCTTTATTGGCATAAGAGCCAAGACTGACCATTTAGAGCACCTGGAGGCTTCCCAGTGGACCAATGGCTTCCCACCCACACCATGGCTGGGCAGCCCTCTGGCCAAACCCAACAAAAGGCAAGGCAGAGGGTGGTCCCCAGTCAAGCCCCCTGTGAAGGAAGGCAAAGGGCAGTGCCTGGCCAAGCCCTGTGCAAAGCAAGGCAATGGGTGATGCTCAGCCCAGCAGAGCCCTATATAAGGAAAGTGAAGGCAAGGGAGAGGGAGGTGCCCATGGCAAGACAAGAGAAGCAGTGCCTGGCCCATTTTCACTTGTTGGGTGAAAATGGAGAAGACTTTGACAGAGAGAAAGCAGAAAGGCTTAATGCCTATTTTGCCTCAGTTTTTTCCCTGTAGAAGAGAACAGGCTCATCTGGAGATTGTAGTAGGCAAGGCAGGGCATCTAGGCTGCTGGTTAACATGGACAGAGAGGTAGTTGAGAAGCACCTGCTGCACTGAATGAGTACAAATCCCCCAGGCCAGATGGTATGCACCCAAGAGTGCTCCAAGAACTTTCTAGAGAGCTTGCAGAGCCTTTGTCCATCATCTTCCAGAACTCTTGGAGGATAGGAGATGTGCCACAAGACTGGACGAGGGCAGGTGTTATCCCAATTTTCAAAAAAGGGAGGAGAGATGACCCAGGAAACTATAGGCCAGTCAGGGAAGATACTAGAGCAGATTTTAAAGGGACCAATCTACAAGCATCTAAAGGACAACTTGGTGATCTGGAGAAGTCAGCACAGATTTGTCCCCAACAGGTCCTGCCAGACCAACCTCATTTCCTTCTTAGATCGAATGATGAGCTTACTGAATTGAGGTAGTGCTGTTGATGTTGTTTACCTGGATTTCAGTAAAGCTTTTGACAGGGTTCCCCATGATGTTCTGATGGGTAAACTAGAGGATGGTGGACTGGACTCTAGGATAGTTAGGTGGATAGGAAATTGCTTGAACTGCACTCAAAGAGTAGTTGTCAATGGCATTTTATCTGAATGGAGGGAGGCGTCCAGTGGGGGATCACAGGGCTCAGTTCTGAACCCAGTACTTTTCAACATTTTTATAAATGATCTGGATGAGGTTGTGAAGAGGCTACTCAAATTTGCAGATGACACCAAATTGGGAGGAGCAGCAAACACACCAGAAGATAGAGATAGAATTCAACAAGATCTGAACACACTGGAAACGTGGGTAGATGTTAACAAGATGCAATTTAACAAGGATAAGTGCCGAGTTCTACATCTGAGGAACATGCATACTGGATGGGGGTACACTTCTGGGTAGCAGTGTGTGTGAACAAGATCTTGGGGTATGGGAGAACTCGGGACTTTCGGTTTCAAGCGCACTAATGGTGGGTGCTTCTCCCTGCAACTGCAGGAGAGGCGACCCGCTCTCGGCAGGTTGAAAGGGTCCTGGACTGGTGCCGGACCCTCAGGGAGCCTAGTAAAGGGTCCCTGCCTGGGGTGCTTGAAGGTAGCCTCTCCCTGCGGTGGCGATCGCGGGATTGAGGCTCCTTTTTACCCCTAGAGGTTCGCCTGCCGGAGGAGGCCCTCGGGCTACAGAGCGTGGCCGTAAAGCTGCAGAAAATGTATAGCAGAGAGAAGTGATGATTTAACAGCTACGCAATGGCAGAACCATGAGTCTCCTGATCTTTTGATATGAAGCGTTAAAGGGTGGGCTAGGAGGATTGGATCCCCCCCACCCCCTCCCTCATTACTTATTCGGAGACTTCCCACGGGCGTGTTGCTGTTTTGAAGATGTTATAAATGAATTGGAGAGCTGGATCGCATACAGCAGAGGGAGAGCTTGCAAAAGGCATCGGTGTGATGAATCGAGACTGTCTCCTTTGAGATCTCTTATCTAATTGTAAACAAAGCTGCAGAGTCGGAATGGCGGGCAGGGCATCCCCAAAGCCTGGAAGCTCGACTTTAAAAAGTAGAGCGGAGCTGAGTGCAACTTTGATGGTGGCATTGCAACCTCTAGTGGAACAACTGGCTTCAATCAACTCTAAGCTGGAAATCATGCAAACTGAGATGAGAGAGTCTAACAAAAAGCAGGACATGCTACAGCAGGAACTTTTGGATGTCAAAACAGCGGTTGAAAAAAACGACTCAAGACCGCAAAGAATTGAAAAAGAGAAGTCTTTTCAAAATGACAACATATTAAAGCTTCAAATGGATCGATCAAACTACTTCCTGAGATTTCAGAACGTCCCTGAGTCAAAAGGGGGGAATCCGAAGAAAATATTGTGAGGCACTGGCACCTCTGACAGGATGGCAAGCAGCAGAACTTCAAAGTGACATGGATATGACCTATAGGACATATCCAGAATATGTTAAAAAGAAGAGACTGCTAGGTGAGATTGTGGTGAGATTCTCCAAAAGATCAACCAGAGATCTGGTATTAAAAGCTTCATATGGAACAGTTCTGAAGATACAGGAAGAAGAAATAAGGGTTCTAAAAGACATTCCATTTGAAATAAGAAAGAGAAGGAAAGTGTATAGGAATTTGGCTTTATGGTTGCAGTCAGAGACTATTCCATATAAATGGGACATTCCAGAGGGAATCCTGTTTAGCTATAAAGATAAGAAATTCAAAATTGACTCCATTGATCAAGCAAGAACATTTTTGGAAAAGCACAAAAAGAAGAAAGCAGAAACTGAACCAGATGACTCACTGGCAGAGCAGGAGAGTATGTATGGATTTGAAAGCTCAGAGACTGAAGATGGAGATGATTCGGACTCAAAGAAGGGGGCAGCTGCCCCTAGAAAGAAGAAAGACAAGAAGAAAGGAAGAGAACCAAAGGAGAAATAGCTTTTTAAGTGTTTTTTTCCTTTGCTGTTAACACACCAAGCCTTGTAACTTTAAAATCTAGTATAGATTGTTTACTCTAATGTATGTAGTCCAGGGATCCAATGTTAAATTTTTATTTGTAAGCAGCAAGAATGAATTAGTAATGTATGCCAAGAAATAATTTAGCTTTTCAGTAACTAATGATATTAGTAAACAGCATTATGAATGCATTTTCTGTATACCTTAGGGTAGGTTAGTTTGCAGATTTTAGCGTAGGTGTAGGGATTAAAATGTAATAAAAAAATTTTTTAAAAAAGATCTTGGGGTATGGGTGGACCATAAATTGAATATGAGCAGCTAGTGTGATGTGGTGACAAAAAGCCTAATGGGATCTTGGGATGTATCAACAGAGACATAACATCAAAATCGCAAGATGTGATAGTCCTGCTGTACATTGCATTGGTCAGGCATCGCATCTGGAGTATTGTGTGCAGTTCTGGAGGCCTCACTTCAAAAAGGATGTGGACAGAATGGAGCGGGTGTAGAGGAGAGCAATGATGTTCGTGTGCCTGGAGACTAAGCTCTATGAGGAAAGGCTGAGGGACTTGGGAATGTTTAGTCTGGAGAAGAGGAGTTTGAGGGGGGAAATGATTGCTCTCTTTAAGTAAATGAAAGGCTGTCACTTAGAGGAGGGCAGGAAGCTGTTCCTGCTGGCAGCAGAGGAGAGGTGTTACAATAATGGGTTTAATTTAAGGTGGAAGGTACTGGCTGGATATTAGGAAAAAACCTTTTTACAGTAAGAGTCATGCAACAGTGGAATCAGCTTCCTTGGGAGTTTGTGTTCTCCCCTTCACTGGCAGTCTTTAAGCAGCATCTGGACAAATACTTGTCAGGGATGCTCTAGGCTGATCCTACATTGAGCAGGGGTTTGGACTAGATGGCCTGTATGGCCCCTTCCAATTCTGTGATTCTATGATTCTATGCTAGAGATAGGTTTATTGATGGATGGAAGGGAGAAGAGGATGGAAAGGGGGACAGGCTATTGGGGGATTTCAAGGAAGGGAAAGAGGAAATAGTGTGGGGGGAGGGAAATTCACCCCACGAGTCCTTGAGGGTTCCTGCTTATAATATCTGTTGCACAAGTCTGCTGACCCCTCCACCACCACCCCCGAGTAGTCAAGGCCTGCTGTAGGTCCCACATCAGGGAGGCCTGAGTAGCTTGCTGCTGCTGGGCCAAGTCTCGCACCAGCTGCACCTGATGCTCTGTGAGCCATTGCCCGAACTGGACCAGATCCATTGTGCCTGGAGGATTAGGCTGCCCCAAGGGGTTAGCAGCTGCTCCTTGGACGTTGCCCCCCTCCAGCATCTCAGAGCCCGACAGAAGCCCTTGCTTGAGGATCCAGTGTGGTGTCTACCCAGCAGGGGCTGGAATGTGAGGTGGAGGTAGACCAGGGGCGGGGCTATGCCCACATTCTCCACCACACTGTCACACAAGTTCGCTGACCCCTCCTCACTGTCCCTGGATCTAGAGGATGGAAACTCTGCCACCTTGGAGTCGATCCCCGCAGGGTAGCCAGGGCCTCAGATATTGGAACGGGCAAGGGGGTTATGTCATCATCCTTGCCCTGCTCCTCCTTGTAGGCTGTTGCTCTCTCTGGGCATCGTCACAGCTACTGCTCAGCTCATCCTCCCTGGCCCCTTTCTGGATCCCTCCTTTTATCCCCGTCCCACTCCCTCCTGTCTCTCCTGGATCCACCGCTCCCTCCAGTCCCATCCCAGGCCCCGCCCCCATACTTAATTGACGATGCTGAGCCCCGAGAGGGGCCTCAGCGTGTGGTCCTCCCTTTCCAGACCTCCCTACACACCGGTGCTTGGGCCGCTGTGCTCGGGGACGTGTCCTGGCTCTTGCACCGGGCCACAGGCCTGGCATGGCTGCTTCTCCTGGCACTGCATCAGGTGCTGCCCCTGGGATCCCCAAGCTGCCATGGGTGGCCCTCCTGGCATCAGACTCGTGGTGGGGGCTCCTGGGCAGTGTTGGCCCCAGGCAGCAATGGTGACGGCACTCGTGGTGGGGGCTCCTGGGTGGTGTTGGTGTCTCCCCAGAGCAGGGCCCCCAGGAGACTCCCACTCGTCCAATGCCCAGGTAGGTGCTGGAGGGTCCCAGGGGGGCTCTGTGCTCTGGTGGGAGGGTCTTTGGCTGGCGTGGAAGGGGGAACAGCCCACTGGTGGGACAATATCTATTTCTCAATCCCACCCCATTTGTGCTTAGACCCTGCTGCCTATACTTCTGGTCACCCTGGTAGCCTGTTGAGAAAAACCTGCAGAAGCATGTAAAGTGAGACACTGTGGAACATCTGGTTTGGCCTGAAAGTAAGGCCGAGGACAGACTGGCAATATAAAGTGGGGCAGCCCCGCGTCGGAAGTGGAAGAAGGGAGCCCGTTCAGACATGCGCATCTGTCCATCGGCTCCGTTTCGCACTTACCCGTCTCCCAGTCGCTTTCCATCCGCTTTAACAGGACACCGGGAGAAACCGGTGTTCAGGGGCCGTCCTCCGCATGCCTCCCGCTTCCAAACAGTGTGAACCGGAAGAAGCGGGAGGCATCCGGAGGCAGCAGTGTGAACGCGCCGGCACTAAGTTATGCGCATGTGCGCATGTGCGCATGTACGAAACACAGATGAAAGAAAGCATTGTCCCCATCTCTTGCCGTTTCGCATATGCGCATACCAGCGCAACGGAGCCACGCGAGCCGTGGAGCCGGCTCCGCGGCAGTCTGAACGCTCCATATCGGCACCGCTGCGCACTGCTCTGGCCAGTATGAACGGCCAGCCCCGTGGAGTTTTTCCCCCGCACCAGTTCCCTCTGCATTCCTGCCGCTTTACATTGCCAGTCTGTCCTCGGCCTAAGTTACAGCTCCTGGTGGAGGGTGCAAGCTATACACAGCCATTTTGTGGCTGATTGATAGCATAAGCAGGGAGGGGGAAAGAAGGCACATGGATGATTTATTCAGGGGTAGCCCCAAATTCTACACTGCCTGAGTCAGAACAAGAAACGGCATCTTCCCTGTTGTTCAATTGCTGGAAGAACATCTCCCAGATTCTTTTCCACAACCAGAATACATTCGATTATAAGATCTTTGAATGAGATTATCTGAAGCTTTGGTATTGAGTTTCATTGATCTGCTGATGTGTTACCCGAATTGGACCCAGGGAGGGAGGAATTATCTGTTAAAGGTCTCCAGAAGGGTAAGCAAGGATCTGATCTTTTGTCTGTGTATTATTTTGAGGTTTTATTTCAAAGCAATATTCCCAAGAGAAAAGGGTCAGAGACCAATTGATTAAAACTAAATGAAATATTTATTTACTAACTTTTCTTTGTTGTTATGTGTACACTGTAGGTTGTTCTTCTGTGTGGGGAGCGGTGTGTGTGCTTGATGTTTGGGCTTGATGTCTGGGATTTTTTGTATATATATCTAAATAAAAATTATTTTCAAAAAAATTATTTACTAACAATTGAATGCACTACTAGGAACAAGCCAACACAACAAACCCTTAAAATCACAAACAAACCATCCTCTTCATCCCTATACACATTCACACACCCACTACAAGGATGGGATAAGGCACAGAGAGTGGGAAGGGAGGACATTTGAATGAGCGATATGTTGTGATCCAAGGGGGTTAGGAAGTGGAAGGTTGTGGCGGGGTCTGTGCAGCAGAAATCCAAGGCAACTGAGTCTCAAGGAGAGAAGAGGGACCTGCAAAGCAGTTGCAGCAATATCCAGGTAGTTGGAAGACCTGACACACTTTCCATTGACTTGGGATGGTCTTTTTATGGGCTTGACTTGAGAGACCATGAGAAGTATTGGAGTCGGGAGTCCATGGAACAGTGAAACAGCTAGATCTTTATTGCTGGTCCGGATGAAGCATACAACCCAGGGCTCTGAGCCCTCCTTTTATGCTGGTCAGGGATAATCCCCTGACCTCGCCCAACTGGCCTGATAGGCTATTATCAGTCTATTTACATCTCATAGGTTCCCTGGGAGAAACCTAGGTACAGTCATTTTTAAATTACCACAGATTATGGACGCAAAAATTGCCTTCTGCTGTAAGCTATACTTCTGTAACAGCATATCTAACATGTGCCTTATCCGAAAGAACTGGAATAATGGCAGTTTAAACTCCTTCATTCTATAAGTTATTTAATCAAAGCTCAAGATTCATTCAGGGGAGGGATACTCAGTGGTGCAGCATTTGCTTGAGCCCGCTTGCAGGGAGGGCGGGATATAAATGTGAAAAAATAAATAAATAAATAAATAAATATAGAAGGTCCAGGTTCAATCCCTGGCATTTTCACTTAAAAGGATCAGGTAGTAGGTGGTATGAAAATCTTCCACACGAGACCCTGGAGAGCTGCTGCCATTCTGAGTAGACAATACTGACCCTGAAGGCTTGAATCAGTATAAGGCAGAGTTCAGAGTTTCCTCTTGAGAGGAGCTGCGACTCAATGGAAGAGCCTCTGCTTAGCATGCAGAAAGTTCCAGGTTCACTCCCCAGCATCTTCACTTAAAAGGACCAGGTAGTAGCTGATGTGGAAGGTCTCTACTTGAAACCCTGGAGAGCTGCTGCCAGCCAGAGCAGACAATACTGACATTGATGAACCAATAGGCTGATTCAGTATAGGCAGCTTCATATGTATTGTTGGTTTTCTGCCATTTTTAAATATGCTAATAGGTTGTTATCCCACCAACTTGAAAAGCTAGTAAACTATGAAAGAACTTTAATTTGTCCATTGAACAGGACTGAAATAAAAAGTGATAACCCTATACTCAACAAAGACTTTATACCATTCTGACAATATACAATTTATTATTGAATTATCTATTGCTAAACCTTTCTATCTAGACCAAATCAGATCTGCAGACTACAGGGTAAATATGACTCCAAAATAGTGTTTCTTTGTCACAAAGGTCCCATTCTTCTAGCTCTGCTAATTTTACCACTCTAAGGTTCATTCTTATATTGGAACCCTTAGAGTACCTCTTTTAACAGGACGATTAAGTGCCTTCATTGCCACTCTTGATGGTTTACTTGCCCCATACGGTTAAGCTCTGAAATATTTCATGCAGTGTGTAACAAAGTAAAAGCCACAGTGACATAGCAATACAAAAATCTATTTTATTCTATATTTTAGTAATCTGCTTAAAACTAGTAAATTAAGAGGCAGTATGAGGTAAAGAGAAGGGGAGGAGGGAAATAAAGATACCAGGATGGGCCTTATGGTTGCATGAGCTCATGCAACAAGATTTTCCATAGCTCACCTTTCTGCCAGTGGCCTCTTGATAATCTCTCCAATCCTTCTACTGAGAGGTGGGGACCAAAGTGCCATGCAGCACTATGGACTTCAGTGAACTGGGGTAACTAGGCAAAAATTGGGTAAAATGGAACTGTTCAAGAGGACATTTTAAAAAAGAGAGAAGTGGATTGCAATGTTTAATGCCTGTAAAAAAATGTAGGCAGTTTTATTGCATTACTGTATTTATTAAATTAATTTAATGCATTTTAAAATATTGTAATCTGCCTTGAATCTAAGCAAGAAATCCAGATGATAAATTAACTAAGTAAATAAATAAAAATTATAATTCTTTGTTGCCTCACTCTTCTTTTAATCAAGTAAAGACTGGTCCTTGCAAGACTTAGAGCTAAACTCCCTCCTCCCTTGTAGGGCCATGCACTGGGATATTTTAGCCACATGCATCATTCTCTGGTCCACAACACCATCTTGGAATCCTGGGTTGGTTGTCAGGGTTTTGAAAGCATGTGAGTCAACTGGGGGGATTCTGGTCCTCCACTCCTGCCAGCTCCCTGGACAGAGCTGCCTCCTGTGTGGTGGGCAGTGTTCCCTCTAAGCTGAGTTAGTGTGAGCTAGCTCACAGTTTTTTAGCCTCCAGCTCACACATTTTTGTCTCAGCTCAGGAAGGATGGCTCCAGAGCAAACTTATTTATGCAGTAGCCAAATTGCTTGCTCACAGCTTTAATGCCAGTAGCTCACAAAGTAGATTTTTTGCTCTCGAGATTCCACAGCTCAGAGGGAACATTGGTGGTGGGTTTGGGGTTTCAGATCCTCTTGGTCCTTGGGTATGTCAGGTAGTACAAATGATCCTCCCCTGAGGAGGAGGTTCCATCACACACTAGTGTTGGGCTAAAAGCAGGTCCTGACATGAGGCAGAGCAGTTTTGCTCCATTTCCCTTTTCCTTGCAACTTCCAGTGCCATGTGGCAATTGGTCCACAAGAGCCTCTGACTCTCCATAAGAGCAACTTAAGGTCCAACCCACTATGTTAGCATGTTTTACCCTACTCTACATCAAAAAGTCTATGGCAGGCAATTACATTTATAAAACACAGAATGAATTTTAATGCTGTAACAGAGGAGCCAAAGTTATCGAACAGAGGCAACCAAATTTTATGGGTTAGTATGTATCAGCACATGAGTGTTCAAGATGTAGCACAACTACTGCTATAACACCATGATCATCATTACCTGTGGCACTGCACCAGTACTACAAGTACAGCTATATATACAGCCCATGCAGTCCCTTGCCAGTCAATGCATACGTTCCCCAGTGAGCACTTCAGTCTGGATCCCAAAACCGTCTGGTCCTCCCAGGGCTGAAGGAGGCTCAGTTGGTGGTCACAAGGGCCAGGGCCTTTTCTGTGGCAGCCCCGCTCTGGAGGAACAAGCTCCCGGATAACATCAGGGCCCTGTGGGATCTTTTACAATTCCGCAGGGCCTGCAAGACAGAGCTCTTCCACCAGGCGTTTAAGTAGTGGCCGCCCAATATATGCATCTTGGCCCTGACCTGAATTATTCGACCTTATCTGTCAGCCTATTGTGATCATCTATAAGGACTACACCTGGGCGCTGCTATGATATATTAAGTTGAAGACATGCCATCTGTATAGTGTTATGCTGTTTTATATGTTTTAATATTTTAAGATACTATTTGTTACTGTGTGTTTTGTTGTGAGCCGCCCTGAGCCGCCGTATAACGAGGAGGGCGGGATATAAATCTCAAGGAATAAATAAATAAAATAAATAAATGCAGTTAATATGAAATATTTGGGGATGTGTATTGACTGTATAAACCATGCAGCAGGAGTCTAGGTACAAAACATGTTGTGCATATCATCTTTCTGTCCCCATAGCAATACTATTCCTCACAAGCTAGGTATGGTAGAAGCTTTTCATGCACACATGTGTCAAGTGTACAAATGGAAGGATGAAGCTGGACAAGACAGCAGGAGCCTCTCGTCTATGCACTATTCCCCACCACTCCCCCAAAAAGTTTTTTTCAGTCACTATGGAAAAGCTGGATCCAGGTGGGTAGCCCTGTTGGTCTGAAGCAGCAGAACAAAGTTTGAGTCCAGTGGCACCTTTAAGACCAACAAAATTTTATTCAAGGTATAAGCTTTCATGTGCAAGTACACTTCTTCAGCTACAGAAGTGTTCTGAAAAAGTGTGCTTACACACAAAAGCTTATACCTTGAATAAAATTTTGTTGGTCTTAAAGGTGCCACTGGACTCAAACTTTGTTCTGTGGGAAAACTGTGTAGCATATCCTACATATAGGTATTTCTGAACTACTACTTTGCTTCAGTTTGTAACATTTTGTTTCCTGATTCTTTTATACTTTATTTTATATACAAGTTTCAGTTTTCATGAACACGTTTCATGCCATGGTTCATGGATACAGCTGCACAGTTATTTTTAAAAAGTAAAAATGCAAGCTCACAATCCCAAGAAGAAGGAGGGCCAGTATATAAGAAATGTCAATTACTAGCAGAATGAAGGATGAATTAAGTGCTGGCAGTACTCTAGACAGTGACAGAAGGGTGGCAACCCAAAACCCTTTTCCTGAGGCCTGCTCATTAATCTGCCCCCTTTACATTATAGGATATAGCTAGCCTCTGACTCCCTCTTAAATAGAGTTGTAGTCCTTCAGGTGGGGCCTGGAGATCTCCTGGAATTAGAACTGATCTACAAGCAACAGATATCAGTTCCCCTGGAGAAAATGGCTGCTTTGTAGATTGTGGCATTATATCCCACTGAAGTCCCTTGCCTCCCCAAACCCTGCCTTCCCCAGGCTTCAACCCTCAAAATCTCAAGGTATTTCTCAACCCACAGTTGCCAAGCCAGCTCTTAAACTGTACTGCAGAATTCTCGTTCTTGTGTACTGTTCAGTCGCTGGCCTGCTCTTGATTATATTTTCTCCATAAAGAGTTTTCTGTTTTCATGTGACATATTTGTTTGTTTGGAAAGGTGACCACACCTACTCAGAGTTTTAAGCTGTTAGCTTGCCACCTCAGAGATCCACTTGAAAACTGGATTGATTTCATGAGGCCTTTCAGCCCATGACATTTTGAATATCTGCATTATGCTTGTGAGGGACAAGGCTTTTAGTATCTCTTAGCCACTAAGTTCTGATTCTGAAGCTATTAAAAGAAATCAAGATTATCTAATTGTCTGGGTATTCATGGTTCTCTTTCAAAATACTGGGTTCTACAACTTCCTTTCGAAATTTAGCAATGACTAAAGAGTCCCAAGAGAAAGTGGGAAATAAATGCATTGAAATGGGGAAGGGTTTGGGTTTTTTAAAAAAACCGTTTGCATCACAGTGATCAACAGATGAGGCAAGCATTCACATCACACATCACCTCACCCAAACATGAATAAATTAAATGTATCATTTACATGAGGCTTCTTTCTCTCACTCACTTGTCTTGGATCTCTCTGACTAATTTCAAGAAGCATAGGGAATAAAGACGCCAGAGAAAGTACGGGCAGCTTGGAGTATTGATTTGACCTGGCTCTACCAATTGCTAGCCCAATGCAAAACTAAGCAAGGTAAGTAAAAGGGCTTTCCCCCCCACGACTTTAAGTTACATAGGGTTGCCAACCTCCAGGTAAGGCATGGCGCACTCCAGAACTTATAAGTCACCTCCAGAGGACAGTTCCTCTAGAGCAAGTGGCAGGTTTAAAAGGTGGACTTGATGGCATCACATCCCTGCTGAGCTTACTCCCCTCCCAACAAATCTCCAGGAATTTCCCAAGCCAGAGTTAGCAAGCCTATCTGAGTAGGTCTCTGGCATTCTAGGCTTAAAAAAAACACCAGATTATTGTGGGTTGCTTTTTATTTTGACTTCCTTATTTTAAAAGATTCATCTCAATATACGGGAGACTGCATATGATTTTGTAAACCATAATCTATTTTTTTCAGTAAATACAGTTGGCATAAATATTGGCAGAAAATACACTATTTCTCCAAGGATTCAAGACTCCACCCTCAGTTCTCCTATCTGTTAGAGTTAGTCCTGTGTTTTCCCCCTGAGGTATCATGCAAAACTCCAGTTGCTGCCCCCCATCCCCTATTCTTTCTACAAGCTGCAATAGGCCTTGCAGTATTTCAGTATTCTCTTCTGAATCTACTTCTTTGTGATATGGAATGGGATTAAGTGGAGAATTTGCAAAGTAACCACTTTTTAAGCAATTAAGTAATATTTTTGTAGGACCTCAGTACATCCTTCCAAGTCTCATAATTACCAACAGAGGTCTTTTTCCTTCCTATAATGTACAAAATGATCTGCCCTTTTATGATTGCCTTGAGAATATTCCACAAAGCCAACGGTGAGGGAGCAGATGCCTCATTCAATTCCAAATAGAAGGAAATCTGTTGTCTCAAATAATCCCTAAATTCAGACACTTTCAGCCAGCTATTACCAAGAGACCACATTTTAAGAGCAGATGTGTTATTAAGGCTGAGAAATGTTATGAGAACTTCGTGATCTGACAAATAAATGCATTCTATTCACTATTCCAACATTTGATTTTGGAGAAAAAATTAAAAAATAAAACCTATTGAGTAGTGTGGAGAGATGAAACTTCCTTCAAAAAACAATGCTGTATTTTTCAGACATTGCCTAAAGGCCAATCAGCCAACTTGCAAACTTTTCTTATAGGGTGAGCTTTCTTTAGGAAGTATAATCCAATCATGATGTACATGTGTAATGTTTATGTGTGATATATACGTTTAGGTGCCGTTTAAAATGATGGGAGTACTGAGAATAACAGAATACATTCAAAGTATCTCGGGGGGGGGGGATTAATGTGGTCCTTGGATAATACTGAATTAGTTTTAAAAGAACCGAAAACAATGCATTTTTGGAAGAGTTTTGTCATTTCCCTTTTCCCCAACAACCCCTCCCCCAAAAAACAACCTAGTCCTGAGGGTTGTAGGCTTATCAGAGATGGCATGTAATGTGTGTGGGACTACAGCCAGAAGGGAAAACTAGCAGAAAATAGCTCCCATCTTAGAATGTCTGTGATCATCATGATGGAGAGTTCTAATGATTGGTCATTCTAGTTCTATCTCCCTGTATCACATCACACCACATCCCCACTTTCAGGAGCAGCTTTACAGAGAACTACAACTGAAAGGAGAACGAAAAAAAGAAAAAGGAGGAAGAGGAGGAGGAGATTGGATTTATACCATGCCCTTCACTACCCGAAGGAGTCTCAGAGCAGTTTACAATCTCCTTTCCCTCCCCCTCCCTACAAAAGACACCCTATGAGGTAGGTGGGGCTGAGAGAGCTCTCTTGATAACTGGCCTTGAGAGAACAGCTCTGAGAGAACAGCTCTGAAAGAACTTATGCCTGACCCAAGGTCACCCAGCTGGCTGCATGTGGAGGAGCAGAGAATCAAACCCAGTTGTCCCAGATTAGAGTCCATGCTCCTAACCACTACACCAAACTGGCTTCTTTCTATGACCTTGTTCTGTTTGTGGTTCTTTAGGATCTAATCAACTGTGATCTACTTTAGTAATAAGGAGGATGTAGAAAAGTTTTGTTCATGAAAGTTCATTGGGAAAACTGATAATTTGGAAACAGCCATTTTTGCACACTATAACACTCTTATACCTTTTCACTGTTTATTGTTTGATTCTCATTTTATCCCACCTGTCCTCTAAGGAGCTCAGGTGGCATACATGGCATGTCCCCTTTTCCATGCATCCTCACAACAACCCTGTGAGGTAGCTTAGGTTGAGTGACTGGCCCAAATTACTCCATGAGCTCATGATTCAGCAGGTATTTGAACCTAAGGCTGCGGTCAGACACAACATTAGATCCGTCTTTGTTGCTGGTGCCCTGCAGATTTAAAATGGAGGCTCAGTTGGCAACATCTGTCTCCCGCCAGTTGTTGGCACCCCATACTCACCCATCTTTGAGCTGGAGTTCTTAGGCACTGGGGAAAGTCCAGTCTTTACAGATCTTCACAGACTCACCCCACATTGCTGGATGTCCGAACACTCCACTGCGAAACAAAGCCATGCACACAGTCCTGTCTGGCTGCTATTTTTTTACTTCAGTTAGTGATGTGCGCATAAGTGCACATCCATCCTGAGCCCCCAGGGGTAGTTGTGTTTGGGTTACAACTCCCCCCAAAGGATCCTTCCCTCCTTTTTTGGGGTGGGACAGGGGTGGACATCATCCCTGTTAAGGCTCCCATATCAGCAGCCTTAGGTTTCTGGTTTGCTTCTGCACATGCACAATTTTCTGAAAATGTAAACAAAAATGCTGTGGGCCTTCCACTCCACAGGTGCCACGCAGCGGGCATCTGGATGGTCACCAACTGGGGTGAGTGCATGGTTAAGAGGGCGGAGGGTGAGATGTCTGATTGAAAATCCCTGGGATTGGAAAACCTAGATCAAAAAAAGAGGTGCTGTCACAACACAATAGCACGCTGTCTGACCACAGCCTAAGTCTCCCCAATATTAATCTTACAGTCTAACCACTATACCACACTGACTCTACTATTCAGTACTTACTGTAATACTGTTACTTGGGGCTTCTCAGTATGAGTAAGATAAGAATGCCTACACTATGTTCATGAGCCTGAAGAAAATAATGTTTTGCCTTGAGGATGACAGGGTTCTGCTTTTAAAAATACAAATAGGATTGCAACAGGTACTTGGAAACTGTTGTGAAATGAGCCTAAATGCATTTTAATGCCAAAACCTTGCACATTGAACTGGGCTCAGAAACAAATTGGGAGCCAGGATAGATGCCTCCAGGTACCAGTTCAGGGTTTTTGCAGCCTCCCTGGGATCTACTGGAAGTGCGCGATAGCATTAAGTGTGACCATTTCCACAGTATATTCGTACTTCTTTTCACTGGTGAGTTGAATTCCCATTTGATGGCTCAACTTTGCAGCACTCGTTTTGCAATAGGGCTTTATCTTTGTAGACCCCCCTTCCATCCTATTCATTCCACATTTACTGCGAAAGGGGGCCATGCTGCCTCCTGTCATGCACTTCATCATTTATGTCATTTACAGAGCCTTCCTTTTAAAAAAAATTTTTGCACACGCACAGTAATATAGCAACACTGTTACCTTGTCAAGAAAGGCTCACTTTTTAAACTAGAAGTTTGGGGGGGGGGGGGTAATAGCCTGTTCCATAAAATAAGGTAATGGATGATCAATGCAACCCAGGGAAGCATATGTAAACTGAAAAGCACTTTTGTAGGGCAGAAGAAAGAAAGTCTTCGGGGCACTGATACATCGCTGTTTCTAGAGGAAAATGTGGGTCCTTTCTCCTTTCCCTTGTCTTTAAGTGGTGGCACCATGCACCATGCAAGCTAAGGACTCTTTAAATGTGGGTCCAGCACCATGCAAGATGGAAAAGGAGGGTGGAAATCAGTGCTCAGGAAGTTGGTTAAATCACCTGTCTAGTAAACAGGAAATCCTGGGATTGAATCCCAGTTTAGGGGGAGGAGTTCACCCAACCAACCCACCCACCATTTTCCAGCTCCAGCCTTAATTGTATTCACTCTGTACAGATTTTCTTTTTCTTTTTCTCGGTTATACTGGAAGAGTGTTAGGACTTCATTAAAGAACAAACTCAGTAGAGGTCACCAGTGGAACAGAGACGTGACATTTGCTTAACACAGTACGTAGTGATTTGTGTCCAAGCTGGCTGGTACAGAGACAAAACATACCTTACTCCAAAAACATTGATTATGATTTATTTTATTGCTCCTCTCCTCTTGGATTACATCAGTTTGCAAAATAAAAGAGGGGCTTTGCAGGGATCATGGTCCCTTTAAATGCCTGCAACTCCAAAGGCATTTAACAAGATCATGGTCCCTTTAAATCATATCTCTGCAAAAATGTTGGGCAGGAATATAGCACCTCTCTTCCCCCAGCTGGGATTTGGTCCCAGAATCTCCTGTTCACTAGACAGGCACTTTAACCAACTAAGCTGTGGAGCCAGCTGCTAAACTGAGCAGCAGAGCAGCCTTCCTGCAGCTTAGAAAACCTTCCGAGGGCCGATTTCCACCCTCCTTTTCCATCCTGCATGGTGCTGCCACTTAAAGGCAAGAGAAAGGAGAAAGGACCCGCGTTTAAAGGGCCCTTAGATTGTATTGTGCATTTTGTAGACTTAATGATGTATAAGCAACTTGACATTCTCATGCATGTATATGCTTTCCTTTGTGAGGCAAAAGATAGTTTCTTGCTAAAAGTTAGGAGTCAGACCAAACCTTCAACCCCCAACCAGTGCAGAAATCTATTTAAAGGGATCATAGTCTCTGAAGGCAAAGCAAAGGACAGGAATTTCATGTCCTGTAAAGGATAAATTTGTATCATAACACAATCAGTATTGTGGTTTTTTTAAAAAAGTGGATGTCTCCGGGACAACCAGGAGGGAGGGAAGGCGGTAGGCGGGGGGGGGGGGGGGGGGGGACACAGGTCACTGATGACCCAAAATGGTGGTGTGGTGGGAAAATTAGTCTGAATACAAGAATTCCTCACTGGAAAACCCCAAATTAAGATCAGAAGGGGGGGGAAATATTGCAGAAAATGGGAATTTGGAAAATACAGGGTAATGGGGCACTGACTTTGAATCTACTTCTGGGGAGGCAAAAAATGTGAAAACTTCAAATATTTAAGACCACAGATGTGGGGGTAAATATTTAAGAATGCTGATGTGGGGGTAATTATTTAAGAACACTGATGTGGGGTTTGCACTGCGAAAATGGTCTGGATACTGCTTGTGAGTGCTCCATCACCTGCGTTCCTGGCTGCATGTGCTGTCCAGTGGCTTTGAGGAAAGGTGTACTTGTGGTACACAGTAGCAGCATTCCTGACAGCCATTGAGAGGCACCCCTTGCTGCACACACCATACAGAGCTATGAAGGAAAAGGCATGTAGGCCATGCAGGGGGCTGTGAGTGTGGGCAATGGGAGGGCTCACGAGCAGGCAGGGAAAGGACACACAAGCAGATGGAGGCCATGCAGGTGAGTGGGAAGGAAAGGAGGTATGAGTGGGGGCACATGGTGGTGGACAGAGGAGGGCCCCTGGGCACTCTACTTGCCCCCCCCCCCCCATCAAAACCTGGAATCAGTCCTAAATACACCATAGTACTGTATTGAACAGCCATCCAGAAAACAGGTAGGCTGAAAGATGGGGATCCAGATAGCTGCTTGCTTGAGGAGGAGGAAACCCCATTGCAAATTTTTGCAAAATGGAATCAGGATCATGGAATAGGGCAAGAACCTATGAACACTGGATTGCATGGATCTTTCAAGAACTATGTTGGGTCCATCCCCTATGGTGCTGCTTTTATTTTGTGCTCCTGACTTTGACCTTTACACACACCCATGGTATATGATAAGGAAAGGAGATTCCACATACTATAGTCTTTAGCCATGATCTGTTCCTGCCCCACTCAGAGCTTGTCAGTACTTCACAGACTCTAGTCTTTGTCCTCTACTTTATTATTTGGCTCTAATTAGATATGATGTCAACGTTCTGTCTACAGCTGTGTGTCCTGCCTGCTGCTTGTACATTAGGGCTGCTGGAATTTCTGGTTGTTTGAATTCCTGGCATGCCACCTGGTTTCTCTTTTGATGTAAGCTGCTTTTTTCGGTTGGGTGGGGGGTGGCCATGCCTGGAAGTCATGGCGACCTCTGGCAACTCCTACTGGGGCATGGAGGACGTTCAGAGAAGTGGCTTGATAGCCTTCCCCTGCCTTCCGGCCATGGTATTCTATGGTGGTCTCCCATCCAAATACTTGCCAGGGTCGGCCCTGCTTAGCTTCTGAGATCTGACGAGATCAGGCTTGCCTGGGCTATCCAGGTCAGGGCTGGTGGAAGCTGCTTTGACAGGTGATTGTGAGAAAAGCAAAATATAAATATAATAACCAAACAAATAAATAAAATTAAGTCTCAAGTCCTTTTAGAGCTAGAGGTACAAGGCAAAATGCAGACAGTATTATGACCAGTTGATTAGTCAGACCACAACCGCTCTCACCTTCCATTATTCCAACCAATAAGAAAAGTTAGAACAGCAGGGAAGTTAGAACAGCATGCCTGCCTTCCTTTCCCCAGCCTGTCTGCCATGGCGGGCAGGCTGAGGAAACAGGGCAGGCATGCAGATATGCCTGGGTTTCCCTCCTGATCTTCTCCAGGTACGCTCCAGGGGAACCCAAGCACATTGAAAATGCCTTTCTTTCCCTCCCTGATCTGGGGAGGGAAAGGCATTTCCCCACCCTCACCCCCTGCACTTCCCCAAGTCTCTCTGCAAAAGTGGAGCAGCTCAGGGAAGGAACGGGGCATGTTTGCTTGGCTGCCCTTGGTCTCCCCAGCCTGCATACCTTGGCCAGCTGGCTGGGGAGACCAAGGGCAGCCAGACAAACATGCCTGCTTTCCTTCCCAATCTTTTGGAGTGGGGAGGTAGGAGACTAGAAAGGTGATGCTGAAGTTCCTGGGATCTTTCAGATCCCAGGCACTTCAGCAGCACCTTTCCCCAGCCATCTAGTTCAGAGGGGGGGTAGACTAGAAAGGCGATGCTAAAGTGGAGTGGAGAAGCTCAGGGGGGGAAAGAGGCAAGCTTCCATGCTTGCCCTGTGCTTTCCCAACCCCCCGCCTAATATGCTAATGAGCTGCGCTGTCAGGGGTGTGGCCTAATACACTGAGTTTCTGCTGTTGGGTGTGGCCTATTATGCTAATGAGTTCCTGCTGGGTTTTTCCTACAAAAAAAGCCCTGATCATTCTTAATAATATAGGCGCCATTCTTCCCAGCTTCTGTGCATAATTCTGGGAATGATTCGTACATAATGCTTTTGAGTACCTAAGAAAGCAAACTATTTGGTTACAATGGACCTGTACTATTTCAGTGGGATGCAGGCCCTGCAAAATTTAGATGCCATACAAAGTAGTTACATTTATCTTGCAGAGGAAGGCAGTCAAACACATTAGCCCTACCTAAAGTTATAAGTAAGGCACTCTCCAGTTTAGAGCAAAAAAAGGACATAATTTTTTTCCTGATTCAGCATACTGCAGCTTCATGTGTGTTTTTAATTAAATTAACATTTTATTGTTTTAAATTAATAAGCATTACACATTAAAAAGCCAATAAAAAACAATTCAGCAGAGAAAGTAAGTAATAAGTAACAATTTCTATGTCTACTTTTCCACAGGATTAACATAGAACCGTCAATATTAGGAGGGAATAACCTTTAACAAGAGATGTACACAGGGCTCTTTTTGTAGAAAAAGCCCAGCAGGAACTCATTAGCATAATAGGCCACACCCAACTGCAGGAACTCATTAGCATATTAGGCCACACCATTGACAGCACAGCTTATTAGCACATTAGGCCATACCCCCATGTTACCAGAAGAGTGGTCATCCAGCCAAACCCACCATTTGCTTCTTATTGTGTTTACCTTGTTTGTTGTCAAAACCCAGGGCTTTTTTGTAGCAGGAATTAATTTGCATGTTAGGCCACATGCCCTTAATGTAGCCAATCCTAATGAGTTTCTGCTGTTGGGTGTGGCCTATTATGCTAATGAGTTCCTGCTGGGTGTGGCCAACTCAGGAGCCAGCCGGAACTCCGTTCCTGTGCGTTCCTGCCCAAAAATAGCCCTGGATGTACACACTTAAGGAGACTCATATCTGTAGGGACAGAGTTACAGAGACATCATGACCTCATAATATAGATAATTAGTAGGACTGTTTTGGGAGGTAGAATTTCCCATAGCATATTCTAAAAAAATTCTAATATGAAGTGTTCCTGGGAATGTTTTTTTTAGTTACCCGGAATGGAAGTGATTATATCCACAGAGGAGCACAAGGACTTTCTGTGATCTAAACTAGGACAATGGGAAGGTGTGCTTGTCTTGACCTGGGGCAGGAAATCCTGTGCGTCTTGCCTGTAAAAGTAACATTTTCCTGTACTAACTTACTGCTCGATTCCAGCCAGAATTTCTCTGAGAAGAATGCTCTTTGAGGGAAAGTGCTTAAGGAAATCTGATACCAGTTTAACTGCCCTGCATATTTGAAAGGAGGTTTCACCAATGCTGGGCTTTCCAGAGCAACATTACAAAACAAGGAACATTGCAGATCCATGAGTATATTCTATAGCACTCTAAAGAACTTGGGTTCTGAAATAACAGTCATTCTCTTATATTTGCATAATATTTATACCCATATGCCTAGCAGGTGATATTAGGAAAGTTTACAGGAATGAACTTGTATGGATTTGTGACAGAGTTGAAGAAAAATATTCTGTCCCTTTAACAGAGACTTAATAGGATGCTATTTATCAGTTGGTGTCATTTACTTCCATGGCATGAAAAAGTTCAACTGCCCATTTCCACAATTCAAGCCTCTATTAAAGGGACAGGATATTTTTCGCCAGGCCAGTTAGCAACCCAAACTGATGTTTAGAACATTTTTCAGCTGTTGGGCTGGGACCCACAACTGGGCTGTATCCTGCCCTAAAGTGGCTGTACTAGTGACAAGTAGTATTGCCACCATTTTCCTTTTTCAGAAGGGAGACAGAAAAAATACACAATGAAGGCCTTTAACAGTAGTGTGTCAAGTAAGAATTTTACTATATGTAACATTTCTAGGCGCTGTATGACAAGCTGAACTTACCAGCATTTGCTCTTCTGTTTAATTTGCATCTCGTCATGCTAGAGAACGAAGGAGAAAGATGATCAGGAACTTTAAAAATGGGTCTCCTATTTCAGAGTAGGCTTAAAGGTAGATCCTTGATCAGAAGAAGTTAAGACTGCTGTTCTAGAAAACAGTCAGCCGTTTAAATAAAAGCCATTCTATGATCAAAAGCATCTGGTGATCCTTAACTTCAGATGCAGCTAAAGTACCATTCCTTAGAAAGAGAATTTTCTGACACTGGGGAAATAACTGATGAACAAACCTGAGGACTGAGAAAATGAGAGATGTCTAAAGCATTGCCGAACTGCTTAAATTTCTAACCACCCCAGTAGATGAGCCTAAACTAAAACACCTGGCTATTGCTTTGATATACAGCTAACAAGATCTGTTCATACATGAATATAGGGGGGAAATCTGCCAGATACACTCATCCAAAAAAAAAAGGTTACGTTGCATGAGTGCCTCTGAATGAAATACACTGTTTCTGACCCCCCCCCCTTGTGCCCCAGTGGAAATTACAATGATAATTTAAACACAGCTGTCCTGCTGTGCATTTGTATCTGTGGCCCTGGAGGATGGTGACATGTCTTAATAGCAATGGCTGTCCCAGAACAAAAATGATGAGAGAAACATCTGTCTCCCTGTTACTCTTTTTCCCCCCACAGACAAATGGCGTATCTGAATCAGTTTTGAGGTTTGTATTGGGCTGTCAGAAAACAAAACAGAATACCTACCTTTATTTTATTTGCACTGGCTCTTTGTTAAGAGGATATCAATGATTTCTGATTAATGTTTATACACACACTTTTATATATATATATATATATATATATATATATATATATAAAACAAATCAATAAATTCATTAATTAGGAAAAGATCATTATTTCCTGCTTGTGGCTAGAAAGAACAGCTGAAACGTGGGAGTCTAGACTACAGCTGGGTGAATGCAACTTCTGAAAAAGATTCAGCAAGCGAAAGCCGCTGAGTCACTTTTGCTGATATTTGCGACCTCTTTGATTAGTGAACTTCTGGAGCTTTTGTGTTCAAGAATGTTAATGAAAGGAAAAGCAAAATAGCACAAGCCCACCATGTTCTGTCAAGATGAGTGCATTGAGTTACCCTTCCACACTACTGATTACTTTGGGTATTCTTTCATTTTCCTCACTTCTATTCAAACTTTGTACTATTATCTCCTTTGTGCTTTTCTATTCACAATCAAGGTTTCAGACTCCTAAAATAGTAGAGCACATCAAATCCAGTTAACATCTGTAAATGTTTATGGCTGTGCAGAGCAGGTTGTTCATTGCTAAAAGCCTGATTAAATGATGTTGGCAGCCAACAGGGGCTGCGACTGTACAGGGCCAAACTACACTGAGGTTCCATAATTGGCTTTAAAAGCTAAAGTGCTCTAAATCCAGCGGAAGTTGATGATGCAGATGTGCCTTTTCTGTAAAAGGCTAATGTGCTTAAGACTGAAGTCAATGGGACTAACATCAGAATAAACATGTTTAGGATTGCACTGTTTATTGCTTACAGTGAAATGCTAGGAACACTTCCCTGGGAATTATCCCCTCTGAATAGGACTCAGTAGGATTTTGTGTGGACCTGCTTAGGATTGCTCTCTAAAGGGACAGGTAGATGCAACCCTGAAGTCCATGAATGGAATTCAAAACATGTAAGGAATTCTGGTAATTATAGCTTGTTGAGGGTGCTAAGAAATCACTCTCAGAGGTCCCTGCTTCTCCTGACACAACTACAATTCAAAGGGAGAGGGAATGCCAAAATGTGAGCTTAAAGTCTAGTGAAGATATATTCTTTATATATATGTAAATATGCATCAGTGTCACCACATGCCAGCATGACCATGAGATATATTATACCCCTTGGTTAAGCTACACAAACTCTTTGCATTGAATGGCAATTAATTTTCAAGACAAAAAATCCTGTCATATGAACAGCTATGTCCTACTACTGCTCCTTTAGCATGCCAGAATATAATCTAAGAATATAAACTTCATGGATGTGGAATTTGTGCTGAAATATCAACCTGGATGATACACAGGCAAGTAAGTACATAATGAAACAATGAGGTGAGAGATGGTGAGGGGGTTAGAAATGCAGGCAAGGCAGGATAAAAATAGAAATAAATAAATAAATAAACAAGTCCTATGAGGAAAGGCTGAAGGAGCTGGGTATATTTAGCCTGGAGAGGAGATGACTGAGAGGTGATATGATAACCATCTTCAAGTACTTGAAGGGTCGTCATATAGAGGATGGTAGAGATGTTTTTTGTTGCCCCAGAAGGTTGGACCAGAACCAGCTGGTTGAAATTAAAAGCATTTTCAGCTAAACATTAGGAAGAACTTCCTGACAGAGTGGTTCCTCAGTGGAACAGGGTTTCTTGGGATGTGGTGGGCTCTCCTTTGGAAGTTTTCAGACACAGGCTAGATGGCCATCTGACAGCAATGCTGATTCTGTGAACTTGAGCAGATCATGAGAGGGAGGGCAGGAAGGCTTGCATCAGTGCTTAGTTCTTGTGGCCCTTTCTTATACACCCAAGGAAATGCTGATCACCAGGGGTCATTTCATAGAAAAAGAGGTGCAGGAGCTCATTACCATAACTCATTAGCATAACGTATTTGCATATGCTACACCACCTGACATCACCTGAAGTATGTCAGAAGGCGAGAGAGAGAGAGAGAGAGAGAGAGAGAGAAAGAAAGAAAGAAAGAAAGAAAGAAAGAAAGAAAGAAAGAAAGAAAGAAAGAGAACGAATTGCCAGAGAGGGGACAGCTACTAATCCAAGCCTCAGAAATACCACTATTCTGGGAGGATAGCTTCAGTGGTGGCTAAAGCCTTCAGAAGGCTGGTCAAAGGAACAAGGACCTTTCCAGGGGACGGGGTCATTTTGCTGCAGCCATGACACAAGCAGGCATTCCCCCACGGGGGGGGGGGCCTGGCACCAACTCCCAGAGCTGCGCTCCCCCAAGCTCCTGCTTGAAATGACCCCTGCTGATCGCCACTTTGGAGTCAGGCAGCAATTTTTCTCTAGGCCAGTTTGGCCAGGAATCCTGAAGGATTTTTTTGCCATCTTCTGGGCATGGAGCAGGGGTCACTGGGTGTGTGTGTGTGGGGGGAGTATTTGTGAATTTCCTGCATTGTGCAGAGGGTTAGACTAAATGACCCTGGAGGTCCCTTCCAACTCTATGATTCTATGAGTAACTTTCACTCCAAACATCACAGTTGCCTGGGTTCTGAATCCATGGGAAAGCCAGTGAATAGTCACTTTACCGTTTCCTCAAAAACACATATTCCACTCTGCTAAAAGCATGTTCTGAATCAACACATAAGAAACCTGGCCAAGTAGACTTTAATTTCTGTACTTTAGTTTTTGGATGCATGTTAAGAGGGCATGAATCTGAATCCGCTTTAGGAATTTTGCTTCCATGGATACTAAACATTTGAAGAGAGATACACAAATGATTAAGATGATTAAATGAAGAAGCAGCTTGGTCCCATCTCTTTCTCCGTCGTGATGAGGCAAGCAGGTGCCTACGCTGCAAAAGCTATGTCAGCAATACAATCAGGTCAAGACTCACATCTACCTCCCATATGGTAACTGCAGCATGTAGCCATTCACCAGTGCTGTGCACTGAGGTGATAGCAGTCATGCACACATAACTGTTCTGTGGACCTTAAATAACTCTGGCCCCCTTTCTTCTAAAAGGTAGTTGCTAGAGCTCCTGGCCAGTGCCAAATTACAGTGTTAAGAGAGGAAGGCCACCACTGCAAGCCAGCCATTCAGGAATGAGGCCCCGGCAACATCCATGCTCCTCCTGTAGTCCTGCCCCATAAGCTTCTCACTTCACTAAAATGGCAGCAACACTGGCTAATTCTTAACATGATGAGTCAGACCATTGGTCTGTTGAGGTCAATAATGTCTGCTTTAACATTCTGAACAACAGGTATTCAAGGTCTCAGTCAGAGGTTGTTTTATGTCTACCTACTACTTGATCCTTTTACCTGGAGATGCTGGGGAATGAACCCAGAACCTTCTGCATGCAAAGAAGATGCTTTACCACTGAGCCACAGACCCTGCCCTATATTCTTCATTGTAGGCTGATAAGGCTAGGCCCCAACAGCAGGACAAGAGGGAAGAGACACTCAGAAGAACATAGGACTGTGTTCTTAGAAACAACCAGAGTTCAAAACCTCATACTGAATTGGGGGTGAAGTTCTCTCCTAATCCCGTTAGCTATACTAGATATGTTTTCTGTCTTTATGTCTAGAACTCACAGAATCCATGTGTTACCACAGGAAGCTGCTTACTGCCTATCCTGAATTTATTTGTAGGCAGGAGAAGAGTTCTCTGACAGGGTCATGAAGGAGAGGAAAAAGTATTACTGGGCAGACATGTACAGTCACATTAGAGATTAACAAATCTGTATGACCAGTTTGCAGGCAACATAGCTCAAGCTCCATTTGACAAATTACTGATAATTAATGTAATATCATCCATAAATTGCCTGCAAATGAATTCATTAGTGATACAGTAATCTGAAGCTCTTAGTCTCTTCCTTGTTTCCTTCTTTCATCCCCCCCCCCCCCCCCATAAGCTTCTTGGACTGTAACTATTGAAAACTACACTATTGGAATGAAAAGATCCTTGGCTGGTTTTGGGTGGGAAAATCCAACAAGGAAATAGATTTGAAAGAGATGTGGATTTAAGACACGAGGCGCATTTACCACTAACATGCTATCTACAATATTTCCAGGCAGTGATGCAGAATGTTAGCTACCATAAACATAATTATAATATTAATCCCAATGATTGGATACACATACTGAGACAAACATGGAATGAATCAGAGGTGGTCAGATCTTCAACAACACAACAGTGCACTGCATGGCTATTTGTGATTGTGCTGCCTTAAGTTTTTAGCAAAAGGGACTGCCTCATGGTTCACAGACAGTGATGTCCAAATGCTCAGAATTTCTTGCATGCAGATTGTATGTGTTTTTTCTAGTCTGTCTCTTCCCTCCTTTGCAAATGACATAACAATATCCGTTTTGGCACTTGATGACTTTCAAAAATGTCTAGTTATGTGCTGAATGGGACCCCAAAGATGGCTGATGCATAATTCCTCAGAGTATATTGGATGATTGTAGAAATATCTTTTGATCTGTTTATCAGTTTATGATGAACACTCTTCCCCTTATCTACACAGTACTATAATATTTACTTATTTTAGTTAAATTTCTATCCCACCCTACCCCAGGCTTGAAAAATTTAGATTCCAGATAAATCTCATAAGTACCAACTCAGCTTTACCTTACCTACAGAAATTTGCAGGGACAGAAAAGTACAAAGAATCCCCAAAGGATACTTGGATGTGGCCTTTATTGACACTGAGTTTCTGGGATGCCCACATTCCTTGCAACATCTCCCCAATTTCTTGCTGTTTTCATTTAGATTCTATGACCTAGGTCCACATGACTGTACTGTGTGTATTCTTAAGACTCATTCTGACATGCAAGCTCTGCTTATTTTCTTGTACACGTAGGCACACAACTGTGTAGAGAAGCATTAGTGAAAATGGGTAGTATGCAAAAAATAATAATCCAGAACCACAGCTGCACTTTCTCCAGCTTCCATGATCAAAGAACGAACTGCAGCTGTCGGTGTGTCAAGACCAACTCACACCAAGATTTTTTTCCATGCAATTGAATGCTAACACAGAGAAAATAAAAGAGGCTGTTATAAGCATTCTTGCTAGGGTAAACATTCAGTGGCTAAAGTATTTTTGTGCAGAAAGTTTTATATTTTAAATAGTCTTTATCCTGTAGGGTTTTTTCAACACTTACCCCAGTCCAACTAAAAGCCATACATGTGGGGAAGCCAGGGATGGATTGGGAGTCCCCCCCCCCCAAAAAAAAGCTGTGGAAAAGGGCTCCATCTCCCAGCCCAACCCTGGCCCCACCCATGATGGAGTGGGGATGGAAAGAAGAGCAAGCTCGTGCCTGTGACACAGAACAGCTCATAGCATGTCCCACCTGCCTCTTGAGGGGCAAAGCTCATGCTCATCTCATAAAGGGAGGGGGCAACCTCCTTGCAGCAGTGGCTCACAGAACTGGGGCTGCTGGATCACACCAGCCCTGCACCTGGTTCAGAGCACCTGTTCATGGTGGTGGTGGTGGCGGGGGCTCATGCCTGGCTCATGCAGGGTGAGGACCACTGGCACGTAGTGGAGGCTGTCCTCGGATTCCTTGTTAGCCAAATTGCCTTGATTTCTTATCAGTATTGGGGAATTAGAGCTTAATAATTAATTGGCAATAGGCAAAAAGGGTCACCACCAATATATACAGGGGTCCCACCCACCTCTTCCAGAGGTACCAGAAATAAACAAGGAGGCTGGCTTCAGTAATAAAATAGTTTCTTTTAATGAAAGGTTATTTTTCAGGCAAACAATACAGATTCACATATTCACTTATACAGAGCCTAAGAAATAAAGATAGAGCAAGACGATTGCATTAGCAGGAATAACATTGGTATCTGTTGAGGGCAATAATTACCTGTCCGGAGAGATGTCGAGTTCCCACTGGAAAAATAAGGGGAGGCTAGGAGGGGATTAGGGGCACATGTCCTGAACCTGCAATGACACATGTAGACTCTGGCTGCGCAACCAAGAGCCGTGGAGGTAGGGTAGGGTAAAAGGTAGTAAAAGCTAGAGAGAGAACACATTGCTGGGTGTCCTCTTTTATTAGGGGGGCCCTGGGGGAGGGCTTGACTGGACACCTCCCATGAGACCACCCCTTGATGGTCCACCCCAAAAGTCCTGTCCACTAGAGGAGAAGGGCTTAAGGGGTTGGGCAATGTTACACTCTACCTGGATTGTGACAGAGATACCTGGAGGGACTCATTAGCTAAACCCTTTGTTTTGCTGATGGGCTTAATGTCTCTGAGCTGCAGAACTGGTTTCTGGCTAGCCAAGTCCATTGTCTATGGGAAGGCAGGAAAGAGTCTTTTGTTTCTTCTTAGCAAGGAATGTTGGGTGGGGGGTTGCCTGCGTGAGGAAGAAGAACATTGCTAATGGCTTCTGAAAGCACATGTTCAGACCACAATGGCACGTGGCTGTTACTGTGTGAGTATCTGTGTTAAGGGAAGTCTTTGGGAGCTGGTGACCTCAGGAACCACTGGCACATCATCTCAGGCGTTGGTTGGTGCGTGTGTACAACTGGCATCGTGATCTGGTCATATTGCATCTCAGTCCCTTTTACACATTCAGCAACACAGTCTATTGTTAACACTTATAGACTTCATATCTATAAGACCGCATAAGCTCCTTGCACAGCAACAACCTCACACAGGACAGATGTTGCCAGCTTGCAGTGTTGGCAATCCCCTCCACACACCTTCTGCAGGGCCATCCTGCATGAATTAAGTCTTGCCTTGCAACCTCACTTGGGTCTAGAATAGTGCCCCTCCCCAAGGCCACCAGCCCACTGGGACTTTTTCTGGTGGCCTTAATGGTCAGACCACCCCTGGTGGAAGCCAACTGTGTTCTTAGCTGTATGGGGAACTGTGTGTGTAAATGAATGCTGCATCCGCAGTTTCTCTTGCTGGTCCAGCTGTTCAAGTTGGATATGCAGAACTCTCTTTTAAAAAGCAGTAATGGTGGTTATCAGTTATTCAGCACTGTTGGGGAGAGGCTAGAGCCCCATTGTTTGACACGATTACAGCTTTTTGAAAGAGTGCTCCACACACAGTCCTGACAGATGTCTATATACACAGGTGGACTGAAGTCTTCTTGCTTTAAGGTTTACCCATTTCAGGCAAGATGGAACAAAATTGAAATAAACTGCATTCTTAAATAAGTGAATAGGGATGAAATCCCCCTGCTATCAAACAGGGGGAGAAATTAAGTTCCAAGAGTTACTAACTTCCCCATAAGGTGAGGAGTTCATTTTCCTTTGGCTGAGAGAGCCCTAGAGAGTTACGGTACTGTCATTATATTTGTTTTATGTACAAATAAACACACAGAGCCTGTCTGAAACTAAAATATTCCTACAACAAGCAACAAATCTGCCAACACTACTTCAGGTCCTGAGAGCCCTTTCAGTCACTTCACATCTTCAAACACTACCTCTGCCTACATTGATCCAAAGTGCAAATCAGCTCCAAACTGGTTTTCTGCCCCCTCCCACTAGCCGGGGGCATCACTTTCCCAAACTCTGATGGAAACTGTGGTGCAGAGGGTCACAGGAACGTGCCACTCCACAGCCTTCTCCTGTTGCTTGTTGCTATGCCTCACTAGATGTGTTATGGGCTCTTACTTGCAGCCTGACAGAACAGATTGTTTCCAGGGAAACAGAACACCTCTGTGAGAGAGAGGCTGCCCAGGATCTGCATGCATGTGATAGGCCAATGGACTAAGAGTTCCCTTAAGGGAGGAGCCAGTAAGTTCCACTCAAATGGAGCCTATATATATTTTCTCAATTATTTGCCTACATGGGGGCTTATCCTGGCTGAGGAGGACCCCCATCCTGTTGAGTTGGACCTTACTGAACTTCTGTGCCCACAGAGCCTGCTCATGCAGCCTTGATTTCTGGCAGCTTCTATCCATAGGAATAGCCACGGCATTACATGTTGTAACAAAATGACATTCCAAAAGCTGGAAAGGGGATTCCCACTTCTGGAGTGGACATCTCCCATTGATAAAGCATAAATTAACCATCCTGGGCACTATCAGCTTAACAAAGGTGGTCTCCCAGCCTCTGTTTGATATAAAGGCCAAAATGACATCTGGCACTTTATTCACAACTTGCATTTATAGGGGGGGGGGGTTTTGTCTACAAGATCATAAGTGAGAGAGATCATAAGTAATAGCCACTTGAACCTACCCTTGTATGGGTAGAAAATACATATGGGTATTTTTTTTTAGTTGTTCTCTGACTATGACTTCATACCATATTCCATCTCTCTGGCCTTATTCTCCTTCCCCATCTGTCTTTCTCAGTGCCCTGTGTGTTTGCCGTCTCCCCTTTGCCCTTGTTTGACTCGCCCTCATCCCTGTCATTTTTGTTTCTCATCTATGGGGTTCTTGTTGTATTATTTTCCCAGAGTGCTATCTTCTCATTTGGCAAACCAAATAAAATGAAGTGTGTTTGAAGCAAGAATGCTTCTGTTTGGCCTAGGTAGCATTAAATAGTTTGCATGATTAAAACAACAACAACACCTAGAATGATGTGGCTGTATGACCCCTTCCCTCCAAGCTCTGAAATCTTTCCAGGGATCCTTTACCTTTGACCCTTTTCTATCAAATCTGTCATTCCCCTTCTTTTTATATTCCTTTCTCTGCCATGGAGACGGAATAAAATGTAGGAACATAACACTTCCATCACAGATGGTACAACTGTAAAAAACTTTGCATTTTAGACAAATATAAATTAAGTCCGTGTAATATGTATATGTGGTGACATTTATATTCACACTCTTAACAGCCTTCTAAACTCTGAAGTACACTGACAAAAAAAACTGCAAGATTTTTCTTTTTCGTTGTTTTTTTTAAGTTAACTTATAAAGGGGACAGGAAAAGAAGCCAAGTAAACATCCAGGTTCATTTTACTTGGCTTGCTGAATTTGGGTCTGAATTACATCTTAATTTCAGCCACAGGACTGTTGCTTGGGATTGAGGGCTGCCTCTTAGGTATAGGTGGGGAAATAGGATTTGGGAGACCTAAGCTTCAAGAGCCATGGAATTGGGAAATACCTCTGTCTGAAGTGATGTTCCTCTGATAAAGCAAGGTGGATTTATAAGCCAAAGCAGTAACAACATTTTCTCTTGCACAGCTTGAAACCTTATTTTCATACTCAGGGCTTAAATGGTGGACACTGGACTAGGGAAAGATTTTTCCCTGCAGTGTATCACCCGGCTGATTTGTGTAAGCTAAGCCTTTAAGGGTTGTTTAGATATGAGAGTATCTCCGACAGTGCAAAGAGGTACATTTGATTACTGCAGGGTCTCCCACACACACACACACACAACGCAATCCTATAAATAATACCAGGAGTAACAGCTTGATGTGTCAGGTCATCATCTTTAAAGTAAAGAAAAACAGCAATCCCTTAGAAATTCCATCCAAGGGAGTATATGTTAAGATAGGTCTTATAAAATCTGAAGAAAACCCCAGGCAATACATAAACTTTCTCCCATAACTCAGTTCCTAGAAGCATCAGTAGAAAATGGGAATGTTGAAGGTAATTTGAGAGACAGCGATTGTTTAATGAGATCTAAACAGAAAGAAGCAAGGTACAAACTTCAAATCTGGAAAAGAGGATTTTGAGACAGTCCTACGGGTGGAAAGGTTTCACACACATACGCACACACACACACGCATACACACACACGCACACACAAATTAAATAAGTGGCTGGTGGTTTTTGACAGACGTAACAAATAAGAAGCCAGAACTAGTAACCAGAATTATTAGACACATCCAGCTTGCCCTTACACCTCCTCCTGCCACTACCAGGTTGCATCACAGCAACAGAACAGCAAGTTGGTACAATTCCAGACATTCAAGAAGGGTGAACAATCACTTGTATGCAAATCTCTCTATAGGAATAGTCCTGGTTTCTTTGTACAATGAAAATATCATTTATTTTACTCCATTTGTCAGTACAAATTATCCTTAAAATGAGTGGATTTTTTAAAAAAAGAAGAAAGCATCACAATGGCAGATTATGTGGGTTTCGTACTTTATTTAGAGAGGAAAGGAACTTTCGGTTTGGAAAGAAATGTGACATACTGTGTATCCTTTAATGCTCATTACTTAAGCATAAAGGCGTATTATGAAACTGGATAAGGTAACCCCCCCCCCCCATTGTGAACAGACATTAGAGGACGTATGCATCCCTCTTTACTGCAGTTTTTGGCTCTCATGGGCTTACACCAATTTTGTATTTTAAAGATGTCTCTTCATAATAGTTACTAGTAATTCAATTGGACTATAATATACAAAATACTTTTTACGGATAGCCATTGCTACTAAGTTCATAAGTAATTCTAAATGGCAACCTTGGAAGGCATTTTATAAGGAGGACAGTTTTGCTATGGAAATAAGTGCCTAGGACTTCCAGTTCTATCTAGTCCGTGCATGTGCACTGAAACTTTCTGCTTGTCAGGACAGAAAGGCAGGGTGGAGGAAACAGCAGCTCAAAATAGCCAAGCACCAAGGGGCTCAGTAAGCCTGAGTATAAGGAGAAATGTGCAGTGGCGTAAACATAAATTGCACTGTGGGACCTGAGGACCAGAACTCACAGCAAAGGAGAGGAGGCAAACCTTGAAACCAAGCAAAAGATAATTGCCCCAGGGGAAAGACTAAGCAGAAAGTCTCAGAAGGAAGTGTGAGGATCAAAAGAAACCAGTGCCATTTTTGCTTTATCATTGAATATTGGGATTGAATGCTAACTAGTTCTGATGAGCAATCTGCAACCCGAATGATTCCAGGAAGATTTTTTTCCCCAGACTTCCACTGACATCCAGTTGGTTATACTGAAATTTGAAACATTTCATAACCCCAACTGAATCCCACCTCCTCCTTTGTTGGGCTTAGATGGTGCAGTTTTAAGTTGATTACATCAGTGGGATACCAGATCTTGGTGAAGCCCTAGTGCAGGAGTCAGTGAGTGAATGAGTGTGTAATGGCTGGGATGATGGAAAATTCTAGGAAATCCTCCCAGGAGACCTCTCCCAAATCTGCAGGATTCCAAGTATTTCCAGAATTTGGTAATTGACATCTCAAAACAATCTCAGTCAATCTTTTCTAGATGATTAGCAAATCTTTGCTAATAAATTCTATCAGATAGTTGTGTAATTCTAGAGGGAAATCAATATTTTTTAAAGTTTCTTCACTAATTGTGCTGCAATTGAAGGCTGACATTCTACCTTTGGCTGCACTTGTGTAAGGAAAAGTTTATATACTTGTGGCTGAATATATGAGAAAATCAGGTGGCATTTTCTGATTCAGGCCAAGAGAAAAGTTTTCCAGGAAACAGTATAAAATCCACTTATATATCATACTTGACAATATTTGATTGCTGGCACATATTCAATATTAGATTTTTGATAGCTGACATGTAATGATATTTTTATCTTATAGTATTTGATAGATAACATGCTTTGGTATTTAGTATATGAAAACATTTAATAGATAACAAGCATTGAAAATTAGTATTTTTATGACAGTTGGCAACTTAAGAAACTTCATATTTGAAACCTACCCAAATTAAAACAGTCAAGAAATGCCAGCAAGTTTAAAGCGTTTGAATTTTGAGTTCAAATTCATATTGATTTTTTTTTTAAATTTGCCACTCAAAATTTGAAAACATGAGCAAATTTCAAAGATCTGTAAGTATCTATTCCAGGCGTAGCTTATCCCAGTGAGACAACTTCTGTTGGACAATCCTCTGAAAAGTGGCAGGAGTCAAGCATCATCTTTCTTTCGCAAGTTAAGTGTATGCAGGCATCAACAGACGGTGATTATGAGAAATCCTGCTTGAACAAAGTAGCAGTATTCCCTTTCCTCCTGCCTACTGCCAATGGCACAAGAGTGGGTGGGGAGCTGCCCATAAATAGTCTGGCTGCTGTTTGTCAGAAACAACAGTTGAAACATCCTTTCAGAATTGCTACTTCAGCATGTACTAAAAATGACAAAACCATCCAGATTAAATGGCTCCGCTGAGAACCTTAATTTCAAGGCCCAGCCATAAAACTATTGGTGGGTGGCCTATATCACCAGTTCCCCTCATTATAATTTCATTGTGTTTATATAGCCTACTGCACTGTGTAACTCCCTTGTATTTTAATAGATTTCATTGACTGGGGCAGTTTGACATTCATATTTATACATCGTTGTGGCATTTCAATGTGTTCTCCTATTCCTGGGGTCCAAAGCTTTGGTACAATGGAGTGAAGAAGATAGGCATTCAAATCTTGGCCCCATGAACTGGGTTATTATAATGAAGCAGCTAACAAGTTGCCAATTTGAAGTATAAACCCTTTTTTTAAAAAAATTAAAATTAAATAAAAATTTGCATGATTTACACAATGATATCATGCAATTTAAAGTTATTAGAATGTAATAAAACATAAACAGAAGCAATAACCCATCTATACAAATATAGGCAATGTAGACGAACCTCTAAAACTGCTAATAATAAAAGTGGATTATAGAGTTTAAAATACTGTGAATTTTGTTCACCTTCCCTTATCCTTACATTCTCAGTAAGTTTTGCCTTTTCAACAGTTTTCCAACACAAGCCTTTCCATTTTCTTACATTAAAACTGTGCAGTTAAGAGATTACAGATGAATTAATTGTGTTTTATCTAATATGTCATGCGTATCCTTAAATAATAGTGTTTTGGGAAAGGGACAGGACAGACAAAAGTCTGAAGCATGCTAGATTTTTATTACTATTTGAATGAAAGGAAGGAAGCAAAACACTGAGGACACAAAAAATTCAGTTTGCAGCAGAGGTGGGCTGACTTCACTCTCATGGTCTATCTTTAAAAACTAGAATCCCAATTATTCCTTGATGCCTTTTCAATGTACAAAGTGATAGTGCCTACTCAGAGCTAAACTAGACAAGGCATTGGAGATCTGTGATCATGTTTCCCAACTCTTAAAACATTTACTAAGGGGGGGGGGGGGTTCTGGTCTGAACCAGGGCCATGGTGCTAGGCGAACAGGGTTCACCTTCTCCCCCTGCTCCTGTTTTGATGGAACTTGGTCCTGTGAAAGTGCTACATAACCCAGTAGGAAAAACATTGAGAAAATATCCAGCATCCTGGTTCCAATCCAAACTTCACACACATATAACTGCTATTTATAGAAATTAAAAGAATAGAAAATTCAGTCATCAGGTTTGGCCCTCAGGATGTAATCATGAGTGTGCCCTATATTCACTCAAATACAGCCTTTGTATTTTAAAATGACACGTTCATTCTGATCCCACAGGAACAGTGGAACTTTTACTCTATAGCTATCATCTGATCAATGTTTTCTTTCAACACTTGACCAAAACAAAAAAATTATCAGCAGCTAAACTTTAGTGTGAAAATAAGCACTTTTTTAAAGCAGTAGGAGAAAATTTTAAATATTACTAGATAGTAACAAATACCATTAGTAGTTTATGAATGTAATAGCAGTCCTTGTAATGTTTGTTTTAGTAAATGTGTCTTTTCCATAATGAGGACACATCCAGTGTTCTGCAGAATGTTTCTTTCAGATAATTCTGATCACAAATGTGGGACAGTAAGCCCAAATGCTAAGGAAAATATCTGAACTCATCGTATACCTTTAGACAGAACAGATGCCTTGGTGATTATAATGAGAATCTGGATACCGACTTCCACAAACACAGAAAGTTCACAGAAGCTATTTTTCCTTCCTTCCTCCCAGTAGTAACCGTCTCCACCTGACAATCTACTGTTGAAAGTCAGGGGAAACTCCAAAAGAATCTGCAATGCAGCACAGGGAAGAGAATGTCACCTGAAACTGCACACATACTCCTAACTCTTGTGAGAGATTTTGATCCATTCCCAGATCTTGCTCCATTTGTCACTCTCCTTTCTTGTTGAAACCTCTCATGTTGCATGTACTGTAGCAGCTTTGGGGGCAGTACAGGGAGATGTTCTGGGCAGGGAGAGGTGACAAAATCACTTTTGTCACCTCATTATGTTCCTCCAAGCTAGAAGCCAGCCTGATGCTATATTTATGTAGTATTTCAGACTGTTCAAAGCCTTCTTGGGTGACATAGGTAAGCACAGAAGACAGGGCCTTTTCGCTGGCAGCTCCGACATTCAGGAATTCTCATTCCTAGGATGTATACCTGGCTCATTGCCTTCACAGTTTTAGGAGGTTACTGAAAACTATAGGGATGGGCAAGGACCAGCTGATGAACTAAGGCTGAAGACAGACTGGCAATCACGAGCGGGAGAGCTCCGCTTGTAAAGCAGGGGAAGGGAGCCTGTTCAAACAGCCGCAGCTGTTCCCTGGCTCCCTTCTGTGCTTACCCTCTTTTCAGCTGCTTCCCTTCTGTGTTAGAAGGACACTGGGAGAAACTGGTGTCCAGAGGCCATCTGCCGCTTGCATCCCACTTTGGTGCAGTGTGAACCGGAAGAAGGCAGGATTCAAGCGGAGGCGGCAGTGTGAATGCGCCATCGCAGAGATATGTGCATGAGCGCATGAGCACTCATACACCCATATGCACCCATACCCCAATACAGGAGGTGGGGAGATTTTAAATTTCTAGACTGCTGATGTGGCCATGCACTTATGCATACAGGCGCACATATGCATATTGCCGAAACGGCCCCACCATGAGCTGCAGAGACTGGCCCACCTGGGGCTGCTCCGAAGCAGTCTGAATGCTCCAGTCCATTATGCTAATGCAGGAGTCTGGCCAGTGTGAACAGCCAGCCCCGGAGCAGTTTTCCCCCGCAACTTTCGGCCCCGCTTTCCTCCCACTCCAGATTGCCAGTCTGTCTTCAGCCTCTAGTTTGTCATGAATTTAAACTGGTTTATGGTTTGCAGTTCATGAACTGAAGAACCGCCATGAACTTCCATGAATTTTGACAGTTTGTGGTGGTTCATGAAGAGTAAAAACCTTTGCTTTTCATAAAAAAAGTTCCCTGCTGCTCAACTGTTTGAAAACCCCTGTTTTCTGCTTCCAGTGGCTTTACGTGGGTAGCAGAAAGCAGAAGTTTAAATTACTCTGAGCCATTTAAACAACTGAGCAGCAGCCCCTGCAGCTCAGCTGTTTGAAAATCCTTGCTTTCTGTTCCAAGTGACTTATCATGGGAAGCAGAAAGCAGCTGTTTAAATGGCTTGGGGCCATTTAAACCAAATAGCTGAGTGGTGGTCCCGCCACTCAGGTGTTTGGAAACCCCTGCTTTCTATTCCCCACAAAAAGCTGTGGGGAGCAGAAAGCAGGGGTTTAAATTTTAAACGGCTGTGAACCAATATGAAGCGGTGGGTTCATGAACCAACTTCCCAGTTCATATGTGTTCATGGTTCGATCCATGGTTCAGCCATGAACCACAAACTGAATTACACCACACAAATGTGTTTTGTGCCTATCCCTAGAAAAGTATTCCCTTTTGAGATCAACATTTTAATAATGAGTTACGAAGTGGGCTTTTTATTTTGATTGCTTATTCTTTTTTTGTATGCCACTTAAGTAGATTACTTAAAAAGCTGAAAGGTGGAATACGCATGTGCACAATAAACAAATAAATCACTTCACATATATATGAGCCAATCACTGGGGATTTATTTATTTATTTTATTTCTCACATTTCTATCCCACCCTCCCAGCCAAGGAACTGTCTTCAGCTTCCACGCTTAGAGAATTGCAAAGTGGAGATGAACCCTTGCATGCTCATTGGTTCCATGTTCAATGAAAGCAAACTAATGTCAGGATTCACTAGACTTCTAATAAAAGGGGTGTGTCTGAGACATGATAGAAAATAGAAGCCTACCATTTTGTATGGTTAACCAGTTAGTGTAACTGTGCTCTTTTTCTTGCAATGGAATTGAATCCAACCTCAAGAATGTTTCAAGCAACAGACACTATTGCAGTGATAAAATTAAAAACACATTGGAATGCAGTATATGATGTACTGAAAGGGCATAAAGATTATTATTTGGCAATTATAAGTTTAATTCTTACGTTCTGCTAAAGCATGAATATTCAGAATTTACTTTGGGGAAATATATACTTTAAAGCAATTAGCAGCATCTATGACTTTCCTTTTTTAAAGTTTCATTTCAAAAGTTGTCAGTGTGTATATGACAATAGCATCAATCTGGACAGTGTTATGGTAATAAATTCATTAGGTAGAGGCAAGTACAATTAAGACAGTGAGACAATTTTATCTATATAGTCGATACAGAATCATTATAGTATTTTTCTTTTGTGTGCCTCCAAGTGGTTTACAACTGCAGTTATTACTGTTATCAGCATACCAGAGATTTATTTATATTGTTCTCCCACTTTTTTTTCCAAGGAGCTCAGGATAGCATAAAAGCTTACTTCCTCCTCACTACAATCCTGTCAGACTGATTAGGCTGAGAGAGAGACTGACCGGCCCAAAATCACACCAGCAAGCTTAATGGAAGATTTGAACCTGGGTCTCCTGGATCCTATCAGATGCTTTGACTACTCTCCCTGTAGCTGGGGAGCTTAAGGAGTCTATAGGCACATTCCAAAATACTCCATCAGTTCGAATAGAAATTGTAACTCACGATAAGTCTCTCACCCTTATCTCTAAGCTGGAAATGATTAATCAGGAAGGTTTCTTTTATGCTTATAAAGGATCATATAGCAAGTCTGGAGTGTGGGATACAACAGTTTGATGCTAAAAGTAATCAAAGCACAGAGACAGAATGAGGGGATTCATTCCTAAAAATATTAGAAAACAGCAAGACTTGAGAGCTTTTTGTTGTGATTTAGAGGATTATATAAGGAGTTCAGGCTGATTGTGTGAGGTAGCCAGCTGATGGAAATGGTACCACCAGCATTTGTGAGACCAATACAGAGTACTGAGAGAAGAATAAAAAGGCTGTTGGGTGGATGACTAAAACCCTGCACGAGATGGCATGGACACATTCCTCATATAGTCTTCATTCTGAGGAGCATTCTCATTTATTAAAGCTACACCTGCTCTGCCACTGTTAACAGACTTGAGAGAAACCAGCTAAGTGGGACTTTGCCAAGCCAATGAGTGATGGCAGGCAAGGTTCCAATCATGAAGCAAATGTGGAGTGCCTCTCCCAATAAGGGATGCTCAAGTGGTATGTAGGTGGAAGAGGGAAAAGCAAAGATCAGCACATGCAAAGATATTTCTTCCCCTACTCTCTGTTGTTAAAGTATTGATAATTATAATTGTTTATCAAGGAGATGCACATGTATATGATATTTAGCTGGGCTTCCACATCTCTCAGCACAGCAGGAGCATCCGTTTCCATGTAGAATTGCCAAACTGTCTCATCTCTTTGCTTTAAGAACAACTCCAGATCAGAGAAGAGAGATGGGGGGTACTGTACATGGCAATGCTGCAGATATCTTCTTATTACTAAAATGTTCAATTTTTCACTGCACATTGGTTTATCTGTGTGCAGAGGTAAATCTGGATGCAGTCATGTACCCCTCTCCATGGGGGAGAAAAGCACTTGGGCGCCTCCTCACCTTCACCATCCTCCACCAGTAGCTGTCATTACTTATTATTATTGAAGTGAAATGTACATGATAGTGCTTCCTAGGCCCACTTGATCAAATTAAGGATAATATGTAAAATGATGGTGTCTCTAGTGGCTTCAGATGAGGCCACTTTCTTACAGTGATGAGTGTCGAGGCCATTTATTTTCTGAGATCCCAAATTCATGTATTTCATATATCAGCATGAAACAGTTTCTTTTCAGCAACAACTTCCAGTGCTCAGCAAAATATATAATCATACTGTGTTTATCTTCCATTCTTCAGTCCAACCCCTGATATTTTACTTTTATGTCAATCCCATTGACTTTGGAGTAAACTGAACTTAGAATACACAAGGAAGTAGACCCCACTGAATTCAGTGCTGAAATACATCAAGATACATTTCTAGAGTGAGAAGCATATTGAAATGCAGATGACACTGAACCTAAGCAGAAAGAAAGCTGTCCTTCAGTCCGATATGTTTGCCAGAACAAAACAGAAGAATAAACCACATGTTAGCCTTTTGACCCAATGATGGCAAATTCTGAAAATATGTTATAGCTCTCCCATTACATTGCCACACAACATTTAACTTCAGTAAATGGCTAACCTCTTTAAATGTTTAAATCTATGAAAATAAAGAATGATAACCAAGCTACAACACTTGGTAGGTTTTGTTATGTTATTTTGACCAGCAGAATAGTTGTCTCTCCTTTAAAAACAAAAATTTGAATAACAGGATTGGTTTCATGAGACATTTGGATGGGCCCATATTCACAAATGAATAAAAATGAGTAAAGTCTTCTGAATCAAAGGTAAGCCAAAACTGGAACCCAGAAGCACAAGGCAACCCAGAGAGCCCATCTGCAGCCAAACCATGCAGCAGACCCAGACACAGCTTAAAGGCTGGCAACATGAGTACCTGCAAAATCTGCCAAGGAGCCAGATGCTGTTGCTTCCAAAGCTTGGCATGAGGGTCCCCGATTGCCATCCAACAGAGAAGGAAAAAGAGGAATGATATAATGTGGTGGGATACGACACGTCCCACCTCAACCTATTTTATTGCTCATCAAAAAAGATGTGGAAGATGGTACTGGAAACATAGCATTGCTTTTGGAAATACATACATTAGCCACAACAGAACACATGCCAATTGGGAAAGGGAGCACTTGTTTAAATGTATGCAGTTTTTAAAAGAATGGTATATTATTTTGAAAAATCTATCTAATCTTTTGTCTAATCTAGCTCACCTAATTGTCAGAATAGTTACTGTCAAAATGTAAATCCAAAATTGAAGAAGATTGTTATTTCTAAGGGTAACGTTTTTAAATTGCTCTACTTGAGAATGCCTGTCCGTATCCAGTATACCATAGCAATGGCTACGGAACATACAGAAGCTGGGTGATATTTTTGAAAGTGTTTTATAAGAAGACAATTGATTGCAAGAGGCAAGTGTGGCAAAAATTATTTAGTATTATTGCTATGCTTTTGAGAAACCCATGAAATGTAAATCAGATTTTTAGTATTCAATGTAAAGACAGCTGTATCTTATATTTTGGTTCAATAATCATGTCTTTTGGTTCAATAATTAATAAAAAGCAACTAATTTTCCACATATTAGTAGTTCCTTTGTTGTTCTTCATATAACCTGAGAGTATCAATCAATCAATCAATCAATCAATCAATCAATCAACCTTTATTGGCATAACATACAGAGCACATAATCTGAGAGTATTTCTACAGCATAAGACGAACCAGGTTCATATATTGTGCATCAGCTCAGCTCAATCATATAGGCAGCCTCCTGGAGCAGAACAGTTCAAATGATCCCACTTCCTAGTTTGTGGGTCCCAAGTTCTGCAGTTGGTATTTGCATAAGTGGCTGTCTAGGAAAACTGAGAGTATGCCCCAAACATTAAAATGTTTTTGAGGCACATATCCTTTGCATGTACCCCACTGAGCTGGTAGGGCCGCAATGACTCAGAGGTTAAGATGCTGAGCTGCAGACCAGAAGGTCAGTAGCTCGGCAGTTCAAGACCCAAGTGCTGCGTGACGGAATGAGCTCCCATCTTTGGTCCCAGCTCCTAGCAGTTCAAAAGCAAGAAATTGCAAGTAGATAAATAGGTACCACTTCGGTGGGAAGGTAACACTGTTCCGTGCACTGTCATGCCGGCCACATGACCACGGAGAAGTCTTCGGACAGTGCTGGCTCTTCAGCTTGGAAACAGAGATGGGCACCGCCTCCTAGAGTTGGATTCGACTAGCTTTCGAGCAAGGGAAAGCCTATGTAAAGTATTGTTAGCATACAACAATGGCTACTTTAGAAGAGCCCTGCAGTCCATATAGTCCAGCATGCTGTTGCCTTCAATGGCAAACCAGATGTCCCTGAAGGCCCACAAGAAGGAGCAAAGAGAATAAATCCCCTCACCCCATGATAGTGCAAGCAACTGTTATTTAGATGTACCTCTGAACATGGAGGCTCCATTTTTAAATATGTATCTTTTACTTTCCTCCATTGAGAGAACTGTCCCTTTATTAATACTGCCTGTTATTTAACAACTCTTCCTTGTATCCTGTAACTGCTACATCTACTTGGGAGCCTTTGATTAGAACACTTTTCCTATGAAGAAAGGTTGAAGTGCTTGGGGCTCTTTAGCTTGGAGAAACGATGGCTGAGGGGTGACATGATGAAGTTTATAAGATCATGCATGGGATAGAGCAGGTAGAGAAAGAAGTCCTTTTCTCCCTTTCTCACAATACAAGAACTCGTGGGCACTCCATGAAATTGCTGAGCAGTCGGGTTAGAACAGATAAAAGGAAGTACTTCTTCACCCAAAGAGTGATTAACACGTGGAATTCACTGCCACAGGAGGTGGTGGTGGCTACAAGCATGGACGGCTTCAAGAGGGAATTAGATAAACATATGGAGCAGAAGTCCATCAGTGGCTATTAGCCACAAAGTATAGATAGGAACTCTCAGTCTGGGGCAAGTGATGCTCTGTAATCTTGGTGTTTTGGGGGGGCAACAGTGGGAGGGCTTCCTGCCCCCACTGCTGGATCTTCTGAGGGCACCTGGTGTTTTGGGCCACTGTGTGACAGAGTGTTGGACTGGATGGGCCATTGACCTGATCCAACATTGGCTTTTCTTATGTTCTTAAGATGAAGGAATTGTCAAAAGCTTTTTGGAAAATCAAATCTATAATTATAATAATTATATAATCTGCTATCTGACCTTTATCCACATGTGTGATCATATTGTTAAAAAAACCCTTCCAAAAAATTGGTGAGGTAGAATTTTCCTTAGGAGAAACCATGCTAATTTTCCCTCATTACATCTTGTTCCTCTATGCACTTAACATGTCTATCTAACAAGTGGGAACTTGCAAGGACTTGCAGGAGGCATCTCACTTCCTCCTCTCCCACTGTTTCCTCTTACCCTTTCTTGAAAACCCCCATAGCCTCTTTCCTTTTCCTGCTGCCTTTTCTCCTTTAAGGGTTGCCAACCTCCAGGTGGGGGCTGGAGATATCCTGGAATCACAACAGATTTCCCAACTACAGATATCAGTTTTCCGTAGGGTTACCACCTCAAGGTTGGGAAATTCCTGGATACTTGGGGGTGGAGCCTTGGGACAGTGAGGTTTAGGGAGTGAAGCAACCTCATCAGAGTATAATGCCATAGATTCCACCCTCCAAAGTAGCCATTTTCTTCAGGGACACTGGTCTGTCATCTGGACAGCAATGGTAATTCTGGTTGATCTCCAGCCCCACTTGGAGGTTGGGAACCCGAGTTCCCCTGGAAGAAATGGCTGCTTTGGAGGATGGAATCTATGGCATTATACCCTTCTGAGGTCCCTCCCCTCCTCAAACCCAACCCTCCCTAGGCTCCCCCCCCCCGTTTCTAGGAATTTCCCAACCTCCTTCTCTCCTCTTAGCAATCCCCATATCCTCTCCCTGCCTCATTCTCTCCTTCTCAGCCCTTCACCCACCTACCTTTTATCTGCCTCCCATCTTCAGCTATATTTGTTATTTATTTACTTAATTTATACCTCACCTTTCGCTACAGTGGAGACCACAGCAGCTTAGATTATTCTCTTCTCCTTGTTTTTGTTCACACAACAACCCTGTGAGGTAGATTAGGCTGAAAGTATGTGACTGATCCAAAATCACCCAGTAAGCTTCCACAGCAAGATGGGGATTCAAACCTAGGTCTCACAGCCCCTACACTGAAGCTCTTACCACTAAACCACACTGGCTTTCATATGGTGGATGCTGTAGAACAGTAGCAAGTAGCCACATCTAGTTCAATCATGCAGGTCGGGTGGTATCAAGTCATCTAGAGGTTGCTGCCAGGCCTAGGGTTGCCAACCTCCAAGTGGGACCTGAAGATCTTCCAGAATTACAACTGAACTCCAGACAACAGAGATCTGTCACCCTGGAGAAAATAACTGCTTTGGAGGGTGGACTCTGGCATTATATTTGGTTAAGGCCTCTCCCCTCCTCAATCCTGCCCTCCTCAGATGCCACCCCAAAGTTTCCCAGAATTTTCCTACCTGGAGCTGGCAACCCTAGCCAGGCCTGGCCACGATGAGTTCTCCTTCAAAGGCCAAACCGAGGCTGGAAAGGTCCCTGTCCTCTCCCCCTGCCTTTTTACTGACAGAAACTGAAACCTGGAATATTGTGGTTGCCTAGCAACAGCTATTGAGGTAATTTGTTGCTTAAAGCTACATGCACGCCTTGTATTATTTTCAGATTTTTTTAAGCTGTCCGGTGTTTTGTGTTTTTTTAGATTTCACATTTTCCTGCAAAACTGGGGCCCTTTTCAGGTTTGCAGAAAGACCTGTCTTGCCCATTCACAGCTCCAGTCACTGGAGTATCCAAAGATATCCCAACTTCGCTATGCGAATATAAGATAATGATTTCCATCAATTTGCCCAGCACACACACTAATCAAAGTAGCCTCTAATTTCCCAGAACTTCCCCTCCCCAATCTCTTTTTAAAAATTGGTGTTACACTTGCAGTTCTCTGCCAGTGAGGGTGATTTCAGGAACAAGTAGCACATTATTGTTAGGAGAGCAACACAATTGGCATCCAGGCATTTGAGAGGAGAATAGCTTCTGCAGTATGCTAAACAAGCTGTTAGAGAAATGGCACAGCCTGAACCAAAGAAACCATGGATGCAACACCAATTATGCCAGTCCACGTATATGTAAAGGTAGTTTCAATTTATGCAAGATACACCTGCACATTTTCCTGTTGAAAATCTGGCCCAAGAAACACAGTTTGAAAAGTAAACAAGACAACCAATCAAGATGTTGAAAAAAAGTACTTGGCAGATGCTTGATGCTAGCAAAAAACAGAGTGGCCCTAACACAGAAATCAACCATCTGCAGCCAAAGACTGCACAAGAGCTATTTCTTTTTTTACAGTTATGTACACCAGTGTAGAATAGGAGCAAAAGTTACCAAATCAGGCTGTTATTACAGCACAATGGCCCACTGTCCCCTGGTGAAAGGGCTTTCTGGCTACACCACAGCTGATAGATCAGTGGGGGGGCTAAAGTGCTTTCAGCTCTCATTGGCACCAGTAGGTGTTTTGTCTGAGTAAAGGGTTAATAAGGCTTTAGGATTTATCTCAGTAGGAGTTAGACAACCTGAGCTTGTATAAGGATAAAATGGATGGCATTTGTCCTTAGTTCAACTCTTCCAATTGTTAATTAAGAACACAAATTCAAAGAAACATCTTTTGCTTTTCATTACAATAAACTGATTGCCAATATATACTTGCATTCAGAAAGTGTCCACTCTATTATTAATTTATCTATTGCTTACATATGACCATAAAGGCCGCTTAAAAATATCAATGGATGATCTTGCACTGAAGTCCCTCCTGATTCTGTGTTGCTATGCCAAATAAGACAGGAGTAATTTTTTGAAAATGAAACAAGGTAAATATCTGAGCCCCCACTTCACCAGAGCAGAGCTGATGGAGCAGCAGCTCATTGGATTAGATCAGCTCCCACCCAAAGAGCTTACTCTTCTGTTTGTTCACAGCTTGAACGTGGGCTTGTTGTGTCGGAACAGGTCTAGTGAACCCAAACAGATGAGAGTACTCTAGTGCTTCGGAGAACATTTTATACTCATTACTCATGCAACAGAACTCCAGAATGTATCCTCGGGATCAGAATACAGGGTGAGGAGGGCACATTGTCGGCAGGGGCTCACCATTTCAGCAGTCCTAAACTTCACTATTTGCACTTATGAAATGCAGATCCAATGCAACCAGAAAATAGTACCCAAATGAAGAGTTCCAGCTGAAGAAGCTGTATTACGTATCATTACAAAAGTTGCATCTTTCAGGTAGATACTAAATTGGTGGTAGGAAGCAGGGCTCCGTTGGGGCCGGGGTGCGCCGGAGCGCTGCTCCGGGAGAGAGGAGGCGGGGGCGGGCACTTAAGAAAGCCCCGCCCCCCGCTCGCTCTTCCCCGCCAGCCTAGGAAGAAGCCCCCTCCCTCCCTCCCCACGGTGGCCGGCTCCTTCTTCCTCCTCCTCCTGCGGGTCTCCTTCTCCACTGCCGGCGGCAACAGGAGCAGCGATGGGTGTACTGGAGACGGGGCATCCGGCGGCTTTCGGCCCTCCCCTCCCTCGCCAAAAGCCCTGCTTCAAAGCGGCGAGCCCGGGCCGGCCGCATCATCCCCGCTCCAATTGAGGTTGCTGCTGTTGAGGCCCTGGTGGCCGGCGCCTTCTTCTTCCTCCTCCTCTACCTCCTCCTGTGGATCTCCTTCTCCGCTGCCGGCTGCAACAGCAGCAGTAGCAATGGGTGCACTGGGCACAGGCTCATTGTGGGCGGCTCCCATTTCCCCAGGCTGGCGCCCCCGAGACCTTTTGCAGCCGCGGCTGCCACCCTCGCCTCAAGCATCCCCGGCCTCCGAGGTGAGCCGAAGGGACCTGGGGGGAGGGACGCTGTAGGGACGCCCTTCTTCCCGCACGACTTCTGGGGCGCAAGTGGGAGGGGAGGAGCACAGCCCTCAGGAACCCCCATCTGGGAAGGGAGGAGCCCTTTGGAGCAGCGCAACAAGAAACGCCAGACGCTGCAGAGGGAGGAGGGGCTGATTCAGCAAAAGGTGATGTCGTGCATGCACGCGCACCCCCGCCATGGACTGGGCTCCATCTCACACTTCAGCGCCCCCTCCCCGCTTTGCATCGCTGCCTCCGCCGCCCCCCCAAATCCGCACTGGGAATATCAGGACTCTGAGAGAGCAGGATCACTGTGGCTGCTCCCCCTGTTGAGTGGCCACCTGGTGCTCAGCCTCGGTCCAGAAGGCTCCCAGTTGAAGAGTCTCAGCCAGCCTACTGTTCCCTCTAAGCTGAGTCAGTGTGAGCAAGCTAGCTCACAGTTTTTTTAGCCTCCGGCTCGCTCACACATTTTTTGTCTTTGCTCCGGAAGGGCGGCTCCAGAGCAAACTAACTTGGCTGCAGCTGCCTCTGGCTGCTGGGCAGCCCAGCCGCCCGGACTAAGAACAGAGGCTGTTGCCTGCTGCGCCCACCAGAGGGCTTCTTTATCTGGGCCATGGGTGAGTCTGGGAGAGAGGGTGGAGCGCCGAGGAATAATCACAAAAGCTGTATTGTTTGAAGAGAGCTTATGGTTTGGTTTGTACACCTCTCCAATGGCCAGTGGCCACTAGTAAGCATGGGGAAATCTTCACAACTCCACAAGGAAGGTTAAGCTAAGAGTCAGAAACTTGCTTAAAGCTGAGTAAGGCTGGTTTTTCTATACCAACCCAAACCACTACACCAAGCTCTGCCCCTACCTTCCTGTTCCTTCCCCTCTCCTTTCCTTCCCCTCTCCCTTCCTTCCTTCCTTTCTTCTCTCTCTCTCCCCCACCTACCTACCTACCTTCCTGTTCCTTCCTTTCCCCATCCTTCCCCTCTCCCTTCCTTCCTTCCTCCCTCTCTCCCCCTTCCTTCCTTCCTTCCTTCTCTCTCTCCCCCCCCACCTACCTACCTACCTACCTACCTTCCTGTTCCTTCCCCTCTCCCTTCCTTCCTTTCTTCTCTCTCTCCACCACCTACCTACCTACCTTCCTGTTCCTTCCTTTCCCCGTCCTTCCCCTCTCCCTTCCTTCCTTCCTCCCTCTCTTCCCCTTCCTTCCTTCCCTCCTTCCTTCCTTCCTTCCTTCTCTCTCCCCCCCACCTACCTACCTACCTTACTGTTCCTTTCTTTCTTCCTTCCTTCCCCTCTTCTTTCTTCCTCCCTCCTTCCTTTCTTTTTCTTTCTTCTCTCTCTCTCCCCCACCTACCTACCTTCCTTACTGTTCTTTTCCTTCCTGTTCCTTTCCTTCCTTCCTTCCCCCTCCCTCCCTCCCTTCTTGCCTTCTGACACACTGCCGATGACGTCAGGGATGTGTGGCCTTTTGACACTTCCGGTGACGTCAGGGGGTGTGGCATATGCAAATAAGGTATGCTAATGAGCTCCTGCACCTCTTTTTTTATGAAAGGACCCCTGGTAGGAAGCAATGGGAAACTTAGGGAGAGGGTAACAGCGGTGTTCAGCAAGTTTGTGAATCTAGATCTAGTAAATGCTGGGAGGGGAAACTGATAGGAGCTGATACAACTGACCCTCAACAAGCAGAGTTATTTTTGGCAGGAATTCTGACGGCTTTCAAACAAAAAATGGAGTAGAGATCCATCAGTGGCTATAAGCCACCAGGTATAGATAGGAATTCTGGGACAAGTGATGCTCTGTATTCCTGGTGCTTGGAGGGGGCAACAGTGGGAGGGCTTCTAGTGTCCTGGCCCCACTGATGGACCTCCTGATGGCACCCCACTGATGGAGAGCCAGTGTGGTGTAGTGGTTAAGTGCACAGACTCTAATCTGGGAGAACCGGGTTTGATTCCCCACTCCTCCACTTGCACCTGCTGGATGACCTTGGGCAAGCCATAGTTCTGTACCAGCTGTTCTCTCAAGGACATTTGTCTCAGAGCTCTCTCAGCCCCACCTCCCTCACAGGGTGTCTGTTGTGGGGAGGGGAAGGGAAAGGAGTTTGTAAGCCGCTCTGAGACTCCAAGTGAGTGAAGGGTGGGATATAAATCCAATCTCTTTTTCTCTTCTTCTTCACCTGGTATTTTTGGCCACTGTGTGACAGAGTGATGGACTGGATAGGCCACTGGCCTGATCCAACATTGGCTTCTCTTATGTTCTTATGAATTGCCATCTGACCCACTCTGTAGTAATCCCTCTGTACATACAATTTCAAAGTCCAAAGTTCCTTGAGCAAATGATATGCTAAGTGAAATGGATGTAAATATGTAAATAAGTAAATTACAGCTTCATGTTCTGTGATCCCAAGTGTGCTCATAATGTGTATGTGTTACATGCCATCAAGTTGCAGTGGAATTATGGCAACCCCATAGCATTTTCAAGGCCAGTGATTAAGCAAAGGTGGTTTGCCATGGCCTTCCTCTGCAAAGTCTTTCTTGATGGTCTCCCTTCCAAGGACTGACCCTGCATAGCTTCCCATATCTGATGAGACTGGGTTAAACTACAAGAGTTTCAAGAAGGGGGGTTACCCTGCTTTTCTTTACCTTAAAGAATCTCAAAGAGACTTACGATCATATTCCCTTCTTCTCCCTACAGTCACCTTGTGAGGTAGGTGGGCCTGAGAGAGTTCTGAAAGAACTGTGACTGGCCCAAGGTCACCCAGTAGGCTTCATAGGGAGAAGCAGATAATCAGACCCAGTTCTTGAGATTACAGTCCACTTCTCTTAACCAATACACCATTCCACATCTCCTGTGCTCATAACAGAATTTACAAAGATGCCCTTTTCCATTTATTTTTGGTTTTGGTTGTTGTTATTGTGACCCTTTTCATTTCACCCATTTTCATTGCTGGAGTGACCCAGTTTGTTTGTTTCTCTTACTTCGCTGGTATGTCAATTTTATACATTTTCTATTTGTATACCATTTATATCCCAATTACATTATTTTCCATTTTCGCACCATTTATATGTAATTCATACATGACAAGTGTAAAAAAAACAGATACAAATTTTAACAGTAATTATTCCATCAAATTCCATTAGCATTGTCAGGGGAAAGATGACTGTCGTTTCTCCCAGCATGTGGAGAACCCATGTCAGAAACTGGGATTTTCAATTTGAGACACTTATGTTCATGAAATTCAGAAACATCACTAGCTCAAACCAAAAACTGTATCAAACTGCTAAAAGTAATGGATCCGATCCTTCCTCTGCTCCCCATCAGCCCATTAAGAGCCATTTGTGAGATGGTGGGGAGGGGCCCTAGAAGAAGTATGAAAGGTGGCAGGCTGTGCAATAGAAAAGACAGAAATTCAGCTAAAATGCTTGGCTCCCCCTCTTCCGCAAATGGAATATGAAAAAGATGGAAAGTATTTTCCATTCATTCTTCTTGTAGGAACCCCCTCATACCACACCCCATGCTGCTTCTGGGGTACCCCAGTCCTCAGGAGCAGCTTTTCAGTGGGTAGAGGGGGCTACAACTGGAAAGTTGGGGGAAATCCCTTCTGCAAACTTTCGACATTTGCTGAAATATTGGATCTAGCCCAATGAACAAAGGGTGTACATGCATTGTTAACAAAGTGGTGGTAACTGTGTAAGGCTGTATAATTTTTGTGTAAGGCTAGCCACATTTTAAAAGTTGATGGAAACAAAACATCAGCTAAACATCCCAAAATGTTATGATCTAAGCATAAAATTCATCTCTGCCTCACCAAAAAGACTATACATTCTGGAATGTCATGAGCTATCCCTGATTTGTGTCATTGCAGAGGATGATAAATCACTGCTAAAGACATAACAACCAGCCTCATCACTGCAACATAATAGATCATGATGTATCAGGAACTTCTCTGAAATATTATTTACAGTTAGCAGGGGGCTGGAATGTCAATGCAGAAACTGATATTAATCTTGCCTGTTCTCTGCCAGTGTGTCCAGCCAAATCCCTGCCTTAAGAAATCAGTGGCCTTGATTTTCATATGTTATAAGGTAACTAAAAGGAATTCACTGTAAACATTTTCAGAGAAAATGCAGGGAGCTAAAAACAATCTTACTAGTTACAGCTACTTAGCATTATTACTGTGTTGTAATATGATTCTATTTTCCTTCTAAGATAAAGGAAATATGTACACAAAACCAGGTAAGCCAGAAAAATCTCCAAACATTTTTTCCAAATATCTCTGGTGGAGTGAAGGAGAAAACAGGCTAACCAAAGTGTGATTTCATGGAGCATATGTTGTTGGTTGTATTAAGAACCCTTTGCATTCTACACGGGAGGCTTGCAGTGCACCCAGGAATCCCACTGAAGTGGCAATTTGTGGTGACTCCAGGTCCTTTTTTCTGGGGGAACGTGCCAGAATGGAGTTCTGGAACCTCTTTGACAAAATTCTTTTAAAAATGTTTAAAAGTTCATGAGCTTTCAGTATACAGATTGAAAACTTTATTTCCCTCTTGAGAGTTCTGGGACCTCTTTTTTTAAAAAAGCCCTGGTTGACTTCATCTTTCCACTCAAGCCCCCAAAATAACATCACATCAGGGCAGGGGCGTAGAGTTTTAAAATCCCCAGGGGGGGCACGCATGCACGCCGAAACCATGTCGCCGCCGCTGCCACCCCCCCACCTGGCTACTCCTACCCCCCTTTCTCCATCTGGGGGCCAGCTGGGCAAATGCCCAGTGTGATGGTGTCACCCGGAAGTGACGCTATCACGCTGGGCATGTTGCCGGGGCGACACTCTGGCAATCGCCCCGAAACTCTATGGTCCCATAGAGTTTCAGGGTGATTGCTAGAGTGTTGCCCCAGCAACATGCCCAGCGTGATAGCATCACTTCCGGGTGACGCCATCACACTGGGCATTTGCCCAGCTGGCCCCTGGATGGAGGGAGGGAGGGAGAGGGAAAGAGGTAGGAGTGGCCAGGTTGGGGGGAGAGAGGCAGTGGTGGTGGGCGGGCCTAGGAAGGGCCCGGGGAGGTGCAGCAGGGAGACGCAGCAGTGGGTGCTCCATTTTGCCAGGGGGGCTCAGTCCCTCCCCCAGGAAATTTCAGGGGTGGCTCAAGCCCCCCCAGTTGACGCCTATGTATCAGGGTTCCATGATCCTCAGAGGAGAAAATGGGCTGCAGTAAGAAGGGAAAGGCCATGTTGTATGAGCACAACTCTGTTTCCAAGCTGCAGAATCATGTTTTCCTCCACTGCAGATACAGGAAACATGTCTTTAACATATTTTAATTCTGTATTCAACTTGAATGCAAAACCTATTTATGCCAAAAGTTTGTTTCATACAGAGTCTCCTTTATACTAATGCCATTTGTTTCACATATTCTTTGCATTTCCTTTAAAATTAGTCAAGTTATTCCTGTAAAGTACACATTTGAGTCAATGTCTGTGGCTACATTGCTTTCCTATTCCTGGTTCCTTCTGGGTAAAATGAAACTATGAATGAGTTAACTGTTACACTGAAACTTCATGCAGTTTTCAAGAGTGTTCTTTTCCCCACTGAGGGATTGTGTCAGGGTTCCTTCTAAGCTAAGTTAGTGTGAGCTAGCTCACAGTTTTTTAGCCTCCGGCTTACACCTTTTTGTCTTAGCTCAGGAAGGACTGGCTCCAGAGCAAGCTGATTCATGCAGCAGCCAAATCGCTCGCTCACAACATTAATGCCAGTAGCTCACAAAGTAGAATTTTTGCTCACAGGACTCCCTACCTTAGAGGGAACATTGATTGTGATAGTACTCTGCTTCAAAACTGGCTAACCATCCTAATGGACAGCCTCCTCCAAACAGTTTTTGCCTGGACTATAAGTTCTTTATGATTCTAAGTAAATTACCAATGGTATTTAATATTTATGCTATATCACCATTAGAACCTATTTCACATTTCACTTTTTTAAAAGACTAAATTGTTACATTTTCATGGATCTGTTTTAGCTTTTGTTGTTTGCCCCTGAAATTTTGAAAGCTTTTGCCAGACACAATGATTTAATCAAATCATGTTTGACATGATACAGGGCCAAAGAGATATAGACAATCTGTTGGAAAGCTACTTGAATTAAATCAACTAAATTCCTATCCATTTGTGTATTAATAGGATCCCTTATGCACCTGCATAAAAAAGGAGGTGGAGTGGTAGCATCTGCTTGAATTAGGTTCTGAAGTAAAATCCAGGTTTGGCAGATTTACTTGTGAATGTTTAAAGGCTCCCTAGAAAGAATTTTGTGAGGCCAACATACCAGAGGGGTAATCCAGAAACAGTCTCTAGGCCAGTCTCAGAATTTTTCTCAATGTAGCAGCAGCAGGAGCAGCAAATGTATTATTATTATTGTGATTAATGGGATTTTAAAGTGCTTAGCTTTGATTGGATGGTTCATGCTCTGTTTGCTACAGATCTCATTCTCCACCTCAGTCTACTACCTGTCACTTCATTCACACCTGATCCAACAGTTAGGCAAGTATACCTGTTTGTAGGATTGCTACCTTGCCTTCTGCTATTCTCATAATTGACATCTGGGTAAGAGCCCCCACCTTCAAATTTTTATATTATTTTTTTTCAGAGTAGGGGGAAAGTACTGTGAAAACATGCCAAGTGAAAAGACCATTCAGTCGCATAGTATTTCAAAGGCCTCTCCCCATCTTATACTTTAAAAACTAACAAAAGTTAATGCCAGCATTGACTTTCATGGACTACAGACAACCTATTACTTCAGATGATACGAGATCGGTATTTTGCACTCATTTTCTGTGGCAGTTTTGGAAAAACAGCAGGGTCAAATGGTCATGAAATACAGGAATAATATAGTGATTGAAAAAATCACCTCATCCAGAAACATACAGGCACCATTCCCATGCTAAATTAGTTGACATCTGTAATGTGTGAGGAAACCTCAGGATTTGTTAAGATAGTCACAATGAATTAAAAATCCTGAATGCTGCTGCTTGATTTCCCCTACCCCAACAAACTCCTACATGAAATGAATACAAAAAAAGATCTGAAGAAGTGGACTTTGGTCCATGAAAGTTTATGCTGGAATAAAGTTGGTTAGTCTTCAAGGTGGTACAAGACTCCTATTTAATTTTTGCTGTAACAGACTAACCTGGCTCCACCTCTGGAATTATCAAAGACTTCAGTCAACTGTGTTTTTTGAGATTTTACTACTTAAATGCTTCTCCAGAGACACTGCATAGGAAGTCACACAAGCATTCTCTAGATTTTCAGTCTGCTTTCTAATTGCATACTGTTGCTCATTAATGATGCTGCTTCAGCCTGTACAGTCCTAATTATCTGTTTCCTTACTTGTTTCCCCCTAAATGATCAGTCTTTTGTTCAAGTTCACTAAAATTAATTTTTGTTCTCCACACTCAACTTTTGTTTCATTTCAGGATTGAGTGCAGAAATTTTGGCATCATGTCTCTGGACTAAATTTGAGACAGAACTGAAGCTCCAATGTCTAACACTTATTTGAAGTTACTCTTCTTCAGTAGGTGAACTTGTTTAGTCCTCACTCTTTAAAACATTACTCCAAAATAACTCTGCTGTAAGCTTTCTCTGATGAAAGCAAACTAGTTCCAAGTAAACAGGTTGAGAATTGCTGCCTTGTTGAATTAACCTCAAAACTGGATACATCACAACAAATGAAACTAATTAAGGTAGTGATATTTAACCAAAATACCTAGACTCTTGCATAAGTAATCTTAGGGCTAAGCTAGACAAGGTGGCATTCCCAAGTTCAGCCCAGGGACATGCCGCCATTTTGTAGAGTGGGAAAACAGCACTTCCCACTGGGAAGTTCTTTTTAACAGTGCTGTGTGGGGACCAAGTTCTGGTATTAACCACCATAGCATAGGAGAAGAAGTGGTTCTCACCTTCCCCCTGTGCCATTTTTCTGACTTGAAACAGTGCTGGAAGGGAGTTATTGTTGACACACATCCCAGTGCATTTTCGGTCAGAAATATAGCATGTAGGGTTGCCAACCTCCAAGTGGTACCTAGAGATCTCCTGCTATTGTAACTGATCCCCAGGCAACAGCGATCAGTTCACTTTGGAATGTGGACTCTATGGCATTATACCCACTGAGGTCCCTTCCCTTCCCAAACTCTGCCCTTTTCAGGCTCCACCCCCAAAATCTCCAGGTATTTCCCAACCTGGAGCTGGTGGCAACCCTAATAGCATGGGAGAAAGCAGAGTCCCCTCCTTCTTCTGCACTGAAGTGGTCCCAGAATCTGGCACCCACAGCACTGTTAAAAGGAGTTTCCCAGAGAGAACTGATTACAAAATGGAGGCATCTCCACAGGGTGAATTCAGGGAAGCCAGTTTGTCTAGTTTTTCCCTCAGTCATCTCGACAGTCTAAGAACATACAGGAGTTTATTCCTACTTGTCAGGATCTTGGAATTATTTTGGTTTTATTTTTTAGAAAATCTGCTGCATTTATTTATTTACTTATTTAAAACATTTCAATCCCAACTTATCTCTTGAACTCAAGGCAGCATCAGCCTAATCATTGGGGGGGGGGGGTTATAATTTTTCTAACTGTGGTGATATGTGATACGTGGTCTTTCCAGCTTACTTTAAAATTCACCTGTTTTTCTTAGAAGGTCCCTGAACTGGAATCTGTAGCAAGAGTGGGAATAATGTTGCTTACATTTGCCCAGTATTTCCCCAGACTTCCACAAATCATATAATAGTAGATGAACACTTTCAGTGTAGTAGAACAGCTACAACTCTCTCTCCAGCCAGGCAGAGCAGTGGTTGAGAGAGGAAATCACTGTGTTCCCCAAACATCTTCTCTCTGTCTTCTTGTGAAATGAAGTGCTCTTCCAAGCAACTGTGACTAGTGAAGGCTGAGAGGACTACCAGTACTGTCTTGGAACATCCTGCAGCATCCAAAGCAAAATAAATATGAGTGATGTTACTTCAAAATATTTCACAGACTAATCACACCAGACTACTGATGGCTTCAAGATTTCACCAGTGGAAAGCTACACAAGCATCACAGCAATCCAAAACAGCTCAGCTGGATAACATTGTGCAGGTGCAGTGTTGGCACAAAGAAAGGGGTTTTTTGCCACCAGAACCACCATGAAATAGGCCTTCAAATGTTTCTAAACCAGGCTTGATCTGGTTCATCCCAAATTTTCTTCCACCAATGGCCACACAGTGAACACACATGAAACCTTATAATGAATAAGACTGTTGGTCCATCATGGTCAGTACTATTTACTCAGACCGGTGGCAGTTCTCAGGGTCTCAGGCAGAGGTCTTTCTCATCAACTGAAACCTGCTCCTACTGAACCTGGAACATTCCATATGCCAAGCAGATGCTTTGCCACTGAGCCACAACTATCTGCCATTCCAACTACTTTATCTTGGACAGTTCTTCTGAAACCCAGAAGGCAACATAAATCCTAACTAATGGATATGAAATTTTTGAGCAATCAAGTCCATAGTCCAATTAAGTAACATTTTTTAACAATCTCCCATACAGGGGTGTTGTAAGGACTATAGAGATAATGAATCAGAAGCACTCTTCAATTGAAATGTGTTGTGCAGGTGCTAAGTACTGATACATGCTCAGGAGGTAATTTGCTGCTTGTCATAAGAGATGGCACAGGCCTAAGAACAGGAATACCACCCATGACATTAGGTAGGAACAATGGGATGGTGACAGGCATGCCAGCATTGTGCCAGAGTATGACATCACTCAAACGAAAAAACAGAAGTGACCTCATTATGTCTGGGCAATACTCTAGAATTTGCCCGAAGCACTGAGCAAATCCTACAACATTGCCTTGATGTAATGACATCACTTCCAGTTTTTATCCAGAAGTGATGTCACACACTGGTGCAGTGCTGACACAAAGGTGGTATGCCTCCATCCTTTTTTCTTCCACCAATCAGTGTTCCCTCTAAGCTGAGTTAGTGTGAGCTAGCTCACAGTTTTTTAGCCTCTGGCTCACACATTTTTGTCTTAGCTCAGGTAGGATGGCTCCAGAGCCAACTAGTTTATGCAGCAGCCAAATTGCTCGCTCACAACTTTAATGCCAGTAGCTCACAAAGTAGAATTTTTGCTCACAACACTCCACAGCTTAGAGGGAACATTGCCGCCAATCTATTAAGTGCCAGGGGAACAGGGGAACCATTAGGAGGTTTCCTGTTGTAGTGGGAGACCTAGCCCCCCTACATGACACTCATGGCTGTATTCCACATAACTTATATTTAGGTATTAAAATATTTATATCCTGCCTACCTTGTGGCTCAAGATGGCTTATATGCCAGTCAAAACATTACAATTTAAAACCAATAGATTAAATCCCTTGTGCCCCACAAGATAATTACAGTTTATACCCATTTAAAGCCCTAATGAGTAAAATTGCCGAACAGCAGCTCCAGAAGATTTCTACGTCTGGCACCCACTCACCTTCTCAGGAATCCTGTTTCCCAGAATAGGAGCTACAATGGAAAAGGAACGGGCTCTAGATGATGCCAGGCAGGCCATTTTAAGTGGGGGAAAGCCAGTAGGTGATGGCCTGATGACAGCAAGTAGCATACAGGGACATACGGGAGGATACAGTCCTTTAAATATATGGGTCTTAAGCCATGAAGAGCTATAAAGGTAACCAGTACCTTGAATTGGTCTTGGAAACAAACTGTCAGCCAATGCAGCTATTTAAAATGGATAGAAATGTTCATTCAGATAGCCCCAGACAGTAACTGCCACATCCTGAACCAGCTACAGTTTCCAGGTGGAACTCTGTTTAAAATATACTTATTTTGTTTTATATTTGGAACAGCTACAGTACTATCCCAATAGCTTAATGTAATGTTTTGACTTCAGCCATAACTACTGCTGCATTTAGTAGCAGTAAGAAATGAGGTTCAACAGGATGTTTTACTGTATATCCAACACCAACACTGAACTCCATCCTCCTCTTAATCCACTCTCCAAAACTACAGGAACTGAAGAGGTCCAAACAACCCCAACTAAATAAAAAGCACAACGCCCTCAGACATACCCAACATTCCAACTATGATCCTAGTTTCTTTTTCAGTTCCGTTACTCATTTTGCAGGCTTGAATGACTGCTGACAGAAGTAATATTGTAGAAAACTGTATGCCAGCCCTCAGCAAACTGATGTGACAGTGACAGGGGCTAAAGTAATTAGGTACTGACTGGACTCCAGGTGCCAACAGAGCTGTTAATTTTTTAATTGTCTGATACTCATCACCAATGCTGGAAATCTTCATGCTGGAATGAGTCTCACCTTTAATGTACAGAGGTGAGTGCCACTGGTTCATGACTACACATCTCTGAGTCCTATACCTCTGATAGCAGTTTTGAAAATGGCAATGCATAACTCTCTTGGTTCTACTCAACCAACTACCTTGGTTTAATTTTAAAACTGACATTACTTGTGACAGGATTGTATTCAAACACCATCCAAAATGCCAGGAATAAAAGACTTCATCTTCTTCTATTTTATACATCTGTCTTGTTTTTGTTTTGATATTTATAAAAAATAGCTTATCATTCTCACATTGCCTTGGGAGAGTAACATAACTCTTTTCAATATGAAGGAAAAACTGGGCAGGCAGGTTGCATGTTGTTTTTATGCTATGCAATATATAAGGTTAGGTCCTGTGATAAAGGATGCAAATCTAATATGGTTCACATATACCCTGTCCTTCTTCTAAGGAGCTCATGGTGACACCCATGGTCTCTTCCATTATTTAATCCCCATAACTACCCTGTGAGATGGTTTAGGCTGAGAAGAAGGGTTGCTGCAATTAGTTCAAATTGCAAGGTCACCCAAGAAACTTCATGGCAGAATAGGGATTTGAACTAATTTCTTCCCAGTTGTTGCCCAACACTCTAACCTCTACACCAAACTAGCTGACAACATAATTTTCACTTGGACAGGTTAGTAGGTTGCTTCTTGATGTTCTAAGTCACTGCTGCTAAACATGTAAATAGTCCTGTCCATTTAGTTAGGTACTATTGCTTTCAGATCTGCAAGCACTGAGCTGACTACAAGAGTTGTTTTTTGCTGTTGTAAATCATTTTTTCCAGCAAAAGGTACATGGCGGGGGGAGTAATTTCCACCAATTCCCCCTTTCCTGCTACAGTTCCCTGAGCTCCTCAAAATCATCTTGGATTCAGGGGACCTTCATGAATAATATGGGAGATGAAATAAGGTCTACAATGGGAGAGGAATCAATGAAAATCAAGTCCCTTCCACAACCTTTGCATTTCTGCCATTCTATTCTATTCTATTCTATTCTATTCTATTCTATTCTATTCTATTCTATTCTATTCTGCTACATTTGGGGGCCTACTGTGCCTTGAAGTTTTACTCTTATTACAGACTTATCATAATTATATGTATTCATAAGTAAGACCCATAGCACCCCAACCAGAATGACCCAGGATAGCCTGATCTCATCGGATTCAGAAGCTAAGCAGTGTCAGCCCTGGTTAGTATCTGAATGGAAGACTACCAAGTCCAGGGTTGCTAACTTGCTACACAGAGGCAGGCAATGGTAAACCACCATCTCATGCCTTGAAACCCCTATGGGGTGGCTAGAAGTTGGTTGTGACTTAATAGCACATTCCACCACCATCAAGACCCATAGCACTCAATGGGACAGGAGCCATGGCTGAACTTCCATGCTATTCCATCACTGGAGAGCCTGGGAAAGAGAAAAAAGAGATGAGTGGAGGGAAAGAAGTGGGGGGAAGTGGGGGGGGGGGCTCTAATTCTGGCCAGAATTCTAGTGGCTTGGGGCCAGAAATATGATGTTCCCAATCTTTTGTTTAATACCTGAGATGAAAGTATACTTATTTTCACATGATACAAAGACAGTTGGAGTAAAGGGGGAAGATGCTTTTAAAAGAGAAAGCATGAAGTCCATTGGAATCACAGATTTACTTTGCAGTTAGTATATTTAGGATAGCCACTTTCCAGCTAAGTAGAATGTATGTTTACTTGAAAGTAAGCTCCAAAGGATTCAAAAGACTTAATCCAAAGTAAAAATAAACAGGAATCTAGTGCATCTTGAAGACTAATGTAAGCATAAGCCTTCATGGACTAGAGCTCATTTCTTCAGATCCCAAGTAAGTGTACATAAGATTACACTACTGGCATTGGACAGGCTCATCCTTTAAATGTAAATTTGGAATTATCCTACTTATGCCTATCACCATATTCCAGAAATAAGTGGACAAGATGGCAGCAAACAATGTGTAACTCATGTTTTTTTTTAAGAAGAAATCATTAGAAGAGGAACTATCAGATCTGTGGATGTTGGAAAGCTGGAGGTAGTACACCTGTGCACCACCATGTTGGTTCAGCTGCCAGTTTATAAAGTGGCAGATTGGTTTGAATTTTTCCAGGAGTTTAACTTGGATTGGGTTAAACTAAAGAACAAATGCACTGAATTCAACAGCAGGAAGGATAATTGTTTTTCCAACATGCCTCTTATCATGACTCTCACATTTCTCTTTCATTCCATTTAGCAACAACTGCTTTTGATCCAATGCACATGTGGTGAAAAAGACATGTGTGTGCTCTTCAAAAATGATGTCTGTGATGTTAGGCCATATTTTCGTAAAGCAGTCCACACCTGGTTTTGTTTTATAGGTGGCATCTGACTACGCTGAGAATCCAGGCTGTAAGGTATTTATGGCAATCAGACTGTTTTCCATCTAGAAAATGCAGAAAGCTTTACATTACAGATATTTATCCAAAAGAGATCCAGTAGACAACCTATACTCTACCAAAACTTTGAACAGCTTTTTTATCAGTTAAGCACAGGGCCAAAATCCAGCAATGGACTAAATTCACCAGCATTACACAAAAATTATAACCTCTCTCAGCAGAACTCTAGCATACAAACTGTGAACTCGGCAAGATGATGACCTGAAAATAATTTATTTTAGTCTTTCCTCACAGCTTGAGTGCCCCCACATGTACTTCTCTTGATGTTAAGTGGGGGGGGGGGGGATCAGAGAATGGAAGCAACTTTTTTACCTTGTGAATGAATATCTTGCACTGGAATCTCAGTGGAAACTAACATGTAAGAATAATAGTTCCTTGTGTACCAAACCTTAGCTTCTCTGGGTCCATTGTCCCATGAAGAAAGGACATCACAGCTCTGCTTTTATTATCTAGCTGTGCTTCATGCTGTCTTTTCCTCCATTAATCTTCATAAATATATAAAATTTATAACTAACAAATCTCTCCATGTGAGCCAGTGGTTGACATCATTTCACCAAAGGCAGCTCATAGCTCTGCATGAGCTGACAACCTAAACTAAATTAAAATCCAAGAAAACAAATCAGAAACGTCACTAGAAAATATTAAATTAGCACCCTGAGTGTAGCCTTTTACCACAGTGTGATGTCAGTTCTCTGGAAAAATCTAGTTTGGAATTGGTTAGCCCAGTCAAGCAACTAGCTTTCTGTGCATGTAGCTGATGTAGATACTGATGAACATTTGAATGTGCATTCTTGTTTGCAGTGCAGACTCTTTAGTTAAACAACTCTATTTCTGCAAGGCACAAATAACATAGGTTCTAGGTCCAGCTAGTAAAATAAAGACAAGTTACTCTCTAGTTACTTACAATCCTTGGAGCATCTGGTATTTGCAGGTTGCATGGTGCCCCACCCCAGTTGCACCTGCAAGCACCCTCTAGTATAATTCCCCTCTATCACCTGTCATTGCAAAACACACACACAAGCAACTGCACTGCTCTCAACAACCAAAAACGCCACAACAGTGTCCCACAAAAGACCCCCAAAGGGACAGCTTCCCCTTTCAGATGCCTCCCCCCATGGAGGCCTAGGGTCTTAGCCAATCTGGGTGCCAGGTCCTAAGGCTCAAGCCTGCCAGGGCATGGTCCCTTCAGCCAAGAAGTGTTAACACATCAATGAGCTAGCATGTTTTCTCTTTAGGTTGTAAATGATGCTTTCCGTCGGGAGGAGTGCATCTTTCCCATACTTTGCTTGTCACGGGGATGTCAATCCACCATTCTATCACCATAACTTGCCTATCTGCCCCTCATCCTACAACAGAAAGGGCCTCTCTCTTTTCAGTAACCTCTCTATTGGATGTGTGTATGTATCTATAAGATTGTGTTTAGTATCCTGTCTTGCACAGGCAGAAAGGTCCATATTCTAGGTCATTTAAGTTAGGTGAGGTTATGCCTGCCTTACAATTCCATCATGTTTCAAAACTTTACATGCTGTACTGAAACTGGCTACCTTTTCAGTATTTTGATTCATGGAACAAAAACAATTCTGATTATATGAGATTTTCATGATGTTCATCTTGTGAAGAATTAATTTCTCGAGTTGTTGGAATATGCTATATAAGAATCATATTTTTCTGCTTTTTTGCATTTTGACATTTTATTTTAAATATCTGCTTCTGTACCAGTCTGGTGAGCCAGTTTGGTGTAGTGGTTAAGTGCATGGACTCTAATCTGGGAGAACTGGGTTTGATTCCCCACTCCTCCACTTGCAACTGCTGGATGACCCTGGGCAATCCATAGTTCTGTCAGAGCTTTTCTTGAAAGAGCAGTTCTCGAAAGAACTCTCTCAGCCCCATCTACCTCACAAGGTGTCTGTTGTGGGGAGGGGAAGGGAAAGGAGTTTGTAAGCCACTCTGAGACTCTGAGTGAAGGGCACAGTATAAATCCAATCTTCTCCTCCTCTTCTTTTTCTTCCTCCCTTTAATAAGATATAAATTATTCCTTAAATAAATTACATTTTGATTATAATTATATATTTGGTGGTGTTTGCCCCCTGCTCTCTACCCCTTCAGTTGTATTGTTGGGATTAAACACAAATAATGGTGCGGATAGGACTATTTTTACAGGAAAATTGATGATCCCGGAGATCTGATCATCAGGGGGTGGGGGAGCCTCCGCTAGCTTTTTTTATAGACTAGCCCTAGATTTAGCCCTTTTGGGGTCAAGGAAACAGGCTTGGGCATGAACAGGGCAGAAAATAGTCTGCACACATAAGCATGCCTCTCCACAGGTTCTGTAAGAGCCAGTGTGTATGTAAGTCTTCTGAGATGTCTGTAGCAGTATCTGTGTGGTTGCAGAGCCCGGCCCCATTGTAACATGCAGGGTTGCTTTGCTATGATTTTTCTGCTAAGTATGAAGAACTTCACTAAAAGCACAACTAGAGATGCCTTCTGTGGTAGGGCCTGTCAATCTGTGGGAGACAGGGGTGGTATCTGAGACATGGAGAACAGCTGTCAGGAATGGTGTAATGTCTCTCCAGGAAAACCCAGATGGGATGTTATGCCTCTCTGGGAACCACCAGAAACTCTAAAACCATATAGTTTCTTGCAATTCCTAGAGAGAATTGATATAACGGTTATGTTTTCCCAGAAGTGACATCACACCATTGGCCCAATGATCATTCTTTTACTTTTCTCCTGCCACTGCTCCAAGCACTGTCAGGAAATGGGGAATGCCCCCACCAAGTGGCTGGCAATCCTGTTCGTTGGGCACCTAGCAACCCTAAACACAATCGATTCCTGATGGTAGCTGAGATTGGCACAGAACCACTTCAACCCAGTTGTGCAGCAATCAAATTAAGCCTGCATATCTGACTACAATATGATTTAATTCCAGACTAACTAAATTTAGGCATAAAATAATGATTTCTCTGACACTAGAGGCCAATTTGCAAAGGCTCCCCGATGGTCTCCAGTACACAATCCTGAAACATGACGTCAGAATCAGGCATGCCAGAGATTACCAGCTGCTGAGGAAATAATCTTATAATTCAACTCTTTGGATTTGGTATAAGTAATGGACATCTTGATTTCTACTCAGAAAGAGAAAAGAAATTCAGCTTGTAGAATTGTTGGCCACATTCCTTGGTTTGACTAATTTATCAAGCATTATTTGAAATGAAAAAGATCTATGGTAATCATCCTCTGATTCATAACCAGAAGCTTTAAAGGGGGAATTTGTTGATGATCAGGTGCTGCATGCTTCTGCTGTATCAAGAAAGTCCCCTCTGGAAGGTCAACAATAGGGCATAGAGGCTGAGGCCTTCCCTTTGAGTTGCCTCCTGGCACTGGCATTCAGAGTTTTACTGCCTCTGAATGTGGATGTTCCTCCTCAGTCCCCATGGCTAGTAGCCACTGATAGACCTGTCCTCCATTAATCTGTTTAATCCCCTTTTAAAACTGTCTATGCCTGTGGCCATCACCACATCCTCTGGCAGCAAATTCCACATTTTAATCTCTTGTTAAGTAAAGAAGTGTTTCCTTTTGTCTGTCCTGTCCATCAACTTCATTGGGTGCCCCAGGTTCTCATATTTTGGGAGAGGCAGTAAAAATTCTCTCTGCTCACTATCTCTACACTGTACATAATTTTATAAACCTCTATTATGTCTTCCCTTAGTTGTCTCTTTTTCTAAACTGAAAAGTCCCAGACTCTTCAACCTTTACTCATAGGGAAGGTGCTCCATCCCCCTAATCATTTTGGGTGCCCTCTTCAGTACCTTTTCCAGCTCTGCAATGTCTTTTTGGGATACAGTGGCCAGAGCTGCACACAGTATTCCAAATGAGACCACACCATAGATCTATACAGGGGCATTATAATATTGGCTGTTTTATTTTCAATCCCTTTCCCAATAACCCCCAGCATGGAGTTTGCCTTTTTGCTGCTGCCACACACAAAGTCAATATTTTCATTGAGCTATCCACTATACCCCCAAATATATTTCAGTCTTGGTCTCAGCTATTTCAGAACTAAGTCCAAGATCACTACCCTTCAGGTTAGCTTTATGACCAACTGTTCCAGTGCACCGTTATTTGTGATGTCTAGGAATCTCTAGTTACTTGTGTTTTTCTTTGCTGTTCTTCCCCTTCCACCAGGTTATTATTTATGTAGGTACAGACTATTCAGTATGTGGAATACAGGGAGCATGGAAAGGACACTTTAACTTCAGACTGTCGTCCCATTCCCCCCCCCCCCCCCCGACCTAGTGTTGATACTTGGAAGAAGTCAGAGATCTACTGTGCCAATGTGTTGCAGTAAATGCTTGTTTCCTTTCTACAGTCTCTTTGCATCACTGGGTGTGTGTGGGGTGTGTGTGTGTGTGCGTGTGTGTGTGCAGCTTCCTCCCACCCCTTTCTGCCTGATCCATTGAAATTAAAAACAACATTTCATTGGGTTTTGATCCAGATTCCATTCAAATACCAGGCTGCAACTGCAGTTCCCTCTAAACTGAGTTAGTGTGAGCTAGCTCACAGTTTTTTAGCCTCTGGCTCACACATTTTTGTCTTAGCTCAGGAAGGATGGCTCCAGAGCAAGCTGATTTACGCAGTAGACAAATCGCTCGCTCACAACTTTAATGCCAGTAGCTCACAAAGTAGAATTTTTGCTCACAAGACTCCACAGCTTAGAGGGAGCATTGGATACTGTAATAAGTAAAATGGATGTACTGTGTGGAGGCTCATGTTAGATGGCCTGGTTTGTTTGCTCAATTTTCCTCCCTAAAATGGAGGGGGAGAACATCAAGCAAATTAGGGTAACTCTGTGATAGCTCCCATTCCACAAATTATATCATGCTTGGTAGAGAGAGGCAAGGCATACATGTGTTCTTGTGCTGTGTGAGTTGCAACACCAGCCTAGTTAGTGTCAAAACCAGGCCTATGACTCAATGTGTCCTGGAGACAGAACTGGGCCTCACCAAAACTCCATGTTTCACATAGTTTAAAAAGCAAGAAGTGGCCACTGACTCATTGACAAACTTTAGAATAGAGCTTCATTATTGGCACTATGAGCTAGAATGCATAATGCCTGACCACATTATGTCAGCACTAAGTTGTGTTATCACTCATTCTTTTCCATATGCTTAAGCAGCATTTAGATAAAAATAAATTAAATGCATATGCGCATTATGCAAAGAGTGTTCTTGAGCCTTGCTATATTTGGTTCCTATGATGTGTGTTAACTTGTGTTTTAGACCAGTGATGACACACAGTGCTTAACAGTAGCGGAAGGGAGCAAAGCTATGTTGGCATGCAGGAAGCTTTGAAGTAGTGACAGTGAAGAGAAATACGAGGAACTAGAAACAGGATGTTAGGTAGTATGCATACAGGAAGACAAGGTAGAGGGCCTGACCGATTGCCTTATTTGACAACAGGGATGAAGGGAGAATGTGTGGGTTGACTGGATTGCTGAGATGTACCTGCTCTCTGCTTGTGGCACATGGAAACCAGAATTGGGATATTTGGTTAATATAGCAGAGTTTGACCAGTCATAGAAGCATGATACCGAGACCAATATCCCACCAGGCGCTGCTCCAGCGTCGTTCTTCCCTTTGCTCCGATTATGTGCTTGAATTTCCCAATATTTGCCCCATGCCACATTTTGACCGGCAGCTTTGCCCAAATTCCCCCGTGGCTTCAATGATCCTCAAAAAACAGGATCAAATAGTGGGAAATTCAAGCACACAATCAGGGCAAAGGGAAGAACGATGCCAGAGCAGTGCCTCGTGGGAAATCGGTCTGAGTGCAGTAAATAAATCTCCCAAGAAGTCCATTGCAAAAAGAAGTACTTACTTTAAGTAGATTCAGTTCACATTCAGGTTCCAGTCGAAAGGGGAGAGAGAAGTCTAATCCAGAGTACTTTCCCTATCACAAATGGCCAGCTTGTCCGGCATCATGTGTGTGGGAGGAATATGAGTCTCTGTGGAAGGCCATGTGCAGACAGTGAGAGGACAAAGCAAGAGAGGAGGGGTCAGAGGGCAGCTCCCAGGTTAAGACAAAAAGAGGTATTCCATTCAAGGAGATAACACCTATACACACTTAGAGTGATGTCGTGCCCCCTCAATGTCCAGCATGCTGAGTTGCTCACTCCAACGACTAGGTAGCATTTTGATTTCACTCAGTTCCATTATTTCATTAATATATGAGGACCTCACATCGTGAGAAGACACGACTTACTGTAAAAGACAATTATGCTAGGAAAAATCTGAAGGCAGTAGGAAAAGATGAAGACCCAACATAAGATGAATTGACTCAATCAAGGAAGCCACAGCCCTCAATTTGCAAGACCTGAGCAAGGCTGTTAATAAGGAAATGTTTTGGGGGTCGAATTTCATAGCATCACCATGTCAGAAACAACACACACTGAGATTGAGACATGTCACTCACATATTTATACATGTAGCAGCTGAACATACTACATAAAGAACATAGGAACATAAGAGAAACCAATGTTGGATCAGGACAATGGCCCATCCAGTCCAACACTCTGTCACACAGTAGCCCAAAACACCAGGTGCCCTCAGAAGATCCAGCAGTGGGGGCAGGAAGCCCTCCCACTGTTGTCCCCCAAAAAACACCAAGAATACAGAGCATCACTTGCCCCAGACTGAGAGTTCCTATCTATACTTTGTGGCTAATAGCCACTGAAGGACTTCTGCTCCATATATTTATCTAATTCCCTCCTGAAGCTGTCCATGCTTGTAGCTGCCACCATCTCCTGTGGCAGTGAATTCCACATGTTAATCACTCTTTGGGTGAAGAAGTACTTCCTTTTATCTGTTCCAACCCGACGGCTCAGCAATTTCATGGAGTGCCATGAGTTCTTGTATTGTGAGAAAGGGAGAAAAGGACTTCTTTCTCTACCTGCTCAATCCCATGCAGAATTTTATAAACCTCGATCATGTCAACCCTCAACCGTCATTTCTCCAAGCTAAAGAGCCCCAAGCACTTCAACCTTTCTTCATAGGAAAAGTATACTGAGAAACAAAGGACTTTCCCTACACAAACAACAAATACCAGATACATATTCAGGTTAGAAAATGTCTTTTGGAGCACTGTTTCTGATTTAAGGGTATTATAACGGGCACTTCATCAATGGCTGCCACAGAAAATATTAATACATGAAAAGATTTTAAATGCCACATCAATTATTTGTTTGTTTAAGTATTTGTATGCCATTTCTCTCTCTAATGGAACCAAAAGTGGTTCACAATATTTTTTTTTTAAAAAAACCCAGAATATAACCAAAGTAACAGGAGAAAGAGGAGTAAAAAAAAGTTGGGCAGGGCAGTTCCCCTCCCCAGCCGCTTTTCCTTCCAGCTTCAGACTACAAACCTCAGGCCAGAAGCTGAAGTGCAGGAGCTTTTCCACTTGTACTGCAGGCTCATGCCACAGTGCCATCTCAAAAATAATACCTGAAAGGAAGGAGGTTGGGCAGAACTCAGCTACAAAGGTCATCTAGTAGTTGGCTGGTGTTCCATATGCACACGAATCCCACAGTGGTTGAAACTAGTTGCCACCAAGGATAAAGGTCAGACCGAACTCCTGTGTGTTGCATGATGTCTCTGGCATTTCTATGACTTACTGTAACTTCCCAGTTCAAACAACCTTAGAGTAGAAACAGACTACCAATACACAGGGAGCTTTTTTTAAAAAAAAAGATGTGCCGAAACTCTCAAGAGGGAAATGAAGTTTTCAGTCTGTATACTGAAAACTCATGAACTTTTCAACATTTTAAAAAGTATTTTGTTGAAGAGGTTCCGGAACGCCATTCCAACACGTTCCCCCAGAAAAAAAAGCCATGCCAATACATCTACTTGAGTCCCCTGTATTGCTCTGATTTTTTTCGGTCTGAACTGACAGATGCTCATTTTGTCTTCTTCCAAAATCTCCCTAACTTTTCCAGACAGTGTGTTCTCTTACATGGTATTAGGTAGTGGATGCAACAATCCACACTTGATTTTGTTAACAAGTCTGGCAACCTGAGCAAAGCCCAGGGATATTTCTATCCTTCTTATTAAGTAAAGGTTATTACTTTAAAGTTGACTTGGAGCAAATTGCTTTTTGTGTTATGATACTGTAGCATTTTATTAGGACAGAAGTGACCATTGAATGTTAGGCTCAGCCACCCTGAGCCTTCCTTGGCAGGGAGGGTGGGGTATAAATTGAATAAATAATTAATAATTAATAAAGTGCATCAAATAGCATGTCTGCATGGAGCATTGCAAGCCTTGGGTGTTCTCTGTTCACTTCCATGGACAATAAAGCAGCACCCACATTTGCCCTACTCTAATCTTCTGGGGCTGCGGTCACACACACTAAATAATCCACTTCCAATCCCCTTTCCAACTGGATTTTGCCAGTCCACACAGTAAAAATCCAGTTGGAAAGTGGATTGGAAGTGGATTATTTAGTGTGTGTGTGACTGCAGCCCCACATAGCCTAAGCATGGGTATCACAAGTCAGTGCAAATTTGATTGAAAAGGCATCACAAGTCTCTCATTGTTTCATGTTTCCTTTTTGAAAGAGCTTGTTTTCTTCTTATATTTGCAAAGTTCCATATACTCACCAAGAGTTTCTAGGCTACTATATGTGCCTTCAGTGATTGCTCCTTGGTCTGATGACCATTTGTCTGCATTTCTGTTCCGGGAAACTGAGAGATACAGCTGGGTTAGTAGGGATAAGACTGAGTGAAGTGCCATACAGTGAGTGTCATAAATATGGGCTCTTCTTTGCCAAGGTCTACTATCTTCCTCCTCTAAATCTTTCCAAAATGGAAGCTCCTCCTCATTCCCATTTAGTTAGAGCTGGATCTAATCTTGACTGCTGTATGGAGATTTGGCAGCTAGTTGGTTGCTATTGTTGTAAATTGCCATCCAGGCAGTGATGCCAAGAATCAAACTGCAGTCCACAAATCTGTGCTCAAAAGTCCCTGTCTCTGGCTGTACTAACCCACTGGGGGAATCAGAGTAGCCTCACAGGATAACCCCATCAAAACCAAGGTTGTGCGTGTACATAAATGACACTATCTAGTGAATAGGATATTAAGAATGAGTTCTTCTTTTTTTTTAAAAAGCAAAGGCTGGGTTTTGTTTTCTGATTATTCTTACTACAAGAATCTTTGCAGAGCAGAAATTATTTTATACATCCAGGATCTAATTCTCCCATTACTAGAACTTATGCTAGAAATTGCTTACTTTGGGATGCCTCCGATTCGATGTATGGAAGTCTTTAGGAAAACAGAGAGCTTTCTAAATGCATTCTGCACGTGAGATTTGTTCCTGTTTGTCTTACCCTCTGATAGTCTGTCATGCTATTCAACTTTAGAACATTTTGTAGGAGCATCCTCTTATAATCAGTTTTTAAAATCTGTATTATGTGGTGCAGTGAGCTGTAAAGGCACATTTATTACTCTAGTAGGCAAAAGTAAAAAATGCACTGAATCCAAGTTCAGATCCAATATAGTGAATGATGAATATGGGCTGTTAGTTGTTATTTTCGCCTAGTCATCATGCAGGCAGGATAAAGCCTGAAGAATCAGGAGTACCACACGGTGCCCCAGAACTGCTTTGGAACTGCAGAACTGATCCCAGGGATGAGGAGATAAGTATGGGTGTTTGGGTGCCACACTGCCTCTGCCAAATCTACAACAATGTTACATGTCCCTTTGGGTCCTTAGAGATAATGCTGTTTTTCCCAGCAGTCTCTTATGCCATTTTGTACTACGCCCAACTATTTTAATAGTATTAACACTTCCAGGATATTCAAACTTTATGAACTTCTTTTGCATTGTTCTTAGAAACTGTGTCTCTTCCCCCTAGTTCTTCAATCACTTTAAGGAATACTTTGAGCTATACTGTAGACTTCGTATATTTTAAGGTATGACATCTGAGTATCCCTGAGAGCAAAATTTCACATGTTCATAAGTATGTGAAGCAGCCTTTAGCATTCAAAATGGAGTACACGGTATTTTCACGTGGCTGATAATCTCTTTTACATCTCAGCCAAGTTCACCTCCATTCATACAGAATTCCGTGTATGTGTACAGATCTTCCTCATCTGTACAGTATCTGGACAGCAACTGATTTCTTGGTGTGTGTGTTTTTTCCCTAATAACACATTTACATACACACACATTCTTTGTTTTCCCGAACAAGTGTGAAGAGTTTGCTCCCAACCCCTTTCTTGGCCATAAAATCTCTGGCTGCTGCTGGGCAGCTGGCAGATACACAATCAAACACCTGTGTGCCAGATATGTACAGCTGTATGGGTGACACATGATCCATTTGCAATCCATATCAAATGCCATTGCCAGTTGCTTTATTCTGGGTGGGGTGGTGGGTATGGAGAGCATTGACAGAATCCTGATTCTGAAAATCACATCTTTCTTACAAAGGACTTCTTTTCATCATGCTTTTTTGTTCATATTTTGTTTATAAAATGGCAATTGTGGATGTGATAAATATGCTAGTTATATAAAAGCTTGTTGCACATAATGCAGTCAGTGCTGGGCTGCTTAGAATGACTAATGACTACCTGATATAACAATATCTCTCTATATGCCTGGTTACTTGAGTTCTGCTGCCTGATTGGCTTTTAGCATACTGTCAGGGGGCAATGTTAGTGGCTACCTAGAAGCTTCTACGATGTGTCCAAACCAGTTTTGCCCCCATCATGCCATAACAGGCTTTTTCATGGTTATAATACTTATGTCTTCTCATAATTGTGGTGGCCTTTTCTTTTCTTCTCTATACAGACACAAATCCCTTAACCCATATAAATCTGAATTGGTTTGTCAAAGATAGGGCAAGACCATGAAAGAGCCAGATTTGCTTTATGCTAAAAGAAACAAAGCAGACAAAGATTAAGCAGCATAGTTGTCTATATAGGCAAGTGAACTGCAACAGAACCAATTCGCTGCTATTGTGAAAGAGGCTCCAAGGGAAAAGGGCAAGGTAATGGGCAGAAAAGGGGAAAGTGCAAGACTTTTTACCAAGCTGCTGACGCAGAAAACTCATTATTAAGTCACAAACGATTGCATTAAAACACACACACCACAGGAGCAGCCTCACAAACCACAAAAAGATGAAAATCCAGCAGGGGGAAGAGACAAATATATTGATTCTGAAATATTAATCCAACATGTTTGAATATTTTTCTCTTCACTGGGGACAACAAAAGAGGAATATGCACATGGCGTAACTTTGCTTCTAAAGGAGCTGTTTGCCTTCTAACAGCTGCATTGATCATTGGTCAGAAGTTAGTAGGCCAGTAACTGATTCTGAAGCAATGTACCAAAGTAACTCCTTCTGCCTGTGAGGGTTTTTTGTTTTGTTGTTGCCTGCTGATGAAAAGAGAAATACTCAGATCCCATGGGATTAATATTTCAGAAACAACAAATTTCTCCCCCCCCCCACACACACACAGTTTGGGATTTTTTAAAAATAAAAACAATTCAGATGTGAACAGTTGAAAGTACTGCATGTGGTGTGGACTGAGTTCCCTTTCCCCCCACAAATGCCATCACTATTACATGATATAAATGCCACGACTAGTGTAGAACTTTGTGGCATGAGCTACTACTTTCTATGCACTGTGCTGTGTATTTGCAGTAGCCCTAAAGCTCTTATGGAGCTTTCTATGCTCTTTTGAATTCCCTATGCTTGTTGTTAATGTTTTTGTTATAATAGTTTTAGTGACATACATCACTTTTAGCTAAAAGTACATATATTGAAAGGCAGGGGTCGTTTCGTAGAAAAAGAGGTGTAGGAGCTCATTAGCATAACTCATTAGCATACCTCATTAGCATATGCCACGTCCCCTGACATCACCAGAAGTGTGTCAGAAAGGGAATGTCAGTTTCAGCCCCATTATACCCTATGGGCCATTGAAATCAATGGCAAAAACTCATAGGGTATATGAGGGGCTGGAGGAAAGGGGGTTTGAGAGAGAGGCTCCAAACTTGCAGGGTAGCTTCTGGGGCCTCTCCTCGAAATACCCATGAAGTTTCAAGAAGATTGGACCAGGGGGTCCAATTTTATGGGCCCCCAAACAGGTTGTCTCATCCCCTCCATTGTTCTCTATGGTGGGAAAAAATGTTAACTTTTTTCCTCCCATAGAGAACAATGGAGGGAATGGGGGCAACCTGTTTGGGGGCCCGTAGAATTGGACCCCCTGGTCCAATCTTCTTGAAACTTGGTGGGTATTTCGAGAAGAGGCCCCAACAGCTACCCTGCAAGTTTGGAGCCTCTCCCTCAAACCCCCTCCCCTCCAGTTGCTTTTAAAGTTGCCACCGAATTTCAGTGGCAATTCAGCAGCAGGCTGAATCAGATTAGGCCCGTGGCTGCCCTAGTGGCCACTCTTGAGCTGGCGGAGCTTCGCTCTGCCTCGCTCCGGCCCCAACGGACCCCTGTTGAAAGGATTCTTTTTGGATAAATAAGGTGGGGAAAATGGGCCAATTCCCATCTCTATTCTGCCCATGAATAGAATAATTTCTTCCAGCCAGGACTGCACACATGAGCAAGGAAGTCATATGACCCTTTGTAGATGCACCAGTTATTTTTGCATCATCTGAAAATTGATTAGCATACCCTCTAGTCCTTCAGTAGAGTCACTACCTGAAATGATAAGTGGGACTGATCAGGCCTTTTTGGAACACAATGGCCCATTATGGACACACACCTTACTTCAGATAAGCAGTAAACCTTTAATCTTGACTTCGGATTCTGTGCCCCTCTTACACACCAATCTTTTTCCTCTGGTGTATTTATTCTGCAGCTAAGCAGAATGTACTTTTCTAAATTGGAGTGGAACATCACTTGTAACTTGTGTGGGGGGGGGGAGGTGGCATCCAAAGTTTTTTTTAAAAAAAAATTACGCAATTGCTCTACCACAGCTGTGCAGTAGTGTCCAGCAAGCACTTTCCAGTTAAATCCTCATGGTTTAGGTTTTACACATGCATTTTAGTGTTAGTTCCCCCAATGAAAGGGAACAGAAAGAAATGCAGGCAAAGGGAGACACCCCACTGTTGAAAGTGATCAGACTTTTTCTGAAACTGACAAGCAGCTGTGAAGCCCTGTTTTCCATATTGTGGAGAGCACTAGGGGATTCTCTGCTGTGTTATTTGCCACTGTGAAAAATGGGAGAGTCACACAATCTCATAATATGGAGAAACATGTTGAGTGTACAGAATGCACAGACACTGCCATTGCAAGCTGTGATGGTTGGCAATGTGTGTGTGTGCATGTATTCCTATGCGAAGTCAGCTGCAACTCCACCATGCTTTGCACAGAGTTGCAATTGTATGGGGCAGGAGTTCTCTGGCAGAAGCTCTGGAGAGCTTTTTTAGTCTTGTACCACTAAATTGAAAAAATGGGGGGTATTTTCACTGATGCTCTAACACAACTGCATAGTAATGCTAATTTCCTGCCCTTCCTTGCAAATTTCAATGGTTTTCTCTTTGTGATTCTCTAATTTAATCCTGCGCTCTGGTCATGATCTTGGCAGTTTTTTAAAAGCCTGTCCTGTGCGGATTGCACTCTTCCTCCAAATAAATCAGTCCCAAATGATTTTTAAGTTCTGTGGTTTGCAGAAGGTCCATATGGCTCAGCTACCATTTTAATGTTAGGTTTCCAGAGACTACCAAAATGATCCCCTCCAAACTTTGTTCACTAAAGCATGAAAGGGAAAAATGTTTTCAAATCTTTAGGCTTCCCATCCCAGTCTCTCTTTCTCTCTCTTTAAATCTTATGTCAATTTCATTCCCCGTTGAGAATTCCCCCTTTATTTTGTTTGCATGCAGCATTGAAATCCTTTTTATTTTGCATGGGGGACACTGCTGTTTGCCTCCTCTTCGATCCCCCTTTCAAGTCAATACCAGCAGGAAACTAAACCTCACACAGCTCCATTTAAACTTTCCCTTTCATTTAATTTTTTTTCTTCAGCAGTCGGAGTCTAGTGATAATCTCATATCACTAGACTCATGTCACTTGTAAAAAAAAATTAATGAGGGGGAAATGGAGTTTGGACACCAATGAAGGGGGAAAGATGGCAGAAAGTGCAGAGTGGCTGGAACGACCTCAGTGTGGGTGAGGAGTGACCTTCAAGGAGTGGCAAAAAAGCAAGGGAAACCTGAGGGAATCTGTATGCTTTTGATTTACTTTTGACTTGGAAGTGAAACAAGGGGAAAATCGACACAAAAGGACTCTAAGAAAACCTAGGGAAACAACAACCAGAAAGTGAACTGAGCACTGAAGGGAGGAAAATCAATGCAGAACGACAAAGAAAACCTGACAGACATGCTCAGTAAAAGCGAGGGAAAACACCCATACATAATAGGCCTTTTTCTCCCTCTTCTTCTTTTGAGTGTTTGGTTTCCTCCTTGGTGATCAATGTATGTTAGTTATATATAACAGATTAATGAGGTCAGGAAAAGATCTGTTCCCATCTGAAATGACAAAAATATGTTCATGTGTAAGTTCATTTGCTCTTTGAATAGCTGATAACTATTGTGCATTCTAGCTAACTAAAGACCCCCTTAACATGGACTACTGTAGGCAACTGGACTGATAGTGAATGGTGATTAATCCATAAAGTAGTCAGCTGATTGTTTAATGAAAAGTCTGAGATGGAGGCAGCCCTAACACATCAATATTTACAAAGGTGAATTAAGTGAAGTAATTTTGACACAAATAGACGGTACCATCTTGGCATAGACTTAGCCTTCACCACAAGCACTAACATCTTGTCGTGTTATTTGACCCTAAGCCATATTTCTATACCAACAAGAAATGGCCTAATAGGAATTGGTTTACCAGATGTAAATTACTTGATATTTCGGGCCAGTATAGCCACAAGTGTTTTTGCCACTCTTATTCAGTAGTGAACCGGTAACCGCAATTCATTCTAACAAATATGTTCCATCTTCTGGCACCTTTTAATCCAGATTTTTCCACTTGTCATCTGAAAATATAATGGTGTGATGGGTTTGAAGAAAATGGAATACGAACTATTCTTTTCACCGTTCACTTTCAATGGGAGTGGATTACACCACAGAGTAGCCAGAATTAAACTAAATTTTAGACAGGTTTTAATTATAAGAGGTCCTTGTTCCCATTAGATATAACTACATTCAGAGGCCAAAAGCACAGAGAATTCTCTTACAGGCTAAATTTGAACAATGAAGAATCTGTATTTACTCCTAGGATTCCCTTTTTAAATCCCCAGTCATAACCAGCAAACTCACAACTTGTTTCTTCTGCTGTTGTTTCTGCTTAATTGTTTTTTCTGCCTGACCTTCCCAAATTATATTTTATTTTTTATTTTTTTAAAATTCCCCCATTGTCTAGTGGGTCTTAAACACCATCTTTGTGTCAGTACTCTTAGCACCTGAAGCTTTGCTGGATGTTGTCATGCCGAGTGTAATTTACACTTGGTATTGGAAAATCAATATTAGGAGTTTTTAATTCCAAAGATTTGGATTTTCCAATAGAAACGTGAAAATGAATCTCGGCATGATTGCACCAAAAATGTTACAACAGAGCTAGTCGTATGGAGGAAGGGAGGGACCTGGGGGAATAAGAAATGATCACATCAAGGTATCATGTAGCAGAAACAGCTCTTGTATTATAGGTCTGTATAGTTAGTCTATATGTCCTTTGAACAATTTTCACAGGACTTACTGAACAGAGGGGGGAAAGGCATCCAGCCCCAGTTTTGGCCTACAGTAGTTCCTCCACATATCAATGAATGTTCATGCCACTAGTTTACATGTATTGATGGGGAGCGCATTATACCACGAAATTCTCCTCTGTGAGCCCTGTTGAAATTAATGAGAAAAGCACAGGAGCTTTTGATAGGCTTCAATTCCATTCATTTATTTTATTATTTTAAAGCAAAAAAAAGAGATGAACTGACTCATCAGACCTTAACTACAACTTCACAGAAGTTGTAATGTGTATTTGTATCACCACAGATCAATTTTAAAAGAAGAAAAGGATGCTTAACTTCTAGCAATGACTGATTCTTAACATGAACACAGAGGTGGGCTCAGATATAATGTGAAACCTGGTGCATCAAATGTAAAAAAAAAAATCATTTGCCTTAGAAGCACAGAAGCTTTTTTGCAGTATCCTCGTCTCTCCATGTTTCCCGGTTAAGGGGGAAATGCTGTTCAAACAAATTACAAAGATGATCTAACTCCAACGGTAACAATATAAAGAAATTTTACTTACAAAAATAGAAGCACATCTTACGTGACCTATTCATGTAGGTACATTTAACTTATTGTGAACAGATTAACTTCAAAAAGGTTAACTTGCTACAGCTCAAAGCCTAGATAAGGGAGAGAAGAAGAGAAGTCCTTTATGAGATGAAAACAGAAGGCAATCAAGGCTCAGCATCTAACAGAAGAAAGGGTGGGGCTAGGGTTGCCAAGTCTTCAAAACTCACCGGCGGGGGGGAGTCCTCCTCTGGCCGGGAGTTTCTCCTGGTGTGTGTGTGAAGCGCGCGCGCCAGCGACGTCACCGGAAGTGACGTCAGCATGCTGTGGGCGTTGCCAGGACGACACTCTGGCAATCGCCCCAAAACTCTATGGTATCAAAGAGTTCTGGGGCGATTGCCAGAGCGTTGCCCTGGCAACGCCCCCAATGTGCTGACGTCACTTCCGGTGACATCATTACGTCGTCCTCGCTAGACGACATCGGGGGTGGGGTTCCCCCTGCCGGCCAAATGCTGGCCAGCGGATCGGAAACCTCTTTAGCGGGGGATCCCCCGCCCCCTGGGCTGACTTGGCAGCCCTAGGTGGGGCCAACTGCCAAGTATCTCCCAGAGAGAGAATTCTCTTATCCTTTCCCTCCCTGATCCTCTTGCATGCAGAGTTATGGTAGCAAAAAAAACCCCATGGTCTAATTAAACCAACTTTAGTTATTTAATCATCCAAACTCATGTGCTAATAATGGTTAGTTAGAATCCTTCAAAGTCAGCTGAAGCTGACTTATTAACTACAGAGTATTGATTATATTTCACATTACATACAACTGTGGGATCTTGGACTATCTCTGGTTTGTTTCCCACAATTCTCCATGCTGTCCCTGCTTACAGAATCCCTGCCTAGAGTGACCTGAACACAAAACCATTCCTGCCTTGAGCCAGCTTTCACTAGCCAGCTTCCTATCCATTCCCTCATTTCCAAACCTGTATATCAACAATCTCCTCCCTCCAGCCCCATCTCTTAAAGGACCAGCAACTCAGCCTGCTCTTTTTACCCATGGGGCAGAGGAAGGGGAACAGTACCTTTGGAATCCTACCGATCTTAAGAGCCTGTGCTCCAGCAACAAATTGGTTTGCACAAGCATCTGGGCCTTGCCTTGAGAACTCTAGCCCCAGTGATTCCTGCAGTCAAGACACAGCTGTTTCTGTTTGTCTCTTGCTTTGGCTATTCAGTAACATTCATTTAGCACAATCCACCTGTCTCATCTCATGTAGGTAGGGCTGTCAACTCCAGGCTGGGAAATTCCTGGAGATCTGGGGGGTGGAGAGATGAAGTTTGGAGAGTGGCAGGACCTCAGCAGGGCACTTGAGAGGGCACCTCAGTGTGATTGTGTTAACTGGCCAGGTAATTTCCTCATTCCAGAAGTCAACCAGAGCATTAACAAAAGCACCAACCATATTATCAGGAAAATCTCCCAGAGCCATCAGAAAACCATTCAGATCCATCTGCCTTCAAGGGCAGATGATCTCAATAGATCTCTCACCATTGCAGAGTCTTGGTATCCCTGTAAGTCCTAAGCAAACAGTGACCTGTCCATGCCTGAGCTGACAAAGGTGGTCCTGGGGTGGTGTTGAAGATCTCCCAGAGTGACCTGCACAACATGTAGGGTCAGTTATTACCTAAGATAGGCCCAAAGTTATTATGGAGGTAATGAAATCCTGCACTGCTCATGAAAAGACACCCTTAGCATGAATGGTGAAGCCCCCAGGACAACCAGTCTATGGGCCCTCAACACCTCTCCTAAAACAACCTCTGTCACCTCAGGCAGGAAGACCGTTAGGCAGCAGGGTGGGTACTACCTCGACATAATCCCAGTCCTGTCTCTCAATCCCAGCATTAGGTACATAACTGGAAGCGTCCTGGATGGGGCACCATGCCAAGGGGATAGAGTCCTTATAGGCTACAGGGATACCACCTCCCCACCCATCAGATCTGTGCGGATGTTATCACAGATATCCTGGGGACACTATTGGGAGAGGTTAACCTCCTTTCCCAGCCAAGTCTCAGTGATATATGCCAGAGCAATCCTTTCATCAATGATGAAAAAGTGGGTGGCTGCTGTTTTTTCTGTGGGAAGCAATGAATCAATAGACATACGCACAATAGAAAAATCATACCCATCTCTCACCTGGGCCTTGGAAAATGTAGAACAGACACAAATACAGACACACACACACACACCATCACCTGGGTCTGAGTAGAAATAGGCAAAAAGACATAACCCAGCTCCTACTGGGTGAAAAACGATCAAAGTCACACACCCTGAGGGGTTGTACCTCAGTGGTTTAAGTGTTTGAACAACAGAGTTATAGCATCTATTGTCTATGACTGGATTTTAACTCTTTAGTCTAGTCTTGTGAATGGTTTTGTCATGTGTTCAGAATGAGAGCCAAACTGTATTTAAGGCTCACTGGTTCAGACCAATGTGTGTAAGTCACTAGAAACTGAAATTAAAAGTTAACAAGAAGCAGACCTACCAGGTCCAGCTGAGATCCCACTTTGCTCCATTTCCAGGTGTCATTACCGAGGTTATTAGAGAGAGGAAAGGCATTAGCTAGATTACCCACCCCCCTGCCACCACCTGTCATGATGACTACAGTCAGCTACAGCTGTTGAGCCACTTCCTCCAGCTGCCACTAAGACCATCAGACAGCAACAGGGCACCCTTCCATCGTGGCTGGACCTGGCCTTTTCTGAGATGCCCCTCCCCAAGCTGTATTTTGTGACTGGTATTTGTAATGGACTGTATCTGCTTTGTGAGCCAATTCTTGGCTGAAAAGTAGGATAAAAATACAATTGGTAACCAAAAATATACCTAATGATTTGAAATGTGAAAAACTCAGGCGAACCCATAAAAGAAATGTGCCAAGAGGTTCTACTATAATATGAAGTCTTTATTTGACACTGTATGTTATGAGATACCTTAAGTTCCAGTTTGGTGTAGTGATTAAGTGCACGGACTCTAATCTGGGAGAACCGGGTTTGATTCCCCACTCCTACACTTGCACCTGGCTGGATGACCTTGGGCAAGCCATAGCTCTGTACCAGCTGTTCCCTCAAGGACAGCTTGGGAAAGAGCTCTCTCAGCCCCACCTACCTCACAGGGTGTCCGTTGTGGGGAGGGGAAGGGAAAAAGGAGATTGTAAGCCACTCTGAGACTCCCTTGGGGAGTGGAGGGCGGGGTATAAATCCAATCTCCTCTTCTTCTTCTTCTTAATCCAATTGTGGAAAAATTGTTCACAAACTATTCCTTTAGCCTTCTCTAGTATTTGGGGATACGCTTGCCAAAATGCAAGGAGAAAAAAAGTCTATGGAGAAATCAGAACATCCCTTCCCCAACTGGAAAGGAATTTACTTGCTGAATATCCTCAATTTGGGGGGAAATGAATTCTCCCCCCCCTCCCTTTCCACTTCCTGGCTATGCCAGTGAGACATTCCCATCGAAACTACACTAACAGTAAAGAATATCCAAGGAAACTAAAGAAATCCAGTAACCCACCAGAAGCATCCATCTGGTTGTATCACCTACTTGTTCTTGAGACAGTACATTTCAGAGAACTTATTTGTGTTTGCGTTAAACATACATGTCATCAAGAGTCTGATTGATATGATTTTGTTCCCAGAGATTATCTAGGAAAAGTAAATGCTTATTGCTGACTGAATTAGTTTGCATTCATTGTCTAGAGAACCAGAAATACATTAAATGCCATCTTTGCTTGCTTTATTGTCAAGTGACATTTGATTTGCCAGTATGTGTGTTCTTTCCCCCATTTTCTTCATTTAAGCAAGATTTTCACTTTGAAAAAGAAGGCTTCTTTCCTGATATAGCTTCCATAGCTTTAAGTATTACAACCCTGGTATACTTTGGCACCTGAATTGATCTGTTCCTTCTAACTGGAATGTGCAACTTTCTTGCAAGCACTTCTCTCATTTTTGAGAAAGTTGCCCTTTTGAAATGAAATGAAACATGATTGTATTGAACATTCTTGGCACCTTCCCATATATGGTGAATTTAATAGCATGGCGGTCTTTGTTTCTAAGTGGTTCCTGTAGCAAACAACAGGCACCCCATAAAAATGGATCAAGAATCTTCTCTTTGCTTGTTGGTTGCATGTCAATCTCTTCTAAGGTGCAGTCTTTTACTATACACTACCCAAATTTACATTTACATAGTCAGAAAGTAGTCAAAGTCCCACATGGTTATATCTTTTCTGATATGGATGCTTCCCGGATTTCAATGTGCATCATGAGATCACTATCAGAGTTGTTGGGAGGGAGGAAGGATTTGGATCCTTAGTTCTATACAGATTTTTTTTTAATGGAATTTCTAACCATGGTGATTGTGTGGATACATGTTTAATTTAAGAGGTTTAATTTATTCTGTTTTATGACTTCTAGAACATGTAGAAAACTGTTGGATTTAACATTCTCTGCCCTTCCTATAGATCATAGGTCTGTATTTCATTAATTCATACATACAGCCCGTATAAGTATTCTGCTTTGGTAGCAAGTACTCTAATTTATCCATCTGTGTTGGATATCCTGGGCAATTTGCCACTCAGTGTTGTGTATTATTGTTAGATTGTGGGACTAGAATCTGAAAGACCAGTGTTCAAATTCCCTGTCTGCCATGGAAGTCATAGTGTGACCTTGGGCCCGTTGCTTACTCTCAGCCTAATCTCCTTCACAGGATTGCAATGAAGATAATATGGAAAAAGGAGAATGATAAATTCCACTCTGATTTCAGGGAACGTAGGGCAAAAATGTACTATGTGGGTAGATGTGTTGGATAGGATCAGGGTCAGTGTTCCCAAGCAGCACGACAACTCTTAAGTCGTGTGCCAGATCCTAGGTACGGTTTGAAGTCGGAGCACCAACTCAGCAGTGCCCTTGAGGGCTCATGACAGCTGCCCCTTGAGCACATCTAATTCACCTCCTAGTGTTACACCACCTGTTGTGAATAGCACCAGCAGAGGGGCTCTTAAATCAGACCCACTGCGCTTCATATAGGACTCCAAGTCATAGGATCAGATAGTCAGGAATATACATTTAATTCCTGGAATTCCTGGAATGGAATGCTGGGTGTCATTGTTGATTGGTGCATGTAACACTGGGTTCACACTTGTAGTGAAAAGCATATGCAAAAGTGCAAGCAAACTCACTTTCCAGAGCATCTTGTCAAGACAAAAAAAAAATAAGCTCAAGTAACTCCCCCATGACAAGATGCCCAAAGTCTCTTTCCAGACAAGTGCATCTCTACAACAGGAAAACGCATAATCATTCTTTTCAGACATTGATTTCCTTTATTTTACTCCATTTATACCCTGCCTTTCTCAACAGTGGAGACCCATTGTTCTCCTCTCCTCCCTTTTATCCTCCCAATAACCCTGTGAGGTAAGTTAGGCTGTGTGTGTGTGCAGGGCCGGTGCCAGGCTTTTTTGCACACTAGGCGAGGCTACCTTCTGGCGCCCCCCCCCCCCACCGTGTGCTCACCAATTTTCAAACATAAATGCATTTTAGGAAGAATGAAAAACACAAAGACAAGGATTCCTGCTTGTAGTCAGGGCTGCTCTACCCATTGTCCTCACCCTGCTTGCTGGCCTCTGTGCCCGTCAGGGTTCTGCGCCCCTAGGTGGTCGCCTAACCTCGCCTTATGGTAGCACCGGCCCTGTGTGTGCGACAGGCCCAAAGCCACCCGCAGCAAGCTTCCATGGCAGAGGGGGGATTTGAACCTGAGTCTCCCAGATCATAGTCAGACACTATAACACATTGACTTACTGACATGACAGTGTGTGGTGGAGAACCAGTATGGCAGTGGAGATGGAGTGTCAGATTCTGCCTGAGGAGACCTACACCACACGGCTGCTGTGAAGATAAAATGTTGCGACGCCCCGCATAAGCTGTCCATGGAAGAAAGGTGAGATACAAAGGGATGAATAAAGCAGAAGCGCAAATATAACTGCATATCCACTTGCTGCCTGGCTATCAGGTCTGAATACACTATTATGCACATTTGAGAAAAATGTATTGCTCAACTTTAGAGGCAATTTTGCCTTCATTTCATTTCTATTGTATGATACAGAAAAACAACCCCACCAGTTTTAATCTTTTATGTTTGCCAAGATTTCCAGATTTCTCTTGAGCTCCTTGATCATGACTCTCCATCATGGGAAGTAACACTTTGACAGTTGATGTGATCGGCTGTCAGATCAGAACTGAACACACTGTGCTGCCTTTTGGGCCAATGAGAACTGAATGAAATGCTTCTGTCTGCCTACGTTCAAATGCCAACATGGTTTAGATCTGGAAACTTACCAGAAAAAACATGGAACAAAAGTTCTCTATGACAGTAGTACTCCATGCTCCAAAGTATGTTTTGATGTTTATTGGCAAACAGAAGCAAGCCCAACAATAACTACACTGTTTTCAGCTTTCTAAAGCAACTTCGTTTCTTCACATTTGTTCCAGCCAAGGCTGTGCTGGACAAATTAGGCAGAGAGTTGGGTTTGCTTTGTTGAACTTAGAAATTTCAAGATTTGATTTAAAACAAAAAGCAACAGCATTCACACGCTTTAAAAGGTATTTTAAAACAATCGTCTACAGCCCTTTAGTCAGTGCTAACTGGAAGAATATGCTTTCCATCTTTGAAGCTACAACGCCATCTTGTGGTCAACACAGTGTACATTTCCTTTTCAGTAGCAAGTAAAGACATTTTTTTTCCTTGTCTCCATAGTTTTCCAGACTGTTCCAGGGAACTGTTGAGTTTCGCTGAGGATTACTGAGTGCACTTGTGTGAGAAGACTAATAATGGTGGACAACTTCCCCTGTTTCATTGCTGATCTTCCTGAAAAATAGGCACCTATGAGGGAATGTTGGATGTTGTGCTGGAGATTCAGTTCATTATGGTGAAGCCAACCGGTTCTGACCAGATACTTCAGAACACATCCTAGAATCCTCTTCAATATGCAGAAATGCTAGAAACACAGAGGTTTCTCCTCAGCTGGCCAATTGACATACAAGTGCTCCCTTAAAAGCCTCTCTTTCAGAAAGCTAGGACTCTCCTGATTCCCACCACAGCTACAACTACAGCTACCCTGCCCTCTCAAAGCTAGGGATGCCAGCCTCCAGATGGGGCCTGTAGAGCTCCTGGAATTACAACTGATCTTCAGATGACAGAGGTCAGTTCCCTTGGAGAAAATGGCTGCCTTTCTCACTGAGACACCAGGTAGATTACAAAATATTTTTAAAAATCAGACTGTATAAAACATCCCATAAACCCTAAGAAGGCTTTACTCAAATGAGCAAAGCTGTTGCAGCGAAGCACAGCAGGAAATGTGGTCCTACAGGTATGTGGGTCCAAAGTCATTAGGGGCTTTGTAGGTGATAACTTTGAAGTGAACCGTGTAACCAATGACATGACTGCAGGATAGGAGTGATAGGCATTCTTCACCTAGTTCCAGATAGTAACCAAGCTGTGGCATTCTGAAGTTTCAAAGTTGACTTTAAGGGCAGACCCATGTAGAATGCATTACAATAGTCTAGCCTATTAGAGGTTAGAGATAACCCTAAAGAGATGGAGCTTTCACAAGTTCAGGAGAACAGAGATATCAGGACAATCAGCAACCAATGACACCACAGAACATTCACAGAAATCATTCCCGTCACTTCTCTAATTATCAGCCAGAGCAAGTGCTGCTGTAGAAAACAGGAATTACTGGTTTGAGTCCCACCAGCACTTGGGACAAGGCTACACTCATCATTTGGCAAATGCCAGTCCCCAAGGCAGCAAAGCCAGAGGAAGAGGTAGGAGAACAACCAGGCCTTGTGCTACCAATCAGATGAAGTTAGGCAACTGCCTAAGGGCACAGATGTCAAAGAACACAGAACTGACAATCACCAGCATCAGCCCTGAAGCCTATGAAGAGATTCTGCAAGGCAGGGTGCTCACCTCCTCCTCAGCTCCTCAGCAAGCGGCCAGCTCTCCGGAGCACCAGCAGCAGCCTAGGCATCTCTGAGGGAGGAAAGTGCCGGCGAAAGAGCAGGAAGGGATTGGATCCCTTGGCTGCAGCCTCCGCCCCACAAGGAGCCTCTGGCGCCACCCACAGGGAGGGGGGCTGGCCAGGACCCTCCCCCTCCCTCTCCTGGCCTTCTTGGTAGGCTCATTGCCAATGGCACGGAACAGATTACAACTGTGACAGACACACAGCCCCGCCCCCGGTTCCTTCTGGGGCACGCTGTTCTGGAGGAGAAAACGAGCCCTCTCAGCTCCAAGGTGGCCACCCTCCCCACTGGGGCACTCTCAAAGTCACCCTCCGCATGATGGCCAGGCTGGGCAGCACAGCTTGAGAAGGCTGCCCAGCTGGCTCTCCATTCCCCTGCCAGCTTGACTCCCCCCTGTCCCTGGAGAAGGGGCAGCGCGAGCCAGCGACCCCTGTGGATTGTCTACTTTGCCTGCCTTTCTACCCGTCTCTGTCCCCGTCTGTTTTTGTGTTTTGGTGGGGGCAGGGGGAGACCAACAAGCCAGAGGGATCTGCCACGGATGGGTAAGACTGTTTCTGCCATGATTGCCAGTGGGACTCCCCCAAGTGTGAGAAAAAAACAGGAGTGGAGGACCCAGGCAGATAACTCAGGTCTTCCCTTGCTCTTATCTGCTTGTCGCCATGTACTTCCAAAAGAGAAAGAAAGAAAAGTTCTAAGGTGTCATGTAGCTTAAGCAAATGAGAACCCAAGCAGTCGGAACTCCAGTACTTTTTGGAGGAAACAAATCCGCCCAGCATTTGAATCAGACAGCCCTACTGTAAATTTACACACACACCCAGTTTACATTCCCTCATAGGGTCATGATGAGTGATTTTGAAGATGTAATGCTTCTATGTGTGTGTGTGTCCCTCTTGGCTCTCCTTTGCTGGTGAGGGCCAATAATAAAAAGGCATTTTGTTTAAAAGGGGGGAAAACACACACATACATGAGAGAGAGAGAGAGAGAGAAAATAAACCTGGCCAGTTGCTTGTGAAGGCAGGAAGGGAGACAGTTTGCTCAGGGTTGCCGGCACCGTGCTTGTCTGTGGGGGGTGGGGGGTGGGGGGTGGGGGGAGGCCGCTCTTCTGGAGGCTCAGCGCCACCGACTTGGAGTTTTCCATCTTGGATGAGGCACAAGTTTTAGCCACTCAGAAGAGAAAAGTGGCCACTGAAAAGGTGGGTGTTGTAACCATGCAGGTAACTCTACCCTCTCCTTGCTTCTCCTTGACTCTTCCCCCTCCCCTTCTTCCTGGTTTTCTTTCTCTCCTCCCATCATTCCTAGCCCTTCATCCTTTCTTCCTGTTTTTCTCCCACTTTCTTTTGATCCTTCGGCTTCAGCTTTCTCTCTCCTACTTTTTCCTTTCCTACTGTGTTTCTTCTTGGGGATGGATGTCCCCTGTTCCTTTTGATACTTAAATCTGTGTGGCTGAAGATAGGCCCACTGCTTCCCAGAGCACTCTGAGCACTTGCTTCAAGGTTGTTGTTTGTTATTAGTCCTGATTTTTTAAAAGTTTCTGCATTGCCATCTTGGGAGGGGGTTTCCCTTAATGAGCTATGCTGGTTAGTTTGTGGTCTATCTCTGTTGAATTAAGCCTGGACTGCTTAGCAGTTGGACTTGTTTTGTTCCTATACAATTCTGAGTATTGGAGATAGACTGCTTCTCAACTAGGGTTGCCAGGTCTGGGTTAGTCCACCCTTCAAAACATAGGAGGCTGAAGTTGGTTCCTTATTCACATTTCCTTATTCAATCCTTATTCGTGACTTATTCGTGAATTCATCCAGAAACACTGAGGAGAGCTGGAAAGCTGTAGAAGGTCTGGACCACCACATATTATATATCTCCAGGTTCACAGGACTCTCCCCTTCAAGAAAATATATCCTGTTTCCTGGTTCAAATCACAGTTCTTGTGCCAGCTGCTCCAAAGTGGGGTGTCCCCAGGACAAAGACACAGGCATAGCTGCAGCTTTACCCCATCAGACCCACTGGGTAGACGATTCATACTGATTGGCTGCCTCAGACCCCATGTATTGTACTCAGCACCTTCTTGTGCAGCCATCCCTCCCAGTAGTAGCTCAAGATGTTTTAATGCTTGAAGCAGTATGCCACTCCACCATCTCACCTTCTGCTGCCAGCCTGCCACCCTCGCCCGCCCCCCGAGAAAATGAATGAGATAATCAGGAATCATTTTGTAAAATGCATGGCACCTAGAGGAAATTGGGCAGGGAACCCAGGCATGTTTAGAATGCCTTTCTCTCTTTAAAATGCCTTTCTTCCCCAGATGGGGAAGGGAAAGAAAGGCATTTAAATCCCCCCACACTCCCCCGAGTTTCTCCGCAAAAGCGGAGAGGCTCAGGGGAAATGGGGGGCATGTCTGCCCACCTCCCCTCCCCTCCCCTCCCCTTTGCTGGACATGCCTGCATTCCCTGCCCAATCTTCTCTAGGTGACCCACCGCTGTGGGGCACCTAGAGAAAATTGAGCAGGGAACTCAGGCATGTTTAGAATGCCTTTCCCTCCCTTCTCCATCTGGCATTTAAAGAAAGGCATTTAAATCCCCCCACACTCCCCCGAGTTTCTCCGCAAAAGCAGAGAGGCTCAGGGGAAATGAGGGGGCATGTCTGCCTGCCTCCCCTCCCCTTCTCCAGCGAGCCCACCTTGCTGAAGAAAGGAAACGGGAGGGGAGGTGGCCAGACATGCCCGCATTCCTTGCCCGATCTTCTCTAGGTGACCCGTGGCCACGGGGCATCTAGAGAAAATCAGGCAAGGAACCCAGGCATGTTTAGAATGCTTTTGTCTCCCTTCCCCAGATGGGAAGAAAGAAAGGTATTTAAATACCCCCAGGCGGCGGGGGGCTCTGCAGGCCTTCCCTGGCCCGTCTGCCTGCGCAGGCAGGCCAGGAATGGCGGCAGGGGGCCACCCTGGGCTCCTTACTGGTGGAGTGGAGCTTCACCCCACTCTGGCAGGAAATGACCCCTGTAGATAATCATCCTTACTCTTTATTGTCTCAATCCTCTTTTAACAATAGCACAGTAAGTCATGCATGCACTGTTGGGGTTCCTAAACTCTCACAAAATACCTTCCTCTGCCAAGAGTTCTGCCACCATTTTCATGGCTGATCTTGTGCAAGAAGAAAGAATCACATGAGAGTTTTAGAACTGGCACATGCAGCTCACTGTGCTGTTAGTAATGAGGCCTAGGGGAAGAAGCAAGGTCAAGAGAATTACATCTTCTTCCTCTAGGTAGGTGGCAGTCAGGTAGATGGGTGGCAGGTAACAAGCAGGCAGCCCTGGCAGATGATGGGAGGCTGGCAGTGCATAGGACATTCCAACCTCTATACCTCTCTGGGTCTCTTTCTTACCAGTTCTGGGAAAGGAAACCAAGCCTGAGAAAGAAAAATATACTTTATCTGTCTTGAAGAAGTCTAATTATTTTTGGCTCATGTCATGTTGTTGGAAGACAATTTGGGAGTGGAAACACTGAGAATGGGAGAGATAACATGCCCTCCTTACCTGCATTTACCTGCTTTTCACTGAATTTGGTGCAGAACTAGAATTTGCAATGGCATTGGGCCAAAAATGTAGGCTCTGACTGCTCATTGGTGAAATTTGGGTTGCACAGTGATTGGTGCACAGATCAGAACCAGAGCTGCCATAGAGCAGTTCAAACTTCCTACTATAAATGAGGTAGCAGAGGAGAGTACCTAGGTGTTCAGATGAATGTGTCAAATGAGTGTGAGGTGTGACCCAGACTTCCTGATAATGTGCTAGTGATCTTTGAAGTCTACATTCTGAGGGAGATTCAGAGAGAAAAATTTGTTGTCCTGCAAACTTGGCTCATTATTTATTGCCAGGGGCGTAAAGAGTTCTAGAGAGCCACACAAAAAAGCCTTGATTACTATGCCCTGGAGCTGTCAGGCAGCCAAGCTACTTCCCCTTGAAAGCACCTGGTGAAATACATACCTTGACAGACTCTAATTTGGTATCAAGAGAGTGATGAATTCACCCACACCACTGACAGCCAGGCAATATTTGGGAGTGCTAGGATATTCAACTGTTAGTGTGAGTGGGGGATGAGGGCAATTGGGGGTGGGGGACAGCCTCATTTTAGAACTGCCCTCATTCCCTTTACTGGGCTCATGAGATTAATCATCACTAGCTGTCAGTCCTCCCAACAACCCTTGTTCTCCATCTTCCTTTCCCATCATGCAGCCTTCATATTTTATTATACCAGGAGTAATGAGGAATGTTGTGAATGCCGAGGAGCCTGCCCCTTCCCCAACCATAACTGTGCAGATACTCCCTTGTTGAGATTAGTAATAAGCAGGAGGTGAAAACTGATCTATTGGACAAATCCCATGACAACAGAGACACACCTGTGAGACAATCCACCCATTCATTGGATAGTATAAGGAAAGGCATTCTGAAAGTGTCAGATGGATGGGGTTGCTAGCTACCTTACACCTGTAATGCTCTTGTGCCTTGGAAAGCAGCACTGAAATACATGATACTCACAGGTACAGCTGCCCCTTTCATCGCATGCAAATGTTAGGTGCAACGGTGCTTGTTGAACAACTGTCAAGTAGCTTACAATGGTGCAGAAGCCAGCTAGAACAAGGGAGTTGGCAGACCCAAATGACAGCAGCTAGATGCTTTACTGGCTCCAGATCTACACTAGCATGGCATGAGAGTGGTGTTGTATGGTTGCAGGAACTTACTGTGATCCTAAGAAGTTCCAGGATAGTCTTAGAACAGTGTGTGATAAATATTTTACTTTAGGACCCATATAGGCATCACCAGAATGTGCTAGAATAACGCAAACCTAATGATCAAGACATGGTCTTGCCTGGACTGTAAGACTTCATACTTCTGGTGAGGGCTCAAGCTGATGGAATGGTCTCCCACACACACACAATGAAAAAATTGTTTAAAAAATTAAAAATTAAACAAGATCCTTGCATAACTGTCACAAAAAAGGTCAGGCCAGAATCCTTCTCACTGACAACTAGTTTCTTATGTGGATGAAATTTTTTATATGGAGAAACATTTACCTGCAGTCTGAAATAGTATCTATACAAAGGTTTACTAGTTTAGTAAAAATTAGGCCTGCCTGAATAAATGTTTCAGTAAAATGTAGTTAATATTAGCTCAGTACTAAAGTAATCTCATTTTATTATCATTACTTTTTATCTAATCAATGGTTTTGAACAAAATCAACCCAATGATGATGGCTGTCCTTTTCACTTTCAATAAATTCCCATGCTTAGTCAGGTGGACATCTGAAATCACATTTAGGGATTTCCTGTTTATGTTGGTTTAGGGATTTCCTGGTTGAGAGAAAGATATATTTTTGCACAGTCTTAACAGCAATGATGCCATGTATATTTACAGAGTATGTGAAATTACTCCCACAGCCAATACTGTGAGGGGGACTATATGTATGGGCTTGAGCTTGCACATATAATATATCCATTTTGGTATACATTCATTCATTCATTCTCAATTTTTTTAGTGTTGCAGCAGAGAGTCATTCCAGTGTCAGTTATAGTAGCTGTTTTATAACTTTGCTTGCCAGAATTATGTCAAACCTATTGTCATTTAGGTGTAATCAAAACTCTTAAAAACTGGGTAATGATTGTTTTTGTTGTAAGAGGTAGTGATGGATTAGTTCTTCTTGGCTTGATTTAAAAAGGGTTTGTGTCAAGGACACAAGCCTGGGTCACTCTGTCACCACCTCTTGGGCAAGCAGGCAGCATTTAGAGATGTGGGTTCTCTAGGCTATATGCACACAAGAAACCAGACCTCAGTAAAATATATGAAGGTTTATTAAATATTTAAAGAATAAAGTATCACTAGGCAACACAATCTCTACATTCTTGCAGCAAGAAAACAATAAAACTAACTTATCTATCTAACTCATCAGTACCTCATATTAGATGGCACACCCTTAACATATCAGTCCAAGCTAGAGACTCAAGCATTGTCTTACGTAGCTGTCCATTGCAATGAAGCTTGGCATAGTCAGAACCACCTTCCTATGGGATCATATAGTTAGCATGGTTTCCCTCTTGTCTATGGCTTAATTATAGCCTCTTGCCATCTGTTGTCAAGTGGTCTTTCAGATCTAATCAGGGCGTGCACTTGCTGTAACCCTCTAGAAGATTATGACATTGCTCCTGTCTCCCCCTCCCATCTAGTTGACCTCTGGTTTTCATGATGAACCAGTTACCCCATTCCTGAATCCAGCCTTGAAAAAGATAAGGATGGTATAGGCAGGGAGGCCCAATTAAGGACACCTGCAAGCTGGACTAGGCCTATTAATATTCACATTAACCCTTGGGAAGAAACAGGGTGCTTTGCCTCACAGCTTGGCTAAAAAAAAAAATTCTTCAACCCCCCTCCCCCCCCAGAAAACAACTAATTTTATTCTGAACCACTTCCAAAATAACATTCCTATCACTCCAACACTATCTTCAGCAGCCCAATTGGGTCTGAATGCTTTCCCAAATTTCCCCAGCCTCTTACAACTTGCTGAGTTCTGCCTCACTACCCTGTTCTTTCCCCCAGACTTACATGGCAGTGCAGCAGGACCAATGTGGAGCTATACTGGAGGCTCTGTGCATTTCTTTCTTCCTGGCAGCTTGAACACCAAAATGGCAATTTCCCATTGGCCAGAAACTCTGGGAAATTCCAGGGTCTTGTAAGCCTGCGCACCATTCTTGTGAACTTTGTTGATGATTTATGAGAGCAGTGAATGGACTATGATACCAGTTATGTGAGCTATAAAGGTGTACTAGGTGACCAGTGGGAAGATGGGAACAGATACCTACAATAAGGGGTCAGAGTACCATTTTCTGAGGTTGCCACCTCCAGTCGGGAGGTTAACACAGGACACAAAGACACTCTCTCACACACAAAGCCATGAGGCTAGGGACATATACCAACAACTCCATGAAGGTACAAACTCCATGCATGCACACAGGCTTATACCCCCTCCTACAAGTCCCTCTCACCATTTGCTACATCAAAGGACTTCACACAAGGGTGCGAAGACAGCAGGGTGCTTCCTGAGAACCGCTTCTGCTGCCCAGAACTCGCTGTCATCTAGAAGACTGATGCCAGATGCAGCTGACGTCAACATCCTGTCCTGACCATCAGGTAGATCTGAATATTGACCACTCCTATAGGACCCTCTTAGTGGCTAGAGACAGAGAATAGACCATCTATAGGCTCTCCTGGGATGGCCTCATATCTTGCCATCCTCCCGGGAACACCCCCCAATAAATACTGCACCACCTCAGAGTCCATCTCCACCACCTCAGACAGACAGGAAACTGGGCAGTAGGGTGGGTGGTACACCAACAGAATCCCAGTCCTGTCTTGCAGTCCCAATGCTAGGTACATACTCTCAAAACTAGAAGAGTCCACAACAGGACATCAAGCCAGAAAAACATAATCCTAACTGAATACAGCAACACCTCCTCCCTGCCCACTGGGCCTATGCTGATGCATCACTGAATACCCCAGGGGGCTAAGTTGGGAGAAGTTAACAATCTTTTACATACTCATCCAGCAAGATGTGTGCCATTTTCCAGTGTGTATTCATATGCCCCTCAATTGGCACTGTGCTGGAAGGGAAGGTGCCAATTGGACCAGAAAAGCCCATGTGACCCCCCACCACATTTGGAATATTTCCCTAACTTGGCAGGAGTATGAGATGATATTACAGGAAAGTGGGTCCCACTCTTGTGCTTAAGAGACCTATAGATATGAGAATAAAGTGGAACCAATTTATATGGAAAGGATCTACTACTCAGTCATGTCTGTTCAGTAATCTGTGGTTGTACAATCCTCATTTGTCAGTCACTTTCCATCAGTGCTTGTTAAAGGAATATATAATAAGGTAGATAGCAAACATCAAAATAGGATGAAATACACATTTTAACTCAAAACTCCATGTATAGAGTTTGTTTAGCTTTCATGTTATCAGCTCCTACTAATGTACTCTTGCAGGATTCTAATTTATGCTGCAAACCTTTTAAAGTTCTGTTGCATCAGTTTAGAAGCAGGCTGCCTGATGCATAGGTGAAGGCAACTGTATAATGGGTATAGAATGTTTCATCCTAAAAATCTAGCTTTAGGTTCTGTTATTAGTGTTGCCCTTCATTTATGGTGTAGGCTTCAGCATGGAATTCAAGGGGTGAATAGGACATCACTAAAATTGGTGAAATTCCACCAGTGCTTATGGGACCACATCACTGTTAGTTGCTGTGAATGGCTCTTTCACAGTTTGACTCTCAATTTGTTGTGCCAGCAAATAAGTGCTCAGAACAAGGCATATCAACTGCTGCATCAGCACATTACAGGCCAGAATATCGCAGTGAAGCTGGAGGATGTTCCCCGATAATTCTTGGTGGATGGAGAAACACAAATATTTAGTGCTCAGTTATAAATGTATCTGAGGCAGTGACTCACCATCCAACAAAATGAGATTGTGATTTCTAATCCTTTGCAGCCCCTAATTAAGTCGATTCAGCTAAAAATGAAAGGTGACATCCCACATATTTATAATACCATAAGCTTCTGTTGGCCAGGACCCACATTAGCAGATGCAGATACAGGTATACATGTCCTGAATGCAAGGAGAAGAAAGGATAGAAATGGTTCATAGTGAGGTCAAAAGGGCAAGCAATGGAAAAGAGAAAAGTGATATACCTGCTACTAACTTTGACATTGCTTGGCCTTTGACTAAGTATTGTCATTTAGGTGTCATAAGACGCTGAGTGTTTTTGCTGCAACCAGACATATAGTACAGTCCTCAGCAGAGTTACATCCTTGTATATATGTAGACCAACAAACTTAGAAAAGTTTGCTCAGGGCAGCACAGTAAGACAGGTACCTCTTTTAATGGAATTTTCATTGATGGCTGCTTTCTCCCATTTTTTATGATAAACTTAAAACTGGTGCAACATTTTGGCAGCAGAAATTATCTTACTTTCCATTAAGCCGCCTTCAGAGTCACATACTTCGGGCTGGAGCCCAGGATTTGTGGATACAAGGAATGCGGATCTGTCTTGGGTCTCCCCCCTCCCCGCAGCAGTCCTTTCCCACCTCAGGAAAGTATATTTCTGGAATTGCAAGACCTACACAGGCTGCCTTGATCCCTGAGATCTGTCTTTCTGGGAATTAACTTCTGCACCCAATCTCTGTACACTTGTAAACACACTAATGTCCTTGACAAATACAAGGAAAAATGAGGACAGTATCAATAAAGGATAGTATCAGTACAGAATTGAAGGACATGAGGGAAGAGAGAGGGGGGGAGGCTATGCTTTATGTTTTCTTCAAGAATACCTTTGTACATAAATGCAGTACCTTGACTGTGTCCCCATAGTGTTAGTCTGGATGCACTGCAAGTGCTAGCCTCTTTGTCATAACTTCTGGCTTCTTTCTTCTTGATGTCAAAATAATTTATCCAGTGTCTGTGTAAAAACAAATCCCATACAGATTGCCAGTGATGAAGCATGTTTGATTTGGTTGTCCCCCTCTGTGATATCACCATCCTAAACAAAGGCATTTCACAGTGCACAGAGCCTCACCTTTTTAAGCCAACTGAAGTCAAGGGGTATAAGAAGTGTGTATCTCTGCTTAGGATTTCACTGTTCATGATGACTCTTGGCCTGGGCTTTTTCTGGTAGCCAGAAATGGGGCTTAATTACAACCAACAAGAGGTAGACTAATTAAGATAATTAAGAATGAAGATTAGCTAGGAGCTCAGAGTTGCTGTGGTAAGCAATTGGCAGCCACTGCATAAATTTAACAAGAGGGCAGAAAATAAGATAATCAGGCTTCATCTATACAAGCAACAGAATAAAGTGGCAGAATGGTAGAATGGTGGAATGGCCCATACCAATTCAGAGTGCAGGGGTGGATGCCATTTTGAATGCTCCATGCAGGCCCAAGCATCATTTCACCAGGCCCACTCCAGGCTTGTAACATGGGTCCCTACACATTTACACCCAGCACAATACTCTCCCATAGATGTAGTCTCATAAGTAATGAAAGCAAAAGTAGTTTTGAAATTTTGTAAGTAGACAAAGGCAATATTCAGACATCACAAGCAAACTATTGTTTGTTCATGAGGAGGACAAGCTTGGCTCTTGTGTTAGTAGAAGCAGCGGTGGGAAATATAGATGCTGCAAGACTCTTATTTGTGCAACATGTAAGACAGCACCATCAATATACAGAGCTATCACAGCTGGGTGAACCATGTGTCTATTAGTAAAGGTGGGCATCTTTCCTCCTCTGCAGGAGAGCGCCCAAAGGGGGGAATGAAGCAATAAGAAAAATTAATCAATAATTATGCTGAATAGAACTCTGTATATTGCTTAGTTAGCTAGCGCCTTGAAACGCAAGGTCAATGAAAAAGGTTTCTTTGCAGTTACATGGAACGTCAACAACACCTAACTAACAGGCTTCCATTGTTTAGCTCGCAACATTATCGCTCCCTGGTTAAGCGAAAGACCCATGGGAATGGCAAGTAATTAGCAACATTTAGATAGAAACATTCCTAACATTTGAGCAGCTAGGCGGAGTTATATCATATGATTGTTAACAAATATGATGCTGTATGACACTGATCCCTTCCTTTCTGTGCGCCCCCACCCCTTAGTACATAATGCCAAGCCCAATTAGAATCAGGGCTCGGCATTTTAATTCTGAAGACTTTTATTCAGGCCGAGACTGGTACCAATAAAATCAGTTTTCCCTGATCCTGGTGTCTGAGTACCTTCATCCTTGGGTTTGACCTTTCCCCCTTTTTTTAAGTGCTACATGTTCGTTCCTTCTTCATTCTTCTCCTCATGCACAAAACTGAGACTGAAGGCTTTGTTAAACCAGGAAGCCTTTTCTAACCATGTTGTTGCAATACCCAAATGGGCACTTTAATAAATTTAGAGTTGTTTTTTTTTTTACTGCAAACTAGTATTCTAAACCAGAGTTTAATCCTTGTTCAAAATGTCAGTTTGTAAATAAGAAACAAACCATAAGTTAAGCACCTTAATTCAGACACTATAACAATCTGTGGTTAGCATAAATATGTCTTAAACTAGGAAGTCTTCAGTGTCAGTCTTCAGACTGGAAGAGGAGGAGGGAGAGTGTGAGCCTGAGAATAGTCCAGGCTAGTCTTCATCATGAACAAATCAATTTCTTTTTTTATCAGAACACAGCCCATGTCACTTTGTACATTTATATTTATTTATTTATTATTTCAATTTATATCCCACCCTTCCCACAAGCAGGCTCAGGGCAGCTCACAACAATAAATTAATGCTCAATAGACAAACTGCATGGTGATGTAAACATGCCATAGAAGAATGAGCAAATTTTGACGAGTGCTCACTTGCTGTAATGTCTTTATGCCACAGTCACTGGTAGTGTCCAAAAAACCCACATCAGGCTATGCATAATTCATTGAAATTTGTTTTTTTTTTCAATCTTATTTAGGGTTGCTGACTCTACCTTGGGAAATTCATGGGGAGGATGCCATGAAGTCCACTCTCCAATGGTGCCATTTTCTTCAGGGGAATTGATCCGTGTACTCTGCAGATCAGTTGTAATTCCAGGAGAATGCCAGGTCCCACATGGAAACAAGAAACCCTGTGCTTAATACTATTAGTGGAAAACAATCAGCCTTTTCCCTTGAAACAGTTTTTTCCCCAAATGCAGTATTTCACAAGGAAAATCCTTAGAATGATCTGTAGGATATTTGTAGAAGAAGGTTCTTCGGTCATCAGGCTCTAGTGTGGCATATTTTAGGACTTAATAAAAGTTAAAACAAAAGTTTTGAATTGCTTTTTGAATTAAATTGCTGTCTAATTAGCAGACAATATCCCCTAAATTGCATAAAATACATTTCTTCAGAATATAGATTCTGGCTCATTTTCAGAGATAATTTAATATGATTCCTTACATTATCATGAAGTAATTTCTGTCCTATGTTTAAGACAGGGCCCCTTCCTATAGGTACAAGGAAATGTGTTTGCCTAAATGTCCTTGTATATCATCTACAGTATAGCTTCTTTTTCTTCGTAATGGGTTTACATCTCAGGCTGGGACTATCTGCAGACTCATTAGATATACATACACATTACGAGGGACAGAATCACCACTGAGTTTAGGAATGGGATCCGACCAATTTTATTAACAAGAATATAAGAATCCTGCTGGGTCAGATTAAAGATCCAGGAAACTGTTTTTCACACTGGATGACTAAATGCTCTGGGAAACCCCCCCAGCATTGCTGGAGGCAAGGTTTATCGTAGCTAATCCCCCAAGAACTGGTATTCAGAGGCACTGGATAGGCATGGGCACAAACTGGCTCACAAAGTAAAGTTTATCATGAATTTTGGTTTGTTTGTGGTTCACAGAGCGATGTTTGTGGAAGGGTGCCCAGCATGAACATTTCACAAACTTGGGTGCTGTTCATTGCAGTTTGTGGTGGTTCATGAATGATTACATTTCCAGATAGACTGCCTCAGCTCAATTAAACTGTTTCCAAAACTCCAAGGCAATTGGGGGGGGGGGGGGGGGGGAGAATTCTCCAGCCTTGGAAATATCAATAGGAGCCCTTCAAAGCTTAAGAGGCACTGCTGGCTGCCAATAACTGAGTTCCCATTTTGCTCTGTGGAATCAGAATTCTGTATAATACCCTCAGCTCAGCTCCCCTCCCTTTTCTCTGGCAGCTGTTTGCAGTTACACGGAGGGGCAGAGAACTTGTTAAAAGTAGACTAGCAGAGCACATTCCCTCCTGCTTGTGAATTCCACTCCCCTGCTGGGGTTTGGGGGTGTTAGGCGGACTTAGGGCTCTGAGTCACCCTGTCTCTCAGCTCCTGCTAAGCAGAGGGGCTTAGCTTGTGGGTTCCTTGGCTAAGGACCCACATTTTAATTATGATTCCTCTCCCCTGCTGGGGTTTGGGGGTGTTAGGTGGACTCAGGGCACTGGACCACCCCTTCTCTCTGCTCACACTGAGCAGAGGGGCTTAGCTACTAGGTGCCTCGGCTGAAGACCCACATTTTATACCCTCCCACCCCTCCTGATCATGAACCCCTCTGTGCCAAGAGGGTAAAAGTGGGTGCAAAGGGCTCTCATCAGGGGGGGAAGACATCCTCCACCCCCCATACCACAGCCCCCCCATCCCAGGGCACCAAACCCATCCTGGTAGACATTCTCAGCCCCCACCACTCCTGCCTTGACCTGGCCAGGGTGGACGAGTTGGCCTTCATCAAGGTCAACTTCCCCCTACTGGGTTACCCCTCTCTGGTCCTCATGGGGCAAGATCCAGGCCTCCTGTGGTCTCCCTGCAAGTCCCCCCATTTCCCCTCCCCTCTGGGTGATCTGGCCTGTGGCCTGCAGGTTGCACCCTTGGCACTTGAGTGGGAGGATGGCTGTCTCTGCCAGGTGGGGGTAGGCTCCCTCACCCAATACCTACCTCATGAAACAACATCTACCTCATAACACAACACCTACCTCATGATCTCTTTAAGTGGAAAGCTCTGGTTTCCACTGGTCTGGTGGGCTATAGTGCCAGCCGAGCTGTCTAGAATAACTTTGAGGAGCTCATTGAAACACTGGGGATGTCTCCCTTTCTGACCTTCAGAACCTGCCTTTGGAGACTTGAGGGAGCTGTGACCATAGAGGGGATGCTTGCATTGCTTCTAGTGTCTGGCTTGGGGGGGGGAGGTCTGCCCAGGTGAAGTTTCCCTGTGAGTTTGGTGTCACTGGGTTGTTTCTGAGTCATTCCATGGACTCCTGTAACTGCAGTTGTCTTTTCCAGAGAATGCACTGGTGAGACCTTTTTTTTTTGGAGGGGGGGGGTTTGTAACTAGGACCCTAGGAATGGAATTTGCCCCCAACTTGGCAAGATTGTAGAGGAGCAGGCAGCAGTGTGAGGGTCCCTGTGTTTGGTATGGGTAGCTTGCATGGGGTCTATTCTATATGCTTTTGAACCTGTGCCTGACATTTCTCCCAAGAGCACTTTCCTGGCTTGACCTTAGTCCTGTTTGGTTTACAGTGGCACTGATACTGGTGGGCACATTGCACTGGTTCTGCTGGGCGTGCAAAAATGCCCCCCCCCCTCAGTTTCTACTGCAGAGATTTTCTGGGACTTTTATTCTGTTCTGCTGGGCTTCTATTGCCCTTGCTTTTTTGCTGTTTTCCCCTCTGTTGGAAACACTAGAGGTGGGGGCACCTTCTTTGGGGGGTTTGTAACTTGGATCCATAAATCCAATCCTCACCAAACTTGGAGGACAAATAGAGGAGAGTAATCCTGAGATCTGCTGCAAGTCTGATGTCTCTAGCTTGCACAGGATCCGTTCTATACACTCCTGAACCGTACCTGTCATTTCCCCAGAAAGCATTTTCCTGGGGGCACTTTCTTTGGAGGGGCTGTAACTTGGACCCCATAGAGCCAATTGCCACCAAACTTGGAGGGCAGGTAGAGGAGTCATCCAGAGATTCCCTGTGAGTTTGGGGTCTCTAGCACATGAGGGGGGCTGTTCTACCATGTCACAAAACTCACAAACCAAACCAGTTCATCTAGCATCAAAAAGTTCATGACAGTCCATGGTTCACAAAACACACATGCCATGAACCAATATGAACCACGTTTTCCTGGTTCATACCCATTCCTAGTCCTGGATGCCCAGTTTAACTATTATACTTAATATTTGCTGATGGATTTATCACCATGAATTTCTCTAATTTGTCTACTCATTTATTTAATTTTGTGTACCATACTGTATTATGGTGATCATGAAAAGAAGAAAGCTTATATGATGGATATATTATAGCTGTGAGCATACCTTCAGTTCTTCCCAGACATCAACTGATCTTACCTAGACAGCTGTCAAAAAAACCCTGCATCACAATACCTCATACATCACAATGCCATATACAGCTTGATTTCATGACTAAGCAAAGATGCAATTTTGTTTAAATGGTGGGCAGTTTCAGAGGGATGCTGTTGTTTAGGTTCACAGTTGTATGCTGCTAACCTGTTCCATCAAGTAAAAATAAAGTTCATTTTCAAGTCTGTACATATAAACTGCAGAGCAGGTAAGAGCATGTTTTTATATACAACCTGTCTGAATGAGGAAACGAAGAAAATTGCCTCTGAAAATAGTTCCTTTTGATCTGATCCTTCCCATAATTCCCAGTATGTGAATATTCTCTATGTATTCAGGGGCAAGGGAAACAATGAAATAGCTTTCATTGTCGGGTCTTTGTGCCCCTTCTAATCGTATTGTCTGCTGTGACTGGTAGAGATGCTTCAGGTTCTCAGGAAAAAGAAAGGCCTTTCCCACCACCTGTTTCGTTAAGTCCTTTAACTGGGGATCTCAGAGACTAAACTAGAGACCTTCTGCATGCAAAATATGTGCACTGCTAATGATCCATTGTTCTCTGTATCAGTTCATGGGCATTACTGTGTCTTTATTTATCCCAGCCTTCATAAGAATCAATCGTTTCTTATGAACCAAGCTGAAAAAGCTAGATTCTGCATGAGCCAAGTTGGCCTCAAGGCTTATTGTTATTGAGGCTGTGCTTATTTGCTTTGGTTACTGGATATATGCGGCAATCTGTTTCTTTCAATGATTTTACTCCCGGTCTAATCTTTTTGAAACTTAAGGGGGTGAGGAGAGGCACCAAATTTGCAGCATAGCCTCTACCTCAAAAACCAGCCCCACAGAGCCCCAGATACCCCAGGATTGATTCTCCATTATACCCTACTAGGAGTAAGGCCTATCGTGAGAAGACAACGGGCTCTAGAAAGAGGCTCCAGGTAAGTATCCCAGCTGTGACTGGTGGGGCGGCGGAGGGAAGGGGAAAATAGAAGGCGGTGAGCCATGTTTATTTCCTTCTGCTTAGCTATAAGGCAGAGCTGTCTCAAGTCATTTTGCTGTCCCAAGTGGGTAGTATGGGAGGAGAGCTGCATGGTAATAGGTATGGTTCCACCCCTGACTTATGTTGATTTGGGGCTAGGCTGTGGCAGCTAAGGTAGAAAAGCACCTTCTCCTATGCCATGTTTCCTGGGTTCCAAGGGTCTGGAAAGCAGTTCCATAGCCAGTTACAGGGTTGCCAACTCTGGGTTGGGAAATCCCTGTAGATCTGAGGGATAGAGGCTGGGGAAGGCAGGGTTTGGGGTGGGGAGGGACCTCAGCAGGGTAGTGAAGGGCAGGATATAAATCCAATCTCTTCTTCATCCATTCCCTCCTGCTGCTGACTTCATCCCCGCCCCCCAATTTACTGTTACTGAGGCTAGGCACACTCCCCCCCCCCCCCCAATGGTGGGTGAGATCTTGTGGTGTACAGTCCCAGTCCCCATAAGCTAAACGCTTAGACATTGCAACCATCCTGGGTGGCCCTCCTTTGCAGATTTCTTAATCCACACTGAGGTCCACGTTTAGAATTAAATACATAGATAAAAGAAGGTATCAATAGCATATACTGGACAAGTGCTTGAAGCTGTTATTTTTAAAAGTCACATTGATGTTTTCTAATGTTAACTAAAATGTCCAAGAGTTTTGAAAATATATGTGGCTGCACTCCTCACAACAGTGGAAATGGCATATTGCTATACTGATATTAGAAATGAGTGTAGGGGGCAAATCAACATATCTGCTTGTGGGAAGGGCGGGGTATAAATTGAAGTAATAAATAAATATCTTATTCTCAACATGGACCCATATTTGGTTACTTAAATCTGGAGACCAGAGACATGAGAGACAAGAAAGATTGTTTCATGAACCTGAGAAAAGCCCCAGGTTTGCAGGAAAATCTGATCTTTTTTTTAAAAAATGGGGGTTACCTTCCCCAAATAATACAAGCAGCACCTAGACAACCACAACAGTAATGCCAGGCTTCGAGTCTTGGTTCTTTCACTAAAACGCAGGGTCCTTTCCAGGGCTGCTTTGGCCTTTGAGGGAGGACTCTTGAGGCAAGTCCCAGCATCAGCCACCAGGTGACTTGCTATCATGAGATTTCCATGACTCACCTAGGCCCAGCTGCTTGCTACTGCTCAACAGCAGCCACTCCATAAAAACCAATAAGGTGAAGTGGTTACAGTTTTGGATTAGGGTTGCCAACTCTGGCTTGGGAAATTCCGAGAGATTTGAGGGTGGAGCTTGAGGACAGCAGAGTTTGAGGAGGGGAGGGGCATGAGCAGGGTATAATACCATGGAGTTTATCCTCCAAAAGGAGCTATTTTATCCAGAGGAACTGATCTCTGTCATCTGGAAATCAGCTGTAATGCCCCACACCTCCAGGCTCTATATGGAGGCTGGCAACCATCTTTTGGAAGGCATACTTACAAGTCCTTACAGGATCCCTGCCTCACAACTGGGCCCAGCTCAGCAGCTGGAACTGCACAGAGTTTTCCCAGAGAGAGACTGCCTGGGGGAAGGAAGGAGGGAAAGATGATGTGGGAGCAGACAAAAATAGGCTGGCTGGTGGGTAGGAACAAAAGAAGGAAATAGGAAAAGGGGAGAGACTATAGGGGCTTTCAGGGAGAGGGAAAATGAGATACCCCTGTGAGTCCTTGAAGTTCCCCTACTTGAGTGATTTAATCTCCTGCAAAGTATGGAGTAAAAGAGTGCCAAACCAGATTCAAATCGCCACTTTGCCATGGAAATTCACTGTGTGATCTTCATCAGTCAGTAACTAACCTACCTCAGAGATTTACTGTTGTTATGATAAAATGAAAGAGAGAGGATGATGTGGTGATTTTGTGTCCCCACTGGAGTAGTGGAGTATAAAAACAAAAAGAAATTAAATTAAAATACAAAAGCGGCAACATAGTTAAGATAGCAAAGATTCCAGACGAAGAGGTTGTTTTTTATTTCCTTAGGGGAGAGACTAAGAATGTTCAACAACTCAGCCTGTGATTCATCCCTACAAAGTTTAAATGTTTGTGTATGTGGAGGTTACCATGGAGTGGCCAAAACACAATTTGCTGATGTGGTTGTCAAGCAGCATAATCTATAATGTTTTTCAAATGCTAGTGAGTCAACATTTGCATAAGCCATCTATGATTCATCCTTTCAAGTGAAAGCCTGTACCAGTGGCTACAGTAGTATATGTAATTTCTAAACATATGAACTTTACGTCTGAACAGTATGAAGAGCTACTGAAGCTTACCTCAAGGACTTGAACTAGCCCCCAAGAATTTATGTTCCTGAATAGGTGACTCACAAACCAACTCAAACTATTTCTGAACATTTCCCTGTTTTAGAAGCTTCCATTTTAGATACTAGGAGAGCAAAACTAGGAGAAAGCCTTCTGGCATCATAGAATTAATTGCCTAGTTCTCTGAACCCTGGTCTTTAACATTTCCAGGTGAATGCAGGAGACCATTGTTCAAAAATACAGTGCCTTCAGAAAGGGCTATCAGTGAAAGTACCAGAAGCGGAATTGCAGGAGAAAACTTCTTAAACAAATCCTTTGTTTTCATTTTGATTGTATATTTACTGTCCCTCATATTCCACCAAAGCTACTTGACATGTATTCTCTTCTTCAGCAGAAGAGTTCTTCTGGCACCTTAAATAACAACAGATTTACTGAAGCATAAGCTTTTGTGAGCCAGAGAGCAACATTCTGAGTAGCAACAGAATTTATTAAATGAAGCATAACATTCTATAATTTTTTCCAGGGGTCCCAATGGGAGGGCCTGCTGCAGCAATAAGATTACGAACATTTCTAGATCCAGCACCCAATGTCCCCATAAGGTAAAGTATTAAACATCCCCTATTCCCTCAGGATTCTGTTTCAGGAATCAGAAAAACTGTCAGCTCAACAGAGGATTCAGTGAGATATCACAGAACAAGAAAGCTCCAAGTTAGTCTAGCAAATTCTGATTATAACAAGCTCAAGTTGCTGTTTACATGAATCTCATATCAATCAGTGTAAAACCAGCATTTCAGAACATTGCTTTACGAACTTTAAAATCAGTATGTCATGAACTTGTCCTGTAGCCATGTTATTAGAAGAAATTTCTAATGGTCAAAATTCAACTTAATAGATCAAATGCAAGATAAAAAAAGAGATTTTGAGGGTTAGAATGATTGTATGGGGCTCAAAGGTCCATTAAGATTCTACAATATTCAGATGAACATGATCCTGAAGGCAATGAATATTTTTGAAATATCTAAAGAGAAAGATAACAAATCAGTGTGAATTTGTAAAAGTCCTAGGTTGAAATTACACACACCCCCCCCCCAAACACAATGAGGGGGAGAATCTGGGAAGCGGATTTGGGAAAGCATTTACAAATTATTACCCCCTGCTTCAATTCCTTTCAGGTTCCTAGTTATACAGTAGAATTGTTGAAAGAGTAGCTTGAATTATAACCTTGATGGTCAAGGTTCAAGTTAATAGATCAAATACAAGGGAAAAAAAGAGATTTTGAGGGTTAGAATGATTGTATGGGACACAAAGATCTGTTGAGATTCTACAATATTCAGATGAACATGATCCTGAAGGCAACAAATGTTTGAAATATCTAATGAAAAAGATAACTAATCAATGTGAATTTGTAAAAGTCCTAGGCTACAATTCTACATGTACATAGGGATAAACCAGACACAATGAGGGGGAGAATCTGGGGAGTGGATTTGGGAAAGCATTTACAAATTATTACCCGCTGCTTCAATTCCTACACAGGCTGAGCTGCCTTGTCTTGCATGGCCATCGGGAAAGAGGCACAGCTATGCTAATTCATCCAAGCCACACCTCCCCACAGCTCAGTGTTTTGACAGTCACTCCCATTCACCCAATGTTCAACAGCATAATGGATTACTGAACAACCAGGAATTGTTTCATAATCCATAAGGGGTACTTTGGAAGGATGTATATATTTCCCCCTAGGATACTGCAATGTTGGGGGCAACGCTAAATTGGTTTACTTAGCATTTTGTTTTCCCATTTAATTAGGCAGTAACTTACATGTTCAGCATGTCTCAGGAAAAGTGACTTATAAGGAGCACTTTGTTTTTGGATGAAGAGTGGGAAAGGATTTTTAGGTTACCTCTCTTTGTTACAACGTCTAGGTTAATACAGGAGCAGGGTTTGAAGATGATTTAGAAATGGTATTACACACTGGTTAAATTGTACTAGATTTCAAAAACTGGGAGTAAAAATTGTTGGAGGAAATGTGGAGAGGTGGGAACGTTCAGTCATATGTGGTGGGATTGTCCTTTAGTAAAAAAGGTTTTGGGATCACATTGGTATAGAAATGTCGGGGATCATGGGAAGAAGGGAAAAATATCTAAAGCAATGGTACTTATTAATCTGGATGGTATAGGGTTAAGGTCAAAAGAGGAAGGTAAATGGATAAATGTGATGTTAGTAGCAGCAAGACAAGTGATAGCAAGGAATTGGAAAGAAGCTGAGGAACTGACAATTAATCACTGGAGGGATAAAATGAATAGTATAATAATTTTAGTGTATATTATGATGAAGATACGTAGGATGAATGGGTTAAAGGTTAGTGAACAGGAGGAGGACTGGTTTAGAAGGATGGCGAGGTATTTGGGAAAGTTTAAAAAAATTGGGATGATCAGTCAGTTAATAGGAAAGAGATGATAGTTTAAATGAGCAATAGAGTTGTACTTGGATTGATTGTGATATAATATTGTATGGAATTTTATTTATGTATCTACTGCCTGGAGGTCGCTCGGGGTGGTGTTGGATGTGTTTTATGATATAAAACAATAAAGAATTATTGGGGGGGGGGTGAAGGAGCACTTTGTTAACTTTCAATACGCCAGCATCATAAAAAGGGGTTTATCTCAAACAACATCTAGTAGCTTCCTGGCCTGAAGGGCCATTTCTTAAATAGCTGGCAGCCTCATTCAACCCAGACTTGCTGGCATGGGGATGAATATGTTGACTCAGCTTCCTCTGCACAGCACTAAAGTGTTTGTAATGGAGGACTGAGAACAATACTCAAACTGGACTCAAATTATATTCTAAGAATATTATCACTAATCCCAGCCTTGGAGCCTAGGAGTATCTAAACTTTTGCCTACACTGAAGCATGGGAAGTTTGCTAAAAGCAGTGTGGTTCAGTTTAGAGAGACCTTTTATCCAACCCATTTAATATGTCTTGTATTTTTAAATTCCAGGGGTGTGGAATCAATTTTAACTATAATAGAATACCTCTTGCTCCTTCTTTTCTATGACAGTTTTGCAAGGGTTTTCTTCTCACTTAAAGCTTCACTTGCTCAATAACAATTAACAAACAAGAATAATAAATTTTGGCAACAGAATAAACCAGGAGAAGCACATTAGATACCAAGGCTTAAAATAAGCTTGGTATATTTGCTGTTTTTTAAAACAGCAGTAACAACCCCCTTTTCAGACTGGAACAGGCATACAGCACAACTGGAGGTTAGAGACAGTATTGTCCCTCCCCAGCCTCCTGTCCACAAATTCCCTCCATACTGCTTGTTGAAATTTGGCATCATGTTCAATTGTTAACAGCTTGGGTTGTAACACTTCCCCAGTCATGCTCTTAACACTTTGAGAATCTCAAAGATGGGTACTTAAAGGGAACTTTTACTTCAATTTTCAATGGTCACATGTAAAGCCAAACAATAACAAATGGATATTTGTGCACAGTTCCACAACCCAGTCTTTACTCACAAACCTTGGATGGTTGTACAGTTTATAATTCAACTCCTGTGAGTATAAGTAAACAAAAATCCCAATTCATTCAACTGCATTCTCTGTGGTGGCTCCTACACTGTGGAATGATCTCCCAAAGGCAGTTAGGAAGGTCTCCATTTTTCTGTTGTTTCACAAAACATATGAGACAGAATTGTTCAGGAAGGGATATTTGTATGAGAAAAGTTGCAATATAATGGTTTAGGAGGTGATGTTCATTAGGGATAAAGCCTTTCCAACACTGGTTGTATAGCTGCCCTTAAAAAGTCTGTTTGCATGCATGGTCCCCACGCCCCTTTCTACAATCCCACTCTGACTGCATTGGTATGCCTAATGAAGAATCTTTGCTGTTAGCTTCAAACATTGTATCATGCAATCATGCAAGAAAAGTTTTGTTTTTAAACCATATTTGTGATTTGCCTTGGGTCTCAGTGAGGAAGGTGGACTGTAACTGAAAATAAGAAATTAGAGGAAGCCTCATATTAAACACACACACACACACACACACACACACACACACACACACAAAGAGGAAGAGAATCTGCTTAGACAAATTTAGCTAGTTTTAATATATATCCTTTGTTATTTTTTTCACTTGTCAGAATTTCTCCACTGCAATTGTAGCCTGCACCATGGTTCTGTTTTTCTAACAACACATGAAGCTGACTTATGCAAAGTCTTATCAGTCAGTATTGTCTACAATTGACAGAGGCTCTTGCAATCTCAGGTAGAAACTACCTTAACTGGAAATGCCAGGAACTGAACCTGGAACTCCTTGCATAGAAAGCAGATGCCCCAGTAGAGTCAGGACACCTCCCCACCATCATGGCAGCATGATTCAGAATTTGCTATCTTTAAAACAATATTGTGTTCCTGCTTACTTAGCTATCTCTGTTAAATTTATAACAGCTAATTATCTTTAACATGCTTAGCTTTTACATTATAACCAGCATGATACAAGTTGTCAAAACATCAGACTAGTATATTAGAGACTGGGGTCCAAATACCCACTCTGCCATTGAGTTTGCTGGGTATTCTTAAACCAGTCATTCTGTCTTCAGTTTCACCTAACTCATAGGGTTATTTATGTGGATGAAATGGAGGAGGACATTCAGGTCCTTAGGTGCAAGATAGCAATAGATATAGATAATTCTCAGGCCACTAGGTTTCTTCCTTTTTAAGATTATTGATATTTTAGCAGTATACTTGGAGAACTGGGGTTGTTTTTGCTGTGAAATATGCAATATCAGCAAATGTATCTGAAACAAAGTCCTTGTAATGTTTTTATCTTCCCTCTAGAATTATTCATCATCAGGGAAAGGATGTTCGTGGTTACTATCCAGGACAAATGGCACGGGTTCATGTTGCATATCCTCCTGAAAGACAACTGGAGTAAGGAAATATTTTCTTCAGTCTCTTATCCTTTACATGTGCTAACTGGTAGGCAGTGCCATCCTAAGCAGTGTTATACCTTAAGTACATTGAATTCAATAGATTTTGGTTATAAATTGCATAGGATGGCACTGTAAGACAATCAGCAATAAGCACTCTCCCAAAACATACGTATGGCTCTTTTCAATTTTTACTCAGGAAGTCGAAAAAATCATACAATTTTTTTGAAGCAGAGATCTTTCTCTGCTGAGCTTGAACAAGCTCAACACATTTATCTTGGACCTCAGTTTATTAGTGATTAGCATCTGAGTGGAAATGCAAGCCCTCGTATATTTGCATTAACACTTATATTTAAAGATTTCTGGAAAAGACCTTTCATAGAAACAAAAAACAAAAACCCAGCAGCTAATATTGAAAGCTATTTATTGTATAATACAGTGAACTTCCACAGCAGAATAAATCAACGTAGTTTACACTGATTAACTGCAAAGTGCACAACCTCATTTGCACTATTTTGGAAGTCTGATAGAAGCCAAATGAACAATAGTTTATTATGAGAGTTTCACGGTAAGCTGTCGTGTTCCTAATGCTTACTAGCTTATGGATGGATTATAACTGAATGCTCCATTTCAATAGGTTATTAGAATAAGCATTTAGATATCTGGCTGCTTGGATGGAGAGATCATGTTTTTACCAAGCTGAATGTCAGCATGAGATTACTAAACTATTTATGCTTTTCATCTAGACCTTTTACGAAACTGCAGCCAGTTCCAACTCCAATAAAACACAAAAATGTACCTCAGTATGATTTTGACTATATAATTCTGAAGAGGTATATTCATTACCAAAAGACAAAGAAGAAATCCAACAACTGGTACACACAAACCACATACAGAGAAGCATTCATATCCCCATTTTATGAATCAGGTGGGTAAACTCTACCAGCCTACCACTATAAACTGACCACATGTATTTTGTTGGGAAAGCACATTTTTTTGTATTGATTTAGATGTTCCATTACATAGATATATAGTGCAATGGAGAAAGACCAACAGAAGCTCTAAAATGTAGTTGAAGCAAAGCCCTGAGGTATTTTTAAGGATTAATATAGAAGGATTAATATAGAAGGTAGCCAATAGGTTGGATAAAAAGAATCACCTCTGATTATAGATTAATATACCAGATGTTTTATTATGTATAGCCTGGAAATAAGCTAGTTGCACCTTTTCCCACTAAGAGACAAATAGGAGCAAGTTATATGATATTTGCCCAGCAGCACCATTACATTCAAGTAAACTATAATTTAAGCTAACCTCTTAAAATACTTTCTCTTTACAACTGGTGTTTGTTTCTAAAGTATACAAGAAATTGAAGTTAATGGGAAAACCCTTTTGAATCCTGTAAACTTGACTTGTAAAGCCATCGGTTCATGGATTAAAAGTCTATAATCAGATGATCACTGGTTTTCCAATCAGTAGCTGATTGTTCTGCCAAACTAAAACATTTCTCCTGATCCTTCCTGAAAGAATAAGCTGATTTGAAGTATGTGGTGTTTTGATGTCCTTTTAAACATACATAGATCTAGATCACAGAACCTGTATTGCAGGTTCCTGCGGGGATAAGGGAACTTTGGTATTGTATTTTCAAGCTGCAGGTCCCTAAACCACAGAATAAACCAAAACACTTGATAATATTACAGTGAGCTATTATTGAGGACAAGTCAAACTATTACCTTGGCTTGTCAAATCCTGGGGCCTGGCTAAACTCTTTGGATTTCAAACGACACTTGCCAAATCTCTCCCTTTACACATTGTTTATTTCCTTGAAATAAGAAATTTACAGATATCAAGATATTGAATGATTCTCACATTCAATTAATACTTCTTTATAAAACTCTGCATTTCTCTAGCCATTGTATATCCTTAACAATAATACATTTGCATCTAATGGAGGACTGCTCCATTAAATTCACTTTTCCTTCTTTTGCACGATAGTCCTTCATATAATTGTTTCAGTGCATGCTTTAGGCAATGATCAACAGTGTTTTATTAGTCCAAGATGTGCAACAGGTTCTTCCAGTATTTAGTTGGGGGTCAGAAGTGAGTCATCAGCTCAGGGAAACCAATGGAGAAGGGGAAAACAATTTAAAGCAGGATGAGAATGAAGCAGAAATTGCAGTGAACAGGAGGGGGCCTCACTGAATAGAAGGGCATGATTTTTAAAAAATAATCTCTGCATGTGCCTTCAGATGAGGGAAAATATGCTGGATTGAAGCCCAGGGGAGCTGCTACTTGATGTCATTAAGCATTGAATTTGATAAGAAGAGACCGGTAACTGTTTGTTCTAATTACAGACTCTGCTGAAATTAAGGGTCTCCCAAGAACTGATGCTGAATCATTATCAGTTTGGAAAAGCACTTCAGCCATGAAGAGGGGGAGAGTTAAACCTTCATTTATGGGGATTGGATAAATTCTTGCATCTGAAAACCCATCATCATCAGTATGGAAGTGTCTTTCAAGATTGCTTCTGCTCAAAGTACTTGTAGCACTACATGGGTTTTGTGGCAACTGTAAATACATACTGCATTGCTCTGAAACCTGAGGAATTAATTTTACAATATGAAAAGCTATCAGTGACACATACCAAAATGATGAAATGGAGCTAGCGTAAAATAATCAGCATTAGATGTGTAACTACTGTATGACCTTCCATAGCTGCAAAACACAACACAAGCAAGAAAATAGCCAGTTCGGTGTAATAATTAATGTATGACTAGGACTGAAGAGATCCAGCTTTGAAATCCCTTCTCTACTGTGAAGCTGTCAGTGATCTTGGAGCAGTGCCCATCATCCTAAGCTACCTCACAGGGTTGTTGTGAAAATAAAATAGGGAAGGGATAAAAACGTAACAGCAGCCCAGTGATCCATCTGTCCAGCATTCTGTGTCATACAGTGGCCAACCAGTTGCTCTGGAGAGCCAAATGTGACATAGAAGCCAAGGCCTTCATTGATGTTGCCCTGGTATCCAGAGTCACTGAAAACGGAGATTACCTTTAGTCACCATGGCTAGTATATGTTGAGGGGCCTATTCTCCCTGAATCTGTCCCGTCTCCAGCCATCTATGCTCATGGTCATCATTATGTCCACTGACAGTGAACTCCATAGTTTAATTACTTGAGTAAAGAAGTGCTTCTTTGGGTGTCTCCAAGGCCTACTATTATTGGAGAGCAAGAAGAGTTCTCTGCATCCTTCTCCCCATGCCATTAGTAATTTTATTAACATATATTCTGTGATGTCCCACTCTTAATCTTTTTTTCCTACCATGTATACCATCCTGAGCTCCTTGAAATAAATGATTACAATAAGTAGTGTAGGAAGTATCCCAGAAATAAATGATTAGTCTTTCTCCATCCTAGGATCAAAAAGCACTTAATTTTACCAAACTCAGTTGAGCAAATATTTCCTCTGATCCACTCCATTATTATTTCGTGCTTCTGCTCAGGCACAGTTTCACTCTGCCTTTCTTCTGCTTTGCATGGAGAATTGTTTTAATTCTGGAATGGGCACATGGGTCACACACCTTAGTCTCTAATTACAGTGACACTATTTGCATTTTCAATTAAATATTTAATCGTATTTGGATTTTTCACCTTTCTGCACAAACGCCAGCTTGCTGACACAGAGGAAGAGAATGTAACGTTTTTCAGTGTATTAAACAGTTTTTTTAAAAGCACATTTCACACATACACTCAGAACATTGGTGTATCAAGGGTGGTTACTCTGACTGGAAGCAGCTCTCCGGGGTCTCAGGCTGTAATCTTTTACATAACCTACTACCTGATACTTTCAACTGGGAATACCACAAACTGAACCAGGATGGTAGCTAGGATAATATCTACTTTTGGGTATCTTCCAGGATGATTCCAAAATATGAGACAAAATGTAAAGAACAAAAAGTTTCATTTTATGACTCACTTGAGAAATGGAGGATACTTCCTATTAAAGAATGTCCAGGCAAGTTCCATCTTATGATATAACCATGAGAATGAACAAGTTGGTCGAACAGGTTGGAGGAAGCAACAATGCAAATACTGTTTTGTAGAACTCTACAAACCCCTTCCCCATTACCCTTATTGTAGAAAATAAGAAATCCAGAAAGTTACAACTACTGCCTCAACTTTGAAGTTAAGACACATCCACAAAAATGTAACTGTTACAACAGAAATAAGTTCTGAGACAAACACTAAGGGATTTATACAAGTGTGTGTTATCACTGGAGGCAAGAGAAAAGCCTTGGCAACTAGAAGAGGACTGGCACTTTTTAAAAACTGGTGCTTCTTGTGCACAGATTCTTATTACATTTTCAAGACCATCTATGAATTCTAATATACAGCTCATATATTTGTAGCACACTACAAAGTAAAGCATAAAATAATGTTTTCTATATGCAGAAACATGTAATCATAAATAAAATGTTATATTTAATTAATGCGCAGGAGTGCTCCACAGGAAAGGTAACAGGAAAACTACACCAACTGAAAGAAACAGTACACATTTGCTCTCTGTTATGCCTACAATGGAAATTAACCATGCATATATGAGCCATGATTATTATTAAAATACTAGGCGAGGGAAAATGACAAGAAAGGACTGGAGTACAAGAAAAGGTGGGATGTATTTGTATTGTATATTCTATGCAAGTTTTAGAAATCAAATCCAGAAGATTCCTAATGCATCAGTGCCAATCCAGAAAGGAGGCCAGGTTAAACCTGAAACCAAATTCTTGCAAGAAATTTGGAAGAATTACAAATGAGCCTTGTTCCCAATATCAAAACATAACAATGTTTTTCTAAGACTCAATGCTGGGTTATGTTAAAAAAAAACTACTCAAAAACTAAATCTTGCAATGGATAGATGGCTGGAAACATAAGTTCAGCTGACTTGCACTGATCAAAGAATAAAATATCAGAAACATCAGGAGATAAAAAGTAATGTTATATTATGAATATATTAAGGTATAACAGCATCTGAATAGGCATAGTTGAGTCACAATGAGGAAGCATGCTCTCTCTCTCACCACACACATTATTAAACTTAGAACAGTTTGTTTTCCTAACACTAGAGGGAAAATTTGAGACTTACAGGCACTTGGAAAAAGTAAAAATCATATAGTCTTAAAATTGTTCTATATTTTGAGGCACAGCAGTCCCTCTTTCCCAAAATGCTACTCGTGTTACAACAAATTTATTATTCTGTTAATTGGGGTTAGGCAGTAAAGCTAGTGAGTACACAAAAAAATCTCAGCTCTTTTTACCAGAAAATGCTAGAGTTAAAACAGGGATGTCTCACATAAGCCTGGAAGTCTGTGAGGGTTCCGCTAACATAAGGCTGTGACAGGAATGGAGCACAGGAGTGATAGTCAAACACCTGTTTACTCTTGGACTGCTGACACCATGGTCACAAATTACTGCCAGCTTTCACAGAAAGTGAGGGTGGCATTTTCACAGAAAAATAGTTTAAGCCCTCCTCTTCTCCCTCTGCCCAATAAAATGACATAAGACTCTTGATAATGAGTTCAAACACTCAAACAGATTTTTCAAGACTCAGGCCCACAGCTGAAGTCTTCAAAATGTATTTTCTGGATCATTTCATGCATTACAGTCATAAACAGGACTGGAAAACTGTGTCGAATTCCTAGACAGCAGTATTCAATTTTTAGAGACCAGGGCAATGGGAAATTTGGAATTTTTCAGCCATGTAGTTTATCACTGTTGTTTATGCATAATAGTATTCAAGCACTAACTGGCAGCTATAACCCTTTAACAAGATATCAGTGTATACCCATGTCCTAAGTACTGTGTGCAGTGCTCCCCCCATTCTAAAAAAAAACACTGCAATAAAAAAAGACTGAAATGAGCAAAAATATAGGAGGATTTTTTTTAAAACCACACAGCATTCTTCACCTTTCAAAACAGTGATGAAGGGGGAAAAAGAAATAATTAATAGTCTTCAGGCAGTTGAAAAGTGTGGTGGAAAAGAAATGAAACAAGTTACTTCTCCTCTACAGTACCAAAAGCTGCAAGGTAAGTGATCAAATTAACAAGTGTGTGCTGAAATAAAAATGAAAGGCTTTTGCAAGACACAAATATGAGATTATTGTATTGTCTTTGCATAATTGACAATAATACATTCAGACTTTAAAAACAAACAAAAAACAAACAAAAAATTAAGCTAAGTAGCCCATGGCATCTCTAAATCTGACTGCCAGAACTTTGTGTGTTCACATTCTATGCAACGATTGTTCATTATATTTCCTGTCATCCTTTAAATAACTGGCACTGGTTGCATTTGGCATTAGACTTATGAACTGATGGATCATTGGACTGAATGACAAAAAGCAGAAAATCAAAAGTATCATAATAAAACTATTATGAACTCCTTAGAGTCGTGAGCATAACACACCTGCAACATATTTTGAATAGCTTCATTTATAAATTAAGTTGTTGCACTATATACATATCAAACACCTCTTCCAAATTCCCAGCTCATCATCATACTAGTTTTAATAAAAACTGTAACAAAATTTTAGTTTTTTTCATCATTATAAAATCATCCCTCTTTTTAAATCACTCACAACAGCAGCAGCCATACAGTTAACAACAGCTTAAGGAGTACAAATGACAACGAAAAACTCTGTGCAAAACTGCATTAATTATTTTAAGCATCTAAAAATTAATGAAGAAACATCACCAAAACCAGAGGCAATAAAGAAACATTGTCATGAAAGTAATGCGATCTTAGATTTTCAAATAAAAAGTTGGGATAAACATCTGAAAGAAAAATCTGTAGGCAGCAAGACAAATGGTGGCAACTGTGACAAATGTTCTGGAATTTGTGAAGCGATAAGAAATGATACTGATAAACGCCAAAATCTTTATAAGAGTAGCAGTTGTTGTCTACAGCTCTTTATCTATAGCTCTTTAACATACAAGGCCCATCCTTCCAAAAGTCACGGTCTGTGGGCTATGATAAGGAGAAAAAAAGGAGTGAGCAGTCTTTTTGAGGAGTGTGCTTTCTTCCAAGAATCCAGTATCTTTAGAAGAGCTGGATCATTGACTCCCTGGATTTTCCTACTCCAATCCATTTCACTGCAAACACAAAAACATTTTCTATATCAAACACTGAAGGAATGGTTGTTTTACCATTTTAAGGAAACCATGACATCTTCCTAAATTAGTAGGCTTTTCAAAAACTACCAACCATCCCTGTACCAAATGTGTATTATATTACTCTGTGCAGTTGCCCAGCTGGTCTATGGACAGAGTTTTTCAAGCAACTCAGGCAGGCATTGCAAAACTGGTCCAGAGAAACTTCACTGTCAGAACTACACAACTGGTGAATTATTTTGCAACATCTAACATACTAAACTGCAGCATTTACAATCAAGCTAAACTGCTCTTAAAACTGAAAATTTGCCAGTAATAACTGTGTCTTCTAAAAACAAATGTGGAATATGGAATTATCAAGTTTCTCAATGAATGGCACTTGTTAGCTAAGCTGGGCACACAAATCTAACAAATCCATCTTAGAACTACCAATGATTATTTTTACTACAGAACAGTAATTGCAACAATAAGGTAATAATTGTTACAGATTAAGACAATTGTCCTTTTATAAGATAAGGCAGTAAAGTGACTGGGAAATAAAAAGTAAACCAGTTTCCAAATAAGCTGGAAGATCCATACCAGTTCAGAAAGCTGAACATGCAGACTTTGATGCATCAGTTTCACTGAATTCATCTTGCAGTGAGCAATCGCTTCTACGAGGAGCTACCTATATAAACTATGAACTGCAAGGCTACTTTACCCATTACAGTATTAACAATTATACTTTATAGACACAAAAGGGCACAAATATAGCTAGGAGTAAATATCTGTTATGTAATTTTGAGAAACAAAGTGTTGCCTTTGAAGAACTTCTGTTTCTAATGGGTCACTTAAAGCATATGTCCTCTTTACTTACCTGGAACACTTAGCTCCATTTCTATAAATCGAACATAGTTTTGTGCATGTACAGGAAGATCATCAAACGTCCTTGCATTTGATATGTCTGTGTTCCATCCTGGAAGTGTCTCATATTGTACCTCTATTTTATTTAAGACTTCCTGGTTTGCTGAGAAAAAAACATAACTATGATGTTGTTGTGCTAGTTTGTTCTACTGTCAATGACATCAAGACTAGAGACTGGTTTAATAATTCAATATGGGCACATCTGCATCCCCAAGTGACCCAAAGGATTAAAAGAAGTAATACTTTAATGAATTTGTATCAGGACTGACTTTCAGAAACTCAATTTTTAATCTCAGTAAGTAGGCTAAAACTATGAGGGGGGAAAAACACAAAAGTTTAGCTGTCCAAAACAGTCAAGGCTGTCTCAAATGACTTCGTAACAGATGTACTAAGATTTAAAATACCAGTTTTTCCCCCAAGTCCTTTGCACAGGTGAGATGGAGTGATGGGAAAACGCCCCCTAGACTAATTCTCACCACTCTGTACAATCTAAAGCTGATCATGAGCAGAAATAACTAATGACATGTGCACCAAGACTGGCTAGCTACATCAAAAAGTAATTACAGGGAACTGCAGATATTACTCTGATAGAGGTAGTTCCAGCAGCAAACGGCTTGGGACCAGAGTACCTGAAGTACTGCCTTCTTTTATATGAAGCTGTCTTTGGCTGGTCTGAAAGTCGTAGGTTATTTCAACTGATTGATCTGATCTGAAGCTGCCGATTCACTGCAATAATCTACTGACACCCTGCTTCAAATGCTCTCACCTGCAGAGGTTAGGTTGTTGTGCAAGGGCCTATGCTGTTGCAGACCCCAGCTGTGGAATACCCTCCCCAAATGAGTTCATCTGGCACCCACCTTTGATATGCCCTAGGGATGCAATAAAAACTGTTTAATACTGACAGCTTTTGGATTTTATTAATTTAGTGCTGCTGTGCTTTTAATTAAAATATGGTATCTAAGTTCTTATTTATGGTTTTGTACTGGCTTTTAATCTTCTAGCAAGTGAATTAGGACTTCAGTACGAAGGAAAGTCATGATGTGAATCTTGTGAACACTTTAATCAGAGATATCTTAGAACATGAAAACAAACAAGAACTCACCTGGAAAATGAGGTATCATTTTATCCTTTATTTTGTAAGCAATACCAACTTTAATTTCTGGAAATACATCCAAAATGTCCAATTTGGTAAGAGCCAACCTGTTATTAAATAAAATAATGACATTTTAGTTAAGTACCTATAAATGTGTGAGTTAAATTTATTTTAAGAAAGTATACACAGTTTGAAGGGGAAATATAGATATGTACCATTTATAAATATTGTAAATTTATGAGACAAACAAGCCACTTAAGCCAACGTTACCTCTGTTCCCTTAAATTTATTTTCTATATAGCTTTATGAACTATGCGAACCTCTAAAATTACAAATGCCCTACATGTATCTTACAGATGGTACCTTGAACTTTACATACAATGTGTCTGCTCCAAAAGCCATTCTCCCCTCATGAGGTATTTTCTCCAAAAGCCATTCTCCCCTCACGAGGTATTTTTTCATCTGTTTTTCCATATGCCTCTCCACTCCTTTCTGACCTCCCGTCCTTTTATAAGTTCCTTCCATAGCTGATAACTTTATTTATTTAGTTTTTAGATTTTTACCCCGCCCTCCCAGCAGAACCGACTCAGAGTGGCTTACACAGACAATGGCTGAGGACAGACTGGCAGTCTAAACGCTGCGGGCGGCTTCCTTGCAGTGGCGTGTGAACGCTGTGCGGTGGGGGCAATTCCCACGCCTTGTTATGCCGCGCCTAGAGGCGCGGCAGAACTCCAGTCTGTCCACGGCCAATATAAAACAATATAATATAATACAATATATAATATAAAATCCATTAATACACAAATTTAAAACTGCAGATATAACAAAATATTTAAGTGTTAGTATTTAATTTACTTCCTCCGCATACAGTCAGCTTCTTAGTGTCCTTCAGATGACGACGGCACTCAGGTCAGGCTACAATTGGGTTATGATTGAAATATGATTGGGGGAAACAGAAAGGTTGGGCTCACTCTTCGTCACTGTCAGATGTCAGTAGTCAGATGTCAATAGTAACAGTGGCAGTCGTGGTAGTGCCTCCAAAAGCCTGGCAGAAGAGCTCCGTTTTGCAGGCCCTGCAGAACTGCAACAGGTTCTGCAGGGCCCTGACCTCCTCTGGGAGCTCATTCCGCCAGAGTGGAGCCGCCACTGAGGAAGCCCTAGCCTTAGTTGTCGCTAGCCTGACCACCTTGATATTCAGGAGGACTAGCCAATTCTGGGTCCCCGATTGCAGCGCTCTCTGGGGAACATATGGGGAAAGGTATGCAGGTCCTTGGCCATAAAGGACTTTAAAGGTGAGTACTAGCACCTTGAACCAAATCCAGTATACTATAGGCAGCCAGTGCAGTGTTTTTAGGGCAGGCTGGATGTGTTCCCACATGGGAAGGCACAACAACAGCCTCACCACTGCATTCTTCATTAGCTGCAGCTTCCGGATTTGGGACAAGGGCAGTCCCATGTAGAGGGCATTACAATAATCCAATCTTGAGGTGACCATCACATGGATTACAGTTGCCAAGTCATTGCGTTCAAGGAAGGGAACCAACTGCCTAATCAGTCTAAGATGATAAAAGGCCGACTTGGCAGTGGCTGCTACCTGGGCCTCCATTGTTAAGGAGACATCTAGGAGCACTCCCAAACTCCTAACCTTCAGCGATGGCACCAATGGCACCCCATCGAAGGCTGGGAGTGGGATCCCTACCCCCGGACCACTCAGGCACAGGACCTCCGTCTTCATTGGATTCAATTTCAACCAGCTCAGCCCAAGCCAACCAGCCACAGCTTGTAACGCCCAGTCTAGATCTTCTGGATTGGAGTTGGACTGACCACCCAACAACAGATAGAGCTGGGAGTCATCCGCATACTGGTGACAACCCAGCCCATGCCTTTAGGCAATCTGGGCAAGAGGGTGCATATAGATGTTAAAAAGCATCGGGGACAATACTGCCCCTTGGGGGCACACCACATTTAAGTGGGTGCTTTTGGGACAGTTGATCCCCAGCGCCACTCTTTGTCCCCAACCTTGGAGAAAGTCACTACTGAAATTTAGATACTGTTGTTCTCTAGGTTCTGACCTTTTGGTATATGCAGCTGATAATCCAGATAGCATTCAAACTAGTTTAAGGGTCTGGCATTCTGCCAGTCCACTCAAAGTTCAAAGTTGCCCTCCAGCCTAAGGAGCCACCCTCCAGTATGTGGCTCTTTCTCATGAGGAAGAGCAATTTGTGTTTGAGGAAGGCTAGGCTGGATGAAGGCTTCAAACTATGCTGAACAGGGTGGTGAGATACAGGCTAGGGTTATTTGTGAAGGGCAGTTGATCTTGCCCAACAATCCTATACTTGTTATACATGCTCCCACAAATGCCGTGTTACTGAAAGCTAGTAAGTGATATATTCAGCTCAGTAAAATATAATTGTGTTAGCTGAACTAGCTCGCAAGGTAGTATTAGGTAACACTCCAAAATGGAAATAACCTCCAGAACTGACACTGCACACACATTCAACACTATTCTACTTCTTGTAACATTTTTCCAAATAAGATTAGGAAACAGCAGTTATCAAAATGTAGCCTGTTACAGTTACTAATTTTACAGGCAACACGTGAAAATTATTTGGCATCAAATTAAAAGTCAGTATTGATATAATCTTTCTACTTAATTTTTTCTTCCTTTTCTTCTTCTGTACCTAAAGCCACAACACACATTTAGCACAAAACCTTTCCTCAAGAAAAAAGATATCACAATAAAATGTAGTCCACGCAGTTGATAGCTTTTAGTCATAGGAGTCAACTTCGTGGGGGCTGGGGAGCTGGAGCCCCCCCTGAACTTTTCCAGGAAGTGCTGAGCCTCCCCTGGAGACAATGGCCTGTGACGCCTCTGGCCCAGCCCCAGCCCCCCCCCCCCCCCCCCCAGGAAATTGGAAAGTCTACGCCCTTGCTTTTAGTATGATATTATGACTTCTAAAGCCAGTTAATTCTTCTTTAGTGGGATTTTGAAAATACTGTTCTTTTCTACATGAAAGGTTGGTAGTTTATTTTCTTGTCAGTATGTACTATAATCTGTGATACACTACTTAATGAAGATCATCTTGTTACTACTGTGAATTACTCACGCAGTAAATCCATTGATCATGTGGGCATATCTAAGCAATACAAGATCCAGCCAACCACATCTTCTTTTACGACCTGTTGTCACACCAACCTCCTTTCCTCGTGTCTGTAGCAATTCTCCTGTTTCCTAAGAAAAACAGAATATAATAGTCTTAATTTGAAAAATTATTGTTACTCTGTATTTATAACCAGAAGACCACAAAATATATTTTAAAGATCCCACCCCCACATGACGCACAAAAACTACTATTTAGGGTGAAGATGCAAATATAAGTGCAACCTTTACAATGCCAAGTCTATATTATCAGTATGTAAAAAAATCAGGTGATCAAGCAATTTTCTCAACACTCCATGGTGATTCTGCTGTATAATGCCTACCTGATACCTCACAGGAGTGTTGTAGCTCATTGTTTGTGAAGCTCTGCAGTCCTTGGAAATCTTAAATTGCTAGTCCTGCTAATTCATATTGGAATCAAAAAGGAAAACTGCTTCTGGTACATCGCAACTAGTAATAAAGATTCTGCAACTGGAACTTAATTAACAATTCTGCTGCTGATTCATGAGCAAGAATAGAACTTAGCTTGCTCTCCAACAAAAATATAGGCTCTGCAAGACTGAGGAATAAGCAGTAGTTAAAAACGTTTTAAAAGCATATGCAACTTGTAATACATAGGCAGCACATCTGCAAACTGAGAAAGTTACATTTCAGATAAACAGCAGCATTTTAAGTTTAATACAGAATCTGATGTCTGGTACATATAACCTTATACACCTTACATATCGTTAACATTTGCACATCCATTTTCTTTCCCCCCAGTTACTCATGTTCATTTTAATACTATTCTCATATTCACTTTAATATTATACTTACATTGTCTTGCTCTGTAGGAAAGGCACCAATTCCAACTCTAGTCGTGTAGGCTTTCACAACACCATATACTTCCCCAACATTCTGAGGTGGCATGCCTAAGCCAGTGCAAACACCTCCCACAGTACAATTTGATGAGGTCACAAAAGGGTAGGTACCTGGGGGGGGAGAGAAAAGGGATAAACTAACAGCAACACACAGTTTTATAAAAAGTGGGCTATCATGCCGCACCATCGAAAAATAAACGAGTAACAATTGGATCTTTGAGGCACCATTAAATTGCATTTATTAAAATATTCATATCCCTCACAAAAGCCTCTTAAGGTGTCTTAGAGTAAATATAATAAAGATCTAAAAAATGAGCAACAATAATCCAGTGCCAGGTGTATCCAGTATCTAGCCCTTCTGTTGTGAAGATAAGCCTTTCCCCATATCTCTTTGCTAAGGAAGAGACTTTTTAAAAATGAATTCAGAAAGCCTGTTATACATGTGGTTAAAATGATGAACTGATAGAACAATACACTAACAACAATTTAAAAAAAATAAATCAAAAGTCAGCAGTGGGAGGAAATGGCCACTATTGGGACACAGTCAGAGGAAATGGTGGCCGGGGATGGGGAGGTCCCAAATTTTCCTACTCACACAGCAGCCATCTAGGCTTTACTACAGTCTTTCCCCAAGCAGATTTGTGAAAGATCAGGGAACAGACAGGGAAACCCTGGGAGGTGCACAAATGTACCACAGTGCTGTGGGGAAAAAGGGAAAAAAACTGCATCCTGACAGCATTGAACCCAGAGCACGCAACCAGTGTGGAAGTCACCATCATCAAATGCACAATAGTACTGGACACCTTGAAATAAAGAACAAGCAATATTATGCAAATGATATACATGCTTTAAAATGCTTGCATGCTTTGATATCTTTAGACAGTGCAGAAGAACTAAAATATAGTCATACACTTCAATATCATATCCTCCCCCTCCACACACACACACCATATGCATACACACATATACATAATCACACACTGCTATTATTATGGCAAGGACATAGTATACCATATTTATAAGCAAGAAGTTCATAATCGTTATACCTACCAAAATCAATGTCCAGCAGTGCTGCATTGGCACCCTCTACTAAGATTTTCTTTGGTGGGCCATGCAAAGCTTCATACATAAAATATACACCATCCCTCACCATTGGTTTGATTCTTTCAATGTAACCCTAAGATAAACAAATACTTTTTAGAAGCCAGGAGAATACTGATTAAGGAGACCAAATCCCTGGAACATTTTTCACTTTCTAAAGAAAACTCATGGATTTGGTGTAATAGTTAAAGACAGTTCAGCTTTGCTTCCTGATTGTGTCAGAAGCAATTTCCCCCCTTCCTTTTAATTAGAATACACATAAAAAATCCATCTATCCACAAACATTATGCCATCAAAGTGATTTAATTCTTCCAGATATAGTTTTACCTTGAGTCTTTTCAATTCTCCTTCAATGTCTATCTCTAAAGTAGGGTAGATAGACTTGTATTGATTGGCCAAGACTTTGAATCTAAAAAGTAAAAAAAGTGAATTTTTGCTTTATGTTCTGCTTGCAAAATTTCAAAAAAATCTGACACACAACTCTGACATAAGTGATATATAAAAATGGAAACTTATGAATAACAGATCCAGAAATATGTTTAAAGAATATGAAAATCAGAATCTACAAGTAAGTAAACTGACAGCCCTATTAATAAATGTATTTGAAATGTAACATTACTCTGGAGAAGAGGTTACCTTTCTGAAAATTCATTGAAGTCAGAAACTAGATCACACATTCTGAGCCCACTTCGAGCTGCTTTAGAGGAATACACTGGACCAATTCCCTTTTTTGTAGTTCCCAAGCTTTAAAACACAAAAATTAAAAACAAAACACATACGCACGCTACACAATCTGGTGACTTTCAGAACACATAAGACTACATTGTTGACATTATTTCTTAAAAAAATATACATATATATAATAACTTTGAAACCACCTAGTTGATACAGAACAAGCTTCCAAATAGCCATTCATTGGGATTAAAATGCCTGTAGACAAGCACTCATGGGGAGGAAACAGAGAAAAAGGGTTAGATTGGCAAGAGGCAGAACCCCATGTAAGTAGTGCAAAAGATGGACAACTACCCCAAGTAGTGCTTTTGCAACTACATACGAATCTCTAAATAATATGGGAAAGGCTACTGAATAAATGCTGATTTTACCATCTTAAAGTTGAAGATGATCAAGCAACTTATTTATAAAACAGTGTTTCAGCTTTGAGATGTGTGCATTCATACTATGCAACTCTGAGAACTTTTTTTAAAAAGTCTAAGTCGCCTTAATGCAGAGAATTTTGTTAACAGTATGGATCATGGGATGTTAAGAATACCAGTTCTCTGTACTGCTTAAAGAACAAACAAATATAAACTACTTCTATGTTAACAGAAAGAAATATACAGGGGATGTAAAACCCATGAAGAGTTACCAAGATCTGAGAGTGTTTCATTTTATTCATTGTTCAATGGATCTGAACTGTTTCAAAGTTTGTTAAATTTACAAGTTCATTGTCAGTTAGAAGTCCTACATCTGTTACAATTTGCCTATAGTATACTTTCCCTTTTTTTTCTCCCCCATTATCCACACATACCATAATCAGCAAGTTTCTCTCTAAACTGTAGCTGATCTGCACCAGTGTTCAGTTAAAAGCCTAGTACATCAATGCAATTATTATGCATGAGAAAAATTAAATTACACATCATGGAATTCCAACCCTCCATCCAAGAAAAAGTATCTCACTTAGTCACTGGCCCAAGGCTGCCCAACCTTTCTGTCATTATCAAACTCAAACTAGCTAAGGAAATGCCATCAACTGGACTGCTGTAAAGCCTGAAATGAGACTTCACAGCAAGTCATCCAACAGCATCAAAGAGGCTTCACAAGCAGAAAGGTCAGACAGTGAGAATAAGGATGAAGAAACTATAAACCACAGGACAAAAAGGAGAGTGCACAGAAATACTAACACAGCATGTTGGGGGGGGGGGGTTGGGGGGGGAGGTGTCTGCTACGCTCATTTAAGCAAAAAAGCGAAATATAAAATAATTATCATTCTATGTCATTTTATGCAACACCAGGACAAATACAAACATCCTAATTTACAACAAATACAGGCCAACTTCTAAAATTTAGGAAGTATTCTTAGCATAACCAGTCCCTTCATACAAGGATAGAACTTTCTTGCTATACAAGCCAGTGAGCTGCAGCAGGTTTAAAATGATAACCACAGAACTCTCACTGAGGTAATGAAAGGACCAGACTTGTTTGTTTCCACAGATTTTTATCATTGATTCTGATCCTGGAGAAGCACAGTAAAGTGAAATAATTCCAAAGAGACAAGTCCCCCAAGCCCAGGATTCTTTCATCCCTTCTGAGTGCGTCTTAACATTAAAATACACAAACATGAAAAATACATAAAACCAAGATCCAGACTCTCAAAGGTTTAGCACAGAGTATGAAGATTTCTTAACTACTCAGTGCCATAACGTTGTTATTTTATCATATGTAATGTGGGTGAGCTTGGAACCCAGAAAGCCCTTATCCAATATTGCCTATTTTTTTTTTGTTCTGTGCTTTAGCAGCATGATACTATCCCAAGATGTATTAAGTACTGGTTAGGACTTTGAAAGTTCCAAACATTTCAGGACCAGAATACTTGAATGGTCTCCTTGTTCTTACATGAACTTGCCAATGAAATGTCACAGACCTTGCTCAGTTGCTCTTGCTATCATATGCAAGAGTGTTTGTGACAGGGCCTTTGGACTATGCCCTTGGAATTACCTTCTCATTGCTGCATACCCAGTGCACAGTTTTTTAAGATTAAAGACCTAGACTAAGACTGTTTGCTAGTTTCCTTATAATTATTTTCTTTTCTTTACTCTTATGTTTCTGCTACTGAAATACAGGTATGTTGTTTTAGTATGTGATGTTAAGGTGTTACTGCTTTGTATATCTTTTTATTAAAAGCTGCCTTGAAAGTCTATGGCTAAAAGGCAGGATCATTTTAACAATTCAATAAACCATAATCACAACTCATGTCATTATCACTCTATTTTACAGACATCAATGAAACTTATTAACAGCAGCTATTAAAGCCAAAAGAATGAATAACACAGCTGAATCCAGCTGAATCCAACGAAGACTCCGGATTGTATTCTTCGTTTCGATAAATCTTTGTCAGAAGACTTAAAAATGAAAGACACCATTAATGACCAATTAAACATTCACAAAAATATATATGAGACAAGGACTACAAAAATTACAAACATACCTTATATTAGATTCATTGAGTACTACATGTTAATTTCACCAGTTTCACTGAGAAGAGGAAACTCCATGTTTATGTAATAAGCATTAATACTGAGCAGAAATTGCTCAAAAAAATAGGATGAAGCAATTTCTGCTCAGTATTAGTTATGCTTATTACATAAACATGGAGTTTCCTCATCTCAGTGAAACTGGTGAAATTAACATGTAGTACTCAATGAATCTAATATAAGGTATGTTTGTAAATTTTTGTAATTTTTGTAGTCCTTGTCTCATATATATTTTTGTGAATGTTTAATTGGTCATTAATGGTGTCTTTCATTTTTAAGTCTTCTGACAAAGATTTAGCGAAACGAAGAATACAATCCGGAGTCTTTGTTGGATTCAGCTGTGTTATTCGTTCTTTTGGCTTTAATAGCTGCTGTTAATAAGTTTCATTGATGTCTGTAAAATAGAGTGATAATGACATGAGTTGTGATTATGGTTTATTGAATTGTTAAAATATACCAGTAGTTATATCTATATATTTGTTTTGTTTGCGTTTGAGTGCAGTGCTTGTTTTCTAAAAGGCAGGATCAACATGTTACAAATAAATAGTACTATTGAGCATCTTTAATAGGACTCATACTTGTAAGTAAATTGGCCAAAGAGCCCGTCACAATATTCTAAAATTTCTTACATTTTATTATTTAAGACTTAATTGACAATACTGTTGTAAATAATTTCCCCTACATTTGACAAAAGACAACATACTTCTTTCCTGCTTGCTCTTGCCTTTGTTGTTCTTGGATGCCATCAGCAGCTTGATGGAAGTCAAATACTAGGGAATTTGAAGGGTACAAAATGAACTCTTCTGTACATGTACAAGAATCCAACTGAAATTATGCTTAATATTTCTAATTCATTTATCCCCAAACACTGTATTTTGAGGTTACCATTTTCATTAGATATATAAATATCACCTGATAAAAATACATTATTTTAACAGCAAAGTACTTCACATTTATGAGTACAGGAAAGTCAAGGAAAACCTAAGCAGTGCTCGAGTACATGCAAATCAACAGATGCTGTTCAAACAATGACTTTGTTTTTAAAAAATTATGTTTCTTAAGATCAATAGATATCTTAAAGGATAGACAAAAGTTTATCATCAAGGATATTTTAAAACTTGTAAATCCAAAGTTGTGCTGTTTTATCACAAGCAAGGATTCAGTGGAGACTGCCATGTGGTTAAAATCAAAGTGACCAAACTTAATGCATTTAGAGCAAGTGTTCTCATCATGAAAGGACATTAAAAATTTGAAACAAGATGCACCCCTTCACACAACCAGCCACAGGGGCATGTGTGAATAATACAAGTATCTGGGTGGGGCTGTTCGTGCGTGTGTCACAAAAGACAGATCTCAAAAGTGCTCCCTAAATGAATGGTTGGAAGACTATTTACTTAAAGAACACATACTACTGTAAATCAGTTTAAATTTAGACAGACATGAAAGCTTATTCTTCTAAGAGTCTGACATGCAACTTGACAGCTAGATTAAGTCAGTTTTCCACACCAAAAGAACTAGTTCTGGAAGCAGAGCTTCAACACACTTTTTTAGTGTAAGTATTGTGAGTTTCCAGTTAGGAAATATGTTGAGCGATGCAATGCAGAAGTGTGTGTGTGGGGGTCCTAATGTGAATGGTGACTCACTGCATGCACTGGAGAGCACTCGACGAAACATGCAGATTCATTCACCAGCAGAGGGGAGTGGCAATGAAAGCTGTGTAATGTCTGGCAAATAGTGCCTTTCTGGCTGCTTTAAGTTTCGAGGGAAAAGAAGGAGTTGGATGGTTTTGGAAACTGCAGTTCCTTGCTTGGAAAATGGCAAGAAGCAGAAGGCTTGATCCACTACTAGAGCTATCCCAGGTTTCTGGCTCTGAGTTTTACTCCACACCAGCTTTTACTTTTTTCCCCTTGTGCTTCAGGTAAGAGTTGCCTAGTAGTTCAGCTTTTTTTTTTCCCCAGGAGAGAAAAATCCCCAAAGCCTGCAAGTTTTACAGCAATTAAATACAATATTAGATATAGGAGTTACAAGTTTGTGGACATTTTAGATAAGGATAGATGAAGACATCCTTGCTGGATTGGGGATATAATACATTCTCCCAGAAAAGTATGACTTCTTAAGGGGGGGGGGAGGGAGGGAGAGAAAAATTATTTATTTATTTATTAAATTTTTATCCCTCCCTCCTGGCCAAGGGCGGCTTACAAACAGGGTAAAATACCAGCAATACAATCATATAAAATCACTTAAATATAAATACAATGTTAAAACTCAAACATAATAAAGTGCTAGCATTCCCAAGAAGAGCAACAGCCTTATAAACTGTTTTAATTAACTTAATTTTCAATTAACTTAAAGGAAGTGTAATTCCTCCTTCCTGACTGCACTGCCAGTTGGCCAGCTGTTATCTCAGCCTCTGTCTAGTAGTTGGGCTCGTGGGGAGGGTGTTAGAAAAGCCAGTGTTGCCTTTTAAATTTGAAACTGTGTGATCCAATACTATTTGTGAAGAGTTACAATACAAAGACGTCTAAATAGTGAAAGTACTTATTTTCTCTATTTTTTTATTGTATATTGATTACTATGCAATAAACACTATTTATACTGCTACCTTTCTTAGGAAGGCTCATTTTAAAATCAGGATCAACTGCTTTTAACCATAACCTTCTTGTATTTGTGGGGGAGGGGGTTCTTATATTCAGGGCTGTCTTCCTTTCATGTAAATTAAGTAAAACACTTGCTCCTTCAGAAGTCATGAGAACACAAAACAGCTGTTGGGAATCCAAAAAGCCCTTTAAAGAACAGATAACTGCTTTCAGCCCCCAGTCATGTTAAAGGCTGTACTCAGAATCAGCCAAAGTTCAGGAGTTATTTGCTGAATAACAGTGTGGGATATCCTACATTTGGAAGGGGAGGCACCACAGATGTCCTGTTATGTACATGAAACCTCTCTATACAACTTTTGGATCCTATATTATTACCAATTATTTGAAAAATAGAAAAAAAACAAATCAGACATTAGAAATACAATGATTCTATGATTATTTTATATACTTTTACTTACCAATATGAGCCCTGTCAGATATAATTAGTCTTTTTTCCCAGCCTTCTAATCCTTTAAAGAGATGAAATTTTACTTTTAATATCTGATTTTATGATACAGAATAACGACTAATAACTTTCAGAGAGAGAGACCACCACAAAATTATCTCAGTATGTTTTAGAAAAATCCAAGCAAGTTTATTAATGATGTGGCTCTTAAACATAGAAGACCTGAAAAATGCATACGTATCAAATGTTGGGACTATAGAACGCTACAACTTACAGAAATGTACACAATAAACATTACTTTTAATTATTAGGTCTATTTAGCAAGTGGTTTGGGGGTTTAAAAAGAAACATTTGGAAATGGCAACACTTATCTGACATTCCTGTCCACTAAAACAAGGATTTTTTTCATTCTGAACTAAACAGCATAATTTACATTTCAGACTATTGTAGTAAATGTACCATTTACATCAAAGGGTCAAACTCACTCACGCTTGCCACAATGTACCTCATCTGGAGCTAAGCAGACTGCACTGCAAAATTCCATAATATGACCAGGCTCTGACACACATAGTTGCAATCAGAAATCCATTTACCAAGCAACCACTACTGGTGTCCCTCTCATTTCCCTCACTCTGGCTTTCCCTCACTCTGGGCACAAGGAGTACAGGCCTTCTGTGAGTTCCCTGAGGAGGTTCTGCTCTCCTTGTTCTGACCAATAGTGCTGAGGTCCTCCAAATCCAAAGTTGTACCTGACTACTGTCATTAAAGGGATGACCAGACCTTCCAGGAGTCTGAAGTATTGCAGATGCCATGGCAGCCAGTGTCCCAGCCAGTTCCTGTCCCACATGCTTTGTGGGGAAAGTCCTCCTTCCTTCAAGCAACCTGCATTCCCCAGGGAAGCTGGCCAGGAAGCTACAGTTGCCACAGTGACTACAATGTCATGGGTTTGCTTGTCCAGGTTGGGATGCTAGAAAAGTGTTGCACTTACCTGTAACTGTTGTTCATTGAGCTGTCTTCTGTGTAGACACCCATTGGGACTGTGCAGGTGTCAGTCGATCAGAAAGTTTTCTAGCAGTTTCTATGCCTGAAAACAATGAGGAGGGAGTCCCTGCTGTTCTGAGAGCACAGAGGACTGTTTTCCCACCCAAATGGTCACATGCTCCGGGGAGGCACTCCCTCAGTTCTCTTGTGATGTCATGGCAAGCTACTGTACAAACTACCCCAACAGAAAGCTCATAGCAGGGCAGGAGGGAGGGAATGTGTGCCTGCACAGAAGACAACTTGATGAACAACAGTTACAGGTAAGAGCAACACTCTTTTTTATCATCAGTTTTCTGTGCAGTCCCACATTGGGAGAGTAGCAAGCTAACTCACCTTAGCAGTGTGGTGAAGCTCTCATTAGAAGAGACAATGTAGCATGGCTTTCCCCACTAACATGTCCCATGTCCAAAGAGTAGCAATTACCACACTGCATCCTTGCAAATGTCTTGCAATAGGACCCCAAAAGAAAGCAGCTGAAGCAGATTGTGTCCTTGTCAAATACACCCTCATGTTAAGGGGGCACATTCCTAACATGTTACTAACACAGCTTTACATTTGAAATAATCCACCTTGACAGAGCTCGCAGTGATGTTGCCCTCCCCTTTGAAGGGTCAGAGAAATGAATAAACAATTATTGAACCTTTCTAAATGGCTTTGTTCTATTTAAGTAGTACAACAATGCTCTTCTAACATCCACTGTATGTAAGATTCTTTCAACTGATGAAGCTGGGTTAGGAAAGAACACTGAGAGCACAACATCCTGACCCAAATGAAACCTGGAAACCATCTTAGGCAAGAATTTCACAGCTGGTCTTAATACTATCCTGTTCTCATGACATTTGGTAAACAGGTGCTCTGTCCCTAAGGCAGCCAGTTCCCTGACTCTTTTGGAAGAAGAATAATGGCTGCTAGAAAGACTACCTAAAGTGTATGAAGGGAAAAGAACAAAATACTAAAGACTCAAAGGGGATAACATTAATTGAGCCAACACCACTGACAAAGACCACTGAGGCACTATGGGTGTTTTCAGGGGGTATAAATTACAAAGACCCTTAAGAAACATCTGAGAAGTATGGTAGAGAAAAAGAAATTTACCACCTATAAGAACATGAAAGGCAGAGATTGCTGCCATGTGAACTTTGATTGAGGAAATTACTTACACTGTAGACTTTAATGATAAGAGGTAGTCTAGTCTAGGACCAAAGGCAAAGGGCAGGTAAGTGGCTGGAGACACATGAAGTGAAGCATTTCCACTTGTAACTACACGAGATTCTAGAGGAAAGTCTATGGGCACTTAACAGCACTACAAGTTCAGAGTATGCCAAGTGCTCAGATTGATCAACCAGGCTGCCAGATGGAGGCAACTGACATTGTGATGTACCATGTCCCCTGTGTGTAGAAGGTCCAGAGCTAAGGGAAGGTGGAAGAACCTGCCCTTGAACAATTATAGAAGCACTTAAAACCACACCTGCTGGGGTCAAAAAGGGGGTGGTGAGAATGCATATTGAACCCTCCATGCAAAGTTCAGAACATTCTCTATTAGAGGAAACCGGTGGAAAGCATAAAAGAGGGAGCCTACCCTTGGTGTTGGAAAGCATCGGCTATAGAGAGAGGGTTGATGCCTGCCCTGGAGCAAAACAAAAGAGATTTTGTTTTGATATTCATAGTGAATAGGTCCACCATAGGGTAGCCCCACTGAGCAAAGACTGTAGTCCAGGTTTGGTGCATTTGTAAGTGGAACCCCAACCCTACTGAGCACATCTGCCCTGGTATTGTTTGAACCGGTGACATGAATAGCCTGCAAGGACATGTCATTCCCTTCAGCATATTCCCAAATTACTGTGGCCTCTGCACAAAGAGAGAGTTATGTTGTGCCCCCTGGCTTGGTCAGATAAAACATGGTGGTAGCCAGGGCTCATTTCATAGCAGGAGCTCCTTTGCATATTAGGTTACACACCCTAATGTTGCTAATCCTCCAAGAGCTTACAAAGTTCTTCTTACAGGGGCTACTGTAAACTCTTGGAGGATTGGCTACATCAGGGGTATGTGGCCTAATATGCAAAGGAGCTCCTGCTACGAAATGAGCCCTGGTGGTAGCATTATCTATCTGCATTTGGACCACCTTGCCATGAAGAACCACTGTGAAGGACTTAAGGGTGTAACAAATAGGCGGTAGTTCTAACACATTCATATGTAAACATTTCTCATTCTGTAACCACATGTCCCTAACAGAAAGTCCCCACAATGAATCCCCCAGCCCTCCAGGAATACATCCATAGTGACTCTGACTTATGGGTACGCTGTACCAAAGGGGATACTGTGAAAAAGATTACTATCATGGTTCCACCAGGCAAGGAGCCAAACCACCCTACATGGTATAGAAAGCCTTTGGGATTGTGCTTGAAGGTAGGGTTTGAAAACTCTTATTAACTGATTCTGGGGAGGCCTCATCTTCAGCCAGACATATGGGACAGTGACAGCTGTGGAGGCCATAAGGCCTAACAATTGTTGAATGTTAACCACCCATTGGAAAAGTTACTGGTGAACTTTTTATGTGGAAGGCCCTGTCGCTAAGTAAGAATGTCTAACCCAAACTTGAGTTCAGAGAGGCCCCAATAAAATCTGTTGAGTAGGGGAAAGTTTAGATTTTTTCCAATTATTAACCTCAATTTTTGACAAATGGTAATGGTTAAGAATAACTGTTCTGGCAATTCTCCCTTGGAGGGGGCCACCAGAAGCCAGTCATTTAAGATAGGGGTACATTGAACAAACCTGTGCAAGGGGCAGTGGCAAGGCCAAAAGGGAGAACCATATATTTAGAAGTTATCCCCTGTAGTTAAACTGCAAATACTGTCTACAATCTGGATGGATGGATACATGAAAATAGGCATCCTGTAAATCCAAAACTGTAAGCCAGTCATTTCATTTAAGGAACTGTAGAACTGTTAACAAGCTAACTATTCGAAGCTTTTTACAGGGAAGGTCGGGCTATAAATTGAAATTGCAGACCACCATCCTTTCTGTCTACCGGCTTGGACATCATCTTCCCCAAATTAGAGGGAGAAATGTTGAGAAACAGAGCCTCCGTCTTCCTGATGTTTGCCGTATGAAACAGATAGGTTTAAGGACTCTATGTACATCTAATGTACGCCATGCCTTTTCACTCAGATGTTTGGGATTAGGGCAAAAGGAGGGCAAGTATATCTCTTGAGCTCTATGAAAGTGAGAGGCCACCTTTGGGATAAAGGTGGGATCCGTACGAAGTACCACTTTATCTCTGTGAAATATACACAGGTCTGGATGTGCTGAAAGTGCTTCTAACTCCGAGATATGTCTGGCTGACGTTACCGCTATCAAAAAATATCATTTTCAAGCACAACCATCTTAGAGAAATGTCACGAATGGGCTTGAAAGGAGGCTTGGTGAGAGCAGACAAAACTGAGTGCAGTTTCCACGTGGGAAACCTGTGTACAGTTGGCAGACACTTTAAAAGATGCTCCTCTCAGAAATCTACGTATATGTGGGTGCAACGTTAAGAAACTGCCTGTAACATGTGGAAGTACAGAAGCTAATGCTGTCACCTACTTACGTAAAGTTGCCAGTTTCAAGCCCAACCGAAGGCCGTCATTGAGGAAGTTGAGAATGGAACCAACTAATTTTCTCCTGCACCACCTATGAAAAGCTTTCCACATAGAGTTGAATATCCTAACAGCAGAGGCTTCCCTGGAGGCGAGGATCGTGTTTGTCACATCAGGAGAGTATCCCAGTTTCAGGTATGATGTCCGTTCAAGTTCCATGTGGTCAGCATTAAGCTTTCTGGTTCTGGGTGCCATACAGGGCCCTGAAGTAGCATGTCTGGATACACTAGCAGTTTAAGTGGTGGGGTTTCGGAGAATTGTTGGAGGGTTGAGAACCATGGACGGTGAGGCCATGACGCGGTGATCAGGAGCACAGTTCCCTTCAGATGTTTTATCAGTACCTGTGGTATTATCGGAATGGGAGGGAAGGCATAAAGTTGTCCCACTGGCTAAGGTGCGGTCAGTGCGTCCATTGCCTTTGCTCTGTCATGGTGGAATCTGGAATAAACTCTGGGAAGCTGCCTGTTCTGGTGAGATGCAAACAGGTCTACTATTGGAGTTTGGAAGTGCTCTGACATCCAACGAAAGCTCTTCCTGTTTAGCATCCACTTCCCTGGATGGATAGTCTGCTGCTGAGCCAAACCACCTGAGTATTGTCCAGACCCTTGATATGTTCAGCCCTGATGGAAGTCAGGTTCTTCTCCACACAGTGAAGAAGCAGCATCGCTTCCTTGTGCAACAAAGAGGACCTTAACCCCCCTTGGTGATTTATGTAAGTCTTGGCCAACACATTGTCTGTTCGTACTAGAACATGCCAGTCCCTCACCATGGTACCATAGTGGAGTAGGGCCGAACGAATTGCTCTGAATTCCAGGACATTGATTGGGAGATACAACTCTCTTTGAGACCACCAACCCTGAGTTGGTCTGTCATTCAAGATCGCTCCCCAGCCAATTAGCCTTGCATCTGTAAACATTTGGAGAACCTGACTGTGGTAAAACTTCTTTCCCTATCAGAGATTGGTCTCCTGAGTCCACTAGTGTAGGGTCACTTTCACCGTCATTGGTACAAGGAGGGAGGAGTCTCATCACTCCATGATCTGAGACTGGTATTGTAAGCCAGAGCAACATTCTTTTGGACTTTTCTAGTGATCTATGAGAGCAGTGAATGGACTATGCTGCCAGTTATGTGAGTTAAAATAGTGCAAGAGGTGACCAGTGGGAAAATGATAGCAGATGCTTTCAATGAAGATTTAAAGTGCCATTTTCTTAGGTTACCACCTCCACCGTGGAGGTTGTCACAAAGCACAAAGACACTCACACACACAAAGCCATGTGAAGCTCTTTGGCTAAAGACACATACCACTAACTCCATGAAAGTACGAACTCCATACATGTACACAGGCTTGAACCCCCTCCTGCAACTCCCCCACTCCATTTGGCACATCAAAGGACTTCACACAAGGATGCGAAAGCAGCAGGACATTTCCTGATGGACCGGTTCTGCCGCCTGGGACCCCTTTAATCTAGAAGACCATGCCAGATGCAGCTGATGTCAACATCCTGTCCTGACCATCAGGTAGATCTAAATATTGACCACTCCCATAGGACCTTCTTAGTAGCTAGGGACAGAGAACAGACCATCTATAGGTGTTCCTGGGAAGATCTCATATCTTGTCAACCTCCCGGGAACACCCCCCAATAAATACTGCTCCCCAAGAGTCGCAAGTCAGATTTTTCCTCCCCGCTCCTGTTTGCTCTTCCTCCCTTCCTCACGGATCCTTAGGTGCACCACTTGGATCCGCCACGTGGCCTCTGCTGGTTCAGAACCACGATCCTTGGTCCGAAGATACTTTCCCCACTTTTTCCAGACAGACTCTGCTAGATTCCTACATAGGTAAATATCACCCTCAATGGATACCATCAATTCTCCTGCTCATGCAAACGTCTCTGTAATTCTACCTAATTTCTTAGATCTGTGTAATTGTGTGTATGATAGTGTAATATTGCCTAAGCATCTGTTATCATTTTTATAGTAAACAATTTATCTTCATAACTCTTAACTTGAGTCTTGTGTCAGTTCCTGGGAAGTCTCGGTGAAGCGCAGCCTCTGTAGACACAGGTGGAGATCCGCAACGCCTGCTGCATATTGTTAAGAGCTAATATTCCCCCAAATATTAATAAATAAAAGGGCAGCCAGGCTAACAGTAAGGACGAAGGAAAATCTGCAGGGCTCTTGTGTGTAGTCGGCCCCACTGGATCATGTCCAGGTTGGAAATCAGCAGTCCCATCAGTTTGGCTAATGATAGTAGTGAGAAGAACTGGTTCTCGATGATCAACTTCACCATCTCCATGGTTTTCTTGATCTTCTCTAGAAGGAAGAGTGAGACGCTTCTGGTGTCAATGACCATCCCTAGATGCTCCAACCTCTGCGTTGGTAAAAGTGAGCTTTTGGCAAAGTTGATTATGAATCCATGAGACTGAAGGCATATTATTGTCTCCTGAAGGTCCTGTAAAGCCTTGTTCCTGGAGGAAGAACGGATAAGGAGATCATCCAATTAGGCATGAACATGAATGCCCTTCATTCTAAGGGTTGACTAGAACCTAGGTGAAGACTCTTGGTGCAGTAGCCAGGCCAAAGGGCATTGCCCTGAACTGCATATGAAGGTTGTTGATGCAGAATTGTAAATACTTTCTCTGTGTTGCTAAAACTGAGACATGAAGATACGCCTCTGTCAGGTCCAATAAGGTTAGGAATTCTCCTGGTGATTGACCTGAGTGTTTTCATGCGGAAATGGCTCAGGATGGCCCTCCAAACGCTGTTTTTCTTTGTGAAAAATAATGAATAGACCCCCTGATCTTTCTGATAGTCTGGAATTGGTTCTACAGCCAGAATATCCTGAAGGTGATGTATCGCTGCCAATGTGATGGATCTTCTTTTGAGGTTTCTGCGAAGTGGAGAAATTAGTAATCGTCCTGGGGAATCTGACGAAACTCTATAAAATAGCCATTGGAAACTACTTCTAAAGTCCAAGCATCCGCTTGGGACGCCATCCATGTTGCTTTGAAATGCAAGAGATGTCCCCCTCACTGGCATGCTTCTTGAGTCATGCCTTGGGGTTTTTGTTGTCGTCGGTGGCTTGTTTATCTCGACTGAAGGTCTGTCTTCCGAAGTGGGATCTGGGGAATGCTCTTCTATACGTCTGTCTTGAAGAATTCCAGGCACTTCTTTTCTGCTTCTGCTTAGGCCGGAATGATGGGTTGGAAGAATGAAAGGAGTGACTAGCAGGCGTTCTTCTGTCTAGATGTCGCAGATTTCTGGGCATGGCCTTCTTTTTATTTCTGGTCTCCATGAGGATCCTCTCCAGCTGATCTCCGAACAACTTCTCCCCCTGAAATGGGTATGCCATCAGGAAGAATTTGGATTGTAGATCCACTTGCCACGCACGGAGCCATTTCCCTCTTCTGGTGACTACTGCCGAAGACATTCCCCTGGACACAAAGGTGAGAGAATCCAATGTTGTGTCTGTTGCAAAAGCGGATGCTTTCATTATGAGAGCCACACCTTCTAAGAGCCTTCTGCTATTTTTCGGAAGTAGTTGACTGAGTTTCCTGGACCATACCAGGATGGCTCTGGTGACGACTGCCACGGTGGCTGAGGACTTAATGATCATAGCCGTGGCTTTGTGTGATCTGAGATCCATCTCTATTTTCTTGTCCAGGTTGTCCCTCACCAAACCGTATCCATATTCAGATAGAAGGCCAAACTATTGGAGTGCCATTATTTGAGTGTCTACTAGAGGTACCTGCAGCATTTCGTTAGCAAAAGAAGGTAAGTTATATAACTTTCTAACAAAGCTGGGAGCCTGCCTGTTCGTGGTAGGTCTGGCCCATTCAGCTTTCAGCTGCCTTTCAAAGAATTCTGGGAAGGGGAACACGTTCTCAGTATTTGTGTATCTGGGGAATAGCTCCTCTGTACCTTTGGATCTATTTGGGGGATTTATACCTGGGGTGGGCATATCCTCCTCTAATGGAGATTTATGTAACTCCGGGGCAGATAAGGATTTGGAAAGTAAGTATTGGAAATCCTCTGCTTTAAAGAGCCTTGCCGACTGTTATGGCACGCTGATGTCCTCTACTTCCTCATCAGAGAGGAAATCTCCTTCTTCTCTATGGGATACCACAGTGTCTGGAGAATGTTCTCTCTCAGAGTCAGACTGACTGTCCCTCGGTGTCTGTTTCCTGGCAGTTTTAGTGGGCCAGCCTCCCCCTGTCTCCCTATGCCTATGGCCGTCTACAGTTTGAGGGAGCGTTGAATTCATGCAGGGAGTAAAGGATCCTACATCCCCCAGGTGGCAGAGGTTTATAAATTCATCTCTCATTGTACATCTCATTGAGTCCATAACGTCAGGGGGCAAAGGGATTCCACCTGCGCCAGGTACAGCGCCAGGTACATTACCACACTGAGAACGTCTGGAATCAGCAGTTGAGAGTTCTGGAATGGTGGTTTCCTGGATCTCCCGTCGGGAGACTGGCAACTGGGAGCTGGGATGTTAACCATTCGGTCTGGTAGATCATGGGAGCATTACCCGACCCAACCACTGAAACCACCGATCTAAAATGGCCAACGCTCGCTGCTTGTTCGCCCAAACAGGATTCTTCACCGTGTTCCTCAAGCGCAGCAATGCTTTGGGCTCTTCTCCCCGCTCAATTTGGGGTCATTGCCGGCAGCTGGGGCAAGCCTAAAGGTCATGCTAGCTCCAGGTAGGTCCTTAGCCAGCTCCATGATGACAAGATCAGGCTCCATCTTTGACAGGAAGCCGTCCATTGATCTTCTTGGCATAATGCCAAATTCAGAGAGTTAAAGAGAAAGATAGAAAAAAATAAATTCTGTGGCTTTTACCAATGCTGCTGAGATTCCACTGAGGTAAAAGAAGTTAGTAGGAAGGAAGAAAGAGCACAGGAAATAAAGAAGAGAAGAAAAAAAATCTATCCTAACTGACTAATGGTTGGAAGCAGAGCCTACAAACAACCTCTTCCTGTGGAGGCAGAAAAAGAACTGGGAAGGGGGCGTTCCCACTCCACAGGAGGAGGAAGAAATTTAGTTCCTGCCTCTCCTTGATTGGATAGTGAGAAATACCCAAGATGTCCTCCACCTCAGAGGGAGAACATGATGGTTTTGAAGTGGATCCAGCAGTCTCACAGGGAGAACATCAATGGGATCTCCAGTCTCAGTTCCAAGGTCGAATTCAAAAAGTAAGGGAGCTATCAAGTGGGAGTGAATTGACAGGGTCCGGGGTGGAGGGAGCTCCTCTGGATCCAGATGAGGAACTGGTTCTGAAAGTCTCTCGGGCTCTGCTGTAACTGATTGCTGTCTTTCTTTATGACAAGTCTTGTGTTTTGGCTTTTGGAGTGGTGGTTCTGAGGAAAATCTCAAAGGTTGCAGATTGGGAGACCTTGAACATCTTCTGATTGGATCAGATGCCAGAATTGACAGAACTGAGATAGCTGAAGATGGCCATGATGAATGGCCCACTTGAAGAACTGACCTTAGAACTGAAGTTGGACTTTGTTATTCTAAGGCAGATTTCTTTGCTGCCAGGCCTTTGGAACTAGACAGAGCCCTCTCCTGAAGGGCAGCCTTCAAATGGGACGCGTGATCATTCTGGGTCTTGGGTGTAAACTGCATTTAGTTGACAGTCCATGACATTTTGCCCCTCGTCCAGGCAAATCAGGCAAAGGGAATGTTAGTCAGAACTAGTCATTTTGGTCACACACTACAAGCATTTTTTAAACAAGGATTTTTGAGACATATTCACCAAGTCTCAGCAAGGAATCTTAAAGTAAGTGAAGAAGCAAGAAGATTATAGATGCTAGAAAAATGATCCTTCCGACATGGCGACAAAGAACGAACTGAGGGAATGAGGGACTGCCTCCCCAGATCACATGACTGTTCAGGCAGGAAAACAGTCCTCAATGTGTACGAGACAGGAGGGGCTCCCTCCTGATTGTTTTCAGGCTTAGAAACTGCTAGAAAACTTTCCAATCAGTTGGCTGGCACCTGTGCAGTCCCACTGTAGGACTGCACAGAAGACTAATGATGAACTGCAGGCTAAATGGCATGTCTTTGAACTGCATACTGTGCAATCTGGATTTAGGTATATAGTGAATATAAGAAACAAATATTACGTTATGAAGAAAAGGAAAGCCTATGTGAATTAAATTTGCATTTTTGCCAGTGTATTAATTGGATACTAAAATACAATTGAATAGGAACAGTACACTAGCAACGACAGTGAGTTTTGCTATATACTAAAGCACGAGGATTTCTGACATCTCCCTGCAATAGTACCTTAGAAAGTGGTTCTCACCTTTTCCTTTTTTAACATTTTTCTCAGCTTCTTCAAACAACCCTGGCAAGTGAATCACCACACCATTTCCTAAAGAAAGTCATGAAAAGAATTGTTCAATGAGTAATGCAGAACACTCCAAAAGTCTCTCTCAACAGCAAAAGTTTCTGCTTGTCGAAAAGGAAACCACATCAATAGGAGGCCTTACATTGCTCACAATTTCTTTAAATTAGTTTTTGAATTCCAATGTTTTTTATACAGACAACTAATATGAACTGGCCTGTGCTTATGCCTCAAAACAAAAGCTGTATTAGAGTCCAAAGTACTCATACATGTACATATATATTACAATAATTTAAACAAGTTACCTAATATTACAATAATCTCTAGCATAATAGCCAGAATCTGAGTCCATTCGTCCTTATATCTTGTAGAGTGGGTGCTTTCAGATGCTAAAATCAACAGGCGAATGACAATAGCAGACGTGATTGAATTAGGTGTGATATGCAGAGGTGTAGTAGGTGTGGAGAAATCAGCATCAAGACAGGAAACCTAGATCTTGATTCAGTTCAGTAGGATACATTGTCTTGAGCTTCATTATTGGTTGCAATTCAGCAGTTTCTCTTTCCCTTTGAAATGATTCCACTCTTCAAGATATAAGGAACATTTTAATCTTCCAGGACATTCACTTGCAGACCTAAGAGTAGCAGTTCTCTTATAAAGGAATTTCAAAGGGAGATTAGAAAGAGAGACTGCTGAATTGCAACTGATAATGAAACTCAAGACAATGCATCCTCCTGGACTGAACTGAGACTTGGTTTCCTGACTTATTACCAATGCTGATTTCTCCATGTCTACTACCCCTCTGCATATTACACTTAATCTAATCATGCCTGATATTGTCATTCAGCATCTGAAATCACTCTACTCTCTAAGATATAAGGATGGATGGACTCATATTCTAGCTGAATCTGAAGAAGTGAGCAGTGACTCACAAGAGCTCATACTCTGCCACAAATTTTGTTAGTCTTTAAGGTGCTACTGGACTCTTGCTCTTTTTACTGCTGCTTCAGACAGACTAATACAGCTATCAGTCTTGATCCATTCCAACAGTTTATTATTATTTATTGGCCATTAATTTATAACATCTATAAGAGTATGTTTCTCTTTTGTCACTGAGTGTCCTGGTTCTCTGATACTTATTTGATTTCTCTGTTTTTAAGTTAATCTACTGCCAGTATCACTTCAATATAATCCAGGCCTCTTTCTGAACTACCTCAAGGTCAACATTAGCTTGGTGCCACCGTGAATTTATTCTTTGTAAAGCATATGTAGATATTTACATGAATAGGCCATTCTTTGGTGGAGGCCTACAAAAGCGCTTTTGAATACATCACCAGCCATTGTCTAGCAATCGTTCCTTAAGGTTTCTGGCTAAATCCATGGCAGTAGGTTCAACAAGTCTTCATTTTTTAATTAATTCATTCATTTATTCAATTTATGCCCTGCCTTATCCCACACTTGGGCTCAGGGCAGCTTACAACACATAACAACACTATAAAATAGTAAAAGCAATAAAACAATCAGTGGCACAATAAACAACAAACAATATCATCAAACCCCATGCCTCATATCAGGTGAATATAGGTGCTCCAGTGCCCAATAATATTATCTGTCAGCAGGCACGGGGAAAGGGGTCATAATGGTTGAATGTCCGCTGCCTCAATCAAAAGCCTGGCAGAACAGTTCCGTTTTACAGGCCCTGTGAAACTGTAATAGGTCCTGCAAGGCCCCGATCTCCAGTGGAAGCATGTTTCACCAGGATGGGGCAAGGGCCGAAAAAGCTTTTGCCTGTTTGAGACTAAATGGACGTCCCTCAGGCCAGGAATCACCAGGAGATGCTGATCAGAAGAGCGTAAAGCTCTCCAGGGCTTATATAGGGAGAGGCGGTCCCGTAGGTATGATGGTCCCAGGCCACATAGAGCTTTAAAGGTCAAAACCATAACCTTGAAATGGATCCGGTATTCGATAGGCAGCCAGTGCAGTTGGCGCAACACCAGCCGAATACATGCCCATAGAGGCGCTGCTGTCAGCAGGCATGCTGCTGCGTTCTGCACCAGCTGCAATTTCCAGATCAGGCCCAAGGGTAGCCCTGTGTACAGCGAGTTACAGTAATCCAGCCTGGAAGTGACCACTGAATGGATCACTGCAGCTAAGTCCCAAGGAGTGAGGTAGGGAACCAACTCCCTGAGTAGCCGAAGATGGTAAAAGGCCAGTCTGGCAGCCAAAGTGACCTGGGCCTCCATGGTAAGTGAGGGACTTAGGGTTGGATTTTATGACACATGAGTCTTTGTTCTTATGAAGGCAGATCTTCACTGCCTTCTCCCAGCAGTGACTTTTGAAAAAACAATGCTGGAGGGTCTTTGAGGACAGATACAAAGCCTGGAAGGTGGGAGATGCCTGTAGAAAGAAGGGGAAGTCCAACAAAATTGCTCCCTTCTATTAGTAAAGGAAGTTGGCAGAGAAAACTGCCTACTGGGGGAGGAATGTCAGATTTAAAATAATATACAAATATAATCACTTAAAATATGATAAAATACTATATACACAAAAATATAAAACCATATGTTTATTAAAAATATGTGCTAGTTCTGATGACTTCTAAGCTTGCTGGATACTAGGGGTATGCAAAAAAAAATTAACTGATATTTTTCAGTTTAACTGGGCTGCAGGAGAAGTGAGCCTTAGGAGCTTTAAAGGGACTGCAGTAGAAGCCCAACAAACAGATGAGAGGTGGGAGCAATCAACTCCAGCCCTGTAACCCCCAAATATATGAAGAATTTTTCTGGATTTTTTTTTGGGGGGGTGGGTCCAGAGAAAACCCAGATACACTTGGGATGCCGAAACCTATCTGAAAAACAATGGTAGGGTATTTTTTGGGTAAATTTTCGGCACACCCCTACTGGATACATGGGCATCTTGTTTCATAAGAAAAACCAAACACAAAGATCTGAACAGAAGGTGAATTCTCAGATCTTATTACATAGTTTGAGACTACACTTGATTTTTGTTTCATATTTAGACCTTATGGAAATGAGATGTCCATATATGGCTATCCAGTAGTCCTAAGGATGAAACAATATTCATTGTAGGTGTACAAATAAGTATTTTTTCGACTCAAGGCCAAGGAGCCCTAAAATGTAGATGTACAATGAATTTTGAAAAATAGCACTCACCAATAAATGCGGTGACTTTGGGATTGATGATGCCACTTGGTAAAAGATGAAAGTCATATTCCACGGAATCCACAACAACAGTATGTCCAGCATTGTTGCCTCCCTATAAATTAAAGAAGATTTTGCTTTATAAGTTCCTGAAAATAGGTATGAAAAACTCATATTAGCTACCTTGTTCCTTTCAGACACATAGTTTCCAACTATTCCTTTATGGTTAGTAAGTATAGATTTCTTCAAAACCAATTTAAGAGCTCTTAACTTAGGAGTATAAATAGCAAATTGCAAAATAATGCTCTTGACTTCACCATCACTCATTTGACCAATTGTTTATTTGACTTGTCTTTCCATTCTCATATACATCCAAAGCTTTTTAAACTCGAAGTCTAAAATGAAAACTATTTCTTGAATGGAAACAACGATGTCAGAATATGCATGGCTGCCATCAGATGCCTACTGCGGAGCTTTATTTAAAAGGGTATGACATTATTTGTTTGGCTGATGTAAAGATCATGAAAAGACGATGATGCAGACCCTAAAATGTATATGACTTGCTGACTTAATGGCTTCTAGAGCTCTAGGCAAAATCAAATGTGTTTTAAATATATTTCACATAATTTGAGGACTAATTCTTGTGGCTACCACATGGTTTTTGGATCACACATGTGCTGGGAGTCCTGTTGTTGGCCAGCAAGGCACTTTTAGTGCTCTTATGGATTTTAAGGTTCATAAGCTTGAACTTGGTTGCTAGTACTGGAAGGGCCATGTGCATTCTCCCTTGTAGGAGAAAGCTCCAGTCCATGCCAGGAGGCTGGCACCCTCGACAGTTCACAAAGACAGAGACAAAGACTCCTTCTGCCATAAGGTTTCTTTCTGTCACACCACGCTGGTCAACCCCTGCCCCTTCCAATTTACCTAAACGAATTATGCTAACGTAGTTGCTTAGCAACTGGTGGTCGGGCCATCACCCAGTCAGCTAACGCCATTAACTAACAATAGAAGTGGCCCAGGTGAGTCATCGGACCTCGCCCAAGGTGTGTTCCTGGTGAGATCATAGTTTCTGCAATATTGTCCACTCCCCGGCCCTCCTCCTTTTTGTTTACCTTTAACCTATGGTAGGGTCAGAAAGGGACGGACCACCTAGTAGGTGTGTTAGTGGGATGTGGTTAGCGCTGCCCACCCCAAGACCACCTAATAAAAGACCTTGCACAGAGGCAATCGGTCTCTTGAGCCATCATCCCCTATCTGCTTTACTACCCCTTATGCCCAGCTTGCTATACCAATACCCTTGCCTCCATCTTTAAATCTCTGTATCCTGGAACAGAGAGAACCACGTAGTCTCACAGGTTCGAGCCTCGTGTCCCATATTTTTCTATATTTTCCTTCCCCATCCAATTCTTCCTTTGGTCAGACAACTCCTCTTCAGGAAGGTAACGTATTGCTTCCCCCCCCCCCCCCCCCAATCGAAATCCTGCTCATGCAAACGTGCTATTTTCTGTCTTTGTTTCTTAGGCCTGTGTGAGTGTGTATGTGATTACGATTTCGTGTGCTTGAAATACATATTTTCAGTAAATCCCATTCAAACTGAATAACAGCCTTACTGCCTATTTACTGGGAACTCCCGGAAGGGGTGGGACCTTGGTATAGTTGGCAAGAACCCGTGTATTTCGCCAATTGCTAAGTGTAAATTAAAGCAATTCGGCTAACACTGTGCTTCCCCAGGTACATGGGTTCCCAATTCAGAAAAGAGGTTTCAGTCTACACCTACCCTGTGCTATTATTCTGACCTGAAGCAACACTGGGGACTTAATAGTTGCTCTACTGGGAAACTTACATTTAATGATGAATACATGTTCATTTCCCAATGGAAAAAATGGCAGCTCCCCAGGGTCATTTCAGGTCAGTAAAATGGCATGTAGAGGGACTGAAGTCCATTCTCCATGTGTGCTATAGTCCTCCTGACCCAAATAGGTCCTGCATGCACAGAACTCCCAATGCACTACCACTGCCTCTACAGAATAAAGTATCAGTTGTATGGGGTATGTATACATATGTGGATGGTAGGTCTCTAGTTTCTCTAGTGAAACCATACCTCCTCATCATTCTCAAAGAATTCTTATTTGTATTAGCTTAAAATACCATTTCATAAATATTAACATTTCATAAACAATATTCAAACACTTCCCATATTACAGCCAGTAGTAAATCACTAGTACAACTATAAGAAACCGAAACTGACTGTTTATAAAGGATAAATTTGATTAACAGCACAATCAAAGATTCTTTTTTAATTAAGCCAATTCAATTGTGCTCTGCAACAAGCAAAAATAAGTATCAATGACTATGGTAGTTGAACTGTGAATAAAAAAGACACATCCACCCAGTCCCACTTATATGAACATATTTGGCATATTTTGCAAGACAAGCTTTACCTCGTACTAGTCCTTGGTGCCAGTGTTTATTAGAGATACAGCATGCAATTTCTGGCATTACTTAAAGCCACCAGAGACTCTGAAAACCTTGATGCTGTGTAATGCTGGGTCAGTAAGAAATAAGACCACAATTCTCCAGGAGACTATCCTGGAGGGAAGCTTTGACCAGGCATATTTGACCAAGTTCTGGGGGGAGGGGGGGGAGGTAAGGATGAGGTAGTTCCTCTCACCCAGCTTACTCCCCCAGGATATTTGATCTTCCATTAAAATTGAACTGAGGGACACCGGGGGGGGGGGAAGGGGGCAGAGTAGTGATCTTCATCCTAGACTGTTTTCCCTTCTGGAGGATCCCTGCACCAAACATCACTGGCCTTGAATGTGTTGGCCTGACTTGGGATGTCAGGGAGAGGATGAGAGTGCTCCTGGTGTACTGTTTGCCCAGCTCACCAGTAGACTCCCTTCTGAGGCTATCAGAGGAAATAGCTGAGTGGGCAATGCATTTCCCTAGACTGTTGGTCTTGGGGAACACGTCCATGCAGAAACGTCCTTACAGTGAAGCCTCAGACTTTATGGCTGCCATGGCAACTTTGGGACCCACACATGAAGCAGGCCACACACTAGATTTGATCTTTTGTGCAGGGTTTGAATAGCGCAGTTGTTTTTGAACTGGTGCCATGGTCAGCCCACTTCCTCGTAAGGGTTGGTTTGAGTATGCTCATTCTCCCCCTGCTGGAGCAATGAACATATTTATGCTCGCCTGTGGAGGCTAATGGATCCTAATGGTTTCCTAATGAGAGTCTAAGAGACTTTAAGAGGCTGCTCAGATGGCTAGAGCAGAGTTGGCAAACACGGGATGAAGCTGCGAGAACACAGTATAAAGCCCAACTGAAGGCCTATGAGGTGGTAGTGAAAGCAGTAAAGAGAGATTATTTCACCGACTCCATTGCATCTGCCAACAAGATGATTCAGATTGGTTTGACAACTGACCATCCCTAAACCTTTTGGAACTTACTCCCTTTGGTAGGGAATAGGCCAAGATAGTGCTGAAAAAGAGAACAAGAAGGGGGGACCCACGATACTCACGATACTGTACAATACCAATATTGTGATTTGGGAATATCGGTGTATACTGATATTTTTTGGGTTTGGTACACCCAAACCCAAAAAATATCGATTCTTTTGTGTACACCCTTAGTTGCCACTCACCTAATCAGAAGCCAGGGGCACCCAAAACAAAGCCTCCAAAGATGACGGGGTGAGTTCATAAGGGAGGAGATGGTCCTTCCTTATGACTCTACTTCCCTTTGCATTTATTTGTTGTTAATTTATATTCTACCTTTTTATACCTTAAAGCTTGATATGATTGTTCTCTCTTTCTGGCAGCTGCCCCCCCCCCAGCATTTTTAACATTCAAATTTGCATTCTCTTTGACCCAGCTGCCTCTCACCCCCACTCGCTAACCTCCTCCTTCAATCTCCCCCTTAAGAATGACTCCCCTGTGGGCAATCCCCTGATTGTGCCTACACCATTAACTGCTCTCTTTGATCTTTCTAATATGGAATTACCTCTGGTTTATGAGAAACGTATCTCCTCTAGTACTACACATATCCCACCTTTCCAACACTGATTCTTCCTCCTTTCATGACATGAGTGATTTAATTGCTTTACTGGAGACACTGTCCCTTCTTTGATCTACTTGTTAGTCACTGAAGTTTCTGCCTTCAACTCTCCTCTTCTCAACACTCAAGTCCTTTGGCCCAATCTCCATTTAGATGTTTGTCCTTCCCATCTCCAGTTCTGGACCCTCTCCTCTGCATTTATATTTCTATTCATCTTGGAGAAGAACAAATTAGTTAACTGATTTTTATTATAAATTCACCCTGCCTTCCTCATCAGCCAGCAACACTTATACATCATTCTGATCCATATCAACTCTAGATATCCTCAGCACTTAAGGTGTACTGCTTATTCATACTGTCTCAATTTTCTATCTTCACATCTCTCATTTAACCACCTGCAAAAGGAGTTCCATCTGTACTCTACTGACATTATCTCTTGAAAATCACTGTTAGTCTCTAGCCTGTAGCCAATAACCTATCTGCCTTTAATTAAACATACTCCCTAGGTTGCCTTGTTTTGTGTCCTAGGCTTCTGCAACTCTTTTCACTCCCTCCCTCTTTAATTGCTTATTCACAGTTTTCACAAGAGAAGGTTCTCAACCCTCTGATAATCAGATGAAGTAAATAAAATAATCTCTCCTGACTGTCCCAGACTGACCTCGCATAGTGCCATGGCTTATGTCACCTCCTACACACTCATAGCAGTCAGCTCTACTCCAGAATTCAAGTTCCCCAATCCAATCCTGTATTTTCAATTGCCTGTCTAGATGCTTCATCACTGTCTGAAGCTCAATGTCACAGATCAACATTTATTTTTCCTTCCCAGCTTCCCTCTCCTTATATATTCTTGGTCCACTGATAATGCTGCTTATTCACCCTGCTGATCAGATACAAAACCTTGGTTTCTAATCTTTAACTCCTACATCTTCTTTGCACTCCATGTTTAATCCATTGCCAAGTGATGTAGCTTCTGCCTGTATAAGACTGCAAAGACCTACTGTTCCTCTACTCTCTAAATTAAAAAGTTCAGTTCTCTCCAGTTTTAACTATTGTATCTTTCTCCTTTATGGATGCTTACTGTTATACTTCATCTTTCTCATCTCTGTTCAGAACTCTACTGCCAAATAATTAATTTCCCTTGTTATTCAGACTGCATGATGCCCCTTTAATCACAATATTCTCTTGTTATTCAAACGGCATGATGCCCCTTTAATCACTATATTCTCTGATCAGGCAAAAAAAAACAATTGAAACTCCCACTCTTTCCCAAGCACTTGAATAAAATCAAATTATGTATTATATCAAAGACTGCACATAAATCAAGGAGGATCAATAATGAGGCGCTACCTCTGTCCATTTGCAAACTCTGATAATCAACAAGAACAATTAATGCAATTTCCATCCCAAAACCTAGCTTGAAGCCAGAATGAAATGGGTCATGGGCATTATCCACCTGCTCAAGTAATTTAGAATTTCTGCTCATTGATCCACAAACATTTTGTACTGCCTAGACCAAGGGAGACAATTAATGGATTTTTGTTTGCTTCTCTTTGAACACATGCTAAAACACAAAGCAAAACACTTTTTAAATGCTACATTGTGTTGTTCTGCACACAGATGAACACACATCTAATAAAGATCTGTGTAAAACTCAAGACTCCTCTGATGTGTGTGTGCTTTTGTTAATCAATTAGCAGAAAGTCAAACACATTAAAGATCAATTTAACTACACTGTCATAGTACACTACACTACATTATTTCCCTGTAGAATGCATATGCAATACATACATACACCAATAATACAGCTTTTTATGCTTGGAAAAAATGTTTGCTTTCAAGTGTAATTAATTTTAAATGCTCAGAAAAGTTCCATTAAGATATATTTGTTCATCTATTAACTTTTTTATTTTGCCCTTCCTCCAAAAAGGTCAGAGCTTCCCTTCTCCATTTTATCTTTAACAAGCCTGCATGGTATGAGATAATTCATAGGCTCAAGATCTCCCAGTGAACTTCATAGCTGAGTGGGGATGTGAAACCAGGTATCTACAGTCCTAGTTCAACAATCTAACCACTACACTACATTGGGTTTTATCAAGAACCAAACTACTGTATAAGAAATCCACTGGAGAGCTGCTAATATTGGGGCTCCCAACTTTGTGGTACCTGTGGGCACTTTAGGAGCTTCCAGAACAGTTGGTGGGCAAAAAAAAAAAGGTTGCTAAAGGGGCATGGGAGGCCATTCCCAAAATGGCCATGGAGGATGGGAGATTTCACAAAATGTTAGGAGGTTCCAAAGTAAGCATCCTCCTATGATGGAGGCAGATGTTTTCAAACGGATGCTCCCTGCAGACACAAAGGTGATACCTCTTGAGCTCTTCTGAAATACCTCCTTCTACAATGCAGGAATGTCAAGACTGACTCTTCACTTTGCTGCTTCAGGGAAGTTAGTTGGTGCCACGAAATACAATGGATACCATCATGACACTGGTCCTACAGAAATGTAAGACCATAGTGAGTTAACAAAATCAATGGGCTGACTAAGTTCATGTACAATAACACTTTTTAAACCACCTAACTTAGGTCCTTCAAGGCCGCAAATAGTCAAAATACTAAAACAATTTTCAAAATATGTTTGTATAGAACAATTAAAAACCACTAGAACACATAAACAAGAAGGTTCAGTGAGGGATTGCCAAATGAAACAGAAAATCTCTCACCCACTGGAAGAAGACAATGATAGACAAGAACAGAAATCTTCCTTGATAGGAAATTCCATAAATTTGGTGCCACGAGCAAGGTGACCCTTCTTCAGGTTACCACTCATCTATCCTCAGATGGCGGGGGCACTCAAAGATGACCTTAGTGGTCAGGTGGGCTCATATGGAAGTAGGCAGGGTATTCTGTCTCCAAGCCATTTGGGGCTTTAAAATGCCAATACAAAGTACCTTGAATTGGGCTCAGATTGCTTTGTAAATAAATGTATTGTTGCATAACCTTTTGTGGGCTTGAGACACTTCATGAGATGTAATAAGTGACTTCTCAGTCAGCAACACAGAGAGGAATAATGGGTTATGGCTTGGTTTTTCACACTTCTGTGCTTACAGATAAGCCATGTTCATTTGAAACACCTGTCACTGGTGATAACAGACTCTTTAATTAGCAAGGTAATGGAACTCTTAAGAATAGAACACTGAGAAAGGATACCCAATAAGCTGGAATGGCACCTCAGCCACATAGTGCACAGAGCAGGATCCTTGTGAAACTCTAGCAACCACACATAAGAAACCCAGTCTTACTTTGAATACTGTGACTTTTAATAAAATTTAGTCTTTATTTGATTTGCAAGAATTATTAACTTCAAGTAGTATGAAATGTTTACAGAGCACTCTTTTGCAAAGTTTAAGCTTTTAAATTATTTTCAAAACTTCTTCAGTCTGTCTGTGTTTGGTGTGTTATCAATGCAGCCATAAGGACTAAATGATAAGAGAACTCTTCAAAATTTATCATGCAGCTCCACTGCCTTATATTTCTCTCCAACTTGTAAGAGAGGTCATAATGCTTTTTCCAGTTTCATAATATTAAACTGCCATTGTATATTTTTTGTTTTAATGTCCTTGAGACTGATAACATTTCAAAGAGACTTGTAGTATAATTTGTTTCAGATCTCAGAAGCTAAGCAGGGTTGACTGTGGTTAGTAATTGGATGAGAAACTGCCAAGGAATTTCAGGGCCACTATGCAGAGGAAGGCAATGGCAAACCACCTCTGTTAGTCTCTTGCCTTGAGACCCCCACGGAGTCACCATAAGTTAGCTGTGACTTGATGGCACTTTACACACACACGCAACCTCTGCAGTTGAGAAATTAATCTTGGGCTTATAAAAAAAGCTGGGAGAAAATATTGAGCCTACCTGAGGATACACCTTTAATTAGAAAAACTACTGGTAGTGAAATAGAACACACTTTTTCTAATAGTTCATCACGTACAATGAAAATACGCAGTAGTTTCTAAATTACTGTGGTGGGGGATGAAAAACTGAGTTGACCTGATTCCTTTCAGGAATGCTTGACATATCAGTGGATAAACTCTTTCATATGCACTCAGTATAAAGGTAACAGGAAATATGTAACTGAGTTTATGACTCCTCAGCATGAACAGGAAAAAGAGAATTAAAATGCTTTCCAAGAATACCTAAGTGATCCCATTCAATTATATGGAAAATGTTCAATACAGCCTTTACCAAAGTGAGGAATTTTATTCCATTATGATGCATCAACTACTGTAAGCCACTTGAGTCCAAGGGAAAAGCAGGGTTACAGTTTTCTAAATAAAAGATGCATACTATCATATTTTACATATTTATTATGTATAAGCTCACTTTTCCACCCAAATGAATTCCCAAGGAAGATAAGAACATAAAATACAACAAAAATCATGCCACTACATCAAAAGATAGTCTGCATCATAAGCCAAATATGAGAAGCAAACAGTTCAGAATCTAGAAAGGGCTTATAAACGAGACATACGCTCACAGAAGATGGGCTTCAGCAGCCAATGACATGCCAGCAAAGATGGGGACATGCAAACCTCCCTTTGGAGGGCATTCTAGAGTAATTGTACTGAAAGGAAGAAGGTGCTCTCTCTCATGGCCACCCGATACTTAAAGTAGCAGGAACAGTTAGGGAATTACCTCAGAAAGTGACCTCAAAGATCTGTATCAGAGAAAGTGATCCTTGAAGTACTGTGGCCCCAGAGAATTTAGGACTTTTAAGATCACGACCAGCATTTTCAATTGGGTCTGGAAGCTAACAAGCAGCCAGTGTAAATGAAACATAACTGAAAGCCAGAATTTGAATCCCCACTCTGTCATGGAAGCTCACCTGGTGACCTTGGGCTAGTCACACACTTTCAGCCTTACCTAACGCACAGGGTTACTGTGAGGATAAAACAGGAGAAAGTCATGCTGGGTCCCCATTGGGGAGAAGGGCAGGATATAAATAAAGTAAAATAAACTAAATAAATACATAGGAGCAACACGTTTCCAGAGACTCCTATCAGCAGTCAAACCACTGTGCTCTGTGTTTCCAAGCATCCTTGTAAAAACTGGAGGGAAAGATTGCTCCATAAAGCACAAGTTACAGTGACCCAGTCTGAATGTCATTAGGAATAACCATGACCATATACTTTTAGTTCAGGGAGGCACACAGTTGATGAAATCAGTCAAAATGCGTTAAAGACACTCCTAGTTGATGATTCTTGATCCTAGCTACCACCTGGCCATCCAGGAGCAGCTATGGATATATCCAGCCATCTGAGTAGTAAGCATTCTGGAGAAGTGCAAGGGTCCACAGGTTTTTAGATACTGTTCTCTACAGGGATCCAAAGATTATGCTGACCACAGGTTCTAGCTACAGGTACTCAAGAAGGAATGTTTCAAATAAAATTTTGAACTAACATCACACATCAAGCAAAACATTGTGAAGTTGTAAGCAGAAAATGTCCATGTGATTATTTTTGCCTTTAAAAAACCTTGTTTTATTTGTTTTGGTTTCTTTTCAGTCTGGCTGTTATAAAAATGATTTTTATATTGTGTTGACATTCACATTTTAAATGCCTGAGCAAGCCACAGGCACAAAAATGAACCATATCGCCAGTTCCACTTGTGTAGTGCGTTGTGGAAAATGTAACAGGAAAAACTTACCTAACTTCCATAGTGTCATATAAACAGAACTGGAAATTTGACTCATTTTATTAAGTTTCAGGGTATCTGGCTAGCTTTCCCTGCTCTTAAAGTCATCACCTATTTTTTCAGCTGTTTAGTTAGATTTCAAGTTCACTTCTTTAGCATAGTCAGTACCAACCCCCCAGCTTTGCTTAGTTCACTTGCCTAAAACGTTTTAAATACATGAATAATACATAAAAGCAACATTTAAGGTAGCAAGTACCTTCTCTTTCAGAAATTAGAGACTGCCTGTCCTGGGGATTTCTGTGACACCATTTCTAAACTGCTGTGAATGTCAGTGCTCATTAGACACAATTGAATATTCAATTAACACATTATTTTTGACAAATATTTAAGAATTAAATGGAGAGTCTAACAAATTAATTTCAAAAACATTTCTGAAGTCTCGCCAACATTTGCTATTTAAAGAAAACTGAAGAGTTTTGTCCTTACTAGCAGTAACCTAATCTAGCAACCTGTCGTTCTGCTGAAGTCTTAGAAACAGTACAGGCATTCTACCTCGGGAAAGGGTTTTCAATCTCCAGTATCATTTTACCTATTAGTAAAAAGGGTCTTTGGCATGCAGGGCACAAAAATAGAAAGCATGAGAGAGCCAGAGTAGATACCTGTAGGTATGTAACAAAATCCTAGAGAGGAACCTCCTGCCTGCCCTCCATGAATACCTCATAGAGTACTTCTCAACTAAAACACATAGTAATGGACAGCACACTGCCTCTAAATCCTTCCACTCCAAGATTACTTTGGATGTAAACAGAATGCTAAATTCTCCTTCCTTCCAAAGCTATCATTGGGGTAAAGGGTTTACCTCATTAGTTTGGCAAGGTGGCTATGTGAGTATTTCTTACTGTTAATGAGAAATTCATAGATATATATAGATCATATCTAGCAGTTTTACTTTAAAAATTAATTCCACCAGATATTCAAAAGATAAAAGATAGACATACTATAAGATCTCGAATCATTTAATGAAAAAGCTAGATATTAATTGTCTCTGCGATCAATAAAGTACTTCTATATTTAACAATGCAGAAACTGACTTCCAAAACAAACAAACAAAAACATGACAGCATGCAAAGTCAACATGAAGCACTGAAACAGGCAGCCACCCAAGCAATACTATAAAACTCTTTCAGCCACCAGGTTTGCTTTTCCCTGTATAATAAATCTGCTGTAACATTGTTAAAACATGAGTAGAAATAGCAGCATGAAAAAAAGATTTCCCATATGTCAAAGCCAGATAGATATTGAAGCAAGAGGGAATTAGATAAACATATGGAGCAGAAGTCCATCAGTGGCTATTAGCCACAAAGTATAGATAGGAACTCTCAGTCTAGGGCAAGTGATGCTCTGTATTCTTGGTGTTTGGGGAGGGGGGCGCAACAGTGGGAGGGCTTCCTGCCCCCACTGCTGGACCTTCTGAGGACACCTGGTGTTTTTGGCCACTGTGTGACAGAGTGTTGGACTGGATGGGACACTGGCCTGATCCAACATTGGCTTCGCTTATGTTCTTATGTTAAGCAGCAATTATACATACATCTAGCACTGCAATTGGCAGGTGCTCGCTAGTAATACTAGCCATAGCCACACTTACTACAAATATATCCAGTGAGATTAACTCTGATTTACAAAAGGATATGCTAGAATAAATGTTCTCCATCTTTTAATGTACTGTTGGCCTCCTGATTTATGGATGTATCAGTTATTAAGACTCCTAGAAGCTAAGAGCTCACATGAAGCCTCATCCAGTCTTGAAAGTATCATATTCTCTTATGTGTTAGCCAGTATGATGGCAAGAGAACTGGACTAAAATCAGGGAGACTCAGATTCAAACCTCTACTTAACCAGAAAGGTTTACTGAACAACCATAAATCAACCACCATTTTTCAAACTAACCCATCCCACAGAGTTGTTAGGAGGATATGAAGAGAACAGACCATGTATACCACCCTGAACATTCCTTGGAGGATAGGTGGGATAATAATCAGATCTGGGTATGCCAAAATCATAATTATTTTCCATGCGTATTCTAGGCCTGATTAAGGAGAGAACACACATTCTCAAAAACTATTACAAAATGACAGTAATCCTTGGGACCAGTGTTCCCTCTAAGCTGAGTTAGTGTGAGCTAGCTCACAGTTTTTTAGCCTCCGGTTCACAGGTTTTTGTCTTAGCTCAGGAAGGATGGCTCCAGAACAAACTAATTTATGCAGCAGCCAAATCACTCGTTCACAACTTTAATGCCAGTAGCTCACAAGGTAGAGTTTTTGCTCACAAGACTCCACAGCTTAGAGGGAGCATTACTCGGGACCTTAGCTGTCCCTTATAACAGATATTTTAAAGTGTGATATGGGACAGCTAAGGTTGCAATCACAACATTCGCAGGAAAATAATGGTCTTATAGTAAATCTGGACTTTATGGAAAGCACTGACTCAGATGGTCTGCTTGAAACATGAGAGCAATCCCTGGCTGCCAGGTGATAATCCTCAAGTATTCTAACTAGTCACTATACACAGCAGTTAAACAAACATATCAAGCAGAAAATGAGATAATATTTTAACAAATTAACACAATGCTGCAAGAAAGTATTCCTTTCTGGCACTCCATATTATAAAGATTAATTTAGTACTACATAGTTACATGTAGCTGTATCTGATTAAATAAATGGGCATCTTCTAGGAGAGGCCTATTTTAAAGATGCAGATATCATCAGTAGTGGGTGGTGGGGAATTTGATCAAGGTAGAACAGAAATTCTTAGAACATTACTAGTCTAAACCTAAGATTATTTTCCTGAGCGAAAATCCCACTGAATAGACTTGAGTAGGAATCTGAGTAGACATGTTTAGGATTGCTCTTTTACAGTACAATCCTACACAGTTATACCAGTCTAAACCCACTGTGTTTAGATTAACTCTGCATAGGATTCCACTATTAGAAGCCAGGCAAGCCTCAACTGTGCTATTAGCTCATTCACATAACAACAAGTTTGTTTCTGATCATATATAAGGAGTATTCAAAATTATCAAAGCGAATATTATAAAATTTAGTTATGCCTTATGGTACTGAGTATTAGAAGGACTGTTTAAGCAGAAGCTTATACCAGAATTTGGACTATATTGCACATACTAGCATTATGTGGGGGAAAAACAGATTAAGGGGAAAATTTGCTCTTTTCTCCTGAAGGTCTTTACAAAGCATGCTACAACAACATGGTATGAAGGCATGTTATTGGAAAATGACACATGAATGAATGGGTTTTCATAGTGGAATATGGGGAAAGCAGTTACTCTTAGGTTCTGGTATTCTAGCAATCGACAGTATATTAGCACAACATTATAGAGAAGCACAAAGCAGAACTGCATCAACTGTGAAAACACCAGAATCACTACTAGTTAATAGAGCTTTCAGTAACCTATATAATGTAGGTTTGAATCGCATGTTTATTTTTGGAAAAGAAACTTAATCCATCTAATTTTAGAGTTCTTGATAGACATTCAAATCAGGAGGCAGGTGCAGATATTTATCTGTGTTTTAACTTGCTATTGGGAAAAATCAAAGTAAATTTAGAAAAGAAATAATTTTTAAAAAATTAATTCCTGCATACAAACTAAATAGGAATAATTTTTATTATTTATAGTCTGCCTTTCTCACCAAGACTCAGGGTAGATTATGAAGTGTAATTCAATGCAATCAATATAGGATTACAGCAATCTGGAGCAAGGTAGATGATATGATGAAACGATGCAGAAAACAGTATAATGTAAGTAAAAAACAAAATGTGATAGAATAATACATCCAGCAAAAAACCCAAACAAACTCCACACTATACACAGTGGTGTATAGTTCCTTTATAACATTCCCAGTTCCTTTATAAAAGGACCTTTCTGAACAATTCTGTTGTAGTCTTATTACCTTCATAAAAATACCCGCCTGAACAACTACATTTTACACAAGCTGCAGAAAGAGAAAAAGCATGGGAGCATTCATGACCGCCTTAGGTAGGCTATTCCACAAGGTGGGGGCCACAACAGAAAATGCAGTTGCTGATTTTGCCCATTTGTAGGGTTGCACATACAAAAGTCCCTGCTCAGATGAGCAAAGCTGTCAGGGTGCAGCACAGCAAGAGAGGCAATCATAGATATAATAATTCAATGCCATGCAGGGTTCTGTATGGGATAGGCTGTACCTTGAAATGAAATGAACCGAGTAACTGATGGGCAGGCCCTGGAGTGACTGCATAGTGGGTGCCATATGAATGCTCCAGCAAGCTCACAGCAATTAATTGAGCTTTTGTACCAACTGGAGTCTCAGGACTGAGCTCTAACGTAACTAGAAATGCTAGATAATATAGATATTACCATAACTATATTATATATAGATAGTAATATAGATATATATATAGAATAAAATAGGACTCGCTTCATGGAAACAGCTTCAGGATCAGGGTGTTAGCCTCTAATGTCTAAGGCTATTTACTTACCACTTCTACAAAAAAATAAATAAATAACAGTACTCTATTTAAAATCTAACTGCCTCTGGTTAACAAACAAAAGGAAGCTCAAAACAAGTACTAAATTACCTGTTGGAATAAGAACTCTTCTATGCAAATAAAGAAGGCATAAACAAACTCACAAGATTGTTAACTTTCTACTGCCACTTGCATTGTGCTTTACACACAAATACCCATAGTCCCGGACTTAAGAGTGTAATCCTAAATGTAGACAGTACCAGTTACTTCAATGGGACCTACTTCCTAATAAATGTATGTCAGGTTGCAGCCCTCAACAGATGTGTTTACACCGTCATCAAAGAGATTTCTCCCTCTGAAGTGGAGCTTTGTTTACCTTTAAAAATGATACAGCGGTGGAGACTAGATTCAGAAAAAAGATTAGAACTTGCAGCCCAAAGCAACGGCTTCATGGAATGGCCAGTCCACAGTTATAAGCAACTAATGTGATAAGATGTTTAAAGGTTTATGATTTTTAAAATGCTATTAATATTTTAATTAGATTTTAAAAATTTTATTAGACTTGTAGCTCGCCCTCTCCTGCACAGCAAGGTTCAGGGTGGGTAACAACAAGTTAAAAACAATATCTTAAGTTAGTCATTAAAAACAGATTAACATAACAGCACAACAAGTTGAAAATAAAGTAAAATCAGATGGCAACTTAGGGCACTAATGAAATCAATTGTCCAAGTGATGTTTTGCCACTTGTGTGTTAGTGGATGGTGCAACAATGTAAGAGATGGCGGGGATGGGCTGGGGGAGGCCAATTTGGATGGAAACTTTGCTGCCTCAACCGTATGGCTGGTGAAACATTTTTGTTTTGCAGGCCCTGCAGAACTGAATCAGATTCTGTAGGACCTGGATCTCATCTGGAAAGATGTTCTATCAGGTTGGGGCCAGAGCCGAGGACGCTCTGGCCCCAGTTGAGATAAGACAAATATTTTTGGGCCAAGGACCACCAGAAGATTGTTATTCATAGAACACAATGCTCTCTGGGGGACATACCAGGAGAGACTGTCCCTAAAATAGGTCGGTCCCAGAAAACATTTACAATGAGTATTTTAAAAATACTTTTAGAAATCAGACTTACAAGGCAATCCGAATATAAGCAAACTGTTAAAGTCTATATATAATCTCTTAATATTTAATAATGACTATCAAAGATACTGAAAAAGCCCATTTTCTATTAAAGAGAAAGAAACAAAGACAGTTGACTTCAAAAGATTAAGCATTAAACAATTAATCATGTTTTAGATCTGTTATTGTAGACATCTACCAGAACCAGGACTAGCAAATCAGAGGCATGACAATTTAGAAGATGCCATCCTATATCAAATTAGGCCTACCCACTGGGCAAATAAAAATGATCCTGTACTCCTATTTTATGCCTTCAATGATCTGCATGTTCAGTTTTGGATTATATTTATGTATCTACCACCTAAAAAGCATGGGTATTTACTTCCCTTCTCGTGGGGATACACTACAGTACCCAGTAGTTACTTTACTGGCCCTTTCTTCTGGACACATAAAAGCCAGCACAATGCATTTTGACTCAGGAGTAAATTCTACTTCGTGAAAGGAAACTTGTGTCAAAGTAAATGTGCATAGCACTGTAGAATTAGCCTACATGTAAGTGACTGTTTAATATCCTTGCATGAGTCTGGGAAAAAAATCTGTCTTTTGTCCCTAAGCAGATACAAGTTATTGCCAAAGGTATATGAGCTGTGTGACCAAAGGTTTTGGACTATATGCTTCAGTTTATTTTCTAACCAATATGTTTTTTTAAGATAGCAAGCAGTCTCATATGCAAGCCACTTCTTGAAATATATGAATTTCAAAATAAGAAACTTGTCAGATCTGTAACTGGAAACTAACCTAATATTTGGGGTACTGCTACAATCATAGGAAGTGCTGCAACTGAACATAGTGAAGTATTTCAACTCTGCTACTTCCTATCTACTTCCTATCTACAAGTACTGTTGAATAATAGCCTCAGGATTAGGTGTAGGAGATATAGTGGCAAAGCCACATAAGTGTACTGATCATAAGGCCTAAGCATATTTATGTGCAAATTAAGTTACTTTGAAAACAAACATTTTCATTCAAGTACATGTATTTAGCACTGGGAAAAAAGCTGCAGAGGGTAAGAAGACAAATAAGATAATTTGATGACACTGTTTATATCTAAATATTCTTGCAGAGCTGGATAAATATTTCCAATTCACATAAAATGTTTGGGAGACTAGGGATGTAAATTTCATTTACTAAAGCAATCATTTAAATTATTAAAAATGTTATCACTTAAAAATGAACAGGCTCTCATTCTACTCTGCATAAACAGTCCTACATATTTGTTTTAAAATATTTATTTTAAAAACTTAACATGTCAACGTGTTTCAGTGTCAGTCTTGTGGACAAATGATTAACAGTAACAGCAATAGAAAACACAGGCAAAAATGATTCTGGAATATATGGGTAATACTGACAGTTTCCCAAGCCTTGGAAAACATTTACAATAATAAATTAACACTAAATCCACCCTTATTTGAAATGTTTAATGATTTACTTTCATATTGAAAATGGCATCCATTTTTTCAGACCCCACTTCTGCTCAGGGATGGCTGAAATCTCCAGATTTCAGGATAATACCAATATTCAATTTTGAAAAATGTGGCCCATTATTTGGAGTTTTCTCATACCTGTATGCCAGTTTTAATAGGTACTTTTAGTATTGATGACTTAACTCAACAAGAGTTTGTAAGTTACCACCTGATCAGCCTTAATGGGTCTGCCTGACAGGTATCAAGCCAATCCATTATCTAACAACCTAAGCTAAACCAAGAGGTAATAAACCTACCACTTTAATGGCAGTAATCACTTAAAACTAATCTATCATCACTCTTAAAATGAGGCTGATGAATTCAAAAACTTATTCATCTCAAGAAAGTAATCACAGGCAAATGGTAAACATTTCTCCATTGGAAACTACTGCCAGGACACAGTCTGAAGATACAAAATGCAAAACTGTTGCTGAAACTAGGTGGGTCTGAGCTAGGTCAGTGTTTAGATGAGGCATCATTTGGGAATATTATGTATGCCACCTTGTTCTAAAAAAGGATGTAAAAGAAATAAAATAATTTGGATTCAAACTGCCCATGCATTCTTAACCAATGACACACAGACGCTAAAAAAAATCCCTGATCCAACATGTATGTAATCATGGAAATATCCATGAAAAATTGGTAATACCTTTTTCTAGAATTCCTATGATGTTGTAACAATAATGTATGTTTAGTAATGAATATACGTGAAACTCTGCAAGCCTTTGGCTCAAACTCTGTACTTACTCATTCCTGCCTACATTCATTTTATTTTATTTAGGCAGATTTACCTCTCCACAGACTGCATGGAACAGCTGAACCAAATCATCCAAGTAAACTGCTTGCACCCTCTGTAAAAATCTTCTACTCAATACACTGTTCTCCAGGTTTACAGGTGCAACCTGTAAAGGTTGTTTCTTTGAACCAAGTGAAACTTACTTCTAAGTAAGTTCCAGGCTGCTTATCCCTAAAGCAGATAGAAATAAAACTTGGGCTGGGATCCAAAGACCTGCTTAGGCTCACACAAAGGGCTTGTGTTAGCATTTTCTTTGAACAGCTGACCCCAGTGCCATAACACAAAAAGATCATGGATCTCTCCTCAGTTTCATTTTTTTTTTTTTTGCTATTAGTATGTGCTGCTGTTTAGTGGACAAGACTACAACCCATTTGGGCTTTCTGAACCCATTTTATAGTTCCTAGCCATAACCTGCAACTTCATTGTTTGAAAAGGGTGGGCTTATTAGAATAATACAATTAAGTAATACTATTAAATGAAAACATAATAATGCCATTAAATTAAAGTATTAGCTAAAATGCATTAGCTATTTCAGTGTATATTGAAGAAAACTATCACAATTACCTAGTAAAACAGAATCAACATATGGTCTTATGCTAATACCCTACCCTCTGAGAATGAGCAATAACAGAACCTTCAGTAAAGTTTCTCTCCAGAAAAAGTACACAGCCTCTAAAGCGGAGCATTGTTCATGGCAGAGCACATCAGAAGGACCTAGATTCTCATGGTAGAGGATTTCAGGTGGTAGATCTGGAAAAGACTTATCTGCCCAAGACGTTCGAGAGTTGCTCTCAATTAGAGCTGAGACCAAAGTACCCAAAAGAATATGTGAATATTTTTGGCAGCATCAGAAGCACCTGCTTTTCAGCAATTTTTCCAGCAATTTTTCAATTACTTCTTTGAAACTATTCCTATTCAGAATAGACTTAATTTTCCTTTAGTAGCATCTATAAAGTAACAACATTGATGCTTAAAGTATATGTGTTGTTCAAGAAAGGACTAGCAGTGCCATCCCAAGCCAAGCTACACTCTTCTGAGACCATTTAAGTTAATGGGCTTATAAGGATGCAACTCTACTTAGGATATCACTGGGAGACCTACTTAATAAAAAACTGGGGTACATGTATTGTTTCTCATTTTAATAATGAAAACAGTATTGTTTTAAACACAAATTGCAACTTTTGAGTAAAAATATTTAATTGATTCCTAAACCTTGAATCATAAACCTTACTGCTGAAATAAACTAAATGTATAAATGTAATTTAAAACACTGTGAACACACACAGTTGATACAGTAGGCAATTTGTATGATTTAACAAAAAAATCAATTCGCTTTTTTATGTAGAAAGCTCTTTGTCAAAAGCAAAATTTATTAGAAAGCTCTATTTTAATGGAATTTACTTCCACAAAACCATGCTGCGATGCCCATCAAAACTTGATGTCAAATACATTTTTAATACCCACCCAATGTCCGATGGAACTTCCAAAGAAGCTTTGAAACAGGGCAAACCTTGATAATATCCATACATAATCACATAGATTCTTTCTAATACTATCTGATATTAAAATATATACAGTTTTTTATTTTATATGATTAGGACAGATATGACAAATTGTCTCATCTATCCTTTCTTAAAGCATGGGACTATTTAATTGCAGTCCTTAAGACCTAGAAACCTTTTGAACTTACAAATGTCTGAAGCATGAAGACTGGAATTCAAAATCTGTGTGCGGATTTCTGCAATGGGGCCTTTCCCAACTTAACCTATTATACCCTCTTATTTGTGGAAAATCTTGGCAGCAGCATCCAATGGAATATTAGGGGCTCTAGAAACTGAAATAATTAAAAACCCTTGAACAGGCATAGAAACAGTTTGATCCCCTGGATCCCAGCCAAAGACTTGTTACCACTTCAGCTGAAGCCCATAACATCTTTAGACTGACTTGGTTTAAATAACTCCATTCAAGACAACAAGTGTATAATTATTTTTCCAAGAAAATGTGTAATCATACTGTGACCTATATGACTGCATTATTATTACACAGTCTTATCTATATGGATAAAACAAGCGAAGTCATTAGCAAAAAACCCGCCAAGGACCCTTAGATAAAAGACATTTATACACCCAGTAAGAACTAACTTGAGTATATGAAAAGATTTTTTTTTAGGTGGTGAGGGGAAAAGTGGAAGACAAAGGGAAAATATTCACAATGCACAACGCCAACTTAATTCAAAAGACAGCCTCGTGAGGGGGAAAACTTACAAAACAACTCCTCGCCACTGGCCTCTAAGCCACCACATACAAGTTTACCCTCTACAACAAGGTTCCCCAGCCTGAGGCGCAAAGGAAGCCAATGCTGCACTGCAGGCGCCCGAAGCCAGCCGCCGGCTAACTGGCTTGGCGGCGCAATCTCCCCGCACCCTCACCAGGCGGGAAATGGCCGTAACGGCCCCGCAGAGTGGTGCGGGCGGAGGGTGGGGGGTGAGCTGCTACAGTACATTTTCTTAACCAGAAAACACGGTGATGGGAGGAAGACTCCGCATCTGCTCAGCCTCATGGCTAACACTTGAGAGAGCCGCAACTAACGAGCGTGGGTGGGGGGCAGAAAGAGGGAGGCGTCTAAGAGGAAACGAGAAGAGCCGGCTCCTCCATGGGAACCCGGGAAGGGGGAAACGCGTGTGAGAAACCTCGTTGGCGGATGGTTACAAGCCTCGACGAGGCCGGAGGGCTATGTCTAAAAAGCGCGCGGTAGTTACTATAGAAACCTGCGAGGGAGAAAGGCTCCGAAAGGTGTTGTTTCGCCACCCTCCCTTCTTCTTCCCGGCGGGCGCGGAGGATTTCCCTCGGGGGCGGGGGCGGTTCAAGGTGACTCCAAGCTCAGCCCGGTCACTTCCTCACCTGGCACCTGCAGACGATGTCCGCGTCCTGCGCCAGCAGATCCACCACTTTTCCTTTGCCCTCGTCGCCCCATTGTGCCCCAAGGACTACGGTCACTTTGTTGCCAGGATGCCGGGAGGCGCCCTCACCGTTGGGGATGGGGGCGGACGAGGAGCCGTTTTCAGACATGGCTCCCGCAGGCAACGATTCCCCTATTGCTCGGAGGACACATGCGAGAGACGGAGGAAAAAGCGGCGCACCCAAGCCCGCCAGCAAAGACTTCTTCCTCTCATGCAGGAGATGCTGTTACCGCATACAGCTGCTCTCGCCACCTATCGGCCTCTTAATGACATTCTCCTCCTACGCCGGTCAGTAGACCCACCCCTTATCTGCATAGAATGAAAAGATTGCAGCCTCATGGTTTTCCGCGCGGAACTACATTTCCCACGGTACAATGCGGCAAGTTTCAAGGAACGCGCCAGTAAAAAAGCGGTGGGACGTGAAGTTGCCGTTGCCCTTACTTTACTCAGTGGAAGGGGGCGGGTCATTCAGTGAGGAACAGCAATCACCGCTTGCCGGAGGCTGATCGTCTGAGCAGCTATTGGCTGGGACTCTACAGGCGCGAGACGGCGACGGTTGCCGATGGCGGTTTCGGAAGTGCTCATTGGGCGAGACTGATGGCGCGCTTTTCGTGCCCGCTTGGGGGCGCTAGGATCCTATTACTTTACCTGTGGCTGAGCAGGTGTTGGGCAGTGTGGAGGTAAAGGATGGCAGTGGAAGCAGCCTGACAGAGGAGGGGTGGGAGAATAGTAGTCATAACCGCCCGCCAAAAGACTGTTTTACAATTAAAATGGAAGTCTTTGGGACTTTAACCTTCTAAAGCGTTAATGTTTTTTAGGATAAAACCAAGTTAAATGTTTGTTTTTAAAGTCTACAGACAATCCTAATTTGCTCCCTTGAGCAAGCCTCGCTCTCTTCCTTGGAAGTTAAATATGTTTTGAACTGGGCTGCACTGTCCTAAAAACTCTTTCTACTAGGCAATAATACCTGATCCTATGTATATTTTCTTTGTTTTGATGAGGATTGTAGATACTATCAAACTTAAGGGTGTTAGTTGATAAGAGAAGCCAATACTGGATAAGGCCAATGGCTCATCGAGTCCAACACTCTGTCACACAGTGGCCAAAAATACCAGGTGCCATCAAGAGGTCCACTAGTGGGGCTAGGACACTAGGAGCCCTCCCACTGCCGAAGCCCCAAGCATCACTGGCCCCAAACCGACAGTTCCTGTCTGTACCTTGTGGCTAATAGCCACTGATGGACCTCTGCTCCATATATTTATCCAATTCCCTCTTGAAGCCATCCATGCTCGTAGCCACCACTATCTCCTGTGGCAGTGAATTCTATGTGTCAATCACTCTTTGGGTGAAGAAGTACTTCCTTTTATCCGTTCTAACCCGACTGGTCAGCAATTTCATTGAATGCCCGCAAGTTCTTGTATTGTGAGAAAGGGAGAAAAGTACATATTTCTCTACCTGCTCTATCCCATGCATAATCTTGTAAACCTTGATCATGTTACCCCTCAGTCATCGTTTCTCCAAGCTAAAGAGCCCCAACCACTTTAACCTTTTTTCATAGGGAAAGTGTTCCAACCCTTTTATCATTCTAGTTGCCCTTTTCTGCACTTTTTCCAATGCTATAATATCCTTTCTGAGGAGTGGTGACCAGAACTGCATACAGTGTTCCAAATGAGGTTGCACCATCAATTTATACAGGGGCATTATTATATTGGCTGATTTATTTTCAATTCCCTTCCTAATAATCCCTAGCATAGAGTTGGCCTTTTTCATTGCAGTTGCACACTGTCTCAACATTTTCAGTGAGTTATCTACTATGACTCCAAGATCTCTCTCTTGGTCAGTCTCTGCCAGTTTAGATCCCATCAACATGTATTTATAGTTAAGCCATTTACAGTTAGGCCACTTTGCACTTGGCCACACTGAACCCCATTTGCCACGTTGATGCCCACTCGCCCATCCTCGACAGATCTCTTTGGAGTGCCTCACAATTCTCCCTGGTTTTCACCACCCTGAACAATTTCGTGTCATCCGCAAATTTAGCCACTTCACTGCTTACTCCCAGCTCCAAATCATTAATGAACAAGTTAAAAAGCATCAGACCCAGTACTGAGCCCTGCGGTACCCCACTGCTTACCACCCTCCACTGTGAAAATTGCCCATTTATACTCACTCTCTGTTTCCTATTAATTAGCCAGTTTTCAATCCACAAGAGGACTTGTCCTTTTATCCCATGACTATTGAGCTTACTTAGGAGCCTTTGATGAGGAACTTTATCAAAAGCTTTTTGGAAGTCAAGGTAAACAACATCTATTGTGTCCCCCTTGTCCACATACTTGTTCACCGCCTCAAAGAACACTAACAGGTTAGTGAGACAAGATCTTCCCTTACAGCACCCATGCTGAGTCTTTCTCAATAGTTTTTGTTCATCAATGTGCCTACTAATTCTCTCCTTAATAATAGTTTCCACCAACTAATCTGGTATTGACATCAGACTGACTGGCCTGTAATTTCTTGGATCTCCTCTGGAACCCTTTTTAAAGATGGGGGTGACATTAGCTACCTTTCAGTCCTCAGGAATGGAGGCAGATTTTAATGAAATATTACATATTTTTGTCAGGAGTTCCACAAGGTGAAGAAAACTGATTGATTCCGGAACATATGGGCTTCATGTTGTACTTGGGTCTTTTAAAACAGGTTGCATGCAATGCTCCCTCTAAGCTGTGGAGTCGTGAGCAAAAATTCTACTTTGTGAGCTACAGGCATTAAAGTTGTGAGCAAGCAATTTGGCAACTGCATAAATTAGCTTGCTCTGAAGCCATTGTTCCTGAGCTAAGGCAAAAATGTGTGAGCCAGAGGCTAAAAAACTGTGAGCTAGCTCACACTAACTCAGCTTAGAGGGAATACTGGTTGCTTGCAGTGAAATGGGAACTTAATTCAGTCTTGTGCAACATGTATTATCTGTTCAAAGATTCCCTGGCTAGGCAGATGTCATACACTGCTATAACAGGAAGAACACAATTTCCTCATACATTTTGCTCCACTAGTTGGTTGCAGAATGTTATTTATCTTGATAGGGCTGTCATTGTTTTTGACAATGTCAAGAAGTATGTGGAAGAAGCCTAAGCTCCCTAACTGTAAACCTGCGAGTTGCATAAAATCTGCAATGCAAGTTCTACTCATGAAGTGCCAAATGGCAAAAAGGAAAAAATGCCAAGTGATAGATGACTGATTTATTATACAAAGTCTCTATGCATTTCACTGTGCAGGCTTCAGCAGGGAATCTATAAAATATAATTTTATATTTAATACAGATAACAGAAAATCCCTTAATAAAAGTTATTCCAAAGTTATTAAAAATAATATTTAAAAGACTGGATCAAAAATTTAAAAATAGATACATGTTGGTCAATATACAATATGAGATAAATAAACTATACATTGGATGTGAAGCAAAACAATGAAAAATATATAATATATGATGTAAATACTGACCAGAACATTCACCTAGTGCTGGAACTGTCCACAGCAATTAAATTATTTTACAGTGAAGAATGATGCAGTGTTATACAGTGATTAGCTGAGCAAGGTCAGAAGTCCCAAATCAGAGTTCAACCCATGAGGTGCCAAAGTCTGCAATCTTAAAATCCTCTCCATTTACTTTTTAAAGAGGACTTTTTCATTATGATGGTATAATTTATATATCCCCACGCAGCACAAGAGCCAGTTTGGTGTAGTGGCTAGGCGTGCGGATTCTAACCTGGGAGAACTGGGTTTGATTCTCCACTCCTCACATGCAGCTGCTGGTGTGACCTTAGGTTAGTCACAAGTTATTTCAGAGCTGTTCTCTCAAGAGCAGTTCTTGCAAAGAGCTCTCTCAGCCCCACCTACCTAACAGAGGGTGTCTGTTGTGGGGAGGGGAAGAGAAAGGAGATTGTAAACTGCTCTGAAACTGTGATGTTCTTGCTATTGGGGAAAACGGTTTTTGTTTTAAACACTCTCTTATGTATATAAACTTGGTAGTTTCTTGCTGCCACCAGGAATTTAAAATTCTTTTAATCTGGATATTCCGTTTTTATATATGCACTTTTTAAATTGTACACTGATGTGGTTATAAGTCAAACTGACTGTTATCCTCTCATTCTGCAACTTGCTTTTGTTGTTATGCAATAGATCTTCTCTTCTGCAAGCTGTAGCCTTATCTAATGCTGTTTTAAAGATATGATCCGGGTAACCCCGGGTGGCAAGATTTTGCCTCCCTTTGATAATCTTCAGTGTTAGTGCAATTTCTTCTAACTCCCAAGATGAAAACAATTAAACCTTGAAAGGAAACTCTCTGTAGGTTTTTGTATATATTTGTCCATATCCTATTTTTATTGATCATGACATCCAGAAAATTAATATGATGTTCCCTGAAATTTATTTCAAAGTTGAAGGCACCTATGAAATTCTTGCAGCTGAGTACAACTCTCTATCCATATTAAGAAAATATCATCAATATATCTCCACCATATTGATATAAATCTTTGAAAAGAATTCCTCTCTGAATATATAAATCTCTCCTCAAATCGACACCTATATAATTCCGGGGCCATAGAGGACCCCATGGCAATTCCCTGAATCTGCCAAAAAGAAATTCATTGATTGAAAAATAATTCTTGGTTAATATTAGTTTGGCCAGTGCCACAAGAAAAAATGTAGGTGAATGGTGATCTTGTCTCTTCATCAATGTATTTTCTATAACCGACAGTGCTCCTTGTTGTGGAATGTTTGTATATAAACCACATCTAAAGTTACTATAAGAACTTTGCCATCAAAGATATACAAACCCCCTAAAAATAGAATTTCCCTTTTAAGGATAGTTTCATGCTAGAGACATAAAAGGTGGGGGGGGGGGGGTCGGTCTTTTCCCAAGGACTTTTTCACCTTCAAGAATGAAGGTTTGGGAAGCGTTGGGGGGATCCTATTTTCTTATGAATTTCCCCTTCTTTGAACAAAAATAGTTCCAGCATATACTGAAGACATGTACCATATATTTTCAGGCATATATGTTTTCATTGTGACTGATGTCCAGAATTAGTATGCTATTATATGTACAATAATCCACTATTTAAGAGTTCAGTATTCTCGGTGTTATAAAGTTTAACTCAATATACTGACCTGCTACTTGTCCTCTTATGAGCATATGGAACTGTTTATGTTCAAATATTACACTTACTTTTGTTTACTACAAAATTTGTGTTTTGTATTTTCAGCTTTCATTTTTTCTTGACATCTTAAGATACAAAGAGACATGTACTATGGTAGCATATAGTGCAGCAGTTTACAGCTTTCTCTTTAAAATCTGGTGTATTTGCAGTTTTGCTTGTAGAAAACTAAAACCTGGATGGTGACATGTCACCAGTCTAGTCCTTATGCCATTAGTTGGTATCCTGTTTCCTTTCTGCAGAAGGGAGATAAGTGACAGAAACATCTCTTGCCAATGTGCAGAAAGCATAGCAATGGCACGGAAGTTCATAGACATCCCATCAGCATTTACCAATGACCACTGTGTTGCATGGTGCTGCTGCTCGGTAACAGGCAGATATAGACAACCAGCTAGCACCTGCTGACACACCCATGGCCTGCCCTGCCCTGGATAGCCCAGACAAGCCAGGGTTGGCCCTGGCTAATATTTGGATGGGCATCTTCCAAGGAATACTAAGGGCATGATGCAAAGGAAGGCAATGGCAAAATCATGTCTGAAATGTCTCTTGACTTATAAACAAGTCAGAATCTCCACCTAGTGGTACCTAACGCTAAAAGAGCTAGAGCTTCTGGGTCCCAGACAATCTTAGGATCTCCTAGCTATACTAAACACACTGCAATACAATAACTATTATTTATTATTACACTCATGGCCCACTGATATAACAGCACTGCTATCGATCTGCAGAGCATACCAAAGAAGAAGAAGAAGAAGAAGAAGAGATTGGATTTATATCCCGCCCTTCACTCACTTGGAGTCTCAGAGCAGCTTACAAACTCCTTTCCCTTCCCCTCCCCACAACAGACACCCTGTGAGGTAGGTGGGGCTGGGAGAGCTCTGAGACAACTGTCCTTGAGAGCAGCTGGTACAGAGCTATGGCTTGCCCAAGGTCATCCAGCAGGTGCAAGTGGAGGAGTGGGGAATCAAACCCAGTACTCCCAGATTAGAGTCCACGCACTTAACCACTACACCAAACTGGTTCTTCAGGCTCTCCAGGGAGAAAAGGTAACTCAATTGGAAAAGGGCACCACAGTATGACTGCAGATTCATGTAGTGAGCATGCTTCAGGGAACTCTTTAGATGTGGCTTTGACTCTTGCAAGCAAGATGCCTTTTGCTAGGCACACACTGTGGGGCAACAGCACAAAAACACACACTGCACCTTTAAAAAAGGCATTCCAGTCAACACCCCCCTTCACTCACTGTGGAAAGGCATCCAAGTAATTAACAGGAGGCATGGTTTCAGTTCTCAAAGAATAGCACAAAGTTCACATATTTCCCAGCAGCAGTGAAATGGGAGGAAGACCAAGACTAGAACAGAACATTGGACTTATCACGCATGTTGCTCTGACTTGAATTAGAGGAGGATACTCAGGAATGTTTGGATACTCTGCTTCACATGATCTCTGGAGACAGGAAATAGATTGATCTTTTCCATCTTCAGTGGGAAAGTAGTGCCTGTCACCTTCAGTTTTGAGGCTTCCACCATTGGAGGATTGTTGAGCTCACAACCATCCTTAGTAGGGAGCTGCATTGGAACTGTTAGTGCTGTCTTCTGGAGTTGCTCCACGGTGTTCTGGGTCCCCTAAGGCAGAGGTGTCAAACTCATTTGTTATAAGGGCCAGATCTGACATAAATGTCACTTTGGTGGGCTGGACCATGTGTGCCATAAAATGTAACACGAGATACCAGAGATATAAACTTTAGAAAGATTATTTCAGATGCCAAATGGCAGTAGCAGGCTTGACTGGATTAGGTGTGATATGCAGAAGGGTAGAAGGCATGAAGATATCAGCATTGGTAATGAGACAGGAAACCTAGGTCTCAATTTCATCCAGGAGGATTCAGTCCAGGAGGATGCAAAGAATAAATGGACATAAGTCTGAAGAAGTGAGCAGTGACTCACGAAAGCTCATACCCTGCCACAAATTTTGTTAGTCTTCAAGGTGCTAGTGGACTGTTACTCTTTCTACATCTATAAGAAACCACAATGTTCAAAAATCAGTGGGGGGACATTTTAACCTTCCAGGACATTCAGTTGTTGACCTAAGCGTAGCAGTTCTCTTACAAAGGAATTTCAAAGGGACATTAGAAAAGAGAGACTGCTGAATTGCAACTGATAATGAAGCTCAATGTGTCCTCCTGGGCTGAATTGAAATCTAGGTTTCTTCTTTCATTACTAATGTCTGCTATTGTTATTTGAGATCTGAAATCACTTCCATCTCCAAGACACATATTATGCTTACTCTGTATGTTGGTCTTAAGACTGTAATAATAAACTAAATTAAATTCTCTCCCCAAAATATAAGGACAGATGAACTCACATTCTAGCTGTATCTGAAGAAGTGAGCAGTGACTCATGAAAGCTCATGCCCTGAACATATTTTGTTAGTCATTAAGGTGCTACTGGAGTCTTGCTCCCTTCCACTAATAAAGACTACAAGCTGTGCTGTTAGGTTTCTTTTATTTATTTATTTTTTCATCTGTGAGAACTGGAAAGGGGTATCTCTCCAAGTGAAATAATCTGCTGCTTTCAGACTGGACAAAATCCACTCACTGCTAGTGATGATAATAAAAAGTTTAAAAAGCAGAGGGGTTAATGTGAAGAAAGGCAACCAGTGAGGTGGGAGGGAAGAGAGGGAGACGATGTGTTGAACTGGATTATATAGAACTATAAATGTATTTTTAAATACTTAGCCATTTAGAATGACCATCCAGTCATTCAACCATGGAATCCAATCCAGGTGTTGTAATTCCTAATAAGGGTCTTTTTGAAAGAAAATAAAATCCCAAATTGGCACGAAAAAAATTCTAATCTTCAAAAAATCCTTTTCAGAATAAGCCAAATTGATTTCCCTTTAATTCCCCTTATCCCAGATGCATCTCTTTCCAGCTCCCCTACCTTTTTTAATGTGGAGTGTGTGTGAGATCAGGCCTCAAAGCAAACAGCAGAGCAGGGTTTGTCAGAAGAATCTCCCCCCCCCCCCCCCCCCCAAGTATACATACACAGGAAAGCTTACACCTGGAATAAAACATTGTTGGTCTTAAAGGTGATCTTAAAGGACTCTCTCTCTCTTGTGTGCTCCCTCTCTTTTCTTCCCCCTCCATCCCTCTCTCTCCAAACGAGGGAAGAGAGGCTTAGCAACACAGCAGCAGCCCCAGAAGAGGAAGCAGGAGAGAGCATTGAGGGAGCTTTTCTCTGGTGAGCACCCTCTCTCTTTTTCCTTCCCCCTCGCTTCCTTCCCAAAGAAGGGAAGAGAGGCTTAGCAACACAGCAGTGGCCTCAGAAGAGGAAGCAAGTGAGAGTGGAGGGAGCTGGTGCGCATGTGTGTGTGTGTTCTTTTTCCTTTCCCCTCACTTCCTCCCTAAAGGAGTTCTTGTGGGCCAGATTCTAGGCTTGCAGGGGCCAGATGCAGCCCACGTGCCACATCTTTGAACCCCTGCCCTAAGGCAATAGACGTAAATATTTGGTCAGCAGGAGAACACATTGGAGTGGTATGTATGACAGTCATCCTAGATTATAGTTGTGTTTCCTGGGACATCTTCTGACAGTAGATTACTTTGCCATGGTATAATACTGATAGCATGCTAATGTACTACCAGCCTATCTGTCTGTCCCGTCCCCCCCCCACCAGTCTACTTCACCAATGTTCATACTTACTGATTAGCAATTGTTCTAGGATGCAGTACACAAAGTAGGTATGGGGGCAGGCTTCTCTCCAGGAGCAGGCTTGTATGTCTTGTTTTCCTCCTTTTAGTTTTATTCCCCAGTAGGTAGCAGTTGTTCCAGTGAAAGGGTTTTTTGTTTCATTTACTGCATTGTTTTTTCCTTTCTGTAATTGTCATGGCTGTTTTTCTACTTGCATAGATTAATTCTTTTTCTTATAAAATAAAAAACCCTTCTGTTTGCACCATTTTCTCCTTGTTCTTCCAAATGTTGACCTGGACCTTGGTATACAAAGGCTTAAGATCCCAAGAATTTTAAAGTACTCAAAATACATGTGTTTGCTGCATGCTAGCATGGAGATGCCTTTGCATGTTACAGCCCTCATATGTGTAGACTCATTTGGGTAACAGTATGGATGTGAAAATTCAACAAGAAAGAAAACTGACAGGAAGAAAATTGATTCATTTGAAATGTGGTGTTGGAGGAGAGTGTTACTTTTAAGTATTGCGCAGGAGGTGATGAATTCAAACAAACAGGCTTTTATTCAGTGACATTGTTCAGCTCAAAAGACAGCTCTATGAGAGCAGCACTTTCATTTATACTGTTCCAACACATAACTTTCAACAATGTAACTATATACAAGCAATACTATTGGACCCAAGCAGGGCTCAGTGATTGGGTATCTAGATTGGCTTCAGGACCAATGGGAGTCTTTATTAATCAGCCAGTAGGAATTGGAGCTTTAGGATACCAGAGCCCTTTTCAAGCTATTACTGCTTCATATTCTAAACAAACACAACAGTTACAGATACCATGGACTACAAAAAAGATGAATAAGTGGGTTCTAGATCAAATCAAGCCAGAATTTTCTCTAGAAGCTAAAATGACTAAATTGTACTTTGGTCACTTCATACAAATACAAGGCTCACTGGAAAAGCTGAAGGCAGTAGTAAAAGAGTAAGACCCAATATGAGATGGATTGTTTCAATAAAAAAAGTGATGGCTGTCAGTTTACAAGACCTGTTGTTGTGGGTGGGAGGCAGGAGGGCAAGAGATGGCTGTGACAGTTATGGTGATGGAAGGGCATACTGGTGTCTCTGTAACTGGGAGAATCTGGGAAATGTCTCCAGATCTATCTCCAGATCAAGCATCTGACAGGAAAGCCATGCCAGCTCTTAAATAACACTTTCTGATTGGGGGGTCCAAGTTCTGGTGGCCTTGAGCTCCAGAACTTGGCACCCAGATTGGCTAAGGCCTCAGGAATCCATGTGGGAAGGGATCTGAAAAGCAGAGCTGTTTCTTTGCGTGTTCATTCATTGAGGGTGCTTTTGATTGGTCCTTTGGAACTGACTAGCATATGTACATTAGCAATCAAGGAAAACAGGGGAATAATGCTAAAGATGTTTGCAGGTTCACTGTGTGGGGCATGATATAACTAAGAAAGACCAGATGTAAGAGTCTGCATGTTTTCCTACTCAACAGTTTGGCTACTCAGCATGCTAAAGGATGTTTTGGAGGTCATTAATTGATAGGTTGCCATAAGTCAGACGCAACTTGATGGCACATAACATGCAAACACATCTCTACAATATGCTGGCATAGTATTTAGTTGCTCTTTTGGAGATTGCTTCCTAAAGTACGTATGTGTTTAAATCTCATAAGTATGCTACATAGCATAATTTTATGTACTATAAATTATGTATTTTATTTTGTGAATGCCTTAAAGTAAGTTTAGGCTTGATAAGAAATTAAGTGTTGGATATATTTCAGTTTTCTCTGAAATGTCAATTTTTTCTTAACCCCCTACCTCTTTTCCCAACAGTTTCAAAATTTCTGGAAATTATACTTATCTTAGTATATGTGCAGAGCACAGTGCACCTAGTTTGATTTATGCAGAATCTTTTTTGCTTTTTTTAGTAAATGCCTTGTATTTTTTTTCAGATATAGAACTTCTGTAGAAAACTATATTCTGTTCACTACAAGTACTACTGTAAGTATTTAACTTTCAAAATTAATATTTTGAACTATTTCCCAGACTACTGCACTAGTCCCCCTAAATTTGGGGGGGGGGGTAGTTGTGTTGGTACAGCATTTAACTATCTGCAAATTTAAGCCTATATGCCAGTGATCAGCCCTAGAACCCTGTTTCTTTATCAAGAAAATTTGTAGAAGTAAAATAAGTAATAAACACATGAAGTAATAATGAAATGCATTGCCTTGAAAATGTTCCCAGTATATTCCTCTTCTAAGTGAGCATATAATTAGAAAGAAAAGCTTTTAAGTTATATGTAAAATAGACTTGTGTCCCTGTAAGAAACTAGAAAGAGTTTTGAATTGATGACTTACTGAATTTATGCCTTTTCAATTTATTCATACCTTTGAAACCAACATGCAGTGCTGGTTTGAACTCAGTGTAAGTGATCTTTGTTTTACAGAATGCTAGGGTGAAAGCAGTCTGTTCCATTTGTTTGCAGTGAACACAAGCTACAAAAACAGAAGATACTTTTTCAGTTTGCAGGGAACTCAAAGGGACACTGTGAGTTACTGCCTCCCTTCTGCCACGGAATCTTGGCTACCTCTGGCCAATATACTGAAAATGCCCCTGGATCAGGCCCCACTAGCTCTTCAAAATCAGCCCACTGCAACCTTCTGATTAAAGGAAAAGGAGAAATTTTCACCAGCCTGTTCCAAACACAATGCCATTTTCTCTAGAGGACTGTGCGCCACCTCCCTGGATCTGACTGATTCCACCCCCCATTCCTAGAATGGAGGAGGGTGCAAACCACCAGGGCCTGAGACACAAAATAAAATAAAAACAGCAAAGGGCAAGGGAGTGGCAGAATCTCCTTCACTACCTGTTGAGATTCTCCAATTTGAATTGTATCAGCAGCATCTAAAGCCAGCTTATGTATGCATGGAGATGAGACTGTGTATGAATGTGTGTAAGTGGAATGTCATAAGGTGCTTTCAAATTTCCTTGGTGTGAACTTAATGAACATGGTTTGTGAATTCAAGAACTTACTCCATGGCCTTTTCTCTGTCTCTCTCCCTATGGGGAAAAGTCCTGCTAGGTCTTAGTGGATTTAGGCAGAGTCCTGATCACCCTTGTATAAATGGAATTATGTTCATAGGGAGGAGGGTTCTGACTAGGGTTGCCAAGTTACTTACCCATTCGAGCAGGAGAGTCCCACTCTTGGTCCGGGGCCCTCACACGTACAGAGCGTGTGATAACGTAGCCCAGAAGTGATGTCATCACGCCAGGCATGTCACTGGGTGACGCTTTGGTAATCGTTCTAAAAACTCTATGGTACCATAGAGTTTTCAGGGCGATTACTAGAGTGTTGCCCTGCGACGTGCTCGGCATGATGATGTCACTTCTGGGCAATGTCATTGCGCCAGGCTGTTAGCCGAATTGCTTTAATTTACGTTTAGCAATCAGCAAAATACACGGGTTCTTGCCAACTATACCAGGGTCCCACCCCTCCCAGGAGTTCTCAAGGAAAGAGGCACGTGAGGCAGATGGCAAATTCAATGCTGTTTACTTAATGGTGTAGTTCAAGCACACAAAACAGATTCACACACACATACACACAGGTCTAGGGAAATAAAGATAGAAAATAGCACTGTTGCAATTTGCAGGAGTTCATTGGTGGGGAAGCAATACGTTACCTATCCTGGAGATGGATCCTTGTTCCAACAGAAGATTAGAGGGACTGGAAAGGCAGCTGGACATTGGGGGGGGGGGGTAAAGCAGGGGAGTAAAGCAGATAGGGGACGATGGCTTAAGAGGACGATGGCTCAGGAGAGAGAATGCCTCTGCTCAGGCTCTTTTATTAGGTGTTCTTGGGGAGGGCTGCACAGACCACATCCCACTAACATACCTACTAGGCGGTCCGTCCCTTCTGGACCTTGGGATAGGAGAAAGGTGGACAAAAGGGAGGAGGTCCAGGGGATGGTCAATGTGTGCAGAGTATGATCTCATCAGGAAACAGGTTCTGGGCCTGGGGTCCGATGACTCACCTGGCCACATCTATTGTAAGTCAATGACTTTGGCTGACTGGGTGGTGGCCTGAACAATAGTTGCTAAGCAACTGCGTTAGCATAATCCATTTAGCTATGTTGGAGGGGGCAGGGGAAGGCCAGCATGTGGAAACAGAAAGAAACCTCATGGCAAGAGGAGTCCTTTGTCTCTGGTGAACTCGTCTAGGGTGTCAGCCTCCTGGCGTGGGCTGGAGCTGGCTCCTATTATGAAGAAAGCACATGGCCCTTCCATTAAAGGCAGCCCAAAGTTCAGGCTTATGAATATCATAATTCATAAGAGCACTAGCAGTGCCTTGCTGGCCAACAGGGCACGTTGGCCTGATGTGGCCATTTCGGGGGTGGGGTTCCCCCCGCCAGCCAAATTCGGATTGGCGGATTGGGGACCTATTTAGCAGGAGAATCCCCGCCCCCTGGGGGGACCTGGCAGCCCTAGTTCTGACTGAGTTCAGTAAAGCCTTTTTAAAGACCACAACTGTTTGTTGATGCCCTCTCAATATCATGACATGGTGGCAGCCGAAGAAAACAAATTACTGCAAAACACATCCATGGAAGCTTGTCTGAAACTCACTGGACCTCTGGATTTCACTGACAGCAGTTTAGCTCAATGACAGAGTCACTGGAAGGAAGAATTTCAGCTGTATACAGACCTGACCATAAAAGCAAAGGACATTGCCAGGAAAGTAAAGCTTTTATTTTACCTGTTGGGAGAGCAAGTTAGAGAAGTGTGCAGCACTCTAAAAGAAGCAAAGATTCTAGTCTCTCAGCAGTGCTAGCTAGGCCTGCCAAGTCCCCGGCTAGGGCGGGGGAAACACCGATTTTTAGAGCTTACCTCCCGCTTTTCCAAAGATGGCCACCGGGGGGACAAAATGGCTGCCTTAAAAGGGAAATGTCTGCAGAGAGCCTGCCCTGCAGTACAAAGCCTCGCCAGACATTTCCCCTTTAAGAAGTCAGCAAGAGAGCTTCTTCCGCAGCAAGAGAGCCCCGCCCAGAGATTAAGGAGGGACTGAAGGAGCTGCTTTTGCATGTGGCTGGCAAGGTGAGTTTCTCTTCCAGCTCTTTTCATTCTCTCTCCCTCTTTCTTTTTTCTGTCTGTCTGTCTGTCTGTCTGTCTCTCTCTCTGTCCCCATCCGGCAGAGGTCTATCAGTGGCTATTATAGCCACAAGGTCTAAATGGAAGTAAGTGCCTCTGCCAGTTTTTTCCACTTCTCTCTCTCTCCCTCTTTCTTTCTTTTTTCTGTCTGTCTGTCTGTCTGTCTGTCTGTGTGACTGTCTCTCTCTCTCTCTCTGTCCCCATCCAGCAGAGGTCTATCAGTGGCTATTATAGCCACAAGGTCTAAATGGAAGTAAGTGCCTCTGCCAGTTTTTCCCCCTTCTCTCTCTCTCCCTCTTTCTTTCTTTTTTCTGTCTGTCTGTCTGTCTGTCTGTCTGTCTCTCTCTCTCTCTCTGTCCCCATCCAGCAGAGGTCTATCAGTGGCTATTATAGCCACAAGGTCTAAATGGAACCCTTTGTCTGGGGCAGTGATGCTCTGCATTCTTGGTGCTTGGGGGGCAACAGTGGGAGGGCTTCTGGAGTTCTGGCCCCGCTGCTGGACCTCCTGAGGGCACCTGGTATTTTTGGCCACTGTTGTGACACAGAGTGTTGTACTGGATGGGCTGTTGGCCTGATCCACTGTGGCTTCTCTCCTGTTCTTATGATATGAAAATCATATTCAGCACTTGTGTAGCACTTAGTGCTTCATATTCTGCTGAGATGAGGAAGGATTCAGTAGGGCCGTTGCTCAGTGATAGAGCATCTGCTTGACATGCAGGAGGTATCAGCCTCTTCAGCTAAAAAAGGATCAGGTAATAGGTGACATTAAAGATCTCAGCCTGAGACCCTGGAGAGCCACTACCAGTCTGAGTAGTCAATACTGACCTTGATGGACCAATGGCCTGATTCAGTATTAGGAAACTTCATGAGTTCATGTGTCAGCATGTGAAAGCAACATCACAGGATGTGACATCACAAAATGATGTCACTTCCTTTCTCCTGGCTCCACCCCCAAAGTCTCCTGGCTCCACCCCCAAAGACCCCAGATATTTCCCAAGTTGGACTTGGCAGCCCTAGTGCTAGCAGCCTTAGATACTTACTGCTTACCTAAGAGAAATGGAGCTATCGAGAGGCAGAGACTTCTCACTAGAGCACAAGCCAAAAGTGAAACTGGGTTCTTATGTTACTGCTTTACACTAGCAGCAACTTTGGAGACTTATCTGATTCTTTGATTAGGGATAGAATCAGGGGTCATTTGGGCCCAGAGCGAAGCCAGGAGTGGGCACTATGGCAGCCATGGGCCAAATCAGATTCTCTGATCTGATTTGGCCCACTGCCAAATTGCTGCCGAAATTTGTGTTTAGCCCGTTTTATTTAGTTGTCCCTTATTCATTTAGTGTGTGTGTGCTCCATAATTGTGTAACTACTAAAATAAATTATTCTATTTGGACCAATAATCTGTGTTGTGCTCTGATCCCATAGTCTCCCCCGCTCTGCCAATACCAAAGGGAGGGGGTAGCCCAGGGAAGCAAGGAAAGGCCAGGCCCTTGGGTTGCCAACTTTCCAGGGATCCCCCAAAGATTGTGGAGTCTATCTCCAAATAGAGAGATTTGACCACAGGGGTCTCATTTCAGTAAAGAAATTCTAGGAAATTCAAGAGGCCACAGCTAAGGATGTATGGTTGCAAGCTGTACTATACTAAATACTAAGCAGCAATACTAAAAGCATGGCTTTAAGACAGATATCAGATACCAGCAGGAATGGAGTCATACTTTCCACTCAAAAGATGAGCTGAGTGGACAGGATGGAATCTTTTTTTGAGGACAGAGAGCAGTTGTACCAGCTTCCGTACATAAGGAGGTCATGCAAAAAATCTATGCTTCTCACCAGGGCATTGAAAGTTACTTTAGAAGAGCAAGGGAGTGTGCTTATTTGCCAGGCATGAATTCACTACTACAGTCCTTGATAGCAGGGTATAATACTTCTCAATCCTGTGACAATCAGCAACAGAAAGAGACTTTCCTGCCTCATGAGGTGTCCAGTGCTCACCAGACCATGGGAAAAGGTTTGAGTTGACTTCTTTACTTTTCAGGAGCAGCAGTAGTCGGTCACTGTAGATTATTACTCCAGCTTCTGGGAAGTTGATGTCTTGTCAGACACTTAGGGTGCTTTCAGACGTGCCATTTGATCTGGCTTCGACACACTTTGAAAACGGATCAAAGGTGCACGTTCAGACAGCAACAGCTGCCTCCCCCCCCCCCCCCCCCAGGCCTTGCTTTCCAGAGCAAATTCCGGAGCAAAGTGTAGTACTTTGATACCAGGTCCCAAGTGGTGTTTTCTCAGCTCTCCTGGTTGAAAGTACAGTTTCCCCTGTGTGATCGCTCCACTGTTGTCGAGGCATTTCTGAGTCCTTAACACACACTCCCGCCACAGAAGCCTGAGGCCTCCGCTTTTTGCCCGCCATTTTTATTTTTGCGTCGGTGGTATGCGCATAAGCGCTCCTCTGCCCCCGCATCAAAAAATATGTTTTTTTAATGGCCACTAGTTTTGAGTTCGGGATCCCAAGGAGGCCAGTTTCGGGCGAAAAGTTTGAAGGGACGTGTTCTGTCACGGTGGTGAAATCACGGTGCTTGTGGAACTGTTGAGAGGATTTGCCATCTGCTTTTGCGCATGTGCAAGGGTTCAGTTTTTCAGATCTCCAGATGAGTGCTTATGCGCATGCGCAAACTTAGAAAACAAACAAACAAAAACCTGACATACACTCCCATGTGATCATGATTGTCTGGAGTAAAAAAAAAACTGCATCAAAGCGCAGCAATTTAAAGCGGCTCCAGCACGCCGTCTGAATGCACCGTTAGAGTAGAATGATTATTGGTAAACTGAAGGTGTGCTTTGCTAGGTGTGGCATTCCACATATAGCATTTTCTGATAGTAGACCTTACTTCTCCTCAAAAGATATTAAACTATTTGCAACAAAGGGGGAGTTTGACGACCATACTTCATCTCCAGATCACCCACAAAGTAATGGTAGTGGAATTAGCAATAAAAGCTGCCAAGGAGTTGCCACTGAAGACAATTACCACAGGTACTGATCCCTGGCTACCATTCATGACACATGGAAATATTCTCTCCAGGGGTCATTTCGTAGAAAAAGAGGTGCAGGAGCTCATTAGCATAACTCATTGGCATAACTTATTTGCATATGCTAAACCACCTGACATCACCGGAATTATGTCAGAAGGAGAGAGAGAGAGAGAGAGAGAGAAAGAAAGAGAGAGAGAGAGAGGGGACAGTTACTAATCCAAGCCTCAGAAATACCACTATTCTGGGAGGATAGCTTCAGTGGGGGCTGAAGCCTTCAAAAGGCTTGTCGGAGGAACAAGGATTTTTCCAGGGGGCGGGGTCATTTTGCTGCAGCCATGACACAAGCAGGCATTCCCCCGCCAGAGGGGGGGGGCTGGCACCAACTCCTGGAGCTAAGCTCCCCCAAGCTCCTGCTCGAAATGACCCCTGAATAAATGTGTTGTGTAAAGGCAGGATTTCTGGATAGCAATCCTAAGCAAGTCTGCTCAGAATCCTACTACTCAGGTCCAGTCAATTGGATTTACTTCCAGGAAAGTGCTCTAAGGATGGCACTGCTAATGTTTTCAAGACACATTACATTTTTTGTGTGAAGGGAAAGTACCTTCAGAATTAAGAATGAAAAAGATGTTGCTTTCACGAGGCTTCTTTTTTTCTTATGCTGGTGTTGCCCTTTGGATCACTGTGTGACTGTTGCCATCAAACCATGCCAATATAAGAGGTCTCTGTGTGTGCTTGGAGGCCTTGAGATAAGCACATGATGCCTCCATGCAGAGGTTGTGAGGCCTAATGTGAGAAGGAACTTTCTTGAATTATTGCTAGAATCCAGTCTTTTCTATCTCTGATTCTCTGTGGTATCCACAAAGGTAGGCTGGAGAATCCACTTAATTTACTCCAGAATTCAGTAGTATCCTAACGCAAAACATTCTCGTTACATGTTAAAAATAATTATGAGGCCCTTCTAGACATAAGTAAATCTAAGATTTTTTTCCCTTCTGTCTAGATATATTTAGAGTATGAAGGAACTGAATTTGTGGAATGGAATGCTCCTGTATTTTGTACCATTGCGAATAAAAGGTAAAGATTGCAAAAGCGTGTAACAGCACATGGATGAAGAGTATTCTTATGAAGATGAGGCAGATATGTATTCTCTTTGAGGCAGATATGTATTCTGGATCTACAGTATTCACAGAAATTATTGTCTAATACTGTAGGCTATATTACTAGAGGGACTGTTTCTGGAATTTAGAAAATAAATTTGTGGTTAGAATAATTTTTTTATATTTTAGAAAAAATTATTTTTTTTAGGAAATTGAAATATATGCAATACTCACTTATTTTACTGCTACCAGCAAAAAGTGCATCATTTGTAATGTGCATATGCAATTGTACTATTTGGCATAAGTATGAAATTGAAAATACAAATGCCTTAATTTTGTGCACAAAAAATTATCCTGTTGTCTCAGTGGCAGGACTCCTGTTACCCCCCCACCCCCAGCCGCCCTCCAAACCACTGCCTGAAAGTCCCCCCAGTGCCGAATCCATACCCACCTGGAAGCCTGTGGAGCATGAGTCAGCAGTGACGCGGAGCCAAGAAGATGGCTCAGTGGGCAGGGAGACACTGAGTCCCAGCTGTTCACACTGCTCCAAGGCCATCGGCCATGCGACACAGGAAGAATGGCCCCATCTGAAGGCGGAGGTGGCAGTGAGTCCAGCCTGTGGGCCATAGGGAAGAGAGCGCTTGGGCCTGGAGCAGCAACCCCGCCAAACTGGGATACCCAGAGGCAGCCATGGGGGAGAGGGCAGGAGCGGGGAAGGGTATAAAAGGACACAGCAGAGACAGGTCGAGGAAGACTGCCATGAGGTCGGTAGAGAGAGAGATGGCTAGTGACTCAGGAGGAGCATGGTGGCAGGGTGTGATGGTGCAACCCCCCTCTCCCGCTCAAGAGGTTGATACCCCAGCTGCTCCCCAAGGTGAAGGATGTCACAGTGGCCGGGCTTCCTCCAAGTCCTGACTCTAGCAACAGCAAAGGGGGGTCGGCGGAATCTTGTGACACCTGTATTAAAGAAAGAGACATCTGCATGCTTTTTGCCATATGAGAGGTGGGAAAAAATGAAAGCTGAAAATAGAAACAAATATTTTCTAATAAAACAAAGTGTGTTACCTGCACAAGGGACACTCACAGTCATAATAGGGCTAGTAGTATCTTGGGTTTGTTATAATTCTGAAGACACTGATATTGGTAATAGTGTAGTGTTATACGTATTAGATTAGACTAATTCTACACATTATATTATATTCTGAAAAAATGTATTTAAATATATGCTTCAAAATATATGTGCTGTATATGCAGGAGTTATCATTAACTAAAATGTGGTGTGCCTCAAGGGGCGGTGCTTTCCCCGATGCTGTTCAACATCTATAAGCACCCCCTTGCCCAGATTGTCCGGAGGCATGGGCTGGGATGTCACCAGTACGCTGATGACACCCAGCTCCATCTGATGTTGGGCAGCCTGTCGGATTCCAGCCCAGAAGATCTGGCCCAGGCATTGCACGCCGTGGCTGGTTGGCTTAGTCTGAGCCAGCTGAAATTGAACCTGGTGAAGACAGAGGTCCTGTGCCTGAGTCGGGGTGGTCTGGGGAGGGGGGTCCCACTCCCGAACTTCGATGGGGTGCCATTGGTGTCTGCATCGGGGGTTAGGAGCTTGGGAGTGCTCCTGGATCCCTCCGTAACAATGGAGGCCCAGATAGCAGCCACTGACAAGTCAGCCTTTTACCATCTTCGACTGGCCCGGCAGTTGGTTCCCTACCTCGACTGTGAGGACCTGGCTACAGTAATCCACGGAATGGTCACCTCGAGGTTAGACTACTGTAATGCTCTCTACATGGGGCTTTCAGGGAAGGAGGAAATAGTGGGGGAGGGAAAATGATATTTCCCCTCCCACACACAAACAAGTCCTTGGGGGTTCCCACTCATATTTCTATAATTACAGTAGAGGCCATGGTGGCTCAGAGGTTAAGATGCTGAGTTGCAGCCTGGAAGATTGGTAGCTCAGCAGTTCAAGACCCTAGTGCCATGTGACGGAGTGAGCTCCCATCTCTGGCCCCAGCTCCTGCCAACCTAGCAGTTCGAAAGCAAGAAACTACAAGTAGATAAATAGGTACTGCTTTGGTGGGAAGGTAACAGCATTCCATGCACCTCAGCATTTAGTCATACCGGCCACATATCCATGGAGAAATCTTTGGACAGCACTGGCTCTTTGGCTTGGAAATGGAGATGAGGACAGCCCCCTAGAGTCAGATTCAACTGGTTTTTGAGCAAGGGAAACCTTTACCTTTATAATTAAAGTAAAAAATACACTAAATAGTGTTAAAGATAAAGTTCAAAGTACCTGTTGTTTTTAAATTATTTTAGTTTACCTCGTACAATGCTGAATTGTCCAGTTGCTGGAACTCATAAGATACAACCAGAAGTACGGAATCCGGTAAGTTGTTGATTTTTGAGTTCTCTTTCAACATAATTCTTGAGTTACTTGTAAAAATTTCTACAATATTTTAAGACTACAAAATATGTTATATAGTGTGATGATATGCTCAGGAACATGTAAGTCTTGGGACTCTGTTATGTGTTTTCCATAAAATCCACAAATATTTATTTCTTTAAGCATTTGTACTCTGTTGGATTGTGTCCTTTAGCTCAGGTTGAAACACTTATGTCTTTAGCCATGCCTAAACTTTGTAGGTACCTGTGCAGGAAGGAAAGAAACCTCAAATCCTCAGCAAGGTTGTGCAGCTGCTAAAGGTGTTCCTGCACTCTTTTCCTCTGTGCTCCCTTCTCATCAGGTAGCTGCCTTCCAACTGATCAGAATAAAATTGAATTTAACATTTAATTTTTAAAATAAGCACTAATGAAATAGTCACATAGATGGAATAATGTGGGGGGGAATGCTAAATGTTTTGGGAAATCCAGTTTTTTTCAAATACTTTTCATGTAAAAAAAATTAATAACTTGAAAAAATAAATATATTTTGGGGTTCTGTTTTCTTTTAGTATAATGAACAAAATGCTCTTTAAGACAAGGTTTTTTAAACTATTATTTTAGGTATCCAAGTGATATCTTTTGGCTAATAGGTAAGACAAGTGGGATACCTGCAAGGACTTCTGGAGCGCATCTCATTTCCATTAGTATAACGAAATTTACTCATTTTCCACTGCTGTGCAAAATGACCCCTCAAAGCTGTTCAGGAGTAGGGATCCTCTAGGAGCAGTAAGAGGGGGGTAGTCAGAGGTCTGCAGTAGGAGGGAGAAATAGCCCTCCCCCAGTTCCATCAGTGGATATTTACCTTGCGATTCAAGCCCATGGGGTGGTGTTGCTTCTGAGGACAGAGGGATGAGAAATATTAAAAATTTCACCTACCATCACCTGTCCCAAAGGAAAATAGAGACAGAGTCCCCAAGCTCATATATTGCATTGCTGAATTGTGATGCAAAAAACCCCCAACAATCTTAGCTAGATGATTGCAAAATGTCATAGCAGAATATATCAGTCCTGACCAAACAGGGTTTACCCCGGGTCAATGTATGATGGTCAATATTCATAGAACACTGAACCTTATATCTTATTGTAAACACCAAAAACAAAAATCTATCCTTCTTACAGTTGACTTAGAAAAAGCCTTCATTAGTGTGGAGGTTAATTATTTACAACAATTATTGCAAGCTTTGAAATTTGGAAGCAACTTTCAAAATGCTATCAAAGCAATCTACTCTACGGCCACGGCCAAGATATGCATTAATAACATACTAAGTAGAACAATAGAAATGCACAGAGGAACTAAACAGGGGTACCCCATGTCCCCACTGCTGTTTACATTAGCTATTGAGCCACTTGCAAATGCGATTAGACAACACCAAGGAATCACTGGCATTAACACTGGGCAACATGGCCTGCGAAAGATGGCGGTACTGTGAGTAGCTTATCTCTGAACTCTCTTCCGATTTTAAAGCTTTCAGCTTTACAAATAGCTCTAAATAGTATGCTGAAAAGTGCTAAACCTAAGAAAGGGAAAGCTTCTAATCTAGAGAAAAAGCACAGACGGTCTGTGAGCTTGTATTTTCAGCAAACAGGCCAATTAAGCCATAAATCTCAAACTGGGAGTGGTAGACATGGAGGAGACTTAATGGCTTCAGTTCCTGACTCAAAGAAAACAGAAGAATTAGCACTGTTTGAGACATTGATAACAGATGCTTTCGAACGCTTAACTGACAAAGTGAATATTATGATTACTCCAATTAGAGAACAGTTGAAAGAGATAAGCAGTAAATTGGAGATAATTGTAGGAGAAAGCAAGAAGGTGAAAGAAGCAACAAAGAGAAATGCAGAGGAGATAACGGAGCTGCAGAAGATAATTTCAAAACAACAAGAAGACATTATCCAGCAACAGGACAAAATTATTGAAATAGAGTCTTATTTTAAGCATAACAAACTGAAACTGTGTGGAGTGCCAGAAAATATATGCACTCCCGAGAACTTACCACAGATGCTGAAGGGCTGGTTTGGAAATATGTTGCACTTGGAGGAAGGCACTTTGGAATTCATTGAAACAGTACATCAGGTGGGAAACCAACGATGGAAAGACCCAAGAGATATAATAATACAGATAAATAATAACTCTATTAGGGATGGAATTTTATCTCTGGCAAGGAAAGGAAAAACACCAAAACTTCAGAACAATAAAGTGTTGATCTTCCCGGATACTCCTGCAGAAGCTCTGCATAGAAGGAAACTCCTTAAAGAGACAGTAATGAAACTTCGAAATATGGGACAAAAATACAAATGGACTTCTTCAGGAAGATTGGTAGTAATACATAAAGGTTCTACCTACTCTGCATATGATGAAAGATCAGGATTAAAATTGTTACAAGCAATCAAAACAGATGAAGAAGAGGAGACACTGGGAAATAAGAAGAAAAGACAACACAGGCATACTTCATCGCCTGTAAGAGAAAGAACAATTTAAAGAAGCTACAGAGGACTAGTAACTATAAGGCTAGACCACTAACAATATAAAAGGAAATAATGTAAAGCCGAATTATATTTTATTTTTTTATCTGATTGTAATAAGATAAATCGGGGTGGGGGGAGTAACTAAGGTGTTTTTCCCATAAGGGATTGGGGACGATTTTTAATTTGAAGGTAGGTTAGAGTTTTATAATTTAGGATTAAGTTTGGACAAGGGAGGAGGAGGGGGAAGGGATTTTAAGATTAAGTAGGATAGTTTTAGTTAAATAAAGGGGGGGTAATAGTCTTTTAAAGGTAATACTTTGGATAACTTTTTGTAGTTGGAAACTATATTATAAGGAAGAACTAATAAACAAATAGAGGTATAATCAGCATTTGGTTGGAAGTAAATAAGTCATAATTGTTATAATTGATTGGGGGGAATGATTAATCCATACCTGTTTATCTTGGAATGTTCGTGGGCTTAACAACAAAATCAAGAGACAGAGAATAACAACACAAATACTTCAAACGAGACCATATATAGTTTTTTTTACAGGAAACTCACTTAAGAAGCTCTATAGAACCGATTTTAGCTACATTATGGTATACACAACAATTTATATCACCTGGTTCTTCCAAAGCATGAGGCTCTGCCATTCTTATAGGAAAAAACATCCATTTTTCAGTTAAAGATACTCTGATAGACCAACAAGGCCGCTACGTGTTTGTTAAAGGTACCCTAGAAGGGGAAACAATCACATTGGGTTTGATATATGCCCCAAACAGCGAACAAATACATTTTTTAAAACAAACATTTGAAATTTTGAAACATTTTCAAGAAGAACTCTTTGTTGGGGGAGATTTCAATTGTATTTTAAATACACACTTAGACAAATCTAAACATAAGAAAACAAGGAAAACAACTAATGTGCAACTGTGTGAAACTGAATTACAAACTATACTCAGGAAATATGGTCTATTTGATATTTGGAGGATTCAGCATCCAGACACGTGAGACTACACTTATTATTTGCATAGATTTAACTCATACACAAGAATTGATTATATACTGTTATCACATACATTAATTACCAAGACAATATAAACCGATATAGACTTAAAGATCTGGTCAGATCATAACCCAGTAACAAGCACAATAGAATTTATACATTAAAAAAACCAGAGACACAAAATGGACCTTAAACAATCAATTTTATTGAAATCAGAAGTACAATGGCGAATTTCAAACAACATTAAAAAAAAATTGCGTTCAATACACCTGAAGACACATCTCATCAAAATAACTGGGATGCCTTGAAATCAGTGTTAAGAGGTCAATTAATTTCAACAGCAGCATTCCTAAAAAAAGATAACGAAGACAAAATTAAAATATTACATACAAAAATAAATACTTTAGAAAAACATCATAAAGAAACTGGTAACCGTTCAGTTCTCAAACAACTGATTGTAGAACGACAAATTTTAGAAACTACAATTTCACAAAAGAGAAAAAGATTTATTATATATTAGACAAAGACATTGGAGGAAAACACCAAAAACTTTAAAAATCTTGTAATGGAGAGTTAAAGAAAAGCAATCTCTTAGATATATTCATGCTATCAAAGATCTGTTAGGCAAAACACAGACGGATACACAGAATATAACCTATATTATAGAATCCTACTTTGCAAATTTATATAAATTGAAGAATACAGAGGAAAATAAGATAATTGAATATTTTAAACAGAATGATATAATCAAAAAACTAACAGATCAACATTCTAAATTTATAGATGCCCCAATAACAAAAAAGGTATCTGAAGCTATTGCTCATACAAAAAACAATTCGGCACCGGGCCCTGATGGCTACCCCTTTGAATTTTATAAATTATTTAAATCAGATCTAATAGACCCTTTTGTAGATTTAAGCAATTCTATCTTAGAAACTGGATTAAAACCAAAATCATGGCAAACATCAGAGATAATACTTATCCCCAAATCAATGAAAGATAAAACTTTACCATCGTCATACCAGCCTATTACACTGTCAAATTCAGACTCTAAGATCTTCACAAAAATTATGGCTAATAGATTGAAAAAAAAATCTTACCAGACTATATTAGCAATGACCAAACAGGCTTCCTTCTGAATAGGTCAATTACAGATAACACCAGAAAATTAATAGACATAATTAACTACTGTAAAACAAATAAACTAGAAGTCCTTCTCCTTTCATTAGACTTGGAGAAGGCTTTTGATAGCATTAACATAAAATATCTACAAAAGTTAATTGAAATAATGGGCTTTGGCCCAAACTACCAAAGGGCAATACAAGCATTGTATAATCAGCCATCTGCCAAAATAAAAATAAATAGTACCTACCCTAAAGAAATACATTTACAGAGAGGGACTCATCAGGGCTGCCCTATGTCACCCTTGCTTTTTATTTTAGCAACAGAGCCACTAGCAGAACTAATTAGAAAGAATTATAATGTCAGTGGAATAAGGATAAGACAAGAAGAACATAAAATATCACTTTATGCTGACTATATCATACTATACTTATCTAATCCTCTCACCTCTTTAGAAGAGTTGAATATAAGAATCGAAGACTTTGGTGTAATTTCAGGCCTTAAATTCAGTAAAGATAAATCTTTAATGCACCCAATTAACATTTACCAAATACAAATAGATGTTTAATAAAGAAATATAGCTTTATTTCTCCTGACAAATCATGGAGATATTTAGGTATCTTTATAACATCAAATCCTGAACAATTATATGAATATAATTACAAAAAATTAAACAGTGAAATTAAAATAAAGCTAAAGGAATGGTCTACAAAAACATGGAGTTGGACAGATAGATTTCATTTACTTAAGAGCTTTATAGTACTGACTTCCGGCAAGACTTGCGACCATGGCGGACGTGCTCCTCCGCATCTGCGGGGAGCGCGATCCGTACCCGGCGGGAAGAAGGGGCTTTGGACTGGTGCCGAGCCCCCAGAGACCCTAGTGAAGGGGCTCTGCCTGGGGTGGCACGAAGGGGATCTCTCCCTATGGTGGCGATCGAGGGATCGAGGTCCCCTTTCATCACCCCCATAGGTTCCCCCGTCCGTGGGAGCCGTATGGCTAAAAGCGCAAAACCGAGAAGCAGCAGAGAGTGCGAAGCTTTGAAGCTGGAACTTATAGTTACGCATGGAGAAAACGTGAGTCTGAAGTAAAAATAAACAGAACACAGCGGGAAAGGCGGGTGGAGCAAAACCCCCCCTCTCGAGACTGGTGTACTTACGGGACTCTTTACGTGGTGTTACTGCATGAAAAAACGTACATTCGGCTTGCTAGATGGTGGCATCGCTCTTTAGAGGATATGAACTTTAAAAAGATATAAGCGCAGTCGTAGAATTTGCTTCTTTCGTCCATCTTATCTAACTATCAACAAAGAAGCGCAGCCTCAACAATGGCGGGGAAACCGAAACCTTCCCCCAAACTAGGAAGTACAGCTCCGAGTTCAAAGGTTGATACCACAGAGATGAGCACTGTGTTCTCCTCATTATTGCGACCTCTGGTGGACCAAATGACAGCTCTCAACGTCAAGATGGATAAGATGCAGCTGGACCTGAAGGAGTCGAATAAAACTACAGAGAAGCTGCAGCAAGAACTTCTGGAAGTTAAGACTTCAGTAAAAAATCATGATTCAAGGCTACAAAAAGCGGAGAAAGAAAAGGCCTTCCACTCTGATCAGCTTTTGAAACTACAGATGGAAAGATCGAATTTTTTCCTAAGACTTCAGAATGCACCAGAGGATAAAGGAGAAGACCTTAAAAATCTGTTAAGTGAAGCGCTTGAACCAGTGACGGGCTTAAAAGCAGCGGAAATAAAAAGCGATATGGATATGGTTTACAGAACCTATCCAGACTATACTAAAAAGAAAAGACTGCCTGGTGAGATTCAGATAAGGTTCTCCAAAAAGTCAACAAGAGATGTGGTGCTTAGGACCACAAATAAAGCGGTTCTGAAGATCAAAGGAAAAGAAGTTAAAGTGATGAAAGATATTCCATTTGAAATAAGGAAAAGAAGGAAAGCCTATGGAAAACTGACATCTTGGCTACAGTCTGAATCTTTTATCTACAGGTGGAATGTTCCGGAAGGACTGAGCTTCAGCATCAAAGACAAAAAATACAAGATTGACTCTGTTCAACAGGCAAAAAGTTTTTTGGAAAAAAGCAAAGAAAAGAAAAAAGAGAGAGACTCGGATGGTTCGCTGGCATCGCAAGAAAGTATGTATGGATTTGATAGCTCAAAGAGCGAAGAAGAAATTTCTGACTCGGAAAAAGGAGCAGCAGCTCCAAAGGTACAAGAAGAGACTGTTAAGACAAGAAGAGGACGAAAGAAGAAATAAGGGCTGAAATGTTTTTTGAAATAGCACTTATATATTATATATAATTTGTATAATTAAGCATTCCTTTAAAAGAACATGTCTGTCAAACAGCTTTTTTATTTTTCATATATCATCAGTAACAATCTTAATTGAATATTAACCAAGGTTTAAAATGCTTCATATGTATTAATGGTAAGGTAATATTAAGCAAATGTTAAAGCACACTCTGTATAAGGTAAATATAGCTTAGAAAAGTAGCGATGTAGTAGTAGAAATAGATTAAAAAAAAAAAAAGAGCTTTATAGTACCTAAATATTTATTTCTATTTAGGACTCTTCCGATAAGAATGTCCAAAACAACACTAAAAAGATGGCAATCTGAATTAAACAATTTTTTTTGGAATTATAAAAAACCAAGGATATATTATAAAACCCTCCTTAGACCAGCATCTAGAGGTGGTATAGATCTTCCTAATTTAAAAAATTACTATGAAGCCTCACAATTAGCCGCATTGTTTCAAGCTGCTACAGCGAACATTCCTCCTACATGGCTTAAAATTGAGATTACACTTACAAATATTCCATTATATGATTTAATATGGAATGAAAAACTGATAAAAACTTTAAAAACCATACAACAACAATTTAACACACTCTCTAAATATATGGAAGAAACATAAAAACTTATTGGCACCAGACATTTCTACACAGGCATCATACCTACATCAAACGTGGTTAACCAGGTCATTCCCCTGCCGATTTTCATATTTTACAGCAGGCTGGTTTTACAAGAATAGGACATTTTCTAGAAAAAGACATAATAATAGAAAAAACAAAATTAGAACAGAAAATCAAAAATAAAATACATTGGTATAGATATCTACAAATCAAACTTCTCTTGGAATCCCCCCAATTGAAACAAACAAGAAAAAGACAACTGACACCATTTGAAATTATGCTAAAAGATTTTAAAGAACAAACCCCAAGCTTGATCACTAAGATTTATCAAATCTTGAACTCAATTGATGAACATAAAGAAGTATTGTATCAGAAACAATGGAATTCAGATTTAGGCATTACACTTACAGAGGAAGAGTGGACCTCAATCTGGAAATCTCCAAGTGTGACATCAAAAATAAGTGTAATAAAAATCCAAGCAATAAAATTGATGACACGATGGTATACACCACCTTCCATCTCAAATAGGATAAATAAGAAATACTCACCAAATTGTAGGAAATGTGGTCAATTTGCAGACTTTTTACACTGTTGGTGGAGTTGCTCGCATATTCAAAACTTTTGGGCACAAATAATACAAATGGTACACAAGATTACATCAGTTCAGTTACCTATGTCCCCAGAGGTAATCTTGTTAGAACATTGGAAGTCCCCAAACATTTTGCAAGGAAATGTAGAAGGAATTTCTATATTATTATCGGTAGCTAAAAATCTTATAGCTTTAAAATGGATATACAAGTCACCTCCATCTAAACAAGCTTGGCTTGAGAAATTATGGGAATATTTTATATTGTCTAAACTGTTTTATACTGTATGTAATAGTTTTCCATCTCAATATCAGAAAAAAATAGTATATACTTGGTTTCCAATCATAAGTTATCTTAAAGAAAAAAGTATTTTGCCACCGGACCCTGTTTATCAAGAAATGATTTTCTTTTAAAATACCTATATGTTACTTATATTAGAAGAAAGCAAAAGTATAATTGTAAGTTTTGTTCTTTGTATTTTATGTAAGTTTTGTATAATAAAAATAAATTAATAATAATTAAAAAAAAATATTGGGCAGCAGACACATACCATTAGTCTGTATGCGGACGATCTAGTGATTTATCTATCTAATCCAGTCCCGTCACTAACTGACCTTCAAACGGTTCTGCAAGAAACTCGGGGCCTGACAGGCTTGAAAGTAAATCTTCCCAAAACAATTTTTCCCCTATTTTGATTAATGAGGAAGAGAAAAATGAACTACATGGCCGAGGACAGACTGGCAATGTAAAGCGGGGCAGCCCCGCGTCGGAAGTGGAAAAAAAGAGCCCGTTCAGACATGCGCATCTGTCCCTCGGCTCCATTTCGCACTTACCCGTCTCCCAGTTGCTTTCCATCCGCTTTAACAGGACACCGGCCCTCCGTATCGGCACCACTGCGCATTGCTCTGGCCAGTATGAACGGCCAGCTCCGTGGAGTTTTCCCCCCGCATTTTTAAAGTCAGCTATAGATATCTGGGTACAACACAGGAAAACTCTGCTACCAGAAATTTCCCAACTTTCTACATACACGAATCAGGAATGGTTCCCTCCGGGCAAAGAGGCAAATGTTTTTCAAACATGGAAAGAAGCAGGTGTTATGCGTCTATTAGACCTAACCAAAAATGGGAACCCATTAAGCAAAATTGAATTGGAAAACAAAATAGGTGGGAAAATCCTTTGGTTTCAATACTTACAAATTCAAAGTCTTGTACATCGGCTTATAGGGGCTAATGTATTTTCTAGACCCATTAATGAATTTGAACAAATTCTAAAAAATGCAAAGGGAGAATCCAAAGGAATGATAGCCAGACTATATAAACTATTGTTAGAACTCAATAACAGAACTATTCTTAAATCTCAGCACCAAGGGCAACTTGCCTGCCGAAAGTCCTTTATAGATGAACAATGGAAATTAATCTGGTCTTCCCCAAGCAAGACCTCAAAAATTTTTACTATTCAATTTACCTCCTTTAAAATTATAAACAGGTGGTATCTGACCCCAGCTGTATTACACAAAATAAACCCAACGTTTTCAAATAAATGTTGGAAACAATGTAGGTCAAATGCAGATTTTGTCCACTGTTGGTGGGCATGCCCATTAATAAAAACTTTTTGGGACTCCATATTGCAGCAAATCCTAATAATAACAAATATCAACTTACCTTGTACTCTGGAGTCTGTGTTCCCAGAGACATGGAACGTAAATATAGAAAACATTAATTTCTACATTACTAACTATTGCCAAAATAACAATAGCACAAAACTGAAAACAAAAACGTAGTCCTACAATATCTATGTGGCAGAAGAAAATATGGGAATGTTTTATATATAGTCGTACTTCATACAATGCATCTACAATACAACCGGGAAAATACAATAAGTGGTTTCAAGCAGTATGGTTTCTGATGGTTGCCTATCTAGAAGGCTGTGGAACTATTCCAAACAATCCTTTATATAAAAATTTACTATGTTTTTAAGTGTACTGTGCGTTAACCATAGACTATTTTTTGAGGTTTATGTGAATGCTAACAATGAATACCGAAATTGTAGAAACTGTTAATATACGGTTGAACTCTCAGCTCTGTACATGACTTCACCTATTTGTTTATGTTGTGAAAAACTAATAAAAATTGAATTAAAAAAAAGAAGGAAGAATAGCAAACAAGTTTTTTTACCTGAATAAAATGTAGACAGTGTGTTAGAGGGCACAGGCTCCAGTTCCCCTGACTGCATGGTGTAGTGATTAAGAGCAGTGACCTCTAATCTGGAGAATCAGGTTTGATTCCCCACTCCACATGAAGTCTGCTGGGTGGCCTTCAGCCAGTCACAGTTCTCTCAGAACTCTCTCAGCCCCACCCACTTCACAAGATGACTGTTGTGGGGAGAGGAAGGGAAGGCGATCGTAAGCCACTTTGAGATTCCTCAGGGTAGAGAAAAGCGGGATACAAAAACCAACTCATCTTCTTTTTCTTCTACTTTGGGAACCAGGCAATATTGGCTCCTTCCTGGGTGACTGCGTGGAGAGCCTGACTTTTTAAGGGTTTTGAACAATCCATGCAATACCTTTTATTAAGACCAACCCAGTGACATGTGACTGTGTGCAAGCTTTCACGTTTCCCAAAACTCTTAATCAGGACACATGTTACAAAATGAAAAAAGAGAGGGAAAGCTGATTTTTCAGATCATCATCATCTTAAAACCTTCTCATGCCAGGATATGATGGAACTTCTGGCAAGTCAAGTTTCAGGTTTCAGGTTGTTGGAGGCCAGGGTCATAACAGATATTACATGGACTGGGTTCTTGGCTTTTTGGCTTTTCTTTTTGGACCAATATGCCTGTGAAGAACTTATCCTTTAAGAGCTTGTCCAGCACTCCGTTGGGGAAGGGCAGGTGGCCAAGGGGCCAGTTGAAAAGGTGGATTTTTTAATCACCTGTCCTGTACTCAGCTGATCAGCAGTGGCTAGGTGGGGCCATGGAGACATGACCCTTTAACATCTAACCTGATGGCCAGCCAATTGACAGCAGGTGGGAGGCAGGAGCATTAGGAGCCTCAGGGATCTGGTCCTTTAAATGCCAGTCTGACACCCAGCTAATTGTTATCACAGGTACCAGTGGGCTCTCAAAAATGCTACCTTTAAAATGAAGCAGGAGTAGGTCAATGAGAACAGGTGGATCCCTTGTTTCTGAACTGAGGAGAAGGGCAGGAGAGAGGAGGAGGGAAAGGTTGTTTATCCTAAGCCCTTCCTTTCTTACTTCCAAGGCCAGCAGGGCAGACAGGTGCAATAAGAAGGACTGTCACCCACCCTTCCCACCCAATGTTAATGCATACTGTCTGCTTCCCTAAGTCTTAAATGCCAACCTTTGGTAAATCTGTCGCAGTTCAAGCCTGGACACTTTCTGGACTGGGAGGAGATTAGGAGACTTCTGTTTATTTAAGGATGCTTTTAATAGCTGGAATGAGTCTGAGGATTTAAATGATTGTCACAAATCCTTACCTAAGAAATATTTGAAATAGAAACCTTCACAAATAAGGAATACAAAGAGAGCAAAATTGCTAAAGGGGGGGAGTCTTAGAGAAATATTCTAAGAGACCATCAACCATGGAGGTAAGAGGGTGCTCATAACCTGAGCGGATCTTTTCATCACAGATGTATTTGATTTGCATATCACAGTTATTAGCTAAAATATTGGGCTATTCTCTTCACTACCATCATAAGCCACATAGAATTTCAAGAATACTCCTAATGGAACATTATCTCCGCTTTCTGTTTGGAAATGGGGCATTAAAATAATGCTGCTCTGCTGTTTAACCCATGCTTTTTGTGAACTAAGGCAAAAATATTCTGCTGTCTGATCCAGTTACCTGGGAGTTCTGATTGATGTGTCTGTAGTTCTGCCTCACTTTCTTTCTTTTTTTTAAAGATTTTTATTGATTTTATCTATTTCTACTACTACATCACTACTTTTCTAAGCTATATTTACCTTATACAGAGTGTGCTTTAACATTTGCTTAATATTACCTTACCATTAATACATATGAAGCATTTTAAACCTTGGTTAATATTCAATTAAGATTGTTACTGATGATATATGAAAAATAAAAAAGCTGTTTGACAGACATGTTCTTTTAAAGGAATGCTTAATTATACAAATTATATATAATATATAAGTGCTATTTCAAAAAACATTTCAGCCCTTATTTCTTCTTTCGTCCTCTTCTTGTCTTAACAGTCTCTTCTTGTACCTTTGGAGCTACTGCTCCTTTTTCCGAGTCAGAAATTTCTTCTTCGCTCTTTGAGCTATCAAATCCATACATACTTTCTTGCGATGCCAGCGAACCATCTGAGTCTCTCTCTTTTTTCTTTTCTTTGCTTTTTTCCAAAAAACTTTTTGCCTGTTGAACAGAGTCAATCTTGTATTTTTTGTCTTTGATGCTGAAGCTCAGTCCTTCCGGAACATTCCACCTGTAGATAATAGATTCAGACTGTAGCCAAGATGTCAGTTTTCCATAGGCTTTCCTTCTTTTCCTTATTTCAAATGGAATATCTTTCATCAATTTAACTTCTTTTCCTTTGATCTTCAGAACCGCTTTATTTGTGGTCCTAAGCACCACATCTCTTGTTGACTTTTTGGAGAACCTTATCTGAATCTCACCAGGCAGGCTTTTCTTTTTGGTATAGTCTGGATAGGTTCTGTAAACCATATCCATATCGCTTTTTATTTCCGCTGCTTTTAAGCCCGTCACTGGTTCAAGCGCTTCACTTAACAGATTTTTAAGGTCTTCTCCTTTATCCTCTGGTACATTCTGAAGTCTTAGGAAAAAATTCGATCTTTCCATCTGTAGTTTCAAAAGCTGATCAGAGTGGAAGGCCTTTTCTTTCTCCGCTTTTTGTAGCCTTGAATCATGATTTTTTACTGAAGTCTTAACTTCCAGAAGTTCTTGCTGCAGCTTCTCTGTAGTTTTATTCGACTCCTTCAGGTCCAGCTGCATCTTGTCCATCTTGACGTTGAGAGCTGTCATTTGGTCCACTAGAGGTCGCAATAACGAGGAGAACACAGTGCTCATCTCTGTGGTATCAACCTTTGAACTCGGAGCTGTACTTCCTAGTTTGGGGGAAGGTTTCGGTTTCCCCGCCATTGTTGAGGCTGCGCTTCTTTGTTGATAGTTAGATAAGATGGACGAAAGAAGCAAATTCTACGACTGCGCTTATATCTTTTTAAAGTTCATATCCTCTAAAGAGCGATGCCGCCATCTAGCAAGCCGAACGTACGTTTTTTCATGCAGTAACGCCACGTAAAGAGTCCCGTAAGTACGCCAGTCTTGAGAGGGGGGGGTTTTGCTCCACCCGCCTTTCCCGCTGTGTTCTGTTTATTTTTACTTCAGACTCACGTTTTCTCCATGCGTAACTATAAGTTCCAGCTTCAAAGCTTCGCACTCTCTGCTGCTTCTCAGTTTTGCGCTTTTAGCCATACGGCTCCCACAGACGGGGGAACCTATGGGGGTGATGAAAGGGGACCTCGATCCCTCGATCGCCACCGTAGGGAGAGATCCCCTTCGTGCCACCCTAGGCAGAGCCCCTTCACTAGGGTCTCTGGGGGCTCGGCACCAGTCCGAAGCCCCTTCTTCCCACCGGGTACGGATCGCGCTCCCCGCAGATGCGGAGGAGCGCATCCGCCATGGTCGCAAGTCTTGCCGGAAGTCATTCTGCCTCACTTTCTAGACAGGAAGAGAAATTTGGTGCAGCTAGATTTGCGAACTGAGAGCCAGAGGAAAGTTATGTGATAAGAAGCACAAGACTGCTTTCTGCTGGTAAGTTCTGATGGCCAGCAGAGTCACTGGTCCTTGTGTGTTGATCTTAAATGTGCCACTGGACTCAGACTTTCTTCTGCCGCTTCAGACCAACATGGCTACCCACCTGGTCCATGTCTTGTCATCATATTCCTCAAAATCAATTAGTCTGCAGTTTCCCCTACATTTTCTGATTCGGCAAGGTTGGAAAAGAAAGCTATGTGGAGGCCATAACCGTTCAAAAATAGAGTGGCCAGGCAGGCAAGCAAAAAGTGTGCTGGCAGAGCCATTGCAGGTATCTCTTTCTTGTCTTAACTCTGTTTAGTTTCCAAATTCTAACAGATATAAGCATGTGAGTAAAATGTGCAACAATACTTATTCATAGAATTGAAACTGTTCTCTATCTCAGGTAGTCTGTTGACAAAATGAAATAGATTTTTTTGATCCTTTGTAGACATTTGAGGATATGGAGCGCTACTTAACTATAAACGTTGAGTTAAACTGTTTTTTGTGGTATGCGTATACTTTCCAGCCAACTGATCAAAGGTAAGAAGATTTAATATACTATAGTGAGGGATGTATGTGTAATCATGTGCAGTTGCTTTTTGCGTTTGAGGTTAAACGTCTAGACATGCTCCAGTTGTAAAATGTTTATATTCTTAAATGCGGTTTAATTTAATGTATGCATAAGAAATGTTTAGAAATCAGATCTGTATAACAAAAAAGAAATACAAATAATGGCTATAATGATTTAAATTTAAAATATAGTTAACCAGTTCCGTTTTAATTCTCTGTGTAGCTGGAATTGTTTAGTTTCATGTGTGATGTGTTTTCTTAGGGTTTCCCTTGTCCACAGAAAGCATACATTTTAACTTTAATAACTTAGTCTACTGCAATTTTACTCTTATTCAAAAAGGGAGGGAAATCTTCAGATGGGTGATTACCACAATTCAGTCAAGGAGGCAGGTCTTCCTTTGTCCTCTGGTGGGGCTTACCATGCTTCTGGATGACACAGGTCATGCCTGAATCAGACATAGGCATGTATTAAAGAAGTCCTAGGTGTCTAGTTAGTTTTCCTCTATCAGATCATTAATTTCCTAGCAAGAAGTACAATATGTTTGGTTCATTTGTGGTATAATGCACAAGTAAAAATATTACTAGAGAATCTTGCCACCATTTTATCTTTTTATTTGAAACCTAACCATTTACATCTTTAACATGAACTCACTTAGAAGTTTCTATCAATTTATTCTACATAGATAATTAAAGGGGAGTAGTTATTTGATCCCCATAATTATTTTTATTAACAGCTAGCTATTTTACTTAATAAGAGTTCACATTCTTGGATAACTAATTATTTTATAACTTTTGGTGTTTATTTTTAAAACACCATACAAACTTATCTTAATTCAAATAGCTTCTTAAACTATATAAAACAACACTAGTTCCTTCTTGCTATTTTTTATCATAACAGAAATGCATTAAAAATAATGACTGCAAGTTTTTGTACATATACTTGTGTTGGACCCCAACTAACATACCCCATCATTGAACTATATCATCTATATTTAGTTGGACATTCTTGCCATTCTCAGATGCTTCTTGCATCTGGAACCAGACATATATGTCAACTGGTATGCATTATAAATAGATCTAATTCTCAACATGGCCCCATCTGTGGATACTTAACTCTGGAGGTTGAGGGTGATGAACAGACAGGACAAACGTTTCTACAAACCTGAGAAAAGCCCCAGGTTTTCAGAAAAATCAGAACTCTTAAAAAATACATTGGGGGCTTAAAATACCCCTAAAATAATAGAAACAGTATCTGTAACTAAAAAAACAAATATCTTCTCAGTGGTATTGTGGCTGTTTCTAGGCAACCAGCAACAGTATTGGCAGGGGCCTTCCCAGGAATGTTTTGGCCTTTGAGGGTGAGGACTCAATAGTGCCAGCCCTGGAAGCCACCTCTGTTCAACTTGATACTACCCAATTTGTATGATTTATTCAGGCCTGGCTGTTTGCTACTGTTCAGCAGCTGTCACCTCACGAAAGCCAGTATAGTGTAGTGGTTAGAGCTTCAGAATAGGATCTGGGAGACCCAGGTTTGAATCCCTATTCTGCCATGGAGGCTCACATGGTGACCTTGAATCAATCATACACCCTCATCTAAATATACCTCACAGGGTTGTTGTGAGGATAAAGTGGAGAAGAGGAAATTATGTAAGCTGTTGTGGGTTTCCATTGTGAAGAAAGGTGGCATATAAATGAAGTAAATAAATAATGAATATAGCTGAAGATGGGAGAGCAGATAAAAGGTAGGTTGGTTGGTGGGTGGGAAGGGCAAAAGGAAGGGGAAAGGTGAGGATATGAGGGCCGTGTATTTGTGCATTAGTAATGGAGTTCCAAAGAGATTATTAAACAAATAAACAAAATGTCCATGCTAAGAAAATCCCAGAAACCAAATTGATCATTTGTGTGTTGATAACTTTTGCAGGGTTTTTTTGCAAAATATCTTTTGCAGGGCAGTTTTTTGCTGACTAAAATGAATGTTTAAATTTTGCCTTGTAGCATTTCCAGAAGTACCCAGGTAAAAATTTTCTATGTAATCTGAATGTTTCTTTACTTTGTTTTAAGATATTTCTTTCATTTCAGTGAAAACAGTAGTATGGTTTAACCTCCAGCTCAACGTTAGTCAATCTGTCCTTTAGGTTAAAAAATACAGCAGATCAGTGTAGAAACCACAAAACATGCAGGAATTTTATTCTGTATATTATATTTGTTACAACCATAAATTAGTCTTCTGAACCATAACCTGTCTGCACAACATATCATAGTCTATTCCTGATGAATACTTTCTGGTTTTGAATTGTGTTTACCTGTGTAACGTACAGAATAAAAATCTTTGGCATTTTTTGTAATTTTTCTGTCTGGTTTTCACTTGTCTTCTTCTTTCCCTGGAAACTATACACAGAGAATACTGTTGGCAGATTGACTGATGTTACTTTGCTAGCCTTTGGCTATGTCTAGTATATATTCATTTTTAATACCAGCCGTTGTTATTTACCCGTCATCTCCCCCACCTTTTTTTTGGTTAGGATCCTTGTATTTTCACATAGACTAACATACTATTAAATATAGAGGCATTGGTTTTATCTTTGACACTAGTACATCAGAGATATGTTTTATGGGCACATCATTTTCAGGGAGTCAGGGAGTTTGCTAGCAATATTTTATATTATATTTATATTTAATACTGTATTATATTTAATTATAGCTGGCCTCATTCAACAAACTGTTATTTTCTTGAATAATTGGAGACCCATGTCATTTTCTGAAGCAGGCATTGCAAACTGTCATTCAGTGGCTTCTTTTCCCAGAAATGAAGTGTTTGGCTAATTATTACAGCTTGTTGACTAGACTCATAACATAGGAATTTTGTTACCAACAATATTGTAACACACACCCCCTGAATATGTGTGTTCCATCTAGATATTAATGATGGGATTCGGAGTAATGTTGTTATCATTATATGGGCTTCTCCCATATAAACCTACCTGTTTACTCTGGTCGTTCTTGGAGGCCCAGCTTCTGTTTCCTCTGCCATTTGAGGCTAGATGGGTGGCAACTAGGGTTGTGCATTTGGTATTGCCAAGCCAAATAAATACCCAAATAATGCCTTATCGGCATTATTTGGGTATCTTTTCAACTGAATACCCAAACCTGTAGGGATTCAGCAGGTGAATAAAAGAATCTGAACAGAGAATAGAAAAATATGGTAGAAGATGGAGTCAGGATACAGGAAGAGCTTGTCAGGCGGGAAAACTGGGCTAAAACAAATAAAATGAATTTCAGTGGGGATAAATGTAAAGTTCTGCATTTAACTAGGAACAATCAAATTCATAATTATAGAGTAGGGAAGACTTGTCTCGGCAGTACTATTGCAAAAAAGATCCATAGGTCTTAGTAGACGATACACTGAACATGTGTCAGCAGATCACGCGAAGTGATAGTATCGCTTTATTCTGCTCTGGTTAGACTTCACCTAGACCAGGGATCCTTTGGGGCTGGAGCGAGGCGGAGCACTGCTCCGCCAGCCCAGGAGTGGGCAGTAGGGCAGCCACAGGCCGAATCAGATTCTCTGATCTGATTTGGCCCGCCGCCAAATTGCCGCTGAAATTCGGCGACAGCTTTAAAAGCGGCTGGAGGGGAGGGGGTTGAGGGAGATGCTCCAAACTTGAAGGGTAGCTTCTGGGACCTCTCCCCCAAATACCCACCAAGTTTCAAGAAGATTGGACCAGGGGATCCAATTCTACGGGCCTCCAAACAGGTTGCCCTCATTCCATCCATTGTTCTCTATAGAGGGAAAAAAAGTAATGTTTTCTTGTTTTACTGTTGGGTCTTTTTCTGGGGGGGAGGCTAGGCTGGCCTAGCCAGGCCTTCTCGTTTTTCTGTGGTTTTTAAAAAGTTTTTTGTGGGTTTTTTAAGGGGTTTTCTGATATAACTGTTATTTGACTGTTCTTTGGCCTTGGTTCAGTTGGGGTTGTTGTTGTTGTTGTGTGTGGTGGTGGTTCCCTAGCCTGGGCCTTTTACTGTTGCAGGTTTTTAAAAGTGTTAAAAAGGCCAAGTAGGCCTGTTTTTGTTAACTTTTGGTTAAGTTTGGTTACTTTGGGTTCTTTCTGGTTATGTGGTTTTACTCCTTGGAAACAATGGAGGAAAAGGGGAGGCACCCACCTTGGGTGCCCACAGAATTGGACCTCCCTGGTCCAATCTTTTTGAAATTTGGGGAGAAGCTCCTGCAGCTACACTGGAACTATACCGTGGAAGATTTTACCACTTATTTTTCCACTATTGGAAACAATGGAGGAAAGGGGGGGACACCCTCTTTGGGTGCCCATAGAATTGGACCCCCTTGATCCAATCTTTTTGAAACTTGGGGGGTTCTTTTGGGGAGAGGCTCCTGCAGCTACACTGCAAACTTGATCCTCTCCTTCAAACCCCCTTCCTCCCAGCCCACTGAATACACCATGGGAGATTTTTCCACTGACTAAAATGGCCCATAGAGTATAATAGATCCGAATAGATTTTGGATTCCCGAATATTTCCCGAATCCAAATATAATACCAATATTGATATTTGGAATAATTCAGAAATGCTGAATTTATTCGGGTTCAATATACCTGAATATAAAAAAGATATTTTTTTCCTGTACACTCCTAGTGGTGACCCTCTTGGTCATGGCACCAAAACTTTGGAATTCTGTCCCCAGGGAGATTCATCTCTCCCTATCTGTTGGTGTCTTCTGCCAGTAGATGAAGATTTTTTGTTTCATTTGGCATATCCCCAAAGGTGTTATTATATGTTGTTAATTGTTCAGTTGTTGTTAATTGTACAAATGTTTTGGGTACCTTGACTGGGTGGAAAAGCAGTATAAAAATGTTGTAAATGAAAAAATAAGCAGAGCTGGAAACTGTACTTGGGGTCTAAGCAGAAGACAGGAACTAAAAGTAGATGACAGCTCCAACCAGAGTGTCATCCCACCCTACTCAGAAACTGAGTATCTGGGAGAATATAAAAGTTTGGTTGCCATCCACCTGTCTACATTGGCCAAAGTCTGCCTCTGAGCCTGCCAGCCCTTTGTACTGTGCCCTTCATATAGGCTAGAAGGTAGAAAACAGCTACTCTGCAGTCATCTATTACCACTGGTGACATCATGGGCAATATTTATTGTATATGAACCTGTTGGTAGCTGCCCTGAGCCTGCCGTAAGGCGAGGAGGGCAGGATAGAAATCCAAAAAATAAAAATAAACAAATAAAATATTTGCCATTGAGTATTTCATAGTAGAAAACCCAGTTTCTCAGCAGAAAGGAGAAAGGCTACCAGACAGTAAAGCACTATTACCTCTGGGAACAAAACTACTATTTGGTGGCACGTTCACTTGGAGATATAATATTAACATTTATAAACCTCAAAGCTGGCATTTTAAAAGTCAGATGGACACTTTCCCCCAGTAATAATATTCAAGTTCATCATAGACATTTCCTTTTTTATTCACCAGGATGTAGTTATATGGATTTATGATCCAGAGAATGCTGAACCTTCAGAACGAAACAACACAGCAACTACACCACCACTAGTATGTCATCTTTGTAATCTTTAAATTGAGAATGATATGATGTGACTATTCCTGCCAAGACAAATCTGATGTTTTTTGAATTAATGAAAAGGATGATTCTGTAGAAAGGGATCTTATATAGTAGAATCATGGAACACTTTGAGAGTGAGCTCTATTCATGTCAGGCCTGATGGCCCAAATAACAACAACCTTGGTACCAACAAGACTTATATGTTCAGTCTCAGCCTTACCAGGGCTGATGTTTACACCTGAACCCTCTGAAACTATGGCTTCAATATCTAAACAGCCGGACCTTGCCCCATGATCTTAGTTTCCAAAGTCTGTATGTATCACGGACAGTACCATTCAGAAACAAAGAAGAGACATGCCCTACTAAATCCTGTGTGGATGTTCCTTAATCGTCTTCTTGCATCCCTCTGATAATCATCACCTTGGGCTCCAACACCAGTTCTCCCAGGACCGGACCTTTCAGTCTTCACTTTGACACTGGTAGGTCCCTCAAAACTGGGAACTATATCATCAGAGTCAATTCCTAATCAATTCTGGAGAGGTTTCACTGGGTCCTAGACGCTCCAACAGCTTTCACACTGTAGTATTTCACTGCATGTTCAGTTCCTGGAATCTATCTCAGAGGGACAGCTTAAGAACACCCATTCAACTTCTCCATCCACAGGCCTGTAGTTCATGGACCTTGGACCAGCTCCCAATATGGCCAATCCCCTCATCATTGGTCAGGATACCCTGGATATTCACATAAATCCTGGACTCATATCTCACACTACTATGGAGAGTAGTATTGAGGTACCCAGTAACTAGCCTGGAACCTGAATCCTTGAAATGACTGTTGATCCTAATCACTACCCTCACTACCATTCTCCATCTCACTGGGACAACAACAAAGCCTATTATTGTGATTGGGTCTATTACTCAATTATCATCTACATTATGATTGTCCTGCTTTGACTTCACATTCCAACCAGACTGCCATCCTACCCTACTGTCACAGCTCAGGTGTGGTGTCATCTGACGTTGCCACCGTTCTGGATTTAGGATCCCTTGAGAAGGCCCAGAGCACCCTCCCAAGACCTTCAGACATCCCTTATTTAGCTGAATAATAGGCGTGAGGACCAGGCAGAGTGAACAACAAATAAAAAGTTTATTTTTACAGGAGATCAGCCCAATATGGGAAAACAAACAAGGTGCAAGAATAATAATGATAAGTGGGTGAAGAGAAAAGAAACCAAATGCCCTAACGCAACTAGACTCACAGTCCCTAGTCCACTGTCTCTGTTGGGCCTGAGTCTACTCAACCTTCCTCTCAGGGTGAAGGTTTCTCCCAGCAGCAGCCTTCCCTCCGGCCCTGCTCTCTTGGAAGAAAGAACAGCTCTTCTTCTGTGCCAGGTATTTTTATTATAAGTCCCCTTTCTCTGTGATTGGCTAAAATTGCCGCCAAAACATCTCAGGGGCTTCTGGGAGTTGTATGCCTGGCCTCCTCCCACTGCTACTCAGGCTCCCTGGGCCTTCTAGGCCTCTAGTTGCACAGCCCAGATCATGACACCTACATATAAGCTGATCCCCTCAGCCAGTCCCATTGGAAGTACATATTCCCAGTTACATAACATGATATAACCCTACAACCAGCAGCCCACTCTGAGCAGCAGGTCATTGGTGTATATAAGCTGCCCAGAAAAACTTGTTGATAATTGTTAACCACCAGATGGAAATATTCCATCCTTGGTACTTGTGGTCTGCTTCTAGACCTTTAGACCTTAGTCACTGCTCATCTGCTCATAGTGTGTGCAAGACAGGTCCAGTGCCTGGAAATAAGGGTAACTGGGGCCCTCTGATATCAGTTCAATTTCATCTGCCACTGGTGGTGTTCCTACTGCCATGGACCATGATGCCATAGGTCATGAGCCACAGGCTAACAGCCAGAGACCAAGAGTTCTGTGACTCTTGCCTTTTAGCTGGCTCCAAAGGCTCATGATATTGGGCAAGGCCAGGATTTTTAAAAGTTACCCGCAAAAGACAGGCAGAGCACATATTCAGCTACAAGTCTTAAAGTAGCAGATGGGCTGTTCCCCAGTTCATACTATAACACTGAATCCTCTATCTTGAGTACTTTTGTACTCATTTGTGTCTCCATCCCCCATAGTCTAAACTCCTCTGAATCAGGTTTATCAGGCTTTTGTTCATCACTGCTTCCCAGTCCTTGTGAGGCACAGCCTATCTTTTGCAAGTATATCTTCATTAAGTTTATGCTGTGGCTGCAGTCCCAGAAACTGAACCTCTCTTGATGACACCATCTCTATAGCCTACCATTCACCTCTTAGTCTTCATAGTTCTCTACCTCTTACAGAAAGAATTGATGAAAATACCATCTGAGGCCCAGGGTCCTAGAGCCTCATAGTTGTGATATGCTCATAGCTGTGTCCAGCAGTTTGTTGTTTATTTCCATGTGCATGAGTAGGAAAGGACAGTGATTACTGAGCTTGTTAAGTGTGGAGCAGATGGAGCAGAGGTCCATCAGTGGCTATTAGCCACAAGGTATAGACAGGAACTTTCAGTCTGGAGCAAGTGATGCACTGTATTCTTGGTGCTTGACGGGGGGGGCAACAGTGGGAGGGCTTCTAGTGTCCTGGCCCCACTGCTGGACCTCCTGATGATAACTGGTATTTTTGGCCGCTGTGTGACAGAGTGTTGGACTGGATGGGCTATTGGCCTGATCCAACTTTGGCTTCTTTTATGTTCTTATGTTCTAGATAAACTTGCTATTGTCTTGGTTCTCCTGATCTCACCTGCTCTTACAACTAGTTTGTTGCACAGAAACCATGAACAAAAAATAGGTTTTTGACCTTTAATGATGGTCTTCATATAGTATGTGCAGTCACATGTCTTGCCCTCCTTCCCTGCAGCAGGTGTATTCTGTGGCCTGTTGTGTCACTCTTTGGAGAAACTCAGCAGAAAGATATTTCTCTGCCAATCTAGGCATCATCGTCATCATCTTATTTTATAGCTTGCACTTCTCACTGAGACTCAAGGCAGATTACAAAATAGAGAAATAAATTCAATCAAACAGCACAGATCTCTAATGAATCAATAAACTGGAAGAAGGTTGAAAAATAAATTGTTCTTTGGTACTGTCATAATGCATATTTAGTGTCAGTCCATTGCAAACTAGAACCTTCCCTTTGGCATGCCTGTCTTCTTCTCCCCTCCCTGAGTTGAATTGCCGGGCTTTCTAAATGTAAAATCAAATTATTACTTGAGATTTCTGTTTGGCTCCTGGCCTGTTAGATTCCCCCCCCCCCCCGGTTGTTTCTAGTTTAATCTTGCGTGTTCCTTGTTGTAATACCCATTGTTATTTATTTTTATTGTTCACTACTTTTCAGTCCTATTTTAAAATTATGTATTGAACCATACTAAAATAAATATATATATAAAAGAAAAAGAATCTGTTCTTCAAAATTGCATGTGAATACATTAGCTATGGCAGGAGCCACTGGATTTCCCATAGAAACCCCCTGAATTTGAAAATAAAATTGATCTTGAAAACGAAAACAGTTTTTCTCTAGGACAATTTTGAGGAGTTGCATCAAAGAGGCAGGAGGAGAGAAATCTTTCCTCTTCTGAAGAAAAAATTCTGCAACAGAAAGGGCCTCTTCATGTGATATATTAGTGTACAATTAATAGGTATTTATTGTGACCCAAAGATCATCTTTATCAAAAGAAAATTCTTCAGTTTTGGGAATAAAATCTGCAGTATCTCTGATATATGATTTCATAGCAGGAAGAAAGGGCCTCAAAAATGATCCAAATATCTGGCTACAGGTTCCAGTATATAATTCGACCCCAACACTATGGGTCTATCTGAAAGGGGTTGTTCAAGTTTATGAATCTTGGGAAGCAGGTAAAATGATGGGAACCCTTGATCCATATCCAATATTTTTAAATTTAGCACATGTCTACCACATGTGGAAATAGGTCCCAACATTTTGTTTACATTTCCAACAATTATTTGAAATTTTGAGTGATGTTTGGCTAATTTATCTGGTGAAAAGTGTCATCTGTAGAACATTTTGTATACATTTTCCTTTAATGGGATGGCCCTTAAAAGTTGTATAGTTTCCCAAGTTTTTGCCCAATGATCTATGTCAATATTATGTCCTATATTTTGCACCCAGGTTACCATTGGAGCCTTGACTACCTCATCTTGCATTTGCATTTCTAACAAGAAAGCATAGACTTTTGTTATGAGTTTTTCATCTGTGTATAACCAAATTTTATCTAAATCCATTATTTTTTCATTAAATCCCAATTTTTTATCTTTAGTAAATTTTGATTCCAATTGCAACCTTTCCCACCATGTCAGATTAGTATTCTGCCTTTGTAGTGTGTGATTTTACTTTAAGTTCCGTCTCTTGTGTATGCATTGTTGTTTCATTACATGCTTTAAAATTTTGTCTCACATTGTTCTTCTATAAAATTTAATATGGACTTCTCTAGGGACCTTATTTTTTCTTGCATGGGCTGAGTTTCTCCTATATGGGGCCTCAATCTCTTCAGCAATCTCCTTAACGGTTCCTACACCCATTTGTCTGGCTACGACCTGGGCCATATCTTCTTTTATGTTCTCTTCATTCTTTTCTGGGACATTTTGAAATTTCAAGATGTGGGCAGCCTTTTCCATCTCTAAACCTATCAGTGTTTCTTCCACCGTATCGTGTCTTATTTTTATGTCTTGCAACTATTGGTCCATTTCCTGTATTTTGTCATCCATCTTATTAGAGGATGAAACCATCTTAGATATCTCGTTTATTTTCTGCAATCTGTTTTTTAATTTCTTCTGTCTCTGTAGTTAATTGTTGTGTGAGTATATCTACTTTTGATTGTATGGGTTTTATTACTTTCACAACCAAGGATGGCAATGTTGCTTCAACTGCTAGACTTACAGCTTGGGTGAAACTCTCTTGTATTAAGCCTTGTAAATCTTTAATATGCATTTGGGCTAGGCTTGGTGCTAGGAGTTTCATTTGTCCTAATTGTCCCAGAGATGGGATAGACATCTTCCTAATTCCACTAGACATGTTTTGGGGGGGGAGGGTTAGTTTTTATTTTATTTTCTTTCTTATCTTTTTTATTATTTTAAACTCTGAACAGTGCCCTTCCCGCCTTATACTCAATCTGCTTACCTAACCAATAAACAAAAAAACCCTAAACTGCTTACAGAAAGAAGAAAGAAAAGAAAAAAGTAAATGAGAAGAAACAAATCAAATATCCAGTCTTATATGGTTATGCCACTAGTATAACAAGATTGCTTTGCTTCCAATCTTCAGCTCTATTTTTTTTCTTCCCCACTCCTTCTAACCGCTCAAACTTCTGGGGGAGGGGAAAAAAACAAATCCAGCTTCTAATTGGATCTGGTCCAATTAGTTGGCCAGCAGCAAAAAAGAAAGTCAGTGGCGGGGGGAGAAGACGTCACCGACAGCATCCACCACACAAAACTAAACAAAACGACATAGTCCACAAGGCAATGACAGTCCACAAGGCAACGACAGAGTCCACAAGGCAATACCTCTGGCTCCACCTGATGTTTCTTCTCAGCATCTCTTGGCCAGTGTCCCCAGCATCTCTTGGCCCAGCGTCCCCATCACATCAAACACTCAAAAAAAAACCCCTGTTATAATCAACGGAAGATATGGCTTTCACGGACCTCCTTCAAATCATTAACAAAATCCTGTTCATTAGTGTCGTTCAAAAAGAAAGAATAATAATGGGTTAGGGTATCACGCTGAGCAACTTTCCTTAGCCGCTTAAAGGGGCAGTCTTTACCCCCTCCTCTTCTGATGCTTGAGTCTGTTCGATTTAAAGGGGATCCCTTTATTTTTGCCACTCTGTTCATCCACCAACAAAGAAGAAGCTGGGCAAGTTAAATAGTACGCTTCCACTTTAGGTGTTTACAAAAGCAAAAAGAGCTTGGAAGACTTTCTTAGATCCATTAGACTCGGTTACTTCTCAGTGTAATCCATTGAGTATCCTACCTCAGCCACCGCCTCAGAATGTTTCCCTGAGTTCGATACAAGCCACTACTTGTCTTCGCCTCTTGGGACAAGTTCCTTGCTGCGAGTCTTTCTCCGGGAGAGTTCACTGGGGTTTAGCTGGATTCTACCTCCACAGGTAGGTCTGGGGGTGCAGCGGTTGCAGACGGGTGTTCTCCCACACCCTCTCGCTATTGTCAAGCCCAGAACTGGAACTCTGACTTTTTGGTCTTTTCTGATGTGGATGACTTCTGTTTTTAGTTACACGTTCTAACTGCGTTCATCTTCTATAAATTTCAGTATAATTTGCTTTCTTGGCTGAAGTTCTTTTTTTCCCCTAAAGCCTTTAATCTTCTTGGTTGTATCTTCTCCCTAACCCAGCAATGCTGCTCCACTCTCTTTCAACTCAGTCAATTGATTCTTGACATGAGGAAGGATTCTTTAATGAGAATATCAGTAGGAGTTCTTTTTAATATGAATACTTTCTAACTGTGGTTTAAAGTGTAAGCTATGTCCTACAACATAACTAACAATTTGCTCATGATGGAAAACACAGGTTGAGTCCAGGGTCCCCACTATGTGTCCTGAGTGTAACAGTCAGTTACAGTAACAGTAACATGTTAGTTGCATGTGTGTTAAGTACCATCAAGTCACACTGAATTATGGAAACATTATGAATTAATGCTCTCCAAAACATCCTACCATTAACAGCCTTGCAAACTAAGGACCATTGCTTCCTTTACTGAATCAATCCATCTCATGTTGGGTCTTCTTTTCCTGCTGCCTTCAACTTTTCCTAGCATTACTGTATTTTCCAGTGACTCTTGTCTTCTCATAATGTGACCAAAGTACAATAACCTCAGTTTGGTCACTTCAGCCTCTAGGGAGAGTTCAGGCTTTATTTGATCTAAAGCCCACTTATTTGTCTTTTTTGAGTCCATGGTATCCATAAAATTCTCCTCCAACACCACATTTCAAATGAATCAACTTTCTTTCTATGTGTTTTCTTCATTGTCCAACTTTCACACCTATACATATTTATGGAAATACCATAGTATGTATGATCTTGATTTTGGTCACCAGTGACACATTCTTACACATAAGGATATTTTCCAGCTCCTTCATGGGCTGCCTTTTTCAGTCTAAGCCTCCTTCTGATTTCTTGGATGCAGTCCCCCTTTTGGTTGATGATGGAGCCAAGGAATAGAAAATCTTGAACAATTTCCATTTTTTCATCATCAACCTGAAAGTTGTGTAATTCTTCAGTAACCATTACTTTTGTCTTCTTGATGTTTGGCTGTAATCCTGCTTTGGCACTTTCTGCTTTAACTTTCCTCAGTAGTCATCTCATGTCCTCACTATTTTCTGCCAGTATTGCCATTTCATCTGCATATCTCAAACTGTTAATGTTCCTTCGCCAATTTTCATTCCACCTAATCCAGCTTCCCTTATGATATGTTCTGCATATAGGTTGAAGAGAACTGACACTTTTGCCAGTTGGAAACCAGTCTGTTTCTCTATATTCTGTCCTAATGGTAGCCTCAGAGTATAGGCTGTGCATCAAACCAATCAGATGTTATAGCACATCCATTTCTTTTAAAACCAGCTATAGCTTTTCATGAAGGCAGCAGGAAAAGGGGAAGACTCAACATGAAATGGATTGACTCAATAAAGTAAGCCACAGTCCTTAATTTTCACGACCTTAGCAAGGCTATTAGCAGTAGGACATTAATTCATAGGGTCACCATATGTCAGAAGCAACTCGATGGCACTTAACACACAGATGCACACACACATGCTCCTCTAACAACTGTAAATTTGCAATATGATCTCTAGTGCCTTTTCCTTTTCTGAATCCAGCTTGAACATCTGACATTTCCCTTTTCATATGTGGAAACAGTCTTTGTTGTAAAATTTTAAGCATCACTTTATTTGCATGAGAAATTAATGTCATGGTCCAATAGTTGCCGCTCACCACACTCTCCCGGTATGCAGTGGCCAATCTGGATCACGACTGACACATATAGGGCTTCAACCTTACCCCTGCATCATTCTGCTGATCTGCTGCTGTTTTTTGAGGGGATGGACTTTTTGGCCTACTGGGGAAACCCCATACCCAGCCTGTCTTCTCCATAATGTGTGCATGGTTAGGGCCATTCAAGATTGCATTTTGGAAATGAAAAGAGATGTCTAAACTTAATATTTTACAATGTATAAATGTATTTTGAAAATATGCAACTGATTATTTTTATTAGTATTCAAGAACACTTAGCAAGCAGTTCTGGAATATGGGGCAATCACCTGTAGTCAAGACACGTGTGAAAAGAAAACACTATTTTCCAACTGCATTTCCGGAAGAAGGGTACTGTTCCTTTTTGATTTACTGAATATTACTGTCTTTTGTTAAAAAATAGTTACTCAATATGATTACATATAATCTAACAGGGTATGTTTATGTTTTGTAAAAGACTGCTATTTTTCTTCTGTTGTGTATATAATTTGTATGTAGCTGAATCCAACAAGGAAAATTCATACAGATGTATCTGAAGTGCCTCCTTGGATTTAAAAAAAAATTCCTCATGAAAACATTTCTGATACAGGGTTTGTGTACAACTGGTTGACCTAATGATCTCAGGGATTTTGGTAGGTTAATATCAAAATATCAGTCTGATCCTGATTTTCTATTATTCACCATTCTTTCTTTTTGCAATAATGTATTATTTAATCTCAGTTGCCTAGACTACTAAACATTTCAGTTAAGGGAAGGAGGAGAATTTTTGCCAATTCCCCCTCTCCAGGCAAATCTCAGACTCCCTTATTCTGTTCCTAGGGATCCCCTTCCCCAAGGAGCAGCATGAAGAGAGCATTTAGGGCTGCAGCAGGAGGGGGTAGACAAGAAAGTTGCACTCTGCTGATGGAAACCCTTCAGTTAATGGCAACTTTTGGCAGGATCCAAGTCAGATTTTCTGTTGTTGTTGCCCTTTCAATAAACATACAACTGAAAGGAACTGAGGAAAGAGTGTTGAACAGCTCTTAAGAAATTTGTCCTCTTAATCAGTGAAAATCCACTTCCTAGCAAATGCAACCCATTAGTTTTGTCCTACCCTATGGAGGAAAAGAGAGTTCTCTGTTTCATCCCATGCATGCATCCCTTGAGATGTTTGAGGAAAATGATCATGTCACCCTACAGTCTTCTCTTCTCCCAGGTATATGTTCAACTTTTCCCTTATAGGGCTTATTTTCCAAATGCCTCACTCTCTTAGGCCGAGGACAGACTGGCAGTCTGGCCCACTCTGCCTCCGCTTTAAAAACGGAGGCAGAGCGGCCGTTCAGACTGCCACATCTGCCCAGAGGAGGCGGCCCGGATGCAACGTGTCCAGCGCTGCGCTCCTCCTGCAGCAGCCAGGCTTCACTTAAAAGTGGTGTCCGGGCTGCTGCGGCGCGCGTTCCACCCGCTTCCGGTGGGTGTGAACGCGCGCCAGCTGGGGGAGCAGCGCAGCGTTCACACACTGCCGCCAGAAGCTACCTGCAGTCTGGACACTGCGGGTGGCTTCCTTGCGGCGGCGTGCAAACGCCGCGTGGCGGGGGCAATTCCCCCCGCCTTGTTCTGCCACACCGTGGAGGCGTGGCAGATTGCTAGTCTGTCCTCGGCCTAAATTGCTCACCTGTAGACACACTGTATGTCCTTCTTAAAATGTTGTGCCCAGAGCTGGGAACAGTAGTACGGATAAGACTCAACCAGTGTAGATTACAGTGAAACTATTACTTCTCATGATCTTGATGCTATGCTTCTGGTAATGTGCCTTCAGTATTTCATATTTCCCCCTTCTTTCTTTTGTCCCTTAGAATTTCAAGCCATAGGAACATGCCTAAACTCTTTGAAATTGGCATTCCTAAAGTCCATTCTACATTCCCTAAACTCCTTGAAACTGGCATTCCTAAAGTCCATGCTACTCATCTGTCTATGGTCGGTCTATGCTCAGTTTTCCCATCCCTTGTTTTCAAAAATTCCAAGATAATGTGGTCACTTTTCCCCCAAGCATCTTGTCACTTTCAGTTCTTCCCTGTTGGTCAGGATGAAGACCAGGACAGCAGATTCTTTTGTTGCTTCCTCCACCTTTTGGGAAATGAAGTTGTTCAGTGGGCCAAGTCAAAAGTTTATTAGATTCCCCCCCATTCCTAGCAAAGATAGATTCCCAGCAGATGTCAGGACAAAGGAAATCCCCTGTTATCACTGTATCTCTTTTCTGTGAGAGTTTTGTGATTTGCTGTAGGAAAGAATAATCTAGATTTACCAGTTGTTTAAGAAGCCTGTAGTATACTGTCAGAGTTATATCATTTGTTTTTTCCACTTTCTGTCGTTACCCAGATACTTTCAACAGGGTTTCCGCTCTCATTCATGGATTTCCATGCAGGTCTTATAATGCTACTGCCTCTCCCTTTCTGTTTGGTCTGGTTTTTTTTTGAAGAAGGTATACCCTTTAATTCTAATCATGAGACTCATCCCACCAAATCTCAGTGATGCATAACAGATTACAATTATGTTCCAGTATTCAAGTTTTTCCTACCTGTCCTGCATTTAGGCCCAAACTACACAATACATTGCTCCACAAGTCAGGCTGGGATTCTCCCAGCCCAGTTTACATTCTCTGCAGCTGCACTGCAGAGGCAGCAAACTTATTTTTCCAAGGCACCTCTGGGCCCCATTTAGACCAGGACCATAGTGTGGGGGGAAACAGGTGAAGCCTCCCTCCCACACCGTTTTCCCAACCTGAAATGGCCCTGGGTGTGTTTTCAGGGCTGCAGATACACACATCTATGAGCATGTGGTACACTTTACTGGCAAGGAATATTGAAATAAGAAATGTCCATTCTAAAATAGGTAGTTGGAACATTAGAATAGAATATAGAATTTAATTCCTTTGGGGAATATGTTTTTCAGATATTTTCTAGCTGAAAATATACATAATAGTTTTAAAGATTTTTACTAAACATAAAATGTTTAATTTACAACACCGTTGTCATCTCCTATATACCTATTCTTATTCAAGGTGAGCTTTCATGTGCATGCACACTTCTTCAGACACAATGAAATGGAAATAGAAATGTTGGTCTTAAAGGTGCCCCTGTAATCACACCTTGTTCCTCTTTTTGTACAATTTCCAGCCTTACTGCAAATTAAATTATCAAATCTTTGTGTAGAATATTTATATTCTTATTTCTATGGGGAAGAGACCTGGGAAAAAATTCTCAGTCTAGGTGAATGAGCTGAATTAACTTTATTTCAGCATAAAGTCGCATATAAAATTGTTGATCTTAAAGGTGCCACTGGACTCAAACTTTGTTCTGCTTCTTCAGACCAACATGGCTACCCACCAGATTCTACAAAAAAATGAGTTCTTGCTTGACTCATGTTTTGTGTAGCTTGTATATATCTTGTATATAATCCCAGGTCTCATTTCATAGCAGGAGCTCCTTTGCATATTAGGCCACACACCCCTAATGTAGCCAATCCTCCAAGAGCTTACAGAGCTCTTCTTACAGGGGCTACTGTAAGCTCTTGGAGGATTGGCTACATCAGGGGTGTGTGGCCTAATATGCAAGGGAGCTCTTACTACGAAATGAGCCCTGTATAATCCCCAAGCTTTTCGAGCCTGTGGGCACCTCTGGAATTCTGACTCAGGGTGTGTGTGTGGGAAACCACAAAATGGCTGCCACAGGAGGTGCAGCAAACCACAAAATGGCTGTCATAGCTTACTTTCAGTCTCACAGTAAAGAGCCTTGTGCTGTGGTGGCAGCTGCATCCAAAGCAATGTTTTTAAAAATCTGCACAGCCAATCTGAAGCCTTGCTGGGCAAAAGCTCCACCTGGCCCCAACTACTTTCTAAAAGCACTTGTAGGGTACCAAGAAAGTTGTCGGTGGACACCATGGTACAGGCACCACATTGGGGACTCCTGTTGTATAGTTTTTTTGTATTCATAGAAAAGTGTACTTTTCAATTACACTTGTCAGACTAATCTAAAATGGAGCACTTCATTCTCTTCTCCTCCATACTTGGTTTCCTCTGTGCTCTCTTAATAGTATAGAATTCAAGTGTAGCATAATTTTTCAATGTAATTAGGAAGGTGGAGTTTGGTTCTATTTGTGATGTTTGGTTTATTTATTATGAACTTGTAAATTTTTAAAAAAATTAAAGACTAAAAGACAAGTTTTAAAAGAGCCTAGCCAAAGATTTGTAATAGCCAGTGATGTTGGTTGGCGTTGGGAAGGTCATTTGTGATAACGCAGGATAACTGACCAGCCATTCCCTAGGAGCCTTGTTTTTAAAATAGAAACCTCAAAATTTGTTTTTCATAATTGAAGTGTTGGATTCATTTGCTTTAAATTTTGAATTTAATAATTTTTTCAAACCAGTATTTGTGGCTTGACCAGGTGTTCAAGTTCTTGTAATTCTCACATTTTCCATTTTTTATATGACGATGACTGGTTGTGTTATCACGGTAAATGAATGGTCATTTTGTAGATGACATTGTTGTTTTTGATCCAAGTTCTCTTAGAACCAAGTAGTTCTTGTAAGTGTGGGTAGATACTCTAAGTTCCGTAAATAGCTGTTTTCTGAAACCACTTTGTATTTGCATTTACCGCTCCACTGTCTGTGACTGGTTGTAAATTATTATTTCTAAACATGAAAAAAGATATGTTGACATACTTACAAGTATTTTGATTGAGCAGGGAGAAAAGGTTTAATTTCCTCCTGGTAGCAAGCAATGTACAGTAAAGGAACATAGTACCTAAGGTGGCAAGCATGACACCCTGATAAAACAAGACTGAAAATGATCTTATCTCTGGAATAAGGAAAAATCTGCTTTTCTTAAGATGTATACTGTACCATAATTTTATAAACACTATATGGAATTGTTTCATAAATTACAAACAAATTTATTTTCATATAAGCATGGTTTGGATTGCTGTCTTAAAATGTAATTTTGATTGTTTTCTGTCTTCAGATTCTGGAAAGTCAAAGTGCCTGCCATATCATATGGTGTCGTTGTAGACATCCAGGGAGAAGCAATTACTTTTCAGGATTGTTTTGTTACTGATACTCCTTTCACCATTGTCAATCCAGAAATTAATTTTTTCCACACGTATGAAGTCAGCATCTCATCTCCACCTGGCAGTGATATCATCCTGTCATGGTCTTCATGTGCTCCGACAAAAGCAGTTTTGGTGACAGAAAGTGGAACGTTCCTGACTGTTAATGGATTCAAATCTTCAGAAGAAGTCAAATTTCCATCCGCTGTGATAAGTATGACCCTGGCTTCCAGTGTCACAGAAGTAGCCCTAGGCTATGACAGCATTTTATTTTTAATACAAGGTGGTGTTTATTCTGTGACAAGCAGTGGTGTTTACAGAGTTGAAGGAAATACTATTCCAAATACAGGAATTAAAGGAATACGGGGAAGAATTTGGTGTGCATCTGAATATCCAGAAAAAGTGAGTTGTTTAAGGTCAAATCTACATCTGACTTTCTCGCTGGAATCATTCTAGTTTTTTTAAAAAAACATCTTTACCTGTTTCTAGTTTCAAACCATACTTGTTCTAGTTTAAAAATTACTGTTTACATTCGTTAATTGCCCTCCTGTGGTCAAGCTAGCATGATACTGCTTTAAACAGATCTTGTTGCTTAGTACTCTTCAGACCCAGGGAGTGAAATTTGAAACCAGCATGAAATGAGCTTAGGAAAAGACAGCAGTCAAACTATTTCAGAGGGGAGGTGTAAATTGGGCCTAAGTACTTCTTGAGTATACTGAAAATGTCTTAATACCCTCCTAAAAAGATCTACTCAGAATCCTGTTGAGGTAGATTCATTGGGACTTACTCCAAGAAAAGTATTCACGGAAGTGCACTGTTTGAGTTCTAGTTTTTGTTTAAGCCATACTAGTCAATAGGTCTAACAGCTCAATCATATGCACAGTGGCTAGGGGGCAATAGACCCGAACACACTGCATAATTACTTGTTGTCAAGCATCCAGGAAGCAATCCAGATGCAGGTTTGCATTGGAGGCTAGAGCCTGGAACCTCTCCTCCTGAAATCAAGATAAGATTTCTCCAATGCCAGTACTGTTGCCTACAATGTAGTGGGCTGAGAAAAAGATGTTAGACACCAGGGAGGTCAAAACTGACCTGCATACTAAGCACATGACCCACTCAGAGTGTGATAACTGATGATTAATGACTCTGACCATGACTTGATTGTCACACGAAAAGAGGATGTGCTTATCCTTGCCATGTGCAGAGAGCTGCCAGGATTGGAAAAACTCCAGAAAAGTGAGGTCCCTGAGAACAGCTGACCCAGCCTAGTGTGGGGGCCAATGCTTAGCACACCAACAACCATCAAAGAAAACCCCAAGTTGCCAGAAGTATCACTGTGGATTTGCAAGGAGTCCCCCTGGGTAAGAGGAAACTGCCAAATGGAAACCCCATTAAAGAGAACTAAAAAACTAAGCCCAATCTGCAGGTCTTCCTGCATACCATGGATGACCCTGATGTGGTGGTGGGGAGACGCCTGAGGTGGCGGCAGTGATTGAATTTCCTTTAGTGTGTACTTTTTAATGTATATGACCCTTGAAAGCAAGGCCATGAGGGTGGCTGGCTTATCTTGGGGAGGTGTGAGGTACCTGTCACTGTACTGAGTAGTATACTTAAATATGTCAGCTGAATGGCCGGCTGCTCAGTCTTATACTGGGTGAGTGGAGTTGCTACTTTGGCTGCAAGGGCATGAAATGCAGCTAAGCAGTCAGCACAGGCTGATGTACCAGCAGGGCCCAAAAAATCATCTAGAATACAGATCAAGTTAGTACGCTTTTGCTTTTTTCCACAGCGTCTCACCATATGTGCCTGCTCCTGGGCTTGTTACTCCCGGCTTGTTACTCCCGGAACAGCATTCCTGCGCATTCCTACTCGAAATGACCCCTGGTTCCGCTTAAGAGCAAGGGGGAGGGATTTGTAATGATTTCATGTTTTGGTATGTGTGTTCCTTTAAATGTTGACTGTGACTGCAGTACTGTAGGGGGGTGATAGGGGGAGATGATTGTGATTTGATTGATGTCTGAGTGTGTGGGAGAAGAGATGTTCTGAGACAGTGGTTCTCAACCTTTCTAATGCCGCAACTCTTTAATACAGTTCCTCATGTTGTGGGGACCCCCAACCATAAAATTCTACCAACACACACAACAATGAAGCTACTTTTTCAGATGTTTTCTCGTGCATGGCAGTTAGCACCAAACAACTTTAATACAGACTTTAGACACACATATATTTGCAAGCTATTCCCAACAAGACACAACAAACACTCAGGCTTCAGACTTACTTTTTTTCAACAGAAGATGCCATGAGAAAATGAAGGTAGGTGTGGGGGGGAGGCTGTTGCAGGGGTGGGGAGAGAGAGGGAGAGAGAGAGAGTGAGAAAGGTAGGGGGGAGAGAGAGAAAGGGAGAAGAGAGAAAGAGAGAGGGGGAGAAAGAGAGAGAGAAAGGGGGGAGAGAGAGAAGGGGGAAGAGAGAGAGAGCAAGAGAGAAAGTGGGGGGGGGGGGAGAGAGGGGGGAAGGAAGGTAGGTAGGTGGTGGTGGGTGGTTTTTGCCACTTTTCCTGGGCTCTGCGCTTCGGCACGGAGCTTAGGGAAGGCGGCGGGGGGGTGGCTTTTGCCGCCTTTCCTGGGCTCTGTGCTTTGGCATGGAACCTAGGGAAGGCAGGGGGACAGCTTTTGCCGCCTTTCCTGGGCTCTGTGCTTCAGCGTGGAGACCAGGGAAGGCGACAGCGGAGCACCCTAAAGGTGGCAGCGAGGAGGGGGAAGCTTACCTGCTTACCTGCTGGCTTCTTCCTCCTCGTGGCCCCTGCTAAAAGGGCTGCTGGAAGCAAGGGGCAAGGCTCCGGCCCCAACCAACCCCTGCTCTTTGCCCTTAAAGGGAAAGCTTCCTTTGAGGGCAAATTGCTGGGAGGCCAGACCTCGCACTCGATCGAACGTGGGGCCCTTTCCTGCCAGTGGGGAGGGGTGGGGCGGGCTCGGACGCCAGCCGGTGACCCCTGTTAAATGGTTATTCGACCCCAAAAGGGGTCGCGACCCACAGGTTGAGAACCGCTGTTCTGAGAGGAATCTGTGTGTGTGTTTTAAGACAGCTGAGTGTAGGTGTCTGGAAAAAGTGAAGTGTGGCAGAGCTATGAAGAGGGTCTGGGTGACTCGAAAAGTTTTGTGAGAGAGTCTATATGGCAAATAAACACGTAGTGTCTAAACTGTGTGGTTAGACAAATGTTTTATCTTGTGGCCTAAGGCAAAGAGTTTAGCCTGTGTGGCTATGTGAGAGAGAGAGAAATATAAGCCTGTCAGAGTGGAGTTTGGCATTTGAGACACTGTTTGTAGTACCAAGCATTACCAGTTATATATACAAGTTCCTTTCTTCAGCAACTGTTCAGAATAACCAGAAACCTATTATGTTCTTTATTAATTAAATCAATTTTTGTTTAAACTTACCCCAGAAATTAGTACAGTACTTCCTCAGGCCACATAGACCTCTAAAGTGCCAGGACCCTAGAGGTCATACTACCAAAAGAGAGAGATTTGGAATTTTAAATTCCTGGTGGCAGCAAGAAACTACCAAGTTTATATACAAAGAGTGTTTAAAAGTAAAACCGTTTTCCCCAATAGCAAGAACATCAGACTGTCCTTATCATTGTACTAGCTGCTGTCAGATTTGAACCCCAACAGGCAAAAGTCCTCTGGATGAATGGGCAATAGGTTAAAAGTCTTCTGGATGAATGGGAAATAGGTGAAAAGTGGATTGAATGTCACACTTGGCTAAGAGTGCCCCAGGGCCACAGGACCTGATAAGGCTGACCTCATGGTCCAGGGAGGAATTCTGCACTGAGCAGAACTCAGTGGCAATGGCATTGTTTATAGAAGTCTCTTGGGATACGACAGATGATGTATTAGGCGGAAGTCACCCAGCACCTTCTTAGGCACACCCCCCCCCCAGGGGAAACCCTAAGGTTGGGATACAGAGGTGCAGGAAAGGGGCCCACTGCCCTGCCTGCCTCACACTCTGGCTGTCTTGCATGCAACTATGTTAGGCAGAACTTTGGTGGACTTAAGGTTGCTACAGGCTGTTGCGATGTGGGGGCCCATAAAGGGTATACAAAATCCCCCATCGAACCCTTCCCAGCATACTGGGGTATTTGGCAAGCAGGGGTATAAGAACCTTAACACAGACAGGTCACTACCAGGCCCATATCCAGGACACAAGGATTTTTAAGACTGTTTGGTCGAGGCAGAGGGTCAGGATCCCCAAAAGGGCTGCTGCATATTCCCACCTTGAGGGCAAGATAGCTTAGGGTGGGGACCACAACACATCGCAGCTGTGGTCAAACTTTCTGTGACACCCAGAGTGCCTGCATCAGCAGGGCCCAATTGTACTGGGGTACTTGTAGGAGGGCGCTGGGCTCTGTACTCTTAGATCCCCGGCAGCTGCGGATTGGGTAGTTCAGCTGAGTTGGGTACTGTGGTAACACCTTCTGTTTGTTTGCTTGGAGCAGGTGTTCAGCCCACCTGGGAACAGCTACACTTTGGGCTCCTTGGTTCATCAGGCTTCCTTAGTGGACACTAGTGGTATGGCTGCTTGGGCAGCTGGCACCCCCTCCTCTGTTGTCCAGGTCTTTAGTACCATGGGTCACTATAGGTTAGGCTCTGGCCCACCAAGACATGTGGTTGCCAGGATTAAAAGTGCAACGTGCTTTTATAATTCCAGAAGTTTATAGTTCATTTGAGATTTAATTTCATCGGTAATAATCATTGATTGTGTGTAAAATCAAGCAGAGGTCCATCAGTGGCTATTAGCCACAAGGTATAGATGGGAACTATCACTCTGGGGCAAGTGATGCTCTGTATTCTTGGTGCTTGGGGGGGGGAACAGTTTGAGGGCTTCTAGTGTCCTGGCCCCACTGATGGATCTGATGGCACCTGGTATTTTTGGCCACTGTGTGACACAGAGTGTTGGACTGGATGGGCCATTGGTCTGAACCAGCATTGGCTTCTCTTATGTTCTTAACAAGATAAAATGAGGATGAGTAGTCTTCTGTAAGGGGTTTAAATAGCTAAAGGGGACATCTGAGCTCCTCCCCTCAGGATTGCCTTGGCCCTATTTTCAGTTCCTGTGGGCAGCATGAGGCTGCCCACTGCCTCCTCCCTTGCTTCATCTTGCCCAACCTCCCAATCCACAAAGATGGCATTGGGTGAGTCTAAGCTGTGCTTCATACTACTTACTGATTGAAGGTTGACATTCTCCCTCCCGCCCTCCCGCCCTCTCTACACACACACACACACACACACACACACACACCTCTCAGTTGAAAATGTAGGAGACAACGTTATGCTACTTGCATAGGACAACAGAAAGTACACTCAGACATTAGTTTATAATTGTTTCTCGGCTTGACCTTAAATTTCAGTCTTTATTACAGGAATCTGAAGGCCAAACTATAGGCAATAGGATCTACATGTAAATCTTTATGTATGCTTTATGTAAAGTGTATGTGGGTGGTCTATTTTTAACAGAAAATGGAACACCTCTCCAATAGCTCACTGCATTCCATTGTCCAAAACATTTTACTTCTGCTTTAGTTCACTTCCAAGATCAAAATGCAGCTGAGAGAAAAATGATTCAAGCAACAGTGAAGTAAATTGAGGAACGTAGGTCTCGTGCCTGTTACTCATGCACTCCCATTTTCTGTTTAAAATAGACCTGACCGATCCCACTCCTGCTTTATACATGAGCGGGCAGACATATAATAAAATACACTCCCCCATACATGTACCATACCTCTAATTCTAAATTCCTAGCTGTATGTGGATAGTGAAACCCCTGCAACAAGGTAGGTAAAAAAAAAGCACCCACATATGAAAAAAGATCCCTGCACAATAAAACCAGTATTTTGCTTTAGCAATGAATAACCATGCCAACACAACTCCAGAGCAAACTAAGGCCTCTTCCTGGTGTTCTGCTACTGGGAACTGGAATAAGAGTATAATACCCTTACCCACAGGGAGCTCAAACTGAAGGAAGGAGTGGAAAACCAGAGCTGTGGGAAGAGGGAGCCATAATTGTTGCCAAGCAGCTGTTTATAAGGCATTTTAAAGACTTAAACATGACTGCAAAGCTGGAGTGTGAAATAAATGTGTCAAGGCAATGGGCAGAACTGTAGCCGTGGAGCAGTGCCCTTATACTGGACTGAAGGCATGTGTTCTAGCCAGGGGGAACCATGCGCTTAAGCAGCATGCCAAACCAGATGTGGACTTACGGATTACAAGATGCCTCTTACTCGTGCATCTCTGCACCTACGCCAGCACCAGAAGGCAGACCAGCAGCTCTGACCCCTAAACACACAGAACTAGCAGATCACAAAGGGAAGCCATGCTCTGCAAATAAGCCAGGAAATTCCTCCACAGACGCCATGAAGAACTTCCTTCTACACTATACAGGCATTTCTCCCCATTCTCATGTATTGACATCACCAGGTGAAGCACATACTCTCCTCTTCAACCTAAAACAAAAGGATGTGCCCCATGACAGGTTAATGAGCCATCACGTCTTCCAGCCGCTCATCAAGATAACACAGCTGTTAAACATCTAGCTGTTAAGCCCAAGTACTGGCTATTCAGCAGGGATGTCGCCCTTCTTTCTCTCTTTTGTCTAAACCCTTCCCCCTAAGAGGTGTCATTGTTAGCCAAGCCATTGTTTCAGTTGCCCACTGATTAATCCCTTTTTCAAACCCATTAACAGTTTAAGTTTCTTAATATTTCCTGGAGACCAGGTGACCAAAAAGATGCTAGCCTCAGGTTACATTTAAGGTATAAAAAGAGAGCACTGCCTATTGCTCTCTCTCTCTTGCTTTTATCTTCCTAATCCCACCCTATCTTGCTGGTTCCATTCTTAGCTCTGTTTGGAACTTCCCACATGTGTTGCTGGCCAGATCATGACCCCTTCCCATATTTTAACCCTTTTTTTGCTGCAGAGTCAACTCACCTTGCTGGACAGGTAATATATCACCACCACCCCAAACAATACTCCCTGCTAATGCAACCGTCTCTGTACCTTTCTCTCTGAATTCCTAGATCTGTATTGCTTGTGTGTATGCTTGAGTTTATATTGTATGTGTGAGAATACTTTAGTGAAGAAATCACTGTTTTAGTAATCTAGCCTCTTGGAAATCCAACTCCCATATACACAGGTTAATGGTCCCATATTTAATTCCTATTGCCATTTACTACTCATAATTCCCCACATTTATTAACAAATAAGGCAATTTGGCTAACATGGGGGAGCATGAGGTAGTACAGAGAAGCCAGGAGGAAGCTGGAGAAGTCAAAGTAAGGAGAAAACTAGATTCCTTGCAGGTCCCCCGCTTACCATATTTCATTTGCTCCTCAATGCTATCCATTGGCAAGATGCTTATAAGCTCCTCAGGGTCTGTATTTCAAATTGTTTTTATTATTGAATGTTTTAGTGCTATTTATGGTTGACTTGATTAGATATTTGAATAATTTGGTTGAATTTTATTATTTGTCTCTTCCCCATGTCCCCACGGGAAAAGGATTCAGAAGTATTAAGTGAATATATCATATGGACAGACGATGTCATTTTTCTTGGAAGAGGTGGCAGCTTGTTTTTCCAAATAGTGGATACAATAATACTAAAGAACCTTCTCGGACTACAATCGAATGTTGATATAGCTTTGATCAACGCTTGCTATGATTCACTTGTTTCTGAAATTTCGTTCTTGATAGCCTGCACTGGGTGTAGCTCCTCCAGGATGTTTTTTCTGGCAGTGTATAATGAAGATGGTCTGTGGTTCTTGAGAAATTTTTTCCTACCTGCACCTACAGGTAGAACACTAGATATGATAGTTGTAAATTCAGCAGTCTCATCCATGCTACTGTGGGACAATGACAAGGTTTATTATTCTTACAAAGGAAACCAAGTTAATGGATATGTTAAAGTATCCGGCACAGACAGGCTGTTATCTGCAGCATCGGAAGGAACATCTATTCAACAGATTATTATTGGTAAGTTAATACAATTTTAATAGACATTTATATATTTTAATAGACATTTAAAGCAATACAAATTTAATAGACATTTCTGAAATAATGCAAATTGGTTATGTATTTCAGGGAATTATATTAATGTTATAGCCACAAATGGGCAGTGTCTTTAGGTTTTATATCCTTACATTCAGCACCCTGAGATAAGCATGGTCCTTTACAGTGAAAATACTTGATAAGAACCCACAAGACAGATACAGTAAATAAGATATTAAGAACATAAGAAGAGCCCTGCTGGATCAGACCAATAGTCCATCTAGTCCAATGACTATGACAATTACAACGACTATGGTTATCCAAGACAGATATATACATTGTTACTATTCTTATGTTACTGTTTATGACAAATGGAACATTTACAGTGCAATTTTAAGGGTCATTGAGGTAGAGGTGGCTGGCCACCTGTTGTGTTGGTGGCTGAAGGAAGGAGTGGCTAAAGGAAGGCACAACAGCATTACCACTGGTTCATTCTCTAAGGGGAATCCACAGAGGCTGGGGACTGGGCAAATGTTCCTGCCGTGAGGCCACACTAAGCTGCTGCCATGCCGGCATCTGCATCAACTGTGCCGTTGTGCCCACAAAATGTCACTGGGAAGTGATTGTATAGTTGGGACAGACAGGGGGAACCAACCAAACACAGGGTGACAGCCACAGGGACCAAATGAGCAGAGGGAGGGGAAAAGCCACGCAGTGCTGGGCCACATTCCTAGGACACACCCACCTCCTTAAAGGGACAGGTCACTTGCAAACAGAACAGAGCCCTCTCGCGGGGAGGGTGAGATATAAATCCCAAAAATAAATAAATAAACAGTGACAGCAGCACAAAAGGGGGGGAAATCAAGACCACCACCCCATATATCAAGAGTGATCCCAAGCATGTCCCCTCAGGAGCAAGCCCATGTGAAACAATGGAGGCAACCCCCAGGAAAGTGGCACAGGGAGTTCAAAAGGACCTTTTATTGGTGTCTGGCAGTCACCAGCTGGATTGCCTCCCTCAGCACCCAACACCCCAGCTCTACCCTCCAGCAAGTTGACTGCAGCAGGAAAGGCAGTAGTGAGCTGGCACCAAGAGAGGGCAACCTCCACTGCCACCCTTGGGGTGCCCCATAGCCATAAGGCTATATACCCACATGACAGGACCTCAGTGCCATGGCCACCTACCAGGATGTGTGGCATGACCTCAGCACTAGGCAGGCCCACCACCACTGCCTGCTTGCAGGAGAATACCTCGGACCATGAGGGCACACACAGACTTCTGGGCCAGCTTGAAGGAGTGATTCCACCTTGCTGAAGACATGTTTCCATTGCCTGTGCTATGATGGGGACCATAGGGCTTTGCAGACCCATAACCCAATTAGCCCCATGCTGTGTGACTTGGCATCTGGCCTGGCTGTGTACATACCAGCTTTTTTAGAGTCCACCAGGTGCCACCATTGGCTGTGTGGGAGAGGGGTGTTCAGCTGGTAACCAATGGATGCTAGGCTTGGCACTCATCCAAATCATCTGGTTCTCAGAGCACCAGAGGTGTGGTGGCTGGTGATGGGGGTTGCCTTTGCTGGGCACCATTGGCAGCTACGAATTATGCCATGGCAGTATTCCAGAACTTGGATGGCTTAGTGAGCTAACTCCTACCATGTCCCCAGGCCCTCTCTTCCTCATCAGTCAGGGTACTAAAGTAGGGATTGCTCTGTTAATGTAAGGTATTTGGGTGTCATCTCAGTATCTTGTGCTTCTGAAATTAGGAGACAAGTAAGATATTGGAAGCCACATCATAAGATGCAGCAGCAGGGAGATCATTATTTACACCTTTGACCCTGAGAACTTCTATCAAGTCTGCATTATTCCATCCTGGGGCAAAGTGCTCAAGCTTGTAGTGGCAGCATGGCTTCATAGTTTCCTGGATGATGCTGATTATTGACATCCAGTGAAATCTGGCATCTAGTCAGGGTTTACAATAGAGGCTGCCTTGGTAGCCCTAATAAATTATCTTTGTGAGATGATGGAAGGGTGGGAGAGCGCATCCTTTGGTTCTCCTGAAACTTTCAGTAGCAGCCTTTGATCTGCATAATGCAGCAAGATTCCCACCCCACTACATGATTTAAAAAAAAAATTAAACCTCTGGGAAAGTTCAACCAGATATTTAGCTTTGGCTGTCACTAATTTGTAGATCTATGAATCAAGGTAAGCTTGACGTGGTCAAAAATGAGATGGCAAGACTGAACGTTGACATCTTGGGAATCAGTGAACTAAAGTGGACGGAAATGGGTGAATTTAACTCAGAAGACCATTATATCTACTACTGTGGCCAAGAATCCTATAGAAAAAATGGTGTGGCCTTTATAGTCAACAAAAGAGTGAGAAAGGCAGTAATGGGATACAATCTCAAAAATGACAGAATGATCTCAGTCCGAATCCAAGGCAAGCCATTCAACATCACAGTAATCCAAGTCTATGCCCCAACCACTGATGCAGAAGAGGCTGAAGTGGAAGACCTGCAACACTTCCTAAAACTAACACCAAAAAAAGATGTTCTCCTCATCATAGGGGACTGGAATGCTAAAGTAGGAAGTCAAAAGGTAACCGGAATAACAGACCAGTTTGGCCTTGGAGACCAAAATGAAGCTGGGCAAAGGCTAACAGAGTTTTGTCAAGAGAACACGCTGATCATAGCAAACACTCTCTTTCAACAACCTGAGGCGACTCTACACATGGACATCACTAGATAGGCAACACTGAAATCAGATTGATTATATCATTTGCAGTCAAAGATAGAGAAGCTCTATACAGTCAGTAAAAACAAGACCTGGTGCTGACTGTGGCTCAGATCATGAGCTACTCATTGCAAAATTCAGGCTTAAACTAAAGAAAGTTGGGATCTAGGCCATTCAGGTTTGACCTATATCACATATGAACAATGCAAAGTAATAGTGGAAAACAATAGAATGGGAATAAATAGAGATCTCGTCAAGAAAATTGGAGAAATCAAGGGAATGTTCCATGCAAAGCTGGCCATGATAAAGGACAAAACCGGTAGGGACCTAACAAGCAGAAGAAATTAGGAAGAGATGGCAAGAATACACAGAAGAACTATACAAAAAGGACCTCAATGTCGTTGACAACCATGACGGTGTAATCACTGACCTCAAACCAGACATCGTGAAGTGTGAAGTCAAATGGGCCTTAGAAAGCATTACTAACTACAAAGCTAGTGGAGGTGATGGTATCCCAGCTGAGCTATTCAAAGTCTTAAAAGATGATGCTGTTAAAGTGCTGCACTCAATATGCCAGCAAATTTGGAAAACACAGCAATGGCCACAGGATTGAAAATTGTCAGTTTACATTCCAATCCCAAAGAAGGGCAATGCCAAGGAATGTTCATACTATCGCACAATTGCACTCATTTCACATGCTAGCAAGGTCATGCTCAAGATCCTACAAGCTAGGTTTCAGCAGTATGTGGATAGAGAACTGCCAGAAGTACCAGCTGGGTTTCATAAGGTAGGGGAACTAGAGATCAAATTGCCAACATTCACTGGATTATGGAGAAAACAAGGGAGTACCAGAAAAACATCTACCTCTGCTTCAATGACTATGTTAAAGCCTTTGACTGTGTGGATCACAACAAACTGTGACAGGTCCTTAAAGAGATGGGAGTACCAGACCACCTCACATGCATCTTGAGAAACCTGTATAAGGGTCAAGAAATGACAGTTAGAACCGGATATGGAACAACTGATTGGTTAAGCATAGGAAAAGGAGTATGACAAGGATGTATATTGTCACCCTGCTTATTTAATTTATATGCAGAATACATCATGCAAAATGCCGGCCTGGATGAATCACAAGCCAGAATTAAGATTGCTGGGAAAACCATCAACAACCTCAGATATGCAGATGATACCACTCTAATGGCAGAAAGTGAAGAGGACCTAAAGAGCCTCTTGCTGAAACTCAACATCAAAAAACCTAAGATCATGGCATTCGGCCCCATCACTCCTTGGCAAATAGAAGGGGATGTCATGGAAGCAGTGATAGACTTCACATTCCTGGGATCCAAGATCACTGCAGACGGTGACTGCAGCTATGATATTAAAAGATGCCTGCTCCTTGGGAGGAAAGCGATGGCAAACCTAGACAGCATGATAAAAAGTAGAGGCATCATTGAGGAGAGGAAAAAAGATGGCAGCCCGGGCAGCTCGATAGTAAGCTAGTGCTTCGACTAGCTGAACAAACTTCCAAGTTTTTCAGGCTTGCAAATGCCTGACTCCTCTCCCAGAGAGAGAGGGGTTGTAAGGAACTTTTTATACCAGGCAGGGTTGGCTGCAAACCGTCTCAAGGCCAGGTATGCCCTGAGACAGAACTTGGGAAGGCTTTTCTCCATCGCTTCAAGACCGTGCCGGACAAGAGAGACCGGAGGTGAGCCGAATGAGTCACCAGAAAATAAAAGAAAGAAACAAATGGAGAGGAGAACAAAAGCTAAGTAATTTCTAATCTGTGGGGGGGTAAAGGTGAGAGAGAAACTAAGGTCTAGTAAGATACTAGTTCTAGCTATTTTGAAAATAAGAGGAGGGGGGTGCCGTGGAGAAAAAGCGGCCAGTAAAATAAAGTAAAATAGTTAAAGGGGGCCAAGAGACTTACTCAGGCAGAAGGGAGAGGCAGGAAAATAACTGCATTTGCTCCCTTTGCTCCAGAAACCTTTTTTTTTTTTTTTTTTGCTTTTTTCTTTTTCGGTGGCTCTTCATGGCAATTTGGAGGAGGTCCCTTTAAGGCTGCCATTATGTCTGCAGAGGAAAACGGAGGTCTTATGGGACTCGGCTGAGACACGGAGGAGGAGTTTAGCATGTGTGTGTGAGTGGAGGTGGTGACGTCAGAGAGTGATGCAAAGGGAAGGGGTGGAGTCACTGAGTGGCTGAGAGGCTGATCTTGAGTGGAAACTTTTGGAGACATCGCTTGAGAGCCGGTGGTCAAGTTTGCCTGACAGCAAAACTTAGTAACAGCAACAGTAACAGAGAAGGAAAAAGAGAGACAGAAGCAGAGAAGGACAACTGAGGGTGACTTTTGGAAACCTTTAATAACGTGTTGGCGTGCAGTCTTATTATTGGTGAAAGGTAGACATAGTAAATGGTAAATAGTAAATAGGCAAATAGATTATAAATAAATAAAAATACTAAAAAACCAAAATAAAATAAAAATAAAAAGTGGTAAGAAGTTTATAAAATAGAAGACGTGGAATAAGATCTTTAAAGATTAAAAAAAGGGAAAAATATTAATAAAGCCAATAAGATTATAGAATTCAAAATAAAATAAACGGGCAAGAAGGGGAAGTGAAAGTTCAAAAAAATAAGGAAAGAGTGTCAGAATAATAATAATTAGTTGTATTATTAGCTATAACTAGCCCTATTAATTATATATATAATAGGAATATTAAAATAAAATAGGAATTTTTTGAGATTTATGGCTTCTGGTGTTGGTGGGGCCCCTAGAAAATCTTCTCTTCCTTCTCTAGGACATCTGAAGACAATGGGTCAATTAAAAGCACCTGTGGCAAATATACCCCAAATGTCTTCCAAAGACTTAAAGGCGATGATAGAGGAGAGTGTGTCTGCTGTCTTAAAAACCACAGTTGAAAACACGCTTCCAATGCTGATCAAAAAAGAGATGGAACCTATTCATGCCATCCAAACTCAAATGGAAGAAATGGCTAAGCAAATTAAAATTGACACAGAAGAATTCAGGAAGCAAATTTTGGAAAACAGACAGGATATACAAAAAATAATGAACAGCAGTGCCAGAACTAGTAGAAGAGTATCAGAACTGGAATTAGACGTACAGGAACTGAAAGCTAAAAATGAAAGGTTTGAAGAAACGTTGATAAATCTTGAGATGGACAAAGCGGCTATGATACTTCGCTGCCAGAATGTGCCAGAGAAAATCGGCTCTACCTTAAAAGAAGAAATCTCAGAAAGTTTAGCTGAGCAGTTAGGCCTAGATTCTAAAGATGAAGTTGAGTCGGAGATAGAATCAATATATCGGAGAAATTCTGCCTTTGCTAGAAAATATAATGTTCCACGGGAGGTCCATATTAAGTTCTATAAAAAAGACCTAAAGGAGAAAATGCTAATAAAGAAGAAGAGGAAGAAGAGATTGGATTTATATCCCGCCCTTCACTCACTTAAGAGTCTCAGAGCGGCTTACAAACTCCTTTCCCTTCCCCTCCCCACAACAGACACCCTGTGAGGTAGGTGGCTTTCATATAGGCTTAGAAAAGAAAGAGAAAAGAGGACGATAAAATCATTAAAAGAAGATAAAGGTGAGGAAAATTTTTTACCACAGGACCTGAAGAATATTGTGGAAAAATATTATGCAGAATTATATAAATCAGATGCAGGAACTGACAACCAAATCCATAACTATTTGAGGGACAAAGATAATAGTGAATTCTCTCAAAATCAACAACATCTTCTCAATGAGCCTATATTCATGTATGAATTAACTGAAGCAATTAAAAGACAGAAAAGCAAAAAAATGCCAGGGTCCGACGGGCTTCCATTAGAGCTTTATAGAACTTTTGAAGATCAGATAAGTCTTCCATTTAAAGGATTAATAAAAAGTATTGGGAAATCAGGTAAGCTCCGGGACTCCTGGAACCAAGCAATCATAACTTTAATTCCCAAAGATGATGGTGATAAAAAATTGATTACTAATTATAGGCCAATGTCATTACTAAATGCCAACTACAAGATTTTTGCTAGTATTTTAGCGAACAGATTAAAAAAAGTTTTGGGGAAAACTATTAATCAAGACCAAGCAGGATTTCTACCTAAAAGGCAGTTAAAGGACAATATACGAATGTTGATTGATGCAATAGAGTACTATGAGGCACATCCGGAAAAGCAATCAACCTTCATATTTTTGGATGCAGAAAAAGCGTTTGACAATTTATCCTGGAAATTTCTATTGCACAAATTAGAAAAATGGAAATGTGGAAGGCTTTTTCAAACTTGGATATCTGCTATTTATGATGAGCAGAAAGCCAAAATTGTAATATATGGCGATCTAACTAAAGATATAGAGAGATATAAAGGAACAAGGCAAGGTTGCCCTCTATTTCCATTGTTATTTATATTTGCTCTGGAGTCTCTGACTGAGAAAGTTAGACAAAACACACAGATAAACGGTCTTAAAATAAAAGGATATGAATTTAAAGTTCGAGCTTACGCGGATGACTTATTGTTTATTGTGGAAGATCCTATAAATTCGGTTCTGCACTTGTTAGAATCCATTAAAGCATACGGAAAGGTTGCAGGCCTGAAAATTAATTTTAAAAAGACAAAAATTATAACAAAGAATTGCTCACAGGAAATAATTAAAGAAATACAAGACCTAACAAAGACAGAGGTTGTTTAAAAAGTACGTTATTTAGGCATTTGGGTTTCCAACAAAAATACTATGTTAATAGAGAATATCATAAGTTCCTAAAAGAGATTAAAATCGATCTCGAGAAATGGAAAGATCTCCAAATATCTTGGATGGGCAGAATGGCGACTGTCAAGATGAATATCTTACCTAGATTCTTGGTTTTGGCCCTAAATATCCATGTATTAAAAAATAATAAAATTTTTGAGGAGCTAGATAAATATGTTAGGAAATTTGTTTGGTCTGCAAAAAAAAACAAGGGTAAAATGGAAGTTGCTGCAGGACAGGAAAGAGAGAGGAGGTTTTGGTATGCCAAATTGGGAGACTTATTATCAAGCAGCCTCCCTTATATGGATCAAAGATTGGATAAGATTAGAAGATAGTAGAGGATTAGCTCTTGAAGGTCATGATCTATACATGGGTTGGCATGCTTACGTTTGTTATGGGAAGGAGAAGGTCCATACCAACTTTCATCATCACGTGTTAAGATGTGCCTTACTAAAAACATGGTTGAAAATGAAGTCCAGGTACTATGAAAAAACACCTAGATGGGTTTCCCCACTTGAAGCATTCATTAAACCATCCCTTCTTAACCTATCAAAAGCAGTGAGCTATGAGGTCTTGCTAGACAAACAAAATAAATTAAAATCAAATGATATTTTGGAAAAAATATGTAATATAAATTTAACATGGTGGGAAAAACTCCAATTACAAGCAAGATTTGACATAGATAAGAAAGTAGGTTTTTTTTCTAGTAGTAATAGTTTTGATAAGGTTTGGATATACTCCCAGGAAAAGATTATACAAAAAAGTTACAGATTTTTAATGGAAAATAAGATGCTAGACGAAACTGTGAAACCCTGTATGATTTCTTGGATGAAGGACTTTGGCCATTTGATAAAAATAGATATTTGGACAAGAATTTGGAAATCCCTAAAACTTCTGTCGGCCATACCTTACAAGGAAAATTTATATAAGATGTTTTTCAGATGGCACTGGACTTCGGAAAAAATTGCTAGATGTTATGATAGTAGGTCAAATAGTTGTTGGAAATGTGGAAAAAACATAGGAACGTTTTTTCACATGTGGTGGCGATGTTCGAAAGCCCAGAAATTTTGGTCCATGATTCAAAAACTGGTAATGGAAATACTTGATATTAGTTTTTCTTTAGTCCCAGAAAACTTTTTGTTGAATTTATTTGACAAGAGAGATGATGGTAGTGAGTATACTTTTTTGATATATGCGCTTACTGCCACCAGAATTTGTTGGGCCACACATTGGAAATCTGAAAGGAGCCCCTCCAGAGAAGAGGTTATAATTAAACTATTAGATTTAGCTGAAATGGACAAGTTAAGCAGTATTATTCATAAAAAAGAAGAAACGTTGTTTGAAAATACTTGGTCAAAATTTTATAGATGGCTAGAAAACAACTGAAGGACTCAATTCTTTCTTTTTTTGTTTTTGGAGCTTGACTCATCATAAATTTAACAGAACTTACTACGGTTTAATTTTGGTATTAGTGAAACTAAGTGTAAACTTGACTACCAACATCTTGAAACTTAAAATCGGATAATGTATATATCATTATATTGTAACAAATGAGAGATGTTTAATATATTGAAGAATAAGATGGTATGTATGGTATGTCATATATATACATATGTATAATCGTAGAAAATAATAAAAACTGTAAAATAAAAAAAAAAAGTAGAGGCATCACCCTGCCAACAATAGTCTGTATGGTCAAAGCAATGGGTATTCCCAGTAGTAATGTATGGCTGTGAGAGTTGGACCATAAGGAAGGCCAAGCGCCGAAGAATAGATGCTTTTGAATTATGGTGCTGGAGAAGACGCTTGGGAATCCCTTGGACTGCAAGGAGATCAAATCAGTCAATCTTAAAAGAAATCAACCCTAACTGTTCCCTGGAAGACCAGATACTGAAGCTGAAGCTCATATACTTTGGCCACCAAATGAGAAAAGAGCACTCACTGGAGAAGACCCTGATGCTGGAAAAGATTGAAGGTAACAGAAAAAGGGGACAGTAAAGGATGAGATGGTTAGACAGTGTTATTGATGCAGCAAACATGAAGTTGAGCAAACTCCGGAGCACAACAGAGGACAGGAAGGCCTAGTGTGATGTCGTCCATGGGGTCGGACTTGACTGTGCTACTGAACAATCAAGTATGTAGATAACACTCAGCTCTATCTGTCTTTTTCATCTAATCCTGAGGATGCCATGAAAATGTTTATTCAGGGTTTGAGATCAGTGATGGACAGAACAAACTGCAACTTAATCCAATTAACTTAATGTGGGATTGCAGTCCCACAGCTAAGTGGTGTTCTTTCTTAGATGTACTAGGTGTGGGACTGCTGTGGTAACGGTGATTAAAATTTTCATATGTAGAAGTCATTTCCCAAGAACTCATGGCAACCCATCAGCCATGGTAAACCTACCTTGTTTACTGAGGTAAGGGTCAAAAAGCAGAATTTAAACATGAGGGGAGGATAAGACTAAGAGGAAAAATAAATTACAACTATGGTGATATCCAGACTGGACTACCAGAACACACTTTTTGGGGGGCTGCCCTGGAAAGTGCTCAGAAAAAGCAACTGGTCCAAAATTCCAAGTGTCATATGCAAGATAGGGGCAAGCTGCCAGGAGCATAGCATAAATCTAATGCTGAACATGCTGCCCTCCCCAGTGTGGATCAGAAATTCTCAAGAGGGATCCAGTACTTCCAGGAATGTTTATTTACTTTTGTGAGGATTTATATTGTTGTGAGGATACAGTGGAGCAGAGGATGATGTAAGCCACTTCAGATCCCAGTTGGGAAGAAAGGCAGGGTATAAATGAAATAAATAAAAATACATAAATTTAAGGTTGCCTAGGAACTCCCAGAAACATAGGCTGGTGGTGGGAGGTTTGGGGGAAGAAGAAGGCAGCAGCCTCAGCTTAGGGAGGAAACAGTGGCGGAGGAAGAAAACAGCCATGGGAAGATAAGAAAAGAAGCAGTAGGAAGGTGGGGAAGGAGGAGAGGGAGGCTGTTGTGGAAATGTGGGGAAAGGAAGAGAGGAAGAGATGGTTAGGAGGGTGGGGGGAGGAAGAAGGCCATGGTACAAGAGGGGGGGAGTGGAGAAGGAGTGGAGAAGGCAGAAGGAGTGGAGGAAGTAGGCATGGGAGAAGAGAATTTCCTCCCCTGAAAGTTTTATGCAGGTCCCCGGCTTGTTACTTCTTATTTGCACTGCTTGCCAAATAATTTTAGGCCTAATTCGAAGTGATACTATATATATATCCCACTTTTCTCCCTGATTGGGGACCCAAAGCAGCTTTTCACAATATTCACCCCCTCCTCCACTTAATCCTCACAAAAACAACCTTGTGAGGGTAGAGTAGGTTAGGCTGAAAGACTGTGACAGGCTTTCATAGAGGAACAGAAGTTAAGTCATTGCACTGGGGATACCAGTCCCCAACAACCACAAACCACAAGTCTATGCCTCCCCCATTTCCCATTTGGTTGCCAGACTATGCCTGGTGACCCTACTTTCCTTCCATTTCTTAGCACAAGGCCCACTTCTCAGGGATGCTCAGAGTTTACCCATATTCCAGTCCTCCCAACAGCAGCTCTTTAAAGGTCGGAACCACCTGCTAACCACAAGCCTAACTGGGCAATGGCCTTGCCCACTTTCCTGAAACATGAGGTAATTACCATCTTGGGGGATGGTATTCAGAAGAGCCATATGTGCAGGGCTTTTTTGCAGAAAAAGCCCAGCAGGAACTCATTAGCATAATAGGCCACACCCAACAGCACAAACACATTAGCATGCTAGGCCACACCCCTGGCAGTGCAGCTCCCTCCCAGGATTGGCTTCCCCAGGTGCCCCACGGCTTGCAAGGCGCCTGGGGAACCCAAGGAGGGGAGGCAGTTTAAACTGCCTTCCTTCCCTGGATCGGCTTGGCTTCCCCAGGCACCCAGCAGCTTGCAAGGCGCCTGGGGAACCGGGGGGGGGGGGAGGCTGTAGGTGTGGCCAACTCAGAAGCCAGCTGGAACTCTGTTCCTGTGCATTCCTGCCCAAAAATAGCCCTGCATATGTGTCATATCAAAGATCCACATGTGGCTCCCAAGCCAGTGAGTGAGTACCATTGCTCTAAATTGCTTGGGACCACAGTATCTCAAGGATCACCTCCTTGCATGTAGATCTGCCTATGCATTGAGATCCATCTTGGAGATCCTTCACTATATCCCTCCACCATTTGAAGCATAGTAGGTGATTCTGAGAGAGAGGACCTTATTTGTAAAATTCTGCAGCTTTGGAATTCTCTCCCAAGGGAAGTCTTGCTTGCCCTATCTTAGCTAGCCTTCCACCATCCACTAAAGATGGTCCTTTTTAGAAGGATCATTGATAAGATTGTTGATCAATAGTTACAGGGTGTTGTTTTTAATGTTTATTTTATAGATAGAGAAGCAATTGGAAGCACTTTTTAATAATATAATATTCTTACTGTTAGTACAGGGTTTTTTATTGCAATATAGGACTGCCGGCCTCCAGGTGGGACCTGGAGATCTCCCGCTTTTACAACTGATCTCCAGCTGACAGAGATCAGTTCCCCTGGAGAAAATGGCTGCTTTGGAGGATGGACTGTATGGCACTGTACCATGCTGAGGCCCCTCCCCTCCCCATACCCCACCCTCTCCTGGATCCATCCCCAAAGTCCCCAGGTATTTTCCAACCCAGACCTGTCAACCCTATTGCAATACTGTGCTTTGTCTTCAACATCTTGTAATTTGGCACGATGGCAGCTGTTATAATCTATTTAAAGCAGATAATTTATATTTAGCTGTTGTTTGTTTTTTGTCTTTACAGACCATGGTGGAAATACTATAATAAAAATGAAAAACAATGCCATGTACTTATTTAAATTTAAAATGAAAGATGTTATAAAGCTCCATGCTTGGGAAAATGAAAGCAAAAACTGTATCTTGTATCCGAATCCACATGGTGGCTTTTATTTGCTGACTGTTAATGGTTCTAATATACATCGCCAGGAATATCCCCTGAGGATTGAAGTACTTAGTGCTACATACACATCACAAGAAGTCTGTCCATATATATCATTTCAACACAGTATGAAATTAGATGTTTATTATGTGGACATGGGAAAGAATGTGACCTTTTGGACTCAGGTAGTCTTTCTGGAAAACCTGGGATTATTTACAGAGGTTACAATCCACAAATCAAACTTGCTGAAACAAAAAACATATGTTAATTATGAAATAGCCCGTGGAATTTGTACTAAGAACAAGGTAAGTGGGTTTTGCATATAATATCATTTTAGTATCTGTCCAGATTGAACCCAGTATGAAGCTGTATTGACGTTCAAAAATACATCAACTTTTCTTTCTTTCTGTGTTCATTTAAGTCTGTCACCTTCTGTATGACATGATTATTTTTTTAAATCCAGTAGATAATTTGTTTTCATACTATATGTAATGATAGTAACAAATCTGATTTTTTCCCCTGATATATATTATAAGGATTCAAATTTTTCACATTGATATATCATGACAAAGGACTCCAAGTATTTATAGCAATGACAAATATTTAGTCACTAGGAGTAAGGCCCATTGTGGAAAGAAATACAATGGGCTCTAGAAGGAAGCTCCAGGTGAGTGTCCTGGCTGTGGCTGGTGGGGCAGCAGAGGGAAGGGGGAAATAGAGGGAGGCAAGCCATGTTTATTTCCTTCTAGTTAGTTAAAAGGCAGGGCTGTCTCAAGTCATTTTGCTGCCCCAAGTGGGTAGTATGAGAGGACAGCCTCATGGTAACAGGTATGGTTCCCTCCACCCCTGACATGTTGATTTGGGATTATGCAGTGGCAGCTAAGGTAGAAAACCTCCTCCTCCTATGCAATAGGTTTCAGGGGTCTGGAAAGCAGTTCCATAGCCAGTTACAGGGTTGCCAAATCTGGGTTGGGAAATACCGGTAGATTTGAGGTATAGAGCCTGGGGAGGGAAGTGGTGGGGAGGGACCTCAGCAGGTTATAATTCCATAGAGTCCATTGCCCAAAGCAGCCATTCTCTCCAGGAGAACTGATCTTGGAGATCTCTAGGAGCTGCCTGGAGACTGGCAATACTAAGGGGAGGGGCAGACCTATAGATTTGAGGGGTAGAGCCTGGGGAGGGGCAGGGTTTGGGGTGCCCATAGCAGCCATTGTAATAGCTGGGAAATTTTCTGTAGGAGAAATTGTGTGCTGTGGCTGGGTAACATGGTGATTTAGGTCTTTTTCTGTTGTTGATGAGGAACTTGTACCAATTTTCAGAATGCTGAGAGAGAAAATCGGATATTGTATTACTTGTTCTCACAATTTAAAAAAATTAGCAATTTCAAATTTTGTGTTTTTCATTCTTCCTAAAATGCATTTATGTCTGAAAATTGGTGGGCACACTGGGGGGGGGGGGGCACCAGAAGATAGCCTCGCCTAGTGTGCAAAAAAACCTGGCACCAGCACTGGAGAGCTGTAGCAGCAGCAAAGCAATGGAATCAGCTGGAGAAGGCAGGAAGGGTGAGCCCAGGCAGACTCACCTGCCAGGAGCAGGCAGAGGTGGAGTAGGAAAGAGGCCTTGCCAGCACACCTGGCCAAGGTAACGCAGCCATTACAGGCCAAGGTGGCTGGAGTAGGCCAGGGTAAGAGCCACAGGAAGGGCCTGGAAAGAGGCAGAGAATAGTGACTTCCTGGGAGCAGCACTAAGCATCAAGAGGCTGTTTTGAAGCCTCAGGTCAGGCAGGTCTGATGAGGGAGGAAAACACAGAAGGAGCCCATTGGCTCAGAAATGGGGAATGAGACAGGCCCCACCCCTATTTGGAGGGCATTGGCAGAGCCTGGGGTGCCCCACCTCCAGGTGGTCCCTTATTAGGCACAACCCTAGGAGGACAGGCCCAGGTAAGCAGTCAGAGGGTGGACCAAAGGGTGGGGAGAAAGGATTAAGAATGTTGTAAACCCCTCTTCTCCTTGTGCTGAGATATGTGCAGGGTGTGTTAAAGGATGGAGTGGGCTAGAGGGTGCATCCACCCTAGACCCTAGGAGGCAGAGTCTGCTGGAACATTTCTGGATTAGGGTTTAAATTGGTTATAATTCACAACAGGAGAGTCACCAAATGCTTGTCACCATTTCAACAAACTGGTTTAAATGTGCATTATACTTAGTGGAACATAAGAAAGGCTTTTATTTATTTGTTTAGAAGTAACTTCTGTAGGAGTCAGTACCAGTGATGATAAATTCATTATTAGGTTAATCTCACATTGCCTGGCAACCATTTTATTTATTTATTTGTTTGTTTGTTTCAATTTATACCCCGCCTAGCCAGCAAGCCAGCTCTAGGCGGCTCACAACATAAAATCATTCAGTTACAGAGTTAAAACATAGCATAAAAACAATTTAAAATTACAACAACATTCAGCATAATAGCAGCGTCATAGCAGCATTACAATTAACCACCGCTAGCATTACACCCACCAGGAGGCTACCACCAGAGATGTTTTAGAGATGGCCGTTAGTCATACAGAGATGTTTTGAAGGTAGTCATTGTGCCAACCATTGGGAGTTCAGGTGAGCAGAGTCATGGTAAGACACAGTTGGTGATAAAGTGATGTCATACCTGGGAAAAACCTGAAGTAACATCATGCCTCTCTAGGAATTTAAGAATTTCTAGGAATCTATGGTTTTATGGTACACTTTCTAATGATTCCTAGACAGCTGTGATGTCACTTCTAGGGATGTGCATTTGGCATTTCTGAGCTAAATTAATACCCAAATCATGCCTTTTCAGCATGATACAGGTATGAGTTAAGCCAAATCAGATTCTCTGATCTGATTTGGCCTACCAATAAGAGAATCCCAAATTAATTTGGGAATCCTGAATTTTTCAGCTTCATTATACCCTATGGGGCCATTATAGTAAATGGCAAATCTCCTAGGGTATATTCAGAGGGCTGGGGGGGAGGGATTTGAGATAGAGGCACCAAATTTGTAAGGTAGCTGCTGAAGCCTATCCCCAAAAGAACCCCAAAGTTTCAAAAAGATTGGACCAGGGGGTCCAATTCTATGGGCACCCAAAGAGGGTGTCCTCATCCTCCATTGTTTCCAATGGTGGGGGGAAAGCAAGGTAGGTATATAAGAGTCCACAGCACTTTTAAAAAATTAACTTATGGTTAGTTTTAACTGCTTAAGAGAAATTGTACTTCTAGATACACTTACGAGGTTACAGCTGATTCCCTTTCTGGAGTTTTTTTTTTACAATGTGGGTTTCCCAAACAGATTCTTTTTTGCCTAGAAACTTATCCAAAAGTATCTGGAGGACAAATGTGTTTGACTAGATCCTTATGTGTTTCCAGATGTTTAGGTTCACTTTTGATTATTTCACAATGTATTTTGCATTTCTTTTGTTTTTTGTCTCTATTTTTTGATTGCTAGGTTTTCTACAGGATCCCTTCCTTTTCTTGTCTCGTTAGTGTAGATTTTCCAACATGCAGAATTAGCAGGTGTTAATATTTTATGTATTTTGAAGTTCTTGTCCTATTTTTAAATCCTGTGTTATTAATCTGGTTTTATAAATGTCATCATTAATCTGGTTTTACAAATGCAGTCACCTGCCTTGAACCCTTGAGATATTTCATCCATATAAATCCATATACTTCTATTTATTCATTATCGTTGTTGTTGCGTATTATCTCTTCTAGACAATAACATTTTATCATGACCAAGATTACCGTCAAACATTCAATTATAAAGATGCATTGTAAGTACAATTATTGTTTTAAATACCCCATGTAGACAGCAGCAATCCAGAAAAGCAAATAGCACCGCACTCAAGGCCTCCATAAGCATATGCTACTTATGCATTTAGCACTGAACACTAAGCCACTTATATTCCTTGTTTCAAGTACAAAAAAGATTTGTCTTGGAAAACTGCTGTTCAAAAATGAAGGGTGCTTCTGGACATTTATTTAGTCAATATACTTCAACAGGGATTTCAACATCACAGCACCCATATGCATTTGCACGTTCACTAAAAGTTAATCAAATAACATCAACTGAACCTTTACAAAATAATAAGTTATTGTGGTGCAATGAATAAGATGTTATCCTTAGACTGGGGTGCCTGAGTTCAAAACCCTGATTCATCATGAAGCTTACTAGGGACCTTGGGACAGTCACTATCTCTCAGCCTATAGCACCTCCACAGAAATGTCCTGAAGATAAAGTGGAGTTGGGGAACTATTTATGCCTCTTGAGCTTCATGGATTAAGTATGGGGGCAACAACAGGGATAGACTCTGGCCTCTGTGCCCTGCTTGAAGGCTTTTGAAGGGCATCTAGTTGGCTACTAGGTAAAACAGGATGCTGGTCTACATGGCTGGATCCAGCACAGCTATTCTTGCAATGTTTGTTGCTTACCAATGAGCATAACAAAACTTCTGTGATGGGCAGAGCAGTCCTGTGCTGCGCCCACACCATGGTGGCCAGCCACTGCATAATTATTGCAGCACTAGTCCATTCCCTATGGATATGAGTTGCACATCAACCAGCAGACAAAGTCAGTGGGCTCGCAGCATTTTCTGATCATAACTGGGGTAGCATCTAATGCAACCATGCCACTGCAGTCAGTGGAGGCCTTGTGTGGAGGCAGTGGCACTATGATGGACAGGGCCACCAGAACCAATCAGGGGCCATGTGGCAAGAGGGTGGAGTCCAATATCCACCTCAAGCAGGGGGTAGAGAGTGGTGAGCCACAGGAGTTCTGTTCATTGTCAGGAGCACATACCCCACCCCTTAAAGGGACCAACATCTGTCAGCAGATCCAAGCATCTGATAGTGGGGAAGGAGTTCTGTTGTTTCCACCCTGTGCATTTTCTCACTGGAGGATGCAGACCTTAGCAGCCCAGCCACATTGCTGAGGGCACTCCCATACCACCCCTGCCAGTGGCGGAGCAGGAGTGGAGCTATGGGGGGGGCTCAGATGTGGGGACATGCACCACCACCTTCAGATCCCCCAATTCCCTCCTCAATGGAGCAGAGGTGGTCTGGGGCTGGAATGACCGTGATTCCACTCTGGGCTCTGTCATTCCAATCCCAGAGCAGTCAGTGCCCAGGGACTGTCATTCCAAATCCATTCTGCATTCATCATTGCTTTCATGTGTAGTAATGTAGTCCTAATGTATTGCAATGGAAACCATACAAGTCATTTGGTATTCCTGACTGACTTGTCACATAAAATATTGAAGATGGCTAATAGAATATAAACAGGCTTTGGCAGTTGTGCAAACCTGTTGTTTAAATGGGGCAAAATACCAGGACCCAAATGCGATTCTGGTGCAGCCTGCCAAACTATGTTCCATCAGCAGTATGAGCATCATGCTTTCCAAGGACATGTGACGGAGCTCTTTGAACTCTCCCCAGCTACAATTGACTGGATTGAAAATTTAGATATTAGTATTTAGGGGGATTGCACAATCGGTCTGCATACCCGTTGTATCAACTTGGTTCCATATTTTATATTATTATATGCTTCCTGTGTGTAACTATGCAATATGATAAATAAGTAATCACTATTAAAACAGCCCAAACTTGTGGTTACCCTCAAAAGGCCAACCTGAATAATTCAGCTTTGCATGGCTTGTGGAAACTAAACAAGACCAGCAGGGTATGGGTGTCATCTGAGAGTGCATTCCACAGAGTAGGGGCCACAACTGAGAAGGCCCTTCCACTGGTGACAGCTAACCAAGCCATCCCAGGGCGAGGCGCCTACAAGAAGCCCCTAGATGACGACTGAAGGGAGAGTGGAGGGGGTGTAATGGGAGAGGCAGTCCCATAGCCAGACCATTAAGTGCTTTAAAGATTAATACAACATTTTTTAATTGGATCTGGAGACTAATTGGTAGCCAGTGCAGGTGCCTCAGAATTGGAGTAATATGAGCTGACCATGATGTTTCAGTCAGCAACCTGGCAGCTGCATTCTGACCACCTGCAGTTTTCAAGGGTAGTCCTATGTAGAGCGCATTGCAGTAGTCCAATCTGGAGGTGACCATTGCATGGATCAATGTGGCAAGGCCTGACCCAGACAAATGAGCCAGCTGGCATGCTTACTGTGCTACCGTGGACACTTGTTTATCCAATCATAGCATATTTTCCTGTAGGAGCAAGTCAGCTGGTATTATGACAGTTGAACTGCAGCCTTCTTCAACTGGACGACAATGTACTGCTTTCCCCAAGGTAAATTTTCGTATGTTTTTAGCATGAGGATACTGGGATATAATACAAAATTAACAAACTGTCATTCAGTTTCATGGACTAGAAAGGCAGTTTCTTTTTTGAATGCCTGGTAAGCAACCAGAAAGCCAGCAAAACAGGGTGAAGACCCAATCTTCCCACTCCATAGAGCAACCCTTGAGTTACACAGCAGATGGAAGCATTAAACTGTAATTCTATACAGCAGTGACTCTCAATATGACACGATTGCTTGGGTAGATCCCTGGACTGAGAAACATTTTGTTTGTGTTTGGGTTCTCTTCTGCACCATTGTTTTCAAGTGAAGCAACATCATGCCATTTTCTATTCATATTGGTTCTGTTTTTCCCCTCACTTTACAACAATCTGTCCTAAACCTGGTTTGATACATTTTTTTTGAGAGATCTCAGTCAAAATTCTTCCAGACTCCATATGGGTAGGAAAATGTGCATTTTTGCAAATCCCACCCACTTCAGTGCCATTTTTCTTACTTTAGTCCATAGGATGGCCATTTCCCACCCTGCCTGTGGAGGGCCTTTGCAGGATTTTTTTAAAAATACATAAAATCTATAGAACTATAAAATTATGATTGCAGTAATGTACTAATACATAGCTTTTTTATTTTTAAGGCCTTTTTGGCAGAAGCCCTTTTGGTAGCAGATGCTAGCTGCACATTTGTTCTCCACAATCAAAAGGGTTTGAGACTTTTTGAAAAATGAGAGATGGGAACTAGTATACAATTGCAATATATTGTTCTATAGTGCTATAGCTAGTACTGCTTCTTTTTATGCCTGAAAAGAACCTTCCATGGGTGGGTGGAGATGGCAGCCATAGATTGCTGAGACAAGGAAAATGTGGGGAAACTTTTGTGTGGATACGCTGTTGCTACTGCAAATACCTCTGCATTTGCAGGAGCAATAAGAGCTACACAGAAAATTGTCTCTGTGTGGAAATAGCCTGGCATACTAACTACATCTCACTCCTGTTCTTGTATATCCATAATACCACCGATTTCCAGGTGCTGTACTATAGATTGACACCCACAGAGGGTTTATACTGAAGTATACTGACATATCCCTAGAGTTGTGCTGGTGTGCATCTCTTGTACCACTGCAGAGAACTGAGTCAGGAATGTTCAACCAGAATAACTGAAGTATAAGATTATGCTGTTAGTCTCTTAGCAGCTGAACTGTGTCTGTTACAGAGGCAGTGCTTTCTAGGAGTGAAAATTGCCCCCTTTAAAAACATGGGCACAATCATGTTGAAGTTGTATTCAATTTCATTAGAAGAGCAGTAAATATGTTTTATTTGTTTACATTTATAAAGCATACAAAATAGCCGTTCAGTTGTAGAGTTTTAAAAGTAAATCTGTGTTATAGCTTTAAACTATAAATCATTGTTACTGTTTTGTGCAATTGCAGGGAAGTGGGCTCATACAGAAAGTAATCACACTTTTTAGAAAATTTTGTGGATAATGAGCTGTTTACCATGTTGTTTCTTTTCAGATAGCTCATGTTTATGTTGGCTGCCCTCCATCAAAACATGTGGCCGTTCTAAAGCAAGTTGTAACAGTCTTTTTAAAAAAATTCTTTTATTTCATTTACAATAAAAATCAGATATTAGAAATATGTCAGATATTTCTGTCCAGAGTTTTCATAAATAACTGACCTTGCTTATGACAAATCTGAAAATTCCACTTCATATACGGAATCACTGTTTGCAGTATAGCATATTGTATTTGCAATATGTTTACATATATCTAAGGTTAGCTAATTCTTCCTAATCCAGAAGACTGAGAACAAAACTTTATTTCCCAAAACTATCAAATCTGGATTAGTTATTTGGCACAAGAATGTTGCATTTTACATCTACAAGGCCTTTTCAGAAAACTCAGCATGTACACTGAGTGAATCCCAAAAATTATAGCTGTGGTGTTCCTATTCAGCAGTTTCAGATTATTTAAAACTTCTTTGTATTACTCCTTCCACATACTCATTTCTTTTCAGTTTGGTTATTATTTGCCCATAAAAAGCTGCCATATATAGCCATCAATCAGCCTCTCCTCAAGATCCTGGCAGTGTGTTCTTTTTCCCTTGCTGCTGCTTAAGCTGCTATAGCTAGTTCTTTTCCATCCCTACATACCATGAGAGCTGTTCTTATTAACATAATATATTTAGGACCAGGGCTCTTTTTGTAGAAAAAGCCCAGCAGGAACTCATTAGCATATTAGGCCACACCCCTGACAGCACAGCTCATTAACATATTAGGCCACACCCAATGTTACCAGAAGTGTGGTCATCCAGCCACATCCACCTTTTGCTTCTTATTCTGTTTACCTTGTTGTCAAAACAGTTTTCACAAAATCAATAAAAACATTATTTTCTGTCCCATCTATACAAAATCTTGCCTGAACCAATATCTTATGTCCAACAATTATTCCCACACTGGATTGGAATCAATTCCTAAAGGTTAGGTTCCCATGGAAATCAGGTTGCCTTCCTGCAGAACTAGTACGCTGAATATGATTTTTTAGGGTTGCCAACCTACAGGTGGGGTCTGGAGATCTCCTGGAATTACAACTGAGCTCCAAGCTACAGAGATCAGGTCAATGGCTGCTTTGGAAAGTAGAGTCCATGGCATTATGCCTTGCTTAGGTCCCTCCTTCCCATAAACCCCACTCTCCACTCCCAAATTTCCAGGGATTTCCTCAGCTTGGAGTTGGCAACCCTAGTTCACTGGCAGAACAACGCTAGGAGCAAGTTTGGTGTAGTGGTTAAGTGCGCGGACTCTAATCTGGGAGAACCGAATTTGATTCCCCACTCCCCCCCTTGCACCTGCTGGATGACCTTGGGCAAGCCATAGCTCTGTACCAGCTGTTGTCTCAGAGCTCTCTCAGCCCCACCTATCTCACAGGGTGTCTGTTGTGGGGAGGGGAAGGGAAAGGAGTTTGTAAGCTCTGAGACTCCCTTGGGTAGTGAAGGGCGGGGTATAAATCCAATCTCTTATTCTAGGTTTGTGGATGCACTGGACAGGAGTAGTTTGTGGACTGTTTTATTCAAGGTACAAAATTTTATTCATGGTATAAGATTTCATGTGCCACCCACACTTCTTCAGATGGAAGACGTGTGCATGCACACAAAAGCTTATACCTTGGATGAAACTTTGGATTCCAACTTTGTTCTGCTGCTTCAGACCAACACGGCTACCCACCTGAATTATTACACTATAATACTTTTTACAAGCAATTATGTACCAGTGGAGTGGTTACCATGCAGAGTCTGTCCAACAGGTAAAATTATCCTGTGAACAGGTGATCTTTACCACATAAAAGCATCACTACCATCACAAGATCACCAATCATTGGAAGTCAGCTCCTCAGAAGCAGAAATCTCTCTTATTAGGAGGTTTAAGAACATCAACTTTGCTGGCCCATTAAAGGCAGATGTTAGCCCAGTGGCAGGAGAAGAGGGACAATCGTCTTCATCAGAAACTCTGCCCACTTTTTAAATTTCACAAAACAGGCAATCTCCAAAGTGCGGCTGACCATGCTTATTTTTAGTTACACCTCTGTTTCTCTGCAGATGTCCCCCAAAGTCCCCCATGCAACAGTCAAGTGTTCTGCCAACACACACAACAATGAAGCTACTTAAACTCAGGCTTCAAACTTACTTTTCTTAAGTAGAAGATGCCATGAGAAAACTAAAGAGATTCTCAAAAATTAAAGATATTGTCAAAACCAGCATTTCCTAGGCTCTCTGCTTTTTTACATTCCCCCCCTTTTCAATATTTTTTATAAAAACACAAAGAAAAGAAAAGAAAGAGGTAGGTGGGGGGAGAGAGAGAGAGAAAGAAAGAGAAAGAAAGAAAGAGGTAGGTGGGGGGAGAGAGAAAAAGGAAGGAAGGAAGACAGACAGACAGACAGAGAAAGGAAGGAAGGAAGGTAGGTGGAGGAGAGAGAGAGAGGAAGGAAGGGGGGAGGGAGGGAGAGAGAGAGAGAAATGAAGAAAGAAAGGTGGGGACAGAGAGAGAGAAAGAAAGACAGAGAGAAAGACAGAAAGAAAGGGGAGGGGAAGAAAGAGAAGGAAAAGAGATGGGCAAGGCACTTACCGGAGCAGGGAGAGCGACGGGACATCGGCAAGCCAAATGCAGAGTGCAAAGAGCCTAGCCCCTGTGCTTAATCTCTGGGCGGGGCTTCCTCCTGCTGACTGTCTGCACTTAAAGGGAAAGCGCCCTGGTTTTTTTTCCTGCCAGCTCTCTGCAGGAACGTTCCCTTAAAGTGTAAACAGCTGAGGCCTGGCAGGGAGGGGGCGGGGCAGGCTCAGACGCCAGCTGGAATGGCATTCCGGTACGTTCCTGCTGAAAAAGCCCTGTTTAGGACCCAAGGAGCTATGCAGAGGCTTCCCTGTGTTCTATGGAACTTTTCAAATCTCAGCTTCCCACAGTCGCTATGTTTGTTGAAAAGCTATTCCTGAAGATCAGGGAATTGTCTGGAACAGCATCCTTCACTATGCAAATAGATGAAGTTGTTGGAATATGCAAGGTCTACAGTGCAGCCTTATGAAGAAGATCTGAAGATCATCATACAGGGGGACAGCTGAAGGACTTGTAGTTAGCATAGCTAGACTAGGGACTTCCCACTTTTTCAAACTGGGTCCTTGCTGTCTCCTGATTAGCTCTTCTGGAGACTTCCTGCTCCTGTAGATCTTCCTGTTACTCTTTGTTCCTTTTGCAGCAGAACTGGTTAGTTTAGGCTTTTTCTTTGTACTGTAACAGGTTGTTCTTCTATCATAATCCTACTTATTTTTTCCTAAACAGTCAGTGCTCCACTTCCTTTGCATATTGAAACTCTGCCAACAGGGTTCTGGGCCCAGTGTGTGAACTGCTGTTAAAAGAGATAGTTTAGACAAATTGTAGGCAAAAGGAAGAAACTACAAAATGGCTTTTTCCTGCACAGCTTCACACAGCTACCTACTGGATAGGTTGTGAATTATCTCATTTGGAAAGAGAAAATGAAAAGCCATTTACTCAAGATGGGATTCTGGTATACTATTACAGACTCCAAACTAAAAGAAAAGAACTCAGCAGAGCAGAAATCCTGGGACAAGGACATTGAGAAAGCAAGACGTCTAACAGAAATGTTCTGAGAGCTATTCAAATGCAGACAGCAAAGGGAGTCTGGAATGAACTTAAGAGACTGTATGTTAATTATTCTCTAAAGAGCCAACTATACATTCAGAAGAAATTATTTAGTGCAAGAATGCCTGAGGAGGTCAATTTGAGAGAGCACCTAGATCAAATGCTTGCTCTGAGTCAATAGCTCAGAAGTGCTGATGGAGAAACTACAGATCAGAACTTGGTTGTTTTGACTTTGGTTAGTCTACCCAAATGTTATGAAAATATTGTGTGACAGATTGAATCAAAAGGAAACCTCTCTATTTCAAATGTAATTAATGAACTGGAACAGGCATTCAAACACAAACAATTTGAGGGACCTAACAGAAGGGCTGAACACAATTCTGACTAAATGGCTTTATATGTAAATAATAAAAGTAAAGTAACTTGTTACTCAGGTGGAAAACAAGGGCATATTAAAAATAACTGCAGTGCTTTCAAACCAGAGGATTCCCCTGCAAAGCAAATGAAAAGGGAGAATTTGAAACAGCCACCCCTAAAGAAATGCTTCATATTAACTAAGATGCGACTAAAATCATACATGGTTCTTAGATAGTGCATGCTCATTGCATATGAGTGGTCACAGAGAATTCTTTGAGAGTCTAAATGAAAAGAGAAAAGAACCATCGACTGTAGCTGATGGAAGGTCTGTTATGGCAGAAGGGGTAGGATCTGGAATCATAAACTGCAGCCTCCCAAATGGACAGATCAGAGACATTCTTGTTGAAAACTGTTTATATCTAGCAAATAATTTAATTTCAGTGAGAGTTCTTGCAAAAAGAGGAATGGTGACCTCATTTGGGGATAAATCTGATTAAACAAAATGGAGAACTCATTCGCACAGGCAGAGTGTATGAAGACTCGTATGCTTTAGACATATGCACACAAAGTACATTTTTTTCCACTTTTCTTGGCATGGAGGTTACGGTGACATGGATTTGGCTTTGTCCTTTTAATTTCTTTTTTATTATTTTTTTTAATGTCTTCTTTTACAAAGTACAAATTTGACCAAGAGCTGCAACCATAAGAAATGCTCCTGGATGTGGCACAGGAGATTAGGCCATAGAGATAATAATGCTATTGCACAACTAGAGAACCAAAACTTTACGAAAGGCATACAAATAAATAAATGTACAATTGAGAAGGACTGCATGTATTGCATTCAAGCAAAAGGGACAAGACCAAGTTTTAACAAAAACATGAACCAAGCCAGTCAAAGCACCCTCTGGAGCAGGGGTGTCAAACATGCGGCCCAGGGGCTGGATCAGGCCCCTGAAGGGCTTCCATCAGGCCCGCAGTGGAACGGGCTATCTCCTGCTTCCAGTTCTGCTGCTGCTGCTGTATCATAGCTTTCTTCGCCAGACTCCATTGCTCAGCCATTTCATGTTTTCCCCTGGGTCCTAGACTCAGAACTCTGAGCATGAGATTTCTGTGGTGAATGTCAATAAATCAAAAGTAGGTTTGCAGCTTACAGATGCGTACTTGAACAGCATACTCAAGATTGCAACAGCACAGACATTTTGATGCAATAATTCAGAGCAAGAGATGTCAGTTGTCAGATATTGCTAAATAAACAAAATATTGCAAGAGTGCTAATGTTTTAAGCATTTTTTTAATTTTAGGTAAAAAAACCCTTTGTGTTTGTGTCCTTTATAAAATTTATATCACTGCTACCTGGCATTACATTTTATGACACACATGGCCTGACCCAACAAGGTCTCATTTATGTCAGATGCGGCCCTCATAACAAATAAGTTCAACACCCCCGCTCTAGAGCTCATTCACAGTGATGTTTGTGGTCCAATGAGAACTGCGATCCCTAGTGAAAATAAATATATCTTAACCTTCATTGACAATTTCTCTAGATATACAGTTACCTATCTGATCAGGGAGAAGGTATTTGAGAAATTCAAGCGTATGCTGCCAAGATTAGCAACACGTTCCAGAGAAAGCTGCTGGCAATCCAAACTGGCAATGGAGGAGAATACATTGGACACAACATAAAAAGTTATTTGGCTGAACAAGGTGTAGATCACCAGTTCACTACTCCGTACTTCCAAGAACAAAATGGTGTATCTGAAAGAAAGAACCAGTCTTTGACAGAAATGTGTAGGTGCATGTTGCTAGAAGCAAATCTACTAGAGATGTACTGGGGAGAAGCCATCAACACAGCCACTTACCTACAGAACCGGCTGCCCACAAAAGGCACAAAAGACATACCATACAAACTATAGTATGGACAAAACCCCAGCATGAAACATCTAAGGGTATTTGGGTCAAAAGCCTTTGCCTACATTCCCAGAGAAAAGTGGTCCAAGTTGAATCTAAGGACTGAGCAAGGTATTTTTGTTGAATGTGCCTTGGAATGCAAAGGATATAGAGTCCCTAGTCCAGAGACACAAACTATAAAAAAATGCAATTACATAGACAATTTTTTTTTCAAAACTACGGCAATGTAGACATTATTGAATCCACACTGGTGGAAGAAAATAAAAGAAAGCAACCAGAAGCAGTACCATTAATCACCATGAAACCTACTGATGACACACTGAAAAAAGCTCAAGAACCAGAAGGAGAGGAGGAACCAGAGATCAGATAGTCAGCTAGAACCAACAAAGGAGTACCACCAAGAAGACTGTCCTACTTGACCAAAACAAAGACTGAAATTGAACCATCTATGGGAAGACTTAGGCTGCAGTCACACACACTAAATAATCCACTTTCAATCTACTTTCAGTGCACTTTCCAACTGGATTTTGCCAGTTCACATAATAAAATACATTTGGAACGTGCACTGGAAGTGGATTATTTAGTGTGTGTGACCGCAGCCATGGAGAAAATGCCCACTGGAAAGTTGGAGAAATGCAGCAGAGGAAAAGATTTAAGTTGCCTATCAAGGATCAGATAGGGATATTTGCAGTCTCCACCGGAAGGAAGATGAAACACAAATAGATTTTCTAAAAGAAGGAATTGTTGAACTAAAATATTGTTCCACTGCAGTATCGGAGTCGGTGCCACTCACCGGGATCCCATTCTCATCGCCAGTGTAAAGTACTGGGTCCAGAGATGCATTGAGTGATAACAGCTCATAATTTATTAGAGAGGCTTAATGGAAAATAAGCGTGCTCCAAAGTTATGTGTACCAGTAAATCAGCTATGTGATTTTTAGAAGCAGTAACATATGTAACTAGTTAAACCAAGATTTTCTGTTTCTCAAACTGATTAATCTACTAAAAATGATTATTTTATTCAGCATTTTCTGTATAAGGTAATTTAGTATAGAATTTAGCGTATAGATGTAGAAATAGGTGTAAAATCAATAAAATTTTATTAAAAAAAAATTTATTAGAGAGGTCAGAACAAGACTAGAGAAGTTGGACCCGCATTCCAAACCACACCCTTGCCAAACCCCACTCCTGTGATAAGTTTATTTACAGTGGTAACCTTTCCATAGGTTCCCTTCAGGATCCAGCTCCCTCTATTGGTCCTTGCCAAGATTCTCTCACTCTGTTGTTCTCTTGTGCGAAGCTCAGGCGCTTTGCACGGCCACATGTATGTTTCGACTGCATGGTGAATTTCTAATCGGAACACTAAACTTAGCTATGCCCCTGTCTGACTGAAGGAACCTGTTCTTCGCTGCTCTCAGTTCCAAGGTGAAATCCTTAGTGGCATCAGCTACCAAAGCCTTGCAATTCTTGCCTTTGTGAAAGATGTTATGTATAATGTTTGGATCTCTTCACCCCCTGTAGTTTGGAAAGTTGCTGAAGTGGGTGGAGTTTCCTGTTATTCTTGCCTTGTGTTCTGAGACAAACTAGTTTTGTTTAAGGCCTGCTGAGCTTCATTGTACCACTGCCAGGCATAGCAAAAGGTTATGATTCACTCTATTAGGACTGCCACAGTTCCAAGATCAGAACTGATTCTCTACTGATTTTTACTCTGACCCCTCTTGCTAATTCTAATTCTAACTGCTAGTTCTAAAAGCTGACACACTGACACAACAGCCTTGGTTCTACCACCTTGCTGCAATCTCTCCGCACTAATGCTTAATCCTGAGGGGTTTTCCATGTAGGTCTGTTTCAAGCGGAGGCAAGGCTTGCTATTGCCATCTCTATGGGGAATTTGGAACTGATCAGCAAGTATATTTTTTGGAGGCAAGCCTGAACAGTTTGCGTCTCTTCTCAGTTCCGTGGTAGCCTTTGAAGCCATCAGTTATGGTTTGGGGCTCCTTGGCTGCTTCTGTTTTTCAGTAATGATGATGGACCTGCACTTCTAAGACCAGTCCTTTTATAGGTAATTTCACTGCTGGTTTCATGTAAGCCCATACTCCCTTTTTTCTGCCAGGGAATGGCACTGATTCTTCCCAGGTCTTTCAATCTCAGTGCTGCTTCTGGGAGAGATTTCTTATTTCTACTGAGTTCAGACTGTTTCTGGAGTCATTCCTATGTGACACCCATTTGTAGCAACAGCCAGTGTGGTATAGTGGTTAGAACATTGGACTAGGATCTGGGAGACCCCGGTTCAAATGCCATTTTGCTTGAAAAGCTTGCTTGTGACCCTGGGCCCATCACATTCTCTCAACCTGACCTGCCTTGCAGGGTTCTGATGTTGATGGAATGGAAAAGTGTAAAGTATTATAAGCCCCCTTTGAGTCCTAACTGGGGACTAAGATGGGATACAGATAACTCTATACCCATCTTTTTAAAGGACTTGCAAACTCTTATTAAATTGGTGGCTGTTACAGCCTCTGCTACAATGCTTTAGTGAATACACGCTTGATTCAACTAGTCATCTCTAGTGTCGTTGATGGTCCTCAGGTTGAATAGCACCATCTCTAATTCAGCCATTGTGCAGTGTGAGTGCTGTAAATTGTTAGCCCGGGTGGATAGTGGAATTTCTCAGCCACACTTTCCTTTAAGTTGCTAATCAGCAGGCTAATGTTGTCTTTAATATCCCCATTGAAGGGAGCTTGACACACCATATTCTCCCCACCTGGAGCATGAAGGGTATTGGCCAACGTGTTATAAATTGAGGCCATTCAACATCTTCAATGACAGTTTGTATCTGTGTATAACAAAACAACAACCCAGTTACACTAACATTTATTTTAAGAAGAGCTTTTGTCAGTCTGACTTCTTTAGATATCTATTTCTCACAGCTTATGTCTGTGGTATATGTGACAAGTTTGTTCCTATAATCTGGGTCAGTCTTTTTAGACTGCCCTAGTCCATGCTAGGAATTAGTGCTGAAAAGAAAGGAAAGGAATTTGTTCTTATTGTGGCTCCAGTTGGACAACACTTTGGAGAGGAACAGGCTTGCTGTTGGATCCTTAAGATTTTGCCTCTTCTTTCCCCCCTTCAAATAACATGGTGTCTCAGGGTTGTGCACATGTTTTTCCCATGTGCAAGATGCCAGGTTCCATCCTTGGCATCTCCTACTGAAAAAAATCTCTGCTAATTCAACTTGTCAAAAATCCTTTACATTCATTAATCTATCTGCTATGGTGATTTACTCAACAAGAGAAAGAAATTTTTTGTGGTCTGCTGCCTTGTCCACCACTCACAGGTTTCCTACAGTTTTTCACACCTATGTCACTTTGTGGGCTCAGACACAAAATCTTCCCCACCTTTCTTGAGGGGACGTTGCTTGTCTTCCCATAAATCAGACTATTCAGTTCAGTACTCCTTTGGAACAGAAAAAGTCTTTGGAACAGAAAAGGTTTTGAGTGATTCTTATGTGTTAAGGAGGGCATCTGAAAAGACCTGTGTTCAGGCCTTCTGCTTGGCCGTTTTAGGCCGCGGTCACACGGCCCTTTAAAGCGGGAGGAACTACTATTTCCTCCCGCATTTAAAGGAACCATTCATACCGGCTGCAGCCACTCCCACACCGAAGTGGGCTCCAGTGCGGGTTCCTAGCACTTTTTCTGACCTCGGGAAAATCAACTATTTTCCCGGGAGTTGTGCCTTGAACCCACGATTCTGCCGATCTGGACTGCCCTCTCTCGCAGTGATTGCGAGAAAGGGCTGTCTGATCGTCCCTCCCGGGGTTTTTTCCCCCCTTTGCACTTGGGCACTCAAGCACCCAAGTGCAAAGAAAGGAAAAAAACACAGCCAGAAGCTCCCCCTCCAGCCGCACAGAGAGGCTCTTACCTGCTGGCTGGCTGGCTGGCTCACCCTGTGCTCCAATCTGGGCCCCGAGCCCCACCGGCTGCTGTCGCCTGGCAAACCCCCACCCACATGCTTCTCCCAACTTCCTCAGGCAGCGGCCGGTGGGGCTCATGGCCTGGAGCAGAGCGCAGGGAGAGCCAGCCAGCCAGCCAGCCAGCAGGTAAGTGGAAGAGCCTATCTGCAGCGGGAGAGGGGGGAGCTTCTATCTGTCTGTGTTCGGGGAGGCAGCCGTGTGAGGACCACCCTCATGCCTCTGCCTTGCCTCCCCCAGCCGCCGCCACTGCCGCCGCTGGGTTGGGATGTGTAATCATCCCAACCCAAAATTTAAAAAACCCAGTTTCTTTATATCCAGGAGGGCTCCCAGATTTAAACCCCCGTGTGACCACAGCTTTATTCATAGACTTCTCTACCCATCCTGCAGAGAGTTCCTCTACTACCTGCCAGTGGCAAAATTCCAACATTCCCCTTTCTTTGGGATTATGCCTGAGTTATTTTTTATGAAATGCACAGTGATTAGAGTGGCCATGTGAGACTGCTATATTTTTCCTCTGCTCTGTTGATGGTTGGTTGTTGATCCTTTCCAGGGAAAACTTTTTTTATCCTACTGATTGAGATAGGCAAAGGGAAGCTCAGTCTTTAGTTAATATTTAGTTTACTAAGAAATCTTAGCTTTTTGGCTTGCACAGCTGCAGTTTCTTGAATTTTTACACACCTGAATGTGACATTGTGACAGAACTTTGTTATTTATATTCATCCCTCAGGAGATATCCAGGTTTGTTTTTCTTTCTTTCCAAGCTAATGTACATGTTTCTGGCGGTTTCAGCACTGCTTTTTTTCTCATGGCATTCCATTTGCATCTGTGGGTCTGGAAGTTAGTGCCATCTCAGATGCCTCCTCCCCTATAGTGTTGGGACCCTGCTCTGAGCATGTCTCCTGGTGGCTCCTGGTCTTCTGCAAAATTAGTTTATCATACTACTATTTTCACCTAGAGCACTAGACATACGTGTTGGATTTCTTTGTGTTTTGTTTTAGTAAAATGCTTCACATTATCAAGGAATGCATTACAATTTAGATTTCCTCAACTAGCTCTGAATGGAGGCCTGGGCTACTTGGCCTTGCTGAACAGTGGGACATTCCATTTCCTATGCGTTTTGCTCCGTCACTGGGAAATACTCTTATAAATACCCTTATAATCCCTTGGCAAGGGAATCTGTATTTATATTTTCTCCCCTCTGGCCATTTTGCTGCAAGCTGCACAAGATTCATTTGTGGGACATGCTGTCCATCTTTTTTTGCCACATCATGGCTGCTGCCCTGCTTTCATTATTATGGTGCGTATCTACTTAGTCTTTTTTTTTTAACCTGTGAGTGCACCTGGAAATCTTGGCAACCTCTGATGACTGACCCCTATTGGGGCCTGGAGGATATTCAGAGAGATGGCTGAATAAAGTCTCCCCCTGCCTCCCACTTCTAGTATTTCAAGGAGGTCTCCCATCCAAGTACTTGACAGAGTCAACCCTGCTTAGCTTTCAAGATCTGACAACATCAGGCTTGCCTGGACTATCCAAGTCAGGGCCAGATCTATTTATTCTCACTCCTGATGATGACTCTTTGGTAGTTTTGGTCAGCTCCTTTTCTGCATTATAACAGTTGTCTCAGATTTTTCTGAGTGGCAGATACTGCTCCTTCACCATCATGTCTTGCACCTCTAAGTGGAATGAGGAAATTGTGGGTTCTAACCTATGCCCCCTCCATTCATGAAATTTCACAGGATTAGGGTGTCTTATACCCTGGCCAGGATTCCCAGGGATTGTCTCTCAGTCCACACTATCCTTACACTTGTTTTTGATGCCAAACATCTGTGCACACACCTTACATTTCTTGTATGACATTCTTCTTCGGTTTTGGTCTGCTAGGACCCCAGTACTATTTTGTATTGGTCTTTCAGGCTCCAAGAAGGACTGGTCAGGATTCTCACACAACCTGTCCTTGTGGATTGCTAGAGGCTACCACACTATGTCTTGAGTGCATGGCTGTTCAATGCCACATCACATATCACATCTCTGTCCATTAGAGCTCTATTTTTCCTTGCTACATTCCTGAATGTATTTTGGTTGGTATGCTTGTAGAGTGGTCCCTGCTTCTTTATAAAATAGCTCTGGGTGAATGTCAATAAGGGATGGTAAACAACTGTTGGGAAGGTGGTCCTCCATCATCTCTTCCTTTGAGAGCTTCAAATCCACCTCCTTCACTCAGTGAGCTTTCCAGTCTTTCAATGCGCATTTGCACTGAAGCTGCAATGATGAAAACAGTTGCACCTACCTGTAACTGTTTTTCATTGTGGTCTTCTGTGCAGGCATGAATCCTTCACTCTGTGAACTCTCTGGAACCTTCGTTCCTTGTGAGTGAAGAGAACTGAGGAAGTAGCACCCCTTCTCCTGGTCATGTGATTTTTTGATGGGAAAGTGCTAGAGGAAGGAGGGGCACTCCCAGTCTGCTAGAAAGCTTTGGAAACCTTTTCCATGTCTGGTTTGCACATATGCAATCCTGATGTATGCATGCACAGAAGACCACTCAATGAACAACAGTTACAGGTAAGTGCAACCCTGTTTTCTTCCACTTTTCAAGGAACTCAGCAAGTCTTATCATCTAGCAGTCATTTAAATTTTTTAAATCTTTTAGAACATTTTTATTATATTTATTTGTGATACATCAGTGAACAACATATAAATAGAATATCTGTAGCCCAGAGGCACTGCCTTTATCTTAGGGTAGCCCTAACAGGGGCACCCCACTTTCTAATCTGAGCCAGAGACCCATAAATCCAGACCAAGGAAGACACTCCTAGTTCTGAACCACAGAGCTAGCAAAAACCCTGAAAAATGGTTTCTATTTTCAGTTGGCATAAAAGGCAGCCCTCAGAGGGAAAAAAATCCTCCAGTCTTCTCCCCCACCCCAGCAAAAGGTATGCATATGAAACAATGGGTTCCACCTGGTAGATATCTGCATTTCTAAAGGCTATTCAGTTGCCACCTGGCACATAGCCCTTTATATCTCCAAAACTTCACCTATCCCTTTTGTGTGACCCCATGTCTATGTGAGAATCCTTTGTCTCCAAACCTGTCTTTTTCTGCTCCACCTCTCAGGATACCAAGATAAACCAATCATACATTCAAATGTTTAGCGATTCTTTCTGACACTCATCAGGGACTCATCTCCTACCTTTTGTCTGTACTTAGGAACCTTTTCAAACTGCCTTGACTGGACCATTAGTGGTCAGAAAACCCATTCAACTAGCTACCCAGCACCTGGCTTAACCTCATCAAGGCTATTGTTAAGCCTGATTCTGCCCTTCTGGAACTTCATTGACTGCCTCTAGGTCTGGCTCCTCTTGATGCTGCACGCCCTGGGTCCCAGGATTGCCCCAGGTAATCTTTAGTCTTCATCTGAGACAAGCCCCTCACAACCTCCTCTTGGTCTGCTTTGTTTTCCAAAGTCTATATCCATCCACACATATCCCCCACTCTCTCTCTTTTTCTCTGCCCCCCATAGCGTATAATGCTTGCCATTGGCGCTATTCTCTTCAAGGACTTCTGCACGTCTGGATAGGTAGTATTACCCAGTAACTGTCCCCTCTATTCACTATCAATCACCTCTGCTTTCTTAGTTCTGTATTGTTTGCTCTTTTTTGAATGCTTGGTGTGCTTGTAATTAGGGAAATACTTTAATAAAAACTATTTAATTTACTCTTCAAATTTGGAGTCTTCCTACTGTGCCAGACCTTGGTATAAAAAGCCTTGCCTGCTACCTAGCTAATTTCCCCAAACAACAAGGCAGGCCATATTGCATATATCATACATTATATATCCAGTTCATTTTTAAGAAGAAAGCCATATTCTTACAATCTATAACATTTACCACTCATAATTTTGCTTTCATCATTTTGCACCTGCTGTTGTTTGATAGAAATTTAAAAATTCCTAGTAGTCTTTTTCAGATGTATCTCAAAATGTCCTCTTTTATACCTGCTCATTAGGTTTTTTCTATTCCAGTACAAAATAAATGAATACCATATCTACATAATGTCTCCTACATATTACTTTTCTCTTCCCAGATTTTCTACTATACTGCAATTTTATCCATTAACACAATGTGCCATATTTTGTGAACCCATTCATGTGTCTGGCAAGTGTAGCTGTTTCCAAGCTTGTGCTAATCATAAAAGTCTTTATATCATTATGCTTTTCTGTTTTGTATCTACAGACCTTCAAAATGTAAAGATCAAAATTTTACTTTCAAAGTATCCGGGTAAGAACTTTATAGAATGTGTAGATAGAAATATATTCCTTTTCCAGGGTTCACTGACACTCATACATAGATATTCTGTGTCATATATGTATCTGTCTTGTGTGTCCTTGAGAAAGGCAGACTATAGATGTGATAAATATACACAGTATATTGGGGACCTTATTTGGTTAGAAAGGCAGCATTAAAATATTTTAAATAAAAATAAAATAAATAAATCTGTAGAAAGTGGAAAACACAGTTGACACTTCTGTGTTCTTCTGTTCACTGTTGCCAAGCACATTATCATAGAAGTTAGCCATGTTCTAATAATCCGTGAATCCAGATACACCATTCCTTACTTCAATAGAGCTTCCAAGTGCAGAGCACTAATAATTTGTTTGATAGGTAAAGGAAGATCTGCTATGTGAGAATATGTCTGGGTCAGGGTCAATGAGTACAATCAATTCATTTAAAATCCATGAAAATTTGCCACCGGCCTGTATTCAACCATTCATGCACAAAATATGTGGAGTTTTCCTGAGTTATTCTTTGTTCTTGCACACCCTTCCAAACCCTGGAAAGATAATTGCCAAGGTTTTAGTGCCCATGTACAGGAATAGCTGTGTGGGCTGGCAGGCTGGAGGGAGGAAGGACAAGGGGGTGAAATCACTTCTCCTGTGACAAGAGCAGCTCCATCCCCTTGTCATTCCTCTCCCCACCCTCCTACCAGCATGGCTGTTCCTCCTCACAGAGCCATGACAAGAGAGTGCTAGCATTATCTTTTATTTCATTTATATCCCATTTTTCTCACAATGTAGATTTAAAGCAACTTATATAATTCTCCTCTCATCCATTTTATCCTTACAACTACCTTGTGAGGTAGGTTAGGCTGAGAGTTTATGACTGGCCCAAGGTCACCCAGCAAGCTTTCCATGGCAGAGTGGGGATATGAACCTGGGTCTCCCAGATCGTAATGAGGAATGTAAGAAAACTGTGTGCCTTCTATGCATGTATGGTTGGATACAATCCATTGAATTAAACAGTGTGCAGATAAATTGTACTTTCTTACGAAGTGTTTATATTCTCTATATATGTTTCATTCTTTTTAAAATAATTCATCATTAAATCAAATCCTTGGTAAATTTAGAGTCTGATAAATTTAGAGTTTGATATTTGTGTTGCAAACACAAATTCCAGAGGGGTACCTGTGTTAGGCTGCTATAGTGAAATAAAACAGAATTCTAGTAGCACATGTATTCCAGCATGAATTATCGTGAGCCAGAACTCACTTCTTTAGATGCTATGAAAAGATATTCCATCGGTTTTATATGTGGCAGAGAGATGCTTGGTGTGAATCCTGTCATAAAGCTTTCAGGTGTGATTCTCTGTGTAAAGGAGTGAAATGGATTAGAGTTTTGCATATAAAAGATGACTGGAGAGTTCAGAAGTTCTTGCCAACTAGTTTTTGTTTATCCCACTTAATTACACTTTTATTTATCTGTACCCCATGAGACTGAGGCTGCTAACCTCTGATCTCTATCCATTATGTGTAACACTCTAATCTATTCCAATCCTTTACACAGAATTACACCTGAAAGATTTTTGACAGGATTCATACCTAGCCTGTCTGTTTTCAACTTCTCCCTTTCCCCTTTGGTAATTTTTATAAAGAAAAGGGTTTTCCTGGTCTGGTTACAAACTAAAATCTTTGGTTAAGGCTGCAAAATGGCCTGCAGAAACTTTCCCAGAGAGATAGCAGATAGCGCTGGTACCTTGCTAAATTGTTTTCAGCTGGAGGATGGTACCAAGCTACCAACTGCCCTTGGAGCTTCCAATTAAGCACATTCTCCCTCTGAGGTGGAGGCCATCTTGTGGGTGATTCCCACCTATCTCCAGGGAGGCAGGACTAAGTTTAGATTCTTCCTGTTTCTTGTGGTGGGAGTCACCCCTGGCTCAGTTTGTTTCCTGCCTCAGTAGGGAGAGCAGCTGGGTGTTGCCTCTGTCTAACACCCCTTTCTCTTGACTCCAAAAACATTTCTTTCCTCATACTTCCTTTCCTTTCACTTCTCTTTCTTATTTAAAGCAAAAAAAAAAAAGCCTTCTCCTCCTCTCTCTCTCCGTTCTCCCCCCCCCATACACACACTCTGCTGGGAAGCGACTCCTAAACCCCGCTGCCTGCCACTGGGGCCAGGATTTGGCCGAGGCTTTTTTTCGCCCCATTTTCACCACAAATGGAAATGGCAGGGCCATCGGGAGAATGGTGCGATCACGCTCCGAAGAAACGTCCGGCCCTCAAGGACTGGCATTCAGAGAACCGCAGAGGCAGCAGCAAAGCCAGAAAGTGCGCCAAAATGGGCAGCTCTGTAAGTCCTGAGCGCACAAAGAAAACGGCATTGGCGGCCATTTTAGATTGCTCAGGTAGCGATGATCACCAAGCCGGGAATGGCCTAATGCGCCCACACCCGCATAATACTGACCCCGGGCCGAAAGCCGATCTGGGGAGGAACAGATTGCTAAGATTCAGGCAAGCTTTGCAAGCGGAGAATCAGAGAAGGAGGAAGAAGCGGCAGAAGTGGGTAACATAAATGACGGGGGGGAAAAAACCCTTTACCCTGGGTGCCATGGCTTTCTTCCATAGGGCAATGAGGTGAGAAATAGCCCCCTTCTGTAGCTCAGGGGGACATAGTTCATCCAGGTCCCGTTCCCCCCTCCCCCTCTCCTTCTCCCCAGACAGCCCGATAACAAGGGAAAAGGGCCCACAAAAGCAGCAAGAAAGAGTATTGCTAAGCGCCACCATATCCAGGAGCCCCTGTATGTAGAGGAAGATGACTTCTCTCACTCACCTAGTGAGAAGGAGGAAGGGGAGTTTTCCTCAAACCCCGAGGATGAGGAGGAACCCATTCCAAAATCTCCCTCTGCAAAGGACCAATCCTTTAGGTTCTTCAAACCTGAGGACCTTTATTATTTGCTTTCCAAAACCCTGACAGCTCTTCAGGTCCAGGGCAATCAAAAAGTAACAAAATCCACCCCTCCACCCCAAGAGCTGAATGAGGGCGGGGAAATCTTTGATGAATTTTTTCCTCCTGTGGACCCCTCTGAGATCGCCTTTCCATTCCCGGGCTTTTATGTTCGGAAAGTCAAAGCAGAATGGGAAAGACCTCTAACTTCCAAACCCTTTCCCGGGGCTACCCGGAGACTTTACCCGTTACATTCATCTGCTTCAGAATTATTGCAGGTCCCTGTGGTTGACGCACCAGTGGCGGCCTTGCAGCCATCGGGCATGGTCTCTAAAGATGGCCACGGTACCTTGAGGGACAACCTTGATAAGAGAGCAGAATTTGCACTTCGCAGAGCTCACGAGGCCAATGCCCTAGCCATCAGGGCTTCCTCTGCAGCATCTACGGTATCCAGGGCATCAATAGTCTGGATGTGAAGGCTCATACAGATGTTACCCAAAGGCAACTGTGGTCTGTTAGAGGGAGCCAACAGACTTCTGAAGGTGATTTCCTTTTCAGCAGATGCCACCCTGGACTCTATGGTCTTCTCTGCAAGGGTAATGTCCACGGCGGCAGCTGTGCGCCGCACGCTCTGGTTGAGAGCCTGGCCATCCAAGGCCATGGTTTCTGCAGACCCATTCCAGGGGGATAAGCTGTTCAGAGCCTCACTGGAGAAGATCTTAGTGGAAACACATGACAAAAAGAAGACTCTACCCAGAACTATTCGGACTAGGGACAAGAGACTGGGCACTTCGTCCTCCTTTCACCCCTACAACTCTTCTTCCAGATTTCAGCAAGACACCAGACAGCCTGCTTGGACCCCCAGCAAGCAGTCCTTTCGCCAGGGAGGATTCAACAACTCCAATAGATTCAACAAGAGCTTCGGAAACAGAGCTGATAAGAGCAGAGACGCCAAATCCTCTAAGGCATGACTACGCAGACATACCTGTGGGCGGTCGCCTTATCTTCTTCTCCCCAAGGTGGCTGACATCCAATCCAGACGCATGGACTACGGACATAGTTTCCACAGGCTACAAGATAGAATTCAAATCTCTTCTGCCTCCTCGATTCCTACCCTCACCGATCCACAAAAATCCAATCAAACAAGACAGAACTCTTGCAGCAGTGAACCATCTGATCCGCATCTGTGCAGTGGAACCGATACCCCCGGAAGAACATTGGACCGGAGTATATTTGGTTTTCTTCACCGTGCCAAAAAGGAATGGGGATTGGAGTGCAATCCTCAATTTGAAATTCTTAAACAGGTATGTAGATCTCAGGCACTTTTGTATGGAGACTTTAAGGTCCATCGCAGAGTCCCTCCAACCAGAAGAGTTTCTGACCTCGGTGGATCTAACAGAGGCATACCTCCATATCCCGATCTTCCAACCACATAGAAGATTTCTACGCTTCTGCGTGGGAAGCACTCATCTTCAGTTCTGAGCTCTCCCCTTCGGTCTGTCCTCAGCACCTCGTGTATTCACCAAGATTCTCATGCATCCCGTAGTGCATCTCAGAAAACTTGGTATCTACTCGGTATCCACATACACCTCTTGATATGCTCACCATCGGAGGACCAGTCCCACAGAGACGTCGCTGAGACTATAAGGTCCTTGGAAGAGTATGGGTTCTTGGTCAACAGGAAAAAGAGTAATCTGCAACCAACTCAACGCCTGGAACACTTGGGAGTGTTAATCGACACACGCTCCTTCAAACTGTTTCTACCGCCAGCCAAAGCACAGAAGACCAAGGCAATAGCGACACAGATCATCGCAGCTCGCACGTCACCCCTGTCTCTCCTGGCCAAGATGATGGGCCTGATGGTATCAACCTTCGATGCCCTTCAGTGGGGAAGGTTTCACTCCAGACCCCTGCAGAAGTTTCTTCGCCCCTTTCAGAACCACATAACCCTGAAGACGGACATGTCTTTGAAGGTGCCACTGCAAGTGAAAACAAGCCTCCGTTGGTGGACAAGACCATCCAACTTGTTACAGGGCAAGACCTACTGGATCCAGGAACAGGTTCAGATCTTCACGGAAGCCAGTCACTCCAGCTGGGGAGCAACCCTTCTTCATATTCCAATACAGGGGAAATGGTCTGTGACAGAAATGGCCTTACCAATAAATCTACTGGAGCTTCAGGCCATTCGCTTTACCCTTCTGCACTTCTCTCCAAAGATACAAGCCAAACACGTGCTCATAAGGACAGACAACATCTCTGCCAAGGCGTACCTGAGAAAGCAAGGGGGAATGTGGTCCCCATCTCTAGCCAGGGAAGCGACTCTACTTCTGAATTGGGCAGAGGAGAACCTCTTGTCCTTGCAAGCGGAATGTGTGCAGGGCACAATCAATACGCAGGCGGCCTGGCTCAGTCGCCAAACCATTCAGGAAGGAGAGTGGTCACTCCACCCAGACATCTTCAAAATGATCACATCGGAACTGGGAACACCGATAGTGGACCTATTTGCATCCTCGACCAATGCACAACTGGACAGGTTCTACACCAGATTCTTTCATCCATTGGCAGAGGGGATGGACACCCTTCTGTCTCTGTGGCCTACGGGGCTTCTCTATGCATTTCCACCACTTCCAGTTCTACTGAGACTATTGCGCAGGATAAGGATCCTGAAAGCAGAAGTCATAGTGGTGGCACCTTTTTGGCCGCGTCGACCATGGTTCACGTCTCTACAAGAATTGACGGTGTCTCCACCTCTTCATCTACCAGTTCAAGAAGACACGCTTATCCAAGGGCTGATCCTACACCCTGACCCGGGATGGTTCTGTTTAACTGCGTGGAAATTGACAGGCAGAAGTTTGCAAGACTAGGCTACGACGAGTCAGTCATCAACACCATCTTGGACTCCAGAAAACCATCCACGACTAGAATATACAATGTAACGTGGAAAGCCTTCATCAGGTGGTCAAGGAGGAAAAACATCGACCCCCTTCACCCTAGAGTCCGATCAGTATTGGCCTTTCTACAAGATGGCAGGTCCCCCAGTCTCAAGGCATCCACACTTAGAAGACAGATGGCAGCCTTAGCCTCAGTCCTCCCCTTATACAGGGACCTACCAATCTCCCAACACCCACACATCCGACGGTTCCTAAGAGGAGCGTCCCTCAATGACCCTCCAACATGTCATAGATTTCCCACTTGGAGGCTCAACACTGTTCTTAGGGCATTGACAAAAACTCCTTTTGAACCCCTGGGGGACATATCACTCAAGTTCCTGAGGATGGAGACCTTGTTTCTGATAGCCATCACTTCACCCAGACGTGTTTCAGAGCTAGGTGCACTTTCAGTACAATCTGATCTGTGTGTATTCCATAAAGACATGGTGGTCCTTCGCACAGATCCCTGCTTCTGTCCTAAAATTAATTCAGCCTTTCACAGGAACCAAGAGATTTATCTACCATCCTTCATTCCAAATCCCTCTCATCCGAAGGAAGGAACATGGCACACGTTAGACGTACGACGATCCCTAAAGTGCTATGTTCTAAGAATGGCATCCATTAGAAAAACGGAGGCCCTGTTTATTAACATCTCCCCCCCATATGGGGAAGAAAATGTCTACAGCAGCAATCAGTTACACTGTTAGGACTTGCACTGTGGAGGCACATAAGAGCATACACTTACCAGTTCCAGAGGGCATTACGCCCCATTCCATACACAGTGTGGCCACCAATGCAGCCTTCTTCAATAGGGCATCAGTGGAAGAAGTGTGCAAAGCGGCCACATGGTCTTCATTGTCTACCTTCATAAGACATGATAAAAATCAATGCGTATGCCTCCGCAAATGCCACCTTTGGTCGTCGGGTCCTCCAGCACGTCTTGAATGAGCATAACGATCTCCCACCCGGAATCTAGGACCATTGCTCTGGGAGGTCCCACAAGATGGCCTCCACCTCAAAGAGAGAACAACCAGTGGTTACCTACTGTGAGGGGTCCTTCTCCTCTGAGGGTTGGAGGACATCTTGGCCCTCCCAGATCATCATTACCAGGTACGGGACAGAAATCATGAGAGCAAGAGAGAGAGAGTGAGCTGGAGGCTAGCCCTTTGGCACCAGTGATTAACCTCACGTATTCGCATGTTATTGGTTAAGAGAGTTTTTTCTTATATCTTGTTCTTCCTGTTCCAGTTAATATTCACGTTTATTTTTTAGATATAGTTGTCTTTACATGTGAATTTGAAGTTATTTCAGCTTTAGGAGCACCCAAACTGAGCTGGGGGTGACTCCCACCACAGGAAACAGGAAGAAGCTAAACTTAGTCCTGCCTCCCTGGAGATAGGTGGGAATCACCCACAAGATGTCCTGCAACCCTCAGAGGAGAAGGACCCCTCACAGTAAGTAACCACTGGTCGTTCCAAGGCAATTGAGCTATGGACACCTGTGGGGGGGGAGCCGGACTTAGCTGCAAATAAGTTTCAATTCTCCCCCTTTGCTCTTGTTCATTATGAGATGTCATGTGCCTAGCTATAGACAGAGAGTTACATCACCTCTCTGGTTTCTGATTGGATCAAAGGCCTTGAGCCGATCGGAAGCCTCTTTCTATAAATCTAGTTGCTATTCCCATTAAATGGTGGTGCCTGGTGACTATTCGACATGCTTTTTCAATAGTCCCCGAAGCAACCCAGCAATGGTGTTCCGTCTTGATTCCTGCCTGGATGGACTGATTGTGTAAACATCTTGTCTTGCCGAACTGACTGCTTCTGCAAACCTAGAAAGGGTAACTAGAACTGTATTTTTATGTATTTAGCTATGCTGGAAATGCTTAGACTTTGTTGTTTTACCCCTTCACAATCTAGTCTTGTGTGTAAAATATTTTTGCACCTTAATAAACAATTATATTTTTACTCTGTTGTGGTTTTTGTCCAAAGGGGCTGGCACTTTTAACAATTTTCCCTATCAAAATTTGGAATATGATTTCATTTTCATAGCATCTGAAGATGGGAGCTCTGACTTTTGAAAGCTTATGCTGAAAAAAATGCTGTTAGTCTTGAGATGGTCAGTTATTGTGCCTCAGTTGTAAAATGGGACCAATTTCCTCTAAATAGTATAACTGCAATATATTGCAGCAAGCAAGTGTGGTATAATGATTAGAGTGAGAGTAGGACTGGTGAGACCTGTACTTTAATACTCACTCAGCCATTAAACTCACTGGATGACCTTGAGCCAATCACTGTCTTTTAGCTCAACCTATCATATATGGTCGTTTTGAGAATTCAGCGGAATGTATGCCATCCTGAGCTTCTTAAAGGAAGTCCAGGGTAAAGATGTGAATGATAGATTTACATTTATACATTTGATGGTGTGGAGTCTGTGGCTTCAATCCCAACTAGTGCTTCCATGGGTGCAAGGACTTCTGCTCTTGGAGGGAAGGTGGGAAAACTGCGCTCTATGAGCAGAAGTCCTTGGCCTGTGGAAGTGCTAGCTGGGATCCAAGCCTGTGCCTTACTTCACTGCCATCGTCACCTGGAGTAATCTGCTTGCATGTACTTTAGGTCCCTGCTTTCTGCTTGTGGCATATTTGAGTCTAGGATATGTTATGGGCCACCAAATTCTGTCCACAGACCCACTCACTAATGAACAGAAGTGCTGTTGAAGGGCATTTAATTGTTTATATGAATTTTAATTTTTTTTATTCTGAAAGTTTCTTTGAGGGTTGTTATATTAAAAATCAGTCTATAACTTTATATATAACTAGAGGAAAACATGATCCTGTTCTTCACCCTACTTCTGTAGAGATATAGCCTTGTAGCTTTATAAGTAACTCTCTGTGCTCCTTTCTTTTGAGTCTTGAGCAGCTTTTTTCTGAAGTGTAAAGAGTCAACTGTTATCTAGTTCTAAGGACTGAAGAATATTGAGCAATTCCAGTCACTAAAGCCATTATGAACACGTGCCCTTAAATACTTTTCTGAAAGTATGACATTCAACCCATTAGTGTGTCTGTAGACAGGAACTTGTCAAAAATTACATAGTTACGATCATATAACCTATTTTTCTCACATTAGGAAACATCTATGGGATAATAAGGATAAAGACCTGGTAAGTATTTATTTCAGTGATTTATTGATGCAAATGCAATAGAGGAAACCTATACTAAATAACCTTTTCCCCTAGGAAATGAAGTACAATAAAGAGCTATATGGTTGCCCAGTAGATGCTTTTTATGAAAATCCGTTTCGTCCTACTGTTGCCTTGTAAGTAGTCTTGAAATGTTGTGGACTTCCATGAAATAGATATATTAGAAAAGAAATAGAAGCCCTTTTCCTGTTTCCCTTCCTGACCCCATCAGATATACAGGAATAATATTTACAGTATAGTTGAACCTTTGATTAACCATCTCTGCTAGTTTTGTGTGTGCTGTGAGCATCCATGGCAAAAATTCTGAACCACTCTCCGTGGCAGTTGGCTGAATCAAAACATTAGCAAATGTTCAATATGTTTTTACCGTTTTATACATAGTCATTATGCTGTATTTCTATTATTTTCAGATATGAACACAAGAAATTTGTTCAGTTCGTTAGGTCAGACTATGTACTGTGGGAGGTTAATGGCAGGACTGATTTTCTCTATAATGCAACTATGACACAGGTTGGTGTGATGATATGTATACACAAAATCAAATGTGGGTTTGGTAATTTGTATACTTCTTTAAAAATGGATGTTGACTGAATCAGTCTTTCACATAAACAGTAAATATATTACCACCTATAAAGCTCTTTATGGAGTAGCAGTTTTGTCATCAGCACTATCAAGGCCCTCTTGGCTTCTAGAACACTGTCTTTAGTCCTCCAGTTCTCCCTCCATTTGTCTGTTTCCTTCCTGCCAATACTTCCTAGTCTCCCCTGTATCTAAGCCCCACTGCGATTTTTGCCTCTGTCCCACTTCTATCCATGGCCCCTCCTTTCTTCTCCTCCCATGGCTTCTTCAGGCCACTGGTTTTAGTTTATTCCTAATTTTTGTCCAGTTTTCTTAGGAAACCTGTCTGTTGGCCAGGTTGCCTAGAATCCCAATCTTCCTTGCTTCCCCTACAGCATACAGCCCCTCCTGATCTTAAGTGTTGTCTCTAGAGCCTCTCCTTTCTCTGTCTGTTTTGCTAACATTCTGGGTTGGATCCAAAGTACAAGTGGAGTTAAGTGACCAGAAAAGGATTTTCCCACCATCTCTTCCAGGTCACAAGCTTTCCTAAATTCTGCTCCTGGGGATTAGGAGACTCCTACATACAGCACAGAGGATAAAGCAGAATTTGTAGTGGAAAGAAGGAATCAGCAGTTATGCCATGCTGGGCATGTTGCCGGGGTGACGCTCTAGCAATCACCTTGAAACTCTATGACACCATAGAGTTTCAGGGCAATTGCCAGGGCGTTGCCCCAGCAACATGCTCAGGAGGAGGATGATGTCACTTCTGGGTGACGTCATCACGCTGGGCAGTCACCCTGGAGGGAGGGAGAAGTGGGTGGGGAGAGGTGAGTGGGGGAGCAGCTCTTGTGGCGGCAGCAGAGGTGATTTCATGCGGTGGCGGTGGGGGAGACATCATCCTGACGCATGCACACAAAGAACTACAAGCTAAAAGGTAATACTTGGCAACTCTACTCTCTCTCTCTCTCTCTTTTTCCCTCCCCCTCCCCCCCCCCCCGGGAAATCGGAAAGTCTACACCCTTGTTATAGTATTCAAATAGGTGTTAATGTCCTCTGCTGCTTATCTAATAAGAAACAGTTTGGCTCCTGAGCAAATGGCAAAACCAGGAAAACCAGCCCCCACGCTCTACTAAGGGAACCTCCCAGGTATACAGACATATATGTCTTTCCAAGCTAATCAACAGGGGGAAAAGAAAAAAATACTAAACTAAAGGTCTTATGAGGACTTAAGATGCTCTAAAGGAATAGAACATTGAGTGTCAGATATGGCAGCAATCAGCATGCTTAAGCCCAAGAATTTAGAAAATCCTGCGAGTGGAGATTTTGGAAGGTGGGACTTCCAAACTACTCCCACCTCTATGATTACTTGCAGGCTTCCATGTTGTGCTCTGCTGTTTACAAAGAGTATATTTTTGTGTGGGAGGGGGTAAAAACTTTGTGCATTTATATAATTTGAACAGGTACGTTGTTTACATGAAGCACAGTCATGGTCTATGATGCGGCATGTAAAGGAAAAAGGAAGAGACCTAAACATCACAGATATAGATCAGCTATGGGGACCACATGTAAGAAAAGTATATTGTAAAATGTTAATATGAATTTTTTTCTTGCATTATATTGCTTAACTATTAATACTCATCACAGAGATTAGATTTATTGGGATGGCTGGCTAATATAGTAGAGTTTTGCCCAGTTATACAAGCGTGATACTGAATGCAGTAAATATATCTCCCAAGGAGTATATTGCAAAAGGTAAAAATTTACATTTATTCAAATAGATCCAGTTCACATTCGGGTTGCAGTAAAAAGAAGTGAAAGAAGCCTAATCTACTTTCCCTATCACAAATGGCCAGCTTGTCCGGCATCATGTGTGTGAGAGTATGAGGACATTGTAGCTACAGGAAAGACCTGCAGAGACATGTGTCTCCATGAAATAGGGCTGCCAAGCCCAACTTGGGAAATATCTGGGGTCTTTGGGGGTGGAGCCAGGAGACTTTGGGGGTGGAGCCAGGAGAAAGGAAGTGACATCATTTTGTGATGTCACATCCTGTGATGTTGCTTCCACATGCTGACACATGAACTCATGAAGTTTCCTAATACTGAATCAGGCCATTGGTCCATCAAGGTCAGTATTGACTACTCAGACTGGTAGTGGCTCTCCAGGGTCTCAGGCTGAGATCTTTAATGTCACCTATTACCTGATCCTTTTTTAGCTGAAGAGGCTGATACCTCCTGCATGTCAAGCAGATGCTCTATCACTGAGCAACGGCCCTACTGAATCCTTCCTCATCTCAGCAGAATATGAAGCACTAAGTGCTACACAAGTGCTGAATATGATTTTCATATCATAAGAACAGGAGAGAAGCCACAGTGGATCGGGCCAACAGCCCATCCAGTACAACACTCTGTGTCACACAGTGGCCAAAAATACCAGGTGCCCTCAGGAGGTCCAGCAGCGGGGCCAGAACTCCAGAAGCCCTCCCACTGTTGCCCCCCAAGCACCAAGAATGCAGAGCATCACTGCCCCAGACAAAGGGTTCCATTTAGACCTTGTGGCTAATAATAGCCACTGACAGACCTCTGCTGGATGGGGACAGAGAGAGAGACAGACAGACAGACAGACAGACAGAAAAAAGAAAGGGAGAGAGAATGAAAAGAGCTGGAAGAGACACTCACCTTGCCAGCCACATGCAAAAGCAGCTCCTTCAGTCCCTCCTTAATCTCTGGGCGGGGCTCTCTTGCTGTGGAAGAAGCTCTCTTGCTGACTTCTTAAAGGGGAAATGTCTGGCGAGGCTTTTTACTGCAGGGCAGGCTCTCTGCAGACATTTCCCTTTTAAGGCAGCCATTTTGTCCCCCCGGTGGCCATCTTTGGAAAAGCGGGAGGTAAGCTCTAAAAATCGGTGTTTCCCCCGCCCTAGCGGGGGACTTGGCAGGCCTACCATGAAAGGCCATGTGAAGTGAGATGGGAGGACAAAGCAAGAGAGAGGAGCAATCAGAGAGCAGCTCCTGGGTTAAGACAAAGAGAGGCATCCCATTCAAGGAGATAACAGTTATGCACACTCAGAGTGATGTAGCACCCCCCTCCCAATGTCCAGGCATGCTGAGTCACTTACTCCAATAAGATTTATATCCAATTTCTTCAATTAAAAAAAATAGAATCAGTTACTGCTTTATGACAAAACTAGTTTTCTTTGGGATATAATGAAGACAGTTGTGCTAACAGTTGATGGTTAGAATGAGATGTTGGGTGAAGCTCCTATTTCATTGTCATGGCTTCTGCACAGTCCCACATTGGGAACTGTGTGTGCACAGGCCAGCCACAGAAAAGATTTCCAAAGCTTTCTATATACAATATATTTTATTGAATTTTTAGAAAAAGAAAAAGAAAAAATATAGTTGTTGAGAGCGAACAGCTAGAATTCAAACAGTTGTACAATTCCATGGAACAAGTAACAGTGTATAATGTGTTTTGAAGTAAAAGGAGTACAAATGTATGAATATAACGAGGTAAACAAGTGAAGAGACAATAATCTATTAAACAACAGCTTCAGTTAACAGATTTGGAGTGAATGCACAGATTAGAAGTGAGAAAGCATCTCTACCACAGCCACAGATTGTTCATTATAGAGGGGGTGTCCTGTTGTTTGGTTAAATATTCTTTTTTTTTTTTTTTGTAAAGAAATTTTTATTTTTCAAAAAAAAAACATCGAAAATAATACATTTAACCTTATACAAATCCCTTTTTCCATATTAGATAACATTTTGTTCTATTTGTACATTCTATTTTTATCTTGTTTTGGTGGTTTCCCACCACATCTGAAGCATAACACATTTTCCATTTTATTCAAAATAGTAATACTTATATCTATGTTTCGTTTCTGGTAACGGTTATATAGCTTTAAAATACTTATACTTATACACCAATTCTTATTTTCTATACTCTTATGTATTTCTAAATAAAAACAGTTTCATTGTTTGGTTAAATATTCTAGGATGGGAAACCACGTAGAGGTGAAATTAGTGAGAGTAGGACATTTATCAAATCGCGTAGGATTGTGCGAGAGTTTTGCCATAATATATAAATCCCACAACTTTTTATGCCATTGAGAAAGAGTGGGTGTCATTGTTGTTTTCCAGTTTTGGGCAACAACCATTTTAGCCGCAAAAAAGTAGTATAGCGACTCTTTCAGTGCTGGAGGAGCTATCACAATCTGCAGCCCAACTGTTCAAAAACAAGTGCTCTGGTGACAGAACGATATCGATAGAGATGAGAGATTTGATTTGATCTAATATCTTGTTCCAGAAGGGGAGAATTTGGGGGCAAAAAACCCAGCAGTGCGTGTAGTCACCTATGTTTCCACACTTCTTCCAACAGTGAGGACTATATGTGCGAGTCATGTGAGCCAGTTTTTGTGGTGTTAAATACCAGTGTGACAAGATTTTAAAAGCCTGAAGCTTCATGGATATAATTTTGGAATGGAATGGGGGTGTTGACCAAACGAGAGCCCATGAGTTTTCTGATAAGGTTCAAAGCTTTGTAATAGAGTAGGAGTGCCTTTCCTCCCTCTGGTACTTTCCCACCAAAACAATCACATGACCAGGAAGGGCACCTCTCCCTCATTTCTCTTTTTGCCACAACAAGGAGAGGATCTCCACTGCTGTTCTGTGCTTTTCGTCACCTCATTTTTGTGGCTAAGGAGAGTTGTTTCTTTCTTCGTCAGGAGTCATTCTAATGTCCTAGAAATAATGTTTCTGAATTTCCATTTTGTTGTTATGGCTCAAAAATGCCTTCTCTGGATTATGCTGGCTGTGGTTTTAAAATGGTGCTGATAAATATCCATTCTCTGTGCCCTATCTGCCCAGGGATTCACACAACAGAGCTACATGCTCATTCTGTCACCCATTTCCCCTGAAGGCATGGTTTGATGGAGGAGGACTCAGAAGAGCTCTTTTTCAAAGGCTTTGGTTGTTCACCACCATGAATAAAGGCACCTTCCCCCTCCCTGGTGAGGTGTGGTGTGACAGAGCCTCGGATTCACTGGCTCTTTTCAAACACTTTGGCTGCACGCCAGCCTGAATAAAGGCACACACACACCCTCCTTGCTTTTGTCTGCTCTGAGGGGAGAAACCTTGGAGGTGTTGTCTGACAGAGCCTCCATTTCAGAATGGCTCTTTTCTAAGGCTTTGGCTGCAACCTGCCTAACTGAAAGAATCCCACCTAGGGCTGCCAAGTCCCCCGGGAGGGCGGAGGAAACACCGATTTTTAATGCTTACCCCTGCTTTTTCAAAATTGGCCACCGGGGGAGGCAATGGCTGCCAGCAGGAACGCAGGGAAACGTTGGAGCCTGCCCTGCCCTCTCCCTGCCAGGCCTGAACTCTTACAAGGGAAATGTCTGCAGAGAGCCTGCCCTGCAGTAAAAAGCCTCACCAGACATTTCCCCTTTAAGAGCAGAGGCAGCAAGAGAAAGTCCCGCCCAGAGATTAAGGAGGGACTAGGCTCTTTGTACTGAAGGGCGTGCTTTTGCATGTGGCTTGCAAGGTTGCTGGGGTAAGTGCCTCTGCTAGCTCTTTTCTTTCTCTTTCTCTCTCCCCCTCCCCCTTTCTTTCTTTCTTTCTTTTTTCTGTCTGTCTGTCTGTCTGTCTCTCTCTCTCTGTCCCCATCCAGCAGAGGTCTATCAGTGGCTATTATTAGCCACAAGGTCTAAATGGAACACTTTGTCTGGGGCAATGATGCTCTGCATTCTTGGTGCTTGGGGGGCAACAGTGGGAGGGCTTCTGGAGTTCTGGCCCCGCTGCTGGACCTCCTGAGAGCACCTGGTATTTTTGGCCACTGTGTGACACAGAGTGTTGTACTGGATGGGCTGTACTGGATGGGCTGATCCACTGTGGCTTCTCTCCTGTTCTTATGATATGAAAATCATATTTAGCACTTGTGTAGCACTTAGGGCTTCATATTCTGCCGAGATGAGGAAGGATTCAGTAGGGCCGTTGCTCAGTGATAGAGCATCTGCTTGACATGCAGGAGGTATCAGCCTCTTCAGCTAAAAAAGGATCAGGTAATAGGTGACATTAAAGATCTCAGCCTGAGACCCTGGAGAGCCACTACCAGTCTGAGTAGTCAATACTGACCTTGATGGACCAATGGCCTGATTCAGTATTAGGAAACTTCATGAGTTCATGTGTCAGCATGTGGAAGCAACATCACAGGATGTGACATCACAAAATGATGTCACTTCCTTTCTCCTGGCTCCACCTCCAAAGTCTCCTGGCTCCACCCCCAAAGTCCTCAGATATTTCCCAAGTTGGACTTGGCACCCCTAATCCCACCTTCTCCCTGGCTTCTCTCAGATTTGAGGCCAGAAGCCTGGAGGTGTAGCCTGGCAGACACTGCCTGACTGAAGGACTCCCTCACCCTCCCTGGATTCTTTCTGTTCTGGCCAGAATCCTGGAGGTGTGGCCTGATGGAAGTATCTTTTAAACGCTTACCTATGTTTGATTAAAAGAACCCTTTCCTGGATAAGGAGACTGTAATATGGAGGGAAAGAAGACAAAATAATCTTTTCTGTCCCTTCCAGCAGGACAGCCTCACTGACAGATAGGAGAGAGTGAATTCACCTGCTTCCCCCTCCCCAATGCAGCCTCTTGACTTATATGGCTATTTAGGCCATGTGGATCCCACAGAACTGAAAATAAATTTTCCAGGGTCAGAAAGGACTGTTTGGAGGAGGGAAAGCAGGAAAGATCTATAATCCTTGTATCTGCAGATCATGGGATCCAACCATGTGTTTGACTGCACCAAGGACTGGTACAGTATAGCCATAGACAGGTTTCTTATATACTTCTGGGTACATTTTGTTTCTCTGTATGACGTCTTCCTGCAGCAGTGGTGCAGTTCAAAGGGTGGTGCTAGTAAATTATGTCATTCCATTCATGAATCTTTGAATTAAAACCGTATTATTTACTGCATCCCTCTTTTTTTTGGCAGCCTAAAAAACTAAAGCATGGATCTGCATATGTATTTGAAGACAGATTAATTCCATTGTCCATTCTTATCCCCCCAGAATTACAAATCCTGTTTTGAATCTGAACGTGGTGATCCAGGAAATTTAAAACAGCCATATCAGATCCTGAACCATTCCGGCATTAATTCCATCATTTGGCCTACAGAGGATTCTGGCATTTACTTGTTCAAACTGAAGATAGTGGACCCAAACTTCAGGTTTTAATATAATTCATTATTGTACTTATGTCATTAGTCTTAATGTACTTATATATATGTTTTTGTGTTATGTGCCATCATTTCTAACTTATGTAGTGTATCCAATACTAAAGAAGCCTTTCCTGAACCCAGAAGATTTCAGGAACTATTAACTAGTGTCTCAAATGTTCCATTCTGGAGCAAAGTGATTGAATAGGTGGTAGCTGGACAACTTCAAGCATTCCTGAATTAAGCAGATAGTTGGATCCTTTCCAATCTGGTTTCAAGCCTGAAAGGGGCTTGGTCACCCTACTCCAGGTGCTTCACTGTCCCAAAGAAGAATGAAGGCTTTCATCCTCTCAGACTCAGGCATCAGTTTATTGAACCCAAGAAGTTCAAGATGGCAACCAGGAAATGTTCACTCAGGGGTCATTTCGAGCAGGAACTCGGGGGAGCGCAGCTCCGGGAGTTGGTGCCAGGCCCGCCCCCCAACGGGGGAATGCCTGCTTGTGTCATGGCTGCAGCAAAATGACCCTGTCCCGTGGAAAGGTCCTTGTTCCTCCAACCAGCCTTCTGAAGGCTTCAGCCACCACTGAAGCTATCCTCCCAGAATAGTGGTATTTCTGAGGCTTGGATTAGTAGCTGTCCCCTCTCTGCCAGCTCTCTCTCTCTCTCTTTCTCTTTTTCTTTCTTTCTTTCTTTCTTTCTTTCTTTCTTTCTTTCTTTCTTTCTTTCTTTCTTTCTCTCCCTCCCTCTCCTCCCTCTCTCTCTCTCTCTCTCTCTCTTTCTTTCTTTCTTTCTTTCTTGTCTTCTGACATACTTCTGGTGATATCAGGTGGTGTAGCATATGCAAATAAGTTATGCTAATGAGTTATGCTAATGAGCTCCTGCACCTCTTTTTCTACGAAATGACCCCTGAGTTCACTTATGTTGATCTCAAAGAATTCTCTTTCCACATCCACATAATTAAACATCAATGAAAGTTTTCACCAAGTTCATGGCAGCTGTACCCTGTCGCAGAAAACCATACTGATTCAATGATTGGTTGGACTCATAGCTACCATCAGATCAGTTTGGCAGATTGCACGTGAGACTTCTACAGAGCTGGTTGGGCAAGACCTTTCAGTCCATGTGTATCTCTCAAGACAAAATCTTGCTTATCCCTTCACTTGTGCTACAGTCTCTACTACACCATTACAGTGCTACAGTCTCTACTACACCATTACAACTTGGATCGGGGTGTTTCTTTCATGTTCCTCTTACAACATCCAATGCTCACAACCCATTCCTCCCTCTGCCTAATTTTGTGAGGGCACCATCAATCAACCTTGGACCCCATGAGAAAGTTTCTCAAAAGTCTTCTGGAACTTCTACCACGTACAGATAATTATATCTCTTTTTGCCCATGCTGCCGGGCAAAATAATAAAAGTGTCCATAAACAACAGGTACTATATCCATTTCTGTTTCTTTCCCCCCTGATCTTAGACCAAGGTCTTGAACAATAAAACCAAAAAACTTAAATAAAACCGATGTCTAAAAACACCTCCCTTCAATCCTTCTCTGCAGCCTCTAGAAATTGAGCAACAAAATAAGTACGTTGGAAATCAGAATCCTCTTAGAGCAGGGGTGGCCAACCTGTGGCTCGGGAGCCACATGCGGCTCTTTCACACATATTGTGTGGCTCCTGGCAGGGTGGCTGGGGAAGCAAAGGGGAGGAATGCTTTTTCTCTCTTTCTCCCTTCCTTCCTTCCCTCCTCCCTCCCATCTATTTGCTTTCCTAGTTTCTCTCTCTCTCTTTCTTATAACTGGTTTTCCTCGTTTGTTTTTATTTTTGGCAGTCCCATTTAACGTTAATAAAAAGCAAATTTGCATATTTTTAAAAATAAAAACGTGTGTGTGATATTTGTTCCTGTCTTGCGGCTCTCAGACATCTCTATGTGGCTCTTACGTTAAGCAAGGTTGGCCACCCCTGTCTTAGAGGAACTGAACCTTTTGTTCTAATGTCACTAGAGGAAGCACAGTCCATTTATCAAGGCATGGCATAATCCATTTTAACCTAAACTGGAGCACATAAGGACATTGCAGGAGAATATGTACAAGAGAGTCCACTGACTGGAGGGGGCAAGGACATAGTGGATCTGAAAAAGGGAACATGGGGCTCTTCTGCATTGTCATTTTGTCACCCAACAAGCAGGGTGGTACTGCATCCATCAGCTTGAAATGCCTAACCTGCTACCTGTGGGTCAGATGCATCAAGTACATTATCATTCTGATTGCTATACACATGGCAGATGCCTTCAGCCATCCAGAGACTGTGGCACTCAGGTAGACCATGAATGGCTGGTATTTACAACTAGTCTTCTGTCACTGAGGCACACTGGAAGTTGACCGCTTTGGTACTCCAGTGGTCCTGGCCACATGAACAAGATAATCCAGGGGGGAAGTGAGGCTATTTTGCCCTGGAGTAATCTGACCCACAGTTGCGTGATCACACAGGTCTGTGAAGTTTCTGGCGCAACTCACCACTGCGTGATCAGATGCAACCACGGGCGAGTTGGGGGTGTTTTTTTGTCATGTGTTTCTGATTTGCTTATTCGCTTAAACAGGATTGATGAATCGCTTCTCCAACCTGAGGGCTTCTGCTGGCAGTATGCAATGATACACATACTGAGAAGGGGGAAAAAACAATGGCATGGCATCGGGATAGCCTGATCAGACTATCCCCGATGCCACAAGTTCGTGCTGGAGCGATCACACGGGGAAAGTCCAACTGTGGGCCGCAGCAACCCGTTTGATACTGGAGTTTAACTAGTGTTTTTTTACTAGTGGTTTTTACACTTCTCCGGCAGATCAAAACGGCTTGCTGATGGGTGCAGGACGCCTCCCACATGTGGTGGTGCACCTCACACCAGTTTGATCCACTGGTGAGTCGTCCCTCTCACGCGGCTAATGGGTGCATATGATCGGGGCCCAGTCAACACCAAGTGCCTGAACTTTTGCCCCAGGACAATGCCTTCCTCGTTCGATCATCAGGATGCCAGCCCTATGCCCTCCTATTCCTCTCATAACCAGGAAGATAGTGAGGAAATGCACAGACTGCATCTTCATCACTCCATCCTGGCTAGGTCAACCTGTCCAAGGGCCACTTCATCTCAGCTCTTCTGTCTAAACAAGACAGGATCCTTGAGCCTCGTGAACCTTGAACCTAGTGGCTTGGAGGATACTGCCAAACATCCACATTCAGATACTATGAAAGGGGTACACTTCGCTGCCAGGAAACCATCACCAAAGTGGAAGTATTTCTCCATTATCACTCCACAAGAAGAATGGGATCTATTCACTTGTCCGGTGACTTCCATCCTAGAATACTTCACTTTTGATCTCCAGGAATGGTGCACTTGTCTCTTAGGATCCATAGAGCTGTCAGCTGTGCTCCCTAGCCTCTCATACATGACTGTTTGCTGTTCACCCAGCAGGCTTCATATAGAGGAGTGAGGAATCAAACCTGATTATCCAGACTAGAGTCCATCATTCTGAACCACTACACAATGCTGGCATTTTTATGACAGTATGCTTGGCAAAGAGTCAGTAAACACGATGCTCAAACCCTCCTAGTCTTCAGCTCCACAAAGGCAAGGCAGATCTGTGCCTAGATATTTCGTTTATTCTTAAAATAGTTTATGGGTTTCAACTAAACCAGGACCTGTCCCTTTCTACCTACTTTCAGAGTCCAGCCACAGAAGCAGAGAAGGCCTTATTTTCTCTGAGAGAGCTCTGTTATTCAGCTTTGACAGAACTGCCTCCTTAAGAAAGGGAGAAGACCAATGCTTCCTCTAAGCTATTGAGTCTTGTGAGCAAAAATTCTACTTTATGAGCTACTAGCATTAAAGTTGTGAGCAAGTGATTTGGCTACTGCATGAATTAGTTTGCTCTGGAGCCATCCTTCCTGAGTTAAGACAAAAATGTGTGAGCCAGAGGCTAAAAAACTGTGAGCTAGCTCACACTAACTCAGCTTAGAGGGAACACTGGTGAAGATTTGTTTTTGTGTTGTATGGGTCCAAAGGGCCTTTTCAGTGATCCAGTCATTGGGTTATGGCTACCATCAAATTATGCTACAAAATGGCCAATAAAGTCTCTTCCCAGGTAATCCAGAGCTCATTCCACAGCATCTGTAGTGTTTAGCAAAGAGATCCTTCATCCTAAACTCCACAAAGCTGCCACAAGGGCCTAGCCTTTCACCTGCATGTAGCACTAGGCCACTGATATTAGAGCCAGAGTGGCTGCATCCTTTAACAAACCAATGCTCAAAATTCTTTTTTTCCTTGATGCAGCTGTACCTGCCTCCAGGCAGGTCACCTTGCTAGTAGTATCCACCCCTCACTATGATGCACAGAGAGACTACAAGAAGTAAAAACAGGATGCTTACCTTGTAACTGCTGTTCTTCAAATGATCATCTGTGCATTCACATGACTCACCCACCTTCTCCATGACTGAAATTTTTAATTTGCTGTGGTATAGTCCTATATTTTGGGAATAATTGATCAGGAAGATGTGGCACCTTCCCCTTTGTGATGTGCAGTCCTAAAAGGCTTGTTCTGGAAGTTTCCAAATTGGTGCTGAACACAGGGCCCATCAGGTTGAAAGCACAGATGACCACTCCAAAACAAAACAACCCAGATACAGGTAAGCAACTTTTTAAAAACCCTGTATTCATGCTATACAGAATACAGATGATACAGGGCACCAGATATATAGTCTTCCTATATAATGATGTTCATGTAGATACAAGTTTTTCCGTAACACCCATGTAGGAAAAAAACTTACAATTATATATACTTTAAAAATCAGTTCCATGTATGCAAGCTATTGCTTGCCAGCTCTGTGCTCTCCCGAAAGATGTTTCCAAAAAGCCAGGACAGGTGCCTATTGGAAATAAGTAATAGTATTAAGTAAGTAATACTTTTTAATTCATAGTAAGGTATCATAATTCCATGGCAGAATGTATTTTAATTGGTGTTATAATGGCTTTCCTTTCTTAGAAGTGGAGTTTTGTGGCACATAAAAGACCAATACATTTATTGTAACATAAATAATTTCTGAATTAGAATTTAACAATTAAGTGTATTACCTGGATTTTAATGGACACAATTGACTGTTATTAATAGCTGTTATGCTTATTTTGTAATTCCTGCTTGTCGCTATCTTTTAACCCCAGTGTTTACAGTCCCTTCTATCACTATGAATAGATATTTTAAATAACTGCATTGGTCCAAAGAAATCCCAAAACAAAATCCATGTAATATCCTGTATTAAGGTCAACCAAAATGATACAAAACAATGCACAAGCTTTCAAGTTCTCCAGAACTCTTAATCATGTTGGATGTTAAAAGGGGGAGGGGGGGATAGATGTTTTAGGCCATGATCTTGAGGTCTCAAGGTCATTTGACTGATCTTGCACGGAGACTTATGCAGACTTAGGAGACCCTGTGGCACAGGGTAGAGTAGGTATCAGACAGCCTAACAGTATGTCTCTCTATATCTGCTGAGGGTTCACTGTAACAGATGTGATCAGCGATTATAAGGAAAGGAGACAGGGTTTATGGTACCAGAAAACTGAAGGCTTTAAATTGGAGGGATGTGTATACCACTTGGGAAAGCTAGCATTTATGAGAAGAAGAGATTGGCTTTATACCCCACCCTTCACTACCTGAAGGAGTCTCAGAGCGGCTTACAAACTCCTTTCACTTCCCCTCCCCACAACAGGCATCCTGTGAGGTAGGTGGGGCTGAGAAATCTCTGACAGAAACTGCTCTTTTTTCAATAACAGCTGTGCCAGAACTACGGCTTGCCCAAGGTCATCCAGCAGGTGCAAGTGGAGGAGTGGGGAATCAAACCCGGTTCTCCCAGATTAGAGTCCGCATACTTAACCACTACACCAAACTGGCTCCCAGTTTATGAAGCTCTTGGCCTCAGTTTTAGAGAGGAGGGAGGGAGGGATGCTTGGTAGACAGGTATAGAGTTATCAGGAGTTGAGAAAGGAAAAGAAACAGGCACAACAGTAATTAAAACAGAGCTAGGCTTGCCCCAGATGGTACCGCTGTCATAATAGCTGTTTATCTCACTTGTTCAGTGAGCTATATCTGTTCTGTATCCATATAGAAAGGGCAACTAAACAAGATGCTAAGGTAGCCATCAAAACCATTAGGCAAAGAGTTGGGTCCAGTGGTCAGTCAATGGATAATAAGAGGGTGGAGAGGGCAGTTTTGCCACGTTCCCTCTCTTTAAGTGCAACCACCCAATCTACAGGCCAACTGGTCAATGCAGGTCCAGGAATCAGCTTTCCCAGAGTCACCAGTGACTGCTGTGGGGAAGTGAACAAGGAAAGATCTGCAAACTTGGCACCCACAGATTGCTGGATCCAGCTCAAAGTATACTCCATAGCACACCTCTGGAATAGCACAAATTATCTCTTTTGTGCTTTCACAGCATCAGAATTACAATGGCACTCCCCCCCCCAAGTGGTGGTCGCCTTGCCTGTGCCTGCTTTTGCAGGTTCTTTCCTTATAAAGTATTTTGTTGTTGCTAATGTTTACAAATATGAAAAATAATTATCTGTTTTTCCTTTTATTTCAGTTTTTGTGATTTTCCCATATACTTTGCAGTCCGTATATATGGCATCGCGGAAAGGTAATTATTGGTAGCCCTCTCTAGTTGGAGCCTTCTCTTTGAAAAATACCATTGATCTAAAAACCTTTCTGAATACACTCCAACCATCCAAGTGAAAACATAGAAATAAATAACTGCCATCCTCTCCCCTCTCCAAAATGAACAATCTAAGATTTCTCCCAGGTACAGAGACACTCAAGTAAAAAAAAACCTTCTGTGGAGTTAGTCTGTTTTAAATCACTGAATGGCAGGGCTCTGAAATTAGCAAGGGGGAATTTACTATCATTAAAGTTAAAATCTCCACAGTTTCAGATTTTTTTCCATATTGCAAAGTTGTTAATATTTTGATATATGATTATCTGTTTCTCAGAAGTGGCCCCCATCTGCATGTACCTAAATCCACAGATTACCCCAAACAGATTTTCTGCAAACCTGGATAAACCTTTCCCCTTCCCAAGTTTGTAGAAAAATCTGAAATCTTAAAAAAAATACACAGGGGGTTGATTCCCCCAAAAGTGAAACAGCACAAGCACACCAACGCAGTCTGGGAGACACACTGGGCCCAGTGAGAAAGTGGGGGTGGTGGAATTCCTCCCCTGTAAATTGCAGGCTCACACTTGTTTTCTTCTATATGCTGATTCAAATTATCAGCAGGGTCAGATGCTGCAGTCTTCTCTAACTGTATTGATTGCAAATGAAACAAAGAATGGATCAAAGAATCACTTGACTGAAAGTACTTTGTAATAAGTCTTATGCAGGGGTCCTTTGGGGCTGAGCTCCGCCAGCTTACGAGTGGCCACTAGGGCAGCCACGGGCCGAATCAGATTCTCTGATCTGATTTGGCCCGCCGCCGAATTGCCGCCAAAATTCGGCGGCAACTTTAAAAGCAACTGGAGGGGAGGGGGTTTGAGGGAGAGGCTCCAAACTTGCAGGGTAGCTGCTGGGGCCTCTCCTCAAAATACAATCAAGTTTCAAGAAGATTGGACCAGGGGGTCCAATTCTACGGGCCCCCAAACAGGTTGCCCCCATTCTCTCCATTGTTCTCTATGGTAGGAAAAAAGTAACATTTTTCCCACCATAGAGAACAATGGAGGGGATGGGACAACCTGTTTGGGGGCCCATAGAATTGGACCCCGTTGTCCAATCTTCTTGAAACTTGGTGGGTATTTCAAGGAGAGGCCCCAGCAGCTACCCTGCAAGTTTGGAGCCTCTCCCTCAAACCCCCTTTCCTCCAGCCCCTCATATACCCTATGAGTTTTTGCCATTGATTTCAATGGCCCATAGGGTATAATGGGGCTGAAACTGACATTCCCTTTCTGACACACTTCTGGTGATGTCAGGGGACGTGGCATATGCTAATGAGTTATGCTAATGAGCTCCTGCACCTCTTTTTCTACGAAAGGACCCCTGGTCTTATGAAATTTCAAGGAAATACATGTATTGTAAGCAACTCTTCCCACCCACCCTCTTCTTAGGTAGTCTAGAATGGTGTGATCAGAATGTTACTTTGATGGATGTTGAACTGTGAGTTTGATATTGTGAGGCAATTTTTATTGTTCTTTAAGGCTACCAAAACATTGGAGGCAGGCTTATAAAAGATCAGTAGTTGTGCTTTATTTTTTCCCCTCAGAATGGTTTATATTCTTAAATGCTTGTAGGCACAGTATACAGGTTATGGAATAATGTAATTTCACACCCTTGGTTGAGGTACATATTTTTCTGGTATATGGCTTACAGTATCATGAATGATTTATATACAACTTAACTCAATTGCTTTCAGAAAACTTAACTCATTTCACTTCAGAAGTCCTTTGTGAACTTCACTTTCACTAAGTTTATCTCTGACAGAACCCAAAGTCTTGACAAACCAGTTACAATCAACACAATAATAATTCTTCATGAAGAATAGACCCACTTATATGCAGGGGTTCTAACCTATAGAGAGAGCCAGTTTGGTGTAGTGGTTAAGTGCGCGGACTCTAATCTGGGAGAACCGGGTTTGATTCCCCACTCCTCCACTTGCACCTGGCTGGATGACCTTGGGCAAGCCATAGCTCTGTACCAGCTGTTCCCTCAAGGACAGCTTGGGAAAGCGCTCTCTGAGCCCCACCTACCTCACAGGGTGTCTGTTGTGGGGAGGGGAAGGGAAAAGGAGTTTGTAAGCTCTGAGACTCCCTTGGGGAGTGGAGGGCGGGGTATAAATCCAATCTCTTCTTCTTCTTCTTCTTCTTCTATAGTCTGCTCTACCCTCAAGACAGACTTTAATTCATCTGCTCTTTGAACAACTCTAAACAACACTTCTTGAAAGCTGACTGGATGTAGCAGCAACTTTCAGATCTGCTCAGACCTTCACAAAACCATTTTCTTCCTTGAGATCTGTAATCAGGAAACTGAAGTATGCTTAATGTTGAGCCTAATACTGGTATCAGTACTCACCATTTTAAAAGCAGGAGTTTTACTTATCCCATTAAAATGTTTCTTTCTCCCACCTTAGAACACAAGACTGACCAGATCAGACCCAGACTTGCTCAGTTTCAGCAAGGCTGCTGAATCATTTCTTTAGTTCATTTATCATCCACCTTTCTTGCTGAGAGAGTATGCCTGCTAACCATATCTGGCAGCAACACAGTTTGTGGTACAGCTATGGGCCTCACACTGGTAGAAAGTTAGGATATAAATTAAATAATCACAGGGTGAAAAGCTTTGGATGTACTTGCTCAAAAAGCCTATAGAGTCCAGTCAGGTGATGATGCTGATTTCTACACAATCACATGGAAATCATTTGTTCTAATTTTTTTAACTATGATTCATGATTAACAACTCTTTATTACTAAAACAGGAACACAGATGCTTTGTATACAAAGTGTACAAAGTTACAAACATGGCTCTATGTATGTAGCTGTTGCAATATTACACTAGTGTCATAAACATAATTATTGAAACAAATATTTATGTTCCATAGTACACAGTTTTGGGGAGGATTTAGCGGCTTAGTGGGACTGCACAAAAAGATATACATTAATTTCCATTTTGTTTTCATTTTAGCCCAAATACTGCTAAGATAGCCAGTTGGTCTGTCTTTGTAGTATCTCTCTTTTGGGGAGTCCTCATTTTCAGCTACTTCAGGTATGTGAAGATATTTCGGGCAATCAGTTTTGTTGATCCACTGCTGTCACTTAATTTTAGTGCAACAAACTCTGTTAAAGAAATGAAGAAAGAAGAGTAATATATCTCCCTCATATATTACAATATAAAGCAAGTTATGCATCTCCCTTATGTATTACAATGTATACAAACTGTAAGAGTTTCTTAATGTTTGAAAATAAAAGCATACTGTTTTGACAGGTATTTCTTATTTTTCCATGAAAAACTGAGACGCTGGAAAATGCTTTCTGTAAATTATTACACAGAAAATCCTAATCTCAGTTAAATCCATTCACTGCCCCACTGTGAATCTGGCCCTGCCCCCACTATGAAACTGACTTTTGAGTATACAAAGGAAGATTTCTAGACTTTATGAAAGTGTGTAGGCAATGCCTGGTCGCATATCAGTGCTTGGGGTTTCCAGTGCTTATAGTGCAGTGTTGGTTCCTTGGCCCCTGAGTATTAATTGCATGCAGAGCCTGAATTAATTATTCAAAATATTATTGTAATATCTCCAGTGTCTAAAAGGAGTAAAGGTGGCATGGACAGCCCTGCAAAAGCAGATCAAACTTTAAGACATTGCCACAAAAACACAGATCCCCACAAAATCCACTATTAAATCACACACAAAAAAATCACACAAAAAATTATGATTTCATAATTCATGATGCTACTATGGTGCAAAAACATGGATCCAAGACATGGATCCCCATGATTTTTATATGGAACACCCCAAAATTGACACTCAAATCACATTCATATCTACAGACTCAACCACAAAAAATATGGAGCCTGATGAATTATGGCATCACCATGTTGCAAAAATATGAATATGAATAACAAATTCTCATACATCCTTGTGATGAACAATCTGTAGAAACTGCAATGTAAACATTAGAACTCCAACACTTTGTGGTACTGCCACAATACAGGAGCCTAGCTCCTTTCATAGGTTATTTTCTAAGCAGTCACTTAAAATTCTCCAGATTTTTAGGAAATCACTTCAAAGCACTGTCTGATCACAATTCATGTTTTGTGTGGAGTTTGATTGTAAATCTCATAGATCTTATGGTAATGTAACGGAGCACAATCTTATTTTGAGACAAAGATCCATAGGATTTGTTTAGATTTATCTTTTTTTTTGTTCAGACGCAGTCAAGTCTGACTCTATTATTAGATTAATTATTAATATTAGATTTATCTAATATTTTACTAATTGCAGCCCGCATATTTCACTGTATTTTTGTGTGGATGCACTGCTTCAGGGCTCCGAAATGGTGCAAAATCAGATTTATTTAATCACCAAATCTTGTCTGTAACTGACAGAATGCATTGCAAAAATGATGCATCTAACACAGCAGTACTCAACCTGTGGGTCGCAACCCCTTTGAGCCTCCCGGCTCTTTGACTTAAAGGGAGCTTTCCCTTTAAGGGCAAAGAGCAGGGGTTGGTGGGGCCGGAGCCCCACCCCCTGCTTCCAGCAGCCCTTCCAGCAGGGGCCACGAGAAGGAAGAAGCCAGCAGGTAAGTCAATGGCCTCTTCCCCCTCCCCGCTGCCACCTTTAGAGCGCTCCGCCATCGCCTTCCATGGGCTCCACGCCAAAGCGCAGAGCCCAGGAAAGGCGGCAAAAGCCACCACCCCCACCTGCCTTCCCTGGGCTCCGTGCTGAGGTGCAGAGCCCAGGAAAGGCGGCAAAAGCCACCCCCCTGCCGCCTTCCCTGGGCTCCGTGCCGAAGCGCAGAGCCCAGGAAAAGCAGCAAAAGCTACCCCCCACCTACCTACCTTCCTTCCCCCCCTCTCCCCCCAACTTTCTCTCTCTCTCTTCCCCCTTTCTCTTCCTCTCTCTTTCTTCCCCCTTTCTCTCTCTCCCTCCCTACCTGCAACAGCCTCTCCTCCCCATCTACCTTCGTTTTCTCATGTTATGAAGTAGCAACAAAAATAGCAATGAAAGTACTAAAGTAGCAACGAAAATAATTTTATGGTTGGGGGTCACCACAACATAAGGAACTGTATTAAAGGGTTGCGGCATTAAGAAGGTTGAGAACCACTGATCTAACACATCATTGCACTGTTAGCTAGATTCAAAGTTAGAATCATTTGATTCCTTTGATGTGCCAGATGGATCAGTAAGCACATTACAATCAATAAGCACATTACACAACCTGATAACATTTGAGTCTAACATCAAATTCTTAGAAAGACAGTTTTGCTGAGACTGAAGAACAGGGGACTGAACAATGCATACAAACATTTTAGGCAACAAAACAGTGTAGGAAAGACTTTATCTCTAATAAAAGTCATATCCTGAGCTGGACCATTATGCTGCAGCTCTGTTCTACAAGAAACCCCTCCTGAACAATTCTGTTTTGCACATTTTTAGAAACAATAAACATGCAGGAGTCTTTCTGATAGCCTCAAGGAGACCTTTCCACAATATAGGTACCTTCACCCAGAGAATGTGTGTGAACAGGCAGTGTGCCATTTTACCTATTTGCTGGACAGCATTTTCAGAAGGCTTTACTCAGATGAGCGAAGCCGTCGCAGTGGAACACAGCAGGAGAGGAAGTCCTGTAGATAGATGGATCCAACGTCTTTAAGGGCTTTGTAGGTGGTAAGTGAGTGTGTGTGTGCGTAAAGTGTCATCAAGTCACAGCCAACACATGGTGACCCCAAAGGTTTTCAAGGCAAGAGATTTTCAGAGGTGGATTGCCATTGCCTGCCTTGACATAGCAACCCTGGACTGCCTTGGTGGTCTCCCATCCAAATACTGACCTGGGCTGACCCTGCACAGCTTCCAAGATCTGATAATCAGGACAGCCTGGGCACCTAGTTAGTTAGCACCTAGAATTGTACCTGGTAAATGATCAGTAACCAACAAGGTGTCTGCTGCAAGACAGTGATATGCAGATGTCTCTTGGAGCCTGATAGTAGCCAGGCTGTGGTGTTCTGTACCAGCTGTAGTTTCTGAGCTGCCTTTAAGGGCAGGCCATATACAGTGCATTATAATAGTCTAGCTCAAGGTAACCACAGCATGGATCCATGTGGCCAGGTCAGGAGAATCAAGGTAGGGGATCATCTTCCAGGCTGTAATGTCCTGGGTTTTATTGTACAATATCACTGCCATGTGCTCCTGTAATGGCAACCGCCATGTGGCCAGAGCACATGGCTAGGCAGTGACCTGAGCTTCGGTCCAGGTGAACAACAGACACCTGGATCCTAAGTGGCCACCAATAAGGAGCCTAGGTTCTCCCCAGGGAACCTATGACAATTCAGGTAAATGTAAGACCCTATCGGGTCAATTGGGTGCGGCCAGAGGTGTGACTCTGGCCAGCATAAAAGCAGGGGCCTGAAGACCCATAGGCATGCTTGAGCTGAACCACTAATAAAAGAGCTAGCCTTAAAATCACTCTACCGGCCTCCCGACTCCAGTACTTTCCACAGGCAAAGTAGAGTTGGTAGAATGCCTTTTTTTGCAATTGCCTCAGCTTGCCTCTCCACCAATATAGTTGGGTTTTTTCTGCATGTGTTATTTCTGTTGGTTGTGTTCTTCAGTCTTTCCTAGCTGTTTCTGGGGCCGGGGGTGGGGAACCAGCACTTTAAAAGTGTTTGCTAATATCCCAGAGAAACAGCTAGGAAAGATTGAAGCTATCATTGGAAGGAACAAAACATGTGCAGAAAAGGGGGGAAATGACACAGTATGGGCACTCAAGCAACAGAAATAACATGCAGAAAAAAAACATGGATCAGGTATCATCTCTAGGCTCGGCTCGTAACCAAGTTAGCTGGACCCCGTCAACAGTGGGGAGCACAATGTTCTTCAGGCCCTCAGCCTTGCCAACCAACATTACCTCTGCCTTGTCAGGATGCAGTTTCAGCTTGTTTACCTTTAACCATGTAACTACAGCTGTCAGATATTGGTTCAAAGTCATCACTAGGTGATTTGGATAAAGAAATATAGACCTGGGTGTGGTCAGCATATTGATAACCCCATATTTCAAAATCACAAATGATTGCTTCTCAGGGCTCTACATAAAAATTGATGTTATGTTATTTAACACTTATGTTATTTAACATCTACATGCGCCCCCTCGCCCAGCTGTACCAGGGGTTTGGGCTGGGTTGTCACCAATATGCTGATGACACCCAGCTGTATCTACTGATGGACGGCTGGCTGGATGCCACCCCAGTGTTTTGGCCAGGGCTTTGGAGGCTGTGGCTGGTTGGTTAAAGCAGAGTCGACTGAAGCTAGATCATCTAAGACTGAGGCCCTGTGTCTGAGCCATGGGGGGGATGGGATGGGGAATCCAGCTTCCAGCCCTTGATGGCGCGCTGCTAATGCCAGTGCTGATGGTGAGGAGTTTGGACATGATTTTGGATGCCTTGCTTTCTATGGAGGCCCAAATCACAAATATTGCCAGATCAGCTTTTTACCATCTTCAACTAGTCAGGCAACTGGTTCTCTACTTCTTTCCACATGAGTTAGCCACAGTGATCCATGTAATGGTCACCAATAGACTGGATTACTGTAACTCGCTCTGTGCAGGGCTGCCCTTGTTTGACCCAGAAACTTCAGCTGGTCCAAAATGCAGTAGCATGTATCCTTACTGGAACACCTTTAAGAATGCATATACAACCAGTGCTCCACCAAATGCATTGGCTCCCAGTTGAATACTGGATCAAGTTCAAGGTTATGGAATTAACCTTTAAAGCCTTGTGCCATCTGGGACCAACATATCTGCAGGACCGTCTTTCCCCATATGTCCCCTGAAGAGCTTTATGCTCCAGAGATCAACATCCACTGGTGGTACCCAGCCTAAAGGAGAGCCACTTAGCCTTGACCAGAGCCAGAGCCTTCTTGGCTCTGGTTCCGGCCTGGTGGAACACTCTCCCAAATGAGATCAGGGCTCTGTGGAATCTGTTGCAATTTCTCGGGCCCTGTAAAAAGGAGATGTTCTGCCAGGCCTATGGTTGAAGTGGCGGAGATCCGACTCCATTGACCTCCCCTACCGCACCCCACTTCTGCGCTAATTATGTGGCCCTGATTATTCATTGCTGTCTGCCATCAGCCCAACACTTGTTCCATCTATGGGCATACATGCTGAAAGTTTTTTTTGGGCTGCTTACTAACCATCTTTGATGCTGCTGTATAAGTTTTAATATTGTACAGACTGTGTTTTAACTGTTTTATCTTATTGTATATTGTTGTATGCAGGGAAGGTCGGGCTAGAAATTCAATTAAATAAATAAAAATAAAGATGACACTGTATTTCAAAATCACAAATGATTGCTGCTCAGGGCTTTACATAAAAATTGAATACCATGGGGGATAAGATAGGCATATCCCACATTCCAGAGAACTTATCCCCAACAGAACCTTCTAAGTTCTGCCCCTAAAGAATTCTTTGAACCAATCCAAAGCACATCCTTTGATTGCTATTCTTCCTCCAAATGTTTCATGGTCCACTGTATCAAAGGCTACTGATAAGTCTAGTAAGAGCAGCAGAGAGGCATTGTCTTTGTCTACATTTAGATGGAGGTCATCCACTAGAGTCCCCAGTGTCATCTCCATCCTATAGTCCGGGTCTGAAAGCAGACTAAAATGGATCTAAGACAGATAATTTAACCTAGAAAGTCCTGGAATTGCTCTGCAGCTGCTTTTCTATCATTTTGCATCTAATGTCTTGTGGTATCATGTATGGTACAGTAATCTAGGTTTGCTTCCACACTAGTACCCTTTTGTATAGCTGAAAAAATGCAGTGAAATATCCCCAAACCATCACATGACCACAGTTTACATTTGTTCCCCAAACGTGGCTTGTGTATCCCCAAGCCCAAAAACAACAACACGAATGAAGTGCCAATGAGGAGAAAAAGTTCTTAATATTTATTGCAACAAATAGGGAAAGCCAGCACTAGGCCAAAATGCCCCCCCCCCAATAACTGCTTTCTGAATAATATAAGGAAGAACAAACATAAGGTTTTATACCCAGAATGACATAAGCAAAAAGATAACAAACAAAATCTTTATTGGTACAGGTAATAAGTCATCATTTGAATAGGCATACATTCATTGGTCAAGTACAATAAGGGGTGTAGCTACATCATATCTTAATTGTTTATTTAGCATAGGACAAAGAAGTCTTCTTCAGCTTTAACCAATGACCACTGTGTGACAGAGTGTTGGACTGGATGGGCCACTGGCCTAATCCAACATTGGCTTCTCTTATGTTCTTATGACCCTTCATATTCAAGCAAAAAGTTTTGTTTTCAGATAAGGAGCATAAGCCCCTTTTGACCCAGACTCTTTGGAACCTTGTATCAACAGCTGAGGCACATGAACTTTATACTTCAAGTAATACTAGGTAAATGCATCCATTGTTAAAACCCATCCTCCCTCTATCCCCTCAGTGTTATACTCAAGGTTCATAAAGACAGCCAGAAAGCTAAACAGCTACTCCAGCCAAGAAGTTCTGATAACAGAAGAATGTTTTCTTCTTATCTGCTAGCATAAACCTAATGCACACTCTGACCTACAGGGGAAAAAGCCTCTTAAGCACTTATTGATCTCTAATACCAAGACCTATAAATGCACAGGTGTATAGTTGTATAGAAACTTAAATCAAATTATACAATTTTAAATCAATAATCTCATCAATGCCATACATTTATGCCCATTCATTGCTTCATAAAGATCATGATGACTGAACACACAAGAGATCAGAGACATACATACATTATTTTTATGTCTGTGAACAGAAAAGAAGGTGACTCACTGCTAGGGATATTTCCCCCCACAATTTCTACATGACAGAGAGCGCTGTGTGGAAGAAACCCATTTCAACTGCCCCTCCTCTTTAAATAAAGGTAATATGGAGATGGAATTGGTTTGACTGATGGATAGGGTCTGTCTTTTGAGGCTCTCTTTTATTGACATTGGGGCTGTGATAGATAAATGTTTACCCTTCTTGACACCTGACATTTGATAGCCTACAGCCTTGTAAAAATGTCAGTGTGATCTGAAACTTAAGATTGTGTACATTATCTAGTGCAAGCTGTGTAGCCAGGCTCTTATAATGTCTAGTAATCTACTTACTAAACTTTGCTATGATAGGAACCATCCATTGCCACAGTCGTGGAAAGCTAACTACTATGAATGTCAAATAAAAAGGAGCAAGAAGAATGAGAGTGAAAGGGAAGAGAAACTGAGAACTTTTTTGGAAGGAATCTGGAAGCAAATAGAAATATGCTTGAATTATGCTTGTAAATTAGGCTGTCATTCAAATATGCCCAATCTCTAAAAGTCATGCTTTCTGAAAAACAGTTAATTATGTCAGAGAATACACTGAGCCCAGAGTGTCTCACCCTCTAGCTAGACTGGGTACATAATTCAGTCAGGTAACTGAGCCCGTGCTTTTGGATAAGCTCTTACTCCTGATGGCTGCGCCCCCAAGGAAGGGCAATATGCAGTAGGGCACTGCAGAGTACTGCACTGGAGGACCCTCAGGTGAGGCCCAGAAAATAAAAGGAGCAGAAGGCTGAACAGCTTTCCTCTTATATTGTTTGGTTCTCATGAATGAAGAAACAAGAAGGCTATCTTTTATTGCACTTTAGCTATTTTTCTTCCAGATAAACTTGTGAAGCTATAGCGTTGTCTGGTGTGTGCACCCACTGGCACTGCTTCCTGGCAATGTGAAGCACTGTCTGTTGTCTTCCCATCTAATCCCATCCACTCGGCTCTCTTCAGGATAGGATATCCTAAAATCAGCCCTGCTGCCCCCATGAGGCCAAAACACTGAGGGGTCCACCACATCTCCATCTACTGGCTTCCAAAGTGGCATGAAAGGAGACTCGCTTCATCAACCACTCCTGCATTCCTTATGAAGATTCAGTGACTTTGGGTTTTTTACTAGTCATAAGCATAACATTTTGTATGATACTAATTTTGGGGACAATATAGTTGACTGCTTCAAAGTCTATTTATTCAAAATGAACTAATAATCTTCACACAAGTTGACAACCTGTTGGAGATCTTTTCAGTCAGGTAAAAGCAGTGGTACTGATCATCGCCATTTCCTTCACACTAAAGCATAGAAAAATCATTGCTGAGCCTAAGATAATCCTTTAAAAAAAACAAAAACTCAATGTTGCTCACCTGAAAAATCAAAGAATGCAGTATTTTCTTGTACATCGATAACTGGCTGGTTACAGCATATTGAAAGGTGTTCTAAAGAAGCATTTGGCTTTAGTTATGAAAACTCTTCAAAATTTAGGCCTTCACGTAAACTGGGAAAAGTCCAAAGCCTAGCAAGGAGGATTCAGTGCATAGGACTCATTTCCCTGGCAGCACTGCTAAAAAAAAGTCAGCTCACTCCAAAATTTACTGGATTACCCCAAACTAAGTTTACTGGATCCTATGTCATTCACTACTGCAGTAGTCCCATTCACACAACTGCAGGTGAGAATACTGTAGAACCAGTATATAAAAAAACAGAAAAAATACTGCAGCGCCCAGACCTGTAGCTATGGTGGGGCTTTTGGGGGCTCTGCCCCCACTCTTAACGGCACAGCCCCAGAAGAATTTCTCCTGTAAATGCTTTTTTCAATCATTTTTTTTAAAAGGTGTGTGTTCCTTTAAGCAGAGTGCGGTGCCATCATTGACTAATTCCCACACTGAGCAAGGAGGTTGGAGTAGGTGACTTCTAGGATCCCTTCTAACTCTGTGTCAAGAAACTGGTCTCCTTTAAAAGAGTTTTTTTCTGCCTAAGTGTTAGCTTTCTTGACTACAGTCAAGTCATCACCCTCACCTGCCAGCTTGTTCTCAGAATTGTGGCTTTGGCTGGCAGAAGCAATTAACTTGCAGCAGCTGAGAACTGCAGTTTAGAGATCTATCCTGGTAACAGCTTTCTATTAGCTAAATGACTTTTCTTTGTGCACAGAGAACTTCAGCCCCACCAGGGAAAAAAAACCCTGCCCCACAAGCCCCAAAATCCTGGCTACAAGCATGGCAGCACTGTAAGAACACATACAGATGCTTTGGAATGGCTGGCTGACAGCATTTGATGATTGTAGTACCTTTGAGAAGCATGCTTCATCAAATTATTGGGTTGGATCCTCCACCTTTTTCACATAATTTTTTTCACAGAACTCTCCTCCTTGCTACCAGGCTTATCTTCCAACATACCCTTTTTGGTGTACATAGAGGATGCTCTTCTCCTGTTTTCACCAGTGGAAAAACTGGTTGGATTGAACTCATTATCACAACAGGTGCTTTCATGGAAGAGTTAGATATATTTTTCTAAGCTTTTACAACAGGAGGTAATACAAGTACGTAGTTCCTGATAATACTACCAACCAACCAGAGGGTTAACTTCTCAAATTCTTTGTACAAAAGCAACGAAAGCTTAGGAATTGTATATTCATCATTAGGATATGCTACAAACAATTCACACTGCAGGGATCTACAATGCTCTGACAGATCTTTTAAGGAGATTTTAGATAAATACCATGAATAGACACTAGGGGAAAAAATATATTCACCCAGTGTTCAGACTGTGGGTTTTTCCAGACAAAGACATATTTGCCATGGTATGTTGGAGGGAAACATTGGATATGGTCCCCCCAATTCCCCTGTTGAACAAAATGTCTGTGGACTTAGGCTTCTTTTTATGCTAGGGACACAAAAATAGCAGCCTTAAATGATATCCATAAAACCACCCAGTGACTAGCAGCAGACTATAAAAGCCACTAAAAAAGATGGGGTCCTTCATTTAGAAGAAGAGATTTAAAATCCAGAACCACAGTATTCAGCCACTTAGAATGACAGCAAATCTTTCTCTAATAAACTTTTAACAAAATTCCTTTCTTAATTACACTATAGTTTCTAAGGGTTCCCCCCTTCATATTCAAAAACTGAAATCTGTGTGAGATAGTCAACTGCCTTTGTAACTGATTTGTTGGTTTTCATCTAGTAGATTTAATAGTTGCCATCTAAAAATCAAGACGATACATGACAATCCACACCTCAGAAACATGTTTTTCCACTACTGTGGCACCACAAAGTGCTGGATGTGATTTTTCTTATGGGGCAGTCTCTGCACAGAGATATGATCTAATATTTGATTTTGCATTTTTGATCACGATGTAAAATCATGACGAACCATGCTTCAGATTCTTGTTTTTTCATGGCAGCAGCATCACAAAGCACTGAGCCCTGCTGTGCAGGGAAGGGCGGGCTAGAAATTCAATTAAACAAACAAATAAATAAATAAATAGCCATTTGTATTCTGTGGATATGAAATGACAGTGAGCTTTGGGGAACTTCATGTAAAAATCTTTAGGATCATTCATGAGATCTGTGCTTCAAATCCATGTGTTCCTCCCCCACCTAGGATGGTATCACAAAATGCTGCATCCAATTTTTCTTAAATTGTGGAATCCATAAACCCAAATATGAGCTGTGATTTAACAATAAATTTTATGTGATTCCACGTTAAAAATTGTCAGGATCTGTGTCCTGAACATTTTTGTTTTCTTTTGTTGCACTATGGCAGTGCCATAAAGTGCTGGGTCCATGACTTTTAGTGCAATTCTTAGACCAGGATGTAATTTGCCACGTAACAGGACCTCAGAGGATTTCTTGTAAAAATCTGGAGGGTTCATGTTTTGACACTGTGGTGGTATTGTGTTATAATCTGTGGATTTTAATGTACAGCGTGAAAATATGGACGTGTTCTTTGAACTGATGGTGAATATTGTGGGAATCCATATATAATTCAGGGGGCTCTGTATCTTGGGTCTATGTTTTTGCGTTGATATGGTGCCACAAACTTCTAGACAACTTAATTTTTGTGGTGCAGTCCATGGACATATTCTGTGAGTTGACAATGGCCTTTGTTGGACTCCATGTAAAAACTAAAGACCCATGAATTTAGTATTATTTTTTTATCCATGTAACACTGCAAAACTCTGGGTACATTTTTTTTTCATTGCAGTCCCTAGACCTGTGATTTAACAGTGGGTTTCAGGGGATGTTGGTGTCATGATGTGCTGGATCAGTGAATTTTAATGTTGTCTGTGGATGTGGTTTGTGATTCAGTGGTGGAGTTTGTGGAATGCCAAATAAAAATAATGTAAATGCAATAGTATTCATGCCTTGGATCCATTTTTATACTGTGGCAGTGCTATTGATGCACAAATCAGTGCCTGTATGTTCCTGTGGCCGAATTGGAAACACACAGTCAGAGTCCGAGTTAGATGAATATCTGTTTAATGCATTCAAAACAGGGAATACAGGGCTGAGAATACAGGGCTGAGAACCTTAGAACTTCAGCAATTCCAAAGCTGTATTCTGCCATAACCAGGAAGTGCAGAAGGTCTTATACCCCAAATGACATCACATATAGTTTACACATTGAAGAGTCTTTAATTGAAGCTCCAGATCTATGGCTTTTTATTGCACAATCTGGATATATGGGTGTGATCTGTATTCTTAGTGTCATAGAATTCTATTTAAAAATACCAAGGATCCATGAGGATTCATGTGCAGAATTCATGTTTTTTTTGCAACAACAGCACCACTAAACACTAGATTAGTATTTTTTAAGATACAATCTGGACATTAATCAGATCTATGATTTAATAGTGGGTTTCAGGTGATTCCATTTACAAATCATGAAGATTTACAATTTGGATCCATGTATTTTATGCCATGATTACACTCAGTGCAATGCACTGTAGCCATGATTTGCATATGGACATTTGTTCATGGACACGATTAGTGATTTCACAGTGTATATTTGATAATATAATGTAAAAATAACTAGGAGCCATTACTTAGATCCACGCATTTGTACCACAGGGCAAAAGGAGAGTGCTGGATTTGTGTGTGTTTTTCTGGAACATACTGCGATCGGTGATTTGACGGGGAGAGGGGCTCTAAAAATCTTGAGGATGTCTGTATCCGACTTCTACTCCCCTCTTCCCGGAAAGATAAGAACTCGATAATACCTGTTGGGAGAACCATCAAAGCCTTTTTCCAACTTGCTTAAGCCCGTCACCTAAATGCCTCCGGTAATACTAATACAAACGAAGGTCAGTTCATGAGTTTCCACAACACGGAGAAAAACCCAAACGGCTACGGATTGAACCTTTGACCTACATGACTCCCTTCAAACGAACGTCCAAGACCTGCGTCAGCAGATCCACCCTTTTTGCCTCGCCGCCGCCGCCCTGTTGAGTTCTCAAACCCCCCTGGCACGTTGACGCCGACCGGAGGCGAGCGGGCTCCTTCGTGGGAACGCGGGCAAAGGAGTTCTCACAAGCGACGGGTTTTCAGTTGCTCCCAGAGCGCACACAGGAAACCGTAAAAGGAACTGTTCATGGCTAACGCTACCCACTTCTTCGGGAGTCGAAGAGAAAAGATGCTGCATCCAGCCGCCCGTTCCTTATTGTTTCTATTCGGATCAGAAGACCGCGTTTTATCTAAGCAGGTTTTCGCGGCCGTCTGCAGAGACTACATTTCCCAGAGTGCCATGCGGCAAGTTTCAGACCCCTCCAATAAAAACAGCCGTGGGCAATATAGTTGTCCTTTGTCTGACCCAGTGCAAGGGGGGGGGGGTTATTCAGTGAGGAGTGCCAGTCAGCGCTTGCCGGAAGGTTGAGCCTTTGCGCTGTTATTGGCTGGGACTCTACAGGCGCGAGACGGCGACGGTTGCCGATGGTGGTTTTGGAAGTGCTCGTTGGGCGAGACTAATGGCGCGCTTTTCGTGCCCGCTTGAGGGCGCTAGGATCCTATCGCTTTACCTGTGGCTGAGCGGCTGCTGGGCTGTGTGGAGGTAAAGGATGGCAGTGGGAGCAGCCTGACAGAGAGGAGGGAGAGGGAAGTCTTTGGGGCGTAAAATTTTGAGGGATTAAGTGAGCCTGGCATGCACCCCAGGAACAGAATCCCCGCTCCCCTGTCAAAGGCCGTGGTCCTAATTTACTTAGGATAAACCTCACTATACCCCCTAGGTCAGTGTTCCCCAGTCTTTCAGCCTGAGGACACTTTAGGAATTCTAACATAAGGTACAGCCCCACAACATGGTTGCTGCTGGAGGTAGAGCCCCACGCACCCATGCAGAGGAAACCAAGGTGCAGGGGGAAAGATGGGTAATCTTAAAAAAGTACACAGAGAAAGAGGAGAGTGAGAGAATAAAACCAACTATGTGGTGACAGCTGCCACTGAAACAATGTTATTTTAATCTGCGCAGCCAATCTGGCCTCCAATGGCCAGTTGGAAGCGCAGCTGGGCAAGACCCCCAATGGCCCAACCCACTTTTTAAAAGCACTTGGTGGCTGCCAGGAAAGGCGTCAGCTGTAAATTCTGATGCATGGCTGCAATCCTGTGACTCACAGAAGCTCATATTGAAATAAACATGGTTGCATTTAAGGTGCCAGACCAGTACATTTTTGTTTTATTTTGATACCCATGACTAACATGAGTACATCCTTGCAGTCCTAAATACAGCTTCTAGATACTGTCACCTGGTTCTGTGAACATTTTTGGGGGTATAAAGACCCACAAATATCAGTGGGATTATACCATAATATGCATTAGAACACTATAAAGAAGGCCAAGCACCGAAGAATAGATGCTTTTGAATTATAGTGCTGGAGAAGACTCTTGAGAGTCCCTTGGACTGCAAGGAGATCAAATCAGTCAATCCTAAAAGAAATCCTGACTGTTCCCTGGAAGGACAGATTCTGAAGCTGAAGCTCAAATACTTTGGCCACCAAATAAGAAGGGAGCACTCACTGGAAAAGACCCTGATGCTGGGAAAGACTGAAGGTAAAAGAAGAAGGGGATGGCAAAGGATGAGATGGTTAGACAGTGATTGATGCGGCGAACATGAAATTGAGCAAACTCCAGAGCATGACGGAAGACAGGAGGGTCCAGCATGATATGGTCCATGGGGTCGCAAAGAGTTGGACTTGACTGTGCGACTGAACAACAACAACAAAAATGCACTAGAACACAAGAAGTAGTCCATCTAGTCCAGCATCCAATCTTACACAGTGGCCAACCAGTTCCTCTGGAGGGACAACAATGGGCATAGAGGCTGAGGCCTTCCCCTGATGTTGCCTCCTGGCACTGGGATTCAGAGGTTTACTGCCTCTGAACACGCAAGTTCCTTCATCACCATTAGTAGCCACTGACAGACTATCCTCCATGAATCTGTCTAATCCCGTTTTAAAGCTATCACTGCCTGTGGCCATCACTACATCCTCTGGCAGCAAATTCCATATTTTAATCATTCTCTGTGTAAACAAGTATTTTTTTTGTCCATCCTGAATCTACTGCCCATCATCTTAATTGGATGCCCTCAATTTCTGTGCATAATTTTATAAACTTCTTTATCTCTATACTCTTAACTGAAAACCCCCTGACTCTTCAGGCTTTCCTCATAGGGAAGATACTCCAACCCCCTAATCATTTTGGGTGCCCTCTTCTGTACTTTTTCCAGCTCTGCAATGTCCTTTTCACCACTGCAACACAGTGGGTAGACGTTTTCATTGAGCTATCTACTACAGCCACAAGATCTTTTTCCTTTTCAGTCTCATCAAGTTGAGACCCCATTAGCCTGTACTTGAAGCTGGGATTTTTTGTCCCAGTGTGCATCACCTTACACTTACCACTACTGAACTTCATGTGCCACATTGTCACCCACTCACCCAATTTGTGGAGATCCTAAGGCTCTTCACATTGAACCTTGGTTTTCACCATCCTGAATAATTTTTTGTCATCCGCAAACTTGGCAACTAGATTACCTACCCTTACTTCCAGCTCTTTTATGAACAAATTGTATAGCACCAGCTGCAATACCGATCCTTGTGGGACCTCACTCCTTACTTCCCTCCATAGTGAGAACTTTCCATTTATTCCTACTCTTTGCTTCCTGTCATGTAATCAAATTTTAATCCATAAGAGAACCTATCCTTTTATCCCATGACTGCTAGGTTTACTTAGGGGTCTTTGGTGAGGTACCTTGCTAAAAGCCTTTTTAAAGTCCAAGTACATAATGTTTACTGGGTCACTGTTGTCTACATGTCTACTGTGGCTGAATTTAGTGATAGGTTACATATGGAGGTTAGTAGATCAACTGCTTCACATTTGAGTTCTCGAAGAACTCTTGGGTGTATGCCATCAGGGCTTGGAGACATACTGGTTTTTAATTTCTCCAATAGGTATAGAACATCTCTCATCACCTCTATTTGCCACAGTTCTTCAAATTCCCTTCCTGAAAATAGTAGCCTTGGCATGGGTACATGGTCCACACTTGTGACAGGGAACACAGAGGTTAGACTACTGCAACGCTCTCTACATGGGGCTGCCCTTGTCCCAGCTCCGGAGGCTGCACCTTGTGCAGAATGCTGCAACCAGGTTGCTGATGGATCTCTCAGTGCGAGACCACATCCAGCCTGTGCTGAGGACGCTGCACTGGCTGCCTATAGCGTACCAGATCCGGTTCAAGGTGTTGGTGTTAACCTTTAAAGCCCTATATGGTCAGGGACCTGCCTACCTAAAGGACCGCCTTTCCCCGTATATACCCCAGCGAGTACTGAGGTCAGGCACTCAACATCGCCTGACCCTCCCTGGCCCTAGAGAGGCCAGGTTAATGACCACCAGATCCAGGGCATTCTCGGTGGTGGCTCCTTACTGGTGGCATGAGCTCCCAGAGGACATCAGGGCCCTGCGGGACCTTTTGCAGTTCCGCAGGGCCTGCAAAGCGGAGCTCTTCTGCCAGGCCTTTGATTAGGAGCTGCCACTGGGGGGAAATGGCCCTGGAAAAATGGCTGGTGGTATCACTGGCCTATGAAATTGGCTGGTGGAAGTCTCCTGGCCTGTGACCTTTAGGCTGCTGCTCTAGTGTTGGTTGTTATGCACTGCCTCTCTAACCATGGATTTTTTGTATTGCCACCATCTCTGAGGTTTTATTTTGTAAATTTTATACTGATGTATTTATCTTAACCTATGTATGAATGTTGGTTTTAATGTTGTTAGCCACCTTGAGTCGGTATACCTGACTAGGTGGAATATAAATTTAAACAAATAAATAAATGGTGCAGGAATGATTTTTAGCAGGGAAAAAACTGCTGAAGAGTAAAGATGCTGGAGAGTAAAGATGCCCTTCCCTATGCTGGTCTTCCACTGCAGATTCTAGTCTGTATTCATATATTTTGTGAAAGAAAATGTTAGAGAACAACTACCCTCAACTAACTTATTACATGTAATTTGATCATAAAGGCAAGGCTACTAGAGCCATATTGCTTCTTGAGGGCAGCGAGCCTTGCATGTGTTGGCCAGATCAAGATCCCTGTGAACTGTGATACCTGAGCAAGCATATTTTTAGTAATCTTCTGTCATGTTGCCTATGCAGTAATTTTCTCAAGCCCCCATTTTTTATGTAAGACAATTCTGTTTCCATCTGGTTTTCAAAGAGGCCAATTCACATATTACAAAATGCACATGATGGATCTGGCATCCCCAACATGTGTCACATGTAAAACTTAGATGTTAGTTGCAGCTTCTCAATTTCTGCATATTGGTGCCCAATTAGGGTTAGGACGTAATGATTTCATGTTTTGGTGTGTGTGTTCCTTTAAATGTTGCTTGTGACTGCAGTACTGTGGGGGGTGATAAGGGGAAACAAGTGTGATTTGACTGACTGATGACTGAGAGTGTGGGAGGAGAAGTTCTGAGAGGAATCTGTGCGTGGGGGATGTCTATGAAGAGTTCTGTGTGTTTGCATAGTCTGTGTGACTATGGGAGTTTTGAAGATAGTCTGTGTGACTTAAGAGTCACACAGAGCCAAATAGTGCATCCCTGGGACTGTTTCAAGTAGGGAAAATGGCTCAGTGGTAAAGCCCTTCTCCATACATGCCACAGTCTTTATCTGTATAGGGCACTGCACGTGCAGTTATTGAGGAGAGCCTACAACAACAAAGGGAAGCCAAGGTGTTTAGTCTTTATTGTAAAATTCTGTATTGAAATACACTTCACTTTCTAGATTCAGGTGGGTACCCTTGTGGGTCTGAATGGATACAAATCATGCACACGAAAGCTTATACCCAGAATTAAATTTTGTTCATCTTAAAGGTGCCACTGGACTCAAACTTTGTTCATTTTGCTTTATGCACATGACTGGTTTGCTCTTGGGTAGAATGCTGGCTGCAATTATAGGTACATTGGGACAAGAGACTAAAGTTTTCATGATTTTACTTTCAGATATACGACTAGTTCTGGATACTATTTTATCTTTTCCACAAGAACGACTGTAAGTACTTATAATCAAAGTAGGACTATTATGAAAGCATCCTAGCTTAATTTGTATTGCTACTTTCCCCACATAAATTAATACTGTGTTATTGTAGTGAACACTGCAGTTGTAACTTTGTGCTGTGTATTGATGATTGATCTTGTGGTTGGATTATGTGGACAAGTGGATGAGGAATGAATAAGGGTGAAACTATGTACAGACAAGAAGAAATTGATGGTATGTAGGGGCGCTAACAAAGATATCCTATACACTACTGTACCAATTTGTTTGCTAATACTGACATAGCATTATCATCACTTAATCAGTCTACTATGCACTTCCAAAACAGAAGCTTAAAAAACCCCCAGTATCACTTTAAATCATAAATCGTATAAGCACCACTAGAATCCATGACAATATGGCAAACACATGCCCGTCATAGGGTGGAAGCTAACAATGCGCCATCAGCCATACATGAACAGAGTTAACCTGCACATGGTCATGCCGGAATGTCACCAAGCCCACACAGCCTGGAAGGCACAAATGTAGGACAGTATTCTTCCCAGTAGATCAAAACACTGTGGCACACCCAGTAGGATCCCTGTAGCTAACAGACTATAGGGAATCATATGGATAGGGGGTTGAATTTCTTTATGCTACATGTACCCAGCTAGCAAACAAGAATTCAACAGGGTAAGATAAGATGCAACAAATAAAGTAAGAAGGACAGTCATCTCTAACTAATCTATCACCATCACTCCTACAGATGAATGATTGAATTATTTATTTTGGTCAAAGACCAGCACAAAAGTAAATACATTACCAGAAGTGTTACATTAAGAACTGTTATGTAAATTATAGTAAAATAAGCAAATATGATCCATTAAATTAATACAGAGCTACAACGAATTCCCTAGGATTTTGCACAATGTGGGGTCCAAAATGTGAATCCCAGTGTGATAGGACATTAGGAATAACACATGTAACTAAATAGGTGTTCTGTCTATTTTATGACCCAGACTGGCCCTGCCGTGAGTCTAATCTTCTGAAACATCTTTATTTGTTATTCTTCCATTTCTCCAATATTACTTGTTATTATTATTTGTTATTCTGGGATTCCTTTATCCTTTATTTAGCGTGTGTGGGTATCTGCTAGAGCAGTGGTTCTCAACTTTCCTAATGCCGCGACCATTTAATACAGTTCCTCATGTTTTGGTGACCCCCAACCATAAAATTATTTTCGTTACTACTTTAGTACTTTTGTTGCTATTTTCGTTGCTATTTCATAACATGAGAAAACGAAGGTAGGTGGGGGGGAGAGGCTGTTGCAGGTAGGGGGGAGAGAGAGAAAAGGGAAGAGAGAGAGAGAAAGAAAGGGGGAAGAGAAAGAGAGAGAAGGGAAGAGAGGGAGGAAAGAGAGGGAGAGAGAGGGGGGAAGGAAGGTAGGTAGGTGGGGGGGCAGCTTTTGCCACTTTCCTGGGCTCTGTGCTTTGGCGCGAAGCCCAGGGAAGGCAGTGGGGGGGTGGCTTTTGCTGCCTTTCCTGGGCTCTGCGCTTTGGCACAGAGCCCAGGGAAGGCGGCGGGGGGGTGGCTTTTGCTGCTTTTCCTGGGCTCTGTGCCTCGGCATGGAGCCCAGGGAAGGCAGTGGGGGGGGTGGCTTTTGCCGCCTTTCCTGGGCTCTGCGCCTTGACGTGGAGCCTAGGGAAGGTGGCCGGGGGTGGCGGCTTTTGCCACCTTTCCTGGGTTCTGCGCCTCGGCGCTTTGGCGCGGAGCTCAGGGAAGGTGGCGGGCGGTGGCTTTTGCCACCTTTCCTGGGCTCTGCACTTCGGCGTGGAGCCCATGGAAGGCGACGGTGGAGTGCCCTAAAGGCAGCGACGGGGAGGGGGAAGCGGCCATTGACTTACCTGCTGGCTTCTTCCTTCTCGTGGCCCCTGCTGGAAGGGCTGTTGGAAGCAGGGGGCGGGGCTCCAGCCCCACCAACCCTTGCTCTTTGCCCTTAAAGGGAAAGCTCCCTTTGAGGGCAAAGAGCCAGGAGGCCTCTTAGGCGACCCCTGTGAAAGGGTCGTTCGACCCCCAAAGGGGTCGTGACCCACAGGTTGAGTACCGCTATGCTAGAGAAACCGGGACGACTCTGGTTCGGACCTGCAGAGGTGTCCTCTATTATTTTGTCCATCAAGACCAGCAACCAGTCCCTGATAGTCCTTGCCAGATCTGTGACACTTTGCAAGACTTCAATACCTTTGAAGGACAGCTATGGATAATAACACTTACAGAATCCAGAACGCTGTCTCCTCAGGGAGATCAAACTTAAATGATCCTTTCGACTATACTGTATGGTGCAGCAGACACGCTTCATATATAACCTGTTGATAAATTGGCATCAGAGCAGATTATCAGAGCAGATTTGTCAGCAACGAGTTGAACAAAATAAATCACAGCTGAAGTAAAATCCCTATCTGTTTGCAACTCCATTTTAGGTGTTGTCAGAGTTCAAATTACCCTTAAAATTGAGCTGGATATGATGCTGCTGGGAAAGATTGAAGGTAAAAGAAGAAGGGAACGACAAAGGATGAGATGGCTAGACAGTGTTACTGATGCGATGAGCATGGAGTTAAGCAGCCTCTGGAGGGTGGTGGAAGACAGGAGGGCCTGGCGCAATGTGGCCTATGGGGTCATGAAGAGTCAGACTGGACTGTGCGACTGAACAACAACAACAACAACGATGCAACGGAACTAGAGAGATGATGCATCAGCTGTGCCCATTCCTGGTTCAGTCAGAACTAGCTATAGTGATCCATGCCGTAGTTACATCTAGACTGGACCACTGCAATGCACTCTGATTGGGGCTACCCTTGAAGAGTGTTCAGAAGCTGCAGCTTGTGCAGAATGCTGCAGCTAGACTGCTGGTTTGGGCTATCTACTGGGAGCATGTGACCCTGATACTACAGCAATTACACTGGCTACCAATCCTCTCCCGAACCTAAGGTGTTGTTTTTGTCCTTTAAAGCCCTTACATGGCTTGGGGGCAGGGTATCTGAATGACAGTCTTCTCCCATACATTCCTGCCTGGAAATTAAGATCACAGGGAGAGGTCTTCTTGACTATCCCACCAATCAAAGAAGCTTGTCTGGTGGGCACACAAGAGAGGGTCTTTTCGGGGCAGCCCCATGTTTATGGAACAACCTCCACAGGGAGGTGAAGCTGGCCTCCTCACTTTCAGTCTTCAGGAAGCAGTTGAAGACAGTTTTATTAAGGACTGCATTTGACTAATTTAGTATTTAGTTATTGGCCATCCTAATTGAGATTTTAAATTTGGTCTTTTAGGGCTTTTTATATGATCATTGTTTTATTTACATTGTAAACCACCTTGAGTACTTCAAGGAAGAAAGGTGGCTAATAAATGTTTTAGATAAATAAATGAATGCTGTCAATAGCCTATTGATGTCTACCATTCCAGTCCCCAACCAAAGTTTAAATGGAGTCATTGTTTAGACTCCTAAACTATCCCAGGGTATATTAGAATCTAACAGAATCTGTCAGTGTGTGTGAGCAGATCATCCTAGCAGGGGAGGGAGTCACTCTCAGTTGAGCATTGAGATAATAGGAATCTGGCACAAGTTGACTCTGTAGACCACCAGAAAACTATTCAATGCAAAAGCAGCATGTGTTCTTGTCTTGTTCAGGGCTCAAACTAGCCATTGAAGGTATGGTGGCGATAAAGTCCTGACCCTGACCCAAAAAGTTAGCTCCACATGAATTTTGAAGGCCCCCCCCCCAAGACTCTCAAAACCAGATCAGAGGTAATTTCTACAAGCTTAGATAAATGAGGTGGCTAGTATGCCAGCAGAATACCCAGCCTGTCCCTGGTATCCAATACCGAGTGCACACAAGGCTAGCAATAGTTTGCGCTATGAATCTTATGAAGGATGGAGACTCCCAAAGGATGATAAGAGCACAAAAAGAGCCCTGCTGGATCAAATCAGGGGTCCATTTAGCACAGCATCCTTTCTTCTTACACAGTGACCAAACAGTTATCCTGGAAGGCCAACAACAGGGCATGGAGGCCAAGGCCTTTCCCTGATGTTGCCTCCTAGCGCTGGTATTCAGAGGTTTGTTGCCTCTGTGAAGGTTCCTTTTAATCCCCTTTGGTAATAGTTACTAATGATGATCACTACTACCACCCCCATCTACCACTTTGGGGTTGATGGAGGACTGCACAGTCAGTTGGAATCAATTGAGGTGCTGGGGGGGGGCAACAGTGGGAGGGCTTCTAGTGCCCTGGTCCCACTGGTGGACCTCCTGAGGGCACCTGGTGTTTTTGGCCACTGTGTAACAGAGTGTTGGACTGGATGGGCCACTGGCCTGATCCAACATTGGCTTCTCTTATGTTCTTATGTTGAGGTAGAATGACAACTGAATCCTGGTTTCAGTCATGCATGACAGGTCAACATGCCCCTCTAATTCTAAGACATGGAGCAGGGAGATTTCATTTCTAAAAGGCTTGGCTTTGCACTGCATCAAGGTGGAAGTGGAGAATATAGGTCTTCACACCCACATCCTTAAGGATGGACTGGAAATTAGAAAAAAAGTTAAATATTATCATATCTCCTGGCACTTCTCATCTATATACCAGTCCTCCCACCACCATACTTCACTCGCTCAGCATTTGAATATTGTTGGAAAACATGCTCTGAAAGACCAAATATACCCAGTTTAAAATTAACCAGCTTGGTGTTACTGGAATCCCCAATGACATCCTTTCCCCCATAATTCTGAACTATCGTTTCCCCTCAATAAAGCAAATAATTGTCCTGACCTTGATAGCCCAGGCAAGCCCAATCTCGTCAGATCTCAGAAGCTAAGTACTTGGAAGGGCGACCTCCAAGGAATACCAGGGCCGGGACGCAGAGGCAGGTTATCAAGTCGCCTCTGTGAAATACTCTGTGACCCACTAGGTGTTGCCAAAAGGCTTGCAAGCACATACACATACACACAGGGGTCATTTGGGGCCAGAACTAGGTGGAGCAGAGCTCAGCCAGCCCAGGAGTGGGCACTAGGGCAGACACAGGCTGAATCAGATTCTCTGATCTGATTTAGCCCGCTGCTGAATTGCTGCCGAAATTCAGCAGCGGGTTAAAAAGTGGCTGGAGGGGAGGGGGTTTGAGGGAGAGGCTCTAAACTTGCAGGGTAGCTGCTGGAGCCTCTCCCCAAAATACCCACCAAGTTTCAAGAAGTTTGGACCAGGGGGTCCAATTCTACGGGCTCCCAAACAGGTTGCCCCCATTCCCTCCATTGTTCTCTATGATGGGAAAAAGTAATATTTTTTCCCACCATAGAGACCAATGGAGGGGATGGGGCAATCTGTTTGGGGGTCCATAGAATTGTACCCCTTGGTCCAATCTTCTTGAAATTTGGGTATTTGGTACCCTGCAAGTTTGGAGTCTATCCCTCAAACTCCCTCTCCTCCAGCCCTTCATGTACCCTATGAGTTTTTGCCATTGACTTCAATGGCCCATAGGGTATAATGGCGCTGAAACTGACATCTGGCCGGTGATGTCAGGGGGCATGGCATATGCTAATGAGTTATGCTAATGAGCTCCTACACCTCTTTTTCTATGAAATGACCCTTTCATACACACACACATGCAAAATACTCACAAAAATAGTGTGTGTGAGGAAAATAAAGCAAATAATTACAAATTGGAATCTGACAAAGGGAGCTTATGTCCTGAAAATCTTGTTGGTTTCTGGGGTACTACAGGACTTGAATCTAGCAATTACAAATTGGGCAACCATAAATAAATGTAGTTAATTGATGACATGGGATGGGCACGAACTGGCTCATGAACTAACGTTCATGATGAATTTTGGGCGGTTCATGGCTTGTGAACTGAAGTTCATGGAAGATCAACTAGTATGAACTTTTTTTTTTTTTTGTAAAGAAATTTTTTTTATTTTTCAAAAAAAAAAACATCGAAAAAAATACATTTAACCTTATACAAATCCCTTTTTCCATATTATATAACATTTTGTTCTATTTGTACATTCTATTTTTATCTTGTTTTGGTGGTTTCCCACCACCTCTGAAGCATAACACATTTTCCATTTTATTCAAAATAGTAATACTTGTATCTATGTTTCATTTCTGGTAACGGTTATATAACTTTAAAATACTTATACACCAATTCTTATTCTCTATACTCTTATGTATTTCTAAATAAAAACAGCTTCATTGTCTAATTTTAACTAAAACATTCATATAATATATTTCTATTCCTTTATGCTATTATAACCATGTATAAATATAGTTTTTCATATCCCAATATTTTTCTACATATTCTTTCAAATCTTTCCAGTCTTCCAGAAAGGTCTCTGAGTAGAGATTATTCAATTTTCTAGTCCATTTATCCATTTGAGCCATATATAACAGTTTTTTCAACCATTCCCACACCTCTGGTATTTTTTCATTTTTCCAGTTTTGTGCATACACCATTCTTGCTGTTGTAATCATATACCATATTATTGTCCTTTTCTTTACATTTATCTCTTCTAGTTTAAGTCCTAGCAATAACATTTCAGGCAACTTCTTAAATGTACATTTCAAGATTTTTTCCATTTCTGCATGTATTTTTGACCAATAAATCTTTGCTTTATCACAAGTCCACCACATATGATAAAAAGAACCTTCTTTCTTTTTACACTTCCAACATTTGTTAGACATATTTTGACCAATATTTGCAATTTTTTTTGGTGTCATATAAACTAGTATGAACTTTTCATGAACTTTCAAGCAGTTCATGGAGGTTCGTGGATGGATACATTTCCAGACAGACTGTCTCCACTCAAACAAAATGTTTACCAAGCTTCAAAGCAACAGGGGACCCATAATTCTCCAGCCTTGGAAACACTCTTGTCAGTTTCAAAGTAGTCTTGTCAGTATCAAGAGGGTCTTCCCCCCTTTGCCGGCATTCCTTTGCATTCCCTTCCAATTTTGTTGTACAGAGCTTGCAAGATCCCACCCCCTTTGCTTGGATTTGTGACTCTGCTTTGAGATCAGACCTTTTAAGCTAGCAGTGCCAGTGGCACTGGGTTCTGCTGGGCATTCTGCACATTGTAACTGGTTGTACTGAGCTTACAAAAATGCCTCCCTTCAGTCTGTACTTCAGGGATTCTCTGGTTTGACAGTAATCCTCTTTTACTTGCATTGCTACAGTGGCACTGGGTTCTGCTGGGCATTCTGTACACTGAACTGGTTGTGCTGGGTTTGCAAAAAACCCCAAACCCCTGCTTGGATCATGATTCTGTGCTTCACATTAGTCCTGTTGAGCTGGCATTGCCCCAGTGGCACTGGGTTCTGCTGGGCACCAGTACATTGCACTGGAACTGCTGGCAACCCCCCCTTTCTTGGAGTGTGATTCTGTGCTAGACATCAGTCCTGTTGAGCTGGCATTGCCACAATGGCACTAAATTTTGTGGGCTTGCAATAATACCCCTCCACCACCTTCAGTTTCTACTGCAGAGAATCTTTGGCTTGACATTAGTCCGATTGGATTTGCACTGCCACAGTGGTGCTGGTTCTGCTGGGCTTGCAAAAACGCTCCTCCATCTTCAGTTTCTACTGCAGAGATTCTCTGGTACTTTGATTCTGTTCTGCTGGGCTTCTATTGCCCTTGCTTTTTTCCTGTTTTTTCCCCTCCGTTGGAAACCATGGAGGATGGGGGCACCTTCTTTGTGGGGGCCATAACATGGACCCCATAAATCCACTGCTCACCAAACTTGGCAGGCAGGTAGAGGAGAGTCAGCCAGAAATCCCCTGCAAGTTTAGTCTCTCAAGCACGCTGGGCGGGGGTGTTCTGCTGCATCATGAACCTCATGAACTGAAACGGTTCATTTAGCTCCTAAAAGTTCATGAAGATTCATGATTCACGAACCGGGCACGCCATGAACTGTCACAAATTGCATTTTCCTGGTTTGTGCTCATCCCTATAGATGACCATACATGGAATCATCCGTACTTTCCCCACACCAACCAAAACAGCTGGCTGGGGTTGGAGTTGTAGCTCACTGGTGGATGAGCACACCAGGGGTACAGTGCCTTCTGATGTTGCTCTTCAGCTCCACCTTAACAGTACCACTACAGAGACAAGGCAATGTGATCCAGAAGTTGCTTGACCCAGTTGACCAGCAATAACTCAGCCCCGAGGAAACAGGTGCAGTGTCCCTGCTGTTCCTCTCTGGCAGCCTGAAGCAATCAGGTACCTGCCCAATTAAGAGCAACTGCCTTACAGAACCAAGGAACAGAAGAGTAGATGTTCAAACTCACTCTTTGTCACCATTGTTTTGGCAGCTCTCACTTTGGCCATTGGGGATAGTTCTGAAAACATTAGCTAAAATGTAGTTGCCAACGTTTTTTTCTAAACAATCTTTTGAGCCTTTCAAAACTTCATGACAAACATGTCAACCTACATGAAGTAGGTTAACAAGGCTAAGCTTTCATTATTAGTGTGCTTCCTTTATTCATCTCAAAGAAGAGGGTGTTGATCTCCAGCTGCTTGCTGTTCAAAGGGCATGCTTTCTTGGAGGATGCTAACATCCTCCATCCTGAGCCCGCACGCGGGGAGGGCGGGATATAAATACGAAAAATAAATAAATATAAAATAAATAAACATCCTGGATCCCTTCCAGTCCAGTTTTCATTCTGCACATGAGATGGAGACAGTGTTGGTCACCTTGGTGGATGACCTCCGGAGACATCTAGATCAAGGTGGTTTGGCATTGCTGATTCTGCTTGAGCTTCTTCTTGGCATTGCTGATTCTTCTTGGTCAACCACAGCTCATTTCGTAGCAGGAGCTCCTCTGCCTATTAGGCCACACACCCCTGATGTAGCCAGTCCTCCAAGAGCTTATAGTAGCTCCTGTAAGAAGAGCTCTGTAAGCTCTTGGAGGATTTACTGCATTAGGGGTGTGTGGCCTAATATGTACAGGAACTCCTGCTACGAAATGAGCCCGGTCGACCATGACTCGTTGACCTACCACCTTGCTGATGTGGGGATACAGAGATTAGCCTTACAGTGGCTGGCCTCCTTTCTCCGAGACTGAGGACAGAGGGTAGCACTTGAGGGGGGAGTTGTCTCAGTGGCACTCACTTGGATGTGGTGTGCCACAGGGAGTGGTTCTCTCCCCAGTGTTATTCAACATCTATATGCACCCCCTTGCCCAGATTATTTGGAGGTATGTGCTGGGTTGTCACCAATATGCTGATGACGCCCAGCTCTATCTACTGATGGATGGCCACCCAGACTCTGCGCCTGAATATCTGGACAGCGTGCTACAAGCTGTGGCTAGTTGGTTACAACAGAGCAGACTGAAACTGAACCTATCAAAGACAGAGCTCCTGCACGAGGGTCATGGGGGACTGGGATTGGGTATTGGGCTGCCAGCCTTTGACAGGGTTTCGTTGGTGCCAATGCTGAAGGAGCCTAGGGGTGTTCCTGGATGCTTCACTGACTATGGAGGCTCAGGTAGCTCTGCCATGGGGTTCAGAGTTATAATTGAGTATTTTATATTTATCAATTGTATACTGTATTTTATGCCCTAAGTTTTCTTCTTTTTGTCTAGATATACTTAGAGTATGAAGGAACGTTATTTGTGGAATGGGATATTCCTTTGTTATGCACTATCGCTGATAAAAGGTAAAGACTGCAAAATAGGTAAATGCATATGTGTAACTGTTTCTTTTCTGAGACACCTATATGTAACTACTGTAAAGGCACCATTCTCTAATGTTCTGAGAGGACATATGCTTTCTCTTTGCCTACCTTAGAGTTTTTTATTTATTTTCACTGCCACCAAAGTTTCTTGCCTTAGAATTCTTAGTTGGATCTAAAGAACGGGAAGGCTTAGTTATATTTGGTAGAATGACAGATCAGTCAGCACATGGGGGTGGCTCTGAGGTAAAAGGAGGATCCTTTAATTGAAATAAAACTGTTGTTTTCTCTTAAACATAAAGAGTTTATTTAGAAGTATAACAGCGCAGTGGTTTCAATAAAGTTCATAAGTTTAATGGTTTTAGATAGGTACAGCTCTTTTTTCTCTAAAGTTTTGTAACTAGACCTAGACACAAATGTTTATTTTCTCACTCACCAGTTAGGCTGATAACTTCTACAAAGCTTAATTTCCTAACTTGCCACTTAGGCTAATATCTTTCACATAGGACACACATTTCTCTCAAACTCTATACTCTTCACCCACTAAACTCCTTTCCTGCTGACACACAGAACAAACTCTCCCTCAATTTCATGTTCATTGCATCAATAACACTGTCTAACCATCTCATCCTTTACTGTCTCCTTTTTCTGTTACCTTCAATCTTTCCCAGCATCTGGGTCTCCTTCAGGTAGTGCTCCCTTCTCATTTGGCAGCCAAAGTATTTGAGCTTCAGTATCTGGCCTTCCAGGAAACAGTCATGTTTAATTTCCTTTAGGACTGACTGATTTGATCTCCTTACAGTCCAAGGGACTCTCAAGAGTCTTCTCCAGCACCATAATTAAAAAGCATCTATTCTTCGGCGCTCGGCCTTCCTTATGGTCCAACTCTCACAGCCATACATTACTACTGGGAATACCATCACTTTGACTATATGGACTTTTGTGGGCAGGGTGGTGTCTCTACTTTTTATTATGCTGTCTAGGTTTCCTCCCAAGGAGCAGTTGTCTTTTAATTTCATGGCTGCTGTCACCATCTGCAGTGATCTTGGATCCCAGGAACATGAAGTCTGTCACTGCTTCCATGACTTCCCCTTCTATTTGCCAAGGAATGATGGGGCTTGTGATTCATCCAGGCCGGCATTTCACATGACGTAGTCTGCATATAAATTAAATAAGCAGGGTGACAATATACATCCTTGTCGTACTCCTTTTCCTATTCTAAACCAATCAGTTGTTCCATATCTGGTTCTAACTGTCACTTCTTGACCCTTATACAGGTTTCTCAGGATACATGTGAGGTGGTCTGGTACTCCCATCTCTTTAAGGACTTGCCATAGTTGGTTATGATCCACACAATCAAAGGCTTTAGCGTAGTCAATGAAGCAGAAGTAGATGTTTTTCTGGTACTCCCTTGCTTTCTCCATAATCCAGCAAATGTTGGCAATTTGATCTCTAGTTCCCCTACCTCTTTGAAACTCAGCTGGTACTTCTGGCAGTTCTCTCTCCACGTACTGCTGAAGCCTAGCTTGTAGGATTTTGACCTTGCTAGCATGTGAAATGAGTGCAATTGTGCGATAGTTTGAACATTCCTTGGCATTGCCCTTTTTTGGGATTGGAATGTAAACTAACCTTTTCCAATCCTGTGACCACTGTTGTGTTGTCCAAATTTTCTGGCATATTGAGTACAGCACTTTAACAGCATCATCTTTTAAGACTTTGAATAGCTCAGCTGGGATACCATCACCTCTGCTAGCTTTGTTGTTAGTAATGCTTTCTAAAGTCCATTTGACTTCGCACTCCAGGATGTCTGGCTTGAGCTCAGTGATTACACCATCATAGTTTAGGTCCTTCTTGTATAGTTCTTCTGTGTATTCTTGCCATCTCTTCCTAATTTCTTCTGCTTCTGTTTGATCTCTACCGTTTTTGTCCTTTATCATGGCCAGCTTTGCATGGAATGTTCCCTTGATTTCTTCAGTTTTCTTGAAAAGATCTCTAGTCCTTCCCATTCTGTTGTTTTCCTCTATTACTTTGCATTGTTCATTCAGGAAATACTCATCTCTCCTTTCTGTTCTCTGGAACTCTGCATTCAGTTGGGTAAATCTTTCCTTTTCACCTTTGCCTTTCGCTTTCCTTCTTTCCTCTGCTATTTGTAAAGCCTCATCAGACAGCCACTTTGCTTTCTTACACTTCTTTTTTTTTAGTATGGTGCTGATTGCTGCCTCCTGTACAATGTCATGAACCTCTGTCCATAGTTCTTCAGGCATTCTGACGATCAAGAATCTTCTGATTCACCGTGGTGAGGAATATTTGCTTATATGTTTGGATTGCTTCTGTACTTCGGAATGGCCCAGAAGGCGTTATTTAAAAAGTGCACTTGTGGTAGTGCAAAAATGGCACAGACAGACGAGCATTTACTGTGTCTGTTTTGTCTCGGGGGGAACACCTGAAAATACCAGTAAGGTACCCTACAAATCATGTTCTGCTATAGAAAGCAACAGGGCTCATTTCGTAGCAGGAGCTCCTCTGCCTATTAGGCCACACACCCCTGATGTAGCCAGTCCTCAAAGTGCTTACAGTAGCCCCTGTAAGAAGAGCTCTGTAAGCTCTTGGAGGATTGGCTACATTAGGGGTGTGTGGCCTAATAGGCAAAGGAGCTCCTGCTACGAAATGAGCCCTGGAAAGCATAGATCTTTGCTGTAAATAATTAGCTTTTGATCCCTGGGAACTGAAGGGATAGAAGGTTCAGAGGGAATATGGCTGAGACCAATAAACCTTCAGCTAACCATTTCTCTTATCAGCCACACCTTTTGCTTACATTTAAAACTCTGAAGTGGAGAAGGAGGAAATAGATGTGAGGCTGATTTGGAGCAGATCTGCTTCTCTTCCACTCCTAGTAGTTCTGCTCAAGTTAGTTTGGCTTTTAAAAAATACCATCTGTAAAACATTTAATAAATATTTTCTTTAAAGCTAACCAATTTAGTAATTTTTATATTATTTTTCCATATTTGAATCCACACATCAGTCTCAATATTATAACCAAAGTTTTGCTTCCACTTAATCATTGAATCTTTCACCACTTCATCTAATTTCAACTGTAAAATAAATCCATACATTTTCTTGATCGACTTTTCATTTGTTTCTAACAATAGTTTATCAAAATCAATTTGCTGTTTTAACAGCTGTTTAGATACTGGAAGCCACCTTGAGCTATGGAGAAAGGTGGGATATAAATATGAACTTAAAAGCCAACTTCACATATACAGGGGTCCTTTCGTAAAAAAAGAGGTGCAGGAGCTCATTAGCATAACTTATTTGCATATGCCACACCCCCTGACATCACCGGAAGTGTCAAAAGGCCACACATCCCTGACGTCATGGGCAGTGTGTCAGAAGGCGAGAAGGGAGGGAGTGAGGGAGAGGGAAGGAAGAAAGGAAAGGAACAGGAAGGAAGGTAGGTGGGTAGGTGGGGGAGAGAGAGAGAGAAGAAAAAAAGAAAGAAAGAGAAAGAGAAAAGGAGGGAGGGGGGGAAAGAAGGAGGGAGGAAGAAAGGGGGGAAGGAAGGAAGAAAGAAAGGAACAGTAAGGTAGGTAGGTAGTTGGGGGGAGAGAGAGAGAAGAAAGGAAGGAATGGGGGAGAAAGGGAGGAAGGGGGGAAGGAAGGAACAGGAAGGTAGGTAAGTAGGTGGGGGGAGAGAGAGAGAAGGAAGAAAGGAAGGAAGGAAGAGGGAAGGGAGAGGGAAGGGAGAAGGGAAGGAAGGGGGAAAGGAAGGAACATGAAGGTAGGTAGGTAGATGAGGGGAGAGAAGGAAGGAAGGGGGGCGCTTCTCCCCCCACTGGAGCTGGGGTTTCCCTCCCCCCCCCCCGCTTGGGCCTAAGTGGCATTAAGCCACTCAGGCCCGGCTTCTCCCTCCCTTGCGCCCGGGGAACAGGTGAGTGGGGGGGAGGGAGGGGGGTTGCTCCCGGGGCCTGCGGCCAGCCGCGGCCCCGGGAAAGCTCAGAGGGGAAGGGAGCGGGTTGCTCCCGGGGCCTGCGGCCAGCTGCGGCCCCGGGAAAGCTCAGAGGGAAAGGGAGCGGGTTGCTCCCGGGCCGGCGGCGTTTGCCACAGCCCGGGAAGGGTGAACGGGGGGGGGGAGGATGGGCTTTTTCCCGGGCCGCCGCGGTCTGCCGCGGCCCGGGAAGGGTGAACGGGGGAAGGGGCTTTGTTATGTGCCCGCCCCAAGGGCCCTTCTCTCCCAGAGCAGCGCTCCGGCGCGCCCCAGCCCCAACGGAGCCCTGCACATATGATTATATGCAAGGATAAATTAGTCATTGAAGTTAGATGCTCCAGATGCTATATATTACTTCAGAAAATTATCATACATGATTAAAGGAATGCCTATTAAATGTTGGAAATGTCATGATAAAGAGGGTAGTTTTTATCATATGTGGTGACTTGTGTAATAGTAAAAGATTATTGGAAAAAGATTCATGAGTGGTTGCAGAAAATGTTGAAGTTTAATGTCCCATATGAACATGAATTGTTTCTGTTAAATATATTACCAACATATTTAGACAAGAAACAAAAACATATAATTATACATGTTGTGACAGCAGCGAGAATCTTGTATGCAAAATTTTGGAAAGTGAACCAGGTGCCAACAGATGATTAATTGATTGAAAAGATTTTAGAAGTTGCCGAAATGGACATTTTAGCAGAAAGGTTAAAGAATCATGACGACAAAGACCTGGAAATAGCATGGAATCCTTTTTATATGTGGATCCAAACAAGATATTAGAGAGACAGATTTTGACTTTATAAATTAGAGGATTAACCAGAAAACACCTGCAGAGAAAAGACTTTACTTACTTGTAGAATTTGAATTATGTAACTGAATGTGTAAAATGGTTCTCTGTATTCTACTGTTCCCTGGATGTCATACCCTCTACCCTATTCCACCACTAACTTACCCTCTTTTATGAAACTTCAATAAAACTTTAAAAACCAAAACAGCTGGTATATGTAAGGTAATATTTAGCTAATTTATTAAAATGATGAAAAATAATTATATTTAAAATTATGTAAATAAGTTTTTGAGAGCAGATTGATGAAGATTAGGAAGGTTAAGATTAATCTGTTTGAAATGCATTTAGCTATAATTAATGCTGTTAATGTAGACTTTTTAAATTACTGTAGATCACCACGTACAACCCTACGTTGCCCAGTGCCTGGAACTCACAAAATTAAACCAGTGGTTACAAGACTGGTAAGTTGTAAAAAATTGCTTTCAACCATTAATCTACCATGATCACAAAAGTATGATTATGCTTAGGGTTGCTAACTCTGGGTTGGGAAATACCTGGAGATTTGGGGGGTGTAGCCTGGGGAAGGTGGGGTTTGGGGAGGGGAGGGGCCCCAGTGGGATGTAATGCCATAGAGTCCTCCCTCCAAAGCAGCCATTTTCTCCAGATGAACTGATCTCTGGAGATAGGCTGTGATTCTGGGAGATCTCCAGGCACCACCTGGAGGCTGGTAGCCCTATACCCATCAGATATGACTGGGCTTTACTATCTAAACAATGGATTAGAACCAGCAGAATTGTTCACAGAAGGTCGTGGTGCAGTTGTTCTTTCCACTCCCTCCTCTTCCTGAAGCAGACTGCCTCTGCAGCCCGCCTCTGGTGCAGTTCGCTTACAAGGCCTTCAGAGAGGATATTTGGGTCAAATACTGTGCTGCTTGGGGAAGGAGAAGGCTGAGAAAGATCTGCCAACTTCTGTTGTAAACTCTTCCATGGGATCCAACCCATTAGGATCAGAGAAATGTCACTTTTGTGTCAAACACTGAATTTTTTAATTTAAATTTCAAATACTGAATTTGCATGACTATTAAATTTTGTGTTACATCGTTTAGTGTTCCATGTTGTTAATGTTTCATAGTTATGATTACCTCTTTGTGGTCTCTGAATCGCTCTGATAGGATTTTGTGCCTTGATATAACCTTGATTTGGAAACATCCAGTGCTGGTTTTTAGGTGCAAAAATCCTCTCTCCTGGACGCAGTTCTGAGTGCACGTGCCCAAGGAAGAGGAGTTGGGCATTTCCACTCAGTTCTCTTTCACTTGCTGTATCAGTTAGGGAACTTGTCTAATGAGTTTTCTTCTTTAGTGTCTAGCCTTCTTTTTTAAAAGTCTATCATCATTATCGCTTCTCACTTTTTCATATTTTCTTCAGTTTTCACCACATTTCTGCCCGCTCTGTAGTCTTCTCTGGTGCCTTGGTGCCTCTGCCACAGAGGACTACTTTCAAGATACGTCATCAGTCCACAGGAAGGCTGTTGGACATGTTCAATGTCTGTTGTGCCTGGGAAACACTGAAACCTGTGTCCACTGCCTCACATTTACTAAGCACTTACTAAGCAAGAAAGGTTCAACTAATCCACCAGGTTCTGATCCACTGCTGCTATTTACATGTCCTACTATATGTGTTATTCCAATCTTAGCTATATTTATTGTTCAGTTACTTATGCATCTTGACTGTAATCAGCTGTTCCTGGCAACTAAACACCCCCTCCACCTGCATGTAATATTTGAGGAAATCTGTTTCAGTGCATGTGAAGTAGTGTGCACACACTGAGTCTTTGTTTGCCTGTGTACGCAGGGTTGAGCTTGGTTTGTCTTAGGGGTACTGCTGGACTCCAGCTTCATTCTCACATCTTTTTGTTAACTCTTGCATTTATGTGCTAATTTGCTGCTATCCGTTGATCTTATGGCCACCTGATCCAATTTCAGCTCTGCATATGCATCTTGGCTCTGAGTGGCCCCTCCTAATGGCTGTCCCCACCCTTTCCCCCCCTATAAGTAACCCTTGAAGAAATTTTATTCCACTTGTTTGAAGAAGTGTGCTTTGCATACAAAAGCTTACACTTTGAATAAAACCTTGTTAATCTTAAAGGTGCCACTGGACTCAAAGAACTTTGTCAAAGAACTGTACTGCATCTGGACTGACTACAAAGTAAATTAACTACAAAAGTACACCATCTAAGATTACCCTATATTGTCATAGTTGGTAGAAAAAAAGTTAAAGTATTAATTTTTTTATTTGTAAGGGAAACATTATGTATACTCCATTCTAGACATTTGAAGATAAGGAACGTTACTTATCTATACTTGCTGATGTGAATTGTTTCCTGTGGTATGTGTATATTTACCAGGAAGCGGAAGACAGGTAAAAAAATGTAATATGATTTCCCCCCTTCTTCTATGTCTTGAAAGGTGTGCTTTTTTTTTTGTCTCCTAACAGATTGGGGGGGGGGGGTGTTGAGGGTGAGTCCTGAAATTCTGTGTTGCTTTCTCTGAAGCAGTCATTAACAATAAATCATTTCAGAGATGCAGGCTTAGTACTTTTTGCTCCAGTCCTAAACATATTTATAAAAGCTATACAGTAGTGTCTATAAATAAAAAATATGATATTTGGGAATCATTAAAAATAGCTGTAAGAAATGTTACTGGGGTGTTTCCAACAATCCTCCAAGGAGCCTTTCACCAGCTTCTCTTCCTAATCTCGTCAACGCTGTCATGACACAACATAGGGGGAGAGGTAGTCCTGCAGATATGAGGGACCAAGGCCATGAAGGGTTTGTGTATGACAGACAGCCAATACCTTGAATTGAGCCCAGTAACTGATAGGGTGTAGAATAGTATAATACGGCCTGATCTCATCAGATTTTGGAAGCTAAGCAGGATCAGTACTTGGATAGGAGACCGCCAAAGAAGACTTTGCTGAGGAAGGCAATGGCAAACCACCTCTGCTTAATCACGTGCCTTTAAAACCCTATGGGGTCACCATAAATTAACTGCGACTTGATTTATGATCACACACACCGATGCACAGCTGATTAAGTGATTGAAGAACGGGAGTAATATGCATTCTTGTCAAGAAATTGGCCTTTCTAGCAGTTTCTTGGCCTTTCACATTTTGGTTCAAGTTTTGGGCCTAGTTAAGTTACTTAAGGCTCTTTTCTGGGAAATTAAAGTCACAATGACTTGCAGTTTCCAGAGAGATAAGGGATGAGATGGAGCAAGGCACAGGTGCAAGTGAAAACATGGGCCTAGGAGCTTCAAGGCCAGAGACCCAGAGGAAGTTTAACACTCACATTCCATCTCATTAGCACAAGAAACCCTGGATATGGGTAGGTTGCTTGATTGAAGGCCAGCTGCAGAAGTATGTGGTCATGTATCTTAGCAACACACCTAATCAGCCAATAGGGTTGCTTTCCTCCAGATGGCAGCTGGGGATCTCCTGGGATTACAACTGATCTCTAGGTGACAGAGATCAGTTCACCTGGAGAAAATGGCTGCTTTGGAAGGTGGACTCTATTGCTTTATATTCCATTTAAGTCCCTCCCCTCCCCAAACCCTGCCTTCCTCAGGCTCCACCCTCTAAATCTCCAGGTATTTCCCAACCCAGAGCTGGCAACCCTATCGGCCAAATAGAAACAGGCCAGCTGCAGGCAGTCTGGCATAAAGCAAGACTATTCATTCAAGCTTGATCCCTTTGGGTTCTCTTTCCTTCTGGCCATCCTTTCAACTATGGGTTGAGCCTTATGCAGCCAGAATACCTGCTTCTTGGATTTTGGACTTGGAGTTCTATCTGGGCCTTGTATGTTCAATCTGACCAGGTAACATTTGGGTCAGAGGGCAAAAGGCAGTCCACCAAGGAATACCAGAGTTGTGACATGGAGACAGGCAATAGCAAACCACCTCTGACCAGGGACGTCGAGTTTTAAATTCCCCGGGGGGGCGGGGGTTCATGCGCGTGCACAAAGACCATGTCCCCGCTGCCGCTGCCTCCCCCCCGGCCTGGCCACTCCTGCTTCCGTCCCTCCCTCCATCCGTCCAGGGGCCAGCTGGGCATTTGCTTAGCTGGCCCCTGGATAGACTGAGGGAGGGAGGGATGGAGGCAGCCAGGCCAGTGGGGGGGGGGGAGAGGCGGCGGCCCTAGGAAGGGCCCAGGGACTCGCTGCGGTGGGTGCTCCGTTTTCCCAGGGGGGCTCAGTCCCCCCCGGGAAATTTCGGGGATGGCTCGAGCCCTTGAGCCCACCCATAGTTGACGCCCATGCCTCTGACCATCTCTTGCCTTGAAAACCCCACAGGGTCACCATAAGTCAGCTATGATTTGTCAGCAAAAGGGGGGAAGGGACTAGAGACGTGGTCCCTTGGACTTTCAGCTGAGGGTTAGTTTAGAGGAGCTGGTGGTGGTTTGTTACCCTGGGCAGTGAGAATTCACCCCCCAATATTGTACATTTTGCTCCTGCCCTTCATTTTGCTCGAGTGCAAACTAGTTCCTTCATATGCACTTTGTGTTTATTCCAAAGGTAAATTCTGTTTTTTCACAGATATTTGAAATTACAGCTTGACTTTAATAAATTCAAAGGAGAAATAGAATATAAGAATTTAAAGAATATTTAAGATATACACCAAGGCTGTGGTCACACACACTAAATAATCCACTTTCAATGCACTTTCTAACTGGATGTTGCCAGTTCACACAGTAAAAATCCAGTTTGAAAGTGGATTGAAAGTAGATTATTTAGTGTGTGTGACCGCAGCCCAAGAGAACAAAAATATTTCATAAATATGTCTTTTTGTGTCCTTCAAGAACAGATGAGGAAGGTAGATGAGGAAATGTATTTTGTTAGTGCACAAGGTTTTTAAGCTTCCTATACTTGAAGGCATAATTCAATATTCTCTGGTCTCTTTTTCATGCATGTTTCCTGGAGGACAACTGCAAGACTGCTTCCTAGGGTTACCATTCCCCTGGTGGGGCCAGGGGATCCCCTGATTTTGGAGGGCCCAATCTGTTGCAGTCCAGCTACCTGGCAGGGGAAGCCCCACCCCCGAGAAGCCCCACCTGGCGCTGCCAGTGCTGGCACAATGATGTCACCCAGGAGTGACGTCATCACATTTCCAACGTTGGGGGGCAACACTCTAGGTTTTGAGCAAAACTCTATGGTTTTGAGGCCCCCAAAACATAAGAGTTTTGCCCAAAACCTAGAGCAATACCCCCAACGTCAGAAATGCAATCATGTCACTTCTGGGTGATGTCATCGTGGTGTGCATGCTTTGCGTGCGTGCCAGAAGAACTACAGAGAGGATCAGGAATCACTGTGCCAGCAGCCAGGTAGGACCTGGCAACCTACTGCTTCCTGATCATTTGCTTCTGCTTTTGTTTACCATTATGTGTGCATTTGAAGTCCTCTTCAAGCATTCTGTGCTGGACCAAATACTCTAAGGTTTTTAATAGCCTGGTCTTGCCCATCCCAGGATTTCTTTGTCTCCTGAGTAGGGTTGCCAAGTTTGGGATGGAAAATACCTGGAGACTTTGGGAGTGGATCCAGGAGAGGGCGGGGTTTGGGGAGGGGAGAGACCTCAGCATGGTACAATACCATAGAGGCCACCCTTCAAAGCAGCCATTTTCTCCAGAGGAGCTGATCTCTGTCAGCTGGAGATCAGTTGTAAAAGCGGGAGATCTCCAGGCCCTTCCTGGAGGCTGGCAACCCTACTCCTGAGGGAAAGGAATGTTGCCACTTACTGTGAGTGCTAGTTCATCCGTAATACATATAATTAAGTTTAATCCACTAAATTCATCCATATATGAACATAGTAAAAGGTGACACCCATCAAAGCAAGGAAATGGTTTTTTTTTTAATTACCCTTAGAAAAAAAATTAGGCAAATAACTCACATACAGAGTTAAAAATCAGCAGTCCAATGAGAGCTAAGAAGACAATGGTACACAAGTTAACCAAATAGATTGTAGAAAACTGTTTAATCCAATGACAGATAACAGATTCATTTCAGATGTTGTCTTTCTGAAAGTTGTGTCACGACATGTAGGAATCATGGAATCATAAGAGTTGGAAGTGGTCATGCAGGAAGGCAAGCCTGCTACAACACCTTTTTTATCCATTCCTTAATCTCACTCTCTGCTTTACTCCAACATGATTTCACTCCCCCCTCTCCTGCTAACTGCTAATTCTGTTCTAGCAGATTGAATAGAGAATTCACCCTTGGATGAATGGATGGGGCTGATTGTGTGGGTAGTATATAAGTAACTAATCCATGTTAAGTATCTTGAGTATGTATTGCACAGAGCTGGGCTATGCACATGTCTTTAACCCCTTATTAAATGATTTAACATTTGAGAATTTGAGGAGAGTGCTAAATTATGTCTGCAGAGAATAAACTATGTTTTGTGCTTTTGTTTTAACAGCACATACACTGAACACAATTATATACATTGAAAAAAGCCATTCTGTTTGTGTCCTTAAATTCAAATTGAATTATGTTTAAAATAGTAAAAATTATTTTATTTTGTAGCTTTGATCCATTGGGCGTCTTTGATAATCAGGTAACACACTGCTTATAAAATGCATGTTTTTTAACAAACCAAGTCAATAAGTCTAAACAAATTCTGTTGCATATAAATCCAATGACAAACAATGATAGGAATGTTGAACAGTATAGTTCTAGTTAGGTACAACCAATCCTATTCCCTCAATGACCCCTCCTTTCTGCCTATGTTTTAATTGCTGGTTCTGTTTTTATATATGTATTTTAACCTTAGTTTTAATTAGCCTTATGATGTGTTTTGTAATGGTCTGCTTTTAATTGGTAGCCCTGATTGGGCAGAAAGGCAGGACATACATTTTGTAAATACATGTTGTTGAACTTCTACCTTCACGAGGGAAAAAAGTGATTGTGGTAATGATGGATGTACTGACTAAGATGAGGACTGGTAGGTAAAAACTCCAGAACATGACAGAAGACAGGAGAGCCTAGCGTGATGTGGTCCATGGAGTCAAACTCAACTGTGCGACTGAACAACAACAACAAGGTAAAAACACTCAAGTGGAAGGGGAAACATGCCTCATATTCTGAAAAATTATGTGGCTGGCCTATACATGCACAGTTCATATTGTGCACCTACATATAGCCTTCCATAAGCCCAACTGTTACAATTAAATGCAATTCTCTTTTGTAGTGGCAGGGTTAGTACACAAGAATAACTCTTTTGTTTTTAAAACTCCCCCCCCCTTGTAAACAGTGTTCTATGAATGCTTCTGCACTGGATTTGCAAAACTTTACAAGTAAATATTCCTGAAACTTAAGGATAATACAAGAAAGCCGAGTACTTCACTGCATTTTATTCTGTTGCATGACTCTGGATTGCGACAGCATGGTGGCTGTACTAGGAGAACATACAGCTCTCAAAGATATTTGGGGAGAAAGGAAACTAAAAAAAATGACTTGGGCGCTGAAGAGAGGTATGCTGTTCTTCACCACTGACTGGGGTAGACATACAGGGAAAACTATAGATAATAATCCTGTTCATCACAGGGAGCTGAATAAAGAAAACTGAGTAGCATATCACTGGGTAAGAATTCAGTAATGAAAATGTAATTTTTGAAAAACTCAGTGTTTCATTTCAACTGAACAGAATCCCTTTTTCATTTATCAGGATATAATTACATGGATAGTTGATCCAGAAAATGCAGACCGTTCTGAACTGAACTATACTGCAACTTCACCATCAGCAGTATGTGATTTTTTTTCTCTCTTATAAAATGTTTATACTGCAGATAATATTCATACTGTGCTGGCAAATCTCTGACAGGGTGGATATTCTGTTGTGACTATTTTGGCTGAGGACAGACTGGCAATCTGAAGCGGAGGCAAAGCGGAGGGAACTGGAGCGGGGGAAAAAACCCACGGAGCTGGCCGTTCACACTGGCCAGAGCAATGCGGATCAGCGGCGATACGGAGCGTTCAGACTGCCACGGAGCGTTCAGACTGCCGCATAGCCAGCGCGCACGGCTCGCGCGCGCCGCTGCACTTTTTTTTGTTTTCCTTTGATGTTTTTCGCATGTGCGCACATGCGCACATGCGCATATGAGCATAACTCTTTGCCGGTGCGTTCACACTTCCTCCGGATGCCTCCCGCTTCTTCCAGTTCACACTGTTTGGAAGCGGGAGGCATGCGGAGGAAGGCCCCTGAACACCGGGAAAAACCGGTGTCCGGGTAAAGCGGAAGGAAAGCGACTGGGAGACGGGTAAGTACGCAACGGAGCCGACGGACAGATGCGCATGTCTGAACGTGCTCCTTTCCTCTGTTTGCGAAGCGTGCCTGCCCCGCTTTAGATTGCCAGTCTGTCCTCAGCCTTTGTTACTGTTCCTTATGTTTTGGTTTGCCCTTTATCACTCAGTGCCCTTGTATAGTTCAGTGCCTACATATTTCTTTGTTATGCTTGGGATTCCTGTTTATTACTGAGATTGAACCAATTTTTAAAAATGCAGCTATCACAATTCTTCTGGGAATTATGCAAAAATAGTTAAAAACAGGATCTTGCAATATGTTGGGAAGACAGTAAAACACGTGGGATTGTGTAACCCCCTGCATATGCAGAAAGTACTTACTGAAAATTTTCTGTTTGCAGTTTGGCAAATCATATAAAACAATTTTTAACAATAGGTTTTTGCATGGAAGGAATAGTAGTAACTATAGCCAGGATGACACATTGATCCAAACAAGCGTGGACAAAATGGTGTGAAGATTATGCAAACCAAACAAACACAGGAGGAATCAGGACATGTGATGAGCGAAAGTCTGCACCATTTATGCATAGTACATATAACTGTAACTTCCATGTTTAAACTAGCTGTGTAAGCATGTCCTGAATGGAAAAGATCTTGTCAAATAAAGCTGGTTTTGGTATTTGCGATATAATACTTCTATTTGTTCTATATTGTAGCTCATGAGTGACTATGTGAACACCTCTGTTACTTCAAATACTATTATAGTGGTGTTTAACAAACTATAGCCATATGGACCTCTTAACATGTTATAAAGTACACAGGCTCAGTCTGTTTCAGGTAGGTAGCCAAGTTGGTCTATAGTAGAACAGCAAGATTCAAGTCCAGGAGCACCCTAAAGACCAACAAAATTTCCAGGGCATAAGCTTTCAGGAGTCAAGCTCCTTTTGTCAGATACTGTGCATGGTGCACAGGTGGGATTTGGGGACCCCACCCTGTGTCAGGCATGACAATCACTCATGAGTGGTGGATTCTCCTTAATTCTGCACATGCAGTGCCCAGTTAGGATTAGGACCATGGTGCACATGGAGAAGATGTTTCAGCCTTCCTCCCTGTGTCACTTTGCCAACATGAAACAGTCCTGGAAGGGAACCTGTTGGGAAAATAACACCCCCTGTCACTGTTTCAGGTTGAGGAAAAGGCCTGGGGTGGTGGTGGTCTAGAGTTCCTTCTCCACATTAGATATGGTCCTAATTCTAATTGGGCACTTTATGTGTGGGGCATGAGGAGAACCCTGCATCACATTTCCAAAGACAGTCCCTGCACTTCCAGCATACTTAACCTATAGCCAACTAATATCTCCAAACCCTTCCCTATTCAAACAGTAGAATTGTCTCCAAACTGTTTCTTTGCTGTCTATGATTAGAAGGAAGACAAGATGCAGAGGTACAATGCAAAACATAATCACTTGATTAGAGCTGGGGAGAAATGCTTAGTGGTGGGAAATGCAGAAAATTAGCTTCTGTAGTGAGATAAGAATCCTGTGTCCCTGTTCAGCCCTGGGGGATCCATTGTTAATATCCAGTCTTTTGTATTTGGTAAGAAAGATAATATCAGTTTGTACCTCTTTTTGTATCCCATTTTGGATACGTACCTTAATATGGTGACAGGGTTTGAATGTATCAGTGAAGCGGAGAGCAATGCCATCAGGAGTTCAGTTTCTGTCAAAAGGCTGAACTCCCAGCAGAGTCACTCAAGGCAAAATGGTCAAGGCTGATGTATCCACCCCCTTCAAGAATTGATAGTCACATCAGCAGAAGAGAATTGACCATTACAATGGTGATAGGATACAGGAATCCTTTAAAAGGTGACACTAGCGGAAGATCTTTCAATAGTGGTGACATTCAGCTGGTACTGTGCAGTACTGGTTAGCATTGCACAGAAGAAGGCAATGGTAAAGCACTTCTGACCATCTCATACCTTAAAAACTGTATGATGACAATCCAAACTGAAAAAAATGTAGTTCTGGAAGACAAGATTCCCAGGTCAGAAGGCACTTGATCAGCTACTGGGGAAGAGCTGAGGACAGTATGAATAGTACTATTCTTAATGATGCAGCCAGATTAAAGTCAAAAGGACATTCAGTTGCTTTTGTGAGTAGATGCAAAAGGAAAGTCCAAGGCTCTGTGTGTGTGTGTGTTAAGTGCCATCAAGTCTATTCTGACTTATGGTGACCCTATGAATTAATGATCTCCAAAACATCCTATCATTAACAGCCTTGCTTGGGTCTTACAAACCGAGGGCTGTGGCTTCCTTTATTGAGTCAATCCATCTCATGTTGGGTCTTCCTTTTTTCCTACTACATTCAACTTTTCCTAGCATTATTGTCTTTTCCAGTGAGTCTTATCTTCTCATAATTTGACCAAAGTATGATCATCTCAGTTTGGACATTTTTATTTTTATTTATTTACTTCATTTATAGTCCACCTTTCTCACTTGGACTCAAGTCATATTACACTGAATCAATACAGTCAACATGATGGGGTATTCAGTAAACAATACAATAAGATTAGGGTTGTAGAACCAATCAGAAATCTGCAGATCAACATCTGCTGGTGGTCCCCAGCTCAAAGGTCATTCACTTATCATTGACCAGAGCCTTTTCAGCTCTGTCTCCGGCCTGGTGGAACACTCTCCCAAGTGAGATCAGGGCCCTACAGCCTCCACTGCTCTGCCTGGCATCATTTATTATGTGCTGCTAGTTGCGGTCTGCCTACATACCCAGAATCTAGCTTATTGAGCATTAATATAGGTAGTTTTCTTCTGGCATCACTATTAATTATGCTGACTGCCATCTGGTTGATTATAGGTTCTGTATTTGTAATTAGGTTTTACCTGTTTGAATCACTGGGAATTACTGTTGTTAATTATTGTTGTGATATAAATATAAATAAATAAATAACTGTTCATCGATGTCTTCTGTGCAGACACACATTTCTCTCCCTCCTGTCCTGCCATGAGTTCTCATCGGGCCTATTGTTCCATAAAGGGGGGGGGCTCACAGTGGCTTAGTGGGAACTGAGGGAAGGGGGTGCCTGCCCACAGAGCTCTGAAAGAGAAGAAGAGATTGGATTTATACCCCACTCTTCACTGCCTGAAGCAGTCTCATAGCAGCTTACGATCCCTTTCCCCTCCCTTCCCCAAAACAGACACCCTATGAGGTAGTTGGGGCTGAGAGAGCTTTCAAGAACTGCCCTTGAGAGAACAGCTCTGAAAAAACTTATGACTGACCCAAGGTCACACCAGCAGCTGCATGTGGAGGAGTGGGGAATCAAATCTGGTTCTCACAGATTATAGAGTCCACGCTTTTAACCACTACACTAAACTGCCCCCTCTTTGGAGTTTTTTTAGCTAGAAAGAAAACGTCCGTGGCTGGCCTGCGCAGGCACAATTCTGATGTGTGTCTGCTCAAAAGACGTCAATGAACAAAAGTTACAAATAAATGCAACTCTATTTTCTAGATCAAATCAAGCCTGAACTCTCCCTGGAAGCTAAAATGACTAAACTGAGGCTATCAGACTTTGGTCACATTATGAGAAGACGAGATTCACTGGAAAAGGCAATAATGCTAGGAAAAGTGGATGATAGTAGGGAAAGAGGAAGACCCGAAATGAGATGGGTTGTCTTAATAAAGGAAATCTTGGCTTTCAGTTTGCAAGACCCGAGCAAGGTTGTTCATGATAGGACATTTTGGAGGTCATTAATTAATAGGGACAACATAAGTCAGAAGCAATTTGATTGTACATAACACACATCATTTAAAATAGATTTTTATTACATGAAGATGCAATACAAAAGGTAGTTCCAATAGGATGAGTTTAAATGAAGTGATACAAATTCTGCCCAATTTTAAATTACTGGCAACCAATATTTAACAAGGTTGTTTGCTAAGTACACAAGAATCTTAGTAATGAAACACATAACCTTGTCATATTTCACCTGTGTTTTTTAAAAAGTGCAACTCCAGGTTAAGAAATTCCTGGAGATTTGGGGGTGGAGCCTGGGGAGGGGAGGGACCATAGAATCCACCCTCCAAAGCAGCTATTTTCTGCAGGGAAACTGATCTCTTTTGTCTGGAGATCAGGTTAATTCCTGGGGATCCCCAAGTCCCACCTGGACTTTGGCAATCCTAGTAAACAAGGAGACTCTCAGTGTTTCTTATGAGTTACCATCAAGATTAGGGTCCAGATGTCTGTAGATCCCCCTTTCATATTAAGAGCCAAGTAAAGTGCAGCTAGGGTTGCCAGCTGCAGGTTGGAAAAATCCTGGAGATGTATGTATGTATGTATGTATTTTGTTCGACTTATATTGGGTGCAGGGCAGGTAACAATAGAACAACATCCGTACAATTTTAAACAGATGATATAAAAAATAGTAGTTAAAACAGGAATATCAATCTAGTTGGCAACAATTCATAAGTCCCATGAAGTCAAAACAAACAGCAGAGAGTGGGCCCGGCAGCTGAAAGTGTGATGTTAACTCTTCCATGTGGGGCAGAGTTGCGTGCTGAGTTTGGGGAGGGAGCTCAGCAGGGATGTGATGCCATAGCGTCTACTTTCTAAAGTTTCAATTTTCTCCTGAGGAACTGCTCTGTGGTCTGCGGATCAGTTGTAATTCTGGAAGAACTCCAGGCCCCTCCTGGAGTCTGGCAATCCTAAGTGCAGCCATTCACCTGGAGATCCTACCCAGGATACTGATGTATGGTTTTTAAAAAGTTTTTTTGATTTTTTTAATCTGAGAAGCAGAACTGAAATCTCCCATGTTTTCTGTTGTGATGTTGCACTATTTATTCAAGCAGACCACTTGCATGAGCAGTTATTTCAGTATGCAGGCTGTTTATACTAACTTTGAGAGACATTCTCATTCTCCTTTGTGTTGCCTCAGAGTTCTAATTATTGTACCTATGTGTTACCATCCCTTTCCCAATATTCCTATTGTTGTGTCCACTGACCGCCACCAGGTGCCAGCAAGAGTAGCCCAGAACTTGGCTCCTAGAACAATAGGGGCCAAGGATCCTAGGGTTCCTCCAGTCCTTCAATAAGATCTAGGCGGGAAATTCAACCCCCCCAATAGGACTGTAGGTAAGGCCAGGGGTGTGTCCTGGGTGTTTGTATAGTTGGCCACTTCAGCCGGTTAAGCATGCTTGTTGTACCAATAAACTAAAGAGCTGATCACTACATTGTCTCACTCATCCATAGCATCTAGAAAGTATCTTTCACTGGTGACAAGGATGGGATCCCAATGAGCGGAGCCGACTCCGACTCCAGCGCCGCATTGAGCACCACCGGGCCCCAGAGCCCCCAGGCACCACCACCTGAGCCACAGGACAGTGCTCCCTGCACTGCTCCAGAGTCATGGCTGCCGCTCCAGGACACATCGAGGCATTCAACCCTGCTCACCCTGAGTTCTGGGAGGCCTGAGTAGAGCAGCTAACCAACTTCTTCTGCTACCAAGAAGTTATGGACGAGGCTAAGAAAAGAGTGTTGCTGCTAAGCACGTGTGGAGTCGCTTCCATCCACTTAGCACAAGGCTTGCTCACCCCCAAGACGCTGGCCAAGGCAACCTACAAGGACATCACAAAGGCCCTCTCAAGTTATTTCACGCCGAAGCTGACCAAGATGGCGAAGCGAATGGATTTGTGGGCGTGCCAACAGGAGTCTGGTGAGTTGGCCACGGTATACATGGCTGAACTCCGCCAGTTAGCCATAGACTGCAAGTTCCAGGAGATTGAGGACATCATCCTCACTCAATTTGTCTGGGGTGTCCAGGACCACAAACTCCACTGCAAGCTAATCGGAACCTCCAATTTAAAGCTAGAGACAGCACTCCATGTGTCTACAGCATTCGAGAGGTTGCACCAAGACAGGGCTCCATTGTCCAAGCACCAGGCTTCAACGGCTTCCGCCTCTGACCTATCTGATGAGGATGAAGTGAGACAGGTCTGCCACCCCGGCCAGCGGGAGCATCGGCAACCAGCACCCCCCCGCGATGACCCACACCCCAACACCCTGCGCTAGCTGTGGAGAGGCACATGAACGGAAATGTTGCCATTTCCGCAACATCATTTGCTGGTCCTGTGGGAAGCAGGGACACATTGCCCGCACCTGTCGATTGTGGGGATCCTGGGCTTTGACACACAAACAACCGCTCCATCACCAGGCAGCTATGCACCATAAGGCGGAAGCGACTTCGGTGGACCTTTACCTCATCGTGGAGGACTCGCCACAACAGGTATTAAGTCTCCCCAGTCAGACCATGGCCCCTAAGATTCAGGTCCGGGTTAAGATAGAGGGCCCCCCTGCACCATGGAGTTAGACTCTGGCTTTGCGGCCACCATCATATCAGTGGAAATGCTGTAAAGACTGTGTCCCACGGGGGGCATCTAAACCCCTCCAACGTGAAACTGGTGGATTTCCAACAAAACTCCATACCGGCAAGGGGCGGTTCAGGATCCAGTACCCAGGGTTTGATGACTACCTGAGCCTTATCATCGTAGGATGGAATTTGGTCAGTCTCCTGGGCCGCGGTTGGTTTGCCCCCCCTTGGAATTACCATAGCTGGTATCAATACCTGTGCCAAGAGGGACTGTAGCGCTGTCTGCAGGGAGTTTCCGTCCATCTTCAATGGGTTTCTGGGGTGCTATACTGGGCCTCCTGTGTCTCTTCAGCTTGACCCCAGCATCAGGCTGATCCGCATGCAAGCTCAGAGTGTCCCCTTTGCACTTAAGCCAAAGATAGATGCTGAGTTGGACCGTTTGGTGGCACAGGAAGTCGTAGAACCCATGTCCCACACCATTTGGGAGACTCCCATTGTAACACGAGTAAAGTCAGATGGTGACGTCTGCATCTGCGCAGATTACACGTGTACGCTAAACCGAGCCTTACAGGATCATGCATACCCGGTACTAGTAGTGAGCCATGTGCTAGCCACTTTGGTGGGGGCAAAAGTTTTCGGCAAACTAGACCTTGCCCAAGCATACCAACAGTTACCAGTAAATGAGGCCACAGCTACGGCCCAAACAATTGTGACCCACAGGGGGGTGTTCAAAGTAAAAAGACTACAGTTCAGGGTGAGCATGGCCCCGGGAATCTTCCAGAACATATTGTTCTCTCTTGAAAGGGATTCCTGGGGTCACACCATTCTTCGATGATGTGATGATTGCTGCGGCAATTCAGGAGGAGTTTGAGGCCCGGTTGCACATTGTCCTCAGTCGATTCCAAGGCGCAGGCCTAAAGGTGAAACGGGAGAAGTGCCTTCTCAGGGTGGATCGGGTGGACTTCCTGGGCTTCACCGTCGATGCAGACGGACTCCACCCTGCCCAGGACAAGATCAAGGCAATCGTGGATGCTTCAGCCCCCAAGTCCAAAGCAGAACTGTAGCTGTTCCTTGGACTTTTGAACTTTTATCACACCTTCCTCCCCCACAAGGTGGCCGTCACAGCCTTTACATTATTTGCTGGACAAAAAAGCCCCCTGGGTCTGGGGCCCCCGGCAGGCTGGAGCATTCAAGGCCATAAAAGCACTTTTGATCTCCAACTTGGTTCTTGCTCATTTTGATGAGTCCCTGCTGGTGGTGTTGGCATGCAACACCTCTCCCTATGGTGTGGTAGCAGTACTGGGGCACCAACTTCCGGACGGTCGGGAGGTGCCGGTCACCTACTACTCCTGGACCTTGTCGGCGGCTGAGCAGAACTATGCCCAAATAGATTGGGAGGGGCTGGCGATCATAGCAGGGGTCAAGAAGTTTCATGACTTCTTATACAGGAGGCCTTTCACAGTTGTCACAGTTGTCACAGACTATAGGCTGCTGCTGGGGCTCTTCGCCGCAGACAAGCAGATGCCACAAGTCCTGTCCCTGTGAGTCCTCAGGTGGTCGATATTCTTGGCGAGCTACAATTATCAGCTACAGCACCGGCCCGGAAAGGCTATAGGCGATGCGGATGCCCTCAGCCGTTTACCCCTGCCCACGATCGAGCCCGACTCGGCCCCGGCACACCGCGTCCTCCTCCTGGATGACCTTCCGGACCAACCTCTGCAGGCAGCAAATGTGGCCTGCCACTTGGTTTTGGATCCAGTCATCTCCAGGGTTCTAGGGTGGATATGCTAGGGGTGGCCTATGGCAGCAGCAGGGCCCAAATTCACCCCCTTCATGGCTCGCCAAAACAAACTCTCTGCTTACAAAGGGTGTCTGCTTTGGGGAGACCACATGGGAGTTTCCAAAGCTCTGAGGTGCTGCTTCCTGGCCGCCCTCCCTGAGGCCCATCCCAGGATTGTCCACATGAAAGCTCTGGCTTGTAGCTACGTGTGGTGGCCAAAAATCGATGCGGAGATTGAAGCATGGGTGAAGGAGTGTAAGGCATGTCAAGACATCTGTCCCAACCCACCAAGGGCACCCACACAAGCATGGGAGTCAACTCGGACGCTGTGGTCTAGGCTCCATATAGATTTCGCAGGGCCGTTCCACGGACTGCTATTCATGGTGACCGTGGACTCATACTCTGAATGGTTAGAGGTAACCCCTGTCTCCACAACGTCCTCCAAAGCCGCCATCTGAGCCCTGCGCCGCCTGTTTGCGACCCACGGACTACCGGATACAGTCGTATCCGACAACAGGACAGCCTTCGCATCGGACAAATTCTGGGTGTTCCTCAACAACAATCTCATCCATCACGTTAGGTTGGCACCCTTCCACCCCGCCACTAACGGACAGGCAGAATGCATGGTGCGGGCTGCCAAGGAAGCCCTAAGCCGCATTACGGACAGAGATTGGGAGTTGCAGATAGCCCAATTCTTGCTGACCTAACACACCACCCTGAACCCTGTCAGCGGCAGCAGTCCTGTGGAACTATTGATGGGCCAACAACCAACAGCACTCCTGGACTGACTACACCCGGATAGGACCCTGGAGTCACGGCAACTAACTGACCAGATGGAAGCTCCAAGGGGATTCTTCCCTGAGGATCCCGTCTTCCTGCACAACTATGGGAAGGGACCTCAGTGGTTGGCAGGGAGGATCATCTGACCCACCGGACCGGTCTCCTACGAGGTCTCTACAGAGGATGGCCAGGTCCTGAGGAAACATGTGGACCAACTGCGCTAACGTCAAATCCCAGCCTCCACAAATCCAGGGCCCACGGGGACCCCCGGGAGACCGTCACTTGGGGTGCCACCCAGCAACCTTCCCTGAGAGGACATGGCCGAAGACTCCCAGCCCGCTAGTGTGGAGTTTGACGAAGGATCCCCCAATCCTGCGCCCAAGGCTACCAATGAGCCATAGGAAACACCAGATCAGCAAGCAAGCTCCCCTCCCAAAGTTGAGGACCCGCCTGTCCCGGCACCTAGATGCTCCCACTGGGAACACCAGCCCCCGGCATACTTGAAGGACTATGTACCCTAGGTAGTGTGAAAACTACGGGGGGAGGGGTGTTGTGTCCGCTGACCACCACCAGGCGCCAGCAAGAGTAGCCCAGAGCTTGGCTCCTAGAACAATAGGGGCCAAGGATCCTAGGGTTCCTCTAGTCCTCCAATAAGATCTAGGCAGGAAATTCAAACCCTCCAATAGTACTGTAGGTGGGACCAGGGGTGTGTCCTGGGTGTGTATATAGTTGGCCACTTCAGCCGGTTAAGGATGCTTGTACCAATAAACTAAAGAGCTGATCACTACGCTGTCTCACTCATCCATAGTGCCAAGAACTCAGTATGTTAAATGCTACAGACTTTAGGTGAGGGAAAAGGCAGAGGCACCTCTGTGTTCTGCCTGCAGTAAGCATATTTTAGAACTGTACAACTTAGATGCAACTCTTGTATTGTGTGAATTTCCTCAGTACACTATATTAATAATTAAGTATACATGTCCATGGGTTGTATAGTTCCAGCCACCATATTTAACAAATACATGATGAAGAACTCTGATTTCTAATACAGTATGTATCATTATCAAAATGGTAGTAGAGCATTGAATACTGCTGACAGAGCTATTGCTATTGTTATCTCTAGTAATAATGTGGGGGGGAGGCTTAAAACGTAAAAGCTGTTTAAATATTTCATGTAAGAAACACTATTTTGCAAAGACAATGTGCAACTAATTATCTTTGTTTTATATAAACAGTATTCACAGGTACTTAGCAAGCAGTTTTGGAATCTGGGACAGAGACCTGTTATTAAGACATTTTTTCACAAGATCCAATATACAGCAACTGCATTTCCAGAACTTGGGTATTGTTCATTTATGTTTTAAACATCATTTGCTTATTAAAATTGTCATCTAATTGGATTTTGAACATATTAGGAGCTGATTATTTAAGTTAATTGTGAATATGTAGATATATTTATAAACTCAATATTTTACATTTAGTTACTAAAGGTGCCTTTTATTAATATATGCCTTAATAACAGCCATCTTTCACTGATGGATATTTATTTGTTAAAAGCCTAACAATATATTTCAGCTTTTAGGGCTTTCTGATTCCTCCTAACAGTGTATAGTTCCTTTGATACAGCGTATCTTAGCAATCCTTAAGAGCCCAATGTTTTGATTATACCCAACCCAGAAGTGCTGAGGATTTTACTTAATTTATTTGTGATGTAGGAACATAAGGAAAGCCATGCTGGATCAGACCAGTGGTTCCTCTAGTCCAGCAACCTGTTTCACACAGAGGCCAACCAGGTATCCTTGAGGGCCAGCAAACAAGGCATAGAGAATGTCAAGGCTGACGCTGCCCTGGTGCAGTAAGATAACCAAGCTTTATCTGGGTCTGGTCTCAGTAACCCCCTGAGTAACACACATCATAACACAAAAGAAGGCTTTATTAAAGAAATTCAAGAAACAGCATTAAAACAAGGTGTATAGTTCAAAGGTAGTGTAAATGCACAAAATTAACAAAGCTGACTATTTTACTTCCTTAGCCACTATAATAGCATAGTTGGTTCTTTCAGCATGGAGTTCCAGAACATAATAAAAATATCTTCTTGGCAGGAAGGAGGGGTAGGAAGGAAAAATGATTTTTCTCTTTAACAGACACTGTACTTAAGAGAAAAATGCTGGCTGTAACCACTTGACCTTCTCAACCAATCACTGGGCAGTATTCATGGAACTTTCTAGGGTGAGAATGAGTTCCCCCTCCCTTACCAGATTCACAGCTGAACCGTGTGAGCTAATTAATAGACCTGAGTAGATGACCTTCACAAGTGACTGCCAGCAAGGGGGGGGGGGGTGGCTGACACCTGCAGAGAATCTGCAGTGAAACTTACCTGGAACTAACTGAGAAATTCCTTTAAGATGGCTTCTCTCTTGACAGACGCCAAGGCCTTCCCCTGATATTGCCCTTACTACTGGTATTCAGAAGTTTGCTGCCTCTGAATATGAAAGTTCCTTTTAATCATCATGGCTAGTAGCCAATGATGGACCTATCCTCCATGAATCTTCTAACCCCTTTCACTGTAGTCTTTTCTATATTTCTTAGCGGAACCTTTAGCAACCAATCTGACCTTGTATATCTGGATTTCCCTTTCTGCACTGCGTAATCTTAAAGATCCATTTGCCTCCTTATTGCTTTTCTTCCAGGTGGTAGTTCTGTGAGTATATATGTTTGATTCTTGTTTAGAGCTACAGGGCTTTTCCGCATCAGATTTTTTCATCAGTTCTGGCCCCATACTCCTTCAGTTTATCCTGATTTCTGCATGCATTTTTTTGCCTTTAGTTTTCACTTCAGTTTAAAAAAAAAAATCCTGGATTTTCTCTAGCTCTTTTGAGACCACTTTTACCTTGATGTTTTTCTGGAAGCTGATTTTGCGTTGGCTTTTTTCTAGTGAATAATTCTATCAGTTTTCTTTGTCCAACCCACCTCTAGCCCACTTTTCAATTATTGGACTATTGTCATTGTTAAACCACTCCCTCTTCCCCACCCTGAAAAAAATTATTTGGGTTTTTTTTTCCCAAATAAGGGAGGTGCTCTGACACCACCGATAACATCACAGATGACTAACAGCACTGTCCCTTGGAAATCCTCACCATTTAAGACATGTGTGGAAGAAAATTAACTCCACAACTGTAAAAATGCACAGGGAGGGCAGACCTGTGGAAGGATCATGCTCAAACTGATCACAGCGCCTGTGGATCAACTCCCAAGAAAATCAGGAGTAACTCGAGCATGCAGAAGAAGTCACAATATCTTCTTTTCTCCATTCTTCAGCTTCCCTTTTTAGGCATTTTTGCTATGATGTTTTCCACAGGGACAGCTCTCCCCACGCCTGCACTTGTATTCCTCCACCACTTTCCCTCAGTTCCACAAATGTTTTTGCAGTCCCAGGAGCAAACATGCAGCTTGTCCCCTCTTGTTCTGCAACATTGAACTTCTCCGTTTCTGGGAATTCCCATGCTGCACCACAAGAGGGGGCAAGCTATGTGTTTGTTTCTGGGGCTGCAAAAACGTTTGTGGAAATGAGGGAAAGCAGCGGAGGGATACAGGTGCAGGTGCTGGGAGAGTAGTCCCTGTGGAAAACATCTATGTCTTCCCATGTGGAAGGCTGATGAGACTTCCCCCTGGCCTTTCCGCTCTTTAGATACCACATAGGACTTATTAAAGAGAGCCCTGGTGGTTGCTGCTGTTCAGTAGGGCTGGCAGAACTCTGCAGAGTGGTAGATCCTCTCTAACTCAGACTCCTTTACAAGCCAACCAGCCCATTCTCTAGCAATGTCCCCATCTGCTGCAGGCCAGCTGGAGATCAGAAAGGAACTTGGAGATAGCCTTGCTGCCAAAAACGAGCATTCTGGAGTGTCTATTAATAAGAACAAAACCCACATAATAAGTTTTATGAGGACCAACCAAATTACACACAACAGTGGGCAAGCTTTCAAGTTCACAAGAATTCTTTATCAGACCAGATGTTACAAAACTAAAATAAAGGGGCAGGGTTGCTTGCCAACCTCCAGGTGGGGTGTGGAGTTCTCCCAGAATTACAACTGATCCTTAGACTACAGAGAGAGAGACAGACTTCCCATAGAGAAAATGGCAGCTTTGGAGGGCAGACTCTGTATTATCCCATAGATTCTGGGTGAAGTCCCTATGCAAATCCCCCCCTCCTCAGGCACAGCCCTCAGATCGCCAAGAATTTCCCAGACCAGAGTTGGCAAGCCTGGGAGGGCAAGATGTCCCAGGTCATGATCTTAAAACTTTGTCTTGTCAGCATCCTGTGTGAAATGCTGAACAGGTACATAGATTTTAAATGGTAGTGGTGTAAATTTATGCAACTGGCATTCAGGGAGCAAAAGTTTTTTAAAAAGTTAAAAGATTCTTCCCATTCTATAGGAAACATGAAGGCCAGCAATAAACCAGCTATTGTCTTTGTAAGTTCTATACTGAATGTATCAAAGCAGAGTGTCCTGTCCACTGGCTGTTTTGCACATTTTGTTAGACCTTTTCCTCTGGAATTCAGTTACTAATTGGCTCCTTTTGCAGCTCTAATTTTGTAAGTCAGATTCATTTTTAAAAAACAAAGGTAGAACACAGGAAGGCAACGAAGACTTTTCCTGCAGTTTTTGAAACTCTGGGCTGTGATAGTGCTGTGATTGACCTATGGCACAGTATTTTCAGGAAAGGTGGGGAAATGGCTTTTCCAGAGACAATCCTTTGGTTGGCCATATATTGTCCACAGTTCTCTAGGTCTGATTTAGGTTAATTGGATGACATCCCACCTCATCTGGTTGTATTAATAATAAATGTAGAAATCAACCCAATTTGCTTACTTGTAAACTATAGTCTCAATAATGTAATATAACATATTTATATATGCTATTTGCTCTTATCTCAAGTTCACCAGGGCTTTTTGCTGATAGGTTTCTGGATCTAACTCACAGATATAACTAAAAAAGCTATGACATGAAATTATTTTGAAATAGTGATCACAAAAACACTTCAAATAATTTTATACAAAATATAAATATTTAATTTTGTCTTCTGTTTTTAGAATCTGGAAAATTGGAGTGCCTGCTACAATAGAAGACATGATAGCACACATCTCTGGAAGAGCAATCACTTTTCAGGATTGTTTTGTTGTTGACACTCCTCTTGTCATTACTTCTGTCCTAGTTTATTTAAAACATAATTACACTCTCTCTGTCTCTTCTCCAGCTGGCAGTAATATAATGGTATCATGGTCTGAGTGTTTCCCAACATCAGCAGTTTTAGTGACAGATTTTGGCACTTTCTATACAAATGATGGATTCATAACTTCAACAGAAATCAAATTTCCATCAAATATTATAGATGCAGCTTTGATTCACAGTGTTAAAGAAGTGGCTGTATTTTTTGACCACTTTATGATTTTAATAGGGGATATAATTTATAAAGTAGAGGAGACTGAGATTTCCAGACTTGGGGAAGATATGGGTCTTCCAGACTCAGGAATAATTGGAATACGGTCAAGAACATGGTGTCCTTCTGAATACCCAGGATTGGTGAGTTTTTTCCTCAAAATGCTAGTTTCATATTTTATTGCAATAGGAACTGTGATAATCTGATTCCCTAAGATAAACACTTTGCATAGAAGTAAGCACATTTCAGAGAGCTGGATCCAAAGATTTGTGAATGGAGCTACACTCATAGAACAAATTCTTCTTTCTTCCCCCTTTCTTATAAGTGCCCCGCTGCCATCTGAAAAGCTGATCCCAAGGGTCAGGGGGCTCTGAGAACAGCGTAAACTGCAGCTCAAATGGAAGATGTATGCAGCTCACAGATTCTTCCCCTTTGTGGATGCAGAAATACCTTCCATTCACAGAAGGACATTTTTTGGATCCAGCTACGTATAACTAACATATGAAACTAATTCCTGCATAATTTTACCACGGACATAAGATCACTGGCACTGCAATTTATCCTTTTCATCATTTTTATGATGGTACTGTGACTCCCCTTAATATGCATGGGAAGTCAGTGATTAACTGGATGAGGGTGACTAAGAAGCCCTGTCTGTGAGAGACAAAGGTAATGAATGCTTGGCTGGGGATATACTTGCTCTTAATGTGGTCACAGTCCCCCTTAGGTTTGTAATTTGGGAGTACTCCAGAACTTAGCATTGCTTCTAGAATGCCAGATAGCAGTTCTGGCAGGAATACTTTTTTAGCATCTTTGGCTGAATGCCAGCTTTGCCCAATATTGGAAAACTAGAATTTGGCTACCATGATTCAAGCTTTATTGACTTCTGGATTTGATCTGTAATGCACATCACACACGGTGTCCCTTGAAGACAGCCTGGACAATTCCCAATGCAGAGTCTGGCTGAATTGACAAGTATAATCTACCATGAGCACATACTACTTTCTTGGAAACATCTTCATTTGCTGCCAGTTTGTTTCTGTGTCCAATTCAAGGTACATTTGTTTAAGAAGAAAGTGAAAATTTATCTTCTTTGCTTTGTCTTCAGAAATTACATTAAGCCAGTTATTCTTGACTTTACCATTTTGCTTATTCTGATAACTGTTTCAGTTGTCCTACTGTTGCTGCTGTTTGGATAGGTACCTGGTTTTATTTTATTTTATTTTTACTTTAAAAAAATTAATTTAATTTATTGGACTTCTTTTGCCATATTTAAATTGTTTTAATTAAGAATTATTTTCCCCATATTATTATGAACTTCATTTGTAACTGGTATAGTCTACAAATATCATAAATAAATATCTGGAGAATACCTCTACAAGCCAAGGAGAATGCAATGCAATGCCTTTCTTTTTAAGTGAGTTTTTATCCCACCCCTTCTGCATGGAGCTCAGTAAGACATATGTGGTTCTCCCATCCTCTATTTTATCCTCATAACAATACTGTGAGATGATTTAGCCTGAGAGAGAATGAATGGCCCAAGATCTCACAGTGAATTTCATGGCAAGTGAGGATTTTTTAAACCTGGCTTTCTGTGGTCTTAGTCCATTCCAGCTGCTTTGCTGAGAGCCACTCTGGTTTTGAAGAGGAAATTGGACACCTGGAAAATATTAAAGCAGAATTTCTTTGGAACATTGGAGGAAAACCCAAGTTCTGCTTGCTATCAGAGAGATGGTGGCAAGGGAATTAGTTCAGCAAGAAGAAATGGATGTACAATTAGATTGTAATGAGTGGACTATACCGTTTACTCCTGTTTCCAAGAAAACTGAAAATGGTATTAGTTAGTAGGGAAATCAGCTCCCAGAAGGTTGCAACTTCTGAGCTCTAAGAATCAATCCAGGCACTTAGAGATAATTTTCTAAGTGCCTTTGCTTACTTCTCCAACTCCAGAAGTATACACCACTGGGGTCTATCAAGGCACTGAGGTGGTTCTGTAAGTGCCTGAATCAGATCCCAGGGATACGCTCTTCTGGGTTCTCATACTCAAAAATGATTCTATAATAAGTTCTTGTTAAATCTGCAGTTTATTATTAGTTTAAATGGTAGTGGCATTTTTTTTTTGGACTTCCCCCGTTAGCGGGGAGGGCGTGGTAAAAATGTGAATGAATGAATGAATAAATAAATAAATTAGTTGGATTTTGAACTGGTATTATTAAAAGTTAACAATGTCACTCTTCGGAATAGACTCCTCCTCCAGAGTAGGGTCAATTTCCTCAGATTAATTCAGAAAGGGGAGGGCCTGACCCCTGAGACCATCCCAGATTCACTGGCCGTGCTGCTTGAGCAGGACGTGTTTCACAGGCACTCTGTAGAGCACAGTGATCCAGGGATGAGAAGGAGAAGGGAGGGACCAGGAGGGACCCTCCCTGTTCATTATTTTTGAGCTGCAATCAGCAATAGACTGCAAAGGCAGCCGACGGTCCAGGGAGATCTCATCAGCCGTGGCTATGTATGCAGACGCCCACCAGGCCTAACCTGCAACTGGAGGTCCCCTCCCCAACCAACGCACATCAGCAGAAGCAGTTGAGTCTGCAAGGAGACCGGGGCAACACTGCAGACTAGCAATCTCCCCGGTTTTGGAGGACCTGACATGCAGAGGAACAGACAAGCCGGGAGCCTCTAGCTCTTACCAGAATCATGGTAAGCCCTAACAGGGCAAAAAAACCTAGACTGGGGGGAAATCCCCATGTAAACCCCCAAGCTATTCAGGGAGGAAGAAGAGGAAATTGATTCCTGGGGCTTCAAACCTGGGAAAAGTTGGAATGGATAAAAGAGCCTCCCCCCCCCACCCCCGCTCTCTTCTTCCCCTCAGGGGGAAAGTTCCCATGAAACAGACAGGGAGCTAAAAGGCCGAGGGAAGGCCATAGAAGGGCGGGTGTAGGGTTGCCTTTAGCACTCACTGGCGGGGGGGAGTCCTCCTCCGGCCGGGTGCTTCCCCAGCACGCGCACTTCCCCAGCGCGCACGCCCGGTGACATCACCCGGAAGTGACGTCAGCACGTTGGGGGCGTTGCCAGGGCGAACTCATGGTATCATAGAGTTTTGGGGCGATTGCCAGAGCATTGCCCTGGCAACGCCCCCCAACGTGCTGACGTCACTTCCGGGTGATGTCATTACGTGGGGGAAGTCATCCTGGCTGGATGACTTCGGGGGTGGAGTTCCCCCCGCCGGCCAAATGCTGGCCAGCGGATCGGGAACCCCTGTAGCAGGGGATCCCCCACCCCCCGGGCTGACTTGGCAGCCCTAGGCGGGGGGGATGGCGTTGGCGATGGCGTTGATTCCACCTCTGAACCCAGGACTAGCTTGACCTCCAACTCAGTCCTACCTATGGATGCAGATAGGCTGCCCAAGACCCCAGCGAAGGGGATTTGATCAAGCCTTATGCAAGGACTTTGAAGTCTCAGCCTGCTCCATCAGGACATCAACAGCAAGCTCAATGTTTACCAGGGCAGCACATTCTTGAGCATCAGGACTCAGCTGATAGTGTGCCCACAAAGTATTTTTAGAAAGTGAGTGAGTCCATGTGGGGCTCCTGTCCAGCAGATCTTATTGACCACTTGAGATCTGACTAGGGCTGCCAAGTCCAACTTGGGAAATATCTGAGGACTTTGGGGGTGGAGCCAGGAGACTTTGGGGGTGGAGCCAGGAGAAAGGAGGTGACATCATTTTGTGATGTCACATCCTGTGATGTTGCTTCCACATGCTGACACATGAACTCATGAAGTTTCCTAATACTGAATCAGGCCATTGGTCCATCAAGGTCAGTACTGACTACTCAGACTGGTAGTGGCTCTCCAGGGTCTCAGGCTGAGATCTTTAATGTCACCTATTACCTGATCCTTTTTTAGCTGAAGAGGCTGATACCTCCTGCATGTCAAGCAGATGCTCTATCACTGAGCAATGGCCCTACTGAATCCTTCCTCATCTCGGCAGAATATGAAGCACTAAGTGCTACACCAGTGCTAAATATGATTTTCATATCATAAGAACAGGAGAGAAGCCACAGTGGATCGGGCCAACAGCCCATCCAGTACAACACTCTGTGTCACACAGTGGCCAAAAATACCAGGTGCCCTCAGGAGGTCCAGCAGCGGGGCCAGAACTCCAGAAGCCCTCCCACTGTTGCCCCCCAAGCACCAAGAATGCAGAGCATCACTGCCCCAGACAAAGGGTTCCATTTAGACCTTGTGGCTAATAATAGCCACTGATAGACCTCTGCTGGATGGGGACAAAGAGAGACAGACAGACAGACAGACAGACAGACAGAAAAATCAGTGTTTCCCCCGCCCTACCGGGGGACTTGGCAGCCCTAGATCTGACTGGTTGTGCAGACTAAAATAACATTGTTTCAGCAGCAGCTCCCACCACAGTGTTGGTTTTATTGTCTATTGTTTCTCCTTCCCAGTGTATTTTTTAAGATTATTTCTCTTGTACCCTGCAGTTTGGCTTCCTTTGCGTAAATGTGTGTGGCTCTGCAGCAGCCATTTTTCAGTTAGCCACACTTCCGATGGGGGCCATTTTGTGGTTCTGCCAACAGCCCTGCATCATAATTCCAAAGATGCCCATGGGTTCAAAAAGGTTGGGGACTCATGCTGTAGACCTGTTATCTTTATAAAAATGCTCTCCTGAACAATTCTGTTTTACAGAATAATATAAATGTGGGAGGCTCCCAACTGCCTCAGGCAGGCCATTCTACAAGGTGAGGCCCCCAACCAAGAATGAACTGATACAGGCAGTTCTGTAAAAGTGGAGAGGTGTGTTTTTAGTCTCGGGGGATGGGGAATAACATGCAGCCAAACCTTTGCTTTTGTTGCCTCCCCCCAACCTGCATTATTTTATGTGCTAGCAAAACTTCTGCTCCAGTCTCATAAATGGCAGGCACAGCCTCAATGAATAGCTTACAAAAATAAGACACGTGTAGAATCAGAAAGTTTTCCCATACCCTAAGGTGGTGCAATGATTAGCAGAAAGTTGAAATGTTATGCTTGAAACAGAAACTGAGATAATCCTCAATGGCAGGAATATGGGTGTATCTCTCTGCCAAGTACTGATCTGCAGTTTCTCCCTTTCCTCTCACATTGCCTGGGAAAATAAAACCAGGCAATGAGGTGTCAGAATAACAGTTGCAATAGAAGGTTTCCAAACATATCTAATTAATTGTGTTCAGATTTACAGTATTTTTTTTAATATTAACAAGTGGGCACTATTCAGAGAGGGTCTTGATTAATACATTGATTAGCATATTCCTATTAAACTTCCTTACACATGCAGATCCCCTACCATGTCTCAGATACTTAAGGGCAAGGAGAGCAGTGAGGGATGGTGGTAGATCACCACATGGTTGCCAGCACATGGGACTTAAGTGAGATTTTAGTAAAGATCAGACACATTGGGGTACAGACACACTGCAGAGGTCCAGCGGGAGTGGTGAGGTAGAGTGAAGAGGACTCCGCAGCCCTACTCTAGTGGTCCCCACCCTATGGAACAGCCTGCTTGAGAAGGTCAGGAAGGCTCATTTGCATTTTGTTTTTTACAGGACGATGTAAAACAGAATAGTTCAGGAGTGCCTTTCTATAAAGGAATAATTATAATAATTATTCAGGAAGACATTTAATAAAGGGAACAGGACTGTGGGCTATGCCACTAATATGTATTATCTGTTGTTGTATATTTTGCTCTCATTGCATTATATTTCTACTTATGTAATATTTCTTGCATTGTTTAACTTGTCATGTTTGATACTTATGTCTTGTTCCAGAGTTCTGCAATCCTAGTCCTATTACATTGTTTATTAGATGTCTGCTCATCCTATTGATTGCACTCTTACATTATGTCGTGTACACTGACTTTCATTTAAAAAATGAAATTATGTTCTCTCTCCCTATTTTTTCATTCTCCCCATGTGAATCTAATGTGGTTTCACTGATGATATCCAGTTCTTGGTGTCCTTTTAGATACCAGCTAAGCTGGTTTTCAGAACACTCTTTTTTAAAAAAATGAATACGTTGTCGTTTGTGTTAAACTTGGGATGTGTGCATATTTTTGAACAGTGTCTAAAGCATTATTTATATAATTTTGTTTTCTTTCAGAATAGTTTAAGTGACATGATTATATGGACGAATGATGCAGTTTACTTACAGTCAACGAACCGCTGGTTTATCTTGTTAACTAATGTAACCATATTAAAAGAAGCTCTGAAATTTCAACCTACTGCTGATATATCAATACTCAAAGCTTGCTTTGACTCACTTCCTAATGAAATTGCACTACTTATAGAATGCAATGGATGTGTCTCTACCAGAGTACTATATTTGGCTGCAGTTGATGAACAAACAGATAAATGGGTGTTGCGAGATTTTTCCCTATATGCTTCTATGCATGGAGTTATGAATATGGAAGTCTTATATTCAGCATCAGCATCCATGATGCTCTGGGATGATGACAAAGTCTATTATACTTATGGAGGAAATAAAATCAGTGGATATCTTAGAGTGTCTGGTACAGATGAGATATTGTCAGCAGCATCAGAAGGATCCACTATTCATCAAATTGTTATTGGTTAAGTATATCACATTTTTAATAGAAATTTTAGATTATCATAATAATTCTAGGTTCTTCTTCATGGTCTCTGAGCATCACACAAATGGGCTCTATGCCTATGCAGCACCTCAACTCAAAACTCCCATTTCTTTTCAAGACCATGCAAGATCATGCATGTCCAAGCCCAAGAGGGAAGCGTTGTGGCTTCTCTCTCAGCTCTCTCAACTGCCACAACAGCAGCACTTGCTGAAAACATTCTTTCTGAATTTTTCTCTTTGAGAGCTAATTTCAGCTCGTTTCAAATGTATAACATGATAAAGTCTGATGACTTTCTCAAATTTTCCAATGGAAATTTTGGGGAACATGAAAAAACCCTTTCCTATGAAATATTTTCTCTTTTTGAGTGAGAAAAACCTTGCCTTACAGAGCATTTTACTCATTTCAAATGTATAATAGGGAAAGTCTGAGGCCTTTGGGGAGGCATGGGGGGAACTCTTATACTGCAGATGCATACAACATTTTCAAGAGTTTTTTGTTCAAATGTAAATAATTTTGGCCACAGTTAATATGCTGTAATATGTTTAATGATAATACATTAATAACATGTCAGTGTTTTCAGTGTTGTAAAGGTTAGCTTAATATGCAAACATGTTGGCAGTCCTCCCTATTGTGACCTATGAGAGGGACAAAATTTGTTTTCCACCATTAACTCAGATGGCAAAATTTAAAGATATATATGCTATGGTATCATAGGGTATAGCAACTCTTTCTCAAGTGCAAAGTATAGTTGCAGTTTTTCTTACATAAAATAAATATATTTATACTTTTATATTCTATAAATATGCCAGTTAGTAGAATTTTATATGCTAAGTAAAAAAAATGATGTGTTTAATGTTGTTCGGTCTGTAAAAGAATGGAAAAAATTGGGAAAACCCCTTTCCACCCTGTGGCTTCAGACTTCCCAGAAATTTTACATATCTGTTCTTGGTACTTCATACTTTCAAAAAATGCTGGAGGACTTTGTCCTGTACTTGATGTCAAGGATGTCAGTGCCTTCATTAATGACCCAAGATTCAAGAATGGTAACCTTGCAATCTGTACTTTTTCTTCTAACAGTGAGAGCTTGGTTCACCTCTGTTGATCTCAAAGACATCTAATTCCACATCCCAATTCAGTCTCAACATTGCAAATTCCTCCATTTTGCTCTGGGAGAATGCACCCTACCAGTACAGTGTGTTGTTCTGTGGCTTCCCTACTGTCCCAAAGGTTCTTACCAAATGTGTAGCAGTTGTTGCAGTACACTTTTGGTGTTCAGAAGTCACATTCTTAACATAGATGACTAGCTTCTAATACCATCTTCTCATCTCACCCCTTTTCAACAAGTATACATCATTCTGTAGCATCTGGCTTGTGTCTATGTGTCTCCCCCACATCCTACCAGGACCCTATATTCAATTCACAGCTGTCAGAGCACTCTTCTTGCTGGACAGAGCCCATACACTGGTCTACATGCAGAGAGCCAGTCTGGTGTAGTGGTTAAGTGCGCGGACTCTTATCTGGGAGAACCGGGTTTGATTCCCCACTCCTCCACTTGCACCTGGCTGGATGACCTTGGGCAAGCCATAGCTCTGTACCAGCTGTTCCCTCAAGGACAGCTTGGGAAAGAGTTCTCTCAGCCCCACCTACCTCACAGGGTGTCTGTTGTGGGGAGGGGAAGGGAAAAGGAGTTTGTAAGCCGCTCTGAGACTCTTAAGTGAGTGAAGGGCGGAGTATAAATCCAATCTCTTCTTCTTCTTCTTCTTCTACTTGACCTCTCCATTTATGGACCACCCCCTCATCCAGCTATTATGGTTTAAAGCCTACTAGGTTTTGTCCAGAGACAGGAAGTCCCCTGACCCTGCTGGCTGTTGTGGGGTGGGAGATGTCAGAATGAAATACTCCTTTGGGAAGTTGTCTCCAATGTTACAACAGATCAGCAGTGCTTCAAGGTATCTCCTGGAGAGCAGAGGCTGGGAAGAACCACAGAGGTGATCAGAATGGCTTACAACCACTCACAATAAAAGGTTGCTCATGAAGCCTCTTTGGGGAGGGGTTGTGGCTCAGTGGTACAAGATTACCTTGGCATGCAGAAGGTCCCAGGTTCAATCTCTCACATCTTCAGTTAAAAGGATCAGGCAGTAGGTGGTGTGAAAGACCTCTGCCTGAGACCCTGGAGAGCCACTGCCAGTCTGAGTAGACAATACTGACTTTGATGGGCCCAGGGTCTGATTCAGTATAAGGCAGCTTCATGTGTTCATGGTGAAAGTGGCAGATCAGCACATGTGGCTTGCCACACTGCCTTGAAAAAGGGTCTGGGAAACAAGCAGTGCGGAGGCCCAGGTACCCACCCCATGCTGTGTAAGAGGGAAGATGATGAGAGGAGGAGTCCACTGGAGCACTCACCCTAAATTCAATCCCCCCCCCCCATGACAAATTAGGAGTAAGCAGAATAACCTTAATGTTTCCAGTTTCAGTTCAGGATTTCTTCATGTCTGTCTCTTTCTCTGCCATTTTGTTGATCTCCTTTCTTGAGGTCTGAATCACCTCTCCTCGAAAAGGATTCCCAAATCTTCTTCATTGTCCCCCCTTCACCTTTCAAAGGCAGAGAATCTCCTATAGAGTCCACTAGACCTGTCTCTTTTTTTTTACTGTCAAGTTGTAGCCAACTTATGAAGACCCCATGGGGTTTTCAAGACAAGAAACATTCAGAAGTGATTTGCCATTACCTGCTTCTGCACAGCAACCCTTTGTTGTCTGCAGAGCCTCCAACACCACATATCTCTGACTGCAGTGCATGTGCCTGGTGCCAAGATCATCCAGGTGGACTCTCTGAGCCGGACCAGTTTAGTAGACCACGAATGTACCCTAAACATTGCCTATATGACTCCCGTCTTCGAGGCCTTTGGCCACCCCCAGGTGGGTGCTTTTGCCATGAGAGACAATGCCAAATGCTCTGCATTCCATGACGGGTTGAGTGGACCATGGATCCCTCAAAGATGCTTTCCTGCATCATTGGTCAGGGAGCTTCTTTTACATGTTTGCACCATACTCTCTGATTCCTGAAGTGCTCCAGAAGATCTTGCATGACCAGATGTCGTGCATTCTAGTGACTCCGTGGTGGCCCAAGTAACCATGGTTTCCTCTTCTCCTACAACTGTTTGGGGGCTTGTATCACCAGTTGCCTCCAGCTCCAGACCTTCTTTCACAGCAGAGTGGCAACGTGCTCCATCACGAACTGGGCTTTTATCATCTAACTACATGGAAGATATTGCCCTAGCCTTCCTTCTGCAGGATGCTAACGTTTTACTCAGTGCTAGGAAACTATCCAGTAGACTCACCTACGCACTGAAGTGGAGAAGTTTCTCTACCTTTGTGTCTGCTTTGTGACTCATCCTGAGTCAAGTCCATTGGCCAAAGTCCTATCTGGTTTCCCTGCAGCAATTGGATTTGGGATTTTCTTAATTGATGAAAAACGCTTTGAGCCTCTAGCAACCTGCAACCTTTGTCTGCTGTCCATGAAGGTAGCTTTCATAATGGCCATATGTTCTTTTAAGAAGACGAGTGAATTGTCTGCCTTGAGTTCTAAGCCTTCCTATCTGAAACAGCAAAAGGACAAAGTTGTGCTCTGAAAAGACATCTGATTTCTGCTGAAAGTTGTTTTCTGGCTTCCACCTTAACCAGGAACTTTCCCAGTTCTTCTTCAGAGGCAGAATGAACCCTTCCATCCTAAGCAGGGATGTGCATTCAGATCTATCTGAGCCGAAAATATACCCCAAGATACCTTTATTTTCCAGTTATATTTTGGCTTCCCAAATGTATTTGGATTTTCTCGGGAAAACCAATAAAAAATTGGGAAAACCAATAAAAAAGCAACAACAAAAAAACCTTTTAAAGGGACTGCGGAAGTCAACCCGAGGATCAGCTGGGAGGATCAGCTGGCAGGGAGCTGAGCGTTGTGTCTGGCTTTTCTTGCAGCCTGGTTTAAACTGGGCTGCAAGAGAAGCCATCCCAAGATCAGCTGGGTCGTGGGGAGTTGAAAGCACCCCACCAGCACAGCTCTGTGCTGCCTTCTCCTGCTGCCTGGTTTAAACTGGGCAACAGAAGAGGGAAGCCCAGCAGGGACTGGCTGTGCCCACAGAGAGCCAATCGCTCTATGCAGGCACATCACTGTACTGCCTTTTGCTGCTGCCTGGTTTAAACCAGGCAGCTGGAGAGGGCAACCCAGGCAGGATCACTGTGGCTGCAGGGAGCCCATTGCTTCCTGGAGGCACAGCTCTGTGGTGCCTTCTTCTGCCACCTGTTTTAAACCAGGTGGATGGAGAGGGCAGCCCAGATGGGATTGCTGTGCCTGCAGGGAGCCAACAGCTGTGCTGCCTTCTCCCACTGCCTGGTTTAAACTGGGCAGTTGGAGATGACAGCCCAACTGGGATTGGCTGTGCCCATGGGGAGCTGATGACTCCCTGCTGGCACAGCTCTGCGCTGCCTTCTTCTGCAGCTCAGTTTAAACCAGGCTGCAGGAGAAGCCAAGCCAGCCCCAGGAACAGGCTGGTAATTTTTTTACCAGCATTTTCCAGTTTTGGTCTATTGGACAAGAAAATTTTTGGGATTTCCAAAGAATCCTGGATCCAAATACCATAGCAGTATTTGGATCTGAGATTTTTTGGGAATCCCAAAATTTTTTTGGTTCCAATAGACCTGAATTGAAAAAGAACAGTTAAAAAAAATTGCACACCCCTACTCCTGAGTTGTCTGATGAGCAGACCTGTAGTTAAGGTGGGGCTATTCAAGACTCACCGCCTTCCTCAAAGGGCCAGCCCCACAAGATTTCCTTGTCAGAATTTTTTTTAAAACTATCTTTAAACAATATTTTAAAGGGGTATGCTCCTGTGCCTTGCTGCGACCATAACAGACCCAAGAAGGCTTGATGAAATTCCTGCCGAGAAGAGGCTGCTGCAGCGCCTCCTCCTCCACCCTTCCTCTCTGGCTTCAGCGGCTGGACTGGCCAGAGAGAAGGGCACTCTGGCAAGGAGGCTGACAGCTGGGAAAGAGTCCTCCCTACTGCCCCCACCCCTCTGGCCACTGCCAGATGCGTGACTTGGAGAGTCTGTGGGTGGGGCCAGAAAAGCTGCATTGTGCCAGGTGGGGGCAAGCTAGGCAGCAGGCAGTGGCTGGGAAAGGTTCTCTTGTTGCTGTTTCAGCTCCCCGCCCTTCTGGTCTTCTGGGTGCCGGCTGGGCTAGCAGTCCCCCCCCCCTTTCAGGGCAGTGGCACTTTGGGAGCTTCTCCAAGGCTGTGATACTGAATGTCAGCCGGGGGAACTGCAACTGCTGCCCCTGGACGCACGGTGCCTGTGCAAATCTGGGGAGGGAGGGCTGGAGCGCAACAAACAGCCACATTGCCTTGTGTAGCATTGCCCTTTTGGAGGAGGGAATGAAGAGATACTGGTCTGGCCCAGCTGAGCAGGCAACCATTGGGGAGAGAATGGCTGGGGCAAGGGGGGGAAAGTCAGCCAGATTCAAGGGGGGACTTGGACGGAGGGCAACCCTAAGAAGGGGATGGATGATCAAGAGGAGCAGACGGGCGGGTGCCAAGTACAGGGCAAAAGCTACAGATGTTGCAAAGGAAGCTGCTGGTGATTGCATTCACTGCTTTGTCTGGAAAAATAATGGCAGCCCCACAAGAAAAATTTTTGCCCCACAAGCCATGAAATCCTGACTACCAGCCAGCTGAAGAGTACAAGCGGTCTATTGTGAAAAGATAAAGGATGTGCAGTTTTTTAAAAATAATAATAATTTGATATGGGTATGTTGGAGCTGGAAAATATTGGTATTCTGGATTTTTTTGGGATCCCAGTACCAGTATAGTACTCAAATCTGGGTTCTATTAGGGATTCTGATATTGTTTGACTCCATTATAGCCTATGGGGAAGCCATCTGTGGGGCTGTTTTTAAAGTTAAAGGCACCAACATTCCCCCACAACTGCTGGTGCCTATCCACAGAAGAACTCCCAAGTTTGAAGGGGTCAAGGGATCTAATTCAGTGGGCCCCCAAACAAGGTGCCCACATCCATCCTCCATTGTCTCCAGTTTGGGTGTGTCTTTTTTTCTCCTGGGCAAAAGTAAAGAGGGATGCTTGCAGTAACCACTGGTCAATGGCAAGAAACAATAACAAGCCCAACAGAACCAATACAGAACCCAGGAATCCCGTCACAACAACAAGCCAATGTGACAAACCTCACAGAACTAATGGCAAACCACAGAATCCCAGCAGAACAAATTCAAGCAGAGGGAATTTTTGCAAGCCCAACAGAACCAGTGGCAATTCACAGAGGCCCAACAGAACCTAGGGCCAATGTGTCAGTGCACGCCCAAAAGAACATATGTCAACCAGAGAATCCCAGCAGATTTTTCCCCCAGAACAAGGGCAATCTACAGAAGCTCAGCAGAACAATCTTATTCAAAGGGAGCCACTTTTGCAAGACCAGCAGTACCAATGTCAACCCAGAGAAGGCCAGCAGAACAAATTTAGGCAAGGGGGACCACTTTTGCAAGCATAACAGAACCAATTGCAATCCACAGAAGCCCAGCAGAACAAAGTTAAGCAAAGGAACCCACCTGTGCAAGCCCAGCAGTACAACTGTCAACTCAGAGAATCCCGGAAGAACAAAGTTAGGGGTGGGGGAGGTACTTTTGCAAGTGGTACAGAACCAGTGGCAATCCACAGAAGCCCAGCAGAACTATCTCAAGCAAGAAGGAGGCACTTTTGTATACACAGCAGAACCAATGGAATCCAGGGAAGTCTTTGACAGCTGCCTTTTCCCTCATCCCTCCTATTGCCTGGGAAACCTTTAAAGAGGGGGGCAAGCCTGAAGACATTTAACTGCTATTTTGAAATCCTAAAAAGACTCAAATTTTTTCAGGTTAATTTGGGGTTGGGATAACCAGCTTTGCTGAGAGATTCTGTAATGTGTATTCAGCTAAAAAAGATCGGCTTGGTTATACCCAAGCACACCCCATTAGAAAAGAGAGTTTCTTTCAGAAATCACTCTGCCTTTTTTCTGGTATTCTGATCCCAACAACAGACTAACAAGCTTTTCACAGTGCTGTAGTCACTGTGTGTCAACTATCATTAAACTCTCCTATGAGTTATCCCATAAGTCACTCCCAGGGACAAAAGAGAACATTCCACCAGAGCAGCAGCAAAGTCCATCTTTCAGCTGACATCTCCTGCTGCTAAATCTCTGTTACCCTACCCTGCCACCTGGAATCAGCATCTCACCTTCATGACACACTGTGCCTTAGATGTCAAAGTGCAGAAGCATGCCTCCTTTGGCAGAACCATGCTAAACATTCTCTCTGTATGACAGCACCTGTGCCCACGACTAGGTAGGCCAGCTTACTAATCCTTTCCCATTTGATTGATGCACAAAAACTACAAAGAAGAAAAACAGGTTGCTTACTTGTAACTGATGTTCTTTGAACAGTCACCTGTGTAGTCACACAACACATCCAGCTTCCCCACAACAGGTGCTTTTTAAATACGTTACACTGTTCATTTGTCGGAATGACTGAGGGGGAAGCTGCAAATTCTCCCTAGAGCATTCATGGTGGCAAACCAGTTAAATAAAGGAGAGGATTTCATGCCTAAGAGCCTATCTCTAAAAAGTGCTGGGTCAAGATTCTGTGCAGGCATAGAGCCCATTTCTATGATGACCCCTTGCTTTTTAATGCCGATGTTTATAAGCAAGGAATCTTACATTATAATGTAATGTGATGGTTAGGGGACTATGATAATGAAGCTTCTAAGGTGACTGGCTGAACTGAAGTTGTATGAAAACTCTGTCTTCCAAGGGAATTTTTCAGTCTTGGAATGCTCCTTTATAGTCCAGTATAGTTCACTGAATGAAATGTCCATAATAGCTATGGGGAGGGGGAATAATTGGTTTAACTAATAGGAGAGCAGAAGGAGCAAAGTAGGACTTTGGGGACTGGAATGCTCAATTGGAAGAGATACCAGAAGGTGGAGAACCATTTTATCTACTTTGTCTTTGAAAAATCTAGAGGCAAAGTAGTTAAAGAAAGAGGACACAACACGCTGTGTATTGAGAGATATGTGTTAGCATTCTGTTTTGTATTAATAGCAGTTGTGCAAGTTATTTCATTATTGATGTTCAGAAGTGTGTCCCATTAGGGAGACTGTAGTCTGTTCCTGGGAAGACTAGGCCCCTGTATACTGAAAGAGAAAGCAGCGTAGGGAGAGACAAGAAAGATGGAAGAGTAAGTAGAACAGGGGCTGTAAAAGGGACAGAAGAATAAAACCTGGCAACCAGCAGGAGACTAGGGGGCTTTGGAGGCATGATATGTGTGTGTGTGATGTCATGCCTTCCTAGAAATTGCCAGAAATTCTCTATTCCTAGAGAGGACTGAAGTCACTTTTGGGTTTTCCTCAGAAGTGACATCATGCTGTCTGCCCAATGGCCATTTTTTAAAAGTTCTGCTGCCCCTCTGAGCTACGGTGAGAACTGGAAACCAGGTGCATGGACCTCGCAACCCTGAAACTTTATGTTAGCCTGTTTCCTTCTGTCAATCAAGATACTATAACAAAAATGAGGTCACAGTGTATTAAAAAGCAAAAATAGAAAATACACTGTGTCTAATGGCTGTCAATTGGATGAAGTATAACCATAACACTTGAGTTCTGACTCTTATTCAATGACTCAATCCATTGTTTAGATAAAGCATTGTTATAGATCAATTGAATTACAAATTATACTCAAATAATAAACACTTGTTCACAATTTGTACCACAATGTGGACGAAGTGTATATTTATATATCACAATGTTGACAAAATCACAATTTTACATAGAAACATATTAACAGTTTTGACTAAATTGTACATAGAAACCCATAAGAAACCAATAGAAGCTCTGACTGACGAGCACCAGTGTTTCAGCTCATTTCACTGCTCAAAATTAAAGGTAAGAAATTCAACAGAGATACCGGGGATTATGCACAATCTAGAGTGTATAAATGGTGTTCTTTGGCCACAGTTGCTAAAAAGAGACTGTCATGAGCAGATCCTGCACAATCTTGGAATTGGAGACTACGGAGGGCAAGGATTCAGCTACTACATCTGGTGATGAAAGTAGTTGTAGTAGACCTTATTTGGAGAGAAACACCAAGAGAAGTGCTAGGAAAACTTTTTTCGAATACCGACTCCATTGCAGGGGCAAGAGGAAGAGCTAGTTATGAATTTATTTTCATATAGTCTATCACCAATAGAGCATCATATTTTAAATTTAGATTGGGGTTTTGTGCCAATCCCCAAGTATGATGCTTTCCAAACAATGGTGGATTTATTCCACCTAATTAGACAGTTTAAGTTACGTATATTTTTTGGTGATACTGGACAATATACTAGCACCAAATTTTGACCTAAATTCACATTTATACCAGCTCTCAATGACCCTTCTCTGCAAGTTTTTGAAAGGATATAGGGATATAACAAAATTTAGAGAGTTCTTTCATTCCAAATGGCATAATCTTTTGGGGAAAGAATGTAAAGCTTTAAACAATTTAGCAGAAAATGAAACCATAGTAATTAAGGAAGCGGATAAAGGGGGAGCAAAAGTGATAATGAATACCATTGACTATTGTCCTGAGGTGAAGCAGCTATTGAGTGGTAAGTCATTTGTACCACTATCACTACGGGTCCCCTGACACATATTTCAAGATTAATCAGGATGACAGTAGAAGATGCTCTTGCAATGGGGTATGTAGAGGAGTCGAATTCCAATTTTTTATGGAATAGGTATCTGATAGTTCAGGTTTTTTATATTCTACCAAAAATTCACAAACCAGGATTTCCTCCACCCAGCAGACCCATCATCTCAGGCTCAAATTCAATCTTAGAGCCTTTATCGTATATTGATTGTTTTCCTAAACTGTCAGTAAATCTTTATCATTTATAAAAGATACTAAGGATTTCATATCTAATTAAGAAAATATGCACATCCCTGAAGATTCAGAATTAATTATGATGGACAGGTCTTCGCTTTATACTGACATCCCACATGCTGAGGCTAGGTCAGTAATAGAGACCATTTTGAACTCCTGACCCAGGTTGCAACCTCTTACCCTTTTCCTTATGGAATTTATTTATTAATTCATTCATTTATTTTCTATCCCGCCCTTCCCACACACGGGCTCAGGGTGGCTTACAATGGTGGCACCAGTTGCCAGTAAAAACACATATAACATTTAAAACAGTATAAAATGATAAGTACAATATTTCTAAAATCATAAAATCCTTAGTGCTATCAGTATAACACACATAGTTTACGATGGCGCGCTTAACATGTCCATAGCTGCTACTATTCCAATTCAGTGCTAGAGGGCCGGGCTCGTTGATGGTAATCATGGGGTGGCTCCTATTTGAAGGCCTGGTACAAAAGGTCCCGCAGGGCCCTGATCTCCTAAACTGAATTGATAGACATCATCTTGGGAAAGAATTATTTTAGATTTAATGATAAAAAAATTATCAGATCAAAGGAGTTGCAATGGGCAGTTCATTTGCTCCAAGCATAGCTAACTTGTTCATGACTTCACTGGAGGAAACATTCATTTGACATCAAGAAAATAATCTTTTTCATAAAGATATATTGTTGTATGTAGTATTTCTAGATGATATTTTCATCATTTTTGCAAACAGTGAAAAGGCAGAGGAATTTTTCATGTGGGTTAATACTATTCGTGATACTGTAATAAGGAATTATTGCTGGTCTTTTGAGGGAGGGGGGAAGGGAACGGGGAAAGAAACATACTATGTATTGAGGTATGTAATATATGCTGTGTTACGTTATGTATTGTTTGAGTTATATGCAGGGCTTATTTTGTAGCAGGAGCTCCTTTGCATATTAGGCCACACACCCCTAATGTAGCCAATCCTCCAAGAGCTTACAGAGCTCTTCTTACAGGGGCTACTGTAAGCTCTTGAAGGATTGGAGACATCAGGGGTGTGTGGCCTATTTTTATTTATTTATTTATTTAATTCAATTTCTAGGCCGGTCTCCCCGCACAGCAGGCTCAGAGCAGCTTACACAATTAGGTGAACCATGTTCACAATAAAACAGTTAAAACAGTTAAAACATTATTCATTATTAAACATTATTAAAAACAATACAGTTATTAAAGTGCTCAATACTATTGATGGCGTACGATCTGATGTTAACATACAGTCTGATGTTGGGAGCACACTGGGTCATCAGCGACTTGATGGTAATAAATGGGGTTGCACATTGGTAGTCACTGGATGGCAAGGGGGGGACAAAGTGGCAGCAGCCCCTATTCAAATGCCTGGCGGAAGAGCTCTGTCTTGCAGGCCCTGCGGAACTGCATCAGTTCCCACAGGGCCCTGATCTCCTCCAGGAGCTCATTCCACCAGCTAGGGGCCGCCACCAAAAAAGCCCTCCCCCTGGTGGCAGTGAGCCTGGCTTCTCTTAGGCCAGGTATAGCCAGGCAATGTTGGGCCCTGGACCGAAGTGCTCTCTGGGGTACATACGGGGAAAGGCGGTCCCTTAGGTAGGTTGGACCCAGGCCATTTAGGGCTTTAAAGGCAAGTACCAGCACCTTGAAGTGAATTCGGTACGCCACTGGTAGCCAGTGCAGTGCCTCTAGCGCTGGTCGTATGTGCGCCCGCTTCGGGAGACACATCAGCAACCTGCACCAGCTGAAGCCTCCGGATTTGCACCAAGGGCAGCCCCATGTAGAGAGCGTTACAATAGTCTAGCCTCAAGGTGACCGTTGCATGGATCACTGTGGCCAGGTCTGTGCGATCCAGGAAGGGGACCAGCTGCCGCACCAGCCTCAGATGATAAAAGGCCGATTTGGCAGTGGCTGCTACCTGGGCCTCCAGAATCCAGGAGCACTCCCAAGCTCCTAACCACCGGTGAAGGCACCAACGGTGCCCCATCAAAGGTCAGGAGCAGGAGCCCCTACCATGGGCCACCCAGGCACAGGACCTCCGTCTTTGTTGGGTTCAGCTTCAGCCTGCTCAGCCTAAGCCAACCAGCCACAGTGTGCAATGCCCGGTCCAAATCGTCCAGTCCCGAGCCAGACTGGCCCCCCAACATCAAATAGAGCTGGGTGTCATCAGCGTACTGGTGACAGCCCAGCCCTGCCCTCCGGACAATCTGGGCAAGGGGGCGCACATAGATGTTAAAAAGCATCGGGGACAGAACAGCCCCCTGAGGCACGTCGCATTCAAGCGGGTGTCTCCAGGACTGCTCCTCCCCAAGCACCACCCTTTGTTCCCAACCCTGGAGAAAAGAGACAAGCCACTGTAAAGCAAGTCCCTGAATCCCCACGTCGGCGAGGCAGCAGGACAGCAGCCGATGGTCAACCGTGTCAAATGCAACCGACAGGTCAAGCAACAGCAACACCGCCACACCACCTCGATCCAGATGTCTCCGGAGGTCGTCAGTAAGGGAAACCAGAGCTGTCTCGGTCCCGAACCCCAGGCGAAAGCCTGACTGGAAGGGATCTAACACCGAAGCGTCATCCAGGAACTCCTGCAACCGTATCGCCTAATATGCAGAGGAGCTCCTGCTGTGAAATGAGCCTTGGTTATATGGAAGTAGGATCAAATATTTCAATAAAAAAAATATAATATAGAATGGAGAGAAACCCCGGAATAAAAAGAAGGCTGGGAGGGGGGAGATATTATCGTTGGTCATTAGGAGTGTGGCAACTGTTCTATATGCTTCTCAGTAATTAAATTAAAGAAATTTAATAACCCACAGGAATTTATACTTTTAAGTTGTTTCAATTTATGAATTGCAACACTAAGAGTGTAGTCTATATCATTATGTACCCTTGTCAATTGTTATATGTGGGCAGTACTATGTGATCAATTAAATTACACATCATGGAGCACAAGTCAATAATTCAAAATAAGGTGGACTTCCGATATCAGCGGACTCATGGCGGGCACGTCCCTGGAGAGAGGCAAGAAAGAAAGAAGAGAGAGAGAGAGAAGGCAAGAAAGAAAGAAGAGAGAGAGAAAGAAAGAGAGAGAGAGAGCAAAGAAAGAAAGAGCTGGCAGTGAGGGGACAGCTACTAATCCAAGCCTAAGAAATACCACTATTCTGGGAGGATAGCTTCAGTGGTGGCTGAAGCCTTCAGAAGGCTGGTTGGAGGAACAAGGACCTTTCCAGGGGATGGGGTCATTTTGCTGCAGCCATGACACAAGCAGGCATTCCCCTGCGGGGGGGGGGGGCTGGCACCAACTCCCGGAACTGCGCTCCCCCGAGCTCCTGCTCGAAAGGACCCCAATTGTATGATTTGTTAATAAATATGATGCTGTATGACACTGATCCCTTCCTTTCTGTGCGTCCCCACCCCCTTAGTATATAACGCCAAGCCCAAGTAAAATCTGGGCTCGGCATCTTTGATGGATTACCATTGCCGAGACTGATGTCATAAAATAAAGGCTTTCTTCTCTACCTGATGTTCGGACTTTAGGATTATTGGGAAATCTCTATTCTTGGTTTTATAGTGCATCACAGTCAGGGTTGATTTCTTTTAGGATTGACTGACTTGATCTCCTTGCAGTCCAAGGGACTCTCAAGAGTCTTCTCCAGCGCCATAATTCGAAAACATCTATTCTTCAGCGCTTGGCCTTCCTTATGATTCAACTCTTGCAGCCATACATTACTACTGGGAATACCATCACTTGGACCATATGGACTTTTGTTGGCAGGGTGATGTCTCTTTATTAGGCTGTTTAGGTTTGCCATCGCTTTCCTCCCAAGGAGCAGGCGTCTTTTAATTTCATGGCAGCAGTCACCATCTGCAGGGATCTTGGAACCCAGGAACGTGAATCCTGTCACTGCTTCCATGACTTCCCCTTCTATTTGCCAAGGATTGATGGACCGGATGCCATGATCTTAGTTTTTTTGACGTTGAGTTTCAAGCCAAGTTTTGCGCTCAAGTATTATAGTTATACTTTATTCAATTAACAGCCATTAGACACCGTGTTTTGTCCATTAAAATACTTAACATTTATATAATGTTTTCATGTTAAAAGTGATTCATATGTATTAATTCAATAATGGGTCATCATGGTATATAATAAAGGACAGCACCAACATCCAGCAAAGACTTCTTCTCAGTTATGGAGTGTGTGTATTCAGACAAGCCTGAGGATGATATACAAATCATAAAGAGGCAAATTTTGAAGTGTGAAATATATTTATCTCTTGTGATTCTGGAAAAACAACTTTGATTTTGTTGTGAGCAAAAAATAAATAAATCCACCTCTATTATAATTTGGTAGGGTTTCCACAGGCCAAGGAAAATTGCTGCAGGGACTAGATCTAGGTTGGCCATCCCTATCCCATACACCATCTGGAATATTTTCATGGCAAAAGATGCATCACTTACTGTGCACTCAGGAAATACATGGTGAAGTAATTATCTTTTAAATAAAGGCATATGTATTAATTTAGTAAGAATTGTAGTAAGAACAAAGCTTTATGCTTCAGTTAAGAACAAAATAAAGGTTTTTTAAGTGTTTTTATTTATACACACAAACACATACACACACACAAGCATTATAAATGCCTAAAAATGCAAACTATAAAAATTACCTTGGATTCATTTTTTCTTTCTTTCCTTTTCTGCAGACCACTATGGGAACACCATAATAAAGTTGAAAAATAATGTTATATTTTTCTTAAAATTTGAAATGGCTCGTGCTGTCAAGCTTGCTGCTTGGGAAAATGAGGATAAAATCTTTGCCTTTTATTGGATAGCTGATACCATATATTTGTTGATTGTTGATGGTCATACTATAAATCGAGAGACCTATCCATTGAAAACAGAAGTATTTAGTGCTGTGTTTGCATCACAAAAAGTTTGTCCATACATATCATTTCAACACAGTATACAGTCCAATGTTTATTATCTGGACAAAAGACAGAATATGACATTCTGGACACAGATTGTCTTCGTAGAAAATCTGGGTTTATCTACAGAGATTTCAGTCCACAGGCCAAACTTGCTAAAGCAAAAAACAGACCTTCACTATGAAATAGCTCGAGGAATCTGTACTAAGAATCAGGTAAATGATTTCTGCTTATAATACCGTTATTTCCTACCCTGATTTATTTTTCATATTGCAGTGGATTTTTTAGGACTTCTTCTAATATATGCCCATACCAAATCAATTCTTTAGCTTCCATAAAAATGTAAACCAGACATCCTTTCAGTATAGAAACACTACAATCCTGACCTAGAATAAAATGATGCGAATATCCCTTAGGTCTAGGCATTACCATCTCGCCATCATGTAGGTTTAGCTGGTTTCTTCCAGAATTTAACTTAAATTATATTAACTGTTTTAATGTATTTGTTAGTACATTGTCATCCGCCTTGAGCCCGCTTGTGGGGGAGGGCAGGATAGAAATTGCATAAATAATGAATAATTTTGTGGTTAATGGCCAGTTTCAATTTGCTTCTAGAGCTGATTCAAATAATCTTACAGGATTTTGTAAATATGTTCAATTGCCTTGCACCTTAATTTTAAATATTGGAATTATTGAGCACCATCACTGTTATAACAATTTAAAGCTAATCTGACTTCTTTGTATCTATACCCAGTGGTTTAATACACTGAATTTGCAAGGCCTTGTAGGAGAGGGAATGCTTTGATCTGTTGGCTGTTGCTTTGTATATGAAGCATTCAAGTTGCATCCTGGAGTGGTCAACAGCATAAATGCACCCCCAGTTATAATAATCTCTGTAAAATAAAATGCTCTTCAGTGGCTTCATCTTTCATCTATTTCATATGTATTTTGGCTGTCAAGTTGCTTCTTAGGTATGCTAAACATTCTGCAGGGGGAACCACATGTGCCCCTCCTCAAAGTACAAACCACACAGGAAGTTCATCAGAGTCCATAGTAACACGGCTATACCCACCAGTCAGGCAACCCAATGGCATTCCTCTGACAGACACACGTCAACCTGTCCCCTTAGCAATGATCTGACTAGCAGCAAAAATGGTTTTATATGACCTTTCTGTGGCATTTTCAACATCTGGACTCTAGAGGAAGTGTCTCATTTCCTGTGCAAATTCTTTTAATCTGCTTTCTGGACCAAGGAGTTATGACTGAACTCTATATAGAATAGCATTCTATCCATGAAAAAACCAAAAATTAACCAAGTGAGAATTTCCTTTTTTAACTGTTTTGTAAGTATCCAGTTTTTCATCAAAACTATGCTGATATCACCACTGTCATTATTTCTTACCCTTACAGACAACAACATTGTATCATGAACAGGATTACTCAAATTACTCAGATCCATTTGATTATTACAGTGCCATGTAAGTACAAAGATTGCTAAACTGCCAGTTTCTCCTAATGTATAGGTAATAGTTGATTCATAGGGTCGCCATAAGTTGGAAACACACAATAGCAGCAATACAGAAAAACAAATAGCACATGTGCACCTGGAGTTTTATCTGTGGAGGTTTATTTATTTATTCATTTGTGAAATTTATATCCTGTTCCCTCTCCCCTGAATAGGACTCAAGACAGCTAACAACATATAAAATACACCAGATAAAAACAGTACAAAGAATACAATAAATATACTTTTAAAATCTATCGTGGTTAAAAAATTATCAAGCAGGGTAGCTTGCATGGATGGTGAAGATGCAGCTGGAGCATAATTTACCAGCTGCCTGGAGGATCACAACAATCACCCAAAGGTTGCCTGAAAAAGAGCAGCCTTGCATGCTGTGTGGAACTTGGGGAGTCTTCAGGCAGCTGGTTCCACAGGATGGGGCCTGCTACTGAGAAGGCTTTTGCCCTTGTTGACACAAGGTGAATAATTCATGGTCCAGGAACCTTTAATAAATGCCAATATGATGATTGGAGAAAACGGGGAGGATCCTGCTGAGAGAGGCAATCCCGAAGGTATGAAGGTCCCAAGCCATTTAGGGCTTTAAAGGTAAGTACCACCACTTTGATTTGGCACCGGAAACTAATTGGGAGCCTGTGCAGCTGCCATAGGATAGGTGTTATATGCACTGACCAGGACATTCCTGTCAGCAATCTGGCAGCTGCAGTCTGGACCACTTGCAGTTTCTGAAGCGTCTTCAAAGATACCCCTGTGTAGAGTGCATTACAGTAGTCCAATCTTGAGGTGACTGTTGCATGAATTACGGTGGCAAGATCTACCCAAGACATATAGGGGGCCAGTTGGCAGGCCTGATGTAGATGGTAAAACACAGTCTTTGTCACTGAGGACACATTTGTCCATGGAAATCAAAGAATCAAGCCACATCCTCAGATTCCTGACAGACTCGACTATAGAAAGTTGGACCTCATAAAGGCCACCCCAGTAGTCTGGGCTTCCCCAGCCACATAATCTTTGTCTTGGATGGATTTTGCTTCAACCAACTCTCACCTAGCCATTCCATCACTACATTCAGGCAGGAGGCCAAGACCAGAATTCTGCCACCAGTTGCTCTTTAAATTAGAGGTAGAGCTAGGTGTCATCTGCATATTGATGGCACCTCACTCCAAACCACCTGACAATCTCCACCAGAGGGTGCATATAGATGTTAAATAATATTGAGAGAATCAACCCCTGTGAAACTCCATGTTAGGGTCCATGGTGACAAGGAGAACCAGCTCAAAGCCTTACTCCTCACCCTGAGGGAGGCTAGGTGGATGACTAGGACAAGTGTTCTACTGTGTCAAAGGTGGCTGACCAATCCAATAGGATCAGTACTGCTATCTCATCTGCATCAAGGTGTAACCAGAGATCATCAACCAGAGCGACCAGGGCTGTCTTTGTCCTGAACCCCAGCTGACATCTGGACTGAAAGAGATCAAGGGCAGATGTCTCATCCAGGAATTCCTGGAGCTGTTCAGCTACTGCTTGCTCAATTACCTTTGCCAGAAATGGAAGATTTGTTACTAAATGGTAATTGACTAGGTCCCTTTCATCTAACAATGACCTTTTCAGGAAGGGTGTCAACACTGCCCTTTTTACTACCCTTAGTTCATCCATATACCAGGGATCCAAGGTAGTATGGGGGTGAAGAGGCTGCCGGGGAGCAACTCAGTCAATGGCCTCCTGAAGGACCAGATTCCAGGTCTCAGTGAACTCATTGAGAGAGCTGCCAGCAGAGCCAGATAAATCCCACAAAACATTCTGGAATCCAATTGGATCCATGAGTCTCTACAGGAAAGCATAAATAAGTTTGCAGCCCCTGCAGAGCTGGGAGGCAAATCTCAAACTGACCTTCACAAGGTAATCAGTCTATGGCACCAGTTTGCAAAGCACCGCTGAATCTAGATCAGTCCCTGCATAAAACATCAGATCTAGTATGTGGTCTGCTCGGGGGGGGGGGGGGGGGGACAACCTGGAAGAGTCCTAATGATGCCTTGGCAGTCATAAAGTCCAAGGAAGTACCAGACCACGTAGTGTCAGACTGGACACTGAAGTCTCCCAAAATATCTGTTTGGGGAAATGTATGGCCCACTTCACCACCACCTCAGCCAACCTCAGCAGGGTGTAAACTGGCAACTTGCTAGGTTGCTAGGTAAACCAGCGAGACTCCCATCCTCTCCCTGGTGCCCCGTGCCAGGCCTACACATTTAATGCTGGCAATATTTGATGCAGGAAGAATATCAGAGGAGAAAGAATCTTGGATGAGAGTTGCCTCCCATCCCCCATCCTGTTCATGTTTGAGGGAAGACTGAGTATCCTGGGGAAATCAGCTGAGTGAAAGACACCACTTCATCCTTGTCCACCTAGATCACGGTCAAGTACGCCAGATCAAAATTGCCTCTCCTAATAAGTTCTTCAAGGAAGGCAGTCTTATTCATAATTGATCTGACATTGCACAACATCAAACATGAAAAGAAGGGCAACGAAGTCTGGTCTGCACACCATCTTTCCTTTTGAAGGGAAGGAGATTAGAAGGGGACTGAACGTGTCTATATGTTGTGGACCAGCCAAGCCCAGCAGAGCAAAGAGACTCTGAAGACTCCCCTGAGGAAGAGGCAGCTAGTGGACCTGACCCCAACCCACAGCCAGTGGCAGAGGCACTGCAGGAGGAGACAGTCTTTGAGGGGTCAGACATAGATCCTCAGCCAGGAACCAGTGCACTGGCCCCTCAGCCTTGAGCAGGTAACAGAGAGTTAGCTGCCAGTCAGTTCAAACCAACCCCCCATCACCAGAGCCTCAGGAGTGCTGTAGGAGGAAGATTAGGAGAGACCTTCAAGACAGTAGGTGCAGTCCCTTGCCTAGCAGCACAGCACTGACCCAGTGCCGACAGGGAGGGTGAGTGCTTGCAGGAGCAGGTCTGAGGCAGCTGGCAGGTGCATGACTCAGTACAGGCTGCAGAGCAGTATGGTGCTTAAAACCAGCAGAGAAGGGAGTGGCTGTGTGGAAGCAACTTGTCCATTAGGTACTTTGCGGCCTCTGCTCTGGATTGTCCTCTTCATCTCTGACCCCGCCATGTATCTTCATATCCTTGTTTTCAGATTTCCCTTTGGACTTAAAGCTGTGCATGTTGCCTACCCTGTGCCTGAACCTTGGAACTGTGTTTTGATGTTGGCCCTGGAATTACTTTACAAACTCTGATGCCTAGAAACTGCCTCTGTGTGCCTACCAGGAGGATGCTGGCCATCAGGACAATATATCTCAGTATCGTTCTAGAGCAGACTCTCTGCCCATCTCCATACTTCCCACCTTCTCGTCTTACAGGGATTCCCTGGTGAGGTGGGTACATCTCACAGTTTACTCTGGTTCCCTTATCCACCTATGGGAGGATCTAACCAGCTGTGCAGCAGATAGTAGCGAACCAGAAAAACACAGTAAGAACTTAATAGAAGCCAATGTTGGATCAGGCCAACAGCCCATCCAGTCCAACACTCTGTCACACAGTGGCAAAAAAAATACCAGGCACCATCAGGAGGTCTACCAGTGGGGCCAGGACACTAGAAGCCCTCCCACTATCCCCCCCCCCAGCCCAAGAATACAGAGCATCACTTGCCCCAGACTGAGAGTTCCTATCTATACCTTGTGGCTAATACCCACTGATGGACCTCTGCTCCATATGTTTATGAATTCCCTCTTGAAGCCGTCCATGCTTGTAGCCGCCGCCACCTCCTGTGACAATGAATTCCATGTGTTAATCACTCTTTGGGCGAAAAAGAACGTCCTTTTATCCGTTCTAACCTGACTGCTCAGCAATTTCATTGAATGCTCACGAGTTCTTGTATTGTGAGAAAGGGAGAAAAGTACTTCTTTCTCTGCCGGCTCTGTTCCATACATAATCTTGTAAGCCTCTATCAGTTGTCGTTTCTACAAGCTTAAGAGCCCCAAGCACTTTCACCTTGCTTCATAGGGAAAGTGTTCTGTTATGTATTGGGACTTAAACATTGCAGGACTGTGCTGCCAGAGACAGGGTGAGTTTGGAGCCGAAGAACAATAGACCAACAGGATAATGGCAGTACCAATCAAGGTGTAATGTTATGTAAACAGCCTATTATTGGGAGTAGGGTGTGTTTGGGGTTTGGCCATTGCATGCAGTATAACTGAGCTGAGGGTCTGGTCTGCAGCCTTGTTCTTGCTGAAATCACTGAATAAAGTAGAGCTGATCACTAGACTTGGAGTCTGCTCATCCATGGAACCCACTATTTAACAGTGGCAATGAAGGTTGGGATCCTGTTAAGCCAGCCCAGCGCCCATCTGCACCTCACCGTGCACTGAGCTCCAGTGCCACACGCATTGCATTGCAGCCAGGACTGTGGCTGCTGCTCCAGGACAGCTGCCGGAATTTGACCCTGCTCACCCAGAGCTTTGGGAAACCTGGGTGGAGCGGCTCAAGTAGTGTTCCAAGACATAGTGTTCCAAGACATCCAGTAAGCAGACAAGAAGAAGGCTCTCCTGCTCAGTGCCTGTGGGATCACAACACTGAGGCTAGTCCAGGGCCTCATTGCGCCAACCACTTTGGAAGTGGCCACATATGACAACCTCATCAAGGTGCTCAGTGGCCATTTCTCACCTCAACCTACGAAGATGGTATGCCATATGGACTTCTACACACGCCAACAAAAGTTTAGTGAGACGGCTACTGACTTCATGGCAGACCTTTGCCGACTGGCCCTCAATTGTGAATTCACAAATCTCGACAAAGCCCTCCTAGACTGGTTCATGATGGGCATCAGAGAGGAGAAACTACGCCAAAAGCTCATCGGCCATGAGGACCTCACACTAGTACAAGTGCTATGTGAGGCCATCGCCTTTGAGAAATCCAGGCGAGACTGCTAGACCTCCGCTGTGCACCAGACCTCTGCCCCTTCAGCTTTTGAAGTGTCAGATGATAAGGAGGCCCATCAGGTGCGCCAGCCCGCTCCCTGCAACTCAAGATCTTCCGTCGCTGCTGCTTGCCCAGCGGAGACCATCGCACAAATGCCCTGCGCCAGCTGCGGAGAGGCCCACAAATGCAGCTCCTGTTGTTTCAGAGATGCTACCTGCAGGGCCTGTGCCTGCCGCTCCAAGGGAATCTGGAGACGCACCAACACACACCAGGAGGCAGCGGACCTGCACACCTCCACCATTCACCAACAGCAGGTAATGAATTTGCCCCAGGATACCCCAGATAAAATAAAAGTGACTGTGCTTATTGAAGGAGTGCCCTGCAAGATGGAACTGGACACAGGGTCCTCCATCTCCATCATCTCAGAAGAGGCTCTCTGGAGGCTCTGTTCACAAGAGGGCCCCTGCGTTAGACCCGCTGGGCTCACTCTTTAGGACTTTCAAAAGAATGAGGTGGCCATTAAGTTCCACGTGAAATACAGGCAGTTTGAGGGAGTGTTAGACTTGTTGGTGGTAGAAGGATGGCTCATCAGCTTGCTTGGAGTGTCCTGGTTCGCTCCATTGGGGTTCAAGGTAATGGGTGTCATGAGTACCTCTGAGGATCTGCCTCCTGCGGATCTAAGAGAGGTGCAGGATCAGCTCCCAGCTCCAGAGGAGCCTCCACCTGAGCCAAATGATTCTCAAGCAAGCGCCTGGGGTTTTGTCCCATCAGCAGCAGCTGAGCTACAGCTAAGCTCAAGCCCACCTGATTCACCTCCTCAGGTGGAAAGTCTAAGGTCCCAATGCAGGCAAGACTTAGCTGCAAGAAGGAAAGAGGCACGCATGCATGGTCGCAGATCACTAAGTCCTGAGTTCTAGAAGGAGCCAGGACCTCACTGCCAGCTGCTAACAAGCACAGGAAGTGGCTGGGTATTTAGGCACAGCACAGAGACTAACAACTTGTGCTAGCAACTAGTCTTCTTGGCTAAGCTTTGCACCCGTCCAGATTGTAATCGCTGACTTGATTCTGGAACTCCTGGATTGTGACTCTGGCTTTGTTTGACCCCGGCTTTGTTTGACTTCAGCTTTGTGGACTCCCTGGACTTGTTTACTCTTGAGTTTCCCTCTTGGACTCTGGCTTGAACTGACTCTGTTTTTGGATTAGTGTTTGAACTTGGCAACTTGTTACTGATTTGGCTTGATCTTGGACTGTCCCAGACTTCGGCTTGGCTCCTCTCCTATTGGCACCCAGCCCGTGACAACAGGGGTGCACCGCATGCAGCCCTCAGACTTCAGCCAGGTGTGTTATGAATTCCCTGCCATCTTTGATGGGACCCTCGGCCAGTACACAGGGCCCCCAGTGTCGCTCCAACTTAACCCTGAGGTGCAGCCCATCCACCTCAAGGGCCAGAGAGTCTGGTTTGCACTTGAGCCCAAAATTGAGATGGAGCTGGACCGCTTAGTGGCACAAGGAGTATTAGAGCCAGTTCCCCACACCAGTTGGGAGACCCCTCATCGTAACCCCAATTAAGCCTAATGGGGATGTCCACATCTGCACGGACTACAAATGTACAATCAACAAGATGCTGACAGACCATGCTTACCCAGTGCCTGTGGTCAGCCATGCCCTAGAGACATTGGTGGGGGCCAAGGTCTTCAGTAAATTGGACTTGGCCCAGTCATATCAACAGCTACCAGTGGATGAGCCAACTGCTGAGGCAGAGACCATTGTCACACACCAGGGTGCGTTCAGAGTCAAGCGGTTACAGTTTGGGGTGAGCATGGCCCCGGGGATCTTCCAAAATTTGATGGACTCTCTTTTGAAAGGCATCCCTGGAGTGCAGTCCTTTTTTGATGATGTATTGATCGCTGCCCCCACGGAAGACTTTGCTGCCTGCCTCCGCACCGTGGCAGGAGTGAAAAAGTTCCACGATTACCTGTACAGCTGCCCCTTCACCATTGCTACTGACCACAAGCCCCTGCTCGGTTTCCTTGCCTTGAACTGCCAGATGCCTCAGATGCTGTCATCCAGGGTCTTGTGCTGGTCCATATTTCTGGGGGGGGGGTACCAATATGCCTTGCAGTACCACCCTGGGAAAGCTATGGGTCATGCAGACACCCTTAGCTGCCTCCCTCTCAGCTCTGCTGACTGGGCTCCTAAGCCATTCTCAAATGAAGACTGTTGCCCAGCTAAAGACAAAAGAAGTCATTAAGCCTTCCTGCAACCTATCCAGAAAATGCATCTGCCAAGCATTGGATCATTAATGTGAAGCACTAGACCAGCAATGTAATTGGATCCCTCTACCCTCTCCTTTGTGTCATCCCCTTCCCCAAGAGATGTCCCTCCCTGCCACACATCAACCCTAAATTGCCCAACTGTCATTTTCCTTTGTCCCATCCATCCTGAAATATTATTCTTTTGTTACTTCTCCTGGGAACCTATGACCACGGCCTCAGGTCACAATTTGGCTATTTAAAGTGACTTCTCCCTGAGTTCGCTCTCTTCTCTTCACCCCCTATCTACCTTCTTGGTTCCATTCCTGATCAGTTTAGAACTACTCCACATGTGTCGCTGGCTGGCTCACACTTCACCACCACCCCACCTTTTAGTTCCCTTTTGTTGCAAGGTCTGCTCATCACGTCGAACAGGTAATGTATCACCCCCCAATGATATTTCCTGCTAATGTGAATGTCAGTGCCTTTTCAACCCTACTTTCCTAGTTCTGTACTGTGTGTGTGAGTGTTTGCAATTATTATTGTATGCTTGAAGATCTTAAGTAAAAGACTGATTACTTCATTCAGCCTGGTCTCCTCGTTTATTAATGGGATCTGGGAATTCTGACTCTGGTATACACAGGTTGTCTCTATATTTTATGCCTATTGCCCTTTAATATTCATAATTCCCCAACTTTATTAATATAAGGCAATTTACCAAGCCTTCGACACCGGCGCCTCAGGTTTCACATGTTCCAATACCTACACCATCGGCGCCGACATGATTCCCCATGCCCTCCATCTGGACAGCAGCACATTAGCCTACCTAGACCTCAACTTTCATCACCAGAGGTCTCCTCTCAGAGGTTGGTTTCGAATTCTGAGGATGATGGTTCAGATGCCCAAGCCACACCTTCTGATCCATCACCATCACAATTAGTGGCTGAAGACCTCCCAATATCACTTTTGGAGGACATTAGATCAAATGGCCCACTTGCTAGGTCTTGCTATTGTGCAACTGCAAGTGACTGACGCTGTTTTTGACATTATCCAACTTGATATGTCCACTGCTGTGTCACTGCCAATGACTCAGGTTCTACTACAGACAGTCAAGTCACATTGGGACTGCCCTTTCTCTGCTCCCATCTCTACGAGATGGCTTGACCACATGTACTGCATCCAGGAGTCTGGCTCGGAATTCCTGTGTATGCATCCCATGTCCAAATCTGTGGTGGTCACCTTGTCTTCCAAGTGCAGAAAAACCCACTCAACACCTTGTGACAAGAAAAGTAAAAAGCTGGACTCTTTCGGTCATCGTTTTTATTCGGCAGGAGCTTCAGGTGTGAAGTCATCCAGTTATTTAGCTTGTATAGGCCGTTATGAGCACTCCTTGTGGGAACAGATGTCTAAGTTTCTTGCCCTCTTACCAGAACAACATTGCGATGAGGCCAGAAAGTTGCAGAAAGAAGGAATGATTCTTTCCAAGCTGATTATAAACTCTACGAAGCACACCCTCAACACTGCATCAAAGACCATGACATCTGCAGTAACCCTTTGCCACCACTCTTGGCTCTGCACAATTTCGCTTCAGCCTGACACAAGGTCATTTATTGAGGATCTGCTATTTGATGGCTTGGGTCTCTTCCACTCTACTACTGATTCTGTGTTACAAGACATGGACAAAAATTTGAAGGCCTCTAGAAGCCTTGGAGTATCACAATCTTACCGACCTCAAAGGCCCAGGACATGGTCTCATTCCAACTGCAGACCATATGGCAGACAATCACCAGAGGATACCTGGAAGACCAAACAATATCAGTCCTCATCTAGATCTCAGAATTCCCCTTGATCTAAATTCCAAACTACATCCCAGCAGGGCAAATTCAAGCCTGGCAAGAATGCAAAAAAGAGTGTTTGACTTCACCACTTCAACCCCCCCCCCATACTTTGTTGGCCCATTTAACTCACTTGGGGCCCTTTTACCACTCTTGGAGTCCCATAACTTCAGATTCTTGGGTCCTCTCTGTCATACACTGAGGCTATGTGATAGAATTTGTACAAGAACCTCCAATCCCCCATGTTGTTTACACGCCAGCTTCCTTGGTGCTCCATCAAGAGGCTCAGCAACTACTAGAAAAATGCACCATAGAACCAGTTCCACCTATGGAACGGGGTCATGAATTTTACTCCCGGTACTTTGCTGTTCCAAAGAGAGAGGAAGCTTACTTCCAGTACTGGATTTTGGGTCTCTGAACGAATTCATTGCTTGCTGGAAATTCAGAATGACATCACTGCAGAACATACTCCCCCTTTTGACCCCCGGGGTCTGGATGGCCACGATAGACTTGCAGAACACTTACTTTCATCTAAACATATTTTCATCTCACAAACGTTTCCTACGGTTTACAATCGGCCAGGATCATTATCAGTATCGGGTGCTACCCTTTGGGATCTTGACAGCCCCAGGAGTCTTTTCAAAGACAATGGTGGTTGTGGCGGCCCACCTCAGATTACAAGGGATCATGATTTTTCCTTACATAGGTGACTGGCTGTTAGTGGTGGACTCCAAAAACCTCCTACATGACAGTATCAACCATACCCTGAGACTTCTATGTTCCCTCGGTCTGTGTGTAAATCATGCGACGTCGAACCTTGTGCCCTCGCAAAGGGTAAACTTCATTGGGGCTACCATAGACTTCATTGCAGGAAGGGCATTTCTCCCTCTCCCACAGGCTCAAACCTTAGCATCGTTGGTGCATCGCCTCAGACACTCTGTGATAGTGTCCACCCTGGACATCCAGCGAATGTTGGGCCTGATGTAATCCATGACGACTGTCATCCCGGTGGCAAGACTTCAAATGCATGTTGTCCAACTCTGGATCGTCCAAAATTTCAAACCACTACGACATCCACAACACAAACAGCTTCATTTACTCGATGAAGTCAAGGATTCCCTACGCTGGTGGGAGTCAATCCCCAACCTGATGACAGGAGCTCCCTACCACCGCCTGTGATCAAGGTGACGCTCCTCTTATAGTCACAAATGGAAAAGGTTTCTCCGATTTCTGCAGACTTTCACAGGGGACCCCACGTCTGTAGGTCTCCCCTGCATATTTGACTTCCTTCTATCATTGGCGGGCACCGGACTTAGCCATTCCTCCTTGAGAATTTATATGGCTGTGATCTCTGCCTTTCATAACCAACTGAACAATGTTTCTGTGTTCTCTCACCTGGACTCAAAATGTTTCCTCAGGGGTTTACTGCACCTCTGTCCTCCATCCCAGATGCCAACTCCATCCTGGGACCTCACCTTGGTCCTCCGTCACCTCACTCATAAGCCTTTCGAACCTCTTGCTTCCTGTGATCTTTGACTGCTTTCTTGGAAGACAGCCTTCTTAGTGGCCATAATGTCAGCGGGGAGAGTGAGTGAACTTCTGGCCTTCCGCCATGATTCCCCATACCTGACTTTTCTTCCTGATGGCATAGCACTGTCGCCTGACATCTCCTTTTTACCAAAAGTGGTTTTGGATTTTCATTTAAACTGGCGTGTGGTCCTTCCTGATTTCTACCCCAATCCATGGTCCGACACTGAGTGTCTTTGACACTCCTTGGATGTTAAACAGGCACTCTTATTCTACCTGCACAGAATGTGCTTGATGAACTATGATCCGCATCTATTTGTTTCATACACCACAGGTTTGTTGGGGCGTAAGATTTTGACTCAGAGGTTATCAAAGTGGCTGGTTGAGCTCATCTGTTTTTGTTATTTACTGGAGAAGACTCCATTACCTGTCACTCCAAGGGCTCACTCTACCAGGGCAATCTCTATGTCTACGGCTTTCCTGCGAGGGGTACCCCTGCAAGAGATCTGCCTTTTGGCTTTTTGGGCATCTCCCAAGACATTCATCAGGCATTATGCTCTCCTTCCCCACTGCTGGCAGCCTTGCCCTCAGTATTTCATGTGAGGTTTCCAGCGGCCAGAAGGAACTGGCAGGATGAGGGAGCCACATCCACTGGACATGCGTGGGGGGCACGCGAATGTCCATGGGAGGGGCCCATCATCTCCTTCCTGAAAAGGAAGGAAGGAAGGATCATTGTCCTCTACAGTGCAGTGGGAATTCCTGGTCCTATCCAAGCTACTAGGACTTCCAGTCAGTGGACAGTGTGATAATAATACAGTGCAGCAAATGTGGCCTGGTTCTTGGCCAAGGTAGCTGCCCTTAAGAGACATTGAAAACTTTATCATCATTGACAATATTCTTATAAGCTCATAAGCTTTGGACGATTTTAGATTTTAGTTAGACTGTTTCGCCCCAAGTGTAGTTAGGTAATTTAACTTCTGGGCTAAAGCCCGGGTTTTATCCATTGTTATTTCGATTTTTATGCCTCATCTTCTTTCTTTTTTTTAATCTTTCCTTCTGATAATTTCCTTTTTCCTTTGGTCAAGACTTCGGTCGTATAGACCTGTAATAAATGAAATGAAATAATAGAGTATCATCAGAAATAAGTCAAGATAAAGGGCTTTCAAATGGAACATGTCACAATCAGAACAAACTTAGAATTACTACTCAGAATTATATTCAATAAAATATTTAAAAATCAATGTTTAAAGAACACATGCTGCAAAAGACAGTGAGTTGAATTGAAAGGATTGTGTGTAGCTCCACTTGCAGAATGGATCTTTTCTGCCTCCCTATTCCTGCTGCAGTCCATTGTGTTCTCAAAGATGCTGCTCCTGAAGGTCAGGGGATCTTCAGAATTATGATGCAATGTGACATGTGGTCTACAGTGGGAAGGGAAAATCACTGAAAAACACTTCCCTGTTTATTTATGAAAGTACCTTTCCACAGGTAGAAGACAGCTTTGAATCCAGCCAGTCTTCATTAGGCATTGTCCTCAAAGTTTCTACAGCTTGTTATACATAGACTGATTTCCCACTAGAGCTGCCCTGGCATTCTTCCTCCATTTGCCCCGGTGCTGTGCTTGAATTTCACACTATTTGCCGCGGGGTGCATTTTGATCCATGGCTCCACCCAATCTTCCCCACGGTTTCAGTGATCCTGGTTTTTTTGAGGATCACTGAAGCCGCGGGGAAGATCGGGCGGAGCCACGTGTCAAAATGCACCCCGCGGCAAATAGTGTGAAATTCAAGCACAGCACCAGGGCAAACAGAGGAAGAACGATGGGGCAGTGCCTGTGCGAAATCGGTCATAATATTCATATGTTTAAGTGTGAGAGTATTTTTTTCAAAGAATCCCAGTTATAGGTAAGTAATTTCAAGTATATTTGAGGTAAATTCATTTTTAAAATGCTAAATTAATAAGCTCATAGTAGTACATCTCAGTATTGTACAGACAACATTTAAGAGTATTTTTCATACAGCATTCTCTGCATACTGAGGGTCCAGACATACTTGTGCACATTAGTAATATAAAAATGGAAAAACATATACATTTATAATGAAAAACTCTTTTGGGGGGGATTTCAATCTAGCTCTAAATCAACAGGTGTTGTGACAATTGAGCTGAAACCTTCTTCATCTGGAAAAACATGTGTATCAAGCAATGCGGTAAGAACAGAGTGAAAATTAATCTTAATTAAGTATTACAAATAGAATTTTAAGGCATTTTCTAGTGAAACACTACTGGTATTTTAAATTAAGACTTGCTGCATAAGAGTTCCTTGCATATTGCCCATCAATTCTCTCCACATTTAAAGGAGAAAGTATTCCTTCCTACAATCTATTTTGGAGGTAAGTTACTCCAAAATTCTTTATAATTTCAGTAGAACAGGAAATTCACAATAAGCAGAACAACCTGGCAGCTAGAGTATAGGATGGATCTTAAGGATGGCAGTGAGAGCTCAGCCCATGGAATTCCCACCTCCTACTGCAGCCCCTTTTGCCTCCTGGAAAACTACTCCTACAGGTCAGAGGTACCTCTGAACACCAAGGAACAGGGCTATTTTTGGGCAGGAATGCACAGGAACGGAGTTCCGGCTGGCTTCTGAGTTGGCCACGCCTACAGCCAAAACTTCTGGCATGCGTGGCTACAGAGCATGCTGCCCTCCCCACGTTACACACAAGACGGAAAGGTGGCATGTTATAATGCTGTCTTCCCCTCTGGGGAGCCCCTCAGGATTTCCTTGTCAATTTCACTCTGGGCCAGTCAGCTGAGAATGAAATTGACAGGGAAAAGACTCTCTCTGCTTTTGCTTCTCTAGCTGACATGTGACAGCTAGAAAAGGGCAGGCAGGGAACCCAGGCAAGCTGAAAATGCCTTTCTTTCCCTTCCCAATCTGGGGGAGGGAGAAAAAGGCATTTACCCATTCCCCCCCGCACTTCCCCAAGTCTCTTGCAAAAGCGGAGAGGCTCAGGGAAGGAATGGGGCATGTTTGCCTGGCTGCCGTCAGTCTCCCCAGCCTGCCCACCTTGGTGGGCTGGCTCAGGAGACCGAGGGCAGCCAGGCAAATATGCCTGCTTCCCTCCTCGATCTTTCGGGGGTGGGGGTGGGGATAGGAGACTAGAAAGGCGATGCTGAAGTGCCTGGGATCTTTCAGATCCCAGGTACTTCAGCAGCACCTTTCCCCAGGTGTCTTGTGCGGGGGGGGGGGTAGACTAGAAAGGTGATGCTGAAGTGGGGCGGAGAAGCTCAGGGGGAGAGGCAAGCTTCCATGCCTGACCTGGGCTTTCCCAGCCCCCCACCTAATATGCTAATTAGCTGCACTGTCATGGGTGTGGCCTATTATGCTAATGAGTTCTTGCTGGGCTTTTTCTACCAAAAAAGCCTTGCCAAGGGATATGACATGAGAAGGCTATAGTTGGAATGAGTAAGCCATTGCAGTAAGCATTTCCCTTTTCCTTTTGCTTACAGAAGGGCTCTCTTAGGACACTGCAGTTTATACCTAACAAGCAGGAGGACCCACGATACTCACGGGGGGGGGGGCAGGTGAGCCTCTCTCCCCTCCCTCCCCTGCCATGCACAGCCTCTTCCTCTCCGTCCCCCTACCCTCCCCAAAAATTGGTGGTGGCAACACCCGCTGCGCACAGCCTCTTCCCCTCCATCCCCCGCCCTCCCTGAAAATCGGCAGTGACACCCGCCGCACACCGAGCCTCTTCCCTCCCTCCCCCCCACCCTCCCTGAAAATCGGTGGTGGTGGCTTCCCTCCCTCCCCACCATGCACAGCCTCTTCCCCTCCGCCCCCCCCAAAAATCGGCAGTGGCGGTGGTGACACCTGCCGTGCGCTAAGCCTCTTTCCCTCCCTCCCCCCACCCTCCCCAAAAATCAGTGGCAGCTGAGCCACTTCCCCTCCCTGCCCCTACCCTCCCCGAAAACGGCGGCGGTGAGGCTCGCTACCCGCTGAGCCCCCCCCCCCAGCCAAAGCATTCTTTGTGAATGCACAGGGAATGCTTTTACTTTTGAGGGGATTTAAATATCCCCCCCAAAATTTTTAACATTTAGGATTTTTCTGCACATGTAGAGACTCCTCCATGTGTGTAGGAAAATCTCCCTCCCCCCAAGTGCCCCCCTGCATGGATTTAGATATCAGCATGGAGAGGGCCACTTCAAAATTAGTATATAGATACTTTCAGTCATAACACAAAACCATGGTTTCTTCTACATTTAGTTTGTGAAATCAGGAATTAGTCCACACACAAAAAATTCTTGAAGCCCATTTTCCCCTACCATTTTTTGTTTTCAGTACCATATTTGTTCTCCTGCCTCTCTGTCAGGGTCCTGGCTGTAATTCCAGCCTGCTTTCCAGTGCCCAGATTGTGGCAAAGCCTCACTGTGTTACTAACTCCCTTGCCATTGGCCAGTGGCAACACGAGGCTACAAAAACAGTACTCATGCCTATTTTATCCAATCTCAGCACAAGCAGCTGCCAAACCACACAAACAACCTTTGCAGGCTAGTAAAGGAAGCCTACTGGATCTCAAATTAACCATTTCCTTATGAAAACTGCAGAAAACATACTTCTGCTGTTTTTGGTCCCCTCCTCCGCTAAAATTAAGCAAACACCCTTTCAAGTAGCCTGTCTCTGTTATCCTATGTCTTCACCCATCCCTCACTTATTACTCCAATGCTCTTACCCGTCTTTTGACATCCTCCTATAATTCTCACATAACCTCTTTGTTTTACTTAAAACTGCTTTGTTTCACAACTCCCTTTACTGTTTAATCAATATTTAGCAAAAACTAGTTTTGCTGCTACCAACATGAGGAATCAATGTATCTTTTTAAAAAAAAATCTCAGGGTCAAGAGCTCAGTGTTTCCTCACATGTGGACTACTGTGCTTGGATTTGGGTCCCTACCATGCATCATACATGCAACACATGTGAGATGTAGGTTCTCCTCAATTCCTACATATGTGGTGCCTGATTAGGATGAGGACTGTGGTGCAAGAGGAGAAAAAATTTCAGCCTTCTCTCTTGCACCCTTTCCCCAGCCTGAAACTGTCCCAAGAGTATGCTCTTAGGCCTTCTGGGAAAATTGGCATACAGCCCAGTAAACGCATGGTTTTCACCAAATAGCACCTCTGCACTGCAGATGCAGGGGAGGCTTAATGATATCATGTCCAAAACAAGATTTGAACTCTCAATTACTGCATTGCACCATCCCACTCAGGTTTAATTCCCACAACTTTACTTTATTGCATGCAAAACATTCATAATCATGGGTAAGTGTTTATACACTTATAGAGGTGTGTGGATGTACAGAAATGACGTCTTTATACTGTTTTTGGTGTGTATTATTATAATTGTGAAGGTTATTTATGTTTTAAAAGAATTGCGTTATGGAGAGGTGGTAGCCTTTAATTGCTGTTTCAGAAGAAAAATCCTCTGAACTGGGGAAAAACAGACAAGTATAAGACAATATGTTTTGATATCATAGCATTTTGGTTCATTTACTATTGATACAAATAAGTAACAAAAGGAGTTGGGGCAAGGGGAATGTACATGTACATAGTAATAGATTTCTTTGTTTTTTATTGTTTATATTGTTAAAACATAAAAAACATGTTTTAAAATGTATGTAATATTAATTTGTTTTTCCCCCACCAGCTCTTTCATATAAATGTTGGCTGCCCTTACATTCAACACCTGAGGGTTAAAAGGCAAGTTAGAATTTCAATTCCCTACTTTTTTTACTTATTTAGTAACAAAAACTTAAATACTATAACAACAGAACTGTCAGTGTGATTTACATGTAAACAAGCAGGGGTACATGATGTATCACGTCATGTAGGGGGAACAAACATTGTGAAATATTGACTGCACAGTGGTGCAAGCCTATGATCTCTAAAGCTAAGGCAGCTTTGTGCTCACCTAATTCACACGTTAGCAGTCTACCACGGTATATATTTTGTACAAGACTGCTCACTTAACTAAGCTGGTTTGCTCAGGTTTTTAAAAGTTGCCATATTTGCAAAGAATACTATTTAACTTATATAATTCTGTTTCTCTGTTTTGCATCCACAGACCTTCAAGTTGTATGGATCAGAACTTAACATTCATTGTACCTCAGTAAGAAATTTATACAAAGTATAGACAAAGTGGGTAGAAATATGTTTCTAGTATTCTTCTGATCCAGAGATCTCCAGCAAGGAATAGGCTGCATTCACACTGTTGTATACCAACAGTCTTGCACACCACTCCAGCAAAGAGAGATAAGTTTTTAGAGTGCTGATCAGCGGCTTGTGGGTGTATACATGTAGGGGCACCCGAAGCAGAGCCTCCAAAGATGACCGTAATGGTTGAGCAGGTTCATAAGGGATTAGGTGGTGCTTCAGGTATGTTGGTCCCAAACCATATAGGGCTTTGAAGGTCAAGACTAACACCTTGAATTGTGCCTGGAAACAAATTGGAAACCAGTGTAGGTGCACCAAGACTGGAGTGATAAGGTCTTTACAACTCCCTGCAGACAACATTCTAGCTGCAGCGCGCTGTACCAATTGAAGTTTCCAAATACTTTTCATGGGCAGCCCTTTGTAAGGGCATTGCAGTAATTTATTCTAGATGGAACCAGGACATACACCACAGTGGCTAGATCTCTTCTGTCCAGGAAAGGACTCCGCTAACTAACAAGTCGAAGCTGGTAAGAGGCACTTTTGGCCAAAGCTGCCATCTGCTTATTCAGAAGTAGACCTGCATCTAAGAGCACCCCCAAACTATGGGCCTGTTCCTTCAAGGGGAGTGCAACCCCATCCAGAACGGGTGATACCTTCAATCCTAGGTTAGACTTTCCACCTACTAGTAGCACTTCTATCTTGTTGGGATTAAGCTTCTATTTATTAGCCCACATCCACACCAAAACTTTCTCCAGTCACCAGTTCAGGGTTTCTACATCCTCCCTGGGAACAGCTGGAAGCACAAGATAGAGCTGAGTGTCATCTGCATATTGGTGAGAACCCAGCCCAGCGGTCTGGATGACCTCATGTAGATGTTAAAGAGCATGGGGACAAGATGGGACCTTGTGGGACTGCATAGACCAAAGGCCAAGGGGCTGAACAGCAGTCCCTCATCACTACCTCTGAAACCTACCATCCAGGTAGGATCAGAACCATTATAGAACAGTGCCTCCCAAACCCAATCCGGATAGGCAGTCCAGAAGGATCCCATGATTGATGGTACTGAAAGCTGCTGAGAGGTCCAGGAGAATTAGCAGAGTTGCACTTGGTCCATCTCCTGGTGCAAGTCATTCAGTAGGATGACCAAGGCTTTTAAACTCCCATAACCAGGCCTGAAACCAGATTGGAAACCAGACTGGTCTAAAAAAGACTTATAATTAAAATGACTTGTAATTCATTTTTATCTGCTTCTTAAAGGATTGACTTTTAATCTTCTTCAGTTACTGGTCAACAATCCTACATCTTCACTGAGCCAAATTTTAATTTTCATTTTGCTCTCATTTAAAAAAAAAATGTTTCCATTATAATTATTTTTACCTATTTCATCTTCATGTCAGGCACCCTGAAGACTACATTTCCTATGGTGCACTAACGTGTGGCACCTCAGACATATTCAAAACAGCATTCGGTGAACCAGGGTGGAAACTCACCTAGTATCTGGGGCAGGGGGGGAGAGGAAGGGCACCTTTGAATTCTAGGCTCCATGACAATGAATAGGATTTCATGCTCCACAGACAGAAGAAGAAGGAGGGAACGATTTTGCTGCTTCCCCTTCCCACTCCAGCTTCCTGACTATTGATTGTTTGCTTGGTTTTGTGGGCTGTCTCAGCAGACTTGCTTGAGGCAGCTCACAACTGTAACAATAAAACAAAACCAAGCAAACAAGACCAAATTAATAAAAACAAGCCAATACAATAAATATGACCCATAATAAAAAACAACCAATAAAAACAAGCAAGAGCATAAAAGCACGTAAAATAAATAGAGCAGCCAAAAAAGATATTGATGAAACAGCCTTCAGTTACCAAATGGTTCTTATGTCCAGAAGAGCCCATTACACTGCTGGAGCAATTTATTTATTTTTATTTATAAATTAAATTTATGAATTGCCCAATCCCTGCATTCTCAGGGCTCTAGGTGATGCACAACAGTAAATAAAATACAATATAAACATTCAGTACAATCTTAAAAACAATTTCCAGGTGGCATCCATTAGTCGAATTTTAAGCCAGTTCTGGACTGTGTTGCTGCCTCGCAGGCAGGACCAGGAGGAGGCTGAAAGAAAAATGGAGAAATTGGATTGGGTCTGTGCCCGTTAAAGTAGGGGGTGCCAGCCATGAGAGAGCCCATTGCTGTCCTCAACCAAAAGCCTGGCAGAACATCTCTGCCTTAAAGGCCCTGCAGAATTGCATTAAATCCCACAGGGCCCTGATGTTATTTGGCAGAGAGTTCCACCAGGTTGGAGCCAGGGCCAAGAAAGCCCTGGCTCTGGTCAAGGACAGCCAGGTATCTTTGGGGCCAGGGATCACCAGCAGATTATTCTCAGCAGAGTGTAATGCTCTTTGTGGGACATACTAGGGGAGACAGTCCTGAAGATACATTGGTCCCTGACTGCTCATAGCCTTAAAGGTTAGTACCAAAATGTTGAACCTGACTCTGTACTCCACTGAAAGTTAGTGTAGCTGGCACAGCACAGGTTGAATATGTACTGTCTGTGACATCTGTGACATTAGGACTTGCGCTGCCGCATTCTGGATCAGTTGGAGTTTCTGGATCAGTCTCAAGGGCAGTCCAGCATAGAGCGAGTTACAGTAGTCTAGCCTTGAGGTGACTACTGCATGGATTACTGTGGCTAGGTCAGGGTGCAACAGGAAAGAGGCTAGTTGCTGCGCTTGGCATAGATGGAAGAACACCAGCCTGGAAACATTTGTGACCTGGCCCCCTTAGATAAGGAGGTATCCAGGACCACACCCAAACTCCTGATGGTTTGTGCCAGTGTCAGTGGTGCCCCATCAAGAGGGGGAAGTTTGTGCCCCAGCCCTGAAGCCCCCCTCCATCACAGAACCTCCATCTTTGTTGGCATCAGTCTCAGCCAGCTTTTTTTTAGCCTCCAAACCCACGGCCAAGTTATGCAGGGCAGTATCTGAGAAATATCTCCAAACCCACGGCCAAGTTATGCAGGGCGTCCATCCATTAACAGGTATAACTGGCTGTCATCAGCATCCCAGCCTGAAACTCTAGCTGGGCAAGGGGGTGCATATAGATGTTAAATAATATCAGGAAGGGGTACCTAGTTGACACCACCTCTCCCAGTGCCCCCATCTGTCCCCGACTTTGTCTAACAAAAAAAATATCCATTTTTTTTTTAAATGAAAAAATACCAGAGGTGTGGGAATGGTTGAAAAAACTTATATATGGCTGAAATGGATAAATGGACTAGAAAGTTGAATGATCTGTACTCAGAGACCTTTTTAGAAGATTGGAAAGATTTGAAAGAATATGTTGAAAAATACTGGGACATGAAAAATTACATTTATACATGGTTATAATAACATAAAGCAATAGAATTAGAGTATATGAATGTATTAAGGATAATTAGATAATGAAGTTGTTTTTTATTTTAGAATTATATAAGAATATAGAAAATAAGAATTAGTGTATAAGTATTTTTAAGATATATGACCGTTACCAGAAATGTAAACATAGATATAAGTATTACTATTTTGGATAGAGTGGAAAATGTGTTATGCTTCAGATGTAATGGGAAACCGCCAATATAAGATAAAAACAAGATTATACAAATAGAACAAAATGTTATATAATATGGAAAAAAGGATTTGTATAAGAAAAATGTATTAATTTTAATGTTTTGAAAAATAAAAAATTTTTTACCAAAAAAATAAATAAATCCATTTTTGAAGTAATCTCCACCTATTTTTACCCCACACCTGTAGAGGAATATCCTTATGTGATTTCCACTTACGCCATTCCATTTAAAGCAGCCTCATTCTGAAGTGAAATGATCAGTTCTATTCAGTGCTTAGCACTGGAGAACATTGAACAGCAAAAACTCATTGATAGAGCAGATGTCCATGTTGCTCTGGAATACTTTCCAGAAGGTGTAAAGTCCCATCCTTTTTTGTGATTGTGGAAAGTAATGTTGAAGAACTTCACAGTTAACACAGTGTAATCTCTTTTTCTTACATTAGGAAACATACATGGTTTGAGACAAGAGAAGATTTGGTAAGCATTAAGAATTTTATTTCAGTCAGCTATTGATACAAATAAATGAAAAACATAACATCTTTACTAAATCACCTTATTCCCCTAGAAAATACAGTATAATAAGGAAACATTTGGTTGCCCAATAGATGTCTATTATGGAGATCCATTTCGTCCTTTAGTTATGCTGTAAGTATCATTGAAATATTATAAGATCTAACAAAAGAAACTCATTAGCAAGACATTAGGCATGGACCCTTCCCCCAATTCCCCATTAAACAACTTTGTTTTTACAGTTGTATGATAAGAATTGCAGGGATAAGAGGCTGAGTTTCACTGATGCACAGAGAATATGAGGAGGTATTGTTGATGGTAGACAGGAAAGGAAGCAGGGCAATATGGCAAGGAAAGGGAGAAAAGGGAAAGTATTGGATTTATTAAGGCCTTTAAATGTTGTTTGATTGCAATAAACCGGTGTTTCCCAACCTATAGGTTGCGACCCAAAACTGGGTTGTAAATTGGTTGCAGGCCAGCCCTCCTTAATGGCCGCTCCTGCCCTTTGCAACTTTGTATTTCTTTCTTCTTTGTCTACATCTCATATTTTCATCTCCCTCCTTTGTGACAATAGGGGGGGGGGCTGTCTGGCAACTAGTAACTTCACAGTAGTAGCTGAAAGGGGGGGATGTTGGAGAGTAGGTGGGAGAGGTTCAGCATACCATGGAAAAACCAGAGGAGGATAGAAAGAGACATGTGTGTGCATGGGCTGTCTTGGTGCCCTGTGCATTGCCTCACTGCTGTCTCTTCCTGTGGGAGAGATATTGTAACTGCATTGAGCCCCTTGCCGCCAGCTTCTTCACTGCCATCTGCCATCTTCATGTATCTTCTTAACCCAACACCACCATCATCCTGAGCATACCTTCTGAAACTCAAGCTCTGGCCCAGCTGGCAGATGAGGAGGAGATGAATTCTCACGTGCTTGGGGTTCATAGTGAGGATAGCTGCATGCTTTGTGTGATGTTAGTTGGTTTCTCAAAAACAGCTGGTCGGGCACTATAAAAAATGGAATCCTGGGATAGATAGATGTCAAGGTCATAGTTTGCCTAGGGCACCAAAAAAACTTGGCCCAGCCCTGGATGGGTCACCCTACAAAGTAAATTTGGACTTGTGGATCACCATACCAAAAAGGCTGGAAACCAATGCTCCCTCTAAGCTGTGGAGTCTTGTGAGCATGAATTCTACTTTGTGAGCTACTGGCATTAAAGCTGTAAGCGAGTGACTTGGCTGTTACATAAACTAGTTTGCTCTGGAGCCATCCTTCATGAGCTAAGACAAAAATGTGTGAGCCAGAGGCTAAAAAACTGTGAGCTAGCTCATTCTAACTCAGCTTAGAGGGAACACTGCCGGGAACCACTGTAATACACTGCATGTGGTTGTAAGTTGCCCATAGCGACTGGGATACGATGAGATATTTACGAAAAAATACTCTACAATTAGATCATCATACAGCTTTTTTCTTGATTCCAGCTCCACCTACCCGTACGACCACATATTTAACATCCTGTCTCTCAGTGGAAATACACATCTTTGAAACCCAGCTGTTGCTTCTCCTTTGCAGTGATGTGATTTCCAAAAGAGAAATATAACTGAATTCTTAGTATCTGCCTTTTTATTATTTTAGTCAAGATTTTTTTGGGGTTTTTTCAGATATGAAGGTGATAAATTTATTGATATCGTTGAATCAGAATATGTATTATGGGAAATGAACGGCAGGACAGATTTCTTTTACAACGCAACCATGAATGAGGTATATGATGTTTGTGTATTATACATAATATGAACTGGAATGTGTATTGTTGCCTAGCAAGGCACAGCATGTGCTCTTATGGACTTTAATGTTCATAAGTCTGAACTTTGGGATGTTATGCTTTAAAGGACTACATGCACTCTTCATTGTTGTGAGAGGCTCCGGTCCATTCCAGGAAGCACACACTCGCCATGGTTCACACAAAGAGACAAGGACCCCATTGCACAAGGGTTCTCTTGTCACCTCGAGCTAGGCAACCCCCCCCCCCCCCAACATTACACACATTCCAGAGAGATGCTGGACTTTGGACTGTGAATGAGGTTGCTTGGCAACTAATCCTTCACCCATCAACTGGCCAGGCAAGGGCCATTAAGAGACAATGGAATGGCTCAATGACTCATCGCAAGCTTGCCCAGGTGTCAGTTCCTGTTTAGACTTTAGTGTTGCAATATTGACCACCCCTCTGCATCCCTTCCTCTTTTTACTTTAACCAATAATAGGATATTTAGGGACGGACTACCTGGTAGGTGTGTTAGTGGGATGTGGTTAGTGCTGCCCACCCCAAAACTCACCTAATAAAAGATCTTGCACCATATGCACTCGCTCTCTTGAGCTTCTACGACCCCTATCTGCTTTTATCCCTCTTTAGCCCAGCTTGCTGTCCCAGTACCCTTCCTCCATCTTTAATCTCTGGTCTGGCCAGACAGAGAAAAGTGTGTTTCTGCCGGTTCAGAGCATGCTCCCCATTTTTCCTTTCCAATCCCTATAATCTTCTTTTGGAACGAGGACCCATCTTCAGGACAGGTAAAGTATCACCCAATCAATGAAACTCCTGCTAATGCAACAGTGCTATTTTCTATCTAAATTTCCTTAGACCTGTGTGTGTGAGAGAGATTCTGTTTTGTATGCTTGAAAAACATTTTATAGTAAACATCATTTAAACGGACTACTCAGCCTCATTGCCTATTTTCTGGGAACTCCTGGAAGGGGTGGGACCTTGATATAGTTGGCAAAGAACCCGGTTATTTGCCAATTGCTAAACTAAATTAAAGCAATTCGGCTAACAGTATATAGTTTTTATATTTCTTGAAGGCAGATTTTTTAATCAGTTTCCTCTTGCAGAACTAGGCAGCTCAATTGCAAACTTCAGATTCCAGTGTAATGCTGATGGTGGCACTGTGCCAGCATAGTTAATAAATATCTTATGTTCTCTCAGTAAAGAAATGACATGCCAAAAATAGCCAATTCCAGGGAGCTGGGAACAGAGCAACTGCATTGGACCCCACAGTGGCACACCCAGTGGCACACCCAGCCCACACTGCCCACCCACCCAAGCGCGCCCTCACTCCCTGGGACCTGCTGCTCTGAGGAAGGAAGGTGCATGCCCCATGTGGCCTTTTGTGGGGAGGGCGCTCCTTCAGGGCTGGTGGCTTAATTGTGAGGGGGAGGCAGCACCAAAGCTCATGTACACAGGGCTACACCCCGGGCAGGCACACAAATGGTTCCACAGGTGCACCTCTTCAGGGAGGTACCTGCCCACTCTGCCCTCCCCCCAAGTCCTCCAGTAATACAGACTGATGTCACCCTGAAGCAGCTTGAAGACCCTAGTTAGAGAGGCTGTCTCACTTGAGATGGGGCGGCGCAGCGGTGGCAGCAGGGAAGGGAGGGGAGGGAAGGGAGGCAGCTCAGCCTAGCCCCGCTCCATGTGTGCCCAGCCGCCGCTCTCAGGAGCTGTATAGTCAGATCAGGCTGGGTGGGCACAGGCAGCCTTGTTAATGGCTCTCCGCCGAAAGAGTTGGGGAGGGGGAGGTGGGTGGTGAGAAGGAGCAAGGGGCACAGTTTCCAGGTTCAGGGGCCGGGGCGCAGGTTCCATGTGCTGCTGGTGTTCTGGGGAGCGGGCGGAAGGTGTGAAGGAGTGGCAGTAGGTGGCTGAGATGGCAGGCAATAGCCTGCTACATAGTGCACGTGCTCGGATTGTGTGGCTTCCACCGACCGAGCCCGAGCAATCAAGGAGGTGCACAGCCAGGCAAGCGGAGCAGCAGAGCTTTTGATGAGGGGAGGGAGGGGAGGGGCAGCAGGCCAGCGTGGGGCTCCTTCTTAAGAGGCTGCTCTAGGCAGCTGCCTAAAATGTGTCTATGACAGTTCGGCCCTGCATGCATCTTCTTAAATAGAGTTGTGAGTTTGGTCATCTTAATAACTGAGAATAGTTTATCGCTATTGTTTTACCTCAAGGGATATCTGATGGGGAGAGTGTGAATAGAGATTTAATAGCTGCTATATCTAAATTGTCATTGAGCACCAAGTTCTCCAGCTCCCCCATCTTGGCTTGGGAACTGACTCCTCAGCAACCCTCACCCTTAGCCTCTTAATTAGCCTCTTAATTGCCTTAATACATGGCCCAATTTGCTATCCTACCCCCTCCCCCAAATTCTATTATGCTCCTATCAACATTACCATGAGTGTTTACACAATCATCCCTTTGGACTGACTTATCACAAACAGGAAGCTCCCCAGTTCCTGTTGGTGTTCTCTTGTGATTAGTCTAAAAGCTGCTCTGCCACTTTTTTGATATTAATCACCAGCAGCCTGGTTCCCTTTTGGTTCAAGTGAAACCCATCTTTTTTGTTCAGGTTCACCTTGTCCCAGAAAGTTCCCCATGCCTAACAAATTTAAACCCTTCCTCCCAGCACCACTGTCTCATCCACATAATGAGATCCCTGATCTGTGCCTGTCTAGCTGGCCCTGTGCATGGAACTGGTAGCAATTCTGAGAATGCTACCTTTGAGGTACTGGCCTTCAACTTCCTGCCTAGTAACTTGAATTTTTCCTCCAGTACCACAGAACTACATTTCCCAATGTCATTGGTGCCAATTTGCACCATGACTGCTGACTCCTCCTCAGCAGTATCTATTAACCTATCTAGACTGTGCAGAATGTCCACAACCTTCGCACCAGGCAGGCAAGTCACCAGGCCATCAAAACACCTGTTACAGACCCCTCTCTATATATTCTAGAAAGTAAGTCTCGGCTTCAAAAACTGTGGAGGAGAGGCAGATAGGCAAGTTATTCTGTGGGAATTGTGGAGATGGACAAGGAGATAGCATCCCAGAGGCTGGCAGAGTATGGGAAAGATACACTTCACTGGATAGAGAGGGTGTTTACAACCAAAGGGAAAACATGCCATCTGTTTGGTGTATTAATGCCTCTTGATTGGAGGGACCTTGTTGACATGCTTGAGTCCAAGTACCTGACACCAAGATTGGCTAATGCCCCATGAGCCCATGTGGGATGGGGTCTGAAAAAGGAGCTGTTCCTTTGTTTGAGGGGAAGGAAGATCAGAGCTGGATCTAGGAGAGATCAAGGGGGTTCAGTGTGAGCAATGAAGCCAGGATGTTGCTTGCAAGTGTGATCTTGGGAGGGGCAGTATGCATGCAGCAGCCAGCCTCCCACCAAGACCGGACCAGATATGCAAGGATTGTAAGTTAACTAGGCAGTAACTTTCTTTCATGTTCTTCTAATTTATTTAGCAACACCTATATCTGTTTTATACTTACCTATGAGTTTGTGCCTTGTAATTAATAAAGTTGCTTAACTGATGAGCCTAGCTGCTCAGCATTGTTACCATAAGATCCCTCTTTGGTGACGTGCCTCTGGGCGACACCAGGTAAGAGGGGTAATTTAACAAAACCAGAGGTGGTGGCATGCTACCAGAGACAAATGAGGGCAAAAGGCAGTTTTCTGTCCCAGCTTCCTAACAGCGCTGTGTGCCAGTGAAGGGAAGTCTGGAGAGAAAGCACCCATGAGCCTCTACATACACTGATTTAAACCATGACAAATCATGAAACAAAAGCTTCTGGATAACAGTCTATGGGTCCTTCAGATACCTCAAGTTACCTAAGAGCCTGCTAGATCACAAGTTTTACCCCTACCAGTGTAGATTTAAGTTTCTTGGGGGAATTTAGCTAAATGGCAGGCCTCAGCAAGAGGTGGCATATTAAGTGAGATCTGGCTACCAGTGTTTTGTGGAGATCTTTCCCTTTAAACCCTTTTTTGGAGCCAAGAACCAGGCCAATATTAAAAGGGAATAAGTTTATTGTAGAAAAATAGCAAATTTTAAATGTATACACACAGACTGAAGAGCATACACACAAGATATTGGAAAGAAAGGGGGTAGTGGACAAATAGGAGGGAATGGGGAGTTTGGGGGGTGATATGTTACCAGTCTTGGAGAGCTGGCTAAGCCTGAGGTTTGGGGAAAGGAGGTGCATTACAGTGACCAGGGTGACACACGCAAAGACCTGATATGTATCAGGGGTAATAGCTTCTCTGGACACCCGAGCTCAATCACACTGGGCATGTAGTGGACTGGGTATATTTATACCCCAAAATATATCCTGAGGGTATGGTGGCATGGATGAGCTAGTGTGACAATGGTATTCTGGGATTCATGTCGCTGGACAAAAGAAGTGTCTGGAATTTCCCAAGTACCCAGACAAAAGGTGAGATGTTTCCGAATAGGTGTAAGAATGAGGCTATATGGTGATTACTCAGTTGAACCTGAAAGTTAATGTTTTCCTTGATAGCCAGGAATAAATCAGGCGAAATGCAGATGCAGGACAAAAAAACTGTTAAGAGTCTGACAGGAATGAAGTGATTAGCCAGGAGGGGAAACTACCATTAAATCCATAGTGTGACAGGATTTGAGATTTGAGATAGGAAATAGCTTACAAACAGGGCTTTTTTTGTAGAAAAAGCCCAGTAGGAACTCATTAGCATAATATGCCACACCCAGCAGCAGAAACTCATTAGCATATTAGGCCACACCCTTGACAACACAGCTCCCTTTCAGGATTGACTTCCCCAGTGCCCCACAGCCTGCGGGGTGCATGAGGAACCCAAGGGAAGGAAGGCAGTTTCTGGATCGGCTTCCCCAGGCACTCTGCAGCTGTGGGGCGCCTGGGGAACCCAAGGAGGGGAGGCAGTTTAAACTACCTTCCCTCCCTGAATTGGCATGGCTTCCCCAGGTGCCCCGCGGCTTGCAAGGCACCTGGGGAGCTCAAGGGGGGGCTTCCCAGGTGCCCCGTGGCTTGTGTGGTGCCTGGGGAACCCAAGGAGGGGGAGACTGTAGGCATCGCCAACTCAGAAGCCAGCCGGAACTCCGTTCCTGTGAGTTCCTGCCCAAAAATAGCCCTGCTTACAAACATAATCTAGTCATACCAAAGAAGATGGACTAGATGCATTGTCCTTCTGCATCTTGGCAAACAATAGGCAGCATCTTAGCTATTAGTTGTGAAACCTTGGGGCCAGAGGCAGTGATTATCCAGCCTTTGTTCCACAGATTAGTAGAGAGGAAGGAGGGGGATACTTGAAGGAATTTGGCAACATTGTCAGCCTGTCATTGAGCCTGTGTCTCTTCGCAATGTCTCTTAGTCTCCTTAGCAAGCCACCTCTTATGCCAAGCCTGACTATCGGAGTGCAGTGCTGTTAGGAGGTTCAGAGGTTCTCCTAGGTGTTGGGGGTGTCTTTCACCCATGGAAATGTCAGTAATTGAGACTCTCAGTCTTCAGCACAAAGAGCTGTCAAATCATAAGGATCTAGAATGACAGGTAACAAAGTCATGTGACTGGGTCAAGTCATCACTGGACAGGAACATGTACGGGCTTGTTCTCTATCTGTAACAGTGAATGATGTAATCACCATGACTCAGCAACTCACTGATTGGTTGATGTGTAACTACCATACTGTATATATTTGAGGGTGAACAGAGTATCTTTTCTCTTCTCATGATTCAGTTGTCTGGCGAAGCACTTTCTTAGTGGATGTCAGAATATCTTATAGCACTGTAAATAAACTGTAAATACACTACGCTGGTATGGTGCAGTTTGGTGTGCTGTGGTCTTGTGGACTCAAGTCTCATACAGTGGTGCTGTCCAGTCAGGCACGTCACACACATACCGACAGGAAAGACCACCCCATTGGAGGGCTCTTGCCACTGTTACACAAGATGTAAAATTTGGGATAGTACTGAAGAAAATACTGTTCCCAGTATGCCATGTTGCCATATCTGCAATCCCATCCCAATTAAGAGCAATGGAATGATTTTTGTGTTTGTGTGTGTGATTTGCCTGGCAAATGAAAGCCATTGCTTGTGCTGCTGTTGCAGCTACCAATTAGTAAGGCTGAAGAGTACATTTTAAAATTTTTATAAGGGTTAATTTGACAATGAGATGATAGCATAAAATATGTCTTTAAAATGTACTTAAGTATTTTATCATTAAAAGTCTGGCGAACTATAATGACACTGTAGCATGACATGCTGTACTGTCTTCAAAGCATTCATGTTGGGGATCTTTAAAAATGGTATATATATATTCTTTTAACAGGCACAGTGTTCACGTTATGCCCAGAACTGGCATAGTATGATTCAGAAAGACCAAGACCAAGACCTAACTCTTGAGGAAATAGATGAAATTTGGGGACCACATGTAAGGAAAAGTGTATTGTATGGTATCATAAGTAAAACCAATGAACTATGAACCTGCTTTCCATGCTACTGTTAAACTATTAATACTAATAAGAACAAGGGAGAGGAAGCATTCAGATGGTAATCCTGAAATTATAATCCTATGGGGGGGGGGGGGAATCTGTAAGGACTTGTGGGAGGCATTTCATTTTCCTCTTCCTTTATATTTCCTCTTTCCGTTTCCTGAAATCACAATAGCCTGTTCCGTTCTCCTACATCCTTCTCTGTTTTCCATACACCAGCCAGCCTACCTTTATTTGCCCCTTCAACTTTCTCTCCAACCACTTCCCTGGCAGTCTTTTCCTGGGAAACACTGGCCAACAGGTACCATGCCAGCAGAGCTGGGCCCAGTTGCACAGTGGGAAACCTGAAGGTCTTGTGGAGGGACCTTACTTTTCCCTGTATTCCTTCCCCATGCTATTGCTATCTCCAGGGCCGGTGCCAGGCTTTTTTATGCCCTAGGCAAGGCTAACTACTTGCGCCCCCCCCCCCACTGCTAACCAATTATCAAAAACAGATGAATTCTAGGGAAAATTAAAAGCACAAAACTTGACCCTGCTAATTTTTTAAAAAATTGTGCGGGCTTGTGCAGGCAGGGTGCGAGGCAAAGCTGAAGGGAGCTGCTGCTGCCATGACTTTCTGGAGGAGGAAAAGCATGGGAGAGCCGGGGCTGGTGAGTGAGTGAGTGTGAGAGCCTGTGGCCGGTTGGAGGGGCGCTGATTGTCCGTTTCTGCACTCCTCTGAGGTCTGCGCCCTAGGCGGTCACCTAACTTGGCCTAATGGTAGCACTGGCCCTGGCTATCTCCCCTTCTCTTGGCAGCTCCCACTTCCTTACCTTTCCATGCTTCCTTTTCTCCTTCTCATTCAACAAGCAATCTGTCTTGTATCTGCCACCCCATCTTAAACTATATTTTGCCTCACTGGGGATCCAAAGTAGCTTACATCTTTTTCCTTTTATCCATTTTATGTTAACAACAATAGTGTGATGTTGATTAGGCTGAGAGTGTATGAATGGCCCAAAGTCACCCAGTGAGAGTCCACACCAGAGTATGGGATTTGAACCTGGCTCTCCCAGATCCTGCTCTGAAATTCCAAAAACACTATAAAAAGACTATTTAAAATTACAATCCTAGAAGCTCAGAAAAAATATATACCGTGGGTTAGGAAAGGCACAAATAGGTATAGAAAAAAGCCTGCATTGTTAACAAACAAAGTAATGGAAGCTGTAAAAGGTAAGAAGGATTCCTTTAAGCGGTGGAAAGCTAGTCTCAGTGAGGCTGATAATAGGGAACACAGGCTGTGGCAAATAAAATGCAAGTCTGTGATCAGGCAGGCAAAAAGGGAGTATGAGGAGCATATTGCAAAAAACATAAAGACCAACAATAAAACTTTCTTCAAATACATTAGAAGTAGGAAACCAGCCAGGGAGGCAGTGGGGCCCTTGGATGACCAAGGGATAAAAGGTGTACTGAAGGATGACAGGGAAATGGCAGAGAAGCTAAATGCATTTTTTGCCTGTGGAAGATGAGAAGTGCTTGCCCACTCCAGAACCGCTGATTTTGGGAGGGGTGTTGAAAGACCTGAGTCAGATTGAGGTGATAAGAGAGGAGGTTCTATGACTGATAGAAAACTTAAAAACAAATAAATCACCAGGCCCGGATGGCATACATCTGAGAGTTCTGAAAGAACTCAAATGTGAACTTGTGAATCTCCTGACAAAAAAGTGTAATCTTTCATTAAAATCTGCCTCCATTCCTGAGGACTGGAAGGTAGTGAATGTCATTCCCATCTTTAAAAAGGGTTCCAGAGGAGATCTGGGAAATGACAAGCCATCGATACTGGATAAGTTGGTGGAAACTGTTATTAAGGAAAAAATTAGTAGGCACATTGTTGAACAAAATCTACTGAGGAAGACTCAGCATGGGTTCTGTAAGGGAAGATCTTGTCTCACTAACCTGTTAGTGTTCTTCGAGGGAGTGAACAAACTTGTGGACAAGGGGGACCCAATAGATGTTGTTACTTTGACTTCCAGAAAGCTTTTGATAAAGTTCCTCATCAAAGTAAGTAAGCTCAATAGTCATGGGATAAAAGGACAAGTCCTTTTGTGGATTAAAAACTGGCTAATTAATAGGAAACAGAGAGTGAGTATAAATGGGCAATTTTCTCAGTGGAGGTTGGTAAGCAGTGGAATACCGCAGGGATCAGTACTCAGTCCGATGCTTTTTAATTTGTTTATTAATGATTTGGAGTTGGGAGTAAGCAGTGAAGTGGCTAAATTTGCAGATGACACAAAGTTGTTCAGGGTGGCGAGAACCAGGGAGGATTGTGAGGCACTCCAAAGGGATCTGTCGAGGATGGGCGAGTGGGCATCAGTGTGGCAAATGGGGTCAATGTGGCCAAGTGCAAAGTGATGCACATTGGAGCCAAAAATCCTAACTATAAATACACGTTGATGGGGTCCGAACTGTCGGAGACTGACCAAGAGAGAGATCTTGGAGTTGTAGTAGGTAACTCAATGAAAATATCGAGAGAGTGTGTGACTGCAATGAAAAAGGCCAACACTATGCTGGGGGTTATTAGGAAAGGAATTGAAAACAAATCAGCCAGTATCATAATGCCCCTGTATAAATCGATGGTGCAACCTTATTTGGAGTACTGTGTACAGTTCCGGTCTCCGCACCTCAAAAAAGATATAGCATTGGAAAAAGTGCAGAAAAGGGCAACTAGAATGATAAAAGGGTTGGAACACTTTCCCTATGAAGAAAGGTTGAAGTGCTAGGGGCTCTTTAGCTTGGAGAAACGATGGCTGAGGGGTGATATGATCGAGGTTTATAAGATTATACATGGGATAGAGCAGGTAGAGAAAGAAGTACTTTTCTCCATTTCTCACAATACAAGAACTCGTGGGCACTCCATGAAATTGCTGAGCAGTCGAGTTAGAACAGATAAAAGGAAGTACTTCGTCACCCAAAGAATGATTAACATGTGGAATTCACAGCCACAGGAGGTGGTGGCAGCTACAAGCCTGGATGGCTTCAAGAGGGAATTAGATAAACACAAGTGGAGCCCCGCAAGAAACTTGTGGGATGGTTATCCCATTCCTCATACCTTTGCTTCCTCCCTTCTCCCCCTACCTCTCTCACACTCTTTCTCCCTTCTGCCCTCCTTTCTTACTCTCTCTCTCTTCTCCATGTATGTATCTCCTCTCTCTTTCTGACCTGTCATCATTCTCTTTGTTTTTCTGCCTCCTCACCTCCTCACTCTTTCTCTCTCTTTATGCCTCCCACCTCAAATTCCACCCTCCCCAGCCATTGTACCTCACTGAGGTCCATGTCCTCCCTAGGTTCCACCCCCAAATCTCCAGGAGTTTCCCAGCCTGGATCTGGATCTGCTGCCGGTGGCCAGGGGGTGTACTTGGCAACCCTAGACTGCTGCCAGTAAAAACCCTGCCTTTTACTGACAGAAACAGTTAGAACCTCCCCCCCTCCCCTGAACATTCTAATTTCCTCACAGTTGACGTCTGGAGCTGATGCCATTTCAAAAGGTATTGGGGGGAATTCAATGGTCCCTGAAGTTTTTTTTAAATTTTTTTGATTTTTCTGCAGCCAAGGAAGTGGCCTGACTATGTAGGAAAAGCTGTTGGGGTAGAGGGAGTTCTCTTTTGGCAGAAATAAGCATCCACACAGGAAAAAAACCTCTTGGAATTAGAATATAGACAAGATGGGGCACCTGTGATACTCGCAGGGGGGAGAGTATCCCAGTTCTCCTGCCACCCCCCTCCCCAGGGCAAGTGGCGGCGGCGAGCCCCACCGCTCCTCCTGCCACCCCCCCCCCTATCCTCCCCTTCCCAGGGCAAGCGGCGGATGCCCGCCAAGCCCTCTCCCTCCCCCGCACCAGTGACAGCAAGCCCTGAGCGGAGAGAGGGAGAGGCTGATAGCCGTGCCCGGGCATGTTTACTTGGAAGTAACTCCGAGGCCGTGGCAAGAGCACTCTTAGTCTCCCCCCCTCCTGCTGGCCGGTTCGCCCCCCCAGCCTCCCTCTTGCCAGCCTGCAAAGGCCCTGCTGCCTGTCTTCTGAGGAGGAGCTGGCTGGGTGCTGGCAGGACTGCGGGGGGGGGGGGGAGAGGACACACGTTCTTCTGGTTGAATTGCCCGGCTTTCAGGGATGCCAGACCTCGGCTCCTCTTCCTCCCCCTCCCCTCCTGCCATCGCCTGCCCTCCACTCCCCTCCTCTAGCTTGAAGGGGCGGCCAGGCGCTGTAGGGAGAGGTAGAGGGACACACAGAGAGAGAGTGAGTGAGTGTGTGTATGTGTGTTTGTCATGGATCCTGCCTCTCCCAAGCCCCTCCCCATTAGAAGGCAGGCAGGCGGGCAGCCTCACTCCTCTTCTGCGAGGAACTTGGGGGGAAGTCAGCACCAGCAGCTCTGGTAAGGCGGCTGCTTGGTGGGGGAAGGGAGAGAGGGAGAGGTGTGCCTGTTCCACCAATTACCTCCACCTCCCGCTGTTTCCCCACTCCCACCCCCCCAGCTCCCAGGCCCAAGCGGGCCGCCGATTCCCCACCCCTGGCTCCGGCAGCAAGGCCTGAGAAGCTCTCAGCCACCAGCCACCTCAGATTTCTGAGAGCGTTCCCTGCGCATGCACAGGGAACGCTCTTTAACTTTTGGGGGGATTTAAACCCCCCTGAAAGTTTTTAACAGTTTTAAGATTTTTCTACACACCAGGGGGATCCCCCAAGTGTGTAGGAAAATCTCCCTGCCCCCCAGGTCCCCCCCCCCCGTGGATTTAGATATCCACACGCAGGGGGTGCCTTCACTATTAGTATATAGATATGGAGCAGAGATCCATCAGTGGCTATTAGCCACAAAGTATAGATAAGAACTCTCAGTCTGGGGCAAGTGATGCTCTGTATTCTTGGTGCTTGGGGGGGGGGGGAACAGTGGGAGGGCTTCTAGTGTCCTGGCCCCACTGGTGGACCTCCTGATGGCACCTGGTGTTTTTGGCCACTGTGTGACAGAGTGTTGAACTGGATGGGCCACTGACCTAATCCAACATTGGCTTCTCTTATGTTCTTACGTTCTTAACACCACCACACTGGCTTTCATAGGGTGGCTGCTGTTGAACAGTAGAAAACAGCCAGGCCTTGATAAATCATGCAAGTTGCGTGGTAGCAAGTTCCCTGGTGGTTGCTGCCAAGTCTGGCCACAAAGATATCTTCCTCAACATCCAAAATGACCCTGCTGCTTCCGCTGTACTTTAGTAACAGAAACCAAGGCTTGAAGGCTGCCTAGCAACAACCATTAAGAGTATCCATTTCTTAAAACTGCAAGCCCTCCTTTTATCATTTGGGGAGGCTGTAACACCCCACCACTCATTTTTTTCTTCTTCATGTTTTCTGCCAACATGAGGTTTTTTCAGGCTTGTAGTAAAATCTGTCTTGTCTGTTTGTTGGTTTTATCTCTGGATTTAAATATCCACAGATCTGGCCATGTTGAGAATTAGGTATATTGATGATGATATTCTGTATAATATAACTGTTGGTCCATAAAGTATGTTAATATCATGTGGGTGGATTTTTGTTACATGCAGAATGTATGTGAAGACTTCCAGTTCAAAGATTATAGACTTGGCTACAGGTTTTTAATCTCTTCGAGATATAAAGAGGCAGTTCTGTCATCACTTCTGTAATCCAACTGTTTTACCAGCTAAAATTTTATGACATTTAATCAAACTACAGGAATGCCTATTTGAGTTCTTTCCTTGTTTTACGGGTTTGCTCCTTCTAATAAGATGTGCCAGTTCGTGGGTATATGTTGGGACCATTTTGGTGTTCTCCCACTAAATGCACTGCCATCTCCTCCTTCACTAGGGCAGGTGACAACTGTTGCCAACCATCTGCTGCTGGTTGCCTGCTTTCCTTTATAACAATACTGCTCCTAGTCACTATGGGCTTTGCTTTGCAAATAAGTTCCCATCTACCTCCTTCCAAGTGAGCAAACGGCAGCAGTAGTGATCAGAATCAAAAGGAAGGAAAACAAGAGGCAGCTGCTGCTGCTCTCAAATGCCAGCTTTGCCTGCTCACTCAGTGGCAGCAAGGAACAGCAACAGCCAACATTCCATGGACAGTGGATGAGGAGGAAGAGGCACCATTCAGCACCACAAGCAACTATTTCATGTCATTTATACTCCACCTTTGCCTCCCAGATGGGGACCAAAAGTGGCTCACAAAAAAAAATACAATAATACAAAACAAATGAACAGAAGAGAGGGGAGAAGCTTCTAAATGCAGGTTGCTAAGGGATAGCCATTTTGCACTGACACAAGATTCAGTTGTGTACTGAATTTGATTGTTAATTATATCTGGAGTGGAGCAACTGGTATTGTGCAAGTTACCAAGCAGAATCAAAACATATTTTGCTTTGCTGCCTTTTTTCCCACCATAGCCTGCAGCTGCACAGGCCAAGCAGGCTCCACAGGTACTTTGTTCTACCACAGGGAATGTGAAGTTTAGGCTGCCTCATGTCTACTGCACCCAAATTATTTCATCTCTCCAGCTTTCTCCCCACCCCTCCTGCCCCACAAACACAAACAGGGTTCATTTCTGCTGCCACTGTGTTACCCCACTAGCTTCATTAAAAATATTCTTGCCTTTAGTTTAATTGGGGAATTTAGCATCAAAGGCAGAGGTAGTGAGAGGCTGGGATAAAGTGAGGATTTGCTATTAGTGTTCATGGAGCTAGTCCCTTTAAGACCCCTGGTTGAGTCAATAACCAGTCCAAATTGTAAAGAGAAATGGGTTTTATTAAGGAAAAATAATAATTTGTATATTTACACTCAAATCAAGGATTGCAAACATACAAATATAAAAAGGAGTTAGCAGACAAATAGAATGGGGGAGATCGGGTTGATATAGGGCTGCCAAGTCCAACGAAATATCTGGGGACTTTGGGGGTGGAGCCAGGAGACTTTGGGGGTGGAGCCAGGAGAAGGAAGTGACATCATTTTGTGATGTCACATCCTGTGATGTTGCTTCCACATGCTGACACATGAACTCATGAAGTTTCCTAATACTGAATCAGGCCATTGGTCCATCAAGGTCAGTATTGACTACTCAGACTGGTAGTGGCTCTCCAGGGTCTCAGGCTGAGATCTTTAATGTCACCTATTACCTGATCCTTTTTTAGCTGAAGAGGCTGATACCTCCTGCATGTCAGATGTCTATCACTGAGCAACAGCCCTACTGAATCCTTCCTCATCTCGGCAGAATATGAAGCACTAAGAGCTACACAAGTGCTTAATATGATTTTCATATCATAAGAACAGGAGAGAAGCCACAGTGGATCGGCCCATCCAGTACAGCCCATCCAGTACAACACTCTGTGTCACAACAGTGGCCAAAAATACCAGGTGCCCTCAGGAGGTCCAGCAGCGGGGCCAGAACTCCAGAAGCCCTCCCACTGTTGTCCCCCAAGCACCAAGAATTCAGAGCATCACTGCCCCAGACAAAGGGTTCCATTTAGAGCTTGTGGCTAATAATAGCCACTGATAGACCTCTGCTGGATGGGGACAGAGAGAGAGACAGACAGACAGACAGACAGAAAAAAGAAAGAGGGAGAGAGAAGGAAAGGAGCTGGAAGAGAAACTTACTTTGCCAGCCACATGCAAAAGCAGCTCCTTCAGTCCCTCCTTAATCTCTGGGCGGACCTCTCTTGCTGTGGAAGCTCTCTTGCTGACTTCTTAAAGGGGAAATGTCTGGTGAGGCTTTTTACTGCAGGGCAGGCTCTCTGCAGACATTTCCCTTTTAAGGTAGCCATTTTGTCCCCCCGGTGGCCAATTTGGAAAAGGCGGGGGAAAGCACTAAAAATCGGTGTTTCCCCCGCCCTACTGGGGGACTTGGCAGCCCTAGGTTGATACTATACCTATCTTCTAGAGGTGATGAGATCCAGAGGTTGTAGGGAGGAGGTGCATGGACCCGGCCAGCGAAAAAATGGAGGACCTGAGTTATGATCAAGAGTGTTAACTTTGTGTGCACCCAGCCAGTCACAACGAGCATGTGCAAGACTGGGTATATATTTATACCTAAAATGTATCCTGAGGGTATGCAGAAGTGTGGTGGCTAGGTTCACAAATGATTGATGGGATTCCCATTGTGGAACAAGAGTGTGATCTGGCATTTCCTGAGTGCAAGACAAAAGGAAGTGATGTCTTTTAAGTGATGTGTGGCAGGATGAACCTGAATGGGTGACCATTCGCTAGACATGAAGAGTTAATGCTTACCTTGATGGGTCTGGCATAGGTGTAAGAATGCAGATATTTTAGACAAATATATGGAGACAGGAATGTGAGGGTTATTCAGCAGGTATTTTCTGACATACAAGTGGAACAGAATTTGGGGGCAGCAACATGAAACATATTCCATTCATGACAGAGACACATACCAGAGGCTATTTGCTTGTGTCTGCCTGTACATTTGACAGACAAAAGACTGGCCATTTGGTCAGGAGGAGACGCCTGAGGCAAGAGCAGAGATTTGTCCTTTCTAGTCCTTATGGACTGAGCTGACAGGAGAGAAATGGGGGAGGGGTTGCTTGCATGGAAGATGTTCTGACAGTGCTGCTAGCCCTGTGTTCTCACTTGGCCTGTGTTTTAAGCCAAAATGAGATTCTCCTAGTCTCCCAGCAAAAGCCACTGTTTGAGCCAAACCTGGCTTCATGAGGGCACTGCTTTTGGAGGTTCAGAGGTAATTCTCCTCCAGCTCCTGGCCTCTTGCTCCTGCTACACTTCTTGCCTCCTCTCTGGCTCTGTCTGCTGCTTCCCTTGTCTCTACCTCATCTTCTTGGTTCTCCTTGCTAGTCTCATGACTAACACTCTAGTCAAGGCATGGATGCCTCAGTGATGTCGTATTGGGTTGTCTGGTAATCCCCACATGAAGACCAAGATCTCAGTTGATATTTGCAGTTATCTGGGCACCTCAGATTGACTGTTGAGATTTCACAATACAATGTTGTGGCTGCCTGGCCATGATTTTGGAGTTGTTAGGCAACCCCATACAACATCACTGAGGTCCCCCTGCCCTACATCTGCACTATTTACTGAAAGGCTTCAGAGCCCTTTCTAAGCATCAGTGATTATTATTTAGTACATTCAAAAAGTACTATTTAGTTAGCATTAGAACTGAGTAGCCATTCCTTTCTAAGCGCATGTTTTTGTATTCAGGGTCTGTTCTTTATCATATCATTAAATCTTACAAACTGTTTCTTTGAATCAATATAGAAACACAAACATTAAAGAAAGGGAGTTTCCAGAAAGATAAATAATTTTGCATTTTTTCTAGAATTATAAAAGCTGTTTCAAATTTGAACATGGACATTTCAGAAACATGCATGAGCCATATGAGATTTTGAACCACTCTGGCATCAATTCCATTATTTGGCCTCAATACTATACTGGCATGTATTTGTTCAGGTTGAGGATACTGGACCCAAATTTTAGGTAAGATTAATATTTCATGTTTGGACCTGGTGATCATTATGCATTACTTAAGATGAGCTAGTCAAATGCACTTTAGGTGGGGCTGGCTGCACATATTGTTCAGATGTATATGCTGTTGCAGACTGTAGAAATAATCCACTACCTGAGAGAAGTCGGTTGTGTTTATATTACATCTTTCTACCAATAGGCACTCAAGAAGGCTTTCAAATTACAATATGTATTATCTCAGAATAAAACTGATATACAGCAACATCAAACCAAATGTTATCACATTGCTTTCAACCCAGTTGTGTTTACTTTGCTCAAACTGGTTGCACCATGGAGCCAGTGACAACTCTGACAGCCCTTATTCCCCAGAACAAACATACATAAAATCAGAAATAAACATCTAAACAGGCAAAATTTAATAGAAGAATTTAATTTTAAAAGCTGTAAATGTGTCTTGGACTCCACAAACTTTTGTTATGATTACTTTATTTCTGGAAAGGCATAGGAGTCCTATCCGGGGGGGGGGGGGGGACACCTGTTAATTATATGCCAAGCTCACTGTGTATGCACAATGGGAAGTATTCTAGATGGCTGTTCACCAACTATATGAAACTCCTTTCCTTTCTTCAAAATAATAGGCTGATTTTTTTTAAGTGGCAGAAATCATTGCTTGGGCTTCTTTGGGGCAACTGAAGCAGTACAAAGTATTTAGTGCATATCTTATTCTGATATTTTTATTAGCTCACTACTTACAGAATCCTTTAAAAACTGGGGGCTAGTGATCTAACATCTTTTAGGCACCTTTCTGAGAGGTCCTTGGTTGGTTACCTTCCTCTCTGTATTTACAAGATTGGCCAAGACTTGCTCTATTGGAAGATGTTGATCAACCAATCTGTTTTACTGAAGCTGATGGTTTTTATGCTGTTGATATTTTTGTCCTTGATATTTATTGGTTTCTACATATTTCCCCTTATTTTATTGCCAGTCGCTTTGTGGACTTAAACATTAGAGGGTGATAGCTGGGAAATGGAGGAGAAAAAACATGATGACAATTAGCTTTGGCAAGGCTTCTTGCCTTGAGCTTTTACTAAGTGCATCAGCACAAGTCTTCAAATGCAGTGACATCTTGTCTATGTTTGTCCCCTAGAGGGTCTTCAGGGACATCCCTTCAGACTGCAGTTCTTATCATGGGGAAAACAGAATTGCACATTCAGCTACTGAACTATATTACATGTGCTTCTCACTTAGAGTGATGAAAGGACCACTAAGAAAGGAATCAGTTATTTGCAAGGCTTTTTTAATGATGGTATTCACTGTTACTTTGTATTGGCATTTTTTTTTGTGGCTCTCCCAGGTCCTGATCCTCATGTGCTGGTCTCCCCCACTCAACCAGAGAAACAGACAGTGGACCTTCAGGAACAGCCTAGTGGGGATCTTTGTGTGTGGGGGGGTGAAATTCGTGGACACTGACACAACCCTATATATTATAGGCACTTAAAAAAATATATTAAAAAGCACTGGATATTTGGATGCTATTTTGGGAAGAAACAATTAACATTGACCCAGTAGAGGCAAAAAGAGTAAATGAGAAAGAAGGGAGAAAGCTGAGTAACAGCTTTTCTATGCTAGACTAGGAGAAAAGTCATCCATGTCTAGGGCTGCCAAGTCCAACTTGGGAAATATCTGGGGACTTTGGGGGTGGAGCCAGGAGACTTTGGGGGTGGAGCCAGGAGAAAGGAAGTGACATCATTTTGTGATGTCACATCCTGTGATGTTGCTTCCACATGCTTCCACATGAACTCATGAAGTTTCCTAATACTGAATCAGGCCATTGGTCCATCAAGGTCAGTATTGACTACTCAGACTGGTAGTGGCTCTCCAGGGTCTCAGGCTGAGATCTTTAATGTCACCTATTACCTGATCCTTTTTTAGCTGAAGAGGCTGATACCCCCTGCATGTCAAGCAGATGCTCTATCACTGAGCAATGGCCCTACTGAATCCTTCCTCATCTCGGCAGAATACGAAGCCCTAAGTGCTACACAAGTGCTAAATATGATTTTCATATCATAAGAACAGGAGAGAAGCCACAGTGGATCAGGCCAACAGCCCATCCAGTACAACACTCTGTGTCACACAGTGGCCAAAAATACCAGGTGCCCTCAGGAGGTCCAGCAGCGGGGCCAGAACTCCAGAAGCCCTCCCACTGTTGCTCCCCAAGCACCAAGAATTCAGAGCCTCACTGCCCCAGACAAAGGGCTCCATTTAGACCTTGTGGCTAATAATAGCCACTGACAGACCTCTGCTGGATGGGGACAGAGAGAGAGAGAGAGAGAGAGAGACAGACAGACAGCTTTTTCACTTACTCTTGCCCAATTCCCAGGCTTTATTTCTGGCCCTTGTTTCACCCAGCTGTTGTCCATGTAAGTCCCATAACTTCTCCCCCCCCCCCCCAGCATAGGCTTTTTGGTGGCTAAAGAGGACCTTTGTCCTCCCCTTTTAGCCAGCAGAAAAGCTAGTTGGATCCATCCCTAACTTAAAATACCAGTTACTTGATGTACAAATGCTTTTAAAAATGCAGATTTTTACTGCCGGAGGGGGGGGGACACGGTTGAAAGAAACAGAAAATTGGCATAAAAATGAGGAATCCCAACTTTTATTTGCAGAAGGGAAATGAGGATTGGGGGGACCCAAGCAGCCACGACAAGACATTTTAAACAATCCCACTCCCAGACCTTCTACAGGCAACCTCTCCTTGTGATGTTTACCTCTTTGGAAGTGACAGTTTATTCCTTTGACAAAACCACAGTGGACAGACAGACAGAAAAAAGAAAGAGGGGGAGGGGGAGAGACAGAGAAGGAAAAGAGCTCGCAGACGCCAGCAGTTTACCGGAGCAGTTTACTCCAGCAGCAACCTTGCACACAGTAGAAAGAGCTTAGTCCCGCCTTAATCTCTGGGCGGGGCTCTCTTGCTGGCTCAGCTCTTAAAGGGGAAATTTCCCTTTTAAGAAGTTCAAGAGGCCAGCAGGGCAGGCTCCGAGGTTCCCCTGCTGGCAGCCATTTTGTCCCCCCGGTGGCCAATTTTGGAAAAGCGGGGGAAAGCTTTAAAAATCGGTGTTTCCCCCGCTCTACCGGGGGACTTGGCAGCCCTATCCATGTCTAATGTGTCAAAATACAGAAGATATGGCAGCCTTGGCATCAGCCAGGACAGATCTGAAAGCCAGCAGTCACTAAAATACACACAGAGTATATAATTCCCAAGAAAAATCTGTGCACCATAGTTAAACCAAAATACACAGGCATACTTTATCTGTTGTGATTCATTTAAATGATCACTGTACAGTTCATTTGGATATTTTCATTATGTTTTAATATTTTGACATAAACATGCTAGAAATACCAAAGTAATAACATAATCTCTTCTCTGGATTTGTTACAGTTTTTGTGATTTGTCTGCATTCTTTGCTGTCCGTACATATGGCATCACTGAAAGGTAATTAAAAATGGACAGGCTAAATATTTACTTAAATAGCACTGGGGGAAAAGTACAAAGTTTTGGAATGCACAAGCAACAAATAGCTTTACCTAGATAGTTACCTTGCTTAATATGAGTAGGTTTAATGGCAGACTTGAAAACCATTCTGTCATTTCCATCTGTTTTGCTACCCCAGTCATGGTCAGTGATGTGTTCCCAATCTTTAAGGGTCGCTCTAGGTCATGGAGTAACAAGGTAAGAATGTAAAGCTTATTGTCTTATCAGATCTGTAACGGATTACATTACCAGCATAAAATGGATTATGTATTTGAGTTAACACAAAAATTTGCTGTTTAGTATATTTATGAAATTTTAAATTAGTTTTACTTACATTTTAGTTTAGTTTTATGTAATGTGTTAGTTTACATATGTATTCAGTGTTTAGGACAGAGCAACAAGCTGTAAAGTATATAAGCATAATTTGTGTGAGTTGAAAAAATAAGAAAAATAAAAGATAAAAATAAAAAACATTGGCATAGTTGTAAAATTTTCTAAAACTCTTAATTCGGCTGGATTTTAAAACTGACAAAAAAGAAGGCACAAGGGGAGGTATTTCATACCATGTTGTTGAGGCCTCTTACTACTCATGCTAGGAGTATCTCTGGACAAAATTAGCCACATGAAGCCACAAGTTATTTAAAGAATAAATGGTATGTCCTTCAAAATACCACCACCAAGTTTATCCTCCTCTAATCAGAATCAGTTTCTGAAAAAAATTAATAGCTTCTGCTTCTGAAATTTCATTTTCATTCCCATGGACCACTGGATTTCCATGTTCAGAGAACTGATTATTTGCATGGATTGGAACAAGCAGCATCTCTTGTGTGTTTACTTAATCCCTGATATTTCCTGATATAGTGAATATTTTTCCACACTTAGACAAATTTCTTTCACACGAAGCAAAAGATGGAAGAATTTAAAAGGCATCAACAATGGGGGAGAAAAAATGGAGATGGGAGGGTTGGAGGGGAAAACAGCAGGGATGATAAGATTGGGGGGAAAGAAAGCCATTACAGGGGAGAGAAACCAGCAATGAAAAGTTTGGAGAGGGAAGAAAACACAGTGATGGGAGTGTCAGGATCAAGCAAGAGGGAAGGAAATAAGCCACTGATAAATGGGATTTATTTCTCCCCCTAAGACTTGGTGGTAGGGTTGCCAAGTCTGGGTTGGAAAATACCTGGAGACTTTGGGGGCGGATCCAGGAGAGGGCAGGGTTTGGGGAGGAGAGAAGCCTCCGCATGGTACAATGCCATAGAGTCTACCCTTCAAAACAGCCATTTTCTCCAGGGGAGCTGATCTCTCTCAGCTGGAGATCAGTTGTAAAAGCGGAGGATCCCCAGGCCCCACCTGGAGGCTGGCAACCCTACTTGGTGAACCCCCCATTAGATTATTATACATAGCTAGAAAGCCTTTAAAAGGAACAAAGCACAGCCAGGTTAATATTTTAACACCTTGCCTTGAAAAGCATTTTATTATTCTGTTTTTTTAACATGAATCTCCTGTTGGAGCTTAGTGTCACTCCGCTGAAGGTTCTCCACCCCCTCCCCTGAGCCTGCCCCTCCCTTAGAGTCAGCCAGTCTCAGGCTGCGGTCACACGGCCCCTTTAAATCCGGGAGGGCTCCCGGATTTAAAGGGGCCGCATTTTTCAACCGCGGGTTGGGATGTCCATACATCCCAACCCCTGCGGCAGCACCAGCAGCAAAAGTGGCAGCCGCGGCCGCTGAAGAGGCGGCCGCGGCGGGAACGACTGCCGCGGCGGCTGTGGCCGCGGCGGAAGCGGCAGCGGCTGCTGAAGAGGCGGCGGAAGCGGCGGCGGCCGCTGAAGAGGCGGCAGCCGCGGAGCAAACGGCGGCCACGGCGGAGGCGGCCCCAGCAGCAGGAGAGGCGGCTGTGGCGGCCAAGGACCGCCAGCCGGCTGGGTAAGTTGTGGGGTTTTTTTCTCCCCCTTTTACACTTGGGCGCATGAGTAGCCATGCGCCCAAGTGTAAAAAGGGGGGGAATGGAGGGGGGAGGCCATCTGGACAGCCCTGCTCTCGCAATGCTTGCGAGAGAGGGCTGTCCAGATAACCTCCAATGCGGGTTCCTCCCACGACTTCCAGGAAAACACTAGTTTTTCCCGGGGTCGGTAAAAGCGGGAGCAACCCGCATTGGAGCCAGCTTCGCTGCGGGACTCGCTGCGGGGCTATGTAGATGGCCCCTTTAAATGCGGGAGGAAGCAGCCCTTCCTCCCGCATTAAGGGGCCGTGTGACCGCGGCCTCAGATAGGTGTTGGAAGGCCCCTAATGGAGAATGATCACTATGTTGCCCTTCCGCATGTCTGTACTACAGTACAGTATATGCATGCAGCCTCTTTTGTCTCCTCCTTGGCTGCCTTTCCCACCTCCCTTTTATCCTCCCTGTCCTTCCTAGCTCCACCCCCCTCAGTCTCACTCCCAACCATGATAGAGAGAACTTTATTTAATGCTGGCATCTCCATCAGCACCCCATACAGCCTCCCTCCCCTTCTCGATGGACAGGCTTGCCCAGTTTTCCCTGTTGTCTATTTGTGGCTTATTTGGGAGGGTTCTGTCCTCCCCACACACTCCCTCAGGCTTCCCCTGGCACGCACCAGTTCTTTCCCATCAATAACCACATAGGCCCTCTTCTCTGCCCTCAGACCCTGCACCACCGGCTGGTTCCCCTCTAGCAGCAGCAATGGTACTGAGCCTGGTGCTGTGTGTTCCCCCTGGAACCTCAAGGGATGGATTGGTGCTGCAGCTGTTCTTGCTGCCCCACACTGCCTGCCGCCCTGAGCTGTCAGCTTGCCTCCCTTCCTCCTGGCTAACCCAAGCATGTTCCCTGTAATGTAGCTGGAGAGGGCAGGGCAGCCCGGGGGTTGCCAGCTCCCCCCACTGCCATGGGATGGTGCCTCGTCCCCCTCCTTTGTGGCTGGCCCTGATGCATTCTTCACACTGTGGCTGGAGAGGGCAGGGGACTCAGGGGACCACCTGCTCCCCCTGCCCCCACAGGACAATAATAATTATTGTATGATGTTGTGAGTAGAATAGCCAGGAGATCCTAGGATTGTTTGGCAGCTGCAAGTTCTAGCTCTTAGCATTATGCTAGTGGTGAGCTAGACTTGTTTTTAGAGGCTGAGAGAGCTCTGAAAGAACTGTGACTGGCCCAAAGTCACCTAGCTGGCTTCATGTGGAGGAGTGAGGAATCATACCCGGTTCTCCAGGTTAGAGTATGCCACTCTTAACCACTACACCAAACTGGCTCTCTTCCCCCTCCCCGCAGGACACCACCATGTCACACCCTCCCTGGCCAGTCTCAGTGCATTCTCTGTGCAACAACCAGATAGGGCAGGGGAGTCTGGGGTCATATCCAGACACCTCAATTTTCTCAAAATCTCCTAATTTTTCCATGAGAAAAACTGGGGGAGGGATCCAACAAGATGACTGATTTCCCTGCAACCCAGTTTTTCAAGAGGTTTTTTTGGGGGGCGGGGGCTTCTCATCAAGTTTACCTATAGCATGTCTTGTCCTAGCTCCCTACCTTTTGAATTTGTGCTTATCATCCAAATTTAAGCCTACCCAAAGCAATTTTAATTGTGTAAAAGGCATAAAAGGAAAGAGTCATTTACACAGTGACCCTTTCCATGCATTCAAAGCAGCATGTGGGGCTACTAGTTTTTTCCCCAAAACTGTGTGAGATCCTACTCACAGATCTTCCATGTTCTAATTTGACTAAAACTGCCCACAACTTTCCAGAAGTGAAGTCTGGTGAGTTACTGGCCAAAACAGTGTTTCTCCATGACACAGAAAGTCTGTTCTATTTGCACAAAAGTCTAAAAGAGTCATAACATGAACCACTTATGTGATGTTGTTGATTTTTTACATAACCACACAAAGACTGCAATCCTATGTATACTAGAGAAACATTCCATTGAAATCAGAAGGACTTTTGTCTGAGTAAACACATATAGAATTGCTTTGCAGGACTATTGGGTAGTAATTTTCTGCCTGTGATTAGCAGTTAGGATGGGGTGCGCCAGAGGCTATAACATGATCCTGTTACAAAACATAAAACTAAAAAAATATAAATTGTGCTTTATTTCTCTTCCAGCCCAAGTGGTGTTAAGGTTGCTGGTTACTCTATCTTGATAATAACACTGTTTTTGGGAGTCCTTGCCTTCAGCTACTTCAGATACATTACAATATTTCAGACGCTCCATTTAGTTGATCCTCGGATGCCCCTTCATCCACGTTTTAGTCTACTAACTTCATCAGAGGAACTTGAGAAAGAAGAATAACGTCTCTCTCTTGTAAATAAACTGTAAAACATGATGTTATTTTCAAGAAATGTTAATATCAAAATATAAGTGTAACTCAACTTTTACCTTTTCCATGAACACTTCACAATCCAAATCTATTGTTTTTAGAGATACTGCAGAATTAACCCTGAGGTCCGTCTGGTATTATACATTTTAAGCTAAATGTTGTGCGAATGTTTACAACAAGTAGACGTTTCCTACTAGCTCTGCTGTTTCCTTTGTCCTGCCCCCAATGTCTGTATATGAGTTCCATAAGTGTGAGATTGCACTCTTTGGGGGCAATTAGAAGTACTGATGCAATACTGCAGTAGTAGGACTTCTGAAACCTAATCCAATGCAAAGTTAGGCATGCCTAAATCTAACTCTGCATATGATTGAGGGGTATATTTGCTGTGTAGAAATCTTTATAGCATAGAGAAGTCACAATTTTTAATATTTCCTTTCAGATATGTAAGTCTGTCATGATTAATATATTGTGTTATGTAGCTCAAACTGTTTGTGACAGTGTTCATTATGCCAACATGCTTAAAAATTCTTGGATGTTCATCATTTCAGAAAATAATAGTTTTCCTGTGACTTTCAAAGAAGCTCCAATTGCCTGCATTATTAAATCTAGCAGATGATTTGCTGTCAGCATGTTAACCAAAAATACAAATGAAATATACTTTACTGTTATTTATGATAATTGAGTGTTAGATTTATAGATTCTGTACTGTATCCAGGGGTCATTTCGTAGAAAAAGAGGTGCAGGAGCTCATTAGCATAACTCATTAGCATAACATTTGCCCTGTGGGAGAAAGTGCTAGGAGCTCAGAATCCAAAGCCCAAGAAGCATCAGCCTCCATCAGAAAAATGGGCCCAAAGGCAGTGTCAGCTGCCTCTTCGGCCTCATTGGATCCACTACTTTGTTTGTTAACCATGCACGCCTTTTTCTATACCTATTTGTGCCTTTCCTAACCTGAGCTTCTAGGACTGTAGTTTTAAATAGTCTCCAGACTTCCCCAATGGTTTTGACCCTTTTTACTTTTCCTTTCAGTTTCCTCTTCACATGTCCCCTCATTTCAAAGAAGTTACCCCTTTTAAACTTAAAAGTGGTTTTTAGTCTTTTTGGGCTATTTAGACAAATGTTGAGATCAATAATATTATGTTCACTGTTCCCAAGTAGTGCAATCACTTTTACATCTCTCACGAGGTCTTGGGTGTTACTTAGGACTAAATCCAGGATCTCCTCTCCCCTGGTAGGTTCTGTGACCATCTGCTCCATAGTACAGGCATTGAGAGTGTCAAGGCTGAGGACAGACTGGCAGTCTCGGCCGCATCTGCCCCGAGGAGGCGGCCCGGACGCATTGCGTCCGGCACCACACTCCTCCCGCAGCAGCCGAGCACCACTTCAAAGTGGTGCTCGGCTGCTGCGGCGCGCGTTCCACCCGCCGGAGCGGGTGTGAACGCGCGCCGGGAGGGGGAGCCGTGCGGCGTCCGCACGCCACCGTAGGAAGCTGCCCACAGTCTGAACGCTGCAGGCGGTTTTTTTCTGGCGGCGTGCGAACGCCGCGCTGCAGGGGGAATTCCCCCCGCCTTAGTCTGCCGTGCTGCAGAGGCGCGGCAGACTGTCAGTCTGTCCACAGCCCAAGAAACTTATTTTCCCAACTTGAACACATATTGACCCAATCAATGTGTGGGTAGTTCAAATCACCTATTATAACACAATTATTTCGTCTAGCTGCTATCTTTAATTCATTCATCATTTTATAATCCTCCTCTGTCTTTTGATCTGATGGGCAATAACAAATTCCCAGTGTTTACCTTCCTTTTGGGCCCACTAATTCAATCCATAGTATTTCCAGAAGCAAATCTAATTCTCTTACCTTCTCAGTCTTACTCTGACTTACAGAGCCATCCCACCTCCAACCCTTCCCCTCCCCATCCTTCCAATATAATTTATAATCGGGAATCACTGTACCCCACTGATTTTCCTCATCCCATCAAGTTTTTGAAATACTCATAATGTCTATGTTTTCCCCCAACACCAAGCATTTCAACTCCCTGATTTTATCTCGGACACTTCTTTCTGTCTGTCTGTCTGTCTGTCTGTTTGTCTGTCTATCTATCTGAATATATATCCCACCTCCCCACAAAAAGGCTACGGGCAGGTTACAACAGTATAAAATGCAATACAATTTAAAACCAGATTAAGGACACAATATAAAATAACATAGCTCTTAAGTGCCATGCCGATTCTAATAGAAACCAGATACCTTAGTGGTTGATAGTCTTAGAATTTAAAAATTTTAAAGAACTTTAGGATTTTAAGATCTCAAGGATCCCGGCTACAGATGGAGGCCAGCCAAAAGGAGGGGACACTCGATGCCTCAACCAAAAGCCCAGTGAAAGAGATCCATTTTACAGGCCCTGTGGAATTGTAATAGATCCCGCAGGGCACTGATCTCACACAGAAGCTCATTCCACCAGACAGGGCCAGGTCCAAAAAAAGCCCTTGCCCTAGTTAAAGCAAGTCGAACATCCCTGGGGCCAGGGACTACCAAAAGATGTCGATTAGTAGACCTTAGTGCTCTACAGGGCTCATATGGGGAGAGGTGGTCTCGAAGGTATGCTGGCCCCTGGCCATATAGGGCTTTAAAGGTAAGTACCAGTACCTTGAAATAGATCTGGAATTCAAGAGGCAGTCAATGACATTCATGTAGCACTGGGTGGATGTGAGCCTGCACAGGCATTGCTGTCAACAACCTGTGCTGCAGTGTTCTGCACTAGCTGCAGCCTCTGGAGCAGAATCAAGGACAGTCCCACGACGAGAGAGTTACAATAACCCAGTCTGGAAGTGATCATTGCATGGGTCACTGTAGATAAGTATTGAGGGGTGAGATATGGGGCCAACGGCCTGATCTGCTTCAGGAAAAAGGCAGACCTGGCAGTGGCGGTGACCTGGGCCTCCACAGAAAGGAAGGCATCCAGAAACACCCCCAGACTCTTCACGCTCAACATCAGGACCAACAGAGGCCCATCAAAGGCTGGAAGCATGATTCCCTGTCCCAATCCCGCATGACTCAGGTACAGGACCTCTGTCTTAGAGCTGACTGAAGTTAAATCCATCTATCACAACCATCCAGCCACAGCCTGTATTGCTTCATCCAGATCTCTAGGGGCCGTATTTGAGCGGCTGTCCATCAGTAGATAGAACTGGGTATCATCTGCATACTGGTGACAATCCAGCCCATACCTCCGGATAATTTGGGCAGGGGGGGCATATAGATATTGAATAGAATAGGGGAGGGAATTGCTCCCTGCGGCACCCCACATTCCAGTGGGTGTCAGTGGGATAACTTCCCCCCCCCCCCAGGTGACACCCTCTGTCCCTGACCTTGAAGGAAGGAGTTCAGCCACTGCAAGGCAAGCCCTGTTATCCCAGCATCAGCAGGGCAGTGGGTAAACACATCATGGTCAACCATATTGAATGCTGCCGACAGATCGAGAAGTATCATCAGCGCCAATCTGCCTTGATTCAGGTATCTCTGGAGGTCATCTACCAGGGTGACCGACACTGTCTGTGTCCCATGGGTGGGGTGAAAGCCGGACTGGAAGGGTTCCAGGATCTTAGCATCCTCCAAGAAAGCCTGAAAATGCATTGCCACTGCCCTCTCTATTACCCAGAAACAGTAGGTTAGAAACTAGGTGGTAATTATTAAGGACTGTGGGGTCCAGAGAAGATCTTTTAAGGAGAGGACGAACCACCGCCCCTTTCAATCCACCCGGGAAGGTCCCTGTTGAGAGGGACAAGTTGATAATCTCCCTCAGAGGGGTCTGCACCTCATCCCTGCAAGCTTTAACTAGCCATGATGGGCAAGGATTTAGGAGGCATACGGTAGGCTCCACAGCTGCCAGGGTCTTGTCAACTTCATCCTGGGAGAGCAGACTGAAGTTGTCCAGAATTAGACCCAAAGATGGCTAGTGGGCTTCCAGTTGTTTTATTGTATCAAGTGTGGTCAGAAGGTCACAGCGGTGTGACTAGATTTTGTCTGCAAAATAGCTCTCAAATGCTTCACAGCCAATCACCAATTCTGTAGCACTTGGGAAGCCCTGTGGCAAAGTAGTCAGTAACTGAATAATTCTAAATAATTGGGCTGGGCGAGAGCTAGCAGAAGCAATGGAGGTCATGTAGAAATCCCTCTCCGTGGCCTTCACTGACATCTCATAGGTTCTCATAAATGACCTATAGGATGGTCTTGTAGTTTTGTTGCGTGCTCGCCGCCACCCTCTCTCTAGTCGTCTTAGCTCCCGTTTCATCTGCTATAGTTCCAGGGTATGCCATGGAGCTAATTTGATATGAGGGTGAAGAAGACACCGGGGGGCAACCTTGTTGATGGCTTTGGAAAGATGGGATTGCCAGTCTTCCACCATCACATCCAGCAGGTTGCCAGAGCATTTGTATATAAACATCTATAATTTCCCAGACATGTTAGGCCCGCAACCTTCCTTCTGCTGCCTCGAGACCTTGCCAAGCAGTCCATATTGTTTGTCACAGTCTTAGTGGACAATTCTAATCCATTTCCCTGTAAAAAAAGTAACAGCTACCCCTTCATCTCTTTGAGATAAGCCATCCCGAACCAGAGACTTTTCATCTTCTGTTGGCTTTCCCCCAATAATCCATTTAAAAACTGCTCTGCCACCTTTTTTATTTTAAGTGCAAGCGGCCTGGTTCCTTCTTGGGACAAGTGGAGACCATCTCTTTTGTATAGCTCCCTCTTGTTTCAAAGAGCATCCCAGTGCCTAATAAACTTGAACCCTTCCTCCCTACACCATCGTCTTATCCACGCATTGAGTTTCCTGTTTTGTGCCTGTCTTTCCGGCCCTGCGCATGGAACAGTAGCACTTCTGAGAAGGCTACCTTGGAGGTCCTGGCCTTGAGTTTCCTGCCTAGCAGCCTAACTTTTTCCTCCAGGACCTCGTCCCTGCATTTCCCCACATCGTTGGTGCCAACATGTACCACGACCACTGGCTCCTCCCCAGCACTTTCTGCCAGCCTATCTAGAACACACGTAATGTCCACTACCTTCGCACCAGGCAGGCAAGTCACCATATGGTCAGTATGCAGGTTTGCCACCCAGCTGTCCACCTGCCTAAGGATCGAATCACCAACTACCAAGAGCCCCCCTCCCTCCCTGCCCAGGTATGGTTCCTTAGTGCAAAAGGATACCCATTCACCAGCTGAAGAAGAGGTCCCTTCTGAGGGCACATTCCCCTTATCCTCAGGACAGTGCCCTGTTTCCTCTTGACCCTCATGCTTCCTGACAGCTGCAGGGCTGCCATTTTCAAAGTGGGACATATCTAACAAGTCTCTGAGCGTCTTCTCCATGTGCCTAACTGACTGTCTCTACTTCTCCAGGTCAGCCAACTTTGTCCTGAAGGGTGCAAACTTGTTCCCTGAAAACCAGGAGCTCCTTGCACCGGGCACACCCAAGACTTCTATCCAGTGAGCAGATAGTCATACATATGACACTCCATGCAAAACACCAGATAGCATTCTGCCTTCATAATTCCGCTTTTTAATACCCTTTGTATTTATGTGGCTCTTCTTGTGGAAAGTCTACTTGCCTTAATGGAAAGGCAAGGAGACTAGGGCCCTGGCTTCCTGGTCTTTCCTGGACTTCATACAGAGCCCCCAGCCTAAGAGCCACATGCTAAGAGCCCTTTGGCTCATGTTTCTGGTGAGGTGCAGCCTTAAATAGAAGCTTCACCCAACAGAGGGCAGGGCCAGCAGCTATTCAAATTACCCATTATAACATACTAACTGAGGGCAAAATTGGTCTGATTTATACTGTGAAGGTATGGACTCACAAGCCCTGTTCACTCAGGTTCCAAGAGCTCAGATAAATCCCATGGCCATATGTCCTTCAGAGCTACAGAGGATGAAATGGGAGTTAAGACAGCTAGAGTGTGTGTGCTGGTGTACTCGTGAGGAAGCTACAAGAACATCTTATAGGACAGTGATGGTGAACCTTTTAGAGACCAAGTGCCCAAACTGCAACCCAAAACCCACTTATTTATCGCAAAGTGCCAGCACGACAATTTAACCTGAATACTGAGGTTTTAGTTTAGAAAAAAGAACTCATTAATATCTTTTGTCTTAAAAGAAAAACACAATAACAGAGCTTTAAATTATACAAACAACTTTTTATTGAAAGGTGATTTTGAAAAAGGAAAAATAAAAAACTTTTTGGGAAAAAAAGCAGGGGTCATTTCGTAGAAAAGAGGCGCAGGAGCTCATTAGCATAACTTATTTGCATATGCTACACCACCTGCCATCACTGGAAGTATATCAGAAGGCAAGAAAGGAAAGAGAGGGAGGGAGGGAGAGAGGGAGGGAGGGAGGGAGGGAGGGAAGAAAGAAAGAACTAACTAACTAACTAACTAACTAACTGGCAGAGAGGGGACAGCTACTAATCCAAGCCTCAGAAATACCACTATTCTGGGAGAATAGCTTCAGTGGTGGCTGAAGCCTTCAGAAGGCTGGTCGGAGGAACAAGGACCTTTCCAGGGGAGGGGTCATTTCGCTGCAGCCATGACACAAGCAGGCATTCCCCCGCGGGGGGGGGGGGGGGGGAATGGCACCAAATCCCGGAGCTGAGCTCCTCCGAGCTCCTGCTCAAAATGACTCCTGCCTTTAAGACCAACAAAGTTTAATTCTTAAAGGTGCCACTGGACTCAGAGTTTGTTCTGTTGCTTCAGACCAACACGGTTATCCATCTGAATCTCTTCTCAGGGTGGTGATTTTTTAAATTTATTTTTAACAGAGAAGTATTCAGTGATGTGAAGTCCTACCTGGACTCAGAAATGGAATAGCCCGATACTGATTTACTGCTTCAGTGAGAATAAGCCAAGAAAAGACATGTATATTTCAAACACCCACAGGAAGCAGGCAAAAGAAAGAGCACTTGAACTTTCCACCCTTTCCCAGAGATTTGTACTTGGCGTTCAACCGCATAGTCTGCTGGGAAACGGGCTCCTCCCGTGCTGCATGCTGGGGGCTGTAGTCTTGGTGCTCACCTCCCCATTGCAGATGTGGATAGACTTGTAGGGTTGTGTTTCAGCGCCTTGTTAAAGCCGTGGGCGTCCGGGCACCTGTTCCTCAGCGTAGGCTCTTCTCGGTCCAGGCACCAGCAGGGGTGAGACGGGCCCCATTCGAGCGCAGCCACGAGTGCCGATCCCTGCCGTACGTGGGGCGAAGACGCTTCCTGGGGGCACAGCCCCGACTCCCCCCTTCCGGGAGGTGACTCCATGCTGCCGGGAGCCTCCGCCGCCTCCTCCCGCCCCTCAGCAAGAGGCAGGACGAGGAGGCGGCGCCCCCCGGGGGTCCCGCCCGTGGCCTGAGAGCGGCCCCCGTGGAGAGCAGCCGCGGCGGCGTGCGGGAGGAGGATGGCGAACCAGCTGGTGATTCTCAATGTCTACGACATGGTAAGCGAGACCCCAGAGCGAGCGAGAGACGGAGAGAGGCCTCTTTCCCGGGCGGAGCCTGGCGCAGAGCCCAGTCCTCCCCCACCACGCAAGTCCCCCGGCCCCTGGCTGGTAGCCCTCTTCCCGTACAAAGAGGGCTCTCGGTTTGTCGGGTCCACCCGCCTCCCCTTCTTTTCCGAAAAGTAATGGAACAGTCTGTGCTCAGGGCTCAAGCGCCCTCAGGGCGTTTTGTCGCCCCAAGCATCCGCCTCGCCTGCAGGATGTGCTGATGGGCTTCAGAGGAAGTTCAGCCGGGCACCGGGGCGGGGGCGGGGGCTCCTCCTCCTCTCACTCAGCCTCAGCAATTCGGCTGCCTGTGCCGTTGATTGCTTCCCTCGCATTTCGAGGTGGCTTTTCATGGGCGACCTCACCTTTTTTGCGAATTACGTGGTGATGTTTTATCTCTTAAAAAACGCTCTTAAATCTACTCTCGGTTTTAAGTCTGGTTTAAAAATAGTGCAACTAATTGGTGTCCATGGAGTTAAGAGCGCGAATGTTTAGCAACAGGTGCATGAACTTTCAGTTGTCTTCTGGAGGTTGCCGGGTTCGGAAACAATGGCCAAACTTAGTAGACCTGTGAACTTTTAAAATCTTTTATATAGAGATAAAGACAGAGGTAAGGATCAGGTAGATGTTTCTTGAATCTGGTCATCACTATAGGATACTAAATATCTGCAATTCTCAGGTAAACTGTCCTGAGCATCTCCCCTTTAAAGTGTAACCTTAAATCTCAGTTGATATACAAGGGTGTTAACTGTTTAGGATGGTACTGTTTTACTCTTGTTCGCTTCTTGGAAGAATGCATAAGGAGGAAATGATTAAAAAGGCAAGTGGAAACATTTTTTTTCAAATGGATCACTACTGTGAAGGTTTTAAAGGTTTGCAATCTTTTGTTTTGCCAAATCACATTACTCCTGTCTTAATTACTTTTTTTTGTTTAGTGGTAGAAAAGTAAAAGTAAACATTTCTGGGAATTTTTAACCCATGGGTAGGAAAAACATTATTTTTTATGGAACAAACAAGAAAGTTTGGGAGAAATTATAAACCTGAACTTATTTTACTGGTTTAACAGCATATACTTCAGAATTTATAACTTGTTAGTATATAAAATTGTACCATTTTGCATATTTTATTGATTTCCAAAATATAAATGACTTTCAGTGCAATCCTAGACAAAGTTATGCAGTTCTAAGTCAATTGAAGCCAATGGTCTTGGAAGGGTGTAGCTCTGTTTAGAGTTGCACTGTTAGTTTTCTACAAAACTGTGAATATAGCAAATATTAAAGAGAGAGAGCTGCAAACTGTTACATCCTATGCTGTCTTAATAAGTGTATCTAAGTTTTTTTGCCATTAAAGAGTCAGGAAGTAATAAAAATTGAAAATAGACAGAAGCAGTCTTATATTTTTAGAATAGTACTACCAACGTATTTGGACATAAAGTTAGGTTTTACAGTATTAAAAATGCCAACCTCTTCAATTGTGATTATCATCATGCGCATGATTACTCATGCCAGTTTGGTGTAACGGTTAAGTGCACGGACTCTAATCTGGGAGAACTGGGTTTGATTCCCCACTCCTCCAATTGCAGCTGCTGGATGACCTTGGGCAAGCCATAGTTCTGGCACATCTGTTCTTGAAAAAGGGCAGTTTTTGTCAGAGCTCTCTCAGACCCACCTACATCACAGGGTGTCTGTTGTGGGGTGGGGAAGGGAAAGGAGTTTGTAAGCAGCTCTGAGACTCCCTTGGTTAGTGAAGGGCAGGGTATAAATCCAATCTCTTCTGTTCTTCTCTTCTTAATTGTGTACAGAATTAGTCACATTTAAACAATGAACATGTCTTTGAAAACATGTTGTAGATGACTACAGTAGATGAAACGAGTCCACTGGCCCCTGGAGACCAACAGAATTAATTTTTTTGTGAGTCAGAGTTTACGCAGGAATACACTTTTAGTCGACAGGATGCCTCCAGGGGCCTGCTTTATTTTCATGCTAAAGACTAACATGGCTCCACATCTGGAAGTATATATAGGAAATATCATGATCTAATGCTATAGATTGTTTCATATAAAAATCTTCACATGGCACACTTTGAGGAAAATTGAAAAAAGTAATTGGGGGCAAAAGCTTCATTTTTCTCTTGATTTCTCCCAGCCCTCACCCCACCATCACATACATATTCACAACTGTTTTATAACAATTAGCAACTGGATATGCTGAAATATAAATAGGAAAACTTGAATGTCTTTCATTTCATTAAAGAAAACCATTGAAATTGAAAAGCAGTATGGAGATAATTATTTTGTACTGCTGTAAAGGGCAAGAAGCTGGATGACATTTTGCTTAGTATTTGGAAGTAAAACTTAAAAGTACCCAATACCGTATTGCTTCTGGATACTTTGGGTGCCTTTAAATAATATCTGTGTAGTCTTTTTTTCACTGCTGTATGTGTTACACAAATGCTATAAAAACTATAAATACATGTTGATGGGGTCCAAACTGGCAGAGATTGACCAAGAGAGATATCTTGGAGTCGTAGTAGATAACTCAATGAAAATGTAGAGACAGTGTGTGACTGCAATGAAAAAAGCTAACGCTATGCTGGGGGTTATTAGGAAGGGAATTGAAAACAAATCAGCCAGTATCATAATGCCCCTGTATAAATCGATGGTGCAACCTCATTTGGAGTCCTGTGTACAGTTCTGGTTGCCACACCTCAAAAAAGATATTATAGCATTGGAAAAAGTGCAGAAAAGGGCAACTAGAATGATAAAAGGGTTGGAACACTTCCCCTATGAAGAAAGGTTGAAGCGCTTGGGGCTCTTTAGCTTGGAGAAATGATGGCTGAGGGGTGACATGATTGAGGTTTATAAGATTATGCATGGGATAGAGCAGGTAGAGAAAGAAGTCCTTTTCTCCCTTTCTCACAATACAAGAACTCGTGGGCACTCCATGAAATTGCTGAGCAGTCGGGTTAGAATGGATAAAAGGAAGTACTTCTTCATCCAAAGAGTGATTAACACATGGAATTCAGTGCCACAGGAGGTGGCGGAGGCTACAAGCATGGACGGCTTCAAGAGGGAATTGGATAAATATATGGAGCAGAGGTCCATCAGTGGCTATTAGCCACAAGGTATAGATAGGATCTCTGGGTCTGGGGCAAGTGATGCACTGTATTCTTGGTGCTGCCGGGGGGGGGGGGGACTGCAGGAGGGTTTCTAGTGTCCTGGCCCCACTGGTGAACCTCCTGAGGGCACCTGGTATTTTTGGCCTCTGTGTGACAGAGTGTTGGACTGGATGGGCCAATGGCCTGATCCAACACTGGCTTCTCTTATGTTCTTACATAAGAGAGCCAGTTTGGTGTAGTGGTTAAGTGCGCGGACTCTAATCTGGGAGAACCGAGTTTGATTCCCCACTCCTCCACTTGCACGTGCTGGATGACCTTGGGCAAGCCATAGCTCTGTACCAGCTGTTCTCTCAAGGACACTTGTCTCAAAGCTCTCTCAGCCCCACCTACCTCACAGGCTGTCTGTTGTGGGGAGGGGAAGGGAAAGGAGTTTGTAAGCCATTCTGAGACACCAAGTGAGTGAAGGGCGGGGTATAAATCTAATCTCTTCTTCTTCTTCTTCTACATTGTGAATCTGGTGGCCAAGGATTTATTTATTGATACTGAAAATATCTGTAATCCCTCTTTTCCCCTGATCAATAGGACTCAATATGGCTTACATCATTAAAAGCAGCTAAAATCTCATTTCAAAAGATATGATACAAATACTAAAAAATGAGCAAGCTGCATCATAACAAGTGACTTTTACTCACAAAGCACCAAAGGCACATTGGATAAGCTTTGCCCTGTGGAGTCTCTGAAATCTGTGTTAGGTTGGGCCTTCCTCACAGGAACAACCACTGACAAAGTCTGAGTAGAAACAGGTGTCACTATCTTGCGTGGAGGAACTATTAACAATCCTGGTCTGATGGCTGGGGCTGCCTTTTGGGCCCTTGTGGATGAAGGCTGTCCCAGGTCACGAAGGGCTTTAAAAGTTAGCACCAGCACCTTGAATTGAACATGGAAGCAAATTGACAGCCAAGGTAGCAATCTTAAACTTAGAGTAATATTTTCAAAACATTTAGCCCTTGTCAACAGTTAGATGCCATATTCTGTGCCAGTTATAGCTTCTGTATTGTCTTCAAGGGCACCCCTTATAGTGTATATTAACTGTAGCTTAGTTTCAAGGTTATAATGGATTAGCTTAGCTAGGTCAGCTGAGTCTGAAAAGGGGGGCAATTTCAGTGCTATATGAAATTGGAAAAGGCACTTCTGGCTACTTGGTTGGCCTGCTTTTCCAGCAGAAGGGCTTGATCCAGCAGAGCTCCCAAGCTCTTAAGTGACATTTATGCTTATATCAGCTGCACATGTCTATTAAAATTTGAACAGTAAGTCACTCATAAATTCAACCCACAATTCTCTGAGAGAATACCTACACATTTTGTTAACCACACTCTCTCAGCCTAACCTACCTGAAAGGGCTGTTGTGAGGATAAAATGGAGGAGAGGAGAACGATGTAAAGCCACATTGGGGAGAAAGGCTGGGTACAAAGGAGTTAAATAAATAGAAAATTAAACAAGATACACAGCAGGTTCTGTAGTTCTGTGTAATTCAGCAGCAAAATATCACAATGGGTTAAAAAAATAATGTTTATAGTCGGTGACAAACTCGGTTTGTCTGTGACTAGACAATGAGATAGCTGCAGCCTGATCCTGGAAACACTGCCTGTAATTTTAATTGACTTGGGCAGTAAGTGTGCAACTGTGTCTCCCAGACTTAGGTTACAGTATAGAGAGACAGGAAACAATACTTATTTACTGGCTTGCTGTTCAGAGTTTTATGGCAAATCTAGCTAAAACCAGGCTTGAGCTATCTCTTGCCTCTAGATAATGAACATTTGATCCTGGATTGTATCTGGTGCAAAGTACTTGTTTTTCAGTTTAGAAGACAGTTTGTCAGACTACAACTTGGAAGAGCTGGGGTTAAAATGAGGAGGATCAGAGCTACTTGGTAGAATGGTGAGATGTGTTAATTAAACATTCATTCTCATTGGCTTGTTCCGTGGCTTTCAGTCCCTCCCAGCATTCATCTAGTATTGTCAGGCTGAAACTAGAATATTTGGTTCCTGCAGTAAGCAGCAGCAGATTTCACCCCTCAGCAGTTGGTTGCCTAGTGGGAAGCTGTGTACTGCTGCTTCCACCCATCCATCTGGGTACTTCTTGTGACAGTAAACCTGAAGGATGAATAGAGACGTGAACAATTATTCTATTGGAGAGAGGCAGGTCCTCTTGGATTAACGAGAGATTTCCCTGAAGGAGAGAATAGGTTTATCTGGGAATGGTAGTAGGCAAGGTATGGCGTCTGGGCTGCTGGTTGACATGGACAGAGAGGTAGTTGAGAAGCACCTGGCTGCACTGAATGAGTATAAATTCCCCAGGCCAGATAGTATGCACCCAAGAGTGCTCAAAGAACTTTCTAGAGAGCTTGCAAAGCCTTTGCCCCTCACCTTCCAGATCTTTTGGAGGATGGGAGATGGGCCACCAGCCTGGAGGAGGGCAGATGTTATTCCAATTTTCAAAAAAGGGAGGAGGGATGACCCAGGAAACTACAGGCCTGTCAGTCTGACCTCTGTCCCAGGGAAGCTACTAGAGCAGTTTTAAAAGGGATCAGTCTGTGAGCATCTAAAGGACAACTTGGTGATCCAGGGAAGTCAGCCTCGATTTATCACCAAGAGGTCCTGCCAGACCAACCACATTTCCTTCTTTTTTGCGTTTCAAAAAGATTTTATTGAAGTCAAAGACATTATACATAAAATAAGCACAAGAGATGTAACAACACAAAAGAGGTCATGAAGCATATAACCCATAGCTGTTACATGATAAAAGCCAATAGTTACAGTCTGAAAACATGAAACATTTCGATAAGCAATTTATAAAGAATAAAGTACAATAACATCAATGAATAAATGCGCTAAGCGTGTTTGTGTGTTGGTTGTCTGTTTGACAAATTGCTTGGGGCTCTGTTCACTCATTTCACTCATTTCCTTCTTTGATTGAGTGATGAGCTTACTAGATTAAGGGAATGCTGTTGGTGTTGTTTACCTGGACTTCAGTAAAGCTTTTGACAGAGTTCCCCATGATGTTCTGATGGGTAAATTAGACTAGAGGACTATGGACTGGACTCTAGGACAGTTAGGTGGATAGGGCAGGGGTGGGCAAACTGTGGCTCGGGAGCTGCATGCGGCTCTTTCACATATATTATGTGGCTCCCGGCAGGGCGGCTGGGGAAGCTAAATATCATTAGCAAACAAATATCATTGGACAAAGTAATATCGTTATCAATATCTGCGTTTACCCCTTTTGTTCTTATTTTTGGCAGTCTCATTTAATGTTAATAAATAGCAAATTTGCTTATTTTCCGATAAAAGCAGGTAATATTTGTTCATGTCTTGTGGCTCTCAAACATCTGATGTTTATTCTATGTGGCTCTTACGTTAAGAAAGTTTGGCCACCCCTGTTCTAGGTGGCTCTTACACTGAGCAAGTTTGCCCACCCCTGGGATAGGGAACTGGTTGGAGAACTCCTCTCAAAAGATACTTGTCAATGTTATTTCATCTGAATGGAGGAAGGTGTCTGGTGGGGTGCCACTGGACTTGGTTCTGTATCTGGTATTTTTCAATATTTTTATAAATGATCTCAATGAGGGTATGGAGGGGCTACTCATTAAATTTGCAGATGACACCAAATTGGAAGGAGCAGCGAACACAACAGAAGATAGAGATAGAATTCAGTGAGATCTGAACACTCTGGAAAAGTGGGCGGATGTGAACAAGATATAGTTTAACAAGAATAAGTGCCGAGTTCTACATCTGGGTAACAAAAATGAGGAACATACATACTGGATGGAGGACACACTTCTAGGTAGCAGTGTGTGTGAACAAGATCTTGGGGTACAGGTGGACCATAAGTTAAATATGAGCAGTCAGTGTGATGCAGCGACAACAAAGGCTAATGCAATCTTGGAATGTATCAACAGAGGCGTAACATCCAAATTGTAAGATGTCATGGTCCCGCTGTACACTGCATTGGTCAGGCCGCACCTGGAGTATTGTGTGTTGTTCTAGAGGCCTCGCTTCAAAAAGGATGTGGACAGAATGGAGTGGGTGCAGAGGAGAGTGACGAGGATGATCGGGGGCCTGGGGACCAAGCCCTATGAGGAAAGGCTGAGGGACTTGGGAATATTCTATCTGGAGAAGAGGGGGGGGGCATGATTACTCTCTTGAAGTATTTGAAGGGCTGTCACTTAGAGGATGGCAGGGAGTTGTTCCTGTTGGCGGCAGAGGACAGGACTCAAAATAATTGGTTTAAATTAAAGGCGGAAGGTACTGGCTAGATATTAGGAAACACTTTTTTACAGTTGTTCAGCAGTGGAATCAGCTGCCTAGGGAAGGTGGTGAGCTCCCCCTCTCTGGCAGTCTTTAAGCAGCAGCTGCACAAACACTTGTCAGGGATGCTCTAGGCTGATCCTGCATTGAGCAGGGAGTTGGACGAGATGGTCTGTATGGCCCCTTCCAGCTCTGAGATTCTATGATTCAATGAAGAGACCTGGATCAGAACAGCTGCCAAAAAAAGTGAAAAAGGCAGCGAAACACAGGCCTCAAAAATCCCCTCGACATCTTTCGCCATGTCCTTGACCTCAATGGTCTCCATCACCCCGGTGCCAAGACTTGACATCCCCTCGGAGTCACCCCTTCGATGCTGATCAATGGACACTCCTTGGAGTCAGTGTTCAACTTCCTCACGCCGCTTGTTGGTGTCACCACCTTAATGTCAATCACTTTCTAGTATTCAGTGGGTCCTATTTCTAGGTTAAGCACATAGGATTGCATCCTAATACCTGTACAGAAAACTAGTTCCAGTGTCCCCCCCCCCCCCCATAAATTACGTTTTCTTTTGTATGTGATTATTTTTAGAACAGTTTTCGGCATGAACATATGAAAACCTAAAATAGTGTTCAAGATTTTGAATTGAGTTTTGAAATTGAGTTGTGTTTTCATTAAATGGGCTGGTAATAATAGGAAATTTAGAAGGGACTGTGTCTTTCAGAAATAGGCTTTACTGTCACACTAGTTTTAGGTACTATAGGCTTGTGCTTATTTAACTCAACTGGATATATCTGCAGGCAGATCTTGAACCTGTTTGGATCTTTCTGTGGTTGATAAAGAAATGAAAACTTTCTTATTCTCTTCCAGCTTTATATTTTAAGAAACTGAGTGTTTGAGGTATAACTAGCAGTGTCACTTAGTGTAGACTATTTTATTTAATTAGTTAATTTATACCCCAACTTTCTCCATAATGGGAACCCAAAGCAGCTTACAATCATTCTCCTCTCCTCCATTTTACCTCCACAACAAACCTGTGAGGTAGGTTAGGCTCAGAGTGTGTGACTGGCCCAGGATCACCAAGCAAGTTTCCATGGCAGAGTGGGGATTTGAACCTGGGTCTCCCATATCCTAGCTGGTCACTCTAACCACTACATCATCCTGGCTCTCAGAGGGGAAAAAATGAATATCCAAATTAGTTTACTTATTCTTCAAAGAGAGAGAGAGAGAGAAAGTGTCAGTCTTAGATGGTTTACTATCATAGAGATGTAGCATTTCTAAACAAATTTAAGCCATGGGGAAAAATATGGGGAGAGCAGTTCTTTATAGAAAAAAAATGAAATATATTCAACACTTATTTTACGGCTTTAACATAAAATGCTATTTGACATATTTCTTAAATTTGAAAGTATAAATGCCTTGGTTTTCTACAAGCAGAATTGTAACTATACCTAATGCGACAGAGAAAGGTAGAAAGCTGCCATCTGCTATACGGTATGCTACCTTAGCACATGTGTCTTACTTTTTTCCATTTGAACATAAGAAGAGCCATGCTGGATCAGAGCAAAGGCCCATCCAGCCTATCATTCTGTTCACATAATGGCTGACCAGCTGCCTCTAGGAAGACCACAAGCAGGTTGGATGACTGCAGGAGCAGCATCCTGCCCGTGCTCCCCAGCAACTGATAGAAAGAGGCAGTCTGCCTCTGGCACTGGAGGGAAGGGATCTCGGAAACAGGAAAAGAAAACAAAAGGAACTGAATTATTTGGACAGAAGCATTTTCATGTAGTCACAGGGACTAGCATCATAGTTGGATATGTAGCTAAACTTCATTACAATGAGAACATCGAACTATTCAATAACGTATCCTTTATGTAGCATGTTCCTGGGCGTTCAAGTCTCTTTGGAAGCATCATAATTATCCACTAATACAAGAGTGTATCCAACCATCCATGGATTTGTGGAGAAGGACTTTTTGTTTTCCCCTCCTCCTGTAGCTCACTAAGCACCTGAAATCTTGTTTCTGGGGATAAGTGGTCCATCAGGAACAGCATAGGAGGCAAAGTGGGGGTCTGCGGTGGGAAGAGGGAATTGGTAAAAATTGCCACCCCATCTTCTACAAACAGAAATGCGGCTGCCATTCTGCCAGAGTAACTGTGTGGCTGGATACAGGCCAGTATTCTGTAAGCAAGTATACATGCATGCAAGCAGAGAATGCTAAATCTTTTTATACTGCGATCTGCATAAAGAGTTGGAAAACTCCAAAGACCAGACTAGCATTTAACCTAACTGTGATTAGCATGTTCTGAATCAACAATACCTCCTTAATAAATTAACTTAGGGCAGAGCCAAGGTATTCTTATCAGTTGCAGTGAGACTTGTGAAATCACAGTGTAGGTGTACTGCTTCATGACAAACAGCATTCAGGCATAAGTCTGACTTGCTTGTTTATAACTTGTAGCATAACTGGCCTGGATGATATCATCTAATACAGTCTTCTGTCCCTTAATCCTAACATGCCCAAAACATGTCATATTTTTCTTGCTCCTCCTCAAACCTTCCTATGTGTCTTTTTAAATCCATCTCAAGGTAAAGTAATGTAGCTTCTATAAGTTTTGAAAGCACATGTTGCATAGAGTGGTCAAGTAAAACACCGATGAGTGTTTTTTACTTCCAAAAACCTATTTAATAGGACATACCAAGATCAAAAACCTATTTAATAGGACATACCAAGATCACTAAAAAGCGATTCGTAGTTGGTACATGAGTGAAGAGACGCAAATAATTTCTCCTAAACAGCAGACGAAAATTCTTGATTTTATGCGGAGACTGAGAGCATTAACAGTACCCATGAACAAAGCAACTAATTGCACAGGCTTAGCAGATTGTCTCGTTAGTGTCTGAATTTCAGATGGTGCTCTCATCTGTCATTTTGTTGAAGCCTTAAAAAAAAAAACTGGCTGAAAAACCTTCCCATCCTCTTCAGGAGTTAGATGATAACAGCAGAAAAACCCATGAGGACTTGAGGGGCAAGGGGAAAGGTGCCCTTATTAAAACCATCTAGTTTCTTAACTCTCATGCTTATTCTTAAACAGATTTTGGACTTTTTTTTACTTCCTACATCATGTTAAGTTTTTTTTCCCCAGCCCGGATAATTCATAAACAATTTATATATTTTTTTTATTTTTGTACCGGCTTCTTCTCTGGAATATTTGTCAGGTGTAGAGGGAGTTCGCAGGCCCCTGTCGAAGACCTCACTGGTGGGCTGACAGGTATGGGACGCAGGAGGGTCACATAATACAGACAAGAAGTATTTTGACAGTGGAGTGGATCTGTGTTTAAATGCCTATCCTGTGATTGTGTAGTTAAAGCAGAGTTATACCTGGATTATTGTAGTACAGGTCAGGTTTGTACGTCTTGCCTGCTATTTTCAGGCTGGATTCTAACAGAGATGAGGTGACTACTCTAGTAGGACAGTGAAATATACTCCTAGCTTCTTCTGACTCTCCATGCTTTATCACTTTTGGGATTGTTAGAACTGTAGTCATTATCAACTCAAATATAAGTAGGCAGCTCTCCATATGGTTAGAGCCACTGCAGAGTAGGTTTAACTGACTGCCACCTACAAGTGGTTGTTTGAAACCACCCCTTTGTATTTCTTAGAGTGAAAGTATGCATGATTTCACCAGACTTGTATTCCTGAATCCCATTTGCTTAGGTAACACCAGCATGAGGGTAATTTTGAACCTTCCCAGTCTTGCTGGTTCTGCCCTGCAACTGTTCCTCTGGGCCATCCCCCCCCCAGTCAAATCTATTTCCCGTCCCAGGGCCAAAACAGATGTTTTAGTTTAGGAAAGTGACAAACTGTGGGAAGCATTAATGAGCTTTATATATTATGAATGAAATTTCTTGTAATGAAAAGCACAGAAAGTGGATAGTACAGACCCCCTGGAAGCAGGATAACAACTTGGCCTACGTTGAGCCTTAACTCGTGTGCTGACTATGCCAGGCCTGCAGTCTTAGCCTCCAGTTCCGTCGTAGGCTCAAATAGTATTTTCTTTTAATCCCAGAAAACTGTAGATGATTTTTCATGAGCTGTTCAAGAACTACCAAGGGTGGATTGTTGCTTGCAGTGATAAAATATCTTGAACAGGCTTACATAGAGTATGTTGTTTTTTTAGCTCCTTTGCATTGCCAGATCATTTGCCTTACATTTTATGAGCTGAGGCAAAGTTGTGTCCCATCTTCTTCTGTTCCTACATATTGCTGGCTTGGGTTGATGGTTCACTGTGAATTTTCAGAGTCTTTAAAACAGGCTTCCCAATGTGGTACCTGTGGACACCATGGCACCCGCCAACAACTTTTTTTGGAGCCCACCAAGTATTTTTAGAAGGTGGAGCTCTTACCCAGCAGGCTTAATGGCTGCTGAAGATCCAATTGACTATGCCTAGGAGGTGGTGGCGGCTACAAGCATGGACGGCTTCAAGAGGGAATTAGATAAACATATGGAGCAGAAGTCCATCAGTGGCTATTAGCCACAAAGTATAGATAGGAACTCTCACAAGTGATGCTCTGTATTCTTGGTGCTTGACGGGAGGGCAACAGTGGGAGGGCCTCTAGTGTCCTGGCCCCACTGGTGGACCTCCTGAGGGCACCTGGTGTTTTTGGCCACTGTGTGACAGAGTGTTGGACTGGATGGGCCACTGGCCTGATCCAACACTGGCTTCTCTTATGTTCTTATGTTCAGATTAAAATAATGTTGTTTCGATGGCAGTTGCCACCAGAGTGTTTGTTTTATTCTCTGTCATACCTCATCTCAGAGTATTTACCCCTCTCCTCCCTCACACTCAGGCCCGTAGCTACAGTGGGGCCTCTCGGGGCACAGCCCCCTGACTTCCCATCCAGCCCAGGTCCCCCAACTTCCAATTTTTTATTTTATGTGTGACGCTCCCTTGGGTGTGTGTGCGGGGTTCACCCGACTTATTTAAAGGCCCCCCGAATTAAAAAATTCTGGCCAGAGGCCTGCTCACACTTGGGCTTCCTCTGTGTGTTTGGCTCTGCATCCTGTAGCAGCCATTTTGTGGTTTTCTCTGCTTCCTGCAGCAGCCGTTTTGGAGGGGTGCCCACTACTCTCATGTCTGAATTCCACAGGCTTAAAAAGGTTGTGGACCCCGGCTTTAAAGAGTCTAACACTTTTGGCAAGTGGTATGAATACAACAGGCAATAAATAAAAGTCTGTCATAATTTGTTTTTTATGCATAGGTTCAAATAGCCACAAACATTTTGGATAAAGAACTGTCAAAGGTGAATAGGCCATTACCTCATTACATATTGTAGACATTCTAACACAACTGCACTTGTAAGCAGTCATTTGCTACATTGTGTAATATTTACAACCTTCACTTCTTCACTTGTTTTCTGGGACATGAAATGTTTGGTTCATGCCATCAATGTGACTAAGCTTTTGATTTTAGGTACTGAAACAATCACTTGTAATTACTGTTCCTGTGGGAGGATAACTAATCCTCTTTTATAGGAAGAATTATGAAGACTTCAGTAAGGTTGCTGATTGTTTCAGCAGAGGACCAGTTTAGTTCACAATTGTACTAATCACTGTTGTTGATTAGTAACTTTCTGCAGCATGTGGTTTTATAATATTGGCGGCAAGGTAGTTGTATTATGTGAAAAGATTGTGTACAAAGCATATGCATCTGAAGAATAAGGATAAAATTTTATAGGAGCTCTTCTTTAAATTCACAGTTCCTCTTTACTTTCCATTAAAAATAATAACTATTTTCATTCTATATATGTTTAAACAGGGGTCCTTTCGTAAAAAAAGAGGTGCAGGAGCTCATTAGCATAACTAATTTGTATATGCCACACCCCCTGATGTCACCGGAAGTGTCAGAAGACCACACTGTTAGAAGAAAGAAAGGAAGGAAGAAAGGGAGGGGGGGGAGGAACGAAAGGAAGGAAGGTAGGTAGGTGGGGGGAGAGAGAGAAGAAAGGAAGGAAGGAACAGGAAGGTAGGTAGGTAGGTGGGGGAGAGAGAGAGAGAAGAAAAGGAAGGAAGGAAGGAAACAGGTAGGTAGGTAGGTGGGGGGAGAAAGAAAGAAAGATAGATAGAAAGGGAGGGAGGGAGGAAAGGAATAGGAAGGTAGGTAGGTAGGTAGGTGGGGGGGAGAGAGAAGAAAGAAAGAAAGAAAGAGAGAAAGAAAGAAAGACAAGGCGCTTCTCTCCCTCCCCTTTTGCTTGGGCACTGGGGCCCAGCTTTTCTCTCCCTCCCTCCCTCCCCCCCAGGAATGGTGAGGGGGGGATGGGGGCTCCTTCCTGGGGACATTGAGCAGGAATGGGTGGGTGAGAGGGGGTTTCTTTGCGCGGGGAGTGGGTGGGAGAGGTTTTTTTTTTACATTGTGCAGGAATGGGTGGGTGGGAGGGCTGGGGTTTCTTTGCGCGGGGGGGGGTGGGAGAGGGGTTTCCCCCCCCCGGGAGTCTCGACGGGGGGGGGGAAGGAGTGAAGGGCCTTCCCGGGCCGGTGGAGAGCCGCCGGCCCCGGGAGTCTCAACTGGGGGGGGAGAGAAGGGAAGGGCCTTCCCGGGGCCGGCGGAGCGCTGCTGGCCCCAGAAGTTTCAACGAGGGGGGGAGGAGGGAAGGGCCTTCCCAGGGGGGAGCGGGGCTTTGACGGGGGGGAGGCCGGGGGGGCGAGGCTTTAAGTGCCCGCCCCCCGCCTCCTCTCTCCTGGAGCGGCGCTCCGGTGCGCCCCGGCCCCAATGGAGCCCTGTGTTTAAAACAACCAGCTGTGTGTATGAAAAACATTAAAAGCAGCCTTCGGGACTGCACAGAAATGGTTGTAGAGTGGCAAATGAACAAGCAGATTTAAACAGTAAATTGTGTAAACTTCTCTTAATTAATGCCATTTTCTTTTGCATGTTATAATATCCACAAGACATGCTCATAATGTTAGAGTAGGGGTAGCCATACATCCCACCTAGCTTTAAACATACTGAATGTGTACATTTCTATATTCTTCTCTTTTTCTAGCTAATGTTAACTTTATTTTTCAAGAAATTCATTTCCTGATAGGTAATGGTAGGAACACTGACAGAATATAAATGTAACTTTACACTTTCCCATTGGGTCTAGCTGCAGAAAAGTGCAGCGGTTGTATATAAAAGCTGATATTAAAGTGTAGTTTTCCATAGACTTCTCTTGATGTTGTTGTCTAGTCCTGGTAGTCTGGGCAGACAGCAGAAGGCAAGAAGGTGACCCTACAGCCCAATATGCAGAATGATTGCAGCAGGGAGTGTGGCAGCTGCCACAATTGGTCACATGAATATGAACGCAGTTGTAGTGGCACCCAACCTCTGACAAAGTTCCAAAAGCTTAAGAGAGCTTTGGGAATTCTCCCATTCCTGTGCAGAGGAAAGGAGCTCTCATCGTGCCTCCGAACAGCTTACTAGTTCACTTGGAAGCAAGCCCTACTGAGTTCAGTGAAATTGATTATACATATTCATGCCATTTAAAAAAAACAAAAACAAATAAAACGCCATACAGTGTCAGAAAACATAACAAATGTGTTAACAAAGCACCCTCTTTTTGTTGTACACGGTCTTCTAAAACGGTATAAATGTTTCTGTGGAAAAACCTTGAGGCAGAAAGCAGATATCCACTCTATTGGTTTTATTATCAGCTTTCCATTGTTTGAAAGAAAATATGTTATGTGAAATTAATAGAAAAGGGTAACTGGGTGTACACATATATATTTTTTCCTGAGCAAAATCCTTCTCTCTCTACTCTCCTAAGTTGTATCTGACAAACAGAGCTCTGACTTTTTAAAGTTTATATCCCAAATATCTTGTTGGTCTCTAAGGTACTACTGGATTAAAATCTAGGTCTACTATCTTATCTCCTTGAAAATTGCCTCGTTCATCTCGTCTTACAGTTCTTACAGTTCCTTTGAGAGCCAATTTGGTATAGTGGTTAAGTGCATGGACTCTCATCTGTGAGAACTGGGTTTGATTCCCCACTCCTCCACTTGCAGCTGCTGGATGACCTTGGGCAAGCCATAGTTCTGTCAGAGCTGTTCCTGAAAGAACAGTTCTTGAAAGAGCTCTCTCAGCCCCACCTACCTCACAGGGTGTCTGTTGTGGGGTGAGGAAGGGAAAGGAGTTTGTAAGCCGCTCTGAGACACCGAGTGACGGGCAGGGTATAAATCCAATCTCCTCCTTCTCCTTCTCTCTTGTCTTTTCTTTGTTGCAATTCTGTTTGCTAATGATCTGTATTGTGTATAACTAAAATTAATTACAATTCTATTTGATTGTATATATGCTTAAAAGAAGTGCTTGACTACATTTTACTAACCCTTTATTTATTATTCAAGTGGGCTTCGGCTTCCAAAATATACATGAAATAAGTGAAACACTGAACTAAAGTTAAATTTCTCCCTTCCCTTCTTTTTTAAGTACTGGATGAATGAATACACCTCTTCTCTTGGAATTGGAGTATTCCATTCAGGAATAGAGATATATGGCAGAGGTGAGTAACACAATTTAATGTTGTTGCTACAAAGTGTCTGTGACTTGATGCATGTAAGATCTGTAAATAATGCCCTGAAATGTTATGCATGTAGTTCTTCACAGGGAGTTTAAAAGGCAGGGAGGGTTGGCTGGGAAGGGAGGAAGTAAGTGACAGATTGAGAGAGAGATGGAACAAAACACCTTATTTAATGAGAGAATGTGACTGAAAGTGGGTATATTGGAGGGGCTGAGGAGAAAAGGGACATTAAAAGGATGACTTGGTAATGACTGTCTTGAAACATTGTTTATAAAGACCTGATTTTTTTTTCCGTTCAGAATTTGCTTATGGTGGCCATCCATATCCCTTTTCTGGAATATTTGAAATTTCTCCAGGAAATGCATCTGAACTAGGAGAAACATTTAAATTCAAGTATGCAACTTTTTCATTTATTGATGTGAACTGAAATTTTCTTATTGAATGTTGTCAATATATGCATGGCTTCAGTATGATAATTTGATATCTAGTATGTTTTGATCAGTTGAAAGCTTTAGCTGTAAAAAATCTAGCTGTAATAGTTTCTGAAACAATAGCATTGATTGGAGGGTTTGTTTACAGGGACACACACATACGTGTGAACAACTATATTCATGTGGGTATACACAACTTTGGAATAGGAGAGGAAGCAGTGTAAAACTAAAGGAAGGGGGATTCTGGGCATGAAGTTAAAACTAAGTAGAGGAACAATAAGAAATAAATCATTGTAGAGCATGTGCTCTCCAGCAGAGTGGAAATGAGAACATGTCTGGTTTGATTGTACAACACTTTCTAGTGATCTCTTATTTTAGAGAAGCTGTTGTACTTGGAAGTACTGACTTCATGGAGGAGGATATAGAAAAAATTATAGAAGAACTTGGAAAAGAATTTAAAGGAAATGCCTATCACTTAATGCACAAAAACTGCAATCACTTTTCTTCAGCTTTATCAGAGGTGAGTGTTATTTTAATTAACCTCAGGCTGTGCTGAATGTACAAAGGAACAATAACTTTCAACATACAGCTAGGCTACTCTTGTCCCAACTGCTAAAAGTACAAATCCTATATATATATAATTCCCTTACATATTGGTCATTTCCAGCTCTTTCATTGGCTGTTCAGTGTGCTCCATCAGCCATTGGCCCATCAACCACCACTGGGTCTGCTCCTCTCTCCCGTCCACTGCCAGCCTGGACAGTCTTTTCTCACAGAATAAACTGCCAAACAGCTGTCTCTCCTGATGAAGACACTTCTGCTTGGCTCCTGTGGGACTAGCTTTTCCCTCAGTGGTTGTTGCTAGGCAACCAAGCTTAGTTCTGTCAGTAAAAAGGCAAAGGCAGGAGGCCCTTTCCTAGCCTTTGTGGGGAATTCATTCGGGCCAATCCTGACTACAGTTGCCAGCTCCAAGTTGGGAAATTCCTGGATATTCTCTGGTGGAGTCTACGGAAACCAGAGTTTGGGGGAGGGGAGAGGCTGAATAGAATGCCATAGAGCCCACCTTCCAAAGCAGTTATTTTCTCCAGTGGGGAAGAGATCTGTTGTCTGGAGTTCAATTGTGATACCCGGCGATCTTCAGGTTCCACCTGGAGGTTGGCTACCCTAGGCGTAGCAGTTAGCGCTTCAGAGCAGGGTCTGCCAGACCCAGGTTCTTGCTGTGGAAGTTGAATGGGTGATTTCAAACCAGTCACAGATTTTCAGCCTATCCTACCTCACAGGGTTGTTAATGCAGATCAAAAGAGGGAGAGAAGAATTATGTAAGCTGCTATGGTCTCCATTGTGGAGAAAGACTACTTTTCCTCCTAGGGAACCATTGCTGCCAATCTCCAGGTGAGAGCTGGAGATCACTTGGAATTAAAACTGGTCTCCAGATGGCAGAGATCAGCTCCCCTGGAAAAAACGGCTGTTTTGCAGGGTGGACTCTGTGTCATTATACCCTGCTGAGGTTGCTTCCCTCCTGCCTAGGTCCACACTGCGGAGAAAGACTTTAGTTTTCCTAGGTAGCGGCTACAGGGAGGGTGGAAGAGATGGAACCCTGAAGTCAGAGGGGCAGATAACGGTACATTAATGGTTGGCTGGGAAGGAAAAAGGGATGCCATCTCCAGGTTGGGAAATTCCTGGAGATTTGAGGGGTGGAGCCTATAGAGAGTGGGGCTTGAGGAGGGGTGGAACCTCAGACAGGTACAAAACCATGGACTCCACCATCCAAACCAGCTATTTCCTCCTGGGGAACCATTGTTGCCAGTCTCTAGGGGAGAGCTGGAGATCACTCTGAATTACAACTGCTCTTCAGATGGCAAAGATCAGTTACCCTGGAGAAAACAGTAAGCTCTGTGTCATTATACCCTGCTGAGGTCACCATAGCAAATTGACGCTGAGTGCCCAAGGCCAGGACACCTGCTCAGAGCCTCTTTCTAGAGCCCATTGTATTTATTTCCACAACAGGCTTTATTCCTAGTATATTTATAACTGTGGTTTTCATTTGACTTCAGCTTCTGAAACTGCACTGATGACTCATCATGTTATTACTATTGTTATGTGTTTCATCATGTTCAAAAACATATAGTTGGGTTATTTACACTACTGTTGGGACCAAAAAAAAGGCATCTATTTTGGATGCTTAGCGTAAAGTTATTTTCAGAATGGCCAATTGCCTGAAAACTATAGTGTTGTCAGTCTGACAGGCAACATTGGTATGGTTGAAATATTCCATGTAATGTACTTGGTGTACTGCATCTTACAGGTCAGTTATGTGTTTCAATTAATCAGAAACCTACATCTTATTTTAAAAAGGATGCCATTTGTAATTTCATCCAGATTCTCTGTGGAAAAGAGATTCCTCGCTGGGTGAACCGCCTTGCTTACTTCAGCTCCTGTATCCCATTTCTCCAAAGCTGCCTACCGAAAGAATGGCTTACACCTGCAGCACTTCAGTCTAGTGTAAGTCAGGAGCTTCAGGAAGAACTCGAAGAAGCAGAAGATGCTGCAGCGTCCTCTTCCCTGTCAAGCTCAGCATCAGCGTCAAGAACTGGACATCACTCAAAAATATAAGTTTAAGCCAAACTAAACTGAAGTCTTTGGAAGCCTTGTCAGTAACTGACTACATTAACAGAACTTTTGCTCATTTGGATATGTCTTCAGTATGCAATTAGCTCTCCAACTTAAGCCCTTGGTGTCTTCTGCTCAGGATTTTGTATGCAGTGAAAAGTTTCTGGGAGAAATGGGAATCTGAGGTAGAGCTGCTGTCTTTCATCTGGTCCAATAGCCTTGGACTTACTGAACTGTTTACAGTATTGTGTGCTGCTGTTTACAAGTCCCACAGGGACATCTGCCATTGAAAGACAATGTGTTAAATAGCTCAATTGGACCTGCATAACTTAAACAGCATCTCTGCCAACTGCTGCTGAAAATGAAGCAGGAACTGTTGAATACTGTGTGTAAACAGGGTACATACTGACCAATGTAAAGAAATCTGTCCTAGGAGGCAAGGTGGTTACCTTGGTAAATAACTGAGAATACATATTCTTTAAAATGTTACTGTCAGTTAAATCATGGTTTTTAACCACTTATGAAGTGCAAATTAATATTTTAGTACAAAGCCTGTTGCATTCAGTTAGATTTCAACCTCATAAGTTATTTTTGTATTTTTTTTATTTTGTGGTTTTTGGGTTTATTTGTCCTGCATGTTTTGTCTGACTTGGATTTGAAAAAATTGTTCTTAACTTTGCAGCATTTTAACTGAGTCCTCAGCAGTGCCTCTTTCACATAATTTTAAAAAGTGGAGCTGTAGGATACAGATGGAACACAGTTGATTTGTTAGCATTTTCCTGTAACATTAGGAAACATCATTTAGATAGCATTATTCAGCCCACAGTTCTGCAACCAGTTCTACCAGAAGTAAATTTCTGTTTATTAGAAGAATCTCTCCCTAGAGACATGGAGGAAAATGCTGTTGTGTTTTTTTAAATAGAGCTAGTTTTCTCAACAGCATGAAATATGAAAAGCTATTCAAATCTATTGTGTTAACGGAAGAGCCCTTAAGTGTTAATAGGCAAGTCATCCAGATATGTGCCTGCACTGCCTGGTGATGCTACCGTCTTCATTATGATAATCTAACAGCACGTGCAAGGTTTAATTAGGCTACTCTACTGGTAAAGTATATTCCATAAAATATAAAAATTAAGTAAAATTATCAATAGAAATGTCATTCGTCTAGTGGCTTTCTCGTGGAGGTTTTATGTGTATATAGCAGCAGTGACACCCAATTGGAATGGGCTTTAGATTTTCATTAAGTATGCTGCCTTAAGGATCTTCCAATTAAATGGAAAAAGATCAACTGAAAATAATGTATAAACTGATCTGCAAGTTCACAGAAATATGCATTGGTGAAGAAAATATAAACTTTGCATGTGCTGTTTATGTTGCTGGGTTTGCTGATGCACATTTAAACTGGGATGGCTTTGGTGCAGATATCAGAAATGACAAGTCTGAAAAGTTAGGGCTGATAAAATGATGTTGTGTTACATATATTTATTTTCTAAATGTAAATCCATAGGCAGCAAAAACCTTAATGTGGTTTTTGGTTAGTATTGCATTATCCACATTTTCAACTGCTTCAATTTATACACATTTATCTTGGGGCCAATTAAGTCCTCATGTGCTCATGTGTCTTGTTGACAGACACACTGGGAGTTCCATGCTCAGAATTTAAGTCCCAGGGCCCTTTCTACACTCTCTTTTTAATCCATGTTCACCGCGGTGTCCTCCAAGTAATTCTGCACTAAAATCGAATTCAACCTACTTTTTAAGCCAGGTTTCCCCCACCACCACCATTCTGCACTAAAATCGAGTTCAACCTTCTTTTTATTCCATCCCCCCCCCCAATTCTGCATTGCATCACCTCCCAGTGGTCAGCCCAGTTTCAGCCTGCTGTTGCCGCAGGTTATTTGGATGCTGTTTTGCTGTGGACTTAAATTGCCTTGACTTGAACACTGAAAAAATCCTGAGTGGCAGGCAAATGCGGAAAGGACCTAGGTATACATTCCTGATTGATTATCAGGACCTCGGAGAGAGTGACCATATGCCTCCCTCCCCCCCCCCCCCCCCCCGGGATTTTTCCTGATCTGAAATGGTCATGATGTTGTGCTGTTTGCCTCATTAGTAAAACATGTATCCCATTAGCACACTTAAGTGTGCCCAACAGGGCAAATAGGGGTTCTGCAAGACCATTTCCGGTCAGGATATCAGTATGGGTGGTACATATGCCTCCTTACCCCATATGCCACAGTCTCTAACCAGTTCAAACCCACAAACACAACTGAATTCCCAGCATGGAAGTCCCAGCAAAGTCTGGTCAACAGGACTGGGGTCCTCAGCCTTCAGACTGCATAATGTGTTAATTGGCCCTTAGGCTGTTTCTTTAGGCAAACTTGAGGTGGTGGTGGAAAGTGACATCAAGTCACAGCCAACTTATGGCGGTCCCATAGGCAAGAGACGAACAGAGGTGGTTTGCCATAGGCTGCCTCTGCATAGCTGCTCTGAACTTCCTCGATGGCCTCCCATCCAAATACTAACCAGGGCCAACACTGCTTAGCTCCCGAGATCACACTAGCCTGGGCTATCCAGGCTAGGGCAAACTTGAAGTAAAAGCTGTTTTATGACATGGAATACTCAGTTATGTTAAACCATTCTCTTAAAAGTGAAATAATTCTCCAAAATGTAATGTGTTGAGAGTGTTCAGAATTTAGCAGCTAACAAGATTGTCTTAATGATGCTATCATCACTGTAATTGAACCTTCTTATTTTGTAACTATTTAGCATAACCCGATACCCGAAGTTGTTTAGCCTACTTTGGTGTAGATCTTAAAAGAGCCATGAATGGGTCAAGTTGGTGGAAGGGTTTTTTGCTGATTGCTCCATCTTGGGAGCACAGGAACAGTGTGGGATGCAGTGTGAAGGGCTGCAGCCAGAAGGAGGAATCGGCAGAAATCATCTCTCAGCCTTTCGCATAAGCTCTTCCATGGATTGAACAAAAGGAGGGAGAGGGGAGAATTTCTACCAATTCCCCCTTTCAGCTGCAGCCCTCCATTTTGCATCCCATGCTGTTCCTAAGGTTGGTCTAACCATTTAGTAGTGTTTTTTCAAAGAGTGCTAGAGCCTGCAGTATGAAGGAGAAATCAGCAAAAAACCTTAGGAGCCAACTATTTTCTTAAACTGACTATCTGAAACTGGATTTTTAAAATTCTGTCCTTTTTTCCTACTAAGTGTTGCTGGATCATTATAAAATAACTAATCAGTAGCAAGACACAAGACAGATGTTTTTCTCTACTATAGCTGAGATGGAAATGGTATTTTGTAGTTCAGATTTGAAGCTGTTGATGAAGTTCAGATTCTAGGCCTGGTTCAGACTCCTCATTGCTCTGTGATGCACACAACTGTTCCACATAAAATCATATATGGAATTGTCCTCCCACCGGTAAACAGGGAGTCCTTGTGTGGTGTTTCATGGAGCTGCTGGATTAGGGTGATTCTGTAGATTTTCCTAATATTTCAGGCAAGGCATTATGAAGTAACTTAATCTCCATCAAATTTCTAGGAAACAATAGATTTTGTTCTGGCTGTCCTCACAGCACTATGCCATACATATCTACAGTTTCATAAAGTAAACAGCTATGGCACATAAGAAGTGCAAGGACATACACAGCACAGCAAGTAAAAGCTATTTTTAATAACTTGATGGATCTTTCATTTGACTTTCCCATTATTTCTTTTAATCCATTTATTTAATCCATGAACAAGCTTAACATCTGAACCCTGAAGTTGATACCACATTTTAAATAGTGATGGTAGTTTGTACCTTATCACTTGTGCTATATACTCTCCACTTAATTCCTTAAAACAAAAAAGCAGCCCTGTCAAAGGTTGCTCTTGTATGTTAGCAATAGTTCCAGTTACCTTTCACCAGCATTTCTACACAGCAGGGAGCACTCTCGTCTACAATGGCCATACTGTGCGTTAAAAACTAGAACACTCCTCTCAACTAAGAGAATACTGGATATCTGTGGAGTTTTTCCAACCAAAACGGGTAGAAGAAATAAGTTCAGGGTTCAGTTTCTAATACTTGATTTAAAAAAAAAAATTGATTATTGTACTTTTTTTTTTTGTCTTACTAAGGCCATTTTTAAGCTGCCACTTTAATTCAGGAAGCCAAAAATAAATACTACATATTGTCAGTGTACACCAATAATTTGTGGTTTCATTATAAGAAAAAATGCAACGTGTTTCTTCTTGAAAACATGCAGTACAGTTTTAATCATAACTGATATAAGAATTTTCACTTTTAGATGGTTAAAAGTTATGAATCTTCACTGACACTTTTTTGTAAACTTGAAATCAAGTTTACTGTAATGCATAATATTTGTATGAAATAGAGAATATTGACTTTTGTTACTCTGACATGTAAAATTATCATAGACTTGAATCCATCCATTTATTAAAGAGAACTCTTTTTATAGAAATATCATGTGTACTGTTGTCAACTTGAATTATCACATTTCAATTCACCTTCTTTGAATTATTGCAATATTATATATTTGCTGGAATGCAACATTCATTGAAGAAGAACAAAGACACCTCACTTAACAATATGTTTTGTTTATATGTGAAAAAGCAAACAAGGCCAGTGGTCTGTTGTGTGGCATCTAATGTGGAGATACCGAAAAGGTAAAACACCCCATTAAAACCTGGCACAGCATTTGATAAGTGGGTGAAGTATGCAGCCTTTGCAGCATTATACTTCTGAGACTGAGTGAGAGAGTGGCACATCCTTCCCAAAAATGCTGAGAGAAGGAATCATGGTTCTCAAGTGGACCAGTATAGGTTCATAGATATAGGAAAATACTGACAGTGTCTAGTCCAACTGATTACCCGAACACAGTAACAGTGATTCTTCAAAGTCACATGCAGAAGCCTTTCCCAGTCTTGCTACCTAAGATCCTTTCATAACTGGAAATTCTATGGATAATACCTGGTATGCAAAACATGTGTTCTATCATTATGGTCCCTCCACTCCCAAATGACTGAAGGTCAAACTCCTCTGCCCAGCACCTCTAACCAATCTGGAGCAAAAAGCTGTTCCCATCCTCACTTTTAACAAATTGGACTTTGTGTAAGTAAAGCCCAGTTAAGTATCCAAACAAATGGTAGAAGTACATTATCAGAAATCTCAGCTCTTGACAGTGATTCTTAGTACAAGTGAACCTGCAAGGACCCATTTCCCCTTCCTCCACTATTTCCTCTTTCCTGAAAGCCACCATAGCCTCTCCCTTTTACCTGCTTCCTTCCCACCCAACAGCCAACCCACCTTTACCTTCCACTCTGTCTTTAGCTCCCCCCCCCAAGGTAGCCTCTATCTTGGAGGAAAACTATGGTCTAGTGGTTTAGGGGCACCTCACTTTCCCTTGTATCCCCTTCCCCACAGTATTTCCTTTCTCTCCTCCTGGCAATCCCCATATCCTCTCCCTGCTGCATTCTGTCCTCAGACTCTGTGAAGAAGAAGAAGAGATTGGATTTATACCCTGCCTTTCTCTCCCCAAGGGAGTCTCAGAGCGGCTTACGCACTCCTTTCCCTTCCCCTCCCCACAACAGACACCCTGTGAGGTAGGTGGGGCTGAGAGAACTCTTTCCCAAGCTGTCCTTGAGAGAACAGCTGGTACAGAGATATGGCTTGCCCAAGGTCATCCAGCCAGGTGCAAGTGGAGGAGTGGGGAATAAACCCGGTTCTCCCAGATTAGAGTCTGCGCACTTAACCACTACACCAAATTGGCTCTCTATAGTCAATCCTCTCTGGGCTACCATGAATATTAAAGTTTGTAAATGGCCTCCACTCCTTAACATCATTGGAATTTCACAATCAATTTTATAATCTATTAGATTCCCATGTAGCTAGGAAGAACATATCCTGCATAAATTACATGGCTTCTAGAAATTCTGAAATTCCATGAGCAAAGGAAAGAATTCAATCATTCACCTACCTACCTTTTATCTGCCTCCCTTCTTTAGCTATATTCAGGGCTCATTTGGGGCCGGAGTGAGGTGGAGTGGCACGCTGCCAGCTCAGGAGTGGGCACTAGGGCAGCCAAGGGCCAAATCAGATTCTTTGATCTGATTCGGCCTGCTGCTGAATTGCTGCTGAAATTCGGTGGCGGCTTAAAAAGTGGCTGGAGGGGAGGGGGTTTGAGGGAGAGGCTCCAAATTTGCAGGGTAGCTGCTGGAGCCTCTCCCCCAAATATCCACCACGTTTCAAGAAGATTGGACCACGGGGTCCAATTCTAAGGGCCCCAAACAGGTTGCCCCCATTCCCTCCATTGTTCTCTATGGTGGGAAAAAAGTAACACTTTCCCCATCATAGGGAACAATGGAGGGGATGGGGCAACCTGTTTGGGGCCCTTAGAATTGGATCCCGTGGTCCAATCTTCTTGAAATATGGGTATTTGGGGGAGAGGCCCCAGCAGCTACCCTGCAAGTTTGGAGCCTCTCCCTCAAACCCCCTCTCCTCCAGCTCCTCATATACCCTATGAGTTTTTACTGTTGACTACAATGGCCCATAGGGTATAATGGGGCTGAAACTAACATTCGGCCAGCCAAATGACTCCCAAATCCGCTTACACTGCTGAAACTGACATGTGGGGGTCATTCAGCAGCTGGAACAGATGTGGCCTGATTTGGCCCAATCTGAATCGGGCCACAAAAATTTTATTTGCACACCCCTAGTGGGCACAAATGGCAGTGGTGGCAAGCCCCTCCCCCAGCTCCCAGCGGGCCTGTGGAGGAAGTAAATCAAGAAGGGGTTTAAACTTCTGTTTAGAGTCACGCAGCAGCAGTGGCATGATCTTTCCATTGTATTCTATGGGGCCCTTCTCGCTTTGCTCCCCCCCCCGCCCGCCTTGACAGGCCAGCTGGGGAGGGGAAGGGGAGGCTTTTGAAGATGCCCCCCCTTTGCTTCCCTTTCTGACACACTTCCGGTGATGTCAGGGGGCATGGCATATGCTAATGAGTTATGCTAATAGGTATGCTAATGAGCTCCTGAACCTTTTTTCTACAAAATTACCCCTGGCTATATTATTATTTATTTACTTCATTTATACCCTGCCTTTCTCCACGGTGGGGATCAGAGCCACCTGCATTATTCTCTCCTTTTTGTCCTCACAACTCTGTGAGATAGGTGAGGCTAAAAGTATGTGACTGGCCCAAAATCACTCAGTTCGCTTCCACAGCATGATGGGGATTCAAACCTGGGTTTCTCAGACCCTACTGTGGATAATAAATGTGGAGTTCTAACCACTACACCACAGTGGCTTTCATAGGGTAGCTGCTGTTGAACAGCAGCAAGCAGCTAGGCCTAGGTGAGTCATGCAAATCTAGTGGTATCGAGTTACCCTGTGGTTACTGGCAGGCCTGGCTCTGATGAGTCCTTTCTCAAAGGCCAAGATAGGCCTAGAAAGTATTCCGCCTCCTCCCCTTGCCTTTTACTCACAGAAATCAAGCCTGGAATGCTGTGGTTGCCTAGCAACAACCACTGAAATAATCCATTTCATAAAGCTACAGGTAGCTTTTTTATCATTTTGGGATTTTTTAACCCCAATGTTTTTGTTGTTGTTGTTTTAGATTTCAGATTTTTCTGCAAACCTGGGGCATTTTTCAGGTTTGTAGAACAATCTGTCTTTTCTGTACACAGCTCCAGTCACTGGATTAAAGTATCAGATTTGGCCAACTTTGCTATTTGACTATAAAAGTAGGAACCTGCAGTATTCGTGGGGAGGATCTCTTCTCCCTCTTAGGTTAACCCCTCCATCACTGCCTGTAGTCTTTAATGGCTCCTGCTTTAAATTTAAACTAAAGCTAAGACAAGGAATGGATTTTCCCCCCATGAGTTTCACACACCCCCTTCAGCTGCCAATAAGACCAGTATGGCTTCTAACCTCTGCTGCAAGGCCTGCCATGCTCTGTCTCCATCCCCCTGACATTGATGCTGGCCAGCCCAATGCAGCTCCTGGCTTTTACCTCTACTGCCAGGCCCACATCTTCTTGAAACTTGGTGGGTATTTGGGGGAGAGGTCCCAGAAGGTACCCTGAAAGTGTGGAGCCTCTCCCTCAAACCCCCTCCCCTACAGCCACTTTTAAAACCGCTGCCAAATTTCGGTGGCAATTTGGCAGTGGGCCGAATCAGATCAGAGAATCTAATTTGGCCCATGGCTGCCCTAGTGCCCACTCCTGAGCTGGCGGAGCAGCGCTCCGCCTTGCTCTGGCCCCAAAGGACCCCTGCTCCCAATTACCAGGCACTGCTTTTCGAATTTACCAGGGTTCCCTTGTTTTACAAATCTGGATGCTTCACAATAAGAGGGGATGACAATCCAAACATAATTGCTTTGCTGGATCAGATAAAGATTAGTGTAACCTTGTGTTCTGTCAGCACCCCAATAGATGCCTCTTGAAACTCTTAAGCATGGCATGGACATTTCTTCTTGTTTGTTCCTATTATGAAGGAGAGTGGTGTGGTAATTAGAGCACTGGACTGCAACTGGGGAGACCCAGAGTCAAATCAGCCATGAAAGACGCTTTGGCTGAACGTATACTCTGTCAGCCTCCCAAGTTTGTTGTGTGGATAAAATGGAGTGGCAAACTAAGTATGCTGCCCTAACCTTGAAAGGGTAGGATAGAAACATTAGATAAGAGGTATAAGGACTGTGAACATAAACACTCTATTTAGCTACGAAGGCAAATGTATAATGTTAGAATAGTAATAGTCGACTATGTACTAATTAACACAAAGGAAAGCTTAACCACAGCAATAATAAATATATAATGTAGTATTTCTAACCTTTTAATATTATATTTATATTAAATTTATATTAAAGCAGGTGAAGAAGAGCTACACACACACACAATATCCTCTCATAGGAGAAAAAGTGTAATAAATCTAATGGAATCAGTTCCTGCTTTTCATCTACTGATGGTTTATTATTTGTTCTCCAGGTACTCAGCCTCTTAAACAGTCCCAGCAAATAAACAATTTTCCCTTTTTTTCTGGTTTTCCCTTTTTTCTTTCTTATGAAGTTTGTTTTTCAGAGTCTTGTACTTCTTGAACTGTTGATGATTTGTTCTTAAGAATAGCTTAAAATACCAGCAGCTGTCAGCATGGTGCACCTTTGAGTCTCCATTTTTGCTCTTTGCATTTTTGTTCTGATGTTCAGGAAAGCCTTGGATCTGTCACTCAGTTTCTTGACACTTTCTCTTAGCTGAAGTAGTTTTTCTGACAGCTCTAACATACCCAGATAATTAGTAAGTTCAGTTATCCTTCAAAGAGCCTCTGGTTTAGTGATTCCAAACTTTGAGGACAAAGCGATGTTAACTGTAAACAGGTTAAAAACCTTAATAATTAGGCTTCTATTAAAACTACTAACTTTATAGCTCTCATTATAAGTTAAGTAAATTTCCAAGATGGAGTTGATGGGTCAGTATCCAGCAATGCAGATCTAACTGTTTAGCCAAGAATTATTTGTATTCCATGAAAGAAATTACATCACTATCAATTCAATGACTTCACAGTAACAAATGGCAAACTCTTATGCCCCAACCCAGAAATGGTCATGTGCTTAAAAAATGCTATGCTTGAGTAGTTCTGCTGCACGTGGAAGTTGCAGAAGGAAGATAACTATTTGCATCTAATTCAAAAGTGTGAGCCTCTTGAGTATGGAAGTTAAATTCCATACAGGGCTGAGATCAGAAGCACACAACCTGACCAAGGGTTATCTACTTGTGCAAAGCATTGTGCATTAGGAGGCATAGCAGTGGAGCTATAACTCTCCATCCACCTGAGGTGCTCTGGCTTTGTAAACACAGCAAGATGTTACTAAATAAGTATGGATAACATCAGCTACTCTCCCACCTCCAATTGCCATGGAAGGAGCCATCAGAGGGAAAGCAATATCCTCTACTGTGTTTTGGGGGAGAAGAGACTGCAGTCATGCCCCATCTAGCAGGTTAAGGAACCAAGACTATTGAAGTAGAAAAGAGTCCAGTAGCTGCACTAACAAAATATGTGGCAGGGTATGAGCTTTCGTGAGTCTCTGCTCACTTCTTCAGACCCAGCTGGAATGTGAGTCCATCTGTCCAATATATTGGAAAGTGGAGTAATTTCAGATGCCAAATGACATTAGCAGGCAAATGACAAAAGAAGGTGTGACTGGATTAGGTGTGATATGCAGAGAGGTAGTAGGCATGGAGAAATTAGGACTGGAAATGAGACAGAAAACCTAGGTCTCAATTCAATCCAGATGGATGCATTGTTTTAAGCTTCATTATCAGCAGTAGGTTTCCTGTTGCCAGTCCCCAGGTCCCAGCGGGGGTTCCCCCAGTTTTCGGGCTTCTGCCCACCTCCAAACAGCCACGTCCCCATGTGATGTCCCCAATGTGATGATGTCACCTGGAAGTGACTTCATCATGTTGGCAACACACAAGGGCTAATGGTCTTGACCTGACGTGTTTCGGCCTGTTTAGGCCTTCTTCAGAGGTCAAACACAATGGGGAACAAATTGGCTTATACTGTAATACAGTACAATTATACATCATGGATACAAAATGGACCAGAAAACAATTGTTTCAAAGTGAAATTATAGGCAAAGAATTAAAGTATAAACAAGGCCTCCCAAGATCCAATCATATGCCAAATGGTATTTGCTAAAGGGACAGTTTTGCTGAGGACACTTTTGGCTTGAACTGAACAATCATTGAATGCACTTTCTGGATCAGAAATTATTATCAGTGCTGTATAATTGTATTGTATTATGGTATAATAAGCCAATTTGTTCCTCATTGTGTTTGACCTCTGAAGAAGGCCTAAACAGGCCGAAATGCATCAGGTCGAGTCCATTGGCCCTTTTGTGTATGATTTTGGAATTTTTATTTGATGTGTGTGATTGGGCCACTATATGTTTTTTGTGTAGAGAAATCCCCCCCATCTGTCCGTAGTTCCTTTTTATGAATCTATTAATCATATATTCTATTACATGATTCAGAATATGATTGTTGGTTTATCTTTAGATAACCAGCAGTATTAGTTAATGCTGTATAGTGGTACATATTCTGTTAAGTGACCCACCTTTGTCCAGGTGTGTTAGCAGGAAAATTTGACCCCAAGTGTGGCCTCTCTGCTAGTGCAGTGAGCCCTGAGTTATACACAAATATACTAGAAAAGCTCAGATAGACGCAAAGAAGCATTCATACAGGGAAGCAGATTGAAAAGAATACATCTCATTATATGTGCCCATGTACTAATTGTGTGATGCCTTCTGTAAGAATGGCATCTCTTGCCACCTCCTATTCCCAAACCTTTTCAGTCGTGGCCCCCATCCCCTTGGAATGAGCTTCCTGTGGCGATCTATCAGATGTCTTCATTATAGGCCTTCAGATGTCTTAGCTCAGGAAGGATGGCTCCAGAGCAAACTAATTTATGCAGTAGCCAAATCACCTGCTCACGACCTTAATACCGGTAGCTCAGAAAGTAGGATTTTTGCTCACAGGACTCCACAGCTCAGAGGGAGCATTGGTGGGGAGAGGAAGGGAAGGAGATTGTAAGCCACTCTGAGACTCTGAGTGAAGGGCGGGGTTTAAATCCAACTCTTCTTCTTCTTGATGTAAATAAAGAATAAATATAGGTGAAAATGGGGAAGCAGATAGAAGTCAGGTTAGTTGGTAGGTGAGAAGGAAAGAAAACAGGTAAAGGGGAGGAGCTATGAGGTTTCAAAGACGAAAAAGAGAAAATAGTGGAGGAGTGGAAAATGAGATGTTCCCTGCAAGTCTATGGAGGTGCCCCGCTTGTAATAAATATTATTGAAGGGATAGCTGAGTGTGTTCCATTTCCCCCTCTTCAGGCAGCTATCCACCTTTTAAAAAATGTCTAGCATCTTCAGATAATAAACCATTGTTCATTTTTTTTAAAAAACTTAAAATACTTCCTCTAAGAGGAGGGGAGCAGTCACAAAGGCCATCCAATCAGAATTGTGTACAGCTTCCTCAGTTGCAAACAAGAACATGTTTTCCACTACCTAAGTCTACAGGAAAAGACTGTGTATTTGTCCAAAACACAGTAACTGTACTTCCACTGCAGGCTCACCGCTAAGTTATACAGTATGTGAATAAAAGCACAAGCCACCGTTCTTGAAAGCTAAGGCAATTTCATATATAACCACCAGATGGCATGCCAAGCTAATGTTTAATTTTAAACACAGAACGTTTTACAAATACACAATAAAGACTCATGAGCAATCTCTTGTAAGTGTGTTGCAACTATACGTGCTGAAATTGCTGGAGAAGTGTTTCATGTAATATTTTCTCACATCCAAGACCAGACAGATCTCAGTCAAGAGAACCAGTAGCTGCAGCGCTTCCCCTTTCTGTGACTGAAATAACTGTTGAACAAAGTTTGAGTGCAGTGGCACCTTTAAGACCAACAAAGTTTTATTCAAAGGGTAAGCTTTCATGTGCAAAGCATACTTCTTCAGACAAACTGGAATAAAATCTCCTCAAGGGCAACTAACAGGAAAAAAGAGGGTGGGGGGCAGCCATTAAGAGGGGCCACTCAGAGCCAAGACGCATATGCAGAGCTGAAATTAGATCAGGTGGCTGGTAAGAGCAATGGACTGTTGTTAACTGTCAGAAACCCAGAGACTGCAGGTATGAGGGGAAAGGCAGTTTAGCGTCAGCCACTGGTCAAAAGGCCAAAGAGGGGGTTTGAACTTGGATATCCCAGATCCTAGTCTGACACTTTTAACTCCTACATAATGCTGGCTCTATATGAGGTTACCTCTCTGCAAGGACTTAGACCTTAGAATGTGCTGAAAATCCTGAGCTCTGACATTCATCCTTTCCCCCATACCCACTCCCCTTTAGAAAATTAGCCCTCTGGAGCCACTTTCTCTGTATCAAAAACATGCAATCAATATATAAGAAATGTACATTTTTCCTACTGGAACAAATACCAGGACCTGTTTCTCCAATACTCCAACAAGGTTCTCCCCCAGTGCCCAATGAGCTTTGCAGAAGGTGGGTGGAGCCATTCAAGGCAGGGGTTGTTAACCTGCTGCCAGCATTCAAATAAAAGGGTTTCCCACACCTGCAATAGCAGCCACAGCCATTGGAGAATCAGGAAACCCGAAAAACACCCAGATTTCCCTTAGTCAATGTGTGGTTCGATTTCTGCTTCCGGTTTTAGATTGCTTTTTTTAAATTCTCCCTTGTCTTTCTATTGAGAGCCAGCTTGGTGTAGTGGTTAAGAGCAGTGGAGTCTAATATGGAGAACTGGGTTTGATTCCCCACTCCTCCACATGAAGCCAGCTGGGTGACCTTGGGTCAGTCACAGTTCTCTCAGAACTCTCTCAACCCCATCTACCTCACAGTGTGTCTTTTGTGAGGAGAGGAAGGGAAAGAGATTGTAAGCAGGGTAGGGAAGAGTGGGGTATAAAACCAACTCTTCTCCCCCCCCCCCCTTGGGCTTCATTTCTTTTTATTTCCCCATCTCTTTTTTCCTCTCCCCCCTTGAGCTTCCCTTCATTTTGTTTTATTCCCCTTCTGGTGTTCTTCTGCAAAACAAGAAAGGAGGAATTTATTAGGCTCCACCTCCTATGCCAGCCGTTTGGGGTTTGGTTCCGTGTCCTGCAGCAGCTGTCTGGGGCTTGGCTCCGCCTCCACCTCCTGTGGGCAGCGATTTTGGAGTTGTGCTTACCACCCCCTTTCAAAATTCCAAAGGTGTCCTCAGGCACAAAAAGTCTGGAGACCCTGGTCCCAGGTCAGTTTATTTCAGAAAAAGTGGAAAGGGTGAGAGGATTCACACACACCTTGCTGTCATCAGGGGACAGGACGGCTGGGGTGAGATCATGTATATCCAAGGTATTGTCTAGTTTGGCTCTAAGGCAGAGAGGGAATGAAAGGAAGGAAGAAAACTGGGAGTGAAAAGAAAATTGGTGGTGTGTGACCCCCCCCCCCCCAATCTCTTTAAAGGGTGTTTTTCCACACAGGGACAGCCTTGTGTTTGTGTAGCTGATACAGTGCCGCATCAACAAGGCATCCACCTAGCAGGTTTCCCCGTAGTTTCCCTGACCCAGTCCCCAAGTGCCCTCCCTAACCACCACCTGGACTTTTTTCATTTTTGTTTGTTTTAAATTGGCAATTGGGAATCATTATAACAACCAGTGTATCAAGTTCTCTGAATTCCCAGCTTTCATTTTTTAAAAAGCTACGTCTCTAGTCCCTTTTATTGCAGATAACCATGTCCCCTTATATCACTGCAATGAAAGGGGCTAGAGACTTAAAAAAACCCTGTGACTTCAGAGAACTTTTTGCACAAATTGTTATAGCATTATAACAATATTTAATTGCGTTTTTTAATTTTAAAAAACCCAAAAAAGGCCCCCTGGTGGAAGAGAAAGGAAATTGCCGTCACAGGGGCAGAGGAAATTGCTTTCATGTGGGCTGGGCTGGGCTAGGAAAATCTAAACTTTCCCACTCAAATGGCATCCATCCAAGCTTTGCTGTGATCTTTCTCAAACTCTAGCAGTAAAGCAAGTTTGGGAAAGATTGGAGAAAAGTCAGAGAAGACCTGGGGAGTGCACAGATGTACCACAATTCTGTGGGAAACAGCAAAAAAAAAGCTTATTTCCCAATTGCATGGAACACAGGACAAATAACCCATGTGGAAATGGCTGTCTATAAATATCAACCCAAGGAACCCACAGTTTGAGCGCAAAGGAATAATGCTCTTCTGCCTCCTCTAGGTGGCAGGAAATGGAAGATTGCTTCAGGTTCCTGTGATATCACAGGGGCCTTTGATGTCAACTGGAAGGACTGCTGGAGGGAGAAGAATATTACTTCTTCATGTTCCAAGGAGCCAGAGGGACTAAACCGAGCATGAGGGAGTTGCTGTGATACCCACTCAAGCGTTCAACCCACCAGTCAGCCACAGGCCTTCTGCTGGAGAGAAGTGCCTGAACATGCTGACCTTTGACTTCTCATCTGTTTCTCTCACATGCCTCAGAGTGTATATCAGCCCTGTGGAGCTGCAATTTGACTCAGCAGGGAAAGCTGGTTTAGTGGGACCATTACTGTGTTTATATTCCACAGATCAGTATAGATTTTTGGTTTAAAAAGGGTTTATTCATTCCATGAAATAATTTCTGAAATTGATAGCTTTGAAGCTCTCTTGCTTTTGAAGACCTGTAATTATTTATTTATTTGTTTTTGTTTGTTTGTTTGTTTGTTTGTTTATCTATCTATTTATTTATTTCAACTTATATCCTGCCTAGCCAGGAAACCGGCTCTAGGCGGCTAACAACATAAGATCAAACATACAGAGTTAAAATACGCAACATATAAAATCACATTAAAATACATACACTTAAGCAGTAAAATCGAACAGATGGCAGCAGATACAAACCAACACCAAAATCAGCAACCTACTTATTTCCGGCCAGGAGGCTTCCACCAAAGATGTTCTAGAGGTGACTCATCAAGCCACCTGCTAAGGGCCATTCCCTCCAGTTGCGGCCCCAAAAGCCTGGCGGAAGAGCTCCGCTTTGCAGGCCCTGCAGAACTGCAATAGGTCCCGCAGGGCCCTGATGTTCTCCGGGAGCTCATTCCACCAGTGGGGAGCCACCACCGAGAAGGCCCTATTCCTGGTGGTTGCCAACCTGGCCTCCCTCAGGCCCGGAAGGGTCAGGCGATGTTGAGTGCCTGACTGCAGTGCTCTCTGGGGTGTATACGGGGAAAGGCGGTTCCTTAGGTAGGCAGGCCCCAGACCATATAGGGCTTTAAAGGTTAAAACCAGCACCTTGAACCGGATCCGGTACACTATAGGCAGCCAGTGCAGCGCCCTCAGCACAGGCCGGACATGGTCCCTCACCGAGAGGCCCATCAGCAGCCTGGCTGCGGCATTCTGCACTAGCTGCAGCCTCCGGAGCTGGGTCAAGGGCAGCCCCATGTAGAGAGCATTAGAGTAGTCTAGCCTCAAGGTGACCATAGCATGGATCACTGTTGCCAGGTCTTTGTGTTCGAGGAAGGGAACCAACTGCCTGATCAGCCGTAGATGGTAAAAGGCTTCTTTGGCAGTGGTGCTAGTAGCCTAGCCGTTTAGTCAGCTACTAACTTTATCACACTATAGTCTTGGTGTGCAGTGTGAATGGCCACCGTAAATGGAGACAGGCCAAGCGATACCAGTGCTCCTGGGGAGGGGAAGGTATAGTGGTGGGACCAGGCAGATATGTAATTGTTGTAACATTATTTTAAGTTCCTAACAGTGTGGTGGTGGTTCTTGATAATAAGGTTTCTTTGAATATGCTTGGAAGTTCTATCCTTTTAAACATGTTTAACATGAGAGATGCCTTTTCCCATACATACCCCAGAGAGCACTACGGTCCGTGTCTTGCAATCAGTTGACCCTCCCTGGCCCTAAGGATGCCAGGCTTGCTGCCACCAGGGCCAGGGCATTCTCAGGGATGGCTCCATACTGGTGGAATGAGCTCCTGGAAGAGATCAGGGCCCTGCGGGACCTATCGCAGTTCTGCAGGGCCTGCAAGACGGAGTTCTTCCACCAGGCTTTCGATTAGGAGCCACCTCCACTGTACCACCACTGAACTGCGGCCCAGGCAGTCGGCCGGATTGTAGAGGTCTGTGAAACTTTGGGCCATCTTTGAAATAAGAACATCAACAGCATTATTATTAGTATGTATGGAATTTTTATGATGTTTTATCGGTTTTAAATTGTTACAAGAGGCGGGACCCCCAGGGAGGGGGGAGGAGAGAAGGCACTCCAGTGGAGCGGCAGCCCAAGTTAAGGCTTCCTCTCCCTCCCTGCCTCCCCCCGCCCCCAGTTGCCCCGGCGAGACCTGCGCAGTGCAGAGCCACCGGGCCTTGCAGATCTCTCCTTCTCCTGCCCCTGGTTGCCCCGGCAAGGCCTGTGCGGTGCAGAGTCGCTGGGCCCTGCCAATCTCTTCCCCCACCCCCAGTTGCCCTGACGAGGCCTGCACGGTGCAGAGCCGCCGGGCCTGCAGCAGTTCCCAGAGCGTTCCCTGCGCATGCGCAAGGAACGGTCTTTAACTTTTGGGGGGATTTAAATACCCCCCCAAAAGGTTTGTTTTTTTTAACTTTTAGGATTTTTCTGCACATGTGGGGAGTCTCCTACATGTGCAGAAAAATCTCCCTGCCCCCCAGGTGCCCCCCCCACAGATTTAGATATCCGCACGCAGGGGGTGCCTTCGCTATTAGATATATAGATTAACTATTTATGTACTTATTATGTATTTAGGTGTTTTAAGACTGTGAGCCGCCCTGAGCCTGCTTTGCAGGGAGGGCGGGGTATAAATACAATAATAAATAAAAAGATAATGTTTTTTATCATTGTTTTGATATTTTTAAACAAATAAGAGAGTGAAAGGATTTTTGTTAATCTTTTTTACTTTTCTGTCTTATGTATGTGTAGTTCCCTTTGAAGAAGCTTGACGCAAAACATGTAGAGAATAAAATTTTCCACGGCATCATTATTTTTTCTTCATCTCCTTGCTCCAAATGGTGCTGACCTTCACCTTCTTTCCTTTTTAAAGAAAACCTATGTTTGCTGCATGTTTTCCCTCCTGAGTCAAACAGCAGCTCCATAGGGCTGATATAGACTGGGCTAGCCTGGGCCATCCAGGTCAGAGTCTTAACTCTACTACAGACTTGCTCACTTTTACTCTTTCTTCCCATCCTTACCACATTTTTTTCATCTAATAGCTCTACATATGAATCCTCAGAAGAGATTTTTAAAATATATATAATTAAGTATTTATATAAATAAATCTGTTTAGATCACTTGGCACAAATTACAAAATGTTTTTCCATCCCACTGAATCCTTCTTAGACAGGCAATACTGAAATGCTGTTGTGCAGATCTATGGAGCTGCCTCATTTAGAATACTGTGTGCAAATCTGGTAATCTTATGTTAAAAAAAATTTTTAATTGCAGTGCTGGAAAAGGTTAAGAAGAGGATTTATGTTGAGTTTTTTTCCAATTAAAAAAGACCCTTAAAAAACCTCATTTCTGGAAAGTTTACATCTTTTGGTATCTGTGCTCCATTTGTTGGCCCTCTGGGTTTACTACTATGTTAAACAGAATACTTATAACTTTTCCTTTGGTGGTGGAAAGTGCTGTCAGTTGGCTTATGGTGACCCCTTGGGGTTTTCAAGGCAAGAGATATTCAAAGGTTGTTTGCCACTACCTGCCTCTGTGTAGCAACCCGGACTTTCTTGGAGATCTCCGATCCAAGTACTAACGAGGACTGACTCTGCTTAACTTCTGAGATCTGACAACATCAGGTTAACTTGGGCTATCCAGGTCATGACTTTTGCTTTAGTACTTCTGAACTGAACTCTGTCTCTTTAAAAGTATGAGTGGGGTCTCCTCCCCCCGGAGCATGGCAAGACACCATTTTTCCACCTAAACATGATCCATGAGGAGGAGACCTCTTTCGTCCTATTTGTTCTTCACTGCCATGACAGATCATTCTTGTTTTTTCCATGAGTCTTTACCATTGGCCATATCAGCCTTTGTGAGATTGTTGTTTTGAGAACTTTTTCAGTGTAATGGGAGTCAGAATGTCAAAGAAATCACTCTTCAAAAACTGTGAGGCCTGCTACATGAAAATGGCTAGAACTGACAAGCACACCCTTTGCCTAATTTGCCTAGAAGGCCATAACGTAGCACGATGCAAATTCTGTCAACAGTCCACCCCTAAGGCTAGGAGTGCCCATGCCTCCCATCTGAAAGCCACCCTCTGGGAGAAGGCATTATCCAGCTCAGCTTGCTCAGCAGTAAAGACAACTGCCCCGGCAGAGCTCACTTAGACTGCTGTGTGTGGTTCCAGCAGAGCCACACACAGCCTGGATTTCCTCAGTTCTCTTGGATCCATGGTCAAAATTGGCTCGACGTCAGTCCCACTCCCTGGAACTGCTACCAGCGTTCCTGAGAGTGCTCATCAGAACCACTGCCTAAGAAAGCCAAAATCAAATTGAACCATCCGGAGAATCAGAAATTGGCCCCAAGGTCAGTTCCTAAGGCGCACTCGGTTCCAAAGCCACCTGCTGAACCTGGGAAGCTAGTCCCACCTTGCACCCCCATCACCACACTCCAGGTTGCTGTTTCTGTCTTTCTTGGAAGACAAAGTAGAGACCGACCAACCTCTTCATCTGGAAACCAAGCCCGCGGATGAAGTGGAACTTCTACAGCCAACCCCATGGCTATCCACTTGCCCACCATTCTCCTTCGTCCCACTATCCCTTTTTTACCCCTCGCCATACCCCCAGGAATGAGGATATTACAGACTCCCATCGTATCAGAACTGTCCTTCTGCATCCCAGCGGTGGGCTCCACCATCCAGCTTCCAGCCCTCTCCAGCACCAGGCTCCAACTCTGAGGAGGAAGACTCCCGCTCAGGGCATAGCTCCAGTGTCCCATTGGATCTGTCCCCTGGCGACACTGTGGGGGATGCAGATCCCCTTTCACGCAATGAAGATTTACAGCTTTATGCAGAGCAGAGGATCTGGATGGCAAGGTCCTTTGACATCCAAGTGACATCCCCAGACCCCAAACCAAGGCACAAAATCTTGGGTAAGCTATATTTGGATGTCCCTGGTATCATTGCCTTTCCACCACTTGACAGAATCCTGAACCTTTGCACAAGCCTTGGGGAGACACTTGCGTCCATTCCAGCAACTTCCAAAAAAGGTGGAAAACTTGTACTGGGCACAGCAAGAGGGGTGTCCTTTTTGTTTATGCACCCAGCCTATCTTTGCTAGTTGCAGAAGAGATGCAAATTAAGGCAAGACAGGAGTCACACTCCACCCCTGCTGACAAGGAAGGGGAAAAGACAAGGTGAGCAGGAAGGTGTATTCCTCTTCTGCTCTAAACCTTAAGATTGCAAACTATGATGCTATCATGGGATCACACCAGATATTTCTATGGGAGAAGATGGCTTCCTACATTAATGCTCTGCCGGGTACATGAAATAGTTGGAGAAACTTATTCAAGGGAAGAAGAAGAAGAAGAAGAGATTGGATTTATATCCCGCCCTTCACTCACTTAAGAGTCTCAGAGCAGCTTACAAACTCCTTTCCCTTCCCCTCCCCACAACAGCCACCCTGTGAGGTAGGTGGGGCTGAGAGAGCTCTTTCCCAAGCTGTTCTTGAGATGGTACAGAGCTATGGCTTGCCCAAGGTCATCCAGCCAGGTGCAAGTGGAGGAGTGGGGAATCAAACCCGGTTCTCCCAGATTAGAGTCCGCACACTTAACCACTACACCAAACTGGCTCTTGTGTGCCTCTGCAAACAAGTCGTGTGCCTCAGCAAACAACAAATTAACACTTGCTAGGCAGCTGACAGGAAGAAAGTAGATCCCTTTGAAATATGGTATTAGAGGAAAGTTGGGCTCTAGATCAAATCAAGTCTGACAGAAGCTAAAATGACCAAACTGAGGCTATTGTACTTTGGTCATATTATGAGAACACGTCACTGGAAAAGCCGATAATGCTAAGAAAAGATGAAATCAGCAGGAAAAGAGGAAGACCGAACATGAAATGGATTGATTCAATCAAGGAAGCCACCTCCTTCAGTTCGCAAGACCTGAGAACGGCTGTTAAACATAGGGCGTTTTAGAGGACATTAATTCAGAGGGCCGCCATTAAATCGGAACCGGCTTAACACTCTTAGACGGTCTAATTAGCTGTGGTAGTGTGTTTGCCAGCAAAAAAAAAAGTATGCATTTTGTGGTTCTTACATTTTATTTAAGAAGATTATTTTAGGCGGCTTTCGCGTGAAGACCTGTGATCATGAAAAAGACGCCTGCTTGCTTGCTGAGACACTGCAACAACACTAGCACGCCTCATTCACGCACAAATTCGCCTCGCGCCACCCGCACCTTTCCCCTTGCCACCGCACATCTCCTGCGACTTCCCACTGCACCCTTTCTCCGCGCCCACGCGCAATGGACGGTCTGACACGACATGTATGGCGGGACCAGGAAAGCGGCGGCGCGCAAGGAGCGGCGGGGCGGGGCGGATTCAGAAACTGAGGAATCCGTGCGCGCGACCAAAGCGCGCGCACTGCTCCGTGACCCATCTCACTGAACAAAGGATTCTTTCTCGAAATCTCCTCTCCAAACCTAAAATGGCGCCCTCTCTCTCAGAATACCATAGAGACAAGGGAGGGGCCACGGCGATAGAAAAAAGACGTATGGGAAAGACGACTGGGTAGAGCGGCTGTCTCTAGCGTGGGGCCTCTCTGCGCCTCAGCTTCCAGCTCTGTGGTTGTTGCCTGCGGATAGGGGCTTGGAGCTCTGTGGTTATGGCGGGTGAGGGGGAGCCCGACGACCCGAAGAAGGTAATGGGCTGGAAGCGATGCCGGTCGCTGATTGTATTTAGGAAGGGCTGCGACTTCTCCAAACGAGGAGGCTTTTTGGTTGCCATCTAAAAAGCATTAGATCGTCAGGCGTGCCTTGAGGGTCAGTGGAGGGTTCATCCACATTGCCAGTGGACGGTGGGGAAAGGCTATGCTGGATAATTGATATAGTCATTTGGTCCCTGCTGCTGTCTGTCCCTCTCCTCCGTAGCAGCTGTTATGCACTGCCTCTGAACGTGGAGGTTGCAGTCAACTACCATGGCTCTTATCGCAGACCATTCCTCTTTAAACCGGATCTCCTTACACCTCAGCCAGGCTTGACACAAACCTGATTCCACATGCCCATCCCACCCCACCGTTACACTTGGGGATGATTATCAGGGAATGGCTACTGAATTCAGATTCTTTGCAGTCACGATTACGAATTGGAAAGAAAGCCGCCACCATCTATGTAAGAAATTTCTAATATTTGAAATGGCCGTCAGGGAGCTTAATAGAGGACTGAAGGGGATGGAAAATGTGTTAACTGCAAAAAAAATTTAAAGGGGAGCTGGAGGGGGCAGCCTGATATGTGGCAGTTTGGTTCAAGGAGGTGAAAACGGTCCTGTTAAATATCATTATAGTGTGGGCTGCTAAATTATAAAAAGAGGTGGGTAGCTCTGTTGGTCTGAAGCAAAAGAACAAAGTTTGGCAGTGGCACCTTTTAAGACCAACAGAGTTCTATTCAAGGTATAAAGCTTTCATGTATGTGCACGAAACCTTATACCCAGAAAGCTTATACCCAGAATTCAATTTTGTTGGTCTTAAAAGTGCCACTGAACTCAAACTTTATTCTATGAAACAAATTCATTGCTCTGCTGGTGGAAAGTACATTCAAGGCACTGCTGTCTTAATGGCAACTTCAGATGTTTCTGGAGCTTTAGTGACTGGTGATTATTAGTTCTGCTACATAAAAACAAGAGGTGCCATCTAACATTCATTGAACTGAGTAGAAATATGACTACAGTATTTCAGACTGCCTTGGGTTTCTATATGGAACATCACCTGTACTCTCTCAGTGTAACAAAAGTGTGTTCTAAAAATAAAAATAAAGATCTCTGAACTTAAAATATTTTTTCTAGGTCAGTATCAGGCTCAGTATTTATCTGACAGTGCAACAGTATTTCTAAACAATGAAATTCTTACTTATTATGTTCTTCTGTGTGTGGTGTGGTTTTACATACACAGTGTGCATTACAAGGAAAACCAAGAACTGTGCTCCAGAAATCTCTTGCTCTTTTTCATCTGATTCCAAATGCACAGGTTCAGCTCTTTTTGGTCCCCACACTCCAAATTCTGCAAGGCAAATTAGTTTCACAGCCTTTTGCCATCCCACAGGTGGAAGTGATCCGCTACACTGTGTGTGTATTAATAAGAATTCAGTGGTACATAGCTAAAAGAACATATACTGCAAGCCATGCTGATGAATAAAAGAATTAGAATTGATTTCTCTGTAAGTCTTGGAGAGGGGAGAATTTTAGCGGGAACAGCTTTTCCCAGTGGAGTTCAATAATAGAAAAGGCTGTATCTGCTACAAGGCCATTAAAGAAAGGTGCAAGAATGCTTTCTGTGTTGAATCTGGCACTTTTGTTGAGTAGGCAGATAATTTTGTTGTTTTGGTCAGTAGACTAGGAAGTTGAATTGCATCATTCTGTGCAGAGGGTTTGATTTGATATATCTATCTTTTTTAGTCATTTAAGCTGCTGGGAATACTTGATGTTGGAACCATCCCCTGCGCTCGGGAATCAGTGCTGTATGGATCACTGGGTGCTTTAACTGTGGGCCTTGGACACTTCTTAGCAACTAGTAAGTACAAGTGGAAGCTTGTACAAATGGAGTGGGGGAATATCTTCTCTTTTTCCACCCCTCCCTTCATTTGCTCATGTACGTGTTCAGGCATGCAAATACTTTCACACTTGCCATCATCATGCTCCTGGAATATACAGTATAATAGTTAACTATTTCCCATTTCCTTCTCTGCTGAGCCCTTTTCCTGCAAAGACATACAGCCCTTTCTGATCCCTGGACCTTTTATATTGAGAGGCTGATCTTAAGCACAAATTGAGCAGTGCTTGTGGAATGTAACACTCCCTGTTGCCACTGCAGCTTGCAGGACTCCCCAAAGTGCAGTTCCTGGGGTTGGGTGGACTCTTGGAAACAGCATCTGCAGTATGAGATAAGTGGTGACGTCTTGTATGAGCAGAAATGTTGCTTGTGAAAGCAGAATGAGGCCTAGGATCCAGTCCTGAAAGTTCTTTAAACTTCTGAGCAGTTGAGATGTTTATAACGAGGAGGGCGGGATATAAATCTCAATAAATAAATAAATATAAACCTTCCATAGTACCTCAGCAGTTGAGTCAGTAGCTAAAGTGGGCTTATTTCAATCAGTGAAATCCAGAAGTCTTGCAACCAGAATGTAAATTATACACAGCCTGCATTTTGTTTATATATATATATATATATATATATATATTTTGATGTTGGGGATAAATTAGCTAATGCATTTTTTTTTGCTAAGCTTTGGTCTGTGCTAGAATTTAATATTTGCTTGCTTATAGCTATACTATAAATATCTTCAGGATTACCTAAAGTGGCTTTCATATCACAAATGAATTCATAAAAACTTCCAAAGAATGTTCGTAGGTTGTATGCCTTGTTTTCCTGATATTATCTAACTGCTGAGTTTAAAACTTATATTTAAACCGTGCGAATTTTCCCCCTCAGGTAGAGTGCGACGATCATGTCACTTTGGAGCAGGAGGCTTTATCCTGACAACATTAGGATGCTGGTGTGTACGGTTTTGTTCTGGAACTGATAGTCCAGTGCTACAAGATACAGTATTAGGGCACAGTGCATCCCCGTATGAGCACAGCCATACATAGGACTCTATTAGACTCAGCAATATTCTCCCACAGCATTCTAGGCCAGGATCAGGAAATGTTCACCTCTCACAGCTAGCTGCCCAACAGAGTCCTTTAAATTCACATGGTGATGCAGTATAGTAATTGTGTGTGGATTTTAACTAAATGTCCTCCTTGATGCTTCTAACAAACCCCCCCCCCCAATTTCCTAATTCCAAAAGGCAACTTTGACATTTTGTTATACAAGCATCCAGGGCTTTTCTTGTAGAAAAAGCCCAGCAGGAACTCATTAGCATATTAGGCCACACCCTTGATAGCACAGCCCCCTCCCAGGATCAGCTTCCCCAGGTGCCTCGTGTCTTGCAGGGCCCATGGGGAACCCAAGGGAAGGAAGGCAGTTTCCGGATCGGCTTCCCTAGGAGGGGAGGCAGTTTAAACTGACTCCCCTCCCTGGATCAGTTTGGCTTCTCCAGGCACCCCATGGCTTGCGAGGTGCCTGGGAAACCTGGGGCTATAGGCGTGGCCAACTCAGAAGCCAGCCGGAAATCCGTTCCTGTGCGTTCCTGCCCAAAAATAGCCCTGCAAGCGTCTTTATTCTCAAAACAATTTTTAAAAATAATTGGGAGACTGTAAGGGAGTGGTGGGTTGGTCTGGATGTGCCCTTTTGAGCAACATCTTTAGACATTTGGGAGAACCCCCTTCCCATACTAGCAACACATTTGTGCTGGCCAGAGCTACTGGAAAGGAGGCTTCACTGCTAGCAGTAGTAGCCCAAATTGAAAACAGAATAGATGTACCATGTATCTTTTGAGCTCAGAGTACGATTGCCTAGTGAAAAATCTTGTGAAACTTGATAGATTGTACTGTTTTTAGACTACTTACTACCTTGTTCAGCTAAATACTGTCCCATTAAGTATTTGTAAAGCAGGGAAAAGAAACATGCTCCTTTTTTCCATTTAAGGTTCTACTGCCGATATAGTAATGCAAAACTAAGGCTCCAGCAGCGAATGATTCAAGAAGGGATGAAAAACAAGATTTTGTTTGAAGGCACACAGTTTGATCCAGAGAAGCAAAAAGCAAGAACTGAAAGAAGTCATTGACAAAGTCATTGTGCAGCAGACAATTTGTTGGGAATATCTGTAAACACAGTATGGAAACTAATCTGAGAAGTCCTAGAACCTGTTGTTCTTTACATGTTGTGCAGTTGGTGGTACAAAATGCTGAATTTGTCCCTGCACTACTTCTATTTGATGAAATGAATGTTTTGACCCTTCTGGGGCCACAATTCAAAGAAGGTATTTTAAGCATGAGTAGGAAATGTGCACTCTTTATATGAGTAGGAAATGTGCACTCTTTATATTTAGCCTTAGTTTCCTTCAGTTCTGAAGAGGCTCAGATTTCTTTTTTTTAAAGGTGTTTGCCCTTGTTGCTGCAGAAAGATGCTAAATTCTAATCCTGGAAAGGGTTGCAAATTAATTTGTTTCTAAAACCTGTGAATCATTCTAGACTTGTTATCTGATATAGTAATTTATAATATGCATGGTGTATTTGGATTCTGAATGTAAGTTATGGGCCTTTCAATTAAATACTGTGTGGAAAAGTAGCATGCAGAAACATTCCCATGCAATTAAGTACAAACTAATAAAATTACTGAATCAGGAGGAAGCCCTTGCTCACTTTTCAAAACCGTATTTTTGCAACTGTAAACTCAAATACTTAGAACATATTGCTTGGGAGATGTGTCCTAATTCTTGCTCAAGATTTTTTTTGGGGGGGTGGGGGACACATTAGTAGGATGACAATACCATACCATTGCCTCCTTCCACCAGACCAGACACCCCACATTCATTAGCCAAATGTTAACTTGTAGACACCAAAATGTCTTTAAAAATTCTCCAACTTCAGTTGCTGCATATGACATTAGCATACCAGGCTCTAGCCCACAAAAGCTTATCTGTCAGCATTTAAATTACCACAGGACTCTTTTTTTGTTTTATCATATATTAGAGCTCAACAACACAAATATTTGTGTGCAGTAATGTTATTAACATGGGATTTGATCTAACATTAATTTGTACACATATACAGTGGTAATTACAACTGCTGTCAGTTGGTTCTTGAACCAACTTGAGTGTTAAATGTGTTGAACAGGTCCTTTGAAAACAGGTTTCATAAGTTAGCCGCTAGATGCTTGAAGGCTTGCTCTCTTCCATGATGGTACAAACTTACTGCAGTTTCTGTCTTGGATAGAATTCCTCCATCGTAGATTATGTTTAGGTACATGAAGGCCAAGCAGCCGAGAATGCAGAAACAAGTGAATCTAGCATGTCTGGCAAAAGGATTGCTACCTGAGACACAGAAGCTTCCAACTATACTATATGGGTACCTTGACACTGTGGTATACCCCCAACTTGAAATATTCAGGCATGTTAAACACTCCAACTTTTGCCCCAAGGAAACAAGTTAATTAGAAAGCCATTTTAAAATTTAGTCTCTGGCAGACATTAATCTGTAGGGCACTCAACTGTAGACAGGAATTTCTTGTTGGGCCAAAGTTGAACTCTGTCCACAGCTGTATAATTGTATGAAAACTCCATTCCTCATGCAAATATGGTTCTTCAACAATAGGAAAGTCAGTGGTAATCATCTACCTCTATGTGTAGTTTGCTTTAGTCTTTACCTAACAGAAGAGCAAATGTACTATGCTCCCGTTTTTCTATTTAGCGAATGTCCTAATGAATTCAGACGATGCTGTTAAATGAAATTTCAATTTATCCATGAAGGGTTACTGCTGAATGAATACCTATCTGCAAATTATCTTCCATTTTGTAATTTCCTCTTAATTAGATTTAAGTTCTAGCCCCTGAAATCATTAAGGGCAATACAAAGACCTATGTACTAAACATTGTAGACTTTATAGCATGGAAAAAGATATTACCCGGCCAAGCTGCACAACTGCCACACCCGGTGGCCAAAGGGGGGAGAGGGCAAAAAAATCACAAGCAAGTTACCCCATCTCGGGATAAAAGATTTCATAGCATCAGAGCCACTTCAAATTTCTTACATTAGTGTTATACCTGAATAACCCCACAGGAGAGTTTTCCTACTTCCCAAATTCCTCATTCCCCTTTTCCCCAGCATCCTCATTTAACTCCCAATGAGCTGATTGGTACCCCAATCCCTCCACATAGATCAGAAAGAATTACAGAAGTTTGAATCAAGTACTTTTTTGTCTACAGGTTTCACACAATCTCCAGCAACCTTTTTAGGGATTAGAAGGGAAATTCTGCAAGCAGTGTTGTGAAAAGCAGGTGGTGAAATTCTTGATGCATGTGTGAGGTGGTTTCCTTGTTAAGTACTACCTCACTTAAGTACCCCCCCCAGCATGCAGTTGAACTGAGGGATAATTTACATGTCCAGTACTACAAGTGGTTTTGCAAGTAGCAGCTATTTTTCTGTAATAGTATTTACCCTACTCTCTTCTTTGTAGCTTTAGGCAATTTGAGGAATTCCAAGAGGCTTACTGTACATTGATGGGTTTTCTTTTTCCTTAACTACTGAATGCAAATCAGCTGATGCTTGTGAAAACTCAGACTAAGATTAAAGACATGCATACAGATACCTTTGCTAGTAGCCATCTGTATATTTAAATTTGGATCAAAACAAGCAAGGTACAGCAGAAGTCCATCACAGATGGTGCGTCCTTTCTATAAGCAAAGAACAGATCTATACTGGGTACTAACCCCAAACTATTAAAAACTTCTTCCATGTACTGCACACTGTAACATACTCAAACTCCCAGCCCTGACCAAACTATGCTAAACAGAACAGGCTGTTTATTAGAAGACCAGTTGTTTTCTCTGACAAGCACCATGGAGGACTGCATTAACATCACTTTAAATTGTTCTCAAGTGGAAGGTTGAAATCTTCAGTCCTAAACATGGATGTATAAACAACTTGTGAATAGAAAACCCCCCTAAAGGCCTGTATTCTAATCTCTAGTAAGTAGAGCTAGTAGAGTGTAAGTGATTAGTAACAGATTAAGATCTGGAAGACCCAGACTAATCCCCAACTCCTCCTGGGTGATCTTGGGCCAGTCACACGCTCAGCCTAATGTACCTCAAAAGTTGTTGTGAGGATAAAATAGGCAAGATCTATGTAGGTTTGGGGATAAAGGGTATAAATGAAAAAAACCCATTCAGTCAATTGGAACTGTTAAGTTGCCATCCATGGCCATTCAATATTCAAAAAATACATACAGCTAATTCTTAATACAATCCAAACACTGGAGATACATAAGGACATAAGACTCCGGCTGCATCAGTCTGTCTAGCTTAGCATCCTGCTTCGCAGCTGCCAACCAAGACGGCAAACAAACGGAGTGCAGGTCAAGGCCTTCCAACATCTATTATGGGGTGGGGGGTTCCATGTACTGTAGAAAAACTGCTCCTCTTTTCTATTCTGCTCACACTGGTACAAGAGGCAAGGTATGATTTTTATTATTTTCCCATTCAGCAAAAAAAGACTAAATAAAAAGAGCCCTTCATTCCTTTTCTGCCAGCTCTTTACTAGTTGTGGTGGCTCTCTTCTGCAAGTTTTTCAACCTTTGCAGAAATCAAACAAACAAAAACCTCAGCCAGAACTGTGGAGTGTTCCAAATGAGGCCACACCAATATTGGCCTTTGCCTCTGGTATCACACACTGAAGCAACACTTTTCACCAAGCTTTGCACTACAACCCCAAGGTATCTTCCTAATCTAGATATCTTCCCCCTCAGACCAAGTACCTTAAACAGCTCATCTCCCAGAACATATAATACCCATTTGACATGCCACTGCAAAGACCAGACAAATGCACATCACTGAAGCTTCATATGCCTAGCTGGAACTTCAAATTTTACTTTGCTGTGGTAACACAAATCACTTATCAATTTGAGACCACAGGGTACAATATAGGAAGAACACCCACCAACTTCACAAGACTGTTACAGAATAAGACACTGAAGATTGGTGAGCCTAATTTCCACATTTTCCTGAAATTCCCTCCAGCTCTTTAGACTTCTATAAAAGCGGGGGGTGGGGGGGGGGGGATATGGTTCAGGCAAAGTTGCTTCCAACCACAAAAGCAACACTGTTAACTGATTCTTTTTTGATTGTGAAGGCATGCATGCTATGTGTACATCCCTCATTAGAGTGCTGTATTCTGGCATTAAAGGGATTTTAGACCAATCTGGTGAGAATCCCAAAACAAAGAGTAAAATGATTTTATTTTATTGCAAACAAACGTCTAAAGTTAATTTCTCCACCCACTATCTTTAAAGTAGTAATCAGCAGGCTAAAGAGACACACCCATTTGAGAACTAACATGATTAAAAATTAGATATAAAATGGGTGAATCACAAGTTTCATTTGTTTACAAAATGGTGGAGTTTACTACTACAAGCACACTAAATACACAGTATTTTGTGGGGAAAAGGTTACAGACACACAGCTAACTTCATATAGATCCCATTAGACAACTGGATTTACAACAAGTTTGTTTAATAAGAAATGGGCAAAGCCAGCTTTCAGAATCAAAATGCAGAACAAATGGAAAAAAAATGATGGTGTACCTTCACAAGTTGAGTCTCCACAGACAAATGCAACCAGGTTTTATACACACTCCACCTTCACTATTTAGCCTTAGGTTTGCTTTGTCTCTAACCCAAACCTTTGCCAAATGATTAAAAAAACCTAAACACTCTAGTTTATTGCCAAAAGGAGGTTTCTGATTTCTCTGCCCTCTTCCATACCTAGAAACTGCATAGGGAGGATGGAGTGGAAGATGGGAGTGTAATGAGCGTTATTTACATATCAATCGTCAAAGGGCCACAACAAGCCTGGTTGCTCACTTTTCTGTTCTGATGACTCACGACTGTTTCTTAGAAATTGGGGAGGGGGGGAGAAAAGGGAAAAAAACCTTTAATAAGAGGACACCAGATACAAAGCAACATTTTACTTTTTTTGTGGTAAAAAAAAATAATCACATTTTACAGATAAAATGTAGAACCCTGAAATACTGACACATTCTCTTTTATCGTGCACAATGCTGAGGTTCTCTTAAGAATCACTTTAAAACTGCAATTAAAAATGTACAAAAAAAAAATCAAACCCACAAAGCTTCTAAAAAAGGAACCTGCAGGCACTTCCTCTTGTGGAATGTTTAAAAAGTCAGCCTACTAAAGAAAACAGTCGACTTCTTGTGAAGGTTTTTGAGAAATATGGATCAGTTCATTTTATTTGGGAATTCAATAGTATCCTTGGTGATAATGCTGGCTCCATGGCTTCTGACCCCAGAATTGCTGTAAAAGAGAAAATAACAATTACTAACACTGAAACACTATTTTGCAGTTGATAAGAGCTTCCAATTCTTGAAGGGAAGGGAAAAAGCAGAACTTGTATAGAGATCAATTAAATCTATCTTTAATAGTATTCTTATATCTAGGTTTTGATTAAGCTGGAAGAAATGCTTGAAATGCAAAGCCCTACAAAAATGTATTATCTAATAGTCAAATCCTGAAGATTACATCCTTATCGTGAAAGAAAACTGTTATCCAAGTTACTTACACCCTGCTGCCACTGGTTGTAGCCCTGAGACTGATTTTTGTAGCCACGATTATTTCCCCTTCCTCTGAAGTTCTGCAATAAACCAAGTCAAAAAGTTATTTAATGTATAAAGTCTAACTGCATTCATTGCAAGCTATAAGTGTCAGTCACTATTCAGCCAATCTGATCAGCATATCCAAGGTTCTATTTATATGGAATTCATTTTACTGATGGAACACACAGATCAGCATTTGCTGGCTTACTGAAGTCCACGTCAGGAAATGTAACTGCCAATAATCCTAACTATCAAGAATTATGTATTAAAGCACTTCTGAATGATTATCCATCCTACAGCATTAAGGCTTTTATAGATGGCAGGGTTAAGCACTGTTTCTGAATATCTAGAACCAGGCAGGAGGAAACTGGATTAGTGCACAATCCATTCCTGCATAAAGTATTTTATACATTTTGTTGCAGTGGCAGGCTGCGTGTGAGATTATGCAATACAGCCAAGCCTCATATAGCTGTGCTTCCTGGGAAGAAGAAAATGGGACTTTTAAGTATTCTGAAAGACAATATTTTTTCAGCACCATGCTCTGTTTATACCCCATGGCTTCTCCACCTACACCATACTCTAAGCTACTTCCATTTACCCTCAAATTCAGAAGATTCCAATGAATGAGCCAAGCACCTGAAGGCACACCACAACCTCAGCTAGGTAGGTGTGGACACAATGAGTCCCTCTCTGATAGGGAACACCGGGTGCTGCATATAAAAATAGCAATATAAAGCTTAGAATTGCTAGTAGAAGGCAATGCAAATGTAGAAAGAGACTGGTGTGCTACATTCCTGGACACAATACCTGGTTATAGTTCCCTCTGTTCGGCATTCCACCTCTGTTGTAATTTCCTCTATTTGAGTAGCCACCTCCTCCTCCACCACCTCTGGCTGGAAAGACAGGTCCACGAGGGTACAGATAACCTATTGCTCCTCCACTGCCACCGCCACCACCTCCACGCTGGGGCATATTGCCACCTCTCCTATTATATCCACCACGATTTCCAGGGACTGTAAAAATACATTTATTTCAACAACAATACCAAACCAATGGCAGTAAATACTTTCCTCATCCACACTACTCTTATCAAAAAAACAGGATGTTCTAGTAAATTATAAATACTTTAATTTAAGAGATCAGAATCTGAATCCTGGGGAAGTCCATGTCATCTGAAAAATTACGTCTTATTAGGACCCAATCAGTCAGCTCAAGAAATTAGTGCCACAAATAAGCAGCTATTATGAAACCTGTATTTCAAACTACTAAAATGCAGTTTGAGTTACTCTAAAACTTTGGCAATTATGGCCAGTTTCAAGCTTCTCTTCACATCCATACTAGATAATCTGTGGCTTTTTAAATGAGCATAATATGATTAAAATGTTGGGTTTTCCCCAACAAATATCACATTTGAGACTTTCCCTGCTCTCCTATGGAACTATACTTCCCATGTTCTTGTATTAGCACATATTTGTTCCATTTGCCTACTCATACTATGCTGAAGTAGAATGAGTATTCTCACCACATCCCTTCTGAAAACTGAGCAACCAAAGCCCTGTGGATGTATTAGAGGCAAAACTTAGTAAGTAGGTTCTACCTCCTCCTCTGAAGTTGCCACGCATGTTAAATCCACCACGTCCTCTCTGTCCACCTCTGTTAAACTGATTTTTACCACTCTTTTTGTTACTTTTCTTTGAACCAGTGTTTGGCTTCTTTTCTGGTGGAAGGGCCTTCTTGCTTTCTTCTTTGTACTGCTCCAAGAGTTTCTGGGCTTCGTCTTTTTGCAACTCTACATATATTATTTCATCAAAACATTCCGACACCTCTGGCAGGGTAAAATTTCCTATAACAGAGAGTCCTGAATATTCAATATCCATTTCTTAAATCATCAAAATAAGCCACAGTCCCCCTCCTATATAAAGAATGCAAGACAAGTAATGGTCACTCAAGATGCTAGGAGTCCAGGATTTTTGATGATACATTCTCCCTATGAAGTTGTACTGAGAATACATGTCTACTAAATATGTTTAGCTTAGTTTACTAGGGCACTTAATGCCAAGACAGCTTTGTGCATCTGCATGAAGCATATCATGACTGAGTAGTATTAAGGGCTGCAGCAGAGGGAACACAATATAGTGTTGTCTTACAAAGTTACAGAAGTCTTCCAGTTTTTTTTTAAAGAGGCATTAACTGTTTTAAGGCAAGAAATTTTGAATCCTTAGATTTCACATTATTCCTTTAAACAGATACTCAACATCCTAGAACACAGTATAGATTATGTTCCATGCCTTTCATTTTGAGCACTGCATGCTCTGGAAGATCTTTTCCCTCCACCTCTGCCTTCTTTTGTGTTCTTTGCTTGTAGTCTTCATCTTTTGGGCAAACAACAACTGCTTTGCGCTGGAAGCCTGCAAACAGGCACATTTTTCTCCTCTGCGCAGCTGCAGACACATTTGTCTGAAAAAAATGCAGTAACTTACTACACGTAGCTGTCATTGTTAGAACTAAGTTAAATTAGTGTGTTTAGCTTTCACCTCCACATGTATAATGCAACGACTTTTTACACTGAAGTTACGTACAAGTTAGGCTCTAGATTCTAGGGTAACCATTCTCCCCGGTTTCAAATACATTACAAACATCAGTGCAACAACTGTAATTTCAGCTTTACACCTCAAATCCACATTTTCTCCCACTGAAGTTTAGAACCTACACCCCCTTACACAACTGTAGCTTAGATACATTCTGTAAATCAAAAATTAATTTTTGCCCCCGTACCTGATCCAGAATGAAATTCCGTTTTTTACGAGCAGCAATCTCAATGAACTTGCCAAGACACTGTGGTGCTCTCTGCAACAGTGTATTAAGCTTTCCAGTATCAGCCATCTGCCGCTTAAAACCAGCAACCTAAGAAAGAAACAGAATTACCCAACATTGATTGCCACTATTCTCCTGCCCTAACTTTCCTTTCTGATTGTTTCCTTCTATCTTACTAGAGATTAGTTTTAAAAGAAGTTCAATAAAATCTTGTTTTAAGTTATTCTATATAAACTCCCTGCATGATTTCATGTTCTAGCTACTATTTGATGTGCTATGCTAATCTCAAATAGAGGAGGTAGTTTCATTTCATTTGTCAAGAGCTTAATACCTAAACTCAAGTTTGAGCAATTTTGGTTGAGCTTCAGTACTGTAGTTTCAGAATTAATTTTTGGGGGGGGGGTCCCCAACTTATTTTATCTCCCAAGAGTCTTCCAGTAGTCAACATACTGTTGCAATATGAGAATTTTAAATAGGTTCAACTTTTTTTTACAACATCATTAAAATAGCAAAATGTCTAATGGTACTTGCTAAAGTAACTAGTTTAGCAAAATTCACTACTTACCATCATTTTGTCCATAATAGTATTTGTTCCAAGAATGTTGTACTTCCCAGGGTTGTCTGCGGCATGTTTGGTAACCCAAGTAGTCTTCCCAGCTCCAGGCAAGCCAATCATCATTATCACCTAATGTGAATATGAAGGCATTAAAATTATGTATTCTGCATCAGAAACACCTGCAGGAAGACTTAATTTACACTACTTTGCTTTAGCGGACTCCACCATAAACCATTCTTTAACACTAGGAGAAACATCTACGACAACTTATTCACGTTATGAATCCATACTGAACCCTTACTTACTTCACATTCTTTCTTCTGCTCTGGTCCCTTGGGTCCCCTAACTCGATCCTCCAGGGGAACATTTTGGATGAAGGTGTACCCCTCTGGTATGGGGAAGTAAGGTTCATCCTTCTGCCCAAAGTTGAACTCAACTGCACAGTTATGGCAAAGAACATGTGGGAAAAGGGGCCTTCCAGAAAGAACTTCTTTACTGATTTTGAAAGCAACTCCAAGCTCCTGTCCATTCTTTGAGTAAGAGAGTTCCACTTCATCACCATCAAAATTCTGTCAAACCAAAAATCAGTACAACTTTTATAGCAACACTTAACCATGTTCCAGCATTAAGTTTGAAATTTGTTCCCAAGATGTTATCACTGTACAGTTCTCTCTTTTAAAAATACAAGTTATAAACAACACTAATCTTGAGAGCTAACCAATCCATTGTTTAACAAGTTAAAGTTACAGTACATAAAGTGAACAGTAACAGTGCAGAAATTTCACATCATAAGCAAGAAAATGAAATCTTACAGCAAAACATCCGATCACATCATTTTCATCAAATTTTTCACCAAAGTCTTCAGTCTCACAATTGCATGTCTTTATTCCTTTTAAAGAGTATCCATAGGAAAATTCCTCCTCACCTGATGATATTAAAAAGTACAGTTAAGGCAATTTTAATATTTAATTCTTTTCTTACTGTACTCCTTTAAACTTCTCTTAATCTTACATGGCAGTAACTGAATATAAAAAGGTATTTTTACAACTGACATGGTATTTCATGATTCCCTTATCTTCTTTCCTCCAGATTCCCATACTGCACTGCATAATCTTAGTGCCTATAGGCAGATGGCCATGTGAAGGGAAGGAAGGACAGAAAGGCTTAAAATGAGAACTCTACAACTGTTTGGCCCAGCAATTTGGGTTAGTAGTACAGCAGTGGGCAAGCCCTTCAACCTCCTCTTTGTTTTGCAGAGACCCTCCACCAGGAGCATGATTACTTTTTCACCCTCACCAGTATCAGACAAGTATGCCTGTACCAATTCTATTCCCTCTTCAAAAAGGCTTCACAAGTTACTGGATGAATCAGTGGAACTAAGGCTAGCTAAGAGAATGAAGACAGAGGCTGTGCACTGTACTTAAATAAATCTTTGAGAATGCTCCACTTTGATATCCTAAGAAACACACTTTCCTGTAGATACTACCAGACTATGACTAGTATGCCATGAGAGTTTAGACAGCTCTTTGTATACAAAAGATTTCACACAAGCTGTTTAAAGTAGGCTTCGTGTCATTGAACAGTTCCATATGTCTTGGATAGCCTTCCTTGATCTACAATAATTAACAGGCAAAGCACTGGAAAAAATTAAAAGAACCATTAAAGAACATGAAGTGAATGCCTGTAATGCCATAAGCAGAATTACAGCAATACAAAAATCAGCATCCAAGTCTGTAGAAACCATAGCTCGTCATATCTATTCTGCAGACAGCAGAGGCAAGGAAAAACACTTACCAAGCAGCATCCCACTTGTGTTCAGTGACCAGCCAACTCTCACTTCATGTATGTCAATGTCTTTTGTATACAGATGCTTAACAGGGATCTTCTCAGTTACCTATTTTTTCAAAAAACAATAGCTGCATACAAGCCATAGCCACAGAAAGATTAAACTTTTCTGAACAGTTTAAGTATACGTGCTAGATTCAGCCTTCCATAATACAGCTGAATGACTTTCTAAAGGGATAAACAAATAATAGTTCTTTACCCATCGTAATAGGAAACCTACTTGCAAACTCTGATTCAAATTGTCAATCGCACAACAGTTCTTTTCTCACTGTTTGATAGATTTAATAGAATATTAAGAACGTAATCATTAAGGTTTCCAGTTAGGTTTGCAGCATAAACAAACCAGAAAAGTTTCTTCAGGCCCACTGTAAACCCACGCCTATATCGTTGTGAACTATACATAGCTAAAATGAAAGAATTTCAAAAGCATTATTCTGTACACTACTCATAAGGACTAATCTGGAATACCTTCATCTCAAAGCAGACTTTTCCTTTGGATACTCCATATGAGGCTCTCCCTCCAGCCCAAAGAAAAGCAAAACTTTCCATAGTCAGTGAGGAAGCACTAAAGCGGTCTCTTGAAATTTTAAAGTGTAGATCACAATTATCTGTTAGGGACAAAAACCATAGTTGCAACCCACTCCAATACATCCTTCAGGCATTACAAGCATAAAAGCAGCAAAATCAACATAAGGTGCACCGCCCAACATGGAAAATAACCCAAAAACTTCATTAGAAATACAAAGCACGTTCATTGTAACTAAGAGTTAAATGGTGATTTAGTAGTCAGTGTGTAAAACTAGGGCGGGAACGCCTTTAGCCTAATCTACCTCACAGGTTTTTATGAGGAAAAAGACAAAAGAAGGAAGTTCATGTATTTGATAATGAGCTCCTTGGAAGATGGGATTTTAAAAGGATGGTATCTAATGAAACCACAGTGCATATCAGTTGGCTCTAAGGCAACAGTGTCTAGCAAGTTCAGGGTGCCACACAGACTACAAAGATCTCTGTACTTCAAGAGATTATTCAAAATGCGTTACATAAAGGCTTTCAGCGAACCACCAGAGCTGGCTTGATTAATACTATAAATACCTGAAGTGCTCTGCCAGACTTGCACAGCCGCCAACACAAAAATGGCACAAGAAGCAAATGACAGTCCAAGCTATACGAAAAAATTATCTGGGCCACATTTCAACAAATCAACATAAGGTGCACCGCCCAACATGGAAAATAACCCAAAAACTTCATTAGAAATACAAAGCACATTCATTGTAACTAAGAGTTAAATGGTGATTTACTAGTCAGTGTGTAAAACTAGGGCGGGAACGCCTTTAGCCTAATCTACCTCACAGGTTTTTATGAGGAAAAAGACAAAAGAAGGAAGTTCATGTATTTGATAATGAGCTCCTTGGAAGATGGGATTTTAAAAGGATGGTATCTAATGAAACCACAGTGCATATCAGTTGGCTCTAAGGCAACAGTGTCTAGCAAGTTCAGGGTGCCACACAGACTACAAAGATCTCTGTACTTCAAGAGATTATTCAAAATGCGTTACATAAAGGCTTTCAGCGAACCACCAGAGCTGGCTTGATTAATACTATAAATACCTGAAGTGCTCTGCCAGACTGCACAGCCGCCAACACAAAAATGGCACAAGAAGCAAATGGCAGTCCAAGCTATACGAAAAAATTATCTGGGCCACATTTCACTATTACATCATTATCACAATTCTAAATATTGGAATGAATCCTTTAAAAAGACCAGTATGTTAGGAAAATTTCTCACGAGAACTTTCTAAAGTAATTCCAGAATGACTGAAAACTTAGTTTGTGTTGATGTTTTATATAAGCAAGTTTGAAAATATACAGGACAAAGAGCATTTTTAATAAGATTCTATCTAATAATCTCTAGCAATATCTTATCAGACCTCTATCTTCAAGAAACCTTTCTGAACATTATTTGCAAAGCAAACATCTTTGCAAGAAGAATTTACTGCTGTCTATGTTAGTAATGAAAACCTACCTAAATTTCTATTTGGGTGCATACTCCAGTCAAAAAGCTCTTATGAATTTTGTTAAAAATTATAAATATACAAAACTCTTCCATTGCAATTCATGCAATGTTAACGTTTAAGTACAGCTGGGTTAATACCGACTCTGAAAACCACCTAGCTGTAAATAATTGGAAATTATAACATGAAGAAAGTGTACTTAATTGTGTTTCTAAAATTATTTTCATACCACTTCCTACATTCCTACTAACGTAACCCAGTACTAGATTTGAATTGAACTATATTTGTTCACCCGCCCCCTCTGATTTTATATAATGTTCCAACTGCTGCTGCCAGCATCTTGCTCTACACACTCCTCATTACCGCCCTGTCATTTTAAAAGGTACAATTGATTAAAAAGTGTTCCCTTTGACTGAATTATTACTCTGTAAGAACAGGATAAAACTTGCACCATGGAGGCCAAGCACACACATTGTTTGGGGATTTCAAATTCTCACACAACAAACAACTTAAAGTAAAAGAGTAGTACATAAAAAAAAAAAGCAAAACCAGTATATATTAAATGATTGTATCTAGAGAGCAAAGCAAGAATTACATGACTCCCATATAACACTATGCCTAGCACACTATGTTAAAAAGGCTGAAGTCTTACTGGAGCTTGTTTAAGATCCAGGAGTACATTTTTATACTTACAAGTATCCAGACAAACCACTGTGTCATCGAAATGCTCATCCTCCTCTTCAACAGGTGGCTGAGGAGATTTGGCCCTGACCAAGTAAAATAAATTAACCTTAGATAAATTTAATTGATCTAGACACTATAGAACCTTTCACAAAAATAAACATATCGAAAAAATTACTCTACCTGCTGTACTTGTTTTCTTCAATATACTCAAAATACCCTCGTCCGTGGTCTTCACGTGGCCTCTTCACACCCCTTTTCTTTTCACCAGATTTTTGCTCGCTCTTAGCCTCTCCTTAGTATTGCGGAAGGGAAAAGTACGTTGGAAACTAAGTGATACTGGCACCTCATAGCAACAGCTATAAACCCTCTTTGCGTCGCATTAACAATACCGATACTTACTCACTATCTGCATTTCTGTCGGTCTATGGGCCATCTAGGGCTTTCGATTTCAAATCTCGGAAGGCAGTGGCGAAAAATCAACCAGCACTCAAAAAGGCCCGCCTATCTTCACACGTAAAGGCCTGTGGCGCAACACGAGGCCTGAGGAGACCTCCGCCTCCATTGTATTCAATACTTGAACGCAAGCCCGCAGGGCCCTCCGACCGGATGTGACGCACAACGCCACAAACGTTCTCTTGCACGTTCCACAGCGCGCCCCAGCGGCGCCTGCGAGCGCCCTTCCCCCTTCTCACGCGCCCCTTCCTCACGACGCTCGCGAAATGGCGCAGGCGCCCCTCCCCCCACGAGACACGCGGCACGTAAGGCCTGGAAATCCCCCAAGAGGCCTTTCTAGCTTTCTCTTCTCCCGCCCCAGACAGAGGGAAAAAATGGCGGCGCGCTCTGACCCCACTCCCAACTGCCGCCGCCCATCCGGGTCCCACGCACTGCTCACCTCCCTGACGAGCGGGCCCTCCTCCCGCTTTTTGTTGCTGTTGCCCGGGCGAAACCTGCTTCGCGCCGGGCTGAGCCGAAGGAGCGGGGTTCGAAACCGAGGCTTCCGATGCGGCCCCGCCAGCACCTTTCCCGGGCCCTTCCTTAGCCGCAGTTCCGTGCGGCGGCGGCTGCTGCTGCTGCTGCTGAGAGCCGTGGCCGTTGGCGTTCCCCTCGGAGGCGGCGGCGGCCTCCTCTTCGTCGTCCTCCCCTTCCTGGAAGCCCTGATCGTCGCCATTCTCGTCGTCCTCCAGGTCCTCGGCCGCCTCCTCGTCCCCGCCGGCCATCCCTTCGCCGTTCTCCTCGCCCAGCTCCATGCCCTCCTCCTCCTCGTCCTCCTGGCCGGCGCCAAACTCGGCCGCCTCATCGTCGTCGCAGGCCGCGGCCTGGCCGGACCCTCCGCCTCCCGACGCCATCCGCAGCTGCTCTTGGGCGCTGCCCGGCGCGGCCTCCCCCATCTCCTCGAGGTTGCCATTGCCGGGCTCGCCGCTCCCGAGGCCTCCGCCGCCGAGCTCCTCCTGGTCGAGCGCGGCCTGGAGCCGCTCCATGAGCTCGGGCTTGAGGCCCTTGTCTGAGAGGCGCCGCTTCTTCAGCTCCTCCCTGAGCTCCGACACCTTCAGCTTCTTCACGTTCACCGGCGAGCAGCTCATGGCGACGGCTGCAGGGACTCGATGCGGTCTGGGCGGAGGTGGCTGGATCGCGCGGCTGCGGCAGCTGCAGAAAGGGGACCCGCCTGGCGCCAAATCCTTTCACCGAGGCTCGCGAGGCAAGGACGGTGAACGCGCCTCGCGGGATCGAGCACGCACCGCTCTGCTCACCCCGCCCCCGCCGCGCTCCTAATATAGCCGCGCCTCTCCCTCCCCCCCCGCTCTCCCCCCCCCCCCGCTACCGTAAATACGAAGCTGGCGCAGCAGTACCGTAAACTGCGGGCAGCCGTGGATGTTGACTCTTAGCCGTAAGACGCACTGAAACCAGGAGGGCTTTACTGTCAGGGGTGCTTAGAAGTGAAGCCGTGGAGCCTCTGTCTGAAGGCTGCAAATCCTATACACAGCCACAAAGTATACATAACTCACTAAAGAGAAAGCTAGATGCTTCAATCAGGACCCACTACAGTATCTTGCACATTTATTTATTTAATTCATTTATACCCTGCCTTTCTCCCCGATGGGGAGCCAAAGTAGCTTACATAATTCTCTCTTCCATTCTGTCCTCACAACCGCCCTGGGAGGTTGGTTGGGTTGAGAGAGTGCGACTGGTCAAAGGCTCCCCAGAAGTTTCCATGGCCTGAGTGGGGACCTGAACCTTGGTCTCTCAGATACTAGTCCTACACTACACTGGCTCTCACATGCCAGTCTTAGCCTCAGCATCCAATAAAACGAAGCATTTAAGTATATCATCCTCATAATAGCATAGTAATAAGAGATGCATCATAATGTTGCTGTCATTGCAAACCAAAAAGAACATGTACAAATGGTAACAAAATTACCTGAAGCTAGAAGTCTGTACCACATATCCAGAAATTTGAGATTATATAGAAATTTTACTCCACGTCCTTATAGTCTTGTGCTCAGCTGCATAGAAACACTAGCCACAAGAAAGACACTGTAAAAAAAACCCACCTCCTGTTCCTTTTAAAATTTTTATTATTTTAAAATTTTATACACAACAACAAAACCATCTGTAGTCTCATATCCAATATGAAAATAATACTGTCTTATTATGGTAATGTTCCAACAAAAAGGAACACAGAAACACTAACAATAAAACAGAAAAACATGAATAACTGAGAAGTTATTGCCTCATGTTCCTAAACAATATATTTGTCTTCCTTTAAAACTGATAAGACATGGAAGAGGAGGTTTATCACTAAGTCTGTGGCTAAAATACAAGGTAAAGAAGCTGCCTTGAGTCTAAGGAGATAAGGTGGGATAGACATGTTTCAAATTAAATAAATGATATAGTCTTATTTTGATGCGGGAGCAGATTTGTGGAAGGACTGGATTTCTCTAGCCATTGTATTAATACTTTGAGCTGTAGCTCATTGCTATTCTAAAATAATCTCATGAATTTCAGTGAAAGAGTACCTAGCTACTCCACATGTACATAGACACATGAAATAAAAATATCCAATAACTGAGAACTGTACTTGTTCATATTAAAATACATGTTTTGCAATCCCTATCCTAGCACTCAAGGTATGTCGATCAATAAAAATTTGTACACCTACACTTTTCTGTAATGTTCAAATGGCTTTTCTGCAAAATCAAATGTGTTCTTCAGTCATATTATTGGGACACTCCTCCAACTCCCTTGTTTGTATGCCTTCCAAGGGCAACTGATGTCCACGGCCGTTAAATTGGATGCTGCAACAGATGCATCAGCATCCTAATCTGGCAGGGCTGTTCTTGTGTTGTTACTGCAGGTCTTCAAAAGAGAAGTGCCCATGAACACTCAGCCTGAACAAGGGCTGACTGGGGGTTTATCCAGATTTTACCTTAAGATTTTCTGCTACAGCAAGCGAAAGTCTAAAAAATCCCCTACATTGGTTCTAGTCAGTTTCACATCCACTGGAGCTGCAGAAGGACTGGGCTTCTCTAGCCATTGCCTTAATACTTTTTAAAAACCCATTTTTGCAGGGATTTAATGTCTCCAAACCATTTTTTAAAACAGAGATATGTCACTTGTCACTAGTCATAAAATGCAACAATAAATATAGAGCTGTGACAATTACATAACTGCATTTCATTTAGCACTCATAGAACGAACTGTACCTTCCCAAAGGAGGAATTACATATTTTCCAGCAATAATTTAGTGCCATTTAAAGGATGCTGATAAAATACAATATTTTACAATTGAAAGCTCAAGCAGAAACATGTAGATAGTGCTCAACAAATGAGCAACAGATGTATGTTTTACAGGGTAAATTTATCATGTTGAAAGGACAAGAGTAATTTTACCAATCATTTAACTATAAACTGGCATGAATTTTAGGTCTTTTATCAGTAGCACAACACATACTTGAAATCAGTACTTTGTATGATCAGCAACAGCAAATTCCACTCCCCCCAATGATCGTGGGGCTCATAGCAGATTACAACATTAATGGACAAACAAAAACAATTTAACAATTAAAACTGATCATGCACATCAGAATCAATTAACTAGATGGTGCAAAAAACTCTCCCACTGCTCCACTGTCCCAGGGAGGGGGAAAAAAAACAAAAAAACTCCCTGGTCTCACCTATATGCCTGGCGATGCAGTTCTGTTTTGCTGGCCCTGCCGAACTGAGCTAAGTTCCGCAGAGCCCGGGTCTCTGTTGACAGGGAGGCATCCAGAGTCACACCCAGGCTCTTCACTGTTGATAATGGGTGGGGGGCAACCCTAAGCGTTGTCCAAGATCAGGAGCTGGATACCCTGTCCCAGATCCCCCTTTCCCAGCCACAGGATATCTGTCTTCAGTGGGTTTAGCTTCAGCCTGCTCTGTTTCAGCCATCCAACCATAGCGTCCAATCCCCTTGCCAGATTTTCTGGGGCTCTAATCTAATAGCCCAAGCTAAATGCTGTATGATTTTTAACAATAAATATCTAAATACCAAGCTTAAGTGGTTTTTATCAACAGAATTTTGTATTTTTAATATTATAAGCCTGTTCCTTGGCCCTAGAGGTGAAGGTCTTTGAATCCCCACAGATCAGTCTTTGAAACCTCTTAGACATTTTTCAACATAGCTGACATGTAAAACTGTCTATGCTATTTTCTGCCCCTGCAAAAAAAGACATGTTGGGAGCCCAATACAGGCTATAAAAACTTGCATCTTAGAACATAAATCAAGGGCCTGCCCTTGTGCCTGACCCAGAAGCTCCAACTGGTCCAAAATGCAGCCACGCAGGTCCTTACAGGGACCCCCTGGACAGCACACATTTAACCAGTGCTTCGTAAGCTGCATTGGCTTCCAGTGGAGCACTGGATCAGGTTCAAGGTTCTGGTTTTGACCATCAAGGCCATTAGCGGTCAGGGACCTACATACCTTTGGGACTACCTCTCCCAGTATGCCCCTGGAACAGCATTACGCTCAGGGAATAAGAACTTCCTGGTGGTCCCTGGCCCCCACCTGTTGGAACGCTCTGCCAGAAGACATCCATGCCCTGCGGGAATTGTTACCTTTCCGCAGGGCATGTAAGGCAGAGATATTCCACTGGGCCTTCGGTGGAGGACAGCAATGGGGGCACCCTTTGGCACTCTCATGTATTTCCCCATCCCTTGTAACCCCTCCCCCCAGGAAGACTGGGGAGCTGGAATTTTTTCCATCATCTTGCATACTGTATGTATACTGTTTTTATCTATTAGTAATTATTGGTTTGTTTTAACTTAGTTTCTAAATTGAGATTTTGTATACTATTTTGTTGTAAGCCTCCCTGATCCCTACTCGCAGGAAAAGGCGGCCTAGTAAATCCAATTAAATATATAAATAAAATAAAGGATAAAAAACCAAAATTCTCAGGGCTCCCCTTGTAACATTTTATTCAGCAGGGTCATCAAGCAGAAGATTTAACAGGTTTTGTTGTTGTTGTTCTGGAAAAATATGAGTCCCATCCAGTGTTCCTTCTAAGCTGAGTTAGTGTGAGCTAGCTCACAGTTTTTTAGCCTCTGGCTCACACATATTTGTCTTAGCTCAGGAAGGATGGCTCCAGAGCAAGCTAATTTATGCAATAGCCAAATCTTTCACTCACAACTTTCATGCCAGGAGCTCACAAAGTAGAATTTTTGTTCACAAGACTCCACAGCTTAGAGGGAGCATTGGTCCCATCCATTTAACCAGGTGGATGCCCAAAAGAAGCTTTCACAGCTGGAAGCTATGTGGACATTCAACTTACAGATACTCATTACTGGTCTGAACCAAATGCTAGACCTTTCATGCTTTATTTTGTGACCTCTTAAAAAGTGGAATTGTAAATTACAGATGCCCAAAAGAAGCTTTTACAACTAGAAGCTATGTGGACATTCAGGTAACAGATATTACTGGTCTAAACTAAATTTTAGGTATTTCCTGCTTTATTTGATGTGGCCTCTTTAACAAATGGACCTACAGACACATTTGTAAATTTGAGTTAATTCTGCTCTTTTGAAATTCTTGCTTGGTGTGTGCATTAATTGAGAGCTCAGAAGTGTAACTACTTTTGATGTTTAATGATAAGATAAGCTGATTTCTTTAGGCATTGCATTGATTTGATGTATATTGGGGTATTTTTGCTTTGTAATTAAATCTTGTGAATTCCATCAGCTCCAGTATAGCATTACCAAAGGAAGACTGTATGAACTGTACTCTCTGATGAAGGGACAAAACATCTGAGACTACCTGACATCTGCGTTAGTCGTTCAGTTCAAAGGGTTTAAGGATTGCCACACCCATGTGGACCTATTATGGAGTTCTAAGCTTCGCCAAGTTCATTTTGGGACACAGCGGATGTTCCATGACTTTTGAAAATATTGGTCCAGCTCAAGGTCTACATCTTTATTGACATCATTATTTAAAGGACCTTGTCTTTTTCACTTCAGTGACTTTGTAAATATACACCCCAGTTTTGTAATCTGTGGGCTTTCTACTGGTTTATTTAATCATATATTCTTTCATTGTGTATGTAGGTGTTGCATACTGAGTTCGGCACATGGAGAGGCTGGACAGCAGCGTGATGATCAGCTCATAGTTTATTGGTACACAACAACAGCAACAATACCGGCCGATGCGGCCAACTATATACACCCACCTAAGACACACCCACAGTCCTATTGGAAGGTTTGAATCTCCTGCCAAAGTTCCTATTGGTGCACTCTAGGTGGTTCAAGATCCTTGGCCCCTGATGTTTCCAGGAGCCAAGCTTGGACTGCATGTCGCTGGCACCTAGTGGTGGTCAGCGGACATAACAGTATGAAATAACAGGGATATTAGAGTACTCATAAATGTTTAATAATATAAAAAATACTAAATTCTGTTGATAAAAACCTTTAACTTGGTATTTAAATATTTATTGTTAAAAATCATACAGCATTTAGCTTGGGCTATTTGATTAGATTCTCGTAACTAGATTTTCTGGGGTGGCACCCAGCTGGCCAGCAATGGAACAGATACAGCTAGATGTCTTCAGTGTTCTGGTGACAACCCAGCCCAAAGCTCTGCACCAGCTGGGTGAGGGGGCATAAATAGATACTGAATAACACTGGGGAGAGAATAACACCTTGAAGGACACCACATGCCACTGGGTGTCGTGGTGAAACTTTCTCCCCTAGCGCCATCCTCTGACTCTAACCTCAAAGAAAGGAGACAAATCACAGTGTGCATCTTAACAATCTGCAGGCGGTTCTTGGCATCACCTGCCTCACACACCCAGGTGTTCAACGAGACAGGGTGCACGCTGCGCAGGACAGTTTCCAGGATTTCATGGTTTAGTCCCAACTGAAACTGTTCAACCAACACAGCCTCCAGCCACCCTTGGATCTTCGCCGTATACATTTTGAACTTGTCTGCATACTCTCACACCGACTTGTTACCTTGCTTCAGGTTCCGGAGGTGGTTGCAAGCCTTCTCCCCCTCCATCAGGTCCTTGTACTGCTGCTGCAAAGCCCACATGAACACCTGCACCTCTCGCAATTCTGGCCCGTTCAGGTTGTGGAGACTGACATACCAGTCAGCCACATGCTCACTTAGCTTCGACCCAATATAGTCAACACGCCGCTCATCCATGGGGAAAGATGGCCCCAGTCTCGCAGGAACTTTTGTACTTGCAACACAAAGAAGGCGAGCTTCTTGGGAGTGCTGTCAAACATGGCATCCAGCAACTCCTTTGGGCGCTCCAGCAGCTGACCCGCTGGGGTGGGTGCTTGCCCTGGAGGAGCCCCAGATCCCCCGGACACTGGCACAGGTAGTGCTTGCCCTGGTGGCACTTGTGCTTGCCCTGGTGGCACTCTAATCTGGGAGAACCAGGTTTGATTCTCCACTCCTCCACTTGGCTGGATAACCTTGGGCAAGCCATAGCTCTGTACCAGCTGTTCTTTCAAGGACAGTTGTCTCAGAGCTCTCTCAGCCCCACCTACCTCACAGGGTGTCTGTTGTAGGGAGGGGAAGGGAAAGGAGTTTGTAAGCCGCTCTGAGACTCCCTTGGGGAGTGAAGGGCGGGGTATAAATCCAATCTCTTCTCTTCTTCTTCTTGTGCAGGTGGGGCTTGCTGAGCGGGGGGCACACCCTGCGGTGGCCCTGCCGGCACCACGGGCTGCTGCAGCCACAGCTCATATTGAACCATTTGGGCAATGAGGTGAGGGATACCCAACATCATTTTGTGCACCTCCTGTCCTCCTGCTGGGCTTGCATCTGGCCCCGCCAACTCTCCAACTGGTCATCTCCACCTCCATGCCTTCCCCGATCTTAGCCAGTCTATGTATAGGGTAGGCAGTCATAGTAGCTCCCACTCCCCAGCTGGGGAGTGGTAAGCCACATCTTGCGTGTCTCCATCAAAAAGTGGGCCCATAAATAAGGGTCCCTCCAAGGTGCCTGGAACTCCAAGCCACCACTCGCCCCGGTTTGGGAGAGGGGTTTCTGCCATTGTGGCAAGGGCCTCCTCCACTGAGGTAACTGGAACTTCCACACTGTCCCCATCACTCATGATGAGGTATAGAGGTTGCAGACTTTGGAGACTTCTGACACTTTGTCATAGGGCTGCCAAGTCCCCCGGTAGGGCAGGGGAAACACCGATTTTAAATACTCACCCCCCGCTTTTCCAAAGTTGGCCACCGGGGGGACAAAATGGCTGCCTTAAAAGGGAAATGTCTGCAGAGAGCCTGCCCTGCAGTAAAAAGCCTCACCAGACATTTCCCCTTTAAGAAGTCAGCAAGAGAGCTTCCACAGCAAGAGAGGTCCGCCCAGAGATTAAGGAGGGACTGAAGGAGCTGCTTTTGCATGCGGCTGGCAACGTTGCTGTAGTAAGTTTCTCTTCCAGCTCTTTTCCTTCTCTCTCCCTTTCTTTTTTCTGTCTCTCTCTCTCTCTCTCTGTCCCCATCCAGCAGAGGTCTATCAGTGGCTATTATTAGCCACAAGGTCTAAATGGAAGTAAGTGCCTCTGCCAGTTTTTTTCCTTCTCTCTCTCCCTCTTTCTTTCTTTTTTCTGTCTGTCTGTCTCTCTCTCTCTCTCTGTCCCCACCCAGCAGAGGTCTATCAGTGGCTATTATTAGCCACAAGGTCTAAATGGAACCCTTTGTCTGGGGCAGTGAGGCTCTGAATTCTTGGTGCTTGGGGGGCAACAGTGGGAGGGCTTCTGGAGTTCTGGCCCCGCTGCTGGACCTCCTGAGGGCACCTGGTATTTTTGGCCACTGTTGTGACACAGAGTGTTGTACTGGATGGGCTGTACTGGATGGGCCGATCCACTGTGGCTTCTCTCCTGTTCTTATGATATGAAAATCATATTTAGCACTTGTGTAGCACTTAGTGCTTCATATTCTGCCGAGATGAGGAAGGATTCAGTAGGGCTGTTGCTCAGTGATAGAGCATCTGCTTGACATGCAGGAGGTATCAGCCTCTTCAGCTAAAAAAGGATCAGGTAATAGGTGACATTAAAGATCTCAGCCTGAGACCCTGGAGAGCCACTACCAGTCTGAGTAGTCAATACTGACCTTGATGGACCAATGGCCTGATTCAGTCTTAGGAAACTTCATGAGTTCATGTGTCAGCATGTGGAAGCAACATCACAGGATGTGACATCACAAAATGATGTCACTTCCTTTCTCCTGGCTCCACCCCCAAAGTCTCCTGGCTCCACCCCCAAAGTCCCCAGATATTTCCCAAGTTGGACTTGGCAGCCCTACTTTGTCAGCGTCCTGCAACAATCAGTCTCAATAATGTTCCTTAAGTAGGTTTGAGTTTATTGAGAGCAGTAAAGAGCAAGACATCTGGTACACAGTTAATGACAGAACTGAGGTTCAGGTGGGGAAACGGAGCTATAAAAAATTCAAAGGGGACGCCTGATACATTTGAACCAATGGGCAAAGTAATAAAGCATACCTAGACTAACGAGTGTAGGTTTCCAGCTGAGCCGGCCAAGCTGAGCTTCAAGAGCACTTACATCAACTGTAAGGTAAGACACTGAGTGAGAATCAGAAAGCAACATTCCAAAGGGATGAAGAGGTACTGGTTCAGCCGCCCTCACCCCCCCCCCCCCCCCGCACTTGCAATGGCAGCATAGCTGACTACAAGTTGAACACAATATTACACATCAAACCTTACCTGATACTTTTGATCCACAATCAACTACCCATTGATTCCAGATCATCATTAATTATACAGGACCACCCTGAAGCAAATAGCTTGTAGGCTGCAGTCTTATACCCTAATCCTAGATATATTCTTCTAGAAATCCTATTGACTTCAAGGGAACTTACTTCTGTATCACAGACATTATCCAAAGACAATCAGACAATTATCCCATTTATTACAGTCATAATGAGTATGACTATTCTTGGTTAAAACATTTGAACCTCACTTTTCTTGTTGGCTCAAGGTGGCTTAGTGGCAATAATTAGAATACTAGGGATTTTATAAATATCTGCCTCTCCTGCTAAAAGATGCCAGCTGTTCATATCTGAACAAAAGTCCTGGCAAACAAACAAGAATTGTAGCCCTTCTTGAAGATCTCTAGTGAGGGGGCCCTGCTTATGTGTTCAGGTAAGATATGCCACAAAGGGGGGGCATGATGGAAAAGCCTTGTGGTGACTCAGGGTGGCCTGCCTGGCATCAAACAAAGTGGGAGAACAGCTAGCAGTTGGCAGCCTGAAAACCGTAGCCGGCTCATGGAAACATTATGAAATTTAAGTATACCAATTGATTATGGAACACCCAATAAAATCAACAGAATTAAGAGGAATCACAACCACATAGACTGGAAATGACACTATCAAGAACCTTTGGGGAAAAAATTATAAGTGAAATAACAGGATAAATCCAGCTTTATCCTATTTTCTTTTGATAGACCTTTCTAAAAAATGAATGTCTCCCAGTAGAGAAAAAAAAACAACCCTGGTGAAAGAGAAGGCATCAGCTAAGCTCCTCACTTTCCCCTGTGATTTAGCAAAATTATGCAAAGCAGTAAAAATAGCCAAATAAACCATGTAAATGAAAAGTGCACCATTTAATTTGCTTGTTAAAGCCTCTCTGATAGCAAAACGTAATGCACATTGAATTCTTACCTGTTCTGTGATGCAACAGAAACTGGAGGCGGGTCTGACCTTTCCCTGGATGAAGGTCTTTAATAGGTTCTTCGTGAGTTTTTTTGAGTTGGCTGAGCAGAAAGTATTGGTCATGTGTGCCCAGCGGGAACACTACTGCCTCCCATATAGCCATGAGATCAAATGGCCTCTATGTATTAATACCAATATGTTTAGGATGAAAGTGCAAGCATGAGGTACTGCAGCACATTCAATTTCCATAATTAACTAAGGAAGGAACAGTATTATCATAAGAATAGCCAGTGTGGAAAGATTATTGGACTCAGTACATTGGAGGGAACCCTAGATTTATTTCCCCTGTAACATTATTTTATTTAAAACATTTCTGTGCTGTCTTTCAATACAAATAGGGTCTCCAAGCCAGTAAACATTGAAACATTTAAAACCCTAATACAGCATTTAAAATAAGGTACATATAAAATATTTAAACAATTCAATAAAAAGAAACTGACATACAAACAAACATAACACCACAACCAGGGCAGAGGGTCAATAAAAGTTACTGGGGGTACACCAAACCAAACAAAAAAGTCTTCACCCACTGGTGGAAAAGAATGATAGAGGGAGACAGACAAATCTCCCTGGGAAGAGAGTTTCAAATTTTCAGCACCACAACTGAGAAGGCTCTTTCTGGGGTTGTCATCTGTTTAGCCTCAGATGTCAGGGGCACCAAAAGCAGGGCCTCCAAGATGATTGGAGAGGTTGAGTCATATGGGAGTAGGTGGTCCTTCAGGCATGCTAAACTCAAGCTATACAGGGCTTTAAATGTCAGTGTCAGCATCTTTAATTGAGCCTCCCTGGGATCTGCTGGAAGTGCAAGATAGCCATATATGTGTTAACAGGTTGTCTGAATTCTCAGCTTTCGTGCCACTGTGCTTTATCAGCAGTCACAACAGCAATAGGGGAACCACACAAGCCTGTCCCTCTGTAGAAAATACCTATGTGATTTGATAGCTGTGATGACCCAAGAAACAGAACTTAAGTGCAGTAAGTGAAAAATAAATGTGCAGCCTGATCCTATCCATGTCTACTCAGAAGTAAGGTAAAGGCAAAGGTTTCCCTTCCTTGAAAGCCAGTCGAATTTGACTCTAGGGGCCGGTGCTCATCTCTGTTTCCAAGCCAAAAAGCCAGCGCTGTCCAAAGACGTTTCCACGGTCATGTGGCTGGCATGATTAAATGCTGAAGCACACAGAACGCTGTTACCTTCCCACCAAAGTGGTACCTATTTATCTACTTGCAAAATTTCTTGCTTTCAAACTGCTAGGTTGGCAGAAGCTGAGACCAAACTACTGATCTTCTGGTCTGCAGTTCAGCATCTTAACCACTGAGCCACCGCAACCCTATTCTGCTCAGAAGTAGCTTCTTCTAATTTCAATAGGACTTACTCCTAAGTAAGTATATATTGGATTTCATCCTTATTTTTAGAGATAATAGTTTAGAGTTATATAAATTGATTGGGAAAATCCTCCTTGCATAACGCGTAAATACAAATCATCTTTTTAACTTCTTGTTGAATTATTACAAGATGATTATGTTCACTAGCTCACATGGCTTTGTAAAGGATTATACAGATTTATGGAGGAAAATTCTATCAATGGCTATTTAAGTCATGATACCCAAGCAGCTCTAAGGCAAGGGGACTAGACAGATTTAAGTCTATCAATGGCTAATAGCCATCACTGGTTAAACACAAACTTTATGTTCAGTGACAGTAAACTAGTTGCTGGGACATAACAGAAGGAGGAAGCTGTTGCCCTCATTTCCTGCTTGTAGGCTTTGTAGAGGCATCTGGTTAACCACTGCAAGAAAGGGAATACTCAAGAATATGCTTCTGCAACCAGTGCTTCAAACGGAGCTTGGGAGTTCAGTGTGGGAGGTTGAGGGGGAACAAGAGAGAACCCCTCTTGTAGGAGTTTTCTGAGAAAGGGCATACAAGCTCCACATCAGCAAGGAGGGGTGTGTGCGGCTGTATATTTCCTGCTATGGAATCCCACAAAAATGCAGATAAGCACTCTATTTTATCCTAATCACACTTTTAAACAACTAAACCAGTTATGAAGGTAGAAAGCCAGAAGGGGAGCAGACTGCCACATGTATGATTACCTACCCCCTGGGCAGAAACCACGGGAGCAGGTTCATTCACTTGAGGCTAGGGTTGCTGACCTAGAGAAGCTGAAGCAGAGAGAGAAGTTTGGGTACAAGACCTTCAGGAACTTACCAGAACATTCCTGTGCTGACAGCTCCTCCGCTATTGTGGAGAATGACAGTCTTGAGGTCACAGGGGGTCAGTCTGAGAAGAGGGATATGAGCCCTTAGAAGGGAACCCTTCCTTGGGTGACGGACCAATACCTCATACTGAGGATACTCCTCTGGGGTTGGGGAGAGGTGGGCTTTTGATAGTGGGTGATTAGATCATTAGGAACAGAGGGGGGGGATGTGTGACAACCATTTTGCAAAGGTTGTGTTAGCCGAATTGCTTTAATTTACACTTAGCAATTGGCAAAATACACGGGTTCTTGCCAACTATACCAGGGTCCCACCCCTCCCGGGAGATCTCAAGGAAAGAGGCACGTGAGGCAGGTTCCAAGTTCAATGTTGTTTACTGGATCATGTAATCAAGCATACAAAAATCGTAATCATACACACACTCTTACAGGACTAATAAAATAAAGAGAGAAAATAGCACTGTTGCATGAGCAGGTTTCGTTGGTGGGGAAAGCACGTTACCTTAGGTGCGTTGTCCGATGTCAAGATGAGTTGGATTTGGGAAGAAAGGTATAAAAGCTATGGGGCCACGAGGCTTGAACCGGCAAGACCACGTGGTTCTCCTGGATCGCGAGTCCAGAGAGAGAAAAAGGGTTTAAAGATGGAGGCAAGGGTTGGGGACAGAAAGCTGGACTGAAGGGTCAATAGGTAAGATAGAGGGCGATGGCTCAAGAGGCCGAGTGACTCTGGGTTTGGACTTTTATTGGGGGTCTTGGGGCGGGCTTTGCAGACCACAACCCACTAACACACCTACTAGGCGGTCCGTCCCTGTTGGACCTTGCTATAGGTTAAAGGTGAACAAAGGGAGGAGGTCCAGGGGTTTGGTCAGTGTTGCAAAAGTATGACTTCACCAGGAAACAGACACTGAGTCTAGGGTCTGATGACTCACCTGGCCATACTTATTGTCAGTTGATGGTTTTAGCCAAGTATCTGATGGCTGGCACAGTAGGTGCTAGGCAGTCTCGTTAGCATAACTTATTCAGATGTATATTGAGGAGTGGGGGTTAACCAGCGGATGTCTGACCGAAGGAAGCCTCATGGCAAGAGGAATCCTTTGTCCTTGTCTTGGGTGAACTGCTTGGGGTGTCAGCCTCCTGGCTTGGGCTGGAGCTGGCTCCTATGTGGAGAAGAAAGCGCAAGTCCCTTCCACTGCTGGCGACACAGAGTTCAAACTTATGGATAAAAATCCATAAGAGCACAGAAGAGTGCCTTGCTGGCCAACATTTCCCCCCCTCGGAGACCTGAAGGCGTCAGGTGAAGGTCTCCGAATATGAGCGATACGATGATGAAAACTGAGACAGACTGCATGATGGTGACCCTGGAAGAAAGAGCTTGCAAGGGACGGACCCAGAAGATGACAAAAATCTATCGCAATAAAAATGCCAAATTGTTGCTGGAGCGGACATAAAAACAAGGCTTTGTGCATTAGACCACCAAGGGAGCCTATGTAGAAATATTTAAGTCTCTAAATAGCAGAAACATTTTTCAAAAGTAATCCTAAAATTCCTTATCTTAAATTCATTGTAAAAAGCCTTATAGAAGCATTATAAATTTCTTATAAGGGTATTATCTATACATAAAGCATTAATGTTTATATCGGAAATACACACATTTGTATCAATAAAAATACTCCACAAGGAATGCACAAGGAAATAAAATGGTTACAAACAATTCTTCGTCCATCTCTCCTGAGCGGCAAGGCTTTTCTGCTGGAACAGGGCAACTGGTGCTGTTTGAACAGGAGAGAGGCGCGCTTTACATTGTATCTAATGGAACACCAGGACTCGTATGTCTTCGGCTCTTCGGAAGCCACTCGGGTCTTAATCAATAGCTCATGAAGCTCTCGGCTGCGCCCGTCACTTCTCGGCACGGACACAAGTCAGTTCGGCCGGGAAGGAGGAGACCGGTTTGCATATTGAGGAGTCGCCCCCCCTTGCTATCTAAAAGCATCATGGGTACTTACTTACATTAGGAAAAAAGGATATTAAAATAAAACATAGTTTAATGATTTTGCAAGCAGAGTGTCTAAAGGCATTGAAGAAATTCAGAAAAGGTCAAAACAGGTCATGCATCTGGAATCATTGTATTATGAAAGACACATCATCTTGGGGTCCTGGCTGGAATAATCACAGGCCAGGTATTCACCCTTCGGGGTTGGCGGAGTCTCCGGGCACGCCTCCCGAACCCTGGGGAGCATTTGTGAGATGTGTGCCTGAGAGAAACAGACGCACACACGCACAGGCAGGGCATGCAAAAGCTGGGTTCGGGAGTTGCGTCCGGTCGACTCTGACCTTTTATCTGGAGCCGGGTGGCTCCGCGGGGACGCCATTAGCTGCGTACCCGTTTTAGCTTGGAGGGCTCCCTTCGGGGGGCCCTCCCCTAATACTGTACAAAAATAGAACAATCTTCCCCTCCTAAACCTGATCCCAGTGGTACCGTCCCATATCCAATGAGGAGCGGACTGGGCAGCTAGTCACTAGGCAGAACCCCTCAAAGGTCGCGTGTTTTGGACTTGGCTGTATATGTTACGGCTGGAGGTTGTTGCGTATGCAAATGAGAGGATTGTTTGGGCATTCTGGGATACACAAACATTTCAAGGAAAATAAATTTATTAAAAATCAAAAACAATCGAATTGGACACCAGTGTTGGAGCGAGGATACGTTTTAGCTTGCAGGCACTTCAGGGAGAGAGCTGGCGAAAAGCTCCCTTTAACTTAGAAAGATGTTAAAAAGAGGGGACAGGGGTTTTTGTCCGGGGTTCTGACCTAACCGGGGAGTCCTTCCCAGGCACTCTCCACTGCTTCGTGCAGGGAGAGCTTGCACGCCTGGTGAAAGAGAGCATGGGCCGGATTTAAATTCCGAACCCAACTTCTGCATGTCCTCCAGATCATTTCGGCTTGGAGGGGCTGCATGGCAGAGGGAGACAAAGGATTCGTTTGTCCTACTTCTTCCTCCTGAGCCGTCTCTCGGGCTTCCATGTCCTCCTTGTTCTTGTTGTCCTGCTCACTAATGATTCCTCACGGTTCGTCTGGGCCTCGGCCCTCCCAACACTGGTAAAGAATAGAAAAGCAAGCACAGAGCAAAAAATGTTTTGGCAAGCAACCGGTTTTGCTTTGCAAACAGAAGACTTGGTTTGCAAACAAACGGTTTATTTCTTGCCCGTATAGTGCACAAAAACAAAGAGGCGGAGACAAAAACAAAACCGTGCACACAGAAAAAAAAGTTTGTGGATGAAGCTACATGCTTATAAAAATAAATAAATAAAGGAAAGTACATATGAAGACTAAATAAGTTAATGATGATTGACGGATTATGCAGATTGGGCGTCAGTAAAGGCATGCTGGGAGAAAAGATATCATGAGCAAAATATATTTTAGAAACTCAAGGGTCGAATAAGAAGCTCACCCCGAGATGGCCGAGTGTTTTGGGGTTGAGGATCGCTTGGGCAGATAGTTATGGAGGAGGTCACACTAACATAGAGAGATGCAGAAATATGTGGCCGGGGAGGCTCTGGCTGGAGCGGGCTAACCTTGGGGCCTTTCCCCAGGCACCCGTCGCTGCCGCGAGCGGCGATCGGATTGCACGCCTGGTGGAGATGGGGCGAGAGAGGTGGAGAATCGGAGTAACTTCCGAACCCAACTTCTGCACGCACCACCGGGAGAAGCCGCCTACTCAGCTTGACATTCGTGCTAGCCACAAATGTAACTACGGAGCTTTTGTCGACGGCATCTTTGAATGCGCCCTCGGCTCTTGTGATCTCCCATGAAGAAATGCTTTCGGTCCTCCCACCCCCTATCTCCCTTTTCTTTCTCTCATTGCTCCCTATGGTTCGTTAGGGCTTCGGCCCGCCCAATACTGGTTAAAGAGTAGAAAAAAAAGGAAAATTCTTGGGAACAAGCAGAGGCTTGTGATGATCCTAAGATGTGGTTGGTTATGAACCGTAAAAAGGGTATACTAACATTGGTGGGAGACTTTTACAAAAGTGAAACCAAAAATAAAGAAGTCCGGGGCATGGATTGGAACGGTCAAAAGATATACAACGTAATAGCACACGTTTTGAGAGGACTAATTTTAAGATCCACGTGTCTGGGTGTATGCAAAAGAGAGCTGCCGCAAAGCACGCTGGTTCTCAATTTCTAAAGACCGAATTTTTGTTTAATAAGTTGTTATTTTGAAAACTGCCAATGTCACAATTAAAAATACTTTAGGAGGTTTCAAATTGGGAACCCAAAGGTAAAAATGGTTCAATACTTTTATGTCCTATAATCGAAAAAGTCCTTGCCAGGGGAGAGCTCGCACAAAAAGATCAGGGCTTGCCTTAACCTTTTTGAAAGGATTGCATTTCTCCCACTGGTTTTCCAGTAGGACCTGCACATTTGCACTTCCTTTCTTGGCCTGCTCCGTCGCGCTGGCCTCCAAACGTGACCATATTGCCACAATGGATCTCAGTCATCCTGAGAAAGCTCCACTGGCTTCTTGGCGACCTGACAATATGGTTTTTTTGGTGCCAGCGATGCTACAGAGGAATCAAAAAGGCAGCAAGATTGAGGTCTTCTGAGTATGTGCAGGAGACTGAACCGCTTTCGGCTGCATTTGTAGTCTCGCTGATGTTCCCTTGGGTTCGATAGACTGCTGCTAAAGACCAATTTTCCTACCTCATGGGTCTCTTCTAAGAGACCCACCCAATAACGGTTAAAGAATAGAAACACAAACATAAACACACATAAGGGTCTGAAAATGGAGGAAGACAGACAAACATAGGGAAAAGGGCAACAGTTAAGGTATGTCAGAGGCCGGAAAGGAGGGGCTAGGAATTCGAAACCTTAGATGCAACGTGCATCAAGGCTTGGAAGTCCGTGGCTTTAGATTGAGCTTCCAATTTGTGGATTTGTTTTCTCACCCAACAAGTCAATGTAAGTAGCGCCACTATCAAAATAATTTGGAAGGCCAAAATGACGACTATGGGGTGGAGCATTAAATTTAAATATCCCGTCGTTGTCGGCGACCAACCAAGAAGAGATTCCCACCAGCTATGTTTGCCAGCCTCTTTTATTTCTACAGCCAGTTCCTTAATCCTGGCACCATTATGGGAAACGTTTAAGGCGGCTTTATCTCCCGCTTTCTTTAGCTGAGCCAGGCGTTCTTGGAGGTCCGGGTGAGAGAGCAATTTCCGTAGGGCTTCCAGTCCTAACCCCAAAGGCACTGGAGCAATAGAGTCATATAATTCTGGGGATAGGGCCATTTCTTGTTGTGTCCAAATGGGGGTTTCGAAATAAAAATCACACCCTCTGATGGAGGTAACATTACAAAAGCATCTGTTTATTCCAGGCAACATTTGTTGGTAGTATAGTGTATTGAGGTGAATGTGTTCGCAGGTAGTTCTGAGACAGACACAAGCTTTGCCTATATATATAATAGTAGATCCGGTCTCACTGACTGCGTCAAATTGACAGTGAGATATGGCGTGTTTCTTGGGAACTAGGCATGGGTGATGTTTTTCTAGGGCTTCGTCATCACAGATGAAGCCTAAGTTTTCCTTATGGGTACATCCGTCTAGATTGATCATATGCCAGCTTGATGAGCTTACTTTAGCCCATCGGTCACTGTTCCTGGCATATAATACGGTGTCCGAATCAACTTGAATACCCAGTGGAACTACTGGATAGATGTGGAAAATTTCTTTCGCGGTCACTGTGGTTATAATCAATTGCAAGGTCTGGGTTACTGCATCAAAAGAGGCGTTTGCCAACGACCACCAGTGCTCGAGCGAGATTTCACTGGCCGTGAGATTTCTTTTAATCAATTCCCTTATCTCTAAGGGTATAATTCCAGCCATAGCTTGTTTGATTATAGTCATGGCAGTGACTACATTAAGAGTTTGTGCTTGAGTGCAGGCAAGAGCCAATGAGATATTGTTTTGTAAAGACTGAATGTCATCAAGGAGATTGGTAAAATCTTTTTCCATGATTTGTTCCCAAGTAACCAGCAGGGGATTGGTGGAGCGTTCCACGTGGGCAAGGGAATCCAATGATTGCGTGAGAGGGAGGCTCATTTGAGAGATGTCGAATGAAACCTTGGAGGCTTTATTCGCTATCACTTCTATGTTTGCAGCATCTATGGCTGCCATGCCCGCTCCTACGGGTGCGACCCAATCAGAAAGATCGCGTTTAGTCCTTCTAGAGAGCTCTCCTTTACGCCACATTAAGATCCAATTGTCCCAACCTTGCTGGGTCGTGTGTAAGTAAGAGTCACAGAGGGCATGGCTGAAAGAAGTGCCGAGCCCATTTAAGCTGACATTGACCCTTTTGACTGATATTTGCGGCTGCATCAAGACTGTTTCCTGATGATTAAATTTTAAAGTGTGTGCCCCCACTACCGGGTAGGTCAATGAGGCCAGTGCGTCTACATTTTGGATAAGTGGGTCCAAATTTAGTGTGTGATTTGCATCACCAATTATTAAAGTATAATTTCCTTCCTGATGAGTGAGCTGTAGAATTGTTGTCCCGATAGCTGTAAGATTTACAGTATCGGTGGCATTGAGGCAGACAGACGTGTTTAAAAGTAGGGTCCAGTCTGGGGGACCTTGCTGCTTTAACGCAGAGCAGTTAAAATGCCAAGTGAGCTTGCCCCATGCCAGTGGTTCTAGGTCTATGTCTTCGCTGAATGGGTCCGTGAGCGTTATTGGGACCTCTGTGTCGTTATGGAAGTGTCGGGAGCCAATGGAAATGATTACTTTTAAAGGATCGCCAATGTCCCATACGGCAGCTGATATTACAGCTATGTCTGTGTATAGGGAGATGGGGGTAGGAGCAGTATATTCGATGGTGGAGGTGTTGGTTTTGGCTTGTGACTGTTTACACAGGACCACTTCCATTTCATCCATAGAATATTTCCCGGAGGTGCATAGAGTCACCTTTTCTCCGGTGCGACTGTGGATGCAATGTGTGAGCTGCTGTGGTGGACATTGATCTATAGGTGTAAGTGTGACTGCTCTGTCATGCCGTCCTGTTACACAGGTAAAAATTCTAAAAGGCATGTTTATTCCCACGCATCTCCATTTGGTCAAGACTACCGTATGGTTGGCTATTTGTGTTGCTGAGGTGCAACAAAACAAGGACAATCCAAATAAGAATACAAGTTTTAATGGTCTTACCAATTTGTCTGCTGCTGTGGTGGAAGATCCTGGATGCATTCTGTAATATAATGTTTGAGGGATGTGTGAGTGAAATTCCTGAACTTCCATACTGTGGTCGACATACCCAAGCAGTCACAGTATGGTTCCCTTTACCTAAGGCTGGGGGTAAGTGTAGTGGTTCCCATGCGTAAGCCCGGTGCGATTTTTACTGCACGCTCCCGCGGCTTCTCTTAAAAGGGAACACTGTTTATACACCATGGTCTCCCCCCCTTGCTTCCGAAAAGGCAACTAAAGCCGTGAGGAAGCATTTTAAAAGGCAAGGCAGGTCTCTCCAAGGGAGAAAAGAGGCACAAGATCAAAAATGTCTGTGGGCAAGTGAGGTCCGAAGGTAACAGCGGCAATAGGCTGCGAAGTTCCCCCGGGATCCGGAGTGAGGTTAGGAGGTTGTGGAACTGGATTCCCCTTCCACAGCTTGAGCTGAGAGGAATGGAAGAACTTGTACCACGTCTGACCATGCTTCCTGGGAATGGCAAGCTTGTAGACCGCAGGGCTTACGCGATCCACAATGGGGACCGGGCCAGCCCATTTGGCCATGAGAGCATGCTGATTCCTGCTAAATTTCCGGTATAGAACCTGCTGTCCGGGTTCCCAAAGCTGAGGATTGCGCACCCAACCGAGCTTTTTATCCACTGCCAGTTGGCTCTGCCCTAACTCGTTAGCCACTTGGAGGTGAATAACCAGTAGGTCCCGGATAAGAGTCTTAACCCAGATATCGTGTGCCACTTGCGTTTCCAGATCGCCTGGCATGTCATGTTGGAGCCAGAAGGCTTCAGGCATGCGCATCTTTCTCCCGGTCATGACCATATGAGGGGAGTAGCCATGTCGGGCTGTAGTCCCTCGTATTGCCATGAGAACTATGGGCAGTTTTTCGTCCCAGGTGCGACCTGTGGAAGTGACTATCTTGGCCAGGGCTTCCTTGAGGGTGCGGTTTGTGCGTTCAATTGCCCCTGAAGATTGAGGGTGAGCTGCAACGTGGAACCGCTGCTTAATTCCGAGAGCCTTACAGAGCTCCTGGGTGACCTCACCTAAAAAGTGGGGTCCGCGGTCGGAATCGATGATCTTAGGGATACCCCAGCGGGAAAAAAGGTTATTAAAAAGCAGTTGGGCCGTAGTGGAGGCCGTGTTATTGTGGCAGGGGAATGCTTCGATCCATTTCGAGAATGGATCAATCACAGTTAAGCAATATTTGTTCCCTCTGCGAGTCTTAGGCAGAGGTCCGATGAAATCAATTTGACCCCGAGCCCAGGGTCCTTCTACCCTCTGGTGCTGAATGGGGGCCTTGGGACCTGAAGAGTCCGCGTTAACCATTGCACATGATAGGCAATTATCCACCCATTGTGCCACGTCTTTGCGGATGCTTGGCCACCAGCCCGCGTCCCTGACCCGTTCCAGAGTCGGTTCTTTACCCCGGTGTCCTTGCTCATGGATAAATTGAATTAAATCGGCCCGGACTTCGACAGGGACAACCCAGTGTCGGGTCCCTGTGGTGTCAAAAGCCCAAATAACTCCCTCTTCTTCCCTGATGGTGTATCTCCCAGTGGGATCTTTGCCCTTGGAGAGGAGATCCTGAACATCGGCATCATTTGCTTGGAGTTCCCCGAGATCTATAAATACAGGGGGAATGGCAGGACGGTCGTGGGAGGTTTTTGCCTTGCCTCTAGTCACTACTGGGTTTACCGGACAAGCGGGTTGCTCTGAAGAGGAGGTAAAACGTGCCGCTTCCTTGGCTAAGAGATCGGCTTGATCATTCCAATAAGCCACTTCGGTGTCTGCCTTTTGGTGACCTTTTACATGGGAAATTTGTGTCTCTGCTGAGCGTTTATGGAGGAGCCGCACGACTTCTCTCCATAATATTAAATGAGCTACTGGCTTCCCTTCCGCATTGACCCATTGCTGTCTTTCCCAGTGTGGGAGCCAGACGGTGGCGGCCTTGGCCGTCCAGTCCGAGTCCGTGAAGATGGCTACGGGGCAGTCTGAAGGTTCAAACTCAAGAACAGCCTTAAGGGCAGCGACCTCTGCGGCTTGACTAGAGTGGGGACAGACAGCCGCTTGTAGGATGTAATTGTCGTGGACCCTGACCGCGCCATATCCTGTATGTGGGGTGCCAGCTATATGGAAGGACGAGCCATCACAGAACCAGCAATTAAACCCTTTTTGCTTGGCTTCTTCTAATGGCACTCCCCATATAGCGGGCCAAGGCAGATGTTCCACGTCTGGAAGGGGGCATTCGTGCTCGTCCCCGGTGATGAGCAGACCGTATGGGGCAGGTTGCTCCTTTTGTTCTTTCTTATATTCAATCCCCTTATTGACCAGGGCAAGCGTCCACTGGGCAATGCGGGCATTGGATACCTGACCGTCCTGGATCTTTCCTGAGAGGATATACTTAAGGGGAGTGTGCGTTGTTTGCACAATGACTTTGGCTCCCCCGATTATAAACTCCCAATGCGTAAGGCTCCAGACTAGGGCTAGACATATCTTTTCACAAGGGGTGAACTTTATTTCGACGGAAGAAAGATTCCTGGAGGCATAGGCCACAATCCTGGGGGCCCCGGCATGATGCTGGATGAGCGTGGCCCCGATACTTTTCTCCGTGTGGGCTAACTGAATGTAAAAGGGTTTTGTGGGATCTGGATGAGCTAAGGCAGGAGCCGAGGCAAGCGCTTGCTTAAGGCTGGCAAATGCATATTGTTGGTCAGGTCCCCAGACCCATGGAGCGTCCCTCTTAAGGAGAGCATAGAGTGGACGGGCTTTGTCAGCGAACCCTTCCATGAAATCCCTGGAAAAATTGAAGGTTCCTAGGAGAGCACGGAGGGAAGGCACATCTGTCGGGGCGGGGAGTTTGGCGATTACGGCCATTCTCTGTGAGTCGGGCGTCCTGCCGTCGGGTCCTAGTGCTAGGCCGAGGTATTTTACGTTGGTTTGAACCAGCTGTGCTTTGTCCCTACTGGCCTTGAAGCCATCAGCTTTTAGAAGGTGGAGGACTTCTCTAGTGACTTCCATGGTTTCTTCCTCAGTGGGGGCGTGGACCAAGATGTCGTCCACATACGACAACACGTGTTCCTTGGAGGAGGGGCCGAGACGATCCCACATACGGACCACATGTGCGTGGCAAATGCTGGGACTAGAATGGAAGCCTTGTGGTGTTCTTTTGAATGCATATTGCTGGCCGCGAAAAGTGAACGCGAATTTATACCAGCAAGACTCGTGTAGCTTGATCGAGTGGAACGCGTTAGCCAAATCAATCACACTATAGTAGCGAGATCCGGCAGCAATGGCTGCAAGGATTTCGTGGTATTTGGCTACTACAGGTGCTACTGGTGGGGTTACAGCATTCAGAGCTCGGAAATCCACAGTCATTCTCCAGGTCACACCGTCAGCCTTGAGGACCGGCCACAGAGGGGCATTGCAGATAGACTGCATGGGGAGTATTACATCCCACTGTAAAAGGCCTTCTATGGTTTTGGCTATTCCATTTTCAGCTTCTGCAGGGTATTTATATTGTTTCTGAGGTGGAGGATCTTGGCCTTCTATGAGAACACAGGCATCTCTCACCGTCCCACATTCTGCCTTGTCCTTGATCCAGACCTCCGGAAAATCTCGGATCCAGGGATCACTAGGCTCAATTGGGGCCAGAGGGAGAGGAGCTTTGAGGGCAGCGCATCTATGGATTGCATTGATTTCGCGAGGGCCCTCTGGAATTTGCCAGAGGAAGCCGTTTGCTAGATCAATAGTCAAGCCATGTTCTTGGAAAAAGGGGACCCCTAGGATGCCAGCATCCTCACCTTGATTGTCGCAGGCGGACACGAGGGTAGAAAGAGTTCCTACAGTTAAAGGAACGTCTTTCCAGACCGTGGCTCTGTGTGCGCCTCCAGCAAAACCGGCGAGCATAATGGCCTCCTGAGTAGGTTGACCGTGGGCAGCTAGATATGGACTTAGTACATTAAGAGCGGCCCCGGTGTCGATGAGAAGGGTAGCAGGTTTACTGTTCCCTGGAGTCCCGACCCCTGCTTTCACGGTCGGTCTCCCCCATGTATCGGGCTTCAAGGGAGCCACAACGCCATTGGGGAGAGCCCGGGACTCCGGGCAGCCCTAGCTGTGCTTTGCGAGTTCCGACAGTTCCTTACTAAGCACCGGGTAGATGGGCTGACCTGGTGCCTGTGCCTTCTCCTCACTCTCAGCCAATGCACGAAGCAGAACACTATTAGGCTGCTTGTGGAATCTTTCCATTTCGTAGCCCCTTTCCCTAAGCTGCATCCATACCTGCCTCCTAAAGGTATCGGACGTCTCCGGAGGCTGATAGCTGGGGTGCGGTTCAGGTGCCGACGGCTGATACGCCTGTGGCTGGTTTGCTTGGCCTTGTGGCTGCCCGTATTGGCCTTGAGGGGGGCCTTGATAGTTTTGAGGAGGTGGTGCGGAAGGCTGGAGGTGGGCTTGGGCAGGATTGCTGCGGTAGTCTCGATACTCCCTTTTTCCTCTGAAATTTCCTCCTCCTCTCTGATAATTGTTCTGCCAAGGTTTGCCTCTCTCATACCGGTCCTGTCTAGGGTATCGGTCATTTTTGGGCTCATACTTTCCAGACGGTTGGAACTGTGAATGGGGCCCATGGTTGGCGTAAGTTATCGCCTGTATGGGTTCGTCATCATCCCTATCCTTTAATTTCTTGCCTTTATGGGGTTTTAGAGCTCCAGCACCTCGGAGAAGAGAGGCTATTCTTTTGATCTTTTTCTCCAGATCTGTCCAAGTAGTTGATGCACCATCTGCTATGTTTAAAGACAGTTGGGCTTGGGTTTGGAGGCCACTTACAAGTGCCTCCTTGAAATCGTCCTCCTCATAGTCAGGCGAACCAGTGGTAGGTTTTATAGCAACTTGGTCTGCTAGGACAGCTAATAGTTGTTTCCTAGCCATATATGTCTCCGGATCTTCATTGGGGCTCTGTCTTTCCAACACATAGAGAGCAAGTAAAGTAGTGTTGGGATTTAGATATTTAAGGACGTCCTGCATCCACTTCGTCTTTGAAGCTGCAGTTAAGTTGCCACTCGCAATGGCTGCATTGAGAGTTGGAAGCTGGGGAGCTGCTACACACTGACGGGCCACCAATGTGAGGTCTTCTCCGCTAGCGGAGTTGTAAATCATATCTACATTGGCCATCCATTGGACGGAATTCTCCCTAGTAAGAGGGCCCAATTGTTCAGCTACTGCTTTAACCTCATCGGGTTTCCAGAGCCTGGTCTCGGTCACAACCTGGGTAGATGTATCATCGCCTTCTGTGATCACCGTATGTTTCGTGCTAATGGGGTGTATAGGGGCGCTGGGTTCAATGGCCGAGATTTCGGAGAGGTTTATCATGCCTCCGGGGTGTACAGTGGAGATCACTGCATTCTGTATTCCCACTTGCTTCTTTAGGGTGGCAATTTCCCTTTGGCAAGCCTCGTGGTTAGCTTGCTGTATTTTAATTTGGTTCTGTTCCACTAGGTATTTTGCCGCAGCCTTAGAAGTATTTATCTCTTCTCTCGATTGAGTCAATGCGCTCTCTGTCAGTTCTACCTTACGGTTTAGGCCCTCGATCTTTTTATTAGCATCTTGGACAGCAATAGTAAGACTCTGGTTTGCCAGAATTACATTTAGTTTCTCAGTCCTCAGCCTATGCTCCTCGTCCTCGTGGGCTGCTTTCAGCTGGTTAATCTCTTGTTCTAGCTCATCTTGTTTATTGGCCATAAGTTCCTCATAATTTGTACGTTGGAACGTGAGATCTTGTTCATGTTTACTTTTTATTTCTACTAATTCCTCTTTGGTGGCCTCGAATTTAGATTCTAATCTGTCGAATCTGGCCACCTCTCTATCCACTGCTGCCTTATTTTGAACGTTTAGTTCTTCCAGCCTTTGCTGATATTCTTTGACTATGGTCTCTTGCTTCTGATTACTCTCCTTATTGGTTTCCTCTAATTTTTGGTCCCTGTCTCTTATGAGTTCCTCCTGTCGGTCCACATCCGCTTGTAGGCGTGTAATGACGGCAGCAGCGTCCTGCAAAGCCGTGTATAAAGCCCAACTAGCGGCTATGTCCTTGGCAGTGGAACTAGGTTTCTGGCTTGTGCAATAGTCCTGGAAAGCATTCCGGGCTATTTCTAATGGATTGGGGCCCTTGAAAGATCCTTCCTTCCAAGGAGACTTACCCTTTTTCACCAGCCATTTTTCTAGCTTAGGTTCGTCCTCCTTGGTACGAAACATCTTTGTAGGGATTCTCCTGTTTCCACGTACAACAGGGGCAAAGACTGGGAAGTTGTCTCTTCCGCTTCTCTTAGGTCTCAAAGCTGCTTTTGTTAGCACAAGGAGGCTAACGTTACTTATTAATTAGCACACTTTCTATGCAGTTTTTAGGGCCGGGGGACTCTCACCCCGCGACACTCAGGGATTACTTTTTAACCCAAAAACCTGGCGTTTGAAGCTGAGGAATATCCGTTCCTTCAGACTCCGGGTGCCTCCAACCCAAAGAGACTCCTCTGTCTCCGAGGTTCCTCTACCTCTTAACTTTGGTGTTTCGAGAACGGGGTGGCCAAGCCTCGCTTCTCTGACGGGATTACCTCCTAACCCGTATTATAAGGTTTCTAGGCTTCTCCTAGCCTCTCTGGATTACCTTTAACCACAGACCTGAGCTATGGCGGACTCAGTCTATAGTGAGCTATGGCGGACTCACTGAGCTATGGCGGGCTCAACACAACTACGAGCTATGGCGGACTCGGAAAATAGTGAGCTATGGCGGACTCACTGAGCTATGGCGGGCTCAACACAACTACGAGCTATGGCGGACTCGGAAAATAGTGAGCTATGGCGGACTCACTGAGCACTGGACTTTCTCTAGCCAGTAGGGTTTCCAGACAATATGCCTCTCAGGGTAACCCCGAACCTAAATTACTTATTTCCACTTCGCTGAGCGAAGTACGGCAAGGGAAGAGCAAGGATGTGTTCAAGGGAAAAGTTCTTTTTCGGACTTAGCGTGTGTATGTAGTGTATGTAGTGTTGGTGCAACTGGCCTAGCGCCCTACTCTGGTCTTCTTTGGGGTCCCTTCCCACAAGATAGACGCGCGGACGGTCACACAGTTTGACCTGGGGTTCAAAGAGAGAGAAAGAGAAGGGGGAAGCCACCCACGATAGGTTGCTCACTAGAGCCAGGCACGCAGACAGAAACCAATCATACAGCCTCTCCAAGAGCTCCGGAAGTGGTTTTTCCCTTACGTCTGTGGGTTAAAGACACGCCTGTCGACTATGGCGCGAAGTTTAACCCTCAGGGCAATCCCGGACGAGCCCCCAATTCTGTTAGCCGAATTGCTTTAATTTACACTTAGCAATTGGCAAAATACACGGGTTCTTGCCAACTATACCAGGGTCCCACCCCTCCCGGGAGATCTCAAGAAAAGAGGCACGTGAGGCAGGTTCCAAGTTCAATGTTGTTTACTGGATCATGTAATCAAGCATACAAAAATCGTAATCATACACACACTCTTACAGGACTAATAAAATAAAGAGAGAAAATAGCACTGTTGCATGAGCAGGTTTCGTTGGTGGGGAAAGCACGTTACCTTAGGTGCGTTGTCCGATGTCAAGATGAGTTGGATTTGGGAAGAAAGGTATAAAAGCTATGGGGCCACGAGGCTTGAACCGGCAAGACCACGTGGTTCTCCTGGATCGCGAGTCCAGAGAGAGAAAAAGGGTTTAAAGATGGAGGCAAGGGTTGGGGACAGAAAGCTGGACTGAAGGGTCAATAGGTAAGATAGAGGGCGATGGCTCAAGAGGCCGAGTGACTCTGGGTTTGGACTTTTATTGGGGGTCTTGGGGCGGGCTTTGCAGACCACAACCCACTAACACACCTACTAGGCGGTCCGTCCCTGTTGGACCTTGCTATAGGTTAAAGGTGAACAAAGGGAGGAGGTCCAGGGGTTTGGTCAGTGTTGCAAAAGTATGACTTCACCAGGAAACAGACACTGAGTCTAGGGTCTGATGACTCACCTGGCCATACTTATTGTCAGTTGATGGTTTTAGCCAAGTATCTGATGGCTGGCACAGTAGGTGCTAGGCAGTCTCGTTAGCATAACTTATTCAGATGTATATTGAGGAGTGGGGGTTAACCAGCGGATGTCTGACCGAAGGAAGCCTCATGGCAAGAGGAATCCTTTGTCCTTGTCTTGGGTGAACTGCTTGGGGTGTCAGCCTCCTGGCTTGGGCTGGAGCTGGCTCCTATGTGGAGAAGAAAGCGCAAGTCCCTTCCACTGCTGGCGACACAGAGTTCAAACTTATGGATAAAAATCCATAAGAGCACAGAAGAGTGCCTTGCTGGCCAACAGTTGTAGCTATCACATGATGTCTAGATAGGTTGTTAGATAGTGCTGGGGAGGAGTCAGCAGTCATGCTGCATGCCTGGCACCAATGACAATGGGAAATGTAATCATGTTGTCCTGGAGGAAAAATTCAGGTTACTAGGCAGTATGCTAAAAGGCCACAACCTCAAAGGCAGCATTCCCAGAATTGCTACCAGTTCCATGGCCAGGGCCAGCTAGACAAGCACGGATCAGGGGTCTCAGTGCTTGGATGAGAAAGTGGTGCTGGGAGGAAAGGTTTAGATTTGTTTGGCATTGGGGAATTTTCTGGGACAAGCTGAACCTGTACAAAAAAGACAGGCTTCACTTGAACCAAAAGGGACCCAGGCTGCTGGCAATTAATATCAAAAAGGTGGTAGAGCAGATTTTAAACTAAACCCAGGAAGAAAGCTGAGGAGTCTCCAGTTCAGGACAAGTCAGTTCAAAGTCAGTTCAAAGGGACAACTGTGTAAAGACTCAGGGTAATATTGATAGCTGCACAATGGGAGTGAGGGTAGAGTGGCAAAAGAGGGCCATGTGTGGCAACAAAGGGGCTGAGGGAGGTGAGGATTGCTGGAGAGGAAGTCTCCAAGCCAAGGTTGGGGAGCTGGAGTACTTGGTGCTCAATGACAATTTAGATATAGTAGGTACCTCAGAAACATGGTGGAATAGGGGAAATCTATGGAATACAGTCATTCATGGATATATACTCTATAGACAGGACGAGGGATGGGTTGGTGGAGTTGTTGTGTTGTACACCTGAGAGGGCACACAATCAAATATGTTAGAAAACATCAGTGGACTTAACTCCCCAACAGAATCAGTATGGGTGGAAATACTGGGCTCTAAGGGTTACTTAAAAGTGGGGGAGTACTATCACCCACCTGATCAATCCCTTGAGGCTAATCTTGAGATGGAGAAGGAAATAAAGGAGGTCACTAAAGCAGATAATTTTATTATACTGGGTCAAAGTCAAAATATTTATTTGTCATAGCCATAGGCCATAACAACCAAACAAATGACCCCCTACATGCAATCCACATCTAGACAGAGAATTAAAACATTCCAGCATAGCAAAATAAAATAAACAGCATTTAAAATATATATACTAATAATTGGTACAATAAAAGAACTGAACACTGACATGTAGAATAATCAGGGATTTTTTTTGTAGAAAAAGCGCAGCAGGGACTCATTAGCATGATAGGCCGCACCCAACAGCAGAAATGCATCAGCATATTAGGCCACACCCCTGACAGCACAGCTCCCTCCCAGGATTGTCTTCCCCAGGTGCCCTGCGGCTGCGGGGTGCCTGGAGAACCCGAGGAGGGGAGGCAGTTTTAATTGCTTTCCTTCCCTGGGTCAGTTTGGTTTCCCCAGGCACCCCATGGCTTGCGAGGTACCTGGGGAACCTGAGGGGGGGGGGATGCTGTAGGCGTGGCCAACTCAGAAGCCAGCCAGAACTCCATTCCTGTGCATTCCTGCCCCAAAATAGCTCTGAGAATAATTATAGTTTGGCTAAAATTCTTGTAGGAGCAGCCAAGATTAATTTCTTCCTTATATTCAGGGCTATTTTGGGGGCAGAACGCATCAGAATGGCATTCTGGCTGCCCTCCAATTTGGTCACACCCCCTACTCTCAGTCGGGCCACTGGAGCAAGAAGAGGCAAAGTAAGTTTTCCTGGTCCGCTCGCTCAGGGCGCCTGCCGCCTTGCTGGAGCAGGAGGGGCTTAATTGTGGGTGGGCGGGCCATGGGGGGTGGCAGGGGCTTGATTGAGGGTGGGCTGGGCTGTGGGAGTGGCAGGGGCTTGATCAGGGGGTGGTGGGGCCTTGATTGGGGGGTGGGAGAGCATCCCTCTGTCCCCATCTCTTTGCCCTCTTTCTTTCCCTTCTTCTTTCCTTCTCCCTTTCTTTCCCTCTTTCCCGCCTCTATTTCTTTCTTTCCCTTTTTCCTTCTCTTTCTTTTCTTCTCTCCATCATTCTTTCCCTCTTTCCCTCCATTCCTTCTTTCTGTGCAAATCTGTGCGTTACACCCCCCCCCCCCCAACTAGCCATCCAAAAGAGTCCAGTGGCACCTTTAAGACCAAGGTTTATTCAGGTACAAGCTCTCCCTCCTCTGTGAAGGCAGATCTGTGCTGTCAGGGGTGTGGCCTAATATGCTAATGAGTTTCTGCTATTTGGTGTGGCCTATTATGCTAATGAGTTCCTGCTGGGCTTTTTCTACAAAAAACCCCCCTCCTGTTTATATTTAATGACATGAAAATAAAAGTAGCCACCTTGAGCAACATCTGGGATGGCATCAGCCAACAAAAATTTAATAGGTTCCTCCTCTGAACTGGGAAAATTTATAACAAACTGGTTCAACAGTTTATTTCAAATGGGCCGATAGTGAGGACAGTGTAAAATATAGTGAACAATATCTTCTATCTGAATAGAACTGCATGCACAAAAAAGGGCTCCATTAATGATAAAGAACATGATGGGAGGTGGCATGCATGGACCCCTTTTGAAGTAACTGCAGAACGCATGGGGCAGGACTGATCCTGAAGTAAAAGCCCTACTGAGGAAGGAGTGCCACAAAGTCGAAGAATCACATGGGAATCAAGTTGCTGGTAAAAAGAAGTTAGTTTTTACTGCAGAAATGGTCCTGGACTTTTCAGTTTAGGAGAGAGATGATAACATGATGGAGATTTATAAAATTATGCACAGGGTGGAGAGAGTTGACAAAGACATTTTTTTCTCCATGTCCCAAAGTAATAGAATTCAAGGGCATCCAATGAAACCAGTGGGCAGTAGATTCAAGATGGACAGAAGGAAATAACTTCTTTACACTGCAAGTGATTAAAACGTGGAATTCACTGCCAGAAGATGTAGTGAGGGAGACAGGCACAGACAGCTTTAAAAGGGTACTAGCCAGATTCATGGAGCATAGATCTAACAGTGGACACTAGCCTAAATGAATAAAGGAACCTCCATGTTCAGAGACAGTAAATCTCTGAATAGCAGTGCTAGGAGGCAACATTAGAGGAAGGCCTTGGCCTCTATGCACTATTGTTGGACCTTCAGACAAAGTGGGTGGCCACTGTGTGAGACAAGAGTCTGGAGTAGGTGGGCCACTGGTCTGATCCAGCAGGGCTCTTCTTATGCTGTTATCAGATACTGGGTTAAGTAGTAGAGAATGCCTCACTTTCTTATCTGGCTTGAGACCTTCCAGAGATATCTGACTGCTGTTAGAAACCAAATGTTGGACTAGACCACTGTTCTTGTGGACCAAAGGGCTCTTAGGAAACTTTTCAGAAATTCTCAGGGAGATATTCACAGTGCAATACTATACAGAGATATTCCAGCCTGAACCCATCAAAATATGCATATTATTGTCAATAATATCTAAAGGTGAGAAGTGTGAAGCTAAAAGTGAAAAGTGTGGAAGTGTAGACCTGCGAAGATAAATCTTATATTCTTAAAAATTACTAACCTTGAGCCTCTATTTAGAAAGAGCATTTGCAGGGATACCATGAACAAAATCAGTACGATGCCCATTTTGCAAATCAGAGGTGTTTTAGACTATCATCAAAAGGTTCAGATTCAGAAACTCACAGTATCTCAGAACTGATTTTAAATACATTGTTGAGAGTCTGACTAGCTATCTAGTCACTGTAAATGAGTGACAGAACCTTTCACAAAAATGTTTTAAATGTTCCATAAATGCCACTCTTCAATACAATTTATTAGGCATTTGTATCATACTTTTATTCAGTTATATGGTGAGTTTTGCTGTTTCTGGTACTTTTCATGCATTCATAGATTTGATCAAATGTTCCTAAATGAGCAAGCAGAAGATACTTCCATAACCAAGATAAGTTACCAGTAAATATCCTCATCTCCAATTCTCCATCTCACTCAAAATGCTGTTCTAAAGGGGGGGAGCTGAAACCCACACTGCATACTGGGGGGAATGTGTGTGAAACCAACACAATGCAAGCACATTTTTTCATGCAGCAGGATTTCTAAATACAATCCACTGCATTTAAAGGCTGATCAAGGGCCTCTGAGCAGATTCATTATATAAAATGACAATCATAATTGAGGTACCATATTATTGCTACAATATTTCATTTCAAAATTAATTGCACTGTGAAGTGACAATACTGTATAGCTGTAATTTCACAGCACAAAAATTCCTTGTATAGATATTTACTTATTCCAACCATTTCTTAAACCTGCAGTCCCTAGTGTGGTGCCCATGTTGTTCACCAGTTTGTTTCTAGCACCCACTTTGTTTTTAGTTTTGGAAGTACAATCCAAAGGTTCTTGAATGTAACAGAAAAAACCGTGTGCTCTGGTTCGTATCATTCTGGCTGACTGACAAGCAAAGCACTAAGTTTATCTCAGGCAGACAAGTTAAAGCAGCTACATGTCTGGCCTTGGAATCTCTCATTGTGACCATGTAGGGTGCCAGCCTCCAGGTGGGGCCTGGGGATCTCCCACTTTTACAAGTGATCCCCAGCTGACAGAGATCAGCTCCCCTGGAGAAAATGGCTGCTTTGAAGGGTGGACTCTATGGCATTATACCATGCAGAGGCCCCTCCCCTCCCCAAACCCTGCCCTCTCCTGGCTCCACCCCCAAAGCCTCCAGGTATTTTCTCACCCAGACTTGGCAACCCTATGACCATGCAGGGAACAAACATTCCCCTTTCTTTGGAAGCTGAAATCAAATGGCACTCTTCCCCAAATTAAACAGCTGATCCCTGATTTCCTTTACCTCTTTTGAACAGGACAGCACCATAAGAACTGGGAGCTACTTTCTTTGCATCTGCAGGGAATGCCTGTTTGAAAGCAGCTGACTCTATTTTAAGAGGGTTGAAACCCCTCAGCATTCTATGGACCTTCCCAGCATTTTAGGATTGGTCCTGGCCCCACAGTGGCAGCCATTTTGTGATTAGCTCATGTTTCTCAAAATTCTGGGAGAATAGCCCGTTGGCTCCAGGGGTTAAGGGGCTGCTCAGGGGGTTATTGTCCTGGTGCTAGCTAGCTAACAAAACCAGGTTGTGTCTGTAAAACCTCGAGGGGCTCTCTCAGCTCCTTCAGCAACACTTGCCAGGCATCTTGGATGTTTTGGGGGTAGGCTTTGATTCTGGAGCAATGCATAGCATTTCAGAGGGAATACAACTCCCAGACACAAATCTTGGCCTTTCTTTATTATTTCCAAACTGCCTCAGATGCTGCTCCCCCTCTCCCCTTTTTACCCATCAATTCTTACCTAGCCATGTCTCTCCTCTATATTTCCCTAACAACAACCTTGTGATGTAGTCAGCTCTGCTTTACTAAACTGCCCCCTTGGGGCCCCCCCTAACAAAATTTTTCTGAGTACAGGGCTGGCAGGAGCAGACAGCTTTCAAAACTGAAGGAGTGAAACCTAGGGTTGCCAGTCTCCAGGTGGGGCATGGAGATCTCCCAGAATTACAAATGATCCACAAACAACAGAGATCAGTTCCTCTGAAGAAAATGGCTGCTTTGGAGGGTAGGCTCCAGGGCTCATTGCGTAGCAGGAGCTCATTTGCATATTAGGCCACACACCCCTAATGTAGCCAATCCTCCAAGAGCTTACAGTAGCCCCTGTAAGAAGAGCTCTGTAAGCTCTTGGAGGATTGGCTACATTAGGGGTGTGTGGCCTAATATGCAAATGAGCTTCTGCTACGAAATAAGCCCTGGTAGGCTCTATGTTATTATACCCCACTGAGGTCTCTTCTAGGGTTGCCAAACCTCCAGGTGGTGGCAGGAAATTTCTTGCTTGACACCTGATCTCCAGGTGACACATTGAAGTCCCTCTCCTCACCAAACCCCACCCTTTTAGGCTCAACCTCCAAAATCTCCCAGTATTTCCCAACCCAAAGCTGGCAACCCTAGTCCTTCCCCAGGCTGCACCCCTAAATCTTCAGGAATTTCCCAAGTCAGAGTCAGAAACCCTAGCTGAGGTCTCCTAAGGACTTGTATCAGATTTCAAAACTGTGTTGTTGAATTTACTATGAATTGAACTGGAACAATGAGAGACTGGTGAGGCAGAGAAAATTGGCTGGATAATACGCAATTATTCATGCTGGTGAACTTCAAAAGAGTGAAAAGCTCCAAAAGGATCGCTTTAAACCTGGTGAAATAAAAAAATGGCAGATAAGATGTTCTCTGAGTACCAAGAGATGTTTATTGGGACAAAACCAAACCCTTATTTCATATTATATAGGCTGATGGGGTGTGAACTGGCTGTGACAACCCAAGAACGAAATCTTAATGGTACAAGCTCACTGGAAACCAACTTGGCACACAGTGAAAAAGCAAATTCAGTGTTGGGAATTATTCAAAAAGGCAGAGAAACTCTGCTAATTAAAAGACATTTGGAGCATTTTAGGTTAGAAACACAAGTAATAACAGGGACGTGATAGCTATATGTAACACTATGAATGGAAAAAAGAGAAAAGACTATAAATGGTTATGAATAGAGTAGGAAGAATTTTTCTTCTCACCTTCGTGCACTTCAGATTCTCCAGGGTTCTTTTTTTATGGCATCATTCCCCACTGAGGTCCCCCCCAACCCCCCCCCCCCAAGATCCATCCCCCAAATCTCCAGGAATTTCCCAACCCAGACCTGGTAACCCTAGTCACAAAGGCAATTATTATGTACCGGTAGGTATTCTACCACTTAAACAGCCTGATATATTAGTTGCTACTACTCCTCACAGCTGTAGATAAACGATGAGAACAGTAATACTGTATCCATTAATTACTGAATTCATGCATGTATGTCTCCCACCCATTTTAACAACAAACAATGTGGGAATACACAGTGAAAAATGCAATATAAATAGAAAAAACTGTGCAAACAAGGCGTCACTACAATAATTGTAACAAAGCAATGGGATACAACTTGGTTTCAATTCCAGTGACTTTATAACAAGTGTAATGTACTACAATAGTCTCGGCATGAAGCTCTCAAAATAACATGAAGTGCAAAAATTCAGTTCCAACGAAGAGTCTAGATACAGCCTTCGTTTCATATGTCACCTTTTCCCAAGAACTAGAAGGGCTGCAAAGAAGCCTGTGGAGGACAAGTTCCCCTTGGGAATGTTTTATGGTAGCCCAGTAGAAACTTCCTAGGAGACTTTGTTCCCTTGAAACTACTATTTTGGTGTGAGCTGCTTCTGTGTAGCCCTTGTAATTCCTGGAAAACGGTGACATACGAAACGAAGGCTGTATCTAGACTCTTCGTTGGAACTGAACTTTTGCACTTCATGTTACTTTGAGAGCTTCATGCCGGGACTATTGTAGTATATTACTCTTGTTATAAAGTCATTGGAATTGAAACCAAGTTGTATTTCATTGCTTTGTTACAATCAGGGGCGTAGACTTTGTAAATCCCTGGGGGGGGGGCAGGGGCTCTTTTGTGCGCGTGCGCACGGGACCATGTCCCTGCCACTCCCCCCCCCCCGGCCCCAGGGAGGCAGGAGGGCAGGCCGGGAGTGGAAGGGAAGGAGAGGCAGCGACGGGAGCCAGCTGACTGGCCACTGGTGGGTGCTCCATTTTGCCGGGGGAGGCTGAGCCCCACCCCCCCCGGGAAATTTCGTGGGAGGCTCGAGCCCCCCTGTAGTTGACACCTATTGTACTGACGCCTTGTTTGCAATTTTTTCTATTTATCCCACCCATTCTAGTCATCATTTTTAAAAACAGTATGCAAATTATGAAATCTTAATTTAAGTGAACACATCAGTGTATTCTGCTTTACCAACTGAACAGGAAGAAACAACCAGAAATTTCCCCAACATATGCAGCTTCCCTTTCTGAGCTTCTACAGTTTAATTTAAATCAGATCTCAGGCCTAGATCCTATTACAGTATCAGTGTTTAGCCTCCTACATGAGAAGTAATAATAACCTCTTAGCATTTATAATGTGCACTTCCCCTGTCTCTGAGTAACCATAATCCAGTTTTACAGACCTGGGATTAAGTAGCACTAGCCTCCGTATCATAGTCTTTATTATACTTTAATCCCATTTTCCAGGCAAAAACAGATCCCAAGGCAGTTCACAGGCATCAAAATCTAATGCAAATGACGACGACAGTCAATACAAAAAGTTCTTTGGGAAGGGGTTTCTGGCTAAAGTTAGATGCAGGAAAAATGAGGGGTACCTGATAGCTTGTTGGCAGACCTGAGCCACACAGACTCTCAATTTAGCAATTAAGAGAGGAATTTCTGTCTTTCCTTTATTAAAGGGCATAGAGCTTCTGCAAGGAGGGTGACTAAGAGACGAGTGGGGAACATTTTGACCAATATTCCTTAACAGTCACACTAATAATAAACGTGTTTTTATCATATATATATATAAAACTATAGTTTTCCGAATTACAAATGAAACTCGCCTTGAACAGTCGGTCAACGCTTATAAAACTGCAAAATCCCCACTGCTATGCAATTGTAACGTGCGCAAGGAGCCCATGTATGGCTCCGTAATTCTCTCTCGCGCATTATAAAGCATTGTGGTGGGGGAAAGGTTAACACGAGGTTGCTGTTTTCCTGTCCCGTCTTCTTGTTGCCTCTAACAAATTTTCCTACGCGGACAGAAATTGCTTTTAACCTTCGACAACACAGTAAAGGGAGAAGGGACACGAGAAAGCCAAGCCGAGGGTCGGGGGGAGGGTTTGGGAGAGAAACCACCCTCGACTATTCAAACTACGCCGCCTGCCGATAGGCAGAGACTGAGCGTTTGCCGCCGAATCAGGTAGCAAAGCGACGAGGCCCGAGGAGGGGCTGACTAGGCCACAGCGAGCGCTTGCACGAGCATCTCCACGGCGACCGCTGTCGAGGCAGCATGGCGACCGACGAGAAGGAGGTGGCCGCTGCGGGTAAGAACGAACCGCCTGGAGACTTCGAAAGCAGCTTGGTGATCTCCTCCATAAGCTTTCTCCGCCAGGGCGGCGTCTTGTCGTGAATAGCCATACGCTGAATGCTAGTGGGAACACGCAGCCTTCTTATAGCCGCGGCAGCATTCTGTGGTCATCAAATGTCCGCCAGTACTCGCCATGCCTCGTTTCTTCGGCCCTCGCTGCTAACAGCTGATCTCTATCTTCTTGACTACCTCACGCCTCACTGTCCATATGCCCCCCCCCCCCCCCCCGATCTTCCTTAAGAGACATAGTTCTAAACTTGGAAAACACGTAGACCGTTGGCGTAGGATCAGGCCGTTACTTGAAGTATGATTGCCTGCTGCCTGTTTTAAGGGGCATTTCTTATTCAGGTCCTGCAGCATGTTAAAGCAACGGGTGGAAGCCTCATAGGCAGTCGTAAGAATGCTTTCCTGGGAGTAAGACCTGTAGTGTAGACTTCAGTAGGATTCTGAGTCGATCTGCTAAGGGTGGCATGGTTAGGCTGCCTTCACAGGTAACATTAAGGTCTGGGGGAAAGTGTTCTGCCCCAGTAATGGAGGCTTAATGTGAAAATGGGCAGATGCAGTTTTAGTGGAATGGAAGTAAATAACCTCTCTCACTTAGCCTCTGTTAAATGGACATGACATTGTTTTTCTCTAGGAAGCCAAGTGACATTTAATGTTTTTTTTACATTTCTTATGGCAGTAAATGCAAGATAATGCCTGTGTTTTGCAAGAACATGCATTTCATTTAAAAATGGAAAACATTCATGCAAGCAGTGGCAGTGTAATACTCTACATTAAGTAATGGTTGTCATTTTCACATGTTACAGTGAACTCACATTGAGCTTGCATGTACATGCCTACACCTCTTTATAAGGAGGAGCTAATGTGCATTCACTTTACAAATGAAATCAGGGACCACTACCTGGTTAAACGTGGAATTTCAATCACAGATTCAATTGTACATATGTTGAATATGAGACTTACTCAACACACGTATAAAGAAACATCAAGGGTACTCTGTACGTAGATTGTATGTCCATTCACACTAACTTGTGAATAGGGCTAGTAGTGTAAAGGATGGACCAAAATGTTATGGAGTAGTGAGCAGGCTTTTGAGTTCCCCAAATTCTTCATCAGGCTGGATGTTCAGTACTAGAGAGAGAGGAGATATTTCAGGGCAGCTAGTAAAATCTTAAAATGGAATACAGACTTAGTGGTACTTGTTGAAATCAGTTGCAAGACAAATCAAAAGTATTTGGGACAGGGATTTTAAACAGGGAAAACGGACCTTTACACCATCAATGAAAACCATAAAGCAGCCATCATTCATAATTCCAGAGTACTTTTTAAAAAACCAACAAACTACAGTTCTTCCAGATACATCAGAATTAAAACACTTTTATATCTATAAACCAGCTTCTCTAGGTCTGTCACCTGTTCTAGTGTAGTGGCTTGGAACAACTTCACATACACATTTTTACATTTTCAGTGTCTTGAATTAGAGACGGAAGAATTTAATTAGAGACAGAAGAAGGACATAATTTAAATATACAAACTGGCAGAGATGAAGAATTGCAGAGGAAGACACAGATTTAGGGAATTGCCCCACAGCACAAGAGTGAGATGCTGCAGAATTGAGTAGCTTCCTAAGCACCTATCCCATAATGGTCAGGGTTTAACATCAACAGTCTGGTGTACAGCTTGTCTAATGAGATTTGGGCCAAGTGAGCACCAAACTATTACTGAACTGCAGAACGCATCTGAACCGTGGACTGCAAAGTCAGGGAAGGAATTAGGGTCATCAACTACATACTTTGCTTGACCTTAAGAATTAATTCCCCTTCCAAGATCCTATAAACTGTTAGGGGATTGTCCAAATCTGTTCCCCATCCTCTCTGCTTTGCTTTTTCCCCAACTGCCTTCAACATCCATAGTTTTTGGTGCATGGGAGGGAATCTTCATATTAAAAAGTTTACATTTTCTTGCATATCTAGGGAGTTCCCTGAGTTCAGAAATCTTACTCTGTCCACAGGTAAGGATGATTTTACTGCTCTACTGATAAGCATAGGATGACGTTTTATAGGGTGTAACAATATGATAAATTCAGAGCTAGGGGAAAAAAAGTACGGTATTGAAGGCAGACCAAAGAGTGCAAGTCAAGTGTAATGAATGAGGAATAGGGATGTGGCAGCCATGTAGAGCAGAGAAGTTGAACTCAAGAGGGCTGTATCTGACATAAATGTCACTTTGTCAGGCCAGGCCATGTGTGCCATAAAGTGTAACACAAAGTACTAGAGCCAGTTTGGTGTAGTGGTTAAGTGCACGGACTCTAATCTGGGAGAACCGGGTTTGATTCCCCACTCCTCCACTTGCACCTGGCTGGATGACCTTGGGCAAGCCATAGCTCTGTACCAGCTGCTCCCTCAAGGACAGCTTTGGAAAGAGTTCTCTCAGCCCCACCTACCTCACAGGGTGTCTGTTGTGGGGAGGGGAAGGGAAAGGAGTTTGTAAGCAGCTCTGAGACTCCAAGTGAGTGAAGGGCGGGATATAAATCCAGTCTCTTCATCTAGAGATATAAATATTATAAAGATTATTTCAGATGCTGAATGGCAGTAGCATGCTTGATTGGATCAGGTGTGATATGCAGAGGGGTAGTAGGCATGGAGATATCAGCATTGATAATGAGACAGGAAACCTAGGTCTCAGTTTGGTCCAGGTGGATTCAGTTCAGGAGGATGCAAAGAATAAATGGGAATAAGTCTAAAGAAGTGAACACTGATGAAAACTCATACCCTACCACAAATTTTGTTAGTCTTTAAGGTGCTACTGGACTCTTACTCTTTCTACTGCTATTAGAAACCACAACATTCGAAAAACAGTGGGGGAACATTTTGGCCATCCAGGACATTCAGTTGCTGACTAAGAGTAGCAGTTCTCTTACAAAGGAATTTCAAAGGGATATTAGAAAGAAAGACTGCTGAATTGCAACTGATAATGAAACTCAAGACAATGCATCCCCCTGGACTGAACTGAGACCTAGGTTTCTTTTCTTGTTACCAATGCCTGCTATTGTCATTTGGCATCTGAAATCGCTTCACTCTCTGAGATATAAGGACAGATAGACTCACATTGTAGCTGTATCTGAAGAAGTGAGCAGTGACTAATGAAAGTTCATGCTCTGCTACAAATTTTGTTAGTTATTAAGGTGCTACTGGATCCTTTCTCCCTATCACTAATAAAGAATGCAAGCTATGCTGTTAGGTTTCTCCCCCCATCTGTTAGAACTGGAAAAGCGGATCTTTCTGTCTCTCATGCTCTCTCTGGCTCTTTCACTCGCCCTCCCTCTCTCCCTCCCTCCCTCTCTCCCTCTCTCCCTCCCTCTCTCTCTCTCAAGAAGTGTGCTTGCACAGGAAAGCTTATACCTGGAATAAAAGTTAGTTGGTCTTAAAGGTGCCACAGGGGACTCTGTCTCTGTCTCTCTCTCACTCTTTCCCTCCCCTCCCTTCGTCCCCAAAGGAGGAGGAGGGGGAAGGAGCACTCAGCCAATTGAGGGAAGGGAGGCTTGGCTTTCTTTTTCTCCTGCAAAACAGGAAGCAGGAGAGGAGAGAACTGGGCAAAAGCTAGTTGTGATGCAGGACACAGGAAGCAGATGAGAGCCAGTTGCGCGTGGGCTGAATAGGAGCCCTGCAGGGGCCGGTTCCAGCCTGCAGATTTTTATTTCTGCCTTCTGTTGCTCCAGACACATTACTGTCTCTTAGCAAGTTTATTGGTCTATGTAAGAAAACAGAAAAGAATAGTTGGTGTGAGTAATGATGACGACAACAAGGGACTGATGAAAAATGAGAGAGCACAGGTTCAGATATCCAGTTTAGGTTCACAGTAGATTCAGATAGCCAATTTCCCCACTGCTGTGAGGTTAATGTGGACAGTTTACATATGAACAGGCACAACATTTGATCATTTCCACAGTAACAAATATTGGCCGAAGACAGACTGGCAATCTGAAGCGGAGGCAAAGCGGAGGGAACTGGAGCGGGGGAAAAAACTCACGGAGCTGGCCGTTCACACTGGCCAGAGCAATGCGGATCAGCGGCGATACGGAGCATTCAGACTGCCACGGAGAGTTCAGACTGCCGCATAGCCAGCGCGCGGGGCTCGCGCGTGCCGCTGCACTTTTTTTTGTTTTCCTTTGATGTTTTTCGCATATGCGCATATTTGCATATGCGCATATTTGCATATGCGCATATGCGCAAAACTTTTTGCCGTGCGTTCACACTTCCTCCGGATGCCTCCCGCTTCTTCCAGTTCACACTGTTTGGAAGCGGGAGGCATGCGGAGGAAGGCCCCTGAACACCGGTTTTACCCGGTGTCCGGGTAAAGCGGAAGGAAAGCGGCTGGGAGACGGGTAAGTACGCAACGGAGCCGATGGGCAGATGCGCATGTCTGAACGGGCTCCTTTCCTCCGTTTGCGAAGCGTGCCTGCCCCGCTTCAGATTGCCAGTCTGTCCTCGGCCATTTTTAGCAAGCTGAGTGTTCAGGCTTGCCAAACACATGGTAGCAAAAGAACAGACTGAATATTGGGCACAAGCCGATCCTGAGCGGGCTGATCGCATTGTTCATTGGGAATACAGGCCAAATGAACTTGCATTAATACATTATAGTATATACTTATCTTTTTAAAGTAAAATTATGACTTGGCCCCTTTTCCTGTATTTAATCTGAGATGTAACCTGCAGTTGCTATAAATGAAACTTCCTTATTGCAAGACTGGTAGATTTCTAGGAGCTTAAGCATGGCGTTCAGGAATCTAAAAATTTGACTGAATTCTGTGAACAGATTGTGCCTGATGTGTAATACATCCAAATTTAGAGAATTATGTAGGACCTTAAAAGTGTGTTCAGAGAGAAAAGTAACATTGCTTTCATGTATGGAAATTGTTGATCTTACCTGCCTGTTTTTTGATTCCTGAAATTAGGATTTTGCTTCCCTTAAAATTTACAGTTAAACAACTTGATTGTGTCCTCCCACAAGGTTTTGTTGCCATAACAAATGTTATTCCCAAAGTAATTTCATAGACTATAAATAGTACTGTAAGATGATGAAAATGCTTTTTACTTCTGAAATATATGTGGCTCTGACGTGAAGGGTAATAATTTCAGCAAACTGTATTAAGTGAGGCATGTCTTACAAATCAGGACAAACTACTTAAAATTATATGTTGAATTAGGATCTATTTATATAGTAGGTTGTGTTGGTTACTAAATATTTTTCAAGAGGCTTAACTTCAGCATAATTCATATACATTTACATATATAAGACCTTCATTGTACTTAACCCCACACAAGGGCTTTCCATTTCATTTCAGTGGAGGGTACAGCTTTGTATGTGTATTCCTTTACAAGTGTAAAGCTGCTCCTTCCATTGAAATGACAAAGAATTCTGCAAGAACAGAAACATCATGTCTGCACTGGCAGTTTTAGTATAATTTTATCAGTGTTTTATGTTTCATTTACTATGCACTTAGCTTTTATTTATTTAAAATCAACTTTGTTACCTCAAGACTTTCTCCCTGCTGGGAACTACACTTTGAAGCTCCCCTAGATCTCAGCGAGAGGCATAGGCAGACTTCCTTTGATATCATACCAGTCTACATGCAATAAAATGTGATTTCAAGAGAAACTAGCCTGATTCCCATGGGACAGCTGGCATACCGCAAGCAATGGCCCTTTCTGTCATGCTCCAAGGCCCCTCACACTCAGGCTAAGGGAGCTTTGACTCTCAAAAGCTTATACCCTGGAAATCTTGTTGGTCTTTAAGGTGCTACTGGACTCTAGTCAAAGGCAGGATGATATCTATTGGTATCCTAGGCTGGAATGGGTGGGATAGAAATCAATAAAATAACAATAAAATAATCCCCACAGGTAAGAGGACAAGAGTGCTTTTCAGACCACACCTTGAGGGACCTTGATCAGTGTCATCAGTTTTTCCCATGAGGGGTCTGATACCTCCCAGGCACAATCAACTGGCACAAGTCAAGTAGAAAGGTAGACTGAGGGTTTCCCATTTTGAGTTCGTTTTTATTCCTGGACTTTCTTTCACTGCTAACATGAAGTGATATATCTACTTCAGGGTAGGCGGAGTATGATTTAATTTCATCCATTCAACTTTTCCTTCCTGGAATCTTACCTCACATTCTTCTGACCATGGTGACTCCCAGATGGATGACTGTACCATCCTTTGGCTCTCTGCAGCTCCCCTCTCTCCATCCCTCCTCTTCCACCTAGACTCTGATCTTCCACATACTTTCAAAGACATACACACACCTTCTCCCATTTCTGCTGGTTTCTCCGTGGCCAAGCCATGCAGAAGGAACACATTTGGTGGTAACTTTAATTCAGGCTGAACACTAAGGATTTGCAAATGAATGCTGTTATTGGATGTTTTGACTGCTACCGTAAATTGCTACTGGTTTTTGTCATTAAACTGTTCAGAGCTGTCACTTGCACTTTACTTCTTAGATGTAATAATGACTTGAAAGTCACCTTCTTTCTCTTCTTTGCTAGCACTCTGTATTTTCGGTTAGGACAACACAGTTACCATATGGTTAAGTATCTCTCACCTCTCTCTTTTCTGGAGGTATATTAAGCATTGTCATAATTGTGTATACAAAGGCCAAAACACGCCCTTTGGGAAGCAGTGTCTGGGACTTCTTCATGTAGGAATACTTGCACCTGCATACCCTGACATGGGTCTGTGTATGATGACAACTGTGCATGCTTAACTTTCTCTGGATTGTATCCCTTATTTAATTCTTGTAGTAGGGGATCAGTGGTTCATTTTGTGCCTTCAGAAAGGAACTTACACTGCTGAAGGAGGAGAGTGATTGTATCCCATATTTCTAGGAATCGATCCCCTGACCCTCAGAGCAGCATTTCAGGGAATGTTGGGTGCTGAAGCATGATGGAAGGGGTGGGAAATTTCCATTCCCTGGAATACTTTGAATCCAGCCGATAATCCCCATGCAAAGGAAGTAAAGTCTTTTTACAGCTGATCAGTATAGACAAGTATAATAGTGATTTGCTTTATTAGTTATTAAAAGTTAACTTTGGTTGGTAATTAGTATTAGAACAATAGAAAATTTCCAAATTTTCTCCCAATCTAGAGGAATATTGTTAATATACAAGTAGACTGCAAGAAAAGAAACGACATTGTAGCAGAGAGCGTTACATAGCAATATAGAGAAAGATGGTGTGATTCAGGGGATTCCCATGAATAATGGAACAGTTTCTGAAAGTCCATCCACTTGTTAAACTTTGTGATACAAAAATGTTGTTGCAAATTTTAGCCTGCTAACCAGGATTTCAGTGAAAATTTAGAAAACTACAGTTTACACCCTCTTCTTATCCTACTCTGAACAATAACAGTCATCATACTGCCTATAATTAATCTTTAGAGTATTCCTGTGTCTGGGTTTCCAAGAGCTTTCCTGGCTAATATCCGTTGGGTCCTATTATTCCGAACTGCGTCTGTTGTGTTTGAATGTAATTTTTTGATACACAAACCATTTAGTCTGATTTAGGTTGTGGCACACAGGCAGCCCTATTGAACGTGCTGAGACTACTGTAGGGCAGCTAGCTTTTATTTGCATTTTTATTCAGAATACATTCAACATATCTGCAGAGTTGGACAGTGCAAGTGTATGTTGCATTTGGTAGTATTTGTAGTTTCATTTTAATAAGAAAAAAGTTTCTAGCACCTGTGGTGCTAATGTGCATATTGGAGTCTTCTGCATACCGATTGCCAATGCATCTGGCTGGTTTAACACTCTAGAAGCTAGCCTGGTGTGCTGGTGATCATGTATTTTAAAAATACATAGAATGCTCCTGACTGAGTTTTAGGGGTTTAGTCAGGGCAAATTTTAATTAGCTGAACTGAAGTTTACAGTATGCATGTTTATTTTTGTGTCTACTTCAGTTCTGGTGTACTTCAATAGGAAATGAAGAAAAAATAGTAAGTATGGCCCTCGCTTCTAACAATCAGTGGCAGCTGTTGTTTACTAAACTGCAAGTTATATTGTGCCCATAGTGAGATTTCTTGAGATGCAAATATATATTTAATGATGATTAAAATAATTAATCAGCTAGAATCTTTGATCTCTCTCTCTCTCTCTCTCTTTTTTGCTGTTCAAGTTGCAGCTGACTTATGGCGACCCTGCAGGGTTTTCAGGGCAAGAGATGTTCAGAGGTTGTTTGTCATTGCCTGACTCTGCATCACAACTTTGGACTTCCTTGGTGGTCTCCCATCCAAAAACTAGCCAGGGATAACCACTCTTTTCTTCTGAGATCTGATGAGATTGGGCTGACCTGGCCTATCCAGGTCAAGAATAAAACTCTTTTAAAAATACCCTGCCTCCTAAAGAGGAAAACATGTCATTGCCTCTTTAGTATCTGAAGGTCAGGGCTAAGGCAGGCTTCTTTCTAGGAAGACAATTCTATACAATTGAGACTGCTATTAAGAAGGCTCAGCATTATACTGTTACATTGACCTTTCATCCGCCATTGGGTGGCTTTAATGTCTACCCTTTGGCCTGTAATCAGCCTAAACTCATGAACTGCTGGCCAGCCTCTACCTAAGAGTTGTTCTGGTGGGTAAGCAGGGCAGAAAAAGAATGTGGGAGCAGGCTGGTCCTGTTTGGCAGACTTTTATCTTTGTCTGAACTATCTGTCTAGCTTTTCTGATGGCATCCCTTCTTCAAACAATTTCACCTGTTTAGTTCTATTAACAGAATTAGCAGGATTTGAATAGATATGATGCTGATGCATAGGTAATAGAACAACAAATGGTAAAAATTTGCTTTCATATACTTTTCAGTGGTGGAATATAGGAAAGTTTTTCATCTGGAAGCCCTTTTCTTAACAACACTGACTGTTGTACCTGTGCTGGTATAATTGCTTCTTTCCTCTTCACTGACTTCAATAATGGTCCTTTGAAGAAGAAATGTTAAAACAGACCCACTGCTGCTATGAGGACTTCGGTACTCCAGAGGAATATGTTATAGCTGCTGTGTATAGCTTAAAATAGTCAGAAAAACTTGATTTGAGAATTCCTGGCTCCACTGCTCACAAAGAGTAATCTAAAATTCCTAAAGTATCTGGATTCAAGGCCGCTAACTCAAATAGCAGCTCCTCACAAAAGCTCATGCAATCATACATGTTTCAGGATCTTGCCTGAGAAAAAAATCTAATGCTCTTGAAATCTATGGCAATGCTGTAATTTCCTATAAAGAAAAAAGTGCTCTGAATAAAAGGTCTGTAGTTCTAAAATAAAAGATAAAAATTGCACCCAAAGGTTGTAGAGAATATGGAAAACAAGCAGTCCCAAGGACTTGTGTGTGTGTGGGGGGAGGATCTCATTTTCCCTCGCCCACTTTTTCTCTTCTCTGAAAGCTTCCATAGCCTCTCCCCTTTTCCTGCTTCCTTCTCTCCTTCCCACCCATCACCGAACCTACCTTTATCTAACCTGTCTTCTATCACTGAACCCAAGAATATTACCCTGCCCCGTCTTCAGCTTTCTCTTGTGTATTTCCTCTGACAGCCTCTTCCCAGGAAAGCTATGAATGAGTTGCACAGTGCTGGCCATTGAGCCAGTTGTATTGTAGAATACTCACAAGGATTTTCAGGGGGCACCTCACTTTCCCCTGTGTCCCCCTCCCCATACTGTTTCCTCTTTTCCTGTTCCTGGCAGCCTTCATATATTCACCCTTCCCTGTTTCCTTCTCTCCTTCCTACCTGCTCACCCACACACCAACCTTTTATCTTCTGTTAAATTTATTGTTTACTTTATTTGTACCCTGCCTTTCTCCCCAGTGGGGATCCAAAGCAATGTACATCATTCCCTTCTCTTCCATTTTATCTTTATAACTGTAGGTGTTGCCTAGAAGCAAACACTAAGAGAGTGTTTGTTTCTTAAAGCTGCAGCTGCTGCTTCTATTATTGGGGGGGGGGTTGACTCCCTCTTTTCTTGTTTATGTTTCACATTTTTCTGCAAACCTGGGGCTTTTTTCAGGTCTGTAGAAAGACCTGTCTTGTGTGTTCATGGCTCTAATCTCTGGATTTAAGTGTCTACAGATATGGCTATGTTCAGAATTAGATTGGTATCCTCTGCAATTTCACATGCTTAAGTGGAATGATCAGATACAGTAGAGGGAAAAGTTCCTTTTCTGTCTCTTCTGTTACTGTACACAAGAACAGATTTTGGTAAGATGCAGCTCATGTCAGTTGCAGGGGTAAGAAATGCTGCAGGTGCTGACGTTTCCTTATCTACACAAGAATAAAAGTCACAGGATCCCTGTCCTCTTCCTATATATGTTGAAGACATTTCTTTGTAGTATGTTCATCTATCTATGGGAGAGGCTGTGGCTCTGTGGTAGAATACTACAGAAGGTCCCAGATTCAGTATGTAACATCTCAAGTTAAAGGATCTCTGCTGCTGTTGTGAATTACCTTCCTTTGCAAAAGTACCTGGAGAGCCGTTTCTAGTCAGGGAAGACATAGGGCATGATCATATGCACCCATTAGCCATGCAAGAGGGACGACTCACCGGCGGATCAAAGCAGAGTGATCATACCAGCACATCTGGGAGGCATCCTGCAACCGTCGGCAAGCCGTCACAAGCCGTTCTGATCCGCTGGAAAAGCGGAGTTAAAAACTACTAGGGAAAATGCAATAGCAAGCGGTTTGCTGTGGGCCACAGCCGGACTTTCCCCGTGTGATCACTCCAGTGCAAACTTGTGGCGTCGGGGATAGTCAGAACAGGCTATCCTGACACCATGCTGTTGTTTTCCCCCCCTTCTCAGTATGTGCATCATCGCATACTGCCATTGGAAGCCCTGGGTGGAGAAGCGATTCATCGATCCCCCATTTAAGCGAATTGAAACCCAATGGGAAAAATACCCCAACTCACCCGCTGTTGCGTCTGCAGCAGCTAGTTGCGCCAGCAGCTTCACTGGCCTGTGTGATTGTGGGTCAAATTGTTCCAGAGCAAAATAGCCTCGCTTCCCCCCCAGATTATCTCACTCGTGTGGCCGTGGCCATAGTTTAGTAAACAATAGCAAGTTGGTGTGTCAATGGTCCAGCTTAATTTTGCAGCTTAATTTGCCTATATATACACTACTAAGCACTGAATACTGTATTACACTAATTACAGTTGCCTTTTCACATATGCAAATCACACTATGAATAATATATTTTCCTCTGTTAGTGGCAGAAGAGGGAGGCGTAACAGCAAGCTTTTCTTCATTGGCCTGTTTTAGAGTAACCACTGTTCCCTTCTACTCCTGCCGTGGTGATTTCAAGGGCTGGTACCTGAGTTTTCATCTTTTCATTTTGTGTCACGTGTGTTAAATTTCAGATAATTGTTTTCAGTTTGGCAGGCTTGAGCCCCAGGACCTGCCACCCCGATTGGCGAAGGCCTTAGGAGTCCATGTGGGGAGCTGTTCCTTTGTTTGGGGGTCTTTTTGGGGAGATGGTTGTTGGGTTTTTGGTCACTGTTGAGAGCAGCACACTTGTGTGTGCATTTGCGATGAGGGATGATAGAGGGGAATGATACTAGAGGATGCTTGCAAGTACACCTGGGGTAGGTAGCCATGCATTCAGCAAAGACCAGATTTTCCAAGGATTGTAACTACCTTTCTTTTCTTTATGTTGATTAACTGTACCTAGGACTTGTCTTGTAGCTATTCTGAGTTTGTGCCTTGTAGAAAATAAAGCAGTTTAACTAAAGAGCCTGCATGCCTCCTTACTTACTGCCTTGCCACTTGGTTTGCTAAAGGAATACACCCCTATGGCGTTGACCTCGGTTGACACCAGGAGAGAGAGAAAGTCTGATTTTTATGTGGGGTGGTGGTACACTATCAGAAAGCAGGGGCAAGAAGTGACTTTCTGCCCCAGCTTTCTGACTAGGCTGCAAGCTGGCAGGAGAAGTCTGGGGGGAAAAGTAGCCTCACATTTATAGGGTGGCAAAGCCATCCTGCCACAAAATTTTTAAAAAATTAGAATCAATTTAGCAGCCAGAGGAGAATGAGAAGGTTAAGATGGGAAGTTAAAGTAAAATTAATTGTAATATGTGGGTGTTGTTTTGTTTTCCAGAGTCTATAATTGTAGACATCCAGAAGAAGATCACGGATGCTTTTGAGGTGTTTGATCATGAATGCAATAAAACTGTGGATGTCAGGTTTGGAATATCCTTTTGAAAGAAATGATACATTGATTTAGGCCATGATACCATTATTACAAGTATTAACAGCTCTTTTTTAAAGTGTTAGTGTGTTATTGACAAAGAAAGGCAAATAATTGCTCTAGAAAAGTATTTATAATGATTATTTGGAAAACAACCAAAACATTCATGGTAATTCTTATACTAAAAAACATGATAGTAATATGTCATGTAGGATCACATTTCAGTTAGTAAATGGAAGTGGAGATACTGTACAGTCTGAACCTGTGCTCTGCCAAACAGTGTACCGTTGGCTTAATACTACACTCCTAGCATCAGCTCTCCAATGCTTCAGACCTGCTTTATTCCTTGTGCTAGAGCAGTAGCAGCCATCAGCACTGCTTTGACTATACTTCAGGAATGCTCTGTGGTTCATTCTCATTCCTTATGGACGGGCCTCAAAGGGTGGCTCTTCAAGACCAGGTGTCATCAGTGTGGGACTGATTCTGTGGGGTTGCACAAGGCCTAGTCTTACTCCGCATGTTATTTAATCTGCAGGTAAATTCCATAGCCTGACTGATGTGCTTAAATGTTAGTGGCTGAGCAAACTGAAACTGAATCCTGACAAGACTTAAATTATGCTGGCTGGGAAAGCTGAAGTCTTGAAGAACATTGTGCTTCCTACATTTGATGGCTAATAGTCGCTGACTTAGTGAAGAGCTTACGGGTCATACCGGGACTCATCATTATTGTTGGAGAAGAAAATCAATGCAGCTGTGAAAAATGGTTCTTTCATTTTCATTTAGCCTGAAAGATGGCTCCTTATCTTGACTGACTGATCTGAGTATGTGAATCCGTGCTGTGGTTGCCTCAAGGCTAGGCTACTGTAATGCTACACTGCATGGGTCTGCCTTTAAATTCAGCTCAGAAACGTCATGGTATAGGCTCTTGTCAGGAGCTAGTTGGAGCATGAATATCATACCCATTCTATAGTCACTCCATTGGTTACCAATCAGTTTCCAGGTTCACTGGTTATCACAAAGCTCTTCATGGGTTTGGACCCATGTACCTTTACTACTGCCTTTCTTGCTGTGCACTGCTATGACAACTTCAGTCATCTGAGCAAAGCCTTCTGAAGGTGCCACCCTGCAAATGGGTAAGAGCAGCAAGTGCACATTCTTTACCTTGTCTCCCACTGTGTGGAAGAGTCTACTAGATGAGGTTAGGAAACAAAGAAACATAGAGCTGAAAGGGACCTCAAGGGCTGTCCTATCCTGCACAATACAGGAAATTCACAACTACCTCCCCCCTCACTTCCCCAGTGATCCCTGTTCTATGCCCAGAGGAAGACAAAAAACCTTCAGGATCTCTGGCCTGGAGGAAAATTCCTTCCTGACCTCAAAGTAGTGATTGGCATTTTTTTCCTGTCCCCGAGGTAGTGATCAGCTACAAGAGCCAAACACTGACTCATCTCATCCTGCCCTCCCTCTCATGATCTGCCTAAGTTCACAGACTCAGCATTGCTGTCAGATGGCCATCTAGTCTCTGCTTAAAAACCTCCAAAGAATGAGAGCCCACCACCTCCTGAGGAAGCCTCTTCCCCTGAGGAACCATTCTGTCAGGAAGTTCTTCCTGATGTTTAGCTGAAAACTCTTGATTTAATTTGAATCCATTGGTTCTGGCCCGACCTTCTGGGGCAACAGATAACAACTCCGCTCCATCCTCTATGTGAAAGCCCTTCAAATACTTGAAGGTGACTATCGTATCATCTCTCAGTCGTCTCCTCTCCAGGATAAACATAGCCAGCTCCAGCAGCCTTTCCTCATAGGACTTGGTCTCCAGAGCCCTCACTGTCTTTGTTGCCTCACACTTCTACCATTCCATAGAATGGGCAAAACAGAAATATTCAGGGGGTGTTTTTATAAAAGGGATTAGATTGGAACTGCTGTATAATGGAATTGTCAGGAGGATACTTTAATAAGATAATAAGAATAATATCACGTATGCATTATCTTGCTTTTACAGTATTGTCTCCCACATTTGTAATCTACTTTCTACATTGTTTAGGGTTTATCATTCATTAGACTAGTGGTTCCCAACCTTTTTAGTAGAAGTCCAAATTTACTTGGTATGACCTCTCCAGGACCAGCCCAAGGGTTTTTTGGTACCATAGTCAAACTATGACCTTGGCTCCCATCTAGTCCGTTTTCTACAGTGGCCAACCAGATGTTTATAAGAAACCTACAAACATTGCACAAAGGGTCTAAATGGGTACACTATGAACCCCAAGAAAGTGGTATTACAAAGTACAGAAACCTTCACATATGGAAATTACATTCTAGCCTTTGACCAACCTCTTCTCCATTACCCATTCTAGTTCCCTTTAATATTTTAAGAAACTGGCTCTAGTAACCATCAGAACACATTTTACTTCATAGTTTATTAGTCAATGTGCAAATGCACCAAAGAAAAAACATCAACTGTTATATGATGTGGAAGATACTGTTTCCAGGGTCAGATCTTTCCCCCCAAAATATAGGCCAAAGCCTTGTCTCAGATCAAGCACTGAAGTTGGTTCTTCTAGGAGCCGCTTCACAAATTATGATTTGCGTACAGAGATTTTATTCTGCACAGGAAAATGGGTATGCTTATCCTTTGTAGTCAAATGTCACATTTTATTTACTGATACAGCACAATTGGTTGCATTTATCATGTGTGACAGCATGTGTTCTTTTCGCTACGAAGCTGAAATATTACTGCTGGTAAATCACATAAAAAGGTAAAGCTTTCCCTTGCTTGAAAGCTAGTTGAATCCGACTTTAGGGGGTGGTGCTCATCTCCATTTCCAAGCCAAAGAGCCAGCGCTGTCCGAAGGCGTTTCTGTGGTCATGTGACCGGCATGACTAAATGCCAAGGCATATGGAACGCTGTTACCTTCCCATCGAAGCAGCATCTACTTGCAATTTCTTGCCTTCGAACTGCTAGGTTGACATGCAGATGGCCTAATTTCAACTTCAGTACAATGGAAAGCTGTGAAAGCACCCCTAGTTTCCATCTCAGCTTAGAAGACTGATATGGCTCTTTTCTCATTGGGAAGGAACCACCATGCATGGGAGGATAGATACTACTCAACCACTAAGCATTATACCGCCTTTAACCACCCTCAGAGTGGTTGAAGTTTAGATTTTCATTTGTGCCTGCTTGTGATGAGAGGAAAGATTCAACCCACACAATGGGTTGTATGAGTAGGGAAATGTAGAGGTCTCTGTTACAGCAACCAAATCTATCCATAAACATGTCACGTGGGGCTGTTCTGTCCTAACAGCAGCCTCTTGTCCAGAGTACAGGTTGTGCATCCAAACAGTCAGATGTTGTGGCACACCTGTTTCTTTTAAAACCAACCAAAAATTGTCATGATCCACACAGTCAAAGGCTCTGCTATAATCTATGAAACACAGGCTGGTTTTCTTTTGAAATTCTCTTGTACCCTCCAGTAACCAATGTAAATTCACAATATAGTCTCTAGTGCCTCTTCCTTTTTCTGAATCTAGCTTGAACATCTGGCAGCTCTCGTTCCATATATGGTAACAGTCTTTGTTGAAAGATGTTGAGCATCACCTTACTTGCTAGCCGCTGACAATAGTTGGGCTGCCACTCTCTGGACCAGTTGTAGTTTTTGGGTAATCTTCAAGGGCAGGTCCTTGTAGGGTGTATTGCAATACTCCAGCTGTGAGGCGATAGAAATATGGATCAGCGTGGCCAGATCAGTTGAATCTAGGTAACAAGAGAGTTGGCAAATCAGATGCAGCTGATTGAAGGCACTCCTGGCTACCATGCCAAGTTGCTTTTCAAACAGCAAGAAAGTGTCCATGAGCTTCCCGAAGCTTTTGACCTGCTCTGAAAAAGCCAGCATCACTCCATCTGGGACACGTGGATTCAGTCCTTCTATAGAATCAGCCTTCTCCATCAGCATTACCTCTGACTTGTCTGGATTCAGATTCAGCTGGTTCTGCCTTACCATAATCTCAGTGCACTGGTTCAGAACCAAGATGGACACATCTAGACGTTTGGATAATTAAATAATAGAGCTGGGTGTCTTCTGCATATTGATGACACTCAACCCCTTGTCATAGTAAAAATGTCAAAAGTGTTTAATTTCTCTAAGAAAGTAGCACTTTGTTCTGTCATACATTCTAAGTCAAACTTTCTGACCTCTTTGGTAGCAATCCTCAACAGGACATTTGTGTGCAATGGCAGAGAATGATAAAAGCAACAACTACAACAACAAAAAAGAGAATTCAGTTCACAAGGGCGCTAAATTAAGATCAACCAAATTGAAGGCCTCAGCCTGGGTGTTAATAAAATAAAGGGGGGGGGAGATTCTGAGAGAAGGCATGGTGTGTGAGGGGGAGATGGGGCTCACCCATTCCCCAAAGCGAAACTGACTGATCCATACATGATTAGTCCTGTGCAAAAAGAAGAAGCAAAATGAAGGCACTGATCTTATTTATATCCTTGCTTAAAACCTTAGTTTTAAAGATTTCTAGGTTGTTTTTCCATCACTCAGAGTATCTTAACAAATTATTAAAACACATAAACACATTAGCGAAAAATGAAATAGCCAACCAGTCCCATTCACCAACAGCCATGCAGAATTTTTAAAAAAGTATTGCAGCTCCTCCAGAAAGATAGGGAAGATGGTTCTATAAATCAGGTGCTTCTACAGAGAAGGCCCACAACCTCTCTACCATAGTTCTAACCTGGCACGTGAAAGGAACTGAGAACAGACCTTGCTGTTCCATTCCAGGCTAAATTGGAAGAGACAACCCTTCAGTCATGTGGGAGGTGGGCACCAAGCTATGAAAGATTTCAAAAGTTAAGGCCAACACCTTTAAATCAAATCAGCAACTAATGAAGCTGACATGAATAGGTTTATACATGCATATTGTCCAACAGCAACCTGCTAACTGTATTATATAATTCTTGTAGCTCCGGAGTTTTCTTCAAAGCCATCTCTACATAGAGTTTATTCAGTAGTCAGGCCTGGAAGTTACAAAAATATGGATCTGGATAACAAGGTCAGACCAATCTAGAAGGTATGCAGCAAGTGTAGATAGAAAAAGACACTCTTCACAGCAACTCCTATCCAGGTCTTGTAAAACAGGCCAAGTTCAAAGAGTATTATCTGCTCTGATAAGGAAATCTGTACCCCATCAGTTATGAGTAAATCAGCTTCATGCAAAATGATGCCATACTCAACTAGCATCACCTCTATCTTGTCTGAATTCAATTTTATGAGCTTATGTTTTCTGGTTACTGATTTAGGTAACACTCTGAGGTCGAATTAATGAAATGTAGAGCTGGGTGTTACCAGCATGTTAATGACTTCTTACCCCAAATGAGTTAATCTCATTCAAAGGCCTAATGTGGATATTAAATAATACTAATGATGATTCTGATCCCTGTAGTATCCTGTTCAGCAAATCCTGCTGAATCTTTGCTGTGAACTAGTGAACAACAAAAAAGATATGTCATTCCTCTTACTCCAGCCCGGTGTTTCATATGGTCAAGAACAACATGATCACCTATTTTAAAGTATGCTGAAAGGTCTACAGAATCACCAAAGAGGCACTCCCCATCCTTCTATAGATAATTTGTCACCTACCTGGGGCTACTAATGTCAACTCCAGAACCAGGTGTGAAGCCAGACTGGAAAGTGTCAAGGAACATTGTCTACCTTTTTATGTAGTAACCTTGCCTGTTTTGAAGCAGAGACGCAATTATGATATTTTAAGATGTTCTGATATTAGGAATCCATTTGGGACAGTAAACACATCTTGAGGTTTCATTGTGAAAGCAAAGAAGCAACATATTTTCCCCTATGCAAAAATACCTGAAGGCTCCACTGAAAACATCAATTTTTAAAAGCTGTCTAATAAAGATTTTCATTACACTGTAGATTTACTAATGAAAATGTGTTCTCTTTCAGAGAGATTGGCACAATTATTAGGTCACTAGGTTGCTGTCCAAGTGAGGGGGATCTACATGATATGCTTGCAGAGGTAACTTTCATATTTTTAAGTTCTGCAATTTTACACCTTTAAACTATGCAGTGTATCTGATCCCCCCCAAAATTAGCAGAAGTTAGAAATATAATGCATAGGATTTTCATTCATTGATTGCATTGATTCTATTGATTACATTGTGTAATCTACCTTGAGTCTCAGTGAGAAAGGGGAGCCTTAAATGACATAAATAAATATTACAAAGTAGTTTTTTATTTTTCACATAGGCCAAGAAAAATAACTGGAACTCAGTTCTTTGAGAACGTAACATATATATATTAATAATGCTAGGCAAAGTAAGAACATTATTCTCACTAGGATTCACATTAACATGTAGTCATGTCTGACAAGTACGCTCTTTCTGAACAGGTCTAAACTTTTGGAACATTTACATAATTTTAAGTGGAAATTAAAGTTGTATGTGGTGTGTGCATGGCGCATTCTAGTCTTAGGTGGAAAAGAGGACAACATGGTGCCTTACCTCCAATAAGCAGTGCTATTTTTGGGCAGGAACGCACAGGAACGGATTTCCGGCTGGCTTCTGAGTTGGCCACGCCTACAGCCTCCCCTCCCCTGGGGTTCCCCAGGTGCCTCGTAAGCCACAGGGCACCTGGGGAAGCCAAACTGATCCAGGGAGGGAAGGCAGTTTAAACTGCCTCCCCTCCTAGGGAAGCCGATCCAGAAACTGCCTTCTTTCCCTCGGGTTCCCCATGTGCCTCACAAGCCATGGGGCACCTGGGGAAGCCGATCCTGGGAGGGAACTGGGCTGTAAGGGGTGTGGCCTAATATGCTAATGAGTTTCTGCTGTTGGTGTGGCCTGTTATGCTAATGAGTTCCTGCTGGGCTTTTTCTGCAAAAAAAGCCCTGCCAATAAGCATACTATGGGTAGTAGAACAGATAATTGTAGCTAAAATACAGAGAATGTGGAAGACCATGCAGTCATATAGACAGGGATGTTTTGCCATGGATAGCCTTATTCACTTCTGTCAGCATGACAGTGTGTCCCTTTGGTCTAGCTTTGCAGCTTTTCCCCTTTTGCTAACACAGCAAAATTTGCTGTAAGGCAGATTATTATTATAATGCAAAATGGTTAGCTTCAGTAGATTGGCATGAAACATGAGGTTGTTTCCTTTTCCCATAAAGCAGTTAGTATTCTTTAATATGTTAGTATGCTAGTTTATTCCTTTCTGGATTTTCCATTAGTAGTGGGACAATATTCCTGTAATTAAAATGATTTTGCCTAATCATTTTTATAGAAATGCATGGGGTCCCCGTCAGTAAATAACATCTTTCAGGAAATATTCACATGAGGAATTTTCATGGTGAGGCTAATGTTCAGGTGAATGCATGTAAGATTGTAACCTTAGAAATGCAACCTCCCCTTTACAATAAAACCCTAATGACTGTTTGACTTTGTTCTGTTCTACGTGTTACTGTCAGATTACCTGTGTTCTCATCTTACATCAATAAAAAATAAATTGTTCTTTGATAATAGCGCTACATTGTTTTTAAGTGAGTTGTTTCAACTATTCCAGTGGAAGTTGATCAAAATAACAACACTTCATTCTTCTAGTAACTAGTATTTTTATAGATATTAACAAGAAAGAAAACAAAGGGCAAGTAAAATGAATTTTGAGATAAGCAGATTTGTTCAGAAAGGAAAGGGATGTAAGCAAATGTTCTACGAAACATGTAAAAAGGAAACAGTCTGTTCTGAAGCAGAAACATTTTACATAAATGAACAGTTACCACTAGAGGACAATGTTGAGTTAATAAACCTGTCCACTCTTGCTTGATTCATGTCATGAAAGAATTGAAAATAGCATGAGAATGAATAAACTGGATAAGTCATCAGTATAGATTTTTTTAAACAGTAGGTATTTTCTGTACAGGCGTTGGAACCCTCAGTTAACTCGGTTATATTCAGTTTAAGATACAGAAATGCGCCCTTTCCCTCCCACCCCCCCCCCCCCCCATTAATGGTTAGTGGTCTCTCTAGTGGTAATATCTGGCTTTTTAATCCCACCCTTCCAAGCTCAGGATGCCATAAAAAGTTCTTCCATGATCTTATCCTCACAACCTCCTAGGAGGGGTAGTGAGGCTGAGAGAGAGAGAGTGACTGGCCCAAGGTAACCCAGTGATCTGCATGGATGAGTAAGCATTTGAATTTTGCTCTCCCTGGTCCTAGTGCAACACTCTATTAGACATACTGCCTGTATAAAAACAGAATATCTGCCTGTTAATGATGCAAATATAGCATGATCATTAGATGCAGGATTTAAAGCACAGCTTCGTGTTCCAAATTTGGCCCAGCAGAAACCTCAAACTGCTTTTTAAAATCAAAAGACAGCTGGGCAGATGTGGTCTCACCCCTGAATGTGGTCTCCTCCTCCCTATTAAACTACTCCTGCATCCCAAAACTCTTAAAAACAAACAAACTAGGGTGTGTTGGGCCAGCTTCTGAACTGTAATAATGTGCATTCATGCTCCCTTGCTTGTAAAAGCAAATTCAGTAATGCACAAATAGGACCAAGCCACAGCCATGCTCTAGCTCTTTGATGCAGAGACTTCTAACATCTTCTCCCATTCATAGTCTCTCTTCTTCACCATGGTGTTGCAGCAGAACCCTCCTGTTCCTCTTGCATGGGCATTTACACATCCATGAGCATCCATGGGCATTTACACATCCCTAGTGTGCAGCTGCTGATTTTTCCTGTCCCCAGCAATAGCTTCCAGCTGCGCAAGGTGCCCAGTAGTCACCTCTTGAGCTGCCACAGCACTGTCCAAGAACTGTTGACTCCAGGCCTCAGCATCCCTCCACTCATGCCTCTCCCCTGTCCCCCCCCCACCACCTACTGGGTTGTCAGCCCACTGGGATGTCTCAATCCGCACCTGGTCACCTTGAGTTGTTTCTGATGCCTGGCTTCTATGGCCCATCTCGAAGGGGTGAGGATGCAAAGATTCTCAACACCAGCGGAGAAGGTCAGGGTGATGGAGTCTAGGGGTCAACAGAAAGCAACATGACCCTACCCCATGCCCATGGCCTCCTTACCTCCATTCTCATTCACTCCTGTCACTGCCATGATAGGAGTGGTCACTCCATTGCTGACTTCTGTCTTCCCCTGCCTTGCAACCACAGAACAGGTCACAAGGGTGCAGCTTTTTGGGGAGCTCACAGAGGGGCCAATGGGCCTGCAATGGTACCGACATCTTCATCCCCCGGTCTGCAGTCCCCAAGCTGCTGTGTGGACCAGCTGCCTCACCAGCCCTGGCAACCAATAGCCAGGCACTGGCCTCTCCACTGAGTTAGTCACCTGCAGGGAAAAAAGCAGGATTGGTGGGTAATGTGGATGCAGCATGGCTGCAAGGCCACATACCCATTGGCAGGACCTTGATGTTGTTGACACCTACAACAACAGGTGGAATCACCACATGCACACAGCCTCAGCACTGAGCAGACCATCCACCACTGCCTGCTTGTAGGGAATGTTCTGGGTCATGAGAGCATGCCCATGCCTCTGAGCTGGCCCAAAGTTGTTGTTCCACCATCCACCATGCACCACGGCCTACAGCCAAGACCCACTCCATCACCATGCACGAGAAAGCACATTAGTGAGCAGTCATGGAGCTGCCCCTGGCGGTAGGGCCATCCTGGCATGTTCCACCAGCACTTTGGTCAAGTACTTTCTCCACCTTGGTCAACTTAGGCTGCTGGTGGGCATTGCTGCCCACTGGGCCTGGCACAGCCATAACAACATGCCACAGGGGAATGCTTGGGCAAGGCCAGGCACCAGTGGAACCTCCACACTGCCAAAAGTGTCCCCACTCATACCCCACTGGCCACAGGATGGTTGCAGGGCAGCAGCAGGGTTCCTCAGGCCACAGACCAAAACCCCTGGGGATGAGGATAAGAGATGGGGCCTAGGCCCCAGGGTGTGGGGAGACCCCCATGATCTGAGTTCTGAATGTGCCCCAAGTCCTCCCAGCCACTAGATGTTTCATCAGGATGGAGGCCCTTCCACTCACCACCTCTGCAAAGGATTTGGCTGCGCTGTATGTCTGAGTGGCACAGCAATGCAGCAGGAGGCACTATGCCAGGTGCTACCATGAGTGGATCAGCACCCAGAAGCTCCCTGATGACATTTGCCTGGAGTGCTTCCACCTTGACAGGGTGATCATCCAAGCCATCTGTGACAGTTGCGCACCCCTAGGGTTATCTCCAGTCTGTAGAAGTTGTTGCTGTCCCACTGATTTCTTGGCACTGGTTTGTTCCAAGGAGTGGTGGCCAAGATGCTAGAGGGTCATTGTCCCCACTGGGGGGGGGCTTACTTGGTGGGGGGCAGATAGCTGTCTTTCGTCCTGCCACAAGTGACTGGGGCTACCCGCTGCTCCCGTACCATATGCCAGGGATGAATCAATAGATTGCGCTGCCTACAACCAAAGAGTAATTGAGCAGGCGTTCAGCCAACTGAAGATGTGCTTCCACTGCATGCACCACACAGGCGCCCACAGTGCCATACAGCCCCTGAACTTCACAAAGCTCTTTGCCATGTGCCAAGCTCCACAACATGACTGTCCAACAGTGGGGGGGGGGGGACCAGGAGATAGGACACAGGAGCCACCAACTTTGTAGGAGGAACCAGGTCCATAGTTGTCTGCTGGTCACCCCCTGCCCTGTTAGTGAATTATGCTCTCATTAGGTGTGCCCATTCCCTGAGGGTTCATGTGAGCTGTCAGTGTGGTGCAAGATGCTAAGTCCCACCATCATAGGGCAGACCAGTGTAGTTTGGTGCTGCACAATTTGGCACCTGGCCTGACTGAGCACAGACGGGTTTAGATTGCCTGCTGGAGTGCCAGCATTGGCTGCAAGGGGGGAAGAAGTTGGGTCAGGGGCTAGTGGGTGCTGGCTGCACCACCCCTCAGCCTCCTGTGGTCCTTGGAGCATTGGGGGTATGGCAACTGGTGGCAGTGGGGGTTTCCTGGCCTCCACGGGTGTCCATGGGCTATGTTTTGGTTTTTGCAGGTGGAACTCTGTGCTGTTGCCAGGAGATGTTTGTGGGCTGGGGTGCCTTAGGATGCTGACTGTCTCCTGCCATGCCACCAGGCTGGCCCTCTCCCCTGCTTGCACAGAGGGTTGCTCTATCAGAGCCTCTGACAGAGAGCTATGGCATTGCTGCAATGGCAGCCAACATCAGTGTGGCGTATCTCTCGGGGCTATGCTGCCCTAGCATATGATCAGCTCCCTAGGTGCTCCCCCCACCCTGATTTGTGCTGAAACTCTATAAGTAGGGTCTGACTCTGGATTACTTGATATTTTGTGCAGAGGAAGTAAGGTCTGTTCCCAAGATGATGTATATGTGGCCAGTGTTGCTGGGGAAGGAGAGGGATGTGGGTTGGCCTCCTCTCTAGCCATTTCTGTGGCGCAGTACAGATGCCCCATTTAGCAACATCAGTACATTGAGTCAGGCAGCATTTTTGCATTTCTTTTACCATTTCATGTCATTGTTGGCTTGTTTCAGCTTGAGAAATAGTTCTCACATTTCTTGTATGTGTCACATTCTTTGTTTTTTAGGTGGAGGAAGAAGAACCAACTGGATTTATTCGTCTGGAAAAATTTCTTCCTATGATGACTAGAGTATTAGTGGAAAGAAGGTAGCAGAAGTTGGGTTCTGTGTATGTGGTTGGTTTTAGTTACGATCCATTCATAGTTGCATGGATAAAATATTTTTAAGATAAATGAAATGAAAAAGTTGATTTTGCTTTAGGCAACCACTAAAAGGGGGGACAGGGATACTATATGTGTGTGTGTGTGTGTAGATACTAGTATACTTCTTATGCCTTATTGGCTTCGTATATGTCTTTCCATGTAATTTAATTATGATGATCTTCATTCAGAGGTGAAGAGTTTTTTTTAAGCAGTTATTATTTTTCCTATGTGATTATTTTTCCTATGTCTTAGTAGATGGATAGGTAGATGTAGACATAATTGATTTCAGGTCATAACATAAATTTATTGGAAAGATATGCTGAAAAGTACATAGCATGTACAGTAAATATACCTCATTAATAGCACAAAGGTTATGAAGCAAAATTATTTTTTAAACCTGCAATAGTTTTTTTCATATTTGAAAATGGACTATATGGGTTTGGGTTTAAATTCCACATTAGCAATAAAAAATGAAGTTTTGCTCAAAAACTTCCTGAGGCAATCTCTTTAGCCTTTATGTCATTAGTTGGTATTGGATATCACAGATATGTCTACCCTTCAGTAGAAGTACCTTGTCTGATTATTATAGAAGTCAAGTGGCACTTCAAGACTAACAAAGGCTGTTTCAGGATGAGCTCACGAAAGTGTATGCTGTAATACATTTTGTTAGTGTTTATGATGCATTGATTTCTGCTTAATTTTTACTGCAGCAGATGAACACAGTGAGCCCGCTTGCGGGGAGGGCGGGGTATAAAAATAAAGATAAATAAATAAATAAATAAAACCCACGGAAATTATTGTAATTATTTTAGTGTTCTTATTTCTCAAAATGAGTGTCTGGGAGTCATTTCTTACCATGCTAGCCCTTACAGTTAATCCCAGATCCATTGGGGCTAGTATTGTTATTCAATCTTTAGGCAAAGGCAGTTCAAAGTGCAACATGTTCTAGGGCTGAGTCCCAGTACTAAAAATACATTTTGGGGCAAAGCCTGGTAAACCCTGGACTAACTAAGCCTAGAGGTTTGACAGATCTCTTTCCACACTGTTTATTTTGGAATGGAATATAAAAACTGCACATGCTGTCCTAAATAAGATGTTCACTGTAGAGTTGTGTAATCATGTTTGTTTCTACTATTATTGACCAGCTCATTTCAGAAAGTTTAGGGTCACATTATACTTGATGTTGGAGTTCTGTGACTAGAAATCCAAATATGTTATGTGGGCCTAAAAAACAGCTGCAGGAAGACAAGGCTGCAGCCCTGAGGAAGGGGAAATTAACTTCTTTCTCTGTAGCCTTTGCCCAATCGAAATTGCTCAACAATACCACCCTTGGAACCTGCGCTCGTTGTCTTTCCTTATAAGGCTTAAAACAGCTGGAGGGATGCCTTTTCAGTCAGGGAAATAGGGAGGGCAGGAAAAGTGAATTATTTCTTCTCCAGTGGTACAGCCCTACCAAGTACCTCTGTAGCAGCTTCTTAAGGGCTACAGAACAGGTCTGGAGTTCCAGACACAGAGCGATTTGGCTCTTAGGATGGAATATAACACATCAAGCTGCTGACCCTTTAAAAACATGGCACTAAAATGACGTCTCTCACCTTGATGTTACATTGATGCCACAGATAGATATATCAGCCCAAATAGGATGGGGGGAGGGGGGGGTCCATTTTCCAAAGTAACCCTTTACATTTATATCACAGAACTATTTATTTATTTAATTATTTCAGATACCGGCCAATTCCAGAAGATATTCTTTTACGTGCGTTTGAGGTCTGTACCAAGAACACAGATTTACTTACCGGGGGGGGGGGGGGCGGGGGGGATATTTGGTAAACCTTGAGGCAATGGGAATAAAAATCTATATTCTCTTATTTTTAGGTTTTAGATCAAAATAAATGTGGACATCTTACGAAAGAGGAGTTGGTGAAGTATATGACTGAAGAAGGTAAAAAGTCTTCATTAAAACTAGCTTTACATTTGAAAAAAGTAAGGACAGATCTTAGTATGGTACAAGCACCCTGTGTGTCAAGATATGGACCCTGAGGATTAGCAGCTGGAGATCTCTGAGCAAAACGTCAAGCCAGGGTAAAGGGAGTGAGGGATCAGTGGCTGGAGTCACTTTTGTGAATGGTGGGCAGGCCCATCAACCCCCTCCCCACTTGATCCTTCAAGAAACCTAGTTGCTGACCATGTTGGCTTCATATTCTGTATACCTTCCTAACACTTGTCTGTAATTTATATCCATACACATGAAAGTATGAAATAACATTTTTACCACTGTTTTGTCACTTCTATGATTCTTTTGCACTCTAAATGTACATCATGTGCATTCCTGCATGTGATTTGCACCTTTCCTTTGTTTGCAATGAACTTGGGGAGCATTCAGAGAAAAGCTTCATGTATGATGTGCTTCACTTAAATCCAAAGTATAACAGGAGCACTTTCAAACATCTCCAGTCACTTTTTAGTGGTTAACCTTTTGGGCTTTATCTGGTCTCCTGAGTCTACTGGTTCGACATCCCAGCTCTCCCAGACTCTGGTAGACCCTTTTGTCCTTCTTTAGCCACCCTTTTAAGTTCCCTTGGAGTAGTGCGTTTGGTTTTTGTGACCCTTGAGGTCTTAAACTTGCCCACTCTCTGATAACTCTCCTCTCACTGAGAATACCAGTTAAGAGTGTTATTCAGCCACAGTTTTTTCACATGAGCTGTCCCCTGGCTGTTTTCACTGAGCTAAGAGGTTTCACTTTCTCCTCAGAGCTCTCAGTTAACACTGTGCTCCAGTAAAACACTCTTCCAGCCTCTTCTTCCAACACACTCTCTCAACTGACTATTCTCAACCAATGCTCCCTCTAAGCTGTGGAGTCTTGTGAGCAAAAATTCTACTTTGTGAGCTACTGACATTAAGGTTGTGAGCAAGCGATTTGGCTACTGCATAAATTAGTTTGCTCTGGAGCCATTTTCCCTGAGCTGAGACAAAAATGTGTGAGCGGGAAGCTGAAGAACTGTGAGTTAGCTCACGCTAACTCAGCTTAGAGGAAACACTGTTCTCAACTGTCCTCTCTGACATCTGTCACTCAACCTGAGAATTCCGAGCTCTCTGGCCCGCTCCTTTCTCAATCACATGACTCTGCAGCTTTTCTGTACACCTGCTGCATTCCACAACTCTTCAATTCTGTCATACACAGACAGAAGTCCTTCTGTGGAAGCAGGGGTCTGTTGGGGCCTTCTGTGGAAGCAGGGGTCTGTTGGGGCTCAGGACTGGCCAGTAGGGCAGCCACGGGCTGAATCAGATTCTCTAATCTGATTCAGCTCGCCGCCAAATTGCCACCGAAATTTGGCTGCAATTTTAAAAGCCACTGGAGGGGAGGGGGTTTGAGAGAGAGGCTCCAAACTTGCAGGGTAGCTGCTGGGGCCTCTCCTTGAAATGCCCGCCAAGTTTCAAGAAGATTGGATCAGGGGGTCCAATTCTACAGGCCCCCACACAGGTTGCCCCCATTCCCTCCATTGTTCTCTATGGTAGGAAAAAAGTTAACGTTTTTTCCCTCCATAGAGAACAATGGAGGGGATGGAACAATCTGTTTGGGGGCCCATAGAATTGGACCCCGTGGTCCAATCTTCTTGAAACTTAGTGGGTATTTCGAGGAGAGGCCCCAGCAGCTACCCTGCAAGTTTGGAGCCTCTCCCTCAAACCCCCTTTCCTGCAGCCCCTCGTATACCCTATGAGTTTTTGCCATTGATTTCAATGGCCCATAGGATATAATGGGGCGGAAACTGACATTCCCTTTCTGACACACTTCTGGTGATGTCAGGGTGTATGGCATATGCGAATGAGTTATGCTAATGAGCTCCTGCACCTCTTTTTCTATTAAAGGACCCCTGTGTGGAAGTATTCCATTAGATTCATCCCTGAGTGTTTACAGTATCCAAACTTTGAACCCAGGGTGCTAGAAAGCTACCATAAGCTGTGAATGAAAACATCTATCTTTGTTGATCGGCGATGTTCACATGAGGGGGTTATTTTTCTATCACAGAAACGGCCTGTGGAGAAGAAAACATTTTGCAGTGAAAGCCCAGTTGTTTGCACCAACTACTTACAACTTTGGTGTTTCATACCATTCGTTATCTGGATCAGTTTTCCTTTGCAGAAATCATTGGACATTTTTTTACCACAAGACATAAAATAATTCATTATCTGGATCAATTTCCCATCATTAGACTTTTTTTTACCACAAGACATAACATTGGCTGGGGTAAAAAAGCACTCCCAGTGATGAAATCTGTAGATTTCTGGGGAGGTTTTATGTTTTTCTGTTCACAGAAAGAAAACTGAAGTGGCTGTAGTTTGGGGACACTGTTTACTAATGAGCAGTGTACATTGCCCTTTTAGGGCAATGTTGAATCATTTTTGTATGTCTTCTGTCCCAAAAGTGGAACAAGGTGGAATATTTCTCCAGGCTACTTCCAGATAGTTTTAAGCCTTCATTTATTTTAACATAACCATAGGATTGATTCAGACTTTTGTGGTAGGAAGCCCATATTTGCCACTGACATTTGCATTATACTTATAGGTGTCATATATAAAATGGTACAGGTACATCTTGATGTTGTATGGAGCAGATATCAAATAATTATAGCTATTAGTGATATAATGAAAGAGCAAGGAAAAAACAAATCGCACTAGGAAGATTAAACAGTAGAAAATATAACGTTATTAATATTCTTTCTGTTGCAGGTGAGCCTTTTACTCAGGAAGAAATGGAGGAAATGCTCTCTGCTGCTGTAGATCCTGAAACAAACACTGTGCGCTACAAAGATTATATTTCAATGATGGTTGTGGATGAGAATTAAGTACTTCTTATGTAATTTATGGGTCTGAACCTTCTACTTTTTACATGTAAACTAATTTTCACTGAAGTTGTGCTGTATTTGCTATGAGATTTCTGCGGAATCCAACTTAAAGGCTAATGTTAAAATAATTTATCTGTGGAAATATTGTCCTTTTTACTTAGTAAATGAACAATTTCAAAAAGGTGGTGGTTGAAATTGTGAATTTCTTTGGAAAAGAAATTGATAAAAGGATGACAAGACATAAAATTCAAATGATAAATGTAGAAAACCTTTAGTAGCTTTGAGGACAAAAATACATTAATAATGACTTAATAAATTCTGATATCAGCAAAAGGAAATAAGCAAATCTATAATGATATAGCTAACATTTTGAGTTAACTGGAAATCAGATTTCATATTTAAAACTGAACCTTATCTTTGCTCAGTATAAGCTTGTGAACGTAATAAATATTATTTTATTTTTTAAAAACATTCTAAACCAAGATGACATTGTTGTTAAGGAAGTTCTGCAAAGTTCTGCTCAGAAGGCATCAGGAAACTAGTCCTTTGTTAAGACCAGAAATCTGGGGGGGAGATGTTGTTGCAAGTATTTTCTGGAAACTAGAAGCAGAGCATTGGCAAGGACCCTTGATTTGGTAACACTCTTTTACTGTTGTTTCAAGACAAGCTGTTTGTTGACTTTCAGGTATGTTGTAAGGCCTCTCTTTACCCATGGTATGTTTTTAATCCATCCTAGGAAACTGGATTGCATCTGCACAGATTCTTCTGAACGAATTGTGTTTGTGCTTAAGGTCTCTTCAGAGATTACAGCATCACAATTGATTGTTGATATTGTTTAATATTTACCTAGAAAAAGCAGGGGGTCTCATCAGGACTTGGGTCCCATTGTGCTTAAGGATTTTTAGAACAAGCACACTTGGAAATGTATTCCTGCCCCACCCACATAGTTTGCAAAGTACAGACAAAGTGGTAGACAAAGGCTGCAATCCTAAACACAATTATGTGGGAGTAAATCCCTTAGAGCTCAGCGGGATTTAATTCTGAGTAAACATTCTTAGGATTGTGTGGAAATATGCATTAGCACAAGACCTGCAGAAGGGGTTCACAGAACAGAAACAAGTGAGATGATACCTTGTCAGCTACTGTTTGAAATGCTGGAGGCATAAAATTTTGAGTTGTACAGAAAGCTTAACTCCACGGTTTCCTTGGTGGCCTTGCCATTCTCCAGTGGTTCCTTGTGGGGCCGTCCTCACGTCTGGGATAAGCTCTTCCTCCTTCCTGAGGGTCGGCTCCAGCTTTTGATCCAGGCGGGGAGGGGCTTATCCCCTTCAAGGAAGTCCAGTTCTTCGCCAGCCCTGCTTCCAGCAGGACGTGCTCCAGCAGCGCTGCACAGCGCAGCTGTACCAGAAAGAAGAAAAAGAATCGAGCTGCAGCACTCCTCAGCGCTAAAGTCGGCGGCAACGGAAAAGGCCTGCGGGAGCCAGCCCCCGGCAGCAGTGGCGACACAGTAAAGGCCCTGGAAAGAGCCCCGCCAGCCTCACCTGCCGTTCGCTCGAGCGGAGGGCCTGCTCCTGACTCAGAGAAGTGCAGAGCCGCGGCAGAGCAAGGATGCGATCCTCGCTTTCTCCCTCCCCGGCCGCAGAGCTCCACAAGCGAGGAGGACGAGGTAGAAGCCTCCCTTCCTCCAGAACTGCGGTAAGCTGGTTTTAACCAGAGAAATGTCCACAGGACCGGACAGGAACGGGGGGGGGCACCCAAAAAGGGGGGGGAAGGAAAAACAGTCCTCCTGCGGTCCCCGGAAACCGCTTGGGCTCGCAAAGTGCGAGGGGGGAGGAGAGACAAGATAGCCAAGACCTACCAGAACCCCCCCTCCTCCCCTCCCCTCCCAGCCTCACTAGGTGGGAGGAAAGCATCGACAGCCTCCTCAGCTTGCCGGCTCTCTCTGCACCAAGGCACTTCCACTTTCGTTTCCCACAGTGCTTTCTGGTGGGGAAAAAATTGTGGTGGCCATATTGTCTCCCCCAGACTTCCAAGGCCTACCTGAGAGGGCCCAGGCCAGCATGATCTTGTCAAATCTCTGCTGCTGGGCTGGGCTGGCCCTGATAAATACTTGGATGGGAGTCCACTAAGGAAATCTGGGGCCTCTATGTAAAGGAACAAAATTGGGGGGGGGACTTGCACCTAGGAACCCCCCCCCCGATCCCACCCCCCTCAGTGGGGACATTGGGGGTGAGATTTATAACAGCTATCACTCTTCCCCACAGGCAAACTCTGAAAAAGTCATGATGAGCCCACAGGACAGTGAATCCTTTGGGGAACTGGGTCTGCCTAGACTCTCAGTCTCTCTAGCTTCCCAAGAACTGGCAGAGTCGCCAGAGATGGAACCCAGACAGTTCACTCAATCAGAACTCCTTAACTGGTTCAAAAATGAAATGAGGCAGGAAGTCTCAGTAATGATTAAAGAGGCCCTGAAGGGATCAGAGCCCATCAATCCTCCCCCAGGAAGGGGCAGATCAGCCAAGAAGTCTAGGCCTCGTCAGGTTTCACCCAGTACTTCTAGATCCCCCAGCAGACCCAAACAAAAAAGGCTGAATTCACCTACAAGAGAATGCAGCCCACTTATGGGAGGTAGGGAATCTGCATCAGAATCCTCCTCATCCTGTTCAGAAGTGGAGGAAGGGGAATTCAGACTATTTCCACAAGAGCTCTATGCTTGCCTATTGCCAAAGGTCCTTAGAATGTTAGATCTCTCGACCAAACCCAAGGAAGAAATGACCAGAGATTCGGAGTTTTAGTCTGGCTCAGAAAGACTAATGCCAAAGGTTTCAGCCACTCAATCGGGGATCCCTCTCCCCGCCTCTTTCTTTGACATAATACAAGCGGAATGGGAGTACCCAGCTAAATCTAAGGCTAATCATAATCTTATTTCCAAATTGTATTCCCTGATGCCAGATGCCACAAAGAAATTAAAACTCCCAGTGGTGGACGACCCGGTCACAAATTTGTCCTCCAATTCCGTGCTCCCTATGGATGCGGATGGTATGCCTAGAGACCAGACGGATAGGCGGATAGAACAGGCACTGCACAAAAATTTCGAGGCATCTGCCTCGGCTATTAAAGCTTCCACAGTGGGGTCCATGTATGCCCGGGCGGTGTACAATTGGGCGGAAAATCTCACCTCGGCAGACAGCAAGGTTCCCAAAGAGTTCAAAGATGAACTCAAGAAAATCGCCCTGGCCACAGCTTTCGCAGCGGATGCCACCTTGGATTCTCTCCAACTATCCGTCAGAGCCCTGGCTTGTAGCGTAACCACATGCTGTAACACATGGCTATGCCACTGGGATGTAAATTCCCTGGCCCAGGCAAAGGTGGCGGCAGTCCCTTTTAAAGGAGGCAACCTGTTTGGGGACGGGTTGGATAGATATCTAGTCAAGGACAGGGACAAAAAGAAAATCCTACCCTCTAAAAGAAGGGATACAAAAGCTAGAAAACGCTTCCATCCTTTTCAGTCCTTTCGTAACCAGAATAGGGGACAGAAGCCCCCCTTCCCCAGACACTCCAAAGGGAAGTGGCAACCTAGACAATCCACTAGCAAACCCTTCTTCGCCAACAAAAGCAACCAATCAATGCCCAAGAATGCCAGAAAAGGATAGTCAGCATGACTATATGAGTCCAGTAGGCACTCGGGATCGGGAAGTCTCCAACTTTACGCAGACCAGTGGCGCTCAACGGTCTCAGACTGCTGGGTCATAGACACCATAACACACGGGTACAAACTGGAGTTCACTTTCCCCCCAGGCAATGCTTTATACAGATTCCAAAATATCAAAACCCATCCAAACACCTTCAGACGCGCCAGGCCATCCTTCACCTCTTAGTCATCTAAGCAATAGAGAAGGTACCACGCCCACAACAGGGACAGGGGGTCTATTTGATTTTCTTCGTAGTGCCAAAAAACAATGGGAGCACACACACCATATTAGACCTCAAATGGCTAAACTCACACATCAAACACAGGAGGTTCAGAATGGAGATCCTCAGATCCATTCTGACAGCGTTGCAGAAGGGAGACTTCCTGACATCACTGGATTTGTCGGAATCCTACCTACACATCCCCATTCACGCTTCCCACAGGAGATTTCTTCAAGTACGCCAAACAACACTACCAATACAGGGCGCTTCCCTTTGGCCTGAAGTCCTCACCATGGGTCTTCACACAGGTATTGGTCACCCTAGTGGCTCACCTCCGACTAAAAGGGGTGGAGCTCTTCCCTTACCTGGACAACATCTTAATCAAGGCACCGTCATTCCAGGAGAGCCTACGAACATCACAGACCACAATACACACCCTGGAGGATCACAGGTTCGTGATAAACTGGTAAAAGAGCCACCTCCACCCATCCCAACGGTTAATTCACCTAGGGGTGGTGATAGATACCCTGCAAGACAAGGTCTTCCTATCACAGGAGAGGGAACAGAAAACACGATAGCTTCTGACGGGGGTCATTCAATCAAACCAAGTCAAACTCATGACACTCATGAAACTCCTGGGGATGTTAGTATCTTGCCAGGACATAGTGGGGTGGGTGTGCTTTCATGCCAGGGCCCTGCAGAGATACTTACTACCACACCAGAGGGCTATTGCTCTAAAACGCCACAAAATCCTACATCCCCCAATGGAATTGTCCCAGCAACTGAGTTGGTGGCTTGCCCCAGAGAGATTCAGACTAGAATCCCCCCTCCGGGAACCTCAGAGAGTCACCATGACAACAGACGCCAGTCTGTCGGGGTGGGGGGCTCATTCGGAAGGACACATGGTTCAAGGGAAGTGGTCCACCTCAGAGAGCCAGGAAAGCATCAACTTCCTGGAACTCAGGGCGATTCGTTGGGAACTCCTCAGACTAGCAAGTCACCTCTTGGGTCGCCATGTATTGGTCCAAATGGACAATATGACGGCAAAAGCCTATGTAGAACGTCAAGGGGGCACCAGGGTTCAGAACCTACACCTAGAATCAGTTCAGCTGCTGACTTGGGGAGAAAATCACCTGCTGTGCCTCAGAGTGACACATGTCGCAGGAAAAGACAACGATCTGGCAGACCGGCTCAGACAAGAACACATAGATCAAACAGAGTGGATGCTGAACAGAGAAATCTTTGTGAAGATCTGTGGCAAGTTCGGGACTGCAAGGATGGACCTGTTCGTGACAGAGGTGAACTGCCAAGTTCCAGACTTCGTCGCAAGGACAAGAAACGAACATGCAAAAGGTCTCGATGCCCTGAGCTGCAATTGGCCTCCGGGGCTCCTCTATGTGTTTCCCCCGACTCGCATCCTCCCGAGAGTGATCCAAAAGATCCGTCAACAGAAGGTGGAGGTGATTCTAATTGCCCCTTTTTGGCCACGTCGTGCATGGTTCCAAGACCTTTGCAGGATGTCCACGGACAAACCCTGGGCCATCCCTGTAAGGGATGACCTCTTGACACAGGGCCCACACAGACACCCAAAACCAGAGCTCCTCAAACTCACAGTATGGAGGTTGAGTGGGAAGCCTTAGCCAAGATGGGTTATTCCGAAAATGTCCTGGCTACCATGCTAGCCTCCTGCAAGGCGTCTACAAACAGGTCCTACAATGCCACCTGGGGTATCTTCCACTCCTTGTGCACAGCCCGAGGAATTGTTCCCCTTAAGGCCAAGGTCAAATCCATCCTTAATTTTCTACAGGATGGTCTCAATAAGGGACTCAGCACTAACACACTCAGGAGACAGGTTCCAGCCATCTCGGCTGTACAGGGAACTAAACAGGAGATCCTTACTCCTGCACGCACACATCAGACGCTTCCTTAAAGGGGCAATGTTAGTCAACCCACCACAGGTCCACCGGTTCCCTGCATGGAATCTAAATCTAGTCCTTAAGGCTCTCTGCAAACCGCCCTTTGAGCCTATGGCCACATGCCCCCCTAAAGAACTGACCTTCAAAACATTGTTTTTAGTAGGAATCACGTCGGCACGTACGGTGTCGGAACTAAGGGCACTGTCCACCAATAAGGAACTTTGCATCTTCCATAGGGACAAGGTCGTCCTACGTTTGGACCCGGCCTTCGTCCCAAAGATCAACTCAGTGTTCCACCAAGCAGAGAAGTTGATCTTACCTTCCTTTTGTATTAATCCTAAGCACAAGAAAGAACGAGAATGGCATTGCCTGGATGTCAGGAGGGCACTCAGTTTTTACATTGACAGATCCAGACAATGGAGAAAATCTGAATCCCTGTTTGTGTCATTCAGAAAACTCTCCTTAGGGGAACAGGTATCAGCGTCCATCCTCAGTTGCTGGATCAAAGGTTGCATACTCCTGGCCTACAAGGCTAGAGGGTTGGAGCCCCCACAGGGAATCCAGGCCCACTCCCTTAGAGGGGCAGCTACCTCGGCTGCCTATAGATCCTTCCCGACCTTGGAAACCATATGCAGAGCAGCCACGTGGAAGTTGATCCACTCATTCACCAAACACTACAGAATAGATCAGCTAGCATCAGCTGAGGCAGCCTTTGGCCGTAGAGTACTGCAGCATGTGGTTGTACCTATGGAAGCGGCTTCCCTCCCTTAGAATATCGCTTTTTTACATCCCAGACGTGAGGACTGTCCAACAAGGAACCACTGGAGAACGGAAGACTCTTTCACTTACCGTGAGGCTTCCTTTCTCGGTGGTTCTTAAGTGGGACAGTCCTGCCCACCCTTGATGGGCACGCTTCTGTGGATATAACAGGTACTGCAGTATACCAAAAACCACGAACCTGGGCACCTGATACAACTCAACCTAGGGTGGTACAGGGCAAGCTATCAAGAATTCAGATTATACTGTAAATAGTTCTCTGTTGAGTTGTAAGTTAAAGCGCTCTCCGGTAGGGAGCAGTTCCTTCTAGTTCTTTTCCAGTAATGCGGCAATGACGGGCTTGAGGACGACTGGACTTCCTCAAAGGGGATAAGCCCCTCCCCGCCTGGATCAAAAGATGGAGCCAACCCTCAGGAAGGAGGAGGAGCTTATCCCAGATGTGAGGACTGCCCCACTTCAGAACCACCGAGAAAAGAAGCCTCACGGTAAGTGAAAGAGTCTTCCATTTTCCCCAGCCTGCCTAGCACCCCATCTTTGTTTTCTTTTCCTAATAAGAGCTCAGAACCCCTCTGGTCTTCTGGTTCTGTATGATGCTGTACTTCAGTCACAGTATCTTATCTATTTGTCAGTTCCCATTACATTTGCTGATGTCAAGGAAGGGGAGCATATTATGAGGGAATTGCAGTTAGGACGAGTTTTAGCCCATTACATTTATGAGATTATCAGGAAAGTTGTTTATCAGTAAATAAGCAAATATGAACTATGCACTGGAAACATTTGTGCTATAAAAGTATTGAACATACATTGCACATTTGAGGAAATGAGCAGAAGGCTCCATATAGATGCAAAACTATGATTTGCTTTCATGCTGATATGTAACTGACCAAACAACAGTTGTACCAGTTATATGCTTTCCCCATTAAATTCATATTAACTGCATTTATTTATTTATTTATTTTGGCTTCTGTCCCACCCTACCCACTGCAGCAGGCTCAGGGGATAGATAGTAGATAGTAGGACATAGATAGTAGGACAAGAACAGTAAATGTATAAAGTAAGTCCTGAAAAATAAGCTTTAAGTTCATCCTACAACAAATGCATCGAAAATTTTTTTTTAAAAACAAAAAATGCATTTACCTTCACAGAGATTCTATTAGAGCTAACTTTTAGTTCTTCAAAATCCCCAGCCACTTACTTTAAGGAATCTGGCGTATCTCAGATATTACCCCCCTTTCCTTGTGCAATTCCTTGTGCAGTAAATGTATCTTCCACATACATCAAAACACGAATGTGAAATGTTTGTACACTATCATCAGCAACTGCAGGGTCATACATTGCTGATATGTGAATGCTCTAAGGCACTTCAACATCGTAGATCTAATTCCAAACCAGGCCATAGAATGTGGATTAATAGATCTGCAAAACGGAGCTACTGACAGAGGGGGGAATTTCTCTACAGCCCTAAAAGAATCTGAAGTTTTCAGAAAAACTTCAAATCTAAAAAAGAAAGTTGGAGGCATAAAATCCCCCAACTTAATAGAACTACTGTAGCTTTAAGAAAAGGATTCCCACTGATCTTGCAGTGGCCATTTTGGAGGTTGTTATACAACTGCAACAATATTGCTGAGCCTTCAAAGTCCTAGTTTCAGTAAAGCAAACCATGGAGGCAGCAGACGTGGATTTGAAAGCCAAAACAGCCTTGGAAATGGTGCTGTCTCCCTCCCCTGTCATGTTGCCTGACGATGGAGAAGGACTTGCTGGGGACAGGCCTGGCAGCATCCACCAAAAACCACCCAGACCACTCAGCCTGGCTGGGCAATAGTAGCTACCCTGCAACTGGGCCCTGCCTGACAGCTACCACGCAAGTGAGCCTGGCCCTGCAGCAGCCACCATGCATGTGGATCTGGCACAGCTGCAGCCGCCGCCACCATTGTGCAACTAGGTCTGGCCTAACACAGGCAGTAGCCACCATACAACAGATAAAAGATCGTTGGTGGCAAGCAACATCTTAACCAGCCACTTGTCTGAGCAAAGGTCCAGTAGCACCTTAAGAGACCAACAAGATTTTTGGGGTATAAGGTTTTGAGAGTCATAGTCCCCTTCATCAGGTATCTGAGCAGAGTTAATGCAGAATCATATTTTAGTTCTGTCTACAGCTGTGGGCCCTGTCAATATAATTAATTTTCAGCATGGCCAAATCTGTGAATACTTTAATCCAGAGATTAGAGACATGAACAGACAAGATAGATATTTCTACAGACTTGGGGAAAAAGCCCCAGGTTTCCTGGAAAATCTGAAATCTAGGGGGGGAAATTCATTGGGGTTTTTTTTTAACACCTGCCAAAAATAATACAAGCAGCGCCTGTACCATTATACATTCTATGATATCAGTGGCTGCTGTGAGGTTACTAGGTAACCACAACAATGTTGCTAGCCTTCAATCCTTGGCTTCTGTCAGGAAATAGTAGAAGGAGGGGGCAGGGCCCTTTGCAAGGCTGTTTTGGAATTTGAGGGAGAACTGGCAACCATCACTGTGCAACTTGATACCACAAGACCTGCATAACTCACCCAGGACTAGCTGCTTGCTACTGCAACAGCAGCCACTGTATTAAAGCCAGTGTTGTATAGTAGTTAGACTAGGACCTGGGAGACCCAGGTTTGAATCCCCATTCTGCTGTAAAAGCTCACCAGGGGTGACCTTGGGGCAGTCAAATATTCTCAGCCAAGCCTACCTCATGGGGTTGTTGTGAGGATAAAACAGAAGAGAGGACAATGATGTGAGTCTGTTTGGGTCCTCATTGTGGAGAAAGGTGGGGTATAAACAAAGTAAATAAATACCAAGTATAGTAAAGATAGGCAGATAGAAGGTGAGTAGGAGAGAAGGAAGCAGGGGAAAGTTAAGATATGGGGATTACCAGGAGGATAAAAAGAGGAAACAGTGTGAGGAGAGGATACAGGGGAAAGTGTGGTGTCCCTTGCAAGTTCTTACAGGTTCCCCACTGTGCAGCTGGGCCATAGTTTACCTTGGCAGAGGATGCCAGAGGTAGGGAGAGGAAAGGCTGAGGGGGGCAGAGAAAGGTAGGTTGGCTGTTGGGTGGGAAGAAGAGAAGGAAGCAAGAAAAGGAGAGAGACTATGGGAGCTTTCAGGGAAGGGCAAGAGTAAATAGTGGGTGAAGGGAAAATGAGATACTCCTTGCAAGTTCTTGGAAAAACCACGTGTCAGTGGAAAACAAGGGGGAAAGGGAAGGGAAGAAAAACTTACCCAATTGTATTTACCTAAACTATGAATCAATTCATAAATCTAATCCAGAAAAAAAGCCTTTACTGCTGCAAAAAATTAACTCTGTTTAGCTGTAAGGGTAAAAAAGTTAGTGACAGGGATAATAAATAGGGCAAAACAGAAGGGTATTAATTCTGTTTTCATTGAATGAATTATTTGGTGGTTGTACAGTGATCTCAGACTACTGAGTGCACATCTTATGAACTGAATATGAACCATAAAGAAAATGGACAGCAAGCACCTGCTCTGCCTATAAATATTAGAAAGCTCAAAAAGATTTGAACAATGAAAGTTTATGACTCTTGTGATAGCTTTGGCATCTGCGCATCTCTATTAATAGGACATTTAAGGAAGGCAGATTGAGGTGAAAACAGTTTTGTCTCCAAACAACTGTGATTTATGCTGTTCCTAAGCTGTTAAGCAGGCTTTTTGATTCAGTTATGAGATTTACATAACCAAGATTTTACAAGGAATTTCACAGTTGTTGGCAATGTGGTAGTGTAGCCAGCCTCCTCAGCCCTGAAACCCGAGGTGGTCTTTCCCGAGAGAGAGACACCCCAAAATGACCTCTGAACCTCCTCAAGCAGTGCCCTATGAAGCCAGGCTTGGCTTAAACAGTGGCTTTTGCTGGGAGGCCAGAAGAACCACATCTTGGCTGAGAAAACTCAGGCCAAAGAGAATTCTCCAAGCTGGTTGCACTGTCAAACACCCTCCATACAAGCAAACCCCCCCCCCCCCACTCTTCTCTGCTCAGTCCAAAAAGGACTAGAATGGGCAAGTCTCTGCCCTTGCCTCAGGCATCTTCTACTGACCAAATGGCTAGTCTTTTGTCTGTCAAATGTACAGACATACAAGGCAGCCCTGGAGCCAAACCTAGCCAGGGATGGGACAGGGGCTCTGCAGTTAAAACATTTTCTTTCTGCTGGGGCATGGCAATCTGAGAACTGCTTATGGATCCCTTTTAGAGAACATAAAGGGGGGGGAATGAGTGGTAGGAAACCATCTTGTTAAACTCAGTCCTGAAAGTTTCTCTTTCGCTTTCCCCCAGGTACTTAGTGAACAAAATGGAGGACAGATCTGGGCTCTTAAACTCTCAGAGGCAAGAAAGCCAAAGTAGTGAGTTTGACTTCCCCAGACAGTCAGTTCATTTGTTCATGCAAGACACTCTAAATGTGGAACTCTCAGGGGAAGATGCTAAGGCTAATTTACTGCAATGGCTAAAGATGGAAATGAGAAAGGAGATTAGGGAAATGCTGCAGGAAAATTCTGAGTCTGCCAACCCTAGATCCCCTCCCAACAGGGGCAGGCAAACTAAGAGATAAAGACCTGCCTCTGCCCGTACTTCTTATTCACCTCTAAGAGAGATCTAAGAGAGACAGGGAAGGAAGCCTTCTTTTGGACACTTATCAGGGAGAATCTGAAGCTTCTTCTACATCATCTGGAAAAAAGGAAGGACAATTATCTGAGGAGGAGGAAGAAGTAGTGCTCACCACTCAGACTAGGCTTTTCCCACAGGAACTCTATGCTCATCTACTTCCAAAAGTTCTGAGAACCTTAGAACTCACTCCAAAGTCCAAGGAGACAGAAGATCTTGACCCAGAGATTCAAGCAGGCTCAGGGAAAATGATGCCAAAGATTTCAATGACACAAACTGATCTTCCTCTAGCAGCAACTTTTTTCAGTATGATGAAGGCAGAATGGGAACACCCTACTAGACCTAAGACCACTAACCAATTTTTTTCCAAGTTTTATTCTTTAATTCCAGAAGCCACCAAGAGAATTAAGCTACCAGTGATAGATGATCCAGTGACTAGTCTGACTTCAAATTCGAACTTACCTATGGATGCAGAAAGTTTTCCAAAGGACCAATGTGACAGACGCATAGAGCAAGCATTGCGTAGAGATTTTGAGGCTTCTTCTTGCTCACTGAGAGCGTCCAGGGCGGGTTCCATGTTTGCCAGGGCCGCATATGTGTGGGAATCTGAGGCTGCAATCACACACACAAAGTAAGCCACTTTCAATACACTTTCAATGCACTTTTGAATTGGATTTTGCCAGTTCACACAGTGAAAATCCAGTTGGAAAGTGCATTGAAAATGGATTGAAAGTGGATTATTTAGTGTGTGTGTGATCACAGCCTGAATTAGCTTCAGCAGAGAGTGATATTCCTAAAGAGTTCAAAGATGAACTAAAAAAGATAGCCTTGGCAACAGCATTTGCAGCAGATGCCACACTTGATGCTCTACAGCTGTCTGCAAGGGCCATGGCAAGTAGCGTAGCAGCGAGAAGGCACAATTGGCTCAGAAACTGGGATGTGGACTCATCGGCACAACTAAGAAGAAGAAGAAGAGGAGAAGAGAAGAGATTGGATTTATATCCCACCCTTCACTCACTTGGAGTCTCAGAGCGGCTTACAAACTCCTTTCCCTTCCCTGCCCCACAACAGACACCCTGTGAGGTGGGTGGGGCTGAGAGAGCTCTGAGACAACTGTCCTTGAGAGAACAGCTGGTACAGAGCTGTGGCTTGCCCAAGGTCATCCAGCAGGTGCAAGTGGAGGAGTGGGGAATCAAACCCAGTTCTCCCAGATTAGAGTTCGTGCACTTAACCACTACACCAAACTGGCTACACCAAATCACTACACCAAACTAAAGGTAGCATCAGTACTGTTCAAACGTATTAATCTTTTCAGAGACAGGCTAGATAAATACCTAGTAGAAAATAAGGAAAAGAAGAAGGTCCTACCTTCGAAGAAAAAGGAATTTAAAACCCAAAAGAGATACCAGCCCTTTCATGAATTCAAGAAGCCAAACAGACCAAATTTCCTCAAATCATTAAGGAAAATGGCAGAACAAATCTTGAGACGGGAAACCCTCCTTTCCTCGGGAAAACAACCAAGGAAACAGAGCCAACAAGAAAGGTATTACAGCATGACTACAACAGGACACAAGGCCAGGGGATAGGAGGACGACTGCAAATTTTTGCACCTTGGTGGCACGAAACAGTGACAGTTTAATGGGTATTGGAAACAGTATCTGACGGCTATTCTATAGAATTTGCTCGCCTTCCCTGCAACCATTTTGTACAGATAACATGGAGTTCAACAGCAGAGAAACATCAGTTACTGATGATGCCATTCAGCATCTACTGGACATTGCAGCAATAGAACGTGTACCAGATTCCCAACTGAAACAGGAAGTGTACTCCATTTTCTTTATCATTCCCAAGAAGAACAGGGAAGTCAGAGCAATTTTGGATCTCAAGTGGTTAAACAAACATGTCAAAACAAAGCGATTTCGGATGGAGACCCTGAGGTCCATTCTTGCAGCCATTCAGAAGAACGAATTTCTAAGTCGGTTGCAAAACTGACTAGGCGGGATATAAGTTAAACAAATAAATAAATAAATAAATAAACTTCCATAGATCTATCGGAGGCTTATTTACACATCCCTATCAGAGTAACACATCACAGATTTCTTCGCTTTGTTTACAATGGATTTCATTTTCAGTACAAGGCGCTTTGGCCTCAAGTCGTCACTCAGGGTATTCACCAAAGTGTTGGTAGCTTTGATAGCTCACTTGCGAATGAGGGGAGTGTCCTTATTCCTGTATCTTGATGATATTCTAATAAAAGCCCCAACCTTTCAAAAAAAGTGTGGAAGTGTCCAAACTGACCATTTAGACACTTGAAAAACATGGTTTCATGATAAACTTGGCAAAGAGCAATCTGACTCCCACACAGAGCCTGGTGCATCTAGGGCTGTGGTCACACACACTAAATAATCCACTTTCAATCCACTTTCTAACTGGATTTTCACTGTGTGAACTGGCCAAATCCAATTTGAAAGTGCATTGGAAGTGGATTGAAAGCGGCCAGTTCACACAGTGAAAATCCAGTTAGAAAGTGGATTGAAAGTGGATTATTTAGTGGTTTCCGGTCGGAGGAATGGAGGTCTGACACGCTTTGCAAATGCGCAAGGCGGACAGCGGCTCTTCCTGACAGCTTGGGTGGTTTAATCCACCTGACGCAACCTTACACAGGTAGTGTGAGGACCAGCAAGCAATATAATCCAGATTTGAGCAACCTCGGTGAAGGGAAAGTCTCGGAGGAGACTTTCCGACACCTTGAGCACTGCAGCCAAAGAGGATTCTTGCAAGTATCTCTAAGGAGCCGAGCTGAGCTGAAAAATTCAGCATAAAACCTCCAATTCCCCTGATTCCTTAACAAAGAAGACAAAGTTTAAACGTTGGGACCACATCTGAAGCGAAGTAACAACAAAAGGTAACGGGAAAAAAGTTTTTGCCTTACCATTACCGCGTTTTGAAAGAAGAAAAGCAGATCGGGTGAAGCAATAGACTGTTGTAGATTGGATGAGAGCAGTTTTGAAGCGTTAAAAAGCCGAATTTGAACTTAAAAAGCCAAAAAAATAAGTTGTTTAACATTCCTGCGGTTAAGAAGAGTCGGGAGGGGGAGCCAAGCATTGCGAGACAAAAAGGGAGAAGGGAACCAAGCACCGCGAGATTAAGACGTGAGGACTGAGTTAGGAAGTGACGGCTAGAAGAGCAGACAAGAAGGGAAAAGGAGAAGAACCGGAAGAAGGTAAAGGGGACTCTAAATACTGCCGGACCAGAAAGACCACAACAGGAAGTGACGTGCAGAGAGCAGACAAGTAAATAAAAGGAAGGGACAAAAGGAAACTACGGCAAGCCAGAAGTAAGGTAAAAAGACTATAACCTTTGACATTAACCATAGAGAAGTCGCGCCCGCCATTTTGGATTTATAAAATTTTTAAACTGCAATATCTCAAAGACTATATAACTTAGAAGGCTGAAACCAACATAATTTGACCTGGCAAGATTAGCTTGTTTGAATGCACTAATTGGTGTTCGACTTGGAAAACAAGATAAAATCGATCTTTTTTAAAGAGACAAGACGGACCGCAGACTAAGATCGAGAGCAGCTACATGGTCCTCTCCTACAATGGCAGCAAAAAAAGAAAAAGAACTACTAGCCGTTATGGAAGCAATGGAAAAGAAAATGTTAGACGCTATAGGAGAGGTAAATGTTAAAATGAATAATATTGCGGCTCAAGCAGATAAAAATTTCATGGAATTAAAAGCAGAATTTCAAAAATTATCCACAAGAACACAAGATATAGAAACTAAAGTAAAAGAACTGGAAGAAAGCACCCATAAGACAATGAGAGAGAATGAGAGGATGGAAAAGATGATGCATTATAAAGATATGCAAAACCATTTGAGATTTCGAGGGATTGAGGAAAAATTGAGTGAAGACATTTTTACAAGAATGCAAGAAGCAATAGCAGATTTTTTACAAGAACAGGAAGAAGTTGTTAAAGAACACATGGATCTTGTTTATAGAGTTAATTCTACATATGCAAGAGACAAAAACATACCAAGAGATGTGGTTGTCCAATTTACAATGAAAAGAACAAAAGAACAAATCTACAAGAAGTGCTTTACTGATCCTTTTGTAATAGATGGAAAGAAAATTATAGTAATGAAAGAATTGCCTAGAGCAATACTGCAAGAAAGGAAAAAATTCAAGCGTCTGACGGATAAACTAAAGGAGAAAAAAATCAGATTTCGTTGGGAAATACCTCAAGGACTAAGCTTCTACTATGGCAACTCCAGAGTAGTGATTAAAAGTACAGAAGAAATGTACACATTCCTGGGAGAGAATAAAGATGATTTTGGAGATATTTAAGAATATATCGAGATGGATTACAAAATACTTACATGGAATGTAAATGGACTAAATTCACCCCAAAAACGTAGAATGGTAGGTCATTGGTTGGAAAAACAAAAATGTAGTATAATTTGCATACAAGAAGCTCATCTTAAAAAACAAGACCACAAATATTTAATAAGGAAAAAATTGGGAGAAGAATTTTATTCTTTAGCAAGTAATAAAAAGAATGGTGTTGTAACATATGTCGAAAAAGATTTGGAACCTAAAGTAATATTTAAAGACAAAGATGGAAGATATTTAACTATTGAAATTTTACTGCAAGGACTGAAAACTTTGATTGTGAACATTTATGATCCGAATGGAGCCAAAGAAATTTTTTTTAAAGAACTTCAAATGGAATTGGACAATGTAAACTACGATCAAATTGTGATGTTAGGAGACTTCAGTGGAACTGTAGATAATAAATTAGACAGGCGCTCTAAAAGAAAGGATGAGACATTAGGGAAGCTTCCAAAAAAATTTTTTGAACTGATAAAACAAGAGAAGCTGAAAGATATTTGGAGGAAAGCTAACCCACAAGGAAAAGATTTTACCTTTTATTCTAATAGACATGATTCACATTCAAGAATTGATATGATTTGGATGACTACTAATTTAACCTTTAAGACAAGAAAAGTAGAAATTCTACCCAGAATAATTTCAGATCACAATCCGTGTTTATGGACAGCTGGGCAGATAAAAAAACAAAAGAGATGGAGAATAAATGAGGACTTACTAGACAATCAAGAAATAATTAAAAAATTACTTGAAGAAACAGACCTATACTTCCAAGTAAACATGCAGAAAGAAGTAAAAATTCAAACCGTATGGGATGCATATAAAGCAGTGATGAGAGGACTATTGATATCGCTAAATGCTAAAGATAATAAAAAGAAAAGAGAGCAATATGAAAATATTCTACAAGCCATTAAAACAAAGGAAGAAGAACTGAAGAATAGACCAGGGAAAAAGAAACTGCAAAAGGAAATCTGGATGCTACAAGACTAAGCAAAAGCTATTCTGAACCAAGAGATGTACTGGAACTTAAAAAAAACTTCAACAAAAAGCATTTGAAGGTGCAAACAAACCCGGAAAATACTTAGCATGGCAATTAAAGAAAAAACGTGAAAATAAATTTATCACTAAAGTGATAAGAGATAATATTGAGATAATAGATAACAAAGGAATAAAAAGAGAATTTTTTAAATACTATGCAAAACTTTTTAAGAAGGAAAATAAAGACAGAAGAAAGATTAAAGAATACCTGCAAACATTAAAGTTACCAAAACCAACAGAGAAAGTTAAAGAACTATTTAATAATCCAGTATCACTACAAGAGATTAAAAATGCAATAAATCTCAAAATTAGGAAAAGCACCTGGACCGGATGGATTTACAGCGAAGTTTTATAAAACGTTACAGGAGTCAGTTTCACCGGTGTTACTGCTACTGATGAACGATATAGGAGTCACGGGTGAGGTACCAGAAACCTGGAAAGATGCAGCCATCTCATTGATCCCGAAAGAAAATCAAGACTTGACTAATGTTAAGAATTACAGACCGATCTCTCTACTGAATAATGATTATAAGATTTTTGCTAAGATTATAGCGGATAGACTAAAAGAGCACCTTAAAGAGACTATACAAACAGAACAAGCAGGGTTCTTACCTAATCGACAAATAAGAGATAATCTAAGAGTAGTAGTGGATGCTATAGAATACTACGACAAACACCCCGAAAAGGAAGTGGGCTTTTTCTTTTTAGATGCGGAGAAAGCGTTTGATAATTTAAACTGGGATTTTATGTTTGAAGTTTTAGAACATCTTGAGATTGGTGAATATATGACTAACCTCATCAAAGCAATATATAAAGAGCAGAAATCCTCTTTAATAATTAATACTGAAAAGACAGACGATTTTAAAGTTGAAAAAGGAACAAGACAAGGATGCCCACTTTCGCCGCTGCTATTTATTTGGATTTTAGAAGTTCTACTGTTAAATGTGAAGGAAGACAAAGATATTAAAGGCTTAACAACTAAAGGTTTTTCTTTTAAATATAGGGCCTTTGCAGATGATGTGATGTTTATAGTGGAAGACCCCTTGTCTACATTACCATATTTGTTACAGAGAGTAAAAGAGTTTGGTGACTTAGCAGGGTTTTATGTAAATAAGAACAAATCGAAAGTAATGTGCAAAAATATGTCAAATAAGAAACAAAACGAGTTACAAAAACTTATAGAATGTGAGGTGGTGAAAAAGACAAAATATCTAGGTGTAAACCTAACAATGAAAAATATTGATCTTTATAAAAATAATTATGAAAAATTATGGTTGCAAATTATGCAGGATATTAAAAAGTGGAATGTATTGAATTTGTCATTGCTGGGTAGAATTGCGGTGGTAAAGATGAACGTGTTACCACGATTAATGTTTTTGTTTCAAACTATTCCAATTGTGAAAGATGTAAAAACATTCAAATGTTGGCAGAAGGAATTGTCTAAGTTTGTGTGGGGAGGGAAAAAACCAAGAATTAAGATGAAAATAATGTGTGATGCTAAAGAAAGAGGAGGGTTTCAATTACCAAATCTAAGGTTATACCATGATGCAATATGTTTGACCTGGGTAGGGACATGGACTATGTTACAAGATAGAAAGTTATTGTCCCTAGAAGGTCATGATTGTAGATTTGGGTGGCATGCATATTTGTATTATGGTAAAACAAAAATGGACAATATGTTTAAACATCATTATTTGAGAAGAACACTAATGGATACGTGGACAAGATATAAAAACTTTTTTTCAGAAGAGTTACCTATGTGGATTGTACCCGCAGAAGTTTTGCATCCAACATCACGATACAAAGGACAAGATTGGTTGAAGTATAGAGACTTATTAACAAGACATGGTAAAGACTTCAAATTGAAGGAGCAGCATCAGATGGACTTTGATTATGGTTGGCTAAGATATAGACAAATATATGATATGTATAGAAGTGATAAAAAACACGGTTTTAGGGAAAATAACAATGAAATAGAACAAGTTTGGGAGGAAGGTGGGAAAAAAATGATTTCTAAAATGTATAAAGTCTTGCTAAAATGGTTTAATGCTGATGAAATGGTAAAAGAACAAATGGTAAAATGGGCGATAAACTTTAACAAAGACATTGAAATGGAATCTTGGGAATTTTTATGGAAAAATGCTATGAGTATATCTACGTGTTATAACTTAAAAGAAAACTGTTTTAAAATCATGTATAGATGGTATATGACACCAAAAAAAATTGCAAATATTGGTCAGAATATGTCTAACAAATGTTGGAAGTGTAAAAAGAAAGAAGGTTCTTTTTATCATATGTGGTGGACTTGTGATAAAGCAAAGATTTATTGGTCAAAAATACATGCAGAAATGGAAAAAATCTTGAAATGTACATTTAAGAAGTTGCCTGAAATGTTATTGCTTGGACTTAAACTAGAAGAGATAAATGTAAAAGAAAGGACAATAATATGGTATATGATAACAACAGCAAGAATGGTGTATGCACAAAATTGGAAAAATGAAAAAATACCAGAGGTGTGGGAATGGTTGAAAAAACTGTTATATATGGCTGAAATGGATAAATGGACTAGAAAACTGAATGATCTGTACTCAGAGACCTTTTTAGAAGATTGGAAAGATTTGAAAGAATATGTTGAAAAATACTGGGACATGAAAAATTGCATTTATACATGGTTATAATAATATAAAGTAATAGAATTAGAGTATATGAATGTATTAAGGATTATTAGACAAAGAAGTTGCTTTTTATTTTAGAATTATATAAGAATATAGAAAGTAAGAATTAGTATATAAGTATTTTTAAGAAGTATGACCGTTACCAGAAATGTAAACATAGATATAAGTATTATTATTTTGGATAGAGTGGAAAATGTGTTATGCTTCAGATGTGGTGGGAAACCGTTAATATAAGATAAAAACAAGATTATACAAACAGAACAAAATGTTATATAATATGGAAAAATGGATTTGTATAAGCTAAATGTATTATTTTTAATGTTTGGAAAAATAAAAAAAATTTACAAAAAAAAAAAAAAAAGCGGATTATTTAGTGTGTGTGACCACAGCCCTAGATGCACATCTTCGGTCACTAAAGGTGATTCACATAGCAGGAAAGGACAATGTCCTGGCAGACAATCTAAGCAGAGGAATGCTGGATCAAGTGGAATGGCGATTGTGTCCAGCCATTTTCAAACAGATCAGCGACAGATTCAGAACAATGGACATGGACCTGTTTGTGACATCACGGAATCGACAACTTCACAGATTCGTGTTGAGGATCAAAGAACTCTTTATGCGTTTAAGGGGACTCTTTATGCGTTTCTGCTGATCTGACTGATCCCCAAAGTCATACAGCAGCTGAGGGAACAGGAGGCAGAACTCGTAATGGTGATGCCTTTTTGTTCACGGAGAGCGTGGTTCCAGAACTTGCTGGCCTTATCGGCAGCAGAACTGTGATGGTTACCAGTCCGGGATGACATGCGGTCACAGGAAGCAGTAGTTCATCCTCGACCAGCCATGTTAAAACTCGCTGCCTGGAGATTGAGCGGTGGCAGTTAGAAGAATTGGGGTACTCTTCCAGGGTGATTGATACCATGTTGGCCTCCAGGAAGGGATCTACAATTAGGTCCTACAGTGCTACCTGGCAGGTGTTTCAGGCCTGGTGTGACAAGAGAAAACTGGACCTGTTAAAGGCTTCAGCCCGGACAGTGTTATCTTTTTTTATTATTATTAATAGTTTTTATTTTACATACGTACACATATATTCATATTTACATATTCTTTCTCCAATTCATATTCATGTTACTTATTCATAGACATCAGATTCCCTACTACAGCGGCACCGCGCCTTAAGTCCTTTTTGTCCATCCAATCATAAAACTTAGACCAGACCGCGATAACGTCAGTTTTTGTATATGGATTTAAAAGATAACCTATTTATCCATTTCTGCCCATTTCAATATTAAGCTAATTAGTTCTTCTTGTGCTGGCATTTCTGACAATTTCCACAGTTTAGCCCTTAAAATACGCGCTGCAGTTGCCAAATAAGATAACAGATGTTGGTTGTCTTTTGCCATTTCTTCTGAGAAAGCCCGGACAGTGTTATCGTTCTTACAAGATGGAATGGACAAAGGGCTTAGTACAAATACATTGAAAAGACAAATAGCGGCCATTGCGGCTGTTAAGGGTTCCAGGAGCGGGTGATCTCTGACCAGGCACCCCCATATTAAGCAATTCCTGAGGGGACTCATGCTTCTAAAACCACCTCCAGTTCACCAGACCCCCTCTTGGAAACTTAACGTGGTTTTGAAGGCCTTATGCAAGCCCTCTTTTGAGCCTTTGGCATCATGCCCCTTGAAAGAGCTCACTGTTAAGACACTTTTTCTGATAGCTGTGACCTCAGCTAGAAGGGTTTCAGAACTAAGGGCCTTGTCAGTGGATAAGGAACTCTGTAGTTTCCATAGCAATAAGGTGGTCCTATGTCCAGATCTAGCCGTCATACCAAAGGTCAATTCGTCCTTCCATAGAACCCATCATTTTGCCTTCCTTTTGTCCAAACGCAAGACACGATAGGGAAAAGGAATGGCACTGCCTGGATGTACGCAGGGCGCTTAGTTACTATATTGACAGGACCAAACAGTTCTGACAGGTTGAGGCATTATTCTTTGCCTTTAGAAGGGGGAACTTGGGGGGACAGGTTTCAGTCTCTACCCTTAGTAGATGGATTAGGCCGGGATTGTATTGGACTTGCATACAAGGCTCAAAGCTTGGATCCCCCAGAGGGAATTACAGTGCATTCAGTACGAGGAGTGGCAGTTTCAGCTGCATACTGATCCTTCCCATCCCTAGAAGTAATTTGTAAGGCTGCCACCTGGAAATCGGTGCACTCTTTCACGAGGCACCATAGAATATTGATAAACTGGCCGCAGCCAAGGCAGCTTTTGGCCGTAGGGTACTGCAGCACATCCTGTAGATCTGGAAGCCTACCAACCCTTCCATGGGCAAACTGCTTTTCTATGTCCCATAAGGAAGGACTGTCCCACTCACTGGACCACTGGAGAATGGAAGATTTGTAAGCACTTACTGTGAAGCTTTCTTCTCGGTGGTCCAGTCCTGCCCTCCCAAGTTGGCAGAGGGCGGCTTCTGGATATATTGGGATGGGCGGTGGTTGGTTATGTGGGGATTTAAAGCATTGGGATTGTTACCCATCTTTAGGTTGTTCCCCTCCCAGTTGAGTTCTATGTTAGAGGGAGGAACAAAAGGGACACATGTATACCCGAAGTATGCACTACTTAACAGCATTGGGAAGTGTTTTCTTTTTGTAGTGTTATGGGCTATGGGGGAGACACGGCTTGTGAATGACTGGGGACAGCCCAGGGGACAGGCCCCTCCCGCAGCTGGATCAGTCATCGAGACCAACACTGCTTGAGGAGGAGGAGCCTATTCCCATAAGGAAGGACTGTCCCCCTCCTGGATCACTGAGAAGAAAGCTTCATGGTAAGTGCTTACAAATCTTCCGTTCTGATGCGTGTCACAAATGGACAGACAGATGGACATGCGAATCATTTTATTATTATAGATGCTTAGTAGCAGCCAGCCAAGTGATTTGTTTTGTTATGATATTTGGTTTGGATCAGGGTCATATGGGGCCCCCAAGATGGAATCTTTGTTTGGGGGCTCATGGTGGCTCTCAGTAGCCCTGTTTCCACAGGGGGCAGCCACTATCGAGAAGGCATGTGTGCATCACCACATTTCATTCTTATATATTCTGGTTTTAGAAAAGCTTCCATAGTACAGCCAATTATCACTTACATTTTTCTCTCTATAATTGGAAAGTGATTGCAGTATAGTATGGTCTACTATATACTGGTACTGTACAACCTCTGGTTTTGCCAACTGAGCTTCATTAAAGAGCACAACAGCCAAGCCTGATGGATTGTGCCCAAAATCTGAGCAGCGGTCTGTTACTTTTAGTTACGAATTCTATCCATTTACACTATTCTTGAGAACATTTAGTCACCATTAGCATCTAAGACCATGACTTGGTTTTATAGACTTACATCTGCTGAAACCTCTAATTAAGGCAAGTGAAATAATTGAGATTGCTGTCTGTATCAGTAATTTCTTCTTCAATTAAATTTTCACTTATGTTTTTAATAACTCCCTTCCAGTACAATGCTAATGACTAATTAGCCCCAATTTCATTTCATTTCAATGCAATAAACAAATAATGCCACAGTGTATTCATTTTTTTAAAAAAAATTAAAAAGAAAGAAAAGCAGAAGAGCACACTGGTTCATATTGTTTTTAACCTGCCAGCACTGTACGTCTGGGAGCTGGTGTAGCATAGTAGGTAGAAGATTAGTAACAAAATCTGTGATAGTTCCACCAGACTATACTGTTTCGGACTGCAGACAGAGGTAATTTTTTTTCATGCCCCTGTATAGATCTGTGGTGCAGCCTCACCTGGAATACTATCTGTAGTTCTGGTCACCGTATCTCAAGAAAATATATTGTAGAGCTAAGAAAAATGTAGAGGAGGGCAGTCAAGATGATTACAGGGTTAGAGTGCTTTTCCTACAAAGGAAAGTCTATAGTCTGGGACTTCTCAGTTGGGGGGGGGGGTGCTCTGAGAGATATGATAGAGGTTTATATCATCATGCAAAGCTGTCGAGGCTTGCCCTAGCCCTGCCTGCACATGGGGTGAAGACTCCTCAGAAGTCTCCTTACAAGAGGAGCTCCCCATGATTTCCACTATGCTCCAAGTTGTATGAACTCTAGAAACTCCTGGAGAAGACCCTCATGCCTCCTCTCTAACAGCAGGCTCCTGTTCAAATTCCCTTAGGACCAGCAGACAAGAAAATACCTTAATGGATCTGCCCATGTCCTGAACTTCCAGAGTCTCCCCTTGGACCCCAGGAATGGAGGAGGCAGAGAGCCAGAGCTGAAGCCTGGACTAGGCAAAGGAGTGCATACTTGGGAGCTCGAGGCCTCCTGAGGTCTCTCTTTGGAAGAAGAGGAAACTCTATAGTTCTTTGCAGGATCAGGGACACCCTGGCTACAGGAAAGGGCGGGACCCTCCGTACCCTCTGTACCCTCTGTAATGCTATAGATGAGGCCCAACCTCTGCAGGTTCAACACCTCCTTTCAACCATCTTGTGCTTTAGACTCCTCCTCTTGCCTCGCCCTGCCTGTCTCTTGTCTACCTATGATCCTTTAACCTTGTTGGCAACTTGCCACTGAAGTTGATAGGCAATAGATCTAGAACAAAAAAGGAAGTACTAATTCACTCAACAAGAAATTAAATCAGACCATTGTCAGTGGACACAGTGATGATCATGAGCATAGACCAGGCGTGGCCAAACTTGCTTAATGTGAGAACCACATAGAATAAACACCAGATGTTTGAGAGCCACAAGACATGAACAAATATTACACACACATTTCAATTGAAAAATATGCAGATCGGCCTTTTATTAACATTAAATGAAACTGCCAAAACAAACAAACAAAAGGGGTGAAACTAGATATTAATATTTATTTGTCCAATGATATTTATTTGTTTGCTAATGATATGTATTTGTGTAAGAGAGAGAGAGGTGGAAAGAAAGAAAAAAAGAGGTGGAAGGAAAGAGAGAATCAAAGAAAGCAAATAGATGGGGGAGGCAGGGGGAAGGAAGGAAGAGAGAAGGAAAGGAGGAAAGAAAGCAAACAGATGGGGAGGGAGGGAGGGAGGGAGGGGGAAAAAGAAAGCAAATAGATGGCTTGGAGAAGGATTTAAAGAGACAAATACCTTCTCCAAGCCGGCTGGGGAGGGGGCCTTTGAGAATGCATTTATAGTTGCTTTCTTTCTCCGCTCCCCCCCACCTCAAGCCTACCTGGGATGGGGAACACTGGTTGGGGAAGGGGAGACCAATCAGGTAAGCATACCTCCCCTTCGCTTCCCCAGCCACCCTGCCAGGGGAGCCGCACAATATGTATGAAGGAGCTGCAGTTTGGCCACCCCTGGCATAGATGGTTTTAAAATGGGAGTAGATAGATTCACTGAGGATAGATCTATCAATGACTACTAGTGATGGGAACTGAAAGAAACATCTGTATTTAGAGGCCGCAAACCTCTGATACCCAGTGCAAGGAAGCAACATCAGGAGCAAATGTTGGTCTCTATGACTTGCTGTTGGCCCTCCAGAGTAACTGATTGGCTATTGTTTGAGACAGGATGCTGGAATAGATGGACTAATGGTCTGATCCAGCAGGGCTCTTCTTATCTTCTGTTCTAATGCTCCCATATTTTCCTGCACTTGTAAAATTAGCATACCTGGGGGAAAGTTTAATACAACTGACTACATTCAGAAAGGGTTTTTTCCCCAAATATGATGAGGCATTCAAAAATATAACCTTCATCCCTGCAAAATAAAGTAGCCTAGTCAAATCCTTCATCCCATGTCTTCCACCTCATTCTGTATAATATGTATAATAGTTCTTAGGCCGAGTAGTAATTTCAGTAATAACTGTGTGAATTATGTGATACATACACTTTGCTCAGGCAAAGTGACAACCAGTTCTTTCAGCATCAATTTGTGCATCCCCCCCCCCCCCCTTTTTCTGTAGCAGGCATTTGGAGAACATGGGAGCGGTAAACAGTGCTCATCAACAGTTGACAGGAAACCAGAGTGAAGACTGTAGCATATCAAAATGACACCACTCCACAGTCAGAACTTACACACTTATTTTATTTATAGTCCATCTTTGTTGAGATGCAATGCAAAGTACCCAGGTTCAGTCCCTGACTTCTTTGGTGAAGGGGTCTCAGGTAGCAGACAAAGCTAGGACAATCCAGCATCCATCTACATAAACTTCGAATAATCATGTGATCTGAAAAAGACAGGAAGGTGAGTAATGGAGTTGGTAATATCCCAATATGCACACTCTCTGTACCCCCACCTTCAGAGATGAAGCTTGTGGCAAGCCAAGATGGCTTTTCCAGTAATGGCACCTTGCTTATGGAATACCTGTCCCCTTGAGCCTTGCTTGGTGCCTTCATGGCTTTTTTTAGGTGCCATACAGAAACATTTCTATTCACTCAGGCTTTAAATTAAAGGGTTGATTTTTTAACACTATTTTAGTCTGGAAACTTGTTTTAAGCTGTCAGTAGTCTGTTTTTATGGTGGGATGTTTTTATGGTAAACTAGATTTTTAATGCTCGGTTTTAATTTAATTTAAAAAAATTATTGTTATTTTATAAGCTTTCTCAGGCAAGTTCCTGTAAAGGCAGTGCATAATTTTTCCAAATAAATAAATAAATAGTGTCCATAGCCTTATTGGGTAGGTGAGGTGATTCAGGTTCCTACATTCCTCTGTCAGAGCAACTAAATTTATCTGTTTTTAGCTCAACATACCCACATTCTAATAATCTTGATTACAGTCTTGGTCCACGTGTATTTCTTACCAGCATCAAGTTCTGAGCCAGCACCAGAGTGCTTTTCAACCTTATCATAACTATTTTTGAACAGCTTCCTGGAGAGGCCATGGCTCATGGGAGACCCCATGCTTTGAGCACAGAATTTCCAGATTCAGTCCCTCACACTTCCAGTTAAAGGATCTCAAGTAGCAGGCATTAGAGAAAAACCCTGCTCTACAGGACAACCATGAACTATTGGTATGTTACAGAGCACTTCACATGTTCATAACTGAGTTTGGCAAATACCACCACTTCATCTGACAGGGAATACTCAGGTTTATCATTTACTAGGAATAAGGCCCGTTGTGGAAATAAATACAATGGGCTCTAGAAAGAGGCTCTGGGAGAGTGCCCTAGCCTTGGGCACTCAGTGTCGATTTGCTGTGGCGACTTCAGCCGGGTATAATGACACAGAGTCCACCATTTTCTCCAGGGGAAGATCTCTGCCATCTGAAGAACAGTTGTAATTCAGATGATCTCCATTCCTCCCCTGGAGATTGGCAGCAATGGTTCCCCTTGAGGAAACGGGTGGTTTGAAGGGTGGAGTTGATGGCACTGAACCTGTCTGAGGTCTCACCCCTGCTGAAACCTCACCCTCTCCAGGGTCCACCTCTCAAATCTCCAGGAATGTCCCCACCTGGAGTTGGCAACCCTACCTCCCAGCCAACCATCAGTGTATCGTTATCTGCCCCCTGGCTTCAGCTTTCTACTCCCCCCTCCCCCCTAGAGAGCAGTTGTAATTCTGAGTGATCACCTGGAGATTGGCAACAATGGTTCCCCATGAGGGACTCGCTGACTTGGAGGGTGGAGTCTATGGCATTGTACCTGTCTGAGGTCCCACTCCTCCTCAAACCTCACTGTCTCCAGGCTCCACCCCTCAAGTCTCCCGGAATTTTCCACCTGGAGTTGGCAACTCTATCTCCTTCCCAGCCAATCATCAACTTCACTTCAAGTTTCCATTCCCCCCCCCTGCAGCCTCCACCGTGCTCTGAAGCCCTGACTGCTATGTCACATTGGCTGTCATAAAGGGCCCATCTCAGCAGGGTATGAGGACATAGAGTCCACCATTTTCTCCAGGAGAACTAATCTCTGCCATCTGGAGAGCACTTGTAATTCTGAGTGGTCTCCAGCCCTCGCCTGGAGATTGGCAACCATACTTCCCCTGGTGGAAAAGTAGTCTTTCTCTGCAATGGGGACTGAAGCAGCTGACATCATTCTTTTCTCCCTCTTTTTGACTTGCACAACAACCCTGTGAGGTAGGTTAGGCTTAAAGTCTGTGACTGGCCCGAAATCACCCACTCAGCAAGAACTTCGGTCTAGCAGATCCTGCACTGAAGCACTGACTGCTTATTAGCCAGCCAGCCGTGGTGGAGCTAAGCAGGAGAGAGGGCCTGAGGAATTTCACACAGCCAATATGTTCCATTTCAGGAACTCTTCAGTAACGGTTTCTGTCAGGCATTTTACACAGAGCCTTATTAGTACCGGTTCCCTAATGGAACATATTGGCCCTTTCACACAGAAACGTGCCTTTCCCATTGGGGAAGCATTCCTGAGCCGGTTTACCTTGAACCCTCCTCCCAAGCGTTCTTCAGTTCTTTGTACCGGTCCTGAAGCGCTATGGGGTGCTGTGTGAAATGGCCCCCTGTTTCTGACAGTTCATTCTGATAGTTTATTCTGGGCACGCTGGCAGTGTGCGGGGGAGGGGGTTATGCTGATAGTCCATTGTCTTTTCACTGACAGAAGCAGGCCACTGAGGGGACAGTTAGACCCACCTGGCAGTGGGCAGAGAAGAGTGGACCCAGCACCCAGTCGGTCCTTCCTCTTCGCTGGCTCCCTCCAGACTGAGGCTGGGATGCTGGCTGGTGGCTCTGTGGGCAGGACTGAGGCAAAACAGGGAGAGAATGCAGCCAATGGCCAGGGTCCCCCTTTTGAGTGGCAGTCCATCCAGCCTACTGATTTTGGTGCCCCATGGAATCTTGCCCCTTGGAATCTTAAAAGGGCTTTATATAATAGGAAAGCTATTAGGATGAGGTAATTTCTATCATTTTTCATGACAAATCTACAAGCATACCACAATGTCTGAACAGACTTTACTTTCCTGTCCTAATAGAAAAAAAACATTGATAATAGAAATTAGGATTATATATTTCTTTTTAAAAGCATGTATGTGATAAACTATAAATTCACTAGATGACATCCCACAGCTTCAGTTCCCTATGGACAAATGGGAACAACGGGAACCTACCTCACAGAATGTTGTGAAAGTGTACACAAAGTAAATATTGCCATTTACCTAGTGAAAAAGGGCTGGAATCCTACATACTTTAATCTTGGAGTAACCTGCATTATACATGGTGGGACTGACTTCTGAGTAACCATAGTCAGCGTGAGGATACAGTGTAGATTCTTTTAAAAATTAATTGCCTTTAAAAACAGGTGTTTTTCATTTGCATAAGATTTGGAGCTCTACATTTACTATCCATGTGTTTTCTTTTACTATAATAAATACGAAAAGCAGGAACAATCCGGGCAGAAGGTTAAACAATTTTATAATTGATTTCCATGATGAAAACTTAACAAGGAAATTCCTTAGTGAAATCACTGTGACTTAGAAGTGTTTAACTTTTGTTTGTTCACATTTAGTATTTGGGGCCCTTAACTGTCTGCTGGTTATTATTTCCATATAGTTTTCAGTTCTGTACATTTCCTAATTATGCATGATTTCCTGGCATCTGTAGAGCTACAGTGAATAATTATTTCTAGGCAAGGGGAAACTATTCTGTCAGATTTCAGTACTCGAATGTATCAAAGGGAAAGAAGAGGTAGAGCTGTCAATATGGAGTATCCAAATGCATGAAATGACTGTTGACTGTAAAATCCATACTCCATGTCTTCATGGGTAGCTGAATGTGTATAACACACACTTTTATTGGTAATAAAACATGCATCAGTATTATATTAATAAGTAGATATTGATTTTTACTGAGCAGAACACAAGATTTATTAAAACAGGTAAAACTGCACAGCAAAAAATTAGAAGAGGATTTTGTACCCAATCAATAAAACATTCTTACTTTGAGACCCAAAGACAAATTTCTCTCAAAAACAAATAAAACCAGTGAAATAGTCCCACCTGGAAAAACCAATTACTTCAGGTATGAATTGAAGTGTACATTTGTTGTATGTGAGGGGATTGTTGCTATGGAATGAAACTACAATTACTGACCATTCTTGTCTTCAAATATCTGTTCCTTTATAACACAATGAACACATCACACAAAAGAAGTAGAGTGCTTATCCTTCTCCCTGCTTGCTTTTTTCTGTTGTGTGGTTAAAAATATGACTGGAACTCCATTGGAGGAAAGCAATTCAGGGATAGGAGTTTGGTTCAATGAAAAAGCAGCAGGGAAATGGTTTACCAGCTCCTTGCCCTTGCCCTGCTTCTTCAACAAAAAATTGAAGCTGCTCTGCATCTCAGTTTGTGAGAAAAGAGGGTGAGAAGTATTCCAAATGAATAAAAAAATTAAGACACATGTATGTAAATAAATAATAATCCATTTCAAGAAATTTAACAAAAGCTGTTGGAATTATCTTGCACATATTTGCGTATAACACTTAGGCTTAATTTAAATGTGATTCTGGCAGGAAATAATGAATTTGAATGTGCCCAGCAACTTGTTTAAACTGGGCCTATGCATGCAAATGGCTTCATATGCAACACTGGCACACCAGTGCAAGGCCCAGTGTAAAGTTCTGCATTTAGGTAAGAAAAATTAAATGCATAATTATAGTATGGGGAGACTTGTCTTGGCAGTAGTATGTGTGAAAAGGATCTAGGGGTCTTAGTAGACCATACACGGAACATGAGTCAGCAATGTGATGCAGTAACTATTTATTTATTTATTGACATTTTTATCCCACCTTGCCGGGCAAGCTAAAAAGGGAAATGCGATTTTGGGCTGTACCAACAGAAGTATAGTGTCCAGATCACGTGAAATGATGGTATTACTTTACTCTGCTCTGATTAAACCTCACCTAGAGTACTGTGTTCAGTTTTGGGCACCATAATTTAAGAAGGATGTTGACAAGCTGGAATGTGTCCAGAGGAGGGCAATGAAGATGGCGAGGGGTCTGAAGACCAAGTCCTATGAGGAAAGGCTGAAGGAGCTGGGTATGTTTAACCTGGAGAGGAGATGACTGAGAGGTGATATGATAACCATCTTCAAGTACCTGAAGGGTTGTCATATAGAGTATGGTATGGAGTTGTTTTCTGTTGCCCCAGAAGGTTGGACCAGAACCAGTGGGTTGAAATTAAATCAGAAGAGTTTTCGGCTGAACACTAGGAAGAACTTCCTGACAGTTAGAGCGGTTCCTCAGTGGAACAGTCTTCCTCAGGAGATGGTGGGCTCTCTTTCTTTGGAGATTTTCAGAGGCTAGATGGTCATCTGACAGCAATGATGATTCTGTGAACTTAGGCAGATTATGATAGGGAGGGCAGGAAGGGTTGCATCAGTGCTTAGTTCTTGTGGCCCTTTCAATCCCCCCTTGAAGCTGTCTATGTTTGTAGCTGCCACCACTTCCTGCAGCAATGAATTCCACATGTTCATTACTCTTTGAGTGAAGAAGTACTTCCTTTTATCTGTTTTAAATTTACTGTTCATTAATTTCATTGACTGCCCATGAGTTCTTGTATTGTGAGAAAGGGAGAAAAGTATGTCTTTCTCTACCTTCTTTATCCCATGCATAATTTTATAAACCTCTATCATGTCACTCCTCAATTGTCGTTTCACCAAGCTAAAGAGCCCTAACCTCTTTAACCTTTCTTCATAGGGAAGGTGTTCCATTCCCTTAATCATGTGAGTTGCCCTTTTCTGCACCTTTTCCAATGCTGCCTATAATATCTTTTTTGAGGTGTGGTGACCAGAACTGTATACAGAATTTCAAATGAGGCCACGCCATAGATTTATACAGGAGCATTATGATACTGGCCAATTTGTTTTCAACCCCCTTCCTAATAATCCCCAGCAAAGCATTTGCCTTTTTTATTGCAGTCACACACTGAGTCAACATCTTCAGTGAGTTATCTACCATGACTGCAAGATCTCTCTCCTGGTCAGTTACCGCCAGTTGGGATCCCATCAATGTATGTTTATAGTTAGAATTTTTGGCTCCAATGTGCATTGCTCTGCACATTCCCATGCTGATGCCCACTCACCCAGCCTCAACAGTTCCCTCTGGAGCTCCTCACAGTCCTTCCTGGTTCTCACTGCCCTGAACAACCTAGTGTCATCTGCAAGCTTAGCCACTTCATTGCTTACTCCCAACTCCGAATCATTAATGAACAAGTTAAAAAACACCGGACCTAGTACCAAGACCTGGGGTACCTCACTGCTTACCCCCTTCCACTGTGAAAACTACCCATTTATACTCACTCTCTGTTTCCTTGAGGTGGGTAGCCATGTTGGTCTGAAGCAATAGAACAAAGTTTGAGATATCTGAAGAAATGTGCATGCACGTGAAAGCTTATACCCAGAATTCAGCTTTGTTGGTCTTAAAGGTACCACTGGACTCAAACTTTGTTCTCTCTGTTTTCTGTTAATTAACCAGTGTTTAATCCACAAGACTCTTGTCTCATGACTGCTGAATTTACTTAGGAGCCTTTGATTACGAACTCTATCAAAAGCTTTCTGAAAGCCTAGGTAAACAACATCTACTGGGTCACCCTTGTCCACTTGTTTTTTCACCCCCTCAAAGAACTCTAAAAGATTAGTAAGATGAGAACTTTCCTTACAGAATCCATGCTGATTCTTCCTCAATAGCTTTTGTTCATCAATGTACCTATTCTTTCAATCTTTAATAACGGATTCTACCAATTTACCCAGTATTGATGTTAGCCTGACTGGCCTGTAATTTCTCAGATCTCCTCTGGAACCTTTTTTAAAGATGGGGGTTACATTAGCTACCTTCCAGTCCTTGGGAATGGAGGGAGATTTTAGTGACAGATTGCATTTTTTGTCAGGAGATCCACAAGTTCACATTTGAGTTCTTCCAGAGTTCTTGGATGTATGCTTTCTGGGCCTGGTGATTTGTCATTTTTCAATTTGTTTATCAGTTGTAGGACCTCCTCTCTTTTCACCTCAAAGTGGCGGTTCTGAAGTGGGCAAGCACCTCACATCTTCCACAGTGAAGTCAGAGGCAAAAAAAACAACAACATTTAGCTTCTCTACCATTTCCCTATCATCCTTTAGTAATCCTTTTACCCCTTGGTGATCCAAGGGCCCTACTGCCTCCCTGGCTGGTTTTCTCCTTCTAATGTACTTTCAGAGAAGGATGTCATTCCTGCCACAATGTAGTTGGGTTTTTGAAACTGAGTATTTCTAACTGGAAGTCTTCTTGAGAATATGTTATGGTGTTTCCTGACTCTCATATATTTTACAATTAGTTCTCATTAAATATTCATTGGATTTTTCTTGTTAAGTCTGCATTGTGCTTGTTTGTATGCAGCCCTGCTCAAAATAAATGGGCTGTCTTTCCTCTTGGGTCTCTCCCCTCCCCCAAGCTTTTATCATTTTTATGAGATTAGCTGCTTTGGTTTATTAGTACCAGTCCTCAGATTACAAGTGTCTTTGTGTAGCTTTTTGACAATAAAAAATAAAGCTTCTGTCACCTCTTATTTTACCTTGAAAGATTTATTTGAAAAGTTCTTTCCATGTCTATTTTACTTGATATAATTAATATTTTCAACTTTTTTTTTTAGTATTAAATACTATTTATGTAGAGACACAAGTAAAAAATCAGGAGTGAACCCACAGAATGAAGTTCAGGACTGATTGACAGAACAAGTGCAGCATTGATCACATACACAATGGAAGTTCCTCCATTCATACTTGATGGATAAAAGGTGAGCATGTGATTGTGACCACCTCGTAAGAGATTCCAAGGTATCACATACTTAGGGTTGCCAGACCCCCCAGTGGAGGTGAGGGTCCCCAGCTGACAGGCCCCACCTCCCCACCGCCGATCAGCTGGCCAGTATAGGGTTGCCAGGTCCATAGGAAACAGTGGGGGAATGGGGGGAACATTCTGGGAGCCAGAAGCATTGTTGTGCAATGTGCCTATGTAATTGGAAGTGATGTTGCATGACGTGCCGACATCACCCGGAAGTGACACAGGCATGTAGGTGACATCAGTGGTGACACTCTAGTTTTTGGGCAAAACTATGGTAAAATCAGCTTCAAAACTGTGATGTATTAGTTCTGCATTTAATGTGATGTAAAGTTCTGCAATTAGGTAGGGAAATCAAATGCATAATTATAGGATGGGGCAGACTTATCTTGACAGTAGTACATGTAAAAAAGATCTAGGGGTCTTATTAGATCATACACTGAACATGAGTCAGTAGTGTGATGTGGTAGCTAAAAAGGCAAATGCAATTTTGGGCTGCATCAACAGAAGTATAGGGTTGAGATTATGTGAAGTGACTATCACTTTATTGTGCTCTGGTTAGACCTCACTTGGAGTATTGTGTTCAGTTTTGGGCACCACAGTTTGTGGGGAGGGTGGTATAGAAGCCTAATGAAATAAATAATAAAGAAGGATGTTGACAAGCTGGAATGTGTCTAGAGGAGGGCAACAAAGATGGTGAGGGGTCTGGAGACCAAATCCTATGAGGAAAGGTTGAAGGAGCTGGGTATGTTTAGCCTGGAGAGGAGATGACTGAGAGGTGATATGATCACCATCTTCAGGTATCTGAAGGGTTGTCATACAGAGCAGGGGTGTCAAACTCATTTGTTATGAGGGCCGGATCTGACATAAATGAGACCTTGTTGGGCCGGGCCATGCGTGTCATAAAATGTAATGCCAGGTAGCGGAGATATAAAATTTATAAAGGACACAAACACAAAGATTTTTTTTAACTTAAAATAAAAGCATGCTTAAAACACTAGCACTCTTGCAATATTTTGTTTATTTAACAGTATCTGATAACTGACACCTCTTGCTCTGAATTATTGCATCAAATTGTCTGTGCTGTTGCGATCTTGAGTATGCTGTTTAGGTGTGTATCTGTAAGCTGAAAACCTACTTTTGATTTATTGACATTCACCACAGAAATCTCATGCTCAGAGTTCTGAGTCTAGGACCCAGGGGAAAATGTGAAATGGCTGAGCAATTGAGAGAGTCTGGCGAAGCAAGCTAGGATGCAACAGCAGCAACAGAAGTGGAAGCAGGAGATGGCCAGTTCCAGTGTGAGCCTGACAGAAGCCCTCTGGGGGCCTGATACGGCCCCTGGGCTGCATGTTTGACACCCTTGATATAGAGGATGGAGCGAAGTTGTTTTCTGTTGCCTCAGTAGGTTGTACCAGAACCAACGGGTTGAAATTAAATCAAAAGAGCTTTCGGCTAAACATTAGGAAGAACTTCTTGACAGAGCAGTTCCTCAGCGGAACAGGCTTCCTTGGGAGGTGATGGGCTCTTCTTCTTTGGAGGTTTTTAAGCAGAGGTTAGATGGGCCATCTGACAGCAGTGCTGATTCTGTGAACTTAGGCAGATCATGAGAGGGAGGGCAGGAAGGGACGAGTCAGTGCTGGGCTCTTGTGGCCCTTTCATATATGCCCAGGGTAATAATGCTGGTCGCCACTTTGGGGTCAGGAAGGAATTTTCCTCCAGGCCAGATTGGCCAAGGGATCCTGGAAATTTTTTGCCTTCCTCTGGGCACAGAGCAGGGGGTCACTGGGGGAGGAGGTATTTGTGAATTTCCTGCATTGTGCAGGAGGTTGGACTAGATGACCCTTGATGCCCCTTTCAGCTCTATATTTCTATGCTTCTGTTTTAAGTCTGACTGTACACAGAATATCAACGAAGTATACCACAGGAGTTCACTGTTAGTCTAATCCAAAATACTTGCATTGCTGGGTTTTCCAGTAATGGCTATACTCTTACTTGTAAATAGTATCAGTGGGACTTACTTCCTAGTAAGTATATTTATGATTGGTCAGCAGATGATATTAGTGAAGTCATTGCCACATCATACTTGTTGGGGTTAATTTCATTAAAACAGGCTGGTAATTATAGAACTACTACTTAAAGCCTCTGCAGCAATAATTACCATTGTTCTCTTGAATATCTCTGTCTGCCTGTCAGCTGGATTCCTCCAGGACTGCATTAGTATTCTGTTTGTGAGAAGGGGAAAATTCAGTCAGGTTTGGGTCCTCCTCTTCTCTGGAACCTGTTGAGGGTGCCTGAGGCTAGAAAGTAATATACAGGAAACCAAGAAGGGAGAGCTACAGGAAGAAATGACAAGAATGGGTTGAAGGTACAGACAAACAGGCTTCAGAGCATCACCATATAACTACTGTTATTCATAAGAACATAAGAGAAGCCAATGTTGGCTCAGGCCAATGGCCCATCCAGTCCAACACTCTGTCACACAGTGGCCAAAAACACCAGGTGCCCTCAGGAGGTCCACCAGTGGGGCCAGGACACTAGAAGCCCTCCCACTGTTGCCCCCCCCCCCCAAGCACCAAGAATACAGTGCATCACTGCCCCAGACTGAGAGTTCCTATCTATACCTTGTGGCTAATAGCCACTGATGGATCTCTGCTCCATATGTTTATCTAATTCCCTGTTGAAGCCGTCCATGCTTGTAGCCGCTGCCACCTCCTGTGGCAGTGATTTTCATGTGCATGATTTGTAGGAAAACTATAAATTTTGGTCATGTAAGTGTGGCCTCTTTGGTGGACTCACATTTAAAATCTTATATTAAAAATGGCTGTAACCTGGTGTCTGGTACTACAGACAAGCCTTAGGGGACAACTACCTTCTTAAGTCTTATCTAATAATTGATGTGCTCCATAGAGTAGAGCAAAACAAACAAACAAAAACAAAGAACCTTTAGAACTAGAAATAAGGGTCTATGGCTGTGCACAGCAGTCCCCCATTTAAGCTGCATCATCTTGCTCATAGACTTTTGTCCATATATAAGTTGAAACAGGAAAATTTGCTTTCCTTCATATTTACGGATAGCATGGAACCAAAACAGATTCCCAAATCCAGACAATGTAAGGTCAGGTGCATTTTGCATGTGTTAAATCAATACCAGCTTAGAGAGAGAATGCTTATCTGTTTTCAGGGTCTTGACTTGACTGTTGCCTTCCATTTGTTTACCTGATTATAAAAGGCCATTTGATTTACCTCTGGGTCATTTTGTTTCATGACCTTTTTTTATTTCAAAGCTGCATGTACCTGTTCCAGTAGCCTAGAAACTCATCTATACAGCAGTGCTTGATAGAAACATCCTGCTATATTTAAATACCTCTGCCTTGCACGGAGTCTCTTTTTACAACCAGCTTCTAGATAAATTCGTCTACATTTCCCTCTGTATTTCATTCTCCAGGGAGCTACAAACAGTTTTTACGATCATACCCCTCCTTTACTACCTCCAAAACAGGGAGTTATGTGTACAAGATTGACAGGAGTGTGGTAAGAACCAGACCAGTGTTCTGGGATGCAACACACTCCTAGAAATATGATGGGGGAGGGGGGAGCCACATAAATTGATGCTTGGGTATTTCAACTAATCATTTTTCACCATGTAAATAAAGAGTATAAATTCTATCTCTGGCTAATACGTTCCTACTAAAACAATAGCTCCTTTCAGCATAGTGTGTCAATACCACTATAAGTAAGGGTAAAGGTTTCCCTTGCTCGAAAGCCAGTCGAATACGACTCTAGGGATGTGGTGTTCATCTCCATTTCCAAGCTGAAGAGCCAGCGCTGTCCGAAGACATTTCCGTGGTCATGTCGCTGGCATGACTAGACGCCGAGGAACGCTGCTAAAGGTTAATGAACTACGAGACTGAAGAATCTTATAAGATAATTTTTAGTTTTTGTAATTGTCTCGCTCATAAACTTAAACACTGCTGCTCTGATTAAAAAAATATTTTTTGATATTTGAAAAAAAATATTTTGCAAAAAGTTTGTGATACTCCAGAAGACATCTTTATCTCTAGCAAAAGACTCTTACAAACCTGGCTAAAGCACTTGGTGAATTACCAGGAGATCCTATGGCCAGAAGAGCTATACACATTGAGCACATAACCCTCCAGACCCCATGTGGACAATGGAAGCTGCTTTAATTATCTTTCAGGAAGAGCACAGCAACTCCTGGCATGTGCCTACTCTTGGCTCCACAGGCATACTGTTACTAAAATTAACATGGAAATTAGATTTGAAAATACATAACATAACCCAAATTTAGTTCTGGCTTACATCAGACTCAAATCTGAATACCATTACTATAGTAAGGGATAACATCCATTCAATTTTACATCACAACATATTCTTATGCATGTAATGTGTATCCATTTAGCAGCTGCATTCTAGGCCCCATTGAAGGTAAAAATTTCACCTTTACTCCTAGCTGTCATAGCCAAAGTACATGCAATGGTGAGATAGGAATCAAATACAAAACTCCTTACAATAATTTATTTGTCCCAAAAGTTATTGAGGTTTCTAGATCAAGCCTCTGAATATGGGCGATGAGCCCCGTAGCCAGAAATTTTGGGTTGGTGGGGCATGGGGAAATTTTGTGAAGCAGCAGGGGAGGAGGGAGGGGAGGGTGGAGGGAGGGGGTGGCTGCATGTCTTCCCGGAACTCCAGGAGGCAATTTCATCGCTTGGCATTCAGGCGCAGGCAACCCATGCTCGAAAAACACCACTGAAAGGGAATCCTTTATATGGTGTTTTTATAGCGGGGGCTGCCTGCTCCTGAACTCCAAGTGGCAAAATCGTCATTTGGAGTTCAGGAAGGTGCATGGCTGGCAGCTGCTCCTCTCCCTCACCTCCTGCAAGATTTAAAGGGCCTGCTGATCAGCTGGAGGGTTCCTTTAATGTCACAGGAGGGGGGAAGGGGAGGGAGGGGGGAGAGGGGCAGCAGCTGTTGTGGGGCATACCTTGCATTTGAGGGACAAAGCCCCCAAATGCCCCATTGTAGCTACTGGCCTGTGGGAGAATGTGATATGACAGTGGTCATAAACAGCAAATGTTTGATGTCTGAAAAATTATATAAGGAGGCTCCAGCTTCTGCTGCACTGGTATATGTGTCAGGGGCTCTAGGAAATTAACAGGGCTCATGGATACATGGGGGAGGCCAAGCACTAGTGAGGCATTTGAGAGAAATAGTGGAACTGGGCAGGTGCTTGACCTGAGGACCAAAAGGAGAAGTTCCACAGTTTCAAACATTTTCATATTTTGAAGTGGTTGTTTTCTGAGGTGATAATCTGAACATCAAAACATTGCAGAGTTAATTCTCTCAAAATGCTAATGTTCCAACACTGAGCAAACTCTCTTCAGGTAGCCAACAAGAAGACTTCAGGGGCATGAACTTTCATTTCATTGTCATAATCTCACTTTACATAAGGAATCGTCTATTCTACTGGTGTTATGAGATTCTCACTTCCTGATGAGGAAATTCACAGCAATATTTATTTAACAAAGTTTATATTCTACCTTTGTGCCCTCACAAGGGCCACCAAGGTGGAGAACAAATTTAAACATACATATTTAAATCATATTATTAAACCATTAACCCCTCCACCTCCCATACATATACATCAATTTAAAAACAAAACAAAACCAGAGCTAATATGTGTTTGCTGTGTATATTCTTCTGCAAAATTACTATGATTCTGCAAACGGGAAATAGAACAAAATAGCAGCACAATCATCACTTTTAAAATTAACTTTGCTAATCAGAATAAAATTGATTACTTAATCATAAAGGAATGTAATAAAAAATTCTGATTTACCCCAGATTTGGTAATTTTATTAAGTAAACTAGAATTTTAAATCAATCTATGGCAGGGGTCCCCAACATAGTGCCCGTGGGTGTCATGGGGACCAATGACCCTTTCCTAGTGCCTGCCCAGGTGTTTTTTAGAAAGTGGGTGGGGCCAGCAGAGCTTCTGATTGGCCACTGGAGATCTGACAGCTACTGCCAGATGAGTGTTTCCTAGCTAGCTTGTGTGTATGCCAAAATATTCTTAATGTTAAAAAGCATCCTGTTAAACAGAGTTTCTGCCTGAAACGCTGAAGAACTACCATCAGAGTGATGAATAATTTCACCCCCTGACTTTTTGTGGTCGGCTCTGCCTCCTGCAACAGCCATTTTCTGGTTGTGCCCGTTACCTTGTGTTAGATTTCCAAAGGTGTCCACTGAGTCAAAACAGCTGGTGACACCAATGCACAGTAATGTTCAAATTAACTGTAATCAATGGTCTGCTAATTTGCATATGCCCAAAATATTTATTTATTACATTTATAGCATACTTTTCTCACTAAGACACTGGACAGATCACAAAATATAAAAAAATGCAGTCAGCCAGCATAAGACATCCAATAAAAATACAATAAGGCTAGGATTACAGAATTAGAAAACAATGCAAACAGAAAACTAAGGCATGACATACCATAAACAATGCAGAACGTGGGTTACCATCTGCAGTAAAAGCAAGATGATGCATAAAATAAACACTGCATGTTCTGTTCCCTTATTAAAGTGCCCTCCTGACTGACTTGTTTGTACAGTGTTTCAAACCACCCACGAGTTCCACATCAGGTACAGATTATGTTAACAGAAAAATCAAACTATTGTTGTTGTATATACAAACTGGTGGTAACTGACAACTAGTGCAGATTGTATTATAATTTAATGCATAACCCTGGGTCAGCTAGAGAGCTCCAGACAGCAACTGTGCCCCCTGTGCTGACATATCTTGAAGATATTTGGGTGTTGGGTGCTCCTCGCTAATGTAACAATGGTGTCAGCAAGGCAACTCTGCTGTAGAGTTGCCAGTTCTCTTGTCCTTGCAGGATTTTTGTGCCTTTAAAACCTGCTTGATGGACCTGACAAACATGTTATGTTATCGGTGAAGCCATCCCTAACATGGGGATGCAATAATAGAGTGCAATGATAAGGGAAGCTGTACCTGTTACTCTGCTGTCTGCTGGGCAGCTTTCAAAGGCAAAGAAGTTCGGTCAAAATTAGAAAATTGACTTGCTTTGAGAACTCCATTCCTGATGCTGTGCAATAAGCATTTTTAACTATTTCACCTTCTTTCTCTCTGTGTATTAGTGGAAGATGGCAGACAGGGCTCCTTCTGCTGTGACCCAAAGGATCCTCACTGGCTACTTTTGCTCCAGCGAAAGGGGGAAGGGGGAGTGTTCTAAATGTTCACAGTCATGGCTGGCAAGGTGAACTATGCAGTTTGGCTGCAAGACTCAGAGGGGGGTAGATGGGATAATGAGCAGCAGGCAGAGGTAATCAGTCTGGTAAACATGGATGCATTGGAGGGGGCTTGGGGAGACGATGAGCAGCCAATCAGCTAAATGGTGCAAGTGGTCAATGATTAGTTCTGAGAATATACTCTCATGTAAGTCAGGGGGGAAGGTATACCACTCAGCCCTCTTTGGTCACAGCAACTGTGCCAAAGGCTTGAATCTGGGAGCATCTGCGCATTAAATCTCTGCAGCTCTGCCTTCCTTACAGTAGCTAGGTGGGTTTGTCATCAGGGCCAATGCCAAATCCCCAGTAACCTGTGATGGGTTTTTTCCCCATGTGCCCTTGTTTAGAAAGTTGCTCTGTTGTTTGTGAAGTGTGGGTTTAAGTCCCCTCTCCTTTCCCTGTTTAATGGCTATCCAAAAGGCCTTAATTCCATAGTTCCCCACAGCAGGATTCAAATTTTCCCTTCCTGATTCCCATCTCAGTGGTTTTCCCCAGGGAGCTGCTAGAGAGTTAACCTGGATGCCTTGTGTAAATGTCTTCCCTAGTTGCTTGAACTGATGTCTCCATTCCCTCTGATACAAAGCATCACACCTACCCGTTGGGTAAACCTTTGTCTGGGGAGGGCATTTTATTTTCCTGGGATCTTCTTTCCCAAGTGAGCTGCAGAGGACTGTGAGATATGCTTGTACAGCCCACTTTCCCTTCCCTCTCCATCTTCCCATCAAAAGCATTGTTGCTGGCAGTCTCTGTGAAAAGGGAAGATTTGAACCCATAGTCTGCAGGGCTCCTGTTGTGTATACCACAGGGATTCACACAACAGAGGCTGGTATATTATGTTCTTGTCTTTCTTTTGACTTGTGTGTGTGAGTGGTGGGAGATAGTGATGTCACAGAAACGTGCCAGGACTGCTGTGTTTGGACTGGTTCCTCCCATCCATGACTAACATAGAAGAACTGCCAGCATGTCAGTCCGTAATTGGTGGGTTTCAGTGCTGCGGTGGTTATACTCCCTGTTCCGTACAGTCATTCCCCTCTGATGGGAGTGCATAGGGCAACATCCTAGCTATGCTAATATCACACTAGCATCTCAGTTCAGTTTGTGTTGATAAGGTAAGTGAGCAAAAACAAAAACAAACAAGGCTTCAGCCATCTTGCATTGGCTAAACCAGAGCCTTATTTGTGGACAATGTCATTAGGCCATTGAATCAAATAATTCATTACCTGGTGATAAGACTGTTGATCCCTTTATTAAAATGTTGCTTAGATTACACTCTCCTATTTGTCTGTCTTCTCTCCCCTGCTATAGTATGCTTAAAGGTGGAATGGAAAAACATCATACGTTAAAGCAGGATATTGTTGGTACATATGTACTTGCATTGCACATTTTTACCAGTAGAGGGCACTCTTATCCCACAGAATTTCTCTATGGGGGCTGCAGCTTCTGAATGCAAATCATCAAGGTTCCAATATGACATATTGGCAGCATTTGGGGGATTTGCCATTTTATCTTCTGGGCTTGCTGCAATTAGACTGATGACCATCATGTTGCTGCTAATAATAACAACTCACTAGCTGGTATTAGTGAATACAGAAATTACCGATGGAAGATATAAGGTTAATGCCAAATTGTAGAACTTGGGTTATGGTACTGGTGATCATGGAATCCATATTCACCCCTTGTGAAGCTTTTACAGTTCCACCAGGATTAGTTGTTGTCCATGCTAAAGAACAGTCAGGAGCCTGGCATTTTAGCCACCTTTTGAAGGTTTAGGGAAAAATAATTGCAACTCGGGCATTTAGAGGTTGCCCTTGTTCCATGATGTCAGTGCATGTACATCATTTACAGAGGGGTAACCATGTCAATCTACTGTAGCAAAGTAAGACAGGAGTCCAGTGGTACCTTAAAGACTGAGAAAATTTATTCCAGCATGAGCTGTCTTGAATCTGGGCTCATTTCTTCAGATGTCAAATAACATCTGAAGAAGTGACCTCTAACTCATGAAAGTTCATGCTGGAACAAGTGTTTTTAGACTTTACGTTGCCACTGGCCATCATCTACCCTACTTCTCTTGTTCAGTCTTCTAAAACCCTGTTCAGAGATGCTTTCCTGTGATATGATCCCAGGCTGCTCTGTGAGTAATGCATGAATTTGAAGGAACAACCACGTGGCTCTTTCCTACTCAGCTACTGCCATGCCTTCTAGTGTGGTGGTGACAGAATGCCACTCACGTGATTGCTTAATTCATATATTCCTCAGCAGTGTATGACTGCACTGTTGAGTACCAGCTTGCATGTTGCTGCTGAGGTCCCATGAAGGTGGCCCAAATGATCATGAAGAAACAGAGAAACCGACTAATATAGTATAATGTATCATCTTTATAATTCCAGCAAATCACATAGTGCACCCGTAAATATGATCAGGGAATTTGTGTGCAGGCAGACAATTCTTGATAAAACACATTCTTTATGTGTTTTGTTGACAGGAAGCCCTCACTAGACTACCACCTGGTTAGAAGAACATCTGTACTACTAGGGTGATTTAGGACCAACTGATACATGAACTCTGTCATAAGCACCTGAAATTCATGTCTTCTGTGCATCACTATCATGATGTTGTATGGCAGTTAGCTGTATTGACTGCTTCCAAGCCAGCGAAGTACATTTTGAGGCTGATGATGGTATGGAAACAATCCACGTAAATAGTTACACTGCATATTACATCAGTGATGAGAAAAGTCTCCAAATAGAGGCAGTTTCAGACACATAATTAAATACTGCTGGCCCTAGAAAGAACACTACCAGAACCCTGGGATGCTTGCAGAAGGGTAATTTTAGCGTCTGGACGCATTCTTGGGACTTGGTTGCAGTGTGGCTTCTTTTGGTCGTCCCCCCCCCCCCCCCCTTGTGTACAAGTTACAAGTGATCCTGATTTCTTCAGCCCAATAAACACCATTCCATAATGTCCATAAGTGTATTACCTGTGGGATTCCTGGTAATATCTACTAAGCGCTGCTGATTTCTGAGAGCTTGTCTTGTTTGTTTCCCCCACCAAACAGACAGATGCTGCAACTCCCCCAAAGCATTTCTCTTTTCTGAATGGTGGAAAACCACCTGATATTTAAATGGTCTTCTGTGCTGGCTGCTCCACCAGTCAGCTGTAAAATATTGCCTCATTGACCATGTTTGAATTGGTGTCATGCCTACTTACTGTTCCTTGTCGGCAAACCTTCGAAGGTAACAGACACCAAGATGCTGCGGCTCCTGTGCTTTCTGGTCTGTGACAAGGCAGGAGCCTGCAAATTGGAATTTACAAGCAAGCTGGCCAATCTGTTGCCCACCCCCTTTTGATCCTCATATGCCTATAATCTCCCACGGTAGGCATACCATTACATTCAATCTGATGATCCCTAGCAGAGCAGATGCAGTTCGGCAGGGACATCTAACAGTGTGTTAATTAAAGGGCTGATGAAGAACAAAGCAAATCTGCCTGTTCTTCATGAGAAGAGCTGATCCTGGAAGATTAAAAGTTATATACCGTGGCACAAATGGCACATGCCTCCCCTTGCTCACAACGAGTGCCCAGGGGCCAGACAACAATGTTAAGATGTGTTTTCCTCCTTCGTGCCTTATTGTCCCGATTGCCACTATTAGCGAGAGGGGGAAATGTAACATTTTCTCCTCAAAGTGCATGTGGAACCTGTTTGTATAAAGGTGAAGTATTTTAAGGGTTTAATGTATTTTCTGTGTGCATGCTGGGCCATTTCATTTTATGGGCATGTTGCAAACAGGCCAATGATGAGCATCATCCTTTTTAGATGTGCCCAGAAAACCTCAAAGACAGCAAATGAATGGTCAGCTAAAGGCCCCCCTCTTGGTCACGCACATGTACCAGCACAAGTCTGGAAGTGAATTTTACAACACTCCTGTGGTTTTTACAAGTGAGTGAGTAGCAGTCATGTATATGCAAGCACAAATCTGAAGCCAGCTTCCAATCCCTGTTCTGCAGCCGATGCATAACCTGCAAAATCCTGTGAGTCACCAGTTGCTTCCGGAACAGGACAGAAGTGAGTAGCACAGTCTCCAGTGCAGGCTGCTGTAATCACTATGCCAGTGTGTTGTGGTGGCAGGAGTAATAGTGGGGCCTCCTTCTCTCTGCTTCTGCTCAATAAACACAAACACGGTGTAGTAGTTCGAGTGCTAGATTAGGATCTGGGAGAACCAGGTTCAAATCCTCACTCTGCCACAGAAATTTGCTGAGTGTCTTTGGGCTAGTCATACACACTCAGCCTAACCTACCTCGCTGGATTGTTGTGAAGGTACAATAGAAGAGAGGAGATGGATGTAAGCTGCTTTGGGTCCCCAAGAATAAATGAATAAAATTTATATCTCTACTATTTATTTACTTCCTTGATACCCTGCCTTTCTCCCCAGTGGGGTCCCAAAGCAGCTTGCATCGTTCCCCTCTCCTCCAATTGGGGATCTGAACCTGGGTCTCTCATCGGATACTCTAACCACTACACCATACTTACGACACTTCTCGCTTTAAAAACATTTAACTTATCTGCTGGTTCAGACCAAACTCCGTCTAAATTCCACTCTGTGCTTTAGCAGCAGCCAAAACAGATGCCTCAGAAAGCTCAGAAGCGAGGAATGAAACGGAGGGCCACCCTGTGCCCCTAAGATCCAGTACTCAGATGCATACTTCCCATGAGCATGGAGGCTTCAATGAGCTATTAAAATGTTTCTATCTTCTTTTAAAATGCCACCTTGTGCTAAAGTCACATCTCGGGTCAATGGAAATAACACAAGTTGACTAAGTGTCTGGTGAAGAAATGTTTCATTCCCTAGCCACATGTGTCACACATAAAGATCAGCTTGAGATCCCCCAGCTTTTGGCTTTTCTTGATAGGAAAGGTGCTCCAACATCGCAGGAGCTGACTTTTTCTTGGGACTTTTCTGGATTCTTATGCTGTCCTTTGGGGGACTGAGGAAGTAGAAATCTAAAAGTAAAATTTAAGTAAAAATTTAAAATATTCTGCATGGGGCCATGTTGTGCACTTCCCCAGGAGCCAGAACTCTGTACAAAGCAGAGGCTCTGCTCACTTACTTGGGTAACTACTGCAGCTGCTACAAGACCAGAGCAGTGCTCTGAAGGAGCATTCTCCAGGTGTTCAGTCATGCTCTTTGGAACAATCATATAATTTCTCATACGTTACAATTAACTCTGAGAACCAGTCTGCACGTTTCTTTGAAACTTTTTTTAGAATGTTTCGGTTATCATGCAATAAAACAGGTGTGTGAAGTTGAACGTACCAAAAAAGGAAGGTATTTACAAGCAGGGAGAAAACCACCCAGGGCATGTGGTGCATGATTCCACACAGACTATTAACCATGAGAACTAATGTAGCATTGTGGCTAGGAAACGGAGGCATGCATCAAGAACTTTGCCGTTCTAACCCTGCCTCTGCATGAAATCCCTAGAAAGCCTTAGCCAAGCCATTCTCTCAGCCTCAACCCCACATCTCTAATATGGGGATTACAACAGTGACTTATCTGACAGGGCTGCCGTAGAAGGTAATGAGAATATGAAGTGCTTTGGGCTTTAACTGGTATGAATGCTACCTTTTAGTATGATAACAGATGCCATGTGGTGTGATTTTGAATGGCTTCCATGTGGTAACTCTAATAGGTGGACCAGCCCTAAGGCTCTGATTATGTAGGAGAAATAAATGCACCATTCATTATACTGCACCAGCATGAGAGATTAGGCTAGAAGCCATCATCATATCCTGGCCAGGGCTTTTTCCCTGATTTTGTGCATGCAAAATTTTCATACAGATTTGTTATAGTGCAGACCACAGGTTTGCTTTCTTTTTGGATAATCTTCGTTTTGGTGCTACTGTGGTATTTCTGCCATATGTGCATGCACAAGCGCACAATATTATTAGCTTACACAGTTCTGCAGCTATGCTTGCCACTGATCTCAATGTGGACTGCTCCCAAACATCTACCAAAGCCTGTGGGGTTCAGGAAGGAGAGGTACTGGCTACTACATGGATCATGGTCCCCAGCCCTGCCTCTTTTATCCAAGACACTCCCATTCTCGCATGCCCTGCATCAGACTGGATCCACAACAAAGCAAGTATGAATGAAATACCTCCCGTATATTTTGCCTTCCATCATGTTGAGCTTTCTTGGAACAGAATCTGGATTTGGGAGTGCTGGCTAAGAAGAGCTTTAATCATGCCTATGTTCCCTTTTAACCAAAAGGGAGGAATTTGTCCTAATTTCTGCAGATTATCTATGTCCTGCCAGCTGATTGGTGAGAAACCAGGCTGTATTTCTGCTGTTTTTATAGTATAAAATAAATGGTGGAAATTCCTCCTTGAAGCAGAAGAGACCAAAAGCTCCATAGTTAAGATCTTAAGAGTTTTATTGTTAAACCACTTGGCATTCAGTTGTCTTTGTCTACACATGAAGCTAATATGTTAGATGTCATGTAAGAAGAGTAATGCCAGAGACTGCCACAGGTGTGTCAAACATTGCACCCTGCTATTCCCTCATGTGCACTCCTTTCACTCATGCACCCTCCCCCATGCAGAACATTTGCAAAAACCCTATTCAGTACTACCTCTTAATGCCAGCCATCAACCAATTGGTTTGGTGGTGGCAAGTATATCTTGGGGGGGGGGGGGAATCGCAAATGTCAATCAAGAAATACTGCAAATAAAACGGACCCTCCTCAGTCAGTCAGCAGCAAGCTGTCTGTAGTTCAGTCCCCGCAGCAGTAGCAGCGGCATTTCCCCAGCCTTTTGAGGTGCCGGCTGCAAGCGGTCGGTCGGTCGATCTGCAGCTCCTCCACGGCTCAAGGAGGGCTGTGTGCTTCCCCCTTCCCCTTACAAAACTGTCAGGCAAAAATGGGCTGAAAGATATTGGCTGCAAGCAACTCCGAGGCTCCTCCCAGAGACTGGATCCCGAGATTTTTGGAGGATTTCTTTCAACTCAGTCTGAAACCAGGGTGAGGGAAACAAGTTACCATTCCACCAAGTAGCACAGGGAGAAATCCCTGCCCTCTAAGGAACACCCACCTCTCCCAATTCTCTCTCTCTCTCTCCCTCCTCCCTTTCTTTTCTAAAATCTGCCTCGGATGTGATTATTCCTTCTACTTGTGGAGGACAACCGGCACTGTCTGCTGGGGAAGAAAAACGCTGATCCTTTGGATTTCTGCACAAATAAAGCGTGGAAATAAATGAGGTGGAAGACAATGAGGACAAAAATGATCTGAAGAAAATCTAACCCTCTCTTTGGTTTGCTGAGCGTTGGCAGCATTTCTGTGGGCTCCAGGGTCTCTGGGAGGAGGAAAAGAAATCCCTCACATGGACTTGGAGCACAGAGCATACAGCTGTCGTCAGCCTTATTGGGTCTGAAAAATTCCCTGTTGGATACAAATTTTCAGGAAATTCTCCCGTGTGGAAAAGAGAACATCATGAATTCTGTGGCTGGGAATAAAGAGAGAATTGCAGTCACAACCCGAAGCAGGAAATATGGGGTAAGTTGCCCTTAAGTAAGAGAATGCCAGGATGCTTTACATCTCAGGGTGCTCTAATACAAAAGGGTTTTTTAAAATACTCTGCCTGCAAATGGACACAGAACAGGCAATGTGAGCCAGATCCTTAACCTGATTATTAAACTGCATGTGTCTAACCCAGGTGCATTCGGTATATTCTCAGTGCTGTTATCAGTAAATTGTCTGAAATCTGAGCATGTTCCTTTTCCTTTCTCTACAACAGCAGGCTCATCTTGGCTATGGAGCACTGTTGAACTTTTGCAGCCTCAGGTTCCATTTCGCTGCCCGGGGCCACCTATATCTCTGAGATTTTGCAAAATATGCCACATTCCTTGCGGACTCTCCTTTCTTTCAGCGCATGTACACAGTCCCGATTTAGGAAGGTCTATGCATACATATGATAGGGGGAGATATAATACTCATGCAGACCGGCAGGAGAGCATGCATCACCCCCCCCCCCCCACCCGCGGGTTCTGTAGTGAAAATTGCTCTCAGGTGGTGACTACAGATTTCTTTGCTTGGAGACCAGACCCCGGGGGGGGGGGGGGGGCGGATGTTTCCGCTTCGAGCTATTGTTACGGCTAATCTCAAGGAGTCGCTGCGGGACTCGGCTTGATTAATAAATTAAACTTTGCTATTTCCCCTCCTGCCACCGTTGATGTCTGTTTCTCCCTTCTCCTCACCCCCCAGGTGAACGACCCCTGCTCCCCCACCAAATCCACGGCGCCGTTCTCCCCGGAAAGCTGGTACAGGAAAGCTTACGAGGAATCCCGGGCCGGCAGCCGCCCAACCCCAGAAGGAGCCGGCTCCATCCTGGGCTCGTCCGGCACCCCTTCGCCTGGCTCGGGCACTTCCTCGCCCGGTTCCTTCACCGGATCGCCGGGCCCCGCTTCCCCGGGCATCGGCACCAGCTCGCCCGGGTCGCTAGGGGGCTCGCCGGGATTCGGCACCGGCTCGCCCGGTTCCGGCAGCGGCGGAGGCTCCTCCCCGGGCTCAGACCGCGGCGTCTGGTGCGAAAACTGCAACGCCCGCTTGGTGGAGCTGAAGAGGCAGGCGCTCAAGCTGCTCATCCCCGGGCCCTTCAGCAGCAAGGTGAGTGGGGCGCAGTCGGCGCGGGCGACTCGTTCGCGTGGAAAGACGCAGCAGCGCCAAGGCTTTCGTGAGCGGGGGAGGTCCTGTTACAGCACTGGGCATGTGCTGCTTTAGGCAGAGCGTGTTTACCCGGGAGGAGGTCCCACTTCGCTCAGTGGGGCTTGCGCCTAGCCTCTTGTGGGCCTGATTAGTCAGTGGCACTTGCTGCTGTGTAGACGGGCAGTATGTTGAACTGCACATTCGTGATTGAAAGTTCGACTTGGATGGGATCTGAAAGAACGGTGGTCAAAGCCTGCCTTTATGTGGACTAACTGTGGGCTAAGTCAAGTCACTGGCTGGGATCACAGCAGCAGTTTGGCCCCACACAGCCACTCCTCCCCTCCGGATCAAATGGGCGCAATCAGGCAGCCACATCTGTCAGGCGTTCCCCAGTCATACTTATCCCGTCATAGGACAACTTGGAGCTGGGTTAAAAAGGCACCACATCACAAGTGGTGTTTTTGGTTTCCTGCGCAGTCATTGCACATGGCCGGATGTTTGAACGCAGGGGAGTGCGCGCAGAACAGATTTGGCCGTCTGAACCTGCAGATCCATTCTGCTGCTAGGGAAAGTTTTTTAAAAAAAAGAATGCCTATATGTGCATGCATGCACATGTGCACATATGCACGTGCACATGCACTTATGTGCATGCATGAATTTTGAAAAAATTTGGGCAGTGCGCTCCATGGCTGAGGTGCTGCAATAATGTGGATGCTTTACCATGGGTAGTCTCTGTGGGTAACCCGAAGCAGGGCATGCTGTGTGGCTGATATGCCCCACAATACTTTAAACCGGTTCAATTAGAGACGGCACCATAGTGCGCCAAGCCACCAGTGTGAACACAGCCCCTATCTTGGAGTATATTCTACTTAACTCTCCCTGCATGTGTCAGCCACAGATAGCAGTTCATGCTTCCATCCATAACTGCCACAGACATGGAGGTGGTCATGTGCAGGGCTGTCCTGACACCTCTTGCTGCATCATCTATTCTATGTTGCTACTTCTAGGAAACAGGGTTGTTTGTTCAGTCCTACTTATGTAAATGAGGTGCTGAAGTTAGTATTCACAGCAGAGCAGCTAAAATAGCAGTTGGCAGGTGATAAGATGGAATCATGAGCAGGCCTCAGCCGTGGGTTTGGTTCTTGAGAAGGTAGTAAACCTTGGAGGATTGTATTGATTGGATGCCCCTCCTTACAGAAAACTTCTTCATAGAAAACTATAGCCCTCTTCAGGCTTTCATCATGCAGGGAGAATAAAGGCATAGGGGAGGCTGTGACCACTATTTCCACTCCTGATCTCCTTGTATTGACTGTAAATGTGTAGAATCTGAGCACATAGGGCCAATAACACATGAAGGTCAGAAGGGCTGACACTGAGTGCTTCCCACTGCTTCCCACACGTTGATTCTCTCTGCAAGCTGAAAATATGAAAAGAAGGATTCTACCCGAGCCTTCACTGTCCTGACTGCTGCTAGGATTTTTCTGCAGGGTAAAGGGGAATTCCCAATTGTGTAGCATTCACCAGCAAAAACAATGGGTCGGGCCATGTGTTGTCACAGATGGAAATAATAATGGTCCACCTTCACAGCATTGTTCTAAGAAAACTTAAAATTGTTGAACACTTTGCACATTTAATGTGCAGTAAGTATAAAAGAGCCATTTGTTTGGTACCACTTTATAAGGTCCTGAAATTTCTCAATATTAATTGCATATATTTTAGTTTAATTCTGCTTGCTTTATTCTCTCATTTCTGTTTTATGCAGCAGTTTTTTTGGGGGGGGCCTCTGGATTCCTTTATTAATGCAAATATGTTGGTTAAGACAGTTGTGTTGGCCACTGAGGAAAACAATTGCTTTTGTTTTGCGCTTTCTTGCACCAAAAAAACAGACCAAAACATAGCAGGAAATTGATTGGAATGGGTTTGGGAGAAATATTTAAAGGATGAACTGGCAGCATAAAATTAAGCCTAAATTTTAGGTACTTTAGGTACCCAACGTTTATGCTTTACTTTGTGTTCCCAGTACTTCCCGCCATAATTTTTTTCTGTTGTTCTCTGCGTGAGAAACCTCACTTTCCACCACAATTTCCTTTGCAGTTATACAGTATAACTCTGGGATGTTTCTGCAGCTATACCAACAGGCACGTTGCCTTTGATATAAAATGGCACTTGGATAATCAGAGCTGATCACATGATATTTCATTTGTGCTTGAAGGGACACTGGCAAAAGGAAGCCTTGCTTGTTACGGTAGGCTTGTCGTTTGTGTAATTTAGCAGCAGCAGCAGCTTCTGCTATAAACATGATCAATGATGTTGAGAGGAAAATGGAAGTGTTAAAAAAAAAGGTGTGAAAATAGTCCTGGAGAGAAGGGCTTGTTTGTGGGTTATGTGATAATGATTGCAATATTCTGTACTAAGGCATCCATGGAGTATTATAATATTTCATGGACTGGCTATATTTGTAAGCTGCTTGGAGGGTTTAGTCAGGTACCATACAGTCCTTTTATGGAAAAAGTGTCACACAAATGATCATGGGTGTGTGCATGCTACATTACCTGTATTGCTGAGGAGTGGCAGCTCCCTTGACGAATCAGGGCTTCTCTACAATGTATAATATTGCAGCGTTAAAGGCTTATTCATCATCTATACTTCTGTTCTAATTTTTAGTTCATGAGGATTCTACATTACTGAGCTAGTCTTTCCTCTCTTTTGAATGGTTATGGATGTGAAAAACTCTGGCTGTTAATGGGAGCTGAGCATATGAAAAAATTGAACCACAAATTATTGTGACTGTAATACCTGAGGCTTACGTGGAATAGCAAGGCTTCTTTGTGTATAACTGAAATTATCCCTACATAAAGGTAATATGTGTATGAGGTTCTGTGATGCCTTTTGTACTCAACTGCCACTGCCAGTTAAGGCAAAAGTATTATGGTGTTTATTTTTGCCCTGGAAAACCCAGACTAAAGACAGAGAAACCTACCAGCCATATGAAGAATACTCCTTTCTCACCAATTAGTAGTAGCCCATGGACCCTGAAAGCCCTGAACAGTAAGCATCTACCATTCTAAACTAATCATAAATTGAGGCTTTTTTTTTTGAAGTACAGTTGGCATCCCATTTGATTTGTAATTCAGTTTATGGTGGAAAGTATTTTCCATACTTGAACATAATCGCACAGAATTCTAGAATTTTATTTTAAATTTTTAAATAACTGTGATAGATTATTTCAACAATATTGAATTGAATAGATTATAACTTCAATAAGCCCATGTAAAATGTGCCTGAAAAAATTCAGGCAATATCCATCAGGTCCTAATTGCCTTGCTGTCCCTTAAAAAGTACTTTCAGGTCTACGGCCATCACTTGTCATAGGGGCACGGTTGGTGGGGAGCCGCTGTGAAAAAGATCTCTGCCCCAAATGGCCATATATCTGCAGACTGTATGCAATCCATTGAAGGTTTGGTACTTTAGATTAGACATTTAGCTTTTTGTGAAATTTAGCCCCATTAAAGTCACTCTTTGAAGGTAGTGGGATGGAATTGCCATCTGGAGAGCATTAAAAAACTTTGCAGTGAAAGAACCATAGGAGCCCTTATGCTTAAAAGACTTAAAAGAATTGTAAGCGTGGCTGTCTTCCATAGTAACTTGTTCATGTTGTATAGCAAGTGAGTTCCATGACTATGACACTAGGCAACTTGGCTTGCATTGTCAGGCCCAAGTGTTATCAAACAGTAATATTTACTCTTCAGCTTCAAAGAGTTTTCTTTGGTGGGTTGTGTCAAGAGGTATCAAGTGAAAACACTGATTGCTATCCAAGGGTCTTTAACATTGTTGAGCTGCATTTATCACTATTTATTTAAGTGCTCTTTGAATAAAATATGGATGATCCTGAAGATCTGATTTAAGCCTGTGTAGGAGCCTCTGTCTGAGGTTAATAGGCGTTATTGCCAGTCAAAAGCTGCTTTTACCAAATGTACAAAAATGATGTGGTATCCTGAAGAAATGGCACCAGATTTTTGAGCAACTGTAGTAGTTGTAAGTTTATCACTTTACAAACATTGAAAAGGATGTCTGAGAATTACTAATATTTTCTCCAGTACCAGTAGTGAGTAGAGTACTGAGGCTCATGAATGTTTGAAGATACTGGATACCAAATTTTTCTTGTAGCAAATATCCACAGATTGAGCAAATAGGAAATATGCAGGAAAAAACTGCAAATGGTATGGTACAGGGATGACAGTGTGAAGTATAAAAACTGGTAAAGAACATATATAGAGGCTAGTTAGAAGTCAGCCAGAAAACTATTACAGTAGTGAAGTCTTTTGGATCTCTAATTTATAGAACTTCCTATTGATGATTTTTCTATTTGTTGTGTTATTTATAGTCCGCCTTTCTTACTGAGGCTTAAGGCAGATTTCATAATGTAAATCAGTACAATCAATAGATGAGGAGACATCTAATAAATAGTGTAATAGGACTAGGACAGCAGAAATCTGAAACAAACTGTAAGTAGTAAACCTGACCTATTAATCAATGCAAGGAATAGTATTACATCATAAGCAGAAACATAATGCAATGGGAGCAAGATAAAAACGTACAGCAACAGGTAATACATATCAGGCCCTATTGAAACATCTTCCTGAATTGTTCTGTTACAATACACCCTTCGTTCTCTACAAAAATGCCCTGCTGAAGAGTTCTGTTTTACATATTTTGCATAAAGCCACAAATGTGGACACCTTTCTTACCTCCACAAGCAGCCCATTTCAAAGAGTGGGGACCACTACGGAGAATGCACAAGTATGGGCAGCTGTTGATCTTGGCCATTTGCAGGGTGGCACCTACAGAAGGCCCTGTTCAGATGAGTGAAGTTGTCATGGCAGATCATAGGAGGAGAGGCAGTCCTGCAGATATGAGGGTCCAAGGCCATGAAGGTCTCTGTCTGTGATGGCTAGTACCTTGAATTTTGAACCTGGTAACCAATGGGCAGCCAATGGAGTGACTGCAAAATGGCTGTAATATGCATGCACTGACTAGTTCCTTATAATTACTGAGCTGTGGCATTCTGCATTAACTGAAGTTTCAAGCTGATGTTGAGCAGAGACTTGTGCAGAGTACCTTTCAGTAGTCTAGTTTCATTATTACTGTGGCATGGATCCAGGTGGCTGGATCACCTGAGTCTAGGTAGTGGGCCACCCTCCAGGCTCAACTAAGTTGGAAGAAAATGTTTTTTGGCAGTTGCATTAATTTGCTTCTCCAGCAATAATACTGGGTCCAGTGTAACTCCTAAGCGCGTGACCGAGTCAGGAAGGGTCAGCTGATCCCCACTGAAAGTGGGAAGGATGGCGTCCTTTTCTTGTCAGGGTTCCATTTCAGTTTGTTCACTCTCAGCCATTTAACCACAGCATTCACACTGTGGCTCTAGATTTCTACTGCATCCCTAAGAGATTAAGAACATAGGAGAAGCCAATGTTGGATCAGGCCAATGGCCCATCCAGTCCAACACTCTGTCACACAGTGGCCAAAAACACCAGGTGCCCTCAGGAGGTCCACCAGTGGGGCCAGGACACTGGAAGCCCTCCCACTGTTGCCCTCCCGTCAAGCACCAAGAATACAGAGCATCACTTGCCCCAGACTGAGAGTTCCTATCTGTACCTTGTGGCTAATAGCCACTGATGGACCTCTGCTCCATATACTTATCCAGTTCCTTCTTGAAGCCGTCCATGCTTGTAACCGCCACTACCTCCTATGGCACCCCTAAGGTGTTAGTGGACGAGAATCTAACGGAATTGTCTGAAGTGTTTTTCACATACAAAAGCTTACATTTTGAATAAAACTCTGTTGCTCTTAAAAGTACCACTGGACTCAAACTTTGTTTTGCTGCTTCAGGCCAACATGGCGACCCTCCTTAATTTTTAGTCATTCAAAAAGATCAAGAAGGGTAGCCCTGTTAGTCTGTCTGTAGATTTGGATAGAAAGATTTAGAGCTGGATGGTGTCAGCATACTGAAGGCATCCAATACCAAACACACAAACCAGTTCTAACACCTTTACATAAGAGACTGAATGGGGGATAAGACCATACCATGTGGAACCCCACAGGGTGAATCCCACACTAATGATAACTGGCCTCCAACAACAACCCTCTGAATCCCTTTGAAGGAACTATTCAAACCAGCCCTAAGCACATTCCCCTGATACCTGCTTCTGCCTGCAGATGTTCCAACAAGATGGCGTGGTCTCCTGTATCAAAGGCAGCAGATAAAGACTGCCCGGAAGCCATAGTTGGTACAGAATGCTGTGGCCAGAATGCTGCCTGGAGTGTTTCATTGGGACCGTATTAATCCAGTCATTTCATCTATGATGGCTCCCAGTTTCTTCCAGGCCCAATTCAAGGTGCTTTAAAGTCCTGTATGGACTGAGGCCAGCATAGCTAAAGGACCTCCTGCTCTAATATGACCCAGCCATTCCAGTCATATTTGGGCTGAGGCCAGCATAGCTGAAGGACCTCCTGCTCCGATATGACCCAGCCATTCCAGTCATATTTGGAGGCCCTGCTTCAGGTGCCCTTACCATCTGAGGTTAGACAGGTGGCAAACCAAGAAAGGGCCTTCTTGGTCATTGTGCTTTGGTCTGTCTCCATCTGTTGTCGACTTCCACCAGCAGGTGAAGACTTTTTTGTTTTGTGTGGTGTTTTCTCACTGTTATTATTAGTCCCGCTCCCTGTTTGTATGATTTTGTTTTTATGTGTGTGTTTATGTTATGTTTTAGTTAATAGTTACATACACACACACACACACACACGCTTTTTAATTTCTCAAATGTTCTAGTGTTTTAATGTTTGTGGAAAGGAGGAATAGAAATGTTTTGAATAAATAATTCAGTATGAGCAACAGAGGCATGGCCTTGTCTACATTCAGATGATGATGCAAGTCATCAATCCTTGGAGCTTTCTGACAATCGATAAATATTTTATTTGTCAGGTACTGCTGGGGAAAAAGAAAGAAAGTGTCCAGAATTAATGTGCAAGTCTAAAGAGCCATGTGCAAATTATTCAGATAGATTGCCTGGCTTCTCCAAATAGGCACTTCAGGATTTTCTCTAGCTGTTGACTCCCATTGTATGAGGGCTCTGCTTCACTTTGTTCTGCTTGTGCATAGACTGTACTGCATAAAGGTACATTCTGTGCCGAACCTGGTATCAGCAGCATTATCAGAACAAATGCTTTGGCCAGCAGGTTACAAACTCAGCTGGCCAATAACACTACAATGGCATGAAGTGCCAATAACTGTGAAGATTTTTTTTTAAATGGCCTGATAACAGCTGCATGGGGTTAGAAAGTGATAAAAGATCACCAAGTCCAGCCTCTGCCTTCTAAAGCATTCCTGTCAATATTCCCCTCCTATTAATTCACTTTTATGCCACAACATACAAGAATCAAGCCTTTTGCCTTCAGTATGCCACAAATAGTGGCCTGGCTCCAAAATCCCCAGGGTTAGTGCCGCTCACCTCTCCTGCTCCAGTCTGTACGTTCTAGTTCTGCTGCCAGTTTCCAGCCAACTTCTTGTTTCCTACAAGTCAACCGTGTTGTGGAAGCCCAAGAGATAGTGTTTCTATTATCTCTTTCCTCCTTTAGTGTTGCTGGTGCTGCAGCAGTGGAAACTAGGGTGGTGGATTACAAGGGGGAGAGGATCAGGAAAGTACAATAGGACAGTGATGCAGGGGACAGTGGACATATCAGCTTAACTTGGGGTAAACTATATTTTCCTCTTTGGTCAAAGTTACTGGTAATATCTGACTGTAACAGAAAGACCAATCAAATGTGCATTTTTAATTCTTGCCCATTTATCATTTATGAATCCAGCTGACTTGCAAGGTTTTTTGGGACTCCTGCTGGTAGCAGCCTGGAAATTTCATTAGCTCTCTTAACTGCTGTCAGCAAAAGAGCTTTAAAACTGTAGTCAGCAAAATACATTTTATATTTTGTTCTTATTACATACTTAAAATGCATATAACCTGGATAGTCAAATATAAGGCAACTATGAATATAATCATTATAAGTATGCACAGAAGTAATATTTTCACTATTCATCTGAATATGTAGATACTTCTTTCATATTGAGGTATCATGTGATTTGAAATGAATCCATGTTTATATCTATATATCTAATTCCCAAGTGCCCCCTGTGCATGCGGATACTTATTTCCGCAAATCAGGGGCACATGGAGGATAAAGTGATTATCCTGCACATGTGGGCTGCACCCCAGGGATGCAGAAAAATCTAAAAACTGTAAAAAAAATATACGGGAAAGTTATAAATGGCCAAAAAGTAAATCAATGTCCACTGCGCATGCGCAGGAAACAGACTTTCCGAGGAGCCTTCTCTCCTCCTCCCTCCCTCTCATAGTTCTTATTGCATTCAGTCCTCCCTCACGGCCACACTCCCTCCACCGAACGAACATTCAAGCCTCCAGCAGCATCTACCTTGCAATTTTCTCTCTGCTCAGGCAGTTCCTTCCACTTGCAAGAAGAAAGCACACACTCAAAAAAAAAGGGGGGGGGGGAAGCCAGCAGAAAATAAACCTCTGAGTCTGCCCTTTGAGCAGGTGAGAGAAGTTCCCAATGCCTCAGCTCTTCCCTCTTTCCCATCCTCCTCCCAGGGAATTGGTTTTATAGTTTACTGTTACAGGGGAAAGAAAAAACAGGGTGGGTGGGGAGAAAAATCTTTTCTTCTTCAGAGGCTGCAGGAGCGTGAAGGTAGGTTGGCTGTTGGATGGGAAGGAAATAGGGTTGCTAACTCCAGGCTGGGAAATTCCTGGGCATTTGAGGGGTGGAGCCTGGGGAGGGCGGAATTTGAGGAGGGACTACAGACCAGTATAATGCCGTAGATTCCACCTTCCAAACCAGCCATTTCCTTCACTTCAACTACCATTGCCAGCCTCCAGACAAGGGCTGGAGAGCACCCAGAATTACAACTGTTGTCCAGGTGACAGAGATCAGTTCCCCTGGATAAAATCTCTGCTTTGGAGGGTTGCTGAGGCTGCTTGACTCCCCAAGCCTCACTGTCCCAAGGCTCCATCCCCAAATCTCCAGGAATTTCCCAACCAGTAGCAGGCAGCCCTAAGGTGAATTGATCTCTGCAGCTGGGAGATCTGTTGTGATTCCCAGTGTGCTGCCACTGCTGCTGTGGAGGGAGAGGAAGCAGGCAGAAGGCTGGGAGAGTGATGGGGTAGAAAAAAAGAGAAAGAGTGATGAGGGGGGAGGGGGGAGGCAGAAAAACAAAGAGAATGAAGATGGGTCAGAAAGAGAGAGGAGGTAACATACATGGAGGAGAGAGAGAGAGAGAGTAAGAAAGGGGGGGCAGAAGGGAGAAAGAGTGTGAGAGAGGTAGGGGGAGAAGGGAGGAAGCAAAGGTGTGAGGAATGGGATAACCATCCTGCAAGTTTCTTGCGGGTCTCCACTTGTAATCATATAATCCTGTATTGTTGTGTGACCTGACTGATCTTTGTATCTGAAACTATGCAGCCAGGTGTTACATTTGGTATGTTTAACCTGGAACAAGGGTACCTTTGACTTGCTCATAGTTGTACCTGAAGTGTGGAACATTTGACAAGAAACATTTGCTCACAATATGTCAACAGAAGGAAAATTTAGGGACTTCAGGTTTAGTGGTGTTGCACAAAGCTGAGCTCTGATTACATAAGCACAGTCCTTAGTTTAACCATTTAAATACTCTGATCCCTATCAGGTCTTGAAAAAAGGGTTGTGAAACCTTTCCCCGGTAGTAAAAAGATATAAAATGTTTAATACAAAATTAAGGCATAGTTACCCCTTGGTTTACATGTTCTGTCTTTATGAGGGAAAATTAGATATTACTGCTACAGGAAAGACTTGGATAGATTCAAAGGTGTTCACATCCCAAGCCAGTCCTGTTTGAGTCTACCCTGAGCAAATTCTGTATTCTGTGTATCTGTCAGATACATGGTATGCACATAGCAGATGCAGGGAGTGTAGCTGGTAGAATTTGTTCAGATGTATGTGTACAAAACTCACAGTGTTTATCACCTTATTGGTATTTTATTTTCATGTCTGTGGTTTACGCAGTGCAAATAATTGTTTTGTGAAAGTAGGATTTCCTACTTCATGGGACTTACATTATTATAGTCTGTTGTATATTTTGATATTATTAAAGCCTATGGATTTGGTGTTGTTAAAAGATAAGTTAGGACACTTGCATGGGGTCTGGGCCTGACTCTCTCTTGCATCCACAGTCGTTTTATGCTTCATCTTTACTATAAAGACCAAGAAGGGATCTGCAGCAATACTATAAGCTTGATGCCATAATAGAAAGAGTAAAACAGAAATGGTAGACAAATGAAACACAAAAATATTGCTCCATAAAGACCTTCAAGGCAGTATGGATTATTATTCTGTATTAAAAATCCCTAATTGTGCTCAGCAATTTTTTTAGTATTATTGTTGAAAACTAATAGAACAAAGTTTGAGTGCAGTGGCACCTTTAAGACCAACAAAGTTTAATTCTGGGTATAAGCGAGAACTGAGTGACTTAGCATGTGTAGATGTACACTTCTTCAGATACATTAAAACAGACTTCCTCAAGCATTACATATAGGTAGAGAGAGGGTAAGGGTGTTAGTTGCCAGGAAGGGCTAATTAGAGTAACTGAGCAATAAATATAGCTAAGATTGGATTGAGGCAGTTGGTAAGACCTGTGGATAGTGTGGTATGATGTGCTTGTTTTAGGAGGCTGAGTACAAATCCCTGCTTAGCCATGAAACTCATTGGGTGGCTTTAGGCAAGTAAACGCTCTCTTAGCCTAAACTATTCTTGTGAAAATAAACCAGATATCCCAAAGTCCAGTATGGACATGCCCAAATAATATATTATAGAGAACAAAGGAGGATGTACTTTTCTTTTTCTTTTCAGTGAAAACAATAGTATCCTTTATTAGGAGATGGTGGGCCCTGAACCTGGCAGTAGATGTGCCCAAAGTATGTACTTTAATACTGAGATCTGAGTTCTTCCCACATAGTCGAATGGGTGTCTGCTAGGTGAATAGGTCTGTTTCCTTCCCCCATTAGAAATCAATACCTGATGGGAAGGAAATCATCACCCCTTTTCTAAAGCTTTCCATCATTTTTGCTTGCATGCTCCTGATTTAGCCTTTTCCATTTCAGAGGTGTTCAGTAGTAAAATATTTGACTAATAATATTAATAATGAAGAAAGCCCTGGAGCTGATAATAGTGGAAATAGATTCCTGTTATCTTGTGGCTACTTTAGAGAAACATTCCTAGACAAGACAGGACAGTAATGAACCCTTCCTGAAAGCTTAGTATGTGGCGGAATAATGGAATTTCATTTTCATCCAGACCTTTGATTTGTGAACAAGAACAACCAGACTGTATGGGGACTTAATTTTGTAGTGCAGAAATCTCAGTCACCTAATAATTTCATTCCAAGTCAATGTAATGCAAATAGGATTATTGCATTAGAAATGTGATTTTAAATGGCCTGGAGCAGTAATTTGTCAGCATTTGGAAGGATTAACTCCATTAAAGTTTAGGCAGCAACAACCAGTCTTTTGTATTGCATCACAGGTTACAATACCAAACACTAAGCATAACCTGTTGCTAGCATATTTTGCAATAGGATGTCTCCTGGCAATGGGAATGTCTTTAGATTGCTCCTTTTGCCCATCCATTTGCACCAACTTAAATTTTTCAGATTATGTAGGTAAACTAGAAAAATAGGAACAGCTCTTGGATTTACAGAGTTGTGTGGTTTCTGTCATTCAGAATACTAAGATTCTAGGCCTTTCCTTAGAATCAAAGCTATTACAATCAAGAATCTCAGCTTTGAATTTTGTTTATCTGTTTTAGGGAGAAAAGCGTCGTTTGACCTCTTTAAACAGATTCCTGAACATTTGTGAGTGAAAATCCATACCAGCACTTTCAAACTGTGCCCATCTGTGTGCTTAACTCCCTCCTATTGAAATCAATTAGACCAAAAAGCACTTAACTTTGACTGGATTATGCTCTAGAAAAAAGACCTACTTTCACCAGGTTCCAGTCGCCGCAGTATGCCAAATGCATTACTAATACAGTCCTCCAAAAGTTATTGTTTTGCGGACTTCCTTGCCCTGGTACAGAATATGGCCACTTTGCTAGTATACGCACACTTTTAAAATACTGAAAATTATAGTTTTTTAAAGTCAGATTTGAGTGACCTGCTTAAAAAAAAATTCATGGCCTATGCTGTAAAATATAAGAACACATGCTTTCTAGGTGTTGAGATGTGCATTTAGAAACTCAGATTCCCCAGTTTTGTAATTGGTAGATGTCAGACATTGGCGTAGTTTCTTCTACCCAGTACAATGCAAAATTGTCTTGTATAATGTAAGAGAAATTGCCTTCTACCTGAGAAGTGTCAGAAAGAATGCAATGAACATCAGTGCCTTTGCTATACTTTCCTCTTTGGGATCCTTGTAAGTGAAATCCTGTTGTTCTGATTATTTGTACCCTCTTTGCATATGTTGTCCTTGTTTATGGCAGGACAGAAGGGTATTTACTGAGGGGGGGGGTATCTGGAGGCGTGGTGGAAGTGAAAACACAACGCTGTCAGTTTCCTTTGATCAAGTCTCATTTTGTTCAAGGTCGTATTTTGTGTTGCTTTTGAAAGAGAGTGGGCACATGAAGCTGCCTTAATATTGAGCCAGACCAGTGGTCTATCAAACTCGGTCTCATCTACTCTAACTGGCAGCAGCTCACCAAGGTCGCAGGCAGAGGTCTTTCATATCAATAACTACCAGATCCTTTAATCCAGGAAGTAAACTCTGGAGCCTTCTGCACACCAAGCAGATGCTCTGCCATTGAGCCACAGCCCTCACCGGTGGTGTATCCCATTAAGGACTAGTTGCTGATCTCTTTAACTGGAGATGGCAAGGATTGAACCTGGGATCTTTTGCACAGAAAGCAGATGTTCTTCCAGTGAGCCATGGCCAATACCTTAACAGATATTACGGTGTCTGTTTTTAAAGAACCATGAAAATAAAATGATGGAACTCTATTGCAATCACCCACCTCAAAGAGAAGAACCTGTGCAGGACAAACATTTGGAACATGCTGTGGGGTTAAGCACTCTTTTTGAAATGAGACTCCTGTATTAATGGTAATTCTTTTATCACATTAATCTCCTTGAATGTTTATGTTGTGAATATGACTGATGGCATAAGTTTGCAGGCATACTTTTCCAAAATACATACTCATTGATTTGTTAGGAAAATGGAAGTATGTCTGGCAAAGAACCCCACAGAGCATAATTCGTTCCCTGCTTAAATACTTGCATTTTGTCTCACAAGAAAGGGAACATCATTATTCATTATTTGTAGTAGCTGTCTTATACACAAGAGAATTTTGTTGTGCTAGTTGAAGAATTATTCCACAATGACTCCCTAAAAAAAAATCCATTCCAAATATGGGTCAGCAATATGTGCTGGGCAAGTTGCCCAAATCAGTACAATGTGAAAGGCAGAGTAATTTTGTGTACATAGGAAAGAAAGCAATTCACTCAGACTCAGCCACATCAGCAGTCTAATACCCTGGATTATTTTGGGGACATCAGATAACTGGGATAGTTCCAAACATCAAGCTGAACAGCTTGTCATGGCTCTCAATACCGAACACTTGACCGTTATGTCCTGCATCATTATTCAGGCATGGTTTCAGCAGTTTGTAATATGTGAGTGTCACAAATGTCAGCAGAGTCAGGGATGTCACATATGTGCTGGTATGAAATCTGTTAGCTTGTAGCACAGGGTGGCCAACATTCCTATGCCTAACAGCTGTGTGCTGACATTTTCAGGGAGCAGATGCTACAAGATATAGGCCTATTGCTGCTATTCCTGTCTCTACAGCAACCCCCACCCCCAAGATCGCCTTATCATTTACTCCCCATCACTGCTGCCTCACATTTTACAACACCTAATGAGGAAACAAGTCCTTTTTCTCTCATACCTTGTCACTCTCCCTGCCAGATCATTGTTGCTCATGGGATCTTTCTCTTCTCCAGCTCTCTTTCTCCCTCCCTCCTCTTCTGGTTATTCACATGAAGAATAGCAGAATAGTATGTTAGTGGGTTAGGACTATAAGAGTTATGTCCTTATTAGAACCAGGGCAGATAGTGTGAAATTTTGTAATCTTTTAGTTTTGTAACAATAGTCATCGTATATATTACAGCCAGAAGGATAAACTTAATCAAAAGTTTTATTTTACTAATATATATCTTTTTAGAGCATTACCTATTTTAATAGGAGAGAAAAAAAAATCAGAATTGGCAATCAGACCTAAATAAATTTCTGTGGGCGGGAAAGAAACCTAGAATTAAAGCAACAACATTGTATAGATTATGAGATCGGGGAGGGGAGGGCTAGATATTCCAAATTTAATCTGGTACTGTGAAGCTATTGATACAAGCACAGCAGCATCAGAGCAAGCATCAAAGTGGACTCAAATAGAAATAGAACCTTTAGCACCTCTCACGCTATATGAAACATTATGGAACCATAACATTCTAAAAACATGTAGCCAAAACCAGAATCCTTTTCTATATAACACTCTTAAAATATGGTACAAATGGAAACCAAAATTGGCTCCAGGCATTTCTAGTCAGTCTGCGTATATAAGGCAAGAATGGTTTGTACCAGCTCAGGATTGGAAGGAATTTCAGATGTGGCAAAAGACAGGAATTACATATTTTTTAAACAAGCAGGAAATTATTACAAAAGCACTATTAGAAGAGAAAATTAAACTTCCGATACACTGGTATAAATACTTACAAATTAAACACTTGCTTGAATCCTCTGCTTTGAGGCTTACTAGATATAGACAATTGACACCATTGGAACAAATTTTAGACCAGAACAGTAAGAGAAAGAAAAACATTACAGCAGTTATATATAAACAAATAAACCTCAGTTTAGATAAATTGGAAACATTATATCAAAAACAATGGAAAATGTACTTGAATAAAACCTTAACAGAAGAATGGCAGCAAATATGGGAAGTAACTAGTTGGTTATATCCATTGGTCTTCAAAAGTCAAAAATGATAATGAGGTGGTTTATTCCACCTACAAAACGGCATTGTATGTATAATGCATATAGTCCAATGTGTAAAAAAACAACGTGGGAATATAGTTGATTTTATGCCTTGTTGGTGGCATTGCCCGGTTATTAAACAATTTTGGAAATAAATAGTTTTAACAATAAAAGAGATAACTACAATCGACTTACCTTTCTCCCCTGAATTTCTGCTGCTGGAGAAATGGCCAAAACCTAGAAAAGAAAAACTACAGGAAAAGTTAATAACAACTCTGATAGCAATTGCACGTACTCTTATTGCATCAAGATGGATAGACCAGAAACCTCCATCACTTACACAATATGGTACAATCGAATTTGGAAACATTTTATATTGCAAAAGATTTCATTCAATTTAACAAATGCATTGCCAGAAAAATATAACAAAAAAGTAATTGTAGTATGGTATCCTGTTATAAGCTTTTTGTTTGAAAGAGAGATTGTTCCAGATAATCCGCAATATCAGAAGATGATTTACTTTTGAATGGTACTTGTTTTGAAGTTGAATTGTAGGAAAGTTATTGTTTTAGTTTGTTCTGTACATATGTATCTTACAGTGACGATACTCATGAGTTAGATTGCAAATTTAAAGATGTAAAACTTGAAAATCACACACATACATACATACATACATACATACATACATACATACATATATATATATATATATATATATATATATATATATATATATATAAACAGCCAGTCTGCGCTTGCAGAGGAAAAGCATGGTTAAGGCCTCCTAGTTCCATATCACCAAAATACAGATAGACATCATATATCAATTAAAATGTTTGACCAGTTTTCTGTTTTAAACGCCTGTGTGGTAGAATGTGCCTGCTCTGGCCTGCACAACCTATTCTGCCTTGCCCTCCTAGGTTTTTCTCAGCCCTGGAAGAAACTTTTCTTCCACTCTCAAGTAGAATTGCCCACTGTGAGGGTCAGGAATCCCAGCTTCCCTTCCAAGTTTTGAGGCCTTGCCTCTGTGTCTCCCACTGCTCAGTGCCAGGTCACCATGGGCACAGTTTTCTGCCTTGTGCGCCCCTGGAGGAATAGCCACTTGCTAACTGCCTGCCTTCCCCGGCACTCCTTTTCAAATAGTGTGTCCAAGGTGGTGGAGATCTATGTGGTACAGAGAATCTCTCCCAGCATCAAAAGTTATAAAGTAAAAAAGATTTTTTTTACATGCATGCTTTTAGCACAGCACCAGATTGAGCAAGGGAACCAAAGAAATGGGTAAATGCAAATTCTCCCTCTGAGTGGAGGACATCTTGATGGGTGTTTCCCACCCCATTTGCAGGGAGGCAGGAACTGATTCTTCACTTCCTGTCTTCTGGTGGGATACGCCCCTTGAGATCAGTTCTGTTCCTGCCTCAGTAGGGAGAGCAGCACCTAGTGGAACTTGTGCCTCTTTTTTGGACTTTCGGTTTCTATTTTTCTAGCTTTTAGCTCTACTTCTACAGCCTTTTCTTCTAAGAACTATCCTTTCCTGTGAGTTCAATCCTATCCTCCTGCCTCCTTCTTAAAAGCCTTTCTCCCTCCTCCCCCCCCTCCCTCGCTGCCTCGTCTTCGACTGCAAATGGAGGGCACCGATGGCTTCCTTTCGGAGGCAGAAAAGGATAGAGACGACCCCCCGGTTCCCCGCGGGGAGAGCTCTAAAGCCGTTAAAAAGGTTACAGCGCCAAAAGAAAAGCGCGCAAAGAAACGGCCCCACCAAGACGCGGGAGACCGCACGTGCGCCATTTTACTCCTGGCTGGGAAAGCGAAACCAAAGGCGCATGGCTGCGGAGCGGCTCTCGCCGCCTCCATAAGCCCAGGAACGGCATGCGACGATGGGCAGGATATCCCTAATGCCCAGCTCGCACCACAGTCCCTGCCTGACGACTCGCCAGATGTGGAAGCTCAGCAATTCGTGAGTATCCCTCCAGCAGAGGAGGAGGCTATTTCCCCCGCTCTTCTTCGGGCTATTAAAGCGGCGGTGCGGGAGGAACTCTCTGAAAATCGTGCCCAGAGGACCCTCTCCCATAGGGGCCATACCTGCAGGGACTGTCCACCTAAACCCACTGCCAGTACCCAGGCAGACGAAGGGGAAGAGGAAGATCCTGAGGGGGAGGAGGATAGACTTCGCTGGCCCACTAAGGCGGCGAGAAAAGAACACAGTTATCCTGGCTGGGTCCCAGATCATTGGATTCCCAATGCTCCAGATAGCGAAGCCGGGGAATCTGGAGAGAGGGAAGAGGGAGAGTTCCTTTCTGATGAGGATCAGGAGGAAGAGTTTGAGGTCCCTGAAACCTCCCCATGTTTTTTCAAAATAGAAGATTACCGGTATTTACTTTCTAAAGCCCTCTCTGCCTTAGAACTGCAACCTAAGTTGCAGGGAGAGGATTTGCCCACCTCTGCTAAAGCAGATGGATCCAGACCCAAGGGCAACAAGGATTATTTTCCCAGATCATCAGGCAATGAAAAAGTTTTCCCCTTCCCAGAATTCCTTGAAAACCAACTAATGAGCGAATGGGCTAAACCCATGGCTAATAAACGTTGCCCACTCAATGTTAGAAAATTGTACTCTTTACCTTCTTTTACTAATAAGTTTTTACAGGTCCCCCTTGTGGATGCCCCTGTCATTGCACTCCAATCTTCCGGAATTCTGACTGAAGATGGAGATGGCTTACTCAAAGACACCCTGGACCGCAAAGCTGAAGTCGCCCTACGCAAGGCTCATGAAGCTTTGGTAATGGCCATCAAGGCCTCTTCCACTGCCACTATTGTCTGCAGGGCAGCCATCGCCTGGTCCAGAAAACTGATCCAGCTGGTCCCACCTTCTAGCCCAAGACTGGCAGAGGGAGCAAACCGCCTACTAAAGGCCTCCTCCTTCGCAGCCGATGCTACCCTAGATTCATTAGTTTTTTCTTCTAGATCCCTAGCCTCAGCAGTGGCGGCCAGACGCACTCTCTGGCTCAGAGCCTGGCAAGCAGATCTACGTGCCAAGACCACCGTTGCTGCTTACCCCTTCCAGGGGGATCGGCTCTTTGGAGACTCCCTTGATAAGGTTCTTGTTGAAACCCGGGACAAAAAGAAGGCCATGCCGCGCAGCTTGGCTAGACCTGACCGAAGAGGCTCTGGAAATTATTCCTTTCGCACCCAAAGAGCCTTGCCACGCTTTGGCAGAGACGCGTACAGACCACCCTGGACTCCAGCCAGACAGGGCTTCAAAAGAAACCCCTTCCATGGCCGCTCCAGCAGACCCTTCGTCCCCAGAGACAACAAATCCGGATGGGACAACTTCAACAAATCTACCTCTGCATGACTACCAGCATGCACCGGTCGGGGGCCGCCTGCTTCTTTTCCACCACCAATGGATCCTTTCCAGAGCAGACATTTGGTCCCAGGAAGTCACCTCCACAGGCTATTCCATAGAGTTTCGAACAAGACCGGCAGATCGCTTCGTTCCCTCCCCGCTTTGCAGAGAACCAGCCAAGCTCTCCAGGACAAGAGAGGCTGCCCAGCACCTCCTATCCATTTCAGCCATAGAGCCTGTTCCCCCAGAAGAGTGGGGACAGGGCATCTATTCCATCTTCTTCACGGTCCCCAAACACACAGGCAACTGGAGAGCGATCCTGGATCTCAAATATGTCAATAAGTTTGTAAAGCTGAGACACTTCCGAATGGAGACACTTCAATCTATCATGGAAGCCCTACAGCCGAACGAGTTCCTATCTTCCATCGACCTAACAGAGGCCTATCTCCATGTCCCCATGTTTGCAGGCCACAAAAGATTTCTAAGGTTCTTCGTTCTCGGCCACCATTGGCAGTTCAGAGCGCTCCCATTCGGGCTGTCTTCAGCTCCAAGAGTCTTCTCAAAAATACTTATCCACCCGATTGCCCTACTCAGAGAACGCGGCATACACGTTCACCCTTATCTAGACGACCTGTTAATCCGCTCAAGCTCACGAAAACTAGCGCTCGCCCACACCCAAGAGACCATCCAATGCCTTCGCGTGCACAGATTTCTGGTCAACCTGCAAAAAAGCTCCCTGACTCCCACTCAATCCCTAGAGCACTTGGGAGTCATCATCAACACTACTCAAAATCGCGTCCTTCTACCATCCCACAAGGCGGACAATATCCGTTGCCTTGCAAAACAAGTCATATTGGCCAGAAGTTCGTCTCTCATGACCTTAGCCAAGCTCCTAGGTCTCTTCATCTCGTGCATGGACTCCGTACCCTGGGCACGGCTTCACGCAAGACCTCTACAACAACTACTCAGACCTTACCAACACAGCATAATGCAGAAGTTGGACCTCCCAGTACATGTCCCTCACCAAGCCAAAGTCAGCCTGGCATGGTGGACCAAGTCCCAAAACCTCTCCCGAGGAAACATTTACTACATCAGAGACTGGATACAAATCGTTACGGACGCCAGCCTCATAGGCTGGGGCGCGATCCTCCATTGTATACCGGCGCAGGGAACTTGGTCCAAAGAGGAACAACTCCTACCAATCAACCTCTTAGAGCTCCGTGCAGCACGACTAGCCCTCCTCCGCTTCAGGGAACAAATTTCCGGTCACCATGTTCTCATCAGGACGGACAACGTGGCGACCAAGGCGTACATCAACGACCAAGGGGGGTCCCGATCCTCCAATCTTCATCGCGAGGCTCTAAGACTCCTATCCTGGGCGGAATGCCATCTCCTCTCCATCCGAGTGGAGTACATCAAGGGCTCCCTGAATACTCGTGCAGACTGGCTCAGCAGACAGACGCTACAAGAAGGGGAATGGTCCCTGAAGCCAGACCTATTCCTTCTCATAACCTCCCACTTTGGCCAACCGAAAGTAGACCTGTTCGCCTCACACCTCAACCACAAGACGCCCAGGTTCTTCTCAAGATTCTACCATCAAAAGGCAGAGGCCACAGACGCTCTGACATCCCGCTGACCCAAGGGTCTTCTATATGCCTTCCCTCCGACCCCAGTACTCCCAAGGTTGCTGCGTCGGATAAAACAGTTCAGAGCGGAAGTCATAGTGGTGGCTCCCTACTGGCCAAGAAGACCCTGGTTTTCAGAGCTTCAGACTCTGGCGAGCGCTCCGCCCCTGACGCTTCCGTTCTCTCCGGACATGCTGTCCCAGGGTCCCATCTGGCACCCGGACCCGGCTTGGTTGCATTTGACCATTTGGAAATTGAACGCAAAAATCTCCTAGACTTTGGATACTCCAGCTCGGTAGCAGACACCATGATGGCCTCCAGACGTTCGTCGACCAAGTGGATCTACAACATAACCTGGAAGGCCTTCGTCCGTTGGTCCAGAAGGAAGAAGATTGATACACTTCATCCACCCATGGCCAGCATCCTGTCATTTCTTCAGGACGGTCATGAATCAGGCCTGAAAGCGTCCACTCTACGCCGACAAGTGGCCACCCTTGCAACCGTACTACCTAGGATTGAGGGATGGACACTCTCTACCCATCCTCACGTGTGCCGATTCCTAAAAGGAGCCTCCCTTAAGGATCCCCCGATTTCCCACAGATTCCCCACGTGGAAACTGAACCTGGTCCTAGCGGCATTAACCAAACCACCTTTTGAACCTATCCAAGAAATTCCCCTTTCTTGGCTTTTAATGAAAGCCCTATTCCTAGTAGCCCTCACCTCGGCCAGAAGAGTTTCCGAGCTAGGGGCGCTATCTGCTGACCCAAAATTTTGTACCTTCCATAAGGATCGAGTAGTTCTCACTATCATCCCTTCTTTTCGTCCAAAGGTAAACTCCAGATTTCACTGTTCCGAAGAAGTCTGCCTACCTACTTTTTTCCCAAATCCATCCAATCCAAAGGAGAAGACATGGCATTCCTTAGACGTGCGACGGGCACTCCAAGCCTTCCTCTACCGCACCTCTTCCTTTCGTAATACTGACTCCTTATTTATCTCGGTCTCACCGCCCAACAAGGGTAAGAAGATGTCTACAGCATCAATTAGCGCCACTCTAAAGCGATGCATACTAGAAGCATACAAGGCCCTGAAGTTGCCCCCTCCTCCTGGCATCACGGCCCATTCCATCAGGAGCGCTGCTACGTCAACGGCCTTTAGCAACAGAGCCTCTGTAGAGCAGATCTGTCGAGCTGCCACGTGGTCTTCCGTCTCCACTTTTGTCAGACACTACAAGATCGACTCCTTCAATTCTGCAGATTTAGCCTTCGGCCGAAGAGTCCTGCAGCAGGCGCTCATGCCGGAAGACGACGTCCCACCCAGTTAAAGGGACACTGCTATGGGAGGTCCCATCAAGATGTCCTCCACTCAGAGGGAGAACGGACCAGTGGATACTCACTGTGAGGGGTCCTTCTCCTCTGAGATAAGGAGGACATCTTCGCCCTCCCAAGTCTCATCGTCTTCCTTCCTTCTTTCGCTGTATTCTATGTTTACTGCAGTCTATCTTCCTTCTTGTCCTGTTACAGTATAGACAAGTTTTTTCACAGTTCAGACCAGTTATATATATATTTGATTTGTTAACCTGGTTATGGTTAGTTTTTCCGGTTATAGCTCACTACTGCTTCTGGGAGTCCCCGAACTGATCTCAAGGGGCGTATCCCACCAGAAGACAGGAAGTGAAGAATCAGTTCCTGCCTCCCTGCAAATGGGGTGGGAAACACCCATCAAGATGTCCTCCTTATCTCAGAGGAGAAGGACCCCTCACGGTGAGTATCCACTGGTCCGTTCTCTGTCCCTCTATACATGCCCTATCAAATGTTAGAATATAGGACAGGCCCCTTTAGCTTTGGTAATTACAAACCCCTACAAAGTTTTCATTACCTTGAAGCTCCCTCCAGCTCTTTAGGCCAGCACATAGTCAAAAACGGCTGCCTTCCCAGAGGAGAGGTCCGGGTGCGCTCATGGACCTCAGCACCCAAGGCAAAAGAGACCTCCTTCCTGTTGCAAGGAGTTCTTATCATATCTGTTTCTCCACCCACTGACAAGGTCACACCAGGTCAAAGAGGCTTTTCCTGGATATCTCTGGGGGATTTCCTTCCTGCAGTTCTAGCATTTCATTCCTCCAAGCCACTTTTCCCTGCTAGGAGGAGGGGGAGATCTTGACCCACCCATTGTATCTCCTGCTAGATCTATTAGCATTTGTGTGAAGGTGAGCTGAGGTACATCTGGGAAGAAATTGAACTGACCCCCCACCTGGTCTCTGCCCGGGGGGGGGGGGGACCATTAAAATGCAAAGTGGAGGTTTGGCTCCTTTCAAACCCTCCAGGACACACTGCATTTCTTCATACCCTGCAAAATGATGTGGATAGAAAAATAACTGAACCAAAGCAATGTGTATAACTGCTGTGCTATTTTAAAAAAATGCCATGCAAGCAGAAACTTTGCATCTCAGGGGACAAAAATTGGGAAAATTTTTGTTCTTGTTGTTGGTATGTTGCCTTCTTGATGTGCAGTAGCATCTAGTCATGTGATTTCCCAATCTGCATTCTGATATACAGAATCTCAAGAGGGCATGAGCATGTTTTCTAAACATGCAGGTCAGCTCAGTGACATTTCCCAGTTGGATTTTCTTATATTAAATATAAGTCATTTTTTCCTTCCAGCTGCCATCACATTGATCTTAAATATAGCTTGTCAGTTTTATCATGTTTGCAGTTCCATTTGTTTTTGCCCTGTGCTGTGTTATGTTATATGCTTTCGTGATATTCTTTTCTCTTAGAGTGAAAACAAATATTTTCAATTTTCTTTAGCAAAACCCATATTGTCTCCCTGCTTATTTCCAAAAGTTGACCACCTCCTTTTCCATCTAGTTATCACAGCTGGGTTTTTTTAAAAGAGCCCAATAGGTATTGCTGTGTTAGAGCCTTCCTATCTCTTAGGTGCTATACTGCCAGAACAAAAGCTATTACTCTTCATTTGTCTCTTACTTTATTTGCTTGCTTGGTAAAGAAAAACAATAAAAGCCTATTCTGTGTAGCAAATTGGAAGTCATGGCTCCTGTGTTTCTCATTCTCTAATAGATGTTAACAGTTAACAATTTTTTTAAAAAATCAGGTCAATATTGGTGGAATAATTCATATTCTCTAATACTATATGATAGGCAATAAATATTAGTTTAAGAAGGAAGTACTGAGGCTTTCTAAATATTTGCGCTATTCAAGACAAAGGGTAGAATAATAAAAAGGTGATCTTAATATGGTTTGTTCCATTCATGTTGGGCTCACATTTCTGCTTTCCTTTTATAAAAAATTAATTCTTTATTAATAGGAATTTTTTACAAAATTTGTCTCATCACAGTGTAACAAAAAATAAACTAAATAAACTGAGAAAAGAGAAAAAAAATTCAACACAGGACGTAATGGAGCTTTATCCAACAAACTGGCATCTGCAATTGGATCCATCTCAAATTATTTCTTCAATTTGAATTTTGTAGAGAAATAATTTCTAAAACCATCAGCTAATTAGGTCTCAATCCATTGAAACAATTCATAAATTTTAAAAAGTTCCAAAATGCAGTTTAGACACTAATAATGCAAAACCAGAGCAGTTATCAGAGATACAATTATATACAAATTTCAGCAATAAAATACTGATTTATGATAATTTCTCATATTTGAAAACAAGGGACTGAAGCTGTCAGAATTACTAGTGTTAAATTGTTTCAAACCCAGGAAATTTTACTAAGGATCAGGTGAACCTAACTTCATATTATAAGGTCCAGTGGAAGAGATCTTTTGAATAAGACTATCGTTCTCACTTCAAACAAAAGTTAAAGGATGAAACTATGGCATACATAAATATGAAACCATGGTATACATTTCTGCTTTCCTTAATTTTTCAAAGCATTGAACATGCAGTACTTTCAGCTACAAATTCTTCCCATCAAATATGCGTAGTACTGCAGGGAATCCGTGGAAGAAAACCTACCAGGTACTCTTTATTACAGTCAGAGGTCATTTCGTAGAAAAAGAGGTGCAGGAGCTCATTAGCATAACTTATTTGCATATGCTACACCACTTGACATCACCAGAATTATGTCAGAAGGCAAGAAAGAAAGGGGAGAGAGAGAGAGAGAGAAAGCTGGCAAAGAGGGGACAGCTACTAATCCAAGCCTCAGAAATACCACTATTCTGGGAGGATAGCTTCAGTGGTGGCTGAAGCCTTCAGAAGGCTGCTCGGAGGAACAAGGACCTTTCCAGGGGACAGGGTCATTTTGCTGCAGCCATGACACAAGCAGGCATTCCCCCCCGGGGTGGGGGGGCTGACACCAACCCCCAGAGCTCAGCTCCCCCGAGTTCCTGCTCAAAATGACCCCTGATTACAGTCAAATTTCTTGGCTTAGTCATCAGAGCCTAAGAAGAGTTCCACTGGATCAGACCAAAGGTCTGTCTAGTCAAGAATCCTGTTTACCATGGTGACTTTTGGGAAGGCCAGGAGCAGAGCATGATAATAATCCATTGATGGTCTCTATGCAGATCCAGTTTGTTATACCAGTGGGAGATTACTTTTAATGGGGATTCAGTAGAGAAAGATAACTAGCTGTCTCACTAGACCCATCATGTTGGAATGCCTGAGAGCATTAGGGAAGATTTCATAATCATGTTTGTAGTAGGTATTATACAACACAAGCAAATATACTTTGGTATTTCTAATAAGCAATTTTGCTTCCTGAAACAAATCTTCAGTTACAATGAAAGAATATACACAGATTCTTTTACTAATTGAAAAGCAGTTAAGAGCATAAGAAGAGCCCTCCTGGATCTGACCAGTGGTCTATTTAGTCCTGTGTCTTGTCTCACACAGCAACTAACCAGTTCCTCTGGAGGGCTAACAAGAGGGCATAGAGGCTGAGACCCTCCCTTGGTGTTGCCTCCTGGCTCTGCGATTCAGAGGTTTAGTGCCTCTGAGTCTGGTGGAGGATTCCCTCAATCACCATGGCTGCTAATAGACCTATCCTCCATGAATCTATCTAATACCCTATTAAAGCTGTTTATTCCTGTGGCCATCATTACATCCTTTGGATGCCAGACCCCCGGTGGGGGTGGGGTTCTCCCACTTTCAGCCCCCACTTCTCTGCCAGCTGGCTGGCTGCAGGGGGAATTCCCCCTGCAAAAGAGAGGAATGCCAGAAATTAATGCGATGTGCCTACATGACCCAGAAGTGACAGAGGCATGTGTGGGGGTGACACTCTGGTTTTTGGGTAAAACTCTAAGGTAGAAGCAAATTCCACATTTTAATCACTCTCTGTGTAAAGCAGTATTTTCTTCTTTCTGTCCTGAATCCACTGTCCTGAATCCACTGAATCCAGCTTCATTGGACGCCCTCAAATTCCAGTATTTTGGTAGAGGGAGAAAATTTTAATTGTCAACTCTCTCTACCTCATGCATAATTTTATAAACCTCTGTTAGGTCCTCCTCCATAGTTATCTCTTTTGGAAACTGAAAAGTCCCAGACTCTTCAGTCTTTCCTCATAGGGAAGTTGCTCCAACCCCCTAATCATCTTGGTTGCCCTCTTCTTTACTTTCTCTAGCTCTGTGATGTCCTTCTGGAGATACAGTGACCAGAACTGTACTCAGTATTCCAAATGAGGCCACACACCATAGATTTGTACAGGGGCATCACAATATTGGCCATTTTATGTTCAGTCCCTTTCCTAATAATCCCTAACATAGAGTTTTCCTTTTTTACTGCTGCAGCAGACTGGGTTGACACTTTCATTGAGCTATCTACTACAACCTCAAGATCTTTTTCCCTCTCAGTCTCAGCAAGTTCACACCCCATTAGCCTATACTTGGTTGGGATTTTTTGTCCCAGTGTGCATCACCTTACACATTACCAACATACACTTACCAACATTTGCCACATTGTCACCCATTCACCCAGTTTGAGGAGATCCTCTTGGAGCTCTTCACAGTCAACCTTGGTTTCCACCATACTGAATAATTTTGTGTCATCTGCAAACTTGGCCAGTACTCACTCCTAGTTCCAGTTAATTTACAAATAAATTAAATAGTATCTGCTCCAATACCGATCCTTGTGGAACCACACTGCTTCCTTACCTCCATTGTGAGAACTGTCAATTTATTCCTACTTTTTTTGCTTCCTGTCATGCAGTCAAATTTTAATCCATGTCTACATGCTTGTTCACTTTCTCAAAGAACTCCAGAAGGTTGGTGAGGCAGGACTTCCCTTTGCAGAAGCCATGCTGATTTTTGCTCAGCAGGCATTGTTCCTGTATGTGCCTAATAATTCTAGCTTTGATTACAGTTTCTACTAATTTGCCTGTGACAGATATTAAGACTGACTTCCCTAATAATTTCCTGGTTCCCTTCTGGATCTCTTTTTAAAAATTGGTGTAACGTTTGCTACTCTCCAGTCTTCTGGTACAATGGCTGAATTTAGTGATAGATTACATATACAGGTTAGTAGACCAACTATCTAACATTTGAGTTCCCCAAGAACTCTCAGGTGTATGCCATCAGGACCTGGGGACTTAAGAGTTTTTAATTTCAGTAGATCTAGAACTTCATCTCTGGTCACCTCAGTTTAGCTCAGTTCCTGAAAATAATGGTTGTGGCATGGCTATTCCCCTCATTTTGGCACATAGACACATCTTTTGAAATCAAATGTGACAGTTTTGAACTTTAGGGGTAACTTTCCATTGACCTGAATGCTGAACTTAATAGCATTGTGGTCGCTGTTGCAACAACCTCTTCATCTCTCATTAGGTCTTGAGACCTGCTCAGAACCAAGTCCAAGATCACTACCCCTCTGCTGGGCAGGGTGATCAACTGTTCCAGTGCACAGTCATTTATGATGTCTAGGAATCTCATTTCTACAGCATGAGTCAAGCACATGTTTACCCAGTCAATGTGAGGGTAGTCGAAGTCTTCCAGTGTAATACAATTATCTGCTTTAGAGACCCCACATAGTTCCTTCTTCATTTCAAGATCATCAATGTTCCCTCTAAGCTGTGGAGTCTTGTGAGCAAACATTCTGCTTTGTGAGCTACTGGCATTAAAGTTGTGAGTGAACAATTTGGCTATTGCATAAATTAGTTTGCTATGGAGCCATCATTCCTGAGTTAAGACAAAAATGTGTGAGCCAAAGGCTAAAAAACTGTGAGCTAGCTCACACTAACTCAGCTTAGAGGGAATACTGGTCTCAAGGGTTGGATCAGGTGGGCGATAGTACACCCCCACTTTTAAGTAACCCTTAGGGCCCAGTATTTTCACCCATATCACTTCTGTTGTGGAGTTAATTCCTCTGAAGTTTTCTAACTCATTAGATTGTATGCCCTCTTTGATGTACAATGCAACACCAACAACAACCTGTCCCTCCCTGTCCTGCCTATAGAGCTTATACCCAGGAATGACTGTATCCCATAGATTTTCCCCATTCCACCCTATTTCTGGGATATGGACTGTATCTAAATTGTCCCTGAGCACCAATCACTCCAGCTCCCCCATCTTGGCTTGGAGACTTCTAGCACTGGCATATAGACACCTATAATGTTTTCCCTCTCCTGTAACCCTCACCTTCCTCGGCCCCTTAGTCACCACACATGGCCCTCAGTCTCAATTTTAGGAGTTAGCTTATGCCATGTTACCTTAAACAATTGGGATGGTTGTGAACTAGCTGATGCAATAGTAGCAGAGAAGTAACATTTCTTAGCTGCTGACACCGCCACTTCATAAGTCTTACATTGAGCTCTATAACATGATCTATCAGAATCACTACCTCCCTGCCCGTTTCAGATCAACCAGTTTGGTGGTAAACCAGGGGGCTGAGTTTCATTCCAAGACCAGGAAAGGTTGTCAAGGGGCGAGCTTGTCAGTAGCTTCAAGGAGCTTCAGATTCCACACTACTACTGCAATCTCCACAAAGCATGTGTTTGAAGTCCTATTCATGAAGTCCTATTTGGGTGGACCATTTTAGCCAAGCTGCCTCTTTTGTGGGATGTTGGTGCAATGTGGACCTTGGCTTTTAGGAGGTAGTGGTCAAACTGTGATTCAGGGCAAACCTCCAGCACTGAAATCAAACCTGTCCTCAAAGATTCAGTGCAAAAGATTAGATCCCAGGTGTGACCTCTTTCATGTGTTGGGACAGTCACAACTGGGAAGAAACCCAAGGCAGACAAAGAAGTTATAAAATACTGGGCTGGTCCTGGTGAGATTTTATTGTGCTTAGGCTTGTCCTTGGAATTCTTTCCAACTTAATTTCCTTGAATTGTGGCACATGGTTGTATTAGTGCTTTGTGGGGCAGTGGCCTTTCACACTACAGCATTATGTTGTTGCCTCATGTTCCCTTTCCAATAGTTGCTCTAGTAGTCCCTTTATGTGTTCAAAATATTTAAACTAACTTGAGTGATGAGTTGAAGAGAGAGGATGAACAGAGAAGTTTACTTATTCCCCTGCTGCAGCATCTTGTGAAATAGCATTACCATTTTCCTAACAGTGTGTGGCTATAAGCAAGTAGTTCTTATCACTGGGTAAACACATCAGGCCAGGTAGTACATCTTTGTGGTTATAATATGTTTAATGATCTTATCCATAATACAGTTATTAAAATATTACTATAATTATGTAGTCAAATTTTTCTAATATAGAAGCTGCAACATGATTTATTAGCTAAAGAATCTTTAGTTTTCCCCATGCACATTTAATATTTATGTTGAATTATGTGTATTCAATTAAATCTAATTTCCATTTAGATCATGATTATAAAAAAGTTCTTTCTATATTAAAAAGTATTCAAAATTATTTTGATGGGGATATTCACAATTTCACATTCTAAAGTACGGGCATTTTAGAGGTTCCTCAACCTATGTGCAGGCTACAGCAAAACATTATTGGGGAGACAGGATGTACGAATGGGTCAAGTTTTAATTTGTCCCACAGCTCATGAAGATCAGCCAGTGCATTTCTTTGCAATGAAAGTGCCCGTGAGCTGTGATGATTGCTGTCAGTAGAGTTTCCACATGAGGGGGAAGGGGGAAGCTACCAGAGCATATGATGGTGTTTGCAGACAGGACTAAGCCCTGCCATCTTTTTTTAAAAAAAATAAACATTAGAGAAAGTTCTACTTAAGAGTATCTTGGGTATAGCTCTCAATTCACAGAAAGATAGAGTTGGAAAGAGCCATTTAAGCCATCTAGTCCAACAACCTGCTAAATGCAGGATCAGCTTAAAGTATTCCTGAAGTGATCATTCAGTGGCTGCTTGAAGACTGCTGTTGAGGGGGAGCTCACCACTGGGGATGGGCATGAACTGGGAAAATGCAATTCAGTTCATGGTTCGTGGTGTGCCCAGTTTGTGAGACACGAACCATCACAAACTTTTAGGGACTCAGTGAACAGCCCCTCGGTGTTCTAGAGGGAACAAACTCACAGGGGATGTCCAGCTGACTTTCCTCTACCTGCCCTTCAAGTTTGGTGAGGATTGGATTTACGGGGTCAAAATTATGCCTCCCCCAATAAAGGCGCCCCCAGGAAAGTGGTGATGGGATCTGGAACTGGTGGAAGCTGAGAGGGAAAGAGATCTTGGGGTTACAGTAGTTATTTTGATGAAAATCAATACTTCCCTGAGCCTGTTTGGGGAGGGTGGTATATAAATCTAATAAAATAAATAAATAATAAATAAAATATCAGCTCATTGTGCAGCAGTGGTAAGGAGTACTAGGTATAGTTATGGTCACTGTGTCTTGAAAAACATATTGCAGAGCTGGGGAAAGTACAGATGAGGGCAACCAAGACAATTAATGAATTGAAGCTCCTTTTTGATGAGAAAAGAGGGAGTGACTTTTCAGTCTAGAAAAAAAACAACTGTAGTGGGACATGATGAAGGTTTATACAATTAAGCATGGGGTGGAACATATTTTTCTCCCTTTCCCTAACAGTAGAACTTGGGAGCTCCCAGTAAAGTTGATCTGAAGTAGACTCAGGATATACAAAAGGAAGTATTCCTTTACTTAATGAGTAATTAAATTTTGGAATTTGCTGCCAGTGGATGTAGTGATGGCCATGAGCATGAATGACTTTAAAATGGGAAGGATAGCTCCATCAATGGCTACTATCCATGATGACTAAAGGGTGCCTCCATAGTCAGATGCAGCAGATCTCTGAACACAGTGCTAGGAAGCAGCATCAGTGGAAGGACTTGACCTTTATGCCCAGTTTGCTGGTCCTCCAGTGCAACTAGTTGGCCACTGTATGAAACAGTTTGCTGGACTAGATAGACCACTGGTCTGATCTAGCAGGGCACTTCCTATGATAGAGTGGTGGTGTTCCTAGTTTGAATCTAGGGGAGTATAGATATTTCATTCTTCTTTTGTCGCCCCCTTCCCTTTCACAGTCTCTTCCAGCTTTTCTCATATTTACTTTTACTTCTCATACTGAGAGTCCTTCTTCCTCCATTCTCCTGGTGGTGAAACTGTTTATTCTGGTTCAGGCAAACTTGAAGATAGCTAGGAAAGTATTTCTTTCAGACTGAGTCAGAATGATTTTCGCTCTGCAGAATAGGGTTGCCAGCCTCCAGGTGGGGCCTGGGGATCTCCCGCTTTTACAACTGATCTCCAGCTGACAGAGATCAGCTCCCCTGGAGAAAATGGCTGCTTTGAAGGGTGGCCTCTATAACATTGTACCATGCTGAGGCCCCTCCCCTCCCCAAACCACGCCCTCTCCTGGATCCACCCCCAAAGTCTCCAGGTATTTTCCAACCCAGACCTGGCAACCCTACTGCAGAAGCCATAGATATAAATAGCTGTCTGAAGAGGCCCTGTATGCACAACAAGGATTTTGATTCTTCACATTGTCTGAGCATAGCCTTCTAACCCAGTGCCTGACAAGCTGCTACACGGCTCAGTCAGATAAGATGAGGATATATGTCTAGTTCATGAAGGTTCCAATCTCAGGTCTGGCCTCTGTGTACCTCATGGCTGTGTGGGGAAGAAAAAGGAGATTTAATCTTTCAACCTCTTGCTCAGTTTCACTATTTGAAACCAGACTCCCTACTCTGTTACTAGCATGTCCTTTATGAACACACATTTTTTTCTTTAAATGGTAGTAGCTGAATGGGAAACTAGTTTTAAACAAAAAAAAAAAGTACAGGCTTAAGGATTAAGTCTTCTCTTCTGTGCATGGCCTGAGGCAAACTGAGGCAATGCAGACCTACAATTTGCATTTTATGTACAAACAATGCTGTGTGAGCTCTGATGGCAATCTTCAACTTGTTTGTTTGAACCCTCAGGGCAAACTACATGTTACTTGGGAGATTTGCAGTTGGATTTCCTGGTGTTTTCTTTAACATTAAAAAAACAGCCATAGGTGGCCTTTTTGGATTGAGGTTGCAGAGGTAGGGGTTTGATATCTCCCACTTGCACCATTTTCCTGATGGAAATATCTCTGCCAAGCTGCTGTTAGCTGTGATGGGGGAAAGACAGCTACAGGACCAAGAGAGGGAAATATTGATATTTCTATTGCACCTGCCTTTGTCTTCTACGATGGTTAATAACATGCTGTGGATTCTTTCTCAGAGAAACTGTGGCCCTGTTCAATGTTACTGTGACAGCACATACATCCTATATGTTTATATAACACATCTGTTTGTAAGAAAGAGTCAATATGCATTCACTTTGCAATGGAAACCAGGGAACACTATCTGGATAAATCTAGGATTTGTCCCATAGTTTTGGCTGTACGTAAATTGAATGTAACATGATAATTACTTTGTGCATGCATTTAAAAAAAATCAAGTGTACACTGTACACAGATTGTATGAGTGTTAATTATGCCTTGTGACCAGTGCTAGAGTGTGTGGGGTGGGAGATGGGGTGTCACCTACCTCTACCCAAATGTCACAGCCCTGATGCCAATAGGGCTTCCACAGGCTGCTTTTTTACTATTGAAGGAAACTGCCAGTGATTTTTCAGGGTCTCTTACATGAGATGTAATTTGGTCCTTGGAGACAGAGATTAGGAAATGGCTTCTGATAAAATGCAAGGATTTAGCTTTGGGCTAAATGAAAAAGTCCTGTTGTTCATGCAGAAATACTGAAGACCAGAAGAAATTATTTAGGTAATAGACTCTTTAGTTTCACAAACAGAAATTACTGGATAGCCCAGGGGTGGCCAACCTGTGGCTCGGGAGCCACATGCGGCTCTTTCACATATATTGTGCGGCTCCTGGCAGGGCGGTTGGGGAAGCAAAGGGGAGGCATGCTTTTTCTCTCTTTCTCCCTTCCTTCCTTCCTTCCTTGCCTCCTCCCTCCCATCTATTTGCTTTCCTAGTTTCTCTCTCTTTCTTTCCACTTTAATTCTTTCTTTCCATCTCTCTCTCTTTCTCTCTCTCTCTCAATATCATTAGCAAACAAGTAATATCATTATCAATAACCGGTTTTCCTCATTTGTTTTTATTTTTGGCAGTCCCATTTAATGTTAATAAAAAGCAAATTTGCATATTTTAAAAAATAAAAACGTGTGTGTGATATTTGTTCCTGTCTTGCGGCTCTCAGACATCTGACGTTTATTCTATGTGGCTCTTACGTCAAGCAGGGTTGGCCACCCCTGGGATAGCCCATCTTTCACAAATATAGCATTCTCCTTCCCATTTCTGTTCTTTGCAAACATATTCACAGCATGAAGCATTTAGAAGAGGGAACCTTCTGCAAATGGAGGAATTTCAGTGATGTCCATGACAGTATATGGCTTAAGATGTCTTCGTGGATATTCGCACATGTCTGTCCAGGGAACCACTTAAATATAAGCATGCCAAAACATCACTGAGGTGATCCCATTTCTCTACCAGTCATTGGAATATGTACAAGAAAAGCTTCTTTTTATGGATCAATTTACTGAGTGTGATTTGCAATATGGGTGCACTGGGAGACACAGTGGCGATTGTTCATATGTGTGTGGGCAGAGTTCAAACACACCAGGGAGATGAAGCAAGAGAACAGAAGTGGGCACAAAGTGATGTGCCTAAATTCACGTATCAGAAAAGCAGATGAACTAGGATTAGACCCTTGTGTGCCAGACTCCTGATAAGTGGCCTACCCACTAGACTGCTTTGTCTTATATTAGCTGCTCTGACTGCTGCTGCTGATGCAGCAGTTAAATAATGGATGGTGGGCGCTTGAGTGCTCCCCTGTCGTAGCTTCGTGTCTCTCTGTATTGCCTGTTTAATATTCCATTTCAGTTTAACCAAAGATGAAGCATCTAAAATGCCTATACCCTTTAGGAGTCATTTTCACTGAGGTGAATTCTTGTGATGGCTCTCTGTGAGCAGTGAGCTGCACATAAATATAAAGAAAAGAAGGAAGGAAGGATTGGGGGAGGGAGAAATATTTTTGACAATTCTATATCTATCTATCTATCTATCTATCTATCTATCTATCTATCTATCTATCTATCTTTGGTTCCGCTGTATCATTTACAGCAGTGAAATATGTACCCCCCCTCCTCTCCCCATACTGCAAAGCATCTCACTTGGGATAATGGCTATCATTTTAATGGGTATGTATGTACCAGAGAAACCAAGATAAGGGCTCTTTTTTGTGGCTGAAATATCAGGGGCAATGTGTGTGCTGTGGGAAGCAAGGGCAAGAGCAGCGCTGCTGAGGAACTAGTGTGCAGTAATGCAAACAGATGACACTGATAAATGGCTCCCTAAGCCAGCATCTGCAGCAAATTGTCAGACTGAGAAGAGTTCCCGGCATACCCTATTCCTCTGTGTGAATGAAATCTCTGTTGAGCCATTATTTACCTATCTACCTGTGAAACTGGGGAGGGGGCACTGCGGAGAGGATTCTTTGCCCCACTGCAGATTTTATTTTATTTTGCTTTTAACATACTCTCTCTGTGTGTGTCTGTGTGTGTGTGCCTGTGTATTTCTGTTTCTTGTGTTGCCTTCTGCAATGATGGATAGCAGCAAGCCTGTTTCTGATCAGGCACATAGCTCTTTGATATAAGGCTAAGTGGTTTTCTGGGTAATGTACAGGTTTCTAAAGTCTGGAATGCTGTTTCCACTAAATGAAATGAATTTAATGGCCTCAGCTTTGTTCTTTGTAGTTGGGAGAATGTACAGTTAAGCAAGGTAAGTATTAAGTATACTCTCAAGGCTTTCCTCACTCAGCATGGTAGAAGCAGAGAGTGGCACAAAAGTTTTAACTACTCATTTTCTGGAGGATTTATGATTCACTGAAAATACACTAGAAATACATTGGAAACAAATGAACTTTGATAAAAGGTGGCCATTTCCTAGCACATCACCATGGCTAGGCTCTGAGAATTAATATGGCCTGTCCCAGAATGGTTCTTTTGCCCCCAGTGGAGCTCACGTTAAAGTTTTTGTTAAGATAGAAAGATGATGGAGTTCCTAGCACTCCACAAGAATTTGTAGAATCTGCACTAAAGTGACCTTGTGGATTTTTCTAGGTAATGTATAGATTTCTGAGGTCTGGAATCCTGTTAGCCACTGTGTGAAACAGTTTGCTGGACTAGATAGACCACTGGTCCGATCTAGCAGGGTGCTTTTTACAGTGGAGTGGTGAGGTTCCTTGTTTAAGTCTGGGGGAGTATAGATATTTCATTCTTCTTTTGCCCATTTCCTTTCACGGTCTCTTCCAGCTTTTCTCATATTAACTTCTCATACTGAGAGTCCTTTGTCTACGAATCTCCTGAAGAATATTCTTTTCATTTACAAAGACTACACATAACATGGGTCATATAACGGTTATTTTGGAAACACTAATCAAAAAAATAAATTGATGCTGAGATAATCACAGCACAAGAGGGAGAAGGTGGCCTTGCCGAGTAAATTCCAAATAATTAATGAGCAGTAGACTAAGGAAAACAAAGAAATGAGCAAACAAAACTTGAAATGCAGATGGATGGGAAGAGAAGAAGGCATTTCATAGATGCAGTTAGGTGGCAGTCTCTTGATAGCTTTCCTCTGACGTGTACTGTCGTACTGCCTCTTTAGTCAGTGTTACCTGAAAGGAAATCTTGCTTGTAAAAGTGCACCTTCATGTTGCGTCTTGTAGTGAAAGATATGGCTTTTGAACATACTCAGATTGTCACTGTGACTGTTTTGCTATGTTTGACATCATATAAATGCTAATAATCTGTATCTACCCTGACCTGGTTGGCTCAGGCTAGTCTGATCTTGTTAGATTTCAGAAGCTAAGAAGGGTTAGTAGTTGGATGGGTTAGCAGATTAGATGGAACTCCAGGGTTGCTATGCAGGCAATGGCAAACTACCTCTGAGCATCTCTTGCCTTGAAAACTTCACGGGGTCTCCATAAGTCAGCTGCAATTTGACAGCACTTTCCACCACCACCAGACTGTATCTGGAAGAGCATTAAGGGGAGCTTTGTCCTCTTTAGTTAGTATTCTGAAAAGTACTGGGGCATTTTCTCACTAGCTTCCCCTGCGGTTTACATCGAAGCTAGCATTGGAGCTTCTGGTCAGTTTCCCACCATTTGCTCCTTGCTCACAATTTCCTCCAGAGTATCACTGCACTGCTCCGGAGCTTCCCTGGAGCAAGAAAATCCTGCTAGGAACAGTTTTTTCTTGCTCCAGGGATACTCCAGAGCAGTACGGTGAAACTCCAGAGGAGTTTGTGAGCAGGGAGCAACTGATGTGAAACTGACCAGAAGCTCCGGTGCTAGCTCCGGTGTGAGCCCCAGAAAAAAGCCAGTGCGAAAACGCCCCTGGAGTTCCATGACTTCTTGTATGGCCGGCCCTTCACCTTAATGACAGATCACAAGCCGCTGCTGGGACTCCTGGCGCCCGACTGGCAGACACCGCAGATGCTCTCACCACGGGTTCTGCAGTGGTCAATTTTCCTGGCCAGCTACAGTTATTCCGTTGTCCACTGTTTGGGGAAGTCAGTGGGGCATGCCGCTGCCCTCAGCCACCTGCCGCTGCCCTCCTGCGATCCTGCTCCTGCTCCAGTGTACCACGTCGCCCTCCTGGAGGACCTCCCAAACCACCTGTTACAGGTGAAGGATGTGGCCCGACACACGGCCCAGGATCATATCCTGTCGCGGGTCCTCAACTGGGTGGGGAGGGGATGGCCACATAGTCCCAGCCCTGAGTTTGCCGCTTTCACATGCAGGCGGATGGAATTCTCAGCCCACAAGGGGTGCCTGTTCTGGGGTTCCAGGGTAGTCATCCCCACCCCTTTAAGAGAATGGGTGCTCACGGCACTACACGAGACGCATCCTGGCATTGTGCGCATGAAAGCCCTGGCCTGCAGCTACGTATGGTGGCCAGGGTTGGATGCGGCGATTGAGGAACGGGTCAAACAGTGTCAAGAGATGCGCCCAGAGCCAACCCGAGCACCCGTCAGGCCCTGGGAGTCCTCCCACAAGCCATGGTCCCGGCTCCACTTGGATTTTGCGGGCTCCTTCCAAGGTCAGCAGGACTCCAGTCCAGTCCTGGCAATGCCCTACCCTCCTCTGGAGCCAGTCACATAGGGGAGAGCACCACCCCCTGAGGCACACCACATTTTGTTGTGATAAGAAAAGAAAAGAAAACATAAAAGGGCTATGAAAGTTAGCCATAATGCAAGAGAAGTTCTACCATGACTGAAGTTAGTCAACAAGTTCCTGAAATTAAAATGCACATTAAAACCATGTGTCAACCTCTTATTTACAGGGTGTACAATTTTTAAAGTGAAATAGCACTAGCTGGCTGTGTACTGTCTGTTGACACTCAGAACTCTGCTTGCTAATTGTGTCGGTATAACTGGAGTGTCAATAAAGAACAAAGTCAGTAATCAATCCAAGGCCTAATTAAGGGTGGTGATCTCAGGAAGTTTCAGGGAGTTCAGCTGCCTTATATTTGTTCTGCTAATTGGGCTAGCATCCTTTATAGTGATCCTGCCCCCTTCTCTATATCATTCTAACTATGATAGCAATAGCTCACTGTGGAGTTACTTTGAAGAGACAAACTCAACGTGAGGTCAGCAGTTCTGTGTGTTTAAACTTGAAGCTTCCCCCATTAGGAGGGGGTGAGTGATTTTAAAAGCAAAAAGAGGTGCATGAGTAAAGAGTACCGAAGTTTTGCTCATGGATTTGCTCTTTCCTTCCTCAAGTGCTTTCCCTCTGAGCTTTCCCCTTCCTCCAACATTTGAAGCATGTTGCACTGGGAAAAAAGCAATGTAAACAAATGGAACTGCAAGTGACACTAAGCTTTGCTGTGTCTCTGATTTATGACCAGCTGTATGAACAGGTAGAATACAGATTTTCAGACAGTAAACATTTGTCCTGTGTCCAGAGGCAACACCAGGAGATATGAACCGGAAGGTAGGAAGAAAGTAGCTTAAATGGGCAGTCTTATATATAAGTTTAGGAAATAAACAGGGGATGAAGACAACATCCTCTCCCAGAAAGTAATTTCAGAATACAAGTTTTCATTAAGCCATAATGTCTAACTGGTAGTCCTATTCTCTGTTAAATTGTTTAGTCCCCCTTGAAGGGGAACTTGGTGGCCATCTCTACATCATGTGACAGTGACAGTGAATTACCCAAGTTAGGTATATGTAGCATGAAGAATTACTTCCTTTTGTTTGTCCAGATCTGATCATCAGCTTCATACGTTGCCTTCAGTTTTAATACTGTGGAAGAGGGAGAAAATATTTTTTCTATCTATATTCCCCATGATGTGCATAACTGAATAAACTTTTATCATTTATCTACTTAACTGTCTTCCCCCTTCCCCAAACTGAAAAGCCCCGACTCTTTATCCTTCCTCATAGGAAAGGTGATCTAACCCTTTGATCTTTTTGGTTGTCCCTTTCTGTACCTTTCTCAGTTCTACAATATCTTTTTGAGATGAGGTGACCAGAGCTATGCAAATGCAGCCTCATCATAGATTTATATTAGGGCATTACAATACTGAATATTTATCTTGCAGTCTGCTTCCTAATAAACGTAGCATGGAATTGGCCTTTTTTCATCCCTGCTTCACACTGAGTTGACATTTTCCTTGAGCTATCCACCACAAATCGAAACCTGTTTATAATCTCTCAACACTTAGAAACTCCCAGTATGCACTGGAATGGAGGATCAAAGGAAAGACGTACCGGCAGAGGATGGACCGACATTTCAGTATGACTTTGGCTGTGATCTTTAAAGTGCTACACTGAAGGGGATTAGGTAGCTCCTCCCTCCCCAGTCCATCAGTGTGTGAAGAGAACAAAAATGCTCTTGTTCTTTTATTGGGTTATGTGTGCTTTTTAAACACAGTAGTATAATGATAGTTTCTCTGGAATCTGAATAATAATGTGGTAATAAGTATTTTATACTTCTAGTCTCAGGAGATCTGTAGAGAAGTTTTAGATTTAGGCAGCAAACTCTGCAATGCACATTAGAAGGAGTTCTTATGAACTATGTCCTCATTTGTGCCATGAGTGGTCATGAGCTCCTGTGTCAACTGTACAAAGTAGACTTGGCTGAATACCCTATATTTGTATTTGTATCCAGGATGACTGAAAAGTTCTTAGTTTACAAACCTAACTCCATTGTATTTATCATGAGGACTTTTCAGCCTCACCCCACACAATAAAGTCACCTTAATCATGTCTTTCAGTAATACTTTTGCTTCAGAATATTAAAAAACATACCCCTTGAAATGCTATCTATTGTTTATTACTAATTGTATTTTAATAGAACTAAAGCAACTCTCATATGTCTGACCACATTCACAAATAGCTTTGACTGTATATAATTATTTAACAAACCTCTTCAATAAATCTTATTTTTAAAACTTCTCTTGAATAAAGCAAGGCTAACGAATGAGGAAAAAACAATCTCTAACATACTTTCTGTGCTATTTTTGCCTTTCTTTGTCCTTGCCCATCTTCTAACAACTGTTTTTATGACCACTGATAAACTCTAGCCTCTAATGGCTATTTGCTACCTGGATAATTATAACTTTATAACAGTTTTAGGACGATTTCCCCAAAGGCTAAGAGACATAACTGAGGTAAATCACCTGTAATTTGAGATGTCAGATCTTTCACCCTATCACATGTTCAGTATATTTCTCCAGAAGGTAGGAGTGGGAGAGAAAGCTTTGCTCTGAAAAAATTCAAGCAGCTAACCAGTTGTTATCTTGCTTTGTAGTGACTGGCAGTTTTCTCTGTATTACCATCTCCCCTAAAAACGGTTATACACCTATAGGATCTACAATTGTATATGAAATGTTTGTATGTGCCACTCTGGCCATGCTATTACATTGATTACAGCTACATGGTATGCTACCATTGTGGAAGATAGTTTAGTGCAGCAGTTTTGATCTTGCATTGATGAGTTCTGGGTTCAAGTTCCTGCTTAACTGGTTCATTGGGTGCCTTGGGCAAATTGCTGCCTCTACAGCCAGTTTGGTATAGTGGTTAAAAGCGGCAGGACTTTAATCAGGAGAACTGGGTTTGATTTCCCACTCCTCCACATTAAGCCAGCTGGGTGACCTTGGGTCTGTCACAGCTCTCTCAGAGCTCTCTCAGCCCCACCTACCTCACAGGGTGTCTGTTGTGGAGAGAGGAAGGGAAGGTGATTGTAAACTGCTCCAAAACTCCTTCGGGTAGTGAAGGATGGGGTATAACACCAACTCTTCTCCCACTTATCCGAATGCACAAGGCTTTTGTGAGAATCAAATATACACCCCCCTGTATTCCTTGAAAGAAGGGAAAAATAACAATATAATGGAGAAAGAAGTACATTGAAACACTGAGCATGGTCAGCCCCATACCCATAAAATTTTTATTAGGGTGGCCCCAAGGGGGCAGTTTAGTACTATGGAGCTGATTATGTTCATAGGGTTGTTGTGTTGCTGTTGTTGTTAGGGAAATATAGAGGAGGAGAGACATGGCTAAGTAAAAGCTGACAGGTAAAAATGGGGGGGAGCGGCATCTGGGGCAGTTCAGAAATAATAAATTTGTATCTGGGAGTTGTATTCTCTCTGAAACACTGTGCATTGCTCTAGAACCAAAGCCTGCCCCCCTGAAAATCCAGGATGGGCACTTCCACAGTGTCATTTTTGTCACTCATTTGTCCCTATTGCTTCAGGGTCCGCCTCCCCCAAAGGTGTTTTGCTTTCTCTAGTAGTCCCAGAGGGAGCAAAACACATGTGGAAAAGGGTGGGGGGACCCAAAGCAATAGGGACAAATGGATGGCAAAAGTGACAGTGTAGAAGTGGCTGATGTCTGGCAAGTGTTGCTGATGGAGCTGAGATGCGCCTCCCCGGCCCTGGCAAGCCAGGCGGGTACTCCACAGAGAGGGGGAAGGGTGAAAAGCACAGCTGTTTGGGGAGGGTGCTGGGCACTTGTAGGCACCCCCATGTGTATGGGCCTGAGCATGGTCATGCAGTGCTTACCATGCTCTCACAACCACTTCAAACCCTGAAGAAGTGAGAAGCCATGGGTTGGCTCAGTACCTAATTTGAGCCACTACCATAGCCAGAGCCATCACAGTGCCATAAGTTATCATTTAACCACCTTTTTTAGTATCAGCATGATTTTTGGTACTTTGGTATCCATAAAGCTTGTGGCTCATCCTTGTGCATAAGTTTCAGTTGCTCTGTTGATTTCTTTTTGTATTTTGTACAAAAACAATTATTAAATTCTTCCTTTCCTTCGAGGAGTTCTGAGTGGCATGTGTGGGAGATAATACCATTTTCACCTCACAAAACTGTGAAGTTGTTTAAACTGAGAGGTTGTAACTTGCCAGAGGCTAGATCATTGGCACATGTGTGTGTGTGTGATTACAACTGCTACTTAGGGAGTTCTTAAGCACTGACCACATTGGAAATGGAAATTTGAAAGTAACATGTTAAGTACTGTGATAGCATAAGCAAGATACTTGAGATTAATTGTATGAGGAGCTCACCTTCAGTATGCTGTATTGTAGCCTGGGTCAGTTTGACTGAGCCCAGGAATGGCCAGCTGGCATCCTGTTGGCCAGATCTAACTCACGACAGTTTTATCTTCCCCCTGGGAACCCACGTATTTTTCAACAAGATTGGTAAATGAGTGGCTCACAGGAAAAGAAAAATGTGTGGAAGTGTGGTATTCTATACTGCAATGTTACATGTAGTTTTTGTGTAAAACATATATGTAGTGGAACAAAGTTTGAGTCCAGTGGCACTTTTAAGACCAAAAAAGTTCTGTGTCTATTCTCTCATGAGCATGCATACTTCATCAGATACATTAAATCCAATCTCTGTTGCTTCAAATCAACATGGCTACCCACCTGAGTCTATATATATAATGTGTGTTAAGTGCCATCAAGTCACTTCTGACCTATGGCAACCCTGTGAGTTAAAGGTAAAGGTTTCCCTTGCTTGAAAGTCAGTCGAATCTGACTCTAGGGGGTAGTGCTCATCTCCGTTTCCAAGCCGAAAAGCCAGCGCTTTCTGAAGACTTCTCCATGATCATGTGGCCGGCATGATTAAACACTGAGGTGCACAGAACGCTGTTACCTTCCCACTGAAGTGGTTCCTATTTATCTACTTGCAGTTTCTTGCTTTTAAATTGCTAGGTTGGCAGGAGCCGGGAGCTCACTCCATCATGCAGCACTATGGTATTGAATGGCTGAGCTACCGACCTTCTGGTCTGCAGCTCAGCATCTTAAACTCTTAAGCCATTGTGGCCCTAACCCTGTGAATTAGTGACCTCCAAAACGTTCTGTTGTTAACAACCTTGCTCAGGTCTTTGAAAGTGAGGGCCATAGCTTACTTTATAGAATCAATCCATCTCAAGTTGGGTCTTCCTCTTTTCCTGCTGCCTTCAACTTTTCCTGGCATTATTGACTTTTCCAATGACTCTTGTCTTCTTATAATGTGACCAAAGTAATATAACTTCAGTTTGGTCATTTTAGCTTCTAGAGAGAGTTCAGTCTTGGTCTAGAATCCACGTATTGTTCTTTTTGGTGGTACATGGCATCCATAAAACTCTTCTCCAACACCTCATGACATGTGAATCAACTTTCTTCCTGTCGGCTTTCTTCACTGTCTGACTTTCACGCCCGTACCCATACACTGTACTGGGGAATACTGTAGTATGAATTGTCTTGATCTTGGTCACCAGTGATACATCTTTACACTTAAGGATCTTTTCTAGCTCCTTCATGGCTACCCTTCCCAATCTCAATTTCCTTCTGCTTTTTTTGGTTGCATTCTCCCTTTTGATGAAGCCAAGAAATAGTAAATCTTTAACAATTTCCATTTCTTCATTGCCAGCCTTATGTTATTCTCAAGTAGCCATACTTTTGTCCTTTTGATGTTCAGCTGTAATCCCATTTTGGCACTTTCTTTTTTAACCTTCACCAGAAGTCATTTCAAGTCTTCAGTGTTTTCTGCCAGTAATCTTTATATCTCAAATAGTTAATGTTACTTCCACCAGTTTTCACTCTACCTTAATCTAAATCTAATCCAGTTTTCCTTTTGATGTGTTCTGCATACAGACTGAAAAATACATTCTTGTCTGAAACCCTTTGCCAGTTGGAACCATTCTGTTTCTCTATATTCTGTCCAGACAGTAGCCTCTTGTCCAGAGAATAGGTTGCACATCAGAACAATCAGACATTGTGACAAACCGATTTCTTTTAAAATCAAACATAACTTTTCATGATCTACACGGTCAAAAGCTTTGCTGTAATCTATGAAACACAACCTGATTTTCTTCTGAAATTCTCTCAAATACTCCAGTAATCCATGTAAATTTGCAATATGCCCTCTAGCTCTTCTCTGAATCCAGCTTGAACATCTGGCATTTCTTGTTCCATGTATGTTCTTTGTGGTAAGATTTTGAGCATCACTTGATTCATGTGAGAAATTAATGCAATGGTCCAATAGAGTCTTTGAAGTCTCCTTTTTTCGGAACTGGAATGTAGACTGAGCATTTCCAATCTGTGGCCCATTATTTTATTTTCCATATTTGTTGGAACTATATTGTTAAAATTTTGATGGACTCCATTTCTGGGGCTTGAAATAGCTCTATTGGATATCCCATCGACTCCTGGTGGTTTGTTTCTTGCAAATGCTTTAAGTGCAGTTTTCACTTCATTTTCTAAATTAGCAGGTTTTTCTTTAAAAGATTCTTCTTGGAGGGCATCTGTCATCCTTTTATCTCTTCTGTATAGTCCTTTAGTGTATTCTCCCCATCTTTTCTTTAGATTGTCCTGTTCAGGATCATGCTTTAAATTTCCCTTTTGATTTGGTAGATCTTGTGGAACAGGTCTCTTGTTCTTCCTTTTTCGTTGTTTTGTTACACTCATTATTGTAATAGTTCTCTTTGTCACTATATGCCAGTTGCTGGATCGCTGCATCTAGACTTCTAATTCTATTTCTGTTACCTTTTCATTTCTTTTGGCTACAGGAGTAGTCTTTGTGCATTATGTAATGTGTGGATATATAGATACGTACATATGGGGGCCTGCAAGACTCGCAGGGGGGAATCCCCTACTCCCCCCATTGCTAAGCCTCTGCAGCTGCCTCTGAGCCTGGCCACATTGGCTGTAAAGTCTGGGAACTGCTCCACTGTGCCTGGGTCCAGAGCAGCTCCTGAACTCTGTCACCACCATGGCCAGTCCCAGAGTGGCTCCTGAACTCTGCTGCAGCTGAGCCTGGAACAGTTCCTTGACTCCATTGCAGCCAGGCCCAGAGTGGCTCCTGGATTCTGATGTGGCAGCCATCAAGGCTTTGCCATGATTTCCCCCAAAACTTCTACACAAAGTAGCCTTTGGAAAAATCAGAGAAAATCTAGGGAAACCCAAAATGATGTACGAACACAACAATGTTTGAGGAAGCAGGACCCTCTCCCACTTCCCAGCAGTATTGAATCTAGGGTAAATAACCTCTGTGAAAATGGCATTGGTGACAAACCATATAATGATAAATCCCAACAACCCAAAAGAATATAAACAACTATGTTAATTCTGTATGTCACTGTATAATGTTAATGGTCATATTTCATCTTCTTTCTCTTATATAGAACACATACCCACTAATGTTAGCCTAACTGCTCTCTTATTTATCAATTTTATGGGGGAATATCAGCTCTTATCAATATGCAGTTGGCTTACGGGACCTTCACCAGTGTATACAGAGGCGGTGCTAACCGATACTTCTGAGAAACTGACACAGACTCACTTTAAAAAGTATAAAGATAGTTTGTTTACTGAAATATAATAAGAGGTTGTATAAAACAATGTTGTTCTGTCATTCATACAGGCATACAGTACTAGGAAATTAGATAGAAGTTACAGAGACTTGTGCATGAGCAGGTTATTGATGGTTTCTGTTGAGGGTGATATTTACCTCTATAGAAGCAGTGAAATCCGGCTGGAAAACGAGGATGAGAAGTCTTTGGGAAGAAGATAAAGGATTGCGGCTCTGAACCGGCAGAAAGCCACATGGCAGACCCCAGTGGTGCACCCAGGGGTCTGTGAGGGAGGATGGGAGACAAGGAAGGAACTAGAGCAGGAACTAGGCTAGAACTGGAACTGAACTGGAATCTTGGGGAGCAGCTTTTATTGGGAGGTGGTACCTAGGAGGATGGCCAGATATGATGCCATCCCTAGAAAACCTATAGAAGGTCCGTTTGCTATCTCTAGCCACTAAGGGGGTGTTAAAGGAGTGGTCAATATTCAAATCTGTCTGATGGCCAAGGCAGGATGTCGCTGTCAGCAGGATCTGGCACCGATCTTCTGGATCACAGGAACGCTGGCCATGGGAACCGATCTTCAGGAAGCATCCCGGTGTCTTCACCCCCAGGTGTGAAGTCCTTTGATGTAACAGATGTAGATGAAGGCTGGCGGGGGGGGGGGTACAAGCAGGCATACGTGCATGGAGTGTATATCTGCATGGAGTTGCTGGTATAAGTCTGTAACCTCATGGCTTTGTGTGAGAGAGTGTCTTTGTTCTCTGTGTCAACCTCCCGCCTGGAGGTGGCAACCTCAGAAAATGGTACTCTGATCCTGTAGTGTAGGCATCTATTCTCATCTTCCCACTGGTCACCCTGTGTACTCTCATGTCCCACATAACTGATATCATAGTCCATACGCTGCCCCTATAAATCAGAAAGGTCCATAAGGATGCTGCCCAGCCTTACACTAATGCCTTATTAATTATATTTTACCGTGTTGCAGTTATCCCTATAACATCTGTTTTCTTATCTAGCACCAACTCATTGATGTTCTACCGTTTTCTCATAGAGGCTTTTCTCATAATGAATGTCACCTAATATCCTGGCTTACTTATATGTAGGTTTTTTTTGACAAGTGTGTTCAAAGTATGTGAATTCTGTTCTACCTCCAAGGCGTATCGTGAGCAACATGCACAGAATATCAAGCTCTTAAGCATTTTGGTGGTCTGCATAATTCAGACCCTTGTGCTTGTGTAACCCCTACCTAGGAATGGAATGAGCCGGGAAGGGGTGGAGCCTCTAGAACAGTGTTTTTCAACCTTTTTCGAGCTAAGGCACATTTTTTCATTGAAAAAATCCCGTGGCACACCTGACAATATCTCACGGCACAGTGGTTGAAAAACACTGAAATACAAGATAAATGGGTCATTAGTTGCCTCAGCTCAAGTATTAACTATGACAGTATTACAAATACACGTAATAGCCACTCAACTTGAAATCGTAAGTTACAGATCCAAAGTGTAATGGCTCCTTCCCATAACATTGACCTGAGTTTCAGAAGAAATATAATGTGGATGTATTTTAATACTGCGATTCTGCTAAAGTTTTTCAAATAGAGAGTTTAAACTCTTACTCTTATGTGAACGGCATTCCGCTGACCATAAGTGATTTGAAGAGAAACACAGTACACCCATTCTTCGCTGAGGGATAGTTACTGATTTGAACCCCACCCTGACAGAAACAGCTAGCTGTTACCATCAAACATATTCATGTTTACTGGAATGTCTTGGTGCAAATCACCCCACACACACACACACAACCCAGGAGCCAGGCACTGGAAGAAACCAGCTTACTCTGCTGGAGGAGTGAATGCCCTTGGTACCGAATGTTCCTGTCCTCTGTATTAACATCCACAGGTCTAGCATGACTCTGATTCAGCACACGAGTCCTCCTCATTCATTTAAAACCATCTGCCGTGTGCGAGCCTGCCTCCGGCCCCCACGAACTGGATGCCGCTGGAGTCTGCTGCCTCGCCCTGCTCATTCTCCAACACGCAGGCGGGCATCACCCAACTGACGCCGCCGACACATGGCTTGGAGGCGGCCAACATCAGCGCCAGGGCCACAGATGGAAAAAGAGCAGCCGTGAAGCGGGACCCGCGGAGGCCCACCTCCACCTTCCGGGCTGAGAGGCCACGCAGAAGAAGACAGCCCTCACCTGAAAGGCTCAGCTGCCCCCTCCGAGGCTCGTGGGGGGGGCGGTGCAGACGAGCCAGGGCGTTGGCTCCATCGCGGCCAAGCGGAGGCTGCGACGGCAGGGCCCGTGGGGGGCGCCATGCGTCTCCTGAGGAGGACCCCCCTTTTCCTCCTCCTCCCCCCCAGCCACTCACCGCTTTCATGGCCGCGGCCATGTCGTCATATCTCTCCGCCTGCTTGGCCAGGCGGGCTTGCTGCAGCAGCTGCTCCCGGTCGCTCATGGCTGCTGCTTCCGTCTTGGCGCTGGCAGGTCGGGTGGGCGAACAGACAGAGCCCCTCGGCACTCTCCCTCCCTCCCCCGAGTCCTCGCAAGGCCAAGGGGAGCTGCGCCTCAACTTGCGGCTCCCTTCTACCTCAGGCCGGCCACAGAGCGTGCGAGCGGAATCAACGAGAGCGCGCCACTGTTCTTTCTCGCATGCGCAAACGCATCCCGGAAGGTCAGCCCGGAAGGCACATTTCTTTCATTGAAAAAATCCCGCGGCGCACCTGACAATATCTCGCGGCACAGTGGTTGAAAAACACTGCTCTAGAAGCAGAAGGGTGTGCAGAATGGGTGGAAAGCAGAAGGAAGCTAGACTGCCCTCCTGGGTTGAGCCTTAGTCATAGGCTCTTAACACCTTGTTTAAGGTAACTATGATTTCTTACCTTATGGACATTGGTAAGGGAGGGAGACTTTTGTTCTAAATTGTAAATTCTAGAATTATTGTTTCAGGGCTGTGTTATCTAATGGGGAGTTCATCTGAGACCTTCATCTTAGAAGCCAGTGGCATAGTGTTCAGCTGGAGACTTCTTGGGTCACCAACAAGAGGAAAGAGAAGTTGTGAAGGAGGGGAAAGTTACTTGTTTGGACTTTAAAACATCACTGTTGTATTGTATTACTAAGATCCATGTTTCATGATGTTAAATGAAAACTAAAAAAATGCTTTATTCTCTTTAATTTATTGCAGGATTCCTTCCAAGTTTTGCCTCACAGAAACCACAAGCTGAGGTTACACTTGGAGCTCAAATTCTAGTTTTAATCGAGTCAGTTTAGGCTCATAATGATAAAACCTAATTTTATTCTAAAGGACTTTTAATGACTTGTGTGTAATGAGCTGATCATTATCAGCAAGCTCTCATTGACCAAGGATTAGGGTTTCCACCTGGCTGGTTTAAAATGTGTCTAACTGCAATATGTATTTGTTTTTTCTTATCAAATGCTAGTTTAGATCACAGCCATAATGTTAAATATTATGGAATGAAAACCTTACACATATTGTGATAAATTAAGGCATGTAAACGTTGACTGAGGTGGGGAAAGGGGTAAGTAAGCTTGGCTGGCTCCTAGTGGCACAAGTGATGGCATTTATTGCTCACACACTGTGCCCAGCAAGTGGGATGGACTCTTCCAGCCACCCTTGCTACCTTTCTGGCAACCTTTTACCTCACAGAAAAATAAAATCATATCTGTGACACTTGTTGTGGTAGATCTTGTGTTCAGTTTACTTCAGTATGATATATGATAGGGACTCATGGACAATATGCCTTTGCCATAAGCACTAAGTTCCCCCCCTCCCTGTATAACTGAAAACTTCAGTATTCCAGAGAACAGTTCCTTCACAAGCGTTAAAAATGTAAGGATCAATATATCAACAAGGGTGAGGGCCTTCTCAGTAGTGATCCCTGTCCTGTGGAACCAGCTGCCTGAAGAGGTGCATGCCTTGTGGGACTTCCCTAGGTTCTGCAGAACATGCAAGGCTGCTTTTTTCTGGGAGGCCTTTGGGTGACTGTGATCCACCAGGCGGCTGGTATACTTCAGCTGTGTCTTCACCATCCACGCATCCTACCCTGCTTCATAGTTGTTAGATTTTAATGGGGATAGATTTTAAATTGTTTTATATTTTTAAAGTTTATTTATTGTATCTTTTGTATCATTTTTTTCAGGTGTATTTTATATGCTGTTAGCTGCCCCAAGTCCCATTTTGGGGGAGAGGGAGTAGGTTTTAAGTTTGGTTAATCATCATTACCACCAATCACTTTGTTAAGATCTGCTCTGTAAAGGTGTATTTGAAGGCTGACCAGACATGTCAGTATTGCCTCATCCACTAAATTACACTATCGAAGGGCTGAACAAAAATTAAGTGTTGGGAGGAAGAGAGATGCAAATAACTGTATTTTATTCTCTCTACTGCAAGTTTTGTAGACTGCTTGTGTAGTAATTACCTAGAAGACAAGGAATGTAGTCTTTTCCAAGGGCAAGACTGTGTACAACTTTTTAAATCCATTTTTTGAGGGGGCCAGGGAAAATAATCAATTTTTTTCACTCATGTCCTAACTCCTCCTTTAACCTTTTCTAACCTTGTCTAACCCATTTTCTAATTTCTCAATTTAAAAGTCAATTTGTTCATAGTGATGGCTTAGAGAAACCCCCTTTTAATTGCTTTATTAGTTTTTCTGGGAATAGGATCAGGTAGCACAGTTCATGTTTCTAAGCCTCTTTATTGATTGGGAATCAAAAGGCTTGCTTGGATTGTCCTGTTGACTGGTATTTCCAGCCGTTTCCCAACATGATTTAGACCACTGCTTTATTTCTTTGTGCAATAATTTCATTTAGAGATTGCTGATCCCAGGCTTTTGTTTTAGTCTTTGGTCTTGGCAATTTATCTTATTGAGAAAAGTCCTTTAGCATACATAGAGGATACTGAGGATTCTCATCACTGATGATGCCATATCTGTACAAGAGGTTTTCAGTATGGATTTGTTCAAAGTGTGACACAAATATCAATAATAATAAAACCAAGAGCTGCTGTGGCTTAATGAGAAGTGAGCTGGATTTGGCGGTGAGAGTCCAAAGTTCAAAGAATATCTGTGCTAGCAAACAGACATTATTTCAATGAAGTTAAAATTGAGTAACACTGCATTGGATTCCAGTGTTAAGAACTTTGGGAAGCCAACTCTAAAACTGTATAGGACTTTGCAGTTGAAAGGTCTAATTCCCTGTGGGTGCAGTCAGTTGATTTAAAATGGAAGCAGATGTAATACTAAAGCAAATTCAGGACAGGTTTTTAGGAAGAAATTATGTTGTGGAGAGCTAGGGTTGCCAAATGCCCCTCATCCTAAACCTCAAGACTCATTGGGTGAGATCTGATGATGTCATGTGTGGGGGTCCAGCAATGCCATGTCACATTGAATGGTTGTGTGCTTCCGTACACCTCAAAGCATGTACCACATGGTGGCACCAAAATTATGGAATCTCCTTCCCAGCAAAATTCATCTGTCCTCCTCTGTCATGGCTTTCTTCCAGGTGAAGACTTTTCTGTTTTGTTTGGAATTTCCTCACTGACCCTCCTTCCTGTTAATGTGTTTAATTTTTTTTTTTACTTTTGTGTATGTGTGTATAAATTAGTTTTAATGTTTCTGACTCTTCTCCACATTAGGGACCCTAGGTTGGGTGGAAAGGTGGCATAGATATGAATTAAATAAAATCAAATGGTATCTGTATGTAATCATATTCATGTGGCTTTGAAGAGATCAGCTATTTACCAGGCTAAAAAATAAAAAGTATATGGAAATTATATATAGAAAGTATATGGAAATTAACTATGTGCTGAATGTAAAATACAGTTGAGTCTTTAGTGCCTGTTATTGCCTCCAATTTACATGTGCAGTAATCCCAAAGAAGCATTCATAAAAGGTGCCATATATCTGCAATATAGCATACTACCAGTAATCCAGGAAAAGCGATTTTCTTATGACTATATGAGAAAGTTGGGGGGGGGGAAGCAATTAAAATAATTAATTACATCTGCCTGCAAATCACTACCCACAGCCTAGAAATTATCCCTTAATACCAGGTACATTGATAGGTGTGTATGGTTATGGTGTAGTAAGGGCACTATGCACATGTGCATGCAGTCTTGGATTCTCCTAATTGATTATTCCTGATATATTTATTTAGATCCTCCCAAAGTACTTGTGTTGGATCTAAGCAGATTTTCCAGTGGAGAAAAAAGGGAGGAGGTCCCCTTTGACCACCCAAAAGGCTATGCTGGGGATATGGGACCTGCATGGGCAAAGGCATATGCAACCAGGGGCTGTTGTAAGCATGGGAAGTAGGTAAGACTGAGTGGAAGTTGCCTGGATCCAACTGCTTATTTTTCTGAAGTGAGTTATGGTGGGACTCAAGACTGCCTGGATATTATGCCTTTCACCCTCCTAAATGAACTCATTTTTTCCTGTAATGAAAAGTTTTGGAGTCTAAATCCTACATGAGCATTGTGTCCTAATATGAGATTTGTTTGTGTGTTGTTGGGGAAAGATTGCTAGGAACTTGTCTATGGTTGTTCATTTTTGTAAGTTAAAGGTATTTTGCACATGCCCAGAAGCATGTATTCCTCTATACAGGAAAGTTACAGTAAGGTGGTTTGTAATTAATTATTAAAACCAGTTTCAGGCTAAATTAAACTAGGCACTGATTTTTCTGCTCCTGCCCTTCTGCCAATGCCCCATCTACTCCTGAGGAAAATAATTTGGTCAGGAAGGGAGAGGGTTAACAAGCTAATAGAATTCTAGCATTCTTACTTCTTCCCCTTCTTTCCCAAGCAATCGGCTTGCACCTTTTCTCTGATGTCTCTGCAAAGGGGTAGAGACTTGCTTTTCGAAAAATGAAAGCTGGAAATTCACAGGTGGGAGATATTGTGTTTTTGGGGCCATGTCCCCAAATGCTCCCCCACAGAATAGACATGGGCCTGGTCAAGGTATAATTGAGATGGATTCTACCAACTTTTCTACTGACAAAAGAAGAAGAAAGGACCCCATTGGTCCACCAAAAAAATCTAAGTTGGAGACTGGAACACATATAGACAAAAGCCACATTGGATGGGGACTGCAGAGGAGAGGGAAAAGGTGAGATTGAGCAAAAAATCTGGTAGGTTCCAATCTATTGTCTTGAGAAGACGTCTATCCCTGTGCCTTTACTTGGAAAAATTATTTCACAGAGTTGTTATTCCAGTTGTTATACAGTGAAGATATAAAGAGCTAGAAGGTGAATTATTATTGTTAGAAACATAGTTAAGATTAAAATGAATTTTTAAACAATGCAGTGGATTTTCATTTTTCATTAGTCATTTTCCAAATCCTCTTAAAAATGTGTTTCCCTTTTGATCAGTAAGTTTTGTTTAGATATAATGGAATGTTTGGGAACAAGCTAATAAAGCAGTTAACTTCTTAAAGCAACTAAATTTCCCTGGGGATAGACAAAAGCATGAAGCAAGATGCATTGTAGCAGATAGGATAACCACTTTACAAGAGAGATAATAATAGGAGGTTGACAGGTGAATGAATGATTATATTAACATTCACACACAAAAATTATGTAATGGAGCAAGATTTTTTTAAAGGCCAGCTTCATGAGGCAGCACCAAAAGGGCAACACCCTAATGTAACAAGTAGCAACAAACTCCAGTGGGTGTGCAAAGATTTAGTGAAGGGGCTGTAGAGTTCTCAAGTAGATAATGATTTAAAATAAACAAATGTCTCAGCAAGAGGGATGCCTTTCAAAATGTGAGCTGCTACAGTTGTCATACTTCTCCCACAGGAATTCTAGGTTATATTTTTAAATGGATGAGGTGAATCCACCAATATATCTAATTCTTAATGTGGCCCCATCTATGGATACAAATCCAGAAATTGGAGTCAGAAATAGACAAGACAGATATTTCTACAAACTTGAGAAAAGCCCCAAATTTACATGAAAATCTGACGTCTAAAACAACAACAAAAAACACCACGGGAGTTAACCTCCCAATAATAGAAGCCGCTCCTGTACCTTTAAGAAATGAATGCCCTTTGAGCTCTCAGTAGTCTTTGTGGAAGTTGCTAGGCAACAGCAACAGTATTGTCAGCCTTCAAATCTTGATTTCTGTTAGTAAAACGGGGGTTGGGGAAACCCTTCACAGTGGTATTTTGGGCTCTTAGTCTGCCCCTTCTCCTGCCTTGGAAAGAGAACTTACTGTGGCAAGACCCTGCAACACCCACCAGGCAACCCGCTACTTTGCAGTTTACAAGATTGACTCAGGTATAGTAGTGGCTGAAGGATGACTTGATGCCACACAACTTGCCTGGGCTCAGCAGTGGCTTCCACATTTCTTGCAAAACTAGGCTGGGCCCTGCAGCAGCCACCACTGTCATGGGCTCTGGTGAAGGGGAGCTGACGGTCTCAGGGGAATCCACACCTGGCCCTATTGAAGCCACAGAAATGTACAGTTTGCCGCCGCCGCTACCACCCACATCTGTAACAGCTGAGGAGGAACAGCTGTTAGCAGTCAGCCCCCCTGACTCGCCTCCGAGGGTTGCACATTTAAGGGACCACCTCCGTCAGGATTTGGCATTCTGGTGGCGCAAAGCGCACTTGTGTAGCAGGCGATCATTAAGCCCTGAGTTTTAACAGGAGCCTGGCTGTGCACACCAATCGTTAATGGGAAACAGCAGCACAGGGGTATTTAGCTCTACACTGTGGGCCGACTTCTTTGTGGAGCAACTAGTCAGTCTCGTGGCATTCTTGCACTCACCTCCCTTCGTCTCTGGACCGCTTCTGCTCTGAACTCTCACCTCCCTGACCTCAGCTCTGAACAACTCTGCTCCTGCTGGAACTCTTGGGTCTCTGAACTTGGCTCTGAATGACTCCACCACTGGTTTGTGTTTTGGGACTTTGGGTTATTGGCTTTGGTACCACTTCCTGGCAGCTTCAACCTTGGACTGTACTCTGACCTTTTCTGTCTGCACCTGTCCCAGTCTCTGACAATCACACACCTCATTTGAGTAAATTGCAACCACATGACTTTTGTAACTTGGCCAGACTTTTCCTAGGGAGAGACTGCCAGGGGAAGGGAAGGAGGGAAGGCTGAGATCCAGAGTCATGTAGTGCTTAGACTAGGATCTGGGAGACCCAGGCTTGAATCCCCACTGTGCCATGGAAGCTTGCTGGGTGACCATGGGCCAGTCACCCTCTCTCATCCTAATCTATCTCACATGGTTATTGTGAAGATACATTGGGAATAGGAGAATGATGTAAACTGCTTTTAATCCCCTTTAGGGAGAAAGGTGGGGTAAAAATGAAGTAAATAAATAATAAAGCTGAAGCTAGGGAGGGCAAATAAAAGAAAATTTAATTAGCGAGTGGGAAGGAGAGAAGGATGCAGGGAAAGGGGACAGGATATAGGCGCTGCCAGAAGAGAAATTGTATGGGGAAGGGAATACAGAGGAAAATGAAATGACCCCTGGAGAAATCAGTTCTCTAAGGAAAACAAATACTGTTCATAACAATTTCAAACTGTTATTATGTTATCTATATTTTGTGTATGTATAGAGGTTTTTGTATAGGGATGGCAGGAGGGTTTTATAATGTTACAATGTATTTCCAGTTGGTGAAGCAAGTGCCTGTAGCCAGGGCTCCGTTGGGGCCGGAGCGTGCCGGAGCGCGGCTCCGGGAGAGAAGGGCCCGGGGGCGGGCACATAACAAAGCCCCGCCCCCCGGCAGAAAGCCTCCCCCGTTCACCCCCTCCCTCCCCCAGTCGCCTTCCCCGGGGCCGCGGCTGGCTGCCGGCCCCGCCAAAAAGCCCCGTCCCTCCCCCAGTTGCCTTCCCCGGGGGCCGCGGCTGGCTGCCGGCCCCGCCAAAAAGCCCCATCCCTCCCGCAGTCGCCTTCCCCGGGGCCGCAGGATCGAACGGCAACGAGGCCTTGGACTTATCAGCCCCTGCAAAAACTTTGAGGTCGGACTTGCTGTAGTCAAAGGGGGTGAAGGGCTTGGGAGCCTCTTGTGCCTCCGGCTTCTGGGAGGCTTTGGGCTTCTTCTTCTCTTGCTTGGGTGTCTCCGAGCCTGGCTTGCTAGCCACTCGCTCCCTCTTTTTGCTGGCCTCCTCTTGTGTGGCAAGCTGGCGCACAGAGGCCGTGTTGGCGGCTTTTTCTCTGCACTCCTTCTCAGCAGCTTCCCGCGTTGCTGCTTGCTGCTGCAATTGCTTTGTAGGGTCCTTCTTGGCTGCTGCTTGGCTGCTTTGTAGGGTCCTTCTTGGCTGCCAGCCCCGCCAAAAAACCCCGTCCCTCCCCCAGTCGCCTTCTCGGGGCCGCGGCTGGCCACCGGCCCCACCAAAAAGCCCCGTCCCTCCCCCAGTCGCCTTCCCCGGGGCCACGGCTGGCCGCCGGCCCCGGGAAAAAAAGCCCTCCCTCCCCCAGTCACCATCCCCGGGGCCGTGGCTGGCTGCCGGCCCCTTCCCCGGGCCCAAGGGAGGGAGAAGCCGGGCCTGAGTGGCTTAATGCCACTCAGGCCCAAGCGGGGGGGGGGGAGGGAAACGCCAGCCCCAGTGGGGGGAGAAGCGCCCCTCCCTCCCTTCCTTCCTTCCTTCCCTCTCTCCCCCCACCTACCTACCTACCTACCTGTTCCTTCCCCTCTCCCTTCCTCCCTTCCTCCCTTCCTCCCTTCCTCCCTCCCTTCCTTCCTTCCTTCCTTCCTTTCTTCTCTCTCTCTCCCCCCAACTACCTACCTACCTTCCTGTTCCTTCCTTCCCCCCTTCCTCCCTTTCTCCCCCCTTCCTTCCTTCCTTCCTTCCTTCCTTCCTTCCTTCCTTCTCTCTCTCTCCCAACTACCTACCTACCTTACTGTTCCTTTCTTTCTTCCTTCCTTCCCCTTTCTTCCTCCCTCCTTCCTCCCTTTCTTTCTTCCTTCCCCCTCCCTCCTTTTCTTTCTTTCTTTCTTTTCTCTTCCCCACCTACCTACCTACCTTCCTTCCTGTTTCTTTCTTTCCTTCCTTCCTTCCCCCTCCCTCCCTTCTTGCCTTCTGACACACTGCCCATGACGTCAGGGATGTGTGGCCTTTTGACACTTCCGGTGACGTCAGGGGGTGTGGCATATGCAAATGAGTTATGCTAATGAGCTCCTGCACCTCTTTTTTTACGAAAGGACCCCTGCCTGTAGCTAATGGGAAGTTAAAAGAAGAGCTCCCAAGCTTTGAATAGGTTTTCAGTAAGGAGGGATTTTCTAGGGTGTTTGTAAAGTCTAGTATTCCAGAACTAATCAGAACAAGGCTTGACCAAGTATCATTAGCCCATTGGTCAGAACCTTTCTTTCAGGCAGAGGGGAAAGGCAGCAGAAAAGTGGCTGGGAGGCAGAAGGTCTTCAAGTTGAAGGGAAGGAAGTTACCAGCTGAGGTCTTCCAGCAGCTGGATCAGTAGGAGGCTGAAGACAAGAAGGATTCACTATCAAAGAGTCTGTATGAAGAGATGGGAAGAATGCCTCAACAAGACTAGAGGGAAAACTGCAAAGCAGTCTGGGGTAGTCCTCTACTGGTATCAACAGGAAACTGCCAGGTCAATCAGGATGTCATCTATTCATTAATCATGTGAAATGCTGGGATAGAGGAGTAGGGGAAAATGTGGTTTGAGGGTGATTTTACCATAGAGTTTTGCCCAAAAACCATAGCATCACCATGCAACATCACCAACATGATAATGTCACTTCCTTATGACATCAGCATGTAGTGGCACTCTGTCCCCACTCTCAGAAAGTCCCTCTCCTTCCCCTGCCAGTGCGATATTGGACCTGGAAACCCTATGTGTAGTGCACTTGCAGGTAAATGTGGGCACACTGTCATCAAGACACCATTTTGTGCTCAGCCTGTTATTTCATGCTCTGTAGCTGCTGAGGCATACTTGGAACTGTTGATCAACTACTGTAGGACAAATATGTTTTAAAAGTATATCTTCAAAAGCCAGAAGGGTGTTTGTTCTGTAGATTAAACTAAAGAAAGACAGGCTATTGAAAAGTAAATTAGTACAGAATAGGGAAGGTGAATAGAACCTTCCACAATGTGTAATGAGTCCAGGTATTGTTTCTTAGTACTACTGCCCCAATACCGATCCTTGTGGGACCCCACTTCTTACTTCCCTCCATTGTGAGAACTATCTTTTTATTCTTACTCTTTGCTTCCTGTCATTTAACCAATTTTTAAAACATAGGAGATTCTGTTCTCTTATCCATGACTGCTAAGTTTACTCAGGAGTCTTTGGTGAGGTACCTTTTCATAAGCCTTTGAAAGTATATAATGTATTTCGGGTCACCATTATGTATCTGCTTGTTCACTTTCTCAAAGAACTTCAGGAGGTTGATGAGGCAGGACTTCCTTTTGCAGAAACCATGCTGATTTTCTGTCAGTGAGCTTTGTTTCTAAGTGTGCCTTATAATTACAGTTTCTGCTAATTTACCTGGTACAGGTGTTGGGCTGATCAAATGCCTGTAGTGCAATGTCTTGTTTCCAGATAATCCAGTTTAATTTAATGTCTGTTAAAGATGATTTGCACAACCATTTTCTCTGCTGGAGTGCTAGGTTCTTTAGGCTAGTGGTAAGGTGGTCATTTGAAGGCTTCATCTTGTATATAGATTTCTGGCAACTCTGTCAAAATTATGTTATGATTCAGTCCTCATTAGTTTGTCATACACACTATGGTAATGGAGTTGGTAAAGAACTGAGGTTGAAGAAGGCTGGCACATGTGCTCTGTTAGCAGTAGGTATAATCCAGAGAAAGTGCACCATGAAGCTCTCAGGAGGCACTGATGCCAGCATAATTTAAATGTGCCTATCTTTCTGTAGAATTGCTCATTATGGAGTCTACTTGCCTGTAAGTCTGCCAGGGATTCTGGTGTAACACAGGATAACACCAGTTGTCTACTTTTGATATTGTATTATAATATATAGTACAAAAATAAGTTGTCATATGTTGGCCATGACACATCCATAATCTTAAACTTGGTGTAGGCCATTAGAGGCATTTTGCTATCCTGAGTTAGCTTATTTTTGAGATACCTTAGGGACTATATTATCAGACATTCAGGTCAGGACAGTTTTTCACATTATTATTTCAGCCATGCAAAGTCATGTGCTGCCCAGTGAGGTGGGGTTCTTTTTTGCTCAAATACCACAGTGTCCAATGTTACTGTCAAAGTGCTGACATGACTTCCGATACTTGCCAGAAGTAACATCAATACAGTGCCAGGCTAGGCCTTCCCCTTGCCACTTGTAAGTCTGCCTATCCCCTGCTGGTTGCTAGGAGGCTCCTGGCAACCTTAACAAGTATGCAAATGTATTTTTCTGGCTTAGGGTCTAAAAAATTGCTATAAGTTGTTACTGCAACTGTGTGCTTCTTCCCTTTCTTTTTTGTAATGTTTCATTGAATACAGCATGTGATAATTATCACCACTCGACTTGCATTATTAGCTGTCAGTTGTGTCGGTGTGGCAGTACATAGCGCAGAAACAGGAGGTCATGCACACACTGTGTTCCACTATATATTATGAAGAAGGGAAGGGGAAGCAGCTTCAAATTTCCTGTGGAGGGGCAGCAGCTTCATATTTCTTCTAGTATCTCCTCAGACTCTCAGTATACACACCTGGAAGACAAAACAGCTGATTGGCTTCCAGATGCTTTCATCAGGCCAATGCCTTACGTTATCATCCTTAAAATAAAACAGTTCATGAAATGGTAGAAACTATCCTTGGTGATAACTTCAATTGACAAGAAGTGCACAAGATGTAATTTTATTTATGTGTTAAAACCTCTGCTTCAGGACAAAAGGATAATTATAAACTCCTGGTAAAACTTATACTAAAGATTGTGGGCCCAATTTTGTTTTGATTGTTGTCAGACAAATCTGCAACATCTTATTTGAAACATCAAATAGAAACTTATGTCCTTTTAAAGCAGGGATCTTCTTCGTGGTCTCTGTGCATCACACCTCTGGGATTAAGTGCGCCTGCGCCGATCCCGATCGGTAATCTTCAAAGCCTAACGGATTTTCGCGCCAGCTCCCCGGTCACGTGCACGTCCCACTGCGCATGACCCGGGGAGGGGCACGAGGATCCCGCCAGTTCTCTTCTGACCGCCACGTCGTGAGGATCCCCTCTCCGCTCCGGTCGGTAGCTAACTTCGTTTTTCCAACTTGGAAAGGCCTTTCGGACTGTTTTTTTCTTGTTTTCTTGACCTACGGACTGTTTTTTCTGGACTCGCTTTCGGATTCTCCTCCTCCTCCTCCCCGCCCGGCCTATGGCCCAGCGGTGGGGTTTCTTTAAACGCTGCCTTAATTGCGGGAGTAAAATCGCTCCCCCAGACAAGCATTCCCTTTGCTTGTTGTGCCTAGGCGAGTCGCATCGTGTCGATTCCTGCTCGAGTTGTGCCGCGTTCTCCAAGCAAACTCGTAAGAACCGGGAGGCCCGACTCAAAGTGGCTCTACTGGAAGCAGCGTTGTCACCGAAGATGTCCGCAGCCGACGCCTCGGTAACATCCCCATCGGCACCGACGGGTCCCACGTCGTCACCGGTGCGAAGCCCCTCCGGTACCGAGAAGTCGGCACCGAAAAGACCCCTCTCACTGCCACGAACTCCCGCTAAGAAGCGTAAGGAGGGCAAAGAGGGTAAGGGCAAGCTGAAGCACAAAACCTCGGGTGCTTCGTCGACGCGTCCCACGTCTGACCTGACCCAGCACGGGTCCCCGCAGCTTGACCCTCCAGGGCGCGAGCGACCCCGGGGCAGCCCCGCCTCCCCGATGCCGCGACCCATCCAGCTCACAGATTCGGAACCTGACATCGAGCTGACGCAGATCCCTCACAGCAGTCCTGAGACCGGACCTGACCCGCTGCCGACACCGAAAGGTGAGCGAGACTGGCGCCTCCCTCCATCTTCGGTGCCGTGGGACGTTCGTCAATGGCGATACCTGTATGGTTCCTCCTACCCTCCACCGCCGCAGTGGTACCCGGCGGAGTGGGATCGCCAATCCACGTCGTCAAGAGTCTCCTGTTGCCGAGATCCCCCGGCTCCGAGACCGACACCGAAACCGATACCGACACCGAAACCACCGATGCCGATACCAACTTCGCCCGACGTCGACCTCCCTCCTTACCAACCAGATCCGTCGACCCCATGTCTCCCTCCGAACGTTCCGACCAGTCGATACCTGAATCTCCCGATTCTTCCGATGACGAATCTCCCGTCCAACCGTCACCATCCCCTCATGTGGCTAAAAATTTGCCAATCTCTCCCTCTGAGGACGTGAAATCCTATGGAGAGCTTATCAAACGAATGGCCCATTCCCTGGCACTTGCCATGGTTCAGCCAACCCCCACCGCTACCGATGCCATCTTCGACATCGTACAGATGGATACATCCACCGCGGTAGCGTTGCCACTAATTTCTGTGCTCTTGAGCACTGCCAAAGAATCGTGGGGCCACCCCTCCTCAACCCCAATCTCCAACAAGAGATTAGACCACATGTACAGGCTCCAAGAGCCAGGGGCAGAATTCCTTTTTTTTTTTTTTTTAAGATTTTTATTGGTTTTTTCTGTAACTACTTCTACATCGCTACTTTCTAAGCTACATTTACCTTATACAGAGTGTGCTTTAGCATTTGCTTAATATTACCTTACCACTAATACATATGAAGCATTTTAAACCTTGGTTGATTTTCAATTAACATTGTTACTGATGATATAAGAAAAATAAAAAAGCTGTTTGACAGACATGCTCTTTTGGAGGAATGCTTAATTATACAAATTATATAAAATATATAAGTGCAATTTTCAATAAAAACAATTCAGCCCTTATTTCTTCTTTCGTCCTCTTCTTGTCTTAACAGTCTCTTCTTGTACCTTTGGAGCTGCTGCTCCTTTTTCCGAGTCAGAAATCTCTTCTTCACTCTTTGAGCTATCAAATCCATACATACTTTCTTGCGATGCCAGCGAACCATCTGAGTCTCTCTCTTTTTTCTTTTCTTTGCTGTTTTCCAAAAAACTTTTTGCCTGTTGAACAGAGTCAATCTTGTATTTTTTATCTTTGATGCTGAAGCTCAGTCCTTCCGGAACGTTCCACCTGTAAATAATAGATTCAGACTGTAGCCAAGATGTCAGTTTTCCATAGGCTTTCCTTCTTTTCCTTATTTCAAATGGAATATCTTTCATCACTTTAACTTCTTTTCCTTTGATCTTCAGAACCGCTTTATTTGTGGTCTTAAGCACCACATCCCTTGTTGACTTTTTGGAGAACCTTATCTGAATCTCGCCAGGCAGGCTTTTCTTTTTGGTATAATCTGGATAGGTTCTGTAAACCATATCCATGTCACTTTTTATTTCCGCTGCTTTTAAGCCTGTCACTGGTTCAAGCGCTTCACTTAGCAGATTTTTAAGGTCTTCTCCTTTATCCTCTGGCACATTCTGAAGTCTTAGGAAAAAATTCGATCTTTCCATCTGTAGTTTCAAGAGCTGATCAGAATGGAGGGCCTTTTCTTTCTCCGCTTTTTGTAGCCTTGAATCATGATTTTTTACTGAAGTCTTAACTTCCAGAAGTTCTCACTGCAGCTTCTCTGTAGTTTTATTCGACTCCTTCAGTTCCAGCTGCATTTTATCCATCTTGACGTTGAGAGCTGTCATTTGGTCCACTAGAGGTCGCAATAACGAGGAGAACACAGTGCTCATCTCTGTGGTATCAACCTTTGAACTCGGAGCTGTACTTCCTAGTTTGGGGGAAGGTTTCGGTTTCCCCGCCATTGTTGAGGCTGTGCTTCTTTGTTGATAGTTAGATAAGATGGACGAAAGAAGCAAATTCTACGACTGCGCTTATAACTTTTTAAAGTTCATATCCTCTAAAGCGCGATGCCGCCATCTAGCAAGCCGAACGTACTTTTTTCATGCAGTAACGCCACGTAAAGAGTCTCGTAAGTACGCCAGTCTCGAGGGGGGGGTTTCACTCCACCCGCCTTTCCCGCTGTGTTCTGTTTGTTTTTACTTCAGACTCACGTTTTCTCCGTGCGTAACTATAAGTTCAAGCTTCAAGGCTTCGCACTCTCTGCTGCTTCACGGATTTGCACTTTTAGCCATATGGCTCCCACGGACGGGGGAACCTGTGGGGGTGATGAAAAGGGACCTCGATCCCTCGGTCGCCACCATAGGGAGAGATCCCCTTCGTGCCACCCCAGGCAGAGCCCCTTCACTAGGGTCTCTGGGGGCTCGGCACCAGTCCGAAGCCCCTTCTTCCCGCCAGGTACGGATCGCGCTCCCTGCAGATGTGGAGGAGCACGTCCGCCATGGTCGCAAGTCTTGCCGGAAGTCCCCCAGGGGCAGAATTCCTATTCATCCACCCCAAGCCCAATTCGGTTGTAGTGACCCCCTCAGCCAGGGGCCGTAGCGGACATTCCTCCCCCTTGGATAAAGAGGGACGGAAATTAGATTCTTTCGGGAGACGGTTTTATTCAGCTGGTGCACTGGGCATAAAAACAGCAAACTATACAGCCTGCATGAGCAGATATCAATACTCCCTCTGGGAGCAGATGACACCACTTCTGGCCCATCTTCCTGAGGATAAGCAACGCCTTGCTAGGAAGATCCAGAAGGAAGGCATGGTGCTAGCAAAACACCAGCTTAACGCATCGAAGCATGCTGCGGACGTCACGTCCAAGACACTCACTTCAGCAGTTGCCCTTCGCCGCCACGCCTGGCTGAGGTCGACTTCGCTTCCACATGACACTAAATCCTTGGTGGAAGATCTCCCTTTCGAGGGTGAAGGACTATTCAGCTCCACCATGGACACAGTCCTTCATGATTTAGATAAGAGCATCAAGACGTCTCGTAACTTGGGTGTCTCACAATCGAGACAGCAGAAGCAGAAGACATGGCAGAGATCTTGGTCCAAACAGCAACCGCGAAGATCTCCCACTGAACCCCAATGGCAGAGACCGTCGTCTACTGCTTATCAACAGAAACCCTATGGCCACAAGCCACGATTTCCATCCACTTCCGCTTCCAAGGCTAGGCCGCCCAAACCGAACAAGGAGCGTCTTTAACTCCCCCATTCGCTCCAGTCTTTCCACCCGTCTATCACCCTTCCTACCAGCATGGCAACGTATCACGTCAGATAAATGGGCACTGTCGGTCGTAGCAGAGGGCTACAGAATAGAATTCTTCCAGATACCGCAAGAATCGTACTTCGTAACCACACACCCCTCCGACACCTTATCGTCGGAAGTCGAAGCCCTCCTCTCAAAAGACGCCATAGAACAAGTACCAACAAACCACCTGCAGCAGGGGTTCTACTCCCGCTACTTCACGGTCCCAAAAAAGGATGGCGGACTTCGTCCCATATTGGATCTTCGGAACCTCAATGCGTTCATCACCTACAAGAAGTTCCGTATGACCACCCTCCAGACCATCCTACCGCTACTAGAAGCCAACGCGTGGATGGTGACGCTGGACTTAAAGGACGCATACTTCCATGTGACGATCCACCCATCGCACAGACCATACTTACGCTTTGCGATCGGTCCGCGTCACTTCCAGTACAAGGCCCTACCCTTTGGCCTCTCTACAGCTCCTCGTGTCTTCACGAAGATTATGGCAGTAGTAGCGGCACATCTGCGGCTTCAAGGTGTCCACCTTTATCCTTACCTAGACGACTGGCTTCTGATCGCCCCCTCTACGACGGAACTACAGGGCCACATCTCTATTACCCTTCGAACCCTAGAGTTACTAGGGCTGACGATAAACCTCAAAAAGTCCATGCTTACCCCTTCCAGACGGGTACAGTTCATCGGAGCTATCCTGGACTCCCTGCAATGCAGAGCGTTCCTACCCCCCAACAGGGCAGCGGATATAGTTTCCCTTTTCCTGTCCATCCGGGGGAACAAGGAGGCTACAGCCAAACAAATCCTTCGCTTGCTAGGCCTGATGGCCGCAACGACAGCAGTAATCCCCTTCGCCAAATTGCGGATGAGACCACTGCAGCTTTGGTTTTTGAGGCGTTTCCGCCCCAGCATCCATTCCTTCTCCAAACGCTTTCAGATATCGACCCAGGTCCTAGAGACCCTGAATTGGTGGCTTGTGCCCCAGAATTTACATTCGGGTGCACCCTTCCGGCTTCTACCCCCCTCGGCGACCGTCACTACGGACGCCTCCCTATGGGGCTGGGGAGCTCATTTGGACGGTGTAGGTGTGGGCGACAGGTGGCACCCCTCTGTGGCACACAACCATATCAACTTCCTGGAGCTGTTGGCAGTTCTCTACGCAGTGAGATCTTTCCGCCAATCCCTGTTGGGGAAGACGGTGGCTGTCCTTACAGACAACACCACCACCATGTTTTACATCAACCGTCAGGGTGGGACGGTCTCCCGTGGACTTTGCCGGTTAGCGATAGAGCTCTGGGATGAATGCCAGGCACTAGATATTCACCTGGTAGCAACTCATCTCCCAGGACTACTCAACGTCCAAGCAGACTTCCTGAGCAGAGGAGGAGCGTCCCTGCACGAGTGGGAACTGAACCCCCTCTACCTGACTCCGATCTTCGACCGTTGGGGGCATCCATCCGTGGATGTATTCGCCTCTCGGGAGAACAAGAAGTGTCACCTATTTTGTTCCAGAGCAGGAACGGACCCGACCTCTCTCGGAGACAGTCTCCTTCTCCAGTGGACGGGGAGACGACTGTACCTATTCCCCCCGATTCCTCTCATACCGAGAGTAGTCCACAAACTGATAGCAGAGCGACCGTGGGCAATTCTCATCACCCCATGGTGGCCGAGACAACCCTGGTTCCCCACACTCCTCAGTCTCTCACGAGGGACGTATCTCCACCTCCCGACGGACCCAGACCTCCTCGGGATGCACGGGGGCCGGGTACTGCACCACGATGTGCCCAGACTGAAACTGACAGCTTGGCTGATCCAAACTTAGGGTTGGAGTCACGCATTGCTCAAGTTCTACTGAACTCACGCAAACTCTCCACACGGCGTTCATATGAGTCAAAATGGACTAAGTTTTTAGCCTTCCTGGCGTCTGTTGGACGGCCCTCCGTCCCCGCCAGGCTCGAAGATGTTTTTGGTTTCCTCCTTGTCATGTAAGGACAGGGGACTGTGTCATTCGTCTATCCGAGTTTATTTGTCAGCCATCTCAGTCAATCATCCTCAGATTGATGGCTACTCGGTGTTTTCCCATCCAACAACAAAGCAATTCCTCAAGGGAATGAATCGCCTCTATCCCCCAGTGCGGACACCAGTCCCGGCATGGGACTTACCCTTGGTTCTCACTAAGCTGATGGGAAAACCCTTTGAACCCATGACCTCATGCAGCCTTCAACTTTTGTCGTGGAAGTTTGCGTTTTTGGTGGCCATCACGTCTACTCGACGCGTGAGTGAGCTCTCGGCACTCCGTTGCGACCCACCATACCTCACGTTTCATCATAATGCCGTTACTTTGGCTCCCGATGTCGCTTTCCTGCCCAAGATAGTCTTGGACTTTCATTTAGGGGCGGATATCACGTTGCCGGTGTTTTTTCCTGGTCCCCAGGACCCAACGCAACGTAGCCTACACACTTTAGATGTCAAGAGAGCCCTGTCCTTCTACTTGCTCCGGACAAAATCCTTTCGCAAGTCTCCAGCTCTCTTAATTTCTTATGCCTTGCCCAGGCAGGGACAGAAACTGTCGTCTCAAAGACTCTCGAAGTGGATAGTTGAGACGATAAAACTCACCTACCTTCTGGCCAAAAGGCCATTACCGGCGTCCCTCCGGGCACACTCCACGAGAGCCGTGGCTGCTTCCACAGCATTTCTCAAGGGCATTCCCCTGGGAGACATCTGCAGTGCTGCAACGTGGGCGTCCCCTCACACGTTTGTGAAGCACTACGCCCTAGATGTCCGCGTCCATCAGCGTACTGTGGTGGGCCGTGCAGTTCTGCAAGCAGCTCAGATGTGAGACCTCCAGCACCCACCTCCAGGTATGTGGTGTGTTTATTGCTCGCTATTCTCCCAGAGGTGTGATGCACAGAGACCACGAAGAAGATATACAGGTTGCTTACCTGTAATTGGAGATCTTCGAGTGGTCATCTGTGCATTCACACCACCCGCCCTCCTTCCCCTCTGCTTTCGGTCTCCCTCACTTTTTCTTGGGGGCTGTTAGCAGCGGTCAGAAGGAACTGGCGGGATCCTCGTGCCCCTCCCCAGGTCATGCGCAGTGGGATGTGCACGTGACCGGGGAGCTGGCGCGAAAATCCGTTAGGCTTTGAAGATTACCGATCGGGATCGGCGCAGGCGCACTTAATCCCAGAGGTGTGAATGCACAGATGACCACTCGAAGATCTCCAATTACAGGTAAGCAACCTGTATTTCCCCAGTATTGTACCTATGGGCCAGCACCTGTTCCGGTGCCCGCCAAGTGTTTTAGGGAGTGGGTGAGTCCAGGTAGGACTTTTCCCAGCAAGGGTTATGTTTGTGTACTGGAGATTAACTGACTATGCAGATTTTTTGTTTAAATGTTGCTTTGGCAGTAGCTGCCACCACAGCACAAGGATCTATACTGTGTTACTGAATTTAAGCTGTGGCAATAATTTTTTGGCTGGCTCCACCTCCTGTGGTAGCCATTTTGTTGCTGCTCCCATCATGCCACATCAGAATTCAAAATGTGCCCACTGTCTTAAAGTATGGAAGGTTTATTTTGGCTTAGCCTTTGTGTTAGTATTTAAGGTGCCACAAGACTGTGTATGTGAGTTTTAGTTACCACTCTGAAATTTGTCATTTTTCTATAGCAGCTTCAGATTTTGATTATCTAGGTCTATCTCTACTATAACTTTCTATCCGTTTTATACCAGCTTAATAGGTAAGGCTGCCCTCAAAGAATGCTAGGAGTTGTAGTCTGATGAACATGAGAGATTTTGTGTGTGTGTGTGTGGGGGGTTTCTTCTGCACAGAAATCAGTGATCAGTATAGCATGGTCATGGGTAAAAGAAAGTATAATCTGTATAGTATGGGCATCCTGTGACTGGAACCAAATCTTATAATGTCTCTCCTTTATCCAAGAAAGGCAATCACACAAAGAAATAATTTTCATCTCTCCCCCCCCCCCCACATGGTTCTTTATTAATGCTGTTACCCTTTTGCTTTCTAAAGGCTCTAATGAGGGGCAAGGTGGAAGGAAACGTAACAAGGTAAACAGTAAACTGTCTCTTCTTACTTAGAGCACCTTCTGGATAGAGCAGGCTCTGAAGGTAATTGCATCAGCTCTGTTCACTGCTGTCTGGGTGGGTTGAGTGCCAGGGGCGTAGAGTTTTTAACTTCCCGGGGGGATCGGGGGCTCTTGTGTGTGCGCGCACACAAAGTGCGCGTGTGCGCTGGGATGATGTCCCTGCCGCCACTGCAAGAGCCTCCCCCCCCAGCTGCCTGGGCGGTTCCCCTGAACCCATTCGCTCTCTCCATCCCTCCCTCCTCTGTCCCTCCCGGGGCCATCCGGGGACCGCCCAGCATGATGATTTCACCTGGAAGTGACATCATCACTCTGGGCAAGTTGCCGGGGTGATGCTCTGGCAATCACCCTGAAACTCTATGGTGCCATAGAGTTTCGGGGCGATTGCTAGAGCATCGCCTCGGCAACCTGCCCTGCATGATGATGTCACTTCCAGGTAACATCATCATGCTGGGCAGTCCCTGGTTGGCCCTGGGAGGGAGGGAGGAGGAAGAGAGAGAGCGAATGGGTTCAGGAGAGGGGAGCCGGCCGGCGGGCGGGTTGGCTGGCAGGAGACTCTTGCGGCGGCGGTGGGCAGGCAGGCCTAGCAGGGGAGGCATGGTGGCGACAGCAGCCAGCGGGTGGGGGGGTGGGCGCCCCAATTCGCCAGGGGGGGCTCAGTCTCCCCTGGGAAACTTCAGGGGTGCCCTGAGCCTCCCCGTAGTTGACGCCTATGTTGAGTGCTCTTTAATGGGTGGTATGGCAAAGCTTCTTGAAGCAAGGAGCACTGAGTGAGGTCTGAGGCTCCTAAGAAAGGGTTTGCAAATGTAATTTTAAGATTCTTTTCTTCAGCAGGTTCCTTGCATAATGATTTCCCCCCCTTTCTGTCTAGTTGATACATTTTTCTGTCAGTGGGATGCAGTCCCATGTCTTCTTACAGACAGGATGATTTTCTTGGCAATCTGAGATTATAATTACCTGTTTGAAGCCTACAGTGAAGGGATGACTCCTGGCCAGTGATAACATGAGTATGATTGCACATAATTGCTGAAAACAACATTGAGTTTTATTAATGAGATGCTCTAAACAACATCTTGTAAACTGTTGTCTAATTTAACAGCCAATTCAGAAAAGTTAAGTGTCCCATAATTTACATTCATTTTCCTTCGTTATACTACACTGGCAATTACTGTCCATAACTGCCAATGTTTCAGATACAAAATTACTTTTCCCCAGTGAATGTTTTTTTAAAAATACAATTGAGCAGATTTGTATGTAATTAACATGTTTTTCTGTCCAGGTATGAGAGGTTTACTTAAAGTTGGTTTTCCTTATTTTTCGTATGGCCGAAAAGGGAAAAGAATACCTTTGACAAGCATTTACAGTGGCATGGCAGAGGAAACAATTCTGATCTGCTGCTGAAATTTACTAGGTCTGGCCTTGTAAACAGCTTGTTTGGGAGACTGCCCAGGAACTACATCTGAGTCACTGTGAGCTCGTTGTAGAGCTTAGGCCTTAGGGTATTTGAGAGGTAACCAAACAAACCTTTTTGCTTTAATATACTCACATTTTCACAGAGGGCTTATTGACTGTCCATAAAATCATTTTAAAATATGGTTGCACCATTTAAAAATTGTTTTGATTACTGTTTTCTTAGTATGTAATTGAGAACTGTTGGGTATCATTCTGGTTGAGGAGAAATTCAAATAGTGGTAATCTACAACAGTATTCCGTTCTGATTTCAGTTGGCTTAGACTAGGGTACCTCTTTAGGATTGTACTGATAGTCTCTTAATTTTTTTATCAGTTTCCAAGAAATCCTTTTTCTGCCTCTGTTTTCTGTATTTGTCATGGCAATAAATACAAATGGAGAGACTACTCCATGTATGTCCCTTTGAATTCAGCTCTTAGTTCAGCCTAGCTGGTAATCTCTGATATAAAAATATTAACTTTTAGGTAGGATAATGTAATGCAGTTTAATTGTATATTGCAGCCAGGAGGATTTAAGAAGGGTATAGTAGAAAGGCAAGTTTCAGGATTACTTGATTCTTCCATGCAGGGTGGAAAGTTTCTTTTCAACATTATTTAAAGCAATATCTATTAAATTAATTAAATAAATATCATCTGTAACAGTTCTTTTCTCAGGTTGCAGTCACACGTGCAAGATAAAGTGGGGGGGGGGGGGGAGAGGCTATTTCCTCTGGTGTAAGTTGACCCGCAGTTGCACTATCACAGACTTTTGAAGCTGTGGGCACAGCCCACCACTGCATGATCAGACAAAACCATGGGTGAGTCGGTTTTTTTTTGCCGTTTGTCTCTGATGCACTTAAACAAGGGATCGATGATTCACACCTCAGCCCTGAGGGCTCCCTATGGAGTGTGCGATGATGCGCATACTGAGAAGGGCAAAAAACAATGGCATGGAGTCGGTATGGCCTGATCAGACCATCTTGATGCCATGAGACTGCACTGGAGCGATCAGACGTGGGAAAGTCAGTCTGTGGCCTCTAGCAACCCGTTTGCTCCCGGACTTTCTGAGGTGTCTTTTAAATCCACTTGTGCGGCAGAACAAAATGGGTTGCCGACAGCTTTGGGGCACTTCCCAGATGTTGTTGTTTGATTGCATTCCTTCAATCCACCCTGCATTCGCACCTTTGTCGGGTCTACTTGTGTATGTGATCACAAGCTCAGTTTTGTTTTAATGGGAAATATAAACACGTGTGCAGGATGTTGTTGTGGTTCTCCATGTATCTACTTATGTGAGAAAGCTGAAGACTTTGGTTTGATCCAACCAGTTTTTCCTCTGGTAAAAAAGGGAAGAAGGGGTTAAACTGGGGATTATAGGACCTGGATAAAAGCCATGTAGGTTAGGGGCTGTGGGAAAAAATGGAACTGAATAAAGTAGAGTGAAAAAACTGGCTGGATCCAACCTCATATTCCTGTCATGGGATGCAGCACAGGGTTCAGCTGGATAGGAGGGCATAGCAATGCAGTGGCTGATGCTTAGGGCTGTCAAGTTGTCCCGGGGGGCGGGGAATCCCCCGCTAAAGGGGTCCCCAATCCGCTGGTCCAGATTCGGCCAGTGGGGGGAACCCCACCCCCGAACTGGCTCGATCAGGCCTACTGCCCCAGCGTGATGACGCCACCTGGAAGTGACATCATCACGCTGGGTACGTTGCTGGGGCAACGCTTTAGCAATCGCCCCAAAAACTCTGTGGTCAGTTTGAAGAATTCTTCTGTCTACCTACAAGCTGAGTATTTCTGATTCTGTGGCATATATTTCTGCGATGCCACCTGGTGTGATTAAATATGAAAGATAGTTTTCATTTCTTTTGCTTTCAGTTGCTAGTCTTACCTTTGTGCTGTCTTTCTCAGCATGTATAAGAATTTGAAATTCAAGAACCCTTCTCCCAAAGGATTCCATATAACAGTAGTCTTTGAAGCTCCCAAAGGATTCCATATAACAATGTCTTTGAAGCTAGAGATAAAAGGCCTGGACATTTTTGGCCTGTGTCTGAATACATGATTGCTAATGAATATCTTAGCTGTGTCTTCTAACACCCATTTAAAAAGATATTGGTGGACCTGGTGAAACAAATACATTCTTGTCAATGGGACAGTAATTAGTTGTGATATTGAAAAAGAGAAAGGCAAGCAGTTTTAGGTTGTTTGTAGGATTTTATTAAACCATACATGTTTAAAGCTTCCTTTTACAATCCTTGATTTCTCCTGTACTAAACAAACATAATAGGCTGAAGAAATATCAGGCATGTTGACCCTACCTCTTTTTTACAAAAGCATAGTTTTGCTTCAGGTTGTAGTTTTGAGGAGACCATATAATTAAATCAAGGGTGTAATAAATGAGGCCTTCAAGCAGCAACCGCGTAGCAATAGAAAATGGCCTTTTTAGGTAGTTCAAAACCTAAAGGAGTAAGCTGAGACTACAGATTTACACATACATGCTTTATGAAATGGTGCTGATGAAAAATTATACTTACAATGTAATTATATGGATCAGGGCGTTGCAGCAGTGCTGATGCTGTTGGACCTGGCGGCGGCGTTTGATACGGTTGACCATCAGCTACTAGCCCACCACCTTGCTGATATGGGGATTCAGGGGTTGGCCCTACAATGGCTTTCCTCATTTCTCCAAGATCGGGGATAGAGGGTGGCGGTTGGGGAACAACTCTCCCAAAGACAACCGCTGGTTTGTGGAGTGCCATAGGGAGCAGTACTTTCCCCAATGTTGTTCAACATCTACGTACACCCCCTTGCCCAGATTGCCCAGAGGCATGGGTTGGGCTGTCATCAGTATGCTGATGATACCCAGCTCTGTCTGTTGTTGGGCGGCCAGTCAGACTCTAGTCTGGGTGATCTGGACCTGGCGTTGCAAGCCATGGCTGGATGGCTCAGGCAGAGCCGATTGAAATTGAATCCGATGAAGATGGAGGTCCTGTGCCTGAGTTGGAGTGGATCGGGGTAGGGATCCCTCTCCCGGCCTTTGATGGGGTGCTGTTGGTACCAGTGTCGGAGGTGAGGAGTTCAGGAGTGCTCCTGGACCCCTCATTAACGATGGAGGCCCAGGTAGCAGCTGCTGCAAGGTCAGCCTTTTATCATCTTAGGCAGATCAAGCATTTGGTTCCCTTCCTTGAATGCAACGAACTGGCTACGGTGATCCATGCTTTGGTCACCTCAGGATTGGACTACTGCAATGCTCTCTACATAGGGCTGCCCTTGTCCCAAATCCGAAAGCTGCAGCTGGTGCAGAATGCGGCAGCGCAGCTGTTGTTGGGTCTCCCTGTACGGGAGCACATCCAGCCCGCCTTAAAAGCACTGTACTGGCCGCCTATAGCACACCAGATAAGGTTCAAGGTGCTGGTGCTTACCTATAAAGCCCTATATGGCCTGGGACCTGTCTACTTGAGAGACCGCCTCTCCCCATATGTTCCCCAGTGAGTGCTCCGATCGGGATTCCAGAATCGTCTGGTTCTCCCAGGGCCGAAGAGGCCCAGTTGGTGGTTACAAGGGCCAGGGCTTTTTCAGTTGCGGCCCCATACTGGTGGAATTTGCTCCTAGATAACATCAGGGCCCTGCGGGACTTATTACAGTTCCTCAGGGCCTGTAAGATGAAGCTCTTCCACCAGGCTTTTAAGTAGGGGCCGCCTAATGGTTACATTTTGGCCCTGGCCCGAATGAGAACCTGCCAGCCAGAACGTTTTCCCACCGCCTATACTGGTTAACATCTTAGACGCAACCCTGACAAAGAAGATATGCCATCTTGTACCGAGGTATGTAACTGTTTGGTTTTTTGTTTTAAAATGTTTTAATGATATTGTATATTTTATTATATGTTGGTAGTCGCCCTGAGCCCACCGGAAGGTGGGGAGGGCGGGATACAAATTGAATAAATAAATAAACAAACACACACACACACACTCTCTAAAATTCTGGTATTTTTAAAAGTGTCTGGCATTCCAGGGGGCAATAGCCACAATTCCTGCAAAATCAAAGCTTTATTCATGTATTTACTTCTTTGATACCTTGCCTTTCTCCTTTCCTTCATTTTATCCTCATGAAAACTCTGTGAGATATGTTAGGCTGAGGGTGTGTGATTGGCTCAAGACACCCAGGAAGTTTCTGTAGCCAAGTGGGAATTAAAACCTGAGTCTCCAAGATCCTACCTTGACATTCTAACTCCTATACCACACTGACTTTGTATTTGTATTGTAGTATTAGTGACACTTTCTTAAAATGCATCTGTTTCCCATATTCAAGGTATAGAGGCCAGAAGAGGAAGGTTGCAGGCCTAATCTGTCTGGGAAATTATAGATGTTTATATATAAGTGCTAGAAGTGTCCAAGATAAAATGGGAGAACTGAAACACTTTGTTTCAGAGAAGCACATAAACATTGTGGGCATTTCAGAAACTTGTGGGATGAGGTTAATCAGTAGGATATAGTGATTCTTGCATATAAATTACATCGGAAGATAGGGTGGGAAGGGTTGGAGGTAGAGTGGTTCTGCATGTCAGAGATGGTACGCAGTCCAGTAAAATTGAGAATGTAAGAGAAATAGATTCACTTACAGGAACGCTATGGGTGAAAATAGTGGGCCCAAAAGGAAGCTTAACTCTGGGTTTGTTATGGGAGGAAAATTTAAAAATAGCAAAAAAATTAAGGAAAATAGCTAGTTGAAATAACTGTGTTGTAATAGGTGATTTTAACTACCCATGCATTGATTGGGTCAATATGTGTTCAATTCTGGAGAAAAAGATTGGATTTCTAGATATTCTCAATGACTGGGCCATGGAGCAGATGGTCACAGACCCTATTGGGTGGAGGCAATCCTGAACTTGGTCCTAACTAATTCCCAAGACTTGGGCTGCGGTCACACACACTAAATAATCCACTTTCAATCCACTTTCAATGCACTTTCGAATTGGATTTTGCTAGTTCATACAGTGAAAATCCAGTTGGAAAGTGGATTGAAAGTGGATTGAAAGTGGATTATTTAGTGTGTGTGACCGTAGCCTTGGTGAGAGATGTAAACATGATAGTTTAGCATTTAAGTAAATAGGGAGTTGCCCCAAAAGATCAATGCAACCACATTTAACTTTAGTAGGGGTAATTTCTCTCAAATGAGGGGGATTGTGAAAAAGAAATTGAAAAGAAAGGTAAGGAGGGTCAAATCCCTTCAGAAAGCTTGGAGACTATTTAAAACTACAATCCTGGAAGCTCAGATAAAATGTATACTACAGGTTAGGAAAGGTACAAATAGGTATGAAAAATGGCCTGCATGGTTAACAAACAAAGTAATGGAAGCAGTAAAAGGTAAAGTTTCCTTAAAGTGGTGGAAGGCTAGTCTGAGTGAGGTAAATAAAAGGGAGCACAGGCAGTGGTAAATAAAATGCAAGTTGGTGATCAAACTGGCAAAAAGGGCCTATGAGGAACATACTGTAAAAAACACGAAGTCCAACAATAATTTTTTTTTCAAATACATTGGTAGCAGAAAACTAGCCAGGGAGGCAATGGGGTCCTTGCCTGATCAAGAGGTAAAAGGATTACTAAAGAATGATAGGGAAATGGCTGAGAAGCTGAATGCATTTTTTTGCTTCTGTCTTCACTGTGGAAGATGGGGGAGGTGCTTGCCTACTCCAGAACTGCTGAATTCGGGAAGGGTGTCAAAAGACCTGAGTTGGATTGAAGTGATGAGAGAGGAGTTCCTACAACTGCTGGAAAAATTAAAAACTGACAGATCACTAGACCCAGATGGCATACATCTAAGAGTTCTGAAAGAACTCAAATGTGAACTTGTGGGTCTCCTGACAACAGTATGCAATCTATCACTAAAATCTGCCTCCATTCCTGAGGACTGGGAGGCAGCTAATGTCACTTCCATCTTTAAAAATCATTCAAGAAGAGATCTGGGAAAATACAGGCTGATCAGTCTAATGTCAATACCAGGTAACTTGGTGGAATTAAAAGATTGAAATAGTAGGCACATTGATGAACAAAAGCTATTGGGGAAGAATCAGCATGGATTCTGTAAGGGAAGATCTTGTCTCAGTAACCTTTTAGATTTCTTTGAGGGGGCAAACGAACATGTGGACAAGAATGACCTAGTAGATGTTGTTTACCTAGACTTCCAGAAAGCTTTTAATTAAGTTACTCTTCAAAGGCTCCTAAGTAAACTCAGCAGTCATGGGATAAGAGGACAAGTCCTCTTGTGGATTAAAAACTAGTTAATAGGAAACACAGAGTGAGTATAAATGAGCAGTTTTCACAGTGGAAGAGGGAAAGCAGTGGGGTACCACAGGTGTACTGGTGCAGCCGTCCCAGAAGGCAAGGGTTGGGGTTCAGCAGGCAGGTCACAGGCAAGCTTGCAAAGAGTAACCAGGGTCCAGTCCAAAAGTCAGGGGTCCCAGAGAGCAGGTATGCCAAGTCCAGTCTAGGCTTAAGGGATCCAGGCAGCAAGTCCAGTCCAAGGTCAGGGGTTCCAGAAAAGTCATTAGTCAGGTTCAGTCCAAGGGTCAAAGTTTCATTGGTCCAGTAACAGCAAGGTCAGTTGTTCAGTAGCAATGGATACTCGTTGCATCCACAAAACCACTACTTCTCCCGGCTGATTTTATAGCCATGTCTCAATGAGCTACACTCCTAGCTAATTCCTTGGCAGTCATCCAGAAACTACTCATCCATCTTGTCAGTTGACAGCTGACGACAGGCCATGATTATCACACTCTTCCATTCCTGCACCTCTGTGCACCTCTGACAGTGTTGGTGCTGCAGGGTTGTGGGTGAGCTAGGTGGGCTTGGAGCGGCTTCTGAAGACTTGTTTACTGCTTCAGAGCTACAAGGCCATGGCTCGGTTTCAGCTGTAGGCTGTGATTTCTTATCAGCTGGTAACCTGATCTCTTGTTGCTCTTCTCTTGGCTCAGAGTCAGCTGTAGCTGATTGTTCAGTTATTGGCTGAGGGCTGGCTGCAGGCAGCTCTTTGTGGAATCTGTGCTGTTGCTGAGCACGGACTGACTTACAACAGCAGGACTTGGTAGTGGGTTTGGTGCTTTTTAATTTGTTCATTAATTATTTGGAGCTGAGAGTAAGCAGTGAAGTGATTAAGTTTGTGGATGACACTAAATTGTTCAGGGTGGTGAGAACCAGGCACTCCAGTGGGATCTGTTGAGATTAGACAACTGGGTGTCAAGGTGGCGAATGAAGTTCGGTGTGGGAAATTGCAAAGTAATGCTCACTGGAGGCAAACTGGCTGTAACTGACCAGGGAAGCGATCTTGGAGATGTGATAGCTAACACACTGAAGATGTCAATTTAGTGTGTGACTGCAATAAAAAAGGCAAATGCTATACTGGGGATTATTAGGAAGGGGATTGAAAATCTAAATCAGCCAGTATCCTAATTCCCCTGTATAAATCTATGGTGCGGACTTATTTGGAATGCTAGGTACAGTTCTGGTTACCCTACCTCAAAAAAGATATTATAGCATTGGAAATGGTGCAGAAAAGGGCAACTCAAATAATTAAGGGGATGGAACACCTTCCCTATGAAGAAAGGTTAAAGAGGTCAGCTTGGAGAAACAACAATTGAGGTTTACACAATTATACATGGGATAGAGAAGGTAAGAGGAAGAAGTACTTTTCTTCCTTTCTCACAATACAAGAACTCATGGGCACTCAGTGAAATTAATAAGCAGTAAGCTTAGAACAGATAAAAGGAAGTACTTCTTCATCTAAATAGTGATTAACATGTGGAATTCACTGCTGCAGGAAGTGGTGGCAGCTACAAGCATAGACAACTTCAAGGGGGGGGAGTGGTTAAACAGGGAGTAGAAGTCCATCAGTTGCTATTAGCTACGAGCTATAGATGGAACACTGTGTCTGGGGCAGTGATGCTTTGTATTCTTGGTGTTTGGAGGGGCAACAATGGGAGGGCTTCTGGAGTTCTGGCTCTGCTGGTGGGCCTCCTGATGGTACCTGGGTTTTGGCCGCTTTGTGACACAGTGTTGGACTGGATGGGCCACTGCCGTGGTCCAACATGGCTTCTCTTGTGTTAGATAGGCAGAAGACAATGATTTCTTAGAGCAGAGTGGAAATAACCACTGAAACAGCTCTGATGCTTGATGCTGTATTCTCCCCGCAGTCCTTTCTGAAAATTATTGGTAGTAACCAAATTTGGCCCATGTTGCACTGCATGGTATTATTGCTGTAGGTATGGAGATGAGGGCTCCTCTCATGGCTTGAAGAACATAGCATGGTTACGGGCCAGAGCAGTTGGGCATTAGAGGAATGATAGTTCCCATTACGCCCATCATGTTTGCTGAAGAAGATGATTTGTATGGTTGACAATCTCCATGTGGAGCCTAGAGTTCTCCCAGAATTGCAGCTAGTCTCCAGACTACAGAGATTAGTCCCCTCGGAGAAAACAGCAGCTTCAGAGGATGGACTCAGTGGTGTCACATACTCGCTAACTTCATTGCCCTCCTGAGGCCTTCAAATGTCCAGGAATTTCCCAATCCAGAGTTAGCAACTCGTATTGTGGGCTCCAGTGGATCTTTTCCAGATTGAATCTAGTATTGAGTACAATTAAAATGTTTTCCTGTTTCAGTTGAAATTTATCCAGATTATTTATCAAGAAACTTTATATTTTTTAAAAAATCTGGACAAACATGAGGATTTGAGTTGGTTGTTTTGTCTATGTATATAAAGAGTATGAATTCATTATTGTTATTACTGTTAATGCTGGTTTGTTATGGACATCATTCTTCTGTTAATATAGGTAGAACTAGGGAAATAAGATATAAGTTTAATCACAAATAAATATGGTATTAGTGTCTTTCTCCTTAAAAACACAGTTTTCTATATGTAGTATCTCATCAATTGAATATAGAGTTGCCAGCCTCCTGGATCTCCTGGAATTACAGATGATCTCCAGACAACAGGTGATATTATTATTTATTAAATTTATAGACTGCCCTTCCCCAAAGGGCTTAGGGTGGTGAACAACAAAATACACAAAAATAAATTAGTTACAAATTACTGGCTATAAATTATCATACAATCAAACATTAATTAATGGCTTAAAATGGAGTTTGCTCCCTCCCCCCGGATGGATCAGGGGCCAATCATTGAGGTGGCCACAGTGGGAGCCACAATGCAGGTCACTGCTGTCCTCAACTATAGGTATCTGTTCCCCTGGAAAAAAATGGCTGCTTTGGAGGGTGGACACTATAGCATTATATCCTGATGAGGCCCCGTCCCTCCCCAATTCCTGCCCTCCACAGGCTGTACTCCGAACCAAGGAAATGGCACTGGGGAAAAGAGTTAATCCTCCCCGTCCTGTCCTGCCTTTGCCTTCTAAAATAGGACATGGGGTAGTATCAGGAGTAGGGGTGTGCAGTTTTTTAAAATTGGTATTTTTCGGTTCGGATCTATTTGATAAAAAAAAAATTCGGGATTTCTGAAAAATCCTGAATCCCAATAGCAGCATGGTATTCGGATCTGGGATTTTTTTTCTTTTGGAAATCCTTAATTTTTGGGGGTCCAATTGACCTGAGAAGAAAAATACCAGTTAAATAAAAGCCAACCTGATCCTGGGGTTGGCTTGGCTTCTACTGCAGCCCATTTTAAACTAGGCTGCAGGAGAAGCCAGCGCAAAGCTGAGCCAGCTGGGAACAGTCTGCTCCCTGTGGGCACAGCTGATCCTGGCTGCTTGCTTCTCCTGAAGTCCAGTTTAAACCAAGCTGCAGGAGAAGCCAGCACAATCTGCTCCCGCCTTTCCACTGTTTGGATCTACCCAGTAATCCCCAAATATATTTGGGATTATTTTTGGGGTATATTTTTGGCTCAGGTAGATCTGAATGCACACCCCTAATCAGGAATATTGTGCATAGCAGAGATGACAGTTGTCATAGAAAAAAAAACTATTATTTTTAACAGTATTTGCCCACATGTATTCCTGACCTGATGTAAGGTGCTGTATGTTGTGGTAAAAATTACATTGATGAAAGAGCACTGAACATGATTAAAGACAGAAACATTTCCAACATCCATCCAGAAAGACTAATTCGTACTGCATTTGACATGTGCCACTACCTCACACTCTGGTACTTTCAACAGTAGCCTACCTGCTTCTATTTGCAGGTTTACAAATACGTGTGCCTTACGAGTTAATACTATTATACTCATATTACAAATAGGGCCAGAGTTAGGCTAAGAAAAAGGTTGTTTGAAAAATATTATATACTGAGCTTGTGGCCAAGATGATATTGGATGGGGACCTTTCTTGCTGAGATGAATAATTTGTAGATTAATTTCAAATTTTCTAATTAGTTGACTAATTGCATAGAAGGCCAATGACTGATCAGCTCAGAATTCATTAATTAGTAGGCATCCCTGTATAACAAAAGTAGGTCTTGAGACTGAAACTGTTTACTCATAAACAAAGCAAACATGCACCTCTGTTGCTTATTGCAGGCTCTACTACAGCCGTATAGCATAGCTTCAGGCAAATTACTTAATACAGCATTTGCTTTAGCTTACTGTCTGTAAAAGGATCTATTGATCATGCCTCATAGGGATATAGGGAAAGGGTGGGGTTAAAACACTAATGATTACCAGATGTTCAGATGTTGGAGTGATGAGGACCATATTAGTGCTTTGATCAAAAGAGAAGCCATTAAAAAAGTCACTTAGGAGAGACTTTATTATTAACTCAGGGAGGCAATTAGTCCTCATCGTAACCACAGCCTTGTGCTTTATTTGTCTCCACCCTTTCCTTCACAATGTATTCTTGTCTACACGGAACATATTAATCTGCAAATGAAGTGACACAGAAGAGGGCTTTCACAACAGCTCAGCCAGGGTCCCTCTCATTTAAATTTGAAGAAAAAGCTTTGGTATGAATTTAACTTTGCAGCTGTTTTGTAAAAACAGTTAAATTTAAAGCACAATTTCACAAACACACACACCCCCATAGTGAGACAAACTTAGTCACTGCTTTACAAAAGGACAGAAAGGCAACAGGGCTTCTAGTATACATCTGAGCACAAGTTGCATATTAGGTTGGCTGGGCGGCATGCTGCTTGTTAAATACACAGTATTGTAATACAACATGCCTTTATTCTGTTACAAACACTTAGCAGGCACATATCACAAGAAACAGTGGAGGAGCTCCCCTGCTGAGCTGACTGATTACCGTTCAAACCCGAGCAGCAAACCAGCTGAATTAACCGCTACATAAACGTGTGCCTAACCCCACCCACCTCTTTTTTATGTACCAAAAGGCTGGAAGTGATCCAAAGCATATCTAATGAGGCAGTGGTTCCAGAATCAAGACTAAGCACCATCCTAAGTAGAGTCACACCCTTCTGAATCCATGGCAGTTGGTGGACTTTGAAGGGTATAACTCTGCTTAGGGCAGCACTGCAAATATGTTTACATCCAGGATAAATTGTGTAATTTTGAAAGCTAATAAGAGGTTTACAGAAGAACTAGGGCAAAGCTGACCACACCACCTGACCCAGGCCTGTTTGAGGACAATCAGAAAGAAATGGGAAAGAGATGCCAGAAGTTGCCCAGAATGCCATTTACCAACCAAGGCTTGATTACCAGCTGCACTATTCCTGGAGAAAGCTTACTTTGCCAATCACACATTCCTTATCCTTAGTATCCTCTGGAATACTATAATATGCTCTGTGCAGGGCTACTCTTCAGGGTAGGTGCCCACTGCTCCAAGTGGGCTCACAGAGGTTTCTTTCCCCTCCACTCTTGGACGTTCACCTGGAGCTGCTCTGAGTGGACCTGCAACTACCACTGCACTACCCCTCACCAACAGATCCAGCACTCTGTTGCCACAGCAACCACCAGGCTCCTTTCCAGCTGCACTACAGTAAGTGTATTGCCTGCACATGTGCAGATTTTTAAATTTTATTTTCAGCGGCAATTTAATCCCCCAATGTCTGAGGTTTTTTTACTTTTCAGATTTTTCTGCAAACCTAGGGGGTCATCCAAGTTTGTACAAAAGCATGTTTAGGGTGAGTGTGCCCCCTATCTGCAGATTTAGCTATCCGCACATAGGGGGCACCATTGGGAATTAGATATACAAGTGGAAACCCGCAAGAAACTTGTGAGATGGTTACCCCATTCCCATAAGGTATTGGGGGGGGGGATTCAACAGTCCCTGAAGTTTTTTTTTAAACTTTTTGGATTTTTCTGTAGCCTGAGGAAGGCCCCTGACTATGTAGGAACAGCTGTTGGGGGGGGAGAGAGCTCTCTTTTGGCAGATATAAGTATCCACACAGAAAAAAACCCTCTGGGAAATAGTATATAGATTGATTATTGTGAGTGAGGAGTTGTTTGAGATTGGGGGAGCTGTCTGTGCAAAAGAGAAGGTACTAGTGAAAGAGAACTGTCATTATCCACTGTCACTGATGATGCATTGAACTGTTTTGAGTTGAGAGCTGTATGTGATCACTGGTGGTGTTCTGTTATTGTCTCTTTGGGTTTGTCTTGCAACAGGTTTTCTCTGAGTATCATTCTGGCTTTGTTAATCTGTTTCTCGACTTCATCAGGTGGATACTTTAGTTCCAAAAAGGGTTGTTGTTGATCCCTCAGGTGAGAATCTCTATCTGTAGGATTGGAGCAGATTTGGCTGTAGCATAAAGCCTGGCTGTATACAGTACATTATTTGTTAACAATGGTAGCTAGAGGCATGTAGATATGTTTGTCAGTCAGTAGATTTCTGGTATAAGGCGGTATCTATGCATTCATCAATTATGTTTATAGTAGTGGCCAGAAAATTTCTTGCATAGAATGGTTCATTGTCAAGCTGATGTTAGAGTGAGTCATTGAATGCCTGGTGGAATATGCCCAGGCTTCTTTACCTTGTGTCCAGGCAATAAAAATGTCACCAATGCATTGCAGGTATGAGAGGTAGGAGTGGGTAGGTGTTTAGGAAGCATTGCTCCAAGTCAGCTATAACGATGTTAGCATACTGTGGGGCCTTGCAGGTGCCCATGGCTGTACCATTGATCTGAAGGAACAAGTTGTCACCAGATTTGAAGTGGTTATGGATGAGAATAAAATGGCACAGTTTGGTGGCAAAGTCAGCTGTGGTATTGTCAGAAATCATGTTCCTTATGGCTTGTAATCCATCTTTGTGTGGGATGTTGGTATACATAGATTCCACATCTATGATGGCTAAAATAGTATTCTCTGGAAGACTGTTCAAATATTGTATTTTCCTCAGAAAGTCTGTGGTGTTGCAGATGAACTGGCTGAATATGGAACCCAAGTAAGCTGTAAGGAAGAGCTAACCATTCAGTATGAATAAGTGATATCATATATTAAGTTCATATACACAAGTGATAATACATATACAATAGTGCTGATGATCGTAGAAGTTGTATGGTAACAAAACTCTCCGGAATGGTCATTCATTTCGGATAAAAAGAATAAAAAGAGTTGCTCTATCCTTTTTGCCCACTTGAAACTATCTTGAAGTTACCTACATGACCTACATGGGGAACTATTCTAGGAAGTAATACATTTTGATACTATGGAGAACAGATGATAGAAGACAACATTGATACTTTGATCTTCATTCAGATGAAGTATATACGAAACGAATGACCATTCCGGAGAGGTTCGTTAACAAACAACTTCTACGATCATCAGCACTATTGTATATGTATTATCACTTGTGTATCTGAACTTAATATCACTTATTCATATTGAATGGTTAGTGCTTCCTTACAGCTTACTTGGGTTCTGTATTCAGTCTGTTTGAGGCTGTGACTTTCTGTGTATTATTCCCTTGTTTGATTTAAGCAGATATAACTGGGGCTGCAGTCAGACGTGCATTTTAATTCGCTGTTGCCCAGTCTCTAATTGAGTCAGAGTATTTTGTAATAGAGAATACTGATCAGACTCACCCCTTTTAGAACTCTTCAAAGTGCTTTTACCCCATTCTTGAGCGATCAGACACATATCAGACCCGGCAGCCAAGGAGTATTGCTGTCAGCCATTTTTTAAAATAGTTTCTCCCTTGAGCATGCCCACAAGCGCTCCTATGCCTCCTGGAATATGTAGTTCATGGGGACCGTCAACCATATATATATATATATATATATATATATATATATATATATTTAAATGTCATCTGATCAGCCTGCTGGGACTTTTCAATTTACCCCTTCCTCAAAGCACAGGAAAAAGCTGAAGTACAGTTTTTATGAACAAAACAAAGTTTAGAGCAGCCCCGTGGGAGAGGGGGAGGGAGAGAGAGAGGTGCAAATATGCAGTTGTGCGCACTTCACTAACTAGTAAAAAAAATGACTGCTGAAAAACAAGAGACCAGTCAGACCTGTCTGATGGCTTGGGTGCACAACAGAGCAATCAGACAACAGGAAATCCAGTTTGAAATCAGCTCAGCCCAAAAGGACTGGACTTTTACAAGTATCAAATAAACATGCAGTAAAGGGGAGTGGAATGGGACACAGATGACTGGGGCACGACAGACATATTGGTGTCTGATCATGCATTTTAAATCCATAAGGGAACAGCAATGGCAACAGATCAAACTGCATGTCTGATCACAGCCTAAGAGTGTTGATGGCATAGGGTCTTAGAACAGAGTCCATGTATCCAGATTCCCCCATGTTGACAGTTCCTGTGCCTGAGACAATGGGGTACCCTAGATTGCTAGGTCTGTGTTTGGATAGAAGATAAAAGGTACTTCGTTGAGGTTTCAGTGGTGTGTCTGAAAGGATTTGTTCCTGAATGTGCAGAGGTAATTCCTTTATAATCTTGTTTAGTTCTTTTATGTATTCTTGAGAGGGATCTGAGTCCGGTCATTTGTAAAAAGCAGTATTTGAGAGTTGTCTTTGAGCCTCCTAGATGTAGTCTGATCTATTCATGATGACAATGGCTTCCCCTTTGTCTGCCTCTTTAATTATAATATCTGGATAGTTCCTGAGACTGGCTATTGCCTTCCCTTCAGCATGGTTGAGATTCTGTTTACATGATGGCAACTAACCACCCCTACCTATATCTAATGCTTGAGGAAGTCTGTTTGAATGTATCTGATGAAGTATGTATCTACACAAGCTAACTCACTCAGTTCTTCCTTATACTCAGAATTAAACTTGGTTGGTCTTAAAGGTGCCACTGGACTCAAACTTTGTTCTGTTGCTTCAGATCAGCGCGGCTACCCACCTGAATCTATCTGTAGTATATTATGTTTAACACTGTGCAAATACATGTCCTAAAATACTTGGCTCATGAAACCCCATTACAAACCACCCATTGGTTACTCCATAGTCAATGTTATAACCAGGGGTCCTTTCGTAAAAAAAGAGGTGCAGGAGCTCATTAGCATATCTTATTTGCATATTCCACACCCCCTGATGTCACCGGAAGTGTCAAAAGGCCACACATCCCTGACGTCATCGGCAGTGTGTCAAAAGGCAAGAAGGGAGGGAGGGGGAAGGAAGGAAGGAAAGGAACAGGAAGGAAGGTAGGTAGGTAGGTGGGGGAGAGAGAGAGAAGAAAAAAAGAAAGAGAAAGAAAGAAAGAAAGAAAGGAGGGAGGGAGGAAGAAAGGAGGGAGGAAGGGGGGAAGGAAGAAAGAAAGGAACAGTAAGGTAGGTAGGTAGGTGGGGGGGAGAGAGAGAGAAGAAAGGAAGGAAGGAAGGGGGGAGAGAGGGAGGAAGGAAGGAAGGAAGGAAGGAACAGGAAGGTAGGTAGGTAGGTGGGGGGAGAGTGAGAGAAGAAAGGAAGGAAGGAAGGAAAGAAGGAAAGAAGGAAGGGAGAGGGGAAGGAAGGGGGAAAGGAAGGAACAGGAAGGTAGGTAGGTAGGTGGGGGAGAGAGAGAGAGAGAAGGAAGGGAGAGGGGAAGGAAGGGGGAAAGGAAGGAACAGGAAGGTAGGTAGGTAGGTGGGGGAGAGAGAGAGAGAGAAGGAAGGAAGGAAAAAAGGAAGGAAGGGAGGGAGGAAGGGGCGCTTCTCCCCCCACTGGGTCCGGCATTTCCCTCCCTCCCCCCTGGTCTTGCTTGGGCCTGAGTAGCTTCACGCCACTTGGGCCAGCTTCACCCTCCCTTGCGCCCCCTCCCACGGCCCCGGGAACAGTGAGTGGGGGAGGGAGGGGGCTTCTTCCCGGGGCCGGCAGCGCTTGCCGCAGCCCTGGGAGCAGTGAGTGGGGGAGGGGGCTTCTTCCCGGGGCCGGCAGCGCTTGCCGCGGCCCCAGGAACAGTGAGTGGGGGAGAGAGGGAGGGGGCTTCTTCCCAGGGCCAGTGGCACTTGCCGCGGCCCCGGGAGCAGTGAGTGGGGGAGGGAGGGAGGGGGCTTTTTCCCGGGGCTTGCGGCAGCCTGCCGCAGCCGGGAAGGGTGAGCGGGGGGCGGGGCTTTGTTGTGTGCCCACCCCCCGGCCTCCTCTGTCCCGGAGCGTCACCCCAGCGCGTCCCGGCCCCAACAGAGCCCTGGTTATAACCATGCTACTTATCCTGTAATCTTGAGGGTAGATGGTTCCCAACTAGGAAACTGCAATAAATTCAAAATACAGCAGCTAGTCTTTTGACCAAGACACATCATTTGTCACAATCTACACCCCCCCCCCCCGAAAGTTTACAGTGGCACAAATATGTTTCCAGGCTTATTTTAGGGTGCTGATTTTGACTTTCAAAGTCCTTCATGAACTAGGAATCACATCCTTGAAGGACTGTAGATCCCTGTATGAACTTGTATGAACTTGTGTGACCTATGTACTCATCACTCCAGCATCTCTTAAAATTTTCCTTCCCTTAGGGAGGTTTGTTCAGTGGTGTCCCATTCCACTTTTTTGGCGCTTGTCCTGGTCCCACTGGCAACCCATTTCCAGGGAAGTGAGGACTGTTCCACCCCTCCCTATATTCATGAGAACATGCAAGGCAATTTTATTTTGAAAGGTAGGGTTGCCATTGTCTAGGTGGAGTCTGGAGATCTTACACATGAACACATGATGCTGCCTTATAATGGCTCAGACCACTGGTCCTTCAAGGTTGGTATTGTCTACTTAGACTAGCTGCAGCTCTCCAGTTTCTTGGGCAGAGGTCTTTCACATCAGCTACTGCTTGATCCTTCTAACTGGAGATGCCAGAGATTGGACCTGGGACCTTTTACATACAAAGCAGAGGCTCTTCCACTGAGCCACAGCCACTCCCAGAATTCCAAATAATCTTCAATCTAGATAGCAGTTCCCCCAAAGAAAGTGGCTGCTTTAGAGGGTGGGCTCTATGGCATTATACCATGCTGAGGTCTCTGCTCCCCAAATCCCACCCTCCCCATGGTCCACCCACAATCTTCAGGAATTTCCCAACCCAGAGTTAGCAACCCTGCTGGAGGGCTTTTTGCTGATTTGGTGCAGCTATTTTCACAAACTAAGCATATAGTTTTAAACTGTTATTTGCCATTGTTGCTTTGTATAAAGTGTGTTTCCCCCCTAATTTATTCTTTGTGCATATAGTAAACTGTCTTGGGTGCGCACTATAGGGAAAGATGGGCTAAAATGTTTTAAATAAATTGAATAAATCTAGAAGGATATTCTCCTGATGCAGTATTTCACTTTACAGGCATAGGTCCAATACATTTTCATTACATTCAAATCAAATTCACGGTTACCACCTCTTTCAGTCAAATATCAAATGTCAATATTTCATAGAAATCTTTTTGGACATCTTACACCACAGGTTTGGAGTAGAAAAGGCTACATTGTTACACCAATTTTTCAAGTAGAAACATGGTTTCCAGGAAAAAGATGTATCTTCTTTTTAAAACCAGGCTACTTCTACAGAATAGAAAATGCAAACACAAAAGGGCTGTACAAAATCAATTTATCTTGGCTGTGGTTCAGTCTAACATTAGCCACTTAGTTAATCTTCATAAACAAGTTACTCATTCAAAAGAAAAGAAATTAAATGTTTTGCCTCGAGGAATGGTTTTATTTTGAATCTTTTTGTAGTTACAATGTCAGAATATATATTTTGCTAATGTGCATTGTCTTTTTCCTGGAACATCTTGAAAATGATTTGGTGGAAGAGTGGCCAAGACAAATCCCCCCCCCCCAACAAAACAATTTGAAAACAAAGCAATTAGCACATGGAGAAATCATGGGCGGAGGGGAGGAACCAAGCCTGTCCTCTGGAAGGAAATACCTATTTTCCAAAGCTTCAGTATAGTGTATTTTATAGTGTCTCTGTAGTGTAACAACAATCATTATGGGAACATTATTTAAGATGTTTAAAAGGCATTTAATTAGTGTTGCCAGCTCCAGGTTGGGAAAATTCTGGAAATTTGGGGGTGGAGCCTCATTCTGTTCTCCTCCATTTTATCTATACAACAATCTTGTGAAGTAGATTAGTCTGCAAGTGTGTAGCTGTTCCAGGGTCACCCTGCAGGCTTCCATGGCAAATGGGGATTTGAACGTGGGTCTACCAGATCCTAGTTCAAGACTCTAACCAGTACACCAAACTGGCTCTACAGGTATCTAACATCTTGTATAGTTGCACCTTCATATCTGGAGTCACAACAAGGCCATTCACAAGGGACAGAGGAGCTCTCTGTTGTGGGTGTACCCAAACCCAGTAGATGGGCTAGTCTTCTTTTAAGGCAAGCTAAGTCTTTGCCAATAACTCCTTTGGTTTCTTTTCTTTTGTAGACTTAATCTGAGGACCCTTTTTCATACCATACTGGTATACTTCTCCTATTGAAGCACTATAGTAATTACAACATAAAGCAAGTTTACAGAATGGCCTCATAAAGCATACAAATGGAACAGAACCATGAGATGTCTGCCTTCCCTGAGCTCTTTTCATATGAAGCAATTGCCTTTCCCTTGAGACCCTTGTGTTTCTGTCAAGTCTAAGTGAACATTTCATATAATTAAAGGAAAAAATTCTGTTTCAATACAGCTTTACAAACAGCAGGCAATGAGTCTGCTTTTCTCTTTATCTGCAGTGTTGGAAATGCCTCTTACAAGTCACTGGTGCCAATCATCTCCCTGCACTCCTTAACCTCTGGAGAGGCTATTACTAAGACGTCTATTGAAAAGAATGGGAATGAATGTTTACCTGCACGAAAGAAAAAGAAACCCTAGCATTTCTGAGCCAGAAGAGCCTCAGGTGTAAGCTGCACAGCTTGTGAAGTATGCAGCCTAGTGTCTGAAATATTTCCAGATCAAGGTTTAACAAATTGTATGGTGCTATACTGTATGTAAACAATAGTATTTGGGTTGGAACATGATCAAAGCACTCACACTCTAAAATGGCTGAAAAATGAGCAGGTCACTGCCTGGGAAACATAAAACAACTAAATGAAAATTTTGCCTTTGAGTGTGATTAGCAGCTGGCCTTTTTCCCAAACTCCACCTGCTCTGCGTGAAGCCGAGTTTCTCCAGGACTTACTGAAAAGTTGGGCAACAAACAAGACCACAGCCAGCAGGCTAGTAATCTGTAAGTTCAGGCTTTACAATGCTATCATTTATGTGAAAAATCTGATTAAAAACAATTAGGACTCTCAAAAGCCGTATATCATATGGTGCCCCTTAATAAATTCTTTTGAAGGACTTTACTGTAAGATTTTTCATAATCTATAGCAGTGTTTTATTTTTTTGTATTTTTATGCTAAAGTATTCTAATTGATTTTTTCCTTTTGAGCCAGTTTGGTGTAGTGGTGAAGTGCGCGGACTCTAATCTGGGAGAACCGGGTTTGATTCCCCACTCCTCCACTTGCACCTGCTGGATGACCTTGGACTAGCCATAGCTCTGTACCAGCTGTTCTCTCAAGGACAGCTTGGGAAAGAGCTCTCTCAGCCCCACCTACCTCACAGGGTGTCTTTTGTGGGGAGGGGAAGGGAAAGGAGTTTGTAAGCCGCTCTGAGACTACAAGTGAGAGAAGGGCGCGATATAAATCCGATCTCCTCCTCCTCCTCCTTTTTATATCCTACCACATCCTTCAGCAAAGTTTCAAGATGGCAAGCTTTCCTTTGTATTAATTGTGCTCTGAAGGTGGTTTTGGGTGAATATACAGTAGGGTTACCAAGTGTTACTTGCGATTTAGCGGGGGGAGTCCTTGTTGGGTCCGGGAGTGTTCTGGTGCATGGGCTTTGCGCGCATGCCGCAATGACGTCACCCAGAAGTGACATCAGCGTGTCGGGCACATTGGGGGCAGGACCTCTGTAATTTGAGGGGAAACCATAGAGTTTTCCCTCGAATTATAGAGCATCCCCTCCAAACATGCTTGACTGATGACGTCACCTCTGAATGACATCATTGCGCTGGGCACATCTCTGCAGCCTGGCAATTTGGGTGTGGGGTTCCCCCCCAGCAGCCTGATCCACCCCCTGGGGGGACTTGGCAACCCTAATATACAGTATTTCATGCAATGGCTTCTTTAAAGCTCTAGGCTGGATCCTGTGGATTTGTTCTGCTAATGAATAAGCCTTGTTCCACCTCTAGCAGAACAAGGATCCAGCACACTATCTGGTAGCTCTAGAAACATGAATAGATATTTTAGAGGGATCTGAATTAGTTTCCCAGTACAACAGTTAATCTTGGTGGCCCCCACAGGTGTTAGTCTTAATTTTATGGGTTTCCTAGTCTGTAGTTAAATTTTTTGACATTTGGGGGGGCTCATATATATGACTTATCTTTTAGCTTTACTGCTGTACTATGAAATACATTCTCTTTGTTTGCACTCAGTTACTGTTATTGAAATATTATGATGAAATATTACAAGTAAGCCAGCAGCCCAGAACTGCACATGGAGTTCCAGGACATATGTAGAGCTCCACACAAGCAAGAATCTCTTATTAACTTCACTGCCCCAAGCAGAAACTTGTGAACTGTGGAGATATATCTAAATATAATATTCCTTTAGGAATGTTTCTACAAGATGTACAAGAAAAGCTTAAAGATATTTCTTGGAAAATGCTTAGGTTTGGCTTTTAACAAATTCATTTGAGAAAAGAGTTCAATAGAAGTGAAGCAGCCACACATTATAGCTAAAGCCAAGTCCCTACATTTCTGTCATGAGTCAACCATGCCTTTTATGTAATGGTTTAAAATGGTGAAGACCTGAAAACATGAGGTGAGCATATGTCTCAAAATCTCAACTGGTTTTGACTTTATTTCCTGTGCAGCAGTTCTCCTCAACAGTATACTTATTTTCTTTAATTGAAAAGAGCGTTGGACAACATTGGACGAGGTCAAGTTATGAAAAGATAGCTACTGTATAAAGAATATTTCAAACTGGGGTTTGCTAACAAAGTTAATAAATTGTGACTAGCATGAAAATGGAAAAGACATAACTGAAATAACCAGAAATATTTCAGCACATCCTGCTATCTGTCCATGCTATGATTTCAAACAGCTGTTGTGTGGTAAATGGCAGTGATTACAGTAGTCATGTTTTATTGTGAGCTCTGTATAAATGAGGACTGCTGCCTGGCCCCTACTGAAAGTAGGAGTAAACCATATTAGTACTGCAGTCCTATGACACTTCCTTGGGAGTAACCTCCATTGACTATAGTGGAGTTTATTTCAAGTGAACAGGCATAGATTTGCACTGTGGGTCACTCAAAATACTCTGAATAGAAAAATGTCCAAACTGCATGGATCCATGCATAGATCTTCCAGTGTACAGTCACATCCAGTTTGGCTCTGTCTTGAGGGAATCCTAGGCTCCTCAGAGCCATATAGTTAATGGCAACTTGGTTGTTCTGAAGAACCAAACCCTGTGGAGCATGACCATGAACATCTGTTGAAACAAAGGTAATGCCAGTGGATTCCTAGATTTACTTGAGATGAGATTAGCAACATAAGACCTTTGGATGTACGTTCAGAGATAAAGAAGTATAACTTTGAAAAAGAAAACAATTAATGTAGTGTACCAGAAATCAGACAGTGTGGACTAGAAAATATTTGTAAGTCCCGGATGTATTTAGCTGAAGTTGCATACACTGTAGCTGAAGTTGCACGCACTATTTGCTTTCCAGGATTTTAATATAAATCTTCAGAAACTTCTATAGTTTTTGGTAGATCTAACCTTGAACAGTATTTTAGAAAAATGTACCACTAACTTGTACAGCTGGAGGAGACTTCAGCAACCACTATCTTAGCTCAGCTGTCAAAAAGACAAATTTTTCTCATTCCAAAATCTCTTTTGTCATTTATCACTTTTGATGTTTTCAACTTATGTTACCTAGAGAAAAGAGCTATGTACGATAAGGGTGTATGCGTTAAATTACTATTGGGGATAGAGCTAGAAAAAATAACTGAATGCTCCCAACATTATCTTTAAAATATCCTTTGTAGGAGAAAAATGGTAAGAAATCTTGAAGACACATAGGCCCATTTCACATTACAGTTCTAAACCAGATGTTATTTGTTGTTGGCCCAATTTTGAGTAAAGCGATACAGGGACGTGGATTTTCGTGGACATTTTTTTTTAATATTCGAAGTTGAGCGCTGTAGAGCTAACCAGTATAGCACTAAAGTGCTATAGGAGTACCACTGAGATGCCTTGATTTCATTGACTCAAGGCATCTCAAGTGCTATATTGATACAGTGAGATGGCAGCTGTTGTTACCTGGAAACAAGAAGAGAGAAGTAGCTCATTGGGTAGTGGGTGCTCGAGGCATCAGTGATTGGTGTAACAGATGTTGCTATCCTAAGAAGGTGTCTGTAACAAACATCCTGATGTCCACCCATCCATGCAGCCCATCCATGCCCAGACATGATTGGCTCGTAAGTGACTTGTTGCCAAGTGGATCACAGGTACATATCTCAGGGAGGCTAATCCTATTTAGTGGTGATCTAATTAAGATAGAGAGATGATGTTTTTTAATTAAGATAGAGAGAGGAGGGTTCTTTTATTGGTCCCTCGCTCTTCTATACAATACAATCTGTTTGAAACCCGGCAAATATTGATGAATGTTTCAACCAGAATGGAAACAACCATTTTCAGTCAACTGCTGCAGAACCCAAGGCAATTTGGGGTGACCCCATGGCAAATTTGGGCAGGTCAGACTGATGGAGCCTGGAGCTCTCCACCATGAGTAAAATAAACAAACAGAAACATTTCCTATTCTTTAAAAAAAAAACTCTTCAAACTAGAACTCCCATGTCCCAAACTAAAAAGATTCTTCAATGCTCCAGGATGAGGAGCCACTTCTGCACGCACTCCAGTCTGCGAATGCTGCCGCCAGTGCCATCCTGCAGAGAAAGTCTACCTCTGCCATGGAAGCTCCATGCCCCCCCCCCCCGGGCTGCCAGCTGCCTGGAGCGGGAAGGATGCTGAAAGTCACCCCCAAGCCAGACCAGCAGCATTTCAGCACCTTCCCCTCATCTCAGCCACAGCCACACTGTCCAGAAAATGGAGGCGTCATTAAGGCTGGACCTCACCCACAGAGCCTGGCCTCTCCTTCTCTGGGCTGGAGAAGCCTCGCCCCAGAGCCTGCCCTTGCCTGCCTGTTGCTCCACCTCAGAGGGAGGTGCCTTCTGTCACCATGAGTGGGTAGAGTGAAGACAGGGAGAGGAAGCTGTGTGGCAACAGGGAGAGGAAGCTGTGCCCCTGAGCTCCCTCACCCCAGCACACCAGCTCCCCCTCAGAGTGCTGTGGCTGGAGACATAAGAGCACTGGTGCCCTGCCAACGCCCCCTCACTCACTTGCTCCTCCTCTGGCTGGGGCAGGTGAGGGTGACCAGGAAATGAGGGGGCAGGGCAAATTCAAGAGGGAGCATTGCTTTAGCGCCCCCCCCCCATGGCTACAGACCCAAAGTGACATAATTCTGTTGCTCCGTGGTGATTTTTTTTTTGCCTCCTGCCAACTGCTGGAGTATTGGTAGACAATGGGAGCTGGGTGTGAGCGATCTCAACCCCCAGCAGGTGATTGGCAAGCCTTTGGACCACAGTTGTTTATTTTGCACAAACTTGCTCACTCTAAGGAAAGGTTCTGCCTGTCTGTTAATGCCTTAAGGTTATGCTGTAGTAAGTTAGATGGAAATCTACACACCCAGTGCTTCTTTTAAAGAAAAACCTTTTAGAGTCCCATGTTGTAGTCATAACAAGGTATATCTTCATGGAGTTAGATACTGACAAATAAAGATAATTAATTGTATCTAAAATAGAGTAGGGAGGTAGGGAGGAATATTAAGTCAAGATGGGTCCCACCATCTTCTAGAGGAGTCTGGAGGGCAAAGCCTCTCTGATTGTTAACAATCTCTGACAGAATAGCTGTTACACGGTGACATGTATTTGTAAAGTGCTGTCAAGTTGCAGCTGACGCATGGAAACACCATAGGATTTCCAAAGCAGGTGATTAAGCAGAGGTGGTTTGCCATTGCCTTCCTCTGCAAAGTTGTTCTCTGTGGCCTCCCATACATGCACCTGACCCAGCTTAGTTTCCAAAATCTGATGAGATCAGGCTGTACTATACCACTCCACATCACATGGTAGAATAGTCTTAGTCCATTTTAATGGATTCCTCCTTCATGTTGCTCCTTGATAATAACTGAAGGATCAAGACATACTTTCAGATGATTTTTTAATTAAAATATTCACATACTTGCCATTCTTCTGAGGATCATGGGACTGAAGCAACAAAATACAAACAATTGAATAAAACCATAAACATTAACAACGGAGATAAATACTTAAAAAAAATCTAAAAACACTTTATGCCCTACTAGTAAGATATTCCCCCCAAGCTCCCACAAAAGCTCTCTGGAATAACTCTTTTAGCCTCCCTGGAAAGCCAGGAGAATGGAAGTTTACCCTGACCTCTTCTGGGAGGCTGTTCCACAAATACTGACAATACTGAGAAGAATGAAGCTTTCACGTTGGAACATTCATATTTTGAAGTTACCTGAGCAGTTGAAGCATACTTTCTCTACCAGTGCTGAGAGTTGGAAGTCTGAGGTCAGATGGCAGTAGTTCCTTCTGATTCCAGTGGCTTACCGGAGCGACATGATACGAGAAGCAGCCATTGTATTTGATTGGGATTTAGGTGTTTATTATTTATTTAGAATATTTTCATTCAGTACATTTTTATCCTCCCTTTCCTTCAAGGTGTTGAGGGCATCGTAGCTTACTCTCCCCTCCTCCATTTTATCCTCACAAGTGTCCTGTGACTGTGAGATATTTATTTATGTATTTATAGTCTGCCTTTCTTCTTGGGGCTCAAGATGGATTGCACAGAGTGAGTCAATACAATCAACAGGATGGGACAGTCAGTGAACAATAGGGTTAGGGGTTGTAGGATCATCCAGAAAGCTAAAAACAGAATTGAAGCAAAGCATAAATATTAGCACAATACATTAAATGATGCGAAATTACATAGTCAGATCCAACTTACAGCAAGCTATACACAGTAAGTTCGACCACAGTCCCTAATCATTTGTCCAAGTAACTTTGTGAATAATTTTGTACAGTGCAACCCTATTGCCTGAGTGGAAAAGCCCTCTTAAATAATTGAATTTTGCATAGTTTGCGGAAAGCCAGGAGAATGGGAGCCTTCCTGACCTCCTCAGGCAGACCTTTCCATGAGGTGGGGGCCACAATAGAAAAGCCACATGAACAGGCAGCTGTTGATTTTGCCCATGTGCAGGTTGGCACCTGCAGAAAGCCCTGCTCAGGTTGTAGCAGCGCATGGGGGGGGGGGGATATATGGGTCCTAGACCATGAAGGGCTTTGTATGTGATAGGTAATGCCTTAAATTAAGCCTGGTAGTTAACGGGCACCCAGTGGAGTGACAGCAGAAGCAATACATGTGCTTTGTCTAGCTCCTGACACTAGCTGAGCTGCAGCATCCTGCACCAACTGAAGTTTCCAAATTGATTTTGTGGGGAGACCAATGTACAGTGCGTTACAGTTGTCAGCCCTGCCTTCCCAACCTGCATCACCTTTTCTTTTCAGAGTTTAATTTCAGGTTGTTCACTCGTAGCTCGTTTACCACAGCAGTGAAGCAGTTAATCAGGACCAGTTTAGACTGAGAGAGAATTACTAGCCTCAGGTCACCCAGCAAGTTTTTTGACAGAGTGGGAACATGAACCTGAGTCTCCCAAATTCTAGCCTAACATACTAACTACCATGGTGGCCTATACCTTGTGATATGTATACAGTTTGCCACACTGCATTGGCTCCTAGGCCTTAATTGTGATGTCAAAAGGGCTCAAGATGCTAAAATGAAGATATTTTGAGAATCAAAAGCTGTGAAAACACCTCTCCAGGAGGACTTCTTTTTTCGAATGTTACACAGGAAGGAAAGATTCTCACAGTCTCCTTTGCAGAATGACGGTCACGTCATACATCTTTTTCTCCCTTGCATTATCTGACGCACAAGTTGCCCACTGGGCTCTCTTCAAAGCACACCAAAAAAGTACAATTCACATTTTATACAGACTATCCTTTTGTTCTCAGTCCATACAAGTATATATACTACACCACTATTATGTCTCAGCAAGTCAGTTTTAAAGGCACATTTTAAGCTGTTTTTCTGCCAGCGTTTAATGAATAAATTTGACTATGCCAACATTTGTACTCATTTGTATTGTATTGTGTTTGTATTTGTATTGTAATGTACTGTAAAGTGCTCATGTACTTTATATAAATGGGGCCGCAGTGGCTCAGTGGTTAAGATACTGAACTGCAGATTGGAAGGTCAGTACTTCGGCAGTTCGAGGCCCGAGTGCTGCGTGACGGAGTGAGCGCCCGTCTCTGGTCCCAGCTCCTGCCAACCTAGCAGTTCGAAAGCAAGAAATTGTAAGTAGATAAATAGGTACCACTTCGGTGGGAAGGTAACAGCGTTCTGTGCACCTTGGTGTCTAGTTATGCCGGCCACATGACCACGGAGACATCTTTGGACAGCGCAGGCTCTTCGGCTTGGATACGGGGATGAGCACTGCAACCCTAGAGTCGGATTTGACTGGTTTTCGAGCAAGGGAAACCTTTACCTTTACTTTATATAAAAACTGGCTCACTTAAGAGTCAATGGTGTTATCATAGTATAAGTCAAGAGAAAATAAATTCTCTTCATACTTCCAAATTGGGAATATTTTAAACCTTGTTTGGGTCTGTGAAGTCTTGGCAGATTGCTTTCTTATGTATGCATATTCCCTTTGAAACATCAGAACAGAAGCTGTGCCATAGAATGAAGGAATGGCTTTAATGAAAGGTGGTCAGCAAGAAATATTACTTTGAATTTTTTTAATGATAATGGGAAGCAACAAACGAGTCTGAAAGTGCTGTAATTTCCTAGCCTAGTGTAACAGAGTTTGCATTTCATAGTCTCTGCCATGGAGCAAGTGGAGGGGAACAATTTATCTGTAATGTTCATTTCATGTCATCAGTTTCCTTTTCTGTATCGCACATCACGCATCAATCTGCAGGTCTCTCTTCATTTACCGCCATACTGTATCATCTGGTGTTCATTTCTTTGTGCAGTTCTGTTTGCTCTCAACTATTTTTACAGTGCTGGGTACAGTACTATAGGACTTATCCATTTTGGTGCACAACTTTACATGAGAAATCTAGAAGGTGTCATTACAGTATCTTGCATTAATAGGAGCCTATTGTTACAAGCACTGCTTTACTTTTATTTTAGAAAAAAACTAGCTATGTCAAGGCGGGGGAGGAAATGGTTTTATATGTTATCTAATCCACTCCCCTTCTCAGTCAGGATGTTCAAAGCTAATAATTCCTGAATGATGGCTGTCTAGGCTCTGCTTGAACAGCTCTAGCAAAGCATCTCCCCCCACCCTGCAATAATTGGTTCCATTGTCAAAGGTTCATACCTTTAGATTTTCCTAATGTTCCTAAATGTAACTTAAAACTAGCAGTGAACATGTCTTTGTCCTCTTCTATGTGACAGACCTTCAGGTTTTCAATCTGTGCTGTCCTGTCTTCTTCAGGATAAGCATACCCAATTCCTTCAACCTTTTCCAGTTATCTGAATTCCTCATGACCACTTTCATGGCCCTCCTCTGGATCTGTTCCAATTTGTCTACATTATTTTTGAAATATCATTTCCAGAACTGTACACAGTAAACCAGATGAAGTCCAGCTAGTGTAGAATGGAGTGGAACTTTTTGTTCTTGTGCTTTGGATGCTGTACTCCCTCATCCTAGAATTACATTACCAGCAAGTGCACTGTGCAGCCTAAAATTGCATTAGCCTTTTCTGCAGTTGCATTATACTGTTGACGCATGCTGTGTTCTCTGTAGAGAGAGACACATTTCTCTCCTTGAAGGATTTGTTTTGGTGAAAGCGAGACACCCATGTCAGGAGTGAAGGCAGTACCCCCAATGGAGCATTTCCCTTTTAACCATGAGAGTGGATAACAGGCATTCACTTATGATGAAAAAATTAGAGAGGTGCATTCAGATGCCACCAAGGTGACTGCTGAACCTGCTGCCTGCCTCTGATCAGCTTCCCAAGCCTGCTGATATCTCCATAGCTTCATTTTGGACTCTCTCTTTGCCATACTAAACTGTGATAGAATTGTGAGGGAATGGAATGGAATGTTAGGAACTGTGATCTATACGTTCAGATTACCACTTCCATAGTGTTACTTTTTTAGTAGCACCTCTAAAAAGTAGTAGTTTAACTGCTCACTGTTGTATGTCACTGTGACATCATCCACTTTTTGCTTAACACATTGCTTCCATTAACATTGAAGATGGCATTTCAGATAGGATTGCTGACATTCAAGGTCCTGAAAGTAATACTCATTGGGGAATCTTAGCAGCTTGACTCAGTTAGTAGGTAGGGGCCTGGAATGACACCTATGGCAGACTATTAATAGGATTGCTCCCTGGTATTCTCCTAGCTTCTTGGAGGGTTCAGCACATCAGCAGCAACTTACATCCTCTACTGGATAATGACAGTTCTTTTTCACAAGGCCTGGAGAGGGGGAACTTTTCTTGTTCACAGACAGCCCCCTAATCTCAAACAACTCTTCACCCACAGTAATACAACATCTAATTTGAACATGGACCAGAGCTTGCAGTAATCCTAGATGCCAACTTTGCTGCCACATACACCCAGACAACATGATCTATGGACCTAACAACATCAAGTATACCATCTCAAGTTTATTCATTTGCCCGTCTCCTAACATTGTGTATGCCATTAAATGCCAACAATGTCCTTCAGTTCTCTACATAGGGCAAATAGGTCAAACCCTATGCCAAAGGATAAATGGACACAAATCTGACATCAAGAATCTCTACCCTGTTTGAGCCTGTAGAAGTGGTCCCTGGTCAGGCTATTATATCCAGAAGGCTTGACTGAGGGTGTTCCCTGCAGAGCCAGGGAACCAGTTAGAATGGTCTGCTTCACAGAGGCTGATGGATCCCATAAGATTCCAAGATACCCTGGGGCAGATCTTACCAACCACCTTAATCCAATCTTGGCTATAATTGCCCAGTTACTTATGCATCTTGACTCTAACTAGCCCTTCCTGGCAACTAAAGCCCCCCACCCTCTCTCTACCTATATGTAATGGCTGAGGACATTCTGTTTCACTGTATCTGAAGAAGTGTGCTTGCACATGAAAACTTATACCTTAAATAAAATTTTGTTGGTCTTAAAGGTGCCGCTGGACTCAAACTTTGTTCTGCGGCTTCAGACCAGCACCTGAATCTGTGCCATGGTTGTCCTTTTAATGGAGGAATCTCAACAAGGTTGAGAGATGACTAGAGCAGTGGTAGGAAATTATTGCTGTAGAATTCATTTGAAAGCTTATGAGCTGGCAGTGATGGTAGCAAATAAAGTATATTTATTTATTTATTTGTTCAATTTATATCTATTTGCTACCAGTGTATTGGCTGAATCTCATCCAGCTCAATTATTTAGGGTGTTTCTGACATTTACACATAAAATGGAGTCACAAATAGATAGGGATTTGGCCTTTTGTGGTGATTGTTTTGTGCAATTTTTTGCTGATAAAATCCATCAGATCCAGACCAATCTGGATGCTAATTTATTGATAGGGGTGTTTCCGTCTGATCTCCCATCTGGCCCCTTCTCTGTGGATGGCTTTAGTCTTATAGCTCTGAGGGATGTGGACACAGTACTGAATTCTGAGAGAGCTACTACCTGTAGTTTGGACCCTCCCTGTCTCTGTTTGTGAAATCTTGCTTGTCACTTTACATGGGAGTTTTCAAGGATATTAAAGTAGTGATGAGCCCTATATTGAAAAAAAATGTATTGCATTGATACTGTTGAAGGGTTTAAAATTAGATATAGGGCCTGGCAATATAGCTCTAAAATGGTTTGTATCTCTATTTATCAATATATCTCATAATCAATGTGGCCCTGTCTGCAGATATTTAAATCTATGGATCAGGGCCCTGTAGACATAAAGATATTTCTGAAAGACCTGGGAGGACCCTCAGGTTTGCTGAAAAAAATCAAAGCTAAACAAAATGGGAGGGAGTTAACACCCCCCTGGACAGTTAACAGTTATTTGTGCTTGAACAAGAGCAGATAACCGTTCTCCCTCTGCAGGTGGACATGCGAAGAAGAGGAAGTAAGGGGAGAAAGAGCAAAAGTTGCTCCCCCCCCCACACCCTTGATTGGTGAGGTGACAGGGCAGGAGGTGATTATGGGAGGAAAAACTGGAGCCATTCCTGGAGGCAGCTGGGGAAAAGAGGACCAGGAGACCCTCTCCCCTGCCACTGAGGCAGCAGCACTGCAGGTGAGTTGGCAAGGGAGCGGGGAGAGAGAGAGAGAGAGAGAGAGAGAGAGAGAGAAACCCCTGTATTAGATAATCTTGAATTGCGGTGCGGGTTGTTATCAGTATCAGGGCTTGTTTTGTAGAAAAAGCCCAGCAGGAACTCATTAGCATATTAGGCTACACCCCTGACAGTGCAGCTCCCTCCCAGGATTGGCTTCCCCAGGTGCCCCGCGGTTTGCGGGGAACATGGGGAACCTGAGGGAAGGAAGGCAGTTTCTGGATCACAAGCTGCAGGGCACCTGGGGAACCCAAGGAGCAGAGGCAGTTTAAACTGCCTTCCTTCCCTGGATCGGCTTGGCTTCCCCAGGTGCCCCATGGCTTGTGAGGTGCCTGGAGAACCAGTGGGTGGGGGGAGGCTGTAGGTGTGGCCAACTCGGAAGCCAGCCGGAACTCCGTTCCTGTGCATCCCTGCCCAAAAATAGCCCTGATCAGTATTCTGATGACAGCCCGTTATACCATTTAGTAAGCCACTGGATGTTGCTATCTTTGTCCTAAGCCACTGCTTGAATGCCTTCATCAAGTGACTGAGGAAGAATAAACTGACATTGTATCCTGACAAGACAGACGTGATGCTGGTCAGCAAGGTATCTGGGGGGGGGGGTGTGTCCATGCATATGATGGCATTTGGCTCTACTGAATATTGTGAAGAGTTTGGGAGTTTTGCTGGACCCGGCTTTCTTAACAGAGAAACAGGTATCTACTGTGTCTAAAAATATGCTTTTCCAACTATGTTTAGACCATAAGCTTTCCCCCTATTTGGAAACTGCAAACCTGGCCACACTGATTATTGCAACAGACTTGGAAGATGAGTTAGCAACCACAGAATGCGTAGAATGAGTAGAATGTGGCAGCACATTTGCTATTAGGGGCTAACCATGGGGGAACATAGACCTCCCATTTTACGATCATTGCCCTCACTATTCATATGTTTTCAAATTCAGCTTGAGGTAGTGATGCTTAGCCTTTAAAAATATGATGAGCCCATGTGGCAGCTTTGCTCATTACAGCAGTACTAGTTTGTTAAAGTGAACCCTGTGATTCATAATTCATGGGGGCATTCATAATTATCAACTTTTTGTGGGTTCTTTATCTGTAGCAGCTACAACCTTATTGAACAGTCTTCCAGAAGTAAAGGCCTTTTCTGTCCTGTAATTTCATCAGGGCTGTAAGACAGAACTTTGGAGTTCCATGGTGGTTTGTGTAGTCTGTTGGTTTGTGAGGCGGGAGTTTTTTATGGGTATCCTTTATAAGGCTTTTGCTGAGTGTTTTAATAGTTTGATGTTTTAAACCTCCTGTGATTTTTAGGTTTTTTAAACTACCTTTGATCTTAGTTAGCTGGGAGAAAAGTGAGCTTATACATATTTTTAAAAAGAGACATAAATAAATAATGTTTCCTTATGGTATAGAGATAGAACCACCATAAAAGCCTACTGAAAAATGAAGAATTGTTTCATTAGGGAAAGGCAGATCTAATTTTATTAGGAAGATTAGGAATAATTTTTCTGCTCACACAGATGTGTGACCCGATAGAAAATGACCCATAGAGGGCCTCATAAATTAGATCCAGCAATGTTCATTTCAGAAAGGCTGGGCTATCTGGTGACAATGAACAGCATCCTACTAAACACAAGCTCTGTCAGCTAACTAAAGCAAGAGCAAAATCCTGTCAGGCTATCTGGTTGTTGTCACTGTTTTGTAGTGCAGTGATTTTAGGGGCAAAACTGATAATTTGCAGACTGAATGTCTCGTGTACAATGGCTGTCTGACAGTGAAAGGAGATTTTCCACAGAGAAATTGAATGCACTGAAACAACCTGAGGCCTGTCTAGACTTGGACAGTTTGCACTGATGGTGATGTCTACATCAGTGCAGAGGCACCATGCACCCTTTGAGATGCTTCTGATATTGCACTGTTCCTGCAGGCTTTAAATGACTTATATGAAATGACTTGGTTGTGATAATAAATAATGGGTAGGAATTTGCTGTATCTGAAGACTCTATTAGGGACAAAGTAGACTGTTTTAACTCATATAACTTTCTTATTTTTAGGGGGTAAAATGTAACTTCTTCTAGTGTAGTAGCAGCTATTCTGAGGGCATGTATATGCTACAGTCTGTTTTTTCCTCTTCCTGGCAGATGTTAGTTTCATGTGTGCGTGTAATCTTGGCACCTCACCGGATTTCAGATCTTATATTCAGGCTGTACATACAAGCACCAAAGAGTGGAAATCCTTCCAGAATGAATTGACACAAGTAATTGAATTAAATCCGGATGCATATTAATATTTTTGTATACAGAATGTCAAGAGTTTCAGTAACTTGCACTGACCTGGATAGCACAGGCAAGCCCGATCTCATCAGATCGCGGAAGCTAAGCAGGGCCAACCCTGACAAGTACTTGGAAGGGAGACTTCCAAGGAATACCAGGGCCAGGGTGCAGAGGCAGGCAATAGTAAGCCATCTTTCTGAAACATCCAAGCCCCACTAGGGGTCAACAGAAGTCAACCATGACTTCCAGACACACACACACACACACCCTCCCCAAAATACAAAAAAAGTTTCAATAACTTCATGAGTGACAGTTTAAAAAGACAGAATTAAGTTGTATGCAAGCTTTAAGGTATTTTGTAATTTTTTTCTTCAACTGTGTGGTACTCTTCAATGCATTAAAGGTGAACATCCGAAGTAGTAACATATACCTGTTTCGCATTATGCTCCCAATGTATATTTTGAGAGACAGGCAGGGACCCCTAGCATCATCAGTTAAATGGATGAGGTAGTAGATGGTGTAAATGACCTTTGCTGCTGCTGGTAGAAGTAGAGAACACTGACTTTAAGAGACCAATGGTCTAACTTAGTATAAGGCAGCTTCATGAGTTTGCTGTACCCCACTGGCCACTATGCATTTGTTGGGAAGCCATGGTAGTTGGTGAGCTTCCAGTATACATGATCTTTACACAAGCTAAGATTTGTAGGTGTGCATGGATTTTCACCCTGTACTTTTATTCAGAGATTCAGAGAAAATCTCATGTTTCAGATGGCTGTTATATTTGGGGGGGGGGGGGAACAGTTTTGAACAGCAGAACCATTTGTTAAGTGTAGGATACTTTATATAACAATTGAAGGAAATTAAAAATTAAGCAATGCCAGCTTGGTAGCTTTAATCTATGTGGCAAGACACACTTTTAAAAGGACAGGGATTGCTGTAGCCAGAACATTACTGGACATGACATTTACTGTTCAAAATTGTTAATTAAAATGTTGGTTTAAAAGCATATGATTCTTTCTCACACACACACTCATCAAGAGTCTGTGTTTTAGCTTAATTAGGACGGTCTACTTGATTTTCATATATGTTTTTTATGTTTGTTGAAGAGGTATCCTGTCATTATTTCAAAGATCTTGGTCCCTTTTTGCTGTTTCATATTATTGTGCAGATACATGCCTTAGCTCTTTCAATTAAATCCCTATTGGGACTAAAGAGCACAATTAAATATCTTCATGAAGGATGGGTCTATCAGCAGCTGTTTATCACAGGGGCTAAATTAAACATTCATGCTCAGAAGCAGTATATGTTGGCAATACCCAACTTAGGGGAGGCAGCAGAGGAAAAGATTACTGTCCTCATACCCTGCTTATGGGCTTCCAGGAAGCATTTGGATGGCCACTCTTGGAAGCAGAATGCTGCACTAGATTGACCCTCAGCTGAAACAAAAATGAATTGAATTAAGCACAGTCCACATTATCAGTCTTTGAATTAAATGAGAACTGGGCTTGGGGTAGTGTTATTTGTTTATTATTACTGTTTGCTGTTTTAAATAGGATTGCCAGCTTTGGGCTGGAAAACATCTGGAGACTTTGGGGGTGGATCTGAGAGAAGGTGGGGTTTAGGGAGGGGAGGGACCTCCGCATGGTACAATGCCAAAGAGTCTATCCTTCAAAGCAGCCATTTCTTCCAGGGAAGCTGATCTCTGTCAGCTGGAGATCAGTTACAAGCAGGAGATCTCCAGGCCCCACCTGGAGGCTGGCAACCCTAGTTTTATATAGCACTACCTCTCTATATGATGACTTACAAAGTAGCATCTGTATAAATGACAACCCAAAGGGTCTTACAATCTGAATTTTGACAGGCGGCAAGATGTGAAAGGGAAGAATGGAAAGGATGATAATAGGATGAATATGAGCAAATGCAGTTATAGAATTTGTCAAGAATTATATACAAATACGAAAATGAATTATGTTGGGAGAAAAAATTGTTCATCCAGGATAGCTTGGGAAGTTTTACTATAAGGGTTGATGTGGAGGAGCATGCCATGGAGTTTTGTATGGTGCAATGAAAACCTTGTGCGTAGTATATTGCACACACAAGGATATTCCATTTACCATCCTCTGCTCTCTCTAATTCTGCTTATGAAACTCAGAGACCTCTCTAAAGTACTGATGGGGATATCAATCACATTCCATATTAGGTTACTAGTGAAGGAGAGCCATTAGCTTTAATATGTAATAACTATGCCACAAAGATAATAAAATAAAATCCAAGAAATGCAATTTAGAAAGGCTTTCTTTTCCATCTTTGTGCCTTTTGAAAATCTTTTATAATCCTGTCCCCAGAGTCAGAGGAAATCTTATTTGCTGTATTCACTCAACTTTGTTTGGGGGGGGGTGTCTTCCTGTGTCTTGCTCTCATCAGTCTTTCCCTATAAAGGCCTGCTAAATCTGAGAGTACTTTAAAATATTATCTAAATTCCATTGCAGAGGTTTTTATTACAGTATAAGTCCTAGCCTTAGTAGATACTCACTGTCACAGTTTTGAAGACCACACATGTTGTGTCTCATTTTTCAGCAGATGCTTTATGGCACCTTTACAGCTATTTCGATACAATGCTTTTCAAACAGTGGCCAGTTGCTGAATCATCTAAAGGACTCAGGAGGGAGCTAGTCTCAATGACAAAGCTGGTTGTGCTATTTCTTTGCAGACTGAAGGAATGATTAATACAACTCCTGTCCTTAGTTAGAATTTAAAAAGTTAAAACACAGATACTGTAGACAGTACACATATAAACAACCTATCTAAAGTGAGATGATTTTTTTGCAGTTTTAATATGGCAGATGTAAACTAATTTGGATTGTTACAACTGCGCTTGAACTGCACTTCTATGGCATTGATACAGTCACTTCATATTTGTATTATGCTCTTCTGTTTGAGCCAAATATATTTGATGTGGAGCTCTATTGTATCGGAATATAATTTGCAGGAAAAGGTACCCTTCTGTTTAGATAAGCATCAATCAACTGATATTGTGGCCTCTCTTCATAAACTTCCATATATTAACTTATCAGCCAATTAAACAGCTTATTGTTTTTTTCTGGTTGTAGATTATATACATTAATTGTGTGGCAGGCATCTGAAACTAGAAGAGAAATAGTACAATAATGTGGCAGGAGAACACTCTTGAGAGAAAAAGAAATTAACATGTCTACTTTGGTCTTTTGCTGCTTGGATCATGCATATTTGGTTTCTCTTCTCATTACTTGAGTTTTTGAACTTCTGTTCTCTCTAGTTATTTTAGTTTTCGTACCTCAGGGTTAAAAAAGATTTAAATCACAATCATAAATTGCACATGTGTTAGTGATTAAAATAATGGTTAATTACAGATCTCTACCTTCAGAATCATGAACTGGTCTTTTCTACAGCTGCCCTTAAGTTGTAACTATTATCTAGGGAGTTTCGTGCACCAATCAATACTCTAACTCTGTTTTTAATCAGCCAGAATGAAAGATTGATGTAACCATTTAAGATCTGAAATCATTAACTGCAAACAGTGGGATCCTTCTGCTCTCAGCTACAGTAGTTTTAATACTGAGTTGCTTCTTTAGCCTTTGAAATGCTTAACTAATGAAGTATGTTACAATTGTGTGGTTTATTTTCCATTTATGATTACTTTTTTGGTTTGTCAAGAATGAATAGTGATTTTTATCAATAATGGTAGCAAGAAAAAAGAAACATGGGCCCACATGCCCTTGTTTGGTTGAGACAACATTACCAGGGGACTGTGGAGTATTGTTGTCTTTACCCAATATAATTCTGGAATTTTGGAAATTTCAGGGAAGTAATTCTTTATGAACATATTACAGTGATTTCCTGTGGACTGAACAATGTAGTGGAACAATGTGTATCGATTGTACTGCACGTTCCTCATGTTGTGAACATATAGCTGCCTTATATCAAGCCAGAATGGGTTCATTTTGTTCAGTATCTTCTGTTCTGCTGGCAGTGATTGTCTAGGGTCCTGGGCAGAAAAAGGTATTTTCCAAACCTGCTAGCTGAAATAGCCAGAGATGCCAGGAATTAAATTTGAGCCTATCTCCATGCAAACTGAGACAATTTCTGCAGTACCTTCTTAACCTCATTTTAGTGGCGAGTGGAACTCACACCTGATGCTTCAGCTTTGCCCCACTCATTTCACAGGATCGGACCCACCCCATGAGTTCTGCAATTAATTTGAAAAAGGGCCAAGTCACCTCCTGTCATGCACCATGTCAACAATGTAGCCTATTTTTAATAATTTTCTGCACATACACAATTATTTTATTTATTTATTTATTTGATTTCTAAGCTGCTCTCCCCACAATTGCAGGCTCAATTGTGTTGCAACATTATCAGAGGAGGAGAATGAAAGCACCATGGAACACTGGGGGGGAGTTTATAGAAAGTGTTGCTATCCAAATAAACTTTCCTTTGCAAACAAGGCACCAAGACTGAAGGCTCTCTAGAGGGTTCATTTTAAAATTAGGAACCAGCGAGAGGCAGGTAGAGGAGAGCAACTAGAACATTCACAAGAGTCTGGGTGCCGCAGCCAAGAGGATGGAATCTGCCTTTCGCTTTCCCCTGGGGCTCAAGCTGGCTGCCCACCAGCTGCAGCTTCAGCTGCATGAGCTGCACCAGGACCCTTGCCCCTCAGCTGCTATGAGGTGGTCGTCTCAAAGGTGCTGCTGTGGGAAGGCGTGGTCAGGGTGCACATTGTAAAAAAAGACATTGTGAAGGGAAATGCACATTGCTGTATTGTTATGGTCAAAACTGCATTGTAACACAATCAATATTATCAGGGCTCATTTTGTAGCAGGAGCTCCTCTGCATATTAGGCCACACCCTCCTGATGTAGCCAATCCTCCAAGAGCTTACAGTAGCCCCTACATTAAGGAGGTGTGGCCTAATAGGCAAAGGAGCTCCTGCTACAAAATGAGCCCTGAATATTATGTTTAAAACACAATATTTGGGAGTGGGGCTTGTGTGCAAGCTGGAAAGGTCAGAGAGTCCGGGATTGTTTGTTGTCTACCCGAAGCAGCAGCTGCAGTACTTGATGGAGTACTTAAAGTGACCATTCAGAAAAAAACAAGATGGGTAGCCATGTTTGTCTGTAGCAATAGAAAAGAGTAAGAGTACAGTAGCACCTTAAAAAGTAACAAAATTTGTGGTAGGGTATGAGCTTTTGTAAGTTCAGAAAAAAGCATTATTCAGTTGTTGCTTTTAAAAAAATGCCCATTTAAAGCAAAACACTCTGCCCCCCCCCCCAAGGTTTGAACTAAGGGCCTTCTGATTATGAGGCTGATGCGTTGCCTACTGTAATAAGGAAGGTTCAGTGTGTGAAGTTTATAGCTTTCCTGTGTAAACAAGGGACCAGGTTTAAAGTGGCTTTCCTAGGGTTGCCAAGTCTCCCTGGGGGGCGGGGAAACCCCCACTCGATTGGTCCGTTCCCCACTGGCCTGGATTGGGCTGCTGGGGGGAACCCTACCCCCAAATTGCCGATGACATCACCCGAAGATGTCGTCATTGCGTCGGGCATGGTTTTTTTTGGGGGGGACACTCTAATTCAAGGGAAAACTCTATGGTTTCCCCTCGAATTACAGAGGTCCCATCCCAATGTGCCCAATGCGATGACCTCCGGGTGACGTCATTGCGGTGCGTGCACAAAGCGGGCTGGATCCCGGGCTGGCAAGGACTCCCCCCCGCTAAACAAAAGGTAAGACTTGGCAATCCCTAGGCTTTCCCCACCCCTGCTTGGCTTTTAAAATATCTACTTCTAAAAAAGGTATTAAGAAACTTTATTTAGGAGTTTTGATTTAGACCCATGGGGCTACTGCAGCCTGTTGTTTCCATACAGGCAAGGATTATCTGTACTCAGCACTGATCATGGTGAACACTTATTTCGAGTACTAGCAGTCATTTCTGTACTGCCTGTTTGCCACAGTATTATAATGTGATTAGTGTTATGTTTAAAAAATGGATGTTAAAAATGGCAAATGTCTCCAGGGGAAATGGGGTGTGTGGGGTGGTAGGCAGAGGTATGATGCAACACTGACGACTCATAATGACAGCATGGTGGGAAAACACATTTGAACATGGGAGTTCCTCACTGGAAAGCAGCGATTTTCCGATCGGGGGGGGGGGGGGATTGTGGAAACAGTATATTTGGAAACCGCAGGGCAAGAGGGCATGAAGTTCAGATCCACTCCTGGGGAGCTTTGACCCTTGAAAGCTTATACCCTGAAAATCTTGTTGGTCTCTTGTTGGGACCCTTTAAGTGCTTGCAGCCAGCTGCCCTGTATACCCAATCAGGTGCACGGGGCCCAAGTGTTCCCTCTAAGCTGAGTTAGTGTGAGCTAGCTCACAGTTTTTTAGCCTCCAGCTCACACATTTTTGTCTTAGTTCAGGAAGGATGGCTCCAGAGCAAACTAATTTATGCAGTAGCCAAATCACTCGCTCACAACTTCAGTGCCAGTAGCTCACAAACTAGAATTTTTGCTCACAGGATTGCACAGCTTAGAGGGAGCATTGACGGGGCCCAGTCCCTGCTGGCCAGAGGCACCCAAAGGGACCCCTTTAAGTTTTTGCAGCCAGCAGGCCCCTCTTGCCTGATCTCCGAGCAGCATTGCTGCTCAGAGATCGGGCTCACGGGGGCCTGGTCCCCACCGGCTACAAGCACTTACAGGGGTCCTTTTAAGTGTTTCCAGCCAGCAGCCCCACGTGCCTGATCTCCAAGTGGCAATGCCACTTGGAATTCAGGCCCACAACCCACAGCTGCCCCTCTCCCTCCCCTCTCTCAAGAGAGAAGGGAGAGGGGTGGCTGTGGGTGTTTGGGCTTGGGGGCTGGGCTTCCACCACTGGTCAGCTGGCTGGTGGTGAGTTGAACCCCCCCAAAAGTGGGTAAACTCTGCCAGGCCGGGTGGTCTGGCAACACTAATTATAATGGGGGGAAGGGAAATTCGCATTTTGCCATACATATTTGTTGAGAACATTTCTGTGCTGCCTCTTCAGAAAACTTTAAGGCAGCTAACGAAGTAGAACATGATAAAAACAGAAAGCACCATAAAACATTTTAAAATTAATAAACTATTGAAACTAGGGTTGCCAAGTCTGGGTTGGAAAATACCTGGAGACTTTGGGGGTGGAGCCAGGAGAGGGCGGGGTTTGGGGAGGGGAGGGGCCTCAGCAGGGTACAATGCCATAGAGTCCACCCTTCAAAGCAGCCGTTTCCTCCAGGGGAGCTGATCTCTGTCACCTGGAAATCAGTTGTAAAAGCAGAAGATTCCCAGGCCCCACCTGGGGGCTGGCAGCCCTAATTGAAACCCAGCCTTAGAAACCCAGTAAGAACATAAAAATGTAGTAAAACAATTAGCTGTTTAAAATCTGGTTTATACAGGAATGCCATAATCTCTGCGGTAAAGACCATAGAGACCTGGGGAAATTCCTGGAGTGTTACTGCTCCTCAGTTTCTCAAGGGTGTGGTATTATGTGCCCATATGTGGGCAGGCATATGGCAAGCCTCTCATAAAACAGTTCTCAGGCTATAGGCAGATTCTAAAATCAGTTTTAATAAGTATAAGAATCTGAAAGTGCACTCTACTGGGGTTGAAGTTGGGTTATTTGGGGTTTGATTCTAGTTTGTATGTTTTAAATTTGGATTTATAAGCTCCTTTGAACCACAAAGGAAAAATAAATCATAAATATTTTAATTAATAAATCAATTGCACAGGATTGGGCTGTCTTTTTGTGTGTGGGTAATTCTGTCCCACTGTGTTTTCCTTGTTCACACATTCAGATAATCTAGGACCACAAGCATCGTGCCCAGGTTGTGTGTATGTGAACACAGGTGTACCTTAATAATTTACTAACATATAGAAAAACATAGAAAATGTGAAAGAGTATACTTTTCAGAACAGGTGATTGTGATTTTCTATATAATTTTCCTCAAGCATAGTAGACAGCGTGAACAAAAATGACTTTGACCTTCACAGCCTTTTTGTTCATTTCTTTTAAAATCTCAGTATGTTTCTGTTGCAATTGGGAAACAAAATCGGGAGCAATTCTGTGGTTAATTTATCACCTGTGGTTTTCCATAACTGTTTTCTAAAGCCTCCCGGAGTAACTGTTTGTTTCACATATCAAAGGATGTGAGATAAAATCTTGTTATGGTTTTATGTTCATATTAAAAATTCTATTAACTCTTTTCCACAAGTGTGGCTTTAGATTAATTAGTTCTTCAAAGACCTTGAAAGGTATTAATAAAAAGGGCTAGAGGAGAAGGGAAGTGGGATTTCATCTAGATTTTATATTTTTGTTTAAAAAGGGAATATTTAGTTTTTTATTTGAATTATTGCTATTGCGTATTCCATTCTTCTTCCTAACAGATGAACAACGTGCAGATTATTATTTGGATCAAAATTGTAGAGAAACCCCATCTCTTACCTGAATCAGAACTTGATCATTTTTCTTTCTGTAGAATTAAGGCAGAATTTGACAATGGGGAGCAAAACAAAGGCAGGAACAGTGCTAATAGTGTTTATTTATGTCTTTGGGGAGCTCACCCTTGCAGCGGATGCAGGGGAAAGAGCTCCTGCAGAGCTGCGAAAAACCCTTCGGATTCTTAGGCTGAAAGTCTGCCTTTCTCCCCACCTGAAGGGAGGGGAGAAGTAAAGAGCTTGGGGATTCACTCCTAGGGAAAAGGCAAGTTCCCCGGGGTGCGCCCACGCTTTAAGCAAGAACCGAAGAGGAGCGCCATCATTCTTCATGGGCATAGAAATCGTAGGGAAGCTGGAAATGGTGTAAGGCTCTCTGTTGTTGCTTTGACTTTCTCAGGAACCTAGTCCATAGTAAGAAAAATGCTCCTCTGTCTCTAGATATCTCTGTAATGATGTAAGGAGCAATTTCAGTGGTGGCAGAGATTCCCACTGTGTTCAGAGTCTAGTACACTACTAGACAGAATGCATCAGCTCAGCAGCACATCCAACTGTGTTCAGAGTCTAGTACACTACTAGACAGAATGCATCAGCTCAGCAGCACATCCATGGCTTTCTGGGCCTTGGAGTGTGCCTGTCTAGTTTAGCTCTAGCCCCATATTACTCTACTCTACGGCCAGTTTGGGGTAGTGGTTAAGTGCACGGACTTTAATATGGGAGAACTGGGTTTGATTCCCCACTCCTCCACTTGCACCTGCTGGATGACCTTGGGCACGCCATAGTTCTGGCACAGCTGATCTTGAAATAGAGCAGTTTCTGTCAGAGCTCTCTCAGCCCCACCTACCTCACAGGGTGTCTGTTGTGGGGAGGGGAAGGGAAAGGAGTTCATAAGCCGCTCTGAGACTCCAAGTGAGTGAAGGGTGGGGTATAAATCCAATCTCTTCTTATTCTGCTGTGACAACCAAATAATTAACCTTCCAAATCTGTGTCTGGTGGGAAGACTCTGCCACCACTAAAATGGCTCCTTGCATCATTACAGAGGTATGTAGAGAGGGAGAATATCCAGACTTTATGCTTCTCCTAAGCATAAATCCTCCTTTAGAGTAAAGTTTGGGTCTGAATTCTTCTTTCGATAAGATCCTTCATTGTTTGATCCTGAAAAGACAAACATACGTGTTGCTTGTTTAACCCTTCCTCTGTCCTGAAGTACTATTTTAGTGTTTAAAGTTGTTCTGATTGATATGTGTTTATGGTGCCAGGACTTCTGAACATCTTATACTTTACTATTTGTGGTTTTATTAATCTGTAATCATTCACAGCAAGCATGATGCCTATTTACAATAAATTAAACCATATAGTTTGGTTATACTTACAAGTCCCTACTGCCTGTGTGTGTATTTTCTCTAGCTTAAGTTCTAAACACACTGATGAAAAAGGGTAATTGATTTACTGAAACTTCCTTATGAACAAGTAAAATTATGAAGCTGTGTGAGCCATTTAAAATGAGTTTGTGGTTGTTTTCATTGAAAGAGGCCTGCAAAAACCAAGAAAATTAAGAGCATATTCATGGGTACAGGCTGAGATGAAGTTTGTGGTGCACCAGAAAGTCTTCTGCTGAATTATGACTCAAAAACAAACAAGCAAGAAAGAAATGGGACACATACTTCCTTAAAAGAAGCTGCTGGGGTCCATACCAACTGGCTTGGCTGTTAACACGCACACTGAGCAGGATTTGAGTGCAGATAAAGAGAGCAAGCATAGAAATGCTAGAGTAGCATTCACACGTTGGTTTCCATTTCTGTTTGGAAACACTTTGGTTTCAGTATTCAGTATTTCAATATTCAATATTCAAGATCATCCCTCCTTCCAGCAGCAAATAAAAGAGGGAAGGTGACACAATATGGAGGGTGGACCTGCCCTGATTGCTGGTGGATGCTGTACAATTGGTAGTACATCTATTATTACCATGTTTGGTGAATGTCTGATATTAGAAATTATGGGCACTGATGGCTATCATGTTTTAACCATCTTTGGTGGATGTTTAAATTGGTATGCTTTTAGATGAGAGTTCACCAGCCTCTAAGATTATTTATGAATGTGTTTGGAGCATTATATTTCACCTTTCTGAAAATGTTCAAGGTAGCAAGCAGCAGAAAATGAGATAATTCAGTGAAAACAAAACAAAATATAATATAAAATATCAACAGCAGATAAAACACAGAGTTTGATCCCATGGCTTACTTCCACCAGGCTTACTTCCACCAGGCTTACTTCCACCAGGCTTACTTCCACCAGGTAAGCTACCCGTATCTTTTCCTGCATGAGGAAAAGCAGGATGGGACTACTTTGAATGGAAAAATGGTCTCCAAAATATTTCCTTAGGTCTGCATTTAATATCTGAGATATTCAGCCATGAGGAAGATGTTTGAAGGTGCCAGAACACAAAATAATGTTTTCAAATTTACATGTCAATTTAAGGTATTTCTACCCTGTCTAACAATCAACATTCTTTAGGTAGCTTACAACATAATGTACAGTACATTAGCACAAAACAGCCAACTATTGAAATATAAGAAAATATAACATAAAATATAAAAAAAGTGAAAGAAGATGGCTACAGTGTCCATCTTAAGCATTTACGCCCTTCTAAGCCTCTGGTGGACTTGGAAGGGTGTAACCCTGCTTATGATAGCACTGTTAATGCTGTTTAAACCATTCTCTGTGTTATATTGAACAATCTACCAAGGAGGTATTTTCCTTGGTGCCTAAAAATCTGTCAAGGTAGGCATAAAATGAATGGATATGAGAAGCACTTCCATAAGCAAGTGTCACCACAAAGAAGGTCCTATTCCTTCCCTAAGATATTGGGTCCACACCCACCCACTACTTGGTCTCTAATGACCGTTTTCCAATTTGGGGTCATCAAACAGTGTCATCAAAGACTCACTGGACAGTTCTAAGAGAAGCTGTATATGTGCAGCGTGTAGATAGGCTGACAGTATGGAGACACAGTCAGATATTGTAGTGAACTACAGTGGTGGGAAATGTATCTGTGAGGTGCAGGAAGAAAAATGTAGATTTGTTAGGTAGGGTGCCCAAGGTTGCATTTTCAGAAGTGCTACCTGTTCCACTACAGGGTCATTTAGGCATATAGAACTGAAGATATCCATGTGTAGGTGAAACAGTATTATAAGGAGGAGGTTCAGATTTATTAAGCATTGGGGAACAGTTTGGGAACAACCAATCTTATACGCAAGAGATGGGCAATGGAGCCACACTGTTCGTGCTTTGTTGTGTTTGTTTAGATTAGAATATGAAGCAGTAATAGCTTGAAAAGGGCTCTGGTATTCTAAAGCTCCAATTCCTATTGGCTGATTAATAAAGACTCCCATTGGTCCTGAAGCCAATCTAGATACCCAATCACTGAGCCCTGCTTGGGTCCAATAGTATTGCTTGTATATAGTTACATTGTTGAAAGTTATGTGTTGGAACAGTATAAATGAAAGTGCTGCTCTCATAGAGCTGTCTTTTGAGCTGAACAATGTCACTGAATAAAAGCCTGTTTGTTTGAATTCATCGCCTCCTGCTCAATACTTAAAATGCTTAATATCAGAAAGTCCATAGAGCAGATTGAAATGAACTTCTGGTTCAGGATGGTGCTCAGGTCATCTGTAAGGGGAGAGGGTAGAACTCAGCAATGAACTTGCAGAAGGAAATTACAGCTGTTTAAGGAGGCCCAAAGGTCACAGGGAAAGATGCACATACAGCATTTGGAAAGGGATACATGGTATGTGCATTTATATACTAATGCTAGAAAGCTCCAAGCCCAGATGGTGCTACATGTTGAACAAGAGGATAGATACAGTAGGCAGTGGAACATAGAGCTAATAGGATGTAGTTATCCATAAATATCAACTCTTTAGAAAGGACAGAGATGGGCAGGGATGGTGCTTCTCTGTGTATCAAAGCTGTCACATAAACCTGCAATAAATGACATTTTAAAAGTAAGAGATACAAATCGGCAAGGATGAAGCCAATAACTTAAGAGAATATAAAATAAATCAGAAAACAATTTTAAGCAGCCAAAGAATAAAAATATGAAAAGGAGAAAAATGGTAATTAAAAAGAAGAAATAGCACTAGTGTTCCCTCTAAGCTGAGTTAGTGTGAGCTAGCTCACAGTTTTTTAGCTTCTGGCTCACACTTTTTTGTCTTAGCTCAGGAAGGATGGCTCCAGAGCAGACTAATGTACGCAGTAGCCGAATTGCTCACTTACAGCGTTAATGCCAGTAGCTCACAAAGTAGAATTTTTGCTCATAAGGCTCCACAGCTTAGAGGGACCATTGAATAGCACTATACATTTCTTGATTGCAACCAAGCAAAAAAACATATTTTATAACATTTAGGTTTTGCTTAATAGGGAATGACTAAGAAGCCAAGCTTCAGCAAAGCAATCTGGGGCTGCAGTCACACACATGAAATAATCCACTTTCAATCCACTTTCAGTGCACTTTCCAACTGGATTTCCAGTTGGAAAGGGCATTGGATTTCCAGTTGGAAAGTGCATTGAAAGTGGACTGTTTGGCATGTGTGACCGCAGCCTGGGTCTGTCTGTTCTGTAGCAAATTGAAGTAGTCAAGTTAACTTTTCTGTGGCTAGAGGTTCCCAGATGTAATTGAATCAGACTTTCTTATCAAGGTATCGGCTGACTCTAGTTTTCCTAACTGCTGAGAGTGCACAGGCAATAGATTGTCTGTATTGTGAACTGTTAAATTCTTGATTGCATACATTTGTGTGTGCTATCCCAAGGTCAAGGATTACAAGGATTACAAGAATGCCTTACTCTTTTGCTGATCTTATTTAGATATGTACTGACAACAGCGCTTCAGTGCAGGGCAAGACCACCATGCACAAATCATGTGGGTTTCATGACACCTTCTTCAATGAGTCTTGGATGATTCTGAAAATTTTGTGGCAATTTTTAGCACATGTCCCTTTGTTGGACATATGGAATAAATTAGAAATTTTAAGAGGAATGAACTTCTCTTTAGAATTGCTATAAACAGAGATGTAAAATTTCTGGAAGTTTAAAAGTCATTGGGGAAAATGTTTTTTTCAGTATTTAAACTGAAAATAGCCTTTAGACTTTTTTTGGTGGTATATTTTGAGTTAAAATTAAAAAGCATATTACTTGTTTCAGGTTTTTTCTAAGAGTTTTTTTTTTAATGCTCCCAAAAATTTCCTAATTATCCAAATTTAGCTGATTTTCTGATGGAAAAACCAATTTGTGTGAACAAAACCTTGTCTGAAAAGCATTTTAATCATGTTCTCCAAAATTTCCATGGGAATCTTTTTTAAGTCCTCAATCTTTTGATTTAGATGAAGGTGAAGTGAAAATTGGTGGAAGGAACATTAACAGTATGAGATGTGCAGTTTACACCACTTTACTGGCAGAAAATAGTGAAGACTTGAAATGACTACTGATGAAGGTTAAAGCAAAAAATGCCAAATCAGGATTACAGCTGAACCTCAAAAAGACAACAGTAATGACTACTGGGGAATCATAGAACTTCAAAGTTGATGTTGAAGAAATTGTAATTGTTCAAGATTTCTTATTTCTTGGCTCCATCAATAACTAAAGGGAGACTGTAGCTAAGAAATCAGAAGGAGACTGAGACTGGGAAGGGCATCAATGACAGAGCAAGAAAAGAGCCTTAAGTGAAGGGATGTGTCACTGACAACCAAGTTCAAGAAAATGTATTTATTTATTGTCTTTACTGTTTTTGCAACCTGTTATGTACTGGGACTGAAACATTCCAGGACTGTTCTACCAGAAACTGGCTGAGCTTGGAGCTCAAGAACAATAGCCCACCAGGACTCTGGAAGTAACTAGTCAAGAAGTAATATTATGTAAATAGCCTATTGTTGGGAGTGGGGTATGTTTGGATGTGGCAATTGCATGCTATTTAAACAGGGCTGTGGCCCTGGAGTTTAGCCTTGTTCTTGCTGAAATCACTAATAAAGTAGAACTGATCACTAGACTTGGGGTCTGCTCATCCATGGAACCCACTATTTAACACAACTGGAGTAATAAACAGCAGTTCAACAAAATTCATTCCATAGTATTGCACATTACTATGTATGGGTGTGAAAGCTGGACAATGAAGAAAGCTGACAAGAAGAAAGTTGTTTCAATTGAAATGTGGTGTTGAAGGAGAGCTTTATGGATTCCATGGACCACCAAAAAAGACAGATAACTGGATTCTAGATCAAATCAAACCTGAACTTTCTTACAAGCTAAAATGACTAAACTGAGACTATTTCTCTTTGGGCATATTATGAGAAGATGAGAGTCATTGGAAAAGACAATAATGTTAGAAAAAGTTGAAGGCAGCAAAAAAAGAGGAAGACCCAACATGAAATGGATTGACTCAATCAAGGAAGCCATGGCCCTCAGTTTGTAAAACCTGAGCAAGGCTGTTAATGATAGGATGTTTTGGAGATCATTAATTCACATGGTCGCCATAAGTTGGCTCAATGGCACTTAACACACACAGTGGTGATATACTAATATATGTACACAAAGAAACCCAAATTCTGTGTATGATCTTGAACTTGAGAGTGAAATCTGGGAGCTGCTAAAAGGAAAAATATTGTAATAATGGGCAGGGCCGGTGCTACCATTAGGCCAACCTAGGCGGCCGTCTGGGGCGAAGACCTCAGAGGGGTGCAGAACTGACAGTCTGCATTACTGTGCAGGAGACTCACTGCCAGGCCCAGCACCAGCAATTTCAAATTTTGTGGTTTTCGGTCTTCCTAAAATGCATTGATGTTTGAAAATTGGGGGGGCACATGGGGGGGGGGGGGGCGCCAGAAGATAGCCTTGCCTAGTGTGCAAAAAAACGTGGCACCGGCCCTGATAATGGGTAACCAACAACTTTCTGACATAATATCCAATTAACCTGTGGAATTCAGTTTCACAAAATATAGTGATGGCTATTAGCACTGGTGGCTTTCAAAGGGGATTAAACTAATTAATGGAGAGTAGGTTGAACAACTGTTAGTAGGCACAATGGCTTAAAGTGTTCATAGGCAGTTGTATTTCTGAATACCAGTAGAATAGCAGGGTTATTGCCTTCATGTTCTTATAAGATATGGGCTGAGATTACTTGCACCATTCCTTAGAGCTTTTTAGGAAAAGCAGTGCAATCATAAGAACACTTTCCTAGACCTGTTGCTTTGTTTATTTGATTTCTTGCATTGTCTGATTACACTGTTTTATATCATGTCATCTTCCTTGAGGCTCAGCAGTAGTGGTGAGCTACAAATAATTTAAATTGATACATTTGAATAGATAAGTAGGGTTCTAAGTAGACTTGTTTAGGATTGCTCTCAGAATGTTTAAGGTAATGTATAGGATAATGATGTTGTTGATACAAACTGTAGATTTGTTATGCATTATGAAGAGAGCTATCTTGTCTATCATCAGTCTACAGCCCATCAGTTTAATTAGGTGGCACACATTTCTGCATAGGTCTATCAATTACTGACCCCTGAAATATGGAGATAATAATATTAGTCCAATTTATAAAGTATTTAGAAAATCTTTTAAAGGAATGTATATAAACCATTTGGAATAATTATGAATAGCATTTTCTACATAATATTACAACTGAAATAATACATTTATTAAAATTAAATACATCTCTATAATATATTGTGATCAGATGTTGCATATTATGTTCAGTTTTTATACAGATTACCTATCTATGGGCATTTGTTTGATTCCTATTTGCAGGGCTGATAAAGAAAGATAGATGATATCATGGAGCCTCTCTGAACTTCAGTCAGATAGCTTTTGCATCATTGTATTCAAAGGAAGACTCCTGTTGACCCAGAGGTACTTTAGGTGTGATATACTTATTGATCACTTATTTTTTTTCCAATTAGAAATGCTGAAGCTGAGCTTTTTTTTTAAAGTGAGAAGTGTTAAGGAAAGCTTTAAGGAAATTTGCTTTGCAGTTAGTATGAAGGAATGGGTTTATTTGTGCCTTTGGCCTTTTTTTCTTATTTCCTGTGACTAAGGTTGCCAAGTCCTACCTTCTGCATTGCTGGGGGAAGTCCTTGGCTGCCCGGGAGTCTTCCGGTGCATGCGCCAAGCACACGCACCGCAATGACGTCACCCGGAAGTGACATCATCACATTGGGCATGTTGGGGCGGGACCGCTCTAATTCGAGGGAAAACCATAGAGTTTTCCCTCGAATTATAGAGCGTTTCCCCCAAAACGTGTCCGACACGATGACGTCACCTCTGGGTGACATCATTGCGCCGGGCACGTTGCCACCGCCCAGCAATTTGGGGCCAGGGTTCCCCCCGGCGGCCCAATCTGGGCCGGTGGGGAGCGGGCTGCTGGAGCAGGTCCCCATCCCCCGGGGGGACTTGGGAACCCTATCTGAGTTTGAGTATTACAACACATAGGGGAGTTGTTATGTTGGGCTCCTGGTGTCTGTGTATATTCTCAGTTTCAAAGCAAATACATTTTCAGGGCATGAGATCAAAATAAATGGCCTGCCCTGGACCAGTGATATGATGTTGATTCAATTAAGTGTTTGGACTTAGTTTAACATCATCACTTTCACTTTTCCTCCAAGCAGGCTCAGTATCAGAGATTTCTGCCTATGACTGCAAACAGGAAACCCTGCCATTTTCAATCTGTATACTGAAAACTCATGAACTTTTAAACATTTTTAAAGAATTTTGTTGAAGAGGTTCTGGAACTCTGTTCTGGCGCACCCGCCTCCAAAAAAAAAGCCCTGGAGGTACCAGAAAATAAAAGGAACAAAAATGTGGCTTTCCCTAGGCCTACAGAGAGACAGGGAAGTCCTGGAAGTGAGCCTTCTGATTGGTACCTGCTTGAGGTAGGGATATAGATATGCCAAGGATGAGCTTTCCAAGCAGAAGCCTTTCCAAATAAGGGCTGCAGGAAGGGGTAGACTTAGAGCAGTAATACTCAGTGGCTCATGACTCACATGTGGCTCTTTAAAATGCCACCTGTGGCTCTTCTGGACACTGTTATCCAGTGTGGCACCCAACCTATGCTGCAGGAGAGTGAGTAAGGTTGGCAGATAGTTCTCACTTTGAAACATCTGCTTCCTCCAAGATTGGAAGACAGGTAAGCTGCAGGCCTTATGTCGAGCCCATCCTTACCAATAAACCCTCACCCTTCTCTGCACTCTTATCCCAACACCTAGGCCAAGCTGGCCACAGCAAAGAAAGTATACAATCACCACCTCAGCAGCCACCCCAAGAAAAGTGCAAGCTGGCCACAGTGGAGTGGTGGGGGTGGGGGTAGTTTTACTCCCCTTTCTCCACAACTAGCCTGCTTACCTCCCAGAACCTTGGCAATCTCATGCTCTTAGTGAGCAGCTGTTTTTACTGAGGAGAGAGCAAGAAAGCAGGGAGGAGAAGCCCTTCCCCATGCTCCAGATACACAAGGGCGATGGTTGGGAGAGACAACTCCATACGCTCAGAAGTAATCTGGTAATTTAAAAGGTTATGGTTATATATTTAATGTTAATAGATATATTGTGTATTATTGTGCATTTGCATGTGGGGATAGTGCACGAGGCATACAGTGGCTGTTCTGGTTGACAGTAATTGCTAATGTGGCTCTCTGCAAGCCATGGAGTGAAGACCACTGCATTACAGTGCGGTGTCGGCTTGGAGAGTAAAACTCATTAAGTTAACATGCTGAGGTTCTTTTATACAGCATTGTACCCAACAGCACCTTGATTGGATCAAAGCGCTTAGAATAATAGTTGTGAAGCGGGGGGTGGGGGGGGGGTTGAGTTGTGAGTTTTTCCACTGTGTCAGAGCTACACCTTTTTGCAACCAAATTAGTTAGCTATTGTACGTTGAGGGTAAAACTCAATAATATAGTGGCCTGCTTCTGCCTGTTCTATTGCATTTGCCTCCTTTCCCTGCAAATTTCCTAAAGAAAAACTGCTAGACATGGACTTGCCAAAACCTTCTTATGTTTAGCAGAACAGGTGGGCTAGTTACATTCCAAGAGGAAGGAAGATCATGATGTGGTTCAGTTGCTACCCACAACCCCAGCTTTGGCATTATAGCCATTTAAACAAAAAAGACAACTAGCCGTTTTTGGCCCAGCCTTTTTCTTTAAAGAATTAATAAATACATGTTTGTTAGTGGTGTGTGGGGGGGGTAGGGTTCAGTGAGTGAAACTATATGTTTGAATCATATCCCTATGTAGCTGTAGCTCAGCTTTAAAAATGCTAGGTGATCCTTCTCTGTTTAGTTTGACCCCATATCTTAAACTTCTCTTTGTAAGACTCCATACTTGGAGACAGGGCACCTCTAAAACCAGGGGGAGGTGGATAATGTTTGGGTGTTGGCTTCCCAACGGTATTTGGTTGGATACTGTGAGAAACAGGGTGGACTAGATGAACATTTGGTCTGATCCATCTAGGTTCTTCTTGTGTTTAGTGTGTGAATGCAATTTTCGACATTAGGTCTTTTTAAATTGCAGCATGTGCATGGTGTTTCCTTGATGATATTATTAAAGTAGTCATTTCATACCACAGCAGCTACAGTAGTGACCATAACATGGCAAGTAGGGAAACCCCATTTGTCAGCAATGTAGTTGATACACTCTTAATAGTCCTTTATATTCCTAACACGAGGGCACGTGCAAGAGCTGCTAGTTTTCTTCATCAGCAATTCATACCTTGTTGCCCTTACCTGTAATCACCCTAACAGCATGGCAGGGAAGAAAACCATAGCAAAAGCTACTGATATAGCTATGCTGGCGTGGGAAATAAGTCATGCAAGCTGCACTTTTGTGAGAATGCTGGCCTGGAACTGTGGTGAACTGTAAAGTACTCAATTTTGTCTGGATTGTATAGGACTACTGCAGGTAGCATTTCATTGATCTGTGAATTTTGTTCCGGTGGACAGACATACCCACTTGTTTTTGATCTCATTTATTCATTTACATTTTAAGCCCACCCTGTTCTAGAAACTTGAGGCAGGTAATAGTACTTAATTTTCATAAGTAGATTTGTTTGGATCAAAGTTAACTGTTAAGTCAAATGAAAATCTAACAGATAACCAAAATCTAACAAGCACCCTAACCAAAATCTACCAAGCGCCTAACTCAAAAGAGTTCTGCCTTTCATTTTTCAGGTTTTGATTTTGTATTACCTCATGCTGCAGTTTCAAGGAAATTGGGTGCTTTTTGTGTGAACTCCTCTGGGCAGGAATGACTTTGATTATATGTTATAGCTCCATTAGCTGGGCAATATAGGGCAAACCAATCAAGACAACCCTCTTGGTGGTCTGGAGTTTCTCCCCTCCTATCCCTGCTACAAAGATTTTTTTAAAAAAACCCTGGAATTCAGAATGATCAATTTAGAGCTCCCCCACCCCCGGGAAACTCATGAACGTAAAAAACTATCCATAGGAAATATATCCTGTGTTTGTCTGGGCATAAATGGGTATGAAATTAACCTTTAATCATACTACTTGAGAGATGGTTGTAAGTCATGACAAAATAATATTATTATTTTTGATAGTATTAGGGTGCCTTATTACCACTGTGTGCTATTACAAGATGCTGGGCAAAATCCATTCAAATGAAGGCTTTTAGTTTTATGTGGAAAACACCTGCTGATATCAATATTGGACTCTAATTGCAGAGTACAGTAATATCTTATGGGAAAGAGTTTTAACACCTCTTAGATCTGTAAATGCCTTTTCCCCTCAATCTATTCTGTAGTCAGGTTTACAATAATATATCCAGAACCAGGGGCGTAGACTTTGAAAATCCCCAGGGGGGGCGGGGGCTCTCTCGTGCGCGTGCGAGCACAGGACCATGTCCCCGTCACTCCTCCCCCCCGACCCCAGGGAGGCAGACCCACCGCTCCTCCCCCCCCCGCCCCAGGGAGGCAGACCTGGAGGAGGCCCCCGGCGGCCTGGAGTGCCACGACGTGGAACTCCTGGCGCTGGTCCCCTGCAGCCCCTTCCAGCGCGCCTTCGCCAAGGTCTTCGGGGCCTCGGGTCAGTGGCGCTTCGGGGGGGAGGAGGAGGGGGAGGAGGCGGCCCGGGAGGAAAAGGCCAGGTCCCCACTCGGCGACGAGCTGTTTCCTGCCCTGGTTCGCCTTGCCGAAGCTCCTGGACGGCGGCCTTGGCGGGGCGGGTGCTATGAGCTGAGCGCCGGCCACGCTTCTGCGCAAAGGGGACCCGCTCTTGGCTTGTGCAAAGGGATGTCCCCGCCGCCTTTCTCTCCCCCCCCCCCCGCCCCAGGGAGGCAGGAGGGCAGGCCGGGGGTGGGGGGGAAGGAGAGGCGGCGACGGCCAGCTGGCCAGCTGACTGGCCACTGGTAGGCGCTCCCTTTTGCCGGGGGTGGCTGAGCCCCCCCCGGGAAATTTCGGGGGAGGCTCGAGCCCTCGAGCCCCCCCGTAGTTGACGCCCATGTCCAGAACAGACACTAATGATTAAGTTCAGGGATAGGTCTCTCACATACCCATTTCAGAAGAAAAAAACACCCCCCACTTTCGAGGGAATTTGTTTCAATAAGTGGCTTCTTCCCTTAACAAAGTAGTCAGATTCTGGTGTGAACCCACAACTTTTTTCCATGATTTAAAATATGACATAAGTTGAGGTTGCATTGCTGTGTCCCACACCAAGGTTCATAGGACAACATTAGCTTGAAGCTTCTTGTCTTTGCTGTTCTCATGCTGTTCTTCTTGTCTTTGCTGGTCACTGCCATCCGATGTTTTCCCGGTTCACAATTATTTTTGTATTTGAACCATCAGTTCTGGTGAAATACTGATGTGGTTCAAGAAGACATAGCTTTCCTGGCTACAAGAGATTAAAGATGTGGAATAATATGGCAGGTCCCTGTTCCTCAAAATTCATAAGGAGCAGGGTTTATGTATTCCTGATTTTCCCAAGTGGTTATACTGACTTACGAGTCTAGTACTGTGGCTAGAGGACTGTGTTTGGATGTGGAAAACCTAGGAATTAGTGCCTGCCTGCTTAGAGAGAGACTGTTGGCATCAAGGGCAGAGCTGTTATCACCTGCTGTAGTTATGTCTTCCATTCCCTGGATGTGTAGAGGGAAGCTGCCATAACATGCACCACTGCCTTACTCAGACTCTTGGTTGGTGACAGTCAATGTTGTGTATGCTGACTGGCAGCAGCTCTTCTGGGTCTCATGGAGAAGTCTTTCACATCACCTTCTCCATGCAAACCAGATGCTCTAGCACTGAGCCATGGACTCATCCCCTGCCTGCTTGGGTAGAGACTATTGTCATCAGGGCTCCGTTGGGGCCAGGGTGCGCCGGGGCGCCGCTCCGGGAGAGAGGAGGCTGGGGGGCGGGCACATAACCAAGCCCCGCCCCCTAGCTTGCTCTCCCCGGCCCACGCTTCGGCGCGGAGCTGGCGGAAAGCCCCCCCCCCAGTCAGCAGGCTGCCGGCCCAGGAAGAAGCCCCCATCCCTCCCCCCTCTCGCTCTTCCCGGGCCGCGGCAGGCCGCTGGCCTGGGGAGAAGCCCCCGCCCTCGACCTGGACAAGAGCAGCAAAGTCTCCAAGTCCCAGCTCAAGGCAAGTGTGGCGGGGAATACCCAAGCGCTCCCTCAGGGAGCAAGGACCCCCGGCGGCTTCCGAGTCGAGGGACGCTTCTCCTTCCTGAAAGGAACGCGCTCGGAAACGCCTTCCAGGCAGGGCACGCAGGCGAGGGCGAGCGAGGAGAGCGAGCGGGCTAAGGAGGCCGGCGGCGCACAGACTTCCTAATAGAACAGGATGCCTGGTCCGGATTAGGAGCCCGAAGGGACTGGGATGAACAAATCCTACCTCAGCCAGCCGCCTTTCCCGCCCTCCTCTGTAGCCCAGAGAAATCCAGTCCACAGTTTTCCCGAACATGAACAAGCTACTGGGGGGGGGGGGGGGGTCGGGATTCTCTTTGTACCCGGGGAGGTGGTGGAGTCGGTTCTAGCCCTGGGATTGTGAAAAGCTCCGCCTGGTGACATTCCGTGCACACCTCTTATGAGTACGGGATCGCTGGGCTCTTTCCTGCTTCCCGGGCCTAGGCATAGAGAGTCAGTTTCTTCTTATTAAAAGGAGGCTCCGGGGAATGGACAGCAGCAGCTCACAATAACAGGAAAAGGGAATTTCTCTGCTGACCAGTGCAGTCTTAAATAGAGTTACACCCTTATGAAACTGTTGACTTCAGTAGATTCAGAATTCTCTGTCTGTTATTATTTTTCTTAGTCAGTGCTGTTACAGTTATCAAGTCTCAGTCTCTGTTTGAATGGACCCTTGGAGAATGTAAAAAGAATTGATAAAAGAATGTACATATCATTTGGGTTTTTTTTTTGCTGAGGCACCCAGCTGGTTTGCTGACTGCAAATTGGTGTTAGTTCTGTTTAACTGTGCAGTAATGTGATTGTGTTGCCTTGTGCCCACCTCTCCTAGGGCAGGGCACAGTTTCCACATCAGCTCCAAGGATAACATAACTCACACACAGTTTGTGGCACACTGTGAGAGAAGCGCCTTGTCTGTCTCTTTCTTTCTTTCTTTCTTTCTTTCTTTCTTTCTTTCTTTCTTTCTTTCTTTCTTTCTTTCTTTCTTTCTTTCTTTCTTTCTTTCTTTCTCTTTCTTTCTTTCTTTCTCTTTCTTTCTTTCTCTCTCTCTCTCTCTCTCTTTCTTTCTTTCTTTCTTTCTTTCTTTCTTTCTTTCTTTCTTTCTTTCTTTCTTCTCTCTCTCTCTCCCCCACCTACCAACCTACCTTCCTTCCTGTTCCTTTCCTTCCTTCCCGCCTCCCTCCCTCCCTCTCTCTCTCTTTCTTCTGACACTTCCGGTGTCGTCAGGGGTTGTGGCATATGCAAATAAGTTATGCTAATGAGCTCCTGCACCTCTTTTTTTACGAAAGGACCCCTGATTGTCATCAAGGGCAGAGGTCTTATTAGTTGTTCTGCCCACTCTCCCATTCTGTTGATTTATCTGTTAACTGCAGGTCACTGTGTTATTAAGCAACCAGGCTTTAAATATTTATCGAGCTTTCTGGTTATTTGTTTATATTCATCCTTTGTTATAAGGCCCTCCTTACACTTTCTAAATGAGTCTTTTTTATTTCTCAAGTTTTTAGAAAACTGTTTATGGAGCCACCTTGGCTTTGGTAGGCTCCTCCCATTTTTCCTTCTCATAGGAATCGTTTTTGGTTGTGCCTTCAGTATTTCACTTTTAAGAAACTCCCATCCCTCTTGAACTCCCTTCTCCTTAAGTATTTCTGACCATGGGATTCTAACCAGCATAACTTTACATTTGTCAAAATTTGCTTTCCTGAAGTCCACCCTATATGTCTGACTATGCCCAGCTTTCCCCTTTCCCAAGACTGTAAATTCCAAAATTACATGGTCACTACTACCCAGGGTGCCCACTACTTTCACCTCGTCAACCAGGTCTTCCCTGTTGGTAAGAATCAAGTCCAAGATAGCAGATCCCCTTGTTTCTCTCTCCATTTTCTGGAAAATGAAGTTATCAGCAAGACAAGTCAGGAATTTATTGGACCTTTCATTTTTAGCAGAGTTGGACTTCCAATTTATATCCGGGTAACTGAAATCTCCCATGACCATCATGTCCCTTCTCTCTGAGAACTTTGTAATATGTTCTAGGAGTGTCTCATCCAAGTCCTCTGCCTGGCTTGGTGGTCTATAGGAGACCTCAACTGGACTTCCATGCTCAGATTCACGTATTTCCTCACAAGTATATACCTCCTTTACATATAATGTGTCCTCTACCTGTCCTTATTTGTCTGTCCCTTTTAAATAAGTTGTACCCCTCAATTCTGATATTCCAGTCGTGAGTGTCATCCCACCAAGTTTCAGTAATGCCTTTTAGGTCATAGTCCCTTTCTCATATTAGGACTTCAAGTTCCTCCTGCTTGTTTCTCATACCCAGGGGTCCGTTGGAGCAGGAGCGCACAGGAGCACAGCTCCGGGAGTGAGGAGCCCAGGGGGTGGGCACATGACCAAGCCCCGCCCCCTCCTCGGCTTCCCCAAGCAGTGCAGAGGAGCAGCGCCCTGGGGAAAGCCCTGCTAGGGTCTTTACTGATTTTAGTGTTTTGTTTTAATATTGATAATTTTATCATTGTTCCTTTTATGACTGTGTGCTGCTTTTCCAGAGACTTGCGCAAGGTGGCATATAAATTTTCTAAGTATACCATTTTTTATCTGGGCACATGGCACATAAGTACTGGAGAAATTTCACCAACCCTTCAGCAGCTTCCAACTTATCAGTTTGGTGTAGTGGTCAGGAGTTGGACTCTAATCTGGGAGAACCGGGTTTGATTCCCCACTCCTCCACATGCAGCTGCTGGTGTGACCTTGGGCCAGTCACAAGTTCTCTCAGCTGTTCTCTCATGAGCAGTTCTCAAAAGACCTCTCTCAGCCCCACCTACCTCACAGGGTGTCTTGTTGTGGGGAGGGGAAGGGGAAGGGATGGGTGGTGCACATGTCCTGGGTATCTCAAGTCTACTTGAAACCTAGTGGTTTCAAGGGAGCAGGAAGAGAATGAGGGTGTGTTTTTTACGCTTATTTTTATTGCACAAAGTATTGGATGGGGAAGGGAATGGAGGAAGAACAGGTCAGTTTCACTCAGCTGTGGAGTGGCGCCTGAGGGGTGGGTGTTGCCTTCTGACACACTTTCGGTATGTTAGGGGGTGTGGCATATGCAAATGAGTTATGCTAATGAGCTCCTGCACCTCTTTTTCTACGAAATGACCCCTGCTCATACCTATGCATTAGTGTAGAGGCATCGGAATCCATGTTTTATGCACCCTGAGGTTTTTGTTTCTGTACTTACATGTGAGTTAATGTTACCAAACATACATGCCGCTCCGCACAAAACTTTAGAGTTCTTGTCTCCAGTTATTGGCATCATACTGGGCTTTGCATTTTTGTCTCACTCCCCCACAGGATTTAGTTTAAAGCTATCCTTATTAGATTTGCAATGCTGTTTCCAAACAATTTTTTCCTACCCTAATGGGGTGCAAACCATCTCCTGATAGAAGAGCTTCATCTTGAAAGTGTAAGCTATGGTCCAAAAATCCAAACCTTTTTTTGATGACACTAACTATGTAGCCAGTCATTGATCTGCAGTATTCTTTTCCCTTCCTGAGCCACGGCCTTCGACAGGAAGAACTGGCAAAAATAAAACCTGTTCTCCCAATTCCTTCATCTTTTTACCCAGAGCCACATAGACTTTTTAAATACGTTCTGGGCTGTGCTGGGTGGTGTCATTTGTTCCCACATGGATGAACAAGTAGGGATAATAATCCATGGGCTTGAGAAGTCTTCCTACTATTTCCATCATATCCTGGATGTGTGCACCCGGTAAACAGCATACTTCTCGAGATGGCAAGTCAGATTGGCACACTTTAGCTTCTACCTTTCTCAGTAGGGAATCCTCATTTACCAACACACACCTCCTTTCTTGGGGAGCAGAAGCTCAAGTCCTCTCATCTACAGGGGTCTGAGAAATTTTTGTCAAGCTTCATGGAGGCTGGGAGAAGAGCTCTTGTTCCAGTGGTTCAGAATCACTATCTGTGGGGAGGTCCAGGAACTGATTGCTTAGTAACAGAAGCTCAGAACGTCTCTTGATCTTCCTGCTCCTGTGGGTTACATTCTTCTTTGTGCCCTCCACCTGTGTCGGGTGCTCCCCACTCCTCCTGTTGCCCTCTCAGGAGTGCTTCATGTGTTCTATCCATGAAATCTTTACCTTCCCTTATAAACTGGAGTGTGGACAAGCGTGCCTCAAGTCCCTGTATCTTCTTCTCCAGTAGGGCTACCAGCTTACACTTGCTGCAAGTATAATTGTTGTTACCCTCAGGTAAGAATATGAACATAACACAGACTTTGCACATCACTGCCTCAGCTTCCTCACCAGCCATGCTGCTGCAATCCATTTCAAAATTAGTTCAGTCTAACAGTTCCTTGTTAACTCCCCTGCCAAACTGCCTCAAAAGACTACTTGTGAAAAGTTTGTGGAAGCAAAAACAAACTTAACAAATATAGAATGTAAGAGCTACTCCGCTTTCTACAGGCCCCCCAGGCCAGACCCCCAGGCTAAAAGCTCTTCAGCTCTCACCCTTCGGCTTGTGCCTCTGGCAAGGAGAGCCTTAATACAGTTAGAGGCTCACCCAGCAGAGGGCGGGGCCAGCAGTCTGCCCCAGCCTACTATCAGTTACACCCAGGCAAAAGAGACAAACAGAAACCACACTTTCTCAAACAAGCACCTCTCTAGAATAGGCTATACACACCCACACACCCTCAGACATCTTTGTCTTTACTCCCCCCCCCCCCCACCAGCCTACAGACAAGCTGCCTGTTTTGTGTTTGGGGGGAGGGTGAGCTCAGTCTGTGGTCTCTGCCTCCATCTGTCCTGCCTGCCTGCCTGTAGATAGAAACAAAACTTTTACCACAGACTGGTGGTTGGCCCAGAGAATGGAATAGTTCTTGTAAATGTAGAACACACGCTTATATAGAATGATAAAGCCCTCCTAAAGCCACCAAGTATGCAGTCATCAGTGGAAAGTGGAAACTTTCTAATCAGAGTGATCCTATTTAGCAGGAAGACAGGCTAATTGTTCTGGCTGGATGATAGCCTTGTCAAGAACATATCTGCTAGGTCAGTCTCTCACTGCCCCTTCTGCTTCCGCCTGCCTGTGGAAATGATAGGGTTGCTAGACCTCCCAGTTTGGTGGTGGTGGTGGGGTTACCTGCTTTTGGGGGGCTCTACCTGCTGCCTGGTCAGCTGGCTGATGGGGTAAGCCCTGCCCCCAAGCCCCAACATCCACAGCCACCCCTCTTCCTTCTCTCTTGAGAAGGAGATTGGGTAAGCAAGGCCCTCCAGCTGCAGACACCTAAAGGGGTCCCTTTAAGTGCCCGCAGCTGGAGGCGTCATCACGTTGAGATGCCCCGCCCTCTTTGGGAACGCCCCCCCCCCCAAGTCCCCTGCTGGGGACAAAGATGGACCTGGCAACCCTAGGAAATAAAATCAACAACAAGATACCAATATAAGTGTCAGACTGAAGGATTGTAATCTTTTTAGATTTGGAGCATGTGTTTATTAAAATCAAATTATGTACTGCACGCACTGAATGAGAGACCAAAGGCAGTTTCAAAATAAATGCAATTAAAGCGACACAGTAAAAAATCAATAAAAACAGCAGAAAATAACTGCTGTAGTCTTAAAATGGGCAATGAGCAGATTGCTGCTGAGCGGTGTTAATGTGCGGCTGCTCATGTGCTCAGCTTAGAGGGAGCACTGGATGTGACATCTCAGAATGCTTGGGAAAATAAAAAAGGGGTTTTGCCTCTGCTGAAAAGTTAACAGAGGAGACAGCAGACAGAGAGTCAGGGTGAGAGTGCTCCACTGATGAGGCACAAGGAGAGAAAAGGCCCTGTTCTTCAGAGGCTCCTTTGAAGTTTGCAGAAGGGCAACTCACTCGGGAGATCCTGTTTAACTCTTTCCTCCTGTGCATCTTCCAAGTTTTAAAATGCCTCTTTCCAAAGCTGCAGTTTGCTCTTTTGGTATTGGTGCCTGAATTTGTACATCTTCCCACAAGAGCCTGTTGCAGCTTTGGAGAGGTATTTTAAACCATGGAAGTGGCATGGGAAGAGAGCATGAAGCATCTTCTCCCCCAGCAGCCCCCTTCCACAACCTTCAGGGCAGCTGCCCTGGTCTGAACAGCCCCATCACCTGTGCAGAAAAGCCCTCTTAAATACCTCTGTTTTTCATAGTTTGCAGAAAGCCAGGAGAGGGGGAGCCTTTCTGACCTCCTGGGGCAGGCCATTCCATAAGGTGGGAACCACAATGGGAAAAGCCTGTGTATGGGCAGCTGTTGATTTTGCCCATTTGCAGGTTGCCTCCCACAGAAGGCCCTACTGACATGAGTGAAGCATGTGTGGCAGAGCATAGGGGAAGAGGTGGTCCTGCAGATAAGTGGGAAGGGGCCATGATAGCCAATACTTTACATTGAGCCCCGTAACTAATGGGCAGCCAATGGAGTATCTTCAGAATGGGGGTAATATGCATGTTCCATCTAGCTCCTGAAAATAGCCGAGCCACGGTATTCTGCACCAACTGGAGCTTCCAAACTGATTTTGAGGGGAGGCCAATGTATTGTGCATTACAGTAGTCTAGTCTTGGAGTTACTGTGGCATGGATTCAGATGGCCAAATCAGCCGTATCAAGGCAAGGGACCATCTGACGGTCTAAGCAGACTTGGTAGAAAGATATTTATGTGGCTGTGTGTTAACTTACTTCTCTGGTAATAAACGTAATAAAAGTTTAGGATTTCAGTGGATAAATCCAGCTTTTGAATTGAGCCCAGAAACTAACATAAAACCCATGAAAGTTGTTCTATACCAACAAAAATGTGTTGTCTGTATTCAACACACAATAGTGATCTTGCTATGTTTATAATTAATTTCAGAGAAAATCCATGTAGAGTGCATGCATTAATCTAATTTAGAGGTAACAAAAGCATGGATCACCATGGCCAGATCTTAATTCTTATATAAGAACCACAGGTGGTGAACCAGCCAAAGCTGGTTAAAGGAACTGTATTTTGCAGAAGAGACTTAGACATCCATTGCAAATGTGAATTTAAAAACACCCCCAAGCTGTGAACCTGTTCTTAAATCAGATTACGACCCCCATCCAGTGTAGGCTGAATCCCAGTTTCTTCATCAGCATAGAATGGTTGATCAACAATATCTCAGTCTTACCTTAACTGATACTCAGTTTATTGGCTCTCATATAGCCCATTACTGCCTCCAAGTACTAGTTCAGAGCATCCACTACTCTACCTGAGTCTGACGTGAGAGAGAGATGCATATAACCTGCATATCTAGTTAACTCCATGACTCCAAATGACCTTTCCCAGCAGCTTCATGTAGATGCTTAAAAGTGTGTGTGTGTGTGTGTGTGTGTGTGTAAAATTACAGATATTTATGAAAGGGCATGAGTCAGATTGATCTTTGTTAGTATGTTCCTACCAAAAACATGAGTTTTCCATAACACACAACTGTTTTGTGTATAACTGGAAAAACTGAAATATATTAAATAGCTCTCACTCATGAAGCTCAACAGTAAGATTCCAGGTGGGCAAAAAGAATGAGTGGAAATGGGCAACTGAAGCTTCTCAGGGCAGGAAGTTATATAACATCACCTGATATTTGCTTCCAGATCAAACTGATATTAAAGGGAGAGCTACAGGGAGCAGATTAAAAGTTGGCAACTCTAACAATGCACACCTTTGAACAAGTAATCAGAAATTAGCGCTTGACATGATTGGCTAGACGCTAGAATAAATCCCAGTAACATCCTGAAAATCTTAGACTAGGCAGTTTATTGCCAATTGCAAGCTGCAGTTTCCAGATTATACAGTTTTATGTACACATACTGGTTCAGTGAAACACAGCCCAAAAAACACCATATTATACAGATACAAAAGCTTATATATTATTTCATTTCCGTGATAGATCAACCAATCAAATCTCTAATCAGAAAACATTTTCAAATAAGGCACAAATTAATTATTGCCAACACACACTGATTGGTTAAGCTTTGGTGTTGCTGAGCATGCCTAGTACAACATGAGTACGTGATTGTCTTGCTTCAAGTTTATAACTGCTCCTGCGCATGCGCACTTGAGCTAAAGCTTTCCTGAACACTGTCTTTCAGTAACTGGTCTTATTCAGTTGTTGTGAGGCTAAAGCTCTACGCTGACTTCTTTGGAAAGAGAGCAAGATACACAGATAACATAATACTCAAGCATAAATCTTTGGCTAGGAGGTAATCCACGTTTCATTGACCTTCTTTTTTTAAAAAAAAAAGATTTTTATTAATTTTATCTATTACTACTACTACATCGCTACTTTTCTAAGCTACATTTACCTTATACAGAGTGTGCTTTAGCATTTGCTTAGTATTACCTTACCACTAATACATATGAAGCATTTTAAACCTTGGTTAATTTTCAATTAACATTGTTACTGATGATATATGAAAAATAAAAAAGCTGTTTGACAGACATGCTCTTTTGAAGGAATGCTTAATTATACAAATTATATAAAATATATAAGTGCAATTTCAAAAAACATTTCAGCCCTTATTTCTTCTTTCGTCCTCTTCTTGTCTTAACAGTCTCTTCTTGAGCCTTTGGAGCTGCTGCCCCTTTTTCCGAGTCAGAAATTTCTTCTTCACTCTTTGAGCTATCAAATCCATACATGCTTTCTTGCAATGCCAGCGAACCATCTGAGTCTCTCTCTTTTTTCTTTTCTTTGCTTTTTTCCAAAAAACTTTTTGCCTGTTGAACAGAGTCAATCTTGTATTTTTTGTCTTTGATGCTGAAGCTAGTCCTTCCGGAACATTCCATCTGTAGATAATAGATTCAGACTGTAGCCAAGATGTCAGTTTTCCATAGGCTTTCCTCCTTTTCCTTATTTCAAATGGGATATCTTTCATCACTTTAACTTCTTTTCCTTTGATCTTCAGAACCGCTTTATTTGTGGTCCTAAGCACCACATCTCTTGTTGACTTTTTGGAGAACCTTATCTGAATCTCACCCGGCAGGCTTTTCTTTTTAGTATAATCTGGATAGGTTCTGTAAACCATATCCATGTCGCTTTTTATTTCCGCTGCTTTTAAGCCTGTCACTGGTTCAAGCGCTTCACTTAACAGATTTTTAAGGTCTTCTCCTTTATCTTCTGGTACATTCTGAAGTCTTAGGAAAAAATTCGATCTTTCCATCTGTAGTTTCAAGAGCTGATCAGAATGGAAGGCCTTTTCTTTCTCCGCTTTTTGTAGTCTTGAATCATGATTTTTTACTGAAGTCTTAACTTCCAGAAGTTCTTGCTGCAGCTTCTCTGTAGTTTTATTCGACTCCTTCAGTTCCAGCTGCATTTTATCCATCTTGACGTTGAGAGCTGTCATTTGGTCCACTAGAGGTCGCAATAACGAGGAGAACACAGTGCTCATCTCTTTGGTATCAACCTTTGAACTCGGAGCTGTACTTCCCAGTTTGGGGGAAGGTTTCGGTTTCCCCGCCATTGTTGAGGCTGCGCTTCTTTGTTGATAGTTAGATAAGATGGACGAAAGAAGCAAATTCTACGACTGCGCTTATAACTTTTTAAAGTTCATATCCTCTAAAGCGCGATGCCGCCATCTAGCAAGCCGAACATACTTTTTTTCATGCAGTAACGCCACATAAAGAGTCTCGTAAGTACGCCAGTCTCGAGAGGGGGGGGTTCACTCCACCCGCCTTTCCCGCTGTGTTCTGTTTGTTTTTACTTCAGACTCACATTTTCTCCGTGCATAACTATAAGTTCCAGCTTCAAAGCTTCGCACTCTCTGCTGCTTCACGGTTTTGCGCTTTTAGCCATATGGCTCCCACGGATGGGGGAACCTATGGGGGTGATGAAAGGGGACCTCGATCCCTCGATCGCCACCGTAGGGAGAGATCCCCTTCGTGCCACCCCAGGCAGAGCCCCTTCACTAGGGTCTCTGGGGGCTCGGCACCAGTCCGAAGCCCCTTCTTCCCGCCGGGTACGGATCGCGCTCCCCGCAGATGCGGAGGAGCACGTCCGCCATGATCGCAAGTCTTGCCGGAAGTCCGTTTCATTGACCTTCTGTGAGCTGCATGAAGTGTCCACATTTACATCAACAGAAGATAATGACTGCTTTAATTCCAACTTTCTTCATCATCCCAGTTCACTCTCACTGTTATTTTTTCCTCCCTCTTGTTGCTGCTATTACATTGATAAGCCAGGGGCCCTGTAGTCATGCTGCGTGAAATGAAGGATATCACAACAGCCCTTCAAGCAAGTCTTGGAGGGGAGAATAAACAGTATACTTGACCAAATGGAGTTGCATTTGATATATCAGCTGTAGGCATGGTGAATTTGGATTATAACATGAAGTAAAACAATTTCTAAATACCTCCCTGGTTGCAGGGGAATAGCTGTGGTTTTGTTTTATTGCCTATCTGGTTCTGCCCATAGAAGGAATAGCTTTGTAGTTTGGTGGTATTTGATAAGGAAAATAACCACCCGCAGCATGTCAATGTTGAACTTGGATGCATGTTTTATGACATGCAGATTTGCAGTTAGTTGAAAATGATACAGGGTGAAAGCATATTGCATTGCATTTCCACTTTAAATCTTAAGGAAAGGAAAAGTTAGAAAGTCTCCATGGTGGAGAAATAGAAACATAACTGAAGATCTGCTTCTGTATTCAGCAAGATATATAATTTGCTGAAAATTCTAAAAAACCATAAGAGCTCTTGCATGAGTGGAGATGCTTCATGAGATCCAATCCATAGCCTTTTGTCACAGTGTTGTGGAGGCCATAAGAGGCCCTTGCTCTGTCAGTGGAAAAGCTGCTGGGATCTAGCTCATTATGCATACAATGTATAGGGGATTCTTCCCTCTCCTGAAAAGGGTGGAAGGATCTTTCATGGTTCATGTAAGAATGTTCCCTCTAAGCCGTGGAGTCTTGTGAGCAAAAATTCTACTTTGTGAGCTAACAGCATCAAAGTTGTGAGTGAGCGATCTGGCTGCTGCATTGATCAGTTTGCTCTGGAGCCATCCTTCCTGAGCTAAGCCAAAAATTTGTGAGCCGGAGACTAAAAAACTGTGAGCTAGCTCACACTAACTCAGCTTAGAGGGAACACTGGTAAGATGTCATTCGTGTGGTGCTAGATATCAGGTAATCCCAGCATTTGGATAGGAAGTGTCCCCACCTACTTAAGGTTTCATGACTGCAGGTAATGTACTTTGTGTTTATAACTTGGTAGAAATCAGGGAGAACTGAAATCACCCTATCCATATATGTGGACTCAGAATGTAGGAGTGGTTTGTGTGTGTAAGCACGCGCACACACACACACACACATACACACACCTGGAATGTCAGCAGTGTTGAGATAATATCAGATTTATTTTAATTTGGTTAAAAGCAAGAAATGTAATTAATGAAAAACCTTTAATTGGCTGGTACACTGTTTGATTATTCATATAATCCTAATGGGAGAAAAATGGGAACATCTTAAGTAGGCTATTGAAGAAAATTACAGATAATCAAGGGTGTAACCATGATGCCATTTTAATAAAGGAAAATACTGTCAGTCTTGGAAACTGAAATGCAATTAGGTGTGGTCCTAAGTCCTTTAAACAGTGCAGATCATTTTAAGGACATATAGCTTTACACTTCCTTTGTCTGACTTTAGTGTGTGTGCACACAAAAGCTCATACCTTGAATAAACCTTTGTTGGTCTTAAAGGTGCCATTGGACTCTAAATTTGTTGTACTGCTTCAGACCAATATGGCTGACCAACTGGATATGACTTTAATATAGTGATTGGAGGCAAAAACAATGAATCCTTTCAGTGTTTTTGGATTAGTTATTTGGGAACACACATTTTACAGAAGATAGCTAATGTGTTTGGATGTTTCATAGGGCTGTATGTTATGATTAAACGTATTAAAACCTTTTTTTTAGACAGTGTGGTTCAGATTAGTATCATTTCAGTTTTTGGCTTGGACTATCCTAACAAACTTAATCTGTTGTAGAAAATCTTAATTTAATGCTGAGACAGATTAATTTCCATCTACAAATATGAAATATAGCTTTGATTCATTTTAGCAGGTTTCTATCCATTCTTCATTAGCAATTGCATACATTGTGCCAATGTGAAACTTTATGAAGGTTGGTCAGAATCAGTTGGGGAATGAGATGGTGAAAGCCATTGGACCATTACATCAATAATGTTGCTTATTTATTGAAGAAACAAACATTGGAGTCAGAAATATATCACAACCACAATCTTTGTTGTGGATGTGACAATCCCACCTAGCAACCCTATCACAGGCAGATCAGTCTTTCTACAACCTGAAAAAAGCCCCAGGTTTGCTGAAAAGTCTGAAATCTTAAAATAAATGAACACACACACAAACACACACATACCCAAGGTATTAAAACCCCCAAATAAGGAAACACTGCTGTAACTAGAAAAAACAAGTGCCATCTGTCGGAATTGCTAAGCAACCACAACACTATTGCCAGTACTCAAGTCTTAGTTTCTGTCAGGAAACAGCAGGAGAACGGGACAGGGCAATTTGGCCTTTGCGGGAGGACTCACTGGCAATTACAGCAACCACACAACTTGCTGCCACACAACATCTGTCTCTTATTCAGGCTCAGTTGCTTTCTGCTATTCAACACAAGCCAGTGTGGGGTAGTGGTTAGAGTTTCAGACTAGGATCTGGAAGACCTAATTTCAGATCCACATTCTGCCATGGAAGGTCACTGGGTGGCCTTGAACCAGTCACACACTGTTAGCATAACCTACCTTACAGGGTTATTGTGAGGATAAAATAGATGAGAATGATGTAAGCTGCTTTTGATCTGCATTGTGAAGAAAGGCAGGGTATAAATGAGGTGAATAAATAAATAATTTAGCTGAAGATGGGGAAGATAAAAGGTAAGTTGGTTAGTGGGTGGGAAGGACAGGAGGAAGCAGGGAAAGGAGATAGCATATGGGGCTGCCAGGAGAAGCAAAAGAGGAGATAGAGTAGGGAAGGGGATCCAAGGGGAAATGAGGTACTGCTCACAAGTTCTTGTGGCCAATGATCCCTCTATGCTTTAGTGTTGTGAGCAAGAGTTCTACCATGTAAGCAAAAAAAGCTAGTAGCATTAAAGTTGTGAGTGAGTCTACATTTGACTTTTGCATAAATTAGTCTTAGAAGATTATTTCCATAACCTTGTAAAAATATCAGAATGAATTCTTTTAAACTATATTTTAACAATAATTTAAACATTATATGAGAAAACTTCAAGTCAAACTTCATTACAGAAAATATTGTCCTCTATGGGGGTAGACCAGGCCTCCGGAGAACAGGTCTACGCTCCCCTTTCCACTATATTGGTAGACCTGGTCTCTGGAAAACAGGTCTACCCACCCCAGTCCACTATATTGGAAGACCTGGCCTCGGACTGTTGCCCAGCACTGAGCCTTAGAAAACATTCCAGCACTTAGGGGGGGAAACTCTTGCCGTCTACTTTTCAGTTTTTTAAAAAAAATGAAATATGACAATTTTACAGGTCAAGTATAACAAAGGTGGGACAATCACTGTCAGAACTCTGCCTAACCTAACAAACAGGAAGTTATTTAAATGTCATCAACCTGCCCAAGCTACTTATTTATTCAAATATTTATATCCCACTTTTCCCTGTGACCCAAGGCAGCTTACATATCATACTGAAAAGCATAATAGGGGTGTATATTTCCTGCTCCATTATAGCCTGTGGGGACCATTATAGTCAGTGGCTCCATAGATTATAATGGAGAATTAATCTGGGGGTATCTGGGGCTCGGGGGGGGGCTGTTTTTTGAGGTAGAGGCATATTCTATGGGCCCCAGAAGTAGGTGCCCCCATCTTCCATGGTTTCCTATGGAAGCTTGGTTGTGAGTAGAGGAGAAATCCTCTGAGCAGCCCTCTGAAATGTTGTGCACCAGTACCCCCTAGTGCAGCTTAGATGGAACTGTGCTTGTGGGTATCCCATAGTGCATCTGGGCCCAGCCTGGGTGGCTGGCATTGTACAACTGTTCTCAGCACCAGAGTTTCCTCAGCTGCCAGGAGAGGGAAGGCAGGAAAGCTGAAGATGGGTGGTAAAGGTTAATTGGGCTGGTGGGTAGGAAGTAGAAGAGAAAGCAGGAAAATGGGAGATGCTATAGGGGCTTTCAGAGAAGGTAAAGAGGAAACAGTGGGAGAGGAGAAAATTAGATGTCCACCCACAAGTCCTTGTATACTCTAAAGCACTTCAGACCTCTGTCATCTATACTAAATACCCGGGACTGGTGCAGGCACATGGTGGTACAGCACCTTCAATCATACTAACTGCAAGAGAGAGAGATAAATGTCTGCTTCAAATTATCTAGCTATGAAAATACCTGTGAATATATAACCTGTGAATCTGATATTCTATATGGGCATCAGTGATATGTAGCCAGCTTTATATAGTTAACATTTCTACTTCCTCCCTGCTTATTTTTTTTGCTAATATACAGTGTTTGCATTATTTTGTAGCTTAGCAGATCTAAGAAATATATATTTCCAAAGATAATAAAGTGAAACAAAAGTCCAGTGGTGCATTAAAGACTAACAACATTTATTTGAAGATGGATAGCCCTGTGAGTCTGTCTGTAGCAGCAGAAAAGAGTAAGAGTCCAGTAGCACTTTAAATACTAACAAAATTTGTGGCAGGCTATGAGCTTTTGTGAGGAAATTAGCTGTGACTCACAAAAGCTCATATTGAAATAAATGTTAGTTTTTTAGGTGCCACTGAACTTCTGTTTTATTTTGCTATAGCAGATAAAATGGCTACTTCTTTGCAATAATAAAAATAAGATTTGGAAGATAATGGATCAGCAAATCCACTCATACATTCCAGGCACAGGTTTTGTAATGCAGTGTATGTGGAAAATGAAAACGTGTGTTAGAATACAGAAAGGTCAGTTAAGCATACACAAATGTAATACAGCTGTGCAAACATACAGTGTACTGAAGTCTGTGTAGATACCACCCTTTCATTTTTAAGAAAGCCAGCAAAAGGTCTAATTCTCACAATCCGAAGTCCAGCCTATCATGTGGTCATTCTGTAGAATCATTTGCCTTCTGACAGTCATGAGGGGCTGTGGCACTGGGTGTGAATTATGCTGCTATTCCTTAACAGGGCTTTTTTTGTAGAAAAAGCCCAGCAGGAACTCATTAGCATAATGGTCCACACCAAACAGCAGAAACTCATTAGCCTATTAGGCCACACCACTGACAACACAGTTTATTAGCATATTAGGCCTCACCCCCATGTTACCAGAAGAGTGGTCATCCAGCCACACCCACCTTTTGCTTCTTATTCTGTTTACCTGGTTTGTTGTCAAAACCCAGGGCTTTTTTTGTAGCAGGAATTAATTTGCATGTTAGACCACACACCCTTAATGTAGCCAATCCTAATGAGTTTCTGCTGTTGGGTGTGGCCTGTTATGCTAATGAGTTCCTGTTGGGTGTGGCCAACTCAGGAGCCAGCTGGAACTCCGTTCCTGTGTGTTCCTGCCCCAAAATAGCCCTGTTCCTTAAGAGACTAATGTTAACTTGGCATTCAGTTGTCCAGTGTGGCATACTGGTCATAGTGTTGGACAAGGACCTGGAAACCCTTCGGTTCAAATCCCCACACAGCTATGAAGCTCACTTGGTAACCCTGGTGCAGTCTTATTCTCTTGGTCTAACCTACCTTACAGATATGCTGTGAGAATAAAACTAGGAAAAGAGAACAATGCAAGTCATCCTGAGTTCCTGGAAAGAATGATGGGATAAATAGAGCAATACTAAGCACATTTTCCTTCCTAAGCCCTTTTAAATAGACCCAAATACAATTCTGAGTAGACTTGCTTGGGACTACTCTCACAATATACTAGACAAATTGTAGAGTGGCTGTTTTAAGAACAGAGAAAGCTCCATGCTGGGTCAGTTTGAGGCTGATATTTTCCCCTGCATGAATGTTTCTGAGCCTGCTGTGCAGGGAGAGCAGCCTAAAAATTGAATAAATTAAATAAATAAAATAAAATAAAATAAAATAAAATAAAAATTCTTCTCTCAACAGTAAGGGTGATATAAAACTGGGAAGCCTGAAGTCACTTCTGCATGGTAGTTAAATGAGATATTGAATGCATGACTAATGCCATTTCTGTTGATAGTGGAATTTTGTTCAAAACTCGGCACTAAAACTCATAATAAAAATATAAGAGAAAAATTATAAAGTTTTAGATTCACTCTAGGAAAGTACATAAAGTTAATGTTCCATCTGTTCACATTTAATCACGATCTAAAACTATACAAAAGCATCTTCCAGCCTTCAATGTACTGCTCAAAACACGTTCATTTCTACGGGCCAACACAGAAACGCACATTTTTATTTCAGGATTTTAGTTGTGTTGGATTTAAAGCAATGCATACATAATCCTTTGCTTTCCCTAACTATGAATTTTGTGACTGCATTATGGTAAAGTCACAAAATGTTACAGCAGCTGCTGCTGCTAAAGTTCCTCAGATGGAGTTCTGAGAGTCTGCCAGTTAGCTCTCTGTGGACAGTAATAAATGTGAGTAGTTGTAACATGAATAGAAAGTCGTTAGTTGAAGAACTGAAGCATATAAAAGGACTAACTGGCTTTCTAGGTTGCTTGTGATAATAAATGGAGTCACTAACACTTTGTGATGTTACTCCTGGTTTGAAAATAGGTGGAGGGAGGTAGCCACAAAAACGGCCAGAGAGATGTTTTTCTAATGCCACAATGCACAGATGTGTCTTTCAAAGCTCCTGGAAGCCTTTCTACAGATCATCTTGTCTTATACTTGTCTCTGACTTCCCAAAATCATGCACTTTTTAGCTAGTGCCACCTACAGTCACATGTCTATGCAGTGGAGAGTAAACTGTTCTGGCAGATTTCGCTGCATTTTTAACCATGTAGTACTTTTAACTTGCAGATGGATAGTTGTGATGTTTCTGTGGCCTTGCAGATCCTGCTGCTTGATTAGCTGCTTTGAGTCTTAGGAGATAAGGTGGGGTATGAATATTAGGGGGGAAAGAATGAAACCAGTTTGCAGCATAAGAAATCCTGATGTGACTGTTTGAGACATGTCTGAACTAGAGAAATTTGGAAATGTGCATAAGGTTAGACGATAGTTCGAATACAAAACTGGCTAGATTGGTCTGCTTCTCTTTTGTTTATCCGTATTAGCCAGACTGCAAAGCAAAGTGTTAACCATGGGCACCATGGTATCCACCAGCACTTTTCCTAATGCCTGTCAAGTTTTTCAGAAAGTGGGCAGGGCATTTTAAGGCAGGGCTTGTTATTGACGGCCCTCATTCAATTGAAAGGTTTTTTTTCATGGATGCAATAGCAGCAGCTACCACTGGAGGAACAGAAACAAGGACTAGTGAACATATGGGTTTGTGGTTTATTTATTTTATTTATTTATAAACTAGCCGCAAAACCTGTTGTAGAAGCAATATAACGGGCTCTAGAAGGATATGATGGCAATCCACCCTCTCTGCCCACCCCAGACTCCGGGGCTGATGGCCAGCAGTGCCTTCCCAGTCCCTGAGCTCTGGTGGCAGTGCCTACCTATGCCACCCTCTGCCCCAAGAAGGACACTATGACAATGTGCATTTGGCCCCTCCCCAGGCCCTGGGGCCAAGGGCCAGCAGAATGACTCGCCAGTGCCTTCCCGGCTGCCCAGCCCCCCAGCCCTGGTGGCATCACCCGCTTCCACCACCTGCACCCGCTTGCACCCCAAGAAGGACATGATGGCAATGTGCTTTGGCCCCCTCCCCAGACTTTGGGTCCAAGGGCCAGCAGAGCACCTCGCCGGTGCCTTCCCAGCTGACCACCCTGCTCTGCCACCTGCAGCCGCCTCTGTCCCAGCAGCGTCAGCTCGCCATCCACACGGCTACCTGCACCTGGGCGCGGTCGACTACAACAGCTGCAGTGTCGCCATGAGAGGGCTCGGCCTCATGACCGTTTGCCTGCCAGAGCGTCTGGCCCAGCCGTCGCCTCCCTGCACACTGAGGCCAAGAGGCTGGGCAGCGCATGTGTGGGCAGGACTCAGGCAATGCAGCCAGTGGAAAACAGGACAGCTACTGAGTGGCAGTTCAGTCAGCCAATTGATTTGGGAGCGTATCGAACATTGCCACTCGAAAACAGAATGATTATATAGGAGAGATTAAACTTTTAGACCGCCCACCCCTGTATGCACAAGGTTCAGGGCAGTGAACAACAATAAAACACATACATAAATTAATCAAAACAGTTCAGAAAGTTAAAATAATACACATTTCCAGTCTGGCAACATTTGTGATCTGGGCCTCCATTGATAAGGAAATATCCAAGATCACACCAAAGCTCCTGATAGTCAGTGATGGTATCAGGGGTACACTACCAAGAGCGGGGAGTTGACACCCCAATCCAGAGGTCCCCCCCCAGCCACAGAAACGCCATCTTTGCAACTGCATTTCAGCCAGCTGTGTTTCAACCATTCCACCACAGTATCCAACCCCTTAGCCAGATAGTGGTGGTATCTGGTCAGCTGCCCATCAACAGGTACAGGTGGGTGTCATCCACATACTGGTGACATCCCATCTCGAAACTCCATACTAGCTTGGTGAGGGGGCTCATATAGATGTTAAACAATATGGGGGAGAGGATTGCCCCCTGAGGGACCCCACATACTAAGGGGTTTCTAGTAGACAACCACTCTCCTAGTGTTATCCTCTGTCCCCGACTGTGGAGAAATGAGGTAAGCCACTTCAAGACAACCCCATGAAATACTATGTCGACAAGGTGGTGGGTCAAAAGATCATAACTGACCAGGTCAGATGCGGCTGTAAGGTCAAGCAATAGCAGCAGCACCAACCCACCTCAATCCAGCTGTCTGTGGACAGTGTCTGGGAGGTCGACCAGTGCCATCTCTGTCTTGTGGCCAGGGAGGAAGCCCAACTGGAACATGTCCAGCACTGATGTGTCTGCCAGGAAATCCTGGAGCTGTTCTGCCACCACTTACTCAATTACCTTACCCAGAAATGAAAGATTTGAAACTGGGCAGTAATTGGAAGGATCGATAGGATCCAAAGATGGCTTCTTTAAGAGCAGTGTTACCACAGCATCTTTTAATCCCTCCGGGTAGACCCCTAGTTCCAGGGACAGATTGATAATGTTTACCAGGGGCCCCCATATTTCCTCACCACTGGCTTTCACCAGCCATGAGGTACACAGGTATAAGAGGAACATGATTGGCCTAACAGCACCCAGAATCCTGTGGACATCAGCCCAGGAGAGTCAGATGAAGCTTGCAAATACTGAATCCAAAGATGGCCAAGGGGCCTCCAGTTCACATACTGTATTAATACTGGCTGGGAAGTCCTGGCAGAACAACAAGACTTTATCTACAAAAAAGCTTGCAAAAGCCTCACAGCTAATAGCCAAATTCCTAGCATTTTGGGTTTTCTGTGAGAGAGGTTAAAAAATCGGATTACCCTGACTTCCGGCAAGACTTGCGACCATGGCGGACGCGCTCCTCCGCATCTGCGGGGAGCGCGATCCGTACCCGGCGGGAAGAAGGGGCTTCGGACTGGTGCCGAGCCCCCAGAGACCCTAGTGAAGGGGCTCTGCCTGGGGTGGCACGAAGGAGATCTCTCCCTACGGTGGCGATCGAGGGATCGAGGTCCCCTTTCATCACCCCCATAGGTTCCCCCATCCGTGGGAGCCGTATGGCTAAAAGCGCAAAACCGTGAAGCAGCAGAGTGTGCGAAGCTTTGAAGCTGGAACTTACAGTTACGCACGGAGAAAATGTGAGTCTGAAGTAAAAACAAACAGAATATAGCGGGAAAGGCGGGTGGAGCAAACCCACCCCTCTCGAGACTGGCGTACTTATGGGACTCTTTACGTGGCGTTGCTGTATGAAAAAACGTACATTCGGCTTACTGGACGGCGACATCGCTCTTTGGAGGATATGAACTTTAAAAAGATATAAGTGCAGTCGTAGAATTTGCTTCTTTCGTCCACCTTATCTAACTATCAACAAAGAAGCGCAGCCTCAACAATGGCGGGGAAACCGAAACCTTCCCCCAAACTAGGAAGTACAGCTCCGAGTTCAAAGGTTGATACCACAGAGATGAGCACTGTGTTCTCCTCGTTATTGCGACCTCTAGTGGACCAAATGACAGCTCTCAATGTTAAAATGGACAAGATGCAGCTGGACCTGAAGGAGTCGAATAAAACTACAGAGAAGCTGCAGCGAGAACTTCTGGAAGTTAAGACTTCAGTAAAAAATCATGATTCAAGACTACAAAAAGCGGAGAAAGAAAAGGCCTTCCATTCTGATCAGCTTTTGAAACTACAGATGGAAAGATCGAACTTTTGCCTAAGACTTCAGAATGTACCAGAGGATAAAGGAGAAGACCTTAAAAATCTGCTAAGTGAAGCGCTTGAACCAGTGACGGGCTTAAAAGCAGCGGAGATAAAAAGCGACATGGATATGGTTTACAGAACCTATCCAGACTATACTAAAAAGAAAAGCCTGCCTGGTGAGATTCAGATAAGGCTCTCCAAAAAGTCAACAAGAGATTTGGTACTTAGGACCACAAATAAAGCGGTTCTGAAGATCAAAGGAAAAGAAGTTAAAGTGATGAAAGATATTCCATTTGAAATACGGAAAAGAAGGAAAGCCTATGGAAAATTGACATCTTGGCTTCAGTCTGAATCCATTATCTACAGGTGGAAAATTCCGGAAGGACTGAGCTTCAGCATCAAAGACAAAAAATACAAGATTGACTTTGTTCAACAGGCAAAAAGTTTTTTGGAAAAAAGCAAAGAAAAGAAAAAAGAGAGACTCAGATGGTTCGCTGGCATTGCAAGAAAGTATGTATGGATTTGATAGCTCAAAGAGCGAAGAGGAAATTTCCGACTCGGAAAAGGGAGCAGCAGCTCCAAAAGTACAAGAAGAGACTGTAAAGACAAGAAGAGGACGAAAGAAGAAATAAGGGCTGAAATGTTTTTTGAAAATGCACTTATATATTATATATAATTTGTATAAGTAAGCATTCCTTTAAAAGAGCATGTCTGCAAAACAGCTTTTTTATTTTTCATATATCATCAGTAACAATTTTAATTGAATATTAACCAAGGTTTAAAAGGCTTCATATGTATTAGTAGTAAGGTAATATTAAGCAAATGATAAAGCATACTCTGTATAAGGTAAATATAGCTTAGAAAAGTAGCGATGTAGTAGTAGATATAGATAAAATCAATAAAAATTTATTAAAAAAAAAATCGGATTACCCTAAACAATTGTGCTGGGCGGGAGCTAGTGGATGCAATGGAGGCTGAATAAAATTCCTTTTTATCAGCCTTCACTGTCATCATAGGATTTCATAAATGTCCTATAAAATGTTTTTCCAGCTTCATCGCAAACATGCTACCAAACTCACTCTAGTCTTAAATTCCCACTTTATCTCCCTGAGTTCTGAAGTATACCGGGGGATAGTTTAGGTCAGGAGAATAGAGGACATTGGGGAGTGATTTCGTTGGTGGTTTCAGAGAGACAGGAATTCCAGTCCTCTATCAGCACATCTAATGAATAGCCAGGGGGTATTGGATCCTGTAGAGCATTCTGGAACCCACTTGGGTCCATTAGTCTCTGTGGCAAACGTAAAATAGCTCACTGCCTAGACAGAGGTGGGGCTGGGATACTCAACCGGGCCTTCAGGGCAAAGTGATCTGACTATGGCACTTCCTTTATAGTAATCAGATCCATATCCATCCCCATGCCAAAGATCAGATCCAGTGTGTGGCCTCCTTGATGTATGAGACCTGATACAATCTGGGAGAATCACAGTGCTGCCATAGAAAACACTAGTTCCGATGCCTGTGAGGAGGTAGCATCATCAGCATGGATGTTGAAGTCTCCCAGAATCTTGGGAACTCCAAGGCCCAACTCACTACCATGTCCAGCAAGCTCAGTAGGCCAGAGGTGTTAAACGCATTTGTTACGAGGGCCGGATCTGACATAAATGTCATTTTATCAGCCCAGGCCATGTATGCCATAAAATGTAACATGAGATACCGGAGATATAGACTGAAGAGCCAGTTTGGTTTAGTGGTTAGGAGCGTGGACTCTAATCTGGGAGAAGTGGGTTTGATTTTCCACTGCTCCACATGTAGCTGCTGGTGTGACCTTGGGTCACTTACAAGTTCTTTCAGAGCTGTTTTCTCACAAGCAGTTCTTGAAAGAGCTCTCTCAGCACCCCTACCTCACAGGGCATCTGTTGTAGGGAAGGGGAGGGAAAGGAGATTGTAAACTGCTCTGAGACTCCTTTGGGTTGCGAAGGGCGGGGTATAAATCCAATCTCTTTTTCTCTTCTAAACTTCATAAAGATGATTTCAGATGCCAAATGGCAATAGCAGGCTTTATTGGATTAGGTGTGATATGCAGGCAGGTAGTAGGTATGGAGTTATCAGCATTGGTAATGAGACAGGAAACCTAGGTCTCAGTTTTGTCCAGGAGGAAGCAAAGAATAAATGGAAATAAGTCTACAGAAGTGAGCAGTGACTCATGATAGCTCATCCCCTGCCACAAATTTTGTTCTGCTGCTATAGAAAGACTAACATGGCTACCCATCTTGATCTGTCTAAAGTAGTGAGCAGTGACTCATGAAAGCTCATACATTACCACAGATTTTGTTAGTCTTTAAGGTGCTACTGGGTACTTACTCTTTCTACTGCTATTAAAAATGAAAACATTCAAAAAAACAGTGGGGGAACATTTTAACCTTGCAGGACATTCAGTTGCTGACCTAAGAGTAGCAGTTCTCTTACAAAGGAATTTCAAAGGGAGATTAGAAAGACTGCTGAAGATAAAGATAGAGAAAATGCATCCTCCTGAACTAAATTGATAACTAGGTTTCTTCTCTCTTTACCAAGGCCTGCTATTGTCATTTGGAGCCTGAAATCACTTCACTCTCCAAAATATAAGGACAGATGAACTCACATTCTAGCTACTGGACTCTTGCTTCCTTCCACTAATAAAGATTGCAAGCTGTGCTGTTAGGTTTCTTCCTAGGGTTGCCAAGTTCTACCTCTACGAGTAGCGGGGGGGAGTCCGTCCCCGGCCTGAAGTCTTCTGGTGTGTGCGCAAAGCGTGCGCGCGCCACTATGACGTCGCCCAGAAGTGATGTCATTGCGTCAAGCATGTTGGGGCGGGACCTCTTTAATTCGAGGGAAAACCATAGAGTTTTTCCTCAAATTATAGAGCATCCCCCCCAAAATGTGCCCAACGCAATGACATCACCTCTGGGTGATGTCACCGCACCAGGCACGTCTTCGCAGCCCGGCAATTGGGGGCCGGGTTCCCCTGGCAGCCCAATCCAGGCCGGTGGGGAGCGGGCCGCTGGAGTGGGGTTTTCCCCGCCCCCCGGGGGACTTCGGAACCCTATTTCTTCCCCTCCAATCTGTTAGAACTGAAAAGGGAGATCTCTCTCTTGCCTCCTCTCTCTGGCTCTTTCACTCCCCCTCCTTGCCTCACTGAAGAAGTGTGCGCACACACAAAAGCTTACACCTGGAATAAAACTTTATTGGTTCATGGGAGTCCCCCCCTTTCCCTTTCCTCCCAAAGAATGAAGAGCCATCAGCCAATCAAGGGAAGGGAAGCTTGCCTTTCTTCTCGATGAAGAAAGAGCCAATTTGGTGTAGTGGTTAAGTGCGCGGACTCTAATCTGGGAGAACCGGGTTTGATTCCCCACTCCTCCACTTGCATCTGGCTGGATGACCTTGGGCAAGCCATAGCTCTGTACCAGCTGTTCCCTCAAGGACAGCTTGGGAAAAAGCTCTCTCAGCCCCACCTACCTCACAGGGTGTCTGTTGTGGGGAGGGGAAGGGAAAAGGAGTTTGTGAGCCGCTCTGAGACTCCCTTGGGGAGTGGAGGGCGGGGTATAAATCCAATCTCTTCTTCTTCTTCTTCTTCTGAAACAGAAAGCAGGAGAGGAGAGAGCTGGACAAAAGCAAGCTGTGATGCAGGAACAAGGAAGCAGGATTAGGAAGTAGGAAGCAGACAAGAGCTAGTTGCTTGCAGGCCAGATAGAAGCCTTGCAGGGGCTAGTTCCAACCAATGGGCCACATGTTTGACACCCCCTGCAGTAAGCTGTCTGCTGATGCGCTAGGCGGTCGGTACACCAGACAGACAGCCAACCCCTTCTCAGTTTCCCGAATTAGCCCAACACAGTCAGTACTGGCAATCTTTGGAATGGGGAGTGACCTGAAGGAGAAATCCTCCCAGGTAAGTATTGCAACCTCACCCTTTTGTTTAGGACTGATGGAGGACTGAGATACCCAGCAGGGCTAGCTCTTTCAAGGTGACTGTTTTGCCCTCTCGTACCCAGGTCTTGGTCATGCATATCAGGTCTACATTTTGTGCTGCAATATAATTTTGCAGCATCATGGTCTTATTATTTATGGACCTGGCATTGCACAGCATCAGTGTCAAAGGGGAGGGTTATTTTCCTAGCTGTTGCACTAACATGGCTTGGGATGGGACGAAGGTGGGAAGGGGACTGAGCATGACCATATCTCCATCTTCTTCATTCCAACACCTTCTCCTACCACAATACCTCCCTCTACCCCTGATCTCTGGGGTCCCCAGCCTGATGCTGGCACTCCCAATGTTATCCAGAACCATTGTGTTCTTCTCTCCCTTCCCTCACCCGCAGAGCAGCAGGCCAATAATATAACAAATCCCAAATTCATTACAAGATTTAACACAATTACTACAGTAGCTAAACTAATCTAATCTAACATCATCAACAACAATTGCCTAGCTAGCCTGATTCTCTAAAAACCGATCAATTCCCTCCCTCCCCGCTCAACTGATACTAATAACAATTTCCAGTTAGTAGCTGCTGCAGTAGTTGGTCTGACCAGTCCTCCTTAACCACAAGGGGAGGGGTAATTAAAGCGGTTGGAAAGAACAAATTAAGCTGAGTTCGTACTCAGAGTTCTCCTGGACTAAGATCCCTCTTGGCCTGTGAGAGTGTTTCTGAAGATGTTCCAAAATAGAGAGTCTGTTTCCAGGGTTCTCATCATAGTGGACTTACAGGCCCACTCCAAAATCTTACTCTCCAAATTCCTCCTCCTTCCAAGCTGGCTGCATTCTTCAGGCCCTGGATACCGCTGGTTCTCCAGGGTCTCTAGGCCACCGCCTGTTTCCCTTCCTCCTCCTAGGGTTTTCTTCAGTTCTTTTTATTCCCCTTGTTCAATTCTTTTTCTCCGCTTCCTGTGGCAGGAGCATTTTGGGGTGGTGTTCACTTTGTTGTTCACACAGTTGAGTCTGACTCTTCGCAATCCCATGGACCACATCACACCAGGCCCTCCTGTCCTCCATTGTCCTCTGGAGTTTGCTCAACTTCATGTTTGTTGCATCGCTAACACTGTCTAACCATCACATCCTTTGTTGTCCCCTTCTTCATTTACCTTCAGTCTTTCCAAGCATCTGGGTCTTTTCCAGTGAGTGCTCCCTTCTCATTTGATGGCCAAAGTATTTGAGCTTCAGCTTTAATCTCTGGCTTTCCAGGGAACAGTCAGGGTTGATTTCTTTTAGGATTGACTGATTTGATCTCCTTGCAGCCCAAGGGACTCTCAAGAGTCTTCTCCAGCACCATAATTCAAAAAGCATCTGTTCTTCGGCGCTCAGCCTTCCTTATGGTCCAACTCTCACAGCCATACATTACTACTGGGAATACCATCGCTTTGACCATATGGACTTTTGTTGGCAGGGTGATGTCTCTACCTTTTATTATGCTGCCTAGGTTTCCCATTGCTTTCTTCCCAAGGAGCAGGCATCTTTTAATTCCATGGCTGCAGTCACTGTCTGCAGTGATCTTGGATCCCAGGAATGTGAAGTCTGTCACGGCTTCCATGACTTCCTCTTCTATTTGCCAACGAGTGATGGAGCTGAATGCCATGATCTTAGTTTTTTTGAGTTTCAAGCGAACTTTTGTGCTCTCCTTTTTCATCCTTAGTAAGAGGCTCTTTACGTCCTCTTCACTTTCTGCCATTAGAGTGGTATCGTCTGCATATCTGAGGTTGTTGATGTTTTTCCCGGCAGTCTTAATTCTGGCTTGTGATTCATCCAGGCCGGCATTTCTCATTATGTACTCTGGGTTCACTACCCTTTCCCAAAATTCCAAAGTTGCCCACAGGCTCAGAAAGGTTGGGGACCCCTGCATTATCACAGTGCCGTACCCCTCTTTCTCCAGTGCATTCCTGCTCATTCTAGTTGGAGGAAGAAAAGTGCAAGGGTTCTTTCCATGCACATGCTTACAGTTGCTTTTCCACCAGTGGGCTTGTAATGCTAATATTTAAAAAATGATATTGGCCAGAAGGCTTATTTGTACTATAGATTCTCTTCCATACTAATAACTAACAGATGACAAGACTTTAACAAAAGCAGAAAAAAAGATAGTCTCAGGGGCAATTTAAGGTCAACAGATGAAATATGATCAGGGTATATCTACACAGAAATTAAATATGTATTTAACTTTCATCACTCCCCACAAAGAACTTCATATCACAGGTTCCTTGTGGAAGAGGAATTTAAGTATGTTGTGTAGATATTGCTTGTAGTTGAAGTCAGCCTGTTTACTGGAGTTAAGTGCAAGTGTCAGCCTGTCCATCTCAATATAGGCATAATAAGGAGTGAGTTTTCTCGGTTTGGTGAGCTCTGAGGCCCCGGAGATTAGATTGGATATGATCAATATAATCAATGGGAGCTAGAATTTTATAAAGGCTCTCTTGATTCATGAGATACTTCTTGATATTATTTTTTAACCAGAAAATCTATCTTTATTTCAAGGGCTTTTCTTAGCGAGGATGTTGAATGCCAGTTTTGATTTTGGTAGCATGGAGGTAAGTCAACTGAGGATAATCTGGACCCGCTTGAATTTAAAGAGGCCTGCTGTCTCAGAATGCTATAGATTAATTGCTAGAGAAGCCCATGGGGGAAAGAAAGATTGTGTAGGTCTAATCATTGCACAGCAAGTGAGATCCAGCACTGCCCAAGGCTAGCTGTACCTTTCCCCATTCAGCTAGCGTTCCCCCTCTCCATTGATTACTCCTTGACTCCTGAGTACATAGAGAGCACTTTAGTAGCTCTGAAAGAGTTGGAGGCCTATTCTCCAAGACTCCCTCCCATTCCTCTCCCTCCCCTCCCAGTTGATTAGAGAACTTTCCAGCTGACTCTGTAACCTAAGTAAGAGTGTATTTTGATTGTAGGTTTAGGTGGGTAAGATTACCAACCACACTGAAAGCTTTTCTTTCCTTTCTGGTTTTTTTCTAGTTGTCAGGCGTGAGGGGGGGAGCATTTGGGGAATATTTGGGAAAAGATTTGTAATTTTAGTCTTCATTAGACCACACAAGTCAAGAGGCAGCTTCCCTACTCAGACTTGTCAGCGATTGACTTAATCAGGTTAGGAATGGGGCAATGATATATTTTCAGCCCACACTTGGAGATAAGTGCTACAGAGCCAGCCAGTGTGTGGTGTTTAATAACAGAAGCTCATTGGGGCCTCTTTCTTTCGCTGTGCCCTAAGGACTTGGTGTGTGAATGTGTTTTGTGTATTTGCGTATGTGTGTAACATGGGTGGGAGGGAAGCTACAAAGGTTTACTCAGCTCTGAATGGTTTCATTCAGTCCTGCTCAGAAGGCTTTCCACTTGAGGGTATTCATACCCTGAATTAGTCAAACAGGTTAGCAGTTTTTTTATGAGGCAACAAAAGAATGGGATACTTTGACAGTCAGTAGCTACAAGATGCAGATGCTAGGAGAGGCCTTTCAGTGCTTAAATGCCAACTTGCATGGCTTTCTGTTGAAAGAAAAAAGCAAAGAATGAACTCAGACATCAGCAACTTAAGTTTTATATTCTGTAGATATGGTATAATGATGGCACAACATTTACGATAAAATGAAGAATTGAAAGGTTGTTCTTGAAGTGTGTTCGTGATAGAGAACTAAAGACTGTGAGCCAGACACGCACAGAGGTTGAATTTGAATTCTCTTGGCAAGTATTAGAACCCTGAGTTCTATTTCTTTTTTTGTTCATATGTGTGAGTCAGAAAGATCTCCTCTCAATCCTCTGTTCAGCATACGGGGGGCAATGCTTATTCCAAGTATGCACCTAGGCATCATGTCCAAGGTGCTGGGGGAGAGTCGAAATAGCAATCTGCTCACCTGCCCTCAGCTAGCTGGCTAGTTATCTAGTTGTCCAGTGTTTCTGTCACCATTCCCTGGTTGTAGCAGTATCAGCTGCAAGTAACTGGAATTAGGAAGATAAAGAGAGGGGAGCTTCTTCTCTGGTCTGGATGTATAATCTGAGTGAGAGAAGAACTAAGGTTTCTAATGCTCACTTTAGTACTGAAGGGAAGCATGATAAATCACCAAAGCTCATATTATGAGCTCAGAAAATACAAACTGGTAGCATCTCTGCTTGCCACAGGAATGAGTCTCAGGCTCACAGTCTTTAATACTTATTGTCAACGCAGAAGATTTCCCTCCCCTCTAAGGGTTCTTCATTGTCATTCATAAGTCACTGGACCTTGTTCAGAATCAAGCCTAAGGAAGTTCAGCGATCTCATGTGGTGTGTAACCATGCATAATAGAGGAGACAAATGGAAACCTGCATGGACTTGTGGGACGCATATTATTTCCCCTCGCTCCACAGAGATTTAGGTTTGCTGTTCCAGGTTGGGAAATATGTGGAGATTTAGGGGTGGAGCCTTGGGAGGGTGAGGTTTGGGGAGGGATCAGACCTCAGTAGAGTATAATGCCATACCATCCACCCTCCAAAGCAGCTATTTTCTCCAGAGGAGCTGATCTCTGTCATCTGGAGAGCACTTCAATCAACCAATGTTTATTACAATCCAGGATCAGAAACCAATCAGAATCATCAACAGTCATATACATGAAATATATGTCATATAAAGGTATACTAAACATAAAATGCCATTCTTAATTAAGATTTGTTTAAAAAGAGCCGTGTTCTTCTTCTTAATTAAACATGCCAGGGAACAAAATTTAGCTACTTTAAAAGTAATGTCATTACAATGATCACCAAGAAGGAGGAAAATATAAAACTAATTAGATCTGCCAGGATAATTGTGCACTAGTGGAGTGATATATACATTCCAAATGTTCTGATAAAACCAACAGTATAAGAGGACATGCTCAATTGTTTCTACCATGCCAGAATAACATAGAGGAGAGCAGTTGTAATTCCAGGAGATCTCCAGCCCCCACCTGGAGGTTGGCAACCCTGTTCCCTTGGAGGAAATTGCTGCTTTGGAGGATGGAGTCTATGGCATTATACCAATCTGAGGTCCCTCCCATTCTCAACCCCCCCCCCCCCAAATCTCCATGTATTTCCTGACCTGGAGTTGGCAACCCTATTTTCTTCCCACAGATCAGCCAACCAACCTTTATCTGCTCTTCTGCCAGGCAGCCTCTACCTAGGAAAACTGTGGCCCAATTGTGTGGTGCCAATCCCTGGGCCAGGCCCACTTGCATGGTACAGAATCCTCAAGTACTTGTGAGGCAGCACCTCACTTTCCCCTGTATCCCCCCCCCCACACTCTTTCCTCTGTCCCGCCTCTGTCCCTCAATATCCTCTCCACTTTCCCTGCCTCATTCTCACCTTCTCAGCCATTTACCAACCTACCTTCTCTCTTCCTCCCATATTTATTATTTATTTACTTCATTTATACCCCACCTTTCTCCATAGTGGGGACCAAAGCAGCTTACATTATTCTCCTCTCCTCCTTTTTATCCACACAGCATCCCTGTGAGGTAGGTTAGGCTGAAAGCATGTGACTGGTCCACAACAAGATGGGGATTCATACCCTACTCTGAAACTCTTAACTGCTACACCACGCTGGCTTTTGTAGGGTAGCTGCTGTTGAACAGTAGCAAGCAGCCTATATAACTTATGCAAGGCAGATGGTATCAGATCATCCAGAGGTTGCTTCCAGGCCTAGGGTTGCTAACTTCCAGGTGGGATGTGGAGATCTCCCAGAATTACAAATGTTCTCCAGACAAAAGAGATCTGTCCTTGCGGAGAAAATGGCTGCTTGGAGGGTAGACTCATGGCATTAGATCCAGCCTTTCCACTCCCCAAACCCTACCCTCCTCAGATTCTATCACAAAATCTCCAGGAATTTCCCAACCTGGAGCTGGCAACCCTAGTCAGGCCTGGCCCCAATGCGTCCTTCCTCAAAGGCCAAAATAGGCCTACAAAAGACCCTACCCTCTCCCCCTGCCTTTTTTTACTCAAAAAAATCCAGCCTGAAATAGTGTGGTTGCCGAGCAACAGCCACTGAGGGGATCTGTGTCTTAAAGCTACAGGTGCTCCTTTTATTATTTTCGGCTTTTACAAAACCCACAATGTCTTTTTTTAGATTTCAGATTTTTCTGCAGACCCGAGGCCCTTTTCAAGTTCGTAAAAAAAAAAAAAAAGTCTCTAGCCCATTCACTGCTTTAGTCATTGGATTTAAGTGTCCAAAGATTTCACTGATAATATATAAATGGCTTATCTTTCAGGATTGTCTAGAAGAGGAAATTGCAGCAATTTGTCATGGTATGCTCTATGTAAAAGCTAAATCTACCAAAATTTGGGCTGTCCACTATTATTAAACTAACAATAGCCAAATCCTCTGTTTCAAGTCAAATTGGAGGAGCTGTAGTAGTAACTTACTGCAAGCAAAAAGTAATAAAAAATTACAGTTTCCATATATGAGGGGCTTGATCATGCTCAGAAATACATCACGAAGAGCTAAACACAGTCAAGTCCGTAGTCAGAAATTTCATGATGAGGAAGTATGAGTCTACTGGGGGGGGGGGGGGGAGCTTGGGTTGTCAGGCCCCCATCATCCTAAACACTGAGACTTACTGGGTGGGGTCTGAAAATGTTACATTCAGTAGTCATATACTAGAACTTTCATATACCACTTGGTGTGTACCATATGGTATCTGTATGTAGTCACAATCATGCAGCCTCAATGAGATGGGCTATATACAAACTAAAAAAACTACATGGAAATTAACTATGTGCTAAGTGTAAAATATAGTTGAGCCTTTAGTGCCAGTTGGGTAGATCCAACCCATCCCCCAAGGAACCTTCCTACAACCTAAGAATCTTTCCTCCAAAAATGTCTATTCTGTTTGAGGAAGAGCCACTTAAGTTTGAGGAAGGCTCCTTAGGCTGAAAGAAGGCGTCAGACTTTGCTCAGTGGAGTGGTAGGATAGGAATAGGATCCATCCTGTTTATTGTTTCCCATCATTAAATTACGTGTGTGGTATTTATTACAAGCAAACATGCACAGCAGTCTGTGAAGAAGCCACATATCTTCATTATGGCATACCATTCACTATCCAGAGAAAAGTGATTTGCCTATGATTGTACTATGAGTCCTATGTTGATTTAATTTGTGTACCTATGTTCTTCTCTCAAGCAGTGTTGCAGGGTGTAAGACTGTGAGGTGTGTTGGGAAAGGTGTGGAGTGGGACAAATAGTAATTTTTCTGTGCTTGAGCATTACGCCTCTTCAGTTCTTTAGTTCTAATCATCTTTGGGGTGGGGGTGGATTGGAACCTTTCCTGAATTACTATCTACTGTACTTTGTCAATATCTATGATCTCACTTGCTCTAAGCATCTCAACAAGTTATTTCCTCCTTTTTGGTATTCTCTTTGTGCATTAGTACTAACCCTCTAATCTGAGTGTTTTGTGCTAATTTAATTCTGGGTGAATCAAATTATGAAAAAACCTCATATACTGTGGGTAAATCAAACGATTAAAAAAACTCTCAGCAGGAAAGCAGGAAATAACTTGCCAGAAAGCAGAGATGCTTCAGTCTGTATAGTTGACTTAACAAGTTCTGTGAAATTGTAAAAAACTAATAGGCTGAGCTGTCGCAGCTTCTCTGTAGTGTTGGAACAGTGAGCCACCTTGGGGTTGTGCCAAGATCTGCTTATGACATTCAGAAGTAATTGTAATTCTCTAGTATTTCTGTACCCAGGAATACCTTCTGCACATGGCTATAATGGGCTCATGCCACAAAGCCATTGTCACAGAAAGGCATCATTATGACTACATGAAATATTTTATCATCTCTGTTTTGACACCCAGTGATCATGAGCGAAGGTGCTTTTCCATTTTCCTAGATAATAAACATCAACCCAGTTTGGGTGTGAGAAGTCAGATGCTGTTACTGCCTAGTGTGCTATTATATTTCCCTGCTGTTTCAGGAGGAGAGCTTATAGAACTCTACATTCTGAAGCAGGGCTGGACAGCAACACATTTTCATCTTGACCCGAACCACATCTGACAGGAGGCTGTTCATTTTCTGCTGAGGATTACCCGTAAAAGGGAATAATGATTTACAGGATCTCAGTCTGAACTTTTGAATTAATCAAGTTTGGGAGTTGGTTGAATTTTTGTGACTTTTTTTTAATGTGGCAGTTATTGTTTTGGTCAGGAAAACATTAATATTTATATATTAATGTTTATACCTTGCACAGCTGTGGCTATGATAAAAGGAACAAAAATGGGTGGTGGAAGGCTTTGATCCCAAAGAAAATTTCACTTTAGTAATTCTCTGACCATATATATCAGAGGTACCTACATGCCTCCAAGCTAGGTTGAATATTAATTTTTGTATCCTGCTCTTGTTCCAAAGAGTTTGGTTTTATTGTTCTTTACCCCCATCTACCCCACCTCATGATTTCCTCACCTCTGTGGGCAAAGTTTTGGTCAGGGAAAATGTCTGTCCCCAGTGAATTTATGACTGAAGGCCAAACTAGATGTTATGGTGGCCATAAGTCTGTGGTCACCAAGGCCATTTTAGAGAAGAATTTGGCCATTTAAAAAGCTGCAAGGGTAGCACAGTGGGACCAGGTGGTCTTTTCAAGTACCAAAACAGCCATTGGTGTGTGTGTTTCAGCACAGGGCAGAAACAAGATCATCCAAACCTCATGTACAGTGAGTGCGACCCTGGTTACAGCATTCTTAAATGGCCAAATTATTCTTTCAGATGGTGTCCATGGGGCCATTATAGCATCTAGTTTGTTTTGATCAGATATTTGAATCTGATGACTTTCCAAGCAGTCTACCAAACACACTACACAGGTTCTTCCTATCAGAACATGGGCATGGGATCCTGCCCTGTGACTGTTTTTAAAGATTTTTTCCAGTGAAAATCACTTATTTTCTTGCCAAGTCCATTAGAAACTGGGCTACAGTCAGATTTCACTTTTGAAACAATGCAAACACCTCGGTGCCTGATGTGTATAGCTGGTAACTGATATCGCCAAGCCATTGCCAGAACTAGTTTGAAGTGATTGAGAAATCTAATTTGTTTTTACTCAATTTTATTCTAATGGTAATGAGAATATGGGAATTATTCTGCAATGTACCACAGGATTCCATTTTATCACTGTTACTATTTGACATCATCATAGAGCTCCTGAAAATGTTTGAGGATCATCAATATACTGGCTATACCAAGTTCTGTTTTCCTTTCTCATCCAGTGGAAGTTAAGCTTGGTTTTAAATCAGTGCCTGATCATGGTTTTGTTAATGTGGATGAAGGTGAATCCAAACTCAAGAAAAGTTATAGTAGCTTACATTCAGGCAATTCATATGACTGGAATCCATATAATAATCTTGGTGGTACTTACCTTGTCTATTATAAGTTGAGGATAGAGTCACATAACCAGCTTGTGTGACAAGCTTCAGGCAAGGAAGCTTTCCTCTCTACTGACAGACAGTGGTGGACTGGATCTTTCAATGGGCCACTCTATGCAATCCACTCATAGGTGCACACCTTAAATTAAAGTGTGAATGTGACAAATGCATGCTTGCGTGGATGTATATCATATTGAAACTCCCTTCAAGGAGCTATTTATTTATTTGTACATTTATATCCTGCATTTCCCCAAGGCGTAAGGTGATTTATAGTATATAATTATAACATGCAACAATAAAATCCCAAATTCCCATCTCAAACCTAATAAAGCCTAAATAAAATCTAATAATAGATTTTAATGCAATAAGAGAAGCTGTATGGTATGGTTTTTAGAGTGTTGGACTGGGACCTGGGGCAACTAAATTCGAATCTCTGCTCTGCTGTGGAAACCTGCTGGGTGATCTCTAGCACTTCACAATTTCTCACCTGAACCAACCTCACGAGGTTGTTTCAGTGATGAAGTGAATCATGAGAAGGGAATGAAGGAAAAAGCTACTTTGTTTCCTGATTAGGGAGAAAAGTAGGATATAAAGAAAATTAGTGGGAACAAAAATAAATAAAAAAATATAATGACAGCTATGCTGGGCTGCAGTTTTTTGTTGGGTGTCTACTTGGTAGTGAACCTAGGTTTGCCTTTGTGTATATCTGACAATGTTCATGAAATGTTAGCTGACACGTGACAGGAATTTTGGAAATCAGGAAAATCAGAATATTCAATGATAGTTGCATTAATTACGGAGGGAGCATGTGGACAAGACTGTTTCCTTTTGTCAGGGTTTGAGAGGGAGGGGAATTGTTGTGTGAAGCCTTCTTGAAATGTACAAACTTAGTCCAATGAATTGTCTGGCAAAAAGTGTAATTTATATAAAGCATGTTGCTGCAGCAATTTTTCTAATTTGTATTCGCCGCACTAAATCTGCAGGCCCTCTTTGCTCACGATTCCCACAGATTTTTGTTTATTTGAGCATCCTGTTATTTCAGTTCAGGTGGTGCAGTTTTAATAGTTGGGGGGGGGGGGGGCTTCTGTTTTTTATCAGTGAAATCCTAAAACTAGTCAAAGCAGCAAGTCATTGTGGCAATTAATTCAGCTTTAAAGGAGAGTTGCATACTTAAGGTATAACATCATATGAAAAATGGACCGGGGTATGAAATGTACATTCTCCACCCCCACCCCCGAAAAATAAAGCATTTCATTTTCCCATTCTATCATCAGAAAGATAGCAAAGGCATTGCTTAGACAAAATAGCTTCTTTGCTAGCACCTTGCTGCCCTAAATGAGGACATTAGAATGGTAAAAAGAAACAGCCATGGGGTCCCTGTGAGAAACAGTTCCTGTCAGTGTTTCTTAATTAGTTTTCTTACCCCTTACTGGGAAGTGAAGGTCCTTATGCCGCACTTTCTCAGGCCAAAGACATTTAGCCATTGATATCTGTTCTTTTCCCACCCTTCACACCACTTGGTGTAAGTGATTGATCATGTTAATACAGGTCCTTGTTATCTTCTCTTTTTAAGAGCTTGAACCCTTACACAGCATAAATAAATAGAAAGGTTTTTTTTTAAAAAAAATAAAGTATTACAGTAAGGAAGAAACAAAATAATATAAAGATATAATACAGAGAATAACAATTATAATTCTAACTCTCAACATGGCCCAATCTGTGGATATTTAAATCCAGGCACTGGAGCCATGAAAAGACAAGATAGAGCTTTCTACAAACCTGGAAAATGCCCCAGGTTGGGGGTGGGGGGAGATTCTGAAATCTAACCCCCCTCAAAACCTCCAAAATAATGGAAGGAGCTTTAAGAAATGGATGCCCTCTCAGTAGCCCTTATGGAGGTTGCTAGGCAACCACAACAGTACTGATAGCCTACAAGTTTTGATTTCGGTCAGTAAAAGGTCCTTTCCAGGGTTCTTTTGGCCTCTGAGAGAAGATTTATCAGGGCCAGGCCCACCAGCATCTGCTGAGCAGCTTGATACCTTGTGACTTGCATGACTCACACAGGACTAGCTGCTTGCTGCTGTTTGGGAACAGCCACCTCACAAAGTGGAATGATGTAATAGTTAGAGTTTCAGACTAGAATCTGGAAGACCCAGGTTCAAATCCCCACTCTACCATGGAAGCTCACTGGGTGACCTTAGGCCAATCATACATTCTCAGCTTAGCCTACCTCTCAAGGTTGTTAGGAAGATAAAATGGAAGAGAGGAGAACAATTTAAGCTACTTTGGGTCACCACTGTGGAGAAAGGTGAAGTAAATAAATAAATGTAGCTAAAGATTGGGGGGGCAGATAAAAGGTAGGTTGATGGATGGGAAGGAGAGAAGGAAGTAGAGAAAGGTGAGGATATGAGGCCTGCCTGGAGGAAGGAAAGATAAAATAGTGTGGGGAGAAGGATACAGAGGAAATCAAGATGCCCCCTTAAGTCCTTGCACCTTTCTCACCATGAAAGTTGGCCCAGTGGCTGGCAATGTGCAGCTGGGCCCAGCAGCTGATATGATGCAACTTGGCCATAGTTTTTCTGGGTAGAGGCTACTGGGAAGGGAAGGAAGACTGAAAGCAGGAGGCGGGCAGGTGATGGTAGGTTGGCTGGTGGATGAGAAGGAGAGAAGAAAGGCTATGGAGGCTTTCAGAGAAGGGAAAGAGAAAATAGTGGGAGAAGGGAATATTATAGGCCCCCTTCAAGTTCATGCAGGTCCCCCACTTGTATATATCTGTGTAGAAAGCTTCCAGCCTGTAAAACAAGGGGGTGTAGCCCAGAGGTGCTGCCTTATTCACAGGTAGCTCCAACAGCAGGGTTACCCCACTCTAAAGCTGAACCAAAGTCCCCCAAAGGTCGTCAGAAAGAGCATGTTCAGCTTGAACCACAGAGTCAGCCTGCAAGCACTCTGCAAAAAGGGATTTCATACTCAGGTTTCACACAAGGCAGACCTCCAAGGCCATCTCCAATCTCCCCCTCCACCCACAAGAGGTATGCTTATGGAATAACAATGGGTTCCTCCAGGTGTAGGATCTGCATTTCTATAGCTATTCAGTTGCCACCTGGCACACAGCCCTTCTCCAACTCTGCATGTAGTCCTTTTGTGATTCCTATACCTATGTGTAAAATGCTTTGTCTCAACACCTGTCCTTCCTGCCCCATCCCTCAGGATACTGAGATAACTAATCAAACATTCAAATTATTAACAATCCTTCCAGGCATCTATCAGGGACCCTTTTGTGTAAATCTGGGAAACCATTCAATCTACCTTGGCCAAACCATCAGTTGCCATCAGGACCCATACAACTAGCCATCAACTAGCCATTGGCAGCTAGACTCTGCCCCTCTGGGATCCCATTAGTTACACCTGAATTACGATCCGCCTGGTACCACACCTCCAAAGACTACTTATTGGTCTAGAAAATCTATTGTTCTCACCTGAGAACAGGCCCCAAGGTTCTCATTGGTCTGCATTGTTTTCCAATGTCTATATCTGTCAGAGCATATGGCCTCAGATTTTGTGTTTCTGCCCCTGATGCCAACTGGCAGTTGACCCCTGAACTTTGGTTTGGGCCATGATTTCATCTCAATGGACCCCTGTACATCTGGACAGGTTGTACCACCCTGTAACTGACCCCTCTATTTGCTATCAATCACCTCTGCTTTCTTAGTTCTGTATTGCTTGTTCCTTTTGAATGTTTAATGTGCTTGTAATTAGGGAAATACTTTAATAAAAATTATTTAATTTACTCTTCAAATTTGGAGTCTTCCTACTGTACTGGACCTTGGTATTAACTGGTGTACAGGTCCCTTGTACCCCTCTGGCCTTGCCTGCTGTCTAGCTAATTTTCCCAAACAATGAGGCAGGCCATTGATGGTAACAGGTGGGGCTTCTGTTGTCTGCCATCCTAGATGTATAATTTCACTTAATCTTGAGAATTTGGCTGTCTGCCATTATTTAATACACACCGTTTCAGAACCTGTCCAGTTTTGTTTTGTTTTTTGCTATCAACGTCTTTACTGCTGTAATTAAATCCAGAACCACGTTTTGGCTATCTCTTTCTACATAATCATAAACAAGTTCCAATAAGATAAATTTGGGGCTATTAGGAAGTTAATAGGTTAATAAATAAATGGTTCAATTCAGTAAGAACCACTGCATCAATCAAACTACACTTCAAACTTTTATGGTCATTCATCCAAATCAGTTTTTATGTGGTATTAAATACCAGTCCAAGAATGTACTGATTTTATAAAAGTCTCCTTTCCTATTTGTGTATACAGAATTAACACAGCTTTCAGAAAAGATTGCAATCCACTCCTTATGAGAGTCTGTATGTAGTAAGATATCTTCTTATCCTTTATAGGAATATGATTATTTGATTCAATCAAATAATAAAACAGTTTCAGAAAAACCTTTTATTTGTTATTTTACAATAAAAATACTGAGACCAAGGAAATAGAAACATTCACTGGTTATGTGAGTGGAGTTGGGGAGGTAGTGTAACATTTCTTGATTAATCCCAATTTATCAGTATCACTCTAGCATCTCCCTTTGGAGTTCTTCTGTTGAAAAATTGTGACTTAGAAGTCAGAAAGAGTGTGTCCACAGTGAATGAAGTGAAAGAGTTACTGTGTTTCTACAATCATGTTATTTATTTATTTATTTATTTATCATTTCATATTTTTATCCCGCCCTCTCCATGAGTGGGCTCAGGGCGGCTTACAAGTGGCACATAGTGCCAGATCCAGTAACAGCTTAAAACATTCTAAAATATAACAGCAACACAGTAAAACAATTTCCAATAAGGTGCTTCCAGTAATGATGGTAATCGACATTCAGATGGCATCCTCCCAGGGTCAATATCTGCCCCCCCCCATGGCCGTCTGGCCTGGGCTGCATTCATGGGCTGACCCTCATCACCAGTGTTGCCACGATGGTAGACAGTGATGGTGGTGGCAGCTTCTAGTCAAAGGCCTGGCGGAAGAGCTCTGTCTTGCAGGCCCTGCAGAACTTCATAAGATCCCGCAGGACCCTGATCTCCTCCGGGAGCTCATTCCACCAGACAGGAGTTGCCTCCGAAAATGCCCTGGCCCTGGTTCCAGTGAGCCTAGCCTCCCTGGGGCCCGGGATATATATGAAGTTGGTGTTGCAACCCCAACCGAAGTGCCCATTGGGGTATGTGCGGGGAAAGGTGGTCCCTCAGGTATGTTGGACCTTGGCCATATAGAGCTTTAAAGGTAAGTACCAGCACCTTGAAGAGAATTCGGTACACTATAGGCAGCCAATGCAGCACAGCCAGCACAGGCCTGATGTGGTCCCACTTTGCAAGACCCATCAATAGCCTGGCTGCGGCATTCTGCACCAGCTGCAGCTTCCGAATTTGCAACAAGGGCAGCCCCATGTAGAGAGTGTTACAGTAGTCCAACCTCGAGGTGACCATTGTATGGATCACTGTGGCCAGGTCATCGCGGTCGAGGAAGGGAACCAACTGCCGGGCCAGCTGAAGTTGGTAAAAGGCTGACTTGGCAGTGGCTGCTACCTGGGCCTCATTTGTTAAGGAGGGATCCAGGAGCACTCCCAAACTCCTAACCCCCAACACAGGCACGAATGGTGCCTGATCAAAGCTTGGGAACAGGGCCCCCCACCCCAGACCGCCCCGCCCCAGGAACAGGACCTTTGTCTTTGCCGAGTTCAATTTCAGCAGGCTCAGCCTAAGCCAACCAGCCACGGCATGCAATGCCCAGTCCAGATCTTGTGGGCCGGAGTCCAACTGGCCGCCCAACATCAGGTAGAGCTGGCTGTCATCAATGTACTGGTGACATCCCAGCCCATACCTCCAGGCAATCTGGGCAAGGGGGCGCATATAGATGTTAAACAGCATCAGGGAAAGCATCGCCCCCTGAGGCACACCACATTCAAGTGGGTGCCTCATGGATTGCTGCTTCCCAAGCACCACCCTTTGTCCCCGACCCTGGAGAAAAGAAATCAGCCATTGTAGGGCCCATCCCTGTATCCCCATGTTGGCGAGGTGGCGGGTCAGCAGATGATGATCAATTGTGTCAAATGCCGCCGACAGGTCTAGCAACAGGAACACTGCCACACTGCCCCAATCCAGATGTCTCCGGAGGTCATCAGTAAGGGTGACCAAAGCCATCTCCATCCCATATCCCGGGCAAAAGCCACACTGGAAGGGGTCTAAGACCGAAGCATCATCCAGATAACTCTGTAACTGTAATGCCACTGCCCTCTCGATTAATTTGCCCAAATAGGGCAAATTGGACACCGGCCGGTAGTTAACCAATTCAGCCGGGTCCAGATTTGGTTTTTTCAAGAGAGGGCAGACTATCACTTCCTTGAGTGCCCCTGAGAACCGCCCTTCAAGAAGGGATGTGTTGATAATCTCCTGGGCGGCACCTCGCAGCCCCTCATGGCCTGCTTTAATCAGCCAGGATGGGCACAGGTCAAGGATGCATGTGGTTGGGTGCACAGTCACGAGAAGTCTGTCAACTTCCTTTAGGCTGAGCGGGCCAAACCCATCTAAGCCCGGGGTCCAAGGCATGCAAGGGGCCTCGAGTTCACTTACTGTTTCAAATGTGGCAGGGAGATTGCAGCGGAGCGTCAAGACTTTATCCGCAAAGTGGCTCGCAAATGCCTCACAGCCTATTTCCAGTTCCCTAGCATTTGGTTTGCCCTGTGGCAGGACTGTTAAAGACCAAATCGTTCTAAACAATTGAGCTGGGCGTGAGCTTGCAGATGCAATTGAAGCAGCATAGAAATCTCTCTTTGCTGCCTTGGTTGCCATCTCATAGGCTTTCATAAATGTCCTATAAGATGCGCTTGTAGCTTCTTCCCGGGCATGACGCCAATGTCTCTCTAGCCGTCGTAGCTCTCACTTCATAAGCCGCAGCTCCTGGGTGTACCAGGGTGCGAGCCTACTGCGAGGGTGTAGAGGGCACCTGGGAGTGATCTTGTTGATGGCTGCGGAGAGTCAGCTGTGCCAGTCCTCCAGAAGCTCATCTAACTAGCCGCCAGGGGGCATTGGATCCCGCAGTGCCATCTGGAGCCGCATGGGGTCCATTTGACTCCGCTGGTGAGCTAAAATAAGCTCGCCACCTAGGGGTTGGGGTGGAACGGTCAGACAGGCCCTCAAGGCATAGTGGTCTGACCACGGCACTGCCAAGGCAGTAATCCAGTCCACTATTACCCCCATGGCGAAGATCAGATCGAGCGTGTGCCCAGCCTGGTGTGTGGGGGCTGAGATGTACTGAGAGAGTCCCAGTGCCGCCATGGATGACACCACATCTGCTGCCTGAATGGAGGCTGCGTTGTCAGCATGGACATTGAAGTCACCCCAAACCACTAGGTTGGGGTGCTCCAGCGCCCAGCCTGATACAGCCTCTATCAGGGATGGCAGGCTGCTGGTTGGTGCATTAGGTGGTTGGAATCATCCTCTTCTGTTATTATTCTGCTGTACCTGTTCTTGACCATTTAGTTTAATTAATTTTCTTATAAATTCTTAATTTTGATGTAAGCCTCTTTTAATACTTAAACTGGAAAGGATGGTATAAATCTTGTATCTATATTTGTCCTGCTTTGCCCCCTCCCCCCCCCCAACTGGGTCTAGATTTCTATACAAAAAACTACAATTCTGCCAATTTTGCAGGTTATTTAATAAGAATATTTTAGGCAAACTATACTTCTTTTGAGAAATGACTTAAATTTCCTAATTTATTTCAGATGCTAATTTAGCATTTATAGCAATATTTAGAATTTCTTGATTATATCTGGAGTTGTAGAAGTGATGATGCCTGTAGAATTTTGGAGCTGTATGCAGGAGTTGAGGTGAAGGGCTCTACAGGTTATGGGGAAGAAGACTAGGAGGTATACACATTGCAGATATTCTCTACTGAACCAGTGAAAGTGCCATTAATGTTCATCTGATTTCCGAATATATAGGATACATTGTCAATAGATTTTCAGAGTTTTATGCAGAGCCATAAGGGACATTTACTTGCTGTGCTTTAGAAAGAAATGATTGACTCTCAGGACTCTGTACTTGACAGCAGTCTCTGGGCCATGAAATATGTAAATATCCAACCACTTTTTCATTGTTTCCTGTCTATATTAATTCTCTAGTGGTCATCTAAGATAATGTGTCTAACAGACCATGCATGCGTAATTTCTTGTGTAGAATTAAGTGCCACAAAATGTAGTGATGGACAGTAATTTAAAAGGGGATTGGAAAAGTTCATGGAGGATAGGTTTATTGATGGCTGTTAGCCATGTTTTGTGGCAATTTACTTCTGAAAGCCAGTTGCTGGTGGATAGTAACAGAGAACACTTTGGCCCCAAGCCCTGTCTATAGATTTTCTGGAGCATCTGGCTGGCAATTCTGGGAAACATGATGCTGCTGAAGATGTGCCTTTGTTATGATCCAGCCAGGCTCTCGTTATGGTAGTTCTAATGTGTGAGGAGGAAATATGGCTTCCAGTCCCAGAAGGAGAGAGAGAAAAAGAGTGAGTAAGAGAGGACTCAACACTTCTTGTGTAGTTAATTAAATGTAGTAAGAGATGCTTTCCTTTTTGATCCATGGATATTAAAAGGACTTATTAATGCCAAAACCTGTTTTTTTTCATTACAGTTCAAAATAGATGATCAGATACGTATAATAAGGACAGTCAAGTGAGATGGGCATATGGACCCAGAAATCCAATTTTTTAACCAAAGAAAGCCTGATTCTGCAGTCATAGTAAATTGTGTTCTGTATAATTTTATCAATTTTAATTTGTGTAGCTCATGGAAATCCTGGAATTATGCCTTTTCTGTACTTAATCCTGAAATTCAAAATAAAGCACTGCTTGTGTTTTCAAATCAGAAAATGTGGTGGTTTGATTCCAGTTTGTTGAATTCTACACTAGATACAAAATCAAGGATAGGGTAGGAGGGTATGGAATCTTTTATGCAGAGGTGAGTGATATAGGGGCTGTGATAGTCAGCAAAGATGCAGAAACATGTACATTTTGAGTTCTTTTATGTCCAAGAAATTGCTGTTTTTCCCACCTCATCTTCATTTTAAATTTTCTTCCTTTTGGCTGTTTTGAGGTCTGGGTGGGAGAGGTCACCTGTTTGTCATGTAACACATAATAACCAGGGCCGGCCTGTTATTAAATTTTAGACCATTGTCTAGGGCAATGGCTCAACGAGGGTGCCATTCTGGCTGCCCATTCTCTGGCACCCACCCCTGTCCCATCCCGCCCCGCTCGGGGGGGGGGGGGCAGAATGTATCTTCACCTAGTGGGCAGAAAAACCTGGGGCCGTCACTGATAATAACAGTGGGCTAGATTCTGTCCAGTCACATGATTCTCCACCTCACTGCAGCCCCATCCCATGTAGTTTTTTATCCAGCCAGGTCTCACAATCCCTCCTCCCTTTTGCATTAGCAGAAAGGTTTGCAGGAACAAACCCAGGAAGCTTTGTTTCATCGGCTTTTCAAAGATGTAAAATATGGACAACTTTCTGAGGTTGCATTCAGATGGCTATTTTGAGCCATGCCAGGCACGAGTGCCTGGTGGATTTAAAGTGCACGTCCAGACAACATCTGGGAATCGCGCTGCTTCCGTGATCAGCCTTTTGATCCCCGTTGGAGATCTGTACTTAAAAGATAGTGTTGAAAGTCTGGTCCTAAGCTGGCTGATGGGCCAATGGCAGACTTTCCCCCATCTGGTCTTTCCACCAGTGCACAATTAGCCTGTAGGGATGGTCTCCAGACCATCCTGAATGGCTGCCATTTTAAAAAAGTCAGCGATGCATGCATAACCACATAAACATGCGACATCCACAGAGCTCCGCTCAAACGATCTGAACAATTCAATGTTTCTGAAGGCCCAGTGAAATTTATGCACTTTGTTAACTGAAATGGTACCTAGAGGAAGGTACTGCTGGTAGTGCTTTTACCATTTTAGTCTGTGCATGCGCAGGAAAACAAGTAGATGGTGAGGCACATATGTGCATGCACAAACAGGATTTTTTAAAAAACAGCTGACCGCATGTCTCCTAATGGTGGATGCTGTCTAAACAGTCCACCATGGAGTCACGCGCAGTAATGCAATTTACAGGGGAGCTGTCTGGTTCTGCAACACTGGATCTAAAAAATCTAGATCAAATTACAGCCAGGCCAATGGCGGGATTAGCTGCCCATCTGAACCCACTCTGAGACAAGCCGAGTCATGGTAGGATGGCAAATGAGGCCATGTGTGGTAACTAAGAGGCCAAGGGAGGTGAGGGTTGCTGGAGATGAAAACACATTATAGGTGTCTTTATTCCAATTCTAGAAGTCTCTAAGGCAAGAGGAGGGAGCTGGAGTGCTCAGTGCTCAGTTAAAATTTAGATATAGTAGGTATCTCAGAAACAGGGTGGAAGGGGGAATATCTATGAGATACAGTCATATCTGGGTATAAGCTGTATAGGCAGGACAGCGAAGGATGGGTTGGGGGAGGTGTTGCATTGTATATCAAAGAGGGCATAGAATCCAGTAAGTTAAAAAACATCAGGGGAATTAACTCTGCAACAGAAGCAATATGGGTGGAAATATAGGGTGCAAAGGGTTACTTAAAAGTGGGGGTGTACTATCACCCACCTGATCAAACCCTTGAGGCTGATCTTGAGATGGAGAAGGAAATAAGAGAGATGACTAAAGCAGATAATGTTATGATACTGGGATATTTCAGCTATCCTCACATTGACTAAGTAAACATGTGCTCGAGTCATGCTGTAGAAATGAGATTCCTAGAGCCAACTAGAGGGGTAGTGATCTTGGGCTTGTTTCTGAGCAGTTCTCAAGACTGTTGAGAGATGAAAAGGTTGTTGCACCAATTGGGTCAGAGATAAATTTGATCCAGTTGTTCAAGGTGAGCTAAGAAGTTTTTATACAAGATCCCCTGATGAAGCAATTAGCAAAACGCATAGGTATCTGGAAGATCTAATACAACTCTCAACCTTGCACCTTGAACATTTTCCCTCCAACCCACTGGTGCGGCCTCATCTTTCTCCTATGCCAATTGGGAACAGTAACCACAATGCTATTAAGTTCAGCATTCAGGTCAATGGAAATTTGCTCCTAAATTCCAAAACTGTAACATTGGATTTCAAAAGAGAAAACCTAACAAAAATGAGGGGAATACTAAAAAAAAAAAAAAAGGAAGTTGAAAGGGAAGAGAGTCAAATTCCTAGGGAATACTTGGAAGCTGTTTAAAACCACACTAATAGAAGCCTAGGTAGAATGCGTTCCACAGATTAGGAAAGGCACTGCCAAATCTGCATGGTTAACAACACAAGTCAGGGAACCTAAAAAAAAGTAAAGAGGCTTCTTTTTAAAAGTGGAAGGTCTGCCCCAGTGAATTGAATAGAAGAGACTACAGACTCTGGCAAAAGTAATGCTGAGGACAGACTTGCACTCTGCCTCAGGACGGCAGCGGGAGCAAAAGCCACGGGGGAAAACTGGCCCGGGCCTGCACGTTCCCACTGGCCAGTTTCCCGCGGGAGCATGCCGGAATGGAGCGTTCAGACTGCTGCGGAGTGGCCATGTGCGGGCCAGCCTCCGCAGCTCATGGCAGGGCTGTTTCGGCAACATGCGCATGCGCGCCTGTGCACATGGCCGCAGCAGCACTCTAAAAATTTAAAATCTCCCCACCTCCTGAATTGGGGCTGCTTGTGCACGCGTTCACACCACCACCTCCTCTTGAATCCCGCCTCCTCCTGTCCACACAGCCGGGAAGTGGGATCCAAGCGGCAGATGGCCACTGGACACTGCTTTCTGCCAGTGTCCCTCTGAGGTGGCAGGGAAGCAGCTCCCACATGGGTGAGTATGGAAGGGAGCCGGAGGACAGCTGCGGTTATTTGAACTGGCTCCCTTCCCCTGCTTCTGAAGCGGAGCTCTCCCACCCCACTTTCCTAGTGTGTCCTCAGCCTAAGTTAAGTCAGTAATGGCATGCAAAAAGGGATTTTGGGGAGTGAGTTGCTAAATGCATTGAGACAAACAATAATTAATATATATATATATATGGTGAGAGCAGGAAACCAGCCAGAGAAGTGGTGGGACCTTTGGATGACAAATGAATAAAGGTATTGCTAAAGGAAGATGGGAAGATGGTAAAAAATGGCAATAATTTTTTTGCTTCAACATAAGAAATGGTCAATCAGCAATAAGCTCTAGCATTTTGCAAAAACTGCATTTTTTTTATGCTAGTGCCCACTCCCCCCCCCCCCCCCCCATTTCCTATAGCTAGTTGTCTGGCATTGCTGAGGCTGGAGACTGCTGCAGTAAGAAGGTGGGAGAGTAAAATCACGTTGGAGTAAAGCAGAGAGAGTAAAGTCAGCTTGTGGCTGCTGTAACTTTTGGTGCCTTCACAGCTACATGGGAGATAGCATTGTCCTGCCTTGCTCACATTTTACAACCACAGGGACTATAAACATCCCATGTCAGGAAAAACAGTCTAGTACTATTTTCTTATGAGAAATCTTTCTCAAATAACATCAATAGGGATATGTTCCTAGACAGATTTTGTGCAGAATCAGGCTAACTTCTTCTTTAGTTATGCATTATATTGTTAATAGCAATAATATTAGAATTAACATATCAAGCTGGTGAGCACTTGTGAATTCCCTTACCCCTTTCTTCAGGAAGATGTTAGTCACAGAATGTAATAAGCTAAGAAAAGGGGGAAATGGAGAAGGTGTGATACACACTTGATTAAAAGGTATGATGCAAAACAGATTGCAAGTTGCACCAAGGACTAGTAGAATACTACCACCATCCTGTGAAGCAGGTAGGATTGATAAGGTCAGAGCATGTATTCAAACCTGATTCTTCCATATCCAGTACTCTAGTTAAATGCATGCTGAATCCATTCAGTCCTTACCAGCTTTTCTGTTCCAGTAGCTCTTGATGCAAAACATGGCATTTGTATGAGCTAACCCACTTTAACTTGTTTAATACCTCTTGGACCAGCTCATTAAAAAAAAAGCCCCGCCCCCCCCATCATGCCCTCAAATATTTTCCCCACTTTTAAAATTAACATATATCCTAAAGAAGAGGGGGGAAATTAGGTAAAGTTGTGCTCACCCTTTAGATTGTTGAATTGATTGTAATAAAAGGCATTACGTGGTGGTTATTCATATTGAAGTACATCAGTGCAGCTACCTGAAATTTTGTAGGTTTCAAATATGTTGAGGTTCTTACATTGTTTTACACCATGCAATCCACCTTGATTCTCAGCAAGAAAGACAGACTATAAGTAAAGTAAATAAATAATGGGCTGCCCAGCATTGTAATTATTTGCCTACCAAAAAAAATTCTGGCCACGGGCCTGGATGGAGCCCACTAGCCAGCCATGTGTTGTGGTCTGCCATGTGCTTGAGAACTCCCCAGGTTTTGTAGCTGTAGCTAGGTAAAAATGTAGGTAGGTAGAAGTTTTATTGAGCTTTGAGTGGGATGCTGTACATTTGAGGGAACACTTGTTAAGCAAACGTCGTATTGGACAAGTTATATGGCTGGCTTGAAATATCTAGTCTATGCACTAGGGGTGTGCAGAAAAAAAAAAATTCGGCGCAATTCAGATTGGGCCACATTGGGCTGAATCTGATTTGGCCAGCCGAATGACCCCTAAATGCCACTTTCGGCAATGCAAGTCAATTGGGGAGGAATTTGGCCGGCTGAATCAGATTGGGGAGGCTTCTTCGGCTTTCCTGTTGCTTTTCGGGCAGCCGCTGAATTGCCACCAAATTTTGGTGGTGGCTTTCAGCGGCAGGCTGAATCAGATTAGAGAATCTGATTTGGCCCGCGGCTGCCCGAAAGGGGGCCAAATGGGCCATTTTGGGGGGTCTACGTACACACCTACTATGTACACACCAACAAATTGGTAGTAAGAAGGCTGTAGCATACAATCAGTCAGTGTGGTGTAGCAGATAAAGTGTCAGACTAGGATCTGGGAGACCAGGTTAAAATCCTCACTCTGCCACTGAGGTGGTGATTTGGGGGCATTGATGCAGCCTAGCTGGCCTCATAGGTTGTTGTGAGGATAAAATGGAGGAATGATGTATGCTGCTTTGGATCCCCCTTGGAGAGAAAGACACAGTATAAATAAAGTAAACAAATACATTAGCCGTGAGGAGAAAGTGGGTAAGGCAATGCAGCATTAGGCTTCATGTTATTCATTATTAAGGCAATGCCTAAAATCCCTGGCAAGGATCATCTCTCCATTTTCCTGGAAGCTGAGCAAAGTTTAGCTAAAAGGGCTTCAACCTCACTCAGTGAGAAGACCCAGCAGGTGAATGACACAAACAAATGGGGGGGGGGGAGAGAGAGAGACAAACGAGGCAACAGTACGGGCAGCGTGCTTCGCATAGCCTAGCTGTATGTACAATATATAGCTCACCACCTACCTAACCCTTTTTAACTTAGTAATTTGTAGTACAATCATCTCTGCTATTCTTCTTCAGTCTTCAGCCATCATAGTCAATGCCCTCTCTAAGCTGTGGAGTCTTGTGAGCAAACATTATACTTTGTGAGCTACTGGCATTAAAGTTGTTAGCAAGCAATTTGGCTGCTGCATAAATTAGTTTGCTCTGGAGCCATCCTTCCTGAGCTAAGACAAAAATGTGTGAGCCAGAGGCTAAAAAACTGTGAGCTAACTCACACTAACTCAGCTTAGAGGGAACATTGATCATAGTATTTATCCATTCTTTTGTCCATGAGAGGATTCTAGTTTGCCCTTAGCATTCTGAATGAATTCAGTTCCAGTAGCATCTTGCTCAACCTTTGCTTGTAACAGAACCCAACATTCTTTGTTAAAAAAGAAATGTGTTGTTATAACCTTGAATAATTTCTCTGAATTTTGAAGGGCTCTGTGCTCTGCTTTCCCTGCTGGCACTGTGGAAATGCATTCCAAAATACCATGGACTTTTCACGTCGACATGAAGTCGCACAACTGGACCTATTTCTGTGAGGTTTCCTGCTGGGTTTTAAAGCCTAAGAAGCTCTGATAGTGTGCATAACTTGGCGTCCTCCTGTAGCTTGTACTATGCAGCTCAAATATACATAGCTTGAAGTCCTTCTGCCTCTGTTTTATACACACCTGTGGGACTAATAACTTGCTGCTCATTAAACCCAGCAACATGCCCCCTGGAGCTCGTATAGGAAGTGTGCAGATGCCAAAATAGAGTAGTTATGCTACCGAAGCAATCTGTCTTTAGGAGCTTCAGTGTACATAATGGTGATTTAACTTCCTTCATGCCATATGTAGAACACAGTGAGTCATTCCAGTCTCAGTAGCTTTTCTTGGAACAACCTCATAATAGTGCCGCCAAGGATAAAGTTTGAACTTTATTAGACACCAATTTGTAAGCTTCTGTCCATTTTGAAGCTGTTTTATTAGGAACTATTTCCAACCATCCCATCCTGATTCATGTACCTATATGTGGTCCTATATTTTGATCCCTTTGAAACTGCCTTTAACGAGGACTGGTTGGGCTTATTTGAAGCAAGTTTTGTAATGGACATGAAAGGCACTCTTTCTTTAACAAGAAAGATGACCCATTATATATCTTTTGTACTGTATACAGTCCTGGGAAGTAAATTCCGGGGCCACTGTAGACACACATTCCAAGGAGATATGCTTCTCTTTCTTCTGTCTTCCTGATGATGAGTGATTTTTCCATTTTACTTTGTTTTTTATATCTGTCATGGCAGGAATGGGGATGGTGGATACAATCCCTTGTAGGCTGGAGCCAGAAAACTTGATAATGATGAAGGAGAGTTAATTTTACCCCCCCCCCTTCACTACCCGAAGAAGTCTCAGAGTGGCTTACAATCTCCTTCCCTTCCTCTCCCCACAACAGACACCCTATGAGGTAGGTGGGGCTGAGAGAGCTCTGAGAGAGCTGCTCTTGAGACAACAGCTCTGAGAGAACTGACTGATCCAAGGTTACCCAGCTGACTTCAGATGGAGGAGTGGGGAATCAAACCCAGTTCTCCAGATTAAAGTCTGCCACTCTTAACAACTACACCAAACTGAGAGGACAGGTTAATGAGCAGCTTTACTGCGCCAATACTGAGAAATTATATGGTGCTTTACAATGCTAAGAGGCATTATCTTGGTTATTTAACTATTTTAGTTAAGTATTTTTGTCCTGCTCTTCTCCCACATCAGAAGTCAAAGTGGCTTACAAAGTAAACATAATACAAATTTAATAAAAAATATAAAACCCAACAATATTCCCTCCTTCCTAATGCATCATAAGAAATAAGCCATTAGGACATCCTAGGGTGGTGCTGATTCTTCCAACATACAGGGTTGCCAGCAGCCTGGGGAAAAATGTCCTTTCACAGAGTCTTAATGTGTGGAAACAGGCAGCTGAAGCTTTTAATGGCCCAGAGGTAAATAACATCACCTGGTAAATAGTACCCCAGTTTTTTCTCCAGGCTGTTGGGCACTGGGCCACAAGCTGCAAGCAATTGGCTATGAGCCCTTTGGCTCATGCTTCTGGCCAAGGTCAGGCTTTAAGGCCCAATTTACACCTCTCCTCTGAAGTAGTTTGACTGCTGTCTTTTCCCAAGCTCATTTCACACTGGTTTCAAATTTCACTCCAGGGGGTCTGAAGCGTACTAAGCAACAGCATTTGTTTAAAGCAGTATAATGCTGGCTTGATCACAGGAGGGCAATTAATGAATGTAAATAATAATTTATAAACTAGAACAAGTATGGTTTGAAACTAGAAACAGGCATAGACAAGTTTTTTTGAAACTAGAATGATTCTAGCGTGAAAGTCAGATATAAATTTGACCTAAGTTAGGTTTTAAGTTACTTGCAAAAAGGGGAGGGGCAGATGCTCAGCACAGGGCTTGCTCAGATGTCCCCCTGTTTTCTTCCCTCTGCAGGTCTCTGGCCAAGTCCAGGCTTCAATTAACCATACATGTGTAGTTGAGTAGTAGTAAATTTATGACACAAGCAAAATTTGAATTAGAAACTTTCTGATTCTTAGCTCAGCCTCTTAGCAACAATGGGGTTCCCGTGCCTCGGCATAGCTGTTGGCGCGGGGCCAGCTTGCCGCCTAGGAGGAGGGAGGGACAGACAGCTTCGTTGCGACGTGTGCATCGCAACGGCGGGGGCGGGTGCCGCCCTTAAAGGCGCGGTCCCACCCCCGCCTCCACAGTTCGCGCCGAAGCTCGGCCCACCCGCCCGCCCTGTTTTTCGATGTAGGCTTTGCTGGTCACCTTTTGGGGCCGGGTAGGAATTTTTCGCCTTCCACTTGATTGGCCTTTGGTGGGGAGTGTTTTTGCCTACCTTGCATCGAACTCGGGGGAATGCCGGGCGTTAATGTGGCTATAAATAGGTTGGTCACTTGGCAGAGTTATAGGGTAAGGAGAGCAGAACCGGTAAGCACTTCAGCCAATCCCTGATTGGGATAAGGGGTCATCAGGAACGGCCCTCGGGCTTTAGGGTCCTGGGCTGGGAATGTGATCTCCTCTGGGATCCTCTCGGGTAAGCGCCCCTCGTGGTTTTAGGGCCCGGGGGTAGGCGCCCCCGGGGGGGGGACCTGTCAGCTGGGCTGCCAGTCAGGGGGCCAGTGTGATGACCTTAAGCTGGAGCCGGTGACTTGCCCATACCAAGGCCAGGAGGTTTGCTGATTGACGCCTGCCTGGCCTGTTCTGCTCCCTTTAGCTCCCTTGCCGTTGTGGTTGTGTGAATAGTTAAATAGTTAATAAAGTGGCCCATGTTTGATACCAATACAGTTGTCTGTCTCGTCATTCCGGATTGGGGGGCAATGTAACACCAGCTTCTTAATATTAAGAGCAAAAAGACACACACAAGGGCGTGTAAAGTGATTGCACACATCTGTGTCAGCTGCTTTCAGCACCAGGTAGTGCGGACTATGGCTGCGTTTCCCTCTCTAGGTGTATTAGATGTACTTTACCTGCCTGGTTTGAAGGTGCAAATATCAGAGTTCCATGTGTCCCTCCCAGGAGGCCATGTTTGTGGATATCTAAGAAGGAACAGAAGTTTGTTTCTGCATTGATATACAACCAAAGTTGGTGGTGCACAACACTCCCTAAAGCTGCCACAGTTAACTGGAATATTTATACTGCTTGTTCAGCCTCAGAAAAGGTTTTGTTTCATAAGATTTATTTATAATAGCATTTGAAATCTTTCATGCTGAACTGTGTCTGGTTCTCAATATAAAATGTAGTTATTCTCTGGTCAAGCCCAGAGCCAGAGGGGTGGTTAAGTTTCAAGAACAACACCAGGGCTGTTGTGTTAAGGAACTGAAGCAGGAGAACTGGTTAAGATTTTACAGCCTGACTAATCAGCCAGGTAGAAAGCAAATATGAGACAACTTCCTCAAGGTGCTGTGGAATAAAAGGTAGAGCCCCACTCTTCCTTTCTGTTCCTGTATAGGTATGAGTGAAAACCTGATGCAATCACTGAGTTATATTCAGAACCATGCATCTTATGTCTCCCCTGTTCAGTTTCCTAAAAGATAACCAAGATTCTTCATCCAGGATAAATAAAGCAAATCAAGCTATGTCCATGTTCCTATGGAAGCTGTATTTATATGTATAATTACTTGCAAGCGTGAAACAGCCCTACAAATCAAACAGCACAGTCTGAGCTTTCTATTGGAATTATTTTAATTAAGTCAGTTACTTCACTGAGATTCCTCAGCTGATCCAACATATGCATTTGTGAACCACTTGAACATCCTAGATTTTCAAAAGGTTTTTTTTTTTTTTGCAAGGGCCAGAGAGGCAAAAGACAAGGAGAAAAGAGAACTGAGGGAAGGAAGGCATGATGATAGGGACAAGTGGCATTTATGATGAGACAGGACTTTCCCATGAGTCTCTGAAGCTGTTTTCTCACATAGCTGATTTACACAGTTAGCTGCCCAGTTTAAAGGAGACAGAGACCAGCAGCTTTCACCACAACCAGAGTCATGTTTGAATCAAACCATGATCCATGTAAGAGCGGAGCCAGAATCTATGCAGGCAGTGAAACTCAGCTGTGAGCCATTCATACATATTCTGATACATGTTCTCCAGACTCCTAACTTTTCTTTTCACTCCAGTGAGCTAAAAACCTCTCAGGTGGAGGGTGGGGGGAAGGAATTAAAGCTGAGTTTCTTACAGTGCCAAGTTTTGCATTAAATACAAAATAATTCAGATGGTTGCACCCTCTGATGGATGTATTAAGATCCTTATCTTCTGATGCAGACTTACTGGAGACCGTCTATAACTATGATGATGATAGCCAGTGTGGCATAGTTGTTAGACTATTGGACTACGATCTGAGAGATCCTGGTTCAAATCCCACTCTGCCATGGAAGTTTGCTGGGTGACCTTAGAATGGTCCTATATTCTCAGGCTGCCCTACTTCACAGGGCGGTTGTGATGATAAAATGGAGGAAAGGAGAATAAGATAAGTTGGTTTGAGTCACCATAAGGGGAAAGGTGGCTGTGGGGTATAATTTTAGTTTGGGTTTTACTTTTTAATCTATGTATAGTAGAAACATTGCTCCATTCTTGATACACTTTGATTCTTTGACTAAACAGAACTGTCCAACATATAGCTCAGCCAGTTCAGGTCCCCTGGTGTTTTCCCCATCCTCACCTAGGCCTCTCTTGTGCCTCTATTGACAGAACTACTTTTCAGCCACTTTGCATAAAGAGGTATCATGATTTATTAATCAATTAATCTTAGCCTGCTGAGTAGCTGTTCACGGTACTTAAACAGTGAAAATAAAATGTTTGAACATATAATAAAGATGGAGTGTAATTAATATGACCTCCCAACAGTGAATTCTCCTTTATCCCCTTCCTCTCTGGCACACTCGGCATCCTTTTTCCAATATACAAACATTCGCTTTGTGGAACTCAGTTTGCTTTGGTTCAGACCTCCTCCCCCCACCAACTAGGATGTAAGCAAAAAAACATACAGATTTACTGGGAACAAACAGGATAATCATCACTCTCATGTCCTGTTTGTAAGTTTCCGGGGCAAATGGCAACAGTGTGCTGACCAGGATAGATCTTAAACTGATCCAGCAAACCAACTCTGTGTTCTCATTTGTAAAAAAAATAGCTTTAGAGCAATAATCTCTTCTTGGAGTAGTGAAGACACAGAAGGCGTTATTAGGAGACTAAGGAGTTGCCCAAAATGTCCACATGTTATGTTGAACTTCTGGAAATTGTGGTTTGTAGGTCAAGCACACAACCATTGTGATAGTATAAATTTAACATAGATTTACATCTGTCTTTCTTTTTAAATAGATGCTTCTCACTCATTCACTTTTACCCATGGGCGTCAACTACGGGGGGGCTCGAGGGCTCGAGCCTCCCCCGAAATTTCCCGGGGGGGGCTCAGCCACCCCCGGCAAAATGCTCGCCCAGCTGGCCGTCGCCGCCTCTCCTTCACCCCCGGCCTGCCCTGCCTCCCTGAGGCGGGGGGGGAGAGAGGCGGCAGTCCCGGCCAGCTGGCTGCTGTCGTGGGTCTGCCTCCCTGGGCCGGGGGGGGGGGACGGAGCGGCCGTGACATAGTTGCGCGCGCGCTTTGCGCGGGCGGCAGTCCTGGCCAGCTGGCTGCTGCCGCGGGTCTGCCTCCCTGGGCCGGGGGGGGAGGGAGCGGCAGAGACATGGTCCCGTGTGCGCGCGCGCACGAGAGAGCCCCTGCCCCCCCCCGGGGATTTAGAAAGTCGACGCCCCTGCTTTTACCCATTTCCCTGCTTGTCCGATCATTTTAAGAGGATTGTCATTGGTGATGCTGTGTAAACTGTTCTGCAGGAGGTTGTGGTGTTCTGTTCTTTTCCTAGTGCTGTTTAATACATATGTAAGACCACTGAGATTGTCCACGGGTTTGTGTTTGGATGTGATCAATATGCTGATGACACCGAGATCTATATTTTACTAAGCCTGTAGATATGGATGTCTCTGTGGTGGGCCAGTGCTTAGAGACACTGTTCCAATGGATGGGGGAAAACAAGTTGAAACCGAATCTGGATGAGATGGAGATGATGCTAGTTGGTTTTGTTGATGTCATAGAGGGGATCACTTTCCTTCCCTTGATAGAATGAGTCTATTTCTTCCAGGCTATGTGAAGAGTTTAGCAGTGGCTTTGGACCTAGCCTTCTTGTTAAAGAAGGAAGATGGTATAGTTGCCAAAAACACTTTCTTTCAGTTACATCTTATATGAACACTATCATCCCTCAGACTCAGCAGAACCAGTTTCACTAATCTAGACTACTGTAACCTTAGGGATAAACTGCTTTAAGCACAATCTACATGGGGCTGGACTTTTAAAAAACTCAGAAAATTAAATTAGAACCAGGGTTCTTTTTGTAGAAAAAGCCCAGCAGGAACTCATTAGCATACTAAGCCACACCCCCGACAGTACAGCTCATTCGCATATTAGGCCACACCCCATGTTACCAGAAGTGTGGTCATCCAGCCAAACCCACCTTTTGCTTCTTATTCTGTTTACCTTGTTTGTTGTTAAAACAGTTTTACAAAACCAATAAAACATTATTTTCTGTCCCATCTATACAAAATCTTGCTTGAACCAATATCATGTCCAACAATTATTCACACACTGGATTGGAATCAATTCCTAAAGGTTAGGTTCCCATGGAAATCAACTTGCCTTCCTGCAGAACTAGTACGCTGATTATGAATTTTTAGGGTTGCCTAAAGTGGGGGCTAGAGATCTCCCGGAATTACAACGGAGCTCAGTCCATGTGTCAGGAGTGCCTCTGAGGACCTGCCTCCTGCGGACCTAAGTGCGGTGAAGGATCAGTCCCCAGCTCCAGAGGAGCCTCCACCTGAAGCTGACGAGGCTCAAGCAAGGGCATTACCCCAGCAGCAGCAGCAGCTGAGCCACAGCCAAGCTCAAGCCCACCTGATTCACCTCCTCGGGTGGAACGGCTAAGGTCACAATCCAGGAAAGACTTAGCTGCTAGAAGAAAAGAGGCACGCATGCGTGGTCGCAGATCACTCAGCCCTGAGTTTTAGGAGGAGCTGGGACCTCGCTGCCAGCTGCTAACGAGCACAGGAAGTGGCTGGGTATTTAGGCACTGCACAGAGACTACCAACTCGTGCTTGCAACAAGTCATTCTGGCTAAGCTCTGCACCAGCTCGGCTTGCATCAGCTAAACCTGATCCTGGACCCTCTGGCTCATGACTTCGGCTCTGTCTGATTTCGGCTTTTGGTTGACTCCTTGGACTGGTTTGCTCCTGAGTTTCCCTCTCTGACCTTGGCTTGAACTGATTCTGTCTTTGGCTTGTGTTTTGGACATGGTAATTCGTTCCTGATTTGGCTTGACCTTGGACTAGTTCAGACTTCGGCTTGGCTTCTGACCTACTGGCACCCAGCCCGTGACACCATGGCATTATGCCTTGCTTAGGTCCCTCCTTCCCCCAAACCCCACCCTCCTCAGGTTCCACTCCCAAATCTCCAGGGATTTCCTCAACCTGGAGTTGGCAACCCTAGTTTACTGGCAGAACAACCCTAGGTTTGTGAATGTACTGGACAGGAGTAGTTTGTGGACTATTTTATTCAAGGTACAGAATTTTATTCAAGGTATAAGATTTCATGTCCACCCACACTTCTTCAGATGGAAGAAGTGTGCATGCACACAAAAGCTTATACCTTGGATGAAACTTTGGACTCCAACTTTATTCTGCTGCTTCAGACCAACACAGCTACCCACCCAAATTATTACACTATAATACTTTTTACAAGCAATTATGTACCAGTGGAGTGGTTACCATGCAGAGTCTGTTCCACAGGTAAAATTTATTTTTTAAATTAATTAATTAATTAATTTCATTTATATCCCACCTTACCAGTTTTTAGGCTGGCTTACCAGTTTTTAGGCCGGCTCAAGGCCTAATGATCCTGGGAACAGGTGGGCTTTACAATATCACACTACCATCACAAGATCAGTCGTTGGAAGTCAACTCCTCAGAAGCAGAAATCTCTCTTATTAGGAGGTTTAAGAATATAAACTTTGCTGGCCCATTAAAGGCAGATGTCAGCCCAGTGGCAGGAGAAGAGGGAGAATCATCTTCTTTAGAAACTCTGCCCACTTTTTAAATTTCACAAAACAGGCAATCTCCAAAGTGTTGCTGACGATGCTCGTTTTCAGTTACAACTCTGTTTCTCTGAAGATGTTCCCCAAAGTCCCCCATGCAACAGTCAAGTGTTCTGCCAACACACACAACAATGAAGCTACTTTTTCAGATGTTTTCTCTTGCATGGCAGTTAGCACCAAATGACTTTAATACAGACTTTAGACACACATATATTTGCAAGCCATTCTCAACAAGACACAACAATAAACTAGTTAACACTCAGGCTTCAAACTTACTTTTCTTAAACAAAAGATGCCATGAGAAAACTAAAGAGATTCTCAAAAATTAAAGATATCATCAAAACCAGCATTTCCTGGGCTCTCTGCTTTTTTACCTCCCTCCCCTTTTCCAATTTTTTTTTTTTACAAAAACACAAAGAACAAAATGAAACAACAAGGAAGGAAGGAAGGAAGGAAGGAAGGAGAGGGGGAGGGAGAGAGAGAGAGAGAGGAAGGAGGGAGGGAGGGAGGGAAAAAGAGAGAAAGAGAAAGAGAAAGGGAGGGAGGGAAAAGAGAGAGAGAGAAGGAAAGAAAGAGAGGGGAAAAGAGAGAGAGAAGGAAAGAAAGAGAGGGAAGAAAGAAAGGTTTTGGCGGCAGCTGGTCTTGGTGTGAGCAAGGCTTTTTGTCTGCAGAGCGGTACCTGCTTCCTGCTTTGCCTCGCCTCTTTCCTTCTTGAGGTGCTGCTCCGCCAAAGCTCCTCTCTTTTCCCAATTGCGAGCTTGAATTTCTCACTCCTTGCCATGCGCCATAAAATTAATTATGAGATGGTACCTGACAGCTGCTAGAATGTATAGAATTGAGTCTTCATATAGCCCATTATGTAAAAAACAATGCAGAGATGTAGTGGATTTTATGCATTGTTGGTGGCAGTGTCCCCACATTAAGCAATTTTGGATGGACATACTTGAAAAAATTAGAGAAATTACTACTGTAGTCTTACCCTGTTCTCCAGAGTTGCTACTGTTGGAAAAATGGCCGAAACTTAAAATAACCAAAAGTCAAAAAGAAATAATAGCAATCTTGCTAGCAACAGCACGTATCTTGATTGCTTCTTAATGGATAGATAAGAAGCCTCTGTCACTTATGCAGTGGGTTAACAAGATTTGGGAACAATTTATATACCAGAAAATATCTTTTAATATGTCAAATGCATCCCCAGATAAGTATTATGACAAAGTTGTCGTTATATGGTATTCTGTGATAAGTTACATGTTGGAAAAAGAAATTATCCCAGATAACCCTAGATATCAAAACATGATTTATTTTTGAAAGAACATGCTGCTTTATGAAAAAATAAGGCTTTGCATTTTAAAAATGTGGTAATGTGAAAATACTGTAAATTTACAATTTATTTTTTGTTATATGTATATTTTGAAAAAAATTATAAATTTTAAAAAAAATTGTCTTGGCTTATAAAAGACGGTGATGTAGGTACCGGGCAAACTTTATGGGGGAGGATTTTCCAGAAGCAAAGTGCCACCACTGAGAAAGCCCTGTCTTTAGTTTCCACCCAACTCACCTCTGCAGGTGGAAGCACAGAGAACTGGGCTTGGAAGGCGATTCTTAACTGGTGGTCTGGACAACAGTGGTGAAGGCAGTCCTTCAGACCATTATTATAGTTAGATCATCTTCCCCCCATAGAATAGTAAATCTTGATTGTGTAAGTCTGGATTGTCTTAATTCACCAGTGAGACCTGCTTTTTATGGTAGAAAATAGGACTGTTAATTTGAATTTACAAATTTAAATTTGAACTTGTTTGAACATGATTGGTTTGAATTACGAACTTAGTTCATTATAATTATTTTTGTAATGTTGAAATTGCATTATAGGTAATAGTGCACTTAGGAAAAACAAACTGAGTAAATTTTAATGAATTAACTTCCGAATTTCTATCAAAGATTCATGAATATCACCACTAATTTATAGCTGGCAGAATCATGGAGATCATGGTCAGCTCATATTACTCCAGTTATGGAACGTCATGGTCAGTTCATATTACTTCAATTCTGCAGCAGCTGCACTGGCTACCAGTTAGTTTCCGAATCGAATTAATGGTGTGGGACCCTCACACCTACGGAATCGCCTCTCTCATTACAACCTCCGGCACTCCTTTCAGTCATCGTCTCGGGGCCTCTTTCAAGTGCCCAACCCCGGGATGACTTGATTAGCTGTCACCAGGGGAAGGGCCCATTTAGTTATAGCCCCTACCCTGTGGATGGAACACATTCTCGGATGACACCTGTGCCCTGCCAGACTTGTTTAGTTTCCACAGGGCATGAAAGGCTGAATTGCTTGGCTGGCCTTTAGGTAATCCACATATCTCGTTGTTTTTGTTAGTGGTATGGTGTGTATATATGCCATTTGGGTGAGTGCAACTAAAAAAAATCAAATAAATAATGAAAAACGTACTTCTTGCAACATCATTCTCCAAAGTGTAGAGCTAAAATGTTTTTTGTTAACCCAGAATAATAGCTTTCCTTTTCCTTCTGCTTGATTTTCAGGACCCGGCATTCTCTTCAGCAATTCATAACAAGCTACAGGTGCCCAATACTAACCGGAAGGCTTGGAATGAGAGAGACAATCGGTGCGATGTATGTGCTACACACCTGAATCAGCTGAAACAGGAGGCTATTCAGATGGTGCTGACACTTGAACAGGCTGCCAACACCGAACCTTGTGATGCTTCTCCTGGCTCCCCACCTCCCCTTCCCAGTATTCCAGCTTTAGTGGGATCCCGACATATGGGCAGCTTGCAACCCAGGGACTGGGCATACATGTCTGCTCCCTACGCTACTTCCAATTATGCCAGCTTTCTGCCTAACAAACTCACTGGGAAACCTAACAACATAGGGATCGTAAATGGGATAGAGAAGAAAAATGGTTCCTTGGGACACCAGGCAAAGGTCAGTGTACAGATGGCCACCAGTCCAAGCAATGGTAACATCCTGAATTCTGTGGCTATCCAGGCTCATCAATACCTAGATGGCACCTGGTCTTTGTCAAGAACAAATGGCATTACACTGTATCCTTATCAAGTAAGTAGAACAAGAAACATCTTTAAACTCTTTGCTTTTCTTCTTAGTCATGCACCTGTACCTTTCCTTAAATGAGGTCCAGTGCTGAGAACATTTTAGATGTGATTATTAATTAATTAAAATGTCTGTCTTGCCTTTTCTCCAAGAACCTGAGGCTGCTTGCAAAAAATGCCCATCTGCATCAAAACAATTTTGAAAATATAGCCCTGATCTGGAAAACCCAGGCAAGCTCAATCTATTCAGATTTCAGAAGCTAAGCAGGGCCAACCCTGGCAAGTACTTGGATGAGAGACCTCCAAGGAATACCAGGGCTGGAATGAATAGGCAGGCAATAGTAAGCCACTTTCCTGAAACGTCCAAGCCTCACTAGGGATCACTAGAAGTCAGCTATGACTTCCACGCATGCATACACACAAACACACATAAAATACCTTCTTTTTTTGAAAATATAGAAATCATTTTGTTTTTCAAGTTTAGAGACAGAGCTGTAGAAAGGCTTGACAATATGTGTATATAAATTAAGATACTTCCACTCTGTCTTTTCAGTCATCAAATGGTAAACATTACTCCTATATTTTAAACAGGGAACTTAATTTTTATTATTACAAGTATTCTTTGGAATAATTTGGAAAATAAAAAAGAAGGCATAAAATTCCTTTCCTTAAAATCATTAGTAAAATCATTAAGTCTAAGAAACAGAAAACAGATGGAGTTAACAATGGCTTTTACAGGCCCTTAAATAATACAGGTATGGAAGAAGGATCTTGTGGCAATAGGGAAACTGTCAACTGTGCCATGTTTTCTCTTGTTGGCTAGAACAACAGGACAGCAGAACAGGCTGTTTCCATTGCATGAATTAGGCAGAAAACTGTCCAGGCATTTTGCCTTCTAGAAGACCAAGAGACTTATCTTATTTTTAAATAAGTGAAAGCAAGAAATTCAGACCAGCTAATGGCCCAAAAGGTGGGGTATAATACCATAGACTCTACTGTCTAAAGCAGCTTTTCTCTGAGATCAGTTCTAATTCCAGAAGATTTATAGGCCCCATAGGGTTGCCAGTCCCCAGGTAGGGGGGGAATCCCCTGATTTAGTGAGCTTCTGCTCGCCACCAGCCAGTTGGCTGGTGGGGAAACCCCACCCCCAACAGTCACGACCCAGTGTGACATCCCCGATGTGATGACATCACATGGAAGTGATGTCATCACGCTGGGGACATCGTGTGTAGTGACATCACCCTGCCCTCCACTCCCAGAAAGCTCCCCCAATAGCTCCCTGCCTTTCTGTGCCTGCAGCCTACACTCCATTAAAAGCCCTAGCAGATGGTACCTCCTCTGTTCCTCAGGGAGCCTCTTCCATAAAGTGTGAGCTGTTGTGAATGGGGGTTGCTCTGCTGCTAAAACAATACACATTTATTTTCTGGCATGGATAAACAGATCCTGAAGTGTACTTAGGGAGTGCTTTATATTTGGATTTGTATGCTGTCTTGAGCCAAAAAAAGAGAGGCAGCATAGAAACATTTTCATTAATAAATTATTTATTTTGGGTATTTTGTATGAAGTGTAATTGGGCCCTTATATGCTTTTTAATTATTTGCTAATAAATATATTTTTATATTATATACAGGGGTCATTTCATAGAAAAAGAGGTGCAGAAGCTCATTAGCATAACTCATTAACATATGCCATGCCCGCTGACATCACCGGCCGAATGTCAGTTTCAGCCCCATTATACCCTATGGGCCACTGAAGTCAATGGCAAAAACTCATAGGGTATATGAGGGGGTGGAGGGGAGGAGGTTTGAGGGAGAGACTCCAAACTTGCAGGGTAGCTGCTGGGGCCTCTCCCCAAAATACCCACCAAGTTTCAAGAAGATTGGACCACAGGGTCCAATTCTACAGGCCCCCAAATGGGTTACCCCATCCCCTCCATGGTTCTCTATGGTAGGGGAAAACATTACTTTTTTCCAACCATAGAGAACAATGAAGGGAATGGGGCAACCTGTTTAGGGGCCCGTAGAATTGGACCCCCTGGTCCAATCTTCTTGAAACTTGGTGGGTATTTGGGGGAGAGGATCCAGCAGCTACCCTGCAAGTTTGGAGTCTCTCCCAGAGCCAGTATGGTGTAGTGGTTAAGTGCGCGGACTAATCTGGGAGAACCAGGTTTGATTCCCCGCTCCTCCACTTGCTCCTGGCTGGATGACCTTGGGCAAGCCATAGCTCTGTACCAGCTGTTCTCTCAAGGACAGCTTGGGAAAGAGCTCTCTCAGCCCCACCTACCTCACAGGGTGTCTGTTGTGGGGAGGGGAAGGGAAAAGAGTTTGTAAGCAGCTCTGAGACTCTTAAGTGAATGAAGGGCGGGATATAAATCCAATCTCTTCTCTTCTTCTCTTGTTCCCTCAACCCCCCTCCCCTCCAGCTGCTTTTTAATCTGCTGCCGAATTTTGGCAGCAATTTGACAGCGGGCCGAATCAGATCAGAGAATCTGATTCGGCCTCTGGCTGCCCTAGTGCCCACTCCTGGGCTGCCAGAGCTCTGCTCTGCCTAGCTCCGGCCCCAAATTACCCCTGATTATATATATTAAGTTTTAATTGTTGGCCCTCTTCTCTGTTTGACTTACCTCTTTAGGTTCTTGATCCCAGGTTTCAGGGTTAAGTTTGTTCCCCCTTTTTTGTTCCTAGAGTAAGGATTCAAACCTGGGTTTCCCAGATCTTAATCCGACACTTTAATTGCTACACCACAGAATGACTACAAGTAGAAGAGAATTACCAATAAAAGGATGAAACGGTGGTGTGGAATAGAGGAGGAGAGTGAATTCCTTGCTTTTATAAATGTGGATAAACACATCTCTTATTTCTTTGTTTAATATTTCCCTCCATTGGATTATAGCTATAGAGTGCTTGTGGCCTTTGGTAATATGTATTAAGTAGTAGATAATTATATAATACAAATGGGGACCCACAATACTTGTGGGGGAGAATCCCTCCTCCCATTGCTGCTGATTCCCCACACTTGTTTCCCTCCTTACAGCTTCAGGGGGTGGGAAACTCATGGTGGGACACATATTCCCCCCATCACCAAGCCTGGCGTGGCTCCAGGCCCCCCCCCCCAACTGGTGAGCCCGGCATCCTCCTCCACTGTGGCTGGGGCTGGTGCAGCTGCCAGCATCCTCCTCCGCCACAGCTGGGCCTGGTGCAGTTGCTGCTGCACTTTGAGGCTTAAGCTGGGCCCAGGGCCAGTCGAGGCTTGAACGGCTCCATTCTAAGCTGGTAAGAGCATTGTTTGCACATGTGCAGACAATGCAAATGTATTTGTGGGGGGATTTAAACCTCCCTATATATTTTAGTTTTATTTTAAGATTTTTCTTTTGAGTTTGTAGGAAGATCTGTTTAGTGTCCGTATGGCCCTGTACTATGGATTTAGGTATCCACATATGGGGGCCACATGCCACCAATAGTATATAGATTTTCTGATGTTATTTCACACACTGTCCAGTTGTAAAAACAGGGATTAGAGCTCCCAGAATAAGATAGCATACAGCTCTTTTTATGCAGTCTTCATCTCTAGCATCCATCCTGGGGGTCATTAAATTTATACTGCATATAATGTTAAGGAACCACATACATCACTATGCCTATCCCCCCGTACATATATATGCATGTGTGAAATAGAACTGGGTATTAGTTTATCACTGGAAGGGTAGCAAATGTGGACTCTGGAGTCATTCACAGCAGAGAATAATTAATTGGTTCAGTGGTAATATTCAATATTATATGTCCTGGATGTAATAATTATGTTAATGATACCAACTAGGGAATACTAATAACAGCACATTGCTCTTGTGAGCAGTGAACCAAATATGGCTTTCCAAGTTTAATTCTAGCAATTGCATTGTTGAAGAGGAAAGAGTAATATGGCATGTGAAATACACAGTGATTTTATGGTGAGAAGCTAAGGAAAAATCTGCTAATGTACAGTAGGTGATAAAATTATTAGTTATAATTATTTAAAAGATCTATGAATATTGTTTTTATAAAGCTTTTGTTTTTATACAGCTAGATTTGTAAAATTATTGATATACCTATGTGTGCTGTTGATGAGAATCTATATTATGTCAAAAAGGAGGTATACTGCTATAGCCATGAAGTAAATATTCTTACCACCTGATCCTAAACACGTTAATGTGGAATTAAGTTTTCTCCCTTTTCTGGGAGTGCTTCTTTGTCTCTAAATAAATATACAACAAAAAGAAATGCATCAGAAAAAGTGTTCCCTCTGTGACAGGCCCTTTTTACCAATTGAGGGGACCCACACAGCCTCTTATGATTTTTGGGAACCAGGTTTGTAAACCTCTGGCTCAGGAATATCTTCTCTTTCCCACACTTCTCTAATGATGTCATGGGGTCCTCACACATGTTGACCAGACAAGAGTTCAATGGAACTGAACCCGGTGTTTTTCTGCAGGACTCTGTAAGTGAACACCGGGTGTTGTAGGTGCTTGTCCCAGTTGTTCATCTCAGGATGGTACAAGGTTGGTGTAAGATGTTTCAGGCCAGGCACAACCTGGTCTATATTGCACCACAATGGCATCAATTTGTGACAGGCCCTTTCTGCCAACTGAGGGGACCCACACAGCCTCTTATGATTTGGGGAACCAGGTTTGTAAACCTTCCTCTCACTTACAAGATGTTATTAGGGTAATGAATGACAAAGCTTTGGGTTCACTGCCATTAGGTGTGTTTTGTGGTGAGCAAGAACACAGAGATCACTGAGGCAGGAATTGTATGCAAATAACAAAGAATATTTATTTATAGCAGGGGTCCTCAAACTACGGCCCGCGGGCCACATGCGGCCCGCCGAGGGCATTTTTCTGGCCCGCCGGGTATGCCGCCAGGGGTCCGTTGGAGGGGGAGCTCACCGGAGCACAGCTCCAGGAGTGACGAGCCTGGGGGGAGGACACATGATCAAGCCCCACCCCCTCCCCCCAGTCGGCCAGGAGGAGGCAGAAGGAAGAGGGTAAGTGTGCAAGGGCAGGTGCTCCAGCCGGCCCCAAGTCCCCTAGCCAGCTCAGAGGCCTCTGAGCCGGCTAGGAGACCTGTGCCAGTCCTTGGCACCCAGGAGCTGGGTGGGGATGTTTTCCAGGGGGGGGGAGCAGCGGCGGCAGGCGCTCTGGCCGGCCCCAAGTCCCCTAGCCGGCTCAGAGGCCTCTGAGCCAGCTAGGGGACCTGCACCAGTCCCAGGAGCCGGGTGGGGATGTTTTCCAGGGGGGAGTGGGAAGTGGCAGCGGCAGGCGCTCTGGCTGGCCCCAAGTTCTCTAGCCGGCTCAGAGCTAGGAGACCTGCACCAGTCCTGGACGCCCAGGAGCCGGGTGGGGATGTTTTCCGGGGGAGGGGGGGTGGGAAGCAGCCATAGACTTCAGGGGGGCTGGGGAGCTGGCCCCCCTTCCAAACTTTTCTGTAGGGTACTGAGCCTCCCCCGGGGAGGCTTCAATCCTTCCCGGTAGGAAGCGTCCTCTGACCTCCCAGGAGGAGGAAGCAAGGACCGAATGCAGCTCTTGGAGCCCTCTCCTAGGACTCCCGAGGCTTGCCACCCACCCCCCAGTGTGCATAGGAATTTGTTCATAGGTTTTTTTTAAACTATAGTCCGGCCCTCCAACGGTCTGAGGGACAGTGAACTGGCCCCCTGTTTAAAAAGTTTGAGGACCCCTGATTTATAGGCTGGTTTAAAGAACAGATCAGCTACGAAGGTCTCCAGACAGTCAAAAGAGAAGCCTGGCTGAAGCACATAAATGTAAGCTAGTTATAGCTTCAGAGTGTGGTTTGAATTCTTTTTAATGCTTGCAAGTACAAACAGGCTGTCACTGACTAGCCAGTAGGTTGGATCTTTTCTCACAGACAGGATCGATTGATTGATTGATTGATTGACTGATTGATTTAGACTTGTATCCCGCCTAGCCAGCACCGTCTAGCTTCCATCTACACCAGCCTGCCCTTTCCCAAGGTTGAGAAAACGCTGTACGTTTTGAATTTGTTTCATGCTGTAAAACAAAAACAAAAAAGAGCTAAACACAAATTACCAGTTTTCTTCTTTGTGTGTGTTCTACTTCAGTGTGTCACTATTTGAAGTTTTTACTTCTTTGCATGGAAGATGCACTAACTGTAAATTAGCACTGTTGAGCATGATTTTGTTGAGTAGGCTGCTGGGCACAAAATCCCTGCTAAAGTCTGCATTTTAGAAATGCCAAGCTAAGAAGACCAGAAAAAAATTGTCTTTGGATAAAGAGCATGGCAGGTCCACCGGTGGGGTTCATTGCCCTCTTCCTCATAATTTGTCAGACTGATGCCCAAGAACAAGGGCTGTGGGAATGGCTAGACTTAATGGCTCCTGATATGGGCATCTCCCCATTGTAAATTAGCTTTCAGTTAGATTGTCTAGACAGCTTGCCAGAAATGCTTGACTGCTTTGTGAAGACTGATCTTATTTTTTCCTACTGATTCTTTGCCTATAAGGTAAGAGAAAACTTTTATGTTATAATAGAAGGCTGCTGGATCTAGATGGAGGCATACATATTGTGAAAGGTCCAGTGTTCCCTCTAAACTGAGTAAACTTTTTATCCTCTAGATAACACCTTTTTGTCTTAGCTCAGGAAGGATGGCTCCAGAGCAAACTAATTTATGCAGTAGCCAAATTGCTCACTCACAACTTTAATGACAGTAGCCCACAAAGTAGAATTTTTGCTCACAAGACTCCACAGTTTAAAGTTGTTGTTGCCTTGCTCCCAATAGCTTGATTAGTCCCATCAAACAGATTTCCATTATTCTCTACCCAACAGTGTTGCCACCTTTTCAGCCATTTAACAACGAGTCAACCGGGATGGCGTTTAACTAATTTAGTTTCTATTTATCAGCATTTGTACCTTAGATTTTAAACTGTCATCTTTTATGTGTTATATAACAATTATTTTATTTGTATTATAAACCACCTTGAGTGCCGCATGGTAGAAAGGCAACTAATAAATGTTTTAAAGAAATAACATACACTGTTGAATCCAGTGAGAGTACTGAGGATCTTCCCAGCTTTCCCCTCCCCCAACAGTCTTTTTGGACCCTTAGACAGTTATTTCCTGGGTTGTAGGACCCATGTGGACTAATATTGCTCTGTTTACATTGTTTCAGTTACGTAATCCACTTTGAGCCTCAGTGAGAAATCTGGATTATAAATGTATTAAATAAATAAATAAAATAAAATAATAGTCACACAGGTTGGGAGGCTGCAGAGTACAAGGGCTTTAAACACTCCCATTTTCCTCTTCCATTAGAAGAAGCAACATAGGAAGAACCAGCCCTGTTTTTGCTGTCACTTATTGCCTGAAATGTCTTTATTTCTTAGCATTGTGTTGGGTTTTTTAAACATCAGGTTACTAATAATTTCGCTTTCATAGGGTCATAAGTTATCAGTTGACCTTTTTTTTTTTTTTTTTTTACCAAGAAGTCATCGTTTGAATGAATATATTACAGTAATTGGCTAATTATATCTGACGCTCAAACTGTAGGTCTACTTGTATCTTTATTCCTTTATGCTATAAAAGGAAGTTGAATTTCATACTAATTGTAACTTTTTAAAACAATTACTCTGGTGTGATTTGATTTTGCATGACATTTTTATGCATGGCTTAATAACTCTGGAATAATTTATTTTTCCTTCATGATACCACATTGAACAAGGGAAATGAAGAGGAAAGAGTATCCCAGCAACTGAAAAGAGTTAAGGAGGCTTATCCTTCCAATATGAGAGCCCCATGACTCAGCTATGATGGGAAGAAGCAATCCGTGAGCTCTTAAAAAGAGTGAGATAATCCTTTAATACAGTGCATGCCATGAGATCACAATTAGCAAGAATCTGAATTCTTGATTTTCTGCAGTCTAGTTTGTTCAGATAGGAGAATTTGTCTCCTTTCAGTAAGATGATCTAGAACATTAAGAGTTCTGAGAAAGCTGGAGCAAAGAGTGAGCAATACACACAAAAAGTAATACACATGTGTAAGTTTCCTGATGAAATATAACTCCCAAACTATCCTGTAAAGAACTGTACCTTTTAAAAGAGGTTACCATGACATGTTTTTCAAGCACCTATTATGTATTGATTTGGATGTATATAGTTCAGTTCAAAAATATATTTTTAAAAAATTGTTTTGTGGGGCTTGTTTAAGACAATTTTTAGAAAAATTTAAAACTTGTTTCATCTATGGTAATATACAGTCAAATAATTAATTCTAAGGAATTAAATGGTACATGAATAATTAGGAGCTCTTTCCTGAGGTTTGTTTTCAACTTTGGATAAGGACATACCACAGGGTTCAAAATCCAAGAATAGTGCCTTATTCAGTATCCATGAAAACAATTTTAGGAATTTACCAATTCCAACTTTTAATACAAACTTGCCAATATTGTCTTTGTTCTAACCACCCTGTTTGAGATTGTCTCAGAATTCAATGGATAAATAATGTATGAACAGTGTGCTAAGAGCCGCCATGGGCTGCTGGACAAAGATTCTACCCAGGCCCTCCATATAACCCTGATCCAAACCAAATATCATGACAAAAAAATCACTTGGTTTGCTGTTACCATGAATCTCTAGTAATAAAATAATAGGCCTGTCTTTCCTTTGTTTATTCATTTATTTATTTGTTTGTTTATTTATTTATTTATTTATTGTTTTACTCATATCCTACCTTTCTCCCCAATGGGGATCCAAAGTGGTTTACGTCATTCTCCTCTTCTCCATTTTATACTCACAACAACCCTGTGTGGTAGATTAGACTGAGAGTATGTGACTGGCCCAAGATCATTCAGCAAGCTTCCAGTACAGAGTGGGGATTTGAACCTGGGTTTCCTAGATCCTAGTCACATACTTTAACCATTACACTATGCTGGCAGATATAACTCACCAGAGAATAAAGCTAGGAGACTCAAAATTGGCCACCAGCTTCAGGATTGTGGGAATTCCAAGGCCAAAATGAAAAGGCATAGGAAAATCCTGGTCCAGATGAGACAAACCACCACCAGTGGAAGCTAAGGGTCTCAATTTGTGGCAGGAATAACTTATCAGAAAATAATGCTACATGTTTGAAAACTGGCCATCAACCCCAGAACGATGATGGAAGTTGCACTGCCAAAAATGAAGGGAACTGGAACACCTTCATGACAGACAACATGTAATAAGAGAGCTTTTAAGCAGCCTGTCATGTGTGTCTAATACTCAGATCCCCAACCCACCATGGAAGGTTGCTGGGTGACACACACTGCCAGACCCACCTCACATGGTTGTTGTGTGGATAAAATGGTTATTGTGAGGATAAAAGGATGTAGCTCTGGGTTTCCATAGGGAAGAAAGGTTATTGTATTTGTTATAAATCTGATTTTAATGATATTAAAAAGATTACATCATTTGTCATAGAGCTGAGTAGCCGTTACAAAGGGCTGTTAGGTCTTCCACCCACACAATAAAAATGATAACAACCAAGTGCCTGAACTGAGAGTTTGAACTTCTGTTCCATATGTATAACCACTAAAACAGATTAATATTCCATTACCATACATGTAAAGGGTGGAGGAGGGGGGAAGCATCCTCTTAATACTTTGTTAGATCATGGGGAAATAGTAACTCACCCCTGTTCTGTTCATAATATTAACAATGTTTTGCTACTGTACTATTCCAAGCAGGAGAGGGGTAAGAAGGACTTGAGACCAAAAATTAAGTGGAGGGAGAGAAAGATTGAGAAAAGTTTGGAAAAGAGGGAGTGAAATTAAGGGAAAGAGAGAAAGGTTGTTTTACCTTGCTGCAACACCCTGTTTGAAAGATTTGGTTGAAAAGGAAGGAAGAAAGGCTAGGCTGTTAGCAGGTTGCAGGTTGACAATTACCGTAACAGCCATCAGCATGCTGTCTTGTGTTCCCCCAGTGCTGGCTTGGTTGATAGGGTTATCTCAGGTCTTACCTGGCTGCCAGTGGGGGGGTCAGGTCCTGGGCCTTTTCCAGGACTTCTTTGGTGCACATGCGAAGCGCACATGCCAAGATGACATCATCTGGAAGTGACATCATTGCACAGGGCACGTTGCAGGGGACGCTCTATCATTCAAGGAAAAACTCTATGGTCCCTCCTGCAATGTGCCCTGCACAATGATGTCACCTCCAGGTGTCATCATTGTGCTGGACACATTGGCAGGGACAGGGCGCTTGGGGGTGGGGTTCCCCCGCCAGCTGGATTGGGGCTGGCAGATCTGGGGGCCAAAAAGCGAGCAAACCCCCGCCCCCATTGGGGGAATGGCAGCCCTATTGGTTGATGGGCTGAGCATGATCTGTTAGGCAGGTTTGCTTCAGTCTTGGGAAAAGGCGATTCTGGCTGATAATAGAGTGCCTTTTACTGTGCTCAGGCTTTCCTACACCCCTAGTGGCTACAGCTAGAACTGCATTTTTAAAATAAATGGAAAGAGACTGGATGCAGCATAACACTGGCTTCAAGGGCCCTCCAATTGACTTGGCCCCCCTGAATTTTGTTTTCCCAGTCCCCTCCATCAGCAGCCCTCTGTATGCATTATCCAGGAATTAAGTTTCTAGACTGAAATGGAGTATTTTGTAAAACAATCAGTTGCACTTTGAGTTGATCTGGCCAATTTAGCAGAGTAACAGAGTCTGTATTGCAGAGGAAACATTTAAAACTATGATATACTGATCAGGATCTGCCATGAGGACTTATTTATTTATTTATTTTTATCCCACCTTGCTGGCGAACTGGCTTCCAGCCAGATGTGGCTTCCAAGTTCAGTGCTTGGAATTCAGTGCCTAGGTATTGGGGGCTTGATTTTAATCAAAATTATGGTGTGTGTAGAAAAGGGGCTTCAATCTCCCCCATGTTTTCCCAACCTGTAACAGCCCCAGGAAGCTACTGTTTGCTTTGTTGGGGAAACTTACATGTACTTGGCTACACAGCCAAGGAGGCAAATAGTGGCTCTCTAGGAAATGGTGTATGGTCCCATGCCATTGTTCCAATACAAATGGGGCCTCCACATGCCTAGAAATTTAATTAACATCATGGAACTTGCAAGGCACATCTGATTTAAGTCCTCCTCAGACCTAGGGAGGACATGAGGAGCCAGACCAGAGGTAGGATCTAAGAACAAAAACCACTGAGGTGACAGGAAAATTTCTTGTGGTGACTAGAAAGAGTTGGTCAGCGGGGTATAATGCCATATTGTTCACCCTCCAAAGCAACCATTTTCTTCAGGAGAACTGATCTCTCTAATCTGGAAATTAGTTGTAATTCTGAAAGATCTCCAGGCCCCGCTGGGAGGTTAGCAATCCTAGTCTTAATTCAACACTCACTGTGCTGCACTGGGTTCACTTGAAAATCTCATTCAGAATCTGAAAATTGGTTGTTTATTAACAAAGTTGCAAGGTTTCAAAGTTCCCACTATGTTGTGTATTAAAGTAACAATGAATGATTCTGGGCATCATGATTGGGGAAGCAGGCCTTCTCCATAGACCGTGTGCCCATAAGAAACATGGCTGCTGCTTGCCTAGTGGAGGTGGTGGTAGGCTGGACCATGTTTGCAGCAAAGCCAGATTATCTGACAAGGGGGAATGGGGGGAAATTGGGCCATCTTGTTTTTTTCTCATGTTATCATTCGTTCCTGCAATGCCACATCCCCCCCCCCTATAATTGCTCTAGGGATCACCCCAGCTAAATTTTGGATGGGAGAAAAGGTCCCAGTTTTGTAAACAATATAAGGCAAATACCCATACCAGATATAAAAGTTTGATGTTTGATTGAATGCTTCCCATAAAGTTGACCCTGGAATAAATGTGTGACCTGTTTTGTGTGGTAAACCACTTTTAAAGGTAAACTGTCCTTTTGGTGGTGCTCTTGGATGCTTCAATATTCAGTTTGGGCTGCTTTGTCAGCCATGGTTATTTCTGTAGAAAGCTGATCAGGCGATAGTCTCATATGCAAACATGCTGTATGCAGGGCAGCCCTTGAAGATGGTGTGTAAACTTTAGAAGCTACAAGATGTGACTGCAGAATTTTTAATTGGGATGTTTCACATTGAGCATATAAAGCCAATGCTACTTGCACTGCACTGCCCATTTGTTGCTGAACCTAATTCAGGGTGCTGGTCTTGACTTAAAAACCTATCTTGTGTCCAAAGCACATGAAGGACTACCTCCACCTATGTCCATCTGCCCAGGACTTCAGATCTATGGATGGACTTCTCTCAGTAACCAGCATTATCTGAAAGCATATTGTCTAGGACTTGTGGGAGGCCCTTTTGCAGCAGCCACTTAAAAGCTACAAAACTCCATTCTGTATAAGGTGAGACCCATGCCATCGCTCCAGACCTTCCAGAGTAGACAAAAGACATTTTTATTCTGGAAGACTTTGACTGCTGGTTGTTCTGCTTTTATTGTTCTTGTTTTACTGTGAGGTAGGGTGATTTGAGTTGCCTGTTGTATTTAAGATGTGATTATTTTAGATGTTTGTTTTAAATATGTGATTATTTTTATTGGTTAACTGGCTTAGAAGCTGGATAAAAAATTAGACATATAAATCAACTAAGTAAATTAATTTCATATTTCTCCTATATTTCTCATTCCCTTCTCTCTGACTACTCATACCAGAGATTAAAACTCTGTTTTCTTTGATGAAAGAATGAATACTTTCTGTTTAATTCACCTGTTTTAATGCTTCCTGATTTCTTTGTTGACTCAAAGAATACTTCCTGCTTATGTGAGAGTCCTCTTGGGGATAGAAACATCTGCCCATATTTCATGGTAATTGGATAAGTAGCTTTCTGGATGCTATAGCCAACATTTTTTAACGTACAGTCCTTTATTTTAATTGCCTATGAAATGGATCTCTTGCATGAGCAGTACAGTCCCTGAATATTACATATAAATTGGATGGAAAACAAAGAAGGAGCAGCTGGAAATGTGTTGTTTTCCATTAAAAAGAGAATATTCTAAAATTAAAAACCCTTCGGTTTAAAAGAATAGTTAAAGTGCTTACAATTTTTCTTGTGCTTCTAAAAGCATGGAAATTATAAGTTACGTCTGAGCAGTACGTAGGTCATATATTCTGACATTTCATTCTGACTTTCAGTTTAGATTCAATGAAGTTATATTTTCCATTGCTCTTTGAGATTCCCCCCCCCCCCCATTGGCTTTGTTGTTAAATTCCTTCCTTCCTGTCAATAGTCATCTTTGGCATTTGTTTTGATATGTAAGCAAATTAAATGAAAAATTCATATAGCACCAACTGACCACATATTCAGTTTTGTACCCCACACTGCAGAAGAAAAAAATAGGGGCAAAAGGGGGAAGGGAAGTGTAGCTATATGGAATTGAGCATGAAACATTAGGCTGTTCTATGTATTTACTGCAGGCATGGGACAAAAGGTAGGCTGGAAGACTAAACTTACAATTACCATGGCTTATGGGGGAACATAAGTGAATTTATCTTAACAAAACCAAAGACATTTTGATTTTAGAATTAATTTGTAGATTCAATAAATCAAGCATGCCCTGTGTGAAATCTCTTTTTCTCTCTCCATTTCCCCTCCTCCAGTTTTTAACATTCCATCAAAGTTTAGTATGACCAAGAGCTGGAGCCTAAGATGTGACTAAGCAGATTAAGAAGGGTTGCCAGGTCCAACTCAGGAAATACCTGGGGACATTGGGGGTGGAGCCTGGAGACTTTCCCATTCCCTAAAAATAAATACAACAATGTAGTTCCCCTGAATACAGTCTTCATTTCCTCATCTTCTTTTTTTGACTTCATAGGGTTCCTCAGCAGCTGCACTTCCACTAAATAAAAGTGTAATTTGTCATACCCCTACAAGTCCCTTGTCAGGATTTCCAGCTGGCCAACAAGGAGGAGCCTGCAAAATTGGGGCATTCTCTGCCCGGACCTGGGGGCTGGCAACCCTAAAATGAAGGGTTGGGATTATGTTGCTAGGAGACTGACTTTCATGAGGCTGTATTGCATGTAGTTTTGTAATCCATTTAACCAATATTCATTAATTTTTTTAATTAAACAGAATGCAGTTTCTGGGTCTGCAAACTGAAGGAGGATATTGGCTTAGAGGAGCTATTTATCTTAGCTCCATTTCCCCGCTGAAGAATTCAACACACATGTACTCCTCTACTGCCATGATTTTGGCCAGTTGGAATAAAAGCATCTCTACAGTGGTGATATTTGGTGGGGAAATGTGCTGAAAGGAAAGCCCCTCTCTTCACTTACATGTCTACCCCTTTTAGTTGGAGCCCCAACAGCTGCAGTCTGTTGTTCACATAAATACATGAGGAACACACAGTTCTTGACTGCTGAGGAACACCCATGTCATCCAAGACCACTGACAAGGTAGAATTTTTGGGTTTTTTAAAAAAATCTGGATCTATGGAGATGTTGTGGCAAAAATGGGTACCTGTTTCTCTCTCTGATACTTATATTTTTGTCCCACTATTTTTCCAGAGAGCTTAGGGTAGTATACCTCATTCTGTCCTTCTTCATTTTATCCTTACAACAAACCCATGGGGTTGGTCTGACTAAAAGACAGTGACTGACTTAAAGTCACTCAGGGGAGCTTAATGGCTGATGCCAGTAACTTGTATTCTGTTGTATGTTGGCCAACCAACTATGTGTGGCTGTGTGTGTTTTACACCCAAGAGATATTCTGCCACAGAAATTTACAGTAATTTTTATCAGGAATATTTTATATTTAAAATATTAATTAAGAATTGAATATACAAAGCAGAAATGTTTCTGTCAAAACAACAGCATATTTATTTTTAGCCTTTTAGGATGTAGTCTTGCCCATTAAAAGAGTTACTCTTGGTTATAATCAAATATAATTTTTATACGTCGCTTTGTTCTTCAATAGTTATCGTAGACAATATATGTTGCACAATTTGTGTCACTTTATTATGCCTGAATATGCGTGTAAAACATATTTATTGTGTACATGCATGTAAAATATATCAATGTATAAAGCAACCCTTAGTCTGACCCTAGTCTGAGTATGTCTCTTTCAGAACTGCCTCCATTCTTAATATATGAATGACATGAATGAAAAAATGCCAATTGACCAGCTGCTTCTGAACTTTACACCTGCCCTGGCTTCATTTTCCTGAAGAGCAAAAAGAGGTTATACATGACCAGAGGTGATGAAGCATCACTCTCAGATAATGAAATGACTTTAAATGCAACTAATATTCTCTAAGGCAGACTTGGACAGTGCTTCACCTTTTGCAACCACCCATGTCTTTGGTTATCCCCCAAAGAGTTCAAGGATTCAAGAATAGAGGGTAATGACCTATCACCTTTGAAAGAGCTAGTCTGTCCGTCATGCTTAAGGTCACTAAGAATCTCAGCTGAACATCTGTAATCTTGATGCATAGAGAGGCAGAGTGAAAACTCCAGTTTCAGCCATTCAAGTCTCTTCATGATGAGCCTGCACTTTTAATAAATATTTTAAAGGGATACTAGGCACTCTAACTTTTTAAAAATAATCAAGAATAGCCTTTAGCTAATCTAGAAAATATTGGCTTTCTCATGGTGGTCTGGAAAATAAAAGCTTTAATATTAATATAAATAATTGAATGGTTTTCACTGTTCTCTAGCACAGATTGTATTCTGACTGTCTATTGTTTAATTTTTAATATATGAAATGACAGAACTGTAGCAGATAAAATTTGTTCTCTGCCAGACAGCCAGAACCAACAAATGTACATGATTTTGCAAACTGTATAAAAGAGAAAAAAAACTCTGTATGAAGTAGCTATAGCTTTCAATTGATTGAGATTAATATTTTAGTACTTCAGTATTTGGGAAAGTGGACCAGTAAAGAACTATGTCTGAGCAGTAAAGTAAACCCCTCATTGTCTGAAACCCCTTAAAACACTGTTGCATCAGTACAGAGTTATAAGCATGTCCCTATTATAAACTATCCATAGCTCAAGGTAATTTTATGCTCTTTATATAAACATCAAAGCTGTGAATTGATTAAAAATAATTTAAGGTGGCATATGCAAAAAAGACTCTTAAAGTAAGATTTTATACATTTTGAGACATTGATATTCTTATTATATATACTTTTAAATAGGGCTGTTTGTATCTGAGCAAAACAGTTGCAAATGAATCACAAGGACCTTGACCATATTGCACTTCAACAATAAGTTGTTCCTAAAACTGAAGGGTTGGCAATGTTTTGTTTAGTCAACAAAGTAGGTACAGAGGAGTACAGTCTATCTGTTCCAAAACCATTTAGGTTTTTAAAAGTCAACAGCAGAACTTTGAACTGGGCCATAAAACAAGTTGATAGCCCATATCATTGATGCAGTAATAGGAAAATATGATCATCCTGGCAAGCCCTATTAGCATTTTGGATGACACCTTCTACACCAGCTGAAACTCCCAAACATTTTTCTGCTCCAAGAAGAGCATGTTACAGATTCTAGTATTTGTTGTTTTATGTCATTTTAATCTTGGAGCCAGCTTGTCTGGCAAGACGGGATACAAATATAAATAACAAGATGGGGCACCCGTGATACTCGCGGGGGGGGGGGGAGTACCCTAGTCCTCCTGGGCCCCCCTCCCTGGGGCAAGTGGCGGTGAGCCTCGCTCTCCTCCACCCCCCTTCCCAGAGGCAAGCGGCGGCAGCAAGCCCCGCTGCTCCTCCAACCCCCCCGAGTCAAGTGGCGGCGGCGAGCCCCGCTCTCCTCCACCCCCCTCGCCTAGGCAAGTGGCGGCGGTGGCAAACCCTGCTGCTCCTCCAACCCCCCCGAGTCAAGCAGCGGTGGCAGCAAACCCCACTGCTCCTCCAAACCCCCTATGAGTCAAGCGGTGGCAAGCCCCGCTGCTCCTCCACCCCCCTCCCCAGGGTCAGTGGCAGCGGCGGCAAGCCCCGCCGCTCCTCCAGCCACCCCCCATCGGCGACAGTGAGCCCTGAGCAGCTCACAGTCACCGGACCCGCTGAGCCTCCGCCACAATGGCCAGAGCGTTCCCTGCGCATGCGCAGTGGGCGCTCTTACTTTTGGGGGGATTTAAATATCCCCCCAAAATTTTTAAAAACTTTTTGGATTTTTCTGCAGATGTGGGGACTGCCCCACGTCTGCAGAACAATCTCCCTGCCCCCCCAGGTGTCCCCCCGCACTGATTTAGGTATCCGCACGCAGGGGGCACCTTCGCTATTAGATTTATAGATAAATAAATAAATTTGATTGTTTCTGCTTCATAAGAACATAAGAGAAAGCCATGTTGGATCAGGCCTGTGGCTCATCTAGTCCATGTCACACAGTGGCCAAAACCCAGGTGCCATTAGGAGGTCCACCAGTGGGGCCAGAACTCCAGAAGCCCTCTCTCTGTTGTCCCCCCAAGCACCAAGAATTCAGAGCATCACTGAGTCATAGTATTCCATCTGTACATTGTGGCTAATAGCCACTGATAGACCTCTGTTCCAATCCCCTCTTGAAGCTCTCTATGCTTGTAGCTATCACCACTTCTTGTGCAGTGAATTCCATGTGTTAATTACTGTTTGGGTGAAGATGTACTTCGTTTTATCTGTTCTAAGCTTACTGTTCATTAATTTCATTGAGTGCCCACAAATTCTTGTATTCTGGGAAAGGAAGAAAAGCACTTCTTTCTCTGCCTTCTCTATTCCATGTATAATTGTGTAAACCTGTGTCATGTCACCCCCTCAATTGTCATTTCTCCAAGCTAAAGATCGCCAACTTCTTTAACCTTCTTTCGTAGGGAAGGTGTTTCATTCCCTTAATCATTTAAATAGCCTTTTTTGTTGCACCTTTTCCAACGGTATAATATATTTTTTGAAGTGCAGTGACCAGAATTGTATTCCAAATGAGTATTCCAAATGAGGCCACATTATAGATTTATAGATGGCTATTATGATACTGGCTGATTTGTTTTCAATCCCCTTCCTAACAATCTCCAGCCTAGCTTTGCCTTTTTTATTGTGGTTACACACTGAGTCGACATCTTCAGTGAGTTATCAACCATGACTCTAAGATCTCTCTCCTGATCAGCTACTGCCAGTTCAGACCCCATCAACATATATTTATAGTTAGGATTTTTTTGCTCCAATGTGCATTACTTTGCACTTGTCCACATTGAACCTCATTTGCTACACTGACACTCAGTTGCCCAGCCTCAACAGATCCCTCTAGAGCTCCTCACAATTTTCCCTGGTTTTCACCGCCCTGAACAAATTTGTGTCATTCACAAACTTATCTACTTCACTGCTTACTCCCAACTCGAAATCATTAAAGAACAAGTTAAAAAGCACCATGAGCCCTGTGGTACCCCATAGCTGACCACCTTCCACTGTGAAAAGTGCTCACTCTCTGTTTCCTGTTAATTAACTAGTTTGTAATCCACGAGAGGACTTGTCCTCTTATCTCATGACTGCTGAGTTTACTTAGGAGACCTTGATGAGGAACTTTATCAAAAGCTTTCTGGAAGTCTAGGTAAACAACATCTACAGGGTCACCTTTGTCCACATGTTTATTCACCCCCCCAAAAAAAGATCTCTAAAAGATTAGTAAAACAAGATCTTCCCATACAGAATCATGCTGATTCTTCTTCAGTAGCTTTTGTTCCATTAATGCATCTATAGCAGATTCCACCAACATACCTGGTATCGACAGACTGACTGACCTGTAATTTCTCGGATCTCCTTTGGAACCTTTTTTTAAGATGGAGGGTTTCATTAGCTACCTTCCACTCCTCAGGAATGGAGGCAGATTTTAGTGATAGATTGTGTACTGTTGTCAGGAGATCTACAAGTTCACATTTGAGTTCTTTCAGAACTCTTGAATGTATGCCATCTGGGACTGATGATTTGTCAGTTTTTAATCTGATCAGCAGTCATAGGACCTCCTCTCTCATCACCTCAATCTGACTCAGGTCTTTCGATCTCCCTCCCAAAATCGGTGGTTCTGGAGCGGGCAAGCATCTCCCACAGTGAAGACAGAGGCAAAAATGCATTCAGCTTCTCTGCCATTTCCCTGTCATCCTTTAGTAATACTTTTACCTTTTGTTCATCCAAGGGCACCACTGCCTCCCAGGGTAGTTTTCTGCTACTAAAGAAATTTTTGTTGTTGGTCTTTATATTTTTTGCAATATGTTCCTCATAGTCCTTTTTTGCCACCAACTTGCATTTTATTTGCCAAAGCCTGTGTGCCCTTTTATTTACCTCACTCAGACTAGCCTTCCATCATTTAAAGGAATCCTTCTTACCTTTTACTGCTTCCATTACTTTGTTCGTTAACCATGTAAACCTTTTTTTAAACCTATGTATACTTTTTCTAACCTGTGGTATACATTGTATCTGAGTTTCTGGTATTGTAGTCTTAAATAGTTTCCAAGCTTCCCAAAGGGATTTGACCCTCCTTACCTTTCCTTTCAGTTTCTTCATTCACATATGACATGGGGAGGGGGGAACAGATTGACTTTTATTTCAATAGGATTACATGTATCAGGGAAACTAATCACAGTCCCACCTTATTTCCCTGTTTTCTGTTGCCCCCAGCATTTTTCTTCAGCTGAGACTCTTCCAGTTCTGGAGCTGGGCTAAGGAGACAATAATGAGAGTGAGGTGCTGCAGAGAGTTAAGTCAGGAGAAAGGTTCAGCCAAGCCTGTAGCCATGGGGGGGGGGGGGGAGGCTCACAAGGGTGACACCCCTTCCCGAATATGCCCTGCCCTCTCATAGGCATGGCTGGCCACCACTGGCCAGTTTGCACCACAGGCTAAGGAGGGGTCAAGAGGCCTTCTTCCCACTTTTAGTCCAAAAGGCAGGAGCCTCAGGCCACCCACCCGTGCAGGCCAGCTGATGTCATGCTGGGGGTGGGGCCATCCCAGGAAAGTTTGGGGAGTTTTGGCAGGCTCTGCAGCACACCCTGCCCAGCTCTACTTAAAGTGCCACACACTGCTTGACGCAGGCTCAGTAGTGCAACACTGTTTTCTGTCTGACTGATCATTGGTTCGGCTTGGTAGCTTCTCATCCATGGCGTGAACCGTGAATCCTCCTTCCTCGACGTTGGGGTGGCAAACCTTTATGGGCACGTGCATGCTGCTTGCTATTCGATTGCTGCCAGGCAAGCTGCTGGCCAGATTACTGTTTTCTCTCTGGGAATTGGCTTGGCAGTGGCTTCTCCACAAATCCTGTTACCCCATGTTCCTTCCTCAATGTAGGCTCTGGCTGGGCTCCACTCCTTGTGGGACATAGGTGAGCAGAAAAGAATATATAAAAGCAGGGTGTTACTTTTTAAAAAACTGTGTGACAGTTGCAAACTGCCAGTCTGATTGCAGTCATTATTGTGAGGAAGGAAGGAAGGAAGGAGTACCTGAATAGTTGTTAGCTTCCATTTTCTCGACCCATCTGGGGTCCCCCCCCCTCTTATTTCCTTGGTGAGACTAAGATCTTTGTGAATTTACTTCCCCCCCCCCCCTTGGATCTGAAATGCTCCTGGATCTAAAGTACTCACTTGAGAAGTCTTTCTTGGATCCCATCAGCTTCTTCTTTGTATTAACTAGGTTTAAAGTTTATATAAAAACCCATAAACCCCATAAATTTTAAAAGAGTAAGAGTTCAATACAGCACCTTAAAGACTAACAAAATTTGTGGTAGGGTATGAGCTTTCATGAGTCACCGCTCACTTCTTCAGATAAGAAGTGATAAGTTACTCAGGAAAGTTCAAACTCTGTCACAAGTTTCGTTAGTCTTTAAGATGCTACTGAACTCTTACTACAGGACAGACTAACATGACTACCCATCTTGAGCTGTTTTGGGAATTCTAGATTAGTCTCTGAACTACACACTTCACCATTCAAATGCTTATGGTAGTGGCTTTGGAATAAGTATCCGTACTAGCCTGATTTTTTCCCCTAGCTTCAAAATAAGGACATAAGAAAAATTATTATTGTTAAGAGTGCTCAATAAGCTGTACATGTAAATTTGCCCCCCCACCGAAATAAGGAGACAGACAACAGCTTGGAATTAAACAAGGGCCACTTTATTAACTATTTAACAGAACACTTCAGCAACGGGCAAATTAAGCAAGCACAGGAACAGGCAAGGCAGGCGTCACTCTCTGACACAACCTCCTTGCCCTTGATATGGGCGGGACACCTAGCTCCGGTCTGAAGCCAACCACATGTGGCTCGTAACTGGCAGCCCAGCATACTGGTGGCCCCCCAGGAGCGCCTACCCCTGAGACCGCACGGACTTTCAGGGAGGAGCCTAGCCAGAGAGGTTCCCAGAGGAGACCACCATTCACTGCCCCGGACCACGTAGCCCTAGGGCAGATCCTGATGACCTCCTGTTCCCAAACAGGATATGCTGTGAGGAGCTCACCAGTTACATTTCTTGCTTGCACAAACCTGCCACAGCCAAGGCCAAGCCTCTGCTTTGACCTTTGCTATCCCACTCAGCAACTGAGCGCCAACCGGATCCCATGCTGCAAATCCTCTAAGAATATCCCATTGCCCTTGTCAGAAAGGTGCACCCCATCAGGCTTATACAGGTCAAGAAACTCGACCCGTATGTTGGGGTGCGGCAAAAACAAACCCAACCCAGACTCCAAGGCTTTCTGTATCTGACTATTGGCCTTACGCCGGGCATGGTCCATACACCTGGCGGGGAAACATGGCTGACCATACGATCCGCACACCGGGCCACCTTGCTCTTATCCTCGCAAGGTCGGCCCTGGCCTGCAACACAAGGGCCAAACCCTTGATCAGCCCCAAATCGTTGCTCCCCAGGTGTATGACCAGGATGTGAGGGGGAGGCCCCCACCTCTCTTCAAACAACAAAGGAAGGCGTGCAGGCCACCTCATGCCCCTCCTTCCCAACCACTCAACCGTCACCACTTTGCTAAGGCCGAGCTGTGAGCCAACGGACGTCTTCCGTGCCCGATGAGCTGCCCAAAAGACCATGCTGTGACCGCAGACTATGACCCTTCGTCTCATCTTGCGGCCCGCAGCACCTGTAAAAGGAACTCTATTAACAAATGGAATAAACAGGAACGAACTGATACAGGCTTATACCTTGCAGGGCCTAACATAGCCCTTATAACAATGGGATCTCCAATGCCCTATCCTCCGAATTTCGGAGGCTTGGTAACCCATAGCCAAAGCCATCGATGCAGCTCTGATCCTAAAAGAATGTGAACAAAAACGGACCCCCCCCAATCCCAGACGGACCAACGCCCTCTGTGTAATGGTCCAAAACTGAAACTTCGTAAGGGGGGGGTGCGGTCTTTATGCTGAAACAAATACCCAGGGCCATTGCCCCAGGACGCCAAATACTTAGTAAGAGCGGCCACTGGGCACAACCCAGGCTCAGAACTAGGTTCCAATTCAAAAACAGATCCTTTGCCACATTGGTCCGTTTTGGACCTACGCAGCCTAATCTTAAGCTTCAAATTAAGTATGGACATGTCCCTTCGCTCAAGTGCCGTGCCTGAGGCATTGTTACGGGAGCAAGCCACGAGCTCGTTGATCCTAAGTGCCCCCCAAAAGGCGATCAGCGAAGCCACATGAAAGAGCCCGACTTCGTAACTGTCACTGCAACACGAGGGCCACTGGCTGTTGAGCTCATGCAGCACAGCAGGGTCAAGGGTTCCCTAGTATCCACCACCCTGCCACGCTAACGGGACCAACCTTCAAGCATCTTCCGAAGACGGAAATCGCCTGTGGTGTCCTCATGCCCTGAGGCCTTACTGGCAAAAGCCAACGAGGACAGCTTGCCTCTAATAGTGCATATTGACAAACCCTCATTCCACAGTGTCACACAAAGGTGCATTAAGTGTGACACAGGAATGGGCCAAATTTGCTTCAAACCCACTTCAGCCCTGTAGGACAGGAATTGCTTACCCGCCTTCAAGTAAGCTCTCTGGGTAAACTGGGCAAGAGCCAGACTTATTGCCCTGTTGGCCTCAGCCCTCCAATCTCCCACACCTCTTCAGGCATCTTTGCCGGGAGCAGGTTGGCTTCTGGCGCCAGCTGATGAAATCTCTCCCTCTGTTTGCGGGAGAGAGCGTCAGTGACCCCATTATTGACCCCTGGGACATGCCTAGCCTTGAATGAGATGTTATGATGTAAGCACTGCAACATAAAGGCCCTAACCAAAGCCATAACCCTGGGGGACTTTGACATCAGAGAGTTGATCACATGCACCGTGGACTGGTTGTCGCACCAGAAATGGACCGTCCAGTTAGCTAAATCATCGGACCAAATCCACACTGCGGCAACAATCGGAAAAAATTCCAGAAAAGTGAGGTCTTTGACCCACCCAGCCTGAAACTAATCCATAGGCCAATCCCCCGCGCACCAATGTCCCCTAAAGTACACACCAAAGCCAGAGGAGCCCACAGCATCAGAAGTAATCTGCAGCTCAGCCTCGAGCAGAAGTTCCTCACGCCAAAGGGAAACCCTGTTGTATGATTCCAAGAATTGTTGCCATACAAGGAGGTCGTCCCACATCCCCCTAGTGACTCTGGTCCTGTGGTGTGGAAGATGGAGGCCCTTCAGTGGCTCGCAGAATTTCTGAACAAAAGCCCTACCAGGTGCCATGGCCTTGCATGCAAAGTTGAGGTGGCCCACCAGCTGCTGTAATTCCAGCAGGGTAATCTTAGAGAGGGACCTAACCGAGGCAACTCGAGTTTGCAATGCATCCAGTTTGTCACTAGGCAATCTACAGCACTGACCAACTGTGTCTATCTCTATCCCCAAGAAAGTCAACCTGGATCCCGGGCCCTCAGTCTTTTCCTGAGCAAGAGGAACCCCGAGCTCCTCAGCTAGGGCAACAAAATTGGAAAGCAAAAATTGACATTGTCCCGAACCTTTACTACCTACTAAAAGAAAATCATCAAGATAATGGGCGGTACTGCGGAGACCTGTCCTGAATCTCAAAGCCCATTCCAGAAAGGAACTGAACCTTTCAAAAGCAGCACAGGACACCGAGCATTCCATAGGAAGAGCCCAGTCCATGTAAAACTTGCCCTCAAGGGCAAATCCCAGCAATTCAAAATCCTCCGGGTGAACCGGGAGGAGGTGGAAGGCTGACTTAATGTCGCACTTCGCCAATTCCGCCCCTACGCCACAGAGGCGGACTACCCTCATGGCCTGATTAAAAGAGGTATATTTTACGGAACATAAACTTCCGGTATCACGTTGTTCACCGACTCCCCACAAGGGTAGGAGAGGTGGTGAATGAGGCGGTACTCACCTGGTGTCTTCTTTGGCACAACACCCAACGAGGAAACTCTCAGGTTACGGACTGGCGGGGAACTAAAAGGCCCCAGAACCCTGCCTTCCATACACTCCTTAGCAATCTTATCTCGAACCACCTGTTCCATACCCAACACAGATTTCAAATTAGGAGCCAAGTAAGGCGCCCTTACCCCCTGAAAAGGGATCCGAAAGCCGAATGTAAACCCTTCCAAAAGGTAAGTGCGGTCCAGAACCTTTGGATATTGACGTAACCAGACCCCCAACACACCCAATTTAATTGGGCTGGACTCCTTTATCAGGGGGGGATTGAAATTTCCCCCTCCACCTGCACGCTTAACTCCCTTACCCCCTCTCCGGCCTTTTGGCCAAGGCAATTGGCAAAAGCGTGAGTCCCTGCACACAGCGGGCACTCATGGCAGAATGAGCAAGCCTTGCGGCCACAGGTACCCTGGGAGGAAAACTCCCAGCAAAGCGGGCGTCACTGAACTGCCTGCCCCGCTTGGGCATGGGAACTCATTTGCACATGTGCCCTCTTTACTGAGTGACCGCTGTGCGACCTCTCAGCCCCCAACACCCTGCTAGGGGACATGATCTGAAGCCACAGGTTGGGATTAATTTTGTCCCAACACATGGACGGATTCATGGCTGCCCGCATCCTGAACTCCTCATCATATAACAGCCAAGCCGGGCTTGGGAAGTCCGTGAAGGCCTTATAAATAATGTCCAAGGCTGGTGCCGAACAACAACTGCAGCATATATGAGAAATCCAGGAAACCAATTAGCCCATGTCCTGTCCACAACGCAGCATTTCAATTGCTCCTTTTCACGCTCATCCAAGTTATCTGTATCTTTCTTCTCCATCTCACGATAGAGAAGACTGAACACGTCCACAAATTCTCCCTTGAGGATCTTTTCCCTAGTAGTGAGAGACAGATGGTCGCCCAAGGGCAAATCTGTGTCACCACTGGGCAAAGCCCCCAGGGAAACCGCCTCGTATGATGGCCCACCTGGACCTGCATATCCCATGCCAGGAAGTAAGTAACCCCAAGACGGCCAGGAAACTGAGGAAGTGGGCGAAGCATAAGGGGGCACATAGGGTGGCCACTTAGCAGGAAACATGGGTGAGGTAGCCGCCCCCTGGTGAGCAGGTCCCCACGGCCGCTTAACCCCCTCGCCCATTGTTCCAGGCTTCTTACCTCCCTGTTCTTGATGTGCAGCATAGAGAGCCACCTGCTGGTTCCCCGGGCACTGCCCCAGCTGTCCAAAAGACGATCCAGCTGCTTGCTCCACAGCATCGGCCTCTCTTCTGTCCTCAAGAAATGCCAAACGCACCAGAACCTGGGTCTGAAAAGACAAATGAGACTCCCCACTTGCCTTATTACCCATAGGTGGCAAACCCCTGTCTTTCTCCAATGCTGCCAGTCGCAGCAGGATGGCAGCGTTAACCGGATCTTCCTCATCCAAATGATTAATCGATGGAGGCCGCGCTGGGGGCCTCTTGGGGGCCGGGTGTTTCCCCTTTCCCTTTCCTTTTCCTGAAGCCATGACAAAAAATATTAACAACAGGCAAGAAAAGAAAATATTACTGTAGCCGATGAAGGATAAAACAGAATTCCAACAAACTTTCCAAATGAGCTCCCTAAAATGGCCGCTCAGTAAAATTATTATACAATGGCTGCCTTTTGAGAAATCACAAAATGGCTTCCCCCCAGGAGGAATGCAACCTCACCAAGATGGCCGCCCCTACTTAGCCCACAGCCTTCACAAAATGGCCACTAGGCCAAAGGCCTAAGACCTGCTGCAAATGGCCGCCAACTCCACTGCACAGCCCACTTCAAAATGGCTGCCTGCCCCAGGACCTAAGCCCACCAAAAAATGGCCGCTGCAACAGGAGGGGTTGGGGGGCAGAACAAAAATGCTCCCTTCCTACAATCAGGCGTGGTAATAATTTTTTAAACAGCAGGGCACAAAACCCGAAGCCGCCTCCCTTTAACAACAACCAAAGGAGGGGCAGTAACTCTGCAGAAGAAAAGGGGGGTGCAAAGCCAAACCGGGGGGGGGAACAAAGCACCCCACAGTGCCTCAAAAACCAGGCCTCCACAACCCCGCTTCGTCCCACCCTGCCCCTTAGGGGACCAAAGCAGCATCCCTGCACCTCAAAAACTCCACTGCCGCCTCCAAGCTCAGCCCTTAAGAGGCTGCTCCAAACTGGGTAACCGTATAGGTCTAGCGTGCTGCCGCATGGAGGCTGCCTCCACCACTGCAGATATGCCGCCGCGCCAGCCAGCCGTCCTCCGAGGGCCCCTCCGCCGTTGCCCCAAAGCTGCCGCCAACACCGTCCCCACGCCCAAAGGCAGCCACTGACAGGGACCGTCGCCGCCAACGAATGGGCCCAGCGGGGACCGCTCCGCACAAACATGCTCCTTCCAAGCCGAGCACACGGAGCAACTGTGACGGCGGGAGTGGGGCACCTGCCCTTATAAGGCAGGCCCCGCCCCCGCAAGCTCCGAGGTGCGCAGGAGCGTGCCGGAAGTTGCTGCCTCCTGATCGGGACGGAGGCAAAGAGGCCCTCGGGAGCCACGGCGTTGCCGGGCGCCCGGGAGCACAAATTTTTGTAATAAACCTGAAACATTTTTGTGTGATATACCGTTTGACTTAATTAATTGTTTGGAAGTATAAGCATGGCAGTTCTGTACAGACACATAATGGGCTGCTGTCCACCATGCTAAACTGCCCCCGTACCAAAAAATGTGCCCCTTACAAAAAAAAATTCTGGCCATGGTCCTGGGTTCAGCTTCCCTCACTGGATCCCTTTTTATGTTAGAATTGGACCCTTGATCCACACTTTATAAGCAAATGGAGTTTGCTATCGCTCTCAGATCTTGTTTAGCATCAAGAAATGCCCATTTCAGATTTGCATCAGCTTTCTACTAAATCAGGAAGGTTTTTCATCCAGATTTTTCCCCAGGAAGCCTTTCACACCAACAAAGATGTTTCTTTCTGTCACCTTGACTGAACTGGATGACCAGCTAAAGGCCTTCCATTTTAAAAGCAACTTTCCATATCAAGACATCTTTCTCTAAATGTCACTGATGAACATTTGAAAGCACCATAGTTTGTGTGTTTAATCCAATAATGATTTCTGTGAGAGATTAAATGGTAAATCAGCGGATTAAGTTGTTCTTAGATAAATTAAGTTTTTAGGATTAAAAAAGGGGGTGGGAAAGGGCATTTTGCTAACTGCTGCCTTACCGATGACCTTGTTAGCCCCCACAGGTGCCTGCACACTCACTAATAATCCCAAATGCCCTGAAGCAATGTTAGCAGCCAGAGCTTAACTGGATCTCTGATTATCTCTTGAGAATTGCATTGCACTTCCTAGCCTGCTTTAAACATTGACAGAGGCCAGTTCACGTATCAGTTTCTGGAATTAAAAGTCAGAGGTAGACACCTGGCCAGCTGGTGGACAACAAGTTAGGGTACCAAGGAAAAGAAAGTATATAAAAGACATGGAATTCCAAAGAAGCTGTCAGAATATAGAAATGTATGACTACGAGAGCAATCCTGCTCAGACCTATTCAACAGGGCTTTCTCCCAGGAAAGCATTCTTAGCATTGTTCTTTTTTTGCTTTCCAGAGTTTACAGTAGAGTTGTCAACTCTGTGTTGGAAAATTCCTGGAGATTTTGGGGGTGGGATCTTAAATGCGGTATAATGCTATAGAATCCACCCTCCAAAGGAAACTGATCTTTGTACTCTTGAGACCAGTCATAATTCTGGGAGCTCTCCAGGCCACATCTGGAGGTTAAATACAAGGGGAAAAAAGTGAACAAATTACAAGGAACAATATTATAAATCTTCAAGAATTATTAAAGGTACCAGTATCTGTGTACTCTTATACCACAGTTCCAAAGTCTTAATAATATATTTTCAATCCATAATCATTTCCATTCTCATCCAGTTTGTCTGAAGGAATAAAGTGCCTGTGTCAAAAAATATTGTCAGTTTGTTGTTTTCAAAATGTAGCAGATAAGTCTTTCAAACAATCCAATTTCAAAGTACGTGCATGGAGACTGTAGCTAGGATGTTGCTGTTCTACTTCTGATGGAACCTGCTGGCCTTTACACATCCACTTCCAAAAGGCTTTTTCAGAGAGGGTATAGGACATTGTCTATACATGCAGTACTGCCACTCCAATATGAATATCCCAAATTTTCTCAAAGACAATTTACAAGAGAAGGCACTTTATTCCTGTTGTAAGCGATTTTGAAAAGCAATCCACAGCCTTTGCAGTCAGTAGATCTAATGTTGATTTCAGTGAGATACAGATTATTCTTTTAGATCCTTGCTTTGTGTATTTCTGTTGTCATTCGTGTATGGCCAAACAGACCCACACACATTTATCCTTTGCTGTCCTGTAAATCATTAGGCAGTTTAAGTTGGGGATGAGTATATGAAGAAAGCACACTCAGTCTTGACTTCTACATTCTTCTTGATTTCTTCATATACTTACCCTATCTCATATTGCCTTGTGTTTCACAGGAAGAGTATTTAGCATGTTTTTTTTCTAATATTGGAATTGGAATACTTTATATTTTTGAAAAATAAACACAAGGCGTTTTCACCAACTGTGTTCTTCTAGTGCACACAGACTTAAGCGAAAATAAAACATGTTAGTCAAGAGGTGTCGAACTTATTTATTACGAGGGCCGGATCTGACATAAATTTCACTTTGTCTGGCCGGGCCATGTGTGCCATAAAATGTAACACAAGGTACCAGAAATATAAACTTTATAAAGATGTTTTCAGATGCTGAATGGCAATAGCGAGTGTGATTGGATTAGGTGTGATACACAGACAGGTGGAGATATCAGCATTAGTGTGATATACAGAGGCGTGGAGATATCAGCATTGGTAATGAGACAGGAAACCTCGGTCTCAATTTGGTACAGGAGGATTCAGTCCAGGAGGATGCAAAGAATAAATGGAAATAAGTCTGAAGAAGTGAGCAGTGACTCACAAGAGCACATACCCCACCATAATTTTGTTAGTCTTTAAAGGTGCTACTGGACACTTTCTACTACTATTAGAAATCACAACATTCAAAAACCAGTGGGGGAACATTTTAACCTTCCAGTGCATTCAGCTGCTGACTTAAGAGTAACAGTTTTCTTACAAAGGAATTTCAAAGGGAGATTAGAAAGAGAGACTGCTGAATTTCAATTGATAATGAAGCTCAAGATAATGCAAACTCCTGGACTGAAGTGAGACCTAGGTTTTTTCTCTCATTACCAATGCCTGCTATTATCATTTGGCATCTGAAATCACTTCACTCTCCAAGATATCAGGACAGATGAACTCACATTCCAGCTGTATCTGAAGTAGAGAGCAATGATTCATGAAACCTCATGCCCTGCCACAAATTTTGTTAGTAATTAAGGCGCTTGCTCCCTTTCACTAATAAGGGAATGCATGCTGTGCTGTTATGTCCCCCCCATCTGTCAGAAATGGAAAGGGGGAGCTCTCCAAGTGCCATGGGACTCCCTATCTCTCTCTTTCACGTATACCTGGAATATAATATTTTTGGTCTCTCTCTGCAATGTTAGAAGCAGGAAGCAGCACAGAGTCAGTTGCTCTCAGGCTGGATTGGTGGCTTGCAGGGGCCAGATCCAGCCTGCGGGCCATATGTTTAACACCTCTGTGTTAGTCTTTAAGGTGTCACAAGACTCCTGTTCCTTAAAAAAATTAATTTAAATGATATCGACAGTTTCATTTTAGCTTCCTCCTTCGTGAAGTTCTTGGATATTTCCTGTAATGTCCGGATGAAGAAGGCTGATGATCTCTGCTGGGAAACAATATGCAAGACGAGATCCTGCACAAGTTACTTTGCTGATTTTACTGTTGATTTACTGTAGAGGTAAATCAAGAATCTTTGAAATGCTCTGTAAGCCTTCAGATGAAGTCTGGGTTCTTGTAACTGGCATCTAGCAAGCAATGCATTATTTGCATTGTTTCATTGGCTTTGATGGGTTTCAAAACATTTGCTGTCTAGGAGAAGAACAAACATTTTATTGGCACTTCAGATTTGTATTGCATTATTACAGGAATGAACAAAATTTGAAGACTGTGACCCATCTGCAATTAATATGAATTAGATTCTATTAGTACCGTTTAAACACTGCCTCTGCTGATAAGTCTTTTTGTCATCAACTCTAGACCATGCTGGAATGCTTTTAATTACATCTGTTGTAAATCTGTTCAATATTCCCAGTTGCTGGATTAATTTAATCTTCCTGTTTGCTTATGGAAGTATCAACCAAATCTTCTCAAACTAATTTGAATAGCTGCCCATGTTCTTAGATTAATGTCAAGAGCATTATGTATTGCAATTATTACATTGGTTTTCAGTGTAAATTTTTTGGACATAGATGAGAGTTGTGAGCAAAAGCAACGTTCATAGTTCTTAACGTTGCATATTAGGGTGTGTTCATGAGAAATACATAGGTGTAGCAACACTCTAAGGACAGCTTTACACAGCACTTTGCTTTTTCTTGAACAGATTGCAAACTGTACCATGCTCTGAATTTACTTCAGGAAGTGAATTACAGCTGTGCTGTCTTGACTATGTAACGTGGCAAGCACCCCATAATTGAAAATGTAACGTGGCAAGCACCCCATAATTGAATATTAGAATAATAATAATAGGTTTTTATACCCACTTTTCTCTGCCCTAAGGAGTCTCAAAGTGGCTTATAATTGCCTTCCCTTCCTCTCCCCTCAACAGGCACCTTGTGGGATAGGTGGGGCTGAGAGAGTTCTGAGACAACTGTGACTGTCCCAAGATCACCCATCTGGCTTCAAGTGGAGGAGTGGGGAATCAAATCCCCAGATTAGAGGCCTCTGCTCTTAATCACTATACCAAACTGGCTCTCATATAATTTATATATATATAAAAAAATATATTACATGTAGGAATAAAAAGAAAAAAAGAAATCTTACCTGACTTGAAATGCAAAAAGTGTTTGACATTTACTAAAATACTTACCCAACTCCAGAGATCTGTGGCTCAGATCAAACAGAACATTTCTGGAAATAAAAAGATTTGCCCCCCCCCCCCTTCAGAATAACGAGACAGACAGCAGTTTGGAATCAAACAAGGGCCACTTTATTAACTATTTGCAGAAATATAACTAAGCAGCAAGGGGAATGCTAAGGCAAGAACAGAACAGGCAAGGCAGGTGTTGCTCACACCGACCAACCTCCTTGCCCCATCATGGGCGAGACACCAGCTCCGATCTTGAGCCACCAATTTGGCTTGTGACCAGCAGCTCACCAAACTGGTTGCCCCCCCAGGAGCGCCTACCCTTGAAGCCATACAGCTTGCAGCCTGCCCAAGGGGTTCCCAGAGGTGATCATCATTCCCTACCCTGGGCAGTAACGCCCAAAAGCCATTCCTGATGACCCCTGCTCCCCAATGGGAGAATGCCTTAAGGTGCTCACTGGTTCCGCTTTCTTACTCACACTACCCCGCCCTTCAAAGTCACTAACCTATTTAACAGCAACCACCTCCAATTGTCCATATCCACTGCTCTCAGTGCAAAGTAGGTGAAAACACCTCCATCTGTCCTGCCAACCTTGGGTGAAAGTGAAAAATTCCTACCTGGCCCCAACAGGCAAACAGACATAGCTTACACTGAGAACAGGGCAGGAGGGTGGGCCGAGCACAAGGTGCAACTGTTTGGGTGGGAGTGGAGCCCTGCCCTTTATAGGGCTGGCTCCACCCACCACCCACGTCATGACGCTCAGTGTTGGGATGCTGGTTGTCTGTTGCTGCCTCTTCCAGGGCAGCGAAGCCACCACTGGCCACCAGTGGTTTTGTTGGGCAGCCAGGAGCTCAATTCTGCCTGCAGAGCGTGACATTCTTTCTGCCTGTGGAAACACTTCATTTGATCTAATTCTTAATCTGAACCAGAAATGTATGCATAGACAGGGCCTGATTAAGACATGTGGAGGCCTTGAACTATGTCACGTTTAAGAGGCTCCATAGCATTGCCCCCCCCAAAGGTAATGTAGTAAATTTTAGGGGGGAGGTATTAAGAGAAAATGCTGTTTACTTTGTTTATACATAAATCCAGCTCTGCACACAAATCTGTAGTATGTACAGGGGTTTAACATATTCAAGAGAGTGTTAGCCTCACTGCTCTTTTATGTTATTAATATTTGGGGGAATATTAGCTGTTATCAATATGCAGCAGGCTTACGGGACCTTTAACCAGTGTATACAGAGGATGCGCTAACCGATACTTCTGAGAAACTGACAAGGACTCAATTAAAGATGTAAAATAATTTGTTTACTGAGATATAATAAAAAGATTACATAAAGCAATGTTGTTCTGTCATTCATACATATATACAGTACTAGGAACTTAGGTAGGAGCTATAGGGACTCGTGCATGAGCAGGTAATTGATGGTTTCCGTCGAGGGTGATATTTACCTATATAAATGCGATGGAATCTGGCTGGAAAACGGGGATGAGGAAATCTCAGGAAGACGATAAGTGTCGTGGCTCTGAACCGGCAGAGAACCACGAGGCAGATCTCAGTGGTGCACCCAGGAATCCGTGAGAGGGAGGGGAGAGATCGGGGATTGGAGAGGGAGCTATATCTGGAACTCTGGAACTTCCACTCTAACCTTGGGGAGTATCTTTTATTGGGAGGTGGTACCTGGGAAGACCTGGGAGGATGGCATGATATGATGTCATCCCTAGAAAACCTATAGATGGTCCGTATGCTATCTCTAGCCACTAAGATGGTGATAGGGGATGGGTCAATATTCAGATCTATCTGATGGTCAGGGCAGGATGGTCAGGGCAGGGCTGCCAGCAGGATCTGGCGCCTATCTTCTGGATCACAGGAACGCCGACCATGGGAACCGGTCCTCAGGAAGCATCCCAGTGTCTTCACGCCCAGGTGTGATGCTCTTTGATGTATCGTATGGAGATGAAGGCTGGCAGGAAGGGGCACCAGGAGGTGTACATGAAAAGGGGTATGCGTGTATAGAGCTGCAGATGTAGGTTTACAACCTCCTGTCTTTGTGTGTGAGAGTGTCTTTGATCTCTGATATCAATCCTCCCGCCTGGAGGTGGTAACCTCAGAAAATGGTGCTTTGTTCCTATTGTGTAGGCATCTCTTCCCATCTTCCCACTGGTCACCTAGTGTACTCTCATGTCCCACATAACTAATGGCATAGTTCATGTGTAGCTCTCATATCTTAGCAAAAGTCCATAACATGTTGTGCAGCCTTACAAGAGGAAAGTGACTCTAATTCTTTCCTTTTATCTGCAACCCAGATATTTGATCATTGTCTCTAATTCAGTCTGCCAGAGTTTCTAAGACAAAGATAAAAAGCATTGGAGATAATGGACAACCTTGTCTCGTTCCTTTCTGGGTTTGTATCTTTTGAGTAGAGTATCCATTAATTATAATCCTGGCTTCTTGCTTATTGTAAATTGCGCTCAACATTGCAAAAAAGTTTTCTTCACAATCCCAATCCTTAAACTTTTGTAACATAAACCGCCAATTTACATTATCAAAAGCTTTTTCGGCATCTAAAAATATTAAGGCAGCTTCTTTACCTGGATGCTGTTCATAGTACTCTAGTACATTTATTATTGTTCTAATATTATTTCTAATTTGCCTTTTAGGAAGAAAGCCTGCCTGGTCTTGATGGACTATTTGTGATAATATATTTTTTAATCTATTTGCTATTATATTTGCAAAAAGCTTATAATCTGTGTTAAGTAAAGAAATAGGCCTATAATTTCTAATTTCTGTAGGATCTGTATTTGGTTTATGCATTAGCGTTAGTAGTGTTTCCTTCCATGTTTCTGGCATCTTGCCTGTATCTTTAATATTTTGTAGAACTTCTTTAAAGATTGAGGTAATTTGTTCTTCAAACATTTGGTATAGTTCTCATGGCAGACCATCTGGGTTTGGAGTTTTCTTCCTTTTAGCACGTTTAACTGCCTCTACTATTTCACACATTGAAATTGGGTCATTTATTACCATTTTCTGTTCTTTTGAGAATTTCTTTACATTCCATTTCAACAGATATTCCTGAATATTCCTCTGGTCTTCATCTGTTTGTTGGTATAGGTTATTGTAAAAGTTTTCTGCTATCCTTTTAATCTTCTGTGGTTCAAATTGTTCTGTTCCTTTTTCATCCTTAAGGGATTTGATTAAACACTTTTCTTTTTCTTTTTTCAGTTTATAGGCCAGCCATCTTGTTGGCTTGTTAGCATTTTCAAAGTAGTACTGTTTTGCAAAATCTAATTTCTTAGCTAATTCCTGGAAAATCAAGAGATTCATTTGGTGCTGTAGTGTTACTATTTTAAATCGGAGCATTTCTGTCTCATTATGTTTTTTCATTTTACTTTCCTGTTCCTTAATTTGATCAAATATCCGGGTTGCAGATAAAAGGAGAGAGTTTTAAACTCCAAGCATTTGCAGATGACTTAGCATTTATTTTAGAAAAACCTCTGGAAGCCATCCCTGTCTTGTTTTTTGTTTTTTTTGAAAATTCAGGAATATGGCAGAGTAGCGGGTTTAAAAGTTAACTTCCAGAAAACCAAGATTTTGACAAAGAATTGCATTGCTCCCCAAATCCAAAAAAATAAAGATGTATCATCAATGGAGGTAACAAAAAGGGTAAGATACCTTGGAATAACATTGACTAATAATACAGCTGAGTTATTCGAAGATAATTATATTTCATCATTAAAAGACTTTAAGAGGGATCTTTCTAAATGGGAAAAACTACAACTATCCCTAATGAGAAGAGTGGCTGTAACTAAGATGAATATTTTACCAAGATTTCTGTTTTTAGCCCAAAATATTCCAATTGTCAAATTGTCTGGATTTAGAAAAAATGTGTAGACAATTTGTGTGGAAATGTAAGAGAGCAAGGATTAAATGGAAGAACTTGCAGGATAAAAAAGAAAATGGAGGTCTAGCTATTCCAAACTGGTATCTGTACTATACAGCTGTGGCATTGGGCTGGATACAGGATTGGGTGAAGTTAGAAAATACAAGATTATTAAAGTTGGGTGGCCATGACTTGGTAATGGGTTGGCATGCATATCTATGGTATGCAGAGGACGAAAAACACTCCAGCTTCCATAACCATATTGTAAGAAGCACGTTGATTAAAATTTGGAAGTAAGTAAGAAAAAAAGCATATAATAAAACCCCAAAATGGGTTTCTCCATTAAAGGCTTATATTAAAACCTTCTCTATTATTAGAAAACAATAAAGGCTCTTATGAGGTATTGTTGGATAAAAATAATAACTTGAAAACAGAAGAGTTACTACTAAAGCAAAAAATAAAACTGTCTTGGTGGGAAAAATTCCAATTAAAGGCAAAATTGAATGAAGACAAGAAATTAGGTTTTCATGATAGCACAACGGAGTCAGATAAGATCTGGTTGTCCTCTAACGATAAGCTGATTCAAAAGCTATATAATTGGTTTATTACGGAGTTTGTTAGATGAAGTGATCAAAACTCCAATGATAGCATGGATGAAGGATTTGGGTCATACTATAGAAATTGAGGCATGGGGCAAAATATGGGTAGCAGTTAAATATATGAGGTCAACTTCATACAAAGAAAATATTTACAAGATGTTATACAGATGGTGCTAGTCCCCAGATAAAATCGCCAAATGTTTCCCAAATGTTTCTAATGTGTGCTGGAAGTGCAAAACAAATATAGGAACATTCTTCCACATGTGGTGGAGGTGTAAGAGAATCTATAAATTTTGGGGGAAAGTGCAGAAAATGATCGTGGAGTTATTTGATATTGAATTACCAATGATACCAGAATTATTTTTACTAAATATATTCCTAGAAACTGTAAGATTAGATAGATATGTTTTGACATATTTTTTACGGCAGCTAGAATATTGGTAGCTAAGAACTGGAAATCAGAAATAATCTCAACAGTAGAAGACCTGAAATACAGACTCCTGGAAATGGCAGAAAGGGATAGATTAAGTGTGGTTTGGTATAATAAACCAGAGGAAACTTTTTGGAAGAACTGGACTAAATTTTATAAGTGGATGAATGTTAAAATTTTAATTAAGACTCAAAATGTTTAATTTCAAGCTTTAACAAATCGCATATCTTGCTGTAGATTATCCAAGGATAATTTATTGGCTTGGTATTTGTAATGTATATTGTACAAAGCACACTATTAAATTCAATAAAAATGTTATTAAAAAAAGAGAGAGAGGAAAGTGAGTGGGAAAGACATAGTAGGTGGAGCTCCTTTTTGCATTATTGTGTTGCAGCAGCTATGTTTAAGCATAGCAGTAAGAGGTATTCTGTGGGAATTGGTAGTTGGCTATTTCTCATAGAGCAGACTGTGTGAGTTGTGATGCCAGTAAATGTTTCTGCACTAATTTACACAACTGCTTAATCACTGAAGCCCAAATACGTAGTAGTATGAGCTCAGTTCTCAAGAGAAGCTGCATTTTAAAATTGATGAATTATGCTTTATTCTAGAATCTTGATTTCTTTATAAATCATTCTGGTAGTGAAGTAAGCTTAGTCCAAAAGGTTCCTTGCAATCGTAACTTTGGGGGTTCTCAAGAGTGGAAATGACCAAATCTACATTTCAGTTTTTTCCCAGAAATACCTCTAAGGCTGTGCTAGAAGTCTTGACAAGCCTAGCATTCCATTGGTTACTTTGGGGTATATGTCAGTAGCCATTCAGAAAAACCTTGGGCTAATTAATTATCCAAAATACTTGTTACCATTTTCAAAGGAGGACTAAAATGACTAGGCCTGAGATCCCTGCCCCATAATCAAATAAAAGTGTAGGATGTGGCTTTACTGCCTGATGTGCTCCAGGGCAACGTCACAAAAGCTGACCTGCTGGCACTGTCAGTGGATATATGCCAGCAACAAATACTCAGGAATGGAGTGTTAAAGCACCTTTGTTTCATCTCTCAGCCTACAAAATATGGGCTCCTACTGGAGTGCATTGAGTATCAGACTGTAAATCACTTGAACATTTTCCTCTATTGCATCACTTTGTGTGTTGACTATTAAGGAAACACATGGGTTGGAGTCATTGGCTTTGAGCCTTTTAATCAGTGAACGATAAATTCCAGTTGAGAGAACAGAGTCAGTCTCCTTAAAGTTCCCAGCAAGCCTAGTGCCCTAAGGGAGATAGCAGGAATGTGACATGTCTGGCATTCAGATGTTTTAGAGAAGATGGATTATGATGGTCCATGCAGATATTAGTACAACAGCGCGTATGCACAGTAGTACATACTTAAGCTAAATGCTGTATCAGTTCCAGATAATCTAATGTTCAGTTGGCATAATTCTATTAATGTTGTTACAGTTTTCCTGGATGTTTAGGAAATTAGTCTTGAACAGTTATTTGCTGAAGAAGTGAGCAGTGACTCACTACGAAAGCAGAATTAGAGAAAAAAACTGGAAGTGAGATACCTTGGATCAGTTTTCTTCAAATACTTCACCTTTTACAAGATCTCAAACAAAAGTGCCAACATTCATTCGAACAACTCTTAGTGCAACCAGCCCATAATAACAAAGGCGTCATTTCAAAAATATACAAAATCCTGATATCCACGTCACCTGACAAACACAACAACTATAGACTGTCCTGGCAAACGGATTGTGAAAATCGTATAGACTTTGAAACCTGGGACACTATCTGGAACTCTCTAAACTTCTAAAATCTTTTCTATAAGATTCAGCACCTTCAAAATTGTTCACCGATGGTACATGACGCCGGCCAGGCTACACAGAATAAAAACAGTAAACAATAAATATTGTTGGAAACGCTGTGGCATGGTGGGGGACTTCATACATTGTTGGTGGCTTTGCCCAGCCATACACTCATTTTGGATACAAATCATTACACAAATCAACAACATCACCGGAATCCTCTTACCTGACCAGCCAGAAGTCCTCTTGCTTGATGCTTGGTCTGAACCTGAGGAAAACAACACAAAAGCTGTTACAATTCCTACCCTATTGGCAATTGCAAGAATCGCGATCACACAACACTAGAAAGACAAAGGCTGAGGACAGACTGGCAATCTGAAGCGGAGGCAAAGCGGAGGGAACTGGAGCAGGGGAAAAAACCCACGGAGCTAGCCGTTCACACTGGCCAGAGCAATGCGGATCAGCGGCGATACGGAGCGTTCAGACTGCCGCATAGCCAGCGCGCGCGGCTTGCGTGTGCCGCTGCACTTTTTTTTGTTTTCCTTTGATGTTTTTCGCATGTGCGCACATGCGCAAAACTTTTTTCCAGTGCGTTCACACTTCCTCCGGATGCCTCCCGCTTCTTCCAGTTCACACTGTTTGGAAGCGGGAGGCATGCGGAGGAAAGCCCCTGAACACCGGGAAAAACCGGTGTCCAGGTAAAGCGGAAGGAAAGCGACTGGGAGACGGGTAAGTACGCAACGGAGCCGACGGGCAGATGCGCATGTCTGAACGTGCTCCTTTCCTCCGTTTGTGAAGCGTGCCTGCCCCGCTTTAGATTGCCAGTCTGTCCTCAGCCAAAGATGCCCCTTCTGTAAATACCTGGAAAAACAAGATCTGGGAATACTTTCTATTAGGGAAAATTTCTGCGCAAAATATAGCTCTCAACAACAATAGCAGCATGTGTTCATTTCAGGCTGTTTGGTACCCTATAGTGGAATTACCTATCTCGAGACGGTTTCCTACCGACCAACAAATACTATCAAAACCTATTATACTTTTGAAATTGTGGTAATGTTTTTATCATGTTAGCACCGTCTAAATGTATTAGGTAGATGTTTAAAGCTATAAGTGGGTTACTGGTATTTATGAACATAGGACTTTTGTTACCAATGTAACTCATAGTTCACCTTCACATAAATAAATTGTTTGGGGGGGGGGGAGAAAAAAAAAGCAGTGACTCACAAAAGCTCATACTCTGCCACAAATTTTGTTAGTCTTTAAGGTGCTACTGGACTCTTGCTCTTTTCTACTGCCACAGACAGACTAACACAGCTGCCCATCTTGAGTTATTTGCTGGAATTAGAAGTGGCTGACTTTCATTTCTGCTGAACTCCAATCCATGCTATTGCCTTGTGAGCTCAGTTTAAGGTGCTATTGATTATCTTCAGAGTAGCATAGTGGTGTTATGAGAAATTCTCTTAATTTCACTTTACCCAGTTTGCCCTTGAAATCCAACAGTCTCTTTTAGGAATTCAGAATCAGTTTCTAATCACATTCATTTTGATCAAAAAGAAATATGAAAAAAGGAGAGGCAGGAAAAGAGGTTCTGCAAAATTGCAGAATTTCACTCTGCAGATGCTCAGAGACAGGCAATATCGTCCCAAACCTTCTTATCCTCCAGCTACAGCACCAGCCTGTAGTGTTAATGTAAAACAACTGCAAGGGCTGATGTTACAAAAGCATGCATTGAGAAATGAAAGATAAATCCCTCTTCTAAAATAGAAAAAAGAGAAGAGAAATCAATGGCTGAATCTAAAATGATGAATTTTGGAAAAATAAATTCCCTTCCCCCACAACAGTGCTATTTCAGGGTATCCAGCATAGCGTTGCCAACCTCCAGGTGGTGGCTGAAGGTCTCCCACTATTGTGATCTCAAGACAACAGAGCTCAGTTCATGTGGAAAAAGTGGCCACTTTGGAAGGTAGATTTTATGGCATTGAAGTCTCTCCTCCCCAAACCTCACCCTCCTCAGGCTCCACCCCCAAAATCTCCAGGTATTTCCCAACTTGGAAATGGCAAGCCTACCAGCATATCTAAAGGCTGTCTCCATCCTTGCATTCTGATCTGAATTCTTATGCTTACTGTGTATGTAGCAAATCAGGACTGCAAGATTCTGCAGAGAAGTAGTCTTGATGCTGCTCTTCAATTTCCTTCCTATAGCAATGAGCCAAAGCCTCTTTCACGTATCAAACCATCTAGAATGAGTGCACGAATGAAGAGAAGAAGATGATGAGATTGGATTTATATCCCACCCTTCACTCGGAGTCTCAGGGTGGCTTACAAATTCCTATCCCTTCCCCGCCCCACAACAGACACCCTGTGGGGTAGGTGGTGCTGAGAGAGCTCTTTTTAGAACTGTCCTTGAGAGAACAGCTCTGACAGAACTATGGCTTGCAGCTGCAAGTGGAGGAGTGGGGAATGAAACCCGGTTCTCCCAGATTAGAGTCTGTGCTCTTAATCACTACACCAAACTGTGTGTATGTGTTGGGGGGGGGGGAGGTGTCAGGATCTTCCCTGTCTTCTACAAGTTCATTTGAAAGACTGCAGAAAAACTTGGTAAATTGGTGTCTGTGATAGGCTGAAGACTGAGTTAAAAATTGTGATGGAGAAGGTCTTTTTCTTCAGTTTGCTTATAATATGTGAACATGGAAGAGGAAGACATTTACAGCACCCAAAAGGAACACAGATGTTATATATAGAAGTAGTCTCTGGAATTCATTGCTGTAAAAGGTCACTGGATCACATAATATATGTTGATGTCTTTATGTCCAATAAATTAGCTCTGTAATTTTGCCAAGCTACAATAAGGGCAATTGGGACTCTTTGCAACAGATTGTAAGATTATCACTTTCAGGGTCAGGAAGAAATTATTTCATCTTAATTATTGCAAGACTGTCAGCATTGTACAGAGATATTGTATAGTTAGCCAAATTATATTTCCCAGCTTCTGTGAAGTTCCTGGTTATTGCTTTGAGTTTGCTTTAATTTGTAAGCCAGTTTTAACTTCTCAAATCGTCCCCTCAATCTGGGTAGGTGGTACAGGCTTTTGCAATTATATTATCACCTGGTCATCGACAACAGTGAAGTCATTAAGTATAGGAACATAAGCTGCAGAAGAGGAATGACAAGAGTTGAACCCTGCCTCGGACTGCTACCAAAAAAGGAAGAGAAACTGGTATCTGAAACTTCTCATTAAACCTGTCTTCAGGCTATTGGACCAATAATCGTGGGTGTTATGAGGAGGGAGAGGGAGGGAGGGCCCCCCGGAGGGAAGGTTTTTTTCCTGCTGAGTTTCTCAGCCCCAGGGAGGAGAGGCATCTCCATTTGGGTTATTTTCTTTTTTTATAGAGGCAACGCAAGTTTTGTTGAAGAACTAAGTCAATTAGAATTTAGGTTATAGTAGTAGTAAATTGAATAAGAACTCTGAAGCGTACAAGAGAGAAGATTTTTGGAAATCAAATGGAAACACATTTAGCGGAGGGTATAAGAAAATATGACTCGAACTAGGAAGTAATTCTCAGTTAGTAAGCGGGTAGTATAGAGGTGGAGGGTTTATCTGGGAACACCTTTCTGTTAATAAATAATGTTAGGATTGCTAAATGTTGTATATTATTGTGGAATATAAAAATCAATAAACTATTAATTTAAAAAGGGGGGGGAGACAGAGAGAGGTTAGCTCCGACAGTTTATAAAGATATTTTATTTCCTCTCAAGGAGTTTAGCCTCTTTTCCTCAGTGAGATCAATAAACAGTTCACAAACTATTTTTAAAAAAGGAGGGGAAAAGGAGATGGGCCATGGAGGACCAACTGTGAGACAAGGAAATCCCATCCTGTGCCCTGTAAAGAAAACATTTAATTGATGTGGGAGAGGCTTACTCTCCCCCCCCCCCACTGTGGTGTGGCAGCTGCTATCATTTCTACCATCCACCCATCATCAGCAAGGAAGGGGGAGGAATAGATTTTATCCATCCTCCTTGGATCTTGTTTTCTTGTCTATTGCACTATTGGACCTCACTGGTCAAGCACCGGCTGCCTTCTCTGGAGACACATTAACACAGCAGTCTCCATCATTTTTTCAGCCTGTGAGTGCCTTTGGAATTCTGACATAGGGTGGTGGATGCAACCCCAAAATGACTGCAGTAGGAGTCAGGGCCAACCCTAAAGTGGCTGCTGCAGGATGCATAGCAAATACACAGAGGAAGCCCAAAGGGGTAATTTTAAAAATACACTGGGAAAGAGGATTGAGAGAGAACAAAACTCACTTTGATGGCAGCTGCTGCTGAAACATTATTTTATTTTATTTTTATTTACATCATTTATAGTCTGCCTTTCTCACAGGGGATTATGTCAGTGGTTGCAGCAACAATTCTGTTAAAACCCTTGTTCCTGGTACGAAATGTAGTATTGCTAGGGACAATTGACAGGATCACTCCCTGGAATCTTCTGTCATTGACACATAGCCCCCCACTTCTTGGTTTACTGTGGAGCTGGATGACATGAAGCAGTCTGGGAAGTATCCAGGGTGATAGTGGCTGAAGTCTTGTGCGGTATGTGACTGAACATATTCTACAGAGCCTATGAGGGCAATGAAATTAAAAAAAAAATCTACTATCATTGTGTCAGCTGAATCACATCCTGCTGAACTCTTTTGCATGTTATGTGGTTTATTAAACCTCCACTCAGATCTATCAAAAAGAACTATCTGTGACTTGCTAGATTTATTGTATTATTTATTTAAAACATTCCTATGCTGCTTTTCTACCCAATTCAGGGTCCCCAAGGCAGCAAATATTGTAACAGTTCAGACATTACGAAGCATTTAAAATAAATAAATATATGATTAAATAAAACATAAATACATGTACTTAAAAATGTAAGTGCACAGACACATACAAACACACATGAAGGGAGAAGGGCCAATAACAGTTAGTGAGGGAACACAAACCCAAAAGAAAAGTCTTCATCTGCTGGTGGAAGACTATGATAGAGGGAGACACAAATTTCCCCAGGGAAGAAGTTCCAAAAGTTCAAAGGATTTTTTGCTCCTATCTAGTCCAACCTAGATGCCTCATTACCAGGACAGTCTGTACCAGCAGTGTCAGGCGCACCTCGTTATCACATTTTCTTGATCATGTCAGCTTGCTCTCATTGGCTGCTTGAAGTTTACCGTGTACAAAGTGCATCATTGCCTGTTATGGGTGCGTGAAGTCCAGCCAGCAAGGATTATCAGCTAAAATTATTAATACCTCCTTAATTGATGGTAATTTCCCTCAGATTTAAAAATAAGCAGTAGTTTCTTCCTTAACAGAAAACTGTAAAAAACGGTTAGATAGAAATGATCTGTCCAGCTTTAGCCCAGTTTCAAATTGGGGGAGGGGAAGTTAGATGATCAAGCACATATTGGCAGAGCCTTTTCAGTCTGGCTTCACGCTTGGTTATGTGGTAGAAATGGTGATAATAGCCTTGGTGTAGGATCTGTATCTACAAGTGAACAAAGGGAATGATTCCCTGTTGGTTCTCTTACCTTTTGGTGATCGTTGATTTTATCCTTACAATGATAATTAATTATAATTATCATATGGCATTGTGTGTGGTATAGCCAGGAGATCCAAAGACTGTCTGGCAGCCTTAAGTTCTAGCTCTTTTAGTGTTATGCATGACTAGGTGGCGAGCTAGACTTGTTTTTTTGGGCTGAGAGAGCTCTGAAAGCTGTGACTGACCCAAGATCACCCAACTGGCTTCATGTGAAGGAGTGCAGAATCGAACTCAGTTCTCCAGATTAGAGTCCACTGCTCTTAACCATTACACCATGCTGGCTCTCACAACAACCCTATGAAGTAGGTTAGGCTATGTCTGTGTGATTGGCCCAAAGTCACACTGCAAGATTTCATGGGAGAGTGGGGATTCAAATCTGGGTCACCCAGATAGTCTGACACTCTAACCACTAGACCACACTGGCATGCATGTATACAGCATGTTCAGTACTAGTTACACTGGCTACCATTTTGCTTCAAGATATCTATTCTAACCTTTAAAACCTTTCATGGCCTTGGGATTCTTATACTGAAGGCACATATCCCTTCTCATATGTGCCTTCTCATAAAAGTCCTTGTTGGCTTTTTTGTCAAGCCGCCTGGTAAAATCAGTTTAAGGAAGAATAGTTTCTTTCTTTCTCAGCAGCAGCACATTAATTCTGGAATTAACTCCCCAAGGAGGTGCAGAAAGTCAGATTCCTTTTGCCTTTCCTTAAAAGCTGGAAAATATCTTCATTCTAGATAGTATTTAAAGAATAAGGCATTTTGGCTTCTGTGTAATTTGATGGCTTTATGATTTGTTGTGAAATGGTTGTATGGTGCTGTTTTATGATTATTTATTGATCAGTGCTGGTAAATTAGGTTGCCACAAGATTATGGTGGAGAAATGAACAGACAATACATGGAAGCAGCAGAACTATGCATTTTGGCTGAAAATAGCATAACTGTTGTCATAAGGTAGCAGTTATATATAATTCATTATGGCAGCTAGGGCAGAACAAAGACTTTGAGGGGAGGTAAGAATGTGCTTTAGCATTATATATCACACACTCTAGATTATTTAGCTTTAAATTTATTTACTATGCCACTTTGGAACCTGTAGCAAGGTTGGAATCAATCTTGAAACTAAGCTCTAAATGCTTATATACTGTTATAACGTTAATACTGGAAATCATAGCTGCAGTATGGAAATCGGCACTGCATGAGGCAAACTGGATTCTAAAGCTGAGCTGATAGCAATGTGATTAGTGTTTCAGTGGTGGAAGGGTCCGTGTTCTTTCTTTATAATGAACTGAAGAATGCAAATGACCAAATTAGCTACATACTGACTTTATATTATGCAAAGAGAGAAGAAAAAATTGGGACTTAAAATATGGGGAAGTGTTCTAAGACTTTATCAGGCTGTTATGGATGTAGTTTTCTTACATTATGTTCATTTATTTGCTGGTTTGTTTATGTATGTTTTTAGTTGCTTTGTATGAACCCAGCAAAGTATTTGAAGGGGGAGGAGGCAGAGAACAAGAAAGGGGAGGGAAAGGCTTATTTGTAACACTGTTAGAAACAAAAAACCTTAAGATGTTAATAAAAAAGTTTGGGGTACCATGGGGACACAATTATGGATATCTGTCATGAGACCAAACAGCCATTTTCTTTCTTTTTGTTCCATTCTTGATCATTTAGACACTATTCTAATAAGACACTTCAGATTATTATTGTTATTGTTATTATTAATTTTATTAATCAGTGTGTATAGCATAGCCAGGAGATCCTAAGATTGTCTAGCAGCCAGAAGTTCGAGCTCTTTTAGCATTATGCACCACAAGGTGGCAAGCTAGACTTTTTTAAATGCAAGAGACGTTTCAGAGATGGTTTGCCATTGCCTGCCTCTGCATCACACCCCTGATATTCCTTGGAGTTTGCTCATCCAAATACTAGCCAGGGCTGACCTTGCTTAGCTTCCAAGATCTGATGATATCAGATAAAAATGGTCATTATTACAATGCCTCTTTGTTCCTTTCTGTAGTTGGGAGTATGAAATATGTTTATATATATATAGAATTGTGTTTGTATTTTAAAACTCTAAAGGTAAAATGAAAAATGTATCTGTCATATATGCTAGATCTGTACTGATTTGATCTGTAGTGTACTCCCATGATGCAGAGATTACAGCCACAGAGTTTTATCCCCCCAAAAAAACTTGTTATTTGATCAGGGGCAGCTAATGCCTGGATCTTTCTTCCATTTCCTCCTGTGCTGTCCCACCTTGATCAGAGTCCTTATCCATTGTTTCAGGTACTGAAGAGCTACAGTCTTTCAAAAAGAACGGGTAATCTTATTTATTACATGTGTATTCTGAATGTGAGGGTGATCTGGCTGCATAATCTGTCACCTCATTGATTGCCAAGGTTGATTTTATTGGGTTGACTAGTATGGTTAGTCCAGTATACACTAGTTAGCAGAGTGCTTTCAATAAAGTTACAAATGCAGGAGCATCTTTTTCACGAGGCTACTCAATTTACAAAGCTACACAGAACCACGTTGCAAGTTTAAGACTAATACTAGTCACTTTATTCTACAACTACAATCTGGATAGGAAAGTTTAGAGATAGGATAATATTCTAGTCTAACTAACTAAGAATGGACACAGAAGGTGAGAGGACTTCTAGGTCATGGTGCCAAGATGAGGACAGCGTGTCCTCCTTCTTGGTGCATGCAGGGAGAAGAGAGTTCTGGGAGAGAGTGAACAGAAGGAAGGAAGTTGTCTCTGAGAATACAATCTACATTTCAAAGGGGACAGTGGCAGAAGAGTAAACACAGGAAGAAAACATAGGGATTGCCTCTCTATCTGACTATCTAACTCTTTTGCCACATAGTCTGGAGGCTGAGGCAGGGGACAGCACCCAGTCCTTCAAATTCAACAGATCTGGCTGGCTAGGGAGATGTTCCCTACCTCCCTCACTGCTCCATGTGCATTCCTCCCAAAGTTGCACACTTGGTGGAAGGGGACAACTATCCCAGATGGAAGGAGTGTACAGTTCTTCAGTCAAGGGTATGTAATAGCTGCACTCCCCAGCTAGAACCTCCAAACATGTGTATTCTGTCTTTTGAGGGACTGAGGGCTATATTTCCTGCTTCCATTTGATACTTACAGAATTATGAGAGGATGGTGATTCTGAGAGGTAGCAACTAAGCCGAGTTAGTGTGAGCTAGCTCACAGTTTTTTAGCCTCTAGCTCACAGATTTTTGTCTTGGCTCAGGAAGGCTGGCTCCAGAGTCCAGAGCAAACTAATTTATGCAGTAGCCAAATTGCTCGCTCACAACTTTAATGCCAGTAGCTTACAATGTAGAAGTTTTGCTTACAACACTCCACAGTTTAAAGGGAGTATTGGTAGCAACTTGCGGAGAGCTTCATGACTGAATGGAGATTACACTCTCAGCCTAACCTATACCACATGGTTGCATAATGAGGGTAAAATAGAGGATAGAAAATAATTTCTCCCCACATTGGGGAGAAAGGCAGGGCATACATGAAGCAAGTAAACAAAAGTCTTGATTGTTGCGGTGGCAGGATGGTGGTGGTGAAGAATTTTGAGGCCCCTTTTAGTGTGTTTGGCAGCATTGGAATCTCAGTCATGTGATCAAAGCTCCAGCCATTTTCTCTTTGGTATTAAAATGGTATTTCTGTGTATAAGATTTATGATGAATCCCTCACACCCTGCTTAGGAAAAAGTGGAGAAGGAACATCTTTTCCGTTCTTTCAAGTTAATACAGAAAAATGTAGAGAATAAAATCCCCTTGTTCTCCTGCTGCCTTTTCATGATACAATTTTGAACAGTAATTTTCTTCCTGCTACTCTCTCTACAGTAATAGTTTGTCATATATCTTTTAAATAAAGACTAATGACACAGTTTAAAGTGTGCCCATATGAAGAGGTACTAGTTCTTTATATTGGTTACTATCTTGCTGGAGATTACAAGGAGGCTATTCTGTAGCTCAGAAATGCCATTTAAGCAGAGGCTGCACACTGATACACTTGGGTAGCTTCTGGTGCCATTCCTGTCAGCGGGGAAGTGAAAGGTCAATGGCTTACAGATTGCTTCTTATGATGTGGCAGCAGTTATAGTAAGATCTCAACTTCGTACAGTGTTCTGACTCTGCTGTCTGCCTGCTTACTTGTGGATAAATGAAATATCTAATTATAACAAATAGTACAGGCAAAAGTTTTACAAGTCATTGAGGCGGTTCTCAAGGCACTTTGCTAGTGAATGTGTGATGATGGTGCCTCTACAGGGAGGGGCAGTGGTGGTTGTGGGTGTTTCTTATGCAATTAATTTTTGAGTCTTCCATATATCAATGGCTCTAGATAAATAGCATCCCATTGAAGCATTTATAAAACAGCTAGGCATAGAGATTTGTATTGAAAAATATATTTTAATGGTCAGAATGACTTTGCTTTCAGCTCAATGCCATCAATAACAAAAGACCATATAAAATGATTTTTTAAAGTAACAATTTTAAGAAGTAACTGCTACTACAGTGAAAGAAGAATTATACAAAATAATAAATATTGGATTGCATCCAGCCCTCTTTTCCACTGTGATTCGTGATTCATGGAATGCCCAGTTTGTGAACCACGAACCATCACAGATGTTTAGCTACCAAACAAACTGATTTGGTTCACGACATGGTAGAATGCCCTCCGGTGTGCTGGAGATGCCAAACTAACAGAGGACCTCTGGCTGACTCTACCTGTTTGGTGAGGATTGGCTTTACATGGTCTGAGTTATGCCCCTCCCTCCAAGAAGATGCCCCCAGTGCTTTCTGGAGAAATGACAGGCACAGGTTCAAGAGTGTATAGCATGTACCCTGTGCAAGCTAGAGACATCAAATTCACAGGAAACCTCCCCCTGATGCTCTTCTACATGTTCTCCAGGTTATATGCAAATTGGACAGGGGGTCTGAGTTATGGCCCCCCAAAGAAGATGTCCCAGGAAAGTGCTTCTGGGGGAAATGTCAGACACAGGTTCAAAAATGCAAGCTACACACATCAAACACACAGGGAACCTATTGGTGTTTCCAAAGCTGGAGAATTCCACCCTCCCCCCATTGCTTTGAGGTTGTTTTGTTGCTTTGAAGTTTGGTAAACATTTTGTTTGAGTAGAGACAGTCTGTCTGGAAATGTATCTGTCAGGTCCTGGAACCCCAGGGTTCAGGTTCGGCAGATCAGGCTCCTCTAGGGTGCAATTGCTGATCCGGTTAGCTTGGCTTGAAGGCCTCAGCTGCTGCAGGAGGAGGAAGGTTAAAGTCACCTGAGTCCCTCTCCCCTGCTCATGGTCTCTCTCTTGGTCTCTTTCTGTGGTTCCAGTCTCCCCTGAGAGAGCCTTGTGCTCTTCCTTCCTGGCCAGCCTGAAGCTCCTTGCTTAAATCAGCCTCTGGGAGCAGGAAGTAAGTAGGTGAACATTGGATCTGTGGGTGGAGGCCTTGCCCCTGGACAGTACCCATTCATGAATTTATACAAACCGCCTCAAACAGCTTGGAAGTTTGTGGAAAGTTCGTGCCAGTTGATCTTTCATGAACTTCAATTTGCAAACCATGAACTGGCCAAAATTCATCACAAACTTTAGTTCATGAGCCGGTTTGTGCCTGTCCCTAGTGTCTTCCTTTGACTACCAAAAAAGCTATATTGGGTATCATGAGATTTACATGGGCAAAAATTATGTAGGAGAGGGGCTGTATTGAGCAAGATTTAGCAAAAAGGATTGTTTGGATCCACCTCATTTTCCCCAGCCAGCCATAACTGGAAAAGATTATCCAGAATTTTGAAACGGTTCTAAAGTCAGAGTTACTCAGCCCTGGCAGTTTTGCCAAACACCAAACTATTTTGCTTAGTAAACAGGGCCAATTCTTCACCCAAGGGACTTCACTCAGGAGACACTGAGGCAATGGCAGCACTGCTGGGGCTCAGATTACTCCCAGTGTGTCTAGCCAAGTATAATCACTGCCCCGCCACCCATTGTTTTCCACCACACCAGTATTTTTACAGGTAAATGTTGGAGGGGTTTGTCAACCTGCTTCACCATAGGAATGTTCTGCCTTGTGGAGACTCCTATGGGTGGGAGTCTTCCTGGGAATCCCGTGTAAACTATGCTCAGTTTCAGGGTAGCAGAAAGATGGGATATAAATGCAAATATTAATAATAAATGAAGTTATTGTAAGTACACAGAGATAGTCCTGGTTTCTTTCTGCTCCCAGGTTGAATTGGACTGTTGAAACTGACTAGACTGGCCAGAGTACTTTTCCTCTGTGATGTAAATATTACTGATTAACATTATGGAATTCTAGTGTGCATTGTTTGGGATCCAAGATAAATTTGATCAACTATTGGTTGTATTTTAGCTGGATATTTTCCATTTTTGTTTCTTTGTCCCAGTAGTCCAGGAGAACAGTCTGATACCATAGTGCCCTCCTGTGCCCAGAGAAATCAACTATGCATCCTGCAGAGGATGCATGGCTTGAAAGATGTGGGGTTTATTTTGCTTCCTCCTTTTTTTAAACATCCATCCTAATGAAGAATTTTGGAAAATTAAAAGCTTGCACAGCATGTGGTATTATTTTGGTTAGTCTTAATAAAAGGTATTACATGGATTTTGGTTTTGGGTTTTGCTATGGACAAATAAGGCTACCTACTTTTTTAGAGATCAGCACAAAGTCTGATCTGAGTGCTAACCTCACTCTTTTTAAAAATTATCAGAACATTTTTGTGTAAAAACAGACGGTTCATTTTTATATATGGAAGCTTATGGAAAATGAAATTGGTTTGTTATGAGGACTCATGATAAATCCAGAATAGCTTGTTATGTGCCTATGTACCTCATTGTCATCCTAATGCTGTAGGATAGGGCTCAGAACTTCTAGCTAGAAAAGCCACAAAATACTTTTGTTTAAGTGAAATAATATTAATTTAGATGTGTTGAGAGATGGTGTGAAGTGTAGCAGTTATAAGCATAAGTATGAACTCAAAATTCCCGTTCAAATGTCTTCGACAACTCCCTATAGGCTTCACTTGTAACGTCTGTTAGAAGCTTGAGAAACCCTTGGATTTTTGTAAAGTAAGTTTCTGGATCTCAATGTTCTAAGAAAATCTTGAAAGCATGACAACATTGGATGCTGAGAGTATTCCTAAATGTAAGCATGTACGTAAAGATAACCACATGGGGGTGTTGTGACAGTGACTGTTCCAAGCCTTTGTTGTTGCATGGGCAAACAGCTTCAGTGGAAGGAGAGAGACACCTATGTTATCTCAGCAGAGGTAGTGTAAGAGGCCAAGATGAGTAAGAGTCTAAGAGTAAATGAGACAAATTCCTTATAAAACCATAGCACCCCCCCCCCCAATTGCTTCTAAAGACAGTATGTATACTATATTACTACTGGGAAATGCCAATAACATTATATGATGAAAACCTTGGGAACTATTTATGTTTCCTGGTGTTTAGTAGCATTCCACACACACACACCCCTTTTCACTGTATTGAGCCACCCACAGATTTTAAGATAAATGTATTTTCAATCATTGCTATTGTCAAGCTAGAGACTGAGGAGGAAAAATCATTCTAAAACTTTGTAAGACAGAATAAAGAATGGGAATTTGGGAAGAACATGTGTGTTGTCCATGTTTACTTGAGACTTTTTTGATGTAGCATGAAAGATTACACTGTGTTATGTTTTTCCTATTGATGCTGAGCCAGACAGTGATGTCCTGCCAATATATTAACAAAGGACATACACAGAAATTATCCCATTAACCTATCCTAAGTCTTTGCACACAAAGAATGAGCCTGCTGGCAGAACACATGACTGAGGGAATGGGGAAACTATTCATTTGATTTTCCTTTTGAACTGGAGCATGCTCTCAGAACCGTAAATGAAGACTGAGCAACTCTTGTATGAAAACTCAGTGAGGATGTGTGTATGCATTATTATTCTGTTTTATTTGCCATAATGTGAAAAATATGGGCATATCTCCTGTTGATCAGCTTGGCCATTGGAGTACAATATTTTCAAATTAATTTGCAGAAATATGTGGCTTACTCTCTGTGAGTAGTATTTGTCATCAATGCCAGATTCCTTATTTTAACATTGATCTTGAATGCTGATTTTTTTCACTGTTCCTTGTTGCCTCATTTATTCATATGTGTTATTAACAAAGTATATAGTTAAGGCCAAATATGTTTAAAAGGTCCCAGTTGTATGGACTCTTCATAAAAAGCTCAAGCTCATACATGGGAATACATTTTCACAGTATGGGTTGGATCCAGACTGAATTTTCCATCAGCAGAATAGAACTTCCTGCCTCCTGCTGCCCATTGCAGACCACTGAGCTCTGTAAATTCTGCTCCTGGGAGATAGGTTGGTTGCAGCTTATGGTAACCCAATGAATTAATGACCTCCCGAACATCATATTGTTAACAGTCTTGCTCATGCCTTGCAAACTGAGGACTGTGGCTTTTTTATTCAGTCAATCCATCTCTTGTTGGGTCTTACTCTTTTCCTGCTGCCTTCAGCTTTTCCTAGCATTATTGTCTTTTCCAGTGACTCTTGCCTTTTCCTAGTGTGACCAAAGAACCATAGCCTCGGTTTAGTCATTTTAGCTTCTAGCGAGAGTTCAGGTTATATTTGCTCTACAGCTCACTTATTTGTCTTTTTGGCAGTCCCATTGTATCTATAAAACTCTCCTCCAACACCACATTTCATATGAATCAACTTTCTTCCTGTCTGCTTTCTTTATTGTTCAACTTCACACCCACAGGCTGAGGACAGACTGGCAATGTGGCCCGGGAGAGCTCCACTTCAGAAGTGGGGGAAGGGAGGCAGTTCAGACATCCGCAGCTGTCCTCCATCTCCCTTCTGTACTCACCCAGCTCTGAAGCACTTCCATGGTGCCTCAGACGAACAACGGCAGAAAGTGGTGTCCAGGGGGCTTCCTCCGCTTTGATCCCGCTTCCCAGCTGTGTGGACAGGAAGAGGTGGGATTCAAGTCGAGGCGGCGGTGTGAACGCGCTGCACCGGAAAGATGTGCATGAGTGCATGTGCAAGCGGCCCCAATAGAGAGGTGGGGAGATTTTAAATTTTTTAGACTGCTGCTGCGGCCATGCACCTTTGTGCATAGGCGCCTATGCACCTTTTGCCAAAACGGTCCCGCCACGAGCCGCAGAGGCCAGCCCGCCCGGGGCTATTCTGCAGCAGTCTGAATGCTCCATTTCGCATCCTCCCCGGCATGCTCCCATGGGAAACTGGTCAGTGTGAACGGCCAGCACCGGGCCAGTTTTTCTCCGCAGCTTTTGGCCCCACTGCTGTTCTGCGGCAGATTACCAGTCTGTCCTCAGCCACACATAGTACTGGAATTTTCTTGACCTTGATAGCCAGCAACACATCCCTACATTTAAGAATCTTTTCTAGCTCCTTCATTGCTGCCCTCCTCAGTCTCCTTCTAATCTGCACAATATATGATTCACCAAGCAGAATGAAGCCACATATTGTGCTTGCTAACTGGAGATTTCTGGTGAGCTGCCATATATAATTTGTGAGCTACATTCAACTTGGTGAATCTCAAGTTGTGCTGACCTGATGTAGATGTACAGAAAACAGTATGATGTCACTGGTCATCAAATGTATACTGGGAACAAGTAGATTTCAACAGCCATATGCTATTATGATCAAGACTTTGCTTCAAAGCAGATTTACTTAGAAATTCAGTTTTCTGAAATCATTAGGACTTATTTCCAAGTAAACATATTTAGAATCAATACACTAGTCTACCAAGCAGAAGCAGCAAAAATAATTGTAGCCGGAATTAATAGGAGAGCACCAACGATAGCTTTGTCAAAAGGATGATATTGTCTTTGTGCCTGAGGAGCAACAGATATTCTTTCAGTGCATAAATGAAAAGGTCCTTCTTGCATATGAGTTCTGACTTATGGGCTATGATGTTCTGTCAAAACTGTCACATTTATGGTGACAGTTTAGTTTCCAGGGTATAAGATGGCCTATGCTGGTGAGAGGAGGCCAACAGCTCCTTCTCTGAGCACAAGAGACTCATCAAAATACTGATGTAAAAGAATGGCTATGTAAAAGAATATAGGTTTAGTGAGCATCTGCCAAATCTGTGTGGCAAACTTTATCAGGAATAACCCACCACCATAAACCCAATGAATTTTAGCTTTGTATGAAAAGTGCTCTCTTTATTGTCTTATATTATGTAAAATAATTATATTAATATAGAGAATTTTGCACTTGTGGGGGAAGGGGCAAAGAGGAGGGGTTGGTAGTGCCATTTAATGTATATGAAGAGGATATGTGTAACTGGCAGCATTTTCAGATTATAAGAGCCTTACCCTATGCTCTTCACCTTTTGAAGTTATAGCATAAAGAATTATAGCACAATATGTGAACTACACATTCAGCTAATCATAATCACACATTTTTAATGAGAACACATACTCCTGATCATCAAGCCCACATTTCAGGAGGCCACATTTTGGCACTCACTAATGTTTGTGGTGATTTCCTTTAATAAATAGGCTTTGACTAATGCCTTCCAAGTTCCCCACTGTGCTCAAATGAAGCAAGGATAATGGTTTACACTTTCTCCTCCAAACAGAAGGAACACCAAGGCTATAATGGAAACTTACAATGTCAGAGGGTTATTTTAGCTCATTACTTTTAATGAAGATGAGGTGAAGTCCAAGCCAAATAGGATTCCAAATAGTGCTTCCAAATAGGATTGTGGAGGCCATAAATGCATTTTAAAGGTCACAAAAGTGTGGCGAATCTAATATTTTTCTTCCCATCGCCCCAAATACAGTGGAATGGAGTGAAATGGTGTCCAACAAGCTTGTTAAATCTTTTTCTTGTCTTTAGATTTCCCAGTTGATGACTGAGACTGGCCGAGAGGGCCTGACTGAAGCTGTGCTGAACCGCTACAATGCAGACAAACCCTCTTTGTACAGCTTCCCTGCTTCCCAAGGCACCTGTGTTGCCAGTGACACATCAACAGGCACCTCAGTGGCAGCTTCCTTCTTTGCTAGGTAAGGCCAAAACTCAGACTGTTCTGGTTTGTCAAAGGAGCTCAAGTAAGGATTGGTTAAAGGAGTAGATGATGTGGGTAGTGTTATATACATAATTTTAAAGTAAAGTAATTTCTTGGATCTTTTCCAGTTTGGATTGCCAACACTGAGTAGGAAATTCCTGGAGATCTGGAGGTGGACTTGGGGGGGCTGGGGGGGATAGATCTCAGTGGCGCAAAGGGCCATACAGTCAATTGCTCAATGTCTCCATCTTCTCAGGGGAACTTGTCTCTTTAGTCTGAACATCAAAGTAAACCTGAGAGATCCCCAGGCCCTACCTGGAGGTTGCCAACCCACTTCTAGTGTAAGGTTTTCTATATCAACATGAATTTTTGGTTTAAAAAGGAGCAAAAGATAAATTCATTATTGGGGTATGGGTTTTCCTAGAACCTGAGAGATCACTGTGGACTGTATAATTGTGAGTCTCATGAGATAAAACTACACTATCTGCCTACTGTCTTGGATCTGGTAGAGAATTTCCACCGATGGAATGGGGGGATTTTTTGCCAACTCCCCCTCCTACTGCAAACCTACAACTCCTCTTTCATGCAGTTCGGGGGGGGGGGCGGGGGAGTGTCCCCTGTCCTCCCAGAGCAACATTTCCAGGGGTATTTTGGGCTGCAGCAGAATGGGAAAGGCAGAAAAGCCTTGCTCCACTGATGGAAATTCCTTCTGTTAGTGGAGATTTTGCACATGCTCCAACTCACTGTGTAACATTTTATACATCTGTCAAAAGTAGGCAGTGCTAGGGACAAAAAAGGGGGAAGAAACTTAACCCTGAAACCTGGGATCTAAACCTAAAGAGGGAAACCTAAAGAGATAAGTCAAACAGAGTACAGGGCCAACAATTAAAACTTAATATAGGTAATATAAAAATACATGTATTTATTATAAAAGAATTTAAAAAAATAAGGGCCCAATAATAGCTCATACAAAAATACCAAAATCAAACACACAAGGGCCAATAGACTAGACCTGATGCATTTCGGCCTGTTCAGGCCTTCTTCAGAGGTCAAACATAATGAGGAGCAAACTGGCTTATACCGTTATACAAATATACACTATGGATATAAAATGGACCAGAAAAGATAAATAGGTATCGCTTTGGTGGGAAGGTAACAGTGTTCCATGCGCCTCAGCGTTTAGTCATTCCGACCACATGACCATGGAGAAGTCGTTGGACAATGCTGGCTCTTCGGCTTGGAAACGGAGATGAGCACCGCCCCCTAGAGTTGGATTTGACTGGCTTTTGAACAAGGGGAACCTTTACCATTACCTATTATAGCTATAGCTAGGATAAGGGTTGTGTTTACCAGTAAAATAGGAATCCTCAGGTTAGCATTACACTTCATGACTAGTGTGTGGCTGCCACTAAAACCAGCGGTTCTGTGTCTGAGCATCATTATTTCCCATGATGTTTAATAATGCTAAGAGTATGATGTCACTGTGCTGCTCCATTCCATTGGCTGTTGCACATGGGGGCTTGAAAACTTAGATACAGTGAGATCATATAATCCGTGTAGCGTCTGGAGGTGAGAAGAGGAAAAAGATGTGGGGCTGTTCTTTTGATGGTACCTGTGCTTTGGTTACACCTGAGCATGTCTTTATGCCCTCTGGAAAAGAGACTTGAAGGATCTTTTCCAGAAGAAAGCCATTAAAGAAGAATAATTTTTATACAAATTTCTAAAAGTCAGCTTCACTTCATGGTCTGAAATGGCTTGATCTATATCGGATTTGAGAGGGAGGGCTGCATATAATAAATGTACTGAAGATTTTGCACCTGTAAATTCTGTGCCATCTTGCCAAGGGGCTGAATACACATGGGAGATAGATGCAACTTATTTAGTTTTAAGATTTTTTAGGCCTCTTTTCTACCACATATGGCCTTCAAAGCATCTTGCAAAATTAATAAAAACACAACAAATTGATAACACCCATATACAGCTGGTCTACAGACGTTTCTCTGTGCTCTCTCCAGTACCGAAGATCTTCCTTTCACTGATGTTCTGCCTGTTGTTCCTCCTTCAGCCTATGTTGATTATAAGTAAAAATACTCTTTTCCAGAAATAGGTTGCCAAAGTAACTTTAAGGAACCAGATATTATCAGCCTGTGTTGGGAGGGGATGTCTTCTTCTGTGCAGGCGCAATGGAACAGTACCTGACAGCTTCTTCCCCCTCTTTGCAATGGACCCTACAGTGACAGATGGAAGCTGAAGGGCTTAGGAAAATGTTTAGTTTCATGCTGATCAAAATATGCAGATTCTAGCAACATTCATTGAATACACTACATCCAATAGTAAGATTGTGGAAGTCTTCTCAGGATGCATGTTAACAAATATGGCAAACTGGGTTTTCCTCCCCCCCCCCCACCTTAGTGCACCATTTTGAAACATGTAAAATGTAACATAATAAGATTAGAAAATGCTCATTTGGAATGCTGGCAGAAAATTAACAACATCTGTATGACATTTCCTTTGATATTTCTAAAGCCCAATTCAGTGTATTACTCTTGCAGGGACTGGTGAACAGAGTGACTTTTGTTATCCTGAAATCAGCTTGAAAGATGTCTCTGTGTTTGAGTTTTCCAGTGCAAGAAATTAAAAAGTTGGTTTAAAAAAAAATCTTCTCAACTTCTGAACACTTGTAGTTGGCTTTGATTTGATTGGAAATGTTTGGCACTCAGTATTTATGAACTGAGGCAAAAAGGAAACTTAATTACCCCAAATTACAAACTTGTTTTGGAAATGAAAGCCAGTTTGCTGAATGTTTCCTTTTGTTTTACAAAACATTATGTAAATTGTTATGGGACTCTAATTCTTAAGCTGCCCTTGATTTGACACAAATTAGAGATGCCTACAGATATGGCAATGTTGAATCAAACCACCTAATAATTTGTGGTTTACCCATCATCATCAGTTTTAACTAAACAGGAGTGAAATACCCATTTAAATGTTGGTCAGAAGTCTGGCTGCAGTATTTACTTTGGCACAACTCGAACAATGTAAATGATTCTCTCTTGATCGTTCATGGCGTGTGGGCACTGGGCATTGGCAGCAAATGACTTCAAATTGTTTACAGATTTTTTTAGTTTAGATTCTTCATTTTGCCTTTTAAACATGAATGGAGAATTCTGGATTTAGCAAATACTTTCTGGACTGCCAAGCTATTGGTCTAATATTGTTTAGACTGGAATAATCTCTTTGAGTTTTGAAAGCCTAGCACTACCATGAATACATTTCTTGAGCCTTGCAGCCTCAGTTTTTTTTTTAAAGGCTGGAATTATGAATTCTATTTAAAAAGCAAATCTATTTGTAATTCCAGGGATTACAGTTATTCTCCGCCGCAGTTTGGGATCTTTCCCCTTACCCTTTATGTGATATAAATCTCAGGGGCTAATCAGAACCATGGTTTCCTTATAACAATAGCTTATCTAGAAAGCCATTCATAATTCAGCGTAACTTTCATTTTGCATGAACAATTTGTTGGTTGCTGAGAACTGGAGTGTTACAATCAATAATAAATGTGTTATTCAGAAAGGATGTGGGCACTGAACTATGCTGCACCTGCTTTGGAGAGATGCCTGAGGGACCATGGCTCCTGGTGTTGCACCAGCCGCTCCACTTGGCCTGCTCATTGTTGAGCACAAGGGGAACAGCTAGTGGGCTACAGTCCAGTGGGGGCTTCTCACATGCATATGCTGCAGAAATCAATGGATTCTACCTGTGACTTTGCTTCCCATTAGTGTCCTGGTGTTTTTTCAGGAGAGATTCCTGGTGGATAAGAACTAACAGGACAGGTCACGACTGCCGGAGCTGTTAGTACCCACCTGGTTGGGACACATACAAAAGACATTGCTTGAGTTTCACACCTCCAAAAACACAAACAAGCAAGATTGCTTCACCTGGTTTTTGGTGGTTTTCATGATTAGAAAATAAAGGACCATAATATTTTTGTTGAAACTTTGGCAGATATCCTTCCATTCTGTTCAGTGAAGCTTGAAGTCTTCCTGCAGTTTCAGGATATTTCCTCCAGCCAGAGTGTCTAGTTCACTGCGAGAAGAGCATCCTCCGTCAGAGAACAGCTCCTTAGGCTGGAAGAAAGTGTCAGTCTTTGCTGAGCGTGGTCTTAGAAGAGAGGCCACTATGTGCAGATATGTAGTCATTACATGGTAGGATAAGGGAAGAGAAGACTCTCTTAGGTAAGAGGAAGGCTTCTCATTGTGTTGAGCAGGCCTTTCTTGTACTTCTCAACGCCAGTTCATACAGTTGTTTTCTCCTATAGAACATGAACAGCCAAAGCTCTTCCACAGCCATGCATGGGCCTGCAATTGCATGGAGAAGATGAACTGAGTGGTGCAGTGATACAGTTGGAAGCAATTCCGGGTGATCATGACATGCTATTTTTAGCAGCTGTAGTAACTGGAATGATTACAGCTGTTTCCATGCACTGCCTGGTTCATTTCTGACGTCACTGTGTCTTCCAGCGCTTATAATAGGAGATACGGATCAAAACAATAGTGGATATCCATGCAACAGAGAAACTAAACTGCAAAATGTATGGCTGCAGTCTTTTTGCTAGTTAGGCACACTAATCCAACTGTTATCAAATTTATGATTGCATCCTAACTAATTTAAAAGTAGCTAGAAATTTTTTCTTCCTTCCTTGTGGTCTCTGTGCATCACTCTGATGGGCTTTGCAGCTGTACAGAGCTGTGATTTGGGAACTTCTCGAGGTAACTTTTAGGCAGTAAGATTCTCTGCCCACATACACAAAGCTCTGACTGCACATTTGTAAAAGGGATTTCTCTTTCATCAGCATTAAGGAACTTTAATCAGCACCATGGAACTCATCAGCATTAGGGAAATCTTTCAGCAGCATTAAGGAACTTCTTTGTAAGATTGTCTCTCAAGAGCAATTCTCCCTACATACTCATCTATAAAAAGATAAAGGCGTTTACTAAAAAAAATGTATAATCTTCCACCACCTGTAAATTAAGGAATTGAGATATTACATTTTAGCTTTTATCCCCTCTCAGGGCAATAAAATTGAAATGAAGAACATTTATCTTCTGACTATTTGTGTCATCTTGTGTCAATTAATGTCATAAGCTGTGTTGATTGCATTAATGTTTGCATATCCCCCCCTCCTTTTAAAGCATAACAGGTTTCATTGATAGTTTTTAGTGTTCTGATTTGGCTTGAGAAGTCAGTACAGCTAAGAGTTCTGTTTGTGGTTGAACTCAGTAGAAATTACAGATTGGCATTCATTGCTCCATTAAAAATGCTAAACCTCGAAGTTCTCAATTTCAGATATACCTCTAAAACAGGGGTGGCCAACCTGTGGCTCAGGAGCCACACGCGGCTCTTTCACACATATTGTGCGGCTCCTGGCAGGGCGGCTGGGGAAGCAAAGGGGAGGCATGCTTTTTCTCTCTTTCTCCCTTCCTTCCTTCCTTCCTTCCTTCCTTCCTTCCTTCCTTCCTTCCTTCCTTCCTTCCTTCCTTCCCTCCCTCCCTCCCTCCCTCCCTCCCTCCCTCCCTCCCTCCCATCTATTTGCTTTCCTAGTTTCTCTCTCTCTCTTTCTTTCCACTTCTTTAATTCTTTCTTTCCATCTCTCTCTTTTTCTCTCTCTTTCTCAATATCATTAGCAAACAAGTAATATCATTATCAATAACCAGTTTTCCTTGTTTGTTTTTATTTTTGGCAGTCCCATTTAACGTTAATAAAAAGCAAATTTGCATATTTTTAAAAATAAAAACGTGTGTGTGATATTTGTTCCTGTCTTGCGGCTCTCAGAAATCTGACGTTTATTCTATGTGGCTCTTACGTTAAGCAAGGTTGGCCACCCCTGCTCTAAAATTTAAACTGTAATCCTATGATAACTGCCTTCCCCTTATAGAAATTACTGAATAAGACAGTTGTTAAAGCCCAACTGAAGCTTCTTTTCAAATTTCTGCCAAGTTTTACTGTGTCTGCTGGTTACTGTTAACAAGGCTACTAAAAGAATTAGTGTTTTGTTAAGACAGCAATTCATTCAGCTAACTTTCCTTGTCTAATTAGTGGGTCAAAAAACTGGTGACCACTTGCAACTCTAAAGGAACCTCTGTGTAACTTCAAGGAAGTTAATATATGTCTGGCTTACAACCTGGCTCAAATATATACAGATATCTAATATGGTGTTACTTTAGAACAAGACCACAGTATGGTAGAATAAACTATAAAAAGCCCATGTTGTTAGAATTCATAAGCTGGTTTTGCACCATTTCATAATTTACAGAGCCATCCTATGGTCCTACTACACCAGTGATCCACCAATACCAGTGTAACATCAGCACAATCTGTGCTCTTCTGTGGGTGGGGGGACCTTTTTTCTTTGTTTTTAACACCACCAAAGTCTATTAGATGATACCAGTGATATGTGCCAATCATGGAGCATCATACTGATGATGCCCCTGTATTAGCCATATAGGAAGGAGCCAATTCAAACCCAGTGACACTGAGACACCTTCCCAATACCACTATGTCCCATCACACATACACACAACACATACATACAGGGAATTTCACACTCACAAACATAGCAAAATATGGAGGATACAAATTCAACAAGATGTCTTCAAGTCTGAGGCTCACTGTAACACATCTGGTACTGGTACACACTACAAGCAGCTATCCTTCTGACATGGAAAAGGCAGGTAGTATAAGCATAAGAACATAAGAGAAGCCAATGTTGGATCAGTCCAGTGGCCCATCCAGTCCAACATTCTGTCACACAGTGGCCAAAAACACCAGGTGCCCTCAGGAGGTCCAGTAGTGGGGCCAGGAGACTAGAAGCCCTCCCACTGTTGCCCCCCCGTCAAGCACCAAGAATACAGAGCATCACTAGCCCTAGACTGACAGTTCCTATCTATACCTTGTGGCTAATACCCACTGATGGACCTCTGCTCCATATGTTTATCTAATTCCCTCTTGAAGCTGTCCATACTTGTAGCCACCACCACCTCCTGTGGCAGTGAATTCCACATGTTGATCACTCTTTGGGTGAAGAAGTACTTCCTTTTATCTGTTCTAACCCAACTGCTCAGCAATTTCATGGAGTGCCCACGAATTCTTGTATTGTGAGAAAGGGGGAAAAGTTGGAATAGGTGCAAAGTGGTCTACAAACATACATGGGAATTTCCTGAGCACTGCACTGGAAAATGGTGTGTACTGATCTAGTTCCTGTCTTTATTCTTTATTCTAGGCACCTACGTAGGCCACAATGTTCAATTGGTGTGGAGGAGCAATGGCATTATCTCAATAATGACCCCCGTCCTCCATACCTAGGGAAGGACATCTTGCAAAGAGCTCTAGTGTAAAGAATAAGGGGATAGACAGGGTGATCAGCGTTCAAATCCATACTCAGATCTCTAAATTAACTGTGTTGTAGAGCTGTAGTGGCAAAATGGACCAACCCGTTTAATGCTGTTCTTCATGAAAGTGTGGAAGATATAAATGATGGTAACCAAGTTGGTGTAAAAAAGAGAAGAAAGATTATGTCATGGATAAGTTTCAGACATTTATTTAGGGTAGGAAAATGACTTAAGAATACCCCCTGTGTCAAGTATCCTGCAATAAATTACCTGAAGTTGTAATATGCATACATTATTCAAAGGCTTTTTTTATCTAGCAGAAAAGGAAGTGTGTACATTTAGGTTAGCATATTGAATCCTCAAAACATGCTGTCAGCCCGAGAGCAACCATCCACCTTTAAGGAAAACACCAACTGCTAGCTTAAGTAGCTGATACATAAGACTTCACATATATGTGTGGGCTTGTTTGTTTGTTCGAGAGTGGGTGAAATCAGAATTGACAAAGCTTAGTCAACACAAATGATGGGCATGTGGGTACAAAGGCCTTCAGTAAGATTTGCTTTGTTCACCTCTGTGAAGAACTAACTGATAAAATGACCCACCTGAGTCAATAGGATTAAGCAGTCCCATGTGGTCTTAGACAGCTCGTGTGAGATGTGGCTAAGGCGGAAAGTATCAAATTTTCAGGGATGTTTGAAACAGTTCTTCAGTCACATAGAAGTTAAACAATGGGATTAGTGGCCTACTTTCAGATAACATAAAACTTGTAAAGTGACCAAACTGTGTGAAAAATGGGGGCTCTGCTATGACTGTTGACTGCTCTTGCACATAATTTTCTGTTGAATTGAAATGCAGTTTCTTATTTTTCCTTTTGTTCCCACTTTTCCTCTCTCCTCTCTTTTCTCATTGTCTGTTGCTGATACTTTGATTTCCTACTCTTCTACTAGATATTTGGATGTGTACTTTTATTCTTTCCCCCTTTTATCTCTCATTCCTGCAATGTTAAGATATCAGTTTTGTCTTAATCATTCTAAATTGTATTGTTTACTTTTTGTTGATAATGCTCATTCTTTAGTTTGCTGGTTTTTTTGATTTTATCTCATTTGTAGTTTTTTTGCTTATTAATTTGCTGTTATTTCAATTTAGGTCTGTTATTTCTACCTTTCAGTTTTCTATTATTTTTTGGTCTCTACATTTGATCATTTTACTCTTTTGCTGCTTTCTAGACAGTATCTGCAGTCTTATAACACATTGAAGACTAGCAAATTTATAATACATTTATTACTTTCCAATGTGCCACAAGATTTTTCATTGTTTCTTTTCTTGGCTTTCGATTTATTCTCCTTTGTGTCTCTTCACTTCTCAGGTAATTTGTTTTTTTGCTTTCTAAACTGTGGGTGTCTGCCTCCTCTTGTATGCTTGTTTTCTTTGGCTGTGCCCTTTGCAGTACCCTGCCAGTTGAGTTCTAACCCATTCCAATCCTTTATAGCCTTTAACAAACATTTCAAAACTTGTTTGGTTCGGGGATTGTATACTGATTTTATGGTCTTAAGCCCTGTGTTTGTTTTTCTTTTTCTTTTATTTTCTCTCTCTTGTGTTTTTGTTAGATTACAAACTTTGGACTGGGCCATCTTAAAAAAATAAAATTGCCCAGTTCTTATAGGTGCTTCATAAATAAATATGTTTTTTTAATATGTTGGTTGATATGGGTTTTTTCTATGTTTTTGATATGTTGGAAAAGACTGTATTTTCAAGAAATTTTCAGATGGCTGCCATGTTGGTCTGTAGTAGAAGAGCTAGATTTGAGTCCAGTAGCACCTTGGAGACCAACAAGATCTTTGGTGGTATGAGCTTTCGAGAGTCTAAGTTCCCTTTGTCAGATATAAGTAGAGATGGAGATTGTCTGAGTTCTTATATCCCTGTCAGAAGACTGGAGGGGTGTTGCAAAGAGGGAACTCAGGATGCAAAGGTACAATGTGCATCATAATCAGCTTGATTAGAGCTGAGGGGACATGTTTGAGGACAGAAAATTAGCTATCTGTTATGTATTGACCATGCGGTCGCCATGTGCTCCCTTAATTGCGACCGCATGGCCAGAGCACATGGCCAGAGCATGGCCAGAGCACATGGCCAAGAAACTACCTGAGCTTCAGCCAGGTAGAACAAAGGCCAGGTGGATTCAAACCGGCCACCAATCCTGTACCTAGGTTTCTCCCAGGGAACCTATGAAATGTAAATAGACTTCTAATAGCCTATCAGGCCAGTTGGGTGAGGTCAGGGGATTGTCCCTGACCAGCATAAAAGGAGGGCTTCGAGCCCTGGGTTGTATGCTTCATCCGGACCAGCAATAAAGATCATGCTGTTTCACTGTTCCACGGACTCCCGACTCCAATACTTATCAGTGGCGACGAAGATGGGATCCCGATGAGCGACTCTCCAGCTGACCACAGCAGCACAGCGAGCTCCATCCCGCCGGCCACAGGCATCTCCGAGCCCCAGCACTCCAACGCCTCGCCGCAAGCCACTCTGAGCCCCGATCCTCCGGCACTCGCCAGCGCTGAGCCTCAGCGCTCCCCGGCACTGCCGCAAGACCACGAGGACACCGCTCAAATAGCCGCCGCCGCTCCTGCTCTGGTAAATATGGCCAATGCTCCGGGACCAATTACCCCTTTCGATACGTCTCGCCCCGAGACGTGGGAGTCCTGGCTCAAGATGCTGGGTTGCGCCTTTAAGGTCTGCAGAATAACAGATGCGGACCTAAAGAGCGCATGGCTCTTGAGTTCTGGAGGGGTGGAGGTCATGCGGGTGGCCCAGAACCTATTAGCCCCGCAAGACCTCACCAAGGTATCTTACGATGTACTAACCAAGACCCTCGGCGATTACTTTGCCCCAAAGCCCTCCAAACTAGCTAGGCGCTGGGAGTTCATACAGCACCAGCAGCAGTCTGGGGAGTCAGCCGCCACCTTCCTGGCTGAACTCCGTCGACTAGCCATGGGCTGCAAATTCCGCCATGTGGATGACCACGTGGAGACTGCCTTCATAGGTGGGGTCCAGGAAGCCAAGCTCCGCCAGCACCTCATCGCAATGTCGGAGCCAACCTTGGAGAAGATGCTCCAAACAGCGGTTGCATTCGAGACAACACAAAAGGAGAAGGCAGCCCCCAAGGTCCACCAGGTGACGCTCCCCAAACCCGACTCGAGTGAAGAAGAGGCTGTCCACCGGATGCAACCACGCTCGAAGAAGGGTGAGCCCAGCGTCTCCAGGCCCAAGGGCCGACGCCCAGCATCTGTCTCGGTTCCCTCTTCTGCTTCCCTCAACAGGCAGGCCCCAATGTGCACCAGCTGCGGGGACCCCCACGATAGACGTACATGCCACTTCCGTGATGCCGTTTGCTGAGCCTGCGGGAAAACAGGCCATCTCGCCCGGGCCTGCCGCCTAAGGAACAGCCCCCGTGCCCCAGCAGCAAACTTTGAAGAAGTGGACAACGTCGTTCCCACGGCCACAGTAATGAGCTTGCCCCAGCCCATCCCGGGCGCAATTTCCATGTCACTCCGGATAGAGGGAGTCCCTTGCTCCATGGAACTGGACTCAGGGTCCACGTATTCCATTGTGTCCGCAGCCACGTTCAGCCGCCTCTGCCCGAAGGGGGCACGCTGGCTACGGCTGCCAGCCGGGTTGGTCCTCCGGGACTTCCAGAAAAACCCCGTGGCTATTAAGGGGCTAGCCAGGGTCCGGGTCCAGTACCACGCCTTTAACGGCCTGCTAGACCTTCTCGTGGTGGATGACTAACCAGTCTCCTAGGTCATGCCTAGTTCAAGCCGCTCGAAGTGCAGTGGACAGGAATACACCGTGTGGGCTCCACCGACTTTTCGGCCATCTATGAGGAATTCCCCGCCGTATTCGACGGCTCATTGGGCTGCTACAAAGGACCCCCAGTTTCCTTCGACCTGGACCCGGCAGTCCGGCCCATCCGCGTGGCCGTCCGACGGCCACCACTCACCTTCCAGCCCAAAGTGGAGGCGGAGCTGGAAAAGCTCGTGGCACAAGGGGTGCTCGAGCCGGTCTCCCACGCCAAGTGGGAGACTCCCATTGTGACCCCCCTCAAAGCTAATGGGGCAGTCCGCATCTGCGCGGATTACAAATGTACAATTAATAAGGCATTACAGGACCACGCGTACCCGGTACCGGTGGTCAGCCATGTTCTGGCCTCCCTTGCAGGCGCCAAAATATTTGGAAAATTAGACTTGGCCCAAGTCTATCAGCAGCTTCCTGTAGACGAAGCAACGGCCAAGGCACAAACGATTGTGACTCACAAGGGAGCATTCAAGGTAAAACGCCTCCAATTTGGGGTCAGCGTAGCACCCGGAATCTTTCAAAATCTAATGGCTTCTCTCCTAAAAGATGTTCCAGGAGTGAAGCCGTTCTTCGACGACGTCCTCATCGCCGCCCCAGACGCCGACACGTTCGCAGCTCGCCTCCGGATGGTGCTGCAAAGGTTCCAGGATGCAGGTCTCAAGGTTTGAAAAGACAAGTGCACCCTGGGAGTCTCCTCAATGACCTTCTTGGGGTTCCAAGTCACCGTGGACGGCATTCACCCCACAAAGGAGAAGGTAGCGGTGATTACAGGTGCACCCCGCCCGTCCTCAAAGGCGGAACTCCAGGTGTTCTTGGGACTTGTGAACTTCTACCACGCCTTCCTTCCGCACAAGGCGGCGGTTGCCAAACCCCTGCATCGTCTCCTGGGCAAGGGAGTGGCTTGGGCCTGGGGCCCCAAGCACGATGCGGCCTTCCGGGCCGTCAAGGACCTGTTAGTTTCGAATGCAGTCCTGGCGCATTTCGATGAGAGGCTCCCTGTCATCCTGGCCTGCGACGTGTCCCCCTACGACGTTGGGGCGGTCTTGGGGCACCGGCTACCCAACGGAAAGGAGGTTCCGGTTGCCTACTACTCCAGGACCCTGTCATCGGCGGAACAGAACTACGCCCAGATCGACAAAGAGGCTCTAGCGATCGTAGCCGGCGTCAGGAAATTCCATGACTATCTCTACAGGCCCAATTCACATGCTGTCCCTACGGGTCCTGCGGTGGTCAATTTTTTTGTCAGGCTACTCCTACGAATTGGTACATCGCCCGGGGAAGGCGATGGGTCATGCAGCTGCCCTCAGCCGTCTTCCCCTCCTGTCCTGCAACCCTGATCCGGCTCCCGCTTTCCACGTCACGCTCCTAGAGGACCTACCAGAGCGCCCCGTACAGGTATCGGATGTGGCCTGTCACACGCGGCGGGACCGCATCCTTTCCCGTGTCTCGGACTGGGTGGGAAGGGGATGGCCGGAAAAACCGGGACCAGATTTTGCCGCTTTCACGGCATGCAGGCACAAACTCTTGGCCCACAAGGGATGCCTGCTATGAGGATCTCGAGTGGTGATCCCCGGGCCCCTGCAGCTCCGAGTGCTAGAGGCCCTACACGAGGCTCACCCGGGAATTGTGCGCATGAAAGCTCTGGCCCGGAGTTACGTATGGTGGCCAGGCCTGGACAAAGACATTGAGGGGCGGGTCCAGAAGTGTACCAAATGCCAGGAGTCGCGGCCAGATCCTGTCCGATCCTGGGAATCTACTAACAAGCCCTGGTCCCACCTGCACCTAGACTTCGCGGGACCGGTCCAGGGCCGGTTGTTTCTTATCGTTGTTGACAGCTACAGCAAGTGGCTTGAGGTAGTGCTGGTAGCTTCTACCTCCACCAACGCTGCCTTAAGAAGTCTCTGGCCGATCTTCGCGACACACGGAATGCCAGAAACTCTCGTGACTGACAACGGGACCGCTTTCACCTCCGGCAAGTTTCAACGGTTCGTGGAAGCCTGCGGTCTGTGCCACATCCGCTCCGCTCCGTTCCACCCCGCAACCAACGGCCAGGCCGAGCACATGGTGAGGACAACGAAGGACACGTTAAAGAAGATGGAGCACGGCGACTGGGAAGAGCAGCTGTACAAGTTCCTGTTCTGCCAACGGAACACACCCCACTCAGGGACCGGGCGCCGGCCAGCCGAACTTCTGATGGGAAGACGACTGGGAACCGTCTTGGACCGCCTACATCCCGACCGAGCAATCGAGGGGAACCCGACAACGGAGGACCGACCAGCTGCCCGAGGATTCGCTCCCGAAGACCCCGTATACGCAAAGAACTTCGTGCGGGGTCCGACATGGCTCCCCGTGAGGATCGTCCGAGTCACAGGGCCTTATTCCTACGAGGTCCTTACGGAAGATGGCGTAGTCTGGAAACGGCACATTGACCAGATTCGACGCCGATCCCAGAACCACGATGATACCCAGGCCCCCGAACTCCCTGCACCAACAGACCGTGACATCGACACGACTCCAGAAGCAGCGCCAGCCCCTGATCTGGAGACTGCGGAGATGCCGCTCCTGCCCGCGGACGAAGCAGTCGCACCATTCACACCTGAACGACCCCCGAGCAGACAGGCCCCGCCAGCAGAACAACTACCCACACCGCAACCTGCCGACACAAGCAACACAAGCGACACAAGCCTTACAACCCCCCGGCGCTCTGGACATGAGTGCAGACGCCCGGATTATCTCAAAGACTATGTGTGCAGAGGGGTTCTGGACTATGGGGGGAGGGGTGTTATGTATTGACCATGCGGTCGCCATGTGCTCCCTTAATTGCAACCGCATGGCCAGAGCACATGGCCAGAGCACGGCCAGAGCACATGGCCAAGAAACTACCTGAGCTTCAGCCAGGTAGAACAAAGGCCAGGTGGATTCAAACCGGCCACCAATCCTGTACCTAGGTTTCTCCCAGGGAACCTATGAAATGTAAATAGACTTCTAATAGCCTATCAGGCCAGTTGGGTGAGGTCAGGGGATTGTCCCTGACCAGCATAAAAGGAGGGCTTCGAGCCCTGGGTTGTATGCTTCATCCGGACCAGCAATAAAGATCATGCTGTTTCACTGTTCCACGGACTCCCGACTATCCGTTTGGAATTATAGTTATGTCTTGTTTCTATGATTCAGTTTATTCCATTTTCTTCAGTTTCTAAGATAGAAACTCTTCATGTTTCACAGCCAAAGAACTCTGATATGATTTTCTTAATAGTTCAGGAGGCAGGTATTCTGTTAGTTTAGGAAGTAGGCATTGTAGATTGATGCACTTCTAAAACTCAGTCTCTGAGAATTTTTAAAGAAATTGTATTACATCCCCCTCCCCAAACACAAACTCATTGGCTCTAAGGAAGGAACAATATTCTAAGTGTAAACAGATCTTTCTCCTTGTGCCAGTTCTTTGTTTAAACAGTAAGGAGGTTGCTTACATTCATCCCAGATGTTCATGGAAACAATTCCTCTCTTAATTTACAGCAGACTCTTGCTCTCTTCTTTACTGTCTTTTTATTTGTTATAACACTTAGAAACATGTAAAGATCTTGTAGTATTGTATTACTATTGAATGGCGTGTCAAAAAGCACATATTTAAATGTAGTGGATAAAATCATAAAGCCTCCTTCATCTTTAATGTTTTCTTGGAGGAAAAGCTTTATATACAATCTGTACACATGATCAAGCAGGAATTGATGGTAAACCTTGTAGGACGCTGGGGCCAATCCACACAACCAGTTTGGTATGTTGAGAATGTGGGTTGAGTCAGTGAACCAGCACAGTAACAATGTCTTGTTTTTTAGTCAGGAATTTGCTCACAGCAACCCTATAGCAAGGAAATTTGGGGGGGAGGCAGGGGGGCACCAATTTAAAGTAATGTAAAATTAACAAATGGTGTGGGAATGCCTTTGCAGAGCCAGCCATTAAAGGCCTCTCCCTTTCTGCTCTGCTTCCAGCCCCACCAAACTGGGCTAACACCAGCCTGTGCGCTCCTCTCCCCTAGTCCGGGCTTTTTGAATGGCAGCTTTGCAGCAGCCACAACCAGCCAAGGGAGGCTGAACAAGCTGGAGGGATGGCGTGGATCTCGGCCTTGGCTCACCCTCCAAGACCTAGCTGGGTCTTCCGACTGGCTTGCTGGTTTGCTGGCTCAGGGCTGGGCTGGGCTGGGCTGGACATGGAGGAGGGGTGAGGGTGAGTACGCTGGTGTGCCTCCCTCCCCTCGGAAGCTGCTGCAGGAGATGGGCTGCTTACAAAGATGACGGTGGATCTCTAGAGCTGTACCCCCGGCTGACAGGAGGATGAAGCAGTGGGGTTGACTGCAGTGGGCCCCTGGCTGCAGCAGAGCCCCACAGACCGACAGGAAGAGGAAGTGGCTGCGGGGGTAGGCTGGCGCATGAGGAGGGCAGCGCAAGAATCTGCCCTTTGTGCCATTTGCTTTAGGTCTCGAAGGTATGCAGCAGCAGTGTTCCCTCTAAGCTGAGTTAGTGTGAGCAGCTCAGTTTTTTAGCCTCTGGCTCACACATTTTTGTCGTAGCTCAGGAATGGAAGGAGCTTCCACTGCTAATGGGGTGGGGGTGCTGCAGAATCAAAAGGGGCTGAGCTTCGTGCACCCCACTGCTGGCTATGGCCCGGGCTCATAGTCTCCTAGCAGTTGCCAGTAAAGGAAGGGAAATATTTGGTCTGACTGTATATGAGTTCACCTTTAGCAGTAACCAGCATTTGCTGTCATGTGATTCTAATCTCCCCTCCTATCTCAATTCAGTATCTTTCATCTCCATGGTTAAAATAATATGAAGAGTTATGACAAGAAGAAAAATTACACACTCTTTGATAGCTGAAGCAAAGCTGTAAGAGTGACAGAAGTATCTGACCCTAGTCTGTAATTAGACTGGCCTTCCTTCTTAAATTTCTGCAGTTATACTTAACAATGAGTGTCACACATATATGCTGATCAGATGATCCTGCACCTGATTCTACAGGCACTGTCTCTTTTGGTCAGCATTTCAGAAATACTTCCTTTTGTCCATCCTGAGTCTATCCTCCATCAACTTCTTCGACAATCCCCTAGTTCTAGTATTAGGGAAAGGGAGAAAAACTACTGTTTCTTCTCCCCATGCATAATTTTCTAAGCTGAAAAGCTCAAGATCTAAAGCATCGGTGCTCCAACCCCTTAATTATTTTGGTTGTCCTCTTCTGTACTTTTTCCAGCTCTGCACTATCATTTTACAGTGTTACTACCAGAAATGTACACAGTATTCCAAATGGGGTTGCATCATAGGATATATAGGATTATAGTATTGGCCATTTTATTTTCAGTCTCTTTCCTAATAATTCCCAGCGTTCATATTTATTATTGTTGCAAATATGTGGTTGAAGTATATCCTTCACACCTACTCATGCCATGTTTTGTTAAGTTTTTGTTGTTGAGGGTGTAGTGTGGTCTCAGTTTAAATGTGATATATTCCTTGATCTTTTCCTCCTTCCCCTTAAAGGGGAATGTGCTGCTGTTTGGCACAAATACAACGTCTTGTGCTTACATGCCTCAATGCTAATTATGGTTTTATGGTGAGTATTTCCTTTTTGTGCTTTTGTTTGCAAACAACCAATTATGCACACACTGCATGGCTGGAGAAATACAAAGATGACACTGAAGTGTGCAAATCAATGCTTGTTGCCAAATTATTTGGGCTACTTTTTGTTTTCTTTCCTTTCTTGCTGGCAGCAGATCAGATCTGGAAACTTTCCAGCTCACTTACAGATTGTATTTGTCCAACTGGATCCACCCAGCCTCACCTGCATTCAGCCTGTGCTGAGTTGTCATATATTGGAAAAAATGAATGCAGAGCAAGCTATGCATTTCATGAAGTCCTGTTTGTTCATCAGCTATAGAGGAACAATAGTACAGAAGTTAAAAATCTTCAGTTTATGTACATATAAGAAGAAGAATGTTCTATTGAGTTGCAGCCGATTCATGGCAACTCCATCCACAGGTCATTCCAGGCAAGAGATAAGCAGAGGTGGTTTGCCATTGCCTTCCTCTGCATAGCAACCCCAGTCTTTCTTGGTGGTCTCCCATCCAAATACTGACAATGGCCAACCCTACTTAGCTCCCCAGTGCTAATGAGCTTGGGCCAAACTGGGTTATTTGGGCCACTAAACTTTTAAATCCAGTGGCTACTTTCAAATGAACTGCTTGTTCCTCCTCCTCACTGATGAGTTCCTCAATCTGGGTTGTCAGATTCAGTCTGAAGGTCTCTCTTCTACCTTCAGTAGTTTCATGCCAAGGATGCATTCAGGAAGCACAGCAATGTATGGGCTACACAATTCAATAGAATGGAACTGTGTCTGGGTTTCTATTTTGACTACCAGAAGTGTTTTTGGGAGAAGCATGTTTGCTAAATCCCCAAGAAAATATATCCTTGCAACTTTAGATGAATCAACAGTATCTGAAAAACTTGCTAGGTTCTGCCAACCATGGAATCATGTGGGTATGGCATTACACTGTTTATGTTTTAAATTGTAACGGAATGTCCATGATTAACTGGTTTCCTGCATGGATTACAGAACCAAGGGGATGAAAATGGCATTGCAGTGAATAATTTATTTATTTATTTATGTGATTTATATCCCGCCCTCCCCACCTTACAGCAGGCTCAGGGCGGCTACCAACATATACATTACAATAGTATCATTAAAACATTTAAAACACACAAGCTGCACAATAGCACAAACAGCACACTACAAGATGGCGTATCCTCATTAATGGGTGGCATCTTAGATGTTAATCAGTGTGGTTGGTGGGAGATCATACAGGCTAGCGGATTCTAAATCAGGCCGGTCCAGATGTAAATATTGGGTGGACCCAACTTAAAAGCCTGGTGGAAGAGCTCCTTCTTGCAGGCCCTGCAGAACTGCAATAAGTCCTGCAGGGCCCTGATGTTATCCGGGAACTCTTTCCACCAGTGGGGGGCCACCACTGAAAAAGCCCTGGCCCTAGTGGCCGCCAACTGGGCCTCCTTCAGCCCTGGGAGAACCAGGCAATTTTGGGATCCCGATCAAAGCGCTCTCTGGGGAACATGTGGGGAGAGACGGTCCCTCAGGTAGATAGGTCCCAGGCCATATAGGGCTTTATAGGTAAGCACCAGCACCTTGAAACTTATCCGGTATGCTATAGGCAGCCAGTGCAGTGCTTTTAAGGCGGGCTGGATGTGCTCCCGCACAGGGAGACCCATCAACAGCCGCGCCACCGCATTCTGTACCAGCTGCAGCTTCCGGATTTGGGACAAGGGCAGCCCCATGTAGAGAGCATTGCAGTAGTCCAATCTTGAGGTGACCAGAGCATGGATCACTGTAGCCAGTTAGCTGCGTTCAAGGAAGGGAACCAACTGCTTGATCAGCCATAGATGGTAAAAGGCTGACCTTGCAGTGGCTGCTACCAGGCCTCCATCGTTAACAAGGGGTCCAGGAGCACACCCAGACTCCTTACCTCCAATGCTGGTACCAACGCTGGAACCAACAACACCCCGTCGAAGGCTGGGAGAGGGATCCCTACCCCTGGTCCACTCCAACTCAGGCACCGGACTTCCGTCTTCATCGGATTCAATTTCAATCGACTCTTCCTGAGCCAACCAGCCACGGCTTGCAACGCCAGGTCCAGATCACTTGGACTAGAGTCTGACTGACAGCCCAACAACAGATAGAGCTGGGTATCATCAGTGTACTGATGACAACCCAGCCCATGCCTCTGGGCAATCTGGGCGAGGGCGCGCATGTAGATATTGAACAACATTGGGGAAAGTACTGCTCCCTGTGGCACTCCGCAGACCAGCAGATGCCTTTGGGAGAGTTGTTCCCCAACCACCACCCTCTGTCCCCAATCTTGGAGAAACGAGGAAAGCCACTGTAAGGCCAACCCCTGGATCCCCGTATCGGTGAGGTGGTGGGCTAGTAGCTGATGGTCGACCGTGTCAAATGCTGCCGACAGGTCCAACAACACCAGCACTGCTGTACCACCTTGATCCAGATGCCTCCGGAGGTCATCTGGGAGGGCGACCAGCCCCGTCTCTGTCCCGTGGCCTGGTCGGAAACCAGACTGGAAGGGATCTAATACAGAGGTGTCATCCAAAAAGCTCTGCAGCTGGTCTACCACCGTCTTCTCGATTAGCTTACCCAAATAGGGTAAGTTTGATACCGGCCGATAGTTGGCCAATTAGTTGGCCGATAGATGGCTTTTTTAGGATAAGAAGCAACACTTTTAAATATAGACTCCTTAAATCAATATACATTTTTATTCTGTGCTTACCTTATTGTTCCATGAAGTTATATCCATATGGGATTCATGTTTGTCTTTGTAGATGGGTGGAAGCTCTAACCTAAGTGTGAGGTGTGGCACTGCAGCAGAATATATACTCTTTCGGGAAGGCATTTATTTTATTGTGTATATTTGGAAACTGTTCTCACTCTTTTCGGCATCTTGGGGCCAAAGTAGATGTGACAGCATCCCTGGATGATGAAGAAGAAGAAGAAGAAGAGATTGGATTTATATCCCGCCCTTCACTCACCTAAGAGTCTCAGAGCGGCTTACAAACTCCTTTCCCTTCCCCTCCCCACAACAGACACCCTGTGAGGTAGGTGGGGCTGAGAGAACTCTTTCCCAAGCTGTCCTTGAGAGAACAGCTGGTACAGAGCTATGGCTTGCCCAAGGTCATCCAGCCAGGTGCAAGTGGAGGAGTGGGGAATCAAACCCGGTTCTCCCAGATTAGAGTCCGCGCACTTAACCACTACACCAGACTGGCTCAAATGATGATAGCATTTAAAAGTGATCTTAAAATGCTGCAAGGGCCTGATCCTGATTGATTCTGCAGCACATCAGGCTGAAGCACTCGTTCCCCCTTTCCACACTTTTCAAGTGCTGAAACAATGGCAAGTGGTGCTGAGGGTGTTTTGACATTTTAAAAAAGTGCCCAGGAGGGGAACAAGAATACTTCTGCCCACAGTGTGCACAACATTTTAAAAATTGATTTAAAACAGCAGCAGTATTCCCATGTTGGACCTGCAAGTGCCATCACATCAAGTTTGGCCCTCAGTGTTTGCAAAAAAACCCTTTAGACATATTTTCACAGCCATAAGGATTAAAATCTTATTAAAATATGAACACTATGATAAAGTTGGCTGTGGCTCCCAAAACACACAATACATTTGTTACACTGTCTACACTACACTACAACACTGTCTTAAGTTGTCTGCAACTGAGTGATGATCAAACGAGACAAGATACAGATCACAGATCTGCCAGAATCTTTTGAAGTTAAGTTTCAGGTACTTTATATTGGGGTCATACTGGGAAAGGGTAGGATTTAATCCTTCCTCTCTGCATGATTTTTTTCTATAGAAACAACCCCACCCCATTAGTCTCTGAAGAGAAAAAAGACAGGCACCTAACTTTTGCCCATCTTTTTTTCCCTCCCAAAGCCAATAGGATATTATGGGGAGTAGGAGGAATTCATTTCCCTGACCTGATAAGCCCAGGCTAGCCAGATCTCGTCAGATCAGGGTCAGCCCTGACTAGTATTTGGATGGATTACCAGGGTCATGATGCAGAGGCAGGCAATGGCAAACCACCTCTGAACCTCTTGCCTTGAAAACCCTATGGGGTTGCCATAAGTCATCTGTGACTTGATGGCAAAAAGCAACAACAGCACAGGAGGAATTCATTAGGCAAAATCATGCAGGCGTAGAAGACTTAACTCCTTCCCTGCACAGCCGTGATACGAATCAAGGACACTAATGCCTGAAATATACTTTAAAAAGATCAAACCATGCTTACTTCTGCATATTGTATCTCTACCTTATTTGTAACTGGAAGTATGCCTAAATATTCTGGGTAGCTATCACAAGGCAGTTCAAAAATATGCATACAAACCCTCAGATTTTAATCTCAAAAAACCCACACCATGTAATGCTTTAAAAATACAACTTAATTTAATCGTTCCTCAACACACACATGCTTACTGGTTCTTGGGGATAATCGTTTATCAGGAGAACAAGCAGCCAGGGAATGTGACTGTCTGTATAGGGAAATGCTGGAAAAGGCAGCAGTGTCTTTTGATTAATTTTAGTTGGATTCTTTCCAAGGGACAGGAATGCAACTGTGGCCTTAAGAAGGGATTTGTTGTAGTGAGGCTTGGGTAGCTGCCTCAAAGTGTAGTCTGGTTTTCCAAACCAAACATACAGACTTAATTTCTAACCATAATACCCTAAGCATATAAGAACAGTTTGGCTAGGTCCATCTGATTCAGCTTCTGGTTTTCCAAGGCAGCCAACCAGATTCCCATTGTAGTTCTATGAACAGGACATGGAAGCCAAAGCTTTCTTTTTTGTTCCTCTCCAGAAACTAGTATATCAAGGTTCCTCTTAGCCATCCTGGCTAATCCTGTTTTTGTATGACTTTTGTTCACACACTGCAGTGTATCATGTGATAATTCAGCCCCTCTTTTGGGGGGAGTTGCTACACTGTGTCATTCTGAGCATGATGTGTGTGGCTCCCATACTTTCCCTATTTAACAGGAGACAACCCCACCACCCCCTGTGTTCAGACTCTGAGGGGAAACTGCAGTGTGGCTGTGGCTGGAATGGCCACATGGGTGTTTCCCCCACTGTTACATTTCTCTCCCCTTTTAGCTCTTTTAACCAGCTTTCCCCACTGTAGCCGAGACATTGGCACAGTGACTCTGCTGGGAGAAAAGTGGGGTTAAAGGAGAAAAGTGGGGTTACCTAGATTGGGGAGAGGATCCATAAGATCACAAGGGGGGGAGGGGGGGAGAACTGGAGAGAGCATCAAACTGTGCAGAGTGTGTGGATGCTGTCCCCCCATGACTCTGCACCACTCACTGCTACTTTAATAGCAGGGGTAACGTTTCATAACCCTGTGTGTGGGAGTGCTTGTGATTCTGTACGATGAATGAACATGGACATCCTGGCTTAATCTTGGCTGTAATGCAGGCTGGGATACCATCTGGATCTCTGCTGGAGGTGTGCTTTAAATAGTGAAGGCAGTGGAACTAGCATTTGAATGATTATGCAAGCTGAAATATGGTTTAATATCTGAACCAAGCCAGATCGGTGGAAACTTTATGGGGGGGGGGGGACTGTACCTCTGCTTTTCTCAGTATTTTGTTATGCACCTTCAGAGATATGAAATGAATAAATATACCTTTCATCTTCCAACAGAAACAGCTGCAATTTAAAATTTCATTCTTTGAGACTAACATTATCCAAACTCTGTAATGAAAGATCCTAAGAGCCATTTTAGGCAACTCAAATGCCATACTTCAGTGGATTGGCTGCTCTTCTTTGAAAAGCAGATCCCTCCCCTGGCCATTTAAAAGGCTACTTTTGAAAGCCTCTACGTTGTAAAAATGGCAAGGGGCAGCTGCTATTCGTGAAGCAGAAGACCCAAAAATTCGTTGTTTGCATCTTTGGATCCCAGTCTATGTTCTTTATTTCTTTTTGTTGTTCCATATCTCTTACAGCAACTATAACAAACAAATATACACCTTATTTTTCAAGCTAGCAGTTGACACAGAGAGCATTACAAATAAAGACAATTATTCTATCTCTAGCAGATTCATGAGTTGTTCTTGCTGGTGTATAATGGAAATTTAGAGGCAAATTCTCTCAGTCTGAAATGTAGTATCCATGTTCCCCTGAGAACCATATAGGATTGATCTCAGTAGAATGCTAGGATTACAGCGATGTATTGAACGACTGGATGTCTCTTATAATTGTGCTATGAAAGACAAACATGTTCATCTTGTTTTCAGCCCTTTACTATTGATGAGTGTAGTTGCATATATAAATATAATTTATAAACAGGCAAATCATACAGGGTGTTTTAACAACGTTCATTCCACATGATGGAAGAAATATTTGTTTGCATGGCAAAGAAAGGTAGTGGTCAGAGGCTACCCTAGGGTTGCCAGCCTCCAGGTGGGGCCTGGGGATCTCCCGCTTTTACAACTGATCTCCAGCTGACAGAGATCAGCTCCCCTGGAGAAAATGGCTGCTTTGGAGGGTGGACTCTATGACATTGTACCATGTGGAGAAGAAGAAGAAGAAGAGATTAGATTTATACCCCGCCCTTCACTCACTTGGAGTCTCAGAGCGGCTTACAAACTCCTTTCCCTTCCCCTCCCCACAACAGACACCCTGTGAGGTAGGTGGGGCTGAGAGAACTCTTTCCCAAGCTGTCCTTGAGGGAACAGCTGGTACAGAGCTATGGCTTGCCCAAGGTCATCCAGCCAGGTGCAAGTGGAGGAGTGGGGAATCAAACCCGGATCTCCCAGATTAGAGTCCGTGCACTTAACCACTACACCAAACTGGAGGCTCCTCCCCTCCCCAAACCCCAGCCTCTCCTGGCTTCACCCCCAAAGTCTCCAGGTATTTTCCCACCCAGACTTGGCAACCCTAGGCTACCCCAAGGCTCTTGACACATGAGCAGTTATGTAAAGGTAATGGAATCACAACTGGAAAGCGTTAGAAAGCACCTGTGTTGTCGGAAACCCCAGATTCCTTGACCCACAAGGGAAGAGGAGTTTCCTTTAAAGACACCTTACTTACTGCTGGGGTTTACATTTACTGCTCCCTGCCTTCAAGTTTGAGACCAAAATAAAATGAGAAATAGGGAAAGGAAAATTAGAATAAATACAGAGAAAGGCAGGAAGGAAGAGAAAATAAAGGAAAGAAGGAAGAAACAACAACGTTGGGAAAATGAAAGAGAGGAAGCAAGAAAATAGAGGTGCCTTGGAAAAAATGGGAGTGTAAGGGGATTGTCCCCTGCAAATTATTTGGAGACGAAATTATCCCCATTCCTTAACTCATATTTGGGTAGTGAGACTTCATTATCCTACAATAAACATAACTGGGGAACTGACCCCTCCCCCTTATTCTGGTGGCTGGGACTTGCCCTGTGTGACAGAATGGTTATTGTCCCCATAAAGTCTACTAAAGTTTTTGTTTCTATTTAAAGTTATGGTAGACTAGAGTTTAATAGAGGCACTTTGGAAAATGTCTGCTCCAGAACAGCACAGTTGTTGCCTGTAATAAGGAACTTGTGTATATTGACCACATTGTCTGGAAGCCTGCAGAAACTATTGGAAGGACAGCTGGGGGCCTCGCTATGACTTGCCAGGCTGCCTGCTGGAAGAGAACTAACTGTGCTCCCAGAGCTAACCTGCTGAAGAGCAGAGCAGGAAGAAGTCACTTTAAGAGCTGAGGAGGAGACTTGTGCTGCTGGAGACAAAATTTTAATATGGTCAGTTGAATGTGAGAGGGAGCACCATCATGGAACAACCCTGTGTACTTCTCTGTATTTGTTTTGTACTATCATGTATGTTGTACCCTGTATAATGTTGCTGCTTCTATCTTCTCTGCAAAGTTTGGAGCCTCTTTTCAGTCTAAGGAGCCATCTTCCAGTAGAAGTGGCTTTTCCTCTGGTAGAATGGCCACTTCCATTGGAGGAGGTCTCCTTAGGCTAGAGTAAGGCTTTATGCTTTGCTTCATGGCATGGTACGATGCAAGACACTGTTTCAAGCAGAGCAGTGTGAGTCAATAAATGCCTTTGATTAGTCAAATAATCAGTGATGTCATAATCAATAATATATAAGGTTACGAAGAATTAAAGTAGTTGCTTTCGTTATTTCCTATTTCAATCATTGCCTCATTAATTTCTTTTTAAAGAAATATTTATTTATTTATTTATTATTTCACACTTTTACCCCGCCCTCCCCACAAACGGGCTCATGCATGAAATCTTATTTTCACAGTGTACAGATTATTTTAAATGTGGCACTAGCCTAGCAGCATGTAAGAATAATCTATGCCCGCTTCTATAATGTGAAGATGCATTTGGTTTGTTCTATAACCTAGTTTCAGTTCCCAAGACCCTGGTGAAACAGAAACACAGTCCTGGCTAGTTCTCCCATCTTCTGTAATGCACTGGGGTTTCATCTTATAGCAGACAAGTCAGTGTGGAAGATGTTGCTTAAAGACAGAAAGTCCGGGGGGGGGGGGCGGGCTGATCTACTGGAAGGGAACAAATATTGAGTTTGTATCCATAAACATTAAAACCCTTAGTTTCTAATATAATTTGATTTTCCCAAGAAGAAAAATGTATCCCCCTCTAAAAAAACCTTTGGCCTGAATTCTATCACTTTAGATCACAAGTACCTGATAATGAACTGAATGCAAGTCTTAGCTATTCAGATGATTGTGCTGGAAGTACACTTACACATTAGTTGCATATTCCCATTATAAAAATCATTTGCATTGCTTTTTATTATGAATTTTGTGAAGTGTTACGGGCCATTGAACAGCTATTTGAGTGCAGGTTGCCCTGAATAAATGATGCTGAACAGCATTAGGCAAACCATGCTTCTTTCTGAAGATACTTTTAATTAAGTTTCAATTGACCTAATGAAAAAAATTGCTGTTATTAAGAGGTATTTCTGCTGATGGTAGTCTGTAAGGAGGATTGGGTTGTGGGGAGGAAATCTGTCCACTATGTCTCTTTACGTGCACTTTGTACACAAGGCTTTTTTGTGAGATCTTTAGTCACACTGGGAAATATGAACACAGAAAGTGTAAACCTGATGACTTCCTTTAACAGGGGTGCAACATATAAAATTGTACTTAATTCTCATTGAAATCATTGGAACTTAAGGGCTTAACTGTGCTGTATATATTTCTATAAAGTGTCAACCATGTTGTTGGCATTAGGTAAATATTTCATAATTGTACCTAGTTTAAGTTCCTTCAGTTTGCTCCCAGAAGGGGTGAGCCACAGCCCTGCTTATAAAGAAACTTCACATCCTCTGCATGAGAGGAGGCATTCTTCATGAACACAGACATTTCCCACAGCACACATGAAACTTTTCCCTGTCATTAATTTAATTTACAACATTACACCAAAACAGTAACCATATGTAAGCTAGTCCCATTCTACCTTTTTTGGATCCCCAAAGAAGGAGTCAGCTTCCAGCAGAACAAGGAAATTCAGCCATATCTCTCTATATTATAAAGCCAATTTGGGGTGGCCATGTACGATGTGCTCCCTCATCCGTAGGTTGACCGAGTCGCCACTCAACCCGGGGAGCCTGGCCATTGGCCGCTGTGGTGCTGGCCCGAACATGCCCCGCAATTCGTCCATGCTGTGCTGTAGTCCTGCCCACCTGCCCACAGAACTGCCACCCAGGCTCAGTAGGCTGTGAGCCCACAGACGGCACACATGCTCCACCAGCAGCTGAAAGGGGCGGCCACTGATGCCTGGACGTCGCAGAATGACAGAGCCGGCTGGATGCCAGACTTCAGCCCATTCCTGCTGCCGCCACCACCTGTGGGGACCTGCCAGCAAGCATAGGCGGCCACACGCAGGGCTTCAGGCTGCTCCTGACGGCACCACAACTGACACCCACAGGTACCCCAGGCAGGCAGTGGGTGGCTGTGAGGGGGATGCTGGCAGGCGCAGTCAGGGGCCACACTAGCCCTGACGGCTACTAGAGCCTGTTGTATTGCTCTACAATGGGCCTTGCTCCTAGTCAGTGATAAGGAGAAACTGGGGTGGGGACTACCCAGCAAGATTCCCTCTGCAAAGGAACTGATCTTGCTGAAAAGGAGTGCAGTATGATGCCAGTGAGAGCTCTCTTGCTGCTGTGAGTGTAGAGAATGGCAAGGTGATCGTTTTACAGTATTTTGATTATCATGATGGAAGGAAGGTTTGATATGAATTCAGTAAGTAATACTCATATTTCACATTTATATAGAATCATGGCCTGGCTTATCTGGTCTCAACTCAAAACTATTTCTCGTTGTGAGGCTGGAAGATCTCACCTGATGGTGGAACCATTATAACAATGAAGCTTCTGGACTCAGCCTTCACTTCTAAATCCCTAAATCCCTAACAGTCATCTTTACTTCCATTGTCCTCCTTTTAAAATATGTAGTATTTCACCTTGTTTTTTGTCTCTTTGTTCCCCTGTTTAAATTCTTCTGTTTTGTTGATTTTGGAGGATTAGTTGGTCCCTGTTCTTTCAGCCTGTCTTCCACTAGCACACTCCTTCCACCATGAATTTCAGAACTCTACTAACAAAACTTGAACAATGTTCATTCTTCCTTACGATAACTTACAGTATTCCAATTATGTTGTCTTTGTTCTAGATACTTTTTGATTTAAGACCCTTGATCTTTGCCTGTAGGTCAAACATGTCAAAGATAAAAGTACATTAAAGGTTTTCTTTGACATGCCTGTAAATAGATCACTCAGTGACCTGCTTCAGCCATCAGCCACCTTAAGTCAGGCATATGACAGCATTGTACAAAATACAGAAGGGACAATGTGCTACAGTGGGCTTAGGAGCTACATTAGACAAAGAGGACAGCAGTAGGGGTCCAAGGAGGGAAGGAGGAGGAAAGAAAGTTCAGATAAGGGAAATCATCAAAAACATTTTAACTAATCAATTTTGAATTGATCTATATCAGTCATAAAAAAAAAGCTCTGCAATGTTCTGAAGTATAGTTAAAATCAAACATTGAACATTTAGAGATTAGGAAGTGCTGAAATAATCTTAGATTTCAAGGTTGCTTTGGAAAAGTGGAGGAATCAGATTAAGAATGTGTCATTGGTGGATGACTCTCAGCTCTCACTCTAGGAGGGGGTTACTTCTGCCATTTAACCTACACACAGAGTAGTGCTCTTATGTGAAGAACAGGAGTCTAGACCTTGTAACCTGATTGTTAAAATTTCACAGCATAAGGTCAAGAGAAAATTTTAGCCAAAGCCTGCAAGAAGACTCCCTTTTATATGAAGACTTCCCTGTCTGTGTCTTTCGAGAAATATCTCCAGAGATCTTAAATCACACACAACAAATGAGGAAATACAAATAGGCCTACCATTTAAAAATCATAATTAGCTATAAAGGATAGATATAGGCAGCAACACATTTAGAAGCAGGGAACAGCATGCTTCCTTAACTAAGACTGATTTATAAGATTCATAGCTATGAATACCCACAAGGAGCAGAAACCAGCCTAAACCTCAGTGACCCAAGACGTAGAATACTTAGAATGTAAACAGGAAGGGAGGAGAGAGTAACTGTTGTGAGAACCAGGAACTTAAAGATCAAACACTCAGGACAAGTTCAAACCTTGTATCAACTATAAGATATATACTTTCACCATTAATGTTAGAAATAGTGCATCTTCTGGTTCCCATTAACATGGGAATAATGGGTGATGTGAAGGAGGTGGTAGAGGGCGGTAGGGAGGTTTGGGTCTCCCAGGCCAATGAGATTTGACTCAGTGCTCCATGTTTGTGGTCTGTTCCCAGTTTGCCTGGCCCCATCTGGTGTGTGGAAGCTGGGGGGAAATAGGGAGGGGGAAAACATCAGTTGAGAATTTAGGGGGGGAGGGGAAATTGTTATATAAGTTTACACCAGATCCAAGAAAACTTTCAGAAGATACAGGAGAAACTGATACTGTGAACAAGAGCCATAACACAGTGATAGCTCTTGGTAAAGAGGGCCTTTAAAATTATATTTGCTAACATTAGGAGTTTAAATTGGATTATTAAAAGAATGTTAGCTAAATTAATGAAAAAGCAGATTTAGTAATGCTGCATAAAGTGCATCAAAGCAACAAACAAACAAAATCCAGCCTAGAACATGACTGGTTTTCCCGCCATTCAAAGTACTCAGAGAAAGAAATCTATCTCTTCAAGAGCTAACACTCTCAAAAAACTTATGCTAGTGTTTGACTTGAGAGATATTTTCAGAGAGTTTCATCATGGAGAGCAGGATTATTCTTATTATTCTCATGGGCATCATATATGTTCTTGTATATATTTATTCTCTTCTCCAGATCTTTGTGCAGAATTTATTCAAGCTTCTATTGGTGACTGTAAGGGTAGTGATATCACAGTGAAAAAATGTGTTGTCGTTAGGGGTATGTGTTCAATATAAACCGAACCAAATAAATACCAAAAAAATACCTTATTGGTATTTTTGGAGTATTACTTAAGAGATCTGTATTTGGCTACTGATATAGCTGAGCCTGAAAAAAGTCATTTTTTTTCCCGGCTGATATTTGGGTCAGCTATACTGCGAGCCATCCCCAGCCGAGGTGGCACAGAGCTCTCAGGTTCATGCCGCTGCAGCTGATCCTCTGAGATGCAAGGGAGGATCAGCTGGGGCAGCATGGAGCTGAGAGCTCTGCACCACCTTGGCTGGGGCTGGCTGGCTCCTCTTTCATCTTGGTTTAAACCGAGATGCAAGAGCAACCCAGGATTGGCTGGGACCACAGGAGCCAGCTCCACGCTGCCCCAGCTGATCCTCTCTTGCAGTTTGAAGCTGCAAGAAAGGATCAGTTGGGGAGGCATGGAGCTGATAGCTCTGCACTGCCTCAGCTGAGCTGGCTCCTCTTTGCAGCTTGGTTTCAACTGAGGTGTAAAGAGGAGCCAGCCCAGGATTGGACTTTTGCAAGGCATAGAGGGGGGAAAGTTCCCTTTAAATGCCTTTTTCCCTCCATGCCTTTTGCAAGCCATGCTGCAAGTGAACTCCAAAGCAGTGAATTCATCCAGAAGGCTTTCGGGTAAACTTGCCTCACTTCAGCATTCACTTGTGGTGTGGCTCGGAGGGGAGCTCCCCATTAGAGGAGAGCTATGCTGCAAATTTGGTGCCTCTATCGCAAAACCCCCCCCCAGAGCTCCAGATACTCCCAGATCAATTATCTATTATAGCCTATGGGGACCGAAGAAGAAGAAGAGTTGGATTTATATCCTGCCCTTCACTCTGAGTCTCACAACATCTTACAATTTCCTTCCCTTCTTCTCCCCACAACAGACATCCTGTGAGGTAGGTGGGGCTGAGAGAACTCTGAAAGAACTCTTGAGGGAACAGCTCTGAAAGAACTGTGACTGACCCAAGGTCACCCATCTGGCTGCAGATGGAGGAGGAGGGAATCAAACCTGGTTCTGCAGATTGAAGTCCGGCACTCTTAACCATCAAACTGACCATAATGGTTTCCATAAGATATAGTGGAGCCGAAAATATTATGCAAACCTGAATATTTCCTGAATCCCAACACCATGTCAATATACCCAAACTCAAAAAATACCGATTATTTTTGCACACCCCTAGTTGTCATCCATTCAGAAGTGTCTTAAAATGATATTATTTAATTATAGATTAGACAGAAGTGCAAACTAACATTAATACCAAGTAAAAATACTCTTAGAAAAATTATTCCCCTTTTATTTTGTTATGCATTAAAGACAAACCATTCACCAAATAAATGTCATTACCTTCCATATAGATTTATCCATATTGGAAACTATGTACGGATTATGAAAACATAACTCTCAATGGACCCCTGATACTGTAAAATTTTACCTTTCCTTCATAGATACAAAACTATGTATCACAACCATCTATGTAATTTGTTTCTGGTGTGAATTAAGAGGGACACAGATTGAGAGAGACTGGAGCAGACTGCTATTGTGAATTTTTATCGACCTTTGTATTTTTTCTGTGATGGAATATGTTGTTTGTCTTTAATTACCAGGCACTAAAGAATGTTATGGCATTAATCTCATTCGTTGTTGAATTGTTCTGTGGGCATCTAGCACACATCTGTATATATTTTTCCATGCTTGACCAATTCTTAATAATCACCACAACGAAAGTAAATCAAAACAGAACTACATGACTCTGATTCTGCTTGATTCTAATGCATATTGTGGGTTTTTTGCTTTAGCTTCCATAGGCAATATAGTGAGAGAAATAAAAAGACAGAAATGGAGGGGATTGATGGCAGAGAATTTTTTATTTTTTTTAATATGTCAGGAATCTGAAAGACAGGGCTATCTTGCCTGAAAATAGGGCAGTTGTAGAGTACGGCTATTAGAGGTGTGCATTTGGAGCTATCTGATCCAAACATATAACGCCTTATGAGTAATTTTCGGGTATATTTTGTCATCCCAAACATACCCAGGATTTTTTGGATGAACTGAAAAAAAATTCTCAGAAAATCCTGGATATATTCAGGAATTACCGGTATACCCTGAAAAACAGCTGAGGGGCTGATGCAGATTACTCTCACCACTCAGCTGTTTTTGGGCCTTCTTCTGCAGTCCCTTTAAACAGGGGGTGTTTAAAGGGACTGTAGAAGACAATCCGCAGAACAGCCAAGCGGGAGGGGACCACACTCCCCACTGGCTCAGCTGGAGCTTTTTTAGGCTGTCCTTTTAAATCAGATTGCTCAAAAGAGCCCGCAAAGCAGCTGATCCCACAGTTCAGTAAACCCAAGAGAGCCCCAGCTGAGCCATGGGAGAGTTCTCCTTATGGGTTCAGCTATTTTGCAGGCTCTTTTGGGCAGTCTGGTTTAAAGGGATGGCCCAAATGAGCCCCAACTAAGCCGCCTCTCAGCAGTTTTTTGTGGCTTTGCTACTGCTTTTTTCTCTTAATTTTGGGTCTATTAGACTTGAAAATATTTGGGATTTCCCAAAAATCCCAGATTCAAATACGTTACTGATTTTGGAATCTGGGTTTTTTGGGGGAATCCCAAAATCTTTTGGGTCCAATAGATGTGAACCAAAAAAATACCAAGAAAAAAAAATTGCCTAATGGCTATGGTGGCCTAACTAAACATATTTACTTATGTAAGGAAGTAACTTGCATACACTCATCACTGAAATGAATGGGAAAACCCAGGGAGGGGTCATGGTTCAGTTTTAGAACATATGCTTGCTACGCAGAAGGTCCCAGGTTCAATCCCCAGCATCTCTAGCTAAAAGATATTGTGAAACATCAAATTTAATTGCAAAACTCTAAATCATGTTAATAGTTCTGGGCTGGGAACTAAATGCTTTTTTCTCCCTTGCAGAGTAATGAAACAATGTCTGACATTAGACATAGTGGGACAGAGTAATTTAATAAATGTTTTGCACTGTCATGAATCTGCTAGGAATTAATAATCACTGGAATTCCAGGTCCACAGATAAAAATATTTCTGGGAACTTGTTTGAAAGCTAAATGTTTTTCTTTCATGAAGACATTTTGCAAGCCTGCAAGAACATGAATTAGCGGCTTTGATTATATTATGAAGTGTGGGAAACCTGGAACTGTGGTTTCAAGAGTGGAAAGAAAAATAACTGCTGAAGTCTTCAGTGTTTAAATTCTGTCTTTACTGTGAACAAAGAGAAGGCTTCAATTAAACATTTTTTTTAAAAAAAATTGCTAATCCTACTTTAACTGAAGGGAAAGACAGATTGATACATGATATCACTTTCAGCTTAGAGTTGTTTCAGGTAGGTAGCCATGTTGGTCTGCAGTAGAAGATCAGGATTCAAGTCCAGTAGCACCTAAGGGACCAACAAGGGACTGAACCACACAGACCAATTCTGCTGCCAGAGGTGTTTCCCTGCAGCTGTAGGAGGCTTTCCCTGACTCCAGATGCTCCTATCACCAGAGGAAAGGGCCTCTGTTAGTAGAACAGCTACTCAAGATCCACCCCATGCTTGGGAGCATGGAGTCCCCACTGAAGTGCATTAGGAAGACTTTGCGAGAGAGAAACTCCATGTGTTTATCTAAGCCTCTGCACCCACAAGACATCATTGGACAAGGACATATATTTTTTTGTCAAAAACATCAGCAACATTAGTTCCTTTCGATCTGTTTAGTCTTTAAGGTACTACTGGACTGGAACCTTACAGTTGTGTTGTTCATATTAAGTACATAAGAGCTCTGCTGGACTATTCAGACTAATGGTCCATATAGTTAAACATCCTACTTTCAATAGTTGCCAGCGATATGCTTTTGAAGGCAACATTTCCATATTGTTTGTCCATCAACATCTGCCATCAAAAGTGCTATTTCACTATAATGACTAATAACCTCTTAAAGCTATATCCTCCATGAATCTGTCTGTTTCCCTTTTAGAGACGTCTAAGTCAAAAATTAAAATTTTACATTTCAGTAGATGGTATAGGAAGGCTAACTGGAACATCAAAAGTAACAGCATTGACCAGGTCAAAAACCTATCTGTATCTAGGAGTTGTTTTTACATACAAAGCTCGCTTTAAGACTCATTTGATCACATCAGCAAATGCTGCAGAAAAAAGTGCTAATGCTATCCTTAGATTTTTTAGGAAAGAGGGCTCAGGCTTTATACCTGCGGCTCTAAAATTATTCCAAGCAAAATCCTTAAGTCAACTTTTATATGGGTCACAAATTGGTTTAACTGCTAATGTTAAGGTCTGACAATCAAAATTTCTTAGGGCTTTGTTTAATGCACCTAGATGCACTTTGTTATTTTAAGGAAAGAAACAGGCCTCCCCAGAGTAGAGCTAAAAATATGGGAATACTCAGTTTATTTCTAATTAAGGATACATTTAAATCCAAAGGGTCTAATACCCAATCTCCTAGCTGCTGAACTCTACCCCATATGGTCTGCAAAGATAAAGTTTGAAACCAGAAGAGCTTTTTGATATGGGTTTGAATAAAGCAAAGGACTTGGTATTACAAAGATAGAGTGACACTGAATCTCAAAACGATGAAGTGATGCTCCCTATAAACTACAGCAGTTTGAAAACATGGCTGAATTATACATCAACTCCATACCTCTCAAATATCACTTACGAGTGATATAGATGGACCTTTTAGAGAGCCCACTTCGATGCATTTCCTTCTGCATATTTGGCAGATTTTCTCAGTTGCTACTGCAGAAGCAATATTGTATTGGAAAAGTGAATGAATCTGTTAGACATATTCTCCTGAATAGTGAATTTTATCTAGAAGAAAAATTGCAATTAATCATTCCACTCCTCTCTAAATTCATGCCACTGAAGTATTATATGAACTTTAGGTCTGAAGTACTCTGGAAATATCTCTTAGAAGATACACAAAAATCTGTCATGTATGCAGTAGCAAAAATTTGTACTATAGGAATTATCAAAATACTATAGGAATTATCAAAATAGGTTTTTTGAGCTCTGAGTTTTATTAATATGAGATGGTTTTAAGAGATGCTGTGATCTTTTGCTGATCTTTGACCATAATAAACATTGACTGACTAATGTATTCATAAATCATCTGGAACTAGGAGTGAGTAGTGTAGTGGCCATGTTTGCAAATAACAAAATAATTCAGGATGGTGAAAACCAAGGCTGAATGTGAAGAGTTCCAAGAGGACCTCCACAAACTGTGTGAGTGGCTGACAATGTGGCTAAATAAATTCAGTGTTCCTGAGTGTAAGGTGATGCACACTGGGACCAAAAAAACCCCAACTTCCATTATAGGCTAATGTGGTGTGAACTTGCTGAGACTGAGAGGGAAAAAGATCTTGGGGTCATAATGGATAGCTCTGTGAAAGTATCAACCCAGTGTGCTGCAGTGGTGAAAAAGGCAAACTTTGTGTTAGGGATTATTAGGAAAGGGATTGAGAATAAAATGGCCAATATCGTAGTGCCCCTGTGTAGATCTCTGGTGTGGCCTCATTTGGAATACTGTGTACAGTTCTAGTCACTGTATCTCAAAAAAATACAGAGGGCAACTAAGATGATTAGGGAGGTTGGAGCACCTTCCCTATGAGGAAAGGCTGAAGAGTGTTGGACTTTTCGGTTTAGAAAAGAGATGACTGGGGGAGGCTGGTCTGATAGAGCTTTATAAAATTTTGCATGGGTCCCGTCCCGGGTTGTCTGGGACTGCTCCCCCCCACTGTGCCCAGCCCTCACTTATCTCACTTGGGGGAAACACCTCCACCCACCATGGCCTCTCCCTGGGGGAAGGGGGCCCAAGGGGGGTGAAGACAGATGCTGCTGCATTCCCGACAGGTGCCGAAGATTGACTGGCGTGAGCCCAGAGCCGTGCCTGGGCCCCACACCGTCTCCCGGCCACACAGGAAGCCACTGCTCCAGCAGCCACCGCAGCACCAGAGACAGGGAGCCATGCCGCGGCCGGCTGCATAGAGGGAGGAGTAGAGAAAAAAGAGCCACGCCCCCAGGAAACAGGACAAAGAGGCATGGACGCCTCCAGAGAAATGGGAGAGCATCTTCCCATATTAAGGGGAGCAGGGCCAGGTGGAAGGGAGAGGATCTGCACCTGGGGTGGTTCTGGGAAGGGAAGGGGGCTAATAAAAAGGAGCGACAAAAGCAGGGCCAGGGAGGAAGTGCCAGAGGCAGAGCGTGAGAGGAGGCGAGAGAGAGAGAGAGAGCAAGAAGGAGAAACAGAGATCGAGGTGATGGAGGAGCTTGCCAACGGAGGCAGGTGGGCAACTATGGGTGAAGTTAACCCCGTCCTCTGCCAATTCTGAGACCCTGTTGCGCCCTTTTAGCCAAGCCTTCCCTGCCCAGAGCCAGTCGCAGTGTGGAGGCGTCATGGCCACTGGGGGTAGTCTCACGGGGGACGAGGAAGAGCACAACAGCATGAGGTGGAGAGAGTTGACAAAGAACTTTTTCTCCCTCTCCCAGAATACTGGAACTTGAGAGCATCCAATGAAACTGATGAGCACTAGGATCATGACAGACAAAAGAAAATAACTACTTTACACAGAGAGTGATTAAAATGTGCAATTTACTGCCAGAGGATGTAGAAGAGGAAGAAGAAGAAGAGACTGGATTTATACCCCGCCCTTCACTTGGCGTCTCAGAACAACTTACAAACTCCTTTCCCTTCCCCTCCCCACAACAGACACCCTGTGAGGTAGGTGAGGCTGAGAGAGCTCTGAAGGAACTACCATGGGAAAGTAGTGATGGCCGCAGGAATAAACAGCTTTAAAAGAGGATTAGATAGATTCATGGAGAATAAGTGTATTAATGGACTGAGTGGTGACTGAGAAGACCCTCCACATTCAGAGGCACTAAACGTATGACTCACAGAGCCATACAACAATAGGATCCAACGCCTAAAATGGAAATAATATAGCATCATTTAAGATCTTTCCCATGGCAGTCCCACTTACTGCATTCATGATTTTCTTGTCACTTGTAGGAGCGGTGGGCTTTTTCTCACCAGAATGACTTTTGCCAAATAAAGTAGTGAATTTAGTTTTATATGTTATATTAAATTTATGTGACAAGCACTATTGCCTCTTCCCAAGCAGGTGAACAGTGTGAATGAGTCACATGTTCATTTTCAGTCTTCTGTGCAGTCCCACATTTGGACTGTGTCTAAGCAGGCCTGCCATGGAAGATTCTTTACCAAGCTTAAAAATCCTCTAGAGGGTAGTCCATCTCTGTTGTACCATAGTTGGCCATCTCTTAGAACACAGGAAACTGTCTTATACTGAAACGGTCACATGGACAAAGGGAGAGGGCACCCACTCCCCTCAGTTTTTCTTTCACCACCATTGTAGAAAGTTTTTCTATCCAACGCTGTTGTCTATTCCTAAAGAAGAAAGAAAAGAAATACTGAAGGTATTGAATGTTGTGAGCTAGACACAAAAGGAAAGCCGCATGCTCCTTTGCCCTCATACAATTTCTTTTGGGTTTTGGGCACTTTAAGACCCATTCGTTTCTCCATGGAGAAGGGATTGCCCTCGCAATGAAATGGCTCAGAAAGCCCTCTTCAAGAAAAGTTCCAAATGTGGCATGAAGATTCCCCATACTGATGAGCATAATCTTTGCCTGTGGTGTCTCAGTGAAGAGCACAATGTTGGAACGTGCCACATATGTCAGCAATTTACCCCTAAGGCATGAAGTGACAGGGCATTCTGCTCAAAGGCCACCCTTTGGGAGAAAGCCTTATCTTTCTCAGGCAAACTTCCTGAAGTGATCCCACCTAGCACTTTAAAATTGACAGTAGTGTCAGATCCATCAGTTCTGTCTATCACCCGTTCCAAACCGACCTGATTTCAGTCATCGTCTCCTGCACCATCAGCTTCCCGGTATGCTTCAGTTTGCCAGCATAAAGGGAGACTCAAGGTTATTGATCCCCTAGGTTGGTTCCCACAACTTCAACCAAAAGACCCAAGGAGTTGCTGGTTCCAGCTAAAACCTTCTCAGTCTGATTTACCTCCCCCATCCAGTCTGTATCAGACACTGAGATTCCATTGGGACAAACATCAGTTCTGGATTCGAGACCATCATATATGGACCCTTCAGTGTCTTGGTACCAGTCATACCCTCCCTTTCAGTGGCAATCATATCCATACTACATGTCCCCTGCCTATCCATATGATTGGCTGGACTGTCCTCCACCTCTGCCTCACTCAGATCAAGAGGTTCATCACGCTGTCCAGCAGAGAACTCATCCATCTGCCTCCCTGTCAGTTCCACCAAGACCACAGATGGTCACACCTCCTCTGGACTCTGACAAGGAAGATGAGGGTACTAGACAGGAATCCAACCAGAGCTCTGCAATCCCTTTAGATCCATCACCAGACAATCAGGTTGGGGACCCTACACCCATATCCCCTAATGAAGATCTCTGTTTATATGTGGAGCAAATTACCAGAATGGCTCAGACCTTAGAAATAGACATTATGGCCAGTGAACAGAAGCCGAAGGACAAACTCCTTGGTCAATTATACTCTTGACACTCCTAATACAGCTATGTTCTCAATTCTTGAAGGCTTTAAGGATATCTGTAGGGACATTGGCCTTAGTCCCGGCCACCTCCAGGCACATAGAAAATCTCTATAAGATCAAGCAGGAGGATGCAACCTTCTTGTTCATATAAATGTTCTAGAACTTCAGGCCATTCGATATTCACTTAACTCCTTCTCAGATATTGTTCAGGGGAAGTCGGTCCTTATCCAGAAAGGCAATGTTACTGCCATGTTTTACATCAACAGACAGAGAGGCACTGGTTCCAGGCTACTCAATACTGAAGTTTCAGAGATCTGGCTTCGGACTCTGGAGTGTGGTATCCACTTTCAAGCCATCCATATTGCAGGAGAACACAACGTTCTAACCGATACCCTCAGCAGGGTACGAGTTTTCAACCATGAGTGGACTGTATATATCCGTATATCCAGCCTATCTTCGACATTTGGAGGCACCCTGTAGTGGGCCTTTTTGCCACATGTCACAACACCAAGGCCCAATATTTTTGCTTCATTGTGGGCACCGACCCACTGTCCATGGGAGATGCCTTCTAGTTCATATGGATGGGCACCCTCTTCTACCTATTTCCTCCTTTTTCTCTGCTGACAAGGGTGATAGTGAAACTACTGAAAGACCAATCAGAGGCTATCCTCATAGTGCCCTTTTGGACCTGTCTGGCATGCTTTGCCCCCTTCTCTAGAGGTCCCGGGGGGGGGGGTCTACATTCATCTCCCAGAGGTACCAGACCTCTTGGTGCTGGGACAACTACTCCACCACAATATTTCCTACCTCCACCTCACAGCATGGAGACTGATGAACAATTGACTCTACCCTTACATATTCAGGAGGTTGTACTGAACTTACCCCAATCAGCAAGGCATCTACCAGAAGGTCTTATGAGAATGAATGGAAATGGTTCCAACTTTGGGCCCACTCTGAGGGACATTTCCCCAAATCATGGTCCCTTTCAGTGTTATTTCAGTACTTTTTTTTTTCAAGTCACAGGGATTAGTCTATTCTTTGGTGAAGGTCCATCTGGCAGCCATTTTGGCTTTTCACTTTCCCATAATGGGCCACACAATACTCTCCCATAAACAATTTTTGAAGGGGCTAATAAACATGTGTCCTCCACACCTCATGATGGTAACACAGTGGTCCTTTTCATTAGTGCTCTTGCAACTAATGCTGGACTTGTTTGAACTCATGGCCATTAGAACCCATTAGATCTCCTCTCAGTAAAGATCTGCTTCCTGGTTGCCATAACCTCTGTCCAGAGGGTTGGTGAACTAGCTACATTACATATTGATCCTCCATTTTTTATTTTTTATTTTTGCACCATGAATAGTTCTCAGACCTAGTTTAGAGTTTTTACTCAAGGTGGTTTCCACAAGACTAGTGCTATCCATGTTTTTTTCTAGCCCCTCAGAGCAGACACTCCATACCCTATATGTCAGAAGAGTACTGCTCTTTTATCTCAAAAGAACCAAATCATTTAGGAGATGCAATAGCCTATTTATTTCATATATGGGATACAACAAGGGAAAGCTAGTGACCTCACAGATACTGTCCAGATGGATTGTCTGTACAATTAAACAGTGTTATGAGCAGGCAAAGTTGCCTTCCCTCTTACAAGTACGCAGGGATCCGTTCAGTCCAGGGCATGGGGGAGTGCCACTCCAGGAGTAAGGTGCCCAGGGGGCGGGCACAAAAACCCTGCCCCCTTCTCCCAGCAGCCCTGAGTCAGCCACAAGAAGAGCAAGCAGAAGGCAGGTAAGTTGCTCGCTGCAGCCACTCCTGGGCTCCACACTCCGGGGAGGGCCAGGATGAGGCCTCCAGAGGCAGTGGCAGCCTGTTTTTTTCCCCCTGGCCTCGCGCACCAACGTGAGCCAAGGGAAGCAGTGGCAGGCTCCAGGGCTCTTTTTCGGCCAGAGTGTGTGTGTGGGGGGTGGTTGCATGTCTTTGAGTGTGTGTGTGGAGCTGGCGTAGGAGGAGGAGGAGAGTGGGCGGGGGTGCTTGCACATCTTTGAGTATATGTGTGGAGCTGGCGTCAGAGGAGGAGGAGAGTGGGCGGGGGTGCTTGCACATCTTTGAGTATATGTGTGGAGCTGGCGTCGGAGGAGGAGGAGAGCGGGGGGTGGTTGTGCGTCTTTGAGTGTGTGTGTGGAGCTGGCGTAGGAGGAGGAGGAGAGTGGGCGGGGGTGCTTGCACATCTTTGAGTATATGTGTGGAGCTGGCGTCAGAGGAGGAGGAGAGTGGGCGGGGGTGCTTGCACATCTTTGAGTATATGTGTGGAGCTGGCGTCGGAGGAGGAGGAGAGCGGGGGGTGGTTGTGCGTCTTTGAGTGTGTGTGTGGAGCTGGCGTTGGAGGAGGAGGAGAGTGGGGGGTGGTTGCGCATCTTTGAGCATGTGTGGAGCTGGCATCAGAGGAGAAGGAGAGCGGGGGGGGTGCGTGCACGTCTTTGAGTGTGTGTGTGGAGCTGGTGTCAGAGGATGAGGTGAGCGGGGGGTGCTTGCACGTCTTTGAGTGTGTGTGTGGAGCTGGTGTTGGAGGAGGAGGAGAGCGGGGGGTGCTTGCGTGTCTTTGAGTATGTGTGTCGGAGCTGGCGTTGGAGGAGGAGGAGAGTGGGGGGGGTACTTGCGTGTCTTTGAGTGTGTGTGTGGAGTTGGCATCGGAGGAGGAGGAGAGCGGGTGTGTGTGTTTGTGTGTGTATGTGGGAAGGTTCCAAGGCCCTCCTTTCCCCCTTTAGCGGCTGTTTTTTTTGCATGCAGTATTGGAAGGTATGTGGTCTCCATTTCAGACCTAACAAACATACTAGCAATAAAGAGATTTTCTCCTACACAGTTAAGCCATTTGCTTCTTTATTATGGTATCTTATTGCAGGATGATCCAGGAGTTATCCACAAAATTGTTCTTGTTGCAAGTTCAAATCATATGTTCTAACTGTCCCTATTTTCTGATATTTGCTCCTGATTTGTCCCTGTTTTGCCTTTTGGGGTGAAATTTAGTCTGAAGATCTGCTCCAAATTAAGAATGTATAATTTGCAGCCATCATTACAGCTTTTAGGAGTAGAAAAGTGTTATTAGGTAACACTTGTTCTTTACCAAGAGCTGCAATCCTATAAACAGGGTTTAAAAAAAACTAAATATGGAAAGGCTCATGCTGTAAGTATTCACTTTAGGAAGGATTCTTAATTCCTATGCTCTGCTCCTGATGCCATTACTAAGTCAGGATATTGCAAAGTAAGTGAAGATGGAATACAGCCCAGAGAGAAGAACCAGCCCTATGGGCAGTTGTCTAGGGAGTGATCTTTGCTCTGAGGATAGGGATACTGCAAGTATAACAGATGTCCATATTTTTATCTATGAGCTATTAAAGGAATGGCATTTTTGGCTACTATTCTTTGCTTAGCACTTTTTTTTGCCAGTTACTGGTTTAGTTTAGGGTTCTAGCTACCACCTTCCAAGTCTTTAATGGCATTTGATCAGTATGTCTGCAGAACCGGCTCTCCTGCTATGTTCCACCACAACAGCTGTACTCATTTCACAAAGCCTTCTAAAACCTTCATATAGGTAAAACCTGATAGCCTTCCTTCTCCCCCCCCCCGTGCATTTCACTGTATATCCAGGCTTTCACTGTATATCCTTACCCACCCCTCAGTTCTTACATTCCCCTATAGGTTCCGTCTAAGCTGAGTTAGTGTGAGCTAGCTCACAGTTTTTTCACCTCCAGCTCACGCATTTTTGTCTTAGCTCAGAAAGGATGGCTCCAGAGCAAACTAATTTATGCAGCAGCCAAATCGCTCGCTCACAACTTTAATGCCAGCAGCTTGACAACAAACAAGGTAAACAAACCCTGGATGTGGTGGGGTGTACTGTCATGTGACAGAAAGAGGGGGAGCTGGACCATAACCAACAGACCGAAAGGGCCAGGGATAAGAAACAAAAACCAGTCATCAAGAGGTTTATTTTAGTGAAAAATGAACCAACGGTTGGCACCCTGAAGGTGACCTCACCCTCCCATCCTGCTCTTTTTCATGTGCATCCAAAGAGAAGTAAGAGCTATGGCACCCTTGCTGTGTCTATACATGTGTGGGGACTTCCAAATGGCTTGGGGGGAGTGGCTCTGTCTGCCAACTCCTAGTTGAAGACCACAACCCTAGATCATTGAGATTTGCTTAGGCAAAAATTAGCAGATATGATTTCATTGTTGTTCTGGATCCAGACTTGATAACATTATTTATTTAAAAATGGATAACCTGCTTTTCCTCTCTGAAAGTGACCTTGTTGTGGCTGACAAAAATGACACTAAATGGCAGTGATATAAAATCCACAGTCAACTGTAACAGAGAGGAGGGCTGCCAGTCAAACAGAAAAGGAATACTAAAAGCACCTCAGCCATCAGTGCCAAGGAGAATAAAAATATATTGACCTGGTATCTCCCCTCTTTACCTGACATGAGTGGTTTGTTTGTTTTCCCCCATGTGTGCCATCAGATAGGCTCGCCAGCTCTGAGTTGGGAAATACCTTGGAGAATTTTGGGGTGGAGCCTGAGTGGTGGGTGTGGCCTTCTGACACATTTCCTGTGATGTCAGGGGGTGTGGCATATGCTAATGACTTATGCTAATGAGCACCTGCACCTCTTTTTCTATGAAAGGACCCCTGCATGTACGCACTCCCTCAACCAGAGCACAGGCATCCACTGCCGCACTGCTACAAGGTGTCCTTGTGCTTCAGATCTGCTAGTCAGCTACATGGTCCTCCTCAGATACATTCGCAAGACATTATGTGCTGGACCTGCAAGCAAGAAGAAAAGCAGAAGTGGGCAAAGTGATACTGCACCCCACTTCCTAGAAGGTAGCTTGAGAGTATCCTAATGGGGGACTGCACAGAAGGCTGAAGATGAAAACAGTGCCTTACCAATAACCATTGCCTTACCAATAACCATTGTTCATCGAGTGTCTTCTGTGCAAGCACACAGTCCCCCCTCCTGTCCTGCTTTTAGGTGCCAGGAAGTTTTTTCTGTTATCTGCAGTGACTCAGGTGGAACTGAGGGAAGTGGGTATCCCCTCCCTTCATCCATGTGGCCATTTTGGCAGGAAGAGATGGCCAACTATGGTACAAGGGATGCGGAGCACCCTATAGAGGATTTTTAAGCTTGATAAAGAATCTTTCATGGCAGGCCTGCTTAGATGTAGCACCAGTGTATGCCTGCATAGAGGAAACTCGATGAACAATGGTTACAGGTAAGGTAACTGTTTTTCCTGCCATAGGCTGGTGCCTTTATGTATACATTAGCAGAATTGTACCCAAATCACTTTAAGTGTGAGCTCATCACATTTGGTCCTGCTTAACAGCTTAAATTGAAATTTGTTACCGCCAGTAGTCTTCCTCGTCGTTTGGGGAAAATTAGCTATGAAGCAGAGGAGACCAGAGGGGTACAGGAACTATACACCAATTGTATACCAAGGTCTGGTACAGTAGGAAGACTCCAGATTTGAAGAGTAAATTAAATAGGTTTTATTGAAAAGTTTCCCTGATTACAAGCACACTAAGCACTCAAAAAGAACAAGCAATACAGAACTAAGAAATCAGAGGTGATTGATAGTGAATAGAAGGGTCAATTATGGGGTAATGGCAAAGGATGCGATGGTTAGACAGTGTTATCAATGCAACAAACATGAAATTAAGCAAACTCCGGAGCACGACGAAAGACAGGAGGGCCTGGTGTGATGTGGTCCATGGGGTTGCCAAGAGTTGGACTTGACTGTGCAACTGACAACATCTACCTGCCCAGATGTGCAGAAGTCCTTGAGAATAGCACCAATGGCCAGCATTATGCACTATGGGAGGCAGAGAAAGGAAGAGAGTGAGTAGGGGTGTGTGTGTGGATGGAAATAAACCTTGGAGAACAATGCTGACCAATAGGTCTTGAGGGGATCTGGGCCAATCATGGGTCCCAGGGGGTGCAGGATCAGTAGGAAGCCAAACCTAGGTGTGACCAATGAGGTCTCAGAGTGGCAGAGTCTGGATTCACAATAGCTATGATGGGATTACTGGAGATGGCTGAATGAGTTTGAGGATCACTAATGGTTCTGCCAAGGTAGATTTAATAGGTTCCCAAGTGGGGAATAGACAAAAGGTGGGAGATGAGTCCCTGATTAGTGTCAGGAAGGATCGCTAAACATTTGAATGTATGATTGGTTTATCTCTGTATCCTGAGGGAAGGAGTAGGAAGGACAGTTATAAAGACAAAGGATTCTCACATAGACATAGGTGCACACAAAATGGCTGGGTGAAGTTCTCGAGGCAGAAGAGCTATTTGCCGGGTGGTCTTTGAACAGCCTTTAGAAATGCAGATACTTTACCTGGTGGAACGGCCATTGTTTCATATGCATACCTTTGCTGGGTGGGGGAGAAGACTGGAGATTTGCACTGAAGCTGCCATCTGAAAATGGAGAGCCTTTTCCAGAGCTATGGCCTGCTCTGTGTTTCAGAACCAGGGGTGCTTTCCTTGGCCTGAGTTTTTGGGTCTCTGGTTCAGGTTAGAAAGTGGGGTGCCCCTGCTGTTGGGGCTACCCTAAGGTAAGGCAGCACCTCTGGGCTACAAATTAACATGACACACAGAATTATCACATGATGATCTCATACTTAAGAGTAGCATGTGATATGTGTTATGCATGTTTTTAGAAGTGCTGATACAACTGTTCAGAAGGACATGACAATAGGTTTTCAGAAAATGTTGCAATGAATTTATTTGAATGCTTCCACAAGAGAAGTCATTTGCAGGTGAACAAGAACTGTGTGTTGTCATATCTGCACTACAGCCTCTTTGCTGGCCCTGGCATGTGCAGCTCAGCTCAGGCCTCCCTGCTGAGGGAGTTGCCTGCAGGGGGAAAGGCAGGAGTGAGAGGGTAGCAGGAGACCACATACACTGGGCAGGATCTTGATGCCCTGGCCACCCACCATGATGAAAGTGATCAATATGCACAGCATGGCCTCAGTACCAGGCTTCCCTTCCACCACAGGGAAGACTTTCCCTGCCCATAGGGAAAGTCTTGGGTCATGAAGACATGGACACAACTCCAAGCCAGCCCAAAGGAGTCATTCCACTGCTTCAGGACTGAATTCTGTTTGCTTGCATTTTCATGCATGATCATTTTTGTCCTCCCTTTTCCTTGGGAAGGAAGCAATTTTTCTGGGTTTTTTTCTTTTACGCTATTTTTATTTTATAAACAATTTTATAACATTTACAATTTTCATGGCACTGTTTCTATTGAATCTTGTTCCTGTGATAAGGGGGGAAATGACAACTGCAGTTTTGAACCTTTGAATTAAATCAGAACTGTTACAAAATTTGTCCTAGTTTCATATTGGTTCCAGCACATATAATGTAGGATAAATGTTTGTCATTTTGTACTGCTATAGCAGCACAATATCCTGCAATGTTCCTGAGGCTAAACACATTAGCCATCTTCTGTCATCTTTCTTTTTTATCAACAATATGTTAGAGTAGGTCAACACTTCTGGTTTACTTTGTTTCTCTCCCAGTTTTTAAGGTGTTTGCTTTTGAATGCAGAGGTGTTAAAATATGTTTTCCATTTGGAGTAGCAAAGCAATCTGGACCATGTTGCAAATCTAGTGCTTATAGAGAAGTTCATGTTCATGTTTTGCAATTTCCCTTTGTGTACTTGCTTCAGTGGGTTTTGGAAAATTCAGTGATCACATTGAAAATGGATAACAGTTTTTGTTGTGTTCTTTCTGACAACAGGAGCTATTGCTGTAGATGTAAAAAGTAATGAAGTGCCTCTTTACATGTCAATAGACAATACAATCACTACTCAAATATTTTCTGCAGGAAAGAGGGTGAAGCAGTGATCACTCCTGAAACCTGTACCGACACCCAGTCAGAATGAGAAATTCTTTTTTTCCCTTCCGACATTCCAGTATTTTTGGTTCTGTGGAACCACTGTGTGCTAAATCTATTTCTTGCACACATCCTACACAACTACTTTGTCTCTGCTGCTGTGTTAAGATAAATTACAATCTTTTCCAAGGATCTTTCCTGTCACTGAGAGAGTTGGCTTTGCAACAAAGGGGGAATAGGTCATCTGAGACAACCAGATACAAAGAAATGCAGTGTGAGAGTGAACAGGTAAATCCATTGAAGGCTATTTGAGCAGGCCATGCAGAGCCGTGGCCTTTTAATTTGATTGCACCAAATGACCAGTATCCATACAGCTATTTTACACATTACATAGTACACACAGAAGCCAGAATGCTGTGCGAGTGGATTGTAGAAACCATATCACTCGCATCTTTTCCCATCTACACTGGCTCCCAGTTTGCTTTCAGGATTCCCAATTGTTTCCCAATTCAAGATTTTGGTATTGGCCTTTAAAGCTGTATATGGCTTGGATCCAGCATATCTTAAGGACTGCCCACTCCCGTATAAGCATATGTGATCACTAAGGTCAACTTTGGGAGTTCTTCTTTGGGTGCCCCCCACCTTCTGAGGTTAAATGGGTGGCAACCTGAGAAAGGGCCTCCTTATCTGTCATGGCACAAACACTTGGGAACTCTGTCTCCCGGAAATTTGTCTGTTTCCCTTGATCGTTGTCCTCTGTTAGTGGATGAAGACATTTTCTGATTTGTTTGATGTTTCCTCACCAGCTCTTATTAGCCCTTCTCCCTGTTTTTGTGTTTTTACATGTTTATGTGTTTATATTATTTGTTTTAAGTATTTTATATATATTTGTATTTTAAATCCTTTTCAGTGTTTGAACTGTTTTGATGGTCAGTGCCTTGGGGACCTGAATTGGGTGGAAAGGCGCATAGAAATGTTCCGTATAAAAATGATCCATGGCTGGGATTAATTTTCAATCCGCATTACCTTCCACGCTACCACTTTTGACTCACAGTACCTAACACAAATTAGATTATAATCTGCGCTCTAAGTATAAATGTCTGATTCCAATGCTATTACTGCTCAGTAATCAGTGTTCTCCATATGAGGAAAGCCTCATATTTACTGGCTACTTTTCTTTTCTGTAGGATAAAGTGTTTGCAAATGATTTCTGGATTGTTTCTAGTAGGGCATGGCTATAAATGATTGTGGGATGTGCAGAAGACAATTTCTTTGTCTCTGGTGAATGTGTAGAACAGTTTTTCTGGCGCGTTTTTTAAAATTCACATTTTCTGATGGGTCACTGAGACTTCACAACCAATCTTGAGATTGGTTGTTTTACATGAAGTTGCCCCAGTGTATTGCAAGTACCTAGTTACCCATGACAGGATCCATTCTTTTTGGTTCGTACACAGCCAGTTGAAATTTTCATGGATGCCACAAGAATATTTTATGCAGTTTATTTAACACATAATTTTTTTTAAAGCTATGTCTTGATCTTCAGTCCCAAGGATGATAATGAAAGGCTTGATCATTCTGTCACATGATACCAGAATGTCAACTATTAATAAACATGAAATAGTGTAAAAATATATTTGTACACTGACTTGGATATTCCCTGCTGAGGTTCTTTTTCAAAATTATATAATACATAATGTAGTCCTAGAATGAAAATCAAAGATGTGACACCCTGTATGATTGGGTGTAATGGCACTGAGGGAGGCTGAAAATATTGTCTCAATTTATCATGTTCAATGACAGATGCCTTACATTTCATATGCATCAAGGGAGCCTTCAGAAATGCTTGTTCTAATAGCCCCAGTTTCACATTTGTTTTTGTGCAATGCTTTTGAATTCTTTCATTTTTCTTGGTTGGCTTGACCCTTTAGTGCCCAGTGTTCAACCCTTTTATCTATATATCTAATAGCAGAGGCACCCCCTGCATGTGGATATCTAAAGCCGCACATCGAGGGCACTTAGGGGGCAAAGAGATTTTCCTGCACATTTGGGGCAATCCCTAGATGTGCAGAAAATCTGAAATCTATAAAAAATACTATTGGGGGGATACTTAAATCCCCCCAAAAGTAAAAGAGCGTTCCCTGTGGGTGCACAGAGAACGCTCTGAAAACTGCCTCACTGTAATTGCTGCTGCCGGGGGGGAGTCTTGGTGGGCTGGACAGGCCTTGCCACTGCCACTGCTAGGGGAGGGGGGAAGGAGAAGTCTTGGCAGGCTGAGCTCAGGCCTCGCCGCCGGTGCTGGGGGAGAGAAGGCTTGGCAGGCCGGCAGCTGTGAGCCGCTCAGCCCTCACCACTGCTGGCACTGGGGGAGAGGGAGAAGGCTTGGTGGGCCAGCCAGGCCTCACTGCCACTGCTGCTAGGGAAGAGGGGAGGGGAGGGAGAAGTCTTGGCAGGCCGAGCTCAGGCCTTGCCACTGGTGCTGGGGGGTAGAAGACTTGGCAGGCCGGCGGCTGGGAGCCGCACAGGCCTCACCATCACTGCTGGGGGCAGGGGAGAGAGAGCTTGGCAGGGAAGAAGGCTCACCTGTGGCAGCTTCCTCCTCTGCATGGAGCTCTCCCCCCCGTAAGTATCACGGGTCCCCACTTCTTGTTAATATATCTAATTCTCAACATGGCCTTATCTGAGGATATGTAAATCTGGAGATTGAAGCCATGAACAGACAAGACAGATCTTTCTACAAAACTGTGAAAAGCCCCATGTTTGCAGAAAAATCTGAAATCTTAAAAAAAACATTGGGTAGGTAGCCCCCCTCCTGAACAGAAGCAGCACCTGTAGCTCTAAGAAATGAATACCCACAGCAGCAGTTGGTAAACAACCACAACAATATTGCCAACCTTCCGGTATTAGTTTCTGTCAATAAAAGGTAGGGGGAGGAGACAGAGTCCTTTCCACAGCTCTTTTGGCCTTTCATAGGGTCAGACCTGGCAGAAACCACTAGGCAACCTGCTGTCACCTGACTTCTGACCTTCATGACTCACCTAGGCCCAGCTGCTTGTTGTTGTTCAACAGCCATCATCTCACATTAGATAGCATGTTGTAGTGATTAGAATTTCAGACTAGGATCTGGAAGACACAGGTTCAAATTCACTATTCTGCCACTGAAGCTCACTGAGTTGGATTGCCAGGAGGATGAAAACAGAAAATAGTGGGGGGGGGGGGGGAGATGCAGAGGCAAGTGAGGAGCCCTGCTCAAATCCTTGTGGATTCCCCACCCTGCAGGTGGGTCTGGCCCAGCCCAGTGGCTAGAACTGCACAGAGTTTTCCCAGGAAGAGGCAGCCAGGGGAAGGGAAGGAAGGAAAACTGAAGATGGAGAGCAACTAAACGTTGGTGGGGTGGTGGGTGGGAAAAAGATTAGGAAGTTGGAAAGGGGGGCAGACTATATGGGTTTTCATGGATGGAAAGGTGGATAAGGTGGGGGAGGGAAAAATGAGATGCCTTCCACAGGTCCTTGTGGGTCCCCCATTAGTCTAAATACAAATAGCTGTTGGACTACAGTTCGAGTTTTAGAGGAGTACAGATTACGGAAGTGAAAAAAATTACCTTACAGTAGCAATCCTCAGGGGTCCGTTGGAGCTGGAGCTCGGCGGAGCGTGGCTCCAGGAGAGAGAAGCCAGGGGGGCGGGCACGTGACCAAGCCCCGCCCCCCCACCGCCCTGCCTCTTGCAGCCATGCGCCGGAGCGCCGGGCCTGGGAGAAGGCTTCAGAGGCTCCCTCCCCCCACCCTTCTCCTTGCTGCCACTTGCTGCTGCTTCTCCCAGCTGCGTGCTCTAGTGCCAGGCCTGGGAGAAGGCTTCGGAGGCTTCCTCCCCCCTCTCCCGGCCCTTCTCGTTGCTGCCTCTTGCTGCTGGCTCTCCCAGCCCCACGCTCCGGTGCTGGGCCCCTGGGAGAAGGCTTCGGAGGCCCCCTCCCCCGGCCCCTCTCGCTGCTGCGCGCTCCGGTGCTGGGCCTGGGAGAAGGCTTCGGAGGCTCCCTCCCCCGGCCCTTGGCCCTTCTCCTTGCTGCCTCTTGCTGCCGCCTCTCCCAGCTGCGTGCTCTGGTGCCAGGCCTGGGAGAAGGCTTCGGAGGCTTCCTCCCCCCTCTCCCGGCCCTTCTCGTTGCTGCCTCTTGCTGCTGGCTCTCCCAGTCCCACGCTCCGGTGCTGGGCCCCTGGGAGAAGGCTTCAGAGGCTCCCTCCCCCGGCCCCTCTCCCTCCCCGGCCCTTCTGGTTGCTGCCTCTCGCTGTTGTCTCTCCCAGCCACACGCTCGCTCTGGTGCTGGGAGAAGGCTTTGGAGGCTGCCTCCCCCCCTTCTACCACTTCCTCTTAACATGGGTGCTATGCCGGGCTGCAGCCCTGCCCCTCGCTCCCTTGCCAAAAGTCCTGAGCTTCTGCTCGCCTCCTGGAGTTCCAAGGGCGGCAGGCAGGCTCTGGAGGAGCTCCTTTCAAGGGAATAGGGGGGAAGCCGGGGAAAGCCTCTCCCTCCTTCAGTGCCCTGCAGCTGCCTCACCTGGGGGGGGGGAATACCCCATTCCTCTCTGCCAGGAGGGTCCCTGCAGGAGCTTCCTCGGGGTGGGGAGCTCAGACGCCTTCCCTGTTACTGTGGAGGTGATGCACTGAGGGGAAGGAAGCCTTCCTCTCTTCATAGGAACTTTTCCCTGCACATAATCCCCCCCCCCCCCCAGTGTTTGTCCTCACTGTAACTTGGAGCTTTTACTCCCTTCTCTGATGCAGGGAACAAGAGAACAGGAGCACTTTAAATACTAACAAAACTTGTGGCTAGGAAGGAAATTTCACTGCTGACTTCTTCAGGGATAGTTAAAAATCTCAGGCTGTATCCAGCCCGGGGTGAGGTGCTTTTTGTCAGGAGGTGCCTCCTAGGGAAGCTTTCTCATTCATTCGTCTGCAGCACTGAGAGGGTTAAGGTGAGTGAGGGGCTTCCTAGAGAGGCCAAGCAAAGGGGGAGGGAGAGAGGGAAAAGGTGGGGGGGGGAGGTTTTGTTATCTGAACAGTCAAAGAGAAGGAGGGCTTCAGAACTGGGGGGGGGGGGGGGCGGGGGCGGGGCTTGTTCTTGCTGGGTCCCAGGAAGGTTTACTTAAGTAAGTTATGGGAGGAAAATAAACTTTTCAGTCCTGGAAGAGAGAAATGTGGCTGTGGAGTGAGTGTTTTTGAAAGTGGGGGAGGAGTTGGGATTAAATGGTTCTAAAATGTCTGTTCCCTGTAGACAAAGTTCCTGCCTTTCCTTCTTCCTCCTAATGGCTTCCTCTCCTGCCCTACTTGGCACAGGGGATTCTGCCTGCCTGTTGGGGAGCAGAATTGGGCATGGGGTGGGGATCTGTCCATGTCATAGTAACATCAAGACTAGATTATTGTAATGCACTGTAGATGATCTCCCCTCAAAATCAATTCAGGAACTCCAAGTGTTGCAGAATGCCGCAATTCTTTCTGAAATGCATTTATATTTGAAAATGCATTTATGTTTGAAAACTGGTGGGCGCATGGGGTAGGGTGCCAGAAGGTAGCCTTGCCTAGTGTGCAGTAAAACCTGGCCAGTGCAGCTGTGCTCATACTACATGGAATCCAACTGAAAGAAGCTAAAATAATGAAACAGGAATTATCCTCTGGACTGAAACCTATAGAAAGTAGTTGGCAACATGTAGGTCAATATAAAACATACATTCCAACACTGCATTTCCTACTGCTGCAGTTTTAAGGGTTTCTTTTTACTGCTCAGACTGCTCCTGCTGCTTGATTTCTCTTACAGTGAGGGAAAAGTTTGCTGTGATGACATAGGATCTGTAAATAGCTCTTGGGTTTTTTTGTACTTAAATAGGAGCTACAGGATGCCATGATTCAGATTAGGACTCAGATATCAAAGGCTTAATCCTTTCCTCCTGTGCCATTAGAATAAAGTTTGAGTCCAGTGGCACCTTTAAGACCAATAAAGTTTAATTCTGGGTATAAGGTTTTGTGTGAAGAAGTGTGCACGCCCAGAATTAAACTTTGTTGGTCTTAAAGGCGCCACTTATGTAATTAATGTATTGCACTAGCACTTTATGATTTTATGGTTTTTTACTGTATTTGAAATTTTAAACTCTCTTTATGTGAATTTAATGGTCATTTATAGACCAATTATGTAAGCTGCCTTGAGCCTGCTCGCAGGGAGGGTGGGGTATAAATTAAATAAATAAATAAAACTGTTCTGTTTCTTCAGACTGGGAGAAGGCACTAGTTCCCAGCTTGTTTGCTTTTGCTAAAAGATGGAAACTAGTGCATTAACACTATAGCTCTTGCTGTTTAAAAAAAAAAAAACTCTGAAACCTCTGAAAAAGTGATGCTCAGAATCCTGGTGATCCCATGGTGCTGTAAAGAAGGCAAATAGGCTGCCTTTCCCAGCCCACACCGAAGGGTCTGTTTTGTTTTACAATTATGCCATGGGGGGGGGGGCATCTTTTCAATGGTGCTCATTCAGTGCGTGCTGCAAAGCCTATGTGGACCATCCTCTTCCCCAGGGGTGTTTTCTCTCTAGCTTGCTCAGCTGGAGAACAAGCATCATTGCAGAGCTGCAGAGAGAACCCCAGCTCCATAGGCTTTCCCGCTCTACGTCAAGCATGCCAGAGACTTTGCCCTGTGATGTTTGCGGCAGTCATGTTGGCAGTTAGTTCTTGTGGTGGTCTGTTCACCCTGCACAAGATGCCACTGAAGCTGTGTTGGTAAAAAAACGTAATGTGGCCTGTTGCAGCTGTGCTGTATTCACAGGAGATGTGTTGGTCTGAGTCTGGACACCAGGTTGTGCTTGCAAGACAGCCCAGGCCACACAATGCACTTCAGAAACCAGAACAAATACTGAGCACCTTTGGGAAACAGGTGCTGCTTACTGCAGTCTTTAAGGAGCTCTCTTAGCATTGTTCAGCCATAGGTGGAGTGGCTGGCAGAAGACTGACATGTGATTGAGTCACTGTCTCCAAAGGAAAGGGGGGATGTGCAGTATTTACCCATTTATTCTGGCCATGAGCTGCACAACAACAAAATTCACAGCTCCCAGGGAGGGCAACTGGACAAGAGGCTGTCTGAACCATTTGAGTGCGATCTTGTCAGATCTCGGAAACTAAGCAAGGCCAGCCCTTGTTAGTTCTTGGATGGAGCCCACCAACATAGTCCAGGGCAGGCTAATCTGAAGTCATGACTGTCCCTGCAAGAATTTCTTTGTTCCCACTCATTTTGTTTTCCCCATTTCTTCCAGAGGGAGGTGACCCACCAACTCTACATCATTGGGTTTGGTTTAGGCAAAAATTAGCAGATGTGATTTTGTTCTTGTTCTGGATCCAGACTTTTCAACATTATTTATTTAAAAATGGATAACCTGCTTTTCCTTGTTGTGGCTGACAAAAATAACACTAAATGGCAGTGATATAAAACCCACAGCCAATTATAGCAGAGAGAAAGGCTGCCAGTTAAACAGAAAAGGAACACTAAAAGCACCTCAGCCATCAATGCCAAGGAGAATAAAAATATATTGACCTGGTATCCCCCCTCTTTACCTGACATGGGTGGTTTGTTTTCCCCCACGTGTGCCATCAAGTAGGCTCACCAGCTCTGAGTTGGGAAATACCTTGGAGAATTTTGGGGTGGAGCCTGAGTGGTGGGTGTTGCCTTCTGACATACTTCCGGTGATGTCAGGGGGTGTGGCTTTCTGACACTTCCAGTGGTGTCGGGGTGTGGCATATGCAAATAAGTTATGCTAATGAGCTCCTGCACCTCTTTTTCTACGAAAGGACCCCTGGCAATCCTTATGTAGTTTTTTTTCTACTGATCCAGTTTCTCTGGCTGCCCATTTCTTTTTATGGCACTCTTGCAAACTGAGCCATTCTTTTTATGAACTTTTAATTTCATTGTTATACAGCACCATCATCCACACTTCAATATGAAGGTAACAATGGGCAAAGTATTTTGTAATAATTGCTTGATAAAATAGGAAGCTGAAATACTATTACTGACGACTATGTTGGTCTGTCATACAACTGGAGAGATGACTCTGTGCCCAGGGTTTAGTGTAGCCTGGTAGTTGGTGTTTATGTGTGTGTGATTGGCACCATAAGTCACCACTGTTGATTAATGGACACTTAGTGGGACATGGCAGTCACTGTACTCTTAGCTCTGTAGGATTTAAGGAACAACAAAGGCTGAACAAATGTTGCCTGAGAACTGGCAGTAACTGTTTGTTTGCCACTCCGATGCTACTAATAAAGTTCATTGTCAGATGAAATATTGTAAAGGATCCTGTTAAACACTGTCCTTCTTGAATGCACCAATGTTTGAGTGAAAAGCATGAGAGAAGAGCATGAAAAAATACGTTCTTCACAGTAGAAATCAAGCTACTACAAGTAGCCCTTGAGGAGATTTTATTCCAATTTGTCTGAAGAAGTGTACTATGCTCATGAAAGCTTACACTTTGAATGAAACTTTGTTGGTGTTAAATGTGCCACTGGACTCAAACTTTGTTTAGATGCTCTAAGACTGTGCCTTACATGTATAGTGATACATCTGAAACAACAGGAAAAAATCTATATTTATCAGTCTGAGGTTGGTTTTTTATATGTCCCCTTCACTCAGCCAACCAAGCAATGACTGCTGCCATCTATGGATGATCGTAAGTAGCAAAACAAAGCTAAAGAAGTGCTAAAGTATTTGTATTTCCATCCTAATTATTCTTGCGTGATCAGAGTAGCTGGAAATTGAATTGGAAACCTCAAGAGCTTCCAAGGTGATAAGACTGCCAGGGACGTGAAGGTTATCGTTGTGAGTTCCATAAGCTTAATTAGAAGTTGAGGAGAAGATTATTGTTTGCTCCACCAGAGTGTCAAAAACCTAGTTGGAAACAAAAGTGATCACAAAACTGAGTTTGTGGACCATAACTAAAACCTGTTTATCTGGGGAAACCACTGGAAAAAGAAAGAGGAGAAAATGCTGTGGCTGGCATTTCTCAAGCAGAACTTTGTAATGTTCAGTGAAATAATTAGGTGTAATCCATACCTTGCATAAAAAGCTTGCAAACTGTCTCTTGCCATCAAAGAGGTCTCCCTCATTTTGCTTTTTAATGTGTGTCGCCTTTTTAAACTTTAAAACTGTGAGCTTGGAAGTTTTTCTTTTTTTATCACAGTGGAATGAGTTATGTTTTTCTCCCCACCACTCAAGTAACAGGTGATTGAAACTGAGGCTAGGGATTCTTAAGGATGAATCCCACTCCCACACTGACAAGGGAAGTTCAAGAAGTCCTGGGATGAGATCAGAGCAAGAGATGGAAGAAAATGGAGTTGCTTTGGTCTTCCATTAATCTAGCTGAAACAATATATGAGACAGGGAGATAGATGAGACATAGGGGAAGGCATATGGAGAACATATGAAGTTGCCTTATAACATGTCAGATCACTGGTTCATCTAGCTCAATACTGTGTACATCGACTGGCTGTGGCTCTCCAGGCTCTGTGTCAGAGAAAGGCCAGCAGTTGCTATATGAAATCCTTTAATTGGAGGTGGCAAAGATTGAATTTGGGAGATTCTCCATGCAAGGCATATGCTCATACACTAAACCACAGCCTGTCTCATTGCAGAGGCTGAGTTCATTGCTGTAATGTAGGATGCTATTTGCCAACTCAGATGAAAATTCTTGACTGTGTAAAGGGGTAGCTACAAAAAGATGTTGGATTTCCCTCATTTATGTGTTTTCTTCAAGAAACCCGCTCCCCTGACATTTATAGGGTGTAAAGTGCTAGAAGGTGAAGATATACTTTTTAAAACTGTCATTTAAAAAAACAACAACAACCAGCCCTGAGCACAATCCAGAAACACGCGCACAGGTTTTACTACATACTGAAGATAGCCCCTGAAGAAGATCAATGACCAGCCCATTCCTTGCTTCCCATGAGGTATTTCTGCCCTTGATTTTAGCTTGAAGTATCTAGTACCATTTTCCTGTTTAAAATGGCCTGGATTGAACAGCCTGCACAGTCGTGGCAGGGGCAAATATAAATGACTGGCTGATGTTTGCACTTGAGAAAAACGTTATCCCCCAAGCCCCAGTAAGGTTCTCTTCCTCTTGTATGCAAACAAGCTTGCCTGTGCTTCTGGTTATGTTGGTTTAGATAATGAACCCATTTGAAGTTTCACCCCCAGCTGTTGATTTAGTCCAGTAGCTTTAAATCAGATAACTTATTGAAATAGAACTGAGTGACAGGTAGAGGTAGTGGTGCTGGGAGGTCTATTAGAAAAACCTGAAACAATTCTGACCTAAATGGGAAAGGATTATAAGTAGGGAGGTTTTCAGAAATCATATTTAATACCATTAATGTGCAGGATGCTAGAACAGAATTACCTAAGGATTTTTGTTTATGTTTTAGTGCTACTTTAACCTCTTGTAAGTAGCATAATTTAGCACAAAATTACTTCCTTACAAGCAGTGTTCCCTCTAAGCTGAGTTAGTGTGAGCTAGCTCACAGTTTTTTAGCCTCTGGCTCACACATTTTTGTCTTCACTCAGGAAGGATGGCTCCAGGGCAAACTAATTTATATAGTAGCCAAATTGCTCGCTCACAACTTTAATGCCAGTAGCTCACAAAGTAGAATTTTTGCTCACAAGACTCCACAGCTTAGAGGGAGCATTGCTTACAAGTTTTCAGAATGGTATCCAATCAGTTTCCAGTTCTGTTCCTAATGTTATTGATACTGGTTTAGGTTGATGTACTGATAATCTATATTCATTTTTAAATTATACTCATATTTTCACCTGTTCTAGAGTTACTATAGAAAGGTTATATGTGTTTGAATCCCAAATTAAGATGAAAACAAAGGCCATAATATCGTCATTTCCCCCCTTTTGGATGCCCTCTTCATGTACAAGTGAACTCCCTTACTGGCTTCTTATTCAGAGAAAGTACTTTCTTGTACTTGTGCTGTCTGAGTTGGAAATACTTCTGTTCTGTGAACTAAATTCCAAACATTGCATTGATCACCTAACAGAATGAAAATAGAGTTTAGGGCAAGGAGGCTGTATGAATGGCATACGGTATAATACCTGTTAGCATATTGGATGCCTTGACTTTGAACATATTGGCAGTGTTTTTCCTTCTCTCTGCCAAGAATTTGTCAAAATTGTTCTGGTGTCTCTCAAAACTCTCAGAAGAGTCTTCAAGGGCTGTGTTGAGGCTTATGTTGTCCTAAAATCCACTGTGGGCAGCTCAATCCACTACCTGCTTACCAGGATTTAGGCTGATTCTGTTCCATTGACCTTAATACAGCAAAATTGGCTTCAGCACAAATATTTTGGGTTTAAGTGGTCTGAGTATTGGGCCATAAAAAATTTGGCTGCTGTCCAGTTTGGGGATAAACATGGATTATACAACCAAGATGTTACATATATTCAGCAGTCAATGAACTTGCACAGACGTCCTGCTCCCTCTTACCTCCCTCTCTCAGAATCTGGTTAATTACATTGTGCTGTCGTAGATGTAAGTCACTTTGACAGGTCATATTACTTAAAGCTATGTCCCTAGTTAACTTATACACATAGGTGGAGGTACCTTTTTCTCATTCAGTGAATTGTGAAAGTTCAAGTGTCTAATGAGATTCTGTTCTCTTTCTATAAGCAATTGTATGCAATGAATAATGGAAGTGTCTTTGAGAGGCTTGGAAGAATGATACAGTGGTTACAAATGTTTCTGTGTCCTGCATGTCACATATAAGTCTGTTTTCCCCTGGCAAGTAATAAACATAAAAACATTGGAAACTAAAGCATTGGTCATTCTATTGTTATTCCCCACAGTGCCCACTACACATGATTATGACTCAATCAAATTTAAGAAGCTTAAATTTACAAAACTTGGCACAAGATTGCAGCCGTGGAATAAGAAATGTTTATAGTGGCTTATAATTGTCTTTTCTGTCAAAACTTTTTTAAAATAATTGAACACCTACTGCACTGGCATCTGCTGGAGATGTGAATGCTTGGAAGAAAAACTGGAGCAATTTTAGGTTTTTCTCTTTTCCTCCCATGAGTCCCCCTTCTGGGGGGACCACTGAAAAAAATCTATAAAATATCTTCTCTTTAGGAATGAGCGAAGTGCTTTTTAAGATGCTTTGGTTCACTCAAAATGTGTGTGGCACAAAGGCAGCAGTTGAGGTCAGAAGAGGCTCCACTTACTGGGCAAAAGGTAGCAGATGCTCCAGGATAGGGTGGGGCACCTCACAAGAAGATAGTAGCAGCCCTGCGCATACCCAGCTGGAGTGGGACAAGGCAAGGAGGGGGTTAAGAGAGCAACAAGGCTTTGAGAAGGGAGGGGTGGTGCTGGGCTTGACAAGTATGGGTGGAGCCCCAAGGATAAAAAAGGCGATGCCAAAAGAGATTGGGGGGGGGGGGGGGGTCAGGAATGCAAGTGGCCTGAGCAAAGCTGAGGAGTTGCAAAGAAGTAAGAAAGAGGAACCTAAAGGAGGAGCTGGGGCCTGGGGCAAGATTAGGCTACCAAACTGTGACAAGTCTGGTGGAACTGCGCCAAGACAGAGGCACAGCTCAGCCCCTTGAGGTCCGAAGGGGCAAAAACAGGCTAGTGAAGGGGATTATGCTTGTGAGGAAGCTTGTTGGATTTTGGTGCATCCAATAAAGAGGCAATTAAACAACAACATTGCCACTGGTAAGTCTCTTCTGACTATGGTAGTTAGTTGTGATGTCCTGCTGACATTACAGAATGATAATTTCTATGCAAACTGTAGATGGAGTTTTCAAGGATGTACTTATTGTTTAAATGTGACTAACTGGAGTACCTGAGAGGGTTCTGTGCAGAGCAGAGTTATTATAAATTATAATAATTTTATTATCTCCCTTGCTTGTATATGCAGAGTGCTCCCTTTTAGTGCAAACGCCCTTTTTGAGGGGTTCCTGCTAGTAGACTCCCCTGCTGTGTATTCTATGTGTGAGCAGCATGGTGGTGGAAAGGTATACCCCTATGCTGGCCATATGGGCTATAAGAGTCCTAGCTAGGATCTGTGCAGAGCTTAGCTTGTAAAGACATGATTGTTATTTTAAATTTTGGAGTTTTTAAAATGCATTTTTTGTATTCTAATTTTTTAGTCTTCATTGTAAGCCTCTTTGAGCTCCATACAGAATAAAGGCAGTTAAGAAATGTTTTAAATAAATAAACTTGTTCACCAACCCTAAACTTTCCAAACCTGTTTCCTCTACAAAACATTCCAAATGTGCACTAAGAGATGTGCAACCAATGCGCAACTGTATTTGGTTTGTTCAGTCTGTTTCACACACTGCCTTGTGCAATCAGCTTCAAGGTGATTTACAAGTGTATCAAATATATCAAACACAATAAACTCAGACTACATTAAAAACAACAAAACTAATGAAATATCAATAACCAACAAACATTTCAAACTCAGGGCAAATCAATTTCAAACTCCACTCTTTTCTGGAACAGAAAGGGCTTTAGTTGTCATCTGAAAAGAAAGAGCAGAGCAACTTCCACATTTTTAGCACTGCTGCTGAGAAGACCCCATCATGTGTGGCCTTCCCACAGCTCTTCAGATGGCAGAGGCACCTGAAACAGAGCCTTGTGTCTGACAGCCACTTGGCAGCCAAACAGTTGGAGATTGGTGGGTGCGTTCTGAGCAAGTAATGGCAAACTGAAGTAAATCTTCAAAACCCCAAAGCAGTGACTTCTTGCATTTCCTTGCAAATCCTTTCAAAGATATGTTTGAGCCTCTTTTCACACAATAATTTTCAGATAATGAAGTCGAGAGAACTTGACTTTTCCCAGTCTTTTTGCCCCTGATGTAAATAGTCCCAAATGGGTCTAGATTATAACTCATTTTGTGGAAAATCTTCTATTAGTGGGTTCAAACAAGATATGGCACTTTGTCACTCCACCACAGTGCTTGTTAATTTTTGCCAGGCAAAAATTGGTTGAGTGAATCATCCCTTTGTTTTCAAAAGAAAATGGGTACTGAAAGGGGGGAAAGCAAAAGGACAGATTCACCCTTTAATTATGTGAATTCAGGTGCTTTTTGCTTAGGATGCCCAGTAATACAGGAGGATGCCTCATGACTCTGATAGATCTTGTCTTGTTAAATGAAAGATAACTGTTCAAAAAAATAAACCCCAGCTAGAACTCTGCTTAGTGTATTCTAATATCTCAATGTCATTACTCCATTCCAAGTAAATGTCTACATGTATAAATCCAAGAGTAAAAATATGTATTTTAATGTATGTGGTTCAATATCTTTCACCCAGAATCAGTGAAGAAAACGTTCACAACTACATCAAAACAAGGGGAAAGTGCAAATTAATTTAAATTGCATGGACTGTAACTCCAAAGTATACACAGGAAAATACTGAAAGATTAAGAAACAATAAACCACAATTAGATCTTCAAGAAATTTGAATTAGGTAGTTTTGAGAGGGCACATCAGATATGGTCTTTCTTTAACCATATAACTGTCTGCCCTCCTGTCCCTGTCCCCAAATACACTAAGTTTGGTCAGATAACTATCTCTTTTCCTTATCCTGAAATATCCCAAAAGTCCCAGCTGCCTCTCAGTCTACCACATATACTGGCTGAGGGAATTTTCCAGCAATGTGAACAGTGCCTCACTTACTATTAAAAATTTTCCCTCGTATCTGAGGCAGTGTTAGGATCCAAAAGAAACCTGTCCTACAAGAATACACATGAAGCTAAATTATACTGAATCAGTCCATCAAGGTCAGTATTGTCTACTCAGACTGTCAGCAGCTCTCCAGAGTCTCAGGCAGAGGTCTTTCATATCACCTACTGCCTGGTTCTTTTTAACTGGAGATGTCCGAAATTGAATCTGGGACCTTCTGAATGTAAAGCAAACACTTTCCCACTGAGTCACAGCTCCTCCCCTAAAGGGTAAGTGGCGCTTGTTATTGCATTCCATCTAGTGAGCAGGAGAGGGTTGGGGAGACTAGCTACTGGGACCTACACAGGGTATATGGAACCATAACGAGGAAGTGTGGATTCTGTCTGTTTAGTGTGGAGACCCTACTAGGGAAGCAAGAAAAACTTAGCCCCAGCAGATCTCTGTGTTTTTAAGATTCAGACAAAGGATTGCAAGAAAAGATGCTTGAGAATTCTCCTGTACCACTGAGAGCATGGCAGATGGATAGGTTGTAGCCCAGAATAAAATAAGGCTTCTTTGAATGTTATTTTGACACAGTGTAGAGGCAAACAGTTCACAGAAATGGTAAAGAGAAATGATTAGTGAAAGGAATAACCTCCTGTGTATCTTCACAATTCTGTGCGATCTTGCTTAGATCTCAGTTGATACCCCTTCCCTAGAGCAGGCCCTGTTGAGGATGAGCCCAGCATCGAGGCATTTCCCTTTCTAGATCCCTGCTCTTACAAACATAAAGTTAGATCAAAGAGGGAAGGTTTTATTGGACATTTTGGATTTTTATTTGTAACAGGAAACAATAATACTTTTCAGAACAGACAGTTCCCTGATTTCTGTACAGTTGAACAGGAGTAGGAGGTTGTTGTTCTTGGTACAGTTTTTAATTTTAAGAAGGCATAGGATTCCCAAGCACATTCCTGATTTTTGTGCAAGTGCCACTTTAAACCTTGGTTTCTTAGCCCAGAATCATATGAATATTTTGTGGAGCACTCTGCTTGACCAGAGGTGGGGGGACGTAGCTTATGTGAATCAGTTGGGGGGGACTGGGGAAAGTTAGGAGGTCTCATAGATCTCATTTAGAGCCTTAATACCTTTTCACCACTGTTTCACACAGTATGTATTATGGCATGCCGCTTATTGTACCAGGATATTATTAAGTGTAATGCTGTGGCCCTGAAGTTCCATGCTTAATTTTTTTTTTTGTTCCTTGATCTGTCTTCCACTGTATACTTCAGGATGACGCTGTGGAAAGGAACAGTAACGTAGGAGAGCAGGCAACTGAAAAGGTGCCCAGCACAAATCAAAAGAGGCCCTCCTGTGTCCCTATCCCCTAGTAACTAATCCTGTGATGACATTATGATACAGTTTAATGAGAAAGCCTACCAATGGATGAGTTTTAATTTTACATCAGATATAGCTATCTGTGGATTATTGGGGTCCCAGGCCACTCTGAACATATTTTTCATACACATGCCCCAAGTGTTCTCAGAAATAGCACATGAAAATGCTCACTGAAAGGCTTACTAAGGGGAATTAATGGATTTTACCAAGTTTTGGATGTCAGCTTTACTTTGTTGATGAAGGATTTTTCAGTCTGCCAAAAGCAGTTACCATGAATGATGACTAACTAAAGCAGCTTTTTCACAGACGGTGCCCCATTTACAGTGGGTGTTGATGGGAAAATGTTCTGTGGCAGGGGACTAGCATGGGAATGAATGCAATATACGTCAACAGCCTCAGCATATAAATCATTCTTGCACAGGAAAGTCATGGCAGCTCCAGTGTGCAGCTGCGTGTTCAACAGTGAATTAAGTTTTGACATCTATTCTGTACTCTTTCCTGCATTCTCTCTCACTCAGATTTCCCCTATTGCTTCTGTCATGAGCTATGACCAAGCCAAGTTTTTGACATGTGTTCTCCTCTGTCATGTCCCCTTTCCCTCCACTTTCCTTTCTTTGACAAATAGCTTTCCATTCAGCATACCTTTAGCTCTTTTCCATGGAAGCAAAGATTGGTATTTTCTTCTGTGAGACATTATCTAATGGAGCTTACCTGCCATTCTTCTTTCCACCCAACCTGCCCTTGGCTCTCCTGTTATGCATCTAGAGGCTTCTCTGCATCAATGAGTTTTTCTACCTTTCCTCCTTTCTCAACAATACAGTGCAATGTCTTCTACCTTTGTAAACCCAGTTTGATGCCTTAGATAGTTTCATTGACAAATTGTTTCCTACACTGACAGTTTTCTTGTCTTTCCATGGCTCATGGAGAGCCACATTCATAATTGTGCATTTGTACAGTGCCAGCAAGTCGCAGCCGACTTATGGCGACCCCATAGGGTTTTCAAGGCAAGTGGTTAAGCAGAGGTGGCTTGCAATTACCTTCCTCTGCAAAGTCTTCCTTTGTGGTCTTCCATCCAAGTACTGGCCCTGCTTAGCTCCCAAGATCCTGTTCCGAGTCTTAATCTGATATTTATTAACAGCTGCTACCACCAGGATGTTACCACTAGCCCCCTGGGTGCATAAAGGCAAGCACAAGCTCTTGGAAAAACTTTGCTTCATCTGCAACAATCTGAGGTCTGTGCTTAAGCATAAGGCTCTTTTTTAAAAAGAAGGCATAAAACCAAACAGTCAGGCATTCATGAAACACCAGTACAGTCTAATATCTGGTCCACCACATGTAACCAAATAAACCACTGTGAATAATCAGAGCAAGCATTAAAGTCATAGCATAAAAAGAAAAACAGTAGGTCATTTAGAATCTTGTAGATCATGACTGTCACCAGTTGTGATGGTGAGAAAAATGCACACTGCAGATGAGGCTGCCAGTTAAATTTTAATCCCACTGAGAACAGGAGAAAGAGACAATGCACAAAATGCATTTTCCTAGAGCATCAGTCTCCAGACAATGTAATAATTAGGTGTATTGAAATTTTTTTTTGGGGGGGGGGGAGAAGTGCAAGAAAAAGGTGAAGTTCATTTAGTGCATATGAATGTAGCTGGGGACCATGATGGGAGGAAAGATTTAGAAAAAGTCTTAGGGAGGAGAAGGAGCAGGACAGTAGCTAGAATACAGCTCCTTTCTCCCTCTAAAGCCTCGGCGCTTAGAGGGAGGGGTCGATTTTGCCGCCCTGAAAGGAGGGAAGCAGACAAGGCTCGGAGTGATGCTAGCAATGTTCCGTAGCTGCTGGGGGTGGAGCCTGGGGTATTGCAGTGCTCCACCCCCCTGTTTCAGCCTCTTTTGAGGCAAATATCGACCCACCCTCCTGCCCTTTCTGCAGTGCCAGCGATGCTGGTCCCCTCTTTGGGGGCCGGGTAGGAATTTTTCGCTTCTCCAATGATTGGCTTATTTGGGGAGAGTGTTTTTGCCTACCCTGCACTGCAGTGATTGGAATGAAATGATTGGTAAGGGTGGGCTTGTTAAATAGGTAGGTCACTTGGTGGTTTTGGGGTTAGTTACGATGTGGATCCAATGAGTACCTGTATGATATTCCTTTGGGAATGAGGGTCCCTCACAAACAACCCTCAGGTTTTAGGGCCTAGGGTTGGGGTTGAGGGACTTTGGAAGGACCCTGGAAGGTTCCTCCGGCAAGTTTTAGGGCTTCTGGGAAGGGGACACAGGGTAGCCTACAATTGGCCTGGACATAGTCCGGAAGTGAGACCCCGAAGGGGGTGAGATACTCACCCATTGGAGAACAAGGAGATGGTCCTGGTTGGGACCAGTCCTGCTTATTCCGCATACGTGGTTGGTTAGTTCCCTTGCCGCACAGGTTAATTAATTAAATAAAGTGGCCCTTGTTTAAATCCATATCTGTGTCTGTCTCTTTCTTCCGAATGGGGTGGCAATAGGGGATAATATGGCAAAGGTGGGGTATCCTATTTAATGATACTACTAACTGATAAACTGAAGCCTGGACTACTAATTGGGACAATATGGACTGAACATTCCATCATTGTTGCACTCAAGTACATATATTAAAAGTGGCATTCTTCAGACCAGTCCTCCAGGGAGTGTTATATTGTCTAATATGTGTACTGACATAGTACTTGATCAATCTAGCCTAAAAACTGAAATGTTGCTGAGGAATTTTTGGAAATGTTTAGTTAATCACAGTCCCTTGGATACAGTAATACTTAGGAGCAAGCAATTTGAAGATTAAAATATGTTCACTAGAGAGCACTAGGTAAATATTTAATTGTCTAATCATGAAAACTGAAATATTTTACCACTGGGTGTGTAGCTTTATTGATTAACATGTGCAGGAAAAATCTTAGAGGAACTGGCAGAAGGGAATGAACATTTTGGCAAGATGGGCATTGTGCAAATGGGACTGAGAGGGCTGCAGTTGCCTTGAAGAGGCACTTCAGTTTAGGATACCCAGGGAGCCCACAGTCTGAGTCTGTTACCTATCAGTACCTAAATGAAATATTGAAATGGAATATAGGTATATATCAGGTAGATCCCTCAAAAGATGCCTGGATTATCGCATTTATATATACATTTCTGCTGCGCACAATACATTTTCCATCAATTTCCTCTAAATACAAGCAATAAAAGAAGCCAGTAAAAAATTCACAAGAGCTGAAAAGTGCAGTGTGACTGTTCATACATTCAACAGGCCAAAAACCTGTATGATTTATTAGCAAGAATGTTTATAAAACTCCAGTTTTGTCTTTCAGATATAGATACTGCTGTTTCAGAGTATCACAACTAAGAGCAGTACTGTATGCCGTAAAACCAGCTTTTTCTGCAGTGAGATGCTATATTATATTTTAAGAGCTGATATGTTCTTATATAATGTATGTTTTCTTATAAAAAGCTTCCCCCTAAAATAAAGGAGACTTGGAAAAGTTAGCATGTCAGCAATGCTAGATTTCCTACTACTTAGTGCCAAACTAAATTTTACATGCCTGTAAATGGAACATTACCTTGATGACCCTTTTTAAATAGGAAAGCCAATTCTAGTGAGAGAAGTTGCAGCTCTTTAACCATTGCTGTGTCTACTATTTCTCTGCTTCAGATCACCTCAAAGCAGATTTTGTGCCTTCAAAATTCCAAATGCATATTCCACATCTGGTACTTTCCAGGAAGAAAAGCTGCTGGGGTATGGAGGAGGTTTGAAGTTAAGACTGCTTCTTGGTCTTTTGGCTAAGCTCAAGTGTGCGACGATTTGAAATTAGGCAACAGCAGGCGGGAAAAGGATTAACACCCCCACTCACTTCTACAGTCATCCCTCTGAAAGTGGGATTTCCAGTTTCAAAAGGTCTGTTGTCCTTTACTTGTAACATCTAGTTTGTCTCGTAGCAGCAACTATCAGACTGCAGTCACACACACTAAATAACCTACTTTCAATGTCAGTGCACTTTCCAACTGGATTTTTACTGTGTGAACTGGCAAAATCCAGTTGGAAAGTGCACTGAAAGTGGATTATTTAGTGTGTGTGATCACAGCTTCAGAGATAGAAGTTTGATCTTTCAGTCATTGAGGTATATACTGTGGCTGAAGACAGACTTAAAGTCTGCCACGCCTCCGCGGTGCGGCAGACTAAGGCGGGGGGGATTTCCCCCGCGGCGCGGCGTTCACACGCCGCCGGAAGGAAACCGCCCGCAGCGTTCAGACTGCGGGCGGCTTCCTACAGTGGCATGTGGACGCCGTGCGGCTCCCCCTCCCGGCGCGTGGTCACACCCGTTCCGGCGGGTGGAATGCGCACCGCAGCAGCTGGAGCACCACTTTGAAGTGGTGCTCGGCTGCTGCGGGAGAAGTGCGGCGCCGGACGCAATGCGTCCGGGCCACCTCCTCGGGGCAGATGCGGCCGTCTGAACAGCCGCTCTGCCTCCGCTTTTGAAGCGGAGGCAGAGCAGCTGAGACTGCCAGTCTGTCCTCAGCCTAAATTTTCACTAAAAAATCTCTGAGCTGGTCATTATGCTTCTTCTAGAAACGTTTTCAGAGGGGTTCAAAGTTGCTGAGTGATAATTTTTAAAATCTTAAACCCAGTGGTATTCTTAATTGTTGGTACACATAGGCTGTGATCACGCGCACTAAATAATCCCCTTTCAATGCACTTTCAATGCACTTTACAACTGGATTTTACTGTGTGAACTGTCAAAATTTTACTGTGTGAACTGTCAAAATCCTGTTGGAAAGTGCTTTGAAAGTGAATTGAAAGTGGATTATTTAGTGTGTGTGATTGCAGCCATAGTCATGCAAGACTGATGTTCTGTTACTGCATGAACTATGGACGTTCCCAGAAATGTAGCAAAGGTTTCTGGAGAGAATGGTTGTACTGCTCTGGTGTCCGGGGCCTTTGAGAGAGGATACAAGAAGGAACTGTGAAAAGGGCCCCATGTTATAGGGTGGCAATAGTTTGATTAATCAATAATTTGTGTTGTGGCCTGCCTGATTCAAAATGTAGGGGGAAAGTTAACTTGGTGTGTGGAACTGTCCAGTGGCTTTTTTTGTAATTGGTTGCTTTTCTTTTTGCTTCTCTAATTTCTTTAGCATGTGGTTTCACATTTCCCCTTATTTCTCTGTTTTGTTATTTCTGGATGACTGTCAGCAGAAAAATCTAATTTTATCATTTGATCATATTTTGTTTGCAGAGGTTGTGTCTTGCAACAAAGACTCACACTTTACCTGCTGTATATCAGGCTGAGGCAGTGCTGGACTGAGGAATTTTATTTTGTTTTTTACCATGATCCTTTTCAAATTACAACCCAGGAATAATATGACTCAACCATTCCCACCCTAAAAGTACAACACTCCTGACAGCTTTAAGCCTCAACAAAGTTGGTTTGCTCATCCATAAAATGCTGTCAATCTCTTGTACCAAGAAAAGTACCAACAAAAGAGGTCTTCTTTGCCCAATCATGTAGAATGTCATACATTGTTTGAAATGAGTGCAAGGTTGTAGAGCAATTGCTTTGCTTTATCAAACAGAAATTCATTTCTTGTCTTATTTGAAGGCAACAAGAAGAGTTTCAAAGGCTGCACAGAGAGAAATAACTAGAATCTAATATTTAGGGTAATTCTGTCCACTACAATGATTAAAGTTATTTTTCAGTGCCAAAACTGATTTCTGTAAGATGTGAAATTAGAGTTTAATGTATTTGCATAAAAACTGTGTGTTATGGCTTCTGCTAGTAATTTTTCACTGCCGATTCCTGCTGTACAGAATACAGTTTACATAATTTAGGGGTCCGTCCCATCTAGAAACCTCCAGGTTGTTGTAGACCTTTGACAAGAGACCATTAATCATTCTGTTATACCCTATCAATCATCCAACATTCCCAATTACATCCACTTTTATGCTTGGACTTAATTTACATTGGTACTTGTATATGGAAATAACTCAACAGTATCAACAAAATATCAAGAAATAAGTAACTTTTGCTAATTAGGTAGTGTGGGACGATGATAGCATGTTCCTAAAAGAACAGAAGATTTTGATAAAGTTTTCAACAAGGATGTTCCAAAACTGTAGCACATAGGCTCCTTGAGTTTTGTGTAGGAAGCCAAACTGGTTTGTTCATGTGCCATCCAAATTAAATACATGGTGCAGTCTATCTGTCTCTTCTGTGTTCCTTACTATGGAGAAAGGATTGGTTGATCTGGCAGTTAAATTTGGGAGTGATGAAGCACTGGGTTTATCCTTAGGCATTGCTTCATCGTCTCAACCCTTGGGACATGCTATTATTTTGGAGACTACAGCCACCTGTGAGATATACATTTTTGTAGCTGATATTGTACTGGAGGGAGGGGGCAGTTGTTTTCATGATAGACAGTTTCCGTTAGCAGTCGGAACTATACTCCAAGTAAATATTTTTGGCAGTCTTTTAAAATAGGTACATTAAATACAACTTGCTTCTCTGTTAAGGTCAGACTCTGGCTGCCTGATCCAAAAATAAGTGTGTACTGCCGGCGGGAATGGAAGGCAAATTATTCTTTAATCTTTAAGTTCTAAAAAAGGGTAGTTCTAATGTAAACCTCATTCATTCCTAGGTTGCATGGCAAGTGGAGAGGGGACAGCTAAATGCACCAAAGGTGTGGCAAGCTGTGTCCCATCTTTTGCCTCTAATTACCCAACAACATGCATAAAGAACACTCTTCTGTTTCCAGTAGCTGTACTTGACACTCTCTGTTAGTGGGATTTTTGTGCTATAGCATATTATATCTCACTGTGCTTTAAGGATACGACCAAAAATTGTTGTAATGCAAGTGTAAGAATGGCCATCAGTTTCAGAGGAGAGGACTTGGCTCCATCTTACTGTACTGCACAATATAGTAAAAGTGTATTTATATCAGCAGGACCTATGCTGTAACAGACGTGAGGGGCCTGTTACATGTAATAACTTCACTTGGTGCAAATGTCAATCCATGTTAGAAGTCTTGAAATGCATAAAGACTTCATGTATACAGCAAAAAAGTGTACCTTTCATAAACATCCATTTCTCATGGATGCAGTGCAGTGCAGATTCAAGGGTTTAGGGGTAGCAAGTCTTGGTTCAGTTGTCAGCCCAGTCTGCATTTGCTGTGTAAAGCTGTTCTGTGCTGCTGTGGTGCTGGCTTCCCATTTGGCTCAGTATAAAGCTCTCCTCGGTCTGCATCAGGATGCAAGTTGTTTAGGGAGAGTGCGAGAGAGAGGGGGTGGGCATGCTTCCAACCCCCCCCCCCCCCAATAGAAGAAGAAGAAGAAGAAGAGATTGGATTTATACCCTGCCCTTCACTACCCAAGGGAGTCTCAGAGCGGCTTACAAACTCCTTTTCCTTCCCCTCCCCACAACAGACACCCTGTTGATCACAGAAAAATGTTCCCTGGCTGCTTTTAAATGCAGGCAACTGGATTTTCAGCTAACTTGTTTCCTTGTGACAATTTGCGTATCTCCTTAGAAAAGATTGGGGGTGGGGAATTCAGCTCCAGTTGTCTGCTTTTTGCTCACAGTGGCTCAAGGGTGGGGAGGAGCAATTGTAGCACCTTAAAACCAAATCCAGATAAGGTGATGAGACACCATAGGGACCTTGGAGTCACCACTAAATGGCAATAAAATGATGCAGACAGCCCATGCTGAGATGAAACGATAGGAGAGTGGATGCGGCATGAAATACAGACAGAAATCTGTGAGACGATGTGAGATCATTGGCACAGTGATGGGAAATACCAATGCAGATTTGGACCGTCACTAAAGGATCTAAATGTCTGGGGTCAGGCAACTGGTGATGTTTGATCCTGCCCAGGCAGGTTGTACTTTCTAGTGCAGCTCTTCCAGGTGAACGGCTAGAGTGCGCCAGAGAGGGAGAGTAGTGACTAATTTAAATTTTGGTTCTGAGGGGCTTAATTTTTCTTCTTCTTTAACACGACCTATCACAGTAGGGAAAAAAATTAAGCTTTTGTTGTACACTTCTATCTCAGATTTCTCAAGCAACAGGTGCACATGAGCATTCAGCTGTGTTAAAACTGTGAAGTTCTACCTGTAACGTTCTATTTTGAAAGGCTGTGTAAATGTCATCCCTTTTAACCATAAAGAATGTGCACATTTTCAGTGCCAGTTTGGTATAGTGGTTAAGTGTGTGGACTCTAATCTGGGAAAACCGGGTTTGATTCCCCACTCCTCCACTTGCACCTGCTGGATGACCTTGGGCAAGCCATAGCTCTGTACCAGCTGTTCTCTCAAGGATAGTTGACTCAGAGCTCCCTCAGCCCTGCCTACCTCACAGGGTGTCTGTTGTGGGGAGGGGAAGGGAAAGGAGTTTGTAAGCCGCTCTGAGACTCCAAGTGAGTGAAGGGCGGGGTATAAATCCAATCTCTTCTTCTTCTTCTTCCTCTTCTTCTGTAGTTAAGCTTAGTGGTAGATTCCTTTGGAACCTGCTCGATGACACTCCAAGGATCAGGGTTTTAATTACAGGGTGAGCCCCCTGTCCATTCTTGCAAAAACCCCTTCCTTCTTTAAAGGCCCTTTGTTTTGCTCCAGAAGGAACAAAGAAGAAGCTATAGGTCCACTGCTTCCATCTTCATTCAAGCAGTGCAAATGGTGTTACTTCTGTCCTCTCAACTATTCAGAGTTGTGAAATAATTGGTTAAAATATGACTGGGGTGTGTACATGCTGGCTTCTGAACTTACAGGTAAGCCACATGGAGCCCCTTAGACATAACCAACTCACAGTCCAAAACACCTCTGCCTGCTGCCTCTGTGATCCTTTCTGCATCCCACTGGGCTGCCATGTACCAGTCCATTAATGGCATATTTTGTTTTTCCTCATGCACACTGAGCCATGTTTGTTGCCTACCAGCCATTTGATTGTTTTGTTTCTCAGACTTGCCCCCCTCCCTGCAGCTGCACTGACTTTTGCCCTTTCCTCTGCATTCTTGGTCTCCTGATGAGGACCATGGAGGAACTGGGCTTTTTAGAAGTCTGTCTATTGGAAGCCACTGTTCTGCTTTGCTCCTTAGAGCAGGCCACTTCTAGGTTTCACAGCTAATTGCTGTCTTGAGCTATGACATTTTTGGGCACTGCAACCCAGGAGTCCTGCCTTTGAATACAGTGGGGAATCAGAAGCAGTATAACTGCAATATTCTTAAAATGTCAATAGACAACACACATTCAGACCTGCGCAGTTTAGCTATAAGCGTATATATGTTTTGGATTATATGTATATACATAGAGTCAGAGGTAATGTCTGACAGAAATATGCAGGTTTATTATACCACTTGAATTGCTTTGGTTATTTTTGGTGATAAGGTCAAAGTGCTAAAAATATGCAGTTGGATAGTTTGTTTTTGAACAGCAGCTGCTCTGCAAGAGAATTACTAAGCTGCAGAATGCTAATGGGAGCTCCAGCAAGGTGTTTCTTTCTCTTTGCTTCTAAGACACACTCTCCCTGCCAATCTGCCCCCCCCCCGGCTTACTCACACACAGGCACGCACAAGCACACATGGACTTTCTCTCACTGTCTCTCTGTGTCTCTCTCACACACATGCTCAAATGCTTCCCAGATCACAGAGAAGACAAAAATTGATGCTGTTTCTCCTTCCTCAACTCCGCAGTGATTTATTCCTTGGACGGGTTGCAACATGTTATCTAGATCTGCTACAGATGGGGAAATTTGGTGATGGTCCAGGAGCTGAGTGGCTTAAGAAGTAAGAACTGGGTAAAACCAGAGGCAGTGCCTTGAGACTGGGGCAGCTCTGGAGGACCAGAATACCCTTGGACTCTGGATTCCTGAGTTCCTTCTTTGGTCCCCTGTGGATTTTAATTTTTTTTCTTGCTTTACTGTCACACTGTTGCACTTCCTCGCGACATGGCTGCGGATCAACAAGAAATATTTGAGCGAGCCCTCCGGTTAACTGGCTTGAAGAAATGGATTTCACATTTAACCATTTAGCTATAATGTAAAAGTGCTGATGATGGACTGGAGAGCTGTGTAAGTGGATATGATTTTTTAAAAAAACAAAATTTGGTCAGTAACTCAAGGGTTTTGGTGCCTTGTTTAAAAAACAACTCCTCCTCTCAAGAGATACCTTTAAAAGATCTAATGGAAATGTTCCTGGTTTTGCAGCTCACTTAACACTGGCATGCTAGTAGTGCTGAAATTATACAGTCCTGTTATTGAATGGATGGTTGAATAATGCATGTGAGTGACAACCTTGAATCTAGATAGTTCCTTATCTTTTTGGTACAGAATCTGCAATATGCTTGGATGGATCAAAACCAGCCAGATACGGAACTCAGATTTTTATTGCGAATAATTGTTGAAACTGTCATTTTTGTCTGATGGAACTAATTCTTAATAGCTTCCTCTCAGTCTGACATACAACACGGTTGTAAATTTAGAGAATCTCTGGCTCTGGTATATGAATGGGGAGCTCAGGTATAGGGTAAATACTGAGGCAATTTTCTGCTTTAGTGTTACTATATGGGCTGTGGTATAACCAGCAACACTTCCATAAAGAAAATGGTTTTATTATTCTTTACCATTTAAAAAGTCCTGACAAGATGCAGGTTATTGATCAGGGGTGATTTCAAATATCTCATCTGTGCTGTTTTAACTTCCTCCCCACATTTAAATTTTGCTGCTGCTTCTGCTAATCAAAGCTTAGATTCTTGATTTTCACCCTGTTCCCCTGCAGTATTCTTTTTTCCACATTGTAATATTATATGTATATTTAAATGATGTACATTATACATGTGCATTATAAATTGTGTATAAAATCCCTACAATATGTATCTACAGTATGGATGAATCTGCAAAACCAACAACAAAAAAGTGAAGAACCAGAATACTGACAAAAATATAAGGAAATGAAGTAGGGGATATTCACTTTTCTCTTGTTATCGTCTCTTGTAAGAGAGATTATTGACACACAAGTACATGTGCAGCTAACACATTTCAAGGGATGGAGATTGTAGAGGACTTTGTGTACTGCTGCATGATACCTTTGTACTGTAACTTTTTAACCCCTAAAACTTCCATCCTTCTCAATTGGTTAGCTTCCACGTGTATTTATGTTCATGTAATAACATGTCATATAAACATATCAGTGATGTCTCTTATATGAAAGAATATAAGATGGACTGGCTGATGCCTCTCATAGTTACTATAACTGTATATAGTTACATATAACTATAAAGCATAGTTAGGACTGCAGCCAACCTGTATATCTATTCTTACTAGCTGAAGCTACTGATCCAAACCAGGAACACATTCACACAGCCAGCACTGGGTCAAGATTGCAGCAGGGCAAATTTTTGTGCCCTATAACACATGGAATTCACTGCCACTGGAGATGGTGGCAGCTACAAGCATGGATGGTTTCAAGAGAGAACTGGATAAACATACGAAGCAGAGGCTATTGGCCACAAGGTATAGATTGGAACTCTCGCTCTGGGGCAAGTGATGCTCTGTATTCTTGGTGCTTGGGGGGCAACAGTGGGAGGGCTTCTAGTGTCCTGGCCCTACTGATGGACCTCCTGGTATGCTTGGCCACTGTGTGACAGAGTGTTGGACTGGATGGGCAATTGGCCTGATCCAACATTGACTTCCCTTATGTTCTTATGTTCTTATATCAAAATGGCAACTGAGCTGTAGATGTGTTGGAGGTAAAAATGTGATGTGGGGACAATATGTTAAAGTTTAAATCAAAGGGCGCACTTGAATCTTATAGAATGAATGGCCCCAGACTGCATAAGAGTTCATTCCTCAGTAGTTATGTTCAGTCCTCAGTAGTTAATGGTAGGGGGATAACCCATGCAAACAGGACCAGCATGCCTTTTTCCCTTTGGCTGCATGGAAGAAGGGGCACTCCCACCCAGATTCTGCCTGCTAGAATGTGTTTGGACTTGAGTTGGCTGGGGGAAGGGACCGCTGTTCTACTTCAATAGCAATGGAAAAACTGTATTCCTAAATTTCTATGTGGAGGTATTATTGACAGTCTTAGCTAATCTGTAATGATGAGGAAAAAGTCATACCCCATGAATGTTCATTAATGGTGGCACCCATGTACTGTGACCTACAACTGACTGACAGCTCTCCCCATCAAGCTGCAATCAGGCAACAAAAAATGGGAGACTCTTAGTCTGTGGTGCTTTCAGGGAGGCCAGGGTTGGTGGAAGACCTCCTGCCTCCCCACAGGTGCTGCCCACAGCTGAGCAGCAGAGGAAGAATGGCTGGGGAAGTTGGGGGCAATCTGCATTGCCTGGTGACATGATTCCACTTCTGACACGACACTCTAGCATTTGTCCGAAATTCTGTGTTTAAATGATAGAGTTTTGGGTGGATGCTAGAGAGTCACCATGCATGCAATGACATCACTTCCAGGTCACACTGGAAGTGATGCCACCAGCAACATCTCTGGCGAGGCCCCCCTCTACCAGGTGAATCTCATCCTGGTTGCCCACCTTTGACTGTGGGATTTATTTCATTTAAACTCTGCCCTTTCCCCCAGTGGGCACCCACCATCACTTACATCATTCTTCTCTCCCCCATTGTGGCAACGTGAAGGTTCCTGCCACTCCTTTTCTGGAGCACCTTTCCCTTTCCTGTATTTTGGTGCCTCTGATGAACAAGATCACCAGCAATACTCTCCTTTCTAGTTTCAGCTTTAAATTCAGATTTTCTCCCTCTCAGACTCATGCATTTTTGTTGCTGTTGCTAAATTTAACTTGCAAAGATTACTGCACCCAGTATTATTAGAGACTAATTAAAAATAATGCTCTCCAAATGGCCAGGCGTACAAGTTTCCCAAGGCAGCCTTACAGTCTGCAGTCAAGAATTCAAAATAAGCTGGCTGGCTTCCTGATTCATGAGATAACTTTAAATAGTTGGAGTTTTTTCTCTCTCATCACACTTAAAATATCTGGCTATTAGTATCATGAAATACAGTACAGCTTGCTTCTGGCTTAAGCTAGGATTTCAGTTTGGCTTAAGGAAAAGCACTGTAAGTACAAGGTTTTCTAATTCTGACTTTCCTTAAAGTATCAGGTCTGGGGCCATGCCAGAGCTGGGCATGCTGTGTCCAGTGCACATCTCATTACAAGACTCTCAAGTCCATCTCACATTATTATAACGATCCCCTTTGCAGCACACATTGCTGTTGGGACTAAAGCAGAAGCCTTCATGGTTTGATTATATTAGACAAGACATTTAACATCTCTTTGTCTGCATTGCTGGGAGCATGCCACATGTTTCAGGATCAGAAAAAAATGCACCATCTCCACCTTACCAGAAGCTCAGTACTGTTAAAAGTGCAGGCACTGAGTCACAGTGATCAGTACTTGGTAAGGTTCAGCTCATCAGTAATTTAATTTGATAATGCAAGTGAATAAATATGAAATCAATTTTTGTGTGCTCATGTAGATTGACTGATATGACTCCCAGTATTGATTAAAATTCTGCATCATTAGAACTAGATCTCCATCTCATGCCAAAGCCCCCACGTGTAAACACATCAGCAAACAGATATATCAAGATATTCCATTGTCATTCACTGTGATGCATCCTTAGCAGTTCTAGATGAGGAACCGAAGGCCTGGAGAGTTTGTTAGTCTGAGATGATGGTGGAGACTAAGTCACAAACAATTTGCTAGAGGAATGTTATAAAGATCTGTGCAAAGACTCATCAGTTAATTTTGGAGTTCATTGATCCATACTGATCGTCTTGTTTGAGGATTTAGGGGTAGTTACTGAATAAGTTAGGCAATTCATTAAGTTGACTGATTTGCCCATTCCCTTTGAGAATGGATCTCACGCCTGTAATTTTACGCTTTCATCTTCTAGGTTAGATAATTTTACTACTCTTCTTTTAGGAATTCCTTAGGTCTACATCTGTAAACTCAGCAACCATTGGAACACTTCTGGTTGTGCTGCTGCTGTCTCTAATGCCGATTTCCTTCTCCTGTTCTCACCACTGCTAAAGTTGTTATCCAGCCATATAGCCATATCCAGCCATATGGAAGAGCCTCTGCTTTGCATGCAGAATGTCCCAGGTTCAATTCCCAGCATCTTCAGTAAAAAGAACCAGGCAGTATGGGATGTGAAACATCTTTCTGAGACCCTGGAGTGCCACTGCCAGTCTGACTAGACAAGACTAACCTTAATTAGGGTTGCCAGGTCCCCTCCTTGCTCCGTCAGAGGGATTTGGGTGGTGTTCTGGGTGTGGGCAGGGGCAGATTGAAGCCCCCAGAAGCGAGAGAACCCCCACCCAGACCTGGGGCTGGCAACCCTAACCTTGATGGGCTGATTCCATGTAAGGCAGCTTCCTGTGTGAATGTGTTTTTAGCCAATCTGGCTGTAATTTTGCATCTAGTACTACCAGTGTTATTAGATTTTAACAGGGTGTGGGTTCCTTTGGACTTCAGATTTATTTGTAAATCATGTAAAATAGAGTATATAATTGTAGATAACATGAGAAAATATGCCAAACCAATCTGATTTCCTTGTTTATTATAGTATCTGATTAGACAGGCATTACATGAATTCCATTAATATAATACAGTTAAATTTAAGGAGTACTCAGTGAAAATGTTCATTGATTGTATTATACTCTGCTTTCAATGAAGCCCTTCTTTAATTCCTGACATCCTTAGCCTGATAATTTCTTGTATTCATTTTAAACTTAGTATTTGGCTGTTTAATGCTTGTGCATTATAATGGAAGTATGAATGGACACATCAGAAATAAGATAGACTGACCACAATAACTTCACTTTCCCAATAGCGGCTTACTATATCTTCAGATCTCTTCTGTGCCATCTGTAAATGGCTCCTAATACTTCCTATTAAACTTCCATGAAGCCTATTACATGTGCTATTAAAAGTAAAATGATTAGCTGCCAAGGGCACGGTTTTTGAGGGAGCCCACAGAGCAATTTTTCTTAGTGAACAAGTTAAGAGTTTAGATATGTTGCTATTTTCAAAGGGTCTTTTGGAAAGGCACTGATAGAAATCAGTGGAAATGCTGAGAAGTAAAATGGAAGACTCAAGGTGAGAGCATAGGAAAAGAAAAAGCTCAGTTTACCTCTAAGGAGTTTTGCACATGGTCCTGTTCAGATCCCAGAAGCTCCAAACTGATAAAACCAGCCAGCAGAGATAAATCTCAGACTGATCAATACTTTACAGATAGAATAAAGCTTTCATTTTGATCCAAGAGTGTTCTGCTCAAGATAATTATTTAATTTTTGTGGGCAGCTCCTTCTGTTGCAGACTGTTTACACCAAATTAAACTCAAGGCAAGTTAGAATATCTAGGAGTAATGAAAATTCATTGCCAACAATTATTTGGTTTTCTTGAAAGTAATAGATTATTTGGCTTCCGATTTCGATATTGTACAGAGCTGCATTGGTTGCCTTATGTGATGTCCTATGCTGGAAGATAGACAGGGGAACACGTTCCTGTTGGTTCTTTTAGTTTTCAACACTATTGGTCATGATATCCTTCTGAACTGCCTTTCTGAGACTGGGTAGTGATTGGGTAATCTGTGTATTATTATTCCAGTACATCTTGATTTATCTAGTTAAGGCATTTTTAGCCAGCCTTTCTCCTTGAAATGACTCAAGGCAGGTTACAATGTTAATTTCCAGAAAAGATGGAGGTCATGCTGGTTGGGAGGCTGATGCTTTGGAATGATGAGATTAGGTTGTTCTTGATGAAGTTAAGGTAGAATTTGCCAATCAGGTTAAAAGCTTGGGAGAGTTCATGGACCAAGCCTTGCTGTTTGAAAAACAGGTTGGCATGGTGCCCAAGACTGCTTTCTGTTAGCTTTATCTGTTACCAACTCTCCCCTTTCTTAGACTCAGCCAACCTGGCCATGCTAATCTGTGTAGCCTCATGATTGGACTACTACGATGTTCTGTATGTGGGGCTGCCCTTGAAGACAACCCAGAGATGGCCATTGGTTCAGAATGCAGCAGCCCAATTATTGTCAGTGGCTAGCCAATGAGAACATATCTTGCCTGTTTTAAAACAGCCATACCAGCTGCCTGCTTATTTCCAAGTTCAGTTCAAGATACTGGTTATGATTTCATGGCCTAGGACTCATATATCTGAAGGACAGTCTCTCCCCATGTGTTCCTATATGCTAATTACAGCTCTGTAGGTCTCACTTTCTGCTTTCTCTAGGGTTGCCATCCCCCAGATCCTTGCCCCAAGCCCCCCCCTCCAAGCCTGAACACTGACAGCCACCCCTCCCCTCCTGCAAGATTTAAAGGGCCCTTTAGCTGATCGGTGGGGAGCATGTGGTCTGCCAATTAGCTGCAGGGCCCTTTAAATCTTGCAGGATGGTGGGAGAGGGGTGAGTGCTACCCCTGCCTCTTCTGAAAAATATTTAAAGGATCCCTTTAAATGCTTTGGGGAAGAAGCAGGAGGGGGCCGCCTGCGCCTGCACTGCAAGTTGCAAATTCGTGACTTGGATTGCAGGCACACACTGGCCCCCGCTTCTCCACAAAAGCATTTAAAGGGATCATTTAAATGCTTTGAGGAAAGAAGTGTGGGGGGATGTTAATGTTAATAAAATCATTATTCTAAAAATTCATATCAGAATAAAACAGATAATTAAAATATGATAATATAACAATTAAAACAGAGTCAAATTATCATAGATCAATCAATATGCAATCTACTGCATGCAACGGCTATTAGCTAAATAGTTTCCATGAGAGCCAGTTTGGTGTAGTGGTTAAGTGCGCGGACTCTAATCTGGGAGATCCGGGTTTGATTCCCCACTCCTCCACTTGCACCTGGCTGGATGACCTTGGGCAAGCCATAGCTCTGTACCAGCTGTTCCCTCAAGGACAGCTTGGGAAAGAGTTCTCTCAGCCCCACCTACCTCACAGGGAGTCTGTTGTGGGGAGGGGAAGGGAAAGGAGTTTGTAAGCCGCTCTGAGACTCCCTTGGGGAGTGGAGGGCGGGGTATAAATCCAATCTCTTCTTCTTCTTCTACCTCTATCAGGTGCTGAAGATAGATTTCCTGGAATTCTTTTTCTGGCTGCTGTTGAAAACAACCTGTCACAATGTATGAACCCCAAGGCGGGTTGGTTCTTGAGCAATTTTCAATATAGTGTAGATACAATGCTATTTCCTTGTGTGTGTGTAAAGTGTTGTCAAGTTCCACCAACTTATGGCATCCCCATACGGCTTTCAAGGCAAGAGACTAACAGAGGTGGTCTGCCATTGCCTGCCTCTTTGTAGCAAATAACTGCCTGAACTTCCTTGGTTGTCTCCCATCCAAATACTAATCAGGGCCAACTCTGCTTAGTTCCTGAAATCTGACAAGATCAGGCTAGCCCGGGCCATCCAGTTCAGGTTATTTCATTACAAGTACCTAAATAAGGAGGGGGGACAAGTTGTCACTGTCTCCCAGACTGGCCTCTGCAAGGCCTGCAGAGACATGCAACCCTCCCATAAAATTTTTCTGGCCTTTTTAGGAACACTCATCAAAATACACTGGGACCCCCCCCCCCCCCAAGGAGCCTTCCTCCAGCCTTAAGAACCATCTTCCAACTTAAGTAGCCCTTTTCCAATGGAAAAACCACTTAAATTGGAGGAAGTCTTCTTAAGCTGGAGGAAGGCTTCAAACTTTGCTCAGTGGAGTGATAGGATAGGGAAAGGTTCCACCCCATCCATGATAATGTTTCTTGAGGAGGCACATACATTCATCTTCCTAGTTATGACGTCCCCTTTGGAATTTGCAGGATTTCTTGCTTTCCTGGGGTGGACCTTGAAAGTGGGGAAGATATCTGTATACTCTTTCCTCCTCTGTAATTACATCTATAGGCGGCAATCACTTATGTGTTAATAAGAGAAGGCAGAGCTTTTGATTATGAGCAGTGTGAGCTTTGCTGTTTTTTTAATTATAACCTTACTTATTAGGCCTTACTTCCCATTATAAACAGCTTCATGTCAGTTTAATAAACAAAACAGCTGTTCCTTGGAAACAAAACTAAATGTCAAACTTTTGCTTAATTATCCAGCAGTCATCAAACCAATGGGTAGTATCCCCCATAATTGAAAATTAATTAGCTTTTTACTAAAAGACCAAAAGGTAATGAGGGAAGAGTTGCAAATTATAAGAGCTTTATACCCTGTGTAAATTCTGCCTGTTGGTATCTTTCATACCTCTGTACAATTTAATGCTTCCCAGCAATGAATTACTCTTTTGAGTAGAATGTATTCAATTTCATGTCATTTTTCATTTCACTTGATTGAAAATAGAAGAGCAAGAACAAAAGGTTTATTTAAATGCAGCCACTAAAAACTAACAATGCTAATGCACTGCAGACTCATATTTTTTTTACCAGACAATTTAGTTTATGGCACAGTTTAGAAGGAAGAATCTTTAGAGAAACCCTCTGAGGATTTAATGCCTGCAAAAGCTGGGCCTTTGTTACTCCTACTAAGATGGTTAGCTGATAAGGGTGCTCAGCATTTCACAGGGTTCTTTCCTTAGTCTTCCAAAATAAAAAAAGTCTGTAGAAAGGACAAAAATATGCTACATGTTCCTATGCTTGGATGATGAGTTCAAAGAGGCTCGGGGCTGCATTCAAGTGTCAGTCTAAGCCACAATTGATCTCCAGTTTGCCATCATGAGCATGAACATAGCATGTTTGTTGTGCCTACATGCTCCCCTTGCACCTCCCCCACTTTCCAGGAAGTGCAAAAACAAACTCCAGTCTAATTTGGGGATTAAGGTCAAAGAGATGGGACAAAACAAGGACTTCCAGATCAGGCTGGGGAGAAGTGAGGAGATACTGAGCTTGGTGTTTAGGCAGAGCTCTCCCAGGGAAGAAGGCTGGGTGCAGCAATCCTCATCCACTTTGTTTCATTCATTAGCTAAAATGCTTAGTTTATTTTTTTTAATGAAATTTGGCTGCTTTAAAGAATAACGGTTAAAGTACACAGCATGTCTGAAAAGAGAATGCTATCTTTGGCACAGAATGTATAGTCTGAGAACATATACAAGATAATAAGTTTAAAATTTAACTTTTATTTTTAAATATACTTTTTGCTGAAGAGGTAGCCATGTTTGTTGTATCAAATTACACAGGAGTCAGGTAGCACCTTAAAGGCTAACAAAATTTATTTCAGCATGAGCTTTTGTGAGTTAGAACTCACTTCCTCAGATTCATAGAAATGTACATCCATCAGGCTGGGTTAAACATTCAGAGGAAGGTGTGGGGGGATGCTACAAAGAGAGGTTGGTGTAAAACAAGATCCAATTAAACTAAACCTAATCAAAAGATAAATTATTTCATCTACCATAGATGTGAGATTCCCCCCCCCCCATAACCTGATCATGGAGCTTTATAGCCAGTATGGTTTAGTGGGCAGAGTGCTATGACTATGATTTGAGAGACCCAGATTTGAGTCCCACTTAGGGTTGCCAGCCTCCAGGTGGGGCCTGGGGATCTCCCGCTTTTACAACTGATCTCCAGCTGACTGGGATCAGCTCCCCTGGAGAAAATGGCTGCTTTGAAGGGTGGGCTCTATGGCATTGTACCATGCTGAGGCTCCTCCCCTCCCCAAACCCCACCTTCTCCTGGCTCCACCCCCAAAGTCCCCAGGTATTTTCCAACCCAGACTTGGCAACCCTAGTCCCACTCCATCATGGAAGCTCACCTGATGATCTTGGACCAGTCACATACTCTCAGTCTAACTTACCTCACAGGGTTGTTGTGAGGATGATATGGAAAAAAGGAGAACAATGTAAGTGGTTTGGGGTCCCCATTGGGGAGAAAGGTGAAGTAAATAACTAAATCTTGCCTCTGAAGTACTCTCAGCACTCATTACTTTCATAGGAAATGGAAATCTTTCAGAACTTTGTAGGACAATATCTTTTAATGAGTCCTTTTCCTGGGTGACAGGGACTACTTTGAGCACATATCATAATGATGAGCACATATCATAATGATGAGCACATATCATAATGATGGCATTTTGCTAAGATAGTATGGTATGGCATAATGAACCATCATCACATTGACCTTAAAAATATTGGAAGTCCGTAGCATGATCAGGGCTATAATGTGGGGGAGGGGGGGGGGATTAGTGCTTCCAAGTAGATGTAATTGGTTATAATAACCAATAGTTCTCTGTTGTTCTTTAAGTTGAATGAAATGATTTTCCTCCGGAATAATTGAATTTAAAGGTACAAAGTTTCAAAGTGGAATGTATAACTGCAAAAAAAAATGTTCATATAATTGCAGGAAAATTAATCAACAAAATAACACTTGAAAGGAAAATTATGGCAGATTTCACTAAGTTGTGTATTTTTCACATAGATTCTGGAGATACTACTCCTCACTCAGGGCATGATCTCCCATGGAAATGAACAGGAACTGCAGGAACACACTGTTGAAATGAACAGGAACTGCAAAAAAGCACATATGTGGTTTAACAGCAGGGATCCCCAACATGGCTCCCATAGACATGATGGCAGGCAGAATACCTTTCCTGGCACCTGCCAAGTGCTTTGAGAAAATGGGTGGAGCCAGATGGGGCTTTTGTCCAGCAGAGCTTTGATTGACCATAGGAAATCTGCCAGATTTGTACATGGCTGAGTACCATTTGAATGGTATCACCAGTACTGAGAACCGTCACAGTTTTCTGAGGCTCTCCCAAGTCCTGATCCTCATGTACTGGCCTGCCCCACTCAGCCAGAGAAAATCCTGGTGGGAATCTTTGATGGGGAGGGGAATTGGTAGAAATTGATACAGTCTTATTTATTACTGGCACTTTTTTGTTTTATGAAAAGAGCACTGGGAACTCATAAATGTGGATTAAACAGTGTAGCACTGGAAGTGTGTAATATTGATCAAAGGAAGTGGCTTGTCTTCTGAATTTACAGGAATAATTTTTTCTTGATTTAATTGATGCCACTTTAGCATTTTCAAGTGTCCCTAATCCAAAATAGTAGCAACTTTTTATATCTCAAAATAAGAAAGCAATTTCCCCCCTAATTTTTTTTGGGGGGAGGACCTCTGAAAACTCCTACAAACCACAGTCTTGCATTAAATTGGCACACATTGCCAGTGCTGCCAGTTGGTACTATGAAGCTGGTGCCTTGGACCTGGGGAAATTTCACTGATTTCATCACAATTACCAATCTGAGAAATAGGATGCAAAATGGGGGGGGGGGGGTGGTGGCTCTGAGTAAGGATTACAGATTTGATTCTAGCTATTATGTTAAAGTTGCCAGACCCCCCAGTTTGGCCAGGGGATCCCCCCCAACTTCAGGGCTCCAATTCGCCATTAGCCAGTTGGCCAGCAGGGGAAGTCCCACCCCCAAAGATGTTAGTCACGTGTTAACATGGTCAACAGAAGTGACATCATCACCCCGAGAATATCGCACATTGATGCTCTAGCATTTTGGCAAAAAACCCTCTATGGGAACCATAGAATTTCAGCCAAAATTCTAGAGCATTGATGTACGATGTCCCAGCATGATGATGTCAATTCTGTGTGATGTCATCGTGTGCAGCGATGTTGCTCCCACCCACCACTTCCGGATGGCTCCCTTCCATCCCCACTGCCAGGACAATTGGACCTGGCAACCCTATATTATGTAATTATTAATTACTAGGAATAAGGCTCGTTGTGGAAATAAATACAACGGGCTCTAGAAAGATATGATGTGTAACAAATGCATAGGCTGGAAGCAGGTTAAGTACATATTAGCAGTATGTAATAGAAAGGCACAAATGTGGAAGTAAAGTCTCACATACCTTATGTTACACAATAACTGGTGTCCAAGGTCATACAGTGCAGGCCAGAAAATGCAGCACACAGGGCTCTGTGGAGTAATTTCTACAACTGGGCAGTCTGCAAAGTCATTTTATGTTGGACATCCCTGTCATTCAGTGTGGTCATGGTCGCACTGGTCGCAATTATAGAACAGGTCTCAAGGGAAGTTGGGTTGAAAGCAAGTGGTTGTGACAAAAGTCTCAGTAGGTTATGTCGGAATGATGAAGAGGAGTATTGGCATATGAGTTCCATGAGTGACAACCAGGGGTCATTTTGTAGAAAAAGAGGTGCAGGAGCTCATTAGCATACCTATTAGCATAACTCATTAGCATATGCCACGGCCCCTGACATCACCGACCGAATGTCAGTTTCAGCCCCATTATACCCTATTGTCAGTTAGCACTGCCATATGTATGGTTGACTGTCTTATTATGGTTAACCGTCCTCATCAATAAGGTTGCTGAAAGTATTATATGTATCAATGCCTACTGTTTGACCATCTAGTTTGATGGCCTATTAACACTGCTTTTTGTTATAGCCTTCTTTTGACTCATTTAGGTCCCGCCCGGGAGATAGCATCGGTGAACAGACTCCCACCTTTGGAATGTGAGCCTTGCTTGCCTGCTTCACTTTGCACATGCTTATTACTCATTAGCTTTTCCTCCTTGCTTATCTCTAGCTGGCAGAAAAGCCTCCTGTTTTGTGTTACAAGATTCACAGGTGTTATGTATTCTTTTGCTTAGTTTTTCTTGGGAATATTTCCTCCAAAAACCCTCAACAGTGTTTTTCCCTGAGAACCTAGTTTGCCGCGCTTTCCTTGGGAACAGTGGGCCAGTATATTTGGGTGCCAATAATTCTTCCTATTGATTGGTGGATGGTAAAGGGGCCATGTTTCATATCAAGTATAATTGTATTTCTATGCTTGGACATTACTAACAGAACAAGTGTTTGACCAACAAGATCTTTTCTACAAATAAAGGACTTTCTGTTTAAGGAGACCTGTTGTGGACTACATCTATTGGCACAATCTCGCACCTATGGACCATTGAAGTCAATGGCAAAAACTCATAGGGTATATGAGGGGCTGGAGGAGAGGGGGTTTGAGGGAGAGGCTCCAAACTTGTAGGGTAGCTGCTGGGGCCTCTCCCCGAAATACCCACCAAGTTTCAAGAAGATTGGACCATGGGGTCCAATTCTACGGGCCCCCAAACAGGTTGACCCATCCCCTCCATTATTCTCTAAGGTGGGAAAAAACGTTACTTTTTTCTCACCATAGAGAACAATGGAAGGGATGGGGCAACCTGTTTGGGGGCCCGTAGAATTGGACCCCCTGGTCCAATCTTCTTGAAACTTGATGGGTATTTGGGGAAGAGGCTCCAGCAGCTACTCTGTAAGTTTGGAGCCTCTCCCTCAACCCCCCTCCCCTCCAGACACTTTTTAAGCCGCCACGGAATTTCAATGGCAATTCGGCGGCAGGCCAAATCAGATCAGAGAATTTGATTCGGCCCGTGGCTGTCCTAGTGCCCACTCCTGGGCTGGCGGAGCGCTGCTCCACCTTGCTCCAGCCCCAAATGACCCCTGGTGACACCTCTTTTATACAATACAGCTTTACTCAAAACAGCAAGTTACCTTTTCATGGCTTTTGGCAAACAACCAAGTTGTGACCTGGGTTCCTGGTTTTTTCCTTCCTTTTTTTGCTTTAAATACGTATCTGGGTGTCTGTATCTGTCTTTGTCAGCTTGCCTCTCTCTTTGTAATTGGCTTTCCCACTCTGGGTGTGGTTAAAGGTTCCTCCCACTCACAGTTTTTATCCCAGTGTCATACACACTCTGTATTTTTTAAATGTATATGTCATTCTCCACTTCAGCCAGTTGTTCCTGCACTCCTCCTGTTTGTGCATGCCAATATAGATCTGTCTGTGACTGTGTCTGTATTTGTGCTTTGCAGCATGCCTCAGGATTTTTGGCTTCCTGTTTTCTGTGTGTGTGGCCCCATCCTCTATCTCTGCTTGTGTGTGTATCCACTGGCTTTTTTTAATAACTTGGGCTGGTTCCCCTCCCCCTGCCTCCGCTACAATGACAGCTGTTTACTTGGTGGTTCCCCCCCCCCCCCCCCCGTTCTGGAAAGTGTTGCCTTAGCAAACTCGGCTTGGAGGCTAATGACGATGGGTTTTGTCCCCTGAGGGAATCAATTGTCATCTGGTGAGGAAAGCGAAGACAGTAGCTGTGTTCACTGGAGCGAAGCAACTGTCTTCTGAGGAAAGTTTTGGCAGGTGCCACTTTTGTGGGTGGGACTCAGGCAACACAGCCAGTGGATAGGGACAGCTTCTGACAGACACATCATGGACCCAACTGATTTAGGAGCATGTGGAATGTTCAGAAAGTGCCACCCCACTATTCAGTTATATATAAGGAAATGTAACAAACCAATGCAATGAATTGCTGAGTGATTATAGAATACCTCCAGCTGAGCTTGTTCAGCAGGTACTATAGGAGGCCAAAGGCTGAATGAGTTAAACCACCCAAGATGTGAAAGAGAAAAGGCTCTAAAAGGCACAGTTTGGATTGTTTTATTGTTGCTATGAAACTGAATGCATATATAAAGAATAAGAACCAGTGTCAAGTGTTTACTGAGCTTATAAGAGGCGTATTTGTAGATCCCTGTATACGTACACAAGCAGAAACTAAAATTTTATCCAGATCATAAGGCTTCTTTCTTACTATTTAATGGAAGTAGCACAAGAGTAGGAGAAACTTGCAAAACAGTGATGATTTTCACCTGATGATTTTCACTTGATACTTGATCATCTTGCTCAGTGGAATCTTCACAATCCATAGCAGGTTGCGCCCTTCTTCCCTTGATTAGCTAAGCTCAAAATCAAACTGCACATTAAGTGGGTATAATTCCCACCCCCACTCCTGGGTTTTTTTCTTCTTTTTTTCTGAAGCAGCTGCCTAGGTGTCTGTCTCCAGTGGGAGAGCAATGGGGCAGGGGCAAGAAGCATATTAAACATTTATTTTCTGCCAGGTTTCCACTTCCGAATTGCATCCCTCCATGAAACTTTTGTCCTCTGGGAGGTAAAGAAATCTTCAGCTATGCCTTTTCTCCCACAAAGAATAGCTTGGGGAGATTATTTGAAAGTGGGGGGAAAGGTGGTGAAAAACTATTAAGTGGCTTGTCTCTCACTGAATATTGCAGCCTGAGTGGATGCTTTATGCTAAAAAAAGTTCTGGGATGCCACATGTACTCGGAGCCTTGGATTCCATGTAAGCAGCAGCTTGTATTAGGCTTCCTCCTTGAGACTGATAGAAAGATGGGCAGATACTTTTCCCTGTGGAAGAGTGCCAGTGAGAATTCACTTTGTTGTTCTGTTAGGCTGTAAAAAAAAAAAGAAAGATTAAAGCTATTTATTCTTCAGAGCAAGGAGAAAAGGGAGAGGAATAGTTGCAGTGAACTAGATGATGTTCCAGGTTAGCATTAGCTGTGTTACAATTGCTGGATTATGCAGCAGGCTAATGGAAAATGATTATCAAGTGCTGTGGTCTCTATTGGATTGCCTGGATTGCATGCTAGCCTCTCATGAATCGCCAGTGGCATCTCCGGGCTTTTATTGGGGGGAGGGAGTACAGCTGCTAGGGTTGCCAAGTGTTATCTGTCTTTTAGTGGGGGGGAGTCCTTGCTGGTCCGGGAGTGTTCTGGCACGCGCGCCACAATGACGTCACCCAGAAGTGATGTCATTGCATTGGGCATGTTGGGCGGGACCTCTGTAATTATAGAGCTTTCCCCCCCCCCCCCGGAATGTGTAATTAAAAGGCAGGACCTTGAATTATAGAGCGTTCCCTGCCCAACGTGATGACGTCACCTCTGGGTGACGTCATCACACTGAGCACGTCTCCACAGCCCGGCAATTTGGGGGTAGGGTTCCCTCCAGCAGCCCAAGCCAGGCCGGTGGGGAGCGGGCCGATTGAGCGGGGGTTTCCCCGCCCCCAGGAGGGACTTGGCAACCCTAACAGCTACATTCAGACATCATGCCCAAAGTGTGTTTGCCTGGTCAACTTCAAGTTTATTTCTTCCCTACAAACTGGAATTCTAAACTTTTTAAATCCTAGCTTAGAGTCAATCCATGGGGTGGGGGGCAAACTGCTCGGGTGCCTGCATTCGGATGTCACAGCAAATGGGAATTTTAAGGCTTCCTGGGCTGGGATGTTTCAAGTGTATGGTGTGGATATCTTCCTTGACTATCTTCCCATAAGTGGAACGTGTGTATCTTTCATTCTGCCGCTTGCCTAGTTTTCTCTTTCTAAAAGAGAAAGATGTAGCACATATGTTTTACATCCATTTCTCAGTTACAGGCCAAAATGAATCCAGGTACTTCTGTTTTAATGCCATCTCAAAGGTTAGGATTGTCAAAATGGCATATCATTCTAAGGTTTTGGAAAGGCCAGCTATCTTCCAATAATGTTTCTTTTTCTTTAAAGAAAATGTCAGCTATGGATCTTTTGGTTCAATAAGTACTTTAGAAAGATTAAACCGCTACTTTAGAAAACTAAACAACATAGTGTCAAAGAGTGTGGGTAAAGTAATGTGAAAGAGGGAGAATGGATGAAGCTTCTTAGAATGTATTACACTAAAAACCAATGAATTTAACTATAGGTATGAGTAAAGGAAGATGCATTGAGACTATAAATTGACCTAACTGAGCAGTTGTCATTCTTGAAAAATAATGGTCTTGGGAGGTTGAAAAGCTAGTGGTAAAGGGTTTCGACATTTGTGTTTATCGCTACAGTTATGCACAGAACAAAAATTTCTGTTAAATGAATGAAATTAATGTTGGTCAAGATAAGAGAAATCAGAGCAGGGAATGGAAAAATTGATAATTGAAAAATTAATATTGCAAGAAGATAGTTCAGATTAAGGATTCAATTTATGTACAGTGAGCTGGCTAAGCATGGTGCCAAAGTTTCATGGTATCCTTGGCCAAATTACTTAGTTCCAAAATGGGGTGGGTTGGCTTTCTAGGAGTTTCATGTTATCCATCTTCCAGTCCATTTGGATTAGTCTGGGAAGTAGATTGCAAATTCACCCTTTCTAACCAGGATAATGTGGAGAGCTATGTAATCTGACTTGCTTGGGGTAGTTTTATCAGTTTTTTTCATTATGGAGTTTGCTGAGGCATATTTCGAGAATCCCTTATACATATTTCGTCCAAAAAGTGGTTCCATAGCTGTTTCTGGCCCAGTAGTTGATGTTGCACTAGTGCTTTCTTCAGCCACTGGTCTTATTACATGTTTTGCAGGTTTTAGGGGACAATAAAAACTGTGAGGGCCTGGAACAGGTGGAATGGGTTGGGCAAATTTGCCAAGACAGTGGTTGTGGCTCAGTTTTGACAATGAATATTAAAACTAGGCATGTTGAGAAATTCTATATGATCTGAATTGTCAGATGACTCTTACCTTCATCAAACTTTGTTGATTATACATGAGGCAGTCTCCTGATTGGATTGCCTCAGTGTTTCTTTTTTAAAAAAAATCCTTTTGAGCATTGCTGAGTACCAGCTGTTTGTGCTACAGGGCCAGGTCAAGTACTGATAATGAGCAACCAGTAACAATGATACTCTGATAAGAGCACAAAACTTGGCATATACTAACAGCACCACATAAAGCTCAAATTAGCATAGGGAGGCATTCCTAATATTTAAAACGTGTCCTGGTTTTGTTATTAAAGGTGCATAAAATACTAAAAAAACTACTATATTAAAATGCACTTCCAAGCATTCTGTTACAGTAATGTTGCATGTTTCATTTAATTGATTGTAGATAGTTTACTTAGTAACCACAGATAAACTATTGCTGATTAGTTAAAGGTAAAGGTAAAAGTTTCACCTAGCAGTTCGAAAACAAGAAATTGCAAGTAGATAAATAGGTACCGCTTTGATGGGAAGGTAACAGCTGATTAGTTACCTATAGTTAAATTCACATGGCCACATGAAGACCTAGGAGGACTTGTTCCCCATTGAGTTTGCAGAATGCTGCCAAGATTTCTTTCAGGACCTTCTGACTGAGTATTCTCAGCACCTCTTAACAAACAATATGCGGCAGCTTTCCCCAAGGAAGACCTATGTTGAAATGGGCACTAAAATCTAGATACCTGTAGGGGATTTAGCAACCTTGGGAGTGTTTCCCACTGTATGGATTGGTGCTTTAATGTGAATGTGATGATATTATGCAGTAATTGGAATTGTGTATTTGAAATCTTCTGATTTATATTCATGGCTATATAAGTTGTATGTCACTAATAGTATGTTTTTGTACAATTTGTAAATTGAGCACACTTTGTGAATATAGATTTAATAATACATTACACAGTGGGGGGTTTGTTTTTGGTTTGGTTTGCACGTCTTTTACACTGTTTCCCTACGTTTAGACACATATTATTGGGCAGAGCAGATACTAACAGTGCCATCCTACTAAGAGCAGTCAGAAAAGCCAACAAACTAATGGGGGAAAACTCTCGATGAAAAATAAGAAACAAACTTCTCAGAAGCACAGAAAGGTTTTTCCACTATTCTAAAAGCATGTGGCCTGTGACTGCCCCTCTCCCTCCCTCCTGCTAGATTTAAAGGGTCCTCCAGCTGATCGGCAGGCCACATGGTCCCCACGGATCAGATGAAGCCTTTTAAATCTGGCAGGATGGGAGGGAAAGGGGTGGCCGGGTGGGTAGTTGTGCTTGGGGGTGGGGCTTGGGGGCATCTCCATCCACCCCCAGAATGCTCTCCAAATCCCACTGCTGGAGCGAGGAGGGGACCTGGCAACCCTATATTCAAGTGAACTTCTGGAATATATTGATTTTGTTCCTTCTGAATTTTCTGTTTTGGGATTTTTTTTCTCCGATAGGTTTTAGAGTTTTATGTTGGGAAACACATAACAGCTTTTGAATATAATCCAGTGGCATCTTGTATCTGAAGAAGTATGCATGCACACAAAAGCTTATTCCCAGAATAAAACTCTGTTGCTTTTAAAAGTACCACTGGACTCAAACTTTGTTCTGCTGCTTTGGACCAACACAGCAACCCACCTGAATCTAGCTTTTGAATATGTTGTTAATATTTTAGTTTATGCCTCTTCACATAATTTGGTTACATGTAATGATGTTTTGAACATCGTAAGGCAGTTATTTTTATTAGCATTTTTATGATAAGTAATGAGGCACAGAATGAGCCAAGTGTGAGATGTTTAATTTTAATATAACCATCTGAGATGTCCTGATAACAATAGCACCGCTGAAAGTGTGAACATACAGAGATCCACTGCAGGGGGGGGGGGGGACTTGCTGTGGCTTTCCCATGATGGGTCAGTTCTTAGATGCCAAACTTTACAAGCAAATGTTATAGCCAAATATTTTAAAGCAGAACTACAGCAATAACCTACTCTTGAATACAGGAAGTTCTGTTTTAAAGCGGAAAAGTTTTGCAAACATTAGTTCTCAGTAGCTAAGTCAAAGTGTAGTTTGTTATCGACCAAGAGTGCAACCCTAAGCAGAGTTATACCCTTCTAAGTCCATTGAAGTCAATATGGGTCACACGAGTGTAACTATTTAGGATTCCACTTTAAATTGCTAGTTTACATAATGCTCTAATGGTGACAAATAACATAGGCTGGATTGGTTGTTACATGTCAGGAAGTAGACAGGATTTTTTAAATGAGGTATCAGATTTAAAACAGGTCTTGCCAGGCTCCTTATATGTTTGTTAATTTCATGTGGCCTTTTAATAACAGTAATAATAAGTATTCATTGGCTGCTTACATTCAAACTCCTGAAAGGTAAATTTCTCAGCATCCAGTGACTTAAAGATGACAAACATTTCTTTGTGAGGCAGAAGTCTCTTCATGGAACTGAACCGTCTCCCATAAATTGCTGTTTGTGCAGCTCATTAATTTGGTGATAAGCTGCAACGTGTTCTGTGTGCTAAGCCAAAGAAATGTATAGAAGAAAACAAGACTTAACTGGATTCCTGTTGAACGGTTTGTAGATTTAAAGAAATGCCAAGGCTTTGTAGATCAGCAAAATTATCATCTTGAAATAATTGGCATAGGGAGCAATCCTAAACAAGTCTACTGAGCAGTATGCTCCCTTTTATCCAGTGGAGCTTGCTCCCAAGACAGTGTTTTTAGGATTGCAACTAAGAATCAGACTAAAAGGTGTGGCTCTTTTCGTGCCCATGATCATATCTGAAGATGATACATTTTACAGGATTTTTGAAAGTCTTTATTTTCCTCTGGCTTTGTTTCTTATGCAGAGCTGCTCAGAAGTTGAACCTGTCATCCAAAAAGAAGAAGCACAGGCCATCCACATCCTCTGTTTCTGAGTCGCCTCTGTTTGCTACCAAGTTCTGCACTATTCTACAGACTTCCCCTCCACCTGCTCCACCATGTTTGCTGAGGGCAGTCAACAAAGTGAAAGACACTCCAGGACTGGGCAAGGTAGGGATTAACCCCTTTTTTTCTTGTCAGGAAAGAAAACTCTTTCCACACAGGTCAAGGGAGGAAAAATGGGAGGAACCTAAAGAAGCCAAGGTAGCTCCATAAACAGCTTTCTAAAGATTTGAGAAATAAAAGAGACTCATTTAGAAAATGGAAGGAAGGCCTTATAACCAAGGATGAAGATAAATAAATAACCAGTGTTTGTAGAGAGAGAGTTAGGAAAGCTAAAGCTCAGTATGAGCTTAGGCTGGCAAGAGATGCTAAATGCAACAAAAAAGGTTCTTTTCTTATGTTCAAAGTAAGAAAAAGAGCAAGGACATAGTAGAGCCATTGTGGGGTTAGGAAAGTGAAATTGTAACAGCTGATGAAGAGAGGGCAGAACTGCTCAATTCCTACTTTTTCTCAGTCTTCTCTTGCGAGGGAAAGGGTGCTCAATATGGCAAAAACAGAACACATGATGAGGGAAGAAAGTTGAGGCCTAAGATCAGCATAGGGGTAGTACATAAACTTCTAGATTCTTTAAATGAAACGAAGTCCTTGGGGCCAGATGAATTGCATCCAAGTGTACTAAAAAAACTTGTAGATGTAATTTCTGAACCTCTGTCCATTATTTTTGAGAATTCATGGAGAACAGGTGAGGTTCCAGAAGATTGGAGAGGGTCAAATGTTGTCCCCATCTTCAAGAAGGGTGAAAAGGAGGATCCGGGTAACTACTGACCCGTCAGCTTGATGTCTATACCTGGAAAAGTTTTAGAACAAATCATCAAACAGACAGTCCTTGAGCATTTAGAAAGGATAGCTGTGAATACTAAGAGCCAGCATGGGTTTCTCAAGAACAAGTCATGTCAGACTAACTTTATTTCTTTTTTTTTGAGAAAGTTACTAACTTGCTGGATCTGGGGAATACTGTAGACACAGTTTATCTTAATTTCAGTAAGGCTTTTGATAAGGTTCCACATAATATTCTTGTTGACAAGTTGGTAAAATGTGGTTTGGATCCTATGACAGGTGGATCTATAACTGGTTGACAGATTTCACCCAATGTGTTTGTTAATGGTTCCTCATCCTCTTGGAGAGGAGTGACAAGTGGAGTGCCTCGGGGATCTGTCCTGGGACCTGTTTTGTTCAACATCTTTATAAATGATTTGGATGAAGGAATAGAGGGAATGCTTATTAAATTTGCAGATGACACTAAATTGGGAAGCGTAGCAAATACAGTAGAAGACAGAGTAAAGATACAGGATAATCTTGACAGGCTGGAAAACTGGGCAAAAACAAAATAAAATGCATTTCAACTGGGAAAAATGTAAAGTTCTGCATTTAAGTAGGAAAAATCAAATGCATAATTATAGGATGGGGGAGACTTGTCGGCAGTAGTATGTGCGAAAAGGGTCTAGGGGTCTTAGTAGACCATACACTGAACATGAGTCAGCAGTGTGTTGCGGTAGCTAAAAAGGCAAATGCGATTTTGGGCTGTATCAACACAAGTATAGTGTCCAGATCACGTGAAGTGATGGTATCGCTTTACTCTGCTCTGGTGAGACCTCACCAAGACTACTGTGTTCAATTTTGGACACCACGATTTAAGAAAGATGTTGACAAGCTGGAACATGTCCAGAAGAGGGCAACGAAGATGGTGAGGGGTCTGAAGACCAAGTCCTATGAGGAAAGGTTGAAGGAACTGGGTATGTAGGAGATGACTAAGAGGTGATATGATCACCATCTTAAAGTACTTGAAGGGCTATCATATAGAGGACGGTGCAGAGTTATTTTCTGTTGCCCCAGAAGGTCGGAGCAGAACCCATGGGTTGAAATTAAATCAAAAGAGTTTTTGGCTAAACATTAGGAAGTACTTCCTGACAGTTAGAGTGGTTCCTCAGTGGAACAGGCTTCCTTGGGAGGTGGTGGGCTCTCCTTCTTTGTTAGTTTTCAAACAAAGGCTAGATAATCATCTGACAGCAATGCTGATTCTGTGAACTTAGGCAGATCATGAATTGGGAGGGCAGGAAGGGTTGCATCAGTGCTTAGTTCTTATGGACCTTTCTTACACGGCCAGGAAAATGCTGATCACCACTTTGGGGTCAGGAAGCAGTGGTTCTCTAGGCCAGTTTGGAAGGATTGTTGGGGTTTTTTGCCCTCTTCTGGGCACAGAGCAGGGGTGAGCAGGGGTGTGGGGGGAGGTATTTGTGAATTTCCTGCATTGTGCAGGGGGTTGGACTAGATGACCCTGGAGATCCCTTCCAGCTCTATGATTCTATGAAGGGCTACTTCACAAGTTATACAGCAAAAATATTTGCTGTGGCTGTGCTTCTTACAAACATGTAAAATGTGAGCAGCAGTACTCTTTCCTAGGTGCCCGTGTACACAGGGGCGGTGTCGCCGGCAGTGGCTAGGAAAGTTCACTACTGGCTGCCCAGTATGGTATGGGTCTCCTTGAGAGGGCCCAGAGCACCCACCCTACCCCCTTTTACAGGACTTTTACAGTAGGTTTCCCCTCGTGCATGACCAAATGAGGCGTGAGGACCCAGGCAGAGTAACAACTACTTTTATTAAGATATTGAATAAGAAAAATAAGCAAAGTAAAGCCAGGTAAATCAGTAAAAGAATAAATCATAACATCTCTGTTTACACAGTCCTAGCCTTCCCTAGGTACCTGTTCACAATCTAACTCACCCCTTTTTGGTTGAGGGATCCCTCTGTCTGCAGCAGCTTCCACCAGCCCTGCTCCCTGAGAGAGAACACACTCCCACTCTGGGCAAGTGATTTTATCTCCTTTTCCCAGGCACCACCCTCTGTTCCCCTGTTGGTGTGGTTTCCCCTCAAAAATCTCTTGTTACCCAATCACAGGGTCGAGAGGGAACCTGGGAAATGTAGGCCCTGATAGGGTTGCCAGGTTTGTGTTGGAAAACACCTGCAGATTTGGAGGTGGATCTGGGATAGGGTTACCAGCCTCCAGGTGGGGCCTGGGGATCTCCAGTTTTTATAACTGATCTCCAGCTGACAGTGATCAGCTCCCCAGGAGAAAAGAGCTGCTTTGAAGGATGGACTCTATGGCATTGTACCCTGCTGAGGCCCCTCCCCTTCCCAAACCCTGCCCTCTCCCAGATCCACCCCCAAAGTCTCCAGGTATCTTCCAACGCAGACCTGGCAACCCTAATCTGGGAGCGGGTGGGGTTCGGAGAGTGGAGGGGCCTTAACATAATACAGTACCGTATGGTGACGAGGGCGGGATACAAATCTCAAGAATAATACCATAGAGTTCACCCTTCAAAGTAGCCATCTTCTCCAGGGGAGCTGATCTCTGTCAGGTAGAGATCAGTTGTAAAAGCGGGAGATCTCCAGGCCCCACCTGGAGGCTGGCAACCCTAGGCCCTGATGACTACTCCAGTACAGGCTCCCTTGGAGCCATTAGGCCTCTCCAGAGCCTGTAGGCCACACCACTATAGGCCCATGATCATGACAGGAGGGCAGGGAGCTGTTCCTGTTGGCAGCAGAGGATAGAACTTGCAATAATGGGTTTAAATTAAGGGCGGGAAGGTACTGGATATTAGGAAAACCTTTTTTACAGTGAGAGTTGTGGAACAGTGGAATTAGCTGCCTAGGAAGGTGGTGAGCTCCCCCTCACTGGCAGTCTTTAAGCAGCATCTGGACAAACACTTGTCAGGGATACTTTAGGCTGATCCTGCATTGAACAGGGGGTTGGACTAGATGGGCTATAAGGCCCCTTCCAACTCTGTGATTCTATGATTCTGTGATTCTATATACTGAGGAGCTCCAGTTTTCTTGGTACTTCAACACTTGTTTTATGAAATATGCACCTTCTGTTAACACCTTACATATTTATTCTGGAAATATCATTATAACACAAGTATAGCTGCTGCAAGCAAGATTTGTACATAAAATGAGAAGAAACATTGACAATGTGTTTCGGCAAATATTCCAGAGTACCTTGGGGAACAGTGTTCCTTTGAGAACAAATGCAGCTTCATACATTCAAGATCATTTTAAGACAATTGTCTAAAATAACAGTGCGAATTAATAATCTCCTACATAGCAAAATATTCTGAGTTTTAATATGCTTGTAAAATGAGGTTTCCAATATAATTGAATGAGTTCCTTTTAGAACAGAAAGGTGACAAATGTAATCTAAAGTCTCTGAGCCAAGATGGGGGAGCTGGAATGTTTGGTGTTCAATGACAGTATAGATATAGTAAGTATCTCAGAAACATGGTTGAATAGGGAAGATCTATGGGATACAGTCATTCCTGGGTATAAGTTCTGTAGGCAGGACAGGGAGTGACAGGTGGGGGAAGGGTTGCAGTGTACATCAAAGAGGGCATAGAATCCAATAAATTCAAAAACGTTAGGGGGATTAAGTCTCCAAAAGAAGTGATATGAGTGGAAATATTGGGCCCTAAGGGTTACTTTAAAGTGGGAATGACAGGAAGCAAAGAATAGGAAACCATGGATAATTCTAACAATGGAAGGACGGAAGCAATGGGGACTTCCACAAACTGGACAAGTGAGCAACAATGTGGCAAATTAAGTTAAATGTTGGTAAGTGTAAAGTGATACATATTAGGACAAAAAATCTCAGCTTCAAGTATAGGCTAATATGATGTGAACCTGCTGAGACTGAGAGTTGAAAAGATCTTGGTGTCATAATCAGGGGTCCGTTGGAGCTGGAGCGCACAGGAGCGCAGCTCCGGGAGTGAGGAGCCCAGGGGGCGGGCACACGACCAAGCCCCGCCCCCTCCTCGGCTTCCCTGAGCAGTGCAGAGGCGCAGCGCCCCAGGGAAAGCTCTGCTAGGGTATTGTTTTTAATGTTTTGTTTTAATATTGATAATTTTATCCTTGTTCCTTTTATGACTGTGTGCTGCTTTTCCAGAGACTTGCTCAAGGTGGCATATAAATTTTCTAAGTAAACCATTTTTTATCTGGGCACATGGCACATAAGTATTGGAGAAATTTCACCAACCCTTCAGCAGCTTCCACCCCATCAGTTTGGTGTAGTGGTCAGGAGTTGGACTTTAATCTGGGAGAACCAGGTTTGATTCCCCACTCCTCCACATGCAGCTGCTGGTGTGACCTTGGGCCAGTCACAAGTTCTCTCAGAGCTGTTCTCTCATGAGCAGTTCTCAAAAGACCTCTCTCAGCCCCACCTACCTCACAGGGTGTCTTGTTGTGGGGAGGGGAAGGGAAAGGGATGGGCGGTACACATGTCCTGGGTATCTCAAGTCTACTTGAAACCTCGTGGTTTCAAGGGAGCAGGAAGAGAATGAGGGTGTGTTCTTTACGCTTATTTTTATTGAAGAAGAAGAGGAAGAAGAGATTGGATTTATACTCCGCCCTTCACTCACTTAAGAGTCTCAGAGCGGCTTACAAACTCCTTTCCCTTCCCCTCCCCACAACAGGCACCCTGTGAGGTAGGTGGGGCTGAGAGAGCTCTTTCCCAAGCTGTCCTTGAGAGAACAGCTGGTACAGAGCTATGGCTTGCCCAAGGTCATCCAGCCAGGTGCAAGTGGAGGAGTGGGGAATCAAACCCGGTTCTCCCAGATTAGAGTCCGCGCACTTAACCACTACACCAAACTGGCTCTCCTTGCACAAAGTATTGGATGGGGAAGGGAATGGAGGAAGAGCAGGTCAGTTTCACTCACTTGCGGAGTGGAGCCTGAGGGGTGGGTGTTGCCTTCTGACACACTTCTGGTATGTTAGGGGGTGTGGCATATGCAAATGAATTATGCAAATGAGTTATGCTAATGAGCTCCTGCACCTCTTTTTCTACGAAATGACCCCTGGTCATAATGGATAGCTCAATGAAAGTGTCAATCTAGTGTGCTGCAGCACTGTAAAAAGCAAACTCTGTGTTAGGGATTATTGGAAAAGGAACTGAGAATATAACTGCTAATATTTTAATGCCTCTGTATAGATCTCTGGTGCAGTCTCATTTGGAATACTGTGTACAGTTTTGATCACCGTGGTGTATGCAAATGGACATTGCAGAACTGGACGCAGTACAGAGGAGGGCAACCAAGATGATTAGGGGGTTGGAGTACCTTTCCCTATGAGGGAAGTGTAGGACTTTTCAGTTCAGAAAAGAGATGACTAAGGGGGGGCATGATAGAAGTTCATAAAATTATGCATGGGGTGGAGAGAGTTGACAAAAAAAAATTTCTACCTCTCCCAAAATACTGGAAGTTGAGGGCATCCAGTGAAGTTGATGGTCAGTAGATTCAGGATGGACAAAAGGAAATAACTACTTTACACAGAGAGTGATTAAAATGTGGAGTTTACTGTCAGAGAATGTAGTGATGGCCACAGGAATAAACAGCTTTAAAAGAGGATTAGATAGATTAATGGAGGATAAGTCTATCAGTGGTTACTAGCTATGGGAAGTGAGGGGAACCTCCACATTCCGGGGTACTAAACCTCTGAATCCCAGAGCCAGGAGGCAACATCAGGGCAAGGCCTCAACTTCTATGCCCTGTTATTGACCCTCCAGAGGAACTGGTTGACCACTGTGTGAGACAGGATGCTGGAATAGATGGACTATTGGTCTGATCCAGCAGGACTCTTCTTATGTTCTTAAGTTTGCCTGCCATTCACCCTACTGACTTTTAGGTGTGAGGCCGAACCATTTCTTTTTACTTAGGCATTTTATTAAGGGGTTGATCTTTTAACAACAGTTTTATAGTCTGGTTCTAGCTTGAGTTCTGTTTTAAGAGACACATTTAAGGTGCTTAATGTTTTATGCAGTTTTTGCATTCTGAGTTGGTTTAATGCTAGGTTTTCTTAACTTTTATGCTGTGTGTTTCAAGGAAAGAAAGGAAAGAAAGGCATTGAAATATCCCCCCCACTTTCCCTCCCCCGTTCGAGTTTCTCCACAGTAGCGAAGAAGCTCAGATAGGGAAGGGAGGAGGAGGATGCATGCTTCCATGCCTGCCCTTCCCTTCCCCAGCCAGCCTGCCACAGTGGGTGGGCTGAGGAAGCCAAGGGCAGGGAACCAGGTATGTTTAAAATGCCTGCCCTTTGCTTCCCCAGCCAGCCCGCCGGCCTCACCAGAGCCTTAGGTTGCTCACCAGAGCCCCCTCCCCACCCTGAAAGCAGTCCCCGCCAGACTGCCAGCCTCTCTGCCACCCCCCAAAACCATTCCCAGTCTAACCCCTCCCCCACCCAAAATGCAGCCCCTGCCACCCCTGCACCAGAGTGCCCAAGCCGCCTGCAGCCTGGGCACCCTCTGCTCCCACCCACCCCACTTGAAACAAGCCCCCATCCCCTACACACCCACTAACTTACCCTGCAGTGGCAGTGGTGGCAGCAAGCAGAGGCAGCACGTGCTGCTTCCTGCTCCTCCTGGCTCGATATAGGGCTGCTGGGTGCGGGGCTTGAGGGCTTGTTACTGCCGGAATTCTATTCCTGTTCATTCTGGCTGGAAATGACCCCTGCACACTGGATTAACTGTGGACTGTAGGAAATTCTTACCTCAGTAAGATGCGTTCCCCCACAAACTCTCCCCTAGTTGCTTTGTTTGTTTGTTTGTTTGTTTGTTTGTTTGTTAGTTGGTTAGTTGGTTAGTTGGTTAGTTGAACTTTTACCCCACCCTTCCATCAGAGTCAGCTCAGGGAGGCTTACAACAATATAAAATACAACAAACAATACTTTTATCAATAATCCTGTGAAATACCTCTAGAATCCCAGCTGGGGAATGGCATTTGGGGGGAGGGGGCTTCAACTGGAAACAGGTGGACAAATATACACACTCTTCCACCCACTGCTTTTCCACTGCGAATTGTTTGCATGTGTATACATACATGCCTCTTTGCAGGTATTTGGTTACAATGCAGATTTCCAGTCTTGGCTCTGCTTCAGAATGTCTAGAGCCCTCAGTGCAATAAGCTATATAGTGTGGTTCATTTTCATATGCCATTAAAGTCAGAAACTGAATCAAGTCACTGGAGAGCACAGAAGGTTAATACAATTCACCTTGTTCTAGTGCCAAACCCATATAGCTACCAAGGAGAATATGCTTACTCATTAATTTTAGGATGCACCTTTATTCTTTCCATCCTGAATACTTGCCACATATGTTTGGGAAAGAATATGTTTAGAGTAGCTTAAAGGTTTTCCTCATTTTCTTCACAAGGGTCTCAAATACACATGATAGGGTTAATTCATGCATATAATTTAATCTGGCCTCTTGTATTTCTCTTGCAAGTTACCCGGTAATTAGGACCTAAATCCCACAGATGGTCACTGAAGTGTTCCTATGCATTTACAATACAATTTATATTTTAATATATACCACAAACAGGGCCTGTAGACAACAGCTCTCACCTGCTGACTGCTCCCCAGAATCTGATAAATCAGAGGTATTCTACCTTGAATCTGAATGCCCAGCTTGGCTGTCATGGCTATGGCTAGTGACAGATCTATCTTCCATAAGCCTGTTCAACCCCCTGTTGAATCCAACTAAGCCAGTGGCCAGCACCAAATCTTGTGGCAGTGAGTTTCACAGTCAGCTGTCTGTTATGTGAAAGTTTCATTGGGTAACACCAAGTTTTATTACTATAGGTGATAAAGAAGTATCTCTTTACCTTTCTGTACACTGCCCAGATTTCTATAGATCTCTGTTTGTTTACCGCATGACTGCCTTTTTTCTATACTAAAAAGCCACAAATCCTTCCTGGTCCTTTAGTAGGAATGCCAGCCTCCAAGTGGGACCAGGGGATCCCCCAGAATTACAGCTCATCTCCAGACTAGAGATCAGTTCCTCTGGAGAAAATGGATGCTTTGGAGGCTAGACTCTGTGGCATTGTGCCTTACTGAGGTCCCTGTCCTCCCTAGGCTCCATGCCCAAATTTCCAGGAGTTTCCCAATCTGGAGGACAGGGGGGACTGCACATTGTAGTTTTTAGAGCCCATATGGGCTTGGATTGGCACCGAGGGGGAGGAAGGACTCCTGCTCCCACCCCCTGGTGTTTTCCTGCACAAGAACTGCATTGGGGGGGGAGTTATTTCCCCAATTTTCCATGGAGTATCTGTGCATGTGAAGCAGCAAAATTAGGGAAATAACTCCCTCCCAGAGGAAAATGGCTAAAGATAAATATTGTCTCACTATTAAAAAATACTTTTCACATGTTTACAACTACTTGAAGTTTGGTATGGCCCATTACTCTATCACTTTTATCACTCTATAGTCTCAGGGGGGGAAAAATCAGTTGCTGATGAATCAGGGTCAGAATCACATTTTGTTCAAGATAGCCAGAGAAAGTTCTTTAGGCTTCTCATGGCAGGGCTCCTCAGGATAACAGGTCCACATTAACAAAATCTAGAGGCACCTCCCTTCTGATTGGCTCCCTGATCAACTGTTGAGGGCTAAGTCATTAATAATTTCTAGAATTTTTCCTTCTTTGACATGACTTGAGCAGATAAGAACATAAGAATGGCCAATGTTGGATCAGGCCAATGGCCCATCCAGTCCATCACTCTGTCACACAGTGGCCAAAAACAGCAGGTGCCATCAGGAGGTCCAGCAGTGGGGCCAGGACACTAGAAGCCCTCCCACTGTCCCCCCCCCAAAAGCACCAAGAATACAGAGCATCACTTGCCCCAGACTGAAAGATCCTATCTATACTTTGTGGACCTCTGATCCATGTTTGTTCAAACAATGCGAAGGTGGTTGAAGTCCTCTTTATTACAACACTGAATCCTTGAGCAGCCTCTCTGATTTCATCCTCCATCCTTCAGGTACCCTCAGAAATTTGGGACATGAAGAACTGTGCACTCCAAGCACTTAGTTGTTTTTCCAGCTTGTTATTTCCACCCACACTGATTCAGTGACGATATGGGGTAAGAACATAAGAAAAGTCTTGCAGGATCAGACCAATGGTCTACGTAGTCCAGCATCCTGTTCTACACAGTGGCCAATCAATTGCCCTAGAGGGCCAAGAAACAGGACACTGGGGCCAAGGCTTCCTTCTGGTGTTGTTGCCTAGCTAGGGTTGTCAGCTGTAGCTGGCAATCTGGTGGGAGAGTTTGGGGGGCATAGACAATTGCATTGGGGTGACACTGGTGCACAATGTCAATTCCGATGAAAAAAATGTAAGGGATGTCATTGCATTGGTTAGTGCTCTTGAATTAATCCCAAACAGTATAGGTAAACCAGAGAGTTTGGAGTGGATCCTAGAGTATCACCCAAGCACGATGACATCACTTCCATTTTTCTGCCAGAAATTATGTTGCACATTAATAAGATGCCCCTTCCAAATTCCCCCCTGTTGGTTTGTTAGGTAATGAGGGAGAGCAGGGGGCATGGCCAGGAGGGGGCCTGGCCTCTGCACCTGGCACTGATATTCAGAGGCTTACTTGGGGCCAGACTACACTTTTCCTGGTAATCACATGGTAGTTGCTGGGAAATGCATTTTTAAAACCCCCAGAAGCTAGATTGAGCTTGTGATGATGGTGCGGGGAGAGGAGGTGTTCATGGATACCCCCCATGTCATTTTCCTGAGGCCGAAAAGGACATGGAGGGAAGTAATTTGCCTATCTTTGGAACTGCACAGAGTAATGTGCACATGCAACTCCAAAGATGGGCAAATGGCTACATTTCCTGGCCATTTTGGCTCAGGGAAATGGCACAGTGGGGAGGCAAGGTCTCTGTGCCCCCTATAGCATTAACCTGAGCCCCGTCAAGCTTCTGGGGACTTTAAAAATGCCTTTTCCCATGGCTGCTGTGAGACTTCAGGAAAACTCAGTTGCACCATCTTGTCAAAAATGCAACATATAGTTTGGCCCTCAGTGGTAGATAAGTATGAGGACCAACAGCAAATGAAGAACAGTAATCCTTCAGTCAAAATATGAAGACATAATCATGGCATATTTATATAAGCATGGTTGATGCAGCATCTTTCCTATTATATAAAGCCGTTTTCAAGTGGCAAGATTCCATGGGGTGCCAAAATCAGTAGGCTGGACAGACTGCCACTCAAAAGGGGGCCCCTGGCCATTGGCTGCATTCTCTCCCTGCTTTGCCTCAGTCCCGCCCACAGAGCCACCGGCCGGAGTCCTGGCCTCAGTCTGGAGGGAGCCAGCGAAGGGGAAGGACCGACTGGGTGCTGGGTCCACTCTTCTCCTCCGCCCACTGCCAGGTGGGTCTAACTGTCTCCTCAGTGGCCTGCTTCTGTCAGTGAAAAGACAATGGACTATCAGCATAACCCCCTCCACCGCACACTGCCAGCATGCCCAGAATAAACTGTCAGAATAAACTGTCAGAAACAGGGGGCATTTCAAACAGCACCCTGTAGCGCTTCAGGACTGGTACAAAGAACTGAAGAACGCTTGGGAGGAGGTTTCAAGGTAAACCGGCTCAGGAATGCTTCCCCAACGGGAGAGGCACGTTTCTGTGTGAAAGGGCCACTATGCTCCGTTAGGAAACCAGTACTAATATGGAGCCAGTCTGGTGTAGTGGTTAAGTGCATGGACTCTAATCTGGGAGAACCGGGTTTGATTCCCCACTCCTCCGCTTGCACCTGGCTGGATGACCTTGGGAAAGAGCTTTCTCCCAAGGACAGCTTGGGAAAGAGCTTTCTCAGCCCCACCTACCTCACAGGGTGTCTGTTGTGGGGAGGGGAAGGGAAAGGAGTTTGTAAGCCGCTCTGAGACTCCAAGTGAGCGAAGGGCGGGATATAAATCCAATCTCTTCTCTTCTCTCTTCTTCTCTGTAAAATGCCTGACAGAAACCATTACTGAAGAGTTCCTAAAACGGAACATATTGGCTGTGTGAAATTCCTCAGGCTCTTTCTTCTGCTTAGCACCACTATGGCTGGCTGGCTAATGAGGTGGGCCAGCAACCATCAAACCATTCCCTTCAACCACCTGCTCTGTGGCTGACTTTCCCCCTAGGGTTGTCAATCTCCTGGTGGGACCTGGAGATCTCCCGCTGTTACAATTGATCTCCAGATGACAGAGATCAGTTCCCCTGGAGAAAATGGCTGCTTTGGAGGGTAGACCTTATGGCTTTATAGCTTGCTGAGTCCTTCCATTTCCCCCCCCCCCAAAAAAAAATGCTGCCCACCAAAGGATCCACCCCCCAAATCTTCAGGTATTTCCATCATAGGGTTGCCAGGTCTTTTAGGTTGGAAAATCCCTGGATTCTTTGGAGGTGGATCCAGGAGAGGGTGGGGTTTGGGGAGGGGAGGGGCCTTAGCATGGTACAATGCCATAGAGTCCACCCTCCAAAGCTGCCATATTCTCCAGGGGAGCTGATCTCTGTCAGCTGGAGATCCATTGTAAAAGCGGGAGATCCCCAGGCCCCACCTGGAGGTTGGGAACCCTATTCCATTATCAGAGCCGGCAACTATCCCCTCAGTTCCCGTTGCTAGGCAACCAAGCTTGCTTCTCTGAAAGCCCCTATCCACACCCATGTTGGCCTTTGGGAGAAAACTCATTGGGGCCAGCTGAACAGAATGTCATAGAGGCCACCCTCCAAAGCAGTCATTTTCTCCAAGGGAGGGGGAGGATCTGTTGTCTGGAGTTCAATTGTGGTACCTGGTGATCTTCAGGCTCCACCTGGAGGTTGGCTACCCTAGGCGTTTGAGTTTGTGTGTGTGTTTATGTGTGTGTGTGTGTGTTTCTGTGTTTCTGTGTGTGTTTCTGTGTGTGTGTGTGTGTGTATGGTGAAGAGGCTTGGGAAAAAAACGGCAGTCTCAAATGGCAAATTGCTCTGAAGATGGCTCCAAAATGGTAGGAGCAGGCCTGTCTGAAACAGCTGTCACTGTACCAGTTTATTACAAGCCGGTAAGCAGAATCTGCTACACCCATTGTTGCCAATCTCCAGGGGAGGGATGAAGATCATGCTAAATTACAACTGCTCTTCAGATGGCAGAGATCTTCCCCTGGAGAAAATGGTGGACTCTGTGTCATTATACCCTGCTGAGGTCGCCACAGCAAATTGATGCTGAGTGCCCAAGGCTGGGGCACTCTCCCAGAGCCTCTTTCTAGAGCCCGTTGTATTTATTTCCACAATGGGCCTTATTCCTAGTGGAAGAAATAATTTAATTCCCATTTAAAGCCAGGGCTCCGTTGGGGCTGGGGCGCGCCGGAGCGCCGCTCTGGGAGAGAGGAGGCGGGGGGGTGGGCACTTGACAAAGCCCCCCCTGCTCAGTCTTCCCAGGCTGCGGCAGGCCGCCGCAGGCCTGGGAAGAAGCCCCCTCCCTCTCCCACTCACTGGTCCCGGGGCCAGCGGCGCTCCGCCGGCCCCGGGAAGGAGAAGCCCCTTCCCTTCCCTCTCCCACTGCTCCCGGGGCCGCGGTAGAGCGCCGCCGGCCCCGGGAAACCCCTTCCCCCCCCCGTCGATACTCCCGGAGCTGGCGGCGCTCCGCCAGCCCCGGGAAGGAAAAGTCCCTTCCCTCCCCCCTCCCACTGCTCCCTGGGCCGCGGCAGAGCGCCACCGGCCCAGGAAGCCCCTTCCCCCCCTCGATGCTCCTGGGGCCGGCAGCGCTCCGCCGACCCCGGGAAGGAAAAGTCCCTTCCCTCCCCCCTCCCACTGCTCCCGGGGCCGTGGCAGAGCGCTGCCGACCCCGGGAAGAAGAATCCCCCTCCCTCCCCCCCAGTGAAGAAGCCGGGCCCCAGTGGCGTGAAGCCACTGGGGCCCAAGCAAGGGGGGGAGGAAACGCCGGCCCCAGTGGGGTGAGAGGCGTCCCTCCCTCCCTCCCTCCCTCCCTCCCTTCCTTCCTTCCTTCCTTCTCTCTCTCTCTCTCCCCCCACCTACCTACCTACCTTCCTGTTCCTTCCTTTCCCCCTTCCTTCCCCTCTCCCTTCCTTCCTTTCTTCCTTCCTTTCTTCTCTCTCTCTCTCCCCATCTACCTACCTACCTTCCTGTTCCTTCCCCTCTCCCTTCCTTCCCCTCTCCCTTCCTTCCTTTCTTCCTTCCTTTCTTCTCTCTCTCTCTCCCCATCTACCTACCTACCTTCCTGTTCCTTCCCCTCTCCCTTCCTTCCCCTCTCCCTTCCTTCCTTTCTTCCTTCCTTTCTTCTCCCTCTCTCCCCCACCTACCTACCTACCTTCCTGTTCCTTCCTTTCCCTGTCCTTCCCCTCTCCCTTCCTTCCTTCCTTCCTCCCTCTCTCCCCCCTTCCTTCCTTCCTTCCTTCCTTCCTTCCTTCCTTCCTTCCTTCTCTCTCTCCCCCCACCTACCTACCTACCTTACATTTCCTTTCTTTCTTTCTTTCTTCCTTCCCCCCTTTCTCCCTCCTTCCTTCCTTTCTTTTTCTTTCTTCTCTCTCTCTCCCCCACCTACCTACCTACCTTCCTTCCTGTTCCTTTCCTTCCTGTTCCTTTCCTTCCTTCCCCCTCCCTCCCTTCTTGCCTTCTGACACACTGCCGATGACGTCAGGGATGTGTGGCCTTTTGACACTTCCGGTGACGTCAGGGGGTGTGGCATATGCAAATAAGTTATGCTAATGAGCTCCTGCACCTCTTTTTTTACGAAAGGTCCCCTGTTTAAAGCTATGTGTCTTAAGCAAAGTTACAGTCTTGAATCCTGTGGATCTTGTTGACACAAGGATATGCTGCTTTCTCAGGTTTGTATCCTTTGTTCTGTGGCATTCTACTTCAGAGCTATTTTTAAATATTTTCTTGTGCATTTTTCTTTTTCAAATAAAGGTCCTATTATTATATAGTGTACTCAAACTTAAGGATAAGTATGCATCTCCCTCCTTGCCTTTTCCTCAAGCTCTGTTTCATGTCACATTTGAAAGATGTCAGTATGCTTTGATAGGCATCTAGAGGCATTAAGATTACTTAGTAGTTCAGCAATGAACACATGATAAAAATATGAACTGACTCATCAGCAAAAGAGGTTGCCATTTGGTGTTTTTCTTCCTACTGTGACTTCCTCCTCAGAAAAGATATTGACATTGCTTGGGATTTGGATTGAAGAATGCCTTTAATCTTTGTTTTGCCTAGACAATACAATAAAGAAGGCTCTACAGTCTAACAAGATTGCTTTACAATTGCTTTACCTTAATTTCACTTTCACTTCTCTAACACTGTACCTCTGCTGCTTTAATGGACTTATATCTACATCAAATGAAGCTACTGCAGCAGGGACTCATAATGAGAGAGTCGTGATGGGATCATGTGTCACGAGTCTTCTCTGACCCCTCTTTCTCTTCTGGATCAATTCCCAATGAAATCCAATTAAAGCAAGACATGTATACTGTAATGTGCTGTATACTGCAAATTGGTTAGCAAACTCAGGTGCGCGCGCACACACACACACACACACACACACACACACACACATTCTGCCCACAGGTGCTTCATATTGTCTTTCCATACCACCGTTGCATGCTTAAAACTAGATGTTTGGATCTTCATAGCTGCTTCTTAAAAATTGTTTGGTTTTTTTTTTTGTATGACTAGTACTCCTCTTCCTTGAAGTACAACAGCTGGAGTTCTTATATTTGCATCTCGTCAGCTTTGTCTTTGTTTCTCTAGTATTCTAGCCACTATATTCTTCTGTATTCTAGTGTACTTTTTTGGATGGTTGACAGACCATCTAGTCTGAATCTATGACTTCTGAATAAAACAAGTGTATCATAAATGAGGGTGGAATCAAATCTGATTTAACCCACTTTTGTATTCTGATAATGGCGGTATTGCTAAACTCATATTATATTTCAGGAAAGATTTTTGCTGAAGGACTGCATCTTGACAGTGAGTGGGTTTGATTAACAGAAGCTGTAAATTCCATTGATTAATCAGAATGTTTCTGACTAATCAGACACTGTCCTCAATAATTATTCTGAGGCTGGAAAGTAACAAGAAGCCTCATTGCCTTGTGAGCATAAGCAGGCTGGACGCCCATCCCACCCACTTTAGTCACAGAGCCAAATTATCATTCTAGTGGTTTTGTGTTAAAATGTTTATTGATGATATTTGTCAGGGTAAATTGTCCTCATTGAATAGCCTTCCTAAAAGTTCTCTAAGTGAATGAGAGTTGAAGAGAAATCATATGGCACCATTTTTAAAGTCTTCCTCCATCCCAGTATTTTACTGTTATATGACATGAATTAATATGTAATATTGGAGCCAATTTTTGCCCACTCAAAATATTCTTACAATTTTTCATTTTGCTGGTATTTATAGAATCCCAATTATCTTATGGCTTCTAGAAAAAATGAATACAGAGTGAAATCCCAGGTCAAGGAAACCAACTGATGTATTTTCATCTGTTTGAAATATTAATCAGCAAACATAGATATGCGATGTGATGCTGTATGTCTGTCTTTTGTACATAACAGTAGAATGCTGATCCAGATGCATAAAGAAGATACTGAATGAACAAATTTGTTTAGCAATCATTGCATATACTGTTGGTTATATTGTACATTTATATCTTTGTATTTTGTCCTCTGATATGACTTCTGTACCAGTGTCTTCTCTGTAACTTTTGGAGCTGTCTGGGCTACTGCTATCTACAGAGAATATTTCATTTCCTTGTCTCCTTTTGGACTCCTTTTCATGGACATCAAGTATACACCAGTAGTCACGTAAGCAAAATCAGTTGATAGAGGAACAGTTAATGATACCTTGTGTACTTTTTGCCATAATATTCTGGTAAGTTTTCAGCACATGGGAAGGCAAAGCACTGGAAGTAGGAGGACTAGTTTTGTAAGGACAGAATGGTACTATCACAAGTTTGGGATGCCATTATCTTTACCTTCCGCATCCCTCTTGTGTCACAATCTGTTTTGTTTATTCATTTTCTGCATTACTGCAATATGCCTTAATAATAAATTCTAGAAGCCATATAAGAATTGACTTGGTAGGTACGTCTTCACATTATCTGATGTACATTTTCATGCATATTTTCTGAGTATGGTTGTGCCTAGGGTCGCCAGATCCCTCCTGGCCACCAGTGGGGGATGGGGACATAGAGTTGCCAGATCCAGGTTGGGAAACTCCTGGATGGCAAGGACAGGGACCTCAGTGATGTGCAGTGCCATAGAGTTCACCCTCCAAAGCATCCATTTTCTCCAGAGGAACTGATCTCTGTAGTCTGGAGGTGAGCTAGAATTCCAGGGGATCCCCAGGTCCCTTCTGGAGGCTGGCATCCGTAGCTGTGCAGTTGCTTTCCAGGCTTGGGGGGAAAGGTGGGAAATCTGCTTTGCTTGTGGTGAGATACTGTTACTTTACAAATCTTTCTGAGCTGAGCAGGAGCCCTTGCCCTTAATATGATGAGGAAAAGAGCAGAGAAATCTCCCTGTATCCCTCTGAAAAAAATGAAAACATTATAAAATTAAAATATATGAAAGAATAATAAAAAATAGGAAAGTAAGCCTCACATAATTCATAATATAATGGCAACATGACCAAATTGCATTAAGTGCAGTTTGTTTATATATCATGAAGGTATGACTGGTGCCTGACAGAAGGTCTGTTGTTTTTGTGGCCATTCTGTTGTTTTCATGGCAGCTTTATTTGTTTAGAAAGTTAGATATAAAGTAACAAAGATAATGTGTGGCAGTTACTCATACAAGATACATGAGAAATACTTCAAGTTGTAGCAGAAGAATATTTCTTTGACTTTGAAGTGTCTGTGCATGTGTAGACTGTTTATTTTGGCAACAGCTATGTTTCACAATAAAAGCATTTGTGAAGTCTATGTTTTCTGGAAAGTCCATTCAGCTTCTGAAATATGGATTGATAATATCCATCATAAGAACATTTAAAAGGAAGCAAGGGAAGAAGCTGTCTTTCCTTTTGAAACTTCAGCACTGGGACACATAGCAAGTCAAAAGTTAATTGCTGTAGGACAAATGAGAGTTATAACCATTATCCCCTGGAAACAATTTCTGAGGGGAAGAACAAAAACTGTTTCTCCTCAGAGTTACCATGGTTACTGATATAGGAAAAAGGCGGAATATCCCATGAGGCATTTTAAGAAGACATGTGCGTTCATCATTGTAGTCAAACCAATTGTTCTATAAATTAAATAGTTAGTTCCACTTGGAATGAAAGCCAGGTGGCCTTTAGACCTCACGTTAGAGTGGCCCATAACAGAGTTATTCTTCAGGAAACATATTTGATGAATCTGACTGAGCTCTTAGTTGGCTAAGTTCCAGCTAAGTGTGGTCTTCCATGAAAATATGTTTAATGCTTTTCACTGCAAGTTGCTTTTTAAAAAACAAAACAAAACTGAAATAACCTACAATTGAAAGAACAGCTACTATGTTTAGTCTCTGACCTCCCACAACCATATTTTCCATGTGTAATTCATTAATCTTGATGTTGCCATTTCTGCCTTTGGTTTAGTAGTAGACTAGGTTATGTTTGTACCTGAGTGTGCAAGAAAGTATATATGTGAGAAGCAACAGGAGATGGAGACGAAATATAGCTGCTGTCTGACATCACTCTTTGAGATAAAGACTGGTCCATGGGTCTCTGCTGGTATCACAGGGGTTCAAGAAACATCAGAATGTCTGGACAGGGGGAAAATGAAATTTATTTTGACATCTAAATGATATAACAGTGAATATAGGCAGCCCTGTAGTTAGACCTTTTTTGTTGGGCGGGGTGAAGGGGCACAGAGGTTTTGCCAGTGAGGTGAAAAAATAATAATAATCAATTGAAAATCCAAGTCATCGGAGGGGCTGTGTAAGACCTGGCTGTGAACGATGGAGGTGAACTCTTTCGCCTTTGGAGTCAACTCACCTCGCATGCAGACAGCCTCCTCCCCTCTCCCCCCAGCTAAAACTGGTGCAATCATGCCACTGTCCCCCTGACTCCACTGCAGATCCGATCAGCTGGTAGATGCTCCTCTGGTGTGAAGGGAAGGAAATGACCTGAGCAGACTGCAATAAAGAGGGGAGGGGGAAGGGCCAGCCAGGAGGAATGACAGGGCAGCCATCCAATTAAAGAAAAAGACAGAGGTGTAAAGCTGCGGGGGGGGGGGGGGGGGCTTTTCAGCTGAAAAGGCAAAGAGAAGTAACGGGGCAATAGACCATGCTGCGGCTCATCAGAGTTGGATTCAATGTTAATGGAGTGAAAATATGTACGGCATGTTACTTGGGTGACTTGACCAAAGGAGTAAAGCTGTTGGGGCCTTCCAGCCAGGCCCTTTGCAAATGCTGGGGGTGGAGCCAGCTGTGCCGGTGCTGGGCACACACTCAGTCGTAGGGCTGCCAAGTCCAACTTAGGAAATATCTGGGGACTTTGGGGGTGGAGCCAGGAGACTTTGGGGGTGGAGCCAGGAGAAAGGAAGTGACATCATTTTGTGATGTCACATCCTGTGATGTTGCTTCCACATGCTTCCACATGAACTCATGAAGTTTCCTAATACTGAATCAGGCCATTGGTCCATCAACAAAGTTTTATTCTGGCTATAACCTTTCATGTGCACACCCACACACACGTAGCAACGGGGGCATTTGGGGCAATGATCCCCACAGATGAGTGCTGCCCCCCTAAGAAAAAAACTTTTTTTTAAAAAAAAAATGTAAGTTTGTGTTGGGTTTCCAAAATGACCCCAGGACAGTCAGGGAAGCTTCAGTCACATTTTCTTTTTCCCAGCCTAAAAAATAAACAGGTTTTTAAAAATGCAAATAAAATAAAATAAAATTGCAAAATGCAAAAGAGAGAGAGAGTTGGAGGTCCCCTCCCCCCACTTACACAGAAAAAGCAGCCTGGAATGGAGTCTCTCCAATCAAAAGGACTAAAGGACCCACTGCTTAACCCTTTTCCTTTAAATGCGTAATCCTACCGGCTGACGTGAGCTCTGGCCCACGATAGCCGATGTCAGAAAGTCTGCAAAATCATGTGGCTCCTTAAGAGTACAGCCTCCTTCCCATGTGCCCACGGCTGAGGCTTCCCAGCAGCCAAGCTACCTCCTTCATGACTGTCTGTTTCTCTCGCATGCCCGCAAGTACCCCACCCCTTCGTCAGCCTCGGAAAGGCGTGGCGAGGGATCCTCCCTCCTGCAGCTCATCTGTGCTGAAAGTAACCATTCTAAGCGTTGCTACGACCACAAGCAGAGCGCGCGCCGCTCTCATGACTTCTAGGTTTCAGAGCCACAGGCAGCTCTGAACCAGCCGAACGACTACCACTGCTACCACGCCACCTTTACCACGTGACTGCGATACAAAAAAACAAGAACGGACTCCATCCACGACACCGCCAGCAACGCCTTTTCGTTGGGCTGTCCCTGGCTCCTTGCCGACGCATGCGCAATCAGCCCCTTCTCCTGAATTTAGTCCTCCGGCCTCTTGCAGATTAGAAGAGCCGGTGAAAAGTGGGCGGCGTCTCGCTTCACTCTGGCTCCGACTTCCTGCTGGCAGCCATTTTGTCCCCCGGTGGCCAACTTTGAAAAAGCGGGGGTAAGCATTAAAAACCGGTGTTTCCCCCGCCCTACCGGGGGACTTGGCAGCCCTACTCAGTCGAGTACTGTTAAAATCTTGTTTGGGGAGGAAATGCCTGGCATGGCAGGGGACATTGTGAATTTGGGAGGAAGTGTTGCTCCATGGGCCCTATGCTAGCTACAGCCCTGAATATGGGTAATAGTTCTGGTAATATCGAAGTCATTTGGCAACTGGTTTAAGCTTTTGTAACGGATTGCACAAAAAAGGCTGCTTGTGTCAGAGAGTCAGTGAGTTCAAGAGTTAATCTTCCCTGGAGAGAAGAGCTTATGTGATTGGCTGCTCTACTCACTCTTTGATTGACCAGCATCAGCTGAGAGAGTAAATAGAACAGCTGATCTGGAGGGGAAAGTTTCATTCGCCTTTTGGTCTTTGTCTGAATTCTGACATCTGGATCAGTAACCAGAGGGTTTGGGAGTCAGTGATATCTGTCAGGGAATTGTCAGAAAAGTACTTATGTAGAAAGAAGAATAAGGATCTCATTGTCTTAAATATATTAGAACTACTCTGAGGGAGAATCTAAACTCTCAGTCAAGAAAGCTACAGAAGAGCTTTATACAGTCAATGGATACTGGAGAAGGATTTGGCAGAAGGTCTGGGTAGTTAGAGAGAACTCCTTTACACATCAGATAGTTAAAGGAGTTATTGCTGGTTGGGAAGGAAACCCTGGTCTGTGATAAAGGAGAGAAGCTTAGTCACCTCAGGAGTTAGTGAAAAACTAATATCTAAAGGAGAACCTAGATTTCTGAAGGAAGAAACCTAAAAGCACTAAGACAAAGCTATTCTCTAAGAAACTGTATTCAAGATTCTGTGTAACAGCTGAAGTATATAATAATCAAAAACCTCTATATCTTGAATCCTCATTTTTATATATTCCCTGCCTGTTTAATAAAAGTTTTTGCAAGTTAATCTGCCTCAAGTGCCACTTCACAAGGGTGTATAAAACAGGACAGCTCCTGTATTTCCTTCAAATTCCTGTACCGGGTCTAAAGCCTAAACAGATACCTGTGACAGGGTGGGACAATCTATCAGACAAAGAAGAAGTACACGCTACTGGAGGGTGACTCAATTACTGAGGGGGAACAATAATATTTTTTGGTGGGAAAATTCTGCCTGGGTGTTGGGGAGGAGACAAGGGTCTGTCATAACTTCAGAAGCCTAGAACTGCAATCCTAAGCACATTTGCCTGTCTCTAGTACTGGAAGGGCCAAAGGCATACAAGAAGGCAAGGATCAAGCTGAAATGACCAATGAAATGATCCAGGGTAGTAGTCTGCTCTAGAAACAGGAGTTGAGTCCAGCTGGAAATATGGAACCAAAAAGAACGGTCATAGATCAGAAACGCAAGAGTAGTAGCTAAGACAAATTTCACAACTCCTGTGCTACACTTAATTCATTTCAACAAGTTCTGATGCCAAAATTAGCCCTTGTATCCAGAACTGACTCAACACACTGAGGAACAGAGGTCCTAAAAGAGGTGGTTTCTTTTCCTGGAGCTTTACATCTTCTTGCCATTCTAGCTGAATACATTATTTTCTCTGGTGAGAGAGGAACGGGAATCACAAGGCTCTTGATGGTGAGGCTGGTGGCTTCTAGATTTCTGATTGGTGTGGGTGGATACCACTCTAGATAACTGGATTGTTAAGCACAGTTGGGCCATGTATAGAAACCTGTGTGGTCCATGCTACCAAACTCCAAAATCCCGCCAGGACTTTCTGCTTAATTTCCCTCTGGTACAATGTCCTGATCTTGATCAAATCTGGAACCATGATATCTTGAGATGTCTGTAAACTCTAGAATAGTCATTCAGATAACTCTGTTCCTGAAGAATAATTCTGTTATGGGCCACAATGTGAGGTCTGAAGGCCACCTGGCTTTCATTCCAAGTGGAACTAACTGCCTAATTTATAGAACAATTGGTTTGGCTACAATGATGAACACACATGTCTTCCTACATGCCCAGGGAAATGTCAATCACCACTTTGGGGTCCGGAAGCAATTTTCTCCAGGCCAGTTTGGCCCAGGGACCCTGGAGGTTTTTTGCCATCTTCTGGGCATGGAGCAGGGGTCACTGGGGGTGTGGGGGGAGGTAGTTCTGAATTTCCTGTATTGTGCAGGGGGTTGGACTAGATGACCATGGAGGTCCCTTCCAATTCTGTGATTCTATGAAATGAGTTGAGTGATGTAGCCTTTGATTTTAAGCACATTATAAAATTGTAAAGAAAAGAATGGATTGTTTTCTTCATACAATATATAATTAATGTTTTGCCTCCAGGTCTTCCCGTGCTTAGTTTTTGAGGTGAGGTGTTTTTTTAAATTATTATGAATATATTTTGCCCTGCTAGACAGAAGTGATTATAGTGGAATTCTTTTTGATTGGAGTATAATTTGTGTGACTATGGCAGCCTATGACACCCTGAGGTTTCATTAATTAGTTGAGTTTTAATTGTATTGTCCTGATCTCTGGACCACCTGAAAGCTTCCTGCTGCCACCTGCCATGTGCTGAATTAAGCCCATATTTCCTTTCCATGTGGTTCTCCTTCTCTGCTCCTTCCTTGTACACATCAAACTTGCTGCAGCAAACATCACTCTTGCATTGTCCCATAACAGGTGGGAGGAGAAGTTTGGCAATGGCATTGAGGGGAGATGCAGAGGGGAAGGTATAGTAACATCCTTTTTCGCAGGTGCAATCTGGCAACCTTGTCCAGTTCTGTGGATATATGTTTTAAAAACCTATAATTAGCTAGTTAGTATGCTGTATTTTGCATTATGGATACATAACAAAAGATAATAAAATTAACTTGAAAAGTCTTGATATCTGTTCCAATATAAAAGTGCACTCTTTGGACTAACAAACTTTCCTTTCCTCTTAGTTATGCTCTTTTAATATGGAAGAGTGGAGAGCTGAACATAGCAGACTGCACCTCTTTGAGGACATGCATTTATAAAGTTTCAATAATAGATTTTAATTAAAGGCTTTGGAATATTTTCATTTATTGTAAAGCTGCTCAATAACTTAATTTAAAAAAACGTTTTCCTACTTCTTAGATCATAGTTAGTACATTATATGCTATATAATACAGCTACTCTTTGGCATGAGCCCAGTTCCAATTTACTTGGCAGCCCTCAGATGTATATTTTGAACACAGTTGTTTAATGATTTGTCAAGATTTGAATACCTGTGAGGAAATTAGGAAAGTCATGATCAAAGAGACTGCAAATTATAAGTTGCTTGTAGTATGATGCTGACTAAAGATTGTAGACTTGGAATTCTCAAAACCTAGAAACTCTACATAATGTGTCCTGGGCCATATTACAAGCAAGTGTAGTAAGTATTGACATAATCATACTTTCTCATACTTTCCAAAATTCCCCTCCTCCCAAGACCTTAGACCTTTTCTTTTGTTATATGATTCTTCTCTGCATGTGCCCAAGAGCCTTGCTCAGTAGAAGCTGACAGGATGGTAAAGCTGCTGGAAGCTTTGCTGTAGCAGCGCTGTAATAACATAGACTAATGATCCAACTGAGTCTATTGATTCAGCCACAAGGTCACTTGGCTTTGCACTTACAGACACCGACTTTGTCTTGACTAAATATGCAGTTGGTGGTACATTGGAGAAGATCTGAGAACGTGATATATCTGCAGTAGTTAGATTTGAGTCTAGTACCACCTTAGAGACCAACAAGATTCCATAGCCAGGAATTTTTTCTGGAGGGGGTGCCAGGGCACCAGGGGATGCTAATTAAATTAAATTAAAATAAATAAAGCCCCACTGACCTTATTTTAGAGTTTATTTTAGAATTATGCCCCCGACCATCCTGTTTTCATAGTTCATACTTCCAACTGTTTTCCTAGTTCCACCGCTTCTCTCCGCCTTTCATTTCCCCTTCCCTCTGCTCCTGCGTGCCCCGAGAGCCCCAATCCAGACTGAGCTGGTGACCATGGCCCCACATCCAGCTTCTCTCCACACAGCCATGTGAAGCCCTCCTGGCCCCAGGCCAGACTGAGCCCACCTCATTGTGCACTTGCAGAGCCCTGGAACCTGGACCCCCAGGGCAGGCAAGGGAAGTCAGGCTCCCACTCTGCCTGGGCGGTGGCTCACTAGCCTGGATGGTGGGGCATGCCGTCAACTGGAGGGGGTCACCTGCTTGCTTGCTGCCTGCTGGAGCTAACCTATGTAGCCTGCCTGGCCCCCCAGCCTCACAGGGTCGTCGTGAGGACATAGGGCCAGAAACCAAGGCCTCCTCACCTCCGAAATTCCTGCCCAGTGGGGCAAGCTCAGGTGCTGGCCTTCTCCCTGTGCTGGTGGGGGCCCCAGTCGCAGAGGGCAAGCTGTAGGAGTGCTGCAAATTCAATAAGGAGCATTGTCCTCAGTGCTGCACTGCTGGCTATGGGCCTGGGGTATAAGCTTTTGAGAGTTACTGATTTTCAGGGTATAAGCTTTTGAGAGACTCTGCACTCACCCCCAAGGAAGTGGAGAAAGCCTGCTGGGGGAGCTGCTGGACCAAAACCACTGAAGCCTGGCCCAATACCATGGCAACAGCTCCCTGCCTTTCCACAAAGTCCAAGGAAGGCAAGCAAGGAGGAGGGGACAGTGGCAAGAAAGGGCAGGCACAAGGAAGCAGCAGTTTGGTGTAATGGTTAGGAGCACAGACTCTAATCTGGGAGAACTGGGTTTGATTCCCTACTTTTCCACATGCAGCTGCTGGTATGACCTTGGGTCAGTCACAATTTATTTCTGAGCTGTTCCCTCAACTGCAGTTCTCAAAGAGTTCTCTCAGCTGTACCTACCTCACAGGGCATCTATTTTGGGGAGAGGAAGGGAAAGGAGGTTATAAACTACTCTGAGACTCCTTCAGGTAGTGAAGGGCAGGGTATAAATCCAGTCTCTTCTTCTAAATATTAATCCTTCACTGTGAGCCAAGTTTGTTTCCATCGCCATGAATGAAGTAATGAGGCTTGCAGGTACAATAACTGTAAAACATAATCTGGTGATCAAGTAGGTGGTTTCATGAGTATCTAAAGAAGTTGCAACAGTAGTTTCCCTTGGTACCATATATCATAAATAGCCTATACATGTGTATTACTGAGCAAGGGTTTTGTGAAGTTTCTCTATTGCTGCACTGATGTGTGGTTGATCAAATCCTCTGGGGACATGGCCATACTGTAGCATTCTGAATCAATTTCCTTGGAGATCTTTTCATTTGAAGGATATTTTCCCATTTATTTCTGTACTGACCCATACATATAGCTTAAAAAGGTGTCTGGCATTACACTACTAGAACTGGAATGCCCCTGAAATGGCACAGAAAAGCATTTTCTAAATGGCAAATCCTAAACTCCTTGTCCTTTTTCAAGCAGAGAAAGAACATATTTTGCATATTGATATACTTTCTCCACAGACAGTGTATCCAGTTTTCCTTTAATGATGCTAGCTTCTTTCCCTTCACTTTTCTGACAATTTCATGCACTAACACTTAATCAGAAATACTTCCTTAGTGGATTTAGAAGGATGCTAAGGATTGTACTTCAAATAAGAGCATAAGAAGATCCCTGGTGGATCAGACCAGTGGTCCATCTAGTACAACATCCTGTCTCACACAGTGGCCAACCAATTCCTCTGTTAATGTCTTAAATGTTTTAAGAAGCTTTCTGAGTTCTCCTTAATATATTATGAATATATTTATATCAACATTTATTAAATACAATAATATAAAATGTAAGCTAGATCAAAGTGTAAGTCAGGGTCCTTGAAATATGATGAATTATACTTTGTTCTTTTCTTGGAATTGAAGTTGAAAAGAAACACTATAATCAACTGGATGATGTCATTACGTTGTCTATCGTTATTAAATTAAACTGAACATTAAACTGAGAGCCAGTTTGGTGTAGTGGTTAAGTGTGCAGACTCTAATCTGGGAGAACCGGGTTTGATTCCCCACTCCTCCACTTGCACCTGCTGGATGACCTTGGGCAAGCCATAGCTCTGTACCAGCTGTTCTCTCAAGGACAATTGTCTCAGAGCTCTCTCAGCCCCATCTACCTCACAGGGTGTCTGTTGTGGGGAGGGGAAGGGAAAGGAGTTTGTAAGCCGCTCTGAGACTCCAAGTGAGTGAAAGGCAGGATATAAATCCAATCTCTTCTCTTCTTCTTCTTCATATTTGACAACTCCTGTAAGGTTGAGACGTGAAGCTGAGTGCTATGCACATTCGTGCAGAAGGAATCCCACTGAGTTTGATGGTACATTCCCTTGTAAATTACATAGAATTGCAGCTTTAGATCAGTTCTGATGATCCATTTTGGCCATATGACTGAGCTCACAAGTGGCTGGCTTGCAACATTCCAGTTCACAGATAGGGATGCCAAACTCCAGGTGGGACCTAAGGATCCCCCGGAATTGCAGCTCATCTCCTGACTACAGAGATCAGTTCCCCTGGAGAAAATGGATGCTTTGGAGGGTGGACTTTATGACACTGAGGTCCTTGCCTTCCCCAGGCTCCATTCCCAAATCTCCAAAAGTTTCCCAACCTGTATCGTGCAGCCCCATGTCTCCATCCTCTGTCAGTGGCCAGGGGGGACCAGGCAATCCTATGAATTGCAGAAAAGTCCACTGTCTTGCATGAATCTGCAACTCTGACACTCTGTTGTTAACATATGAGAAGTTATTTGCAGAAATGAGTCAACAGCCGATCCCAGGAACTAAATATCATCTGCCCAGATATTGTATATGACAGTTGAATCCAAACTCTTCTGTAAATAAAGAAAAATAGAATTCCAAGATTATGTTGATTTCTGATAAATCTCCTGCCTAGCTTTCTTATTAATTTCATGCTGAAATCACTTGTCCATGAATAAGGCCAGTTCATACGTTTTTTAAAAAATTCCAAAATGAATGAGGATGGCACTACATCAGATTGTTAATTCCGCCCTTGTTTCTCTCATTGAAAATGGGACACACCAATTAAAACAGTGTGACATAGCCCTTTTTTTTCCAGGTCCTTCTATATTATATACTGGGTGGTTAATCCACATACAAAAGATTAGGAATGAAATCTGCCTTCAGCTGGATCAGCTCACACACTTTAAGTTTGTTCATTGGCATCTGCCCTTCCACGAAGTCCTTTGCCATGCATGCACATAATTTAAACATTTAAATTACTGTCATCTCTCAGGAGTGTCCTGACCTGTGTGCTGGCACAAGATCTGATGGCGGTGTAAAAGGGATGTGTGTGTGTGTTGTCTGGCCACACAAAAAGTGGAGGCATGCACACTGATTGATAACAGCATGTGCAGATGTGATAAACATAAAGAGGCCCACACTCCTTTGGGGAGAGTTGAACAGCAACACAGAGGAGGAAGCAGAGCTCCCCTGGAGACTTGTACTTGACGTGCAGTGGGAATCATGAATCTTTTCAGGTTGCGGGGAACAATTCATCATGAGGGCTGTTCTGAGGATGGAATGAAGCATTGCTGAAACTGAACCCCACCAAGCTATTTTCTACCTTATCGTGGCATATTAATAATGCAGGGATGATAACAGAAGTACAAATAAAAAATAGCTAGATAGGGAAGACAAAAGGTTTTGAGACTCAGAGCAATGGATATTGCTTTTAAGTGCATTAGGACAATGCAGGAGAAAATATTTTCAGGGAACCCTGATTATGTACTGATTATTAATTTATTAGTATTGATTTGACCTGGATGGCCCGTCTCACCAGATCTCAGAAACTAAGCAGGGTCAGCCCTGATACAGTTTGGGTGGGAGACAATAAAAGAAGCCCAAGGTTGTTATGCAGAGGCAGGCAATGGCAAACCACCTCTGAATGTCTCAGTTTCAGCTGTGATGTGATGATACTTTTCATCACCACCACAATTGATTAAAGAGTCTGTTGAATTATGGCTTCTTGGTGTTTATTTGGTATCATCTTTGTTTAGTTTTTGGTTTAGGATTCTGCTGTCTTGGGGAAATATATTTGCAGATTTGGCTTTGTTGATCAGTTTAACTAGTTATTCATGCTCACAGGCTCAAGATGTACTGCCGCTTTACCTCTCAATCATCAGACTCTCCCTGCTCAGATAGTTTGCCTGAAGCCTGAAGCATAGCCTTGGTACTATACTAAGTAAATAAGTTGTTGCTAAGAGCAGGTCATCTCCTTGCAGTCCCACTAATTTACATTGCACATCTGAATGCAAAGCAGGCCTGCTTAATATAGAAATAAAACTAATGCTTAAAAGGAGAGCTACAGAACATGTGTTGATGCCAGAAAAGTCTTGCTGAGAAGTGTTTTTATCTGGGAAGCGGCTGGTCTGCAAGTTCAGAAACTGTCAGTTCAGAAACTGTGCAAATCACACTTTCCATCCTTAAGGGTTCCTTTAGGATGCTTAGCAGCTGAAGGAGCTTTTGCCTTATAGTATTCTTATTTAAAGAAATTCTTATTTAAATTCTTATTTAAAGAAATAATTTACTTAGAAAATATTACATTGTGATCTGATGCTACAGAAATATGTATTTATAAGCCTCTTAAAAGAGACAAGTCTTTTATCAGCAATTCAGTAAGTTAGATGGGCAGAGAAATCAAATACTAATTTTGTGTGCCAACAATAGGAAACCGTGGGGTGGGGGGGGGGAGGAGATAAGTTTAATAGCTCAAATCCTGCTCCAAGCTTGAACAGCTGAACTATGTGTTGGGGATTTTCTTTGAGTCTGATTGAGTGCAATTTCTCTAGAGCAGGTTGGGGTGTGACAGCAAAGCTGTGCTAAAACCGTGTCCTCTGCCAGCCTCTGTATTTATAAATGGGGACAGTATAGTGTGGTGGGCCACTGTTAACAGCTTATGGAGTTCTAGAGCTGATGTGGGAGCAGATGCCAAGTTTGCTCTGATAACATACATAATGGGCCTTGTCAGGCCAAGGCATTACAACTGGCTCCCATTGGCTTAGTTCTTCTGATATCCGGGGGGGGGGGGGATAACAGCCTTAGGCTTGGCAACTGAGTGCTAAAGCCACCTCGAGCCAAGAGGAAAGGCAGAGTGTACATATTTAAACAAACAAACAAATAAAGGAGACTTGGGAGACATTAGAATTCTATCAATCAGTAACTTTTATTAACTAGAATGGCATTATTGCCTACTTTGCATCAATATAACAGTATTTGAGCAAACCAGTTAACTGTGAGGGGAATGGGCAGACAAATCATACTTGCTGCTTATCATATGTGAATTGCCTTACTGCCAGAGTACTGTGGGCAGGTGGGAGAGGCTTCAGAGTTCATCTGCAGCAGTGATAGAAGTAGAAAGAGGTTGCAAGTTGCATTGGTCCAAAGCAAAATCCATAAACAGAACTGACATAATTTTAACCCTGCCTGATAAGTAGTTATGGAAAACTTGAAAATTTGCTCATTGTTTTATGTCATTTTGGTTGTTCATGTTAAAAGGTATTATGTGGCTTTTAGTTTTTAGAAACAGAAGTGTGACTAATGATTTTCTTTGGCTGTTTTTCAGTCTTATATGAAGGAGGGAGAGAGTATGATGCACGCTTTGCCCACTCAAATTAGCATCTACTTTCCCTCTACAGCAGGGGCATAGCCAGGAATTTCTGGGTGGTGGGGCAGGGGCTGAGATGCTGGGGCAGGGGAATGGTGGTGGTGGCAGTGGGCCACTCACCTCCACCTGGGACAGTGGCTGCAGGGGAGCATATGCAGCTGGCTGGTGAAGAAGCGCCTCTCCTCCCTCCCTGCCTCTGGCCTGCTGGCTGCCCTTTGGACACAAGCCTCCAGCTGCGAGCCTCTCCTCCCTCCTCCAGACGTGTGCCTCTCCTGTTAGCCGAATTGCTTTAATTTAAGATTAGCAATTGGCAAACAACCGGGTTCTTAGCCAGCTATATACACTGAGATGAAGTGGTCCGTTTAAATGATGTTTTACTGCAAAATGTTCTCAAGCATACAAAAACAGAATCACACACACTAACACACAAGGTCTAAGAAGTTTAAGATAGAGAAATAGCACCTTTGCATGAGCAGGAAAACGTTGGTTGGGAGATATGTTACCTGTCCTGGAGATTGGCTATCCGTTCCAAAAGAAGAATTGAGGGGTAGAAAGGAAAAATGGGGGACGTGTTCTGAACCTGCAGAAGCATACTTGACTCTGGTCGCAAATCCAGAGATCAAAGATGGAGGAAGGGTATTGGGGTAGCAAGCTGGACATAAGGGGAGTAAAAGTAGATAGGGGTTGTAGAGGCTCAAGAGACCAATTGCATGGCGTGCAACCTCTTTTATTAGGTGAGTTTTGGGGGCAGACAGCGCTAACCACATCCCACTAACACACCTACCAGGTAGTCCGTCCCTACAAACCCTACTATTGGTCAAAGTAAAAAGAGGAGGGGATGCAGAGGGGTGGTCAATATTGTAACACTAAAGGCTAAACAGGAACTGACACCTGGGCAAGTCTGCAGTGAGTCACCGAGTCATTCCATTGTTCCTTGATGGCCCTAGCCTGGCCAGTTGATGGGCGAATGATTAGTTGCCAGGTAACTTCATTTAGCATAATCCGTGTAGGTATGTTGGAGGGGGTTGGGGTTTGCCTAGCGAGAGGTAACAGGAGAACCCTTTTGCAATGGGGTCTTTGTCTCTTTGTGTGAACTATGTCGGGTGCCGGCTTCCCGGAATGGACTGGAGCCTCTCACAGCAACGAAGAGTGCATGTAGTCCTTCAACCCATAACATCCCAAAGTTCAGATTTATGGATATTAAAAGTCCATAAGAGCACATGTTGTGCCTTGTTAGGCAAACTCCTCCCTCCCTGCCTCCAGCCCACTGGCTGCCCTTTGGACAGCATACCAGCCTTGCGGGCAGCCATTCCTGACGTGGTGTGGAGGATGGTCAAGGTGGGCAGCAAGGTCTACAAGGCTCTGGAGCATCTCATGGCAGCGTGGCTAATGAGTGAGGGGGTGTGGCTAACAAGTGAGGGGACGTGGCCTTGAAATGCCCCACCATGGCCATGTGCCTGCTTTGCAGAAACTCCCCAATGTAGATTTGGCAAATTAAATTGGGCTTTCTGTTATGCAATCTGTTGAAACAGAAAGTATAAGCCAATACATCCATATTTTCTCCCTTAAACCAGTAATGATTTCAACTTAAATTGTTTCCTTCTCACATGGCCAGGCAATTCACTATAATTAATATAGTCTATAAATGAAGCACAACTTCTAGCTTTTTATGCTATGTGGAATCTTTATATTTATGTTATTTATAGTCTGAGTTTCTCACTGAGACTCAGGGCAGATTACATTCTATACATCAAGAGAATCAATAGGTTAAGGAGACATCTAGTAAACAATACAATAGGACTAGGATAGCAGAAATCTGAAACAAGACACAAGTAGTAAATCTGACCTATTAAACAATACAAGGAATAGTATTTCATATGCAGAAATATAATGTAGTGAGAGCAAAATAAAAAATATACAGCAACAAATAATAATAGTCCATAGTCCCATTCCCATTAGTAGTACAGTCCCTAGTCCCATTCCTGTATAAAAATGCCCTCCTGAACTATTCTATTTTACATAGTTTGTGGAAAGCCAAAAGTGTGGGTGTCTTCCTAACTTCCTCAGACACGCCATTCCATGGGATGGAGGCCATTAGAGAATGCACATGTACGGGAAGTTGTTGACCTTGCCCATTTTCAGGATAGCACCTGTTTAAGGCCCTGTTCAGGTGAGCAAAGTTGTCATGGAGGGGTATAGTAGGAGAGGCAGATCTGCAGATACAAGAGCCCAAGGCCATGAAGGGCTTTGTATGTGGCAACCAGTACCTTGAATTGAATCCAGTAACCCATGAGCAGCTAATGCAATGAATGAGAATGAGTATAATATGCTCTGTGGTATTTTGCACTAAATGGAATTTCCAAGATTTTGTGGGGAGACCTATTATAGAGTATGTTACAGTGTTCTAGTCTTGATGATAGTGTGGCATGGATCCAGGTGGCCTGATTGGCTGAGTCAAGGTACAGGGCCATCATCTAGGCAAAACTAAGCTGGAAGAAAGTTGGGTTTGGTTTTTTTTACAGCTGCATTAATTTGCTTCCCCAGCAGTAATGTTAGGTCTGGTATAACTCCCAGACCCTTAACCAAGTCATCAAGAGTCAGCTGAATCTGGTCAAAAGTGGGAAGCCTAATGTTCTTCAAGACCTCAGGTTTCCCAGCCACCATTACCTTTACCTTGTGAGGATTCTGTGTAAGCTTGTTGTCACCATCTGATTAAATACCTGGGTGATGAGTTTTTTCACATTGAACGGTTAAGGAAATGATCCCTCACAATAATATCAGAGTAACATTATGCTGATTTTACTCCCTGATTGGAGCATTTTCTACAAGAGAAAGTGAACTCAAATTCTGATTTCAACCATTGATTTCATGAATTTTAAGATGTGATAAGCCTCCTTGCCACCATTCCGGAAGATGCCCATAACAAGCATCGAATCGTTAAAGTTACTGCACCCTCTTTCCCCCTTCCCTTGTCCCACACCTTCTCCAAAAGGTGTCACTCCCTTACACTTATCAACCCTAAATTGTCCAAACATCATTTCTTTTGTCCAATTGTTGCCTAGCAAGGCACATCATGTGCTCTTATGGACTTTAATGTTCATAAGTCTGAACTTTGGGTTGCTATACTTTGAAGGACTACATGCACTCTTCGTTGCTGTGAGAGGCTCCAGTCCATTCCGGGAAGCCGGCACCCGACATAGTTCACACAAAGAGACAAAGACCCCATTGCAAAAGGGTTCTCCAGTCACCTCTCGCTAGGCAAACTCCATCCCCCTCCAACATTCTGATACGGATTATGCTAAGTGAAGTTACCTGGCAACTAATTGTCCACCCATCAACTGGCCAGGCTAGGGCCATCAAGGAACAATGGAATGGCTCGATGACTCATCGCAGACTCGCCCAGGTGTCAGTTCCTGTTTAGCCTCTAGTGTTGCAATATTGACCACCCCTCTGCATCCCCTCCTCTTTTTACTTTGACCAATAGTAGAGTTTGTAGGGACGGACTACCTGGTAGGTGTGTTAGTGGGATGTGGTTAGCGCTGTCTGCCCCCAAAACTCATCTAATAAAAGAGGTTGCACTCCATGCAATCGGTCTCTTGAGCCTCTACGACCCCTATCTGCTTTTATCCCTCTCGAGTCCAGCTTGCTATCCCAATACCCTTCCTCCATCTTTGATCTCTGAGTCTGCAGCCAGAGAGAAGTGTGTTTCTGCCAGTTCAGGACATGCTCCCCATTTTTCCTTTCAACCCCTCAATTCTTCTTTTGGAACGGACAGCCCATCTCCAGGACAGGTAACGTATCTCCCAATCAACGAATCTCCTGCTCATGCAAAAGTGCTATTTCTCTATCTTAAACTTCTTAGGACTTGTGTGTTTGTGTGTGTGATTCTGTTTTTGTATGCTTGAGAACATTTTACAGTAAACATCATTTAAACGGACCACTCCGTCTCAATGCCTATTTTCTGGGAACTCCTGGAAGGGGCAGAACCTTGGTATAGTTGGCTAAGAACCCGATTATTTGCTAATTGCTAGACTAAATTAAAGCAATTCGGCTAGCACTATTCACCCTAAGGAACCAGTGACCGCCTGGCTCCTGCCTCAGGTCACATAATTGGCTGCTTAAAGGAAACTCTCTGCACTTGCAGTGGAGCTCTCACCCCCACCCCACCTTTCGGTTCCATCCCTGATCAGTTTGGGACCACTCCATGTGTGTTGCTGGCCGGCTCACGATCCACTCCCCCTCTTGCTTTGTCTTCTCTTTTCACTGCACGGTCTACTCATCTCACCGGACAGGTAACGTATCACCCACCAACAATATTCCTGCTAATGCGACAGTCACTGTCTTTTCCTACCCTGTTTTTCCTAGTTTTGTATTGTGTGTGTGTGTGTGTGTGCTAGTTATTTTTGTATGATTGATAATTATTAAGTAAAAGCCCAATGATCACATCAACCTGGTCTCCTTGTCTATTCACAGACTCTGGGAATTCTGACTCTGGTATACACAGGTTATGTCCCTGCACTATATGCCAGTTGCTCTTTAATATCATAGTTCCCCCAAACTTGATAAGAAATAAGGCAATTCAGCTAACAACAGTCCCACCAACAATCTGTGTTTGCTAGCCATGCTGTCATTCCTTCTTAGGGTCTTGTGCTAAATCAGAGGTCCCCCGTGTGGTGCCCATGCATGCTGTGATAGCTGCTGACGCTTTTCCTGGCACCAGCCCAATGTTTTTAGAATGTGAGTGGGGCTAGATGGAGTTTTTGCCCAGCAAGGATTCTGATTGGCCCTTGGAGATCTGATTGGCTGTGCAGATCTTTAAAGGTGTTGCTTTTGGCAGCAGATGCCACCATAGCATAAAGATCTTTACTGCGTGACTGAAGGCAGTGGCTCTCCATGGTTTCAGGCAAAGAACTTTCACATCACCTACTGCTTGGTCCTTTTAACTGGAGGTGCCGGGATTTGAACCTGGGACCTTCATCGTGCAAAACAGAGGTTCCACAGTCCATTCCCTACTATCCCAAACAACTCTGCTCCAGAGCAATATCCATAAAGGGCATGTATCGCACACAGACACACAGACAGACACAGAGTGTCTATTTTTGTTACTTCTATCATTGCTTATTTCACATATCCTATATCCAGCTTTGTATTTGGTCACATCCATATAAGAATGGTGCTACATATAGACAAGTTGATTCTGTTGGCTGGTGCTCTGATAAGATATTTATTACATGCTTCTTCTATTAGTACCTTACTGCTGTATGCCTGACAGATTATGTAGGGGAAAAGCAACTTCAAATGAGGAATTAGGTGCTTCTGAGAACCAGCATCACAGACTAGCGTCTGCAGTCAAACAGGCTAATTGTCTAAGTGACAGGCTCACAGGTTTGGCTTTTCTCTTTGTCCTGCCTTGATTGAGACAAGATGAGCATGCTGCTGGCCTTTTGCAGTGGGTAATTTTGTTAGAACAATATCCTCCAGAAAAGGCTTTTATACGCCAGGGATGACATGTGTAGCAAATTGCTTACAAAGCCCAGTCCGTCATGCCTCTCTTTCTACAAGATGCCAACCCCCCTGATACAAGAGCACAGCAAAGACGGAATATGGTTGCTTGCTTCTGTTGCTCCTTGTAAACAGCATTCTTTTGTACTGTGTTTTTGCATGGCTCTTTTTTTTGTCTGTAAGGCTTTTGGGCACTTGAGATAACACATTTAAATATACATATATATAAAAGAAATGGGTACCTGAATTACAGTTGCCTATGATTTCCAGTGTTAGTGGATATGATGTGATATGATATAAATTCATTCATGTAACTTTGGACAACAGGATTGCTCTTTTAGCATTTCCAGTGGCTGCAGTAGAAATACGCATGGCACATCAACTTGTGAAAGTACCCTAATAGTAGTTTAATTATCACATATGTCCTGCATCTGGGGGGGATTAGGACCAGGATGAACAAATGTCATTTGTTTTATTCCATACTTCTCTGTAGTCTTTCTGCCAAGAGTTTCATTTGGCATCTTCCTTATAACCCCCTGCAAAGTTCTATGAACTTGGTTGGTGTGGATGTGTACAATTTGTGCATATCTTACGTCGATAGTAGAGGTGTGAATATAAAAAATCTTCATGTTAATTTTGGATCTGGATTTCAGGGATGGTTTGCTTTTTGTTAACCTGAAATTTCCAGACCCTTGTTACCATTTTAGAATTAGGGGGGGATACTTTATTTCAGGTCCTGAAAATCTGAGAACATTTTTCCAGTTTCTTCTTTATGTCCTCCCCCCACCTGAGGCAGGAGGAGGAGGGAGGCGGAGAGGGAAACTGGCCCTCCTAAATAGCTGTTAGTTGGTGTCTCCTGGCCCTAGGATCCTGCTTAACACCTGATAGTCAGGTGGACAGAGGCCAGGTCTACCACATATTATAGGGTTGCCAAGTCTGGGTTGGAAAATACCTGGAGGCTTTGGGGGTGGATCCAAGAGAAGGTGGGGTTTGGGGAGGGAAGGGGCCTCAGCATGGTACACTGCCATAGAGTCCACCCTTCAAAGCGGCCATTTTCTCCAGGGGAGCTGATCTCTGTCAGCTGGAGATCAGGTGTAAAAGCAGGAGATCCCCAGGCCGCACCTGGAGGCTGGCAACCCTAACATATTAGAAATAATGGGGCCATTATTGCCTGTAGGCTGTAAGAGAGACTGGGTCTATCCACTGGAAATAAGATGCCATTCTTTCCTGTGGGTAACTCTGGTCTCTCTACAGCCCATAGGAAATCAGGGCCCAGAGACCTGGCCACTTTGCTATATGGTAGGTTGACCATATTTTGAAAAGCAAAAAAGAGGACGTGTTTCCTGACTGAAGACTTTAAACAAGTGAGATCACTATGACAAATCTCATTTTTCAAAAGAGACCAAAAGAGGACAGGCACCAAAAAACCCCCCACATGTCCTCTAAAAAGAGGACATCTGGTAACCTTACTATATGGGCTTTCTCTGTAGTAGGTCCAGTGCACTTTAAATGGCCTAGCAGAGTGGGTGCAGAGGGCACCTTTATTGTCTGCATTTAGGAAAGCGTGCAAGAGAGTTCATTTTTACAGGGCATTTGGTGGAGGGTAAAATGTGTTGGCAGGTTTGGCTGCCTTTCTCATCTGTGTGTTTTTAATCTGTGGACTGTTTTTATTTTGCTAATGGACTCTGTGTGTCCTTGTTGCTTTGTCTTCAGTATAAAGGAATAAGGTGAGACATAAATATTTTAAGACAAATACATAAATCAGTCATCTCTGAAAGCTACTTTTCTGGAGGGTTTCAGAGGGTTAGCCATGTTGATCTGCAGTAGAACAGCTAGTTACGAGTCCAGTAGCACCTTAGAGACCGACAAGGTTTTCAAGGTATGAGCTTTCAAGAGTCAAGGGAGCTCTGACTCTCAAAAGCTCATACCCTGCAAATCTTGGTGGTCTCTGAGGTGCTACTGGGCTTGTGTGTAGCTGTTCTTTCTGAAGGGTATTGTTTCTACAAAATTACCTACTGCAATGGCTAGCCTCTACTTTATCAAGTTTTTGTTCCATTTTCCCAGTTGTGTGCTGCAGTTCGGAGTATAGACGTGATATGTCAATACAGTATACCTTACATAGTTTAAACACTGGGTTGGATCCAGATTAAATTTTTCACAAACAGTAGGCACTTCCATCAGTGTAACAGAACTTTCCTGCCTCCCTCTTCCCATGGATGTCCCCACAATGCTGTGGCTGGGGTACAGGGGACCCTCAGGAATGGTATGAGGGCAAATGAGGGGTATGCAGCCAGAAGAGAGAATGGGTGGAAGTTACACCTCCTCTTCCATTTGCAGCAAATGTAGTATAGATCCAACCCATTGTATTTATAGTAGTTACCATATTTATTTTCACACTTTTACGTACTGATTAGTTTTATTCTCATTTCAATAAATGTATTATAACAAGATAGATTCAGGTGGATAGCTGTGTTGGTCTGGAGCAGCAGAACAAAGTTTGAGTCCAGTGGCACCTTTAAGACAAAGTTTTATTCTGGGTATAAGCTTTTGTGTGCATCCGTACTTCTTCAGATATGTCGAAACCGAGTCACCAACCACTACATATGGGTAGTGGGTGAGGAGAATGTTGCCAGGAAGGACCAATTAGATCTAAGATTAGATTAAGGCAATTGGTAAGACCTGTGTGTAGCGGCAGATTAGCATACAACATAATAAAAGTTTACTAACCCATGCAAGAACTGAATGACATTAGCATGTGTAGTCAGATAAGAAACCGATATCTCTGTTAAGCCCTGGGGGTTCCATTGCCCTGAGTGTTGTAATAACTTGTAACTCAGCAATCTCCCATTCCAGTCTGTTTCTGAAATTCCTTTGCAGTAAAACAGCTACACTGAGATTGCAATCACATGCGCCAGAAAAAACCAGGTGGGGGGAGGCTATTTTCTTCGGAGGAATTTGACCCGCAGTTGCACAATCACATTGCCCTTTGAAGCTGCGGATGTAGTCCATCAGTGTGTGATCAAATGCAACTGTGGGTGTCATTTTTTTGTGTGTGTGCTGTTTGTTTTCCATGCGCTTAAATGAGGGATTGATGAATCACACCTCCACACTGAGGGCTCCCTATGGAGATTGCAATGATGCAGATACTGGGGGGGGGGGGGAGGAAACAATGGTACAGAGCTGGGAAGGCCTGATCAGACCATCCCAATGCCATGAGAGCGCGCTGGAGTGATCAGTCAGGGGAAAGTCCATCTGTGGCCCATCACAACCCGTTTCCTACCAGATTTTCCCCAGGGTCTTTTAACTCTCTTCTGCGGTGGAGCAGTTGCCGACCGCTGCAGGGCGCTTCCCAGATGTTGTCTGATCACACTCTTTAAATCCGCCCAGCATTCACGCCTGTGTTGGGTTAATTGTGAGTATGATCGCAGCCTGAGTGTCCTAGGCAATTAAAGTGTTCTCCTACAGGTTTCTCAGTTTGGTGATTCTTGAGGTCAGATTCTGTCCATTTATCCTTTGGTGTATGGTTGCCCTGTTTACCCTGTGTACATAACTGATGGTCATTGTTGGCATTTAATGGCATATACAATGTTCGGAGATGAGCAAGATCAATGTTAGGAGATGAGCAAGATCAAGATGGATAGCCATGTTAGTCTGTTGGTAGCAGTAGAAAAGATCAGAGTCCGGTAGCACTTTAATGACTAACAAAGTATGTGGCAGGGTATGAGCTTTCATGAGTCATTGCTCACTTCTTCAGAAGATGAGCAAGTGAATGAGCCTGAGATGGTGTAGTTGATGTTTGTTAGATCCAGTGATTGTGTTTTCTGGGTGTATGTGGCAGCAAAGTTGGCATCTGGGATTATTGCAAGCTGTAGTACCAGTGTCCATGTTCAAATTAGATGTTGTACAAGGGGGGGCCCTGCGATACTCGCGAGGGGGAGAAGGAGCTGAGGCTGGCAATCTCTCCCTCCCCCCTGGGCTCGTTTCCCCCAGCTCCCGTCTGCTCCCCGCTCCTTCCCTTCCACCCTGGTCTCCGGCGGGCCTTGGCGGGGCTCGCCAGGCCTGCCGCTTCCCCCCACAGGCCGCGGCAGCGCTTGCCAGGCCCGCTGGTTCTCCCCCTCCCCCCCATGGTGTTCAGTGGGCCTCGGTGGTGCTCGCTGGGCCCACTGGTTCTCCCCCCCCACGGGCCGTCCTTCTTCCCCCCTTCTCCCAGCTCGGTCCGGTGAGGCCCGTGGCAAGGGCTGCTCCGGTGCCACCGGTGCCAGTGTCTGCTGGCTGCAGCCGCTGGTGGCATTGGCGGGCCAGCCGCTGGGCCACTGGCCTGGCTGCTGCCGCCACCAGCAGTGAGGTAAGTCTGTTCCCTGCACATGCGCAGGGAACAGATTTTTACTTTTGGGGGGATTTAAGTATCCCCCCCAAAATTTTTCTTAACTTTTTAGATTTTTCTGCAGATGTGGGGACCGCCCTACATCTGCAGAACAACCTCCCTGCCCCCCAGGTGCCCCCCCCCCACGGATTTAGGTATCTGCATGGGGCTTTGCTATTAGATATATAGATTATTGTGGGTGAGGAGGTGTTTAAGATTGGAGGGCTGTCTGTGGGCAAAAAAATGTTTGCCCCTCAGTACTTCTGAAAGCGAACTGTCCTTATCCAGTAGAGGTTGTAAGTCACTGATGATGCATTGAACTGTTGAGATGAGAGCTGTATGCGGCCACCAGTGGTGTTCTGTTATTATCTCTTTTGGGTCTGTCTTGCAACATGTTTTCTCTGGGTACCACTCTGGCTTTGTTAATCTGTTTTCTGAATTCATCAGATGGAAATTTTAGTTCCAAAAAGGTTTGTTGGAGATCCCTTTTCTCATCCACAGACAGCCCTCCCTAACAAAGACATATTGGGGGTGGGGGGGAGATAATCAGACATTCTCCCTTTCCTAGCTAGGAAAGCATCTTTGCAAGAGATGACCAAGCAGCTCCAAGGTGATACAGTTAGTTAAACAATGTTCATTTATGGTCCCCTGAGGAAAGATCCTATTTGCATTTGTGACAATTGTGCACTTTCCAGGCATCTTTTCTCAGTCTCATTTCTTTGTCAAGTAAAGTTTATACTTCGATGCATCTGATTCAGGTTTTTGCTATCAAAACATGTGTGTGATTTCTCTTCACACCAGAATTATATTTGTCTCTTCCCACTTTCCTCTCTCTCAGCTGCTCTCCATTCAGCCATGTCTGCTCTGCTTTCCCTTGCAGTGTGCTCTTTTTCTGCCTTGTGATCTTTTTGAAATGTTACTAATAATAATTCATTTTTTCTGCCAAGTTGTCAGTATCTGTTCTCACAAAAGAACCCTACAAACTTCACTTCTGATCATAACATATCTGCATGAACCATCTAGTTTTTAAAAAACGGTATATTATATGTTAAATGATGGATTGCGTTAATAAAAAAAGAGCTGTATATAAAAACTGGTCCCTTATGGTATACTATGCTTCTTGGCCTTGCATCAACATAGCATTCAACAAGGCATTCATTCAGAGTAGAAGTAAAAAACACACCTAACCTGAAGATTGGTATTTCTCTTCCTCAAATTGATGGCTGGTTAGCAAAATATACATCTTTTACTTTATCCAAATAGCACACCAAGTAGAAAAAGGCCATGAGTGATATCAGTTGAATGCAGGCATGTTAGGAGCTGAAGAATTTGTTTCATGACATTAAACAGTAAGTTGGAGGGCCTGCACCTACTCTTATATGGAAGTCCAGGCCTAAAGTTAAAATAAAGACTGTGTTTATACTGCAACATTATTTTAATTTTGGTTCAGTAATATAAAGGACAGCTAAGAGTAGAGTCCTTGACAAATATCTGTCCCATTCATTTCATATACAAAAGAATACACATGCTGATCTGCCTCCTCCAGTGAAATAAATGGGTAAGGACTTGGGGATGCTGGAGCTCCACATGTGTTCTGGTGCAATGGTTGTCACTGCTGAGATAGGATAATTTTTTGGAAAAGAGGAATCCCGAGCCTCCTTCCATTGCTTCCATTGCTGAAAAAAGACTATGTATCTGGGTTGAAGGGTGCAAGACAACAGCAAATACTAATCCTGCTACAGTCAAGCCACAGTTATGCAATGATAAATGCCCTGATTTATAGTATCAGGGCATATAGTGGGAATTCAGAGTGTTCTTTTTTCTGTTTTAGAGATATCTTTAATATAGCCAAAAAATAATGCTAGATTTGCTTTCACCCAAATGATAAGATATTATAGTTAGATTTAAAGGGATACCAAGGCACTGCAGGGTGTATGTGTGTGTGTAAAATGCCATTAAATTGCACCTTCATAGGGTTTTCAAGGCAAGCAATTAAGCAGAAGTGGTTTTCCATTTCCTTCCTCCACAAAGTCATCCTTCGTGGTTTCTCATTCTACCCACCCCTAGCTTAGGTTCTGAGTAGTGGTTTATGACAAAGGGACCATCTTTAGTCCCCCCACCTTGAGATCACCTTCTTGCAGGTCACCTTCTTTCTGGAGCAGAACACCAGATCAAGAGTGTGAGCTGCACAGTGTGTGAGCCCTAAGATGGGCCCATGGTTGTCATGGAGAAGAAATCTTGAGACGCTCCCAGTAGGATAGCCTCAGCATGGATATTGAGGTCTCCCAAAACAACCAACCTAGGAGTCTTTAGCACTATCTACAAAACAACCTTCACCAGCTCAGCCAGGGAAATGGTTAGGTAGCGGTTCTTTCTTGCACTCCCCACACTATTTACACTTTCTGAAAACTGGCAGAGTCCTGGAAAGGGCACTGAGTCAGGGGGATAGAATCCCAGTAGACTACAGCGACACTTCCTCCCTGCCTTTCAGACCCATGTTGCTGCATCACTGAGTTCTCCTGGGGGCATATTTGGGAAAGGCCCCCCCTCCCCCAGCCATGTCTCAGTGATACATGCCTGGTCATCCTTCTCATCCAGAGTTTAATCCTGGATGGCTGCTATTTTGCCTGTAACTGACCTAGCATTTAAAAGCAAGATATTATAGCCCAACAGAATATTGATATGGTTACGAGCATCACCCTGGCTGGAAGAAGAACCAGAAGGAGCAACAGCCTACAGATGTCTGCTGTCTCTTCCCCTTACCTGGCTTGTGCTTCCTTCACCACCATAGAGCCCCCTACTCTATACCATATTGATCATGGCACCATCCCCCACCCTTCTGGGAGCCAGTTTGGTGTAGTGGTTAAGTGCGCGGACTCTAATCTGGGAGAACCGGGTTTGATTCCCACTATTCCACTTGCACCTGGCTGGATGACCTTGGGCAAGCCATAGCTCTGTACCAGCTGTTCCCTCAAGGACAGCTTGGGAAAGAGTTCTCTCAGCCCCACCTACCTCACAGGGTGTCTGTTGTGGGGAGGGGAAGGGAAAAGGAGTTTGTAAGCCGCTCTGAGACTCCCTTGGGGAGTGGAGGGCAGGGTATAAATCCAATCTCTTCTTCTTCTTCTTCTTCTTCTTCTTCTCTTTTCCGCCAAACAGATCCCCAGCCAGCAGGTGACAGACAAACAATCACATTTAAAAACCACTATCCAGATGCCAGCTCCAATCTAGTTCTGGGCAAGACAAAAGCACAAAAACAACTCTTACCTGGTATAAGACAGATGGCAAAATGGCTTATTCCCAGCAGTACAAAAATGGTAGCCCAGGCTCAGTTGTCTTCCAGTAGCTTGGCTGCACATGTGGCCTGGAGCATTGTTCACCAGCTACAGCTTCATTCCCTCTTCTCCTCTGCCTGCCATGGATCATTATTTATATGTAGCTTCTGGCTCCAGTCCCCTCTCCAAACAGCCAGAGCAAGTTACACTAATAATGACTGCTTTCCAATTTTTATTAAATATATTAATACTTAATGGAAGCTTCTGAGATAGTCTCTGGGTTAATTTTGGTCCTGTTACTCCAAACTGTAAAAGTAATAACAGAAGAATAATAGTGCTGAGGGTGGGGAAAGCACCTAGGAGAAACACGTCCCATGGAAGATGGCGCATCTTATTTATTTATTTAACTCAATTTTTATCCAGCCCTCCCCACAGAAGGGCTCTTAAGGTGCTATCCCACAGGTTACACCCTAGATGCTTGAAGTGAGCAGGAAGAGACCAGTGATGCTGAGTATACAGAAGCCTCATGAATCTACCAACAGAGCAGAGCAAGGAGGCTTCTGTCCTGATCGCTGCTCCTACAAGTCGGCAGCTTGTATGTGAAGGCATCAAGCCACAGAACCATGCCCTTCCTACACTACTTGTGTGGGCAGAAGTGTGTCGCATGTATACATATATTTATGTATAGAAATTGCAGTGAAACTGAAACATCCTGCCAGATATATATATATATATATAAATTCTTTGCACTTTGGTCAGACAGAATATGCACTGTAGTAGTCTCTTTGCATATGGATTCTTTATTTGTGCTTGGATGCATATGTGTACTCTCTCTCTGACACAGTTGCCCAGATCATTAAAAGGTACTATCACTAATCTGATCCATAAAAGTCCACATAATTAGATTAACATTTTGAATGCCTGAGACTTCATAAAGTTCTGTTAATAAAACAAAAACAGCACTAAGTTCTGTGTGTCTGTTCTCTTTTAAGGTCACAGTAATGGAATTTGCTGGATGCAATTACTTGTCAGCTGGTGGCAAAACTCATGTTATGATAGAAACATTCAGTAAACAGTGTGTCTTTATATTTTGTCCAAATTAAAAAGCCTGGGCTCAGATAAGAATGAATTCTCCTGCTTTCTTGCCTGGGAAGACCTGATTCTTGACAATGCTTTTGCTGCTTCACGATTAATAGATGCTAGTGTTCTATACTAAGGGGCTTGTACTTTCAGACTGGCTAAAGGAGATATATAGCAAGTGCAATGTTTGTAGTGCCCTCATCTTAAACCAGTGAAGGTGGAGGTACATCTCCAACTGAATGAACCTATTAAAAAGCTCTGTGCATTTGTCTCTGTTCTCACTGAAATAAAATGGGAGATTTGTCAAGTGCAGAAAGCTGATTATTGCATCCCACACACCGTATTCTATTGCCAGCCCTGCTACAGTTCATATCTCAGAGAAGGTTGTGGAAAAAACCCTTGCAAGGAGTGTATGTATATTTGTGAGTGTGAGTGAAGGTGAAAATTAGTGTTACACAAAAGTGCAACACCTCACACATTGGAGTACTATAACGCTCCCTATGGAAGGTAGCCTTTGAAGATGTACCAGATGCTGCAGGATCACTGTCTGGGGGTAGTCCCTTGGAAATATAATTCCAGTGCTACGCCTACTGTATTGTCTACCCATTTGTTTCCAGGCCCAATTCAAAATGCCTCTATAGCCTGGTGTCTTCCTGGTGTCTTCATACTCTGCATAATACATCTTGGGTCAAAATGAGAAAGGTAGACTATAAGTAATGTAAATACATATGTACATACATATTTATTTGTACTTATTGAGCTGTACCTCCAGTATAGGCCTGTGTATTACTTATATTTAGGGTTGCCAGCCACCAAGGGGAGTGAAGGAAGGAAATATGAAGACAGGGGGACAGACAAAGGTCCTGGTCTAAAGAAGAGAAGAAAGCAGGAAAAAGGGGAGAGGCTTATGGTAGTTGCCAGGGAAGGGAAAGAGGAAGTAGGGAGAGGAAATGAGATCCCTCACTGCAAATCACCTGCTTGTAAGTATCCAACATAATTAACGTCCTTTAATTATGCTGCAACTGTTGTGTTATGTCTGCTGACCGCCACCAGGCGCCAGCGACATACAGTCTGAGCTTGGCTCCTGGAAACAATAGGGGCTAAGGATCGTGAACCACCTAGAGTTCACCAATAGGGACTTTGATGGGAGATTCAGACCCTCCAGTGGGACTGTGGGTGTGTCTTAACTGGGTGTATATAGTTGGCCACCTCAGCCGGTTGAAGTTGTTGTTGTGTACCAATAAACTATGAGCTGATCATCACGCTGTTGTCCAGCTTCTCCATGCATCGAACCCAGTATGTGACAGGCTGTACGTGTTGAATACTGTCAAATCACTTCTGACATATAGCAACCCAATGAATTAGTCTGCCAAAACATCCTAGCACTAACAGCCTTGCTCAGGTCTTGCAAACTGAGGTCAGAGTCAATCCATCTCATTTTGGGTATACCTCAGGTTGCCAAACTCCTGGTCCAGGCAGGGGTTTCCCTGCTTTTGCGGGGCCCTTTTTACCACCAGCCAGCTGGCCAGTGGGGGAAAACACTGCCCGCAAATGCCACTGAAAGTGACATAATGACATCACTCGGAAGTGACGGCATTATGTTGCTGATGCTGGGGGTGATACTCTATTTTCTGGGCAAAAGTCTACGGTAAAATTGGGCTCAAACCATAGAAACTGGAGTGTCACCCCCTGACAGAGGTGACATTATGATGTCACTTCCAGGTGATGTCATTGCAGTGTGTGTGCATAGCGCGCATACCTGAAGATCCCAGGACAGATCCTGGAGCCCCCGCCCCCCCACCAGCAGCCAGGTAGGACCTGGCAACCCTATGTCTTCCTCTTTTCCTGTTTTCAACTATTCCTAGCATTATTGTCTTTTCCAGTGACTCTTGTCTTCTCATAATATGACCAAATTACAATAACCTCAGTTTAGTCATTTTAGCTTCTAGGGGGAGCTCTAGATTTTACCTAGAATTCGCTTAGTTTTCTTTTTGATGATCCATGGTATCTGTAAAACTCCCCCCAACACATGCCAAGGTTATATGAAAAGATTCTAGGTGCCTGGAGAGTCAGGCAGGACATGGCTGTTGTGTTAATGTAAATTCAGCATTCCATTTTATTAAGAAGGAGTGGCTGAGAAGGACTGGCCCATGACTCTGGGCCAGCCATAATCTCTCAGCTTGACCAACCTCACAAAATTGGTGTGAGAGTAAAGGGAGAGGGATGACCATGGACACTGCTCTGAGCCTCTTAGAAGCAAAGTGGGATGTAAAGAGGAATGGAATGGGAAAAAGTGTGGTGAACGTAGAGATAACCAGTTATGAGCCTATTCATGTTAACAGCAAGTCATGTGATCTGTTTTCATATGAAGTTTGGGTTGGCTCTGGGTAGTAGCAGAGGACCAGAGGCATTCTTTGTTTGGACAGTCAGTAGAACCACTGTAAAATCTTCCTGTCCTGGAGGAAGACAGTACTGCACTGATGGAAACACTTTATCTCTGTGTTTCACAGGACCCTGCAACCGTTGTCTGTAGATCCAAATGTGACTCAGTACAGAACCAAATCTCGCTGTTTAAAAAAGAAAATGAAAACTTTGGTAGGTGGACTTCTAGAATAACCAGTATGTGAAGAGAATGGGACTTAAAGAGCTTCTCAGAGGTACTTTATAGAAAGGGAAATTATCGAGGTGAACAGTTTCCAGTACTCCAAGTGTGAACCATGCACAGATTTATGTCAGTGTACTGAAACAAACGTGCAGGGTGCTCATGTATATATTTATAACATATTGTGAGATCTTGCGGGTGCTACTTTCTAATAAAGGACTTGCAACAATCAGGCTTGGGCTGCAGAAATGTCATGGATTATTAATCGTGTCAGTCGTCTGTAATGTTAACTTGCATATTTTGAGTTACATAAATGGATTTTCTTATATAGGATGTCTGTTGATCACTGGCTTTGAATTTTGGCATAGTTTGGCTTTTTAATTATAGAAGGTTGCATTCCCCTGGTTATCAGGGACTAGAGGATTATCCTGTAAAATACTATGTTGAGGGCTTGGTGGTAACTACTGAATAACCCCAGCAGCTGAAATTTGAACCACCAGCCTTGAGATTTCATGTATCAGAAGTAAATTAAAAAGGAATCTAAATCCCAGATGAGCTGCTAGGAGACAGGATTCATGCTGAGAAGTTACTTTTACATAAATCACAGTTTCTTCCCGTTGGTTAAGTCTGTCTGCTCGGTTGCAATTTCAACATAAATTTTTAAAGATGGGTTAGCTTGTGGATGTGCATTTTCTGAGTGGACATATTAGTCTTACTGTACATGCCAGTGAGCAGTAAGACCCCCTCCAAAAAGCACAACCTTCAAACTGAATCATATACCAGAACATTTCTGAAAGAGTTATTTCAGTCTGTTAAGAAAACAGTTTCCACATGCACTTGGGTCATTATGAAAAGAAGGTCTCCCATGTTTTGTGAAATATTAGGATTTTCAAATCAGGGTTATTTCTTGAAATCAGTGAGTGCCCTTTAAAATAAGGAATAATAAATAACATTAATTGAAGAGTCAGTTGTCTTTTTCTGCTAAAGGATGAGTACCAAAACTCCTTCAAATCCCAGTGTTTATGTGGGAATTATATGAAGGTTAATCTGTTAGTTTATACAGTCTTGTTTCTCATGAGGTATAATTTGAGTGTCAGAAATAGCATTCCCAGTTGGGGGGGGAAACCAGTTTAGGATTGCCAGCTGCTTAGAGAAAAAACTGGCCTGACCCATTAACAGAAGCTTACTGGAGTGTTATGTACCATGTGATGTTATATATCTTTATGCTATCAAAACTTTAGCTGCCCATTTCCACATATTAACCCTTTAATTAAAATGACAGGACAGGATATTAACCCTAGGTTAATATACCTATCATGCTGTTTTATATATATGATCTGCAAATATCAGCAGGTGAAGTTTTGCATGGCATGGAAATTGTCAATAGCATTATCCTCATCTGTGTATCTAATAGCCACATGTGGACTTGTCTGCAGATATGGAGCTGCAGCAGCCCTGGCGATGGCAGCAGCAGCTAGGGAACATGACGTCATGGTGGGCCCAGCGCTGGAGGCTGGGAGCCACACTGGGCCCCTGACAGGGCAGGGTGTGTGGCTGGCTGGGAGTTGCAGTAGTTGCAGCATGCCTGTCAGTGGCAAGGGTGGGGGAGAACAAGATCTAAGAGGGGGGAGGGAGAAATTGAGACAGTGAGCAGAAAGAGAAACAGGGATGAAGTGGAGGCAGAGAGAGAGAATGATGGGTTATGGGCAGAAAGAGAAAGTGATGGGGTGGGGGCAGAAAGAGTGATGAGATAGAAAGAAGAAAGAAAGAAAGAAAGAAAGAAAGAAAGAAAGAAAGAAAGAAAGAAAAAAAGAAAGAAAGAAAGAAAGAAAGAAAGAAAGAAAGAAAGTGTGATGAGGTGGGGGCATAAATAAAGAAATATTAATGGGGTGGAGGTAGAAAGAGAATGATGGAGCAAAAAGAGAGAAAGAGAGAGTAATGGGGTAAGGGGCAGAAAGAGAGAGAAAGTGACAGGCATGGGAAAGAGAGAGTAAGAGAAGTGGTGGTGGGAAGAGAAAGAGTGAGAGACAGGGAAGTAGGGCCAAAAACAGAGGTGGGCGAAATGGGATAGCTACTTCTGCAAGTTTCTTGTGAGTCCCCACTGGTATATTCTAATATCCAAGTTTTCCAAATCTGAGCATACTTTTTAGATTTATAGATTTACTAGGATCAAGGCCCATTGTAAATCAATACAACGGGCTCTAGCAATAGACCAGCCTCATGATGCCCTGGCTGACAGAGCACCTGCAGGCCTTGGTTGTGGCACTGCCAGGAGCTGGCTCAGGCCCTGCATGCAGCTGCCTGCACCTGCTGGAGGTTCCTTCATGGCCGCCTGCCTTTGGCAGCCTCTAGGTCACTCGTCACCCACCCAGGGGCCTGCAGGTGGTGGCCATGGCAGCGGCAAGAGCAGGCTCAGGTCTGGCATCTGGCCACCTCTATTGTCCTGCCGTCTGCTCACCGCCCACCCAGTGACCTTGAGGCATCTGTGGCCGCCCTTTTTCAGCCACTGCTGGAGCATGCGCCCCATCCATCACCTCCCAGCCTACTGAGGCTGGGCACCGGCTCTGTGGGTGGGTGGGCAGGACTAAGGCAAGGCATCCATGAATAGTGAGGCAAGTTTGGGCCAGCACCTCTTCTGTGGGTGGGAGTCAGAGAACACAGCCAGTGGCCAGGGTCCCCATTCTGAGTGGCAGCTCTTGCAGCCAACTGATTAGGGAGCACATCGAATGTGGCCACCCCAAAACAGCTTTATTATAGAGAGAGATATATAAGATTTATAAATCAGTTAGAAAACACAAAGGGCCTGCCTGATGGCATATAATGTAAATCACAAGGGCCACATAGGGATTACTGACATAATGACGGTTGTATAACTACTTTTGATAAAGCAAGTTATAACAGGTGTGATAAGTATTGAAGAAATCTCTTTGCCTGAAAAGAATGCAACAATTGGGTTTGAAGATCACTGCATTCAGAGCTGTTCTGGAGCCTTTGTGTGCTATTCTTCACCTTGTTTTTAGAGCTATATAGGTCAGTAGTATGGTTGGTCTCTTGTATCTCAGATCTCTCTCACGTATTTTCCTCTAGTATTACGGCCGTTATTCTGTGTATGAAAAGGACAAATGGATTCTCTTGTCTGCTTGCTCTCAATGACCATTTTGTGTAAAGAGCTTTCCACAATGTGATAAGACCTGGTTGAACTTGCATCCTTCAACTATATGCCTGAATGTCAGGAGAAGTAAAATGATTGCTGTTTGCTTGACTTGTGCTCTGTGCTCAATTGACTTGTTAATCTGTGGTTTTAAAATCCCAATATAAATGCAGTTTGCAAACTGGCTAGGATTAAGCAGCTCAAACCATATAGAGTTACAAAGAAGATTGTTTTAGAGCACACCTGGAAATCAAGATAAACTAATGCTATGTAAAAATCAGCCTAGAAACAAAGCACCATTATGGGAAAATTTCCATCTAATAAAGCTCTGACCTCACTTTGCGTTTTAGTCATGGAGGAAAGCTAATTATATGGGACACAAAAACATTTGTGGGACTCAGCGAAGTTAGATTTTTAGAGTCTTTGTGGGGAGCAGCTGCAGGGCATCAATCTGGATCCATGATAAATGATTCTGACATTTTCTACAGATAGAACTGACATGGATGGCCCTTTTATTGTCAGATTCAGATTCTGCATTATTGATTAGGTGCCATTCAGTAAAGATTGCTACATACTAGGAAAAAACTATACAGCCCTTGCGCTACACATAACATAATGAATTATTCCATTTAAATGAGTTTCTGAGATAGTATTATGGTAAGGTTTTCTGTCGTCACACCCTACTGAAATTAAGTAAAAGCAAATCATAACAATTGCTCGAGTTAGTATAGTTTGTAAGATCATTTGTGCAATGAATGCTAACAAGCCAGAGAATAGCCTTTCAATAAAGGTTGCTACATATTAGGCCCTTCCCCTCCACAAATCCCATTCTCCCCATCTCCACTCCCCCAAATCTCCAGGAATTTCCTAGTCCAGAGTTGTGAACCTTATATCCTGTGAATAAAGACTGGTTACATGTGGCACAACTGAGCAAATAGCTATTTCAGAATTATCGTTCTGTAATTGCTTTGCTTTTAGTCTGACATTCCTTTGCCCATGACAGTGGAAGCATCAACCATACACTTGGTAAATTCCACTGACCAATACTCACGTTTATATTGCTATAGCAATATAATGTTTAACCCCATATGTTTCAAATACAGTAAATTTTGTTGTCGCCACATATTCCTTAGATTTAAAAACTATTCAATCTCATTCCTTTCAAAGATGTTCTTTGGGGCCAAGATCCACAACCATAAATTAGTCAAAAGTCTTGAGAATTACTTGGAAAACCAAGTCAGCTCAGTGTGTCAGAGGCTGAGAATGGGTATCAGTTTGAGAATCTGGAAATTATCATTCAGTTCTTTGGAGATGCTTTTTAAGGCTTGCTACATTACCTTTTTCAAAATTCTCTGATGGAGCTGTTAGAAATATTTGCATCTCTTAGATTCTTCAGTTATAATTCTTCCAAATTTGGTAACCTTTCTGTGGGTTTGAATATAAAATCTGTTCTGTTAATATCCTTGGAAAGCTCAGAGGAATTCAACTAGATTCTTCTATGAAATTCTCTAGTTTTATTTTATCAAATTGGTCCCCATTACTGTTCTCTCCCTACATGTATGATAGGGAACTCAGATAATTTTCATGGTGACAGTCATTAACTAACTCTTCTGCCTGTGATGTTTCTGCTGTGATGTTCTCCCAATCCCAGGAGCCTCCATATACAAACTGAAACTTAATCCTGACAAAATGGAGTTCTACTAGTTGGAAGAAAGATTGACCCAAGAATTTAGGGGTCTCTTGTCCCAGATGTGGTTGCACCCCTGCTAAAGTAACAGATTTGTAGCTTTGGGGTGCTGCTGGACACAGGCTGGACAAGCAGGTGGCAGTGGTGGCCAAGGGTGTCTTTCATCAGCTTCAACTGTTAAGCCAGCTATGACCTTTGCTGGAGAAAAAAGATATTGGCACTGTGGTGCATGCCCTGGTAACATCTAGATTAGACTACTGCAGTGTGCTGTGTGTGAGGCTCCCCTTGAGGAGTGTCTGGAAGCTACAATTGATACAAAATATTACCACTGGAATGGTAACTGAACAGAGTTGTAGGACTATATCACTCCACTCTTGTCCCACCTACACTGACTTCCAGTTGGCTTCCCGGCTCAATTTAAGGCTCTATATGGCTTCGGGCTAGCATACTTTAAGGATTGCCTACTCCCATATGTGATTACTATGGTCATCTTTGGGGTCCTGCTTTGGGTGCCCCTCACCAAATGAGGTAAGATGAGTTGCAACCCAAGATAAGACCTTTGTTGTGGCGCCAAAATTATGGAATTCCCTCCCAAAGGAGAATTGTCTGACCATCTCTGTCATCTTCTAAGAGCAGAAGACTTTTTTGTTTGGTGTGTCCCCCCCCCCCCATTCCTATTTAAGAAGTATTACATATCTATGTCTTCGTGTTTTAGTTGCTTCCTGGAGGACCCTAAATTGGGTAGAAAGCCAGCATAAAAATATATGAAAACTTCCTGAGCACGTCCGTGCTCATACTATACCTGATAATTGTTATAAAATTTATCCCAAGCAGGATCCTCCAAACGGGTCTCAGGTTTCCCCTTTGGAGAAATCTGGGAATTCTGTTCTCATTTGTAAAGAAGAGAAACACAGAAAAAAGTTCTTATTTTTCTTATTTTGGAATGAGATAGTTCATTAAGACATTACTGCTTATTAAATGTGTTTTGCTGTTCCTTAGCTCTGCTTAACATCTGGACTTGAGCTTCTTGTTCTGATTTAAATACAAACAGTGTAGTTCTAAACAGAGTTATACCCTTCCAAGTCCACTGAAGTCAATGGGCTTTGAAGAGTGTAGCTCTATTTAGGATTGCTCTGAGGGCCAAAATACAAGTGACAGAGTTCACAGGTCCATCCCATGGCTGATGATTCCAATTCAGAAGCATCCTAGTTCTTCAAAAATTGCCATGGCAAGATCTTTTCTTCAAATCCTACCAACACATGGTTGAAAAGATAAAAAATAACATAAGTAAGAAAAAGTAAAAATTGCCGCAAGGTCCTGATATGGATTGAACATGCAGCACAGCAGACCCAGGAGCTGTTGTCCACCATCATGCGTTTTCACATGTAGAAACAGCCATGGGGGCTGTTTCCACACCTGAAAAGATGTTGGGGGGAGAACAAGAGGTCCTGGGGCTGTTATGCTGCATGTTTGATCCACATCAGGGCTTTGCAGCAATTTTTAAAGAGCTACAAAAGGCTTTTAAAATGGCAGCAGTAATGGCACCCCCCTTGGACTTACATTGGGGGCTCCCAGAAGCAACTCTATCCTCCTACTTCAGTTTTTCTTAAAAATATATTTATTGGTCTAGACACTGGATTTGCTTCTATCTGCACCTTTTTCCTGCTCAGGTGTCTGAATCAGTTCCTTTTTATTAAGTGAATTTGATTATCAGCTTTCATTCTCCAGCTTGGCTCACTTTCTTACATAGTTCACTACATTAAATGGCAATTCATCACCTCTCCCCCTTTCAGGTTTAAATAATGCAAATCCTTCTTATCTGATTGCATTGCTGCTCATTATTTACTCTATTGACTATCTGTACAGAACTGAAAATCTTCTTTTGTGTGTAATCATGGAAACCATTGGCATAAATAATAACAACATCTATGATAGCTTGCCTTCTAAGCTGGTCCTGAATATTCTTTGTCTTTTTCATATTTCAGTGGGATAATATAAATTCATCATTTTCCATGTTAAAATTCGTATTTGATTCCACAGCAAATGATATAGCTTCCTAAAAGTGACCTCTAGTTCTGTCTTTATATTTGAAATAGTGACAAAGAGCCCATCAATTAAAGATACAGTGTAAACAGCTGTATAATTTATTAGACTGTAGACTAATGCTTGTTTCCTTCACAGTATTTTAAAGACAGTTTAAATACAGGATTTGGAATCTTTGAAGAATTTAGAATATAAAATCTTATTTTCTCGTTGTTCTGTATACCACATTCTATATGTCTGTTTGCACACACATTCACAGTGGTGTTGTAGTTCTTACATCTGTGAGTCACATTCATTCTGTGCACATGGATGGCAACAATTTGGGGAGCAGCAGACTGTATGAGTAAAGTGGGTTCTATAGTGTTCACAGATATTCAGATTTCTGCTATATGTACTCTGCTTGGTTCATATTCCCATAATTAAAATTAGGTAAAGACAGAACTGGTACAGGTATTCCCTCTACATTACTGGTTAGCAACTGACTTAATCAAAATGTTATATAAAAGCTCTGCTATAGATGATTCTTGAGGTGCATTTTGGCAGAGGACTGTTTTTCCCCACCTGGCCCACCTGAGTCTGACTTGAATGTATTATTTTTCTGCATGGGTTGTATTTATCATCTTGCTTGATGGCAGGGTTGCCAGCTCTGTGTTGGGAAATACCTGGAGATTTGGGGGGTGGAGCCTGGGGAAGGACGGGTTTGGGAAGGGGAGGGACCTCAGCATGATATAATGCCATAGAGTCCACCTTCCAAAGCAGCTATTTTCTCCAGGGGAACTGATCTTAGTCATTTGGAGATCAAATTGTAACAGTGGAAGGTCGCCAGGTGCTCCCTGGAGGTTGGCAACCATACTTGAATGGCAGTGCTACTAGATATATGGACAGTAGGACAAGTCCTTTCAGGAGCTGATAACTTGGGTGCTGTAATATTTATTTAACTCCTTTATGTTCCTCATTTCCCTTCAATAGGGACCCAAAGCATCCTATATCATTCTCTTCACCTCCATCTTATCCTCACAGCAACCCTGTGTGGAGTAGGTTAGGCTGAGAGTGTGGGACTGGCCCGAGGTCATCCAGTGAGCTTCCACAGTGGAGTAGGGATGATTCTACCTGTGTCTACTAGATCCTAGTCCAGCACTCTTAACTGCTTAAGTTTTGTTGATCATGTTTATGGTCAGTGAAATACAAGCTTCTTCAAACTCACCAGTATCTGTATGGCTGCTGTAGTTGTTTGGTAGGTAAACACTCCCAAAAGAAGTTAACAACAGTATTGTAAAAAGCGTGGCTGCATATATGAGACCAGGCAGAGCCATATACTTTGTGATATCCATTTGGTTTCATGCCAGATGACAGGCTACACACATATTATAAAAGTAGGAAAGTCCCTATGTGAATTTTAAACACTGTTGAATATCTTGAGCCAAATGCCTAAGACTCAGGGCAGAATTTAATGGAGCTAATTTGACACTTGCCAGATGCAGGGAAAGTAGCTAATTATCTCAGTCTTTTGTGACTCAAGGGTTTTTGATACCTTCCTGTGTTCCTTGTAGTCAGAATAAGAGGGTAGCCAGTTCTGTAAATTTACCTAGGATTGTAGCTGCCCTATGATTGATATGTGAAGTAATATTGCCACTTAAATCTTCTCCATGGTAAATAGGAATTGACTTCAAGCAAAAAGATTTCAGGGGAGATGCAAAACTTAACATCTTTTTGTTCAGGTATACATTCTTGTTTTTTCAATGCTTTAATGCCTTGAACTTTTTATTTAAAAAACTGAACAATTCAGCAGTGTAGCTGCAGAGAAATGACAATTGTAGGGACAATAATTGTGTAATTACCTTTTTAAAGCACTTGTAAGAGAATGCAACGAACAAAGACCCAACAAACTTTGAAAAGGATGACCAGTTATTATTTCTCTTTATATAAAGGACAGGCAAGGGGGGGACTTTGTACCCTACAACTATTTTATTTCCTTTTGTATAGGTGGGGTGTGTATGTGTATATATAAAACCAGTACCTATATTTTCTTGCTGTCAGTCCACTGCACAGAAACAGGCTGAGAAAGAGTGTTCACTTCTGATGTAGTTGCAAAAAGCATTCTGTGGAGAGGAGATGTGAGAACTAAGATTGCCAGCTGGCCAGGATAAAATACCTAGTGTGCTGTGCTTTTAACAGCAACATAAGCAACCTGTTGTGTTTGTGTTCTTGATTATGCTGCATTAACAACTATGGTTTATCTATGAAAGGGCTCTGGTATCCTAATGCTCCAATTCTCATTGGCTGACTAATAAAGACTCCCATTGGTCCTGAAGCCAATCTAGGTACCCAATCGCTGAGCTCTGCTTGGGTCCAATAACATTGCTTGTATATAGTTACATTGTTGAAAGTTATTTGTTGGAACAGTATAAATTAGAGTGCCGCTCTCTTAGAGCTGTCTTAGAGCTGAACGATGTTATGAATAAAAGCCTGCTTGCTGGATTCATTGCCTCCGCCTCAATACTTAATTCAACCCCAAAAGGGAACACAGGGCACACAAAAAGAAAGAAAGAACACTGAAGAGCACCACACTGTATGACTGCAATGGACAGGACGCATCACCCAAGAAAGAAATTCCTTAGGACAGTATTGTAAAATGAGAATAAGGACTATAGGCATTATAGGGATAGAATTAAACGCATATGTACTAAATATATATATATATATATATATATATATATATATATATATATATATATATACACAAAAACATATACAAAAATGGGAATTTACCACTTGAAAATTCATTTGATTTTCTTCTACTCTGTGTTTCTCTGATGAAGATACTTTTTGAAATATGCTGCTCTCAAACGATATAGGTCTCCAAAGGTCAATACCAGCACATTGAATTGGTCCTCAAAACAAATTGGGAACCAGTGTAGATGGACCAAGACTGGAGTGATATGGTCCCCATGATGCAGTCCAGTCAGTATCCTGGCTGCAGCATTCTGTACCAGTTGAAGTTTCCGAACACTTTTCAAGGGCAGCCCCACTTAGAGAGCATTGTAGTAATCTAATCTAGATATCTGCATGTATTTGTGACCATATAGGGTAAACAGAGTTTGGAGGGGGCTTGTGCCATATAATAGGCTTTTAAATTAGGGAGTCTAAATCCTCCTTTGGTAGTTGTAATTTGTTGTAGGCAATTCTGGGTCTTTGGTTATCTTTCCAAATATAGGTAGGAAAAATGAAGTCAATTTTAAGAAAATATTTTTGTAGGTATACTTAGCCAGGCCTCTAATTATATAGATTAGCTTAGGGACAACGTTTATTCTTATTCATTTATTTACTTACATTATTTATAGTTCACCTTTCTCACTGGGACTCAAGGCAGATTACACAGAGTGAATCAATACAACCAACAGGATGGGAAAATCAGTAAAAAATGTGATAGGATTAGGGTTGTATAACCAACCAGAAATAAAACCAGAAATATAACCAACCAGAAATAAAAAAATAATTGAACCAAAGCATAGATACTATCATGACACTTTAAATGATGCAAAATTACATAGTAGGATCCTATATAAATCAGCATCGGATGTTAATTTTACTCCAGTCCAGAATGTTAAATTTTACCCCAAAGCATTAAAGGATTCCATCTATTTAGATCTTCCATAATAATTTCTAATGTACTGCCACATTGATTGTGGTTAGGTTGGGTGTCTCACACCAGGATCTGTTGTTGGTTACTAATATGCTAATATACTAATATACTATTAATAATGGCCTAATATGCTAATAAGTTTCTGATATTGGGTTTGGCCTATTATGCTAATGAGTTCCTGCTGGGCTTTTTCTACAGAAAAAGGTCTGGAAACAAGTGTGGGCAAGTGGGCTCTTTCAGGGGCTTTGATGCCATTTTTGTCTTTGTGTGTGAACATTTTAGGTACATGGCTTGGCAGGTGGTGTTTTCAGGGAGCTAAAAACCTGCTAGGTCATATGTGTGAAAATCAGGTGCTGAGGAGGGATACAGTATCTGCTGCAAGCATCATATATGGTGGGAGACCTCTTGCCAGCAGTCCAGGAGCCTCATCCCTGCTCCTAGTCTAGCGTGGCAGAAGGGAATGGCAGGGGCCAAATACATGGCATTCTGATGTCATGATCTCACTTCTGGTGCAACCTGAGCAAGATCAGGTTCCCAAAATCGCCTGGTTCTCCCAGGGCCTAAAGAGGCCAGGCTGGCTACAACGAGGGCCAGGGCCTGCACTGTGGTGGCCCCTCACTGGTGGAACGAGCTCCCAGAGGACATCAGGGCCCTGCGGTACATTTTATTGTTCTGCAGGGCCTGTAAAATGAAGCTCTTCCACCAGGCTTTTAAATAGGGTGCCACCTCGACTTTACGGCCCTGGCCCTGTCACCAACTGTACCAACCAGGACCAACAATGCCACCAATTGAGGCTCTATAGCTAACATGGGAGCCTGTTGACACCATCCAGTTGACAGTGATATCTGAAGATCACCATCTTTTATTGCATATTATGTTCATAGTATGATTTTATATTGATTAATAGTTTTATCTGGAATTTTAATGTGTATTATCTTGTTAGCCACCCTGAGCCCGCCAAATGGTGGGTAGGGTGGGATGTAAGTGTAAATATAAATAAATAAATAAATTGATGTCATTGTGTTGGTGCACTAGGCTGGGATTCTCTCAAAACTCTGTGGTAAAACAGAGTCCTAGAGCATCATACCAATGCAATGACATTTCTTCCAGGGTGTCACAGCATCAGAATATTATATATTTATATGTCTCGTTCCCTGTCCACCTCCCACCAGTTGCCAACATTTGGCTGGCAAACGTTATGTGGATGGGCTTCTCTGATAGGTGTATTTGGTTGCATTAAATGTGTGACCAATGCACAAAGATAAACAGCAGGAGCTTGTTTTCCTCATTTTTTTGTGAGGAAAGGGTTAATGTGAAAGCCCACCAGCTTGCTTGATTAGCCTCTGGGCCAAACTGGGTGGGGTGGAATGTGTGACTCAGCAGCATATTGCCATTCTGGGAGCAAATGCAGCCAAAGCTTCCTGAGAGCCACTGTTGAGCGAGCTGGTGATGCAGCAAGTCTTTGCCATCAATTGGGTGCGGCAAGGCAGGCTGGGATATCAGCTGGGTGTCTGGTGGAGAGAAGGGGGGAGGATTTGCCAAGACGAACCACAATTCTTCGATAATCTGCAAACCAAGCCAAGCCATGTAAGCCATGGTTTTATGTTGCATTTGAACAAGGCCATTATGACTGATCTTCTTGCAAAATGGGAATGGCACCAGCGTTGAGATGTTGAGTCACTTGCCATTCTTGGGGCCCTAGTCTAGGGAAGTTTTGCCATTTGAAATGTATTGTAGACCTAGTCACATCATAATTTAATATTGGCAATTCCCAGTCACCAGAAATTAAACACAATAGCATGGCACCAATAGAGTATGTGAAATAGTACTAAGAATCTTGAAACATTGCCTTCAGTACTTCAAGACTGCGATGAATCTACAACAGACAAACCTGATGTAGAGTATGCAAACGGAATGATTACTAGAACACCGTTGTTTGTCTTGTGTTGTTTTTTTCCTTTGTCACAAGTGTATTATATTAGGACCTTGAGCCTAAGGTAAGACCACATTACTGGCTGTAAATATTACCATCGGAGTTACATCATTCTGGATGTACTGTCGAGCTTCCTGGTTAATTCTTGGGGCCCTGGCAAATGACTCACCATGATTCTCATTAGACTTGTCCTGTTTAGCCAGTTTGGCATAGTGGTTAAGTGCATGGACTCTAATCTGGGAGAACTGGGTTTGATTCCCCGTGCCTCCACTTGCAGCTGCTGGATGACCTTGGCCAAGCCATAGTTCTGTCAGAGCTGTTCTTGAAAGAGCAGTTTCTGTCAGAGTTCTCTCAGCCCCACTCACAGGGTGTCTGTTGTGGGACGGGGAAGGGAAAGGAGTTTTTAAGCTGCTCTGAGAAAAGGGCGGGGTATAAATCCAATCTCCTCCTCCTCCTCCTCCTCCTCCTCCTCTTCTTCTATATATTCCAGGTGGGCTGGTAAAATCCTGTGACTTTCAATTTGACCTTGAACCTTATGATTGAATAATAATACAGTGATGATAAAGATATGAAGTTCCATGGTGATTTTGTTTTATAGATGTTCGTTTCCCAGCCCTTTGCAAAAAGCTTTTAGGTTTACATCCATTGTGTCAAGATATGTGTAAGTCATAAGATATAGATTTTATTGCACTGTTCAATTTTGTGGCTACTTACAGCAAAAATTTATGCTTCCTTTCATTATTTAAAGCAGTAGCAGTGAGGAATTACAAAGCTCATTCTTCATTAACCTCCAATAAGCCTGCTCTACAGTCAGCAGTTGCCATTACATTGATGGAGTGCTAATATAGCTTGATAGCTCTGCTCTGCCTCTGTCTCCACGGACAGTGCCACTCCAGCTTACTCCCTCCCTGTGCAATGCATGTCCAATAAAAGGTGCCAGAATGACTAATGGGACAAGTGGTTCATAAAGACACACTGCCCAAAGTGAAAGTGCTCTAGTCTTAGGCATCACATAAGGAATTAAATAATCCAAAAACAAAAGCTTAAGTCTTGGGTTATGGAGGGCTGCTAATAATGTACTCCCCATATTACAGTTTGTGATAATTAACACATTGCTCCCCCATGACAGTGGACTGTGAGGAAGAACAACCATTCACATGCCACTGAATCAGGATTTCAGCAGTGATATTTGAAGAGCCCAGAAATAAGATTATAAAGTAGATTCTGCTTCACATTATGGCTCGGGGTAACTCTTCTTGAGATAAGTTGCAACAAGCATAAAACATTTAAAGGAACCTCATAAAATGCTACGAACAAAACCTACTGTCGGAAGAAAGATTCCCATTTGGTTATGCAGGAACTTTTTGAAAGGACCATTTTTGTACAAGCTTTCTTCTGTTCTATTAATAAATCCCCCAAGAGGAATATCATCATGCTAATAAATCCAAAATAATTAAGAGAAGTGGCTCTACAGTTGCTCTAAATACTTGTCTCCAAAAATACCTTTGGTCTCATGTTTTCATTTATACAAAATTAACCTGAGGTATATGTGAGGATCAGTACTATCAGGGACATGATCACTTACAAAAAGGACTGCACTGAAGTCCAATTTCAGTTTTGTGATTGAAAACTGCTGTTTTGGTGAAGTAAAATTTATTTCAGGGAAAGACTTCAAAATAATCATTAATTAACAATAATTATAATAATGAACAATTATACTGTGTAATTATTTCACTTTCTGTTTTACCTTGCCCCCATGCTATTGCCTCTTTCTTTTTTAATTAATTACTTGGTGATCCCAGCCAATCACGAGTCACACAGTGGATGAAATGATGTCACTAAACTATGTAGTCAATAAGATTTAGTCAATAAGATTTAGAATGTAAAATATGAGTGATCCTACTAATCTGTGCCCTCCTATTATGTAGAGAATCAGTCATGCAGTGAAAATAGTGGTTTAACCATGCTACACAGATAATTATAATGTGTGAGAGTGTCACTGAAGGCTAGTGAAGGCAATTGAGAGTGAGAACAAAAGTAAGGGCAATGTAAATGAATAAGCAGTGTTGACAACAGTATCAAAATATTATCAGAAAAGGGAGGCGGGTTTTGGTACTGTTAAAAAATGTTCAAAAGAGTGTGAGTAGTTTCTATTGGAAATCAACTGCAGATCCTGGCAGAAAGGCTGGTTGGACTAGTTCATATCAAGTAATATATTTTGAAGTTCTGATTGTAGGGAATTATTCAGTAGCAGTATTGGTACAACAACAAAACATTATAGAGAATATGGCATATAAACCCTTATTTTTTGACTTCTGACTTAGTAGGGAAAAAAACTTTCATTGATATTGCAAATTATTTTGAATTACGTTTCCAGCAATCTTGACTGTATTTTTCTTTTAGTTGGAGCAGTAGCTGAGGCCTTTAACTGCTAGAGTAGGATTGAAAGATTTTTTTTAAAAGTCCATTAATTCTTCGGCTGCTTCTGAGTTGAATGAACTGCAGTTCTTCTTCCTTCAGGCTGACTCCCTGGTGTAGTGTATTTCACAGTGCTCCTCTGACTTTAAGACCAGTACACCTACTTACTCATAAATTGCACGTGAAATAAGAATGCAATCGGCCATATAGCTTCATCAGTTCTGCCTGATGAAATCTGTTTGACTTACTATTTTCATAACTATGGTATCTACTTGGATTTTAAAGTTATCTACCAAAGACAAATCTTCTATAATTTATAATCTTTTATAATTTGCAAGTCTTTGGTATGTCTCATCTAACAATGCACCCCTTTAGAAGTATTATTGGATCTTAAATTTCTGTGAGAGAAAGGGATTTTTTTTTTAGTTTACAAATGGAACATCTGGAACAAAGAGAACAGGGCATTCTACCTTTTTGAACTGAACATGGAAGAAAAAAATCACAGCGTGTATACACATTTACTTTGAATTAAATCCCACTGTGTTCAACAGTGCTTACTCAAAAGTAAACATGCATAGGGTTGCAACCATGGCCCTGTTCTATTCCTAGCATCTCCAGTTAAAGGATCATTCTCAGGTAACAACACTGGAAAAGGGGCCAGATCAGTCTTGGCCCATCTACACGGGCTTCCAGGTATGTTTTGGGAGCAGCAAACCTGAAGGACCACCTACTCCCAAACAAATCTATTCAACTACTTCGGTCATGTTCCAAGGTCCTGCTTTATATGCCCCTGCCTTCTGAGATTGGGTGAGTGACACCCTGGAAGAGGGCCTTCTCAGTCATGGCACTGAAGCTCTGGACCTCTCTCCCTAGAGTAACTTAACTGTCCCCTTCTGTTGCCATCTTCTGCCAGTAGGTGACCACTTTATGTTTTGTCCATGTTCCCTCAGTGATCCATTCTTCTTGCCTTGGTTTAATTTTTAATTTATATTAATATTTTACTTTATCATAGGTATGTTTTAACTTAATTTTAATTGTTTTAATTATGTGTTTTGTTGGTTTTAATGGTTTTCAAGTTGTGTTTTTATTATGTATGATTTTAATCTGTTAACTGCCTTGGTGGCCCTGAGAATGGCAGAAAGGCAGGGTATAAATTCTGTACGTTAATGAAATAAAAATGAAAAAAGTTTATCTCCCCAAGAAATTGAAAAACCATTGCCATTCATAGTAGATAATACAAAGGAAGACTGACTAGTTGTCTGACTCTGCATAAGACATCTGTTCATGGTTGGTTAAGAATACTTTGTCAGTATTACTTCTCATTGCAATATGTTGTTGTTGTGCATCAGATAAGAAAACGTTGCTGTTTTGAATGGGCAAATTGGTAGGATCCAGAAAGTCTGGGATCACATCTCACTCTGTTGTTACTGAGATTAGCTGACTACAGAATTGTAGTTGTCTACCCTAAATTAAAGTTATCTTTTAGATGGGAAGAAGATGGTCCAGCTTTAAGTGGGTCCAAGTCTGTTTGTGTAGGTGAAAATCAGGAGGACTTTCCTGAAATATTAACATAACATAAAGTTCACCCCAGAGCTGTTGAACTAAAATTCAGATTTTATTTAAAATTGAATAGATATTTTCTTTTAGAAATGTAGTTGGGGCCCAGAAGTTTGGGATGGGCTCAAGATGGGAAGTCAGGTCATGAAGGATTTGGGTTACATCTGATTTTTTACATGTGCTTATTTAATGGGCTAAATTATAAATAAATGCATTTATCATTCAACATTGTTACAATGTGCTTATTACATTCCTGTGTACAGCTGAAGAATCAAAGAAATCTAAGAAATTACAGTAAAAATGATAGAATGCTTATGGATAATGACACAATGTTTGCATACTACAATTACTTGTCTCAGAGAAATAAAAGAATAATACAAGAAAGGTCCTTTGTAGAAAACTAGAAGCTTTTCAGTTACTATTAAAACTTGAGGTAGACTTCACAAATACAGACTGATTTTACATTATGTCTGCATTTTTAGATATACAATTCAAGAATACCTAACCAACAATGTAGTGTTTGTATCATGGATATCATATTATACTTGACAACAACAATAAACCATATGTTACTTTGGCACTCTTAAGCCAAAAGTAGCTGTTCAAAAGAATTTAGGCAATTTTTTCCTTATGTATGTGCAGAAGGAGCATATGTATAAGGTATTTCAGTGTCTTGTAATTATGCAGGTGTTCAATCTGTTTAATACACAAAAAGAGCGTTCTCCTGATACATACATTGTATATATAAAAACTTTCCTCTTTTCTTTAAATGCTCTGCTGCAATCACAGAAAAGAACCACATCTATATTCTAATTCCAAGAGTTTTTTTTTCTGGGTGGATGCTTATTTCTGCCAAAAGAGCTCACTCTCCCCCAACAGCTTTTCCTGCATAGACAGGCCCCTTTCTCGGTCTGCAGAAGTTAAAAAAACCTTCAGGGACCATTGAATTCCCCCAAATAACTTTTGAAATGGCATCAGCTCCAGGCATCAACTGTGAGGAGATTAGAATGTTCGGGGGAGGGGCAAGCATCTAACTGTTTCTGTCAGTAAAAGGCAGGGTTTTTACTGGCAGCAGCTCTGCACATGTGCAGAGAAGGGACTTACGGGAGGCACGGGAAAAGCTGCTGGGGCCATGAGGGAAGTCGCCATGGCAATAACTGTCCCTGCCGCTAATAGGACTGCAGCAGCAAGAACCATCCACACTGTCACTGGGAAGCTGGCTCTACCGCTGGTCAGCTGAAGTCTGAGGAGGCAAAGCCTGCGTCAGCCCCTCTCCCTCTCCAGAAACAGAAAGAAGTGGAGTTCTTTGAGAAGGGAGAGAGAGAGAGAGAGAAAGAATAGGGGATTGTCTGTTGCAGGGAGAGAAAGAAAAAGAACAGGAGACTGTCTGAGGGTTGACTGAGGGAGGGGGAGAAAAAGAGGAAGAGATTGTGAGGGGGTAGAGAAATAGTGGAGAGAAAGACAGGGGGTGGGAGAAAGAGGACAGTGTCTGAGAAGGGCAGAGGTAAGAGTGGGTGAGACATACAAGGAGTGAGAGGAGAAAGGGGGTAAGAAAGGATTGCTAGAGACGGGGGTCAGGAGAAAGCTGACATAGAAGGGGTGAGAGGAGAAGGGGAGGGGAGGGAAGATTGGTAAATAAGGGGTGCATACAGAAAGACAGAGAAGGGAACTTTGACAACCAAGGTGGGAGAGGGAAACAAAAGTGGGGGAATGCCCTCTCCCCACAAATTGCTTGCGGGGACTGCTGGCAACGAAGACTATGGTAGGGCCACAACACGTTATGCAACATTTTGTTGCAGGTTTCCTCTTGTCATGATCCAGGGGTCCGTTGGAGCAGGAGCACACAGGAGCGCAGCTCCGGGAGTGAGGAGCCCAGGGGGCGGGCACATGACCAAGCCCCGCCCCTCCTCGGCTTCCCCGAGCAGTGCAGAGGCGCAGCACCCCAGGGAAAGCCCTGCTAGGGTCTTTATTGTTTTTAATGTTTTGTTTTAATATTGATAATTTTATCATTGTTCCTTTTATGACTGTGTGCTGCTTTTCCAGAGACTTGCTCAAGGTGGCATAAAAATTTTCTAAGTATACCATTTTTTATCTGGGCACATGGCACATAAGTACTGGAGAAATTTCACCAACCCTTCAGTAGCTCCCACCCCATCAGTTTGGTGTAGTGGTCAGGAGTTGTACTCTAATCTGGGAGAACCGGGTTTGATTCCCCACTCCTCCACATGCAGCTGCTGGTGTGACCTTGGGCGAGTCACAAGTTCTCTCAGAGCTGTTCTCTCATGAGCAGTTCTCAAAAGACCTCTCTCAGCCCCACCTACCTCACAGGGTGTCTTGTTGTGGGGAGGAGAAGGGAAAGGGATGGGTGGTGCACATGTCCTGGGTATTTCAAGTCTACTTGAAACCTGGTGGTTTCAAGGGAGCAGGAAGAGAATGAGGGTGTGTTCTTTATGCTTATTTTTATTGCACAAAGTATTGGATGGGGAAGGGAATGGAGGAAGAGCAGGTCAGTTTCACTCACCTGTGGAGTGGAGCCTGAGGGGTGGGTGTTGCCTTCTGACACACTTTCGGTATGTTAGGGGGTGTGGCATATGCAAATGAGTTATGCAAATGAGTTATGCTAATGAGCTCCTGCACCTCTTTTTCTACAAAATGACCCCTGTCATGATCTATAAGTCAGATGAATTCCCTAACCCATTTGAGCTGACAGGATCTATTGCCCTTATTCTTTGAAAATGTATACAGTTTTGTAGACAGAAATCTAGTAGCCAAATATGGCAGTTCATCCCATTTTTCAGATCATCCTTAAGATATTGATCATCCTTACCCAATTCATTCAACTGATGTGCGCCTAGTAATGCGGCTTATGAAACAGAAGCTTTTTTTTTTTTTTGGAAATAATTTTTTATTGAAGAAAACATCTACCAGAAGAAAAAACAAAGTTACTCAACATATCAACATTGTCAATGTAGGAAAGTAATTTCAGCAAATAAGTAATTTGTCATAACAAGTAAGTTCAGCTAACAGATTAACGGTACGTGACTTGTATCTGATGACTCTACTCAGCCCTAGTTAAATGAAAAACAAAAAAGAAGATAAACTTCCACAATACCTTTGCCAGAAGCTATTTTTTTAATGGCAGCTGTAATATTTTTTGATCCACTGATAGACTGTCATAATAAGAAATGGCTTAAAATAACTTTAATATGAAGAACAACTAAAACATCTTGTACAGTCCCTAACACTTGTAACTAAGAAATAAGGTCATGTGTTCTTAGGATAACTCTTCAAACTTCCAGTTCATGCCACTAGTTTGATTCTTTCCCTACAGATAGGAGTCAATCAGTTGCATTCAGGTTCAAGTTCAGTTGTGTTTGGAGTGGGGACCAGCCCATGGGGGCGGGGGGAGATAGTCACCATGCTGAGAAGAATCAGGCCACAACTTTATTGATCACAGAGTATGAAAGAGATAGTCCTCCATTTGTTTGATTCTTTCCTTACAGATAGGAGTCAAAGAGCTCACAGTGCAGAGGCAGAGGCAGTAAGTTGGGACTTAAATTTGTGTAGGATCTATTCTTGTCCTATATTCTTTAATATCTATGCTGACCAATTGAATGATGTTGTCTTATCTCATTGGATTTGTTTGTTATCAGTTTACCTATTTATTTCCACTATGTATTTCTTTAACTAATGGCCAGTTTTCATGAGATGGAGTTTGCAGGGTGGGAACCATGGACCCAACCTGTAAACAATCACAAAATCTTGTGACTTGCATGTTGTCCTGATTCTTGTACGTGCAGTTCCCCCTCTGCAATAAAACTATGGAATGCATGCAGAAGGATCTTAAACTTCCCTCCTGTGCTGTTACCCTGAACTGAAATGACTTGACCCAACCAATTATGAAATCTCATTTTAAATATTCATGTCTTTGTTGTTATTTATGTAACCTAATCAAATGTGTGCAATTTTTTTTTATTTTTTTGCTGACAGGTGAAAGTCATGGTGCGCATTTGTTCTACCCTGGTCAGAGACTCTTCTGAATCCAGTTCCTTCTTGAAGGTTGATCCTCGCAAGAAGCAGATTACTCTGTATGACCCACTGTCTTGTGGAGGCCAGAACTCCTTCCAAAAGAGGAGCGGTCAGGTGCCACCCAAGATGTTTGCATTTGATGCAGTTTTCCCTCAAGATACCTCTCAGGTAGACATTAAGTCCAACTGGCAATGTATCACTTTCAAGAGTAGTAGCATTATTATTCCCACGACTGATATTTTATTGATTTTAAAATAAACAAAAGTCAAGACAGAATTCAAGTAGTACCAGAGCATATGCTACCATAACCACAGAGGTGCTACAGAAAATAGCCTCCCCCAAGGTGACCAATCTACACTTGAACTGTAATATTTAGAACCATATACTGCTTGGAGCATAGTTATTATGCTTGGGACTTCCAACAGTTATTCAGAATGTGGAGTAGGAGGTGAAACGTAAAGGGCTTTATATCAGTGGTACTCACGGAGAGCCACATTCAGTTACCATCAATCAAAAGAGCTGGACAACTGCTGAATGTCCTGTGTGCCACCCCACCTAACACACACATACAATAATATAAGATACAACTATTAAATATATATATTAAATATATTATAGCCTTTTAAATTAATTGAGTACCTCTCAGCACATAGAATTGTCTCTCCCTATCACTATTGAACCTTAGCTACCCCTGTGGTTCTGGACTGAGAAGGGCTTGCAAGTCAAACCTATTACACAAAATAGTGTGCAAGCTTTCTTTCATAACTCTTTATCAGGATGAATGTTAAGAAAGAAAATGCTTCCCTATGCTAAAAATTCCCTTCAAGTTGAACTCTAGTGTTGCAGGAGATGGCTAGACCTTCTCTCCATGCTAACTAGCATTCAGCAATGGTATGTTCCATTCTACCAGCTCATTCAGTGGCGTACACAGAACCCCTACACCTCCACAACCTTGATATAGTAATCAAGGACAAGTTGTGCTGTGTTTAAAAAATAAAACTGTGTTTTATCTTAGGGCCATATGAATAATAAAATTATATCAATTTCTAAAGAGCCCCCTATCCCTATCACGGAGCCTTTACCTCAAGTAGGCACACAGCTGAACCATCCTCTAGTCCCTTCAGGGATGGCTGTTTTACGGTGGGAACTGCTTGCCAACCACAAGCTCCACCAGGCAATGGCCTTGCCCACTTTCCTGGAATATAGAGCAGGTGCCGCATTGGGGAGCTGGGCTCAGAAGATCCATAGGTGGCATGTCGAAGAACCATATCTGGCTCCTGAGCCACTGGGTGAATATCACTTATTTCTATGGCAAAGTTACAGAGAAACAAAAATTACTCACTGTGGAGAGTGCCATCCTTGCAGAAATGATGAGCTACATTTAGGGTCTCAGTAGCTTGAATCACCACCACTATCAAAGCAGATCAAATGAAAAACACACACACACAAAAAAAACATGCAACATGTTTGAAAGATGTTGTGTTGACTCCACAGGAGAATATGGTTTTACAGTTGTTCCATGGCTTCCAAAAATGCCTGTTTATATTAAATTGCCATCTGGTGTTGAAAATGCAATGTTAATTAACATGCAATCAGTAATTTATCCCTTCCAAAAATAAGGAGTTTGCACACTGTACCAGTAAGCAACAAGAACAGCCTTATTCAGAGGGCATTCCAGTAATATAGCCTTGAGATTGGTGAAGGCAGACACTGACCTGAAACTGAATAAGAACATAAGAACATAAGAGAAGCCAGTGTTGGATCAGGCCAACAGCCCACCCAGACCAACGCTCTGTCATACAGTGGCCAAAAATACCAGTTGCCATCAGGAGGTCCAGCAGTTGGGCCAGGACACTAGAAGCCCTCCCACTGTTCCCCCCCCCCCCCCAAGCACCAAGAATACAGAGCATCACTTGCCCCAGACTGAGAGTTCCTATCTATACATTGTGGCTAATAGCCACTGACGGACCTCAGCTTCATATGTTTTTCCAATCCTCTCTTGAAGCTGTCCATACTTGCAGCTGCCGCCACCTCTTGTGGCTGTGAATTCCACGTGTTAATCACTCTTTGGGTGAAGAAGTACTTCCTTTTATCTGTTCTAACCCGACTGTTAATCACCAGTCTGGTGTAGTGGTTAAGTGCGCGGACTCTAATCTGGGAGAACCGGGTTTGATTCCCCACTCCTCCACTTGCACCTGGCTGGATGACCTTGGGCAAGCCATAGCTCTGTACCAGCTGTTCCCTCAAGGACAGCTTGGGAAAGAGTTCTCTCAGCCCCACCTACCTCACAGGGTGTCTGTTGTGGGAAAGGGAAGGGAAAGGAGTTTGTAAGCCGCTCTGAGACTCTTAAGTGAGTGAAGGGCGGGATATAAATCCAATCTCTTCTCTTCTTCTTCTTCTTTTAGGAAGTGTCACAGCGTTCACACATTGGCTGTTTCTGTAGTCAAGGCTGTAACGCAAGGGTTTTGCTCCTTTTTCTCCTTTTTGCTTCAGTCTGCAGCTAGGTTCCAAATAAATATGAGACTAAAAAGGCTGTGTCAGATGGAGAGGAGTGGTGGGCATCATAAAGATGCTTGGCAATGCAATATGTTGGAAAAAATGTGGGCAGGTCGACTCATATCAGCACTACTGGTGGGATTGTAGACATATAAACGATTTTTGGTCGGAATTAATACAGGATTAATAAAATACAGGATTAAAGACATTACTGGTTTCAAGTTACCCTTTACTCCAGAGTCAGTACTTCTAAATTACTGGCCTGATTTGAATGTTAGAAAACCTATTAAAAAACTGATAGCCCTTTTATTAGCCTCTGCCCTACTACCAATTGCATCAAAATGGAAAGATTCAGTTCCCCTATCAATAGTGAATTGACATGAGAAACTTTGGGAACAATATGTTATGGGTAAAATAACAGACAATGTAGCACATCTATATTCAAACCGTTGTCAATCTACTTTTATGGAAACTTGGTTTCCATCTTTACATTATTTGATAGAACTGGGGGTAATTCCTGAAAACTCTGTTTATCAAGACATATTATATTGGTAAATGGCTTAGAGCTTCTGTTGACCTTTATATCTATTTGGAGTTTAATTTTTAAAACTAAAACAGGGCAAGGTCACTTTATCATATTGATTTGATCCTTTTTTTTTTTTTTTTTGCCTTTATTGTAAAATTCTGGCTGGACTTCTTTGTAACTCTATGTATGGTTTGATATAATGGTCGCACATGGTTTGTGATGTTCCTCCCATTTAATAATAAAGGGACATTTTAAAAAAAGATGCTTGGCAATATAAAGTTCCAAATGATCTCACCTAGCAGCCGTATATATGTACTGAACACAAGACATAGGAGTAGAATTGACCCTGTGAGACCTCACAAGTGAAGTCTTATGGTGATAAGAAATCATTTTTCACCACCATGTGAGAGCTCATTAAACAGCAAGGTATAGAACCATACAAAACCTGTCCAGCAATCCCATGCTAAGTTACAGAGCTGCACTTCAAACTTATTTATTTATTCAGATCATTTATATACCATCTCATAGTCACAGTATGACAGTCGGTGGCATTAAGAGCTACTGAAAATATATAATAAAACCAATCATTCATAGTGTCCACTAATTTCCTCCTGGCTGAGCTCGTCACTCAAGATCGTAAGTGCAATCTCATTGTTGTGCTAAGACCCAAAAAGTGTGCTGTCTGATACTGAATCTAGATATAACAAAATAATTATTGTTGGGGGGAGGGGGATAAGAACAGCTATTATTTTTACTTAATACTTTTTGAATTTATTACTTCATATTGTGATGGTGCCATAATGTATTACTTTATATTGTGATGCATCTTTCTGTAAGTGTTATGTTTGTAAGTATGAAGAACAGCCTGAAACTAGAATGCCTTAATAACTTGCTTGAGAAACTTGAGGTAGAAGATGGTGCAGGAACTTGCTGAGGAGTCAACATCATGAGCAGATTTTTTTTTTCAGCTGGGGCCAAACAGCTTGAGGCTGTTACATTTCCTTTCTTCCTTCAGCAAGATATTGATTATCTTTATTCCTTACCATTACTGGGCCAGTCTTTTTTGAGGAATGTGTATGTGTATACACACATACCACACACACAGAGAAACTTAATTTTTTTTAAAAAAACTAATCATCTTGCCTTTATGACAGGCTGAAGTATGTGCAGGAACAGTAGCTGAGGTGATCCAGTCTGTGGTGAATGGTGCAGATGGATGTGTATTTTGCTTTGGGCATGCCAAACTAGGTTAGTATATTTGTTTTCATAGTCAAACAATAGTATTCAAAAACCCCATCTTATGATCACCTGTATTTCAGTCTTTTCAGTATTCAAATCATGTTTGTATTTCCCGCTGTCTTGCTGTGCTCCTCGAATATCCTGCAGTGACAGGGGTGACACCCCTTTCTTCCATTAGGGTCTTGGATTAGTTTTGAAAAATGGTTCCCATTCAAAGTAATCTTTACTGAAAGAACTGCATTCCCAATTCTCTCAAAGCAGTGATAACATCAAAACTGTCCCATTGATAGATTTAGATGTCTCAAGATAACTGCTCTATGAGAACCAGTGATCTCTGACTTGGCATTTGACATTTTGGATTTGTTACTTGTTTAATCTTTCCTTGATTTTGCAGTTTTTGTAAAAAAAAAACAAAAAAAACCCCCAGCAACAACAGAATCCCACAGTTTGAAGCTAGTTTACAGTCCCAGTTTGGAAGGGGAATACAAACTATTGCTAGTGGGTTTGGAAGTAAATGCAAACAATGGTTTCAGCTGTTTGAGAAGAGATTATATGTGAGCACAGGGCTAGTTCATGTAAAATCAAACCATGGAGTTAATCAGAATGTCCTTTTATGTCCTGCTAGGGATCCAGCACTGAAAGACAGTGTTTCGTAGTGCTTTGAGTGTTGTACTAGGAGTGGAGAAGACCCATATGGAAATCCACACTTAGCAGTGAAGCTCATTGGATGCCCTTTCCTACTCTTTCTCAGCCACACTGGTATTATAAGGGTAAAATGAAGGAGGGGAACCAATCTAAGTTCCTTGGAGAGAAGTAGGAAAATGATAGTAAACTCTGACTATTTTTAAGCACTATTTCATTGCCACAGTAAAACAAACCACCTTGTTGCAGATCAGGATTTGGCTATAGTGGAAATATTTTCAATTGCACATGCTTTTCTATGATCCATTCTTTTCACCTGTTCTTGCTGCTCTGATTTTATTGACTTCTTTTCCTCCACTCCTGAACAGGAAAGTCCTACACTATGATTGGAAAGGATGATTCCATGCAGAACCTTGGCATAATCCCTTGTGCCATCTCCTGGCTTTTCAAGCTGATTAATGAACGAAAAGAGAAGACAGGTGCTCGTTTCTCAGTCCGAATCTCAGCAGTGGAAGTGTGGGGAAAAGAAGAAAATCTGAGAGATTTGCTGTCAGAGGTGGCAACAGGCAGCTTACAAGATGGTCAGTCTCCAGGTGTCTATCTTTGTGAGGACCCAATTTGTGGCATGCAGGTGAATACATGGCTCTATTGATACACAATGTATATCTGTTGGGGCAGTGTTTTTCCTAGGATGGCTTCAAATTAAAAAAAGAATCCACAAAGCATACATTCACCAACTTGTATGTATTTATTCTTGGACACACAAGAAACTTTATGACCTGCAGCTGCAGGGCCATCTGCTCTCCTGGCCTAAATATTTGTGCCTTTGGCATAACTTGATGATGAGCAGGGACTTTTGTTTGCTGTAAAATGTGAAAGGATTCAGATCAAACAAATTTTGTCTCCTCCTATAATAATTTCTCCAGTATATAACAACACACTAAAATATTTACAATATTGCACAAATAGCTTGAGGCCAATAATATGGCTGTTTATGTCTCTGTGAACTACATTATTTATGGCCTTGGATTAGTAATGTTGTAGGAAGTATTAATAGCTACTTATTAATTGCTGCCAAGAAGTGAATATGAGGCCTGGGGAAGCCAAGAATAATTCTTGTATTCTTCAGTCAGGAACACCCAACTGGTTTCAAAAAAAAAAAAGCCTTCCTGACTAAGTTGAAAGATGGAGTGCACAAATCAGAGTTTTCTAGCGATCTTTCAAAAAAAATATAGTTTGCCGTGACCTGGATAGCCCAGGCAAGCCTGATCTCAGAACCTAAGCAGGGTTGACTCTGGCAAGTACTTGGATGGGAGACCTCCTCGGAATACCAGCAGTCAGGAGGTGGGGGCAGGCTTTATTCAGCCACCTCTCTGAATATCCTCTGGGCCCCCAGTAGGGGGTCAGTCACCAGAGGTCACCATGACTTCCAGGTGCACACACACTCACATGCACACACACACATGCACATATGAAAAATACAAAAAAAATGGTTCAGTCCTCTAGGCACCATTGCTGGCAGGAATGCCTGATAGCTTTCCTGTTAGTAGAATTGCTCACTGTGCTGGACTTACAGAGACTATTGCCTCTTTGGTGTGGTATGTAACCCTGCTAAGAAAGGAATGTATGAAGAAAGACTTTCAGAAGAAGCTCCTGAAATAAATGGCCACACAGTCTTGGTTCAGTGTTTGATTGAAAATGTGTCCTCAGTAGACATGCAATATAATAAGCCTTTGCCCTGGATAGCCCAGGCTAGCCTGAGCTTGTCAGATTTTGGAAGCCAAGCAGTGTTGGTCCTGGTTAGTATTTAGATGGGAGACTACAAAGGAAGCCCAGGGGTCGCTAAGCAGCGGCAGTCAATGACAAACCACTGTTGATAGTTGCTTGCCTTGAAAACCCTAGGGGGTTGCCATAAGTTGTCTGTGACTTGACAGCACTTTCCACCACCATAATAAACCTTCACCAACGTCTGAAAAAAATCAGAAGTGTCCCCTCATTAGGCAGAAATAATTGCCATTGCCATAGACTTCAGTTTCATGATGACCACATGTGGCTTCCTTGTCTTGTCACCTCTCAAAGAATTTGTCCATATTCTGATATCATAATGGTCTGTGTTTCTCCACTTCCCACCAGTAATAGCCAATGAAAAGAAATAGGGGCAAAGAAATGCAGAATATGATGATGTCTGGATATAAGTTTTCATAAACACTATAACGGCAGAAGCAGCAACCACATGTTGAGTGTTACAACTAGCTGGACAATGAAAAAGAAAGAAACCTTTAAGACCCACTATTGGGGGGAAGCACATTGTATGGTCTGTTACAGTCCCATAGCTGAGGTTATTGGAAAGAGCAAGTAAGTGTGAATTTGAGCAGGGAAAAAGCCTTAATGGTAGGTAAACTGGGAGTGTCAGTGTCCAGCGCCACCTTGGGGTAAGAAGCATGGAAACCAAAACAGGAAGTTCAGCATCATGGATTTGGGGTGAAGCATCTTGCTTTTTTTTTTTTTTTTTTTAACAATGAAGGCATTTCTGCATGAGAGTTCTCCTTTGCCCAAATTCTTCTGCAGAGCAGAATGTTCCCTTAATACAGATCATGCTGTTCTTTGGACTTAACCAACAGAAAATCACTTGCCAGTGTTAAATCTCAGTAAGCACATTTTATGTGTTTTGCATTCCCTGGGTTGCCTTGCAGCTTCAGAATCAAAGTGAACTCCGGGCCCCCACTGCAGAGAAAGCCGCTTTCTTCCTTGACGCTGCTATTGCCTCACGTCGAAGCAGCCAGAAAGACTGTCATGAGGAGGATCACAAGAATTCCCACATGCTCTTCACTCTGCACATCTATCAATACCGAATGGAGAAGAGTGGCAAAGGAGGAAGTAAGTCTCAGGGCTTTAACATCTGTTTCTAAACATTCCAAATTTAAATCAGTCATTATTGTTCTGATGGTAGTACAGTGTAAATGTGCCACTTTGCATATACAAAAAGCATATACAGGGCTCCGTTAGGGCCAGGGTGCGCCGGGGCACCGCTCTGTGAGAGAGGAGGCCGGGAGGTGGGCACATAACAAAGCCCCGCCCCCAGCTCGCTCTCCCGGCCCGCGTTTCGGCACGGAGCTGGAGGAAAGCCCTCCCCCCCGCTCTCCCCGGCCCGTGCTTCGGCGTGGAGCCGGAAGAAAGCCTCCCCCTCGCTCACCCTTCCCGGGCCACGGCAGGCCACCGCCGGCCCGGGGAGAAGCCCATCCCTCCCCCCCGCTCACCCTTCCCGGGCTGCGGCAGGCCACCGCCGGCCTGGGGAGAAACCCATCCCTCCCCCCCACTCACCCTTCCCGGGCCGCGGCAGGCCACCACCGGCCTGGGGAGAAGCCAATCCCTCTCGCCCGCTCACCCTTCCCGGCCGCGGCAGGCCGCCGCCAGCCCAGGGAGAAGCCCTGTCCCTCCCACCGCTCTCTCTTCTCAGGCTGCGGCAGGCCACTGCCGGCCCGGGGAGAACTCCCTTCCCTCCTCCCGCTCTCCCTTCCCGGGCCGCGGCAGGCTGCCACCAGCCCGGGAAGAAGCCTCGTCCCCCCCGCTCTCCCTTCCCAAGCCCCATCCCCCCTGCTCTCCCTTCCCGGGCCGCAGCAGGCTGCTGCCAGGCTGGAGGAGAAGCCCTGTCCCCTTCCTGCTCTCCCTTCCTGGGCCGTGGCAGGCTGCCGCCGGCCCGGGAAGAAGCCTCGTCCCCCCGTTCTCCCTTCCCAAGCCCCATCCCCCCCGCTCTCCGTTCCCAAGCCCCATCCCCCCCGCTCTCCCTTCCCAAGCCCCATCCCTCCCGCTCTCCCTTCCCAAGCCCCATCCCCCCCGCTCTCCCTTCCCGGGCTGTGGCAGGCTGCTGCCAGCCCGGGAAGAAGCCTCGTCCCCCGTTCTCCCTTCCCAAGCCCCATTCCCCCCGCTCTCCATTCCCAAGCCCCATCCCCCTGCTCTCCCTTCCCAAGCCCCGTCCCCCCCGTTCTCCCTTCCCGGGCCGTGGCAGGCTGCCACCGGGTCGGAGGAAAAGCCCTGTCCCCTCCCCGCTCTCCCTTCCCAAGCCCCATCCACCCACTCTCCCTTCCCAAGTCCCATCCCCCCCGCTCTCCCTTCCCGGACCGCGGCAGGCTGCTGCTGGCCCAGGAAAAAGCCCCGTCCCCTTCCGCTCTCCCTTCCCGGGCCGCGGCAGGCCGCCGGCCCGGGGAGAACCCCCTTCCCTCCCCCCCCTCACTATTCCCGGGCCACGGCAGGCTGCCAGCCCGGGGAGAAGCACCCATTCCCTCCCCCCCACCATTCCCGGGCCACGGGGGGGTGGAAGGGAGGGAAACGCGGCCGGTGTGGCTGACAGCCACTTGGCGGGAGCGAGGGGGGGAGAAGCGCCTAATCTGTCTGTCTGTCTGTCTGTCTGCCTGCCTTCCTTCCTTCCTTCCTTTCTTCTCTCTCTCCCCCCTACCTACCTACCTGTTCCTTTCTTTCTTTCTTCCCCCTTCCTTCCTTCCCCCCTCCCTCCCTCCCTCTCTTTCTTTCTTCTCTCTCTCTCCCCCACCTACCTACCTACCTTCCTTCCTGTTCTTTTCCTTCCTTCCTTCCCCCTTCCTCCCTCTTCCTTCCTTCCTTCCTTCCTTCCTTCCTTCCTTTGCCATCAAATAGGCTTGCCAGCTCTGACTTGGGAAATACCTTGGAGATTTTTGGGGTGGAGCCTGAGCAGTGGGTATTGCCTTCTGACACACTTCCGGTGACGCCAGGGATGTGTGGCCTTCTGACACTTCCGGTGACGTCAGGGGGTGTGGCATATGCAAATAAGTTATGCTAATGAGCTCCTGCACCTCTTTTTTAATGAAAGGACCCCTGAGCATATGATATCATGGACAGTCCTGGAATGTGGATGCATGTGGATGTACCCAGTCAAATCTAGAAATCTTCTATTTAGGGGTATATGTTGATGTAGTAATTTCAAATGACGTGAATCTAGTGGCACCTTTAAGACCAGCAAAGGTGCCACTGGACTCAGACTTTGTTCTGCTGCTTCAGACCAACACAGCTTCTTCAGACCAACACAGCTGAATCTATTTTCAAATAGTGTGGTTCAGGATTAGTCAAAGAATAAATCATGATGTGGCTGAATGAATTACTCTAGAAATGCTTGTTCTGGTCTCTTTCCTAATCCACTTTGGTGCAGTTCGTGCAGATTGCTTGAAGGGGACAGCTGTGTCAGGCTGACTCAGCAGTTTTTCAGGTGCTACAAGGGCTAAGGGATTTCAACATCACATAAATACCCCAAATCTCCTTTGTGTGAGCTACTTACTTCCACAAGAACTAAGCTAACTGGCTGAATACCTCCCTTCCTCTTTGTTTGCCCTGTTCCATGGACACTTGACTTGCTACCTGCCCTTCTTTAGCTTGCCACTCTGGCGCCTAGCCTGATCAAACCATAGTTAACTGAAAGTTGGTATTACTTCTTTGTATAAACTAATGCTAGGAAATCCCATACGAAAACGCTCTTTTTAACACAGTGTGAGGATATAAGCCAGCTAATTCAGTGGCCTTAATAAGACTTATTTCACCACAGAGAAGCTTCCTTACTCATGCTAGAGGAACCTGCAAACTTGCTGGAAGTAATTGCCTGCTTCCACTATGGAATTGTTGTCTAAATAATTAAACAGTTCTAAAGCCCAAAACTCTAGCAACTGCTCTCTGCTGCTTTCAGATCTGTATGTCAGCCTTGGTTCTGTATAGATCAAGAAAGGGAGTCTAGATAGCACGCAGTAGGGCTGCCAAGTCCAACTTGGGAAATATCTGGGGACTTTGGGGGTGGAGCCAGGAGACTTTGGGGGTGGAGCCAGGAGAAAGGAAGTGACATCATTTTGTGATGTCACATCCTGTGATGTTGCTTCCACATGCTGACACATGAACTCATGAAGTATCCTAATACTGAATCAGGCCATTGGTCCATCAAGGTCAGTATTGACTACTCAGACTGGTAGTGGCTCTCCAGGGTCCCAGGCTGAGATCTTTAATGTCATCTATTACCTGATCCTTTTTTAGCTGAAGAGGCTGATACCTCCTGCATGTCAAGCAGATGCTCTATCACTGAGCAACGGCCCTACTGAATCCTTCCTCATCTCAGCAGAATATGAAGCACTGCTACACAAGTGCTAAATATGATTTTCATATCATAAGAACAGGAGAGAAGCCACAATGGATCGGGCCAACAGCCCATCCAGTACAACACTCTGTGTCACAACAGTGGCCAAAAATACCAGGTGCCCTCAGGAGGTCCAGCAGCGGGGCCAGAACTCCAGAAGCCCTCCCACTGTTGCCCCCCAAGCACCAAGAATTCAGAGCATCACTGCCCCAGACAAAGTGTTCCATTTAGACCTTGTGGCTAATAATAGCCACTGATAGACCTCTGCTGGATGGGGACAGAGAGAGACAGACAGACAGACAGACAGAAAAAAGAAAGAAAGAGGGAGAGAAAGAGAAGGAAAAAACTGGCAGAGGCACTTACTTCCATTTAGACCTTGTGGCTAATAATAGCCACTGATAGACCTCTGCTGGATGGGGACAGAGAGAGAGACAGACAGACAGACAGACAGACAGACAGACAGAAAAAAGAAAGAGGGAGAGAGAAGGAAAAGAGCTGGAAGAGAAACTTACTACAGCAACGTTGCCAGCCACATGCAAAAGCAGCTCCTTCAGTCCCTCCTTAATCTCTGGGCGGACCTCTCTTGCTGTGGAAGCTCTCTTGCTGATTTCTTAAAGGGGAAATGTCTGGTGAGGCTTTTTACTGCAGGGCAGGCTCTCTGCAGACATTTCCCTTTTAAGGCAGGGCAGGGAAGAGTTCCCCTGCCTTCCTGCTGGTAGCCATTTTCTCCCCCGGTGGCCAATTTTGAAAAACCGGGGGTGAGTATTTAAAACCGGTGTTTCCCCCGCCCTACCGGGGGACTTGGCAGCCCTAGCACACAGTAACAATAATAATTTTAGTAGCTGTGACTTTTTGGATTGTTTATGTTGCAGTTTATTTTCCAAGATATAGGACAAGCATCACCAGTGAACATACATTGGACTCCTGTGTACTTTTATGTGTATGTGTGTGTGTATATATATATATACACACACACACATATATACACACATATATATATATACACATGTATATATATACACACATATATATATACACACATATATGTATATATATACACATATACACATATATATATATTCTGTGTCCAATTATGTAATATCAATATGTAGTATATACATGTATGAAACATAATCCAAGTATTTTATGAACAGGCAATTCTGTTTGCATTTCTTTTGGTAATAACCCTGTGACAGACAGTAAATTACTAAGGCTTTAACCTGGTTTGAGAACTTTGAGTGAGAGAGGATTCAAGTGGAATTCTTCAGTTGAGAGGGTCAGTTAGGAGTTGAGGGTTGACAGTTAACAGTGACAGAACAAAGCAGACTGTTAGGGGATCAAGAAGGACCCTGAGTTAGGGAAGTGGGATACATAGCACATCCCTATTAAGACTGAGGAAAATAACTCCTAATGAAGGGGGGGGATCCTATCAAATCTTAGTGAAATAGCTCCTAGAAGATGGAGGGTGATCACTAGCCAATGGAGAAGGAATGTTTCTGCCTTCACCAACTTTAGTGTTTGTGAGACCAAGAAGCTTATGCCAAGAGATCTCTCTCCTCTAATTTTAAAGACCTGTCTGAATAACAGAAACAGTTACTTGTTTGTGACAAATTATCTGGTGTTTATTTTTATACAAAGTTACCTCATTCCTATTGCCTGTTCAAAATACTAAACCTGATTCCTACCTGATCATTTCCCCTCAAAGTGAAATAAAACAGTTTGTTAGTTTTACCGTCACCCTCTCATGTGCCATTATCAAACAAAGACAAAAGATGAATTTTCGTCTCTCCCCTCAGTTCCCTAGGCTGAGTCAGTATTTACCAGTATACACTCAAATGACTCAGTGCGACAGCTAGAGAAAAAGAAGGAAAAAGGGAATGCTCAGCTAAGAAAAAGATAAAGGGAAATCCTGTGAGGGAGGGCGAATTCACAGGTAGCACCCATAGCATTCACAGGTAGATTAACTAAGGGTTTATTAGTTAACAACCTGCACCCTCCCATGGAAAGAGAGAATATGAATGCTCACATTAACTGTCTAGCATTACATTACACATTGTGGAATACTACAAGTCCCAGGAAAGAGAGGCAAAAGGAACACAGAACAGCAGCATTTTCTTGTTCATACATAGTTCTGCCCTTAGGCTAGGATCCAGGACACCTTCATTCCTAAACCAGATGAGTGTGTACATAATGTATGTGCATCACATAAGTTATTGTGATAGTTGCTCAAACATGGTTGAGCATGCAAGTACTGTGAATTTTGAAAGGAAATTTTGTAATTGGTTCCGGCCTTATATGATGGATATATTTAGGTATTTTAAACTGGAGAAACTTCCAAGTACAAAATGTGTTAAATGAACTGGCCCAGACAGAATCAACAAAATTATTTTGAGGTTGTTCAAGTGGAGAATGCCCTTTGGCTTTGTTAATATTCAGCTAGGCAGTTAATTGTCTTTATTTGTTTACTCTAGTCATAGTCCAATTCCAATGGAATTTCACAACTGAGTGGCATCCAGGGACATACAGGAAGACAGGGACATCTGGAGTTGAGCTTTTGAGGATGCTTGTTATTTTACTTAATGGGCTTTTATACTTCATTTGGAAGATCACCTAGCACCTGTGCTTCTTAAAACCCATCAGAAAACCAACTGTTGTTTTGTCTTTCTCATGTTCTCTTTTGGCAGTGTCTGGAGGCCGTAGCCGCTTGCACCTCATTGACCTGGGCAGTTGTGTTAAACCCCTCAGCAAAAACCGAGAAGGAGGTTCTGGACTCTGTCTTTCATTGTCAGCATTGGGCAATGTTATCCTTGCCCTTGTCAATGGCAGCAAACACATACCATACAAGTAAGTGGCCTCTATTTATGAGCCTATAAAGGAAAATCATTGATCACCTTCAGCCCTTTGGAGAAAGAAAAGAAAAACAGTGATGCTGATGAAGTTTGCAATAATGGCTCAATATATGTTGGTTATGCTCAAGTGTATTGGGGTTTGAATGTCATTTCTAGGGATGGGCACAAACCAGGAAATTGAAGGTTTGTGAAGGTTTGCAGTTCGTCGGTTCTCACAAACCATAAACCTGAACAGACCTCCCCCAGTTTGTGAACTGGTTCACATTCATGGGGTTTGTGAGGTTTGTGATGTGGCACAGCTTGCAAAGGCCATTTAAAGGGGACATCTTCCCTTTAAATGGCTTTTGCAAGCCCCCCTGCCACTGCTGCTGCCACAGTGTAACTTGCAAGTCAACTCAGAAAACATTTAAATGCCTTCTGACCTCACTTGTGTCCCGACACCACTGTGGCGCGACTCACATGTCAACTTGTTTAAATGCCTTCTGAGCTCACTGGTGAGTTGCTCTGGCATGGTTTTAAAAGGTCCCTGTTGCCTTGGGCACCAGCATGTCTGGCCTATAAACTGCTCCCATAAACCCCACAGTCCTCGGTGAAAACCAAACCAGTTTGTGGGTAGTTTGTGGGAGAAGCAATTGCACGAACTGAAGTTTGTGAACCATAAACTGGGCCCAGTTTGTGACAAATTTTGGTTTGTAAATTGGTTTGTGCCCATCCCTAGTCATTTCTGAGATAAATTCTCACAATATAAAATAAGACTCTGCACACATGTAGCTAGCATAATTCTTATCTTCAGTACCATTCACAGACAGTAGTTGTAGTTATAGAACTGTAGACATGTCTTTAAAGCTTCACAGAAGGGTAGGTAAGCCCAGGGATGTTCCGAAGCCTTACAGTGCCTGATTTTGTTTGACCAAACTCTGGAAGTTTCTCAGCCTAATATTCAATGGTGTATGTAATTACTTGTAATATATAATTTGTTAGTTATTCCCCTCATCATGTGTTTTCTTGCTCTTATTACCTTCAGTTATCTTCCCCACCCACACCGATACAGTTGCTTTCAAAAGCCTCATGGTAAGATCAAAAGTAAGCTTTCCCCATGGTGGTATTCCCCCCCCCCCCCCCCCGGTCCTGACAATTCAGTCAGAATTTGAGCTAGGAGGTCATTATTAGGCAAAACACCAATAGGGTGGGACTTGATTGCATAATACTGGTTAGCTAGTCTAAGCAACAGAAAAGGTTAATTTTTGAACCTCATCTTTGCAAAGCTGGAGTCAATTTACTCAGGTTTGTAAATGACCACTCTGGCAAACAGGAATCACCTTCAGTTTTTATTAGCTGGAAGAGAGGTTATTCTGTTTGTTTTCAGGTCATTGGTGTGCCAGAAGCAGCAGATACAAGTATGTTTAGATTGATGAGCAGCTAAAAGTTTTTATGAGCCAGTAACTTCTGTGCTAATTTACAGGACTGCATTGGTTTCATTTTCATACTTAGTCAATTGTGTATGATATGAATTAGTTACAAATGAAGTAAGGGAGAAATGTAAGCACTCCCATGGCTACAGTGAGGTGGAAGGTGTTTGTGGGTATGGAACAGTGGATGGTAAAAAGTTTATGTAGATCTGATTACATGGTTGGCCAAAGACACATTGGTTCTCTAATGGAAAGAGTCATAGGATTTAATTTGCTGCAGCTTCAGTCCACAGATTAAAAGAACCCATGTAAACCATTAATGTTCATATTAAGACAGTGAAGTTCCAACATTCCAATGCATCTCTAATTACATTTTTTAAATGTAAAGTTTATTTAGGGTTGTCATGTCCTATGCTGTTGCTGGCAGGGGTGGAAGGAACTTTCCAGGAGTGGGGGGCGAGGCAACGTCACCGCATGCGAAGTCTTTATCATGATGATGTCATGCAAAAGTGATTTCATCCCACCAGGGATGTCGTACGGCAACACTCTAGTATTTTGGGTAAAACTGTAGTGACCATAGAGTTTTGCCCCAAATACCAGAGCATCACCGTGCAACGTCCCCAGCGTGATGATGTTGCTTCTGCATGACATCATCACACTGGGATGTCAAGCTGGGTTGTAGCTGTTGCAGGTGGGGCTTACCCCACCAGCAAGCTGACCAGTGGCAGGCAGGGGCCCGCAAAATTGGGGGATCTCCTGCTCCCACCTGGAAGCTGACAACCCTAATTTTATTCATATTGTATAATAACCTCATAAACAATTCAGAAAGCAAAACAATTATTATAACAATAACATTTACCATAGATGACAATCCCTCCATGGTCCCCTATTTGATATTTCAATTCGAAGTGACCCCACCGAGATGCACCTTATTATGACATTGCTTAACTAATGTGGCTTCTGTTAAAATTATGGAACCCCACAAATTCCAGCTGAAGGGTTTCTCATGCATTATATCTATATACGATTATTGACACTTATTTCTAGATGATATCCTCATGAGTATATTAACAAGCTATGATAACTATTAGACAAAATAAATTTCTTCATTGCATCATTTGATGTCAAATATTTTAAGACCGAAAACCATTGCTCCATAAAATCAGATTTATCTAATTACATTACATTGTTGATGCCACTGCAATGACTTCATAATTCCAGGATCTGCCTCCAAATTCTCTTGGTCCTGTCAAGTGTCTAACAGAAGAATTCATAATCCTTTGTCTAGCCCTGTGATTGATGTTGCTAATGAATTTCATCCCAGTTGCACATTTTTTTGGCAGCGTGCATATGGAAGTGGCTCTACAACTCTGTTCTTTTAGGACAGTGTCACCTGCACAATATCCACAAAGTACAGTCACTTACTCTGTGCCATTTTCCTTCTTTAATCAGTAGCACCCAGCGTATAAAATTGCCTCAAAATAATTTCTCTTCTATTTGCATACTTGCATTATTGTCTTGGGATTTGTAGGCAGTGGCGACAAGACTGACATAATGCTGGTTGGGAAGGCAGAAATCTTGAAGGACACTGTGTCTCCCACTTTCAATGAGGCTCAGGTGACTTTGTTGACTCGGTTAAATGCCTAGGGGTTATACTGGACCCACCATTACTGCTGGAGAAGTGTTAATGCAGCTGCAAAAAATGCTTTCTTCCAGTTCAGTCTAGCCTGGAAGATGGACCCCCATCCTGACTTGGCTAATCTGGCCATCTGGATCCATGCCACAGTAACATCAAGACTAGACTAGACTAGTGTAACACTCTCTACATAGGTCTCCTCTTGAAGAAGGGGAGGAGGAGGAAATTGGATTTATACCCCGCCCTTCACTCAGAGACTCAGAGCGGCTTACAAACTCCTTTCCCTTCCCCACAACAGACACCCTGTGAGGTAGGTGGGGCTGAGAGAGCTCTATCAAGAACTGTCCTTAAGAGAACAGCTCTGACAGAACTATGGCTTGACCAAGGTCATCCAGCAGCTGCAAGTCGAGGAGTGGGGAATCAAACCTAGTTTTCCCAGATTAGAGTCTGTGCACTTAACCACTACACCAAACTGAAGGCAACTCAGAGACTCCAGTCTGTACAGAACATGGCAGCTTGGTTAATATCAGGAGGTAGGTTTAGTATGCATATCACTTCCATTCTGCAGTCACTCACTTGGCTGCCAATCAGTTACCAAGTTCAATTTAAGGAGCTGACTATCACATACAAATCCCTTCATAACCTTGGTCCCTCATATCTATAGGACTGCTGCTGTTCCATGACAGGTTTGCTCATCTGAGCAGGCCCTTCTGCAGGTGCCATTCTGCAAATGGTCAAAAGGTGCACAAGCATTCTTTATTTTGGCTCCCAATTTATGGAATAGCCTGCTGATGGTCAGGGAGGCTCCCACTCTCCTGGAATTCCACAAACTATGCAAAATTGAATTACTCAAGAGGGAATTTTTACACAGAACACAGAACTTTACTATAATAAAATGGTTCAAAAAGGTTTAATAAAGCAATGGGGATTGTGGACTATACTATTGTGTATAGTGCATTCTATCTGTTGCTGTATTCTACTTTGTAATTTCTGCATCATTTAATATATCATGTTAATACTTAGGCTTTGTTTCAGTTCTGTTTCAGATTTCTGCTTGGTTTCAGATTTTTACCACCCAAATATTGTATTGCTTATTGGATGAGTCATCATGTTAAGTGCATTGATCTACACTGTGTAATCTACCTTGAGTCTCAGTGAGAAAGGTGGACTATAAATAACATAAATAAATAAATATACACTGCTGTGTAGTGGATCACACTGTTGCTGGGTTCGTCATTCCTTTCTGTTTATGGAAACGATTATTAAAATATTACTGCTGTTCCTCAGGAATTCTGTTAATTGTCTTTGCAGGAATCATCAAAAATAGATTCAGGGTGTAGCAGTTTGGGGGGCTTTGGGGAAGATGCAATGATGTCCTTCATCAATGAAAACTCAGACCCTAAGATTAACAACAAACAAAACTCAAATATTTCACCTGGATTAGTTTGGCTTCTTTGTATTACTGTGGTGATTTTAACAGAAATTAGAAATTTTGTGTGTATGTTAAGTGCCGTGATGTTATTTCCGACTTATGTCAAACCTGTGAACGAATGACCTCCAAAACATCCTATCGTTAACAGCCTTGCTCAGGTCTTGTGAACTGAGAGCTGTGGCATCCTTGAGTGAATCAATCCATGTTATTTTGGGTCTCCCTCTCATCATGCTGTCTTCAACTTTTTTAGTCTTTTTGGCAGTCTACGGTATCTGTAAAACTCCAATACCACATTTCAAATGAATCAACTTTCTTCCTGACAGCTTTCTTTATTGTTCAACTTTCTCACCTATACACAGTAATGAGGAATACTATGGTATGAATTACCTTGATCTTGGTTGCCAGTGACACATCTTAGGGGTGTGCAATATTTTTTAAATCAGAATTTTTCAGTTTGGGTATATTGAACACAATTTTTTTTTTGGCATTTTTGAAAAATCCTGGATCTCAATACCGGTATGGTATTCATGCAGTCAGCATTGCTGTCAGATGGCTATCTAGTCTCTGTTTAAAAAGCCTCCAAAGAAGGAGAGCCCACTACTTCTCAAGGAAGCCTGTTCCACTGAAGCCTGCTCTGTCAGGAATTTTTCCTAACGTTTAGATGACACCTCTTTTAATTTCAATCCATTGGTTCTGGTCTGACCTTCTGGGGCACCAAAAACAACTTCACTCCATCCTCTATACTGTTTGGTCAGAGTTTGTATTACAGCCCCTGATTGCTGGGCTACATCTTGCCATACTATTAGAGCAACTCCATTTCTTCCAAGTTTGTCATATCCAGAGTAAAAGACTGTAATTTTCTGAATGAAAATGTCCTAATTCAGCCACTCCCAGGATTGCAATGTTTAAATGTTCCATGTTTTGTTTTATGATTTTTAGTTTACTTTGAACAAAAGTACTTAAAGTCCAGTAGCACCTTTAAAACCAACCAAGTTTTATTCAAGGTGTGAGCTTTCTTGTGCATGCACACATTGTCAGACAATGAAATGGAATTACAGATCATAGTTGTATATATAGGAGTGGCTTGTTAAATTAGCATGTAAAATTGTAAAGGTGTTTATTAACAGATCAAAAGAATGACAAGATCGGTTTCTGGTTATCATCTGTTTGGGTTCATGGGTGGGGGGACAACATAGGTAATAAATATGTCAGAACTGGAGACTGATGTGCCCTAAATTGTGAGAATCCAGTCCTAAGACCCCATCCATCTCCTTTCTAGCAGGAAGGCGAACTCTACAGCATCTTGGCTTCACTTTGCTCCTCCACCCAACTGGGTAAGGATCCACACCCCCCCCCAACCTGGTGAACTCAAACTCCCTCTCCAAATTGCAGATGAGCACCATCTTTTTTGTCTGATTATGAGGTTATTAAGATCACCCTCACTCTCCCTCACACGCTGAAGCCCCTCTAGCTAAACCGCACTATAAATCCTCGGAGGACTCTGTAATTCTGCAGTACTGGTGATTTCCACCTCCTCAATGGTTCCAGTGTGCTCCACCCATGTACTGACCCATGCAGTGGGAGCAAAAACCACAACCTTCTGTGGAACCAAGCTCACAGCATCTCTGTGCCCCCCATCAGCTCCATTTACCATGGACCCGAGCACTTCGGAATCAGATGAAGAGAAGCCTCTGTCTCTGGGCAGGAATCTATTCACTTACCAGACAGATGATGTCCAAGACCACATGAGAAAAAATAAGATCACCTCAAGTTCCCTTGGCATCACTGGTCCACCTGCCCAGACCCACAAACCTCGCTGCTTTCCAAGTCACTCCACTCATTCACAATCCTATCAGTACCCATCTTTTTACTCCAAATCTTCCTTATGTACTTTGCCTCCATACCTGCATGGCAAGAAGCATCAGGGTTGTCCCCATCCTAAGCAGGGCCCTGTTTGATCTAACAAAGCTTCTGGCAAGGATAAGCCTCAGTCCTGACTCCTGACTATCAGAGTCTCTAGCCATCTTATCCAGTTTATCCCATTTTCTCCCTGTTCGGGAGTCAGTTATTTCCGACACTTGGGTTCTTAGCATTGTTCAGCAAGGATATTTCCTTCAGTTCTCTGTTCCACCCATTGGTTGTCCCCTTGTTTCCACCCCATCCATACCTCCCCCAGAGTTACAGCAGGAGGTGCTCCAACTTTTGAATAAAGGGATCATTGAGCCTCTGGTTTTTATTCTTGTTACTTCTTAGTTGATAAAAGAGGATGGTAAATGCCCTAAGGGCCCTTAATAAGTTCTTCGTGGTTCCTAAATTTCATAGGACCATTCTACAGGAGGTCATAGGCCTGTTTCATTCTCATGACTGGTTTGCCACTATTGATCTTTAAAATGCCTACTTTCATATCACCATATACTCCAGATCTAGGAAGTTACTTCATTTCCAGTGCAGCCAGGCTTACTACTGGTATGCTGCCCTCCTTTTTGGTTTGGCCACTGCCCCAAGGGTGTTTACTAAGTTCATGTCGGCTCTAGTTGCTCACTTGTGTTTAAGGGCCTGCATTGTCTAGTCAGGAACACTGAGCTCACTGTGTTTATGAGTCTGTGTGTAGTGTGTATATTTTCCAGAGATGTGGGTAATGATGGGTCTAGCTGTGGACTAACAATTTAAAAGGCTAAAGATTAATCCCTATAAATATAAACTTCTGTGGGACCTAGAATATCTCTTAAGGGGTTTTAAGAAGTACAGAAGTTACATTTGGATGCCATCATATTTCTGTTCTTCTCATCTCCAACGTAATCCTCTTCTGTATCACTCCGCCACTGTTGTTTCTCAAGTCTCCCTGGCACCTACTAGTTCTGCTTTATCATTCCTATCACAACTGCCCAGTATGCATCAGCTGCTGCTTCTCCCAGTTTCCTTCTCCACCCCATACTTATTCATGTAACTTTTTTGGGGGGGGGAGGCAATGAAAGTAGGCCATTAATTTGTATGTTTACCATTCCATTTGTGAATTTGTTACTGTGCTAAGTATACTTACAGAACACAATACTGTAGGTCAAGTTTAAATACCAGCTTGAGCTTGTTATTTTGGTCCCCTCGACTAGAGAGCCTCTGTCCCTATGGGTTCTTCTCACTCCAGTGGTTATGCAACTGTCAGTAGGGAGACACAGTCTCCAAAGTGTTACTGATAATGAATTAAGCTATTTGTAGCCTTACCCAAGATGAATTACCTACTAAATGAAAACTTGTTACTATTAACTCATAGGAACAGAGGCCTCCTGCTTAAGTGGACTGAATTAACAGGGGCTGAATTAACAGAGCAATTTAATGCAATTCAATGCACTGACTCTCTTAAACAATGAAACAATGAAACAGTTAAAGCTGGTACACATATTCAGGGGAATTTTTTTTTCATGTATGCACCCTACTCAAGCCCACCACCTGGTTTCAAGAGGAACAGAAAGAAACTGTGCAAAGTGACACCTGATTTGAAGATTAAGAGATCACACTAAAGCACAGTATATTCATGTACATTTAAAATTTGAACATATGCTCATTTCCCTATGCTCCTTTTCAAAGGGAAAAGGAGAAATGCAAATTGTGATATATGTCTTAGAGATAGAGAAAGTGGAATGAAATTTGATGTGGACGTTACAGAGACAATTCTACATTTCCTTTTCAAATGTGAGCTTGACCTCCATTTTGCAGGGAGCAAACCCATCTGCAGGTGTGAACAAGGCCTCTCAAATACTGTGCTTAATTCATTATCACTTTCATCCCTTGTCATCAGATGTGGATTACATGTTTTTCTGGTACTATAAGTTCACTGATGAATGTGGATGATATTTTGTTTTTGGAACACCATATAGTTTTTCTTCTTGGCCCTTGGTTTTTTCTTTGCTACCAGGCAACATGTCATTCCTTCCTTATCCTGGAATGAGGCTATATTGCCTCTGGTTAAAGGAAAATTGTGTATCAAAATTATGTGCCCTCCACCTCTTCCAATGTCCACATTTGCATACCTTTATAGTTGGTGCATGTTTGCCTAGTTATTTACTTATTTGTTTGAAGAGGTGTTGTCAGAGGTAGGTAATCCGTTTTCTGTTCCTAAAACTGGAACAACTAATAGCCAATTCATTATCAGCTCTTGAGTTCAGTCACCCTGTCAAAAATGGTAAGTGAGATGTTGCTGTTCTCTCTTGATAAAACTATGAAAACTATTGTAAGCTGGAGCCACATATTTGAAGGTAGCCTAAATCTGCATGGCGTCATGGGCTCCTTTTTTACTTGAAATTCATAAGATGTTTCTCTTACAGTTAGAATGATTTTGTTGTTGTTGTTGTTGTTGTTGTTTTTAGGAACATAAAGTGCAAACCTATGCAGAAGTACTCCAGTCAAAATCCATGGATTTTGGTGGGTTTAGATTAAAGTAACTCTATATAGGGAATAATGTTTATTTTTTATTTATATCTCATTTTTCTCCCTGATCAGGGACTCAGAGTGGCTTTTCACATTGTTTCCCCCCCCCCTCCACTTAATCTTCACAGCAGCAACCCTTTGAGGGTAGGTTAGGCTGAGAGATTGTGATGGGCTCATGGTACCCCGACAGGCTTTCATGGTGAATTGAGGATTAGAACCCAGTCATCCCAGATCCTAGTCCAGTGCTCTAACCACTATACCACATCAGCACTTGTTATCAGCTCTTGCGTTCAGTCATCCTGGATTGCACCATTAGTATCCTAACTAGGGATGGGCATGAACCAAATTACAAACTGAAGTTCATCATGAACTGGGCCCATTTTGTGGTTCATGAGCCTCGGTTCGAGCGATCAGTTCTCACACGAACTGAACTGATTGTCATGGAGGTTTGTGGGAACAGTTCATTGGCCAGACATGCTGGCACAGATTAATCAATTGTCCAGGTGGCAACAGGGGGATAGACTTCTGAAACCCCTCTGCGGCGGTTGGAAACATCAATAGTGGCCCTTCAAAGCTTGATAGGCAGCTCTGGCTGCCAACCAGAAAGCTCTCATTCTGCTCTAAGCCTCTAGCTTGCAGGGGGTCCATTTGACACACTCCTTCCCCTTTTGCACATTGGACCCTAGGATCTCCCCTCCCCCCCAAAGCCAATCTGCACACATCTTGGAGGGCAAGTAGAGGGGCATCCCTGTGTCAAACTAATGCCCAGTTCAATTGTAAGTGGTCCTGTGCAGTTCCAGTTCATTTCAGTGGTGCTTCCATGACTGAGCTACCTTGTGGATGGAGAGCTAGTGTGGTATAGTGGTTAAGAGCCCTGGATTCTAATCTGAAGAGCCGGGTTTGATTCCCCACTCCTCCACATGAAGCCACCTGGGTGACCTTGGGCCAATCACAGTTTTCTCAGAGCTCTCTCAGCCCCACCTACCTCACAGGGTGTCTGTTGTGGAAGAGAAGGCCTCTTTGAGACTCCTTTGGGTAGTGAAAGGTAGGGTCTAAAAGTCAATTCTTCTTCTTTTTGCTAGCCTTGATATCAGCCTCTTCCATATGATTTTGAAATTTGTGAATAATATAGTAACAACATTGTGCTGTTTTTTCAAAGTTTGGATTATTACAGCTGTAGTCAATAATTGTATATGGATTATTTACTAATTGTTTTCTGTTAAAATTGGTTCTTATGAGTATCTGCCAATACAAAGTTAAACCCAGTTACTACAATGAAATATGCATCAGGCTAAGACACGATCACAACCAAGTGGAGCTTGAAATTTGCTTCTACTGCAGCTAAAGGTTTTCCTATGATGTCTGTAAGCTTTCTTGTGTTTGTTTGTGGCCTGAAAGGAAGGCAGAGTGAAGAAAAACTGGATAAATGCCATTATGCTAAGCCTACAGAGTACTGGTGGGAGTTAACTGCAACAGCTGTTTTCCTTGGCAGTGTGTGTCAGTGTGTAGAAGAAAAGCTTCACCAAAAATGCCTTCCACTACTATGCTGGCAGATTCCTGCTGCATCGATTCACAGCTGTTATTCTATACTTCTTCTCGGTTGCTGTAGACTTGCAGGTGCCAGAACACTTGTTCATGTTTGCATCTATCTCATGAAAAGAAGCACAAAGCTTTCTCTCAATAAGCTGTTTACAGAATCTATTTGCAAAAGAAACATTCGGCCTGTTTAAGTGGCTTGCCAGCCATCAAACAAAAGCAGTCCCAAGGATTTAAATTATGTAACAACACACAGAGCTTGAGATACGGTGCCCAACCTTGACTCCACTGAGGTGGCAGCAAGCCTGTACAGCATCTTAAATAACTGCAGGATTGATAGTCTTATAGGATCAGCTCTGGACATGAATGGGCACTGGATTACATCCAGTTGGGTGGCTTCATTGGATTACATTCCAATCAAGTGTAAACCTTATCGGCATTGCCTACAACAATGTTCTGGTGCTGCACAAGCAAGGGAGTAAAGGGATAGTCCAGTCCTCAAAGCCCCAGTCTTTCTCAGCCAGACATAAATTACTGGATGGATTCTTCTAATATACTCTTGGGTTTTGTGGAGAAAACCTTTACTTGATAAAGAAAAAACAAACACAGATTATCATCATGAAATTCTTGTATCACAATGGAGTGGTCCAGGATATACCACATTAGCTACTTAGCTGCAATATATCCACTTCTTTACCAAAAGGCAAGAATACCCATAACCATACATCTTTATTATGTATAAAAAGGAATGTCTCCATTGCAGTCCCCTCTAATCAAACCTGCCCTGACCTAGCCCAAGCTAGCCTGATCTTCTCAGATCTTGGAAACTAAGCACGGTCGGCCTTGGCTAGTATTTGGATGGGTGACCTCCAAGGAATACCAGGGTCGTGATGTGGAGGTAAGCAGTGGCAAACTACCTCTGAAAACCTCTTGCCTTAAAAACCCTATAGGGTCATCATAAGTCAGCTGTGACTTGAGAATACTTTCCACCACCACCTAACCAAACCTGCCTGTTCTGAATGAAGCATGCCCTTCTAGGTAAAGTAACTTCTTTGGTCCCATTGATCAGAGTATTCTAAGGATTTGACTGCACACATGAATTTGAATTCCATAGTCCCAAGTGAGCATTCAGTTCCATCTCAAAAGTTTCATCCATTAATTTCAGTAGACTAAGCCTGCAGTATCATGTAGTCATTTGTCACTCAGAACACAATGTGATCTGGAAGTCTCCTTATGACAAACCCTCTCTGGTGACCCCTTCCCTTTCCCAGGCTTGCTAAGTAATGATAGCAGCAGGAAGGACTTGCAATGGGGCCTCCATTAGGTCCTAGATATTTTCATAACTAGCTAGCATTGTTGGCTGTCTGGAACCATGGGAGACTTCATCACTACCAGGTAAGCTTGAGACAGGGAGAAGAAAGGCAAAAGGGGGCTTAATGGTGGTGAAATTGTTTGTTAGTTCACTTCATTTATAGCCTGCCTTTCTTGCTGAGACTCAAGGCAGATTGGAAAAAATAAAAAACAATTGGATCAGACAGCGCAAGACATCCAATAAAAATGCAGTTGGACCAGGATTACAGAATTGAAAAATGATGCAAATGATAAACAGTCTAAGGCATGACATACTCTAAAGCAGAATGTGGGTTGCAAAGGTAGAAAACAATGCACTAAAAGGAAGGTGATACATACAATAAGCATTGCAGTAGAGTAGACTATTTCCTTATTTTAAAAAAACAACCTCTGGTGCCATTCCATTATACAACCGCTCTAATTCTTTTATAAAAATGACCTGCTTAACATTTCTGTTTTGCTCATTCTGTTAAATGATACAAGTGTAGAGCCTTCCTGACCTCCTCAGGCTGTTCCGAGTCATCGCAGAGAATGTACATTGCCAGTCTTTCCAATTTGCAGAGTGACACCTTCCAAAGGCTTTGCACAGGTGAACAAAGCTGTCTTGGAAGAGCATAGTGGGAGAGGCAAGTATATTACTCCAAGTCTATTTAGGATCATGTAAAGTATTACCAACCCAGCTGTGTGCACCTGTATGCAGGCTGGTCCCAAGCCCAGATAAATAGGGAGGGTTGGATAATGAGCTGGCAACCTACTCTGGAAAAATCTGTCAAGAAAATTTTATGGAAAGGCTCTCAAAAGAATCGGACATGGTGCCCAATGGCAGGACCCCCAGGCCAAAAAGGTACCCAAACAAGTTACTGGGGAAGAGCAAAGATCTCTAGCAAGTAGTCATGGTATTAATGATGTGCCTGGGACAAATCCAGCAGGAATCCCAGCTGCTGATACAGCCAAAAGTGAAAGCAAGAGTCTGCGCTGTACAGAGACACATAGAATAGCAACATGGAATGTCAGAGGAATGAGTCAGGGCAAATTGGATATTGTCAAACAAGAAACATTAAGGTTTCTTAACCTTAACATCAGTGAGCTATGTTATACAGACAACAGCTATTTCCAATCTGTGGATTTTACTGTCTACTATTCAGGACGACACCAAGAAAACAAATAGAGTAGCATTTATTGTAAACAAATTTGCTTGTGCAGTGGAAGGCTTCTTAACGGTCAACGATCAAATTATGACCATGTGAATTCATAGCAAAGTCCTTCAACATCACAGTTGTCCAAATCTATGTCCCAACAACTGACGCAACAGAACTCAACATAGAGGGTTACTATGCCATTGCCCAAAATACTCTGAAAACAGTGCCCCAAAAAGACATTGTTTATATAATGGGAGATTCCAATGCAAAAGTTGGCACCCAAGCTGAGACAGGCATCATAGGTAGATTTGGACTTGGGGAAAGAAACGATGCAGGCAATAGTCTGGTACAATTTTGCCAAGAAAACCGGTTTCAAATAATGAATATTTGGTTCAAACAGCACAAACGTTGCTTATACACTTGGAACGCTCCGAACTACACTGTAATCAGATTGACGATATTCTATACAACTATAGATGGACCAGTTCAGTACTTGCTGTCAAGACATATCCAGGTGCCGACTCATCCAGACCATGAATTGTTAGTGACTAAAATCAGAGTCAAACATCAAAAGGACAGCACCACTAAAGAAGTTTAATGTCACCCAAATCCCCCCACATACACAACTGAGGTAAAAATAGGTTTGAACAGCCTGACGAACTGTGGCAGGAAATTCATTTGACGATCATCAAAATAGCAGCTGAACATACACCATACAAGAAGCCAGAGAAAAAGTGCAAATGGCTCTCAGATGGAACCATAAAAATAGCAGAGTGAAGAAAAGCAGCCAAAGCAGCAGGAAAATGGGAAGAAGCAAGAAGACTGAATGCAGATTTCCAGAAGACAGCAAGGAAAGACACTGAAGTTCTGTGGGATGAGCATCGAAAACACCTAGAAGAGGACTGCATAAAGGGCCACACCAAACTTGCACTTAATGCAAGTCAAAAAGATTCAAATACCATTTATTGCCCATAAAGGCATTATCAAAAGCAAGCAAGGGAAAGAACTGTCCAGCCAAGAAGATGTCAAAAACAGATGGCAATAATACACAGAAGAGCTGTACACTAGTAGAAAAGAAGCCCAACTTCTGAATACCAAGGAAAGAGAAGCTGAGAAAGAACCAGCCATCCTTGAGGAAGAGATCATGTGGGCAATGAGCCAGCTACCAAACAACAAGGCTCCAGGTGTTGACATCATCTCCGCAGAATTGCTGAGGCCTGTACCACCTGTAGTCACCAGAACCCTGTGTCAGAAAAATTTGGGAAACCAAGACATGGCCAAGGAACTGGAAATGCTCAGTGTTCATTCCACTACCAAAAAAGGGAGACTCCAAAGACTGCTCCAATTATCTCACAATCGCTCTCATCCCTCACATTAGCAAAATTCTACTTAAAATTATACACTAGTCTGGTACCAACCATTGAAAGGGAACTACCAGATTCCAAACCAGCTTGCAAAGGGGACATGGCACTCGCAACCACATAGCAAACCTGCATTGGATCATGGAGAAATCTCATAAGTATCAAAAGATTATCTCATTATGCTTCATTGATTACAAGAAAGCCTTTGACTATGTTGATCATGACAAACTGTGGAGAGCCCTACAAGACCTGGGAGTGCCAGCACATCTGGTCAGGTTGATGCAATCATTGTACACAAACCAGGAAGCCACTATGCGAACACCATATGGAGATACTGAGAAGATAGAGAAAGGAGATAGAGAAAGGAGTATGACAAGATAGAGAAAGGAGTATGACAAGGTTGCATTCTTTCCTATTCAACATGTATGCTGAAACAATTATGAGGAAGTTAGAGCTGGAAGAGTAAAAAACCAGGGTAAAGATTGGAGGAAGGAATATCAACAATCTTCAGTATGCTGACGACACAACCCTCCTCTTGGAAACTAAAGAAGACCTGTAATATCAAAGAGGAAAGTGAGGAGTTTGACCTCTTCCTAAATATCAAAAAGACAAAGTTCATAATCACTGAGAAGAAGAGAAATGTCAAAATAACAGTTGACAATGAAGAGATGGAATGTGTGGAAGAATTCACTTTCTTAGGATCACAGATCCACCAAAACCATGAATGCAGTCCAGAAATAAAATGTTGAATCACGCTGGGTCACACAGCAATGATGAGCATGAATCAAATATGGAAGAGCAAGGACATCAGCCCAGCAATCAAATGGAGATTAGTCTCTGCTATTGTGTTCCCCGTAGCAATCTATGGCAGCAAAAGTTGGACCGAAGAAGCAAGATAGGAGGATGATCAACTCATTTGAGTTATGGTGCTGGAGAAGGCTTCTGCGCATTCCTTGGACAGCAAAGGTAACAAACAAGCAATTATTGGAGCGCATAAAACCAGACATGTCATTGGAAGGAAAAATCATAAAACTGTGACTGACTTATTTCAGCAATGTCATGCGGAAGAACTCACTAGAAAAAGCAATTATGCTTGGATTGGTTAGCGGCAAAAGGAAACCAGGCTGCCAAAGAACATGGTGGCTAGGCATCATAAATACTACACCAGCCTGAGCAGGGAACAACTCAAAGAAACAGTAAAAGATCAGAAAATGTGGAAAGAGCTGGCTCATAGAATCACCAAGAGTCGGACATGGCTGAATGGCTAACAACAACAACAACAAATTATTACCAGAACCTTGAACTGAAATGGTAACTGATCAGCAATTATATTGAAATGGTAACTGATCAGCAATCAATGGAGCGACTGCAGAATGGGTGTGAAACACATGCTCCACCTCAATCCCAATATAAGCTGAACTGTAGAGTTTTGTGCCAACTGGAGTTGACTTTAAAGGAAAATCCATGTTGAGCGCATTGCAATATTAGGTTTTGAGATTATGAGTGGGGTTGATACTCCAGAGCATGGTTCTGATTTGGCCTTGGAACAGGTAGGTTCAAACCCTGGGAGTTTGCTTTTTGAACTGTTCAAAACCTGAGTTTATCCCCACCCCTATGGCTGCTCTACCCGGTGAAATGGGGGAAAAAATCCTGTATGCAAAGGAACTTTAGGTATAAACAGTAGAAATCTTGGCCTTATGACATGTCCTTCTGAATAAAGAGTCCATTGTTTACTGAACATAGAATCATAAAATATGTAAAAGCTACTTTTTAGAGAAATGAAGATCGCATTCTATTTTTCATTAAGTTTTATAGAACTTACTTAATTCAGAAATAGGAAGATTTTACTAAGATGCATGTAGTAATTGATACTCCTGCTTTGTTTCTCTAAATGCATTCAAATCTACATTACCATTATATTTTCTGTCTGATTTTTAAGATGAATGTGTCTCTTCTGTCCTCAAATGAATACTCATTTGCACAAATTTTAGATACTAGTTTACAGATCTCCGTGTTAAAAAAAAAGATTCTGGTTGCTAGGCAGCCATGGTAATAATTCATGGTAATGCTGTTTTGGAAATGATCATTTTATACAGTGTAATGACTATTGGAATGCAAGAGATGTGTTTAAAAAAGTGTGAGAATATATGAATCCTGTACTAAATAATATCAGTTAAAATTATTTATTTTTAGTTCATAAATCTTTCTTGTACAGATGCTTTTAAATCCTGTAGCATTCCATATTTTGGGTTTCTATTACTGACTAGTGGTATCATGTGGCTTGAAGAATAGTGTTAAGGGTGGTAGTGGCATGCATTTGTGTGAGTGAACAAGTGTTTAAAAATGGCAGGGATGTTTTACCTTACATTGACTTTCCATGTAAAAATGGATTATATCATTTCAGATAGAGAACTGCTTCATACCAGGCAATTTCCATAGGGATCTCACTTCCATTTGGAAAAACTACAATATGTGTCAAACACAAATATATTTGATTGTTGGAGGTGTGGGGAAAAGTTGATACATCCATGAACTGTTAGACTGGGGATGAACCTTTTTAATGTATTGTTATTTGAGTATTGCTAAATTAGAGGAATCTAGATTGGCATGCAGGCAGCAGTTCTGAAATAAAGATTTTAAATGTTTCAGTTAAATCAATCTGCTCTCTACCTGATAGTTTGCTCCGATCAACCCCTAGTGTCATGTTGATTTCTTCCTACCAGGTAAGAGCTAAGTTGGAGATTCCTTACAGATCCTGTCTATGAACTTCAGAGCTGCCTTAAGTCAACTGAAAGCATTGTTCATGGCTGTCTCTGGTAAGGGAGGGTATAGCATAGAACGAGATTGTTTAAGTGACAACAGTAGGTTGCAAGATGACATCAAAAGCATGGTCACAGAACTGCTCAGGGGCCAGCAGTACCAAGCATGAGTGGATTGTGCCATTGGTCTGTGCTGATAAACCCCTCAGCAGTGGTTACTGTTTAGCAATGGTAGCGTCTTACTTAATTTAATCTCAGATCACTATCTGCAGCTAAATCACACTCTTTTAAGTTGTAACAGTTTTTGCTGAGATCAGGCAAGAATTGGAGTGGACATCTTTTGTTGTGCACCTGTCACTGGTAGTTAATAAATCTATGTATATCCTTGCTAGGTCAAAATAAGGTTTGAAAGGTCAATACCCACACTTGGAATTAGGAACCAGTATAGATGGGCCATGCCTGGAGTGATCAGGTCCCTGTTACCAATGCCAGTAAACAACCTGGCTACATCATTCTGTACCAAACTAAGTTTCTGGACACTTCAAAGGCAGTCCCTCATACAGGACATTGTGGTAATCTAATCTCAAATAGATCAGGGCATACACTACAGTGGCAAAATCTTTTTTGCCCAGGAAAGTCCTCAGCTGGCTAACCGGTCAAAGCTGGTAAAAGGTGCTCATGGCATAGCTGCAATTTGCTTATCCAGCAGTAGACAAGGATCCAAGAGCACCACTAAGGCCGCGGTCACACGGCCCTTTAAGTCCGGGAGCCCTTCCAGACTTAAAGGGGCCACGGTTTTTTAGTTCGGGTTGGGACGTATCCCAACCCTGGCAGGCAAAGGCAAAGGCGGCGGTAATGGCAGCATCAGAGGAGGTGTGCGGCGGCAACGGCGGCAGAGGAGGCAAGCGGCGGCAACAGAGTGGAGGAGGAGGTGAGCGGCGGTGGCAACAGCGGAGGAGGAGGCAAGCGGCAGCGGCAGGGGGAGGCACTCTTCCCTGAGCCCCACTGGCCCCCTGGTAAGTTTGGGGTTTTTTCCCCCCTTTTACACTTGGGCGCTTGAGTGCCCAAGCGCCCAAGTGTAAAAGGGGGAGAAAATGGAGGACGGGACCATCTGGACAGCCCTCTCTTGCAATGATTGAAAGAGAAGGCTGCCCAGATGGCTCAAATGCGGGCTCCTCGCGCGACTCCCGGGAAAACACTTGATTTTCCCAGGGTCGGAAAATGCGGGAGGAACCCGCATTTGAGCCCGCTTCAGCGCGGGACTAGCCACGACTGTTGTGAACGGTCCCTTTAAATGCGGGAGGTAACAGCCCTTCCTCCTGCATTAAAGGGCTGTGTGACCGTGGCCTAAATACCAGCCTATCCCTTCAAGGGGAGTGCAACCCATTCAGAATGGGTGACACCTTACAATCCCAGATCAGATCTTTCACTCACCAGTAGCACTTCCGTTTTGTCAAGATTAAGTTTCAGTTTAATAACCCACATCCACTCTAAGGCTATGGTCCCAACCGTTAAATAACCCTCTTTCAATGCACTTTCCAACTGATTTTTTACTGTGTGTACTGGCAAAATCCAGTTGGAAAGTGCACTGAAAATGGATTATTTAGTGTGTGTGGCCACAGCCTAAAATGGCTCCTAGGCACTGATTCAGGGTTTCTGCAACCTCCCTGGGGTTGGCTAGAAGCACAAGATAGAGCTAATATTGGTGACAACCGGTCTTCCCTCTAAGCTGAGTTAGTGTGAGCTAGCTCACAGGTTTTTTGGCCTCTGGCTCACACATTTTTGTGTGAGGTGGCTCTAGAGGTGGCTCCAGAGCAAACTGATTTATGCAGTAGCCAAATTGCTCGCTCACAAGTTTAATGCCAGTAGCTCACAAAGTAGAATTTTTGCTCACAAGACTCCATACCTTAGAGGGAGCATTGGTGACAACCCATCCCAAATCTCCAAATGACCTCACCCAGCAGTTTCATGTAGGTGTTAAAGACCATAGAGAATAAGATGGAGATCTGTGGAACTCCACAGGCCAAAAGCCTAGGGACTGAGCATCAGTCCCCCAGCACCACCTTCTGAAACCTGCCCTCCAAATAGGATCAGAACCAATGCAAAACATGCCTCCCAGTCTCAGCCCAGAATGGAGGTCCAAAAGGATACCATGATCAATGGAACTGAAAGCCACTGAGAGATCCAAGAGAATCAACAGAGTTACGCTCCCTCTGTCCAGCTCCCTCTACAGGCCATCCAACACCGCAATCAAGGATGTTTCAGTCCCATAACCAGGCCTTAAACCAGACTGGAAAGGATCCAAACAATCTGCTTCATCCTGGAATGCCTGAAGTTGTCCAGCCACCACCTGTTCAATCACCTTGTTCAAGAATGGAACACTTGAGATCGTTCAGTAGTTATTGAAATCTCCTGAGTCCAGAGCAAGCTTCTTTATGTTGGCAGAGTTTAGATATGCAATAAAATGGAGCACAAGCTGTTTAAAGAATAATGTCGGTTTTTAAGAAGAGAACAAACTTTGTAAGAAAGAGGAGAGAGAAAGAGAAGTCTAACTGTCCAACTAGCTAAAAGGGAGAGTCAGCAGCAGAGAAGAACTCAGCAGGAGTGGAGAAAACCCCAACTGAGCCAATCAGGAGACAGGAAGGAGACTATTTGAAAACAGTAGGAAGTCCCTAATATCACTATACTAACTAGTTGTCCCCTCTGCTGTCCCCTTCAGGGGGCTCTTGTTATTTTCTTTATCTATGCATGATAGACCTTGCATATTCCAGCACCCCTTCTCATGGTCTAGTGTGCAAAGTCCACAAGATTCATCTTCTTGCGTAGACTCTCAGATTTCTCATGTGGAAGCAGCTTGGGAAGTGCATCTGCAATCAATGACTTCCGGTTTTTGGCGGCTTGATGGCAGGCGCGCTCCAGTGGAGCTTTGTATGGAGCAGACTGCAACCTCGGTGAACGGAAGGGGTACCGGCTGGATTCTGGTCCCCCGGAACCCTTGTAAGGGGCTCCCAGCCTGGGGTGCGAGAGGTGCCTCTCCCAAGGCATCACCCAAGGAATTTAGGCGCCCCTTTGCCTCAGTGAATGGGAAGGGTACCGGCTGGATTCTGGTCCTCCCGGAGCCCTTGTAGGGGGCTCCCAGGCTGGGGCATGAGAGGCACCTCTCCCAAGGCATCACCCAAGGGATTTAAGCACCCCTTTGCCCCATAAGGTCCTGTCGTTGTGGAGCCTTTGGCAGCTAAAGTGGCACACCGGTTAGCGAGCAAGGAATATAGCACAGAAATGAAATACTCCTACCTGCAGTGCAGAGCTGATGAAACATGAGTTAGCAGGTCCGCTCAATTGGACATCCAGGCGTCCTGTAGCCCTGAAAGAAAGCGGAGAAGTGGGAGGGAAAGTGTTTGCCTCCCCTCACTCTTTATCTTCAAAAGTCTGCAAAGCGGAGGGCTGGGACAGTTGGTGTTGCATATGCAACTCAAATGATGTGGGATCTTGTTTAAAATGGCACTTTTAAAGGACTTTTCATGGCATTGACCCCCCCCCCCCCCGACAAGTAAATAATGGCTGGCAGGGGAGAAAAAAATGGTGCCTAAGGGAAACCCTTTCCAAAGGCTACACCTCCTTCTCTTCCTGTGTCTAAACAGGAAGCTGCCATAGACTTTCCAAACATGTTGTCGGCAGCACTGCACCCTCTGCTGGACCAGATGACTACAATGAACCAAAGCCTTGATGCTCTCTGGGAAGAGATTAAAGAATCCAATGCTAAAATAGAAGAGGTGGTTAAATCAGCTAAATCAGCTGAAATCAAAACAAAAATACTGAATCAAAGGTTACAAGTGGTAGAGAAAGAAAGAGCAACTGACAAAGATCAACTTTTGAGAATGCAAATGGAATGAGCATCTTATATTCTATGATTTCAAGGTGTCCCAGAACAAAAAATGGAAAATTTAAAAGAAATTTTAAATGAAGCTTTGGCTCCAATAACAGGTTTATATGCGGATTATTTACAAAGTGAAATGGATATTGTCTATAGGACATATCCTGATTTTGTGAAGAACAACCTACTTGGAGAAATTGTGAAATTCTCTAAGAGAACAAAAAGAGATGTGGTGCTCAAGACCACTAATGGGACAACCCTAAAAATCAAAGATGTGGAAATCAAGGTTTTAAAAGATATTCCATTTGAGATAAGAAAAAGAAGGAAGAAATACAAAATTTTGACAAAATTCTTGCAAAAGAACACTACCCCCTATAGATGGACTTTTCCAGAAAGTTTGGTATTCAACTATAAAGAGAAAAAAGAAAAGATCACCTCTCCTAAAAGTGCAGAGACTTTCTTGGACTTGCATCAAAGGCTATCAAAAGAGAAGAAGGCAGCAGAGGAAGAAGAAGATGAAGAAGGCATCATACATGAATTGGAAAGAGCTCAAACTTCATCGAGTAGCTCTTCAGAGGACTCTGACTCAGCAAAAGGGGCAGCAGCCCCTAAGCAACTGACAGTCCAAAGAGAACCGGCTAAACCAAAAAGAAGTGGGAGGAGGGGAAAATAGTTTTATATATAAGCTAAAAGGTTCAGTAATGTAATTTACCACATGCTTGAATATGCATGTGCACAGCCAATATTATTTCAAACTTATTATCACTTCAGTATTTTGTAATTTGCTATATAGGGGGATCTCATTCATATATATTTGAAAAGTGGTTTTATATTCTTTACTTTATGTAGAGATAGTTTTTTATAGTTGTAGAAAATGTAATTAAAAAGTTATTTTAATAAAAGGCAGTGCATCTGCAATCATATCTTCTCTAGAGCAATACTCCAATTCAGCAAGCCCTTCCTTCTGTGTGTCTCTTACAAGATAATGATTTACATCTAGGTATTTCTCCTCCTGCATCATATTTGGTTTTGAACACCCATTTGCACCCTACTGCCCTCTTTCCCAGAGGTAGTTCTGTGAATATCCATGTTTGTTTTTTGATTAGGGATTCAATCTCCCACAGCGTTTCTCCCATCTTTCTCCTTGGCTGGTAGGCATTCTTTTTATGTCTTCCCATGTAGAAGGTTCAGTTACAGCCTCTGTCTTTGTCAGGTAGGAGAGTCTTCTCGGTGGGTACTCCCTTGTTTGTTCTAGTTGATTGTCTGACATCTGGCTCTGCATCCCTTTCTGGAACTTGTTGCTCTGCAGGTGTGTCATCAGTATGTTCCATGGTGCTCAGTTGCACTGTTTCTGGTTGCTGTGCTTTATTTTCTTCTGTTGGTGTGGATCTGATGTCCACTTCTTCTCTATTTGTAGATTTTTCTTTCTCATCAATGTAGACTATGTTGCAGATTTTTACAGTTTCTGCTTTTGGATTAAGGATTTGGTACCCTTTACACCCCAGTGCACATCCTACAAAAATACCTTGTTCAGTTCTCAGATCCATCTTAGTTTGTTTCTCCTTAGGAATGTAGGGGAAAGCTCTTGACCCAGATACTTTCAAGTGGTTCATGCTGGGCTTTTGCCCATACCGCAGTTCATATTGTATGCTTCTGACACCTTTTGTTGGTAGTCTGTTCTGTAGATAGGTAGCAGTGTTGATTGCTTCTCCCCAGCATTTCTCAGGTAGCTCTGCTTCAAGCAGCATCTGCACATCTCAGTCAGCGAGCAATTCTTCCTTTCTGCTACATTATTTTGTTCTGGAGTACATGGGACTGTAAGCTGATGCTCTATTCCTTGTTCAGTTAAATAATTATTCATGTCATGTCCCATATATTCTCCACCATTGTCAGTATGAATTGCCAGTGGCTTTCTCTGGAATCTGTTGCTGGCCATTGCAACATATGCCTTAAATTTCTCCAATACTTGACTTTTCTCTCTGATCAAGTAGGGGTCTCAGTCTCCATTGGACCACAAACATCACCATGTATCACCTCCAGAGGGTTCTGTGTCTGGCTTGTCTCATGGTTCTTACTGAAACTAGGTCTGGTTCCTTTAGCTTGAATGCAATGCATATAGTTTCTTTCAACAGTGCACTTGTTTATCTGTATGCCCTTTGTCAAGTTCTGGCTTTCAATAGCATAATTATCTCTATGTCCTAAAAATCTATGCCACAGCCAGGAACATTTCTTGCGATTGCAATGTTTAGTTAGGTTTGCACTTTGCATACATGTCTCTGAAGCATACAAGTCCTGATGTACTTTCCCAGTTGCAATCAATTCTCCCTTTTGCTTAATAAAATACTTTTCTCCAAATGATATGACCATTCCTCTTTTTGCAAGTACTCTTATAGACAGGGGTCCTTTCGTAGAAAAAGAGGTGTGGGAGCTCATTAGCATAACTTATTTGCATATGCCACACCCCCTGATGTCACCGGAAGCGATGACGTCATCGACAGTGTGTCAGAAGGCAAGAAGGGAGGGAGGGAAGGGGAAGGAAGGAAAGGAACAGGAAGGAAGGTAGGTAGGTAGGTGGGAGAGAGAGAGAGAGAGAGAAGAAAGGAAGGAAGGAAGGAAGGAGAGGGGAAGGGGGGAAGGAAGGAAGAAAGGAACAGTAAGGTAGGTAGGTGGGGGGAGAGAGAGAAGGAAGGAAGGAAGGAAGGGAGAGGGGAAGGAAGGGGGAAAGGAAGGAACAGGAAGGTAGGTAGGTAGGTGGGGGGAGAGAGAGAGAAGGAAGGAAGGAAGGGGGAAAGGAAGGAACAGTAAGGTAGGTAGGTGGGGGGGAGAGAGAGAAGATAGGAAGGGAGAGGGGAAGGAAGGGGGAAAGGAAGGAACAGGAAGGTAGGTAGGTAGGTGGGGGGAGAGAGAAGGAAGGAAGGAAGGAAGGGAGAGGGGAAGGGACGGGAAAGGAAGAAACAGTGGGAGGGGGGAGGGAGCAGTGGGAGGGGGGAGGCTTTTCCTCCTGGGGCCGGCGGAGCACCGCCGGCCCCGGGACTCTTAAAGGTGGGGGGGAAGAGGCTTCCCAGGGCCTGCGGCACTCTGCCGCGGCCCCGGGAGCAGTGGGAGGCAAGAGGGAAGGGCTTCTCCTTCCCGGGCCGGCGGACCGCCGCCGCCCCGGGAAGCATTGACGGGGGGGAGGACGGGGGGCGTGGCTTTGTTAAGTGCCCGCCCCCCGCCTCCTCTCTCCCGGAGCGGCGCTCCGGCGCACCCCGACCCCAACGGAGCCCTGCTTATAGAAATCAGGTTGGCTGCTAATTGTGGCACATACAGGCACTTTCAATGAGGACCTCTCTGATTTGTCCATCTGGGAGCTTGCATTTTACTGTTCCTGAGCCAACCCCTTCTGCAATCACAGATCTGCCATCTGCCACATTTAGTGTCTCAAAGAAGTCTTTATGTACACACATGTGCACTGTGCATGCACTATCTAAATACTAATTATGACTTTTGGTAGCTCCTTGAGTCAATATAAAACACTTTGTCAATGGTGGTTGCTTGGAATTCTCCCCTTTTCTTTCTTTTGGAAAGGCACGCTTTTGCTTAAAAGTACTGCAGTTTCTTTTGATGGGCCTTAGTTTTCCACATAAATGACAAAATATTTCACTCTTGCTGTTTACATTTAGAGCTACTTTATCAACATTTGGTTCAACTTCCTAGTTGAATTCCTCAAATTGTCTATGTTTGTATGTCTGCTTGAGTTGGTTTATAACTTCTGTGAGAGACAATTTTCCTTTTGCTTCAGTTTGAGGCACAGCATTTTCATAAGACTTTGGCAGGCTAATTAACAGCAACACAATCAAGTCCTGGTCTGCAGTCTGTTTTCCAGTGCTTCTTAACTGTTGAGTTAGACTAAGTATTTCATCTAAACGGTCATGAAAATTTACCCCCTTCTGATATCTTGTTGCTAAACAGTCTCTTTTGTATGTAGAGCTGGCTTTTCAGAGACAAATTTACATAAAGCCTCTACAATTCAGACCATACAGCATGGGCATAGATTTTCCGATTTCTGGGGGTGGTGCTGGGGCTACACTACACCATACTGGCTTTCAGGTCATGTTCATGAAAGAACATAGGTGTTTATGAACACAGGATATTTCTGAAACTTGTTTTATCGCTAGTGAGATGCCAAATTATGAGAAAGTTTGAAATGAGCAGTATGTGACATTTAGAGCTTAAAATTTTCAGTCATGCAAACAGGAGAGGGCAGTGATGTTACAATGGCTCTTAATTATATACACTGAGAGTTTTTTTCTTAGTGCTGCTCCTGGGGAGAAAGGATATTTGGATGCTTCTTCACAGTCCAAGGTTCATAGATCCCCAAATGCAGACTACCATTTTTGCAGTTTATACATACAAAAGAAAACTAAAACAAACGATGCTTTCCATTACAATTACAGATGGTAGTTCCTTAGCAGTCTTGAATTGGTATTACAAAACTGAACAATGTTTATAAATATCTGTGTCAATAGTATGGAATGGACACCAGATGTTAACGAGATTTTCTGTTGTTGTTGTTGTTCTGTCTTACAACTACACAAAATTTGCAAGTTTCACATTGGGACAACCTTTGCAATCTACTAGTTATAGTAATTCACTAATTCTATAGTCTTTTATAGGAAGAATATTACAGTACACCAGTTTTTTCACAATTTTAGCTGTGTTGATCTTTTTTTTCAATTCTTATCTAGCAATCCTTGTGAAATACAGAAGGGTCTAAAAGCAGTGCATAGAATATAATTCACTTTTATTTCCTCCATGGTTGAGAATAATTCAACAGGCTTGCCTGCAGACATCTGGAACTTTTTTTTCTAAAGATGCTATTAATTCTTTCATGTAGGAAAAGAGACAATACCCCCTAAACTAGAGAAGCACATGTGTATGTATAGCAGAACTTTTTCTAAACTGCCCACTACTCCCAGTCTGTGTTGCTTTTGAACATTAATAAAGCTTTTGATGTCACAAGAAGGATTTTTTTAAGGAACAGGACCTACTGTTCATCTCTTGCATATTTGTAAACAAGCTAACTGGGTAATTTCACACAGAAAAGCAGTAGGTAGCAGTTGCAGACAAACCAGTTAAGGATACATCTACCATACACATGGGCCTCTATTTTTAGTAATGGTGAAATATTTTAACTAAGCCTTCCATTTGTTGAAGTACAAAAGCAATTTTTCTCCTTTAAAATATTGAGTTCCCTTTGGGGTATCACAATATTGGAAGTATGTTTACAAATGGAAACAAATTCAGAGGAGAAAAGGAAGAATGATTAAAGGTCTAAAGGGACTGATTTATTTATGAGAAGTGAGTAAAAGAACTAATGGTTTCTAGATTTAGAAGAAAGAATGACTAAAGAAACTATGTGAACAATTTACAAGATTTTCAAAGCTATAAATAGAGAGGTCAGTAATTTGTGCTTGCAAAAGTGGGATCCATTTCAGATGAACAATGAGAACAAATGAAGCAAAGGGAATCACAGAGTCATAAAACTATCAGTATATAATGAACACACCTGAATATCATCTTTAGAAATGCAGAATTTTCCTTATACATGTGCAACGAATTAACCTATATCTGGTTTCTAAACATGGTTTCCTCTAGTAGTACACCTTGGGTCATTGGTGTGTTTAACACACTTCTCATCTGTAGTATCTGCATTGAAAGTGTTCTGGAAATTTGCAATATTATGATAGGAATCTATATTACAATAATTCTGACGATCCTGTTTTGAACACAAAGTAACCGAGACCTTGGTTTATTGAGGAACTGAGATAACTATGTTCAGGAGAGCATGTATGGAAGTTTGGATTCAAAAGGCGTGTTGATTTTATGCTGTTCTTCATGATGTTAATTAGTTGTTGTGATGACATGGATGTGTTTGATATCTGTTAATGCTGATGTGTACTAGAAGCCCCCTATGTGCTCATGTTGTGAGAAAACGTGTGTGTAAAATACCGTCAAGCTGCAGCTGACTTATGATGATCTCATAGGGTTTTCAAGACAAGTGATTAAGCAGCGGTAGATAGGAATGGGTATGAACTGAACCACAAAGTAAAATTCATGATGAATTTTGCCTTGTTCGTGTTTCACAAACAAAAGTTTGTGATGGGTTCACTGTCATGAATTTCCACGAACTTTTAGAGTGGTTTGTGTGGTTCATGGTGGTTTGTGGATGGAGCAGAAATGGGGGTTTAAAGAGACCCTTTAAACCCCAGCTTTCTGTTCTCCATGAAAGCCTCCAAAACATCTGAGTGGCGGGGAGGCACTCCCCGCCACTCAGCTGTTTCGGGTTGTCTTCTGCAGTCCCTTTAAACTTTAAAATGACTGCAGAAAACATCCCAAAAGAGCTGCACAGTGGGGAGTGCCTCCCTGCTGCATAGCTGTTTTTTGCACATTTTGCAGTCTCTTTAAACTTCAAAGGGATTGCACAAGACAGCCTGAAACAGCTGAGCAGTGGGGCACAAGCTGCTTTTCAGGCTTTCTGCAAACCCTGTTTTAAAGGGACTGCAGTCTCTTTCAATGGGGTCTTCAGGGCTGTGAACCACATGAACTGGTTTGTCCCGTCCCGGGCCGTCCGGGATTTTGCCCCCCTGCCAAGCCAAAACCCCACTCACTGACATCGGCTGGGGCTGCAGCTAGTCCTGCAGACTAGCCCATGCAGGAGCTTCCCCCTGGAGGAGGGACCCCCGAGGGTTCGAAGAAGGAAGCCTTTGCAATATCCACTGTGGCCAGAGGCCGCCTGCCGTGGGCCCGGAGCTACACTCAGGCGCCATGCATCTCCAACGCCTAGGGCTGCCAAGTCCAACTTGGGAAATATCTGGGGTCTTTGGGGGTGGAGCCAGGAGACTTTGGGGGTGGAGCCAGGAGAAAGGAAGTGACATCATTTTGTGATGTCACATCCTGTGATGTTGCTTCCACATGCTGACACATGAACTCATGAAGTTTCCTAATACTGAATCAGGCCATTGGTCCATCAAGGTCAATATTGACTACTCAGACTGGTAGTGGCTCTCCAGGGTCTCAGGCTGAGATCTTTAATGTCACCTATTACCTGATCCTTTTTTAGCTGAAGAGGCTGATACCTCCTGCATGTCAAGCAGATGCTCTATCACTGAGCAACGGCCCTACTGAATCCTTCCTCATCTCGGCAGAATATGAAGCCCTAAGTGCTACACAAGTGCTAAATATGATTTTCATATCATAAGAACAGGAGAGAAGCCACAGTGGATCAGCCCATCCAGTACAGCCCATCCAGTACAACACTCTGTGTCACACAGTGGCCAAAAATACCAGGTGCCCTCAGGAGGTCCAGCAGCGGGGCCAGAACTCCAGAAGCCCTCCCACTGTTGCCCCCCAAGCACCAAGAATGCAGAGCCTCACTGCCCCAGACAAAGGGTTCCATTTAGACCTTGTGGCTAATAATAGCCACTGACAGACCTCTGCTGCATGGGGACAGAGAGAGAGAGACAGACAGACAGACAGAAAAAAGAAAGAAAGAGGGAGAGAGAGAGAAGGGGAAAAAACTGGCAGAGGCACTTACTTCCATTTAGACCTTGTGGCTATAATAGCCACTGATAGACCTCTGCTGGATGGGGACAGAGAGAGAGACAGACAGACAGACAGACAGAAAAAAGAAAGGGAGAGAGAATGAAAAGAGCTGGAAGAGAAACTCACCTTGCCAGCCACATGCAAAAGCAGCTCCTTCAGTCCCTCCTTAATCTCTGGGCGGGGCTCTCTTGCTGTAGAAGAAGCTCTCTTGCTGACTTCTTAAAGGGGAAATGTCTGGCGAGGCTTTTTACTGCAGGGCAGGCTCTCTGCAGACATTTCCCTTTTAAGGCAGCCATTTAGTCCCCCCGGTGGCCATCTTTGGAAAAGCGGGAGGTAAGCTCTAAAAATCGGTGTTTCCCCCGCCCAAGCGGGGGACTTGGCAGCCCTACCAACACCGCTCAGGGGGACACCACACCGCTGGCTGCCTCAGCACCGAGGCCAGGGTGAGGGGCCTCAGCAGGCTGCAGGGAGAACGACTTGGACCCAGGCAAGGCCCCACTGACAGGGCCAGGAGCAACAGGCCACGCCCTCACAGAAGGCCAGAAAAAGAGGCACGGCCACACCTGAGATGCCGGGAGAGCATCTGAGCCTATCAAGGGGGGTGGGACCGGATGGGGAGGAGGGATCCTATCCCCCTGGGTGGTTCTGGGAGAGGGAAAAGGCAATAAAAAGCAGCAGCAAATGCAGGGCCAGGGAGGAAAAGTCGGAGACGGAGTGACGCAGAGAGAGAGAGAGAAGGAGAAGGAACTCCCCAACGGAGGCAGAGGGGGCGATCCAGGGTGACATTAACCCCACCCCCTGCCATTCTGATGCCCTGCTGCACCTTTTTTGGCCCTCAACTCCCACCCTCAGAACCAGCCACCGAGCGGGGGCACCATGGCCATGGGGAGTGTCCCCGCCGGGGAGGAGGCGAAGCGTAACACAGTTCAATTCATGAATGAACCTCCTTGTTCATGGTTCAGCCACATTTTCCTGCTTCATGCCAATTCCTAGAGGCAGGTGGGAAAGCATAGTCTTTTAAAAATAAATATATTTAAATGCATAACATTCTGTGGTCAGAAATCCTCTATTAATTTTTGGTTGTTTGTCCCCAGATTATAGGATAGCTAATTTTTAATTCGCTCCATCTCTTCCTGCTGTCTCTATTCTCCCTGTCCAATTGGGCACAAAATATATGTTTAGTAAAAGTAAAGGTAAAGGTTTTCCTTGCTTGAAAGCTAGTCAAATCTGACTCTAGGGGGCGGTGCTCATCTCTGTTTCCAAGCCAGCGCTCTTTGGAGACTTCTCCATGGTCATGTGGCCGGTGTGACTAAATGCTGAGGTGCACGGAATGCTGTTACCTTCCCACTGAAGTGGTTCCTATTTATCATGCCAGTTTGGTGTAGTGGTTAAGTGCGTGGAATCTAATCTGGGAGAACCTGGCTTGATTCCCCACTCCTCCACTTGCACCTCCACTTGATTCCCCACTCCTCCACTTGCACTTGAGCTGTTCTCTCAAGGACAGCTTGGGAAAGAGCTCTCTCAGCCCCACCTACCTCACAGGTGGTCTGTTGTGGGGAGGGAAAGGGAAAGGAGTTTGTAAGCCACTCTGAGACTCCCTTGGGTAGTGAAGGGCGGGGTATAGATCTCTTCTTCTTACTTGCAATTTCTTACTTTCGAAGTGCTCGGTTGGCAGGAGATATGTTTAATGAAATGGGCCTTTTTCTACTTGTTTATGGACTGGTAGTGTTATCTTCTACGGCTGATTTTTGCCTAAGTCTGATAGCTTCTTTGTTAGAACATTCAGTTATATAGTAGTCAAATCAAAATAATTAAACCAGAAACATTTCCACTTTTTAAAATTCTGCTCTGTGAGAGATTTGTATCACTAGGAATGTTTATATGGTGGTTAACTGTGCTATAACAAAGAGATTTCATTTGGAACTTGGCAAAGCTGCTCTTTATAATCCCTTTTATTGATCTCCTGTGTTACCACTTTAGTGAAATCCTACACTTATTCTTCCCATTGGGTATCATTTCTGTATGTGCTATATATGTGCCCTCTGCTACATCAAATGTTCATGTAGTTTTTGACATGACAGTAGGAATTTCACATGAAGGAATGAAACTCCTGCTGAAACACAAACCACCTCTTCTGAGGAATCTTTCTTTTTATTATACATAATGGTGACTCCTAGTTAGCATCTGGTTTGGCATTATGCTTGCCATAGTGCTCCATGTTTTTCAGCATCACTATTCACATCCACTGAGAACATGCTTTACTTAAACTTATCGGTATGCTTTTTTTATCTTGGAGATCTGGCACTCAAATGTATATGAAGAGAATATATTTTAAAACCTGGCTAAAATCAGAATATCTTTGGTGTAGTTTGGTGGAGCCAGTTTGGTGTAATGGTTAAGTGTGTGGAGATTCTAATCTGGGAGAATTGGGTTTGATTCCCCACTCCTCCACTTGCACCTGGCTGGATGACCTTGGGCAAGCCATAGCTCTGTACCAGCTGTTCTCTCAAGGACAGTTGTCTCAGAGCTCTCTCACCCCCACCCACCTCACAGGGTGTCTGTTGTGGGGAGGGGAAGGGAAAGGAGTTTGTAAGCTGCTCTGAGACTCCCTTGGGGAGTGGAGGGCGGGGTATAAATCCAATCTCTTCTTCTTCTTTTAAGATGTTAGGAAAACAGGGCACACACTTGTGTGGTTTCTATGTTCTAGAAATTAAATGCCATTTTAAAAAGCTAATGCCAGGCAGCCTAAATGGATGCAGCCTTCCATTTTTGTCTGGTTACCTGTAGATCAGAAGAAAGGGACAGGAGCAAGAAGCTACCCCACTGAGGAAGCTTTAACTGCCAGCTAGAAATGAGGCAAAGCTTGGAAAAAGACAGGGATGGTCAAGGCATGCATGGCATGATGCTTATAAACAGTGATCATCTGGCTTAGTACTTCAAAGGGGAGGAATTCCTTGAAAGGAGGGAAGACAGGCAGAATCAACAGAATATTTCCCAACAAGACCTGGTCAAAGAGAAGGGATTTCAAATAAACAAGGTTTCAGATGAAGGAATGAGACACATATACACATACCAGCTGGAACTGGCTTTGCTAGCTTGCTGATTCCAAAGCAGACTTTGGATCTTATTAGAAACTGGAAGATGGCCATTCCTTAGAAAGTATGGAGTTCATAGGCTTGGTTGATGACAGCTCCTTATTTTGTTAAACATGTAGCTCCCTGGGGTCATTTATGCATACATGTTCATGGCTTGCATCAGTTGCATATATGAATGGGGCCATCACAGATACAATGCATCAAAGTTTTGGAACTCTCATATGGTCTCCAAGACATTGTTTTTAGTGGAGGCAGCACACACATTAAACTGCCACAGATCAAGTATAGAATAACCATGTATAGGGAAATCAATTCATGTGTGTATTCCTCTGTGTATCTGTAATGTGATGTTAAAATAGCCAAGAATATTCTGTATCTTCTCAGGTATTTGCAGAGTATTTTCTCAGTATATTCCCAGAATTTAAACAGCAGCCATCCGTGTTCAGAACTGTGGCTTGATTGCTCAAGAAATTAATGATCACATGCTGCATTCCCTCTTGCAATCCTAGTATCTCACTCTCTTTCGTATCAGAGATAGTATCAGCACTGAGTTCTTCCACAGAATATCAATCAACATAGTTTTCTACAGCAGCAACACTGTATTGCACAGCTCCTGGGGCAGCAATTGCTTACGGGCTGCTTTATACATCAAATATTTATGTACAATAAAATTTATTATATGTGCACATAAAATTGTACTGCATGCACATAATAAATACAAATTCCCAAGCAGATATACAGGCATGTATGTTATCAATCTGAGATTAGCTACAGTACTTCATCACATGCCATGTGCACATATAAAGGTGTTTGTTTTCAGAGGCATCGTCTTTTAAAATCCCCGGGGGGGGTGGGGGCTCTTGTGCGCGCGCGCGAAGCACTGGGACCATATCCCCCCCCCCGGACTGGCCTAGCCTGGCCACTCCTGCCTCCATGGGGCCAGGTCAGGCCCGTGCCAGGTCAGGCCCGGGGGGGAGGCGGCAGCAGCAGCCGGCGGGCGGGCAAACAAGGTGGCAGCCCGCGCCTGCCCCGCCGCCTCCCCCCCGGGCAGCGGCCGCGGGGCTCAGTCCCGAGGGGTGGCAGCAACAGTGCCGGTCCCTCCTCCGCCTCTCTCCGCCTCCGCTTAGTCCGTGGCGCGGCAGGCGGTTGGTCTGCTCTCGGGCTGGCGGCGGCGGCAAGAACTAGGAGCCCCAGGCGCGCCACTTAGGGTTGCCAGCCTCCAGGTGGGGCCTGGGGATCTCCCGCTTTTACAACTGATCTCCAGCTGAGAGAGATCAGCTCCCCTGGAGAAAATGGCTGCTTTGAAGGGGGGACTCTATGGCATTGTATTATACTGAGGCCCCTTCCCTCCCCAAACCCCGCCCCCTCCTGGCTCCACTCCCAAAGTCTCCAGGTATTTCCCAACCCAGACTTGGTAACCCTAGCGCCACTTCCAGGGCGCGTGCGCGGGGGGGAGGGAGCCTGGCGGCTGGAACCCTGCGATAGGGGCGGGAAAGCGAAGGCGGCCGGGGATGAGCCTGACCCCCCCCTTCCTGGGGCGCGAGGCGCTCTCGAACCCCGCTACGCCGACCCTGCTCGCCTGCCCCCAGCGGGGGCCGGCAAAGTCGAAGTCAGGCTCCTGGTTCTTGCCGCCTGCCCCACCGCCTCCCCCCCCCGCCTGCTCCTGCCTCCGTTCCTTTGCCCAGCTGGTTCTTGGAGGAGGGAGGAACGGAGCAGGGGGAGAGGTGGTGGCAGCGGCAGCCAGCCAGCCGGCCGGCCTGGGTGCTCCATTTTCCCGGGGGTGGCTGAGCCCCCCCCCCCGGGAAATTTCGGGGGTGGCTCGAGCCCTCGAGCCCCCCTGTAGTTGACGCCTATGTTTGTTTTCATATAATGTATGAACAGAATTTGAAGATCCATACCCTCTAACAAGTTGTTACTTGCTAAATCTCCATGTTTTCTGTGTTTCTTCCTTTAGATTTATTTTCATCTTTCAGTACTGTACAGAAGAGGCTCTTAACCTTTAATCAGCTATCATTCCCCCAAGTACATAATATTATCATCAGATGTTCCCATTTATTCCCTCAGAGCAAGACCCTTTTTGTAAAATTAACTGCAAAATGGCTACCTAAAAAGAATAGTTTTGTATTTCGTAAGGCAGGCATGGTCAAGGCCCTCTGTACCTCCTTCATGGAGGCAATCCATAATGCTGGAGTACTGTCTGTTTCTCTCTCACACACACACATGGCTGGTGTTGTGGCCAAACAGTTCCTTGGGAAGGCTCAAGCAAGAGGAGGGCATGGGATGGTCTGACAAAACAGGCTTACAACGAGTAAAAAAAAAATCAGTACAGAAAAACAGTGCTCCAGACAGAGCAACTTTATTTCTATAGGTGTATTTCCTATATATATTTGTGACATATCAGTACAGTACACAGATCTCACACATCCCTTTTGCCTTTGGTTTGATTCCTTTTTGTGCGCCACTTTTGTGAGGGCCTGTGGAATCAACCTAGCATCTGGGATTTTATCCTCAGGGTGGGGTGAGCAGTATAAAATAAGATTCTTTCATTAAGGTCAGGAGCTATAACACATGGGGGAGAGTAGCTGCCTGAAATCCAGAATGCCCACCATTTGTCATGGCCTTTCAAATATATAGATCACCCCTGTATGGCCCCTCTTAAGAATCACTGCTGTCATTATTTTATTTTATTGTTATGCCTTTTTGCCTTTTGTGACAATGTACAATGTGTGCTATCCTTGTTTCACATCTTTCAGGTAACTCATTGATTCCCATTCTTTTCTCTTTTTTTAGTGATGGAATGCCTTGCTTTCAGTCAGTCTTCCTCCTCCTTCAGCTTCCCTTAAAGGATCTGTTCAAATTATCATCTTTAATTTATGTTCTACACCGTTCATGTCCATCTCTTCTTTCAGGCATGTTTCTGGTTGTATCTGCCTAGTGTTCACCTCATTCTATTATAGTAACATTTCTAAAATGGAGCTCCTTTGTCCTTCATCTTCTGCTATTCTCCATCTTTTTCTTTGTTGATAGATTCTGATATAACATACCCTTAAGTGCATAATGTTGGTAGTGTTGTGTATTCTTTATCTTTTCCCCCCACCCAACTGCTAATTATTACTGTTTACAGCTTAATCTCCCAGAGCTGTTCTCTTTTCTTCCATCTTCTATAAGAACTATGACTAACACTTTTTAATTATTTCATATCTTGTTTATTGTGATACTCCTCTCTCCAGTATACCTGGTTCTCATCTTTTTTCTTCTATCCTTCCTTTTCATTTTTCTTCCCTCTTGGGCCTTCTTGCCCTTCCTTTTAGTAATGTAATTATTTTAATAAGGAAGTGAACTCTCTCCCCATTGTACTTCACAGCTCTCCTCTGCCAAAAGCTCATTTCTCCCAGCTCAGCTAAATATCAAAATTGAGCCAACCTGGGGAGAAAAGTGCTTGAGGCAATGGAGCGCAAGATAGGGAGGAATGGTTGGCTCTCCTTGCATTCTACATAAAGGATGCAGGTTCATGAGTTATGGTCCCAGGGTAAATATTTGGTTCCTTAGTTTGTAAGCTTATAACCACAGCCTGTCTTTTAAAATACTAATTTTGCAAAATGCTTAGTTGTATGGGCTGCATAAATAAACCTAATCTGCTGATATTATTATCTCAGTTTTATAATTTGACTACCCCAAACTCTATAGTGGGAATGAATGCTGCAAAACTAGATACATGTGCATACATTTATCTAATCAAATCTAGTTGAAGCAAGTAATTGTCCATCTTTGTGTGTGTTCCTTCCATATGCAGTTCATGATAATTTTAGTGAAGTGACTGAAAAAGAAGTTCCAAATTAATTATGCTACTGGTGATCAGGCAGTTAATTTTATTACAGGAATAATCAGCTGAGCAGGTCACATCAGTTGTTGCAGTTAGGTTAAAAAAGGTAGTATGTGTGCTATTCCTTAATAGTTTAATATCTTCATTAATATCAAAGAACTCAGAGATAGAAGCAATGCTTGAGGTTTTTCATTTGTATACACAGAAGCCACAAATTATTCATACTAAGATGTAATATGATAGATGGAAGCAGAAACATTAAAGTTCTACTTTGCTCTTAATATAGTACTAGAAAGTGCTGCATTATCTCTCTTTAATTATTCTTCTAAAAACTCGAAAGTCCAGGTCTCTGATTAGTAGCACTTTCTTTGTGCTGTATTTTCATCTGTTCTGTGGTTTGGATTGTTACATATAGCTTCTCCATGCTGTATAATTTGTTCTAATTTTTACTATAAATTATCATTCCAGTTAACAAAATTAAGAACTGCTGCTCTTTGTGCTACACAATTACTCACAATGACTGTAAATTACTGGAAGGAGCACATCATCATTCAGTTTTGTAACACTTTCTTCACATCTGATATACAAGGCACATGACCATTTTTTCTTGAATTTCTAACATGAGATCTCTCTCTCTTTCTTTTTTAAAAAAAGGCTTTTCTCATATGGTATGATACAAATCAAGGTATTCTCCCTCTCAAGGCTGCTGAAAGCCACCATGGGCTCTCAGACTGAGATTTCATCTTCCCTCCCCATAGAACCCTGATCCAAACCAAATATAAGAAAACAAATTACTTGACTGGCTGTTAGCATGCATCTATAATAATAAAAGGATCCACATGTCCATCTGTCTGTCCATTTGGGGCAAGCATAACTTATCAAAAAATAAAACTAGGAATCTTAAAATTGGCCACCAGCTTCAGGATGTTCATGGGAGTTCCAGGGTCAAAAATGAAAGGAACTGGAATATCTTGGCCCACGTGACCTCCAGACACTCATTCTATTTGTACTGGTAACTAAGGCCGTGTAGTGGTTAAAATGTTGGACTAGCATCTGGGAAACCCAGGCTTAAATCCCCATTCTGACATGGAAGCTTGCTGGGTGACCTTGGGCCCATCACACACTCTCAGCCTAACCAACCTAAGAGGGTTGTTGTGAGGAGAAAACAGAAAAGAAGAAGAAGAAAAAGCAGAAAAGGAAGAAGAGGAGGAGGAAGAGAAGGAGATTGGATTTATACTGCACCCATCACTACCCAAAGGAGTCTTAGATTGGCTTACAATCTCCTTTCTCTTCCCCTCCCCTCCCCACAATGGACTCCCTGTTAGGAAGGTGGGGCTGAGAGAGCTCTTTCGAGAACTGCTCTGAGAGCAGCTCTGAAAGAACTTGTAACTGACTCAAGGTCAAGCCAGCAGCTGCATATGGAGGAGTGGGGAATCAAACCCGGTTCTTCCAGATTAGCACCTGTGCTTCTAACCACTACACTACACTGGCTCTCTTTGCTGCTTTGGGTCCCTCTTGGGGATAAAAGCAGGATATAAAATAAATAAATACATTCTAACTTCTGTTCCTCATTTGCTACCACTGAGGTGGATTAAATCATGCATGTTTAGGGTAGAGGTTGAGAAGCATCCTTTTAGTACATTGATAGACTATGGGGAAATATTAACTCCCTGCCTCTGTCCATAATATTAACAAAGGTTTGCTCCTATACTCCCATTAAGTACGTTCTAAGTTGCCAACCAGGATGAGTGAGGAGGAAGTGAGATTGAAAAATAAGGAGAGGGGAGAAAATTAGAAGTGGGGATAGATGAAATCATGAAATGCAGATCATGAAATCAAGAGAGCAAAATGAAAGAGGAGTGGTAGAAAAAATTTAGAGAAATGTAGAAAAAGACAATTTTTTTTTTAATTGCTACCATACACTAACAAAGCTTCCCCTTGGCAAGATCTGACTGTGCAGAAGCTGGGTGGAACTAAAGGAAAAAGGAAATCATAGACCTTGTTAGAAGACTGCATCCTGACATTGACTATTGCTTTTGTCCTGGCTGGTCTTCACTCGCTCCAGTGCAGGCTTGGTTGATGGATCTGATCATCAAACTGTTTCCCTCAATCTCATGGTACACTTTGCAGAAAGAGCTCTTTGCTGTGCATTCCTTCCCTGCATCCCTAGTGGCTGCAGTTAAAACTGCATTAGGAAAAAATTAAATGTATTCAGTCAATACAGCATAACACTGGATTTAGGGGCCCTCCAGAAGACTTGGGCACCTGAATTTTGTTTCCCCCCCCCCCCCATTTTCAGCCCTGCCCCACCTTCACATTTTTATAGTGATCATAAACAGTCTACTACTGCAAGGATTACATTCTTTATGAGAACATAAGAACATGAGAAGAACCCTGCTAGATCAAAGAAGTGGTCAGCACTCCTGTCCATGCCCTGGTTGACCTCTGTAATGGGGAAATGACATGACTGCACTTTGCTCTCTCTCAGATTAAAGAGCCTGGGCAGCCCCTTAGTTTACTGAGGGGCTGTGGACAATGAAAAGACAAGGGAGATGTCTAGAGTGATGATGAAGAAAGACTCAGGGTAAATCTGACAAGGCACAGGCTAGAGCTAATTTGAAAGCCTACTCTATTGGGGTGATGACAGCAAAGAAACAATATTTTTCTGCCACAATGGCATCTGCAGTGGAGCCCTAAAGAACTCTTTCGCATGGTCAGGGACTATTGGGTTCTGGCCAACAGGAGGAGGTGGAGTGCTCTAAGGTCCACTATGATCATTTTGCTTAAATCTGAACGTAAATGTAAAAATATAAGAAGAGCCCTGCTTGATCAGACCAATGGTCCATCTAGTTCAGCATCCTGTTTCACACAGTGGCTAACCAGTTCTTCTGGATGGTCAACAACAGGGTATAGAGGCCAAGTCCTTTCCCTGATGTTGCCTCCTGACTCTGGGATCCAGATAGGGTTGCCAACCTCCAGGTGGGGCCTGGGGATCCCCTGCTTTTACAACTGATCTACAGCTGACAGAGATCAGTTCCCCTGGAGAAAATGGCTGCTTTGAAGGGTGGCCTCTATGGCATTATACCATGCTGAGGCCCCTCCCCTCCCCAGACCCCGCCCTCTCCCAGCTCCACCCCCAAAGTCTCCAGGTATTTTCCAACCCGGACTTGGCAACCCTAGATCCAGAGGTTTAGTACCTCTGAATGCTGAGGTTCCTCTAAGTCATTATGGCTAGTAGCTATTGATAGACTTCTCCTCCATGAATCTGTTTATTCCTGTGGCCAGCACTACATCCTGTGGCAGCGAATTCCACATTTTAATTACTCTCTGTGTAGAGTATTTCCTTTAGTCCATCCTGACTCTACTGCCCATCAGCTTCATTGCATGTCCTCGAGTTCTAGTATTTTGGCAGAGGGAGAAAAAGCTCTCTTTGTCAACTCTCTCCACACCATGCCTAACTTTATAAATCTCTATCAGGTCTCCCTTTAGTTGTTTCTTTTCTAAACTGAAAAGTTCAACACTCTTCAGCCTTTCCTCATAGGAAAGGTGCTCCAACCCCCTAATCATCTTGGTTGCTCTCCTCTGTACTTATAGTGCCAATAAAGGTTTGTTGTGTCGTCTTCTCTTAATTTTGTCCAGTTCTGCAATGTCCTTTTTGAGATATGGTGATTGGAGTAGTACACAGTATTCCAAAGGAGGCAGCATCATAGATCTACACAGGAGTATTACAATATCAGCTGTTTTATTCTCAATCCTTTTTCTAATAATCCCTAACATAGAATTTGCCTTTTTCACTGCTGCAGCACACTTTCATTGAGCTATCCACTATAACCCCAAAATCTTTTTCCTTCTCAGTCTCATCAAGTTCACACCCCATTAGCCTATTCTTGAAGTTGGGATTTTTTGTTCCATTGCACATCACTTTATACTTACCAACACTGAACTTCATTTGCCACATTGATGCCCACTCATCCAGTTTGTGGCAGTCCTCTTGGAGCTTTTCACAGTCAGCCTTGATTTTCACCATCCTGAATAATTGGATGTCATCTGCAAGCTTAGCCACCCCTAGTTCCAGATCATTTATGAATAAATTAAATAATAGCGGCCCCGATACCAATCCTTGTGAGACCTCACTGCTTAACTTCCCTCCATTGTGAGAACTGTTATTCTTACTCTTTGCTTCCTGTCATTTAACCAGGTTTTAATCCATAAGCAAATCCATCCTCTTATCTCATGACTGCTAAACTTACTCAGGAGTCTTTGGTGAGGTACCTTGAAAGTCCAAGTATATAATGTCTACCAGGTCCCTATTGTCTACATGCTTGTTCAGTTTCTCAGAGAACTCCAAAAGGTTGGTGAGGCAGGACTTTCCTTTGCAGAAGCCATACTGATTTTCCTTCAGCAGGCTTTGTCTCTGTATGTGCCTAACAATTCTATCTTTGATTACAGTTTCTACTAATTTACCTGGGCCATATGTTATGCTGAGTGGCCTGTAATTTCCTGCTTCCCCTCTGGATCCCTTTTTAAAAATTGGTGTAACTTTTGCTACTTTCCAGTCTTCTGGTACAGTGGTACCAGTGAATTTAGTGATAGGTTACATATAAGTGTCAGTAGATCAACCATCTCACATCTGAGTTCATTAAGAAATATCAGGTATATGCCAAACTAGCTATCTGACAAACTAGGCTATCACTGACTAACCTGGTCACCTCCAGGTTAGACTACTGCAACTTGCTCTACATAGGGCTGCCCTTGACCTTGTTCCAGAAACTTCAGCTGGCTCAAAATGCCACAGTGCACCTGCTGACTGAGTCATCTTTGTGGGTGCACATACAACCAGTGCTCTGCCAGCTGCAGTGGCTGCCAGTTGAGTATTGGATCAGGTTCAGGGTTATGGTATTAACCTTCAAAGCCCTATGCAGTCTGGGACCATCATATCTGCAGGATCGAATCTCTCTATATGTTCCCTGGTGAGCCTTGCACTCCTCTGAACAGCATCTTCTGGTGGTACCCAGCCCCAAAGACATCCACTTAGCCTCAACCAGGGCCAGAGCTTTTTCAGCTCTGGCTTCAGCCTGGTGGAACTCTCTGCCAAGTAAGATCAGGGCCCTGTGGGACCTATTACAGTTCCGCAGGGCCTGTGAAACAGAGTTGTTCCACCAGGCCTTTGGTTGAAGTGGCGGATGTCCAGTTTTATCGGCCTCCCCTGCTCCACCCTGTCCCCTTCATTCCATCTTATTACTGGTGCCTGCGCCTATTCCTCAAACATCTGATCCATCTGGGCATTTTGCCATCTTGTGCTTATGTTATTGGGTTTTAATTATATTATATTTTAAACTGTTTTTACTCTGTTGAATCTTGTTGTGAACTGCCCTGAGCCAGCTTGTGGGGGTGGGCGGGATAGAAATATAATAAATTTTAAAAGCTTATACCACAATGCATTTATTAGTTTTTAAGATGCCACAGGACTATGAATTAGGGTTGCCAGGTCCAATGATTGTGCCAGCAGGGGAAGGGGAAGGATTTTCTGGGAGTGGGGGTGGAGCGCCACATCGTGCTTACATCATGCTGAAGTTACATCATCATGCTGGCGGTGACACTTTGGCTTTTGGGCAAAACTCTATGGCAAAATCACCCTCAAACCATAGAGTTTTGTCCCAAGACCAGAATGTCACTGTGTGACTTCAGCATGTTGTGTTTGTGGGTGAGTAGAAGGCAGGAACCTGAAAAAAGAGGAGATTCCTCACCCCCAACTGGGGAATGGCATCCTGACTCTGAATCCAGGGAAAGTTAATACAGGCCATTGAACAAGTTTGTCTTACTGAGCTGAATTATTTGTAAGCATTATTAAAAACTGAAGCCAGTGCATAAAAGACAGAATCCATAAGAGTGAATCCCTGTGTTTCACTGTGCATTTCTTTTTATCACATTGGTTTTGTGCTAATCCTTCTCAAATTTCTTTAAACTTGTACCTCATCTTGCAGAACATGGATCAAATATATTTGCTGCCTAGAAAATTCACGAATTAATAGGTGACATCAAGAAAACCCCAGAACATTCTTTCATTTAGCTTTAAGATACTAAATGTCCACATTTTGAAAAAATCTTATGGTATGCCTCCTAAATAAAAGGCATGGAAGGAATTAGAACTGCTCTGCAGAATATAATTTCAGTATCTTAGGCTCTTTGTAGTTAAATATTTGTGTGCAACAATCATCTCTTTAAAGAATGAGCCATGTACTAAAACTATTAAAGTGGATTCTTAATAAGAGGAACTTTGTATTATGTAGTATGTATGTGTGAATGTATATATGACAAGTTCCTTTCTTTTGTGATTTTATTTGTTTTTGGCGTATGAACATCGTGTGTTTCTAGGATTGCTCAAGGGACTGCTGCCAATTGTTAGAGTTAACAGAATTTTAAAAATACACTCTAGCGGGTTGCCATAATCTGTCTTTATTTGTGGCATGTTTCAAGATCACTTCCTGGCTGCAACTTATCTCAAAGCATGCTGATTCAGAATGTTGGGGAGATGGAAGACATGGTCAGTGCCATCTGGAAACAAGCTGTTGATGGAAAAAGCTTGCTGATGAAGTGCATCATATTTGGATTTCATGCCTAGTGAGTCAACAGGATAATAAGATTAGCACTGTAATAATAGTTTTTAATTTCTCCATTTGTAATCTGTTATGTCACTACTGCCAAGTGAAGTTGTCCACACAGCAGTGTTTGTGGTTTTGTTTGGGGTGCTGCTGTACTCCATGAACAACAACAACAAACCATTTGCCCCTGGAGAAGGCACATTTCCACTACAAAGATTTCACTGTCAGAATGTATGATGGCCAGTAGCTTACATGTTTGTTTTTTAAAAAAGAGACTAGACAAAGTCACAGAAGATAGGTTGTCAAGAACTATTTTTCATGATAGCTAAAAATAAAACCACAGTATTTGAGCCAATACACTTCTGATTCTCAGATGCTGGAGAGAAAAAATAGGAAATGACTGTTACAATCATGTCTTTCTTGTGAACTAAAGCAAGTATCATAACCCCTCTATATACATCTTCAAACTGGAGTCAAAGAAAGAATTGCTAAGGGAGAGGGATGAAGGAATTGATGGGAAATCCCTCCAAACCCAAATCTCCCTTCTGGCACACTATTCACACTTAGGGATTTGAGCTGGCCAGTTACCCTGTCCTTGTTTTCCTCCCATTTAATTTACTGTTCAAACTCATGCAGAGTTACTCCAGTCTTAGCCCATTGAAATAAGTGGTGTTATAGGAACCCTGCATGGGATTGAACTGTTAATGAAGAAAACAAACATGGGCCGAGGACAGACTGGCAAATTGAAGCGCAAGGGAAGCGGGGCAAAAAGACCTGGGCAGAGTTGTCGCGGGGCTTTTGGTTTGTGCTGTGTAGATTGATGTGGGACCATACCGGGGAGGTGGCAGAATGGAGCATTTACACTGAAGGGTGGCCCCTAGTGGCAGTGCTGTGGTGGTGCATGGCTTTGGTCTGTTTTGCCGAGGTGCACATAGGCACATGAGCACATAGGCGCATGGGCGCAGCAGCCGGATCACCGGGTTCACATTACTGATGCCGCTTGATGCACAGCTTAGTTGCATCCACATTGCCAGGAAGCGGGATGAACACGCACCCAGACAGCTTGACACCGGCTTCACCAGGTACCTTTTGAAGCACAATGAAAGCCCTTCAGGACCGGGTGAGTGCGGCACGGCAATGCCAGGCAGCTGCGGCTGTCTGAACGGGCTCTCTTAATCCGCTTGAAAGGCAGACCTATATCGGGCCAAAATGTGTCTGTCCTCAGCCATGATGAAGGCTTATAAAATTGTGAACCTAGCGGGTAGACTGAACAGAGAGAAAATAGTTTTCTCTCGCTCTTTGTCACCGGATCTATTTGCAGCTTCTGACACAATGCACTACTCCAGCAGGTTTGCTGTTGGAGACCAATTGCAATGTATGAAATACATTCTACAAGCCTCATTCACCTTGGAAGATGACCTCCTACCTCAAATCAGCTGATCATGTGTAAGACACTCTATATGGGTGTGCCCTTAAAGACAACTGGAAACTCCAGGTGATACAGACTGCTGTGGCCCAGCTACTATCGGGTACTAAGCAGAATATGTGTATCACTCTCACTCTGCAAACACTCCATGGGCTTACTGATTGACTGAATAGTTCTGTTGTACTTGTAATCCGTCTTGAGTCCCAATGAGAAAGGTAGACTATAAACGAAACTAGATAGCTAAATAAAATATACCAGGAGATGTGGATATATGGTACTTCAGATGCCAAAGACATTAATCATCAGCCCACAACTACTCAGCAAGAGCAATCTGTAATGAAGTATTTGAAAAATGTTTCTCCCGGTATCTACCATTTGTCTGGAATTAGTGACTTGTGGGTATGAGAGAAAATGCAACATAGCAAGATGTGTAAAAAAATGATCTGAAATGAGCTGTTGCCTATAGTTGTGATGCTATTAAGTGTTCCATTTATGTCAACAGTTTCCTTATACAGTCTATGTAGGTGATAAACATATGCTGATTTATTTTACAGACCTTGTGCCTTCAAATAATTGAGTGTGGTTATTTGCATACTACCCATACCTCTGTTCTCTGCTGGAAGGTCAAAGCTGGGCATACCAGCAACAGCTATCTCCTGTTTTTGTCATCACTACCCCATGCATCTAGTAGTTAGACTATATTTTATATGTATCACCTTGAGCTGGTCTCTGGAGCGGTGGTATCTAGAACCTAAATAAATAAATAAATTTTATTTGTTACATTTATACCCTATCTGCTTTCACAGACCACAGAGTAATTTAGATATGATTTCCAAGTGGCCATTCATCCAGACACAGATGAACCCTGTGGTTTCAGCAGCTGAATCAGATCATGTGCCTTAAACCTGTTGCCAAGTAACCTCATTGAACAATCCCAAGTTTTGTTTCTTTTTTATTTACTTTGTTTATAGTGCATCTTTCTTGATGAGACTCAAAGCATTATTACAGTATATAAAACAGAGCAGGAAGACATCATAAGATAACCAATGAGCAATGCAATAGGACTCTACAGAAGTAGGGTTCAAGTAGGGGTGTGCATTCAGATCTACCCAAGCTGAAAATATACTTGAAAAACACCTTACTGGTATTTTTCGGGTGTATTTCAGCTTCCCAAATGTATCCAGGTTTTCTTGGGAAAACCAAAAAAAATTCCCAAGAAAAACCCAGATATATTTGGGGATTTCAGTTAGACCTGAAAACAGCGGAGAGGCTTGTAGTAATGAATGTCTTGTGATGGTTATATTGTTATGTATAGACAAGCAGTATTATACTTTACTGAACTTGTGTTGCACAATATTAGCAATGATGCTATGACAGACCCCTGTTGCTTCCCAACTCTCAGGCAGATTTTTCCTGCCAAACCTTAGTTCCTTTCTGTTACTGAACCACCACCACCCCTCCTGGAGCGTGTAATTTTGTCTTAAAAGACTTGATTGTCCCACCCTTTTACAGAGATATATTTTGGGTTTGGACCAGCACAGGAACTTGAGAGGGAAAACAGGAGCCCTCTTGTCTTAAACGCTTTAAAATGGCACTTGAGACTGTATAACTTTTAAAACAGAATGAAAGATTTTTATTTAACAGGCAGTGGACATATATAGGAAAAGTCAAGATTTAGAAATACGGAAGTAAAGGTTACATTTTTACAGGAACAAATTCTTAAGACAAACAAGAGTGTGTTCTAGCTTATTTTCAGAGATTTCTAGATCTTTTCAGTGACAGGCATTTTGCTTAGTATATTTCAGCAGTTTCAATATTACTTCACTGAGTTTCCTGTTTCCTGAGAGCCAGTTTGGTGTAGTGGTTAAGTGCGTGGACTCTAATCTGGGAGAATTGGGTTTGATTCCCCACTCCTCCACTTGCACCTGGCTGGATGACCTTGGGCAAGCCATAGCTCTGTACCAGCTGTTCTCTCAAGGACAGTTGTCTCAGAGCTCTCTCAGCCCCACCCACCTCACAGGGTGTCTGTTGTGGGGAGGGGAAGGGAAAGGAGTTTGTAAGCCGCTCTGAGACCCCAAGTGAGTGAAGGGCGGGATATAAATCCAATCTCTTCTTCTTCGCTTCTTCTTCTTCTTCCTGGAGATTTGCTCCTTCTTAGAGTATCTAACTTTCTCCCTTTTGAAAACAACAGTTTTCCACCAGCTGCTGAGATGTCCAAAGCTTATTCTCTTCACACAGACCAATGTTCTCTTCAGAGCTCAACCCGTTTTAACTGGCAGGAATTATTTTTCTTTTCCCAAGAAGCAATAACCCTTTTCCTAAATGGCTTGAATGGAATGGAACCCAGTCATCCTTGCCAAATCTCTCTTCCATTACTTATGTCTGTGCAAAACAGGGGTTTTTTTTTAGCTTCCTGGACTTAGAATCACAGTTCTCCCTCAGAGTAGTTCTTATTCAATTGGGGCAAAGAAGTCTCTTCTCTCAGAAGAACCTGTTTGACCAATCCTGTCAGAACTACTGATTCCAGCCATCTCCAGCAGAAGCTGACTGGCTTGCTGACTCCTGATGAAAAACCCTTTTCCCTCCAGTACACAGCTGATCATATACTTTCTCTCAGCTGATGCTGGCCAATTAGAGAATGTATAGAGCAGCCTGTCAAACAAGCTCTCCACTCCAGGGAAGATTAACTCGTTACCTCCCATGGTCTCTGAACTAGCACCATTTTAAAACTTGCTTTTCCTATGCAATCTGTCACAGATGCTGAAAGTAAAGGGGCCTTGTGCCCTCAACTTTTGGAAGCGAATGAAGATTATGTAAGGAACAAGTTCAGTTATGCTCTCACTTTCATCTCCCATACGCAAATATCTCCCTGTTCGCATCTGTATGGGAATAATGCCTCCTTCAAACATTCTACCTCAATACAGAGTCAAAACTATGTCCAGAAGTCCCCACACAACCTATCTTGTCCAATGCCAGCTACATGGAGTTGTTTCAAATAATTCTTCCAGCAGGACACCTGCCTGCAATGTTCCCTCTAAGCTGTGGAATCTTGTGAGCAAAAATTCTACTTCGTGAGCTGCTGGCATTGAAGTTGTGAGCAAGCAATTTGGCTCCTGCATAAATTAGTTTGCTCTGGAGCCATCCCTTCCTGAGCGGAGACAAAACTGTGTGAGTTGAAGGCTAAAAAACTGTGAGCTAGCTCACACTAACTCAGCTTAGAGGGAACACTGCCTGCCTGTGGCCATTGAAAGGTGATACTTAATTATGGAAGCTTAGCAATTTCTTTACATATTTCAGAAGCCTCAAAGCAATGCCATTCAATGGTATCATATTAATTTTCTAGCTGTTTGAGAGACCTTCTGTGTTTTAGTTGCCTCAGATAAGTACGTCAGCAGTAATATAGCATTTGTACCTGTGGAGATATCTGCAGTTTGTTCATAATTCTTTCAATTGTTTCACAAGTATCAAGGTTAATTTTGAACCAGGGTTTGATCCTCAGGGTTCCCAGAAAGACTGAGGCTATCTCTTGTAGCTGATTGTCCTTCATTGGGTTTGGTGAAGTCATAGGCAGTTACCAACTTATATTGTTGTTGCTCTCTGCCTCTAATCTTGAGGATATCAGAGAGAAAGCATGCTGGTTCAGCTTTGTGTTTATCCATGGCAGTGAATTTACTTCACAGCTATGGTAGCAGTACATCAGGCATACCAATGAGCTTTTGTAATGGCCCCTTCAGACTCATTCACTTGGACTGGATGGCAGCCTTTGCAAAATAGTTAATGTACCAAAGACGACATCCATTCTGGTTCTGTGTTCATACTACAGATCAGAAAAATGCATCAATGTAAATGTAAGTACAAGCTAGTACATTGTGGCTGGCCCACTATATTGAGTTTGTCAGTGTGACATACTTTACAAGGTTGCTGGGAGGGTGAAATAGGTTACCCCCACATATTTTGAGGGCCCTTAATTCGTAGGTTTTGACAATTCAAGACACTGCCTAAGGGTCAATGGGTATGAAAACAATCACCTATTGGAGACACATAAATTTGCTCCTCATAGTGACTCCTTATCACTCTCTGCTTACCTATCACCAGGTTCAATTCAATGTACTTGTTATCACATAGGAAGCCCTACATGGCCTTGAAGCCTCATATCTGCAGATGTACTTCTCTTGCTGTGCTCTGACACTACAGTTTCCCTCATTTGAGCAAAGTCTTCTGAATGTGCTGCCCCGCAAATGGGTGAGAATGATAGCTGCCTATATATGTGCATTCTCTGTTGTGATCCCATCCTTGTCTGATGGAGGAGGCAAGGAAGACATTCTGCAAATTAAGACAGGAGAGCATTAAGTTCAGGAGAGCATTTTTACAAAGGGAATAGAACTGTAGTATAATATAATGGCTAAGAAAGTTGGTTTTATGTGGCTGCGGTCAGACGTGCCTTTAGATCTGACATAGCTGTGAATGCCTGATGGATCTAACGGGCATGATCAGACAGCAACATCTGGGAACGGTCCTGCAGTTGTCGGCACCCCGTGCTGCCCCACCACAGAAACGAAGTTAAAAGACACTGGGGAAAGTCTGGTCCTGACACTTGCCGATGGGCCATGGACAGATTTTCCCTAGTCTGATCACTCAGGCATGCTCTCAAACTGTTGGGATGGTCTGCTGATTCCATCCCAATTCAGTGCTGTTTTCCCCCCTCGCTTACCTGTATGTGCATAACCGCATACTCCATGGGGAACCCTCCACACGGAGATTCGATTCCTCGTTTATGCACATGGGAAACAAAAGGCAAAAAAAGAACCCCACTCACCCAACATGGTGTCTGATCGCCAGTGATGGGCTGAGCCCACAGCACAAAGGGATGTGTGATCGCACGACTGAGAGTCAGTTTCTTCCGGAAAAAATAGGAGTGCTTCCCCTCAACACCAAATGACACGTTTCACCGCAGCATAAAGGAAAGAGGACTGTACTCTATGGCACTGTTTGTGGTATGCATTATTTGTTTATTGTACACAGTGTTCCCTCTAAGCTGAATTAAAGTTAGCTAGCTCACAGGTTTTTAGCCTCCGGCTCACACATTTTTGTCTTAGCTCAGGAAGGATGGCTTCAAAGCAAACTGATTTATGCAGTAGCCAAGTCACTCACTCACAGCTTTAATGCCAGTAGCTCACAAAGTTGAATTTTTGTGCCCAAGACTCCACAGCTTAGAGGGCACATTGATTGTACATATCAAGCTGCTCTTATTGCATTGTGTTCTAATTCTAAAATTCCATTATCTGCATTATTTGACACCATGTCTGATATTTTTGATGTGTTTTTAATTTTTTAAAAATCCTAGTCCTAGTTCTGTGTTTATTAAATATCTCATGCCATCATGCTATATTTATGGCATTGTTTTATACCATATAATGTGCCTTGAGTCTCAGTGAGAAAGACAGGCTATAAATAAAATAAATCAAATTAACTAAATGATAAAAATAAAATAGGGTCACTGCACGGGTCAGACCATTTTCTCAAAGCCACTGCAATTTAGAAGTATTTATTGTAGAATAACAGCATCATGGAGATAACTTACTTGTTTGTAGAATCACAGCACATGTGGCTCCACCCTGGGCAAACAGTTGCCATAAAGACTGATTTCAGATAGTATCACGTAACACCCATTTTATGTGTACTGGATATCGATAAATCATGTTCCAGGTAAAAAGAGTGGAAACCATCAGAGAAGTAGATTAAGTCTGAAGCTTTAATTTTTTTCTAACATTATATTAACACTTTTCCAATACTACTAGTTGGCTGCCATCTCCCTGTCCCAGTACATCAGGCTTTCTGTTTGCAGGTGAAACCCCCCTACTTTTCAGATTTTTCAAAGACAGGGAATTCTATTTTAGTTTCAAAGAGAGATCCTGAAATTTCTTCGAATTAAGGTGTTTTGAAATATAATCTGATTTTCTGAGGAAACTGAGAAACTTCTCTAACGATCTCTGGATAAACATAGGTAATCCATAGATTTTAAATTAGCATCCATAGTAATGGGTTTGCACTGTGGTGGTTTATGAGTGATCAAGGAGAACAATTGTTCCTACTGTTTTTTGAAGCTGCCCTCCAACTGACAAACAATTATGGCTCAATGTGGATTAAAGATCCCAGATCAAAGTTCTGAATATGCTTTTTCCATTTAGTCCCAAAACACTATGTTATTAACAGCAATGTTGATTATTGAATAGGAGTATTCAACAAGATCGTTAGGGATCACGGAAGATATTTAAGGGCTTCTTGTTTGTGACTTTGTGCTTTTATTTGAATGAATAAATGGTACGAACTGAAGTATACTTACAGGCAAGATATTTAATTTGTTTCACTCCTGCTTTTCTATAGTGCTGTGCTATGGGCTAAAAACACTAGGAGGCTGGCATGCAAATGCTTTTCTTCCAGATGCCCAGGTATCTTACTGGGTGACCTTCCCAGCTTCCTGGAGAGTTCATCTATTTACACTAGTTGCAATTTCAAACCAAGTGGTTTCTGAATTGAACAGCAGTCAATTTATTTTCAGGTGCCACTCCATTTGGAATTGCAATTAGAAAAACAAGATCAGCTCTCCAGTGCAGGAAATTGGGAAGGTCATGCTACAAGATTGTTGGCATTGGAGGTGGGGGAAACTGTATGAGCATGAAGGGACTGCTGCTGCAGATCAAGGGAATCCCACCTAAATGAAGTAATTATGAAAACTTCAAAGTTCATGAATATGCATGAGATATTCACCAATACTTGATGTTAATTTCACTTGAGGAAATAACTCTGACATTCCACATCACCACAGGAGAGAGCTGAGCATTATCCTTTAATGAACAGTGACTCTAAAAAGTATGTGGGGCTATGTTGTCCAGTATACTGTATGACTGGTTATATAGAAACCTGATGTATAGAACCACCTGGTCTATAACTGGTGCTAAATATTTGTTTATTTCAAAAGCCTACTACCAATAGACTCCTTAGTTTTTTAGGCAATAAGCAATCAGTTACTGCCACTCCTGTGTTGTTGAGATTAGCAGATTTTACAAGCATGCTGGTGGGTTTGGTATTTCTCAGCGATGTCAACTAAGTTTGGAAGAGGTTGCAGGCCTGCCTTGCTATTTAAAGATGCCATGATGATTGTAGTTCACCTGGGTGGTGAGGTCACGTTAATAACCAAAAGGTCTTTTGTCATGATATATTTGCTATGCCTAAAAGGGAAGGGAAATGTTCATATATATGTTTATATGCAGTACACAGGCACACACATCCTCAGTGATAAATCATACAACCAGGTGTAACAATGGTCATCAGCTGACAAATCATTAGGTCAACTTCTCCCTGAACATGGATTCAATATTCACATCTGAAAGCTCTAGACATAATGGGTTGAATATCATTGATCAGATCTACATATGCAAGGGAGGGTGATTTTCACCGATTGATCCCTCCAGAGGCAGCCCTGCAACTCCCTCTTGACACATTTCAGGTGGCATTTTGGGCTGCGCATAGTGGGGGGAGACAAGAAAGTTGTGCTTCATGGACAGAAATCCTATCATCTGCAGCACATTTCAATGAGATCCAAGGCCGTACCTGCACTTTGACAGCTTTCACCCAATCAAGCCACTAGGTGAGTTTTTTGTGGAGGGTGGGCTATCTGGTTATATTGTTTAACATGAAAACTCCACTTTATTACTTTTAGAAGGAATCACTTAAATCTGTGTTCATAACTTACTTAAGCGTCAGATGGAGAAAAGAAATCTTACTTTTATTTATCCCTGGGCTTTTCTATTTGGCTACAGCTGATGACTGCATTCCTCTCTTTTTGCACAGTAGCTGATGTATGTGTCATGGATGAAAGATGCAAGGAAGGACAGCTGTTAAAATGTCTCCACACTTGATTTGTCAGAGGTTTCCTGGTGTGCCTTACTCTTGTTTGAGTCCAGTGGCACCTAGCCACCTGAATCTTGTTTATTGTGGTTAGGTACTTTCCTTTATTTTGGCCTCTTTCTGGCCCATACATGTGCTAGACAGACACTTTCCTGAAAACTGGTTGGTTCCTCTAGCTTATCCAGTGTTTCTTATCAGTAGATTTTAGATGTATGGTGTGTTCTGATAATTACAGTGGGAACATGATTTGTATAACATTTAGCATATGTTCATGCATGCTCTAGTCCTTTGTTTAGTGTAATATGTGCCATTGTTTCATTGATTCAGCCATGGTCAGTACTATGTTTACCAGTACAGGTATCTGAACCCTTAACTGAGACATCTTCTTTTATGTCAGAATCTTATAATCGAATAGTGAAGTAAGCCAAATCTTTGGATATTTAAATCCAATGACTAGAGCTCTGAACAGGCAAGACAGATCTTTCTACAAACCTAATAAAGGCCTCAGGTTTGCAGGAAAATGTGACATCTAAAAAAAAAAGCCTGAAAATAATGAAAGCGACACCTGTAGCTTTAAGCAACTGATTCCCTGGCTGTGGTCAGATGTACCTTTAGATTCGACATAGCTTTGAATGCCTGACAGATCTAAAGGGCAAGATCAGACAGCAACACCCTATGCTGCCCCGCCACAGAAACGGAGTTAAAAGACACCATGGAAAGTCCAGTCCTAACACTTGCCGATGGACCATGGACAGAGTTTCCTTAGTCTGATCACTCAAGTGCGCTCGCAGTGCCATTTTCCCCTTCGCTTAGCAGTATAGGCATAACCACATACTTCATCAGGAACCCTCCATCAAAATTTGCTTCCTTGTTTATGTGCATGGGGGGAAGGCAAACCCCCCCCCCACTTGCCTGAATGGGACATCTGATCACACAGTGACAGGCTAAGCCCACAGCACCAAGGGATGTGTGATCGCACGACTGCAAGACAAATTCTACTGGAGGTAATAGGGGCACTTCCCCTCCATGCCAAATGGCACAAATAAATGTTGGTAAGAAGCCACAGTGTTCCAGGCTGGGTTTATGTGAGTAAAAAAGGTGGGGGGAGGGTCCATTCCAGGCCTATTTTGGCCTTTGAGGGAGCATTCATTGGGGGGTAGGCCTGACTAGGGTTGCCATCTCCAGGTTGGGAAATTCCTGGAGATTTTGTGGTGGAGTCTGAGGAGGCAGGGTTTGGGGAGGGGAGAGGCCTCAAGAGGATATAGTGCCAATGAGACCACCCTCCAAAGCAGCGATTTTCTCCATGTGGACAGATCTCTCTCTTCAGGAATTCAGTTGTAATTATGGGAGATCTCCAGGTTCTACCTGGAGGCTGGCCACCCTAGGCCTGGAAGCAACCCCCACTTGCATAATTCAACTAGGCCTGGGAGCTTGCTACTGTTCAGCAGCAGCCACCCTATGAAAGCCAGTGTGATACAGCAGTTAGAGCTTCAGAGTAGGTCTGGGAGACCCAGGTTCAAATCCCCACCTTGCTGTGGAAGCTCATTGGGTGATTTTAGACCACTCACAGACTTTCAGCCTAACCTACCTCACAGGGTTATTGTATGGATAAAAAGGAAGAGGAGAGAATAATGAAAGCTGCTTTGGTCCTTACTGTGGAGAAAGATGGGGTATATATGAAATAAATGAATAATAAATATAGCTGAAGATGGGAAGTAGATAAAAGGCAGGTTGGTGAATGGCTTAGAAGGAGAGAATGAGGTAGGGAAAGGGGAGAGGATAAGGGTTTTTCAGGAGGAGGGAAGGAGGAAATAGTGCAGAAAGGAAGTGCAGAAAGTGCAGAAAGGAAGATACAGGGGAAGTGCAGAATAAGGGTTTTTCAGGAGGAGGGAAGGAGGAAATAGTGCAGAAAGGAAGTGCAGAAAGTGCAGAAAGGAAGATACAGGGGAAGTGCAGAAAGTGCAGAAAGGAAGATACAGGGGAAAATGAGGTGCTACTCTAACAAGTCCTTGAGGGTTCCCTATCATGCAAGTGGGCAGGGCTGGTGCTACCATAAGATGAAGTTAGGCAACCGCCTAGGTGTGCAGAACCCTAACGGGCACAGAGGCCAGCAAGTGGGGTGAGGACGATGGGGAGAGCAACCCTGACTACAGGCAGGAATCCTCATCTTTGTGTTTTTCATTCTTCCTAAAATGCATTTATGTTTGAAAATTGGTGAGCACACGGTGGGGGGAGGGGGTGTGCCAGAAGGTAGCCTCGCCTAGTGTGCAAAAAAACCTGGCACCAGGCCCTACAAGTGGGTCTCTAATGTAAGTGTCTTAACTGTTTCTCTTTATTCTCTGTAACTGCACATAGATGTTTGTTAAATAGTCAAGAGTTGCATTCATTCTAGTGCTCTCTTTGCCACGTTAAAATGTTTCCTTTGAGGGAAAATTGGGGGGGGATTTTTTTTATGGAGAGAGTCCTTTGTTGGAATTACTTTTTAGGGGGAGGGGTTAAAGTTCCCATTCCAATTTTGTGTGTACAGCCCATATGCTACATGAAAGGTTTCTCTTTCCAGCCCAGCTGTTGGCACTGTACAAAATACATAGATGCAGTAATTATGCTGACTAAATCCAGCCTCCCTGAACAACTTGACAGGCATAATTATTGCTTCTGGAAGAAGGCACTCAACTTAGTTCTACCAGCAAGACCATGGACAGGAATCTGCTTGCTCACAAAATTTGTTGGGTGTTGTGTTTCTATATGTCTCAAGCAACAACCATTTGGACATGCAGTTGTTCATCCAGTGAGCATGCACAGAAGTCTGTCACCCCCTGGCTCAATCAGGCCAAAAGACTTGATTAGAAGGCAGAGTTACAATGTGTACCGTTAAACAAGGTTTTCTGAATTCTGAAAAAGCTTAAAGACTAATATTTGTACCACAAAATACATAATGACCCTGCCTTTTCTTTCTTTCCAAAGCTCTTTGAAGTTTTTTTTACCCTCAACTTGGGAAGAACAGAGTTCTTATACAACAAGTTACTTCATTTGAATAAAACTTTTTTATTATTAGAGTTTAGTCAAGTTAAAGGGGAAACCACGAGTTACTGCTTTATCATCTCTCTTCCTACCGCGAGCAACTTTCTACAAAGTAATTTTATATCACAAATCTGTTACAGTGAGTGCCACAAATTCAGTGAATGTTGACACCTGCTAATAACACTTCACATTTGAGGAGACTCATAGTAAATGTTAGAAAAGGTTAAGAATTATCCAAACAGGCTTTCAATAAAATTTGTGCAACCTCAGTTCCATATAAAATAGGTAAAAATTGGCATTTACTAAAATTATACAGAATGAGCCCTTTCCAAAATATGACTTTAGAATTTTTCATATGTAGAGCAAATAAGTGTGATGATCTCACACCTCAAGGTGCATGATGACCAGCCCAACCACTTCCAAAGTTCCAGCTGTTCTGAGTCAGAATTCTTAATAAATCATCATCTGTTATGGACAGATTGTTTTTATATTTTGTACTATGATGCAGTCCAATAGCCTGATGCATTTTTACACCAAACTAGAAAAGAAGAAGAAATTGGATTTATATCCCGCCCTTCACTCACTTGGAGTCTCAGACAAACTTACAAACTCCTTTCCCTTCCCCTCCCCACAACAGACACCCTGTGAGGTAGGTGGGGCTGAGAGAGCTCTGAGACAACTGTCCTTGAGAGAACAGCTGGTACAGAGCTATGGCTTGCCCAAGGTCATCCAGCAGGTGCAAGTGGAGGAGTGGGGAATCAAACCCGGTTCTCCAGATTAGAATTCGCACACTTAACCACTACACCAAACTGGCTCAACTAAGATTGATTTGTTGATGTTGACCTATATAACATGCTCATATTTTGCACTTTAATTTTCAGTATATTTCACATTGTACCTTTTGAGAATGTTAGAGTGATAATGCCCATGCCGTTATTTTCAAGTAAAATTGTCCAGTATGAATGCTTATGTAGTCAAATGGAGTAGGGATTTGCACAATGCAATACCAACTGAAAAATTGAATTTTTATTTTTTGCAGGTTCCCAATTCTTAACAGAATGTAATGTTAGAGAGAATTGTTATCAAATGGCATTGAAACAGCACCATGAAGTTACATCAGTTGGTAAATCTAATTCTTAACATGTCCCCATCTGGAGATACTTAAATCCAGAGATAGGAGCTGTGAACAGACAAGGCAGATCTTTCTACAAAGCCGAGAAAAGCCCCAGGTTTACAAAAATATCTTGAGGTATTAAGCCCCCTCCTGCATAACTAAGAGAAGCAACACGTGTACCTTTAAAAATTAGTGATTTCTGTGATTTCAGTGGCCAGTGTTGCTAGTGAACCACAACAGTATTGTCAGCCTTCAAGCCTTGATTTCTGTCAGTAAAAGGCCAATAGAATGAGTAGAGTCTTTTCCAGAGATATTTTGACCTCTCAGTGTACCCCTCCTCTTATCATAGCCAGGCCCTGCAGCAACCATCAGCCAAGTGGCTATCATGTAATTTGTGCAACCCACCCAGGTGCAGCAGTGGCTACCACTTAATGTCATATAACTTGTTGGGTCCAACAGCAGCCTCCATGCAACTTGCACAACTTGGCTGGAGCCAGAAGTGGCAACCACACAACTCACCTGAGTGACTTGCTACCATACAACTTTTGTAGCTTGACTAGACTTCTCCCAGGGAGAGGCTGTCAGTAGGGAGGAAGAGAGGGTAAGCTGAGAGCCAGTGTGGTATAGTAGTTATATCAGACTAGGATATGGGAGACTCAGATTCAAATTCCTATTCTGCCATGGAAGCTTGCTGAGTTATCTTAGGCCAAACACACTCTCTCTCTCCCTCTCTCCCTAATCTTCATGGAGGTGGGGAGAAAGGTGCAGTATAAATAAAGTAAATAAATTATAAATAAAGCTGAAGATGGGAAAGGCGGGGATACAGGGGGAAATGAAGTGACCCCCACAAGTCCTTTCAGGTTCTTTAGTTATAGGATATATAAAAACAGTGAGAGACTGTGATATATTAAACACTGCATTTATTGGGGTGGTTCAGAGAGTAGCCTTGTTTATCTGCAGTGGAACAGCTAGAGTCAAGTCCAGTAGCACCTCAGAGACCAACAAGATTTTGAGAGTATAAGCTTTTGAGAGTCAAAGCTCTCTTCATCAGATACGAGTATGAATGAAGATCTCTGTCCTTATATCCCAGGCAGAAGGTGGGAGGGGTGTTGTGAAAAAGGAACTTGGAATGCAGATGTACAGTGTGCATTGTAATCAGCTTGATTAGAGCAGAGGGGATACACTTGAGAGCAGAAAATTAGCATCTGTAGTGAGATGAGGAATAAGTTCTGCCCTTCAGTGTGCCTACTGGTGACACTGGTGAAGAAGACTGTTGGTGAGCGCTGTGTACGCTGGGAATATGACTGATGTATGGTTTGCAAGCTGGCAGGACTAATAGCTCTGCCCCAGACCCCTTATGGGACCCCCCCCCCCATTAAGAGGCTGCCAAGGATTTCTCTGTCACCTACCCTTTGACTGCTGTTCCTGTCCAAATACAAGCACTAACCCAGATGAAAACAATAGAGAGAATGTGATGTACTACCAAACCTGGATTTGCATCCCCTATTCCTTAATAAAGATGTTTGCTATAAGGAAGGCAAAACCTGTTGCTGGTGACAGACAGTTTTCCAGCTGGGTTGAATTTCTCCTGGCCTCATTAACCAGCTACTGCAGAGTGGTCCACAGCAAATGTAATAATGTAGTAACAATAGCAAACCCCTGTTTAAGGCTAGGAAGACAGGCTTGGCTTAAAGCTCCTAAAGAAGATGAAATGAAAGTTCAAGATGCATTGTACAAGCGGTATTGGTGCAAGTTTTTATTTCCAATAGAATTAGATACTTTTTATTATCCCATCTGCTATATTTTATGGTTTTATTTATTGTATAGTATTTGAGTTCTGACTATATGTTAGGTGACTAGTTTTGCTTCTGCTTTGCTCTGATATTTTTAATGTATGCTGCACAGTGGTATTTTGATATTTGCTAAGACATGCTCAAATATATATCCACAACTAAACCCCATTCTGGGCTAAACAAACATTTTTTACTTAGCAAAGCTACTGAACTTATCACTATTGTGGTGTTTTTGATCATCTTTTCTATACCTCATGATGTAGCATCTCATAAATTCACTCTGACATTTCCATTTGACCGTTTCTTTTTTACAGTACTTGTCTAATGGAAATGGTGAAGTAATAATGAAAGAAAAGCCCCATCCAAACCATTTTAGCTTATAAGAATGTAACTCTTTTTCAGCACCATGCATCGGTGCTCATTCTTTCCGTAAGCTCTTCCCCATTGTTAATTTTCTTTGTCTGCAACGCTTTAGGAATTGGAGTTGCCTCATCTCTGTGCCCATCCTACAAAACACTGTTAGACATCAAATCTAAACATAACTTTTTCAGGTCTTTAATATGTTTATTACAAAAGTGCTGCACAGATGGCAGCTACTATTGCTAGGATAAGATGCTGGGAATGAAAAGAACCCCAGATTCACACTGCCTGCTATCACAACAACTGTTTCTTAATTCCTGATTGTAAAATGGGATTACCCACAAGATTCATTGCAAGATTCATCCATATACCTTGAAGTGCTAGGTCAGTGTAAATCTAATTAGAAGAATACATATCTTTGCTCCCTGGAAGGAGACATCGTACTACTAGTTTTCTTCAGTGGCCGGCAGGATGCCTCTGGAAGCTCATAAATGTGATATAAAGGCCATTGTCTATTGATGCCCAGCAACTGAAAATCAGACATGTACTGTCTCTTTACCTAGAAGCTCCATTAGATATCATAATAATGGATACTGACAGAACTTACTTCCACACTACCACAAGATGGGGTGATAGCTACTAGCCTAAATGCCTTTGACCTAACTTCCACATATAGTGAAGCAACATCACCTAGCTATGCAAGATGAAGTTCTTACTTTACCACCAGATCTGGTGGTGGCCATTAGATTAGTTACCACACATACTGTGGAAGTTAGGTCAAAGGTATCTAGGCTAGTGGCCATCACACATTCTGGGCTGGTGTGAAGCTAGGTGAAGTTGCTTTACTATATTGAATGGGGATGACCAGGCTTCTGAGCAGCCTCTGTCACTGAACTGTACTAACAACCAGTGTTCCCTCTAAGCTGAGTTAGTGTGAGTCAGCTCACAGTTTTTAGCTTCCAGCTCACACATTTTTGTCTTAGCTCAGAGCAAGCTCATTTATGCAGTAGCCAAATCACTAGCTCACAACTTTAATGCCAGTAGCTCACAAAGTAGAATTTTTGATCACAAGACTCCACAGCTTAGAGGAAGCATTGCAAACAACCACTCTACAAGAAGTAGTGCAAGAATTCAAGCATGATGCTGCATAAGATAGGGTGGCCCAAGGCCAACCAACCAATCCAGTTGAAGGTGCTGGTTACCATTTACAAAGCATTCTATTATTACTGAACTATACTCTTTAATTGGAGTAAGTGCTTGTTATATACTGAGCTGAATTAATATTGGTATTTTGGGGGTATTTATTCAGCTACTGAGACTTTAAATACTATCCCTTCCTACTCCAAGTTGTGCCGTGGCAGCAGCATACCTCAGCAAGGGAAGGGAAGGCATTTAAACCAACTCTGCTGTTTCCACAGAGCTTGCACACTGGAGCAGTAGACATAGTCCAGAATCAGAGTCAACAAATAGAGCCAGAGGTCAGAGAGCCGGGGATTCCTTCCAAGGTTGCAGGGTTCAGGAACAAGGAGCAGTTGCTACACACGCAGAAGCAGCCCGGAATGTGCAGAATTGCTACCGCACTGAGGCAGGTGTGTGAAGTGCTTATCAGGAGGTTCTCCCTTCCCAGGGAGTGGAGTCTGCCAAGGCTTACAACTCCTCCTGTTGCCTTTGCAGGAGCTGCAGTCTTGGGCTCCTTCTTCGCTCCTGCATAGTCAGCCTTTGGTGCGCCCTATGTCTGGGGCATTCAAGAGAACTGGGTGGGGAATCTGGCCTTGGGGTGTCTGCAACTGGGGGTGCTGGGCCAGGCTCAGGATCTGTCTCTCCTTGTGGCTGCACCTCCTGTGCAGCTGCTGGGGACTCTTCCTCCTCAGGTACTGTGGAGGGTTCTTCCTCTGGGCTGACTCCCGAGGAGACTGGGTTGCTCCCTGTCTCTTCCTCATCTGAGGAGTCAGCCTCAGCAGAGCCAGTACCCATGACACCAACCATCTGACAGGTGCACGCGCTGTGCTGTTTGGTTTAAATGTGAGGAAGCCATTTCAGCACTCCTTTTTGCTCTCCCCGCTCCAGAGGGGGGGGGGGGGATGCAATGAAGGAGTTTAATGGCTTCTTGCCATGTAAAGGGAGCTTTGCCAAATAATGTGGCAATACCAATTATTTCCCAAATACCAATACCATATCGATATTGGGATTCGGGAATATTGGTATATCCCGATATTTTTCAAGTTTGGTATACCCAAACCCAAAAAATACCGCCCCCCCCCAAAAAAAATTTGTGCACTCCCCTACTTTTTAATACTCCTAGTTGGCTATATAGAAATACGTAAGAGACATATTTATCAGCATGTTTGGCATAATGTTAATATGTCCTAGTTACATGAAATAGATCTCTTTTTACTGACTATTTACCAATGAATAATTATATTACAATAGGCTTTAGGACATACATGCAGTAATCATGATGGTTACTAATATTTGCCATTGGCCGAGTGCTAACCAAGAGCCTATGAAATGTGATTTGTATGAGCAGGAACACATGCCCTAGCATGTTATACTGCATAATTAAACACACACATTCTGCCTCCCTCTTTAGCAGTGTCATTGATATTTTCATCACTGTAGTTTTATAGGCTAGAATCCTAGGAGACAGTGGAGATAGCAATGGGAGAAGAGCAAACAGATTTATGACTTAATAAGTTTAAAAACCTCTGATGTGTTCACCTTGGGTCCCAATCCTTTGTATATTTCTTTGCATTTGTGAAATAATTGCTTGTTTTGCTGTTTCTCAACAAACAAAATACTTTTTAAATATTACCTCAATGTTCCTGCATTTTATGATTTGTTCTAATTAGTCACATTCCACTCATGATCATGTGTGTACATTGGAACAGAATCTTCAGTGGAGACTGACAGATATCTGAAAGAAAGCCATCAGAGCTTATTTGCTAGTGTACAGATATCTTTAAAAAAGACTAGGCATAATGACTTATCAAATTAATGAGAATGAACTGGCAAGAAAAAAATGTAGTTTTCTGATTAAATGTATTTTATGATGAGCATATTTGGCTGCTGTTGCAAAATGGATGTAGAAGTATTCAAAGGTATCATCTTCCCTGAAGAGGAAAACCTGTCTGAGGTATATAGATTGCCGGAGAGTGTCACACAATGAATCCTCCTCCATGAAAAAAGTTCTTACACATATAAAACTAGCATTGGCTACACCACATCCTTTGTTTGATATCCAGTTTTCCGTTTCAGGGTTTTTTAAAAATATATAGATAGCAGCCTTCCATCATGTATTTATTTATTTATTTCCTTTGTACCCTGCCTTTCTCCCCAATGGGGATCTAAAGTGGCCTGTATTCATTGGATCTGGGCTGCGAATGCTTTGCCTTTGCTATCCATTTACCTAACAAACCTGACAGGAAAACCCGTAATGTACAAATAGTTGGTTTTCTTGGTGTCTCAGTCATGCTGTGGTTAGGTGGGGAAACTGTAAAACTTGTATCTCTAATGTGCCAGCCTAGGCCATTTTATGTCTGACTCCCAAAGCCAATCATGTTTGTTTGTGTTAATTACATTTCTGTATTCTTGCACGGCTGCCTGGGAACTGCAATTCAGTCCTGTCACTTCTTAGCATGTGTCAGCATAATAAATGCCACCAACTAATGAATGCCACTGATCATAGAAGTGCAAAAGCAGCACCCATACAATTATGTAGTTGGTTTTAAATAGTACATGACCTGCCTGTGAAAAACTTGGATCGTAGGTACTGCAAGCAAGACTGCAGACTCCAAGGATGCAGCAGCAGCAGCTACCTGGCCAACAATTATTCTGAATGCCTCGACAAAGCTATTCAAAATGCTGTTCATTTTGAATTGTGAGGAAAGCACAAAATCGACACCATCATATATATGTTGATCAATGAGATCAAGATTAATACGTATGGAGGCAATAGGCCCACTCTTGGGTGAAAATGGAGAAATTCTGACAGAGAACAGAGAAGAAGCAGAAAGGTTCAATTCCTATCTTGCCTCATTCTTTCACCTGAAGAAGAGAACAGGCTTCTCTAGAGATGGTATTAGGCAAGGCACAGCATCCAGGCTGCTGGTTGACATGGACAGAGAGGTTGTTGAGAGGCACCTGGCTGCACTGAATGAGCCGAAATCCCCCGGGCCAGATGGTGTGCACCAGAGAGTGCTCAAAAAAATTTCTAGAGAGCTTGCAGAGCCTTTGTCCATAATCTTCAAGACCCCTTGGAAGATGTGCCACAAGACTGGAGGAGGGTGAATGTTATCCCAATCTTCAAAAAAGGGAGGAAAGAAGATCCAGGAAACTATAGGCTAGTCAGTCTCACTACTGTCACAGGGAAGATACTGGAGTAGATTTTAAAAGGTCAGTCTGTGAGCATCTGAAGGACAGCCTGGTGATCTGGGGAAGTCAGCACGGATTTGTCCCCAACGGGTCCTGTCAGACCAACCTCAATTCCTTCTTTGATCAAGTGGCAAGATTACTGGATCATGGGAATGCCATCAATGTTGTTTACCTGGATTTCAGTAAAGCTTTTGACAAGGTTACTAGCCATGGTGACTGATGGGAGTTTCCACATTCAGAGGCACTAAGCCTCTGAATCCCAGAGCCAAAAGGCAACATCAGGGGAAGGTCTCAGCGTCTGTGCTGTGCTGTTGGCTGTCCAGAGGAATTCACCAGCCACTGTGTGAGACAGGATGCTGGACTGGATGGACCATTGGTCTGATCCAGCAGGGCTCTTCTTATGTTCTCAAGGTTCCCTATAATGTTCTGATGGTAAACTGGAGGACTGTTGACTGGAATCTAGGATAGTTAGGTGGATAGGGAACTAGTTGGAAAACCTTACTCAAAGAGCACTTGTCAATGGCATTTCATCTGATTGGAGGGAGGTATCCAGTGGGGTGCCATGGGGCTTGGTTCTGGGCCCAGTAGTTTTCAATATTTTAATAAATAAATGATCTGGATGAGGGGGTGGAGGGACTACTCATGAAATTTGCTGATTACACCAAATTAAGGGGAGTAACAAACACACGAGATAGAATTCAATGAGATCTGAACACACTGGAAAAGTCGCCAGATGTGAATAAGATGCAATTCAACAAGAATGTGCAGGGTTCTACATCTGAGTAATAAAAATGAGAAGCACACATACTGAATAGTGGATACACTTCTTGGTAGCGGTGTGTGTGAACAAGATCTTGGAGTATGTGTGGACTGTAAGATAAATATGAACAGTTAGTGTGAAGCAGAGGCATACAAGTCTAGTGTGCTCTTGGGGATGTATCAACAAAGGCATAACATCCAAATCACAAGATGTCATAGTCCCACTGTACATTGCATTGGTCAGGACACACCTGGAGTACTGTGTGCAGTTCTGGAGGCCTCACTTCAAAAAAAGGCACTTATGCACATGCTCAAAAAGAAAACTTTTTAAAGTAACGGCTGACAGTCCCATGAGCTACATATCCCAGCAAGCTAATTCCTGCTTGTGGGCATGCTCCTAGGAGAAAGTTCTAAAAAAAATGGCCGACAGGCTGACTCTGTGCTGGGTGCTGTCTGGTCATTCCATGGCCATTTAAATCACGTTGAAGAGTGCTAAAAGGGATGAGTCTGGTCAGGATTCTTTGTAACAAAATAATCTGGTTCTATTAGAGGCGGGGCAACAGCGGATTGAACTGCCCGTCTGATCGCAACCCAAGTGTACATTAACGAATCCATCAACTGGTCATTAGCCAAGCCACCATCCAAGTCAATGGTTGTAGTCCCCAGATAACTTGGAATTTCATCTTCATTCCAAGAAGCAGACCTACTGGTCTGTAATATGGTAGAGACATACAGGAAACAATTGTCTAACAATCACTGCACATTTTTTAAAAAAGTTCTTTCAGAAAGTTTCACACAGGAATCCTTGCAATTTAATTTAAATGGGAAACAAAATAGTATTATTTTAAAAATCTCATAAGTATTATATGTTTCAGAATTTCTCCTCTTCATACTGGCTGCTGCTCAAGAAATCACCAAACATTCAAAAATATTACATTACCTTCTTTAATAAGGGTGTGTGTGTCTGTCTTCCCTTATTCTGACAGAAAAGCAGTATCAACTTTAATTTTTTTAAAACACATACACAGAGACACATACAAAGCTATTGTGTGCCTGTTTGTCAGGTGCATTTTGAATTATAATAGATGCAATAAAAAATCACCAGTGGTTGAAATTGCTGGAAGATAAAATAATGAAAAGGCAGCTAGGTGACTTGCATCTGATGGCATCTTTTTGTGGGTTTTTTTTTTTTTGCACAGTCATTAGCATATTGAAAGAGATAATTGAACCATTGAGTTGGGAGGTCCAGGTCTGCATATAAAATGCAAAATGTTTGCAAATTGTGTGATTAGTAACATTTCCCTTTGTAATTTTCTTCTTGCAGTTTAGCCAGATATGATAACAAGGGAGGCAGCTGGCTGTAGCTTTTAGCAAAGCAGAAGAGATCAGCAAGATAAAGCTAGATAAGAATGGCATTTTTTCATAGCTAGGAGTGAGGCATTTCTGGCTTTTAAATCACCTGTTGATACTTTAAAGCATAATCCTAATAAATTCCTCTTTCTAGTTCTTTTTGATGTTGTACACAGGAATTTGCTGTTTCCCATCTCTCTTCTTACAGTAGGGCTGCCAAGTCCCCGGGTAGGGCGGGGGAAGCACCGATTTTTAAAGCTTTCCCCCGCTTTTTCAGAATTGGCAACCGGGGGAGGCAATGGCTGCCAGCAGGGAAACGTCGGAGCCTGGCCTGGCCTCTTAAAAGGGAAATGTCTGCAGAGAGCCTGCCCTGCAGTAAAAAGCCTCAACAGACATTTCCCCTTTAAGAAAGAGCAAGAGAGTCCCGCCCAGAGAGGCTCTTTCTGCTGAAGGGCCTGCTTTTGCATGTGGCCTGCTGCTGGAGTAAGCTGCTTGGGGTAAGCTGCTGGGGTCTGCCTGCTCTTTTCCTTCTCTCTCTCTCCCCCTCCCCCTTTCTTTCTTTTTTCTGTCTGTCTGTCTGTCTCTCTCTCTCTCTCTGTCCCCATCCAGCAGAGGTCTATCAGTGGCTATTATAGCCACAAGGTCTAAATGGAGCCCTTTGTCTGGGGCAGTGATGCTCTGCATTCTTGGTGCTTGGGGGGCAACAGTGGGAGGGCTTCTGGAGTTCTGGCCCTGCTGCTGGACCTCCTGAGGGCACCTGGTATTTTTGGCCACTGTGTGACACAGAGTGTTGTACTGGACGGGCTGTTGGCCTGATCCACTGTGGCTTCTCTCCTGTTCTTATGATATGAAAATCATATTTAGCACTTGTGCAGCACTTAGTGCTTCATATTCTGCCGAGATGAGGAAGGATTCAGTAGGGCCCTTGCTCAGTGATAGAGCATCTGCTTGACATGCAGGAGGTATCAGCCTCTTCAGCTAAAAAAGGATCAGGTCATAGGTGACATTAAAGATCTCAGCCTGAGACCCTGGAGAGCCACTACCAGTCTGAGTAGTCAATACTGACCTTGATGGACCAGTGGCCTGATTCAGTATTAAATAAAATGATTCCATGGCACTGCAGGGTTTTGAGCCAGGCTCTCCCAGATCCCAGCCAAACAAACTGACTGCTACATAACACTGACTCTTGTTCAGCGACAAAAAACAGTGGCATAAAAGTCACAGTCTGGGTAATGCTGCTTGCAAGCCTATAAAGCTCAAGGCAGCAGCAGAAGCTCAGTATTAGGAAACTTCATGAGTTCATGTGTCAGCATGTGGAAGCAACATCACAGGATGTGACATCACAAAATGATGTCACTTCCTTTCTCCTGGCTCCACCCCCAAAGTCTCCTGGCTCCACCCCCAAAGTCCTCAGATATTTCCCAAGTTGGACTTGGCAGCCCTATCTTACAGTGAATTATTTTCAGTATAATGCAAATAGGGTTTAGGTGACCTACCCACATCTATCATTTATAACTCTCTAGGAAGAGTACATCAGTTTGCTGATGATGGTTCCATAAGTTAGATATCCTCTGAGGACCTAAATCTAGTCTGTTGCCCTTTTACCACTGTCATTCCATGTTTTGCATTGATAGAAGCATGAGTAAATGAAAGGCTTGGTATTGATTTCTGCACAGATGTTAATAATTTCCTTGTACATCTTCTTTGGAATGTTGGTTACTGATGCACAGTATTTGATATCACAGTCATTTCTTGATGAAGAGAAGATGCACTAACCTAATACAGCAGACTTTTATCTCTGACTCTGTGGGATCAAAGCTGAATTAGGTCACCAACAAAATGAATGCACTTTACTAACTCTAATCTTAATGGACTTTTGTTTACATCCAAAAAAAATCATATATTGCAGTGGGATTGAATAGCTCTGCCCACAGGAAGCTGGGAACTAGATGAATCGGCACATAATAAAAGATAAAGCTTGAACTTTCTGGAGAAGTATTCAGTAGATGCATTGTATGAGAAGAATGGGATCTATTTGGGGAAGCAGTGGAATCCATTAAAAAGCAATGGGTTGTGGGAAGCTGATGCGATCCATTTTGGGAAGCAGTACTTCTTTTCATAAATCAATAACTTCAGTGACTAAGAAAAATGTAAACCATCAAGTGTTTGGAAATAATTTTTTTTAGTTCTGTACTATATCTGCACACAGTCATTCAACCATTGCTAATTCATAAATGATGAAATACACATAATTTTAAATTGTCCATCCACTGCCCATTCCATTGCAAAACAACCATCTTGCACTGTTTCCATCATAAATATAAAACTATTAAAATCACAGTAACCATAATACATAAATCTAATCTAAACTAAATGTAACCAATGCACTTATATTCATACCAGCAGAAATGAATCAGGCCAGCATAAAATGTATCCTTTATCTCACAGCTGACTTACGGTGACCCAGTGGTTTTCAAGGCAAGAGACAATTAGATGTAGTTTGCCATTGCCTGACTTTATGTCACAACTCTGGACTTCCTTGGTGGTCTCCCATCAAAATACTAACCAGGGCCAACCCTGTTTAGCTTCCAGGATGTGACAAAATTGGGCTAGCTTGGGCTTTCTAAGTCAGGGAACAGTGTACTGAAATTTTAAAAAGGCCCAAAATAATAAAAAAGAGACTGATTAATATTTTCCTGTGCTTCACTTCCAAATTGTTTTGTTTATCAGACATCTGTAATGATGCTTTCATACCTGAAGGAAATTGTCTGTGTTAAGGGAAGTATTGACAACAGTGGATGTTCAGGTCTCCTCCATGACGTATTAGCACATTTTATCAGCTTCAGTTGATATACCAGCTGTGGCCATTCCTTTAGAAGTGTGATCTGGCCATGGTAATCTATGATCTGGTAATTTGCAGGTTAGATTAATCTAATGTATGCTAGATGGGGCTGCCTTAGCAAAATTTCACAGCAAAATAAACACCATGCAAAGTAGCTTGTAAAGTTGAGGCATCGAACTCATTTGTTACAAGGCCCAGATCTGACATCAATGTCACTTTTTCAGGCCGGGTCATGTGTGCCATAAAAAGTAATGCCAGGTACCAGGGATATAAACTGTATAAAGGACAGCAACTGGTAAGCTCTGAGTTGTTGTATCCCCAGTGCAAGGCCCCATGGGCTGCGAGGGGGGTGCAAAGGAAAACCCACATGGGTAGATTGGAGAGCCAGAGGTGCAACCCGTGCAGATGTTCCCACGCTGCTTGACTGCTGCAGATGAGGTTATTCTGCTGTGCTGAAGTCACGATTGGAGTGGCTCCCCCCCACTCCCCCCCAAGCAGTCTCTTGTTCCCTCCTTTGCACTAATCACTCACAAGCTGCATAAGAGCCCTGGATGGGCTGGTTCCAGCACTCAGGCTCTATGTTTGACACCCCTGTTGTATATAATAGTAATTATTTTAATGTTAGCATAATATACAGTCAATTTCTATTACAGCATTCAATCCATATTATATGCCAATTGGTATATATTATATACCAATACACATTTAAGGAGAGCCCCAAGGAGCTTCAAAGCTCAATAGCATATATAACAAAAATCCCCACTGGGTCAATACAAAAAGGTAAAATTATCAAATCCCTGAATTAGGGTTCCAAGGAGAACTGAACTGAAATTGACTAGACAGTCGTCCTGCTCAAAAACAGTATTTTGACTGTTATGCTTAAATATTAAAGGCTTTTGATTCTGTCTGTACAACGGTCCTGGCAAAGACTGAGGAAACTCACTGACACTCCAGAATAGTCTCTTTGGAACCCTAATTCAGGGATTTGACCTTTGTGTATTAGCAAAATGTCAGGCAACTTCAGCTAGTCCCAAATGCAGCAGCCAGGCTATCAGGGATGTAATAAGGGATAAGGGATCATAGCATCCTGTGCTGAAAGATCTGCACTGGCTACCATCTGTTTGGAGGCACAATTCGAAGTGCTGGTTCTTACATTTAAGGTCCTAGATGACTTAGGACTTGAGTACCTGAAGGACTGCCTTCTCCAATCTGTCCCAGCCCAAAATTTATTATCTTCCTCACAAGTCTGGTTTCTGCACCCCTGCCTGCAGAGGTAAGGAATTTGACAACCAAAGACAGGACTTCTTCAGTGGTGGCACCTTGCCTTTGGAAAGCCCTTCTGCTTGAGGACCACCTGTTTCCTACCTTCTGTCTTATATCTCTCCCCCCCCCCCCCCCCATCCCTGCAGTCATGCCTTAATTATTGGGACAGTAGGAAGGTTTGATCAGAATGCTACTCTAGGTATCAGATTAAAACCAACAACACCTATTAAGGGTCATATCTTGGGAACAAGGCTTATATACATTTTGTAGGAACATAGAACATTTGCAGAGTTCATTTGTTGACTAAACCTGTTTAGACCTGACTATTTTACTTTTCTGTGTAATGTACTGGCAAAAGTAGGTGGTATGGTAACCTAAATACATAACTGTGTGCATCTCCTCCCTGCCCCTGTGCTATGGATGAAGAGAATCATGACAGCGCTGGAGTCCTGATAATCCCCACCCATGTGTCAGAGATGCAGACAGGAGAGACAGCCTCCCCCACCCCCCAGCTGCCAGAGGAAGAGTCAGTCATGAGTCACTACAATCACTGCAACTTGACGGGAGCTGCTCTGGGATTCCAAGAACGGGATCCTAATGATAAGGATTTCTAACACAACTGTACCATTTTCTCTTGTACATTTTTTCCTCCATTTCAGTGGGCCCACAAGTTCCCAGTGTATTGTGCCCTTGTTAATAACATTCGTTATTTTCCCCCACCGGTACTGCAATGTACATTCACGAGGAGCCTCTTACTCTTGAACCGTCTAGTGCAGTGCTGACAGGAAGAAGGATATCTTTTAAAGGAAGCCTTTTGTTGAAATTTTGACAGCACACCACTGTTCACGGTAACAAGCTGGTTGCATTAATGGGATACGTTTGTACAGTTTCTTCATTGCCAAAGCAATTGTCATGCAATACCATTTCCAAGTCTCATTACAATCATTGGGAGTGCTAGAGAAGAGGAGGTAGCAGCAGACTATTAGAATTTTAATACTGAGTCCATTCAGTGACACAGTGAGTGACAGGAAAAGAAAATGGCACAAAGTAATCCCATCTTCAGTCATTACAAAGAATGAGCAGCGGTGAATCCAGGGCTGTCTCTTAAGGCCTGATCCTTCTGTGCCTTTGCTTTTGAGTATGAAAGCTGATGAGAAAACAAACTCTGGTTAGCTGCCCTGGTTGAGAATCCACTCCTCAAAGCAATATTACTGCTGGAATTAGCCAGGAAAATAAGACAGACAGAAAAAACGTAAAAGGGAGCAACTCTTGATTTCAGCACAGGGATTTTCCAGCTTGTTCAGCTGCAGATGTAATGCACTAGGAGCCCAAAGAACAATGCTAATTAGTATTCCATTAAAAAGGAAGAAATCTTGCTGAGACCTGGAGTCGCATCTCGACACTCGACAGTCAACGTGAAACATGGCTCACTAATGTATCCTTAATTCTTTTTATTTTGCAGAGACAGCAAGCTGACCATGTTGCTCCGAGAGTCCCTTGGGAACATGAACTGCCGTACCACCATGATAGCTCACATTTCGGCAGCTGCAGGGAACTATGCTGAAACACTTTCCACAATCCAGATTGCATCCAGGGTCTTAAGAATGAAGAAAAAGAAAACTAAGGTAAGAGAAGGGGGGAACTCTTTTTGTTGTCTTGCACTGGCAGGAGCTGAACAGCCAGAGATCTTAGCCAAGCAAGGAAGGGAGCAATATCAGTATTCATAATTTCTGAGTGAGTGGCAGTACACCTGAGAGTACGGGGGGAAATCCTGTGTTTAATGTTTGAATGAGTGATTTAGTGTTTATGCCACTCACAGATGCAGCAGAGAGTTCAAACCCTCCGGTAGTTGCTTTCTTAGGATATCTCTCTGGTTGAAATTAAATGTAATTTATTATCATCATTCACACTGGTGACCTGAGGATTATTAAATGTGAGTGGAGATCAATTAACAGATTTCACAAATATCACTGCACAACAATCTGTTCACAGAAGGAAATCTCTGCAGTAGAACAGGCTCCAGTGTGTGACTTCAAAGTTAATTCTCCCAGTCTTTCCCTCCTCATTCTTTCAGCTAGCTCAAAGTTCTTCTGTTAACACTAGGTCAGGACAGTGCTTAATCTCCTGTTCATTAAGTCAGACAACACATTTGAAGCCAATCTGATCTATTACCTAGGAAATGAAAATGAAAGTTGAGAGCCTGGGTATTTTCCTCTGAGTCCATGCTATTTTTCAAAATAAATTCATATTTCTGAGATAAAATGAGATACCAAGTAGTCCTGTGGATAACCTTTACGGGGCCTGCTTCTCAGTGCTGTGATTAAATTGAAAGCTTAAGTGTTCTGACAGAATATTTGGTCCAGCAATTTGGGTTGGGTTCTGTGGATACCAGCAATGCTTTCCAGCAGCACCAAAACCCTTCCATACACCAGGGGAAGTGCCACTATTAGTGGAATGGATCTCTGGCACCCAACCCATTGAGGTTCCCTTACAGAAGGAGTTGTAGCTGTCTGTATGGAACTGAAAAGAACAACTGTTTGGTCTATGTGGTTAAAAATAGGTATAGATAACTTCCTCACCCCTGAGTGAATAGTAGTTTAGATTGGGAGGGGGAGTTTAGATTGGGGAAATAGTGCAAGGGGAAAGAGTTAAATACTCCCCATCCCAGTACTGCTTCCCAGAACAAACTAGCAGTCCCACATGGCTGCTTTACAAGTTTCCTAGGACTCAGAATGAGCTTACACTAATACATTCATGTCCTGCCACTGTGATTCTCCAGAGCTGCTTTGCTCCATGTGGAAGCAGAGGAAGGGCTTTTTCAGTGGTGGCTCTTCCTAGTGTTGCTCACCCTATTCCTGCTCTGGACTAGCTCTAAAGATGGAATGCCTTGAGCTAGTGAGGATGTGTTCCCTTGTAAAGAGTATATGATTGCCCATCTAAGAAATTGTTTTTGGAGACCTTATTGCATTAGAAGTGACCTACTTTGTGAGCTGCTTGGTGCAGACATATGAGTTTACTGTGAAGAAAGGACGTATGAAATGAAGTTGTATCTAGAGTCTTCGTTGGAACTGAATTGTTAAACTGAATTGGAAGGAATTGAATTGGAACTGAATTGTGGAACTGAATTGTTACTGTGGAAGTATCCAGTAAAACTTATGTAACACAATTGGTTTCGAGTTTTAGTGTTGCATTCATAACAGTTGTTATTGTCTAGCACTATTGTGAGTTTGTTGTTGATGCTTTTGTGACAGAGTCTGCCTGTTCTGTTTTGTACTTTTCACTGTTTTCCGTGGTTTTTCTACTTTGAAGTATTACAACAATAGACAAGGAAAGCATTTAGTGTGATTGTAAGCTTAGGCTTTAAAAAGCATCTTACTATAATAATTCTCTTGACACATTGGCCATTTCCAGCTCTCCCATTGGCTGGGCAGTGCACTCCATCAGCCATTGGCCCATCAACCCCCACTCAAGAGTACTCGCATGCCATTGGCTAGGTGCTGGGTCCGCTCCTCTTCCCCACCCAGTGCCACCTCAGCCACTGTTCCATGTCAGAATAACTGCCAAATGGCTCTCTCTCCTGACAAAGACACTTCTGCTTGGCTCCTGTGGGATTAACTTTTCCCTCAGTAGTTGTTGCTAGGCAACGAAGCTTGGTTCTGTCAATAAAAAGACAAAGGAATGAAGCCCTTTCCAGGCCTTTGTGGGGAACTCATTGGGGCCAGTCCTGACTAGGGTTGCCACCTCCAGGTTGGGAAATTCCTGGAGATTTTGTGCTAAAGTCTACAGAAGCCAGGGTTTGGGGAGGGGAGAGGCCTCAGATGAATAGAATGCCACAGAGTCCACTATCCAAAGCAATTATTTTCTTCAGGGGGAGAGAGAGATCTGTTGTCTGGAGTTCAGTTGTGATACCAGGTGATACCACAGTAAGAGGGGCAAATAAAGGTAGGTTGATGATTGGCTGGGAAAAAGATAGGGTTGCCAACTCCAGGTTGGGAAATTTCTGGAGATTTGAGGGATGGAGCCTGGAGAGGGTAAGGTTTGAGGAGGGGTGGGACCTCAGACAGGTGCAGTGCCATAGGTTCCACCTTCCAAACCAGCCATTTCCTCTTGGGGAATCACTGCTGCCAGTCTCCAGGTGAGAGCTGGAGATCACTCAGAATTTCAGCTGCTCTCCAGGAGGGAGGGGGGAAGAGATGGAAAACTGAAATCAGAGGGGCATATAATGGCAGGTTGATGACTGACTGGGAGGAAGATAAGGTTGCCAACTCCAGGTTGGGAAATTCCTGGATATTTGAGGGGTAGAGCCTGGAGAGGGTGGTGTTTGTGGAGAGGTGGGACCTCAGACAGGTACAATGCCATAGACTCCACTCGCCAAACCAGCCATTTCCTCCTGGGGAAACATTGTTGCCAATCTCCAGGTGAGGGATGATCACTCAGAATTACAATTGCTCTCCAGGAGGGAGGGCAGAAGTCAGCTGCAGTCAGAGGGGCAGATGACAGTATTACAGCTGCTATTCAGATGGCAGAGATCAGTTTCCCTGGAGAAATCAGTGGGCTCTGTGTCCTTACACACTGCTGAGGTCACCACAGCAAATTGATGCTGAGTGCGCGAGGCCAGGGCACCCACCCAGAGCCTCTTTCTAGAGCCAATTGTATTTATTTCCACAACGGGCCTTATTCCTAGTTTGTTATAATTGTCAAAGGGGACAGAATCTAAATCAGATGCACCCCATAAACACACATAGGGGTGTCTAGTCAGAAGTGGGTCTCCCAAGTTCAGTAGTTCTTAGTAATTCTGTAAGGAATTCTGTAGGCACTGTACGACATACTATTTTATTCAAGCATAAATACTATTGAGGGACTGTGTGAATCCAAGGTAGACAGATAGGTAAGTGAATTGACAGTGAATATCATCTGTGAGACCTGCACTGACCAAGGACTGTGTTGCCTTGCAAAAGTTGCTACCAGTCAGCTTCAGTTTTTATCTGCGAAATGGAAATAATATTGGCCCACTTTGTACAACATGTGATACAAAGGAGTAAAACAATTTGTACATTTAAAATGTATGATAGAACCATATACTTTAGAATGCATTTTTATTCACTGTGATTCTGTTGAGTCCCAGCTTACAAGAACAAGTAGACAGGTGTGGCAGTTGCTTCAAAACCACTGCAGCTGCTTAAAATGCTAGCACAGTCTTATGCAACTGCTTGTTGTGTGGGCTTGGTGATTTTCTCAATCCCACCACAAACCACTAGTGTGGAGAAAGCCACCAGATTCATGTTGAATGGATGAATGCAATGGAACAGCCTCCGGTGTGAGACATTTTTAGTAGCCACCACATACATCACTGCTATTGAGTGCCCATTAGGATTGCATTCCAGCTGCAAAACTAACATTTAATTTGTCTTTCTATTCATAGTACACATCAAGCTCTTCTGGAGGAGAAAGTTCTTGTGAAGAGGGGAGAATGCGGAGGCCAACCCAGCTGAGACCTTTCCATTCTCGAAATGTGGTTGATCCAGATTTCCCTATTCTTCATTTGTCAAGTGATCCAGATTATTCTTCTAGCAGTGAACAGTCATGTGACACGGTAATTTATGTTGGGCCCAATGGCACAGCCCTGTCTGACAAGGAACTGACAGATAATGAAGGCCCCCCTGATTTTGTCCCTATAGTTCCTGTCCTTCAGAAAACCAAAAATGAAGGCAAGTTGGAGGAAATGAGTGAAACAGCCTCCAGCACCTCTGAGGGAGACTGTTTGAAGTGCAATACCTTTGCAGAACTGCAGGAGAGGTTAGACTGCATTGATGGCAGTGAAGAGACTGACAAATTCCCTTTTGAAGAACTCCCTGTTCAGTTTAGCTCAGACCAAATGACTAAGTGTCCTTTGTCTAGCCAAGTGGCAGAGCCCACTCACGTGTCAGAGCCAGACAGGGAAGATGGTGTCACAGACTGTCAACATCCTGATAAAGAGGTCAGGGAAAATCTCAATGCCACAGCCGGCAAAATTCAGGGAAGTCACTCCCCTGTTCACACTGGAGTACTTCATGATACTTCCACTCCTTCCTCTCCTAGAAGTGTGACAGGCAGTCCTAGTAGCCAGATTTCCTCTTCCCAACAGGGATACTGTGCAGACCTGCAAAGCAGTCGAGAAAGTCTTAACACCTGTGGCTTTGTAGAAGGCAAGCCTAGGCCAATGGGTTCACCACGGCTTGGCATTGCAAGTCTTTCCAAGACCTCTGAATACAAGCCACCAACCTCTCCTTCTCAGAGATGCAAAGTTTATACCCAGAAAGGTGTATTACCCAACCCTGCACCTCCGCCATCATCATTAAGTAAGGACTCTGGAATGGTGTCCAGTGAATCTCTGATGCAGCCAGAGATCCGTACTCCTCCCATTGGAATGAGCCCTCAGATTATAAAGAAATCAGTGTCTGCCAGCAGTGGTGATTTTGGAGAGTCAATGGATGAGGAAGAACAGAAGCTACAGTCTCTTTCTCCCAAATCAAAGAAAGAGATTTTGAGCACCACCATGTTCACAGTGCAGCAACCGTTAGAACTGAATGGGGAGGATGAGTTGGTATTCACTCTGGTTGAAGAGCTGACCATCAGTGGGGTGCTAGAGAATGGGCGGCCAACGAGTATTATCAGCTTTAACAGTGACTGCTCTGTGCAGGCTTTGGCCTCTGGATCTAGGCCAGTTAGCATTATCAGCAGCATTAGTGAAGATCTGGAATGCTATGCCAGTACGGCTCCTGTTTCGGAGGTCAGCATCACCCAGTTTCTGCCTCTTCCAAAAATGGGACTGGATGAGAAAGCTGAAGAGGCTGAAAGCCGGCGCTCATCTATTAGCTCATGGCTAAGTGAAATGAGCACCGGCAGTGATGGAGAACAATCATGCCACAGTTTCATAGCACAGGCATGCTATGGTCATGGGGAAGCAATGGCAGAAGCTCCTGTGTCTGAGCTTGCAAGAACTGTACAGAATAGCAGTGTGGCCTGTACAAATGATAAGGAAAAGCCAGTGACTGAGAATATGTTTGTACTTCCAGAAGTGGTTGAGGAAAGTCTTAATAAAATGTCACCCATCAAAGGCTGCAAAATATCAGCATTGGGAAAAACTACAGTCACTGTCTCAAACACCACAAGCCTAAGCAGTTGTGAAGGCTTCATTCCAATGAAGACCAACATCACTGTATATCCATGTATTGCCGTTAATCCCTTTAAGGCTCAAGAAACTCATGAGACCGTATCAGTAGCGTCTTTGCCAGCAAATATGTCACAGCCACAAGAGGTGAAAGAATCCAGTGTAAGAAAAGAAATAAAATTTGATGACCCTTGGCTAAAGAGAGAGGACAGTGTAAGGAAAGAAAACAATGGTGCAGCTGCAGGGCCCAAGTCTGAAGCTGTACCTGAGCAGAATAAGAAACAGAACTCAGAAGACAGGTTCAGTAGCAGCAGTGGAGAGATCTCTAGCTCCCCAGGATCTGAAACTCTGAAGAGGATTGTAGATGGGTGTGAAACAGGACTACAAAATTCTACAATCCATAGTCCATTTCATTCCACTGAGAACGTGAAGAGCAGCAACCTCACGCGGGGGTTCCAGAAGGGCAGCAAGCCAGAGGAATTGGATGGGATTCCCTATCAATTTGTTGAGGAGAACAAGACCATGAGCTCCCAGTCTTTGAAAGCTAGCCTGGAACAAAGGATTGCTTCCCCCAAGCACTGTATCCTGACGCGTCCGAAAGGAACACCGCCATTGCCCCCTGTGAGAAAATCTAGCTTGGATCAGAAAAATAGGGCCAGCCCTCAACACAGTGCTTGCAGCAGTAGCATGGGAAGCCCTTCCAACCAACCAGCATCTTTTCTGCCTTGTTTTCCTGATGAACTGAATGGGAAACAAAAGGGTTCCAATACAGAGAGTAGTAGTTACAGTAGCAGTAAGCTCTTTAGTGCCAAACTGGAGCAGCTGGCTAGCAGAACCAATTCCTTGGGAAGGTCTAGTGGGAGCCACTATGAGTGCCTGTCATTGGAAAGGGCAGAGAGTCTGTCATCTGTCAGCTCCAAGATGAGTCCTGGGAAAGATACCACAATGCCCAGAGCTGGACGGAACCTCAGTCGTAGTGTGATGTCCTCACCAACCAACTCAGGCATTTCGCAGTCTGCAGGTGCCTCGCCAAAGGCCAGTCAGTCAAAGATCTCTGCAGTAAGTAAGCTCCTTTTAGCCAGTCCTAAGGCCCGAAGCCTGGCTGCCTCAACCACCAAAACACTTAGCTTTTCTACCAAGTCCCTTCCTCAGTCTGTGGGGCAGAGTACAAGTTTGCCTCCAAGTGGGAAGAACATGTCCTGGTCAACTCAGTCTCTCAGCAGGAACAGGGGCTCTGGGCTCTCTTCAAAACTGCCCCTCCGAGCTGTCAATGGGAGGATTTCAGAACTCCTGCAAGGAAGCACAGGCCCCAGAGGCTTGCAGTTGCGCAGGAACTCAGATACTGACGAACGTGGTGGGATCCACGGAGATGAGAAGCCACCCGTTCATCTGCTGCCTTCACCTTACAGCAAGATCACTCCACCTAGGAAGCCTCACCGTTGCAGTAGTGGTCATGGAAGTGACAACAGCAGTGTCCTGAGTGGGGAACTGCCCCCTGCCATGGGGAAAACTGCCTTGTTCTACCACAGTGGAGGAAGCAGTGGGTATGAAAGCATGATGAGGGACAGTGAAGCAACGGGGAGCGCTTCCTCCGCACAAGACTCTATGAGCGAGAATAGCAGCTCTGTCAGTGGACGGTGCCGAAGTCTCAAAAATCCAAAGAAGCGTCCAAATACAGGTATGTCCTTGTTGCATACAGAATAACACTGAGAAATGCTAGAATAAGTTAGGTTTGCAAAAAACAGGAGAGTCTCTTTATTGGAAGAATATATATTGTACTTTTAATAAAAGTGCTTAACTTGGGCCTTCTATTAATGCTCATCAGGGCTTTTTTTGCCAGAATGGAGTTCCAGAACCTCTTTGACAAAATTCTTTTTAAAAAAATGTTTAAAAGTTCATGAGTTTTCAGTATACAGATTGAAAGCTTCATTTTTTTCTTGAGATTTCCGGCACCTCTTCCCCCGCCCCCTCTCCCCCAAAAGCCCTGATGCTTATTCATTCCTTTTCAGCCAATGCTTTCTTATTGAAATGCTTTCCTATTGGTACTTAAAATGCTTTATTTGGTGGGATTGTGCTCATAACATTTTGGAATAAGAAACATTAATGCATGTCCACAACTGCTGAGGCTTGTTTACCTTTTCTTTAGGCAGACTTCTTACTTAAAGAAATTTATGCTAACATTTGAATTAAACCATGATTATTATATTTCTTTTGTAAGTGCATATTTTTATAGTCCATTCTGCTACATGTGTTTGGACAATTTATCCTTTCTCAATGAAAATTACTGTTTTGTTGTAGCTTTCTTTGTTCTTGGCATAAAGTGAAAGCTCTGACCATTGTTGAGCAGAACAAGGGAAATATCTTACCATGTACATTTCTCCAGTTCTCAGAACGTCATTGTTCTTAATTATATCTCTCGCCAGTTTAGTAGAACAAGTGGTCCTTTTGTTTTGCCTGCATCTGAATTATGCTGAACTACCTATCCAGCACTGCTCAGCTTCCTTTGAGAACTGTCCATATTTGCTCTGATCACTGGAGGCTTTTTCACACTCTCTCACACACACACACACACACACACACACACACACGTGCGCGCACAGAGATAAAATTCAGCACTTTGTTCACGGTACTCAGTCTGATTCTGTATAAAGCCAAGTTAAAATGCTCTCAATAAATGAAATAAAAAATAATAAGTATATATGTTATAAAAATAAATATATAAATGTGAAGCATAATTTGGCAGATCTTGAATATGGAGAGATCTTTTGTAAATTCAAAATTCCTTGATGAATTATGGGGAGGGGTAAAAAGATCATGTTAAGCTGATGCTAGTCCTCCCTTACAATGATCAACACAGGACAATTGATTACTTTCTACTTCCGACTTCTAGTGTGCTGGCAAATTTAGACACTAGAGAACATACAGATGATAAACCTCACAAGCTTTCTCGTCCCAGGGTTGCCTGGTCATCTGCATAATGCTGTCAAATAGCCAGGAAATTTTTGCTAACATCCTGCAGTATAGCTAGGTAATTTTACACTCTTGAGTTAATAGATTTATGGATGCCTCCCTTCAGTGCAGGATACAGGCACTAAATGACTAAAGTATTATGCTCTGTATGGGTCTACATATGTACATATGTAGAGGCAGAGAGAAAGAGAGAGAGTACCCAAGGCAGGAGGTGCACAGCTGCATTTGAGGACTCCTGCTGAGGCTTCAGAGTGGAGCTTAGGACTTGTGCCCCGAGTACTCCATACCTTCAAGCACTCTGCCCTCATCAGATGATGATGTGTGGTAAAATGCTTGTCCAGCTTCAGCACAAGGAGTATGCAAGTGGATATGCATCCGTCGTGAGTCCCCAATTTCCTATCATTTCAGGAGATAGGAAACTCCACTCTGTGCTGTGATAAGTGAACATATCCAAAAAAGAGTTAACCACTTGGATTGTTTACTGTAGCCATGATGGCTTCTGATAATCTTTTGTCCACAGTTCTATTGATGTAGCAGACATGTTCTGTGAATGCATGGTGCAGTTTCTGCTTTTGTGCCATTTCATAGGCTAGCACACTCTGGTTTTCTTTCTGATGCCTAGCATACTTTAGAAACATTTCTCCTCAGCTGGTACAAGACTCTTTATTTATTTATTTATGTATTTATTTATTTATTTGATTGATTGATTGATTGATTTGTGCACTGCCCTCCCCACAAGTGGGCTCAGAGCGGTTTACATCAATATCAATCAACAATAATTTAATAACAGATTAAAACAACATACAATCACAGATCATAAAATTATAGAAACATCAAATACTATGTAATTTGTTCAGGTGTATTAATTTAAACATAGCAGTGGTGTCCCGATGTCAAATTAAGAGCAATCCACTAGTGGGGGGTTGGCCAGAAAAAGGGAGGGACGTCTGCCGCCTCAACCAAAAGCCTGTTGGAAGAGCTTCGTCTTGCAGGCCCTGCAGAACTGTAGTAAATTCCACAGGTCCCTGATCTCCTATGGGCGCTCTTTCCATCAGGTAGGAGCCAGGGCTGGAAAAGCCCTGGCCCTACTCGAGGCTAGAGGGACATCCCTGGGGCTGGGGACTACCAGAAGATGTTGATTTATGGACCTCAGTGTCCTACGGGGTTCATATGGGGAGAGGCGGTCTCGAAGGTATGCTGGTCCCTGGCCATATAGGGCTTTAAAGGTAAACACCAGCACCTTGAAATGGATCCGGAACTCAGTAGGCAGCTAATGCAGTTCGTGCAGCACTGGGTGGATACGAGCCCACACAGGTGTCACCGTCAACACCCATGTTGCCACGTTCTGCACTGGCTGCAACTTCCGGAGCAGAGTCAAGGGCAGCCCCACCCAGAGAGAGTTACAATAATCCAGTCTGGAAGTGACCATTGCTGTAGCTAGGTCCTGGGGGGTGAGATATGGGATATGGGGCCAACTGCCTGATCTGCCTCAGATGGAAAAAGACAGACCTGGCAGTGGCAGTGACCTGGGCCTCCATAGAAAGGGAGGCATCCAGGAACACCCCCAGGCTCTTCACTCTTGACGTTGGCACCAATGGAGCCCCATTGAAGGTTGGGAGCCTGATTCCCTGACTCAATCCCCCATGACTCAGGTGCAGGACCTCTGTATCAGACCATACCATGCCGCCTTTTCTCCCCCAAGACCATGAAAGGTTTTAAAGCCAGTTTGGTGTAGTGGTTAAGTGCGTGGACTCTAATCTGGGAGAACTGGGTTTGATTCCCCACTCCTCCACTTGCACCTGCTGGATGACCTTGGGCAAACCATAGTTGTGGCACAGCTGTTCTTGAAAAAGAACAGTTTCTGTCAGAGCTCTCTCAGCCCCACCTACCTCACAGGGTGTCTGTTGTGGGGAGGGGAACGGAAAGGAGTTTGTAAGCCGCTCTGAGACTCCTTTGGGTAGGGAAGGGTGGGGTATAAATCCAATCTCTTCTTCTTCTTCTTTTTCTTTGATGGATTTAACTGACAGAGTCAGCTTTGTCACAGCCATCCAGCCACAGCTTGTAATGCCTCATCCAGATCTCCTAGGGTTGTGTCCATGTGGCCATCTATCAGTAGATAGAGTTGGGTGTCATCCGCATACTGGTGACAACCCAGCCCATACCTCTGGATAATCTGGGTGAGAGGGCACATATAGATGTTGAACAGCATGAGGGAGAGAATTGCTCCCTACAGCACACCACATTCCAGTAAGTGTTGCTGAGATAACTCCCCCCCCCAAGCACCACCTTCTGTCCCCGACTCTGAAGGAAGGAGGTCAGCCACTGCAAGGCAAGTCCCCATATCACAGCGTTGGCAAGGCGGTGGGTTAACACCTTGTGGTCACCTATATCGAACTTTGCCAAAAGATAAAAAAGGATCAGCAGCGCCAATCCACCTCGATCCAAATGCCTCTGGAGGTCATCCACCATTTAGGGTTCTGAAGAAGCAGCCGGATAAGCATCTGTCAGGGATGGTCTAGTTCTAGCAAATCCTGGCATAATGCAGGTGTTTGGATGGCTTGACCTTTGAGCTCCCTTCCAGCACACAAGCACTTCGGTAATTAGTTGCCCTGTTACCCTGATATAGCTTGACTCCATTGACGTTTAGCACACTGTGTAAAGCCTGTCTTCACAGAACTCTGCAAAGAAGGTGTATGTCCAAAGAAAGGGGGAGGTCAACGGTTAATTTTGCTTGAGTTGCTCTATTTTTTTATGCAGACCAGCATTTTGAATGGATGGTGTCTGTTTCCAGGTGATCTTATAAGATGTAAGAGATCACATTTAAATATTTTAGTGCTTTTCTAAAACAGTTTTAAAATCAGTACAAATATTATTTTCCCCTTACAAAGCATTTACTTGTCAATTAATAAAGCATTCCACTTCCTCACAGGTTTTCTACTTGCATTTCCTTCCTATAGCAATAAAGACATAACTTGGTATTTGGTGGGAGCACAATCTTTTGCATGTCAACAGATTTATGGGGTTATAAAAACAAGATAATAACTGCAGCACAAGGCTAAGATTAAGCTGGGATGCAAAGGGGAAATCTGTTAGCATTAACATATGGATCAGACAAGTAGGAGTTCAGTGTTTCCTCTTAGAAAAAGATCCACTTTTCTTAATCCCTGCTCATGTATAAAGATTGCCATTGTGAATTGTTTTTAAAAAATCAGGAACCACCCAAGGCATTTCTGCTTGGACATCATTTTAATGTGTGGTATCAAGAGCATTGGACCCTTCCTGATTTGCTGTCATGGATACACATTGCTATAATGGATATGGCACTGTAGATATGCTCATTTCGGGTCAGGTGACCTTGTCCAGTTTATTTATGATTATTATTAACAGAAATGCTGGCTGTCAGGCATGATCAACATGAATCAACAGACAGCCCCTTTAAGAGAGGCCACAAAGACTTTTAAGGAACTCACCAGCAGTTTTGTTAGGTTTTACAATTACTTTTCAAATCTGGACCCATTGGAGAGACTGATCCATCTCCACTGTTTCTCCTCATCATCGTCCTGGATATTACCATCTTGTTTTCTTTTAGCTATTTCTTAAGTGCATTACGTGTATGTACTAATGTATCATTTTTCAAATGTGGGAATCAAAGGGTCCGTGACAGGTTTGGAAGCAAGACCAATTTGCCTTTCATATTTAATCCAGATTAAATTCTATGTTCTACTTCTAAGCATAAAACTCACACAGACACAGTTGTAAGTAGCTGTCCATTTCTTAGCCTTAAATGAACCTGAGCATAAACATGCACACATATATACATGCATCCTACCACTGGTCAATTGTTTCCCTGCTTTTTATGAATATATTGAGCTTTGTTAGTGCTTCAGTTCAACAAAGGTTCTACACTTTTTGTGCAGGGCAGAGGATGCCCTGCTCACATTGGCGTTTTACCATAGAGTTTGCAACAATTCCTCAAGCTGCTCTTATCACATCTGGGTTAGTTTTAGGAATCACCGGAAACTCTATGGTTTTTCCATAACGTTTCCAGTGAATCCTAGAGCTCCTTATGTCACTTTTTAAACCAGAAGTGACATGATACTGCAGCCAGCATTGTAACCCCGACCCCACCTCATATCCCTCACCACAGCCTGGCAACCCTTTTTTCCATCAGTTGCTCCTTCTGCTGCAGTATTGTCCAAAACTAGGGAACGGGCCATTCCTGGTGGGATGCGGGTTTTACCACAGTACATAACATAGCACTCATCTGTCACTTAACATGATATAATGTGATTCAGCATTGTTGACATCTTTTAATGCATTATTATTGCACCAATGTACATTTGAATTGTTGCATTCTCTCTTCATTGTATACTTCAAGAAGCTGGAAGAAAGCTATTAATAGAGAGAATCTGCATCCCATGCACATTTAGTTGAGAATAAATTATACTGAATTCTCTAGGACTTATTTCTGCATTTCTTTCTATATTTCTATATTTCTTTAAGATTGTTCTGAATGACTAGTGAGAGACAGGAGAGAGAGAGAGAGAATTAGCTTTCAACTGTGACTCTTTGGCCTTGAACTCTGTTAACTAAACCACACGTTTTGTAATACTGTTGTCTTTTTTGAGCTTCTCAATGGAAGGTTTTTGTTGTAATTTTATGTGGCAGACCTTTTCTCCCTCACCACCTCCTAGCATCTGTGTGGCTATTTGTTCTATGGTTTCCTACTGCACCTCATTAACCTCTGACCCATAAGAGTGAATAGGCACTATGGTCACTTCTTCACCAAGTAGGAAGGTATGATTAAGTAGCAGGACTGACTGAGAAAGGAGGCAAGGCTAACATATTTTAGTCAGGTCAGGAGCTATTCATGGGAAATAATTGTATTTACCCTGAAATAAAAGTATGATTCCCTGTAAGAACCCCCAGTGTAGCCAAGGCCATATCTAGTGGGTCAAATAGTGGTTTGTTTCTGTGGCACAGAGTAGCAACTTTGACAGAGCAAGGTGACAGGAAATGCAGCAAAAGCACAAAGTATAGACATTAGTGATTAGAGTGTTGAAATAAGAGCTACTCAGGATCAAGTCCCCACTCAATTACAAAACTCACTGGGTTATATTTGGGTCATTCTTTCTCTACCTAATCTACTCCACTGGATTGCCATGAGGGCAGAATGTAGGAGAGGAGAAGCATGTTTGCTGCCTATAGTAATGTAGGTGAAGATTATGAAAAAAAATTCAATAGATTAATGAACATGATCCAAGCAAAGTATAGCAAGTTTGAGTGTATGTCTGTATAGATCTCACATACTTCCATGCTGAGTTTTTGTTTGTTTGTTTGTTTGCCTCTACTTTTCCCTAAAGCAATTAGTACAGAATGGAAACCATGCAAAATACAGTGAGAGTAGCAAGCATGGATTTGTAGGGATGGGCTACATGGTCAGTCTTCAGAGAAAAGCTGGTTATAGGCAGCCAATGAGCCCCAGTGTAATTTGCTTCTGGCTGGCTGCCTGCTGGCCAGGTCTGGGCTAGCTCACATGGAAGGGAGATCAAGGTCATGAACATAGTGTGGGACCATGCAAGGGTTTATATGGGTGGCTAATTTGGGAAAGAGAATCTAAGTTTACGTTTTTCATTTTTGGCTAGTAGGGAACTTAACTTTCCTTCAGCTGAGAAACATGCAGAAATGGTAAAAATTAGATGTAATGTTTGTCTTTACCTTTGCCTTTTAGGTTTCTCCCATGTTTCTGAGAACAAAACATTCAGAATCAGTCTGTGCACATGATTATGCCAGTTTGTGGAACTTTCTGAGAATGCTGGTATCTGTCAGTACTGAGGTCACTGAGGGCACCAAAAGATTTTTGATAGAATTATTGGACTAAGGGGGAGCTGAACATGACTTCCTTTATACCAAATGATTGTACTGCTACACTTGTTTTGATGTTGTTGTTGTTGTTGTTAAGTATTTCTACCCACCCTGAGGTTAGAAGTCCAAATCAAATAAATAAGCTGTACTGTACTCAGATTTTGATAGCAGATGAATCTATATCTTCTTAATAATAGTTGGCTGAAAGCAGAACAAGTGGAACAGCACTGCCATAACTGGAAACTGAGAGGATTATGTCAGATTAACTCTGAAGTTCTTCCAGTGGCATTTCATGTGTCCACTACTGGTGGCCCACTGTTTATGTGGCTGATGAGTAGTTTATTCCAATTTTTGGTGAAGAAGGGAGTGGAGAAAGGGACAGAAGGAGACTTTAATTACCTTTGGGCTCCTTTGAGTTTCTTCATTATGTGAGTGATCAGGGAATGCTCAGAGGGTTAAAAAAGTAAACTGATGAAGATATTTATAATTATATTTATTTTGTTTTTAATCTTCACTTGTGCAATTGAGTGATGGATTAAAAATAAACACAACCATTCCAGAAGGTTCAAATACTCAACTTTTCTCTAAATTACTAATGTTAGGAGTCCTAAAACCAGAGGATATAATATAATGAAACAAGTTCTTATTAATTATAAGTCACATGAGTGGACCATTTCTTGCTGTAACCAAGGAGGTAATCTGTTTAAGTTCCTGAGCCCCATGATGCAACACAGCAAGGGCATAGATTTTCCAATTTCCGGGGGGGGGGGGGGGGGGGGGGCTGGGGCTGGGCCAGAGACATCACACTCCACAGTCTCCGGTGGAGGCTCAGCACCTCCCGGAAAAGTTCAGGGGGGGGCTTCAGCTCCCCAGCCCCCCTGAAGTTGATGTCTATGCAACACAGAGTGCAGTGCATTTAAGTGGTCTAAACTCTGATTTTGGCCTCAGTGTTTGGAATTCTGACTGGCTTCCTGTTGAACTAAGCAGTCTTTCACTTGCTCACGTCAGACTTCCTCCACAACTGATGATAATAGCAATGGTGATGGTCATGGCCATAGTACTAAAAGAAATTGATGATTCTCTCTCTCTCTCTCTCTCTCTCTGTGCTGGTAACCCCTTCTCAATGCAGTTTTGTGCAAAGTAACTTTTCTCTGATCCCATTTAAATTAATGGACGTAGACTGGAGTAACTTTGCATAGGGCTGTTTAACACTTGAATGTTGACTGGCAAGCAGAGATTGGGGCATGGGCCCCAACCATTTTTGTTCTGTTCATTAAAAACAACAGCATTGATTTTCCCAGGTCACAGCCAGGCCATTTCATGCAGCAAATCTGTGTTGAAAGGGATCCAAGTAATCATTTTTTACACGCTTGACTACCACGTGCCAACACTGAGCTTTCAACCTCACAAATATAGGAATGATTTAATAAAGGAAGCAGCAGTGGGCTATTGTGCACGTTGAAAGCTCTGTGGTACATGCATGATTGGGTTGGACATCATTAGACTACTTGTAAATAAAACCTGCTAACTTGGCGGCCTCAGAATTAGCTCACAGGAACAGCATTGCCACTGGCTGTCTGGAGCTGCCCATTCTCTTTTGGGAAGGCTGGGAAAGGGACTGAGCTAATTCACTATTAAAAAAACAGCTACGCTACAGTTCCTGTGCCTATGACAATAACCAGCTCAGAATCATCTCCTTATACAATAGCATCAGACAACTGGCATAGAAACAGTGCATTGGAATCTAGCCCTGGTGAAGATAAATATTTGTGTATGGCAGGGATCACTGTTCAACAGATGGCTGGAGATACGTGGGTGTTGGACACTGTCTGCTGTGGCCTACATCTTACTTGTCAGTTGGCCATGCTCAATGAGTAGCTGCCTTCTGTCACTGCTCCAGTAGTGCTCTAACAGTGTAGTACTAAGCAGAGTTGCACCCTTCTAAGCCCCCATGTCTTCTCCCCTTTCCATGCTGCCTTTTCTTCTTCCTGTTTACTCACTAATTTACCTTTTATTTGCCCCCTATGTTCAGCTATATTTATTATTTATTTCATTTATACCCCACCTTTCTCCACAATGGGAATCCAAATCAGCTTACATCATTCTCCTGCATTTTATCTTCACAACAGCCTTCTGAGATAAGTTATACCTGAGAATGTGTAACTTGCCTAAGGACACCCAGTGAGATTCCATGGCAGAATGGGAATTTGAGCCTGGGTCTCCCAGGTTCAAGTCTGACACTCCGAACACTATAACATGCTGGCTTTCTGGGGGTGGCTGCTGTTGAGCAGTAGGAAGCAGCCAGACCTTGATTAGTCAAGCAAGTTGTGTGGTATCAAGTTGCCTGATGGTTGCTGCCAGTCCTGGCCCTGATGAATCCTCCCTCAAAGGCCAAAACAGCCTTGGAAAGAGCCCTGCCAAGACAGAAACCAAGGCTTAAAGGCTAACAATACTATTTGATTGCTTAGCAGTAGGCAATGAGGACATTCATTTCTTAAAGCTACAGGGGCTGCTTCTATTATTTGGGCAGAGGGTAATCCTCAGTAATGAGATCCTCTTAGAACTGGACTCTCTCATGGTGCGGTCATGTTATACCTTTTGTGGAAGACTGTGGAATCAGCTTCCTACCCATTACGTTAACCACCAGAAAAAGATAGGAAGATGGATTTTCCCTGCACCCCAAATCCATAGCAATTGAGGATGAGTCCCAGTACTACCCCCCAGAAGATATTGAGTACCATAATTAATCTCTAACTACCACCGTTACATATTCATTGGGAGGCAGTGGGATGGAGTAAGTGTGGGGGCCAGTCCTTCTCATGGCTATCATAAGAAGGGAAACTGCTGCCTTTTCTTGACAGCCCAGACAAACAAGCATGGTGGTGGGTGGTGGTGGCAACAGGCAGCACTGCTGCTAGCCAAACACAGGCAAGCCATTGGTTTGCATATACTGGCATTCAGGCAGACAATGCTGCATATTTGGAAGCGGGGGAGAGAAAGCAAATGTTGTACTTTCTTCCCATGAGTACCAGGCAGCATCTGCTGGGCCATCATAATGTGCATTCATTGCAATCTGTAACGTGAGAGACAAGCCTAGTATGCACAGGTGTTTCCCCCCTTTTTCACCGTGTGTGTCCATCAGGTTTTCTTTGTCATTCTACATTGATTTTCCTCTCTTCAGTGATCAGTTCGCTTTCTGATCGCTGGTTTCCTGGGTTTTCTGAGAGTGCTTTTGTGCCGATTTTCCCCTTGTTTCACTTCTAGGCCGAAGGTAATTCAAAAGCATACAGATTACCTTGGATTCCCCCCCCCCCCCCGCTGCTGCCCTTTTGCTGTCCCTTGAATGTCAATCCCCACCCACACTGAGGTTGTTTCATGAACTCTGCACCTTCTGCCATTCTCCCCCCGCCCCCCTTGGTGTACAAGCTCAATTTCCCCCTTGTTTAAAATTTTGTGTGTTTTTTTTACAAGTAGCAATATGAGATTATCACTAGTCTCGGATCACTGATTTTAAAAAATTTAAATGACAGGGAGAAAGTTTAAAAGGAGCTGTGTGATAAAAAGGCTCTCCAGAGCTTCTGCTAGAGGACTTTTCCCAATACAAATTGCAGCCCTGTGCATAGCAAAGGGCAATGTCAGTATCATTGCAAGGTACATTGGTATTCTGTATACTCAACATGTTCCCCCATATTATGAGATTGTGTGACTCTTTCCCATTTTTCACAGTGGCCAGTAACACTGCAGAGAATCCCCTAGTGCTTGGCAATATGGAAAACGGGGCTTTGCAGCTGCTTGCTGGTGTCAGAAAAAGTCTGGCCAGTTTCAACAGTGGGTTTTCCACCCTTTGCCTGCATTCCTCTCTGTTCTCTTTCATTCAAAGAACTAACATTAAAATGCCTGCATAAAATCTGAACCATGAGGATTTAAATGGAAGGCGCTTGCTGGGTGCCACTGTGCAGCTGCAATAGGGCAATTGCATAATTTTAAAAAAAGCTTTGGATGCCAGTGTGCCACACACATCACAAGTGATTTAGAAAAGTGATTTAAAAAAAAATTGCAGCTGCAGAATAAATATACCAGAGGGGGAAAATGGTGCGTAAGGCAGGCACAGAATCCAAAGTCAAGATTAAAGGCTTACTGCTCTGACAATCTGCAGTAAGATGGGCATGTGTAATGGGCCACAGACAGATAAGAGATAAACCAGATGAGAGTTAAGAAAGTTATGAAGTAGATTATGAAATCCCTCAGGTGGCTATGAAATTTTTCAGCCTCTTTAATGTTCTTTAAAAGCAGCTTTATATGTGTAGGGGGAAAAACTGGGGACAGCTAAACCTATCCCATCATACCATTTCCCTAATACAAACATTGCCACCTCCAGCTGCTGTTGGCTGCAGTATGGAGGGGGGGTTGATAATCTCTCGTAAATAAATTGGGGTGTCTTTTTTAAACAAAAAAGTTTGTTATTGCTCCCCTCCCTGGGCTATACGTTTTCTTTTTTTTTGCATTTTCCCTTCAGCCTGACTCATTTTTCAATATTAGGTCCTGGTTAGAGAAAAATGCTGCAAATACTGGCATGCAGGAACGTAAGGCAGGAGCAGGATTTATACATGCTATAGAAGGAAACGCTAGAGCTAGAAACATATTTCCCACTAAAAGCAGTGGAGATGCATCTCCAGGAAGTTGCACAAGGCTCTCTCAGCCCCACCTAGCTCACAGGATGCATGTTGTGGGGAGAGGAAGGGAAGGAGATTGTAAGGTGCTCTGAGACTCCCAGTGAAAGACGGGGTATAATTCCAGCTCTTCTTCTTCTTGACCTGTATTTCAAATAAATTCCAGTAAGCTGCAGCCTTGTTGTGGGGTTGGGACTGGGACACCCTGTGATGGTTCCACCAACTATTGATTACTACAGTTTTAGTACATGAATTCACCATTTTGAAGGCTCAGAGCTTTGCAAAGGACAAGGATAAGAACACACATAGGTAAGAGCTTGAAGGACTGTAATATCATAATGTCTTTGGTGTTAATGTTCAGAGAGAAATAAATCCTAAATTGTTGCTTTTGCTTTCATGTAATGTTCTCTTGCATACTGTATGTTCTCCTTTACAGATAGAGTGAGCAGTTTGCTCCTTGATCATATAGACTTGTCATTAATGCTTGTTTAGGTTCTCAGAGACGGAGACTCATCCCAGCTTTATCACTTGACACAACATCCCCAGTAAGGAAACCTACCAGCCCAACAGTACGCTGGGTGGATGGACCCTTACGAAGTGCCCAGAGAGGAATGGGAGAGCCCTTTGAGATTAAAGTCTATGAGATTGATGATGTGGAGCGGCTCCAGCGGCGGCGCGTGGGAGACAGCAATGTGAGAACCTCCTAACAGAGTGATCCCCATTCCCTACCTGTTAAGATGTACATTTATCTTACTATATTATGCTCATTTACTTGGGTTTCCATTCAGCTCTTTTCTGAGAACTAAGGAAAGGATTTTTTTTAACTGTGCTAAAAATAATTTTAAAAAGTCATGCAATGCAGTAATGAGATCTGGCTTTCCCCTTGCAGAAGGATATAAGAAGATATAATGATGGGAGGCTTTTTGACAGTACTGTAACCCATGGCATACCCTAACTCACAGTTCAGTTTCTGCTGTGTTGCTGCACTCAACATGTAGCAGCTCTTCAAGTCACTTCATTACAGTGCATGTATTTTTATTTATATATAGTCCACCTCTCACTGGAGCTCAAGGCGGATTACAGTGAGTCAATAGAATTAACAGGATAGGACATTCAGTTAAACAATGAAATAGGGTTTAGGTCATATGACACATTAAACTATGCAAAAATTACATAGTTAGGATCCTAGTTTCAGCAAGCTGAACACAGTAGCATAGATCATAGTCTCTAATAATTTATTAATTGATTAATTGAGACCAATGTGCAGTGCATTACAGTAGTCTAGTCTCAGTGTCACCATGGCATGGATCCGGGTAGCCAGATCAGCTGTATCAAGGTAAGGGGACATTTTTCAAGCTAGGCTGAGTTGGAAGAAAGCCTTTATCCAACTGCATTAACTTGCTTTTCCAGCAATAACATTGGGTCTAGTATAACTCTGAGGCTCTTAGCTGAGTCAGCAAGGGTGAGCTAAATCCCACTGAAAGTGCGGAGTGTAGTGTCCTTCAAGACCTCTGCCATCCCAATGAGCATTACCTCTGTCTTTCCAGAGTTTAGTTTCAGTTTGTTCATTTTTAGCCGTCTAAACACAGCAGCAATTTAGGAGTCTACTGCATTACCAGGAGATTTGGATAAGGATATACATAGCTGTGGTATTGTCTGCATATTTATTTATTTATTTTTATTTTTTATTTATTTATTTATTTGTTTGGTTGTTTGGTTGGTTGGTTGGTTGGTTGGATATATTCCGCCCTCCCCGCAAGCAGGCTCAGGGCGGCTTACAAAGTCGGTACACAGGTACCATTAAGATACATTAAAAGCATTTAAATAATTCAGTACAGTAAAATCATAAGGTCAATAAAATCAAGGTGCTAGTAATATTTCCATAAGATGGCATGATATTGCTTTCAAAATGCTTACAGACATTTTACCATCTCAGTGGCATCCTGAGTCACAATGGAGTAGACCCACTGTTGGAATTGTGGGCCAGGCTCGTTGATGGTACTAGTGAGGGCGGTTCCTTAATTGAAAGCCTGGTAGAAGCTTGCAGGCCCTGTGGAACTGTAAAAGGTCCCGCAGGGCCCTGATCTCTTCCGGGAGCTCATTCCACCAGTAAGGAGCCATCACTGAGAATGCCCTGGCCCTGGTGATGGCGAGCCTGACATCTTTGGGACCCGGCAGGGTCTGTCGGTTCTGATGGTATTCAGCCCCCAAACCACAAAGGATTTGGCCTAAGAGCTTTACATAAAGACTGCAGGGCACAGGGCATAGGATTGCTCCCTGTGTGACCCCATAGGATAGGTCCCACAGAGATGCTAACTGGTCTCCAGTGGCAATTCTTTGGGTCTGGTCTGTGAGGAATGATTTGACCCAGTATAATGGGCAACTCCTGAAGCCTGCTTCTGCCTCCAGGCTCCTCAATGAGATAGCATGGCCCACTGTGTCAAAGTAACAATCTGAACATTTCAAGAAATGTATGGTGAAAACGTTTCCCTTGGACAACATGAGCTTGATAGCTATCTGTATCAAGTAAAAGAATACAATTACCCAGCAATCTTTTCAGTGTTGAAGGCTTACATGCTTAATTATTTCCCCATTTATTGAGTGTCTGTAATTGTTATTACCACTTGGAAGATAATGTGTTTGAGAGAAATCTAATCTCGCCTCCAACATTCTTTTTCTCTCCTTGATGACTTTCTTTCAAATCTCTTATTTGGCAGGAGGTGATTTGTTTCAACACTAAGCTGAAAATATTAGAACACCGGCAGCAGAGAATTGCAGAGGTCAAGGCCAAGTATGAGTGGTTAATGAGGGAGCTGGAAGTGACCAAACAGTACCTGATGTTGGATCCTAATAAATGGCTCAGTGAATGTAAGGTTTTACTGCCTCTACTGTTTTATTTGTTTGACACACAGAAGTTTACCTGTGCCTTAGCTAAGCTATGAGCCACTGTGCATGTAAGCAAAGATTGAATTGACATTTGACCTAGAGGCAGATTTAGATGGTTATTTGTTTCTAGTACTGTTCACACATAATTCCTATTAAACTCTGACAGTAAAAACAAGTGGACCTATTTGCTCAAGAGCTGAATCTAGCACTGTAGTGGGGAATATTGCCATCACTAGATTAGCGTGTATGCGTCTCACTCCAAAGCTCCTGAAAATGAGATTTCCCCCCCCCCCTTTTGCCCTCAGATTGCCTAGACATATGAATTATATTATAAATCTGCTCTTCTGCTATGAAATAATGCTTCAAGGCAAATTTGACCCTCAGGTGAAATGGCTCACATAAGAGTTTAATTTTGGTTCTTTACGCAGAAAGAAAAGGCTAAAGTTCTCATAGTTGTCATAACAGGTGTAAAGAATCCCACATTCAAGCTATGAAGATATTTCTAGGAAAATAATATTTAAATGACACAGACACAACCAATATTCTACAGTGGAGGAAACCATTGCTGCAAATGGTTAAAGCCTACTGCAGAAAATTGTTTTGCCACTGACTGCCTACCTCCCAACCCCCACTGATTAGCCTCAGCCCCATCCCCCTGGTCCTGTTCTTGCCCTCAGGCCATTATCTGGGTCAGGAGTTGGTACACCGCTCCTTTGGCTGCCTGGGGTGCCCCAGACCTGTCTTCTCCCTCCCTCTTTCTGTCCCGCTCTGGGGCAGCCACCTGTCAGGCCATTTCCCACCAATTTCCCACCCCCATGTGCCAGCTCTTCTTCAGCCCAGCATGGCTGCTGCTGGCCCTAGTAGAAGACCTGGCAGCCTCTGTGGAGGCCCATCTTTCCCAGGCACTGCAGCTGCCACCGCAGCACTGGGCAAAGATATCACCTGCCTGTACCTGGAGTTCTGCGGCCCTGGCAAGCAATGTTGGGCTCCACTCCCACCTGTGGCAGTTGGCGCATTCCTCAGGGCCTGGCAGCATCAGGGCCAACTGGAGGTAACAGAAAAGGGGGCTGGGTCTTCTTGCTTGGTGCTAGGCTCATTCTTGCCAGTGCTGGGCTTGTTGGGGTGCCGGGGACAAGGCTGGGCTGGACACCAGTCCCAGACACTGACATTGTCCTTGCTGTTTTCTTCCCAAGATGGTGATGGTGCAACTGACCATATAGAGCCGCTCACTATGTGAACAGCAAAAATGAATTGCTGGCATGCTGATAACTGGCAAATCTTCATGAATAATAATAATGATACAGAGACATGTTCATTGACTGCCATATAGTAATTATTCTGGACACGTTGTCCATTACATTGCCAAGCAGTTATCTCTAGGATGACTAAATATAGTAAAGAATAAACAAAAATCCATGGATTTTAACCAGAAAATGTTGCCTTAAATTATTTGAAGAACATAGCAGTAAATCAGTAAGTTGCTCCCCATTTTAGTAATAGTTTTCAAGTTAATGCCAGCTCAAATATGGCAACTTTCTGAATTGGAAACAGCAGTTACACTGTTTGTATATATGAGGACCATATCTCTTTTGCAGCTAGGAAAATGCAATAGACTGCAGGGTGTATGTAAACTAAAATAGACGTGTGCTTTTATCCCATATGAAGATGTGCATACAATTTATAAGAGTTTAACTACATCAAAGTGATTTCAGTACAGGAAAATAATTATGTATGAAATAGTTCCTACTTAAACTTGTTTGAATTCTTCTAGAAACAGGGGGAAAATAGGTACACTTGGCTACACTTGGACTTTTTTTTCCTTAGTGGGGTTGTCATTTTAGTGTGTTACAAAAAATCTGGGGCACCCAAAAGACTCCTAGATTTATTGCAGCATGATTTTCATGGTCTCAGGTGCATAAATTATTTTCCACAGTTGGCAGAAATACACAGTGAGGAAGATTTTTCAAAATAGTAAGGCCAAAAGGCCCTGGAATGCAAAAGTTAGCAGTGGGAATGTGATGTTTCTGCACATACTCCCAAGTATGCATTATAAGACCAACCACTGTGTTCATACTGTCTTTCTGGTTATCCTTCACTGATGGAACACCACTACCGAGGGGAAAGAACTCCCCAATAATGCTGAACAGTAGCTGTTTTAGTCTGTAAACAAGTTCAGATTGGCAAGGACAGAGTGGCATTCCCTATTAATTTACACATGCCCAGAAATGAAGGAGAAGAAGAAAAGAGATTGGATTTACACCCCGCTCTTCCCTACCCGAAGGAGTCTCAGAGTGGCTTACAATCTCCTTTCCTCTCCCCTCCCCACAACAGACACCCTGTGAAGTAGGTGGGGCTGAGAGAGCTCTTTCCAGAACTGCTCATGAGAGAACAGCTCTGAAACAACTTGTAACAGACCCAAGGTCACACCAGCAGCTGCTTGTGGAGGAGTGGGGAATCAAACCCAGATTAGCATCCATGCTCCTAACCACTACACCAAACTGTTAGGAAAGTAACATAAAACTCACATATTATTATCTACAACTTTCAGCTAAAGTCACTACAAGATATCATTAATGATCTGTCTTGAACAATTATACAGTCTTTGTGTAATAGCCCTGTACTGATTTATAGACAGTCTCCCAATTTAAAAAGGCTCACTTGAAAGTAATTTACAGATCCATACTCAGAGACTAGCCTCTGCGACATAACCAGATGCCAACTCCATCCCCATACCTACTACTGCAAGAGCTAATACCAGCTGTGCCACCAGAAGTTCATTCATTTGCTCATCCTCTACTATCATAAAAACTATCCCCTACTATTAAAGTCCTTCTGCTGTTTACAGAGGAAAAAATAGTCAGTTTCCTTACAAGAGAATAAATAATACAAATCCAGTATCAAACTGTCAGCATTCAGAAATTAGTGGGAGAGCATTTTGGATTTCCAAGAGACTCTGCTGCTGACATCAAATGCATCATACCTCAACAAAAGGACTTCAGTGGGAGTTCCAGTGTGAAATTGCAAACTGGAATTATCATCAAATTTTATTATGTTGAATTTGGACTTAAATCAAGTTATGAATTTCTTTCTCACTACAATTTTTAAGTTAACACAGTGTAACTAGAATGCCTGTACTACCATCATGACCACTGCTGTTTTGAATGAGCCACTATTATATACTTTCTAGGCCGATATAGAAATGTCACAGAACTTCTGCTACCCCTTCAGTTTTGTGATCTCCCCCCCCCATTGTTTACAATCCTTTCTTCTATGTTCTTGTGTCTGCCAAATGAGGTTAATGCTAGATTCAAGTGGGTAGGCAAATTGGCTTATTTTGTAGCAGGAGCTCCTTTGCATATTAGGCCACCCCCCCTAATGTAGCCAATCCTCCAAGAGCTTACAGAGCTGTTCTTACAGGGGCTACTGTAAGCTCTTGGAGGATTGGCTACATCAGGGGTGTGTGGCCTAATATGCAAAAGAGCTCCTGCTACGAAATGAGTCCTGAGTATAAGCTTTCATGTGAACTTACACTTCTTTGTATACTTGATGAAATGAGCTCTAGTGTTCACCTACAAATCACTGACAGTGAAGTAATCAAGTGATGAGACAACACGTTCGAGTTAAAGGCACCCTGTCCTTATGTTGGTGCTTTCTGCTCATTCCTGGGGTGTTTTATACCGTGTGCTCAATGTTACATGAGAAAGTGAAACTAAAGCCAAAGATGTTGCTCCATTTGCACAAGAGCTTGTTTAAATAGGAACGTGAAAACTGCTAACATGAAAACTGCCTATTATGGTACTGTGTTATCTCTTTGCTAGCCCCCATTTTCCTTACACATACACAAATATGCTATGCACTGGGTCTGTTCTCCCTCCTTCTCAGCTTTTGTTTCCTTTCTCACAGTTGATCTAGAACAGGTATTTGACTTGGATTCCTTGGAGTACTTAGAGGCTCTTGAGTGTGTGACGGAGCGACTAGAGAATCGTGTCAACTATTGCAAGGCTCACCTCATGATGATCACCTGCTTTGACATCACTTCCAGGCGTCGATGAGAAAATGAACCTCAAGAATGTTCCAAACTACTGCCACTCCCCTATCTCCCTTCTGAAAAGCACCCCAAAGACACAGAATGAGGATGAAGGTTGGTGTCATGTTTTGACTGCGTGTGTGAGAGAAGAGATCCCCCCCCCCCCAGTTATGCTGAAGAGTGGTGCTTAAACCGAATAGGTGAAGCTGAAAGAAGCAAAGAAACTGAGAAATAAGGATGTGGATTCTCCTAGCCTGAAAGAGCACTTTGAGAAATCTTTAAGGACATGTTTGTAAATAGGACCTGCTGGCAGAAGTGACTTTTCCCCCCAACATTAACGGAGAGGAAAGAAGAGCAGATGTAAGACCACTGCTCAAAGCACCATTAAAGTAAAAATACACAGAAAGACTGTCTTAAGTGCCTTGCAAATCTTTATTATCCAAACATTTATGTTCATACTTTCTTGTGTACAGATGGTGCTAGTCAAGAAAAAGAAAAAGACAGTAGATCAAACACATTTTTGGAAATGTATTTACAGCCTGTTTTTTCTCTTGGTGTTTTATCCTATTTCTGACTTGCTGTTTCTAAGTAACTTGTGTTTGTAGAGATATTTCCTAACTGATGCAGCATATAAATAAATGTTAACTGTCTTTTATTGTTACCCCAGAGTAAGGCCACTCAAAGAGAATATTAAAGCTCCCAGACTGACCCTATAACATTTTACAGTAGTGGAGGAGGAGAGGTCCACCACTCTTGTTACTAAAGAACATAAATGTAGATTTTCTGGCAAAATAACAGCAATCTACCTTGGAATGCAATAGACTGGGAAGATGGGTGTCTGCATGTTTTTCTTTGCTTTTGTCAATCAAATAGTTATATTTAGAACACCTTTCTCTAATGTTTAGGGGAAGACAGTAAAGCTCTTATTGCTGTTCCTTCATGTAGACTCAGCACTTATTTCTGGTTTGCTTTTTGCCTAGCCCTAAAGCATGCCTGAATTAGGAATTACACCCCTCTGATGAAAATCACTGTTGGCTGGTGAACACCTTCTTTTCAGAGGTCCCTGTAATGATGAAAAATACCCACTAATTTGACTGCAAACAAAATAATTGCTTTGTTGAATCAGACCAAAGTCTATCAGGTCTAATCTCCTAGCCCAATGCCTTTGGAAGCTTACAAGAAGAGTTTGTAAATTATGGTTGTCCCCTGTCATTTTGCCCCAGCGTCTGATATACCAGCAGTGTCTATCCACAACCCTCTCTCATCACAGTGTAGGGAGTGTTTCCACACCATACCTGTTCCATGAGACAGATGGACAGCATGTGATTCTAGAAGTAAAACTCAAGCTAGCAGTCCCACTTTTCTTGGCCTTTTGACTTTCCCTCTCAACCCTGACATCGCAGGGGTGCATCATTATAGTGTGAGAAACATTTAGGTTAAAGGGAAACAAGTGACCATTGATTGCCAGCGTTGTATGTAAGACAGAATATGTGAGTTGTTATTAGTCTAAGGAAATCATTAAAATGCTCTTCCATGCATAGGTAGTAAGATGGGTGCACCACAGTACTCATAAGCTATGTACTTTTGGTGGATGGGCCAACACCACATCTTACTTTCTTTTTAAGAATTTGTAAGTTTTGGAGAAAACAATTCCTTTGTATTAAAGATTTTTCAGCATCGTCTTCTGAAGTTAAATGGTTTCAGAAAAGGAAAGAAATAACATTCCTTTTTTTCAAAGATTTCCCCCCCAAAATGTACTTTTGAAACAGAAATCAGAAACAGTGTTCCGATTCAGCTCAGCGCGTATTCTGTTCGTTTTAGAAATAAACACAGGATACTTATGAGAGGACTTGGCTGCTCACTCATCATTTTTCCTTTTCCTTCAAAGAAGAGTCTTCTTGGGACCCCCAATACAAATGCAGAGTTTAATGACAAGCTGAATACACAACTAAGGCATTCCCACACATATGTTTTGTGTCTAATAGAGGCACTACTTCAGTGCCTCCAGTCCCAGCACCTGATCTGTTCCTTGCTCTCTGATTTTATAGTTCACATAAAAGGCACAATGAATCATGGTAGCAGATTCATTCACTTGAAGTATTCTAGAGCAAGCCACACAAAAGTGCCAAACTAGATATGGATAGATGTATCTCTTGAAAACACATGAAGATGCAGCATATAGCTGACCCACAAATCACATCCAAAAGCATTTAAATTTAATACCATTGTCATTTCCTAGTTGACTGATTTGATTTGTTGTACCATCTTTTTGGATTTTATGTAGAATTACCTGGTGATAGTGGCAATTCTCCAAAATGTGATGAAAATGACTGTCAACATACAAAGCAGTTGTATACTGAGTCAGAACACAGGTCCACCTAGTGGTATATTGGCGGTTTTGACTTATTACAGCAGCTTGCCTGAGATCTTTTCACTGGAGAAACCAGGGGTTGAACCTGGGACCTTTGATTTGTGCTGTTTCACTGATTTGGAAATGCTGAAGAATTCATCTGGTGGGGGTAAACCATAACAAATTGCAGTGAGTACAGAAAAGTTTCTCAAGATATCTTGATTTTTTTTTGTATAAGAATAGCAGAACTAAAAGTATAATTACAATCCAAAGAGCATTATGCATATAATAATATAGCATGGTCACCTTAAAAAAAAAAGTCCTTACAGACCCATTTTTTTAAAAAAGTTGAAACCAGTGGTTTAGGAGGGAAGGGGGAATCAGGGAAAATTGATCTGGCCCCACTCTCACTTCTAAACAGCTGATGAGTGTCATTCCATCTTGGCCTTGTTCTTTTTGTTTTGTTTTTAAACCAGGCTGCTATGTACTACCCCAATAGCTGGATTGGGAGAAAAATTGTATGTGCAGCACCTGCTTGCATACAAGATTAATCAGTTAGCTAAGGGATATATGCACACAAGTCTGCTAAAACACACATATAGCAATATCCATATTAAAAATATGCTTTTGAGATAAAAAAATATTGCTGTCTTCTCAATTTGTCTTCACACCTGCTTGATTAGAAGTCTAGTAACTTGTTCACACTGCCAAAGGACTATAATATATTTTCAGTTTCTGAGCTAAAACAGTTTCTAATAAAACCTCAGGTTTTTTCATAGATGTAAAGTAAACCAAGCATTCACAATTGTTAAACAGCATCATGTGTAGACTGGAGCCAACCAGTCTATGTTTACTTAGACCACCAGTCTCATTAAATTCACTGTGCAGCCTTAGTTTCATAAATGCACATATGTGTATAGTGACTGTACAGATAGCCAACTGATGTCTCATGGAGCAATTTTATTGGTCTCTGACACCCCCTAACCACATTTTTATCAAGACATGCTAAATATTTTGGGTGCTATTTCTGTCTTCAGGGAAAAAATTAAAATGACTGTAATTGGTATAGAGGAATATTTCATTTCTGTGGCTTTTGTGCATAATATCCTGGCTGATTGCTAGTGTTTAGAGAGGGCCAGACTAAGATGGTGGCATGGTAGTGATTCACATCCCCCTTTTTGCCATGAAGCTCACTGGGTGACTTTGTCTTTGTTGCCCTAATGAGGAAAGGAAGAACTATTTACAAAATCCTGAGCTCTTTGGAGGAGGAGAAGGATAAAACTGTTGGCTGATCAACTGATAGATTAGTGGGCCCCCTGGCTGCTGCAGAAAATGACCCTTTGAAAAGTTAGTCATCCTTGAGTGTATGTTCAGTGCCATCAAGTTGCAGCTGACTTATAGCGACCCCATAGGGTTTTCAAGGCAAGTGGCGAACAGAGGTGGTTGGCCATGCCTGCTTCTGTGTGGTGGCCCTGGACTTCCTTGATGGTCTCCCATCTGCATACTAACCAGTGCTGACTAGCCATTCTTGCTAATGCATAAATATCCCAGTGCAGATCAGGGTTCTGTACACAAAAGTTGGCCTTGGCTACATAAGGAACCACATGTTCAGTGAAGTCCTGCAAATACACTTCCTCTACTTGCTTAAACAGCTGATGATATGCATACACAACCAGCCAATCAGCTGTTTTGGAGGGAAAATAGAGCCTTGTCACCCATCCTAGCCGGGCAAACAGATCAGTAGGACGTCAGCATTTTAAAAGGCCTCCAGGGGTGCTGGATCATAGTTTACATCTTATTAGTTTTGAGAAATAATAACATCATTGACTGTTATTTCAATAAACTACCTTACAAAAGCTTTGATTCAATAACTAGATGCAACAGTCAAAGTTAATGATACATTCAGACAATAAATACTGTTTCTGGAATTGTCATATAGCAATACGATGATGAAGTAAATAATGACTAAGGTCAGACCTCATTGATAAGAACAGAATAACAACATTCTTGTTTCAGGCTTCTAGCTGTTGATAGAGATGTCACTGGATGTATTTTTTCTGCACATAGCTGCCCTTGTACTTAGAATGATTAAAGGCTGTGGATCGAATTGTAGATTCATATACATTAATTCAATTCCCTTTGGTTCCCAGTAGCAGAAGTGCTGACAAAAATTTTACTTTTTAAAACACGGATGAAATCAGAGCCCAGGTTCATGTGTAGGAGAGCTCAGGGGACATCTGTTCCTGGGCTAGGAAAGGGATGTAGATAGCTCCTTCATTCATAAGCAATCGGATAGCTGCTTGGGAGGCAATGAAAACAAGCATAGGTTCTCTTTGCATCTACGTGCATCAGCAATTGTAATGCTCTAATGTGATTAACTTTCTCACTGCTTTCAGGGCTATTGACATTACTTCTTGGGCCTCACATTCTTCAGGCCCATTTTCACCTGCCCTGCATTTTTCTGAATAATTTTATTGGCAAATAAGACAAATTCCAAAGATCTGAGCACAACACAGTATTTTGCAAGGTAGCTTGGCGCTTCTGAATGCTTAACAACGGAGAGTATCATGGGAAAAAGTAGAAACAAAGATAAGGAACATCCATGAAACAATAACTAAGCAATGTAAACAATGATATTAACATCAACTTATACCACAGAAAAATCATCCGGAGTTTCAATAGAAAGACTCTTAGTAAGCTGCAACACTCAATTCAATCATAGTCAATAAAGGTACAATGAAAATTAAAGTTCACTGATATTCAGGGGTCCTTTCGTAGAAAAAGAGGTTCAGGAGCTCATTAGCATAACTCATTAGCATATGCCACATCCCCTGACATCACCAGAAGTGTGTCAGAAAGGGAATGTCAGTTTCAGCCCCATTATACCCTATGGGCCATTGAAATCAATGGCAAAAACTCATAGGGTATATGGAGGCTGGAGGAAAGGGGGTTTGAGGGAGAGGCTCCAAACTTGCAGGGTAGCTGCTGGGGCCTCTCCTCGAAATGCCCACCAAGTTTCAAGAAGATTGGACCACGGGGTCCAATTCTACGGGCCCCCAAACAGGTTGTCCCATCCCCTCCATTGTTCTCTATGGTGGGAAAAAGTGTTACTTTTTTCCTGCCATAGAGAACAATGGAGGGAATGGGGCAACCTGTTTGGGGGCCCGTAGAATTGGACCCCTGGTCCAATCTTCTTGAAACTTGGTGGGCATTTCGAGGAGAGGCCCCAGCAGCTACCCTGCAAGTTTGGAGCCTCTACCTCAAACCCCCTCCCCTCCAGTCGCTTTTAAAGTTGCCACCGAATTTCGGCAGCAATTCAGCAGCAGGCCGAATCAGATCAGAGAATCTGATTCAGCCACTGGCTGCCCTAGTGGCTACTCCTGAGCTCGCTCCGGCCCCAACAGACCTCTGCTGATATTCAAAGTGCTCTGAGCCACCAATTAGTCAATTCATAATAAGTAAGCTTCCAATAGAGACCTTCCCAAATATTCCAACTTCAAACATAAAAAGTACAAAAAAGGGATCCCGAAAATGCATAAAGTACACTGCCAAATAAAATCACAATACACCCTGTCACATGAACATAGAGAATCTTATTCCAGCAGTTGCCAATACTGTTATTAAATCTAGTTATTCAATTAGCAGCTGTATTTTTTGTGTTGCTCTTCACCATAAATTATCTCATCTATGTATATCTCTGTTACTCTGGTAAGCGGTTAATTTCACCAAAGTATAAATTTCCTTTACTTACAACAACTAGTCTTGTAGATTAGGGGTATTATTTTGTTTCCAATACCTGACAAAACCAGTGTGGCAGCAGTAATCAGATGTAAAGCATCTATTTGCTGATCTCAGGGTACATCAGGAAGATAATTGAGCAATAATGTCTCTGGTTTATAAGGAATTTGTATACCCAATCCAACTGATAATAATTTCACCACTTGCTTCCAAAAGTTGGAAGCATGCATATATGAACACCACATGTGGGAAAAAATCTGCTTTGTTGTCTTTACAGAACCAACATCTGCTGGAATCAGACTTATAAATCTTTGCCAGCCAAGCTTCTTAAGTATCTCTTTAATCATATACTTCCCAACAAGGCAAGCAGGAGATGCTTAGATTAGGTTCTGGAAAGGGAGAACAGTACATATGTGCCACTTTAAAGCACATTATGAAGCATCACAGAGCTGTTTCAAACAAAACATTTTCTCTTACCCAGGCACACATAACCTAGCCAACTACAACCTCCCAACTACATATGGCTTGAGAAAGCTCATGTTTCTGTTGCCTGCCTGAATCTGCAAAAACCACTGTGCACCTGGCAGGCCACAATACATGGCTGGCAGACTATAGTACATTCAGTTTAGTGGGCAGCTAAATGCGCAGGCCTGTTTTCCACATAAACAGCCATGATGAGCCCACAGTATGCATTCACATTCAAACAACTTTTGCCAGCAGCCTTGAGAGTTCCCCAGCCTGAGTGGGAAAATGTCTGTCCATGTTCAGGGGGGTTGCTGCTGGCTGGCAACCTGTCAAGAGTTGCTCACAGAAATGTGTGTGTGGGAGGGGGGGATGTATTGTGTAAATCCGCATGTGATAGGGTTGATTTTGGCATACACTGAGAAACATAGAAGGAACAGATGGCTTTTCTTTCGTTCTTTTGATTTCAACATGGCTGCAAAAGGGCAGACAGGAACTGCAAGATCACCTGAAAGAGTCTATGCCTGGCTATACTAAAAGCAGGAATATCACATATGTAGTGGAATACAGAACATTGGCCTAGATGCACCACCACTTGTACATAATTTGTATATGCATGAAAATTTGATTCGTTACAGTTCACCTGAAAGGGGGGGGGGGGAGGATTGAGGCAATAAATCTTATTGTGCATATGCTCACCCATCACATGCTGCGTTGTATGCAAAAACATTATTTTGTGTCTGCTGGCTACATGAATCAGTCATCCAGTTTTTCTTTCTTTGCATTTCCAAACTCTCATGCTAGAGTTGGGAAATAACTACAGTTAAAAGCTGCACTTGTTTTCCAACTCTAGCATGGAAGTTAAAAGCCATGTTGCACACATACTGCTCTTTTTGCCAGATTAAAAATGATAATGGGGGAAGAGGATGAGGGATTTGCAGGAAGTCTGCCATAAAGAGAGATGAGAAGCTGCATGGGGGCATAGCTAGGTTTTATGTGGCTGAAACAGGGTGGGTACTCACAAGTGGCATCACATAATTTATGCAGCTCATCACAAAGATGTATCCATAAACACATTACAGCCTGACTCATCAGCAGGCTGGCCATTTATGCCACATTTTATAGAGACTGCTTTTTTAAAAACGCAGAGTATGTTATCATTTCTGCCTGTTCTTCAGTCTCTAAAACCACATTGCTGTGGCTGATTCGTATAAATCTTTGAGAAACTAACCTCTATAAAACTGATAAAAATACATTTGGATGCCACTAATTTATGGTCTGATGTGATGAATATACAGAGGGAGTCTTGTCCAAAATAAAACTCTGATATTTCTAGCTATATGTGGCAGAGGGATACAAAATAGTAGATATGTTGCAAGCGCAAAATGCTGCTCCTGTTCCATGTTGTGGGAATTGTTACAACAAAGTAACTGAGCATCAGTATGACATACAGGATGAAAAGTCAAATAGAATTGTGCCTCTAAGTGGCTGTTTTCTTTTTATGGCCATAAATTAAATTTAAATCATTAGACAATTTTTCATTAAATTCATGACTCTCCCATAGATGGCTGTAAACAAACCATTGGTCCCACATTTGTTGAGTTAAGGCAAACTGTGATTTTTTTTTGTGGTGAATTCAAGGATGTTTCCTAATCCCAACAAATATTGGCTAATATTTTTTTAGCCTTGTTCATGCATTACAGTGAACACATGTACATACATTTGTAAGAAAGAACCAATGTGCATTCATTTTACAAATAAAACCAGGGACTAGGAAATTTAGGGTTTAAATCACATGTTGAGCTGCACACATGTTGAACATAACATGAGAATTACTGAATGCACATATAACAAAAAATCCAAGTTTATCTTGTACACAGATTGTACGTATGTTCATTCTAACTTGCAAAAAGGCTTTTGTATTAAGGTTGCATAGCGTAGCTGAGCAGACATAATGCTACTTAATGCCATTCCCTAACACAGGGGTCCTCAAACTATGGCCCGGGGGCCATATGCGGCCCGCCGAAGGCATTTTTCTGGCCCGCTGGGTGTGCCGCTGCCTGTCCTCCAATTCCCAGCAGCACACAAAGCAGCGGAAAAATTGCAGCCGACTCGACCTGGGCCACATGACAAAGCCCCGCCCCCCTGCTTCCAGTCAGCCAGGAGGAGGCAAAAGGAAGACTGGAAGAGGGTAAGTGTGGGGTGGCAGGCGCTCCGGCTGGCCCCAAGTCTCCTAGCCGGCTGAGAGGCCTCTCAGCCGGCTAGGAGACCTGCGCCAGTCCCAAGAGCCGGGCGGGGGTCTTTTTCGAGGCTTTTTGTGCTGCTGGGAATCGGAGGGGGGGGAGAGAGAGAGAGGTTTCTCTTTCCCATCATGATGCCTGCAGCAGTGGAGTTTCAGGGAGAAGCAGCTGGGGGCTTGCTGCCTTAAAAAGTTTGTGAGGACGCCAAGTTCTTTGTTTCTTCGGAGAGGGAAAGAAAACAGCCCCGTCAAGGGTGCCTTGCTTGCGCGTGCGCACCCCCCCCCCCTGCGCCTTCCCTACCTGCAAAATAACATCTGAAATCTCCAACCAGATCTAGACTAACTGATGCACACTTGCATCACTTGTTACGACTAGCAGTGACAAATATGGAACCGGACATTGACCATCTCATTAGCCAAAAGCAGGCCCATAGTTCCCATTGAAATACTGGTAAGTTTGTTGATTTAACTTTACTTGTTCTTCATTTTAAATATTGTATTTGTTCCCATTTTGTTTTTTTTACTTTAAAATAAGATATGTGCAGTGTGCATAGGAATTTGTTCATAGTTTTTTTTTTAAACTATAGTCCGGCCCTCCAATGGTCTAAGGGACAGTGAACTGGCCCCCTGTTTAAAAAGTTTGAGGACCCCTGCCCTAACAAATAAGTCAGGACTGTAGCAACATGATAGCAATCACACTTGTAAAAGAACAGCCTCCTTCTATCACAGATTTTTGTAGCATACATGCCTGTAGCCAGCAAAGCAACTGCTGCATGTTCCCAAAGGCCTTCTGTCAGACTGTTCAAACCAAATCATCAAAATTCCTGAGGATGACTGAATCAGATTTTTTCACACCATATGTTTTGCTAGTCAATCCCTGGCAATCATATTTAAGTACTGGATTCCAACCAGACTGATCAAAGCAGGCCAAAAGGTTCATGTTGCAAGAAGATCTACGGTAAGTTCTTTGGGTGATGCTCTCAAAGGGAAAACTGAGTGATTCTCAAAACAACCTCTCAACCTCTCCCAGAAACTTTATAGAACTTTGAGTGGTCATACTCAGACATGGAACATATTTTATAATAAAATGATGGTAATAAAATGGTGCTTAAAGCAGTTTCAGCTATATTACATATACTCTCCATATGGTATAGTCACCTTATGTATTGTATAACATGCGTGTGTGAGTGGATATCTGAATAAAACACACACTCGCCTAGAGATTTTACGTATACAGATATTACTTTTTGTTAAATTTTAACCTCCCTCCTTTCCCTAGCTGAAACTGCTATCTGACATCCATCACCTATTTGACATATGAAGGACATAATTTATTTGTAAACTCAGGATGTTCTTGCTTTATAGAATTGCTTGTACTTTATAATTTATTTACCCATCATGATTGGAAATGCTTATCTAAGTGCTATGCATTGAAGTGTACATTTGCTGAATCCATTTCATTCTGTCTGTGGCTATGTCCTTTCTCATGGTAACAGTGGTATAATAGAGAGACATGGGGTTGGAGACCAGCTCTGGTGATGGGCACAGTGCTTCAGCTGAGTTAGTCAAGTCAGGAGAAGTCCCATAAGAAGATGGATCCACAAACTGATGTTCTGCTATACCTGCTAAGCTTTATTGGGACAGAAAGAAAAACAGGAGACAGCAGGATAAGAATGAAAAAAATAAACCCAGAAATTTACAAGTTGATTGAATTAATATGTTGAGCCTTTTGCCATTAAAATGTAAAGTTTACTGTTTGCTGGCTTAAAAAAAATCTCTTACCTTTTGTGGTATATGAGGTGTGAAACATATTGTCAAAATATGATGTTTAAAAGGTATCAAAATATAGTGGCATTAAATGTTTACTTTATCTTACCAAACCTTCCTCATGCTTCTCAACAAATCTGGGCTAAAAAAAGCTTGATTCTTTACAGAGGTTTCTGTTTTTGTTAATGCAAAATGAGGCATTATGCAGTGATGACACAGAGAGAAAGAATATGAACAAGCCCTGACCTTACCTACCAAGGTTTGAATTGGATTCTTGCTGATTCTACTAGCAGGCTGGCTGATTAAATGATTCCCTAAGGAAGTAAGAGTCAAGTACGTAAAGTTTCAAGGGATTAACAGCTTTTCCAGAGAAGTTACTGATCACTTCAAGTCATTGGTAGGCACCACAACTGTGATGTACGCAAGGATTACTTGCAAGGACCGAGAAGGAACACAAATCTTCACAGTTCGCCTCTTCATTAGCAGCCATCAGTTCCTAAAGCATAAAGACTTCAGAATTTGTAGGACTGCCAGGATTACAGGATACATAACAGTGAGCAGAAAGCAGATAGATTCAGGTGAGTAGCCATGTTGGTCTGAAGCAGCAGAACAACCTTTAAGACCAACAAAGTTTTATTCATTTATTTATAAACTTTTGTGTGCTGTTATTTTCTTTCTTCAAGGTATAGATTTGAAAGACTGTGTTTTCCTTGGTTAGCCCAGCACCTCTGGGGTATGTCAATGTCATTCTTATAGTGTATTTCCACAAAAGACTTTTTGCTTGATTCCGTGATCACTACATGGGAGACTACATGAGGCTACAGATATAGTGACTTGGGTCCCTCCTGGCGCTTGTTTGAGCCATGGGGGTGATGCTAGTTTATCTACTTTCAGATAGCTACTTTTTGGATCTTTCCTCATTGTTGGTGTTAGTTTTGCCCCAGTTCTTCTTTCTCCTTGGCTCTTTTCTCCAGTCTCAGCTCACTGCCACCCATTTTTCTTCCCAGTTCCTGATTTTCAGATCATTTCCTACTTTGGCCCACTTTCTTTGGCCAACCTATCTCTCAACCAGCATCCCCAACACTCCCCCTGGATCATACAGCCTATCATTGTAAGCATTGTGAATTTTTGTTACACAGTTCTCTTTCTGCTTAGCTTACTTTTATTCATGACTCTTCTGCCCTTTACCTCAGGTAGGGCTGCCAGTCCCCAGGCGGGGGCTAGAAGTTTCCAAGAATTACCTCTGATCTCCAGACTAGAGAGATAAATTCCCAAATGGCAGCTTCAGAGGATGGACCATATAGCATCACATCCTGCTGAGCATTTTTCCCTCTCAAGACTCCCCCCCCCCCAGATATCCAGGAATTTCCCAACCTGGTGTTGGTGACCTTGCACTCAAGCCCCCACCTATCCTCCTGTCATATTTACTTATCACATTGGTCTTTCTCAGTTCACTGCCTGTTCTGGAGATTTTACTCAGGCTCCTTCAGAGCATAAGTGGAAACAAACTGTCAGGAGATCTCCCATGGGACAACTTGGGCAGTGTCCCCACACACACACACACCAGCTGATCTGTAGTGATGGGAGCTGTGAATGAGCAAGACAGATCTTTCTAGAAACCTGAAAAGGGCCCCAGGTTTGCAGAAAAATGTGAAATTAAAAAAACCCACCAAAACAAAAACACACACACATTGGGTTTTTTTTTTAAAAAAAGCCAAAAATGATAAAAAAGAATGCCTATAGCTATAACAAACAGATTTTCCTCAGTGGCTGTTGCTAGGCAACCACAATATTCCAGGCTGGAATTCTGTGAGTAAAAGGCAGAGGAGGGGGCAGGACATTTTCCAGGGCTGTTTTGGCCTTGGAGAGACAACTCATGGGGCCAAACCTAACTAAGGTTGCCAGTTCCAGATGGGGAAATTCCTGGAGATTTTGTGGTAGAGTCTGAGGAGGGCAGGGTTTGGGGAAGGGAAAGTCCTCAGCTGGATATAATGGCATAGAGTCCACCCTTCAAAGCCACTATTTTCTCTGGGGGGACAACAGATCTCTATCATTTGGAGTTCAGTTGTAATTCGGGGAGATCTCCAGGTTCTGTCTGGAGGTTGGAAACCCTAGGCTGGGAACAGTGTTCCCTCTAAGCTGAGTTAGTGTGAGCTGGCTCACAGTTTTTTCGCCTCCAGCTCACAGATTTTGGTCTTCGCTCAGGAAGGACAGCTCCAGAGCAAACTCATTTATGCAGCAGCCAAATAGATCATTCACAGCTTTAATGCCAGGAGCTCACAAAGTAGAACTTTTGCTCACAAGACACTAGAACTTAGAGGGAGCATTGGCTGGGAAGCAACCTCTGGTGAGTTGATGCCACCCAACTTACATGACTCAACTAGGCCTGGCTGCTTGCTACTATTCAACAGCAGCCACCCTATGAAAGCCAGTGTGGTGTGACAGAGTTTCAGAGACCAAGGTTCAAATCCCCATCTGGATACGGAAGGTCAGTGGGTGATTTAGGACCAGTCACATACTTTCAGCCTAACCTACCTCACTGAGTTGTTCTGTGAAAAAAAAGGGAGAGGAGAATAATGTAAGCTGTTTTTGGTTCCCGCTGTGGAGAAAGGCACAGAATAAATGAAGTAAATAAATTATAAATTTAGTTGAAGATGGGAGATAGATAAAGGTAGATTGGTGAGTGGCTGAGAAGGAGAGAAGGAGACAGAGAAAGGGGAGACATTTTGGAGATTGCCAGGAGGAAGGAAAGAGGAAATGGGGGAGAGGATACATGGGAAAGTGAGGTGCCACCACATAAGTCCTTGAAGGTTCCTGCCATGCAAGTGGGCCTGACTCAGAGGCCAGCACCAAAAACTGGGCCATATTTAGGGTTGCCAGGTCCCCTCGTCGCTTCAGCAGGGGGATTTGGAGGCTTTCTGGTCTTTTTGTCAGCAGAGTTGCAGCTGGTGACAGCCCCTCTCCCTCCCTGCTGAAAGATTTAAAGGGCCCTCCAGCTGATCGGTAGGCCACTTGCTCCCTGCCGATCAGCTGAAGCCTTTTAAATCTCTTCTGGAAGGGAGGGAAAGGGATGGCTTTGGGTGGGGCTTGGGGGCAGGGCTTCCCCCACTGGCCATCTGACCAGCAGTAGATTGGAGCCCCTAGAAGCAGGTGAACCCGCACCAGAACCTGAGGGCTGGCAACCCTATGTTTTTCCTAGGTAGAGGCTATTGAAAGGGGGAAACTTCAGACAGAGGGGCAGATAAAGGTAGGTTAGCTGTTGAGTGGGAAGAAGATAGGGTTGCCAACTCCAAGTTAGGAAATTCCCAGAGATGTGGGGGATGAAGGCTGGGGAGGGTGGGGTTTGAGGAGGGAAGGGACCTCAGGGGGTATAATGCCATAGACCCCAACCTCTAAAGCAGCCATTTTCTCCAGGGGAACTAGGGTTTCCAGTCTTGAGGTGGGGGCTGGAGGTCACCTGGAACTATAACATCTCTAGATGACAGAGAAAATGGCTGCTTCGCACAGTTGTGTGGGCAGGGAAAGGGGAGATGATATGGGGGTTTTCAAGAGGAGGGAAAGAGGAAATAGTGCAGGAAGGGGATAAAGGGGAAAGTGAGGTACCCCCTACCATTCCTGCCAGGTTCCCTACTATGCAAGTGGGCCTGGCCCACTGACTGGCTCCACACAACTGGGCCATAGTTCTTCTAGGCAGAGGCTGCCAGAGGGGAGAGGGAAATCTGAAGACAAAGGGGCAGATAAATGTAGTTTGGCTATTGGGTAGGAAGGGGAGAAGGAAACAGGAAAAGGGGAGAAATTATGGCAGGTTTCAAGAAAGGGAAAGAGGAAATAGTAGGGGAGAGGGAAAGTCACCCCTTAAGTCCTTGCAGGTCTCCACCTGTTTCTGCCAAATTCTGAACTAATTGTGTTTACTAATGGTTTACCAAGGCAGTGCCACACTTTACTCTAGCCTGGTTTCTAGAAGTTTCTAGAAAATTCATCACTTCTTTAGGAATGGAGATAACCCTTAAAGATACTTCTGCTCTTAATAACTACTGGCTTGGACTCCAGGCTTCCAAGGCTTGAGGTGGAGGAATGCAACCTAGAGTTGCCAGCCTCCAGGTGCTTACTAGAGATCTCCTAGGATCAGTTCACTTAGAGAAAATGGCCACTTTGAAGGGTGGACCGTATGGCATTATACCCACTGAAGTCCCTCTCCTCCCCAAACCCTGCCCTCCTAAGGTTCCACCCCCCAAATCTCCAGATGTTTCCCAACCTGGAGCCGGCAACCCTAATGCAACACCATCCAAAACAGAATTAGTCACCATTACCAGCTCAGCTCCCTGCCCACACACTATTATTAACATTTTCATTTGTCAGAATTGAACTCACCTACTTTCCTGGCAGCATGGCAATTTAATCATGCTTGACCATCCATCCTGCTCAATACAAGGTAGCAACAGAATTAAATAGTGTTTCACTTCCCATTTCCATTTCACCCCAGTTTCAGATGGGTGTGGAAGACTCACTGTGAGAGTTGCTAGGATGACAGGCTAGCAGGCCCAAAAGAAAAGAAAAATCCCGCCCTGTGAGAGTCCATTTATTGGAAAGAAGCACACTTTAAATTCCATAGAAGCTGGTGTGTGAACAATTAAGAAGAATGTCACAGGGGAGGGTAAGCAAAAGGCACAAGCAGCGTGGTGGCAGCAGAAGTGTTGTTTGATCAGACAAGATATTTTTTTTTGAAATTTTCTCATGAAACAGCAGTGTAGAACTATTGCTACAGTGGCTATTTTTGTCATGATTTTCAAGGTCACCAGCAAGAGGAAGAAACTGCCTTGAAATGAGTGGTTTCTGTTGCCAGCAAAGGAGGAGAGGCTTGGATTTAATCCCAGGTCAGGGTTTCGACGGCCCCCAGCTTACCTTCCAAAGGTTATCTGTGCAGCCAGTTAAATAAAATTAAAAATTGTGGCATGTACAGTTAAATTTATTGAAAAGCACCTAATCCTTAAAATTTTCTACACTAATTTGATTTCTATTATTTTTGTTTAGGAGCTGTAAACAAGGGTCAGAACGGCAACTAGTTAATTCTCACCTGTTTACAATTCAAAATACTTAATTTAGAGGTGTGCAGTCAAAAATTGCTGACCCTAAAAGTTTTCTGAGGTATCCAGCATTGGATTGGGTAGGCTATATCTGAGTCAATGGCTTCCTGGAATTACTTCAGGCCAGGGGGGGCCAAACTGAAGCTCAGTAGCCACATGCGGCTCTTTCACACATATTATGCAGCTCCCGGCAAGATGGCTGGGGAAGCGAAGGGGAGGCATGCCTCCCCGACTGGTCTTCACTTCCCCAGCCAGTGTTCCCCTCCCTGGGTAGGCTTAAGGGGGGGAGCAGAGAAAGAAAGCAACTTTAAATGCATTCTCAAAGCTCCCCCCCCCCCAGCTTGGAAAAAGCATTTGTCTCATTACCATTATTATCAATATCTGGTTTTACCCCTTTTGTTTTTATTTCTGGCAGTTTTATTTGATATTAATGTTAATAAAAAGCAAAAAATTAATAAAAAGCAAATTTACATTCCAATAAATGTAAATACATTCCAATAAAAACATGTGTGCAATATTTGTTCATGTCTTGCAGTTCTCAGACATCTGATGTTTCTTCTGTGTGGCTCTTACGTTAAGCAAGTTTGGCCACCCCTGCTCCAGGATCCCTGGAAAGCCCCCACCAGTCTGTGTAGACAGTACTGAACTTGATGGACTGATGGTCCAGTTCACTATGAGGAAGCTTTATGTGGTCATGTGAATTAACAGAGCCTGCCTTGCCCCACCCCCGATATTCCCCAAGAAACAGCATTTCTCCCAGCCGAACTTAGCCCAGTGGCCAATCAGGCAAGTTGCCTTGGCCAGTTCTAGTCTTTCTTGGAGGAGAGGGACATTTTAAGCTGCAGCCATCCACTACCTCAGCCACTTGGAACGCCATCTGTGTTGCGCTTGCTGCTCCTTGCATCTCTGCCTGAAAGACACTGCTTGACAGACTGGGCCGATTGGTTATTATTTTTAGATAGCCCATATTTGTCCATTTCTCCTGCAGGAGATTCAGTAAGGGTGGGTGGCATGTGGCCACTGGACAGGAAAGTTTGGGAGCAATAATTCTTCCACTGCTGTTTTGGGTTCTGTGTAGTTTAATACTTGGTTTGTTTAGATATTCTGCCTTTCTTATTTGTGCTTCTGACATGTTCATTTCTTGTTTTTCATTGTCGAGTTTTCCCCCTTGGTTTGTTGGCTTTTCTGGTTGCCTTTAATTAGTGAGTTACCTGTTTTCCACCTTTTTGCAGATTAATTAGAGATTTGGAGTAACACTGCCTTTTTCATTGCTTATGTTTAGGCTCCCTTTCTTCCACAACATGATCAGTGGGGTGGGCAGGTGCCTCACTAGTCAGATACTTTGAAAGGACTACTTTTACTCACAATAATTAAATCTGTTGTTTTTTTTAAAAGCCCCTCCAGAAAACCAGCTGCCAGTTTTGTACCTTTTCCCACTATGTAGAGAGGATGGCTGGGGGCACCTTATTCAAGAGGCTGTAATGGATCACTTTGTGCAATTCACATGAAATTTGGGGAGTTGCTAGATGACAAGGGTAACTGGGTTTCCTGATATGTGCCATGGAAAACAATGGGCAGACATCCTATCTTAATGAAAGCAGAAATGAAACCTGACAAGTCTTCATGAGACAACAAAAACATTTCTGAGAATTCTTGAAACCAATACACCTTCCCTTTCTTAAATTGTGATACAAAACTGATTTTTTTCCAATGGACACTCCTAATTTGATTTACTTACAGGGTTTATTTTTTTTTACCAGTGTGTGCAGTACCAATGAGTTTTACAGAAGAGTTTAAGTAATGAAATTTGTCAAATATAAATTAGAATCTTAGCCTAGTAAGGAAATCTCTTGCCTGAAGAATTACTCTAGGCAAGTATCACAGGCAAGATATTGATTCTGAATAAAGATTTGCAAATTCCTCAGGATAGAAATACATCTGCAATCCTTTTAACATAGCTTTTGTTGAATTGAACTACTGCAGCTGTGATTTCAAGGAAGAGACTGCTGTGAGACAATTCTTTTCCAGGGGACTTTTAGGGCCTAAAGGAACTTCAGCTGCAAATTTGGTATTGATTAGGTTTCCAGATCTGTTAGTTTTGGGATCTTGATCATTGTCTGAAATTTTGTGTGTATTTTTGATCATTTTAGTTAGTATGACGTAAAATTCATTCCAATCCTCTTTGTAGATGGTTAAAATGGAAAGGTAGAATAGAAATATTTCATTAATAATAAATTTTTCATTTGTCCACCATGCCTAAACATGTGCAGCTTCTTGACACCACTCCATTTTACAGAGGTCAAACCCGAGATGACTCTTGCATTCTGTATATTTATATGATGTTGCTGTAATAGGACTGTCACTACCATATGAAGAAGTAATACAGAAGTTTCTCACATTTTGTATCTGACCCATTGATTGAGCAGTACAATGTGAAACCTCTTGATGCATTCAAGTGGAGGCCAGATGGCCATCTTTTGGGTATGTTGTAGGGCTATCTCTCGACTACGCTCCTGCAGAGTGCAGGAGGTTGAACTAGATGACCTGCAAGGTCCCTTCCAACTCTAACATTCTATGATTCTATAATTCCTCAGCTAGTTTGCTGCAGCATTTGATTCAAACATCAACTTTTCTGTAAGCTTAAGCTTATTCATTTTTTGCTGCTGAAGAGTTTCTAAAAGAATTTTACAGGATATGGAAATGTAGAACAAAACTTACTACTATGAAACTCTTAATACAATTGGTTTCGATATGGCTGTTGTCCTGGTTTCAATTCTCTGTTTGTTCAATTCCAGAACTGCTTCCATTAGTACAGGTAGAGTGGGGACATCAGCAACAGTATGATGTCACTTCCATGGAAACCCAGAAGTGATGTCACATCTTTCTAGGAATTGCTGAAAAATCGAAGGTAAAACCATTTCTAGGTTTCCCCCGGATGTGATGTCAGTCATCTATATAGCAACTCCTATAGAGGCATGACATCACTTCTGGGTTTTTCAAGAAGTGATGTCACACTATCAAATTCTTTCTCTGACAGCCACTGGAGCGCTCGCAAGCAAGACCTGTTTGGGGCAGGAGATCTCCTGCCCCAGTGGTCACATGGCAACCCTATCCATTAGTGCACCAATCCCCAGATAGTTTATACTATCACCACATAAATTTCTAACTACTTTGACTGAATAATAAACAATATCTAAGAAAATTTATTAAAATACTTGGCTATTTTTATCCCAGGACAGGCCTCTGGATATTCATCTCTCAGGACAAGCCTCTGAACATTGCTATGAATCTTTACTTTCTTCTGAATTGCTAAAAAAAACCCTGCCCCAAGTTGAAAGGCTGCCCCTGCCTGACTGTATTGGGGGAAATGGCTAATGACCCTCAAAATCATTTTGATCCTGCATGGGCCATAAAGCAAGATATAAACCTTTGGGAAAACATAAAAGTATACACCCTTTATGTTTTTGTTTCCTGACACTTCTCAAAAGAGAGTGATATTATGTATCTTTTCAATTAATATCTTTGCCAATGCACTTTAAGAGCTGAAGTGTTATTTTTATATTTAATATTTTCTGCACATTCCTCATTTTTATCTCTTAGTCCCATTTGTACAAAATATAACACATTTGTTATTTTTAGAAAAGTCCTGACAATTTTCAAGTGTGGAACTCCCAAATGAGAGTGTTAAGCTTTTCACAAAAGCAAAGCTAAAATGTGAGACAGTGTTCTAAGGAAGACTGCCATTTTGCTTAGTTAAGTATGAATTGTGGCACATAGCTTTGAAAGGAAATGGAAAGAAGCTGCCTTTTATTAGACATCCCATAAAGTATGAAGCAGAGGGCTCAAGACAGAATCATTTGTCTTTGCTGGCAGAGCTGCTGCGACAGATTTGGTTAATGCTGCTTTCTCTAGGGATCACAACTGGCAAATAAAAGGTGCAATCTAAAAGGTGATGAAGGGAGGCAGCAGAACTCATTCTACTTCAGCAGGCCTCAGGTAATAGTTTTATGATAATCTTTCTCTAATGACATTATTTTGTCCTCCAACATACCGTTATGTGCTGCCTACATCCCTAACTTATTTATTTATTTGAAACATTGTTATGCCACTTTCCCACCCAATCAGGGTTCACAAGACAGTAAACATAAAAAACATTAAAATATTTATACAATTAAAAATCTAGTTACAATTGTAAAATGCAATTAAAACACATAAACAAACAACACAAGAAGAAGGGACAATAACCATTATTGGGGGTGTCCCAGATGAAACAAAAAAGTCTTCACCTGATGGTGAAAGGCAACAATAAAGGGAGACAGGTGAATCTACCTGAGGTGGGAGTTCCAAAGTCTGGTGCCATGACAGAGAAAGCCCTTTCTTGGGTTGCCACCCAGATTTTTTGAGGGGGGACTACAGAAGCAGGGCCTCCGAGAATGACCGGAGTAATCACTATCTGGATTAATTTCTTTTGGAAGAGGGAAAACACAAAGATATATGGTATCCATGCAATATTATCTTAATTTACAAATATACAAGTAGAGCATAGGCATGCCAACTCAGGCTGGAAATTACTTTGAGATTTGGGAGGGTTGGGTTTAGAGAGGGGAAGGAGCTCAGCAGGAATGTTTATTATTAAAGTGGAAAGTCTTATTTATTTGTGCTCTTTCTGATCTACTTTTCAGCTTGTCAGGTGGGCCCACAATGCAGAAATTAGTATTTTGCATAGTATATTAGGATAGTAATATCTGACGAGAACATAATGCTATTCCATCTTAACATTATGCCAGCAGGGTAGTCTACAACCTACAGTAACATTCCAGATGCCCATGAGTACATGCCTCTCTCCATCTCCTATCCTGCAACCACATAATTAGCACAGGGAGGTTGGGGAGGGATCAGCAGAAAAATTTGAATCCCTTCTCAGCCATGAATCCCACTAGCTAACCTTGAGCCAGTTTTAGCCTAAACCACCTCACAGGGTTGTTGTGATGATAAAATAGGAAGAACTCCATATATTCTGCCTTAAATTTTTTTGGAGAAAGGGCAGTGTAAACAATAATGATGGCTAAGCCCCTTCTGTGAGTGGAAACCACACTGGCCCACACAAGAAGAGTCTCTGATCACTGCCAGTTCCACCCTTGAGCCTCTGCAACCCCCTGCAGCATAGCCAGGATTTTTAAAGTCAGGGGGCATTTAAATTTTTTGGGGGGCACTGGCTAATCAAATTAAAGGAATACCCAGCTCCTTTCCTGCACCTGCTGCCACTCAGGGGCCCTGGGGTGGATGGAAAGTCATGGGGCCCTGCCAGTAAGTCAGGGGGCCTAGCCCCAAGATGCCCCACTGTAGATACGGGCCTGCTGCATGGCATTCCAGAAGGTACCCCAATCTTCAGGAGCAAATTTTTAAGGCAGGGGGTGAAAGGAACTGTAGGCAGAAAGGGCAGGAAAGCTCTACCTTATTAATAGGAGGAAGAGGAGTAATAGTCCAAAAGCACCTTACGAGAACCCCGACTGTAAACCACTCATTTCACTTATGAACATGGGGGGGTGCCATCAGTCTCCAAAACATTCTAATTGGTCTGGTTTGGTGGCTCCTCTATAAAGGAGAAGAGGATTTGGGATTGAAGGCTTCACAGCATCTACAGCTAATACAATGTTATAGGAGCTTCAGCCCAGTCATGATGTGAGCTTTGAACACTGATGGAGAAGCACCCCCCCACAAAGTCTGAATTCTTCACAAATCCATGATGTCACTGATTTAGTGTGTATCTTTGCAAAGAAACAGAGACAATTAATTACTAGATGACATAAACTTTTCTACCAAGTTGTTGTGACTTATTCTTAAATTATAATGTCAGGAGCTGTTCTCTCATTGCCTCCCTCCCCTGGCTTTGTTTGAGGTTCAGATGTGAAATCCAGGGTGCAATTATTTGGTTTCATTATAGTATTAGGATGTCTTCCAGGAAAGGCTAATAAGGCCTGTTCCTTGTTTATTTTTTCGCTTTCCATAGTCAGGTGCAAACTTGCCATAAAGGGCAAAAACTAATAAATAATCATAATAAGTACAAAATGGTATCAAATGCAAATTCAGATTGTATCTACATTTTGCCATAAATTGTAGACTAAGCTCCACATAAAACACTTTACAAAAAGGGGGGAGGGTAAAAAAAAAATCCCATTTCATTTCTTATTTACAATGACCTTTTAAAATATTATTTATTGGTTCTTTTTGTTTCTCATTATTCAGAAATTAATCTTCCTGCTTCCAGAAAGCAAAGCACAAGGAATCACTTGTCCTGGTATTTGTAAGCAGCAAGAGTGTTAGCCCTCCAGTCGTGTATTTCCCCCTAGCCAGAGGTACGGAAGAAGCAGTTGCTGGGTTCAGCACTAAAACATGAAAAATTAGAAGTAAGAGGGCACACAGGTATATGCGACGCTGTATGCTATGGTGACCTTGGAAAGTAAAGATAATCAGTTCTCCATCCAGACTGTAGACCAGGGGTGACTAAACTTGCTTGATGTGAGAGCCACGTAGAATGAACATCAGATGTTTGAGAGCCACAAGATATGAAATATCACACACAGGGTTTTATTGAAAAACATGTGGATTTGCTTTTTATTAACATTAAATGAGACTGCCAGAAATAAAAACAAAAGGAGTAAGAACAGATATTGATAATGATATTTATCCAGTGGTAAATATCTTCTAGGCTGGGGGGGGGGGGTGCTTTGAGAATGCATTGAGAGTTGCTTTCTTTCCCTGTCCCCCCACCACCCACCACCTCAAGCCTTCCCAGGGAGGGAAACACTGGCTGGGGGAGGGGAAGACCGATTGGGAAGGCGTGCCTCCCCTTCACTTCCTCAGTCACCCTGCCGGGAGCCACACAATGTGTGTGAAAGAGCCGCATGTGGCTCCCGAGCCACAGGTTGGCCACCCCTGCTGTAGACATCAAAACAGTCCTGGCTAATCCACAATAACCAGAGTGTCAGGATCCAAGATCTCTCAAGAAGTGCTGTTCTGGTCACTGTATCTTTTTTTTTTTTTAAATGTGGACCTGGAAAAAGTGCAGAAGGGGTTGGAGCATCTTTCCTATAAAGAGAGGCTGATGCATCTGGGAATTTTCAGTTTAGAAAAGAGACTACTAAGAGGAGACATGATAGATGTTAATGAACCTGTATAGGGTACAGAGAGTGGACAGAGAGAGCCTTTTTCTCGTTCTCCCAAATACTAGAACCTGAGGGCATCCAATGAAGCTGACGGGCAGTAGATTCAGGATGGACAAAAGGAAATATGTCATTCCTCAACAAGGATGGACGAAAGGGAATATGTCGTTATTCAATAAGTGACTGAAACTATTTCAGAGGATATAGTTTGTCCCCTTCTGTTGCCATTTTCTGCCAGTGGGTGAAAACTTTTTTGTTTGGTTCACTTAGTAATTCACTTAGTAATACCTCCTTCCTGACCAATGTTTTAATTGTTGTTTTTATGTTTTCGTATGTATTTTAGCTCTGTTTTTAATTGTTCGAAAAATTTGTGTGTGCTGTGGGGGGATGGCTTTAAAATGTAAATTATTATGTATATTTTAAATTATTATCTGCCTTGGTGGCCCTTGTGAGGGCAGAAATGTGGGATATAAAATTTATAGATCAATTAATCAAATAAATAATATCAAACCCATCTAACATACTCTAATGCCGGGGGGGGGGGGGCAGAAAAGAAAATGGGAGACATGAAAATCTTGGAAAGGACCTGCAGTAAATGGATTTAGGAGATGGAATGAGCAGAAATTTGGACAATCAGATAAATTATATCTAATTGGGAGCAGGCAGTGATATAAGCAGGGAGTTCTATATATTTGTCAAACAGAAATAAGGGCACTGTAGTAAAATATAATAAGATACAAGTAGAGGGACCCATGATACTCGTGGGGGGGACCTCATGGCTGAGGAGGAAGCAGCCACAGGTAAGCTCCCCTTCAGCTCTGGCGGCAAGGCCCGGTGGCTAGGAGCCACACGGGCCTTGCCAAGCTCTCTTTCCCCATTCCCCTGGTAGCGATGGCAAGGCCTGCACAGCTCCAACTGCTGGCCTGCCAAGCCCTCTCCCTCCCCCACACAACGGAGGTGAGGCATCGTTCCAACTGCGTTCTTTGTGCATGTGCAGGGAATGCTTTTTACTTTTTGGGAAATTTAAGTATCCCCCAAATATTTTTTACTTTGCAGATTTTTCTGCACACCTGGGGAGTACCCCAAGTGTGCAGGAAAATCTTTTTGCCCCCTAGATATCTGCTCACAGGGGGCACCTTGGCTATTAGATATATAGATAATTGAATACCAATATAAGGAAGTTGAGATGCAAACTATATTCAATGTAACTCTCATAAAGTTCAATAAAAATAATTAAACATACTTCTACTTATAAAGAACACTCAGGATATGAAAAACATTCAGTAATTCTTTCCTGCACTAAAACTAGTTTCTTCCCTTTGGTGCAGCTTTGCCAGAAGAAATCTCTATGACATCTGAAAATGGCTTTTTTTGTGGTATGAACATCATTACTCAATGAATTCTTTTATATAAAAAGGTCATTTGGTCTCTCAAGAGGAACAGTGAATTTGTTAGTTCCTCTAGCTAAGCTGGACCATGTGCAGCCTAATTACCAAAGCTGAATTCTTCATTCTCTTTGCAGAAGGAATCTCCAAGGTTCTTATTATAACCTACAATTTTTCTGAAGAATGATGGAAATGGAATTGCAATGTTCATGTTCATCACAGACTCAAAACAAATAAGCATTTTATTTCATTTCTATGAAGACACAACCGCAGGAAAATATTTAGACTGTTTCAAGAGATTGTAGGGCTGGTCCCAGGTTCACAACCTTGCTGGGGTTATACAGAGATGCCTATCACAGGGATTGTGATAAATTAATGTGTGTGAATCAGCACCTCCCCCTGGATGCCAGGAATGCCTTTTCCGATAGTTGTAGCACTTTTAAAAGGCACTTGCGTAGGGGTTGCCTTGTATGACTAGGGTTGCCACCCAATGGTATAGGGACACAGGGGTGCTGTTAGGCGATGGCATAACTTCATTTCCAGGGAAGACCCAGAAGTGATTTCACACCTCTCTAGAAGTCACCGGGATCTTTACAGTAAAACCATGAAGGAGTGGTGATGGGAAACAGAAGCCGCAGGGGATCCTTAATGGGACAATGGCAAGCCTGCGTCTGACTCAAGCTCTAGACTTCTGATCATCTTTGTGAAAACAGAAACTAGATTTCATTATCACAAAGTGGTTAAAACCTGCTGTTCGAAGTAATAAATAAGCATGCATGGCACAATCTAAGGCATTTAAAAGTGTGCTTAACTTAGGGTTGCCAAGTCCAGGTTGGAAAATACCTGCGGACTTTGGGGGTGGAGCCAGGAGAAGGTGGGGTTTGGAGAGGAGAGGGGTCTCAGCATGGTGCAATGCCATATATTCGTCCCTTCAAAGCAGCCATTTTCTCCAGGGGAGCTGATCTCTGTCAGCTGGAGATGAGTTGTAAAAGCAGGAGATCCCCAGGCCCCACCTGGAGGCTGGCAACCCTAGCTTAACTCCCACTGACATTAATAGGGTATAAGCATACAAATAACTGTTCATTTAAAACATTTGTATCCCACCTTATCTCTTCAGACTTCTGGCGGCAAACAATGCAGTGACCAGGTTATGAGGACACAAATTGTAATTGTCCAATTAACAAAATTAAAGCACATTAAAATACACGTCACAAATTTGAAAACACTCAAGATTTAAAATACCCAAGAATTAAAAATGCACAGGAATAAAATAGGGATAGCCCAGTCTTGCTACAACAATTCACCCTCCACCAAATACTCTCTGGTGTAAGTGTGCCTCATATGCCTTTCTGGAAGGCCATTCCTCTCATGACTGGACCCACTATAGAGAAGGCCTGTGATCTTGCTGTACCAGTATGGACAGTCCTAAGGGAGGGCAATTTAAGCAGGAGATTATCTGCAAAACAAAACTGGTGCAGGGGTGTTGTGTTTGTTTAGAATATTAAGCAGTAATAGCTTGAAAAGGGCGCTGGTATCCTAAAGCTCCAATTCCTATTGGCTGATTAATAAAGACTTCCATTGGTCCTGAAGCCAATCTAGATACCCAATCACTGAGCCCTGCTTGGGTCCAATAGTATTGCTTGTATATAGTTCATTGTGGAAAGTTATGTGTTGGAACAGTATAAGTGAAAGTGCTGCTCTCATAGAGCTGTCTTTTGAGCTGAACAATGTCACTGAATAAAAGCCTGTTTGTTTGAATTCATCGCCTCCTGCTCAATACTTAAAACTGGCGACGAGAATGGGATCCCAGTCCTAACTGAATGGCTGAAATCACTCTGCCTGCCCAGCTGAAATCACTAAGGGCGCCCAGAGCTAAATCACTATGGGCATGGCATCCAAGGGCCATATCGAACCGTTCAACCCAAAGGCTGGGAACTGGGATTCATACCTCAATCAGTTTGAATGCTACCTCATAGCAAATCATATTGATGATGTCTGCCGCGCCACTTTTCTGAGTACCTGTGGCCAGGCTGTATTCGACATTGCTCGAGATTTAGTTGCCCCCTCTAAGTTACTCGAGACCCCTCTCGGCATCATCAAGGCCTGGCTGACCGAGAACTTCACCCCGAAGACGTCGGCTGCTGCACACTGATGCGCTTTCCATCAGCGGAACAAAAAGGAGGGCGAGTCTGTCACAGAGTACCTCACCGCACTGAGGTGGGCTGCTCGAGACTGTCACTTCACCAATTTGAAGTCCATCCTCCTAGATCGGCTGCTCTGTGGCCTCAAAGACGAGAGCATCAGGTGAGCCCTACACTTACTAAAGACTCTCACATATGAATCAGCCTTCAAAGAGGCCCTGAGAGTAGAGGCCGCCAACCTATCCCTCTGCGAACTGCGATTGAGTCCCCAAAGCCACACACCAGGCCGCTCTGACGCTGTACACCAGGGTAGTATCGCTGAGTCCGATGACGCCCAGGACGACCAAACTGATGTGTCCGATGACGGAGTTTTCAACACGAGGGCCAATCAGAAGTTGTGACACTGTCGCAAAAGCCCACATCGCTCGCAAAAAAGCCCGCGGAAAAACGGCTGTGCCGGTTGCGGAGGTGCACATGTGCATATAGACTGTCAGTTCTGCGATGCCATCTGTCATGTGTGTGGGAAAGCGGGCCACCTCACCAAAGTATGTCGTCTCAGGGTCATGATGCTCCAGACAAGTTCCAGCATACCTGAGGGTCTGTGAATGCCCCCAGCCGATCGTATCATTCCAAGTCATTTCGGCCGTCCAGGCAGAGACAAAGGTACAGCAATGAAGCAAGCGTGTCCGAGGACTACAGCAACCACCTATATATACACCAGGGGCTACATCCATGTCTGAAAATCAAAGCCACCGTCTTCATTGAAGGTCGAGCGTGCCAGATGGAGGTAGACTCTGGGTCAGCATTGTCCATCATCTTTTGGAGCACGTTCCAACAAGTCTGCCCGCGATTTGCTGCTCACCACCTTCAGAGATGCACCCTACAGCTGTTCGACTTCCAGAGGAACTGAGTTCCAGTCGTCGGCATCGCCACAGTCCAAGTCAAATATAAGAAATTCTCCAGCCGTCTGAACCTGCTCGTGGTAGAGGGTCGCCACAAAAGCCTGATAGGGCTGGACTGATTCACTGCCTTGGGCATAGACATTGTTGGCGTGAACCAAGTCGAGCTGTAGCCTTTTATGGACTTTGAGACAGAGTTTCCGGAGGTTTTCAAGACAGAGCTTTCAAGCCCAAGATTGACGAGCAGATTGATAAACTGTTGGCCCAAGGGATCCTTGAGCCAGTTCCCAATGCCAAGTAGGAGACACCTTTCGTCACTCCCCTCAAGCCCGATGGCTCCATCCGTTTGTGCACTGACTATAAGTGCGCCATCAACCAGGCCCTACAGCAGCATGCATACCCGGTTCCTGTGGTGAGCCACCTTCTAGCCTTGGTCTCTGGGGGCCGGGTGTTCGCCAAGATCGACCTTTCCCAGGCATATCAGCAGTTGCTGGTAGATACATCCACAGCCGAGGCACAGACTATCATGACACACCGAGGTGCTTTTAAAGTAAACCGGCTGCAGTTCGGGGTAAGCGTCACCCCTGGTATTTTTCAAGAACTTATGGAGCACCTTCTTCGGGGTCTGCCTGGTGTTGTACCCTATTTCGATGACGTCTTAATTGCCGGGGCCTCTGATCTTGAACTGGCTACTCGGGTGCGAGAGGTCCTTCGTTGGCTATAGGACGTTGGCCCTCGGCTGAAGAAGGAGAAAGGTGAGTTCTTCGTCCTTACCATTCAATTCCTGGGTTACTGCCTAGATGCCGATGGCATCCACCCTGCTCCGGACAAGGTTGCTGCAATCCGCAATGCACCCCCTCCGAAGTCTATGAAAGAGCTGCAGTCCTTCTTAGGACCATTGAACTTTTATCATGCCTTCTTGCCCAACAAAGCAACTCTTGCAGAACCACTCCATCGTTTACTGGACAAGTCAGCTCCATGGGCATGGGGTCACCGGGAAAATGCCTCCTTCCAAGCTGTCAAAGCCCTCCTAGCCTCTGATGCCGTCCTCATGCACTATGATGAGAAGAAGCCCCTCGTCCTAGCATGTGATGCATTGCCTTATGGAATCGGGGCCGTGCTCAGTCACCGGTTGCCATCTGGCCAGGAGGCCCCTATTGCTTTCTGTTCCAGAACGTTTTCCCCCGCTGAGAGAAACTACACCCAGATAGAATGAGAGGCACTAGCAATCATCATTGCAGTGAAGAAATGTCAGGATTTCATCTATGGGTGGGAATTTGAAATCGTCACCGACCACAAGCCACTGCTCGGCATCTTTATGGTCGACCGTCAACCCCCCCAGATTCTGTCCCCCCAGATGATGCACTGGGCAGTTCTTCTATCCGCCCACTCCTTCCACCTCCTCCACAGGCTCGGCAAGACCATTGGGCACGCTGACACCCTTAGCTGTCTGCCGCTTCCATCTTTAGGACCTCCCGAGGCCCCACTACAGGAAGTTTTGCTGATCGAGGAGCTGCCACAGCCTCTGCTCTCCGTTGCCGACATAGCATTCTACACCGGCCGGGATCGAACACTCAGCCGAGTCTACAACCATGTGTGGAGGAGATGGCTGTCGGGGACCCTCGATGCCGAATTCCAGCCATTCCTGTCGAGATCCTCTGAGCTGTTGGTAAACAAGGGATGCCTGTTGTGGGGAAACAGAGTTGTCATCCCTCCCCCACTTCGCCAACGGGTGCTGGACGCCTTGCATGAAGGGCACCTGGGCATCGTTAAGATGAAGGCCATCGCTAGGAGCTATGTTTGGTGGCCAAGCATGGATCAGCAGATTGAGTGGTGGGTCTGAACGTGTCAGCTGTGCCAGGAGTCGAGGCCAGCAGCTCCAGAGGTTCCTGTTCATCCATGGGAGAAGCCAAGGGGCCCATGGTCCCGCATTCATGTGGACTTTGCTGGGCCCTTCCAGGGCTGGACACTCTTGATTATCGTGGATGTGTATTCCAAGTGGTTGGAGGTCATCCCTGTCACCTCCATGACATTGGCCGTCGTTGCCCGCTGCCTAGATCATCTCTTTGCCACCTTCAGCCAGCCGGACCTACTTGTGTCAGACAATGGACCTCAATTAACCTCTGCAGAGTTCCAGACCTTCCTGAATGAGCGGGGTATCCGGCACATCACCTCGGCTCCTTTCCACCCCGAGACAAATGGTCAGGCCAAGCGAATGGTGCGAACAGTCAAGGACTCGCTCCGCAGGATGGGTGACAGGAATTTCCCAGCCAAGCTCGCTGGGTTCTTGTTGCAGCAGCACACCTCACCACATGCCACCACCGGGAAGTCGCCGGTGGAGCTGCTTATGGGCCACCAGCTGTCCACCCGCCTGAGCCACCTTCACCCTGACCTGGCGCCGGATGTCCACCGCAACCCTATTGCCACAGGGTCCACTCGGTCTTTTGTGTCAGGAGATGCGGTGTATGCCCGGAACTATGGGGCAGGTCCACACTGGGTTCCAGCAGTCATTGTGCGCTCAACAGGCCCTATATCGTACGAGGTGAGGGACAACACGGGGCAGGTCTATCACAGACATCTGGCCCAGCTGAGATGCCGGTGGCGAGCACCGGAGGATCAGTTGCAACGCTCTCCAGTTCCTGAGCCAGAACAATGCTTGCAACGCTCCCCAGTTCCTGCGTCGGGACAACATTTGCAACGCACCCTGGTTCCTGAGGCCAGCCTGGGAGATCTCCCGGCACAGCAAGACGCCAGTGCCCGGGGGAGTCGCCTAACAGAAGGCAGCCCTCCACCAACTCCAGCCCGGGAAATCCCAAGGGAACAGTCTGCCAAGCCACTGTCAGCTCAGAATGAGGTAGGCCCCCTGCCGGAGCTGGGTCATGCCCCGGAACTCTCGGAGCTCCCAGACTTTACGGACCGCTCCCCCTTGAGTCCGCCACCACAGCTCATGCTGGCCCGTATGGACTCCCCAGATGACGTTCTCCATTGGGTTCACCCTTGCCACACTGGTCCCGACGGACCAGGTGACCGCCCCCTCACCTAAGGGACTTTGTTGTTTGAACTTAGGGGGGAGGAGTGTTGTGTTTGTTTAGAATATGAAGCAGTAATAGCTTGAAAAGGGCTCTGGTATCCTAAAGCTCCAATTCCTATTGGCTGATTAATAAAGACTTCCATTGGTCCTGAAGCCAATCTAGGTACCCAGTCACTGAGCCCTGCTTGGGTCCAATAGTATTGCTTGTATATAGTTACATTGTTGAAAGTTATGTGTTGGAACAGTATAAATGAAAGTGCTGCTCTCATAGAGCTGTCTTTTGAGCTGAACAATGTCACTGAATAAAAGCCTGTTTGTTTGAATTCATCACCTCCTGCCCAATACTTAAAAAGGGGAGAATACCAGGAGAAGTGCTTTGATTGACAAGTATGAGGGCCCAAGACCATGCGTGTGTGTGTGTTAAGTGCCATCAAGTCTCAGCTGACTTATGGCAGACCCAGCAAGTGAGAAACAGAGGTGGTTTGCCATTGCCTTCCTCTACAAAGTCTTCCTTACTGCAGGTGTGTAGCCCTAAGGAGGGGGGGGGGGCACCAATCATTTGTCATGCCCTCCAATCAGCACTAGGGGTTGTTGCAAAATCTGTCACAAGTCTTCTGCCAATGAAAGAGGGCATTTCTTTCCCTCCTCTTTTCCTCCTTTTGTACTTTGCTTCCTGCACAAAGTAGTTACTCCTGCTGTGTTCTGAAGCATATGACACAGTCCTTTCCCTGCCTTTGCTTGCTAGCTCATGCCAGTCATGGACTCCTCTGATCAGCAGCACTGTAGCACATTAAGGTAGACACTTTAAGGGGGGCTCTATTTTAGCCTGGGTGAGGAGTGTTCAAAGGTGGCTGGAATCAGAGGGAGTGGGTGGCAGCCGCCTTTGTCTTCTGCCTTTCACAAGTGGACTCGTGACCATTTTACAGTGTGTACTGGTGCCCACGCAGCTGTTTTGGCCCTTGAAAACACTTGGGGTTGGGAGGAAAAGTTCTGCACCACAAGCCCACAGTGGACTGGGGCATCACAGCCTTTTAAAATAACTGTAAAATGGTGATAATAAATAGGTGCTGGCAACCATTTTGCCTTCTCTTTTAACTTGACTCAGCAAGGTGGGGGGAGTCAGTCTCTGTATCTTTAGTGGGGCGCCTCCCCAGCTTCTCTTCCCATCTGGGTGAAACAAAAAAGCCACCCTTCCCCTGCAAGCCAGGCAGCTATAGCTGCGAAGGGAAAGTGTGTGTGCACATAAGGTTGCCAGCTCCATGTTGGGAAATTCCTGGTGATTTGGGGGATGGAGCCTGGGGAAGGTGGGGGAAGGACATTCATCAGGTGTAATGCCATAGAGTCTATCCTCTGAAGTAGCCATTTTCTCCAGGAGAAGTGATCTCTCTAGTCTGGTGATCACTTGTAATTCTGGGAGCTTTCCAGGCCCCACCTGGAGGTTGGCAACCCCTACTTTCCAGCCTGAGCACTTTTAGCTGTCCTTAAGTCTTCCTATAGCAAGTCATATGGTGCCAAACCAGAGCAGGGGTTTGCGTTTTTTTTGAGGGGAGGGGCTGAGTTCAATGGAAGATGGTGTTGTGAATCCATCCAAGAAAACACACCTTCTTCTGTGGTCTCTGTTAGCAAAGCCTCATGTTATGCTCAAGGGAAGGAACAGACACTTTTATGGTGAAACATTGGTGGTGGTGGTGGGATTCGAACTTGCCACACTGCAACCCAGGAAATGTGGAGTGGGACAATATGGCGGTGAGGATCTTCATGCATTTACAAGACTCTGTTCATCAGGTGTAAATTAAGGAAGGGGATATTTGGTTTTAAACAAAATGGATTATCATTTAACCTTTGTAGAATGATCCCCTGTAGAGACTTTTCACTACATCATAGCTCATTCATAATAAAGTAAATAAATAATGATGTGCTCACCACCACTGTACTCATTCCCCTCCCCCTAAATTTTTCTGGCTATGGGCCTGATTGGTGGTCTCCCATCCAAGTACTGACCCTGCTTAGCTTCTGAGATCTGACAGTATCAGACCATACCATGCCGCCTTTTCTCCCCCAAGACTATGAAAGGTTTTAAAGCCAGTTTGGTGTAGTGGTTAAGTGTGTGGAGTCTAATCTGGGAGAACTGGGTTTGATTCCCCTCTCCTCCACTTGCAGCTGCTGGATGACCTTGGGCAAGCCATAGTTCTGTCAGAGCTGTTCTTGAAAAAGAACAGTTTCTGTCAGAGCTCTCTCAGCCCCACCTACCTCACAGGGTGTCTGTTGTGGGGAGGGGAAGGGAAAGGAGTTTGTAAGCCGCTCTGAGACTCCTTTGGGTAGTAAAGGGTAGGGTATAAATCCAACTTCTTCTTCTTCTTCTAAAGGTAATAAATGGCACTTTGAACTGGGCCCAGAAGCAAATAGGTAGCCGCTGCTGTTAATGCAGCAATAGAACTATATGTTCTTAGTGGCTGACTCCAGAAAGAAGCCTTGGCGCTACATTTTGTAACAACTGGAGCTTACAAAATGTCTTCAAAGACAGCCCCACATACAGCACACTGCAACAGTACCTTTTATCCCAAACAGTCAATCCACCAAAATATTATGGTCAGCTATATCAAATGCCTCTGAGATGTCTAACAGGATCAGCAGTGAGGGATTGCCCTTATCCGACTGTAACCAGAGATCATCAATCAAGGCCACTAGTGTTGTTTCAGTCCTGAATCCCAGCCTAAGGTTAGATTGAAATGGATCAAAGGTCTGACTTTCACACGGTTATTCTAAGACACACTAGAAAATTACTAATAGAGACTTGTTTTGCTTACAACAGCCCAGCCATATCCTTACACTCTTATAAGGGGGTAAGTTGTTTTTATTTCTGCCAACAGCCTCCTCCAATCCTGTGGCTTGAATCCAGTGATGCCTGCACAGGAAATAAAATGTACTTAGTGTATTTCTAATTGTGTAAACAATGGTGCAAGGGCTGAGATGTACAGGACTTCAATATAATTTTTGGCCAAAGAACAATGTCCATATGGAGCAATGTAATATGCAACTGATGGTTTGTATGATTTTGTTTTTGAAATGTTATCAGCAAAAATACCTTTGTCTTATGTCTTGTGCATGCAGAAAAGACAATATGGATACAACTGCTTTCCTTCAGCACAATCAGGGAGGAGTAATTTTAGTGTTTCAGCTTGCATGAGGAGTATTGTATATGTGGAGATCTTCCATAGGACCCTTCCCTTCCAGTGCTATGGACAGCCCCAACCTGGTTGAGCATTTTGGAGGGCTGATAACAGAAGAAAGCAGAAAGCCCCCTAAGTGCCTGCAGACCAGCATGTGTGGCACTCTAGGCCCCAGCCCAAAAGTCCCTCAAAACACATTTGGCCCTGAAGCATCAGAATTCTACTGCTCTGCATAACTGAGTTGCAGTTCTTAATGACTTGGGTCCTGTACCTTCTTTCCATCTGCGCAGTGCTATATAGGTATAGGAGCCAAGCCACTATATTTCTGTGGATGTGGTTTGGTTCTCCTTCTTCCTTTCTTTTACAAAATAAGAGAAGCAGCAGTGCCAGAGGCAGTGAATTCTGTCTTTCCTTATGAATACCACTGAGCCACCAGGGGAGAAAGCACTCTTCTTGTAGCAAAGGCAACAACCCGAATGATAATACATAGCAAATTCAGGGAATGTCTTGCTAGATGTCACTGCTGACAAGCAACAACAGAGCCCTATGTCTATGTTCTAGGCAGCCGCCCTCCCCTCTTCCAACAAATCAATTCTTCTGACTTTTTTCTCCCTTGGCTGCCACTGATACATGTCTGTGATGAATTTTATGGAGAAAATGAAGTATTTTCCTTGAAGTAAAACATCTATGTGAGCAAGAAAAAAAATATGTTCTGAGCCTAGGGCCCAGAGGAAAACTTGAAATGGCTGGGCATTGCAACCTTTTGCACATGAGCTGCTTCATGTGCTGGTCAAGAACATGAGAAGGCACCATAACTCAGACTGAGGGCTATGTGTTTGTCTAAGTAGTCAGTATAAGCCTACTATACGGGAAGTCTAACTTCAAAATCCCCAAAGGGGTGACATGATAGAGATTTACAAGGTTATGCATGGGATAGAGCAGGTAGAGAAAGAAGTACTTTTCTCCCTTTATCCCAATACAAGAACTCATGGGCACTCCATGAAATTGCTGAGCAGTTGGGTTAAAATGGATAAAAGGAAGTATTTCTTCACCCAAGAAATGATTAACGCATGGAATTCAATGCCACAGGAGGTAGTGGTGGCTACAAGCATGGATGGCTTCAAGAGGGAATTAGATAAACACAAGGTGGGGACCCGCGATACTCACGGGGGGGGGAGAGAAGGAGCTCGCCCCCTTCCCCCCCCCAGACTCCCGGCGGGCCGCAGCAGCTCTCGCCGGGCCCGCCGCTCGCTCCCTTCCCACCCCCCAGAGACTCCCGGCGGGCCTCAGTGGCTCTCGCCAGGCCCGCCGCTCGCCCCCTTCCCCGCCTCTCCCCGGGCCTGTTCCCCAATTCCCAGCTGACCCCTGCTCCTTCCCCTCCCCCCACGGACTGCGGCGGGCCTTGGCGCCGCTCACTGGGGGCTGCTGCTTCTCCCCTCCCCCCCAAGTGGGCCTTGGTGCCGCTCACAGAGGGCCGCTGCTTCTCCCCTCCCCCCGGCCCACGGCAGGCCTCGGTGGCGCTTGCCAGGGGCCGCTGCTTCTCCCCTTTCCCCCCAAACGGGCCGCAGCAGGCCTTGGCGGTGCTTGCCAGGCCTGCCGCTCACCCCTTCCCTCCCCGAGCTGCCGTAGTTCTGAGAGCGTCCCCTGCGCACGCGCAGGGCATGCTCTCTTACTTTTCGGGGGATTTAAATATCCCCCAGAATTTTTTTAGAACTTTTAAGATTTTTCTGCAGGCGGGGGGGTTATTCCCCACCTGCAGAACCCCCCCTCTGCCCTCCAAGTGCCCCCCCATGTGGATTTAAGTATCCGCACGCGGGGGGGGGGCACTTGGCTATTAGATATATAGATATGGAGCAGAGGTCCATCAGTGGCTATTAGCCACAAAGTATAGATAGGAACTCTCAGTCTGGGGCAAGTGATGCTCTGTATTCTTGGTGCTTGGGGGGGGGAACAGTGGGAGGGCTTCTGGTGTCCTGGCCCCACTGGTGGACCTCCCGATGGCACCTGCTATTTTTGGCCACTGTGTGACAGTGTTGGACTGGATGGGCCATTAGCCTGATCCAAAATTGGCTTCTCTTATGTTCTTAGCATGTGCACACTTCTTCACATACACTGAAACAGAGTTCCTCAAATATTACATGCAGGTAGGGGGAGTTAGTTGTCACAAAGAGATGATTAGAGTCAAGAAGAATAAGTAACTGAGCAATAAAAACAGCAAGATTGGAATAACAGTACAGTAGGATGTGTACATGGCACTTCTCTGCATAGGACAAACAGGTCAAACCCTACACCAAAGGGTAAATGGACACAAATCTGACATCAAGAATCACAAAACTGAAAAAACTGTAGGAGAACTAATGCTGCAAAAGAGACTATTTGGTTTGGCAGTTATATAAGTTGAACACATTGAAGCATCAGCACTTGACCTGAAGGAGCTGGTGACAAAATTTGCAAAGGAAAAGGCACGCAAAATGAGATTTTGATGTGCCTGAAATGGAAACATTCAAGAGCCTTAATTTTTGACATCACAGTTCACAGGATTATTCAAAATGATTGGTGAGTTGTGTGCTAAAACTGTTTTCTGTTTGAGAAAGAAAACCAAAGGCTGTCATTTTACATATTCTCACATTTTTAAAAAAAATTAGCAATGTCAAGTATTGTGCTTTTAATTTTCCCAAGAATTCATCTGTTTTTGAAAATTGGTTAACAGTGTGCGTGTATGGGGGGGCGCAAGTAGCTAGCCTTGCCTAGGGCTCCCAAAAGCCTGGCACCGGCCCTGGACAGATAGATAGATGACAGACAGACAGATTTATAAGCTATGTGGTTTCACAGCTGCTATAATCTGTACATGTTTTGAAGCTCCTGACCTCACTTTCAAACAATGATCTGTTCTTACATGTGCAAACTTTAAAAAAAAATTGTGTTCACATGTCTAATTCCAGCTGTTTTTGTTGAAGCAAAACAGTGTGTAATGGGTGAAATGAACAAGAATATATTTGCTTCTCTACATCTCCACAGTACTTAGCCCTGCAGGAATTAAATTCTCCAGTAAACAATTCTCAACTAGATGTGTTCTCTCAGCTCCTGCTGAGAGAAACACAAAGAATGAAATAAATTGTAATCAGGGAAAGTTCCAATATAAGACCTGTACAACATCATTGTGGAAAGAAAATGTATGACCTACTTCTATAACTCTTCAGTATGAGGTTACACACTTCATCAGGCATCATTATGAGAGCGATCCTAAGCAGGCCTGCTCAGAATCCTACTCTGGTTTATTCACTGGCGCTTACTTCCAGGAAAATGTTGCTAGGATGGTGATGCTATTCTTCCCAGATGTTATCAACAAACTGCAGTTTATTTATGACAGGCACAAACTTGTTTGATTGTTGAGGTTGCACGCGACCTTCCTCCTACTCCCTTCTTTCTCTAATCATCCTCTATACTGAGATTCAAGGCAAAAGTCTTCAGCTAACTCAAAGACATTGTGGTGCCTGAATGTGAACAAGCTGAGGTTTGCATTCTCAAGCAAGATCAAATCATGGTTAAGAATACCAGTCTTTAGGATTCTTACATGCTTAACAGGTGGCACACTCAAATTTTTTAAGTTACATACTCAATGTGTTAAGGTACTCATATTGGTCATCATGACAAACTGGAGTTACTCGAAAACATCCATGCAATGCTCCCTCTAAGCTGTGGAGTCTTGTGAGCAAAAATTCTACTTTGTGAGCTACTGGCATTAAAGTTGTGAGCAAGTGATTTGTCTACTGCATAAATTAGTTTGCTCTGGAGCCATCCTTCCTGAGCTAAGACAAAAATGTGTAAGCCAGAGGCTAAAAAACTGAGCTAGCTCACACTAACTCAGCTTAGAGGGAACACTGCATCCATGTAGTCTCTGCATACAAGTCTGACAAGCAACCAGGCTCCCACCTGACAAAAACTCCATTTCCCCCAATGATATCTGAATGCATCCATTAACATTACCTGTGTCTTCACTAGGTTTAGTGGTTTAATGCTTGGTCCCAAGATAATAAAGAATTATACTACGCTTATTACAAATAATTTGTATCCAGATACACTGTATTTCTAAATGTAACAACAACAATAGCAACAATAAGGCAATGTGTGTAGCATAGTCAGGAGATCTGAAGATTGTCTGGCAGCCTTAAGTTCTAGCCCTTTAGTGTTATGCACCAATAAAGTGGCGAGCTAGACTTATTGCGGGTGGGGGGTCTGAGAGAGCTCTGAAAGATCTGTGACTGACCCAAGATCATCCAGCTGGTGTAATGTGGAGGAGTGTAGAATCGAACCTGCTTATCCAGATTAGACTCTGTCACGCTTATCCACTACACTGGGCTGGTTCTAAATTCAGTATCCTACCTAAATAGGCCAAGCAGATCAGGTTTAAGTTTCATCTTAGCTGTAACTCCACTAGGCCATTATATTTTTCTAAGCAGTATCTGACAAATAGGAATCATGCTGACCTACTTTAAAATATTTTTAGGAGAACAACATACTGCATTAGAAAACACTTCATAGGGCTGCTAATGCATGTATTTATATAAGATTATGTTGTATGACATTTACAGCCCAATGTATGACCTTTTATAATAAATATATAAAAGATTTTTTAAAATTACACAACTCCAGCACATACATTAGTTCCACTACAGTGAATACTGTTTTACCAGTGAGGTCTATAGACAGTAGTCTCTAGAAATTTGTATTCAGTAGTTTGTGCTGATGATAAGTGAGTATTTTACACTGTCTTCTCCATCAGTATGTATTACATGACCTGTGTGGACCTCCCATGAGGAGTGGCCCACCCTATATGAGCCAGAGTATAGGCATCAACTATGGGGGGTCTCAAGGGCTCACGCCATCCCCAAAGTTTCCCAGGGGGGTCTGAGCCCCCCCAGGGAAATGGGGCACCTATCCCCCCGCTGCCCCCACTGCTGTGCCTCCCCGCCTCCCATGTTAGGCAGGCAGGCAGGCAGGCCCACCTGCCCGCCCACCATCCCCGCCGCCACAACATTCCCCCGGCCAGCTGGCACCCCTGAACCCACTGGCCCCCTCCCTCCCGGGGCCCCAGCGTAATGATGTCACCCAGAAGTGACATCATCATGCCGGGTATGTTGCCGGGCGACGCTCTAGCAATTGCCCGGAAACTCTATGGCACCATAGAGTTTCGGGGCGATTGCCAGAGCGTCACCCCGGCAACGTTCCCGGCGTGATGATGTCACTTCTGGGTGACATCATTACGCTGGGGCCCCGGGAGGGAGGGGGCCAGTGGGTTCAGGGGAGCCAGCTGGCCAGGCGGGGGAGGCTCTTGTGATGGCGGCGGCGGCAGCGGGGACACCATCGCAGTGTGTGCATGTTTATTTATTTATTTTATAGGCCGCTCTCCCCGCGCAGCAGGCTCAGAGCAGCTTACACATTTTAGTGGACCAAGTCCACAGTAAAACAACAAACATTAAAACTTAGATAATTAAAATACAATACAGTACAATACTCAAGTATTGTATAAAGTGCTCACAGTATCAATGGCGTACTGCCGAATATTGAGTGCACGCCGGGGTCGTTGGCGATCAGATAGTGACACCTGGCACACATTGATGGTTGTTGATGGTAGTTGGTAGTTGGTGGGGGGGGGGTACACAAAGGCAGCAGCCCCTATTCATATGCCTGGCGGAAGAGCTCCGTCTTACAGGCCCTGCGGAACTGCATCAGGTCCCGCAGGGCCCTGATCTCCTCTGGGAGCTCGTGTGCACGCACAAGAGCCCCCACCCCCGGTAAGTACAAAACTCTACGCCCCTGAGCCAGAGAGATGTTGTGGTTAGAGTGTAGGACCCGGCCCTGAATTAAGCAAAATAAGCATGTGCAGAAGGCACCAAGGGAAGGGGGACACCACAGAGTTGTAGGGGTTTTTTTTATTTTTATTGCTTACTGCTATTTAGTGTTAAATAAAAAAATTTTTTTTAAAGTTTATCATTAATATAGCTGTGGGGTCTGGCCTGGAAGAAAATAGGAATGTTTAATCTCTTGTTTCACCTTTAGCACTTATTGAGTCTTTATGTCTTGTCAGTAGCAGAGTATCAATTTTTTTTAACCAGTTTGTTTTGTTTCGGGTCTGTTGGACCTGAACATTTTCCAGCATTCCTGAAAAATCTGAGATCCAAATACTGGTACAAAATTCTAATCCAGGATTTTTCGGAAACCCCAAAATTTTTCAGGTCCAATAGACCCAAACAGAAAAAGGCTGGTGAAAAAATACCAGCCTGATCCTGGGGCTGGCTTGGCTTCCCCTATAGCCCAGTTTAAGCTGAGCTGCAGGAGAAGGCAGTGCAGAGTTGAGTCCCCTGGGGAGCGATTGGCTCCCTGCAGGCACAGCCAATCCCGGCTAGGCTGCCCTCTCCTGCTGCCTGTTAAAACTGGGTGGCAGAAGGCAGCACTGAGCTGCACTGCTGGGGAGCTCTCAACTCCCCACCGATCCATCTGATCTTGGGCTGGCTTCTCTTGCAAGGCTGCTCAGGTGATTCTCAGGCTGACTTCTGCAGCCCCTTTCTGCAGTTTAAAGGGGCTGCATAAGCCTGCCCAACAAACAGCTGAGAGGCGGTAGCAATCTGCTCCTGCCTCTATGCTGTTTTCAGATCTACCTGAACTTTCCAAATATATCTGGGGTTCTCCTGAGAAAATCAGATACATTTGGGAAGGTGGGATATACCCCAAAATACTGATAAAAGTATTTTTGGGGGTATATTTTTGGCTCAGGTAGATCCAAATGCACACCCCTACTTGTCAGTTAAGCAATGGGAGGGCCGAGGAGCACCATTGCCAGGCTGTGCTTAGGGCATCAGTTGGCCCTGGTAGGGCCAAGATCTGGGAGATTCAGTCCTTATCTATGCACCCTTTGTATGAGCACTAAGAAATGGCAGCTCCTTTGAAAACACAAAACATATTCAGAATTTCCTAATAAGATAATCATGAGCCAATTGCTGTAACCCAGATCCTGCCTTTCCCCTGCATAATGTCTTTTTCATAATACTAATTTAAAAAACCAATCCGTAAATTTCACTGGATTATTCTTGAGGGGTTTATGTGCCTCTGTCTTCTGGCTCCTGTTACAGCCAGGAGGCCAGTCCAGTGTGGATGTTATGTTGCTTAGCTCTGGTATTGCCTAAGCAAATGGATGATTCTTCATTTGCTGTAACTTGTTCAAACACCTTGAGAGAAGATTATTCTCCAAACATTGGTATTCATGAGCTGTGGCTGTAAATTGTGCCCAGAGTGTTCATTTTCTTTTAAATGTGTTCTCTTCGTGTTGTAATGAATGGTGTCAAGTTATTGGTGTGAAGAAGCCGACTAGAGATTAATGAAATGACAGTCATGGATGCACAGACAAGCCCGTAAATTGTCAGAGGCAAGAGACACACCTAAGTTAGGCTTTCAAAGCACATATTGGCTGCGGTCACACACACTAAATAATCCACTTTCAGTGCACTTTTCAACTGGGTTTTTACTGTGAGAACTGGCAAAATCCAGTTGGAAAGTGCATTGAAAGTGGATTATTTAGCATGTGTGACCACAGCCAAAGTGTTCATTTACATTTCTGCTGGAAATATCTGACTTCCTCGACATCCATTTAAGAGTTAAAAATCAAAGTTAACTCTACTGAGCCAAGTATCTCACTCAACCACAAACCGTAACTCTTCCAAGAAGGACTCTTTCATTGAGTAGGAACAGAACCCAGCATTTTTCTGTATGCACTAAATAACATTTCTGAGAAAGGAGCTTTATAATGTAATTTCTGATGGCAATTTTCAAGAATCAAAGGTTGCGATCCCAGAGACACTTCCCTGGAAGTAAGCCCCACCAAGCAGACCCATTTAGGATGGCTTTGAAGTTTCTATTTTTGGTCCTGTATTCCAGGTTCAGAAAACACAGTTCAAGGATCACAAGTAACAGTGAGAGATCTCAGCCAACCCCCTAGAGAACTGGTGCCAGTCAAAGATAAACTGACCATCAGTCTAACTGGGTATATGACAATTCACTTCTTCCTGGAGGCCTCATGGTTATAGGAGAAGGTATAAATGTGTGAACTTAGGTATAAATTAGAAGGTATAAATTCTGTGAACGTAGGCAGATCATGAAAGAGAGGGTAGGAAGGGTTGCCTCAGGGCTTAGTTCTTGTGGCCCTTTTTTACACACCCAGGGAAATGCTGATTGCTACTTAGGAGAAGAAGAGGAGGAAATTGATTTATACCCAGCCCTTCACTTGGAGTCTCAGAGCAGCTTACAAATTCCTTTCCTTTCCGCTCCCAACAACAGACACCCTGTGAGGTAGGTGGGGCTGAAAGAGCTCTTTCAAGAACTGCTCTTTCAAGAACAGCTCTATGGCTTGCCCAAGGTCATCCAGTAGCTGCGAGTGGAGGAGTGGGGAATCAAACCCAGTTTTTCCAGATTAGAGTCCGCACACTTAACTACTACACCAAACTGGCTCTCACTTTGGGGTCAGGAAGCAGTTTTTCTCCAGGTCAGTTTGGCCAGGGATCCTGAAGGTTTTCTGTCATCTTCTAGGCATGGAGCAGGGGTCACTGCAGGTGTGGAGGGGGAGGTAGTTGTGAATTTCCTGCATTGGGTGGGGGTTGGACTAGATGACCCTGGAGGTCCCTTCCAACTCTATGATTCCATGATAAATGTATGTGGATAATTTCTTTAAAATGGTAAGAACTTGCTAGAAGCATTCAAAAACCAGTATACTTGAAATCATGACTACTCAGTTCTTTGGTGACAAAGCAGCTTAAACAAACTGACAGTTCTTACTCCAAGGACTACTTCATATTTTATATTCAATAGTTCCAGAAACTTGCTTCATGATTTTTTTGACTGCACAAATCAGGCTCATATGGTGGAAATTAACAAAATAATGAGTATAAAGTCCTTTGAATGCTGAAATGTGAAGTATATTAAATTTGCATAACTCATATGACCTAAGAAAGAGCAAAGTCAGTTTACACCTGCAGAAGATCTGATCCAACTTTAAGATGCAAATTTCATGATGAGCACACTAATAATAGACATGCCAGGCACAGTAAGATGAGAAAGAATATAAAGTGAGATTATATTAAGAACACACTCAACAAAATATAAGAGAGAAAGAAACATTAAAGAAAAAAATTGATAGATTTGAAAATGGAGTCCAGATTCTGCAATGTTCAGAGGCCCTTTTTTTCCTGTCAAGTTGCAGCCAGCTTATGGTGACCCCGGAGGGTTTTCAAGACAAGGCATGTTCAGAGGTTGTTTGCCATGGTCTGCCTCTGTGTTGTGACCCTGGTGTATCGTGGTGGTCTCCCATCCAACCCTGCTTAGCTTCTGAGATCTGACAAGATTGGGCTAGCCTGGACTATCCAGGTCAGGGCTCTTGATACCCATCCAGTAATCTAGATCAAATATAGAGATGGCGTCTTAAAAACCATGACACATGAAGAAAATCATTCCCACAAACTAGTATTTTCTATGTTTTTTAACAGTGAGAATGAGGTTTTACCAGGAATTTTCCAAGTTTGATTGTTAACATCACTTTGCAGGCACCTTATTGCACCTGGAATTGTCCACAGGAGAGAAACATCAGCCAGAAAACTAACAGAAGTAATAAGGCAAAGACTATATAGCAAACAGAACACGCCCCCCCCCCCCCCCGCTGGACCCATGGTGATTTCACTGCCAGGTTGCTTGTCTAGAAGTAGATTTGCTTTCTTCAGTATCTTCTCTTGGCCTCCCTTGGGCAAAGCACAGTTCTTCAGGTTCGTAGGCCACTCTGTGCTGTTATGCCAGCCTCACAGTCTTCCTTAAGTATCATCAAGTTTTGCACTAAGCTGTGCTCTGCCCCATGGGTCACTGTCATGATGTTGTAAGCCTACAGTAAAGAAAAGAAGAAAGATAAGCAATCCATGCTCCCTGTCCTTAGTGAACATTGAGATTAATATGGTCAAGAGAGGGAATTTTTCATGGTTTGTTTGCAACCAGAGGAGAAAACACGGATTTTAAAGAAAGCATTTTAATTTGCAGATTGTTTTTCATACAGAATAACCTAGCTTGTGGTTTACTTTGGCTGCATGGTTTTAAATTTAACTGTTATTTGTTCTGTATGCTATTTCATTGTTGCTAGGAGGTTTATTACGCTACTAAGAGTAAGGCCCGTTGTGGGAAGAAATACAACGGGCTCTAGAAGGAAGCTCCCGGTGACTGTCCCGGCTGTGGCTGGTGGCGTGGCAGAGGGAAGGGGAAAAGAGAGGGAGGCAAGCCGTGTTTATTTCCTTCTGTTTAGCTATAAGGCAGGGCTGTCTCAAGTCCTATTGCTGCCCCAAATGGGAAGTATGGGAGGACAGTCTCATGGTAACAGGTATGGTTCCCTCCACCCCTGACTTATGTTGATTTGGGGTTATGCAGTGGCAGCTAAGGCAGAAAAGCACCTCTACCTATGCCATATTTTCTGGGCTTCAAGGGTCTGGAAAGTGGTTCCATAGCCAGTTACAGGGTTGCCAACTCTGGGTGGGGAAATACCTGTAGATTTGAGGGGTACAGCCTGGGGAGGGCCGGGTTTGGGGTGCAGAGGGACTTCAGCAGGGTATAGTCCACTGCGCAAAGCAGCCATTGTCTCCAGGAGAACGGACCTTGGTCATCTGGAGATCAGTTGTAATAGCTGGGAAATTTTCTGTAAGGGAAATGATGTGCTGTGGCTGGGGAACACTGTGATTTCTGGAAGATCTCCAGGCCCCACAGGGAGACTGGCAACTCCAATCAGGGCCATAGCTAACATAGGGCCCACAGGGCTCGGCCCCCTAGCATTTCTTCTGGGCCCCTCCCTCCCAGGCTAGCACCAAAGTACCTCAACTTGCTGCCTGTGGCATGCTGCCTCTGACCTGGCTGCCAGACAACTGAGCACCTTGGCTGCTTCCCCACTGGCCTCACTCCACCCTCAGTCAGCAACATCCAAAACAGCGGCAGCAGAGGTGGTGGCAGCAAAAGGTGCCTGGCTTGCTCGGTGGTGTGGTGAGGAGGCAGGTGGGCTTGCTGGGCTAGCCCGAGTGAGTGGGCTGGGGAGAGTGTCCTGCTGTCTCTTCCCACTCCCACCGTCAGATCTCTTTCTCCCCCCTTCCTTGCCAATCCCCCTCCTGGATGCTGCTGCTGCCCACTGCCTGCTTTTCCTTGCCTAGCTTCACAACTAGAGCAGGTATGCAGTGCTCCGGGGGAGAGAGGAAGCTATGGCTGCTGGGCATTACCCCCTTCACATGCCCTGGAGTCTGGTGGGGGTGCAGGGCTGCCTTAGAAGAAGGCTGGCTTCTAAGGAGTTTCACTAATTAACTTTGATTTAATTAGCTGGTGGCCCCCCTAGGCCAAAAATATCCCTAGCTATGGGGCTGACTCCAGTGACTGTTTAAGGGAAGATGAGGATATGTATTTTACCTCAGGACTCATTTAATGACTCTCAACAGCAACAGCAAACTGTTTAGAATTTTAGAGGCAAAGGTCAATCAGGCCACATATGCAAATGACCTCTGTGTTCTGACTGGCTATGGGGGTGAGAGGAACAGCAAACTTTTTTGAATGCGGGAGGCAAGACTCAGGCAACCCAGCCAGTGGATAGGGACAGCTTGAGTGACACATTAGGGAGCCAACTGATTTGGGAGCACGTGGAATGTTCAGGAGAGTGCAGGACCAACCAAAACACAATTATATATAAGGAGAGATGGTTTACTGTCTATCAACTTGGCAGAGATTGCGGTAGAAAGGATTTCAACAGTGCTCAAAGCAGTAGAATTCTTAGTGTTTTCACCAGGTCTTTTATATTTATATTAGAAGCCCAGGCAATGATGTTGCATGCAAAATATGCAAGAAATTAAGGTAGGCTTTGCTTGGACTTGGGAAACAGAGAAGTTGTAGAACAAAAGGGAACCAAGAAAACACTGCAGAAATCTACACTGCAGTGTGTCTGACTGTGTCTGATTCCCTGCCGTCCTTCATAATATTTAGCAAAACGTCCCATGGAATAACATCATCGTGTCCCCCTCCCCATGCCAATGACAGCCAATTATATGAAGCGTGAGTGGAGAAATACAGAACATTTTGATAGCAGGACACTGGTGACTCACTGCATTTATTTATTAAAATATTTAAATCCTGCCTTTTGTCAGGCTCAAGGTGGCTTACAAGTCATAACTGCAAGCATCACAATTTAAAGACAACAAAATAAAAACCTCAAATGACCCCTGCCTCATTTGCAGAGGGGAGCAAAGAGAACTAAACACACAACAGCCTCTTTCGGGGGCTGCCAGGCATTTAATATGATAGACAGCTTGGCCTTGTGTACAGGTTAAGCAAAAACACACCTGTGCAGTAACATGCCAACATATATATTACAATGGCAGTGTGTAGGAGTCATAACACAAAAAGAATTCCAATTTTACTCCATGAGATGACAGTTTCCACAACATTGATTGCTGAGTTCTCAGAATCAATAGTTTCTTTCATTATTTAAGGATCTAGTTTCATTATGAAAAAGTACTTTGAGCACACAAAACAGGGCATGACATCCCAAGCCACTCACAGTTTCTCACTCACCCCCCCCCCCCCGACTCTCATTAGATGATCAGTATGCATGTGCCTCGGAATGCACAGGGAAGTCCAACATGTCCCTTTGTGTCTGATTTGCATTGGGTGCCTAACATCAGAACAATATGCAAATGTACTGCTGCACCACTCAGTCATGATGAAAGGAGGAAGCAAACTTCATCACGCTGATAGCCTACAAAGTGAAGGGCAGAATAGTGGGGAAACAATTTCTGTTTCTCCTTTGTCCCTTGATTAAAATGAATGCCTGTTAGAGATGGCAAAGGAAGGACAAATGCCTAGAAAGTCACACTTATTTTACTTTAATCGCACATGCAGTTAATAATCCACACGTAAGATGGGAAGAATTTGTTCAAATGAAATGCAGCTACAAAGGTTCAGGCACCATTCTGGAGCGGAAAGGCTTTATATTTATATTGCCTTGTGCTTTTCCCACTGCAGGGGATCAGTGGAGAATGGGTGGCCAGGATACAAGATATTGATTTTACATCAGACAGTGTAATTTATTGGTGTAAACTTGGATTTAGAAAGAATCTACCTATGTGATATTGTATAGTTCTTGTAGGCCAGTGTCTTTCTGTCTTGCTAGTTTTCTGTGTTTGGGTATTCTTTTTTTTATTGGAGAACCCCCTAATGTGAACCCCCCCGATGCACTTTGAAGTGGTACAGCCCATGATGCACCACACCACCTCTCCTTTGCATTTTAAAGCAGCAGGAGAAAAAAGATATATGAAATGGGTGCAAGTCTCATTTATGCTTGTGAAGCAACAGGAAGAGAATATGGGAATCTGACTTGTAACTTAGGATTTCTAATATAAATATGGCATCACACATAGTTCAAAGCCTCCAATACCGGTGATTCTACAATAGGAGATGAGACTTACCCACCCAATTGATTAGAAGAGCCTTGTCAGTAGGATATTGTAAAACTGGGGTACAGAGGACTCATGGGGCTCATTCCATGAGCAGATTAATTTGAGTGTAACTGAAATGCACTTTTTATCAGGATGTGGCAGAATTCAGGCCTCAAGTGGTCAGGATTTGATAGAAGCCAGCCATCAGCTCGAAGAGTCCACAGGTACAATTCAGGCCAAGCTCTGTAATAAGCAACTGAAGACCAGACAGTCCACAAGCAGGCAATGAAGTCCAGGACAAGCAGGAAATCAGGTTCCAAAGGTGTGGGGGGATGGAGCAGGAGCTGAGCCTGGCAGAGCTCATTCCATTCAGACAAGCTGCTGCTGGTCCCTCTCTGAGGAAGGAGTTTTGACCTTGTGGTCAACTGACCAGTGTTAAGCCAGCTGACTGAGAGCTAAACCAGGGGTTAGCTGAGTGCCAATTCAGCTTGTCCTACAGCTCAATCTGTAAGATTTGTGGTGGGATGGAATGGGGTCTGTTGGCAGAGGATGTCAGCAACAGGAACTAGATTCACAGGTCACAGAGCCCATTTTGTTTTTCTAAACAATTCTCCTTTAATTACTAGGATTCCTAGGAGAGTCACGTTTGTTGTTAGTATGAACTACTAGTGGAATAGTGCAAACCTGTTTACTTCTGAAGGCATGCTGGATATGAACATGTCTAATCACAAACCTTTAAACCTACACCCAGGGCAAAATGATGGACAGATTTCCACCAGGATGTGAACTTCACTCTACACTTAAAGCACAGCCCCTGAGTCTCAGTAGCATCATGGCAGACATTGGAACATACAGCAGAAAAGGATGCTACAAAAACCAAAAAGCCACCTGCAGTGTAACATGTGCAATGGTTCAGTAGAGGGAATCAAAATAAGTCATCTAAAAACACCAATATGTAATGCAAAAGCTGATCATATTTATAAGAACATACAAATTAGTCCTCATTCTTCATACAGCAGGCAGTTATATAACCATTCCATGGCACAAAATATATAAATCATCATTTCCTAATGGTTGGAAGCTCCTAACATGAAGTACATCAGAAATACTGTGGAACAATTGTTGCATGAGTCTTCTACCACAGAATTCATAAATTAAAGTCCAACAGCAATCAGATTTCTAATTCTCTTTTCTATTGTACTAATTCAATTGAATCTTATAATCAGAAGGCTTTGCTGGTCCTGGGAATTTATTGTATATATTGGCAAATATATGACACGTACCTTGCCCTTTGTGAATATGTAACGAATTCATGGGATGCTCTCTGAACAAGGCAGCGTGTTGAGAGGAGTTTAGCTCAATATAGTATTCAAACATTTTATTGGAGGGTTTTTATTGCAATATGTTTAATGGATTGTTGTTTCAGTGTTGCTACCCATCTCTTGGAACAAAGTGGATTAGAGTTTTAAATAAATAAGGTGAGCATCAGTCACATACTAATGCAATAAAGCACATGCTTTATTTATAGTCTAAGTTACCAAATATATCATTCCTCACAACAAAGGTACACTTTATTTTTAGCCTGAATCTGCTTGAAAATCGCTAGCAATACTAAGAAGACTGAACTTTGACAAACTCACTCTTCTTTGGATTATCCTAAAACCCATTTTGCACTTGATACCACTGTAATCCCCCTTGCAAAGAGGACAGTGCTAAATGTGATACAGCTACTACTGCCTTCCATTCACAGTGACTTCTACAAGAAGTGCAAATTAAAAAGTCTATGGGAATTCCTTATGCAAGTTTTCAGGGTCAGATCTTTAAAATGGAGGGTTCACCCCACCTGGCCCAGAAATCCCTGTTGAAAATCAGATTTTGTTTTCAAGATCAGTGCTGGATCACAACATTAATCATACTCCACATTTTAGATGCCATCCTTTAATGACACCAACTCATCTGTTCATGATTTCTTTTCCTTTTTTTCCTTTTTAGTTTTTTTATGTCAAGATCTTAGCCCTAGAACTTGAAACAATGCAGAATGTTGAACTTCAGTGCAATTTTGCTTCCTATCAGCTCCATAAGCATTACTGCAAGAACATGCCTTGCCTGTGTCCACAAACAGTAGGGTATGTTTTTTCCCTGTTCTTTATTCTGTCTTATTCTGTCCTTCTCCATTCAGCTAGATGCAAGACATAACTGATACACAAGAATGAGGATGAGAAATAGAATCAGGCACTGAAAGAGTCTTTCCTTCCTCCAACTTAATAGCTATTTGACATTCAGGGTTAGGAGGTGATTAATGATACCCCCTAGCAACTGAACAGTAATTACCAACAACTGATATTAAAGGAAGTCAGCCCTGGAAATGGTGCAAGCAGCAATGACCCATCACCTCACTTTGAAGCTGTTGCCTAAGGAAATAGTGTAGCTAAAATGGAGGGAGAACCAGAGCCTGGCATTTAAAAGTGTGGGGGGGGGGGTAAGAGAGATGAGCTAGAAAGTGTGGGAAATACTTGGCTAGATGATGGGTTAGGGAAAATGGCAGCACCGCAGTGGGATAACTGACCTGCTTCAAGGTTTCCAGAGCCCGAGGAAACATGTCCTGGCTGTACTGCAATTTGGCCACTCGCATCAGCTGGACCGCTCTCAAAGGATGGAATCCAGAATAATAAAACCTAGAAAACATGAAAGGGAGAAAAATCATAGCATCATTGTCAGCTCTCACCTTCACAGCCCCTATCTCAGTGGAGAGCTATTAGGGTGGGTCTGCAAAGCCTTTCTGAATTTTAATGAGGTATTCAGAGAAAATTAGCTGCACTACGGAGGAGCATGAAATACTGAGAAGAATTAACAAATTATTATTTTCTGTCGCCATAGAACAGTTTTTACATTATCCTGTTAGAAAGTGACAGGGGTGGGATTAATTCAAACACCTCCGTTAGGCAATACAATTGCACTGACTGCACTTAGTGTTAAACAAAGAGGTTTTCAGTCTCAGTAGCACTAGGGAGATTTTATTTTCACAGGAGATTTTCAGTGTGGAGCCCTAAACCCCATTCTTTGTCAGAGAATAGTGTAGGTACATGGTACACAATACATGTGAATTATAGTTTTGATTTTGAACGTTCCTTGTGGGTTACCTGTGTTTAACATACAAAAATATGTCCACAATATGGCTGAGGATATGTATCAGCAATGTGTGGAAGATCAGACCCAAACAAACAAGATCAGACCCAAGCAAACTAGAGCAGTGCAGTGGCTAACAGTAAGAAATGGAATGTTCCCAGTTCAGATTTCTCTTGGGCTTGAATGCACTACAACGTTTTAGCAAGCTACTTTTTTCTCAGCCTCCCATTTGCAGTATAGGGATAACAGTACTAGCCAATCTTACAATATACAAGATTGATGCCTTTAGTGCTTCTCCACACATTTTTTTCACAAAGAGGGGAAAGCAAATTTAGAAACAGCCCTATATGTCATGAGGTACTTCTGGTTACAGAATTTCATTCTGGGACAGCAATCTAAGCAAATTTGAAACTTATGTCATAGAATCATAAAATCATAGAGTTGGAAGGGATCTCCAAGGTCATCTTGTCCAACCCCCTGCACAATGCAGGAAATTCACAAATACCTCCCCCCCACCCCCAGTGACCTCTGTTCCATACCCAGAAGATGACAAAAAACCTCCAGGATCCCTGGCCAAACTGGCCTGGAAAGAAATTGCTTACTGACCCCAATGTGTCGATCAGCACTTCCCTGGGTGTGTAAGAAAGGGCCACAAGAACTAGGCACTGATGCAACCCTTCCTGCCATCCTTCTCATGATCTGACCAAGGTCACAGAATAAGCATTGCTGTCAGATGGCCATCTAGCCTCTGTTTGAAAACCTCCAAAGGAGGAGAGCCCAGCACCTCTTGAGGAAGCCTGTTCCACTGAGGAACCGTTCTGTCAGGAAGTTTAGCCAAAAACTCTTCTGATTTAATTTCAACCCATTAGTTCTGTTCTGACCTTCTGGGGCAACAGAAAACAACTCCACACCATCCTCTATATGACAGCCCTTCATGTACTTGAAGATGGTTATCATATCACCTCTCAGTTATCTCCTCTCCAGGCTAAACATACCCAGCTCCTTCAACCTTTCCTCATAGGACTTGGTCTCCAGACCCCTCACTGTTTTCGTTGCCCTCCTCTGGACATGTTCCAGCTTGTCTATATCCTTCTTAAATTGTGGTGCCCAAAACTGAACACAATGCTCTAGGTGAAGTCAAACCAGAGCAGAGTAAAACAATACCATCACTTCACGTGATCTGGACACCACTATACTTCTGCTGATACAGCCCAAATTGGCATTTGCCTTTTTAGCTACCACATCACACTGCTGACTCATGTTCAGTTTATGGTCTACTAAGACCCCTAGATCCTTTTTGCACATACTACTACCAGGACAAGTCTCCAAGAGAAGGTATGTCTGCATACACTTTTCCTCCAAGGTTTGGCTTTAAAAGCATAAGGCAGGGGTCCTCAAACTACAGCCCGCGGGCCACATGCGGCCCACCGAGGACATTTATCCGGCCCGCCGGGTGTTTTTGCCACCGCTGCCTGTCCTCCAATTCCAGGGCCAGTTCATTCACTAGACGAGGTTAGGCGATCGCCTATGAACGCGTGTGCCTAAGGGCACAGATTAGGCCTTCAGCCCCGCCCCCTCTCCCTTGCCAAAAGCCCACCCTCTTAAAGCCTCTCAGGAGCACTCAGGAGTCGAGGGAGCATTCCAGTCCTTCTGCTGCCTGTTTCCGGCTGCCCTGCCCCCTCTCTCCTTCCCTCCCTCTCCAAAAGCCCGCCCTCTTGCAGCCGCGTGCATCGGAGCACTCTGGAGTTTGTAAGGGAGCACGTGCAGTGCTCGTGTGCCTACCTCGACGCTGTTTCCCACAATAAAAGCCTGAACTGTGAACTGCACACACACACACACACAGCCGGATTCCAGCTGCAACTGCAAGGCGAGTGTGGCCAGCCCAGGGGTGGTCAGTTGGTTGCCGCCTTGCCAGGGAGCAATGGGGTTCGGGCGGCTACAGCAGGCAAGTCAAAGGGTGGTGGGACGGGAGGCTGGCTACTGGTGGTGGCGGCGAGCTATCTTGTTTTTTCTCCTCCCCAGCCTTAGCCATGCCTGCTGGGTGGGGGGGGGGAGAGCCTCTATCTGGTCCAGAGAGGCCGCTGGTCTCAAAGAAGAGGGGAAAGGGGCACATTGGTGCTTCCCCTCCCCCCCCGTGCGCGCCTGACTTTGGTGTGCCGCCGGCGGAGCCTCTCTGAGACAGGGAGCCGTGCCTTCTGCTGCTTCTTTGCTGTGTGCCCGACTGTCCTGCCTGGCTAGCGGGGGCTCACAGCAGTTGGGGGGGGGCAATTTTCAGAGCCTTTGGAGTTCTCTTTGGGTTAGCAACCACTGCTTAGAGGTTGCCCGAGGGGGGGGGGGGGGGAGAATTCCAAGCGCGAAAAGAGCTGCCTGGAACCTCCAGGCTCCGAAGGAACTTTTATTTTCTTTGGGTGTATGTATGTGTGTGTGTGTGTGTTGGCTGGCCAGCTGGCCGGCCAAAAGAAGTGACACCACCACCTGCCCCCTCCCTGACGCCTGCTGCAATGGGGGAGGGGAGAGGAGAGAGAGAGAGAGACTCCTTGCAATATATGTGTGTGTGTGTGTGTGTGTGTGTGTGTGTGTCCGGCCAAAGGAAGCTACGCCACCCACCCCCTGAGGGGGGGGGATTGAATGCAAAAGAGTGGAGATGCTCCAGGACTCAGAGAGTCAAGAGGAAGGCTCCAAGCCAGTCTGATAGGGTTGCCAGACCCCAGTGGGGAAATTCCTGGAGATTTGCAAGTGGAGCCTGGGGAGGACAGGGACCCCAGTGGGGTCCAGTGCCACAGAGTCCACCCTCCAAAGCCGCCATTTCATCCAGGGGAACTGATCTCTATAGTCTGGAGATGAGCTGTAATTCTGGGGGATCCACAGGTCCCACCTGGAGGTTGGCACCCTCAAAACCAGGTCCAGCAGCTGGGTTTAGCAGAGCAGAGCGGGGGGTGGGGGGTGGGAGAACCGTACCAAGAGAGAGAGGGAAATAAGAAAAAGTGGAGGGTGTATCTTACTTTTCCTGGTGTCCTGTGTACTCTCCATGCTGATGGGGAAAGGGCCAAGAAATTGAAGCAAACAGGGACTCTCAGTCTGGGGCAAGTGATGCTCTGTATTCTTGGTGCTGGGGGGGGGGAGGCAACAGTGGGAGGGCTTCCTGCCCCCACTGCTGGACCTTCTGAGGGCACCTGGTGTTTTTGGCCACTGTGTGACAGAGGGTTGGACTGGATGAGCCACTGGCCTGATCAAACATTGGCCTCTCTTATGTTCTTATGGGTGCTTTTCCTTGGCAACCCTTTTTTGGACCTTTCATAAAGGAGTGAAGGACCTCTGAGCATGTGTACCTCCCTCCACCAACAGGCAGGAAAACAGGAGGGATGTGTCTGTGGGTTTGTGTGATGCTGCCCCAGTGAAAGATAATCGCCAGGTAGGGCTGCCAAGTCCAACTTGGGAAATATCTGGGGACTTTGGGGGTGGAGCCAGGAGAAAGGAAGTGACATCATTTTGTGATGTCACATCCTGTGATGTTGCTTCCACATGCTGACACATGAACTCATGAAGTTTCCTAATACTGAATCAGGCCATTGGTCCATCAAGGTCAGTATTGACTACTCAGACTGGTAGTGGCTCTCCAGGGTCTCAGGCTGAGATCTTTAATGTCACCTATTACCTGATCCTTTTTTAGCTGAAGAAGCTGATACCTCCTGCATGTCAAGCAGATGCTCTATCACTGAGCAACAGCCCTACTGAATCCTTCCTCATCTCGGCAGAATATGAAGCACTAAGGTCTATACAAGTGCTAAATATGATTTTCATATCATAAGAACAGGAGAGAAGCCACAGTGGATCGGCCTATCCAGTACAGCCCATCCAGTACAACACTCTGTGTCACAACAGTGGCCAAAAATACCAGGTGCCCTCAGGAGGTCCAGCAGCGGGGCCAGAACTCCAGAAGCCCTCCCACTGTTGCCCCCCAAGCACCAAGAATTCAGAGCCTCACTGCCCCAGACAAAGGGTTCCATTAGACCTTGTGGCTAATAATAGCCACTGATAGACCTCTGCTGGATGGGGACAGAGAGAGACAGACAGACAGACAGAAAAAAGAAAGAGGGAGAGAGAGAAGGGAAAAAAACTGGCAGAGGCACTTACTTCCATTTAGACCTTGTGGCTAATAATAGCCACTGATAGACCTCTGCTGGATGGGGACAGAGAGAGAGACAGACAGACAGACAGAAAAAAGAAAGAGGGAGAGAGAAGGAAAGGAGCTGGAAGAGAAACTTACCTTGCCAGCCACATGCAAAAGCAGCTCCTTCAGTCCCTCCTTAATCTCTGGGCGGACCTCTCTTGCTGTGGAAGCTCTCTTGCTGACTTCTTAAAGGGGAAATGTCTGGTGAGGCTTTTTACTGCAGGGCAGGCTCTCTGCAGACATTTCCCTTTTAAGGTAGCCATTTTGTCCCCCCGGTGGCCAACTTGGAAAAAGCGGGGGAAAGCACTAAAAATCGGTGTTTCCCCCACCCTACCGGGGGACTTGGCAGCCCTATCGCCAGGCTTCTCTCCCCCCCATTTGCCCTTTGACAACAAGCAGCTTTCTTAAGTCAACACATCTTAAGCCCATGAGTGGCTATTAGAAGAAGAGATTGGATTTATATCCTGCCCTTCTCTCACTTAGAGTCTCAGAGCGGCTTACAAACTCCTTTCCCTCCCCCTCCCCACAACAGACACCCTGTGAGGTAGGTGGGGCTGAGAGAGCTCTGAGACAACTGTCCTTGAGAGAACAGCTGGTACAGAGCTGGTACAGATTTTTCCAGGTATTACACAGGATTGCCCAAGGTCATCCAGCAGATGCAAGCGGAGGCGTGGGGAATCAAACCCTGTCCTCCCAGATTAGAGTCTCTGCACACTTAACCACTTGTTCCCATTTTGTTTTTTTACTTCAAAATAAGATATGTGCAGTGTGCATAGGAATTTGTTCATAGTTTTTTTTAAAAAACTATAGTCCGGCCCGCCAGCGGTCTGAGGGACAGTGAACTGGCCCCCTGTTTAAAAAGTTTGAGGACCCCTGGCATAAGGGATGGAGGTAGCCTGATAACATTTTATGCTTTCCTCCGCATTAATTTGATGAGGCCAGTATTCCCTATTAACTGCTCTGCCATTAGTACTGATTTACATTCACAAGGAGATGAAGACAGACCTAGACTGCATATTTGAAGCAAAACGAACACATGTAATGCCCTCGTGCCACTAATTACTTACAATATGTACTGGAAATGTCATAGTTTTAAAGGCAGTCACTTTGTAGTTGCCTGGATTGGTACAGAGGTCTAAAATATTCCCAATAGGTTTCATTCAGCAAAGGAAAATAATAAATTTGATCAAACAGTAATCAATTATTGCTAGCAATTCTTCATGCTAGTTAAAAATGTTTAAACCTCTTTAGCTACAGAAGCAAGGGGGGGGGGACTTAGAAATTCCACTTAAATGGTGTCAGCCATTTTCTACAAAATGCAATAGCAACCATCCGGAAATGGTGGCTTCAGCTACATGCACACATCAAAATGACTTCAATGGTAAAAAAAATCTCCAGAAACTGCAAGTAAAATGCAAAGACATTGGAAGGTGATGTTGACTACTTGTTAAAAAAAATTGCTTACTTTCTAGCATTTCTCAAGATGTGTCAGAAGAAGAGAAGAGATTGGATTTATACCTTGCCCTTCACTACCCGAAGGAATCTCAGAGCAGCTTACAAACTCTCTTTCCCTTCCCCTCCCCACAACAGACCCCCTGTGAGGTAGGTGGGGCTGAGAGAGCTCTTTCCAGAACTGTCCTCGAGAGAACAGCGCTGACAGAACTATGGCTTGCCCAAGGTCATCCAGCAGCTGCAAGTGGAGGAGTGGGGAATCAAACCTGATTCTCCCAGATTAGAGTCTGCGCACTTAACCACTACACCAAACTGGCTCTCTCTACACCAAGTGGGCTCTCTCTACACCAAACTTGTAATTTGTCACTTTACCATGGGGGGAGGCCAACCACAATACCATCTGAAACTTGTTCAAACATTCATATCCATCGCTTGATGACTACACTGCTGAGAAGTAAGTTACTTGCATATGTGAATGAGCCATCACAGTTCAAGCACCACAGGCAGAATTTTGTTATCTCCTTACATCCACCTGGTGGGGCCCTGTTTGAAAAGCTGCAAGAGAAATGAGAGACAGATAAATAAAATCATGTTTTGCAGTAGAGTTAATTCAGCTGCAAAACATAAAAGAAATAAAGTGATAAGAAATCAGATGATGCAAATGTATGTGTGAACTGGCCCTCTGTCATGTAAATACTGACATGGAAATTATTTGCACTAAAAATTGTATATCTTGCCCTTGAGACTCATGGAATTCAGCAGAATCTGAAAGTTGCATTCATGCTCCAGGATTCTTTTGTGCTCAAATGATTTTATCAGCTGAAGTCCATCTCATCAAAAAAATACAGTTTATGATCACCCAAACAATAGCAGGCTACAGAGAGGAAGAATGAATAATGTACAGTTTGCCTTGGGGATAAAGAACATCTGAAGGCATAGATCATTCAGAGAAGCAAACAAGTAGATAAAGCAACCCCAAACACCACAATCAACTAAGTCCTAAACAAGCAAGAAGCACATCTTTCCCTGACAGGGGATGACCACTGAATGGACGTGAAGGTGACACTGCCTGTAGATTCACCTACTGAATTTCTGCCCCATATGGCAGGTAAAAGCTGTAGTGCCTGTGACAGGAGCAAAGCAGTCAGACCAAACCTCATCTGTTAAGCCACTTTGCTGATGTCCTGTCTGCACTCTCTCCACTCCTTCCAATTGGCAGCCTAATGCTTCAGAGAAAGAAAAGAGGACAGTTTGGTCCCCACCCTGGGGAGGACCCTCGGTACACCGGATTAAACTTATTTCAGAAGTAGGGTTGCCAGGTCCCTTGGACCTGCCAGCAGGGGGTGGGGGTAAACTTACTGGGAGAGGGGAGGAATGCTGAAAATAAACGTGACATGCTTGCATGACCTGGAAGGGATGAAGGCACACTGGGAAGCAGCACTCTGGTATTGGGCAAAACTCTATCATAGAATTAGCTTCTACCATAGAGTTTTGCCCAAAACAGAGTGCTCTCCCCAACATTACCAACATGCCTAGGCCACTTTCGGGTCACATAGGCATGTCACATTTATTTCTCGCTTCTTGACTGTTGAGGAGGTAATGGTGGGGCAAAGAGGAACACCCAAAACCGGGAGACCCTTGCCCACATGGGGGGGTCTGGCATCCATTCAAAAGAGGAAACAAGGGTAGGGAGCAAACAGAAGATGGCATTAAACAGAGTAAGATGTTCAGAAACCGCACTACATTCAATCAAGGATAAAATGTATATCTAGTACTTCTATTTGAAGGGCTGTCACTTAGAGGAGGGCAAGGAGCTACTCCTGTTGGCAGCAGAGGATAGGACTCGCAATAATGGGTTTAAATTAAGGGTGGGAAGGTACCAGCTGGTTATTAAGAAAAACATTTTTACAGTCAGAGTTGTGGAACAGTGGAATCAGCTGCCTAGGGAGATGATGAGGTCCCCCTCACTGGCAGTCTTTAAGCAGCGTCTGGACAAACACTTGTCAGGGATGCTCTAGGCTGATCCTGCAGTGAGGTTGGACTAGATGGCCTGTATGGCCCCTTCCAGCTCTGTGATTCTATGATTCTATGTTCAAAGTGTGGTCATTTACAGCATGCGGTGTGGAGTTTCCCTGCATTCCTCTCAGTTCATAGAGCCCTTTCCAGCTCCCAAAAAGATAACTTCTGAAGTCACTCAGCCCCACATGGAGGGAAATGTAGCTGAGGCTGAAACAGTGACCTGTTGCAGGCTACTCAGTGACTCTGGCCATGGTCGCATGGCACCCTAATCCCTGTGGGACTTTATCCGAGATTTTTTCTTTTGGGTTGGGATGTTCACACATCTCAACCCTGGTGGTGGCAGCGGCAGCTGGGGGAGGCACCCTTCCAGCTCGGCTCATAGGAGAGAGCTCTACACCCCCCCTCCGCCACCGCTGCCACCGAGATGGCAAATCCGGACCTGTCCTGGCTGGCTGGCTTGCCCCACGCTCCGCTCCAGGCCCTGAGCCCTGCCGGCTGCCTGGTAAGTTTGGGGAGAAGCATGCGGGGGGGGGGGGGGGTGCCAGGCGGCGGTGGCCAGCAGGGCTCGGGGCCTGGAGTGGAGCGCAGGGTGCGTTTTTTTTCCTTTTTGCACTTGGGCGCTTAAGTGCCCAAGCAAGTGCAAAAAAGGAAAAAAAACCCCGGAAGGGATGATCAGACAGCCCTCTCTCGCAATCATTGCAAGACAGGGCTGTCCAGATCGGCTCAATCGCAGGTTCCTTGCGCAACCTCTGGAAAAATACTTGATTTTCCTGGGGTCAGAAAACACGGGAGGAACGCATGATTGAGCCCGCTTTGGCTCAGGAGAAGCCGCGGCCAGTCTGGTCAGTCCCTTTAAATGCAGGAGGAAACAGCAGTTCCTCCCACTTTAAAAGGCTGTGTGACTGCAGCCGCAGTGGTAACAAAGGGATTTAGATGCAGATTTCTTAAGTTCCTGATCCGATTCCATGGCCTAGAAGCAGAAGAATCCCCAATATGGTGCCCATGGGTGCCAAGGTACCTGCTCATACCTTTACTGACACCCACCAAGTATTTAAGAAAACAGGTGGTGCCTGGTAGGGCTTTTGCCCAGCAAGCTTCTAGCCACAGGGAATTTGACTGGCTGTGCAGATTTTCAAAAATACTGCCTTGGGAAAAGCTGCCACCACAGCACATGGATCTTCACTGTGTGACTGAAGGTAAGCTATGGCAGCCATCTTCAGCAGCAGCCATTCTGTGGCTGCACCCAGCACCCTGTGTCAGAATTGCAAAGGTGTCCACAGGCTCAAAAAGGTTGGGGGCCCCTAAGCTACACCACAGAGCAGTGAGTTCATGTGGGGAAACCTCTGGCTGTCTTCCTAACCCTAAACCTGTTCTGAAGAACAAACTGTATTGAAGAGCATTCTCTCAGGATAGCCTGGCTCTCTGTAGGATCCTGTCAAGTAAGCAGAAATTTAGGTGCAGATGTATTGGTAGAACTGCAGCCTACAATGAGCTCACCTTCAATGTTCTTGAAACAAGGATGATACTAGTAGTAACCGGAGGGTAAATTCAACCTTTAGAACACTCCTCCATTACTCCCACAACAGTTCTATTGAGATTAGTTTAATAAGTGCATCCCATTCCTAACACCATCAGACTCTGGAAAGATTTAGGATTATGGCATGTGATACCAGACGAAGCAGTAAGTAATTAAGCAGTGTCAGGCAGACAACCAAATCCACTCACAGCCATAAACTATACAGAAAAAGGAAATTTAAGAGGTGAAGGTAAAGGAAGCAGGCATGAAACTGAGAGCACTGAGTACATAAATATTTACAAAGCTGTTTTATTGGGCTGATTTATGTACTGGTCTTATGTGTGAGTTTAGTTGCTTTTCACAAGCTTTAAACCTGACACGTAAAATAGCTTGTTTAGTATTATTTTCTGTAATAAAACTGTTAAATTATTGGAACATCTTTGCGTAGGCACATCCACTGGACAAGATTCTTGGGGAAATGTACAACATGCACTCTTGGGGAATGGGCAGAGTGCTACGGCTTTCTTCCATTTATCTTCGTTCCTCTGCTATCAAAAATTCAGTTACATTTGTTAACAACACACTAAGCTGATTACCACCATGGATTACCAACAAAGTTAAAACTTCAATCTGTGATAAAGTTTTAAAAGATTTAGGCAAAGAAATAGTGGACACAAGAGGTTAATAACGTTTGGACCCAGCCACTGAAAGCCGAGCACCATCCCAGTTCTTATTTGACACCAAGGTTCACTAGGCTGGGAGCCACTGGGGCTATCTTCAACATATCTGGGGCCCCATTCAATGACAGCCCACATATACACGGAGAGATTTGTGCAGCACAAGGGAATCTGGTTCTTAGGTGTAATTAGAGGCTATCTTACTGAACCCCAAATATTATAAGAATTCCAGAATGGCACCGTCCCTAAATTTAATACGACTCTTATTAATAACTTTAAGACCTCCCTACACAGTTGCTTGCACAAGACTGGCCAACTGAAGCATGAGGCCACAGAATGGCAAAAATTAGATTTTGAAGAGGAAAAGTAACTGAGAGCCAATACAATCCAGAGGACAGATGGATACATTTGGAACTAGGAGATGGATTCAGGTTCTACTTCTACCAACTTGTGTTGAAGTCCTCTGCCATTACCATTCCATGGGCAACTTTTAAGTACAGAGGAGTTCCAAGTACTGACTTGGACATACTTGAGGCTTTTGCACTGGGAACCTTCTCTAGCCCCAGCACTGCAGGTTTCCAAGGAGGCTTCAGTGATACTTAACCCACCCTATTGTCTTTGCTATATATGGGTTTATAGTTTAATCCATACATAGGATTAGGCTTGCCAACTCCAGGTTGGGAAATTCCTGGGGATTTGGGGATGGGGTGTGGGGGTGTGGGGAGGAGAAAGGAGGGACCTCAGCATGATATAACACCAAAGATTCCACCCTCCAAAGCAGCCATTTTCTCCAGAGGTACTGATCTCTGGAGTCTGAAGATGAATTGTAATTCCTGGAGATATCCAGGACCCATGCAGAGGTTGGAATCCCAGACAGCATACCTCCACCTGCTCTGGAGTAGAATCTAACACAGGCATTGATAGCTTTTTCTATTCTCTTGCCTTCACTTAGATACCCATAATCTGACACTGTTTATTCTGCAAATGGCTGCGCAATCAATCAGGACACAACACTACACCTCCACGTCATTCCTTATGTTTTACCGAAGGGCTTTATATGGAGTCAGACCAATATTCCATCTAGCTTATTACTCTGACTAGCAGCAGCTCTCCAGGGAGCCAGGTGGAAAAGGGGACTCCCTGGATCAAGCCTAGAAAACATCTGCTGCAGCCCGGGAGAGCTAAGCAGGTCTGGATTTCAACAAGTGCCTGGATGGGAGACATCTTGGGAATCCTGCATACTTAGCTCTAAGCTCCATTTTGGTAGGGCATAAATCAAATAAATAATCTCTCTTTCAAAAATGCTATCATTTTTAGCAGGACAGCTCCAAGCACTTGCACTTCCCAACAAAAGAAGGGCACCTGGGAAGCCCTGGCAATGGCACAAAAGATTAAGGGGTAGGGGTGGCACAGTTCTTGGACCACATGCCACTTGTTTGCAGCCTCTAAAACTACTACAGTCTCAGGAAACTATTTGGATGGTTCATACAGTTGGGCTTCTCATTCAAACTTCACAACAAGTCTGTGAATCAAAGTGGACTGAGATATACAGGACTGCCTTATCTAATGGACAACAGGGACAGTTGTCCAGAGCCTACCACTGTCAGGGCCTACTGCCCGGCCCATTGTAATATCCCCTCTCGCAGCAATGCCCCCAGTTCCTTCCTTTGTCCATTTCTTCTACTCTTGCATGCAGTCACAGGGAGGAGTCAGACAGGGAGCAGTGGCATGCATGCCGGAGAATGGGATGCAGGGAGTAAGAAGGGATTTAAAGGCCCTGCACATGGGGATTTCAGGTATGATCTTCTACAATGAAATCCTATCGAGTGCTCAGTGCATCACATTGACTTTGAGTTGTGCTTCTGCATTCCACCCTGGGGGCTTTTCTGCCTTTTTTTAGGAGGGGGGGAGTCAATCCACAAGCACTGGAATTGGTTTGGACATAGTTCTTCTGCATGTCTGCCTGCTGTCTCCATTTTCAGTTACATAGCCAGTTCATTTTCTTCTGCATGTGCCTTAAATAAATTTTCAAGAGAGGGTGCTGTTGTCATTGGTGGTGTCACAGTACCCCTCTTTTAATTTTTTCCACATGGACACGTACGCGCACACACACACACATACATATATGCACTAAAATATTGATACATCAATGAACTGCTGAAACAATAGGCCAAGCAGGTTCTCTGAATCCCCAGCGTTTATTTTCTAAAAAGTAAGCCTCTAGCTCCTTCCCTTGCAGAGATATGCCTTTCACCTTATATCTCTGTGAGGGAAGAGGCTAGAAACCTTAAAAAAAATTAAAGTTGGGAAATTAGACAACCTGTCTGACATAGAATTACAGCAGAATACTGCTGTATCAATATTTTAGAGTCTTTTTTTTGGGGGGGGGGGGTATTTTGACAATGATGACAGTCCATTCTTTTCCTGGAAGCCAGTTTTGAGTCTCCATTGCGGGAGCACATGGTGACCGCAGCATCAATACACAACAATGTCTTTGCTTTATTTCACCTTATTTTGGTATTTCTACCTCTCCTCCTATTTTGCTCCCAATCATTGCCTCCTTTACTGAAACTCTTATGCAGTTTTGTTCAACACCTTGAAAAAAGTAAGGCTGGTAAAATGTTCCATCTCATCTGAGATTTTCTCAAATTTAATCTTGAACCTCACACACAAACACACTTACGCAATGCTGTGCACCAAAGCAGAGAAATAGTACACTGACACCTAACATACTGATCCCCTTCAGCTATGAATGTAAGAAAGCTTATAACTTAAATGCTAGGAAAAGAGCTGGAAGAGATTTAAATTAAACCCATTTCCAGTACAGCAGACAATGTGCTGGAAGCTTCATGGAGAATGTTCTGGCATCTTACTGACAGCAATCCAACTAGCATGTCTTGGCTCACAAAAGCATCTTCATGAAGATATTAACATTCTTTCTTCATGCATTTCCCTGCACCATAGAGAAAGAGATCTGCTTTTTATTTTGTTCTGTCTGATTTCCAGCGACGTACCTAGCATATTTGTCAGTCGGAGCAGACTTTTTTAACATCCTCTTCCTTTATATGACAAAATTATGTTCAGAAATAATTATGAAACAAAACTAATAATAATACCATTTAATCACAGGAATAGGTAGTCACAAGGACAAGACTAGGGTTGCTAACCTCCAGGTGATGGCTGGAGATCCCCCACTATTACAACTGATCTCCAGGTGACAGAGATGAGTTCACTGGGAGAAAATGGTGGCTTTGGAAGGTGGACTCTATGGTATCATTCCCCATTTAAGTCCTTCCTATCCCCAAACCCTGCCCTCCTCAGGCTCAATCTCCAGGGATAACGAACTCAAAGCTGGGAACCGTAAGCAAGACCAACCAAACACCCAGAAAAAACAGATTCAAGTCCTGTAGCACCTTACAGACCAATAACCGTTGTCAGGGGATGAGCTTTGGAGAGTCAAAGGTCCCTTCACTGGGTGTCAAAGAGCGGTTTGATTCTCCAAAGCTTCTACCATGAAACTCTTGTTGGTCTCTAAAGTGTTTTGGGACTCGAATCTAACTTGTACTGCAGACCAACATGGCTAACCCTCTGAAACAAACAGCCAGAAAGTCTCTCTAGTTTCTTAATCCCAACCGGGGGTGGGGGGGTGGAGGGGATTGGGTAACTTCACAAGCAGGTAGTTTCCCAGCAAACTAGCAAGCCCTTAGTCTAGCATTATCAAAAAATCAGTCTTGACATATGTCTTGTTTGCTAGACTCCACAGCAGAGATTGGTGCAAGAAGCTGGCACGCTCTTGCACCAACCTCACTACAAATACGCTATTCATTTTATTGATGTTTGTGTCGCCACAAGCCTGAACTCTCCCTAGAAGCTAAAACAACTCAACAAATCAGCTCAGGAGTGCAGCATGAAGGAAAAAGGGATCTTCAGCCCTCCCCCCCTGCACAGTTCCTAAACTGAAACAGTGGGGCATACGTTTGTCGTGCTAAAAGACCACTTGCAGTTATGATCTGGATGGATATGAATTATCAAGCTTGATATTATCTCTGTTTGACAGGGAACGAATGCCCCCATGTGCGCTGGGGCACAAACTGGCTCATGAGTGCAGCACAAAGGAAAAAAAGTGCTTCAGTCTCCCCCCCCCCCCCCGGGCCTTTCCTAAGCTGAAACAGCAGGGCGCAAGTTTGCTGTGCTATATGACCATGTGCTCAAGGGCAGCCAAGTGGCTCCTCTGAAGCAAGCAGGAAGTTTGTGAGGAAGGGATACAGGTGACTCTTACTGCCTGCAGCCAAGGTGGGCACTCTTCGCCCCACCCTCGGTACGTCACTGCTAATTTCCTAATCTGAACAAATTTGAATGTTTGATCTCTAAATTTACAGTTTTACAATCTTACGGAAGAGAAAAAAAGAATATGTAGTTCACAGGTGTGCAAGATAAAAATTGAAATATAGCTGGCAAGTACAACAGAAGCACCTTTTCATGAGAAAAAAAAGGTTTCTTGGATAGTTTTTTTCGGCACACAGGTTGCTTTCTAGGCTTCCCTGAAGACATCTCCTGTCTCAGCCTTAGTCACTTTCACATATCACATGAATTCCAGAATCTCTCTCTCACTCTCTCTCTCTGTAAAATAATTAAGCAAGAGCAAAGAACCGGTGTGACAGGCAGGGAGGGATATTTCTACTTTTGCTTGCCTATCACGTGATTTCCCCATTGTGACCAGCATTCACTCATTTTAACAGAGACAAATCTATACCAGAATGATTTTATAAAAATACCAAAAATGTATAACCAGGTAAAATAGCCTACAACGTATTAAAACTGGAAATGCAAGCTTATGTTTGAGAGCAAAACTACACATTACACGGGAGATCCATGATCAAATCTCCTGACATTTATTTTAATGTTAAAATACATTGCAGAAGGATTAGGATTGCCATGCAGGGGTCGGATGGTGTAAACCTTTCTCCATGTGCCATTTCCCTGATGGAAATTGCCCTCCTTGATCTGCTGTTAGTCTGACATATTGTATCTGTATCAGCTGCTTTTTAACATTAAAGTAAATGTCAGGAGCTCTGATCACAGATCTCTCACCTAATGTGAGACTACCCTTTAAAAGCAGCACAGTAGAAGATTCATTTTCCCCGAACCCACTCCTGAATTTTGACACTGTTTTTGCTCTGCATTCAACATGTCCTTATAACTTTACCTCATGCTCCATTTATTTATTTAAAGCATGTATATCCTACTCACTCTCTAAGACCAATTTCCCACTAGCGCTGCCCCGGCATTCTTCCTCCGTTTGCCCCGGTGCTGTGCTTGAATTTCACACTATTTGCCGCCGGGCGCATTTTGACCCGCAGCTCCACCAGATCTTCCCCGTGGTTTCAGTGATCGACCGGTTTCCCACTAGCGCTGCCCCGGCATCGGGTCCTCCGTTTGCCCCGATTGCCTGCTTGAATTTCCCACTAATTGCCGCAGGGCACATTTTGACCCGGGGCTTCACACGATTTCCTCCGCGGCTTCGGTGATCCTGTTTTTTGAGGATCACCAAAGCCGCGGAGAAATTGTGCGAAGCCCCAGGTCAAAAAGTGCCCCATGGCAAATAGTGGGAAATTCAAGCAGGCAATCGGGGCAAACGGAGGATCCGACGCCGGGGCAGCGCTAGTAGGAAATTGGTCATCCTGTTTTCTGAGGATCACTGAAGCCGCGGGAAAGATTGGGCGGAGCCGTGGGTCAAAACATGCCCGCGGCAAATAGTGTGAAATTCAAGCACGGCACCGGGGCAAACGGAGGAAGAATGCTGGGGCAGCACCTGTGCGAAATCGGTCTAACAGTGTCTTCAGAGCAAAGAGGTCACATATATACCAGAGGTCACAGCATGATGTTTGTGTTCATAGTGAAAACAGAGGGCAATACACATAATAGCCTGCGTTCCATTTGGACTCCCAGAAACTGCAGTAAAATGACACATGGAAACTTCTTCAACTGACACTTCATACACATCCACAATCTCTTATTGGCTTATTTATGCAAAACATTTCTATCCTGGCTTTCTGGAGAAACCTCCCAAGCTAGTTAACAAAAGGCATCAGCAGAATTACCCTCAACATGTTGGTAAATAGGAGGATATAAAACTCAATCACAGCAGCAAAAACATCAGTCATTAGTTTGCAAGAATAAAATCACCTTAATCTGGCACCTAAATAACCACAACAAGGCTGCAAAAACTGAAATTCATCCAAGCAACAGTGATGAGTCAGTTCTCTGGCAATGTTCAATAATTGCTCTGCATCTAGTGTGGCCAGAAAGGCAATGTGCATATGACCAATTTTATCTGTGGAAAGCTTATCAAATAGGTTTCAGAGACCACTGAGGTTTCTGTGGAGGCCTACCTGAAGAAGACCCTGCATTACATGGAATAGCACCACAGGGTTAACACTACGTGCAGCGGTGGCAGAAGAGTATACCTGCAAGTTGCACTGTCTCAGGCAGAAACTAGACATCACAGGAGAGGTTTGGCTGCTGCCCAAACAACAGTCCTGCATCTCCCCCTCCTGTACAGAAGAGCTATGAGTTTCCCTGCCCTTTCAAGCAATAGCCTAAGAAATGGAGCTGGGAGCACTACAGTGACATCATTTCACATGTTTTATATTATTTGATGTTACTGTGGGAGAAGAAGGAAGAGATGTGTGGCTGAAGTTTTTGATGGTAGCCACATGTCTCCCATAGTGTCTGGTTCTGGCTCATCCACTCAATGAATTTTGCAAAAGCCTCCCATCTAGTGGCTGAAATTTGCCAAATATATCCTCTAAGGGCTCTTTTGCTACTTCCTAGCAGAATCGTGGAACCCGATGCAGGTCCCGTAAGAAACCTTCATGAATCTGATTAAGTGGGCTTCCACATGTGAAAACTTAATGCTACAATAAACTGATCCATCTTTAAAACGTCACAAAATCTTCTGTTATTTTGGTTGCCGCAGACTAATGCAGCGATCCCCCTCAAAAAGTAAAATCAGCGCTCACGTGGGCTGTGGTTATCAGGCATCACTCCCCATCTGAATAGCCCACAATGAAAAGCTTCTCTTCCACTTTTCCCTAGAAGTACAAGCTGCCATAGACAAAATATTCTGGGCATAAATACCAATAGCAACTTCTGTGAGGCTCTCAGAAATCATTAATCAGTGTTTAATTAATGCAACAGCAATAAAAGTCTCTATATTAACAGCACCAGTTTCAAAGAACTACAGCATCGAATGTCCTTGAAAACAGTGAAAATCTACCCCATGAAAAATTTAATTGCTCTTTAATTACCAGTTAGTTGAATAGCATGAGATATGCATGCCTTCAGTTTTTAACAGCTTCTGCTTTTCCAGAAAATTGTGGGGGAAATAATGGATGCATTGCCTTCTGCTTGGATTAAAACTGAAAATGGAGGAGAGCTAGAATAAAAGAATAGATGATCAACATTCTTATGGATTGGTTGAGCTCCGGGGGGGGGGGGGGGGGGGACATTGCAAATGTCCACTATGAATGCTCACATTCAGCAACAATAGAAGAAGAAAAAATCAAGGTGTTGAGTAAATCTTTTATTATTACTTCCTGATCCCAATCCATTTTGCCTATGGCTTTGTCAGGGCAGGGGCGTTGGGTTTTGAAATCCTGGGGAGGGCTTGTGCGCGCGCTTTGCACGCACACACTCCAAAACAATGCCGCCTCTCCCCCCCGCCTGGCCACTCTTCCCTCCTTCCCACTCCCTCCTGGGGCTCCAGGTGAATGCCCAACGTGATAGCGTCACCCAGAAGTGACGCCATCATGCTGGGCACGTTGCTGGGGCAATGCTCCGGCAATCGCCCCGAAACTCTATGGTGCCATAGAATGTCGAGGCGATTGCTAGAAAATCACCCCGGCAACATGCCCAGTGTGATGGCGTCACTTCTGGGTGACGCTATCACATTGGGCATTTGCCCAGAGCCCCAGGAGGGGGAGGGAAGGAGGGAGGGAGGGAGGGAGAAAGGAGTGGGTACAGGGGAGCTGGGTGGGGGGGGAAGAAAGAGGCTCTGGCGGTGGCAGGCCTAGGAAGGGCCCGGGGAGGTGGTGGGAGACGCAGTGGCAGGCGCTCTGTTTGGCTGGGGGGCTCAGTCCCCCCCGGGAAATTTCGTGAGTGGCCTGAGCCCTCGAGCCCCCCCCCCCCCATAGTTTACACCTATGTGTCAGGGGATCTATTATAAACATGGAAGATACACTTATTAAAATCATACAATATATATAATCAATACAAAATCATAAAACAATTATAATCAGTAAAATAAACTTTGAATAAGTATTGTTTTAAAGGATTTTATAATAATTTAACCCTAGGAAACCAGCAGCAAAGATAATTATTAAATATGGATAAATAATACCCTATTTAAGACTTTTTCAGGTTGCAGGTTCCTAAGATTTTTATTCAAAAAATATTCTTAATAATTAAGGATGAGGGATATAATTCTATAGTGTTTTGACAGCACAGTCCCAAAGCCAGTCTGTAAATTACTTGGGATTGCAATTAAGCCCCATGCCAGTTTACCAACCAAGATGAGAACAAACATTGTTGCTTAACACTGCTTTGCTCAGAACCCTGAGAGATACTCCACCTCCAGTCTGGTCCCTCCAATTCCTCCCACTGGGGATACAAAGATAATGCACTCCATATGGGAATAGGAGCAAGGAAAGGAGATCCCCCTACCTTAAGCATGGACTGCTGCAAATGCCCCCCCTCCTCCCCCCGTATATTACTGGTACTGGTTCAACGATAACTCACTGTCCCTTAACAGTAGCTAGAAGTGTTTCCCACACAGTATGAAAAAGATGAGAGTGGAGACCTGGATATATACAGGCAGAGCATCCTGTGAACAGGATGGATAACCCTTCATAGGTGAAATAGGGAGTACCATCATCTTTCTACTTGGCACTCTAACTGTTGCTACTGCTGGTCAAACACTAAAGACAGCCAGCTAGGGATCAGAACCCAGTTCAGCAGTTCAAACAGCAACTGCAGACACGTTCCAATGCAACTATCAATAGGGGTGGGTGGGTAATATTGGCTCAATGTGTCCCCCAAAAGGTGAATGCCACCCAAGGGGTAGAGGGAGGCACAGGAAGAGTACCTAACTGATGACACTTTTTCATATTCTTAACTCATACCACATAAAGAGTGCTTATGCTCGCTTTGTGTTTGTTAATACTGATGAACAAAACTCATTACTGTCATTGTGTCTCTTTTGGCTCTTTCCAGGCAGTCCTCCCACATGGGAAGAAGCAAGGAGAGACCCCCCCCCCCCACAACAGTGCAGTGCCAACCTTCTGCTGACGTTACAACATGACCAACAGCTGCAGTGACCACTACACATTTTACTGCTATGCTAAAGGGTTGGCAGCTCTCATGTTCTAGCCTGGCTCCTGCACCACTGGAAGCTGCTTAATGGACAGTTGTTATACAAGGGTTATACATGAGCATTCAGTAGTAGGGACAGTTCTACCGTGATTCTGTGGTCTGTGAATACAGTTTTCCTTCTTTTTTTATAGTATATTTTTTATTTTCCAAAGAACAAACATAAAAGAAAGCATAAACAGACATACAAATAGATAAAATAAAGCAGAGGGTAATATGTTTTGTTCCAAAAAATCCTTAATTTAGCTTTTAAATTGTAAATTTATATCCTAAATAAAATAATTGACCAAGTAAAGTATACAGCATATAACAGCTGCTGTGTTTTTTAAAAATAGAATGATTCAGATTGTATCAAGAGAGAATATAGGTTAGTTCATGTCTTCATGTGTTCTTCTAGCCATGTATAAAACCTAGACCACGTATTATGAAACTTGTCTTCCTGTTGTCCCTTTAAAAATAAAGTCAGTTTGTCCATTTCTGCAGTTTCCAGTGTTGTTTATACTTTCCTAATTGGAGGGTGTTTTATTTAATCTCCAATATTTTGCATACAATATTCTAGCAGAGGTTAAAAATTGCATAATCAAATAAAAATCTTCAATTTTACATTCTTCTGGCCTTATATTTAACAAAAATAGTTCAGGGGTAAAGGGTATAGTAACTTTTAACATTTTTTGGGGTAAAATTTCATGTACCCAGGTTCAGTATTTTTTAACTCTATCACAAAACCACCACATATGATAAAATGACCCAGGGACTTTTTAACATTTCCAGCAAGCATTTGAGAGATTAGAGTTTTGCAAGCACATCTGGTGTCATATACCATCTGTAAAACATTTTATACATATTTTCTTTATACAAAACTGCTTTTGTAATTTTTACATTTTTTATTCGTGAAGACAGTTTTCAAAGACAAAGAGCCTTACCTAGAACAAGAAAGTTGGAAAACCCATTCACCTGCCTTGCCTTCAGAACTGCATTCCTGATTCTGTTTGATACCTATTTGGATTGCGTTCCAGCTGGGATTTGGGACACAGGGATCTAAGTCCACACCTAATGCTCGTTACTAACCTCAATGGAGTTGTGGTAGACAGCTGGCAGAAAATTTTGACTCCATGCACAGTGGTGATAAAAAAGGTAAATTCCATGCTAGGGATCATCAGGAAAGGGGGGGGGGAGAGAGAGAGAGAGAGAGAGAGAGAGACCTGCCTGTATAGTGATGCCGTAATCTATGCCCCTGGTATGGCCTGATTTGGAATACTGTGTACACTTTTTGTCACTATATCTCAAAAAAGTTATAGAACAACTGGGGGAAATCTTGAAAAGGGAAACAAAAATGGGAAACAAAAATGATCACAAGAGTTGTCTGCCCCATAATGAATGGCTATAGCACCCAGTAGCTTTTTAGTGTACAAAAAAAAGTGAGTAAGGGAGTGCATGACAAGAGGTCTACAAAATTATGCATGATGTGGAGAGAAAGTAGATAGAAACTTTTCTTCTGCTTCTATAATACTTCAGTTTGAAGTCACTCTATGAAGCTGATTGGTACTAAATAGAAGACAGGCAAAACGACATGATAGGTAGCTGAACTGTGCAACTCACTGCCATGAATGATGTGCTAACGACCACTGGTTTAGATGGACTAAAGAGGGCAGATTTATGGGGCGAAGATATCCAAACAAGCCCTCCAGGTCCAGAGGCAGAAGGCCTCTGATTATCAGATGCTGGGGTTCAAGACAACAGATGAGAGCTGCTCTACAGGTCCTTCTTGTAGGTTTCCTTGTGGCACCTGACTGGTCATTGTTGGAACCAGGATTCTGTACTAGATGATGTGACCCAGCATAGCTATTCTAACCTTCTTACTTGAATGGAAGAAAAATACAAGCTGAAAATTCAAGAATTACTCCATTGTGAAAACTTTGCTGTATCAACATAAGCAGCAATTTATCTTCAGCAAACACTATTTATTTGACTTCCTTATTTTAACATTTTAATTACAGGTGATTAGAAGTAATAATCACAGTAACATTTGATTGGTAGCATTAGTTTACTGCTAATCTCTGCTTTGTCTATGCCCTCTGATTTCCATATATCCAAATGGGTGTCCCTTGGGTGCCTGACACTCTAATTATTCACATTCAGATAAGCCTATCCCCAGTATTTCTACATCTATATACAGGGCTATTTTTCAGCAGGAATGCACAGGAACGGAGTTCCGGCTGGCTTCCGAGTAGGCCACGCCTACAGCCTCCCCCCACCCACTGGTTCTCCAGGCACCTCGCAAGCCATGGGGCACCTGGGGAAGCCAAGCCAATCCAGGGAGGGAAGACAGTTTAAACTGCCTCTGCTCCTCGGGTTTCCCAGGCACCTCACAAGCCGTGGGGCACCTGGGGAAGCCAAGCCGATCCAGGGAGGGAAGGCAGTTTAAACTGCCTCCCCCCCTCAGGTTCCCCAGGCACCTCACAAGCCGTGGGGCACCTGGGGAAGCCAAGCTGATCCAGGGAGGGAAGGCAGTTTAAACTGCCTCCCCTCCTTGGGTTCCTCATGCGTCCCGCAAGCTGCGGGGCACCTAGGGAAGTCGATCCTGGGAGGGAGCTGTGCCATCAGGGGTGTGGCCTAATATGCTAATTTGTTTCTGCTGCTGGGTGTGGCCGATTATGCTAATGAGTTCCTGCTGGGTTTTTCCTACAAAAAAAGCCCTGTCTACATATTTAATAGCCATAATACTGTGCTATGTGTCTCAAAAAGTTCATACAACAGGACCATGCAAAGCCATTAGTAGGGTTGCCAGGTCCCTCCTGGTAACCAGTGGGGGACACACCAGGAGCAGGAGGGAGGCTCAGGTGATGCCACCGAAAGTGATGTCATCACAGTGTGACATCAGGTCAATGCTCTGGTATTTGGGCAAAAACTCTATAGTAAAAATGGCTTCTACCGTAGAGTTTTTGCCCAAATACCAGAGTCACTGGAACATTGCCAACATGGTGACGTCACTGCTGCTGGCCAGCTGATTGGCCGCAGGGGGCAGTGCCTCATGGTGGGGGACCCCTGCCTCCAACAGGGGGTCTGACAACCTTAGCCATTAGAAATTTATGTAAACCCAAGAGAATCCCCAGGTTTGCAGAAAAACACAAATTGGTTAAAAAACACAAATGACTAAAGCAATATTTGTACAGACATAGCAAAAATCTCCACAGAGTTTGGGTAGACTATCTGGTTGTCTTAGAAACCTCAAACAGTGCCCAACAACATCACCACCCACCATTAAGACAGCTGGCTGGGGGTGGAAATGGTTGTTAAAAGAAGGAAGAATTGGGATAAAGAGGGGAAGGAGGGGGGTTCTGGGGGTAGAAAAGAAAGGACCGCAGTAGGACGGTATGTGAGTGAAGTGAGGAATGTATGCAGAAGAGAAGGCTGGAAGTAACTCGAAAGCTCTGGAAGAATGAGAAAAGGGAATGCTGTTGAGGAATGATAATGGGGAGATGTGAGAAGGAACAAGAAGGGTGCAGTTGGGAAGGAAGAGACCATCAGGAAATGTCTATGGTATGAATGGTGAGAACTGATATAGGATGATGGGCAGATTGTGAGGTGAATAGGGGAATGGTGAAGTAGCCAAGCGGAAGGGAAAGAGAAAGAATTAAAGCAAGAGAAAAGGCAAAGCTTGGCAAGAGAAAAGGAATAGTGGATGAAAGAGAAAACAGAGAATGGACAAAAGCAGAGGTCTAAAGCAAGCAGAAAACAATGTTTCAATGTTCCACATAAATTCACAAACCATACTAGTCTCCATACAGGGCTTAATTTAAGACGTATATGACAAGCAAGCTAAAAACACTCTGCAAAATTTTGTTGCAGGTCCCTACTTGTGATTCACTAATGTGGGCATTCTTTCTGGATGATAGGATGCTAGCCCAGACCAATAACTAGGGTTGCTAGGCTGGGGCTGACTACTAGAGGGAATTTGGGGTGCAGGAACATGGCGGGGCACAGTGTTGATCTAGGATTTGCTGGAAACTCTATGGTAAAGTTACAGAGTTGCCAGTGATCCCAGAGCTCCATGATCCCACTTCTGAATCTTCCCCAGAAGTGATGTCATGCCATGTGCGTTGCCAGCATTTTTTAAAAAAATCACCCCCTACAATTGCAGGAGGCCTTCTGCCACAGTGGGAGGCCTGGCAACTCTACAAGTGATTCATGCAGGAACACCTTGTACAAATGTGATAATTCCAGTTTGCATTTGAATAAAGGATTGAATAATCCGGAAACAGTCAAGGCCAGAACAATGAATCATACAGACATACAGCAGACATCTACCTCCAAATGTAAACATTTTGGTTTCACAAGAATCTATGAATATTTGAATAATTATATTTCATGTCACACTAGGGGCAGTTCTGGCATAGTCTGGGAATTACTAATCTACATAATCTCAGAGCCAGTGTGGTGTAGTAATCAGTGTCAAACTAGGGTCAGGATTCAGAATACCTGGTTTCAAATCCCCACTTGGCCATGAGCTTCACTGGTTGACCTTAGGACCAGCATCTCTCTTGCTCAGCCTAACTTACCTCACTGGTCTGCAGTGAACACAAAATGGTGGAAGACAGAATCAGGTACACAGCCTTAAATTCCTGTGAGTAAGGGTGGGATAAAAATGTATTTATGGGTAACAGCACATACTTCTGAAACAAGTGACTTGGGATATTACACAATGTAAATACTGTTGATACCATCTTAACCAGACAGTGGAAGAAAATTTTCTTAAGAAATTATTAGAATATATAATATGTTTTTTGTAATCCACTTTGATAAATGGTGAATTAAGTTGTTCTTAGTGCTACTTGTGAAAAAATGTTCAAGACATCTAACTACATAAGTAAACTATATAATTCTACACTCCCTACAGATTCTGTTTCTTCCATTTAGTTTACTAAATTTATTTTTATCCTCGGTGTTTTGCATAGTAATGGAAGTAGCATTAGATCAGTCAGAAATATGGAATCTGCCAGAAGTAGTTAAACAGTATTTAACTGTGTAAAGAAATGGAAAAATTACATAGCCTATTATAGATTTACATGGAGAGTAATTATTTAAAACAGAGATAGCCACCATGGAGATTTAGAAGGTCAAGCACCTGCCAAACTAATCTATTTGACCTTTATCATGAAGCTAAAGGCAAGGGAGTTAATGATTCTGCATACAAAAGCTTTTATTTGCAGCTTGGGTCAAAATGATCTATTGATAAATAAAATAAAGGAGCAAACCTTTCATCAAGCAAATGTGAGGGAGCTTCTGACAACTTAATAAGGTAGGAAGCATAACAGTGGACTAGTAAAATCTCAGGCATACCCAGTAAAGCACAAAATGTGTTAAGTGAAAAGCTGCAGCAGAACTCAAGCAACGTTGAAACACTGAGAGCTCCCAAACCGTTTACATCTATGAGAGAGAACACAGTCCAGAGAGCAAGGCGGGAAGGAGAACAGCAAATTGAAGCAAGCAGTATCACTGGGATGTGCACTTGTCTATTAATCAATGAATTAACATCTGATATTGTTGTTCTCATATTTTTTAAAAGGATCAGAAACAACATCTTTTAATAGCTGCTTTGAGTATTTATTCTGGACAAAGACATGATATAAATGAAGTAAATTACAGTCATAATAATCATTGAAAGAGAGGACCCACAATACATTGCAGCTTTGTTTTTGTTAAGGAAAAATATGGGCACTGATACAGGTATGCCTGCCCCTAACGGGGCAAGCAGCAGCTCTGCAGACCCATTTCAAGTTGGAAAAAACAAGATGGAAAGGAGGAGGTGCCAAGCCTGGCAAAGGATGGGGCCTGGCACAGCTTCATACCACCGCTGCAATGAGGGAAGTGCCTAGCCTAACCTTGCTCACTCGATGCAGCGAAGGGACACACTTGGCCTGGGCTTGGCCCAGCATCACCCCACCCAGCTGGGAATGTGCCCAGCCTCACTAGAACAGCAAATGATACGCCCAGCTAAGCCTCATGATGTGGGGCTAGCTGGGAAGGCTTGTTCTTCCTCCCTCCTTTGGGAGTGGGGCCAGGGGAGGGAAGCAGTGCCACAGCAGACTAGGAGCAAGCTCTTTCCTGGGGGCGATGGGGTGGTGGTGGTGTTCTTTCCTTCCAATCCGCCCCTGCGAGAAACTGTGCATGTGCCCATCACAAACAATCCTTGGTTGTGATGTCAGAATGCAGGGTTTTGCCCATGTGTTGTGATGTCAGAATGCAGGGTTTTGCCCATGTGTTGCAGAGCGCACGCACACGCAAACACACACGCATTTCCATCAAGTGATTTCCAGTGTTTGTTCCCACCAAGCACATACACCCAGTGTCTGAAAAATGAACAAGTGGGAACCGTGCCTAAAGCAAGGTGGGAGGAGTAACTTGTGTGCTTGCCTTTCGAGGGTGTCAGTGCCTCCCTCTGCCTCCCTGTAATCGTCTGCCTTTCTCGGGATGCCAAGCATCTCCCTGGGTCTGCTCTATAACACTGGCTGACTTCTAGGGAGTGCCAGTTGTCTTCCTCTGCCAGTTTCACAAGTGAGGATTAGCATAAGAACATAAGAGAAGCCAATATTGGATCAGGCCAATGGCCCATCCTGTCGAACACTGTCACACAGTGGCCAGAAATACCAGGTGCCACCAGGAGGTCCAGCAGTGGGGCCAGGATACTAGAAGCCAATAGTGCAATCCTCAAAAAATTCAATCAATGGGCTTATAAAGGTGTAACTCTACTTAGGATTGCACTGTTAATTACTTGGATCATTTCTCCTGACTGCCTGAAATCTGGCACAAAGGAACTGGGATGGGGGAGATCGAATCCTTCAAAGCTTCATCTGAAGTTATCTCTGGAAATGTACTGCCCATTGAAATCAATGGAAAACAAACAAACACACACAAAAATGAATTCATGTAAACGTTAATGAAAATACAGGAAACAAATATTTAAAAGAAAACATGTGTGCCCGTAACGATAGACATAATCTAAAGAAACTGCTAGGGTGCTATTGTTGTTTTGTTTGCTGTCAAGTCACAGCCAAATCACAGCAACCCTGTAGAGTTTTCAAGGCAAGAGATGGTCAGGGGTGATTTGCCATTGCCTGCCTCTGTGTAGGGACCCTGGTATTCCTTGGTGGTCTCCCATCCAAATACTGACCATGGCCAACCCTGCTTAGCTTCTGAGATCTGATGAGATCAGGCTAGCCTGGTGTTACCCTCATGCTATTAGCTTTGTTTAAACACACCCACATACCCTCCAAGCATATAATGAAGGCCATACTTTTCCTGATCCTACAGTCCAAACTCATTTTTGCTAATGGCGTATTCAGATAATCAGAAATTCTGATTAATTATAGCTTTGTATAGATAAGGCATCTTGTGTGGAACTACAAGGGGGATGGTCTCACACAAATTAAGAGGGGACAGTACAGATAATGGAGATTCAATTGCACACTAAGTGAACTCTCTGCCCTGTACACTCTAGCAAGCAAACTATTCTCCAGTGCCATGATTAACAACAGCTCTGGCTACTGACATAAGGAGTTCAAAGCAGACAGTGTGAAAACATAAAGCAGCCTGTGAATCGAGGAATGCTACCAGGTCCCTTTACAGCTGTCTTTCTGCTCACTGATGTATAAAGGAATTATGGGCTCATTGAGAGAGTATGTAAGCTGTCTGGCGGTTGGAAAGGATAACAATGGGACCAAAACCAATACATTGGGCACCATCCTCCTTGTTTTGTTTTAGTGATTAATTCAATAAATATAACACATTAAAACCCCATAAATGCATATAAACTACCTATGGGGTTGGATCCAACTAGCTTTTCCACTGGCAAAAAGAAAGGGTTACTCGGGTGGGCTTACTGGGAGGGCAGAGAGGCAGAAATGGCACCACACAATGTCATTTCCAGCCAAAACCCAGAAGTGATGTCGATGCTCTAGGAATCCTATCATAGATCAATGGGATTGTTGTGGTTATGTCACTTCAGGTTTCAGCTCTCCTCACTCTTTGCTCCCATTGGCCAATTTACCATTAGCAGGCAACAGGTTGCAGCAGTGGGCAGCAGTATCTAGATCCCTGTACCAGCACAGAAGGGCAATATTCTATGTACCGTACTGGGCAGGTGCAGCACAGGTCCCCCGGAGGAAGCATACTTCCAATTCTCCTCCAAGAATCTCATTCTTACATTACTTCCTGTCCTTTTTGTCTCATTGGCCCATGTAAAGTAAAATGACAACTTTTTTCTCACCCTTAGCAGATCTATTTTTAGGCACTCCTGGCTTCCCGAGATAGTTGCAAACTTAATTTCCTTTTTATGAGAGTGAGATTGGATACCTATGGAGTCTTAGTAATATCTTACAAATATACAAGCAAAGTCTGGTAAAAATAGATTCCTAAAACCAGGCAGAAGAACTGCTATTCTAGAGAATGTGGGAGGAGCTGTGGAACTTCAGTAGATCATCTGCTTTGCATGCAGAAGGTTCCAGGTTCAGTCCCCGGAGATGGGAATTTTTAGGAGAGGAGTTGTGGCTCAGTGGAACAGCCTGTGCTTTGCATGCAGAAGGTCCCATGTAGTATTGATCAAACTATTCCTCATGACAGAAAATGACCAAGGCTGCATATGGAGGAGTGGGGAATCAAACCCAGTTCTCATATTAGAGTCCACCACTCTTAATCACTGCACCAAACTGGCTTAGAAGGACAGGGTTTAGAAGCACACTCCAATTTTCATCTTTCCTGATCTTAAAGTAATTTTATAAATTTATGGCTGATAAAAAAAAACCATCTGGAGGTCAGTTCCGCAAACAAAAGGCAGAAAGAGCCAAGGAGCGGGGGAGGCAGAAGGTATTCACACCTAGTGTGCAAAAAGACCTGGGGTCGGCCCTGTATGTATGGAGGCTAGGTGCTAATATCAGATCAACCAACAGCAGAGCCATCAGCTTCTTCTCTCACTTCTGTGCAGCCATGATTTCTCTGAATTCTTCTAGGGGTTGTTTGGCAGACCAGAAAAGAACACCCACTGCTGCATGCCACTTTACTGGCCACAGTGTCAATTGTGTCTAGTAACAGTGGGGTGGATCCATCCATCCATCAAGAAGCCTTCCTCCCACAGAAAAGCCACTTAAGCTGAAGAAAGGCTTCAAACTTTTATCAGTGTGGAGTAGTGGAATAGGTGTAGGATCCACCCCATTAAAGTTAAACCTGAACCAAAAAACAGAGAAGTTAGACAGGCATATGTATTGAACTTTTAAAAATCCCATAGTAGTAAAACCTTACAGAAATCCCATTAAAATGCAAAATGGTTTCATGTTGATGATGATGATGATGATGATAATAATAATAATAATAATAATGCTATTGCCTAATTAAGGCAATACAGTTACAGATGTGTCAAAGGAGGGCATGTAAGGAAACACAGGGAAGGCTGGTGGTCCTACTCTTGAATCAGAATACAGAGTGCTGAGTATGGGTGACCTGAAAAAAAGCTCCAGGGTATATAGGGTATATAAGTAACTGTATTACTTGCCTGAAGTTTTATGAGGAATGGCTACATGTCACCAAGCATTATGAGCCATTAAGAAAAAAGCAATGCTGAAACGAACATTGCATTTTAGGCCCCTTGGCATTATATTTTTTAAGGTGCTATAGTTCGTAAAAGTCCCCATATGGTACATATCTATAGCCAACGTTTTCATATGCTGGAGTGGTTATGGATGATACTTCTGGGAACCCTCTGGCTTACAAAAGGCAAAATTAAATGTAAAGGAGAGAAACGGGCCTCTTGGGAGCATACTGTTAGCTGGCTAAACTCAAGCAGGGGAAAAACATGGCCGTGTATTGTAGAACATGTTTTTTTAATAATGCTTTTAAACAATGCTGGAAATGTATCCGACCAAAGAAGCAAGGTGTGTGTGTGTGTGAAAGAACTTACCAAAAAATCACTGACTCAAATCCAGAAGCTTTTTATACATTTCCATGTAACCCTCTGCCATCACATGAAAGTTTTAAAATGACATTCCTACATGGAAAAGTTCTTCATGCCCACCTAAATCGTTTAAAGATGATTGCATAATGTGAGGCTGAATCCCAGGAATGGTAAATGCCAGGGAGTAGTCAAACAAGTGTAAAAGCAGAAGGATGTAAATCAGTTAGCATACAGCTCTGTTATCAGTGGTGGTCTTTTAGCCAAAGCTATTAGTTCATTTATTAATCAGAGAGGAACTTTTTTTGACAACAGACACAACTAACTTCTAATGACTGCGTTTTGTCAAAGGATCTGAACTACTGAAAGTCTCCTAGATTGTACTGAACACCTTTGAAAAAGAGAAAAATAAGATGTTTGGACAGTTTTATAAGATATGTAATTATTCTTATGTTCTCATTTAATACAGCCAATAGGGATGGGCACAAACTGGAAAAATGTGGTTTGGTTCATGGTTCATGGCTCGAACCCCAAACCAAACTGAGCCGGGAGGCTCATTTGTGAACTGGACTGGTTTGTGTGGTTCAAGGCCCCGCAAACCCCACTGAAAGAGACTGCAGACCTTTTAAACAGGGTTTGCAGAAAGCCCAAAAACTCAGCTGTTTTGGGCTGTTTTGTGTAGTCCCTTCAAAATTTAAAGGGACTGCAGAAAATGTGAAACAGCTGTGCAGCAGGGAGCGGATCCCCATCTTGCAGCTGTTTTTGGCTTGTCTTCTGCAGTCCCTTTAAATTTTAAAAGGACCGCAGAAGACAGCAGCCAGCAGAAAGGGGGGGGGAATCTCTTGGGAAGATCTCCCAGGAAGGTTGTCACCTCACCAGCCTGCCTATGGTTGCACTCAGAAGCCAAACCTTACCCTAAGGTAGATATGAGAGAACTTCTTTCTCTTTCCACCACACTACCAATGGTCCTTCCTGGCCATCGCTGAGTAGGCACAGCACCTCCCTTGCTCAGTTTCTGGGAGACTTATGCATGTAAGACAAATGCTGCTGCAGGAGCGCGAGCTGGCAGGAGTTGCCCCTTCCTCAGGGGCATAGAGTTTTGTACTTACTGGGGGGGTGAGGGCTCTTGCGTGTGTCTGCGCGCACACTGTGATGGTGTCCCCACTGCTGCCATCACAAGAGCCTCCACCCCGGCCTAGCCGACTGGCCAGCTGGCTGGCTCCCCTGAACCCACTGGCCCCCCTCCCTTCCGGGGCCCCAGCGTGATGATGTCACCTGGAAGGGACATCATCAAGCCGGGCACGTTGCTGGGGTGACGCTCTGGCAATTGCCCCGAAACTCTATGTTGCCAGAGAGTTTCCAGGCAATTGCTAGAGCGTCGCCCTGGCAACTTGCATGGCGTGATGATGTCACTTCTGGGTGACATTATCACGCTGGGAGGGAGGAAGCCAGTGGGTTCAGGGGAGGGGAGGGAGCCAGCCAGCCAGCCGGGCGGCTGTTGCGGCGGGCGGGCGAGCCTGCCTGCCTAACACAGGAGGCGGGGAGGCGCGGTGGTGGTGGTGGTGGGTGGGTGCCCCATTTCCCTGGGGGGGCTCAGACCCCCCAGGAAACTTTGGGGGTGGCCTGAGCTTCCAAGCCCCCCCCCCCGTAGTTGACGTCTATGCCCTTCCTTCTCTTATAATTGTGGAAGCAAGGCAAGTGATGAAAACTACAATGTTTTGACAAGGCAAACATTTAAATTAGAGTGCAAAACCATCCTTGAGTCAAGAAAAATACAATTACAGGATTGTTTTTGTTATATCAGGTAGGGACACCATTTATGAAACTTGCTCCGGATGCAAAAATATCTACTTTATGCCACTGGCAGGCACACAAAGCACAAGTGTGCACAGAAAGTCCTAGGTTTTACGGAGCTCTTCTTGCATACTCCAGAATGACTGAATATTTCTCAGAGAATCATACATTTTTCTGTTCCGGTCCTCTCTTTACATCTTGTTAGCTCACCAGATTACACTGGATCCAGTGTTTGATTATGGGTAGATGGAGGGAGGTCCTTAACAAAAACAGGGCCAACTCATTGCCCTCTCCTCAATACCCTTTCAAAAACGGTAACCCTTACAACTCAAGCACTGCACAAGTCACTGTCAATGAGCAGGGAGAAGAGAAAGAGATGCTTGAAAGGCATGGAATAGGTCTGCTGCAGAAGATGTTTGACTTCCATATAAAGTCAGTGGAACTGAGGTTTCCAAAACGCCATCTGATCATTTTGATCCCAACTGTAAATCGGCATTCAGCTCTGAAAGGTTGTTCCATAAGGACATGATTGCTATCTTTTAACCTCTTTTAAAAGAAAAATGCTATTAAAATCTGGTTCAAGCACACTGTTTAACGTTTTTCAAATAGTGTGGTTTTGTGAGCTTTGTTGGGGATCTGCAGTTGTGACACCCATGTTTATGCAGGTTTAAACAGACTCAGCTAATGAAGGAGATACACGCCAAGCACTTCCTTGAATCAGTCTGCTTTACAGCTCCCATCTGCTCTTAAATACTTCCCAGCAAACATACACTGTGTCACCTTTTGCATATTTCCACTGCCCTGTCCTAAACACACTTAGACTGCTGACAGATTAATGCTTAGTTCACTTGCAGTATACATTCTTGGGTTCTTACACATGTTCTTATAAGGAAATGAAACTCAATAGGCACTTAATCACAAGGTTGGGTAATGTTATTGTACTGAAAACAATGCCTTAACTTTGCTTCAGTTTCAGACGAAGGTATCTCTGTATAAGCTATAGCTGTCACCAGTGCCGCCACGGCCTGAGGACACTGAGCTGCTTTTGTGAATCTTGATTAAACAAGGTTTATTGAAAATTTGTCAAAGGAAGGCTAATAGCTCCAAAAATACAAGGAGAGCTTGGAAATCACTAAATATATTGTCTGTAGCATAACTGTTTTTCATATGAAGAACCTTTCTAATAGAATGCCCGTGCAAACAATACCAACACATACATACAGTTCGGATAATAGGCCCATTTTGAACAGAACAGCCCTGTAAGAGGGAGGAATAATTCATTTTGCATTTGCTGTAGTTTCCAAACTATCCCAAGAACAGCCCATGGTAACAGAATTGTATACTCCTTGAGGTCACCAATGACAGTAGCCAGGACCCTCATCTCCAAAGAGGAGTGCTCCTGGCCACCGCTACCACCACCAACAGCAGAGCTAATGCAGGAGCTCTACCTGGATTTTTAAATACCACCCAGTGCTTAAAAACGTGACCCAGATAAGTATTCACACATTACCACTGGAGGGAAGTAAATGACTAAATTACCCCCACTGGCATGATAAACTTTCATTTCCTTCCCAAAGATCAATGATACAGTAATATGCCAATGAGATCTTGGGAACTTCTCCTACTTTAAACCCATGTAGCAGAAAGTATTAGCATTCCCTTGGTTTTAAACCCTTCATCAGTATCTAGTTGAAGCATGGTGGCAGAGAATGCCTCCCTGCTTGTACAATAAATCCATAATAACACTTTTAACTATTGTTTACCTCTTGATAACTGTCCAACCCTGGGGGTGTTACCTAGACGGCAGACATGCCATAGAGACAATATGCAGGCTAGCTGTGTCCAGACAGAAAGCAAGAGATAAGGGCCAAGGTATGTAAGGCAGAATGTTATCGTCTTAAAAAGCATCACATGCTTTCTGTTCCAAAATGCTGAATGGGTAGCGGTGTATGAGGGTTTAACAACTGGTTTAAAAAGCAGAGCCCTTTTTGTCAAGTACAATGTGCAGCCACAAAATGAGCTTGCTGTGATAACCAGCCTCTGTTGCTTGATATGAGAGTCAGCAACTAAGATGCTAAACATTCCAGCCATCATCAACCATACTCCATGATGACTCTGTAACCTTTTGTGAACTCTGCTGGGAAACAACATGAGATCTGAGAGGGATTACTGTTGCCAAGAACCCCGGGGCAATGCAAGGCAAAAACTTGGAGCGAAACTTGGAGCAATTTACAGCATGAAAAACAACTTAGCGCACTTAGATCCAAGTGGGCAGCCATGCTGGTCTGAAGCAGAAGAACAAAGTTTGAAGCAGTAGAACAAATTTGCCTCTCTGTGTGTTCCCACGGAATTGAATCCAAACAAATGATGACCATGTGGACTTAACTTGTTATCTCTGTTTGGCTTTTGCATCTGTTAAAACAACTTCATTATGTTAAATGGTAACCATATAAACCAACCTTGTTTTTCCTGATTCTGATAAATATCTTCATTATCTTGTGTGCTAATTTACTGCTCAGCCTCTGCCGATATGTATGGACTGGTAAGTTCCATTTCACTGTCTCTGAGGAAGTGTGAATGCACACGAAAGCTCCTACCTTGAATAAACCTTTGTTGGTCTTAAAGGTGCTACTGCAAGCTTTGTTCAGAAAACAACAAACCTTATTACTATGCTGACTGGTGTGACAAAGGGCTGGAAGAATTAAGAATAAGCACATTTCAGATTCAAGTACTGTAATAAGCTGCAATATATAACTGATCAATATTCAAAGCAGCACCATGCTGGCATGAGCATACCAGCTTTCATTTATAGTTTTTGAAAGTGTACACACACACACACACACACACACACACACACACACAAACTTATATACTCACACTTTTAAAAACTGTAAATGAAAGCAGGTGTGTTCATACCAGCATGAAGTAGTAGTTCAAGTGTCAGACTATGATCTGAGAGACCCAGGCTCAAATCCCCATTCTGCCGTAACATTTGTTGGGTGACCTTGGGCCAGTCACTCTCTCAGCCTAACCTACTCCACAGGCAAAATGAGGGCAAAATGTAGGATGGAAGAATGATGTATATCACCCTGAGCTCCTTGGAAGAAGGATGGGACAAAAGTGCACTAAAGAAATCAGTAAGACTTCATTTCTAACTTATATCCCAACCTTTTCAACATAGTGAGGTGCATTTTCCTAAATAATTGGGGGAGGGGGGGTTGGAACCTGGGAAGGATGGGGTTTGGGGAAGGGAGGGACCCTAGCAGGGAATGATGCCACAGAGTCCATCCTCCAAAGCCACCATTTTCTCCGGGGAACTGCCCTCTGTCATCTGGAGACCTGTTGTAAGTCCAGGAGAACTCCAGACCTTATCTGGAGTCTGGCAACCCTAGCACTCCCCACAGACCATATATGAGACCACAATTCTGCAAGTGCACAATAAGAACTATTTGGCTGCCTTGTCATTTTCTCTTCCTTTATTTGCTGGAAAGAACTTCCCTTAGCTATTATTTCTTTTCATTGCAAGAGAATGCCTACGCGCACGTGCGCATGTGCGTATGTGTCAATTTGTAGCTTTGTAATGAGTTATTTGAGTTAGTTCTTCAACTGCAACTGTTGTGTGGAAAGCCACCATCCTAATGATCACCCATAGGCTCCCAGGTATTAACATTTAAACACTAGCACACCATGTGGTGACATGCTCCAGTCCATTTTCTGGATGGGGTTGTCCTTTATTCAAGAATACAGACATGTGACTTCTGTATTTAACCATCTTTAGCCACTGCAACTACCATGCAATCCCAAAACCAGATTTACTTGAGAAACATTATGAATCCAATTATTTCAGAATGTTTTAAACAAAGGCAAACTGGAGGCAGGTGTCCAAAATGTAATGTTTTACAACTTTTTTTCAATATTCATCTTGCTACATGGAGACAAAGTAAACATGCAAATTGGCTCTACATAAAGTGCAACAATCAGTTATTTCTTAATCCATCCACTGATGCCATTCACATATTTATAAGTAGAAGGCGGCAAACTTCCCAGTTAAGACATATTATGAAAATTCAATAATCAAAATATGCTGTGTTTTGCCATGTTCTCTTCTCTGTACAATTAATATTCTACATGCACACGATATCTGCTTTCTAGTTTCTAGTTTGTAACTTTCCCCAAGTTAGTGAAATAACTATTTAAAAGTGTATACAATCTCACAAAGCCAGGCTCTGTGCAAGATGATTCTTCACAATAAAAACCCTGATACTCAAAAGATGTGGGCTTTCAGGATTGCCCAGAACTATTGGCTTATATCTTACCACTCTACTCAGAGAAGGGTGAGCCTTCCTCCAGTATAAAAAACCTTCCTCCCAGACCTAAAGCCAGAGTGTTTACAGTGAGTGTGTGTACGTACACTGGTAGAGTCAGGTTTGCCAGATTCTCATCATCCTAAACACTGAGGCTCATTGGGGGGGAGGGGCAATGATGTCGAGGGCGGGGTCCAGTGATGTCATGAGGTAGGGCCTGCTGATTCAATAGTTATATTAATGGTAGTATTTCTACACACTACTAAGTATACTCTTTTTTCTTTTGTGAAAGATTCTAGGGCCTCATCAAATCCTTCAGCCCTAATCCCATATTTTTGGGGTGGGATGATGGTGGCAGGAGTTTGGCACCGATTATTCATTGGTGAGTAAAAGGCATTCTGCACATGCTAATGGACATGCTTTCCTTTACATACTCAAGTTACAGTAAGGAAATTTGCCAGCCAGATTCCCAGGGGCCTGCCTACCCCTACCACATCCCCACCTACTCTCTCACCACAAACAGGGGAGAAATCCCCCCAGCCCCAATAGTGTAAATTTTACTGCAGTTTTCTGCCCAATATTCTCAGTTGTCAGTCTGGACAATAAAGAGGAGAAACACAGACAATTTAGATCTAAAGAGCCCAGGGAGAAAAGGTGATGGGATAGAGCCGAAGAGAATGGGTTTAGTCAGGAAGGAGTTAAATGACTCAGCTCCTGCCATCCTGTCCCTGTTCCCTCCCAAGCAATCAGGACAAAAACTGCTTGCATGAGGAGGAAATAAGTACTGTTTCTCATTTTGCAGACAAAACTATTGCTCAGTTTTATACTTTGTTTTTATTATAATTTTTGAATTGAGCTATTATGGGGTTCAAAAATAAAGTTTTTTTAAAAAATGGAGCACTGGCCTAGGCTGCAAACTGTAAAATGGCACTTAATCTCCAAACAAGAACTAGTAAATAGTAACACATTTGGGAAGACCATGTGCTCAACAGCATAAGAAGCCATTAATTTTAAATTATAAAGCAATTAATTGTAAATGAAAGCAACAAAATATACTTTGCAGAGAGCTGAACAGGATTTATTTATAGTAGGATCTTTCCCATTTAGACAGACATTGATAGCTTTTAGAAGGAAAACAACATTATATTAAGTGATCACACTTAACATCCAGTTGCAGCTGACTACTAGAAAGGAATGAGTAGAGTGACAAGGATGATCGGGGGCCTAGAGACCAAGCCCTATGAGGAAAGGCTGAGGGACTTGGGAATGTTTGGAGAAGAGGAGAATGAAGGGGGACATGATTGCTCTCTTGAAGTGTTTGAAGGGCTGTCACTTAGAGGAGGGAAGGGAGCTGTTCCTGTTGGCAACAGAGGATAGGACTCGCAATAATAAGTTTAACCTTTAACTGTTGAGCTCCCAGTTGGGGTCCCACTTGGCTGCTGTCCTGAGGTGCCACTGGCAGCCAGAAGCAAGCTAAACCAAACCCCAGCAACACTGGCAATGATGCAAGGGTTTCTTGGTCCACACCTGGATAGCAGTGGTCCACACCTGGATAGCAGTGGTGACAATGGGCTTTGGTGCAACTGTCATCTTCTCTCCCACCACATCCATCCAGGGTGAGCTAAATGGCCCCAGTGGCACTCACCTATGAATCCACCAACCAAGATCCCAGCTCAGACCTGACTGGTGATAGTGCAGGAAGAGGGGACAGACAAGTCTTTGTTGCTGGCCAAATTTGAGTAGTCTGGCTCCTGCAGCACTGCCAACTCAACAAGGGCTGCCAGCTCAGCATGCTCCTGGGCCGCTTTAACTTCCCAATCTGCCCCAGCAGAAGCCACACTGACTCTTCCACAGCAGGGTATGTTTGTCTATATGTTCTTTTAAAAAAATATTATTTTAACTGTAAGTTACAAAGGGTGCGTTCAGATGGGCAGCTAATCCCGCCATTGGCCCGGCTGTAATTTGATCTAGATCTTTTTTATCCAGTGTTGCACAACCAGACAGCTCTCCTGTGAATCGCTTTACCGCACGTGACTCCGCGGTGGATTGTCTAGATGGCATCCACTTTAAGGAGCCATGCAGCTGACTTTTTTTTTTTAAAAAAAAATCCTGTTTGCGCATGCGCATATATGCCTCACTGTCTACTTGTTTTTCAGCATATGTGCGGACTTAAACGGTAAAAGCACCACCAGCGGTACCTTCCTTTGAGTACCAGTTCAGTTAACAAAGTGCATAAATATCAGGGGACCTTCAGAAACATTAAATTGTCCAAACCGTTTGAGCAGAGCTCTGTGGATGTCACATGTTTAAGTGGTTATGTGTGCATTGCTAAGACTCTTTTAAAATGACTCTTTTAAAATGGGAGACCATCCCTACAGGCTGATTACGTGCTGGTGGAATGACCAGACAGTGGAAAGTCTGGCATTGGCCCATTGGCCAACTTAGGACCGGACTTTCACCACTATCTTTTAAGTATGGCTCCCCGATGGGGATTGATGGGTTGATCATGGAAGTGGCACATTTCCCAGATGTTGATGTCTGGATGTGCACTTTAAATCCCCCAGGCACTCGTGCCTGGTGCGGCTCAAAAGTGCCATCTGAACGCGACCAAAGCTAGCTGGCCTCCAATTTCTTGGGTATGTGATGATTCCTTTTAAAAAATATTTGTTACTTTCTACCACTCAGGTAAGAAGGCAGATTTTAATAACACGTTCAAACTTTTCTTAGGAGATCAACAGTCCCACCACACAAGTTCTCTCAAGAACCCTTTGAGCTGTGCTACTCAGATTGGTTACTGTGTTACTTTCAATTGTCAATTAACCCTAGAACTTCACACTGTCTCCTCTGTTGGACTCAGGTCCTCAGCCACTCTCCCTGATAACAAAGGTTCTGACATGGGTACTGTATTGGGAAGCTAGAATAGGAAAACTAGAAGAGTTAGGGTAATCCAAAATGTTAAGAACTGGGGTAAAACAGGACCAAAGAAATGAATGAACGATAGGTCTATGAACAGCGTTAGCCATATAGCTAAACAAAACTTCCAAATTCTGAGATTTACTCAAGTCATGAGGCTAATAGCTATTTTCGTGGGATGCTGTGGACTGGAAATAACCGGCTGGGTAACTGTGAGAAACAGGATGCTGTACGAGATAGATCTTTGATGTGAACCAGCACAACTTTACTTATGCTCTTATGATCGTAGAGGAGATCAATGTAATAAACTTTTTTATTATTATTATGCTCTGAGTTAGCACTCTCATAAGATAGCTTTAAGCATGCCAAACGCTCTTTTTAGAGTTGGATTATGGTACTTTTTAATTAGTAAAAAATTATGCATGATAAGAAGATGCTTTTTAAATACACTGTAAACCTTCAGCACAAAAGAAGGCATTAGATAGGCTTGATAGATCAGTTTAACATGTTATTTAAATGAATACCTGGGCTTGCTACATAGCATGGTTAACTGAAAGCCTAGGAACTATTGCAATGACAACATGTGTTCAAAAATGGCACTTAGCGCTCAGCAGTGGATGTCAGCCCTGCTGATCACATAATGGAAACACACACACACAGCAAACAGTCCCTGAAATTAAAATGTTTTTAGACCAGTTCCTCAGACCCTTTTAAAGGTAGGTCACACCAGGTACTATTTGTGTGGATAGTTCAGTTTTTCAGGTGATTCCCTGAAGATAACAATATGGATATTTTTTTGCCAGAGTTGAGAAAAGGAAAATAGATAGCTGTAATGGAACTGCAGGAGCAGTCAAGCAGCAGATTGATTCAACTGGAGAAATTCAATGCACCCCAACAGATTTCCTAGGATTTGATATCCTGCTGCTTCAGGCGCAACTTCTTGTAATGAGAAACTGAAGATTTTTTGTCAGGTGCGTCAAGGCTTGTAGTGATGGCTCGAAGGTAAAAAGAAGTAAATTCGGACAGAAAATGTCTCTCCTCAGGAAACGCTTTTGCACCTGGCGCGACTAAGAGCAACTTCTTCAAGGCACAAAAGAGGCCAGCTTTCCCATGCTAGCAACATTCGATCAAAGTATGTGACATTTGTGCATATATAGAGTGGAGGAGAAAGGGAAGAGGAAAATCAACTTGGTTGTAATGGGTACCTTGAAAACTATGTCACACATCACTAAACAACCAAGGGAAGGCATATTAAAATGATTGATAAAATTATAATTGTTTTCTGCTGCTGCAGCAGTCTTTCCACTATGCAATGTATGCAGCATTGTTAGCCTCAGGCTCAGTGTTTGCAGGTGAAAGGGTGAAAGGAAGGCAGATCAACAGAAACAGTAAATAATGGAAGTAAATTATAAAAGGCAGGTAAATTGGAAAGTGAACACTGAAGAATGGTCATGGGTGGAAGCCTCTCCCCCCACAAACACTACAGTCTCTTACCAAGTACACATGGAAATTACTTCAAATGCCAAGACACTATCTGGTATTTTGTTATAGTGGCAATAACTAATTTCATGTTAATACAAAGATTTAGTTTTGCTTACATATTTGTTTTTTTCTGTTCTGCATTGACTAATTAGCAAGGAATTGATTTTTTTAACCATTACAGCTGCAGGAGCATTTCTGGTCTCAACATTTGCCATGGTTACCATGAGGAAATTAATATCTTGGCCTCAAACTTCACCTATCAAACTATAATGTAGTTTGCCAGCAGAATATATTATTTTCAGGAGGGGGAAGGCTATTTACTGAGGCCATTAATAGTCTCGATGTGCCTCCTAGAATAGTTAATGAACTAAAATGCATAACAAGAGACTGCACATAAGGCAGCGTAGTCAGGAGAGGTAACAGCACACCAGAGGTGACAAAAAACAACAACAACACTGAACTTTGCCACACAGCTGAGTCAGTGTCTTGCTTTGCAATGAGCTTGCCTGCTACCCTTTCCCTCCCCAAGGACATACATCTATGCTTATTTCCCACACAATGAAACTGATTTTGTGATACTTGATGAAGGATAAAGAGAGATGAAAAGAGAGCAGAACAATATGAATTTGATGACACCTTTTGATTGCTGGTGTGGTTTTTTTAAACTTGTGCATTGCCAAGAAGTGAGAGTAGGTGGGTCACAATGGTATTTCATTAAACACAACTTTGCCCAACCTTTATTGGGGCTTATTCAAGGCCACTGTTAATTTTTTCAAAGATTTCCAGGGCATGGCAACATTAGGTCTTACAAGAAGAGTCATTTTCATACACCATGAGAAAAAGGAGAGGGGAAATCTCCTGCTGTTTCAAAAATGACTATATGAGGCTAAAACAAAAGTATCCATAGTAAAATGTTTACACCAACATTTAAAAAATAAAATTCATTATTCAGGCAAAAGTACCTTAGAAACCTTCTACATTGTACTGCAATCAAAATGTAAGCACATTTGTTCAAATTCAGTGGCCAATCTCACAGCTCTGGAATTTCTATCTAGCAATCCCTGCTGCAGTCACCCTAGCTGAATACCATTTAACACACCAAGACCTAACTGATTGCCTCCGTTCAGACATAATATAAAACCATGGCTTATTTTTACTGCGGAAACCAGGAGTCATCTTATATACCATCACCACTTAAATAAAAAGTCAGCATGTAGTCAAGAGCAACGGACTCTTATCTGTAAAACTGGGTTTGATTTTGCACTCCTCCACATGAAGCCAGCTGGGTGACCTTGGGTCAGTCACAGCTCTTTCAGAGCTCTCTCAGCCCCCAAAATAAATATCTCTCACTACTTTAGTGGTGCATAATGCTTAAGGCTGCCAGACAATCTTCAGATCTCCTGGCTATAGTACACACATTGCCTTATTATTATTATTATTATTATTATTATTAACCCCTTAAATCAACAAATATTGGTTTCATTTCTTTCTCTCTATTGCCTGAGTGGATCGTGGCAGAGAACAAGCCAGGATTAAACCAGGTTTATGCCAGGATGGCTACAAACTATAATTAAGGTTCAACTAATCTTGCAAAATTATAATTAAGATCAACTGTGGTTTATATACTAACTCAGGTCCTGACTTTACATTCTTGTTTGACAAACCCTAAATAAGCATGGTGTGGCCTGCATTTGGACAATCATACCAGTTCTGTTTACTTGAATTAAACCATAGTTTCCCACAATGGGAGAACTGAACCTTTGCCTTTACCTAAGCAACTAAGTAAAAAGAACAGCTAGACCAGTAGTGGCATTTGAATATACTAATTCAAAGGGTTGCCCATTGTCATTATTTTCTTCAACATTTTACATCAATATTAACAAAAGAAGAGATATACAGAGGGAAAAAGTACAAAGCTGCAATCACCCTTTGATCATCCTGGCCCTTCTATCTCATCGCTGTACCACACAGTTACTACCTGCTTCAAAGGAAGCAGCTTTTCTCTTGTTCAAACCATATCAATCAAACCTAATTAGACATTAGGTTAAAAAACAGATGATAACACAAGGAGGTCAAAAAACACAGAATGGTACTGCTCAGATAGGCAGGCAAGCTGACGGATTTGCAAATATGCCTGGGAACATAGATACGTTTGAAAAATGGGGATCTGACGAAAAAGGAATCACAGTTCTCCAGGAAAGTATATTTCATACATACTATGATCACATACCCCAGTACATGTCAAAGAATGTGCCACACAGCATACTACTGCCCCACTTTTTGGAAGGGTTAAACTGAGGCAGATGAGGTTGCTGTTTGTCCAGAGGCCACATATTGTGTGAGCCTGATTCAGAAGAATAGTTTGGAAAGACTCATTGTACCACTAATTAGAAGGTTTGGCAGCAGCAGAACGTGTCCAGAAAGTGTAAATCATAGAGACCTCTTTTCCTTTCCCTCTTCTATTGCCATAGCAGGCATAGCCTTAAGGAATTGCAATCTCGTTTATTACAACAAAAATTGTAGATCAAATTGTAAATAGATATCTGCACCAAGGATATGGCTTGTCAGGGGGCAGCACAGCACTGCAGACTGTAATCACTCTGTTCTAACTAAGGGGAGCAGGTTCACTCCATGCACAATACAGGACTCTGCAAGCATACAAACCCCTGTCACGTTCTGTACATGTGCAAAGGATTTCTGCCCTTTCTGTTTTTCAGCCACATTCTCCACAGCAATGCTGGTCTCCACTACTGATAATCCATGGAACAAAACTGAGTCTTATAACTCCTTATAACTGAGTCTTATAACTCTTATAACACTGTAACTCCAACTCTCACCTGTAGGGCTCCAGAGTTCTGTTACCATACATCAAAGCTTCCTCCAAAAGACCAAGGTTTATGCAGGCATCCATGGCAAGGTCAAGTAGTTTCAGCTGGTAGATATTTGTGTCTGGGAGAAGAGTGATGGTGTTCTTTAACAATGTCTGGTATTTTACCAGAGCCTGCTTCCATTCTGTTGTTTACTTTGATTAAGGATTATTCTTCACTGTAATTGTCAAACAAAAGCAAACACTTGTGCCAAAATTATATTAAATCATAATACTCTGGTAACCCATTCACTGTTTCAGCTTCAGAAAACATAAGGGTTTTTTTACATTTACAATTAATAAACCATCTAATATCAATTAAAATTAAAACCCAGTTCATGGATACCCAGTTTTATTTTCTTTAATATTAACAGTTTTCAGGAAAGGAGTTTTATCTTACTCTAACTGACCAAGACTGAGAAAAACTGCTCTGAGTTTCATAGATAAAAGGTGTTAGATTAGTGACCTATATGATTAAAGACACAGCTAACATTGTTATCAAATCTTTGAAAAGCTCCTTTGGTATGTTAGCATGTGAGACAAAAAAGGTCTTAATGTCCATATGAATCAGATATAGACAAATCATACCATTCAGGAGATCTTTATCACCTTCATTTAGGAAGATGTGGTTCTATAAACTGCTATGAGCATTTATACCTTCCTAGAGTAGAAGATAATCAGTCAGCAACTGAATTGTACCAGTGATATTTTTCAGTTTCTTACTTGTTGGGCAATCACAGAGCAATTGTTTTCCATTTCTCCTTTTCTAAATAGCTACACCGAAGTCTCAAGAGTTAGCAGCTCTGGAGGGGAAAAAAACCTCAAGCACTAATTAAAACTTTATCTCCAGTGACATTACAATACGTTCCAGGAGAAAAGCTATCCTACCATATATCAGGTTCATGCATAGAATCCCAGCATGCAAACCATGTATTACTCCTTTGATGTTCACATATAGTTAACACAAAATTCTTCTCTATCATAACAAAAATGACCTCAGAAAATATATGTTGTGATGTAGACTTGGGTGACTGGCAATTTTTGTTTGTTTTACTGTTATCTCCTTTGCAAATTTAAGATAAACAAGTGGGAATCCACAAAGGTTTGGAGAGTTCATTACCTTCATTTCTCCCTATAACTCCTTCCACACTATGTCCTCTTTCTTTCTACCTGGAAGCCCTCACATCTTCTCTCCTTGTGTCTCCTTCCCACTCACCAAACAATTTTTCTTTTATCTGACTCTCCCATCTCCAGCTTTATTTATATTGTATTTACTTAATTTATATTGTGCTGTTCTTTCTCCCCAGTGGGGACCTGAAGCAGCATACATCATTCCTCCTTCCTTCATTTTATCCTCACAACAACCCTATAAACTGAAATAAAGAGACTGGGTAACTCAGCAAGCTTCAATGGCAGAGTGCCAGAGTGGAATTTGAATCTGGGTCTCCCAGATTCTAGTCTGACACTCTGGCCACTACACTAGGGATGGGCACGGACCAGCTGATGAACTAGAGTTTGTCATGAATTTTGGCCAGTTTGTGGTTTGCGAAGCAATGTTTGCAAACCAAAGAACAGCCACGAACTTTCATGATTTTTAATGCAATTTATGGTAGTTTAAACCCCTGCTTTCTGCTCTTCCCGAAAAGTAGCTGAAAGTGGGTTTAAATGTGACAGCAAGCAGAAAGCAGGGGATGAAATGGCTGGGAGCCATTTAAACCCCGGCTTTCTGTGGGGAGCAGAAAACAGTGGTTTAAGTGGCTCACAGCAATTGAAACCAAACAGCTGAGCAGCGAGGAACTCCCTGTCACCCAACTGTTTTGTTTAAATGGCCCCCTGCTTCCTGCTCCCAGTGAAAAGCACTGGGGAGCAGAAAGCCAGGATTTAAGCTTTAAATAGCTCATGAACCAATACGAACTGGGTTGAACCAACCTACCCATTTGTATGGATTCATGGTTCAGCCATGAATCATGAACCAAACTGAAAAAATGTGGTTCATGCCTATCCCTAACTCTACCACACTGGCTCTCCACTTTCCCTCCTTCCCTTCCCATGGCAGCCTCTTTCTTGGAAAAGTTTGGCTAAGCTGCTAAAGTCATGTGGTAGCAAGTCACAGAGGTGGATTGTATGGTGGCTGCTACTGGGCAAGGCCAAGTTGTTAAAGTTGTATGGAGGCTGCTACAGGGCCCAGGCAAATTGTGTCACTTCAAATCATAACCACTTCTGCACTTGGGTGAATTGCACAAATCGCATGGCAGCAAGTTGCCTGGTGGCTGCTGCTGGGTCTGGCCTCAATGAGTCTTCCCTCCAGGGCAGGAGGTAGGGGAATGGGGTAGGGGAAGCTTACATAGCCCTGGTAAGGGCTTTTCCTCTACCTTTTACTCAAGGAAACCAAGTTTTGAAGGCTATTATAGTGGTTGCCTAATAACCCCCACAATAGCCACTGAGATCTCAAAGGGCATTCATTTCTTAAAAGTATAGTACTGCTTTTATTATTAGGATTTTTACTCCCTCCCTGTGTATTTATTTTTTAGACTTCAGATTTTCCTCTTTAACCAGTTTGGTGTAGTGGTTAAGTGCACGGACTCTAATCTGGGAGAACCGGGTTTGATTCCCCACTCCTCCACTTGCACCTGGCTGGATGACCTTGGGCAAGCCATAGCTCTGGACCAGCTGTTCCCTCAAGGACAGCTTGGGAAAGAGCTCTCTCAGCCCCACCTACCTCACAGGGTGTCTGTTGTGGGGAGGGGGAGGGAAAGGAGTTTGTAAGCTGCTCTGAGACTCCAAGTGAGTGAAGGGTGAGATATAAATCCAATCTCTTCTTCTTCTTCTTAACATATGGGACCTCTTCCTACCCAGCTTTCCAGACTGGACTCTTTCTCCTTAGTTAAAAATTAAATTTCCCTCACAGGAGCTGCAAAGTATCACTGAGAGTTTAATTTTCTTGAGCATTGCAAATATTATGAACATTATACAACATTACAGCAATTCAGGCCAGCAGTTCCTCTGGCTGCTTTGGAGGTTAGATTCCATGGCGTTATATCCTGCTGAGGTTTGTCTTCAAACCTCACCCACCCCAGACTTCACACCCAAATCTCCAGGAATTTCCCAAACCAGAATTGGCAACCCTAATTAAAAGCAGCATCCAATTTATACAAAGTCCCACCTAAAAAGTTCTATTTTACAAAAAGCCTGCAGAAGGACAGGAGCATGACAAAGGCGAGCCAACTTCGGAGATTAGTTCCAGTGCTAATGACTGGTTGCCTGTTAGTAAAGTTCCAAGATTTATACTGTTGTACTTGATAGGAAATACCCCAGAGATCAGGGAGAACCTATAAATCTGTCTACATTTCTCACTTGAAGTCTCTTTTGTGGAAGTCTCTTCATCTTCAGTAGAAGTCATTTTCTGAAGAAGAATACGAAACAAAGAGCAGAATCTAGAGTCTTTGTCTTGCTTGTATTTGAAAAATATTTTTGTGAACTTTGTACATGCTCAGAGACTTGTTTGTTTGCATTTAGAAATTTTGTGAATCCCAGTTGATATTAAGAGCATACTGATTATAGTATGTTTAAAGCTCCAATGTTCATATAAACTTGGTGTTCAGTACATTTGTTATCTGTGTCATTTTCAGTGCTTTGTTTTGGACAGAGGAGTAGAGTAGCCAGCTCCAGGTTGGGAAACTCCTGGAGATTTGGGGATGGAACCAAGGGAGGTTGGGGTTTGGTGAGGGAGCACAGTGGTGTAATACCATGGAGTACAACTTCCAAACAGTGTTCCCTCTAAGATGAGTTAGTGTGAGCTAGCTCACAGTTTTTTAGCCTCCAGCTTAGCTCCGGAAGGATGGCTCCAGAGCAAACTAATTTATGCAGTAACCAAATGGCTCACTCACAACTTTAATGCCAGTAGCTCACAAAGTAGAATTTTTGCTCACAAGACTTCACAGCTTAGAGGGAGCATTGCCTCCAAAGCAGCCATTTTTTCCAGGAAAACTGATATCTCTAGTCTGGAGATGAGCTGTAATTCCCAGGGAGCTCCAGGTCCAACCTGGAGGCTGGCATCCCTAACTGTTCCACCACATAGGAGCCACAACTTAAAAGGCCTAGCAGTGCCAGATTTTACTTGTCTGCAAGAGGGGATCTTCAAATGATCCTGTTTAGATGAATGGAGCTGACATGGCAGAGTATAACAGGGAAGTTAGATCTGTTTTAGAAATGTGTGTAAGAGGGCATGAAGAGATTTATTCATTATAGCTAGCAAGCACCTTAACTTGAACCTGAAACGAACTGGTGGCCAACAAAGTGATCACAAAACTGGTATCATCTATATATTAACAACCTATGGTCCCCATCTGTGGATACCTAAATCCGCAGATTGGGGCCACATGGATGCTAAACAGAAAAATCTTAAAACAAAAATAAAATAGATGGGGGTTAAACCCCCTCAAATACATTTGTGTTGTCTGTGCATGCTGCACTAGGCCTGGCTGTGGTGGTGGAGGAAGCCAGCAGCCACACTGGACCCAGCCACTGAGGATGCTGGCAGCTGCACTGGACCCAGCTCTGGGGGAGAAGGATGCTGGGCTTGATAGTTGGTGGTGGGGCTTGAGCTGCACCAGGTTTGGTGGTGGGGGATATGGGATTGACCCCCCCTGAGAATCCCCCCCCCCCAGTGAGCTATAAGGAAGGAAACAGGTGTGTGGAATCAGCAGAAATGGGAGGAGAATCCCTACTTGTCTATATGCTAACAGAAAATTCAGAAAATCTTTGGATACTCAAATCTGATGACTGGAGCTGAACAGGTAAGGCTGATCTTTCTACAAACCTCAAAAGGGTTCCAGGTATGCAGAAAAATATGAAATCTAAAAACAAACAAACCACACTGGGTTTTTTAAAAAGTTGAAAATGATAAAAGGAGAGCCTGTAGCTTTAAGCAATAAATTCCCTCAGTGGCTGTTGCTAAGGCAACTGCAGCATTCTAAGTTTGGTTCAGCCAGTAAAAGGCAGGGGAGGGGGAGAGGCCCTTTCCAGGGCAGTTTTGGCCTTTGAGGGAGGATTCATTGGGACCAGGCCTGACTAGAGTTGCCAATTCCAGATTAGTGAATTCCCGGAGATACCCGGAAACAACAACAGCCTTGTCTTGCATTTGAGTAAATACAGTAAACTGTACAATTTTACACAAGTGGAATTTCAGAATTGTCTTCAAGGGCAATATCATGTAGAGGCATATTACATCTTATCTTGAGAGGGAGAAATGGTCTCTAAATGCTGTCTAACAATTACTGATAAAGGAACTGATAGGTGGATAGATGGACAAGTAGAGAAGAATATTTATGGTACAAAAAGTTTGCATAACCTAGAAATGTTAATGAACAGGAGGGTCTTTATATGTTCTTGATTCGAAAGGAAATCCATTGACTGTGGTTCATTATTGTGGCGTGGAAAGGATACCTTCTTGCGACTTGGGAGCTGTCATTTTATTTATAGTTTCTTTGACTTCTTTCCAAGCTTGCTCATCACCTGCCAACATGACAGCATCCTGCATTGGCAGAAATAAAAAGACAAAATAATTTTGTTTTTTAAATAAACAATGTTACACTGAAGCATGAAACCCTGTAAACGATAAATACAATGTTCTATTGTGCATGAAGCTGAAACTGTAAAGGTGGAAGTCAGTGGAAATATCAAACACTAGCTTGGACAGTATTTACTCTTTTCAAATTCTAGCAAATGCATTTAATGTCAGGAATATCCATTAACCAATTATTTTTATTAATGTTAAAGAATACTGCATGGCAGAGCAAGTTTGGTGTAGTGGTTAGGAGTGTGGACTCTAATCTGGGAGAACCAGGTTTGATTCCCCACTCCTCCATATGCAGCTGCTGGTGTGACCTTGGGTAAGTCAAAAGTTCTTTCAGAGCTGTTCTCTCAAGAGCTGTTCTTGAAAGAGTTCTCTCAGCCCCATGTACCTCACAGGGTGTCTGTTGCAGGAAGGGGAAGGGAAAGGAGATTGTAAGCCACTCTGAGACACTGAGTGAAGGATGGGGTATAAATCCAATCTTTTCTTCTTCATCATCTTCTTCTTTGAACAATGGGACAAGAATGTACAGGCTAAGGACAACTTAATACTTGGTCTTCATAAAAATTACTCAGTAGTAACAGCAATCTCTCCTCATACCAAGGACTAGATTTCTGAAACAGCATAGAAAATTATTCAGGATAACAAATAGCAACAGAAAGTGTGGCATGGTCCACATATGTTTTGTCAGTTTTGCCATGTTATTTGATACATGTTAATACTAAGAAATTAAATATCACACCTTTTGTCTGCTGCTTGGAACTTTGCCAAGGTTTCCTCATCACTTGTCAGTGTAAGATTGATTAATGTTAACTGTTATTAGATAAAGGTATAATTCTAATCAGTTATTCTGAAAAGTCTCAAGACTGTGATAAAACACATATTTATAAGTCACAATTCAAAAAAACTGTGGTTTGAGAGAGCCGAAGACCAAGTCTGATAACAACCAATGTATGGGTGTCTTTTGAAGCTAGCCAGTTGTGAGGATCAAATAAACTAAGTTCTCTCAAATTTCACACCTTTGGACATGATTTCAGATAGTTCAGACATCCCAGATTAGTGATACTCACTCAGTGGTTCAGGAGCCACTTGTGGTTCTTTGATATATCTTTGATTTGTCTGAACATCTTTCCTCACTGTGGCATCTGGCCCATATTTCATGAAAGTGAGCAAGGCTATTGCTCACTGGAGCTTGTGGTTATTCCCACCTTGCAATGCCATCACTGGATGGAATGGAGGACAAGTAAGGCCCAAGTCTCCCCGAGCTGCAGGTCTCATGCCAGGGATGGAAGTAAAGAGCCTATTCTCTTCTACACCCCCTCCCTTCCTCTGCAGCCTCCATGCTGTCATCCCTCCACCCAGGCAGCTGTCAGGAGGAGAGCAAGCTGGCTTCAGAGAAGAGAGAGCAACAGCAGCAGCCACCCAGGGAAAGAGCAAGCTGACCACAGTGGGGAGATGTGTGAGGGGTAGTGGCTTCTCCATGGCCAGCTTGCTTCCCTCCAAGCATCTTGGCAATCTCACTCTTTCACCTGCACTACCATGCCTCATGCTGGGGTGTGAGTGAGGATGCAGAGCCAGAAGTAAAGCACACACAAGCTTCTTGCAAAGAGAGGCTTCACAACTAGTGGCTGGCTTAGAGTAGGCTTCTGTAGTGGGAAGCCTGAGCACTATCTACTCCCCTCACTGCCTTATCTGCTGTCTCTCTGGCATGGCACAGTAGCCTTGGCCATCTTGATCTCAGATGGGCTGCAATACTTGTGCCAGGAAAAGGGAAAGACAACAGCAGGAGAAGTGAACGGCTGACAGGATTCCTACTGTAGCAGCCTACACTGAGCTAGTAAGCAGTGTTGGCTTGGAGCCTCCCTTTGGAATTCTCATAGCCCAACATGCAGTAGGAAACCAGAACCCTTTACTACCACCTTCTTGCTCTCTTCCCCTCACTCCAGATCCAGGAGGAGGAGGAGGAAATGGAGGAGATTTGATTTGTATCCCACCCTTCACTTCTCGGAGCAGCTTAGAATCCCTTTCCCTTCCCCTCCCCACAACAGACACCCTGTGAGGTAGGTGGAGCTGAGAGAAGTCTTCTGAGGACTGCTCGTGACAGAACAGCTCTGAGAGAACTTTTAACTGACCTCACACCAGCAGCTGCATGTGGAGGAGTGGGGGATCAAACCTGGTTCTCCCAGATTAGAGTCCACACTCTTAACCACTACACCAAATTGGAATGTAAATGGAATGTATATAACATTTATAAAGTATTTGCTTCTGAATCATCTTGAGAATGAAGTGCAATAGGTAGTCCTGAATAACCATACTAACTGACCAATAGGGTTGCCAGGTCGAGGTTTGGAAACTCCTGGAGACTTAGAGATGCAGCTTGGGGAGGACAGGGACATCACTGGGGTACAGGGCCAAAGATTCCACTCTCCAAAGCTTTCATTTTCTCCAGGGGAACTGATCTATGTAGTCTGGAGAGGAGCTGTAATTCTGGAGGATTCCCAGGTCCCACCTGGAGGCTGGCATCCCTACTAAAAATGCTAACAATGGTGGGGGGGGGTTGCATATGGTACAGAGATTCATTAGCAACACAGGCAGGTTTTAGATCAAATAAAGCTCACAATCAGCATTTGATGAGAGGGAAAAGAAGGGTAGACGAGGGAAGAATAAAATGGGAACTATGACCAGTGGGATTCTGTGTTTTTAGACTTCGTTGGGGGAAGAGGTTAGTTAAAAGATTTATGAAGAGATGAATTTTTCAGGATAAATATGAAGGAAGAGATGAGGTATCCGGCAGCTGCTCTGAGAAGGCATTTGAGGCATAAAAGGAGAATGGACAGCCATTTAAGAGAGAAAGAGACATTTGGGCACTTGTAGGCAGCAGAGTCAAAAGCCACCGGCTGGGATAGGTTGAGAACCATGAACATAAAGGTGGGATGAGTATGCCCATGAAGAGCTTAAACAAGGAATTTGTGCAGGATATTGCACCTCAGTTAATACCAGTATTCAAACTGAATTACCACTGGGTTTTCCTTGTTTGTTGCCATGCACACAAGAAATGAGCACACTATAAATTGCACTCAGGCATTTTGCATCAATTTAAACCAAGGAGTAAAGTAAGACTTGTTGCTTAAGCATTAATGAGTTGGCAACACAGTACTAGTCATTTCCAGTGTCAGCTATACAGTAGTAAATTCTTTTCTAAAACCAAAGTAGTGCAAACATATCTTCTAATATATTGCAGACCCCTTTGCCTCAGTCTGGAAGAGGAGAGAGTTTTTTTTAACTTACTCTGCTTGTCATGAGTAAGATGATTCTTCATGAATGCAAATCATATGAGATTCATAATAGCAGGTAATATTCTGAAAAGCATCTACCCATCGCCACCCTGAGAACATATTTATATAAAGGAGCTTGAAGATGGCAATTCAATTCATAGATCAATTGTCATCCTAAGAGCACAAAAGTTAAGAAGTTTAATCTACATTTCTCACACAGAAGACTAATTAATTACAATGGGTTCGGAAAAATGTACTCAGAGCCCACGTTAATTCCATGTGTAGCTTTGCAGCAGTTTTCCCATTCACATCCAAAGGGGGAAGAAGGAGGCGTACTATCCCAAGAGATGATTGCATCAAAATGGCCTCTGAGGTCTCAGGATTCTATGACATTCCACATGACAAAATTACAAAGAAAGCAGTGTTCCCCTCACAATTTGCAAATGTACTTACCTTAAAAATCAGCTATCTGATCACAATAAGCTCACCTGGAAATAATTTTGTACTGAACAAAAGCTGCCATGCTGAAAGGTCAACACTGGGACAAAAAAGCTCATGTTTCTATAGTTATGTCAGTTATGTTAATTGTACAATTCCAGATGAGTTAAGCTTTGCATATAAAGTGAACAAGCAAATCTGGCCTAGATCTAATTCAACTGCCTTGAAAGGGCACAGAATCAATTGCAGAGGACTTGACTTTGTGAATTAAGATATAACTGAATGCATAACATGATATATAATTACTCTAGTTCAATACCGTGAACTGAAGTTTTACATGGAGGGGGATTCATCTATGCAACTAATCTTATAACCATAAATCAGCCACCTATCTAAACATAACATTAGTTTTGACAAGTAAATATGAAGATGGAGGCACACAAACATGGGCTTTAATTTGGAAGACAGATTACTACTCAAAGTATGTAAAATGGAATAGACTGGAGGGCAGGTGACCCTGTTTAGTCCTCAAAAGTGCTTAAGTGTGTTGCACCAAATGGGAGCAATGATCACAGTGCTATTAAGTCCAGCGTTTGTGTGAATGCAGGTTGCCCCAAAGTCCAACATAACCACATCTGATTTCAGAAAAGGAAGCTTGTCAAAACTGAGGAGACTGGTCAAAAGGAAGATGAAAGGAAGAGAAAAGCGGGTCAAACCCTTTCAGGATGTTTGAACATTATTAATGTCTACAATAATGGAAACCCAAGAGTATTTGTTTTCCATCTTTGGTTTTTGTCTACTATACAGCTCTTGGCCCCTATATATCCCTTACACCTCTGTGCCTTCTGCCCTTGTGGCATCACCTGTCACCCTGTTAAGTATAGCCTCCAGTGGGGAAGCCTTGCTCTTTGGCCAGTTCCTTGGTATCCAGGACTTTCCAGCCTGTCCAAGGCCTTCAGACACTTGCCAAGCTCAGTCTGCTCTCTGGGCCTCTCAGGAGTTGAGTGGGGCTGGGCTGCTCTCCTGCCTATGGGCTCTTTCCTCACCCTCACTTCTGGTGGGTCCTGCCACTCTACTTACTTCCAGTGCCCCCCCTCCCAGCTGGTCTTGGTCTTTAAGGTGCTACTGAACTTGAACCTTGTTCTTGATTACTTGTTCTAAACAAGGGAAGATTTGCCCCATACCTTCCATTGTGTATAATCTGGAAGGGCCAAGGTTGCCAGCAGGGGATCCCCCACCGCCAGGCCTGATTTAATTAAGGGGAGAAAGGACACCAAAGCAATAAATATGTCAAAATAGGGGATAAGTGTGTAAAGGCATCTTTTCTCATTGTGGGAAGTCAACTGAGCCTCATCACTCATCCCTCAGGCGTGGAGGTAACTTAACCACATTTTTAAAAAAATGGGTGTAGTGGTATGTCAGCAAAACATTCCAATATTCCTTGCATTACATTCAGTATTCTAATATACTGTTCAGAAAAAGAAATACACTAAAATACAGAAGATGTATAGGCCTTTTTGCTGAGAATACATATGTGAGGACTGAATGAGTTAGCGTATATAATGAGATAAGAAACCAATATTCCTGTTGAGATTTTTGTTCCAAATGTATTAATAACTTGTAATTCAGCAATTTCCCTTTCCATGCTGTTCCTGAAGTTCCTTTGTAATAAAACAGCTACTTTGAGGTCATTCACTGAATGTCCTGGAAGATTGAGGTGTTCTCCAACAAGTTTCTCAGTCTTCTGATTCCTGATGTCAGATTTGTGTCCATTTATCCTCTGGAGTAGGAGTTGTCCTGTTTGTCCTATACAGAGAACTGAAGGGCATTTATTTATTTATACCACACCCTATTTATTTAATAACATATATAATGTTAGAAGATAAGCAAGTGAATGAGCCTCTAATGGTATAGTTGATATTATTAGGTCCAATGATTGTGTTGTCTGGGGGTATGTGCCAGCAAAGTTGGCATCTGGGTTTCTTGCAAGCTCTGGTACCAGTGTCCATATTCAAATCAGGTGTTGCATTATTGTGGGTGAGGAGTTGTTTGAGACAGGGGGGCTGTCTGTGTGCAAGAAAAGGTTTGCCACCCCACTACTTGTAAAAGTAGAGGTTGTCCAGTCATTGAAAGTAGAGGTTGTCAGTCACTGACGATGCGTTGAACTGTTTTGAGCGGAGAGCTGTATGTGACCACTAGTGATGTTCTATTATTGGGTCTGTCTTGTATGAGGTTTTCTGGGTATCATTCTGGCTTTCCTGACTTCATCTGTTTTCTGATTTCATCAGGTTCCAAAAGGGTGTGTTGTGGATCCCACAGGTGAGAATCTATCTGTAGGATTGGAGCAGATGCAGCTTAGAGCCTGGCTATTTACAATGGATTGTTTGGTATGTTTAGGATGGTAGCTGGGGGCATGTAGGTATGTTTGTCGGTCAGTAGGTTTCCGGTGTAAAGTGGTGTCTATGCATCAATTGTGTACTTTTACAGTAGTTTCCAGAAAATGCATTTCTTGCATGGATTGGCTCATTGTCAGGTTGAGGGTGGGGTGAAAATCATTGAATGCCTGGTGGAATGCATCCAGGGCTTCTTTACCATGTGTCCTGACAATAAAAATGTCATCAATGTAATGCAAGTATAAGAGGTATGAGTGGGTGGGAGTTTAGGAAGCATTGCTCCAAGTCAGCCATAAAGATGTTAGCATACTGTGGGGTCATGTGGATGCCCATGGCTGTGCTATTGATCTGGAGGAACAAGTTGTCACCTTATGGGTGAGAACAAAAGGGCATAGTTTGGTGGCAAAGTCAGCTGCGTTGTCAGAAATCATATTCTTCATGGCTTGTGATCCATCTTTGTGCGGGATGTTGGTATACAGAGATTCCACATCCATGGTGGCTAAAATAATATTCTCTAGAAGATTGTTCAAAGACTGTATTTTTCTCAGAAAGTCTGTGGTGTCGTGAACATAACTAGCAGCATTGATGGCATAGGGTCTTAGAACAGAGTCCATGTATCCAGATATCCTCATAGTGACAGTGCCTATGCCTGAGACAATGGGACATCCTGAGTTGCCTGGTTTTTGTATTTTCGGTAGAAGATAAAAGGTACCTGGTTGAGGTTCCAGTGGTGTGTCTGACAGGATTAGTTCCCAAATGTGCAGTGGTAATTCCTTTATAATCATGTATAGTTCTTTTCTGTATTCCTGTGTGGGGTCTGAGTCCAGTTGTTTGTAAAAAGCAGTACTTGAGAGTTGTCTCTGAGCCTCCTGGATGTAGTCTGATTTATTCATGTTGACAAGGGCTCCACTTTTGTTTGCTTTTTTAATTATAATATCCAGATTGTTTCTGAGATTGTCAATGGCCTTCCTTTCAGCATGGTTGAGATTCTGCTGTATGTTTGTTGATCACACTCGTTTGTACTGTGTCGAAAGCATTCTATGTAAAGATCCAGTGTGGCATTGTGACCATCCATGTGGAGTCTCTTTTCTTGTAGTGTTGTTTTGATGGTATGTGGTGGTGAATATCCTGTTCATTAGTGGATTGGCAGGATGGTAACTGTTCTCCAGTAGATTGTATGATGGTGTGTTGTGAATGATTGTATGATGGTGTGTTTGATTCTGTCTGTTCTTTCTTGTTCTGTTCTTGTGTATGTTGGAAGTACTCTTTCAGGTGTAGACGACAGAAAAAACTTTCTAGGTCCTCACAAAACTGAATCATATGTGGGGGTTTGGTGGGGTAGAATGAAAGCCCATGTGAAAGAACTGATTCCTCTGAAGAGTTGAGTCTGTAGTGTGACAGGTTAAGAATATTCTTCGAGGAGTTCTTGTTGTTACGATCAGCAGCCTGCAGGTTGGTGTTTTTTTTTGGTTTTTTGCTTCTTATGCAGTTCCAGTTGAAAGTGGTTGATGGCTTGTCTTTTCTGGTGGAAATTGTGCCAGACAGGTTGATTCCTTGCAGAGATGTCCAGTTCAGAGAGTTTTTCCTTGATCAGCTTCTGTTTGCATTACAGGACACTGATCAGATGTTTGAGTAGTTTCTTGGAGAATGTGAGGCACAGTTTTTCTGCATAGTTTGTGGAGTAAGTGGATTGTAGAGGATTCTTAATTCTCAGTCCTTTAGGTATAATGTCCAGGTGTTTGCACTTGTTAAGAAAGGAAATATAATTCTGTACCTGTGCAAGTCTCTTTGTCAGGTTGATGGAGTTCCATTCCATGTGGCTGAATGTGGTGCCTTCCATGAAGATAGTTCCAGGTGATCCCCTGGAACTATCTTCCTTTTATGTGTACTGCTGCAAGTGATTATGGAATTGTAAGTTTCAAGTTACATAGGCTGAAATCCTACTATATGGGAATAAGCCCCACTGATCACAATGGAAAAATGCTTCTAAGTAAAGCATGGCTTGTACACCGTCATCTATCTTTAGTATGAAACACTTCCAGGCAAACAAGCATTTGTGAACAGGAATTCTTTTTTCCTTTCCCCTTTTTCTTTCAGGTAGTCGATTGGTCTATGCTTGTATGCATAGACAGGCGGGCTAGCACTTCTTTTTAGCGGCTAGTAATATTTGCAAAGCTGAACTGATGTTTGAATCTAACACAAAAAGTCACTACATACTACAATGCTAACTGAACACAGGGTACATTCTAAGAAAACACTGACCAGGATCTGAGAAATACATTGGCATGCGTCAACAGAAACTTTTTGCAAGTGGAAAAAAGCTGGGACATGCTTTTTCACTGCCATAAAGCATTAAGTAGCTGGGTTTTCACAATGTCTGTACATCTTGAAAACTAAAATCATCTATCACAAACCAGTGAGGAGGCCATTATTTTGTTCTAATTTTTAAAAGTATGGGAACTAAAATAATAAAGGACCAATGTTCTGTTCATCATATTTATTTGTTTAGAAATTTTCTGTGCTGCCTCTCCCAAGTACCTGCTCAAGGTAGCTTACAAAGTAAAACAAAATACAAAAATCAAATTCCACAGAAATTGTTAACAATTAGTGAACTATTAAAACTCCAATCAGAGTATAAAAACAGCACAAAGATTAGCAGTTTAAAACAAATCTCAAATGGACTAACCGAATTTTTTATTTACAAAGTGATTAAAATGTGGAATTTGCTGCCAGAGGATGTGGTGATGGCCACAGGACTGGACAGATTCATGGAGGACAGGTCTATCAGTGGCTACTAGCTATGGTGACTAAAGAGAACCTCCACATTCAGAGGCAGTAAGCCTCTGAATACCAGTGCCAGAAGGCAACATGAGGGGAAGGCTTTGGCCCCTATGCCCTGTTGTTAGACTGCCAGAGGAACTAGTTGGCCAGTGTGTGTGAAACAGGATGCTGGACTAGATAGACCACTGGTTTGATCCAGCAGGGGTTTTTCTTATGTTCTGAAACTGCTCTCAGGCTAGAAGCAGAACATAAAAACAGTGTAAAAAATGTCCAATCCCTTAATTAAAAGCCTGGATCAAAAGAAAGGTTTTGGTCTGGCACCTAAAAGAGTAGTCACCAGGACAGCCTCAAGGAGGAGGGCATTCCACAGGCAAGGTGCCATCAATTATGTCCTTCCCAGGCCCTGCTGAGACACTACAAAATGGAGATATCACAGATATCAGGGATAGAATGCAAGCTGTATTCTCTACCAGATACTTTGGAAGTTGTAACAAACAGTGGTTGCTCCAGTTTTCATTGATTGGTACTTCAAACCATCAAAGAGAAAAGTCCTCCAAGAGCCATACAAGGAGGTTTTGACTCTTTCTCTGGCAATGGTGCATTTACATTAGGTGGAATCACATGGCTGGCTTTTCCAACACAAGATGACAAAGTGCAATTGTCTCATTGTGAGTTTATGATGAAATGCACTCAAGTGACACAGTTCAGCATGCTCCATCCACAAAGCTCATGTGGGAATAGGGTTGCCAGACCCCTGGTCCAGGCAGGGTTCCCCCCATTTTTTTAGGCTTCTGCCCATTGCCGGCCATCAGGGGAAGCCCTGCCCCCAAACCGGGACATTGCATGGTGACATCCCCAACGTGATGACATCACACAGAAGCGATGTAATCACATCAGGTTATTGCGTGGTAACACTGCTTTTTGGGTAAAACTCTATGGTTTTAGGCCAAAAAACCCACAGAGTTTTGCCCAAAATGCAACATCCCCACCCACCCCTGGAACACTCCCCAAATCCCCCCGCTGGCAAGCCAAAGGGACCTGACAACCCTGTGTGGGAACAGGGCAAATATGGAAATGAAAGCAAGTCATCGCTAGTTGAAACACACACAAGAAGTTTCAATAGAAGTATATCAGGCTTCTAATGAATGCATTTTAATTCCTGGCTATGCCCAACATACAATACTGGCAAGAAAGCCTCCCCTAGGAAACCGAAAGGCTTAGACGGTTATCAAGGACTTGGATATTCACAGCTGCTGAGATTACTGGGCTACAAACAAATGGGAGGCCTAAGGTCTGTTGATGCATTTAATAGAGCCAGTACTTTAATTACCATGAAGTACTTGGAGCTAAGAGAATTATTATGGATTCTTCTCAGCAGTTAATAATGACCAGTTCTGCAGATATTCTTCTAGTGTTTAGTATGACTGAAAGTGTATGCAAATGAATACTCACTTCCTCCCTAAATTCCCTAAACTTTTCTATTCATATTGTTATTTTTTTTGTTCAGCAATGATGGTTGATACTGCAATTTGATTATGACCTTTCTCTTGAGGAACACTTGTAGCGTCAGAGCTTTTTACCACTACTACCCCCAAGCGGTAGAGGCTCCATCGCATTTACTGTTGTTTGTCAGCTGTCACGGATGTGATTCTATAAGGCTGGATCTTACATCTCTGCTTCACTAATGGCAGTGCTTTCCTCTGACACAAGGAGAGCCTCCTGCTGACTCAAAGAAGAACAGAGCCTCTTGCATCTGTGGGAAGCTCCCTGCACCAGAGGATAGCACTACAGAACATGGCTGTGGGATCCAGCTCATACTACATGGCAGGAACAATAGATACAAAGTTATAGGTGTGGGGTTTTTTTTGTTTTTTTTTTTAAAGCAATATACACATTTATTGAATGAATGCATCACACATAGCCAACTAAGGTTGCCAACTGTCTTGTTCCAACAAGGTTCCTGTGTCTTTGTATACTGCACTGACTTTTTGTAGAATCATAGGTAGAACGGTTCTATTCCCTGCAAATCCATGAGAGGAGCAACCATGCTAGCTGAACAACTGTCTATTGAGAAGCATGCAATGGTGCGGGAGGTAGGCTAGAACAGGAGAGCTGGCAGCTGGAACCACACTGGCCACTGTGGCAATTGGTCATGTTGTAGGGTTGGCAGATGTTTGCCATTGCACTGTGGAGGGAATCCATTCTGGCTTCTCCCCCAGTTGTACTTTCATAACATGCGTCTTGGTAATTAAAAACACTTAATTGGTATAGCCTCAGAAGTAAAACTGCTTAACCCACATTCTCAGCCTGATCAGCATTTTCAGGCCATGCTTCAAGATGAAAACTTGAAAATGTCTTGACAAAAGATCTTTAGGTATTCCTCAGAGGGAAGTCTTCCAACAAGCCTTATGTTCCTGAGATAAGAAGGTGTTATGCCAATTATATGTGAGAAAAGGCCCAAAATTATAGGTTAAAAAAATATGCAGCCCTATTAAAGTATCTTGTGTAACTGGTGTATCACCATCATGGGGAGTTAAGAAAGAATTTAGTGAGATTCAACAGAGAACACTTTTAATCGCAGACCAAGTATGCTGTATATTAAGATTTAACCAAAGGGTTCAGCATTTCATTTCAGTAATTTTAGATAATAAAAAGCACAAACCTATAGGTTTATAAGAACAGATATAAAATTTAAAATGTAATAAAATTAAAAATACGTGACAAACTCTGCAATCCTAAACAGAGTTACGCCCTTCTAAGTTAATTGCAGTCAATGGGCTTAGAACAGTTTAACCCTGCTTCAGACTGCACTGTAGATGCACATCAGTCATCACAGTACATTGCTATTCACTAGCCAGAACATGGAAAACTTAGAAAAGTTTTACTATTTAATTGAAAAGATGATGACCCTTAAGATGATGACCCCCTAAAAATGCTATACACAGGAAAAAATAATTACTTGACATCACTGTAACTTGCATGCAAATATAAGATGACCCCCACTTTCTATGTTGGCATACCTGGGGTGGGAGGGAGAAGTGCTGCATTTGGGTCACTTCCAGGCAATGGTCACTTCCAGACTTGATTACTGCAATTCACTCTTGCAGACTTGCCCTTGAAGCTGATCCGGAAATTACAGCTGGTACAAAATGTGGCAGTGTGCCTGCTGACATCAATGCCTGCGTGGGCTCACATTCGGTATGTGCTCTGTCAGCTGCATTGGTTGCCAGTTGAGCACCGGATCTGCTTCAAGGTGTTGGTAATTACCTTTAAAGCCTTATACGGCCTGGTACCAACATACCTAAGGGACTGCATCTTCCCATATACGCCTCGGAGAACTTTACGCTCTGATAATCAACATCTCCTGGTGATCCCTGGCCTAAAGGATGTCCACCTAGCCTCAACCAGGGCCAGGGCTTTTTCTGCCTGGTGGAACATGCTTCCTATTGAAATCAGGGCCTTGCGGGATCTTATTCAATTCTGCAGGGCCTGCAAGACAGAGCTGTTCTGCTAGTCATTTGACTGAGGCAGCGGGCGTCCACATATGCCCCCCCCCAAGGTTGCAGTCTCACCCACTGATAACCGGCCATACCAGCTACATCAATGGGCCAGATTCTCCCAACGGCAAGCATGACTATTGATTTTATATGTTTTAACACATTTTAAATTTGATTGCATTTATTGAAATGTTGTGACTCACCCTGAGCCCGTTTACGGGATAGGCAGGATATAAATGCAAAAATAAATAAATAAATATTATTTATTTAGAACATTTTTGCCACCTCTCCAGGGACCTGGCTGAGGCAGCTTACAAATTAAGATAATAAGAACAAAATATTAAAATATATTAATTAAAAGCCACCATTAAAAACCCAGCATAACATTCTATAAATAACTGATCCTTGAGAGCTTAAAACAACAGTTTCCAGACTAAAACTGTGTGAAGAAGAAGAAGAAGAGGAGGAGGAGGAGGAGAGAAGAGACTGGATTTATACCCTGCCCTTCACTGCTCAAATGAGTCTCAGAGCGGCTTACAAACCCTTTCTGTTCCCCTCCCCACAACAGACACCCCGTGAGATAGGTGGGGCTGAGAGAGCTTTGAGAGAACTGCCATTGAGAGAACAGCTCTGAAAGAACTTATGACTGACCCAAGGTCACACCAGCAGCTGCATGTGGAGGAGTGGGGAATCAAACCTGGTTCTCCCAGATTAGAGTCCACACTCCTAACCACTACACCAAACTGGCTCTTTAAAAAAAAAAATTCAAAATTATAATTAAAAGCCTAGGTGAACAGAAATGTTTTGGCCTGGCACCCACAAGAAAGCAACGTAGGCACCTGGCCAGCCTCAAGGTGAAAGACATTCTACAAGCAAGGCACCACTACGGAAAAAGCGGTGTCTGTAGTCGCTGCCTGCCTCACCTCTGGAGGCCAGGTGCACAGAGAGCAGGACTTGTGATGTAGATCTAAACTGGAAGGCTAGACTATATGGGAAGAGGCGGTCCTTCAAGTACCCTGGCCCCAAGCCATTTAGGGCTTTAAAGGTAAGAACCAACACTTTGAATTGTGCTCAAAAACAAATGCGCAGCCAGTGCAGGTATTTTGGCACTGAGGTGACAATCCCTGTATCCCTCCCCCACAATAGCCTAGCTGCTGCATTTTGGACGATCTCAATTCAGTACTACTTACTGAAGAAACCCAGTAAATAATACCTCCATATTTAACTTTCAATCCCCATAAGTTAAAGAACTAGACACTGATAGCCAGCATGGTATAGGGATTAAGAGCAGTGGACTCTAATCTGGAGAACTGGGTTTGATTCCCGACTCCTCCATGTGAAGCCTGCTGGGTGACCTTGGGCCAGTCACAGTTTGCTCGGAGCACTCTCAGCCCCACCTACCTCACAAGGTGACTGTTGTAGGGAGAGCAAGGGAAGGTGATTGTAAGCCGCTTTGAGACTCCTCAGGGTTGAGAAAAATGGGGTATAAAAATAAACTCTTCTTTTAAAAAGATAAAAGAGCCTTCAGAGAAGGGGCCAGTGCATAATTTATATTTTGGGAACAAAATATATGAAGCAATATTTGACTGTTAGCTTTAAAGAAAGCTTTTTTTTCTTCCACACTTGCACATACGAACACCCCCAGTATAACTAGACCTTTTGTACTTATCCCATTTTGTTTCCTCAGCAAATGAACCTGCAGCAGAACAACAAATCATAATAATGTCAAAAGAAATTCAATCTTTATTGTTTAATATTTGTATTTAATCAGCATCTAGAGCAATATAAGCATATTATTGAGCTAATCTATCATGTGAGCTGGTTTCAACCAAGCAGCTAAACCAGGAAAAAAAATGCCAGCTATGTATTTCTCACTATTCTAATGACCTTCATGTAATTGAGTCATATCTCAAGAAGCCTGATGCTTCTACCAAAATATTTACATAGCCAAACGGATGTATTTCATTCTAAATATCTTTGCAACTCCACCATGCTTTGTTTCTCATTTAGATCACAGCTCATTTTCACAGTACTCTCCATACATGACTTCCCATGTTAATTAGCTAAGTACATTGTCAAAACTCAGCCCATTCACATTTCTCCTCCTAATGGGTAAGTGGCCTTTGATTCACACTATCATGCTATGGGAGCTGAACCATTAGATTAATTCCATCACGATTTGGGACAAGCAAGAGCTGATAATTACATCATACGCCAGGCAATGCATAAGCCATTTCCATGCCTATATATGGCAGACAAATGTAATACATAAAGCATAATACAGAGTCAAATTTATTTGGAACTGACAGACCCATATAATCTAGAATTTGGATCTGGTGTATGCAAACACAAGTATCAACCAAACCCACTGTTAGCATCAGTCCTCAGAGTGCAATCAGTTGTCTTCCAGCAATGGTCCTTCCTGAGCTTAGGCTAAGAAAATGCCTTTTGAGCTCCTTTGTTCTCACATTCACTCCTCATTGGAAATGTACAAAGAAGAAAGCTCACAAATCCTTTCAAATTATTTTTTTACAAAATACTCTTACTACTCTGAAAGATTATTTTTATGATTAAACAAAATGTTAAAACAAACAAACAACAAAAATGTTCATCCTAAACTGATGGCGCATATATTTTAGAAATTACTGGTTGGTTGTTCCTTCAGTAGCGTCAAACGTCCAAACGGTCATCTTCCATTTGTCAAGCAAAAATAGGTTCTTGGGTTCTTTAGAAATAGGTTTGAGTTTGCAGGAATGGAAACAACTCTGGGAAAATGTCACTTCAAAACAAATCCCAATGAGTGTGAAGGAAAATACTTTGTAAAATACTTCTGCAGTATTATCTCAAACCTCTCCAATTAGCAATAATATACAGAAAAATACCAGATGTATGTTGGAGATGTGGTCAGGGACAAGTAGATTTGGACATATCTAAAATGCAATCTATTTTGACAAAGAATGATTTAGTTTATCAATGATATGTTACATAGTAATACACCTAAGATAATTCTACTAGGACATATAAAAGGATTGGTAGTTGCTTCAGATATTGAGCTAGTCTTAACCAGGGGTCCGTTGGGGCCGGTGTGCAGCAGAGCACTGCTCCGGGAGTGAGGAGCCTGAGGGTGGGCACATGACCAAGCCTCGCCCCCTACTCCCAGCAGCCCTCAGTCGGGCCACGAGGAGGCAGAAGAAACAAGGTAAATTCCTGCCTGCAGAAAGCCCTGCTGAGGCCAGGTACTCCCCCACCGCCTTTCTCAGGCCCTGTGCCGGAGTGCCAGGCCTGGGAGAAGGCTTCAGAGGCTGCCTCCCTCCGCTGCTCCCAGGCACCCCACCTGGAAAAGCCCTGCACCCCCCCGCCCCCTTCCCCGCTGCCCCCGCCGCTTCATACAAAGCCGATGCTCTACCACTGAAAGTGTATATAGTACCCCAGAGGAACAAAGACCTGTGTTTGGAAGGGATCATAAGGAAAAACTGGTATTAGTAAATAGCTCAAGGGTTGATGGAAGGTGAACTACTGAGAGCAAGATGGAGGAATAGTAAAGGGAAGTATTAGGGAAAAGTGAAGTGAGATATTAGGCAAGAGGGAGGGACAGTGAAGTCTAGAATCATAGAATATAACAGAATCACAGAGCCGGAAGGGGCCATACAGGGCACCTAGTCCAACCAACTGCTAAATGCAGGATCAGCCTAGAGCATCCCTGACAAGTGTTTGTCCAGACACGGCTTAAAGACTGCCTTCTGACACACTTCCGGTGATGTCAGAGGGTTTGGCATATGCTAATGAGTTATGCTAATGAGCTCCTGCACCTCTTTTTCTACAAAAGGACCTCTGGTCTTAACTCTGCTTACTGCAGAGTTAAAAAAAAGTCCCGAGGCACCTTAAAGAGTAACAAAATTTATTCCAGAATAAGCTTTTGTAAATCAGAGCTCATTTTATCCTATGGTGGATGTTTTGGAATCAGTGAGATTATGAGACCTGTTGCAATTTCACATCTATTTCTACCTATGTAATTCTAGCTAATGTGGGACTGTTTCCATGTACGTATGGGCAAAAAAGCAAACAAACAGAAAACCAGAAGCATGTTGCTTGTGGCCAAATTTTCTTCCTTCCTCTAAGAACCTCTTTCATATCTCCTATTGCCTGGTCCCTTAAATGGAGATGCCAGGGATTGAACCCGGGACCTTTTGCTTGCAAAGCAGATACTCTCCCACTGAGCCCTGGCCCACTGAGATCCTGGCCAACAAACTCCAAATTGAAATACCAGAAGAAGTAAAATCCATTCCTGTGGTACAAAACTGCCTGCTTAAAACATGTACCAAAAGATGTATATGGCTTTCTAGACTCCTAGTTTTGCATGTAATTAGATTCTGTTTTTCTCAAATGGTTACAAGAGTAGACTCTCAGGAGAGTGTTGTATTCCAGTCTTGCTTCGGCAGTTCAGCATACTGAGTCTGCCAAATCATCATGCCATACCAACATCAGATTTCCTTTCCAGTAGCCTGTAAGTTTGAATTTCTGGCAGACTTCATGGAGCTCCCATTTATTTACATGACCTATGATTTATTTCCTGCAACCCCTTGGCATCACAGCCCACTCCAACTTATTCATGCCCATTGTGCGACCCACACCCTTGGAGAACACAGCATTACAGCAATCAGGAGAGGTAAACCGCCACTGGGACTGACGTCTGAATCTCATTTGTCAAGGCTTGCTCTTCATGAGGCTTTGGACTCTGACCAGGATAAATCCTAGAAGTGAAAGGAGATGAAGCTGAAGGGGCACGCTGACAATTGAAACCTGAAATTAGAAATGACTCCTGGGCTTTCAGTGTCATTCAGAGGGGGTTTTTTAAACTATCATTGACTCTTCTGAAATGCACGCCAGGATGATGAGGTTTCATGAAATGCACCAGATCCGTATCAATCCTGGCAAGGCTTCTAGAGAGGTGATATATTCATAAGATGACAAGGTATCAAGAATGCAACAATATGATTTAATGTGCTGCAACAGCTTTGTCATTTTTGTAAATAGTCTTTATACACATATTAGGGCCCTTCTAGAGATCCATCTCCTCCAGGGTGGGCTGTACAGATGTCACACAATCACCCAGATTATGTCACCTCAGCAAGCTCTCTTATGCTTGCTGTTTTCCAGCAATCAGACTGTAGTTGCTAGGAAACACTGATCCTTACTCCCAGCAAGTGCTATTAGCAGGCCTGTTTTTTGTGTAGGGAAGGGCGCTGTGCCAATGCCACAGGCAGCTACTGGATGAGGCCTTGTATCCCTTGCCTCTGGAACAGAATATTGCTTCAAAAAAGCACATACATTGAATAAATAAAGCAAGAAAAAACTCTTGGCTTACGGACTGTCTTCAATCAAAATGTTTGCCATCTCTTTAATGCCATCAGTAATTACAGTGCATGTAAACATCCGCATGTGTTGGACGTTAGGACATTGTCAGGATTTCAGCTTCTATAAGCCTTTTCCCTGAATCATTGGACTTTACATACCACAATTTATAAAACTGTCAACAGATGCCATAAACCAAGGACACTGTGGGAGCAATAATTGAGGCTGCAACAGACACAAAGCACTGTATACATACATTAGTTAACTGTGCAGTTTTTTCTTGCTTAGTTTATAGAAATAGCCCTCAACTTCTGGGCAAAAGTAGGTGAAGCTAGACCTGCATTACATTCCCCAGGGAAGTTTCTAAGCATAATTATTCTTTTGTTCACAAGAGGCTATACTAATTTAACTGAACATGAGCGGGATGGTGAACTGGGCTGCCAGACATCACAGAATGCGAGAGGTAAGTGCTTCACGCATGTGTGTTTATGATATGTGGTTCATTATCTCAAATAAGAACAGCAGATACTTAAGAGGTGGATTTCTAAAATGATGAGAATGACTTACACATTCTATGCAATATGATACCATAATTTTCTCCATGGAGGTAATTGCTGGGGAAGCTAAGCATTTAATGACCTATTTGAAGACAAAACAAAGTATTCCTTTACTGGCAAAGAATCCGTAAATCCCCCCCCCCCCCCTTTCTATTTACTACAGAAATCAATAGTGGGTACAAAGACCATAGAAATCTTGTTTTAATTGAAGGGACTGTAGGGAAACTCCTCATCTGAAATGCTCTAAAAGCAAAATATGGAAACTTCTGTTCTCCATTTAACAATGAATTGAGATTTTTTTAAAAAGAAATCACAAACATTAGAGGTGAAGATGAATTTGGCATTTCTATGAAACTTAAGCCAGATATTTTAACAATGTGTTTCTTACGAATGGAGATGTTAATAAATCTGTTGCTTTCACGCATGTGATTATCATTATCATCTTTGTTGTTTTTGCTTTCATTTTACAGAAATTCAGCAGCCAGCTCTTCAGGTGGGTGGCTTGGCATTTTGAACATGCTTGCAGAAGATGATCATATGTTCCATGGGCAAAACCTGGGTTGCACAGAAAAGGTGTGCTCCAGGCACTAATGCTGTGATCAGAGCAGACTATAACAAGCAATTAGCCCCACATCATTCCCCTGGCAAAATGTAGCAAAAAAGGTGAAATTAGCCCTGTTCATAAGTTGCAGTACCCCTGTACGAGGTACACTTAATTTGACTTTATACATGTGTTGTGTAAATCTCATGTAATATTCAGTGACTGTACAACTGAATGTGTGATTGAAGCTGTACATTCATTCGGGGACTGGTCCCCAGTGTTATTTGTAAAGTGAACACATGTTGGCTGTTACAAACAGATGCAAACACATACAGGCAGGATTTATATACATTCACTGTTAACTTGTGAATAAGGCTATTTGAACCCAGAGAAGCCATAACTGCCTCCCTAGTGGAAGTGGATATAAATGTTGCCTGTGGAACAGGCAGAGAAAGTAAAGACCAAGTGTACTGTAGTGGTTAGAGTGTCAGACTAGGATCTGGGAGACTTAGGTTCAAATCCCCACTCTGCTATAAAAGATCGCTGGGTGACCTAGGACCAGTCATACACTCTCAGTCCAAGTCTAAGCCCATTTCTGATTACAGGTAAAAAGAGCAACAGAGGCATTTTGGCACGAGCAGGCGAGAACAAAGAAACAAAGATGGCAACCTCCTGTGGTATGCAGCATGGACACTTCACAGATAGATTCATGGAGAGCAACTATCAAATTTGGAGAGATAGAATGAAGACCCATCTTGTGGACTGTTACCCAGACTGACCATCCAGCTGATGGTGCAGAGCAACTAGCTACCTGAGACGCCAAGCAGGCAAGAGGTGCTATTATCGCTGGTTTAACAGAGAGACAGGTATTAAGGGTCATTAAGATGCTGACTGCCAGGGCTGTTTGGGCTAAATTGCAGTGGTTGCATGTAAAATCCTCCTTAAAGAGCCAGCTGTATCTCCAGAAATGCTTGTTTAGCATAAGAATGCAAGAAGGAGCAAACCTCTGAGAGCATCTTGACAAAATGCTGAAATTAGCTGAGCAATTGAGAGCTGCATGAAACAAAATTCAAGATGAGGATATACTTGTGTTAATTTTAATCAGCCTGCCAGAATCATATGAAGAAATAGTCTCCGGGATTGAGTCTAAGAATGATTTGTCCCTCCAAAGTGTTACCAATCAGTTGGAAGTTGCATACATAACCAGAGAATCCAGGAAATCTGAAGGCTAATCTAAGAAATCAGAGACTAGCCAAATGACTTTGAATATAAATAACAAAGGCAACATAATTTGCCACTCTTGTGGAAAATGAGGCCGTATTAGGAGGAACTGTTCTAATGCTAAACAGAGAAAAGCCTTTTCCAAAGGAGGAAAGGGGAACAACAGCAAAAAGACTCTGATGAAAGTTAAGGAGCAGCCGATAAAGAAATGTTTATATTATCACCAGGAGCAATAAAACGTGGTGTATGTAAACCATATATCACTTTTTGTGTCTCCTGGTGATAATATAAAACACTCCTGGTCCATGGCACACATGTGTGCTCACAAAGATTTCTTTGAAACATTAGATGAGCAAAAGAAATTAAGTGCTGCAGATGAACACCCAGTATGGGCTGAAGGCGTGGGCAGCGGGACTATAAAATGCAAGCTTCCCCATGGTGAAAACCGAAAGGTCCTCATTACAAAGTGCCTTTATGTTCCAAAGCTAGCCAATAATCTTATCACTGTAAGAGCACTGGCAAAGAAAGGAATGATAGCATTCTTTGGAAAGAGATGTTTTATCGGACAGAGAGGAGAATTAATTGCAACTGGGATTCTGGATCAGGATATGTCCTATCTTGAAGCCTATATGCAGTGCAGTGACAAAAACTGCTCCAGGCTGTGGCACTGGTGATTGGGACACAGGCACAATTATATGACTGTTTGGTGTACTGGTTAAGAGTGGCAGACTCTAATTTGGAGAACTGGGTTTGATTCCCCACTCTTCCACATGCAACCAGCTGGGTGACCTAGGGTCAGTCACAGTTCTCCCTGAGCTGTTCTCTCAAGAGCAGTTCTCTCAGAGCTCTCTCAGCCCCACCTACCTCACAGGGTGTCTGTTGTGGGGAGAGGAAGGGAAGGAGATTATAAACTGCTCTGAGACTCTGAGCAAAGGGTGGGGTATAAATCCAACTCCTCCTTCTCCTCTTCTTCTTCCTTCTAATTAGCCAACTTGAAAGCCAGAATTTAACTGAAGGCATGCAAATGAGCTGCTGAAGAGAAGTGTGTGTGCTGTGTGAGAGCAAAGGGGACAAGACCTAGCTTTAACAAGCAGCATGGCACAAGCCAAATGCAGCAGCCCCTAGAGCTGATACACAGTGATATTTATGGACCAATGAAAAGTCAGCCCCCCAGTGGGAATACATATGTGCTAACCTTTATGGATGACTACTCAAGATATGCTGTGACCTACCTAATTAAAGAGAAGAGTCAAGTGGTGGAAAAATTGTGGCAATGGTCAGTAACAGATTTCAAAGAAAGCCACTAACAATCTGTGATGATAATGGAGGGGAATACGTGGGGCATGAGATAAAGAATTACTTAGCTGACCAAGGAATAGAGCGTCAGCTTACAGTCACATATACTCCAGAACAGAATGGTGTAGCAGAAAGGGAAAACTGCTAACTGAAATGTCTAGGTGTATGCTCCTTGAGGTGGAGCTACCTGACAAATACTGGGGAGAAGCAATCAATACTGCTACCTACCCACAAAACAGATTACCAAACCAAGATGGACCAAGATGAATCTTAGAGCAGAAGACGGCATGCTCTTGGAGGATACAGTAATTGTTCCACCAAACATGTTATCTACATTGTTCACATTCATCTAACTTGGAAGTGGTCCATAAAAATTGGAAGTGGTCCATACTAGTGGTACATTCTAGTTGGAGATGGCCCATACCTTTCCTGAGTGGTCTGATTGGTCTTGTTTTGATCTGACTACATTTAGAAATGCAAGCAAGACCGTTTCGTTTCAGAGGGAATTTGAAGGAGAATGAACTGTTCTGCAGATCTAGCTCTGTGCTTTTAAATCTGTGAGTGTTTAACTGTCAATGGACTCATGTTTTATGTCCTTACAACTTGTTATTGCATTGTCTTGAGTCAAGAAAATAACATGGGACAGAAATATTTTAAGTAAATAAACAAATCAGTGCTCTGCAATGTACTGCCGCACACCTTGGATTGGATCCAGACTAAATTTTCCGCTAACTGAAGGGTTGGAATAACTTCCATGAATTCCCCCTTCCTGCTTCAGATTTCCCATTTGCCTCTCATGGTGTTCCTGGGGGTTCCCTGTTCCCAGAAGTAACATTTCAGGAAAGTCAGTAAGCTGCAATGGGAAGAGGGGAAGCCAGAATGTTCTGATCCATTGACAAAAGTGCCTGGCATGAGCAAAAAATTTAGTCTAGATCCAGCCCCTTGTCTAGGAAATTGACCGTTTTAACCTCTCTTTGCTCCCCCTGCCCTTCTGTTGTTTGTAGCTTTGAGTATAAATCTCTCTGCCAATTGAACATAATACCTCCTTCATCTGGCAAAGTCAGCTCTGCTAATGCTTTGTTAATCTTTAAAGTAACACAAGACTCTTTCTTATTTTGGGTGCAGCAAACCTATGCGGCTACTCCTCTGGCATTTACAGTGCTTCAAAGTTGTGAATCACCAAAGTCATTAGAAAAAGTACAATGCTAAATACACAACAGTGATCCCAGGCTAATTAGTTTCAAGGGGAAAAAATTATAGTTAGAAACACTCCTCAAGCTATATTATATCTTAATATACCTTGCACTCATGACTGCCTTGAACGTTATTTTCCAGAATTGCTTCAATAATGCAAGTGAACAACTGAAACACTACTAGAGGCCAAGCAACATGAATTCATATATACAGGTCTCAGAAAACAGCTGTGATAGAAAATTGGTTACCAATCGATTTTTCAATAGCCACATATGTGAATTTACTCATGAGACTGTAGTGGACAGTAGTGATATGTTTCATTCCAGCCTGTCCCAATAGGCTGCAAGCTGAATGACTAAAATAAATCTGGTATCATTGTACAAAAGAGTTTACCCAACATATAGCATGTAGATAAAATAAGTGACAGCTTTATGAAATTTGTAATCTACCAAGTGAAAGTTTGTAAAGACAAATCACAGTAATTGAATTGATAACTCGGTAGATGTATGCAAAGGACAAAACCGAGATGAGCACAAGGGAGCTGGGTTTGGCCGCATGAGATAGTCTGATACATTTTAAAAGACAGAGAGTTGTCATGGGATTCACCTTGAGAAGACACAGGTTATAGCTTCCACTAGGAAACCCTACAGGTTGTAATTATATTTTTGAGATCATCCAGATTATAGGAATATATTTGGACAGGTAAGTAGAGAATGCCCTTAATTACTATGAAACAGTAAAGAGACCCTGAAAATCTATTTGAGGCTCTCAGCTGAAGACAGTACTGAATGTGTAGCCCTTAATATTACCTTGATAAAGGGATATAATCAAATCTTGCTAAATATTTTGCAGTAAGTTTAGATGTGAAGAGAATTTATTACTAGGCAAAATTAATTTTCCTGAGTATAAAGAGAAGGAAAGCAAAAAGAAATGCCATGAGACTCTACGGAGAATATGCAAGAAAAAATTGGGTAGTTTACTTTTCATTAATGAAACTGTATCTTGTAATACTCAAGCATTAAAAAGCATAATGCTCGGAAACATCAATAACTGAGTTACCAAATGTGTGGATCTTAGTATTTATTAGATAAACATGGATAAGCAAAACCACAGAATCACAGAATTCAGCAGAATGATCTGCTCATATTTTCGCTTCCCCCTCCCCCAATCTTGGGCAGATTTATGAAAAAGTCTTAGTGGGTTTAGCAGATTCAGTGAGCCTTGGTCCATCTTCCTTAAATCTGAGCACTTGGTCAGGCAAAAGCCTAGTGTCCAGATCAGGCGAAGTGATGGTATTGTTTTACTGTGCTCTGGTTAGACCTATCGTGTTCAGTTCTGGGCACCACAATTTAAGAAGGATATAAACAAGCTGGAACATGTCCAGAGGAGGGCAATGAAGATGATGAGGGACCTGGAGACTAAGTCCTATGAGGAAAGGTTGAAGGAGCTGCGTATGTTTAGCCTAGAGAGGAGATGACAGAGATATGATAACCATCTTCAAGCACTTGAAGGGCTGTCATATAGAGGATGGTATGGAGTTGTTTTTTGTTGCCCCAGAAGGTCAGATCAGAACCAATATTGGGCTAAACATTAGGAAGAACTTCTTGACAGTTGGAGCAGTTCCTGAGTAGAATAGGCTTCCTCAGGAGGTGGTGAGCTCTCCTTCTTTGGAGGTTTTTGAACAGAGGCTAGATGGCCCTCTGAAAGCAATGCTCTGGGGTCAGGGAGCAATTTTTCTCCAAGCCAGTTTGGCTGGAGATCCTGGAGGTTTTTTGTCATCTTCTGAGCAAGGAACAGCAGTCACTGGGAGTGTGGGGGGGAGGTATTTGTGAATTTCCTGCATTGTGCAGGGGGTTGGACTAGATGACCCCAGAGGTCCCTTCCAACTCCATGATTCATTATTCAAAGCCTGGGAGACAGTATACATGCACACATGATTCTCTGTTTCCTAAAACCTGCATTTGGAGTAGCATACATGCCCAGCATTTTTCAGTCCTTCCACTCCCATCCCCCAGCATACTATTAACTATGTAGTATAAGTGGGGACCCACAAAGAGTTGTAGGGTCACCTCATCCCCCTGCTATTTTTTCTTTCCCTTACCTTCCCTGGCAGCCTTCATATCGACTACACCACACTATCTTTCATGGTGTGGCTGCAGCTGAACAGTAGCAAGCAGCTGAGCCTGGGTGAGTCCCATGCAAGATGCTTGGTAGCAAGTCCCCCTGCGGTTGCTGCTGACCCTGGCCCTGATTAATCATCCCCAAAAGGTCAAAACAGCCCCGGAAAGGGTCCTAAGAAACTAAGGCTGTAAGGCTGACAATACTGTTGTGGTTACCTAACAATGGCCCCATAGGCATTTATTTGTTAAAGCTATAGGCTCTCCTTCTACTGTAGAAAGAACTGTCTTGCCTGTCCATGGCTCCAATCTCTGGATTTAAGTATCCCCCAGATGAGGCCACATTTAGATTTAGATGTACATAATGCTGTAACAACAATAACAACAACAACCTTTAATGGCATATCACAATATCATAAACCAGAAGATACCAATAATCATTAACACTTATTAATACCAGCTCTCCACTTGACAGCAAAGTACAGAAATTTAGCCACTATTTCCATGTTCACTATACAACAGTTAGAAAGTAGAGAGAGTACCTTCCACTCATCAGATTGGTTTCCATAATCTCTCAGTAATAGCTCCAGAAACGAGGCTCAGAGATTGCAGTAATAAGAACAGTGCAAAAGGACATGATCAAGACTTTCTATTTCATTGACACCACAAGCACATGATCTGTCATTGTATGGGATTTTACAATACCTCCCAGTTATTATGGCCGAAGGTAGCACATTAAAATGGGCTAACAAAAAGGCTCTTTGAAAGTGTGGGGTGATTACACTGAGGAAATACTCTGCTATAGATCCTTGGGGAGGAATCCCTACCCTCAAGGGGGAACATCTGCCTGTGGCATGACTAATCAGCTTTATTTATTTACTAGGAATAAGGCCTGTTGTGGAAATAAATACAACAGGCTCTAGAAAGAGGCTCTAGGAGAGTGCCCCAGCCTTGGGCACTCAGTGTCAATTTACTGTGGCACCCTCAGCAGGGTATAATAACACAGAGTCCACCATTTTCTCCAGGGGAAGATCTCTGCCATCTGAAGAGCAGTTGTAATTCGGTGTGATCTCCATCCCTCCCCTGGAGATTGGCAACAATGGTTCCTTATGAGGAAACAGATGGTTTGAAGGGTGGAGTCTGAGGTCCCACCCCTGCTGAAACCTCACCAGGGTCTACCACTCAAATCTCCAGGAATTTCCCAGCCTGGAGTTGGCAGCCCTATCTCCCTCCCAGCCAACCATCAATGTATAGTTATCTGCCCCCTGGCTTCAGCTTCCCATCTCCTCCCCCTCTCTCCTAGAGATCAGTTGTAATTCTGAGTGATCTCCAGTCCCCACCTGGAGATTTCTCCAGGGAACTGATCTCTGTCATCTGGAGATCAATTGTAACAGCAGGAGATCTCCAGGTCCCACCTGGAGATTGGTAACCCTAGGGGGAAAGTCAGCCACACAGGGTTGAAGAGAATGGTTTGATGGTCGCTGGCCCACCTCATTAGCCAGCCAGCCATGGTGGAGCTAAGCAGGAGAGAGAGCTGTTTTCAGTTTATTCTGATGGGAAAGTGGGCAAGCTGGCAGTGGGCGGGGGAGGGGGTTATGCTGAAAGTCTATTGTCTTTTTACTGACAGAAGCAGGCCACTGAGGGGACAGTTAGACCCACCTGGCAGTGAGTGGAGAAGAAGAGTGGACCCAGCACCCAGTCCGTACCCTTCGCCAGCTCCCTCTAGACTGAGGTTGAGACACTAGCCAGTGGCTCTGTGGGCGGGACTCAGGCAACGCAGCAAGGGAATGCAGCCAGTGGCCAGGGACCTCTTTTGAGTGGCAGTTCTTGCAACCAACTGATTTTGGCGCCCCATGGAATGTTGCCACCCCACCTCATCTTTATAGATGAGGATTTATTTTTCCAATTTATACCCTGCCCTCTCCGCCAAGGCAGGCTCAGGGCAGGGCTCAGGATGTTCAGTGTCAAGCAAACATTGTTTAATAAAACCAAAGGCTGATAATTCTGGCAGAAGGAGTAATTCCTCAAAACTAACCCCTATTTGTACGCTCTTCCTCTCTATATAACAGAACCAGTCAGGACTGAGATTCAGCAAACAATTGCACAATAAGAGGGCTGGAATTCACTCTATAGTGTAGCCTGAACCAATATTTGAATGTTTTAATCCAGGCTTTCGTCTCTAGGAGTCTTTGATTAGTCTCCAGACTGATGGCCGCATAAGACACACATGGGGGGGAGACCTAATATTTTCCGTAAGAATTTAGATTGAATTTATATCCTTGTTAATAGCCATAATCCATATTGGGATCCCATACAACAGTTTGGCACTTGTCTTATGGTTAAAAACCCTAAGGGCCGCAGGAACAAATTGATTACCCTTGGTGTAGTAAAAGCGGGTAATTGCAAGTGTGCTACAACTGGCAGATTTGGTCATTTCCTTTTCATGGGCAACCCATCGAGAGCTATGATGGAAATATATCCCAAGATATTTAAAACTTGACACCTGCTCAATCCAATTACCTCTTACATTCCATTAATATTGCTTCCATGCTTTCCCAAAAGTAATGATTTTAGATTTCTTGAAGTTTAGATTTAGTTTGTTTAGTTCACAATAATCAAGGAAATGAACCAGCAGCCTTTTCATTTCGACTTGGGACAGAGGAAGAAGTACAGCATCACCTGCATAAAGAAGTAGTGGGAGATGAGTCGCCCCAAGTTTGGGGCTGTGGCCATCAGTGGTTTTCAAAAAGGAATCTAGATCATTCACAAAAAGATTAAATAATAAAGGGTCAAGAATACAGCCTTGTTTTACTCCAGTGTTTATTGGGATCTTGGGTGTTAAGCCACCCTCCTTGGAGCACCTTACTTGACAGGTAGAATTAAGGTGCTGTAGTTTAGATCTAATCCTAAATATGCCCCTAAAGTCAGAGGAACCTCTGGAGCAGCACTCACTGAGGTGCAAGAGGCTGCTAGTGACAGGAAAAATCGCACACAAACATATACCAAACATATGAAAACATCTTGTGTACATTCACAGGCTTTTTTGCACATGTTCACAGGCTTCTCCAGTTTCCAGACCCTGTATTTTACTGAGTAAATTGTGTCATCACTGGCATTTCCTCTGTTTGTTTCATTTATGTTTTTCTTTCCCCCCAAACATACAGTGGATCAGAAGGCAAAGCTGTTTCTTTTTGAATTGTGACAGCATCAGCAACAAACAGCAAAACTGCAAGTCTTGGCACACAGTCCACTGCTACCCAGAGACTAGTTTACCAACTTACCTTGCTATGTGTGCAGCACATAGGACAGTCACATTCAAAACAATATTGACGCTTCAGTTGTTGCTGACGTTCAGTGCTGGGCATCATTGTGTCAATATAGCTGATGGTGAGCTGCACACAACCAACCAGGGAAGAGAATTATATTTTGACAAAGAGACTATATTGTACATAACCAGTTATACATATTATTCTTAATTCTGCAAGGGATTCTTCATTGTATAATCATCCATGAATAACAAAACAGCCCTATCCAGGCTTAGCACTAGGTTAGGTCTCTTGCTCCAAGTGAGGAAAAGACAATTATACATAATTCTAAGCCTGCTCATACCAAGGTAATATGAGAACTCTTTTGCATAATGGCTCAAACACACAGGGCTATAGCATTTACCTTGTTCCTACTTATCTGATGTGGAGATGGTCATCTGTTGTGCAGTGTGTTCCTCTCATGCTAGACACTTTAGGGTTCTTTAAAAGACATTAGTCATGCTTGAAAGGGAGTGCCTAGCACCAAGAATGCACTTCCCCACAGTGAAGGATCATCTCCTCAATGGATGAAGAAGAGTGCAAGCAGCAACAACCTATAGGATCTAATTCACAGTTGCTGAAGTACTCACTGGAGTTTCCACATGTGTTATTTGGCCCAAATTCAATGCTGTTGGAAAGTTATTGTTTTTACCTGCTTCCCCACAGAATCATGGTGCATTTGTGTACATTCCAGGGTTTTTCCAAATTTCCTCCAATCTTTCCCAAACCAGCTTTGCTCCAATATTTTGGGAAATACCACAGCAAAGCCTGAATGGCTGCCGCATAGGTGGGAAAGTCTGGATTTGCTAGGTCCTGCCCGAAAAGCAGCCATTTCTCTACAACAGCCATTTTGTTTCCATCACCATGGCTTTTTCCCTTCTTCTTTAAATCAGACATTGAACAGCATTATATCAATATACCTTTATACAAATTCTTAGTTTTCATTAAAAAAGATGTCTCTAATCCTCTTCACTGAAGAGACATAAGGAAAAAAGGCTTTCCATTGAATATCTTGAGGTCTCTAGATAGACCCTCAAACATTGTAAAACATTATTCATGATAATGCTGATAAAGGAATATCTGCTTTTAGAAAATGTAATTCTCCAATCTCTGAGTTTCATTTTTTTTAAAAAGCATTAACATTCTTCTTGTTAGAGGAGGTTAATAAAAGGTTGTTGGATGGTGAACTTATTGTGCTAGACTGTCAGCTCTGATAACTCAAGATGAGTATTAATTTAAAGATATGAAATGTGACAAGCATTGCCTAATAGGTTTTAATTCAGTACAGAGAAGTTTGAAATACCTGAGGTCCTCCAATTATTATGTGAGCAGTATATACTGAGCATGAAGATTTATAAAGAGCATAGAATTAGATAGCCACCCCAAGGGACCAGCAAAAAGTGGTTCTAGGAGAACCAACTGTGAAAGGCAATTTGAGCACAAATAGACTACTCAGAGATAGCCTAATTCAGAGTTACTGGAAGCAGTCTTTAGAGTGAGCTCCAACTAGTAGATGGGGGGGGGGGGAATTAAAATGGAGGGACAGTTTCTCTCTGAATGAATCATAGCAGTCTCCAGGCAAACTACTTTAGTCTTCTCAATATTATACTTTTCTTCTTTTTAAAATGCATAAAGAGTTAAACCTCTAGGAGTCTGAAACAGCAAAAGTCCACAAAAATTGAACAGCAAATTGCCACCATAGCAAAAACAAAGGTGTTATAATTGCTTTTGAGTGACTGGGAGCAAATTTGAGACTCATGTAGCTTCATAATTAGAAACAGACTGGCTGTCAAATAACCACAGCTGATTTCTGTAATGGTTTCCCTACCCCTATGATTAGACCAGGCTATGATCTCAAATGTATATATTACGTTCAATCGGGAGTACTTCTGCTTCACTACAGCAGGAAAGCGGGAGAGTTTGTTTCCCTGCCCCAGCCTTTAACTGTAGCTTTGTGACTGCCAGGAAATTCTCAATAACGTAACTGAGTGAGTTGCTTGAGATGGCACAACAGGGCAGCACCATTTTCAAAAGAGAGAAAGAAGTACAATTGAATCAGCATCAGGTTTTGACCTTGACCATACAGATTTGGGTAATATGTCTAGCCACTGAAGACTTTCAACCTAAGGACAAAGAAGGGCATTACCTATCGACACTAGGTCTCATATTAATTTTCTTACAAGTGGGAGTGAACGTTGCCATCAGTTTCCAGGTAGTGTTTTGCCCCAGGCATATTTCAAGTATTTTAGGCCACTAGGTATGATTGACTCCTAGTCCCCACTTCATGGTTCCTGCTGTTACAGCTGATGGTCTAGCATTAACACTTTTGGGAAAGGGATGTACTGACAGTATAGTAAGAGCCAACTGTTCACTATGTAGGAAGCAATTCTGAGGAAATATGAGCAGAGAAAAGGACAGATTTTGAGATCAATTATTGCAAAAAGCAAATAATTTCAGAGTCATTCTTAGCCCTAGCACAGCATGTGGCTGCTTTGATAAGGAAAGGTGGGATCAGCTTGCTCCCAGCCACTGGCAGCAGAAGAGGAGGTGATAAGTGTAGCTTGTTTCCTCTGGGACCTGTGCCACTGTTGGCTATTTTGAGATGGGCTTCAGATACTGACAGTCTGTTGGGTCTCACCTTGCTCCCAACAATGGCAGCACATGGGAAAAGGTAACAAACATGACTAATTCTGTCAGTACTGTGGGTTGGGTCCCAGGTGAGCCTTGGAGGTGTTCACAGCTTGGTTTGCTCCCAGCTGGTGGTGAGGCAAGGGATGACAGTTGTGGCTTATGCCTGCATTGCCTCCTTAATATGCACTGCTGCCAGCCCAGTCTGAGCGGAGGCCCTGTGTGACTGTTTGTTCAGAGCAGCAATCCTCTACATGACACCCATGGACACCATTTTGATCTTCCCTGGTGCCAACTTGTTTCTGTTGTCAGAGTTCAAATATGCAGAGGAACAGAGCACCAGCAGTTTAAAGAAAATAACTTGGTTTATTAAAGAATAAACAAACTCGAACAGAGGAGAGGGAGAGAGATTTAACTAACTAACTGCTGTGAGAGACAAGAATGAAGGGGGAGGGCTCAGTTGGAAAGAGCCAATCAGGAGACAGAAAGGACAAAATTTGAAATTGTGGGAAGTCCCTAATCTAGCTATGCTAACTAGCAGTCCTTCAGCTGTCTCCTATAAGCTGTTCTTCTGATCTTCTTCAAGTACGTACACTATAGACCTTGTATATTCCAGCAGTTTCTACCCCAAAGTAAAGAGCTAGTCCTGGCTTTTTTCACCTCATTGGAGCAGAAGGTGCTTCAGAACAGCCCAGAAGGTATCATCTTTGGGTCTGCAGAGAGGGCCCATTCAGGATCTCCCAACCTATTTGTAATTGCAACCCCACCCAGAGCTGACTGATCCTAATTCCTATGGTACCCATTTTGTGGTGATACCTCCTACTTTTTCACAAAATTCCAAAACTGCCCACAGGCTGATTGAAGATGGATAATCCACTAGAAACCATGTTGGTTTGTAATTGCTGAAAATGAAATGAACGCCTAAAAGTTTTTTACTTTACTAAGGCATAAAGACTTAACATACTTTTTATTGTGAATTCTAGTTGCTGCAGGAATGAAATAATTCTTCATTAATTTATTTAAATTGCTTCACTGAGGAATAGTTTTCGCTAATTACACCAGCTGAAAATCTGCTACAACTTTTAATAGGGAAAGCAGTAAAGCATTATTGTAAAAAAACCAATCTATGCCTGCAGCCCCTATGTTTCAATGTGCTCTCAGAGCATTCCCACTGTAATTTTTACCCCAATGTGAGCCATACTGAGGTCAATGCAAATAAATTGCACTAGTCTTCACCCTTATCATAATTGCAACTGATTGATTCCTACAATAAGATGTGTAAAATGGGTTAATGTTCAAGATGAGCGCCTTACAGTCAGAGGGGAAAACAAAACCAGAAAATGAAGTGAGACAAGAAATAAGGAATGTACACAAATTTTGCAGCAAAAGTAAATGCTGTTGCGTGCATACTTGGGTATGATCCAGTATTAGAGAATGAGACTGGTCAAGGAGGCTGTCATATTCTCGAATCTAGCATTATGTTTCCCTTCACTGGTTGCTGTTGGGGGGAGGAATGTATTCCATATCCCCATTTTTGAAAAGAAAATGGTGTCAAGAATTTCTCTGATAAAAAACACAAATCATTTTGAAAGGGCATCTCTCCATGTCATTTTTAATACAACCAACAAGGAAACAACCCCTGCCTTGTTACCTTCCTTCCCAATGAAAGCTTTACTGCTTCAGCATGGTCTCAGTCTGACAAATGCTTATTGTTGCAATGATTTAGTGAACGCTGCATTCCACCCAGAAGTATCATAAGTGTTTTTATCAGGGTAAAGGCACTCAAATACAAACAAAATGAAGTGCCTAGAGGAGGAACAGAGGGAGAAGAATTCATCAAAACTGCTGATGATTTATGAGAGGTAATGATTATGGGACCCAGACACTGTGAAGAAAGGATTCCCTTTATCATCTTCTTCCTGATAGCTATGTGATAGGAAGTAGCATCAATATATCATCAAAGTGTTAAAGCTGGTGGCCCTGCAGTCTGGAAGTTATTTAAGGAGATGCAGCTGCTGTAGGTGTCTGTGATGGAACGAAGAACAAGTTAATTACCTTACCTCTTCACCTATCTGAATCTCCCGGATTGAGTGAAGATAGAGCTGCGGACCCTCGAAGACTATCACACAGTTTGGATCACAACTGTTGTTCAGCAAAGACATGCTGGGAAAGGAGAAAACAGTTTTGATTCATAAAAATAATTATCTGTCACAGAAAAAGATGACACTTCAGTGTTACTGATTCTGCCTCTACCCACTTCCATAACTGTGCTTGATTCAAATAGCTTCAGTAACCATCTAGCCATGTGGGAACTAATTTAAGTACCCCCCCCCCCGAAGGGAAGATGTGGGGATGCTTTACATACAGGATACCTTGTTTTATGGCTCCTTTCCATATGTTGGAAAACCATAGAGCCTATGGCCATATATGCAAAATTATTTACTTTATCTTTAAAAAATGCCACTGTGTTGCACATTCTTGCAGGTTGCTTTCATCTCCAGACTCCTTTCTTCCTTATTGTACCAGCTATTTCTGCAGCCTGGGGTGAAAAGGGATAGCAATTCATTGCTTGTGAATGAAAGAATATCCACAGTACCTGGGATAAAGGCCAACACCAACATCCTGCACCTCTCCATTACTAATGCTGAAGCAGTTACAGGTCACCTGTAAAAACAAGGTTAAAATCCAGAATCAGGATTACCAGAATCATTTAGAAACTTCATAACTGAGTGAAAGAAATCTTTAAAATAGAAAGCATTAATGTGAAACAAGACAAAGTGCCTTCAAGCCCAATGTATTGATTACAAACTGGGGCAGGGAAAGCCCATTTCCTCGACCTACAGTTCTTCTATAAGCTCTTAAATGTAACTTCAGCAAGCTCATTTTCCCATTCTTCTTTGCCTCAGCATTCTGAGAATAGGAATAGTCACTCCTCCTCAACAAGCCACTGGGGGGCTTTTTAATAAAAAGTACAAACTAATCCTTTTTTGCATACCTAAATAACCCCACATCTCCCAATGTTTAGAGATCTATTCTGTGGGTTAGTCCCTTTCATAAAGTTTGCTAGTAGAAGACTATTGAATCTGCAACATGGTGACCCAAAGGATTTAAGCTAATATGCAGGAAAAAACACTACTATCTTTTGAAAGGTTGCAAAAACCTGCAAATTTAAAAATATATGGTGAGGTCCCATTTTCCGACCCTGATGGGGGAAAACATTGCACATGAAGTTTCCCTCTATGGATACTTGCAAAGTTACGTTAATTGTAAATTAAAACATAAAATCTGCCAACAGAGTAATTTCACAGTCCTTGACAGCAAAGTTAATTTAAATGAATATACATACTGAAATAAAATGCCTTTTTAAAAGCTAAAAACCCTACTTTAATTAGTCTGTTATTTATTTAACCCATTCAAACATTCCCAATCACTTACAAAAGTCATACATCTTAATTATGTCTCTCCTGCTGTTATTGGAAACGTAATTCCAGGCAACACTTCTGAGCTAAGATTGGCCTATTTAAAATACCAATTATGTTGGTCACAAAATTATTGACTTGATTTTTCAGCAGACAAAGAATGGATAATTCCATCCAGGTGTATGGGGGGTGGGACATTAGTTTCCCTAAAATGCCCATCTGTCTACATGGCTTTCAACCCAGCCCAATAAGTTTGCAGAGCAATCTGTGCCAGTGGCTTCAGGAATAGCTAAAGCAGTAGCCTCCGTGTTTGATGAGGAAGGTCCATAGCTCAATGACTAGATACAAGATTTGCATGCAGAAGGGCCCAGGACCATTCCATGTCATCTCCAGTTAAATCACCTCAGAAGGGAGGTGTTGGGAAATACCATTCTTTGCATGGGACCCTTGGAAAGCCACAGCCAACCAGAGCAGAAAATACTGAGCTAGATGGACCAGTGGTGTGAGTTTGAATAAGGGAACTTCACATATTCATGCCTGCTAGCTGCACACACTTGGTTTGCTGAAAGAACCCCATGCATGTGTAACAAAAGCTTAGAGAAAGCAGCTTCCAAAGGGACCAGAAATATTGTGTAAATCATACATATTCTGAGTGGAGGGGCAATTTGGAATGCATATATTACAGCACCCTTGTTGGATCTAAGCAGGACTAGAATTTAAGATGGCAGAGTAATGAGAAGCAATGCTGTGCCTCTCCTGTCTCTTTTTCGCATCATGCTTTGATCTGGACCTGATTTGTTTGATTTTGCAGCTATCTGCTCTTCCATTAGTATTTTACTTTTGTTTGTTATTATTTCTTCCAGTAAGTGGGCTTATATTTCCAAAACTATGAGCTGTAAAGGAAAAGAAACAGACAGCTACCGAATCATCTCCTACTGACGGTCAAGAGGCAATTATCTGGCTGAAAACAATGGCTACACAGATGGGGGGGGGGGGGAATCCAAAGAGCAAAAACAGCAGTCTGAAGAACTAAAACAGCAATCTGAAGAATTAAAATATCAGTCAGAAGAACTAAAACAACTTTCTGCCACCAATAAGATAATCGACAATTCAATTCAACAGCTTTGGGGGTCAATTGAGTCTATTGGTGCACAAGTTCAACAGATGGAGTCCAAAATAGCTGCTCAGGAAGATCGAACCATGGCTCATGAAACAGCAGTCTCAACTTCATATAATTGCTTGTCCAGCTGGATATCGCAGCTCAAGAGCTATACTCGTTGACTCACCCTTCATGTTCCTGGGCTTTCAGAAGAGCCAGATAAAGCAGGCTAGCAAAAGCTGGTAGAATTTAAGGAAAAGTTTTTTTATGAGCTTTTGCAGCTTCCATCCAATTTCCAGCTGCAAATTGAATGGGTTTATCGGATTTCTTGTGTATCTAGCAACACACATAAGCCAGCTCCTGTCTGTGTTCAGTTCTTCAGACCGAGTGTAAAAGATCACCTCCTCCACCTTGTAAGACAGAAAAAGGATCTTTGTTGGGTTCTTAACAAAAATAAGATCATGCTCTATCCAGATTACCAATGCAATGGCACTAATTTACAAAAGCATGAAATCCTGGAAGAGATATGAACCTGCAATATTACAATAAATATCCTTCCATTTTCTATGTGTGTTATCAATGCCAGATCAAAAAGTGTCAAATCCTCACCGCTGCAGAATCATTTCTTATTGGTCTGCAAGACCTACTCTTTGCTGTTCCGAGCCCTTAAATCTATTGTGGGGAAATGAACAGCCCACTGAAGTCTTTTGACTAAAACTGCTAGTTTTCTTTTTCTGTGCCTCCAGTATTATGCGTTAACTATTTGGGCCTACTGCCAACTTAGAGAAAATGGTCTGGGCACTTAGCCATCTCTCCCCCCCCCCCCCCCCCCCGTTTACTTTTGAGGCTTTAAACAGACGCTTCCATCACTCCCCCCCATTTAATTTGTTTTAATCAGTCATTATTGGAATTGGTCCATATATACCTAAATAATTAAATGGATGGGAATGGCCAGTGCTATCAAGAACTCTAGCATTTTACCTGGAGATGGGCACAAAACTAAAATTTCCAGTTTGGTTTAGGGCAGTCCCCGAACCTAATCCCGAACCGAATTGAGCCCACAATCCCCCAAACTGGCCAGTCTTGCAGCCATTTAAACCTAACAGCTGATGGGTAGACCCCACCCTGCTGTTAGGGTTAAATGGCTGGCAGTCCATTTCACCAGTCCATATCACCAGTCCATTTCACTTCCCCTGCTTCAAAGCCAGGGAAAACAAAATTGACCAGTGAAATGGTTTGCAGCCATTTAAACCTAATAGCTGGGCTGTGGACCTGTGCTGCTCAGCTGTAAGATTTAAATGGCCCGGAGAGCCGAACTGGACAAAAGACTGGTAAATGTTTGGGGAAGGCACCTTCCTTGATCACTGGTTTGGGGGCTCTGAACAGGGCCAAGTTCGTGCCGAATTTTGGCTTGTGAACTGGTTCATGCCCATCCATATTAGTTTATACACATTTCCCCTCTCTTTTTGTTCTTACTTCATATATATTTTATAGTAAGTGCTGCATAGAAAGGAATATGATACTTGGTAACTTTCCTATGGTTGGGAAATTGGGCATAGTGGATCAGAGATATTATTTTCAAATGTTATGTTAAACATGAGATCATGGAATGTTAAGGGCCTGAGGGATTCTAATAAGCATAAACTGGTTACTTCCAAATTGAAAGCTCTTAAAACTAATGTGGCTTTTTTACAAGAAACTCATATAATGGCAAAAGATAAGGATAACTCGTGTAAGGATTTGGTTGGTGAGGTATACGTTACCGATACATCTAATCGATCAAAGGTACTGCTGTATTGATACACAAGCCTTTTGCTTTTCAGGTTCTGCAAGTGATTACAGATCTAAATGGTCACTATAGAGTGAAAAGCTCTAATTCTATTATATTGTTATGATTAATATGTATGTCCAAATGAGGATTCACCAGATGTTTCATCAACGTTTCAACCACTTGGTAAATTTTACTTATGACTATTTGTTGATGGGGAAGATTTTACTGACATACTAGATACAGTTTTGGATTGAAGCACACCTCCATGCAAAGAATACTTTTGGTGAGATCTACACTTAAAAACTATATGACTGAAGTTAGTTTGATTGATCCCCGGTATATATTACATCCAACGGACTGAGATTATACTTTTATTTCTTCTGTGTAAGTAAACTGCTTCCAGTTAGACTAATTTCTTGTTTCAGCTTCTCTGATGCCCCAGATTATTGCCTATGGTATAGATGTTATTGTTATGTCTGATAATCAGAAATATACTTTCTTAAATGTACTGTTGGAATGTTGTTTACTGCCCTGAACCCTATGTAGAGGGGAAGGTTGGTCTATAAATCAAATAAATAAATATTGATGAGTATTACTTTGTTGCGGAAATTTATTTGGGCTTCCTCACCTTGGATTTCTTTAAAGAGGATGCCACTTTCATTCAGTGAAGGAGGATTTGGTTTCCCTGATCTTATTTGGTATCATCAGGCATACTTGTTAAATTGTACTAATTATTGGGATCACTCCTTGCAGTTGGACAGTCCATCTCAAGCTCTTTTGGAGGACTCTTTTTTGGTGCCTCTATCAATGTGGAATGTATTAGGCTCTACTGCGCCTTTGACTCTGTACCAATTTATTATTTATTTATTTATTTTTGAGATTTATATCCCGCCCTCCCTGCAAGCGGGCTCAGGGTGGCTTACATGGGCCCAAGGCCTAATCAGAACATTAGAACCTATAAAATCAATTAAAACATATTCAGAATAAATACAGTTAATACATATTAAAAGCTTCCACAAATCTAGCTACTGATGGCAACCCCTTGGCAGGTCCGATCCTCCCACCACCACCACCATTGCCAGGGCTGTACTGGACCAGGGTTACATCACAGATGGTTAAGTTGATGGGTGGAATCACTGGTATCTCCGGTGTCACCGGTGGCGGCTCCTATTCAAAGGCCTGGTGGAAGAGCTCCATCTTACAGGCCCTGCGGAACTGCATTAAATCCTGCAGGGCCCTAATCTCCTCCAGGAGCTCATTCCACCAGACAGGAGCCACCACCGAAAAAGCCCTGGTCCTTGTTCTGGCAAGCTTGGCGTCCTTGGGGCCAGGGACACACAGTCGATGTTCTGACCCCGACCGTAGTGCTCTCTGGGGTATGTACGGAGAGAGGCGGTCCCTAAGGTATGTTGGACCCTGGCTAAGCATATTTATGAAACACATTTTATGTTACATGTCTGCCTGCTATATTGCTTAAATTAATTATGAATCTCTACACGTCAAACAACTTGAAATACATATCTAATCAAATTTATGTCCGGGGGAGTATGACAGGGTTGTGTCCTTGCACCCCATCTTTTCAACTTGTATTTTAACAACTGTGTACCCCAGTTATGGGATATTTTCATCCATGCACCGTTTTTGGAAGATCATCCAGTTCCTGCCTTATTCTATGCCAACGATTTAATCCTACTTTCAAGAACACAGATCAGTCTAATATGAGCAGTAAAAGACTTTACAACCTATTGTAGCAATAAAGTATTAGAGATCAATTATGATAAATCCAAAATAATATTCACAAAATCAAAAAAAAGATCAAGCAAAAGCCGGAAAATTGATGCATGTACTATGGAAATGGTCAATGAATTTAAATACTTGGGGATTATATTCCAGTCGAATCTATCATAGTCAGTATGTTAAACAGAAAAATGAATTAACACAGTTAGCATTACCCTAGGAGCCCAGTATATACCAGCACTTTTGAGAGTATACCAGCACTTTTGAGAGTATGTGGAAAGCAATAATTATTAGCAATTGTCTTCGTGGAATAGAGCTATAGATTTTCAAATCACTCAGTTGTGCCCAGTGAGGCCTTTGAGCCTCTTAACAAAGAGGAAAAGAGAGCTGCTCGTTGAGAAATTACTTAGGCCCCGTCCACACTGTCACTTTTGTCGCTCATTTCTCCCTATTGCTTCAGGTTCCCCCACCCCCCATATGTTTTGTTCTCTCTAGTAGTCCCAGAGGGAGCAAAACACATGTGGAAAAGGGGGAGGAACCCAAAGCAATAGGGAGAAATGAGCAGCAAAAGTGACAGTGTGGACGGGGCCTTAGACAGGACTGGGATCCCTTGCTTAAAGATGCCAGAAGGAAATGTTCTCTGCTTTACACAGGAATTAAATATCCAGCTGAATTTGAATCTCCACACTATCTTATGTTGATGGTTCCTAAACTGGGACAGTTGTACATGATTGCACACTGTAATGCACTACCCACAGGTCAGATGAGGGGTTGCTTTCTCAGGACATCTCCAGAACAGCACTTTTGATACTGTTCTTTATTAGCGGTTGACTCATTAACGCATGTTTTTCTTTATTGTACAAAACATTCTGAGGCCTTGGGAGAAATTTCTTTTGAGCTGGTTATCAAAATATTCAGCTACTGTGGATGCTCATAAGCTAGGATTACTTCTGAGTGGCCAGAACAAAATGTGTGCTGTTGATGTGGCTAATTTTTGCTTTGTTGTTATTCTAAATTCTTAAATTATAGTGTATGGCCTATAGGTGTTTAAAACTAAATAAAACATCGAATTAGGCACTACTTATGCTAGAGCGGATCCCATTCCTCCTGCAATTTCTACAACTAGAAAACAATGGTGTATGATGGCATGATAATATCAATTTGATCTATTTTCACATTCAAAATTAACATTATGGGCCAATCTGGATCTGAAAATTGGAAAGAAATCTTTTTTTTCTGTGGAAGGTTCGGACTGATAAGGAGATTTTAACATTGGATCAGTTGACAGAGTATGAGAGTGAGTTTTTTCATTTTCTTAGCTGAGGTCTAGGTATGATTGGTCACCTTCTGTAGAATGACAGTACTTACTGTTGCTATGTCTCAGCCTTCCAGTATGTTTGTGAAATTAAAACATGGCTTTGGGGATTCACAGAGAGCAAAAGTAGATAAGGTTATGCCCACTTCACGATGGCCCTTCCTCTCCAGTTTCAAGTCAAGGAAGAGAGCATTGGAGTACTGTGAAGCTCTGATTACAGCTTGAAAAGACAAGATCTTCTCAAACTTCTCAGAGTTTTCATACTTCGTGAAATGCCAGCTGTTGCTCTCTTCACTGAATCTACAATCCATTATAGTAGATGTGCAAGGGAGCTACCTGTTGTGAGGCAAAGCAAACGAAAGGGCTATTAGTGGTTAACACCCACTGCGGATAAAGAAAAGAAATCTCTGCTAATTAGCATCTAAGGCATTTCTCCTTGCAGCAGTCTTGAACTTGTTATCACCATTCAGGATGCATACACTAACGAAGGCACTGCTTTTAAGGTTCTGCAGTTTTTGTAGTCAGCCCCAGCAATCCAAGGATGATAGGAAACCCCCCCACACTGTAGGATACCTTTTTGATGCTACTAGGAGCTTCTCTGCATGCAATTTATTTAAAGGTAAACTACCCAGCAGTGCCAGCAAACAGAAGTTAGCAAATTAAAAAAATAAACACAGGAAGGTTGCAAAAGCTCCCCTGCTGCTTCACAGTATCTGTGGAACAGAACAAAGCACAAAAACAGAAACACAGCCGAGAAAGGTTTTTACCTCAGTACAGTGAGCTTAGAGTTAACTCACAGAAAATCCTAAAGATATTCTCTCACTAAAGAACTTTTAAAATTCTGGATCAACCATCGAACATTGTTATTTCTGTATGATGAGAAGTACCGCTTGACCATTAGGAGCACTGAAGCAAAGATGAAATAAATACATTTTCTCTTTGATAATATAAAGTACATGTAACACCCACTGGGACTGCAGCTAGCCTCACTAGGCACAGCTGCAACATTTCCCTCTCTAGCCAGGCTGCATGTGGAGGCAGCAATGTTAGGATTGCAGAGACTTCACCCATAAAGCTAATGACTGCCCTTAAGGTGGTCTCTCAGTTGCAGCCATCCATCTACAGTAAAACAATTTAATCTGCCCCTGAACAAAGGCTCTAAGGCAACTCATGAAATTGCCAGTAAGGCAGTGCTACCTATAGCTATGGCAACCTCCCCCCCCCAAACATGAGCATAAAAACCAAACCAAGTGTTACACCTGTGTTTATAAAAGGTTTCCAAGTAGTCTCCTGCACAGCTTCCAGCATGGATCATAAAATAGTTACAATAGTTATATAGTCAAGGCACCCAGAAAACAGAACAACAACTAGAACCAACACAGAACCAATTCAAACAGTCAGATGTGTAACAGCACCACTTACTGGTAGAGATGGTTCTGTAACCATCAATTATCTAATTTTCAACTTGGACTCATCTGTGGATACTTAAATCCAGAGACTGGGGCCATGTACAGACAAGACAGATTTTCCCACCAACCTGAGAAAAGCCCTAGGTTTGCAGAAAAATCTGAAATCTTTTTTTTTAAAGATAGACACCATCCCTGTAGCTTTAAGAAACAAATGCCCTCATTGGCTGTTTCTAGGCAACCACAACAGTATTGCAGTCTTCAAGACTTGCAGCCTTCAAGACTTGCTTTCTGTCAGTATAAGGCAAGGGGAGAGTGCAGGACTTTTTCCAAGGCTGTTCTGGCCTTTCTGGGAGGAATGATTGGGGCTAGATTTGATACCACATAATGTGCATGGCTCACCCAGGCCCTACTTTTTTCTACTGCTTAGCAGCAGCAACCCCACAATAGTCAGCATGGTGTGGTGTTTAGAACAGGGGTGTCAAACATAAGGCTCAAGGACTGGAACTGGCCTGTCCAGGGTACTTATGCAGCCCACAAGCAACTAGTGAAAGGGAGGGAACAGGAGTGGGCAGAGCCACTCCAACTGTGGCTTCAACATGGTGGAACAATCTTGTCTGCAGCAGCCTATTAATTTATTAATTTATTTTATTTGTATCCCAACAGGTGACAACAAAGCTGTGTAGAAATGCTTAAGAAATTTATACAATATACAATATACAAAAGGAAACTTAGCAGTACCATTAATAAGTTCTATGAATTATGAAAAAGTCCAATAACGATGATATGACGAGATTTTCTGGAATGATGTCTCGTTTCGATTCCAAAATCTTCATCCGAAAACAGACCATATGTGACCTTATGAAAATGGTGTACTGTTCGAATATATCCAAGGGTTTGTACATACAGGAATATTGTATAAAAATAATTAAAGGACTGCATTTGGTCGTGGATTTACAAAAAAACTGCCATTCAGATTTCTTTTGTGCTAGTCCACTAAACTTTTGAGTTTAAAGTTATACTATATATAATTAGTTTTAGATTAATCTGGGTAATTTAGGCAAATTGTAACCATTTCCAAGCCTTAGAAATGTGTTTGACTGGAAACAAAGAAATAAAAAAAACCAGGCTTATGTTTTAATGCACTATCCTTACAATATTCTTATTGCATTTGCTTGACATCTGCTTTAACTGACGGATTCAATATAACAGAAGAAGCAGACTTAACCTGATGGTCAATTTAAGTGGTTAATTATCACCTCAGTTTCTAAGTACTTATTGGCTTCTTACAGAGTGAAAAGGAAGATAAAATAGCCACCATTATTTTTGATTTTTGTGTAGCCACCCTCTTACAACATGATCACTCTATACACCAGCTTTGATATTTGTAAAAGCCACACATGATAGCAGAAGCACCAGCCATACTGAATTGAGGCAGGAACGGGCACTGCAAATACAGAAGGGGACCAAGCTAACAATGGCCTGTAGCCAGTAAGAGGTAGTCTACACTGGTTGCTCAGACTGGAGAATGAACCTGACCTTGCAGGGCATATCACCTGACCTTTGGCCTACTGGAGGCTTTGTTTGTATTCATATCCTTACCGTTTCCTCCTCTGAACAGAGCTGGGTTGTGGCACACAAGTCAAATACCTGCCAGGCACTCCTTATACCATCAGTTAAAGACTCACTGTTGGCTTGAGCCATAAGGCCCAAACACAAATATTGAAATATTCCAAGTTACCATCTCGAAGTACTGGAAGGCAGTGCAGGTGAAAACTGAAGTGTCAACACCTTTAAATTCACTCATACAGCAGCTCCCACTTCATGGTAAATTATTCATATGTGAAGTATGGACTTTTTCACTTAGAAACACAGACACCCCAGGTTAAACTGTATCTGTAGCACAAAGACTACTAGTACATGTTGTGGTTTCAAGCTTGAAGGCTTAGTGAGATACAAAGAAACCAGAAGTCCTCTCTGCCTTCCCCCATGAGGCACAGAGAGAGGGGGGAGAATGATGAAGGGATTCAGGGTTCCAGAAGACTAAAAAGGCTTAGCTACACTTTGTTGGCTTTGTACATGAAAGAAAAGTTGGTTTTGATACCCCACTTTTCTCTACCCAAAAGAGTCTCAAAGGGGCTTACAATTGCCTTCCCTTCCTCTCCCCACAACAGGCACCTTGTGAGGTAAGTGGGGCTGAGAGAGCTCTGAGAGAACTGTGACTGGTCCAAGGTCATCCAGCAGGCTTCATGTGGAGGAATGGGGAATCAAACCTCTCTTAATCACTATACCATGCTGTTCAAGCAGAGTTTTATTAAAGAACAGATCCCATGTTTTTAATCTCTTTTCCAGATCTCTCAACCAACCAGTTTTCTTATATAGCACAAGAGTGAGTTTTATAGCTTCAGTTTGTAAATGCTTGCATACACAGTCTTATATTCTAATAGTAAAGTGTGACCAGATTTGTGGCTACTTAAATCTATGTATTGGGGCTATACTGACATAAAGCATATAGTTCTGCAAACTTGGGGGAACCCCCAAGCTTGGAGGCTTGGTGAGATAATTAAACATTATTCTAGGGATGCAACCCTCCCAAAACAAAACTGCATGTGCAGACAACACACCTGCTCTCACCAGATCATGGAAGCTAGGCCCTGGTTAATATTTGGATGAGATCACCAAGGAAGCCCAGGGTTGCTATGTAGAGGCAGGCAACAGCAAACTACCTCTGCTCACTTCTTACCTTGAAAACTTTATGGGGCTGCCATAATTCAGCTGTGACTTGACGGTACTGTCCACTACCACATAACAACCCCCCCTTCAATGCTGTGTCCAGCAGAAGGAATCAATAGATTGTAGTGACATCTTGTTTCTATAGTTACTTTAGTGATGTCATTTTGATCAGAGTAGAATTAAAACATAGTATGTTCTCAGCCCACATCTACATTCACTTGTGTTTTTTTTAATATACAGAGATAAAGTTTCCTATTAAATTTCCAAAGTTATTATTACTAGAGAAAAACTCTTGTCAAGAAAATTCTCTTACAACCATCAGAACGGCTACTTTGTACAAGAAGTTTTATATTCCTCACTACAAGAGTATACACATTATGCATTTGCTTTTATTTTTTTGCCATTTTAAAATGCACTTATAATTTTTACTTGTATAAATGACTCTTCCACCTTACCAAGTGGTCAAAGCAGTGTACAAAACATAAGAACCAATTAAAGCAATCTAGAATCTTAAAATCAGAATTAAAATACTTAAAAATAGCCATAGCATAGCTGCTCACATTCACTATAAACAAACAAGCACCACACATATACTGCATATGAATAGTTAAGTATTACATCCGAAAGCAGCACAAGAGTCAGGCTATAATGAGCTATAGAACACTGAGGATGCAACCCTAAAGTTAGCTCCATTGAATAAAAGAAAACTCACTTCTGAGGAAAGATGCACAAGACTGCCCTGTAAGATGGCTTTATTAACAAGGTACTACAACGCAACCACTAATTTAGTATTATATATGTGGGAACAGTTGTGTCTATCTACCACCTGGGCATGCATTACCCTTAAACAATCAACCTGAATTTACTGGTGTTATCAGCACTGTTTTCCTGTTGCTCACAGTAGAATGAGAACCACTTGATAGCAAAATTATACAGCAAAACAGCTGTCCTGTTTGATACACTCCCTGAATGCTGCTGCCATTATTGGCCACTAGCATTAAGTATTAATCAAGATTGAACACTGAGGCAGAAACACAAAGAAAGAGCAGCTCACTCAGACAATCAATTGAGCCAGATGAAATCTTTGAAGACGTAACATGAAAGTCCCTGAAAGTCAGGGACAATTATTTCTTCTCAAGAATGGGGTGGATGGTTAAAAGTTCTATTGATCAGAACGGCTAAAACAGAACCAGGCCTTCTTGGTGACACCAGCTGGCTAATGGTTGTTCACCAGCCTTTGCTGTGGCTTAAAAGCATTGGAACAAAGATTGTCTATTCAGCAGCCAGAATTCCCAAATTCCCTGCCTCAGGCACAGGTCTGCAAACCTGGAGTCTTGTACAAGCCATTTTCATGGGCTTCTGTATATTAAACCTTTTTTCAAAAGCCACAACCAGCCTTGATTCATGTTCTAAATCTTCCTGGCATACAATCTAGATATGGGGGTATCCATAGGGTTGCCAGCCTCCAGGTGGGGCCTGGGGATCTCCTGCTTTTACAACTGATCTCCAGCTGACAGAGATCAGATCCCCTGGAGAAAATGGCTGCTCTGAAGGGTGGACTATGGCATTGTACCATGCTGAGGCTTCTCCCCTCTACAAACCCCACCCTCTCCTGGATCCACCCCAAAGTTTCCAGGTATTTTCCAACCCAGACTTGGCAACCCTAGGTAACCGAGAGGGGAGCAGGAGTATGCCCACAGACCCTGCTCCTGACCTCCAAATGTGGCTTGGGTCTTCTGTACAGAACCTCTGCATGTAGGGCTATGTGCAAAAGATCCAATTAATATGTGGTGGGATAAGGTTCTCCTTGAACAAAATTCTGCTTAGGTGCAGCAGCCTCTGAGATGCATAAAAGTAAAGTTAGCTATAATCCGCTCTACATGATGTAAATTTATCTTTTGCCCTTGGATTCTTCACAAATTGCAAAGCTGCATGTGGCTTCAGCAAAGTGACAGCAAACTCTCAAAGACAAATACTGCAAATGGCACACAATCACTTTTCTTTCTTTGCTTGGCCATTCCGACTATTCATCTTGTGACATTTCACTAAAAAGGCACTCATTTTAATGACATTCTTTAATGCAAACAAAAGAAATTGAAATACTCTATTTATATGCATATATTTGTCTCACATAATCCATTATCTCTCTCTCTCTCAACCATCATAGTACAAGCTATTAAATATTCTAAATCAAATCACATTAATTATTAGTTTCACATTGAGCACTAATGGCATTAAGTCAATACTGGTTCTATTTCTGTTGTTCCTTTGGAAATATTCTGTTGAATTCTCTCTTTCGGAAGCAACACAGAGAGGAGGCATGGATCCCCTCCCCCAAATAACTGGCAGACCTAACACCAGCTAGGTTTATTTTAATTATATGAAGAACCATGAATTAGAAAATGAACTGGAGAACCAGTGTAGTGTAGTGGTTTCAGCATCAGACCGAGATCTCCTGAGAGTACAATCTGGGAGACCCACATTCAAACCCCCACTATGCCATGAAAGCTTGGTGGGTGACGTAGGGCCAGTCATACTGTTGGCCAATCCACTTTACAAGATTGTTGTGAAGATGAAATGGAGAAGAGGAGAATGTTGTAAGCTGCTTTGGGGTCTCCACTGGGAATATAAATGAAGCAAATAAATACATAATAACAAGCTATTGACAATGTTGATATGTCACTTCATAAATAAAGATCCTCTGGTGTTAAATCCTGCTATGCATATTGATCATCATACATCTTCACCAGTGCCTTCAAATACATTGACTCCTTTATTTACAGAAGGTTTTCTGTAACTCTGCAGAGTTTCTCAAATGTTTGGCACTTTGTCTCCCCCTCTTACTATTCTGCCTTCTCCATAGCCCACACCAACACAGTGCCAACTAGCTGTTCTGAAGCAAAATGTGCAGAGATCCTTGCATGCAGAATGGAGCCTGCTGCTCTGTGCAAAAATCTGTGAAATGGAGCATTAATTTAGCACTGGGATTAGGAAAAGGAATTGTACCAGACATCTTTGAGCCCCATCTTTGTTCTCAATTGCTATGTTTTTTACCATAGAGACTGAGAAACATTCTAGAGTGTCGAGCAATGTGGTAATGTCACTTCCAGGTTCCTAGCTGGAAATAACACCACAACATTGCATGAAACCATGATGCCAGTCGCCACTCCCCAAATGTTCCCATCGCTATTGGAGCCCGGGCAGGCAACTATACCACAGGTAGGCAAAATAGTGCTATTGACAGAAATTAGAGCAATCTTTGGATCTGCAATGCTACCGCACAAAGTTCCAGGAATATTGGGTTGCTCTGTGATTGATACGTTAGTATCTGAGCCCTCACTAGGGGAAATGTCAGGATCTGAGCTACCACTGGACAATTTAAACCTTGTCAGGAGTACTAGTATTGAATACACCTAGGTGATGTGATGGGAAGGAGATATGGGTCTGGCTGAGATTATTAAGTTACCTGGGCAGTAGGAATGACTGTCTGCAATGGGCCCTTCCAAACTGATCAAGTTTCCTGTGAAGTCTGTATTGCTAGGTGAATCCTGAGAGGCTAGATTATTGTCTTGCAAATATGGGGTGTTACTTATTGACTGTGTGTGAGAACCTGAGAAAACAAAGTTTACAGGGCATCTAGGCTGCTTCTTCTTGCATGTCCCAGGGGCGGACATGCTTTAACACAGAACCTCTGGCTTGGTTTCAAGCGATGGGCTCTCTCAAGCCTCTGACTGTGCTAGTTCAGAGGATCTTGGGATGCAAAGACATGGCTTGTGTGTGTAGGAGGTACCAAACATAAAAATACTAAAAAAGGACATAGGCAGTAAAATGCAAAATAATATAGTCAGGGGTCATTTCGAGCAGGAGCTCGAGGGAGCGCAGCTCTGGGAGTTGGTGCAAGCCGCCCCCTGGGGGAATGCCTGCTTGTGTCATGGCTGCGGCAAAATGACCCCTGGAAAGTTCCTTGTTCCTCCGACCGGCCTTCTGAAGGCTTCAGCCACCACTGAAGCTGTCTTCTCAGAATAGTGATATTTCTGAGGCTTGGATTAGTAGCTGTCCCCTCTCTGCCAGCTCTTTCTTTCTCTCTTTCTCTCTCTCTCTCTCTTCTTTCTTTCTTGCCTTCTGACTTACTTCCGGTGATGTCAGAGGGTGTGGCATATGCAAATAAGTTATGCTAATGAGTTATGCTAATAAGCTCCTGCACCTCTTTTTCTACGAAATGACCCCTGAATATAATGAAATATTCAGGCATATAAATTAAAATTACTCCAAAGTAGCAGGATAGAACAAAATAAAATAAAATACCATAGTTGTTATCTAAGAAGACCTCTAACTGTATCAAAAACAAACAAACAAACTTTTCAGTGCACTAAAACATTATTAAGTCCCAAAGGACCTCTGTAACAAAACAGTTGTCAGACTGGAACACCAGAAAGGGAAAAGTATACTCCTAAAGGGGGGAGTTGCACATCTTGGGGCCACCACTGAAAAAGCCAGGACACCCTGTCTTCTTGTTTGATATAATTAATTCTCTTCCAAACTTTGATTCTCTTCTAATATCTTTCCTAAACATATGTAAAGACTTTAGAGGATGAACAGAGTTATGACATTTAAATGAGAATGCTGTATGCAATTCTTGCTCTGGGGCCAGTAATTCTAAACAAAATTAAGATGGCCTGGGAATATCTTTATAGGGGGGGGGGGGGGGGGGAAACAATCATGTTTCCCAGAACTATCATGAATTTGCTGTACAGTTCAATTCCACTTTAATTGTAAGTAATTTTGTGCCTGCCAGGCAGCAGTTTAAACAAAGTTCACAGCTGAAATTCTATCATAATGACTTTGTTTAGTTTCAAGGCAATGCAGGTCTGGTTCACTTATGATGTTACACAGTCCGCATATTTTTATTCTGAGTCATGTGGATAGCTTAATGTGGGAAACTTTCTCTACCAAGAAGAAGTTTTAAAAATCATGTGACTTCTGCCCCATAATAATGTTGCTAGTTAATACTGTTTAAAGGGCCTATTCATTTTATGTGTAGTCCACAATAAATATGTGGTTTGAGGGTTTTAACTCAATATTATCATGAGAACAAGGTTTGAGTCCGGTGTCACTTTTAAGACCAACAAAGTTTTATTCTGGGTATAAACTTTTGTGTGCAAGCACACCTCTTCAGATACATTGAAACAAAAGTCCCTGATCATTACATATAAGTAGCAGGTGAGGAGGATGTTGCCAGGAAGGGCCAATTAGAACTAAGATTGAATTAAGGCAACTGGTAAAACCTGTGGATAGCAGCAGATTAGCATACAGCATCATAAAAGAGTTTACAAACAGATGTGAGAACTGAATGGCATTAGCATGTGTAGCCAGATAAGAATCCAATATCTATGTTAAGCCCTGGGGGTTCTATTTCCTGAGTGTTATAATAATGTGTAACTCAGCAATCTCCCATTCTAGTCTATTTCTGAAATTCTTTTGCAATAAAACAGCTGCTTTGATGTGCCAACTAGTGGTGTTCTGTTATTGTCTCTTTTGGTCCTGTCCCAAAGAGACAATAACAGAACACCACTAGTGGTCACATACTGCTCTCAACTCAAAACAGTTCAACGCACTTACTGGATAATGGAAGCTCTCTTTCACAAAAACTGGGGGGCAAATATTTTCTTGCCCACAGCCCCCCAATCTTAAACAAATCCTCTCCCACAATAATACAACATCTAATTTGAACATGGACACTGGTACCAGAGCTTACAATAAACCCAGATGCCAACTTTGCTGCCAAATACACCCAGACAACACGATTACTGGACCTAATGAAATTAAATACACCATCTCAGGCTCATTCACTTGCTCTCCTGCTAATATTGTCTAATGCCATTAAATATCAACAATGTCCTTCAGTTCTCTACATACCGTAAACAGGTCAAAACCTATGCCAAAGGATAAATGGACAAAATTTCACATCAAGATTCACAAAGCTGAGAAACCTATAGGAGAATACTTCCAGGACACTCAGTGGGGGGATCTCAAAGGCTCTAGGACTGCCAGGCCCAGCCTAGCAACCAGTGAGAAACTGGGGGGAGGAAGGGATATGGGGGGTTGCTAGTGATGGTGTGATCACTTCAGGGAAACACCAAAAATGATGTCATGCATAACTAAGAACTCACACAGTTTACTACAGAGTTTCTTGCTGTTCCTAGAGAGGTGTCACATCACTTCTGGGTTTTTCCTGAAGGTAACATCATGCCATGGGCCCAAGAGCCATTGTTTTAAAAAAAGGAAATGGAAGCTGGGGATCCCCTGTAGGGCTGCCAAGTCAGCCCGGGGGGCGGGGGATCCCCCGCTATAGGGGTTCCCGATCCGCCAGCCAGCATTCAGCCGGCGGGGGGAACCCCGCCCCAGAAGTCGTCCGGTGAGGACGACTTCCCCATGTAATGACGTCACCCGGATACCATAGAGTTTTTGGGGCGATTGCCAGAGCGTTGCCCTGGCAACGCCCCCAACGTGATGACGTCACCTCCGGGTGACGCCATCACACGCCAGAAGAGCTCCCAGGGGAAGAACAACTCCCCCCCGCCGGTAAGTCGACCCTACTTGGCAACCCTAATCCCCTGCCACATGACTGGCAACTCCACCAGGCTTCATCCCCAAATCTCCAAGAATTTCCTAACCTGGTATTGGCAAACCTAACCGGTGAGGATAAACAAACCAAAAGATACAATTAATGGTGCCAGAGACCAAGGAGAAAATTATTCAGGGGCATCAGCACAGGATCTTCTTCCCATCTATATTTACCACTGGAAGCAGCAAATAGTGTTACAGCTGAGGAATACAAGGACAAAAAAGAAGTCCATTAGACAGAAAATGGCCTCAGATGTAGTAACATAAATCTGGTATAATCCAGACGTTCAAAAGAAATAAGGTTTATTCATCCCCTGGCCTGTTAGATTAGCATTGTATTATGACATTAAAAAAAAAGGAAACAATTACTTTCCTATCTTATCTGATCAGTGCCAGTGAAGAAAGAAAATATATATCATTTGCAAAGCATTTCTACCAGATGTCTTGGAAGCATCACAAATAATGATGTCTAAGTTAGTCAAAAAGTATGTTAAGCTCACAGCTCAAATACTTGTGGGCAGACAAAGTTCAGATATCTGCATCTAATCATTGTCTACAGGAAATTCTTTAAGAAAATAATTCAGTTCCACTACTACTGCCAATCCACCCTACCCCCTGACAAAAACAAAATATTTGCTATCTGATTCTATACACATTCATTTTCCCACTGTATCATTTAGAGTTACCACATACATTCATAGGCTCACAGAATCATAAAATCACAGAGTTGGAAGGGGCCATGCAGGCCATCTAGTCCAACCCCCTGCTTATAGACTAAACATTCATACCCTAGTCAGATAAGTGACCCCCATTGGTGTGAAACAGGGCATCCAGGCACAGTGAAATTTCCAGGGCCTCCACGCTTCTCTGTAGCCTGGCTCCGACCCATCTGACTAAAGGATGGTCGTGGTCCGGAGCTCTACTGGTAGTGCCCTCTTATCTGCCTCAGTATGGAATGCCAAGTCACAGCCTGTGCAGTCCCCCATGCTGCCCCATCATCTTACACATCTGGGATTTGCAGCACCTGTTCCAGAGACTGCATAGCCATACCAGATTCACTGCCTCCCCAGAACAGCGCCGCTGAAGCATGCCATGCCCATTCTAGGCCAAGGTTATGCAGTCAGCTGCCCAGCTGTCACACCAGTGCACTCCATGTCCAGCCAAGGTCACCCTGCAGTGACTGCCGATCTACACCAACATCCGTTACCTCCTTAGAACTTAGGGTTGCCAAGTCTGGGTGGGAAAATACCTGGAGACTTTGGGGGTGGAGCCAGGAGAGGGTGGGGTTTGGGGAGGGGAAGGGCCTCTGCATGGTAGAATGCCATAGAGTCCATCATCCAAAGCAGCCATTTTCTCCAGGGGAGCTGATCTCTATCAGCTGGAGATCAGTTGTAAAAGCGGGAGATCCCCAGGCCCCACCTGGAGGCTGGCAACCCTATTAGAACTTCCAGTGCTTCCCTGGAACTGAGTAAGGCATTGTTAACAGTTAGCTGCCAGGGTGTTTCACCAGTGAACCTGAGACTTGCAGCGCCTGTTCCAGGCCCAGGCCACCACCACACTTACCTCATCCCTGGGTGTGTCTCAGCCCCAGCTTCCTTGGAGTAAATGTTGTAGAAAGGCAGAGCAAGTAGAAAGCAGAGCAACTGCTATTTACTGTGCTCCGTCTTCACTGCACCCCTAGTGGCTGCAGTGTAGAACAGCATTAGAAATAAAATAAATAGACATGCATTCTGAGTGCTGCAAGATGCTGGCTTCAGGGACCCCAGGAATTTTGTCCTCCCAGTCCCCCCCCCCCACTTCCACTCAGCAGCCCTGTTGGAGAAAAACTCCTTTGGATCCAATGATGTGGAAATGAAGTTATATACTGTGAGAACTCTGCTAGTTGTGCAAAATTAAAATGGCTCTGAATCACAGCATTTCCCTTTTCCAATGCCCACTAGTTTGCATAGAAGAATAAATACTTCAGGGTCCATGTCAGCAAATCTCTATCTGTCCTCTTCAAAACTATAGACTTGCAGCCCTTCTTCAAGCTGAACAAACCATAGCTTAGATGTTAGTCTGCGCAGCTTCTTCAATAGCAGCTAAGAACAGCACGAACAGGTGCCATCTGAAGCAATCTTTTTTCCCTTTCTCTCTGTTTCTCTGCTTTTAGAAATGCAGTATGACAAAGTATGCACATGGCAGAATTTGCCTACAAATAGTTAAAATAGGCTCCAATCCTTCAGAATTAATAAATACACCGAGCTCAAGAGCTATGCTGCATTACAAACACCTACTCACGGTTTTCAGTTACACCCCAAGGTTTCACAAGGAAGGGGAACAGATTAACCACCGTGGGGCTATTTTTGTCTTGAACTTCAAAAAGTATACTAGTGAATATATATACAGTTGAACTGGGAAGAGACTCCTCCTTCAGTATTCAATGGCTTTCACGTTTGCTATTGCTTGTTATGGTTTCCAATACAGTGGCATCACCCCCTTGGCTTATCCAGTAATATGAACAAATGAACAACGGATCAAACAATGGCCAGCTGGAGAAAATCTGATTGCGCACAAACATGGAATTACAAGAATTACACAAATTACTGGATAAATAAAGACAGCTTAATTTGCTTCCAACAAAAGATCTGTAATGGGCTGAAAAACTAATTAACTCCCCTATTCTGCCTTTGGCGTAGGTAGCTGAAACTTTAGGGAAGAGCTGGAGCCCAGCCTCCTCTTCCCAAAGTCTCTGCCATCTGGGTAACTCAATGCTGGGTCCAAGTTCATTAGCAGTTATGTATACTGCTCAGTCTCTTGGGGGCCAAAAACTTGCTCTCGTTCAAGGAAGGCATGCCAGATCCCTTCCCACAAGGCCATATTAAGGATCAGGATGCAAAAAGCTTGGCTGTCATCATGTTTAAGCTGATCTGTGACATCAAGCAAGGCTTCACCCTTTCCTTTCTGCTTCTTTGGTAGAGGTGGGGATGCTTCTTTCTTGTGCAGAATTCCTGATCCATCCTAAATGAGGCACAAGCACTTTTGGTATAAAATATATGGAGGTGCTTTATCGTTCCGTCTTACAGCTGCCACTTACGAATGTAACAGGAAGCAGTTCTTTAGGGTCCCAGGCCCCACTACCTAAATTCTGATAACAGACAATGCCAGAGACTGAAACTGGGCCAGGTATGTCCTCTACCACTGAGCCATGATCACCACTGTATAAAAACAAATAATACCTAAAGAATAGCTTCCAGAAAACATCATATCACAAACTACAATCCTAACATTTCCTACAATTAGTACATTTCCTGGTTTATACTGAGATTTCTATCAACAAGTAAGAAAACAGAAGAGAATGGCCTTTCATCCTTTTCAACTGTTATTTAGATTTAGGCTTCATCATTGTTCCCCTCAAGCTTTTATCTGGCCACTGCAGAGGCTTTTCTCCACTGCAGCACTCGCTTATTCTGCTACTAGCATGTTAGTGTGCATAAAGCCACTTTGAAAAACACTGATCTTGTGCACATGGCAGAGGAAGCAATTGCTCACCCTTGTAGTAGCCAGACAGAAGCACAAGGGGAACGATGTCACAGGAGACAGGAGTTGGTCATTTATGGGGTCATGTTTCAGAAGTCAGCAGAGTATGGGGATGACAGTTCTCTTACTTACGGCTAGGTTAACATAAAAATTACATCCCAAAACTAAATATGCACACACCTTTAACATCAGAGATTTTACCACCAAGCCTATGGTTGAGAACAAGCAATGGCCTCTTACCATGGCCTTCACCAAGCCCAGTTTACGATCCACCCTGTGTAGGGAGTGAAATCTTATGTATGCCATCAACTATCTAGAGGATGTGTATTGATTTTATTTGCTATTAATTATCTCTTATTTATTGTACTATTAATCTGCTGTATGTTCTATGATGATGAACACCAGCCTGAGCCCTTCAGGGGAGGACGGTTTATAAATTTAATAAATAATAATAACTACAGTGTCTAACTACAGCGGCTTCTGATTATGCATTAGCCCAAACTGATATGCTGTCATGCATTAACGGTCCTAATACAAAAGGTAATAGCTTTAGATCAGGTACACAATATGTTAGCAGAACTGCTTTAATTTAAAGTTAGCAATTGGCGAAATACCGGTTTCTTGCCAGCTATACCGGGGTCCCACCCCTCCCAGGAGTTCTCCAGGAAAAAGGCACGTGAGGCAGATGACAAATTCAATGCAGTTTACTGAATGATGCTGTTCAAACACACACAAAAAGATTCACACACACATACACACAGGCCTAGGAAAACAAAGATAGAAAATAGCACTGTTGCATTAGCAGGAGTTTTTGTTGTTTGGGTAATACTGTACCTGTCCTGAAGAGGAGTTGTCTGCTCGAAGGAAGAATTGGATGGGGAGAGAAAAATAGAAAAATGGGGCATGTGGCTCGAACCGGCAAGACCACGTGGTCTCTCTGGTCACGACTCAGAGGTTAAAGATGGAGGCAAGGGTATTTGGATAGGAAGCTGGACATAAGGGGTAGCAAAGCAGATAGGGGACGATGGCTCAAGAGATCGATTGCCTCTGTGCAGGGTCTTTTATTAGGTGGTCTTGAGGGGCGGGCTGCGCTAACCACATCCCACTAACACACCTACTAGGCGGTCTGTCCCTTTCTGACCCTACCATAGGTTAAAGGTAAACAAGGAGGAGAGGCCAGGGAGTGGTCAGTATTGAGAAACTGAAACTAAACAGGAACCGACACCTGGGCACTCCTGCGATGAGTCACTGGATCGCCTCTATTGTCCGTTGATGGCTCTAGCTGGCTGGCTGATGGCCCGACCATTAGTTGCCAGGTAACCTCGTTAGCATAATCCGTGTAGGTATGTTGGAGGGGGCAGGGGTTGACCAGCGTTGTGTGACAGAAAGAAACCTCATGGCAGGAGTAGTCTTTGTCTCTGTCTTTGTGAACTATCGAGGTTGCCAGCCCCCAGGTCTAGACTGGAGCTTCTCCCAGCAATGGAGAATGCCTGTAGTCCTTACAGCATAGCAACATAGGTTCAAGCTTATGAATATTACAATCCATAAGAGCACTAGCAGTGCCTTGCTGGCCAACAAATATTAAAATCACATTATGGTTCCATAATGAGAGACATGATGGTATGTTAGGTATGTTGTCCCTAGACCAGGCTTACCAGGTTTCCCACTGTGGTAGGAGACCTTCGGCTATCTGTCCACTGTCCCCACCACTGCTTCTCAGGGCAGCAGGGGACAAATGAACAGGAAAAGTGTCATCAAGCTGATGACATGACATCACTTCCATCACAAACATATGAATGATGTTACTGCATTTGTGCACTGCATTCACTCAAAAGTCTATGGTAAAGGCTGAAGGGAGGATCCTAGAATGTTATGCTGACACAGTGACATCACTTCTGGTTTGCTGTTGGTGCAATATCATTCCTCCCTCTCCCACCCATTGCCAGACTATAGCCGGGTACCCTGTCCTACTTTTACCATTTCTCACCTTGCTATGCTTCATCATTAACTATTTTTGTCACTTAATAGCTAACCATAGTTATTCCAGTTCTTATGAGAGTGGCTACAACAGCACTGTCCTGTTTTGTTGAACTGAGGTGTCATTCTAACATAGCTTTCATGCCAAGTTGTGACTTAAACTGCTGTAGTAATCTTGGTGCTAAGATTCTGACTATTATTGGCAAAGTGATGCACGGTATATTCAGAACTTATTTAAGAACTAGACTGCACATATTCATGCACTGGAAAAAATGTAACCATTAGCCTCAACTGTCTACCAATATAATATAATATGTACATGCTAGGATCATTTCGTAGAAAAAGAGGTGCAGGAGCTCATTAGCATAACTCATTAGCATAACTTATTTGCATATGCTACACCACCTGACATCACCGGAAGTATGTCAGAAGGCAAGAAAGAAAGAGAGAGAGAGAGAAAGAGAGAGAGAGAGAGCTGGCAGAGAGGGGACAGCTACTAATCCAAGCCTCAGAAATACTACTATTCTGGGAGGATAGATTCAGTGGTGGCTGAAGCCTTCAGAAGGCTGGTCAGAGGCACAAGGACCTTTCCAGGGGACAGGGTCATTTTGCTGCAGACATGACACAAGCAGGCATTCCCCCGCAGGGGGGGGGGAGGCTGGCACCAACTCCCGGAGCTGAGCTCCCCCGAGCTCCTGCTCAAAATGACCCCTGTGTACATGTAAAAAATTTGGATATAACATTTTGGGGACCTCGTTCTAGTACCCTGTTAACCATGACTCAGCCTCTCTCGCTGATCTCCGCACAAGACAGTTACACTGACTTTTGGAATACATTCAGAGGAATGTAGTATTGAATTAAATATCTCAACTTAAAACTGAACTGAACTGTAGTGTAAATACTGTAGTGTAAATACAAGTTTCTCCTCACTAAAAATATTCAAGATGTTCTGTCTGACAGGGTGATTTTTTTATTGCGACAAATATTTATGCATTATGGCAAACAAGGCTTATTATTCAGCAATATACCCTTTAGCAGAAACATTAACCAACAAGCCACACATCTAGCTATCCAAGTATCCATAGTAACAGCCTCTATAGCAATTGGATTTTACTATGTATCAGTTTTGAAATTATTCACAAATGTAACTAACTACTACAGATTTGAATTAATCCACATCTGAGCCTACTCATTTGCTTGATTTGAATGAATAAAAATGTTTATCCTAATTAGCAGTGAGCAAATGATTTGCACCAAATAATTTACCTGACATACTCTACTTTCCATTTTGCTTGCAGTAAATATGCAAGTGGGTAAGAAATTCTTGATGCTTACTAAGGATTACTTTTTTCAAAAAAGTTCACCCAATTCAGAATTATTGTATATGAGAAGATCTAGTACAACAACAGCTGGAGCCTTCAACTCTACCCAAACAATTAAAATTCATGTTTTTGGTGTTACATATAAAATAACCTTCCCAGTTTTCAATAAACCAAACATATTTGCATATTTAAAAGTTACTATCTTTACTCAAAAGGAAGACAATTTTGAATGTAAGACAACTCCCTTAAATGCTATACACAAAAAGGTTTTTAGTAATGGACATAACTATACATTTTTCTGACAGCATACTTGGATTTTAATAAAAACTGTAGCTCTTATGCATGCATCAAGCTCTGATCACATAGGTTTCACCATCCTTGCAGTAACTGACAGAACCCTACACTCATGAAAAGTGGGAATACCCCCCCCCCCACACACACACACATCCAGTATTTCCTTTCACAGATGGTCATTATTCTACTTAGCATTTACATTCAGGGATGCTGATCTCTCTTCTGTTTGGATTGCAATTTACATGGTGTTCTACATGCAGTGGGTGTTGGGGGAGGTGGGAAGTAATGGCCCTGAAACTGGTCCTCACACCCAACAATATTCAAAACCTCCAGTCCATGGGGAATCTGTAAACCATGCTTTGTTACTTTGAAACTTCTAAACGTAGGCTGTGCTTTTTAAAGTATGGTTTCCTGGGGGCCACAATAACCATAAACTAGTTAATTTCAAGAGATCCCACTATAGCTACATGCCTAAACCTGACCCAAATCTTAAAAACTATAAATAATTCCACTGGAGTCTTAAAGACTATTCTTGTTCTTAAATCAACCTTTTCTTTTTTTTTTGGCCTCATTCATAGAGCCAGGTCTTGGATGTGTTGACTATAAAACCTTGTTATGTCAGCATCTATTATCATATATGAGTACAGGAACCTAAATCATAACAGAATGTAGAGACTTCTATCAAGATAGATTAAAATGGAACCTTTCGGCACTTCTGGGCCTGCCATTCATTTACATTAGGAGCGCTTTCAGGCGAAATAAGCTCTGGACAGCATCTTTGCTTTAAGACTCATTCACAAATATCTAGATGTAAAACAGCTGTCACTATTAAAGGTTTCTGAAGACAAATATTCAGAGCAATTGAATAAAATACTTTGGGGTTTGAAAAACAAACCAAAAACACTTCAGTTAAAAAAAAGAGCCAATCAGTACAAAAAATATTTGTCAAAATGATATTTTTCAGATAATATTGAAAGCATATGTCACTTCTGGCTCCAATAAGTATTGTTTACAGTCAAATTTAGAAAAGGAATACTTTTCACTTGAAAATGATCACATTACTTCTCACTGCAGATGGGAAGAATTCAGTCCTTGTTACATTAAGTGAGTAAGGAATGTGAGCTTCATTTCTTGGGCAGATTAATCTGAGTTCTGCTCCATGGGAGTTTTACTTCTTGCAACGTTACATAAATATTGTAGGTTGTTCTGGTGACCATCTTCTCATTCTGGCCTTTAATACAGCTCATTTAAGAATATCATATGCATGACATCTCCCTTCTATGCCACACAGTATTTTATTTCATAGTTACTGAGTATATCAATTTAAAGGGGGGGGCACTTTTCTTGTAAGATTTTGTTAGCTATGAAAACTGCTCTTCATAAGAGCCTTGCTAGAACTGATCAGGGATCCATGTAGCCCTGTTTCCAAGGGCAGCCAGTCAGATGATTCCAGGAAACCCACAAGCTGGGCATGAAAGCATTAGCTTGCTTCCTCCCATTTTTTGTTCCTCAGCAAAAGGCATTCAGGTTACACAGTCTCTAAAAATGTGGGATTTGTCTTGCTTATGTCGTTCTGTAAAGCACCACATACCATAAAGAAATAATGTTTACTAATAAAATAATAATAAAGCAGCATGTGATACAGAAACCATTCTGGCACAGTTAGCAAATCTGTGGAATGTCAAATGCAGCTATAACAGTTCGTACTAGCTGAGAATTTGGCTAACCCTTGAAAGCTGGTAAAATTAATTATGTTTTTTTTCTCTCCTTCAGATGTTAAATCTCTTCTTTAGGCCTTTGACCTCTTTTGTCTGGGCTCATTTGATTGTCTTTCTCAACAGGAAATTGTTAAAATTAGTAGACATTAAATTTTATCTGAAAGAAGAAAGTGAGGATAAGAAATTAATTGCCAATGATAGTAGATCCATGATAGCACTGGTGAGAGGGAAAATGGTTGCCAGAAGGCTGCTGGCTGGCTGAGTCAATGAGAACATTAAAATGCTTGACAGAAAACAACTGTAACCCTTCAAGAAACATGCTTGACTCGATCAAAGGCAAAATCCAGGCCGTGTATCACAGATGCTTCTGACCTGATGTCCAAAAAGGCCTTTTAAAATCGGACTGCTTTCTTGCTTGGAATATTTCATTCCTCTGCTCTCTTGGTGGGTGTTTTAATAAACGGAAACATCTGTAAATCCCTCAGCTCTTTCTAAATTGTTATGTACTTAAACATACGCCAATCCTCACATTTGTAAAGATTTGCCATAAATGTCTGACAAATGATACCATTTCTACAGTCACTTTAAATATTCAAATAGTCAATAAAAATGTCTAGCTGATTACTTGAGCATTGCCTTAAGTGGCTAATGGAAACACAGGCTGGACAAAGATGCCATCAAAAACAGACACTATCGCTACAGTTCCACAAGATCACTAGAGTAGATATCTCAAATCTTGTGGATTTTTACTATTGACCATTTAGTTCATGTTTAATGCTAATATTGTGTGGTTTACTAAATGACTTCCAATTGTCATTGGAAGCAGCTGCATAAATAGATATCCCAATGTAACCAGAAAAACAACTTTGTGAGAAATCTACCGCAACACAGTTCAGGCAACTTATGCTGAAGGGTGTTCTTTTCTTTCACTTCCCTGTTTCTAGACCCAGGAAGTCTTGTAAAGGTTTCCAGTGTGGCTTGTAAGCACCTTTCCTCCACTAGTATGCTGCTTTGGTGCAAAACTTTCTCTGTTGTATTAGTAACCACATGAGACATGAATCTTCAAAAGCAAGGATCTACCCCAGTAGGGGTCAGTCACTAGAGGTCGCCATGACTTCCAGGTGCACCCATACTCACACACGCATGTGCACACACACATGAACATATGAAAAAAATACCAAAAAAGCAAGGATCTAAACTTTTTTGTTTCAAATGTATAGAGGCATAAGAACATAAGAGAAGCCAATTTTGGATCAGGCCAATAGCCCATCTAGTCCAACATTCTGTCACACAGTGGCCAAAAATACCAGGTGCCATCAGGAGGCCCAGGCAGTAAAGAATTTTGGGTTGAGAAATTGAATACCCACAACAGTGCAGCAATATTGTGTTTTTAAAAAAAAATTTCCTATGCAACTTTGTTGTAATTAACCTTGGAAAATGATAAACTGCGTCAACTTTGTCAAAATAGCTAACATTAACTGAAGAAGTATGCATGCGCACAAAAGCTTATTCCCAAAATAAAACGTTGTTGGTCTTAAAGGTGCCACTGGATTCAAATGATAGAGGGAGACAGACAACCTCCCTGGGGATGGGGTTCTAAAGTTTCAGCACCATGACCAAGAAGGTCCTTTTTTATGATGCCACACATCTAGCCTCAGGAGGAACCCAAAGCAGGGCCTCTGACGATGAGGAAGTTAACCAGACAACAAAAGCAATTGCTTGGATCTACCACAGCAGCTCAAAACACCCCCTGAAATGCTGTTCTTGAAACATTTCAGGTGCAGCAGAAGAGGAAGATAAGAAAGTTGGACTCCATGGGCTCCTTCTGTTTGCAGAAACATTCTGGTGGCTCCCAGCCTATATATTTTTTTTTAAAAAAACACAAAAACCTGTCACACCAGATATCTCAGAGTAGTACTACTACATGCACATCTGTAAAGCCCCAACACAAAATATCAAACATCATATAACACCACTGTTCATCACAAAAATACCCACAGCTGTTTTGTAGGTTCAGAAAAAGCACAAGGTATATGTCAGGTCTCGGATTTAATCACTCTCACAACACTCTTGTATCAGCCCGATTTGTTTATTGAGAAGTAGAGAGACCCCAAGCACAGACAGATTCTGTATCAGAACTGACACCCAGGTGCCTGGACCGACTCTATACTACATGGAAGACATTCCCCCAAAGCCAAACTACCCAATTAATATTTCTCACTCAGCCTGCCAAAGAGCCAAACCTGTTCTTAAGACCATCCCCAGCACCTACCACCCAGCACCTGCCACTAATGGTTACCTTATCTAAACATTCCCCGCACCCAAGGTCAGGGTGGACGCTGAGATCATACGTTTCCTTGCAGACTACTCCAAGCTGGCTCTACGCAAGTGCAAGTGGTGTAGCCTCAAAAGGACTCAGCCAAAAATACAGGTCCACAATTAATAACAATCACTAAAATAAAATTTCTTTTTTTATGAACATTTTATTGATTTTACAAATTTATACATAGACTATCATTTCTTAACAAAAATATATTTCTACTGTATCTTTTTGAGCCTCTATTTCACCGCTTCTCTATCCAAACAAACAGCTTCAACCAACAGTCCGTGTCCTTTTCTTTTACTCCTTCCATATAAAGTCTGGTTCTTTGATCCATCTTATCTAGCTCTGCTACTTCCAGAAGCTTTTCTATAATGTCATTTATCGTGGGCACTTCCATCTTTTTCCAGTTCTTAGCCCATAAGATTCGCGCCGATGTCATCAAATACACAGTCAACATTACATCCTTTCTATCTAGGTCTGAAGGCAACATATTCAACAAAAATGTTTCCGGTTTTAGAGTCAATGCTATTAGTGTTATGTCCTTAATTAGCTTGTTCACCCTTCTCCAATATCTGTTCGCTTTCTGGCACTGCCACCACATGTGAAAGAATGTACCCAATTTAATTTGACACTTCCAGCACTTGTTCTGAGCATTGTTATAACATTTAGCAATCTTTTGGGGTGTCCAGTGCCATCTATAGAACATCTTATAGATGTTTTCTTTATAAGATACAGCTTTTACTAATTTTATAGATCTCCAGATCTTTTCCCACTCATCTGTTTGCAATGAATATCCAAAGTCTTCCATCCAACTGACCATTTCCTTACCTATAGGATCTCCTTGTCTCTCATATTCCATTAGATAACTATAAACTTTTTTGATTAGTTTCTCATTTCCTAAAAGCCATTTCTTAACCAGCTCAGTCGTGGATACTGATATTCCTTGTCTTTTATCACTGTTTAATCTTGTATTTATTTGTAACTTCTGCCACCATGTTAAATCTAGGTTATATTCTTCTTTTAATCTTATTTCAGGTTTAAGCTCACCTTGATTATCTAAAAGTTCTTGATATGATAATAAATATTCTTTTTTAATCAATGAGGGTTTTACAAACATCTCCATAGGTGAGACCCAGCATGGTATTTTGATATATTGACCATTTTTAATATTAACCCAAATTTTCATCAGAGCGGATCTTAGTAAATGGTTGTGAAAATTAGAAAGTATTTTATCTTTCCCATACCATATATAGGCATGCCAGCCTATATATAGATCGTGCCCCTCCAAAGCAAGAAGTCTGGTGTTGGAAAGAGTGACCCATTCCTTAATCCACCCCATTGCTGCCACTTTGTAATAACATTCCCAATTTGGCAGGGCACATCCTCCCCTATCTTTGCTTCTTTGTAGATTCCACCTTCTAATTCTTGGTCTTTTTGGATGCCATATAAAATCTCCCATTATTCTGTTAATTTCCTTAAAGAAATTAGCATTGCTTTTAAGAATTGGTATACTTTGCACCAGAAATAAGAATTTAGGCAGGATATTCATTTTAATGGCAGCTATCCTACCTAACCATGACAGTTGTAGGTTTTTCCACATCTGCAGATCTTTTCGTATTTCAGCTAATAGTTTATAATAGTTATCTTGTGCTAAACTGCTTACCTTATTAGTGAAAAATATCCCCAAATACCTAACCTTTTTTACTATTTCCATTTTTGTCCGGTTAGCAATTTCCCCTTCCACTTCTTTAGTACAGTTTTTCGTTAACATTTTCATTTTAACGCGATTTACTTTGAAACCCGCTGCCTCGCCAAATTCTTTTAATATGTCCAGTAACCTGTTCGTTGAGTTAGTTGGGTTTTCCAGGAATAAGACCAAATCATCCGTGAAGGCTCTCAACTTAAATTCATGTCCTTTAATTTTCAGGCCTCTTATCGTTTTTTCTGACCTTTTCGGACAAAAATACAGGTCCACAATTAATAACAATCACTGAAATAAAATTTCTAATGCCACTGATATTCACAACATGGCAAAGTGATTGGCCAAAAAGGTTCTGGTGAAAGACGTGTATAAGAAGCTGAAAGGAAAATATCATAAACAGGCTGAGGGTGTTCCTGAGCAGTCATTTAACCCCCAACGCATCCTGAGTCAAAGCCCCATTCCATTAGTGAAAGTCTCTCAGTGAATTTAGTTGGCTCTGAGATGGTGTCAGTTTATAAGCCAGCAGTTTGTGCTGTTGCAGTCAAATTAGCCATCTGAGTACTCTACAATCTTTGCAGGAGTCTTACTAAAAAAAATGTAAACATGAAATTCTTTGGTAGATGTAGTATCCAAATAATTCCTGGTCTAGCCACAGAACTGCTGATTAACAATCTGATATAAACTAGGAATAAGGCCTGCTGTGGAAATAAATACAACGGGATCTAGAAAGAGGCTCTGGGAGAGTGCCAAGGCCTTGGGCACTCAGTGTCAATTTGCTGTGGCAACCTCAGCAGGGTATAATGACACTGAGGCCACCATTTTCTCCAGGGGAACTGATTTCTGCTATCAGAAGAGCAGTTGTAATTCTGAGTGATCTCCTGCCCTCACTTGGAGATTGGCAACAGTGGTTCCCCAAGAGGGAATAGCTGGTTTGGAGGGCATTGAAGCCCTGACTGCCATGTCACCCTCTTTTCCTGCACCTTTTGACCTTGGGGCAGCTGGAAACTGTGGGCCAGTAGATGAGGAAGCCCCATTCAACCCAGTGAGTGATACACCTGCAGGCCCCTCTCTGGAACTACAGCTAAACTGAACCTTATGGAGGAACATTTTACTACAGACAGCAGCCATTTTATAAACACAGGTAACTGCCATTTCATTACACCTACCAACATCCACTGAGGTAACAATCCCACACAGGAGGGAAGCAGGAGAAGCATCTTTGTCAAGAGAGAAAGCCATCTGCCAGAAATTCTGACAGGGCACAGTGGCTGAAGTAGTGAGTGGGGAAGAGGAGCAGACCCAGCATCCAGCCAATGGCACACGAGTAGTCACAGCCAGTGGATAGGGACAGCTTCTGAATGACACATCAGGGAGCCAACTGATTTTGGAGCATGTGGAATGTTCAGGACAGTCCATGGTGAAAATAGAATTATATATTCTACCACTCTAATAGAATTATATATTCTACTACTCTAATATATATATTCTACCAGAGGATAGTTTGTTATATGTGCTCTGTCTACCATAACAATATTTGTGATTTATAGTGAAAATATGCTATATTAGGCACACAACCTAATTCCACAACTGCATTTCCTAATCAGAGTATGACAAATATTGATGCTGAATGCAACTGTGTGTCTCTCTGTTTAAGAAGAATTCAGGAACTGGTGCTATATTGTTAAGTGATCACTGACAAGGTTATGAAGTCCAAGGGGTTAATGGTTCATCCCTCACATCTGCTGGCCAAGAAAGATGCAACTAAAAAGTGGTAAACTAATTCCTTCCTCCTGAAGGGAAAGCCATCTAAATAAAAGGAAGCCTGTTAGCATAGAATAGAGAAAAGGCATTAACTTTCCAGTTCTCAGAATATTTGACAAATTATGCCTCTCCCTACCCACTTTAATTTTTATTAAAAATAAAATCCTATAGGCTGCAATACTAAATCTGCTGTGATACAGGTTTTGATCAGTCCTCTTATGATATGAACTAAAATGTTCAGGAGACATAAAGCTAGTTAAATGAAACATTTTTTCCATGTCTGTAGGTCCTAACTGAGTACACCATGTTACTTTTTTACAGATAAGCATTTCGCAATATCGTCCTTCAAGACATTTTAGAAACATTCGTGTCTATATTAAAAAGGCCATCATGGTACTTGGAATACATAAAACACAATTACCTATATCCTTTGTGAATATGTGCATTCCTACCATTGAGTTCCTTTTGAAACCCTTGCTAATCAGATATTGTTTGTATTTAGACACGTACAGAAATGGAATAATAGTTTTTTCCCCCTGTACTTGGGCACAGATAATTTAACAGCAGTCTGAGTGACAGAAAAATGTCATTGGTAGTTTCTTCATATTACTATTGTAAATGAAGTATTCATCAGAGAAAAATTGTTTCAGCTTAATTATACCTACTTTTGTGAGAAGAAAAATAAGCTGGATATTCTCTGAATCACAATGGTATGGCAAAGGTTGTCTGTACAAACGCATCCATAAGATTCTACAGAGAAAGTCTGATTTTATTTCATTCTGCTTTCTTCTCAGTTTTAAATAAAGACACTGGGATTTACACTTGTTTATACAATCACTTTTCACAGAATCAAATCAACCTAACATGACTATTTTTATTAGTTCTGGATAGTGTGCAATAGTTTTGTGGAGTTCAAATCATGATAAGCAATGTTCTGCAATATTAAAATCCCAGGCACACTGACCCACAATGGTCAAAACTGGACAAAAAATTGAAATCATAACTGAAAAGATATTTCTTTAAATATATTGTTGGAACACAAGGCTTCTAAGAAAAATGATACTCATGTGGTTAAGTGGACAAGTGATAACTTCAACATACAACAAACTTGCAAAAGTGGTAACAGACAACTAGGAACTACGAGGTATTTATTTAACCGCTTAGTTCATAGTGGCTGTAATCACATGGTGTTCATTTGTAAGTAAGGGCAAGTTCAGTGCTACAAGTATCCCCCTCAGCTGCTTGGAAGTCTAGGAAATTGATGGGAGAATGATAACACTGGGCTTAGAAGCTGCAGATAACCACTACAGGTACAGCTACCATCTAACTGGTTCAGCCTGGAAAGCATCATAGTGGAGGAGCAGGCTCATCCCTCTCCTCTCCTCCATGCCTCTAAATTGATGTGGAAGTAAGTAGTCCATTCCAATTTATCATCCCTCCCCTTCATTTCTGAACAGGAAGAATGGGGTGCCTTTCACTGTAGAGCATCTGCTCCATAGATTACGGTAAAACCACAACAGAAGACAGGTTGTGCACCTGTTTCTCTACCATACAATAAGCATGTGAACTAGACTGAAAAAACTACTAGAAGACTGCCATGTTAGAATAATAGAATCACAGAGTTGGAAGGGACCTCCAGGGTGATCTAGTTCAACCCCCTGGACAATGCAGGAGATTCACAAATCCCCCCCCCCCAGTGCCCCTTGCTTCATGCCCAGAAGAAGCAAAACAAACAAACAAACAAAACCCCACCCTCCAGGATCACTGGCCAAACTGGGAGAACGATAACAATGGGTTTAGAAGCTGTTTATATTCTGGGTTGAGCAGTAGCATGGCAAAGGTAGGTTAGGATGAGATCAGGACATGCATTGGAGTTATTAAGGGACTGCCTCAAGATCCATTCAGTCTACCCCTCAGAATAAATAATTTTCCAGGTGACAACTAATGGCACACAGATGGGGGCCAAACCAGAGGTGACACTGAAGGTCTGTGAATGGTGCTCCCGATTTTTGTGGGGGTTTTTACACTGGTATGCAGAACCTCAATTTAGACTGGGACTGCAACATAACCGTAGGGTGAGCTTTCCCTTGCTGCACTGTATTTCACCTGGACGGCCCAGGCTAGCCCCATCTCATCAGATCTCAAAAGCTAAGCGGGATTGGCTCTGGTCTGTAGTTGGAAGGGAGATCACCTAGAAAGCTTAAGGTTGCTACGCAGAGGTAAACCACCTGTCTCTTGTCTTGAAACCCCTACAGAGTTGCCATAAATCAGCTGCAACTTGACAGCACTTTCCACCACCACCATGTGCTACTCTGTGGAAGCATAAAGGTACTGGAATGCAGAGACTTTTAGTCTACAAAGAAATATATTGTTTTCCTCCATGTATTCTAAGCACATAAATATAATCTATGCTTAGTGTGTGTTCCAGGGAAAGTGGCAGACGTTTTAGAAAATCTGTTTCTGCTTTGAATTTGAAGGGGGGGAAAACCTCTCAGTACACAAATTTCTTATATGGTATGGAATGAAGTTTGGACTCAAAGTCCACTAAACTCAAAGAAAAGGGATTCACTGACTCCAAAGAGAAATGACTGAAGGATAGCTGACACTGCAAAATAGGCTAAGGATTTTAAAAACTATTTTCTAGTAATATGATACATGCTCAGATCTCCCTCCAGACAAGTAGATTCCTACATTTCACGACCAACCATCTTTTTTACCTTCATTTTTTATTCTACTTCAGCTTATTCCTATATTTAGTACCTGGTTCTCTTGTGAGATATATAAAAGGTAAATCAGACACATTTGATGTATTATTAAACAGAATTCTCAACACCAGCTCTGTGACAAAAGTTTCATTTAAGAATATCACAAGGCAAATCTATACACTTCTGGTTAAAAACTATTTCAGCACAATATTGTAATGGGCTATCAAATAACCTAACTATTTCACTAAAGTAAAAGGTATATTTAATTATTTACACAGTCGTCATTTCAAACTTTACCCTAATGGACTAGCTACGGAATGTCATATGTATTAAAATTATCACTAGAGGTGGGAGGGAATTCATATCTCAGTATTTCTAGTGCAGCTGTTAACTATAAAGAACAAAAGAGCATTGGACCAATGCTCTTTACTGGACTGCACTGTAAGGGGTCATTGTTCACAAGTGCTGCAAATCTCCTGCCTGAATCTGTCTAAAAGAATACTTATTTCATTTGTTTTCTTTTAATCTATTCAATATAGATATATCAAGGGGGGAAACACCAGTTTTGCAAGGCTCAGTGAGAACCTTAAAAAGCATTACTTGTTCAAACAAGGAGTTTGCCGATAGAATGCAATACTTCCAGAAGCTAGCTGAAGCTAATCATCACACTGCCACTCAGAACAGCATTTTGTGATGCCCCTTTGTATGGTACTATTTCTGTTAACGTTATTGCCACTAGAATTACAGAATCACAATCTTAATTTCTTCTCGTATCTTGATTCTCCAGTATTCCAGAGATACTGTTGTTTTTTATTAATTTCTATGGTGTCATTTCTCATACAAAGAACACGAACAGCATGATGGACTGGTGTAAACAGGGCTGGTTCTACCATTAGGCTAGGTAAGGCAACCGCCTTGAGTGCAGGCCTCCGGGGTGCGCCACAGCCTGCCAGGGAGGAAAGGCAAGACGGGAAGCGAGTTGAAGAGCCAAGAGTCCCCAGTGAGCGGTCTAAGGCTGGAGCATCTTGCCGGGGCAGCAGCCAAGCCCAGGCAGTGCTGTGCAGTGTGAGTCCTTTTCTAGGAGGCTTCTACTCCTCCCTGTGTTACGTGTGCCTCTTTCCTTCCTCTGCCCTGCTGGATTCCCAACCAGCGCTCAAGAGTGTTGGTCCGTCCTCTGCCTGTGGAGAGAGCAGCGCCCCCTGCAATGGGGCTCCAGCGCTCACCTGCTCACCATGGCAACAACACCATGCTCAGGCTCCCTTGCCGCCTGCTAGCCCCAGTGCTTGTGAGCAGGAGGCTGCAGGGCGCAGTAACAGCAGCCGCCAGAAGGGGGGTGGGGTGCGCCTTCTGTCCCTTACTCCTCATGTAGCCCCGAAGTGCCCCTTTGGCTGGAGTGGAGTGCCCTTGCTTAGGATTGCCAGCTCCACCTTCAGGCTGGGGAAATTATGGAGATTAGGGGCTGGGAGCTGGGGAGGGCAGGCTCCAGGGAGGGGAGGAACCTTGCTGGGATGCAGCACTGTCACAGAAAACAGCTGCTTTCTCTCAGCAGGGGGGGAGTGATCTCTGTTGCCTGCTGGGAGTGGCCATGGGACTGGGGAGGCCCAGCCTCAGACTAGAGCCCTATTCAGCCTTGGGCCGGTCCTTCTTCACTCAGCTGAACCAAGTGGCGAGGTCAGTGGCCGGCAGGATCCTGCCTGCATCTGGGCCTTACCCCTGCCCACTGCTTGGCCATCTCCCATGGCCCTTTCCCAGCTAAATCTCCCCCTCCAGCAACAGGGTGGGAAGAAAACGCACACTGCCACCATGTTCCCCTCTGCAAGGCTGTGGGAGGGCAGGAGGGCAGGTGGAGAAAGAAGCTGCTTGCCTGGCCAGGACTCTGGCTTGGGTTATTTGCCCAGGTCTAGCATCGGACTGGTCATCGTCTTTCTCTGCTGTCCCCTTCCAAAGCCAAACTATGCACAGCTTCCCAGGAGGTAAGCCCCACAACGCGATTTACATCTGAACTGAGAAAGCATGCTTGCTTCACAATCAGCTAGGACATGCAGTTGTGAACTGAACTGTGTCTCAGATCTGCAGGTGGTGACCGCAAAACCTATCCCCACCCTTTGCTCGTGTGTTCAGCATCTGATGGGTTATTGATGAATGCAAGGAGTAGAAGGGAGGGATTCATTGTGTTAGCTCATCTGGGAGAGACTGCAAATGCGTCCCCATCTCACCACTTCCCAAGGGACAGGGAAAGTTCCTTCAGTGGACAATGTAGCTGGTCAAATCTACATCTGATTTTCCCACTGGAATCATTCTAGTTTTAAAAAACCCCGTCTATACCTGTTTCTAGTTTCAAACCATACTTGTTCTGGTTTACAAATTACTGTTTACATTTGTTAATTGCCCTCCTGTGGTCAAGCTAGCATTATACTGCTTTAAACAGATCCTGTTGTTTCGTACTCTTCAGACCCAGGGAGTGACATTTGAAACCAGTGTGAAATGAGCATAGGAAAAGACATCAGTCAAACTAGTTCAGAGGGGAGGTGTAAATTGGGCCTTACAGGAAGGTTCCTTTCCCAGCTCAGTTGCTCCATTGAAGAAACAAGGTGTTTTTAACTTTTAACACGTTGGTGCCAAGCCATCAAGAAAGAAGGACAGCGATGTTTTTCTTTGGTGAGATGCTAGAACCAGTTCGAAACCCCTAGAAATGACTCCAGGGCAATTTTACTCGATGTTTCAAGGATGTTTTCACACTTGATCCTCAGTTATCTATTTACTCCATTTATACCACATCCTCCTCCTCAATGGGGAACCCAAAGCGATTTATGTTGTTCTGCTCTGCTCCATTTTATCCTCACACAACCCTGTGAGGTAGGTTAGGCTGACTTTGTGGGACTGGCCCAAGGTCACCCAGCAAGTTTCCACGGCAGAGTGAGGATTCAAACCTGGGTCTTTCAGTCCCAGACCCTAGTCTGACACTCTAACAACTTCACCACACTGGGTTGTCAGGTTTTAGCATCTCTAGAGAATACTGCATGTTTTTTAAAAAATGTCATATATAAAGCTGGTTTAGGATTTTGCTTTTATTTGCATCTGTTTGTAATCTAACTCTAAAGCCCATGTTGGCTAGAATGTGTATTTGATTTTCCTCATGTGATTTCACTCTTGTCCTTAAGGTGGTTTGGAAAGCAACTAGGAATAGCTATCTCCATCTTGCTCTGCCTGAGACATTCCCAGGGAAATCTGGGTGGCTGCTGCTACTGGATTCCGAGTCTTGGATTAAAATGATCCAGTAAAGGAAGAGCTTAAACTCATGCAGAACAAAGAGGAGAAGAGGTCTATTTTTAACGTAAGTACATATTCTAGTCAGTGTGGGGTTTAACATTACATTGCCAAGCAAGAAATGCAAAACACTTTTAGGGTATTTTCATATATGGTGATCATAACAGTAATGTTGTTTTTGCATTTCCCATATCTGTAATGCAAATATAAAACATACATGTTCTATAATAGCACCCTTCTACATTCCTTCCTTCATTAACAGCATTAATATTTCAACAAGATATCAGTGCTATTTTGTTATAGGTGGAAGCACCATTCAGGATTAACATGTTCACATGAGATTATTTACAGAGTAAAATAATATGAAATATCTATATTACAGCATTTATTCAAAAGCAAGACTAGTTTTTCTCTCAGGTATGCCAGAAAAAAGAAAGGGTCATTTAATTAAATTTAAACAAGGCTGCAATCCCCTGTTATTTACTTAATAGTAAACCCATTGAAGACAATGGTAGAGCAAGTATATATAGGAATAGAAAAGACCTTTCTGGCAATATAATAATTTCACATTTAATAGTTGTTGCAAGAAAACCCAAGTATTTTCCTACAATGGCCCGGGATTAGGTAACAGTACTTTAATTTAGGAATAAAATATAAACCAGAATGCAATCATTAAATTAATTTTAGGATTATTATTTAAGTATTCCAAGCCTGTTTTTCTTCCCCCTTGGGCTCAAAGCAGCATAAAAAACAATTTAAGCAAACAAAGAAAAAGGTATATAATACAATTTTAACATTCTGGGCTTTTCCTGAATTCACTGGCCTGGCTAATGCAGGGCCATCGAATACCTTAGGTTCACATCACTAGTCACACCTGGTGTTAATACCTTTAATACCCCACTTCTGTCCTTCGGTGGAGTGCCGTTGGTGCCAGCTCCGAGGGTCAGGAGTTTGGGTGTGCTCCTGGACTCTGCCTTGACGATGGAGGCCCAGATAGCAGCCACTGCCAAGGCAGCCTTTTTCCATCTACGGCTGATTAGGCTGTTGGCCCCCTTCCTCGAACACGATGACCTAGCCACAGTGATCCATGCTATGGTCACCTCACGTCTTGACCACTGTAACGCTCTCTACTTAGGGCTGCCCTTGTCCCAGATCCGGAGGCTGCAGCTGGTGCAGAATGCTGCGGCCAGGCTGCTGACGGGTCTCTCTTTGAGGGACCGTGTCTGGCCTGTGCTGCAGACGCTGCACTGGCTGCCTATAGCATACTGGATCAGATTCAAGGTGCTGGTGTTAACCTTTAAAGCTCTTTATGGTCAGGGGCTGGCCTACTTGAGGGACCGCCTTTCCCCATATCAGCCCCAGAGGTTACTGAGGTCAGGCACACAGAATCGCCTGACTTGCCCCAGTCCGAAAGAAGCCCGTTTGACTTGTACCAGGGCCAGGGCTTTCTCGGTGGCGGCTCCTTACTGGTGGAACGAGCTCCCGGATGACATCAGGGCCCTGAGGGACTTATTGCAATTCCGCAGGGCCTGTAAGATGGAGCTCTTTCACCAGGCTTTCAAATAGGAGCCGCCATCGGGTGGAGAGCTGGTTACTAACATCGCCCTGGTCCTGGGGGAGTACTCCTGCCACCTTCGCTTACCGGGAAACTCTGAAGTCGCCATCTTTGGAAATTTTATGGGAATTTTAATGTTTTAATGGTTTTATATTGTAAACCTCTATGGTACTGGGTTTCTGTCAGCCGCCTTGAGCCAGTTCGCTGGCTAGGCGGGATACAAATAGAATAAATAAATAAATAAATAAATAACAGAAGCTCAGCCCAGATCTCCCTTATTTGTTCCCAAGATTCCCCTCCCTTGCTAGAAGTGCTGCTTGTGATTCAGGTTTAAATACCTGTAACACTTACTGCTTTTTACAGTCTATACAGACACACGTGTAGCTGTATGTAATGAGTAATTAGTACTATAGCACTGACTAACTGTATGGGTGAAACATTATTCAGTAGCATAGGGCTGCTGAATAATTCTGATGTGAATTCTGATGTGCCTGAAATAGAAATATTAAAGAGACTTAAATTTCAACATCACAATTAACAGGATTTTCAAAATGCTTTGCAATTTTTGTTTTTCTGTCTGAGAGAGAAAATCAGAGATTGTATTACTTGTTCTCACAATTAAAAAAAAGAAATTAGCAATTTAAAATTTTGTGTTTTTCATTCTTCCTAAAATGCACTTTACGTTTGAAAATTGGTGGGGGCACCAGGGGAGGGGGGGCACCAGAAGTTAGCCTTGCTTAGTGTGCAAAACAACCTGGCACAGGCCCTGGGTGTAAATTGATACAATCTGCATTATCGTCAAAATTCTAATACTAGAGGGGTGCACAGGAAAGCTAGTCTACCATGAAACATTTCTGGAATAGACAGATGATCTAGTAAGCAAAGAACAGAGATGAAGGCCTTCTGTAGCTTATAGGAAGATATTACTTTTGACACCCTGTTCCAAGCTATGGGCAATTTCCCCCAAAGGTTTATACGCGCACACACAGAGGTGCCCTTACTGACTCATCAATGCCCAGCCCCAAATTTGGGGAGTGTATTCCTTTTATGATGTCAGTGCCCACTAAGAAATTTTTTTTTAGAAATCAACCCCTAAAGAGGTGAAAGGGGGTAAAATGTGTTTTTCCAAAGAGGTAAAGCTTTGTTGTGTGCCTGGCAGACACTGAAGGTGGCGGGAATTGACTTAACAGAGGGCTGTTTCTCACATGGGCAGTTTTATGTGGCCTACTCCAGAGTGAGCTCAGCCAGCAGCCTCGTGATCCTCGCTCCTGAGGGCAGAACCATCAATGTGGTCTGCAGAGGTCCTTCAGTACAAAAAAAAGGTACATATTTCTCACTTAATTTTTTACATTACAATCTTACAATTATACCAGGAGAAATAAAACAGACCACACTAATCAAAGCCTTAACATGAAGATCTTACAGGCTCCTCCTGGGAGTCAACATAACCATAACTGTGTCTTTCTTAAATGGGAGACTTCAAACAGCAAATCCTTCTGAAGGATGACTGCTTTTACAAATACAATACCTTTCTATGGCTGAATGGTTCTGTTTTGTTGCCAAGATTTTTATTTTTCTTATATGGGAATGTTTTGATCAGATAAAAATCTTCTCCCTTCATGCTAATTTCTCAACCTTGACAAGTGCTGACTTCCCATCTTTAAAATTAATGAACCCCATTTTTGTCCTGGATTTTTATAATACTGTTTTATCATCAGCACTACATTTCAGGCTGTAAAGATTACAGATCTCTAAATTACTGCATTGCTCTGGACTACATAAAAAGAATATGACTAGAAAGCAAAAATTCACAACTGTTAACATCTCATTTACTTGAACAATGAACTGCAAACTTCTTTCTGGAGGAGGTTTAGAAAATGGTGAAATTCAAATTGGTGTTAAATTATTGTTGAATGTAAACAACTTTTTAAAAAGTCAATGTGAGTCAATGATGTATGTCTGGAGGTTGATGGGAAATGACTCCTTGCAGATCCTTTTTAACCTATGAGCAGCTTTTGACACCACAACTTTTACACTGTTGTGAATATCTAGCGGAGGTGGCTGAACAGGGAGTCCTATGGTTTAAAACTTTTTCTAGCTGTTAGCATCTAGTTCAACACAAAATTTGATGCATGGTTACTCCCCATTCAGAATATGATCACTGAGAAGGCTAGCCCAGCTCACAGGAATTGATCATTATGGGCTTCAGTTTGGCCACGACTTTCTTGTGGCTCTGGGCTTGGCAGCCCTTACCTGTGGCAGCACAGGAGGCAAATCCTCCCCTCACTTTGTAAACCAAAGCCATACAGCATCTCTCCCCCAAAGCAAAGAGCTAGTCTCAGCTTTCCTCTGCTTCTTTGAAGGAGGAGGTGCTTTGGAACAGCAAAGGAGGCACTGTCGTTGCTTCTGCAGGGAGTATCCATTCAGAAACAGCTGCCCTTTCCATAAGGGGATCAACTGCATGATTCTAGTGCAACAAACCATAAATAGAACAAATTACAATAACCTAAATCAGCATATAAACAAAAAGTAAATACAACTGTACAACAGTAGTAGTCAAAGGCAAAAAGGAGTGAATAAAGAAAAAAACATCTGAAAACTATAGCAAAAAATAGTAAAATCAATCTGATGTCTGGGTAAATAAGTATAAATTACAGAATGTCTGAAAAAAAGTCCAGATACCAGCATTAGCTAAACTGAACCAAATGCCAAATATGGGTTCACAGTTTTTTTCATGCCCTCGCCTTTCTGATGCTCCCCACTATTTGCCTGTAAACTGTATGTTTTTCATAATGCAATAAGTAACTTAAGTGTACTGAAAAACAGTTTTTAATTCTCAAAAGCTCTTAATACTCCAAATAAATCCTGTTAACAATATTTTAAGATTGAACACTAATCTATAACCTGCCTTGCATAAGCCTGTTTGCAAGCCTGCAGGGTGGTTGGGAAGCAATGACACGGCCAGGCTTTGGAAGCATGGCTGGCTGAGGAGGTCATGGTGGCTGCTGCGGCTGCACAGGGGTCAGGCCTGCCACTTGCCTGACTGGTCAATCAAGCTGGGTCTGGCAGGCTGGGGTGGACAGATGTTGGGTGGGTGAATCTTGCGGGACAGTTTGTCCCTCAGATCCGCCGTTCCGGTACTTAGGGGCCTGCCACGCCACTCAGAGCTTGCTTAACATAAGAACATGAGAGAAGCCGATGTTGGATCAGGCCAAGTGGCCCATCCAGTCCAACACTCTGTGTCACACAGTGGCCAAAAATACCAGGTGCCATCAGGAGGGCCACCAGTGAGGCCAGGACACTAGAAGCCCTCCCACTGTTGCCCCCCCCCAAGCACCAAGAATACAGAGTATGACTTGCCCAGACCAAGAGATCCTATCTATACTTTGTGGCTAATAGCCACTGATGGACCTCTGCTCCATATGTTTATCCAATTCCCTCTTGAAGCCGTTCATGCTTGTAGCTGCCACCACCTCATGTGGCAGTGAATTCCATGTGTTAATCACTCTTTGGGTGAAGAAGTACTTCCTTTTATCCGTTCTAACCTGACTGCTCAGCAATTTCACTGAGTGCCCACGAATTCTTGAATTGTGAGAAAGGGAGAGAAGTACTTCTTTTGGTGTAGTGGTTAAGTGTGTGGATTGTAATCCTGCTGGATGACTTGGGCAAGCCATAGTTCTGGCACAGCTGTTCTTGAATAAGAGCAATTTCTGTCAGAGCTCTCTCAGCCCCACCTACCTCACAGGGTGTCTGTTGTGGGGAGGGGAAGGGAACGGAGTTTGAAGCCGCTCTGAACTCCCTTGGGTAGTGAAGGGTGGGGTATAAATCCAATCTCTTCTTCTTCTTTATCTACCTGCTCTATCTGATGCATAATCTTGTAAACCTCGATCCTGTCACCCCTAAGTGGTCATTTCTCCAAGCTAAAGAGCCGCAAGTGCTTTAACCTCTCTTCATAAGGTAAGTGTCCCAACCCTTTTATCATTCTTGACTGTGTGGTCTTTTCCCTGCTCATCCCTCCCTTTAATTTCGCACCGTGGATGTATATGCTGAGTATGGTTCGTTATTATTGTTTTTATTATGCTTTGTACTTGTCACAACTTCACTGGGCAGTATCAGCATGGGGACATATCCATTTAGGGAAAAGGGCAGTGTGTGCCCATTTTCCCCACATTTGGGGTGAGGGTTTACAGGGGACATAGCCAGCTTAGGGGCTGTCAGGGGTACCATCACTCTCAAGTGACAGGGGACACTACACAGTGGCAGCTGTCCATGTGGAATCCAGCATCCTGCCATTCCATGTTTCCTCCCCCATCAGGCTGGCTGGGGTGGGCAGGTGTTCATCGGCCAGCAGGTGAGCCAGCCAATGCCTGGATCCGCTTGCCCCATGCTGTACCAAGGCTTCTTAAAGCTGCTGTAACCAATAAAGTTGTGGTCATTTTCATTACAATGTTGGTTGTGTTTCTTTACTTACTGAGAGGATGGGATCACCTCCCCCCACCCAGGTGTTTGGCCTGCAATCATTTTTGTTCAAACTGGTTTCTTATGAAAAGTTTTGTAAGACAAGAAAATACACCAAATGAAAGTTGTTAGCAATTTTTGTATGCCCGTGGCTATTTTCCTTCTTGAAGAAAGTATTGTTGAAGTTATGTAGAGCTGTGTCATTTGCTTTGTGATTTATTCCTTGCACAAGAAATTGGATCTACTTTGATATCATTGTCATCGTTCAGATGAAGTTTCCTTCCATCGCTTCTATGGACCATTCCTTTATATATTTCTACACATATTTCTGTGCATTATCTCTCCAATGTTTGTTATATATTTGTATTGAATAAGATACCACTTTTTTTGCAGTTTCCTTTGGTCTTTTGTTATGAAAATACACCAAAACAACCAGAACTTCAGTCACTAACTACAGAAAAAAAGATAAAATCCAAAACAATCTTGTGTGTCCAAATACAAGTTTTACATTTATGTAATCCCAAAGTGGTTTCCATAAACATTTAAAGCACAAATGTTAAATGCAATATTCTCAACAACAAACTTGACATCCACATTGGCTTTGGCAGATGGCACCACTATAGCCAGCCCAAAATCGTACGAAGCGCCTGCTGCCAACATCATCCAGTACAAATTTAACAACTCCCTCAGTAGCCATAACTCATTAATATCACTTCCTTAAAATCTGGGTTAAATTCCTGTTTTTTTACCTCATCTGCTGTCCATATTGTACAGATGTTGGGTCAGAACTGACATGACTCAAACTTGACTCAAAGTATTGGAGAGCAGAAATAAAAAAGGACAAGGGGAACCCACAAGGACTTGTGGTAGACATCTCATTTCCCCCTCCCCAACTATTTCCTCTTTCCCTTTCTTGAAAGGCCCCATAACCACTCCCCAGAGCCAGTTTGGTGTAGTGGTTAAGTGCGCGGACTCTAATCTGGGAGAACCGGGTTTGATTCCCCATTCCTCCACTTGCACCTGGCTGGATGATCTTAGGCAAGCCATAGCTCTGTACCAGCAGTTCTCTCAAGGACAGCTTGGGAAAGAGCTCTCTCAGCCCCACCTACCTCACAGGGTGTCTGTTGTGGGGAGGGGAATGGAAAGGAGTTTGTAAGTCGCTCTGAGACTCCAAGTGAGTGAAGGGCGGGGTATAAATCCAATCTCTTCTCTTCTCTCTTCTTCCCCTCTCCTTCTAGAGTTGTCAAAATCCAGGTGCAGCCTGGAGATCTCCTGGAATCACAACAAATCTACCAGCTACAGAAATCAGTTCCACCTTAGGGTTGCCAGCTCCAGGATGGAAAATTCCTGGAGACTTTGGGATGGAGCCTTAGAAGGGCAAGGTTTGGGGAGAGAAGCAACCTCATCAAGATACAGTGCCATAGAGTTCACCCTTCAAAGCAACCAGGGGAACTGATCTTTGTCATCTGGAGAACAGTTGTAATTCTGGGTGATCTTTAGCCCATACCTGGAGGTTGGCAATCCTAGTTCCCTTGGAGGAAATGGCTGCTCGGGAGGGTGGAGTCTACAGCATTATACCCCTCTGAGGTCCCTCCTCTCTTCAAACCCCAGCTTGCCCAGGCTCCATCTCCAAAATCTCAGAGAATTTTATAACTTGGAGTTGGCAACCCTATCTCCTTTCCAACCAACAGCCAACCTTCCTTTATCTGGCCCTCTGTCTTAAGCTCCCCCCCCCCAGTAGCCTCTGCCTTAAGAAAACTCTGGCCCAGTTGTGTGGTGATAGCCACTGGGTCAGGCCAACATGCATGGCAGGAACCCTCAAGTACTCGTGGGGAGGCACTTCACTTTCCCCTGTATCCCTCTCCCCACACTATTTCCTGTTTCCATCCTCCTGGCAACCCCCATATCCTCTCTCTGTTCCCTGCTTCATTTTCTCCTTCTCAGCCATTCACCAACTTACCTTTTATCAGCCTCCCATCTTCACCTTTTTTAAAAAAAATCATTTATACCACACCTTTCTCCACCTGGGGACCAAAGCATCTTACACTATTCTTCTCTCCTCCTTTTTTCTACTCACAACAACCCTGTGAGGTGGGTTAGGCTGAATGTACATGGCTTGCCCAAAATCACACAGTGAGCTTCCAAAGCACGATGGGGATTTGAACCTGTGTCTTGCAGATCCTACTCTGAAGCTCTAACCACTACTCCACACTAGCTTTCATAGGATGCTGCTGCTGAACAGTAGCAGGGAGCCAAGCCAAGCCAACCATGCAAATCCAGTGGAATCAAGTCACCCAGAGATTGCTTCCAGGCCTAGGGTTGCCAATAGAGATGGGCACAAACAAGAAAAATGGAGGTTCGTCCCAATTTGTGAGGTCACACGAACCATGAACCTCCCTGTTTAACCAACCAATTGGTTCGGTTTGTGAGGTTTGGGAGAAGATCTGGGATCTTCCTTCCCTCCTTTCTGCCAAGGGTGGCTCCCCAAGGTCAGCAGAATAGAAGAGGGGGGAAGAGCTTGTAAAAGCCATTTAAAGGGAACATTTCCTTTAAATGGCTTTTGCATGTGGGTGCCACATGTGAGTGAAGTCCAAGTGGTGAGTTCACAACTTCCGGGTGAACTCACCACTTGGACTTCACTTGTGAGTGGTGCCTGCTTGCAAAAGCCATTTAAAGGGAACGTTCCTTTTAAATGGCTTTTTCAAGCCATTTCAGAGATCCCTCTCACTCCCCCCCCCCCACTTCCCAGCACAACCCCCACAAACCTCCAAAATCATGTGGATATGGATGAGCACAAACTTCCAGTTCACGAACCAACAACGTTTGTCACGAAATTAGGTTCACGATGAAGTTTGTGCCCATCCCAAGTTGCAAACCTCCAGGTGGGACCTGGAGATCTCTGAAAATTAAGACTGAACTCCATATGACAGAGATCTGTCCCCCTGGAGAAAATGATTGCTTTAGAAGATGGACTTTTATGATGTTATATTCATCTAATGCCTCTCCCCTCCCCAAATCCTGCCTTTCTCAATCTCCACAACAAAATCTCCAGGAATTTCCCAACCTGGAGCTGGCAACCCTAGAGGCTGGGTCCAATGAGTCCTTCCTCAAAAGCCAAAAAAGGCCTGGAAAGGACCCTTCCCCCTTCCCTTTTTATTCTTTTTATTCACAGAATAGTGAAGCCTGGAATACTGAGGTTGCCTAGCAACAGCCATTCAGGGAATCCACTGCTTAATCCTACAGGTGTTCCTTTTATCATTTTTGGAATTTTCAGAGCCCCTAATGTATTTTTTTCTTTTAGATTTCACATTTTTTGCAAATCTGGGGCTCTTTTTAGGTTTGTAGAAAAATCTATCTCACCCATTCACAGCTTCAGTCACCATATTTAAGTATTCAAAGATTTGGCCAAATTGGCTATTAATATATAGATTACAGGGGCCTAACCAGACCCCAGCTATGTGTACACTGCTGGCCTGTGTGGCAGGTTTGCAGCTGCTTAATAGCTAAAGAGAGTTGAGAGGTGGACTGAAAATGCCTTAAATAAATAAGGAGAACCACCAGAGCTCAGTGGTAGAATACATATTTTTCCTTGCAGAAAGTTCCAGGTTCTGTCTCAATTTTTTAAAAAAGGATCTCAGCAGGGATGAGCATTTAAGTACTTCTATCCTGATTTTCTCCCAAAATGGCTTACAACAGGAAACACATTACATTTTATTTATTGATGTTATTTATAGTTCGCCTTTCTCTCTGGGACTCAAGGCAGATTACACAGAATATATCAATAGAATCAAAAAGTGGGACATCCAATGCAGTGCAATAAGATTTCACTTGTAGAAATCTAGAAACCAACCAAAGATGAAGCACAGTATAAGTATTAACATGACACAACTGAAAGCAAAAATAAAATTTACTTACAGCGACAGAACTATACACAATGGTATAGTCAGTCTCTAACCCTTTATCCCAAGATTCTTTCTGAACTACATTGTTACAGTGCAGCCCTGTTTGCTGTGAAAAAAGCCCTCTTGAATAATTAAGTTTTGCATAGCTTGTGGAAAGCCAAGCAGGTGACTTCCTGACTCATCAAGCAACCATTCCATAAGTCAGGGGCCTTATGCACATGTACAGACAGTTGTGGATTTTGCCCATTTGCAGAGTTGCACCCACCGTTCATGACAAACAAACAAAACAATAAACTACATCTCAGACTGGTCCTAGATTGATTTACTGCTTTACTGAAAACACTGTGAGCCACAGGCTAAAAGTCAATGAGCTGAGACCTTTGGCTCTTGCTCTTCAGCTTGCACATAAGGGCTTTCTCCTCTAGCCATGCAAACAATCTATAGGGTACCCAAGACAGGAGTGGGGGGGGGGATTCCCAGCAAAGACATGATACAGCTGGCAAAGATGTTTTTCTTCTTACTTCTACCCTTCATTCCTGTTAAAGAGCTAAATACCTTGGAAATCCACTTCCAGTCAAAGTAGACAACAGTGGGCTAGATGGACCAGTGGTCCAATTCAGGATACAGTAGCTTATGTTAAAAAATATTTTCTTTCATAACTTGACACATGTTCACCTATTGAACAGAACAGCTTCTAATTCATTTTTAATATACATTTTTCACTGTTTCCTGCATCAAACACACATATTTGCAAAATGAATCCTCTTTTGGAGACTCCACATCCAGATGGGTAATGTTCTCTTAAGCTGATAAGGTAGTGTTAATGAGTCGCTTTTCTGATGGAAGAGTTGCAGTTCAAAGCTTAATGCTGCCTCAGGTGCAGAGAATGAAACTGACAATATGAATTCATGAATGCCTCCATGTTATTTGCATAATGCAACTATATGCCCCTTGGGAAATAGAAAACTATAGCTAGGAAAAAATACAGCAGCCTCTGTTCCTTTAGAAAGCCTTCAAATACACATTGCAAATGCATAATGTTGTAACATTGTCCACTGTTCAGAATATAAATTGCTGCTTGGTTGCAATGCAGTATTAGAAAGGTTAATGTGCCTATAATATATAAGAACTGTACCACGACCAAACTGTGTAACCATATATGTGCGGTCACACGTGTCTATCCCATAGTTCTGCAGGTACATTAAGTTTAAAAAAATGAATAATATACTGTTATCCTACTCCATGCTGCTTAATCCCCTCCAATGAGGAAAAGCAGGACCGGAATATACTGAATTTGAATGACTTCTCATCATGGATGTGTCAGATGCTGAGGCATGCAGTGGGCCAGACAGGATACCAGAGTGTGAAGTCAAGTTGGGACCTGAAAGATCAGAGTTGCAAGTTTGGAGAGGGGAAGCAAAACAACATCATGATCAGGCCAAAGAACAGGATTTATGGAGGGGAAATCCACGGCTAGGCAAAATCATGGTAGAGATCAGGCAACAAATTAGAAGGTACATAGCAACCTTATACCTCCATGCTAAATCATATTGGACCCTCCATGCTAAATCTTATTGGACACACAGCTCTCAGCTGACTCCTCAAGGTAAAGAGTGTTCTGCTGGCTATCTTGAAGAAGGTGCTACAGTGCAGACAAGACTGTGCCTCCTTGAAAGCAGGCAGCTACAGTGGCACACAGAGCAAAGCTAGGTATCACCATGGCACCGTGATAGTATATTCTTTCATTAACAATGAAATGCAGGAGGAGATTGGCAACTCTCTCAGAGAGGAACCGAAAGACTAGTAATTCAGCCATCAGCTGTGAGGCATCTGCAAGCTTCCTTGTGGATAAAGTCTTGTCACTCTGCCGTGCCCTACCCGCCAATGTTGATACAGTATGTGAACTGGAGGTCCCTTGGCCATCTTTGGATTCAGTTTTTGACAATGTCAGCCTGCTCTCCTCTGCCGATGTTGACAGGATCCTGGGGGATGCTTGGCCAACCACTTGCCTCTTGGATCCGTGTCCCTCATGGCTGGTGAGAGCTGGCGGTGAGAGGATATGGGGCCCATTGATGGACATTGTCAATCTGTCCCTGGAGGCAGGGGTCTACCCAGAGAGTCTGAAAGAGGCAGTGGTAGTACCACTCTTGAAAAAACCATCTTTGGATCCTATGGGTCCAACCAATTACTGCCAAGTTTCGAATTTGTTGTTTCTGGGTAAGGTGATTGAGAGAGCAGTAGCAGAGCAGCTCCAGAGTTTTCTGGATTACACATTGGTATTGGATCCATTCCAGTCTGGCTTCTGCCCTGGCCATGGGACAGAGACGGTGCTGGTCGCCCTGACAGACAATCTCCACAGACAGCTGGGTCAAGGCGGGTCAGTGCTGCTGCTGTTGTTTGACCTCACAGCAGCGTTTGACACAGTTGATTATGATCTTCTGACTCACTGCCTCGTCAATGTAGGAGTTCAGGAGTAGTCTTAAAGTGGCTTTCCTGTTTCCTCCGTGGTTGGGGACAGAGGGTGGTGCTGGGAGAGAGGATGTAAACTAGGTACCACTTAACATGTGGGGTTCCTCATGATGCAGTTTTCTCCCCGATGTTATTCAACATCTATATGCACCCCCTTGCCCAGCTGGTGTGGAGCTGAGTTAGGATGCCATCAGTACACTGATGACACCCAGCTATATCTGTTACTGAACAGCCACCCGGATGCTGCACCACATAATCTGGCCAAGGGTCTGGAGGCTGTGGTAGGATGGTTAAAACAGAATAGACTGAGGTTGAAGCTGACAAAGATGGTGGTTCTTTAGCAGGGGGCACATCGGGGCTGGGGCATAGATTTCTTACCCTTGATGGGCACCACTAACATTGGTGCAATCTGTGAAGAGCTTGGGCGTGGTCCTGGATGCATCCTAACTATGGAGGCCCAGGTCACAAATATTGCCAGATTGGTGTTTTTCCATCTTCGCCAAGCACGGCAACTGGCCCTTTCCTGTCGCATTCTGACCTAGCCACAGTAATCCATGTGACAATTACCTCCAGATTAGACTACTGTAACTCACTCTACACTTGCCTTCCCTTGAGACTGACCCGGAAATGCCAGCTGATCCATAATGCAGTGGCGCAAGTCCTGACAGGAATGCCACAGACATCACATCTACAACCTGTGCTGCACCAACTACACTGGCTTCCAGTGGAATACCGAGTCCAATTCAAGGAGTTGGTACTGACCTTTAAGGCCTTGAGCAGTCTAGGACCAGCGTATTTTGGGGACCATCTCCTCTGGTATGTCCCTGGGAGAGCATTATGCTCAGCTGAGAGCAATTTGCTGGGATCCCTGGCCCCAAAGATATCCGGCTGGCCTTTCTCAGCCCTGGCTCCAATCTGGTGAAATTCTCTGCCAACTTCAATCAGGGCCCCGCAGGACTTAATGCAATTCCGCAGGGCCTGTAAGGCAGAGATGTTCTGCCAGGCTTTTGGTTGAGGACAGCAATGGTTTTCCATCATAGCTGGCACCCTCCGCTTCTCCCCCCCCCCCCCCCCATCTTGCCCACTTCACCCTCCTCCTAACTTGCCCATGAGATGGAAGGACAGTCCAGAGCAGGTTTTAGACTAAATTATAGATGCCATCTGGCGATTGTGTAATTAGAATTAATTGATCTATTGATTTTAAATTGTATTTGTATGTTTTTAACCTGTTGTAAATCGCCCAGAGCCCTGTGTACTCAGGGATGGGGTGATTCAGAAATAATAATAACAACAGCAGCAGCAGCAGCAGCCACTTATTTATAGTGACATGTATCTTACTGCTCAGTGAGCCATATAATTGTGCCATGAGGGTCCGTCTCTAGTTCCCAGTATTTTGGGTCAATTGCTATGAAACACAACTTACACTTTAGCCGACCAAAAACTGTGTTGATCTTCGTATTTGGATATCAGGTCTATGTAGGAAAAATGTGGAGAGTGCACAGACAGCTTCAAGAAGGGACTGGATAAACATATGAAGCAGAGGTCCATCAGTGGCTATTAGCCACAATGTACAGATAGAACACTATGTCTGCGGCAGTGATGCTCTGTATTCTTGGTGCTTGGAGGGGAAACAGTGGGAGGGCTTCTCAATTTCTGGCCCTGCTGGTGGACCTCCTGATGGCGCTTGGGTTTTGGCCACTGTGTGACACAGAGTGTTGGACTAGATGGGCTACTGAAGTGATTCATCATTGCTTCTTTTATGTTTGTATGTTTATGTGTAAAGAATTCATGTGTCCTTTTTTTCTTTTCTTTTTTGACATAGTGGAAGCAAATTATACAAAAGTTTTAAAAGCCAAGTGAGGGAATAGAAATGGTTTCATGGCTTTTTCACTATTTGCCATGCATATAAATTCCCACATATCTAGAAGTCTGAGGAAAACACCTATGTTCCTTTCATCAGCAGATATGCAGATCACCTTCTGTTCTTATACAAATATTGATTTATTTTCTCCTGGAAACTTCATGGCTTATAGACATGCAAAAAATCCATTTCAGTATTACTGCTGTTCGTTCCCAGCACATTTATGTGACAGAATGTGGCATAAAACCAAGCCCCTCTAGATAACTTCATAAAATACACAGATGATCCATTTAGGATATAATTATTAACTAGAATTTAGATTTTAATACTGGTTTCTGAAATACAAGGGTTCTTTTTCAGAAGAGAGTAAATAGCTTTCATAACTAGAGTAGAATAGCAGCAAGAGACACAATTTTTGCTAGAAATTCTGTAGCAATCCAAAATTGTTTATAGACTGCACAAATAACAATCCCAGTTCCCAAAGAATCTCACATTGTGCCTTTTCATAATAAAACAGCCATACCACATTGATTCTGTAATCAGTAATTACAACAGACTTTCTTATAGATAAGTAGGTTTTGATATTACAGACACAGAGCTACCATATAACAACCCAACAACCCAATCCTCAATCCAAAGAGATCCTTTGCTACTATATGCCTGCAAGCCTCTGCAGGCATATAGCAGCATTTTAAAAGTAATTCCCAGACAGCAGACTCCTTCCTTTTACATCCAAAGCTTTTTTAACATTCATGTGAGTTTTAAAGGCTTGTTGTGAAGTGGTGCAAAAGAGATTGCACTCTAAGTGAACTGCCTTCTAATTTTCTCAAAAAAAATTGTGAGGCTGGAGCCAATATGTATTGCACATATATAGTATATATGTATGTGTATATAATATTTCAGTTTTTAAAAATGTTATACTTTTTTAAATACAATTCACAATTTTAACTCATGGACTTCCATGATTGGTCCTCTGTATATAACGAAAAGTAGCAGAGTGGAAAGAGATGCCTTTACCAATAAATAGTGAAGTCTGATCATGCAAGTGTTCTTTTAAAATATGCATGACAAAAGATATTCCAAAAAAAATTAGATAGTACGTTAATAATAAACTGTCTTTAAAGGCAATGGCAGATTTTATTAATTAGTGTAAACACTTATCCTGAGATGTTTCATTTGGGATTCTCTGAAAGCCTATTTAAGAGGTTGCATCAGGGATTCCCTATGGGTACCATAGTGCCTGCTGACATTTTTCCTAGTGCCCGCCAACTGTTTTTAGAAAGTGGGTGGGACCAAGTGGGGCTTTTGCCCAGCAAGACTTGGCCATTGCACGTCTGGTTGATTGTACATATTTTTAAAAAGTTGCTTCAGCTGCAGCTGTCACCACAGCACAAAGATCTTTACTGAATGACTGAAGGTGTATACAAAAAAACATTTTTAAGCAATATGCTCATTTTAAAAGACACCATGTTGCTTCTGCCTGACATGTTGAAGAGTTACTATTAGAGTTATGCATGACCTCACTCCCTGGCATTTTGTGGTTGGCTCTGTCTCTTGTGGAGGCCATTTTGTAGTTGCACCCACCATCCTGTCAGAATTCCATAGGTGTCTGAATGCTCAAAAAATTGGGGGACCCTAGGTTACGTTATTTTCTTTGCTTCTTATGAAAAGAACAAACACTACACCAATTAAAAGAATATTATTAACTTACATTCAGGAATATACCAACTCTCTGAGAACAGCTCTAGTGTCAAGTCAGTACTGAATTATTTAAATTCTAATATTAATACTTTTTCAGGCTTAATTTCTCTTGATCTGTTTAAAGCAGCAGCTTGGAGTTACAGAAGAAAGTTCAGAAATTATTAGCATATTGGCTAGGAAAACCTCGAACTTCTACAAACATATCCACAGGGAACTGTGTAAATAAAACAGGAATGTATTGTCAAAACTTTAGGAACTTTTATTCAGACTAGTACTTATATTAATTTGTCACAAATAGATATTGACTTGTTGTAGAGGTGACTTCTCACGTTGGGGAAAAACATCTCTCTTTAATATCTCTAGCAGAACAAATAGCAGAAACAATTGATACCAGGAAGACTGAGTCCAAAAAGATTTCTATTACAATCATATAAAGCATTTACAGGTTATCTTGTGCCACTTCTGCTTATAGAAGAAGCTGCAGTGATTCACAAATGACTGAGTTTAAACTATGAGGGAAATATCTCTGTATTATTAAAGTCATTTAAAGATGTTCTGATTCATTACAATTACAAGACAATTTCACTAATGAGTATGAATGACAGCATTCCTCCAATGGACTGTTTAAAAAGACCTCTTTAAAAGGAAGATTCCTTGAAAATGCTGCCTGAAAAGGCTGACCATATGAAAAGAATTCTTCCTCAAATCATTCATCCCAGTCAAGTAGGTTTCATTGATGGCATTCGTGATTTAAAGCATGTTAAGAATTTGCTATTTGCTATAAAGGCAAGAAAGATTCACTTTAACCCATTCATCAGTGAAAAGGCCTTTGATAACATGGAGTGGAATTTTCTATTCAACTATTTTCAAAATTTCCTTACAGATTATATTCAAAGTTATGCATCTTATTCAGAAATCTAGAGTAAATAGCCAATGAAGTTAACTCAAGAGTCCTTACAAAAATAGGGTACTAGTAGAGCTTCCTCTCCCACTCTTTGTATGACTTGATAATGAAAACTTGTGCCATTTATTAACAATGGGGCATTCAATGAATTAGACAAGATATATCACCTCTTTGCTGATGCATTAAATTCACTACTTTGGACAGCTATCTGGATATAAAATTCATAATTTCATAATTGGTAACAAATGGGTTATATATCATTTAATGCCTAGTTATTAGGGAGAAAGTAATTATGTAGCTGCATTACTAACATGTCAGCTGACTTGATTAGCCAGATACTCTTAACGATGGTTTTGTGGCACAAATTAAATATTTTGAAAATGAACGTCATCCCCAGATTGCCAGTTCCAGTTCTACATAAATGTTTTACTAAATGAGACTACAGTTTTAGAAAATGTCAATGAATAAATTCCTTTTGATGAAAGGACTGTCATTTAAGACATTTTAAACATTTAAGACTATATCACTATGCTTTCTTATATGTTAGCATCAGGCTTTAAGCAACATTCTTCATTTATCTGAAAGGACAGTTCTGGATTTACCAGGTTTACTGTTCATGGAAGACTTTCCAAAAAAAGGGGGGGGGGGTTCTGATAATAGCTTTTAAAATTCTGTATTTTGGATCATTCACATCCAATTTTGTTACATATGTTATAGAAAGGTACATATGTTTTCAAATATTTTTGGCAATGCCATTGTCAGATTTAATTCTGCTTTGTCATCCAAGTCTCTTTCAAGCACCTTTCTGGGATAAATTCCTGTGACTGGGAAACTTCTCCAACTACCATGATCTGGATTACAAGAGTTCACTAACATCAAAGTGTATCTTTCAAAATTTTGGAGCTCTTTTTGTGTTCTGTCTATTAAAAGAACAGATTAGAGGAGATATGAACTTATTCATGAAAACACCAAAAGCTTGCGTTGCATGTGTTTCCTCTTTTCTTTTTCATATTCCACATTTCTTCCTTGAGTTAATTATTTTTTTAAAAAACAACAACACTCAGTTATATTTTGTTGGGACATACTGATTGGTGTAGGAATACTCACTAACTTGGTAATTATAAAAATATCTTTTCTTATTTGAATGTATTGTGCATTATTTAAAATCTGTTAGTACACAATAAAATAGTACTAGAACAGAAAGTGCTTTAACAGAAGGTCTGTGGGACACAGTAACCAGAATGGCAATGCAGCTGCTTTACTGCTCTGACAGGTAACATTTCTGCCCAGTTGCTTAGACTCTCCAGATTATTTAAAACATTTTTATGCTGCCTTTCCACCCAAATAACATTTCTTAAGATGCCAAACATAAAAATATTTAAACACTAAAACAGCATTTAAAATAATATATAAAACAATTCAGTAAAAGCACATAAACACTTAAATATACAACACCAAAGCTGGGGAGTAGAGACAATAACAGTTACTGCAGGTCCTCCAAATGAAACCAAAAAGTCTTCACTCATAGTTGGAAGACAACAGTAGGGGGAGACAGATGAACCTCTTTGAGGAAGGATTCAAAAGTTTTGGTTCAGTGATGGAGAAGGTCCTTTCTCAGGTTCAGGAAATTACAAGGGAGGTGCCACATCACCTAGTAATTCAGTCCAAATCACATGGGTGGAAGATTTATGGATTACTAGAGCAGCATGAAATCACATACAGAGAAGGCAGTAATCACCCTGCTCAAGTAATGAACAAAAAAGAGATCTAAGGATGGTCAAGCGGCTCAGAAGTCTGCGGAACCATGTGGAAAAAACACCTGCCCTAGAAAGTGTCTGGAGTCATGCTGCAATCTCTACAGTAGTTTCCCCTTGACAATTAGAGAACACATCCACTTATCTGATTTGTTATGTAATCAGAAATATATATTTTATTTTTATTAATTTACAAAAATTGTGTGCCACCTTTCTTGTTTGTTAGAATGACTTCCCATAACTGCTATGAAGCATAACACAGTACTGCAAAGTTATTTCTTTTTCAACAATTGGAATAATTGTTAGTGATCTTAGAGCACACGTTCATAAAAAAGCTGTACGGTATTATATGACAGATATTGCATTTACTGGAGAGTAACTGGAACCTGTCACTAAGGAAAATTTCATGCATAATGTGTCATGTATTATGCGCTCATGCAAAGCTCAACACAGCCAAATATAACCAAACAATTAATAAAGCAAACTATGAACATATAATCAAAATGCTATATTTGAGGATACAAAACTGAAGTCTGACAGGTAAAAAAATAACTCACCAGTAAAAATATTCATTATAAAGTAATCAGAGTGCAATCACTCAGCCAACCTACAGCCTTTTAAAAAATTAAGTATTGCTACTAGAAATTGATTAGAGTTTTTAATAGAAATAAATCCCCATGAAATTAGCTAGCACCATGGCCATAGCATTAACCTTTCAAGGCAAGCAATCCATCCACCAAGTTATTTAACAACTAATTGAAAATAGGATCATTATTAATTACATTTTATTGTATAATGAAAAATTGTCTAGGTTTTGTCTTTAAAGGAACAGACTGAACAGGAACAAAGTGCTTCATTGTAAAGAAACTATTTTGTGCTTAAGTGCATAAAGATGGAGAATCTCACATATTATAAGTGTTTCCCCGTTCTTAACAATATTTGTTTCTGCTTACACCCTGACTTCCAAGGCAACATCTAGCTTCAATAATGAAATCTGGGTGAGGATTCTGTGTAACTAGGTGTTTTCATTTAGTTTTGTCCCAGAAGTTTGTCTGATGTGAAATATGACCCATAGATATCCCAGCTAACATCTCACATTCTTGACCGCTAGGCTACATCAGGGGCCTTTTGGATCACATCCTATGATTGCAGTAATACTGTCTCACTGGTCACTTGTAGATGGTCAACAGGCCATCCATACCATTGAAAACTATGGCTCAGGAGGTCCAGCTTCATATAGTCCTCGAAAGTTCTCTTTGTGCATTTGTATTGCTAATTTTGTAGCTTTTGCACACTGGTAAGATCAGATCCCTGCTGATATTAACAGTTTTACAGATGGCCATTCAAAGAAAATTGCAAGATCAGCTCCCATTACTTAAATATTAAAGCTGGGCTTTGCTAATCACTGACCTTTCCTGGTACATGTTGCTGTCTAATTTTATACACATGCTAATTTTTTATAACTGTAAGCATTATTTAAAACTGTCAAGTCAGCAGCAACAACATCTTGTTAGCACAGAGACTTGTCTAATCCTCAGAAGATAATGAACAGACAATATATTTCCCTGGTTTTTCTTGTTCATTGTTCCTCTAAACTATGGCTGTATGTATTGCCTTAATTGTTCTATTTAAATCAGAGTTTTTCTGGGAAGAGGTGAAAGAGAAGTAGAACGAATTGTCTACCCAGTTCAACTGCATAGCTATTATTGATGTTGCATTGTGTCCTCTTTTCTCTCCTACAAAACAGATTTTTAAAGTACACTAGTATGTTTAAAGCTGGAAAATAAAGTTACCTGTTGTTGTCTTCTGTTGTACATAAGAACATAATGCACAAGTTTTTCTTTCTATTTCTTTCCTTTTAGAAAAAAATGTTTACTATTTTGTAAGAATTACTTATTTATCTGCATCATGCATGATCTGCCTTTCTCACGGAGAACTGCCTTCAAGTGCCAGCAGTACTCTATGTGAAGGTATATGAAACAGAAGTCCACTAAGGACTTACATAGCCCATCTAATTCATTGTTGGGGGCACAAGGAAAGAAACAAGGAGTCAGTTCTATCGCTGGTTTGCTTACTAACAGGACACGTTTGTTCAATTACCCAGGAATAAAATTCTTGAAGAAATTTGCTATTTTATCAACTTTTTAAATTATTGTGTATAAAAGGATTATGCCCTGATGTAGATAGTCCAGGCTAGCCTGATCTCATCAGCTAAGCAGTCCTGATTAATATTAGATAGGAGATCACCAAATACCAGAATCACTATGCAGAGGCAGGCAACAGCAAACCACCTCTGAGCATCTCTTGCTTTGAAGTCTCTATGGGATTGCCATAAGTCAGTTGCAACTTGATGGCCAAAGGAAACAAAAGAGCATTCCCAGGGATGGTAGACAGTAGGATCGCCAGGAACAGTGTGGTAACCAGGAGGAAACTGGGGAGGAGGGTGGGGACATGGTGGGGTGGCTGTCGACATAATGTGACTTCTGGGAAAACCTGGAAGTGCCATTATGCCTTTCTAGGAATTGCCAGAAATGCTATGTTGAAACCATAGATTCCTACAGTGGCCTAGAAACAGGGGCACTGAAACAGTACAAGACCGGAAAATGTGGAGAGACTTGGCCCATAGAATTGCCAAGAGTTGAACATGACTGAATAGCTATCAACAACAACAGTGGCATGATGTCACTTCTGGGTTTTTCCAGGAAGTGATGTCATGCCATCAGCCTGACAGCTGTTGTTTTTTTTTAATTCCTCCCACAGCTACTCCAAAACAGGAAGCTGGGAAATGGGAGCTGGGAGCTGAGTGCATGGGGTGTGGGGGCAAGAAAGCTTGGTAGAGAGACATATCCCCTTTTAAAATCAGGAGTAGGAGATTCCTGAAGACAGCTAGCATGGATGTGGCTAAGGTTGAATTAACATAAGATTTTTCAGTACTGGGTCTGGGCAACTCATATGACTGATCAAACTGAAGAAGAAAGTAAGACAAGGCTAGATACAGGCAAGAAGGCCAATCAAGAAAAAGGCTCTGGAGACTGCAGAGAAGCAGATTAAAAAGTATCCTAGAATCAGGCAACAAGACACAGGGGGGAGAGATTCTTCAATTGAGGCAAGTCTCAAGACTCAGCAGCTATTTTGGTTACCTAAATATAATTCTAAAAATATGATGACACACTTCAGTGAAGAATTAACCATAAGTATTTTCCCTGCTGGGCCCAGTCACCAATATATGCAGTGTTAGACAGTTCAAGGCAAACAAAATGCAAGTGGGTGAAAAAAGGAACTGCAATTTCTTGTACTGAGTAAAACTACAGCTGTGTACTTTTCATATCCTTTCTATTCGTGCACAAGTCAGTGAGTCCTGATGACACAGATGGGATCTACATTCTGCTTCCTCCTGCCATGTACTGATGTTACTTTCCAGGCCACTCCAGAGAATGAGATGTTTGCATATTGCACTCCATGCACAGCACTCAGACCTGGTTTACATATGCCAGATAATAAAGTGGTAGACTGGAATTTACCACTTTGGATTGCAGTTGATGGCTTTCAGCTTTGAATGTTCCCGCATATAAACATCTCCATTCAGCTTGAAAATTAGCACAGCATGGAGAAAGCTGCTATTTCTTTGCTTTTCTTTCTCTGCTGGTTTTCTATTTGCATGACGTTTTTAACACAGGGATGCATTCCAAACTGTGATCTCCACTCGCAGTTTGAAGTGGTACAGTCCATCCTACCACCTCAGCGTTCTATCATTTTGTTCTCATTCATTCTCCTACATGCGTAAACCATGCCTAATTGCACTGCACTGCACTGACCAGAAATCTTTCCACAAACAGATGTGATTTCCTTCTCCAAAGAAGTCAGAAGGTCAGGATCTATTAATCACATTCTGGGATTGGCAAATTAGGAGAAGGGTGAAAAGTGAGTCCCACCTTCACATGAAGTAAATATTCCACCGCGCAAGTCTTTCATGAATGTTAGACCACCATCAGCAGAGCCTAATCCAGCTAGTTGGCAGTTACACCTATCCTAATTAATAACATTCTCATAATTTGCAAACAAAGTAGCCATTAATGTTTTAGACTGAATGTCTGCACAACCTGAAATATTAGAAGATACGTAGGAATCAGTTCATTACAGCTTGCTCAGAACCCTATAATCCTATGAAACAGACTCAACAATAACCTCTCTACCCAAATCCAGATAAGATAACCTTGCTTTTACTCCTTTTGAAGACTGTACTGAAATTTAATTAGCTCTTGCGTTTTCTTTCATAAAACTTTCTTTTTGTAAACAACCTGGACATATTCTGTGTACCAGGCTGCATCATGAGGGATAGTTCTCACTAGATTGCTATTTAATTCCCTTAAATGTAATGAGGCCCTGATTTATTGCCTTGAATTTCAAGAGCTTCACTGATGCCAAAGTTAATACTTCAAAGGTTGTTTTTGCACTCCAGTGATCAACAGATAGCAATTTGCTGGGCACTTTCTCAAGTTCCTATGCAGAGATCTAAATCCTGAAAGGGGGAGAAGGGAATTAAAAGCCTAAACCATATTAGGTAGAGGGGAAATTGTGTATGCTCAACCACCTTCACAGCCAATACCTTAATGCAAGACAGCACTTGTCAGTTTTTCACAGCTGTATAAAGTATTACAATACCATAGGGTGTGTCACTTGTCACATGGCATATATGTTCAATGACTGAATGCCCTGATAGCCTACAATTTTTATTTATTTGCATACACCATAAACACATTTCCCTCCTTCTTAAATTCACTTTAATGGATGCCATATCAAACACTTATTTTGTTATTCTCAGTCCCAGAGCTGCTTTGGCTAACATATAAGTTCTGCTTTTCCCCATCTCTATAGCTGTCCTCTTTTGAGTATTTTCAAGAAGATTTTTAGATGTCCCTCTGATGCTATTGTTCTCAAAAGCATTCATAAAACTAACATTTGAAAAGTATATTAAGGACTTTTCTAGAACTGTCCCCACTTCAGTTGGCCAATACATTTCATAGGGTTGGATTCTAAAAGCCATAAGGACACTCATAGAAACTCCCACTCCCCCTCTCCCAAGAAGCCTCCTGATACTTCCAAAAAGCTGGATTTCTGCATCATGGGAACCTCTGAAGCTGCTGTAAAAAATGGCAACTGGGCAATACTGCCCCCTCTCTCTTCTTGTTGAATTTCTGCTGATATAAGATACTCTCTCGGCACCAGAGGGCCCCTTCATGTATTAATTTTTTGCAGTAATGGTCTCAGAAACTGTCACTCCTCTTAAGTAAGGATCATCAACAGCTATCTTGAAACAGGATTTTAGATTAAAGGCACCAATGTATATTATTGTGAGTATAAACTGTTTAACATATTTAGGCAGGTGCTGCATTCATAAATAAATAGCCAGAAACAGATAACAGTCAGATGGTTTGCAGTGAAATATTTCCTGTAAAATATTCCTTACTGTTCATATCTGCAAACTTATAAATAAACTGTTTATATATCTGATTGTCCTTTTTATTTAGAAAAAAAAGTATAAAAGAAGAAACAAAGATGATCTATCTAGGTTTCCCCATTGTAAATCCCACCACAGTCATCCTTCCAACAGCCATTCACGATTTGATATAAGTTACAGAGGATCCCTATTAATAGGTGCTGAACATAATAGCACAGGACTCAAACATATTCTGTTTAAAAGAGGGATTCAAATTTGAAAATTTCCAACAGCTGTGTGACTGCTCCAGGCGACACTTTCCTGGTAAGATGAATAGAAACACCTTCACAGGTTTTGTGCTATAGGGCCCATGTCAAGACCCACATATCCCTAGGCAAATATGAATGTCAAGCAAGGTTGTCAGCAGCTCAGGAAACATGTCACCCCCCATAAGCTGTCAGCACTATTAGAAGCACTCACATATTGTTAAATAACAAAAATTGTCAAATATCCTAATTGCCTGCTTGCAACTTTCAGGATGTGCTTTTCTGGCCTGTCACAATTTGATTTGACCAAATTATGATTGAGGACTGGCAGAATTCTGGCTGGAGGCCACTGGAATCAGTAGGATTTCACTAGTGAATCTTCTATTAAAATCCAACAACCAGAGTCATATTTATTTATTTGCACTCACAGGTCTAACTTGATTTCTTGCAAGAATATTTAAGGCCTTAGTTCACCCTTTGCTAGAACAATGTCCACAATACTTGGCTGCAGACCCAGCAACTTGATTTCTGTCTCTTGACATCAAGCAAGATAACCCTCTAGTCATCTTCTGATCACCACGTTTCTCTTTGAAAACTGTTATGGCTAGCTACTAAAATCCATGCTTAGTGATCCATGACCTCCCAAACTCAGCCTATAACCCAGTTATACCTTGTTCTCCAACTAAACTACCACATTCAGATACAGCATGCAGACAGCTTGTCTGCAGTCTCATGCCTTCTAAAAAAGCATACCCCAAACCAGGTAGGCACTAAAAAGTATTAAGTACAAACAATGCATGTTTCCCAGCAAAGATTCTCTCTGTTCCCACGATATATGCACACACACTCTCTGGGTAACTTCTGACACTCCATGACCAGCTAGTCAATTTCTTGGGTCCACTCTTCCTTGGGGACTAGCGCTCAGGCACTGTCTCTTATATTTCTGCTTACAGGTTCTGCCTTGTTTCCACATCTCCCACTTCAATCGCCCTAGCTACTGTGGGAAATAGTGCACAGGAGGAGAGCCCCAACCCGATTTGTTAGTACAACTAAATGTGCCCCTGTCGACCACATGTGGTCATGATGCAATTCAGGTTAACATACAGACTCCTTAGAGCAGCTTGCAGCAAAATAGCAAAATGACCAGGAGAGTGATCTTAATGATAAATGAGATCCACTGTAGTGTGGTGGTGAAGAGTGTCAAGCTAGTATCTAAGAGACCCTGATTTGAATCCTCACTTGAGCCATGGAAGCTTGCTGGGCAATCACACTCGCTCAGTGTAACCTATTTCACTGTGAGGTTACTGTGAGGATAAAATGAAGGAGATGAGAACAATGTAAGCTGCTTTGGGTTGTCATTGGAGAGAAAGGCAGGATACCATAAAGTAAAACATAAATAAATGTTGTTTAAGAGTTTCTTCCTCATGTCCAGGTTTTTATAATTTCACTTGCCCCCACCTTTGCAGACCCTTTTTCTTTTCCTGTCTCTCCCTCCCCAGGAAGATCTGTTCTTGCCTTCTGGCCTTCTAAACTGTATTGTTAACATGTTATCTGGCTATTGCCCTTCTGGCTACATCCATTTCCATTGCTATGGCACTGGACAACTTTATGCCTCAGACATGAGTCATCTCCCCTTCCTTCTATTTTCCTCCTGCTGGTCAGAAAGGTACTTTGAAATGTCTAAGCTTGTATAGAGTGTAAACCCAGTTATGAACAGCCTTGATACACATTTTGGGGTGTGCAAATTCTGGGATGTAAGGTCTTTTACCACACAATGCATCAGACAGCACCTGGTCTTCTATCTTAAAAACACACATTAATTTGGGACTGAACTCAAATCCAGATATGGTTTGTAGAGATGAACAAGTGGGGGACCTGCAAGGAATCTGGGGAGGAAGAAGAAATTGTATCCCATTACTAGTCCCTGCTTCCTGTCACTTCCTGCTGCCGCCACCTCCTTCCCCTTTTCCTCAACCCTGCAGCCCCTGCCTCAACATCACCCTTTTGCTTCCTTTATCTACCAAGATGTTGCCTCCTCCATCCTGTTGCTACCAAACTATTTATTTATTTATTTGATTTATATCCCTCTCCCCGCCAGGGCAGGCTCAGGGTGGCTTACATAAAATTTGACTGATAAAACAACTATAAATGTAGCTATAAAAACAAGACTTAAAGTGCTAGTTATCAGCTTATACGGTGATGGCAAGGTAGTAATAGCAGCAGACATACTAAAAATACAGTCAGCAGTTGTTATTATGGTTTGGCAAAGCACAGGCTATTGGTGGTGGCATTGGACACAGGGTCTTAGTCGTTGGATGCAGCTCACCTTTATTTATTAATGTGTTTGTCCAGTTCACATTTAAATAGTGGGAGTTGGGAGAGGTCTATTTTTTTACATGGAATGAAACATCCATATAAGGGGAGCTAAAATGTTCTCGTCTCTCCCTTCCCCTCATAGTGCATTGTTAAGCTACCTTCTGTCCACCATGGGTCTCTTCCAGGATCAGAGAGAGATCTCGTCCAGGAACAGGCTGGGAGAAAAGTGCTTCATATATCAGGGATCACTGAAGGAAGGTTGGGAGGGGAAGACTAAATATCCTCAGCCACTGGGTGCACAGCCATATAAAATGGACCCCCTTCCTTCACCATACATGAACAAAGGAGGCAAGTGAATAAATACATGTAGCTGTCTTAGCATGTCTAGTCTAGCCCTAGCAGAAAGAACAGATCTGTAGCAGTACAGCAAGAACGGATCTATAACAATAGTATTGATCCACCACAGTTATTATTTTCATGGCTATTTTTAGCCGTGTTTTAGTGAAAGAATCCTAAACACAGACTAAGTTTCATGGCCACTTGAAAGAATGTTAGCATATAATAGAATATTTTACAAAAACATTTTATTCTGCATCACATATTTACTTCATGTATATGGCAGGAAATTCAAACAAAATATTAAGAGGTGATTTTAGTAAAGTAATTACCTAAATTATCTTGTTAATGAAAAATGATCTACTCTGCTAGATTCATGACTAGTTACAATGTTAACTCTCCATTTAGCATGTTTTATTCCTTGCTAAAATCAGATGCCTTTGGGGATCTAGTGAAGATAAACAACTTTTAATCTCTTTTTAATGGAACGTAGACATCTTGTTCAGAAGCTGAAATGAAACTTTAAATATTAAGACCTAGAATAAGGACTGACGTGTAGACCCAGGAGACAGGGGTGATGACAGCTCAATATTTTTGTAGGAATGAAGCTGCACAAGAAAGGCTAAAGACCTCTGAATGCAGTAGAAGTGTGCTGCACACAGTGTACAAATTACTGGGATCCTGACTGTTAACCTTGAGACTCCACAATGCCCTCCTCTTAAACAAGATTCCATAAACAGATTAATCTGTGCTGTACGAAAGGACACTGGCTGTCTTGTGGTAACTGTATCCTAAGGCCCTACATTATTTCTTCTACAGGTTCTCAGGGATGATTTCTAATATTGTTTTTACATCTTTAATTTCCCATAAATTGGTCACCATCTGTACAAGCATTCTGGGCTAGGAATAGTCAGAATATACTTCACCAACTTGCAAAAGCTAAGCTGTGTCTTGAGGCTAGGAAAGCAACACAGAACTTCTGAGAGGCAAATATATAGGTTAGGACAGCCCATCATGATTCACATGAAGGGTGTGTTGGGGGATGTTCTGCTAAGTGGTGAACCAACTGGCATCTACTAATGGTCTTTATCTGTCCCTCCAGCCACTGACTGAAAATTACTGTTTAAGATCTTAGGCAGAAAACCCTCTGCGGACAAACTACCTGCAGTTCTTCAACTAGAAAAGCCAAGAGTTGCACATGGGACCTTAAAGATGCAAAGAAGGTGCTGCTTATCAATGCTCTACAGAAGGAAACTTATCTTGAGAACTGCAGAGAATTTCAAGGAGCCTGTCAGAGAGAGTAGAATCGCTGACTGAGATGATTCTAGAAAATAACTGAGCAGAGTAACCTTCAGTTTCAGGATTCACCCCTCCCCTTGGATATTTGTGGCATAACATATTATTAGGTTTCCTACATTAACAAAACATAATGTCTCAATCTGCACTGAAATGAGTTCTAATTAGCCTTGTCATCCCCACATTGCAAAACAGCAAACAAGAGTTTCACAGTATCATAAGTCTGACTGGCGATCATTAGAATTCCCTGATGTTGCTTAATCACACACCATGCAATTCATATGTGTAGTCAATGGATGCATTAATTGGTCTCCTTTAAATCCTTTAGAAACCCTGAAATTTATTGTCAATATTGAATCTTATAACTGTTTGACATCTTTAAAAACTACTAGTATTTATTATTATAAACTTGTGGCTAGAATTTAGAAGCTTAACTCCCAATTTAATACTTTTTGCTACTACTAACCATTGATATTTGTGGCAAATATGAAGAGAATTAAACATCACAGCAGAACAGAAGGGAAAACCGCCAGATGATTGGTTTATTATTGTACAAAACCAAAGTCAAGGTTGTTTACTTGAAAGTACATTCTAGTGATTTCAGGTGTGTAATGACTTTGACATAAGTGCATGAAGATTTCTAGCTCAGCATAGTCCACAATAAGTGGTGTTAAATATAAGAATACAAACTATATACAAAACAGCAATTTCAGCTACTTGTTAAACTGTATAATATAACATTTGATTAGTGTGTTTTCCAAAAACCCTGTGAAAGAGCTCGTGATTATGTCCATTATATATGGGTAACTGAGAGATAGTAAATCCAAAGCAGAGATAGGATCCAGACTTTCAACATCAATGTCCATCTCAGCTGTCAGAAGGTCAGAAATCAGAAGTTCCAGAGGTGGCCTAGCAGTACCTAACACCTTCCACACTTTTTAAGCCTCAGATAGATCAAACCGAATGCTTCAGATAGATCAAACATAATATATTAATTTATACATAAGATAACAATTTATACATAACATCTTTTGTGCAGATTTTTACCCAAAATATGAATAATAAACTTTCAATTTCTCCTGGAATTCTTTATTCAGTCCTTTATTCACATAATTTGTTAATTTTGCCATAGGAATTCAGCCAATTTATCTTTCCAGTTTTAATGCTGGACATTCTTTTGCCTTCCATTTTGTTTCTAACATCACTCTGGCCACAGTTAACGTATATCTAAACTCTTGTGAGGTTCTTTTAATATTGTCTGGTAAGATTCCCAATAACATAGTCTCAAGTTTCATAGTAAATTTGATTTTTAGAATTTTCTGAATTTCTGCATGTATTTCCATCCATCTTCTCAATATCTTTTGGGGTAATATACCAACATTAAAACATCTTAAACCAATTTTCTTTTAATGCTTGGCTAGCTGTAAATCTAGCTGTGTTACCCACCCTGAGCCTACTTTTGGGAAGGGTGAGCTATAAATATGAATAAATAAATAATATCTTTCATCCATAGATTTTCCCTGTGTTGGAAATATTTTTTTTGTTGAAATTTTGCATCCATTTTATCATACAGATTTTGACTTGTTCTTTTCCTGTATCATAAGCAGTAACCCTTAGCAAATCGGTCCTAATAAATTATCTTTTTGTTGTGTAATTATCTTTTCAAATTCTGTCAAATCTCTCATTGCACCTTCTTCTGTATAAACATCTTTCTTAAATCTAGAAATTAATTGAAAGTACACTAGCCATTGTATCTTCTTCCCTTCTTTCTTGTTTGCCAAAACTTGACTTCTCTTTGTGAGTTTATCATGTTTCCGTATGTTATAAAATCATTATTTTTCCTCACATATTCGTCACAATATGCATTTTATTGGTGACATTACAGGCGATATTGGAGAACTAATTCTTCTCCTTATAGTCTCCCATATTTTAAATAAGTTATCTCTGATTACGTTGCTTTTGTGTTGCATTGTATTTTTTGGATTGATTTCTTAATCCATAGTTAGATGTGTGCTTCTTCTTCCAAGTTTGATGTTTCTAGTTTAATTAATCTTTCATATGGATTTTTAATCTAATCTGTAATCCAAACCAGGCCGGCTGCTTGGTAATATAGTTTGGTGTTAGTTACTGCTGGCCAACCTCTGGTACTCCTGACTTTCTGACAACTGAGTTGGACATTGATGTTGAAAGACTGGATTCAAATTCTATCTCTGCTCTGGATTTACTATCTCTCAGTTACCCATATATAATGGGCATAATCATGATCTCTTTCATAGGGTTTTTGGAAAATATGTGATATATAACATTTAAAAATTATATTATACAGTGTAACAAGTAGACAGAGTTGCTGTTTTATATATAGTTTGTATTCTTATATTTAACACCACTTACCATGAACTAGGCTGAACCAGAAATCTTCATGTGTTTTTGTCAAAGCTTTGGATCAGAATATAAGAGTGCTACAAAACATTCACTGGATGCAGTATGGAAAAGTTCTCTTCAGTACTGTTGGGCACTCCCAGGTGACTTTAGGCATGGAAACAGTGAAATTATCATTGATGAGTGCTTAATGGCAACACAGCTGTTTTGAAGGTCAGCCACTGGTGCCTGTTGCCCTTGCCAGCTTTTCTATGCTAACCTTCACATTTTCATCTGTGCTGGCTGCACTTCTCTCATTAAGACTGCTTCTTGCATTGCTTATGAAATGCACTGGTAAAAGATAAATTGTCAGTGATAAAGAATGAGGCTGTGATTGATTTTTTTATACAAACTCTCCCTGTTAGGGAGTTGGCGAGTATCCTAGAAAACAGAGGTAATCCCCCCCCCCCCCCGGTACTTAAACACAATCTCTATTAAAAGAGTTGCCATCACCAGTTTAGAAATTATCCCAGGTTTGGACGGAGAATTTACTGCTACTTTTTAAGGAGCCAAAATGGATGGGACAGATACTTTTTGAGCAGCCTGTGAAGAGGCAGAGTAGAAATCTTCAAAATAATAATACTAATTGAACATGTACAGCTGCATACAAACTCAGCAATGGCAGTAAACACTGGCATGATTTATACAGCTGCCAAATGACCAACATCAGTTCTCCTGGAGAAAATGGCTGCTTTGGAGGTGGATTCTATGGCATCATATCCTACTGAGATCCCTCCCCTCCCCAAGTTCCATCCCCAAAATCTCCAGCTATTTCCCAACATAGAGCTGGCAATCCTAAATTGACTTAGCATGTATGCATATGACTAAGGTTGCCAGCTCTGGATTGAGAAATACTTGGACATTTTGGGGGTGAAGCCTGAGGAGGGCACGATTTGGGGAGGGGAGGGACTTCAACAGATGCCATAGAGTCTACCTTCCAAAGCAGCCATTTTCTCCAGGTAAACTTGATCTCTGTTGCCCAGAGATCAGTCGTAATCCCTGGAGATCTCGAGCCACCACCTGGAGGCTGGCAACCCTACACGTGATCCAGTAGGCACTGCTGCATGTTCCACTCCCCATGCCTGTCACTGCAGAAGGAAGGATAGCACCTCACCTTGGTATGTTCCTTCCCATAAGCACTGAAAGGTTTTTTGAGACAGGAATTTACAGACACTACAAATCCACAATCACACCTTAGGCAGCACAATGGGTAGAAATACAGAGTTCAGAGATCTCAGCAACAGAAAAAGTTGCAGCCTAAATTCATAACATGTAAATTATGAAGCTAACAGTTAAATTTCAGGATGGGGCAGGGAGCTGTATCATTTGCAAGACCTGTGCAAAGTGTTAGTGATAGGACTTCTTCGGAGGCCATTAATTCATAGGATTACCATAAATTGTAAGTATCTTGATGGTGCATAACACATAAGAAAGCTAATTTCTGAGACATTATAAAAACAATGCAGGGGTTGTTTTTCTTGCAGGACTATATGCGTTTCTCAATAAATAAGGACCAAATTAGACATGATGGCATCCTCAGGACTGATCCCTGGACACCACTGCTATTTTAAAGCATAATGAGGTGATTTAAAAATTATGCACAGGGCAGCAAGATAAGATGCTCTCATTACCCCCTGTAAGGGCTGCACTCCCCCCCACAGATATTTCAGCACTGAAGACAGAATGGGGGAGGGGGCAACAGGAGCACTTCATCTGGCTCTGCTGTGCACCCAGTCAGGATCAGACCCTTGCAGCATTTTTAGATTGCATCATTAGGCTTTAAAATGGTGGCAGCAGGGCTATTTTTGGGCAGGAACACACAGGAACGGAGTTTCAGCTGGCTCCTGAGTTGGCCACGCCTACAACCAAAACCTCTAGCATGCATGGCTACAGAGCACACTGCCCTCCACATGTTACACACAAGAGGAAAAGGTAGCATGTTAAAATGCCCTCTTTCCCTCTGGGGAGCCCTTGGGTTTTCCTTGTCAATTTCACTCCCTGCCAGTCAGCTGAGAGTGAAATTGACAAGAAAAAGCCTCTCTCTGCCTTCCCTTCTCTCGCTGACATGTGGCAGCTGGCAAAGGGCAGGCAGGGAACCCAGGCACATTGAAAATGCCTTTCTCTCCCTCCCCGAACTGGGGAAGGGAGAGAAAGACATTTAACTATGCTCCCCCCGCACTTCCCCGAGTCTCTCTGCAATAGCAGAGAGGCTCAGGGAAGAAAGGGGAATGTGTGCATGCCTGCCTTCCTTTCCCCAGCCTGTCCACCACTAGGAGGTAGGAGGTAACGGTAGGAAACTGGTAGGAGTCTAGGATGGTAGGAGACTAGAAAGGCGATGCTGAAGTGGGGTGGAGAAGCTCAGGGGGGAGGCAAGGTTCCCTTGCCTACCATGTGCTTTCCCAGCCCCCCGCCTAATATACTAATGAGCTGTGCTGTGGGGTGTGTGGCCTAACATGCTAATAAGTTTCTGCTGTTGGGTGTGGCCTATTATGTTAATGAGTTCCTGCTGGGCTTTTTCTACAAAAAAAATCCTGGGTGGCAGCATCTACAGGTCGAACCCAAGGATGCCAACACATCTAGTTTTTGCCCTACAAGTGCTGTACCTAACACCACTATGGTGATTTAAGGGGGCTTAACTTACTGTATTCACTGTTTGACATTAAGAGGCCTTCTTTGTATATTAGGAGGGCTAGGCAAGCAAGGTCAGACGTTACTGAGTCTTCCAACATACTTTTGCCAAATGCTAGACTGCAAACATGTCCTTTATGGACACAGATTAATAGGAAGAGGCATGGCTTTTTAAAAAATTCATTCTGGATTGGATCCTGAGGAAAATATCCACTAAGAGATTTTTGTCAGCAGAAGGGGAGTTCTCTGCTTCAGCCTCCTGTTACAGGAGGTGACCCCCAGAAACAGCTTTGGGGTAGTAGCTAAATTTGAGTCCAGTAGCACCTTAGAGACTCATTGTATAAGCATGAGGGGGGAGTTGGCAATGTGCCACAAGAGGCAGAATTGGCTAAAATTGCCCCCCCATCAGCACAAATTCTCCACTACATCTGATCTACTGAGCTGAAAGTCCCATAATCGTAACATGCACAAGCTTTCTTATTCTAGCCTATACGCTTTAACAGATCTACTATCTGGCACATACCAAATCTCATTATATACGGATTAAAATAAGATTAAAATTCATCAGGAAAGCTCCCCAAGATGTTGGGGAACAGCAGATTCATGTTGACTTCCATATAACAAGAAATTGTGACATCTAACCTATCTATGCATACTCTTACCCTGAAACATTATGCACTAATAGGGGCATCTCTGGCTTAGGAAGACTTGGACATCTAATGGAAATGATATTTAGGCCAGATTCTCATATTATTTCTTGACATATTAAAGTTATAATGCAAAACAATTCTCTCTCCACTCCATCATTGTTCTGTGATGAATCGTACATGAGAATGAGCTCTCACATGGTATGATCTGGTATGCAGGAGGAAACTCCAGTACTGCATTTGTTTCCTCTGCTGAGTAAGAAAGTTTCACTAAGATAATAATAATTATCTTATTATTTCTAAGTTTTGCTAAGATAATAATAATTCTAATAAAAAAATTTAAAATTAACATGGGACCTAGGTTGCAAGAAGCATATTTGAGAAAGAAGACCATAAATCTAAACATTAAAACCCAAGCAGGATATTTAGATTAATATTACCTCATACCCTTTTGCTTACATCTTCATTCTGAGTTTTCAAAAGAAACATTTGAGAAATAAAAATAATAGTATCACCATTTTGATATTTCCATGGCCAGATACTCATAATCCTACCATTCAAATTACAACATGAGTTTGCAATAGTACTGTTCTGCAAAGACAGATTTGCTCTGTGGAGCAGCACATTCTGTCTTCAAAGAACTAAGGTCATGGTATATCAAAGACCATCATGTCTTATAAATAAGCATCACAACAGAAAGTGTTCTGGAAAGGCAGACTTCTTTCACGGACAGTAACATGACAGTTCTATAATGAAACCAACGTGGAGAGAAAGGTGATAAATATGCAATTGGTATAAAAAAAATTAAGCCAAGAGAAAGAATGATAGTTAACATGGTCTGAAAAGTGCTTCTGAACAGCATAAAAAGGCATATGGTTAATTTCATGTATTAAGTGTCTGTTGCATGTAATCCACATTTCACTCCTCTCAACTCCAGATAACTCAGAAGCAAAGTAAAGCAGGGAGGACCAGAGCGGTTCATGCCTTCCAGTGCTTACTAGTCATCTTCTGCACCCCCCTGAGTGATGGGAAATCACTCCAGCTCTGTGAAAAGAGCACTAGATAGCATTAATTAGAACAAACTGGATATGAAGATGCAGGTAAAGGGCATGCAGAACTTCTGTATGAATTCTGTAAAAGTATATACTAAAGAAACAGTAGATCATCTTGCTATAAATGTGTCTATTTTTTTTCCCTCGTTCCATTTGGCAATAGCAGAATGCTCTGTCAGTATGAAGCCTGAGGCACTTCTGGCCTATGAACCTACTAAGCTTCTCTTTTCTGCCCAATATTTGGCATGCAAGATCCCTTGACTGCAGGATATAGAGTCCCAATTTGGTAAAAAAACAAAAATCCAGAAATATAAGCGAATAAAGAACACAATAAAGAATCCAAAACAGGGGTAATAATTAAAGAAATAAATAAGATAATTACAAACTCAACCAACTAAATAAAAAAAATAGTGTACATCCCTAATACAGGTCCTTCCACAAATTTAAGTTCCTTGTAATTTAGCACTGATTTTCAAGAGATCTATAGCCACTCTAAAAGAGAAGTGTGTTTTGCTGACTTGTGGTCCACTAAAAAGAAATGGCAAGCATGAGGCTCTCTTTCTTGGTAGGTTACACTTTGGATAGTGTTTGCTTTCTGGCATGAAAAATGAAACATGCTTCCTTCATTAAACAGTGCTGCCACCATATCTTTAATTCCTTTCCCCCTTCAGTATTAGGCCCCAGAATTAAGATTGCTGGGCCACTTGAGAAGGGTGACTGTAGTCCCCTAACTATGGATTTATACTTCCCAGTTCAAAACAGTGTAGGGGGAAAAAAACCAGAAACACTTAGTGACCAAGGCTGGGAAAAAGAGTAGATCTGAGAAAGTAATCCAGTAATAGAGTTCAATGGTCCTGTGACTTCTGCAACACTAGATTCAAAATGATAGAATTGGGACAATTTGGTTGTTTTTAAAAACAATATTTATAGCTTATATTTCCACAGTTCAAGGTAGCAATCACAAGATGAGTGTAGTGGGTGAAGTTAACACTGGTCCAGGAATTATAATGGTCCACAGATCTTAATCACTGCAACATTTCTGTTTATTGAGATCTGAAGCCTTGCTTCTAGTGGGAGTGTGTGAAGCCCTTGTACTGACACAACTTACATTTATTATGAAGCTGATGAATACCAGAATAGGAGCTCCCTTCAAACTTATATTGTCATAAAATAAAAACAGCAAGTCTTGATTTTCTAAAGCCCAAGGGGTTCACCAACATCATATCGGGGTCAACGTAAGAAGAGCTAAAGATTTCCCACTTCTCTACTGTGATACTGTGTGTTTTGATGAGAGGGAAGAAGAGAAGCTTCAAAGCATCTATCCAATTGTTCATTTTTTAATGTGACAAAAGATAGATTTAAAATAGTACCTGATGCACATTTTTTACACCACTACTCATCAGCTAGGACTAACTAAGCAAGCCAAATAGCGCTGAATACCCTCTTCTTTTCATTCCATCAAAGGATTAAGTTTGAAGATTAGTTACAGCACACACCTTTATGTTGTGAATAGCTTAAGAATCAGGAAAATCTAGTGCTTTTAATCTTTTCTTCATTCTCAGTATTTTTCTCAAAACTGAATGGGGAGAGGAAACAAGAAGTAGCAGTCTGCCTTTGTAAAGGGAAGGGGGAAACCAGAGGATGACAGTTTTCACCAAAAACATATACTGTATATATTTCATGTAGAGAATGGTTTCACTGAAATTTGGGGGATCACTGAAGAACTGCATTCCCAAGATTTTTTATAAAGTTAACATGAAAGCTGCTTAGAGGAACTAAAAACAATACAGTACAAAAGACCATAGGATGCCTTGAAGAACACTGCACTGGGAGTTAGAGAACATGATCTTGGTTCCTGGCTGTATACTCTGATGAAATCTTATTCAGTAAATGTTGACTATTACTCAGATCCAGCAACAACACCTTTATAGGTATTTATGTAATCACCTATGTAAAGAAATCCCAGAACCAGCTGAGGAATCACTATTACTGTAAAATAAAGAAGTGATATAATAAAACACAATGATACCACATTAAATTTCAGTTCCAGGGGGCACAGCAGGAGGGGAGAAATGGGTGAGTTCACTTCCATGAAGGCTGTTCTGCTCACACTGCATGCCATCTGCACAGTATGTGGACACGGTATATGGTCATTTGCATAAGTCTTTGTGAACCTATTTGATCAATATGTGGAAGTGGCAAACATGGAAGGGCCAGGACCTACTACTTCAACCAGTCTTCCTAATGCATACAGAAAGAATATCCAAGCAAGCCTGGAGAGGTGTTGGGTAGATGTGCTGTAATGCTGTAATTCCCTATTCCTAGATACTTCTCAAGACAGAAGGTCTCTTTATATGTTTAATCATTTATTTATTTATTGAAAAGTACTGGAGGCTGGTGGAGTGAGTTTCAGCATGATCAAGTTTATTGTAGGTCAGGAACAAGCATACCTGAGGTGGCCCGGGGGTCAGTTTATATGCACAGAAAAGCCTCGCCCCCATCCACACCCACACTGAGGTATAGGTTAATCTTCCCACCAGAGATTACATTGATTCATTTGAATATGCTAAATGTGACGAATTGGGACTTAAAGGGGCAGAGTAGAATGCCTGGAAAGTCACATGACTTGAAAAGGTGGGGGGCCCAAGGGCTTGGAACCCACTGTTGATAGACAGATAACTGTCAGAGTGGTCAGTTGGGAACGGACAGTCAGAGAACTGCGAGGTGGAGAGGGAGTCCAGCCTGGGACGTCAGAGAGAGCAGAAGGGCAGTCTGTGGGAGCGAACAGTGTGTGACAGCTCAGTGAGAAGAGCTAAGGTGTCTGACTTGCCAGAGTGGGAGCAGACAAGTGAACTTAAGAATACACACAAACGCCATTCAGTACTGTCAACCAAAGGAACCTGACTGAAAGAGAGATTAGTGAGGCTGAGGGGCAGGACGGTCAAGAGCCAACTGGGGCTAGTGTGGGACCGGGGTGCCAAGCCAAGAAACTGTACATCTCCACACAGCAGGACAGGAGGGTGAAGTCTGAGTGTTTAGCGAGTGTGTGCAAAGTGTATCAAAACATACCATCTGCAACAAAGTAACAACGAGTCTGTAAAACAGTAACGCTTAATGTGACATCAGAAACAGTAACATCGTGACAATATAAGCAATCTCCGCAATATCCCTCCATGTATACTCAATTGTACCAATAAAGTTGTATTCAGAAAAAGAAAAGCTGTGGTGCCTTTTGAAAAGGGATTTCAGACCAAAGTACACAGGGTCCCAAATATTTACCTCAGATACTAAACGCAGAGACCAAATATCAACAAACCCCAAAGAGACTATATTGTAAAACTGTAGCTACTTTAATTGGAGGAAACTGGTCAGGGTGTTTATTATTAGAGAGTGAGAGAGGCTGATCCAGGTTACCTCAGGGACCCCGTCACCCAAAGTAAAACAGGAGATCCGCTCGCTCGCTGTTGGTCAGAGTTAGGGGACTGGTTGGTGAATAGGTGAGGGGTCAACTTCGTTATACCCTGATAGGTGGATCTTTAGGAGCCTGGGTGCTATTGCTCTTTTACCTCAAGCTTGTACCATTTCCAGGCCATGCAGTCAGACTGCATGGCTGGTGCCATTACATGTTTGGTCACATCAAAGAATCATACAAGTGTACACATAGAGAATCGCAGCCTGGTTGTCTGTGGAACTGCATCTAGGTCATAACATTTATGTTATTTTATAATCTGCCTTTCTCACAGGGACTCAAGGTAGATCACATATAGTGAGTCAGTTCAACCTACAGGGGCTGCAGTGGCCCATGTGGTAAGACGATGAACTGCTGACCGGAAGTGCTGCATGACGGAGTGAGCTACCGTCTCTGGTCCCAGCTCCTGCCAACCTAGCAGTTCGAAAGCAAGAAATTGCAAGTAGATAAATAGGTACCACGTCAGTGGGAAAGTAACAGTGTTCCATGCACCTCGGTGTCTAGTCATGCCGGCCACATGACCATGGAAACGTCTTTGGACAGCGCCAACTCCTCGACTTGGAGATGGAGATGAGCCCTGCATCCCTAGAGTCGTATTCGACTGGCTTTCGAGCAAGGGAAACCTCTACCTTTTACCTTAAAACCTACAAAATGGGACATTCAATGACCAATGCATTAGGACATTGGCCCATTTAGTGGTGCAATAAGCTATACACCGCAGTAAAGACCACAGGCCCAACCATTTACCAAGTTAAATTTGTGAACCTTTTTGTACAGTGCAGGACAGACCAAGTATGAAGACAGACATGAATGAGATTATCATACACTGAAATGTAAATACTCAGATTTTGCTGTGTAAATACACACTGAGAAACAGCATCTGCATACATCCGAGTCAAGTCCATGCAACTAAATACATATACATCAAAATGCCTTGCTCTGAGTAAGACTGTTTATCATTGTCAGTATCATCTACTCTGACTACTGGTAGCAGCTGTTCTGACTACTGGTAGCAGCTCAGGAAGCGAGCATCTACAGCCTCATCTTTTTAACTAGCGATACATGAGGTAAAACCAGGGCTCCTGTATGCAAAGCAGGTGCTCTACCACTAAGGTAAGACTCCTGTCTGTACATAATCATGCATAGTTTATTTGCATGTTTGATGTCCTTTTCTATACTGCTTTCTGTGAAGGAAAGGGAATTCCACAGTTGTGGGCATCAACCCAAACACAACTCTATATTCTGATATGTCTCTCTTTGGGCATTTTTAACCCACCTGTCTTTCAAGGAGCTCAGGATGGTGTTCCCAGATCTCTTCCATTTTATCCTCACAGTAACTCTGAGGTAGATTAGCCTGAGAGAGAATCACTGGCCTAAGGTCACTCAGTTAGCTTCATGACAAGCAGCATTGGAACCTGGATCTCTCTGGTCTTAGTGCAATACTCACTTACTGCATCATTTTTTTTCTTGTTCGCTGTTTCTCCACAGCAATATGTATAGGCTTGATTTTATTTTTTTATAAATTGAAATAAACATATAGCAAAAAAAAATAGAAATAGATAACTGTGTAATATATAACTTCGGAGCCCTTTTTGTTTGTTAACTCTTCAATAGGAAATTATTTACAATGCTGCTATTAAATCTGAGTATCAGTGATCAGGTTTAGGTTCTTAGGTCTGAGTCCTTAAAAAGGCCGGAAGTCATGACATTTATATCTGATCCTTAATCCCATTCATATTCAAAGCTTATCCAGAGTTGTGGAATGCCCCCCCCCCTTTTATGGTTGTTACCTTGCTAGTAAAAATAAAGAATACAGGTACAAGGGGAACTGGTTTAGATTAAATTGAAAATAAAACCTTCAACCACAAATGAGACTCATTTATGTCATAATAGTTACTTTTCGTTTGGGAGCATTAACTACTCTCCACTTTTAGTCTGTACAGGAAAAATGGAAACATCTCACCAGTTTTCTCTGTGTATTAATTTCTAGGCCAGAGGGGCAATTAGAGAAGTCAAATAAACATTCCAAATGAAACTCCAGCATTACATGGTGGACTCATTACTGCATGAACAAAGAACACTAACCAATGTTTAGTATCAGCTACATATTGCTGTAGTGTTCTTTGTGATATTTCTTATACAGGTTTATTATATGAGCACATATTTTAGGCTACAAACTTCCTGTAGTTTAGGAAAGCTTAACAATTCAAAATAAACCCAAACAACAGCAGGGATACAAACAGTATGTACAAAGACAAAAATGGAACAGATGGGATTTAGTCATATATACATATGTATACGTGTTTTCTTCAGTGCAAATTATAAAGGTTTTCACATTTTCCTTGTTAAACACATGCAGTAGCTGCTACCCCATTGTTAGTCTTGTTTACAGTAGTTGGACCAGGCATCAAATATGCAAAGGCGCAATGTTATGAAGCAGAAATCCACTGTCTCAAGAGAGATGGCAGAAGCCATAGACACAGTAGTTTGAAATCGGTAAGATAATGAACAAGGTCTCCATCCAGTGAGCAAATGGCACTAGTAAAACATGGAAACCATAATATGCTGAAATGATACTGGGAAATATGCTCTCTGTGTTACACCTCAAACAGAATCCACCCATATTAAGAGACAGGCTATGTGAAATGTTATTTTCCAACTTGACTCATTACTTAGAAGGGCAAAGTACAGATGGTTGATAACATTTCCCTCTCCATAGGTCTTAAGTGTTAGGATGGTTAGATTTTGTGACCATCATCTTAGGAAAAAACATGAGATTTTTTTTCCCTTGCTCATTATGATCTCTGAAAGGCTTATCAGCTACATTAGCTTGAATCTTTGCAAACCACCTCAATAAATTAGTTCCATTGATCTAGCATAGCCCCAATCTTTCCCTCAATCTTCAGATAAAATCTATAAATTAAAATATCTTACATTGCTTTTGAAAGATGTCCATACTCAGACCTAGAAGATGTCCAAACTCAGACCAGCAGAAGGAATTCCAAGCTGAAGAGAGTAAGGCTTTGTAAATGCTCATACAAGACATAGAGGAGACAGACAGTGATGTTTGATTTATTCATTACATTCCTCCTACAAGTGAACAGACTACAACTATCCACAGAATGTACCCCACAAAGAAAAAGGTGTGTATGAACCCAGGCTTTGCAGTGAAAAAGGCAGGGCAAAACGCTTGCTGCCTGTATCCACAAGCAGTTTTCACTTCATCTGGAGAATTTATCTCAGGCAGGTACACAGTTGAAGATTATTCAGGAAGGACTGCTCTGCAGAGAGAAATTTCTGGTCCTAAAAGGCTACATTCAGGAAACCATAAAGAATTCAACAAATCATAGTGAAAAAGGTTGTTCCTATTAGAGATTTTTTTGAATATTCTGAAGTTAGAAGCTGGAGAAGAAAGCTGCATAGAACTACTTAAATCAGATAAACTAAAATCAGATTTCTTACAGAGAAAATAAATTATTATGTTCTGTTCCTTATACTGAGAGAGAAAACATAGCATTCTTATGAATGTGGACACGCAGCCTCAAATTCAAATCATGACAGATTGCTGATGGCAAACTTATTACAGCTACATGATATTCATTGGTTTACAATGGAAGGTGTCTCAAGGACACTTTCTTGAAGCATTTGCTCACAATCCATAATACATTTGCTTGCTCAAATATAGTTGTTACACAATCATTAATATTCTTGGAATGGAAAGCTACCAACCCAAACAGTAAATTAATGGTTGCTAAAATATGTAGGCACTTTAACACAATCAAGAATACATATGTTCCATGTGGACCTGGCCTAGACATAGACAGGCATACACAGAAAAGTAGGGGCAATTTTGCACTGCTATGGAGTGTGTGCTTAGATCCATGTGTCATTGGATATGTCACTGTTTGCAGTCATTCACATCCTGGACTTTCCAGTTTGGAGAGGAAAACCCAGGAGGTGAATAATAGTGCAACATTTAATAATGTGTGGATGCTTCTTGTGTTAATACTGCACCCTTGCTTGTGGGACTGATTGCGCTGTACTGCTCATTATCTTCAGATGGAACTGGGCTGGCAAAATCTGCAGGATTAGTTCACCCGCAGGTATCTGAAATAGTCACACACATTCCCCAGTGGTGGGCGATAAGGAGGTGTTTCAGCACCTCCTACATCGGCTCTGGGGGATCCAAGGCCCCCTGGCGGCTCGTTGGACGAGCTGGTGGAGGACTCGCATAGCCGGCTATCCACAGCCATCAACGAGATCACTCGCTGGCGCCCTCTGTGCCCCCATACTAGGCTTGCCCCCTGGTTTACCCAGGGGCTACAGCTTATGAAATGGGAGCTCAGACGGTTAGAGAGATGTTGGCGACGCGCTCGCGATGAAGCTACAAGAGCATCTTATAGGATGTTTATGAAGGCCTATGAGATGGCAGTCAAGGCCGCCAAGAAGGAGTATTATGCGGCTGAGATTGCATCCGCTAGCTCACGCCCAGCACAATTATTTAGGACAATTCGGTCTATAACAGTACTGCCCCAGGGCAAACCACATAGTAGGAAATTAGAGATTGGCTGTGAGGCTTTTGCGAGCTACTTTGCGGATAAAGTCTTGGCACTCCACTGCGACCTCCCCGCCACAGTTGATACAATGAGCAAACTTGAGGCCCCTTGAGTGTCTACGAATCCAGGCTTGGATTCTTTGGCCTGCTCAGCCTGGATGAAGTTGCTTGTGACCGTACATCCAACCACATGTGACCGTGACCCGTGTCCTTCCTGGCTTATCAAAGCTGGCCACGAGGAGTTTCAAGGTGCACTGCGGGAGCTTATCAACTAGTCCGTCTTGGAGGGGCAGTTCCCGAGTGCACTCAAGGATGTGATCGTCCGCCCTCTCTTAAAAAAAAAACATCCTTGGATCCGGCCGAATTGGCTAATTATCGGCCGGTTTCCAATTTGCCTTATCTGGGCAAATTAATAGAGAGGGCAGTGGCGATATGGCTCCAGAGCTTCCTGGATGATGCTTCGGTGCTAGATCCCTTCCAGTCAGGCTTTCACCCAGGGTTCGGGACCGAGACAGCTCTGGTTGCCCTAATGGATGATCTCTGGAGACATCTGGATTGGGGCGGCGTGGCAATATTGCTGTTGCTTGACCTGTCGGCAGCGTTCGACATGGTCGATCATCGGCTGCTGACCCATCGCTTTGCCAACGTGGGGATACAGGGGCCTGCCCTACAGTGGCTTGTCTCCTTTCTCCAGGGTCGGGGATAGAGGGTGGCACTAGGGGAGCAGCGGTCCCGGAGACACCCACTTGAATGCGGAGTGCCTCAGGGGGCTGTCTTATCCCCGATGCTTTTTAACATCTATATGCGCCCCCTTGCCCAGATTGTCTGGAGGGCGAGGCTGGGCTGTCACCAGTATGCTGATGACACCCAGCTCTATCTGATGTTGGGGGGCCAGTCTGGCTCTGGACTGAACAATCTTGACTAGGCATTGCACGCCGTGGCTGGATGGCTGAGGTTGAGTAGGCTGAAGCTGAACCCAGCGAAGACAGAAGTCCTATATTTGGGTCAGGGCGGGCCATGGGTTGGGCTCCTGCTCCCAGCCTTCAACGGGGTGCCATTGGTGCCTGTGCCGGTGATTAGGAGTTTGGGAGTGCTCCTGGATCCCTCCTTGTCTATGGAGGCCCAGGTAGCAGCCACTGCCAAGTCGGCCTTTTACCATCTGAGGCTGGCGTAGCAGTTGGTTCCCTTCCTGAGCCGTGCCAACCTGGCTACAGTGATCCATGCAACTGTCACCTCAAGGCTAGACTATTGTATCGCTCTCTACATGGGGCTGCCCTTGTCACAAATCCAGAGGCTGCAGCTGGTGCAGAACGCCGCAGTGAGGATGTGCCTTCCTAGACAGGAGCACATCTGACCAGCACTGGTGGCTCGGCACTGGCTGCCTATAGCATACTGAATTCACTTCAAGGTGCTGGTGCTTGCCTTTAAAGCCCTAAATGGCCTGGGTCCGATCTATCTGAGGGACCGCCTTTCCCCATATGTACCCCAGAGAGCACTACGGTCTGGGGCCCAACACCGCCTGGTCACACCTGGCCCCAGAGAAGCCAGGCTCGCTGCCACTAGGGGGAGGGCCCTCACAGTGGCAGCCCCTTACTGGTGGAACAAGCTCCTGGAAGAGATCAGGGCCCTATGGGACCTGATGCAGTTCCGCAGGGCCTGCAAGACGAAGCTCTTCCACCAGGCATATGAATAGGGGCCGCTGCCCTTCCTCCTCCGCCCCACGTGATGCTTACCAATGAGGGGACTCAGACAATACCATCTAGCTCCAGTGCTATCAGACACTGGGGCCAAAAATGCTGGGACAGACGGTATGCCACTGAATGTTATTACATTGTACTGTATACAAACTGTGAATTTATAATGTTTTTATTGTTTTAATTTTTATTGTATTTATGAATCTGGGTTTGGCCAAGCAGTGTTAGCCGCTCTGGGCCTGCAATAGCAGGGAGAGTGGCCTAGAAATCGAAAATAATAAATAAATAATGAATAAATTTATGCATTTGCTTCCCAGAAGTCAAAATCTCATCTGAAGTGTTTCAGCCAAAGTTACCAGTAAATGACAATTTCAGTATGCAGGATTGAAAAAGAGAAGCCTGATATCTTTTGTTGTAGGACAGCATTTTGTAACCAATTCATTGACACACAGCTTTACCCTCAGGTCAAAACTCCATTCTCCGGGGTAGTCAGTGCTCCCAGATCTTCCAATCAGACAGGTCTGTGGTTGGAAGTCTGATGCCCATAAGACTCTCACTCCAGAGACCACCATTTTTGTTACAGTTTGACCCCCTTTCTAGACACCTGTATGCCTGAGTGTGGGCCCTGGAAAGAAGAAGGAGTCTGAACTGAAGTGATACCAAAAAGTATTAAGTCATGCCCAGGAGGAAAGGAAAGCTGCTCCTCTATCACTCATTTGCATAAACCCACCCCAAAAAGGGATTCAATCAAGGGCTATTTCACCCAGGGATCCCAGAGCTTCCTCCCAGATAATCGGATCCTAACCAATGACTCAGACTGCCAAAACAATAGGGCCTGGCTCCAGCAATTTCCTTCCTAGCTAAATGACAGGACAGGAAGATCCCAGCCCTTTCCCAGTCATAGCACACACCTGACCCATAGATGCATACATATCTGACTTCCAAATCTCCCCAAGGGAGCATTTTTGACATTCCAAGTACAAAAGGGGAAAACTTTTTTTTTACTGTTTTCACATTCCAGTGCCAAAGCCCCTTTCCCCTCAGCATCTGAGGCGAATAGGTATAAAAAGTCACCCCTCAAGGCCTGACTTTTGTAGCCAGTTTGGAAACACCCAGTTACCCCAGCCTCAGGTTTGGTCCCTTGTCTCTCCTGGATCCCCAGTCTCTGCCCTGCTGACCTGGCACTGCGCTTTCTGCCTTAACTCGGTCAGTTTCACCTCCCGACACAGTCTCTTCCCCCGCTTCTTTTCAGGACAGGCACCAATATCCTGTTTCTTTTTTCTGTAGGCAGGGAGCCATTCTAGGGAAAGGTTTTGTGCTGTTATTGCTGTTCCATAATATTGCATTCCTATTCTGTATTTTTCATCACTGCTCTCTACTGCATTGCATAGATTATTTTGTTCCTTTTTAAAATTAGTAACCTGTTAAATAGTCTTTTCCCCCTTGTTTTTCCAAGTGTTGAGCTAAATCTGCACCTCGGTACACATAGGTAATACAGCACCATGTGTTTAGTGCCCAAAAGTACATGTGTTTTGTCTGCATGGGCAGGGGTATGCCTCTGCATGTTAATGCCCTTACACATGTGTACTGATCTGGGTAACAGGTCAGCCCTTAAAATCAACAGATTTCAAACTGACTAAAAATGTAGTATGTCCTTTGATTTATTTTTTAGTTCCACAATGAAAAATACCTCAGGTTAGCTGGTGTTTCAGCACAGGCCTCAAGATAAATCAATTTTTATAATCTATTTAACAATGGGCAAATTATTGATCTGTGCAGGAGTTATTGTTGAATTATTTATTAAAATGTTTATTAGAAATGGCAAACTGTCACTAGTCTCCATTATTTTTTTAGCTTGTTACTAGTTCCACAGGGGACTAGAAGCAACATTTATGATTTTATTATTAGGGATCCATTTGATCAAGATGGTTTTTTGCTTTTTAAAGAACAACATAAAAAACAATCAACTGATTGTTATCATGTGCATCTATTTAATCTATAAATTTACTCATATGTACAGGTTCTTATGAGGAAAGTTGCTCCATTTTTTTTCTTTTTAAAAGATACAGTTTAATTACATTCTACTGAAATTTTGAAGATAGCCTCAGTACTCATAAATATGAACATATATTTGATCAATGATCCTATGATCAGCTACCCAAGAGAAGTACAGACAGCTGCTAGGAGGCCAGACACTGTACCCAAACCCCAACCCCACACATGATAAACTGTGACATCCTATCCCATAAAAGCACCTGATACCAGCCCATTATGGCTGTAAAATTTGCCATCACCCCTGAAGAATAGACTTTCTGGCCTAAGTAGTTGAGTCTGCGACTGTCCTTATCCATCTGTGAGGAGTGAGATGCCAGATCTTCCTCTTGCTGGGAAGACCTTGGAGACCAGAGAATTGGCTTTTGGGTGTTGGAAAAGGTAATAACTAGGGGTGTACAAAAAAAAATTCGTTTTTTTTCGGATTCAGGTATATTGGACCCAATTTTTTTTCAGGAATCCTGAAAAAACCTGAATATCTATATTAGTATAGTGCTAATATCCAAAATTTTTCAGGATTCCCGAAAAATCCGGGTCCATTATACCCTATGGGGCCATTGTAATCAATGGCAAAAAACTTCTGAAAAGTTTCCAGGAGGCTGGGGGGGAGGGGGGTTGAGGTAGAGGCTCCAGATTTGGACTGTAGCTGCTGAAGCCTCTCCCCAAAAGACCCCCAAAGTTTTGAAAAGATTGGAAATCCAAAGAGGGTGCCCCCATTCTCCATTGTTTCCTATGGGAAAAACTAAAGGCAGGCAGGCAGCAGGCAGTGTCTCCCCAAGAATCTGTCTAAGAAAGTAAATGAGGTGGTGAGGGGCATGTTTGCTAGGCCACATGAGACACAAATGGATGTATGTTGAGGTAAGCTGACATGCTTGGAGAGACAGAGGCACTTGCTTGGCCAGATGCACGAAGACCCACCTTCAGATCTTACAATAAGCGGGTGTTCGCACCTCTGATGAAGTGGGTTGCATCAGAGACCAAGGCACGGTTTGAGCAAACCATTGTTCAGATCAGAACAGAGGTCCGCTGGGGGTGTGAGTGGAGAGGGAGGTATTGGATTCCCTGCACTGTGTGGGGAGTTGGACTAGATGACCCTGAGGGTCCCTTCCCAGTTCCAACTCGATGAGTCTAGCCACAGAGTCTTCTTGGGCCACATGAGACACAAACGGATGTATGCTGAGGTAAGCTAACATGAGATAGACTGCTTGCTTGGCCAGATGCATGAAGACCCACCTTCAGAAGTGGGTCTTCATGCTTCTGATGAAGTGGACTGCATTCACACAGACCAAGGCACGATTTGAGCAAACCCCACTGCTCAGATCACAACATGGGTCCGCTGAGGGTGTGTGTGGAGGGGGAGGTATTGGTGGATTGCCTGCACTGTGGTGGGGGGGGGGATTGGACTAGATGACTCTGTGGCTAGACTCAGGAGAGTGCTTGCTCCTCCTTTATAACCCTTTGGGCAGGAAAGGCAATACTGTAGATGGAGGGGAGGGGGTGCACTCTTGGACTCTAGAAATCTCATTATAAAGTTTGTTAGCTCCTCTATGTGGCTGGCCTGCAAAAGCACCATTTGGGACTGCACAGAAGCCACAAAGCTGAACTTTACTTTCCCTTATCTTTACTTAAAATTTGCACCATATTTAAGGATGGGATAGATATAAAAATACTATTCAGACATTTCATTAAAAATAATGAACAGTGAGGGCTGGTTCACCCCCCTCCCCCCCAGCAAGTCACATAGGGTAATCTGAGGGTGCCAGGCTGCTGCTGGGGCTCATCTTGCTACCAGACGGTAGTGGTATGGGAAAAGACAATGGGTGAGAGCTGCACCCACTGTGCCCAGACTCACACTCTTGCCACCTAAAGTAGTTTACAAAACATACCTTGGATAACAGTGTAAAAATAGCCTTTTCTGATCCCAGTCAATTTGGGAACTATCACATGTTTATAGAAAATATTCTAAAGGGTTCAGAACTGGAAAGAGGAGATAGTAGAAAATGAATTTCCTGCACTATTCAATCTAATAATTTAAAGATGTCTAGAAGGAAAGAAGATACTGTTTTTAAAAGAAAAAAACTGCAGTAGCGCTGCTGGGCTACAAACAGGAAGAAAAGAAAAATTGTTTCTTTGGGCCCAGCTCTCATGTTTATTTTTATTTTAACATTTGTAGCTTCACTCAAGATGAACAGTTTAAACTGCCTTGATTATTTTTTCTTCTCATTTTTCCAACATGATCCACAGGTCACCTCAGGGCTGGTTTTCAGTTTTGCAGGGATTGGCTCTCACATAAAGATCTAATCCATGGGCATATCTATAAATTAAAGTGAATCCACAGGACACAGATCTTTCCACCATAAAAATTCATATGTTACCCTTTCTGGATACTAGTTTTGTCGGGTATATAGGTTGCCAACTCCAGACTGGAAAATTTACAACTGCTGGAGGGGAAAGGCATAATTTGGAGAGGGAGCTCAATCAAGATGTGATGGCATGTCTTGTGATGGCAAATCCAGGGTGAAAAGCAACCCCAGCTCTTCCCTTCCTGTAAGATCACTTCCTCCCGCCAAAATTTTTACATTCTGTTGCCATGCAACCCTTTCAGATGGCATTATTAAAGACTGTTATCACTACTTTACTGGACTGTGAAGAAGTGTGTGCCACGGCAATGGACAGAACTATGGTCCATGTGCAGCGCCTGATGCTGGACTTTGGAATGTACACTGTAGCAAAGGGAAACCTTGTGCCCAAGAGGCATGCCAAGTTAGATAGAACCTAGAGACTACAGAGGACTTCTGCCCCTGCAACCCTGCACCAGCACAAGGACTGTGATGCCGCCCATCAGCCCTGGACTCCATGAACGCAGAAGCAGTAGCAGGTCAGAGAGGGAAGACATGCCTTGACAGATGTTCCTGCAAGCAGCCATGAAGGAATCTCCTCTCCACCATGCAGCACCTTCCTCCCCCCCCCCCAGAGTCGTTCTCAAACAAAGACTGTAGCCCGGCTGAAGACTATAACAGCAATTAAGGCTTCCTGCCAACCATCCAGATAATACCTCTGCCTAGCACCCAATCGTTAATTTGAAGCACCAGACCAGCAATGTGATTAGATACCTGCACCCTTTCCTTTGTCTTACCACATTCCCCAAGAGGTGTCACTCCCTGCCAACCATCATATTTAAATTGCCCAGCTGTCATTTCTTTTGTATTGCCCTGTGCTAGTATTGTGTTAATTTCAAACTTCCTTGGAACCAGTGACCACATGGCTACTTTGCCTAAGTCACAAATTTGGCAGTTTAAGGAGAGCCTTCTGCCTTTGCTCTCTCTCTTGCTTCTTCCTCTTCTACCCCTTTACCTTGTTGGTTCTATTCTCAGCCAGTTCGGAATCAATCTACATATGTTGCTGGTCAACTCACGATTCCTTTCCCCTTATTGTGTTTTATTTTTCACTGCATGATCCAAGCATCTCGTTGGACAGGTCACCCAACCAATGATATTTCCTGCTCATGCAAACGTCTCTATACTTTGAAACCTGCATTCCTAGCTCTGTAGTGTATGTGTGAATGCTTGATTTTTGTTTTTATGTTTGAAGAACCTTTAGTAAAGAAGTAATTACTTTAGCTACACAGTCTCTGTGTCTAATCATGGGTTCTGGGAATTCTGACTCCCATATACACAGGCTCTGGTCCTATAGTTAATGCCTATTGCCATTTAATATTCTTAATTCCCCAATCTTATTAATAAATAAGGCAATTTGGCTAACAATTCCCACTTCATATCTCCCCCCCATCCCACACACACACCTTACATCCCTCATAATCTTCAGTAGGTATGTGTTCTATATGTCATACTAATCCTTTGATCTTGCACATTTTTTTAAATATAATTGGCTGCTATTCATTTATGTTCCATTCAACCAAATACCTCACAAAATCCTCTTCAGATTTTTGTGCTCTCAGAAGCTGCCATTTTTTCTAGGGGAACTGATCTCTGTAGTTTTGAGGCCAGCTATAATTCCATGAGAAACCCAGGCCCCACTTTGGGGTCAGTAACCCTAGGCTCAAAGGACCTGAATCTCATCTTCCCTGGTAATCCCTCCTCCTCCTAGGGCTGCCAGTTGACCACCCATAGCGGGCAACATCCCACCCCAACTGCTCTCATTCAACTGAGCAACGAGGAAAATATTGCAAATGTGAACATTACTTCCAGTCACTGTTTCAGTGATGTTCAAGGAACTTCCCTAGTCTCTATGTTCTTTATCACAGAGGTTGGGGGAATTCTTAGAACGTTGCTGATGTGGTGATGTCACTTCTGGGTGATCATCCAGAAGTGACATTGTTGCATCAGCAATACTCCCTCTCCCCCCCATACTCTGCCCCCAAAAGCTCCTAGGGGGTGCCAGCACAAGGGTGGAAACCCTACCTCAAACTAATATTGTAATCAGATCTCAAGTGCTATTCTTTTGGCTTTTTTCATTGTAGCTGATGAAAACTCTTTTTGTAGCACAACTGGGTCTTGCACAGGAAGTGCATTCCTAACTAGAGCCACACTCTTGTAAGTCAGTTGAAATCAGTGGGTTTAGAAGGGTATAATTCTGTTTAGTATTATATAGCAAGTCAGTTTTGACTTAACTTCATTGTGCAGTAGGTTGTCAGAACTGTTCTGGAAACAAATTGTGAGCATAAAAAGCTCCAAGCCGGTCAAGAGGTCCAAGATCGTCTGAAGGCTCCGAGCGCTGGAGAACGACGCCCAGGCCTGTCGACAGCCACACCCAACAGGGCCGAGGACCAGGGACCGAGGGCATCCGAAGTCACCGGAAAAAAAGAGAATAAGAGAGGGGAACAAGATGGCGGCTGGTGTGGAGCTCTGGAATTGAGCTCCGCCAAAAGTGGAGATAAATTATGAATTTTAGTGGAATTGAATTCGGCTTTTATACTAGCTCTGCTAGTTGGGGGAGAAGTTATTTATTTATTAGTTAAGGGAGAAGTTGTCTACCTCGTTCTTTGACTGTTTGCCTCTGTGTTTTCTGGCTGACCACCGACTACTTTTTGCTGCCGGCCGATGCCTGGGCGTTTGGATTCTGGGGCTGGGGCTGGGGCTGTGACTGCGGCTGTGGCTGGCTCTTGGCTCTGGGTCCGGGATCTGGTCCATTGCCGGGCCTTGGCTTGCTGCCGGGTCTCGTCCTTTGGACTTCTGCTCAGGCCAATTGTTCCTCTGGTTTGGACCTCGTCGGCTGGTTTCGAGGGCCTGGGAGGCCGGCATTGGCCTTGTCGGTGGGCTCGGGGGCCTGGGGGGCCGGCGTTGGCGTGGGCCTCTGTTCCTGGCTTTCGGGCAATCCCAGAGTGGTCTGGAGTGGTCCCAGAGCCTTCGGACGACATCGGATTTTTCTGGGAGCTTCGGATGCCCTCAGATGCCCTTGGCTCTCGGCCCTGATCGGTGCTGTTGGTGGTGGGCCTGGGCGTGGCCTTCTGACTTTCGGGCGGCCTTGGATCCTTCAGCCTCAGACTTTTCCGGTGGTCTCGGAGCCCTAGGATGCCCTCGGATTTTTCCGGTGACTTTGGATGCCCTCGGTCCCTGGTCCTCGGCCCTGTTGGGTGTGGCTGTCAACAGGCCTGGGCGTTGTTCTCCAGTGCTCAGAGCCTTCGAACGATCTCAGACCTCTCAACCGGCTCGGAGCTTTGCCACCAGGCTCTTGGGTTGACTTTTTCCGGACGGGACTTTGGTGACTTTTGGGGCCTTTTTGTGTTTTTTTGTGCTCTTTGGGCCCTCCTGTGCCTTTTTGAGTGATTCTTTGGCCCTGGATGGTTTTGGCTTTGGTCTAGATGTGGCGTTTTTGGATGATCGCTGTATTCTTTTGGGCCATTTGGCCCATTTTGATGGGTTGGAGGTGGCAGGTAACTTATTTGGAGACAAGCTGTGGATTCTGGGCACTGGATTTGTCCCTTGCTCCCGAGAAGATAACATCTGTACAGCCATTGAAGACATTGAAGACATCGGCACAGGCAAGAAGCGAGGCTAGGAATTGGGGCTGTTTTTGGTCCCCCTTCTCTCTCTCTCTTTTAACTGTTAGTGTTAGGATAGGTTAGCTAGTAGTTAGTGTAGTAGCCCTAGAAATTTTATTGTAATTAGTTCCTACCCCTTAATTTGGTTTAAATTAGATTAGTAGGTAGTTTTAGGTGGGTGGGGGTTGAGTGGGAAATTGTTGGTATTAATCAGCATAGCATGCAGCTTTGCTGATGGGGCTTCTCTTAACTAAATTGTATAGCCAAATTTGGGTGGGTATTAGGCAGCCCCCATTATTGGACGGTCAGTAGGTGGGAGGGCCAGAGCGGTGGTTCCATCTCTACTGTGAAAGGGTCCAACGATGGCCGAGACGAGTTGGTAAAGGTCGCCAATGGACACATGAGCAGTCAAGGGATCCCTGTGCTCCTGGGGAAGGGGAGGTACGGCGGTGGGACCAGATGGAGGGAGGGAAGGAGACGGAGACATGGACAAACTCAGTCTCCTTCCAATCTGCGTCTCATCCCAAAAGTAGTAGGTTGTGGGGCGAGGAGGCAGAACCCCACTCCGACATTGGTGATGTGTAACGCCAGGTCCATAAATAACAAGACCAGAATCCTCTATAACTTTCTGTCAGAGCAGGACGCGGACCTGGTGTGCATGACTGAGACCTGGGTGTGGGAGGGAGAGACTGTTTCCCTCTCCCAAATGGCACCACCTGGGTTTTCGGTCCTTCACCAATCCTGGACTCAGGGGCAAGGGGGAGGTGTGGCATTGTTCATCCGGGAGGGTTACACCTTCAGGGTGCTACTGCAGTGGAATCTTGTGGGCATGGAGTGTGTCAGCTTTGTTTGGGATGCCGGGGAAAGTTTGGCTTTTTGGCTGGTGTACTGACCACCCAATGCACCGGCAAGCAGCCTGCCATCCCTGCTGGAGGCTGTATCAGGCTGAGCGCTTGAGCACCCTCGGCTATTAGTCTTGGGTGATTTCAACGTCCATGCCGTGGACGCGACCTCCATGCAGGCAATGGACTTGGTGTTGTCCATGGCGGCGCTGGGACTTTCCCAGTTTGTTACGACTCCCACACACAGAGCCGATCACATGCTAGACTTGATTTTTGCGACGGGGGTTATGGTGGACTGGATTACGTACCATGGTCGGACCACCAGACTCTGAAGGCCCAGGTGAACCTGCTGCTCCAACCCCGTTTGGGTGGCAAGCAGATTTTAGCTTGCCCGTGGAGCCACATGGATCCCGTTCAATTCCAGGAAGCTCCGTGGGATCCTTTGCCCCTGGTGGTTTGTTGGATGAGCAGGTCGAAGACTGGCAACATCATCTTTCAGCGGCCATCAACGAGATCGCTCCCCAGCGTCCTCTGCACCCCCATTCCCGACTCGCCCCTTGGTATACGAGCGAGTTGAGGGTAATGAAATGGGAACTCAGACGACTAGAGAGACAGTGGCGTCACGCGCCCGATGAAGCAGCAAGATCATCTTATAGGACATTTATGAAAGCCTATGAGATGGCTGTCAAGGCCATGAAAAAAGCTTTTTATGCGGCCAAGATAGCGTCTGCAAGTTCCTGCCCGGCCCAATTATTTAGGACAATTCGGTCACTGATGACTCTGCCGGTGAGCAGACCAAATGATAGAGAATTAGATATTGGCTGTGAGGCCTTTGGGAACTTTTTCGCAGATAAAGTCTTGTTGCTCCGCCGGGACCTCCCTGCCACAGTTGATACAGTAGCAGAACTTGACGCTCCAAGCACGTCTTCTGGTCACATTTTGGATTATTTCAGTCCACTCTGTCTTGAAGGGGTTGACAACTTGCTCTCCCTGGTCCATCCAACCACTTGTAGACTCGATCCGTGCCCATCATGGTTAATTAAAGCGAGCCATGAGAGGGTATGAGGGGCACTTAGGGAGATCATCAACACATCCCTTGCAAAGGGAATATTCCCTGGTGCCCTAAAGGAGGCTGTGGTACATCCCCTCCTAAAAAAACCATCATCAGATCCAGCCAAATTAGCTAACTATCGACTGGTATCTAACTTACCCTATTTGGGTAAGTTAATCGAGAAGGTGGTGGCGGACCTGTTGCAGAGCTTTTTGGAAGACACCTCTGTGTTAGACCCCTTCCAGTCCAGTTTCCGACCAGGCTATGGGACGGAGACAGTGCTGGTCGCCCTCACAGATGACCTCCGGAGGCATCTGGATCGAGGCAGTACGGCAGTGCTGATGTTGTTGGACCTGTCGGCGGTGTTCAACATGGTCAACCATCAGTTACTGGGCCGCCACCTCACTGATATTGGGATCCAGGGGTTAGCTTTACAGTGGCTTTCCTCATTTCTCCAAGATCGGGGACAGAGGGTGGCAGTAGGGAAACAACTCTCCCAAAGACATCCGCTGATCTGTGGTGTCCCACAGGGAGCAGTACTTTCCCCTATGTTGTTTAACATCTATATGTGCCCCCTTGCCCAGATTGCTTGGAGGCATGGGCTGGGGTGTCATCAATATGTGGATGATACCCAGCTCTATCTGCTGTTGGGTGGACAGTCAGACTCCAGTCCGGGAGATCTGGACCTGGCATTGCAAGCCGTTGGTGGTTGGCTCAGGCAGAGTCGACTGAAATTGAATCCGATGAAGACAGAGATCCTATGCCTGAGTCGGAGAAGACCGGGGTAGGGATCCCTCTCCCGGCTTTTGAGGGGGTGCTGTTGGTGCCAGCGTCGGAGGTTAGGAGTTTGGGAACCCCTCATTAATGATGGACCCCTCCTGAACTCCTCATTAATGATGGAGGCCCAGGTAGCAGCCGCTGTGAGATCAGACTTCTATCATCTTCAGTTGATCAAGCAGTTGGTTCCCTTCCTTGAATGCAACAAACTGGTGACAGAGATCCATGCTTTGGTCACCTCAAGACTGGATTATTGTAACGCTCTCAACATGGGGCGGCCCTTGTGCCAAATCCGGAAGCTGCAGCTGGTGCAGAATGCAGCGGCGCGGCTGTTGATGGGTCTTCCCGTACGGAAGCACATCTAGCCTGCCTTAAAAGCACTACACTGGCTGCCTATAGCATACCAGATAAGGTTCAAGGTGCTGGTGCTTACCTTTAAAGCCCTATATGGCCTGGGACCTACCTACTTGAAGGACCGCCTCTCTCCATATGTTCCCCAGCGAGCACTCCGGTCTGGATCCCAAAACCGTCTGGTCCTCCCAGGGCCGAAGGAGGCTCAGTTGGCGATTACAAGGGCCAGAGCTTTTTCAGTGGTGGCCCCACGCTGGTGGAATGAGCTCCCGGGCTGTGCGGGATCTTTTACAATTCCGCAGGGCCTGCAAGACGGAGTTCTTCCACCAGGTTTTTAAGTAGGGGCCGCCTAACATATACATCTTGGCCCTGGCCTGATCTTATCCGCCAGTCTGTGTGACCGTGTACAAAGATTACATCTGGGCGCTGCTCTGATATACCAAGTTGAAGATACACCATCTGTACAATGCTCACGTTGTTTTATATGTTTTAATTGTTTTTATGATATTGTATGTATTATTATTGGTCTTGTTGTTAGCCGCCCTGAGCCCGTCATATGGCGGGGAGGGCAGGATACAAATCTCAATAAATAAATAAATAAAATAAATAATGGATTACCCAGGATGTGTTCACAAATTTCCTGGAAATCGATACTTTATCTCCTTGAGAGGGAATTGATAAAAACAAAATTTTGCTAAAATATATACAGGTAATTGGAGCCATGCAGAGTGTAATATACAGTATAGGCAGCAGATACCATTCATTTATATTTCTGAAAGCCATTAAGAATTACTCCTGTCTGAGCAAATCAAACCTATATTCACTCACATTTGGGATTTCTATAATGAAAGAAATCTGAGATGGTATTTTATTCTGCCTTTTGATGTAACTGTGAATTCAAGAGAGCTGTCAGAAATGTTAAATTATTGCTATCTTTGTATAATCTACTGGCTCTCAGTTTTCTTAAAATAGACTTGTAGCTCAGCAAGAAGACAGATAAGAAAAACTGTATGTGAAAGACAAAAGATAGTTTCAAAGTAGTAAGAGAAAGAGACCAACACCTGAGCCCAAATGGCAAGGGATATTTCTTTACAATCACATTATCACACTCCTCCAATGAGAAAAATTTAACAGAATAAAATACCACTGAATGCAAAATTGCATAGAATTTTACAGGAAATTTCCATAAATTGGGAGAGAAAAAACTCTAGCTTTCTTTTCACTGATTTAACACACTACTAATTTGATCCACAGGTATTCCTTTACATTTCTTCCCCAACCACATGGGTTTCTCCATTCACTCCAATAGAAAGGTCAGCTCTGCACATACACGGAGATGTATGACTGGTGCTGCATTCTCATCTAAACTAAACTGGAAGTCTTTGTGGGATTAGGGAACTCTGTATGTGCATCTAGGTGCACTGAAAACTGTACTGAGTAAAAAAGTTATCCTGTTAACCTACTTACTCGTTACTACATATAATAATTGATACTATATATACATATGACTACTCAGAAATACTTTTCACAAATATTGGTGGGATTAACTCCCAAGCACGTCTGACGCTAAAAATTCTGCGAGGAGGAGGCCTAAAGATATGTGTACATAGTGTGTGTGTGTGTGTAAATCAGTAGAGTTCAGCCAGAACCTATACAAAGGTAGCCAAAATTATGTTTAAAGTTACACTCCTGTACTTAGTATTACAAAAATAAATAAGTTACATTTTATAAAATGTAAAAAGATTTTGCTCAGTTGTTGGTTATGCCAGTGCCTTTGTAATCGTAGGTCAGAAAAAATAGAAGGTGGCACTGGGAGCAGGCTTACTTCTCATCAAGTAGTTGATGGAACACCTGCTTGCTTGTTTTCCCTTGAATCTCCATAAACCCAAGGATGAGAAATTTGCTTTTTATTTTCAATGAAAGCTGACAATTCAGTGAAGGGGCCCAAAATATCCAGGAGGGGCCAGGCCCCATGCAGCCAAGTAAATGATTTTTATTCCACAAAGTAACATGAACCTCTTTTTATACTATAGCATTCATTCATGATATTTAGTGTGGCTATTACTACTCTGAGAAGCCCCAGTAGAAATAAATATCTGTCATTAATAAGTAGGCAACAAAATTCCTTCACAACACTCATCCACTTCTTGCTGTTGATCTGTTGATTTGTATTCTGGAGGCATAAGTGGAGAGCATCCCATTTAAAAACGGAATTAGCAATTATCACACCAAAAACATAATACAAGGATGCAATTACTGAAACAAATGGCAAAATCTTCATTTGTCCCTTAGGTCTGCAAATGAAAAAAATATCTGAATCGTGACAATCATGCAAAAGTAATGTTTTGATTCCCATTTCCACAGCTTGAGACACTCTCTCCAAAAACCACCTCTTTTCCACATTAATGGCAGCATCTAGATTACACTAGACAGGAAAGGTTTGGAAATGCAAAAAAAAAGTCAGAATGGTTTTATGAAGTCAATTTAATTGTTTTTGTCATTTAATTAACCTCTTACATGCCCTGCAATATTGTGCATTCTTTAGTACACCTTTCAAGTTCAGCTCACTTAACCAGTGCAACAGCATGACACACTATATGTAACATTAGGCCCACTCATAAAGGGCCACAACACATACTGTAGTCTTAACATGGCAGGCAGCCACAATGAATTAAATGCACATTCTAGTCCTCTGATGTTCTATACAGTATTTGAACACACACAAAATGTGCTGAAACTGTTTTACTTTATCATATACTAGGAATAGGGCCCATTGTGGAAATAAATACAATGGGCTCTAGAAAGAGGCTCTGGGAGAGTGCCAATTCAATTTGCTGTGGCAGCCTCGTCAAACCCCACCCTCTCCAGGCTCCACTTCTGAAATCCCCAGGAATTTCCCAACCTGGAGTTGGCTACCCCATACCCTTTCCAGCTAACCATCAACCTACTGTTATCTGCTCCTCTGACTGCAGCTGACTTCTGCCCTCCCTCCTGGAGATCAGTTGTATTTCTGAGTGATCTCCATCCTTCACCTGGAGATTGGCAACAGTGATTCCCCAGGAGAAAATGGCTAGCTTGGAGAGTGGAGTCTATGGCATTGTACCTGTCTGAAGTCCCACCACTCCTCAAACCTCACCCTCTCCACGTTCCATCCCTCAAATCTCCAGGAATTTCCCACTTGGAGTTGGCAGCCATATCTCCCTCCCAGCCAATCATCAACCTACCTTTATTTCCCCCTCACTATTCAGCTTTCCATCTCCTCCCCTCCACCTGCAGCCTGTAAAGTAGTCTTTCTCTGCAATGGGGACCAAAGCAGCTTATATCATTCTCCTCTCCCCCTTTTGACTTGCACGACAACCCTGTGAAGTAGGTTAGGCTGAAAGTCTGTGACCGGTCCAAAATCACTCACTTAGCTTCTACAGCAAGAACCTGGATCTAGCAGACCCTGCTCTCAAGCACTGACTGCTACGTCTAGGGTAGCCAACCTCCAGGTGGAGCCTGAAGATCATCAGATATCACAACTGAACTCCAGACAACAGACTTTTCCCCCCTGGAGGAAATAACTGCTTTGGAAGGTGGACTGTATGGCATTCTGTTCAGCTGAGGCCTCTCCCCTCCCCAAACCCTGGCTTCCATAGACTCTACCAGGAAATCTCCAGGAATCTCCCTACCTGGAGCTGGCAACCCTAGTCAGGACTGGCCACAATGCGTTCATCACAAAGGCCTGCAAAGGGTTTCCTTCCTTTGTCTGAACCAAGCTTGGTTGCCTAGTGTGGCGAAACGGGCTCCAGTTTACAACTCAGCTGGATGGGCTGGAGTCTATATTGATGCTACCCTGCCCTTGGGACAGTCCCTCTTTTCCCACACTTTTTGGCCTTGGGGCAGCTGGGAACTGTAGGCCAGCAGATAAGGAAGCCCCATTCAACCCTGCAGACCCCTCTCTGGAACTACAGCTCAATTAAATCTCATGAAGGAACATTTTAAACAACCAACCACAGACAGCAGCCATCTTACAAACACAGATAACTGCCATTTCATTACACCTACCAACAGAAGAAGAAGAAGAAGAAGAGATTGGATTTATATCCCGCCCTTCACTCACGTGGAGTCTCAGAGCGGCTTACAAACTCCTTTCCCTTCCCCTCCCCACAACAGGCACCCTGTGAGGTGGGTGGGGCTGAGAGAGCTCAGAGACAACTGTCCTTGAGAGAACAGCTGGTACAGAGCTATGGCTTGCCCAAGGTCATCCAGCCAGGTGCAAGTGGAGGAGTGGGGAATCAAACAGCCACTGAGTGAAGAGTTAGTCCCACACAGGAGGCAAGCAGGAGAAGTGTCTTCATCAAGAGAGAAAGCCATTTGCCAGTAATTCTGACAGGGCACAGTGGCTGAAGGGGGAGTGGGTGGGGAAGAGGAGCAGTCCCAGCACCCAGCCAATGGCACACAAGCACTCTTGAGTGATGGCTGATGGGCCAATGGCTGAGGGAGTGGATTGCACATCCAATGGGAAAGCTGCAAAGGGCCACTCCAAAACAGAATTATATATAATGATGGTTTTTGCAGTTCAACAGAATCCCTGGAGTTGGATAATTAACCATTGACTCTGTTAGGGATCCACAAAGTGGTGCCTGCTGACACCTTTTCTGGTGCCCACTAAGTGTTTTTAGGAAGTGGGTGGGACCAGGTAGGGCTTTTGCCCAGCAAAGCTTCCAACTGACGATTGGAGAGTTGATTGACTGCACAGGTTTTTTTAAATGTTGCTTTGGCAGGAACTGCTACACCCAGCACAAAGATCTACACTGTGTTACTGAAGTTAAGCAGTGGCAACCATTTTGTGCTGGCAGCACCTCCAGTAGTAGTCATTCTGTGTTCGTCATGCTATGTCAGAATTCCAATTGTGAGCACAGGCTCAAAAAAGGTTGGGGACCCCTGGACAGAAGTAGAAAACAATACTGCTCTTATGACATGCACAGAAGTGGAAATGAAAGGGAGTGTTGTGCCATAATTACTTCTGATCATTTCCAACTCCAAATTACCTCCAGATATCTTAATTGGCTGGCCTGTGAAAAGCTGCAGTCACAGAATTATGGCTGGGAAACTATGGTTAGAAATGGCAACATGACAAGTAACAAATATTGTTCTGCAGTTACAAGAAGTGCAAATTGTTTTTGAAAGGGTCTACATTTGTATACTTCTCCTGCTCAAACATTCAGTTATGCTTGGATAATAAAATCTCTACACTTCAGGTAAAATTCCACAAAGATAGATTCCAGAAATTGGTTGACACACACAAAATACAAGATCAGGAAACACCAGTATTTCTGGTGGAAAGACCTATTTATCCCAACAAGACGATTGGCTAGAGAAAATAACAACAAAATAATTCATCAGCCCATGGTAAACTCACAAACCACTGTCCTCAAGAGGGACACTGAGAATGCAAGTACAAGGCTCCATTTGCTTTCTTCTGTTAGTGCCATGTTAATTCCTGACCTAGCAGATTTGTCATTGGAGATGGATTTCCTTGTCAGGAATAGCTGAGGAGCCATTCTTAATCCCCCTCCCCTTTCTGCTACTGCTTCAGGTCCAGGGCACTGCCATTACCCTCTCCCCTTCTTACAAGTTTCCTCTGTGTCAGAGACACCATGCAGACTGATTTGCACTCCCCCCTCCTGGGACATTTCTGCCCACATCACTGAGCTCTGATACCTTTCATATACATTTATTTCCTTGCTTCTAATAATCTTACAAATGTGGAGAACAACATATCGGTGCTTCCAGGGAAAACTATGTTTTGCCGGTCGTCATTTTATGAAGGTCAGATAGAAACATATTTTATCTATCTGTCAGCAGAAAAGGCTGACCATAGTAGATTGTAAAATCAAGTATAATTGGTTTTGAGATTAAAGAGCCAAAATGCTATTGCTGTCCTTTAAGAAGCTTATATTTGGAGTGAAACACAAGCCATATACACACACAAGAATCTTAGAAGGTGTATGTGGAATTCTATAACCCTGTCTAATTTTTTAAACATAGTCCAAATTACTTTCATTTTATACTTCCGTGTAATATCTGGAGAGACGTCTGAATTAAAATATGTACTCAATAATATCACACAGCATACAGCCAAATAACAAACACAGCATGCAATCAAAAGCCTTTCACCATGGTGCATGAGTATGCCATTTCATTATTATGTGCTTCCACTTCTTATAAACAAATGGTAAAAATCAATGTTTGTCTTATTATTTTATGCTGAAAATCCAGGATATTTTCATAATGGTGACTTGATCAGCTCTAAAACAACAACCACTGTGCAGAGGAGAACAGTGTAAATAAATTCATAAACAAAGCTTTAAAACACCCAGATGGTCTGAATAGGTACATTGTCTGAGGAAACACCAAAAGACTGCCAGGCCATTACAATAATGGCCCTATGATTTGCTTATTTATGATTAATTACAATGAGCATTTGTGACAGAAACAATTAATTTATCAAGGAGTTATAAAACTAAAACTAATTTGTAGCCCAAATTCACTTTTAAATATTTGCCAAATAATTGATATACAGTGTTCAATAGTCTTGATACAGAGGTAGTTTCACACCAGCAGTGTGCACAATTAGTAAGATGTGGGTAATAACTGCACAGCACAAAGAAAAAGAAAAGGAGGGGTCAGCACTGTGATGCCACCAATGACGACAGCATCCTCATTAAAAAATATCCTATTTTAAGGCATACCTGTAAGAAAATAAACCAGGAAACATGTGGAGGGAAGATGTGTGGAACCCCCATGCTCAACACAATTCCGATGCTAGCGGATTGACTGCTCAGAAAAGCAGGAATAAGTTGTGCATATGGAAAAGCCCTCCCTCCCTCTCTTTGCCTGAGTTCAAGAAAGCTTACAAAATCATAAACTGACAATAAAGTGTCATAATCCTAAAGTCCCCAAACAAACCTTTAAAAAAAATTAACATCCCAAGTGGAGAAAATAATCACAGAAAAAATAATTAATGAAACAAAAAAGTTAAAAAGTCAACAGCTTCTGCCTTCCATTTTTCAATCACCAAATGCCTCAAAGAAAAGATACGTCTTGCAGTTTTTAAAAATCAAAACTAACCAGAAAGCCTATTGACAAACCTCATTGAGAAGGTCATTCCCTAACCTGGGGCTATCACAGAAAAGGTCCTGTGCTTATATTAATAGCCAGGCACTTAAATCAATGGAGTGCATGTCTTTCCCAAAGCAATGTTAGCATTTATTTGTCACTTTATTGGCGAATGTTTAAAACTATGTGCAGCTAATCAAACTTTTTTTTTTTTTGCTTTGGCTGCTCTCTTATCAAAACTTCACAAAACTTTCATTTCAGCCTCAAGAGCCCTGCAGCTGTAAATTAATTGAATAAAATTTACAAACATTATGCACTGGTACAACACTTTAAAGGCTTTTCCCTATTCCATTGACTTAGCTTCTTGGCATGACAATTTTGCTTGACGTGAGTTCAGAGCCTCTGGAAACCTTCCTAATCCCGCTCTCCAGGCCCTGTGCCTATTCATGAAACCATGTTAACCTAAATCCAGAAAATTAATAAATCTCAAATGGGCTTAAGCACTTGGAAACATCTCCTGACACTCTTTTCCATGTTCATTATATTGCAGGCATCTTTTTTTTTTTTGCACCAGGAAATTTGTGCTCCAAAGGGCTAAACAGAAACTGGCAAAGTCCCCTAAGATATTAGCAGGCAATAAAATATCACATTTAAGATTATTGTGAACTGAATCATAAATGAAAAATATGTTTACTGCAGTCACTCTGTCTGCACAGTGCCAAAAATCAGCATTTGATTTTAATTGGATTCCTCTCAGTACAGTCAACAGATAATGCTTTTATCATTAACCAAGAAAGAAAAGGATAAATACCTTATATTTACAAGCCATTTCTTAACGTTACATATTTTGGCTAAATGTCCATTTAGATCAATTTCATCTAGTTTGATTAATTTAAACCATCAATGCTGTAACTGTTACGTTCTTAAGTATCTTCCATGAAACCCCTCAAAGCATTACCCATGCACGTATAGACACCTGGTACATTTTTTTTTTCTGCCTGGCATATAAATTATGAATGCCATCACCACTCCTACCCCTAGCCATTGGATGAGAAGCTGTGACACCAGCCACTGTTTACAAACTTCCAGGAGTTGCTTCGTGCATCATAAAGAAATAACATCAGAGGGTTAGTGATTGACTCATGCATACAGGTAGTGTTGCTATTGTGGAGGTTTTGGATCTGGTTTTGAAATACTTTTAGTCCTAGGGAATTTCAGCAGCCATTCCAAGATCACCACCTCATGGGCAGCTCGAAAGTCACCTTCTAATTTTCCTCGAAAGTCACATTTTCCTTAAAAGATCAGGTTAGCAGCTTTGAAATGCTTGTACTCTGCTCATGGATTCCCATATACCAGCAAAGGCCTAGACTGACTTTTTTTAAAAGCTTCAGACAATTCACCAACTGCATACTCCATCCCAAAAATCAGGACTTGGCATGTCTAAACAGCTTGAGTCTCATCACTGCATGGAGTATCTACTCTCTTATTGAGCCTTCTGAGATTTAAGACCATCTCAGGAGGCCCTGATTCAAACTCTATCTCATGGGAATAATAGCCTGGACTCCAGATAGGTTACCAATCTCCAAGTGAGGCCTGGAAGTCTCCCAAAATTACAACTGATCTTCATACTATAAAGATCACTTTGCCCAGAGAAAAATGGCTGCTTTGGAGGGTGAGATAATGGCATTATACCCCACTGATGTCCTTCCCCTCCCCAAACCCCAGGATCTACTCCCAATCTTCAGGAATTTCTCAGCCCAGAGTTGGCAACCCTCAGAATGCCCTCAGTGAAACTGCTTGGCATCTTCTTAAGACGATCTTCATGAAAGTGGAAATATTTCTGTTCTAGTTGGTCTTCATCTTCTGGGTTTCCTTGTGCTGTTAATTCTGCTGCTTTATCTGGTAAGTTTGACTATCATTACATTTTTATTAAGTTATTTAATTTTATTTTTGTTTGATTTTGGATTTGTGAAAACTAATTTATACATTATGTAAGGACAACGGGGCCTAGGAATCTCATAAAGGCCTTAGGTGGATGTATTTATTTATTTGTAATCTATATTTTACCCTTTTGCCCGTACAAGATACTTGGGAAGGGCAAAGAGTCTCATGAAATCAATGGAATAATGTGACAAGCAACCTAGTGAAATAGGAGCTAAAGAAACACCACAGAAACAGTGAAAACAGCTGCAGGTTTAGGGATGCTAAGTGTTTGAGAATAAGAAATCTAAGACAGCAGAGTGGGGGTAAGATGAAGAAGCTGAATTTCACATGCTCATTCAAAACAACTAGCCAAATTTTAGCTATCAAGTCCGTAGTTCATTATTCCTAAATAGCAGAACCTCCTTCCTGTTTCGTGTAGCGGTTAAGTGCATAGACTCTAATCTGGGAGAACTGGGTTTGATTCCCCATTCCTCCACTTGCCACTGCTGGATGACCTTGGGTAAGCCATAGTTCTGTCAGAGCTGTTCTCCAAGTGAAGGGCGGGGTATAAATCCAATCTCCTCCTCCACCACCTCCTCCTCTTCTTCTTCCTCTGAATCCCCACATTCGATGGTTCTTGTGAAGCCCCATGTCAAGGATCTGTATTCAGTCTGCTTCCATTTATTCCTGTCTTTAAAAGTCTCTAGGATCATTTGGCTCAGATCTGTAGAACCGTCTTTGCACCAAGACATGTTTAGAGTTTTTTGTTTTGTTTTTAAACTGTCAAGGATCTCAGCTGGGATATTTTCTACACAGAGGTTCAATAAATATGTGCATGAATACAGTGATGCTAGTAGAAGAGACATATATACATTATCAAAACACAAATATCTTAATGGTTGTAGGAACAAGCATTTGGAGGATGACAGCATTTGTTAACCCTACCAGGAATCAGGTCGACCAACTCTCTAGCCTAGCCCAGGGGTGTCAAATATATGGCCAGCCCATCTAAGGCTCTTATTCAGCCCATCTAAGGCTCTTATTCAGCCCAGGAGCAACTAGTCATTACCTTTATTGCCAGATGATAGAGGCTGTGCATTATGTCCCTGTATACTGTCCCAGTCTGAATTAGTAATAGAAGGTGGAAGTAGGAGGGTGGGCATCAGGGAGATACTTTAAGAAAATACTATAAGCATGTTAATGTTTTAAGCATGTTTGTATTTTGAGTAAAAAATATCGTTTATTGGGTTTGCCTGTGTCCTTTATAAAGTTTATATCTTACATACCTGGCATTACATTTTATGTACACATGGCCTGGCCTGACGAAATGAAATTTATGTCAGATATTGCCCTCGTAAAAAATGAGTTCAACACCTCTGCTCTAGCTCATTCCATTACGCAGTATTTCTGTGACTTGCACAATGAAGAATTATCATGACAATGCTACATTTGATTGAGGTGATTCAAAACTACAGAAGAGATTATTCTGTTAAATTAACAAAAGAACTGTATAACAGAGATGGGGCCAGCTGTTCTAGGCAGCAACATTCCATAAGAAAATAGCATAAAACCACCATTACACAAATAAAACGTGCTTAGTTTTCAGACAAAAAGCAGATGGAAAGAATACAAAGCACTGCTAATGTTTTGACAGGTTAATCATTCTTCTTAATTCTTCCTAATCATTTACCTCAGCTCATTAAATCTGTAGGCAAAATGATAGCACAAGAGTCCAAATAAAATAGTAAAATACTAAATAAAAACACACTAACCTAGATATAGGAAAAGACAGACCATAAGTCAGGTCACAAAGTCACAAAGTATAGTAGTGATGGATATGATAGGGATTTGCAAGTGAGGGAAAATCCCTTTCCTTCCTGACAGAGCCTGCTTCTTCCATCTCTGTCTTCAGTTTTCTTCCCCTCCGGCTCTGCTTCCCCACATCTGTTCATGTGACATTTCCTCTAACACCCCCCCCACCTGCCCCAGGGTCCTCTTCTACTTGCCTGGTCTTCCCTGTCCTGCCTACCCACTGTACCTTCTAGTGACCCACCTGGTATTTTCACCCTCCTCCTGCCTGTTCACTCTCCTCTCCACTCATGCCAGTGTGGTGCAGCCAGGGAAGAAGGAAAAGGGTGGGAAAGGCAAGCCTGACTTAACACTAGCTCTAGCTTCTCTTGTTAGCATGGCATTTTGTCTGACTGAACTCTTCTCCCCCCCCCCCCCCAAAGTGTCTATGGATGTGCTGTTACTATGGCCAGGGGGTTAATTCATATTATTTAATATTTAATATTTTTTCTGAAAACTTGGTCATCTCCAGGTTAGTATAAACCAATATCCTGTTCCTGGCTGGCTCCATTATGCAGGGTTTAAAAAAAATCTACATGAATGCCACCCTTCACAACTAAATATAAGGATAAAATTTCACAATTTCTAGCCATACTGAAAATAAAAATTATACTTCAGTGGGTCTTTAAAAGCAGATCTATCATTTCTGTAAGCAGTCTGCCTTCTGGTGATAAAACAAGTTTGCACATTTAAAATATACAAGAAGCAGGACCTGCGGTACTCACAGGAGGGGAGAGAAGGAACTCCATGTGGAGGAGGAAGCAGCTCTGCCCCTCAAGTGCCCCCAGGGTGTGGATTTAGATATCTGCACGCATGGGGGCACTTGGCTATGAGATATATAGATATAAATCTTGGGTCCCACCTAGATTTCTATGGAGCCAAGGAGGGAGACAGTTTTTGCCAATTCCTCCATCATCTTCAGAGCCCCCTCCTTGCACAAAACTTTTAGGCCTGTCCAGGGCTTTTTTTTGTAGAAAAAGCCCAGCAGGAACTCATTAGCATAATAGGCCACACCCAACAGCAGAAACACATTAGCATATTAAGCCACACCTTGACAGTGCAGCTCATTAACTTATTAGGTGGGGGGAAAACACAGGGCAGGCCTGGAAGCTTGCCTCTCCCCCGCCCGAGCTTCTCTGCCCCACTTCAGCATCGCCTTTCTAGTCTACTCTCCCTCCGAACCAGACAGCCAGGGAAAGGCACTGCTGAAGGGCCTGGGATCTTACAGATCCCACTTCAGCATCAACTTTTGAAGAGTACTGGACTCGGGAGACCAGGAACAGTGAAATCATGAAGCCTTTATTGAGTGATTCAGCATGTCCAGTAGATGGTCAGATCAAGCATGCTTACAGGGCTCCAGGGCCCTCATTATATGCCACACCTCCGGCCACACCCAAAAGACCTGATAGGGGCTTAACATATGCGCATGTTTGTCATAGGTTCCCTGGAGGAGCCTTTGATTGCATTGGCTCCCCAGGGAGAAACTAGGTCCCACATTGGTGGAGGCTTAGAATCCGGACGTCTATTGTTCCTCCAGATTCAAGCTCCCCTCTCTGCCTGACCATGTGCTCTGGCCATGCGGCGGGCGCCATTACCTGGGAGCACATGGCAGGCTGATTGCTACACAGAACATACTACATTATACCTTTCTAGTCCCCTACCCCCCAAAACCAGACAGCAGGGGAAAGGTGCTGCTGAAGAGACTCGAGGAAGTGCAGGGAGGCATGGTTAAATGCCTATCTCTCCCTCCCCCAGATCAGGGAGGGAACGAAAGGCATTTTCAACGTGCCTGGGTCCCCTGCCTGCCCTTTTCCAGCCGCGACATCATGTCAGCTAGAGAAGGGAAGGCAACAAGAGGCTTTTCCTTGTCAATGTCACTCTCAGCTGACTGGAGGAGAGTGAAATTGACAAGAAAATCCCTATGGGCTCCCCTGAGGGAAAGAGGGCATTTTAACATGCCACCTTTCCCTCATGTGTGTAACGTGGGGAGGGCAGCATGCTCTGTAGCCACCCATGCCAGAGGTTTTGGCTGTAGGCGTGGCCAACTCAGGAGCCAGCTGGAACTCCGTTCCTGTGTGTTCCTGTCTCAAAATAGCCCTGGGCCTGGCCTAAAATGGAGTGAGTGACAGTATGAATGAGGTTACCTTAGAAAGGGAAGGAGGAGAGATGTGGCGTTTGCCATATTATCTTTGGTTTTAACCAAAAATGTTTTTTAATTTTATTGTAAACTGCCTTGAACCATGAGGATAGGTGGGATAAAAATGTTTTAATAAATAAATAGTTTCTATAAAGTTTTATTTCTTTTAAATGGATTCTTGCCCGGGACTCTCTGTTCACTGCTGGATTCGAATCCACAGACCCACAGCTAAACGAAGTAGAGTTTCTCTGGAGTAGAAGGCAAAGGTCACATCACAGGTGCTATTTTGCATCTAACAAGCACATCTCAACATATGGTTTCTGGGGGATGCCCCCCCATCACTAAATTTTTATTGTTTTTGCACCAGAACTTCCTTGTGTCTTGAACACTGGCTTCAGTGTTCCTATAACTGCATATATCTGACTAAGATTTGACACAGCAGTTATTTCCTAGAGAATACAGTTATGATGGGGCAACATGCCTCCCCTAACTCTCTAGCCTTCTTCAGCTGGCCTGTGGCTGCAGGCCAGCTGGAGAAGGGGGAAAGATTAGGGGGGCAGGGGGGCATAAAAGAGCAGTTAGGCTAACACAGGCTTCCCCCATTAAAGGGAAATTGCCTTCCCTTCAATGAAGGGAGCATGCCGCCTCTGCTGCTTGACTCCAGAGGGAGGGGATTTAAACTTTAGTGAGGGAAACCTCCCATCCGTGACTTCAGGGGGGGATTATTATACCCTATGGCAGGGGTGGCCAACCTTGCTTAACGTAAGAGCCACATAGAATAAATGTAAGAGCCACATAGAGATGTCTGAGAGCCGCAAGACAGGAACAAATATCACACACACGTTTTTATTTTTAAAAATATGCAAATTTGCCTTTTATTAAAGTTAAATGGGACTGCCAAAAATAAAAACAAACGAGGAAAACCGGTTATTGATAATGATATTACTTGTTTGCTAATGATATTGAGAGAGAGAGATGGAAAGAAAGAATTAAAGAAGTGGAAAGAAAGAGAGAGAAACTAGGAAAGCAAATAGATGGGAAGGAGGAGGGAAGGAAGGAAGGAAGGGAGAAAGAGAGAAAAAGCATGCCTCCCCTTTGCTTCCCCAGCCGCCCTGCCAGGAGCCGCACAATATGTGTGAAAGAGCCGCATGTGGCTCCCGAGCCACAGGTTGGCCACCCCTGCCCTATGGGAACAATCCCCACAGGGTATAATTGAGCTGAATAAATTTGGCAACTCCAATAATTCTTGAACTCCAGTATCATACTGATACTGGGATTCGGGAACATCAGCAAGTACCGAAATTTTTCAGGTCTGGTAGATCCGAACCTGAAAAATGTGAGAAGTTTTTTGTGTGCACACCCCTAGGCAGCACCATGTGGCAGGCAGCACCTGCAAGTGCATTAGGTGATGACATCAGCAGGCTATATAGGATGCAACCAGCTATTCAGCAGCTGCTCATCTGCATGGGACTAACAGCCTTCTTCTGCCTCCAGTGCTAGTAAGGACATGGCCTACCCTTTCCTGTATATTTTCTCCCACAGTCAGGGATAGTGGCTTTGTTCTGCCTCTTGACTATACTACATATCACCTGTTTCAAAAATAGAAGCAAAAGAGCTTCCTGGTTGCCAATAGGCAATCCTACTAGACATTGATACAAAACAGAAAATGGAAATAGCTTTTATGGGATGAAGAAGTCAGATAATAGCCCCAGGTTTTTGGGACTCAGAATTAGGTGTGGAAAGGATGGGAAAGCATCAGTGATACAATTTTATTGTTCCATTAGGTGCTGTCAAATCAAGCAACATTTTGGGCTATAAATCTAAATACACAAATGAGTAAACAGTAGCAATTTTACAAACTCATTATTAACACTGTTCATATTTCTAAGATGCTGATGTAGCTCGTCATTGAGTAGTTTGTGCTTCCCTGAGCAACCAGCAGTGCCTCTTTTTTGATTGTGACTTAGGGAGACATGTAAGATGTTTGCTTTTGGTACTTTCCTGGACTGCTTCCTAGTCCCCAAATCTAAAAGTATTCAGTTCTCATTAGACCACATAAAGATAAAAAGAAATTAAAATAAAAGCACTTAACTTATCAGCACTTTTAACATGCATATAAAACAAAATGAAGTCATCATGAGTACTTCAGTATCAACCAATTCATTTATTTTTGGCCAGAGCATGAACTTATAAAGCATACTCCCCCACACATTACTGTGCATTTCAAATACACAGCTGTAACAAAATGATGAGCTCACCTTTCCAAGCTGCCACCCAGCAAATCAACAATTTGCAAGCTAATAGTCCTGTCTTGAATCAGATTCGTGTGTTTATACCATTTAACTTCTATTAAGTAAATAGTCTTGTTTCAATTTAATTTCGTTAAAACACACTTGAAAATAACCTGTTCTGTTCCCTTTATAGTGATATAAATATGTATATATCTAAATAACTAATTTGGAATCTAGCCAATTGTTTTCCTGTTCCATCTGCTTACACAAATAGGAGCCAAAATCCACAGCCAAATTCAATGGAATTACAATTTTGTTGGTCTAAAACAAAGAAAGTAAAATATACAAGCTTATAACTAAGATTTAAGGCATAGTAATATTAGTAATATTAACTTTTAGTAATGAATAAGTTAATTCATCTTCAGGACAACCTGATGGCAAGTAATTAGACTCTGAAGTTACTACAGAGCTTATGGATCATCTTTAGCCTTAATGTCAAAGCACAACTACATGGAGCCCTCACTATGAACCTATGAAGCTGCCTTATTCTGAATCAGACCCTTGGTCCATCGATGTCAGTATTGCCTACTCAGATTGGCAGTGGCTCTCCAGGGTCTTAGGCTGAGATCTTTCCCATCACCTACTGCATCATCCTTTTAACTGGAGAAGCTGGGGATTCTGGGACCTTCTGTGTGCCAAGCAGATGCTTTACCACTGAGCCACAGCCCCTAAGAACTCACCAAGTTAGAAAAAAGATTTTGGGGAGACAAGGCTGGAAATGTTTAGTTCTCAACATTCCCAGCATTATATAAAAACAAGTGTTCGTTCAGCACCCCAAAAGATACTTGACAGGATAGGAATATTTTGCTTGACATGATAGGAATATTTTGCTGGTTTTCCTAAACATTCCTTACCCTAGGAAACTGCCTCAAAGGCAACTTCCCATACTACAATAGTTCTCAAATCTCTTCTAGTTTGTATTTGCAGGGACTCCGAAGCCAATCATAGGAGAAGAGGTAATATGGATAAAACTACTAATATATACCAGACCCAAGTTATGGAGACTGCCGTATACATAATTGTGCCTAGTACAGTTACCAGACAGCGGGGAGTAGAATGGCTTCCTATAAAAACAGAGGTGTTCTGGGAGTTCTGTGTTTTGAACTCTCAGTGATTTTTGAAGCTTTATTTTCAGGCATGTGTGGAACCCATTCAGATCAAGGCTGTGGTGTGCCAGGACAAGTGGATTAAGCCCCCCCTCCCCTAGCTATTCATTGGATCTGAAAGGGCTCCAGGGAGTGGCTATTTGATCTGTTGAGGGAACTTAGATGCACATATAAGTTTCCCAAAGGCCAGTGACTCCCCAGCAGAATTTTTTGTTTTTTAAAAAAAACATAGGGAATGGCTTAACCCTCTCTCCCCATGTAGTGTGGTCCCAATCCAAATTGGGCCTCCACATACCAGATAATAACATTTCAAAAATTGCTAACAGCTCCAAGACAAGACATGTGCACATGTCTGGTTTGACAGGACCAGAGGGGCTCTGGAAATGTGTAATGTACATTTAAGCCAAGAGTAGCCCTGTGCAGTTTTAGGCAACACCATCTGTGTACAGACATATTTCATGTTATCAAGATTTATACCACTTGCACTTTTTCAGTCCAATGGATGCTAAGCAACTCACAAAGCAATTTAACCACCAATTAATTAATACCACAAATTAATTAACACTATTCATCTAAATGTGAGCTAAAACAAAAATAATGCAGATCAGCAGTGCATCTATCAAATATACAAAAATGCTTGGGAGAAAAGCTGGTGACAGAAGAATCATAGAATCACAGAATTGGAAGGGGCCATACAACCCCCTGCTCAATGCAGGATCAGCCTATGGCATCCCTGACAAGTGTTCTTCCACCTGCTGTTTAAAGACTGCCAGTGATGGGGAGCTCACTACCTCCCTTAGCAGCTGATTCCACTGATGCACTCCTACTGTAAAAATGTTTTTCCTACTACCCAGCCGGTACCTTCCCGCCCTTACTTTAAACCCATTATTGCAAGTCCTATCCTCTGCTGCCCACAAAAACAGCTCCCTGCCCTCCTCTAAGTGATAACCCTTCCAATACTTAAAGAGAGCAATGGTGCCCCCCTCAACCTCCTCCTCTCCAGACTGAACATTCCAAGTCCCTCAGCCTTTCCTCATAGGGTTTGGTCTCCAGGCCCCTGATCATCCTCGTTGCTCTCCTCTGTGCCTGCTCCATTCTGTTCACATCCTTTTTGAAGTGAGGCCTCTAGAACTGCACACAATAGTCCAGGTGCAGCCTGACCAATGCAGTGTACAGTGGGACTATGACATCTTGCGATTTGGATATTATGCCTTTTTTGTTGCTATATCCAGGGGTCATTTCGTAGAAAAAGAGGTGCAGGAGCTCATTAGCATAACTCATTGGCATAACTCATTTGCATATGCCTCACCCCCTAAAATACCGAAAGTGTGTCAGAAGGCAACACCCACCCCTCAGGCTCCACTCACAGGTGAGTGAAACTGACCTGCTCTTCCCCCATTCCCTTCCCCATCCAATACTTTGTGCAATAAAAATAAGCGTAAAGAACACACCCTCATTCTTTTCCTGCTCCCTTGAAACCACCAGGTTTCAAGTAGACTTGAGATACCCAGGACATGTGCACCACCCATCCCTTTCCCTTCCCCTCCCCACAACAAGACACCCTGTGAGGAAGGTGGGGCTGAGAGAGGTCTTTTGAGAACTGCTCATGAGAGAACAGCTCTGAGAGAACTTGTGACTAGCCCAAGGTCACACCAGCAGCTGCATGTGGAGGAGTGGGGAATCAAACCCGGTTCTCCCAGATTAGAGTCCAACTTCTGACCACTACACCAAACTGATGGGGTAGAAGCTGCTGAAGGGTTGGTGAAATTTCTCCAGTACTTATGTGCCATGTGCCCAGATAAAAAATGGTATACTTAGAAAATTTCTATGCCACCTTGAGCAAGTCTCTGGAAAAGCAGCACACAGTCATAAAAGGAAAAATGATAAAATTATCAATATTAAAACAAAACATTAAAAACAATAAAGACCCTAGCAGGGCTTTCCCCGGGGCACTGCGCCTCTGCACTGCTCGGGGAAGCCAAGGAGGGGGCGGGGCTTGGACATGTGCCCACCCCCTGGGCTTCTCACTCCCGGAGCTGCGCTCCTGTGCGCTTCTGCTCCAACAGACCCCTGGCTGTATCACACTGGCTGCTCATATTTAACTTTGGTCCACTCGTACCTTAAGATCTTGTTCACACACACTGCTACCCAGAAGTGTATCCCCCATCCAGTATTGAATTGAACTGATCAGTACGCATGTTCCTCATTTTTGTTACCCAGATGTAGAACTCGGCACTTATCCTTGTTAAACTGCATTTTGTTCACATCCACCCACTTTTCCAGTGTGTTCAGATCTCGTTGAATTCTATCTCGACCTTCTGCTGTGTTCACTGCTCCTCCCAATTTGGTGTCATCTGTAAATTTAATGAGTAGCCCATACCCTCATCCAGATCATTTATAAAAATACTGAAAAGTACTGAATCCAGAATTGAGCTCTATGGCACCCCACTGGAGACCTCTCTTCATTCAGATGAAATGCCACTGACAGCTACTCTTTGAGCAGTTCTCCAACCAGTTCCGTATCCACCTAACTATCCTAGAGTCTAGTCCACAGTCCTCTAGTTTACTGGAAGACATCCTAAGCTCTGAACACCAAATACCACTTTTAACCCTATATTTGACAGATGGCAGTAAACCAAACCAAATGAAAATTACTAAAATAATTAACTGTTTGTCAAACATATTCATTATGAAATTGGAGAAAGAAGACAAAAGAGCATCATCATGAGGAGTCAAAAGAAGGCTTGCAACAGGAAAAAAAATGGAAGTATCATAGTTTGCTTACAGAAATGGATGACCACATCTAGGGATGATAGGAAAATCCTGTGTGTTCTGCACCACACCTAATAATACTTAGAAAATGAGGCCAGTATTCTGTTCATCTAAATGTATTTAATAGCCCATGCTTCATATCTAAATATTAGTATGCAAACAACATGGCACATAAAGTGCATTTATGCACAAGAGAGAACATTTGTTTGGCATTTTATTTCTATTATGTTAACAGTGATTTGCATTATTGACCTCTTCTGTCACATTTCAACACCTTCAATAACAATATAAGACTCTTCTCACATGAGGATCAATAGCAACCCCTCTAAGGCAAGAGCCTGAAGAATGAAGAGAGGCATGAAATAGGAAAAAAATCTGAAATTTGGATCCAATAGAATTAATTATAAGGACTGAATACATGAGTATTGATTTAGTTCCTGATACCAAGACCTTGTCAGAAACATTTGTGACCCAATAAGGAATATGTTCACCTGCATTCATCAATAAAAGCAAATAAACTAGCACAACCCACTGGTAGAATGACCCCTTTTCTGACATGGCAGGTCTGGAACATCTGCAGATCTCTTTAGCAAAGCAAGTATAAGGGATTTTGAATACTGTTCAAACTTTTAATAAAATTTCACTGTTTCTATGTGCGTTACATCGTATGGTTACTCTAACATGTTGAGGTGATCTTTTGCCAATCCAGTTGACAAAATAATTTCTAAATCATTTATACCAAACATCATGGAGATATAATAAATCTCCATATAACCAAAAGCAATTTTGCAGCTGAAACAAACAGCATTTTTCCAATTCATGCCCATCCCTGCTCAAAATTCTTGTATGTAAAGCTCACTTGAAGATGAAGAAGAGAGAAGAGATTGGATTTATACCCTGCCCTTCACTCAGCGTCTCAGAACGGCTTACAAACTCTTTCCCTTTCCCTCGCCACAATATACACCCTGTAAGGTAGGTGGTGATGAGAAAGCTCTTTCGAGAACTGCTTTTTCAAGAACAGCTCTGACAGAACTGTGGCTTGCCCAAAGTCATCCAGCAGCAGCAAGTGGAGGAGTAGGGAATCAAACCCGGTTCTCCCAGATTAGAGTCTGTGCACTTAACCACTACACCAAACTTGCAGTCCACTTTTGTTTTACTCTTATGCATACTGAGAAAAAGCTGTTGCCTTTGTTAACCCAAAAGTTTACAGTCAATATAAAAGAACAGGCTGAAAGGTCAGGTTTTAAATCCCACAAGAAACAGACTGTAGACTTATCCTTGAAAGCACAGGAAAAATCCAAAACCAGCATCTGCTGTGATCATCAGATCAGACTCACTAGATTATTTCCATGCCTCAAGCTGATCTGTGCCATTGAATACTAGCAGATTTACTTACAAATATTAGGTCATATACTGAGAAAAAATTCCACATACTTGCTCTGTAAGACTCCCTAAGAAGCTGTTTTCCAAAGCTGCTAAACTATAGCACTTTTCAATGTAGCCAATATTCTTTTCTGGGGTTACTTTGAATTCTTTAAGATCCTTTCTGTCTTCTGTGGTATATACTGAGAGAGAAAGACATGTCCAAAGGGCAGGCTCGTCTAAAGCACACCACCTGTGGCATATCCAGAGCAGGAAACCTTCACTCCTTCAAGGTCCTATCATACTAAAGGAATTACACAGTACACTTCACTGTGTATCCTGTTTATCAGAGGCATGATCTGAAACATTTTGGGGGACACAGTAACTTTCAATACAGTCCTAGCAATGCTCTCCTTGGTTGTTGCCTAATTGTGGGTGAATGGGAAACCTATGAAGAAATAAAGAGTGAAACGAAAAACATATATCGTGTTACCATGAAGAGTCTGTTGGGCTGAGATCTGGGACAGGAGGAGGAAAAGCTTGTTATTTATTTATTTATTGGTTTGTTGTTTCCATTTATATCCCGCCTTGCCGGACGAACTGGCTCAAGGCGGCTTACAGACATAAAAGTATAAAACCAATAAATATAGTATTAAAACCAGAGTTACATATACAGCAGCATGCTGACAAAAGCAGTGCAAGTGGTGGCAGCATTCAGGGTACAGTCCGATGGTAAAAGGCAGCAAGTCATAGGGCCAGAAGATTTTCCAGTAGTACATTCATCAGAGGTCCATTCATCAGTGGTAGCTCCTAATCAAAAGCCTAGTGGAAGAGCTCCGTTTTACAGGCCCTCCGTTTTACAAGCCACAATTAAGATTGCCAGGGAAAACATCAACAACCTCAGATATGCAGACAATACCACTTTAATGGCAGAAAGTGAAGAGGACCTAAAGAGCCTCTTGCTCTGAATGAAAGAGGAGAGCACAAAAGTTGGCTTGCAACTCAACATAAAAAAAACTAAGATCAGGGCATCCAGCCCCATCACTCCTTGGCAAATAGAAGGGGCAGTCATGGAAGCAGTGACAGACTTCACGTTCCTGGGAACCAAGATCACTGCAGAAGGTGACTGTAGCCATAAATTTAAAAGACATGCTCCTTGGGAGGAAAGCAATGGGAAACCTAGGTAGCATAATAAAAAAGCAGAGACATCACCCTGCTAACAAAAGTCCGTATGGTCAAAGCAATGGTATTCCCAGTAGTATTGTACGGCTGCAAGAGTTGGACCATAAGGAAGGCTAAGCGCTGAAGAATAGATGCTTTTGAATTATGGTGCTGGAGAAGACTCTTGAGAGTCCATTGGACTGCAAGGAGATCAAATCAGTCAATCCAAAAAAAAAACCAACCCTGACTGATCCCTGGAAGGCCAGATACTGAAGCTGAAGCTCAAATACTTTGGCCACCAAATGAGAAGGGAGCACTCACTGGAGAAGACCTGATGCTGGGAAAGATTGAAGGTAAAAGAAGAAGGAGATGGCAAAGGTTAGACAGTGTTATTGATGCAACAAACATGAAATTGAGCAAACTCCAGAGGACGGTGGAAGGCAGGAGGGCCTGGCATGATGTAGTTCATGGGGTCGCAAAGAGTTGGACTTGACTGTGTGACTGAACAACAACAACAACAAAATATCCATGACTGTTCAGTTCACATGTTCTGTTTGATTAGGGCTTCATGCATGAAAAAAATAATGTATTTACATGAATCAGTCAATGACAATTAAAAAACTTATGAGAATATACGCTTTGCTACTCTGTTTTACTGATAAAAGGATCAAAAGCACCACATAAAATGCTAAGTTTGTAATACTCATCAAGAAGTCTGTACATGTATGTTCCATTTCTGCAAACCTGATGAATAGTAGTTATTTCACAGACAAACACCAATTTGTAGTTTCTGGCTTTTAAAAATGACTGTGTAATGCAGAATAATGGCTAGTCAGCCACAGCATCCATCACCTTATGCACAAGCTGAGAGCTAGATCTACGCGGTCATTTAGTTAATGGGTTGAAGTAATGAGAGTTAAGCAACAACAAAAACACACCATAATAAATACACTAGATTAAAGGGGCTTTTCATGTTCCAGCAGCTTTTCTGCCCTAATTTAAATTAGAATTTGCATATATAAAGGGCTTAATAAATGCATGTCTTGCTTAAGGCTACTGTGCAAGATAAACAATAGCTCATAAACAGAGGGCAGGAAAAAAAGACAGGAATTCCTTTGCCCCAGAACAAAATTTGAATTTCATTGTATATTACAAGTTAAGCTTGCAGTTGCAAGTTGGTGGCATGCCAAGTAAACTATGTTAAACTCTAGTAGATTTTATACATTAATTTGCAAATTTTGATTACTTGAAGTGATTGGGTAGCTATATCAGTGATCCATGTGAATGCAGTCATCTATCAGAACCAGGGATCCGCCAGTTTAGGAGTGGCCATAAGGGCAGCCACGGGCCAAATCAGATTCTCTAATCTGATTCAGCCTGCTGCTAAATTGCCACCAAAATTCAGCGGCAACTTTAAAAGCAACTGGAGGAGAGGGGGTTTGAGGGAGAGGCTCCAAACTTGCAGGGTAGCTGCTGGGGCCTCTTCTCGAAATACCCACCAAGTTTCAAGAAGATTGGACCAGGGGGTCCAATTCTACGGGCCCCCAAACAGGTTGCCCCCATTCCCTCCATTGTTCTCTATGGGAGGAAAAAAGTTAACATTTTTTCCCACCATAGAGAACAATGGAGGGGATGAGACAACCTGTTTGGGGGCCCATAGAATTGGACCCCTGGTCCAATCTTCTTGAAACTTGTTGGGTATTTCGAGGAGAGGCCCCAGCAGCTACCCTGCAAGTTTGGAGCCTCTCCCTCAGACCCCCTTTCCTCCAGCCCCTCATATACCCTATGAGTTTTTGCCATTGATTTCAATGGCCCATAGGGTATAATGGGGCTGAAACTGACATTCCCTTTCCGACACACTTCTGGTGATGTCAGGGGACGTGGCATATGCTAATGAAGTATGCTAATGAGTTATGCTAATGAGCTCCTGCACCTCTTTTTCTACAAAAGGACCCCTGATCAGAACAACACCTTGGTCAAACTATTACCATTTGTGCAGGAAGTATAGTGTCAGGTCAATAAAAACATGCTGTTGGCATTTGAAAAAATTCTCTCTGATTTTTTCTTGACTTATTTCTTCAGTTTTTGATTGATTTGGAAATTCCTACTTACATGTTAATTAACTGTTGATAGAACAAAATGTCCATTTTCTTACTATTGTAAAAAGAAGACCTGTAGAAGTACTGCAAGCACCAGTAATTTAGTAAGTCCAGACTATTGTGGGCTTTTTGCTTAAAGTTCCAGCTGCTAAAACTGCTGTTTGTTTGTGGGCTTTTTAAAAAAGACGTAATACAAACTTTAAATCCCTTCTCACTTTACTTCCTCCGCAGGCCTGCTGGGAGCTGGGGGCAGGGCTTGCCACCACCACCATTTGTGCCCGCTCCTGGGCTGGCAGAGCGCCACTCTGCCTCACTCTGAGCCCAAATGACCCCTGCTTTGAATATAAGAAAAGAATCCTTTTTTTTTATTTTAGCATCTCTCGCTAGCCTAAGCTCATACAGAGCTTTAGCTTTCCTAACTGTCTCTCTTCAGGCACTGGTTATTTGTTTATATATTTGTGCGTTCTGGAAAACGAAGTTGTCAGCAAGAAGAGTCAGGAATTTATTTGACCTTTCATTTTTAGCAGAGTTGGACTTCCAACAGATATCCAGGTAACTGAAATTTCCCATGACCACCGTGTAATCTGTTCTAGGAGTGTCTCATCCAAGTCCTCTGCCTAGTTTGGTGGTCTATACAGACCCCCACAATAATATCACTATTATTTCTTACTCATTTTATTTTTATCCAGAAACTCTCCACTGGACTTCTATGCGCAGATTCATGTATTTCCTCAGAAGTATATATCTCCTTTACATATAATGCTACTCCTCCCCCTTCCTTATTTGTCTGTCCCTTTAAAACAAGTTATACCCTCAATCCTAATATTCCAATTGTGAGTGTCATCCCATAATGATATATTATGACTGTTATGTATTGCAAACCACCACAAATATTTTCAGTCTTAAGGTAAGATTTTTGTCACCTAATTCATGAGATTTTAACCTTCTGTTATTGGCAGCCCTTCAACTGTTGCACCCTTGCCTTTGCCATGGCATGACACCATGTTTATTTGTACTATATGTGGCAAGTTGGACTGCTCCTCCCAGTCCAAGTGCTAAATATATACAGAAGAATATGTCAAGCAGAAGTATGTCTAAAGCTGAGACAGAATCTGCTGCCATTACATTGGCTGTGATGGATCATATGCATTCCTGTAACTATATACAGTAAGTTTGAGACAGAAACCATCCCTTCCATATGACCATTTTATAGAATTAAAACCCAAGATCATACCCATAATACCTTTTGGATGTGAGGTTAACACTACCATTTTCTTTTCTTTCCCATGTCTCTGTGACACAGGTTGCGGTCACACACACCAGAAAAACTGCGGAGGAGTGAGGCTATTTCCTCCAGCAGAATTTGACTTGCAGTTGCATGATCACACCTCCCTTTCAAGCTGCAGGTGCAGTCTGTCAGTATGTGATCAAATGCAACTGTAGGTGAGTCATTTTTTCCTTTGTTCCTTTCCCCCCCATGTGCTTAAATGAGGGATCGATGAATCGCACTCCACATTGAAGGCCCCCTATGGAGTTTGCGATGATGCGCATACTGCGAGGGGGGGAACAATGGCACAGAGTCGGGATGGCCTGATCAGACCATTCCGGCATCATGAGAGCACACTAGAGCGATCAGACACGGGAAAGTCCGTCCGTGGCCTGTTGCAACATGTTTACTACCGGTTTTCCCTTGGTGTCTTTTAACTCTGCTTCTGTGGCAGTGCAAACGGGTTGCCAACAGCTGCGGGATGCTTCCCAGATGTTGTTGTCTGATCGTTCCCTTTAAATCCACCCAGTATTCGCGCCTATGTTTGGTCTAATTGTGTGTATGATCTCAGCCACAGTTATTATACATCATACTTTTAAAGTCTAATGACATTTTAAATATTGGTAGTAAATAATTTCATCAACCTACAGTCTAGCAAAGCAGTGAACTCATTTCACAAGGTTGCTTGTCACAAGTTCTCCTAGCGTTATCTGTGAAATTGTAAAACTCAAAGTTATGCCCTGTATTAGCAAACTTCCTGGAAAACAGTGCAAGCCAATTAACATGTAGCTAACAACACAGGAGCAAACAAAATCTCATTCACACTGGACCAACAGTATAATGTGGCACAGCAAATATCAGAACCCATTAGCCTAGTGTCCTTTTATGACATCAGAGAGTTAATCTGGAACATACAGAAGAGTAAGTGAAACAGAAAGGAGGAAATACCTTTAGCAATTATATTTACATTTAAAGGGATAAATCTGATACATTTCTATGTACACTGCTTGCTCAACAAACACCCTGTTCAGAACTATGAGCAGAACTACTTAACTGAAAGCAAGGAAGTTTATACTAGTTTTCATCACAGATTTATTTATTTAATCAAATCATTTACACTCCATCTTCCCTCATACATGAGCTCATGGCAGCTATTAATAAATCCCATAAACACAACAAAATAGATAAAACCTCTTCATACTTACTTATGTGCTCTAAGAAGGCTATTTGATAGAGGTTTCCCTGCTCCTCTGAGTCCAAGTGACAATTTAAGTGAAACTGATCCTGCTCACCAAATGTGGAGCTGGCAGTGCAGAGAGGGACTTATACCCAGTGGCAGGCCATGAAGGAATATTGTATAAAAAGCCAGTTTATAAATGAATTAAAAGGGGAGCTTCAATGCCAGTTTGTTAAAGCTTGTTAAAGAAGATGCCATTTTAGACAAAGCAGTGGATTACACTGAGTGCACAGTGCGAAGTGTGGAAGCGGAAATGAGTATTTCCTTCAAATTACCTGCTATTAATTCTAGTGACTCTTTCATGATATCAACAGCCTTTCAGGAATAACTTGCCACAGTGGTGGCTGAGCAGTTAGAAAAGGCCCACTTGCAAGCAGTTTCCAAGCAGTCTTGGAGGGGGAAACCAGCATCAGATCCCCAGGGGAGTCCCAGGCCAAACGACATCTGCTGACAATGCAGGGGGAAAGGTCACTGGAAGCAGAGTTGTCCAAGCAGAATTGGAAGCAGAGTTGTCTAAGCAAATGAAAGATGGCCCAGGGAAACTAAAAGTTGCTGATACAGAAGGCCACCAACAACAACTCTAAGAATGACCTGATGAAGAGCAGGCCAGGCACCTTCAACTATGTGAATGGGAACATTGATGGCTGGGAGGGAAATGTCAGTGCTGTTGGGTTCAGGTTCTGAAATAAGCCTCATTCATAGTGAGCATCCAGCTCTGAATAGAAAGGACATGGGTACAACTGGGGTTAAATTGGTATTAATTTACTGATGATGAGCCACTGTGAGCAGAAGGAGCAATTGGGTTCCCAGTGACCCTGGGGTCTCTGAAGACTGTCATAGTCACCACAGTGATTTCTAGTGCAGTTGTTCTCGGAATAGATTTTGTTTACGTGTACCACAATGATGCCTGGTCTGTCAGAAGAACACATTTGTTCTTGGATAATTTCCAAATACCTCTCTTGACTGTGAACATTTTAAAAATATGAACCTCAGCAGGCAGTACTACAGGCTGTAGGGAGGCCTACATCATGTCAGCATAGCGAAAAAGAGGAACTGCCTTCGGTCGTGGTTCAGAGTAAAGTGTTGGTGAAGCCTAGACATCATGCCCTGGCACCCCTCAGGGTAAACACTTGCTGCAAGGAAGTATCAGATTGTTTGAACTGAACACCATCCATCCAGGCCTGTTATTCAGCAGAACCTTGTAGAAAGCTGGGACAAATGGGGAGTTCTGGGTTGGAGAGCTTAATGTGACTGACCGAGAAATATCACTCACAAAGAATCAGACCTTAGGGACAGTGTCTAAGTGACTGGTGTCTCACAGCCTCTTCAAGATGTGGAAGTTAAGAGCTGTGTAGCAGTGAAGTCAGTAAGTGAACTGGGTATTGATTTGACAGAAGCAGCAGCAGAAGGCACAGCTAAGAAGCAACTGAAACAGGAATTCCTAGAGTATGCTTGTGTGTTTTCATACAATAATGTAGATCTTGGGGGAAATGATAAAGTGTACCACTACACTGTGCTGAAGCCAGAGGGTGTTGCCAGAGAAGCAGCCTCCATGTCAAATCCCTTTAGCATACCTGGCCATTGTAAAAAAAGTTAACTAACATGCTGAAGGAAGGCTTAATAGAAAATTCTGCGTCACCCTTGACTTTTCCCAGGATCCATGTTGCCTACAGAAAACTAAGCAAACAAATTGTTCAAGGTAGCTACCCACCTCCACACACAGCAGATGCATTGGATAAAATATCTGGAGCAAATTTTTAATAGTTTTGATTGGTATCTGGATACCACTAAATTCAAGTGGCTCCAGAAGACAAGGAAAATTGCCTCTGTTAACACCCTATGGACTTTTAAGTACTGCAAAATGACTTTTGGAATTATGACTGCCCCAAGCACCTTTAGGAGAGTTGTTAATTTCCTAGAGAGTATTGAAACAGAAGTCATCTTCACCTACCTAGATGACTTCATTTGTTTCCATAGGAAGAGAATTCGTTGGGGCTGGAAAGGATTCTGAAACTGTTCAGAGAGTCTGGATTAAAACTGGAAGGGAATAAATTGTAAGAAATCATGTTATTTTCCTGGGACATAATGTCAATGAGAATGGGCTGCAACCCCAACCCCTAAAACTAGATGTGATTAAAAAAAAAAAGAGGACAACAACGGTGGTGTAGGTACAGAGATTCCTTGGGTTCTAAGGTTTCTACAGAAGATTTGTACATGATTCCTCAGAGAGCACCTACATACCAGCTAACAAAGAACAACTTTGTCTGGGATACAGAACATCAGACAGCATTTGAATCACCGAAGCCGTCACTGAACAAATATGCAATCCTTAAATTCCCAGATCCATCCCATCCATTTATTGTAACCTGTGATGCCTCATAGCTTGTTGTGGGATTTTCAGAGGAACAGATGAACTGGGAAGACACAGACATGTTGAATGAGAAAGAAACTAAGTATTAAGCAACTGAACTAAAATGTTTAGCTATAGGGGAGGCTCTCAAAGTTTACTGGCCCCTTTTACTGGGCACAGAATTCACAGTTTATATGGACCACAGTAGCTCCTTACAAAACACAGTCCAGAAGGTAGTCTGTTAAGATGGATGCACAAACCATCTGAATATACATTCACAATTCATCACAAATCTGGAAAGCAGAATGTGGTTGCATATGCTTAAGCCAGACAGGAACAGGGAAAACAGATGCAGCCTGGACCTGGAAGGACATTGTCCAGGAGCAGTGCAAGGATTTTTAACTGAGCATTGTGTGCCAACAAATATTTCAGAGAAACTTAAGATGGGAGAGATTTAATTCAATTCAGGAAAAAATATCACTCGATCCTGTTTCAAATGTATTTGTTTATGAGGATCCCAAGGTTGTTGTTCCACCATCCTTACAGAGAACAGTACTAGAATGTAGAATGCCTACTTGATAATAAAGCAGCAGGTCACTTGGGATATAAAAACACATTTCATCATGTATCAGAATGATTTTTTTGGATTGGCACAGCAAAAGCTGTTGCAAAATGGATGAAGTACAGTCTTATACTGTTTTCCAACAAAAGAAAGCATCAGCAAGACAAGAGAGAACCTCATTAAGGGACATGCCACAACCTGCAAAACCACAGGAATTCATTCAAGTTGATCTGAATGCCCCATTACCAGAAACGCCAATTGGGAATAAGTATTTTCTGGTGGTGATCTCATCAGATCTTGGAATCTCAGAAGCTAAGCAGGGCTGGTACTTGGAAGGGAGAGCACCAAGGAAGACTGCAGAGGAAGGGAATGGCAAACCACCTCTGCTTCTTACTTGCCTTGAAAGCCCCTTGCTGGGGTCACCATAAGTCAGCCGCAACTTGATGGCACTTTACACACACTTGATACTTTTCCAAAGTATGTAGTCGCACAACCACTTAAAGGGATCATGAAGCAGGTTGTGGTGCAGTTTGATTAAAAGGGTAAAATGCAATTCCTCTATCCCTCCCTCTATACATACCCTAGCATATATCTTTCCTATTATATAAAGCTGTTTTAAGATTCCAAGGGGCAAGATTCCATGGGGTGCCAAAATCAGTTCGCTGGATGGACTGCCACTTAAAAGGGGGTCCCTAGCCATTGGCTGCATTCTCTCCCTGTTTTGCCTCAGTCCCGCCCACAGAACCACTGGCTAGCATCCCAGCCTCAGTCTGGAGGGAGCCAGCAAAGGAGAAGGACCGACTGGGTGCTGGGTCCACTCTTCTCCTCTGCCCACTGCCAGGTGGGTCTAACTGTCCCCTCAGTGGCCTGCTTCTGTCAGTGAAAAGACAATGGACTATCAGCATAACCCCCTCCCCCACACACTGCCAGCGTGCCCAGAATAAACTGTCAGAATAAACTGTCAGAAACAGGGGGCCATTTCACACAGCACCCCGTAGCACTTCAGGACTGGTACAAAGAACAGAAGAACGCTTGGGAGGAGGTTTCAAGGTAAACCAGCTCAGGAACGCTTCCCCAACGGGAGAAGCATGTTTCTGTGTGAAAAGGCCACTATGCTCCGTTAGGGAACCGGTACTAATATGGTTCTGTGTAAAATGCCTGACAGAAACCATTACTGAAGAGTTCCTGAAATGGAACATATTGGCTGTGTGAAATGCCTCAGGCCCTCTCTCCTGCTTAGCTCCTCAGTGCCGGTTGCTAGGCAACCAAGCTTGCTTTTCTGAAAGCCCCTTTCCACACCTATGTTGGGCTCTGGAAGAAAACTCATTGAGGCCAGCTGAACAGAATGCCATAGAGGCCACCCTCCAAAGCAAAATGGTGGACTCTATGTCCTCATACCCTGCTGAGATGGACCCTTTATGACAGCCACTGTGACATAGCAGTCAGGGCTTCAGAGCACGGTGGAGGCTGCGGGGGGGGGGAATGGAAACTTGAAGAGTGAGGTTGATGATTGGCTGGGAAGGAGATAGGGTTGCCAACTCCAGGTGGAAAATTCCTGGAGACTTGAGGGGTGGAGCCTGGAGACAGTGAGGTTTGAGGAGGAGTGGGACCTCAGACAGGTACAATGCCATAGACTCCACCCTCCAAGCCAGCGAGTCCCTCATGGGGAACCATTGTTACCAATCTCCAGATGGGGACTGGAGATCACTCAGAATTACAGCTGCTCTCTAGGGGGAGGGGGGAGAAGATAGAAAGCTGAAGCCAAGGGGCAAATAACAATACATTGAGGGTTGGCTGGGAGGTAGGGTTGCCAACTCCAGGTGGGGACATTCCTGGAGATTTAAGGGGTGGACCCCGGAGAGGGTGAGGTTTCAGCAGGGGTGAGACCTTAGACAGGTTCAGTGCCGTCGATTCCACCCTTCAAACCACCCGTTCCCTCATGGGGAACCATTGCTGCCAATCTCCAGGGGAGGAATGGAGATCACACTAAATTACAACTGATCTTCAGATGGCAGAGATCTTCCCCTGGAGAAAATGGTGGACTCTGTGTCATTATACCCAGCTGAGGTCGCCACAGCAAATTGACACTGAGTGCCCAAGGCCGGGGCACTCTCCCAGAGCCTCTTTCTAGAGCCCGTTGTATTTATTTCCACAACAGGCCTTATTCCTAGTTAAATATAAGGCAGGCTCCTTAGCTTAGAAAGTTAGAGATGTTTTACAGGGGTTCCACTACTTTTCAGCCTCTTTCAGGTGTGCAGACCAGCACATAGCAATAGCTGCCTCCTACAGATCTCAGAGAATAGTTCTGTCTCCCTGATGGAATCTGCACCAAAGAGCCCCTCACTCTAGCTCCCAGAGCCGCATCTAAATTGTGTACAAGGGGGTATCTCAATTGTATGACAAGAACCACATCTTTAGCAATAACTGCATGCCATATGCTGGTTAAACACTGTACATAAGCTTGTTTTTAGCATGAATATTGATGTGTAGTAGTTTTTTGTGTGTAAGTGTTGAAATCTGGACACAGTGAAACACCCTATTTTTTAAATGGCCTGGGAGAATACTGGGTACCTGTTCTTCAATGTCAGTTGGTCCATTGAGACTTCCTCTATTTTTCTTTGCCATGAAAGATATTGTAATGCAGTATGGAAATCATAATAAGATTTCTGTCATATCTACTTGCTTTTAAAGTCTTTTGTAGGAAACCAGCAACGAATGTCCTTTGAATGCACTTTTTGTTCTTTTCTCCTTTGTATAGAGAGAAGTGGAAATGATCATTAGTGTTACAGAAGCCCTTAGAACTTTTCTATTTAATGTCTTACCATAGATATTGACTGGGATAGGAAAAGCTTTATGAAGTTGAGAAGTAATATCATCCCTGCGGTGAAATTAGGAGTTTGCAGAGTGTTCTAAAAACCAACTGTTAGCTGTTGAATGAAAATGCTCTCCCATAATCTGTAGCTGACAGTCAGACAAACATTTTAGTACCAGTAAAAACAGTTGCAAAGTAAAAGCAAGAAAATTATTTAAAATCTATGTTCTATATCTTGATGCAGGATAAAGATGAGTGTTTTTTGTACCCTGCCCCATTCCTAAATTGACAACGAATGTGTATGTGCCTGTTTTATAAAGTTTACTAGGAATAAGGCCCGTTGTGGAAATAAATACAACGGGTTCTAGAAAAAGGCTCTGGGAGAGTGCCCTGGCCTTAGGCACTCAGCGCCAATTTGCTGGGGCAACCTCAGCAGGGTATAATGGCACAGAGTCCACCATTTTCTCCAGCGGAACTGAACTCTGCTACCTGAAGAGCAGTTGTAATTCTGAGTGATCTCCAGCCCTCACCTGGAGATTGGCTGGGAGAGTGGGATAGACATTTAAATAAATAAATTTCTCAGGAGGAAAAGTAGTCTTTCTCTGCAATGGGGACCAAAGCAGCTTACATCATCCTCCTCTCTCCCTTTTGACTTGCACAACAATCCTGTGAGGTAGGTTAGGCTGAAAGACTGTGACTGGTCCAAAATCACCCACTCAGCCTCTAAAGCAAGAACCTGGATCTAGCAGACCCTGCTCTGAAGCACTGATTCGTACGCCTAGGGTAGCCAACCTCCAGGTGGAGCCTGAAGATCACCAGGTATCACAACTGAACTCCAGACAACAGATCTCTTCTGCTTTGGAAGGTGGACTTTATGGCATTCTGTTCAGCTGAGGTCTCTCCCCTCCCCAAACCCTGGCTTCCAAAGACTCTACCAGAAAATCTCCAGGGTTTTTCCCTACCTGGAGCTGGCAACCCTAGTCAGGACTGGCCCCAATGAGTTCCTCGTTTCCTTCCTTTGTCTGAACCAAGCTTGGTTGCCTACTGTGGCGAAACAGGCTCCAATTTACAACTCAGCTGTTCGCCTCCCACCCTCGTCCTGTGGGCATATTTCACTCCTTAAGTTCCCTGCCACCACTCACTGAATTGTCACTGCCTTTTTAGAGGGACAGTGAGACCCGTGTGGCCAAATCTCCCGATTTGAAGATGGAATCCCCAATCTTTGGGTGATCCCTGGAAAGTTGGCCAAGGGTCTGGCCTTTCCTTGCTTCCCTGGGCTATCCCCTCCTTTGGTATTGTGCAGAGTGAGGGAGACTATGTGGTCAGAGCACAACACAGATTATTAGCCCAAATAAAATACTTTATTTAACTATTTACACAATTGCGGAGCACACACACACTAAATGAATAAAGGCTCAACTGTAGGAGTAAGCACACACTATGAACCAACAGGGCATAAATCAACAAGGGTTAAATGCAATCCTCCCTGGATGGGCTGGAGTCTGTATTGATGGTGCCCCACCCCTTGGGACGATCCCTCTTTTCCCACACTTTTTGGCCTTGTGGCAGCTGGGAACTGTAGGCTAGCAGATGAGGAAGCCCCATTCAACCCAGTGAGTAATACTTCTGCAGGCCCCTCTCTGGAACTACAGCTCAACTGAACCTTATGGAGGAACATTTTAAACAAACCACAGACAGCAGCCATCTTATAAACACAGGTAACTGCCATTTTGTTACACCTACCAATAGCCACTGAGGTAACAGTTGGTCCCACACAGGAGGGAAGCAGGAGAAGCATCTTCGTCAAGAGAGAAAGCCGTCTGCCAGTAATTCTGAGAGGGCACAGTGGCTGAAGGAGTGGGTGAGCAAGAGGAGCAGACTCAGCACCCAGCCAATGGCACACTCAAAGCCAGTGGATAGGGACAGCTTCTGATTGATAGGTCAGGGGGCCAAAGGCTGGGGTGGTGTGTGGAATGTTGAGGAAAGAGTCACACGAACACTCAATTATATAATGAGAGATTATGACATTCTGCTTTTCATTAAATCTAAATTTTTAAAAAATCATTTTTTAAAATTTTTAATTAAAATATGGATTATCAGGCTGAAAGACCATTAATGCAGATATGGAAAAAAGACAACATAAACATAGCATAATTGTGTGTGGGCTGCAAACCTTCACACATTAAACTGCTTAAACCTCACTCCACAGAGAAGCATAGGATTTCAGCCTTGATTTCCTATGGTGAATTAGGCAAGTGTTTCATCACAAGTTTTACAATTTTTCCTTTTTATGGAGTTAAAACTATGTGGTGTTCGGAGTCTGAGTCAGCTAGCTGTAATATGCGTAATGTGATGCAAATTGCAATGATGGTTTCTGAAGTCAATATTAATAAAACTCGTAATAAATTTTCACTGAAAACCTATTGCAAATTATTTTAAACATCATTCCTTCCTGATCCAGAGATACACGTGTATGCTGATGTCTGCATTGACAATGTGTGAACAGATGGATTCCTCATTAACTTTAATGGAAGGGGAGCCTGCTCCAACATGTCCCTTTGTGAGGTTCCACTACTGTGGGCCTTCTGTGGCATCTTTCTTGCGTTATGTTCTTAGGGGACCAGAGATGATAAATTATAAAACATTTTCCTTCAGAGCTATGGTTATGAAATCATATAGCAATGCTTATAGGATCTTCTGGCCTGGTATATGATTTAAATTGAATGTCACTACTACCCCTTCCATGGGATGTGACATAGCCAAGAGACAGGACATTATTGCCTGGAGCCACATCCAGCTCTCAAGAGCTAAACTACCTGTTGAGGGCATCAGCCTGCTGGACTGCATAAAAATATTTAAGCAGCTCAAGGGCCAAATGCCAAAAAGAGCAGCAAAGTAAGAGAAAGGGTCACATCTTGGTCTTTGCCTGTAGTAAGAGAGGTTGTGAACTCCAGGTTGGAAAATTTCTGTAGATTTGGGGATGGAGCTTGGAGAGGGGAGGGACCTCAGGGGGTATAATGCCATAGAATCCACCATCCAAAGCAACCTTTTCTCCAAGGCAACATCTCTGTAATCTGGAGGTCTCAAGGCCCCACCTGGAGGTTGGCAACCCTAGCCAGTCTTCAGTGGCTCCCAGGTATTGCTACTACTTAAGACAAATGTAACCACAGACAAGCTAGAATGGATGAGGGGACTGCCAGAAACATGAAGACCCAGTATCTCAGACAGGGTGGAAAGCCAGGTATGTCCCTTCATGTCCTCCTCAAACAAGCCAAAAAATCTGCCCCCCCATTCTATATTAATGTTTGTCATCTGAGTATTGCCCCTCCTCAGCACAGCAGTCTCACCTGTACCCTGTACCCTCTCAGCTTTCCCTGCACTGCAATCTGCAGAGATATTAGGAGTCTGAGTTTCACTTGTTTCCTTTGTCCTGAATTTGAGTAAAATCAATGAACTGGACTTATGCACAATTGCAATTCTACTTGGTCTTGTTTCTAAATAGAGGAGGAGGAGGAGACTGGATTTATACCCTGCCCTTCACTACCCAAGGGAGACTCAGAGCAGCTTACAAACTCTTTTCCCTTTCCCTCCCCACAACAGACACCTTGTGAGGTGGGTGCTCTGAGCAATAGGATAATGCTCTGAGCAAAGTCATAGATTCCTGGGGAGAAAAGTCTGCAAATTCTAATTTATTAGTATGACAATTTTAATTTGTTTATTTTGTAAAGTAAGAGTAAAATGGCTATTCATACCATTTAACATTAACATTTCTGTTATTTCTACATCCTCATATTCTGCTTGAAAGGGATTGTTAGGGGTGATTTTTCTTGATGGGGCTATTTCTAAGAGGAAGTCTCATTCCACATGAAAAAAACCACCCCATCTGTAATTCCAAAACACAGCAAGACTACAGAAGAAAAATTCACTTCTCACAGAAAGAAACTGAACACAAATAACCTTCACTGTATTTTGCAGTAGTATCTTAGTAACCCTATTATCCACCATGACAACACTGACATCTAGCTGTTCATGTAGCCAGTGAGCCCAGCATATTCTACAACGGTATCACAATTTATTGAACCCAAACTGAAAAAAGTGCTCACAGTTATAGACCAACGTAGCCCTTTAAAAAAAAATCCAAACAGATTCAGTAAAATAAGTTCACTATAAACACATACCGTCTAATAATTCAAGCAATATGCATACATTCCTAACAATAGTAATTCATAGAACGCAAAGGGGAAATTTTTATCACAAATGTTATCATTCCAAATATGATAATTACCATTGTTCAATACATTGGTCTGAGTTATTCCTTATAGATCTCTGATCTGTGATGATACATCAGTGTTGTCATTAGCTCTATTTGCCATACACCGTTAAACCCATTGCTATTAGATGAGGGTTTCTTCTTTTTCCAGTTGACAGCTATGACCATCATTGGTGTGGTAGCCAACGCAGTTCTTAACCACATATGCTAAAGGTTTTCCTTACTTAGGCTGCAGTCTCACACCCACTAAAAAATCCACTTTCCATCCACTTTCAGTGCTCTTTCCAACTGGATTTTACTGTGTAAACTGGCAAAATCCAGTTGGAAAGTGCATTGAAAGTGCATTAAAAGTGGATTATTTAGTGGGAGTGACCGCAGCTTTAAGAGTATTTTAATTGCAGCATCTTGCCCTCAACACAAAGTCACTGGTTGGAAAGGCAAGATAGTTTCCCTGAAATGTTCAGGTCAATATTTTGACAAGCATCTGCTGCTAAGGATGCTGTTTTGTGTGTTCTTCCCCATCTCACCCACACCCAATCCCCAAGAGACCAATCATTATCCAATGGCAGACACAATGCACTTATACCTCCTCCCTCAGCTAAAAATCTTGCAACACAGCATTTGCTGTCAAGCCCAGGAGGTTTCAGACATGGCAACCTGTGAAGCAATTAGGGCTAGTAGGATTCTGATTCTACTTAATCCAGCCAATCAGTGCTACAAAATTAAAGTGAATGTGTTCAGCTCCTGCCTTGCCTTTGGAAATAATGACAGTTCAAGTGACCCACTATTACTAGACTAGTTTTTGATGAAATGTTACTACAGTATATCATCATGACTCCAACATATGCAGCTGCGAGTGATTAATTATACCCCAATAATGGTCTCTTGTATTTAAATTACATATGGCACCTATTAATTTATTTGCCTTAATTATCAAAGGAGGAATGCTATAATACACCCTCTGTCACAGAATGTGCTTGTATTTTTCTCCCTTTCTCTCCTTCCTATCTATTCTGTGGATCCACTAATAGCACAAGTGGATCATAACTTAATTAGTTAACACTGATTTGTAATCTGCACACTTCTGCTTAATTGGCATTTTTCATGGCACCAGTCTTAATCGTATGTTTTGCATAACGAGCAACCTTTGAAAAAAGGAAACCCTTAGGAAAAAGAGCTGAAGCTTTTGTAAGAAAGGATTCATGCTGTGCCCTTCCTTCAGTGACAGCCAAGTCAGAGCTATGCAGCCCCTGAAATTCAGAGCTATGCAGCATTTTCAAGACACAGAAATTAAATGAGGGCTCAGAACAGATTAACAAAGAGCTTGTTCACATGAAGTGGCTTAACACGGGATAACAGACAGACCGTTCATATTAGAATCTGTCTCCCCTTTTTTGCCATCAAGTTATAGCCGATTCAAGGCAGGAGACATTTAGACGTGTTTTGCCATTGCGTACCTCTGCATAACAATCTTGCCATTCCTTGGTGGTCTCCCATCCAAATACTAACCAGGGCTGATGCTGCTTAGCTTCCAAGATTTGAAAAGATTGGGCTAGCCCGGCCTAGCCAGGTAAGGGCCCAATTCCCTCACCCTGGAGCAATGTGCCAGTTTACTTCATAGTAGTAGCAATAAGACATTGTTTCACAGTAAAATGGAAACTGTATAAACCTTGCAAGCTAGAAAACCCATGTTTTGACTCTCAGCTTATGTTCTGAACAACAGCAATGATACCTTTGTTCAAATTCCAGGCACATTACTTGTGAGGATTCATAAACATGTGTTTGCATATCATTTGCAAACATAACTGGGGATATCACACCAAAATTTCCTGGGGAAAAAAACCTCTCTGTAATTTAATAATTCCAGCATGCGGTATGCAGAAATAATGGCTGAATAGGTCCACACATATCCCAGTGGCCATGTTGTTCTGTTCTCAGTCTTGCCAATCTACACCTGCCAGCTTTTCTTGGATCCAAAGTGACAAGATTTTGAATCATGAATTTATCCACCTGAGGCTCTATTTGTAACCTATAAAAGTATCCTTCTCTGGTTTTCAAGTACTGAGTTCTCAGCGCCATGGATGAGGGAGACAGCATAGTGATTAGTTCTTTGGTTCATTGGGTTACTACAAGCATACCTTAACCGGCCAAGTGGCCAACTATATACACACCCCAGGACATACCCCTGGTCTCACCTATAGTCCTACTGGGGGGTTTGAATTTCCCACCTAGATCTCATTGGCAGGCTGCGTGGATACTAGGATCCTTGGCCCCTATTGTTCAGGGACCAAGCTCAGGCTTATATCGCTGGCATCATGTGGCGGTCAGCAGACATAACAGGCATGAATGAAAATTTTAGCATCATTATAGAGAGGGAAAGCCAAGGATGACCTTAAATATCTTAAAAAGTAATCAGTGGTAGGGCAAAACAAAAAATCCATGTGGGGCAAGAAGCACCAAATTCTTCTATAATTATACTACCACAGACTTTTTAATTATCTTCCTTAAAGAGTGATTAGAGACTGGGAATCATTGGCAAGTACTCTTTCACGAGGAGATGGTTTCTTGGATGGGGGGGCAGCTTTTCTATGAAAGTAGTAGTGAAAATGCAAGATAAAAATGGTACCATCCACTCAGACCACTAGTCAATTAAAACACTGTCAGACACAAAGACCCTACAGCTCTGTCAAAGTCAACCCTGAAAGTACAGTCTCTTAGGATCCCACAACTCTTCATGTAGAAAGGCCTGCCTGGGTGGTAGTTATCTTTTCTACATTTTCTTTAAAAAAAACTTACTTCGACTGAAGTCTGTTGAGGCAATGAGCGACCACCTATGAAAGTTATGCTGGTCAATTTCTTGCAGCATCTGTGGTGGCAGATAAGTAGCACTGGCTGAGCCTGGCTACTTTCTTGCCATTCTACATGGCCACATAAACTGAATATGAGGTTTTAGGCTGCGGCCAGACAACAGGCTTGTCATGCTCTGGCCCTACCTCTAATTTCTCAGTTTCATTTTGTAACAGATAGTTTGGATCAGACATCCCACCCTGAACCAGCCTCAACACACACTCACTCTGTTGTTTGACTGTCCAGATTATTGCTGCAAGGTAAACATGGAGTGGGTGGTCGGGTGGCATCCTTAAAATTTTTTGTCTTTCATGCATGTGCAGAAGCGGTCATTTGAATCACCACTCCATTTTGACAGCTTTGCAACCCCTCAGCCAAGTACTGCGGCCCCTCAGCCTCCTCTGCTTCACCTCTCTTCTTTGAAATATATGAGAATAACCCCATTGACTACAGTACATTTGCCCTTATATCAGTCATGAGATAGTCTCAAATAGCAACTCTGAAGCAGAAACAGAAGAGTTGGGGAGGATTTGTCACTCAAATACAACTCCCCCGGGGGCTCCTGATCCAGAATAACTACTTGGCTGCTTGCAAGTGGTGATTGACAATGCCAGGGGTGCTTATGCACACATCTCTAAGAAATCGGGGCGGGGGGGGAGAGACAGAATGGAAGGTTCACATTTCCAATTTGCTTGATTTCACAACACAGGAGTTCAGACAGCCAAATATGCGGTGTAAAAGCACAGATATCTGTAAAGACCGGACTTCCCCAGTGCCTGATAACTCTGATTTGAAGGCAGCTTAGAATGGGGGTGGCACCGACTAGGGAATGGGAGGGAGATGTCGCTGTCTAGTCATGCACTTTAAATCCAGAAGGAAACTGCAAGGACATCGGTTCACACTGCCCATCTGACCGCAGCCTTAGGCAGCTCTAGCTTGTTTGTGGGCCAGTCTTCATGAAGCACCTGGCTTACTTTTAAATGAAAAACAACTGCTGGAAGTTGTGGTCAGGAGAAGAGAAAGAAGTGGTGGTGGGGATTTCTCTGCTAGACACTTTTCCTGTCAAAATTCCCAGCCTCGATTATATTTTCCCCTACAAACACAAGACTGAGTCTCTGTAAGCTTTTCCCCTATAGGGAAAAAAGCTGCTTGAAAAGGACAATTTTGAGAGGATTGTAGCCATCAGCAGCTGCTGGTATTTTGTTTTGTTTTTTTAAAAAACCCAACCCTCTGCATAACTAGGGCCTCAAAGAATTCACTGAATCTTTCAAGTTGCAGCTGACTTATGGCGACCACGTAGGGTTTTCAAGGCAAGAGACATTCACAGGTGGCTTGCCATTAGCTGCCTCTACATAGCAACCCTGGTATTCCTTGGTTGTCTCCCATTCAAATAGTAACCAGGAACAACACTGCTTAGCTTCCAAGATCTGATGAGATCAGGCTAGCCTGAGCTATTCAGGTTAGGGCTACTGTCCCTTCCACCTACTCACTATGAGAATAATAATGGGGGGAATAGGATGGCATCATTATGCCAATATGAACACTGCAAGGAAGGATTCTACACATATGTGTAGAACTTTCCCCCCCCAATCACCAGTATATGAAATTTATTTGCAGATGATAGGTAAGTTACTGTATAGCTGTGAGCCTCCTAGGTTTGTTCTTCCAAGCTGCTTTGGGGTTCAGGGAGGGAGGGATGACACTTTATGCAGGAGATGACTGAGCCGTGACCATAGCTTCTATGCCTGAGCCTAGTTGCCACCCCCACCCCCAACCACTGGACAAGACAGATCATGGACTTTAGATAAATGGAACAAGTTAAAAAGAATATAAACAAATCAGAAAGTAATGATACTTTTGGTATCTTGGAAAAAAATCCAGTGATTATTGCAAACATGCCTCATAATCATTCCGTGGCTGATAAGGGTCTGTTATGCTTTGTTTTTGATGGGTGATGTATAATAATGACAAGAGGCTCAGCAGACAGCCATGCATGTTTTGCAGAATTATATATACCATCTTATCTTGTTAATTTTCATGCAAGTTAGTCAGTGGTCCATGGAGAGAATCTGTTCAAGAACAGCTACTCAGTTTTAAAAATTTGTGCAGGTGGGATGCATCTGAGAACCTTAAACATCAAGATTTGCTAGATCTTCACAGAGTAATTGTACTATAAATATACTAGCTTTTGCATAACTGACAGGATATATTAATAAAGGTAGAATTCCTCAGTTTCTTTCCTCAACCATAACCTAAAACAGGGGTGGGCAATTGTTTTGGCTCGGGGGCCGCTTTGTGGGAGCGGAGGTTAGCGGAGGGCCACACCTTTTAAAATGATTGCATTCATTAGTTAACTTTGCATTTCAGAAAAGGTATAAATTGTATCATAAAAATCAATAAATATAAATTAAATAAAATAGTGGTAGTTTTATTCAATTTATTTATTGTGCTAATTTCATATCATCTATAGCTGCAAGCACATTTAATTTTAGAATCAGTTTAATGAGACAAATGTACCCTATCACACTTTTCTACAATTTTTTTGAAATCAGATTGCTTGTTGAGATTCTCATCACAGCCTGCAAGTTAATGTCTGTCAAGAAAAACTTTGCTCACAAATATATGTAGACCCAAATATAGAGAACATTTTCCCAGCAAATTTCTTCATATGCGGAAATTTTTTCAGCAGACAAGGATTTGTAAAAGTCAACTAATGTCACAGCATTAAACATTTCTTTCACAGTGTGATCTGACTGCATGTCAATAAGTTCAAGCTGGCAGCTCCTCAGGTGCTGTATCAATATCAGCAGTGATGGGATGAGAGAGCAAATTGAATTTAGGCTCAATTAAGTCCTGAAATCTTCTTGGCGGGCCGCATGTGGCCCCCGGGCCGCAAATTGCCCACCCCTGACCTAAAATATGTCATTAAGAATGCTGAATACAACACTGCTTTATCATTTCAAAAAGTCAGGGCCCCTAAACAGTTACACCTTTGTAAGTCCATTGAAGTAAATGGGTTTAAAACAGAGTAATTCTGCTTAGGACTGCATTGATAGCATTGTTTTCTAGAAATTTCCAGTGACAAGAGAGTTGGAAAGCATGGACATTTCCCGTGAACTCTTTAGGGTAAAACCAGAAACACCTAGTATTGTTATTTTAGCAATTCAAAACTTATATATCCTTTCCAATGGAGGCTGCATTCAGCAGAGAAAGGGTTACTAAGCCTATTATATGATCAAAATTATTTCAAAAAGGTAAAAGCAGCAAGGATAAGCCAATTTTATTATTATTAATTTAATATCTTCATAATCTGTCTGATTTACTGAGGCAAGGCATGACTTAGCATGCTGTGATCCACTGTAATAAATTTTATGGAATCGTTCAGCCTGGGATTTTGATGTTATAACAGAACACATCCCAGCTGAACCAAGCAGACAGGTGATACAGTTAGGAATTTAATTCCATGTGCCCAACTAAGAAGGAATACAGAGCTACCAGGGACAAAGGTATCATTGTCATTAAAAAAAAAAACAAGACATGAACACACGTTAAGTGAAATCATATACTGGAAAATCCCTGGGGTTTTTTTTTTAAAAAAATACAAGATTAAAAGCATTATAAAGATTACATTCCTAACCAAGCTGCATCGCTAATGTGACCAAAATAGGTTATCTTGATGAAAAGAGAATTACTGATCATCTAAGCTATTATTCTTTATGTTCTTGGATGTTAAAATCTTCAGTCTGTCTCTTTACAAAATACCTGCATCTGTCAGATTTCCTAAGCCAAAGAGTTGAATGTGCCAGGCATGTTTCAGGCTGACAGAAAGGATGGTGAAAACAAGTAAGATTGCACTGTAATAACAGCACACAGGTAGGTAACAGACAGTCTTCTACCGGTACTTGTAAGAGGTCAGAAAAAGGCCCACTCTGATGCCTCTGCTACTGGGCTATACCATTTCAGTATGCAGCTGGAGGGAGTACAAGTGTTTTGAATAGGAAGCATTTATGCACCAGAACAAAATGCTGATTAAGCATGCTCCGGGTTCTTGAGAGCTACCATAGGCCTAGAGAAAGAGGTTTCCTCTTAGGTCCCTCTTCACCCATTTGCAGGAGACATGGACAAACAGGATGGGAGGAAAGAATTTACCTTTTTTGACAAGCACAAATTATAAATGTTGTAAAATAAAGCAAATTCATCTCCTTCCCTCAAACAAAAAAAAATGCACTTTATTAATCCAGTGGAGTGGTGTCTAAGTAAGTTGCAGTGAATAAAATAAAAATGACAACAGTAATAATAATGCCAATGCTACAAGTGTGCAACATTAGCATTGAATAGAGGAAAGATTGTTGAACAAGAAGAAATCAAAATACCAAACAACAGCATCAAAACACTGGGGTTTGATGAAAACTACAAATATCTTAGAATTTTGGAAGCTGACAACATCAAACATAACCTTATTAAGAAAAATACAATCAAGGAGTATTACCAAAGAACTGCCACAAACCGCAACCAAAATTCATGAAAGTTCAAGGCAGTTCTTCAGTTCGTGAACATCACTTCGTAAACCACAAACTGCCCAAAATTTGTGATAAACTTTAGTTTGTGAGCTGCTTTGTGCCCATCTCTATTCTCTATTATATTGTGTGTGTGTGTGTGTGTGTGTGTGTGTGAGAGAGAGAGAGAGAGAGAGAGAGAGAGAGAGAGGTGGACACTGAAGAAAGCTGACTGGAAGAAGAAGAAGAGATTGGATTTATACCCCGCCCTTCACTTGTAGTCTCAGAGCGGCTTACAAACTCCTTTCCCTTCCCCACCCCACAACAGACACCCTGTGAGGTAGGTGGCGCTGAGAGAGCTCTGAGACAACTGTCCTTGAGAGAACAGCTGGTACAGAGCTATGGCTTGCCCAAGGTCATCCAGCAGGTGCAAGTGGAGGAGTGGGGAATCAAACCCGATTCTCCCAGATTAGAGTCCATGTCCACTACACCAAACTGGCTCTTGTTGACTCATTTTCATTGTGGTGTTAGAAGAGAGTTTTGTGGATATCGTGGACTGGCAAAAAGACAGGCAAGTGGTTTCTAGATCAAATCAAGCCTGAATACTCCATAAAAGCTAAAATGACTAAACTGAGGCTGTCATGCTTTGATCATATTATGAAAAGACAAGAGTCACTGGAGAAGACAATAGTGCTAGGAAAACTGGAAAGCAGCAGGAAAAGAGGAAGACCAACATGAAGTGGACTGTCTCAATCAAGGAAGCCAAGGCCCTCAGTTTGCAAGACCTTAGCAAGGCTGTTAATGGTAAGATGTTTTGGAGGTCATTCATTCATAGGATCACTGTAAGCAACTTGACAGCACTAAACACATGCACTCAAGTCACTTCAAAGGTTTAAAAGGGTAAAACTGTGTAATCCTAAACAGAGTTATACCCTTATAAATCTGTTAGGTCTGTACTTTAAGAATGTTAATCACTATTAGAAAATCAACAGAAAACACTGTCCTGCTATATACAATACCACTATATTAACTTACTGTGTGTAATGACACGCTGAATGCAATCATGACAGGATTTATAGTCAAATAAAATACTGATATAGACAGGGGTCATTCAGTAGAAAAAGAGGTGCAGGAGCTCATTAGCATAACTCATTAGCATAACTTATTTGCATATGCTATACCACCTGACATCACTGGAAATATGTCAAAAGGAAAGAAAGAAAGAAAGAAAGAAAGAAAGAAAGAAAGAAAGAAAGAAAGAAAGAAAGAAAGAAGAGCTGGCAGAGAGGGGACAGCTACTAATCCAAGCCTCAGAAATACCACTATTCTGGGAGGATAGCTCAGTGGTGGCTGAAGCCTTCAGAAGGCTGGTCGGAGGAACAAGGACCTTCCCAGGGAAGGGGGTCATTTTGCTGCACCCATGACACAAGCAGGCATTCCCCCACCAGGGGGGGGAGCTCTGCCAGGCTCCTGCTTGAAATGACCCCAGGATATAGAAAAAATTAAGAAACTATAATTACTCTGATTTAAATGGAATAGGTGGGATACTTACATAGATGACTAAAATGCTAGAAGCAATGAAAGAGTGAGATTCCAGAGCAAATATCAGCCAGACAAGGACAGCAGGTACAGGCCTGATACCTCTGGAATCAATGGCTTAAATTCCTTTGATTTCAACAAAACTTAAGTACACAGCTTCCTGTCATTCTACATCCATAAGGAGAATCTGGAAATTTTAAAAAGGGAAAGAGCTTGTAAAGTGACTGTTCACAAACTTTCTTTTTGCTGCTCATAAGTATAGGCTGTGTTCCTTCTATAACCACATTATTTATAATAATTATACACTGTTAGAATATTAGCTCAGTGTTTTTCAACCACTGTGCCGGGGCACACTGGTGTGCCGCAAGATACTGTCAGGTGTGCCGCGGGATTTTTTCAATGAAAGAAATGTGCCTTCCGGGCTGACCTTCTGGGATGCGTTAAAATACATCCACATTATATTTCTTCTGAAACTCAGGTCAATGTTATGGGAAGGAGCCATTACACTTTGGATCTGTAACTTACGATTTCAAGTTGAGTGGCTACTACGTGTATTTGTAATACTGTCATAGTTAATACTTGAGCTGAGGCAACTAATGACCCATTTATCTTGTATTTCAGTGTTTTTCAACCACTGTGCCGTGAGATATTGTCAGGTGTGCCGCGGGATTTTTTCAATGAAAGAAATGTGCCTTAGCTCGAAAAAGGTTGAAAAACACTGTATTAGCTAACACTATATTTTTTGCAGAAAAAGCAAAAATCAAATGAAAATATCAAATCAAAATGAAATGAGAAAGCCAGATATATTTTTAGTACTTATTCTGTCAACGTTCTTGATGCAATCCACCAGCTGCTGATCCATACAAGAGTCATTGTACAGGAAAAGTGCTTTGTGGATCCCTTCCTCTATCAATTAGTTATTCCTGTGATACATATCATTGCTCTGAATTTAGCAGTTTGAATAAAATATGTCCTAAATCAAATTCTTCCAACTAGACAATGGAAAAGCAAGAACAAAGCGAGGGAGGAAAAATGTTTAAAAGATAATGAAGGTCAAATGAAATTAAAAGCTATTCATATCCTTAGTCAAAGGCCATGTCTGCAATGAAAGGGAAATAAAGTCTCAAAACTACATAACCACTCCTAAGGGCATTATGCAGCTCATAGGCACAGTATCTTATTCATAATTCAGAGCTGTACCATCATACATTGAGATCAGGGGTGATACAGAAGATCAAACAACAGAAATTACACGGGAACAGAATTATATGAAAGCTGTTTCATCTATGCCAATAGCCTCCATACAGTTCTTCCCACCCAACTTGGTTGGATGAGTGGGCTACAATGTAGCATACGAAGTTCAGTGTAAGTAAGTGTAAAGTCATACACAATGGAATAAAAAAATCTCATCTGAATGAGCTGAGACTGAAAGGGAAAGAGAGCTTGAGGTCATTGTGTATAGCTCAATGAAGAGTGTCAACACAGTGTGGTGCAGCCGTGAAAAAGGCAAAGTCTGTGCTGGAGATTATTAGGAAAGGGACAGAAATGAAAACAGCCAAGATTATAATACCCCTGTTTAGATCTATGGTGCGGCCTCAGTGTACAGTTCTGGTCACCATATCTCAAAAAGGACATTGCAGTGTTGGAAAAAATACAGAAAAGGGCAACCAAGGTGATTAAGCTATTAGAGCACCTTTCCTATGAGGAATGGCTGAAGCATATCTGATTTTTCAGTTTAAAAAAGAGACAGCTAAGAGGGGACATGATAAAAATTTCTAAAATTATACACACTTTTTCTCTCTCTCCCAAAATACTAGAACTTGAGGGCATCCAATGAAGTTGATGGGTAGTAGATTCAGGACAGATTAGAGGAAATACTTATTTACAGAGCAAGTGATTATAACGTGAAATTCACTTCCAGAGGATATAGTGATGGCCACAAGCATAGACAGTTTTAAAGGAACTAGATCAATGAAGGATAGTTCTACCAGTGGCTACCAGTCATGGTGATTAAAAGGAAGTCCCACATTCAGAGGCAGTAAACCTCTGAATACAGTGCTAGGAGGCAACATCAGGGGAAGGCCTCAGCCTCTATGCCCTGTTGCTAGTCCTCCAGGGTAACTGGTTGGGTGCTGTGTGAGACTAGATGCTGGCCTACATGGATCACTAGTCTGATCCAGCAGGGCTCTTCTCATGTTCATATTCTCATATCACAGCAGCAAAAGTGTATTCCTGGGAAACCAGTTCACATAATATCTTACACCCAAGGATGTGCCAAGAGGAACTGCATAAAGGCTATTCATATGTACAAACTGTCCCTGAGTGTTATTATTTTTTCTTAAAAAATCCAATTAATCCAAGATTCAGTCTTTCATGAAGTTATGTGGCATATTTGTCCATGCCAGTTAGGAGAAGATATTTTTTTCTTAATGCAATTAATTTAAAAAAAACAACCCACAGAACAGTTTCCACGGAAACTGTCATTACTTCATCTCATCTTCTCTAACGAAGTCAAACAGCATAAATTCTGAATTTCAAAGATATTCAGTTCACTGTTTGTATAACCGTGAAACTGACTTACACTAGTTCTTGCAGAGGTCAGCAGTTATGAAACTAAGATAATATAATGCTGTCAAAACATCACCCATCCCTTGAAATAATTAAGAAATCAGAAATTAAATGTATGATTGTAACTCTCTCCAGCCCTTCTTCTTTTGAACTCAAAATTTCTCTACATCATCTATATGATATCTGTAATGATAAGCAGCATTTGCTTTTAAACTAAAACCTGAACCAAGGATTTCAAACTTTTTTGAAAGTGTCATTCAAAATATTTCCAGTCTTTTTCCCAATGCTCATACAAACAGTGTCACCCTTTCAGTTAAATCTGAAGACCTCCCAAATCTTTTTTCAGCGTGCTTTTATCTTGCATTGTTGTTAGCATACATATCTTCACATTTCCTATAGTTTTCTTACTTCAGCCAATAGGAGCAACAAAGCCACTGCAGGACAGATATCAGATCATGAATGGTTACACTGTCCCCTTTACCCTCGTTTTCATCATTTATTTCAGGTTACTTTGGCCATTAATCTACTGAAAAATTCCCAGAAATTCCAATAAATTAGTATACACCTATTGCAAAAGGAGAGCTATACAAAGGCAAATCTTATGTATTTACTTTGGAAATAGTCCATTTCTGATGGTTTAGGTGTAAGAGATCTTCCCTTATATAAGTAGGCCATTTTCAGGTTATATAATAGGACTGCAAGGATTTATTTTCTAGTTAGCTAGATTTGAAAGTGATATATTGGTGTGGAATGCTCACCCAAAACTGAGTCCACAAAGAAGTAAACAGCTACTTACCTGAAAAAAGAAAAAAACACGTTAGATAAACAAATGGAGGAGAAAAGAATGCATTCTTTGGGGCTGTATTACAAAAATCCATTTAAAATTAGTGGCCATGATATAGCATAGATTTGTTACCTTTAAGCCACTTGAAATCAATGGATTGAATGCAAGGCTTCCATAAATGGAACAAACTCATAGACATTCTTTACCACTCTCTTTCCACCCACAGCCACCTCTATTCCCTGAAAAGCCTCCATAATAATCTGCTATGAACTACAAGGGGCTGCCACACTTGACCTCATACCCTTGTGTGAGCTTTGGCTCTCATCACAAGATAAGTGGTAAAATTACTTATATGAACTTGGTCAATTCATGGAGCTGGATTGAACCAAGTTCTTTGTGCAAATTAGTGTTCTTAAGTGAATATAACACTGCCGGACTATTGCCAGCATATTTACCATCCTATTGTTATATGCACCTAAGGTTATTGATTTCACTGGGCTTACACATACTGAACGCTGGATAGGATCGGCTTGGTAATACAAAGTAAAAATAGTTCTTAAGAAACAGAAAAGAAAGGGTTTCTCTAACAGTGAAAAGTTCCACATATAAGAAACATATTGTAAATCACTTGTTTGGGTATTCTCACCTGTTATATTTTTCTTCAAAGAGAAAGACAATTTAAAAGGAAATTTATAGAGAGATTGCCAAACTGTCTTGGCAGTTCAGAGTTAAATTCCAGGAGGGAATCAGAAATATTGTTTTTTTCTGTTCTTTGACATAATTGAGGGAAATGCTTGGTTTTCTGTCTTTCTTGATCCTATATGTTTAAAAGTAAAGAAGGGACAATTCTTTCTTTTTCTTTTTTGAAAAGCTAGAAAGCCCTGGAGCTATAAGAAATGTTTTTATGGAGTACATATTCATATATCTAATCTCCAGCTCTATGAAGGAATAACAAGAAACTGTTGTCTCTTGTTAATGTAGAAAACATGGCAACTAAAACGGAAAACACCATCTAAAGTAAAGTGACTAGTCTCCATTACAATGAAAGCGGTGATACTGAGGCTCCCACAGCCAAGATGGGGATCTCTACCTACTCTGGCAGAAAAATGCCCAGAAGAGAAATAATCCACAAAGAACAGTCTGATGAGCACTTAAAATGCTCCATAAGAGACAGAATGCTGAGAGCACCCATGTGTCAGTTATCACTTCATCCTTCCGCAATTCCTCTCAGCACCCCCTATTAGAATTACAGCCATAGGATAAGAGGAACATGGTTTAAAAAAATTAATTTCCCCTCAACTGTTTTTCTAACTTCAGTTGACCCACCGATGTGTGCACAGAGAGAGACAGAGAAACCTTTTGAGACTGGAGAAGCGGGGGGCTTGAAATCTGTCCCCATCTCTGCCGTACCAATCCAAATCAGTGCCTCACTGGCTGCTACTTATAATAAAAACATACTGGAGATCCGTTAATGGATCTGCCATGTATTGTCTTATTTAACTTTCTCAACCCTCAATAAGAACCACACTGCAAAGTGAGAAACCAAAGACTTTTCTCAAGGTCTCCACAAAAACAAAACATCAGTCTTCGGTAATGACAGCATATTAGAAAAATGGAATTGTTGCCAAAATGAACATTACACTTTGGCCACAATGTGAATTAATGAGCTTTCTATCCACCTTCACTCCCTCATCTCATACTCAGATAAATAAGCCATGTTCCCAATAAAGTGTTTGAAAGGAATACTGGGAAATTTCTCTCTTTATTGAAAACCACTCTGAAATTAACTTTCTGGCCACATTTGTAGAGAAAATATTATTATACTGCCTTCACTTCTTCCAAAGAAAATTTCATCCTTTGAGGCCACTTTGGTATAAAGCAGGTAATTTGTATATCTCCTATTCTACAGTTTGTCTGATCCAAATGCACAAATCTAACAGGATCTGCACCCTGAATATGTAAAACATAAAGTCTAGGCGCAGGAAAAAAAGGTGTTTATTGCAGAAATGTGCACTGGAATTCTTCTAATGTTAATTGTCTTTTATCAACAACAAACAAAGAAATCAGTTTAATTAAAATGTTAGAGGTCATAGGAAACAGAGCTCCCTCCCATTCCTCTGTGGGTAAGGAGGAAAGGTGTGAACATGGAGATGTTTGATGGACCAAGGCTGAGTCTTGCATATCACCACAGGGTCTTATAAGACTTGAGATGGGAAGCAGAAATGGAGCCTGTACTCAACCAGCCTAACCCTTAGTCAGAGTTAGAAAGCAGGATAAGAAAGGCTGCAGTGCTGAAGTCAGCACTTCAGGTGGCTCCTCTTCACTCTGGTGAATGATGTCTCTCTTGATTCTGGCAGACTGGAACTATACTTTTGATCAGAAGAGCAATAAGTTTATATGTGGTGGCAAAGGATAGATGGGTGATTGCCCTGACTTGCTGAGTTGAAAAGAGGCAGTAACATGTGGTGTTTGTCACCTCTTGGGGGACAGGGAATTTGCTGTACACTGATACCACCATTTTAGCATAAATTAATATTGAGAGGAAAAGCCATCAAATAGTGAACTTTGCACTACAAAAATATTGTTGTGTGAATCCATCCTAAGTAAAATTTTAAAACTACATATGCAGGAGATCTTTTTCTGTTCTGTAAGCTTACAAGAGCCTAGAAACAGAAGACGGTTGCACAGATTTGCTCACACCGCAATCCAGCCCTCTGTGATTAATATGCCACTCACCCAGACAATATAATTTTACTAATAAAGAGATCTAATCTTGTAGAGATTATCGTTTCCTAGAAGACAGACTAAAGGTAAAAAGAACACTATGCATACATTTACGAGACAAATAAACATGCTGGCACTAGCTATCACCCAGATGGATCAACAGATAATGGCTGGGGATATGGATGCCAGGACTGACTGAATTTTTGGTTGATTTATTTTTCAAAACAGCTGCATTTCTAATACTAGAGACTTGGTTTTTCCCTGTTTTTGTTATTTTCAACAGAACACAGAATTTAAGCTTAATGTTTGTGGCACAGCACTTTCGAAAGTATACAAGTATTCAGTTCACAACTCCTGTTTCAAGATGCTTCCAAAAGGAGAGCCACAGAATAAATTGGATGGGGAAACTGCAGTACTTTACCATTCTCTGCTCTTCAGAAAAGGTATCCATTAAGTTTGTTTCCCCACCCACCCACATTATTAGATCTTTGGAGGAAATTTAAAATAATACCAGCTGGGAGAGAAGTTCTGTATAGCTCAAAAATGTGCATACTCTCAGTGTTACCTGTTCTCTGTCTCATTAATGTAGGCAGCAACTACATAGTTTCGTGTCCAACCTTTTGGCCGCAAAATACAAGACATGTCAACAGAAAAACTGGACCAACCCCTGTACCTGGCTATTAGCCAACTATGGGCATGGTTCATATCCTTGTAGATTTAGTGTTCTTTAATATTATATAAACCAAAAGGAATGCATTAAGTTACTATATAGCATCTGGCCACGATTACTTATTATGTGAGATTACTTCCTTACAAATTAAAACAAGAAAAGCTAGGGTCATTTTCTATGCCTGGTTATCCCTGACACCAGAGCGATCCTCAGTGCTGCAATCCCACATCTCTTCTCAAACCACAAGCCTAAAAAGTCTGCAAAGTGGGACTAAGAGGAGTACTCTTAACTCTTTTTCTAAATTAAGTACATTTTACCTCCCAAACTGCCTCTCTGCTGCTAAACCTGACCTACAAGATTATGTGCATGCTCTAAAGGAAAGTGTGGCCTTTTCCTACAGTCCCCCCAACTGAATCCTCTTTTTTCTCTTTCCCTGAAATCGCAGCTTTAGCAGTCCCTTGTTCATCCCTTCCTCTGTCTTCCTACTAGCTTGCTGTATTCCTTCTTCCCTGAGCTATTCCCACTGAAATCCCTGCCTTAGCAGCTCCATCTCAACTTTCCTTTCCACTCTCCAACTGACTCACCTTCTTCCCCTTTCTCCAAAATCTTCCCCTCCGCAGCCCTGGCCTTGGTAGATCCCTTCCATTTATCTTTTCCCCTCTATTCTGAGGTAACAGGTGTCCTTACTGGAGAGTATCAGGTGGAGAAGGTACTGTTACTTCAGCAGTCTGAAGATGTAGAGCTTCTAAGTGGATAACAGTGCCCACTATGGGCTGGTATCCACTCAGCAGCTATGTATCATAGGAACCTACCCGCTCACTCCAGTAATCCGCAAAGGCCCTGCTCCAGTTGTCCCCACGATATGAGGCAAGATAGGTGGCAACATGAGAAAGGACTTTCTCTGTCATGGCACCCAAACTTTGGAACTCCTACCTCAGGGAGATTCATCTGTCTCCCTGTATCGGTATCTTTCACCAGCAGATGAAGACTTTTCTGTTTCATCTGGCATATCCCCCAATAATGGTTATTTGCCCTCCTTCTAGTGTTGTTTGTCCACATGTTTTCAATTGAATTTTATCTATATTTTAAGTGTCCAAATGTTTATATGTTCTTACGCTCTCCACCTTGTGGAACCTGATTGGGTGGAAAGGTGGCAGAGAAATGTTTTAAATAATTAAACATTGTCAAGTCACTAGGTGTTAGGAACAAACTAATAATTAGCTCAAAAGAAGCAGCACTTTGAGTATGGTTATGAGGCCCATACCCATTATTTTGCTTAATCCAGTTTGCCCGAGTACTCTGAAATTCTTTGTTACAGTCCAGATGTTATTTGCTGTATACTTCATACAGAAATTCCTTTTGTACATTTTTCATTTTTAAATACTTTAGCCTGGATCTAGGCAGTGGGAGGAACAAGATACATTAATCTATTTATCTTTACTTACAAAGTCCTAGAAATATGTATTGTTCATTACCTTAAAAAACAAAGAAAAAACAAACTTCATTTTTACTGATACAAAAAGTCTGGATTTTTAAATTTATTTAATTAAAACATTTTTATGCCACCTTTTTATCTGATCAAGGCCCACAAGGCCATGAACATTTAAAAAACCCTGAGCAATTAAAAATACTGAGCAAAAGAATTATACAATCATTCAACTAAAAACACATAAACAACACCAGAAGGTTGGCCAGTAACTTTACTTTACTTTTATTATACACCTGCTGGCAGAAGACACTGATAGAGGAAGACAGACAAATCTGGGGAGGGAGTTCCAAAGTTTTGGTCCCACAGTCAAGAAGGCCCTTTCTCAGGCTGCCACCAGTCTAGCTTCAGATGGCAGGGGCAACCGGAGCAGGGCCTCTCATAATGACTGGAGTATACAAGTAACGTCATGTGGGAAAAAGCAGCCCTTATATACAAATATATTACCCAATTTGCAGCAAAAATACTTATAACTAGTACAGCCTACCAATACTATTCTTATTCATTGACATTTATCAAGATTTGATTGCAAAAGTTTAGTAGAGTACATGTAGAGTTTACATACACTTTTACATATGTAAGTTTAAAATATTTTCTTAAACTGTAGCATGAAAGGAAAACATGGGCTCTTCACAGAGATTGCTAGTATGTGACTCCTGAATGATAGATGCCCAGGAACCAAGTCCAAAGCCATGCACCTAGAAACAAACCTAGAACAAATTCAGATTTTAGGGAAATGATGTAACAGGCTCCCACAATATGTTACATTATATTGCTCTTATACACACATACATGCACCACAATAAATGATATATTTAGTCCAATGTCTGTACATTCAGCTACAGTGAGATCACAAGACATTTTCTCATACATAAAGCAGCAGTTAATTGAAGGTAATTAGTATTCCCAGTAAAAGCTATTTTTAGTGTGAAATTTGCAGCATGTATATAACCTTTACCATTGTCCTTAAACATTACCAAAGAGTGGCTTTTTTAGTGTAATAAATCAAAACTAAGGTTTTCAAGGTGGCACTTTAGAAGGCTAGGTTCAGTTGCTGTTAAACTAAGTGTCCACATCTTATCTTCATTTTCTAGCCACCTGTCTAAAATGAAACCACCTTAAAAAGTGCAGCTTAATATATAGAATGAAATAAAAACATCAGTGGTATTGAACATTGTCTAATATAAGTGTCCAGCATGATTTATTTTTCTCCTCAGTGCCTAAGGGAGGTCAGGAGAGGTCAGGCAGTCTTTGATAATGGTTTGAAGACGACTGGAGAATTATTTTCTCAGGACAAGGAAGTCAGCCTCAGTTTTTTTGTGTGTGCCAGCGTCAACATTTAACTTCTTTTGCCCACAGCAGGGAAGTGAAGTGACAACTATAAATGCAGTTGGCTGGATCCAGACTAAATTTTCCAATGAATGGAATGGAGCTTTCCTGCCTCTCCCATCCACTGCAGCCCCCTGATCTCCACAAAATGCTGCACCTGGGAGACAGGGGACCTTGAGCAATGGCACAAGGGGGGTCTGCTGCAGGAAGGGTTAATCAGTGGAAATGGCCAGTTTAGTTTAGATCCAGCCCTATATCCTGTTGATTATGTCTCACCGTAGACACAGTTGTTCAGAAAATGTTGAATAAATACACATTACATTCCTAGTAACAAAGAAAGTTATTTATAGATTTCTTCATAGCTTACTGTGGCCAAATTTTGATATGTGTCCCAGGAGTCAAGACAGCACTCCCTAAGGGGACAAACACCAGGGGTCATTTCGTAGAAAAAGAGGTGCAGGAGCTCATTAGCATACCTCATTAGCATAACATTAGCATATGCCACACCCCCTGACATCACCAGAAGTGTGTCAGAAAGGGAAGCAAAAGGGGGGGCATCTTCAAAAGCCTTCCTTTCCCTTCCCCAGCTGGCCTGCCAAGGTGGGCGGGGGGGGGGAGCAAAGCAAGAAGGGCCCCATAGAATACAATGGAAAGATCATGCCGCCGCTGCCGCACAACTCTAAACAGAATGGGGTTTAAACTTTAAACCCCTTCTCGCTTCACTTCCTCCACAGGCCCACTGGAAGCTGGGGGAGGGGCTTGCCACCACTGCCATTTGAGCCCACTAGGGGTGTGCAAATAAAATTTTTTTGGCCTGATTCAGATCGGGCCAAATCAGGCCACATCTGTTCTGGCTGCCTAATGACCCCCACATGTCAGTTTCGGTAGTGCAAGCGGATTCAGGAGTCATTTGGCCGGCCGAATGTCAGTTTCAGCCCCATTATACCCTATGGGCCATTGAAGTCAATGGCAAAAATTCACAGGGTATATGTGGGGCTGGAGGAGACGGGGTTTGAGGGAGAGGCTCCAAATTTGCAGAGTAACTGCTGGGGCCTCTCCCCAAAATACCCACCAAGCTTCAAGAAGATTGGACCACAGGGTCCAATTCTACGGGCCCGAAAACAGGTTGCCCCATCCCCTCCATTGTTCTCTATAGTGGGAAAAAATGTTACTTTTTTCCCACCATAGAGAACAATGGAGAGAATGGGGGCAACCTGTTTGGGGGCCCATAGAATTGGACCGCTCCGCCCCCAAATAACCCGACAAACACTATGGTGGCATCACCAGCACACATGGAGCTCACTTGAAAGTGACTCCAGAAAACAAGGAGGCTGCTCCTTTACATTCCAAACTTCTGTAAGAAGAGGAGTCCTGTGAGAGGAAAGTTCAAAAATACTTTGGGTGAAGGAATGGACTCATAAGCCATTCCTTGTTTCTTCAGATTAGACCCAGCATGTCAGAAGAATCTTGTGGCCGACCCAAGTCCCCACTTAGCAATGTGCCCCTTTCCCTCACTCTCCAATTCTGTTTTACATAGTTTGCAGAATGCCAGATGGATGGTGGCCTTCCTGCCTTCTCAGGCAGGCCATTCTATAAGGCTGGGGCCATATTACAGAATGCACATGTAGAGGCAGTTGTTAATCTCATCCAAGCCTTGCTCAGATGAACAAAGCTGTTGTGGCAGGGAACAGGGGGAGACACAATCCTGCAGATATGATACAAGGCCACGAAGGTCTTTGTATGTGATGGCCACCAGTATCTTGAATTGAAGCCAGTAACTGATGGTAGCCAATGGAGTGACTGCAGAATGGATGTGATATGCATATTCTACCTAGCTTCTGATAGTATCTGAGTTGTAGCATTTTGTACCAAATGGAGTCTCCAAGTTGACTTCAAGGGTAGACCTATATAGAGTGCATTACAGAAATCCAGTCTATGTGTTACCATGGCATAGATAGAAGGGTACAGACTGGCTAAGTCTAGGTAAGGGATCTTCTGGACTAAGCAGATATTTCAAGAATTGCCACTACTTTACAAAATACACTAAAAAAAACTACAGGACATGAGGGAGGAATCTCTCCTAACAAATTCAATGAAATCATTCAGCATCCTCCCTAGAAGAACTCCATATGGCATAGAGATGCCCAGCCTCACATGGCTTTCGTTTGCTTTGATAGGGAAAGCAACTCATTTTTTTTCTTTCCACTAAAATAAATGTTTGAATCCATATGCATAAATGTCACCCAGAGACCCCATAACCACACTCTCCAGAGCTCCTAACCTACTTGGGTCCTTTGCAGCCTGAAATATAGAAAGGCTCCATTTTGTATCAAACCAGTGAATAATAACCTGGCCTAAGTGCAACTTAAGTGCACCTCCCAATGATGGAACTAGTTTCCCTATGGAAAATTGTCACATACCACAGTCAAGACTTTGATTTTTTTTTTTAAAAAAATTCCCCATACACAGTTCAAAATGAATAACCAATGTATGGAGGACAATAACCTTGCACTCCAATACAGTCTACTGCTCCCCTTATAATATGGATTGACATAATCAAGTCATTCATCAAGAGTATAACCTCATCTCCTGCCCTATTAGTATCTGTCTTAGAATAACTCCAATATGCTGTAGGGCTTCCAGACCTTTGTTTGGAATCCTAGGAGCTTTGGGGGCAGGGAATGGAGAGGGGGAGCATCACACAACATGGTGATATCATGCTCAGGTGAACCTCAAAAAGTGACACCACTGCATCAAATGACATTCTAAGAGTTAGACAATGAAGAGTGGAAGAACAGAGTCACTCAGTGTGGTCTTCACCCGAAAGTAACCTTGCCACATTGTGTGATGTTAAGCCCTCTGCCTTTTTTCTGATATTCCAGTGAGCAAGCATGGGGAATGAGGAATATGGGCAGGAGTTTGCCTGCTATTAGTGGGCAGCTGCCAAGCCAGGTACCCTAAATTTCAGTTTCCCACCACTATCTTTTCCAAGCATCAGCACTCATTATCTGGAGCTCCAGAGACATCCTGATATTGCCCCATGCTTTGTTGTTGGCTGTGGCAGCAAGAGGAGTATAGCTGTCAGAGAGTTGAGTCCTCCCCCTGTTTTCACAGAGCCATATCTGGTTCTGTACTGAGCCACCTTTTGCTTTCAAGTCAGAGGCTGCTCACCTGTACTGTACAAGTACAAACGCTTTCACTTTGAGACTAACCATAGATGCTTGAATGCTTATTTGCAGGGATGAGGGGGGCTACTTGGGGTTTTATTGCATTTTGTATGTTTTAAATTTGACAGTCACCTTGAGCTATGGGGAAAAGCAGGGTATAAGCATTTTAATAAACACATAAAATGTGTGTGATTTGTATTCATCTGATTCATTGATTTTGGTATATTCACCAGTCACACTGTGGTTGTATTGAATTGCCTTTGCATTTACTCTCCTTCCTAACTTTTCTTTGGGCGCGATCATATGCACCCATTAGCCACGTGAGAGGGACGATTCACCGCCGGATCAAAGTGGTGTGATCACACCAGCACATCTGGGAAGCATCCTGCAATTATCGGCAAGCTGTTGCAAACCGCCGGAGAAGCAGATTAAAAAACTACTAGGGAAACTCCGGTATCAAACCGTTTGCTGCGGCGCACAGCCGGACTTTTCCCGTGCGATTGCACCAGCACAGAAGTGTGGCATCGAGGATAGTCTGATCACAGGCTATCCCAACGCCATGCTGTTGTTTTTCCCCCCCTTCTCAGTGTGCGCATCATCGAAAGCCCTAAGGGTAGAGGAGCGATTCATCAATCCCCCGTTCAAGCAAATCGGAAACCAACCACACACAAAAAATTAACTCACCTGCAGTTGCGTCTGATCAAGCTGCATCAATTTGTGCCGACAGGTCCACAGAACTGTGTGATCGTGCAACTGTGGGGCAAATTGCTCCGGGGCAAAATAGCCTTGCTTCCCTTCCGGAATATTTCACTCGTGTGGTCGCAACCATACTGACTCAATAAAGATAAAATCTAGCTTCAAGGTTATTATCTCCCTTTTTCTGTCTCCTTTACACATCCATCTGAAATAGTGCTAAGATTACAGCCGGTGTGGTATAGTGGTCAAGTGTGGTGTACTCTAATCTGGAGAATCGGGTTTAATTCACCTCTCTTCCACATGAAGCATGCTGGGTGACCCTGGGTCTCTCTTCCCCACCTACCTCACAAACTGCCTATTGTGGGGAGAGGAAGGGAAGGTGATTGTAAGCTGCTTTGGCACTCCTTAGGGTAGAGAAAAGTGGGTTATAAAAACCAACTCTTCTTCATTATATCTGAGTATATACAGAATAAGATCCCTGGAGTCAAGGTCCACTATCTGAACCAGTGGGGAAACTTACATGTTTAGACCCTGACACGGACATCCAGGGCCTGTTAACATAAAGGACCCATTTGTTCATCTGCGGATGCACAAATCTTAAGAGAAGGAAAAACAGCTCAGAGAAATTTAAGTATAATGAAGGTCAATTGAAATCAATAAGATCTGTTGTCTAGTCTGCTCCTGCCAAATATGACAGGAGGTTTATTACAAGGCAGTGGACCCAAACCAGCACATTTAAAAAGATCAGCATTTCAACATTTATATCACCTTAATACCATTTTCCCAATAAAAAAGCACTATTTAAAATAGAACGATAATCAAAACTATACAAATTATCTAACAGCAGCAACCAGCATTTAAAAGGTTGGAAACACAGTCTTAGACAAACCAGAGTGAGCACTAATAGATCTGGCCCATCTATCATTTCAAGCTCATCGGTCTTTAGCATAGTGGCCCAACCTAAAGCAGGTTAGTTCACTGGAACCAGGATCATTTCTTCTTTGGGGGGAGGCATGAAACAAATAGAGTAAAGAATAAGTAACAGAATAAGTATGATTCTCCTGCAACATATTTGAGTTAAAGGCTGATGCCTACCACCAGGAAAGCATGCAATTCCAACACAGCACAAACCTGCCAGCAGCTTCTTCCAAAAACCCTTAATTGGGCTGCCAGAAAGATGTAGGAAAGCTAACCAGAGTATAGCTGGGTCTAGTTCCATGGTCACTGTAAACACAATAGAGGAGGAGGACTGGGCTTATCACAATGACGATTGGTTTTCCAGACTTATGGATATGACTGAACTTCTTGCAGTTCTCCACATACACATCCAGCTTCGGCCAAAGCTCAGGACAGCATGAGCTGAAACACTGCCTAACATCCCCACAAACCAGTATTCAGGAGCCACTGCAGGCTTCAGTCCTGACACTTTTTAGACTGTCAACTTATAACCCACTGATCTCAGTGACAAACATGTTTAGTTTTCTTTAGCTAGCACTCTAGAGCTTCTGAATACTCAGTGAGTTTCATGGGCACAAACTTTTTTAAAGACAGCCTTGTACTTCAGATACATCTTGCGTAAGGTAATCAAGGAAAACTGCTTGTGCATGTGGCTAGACGTACAGTGTTCACAGACGTGTGTGTAAGAACATTCTGGCCTGCAGAGTAAACTCACCAATTCATGCATATATTATGTTCAAACAAAATTTAGAAGATCTGAGTGTGGATAATATAAAAATTGAACAAGTAACAATCTGAAAACTGATGCGGCTGTTTTAAATATATGCTATATTAGCTGTGACGCAGTAAGAGAGGAGGGCTCTTGAGACACTTTGGACTATGTAAGTATGAATACATCAAAAGAGGCTTTCCATCTATATACTAATAGCGAAGGTGCCCCCTGTGTGTGGATATCTAAATCCATGCGGGGGGGCACCTGGGGGGCAGGGAAATTGTTCTGCACACTTGGGAGGCTCTCCAGATGTACAGAAAAATCTGAAAACTTTAAAAAACTTTAAGGGGGGGGGGGTTAAATCCCCCCCCAAAAAATTAAAGAGCATTCCCTGTGCAAGTGTGGTGGCCCAGTGGCTGAGAACTGCTCAGGCCCGCCGCAGGAGCTGGGGGGGGAGGAAAACCGGCAGCCTGAGCTCGGGCCTGCCGCAGGCGCCGGGGGTGGGAAAGAAAGGCCTCTCTCTGGAGGAAAGACTGTCGTGCGCTAGAGGGCTCGGATGTAGATGGGGGGTGTCTCTGCCTGGGTGCTGGCCCGGGGCAGCCAGCAACTGCAGCGTCTGGCCTGCCCCCCTCAGACCCTCATTCAGGAGGGAAGGACTTTTCACCTACAGGTGGGGGGGGGACCTTTTGCCCCCTTTTGTCTCTCACAACCCCCTCCAAGCACTTTCTTCTGCAAGCTCCTCAGGGCATTCTTTGCACAATGTAGCCAGCATTGACTTCCACAGCCACAGCCCCAGTCTGGAGCACGTTTGGGGCTGGGTGGTCTGTTGCTCGCCCCTCCTTGGATGGCGTTGTCAAAAGCGGTGGGGGCCATGGCGGAACCTTACCAAAGCTGATGAGAGGCGGCCATCTAGGGGTCACCGGGAACTTGCAGGATCCGGCTGCTGGCGCAGGCAGGAGAGGTGCGGGGGTCTGCAGCGGCACCTTGCAGAGGAGGGAGCGCCAACCAGGCTGCTTCAGGGGCCTTGCTCCCGTTCCCAGCAGTGCTTCTGACGGGTGGAGGGAAGGAGACAAGTCCAATGTTCTGGCTAAGCTGAGTGAGGGTGAGCTAGCTCCCAGTTTTTCAGCCTCTGGCTCACACATTTTTGTTTTGGCTCAGGAAGGATAATCCCTCTCCAAACTGGCAGGCCTTTTGAAATTATCGGCATCTCGCCTTTCCTCTCCCGCCCCCACCCCCCTTTAAACAAACCCTCTGAAACCCTCCTTCCTCCAGGAAGACAGTTAGCAAATAAAGGCAAGTCCATTAGAGCGAGGACAGTCTGGAGCTGGTGCCATTAAAATCTGACCTGCCAAGTCTCTAGCCCTTAAGGTGGCCGGGTGGTTTGTGTGTGTGTGTGTGTTTTAAAAAATTATGAGGCTGGCCCCAGTCTTGGTTTTAAACCCTCCTCTGACACCTCTTGGCTCACTGTCATCAGCTGCCCTTGCCAAGTCTGCCCCCAGTTTTGGGTTACTGATTTTGAACCCTCCTCTGAAGCCAGACCTCCCCCCCTCCCATTTTCACTTTAGACCCATGGATCCTTGAGTTCCTAACTTCTGGGGAACCTGTCTCTTGGCTCAACATCATCAGCTGCCCTTAGTGAGTCTGCCCCAGTCTTGGGTTGCTGATTTTCAACCCTCCTCTGAAGCCAGGGGGGGGAGAAGCGGTGGGCCGGCAAGAACCACTGGGGCCTCGCCAGTGCCTGTGGGGGAAGATGTGGCGAGCCCAGCAAGAACTGCTGAGGCCTCGCTGGTTCCAGTGGGGGGGAGAAAGCTTACCTGTGGGGGCTTCCTCCTCCTCCACGTGGAGCTCCCCCGCCCCTGTATTGCAGATCCCCGCCTCTTGTAATGATCTATTGTCCACACTGGTAAGAGCAATTTTTTTTATGCTTTTCACAGCAGATAGGCATAATCATAGGTCCAGACAGAGATAAATCAGTGTATACTGAAAAACAGGAGTACCTCCTTCCTTATCAGTGTTTTAATTGTTGTTTTTATGCCTTTAGATTTATTTTAGCTCTGGTTTTAATTATCCGTGTTTTTTGAGATTTTTATTATGTGGTTTTATTATATATGTTTTAATTTGTTAGCTATCTTGGTGGCCCTTGTGGTGAGGGAAGAGAGCCAAAATACAAGTTTTGTAAAATAAAAAATAAAACATATAAAAATATCCATCATTCTTGACATTTTGAAACTTGGCCCAATACTTAAAAAAAAACGAGTTTGAAGATCATTAAGCAGAGTTGTAAGGCTGAGACTCAGTGTAGTAAGAAAATACATTTGCATCTTCATAACAATGCATTGTAGTCGTGAAACAGAGTATCAGTATCTTTAGTAACCAATTTAAATTTAAAGCACAAATGGATTCTGTATTCCTTAGCTGCCCCATTTTCATTTTGATATGGTTTTAAGCTTTTGCTTGGGTTATTAAAGTACAGAAAGGTAGCACTGCTATAAAATTGCTAGAAAATGTTCAACCAGGATTCTGTCTAGACAACCCAGTAAATAAACATGCTATAATTGCTTTAAGAAGCACTCTGCTTCTCTATCATTTCTGAATCTTCATATTTCTCCCATATCAACTTTTCTCCATCTGTCTGCATTTTTTAAAAAATGAAAAATTAAGTTTCTCAGGATACGGGGGGGAAGGGGGGAGAACCCACCCTGGAAGTTCACACCTGACCACAATTTCACCAGTTACACCAATCCATCTTGCAGTTTTTGATATGTGGCAGAAGAACCTTCTTCTGCTTCTGGGGTGCTTCAGGTGATTGGTCACAAATAGGTCCATGATGAGGCCTCCAGGCCTGATGGCCCTGCTGATTCAGGAGACAGTATCAGTGCTGGCTCAGGGCCCCTTTGGGAAGATGCTGAGACTCCAACTTCATTGGAAGGAAGGAAGGCAGGGCTTGAGAATGAGGACTCGTCATTCTACCATCCAGCCCTTGACACCATCTCCCGTCCCAGGGCCCCTTCCTACAGGTGGGTCAAGATCAGGTTCCTAAGGGAACCAATGATGGAACTGCAGGAGCAAAGCAGGAACATGAACATCAGTGGCTGCTTCCCAGGAGCATTCCTCGGGTCCATATTCCTTCCAGTCAATGTGGTACTGCATGTGGTCATGACTGAGGTGGAAGTCCAAGATATGTCATATTCTGTTGCCCCCTCGATAAAGATGGGTGGCAGTGGTTGCAATTTCAAAATTTATCTCAGTCCTTATGTCCCTTAAGCAACAGGTTTAAACAATTTTGCTGCTCAAGATCGATGTATCAAGGAGTTTCTAAGGCAGGGGTGTCAAACATGTGGGCCAGATGAGGCCCACAGAGGGCTTCTGTCAGGCCTGCCCTGGACCTGGCCATCTCCTGCTTCCAGTTCTGTTGCTGAAGCTGCATCACAGCTTGCTTTGCCAGACTCTCTCAATTGCTTAGCCATTTCATGTTTTCCCCTGGGTCCTAGACTCAGAACTCTGAGCATGAGATTTCTGTGGTGAATGTCAATAAATCGCAAGTAGGTTTGCAGCTAATAGATACACACCTGAACAGCATACTCAAGATCGCAACAGCACAGACATTTTGATGCACTAATTCAGAGCATAGGTATCAGTTATCAGATACTGTTAAATAAACAAAATATTGCAAGAGTGCTAATGTTTTAAGCATGTTTTTATTTTAAGTTAAAAAAAACTTTGTGTTTGTGTCCTTTATAAAGTTTATATCTCCGCTATCTGGCATTACATTTTATGACACACATTGCCCAGCCCAACAAGGTCTCATTTATGTCAGATCCGGCCCTCATAACAAATGAGTTCGACACCCCTGTCCTAAGAGATAAAGGAAAAGAGAGGAAAGGAGAAGAGAGGAGAGGAGACAAAAGAAAAATCATGCCTTCCAGGTCTGGATTGCCTTCTGGGCTTCAGGAGTCCACCAGAATGGACTGCTTGGCTGCAACAGCCATGTCATTGAAGTTGTGATGGTAGCGTAACTGGGGATTAATTGCCAGTAATAATTTACGAACCCAAGAACGTGCTGGTCATCCTTGAATCCTGTGGGGATTCAAATGTCCCAGGAACTCTACTGAGGTCAAGTATGCAAAGAAAGGGCTTAGAGACAGGAATATCCTCTCATGCTAAGATGGGGTGGTCCACAACACTATCCCAGAAGGCCCTCGAGCAGGTGTATTAAAGCCAAAATCTACTGTTGTCTTCCAGGAACTGGCATTCAAAGATATACTGTCTCTGCACTGGGAAGTTCTATTTAGCTATCATGGCTAACAGTCATTGGTGGACCTATCCTCCATGAACTACTACATCCTATGGATCACATGGAGAAGGGCTTTCTTTTGTCTCTCCTGAATTTGCTGCCCATCAATTTCATGGAATGCTTCCAAGTTCTAGTATGTTGGGAGAAGAAGAAAAAGTTCTTCATTAACTTATCCAATATCATGCACTGTGTACACATCCACAGTGTCTTCCCTTAGGAGGCTCTTTTTTCTGAACTATACACCTCAAACACCTTACACTTTCTTCATAGGGAACAAACTCAATAATCATTTTGATTGCCCTCTTGTGCACCATATCTGGTTCTACAATATACTTTTTGAGATGGGGAAACTATTGTACATACTATTCCGAATGCAAACACACCATAGATCTGTATAATGGCATTGGTGGGTAACAATTCATGGGTGCAACTGATATTTTTAGCAGTAGGTCTTTCTTGGTCTGACTATCCACCTTCCACACTTTAACTCTCCCATGAAAGTAGCGGCGCTGTATGCAACTTCCTCTTTCGGTGGGCTGCCATATTTTTAGGTGGAACTTTAAAGAACAGAATAAGAATATAAGGGAGTTCCTCATAACCAGTGTAACTTCTACAACCTGCCTGCCAATATCTTCACCTCCCTTAAATAAATAATAACCTCTTCAACAAGAACTTCTTTAAATTACATCTTACCTGCTTTAATCACCTTTTATTCACTTTGTCATGCTTTCATTCTTAGACAAAAAAGTGTCAAGGCAGATCTAAGCAAGTCAGGTGAGTCAAGTCTGGAGTGCTGTGCCAACAGTCATTTTTTGTTGTTGTTAGCAGAATATCTATGCAGCAGACAGGGCACTGAACTGATTAAAGAGTAACAAACCTTTATTTAAGAACTAATAACTGTACAAGAAGAAAAGAGATAAATCTAGCTGTCTACTAGCCAAAGGTGTGATCACAGGAGCAGTTTGGCCCGATACAGCCACTCCTCCCCTTCGGATCAAATGGGCACAGTCACACAGCCACATCTGTCAGGCATTCCCCATGCATACTCACCCCATTGTAGGACAACTTGGAGCCAGATTAAAAAGGTACCACATCACAAGTGGTGTTTTCGGTTCCTTGTGCATTCATTGAGCATGGCTGGATGTCTGAACATGGGGGAGCACGTGCAGAATGGAACCCGCAGATCCATTCCTGCAGCTAAAGTGTGTGGGGTTAGTTTTTGCCTGTATGTGCATGTGCGCATATGCATGCATATGGGCACATATGCAGGCGCATATGCACCCACCTGCACTTTAAAAACTGACCAGGCAGCACACTCCATAGCTGGAACACTGCAGTAATGTGGATGCTTGACTACAGGATGTCCACATGGGTAACCCACAGCAGGGTATGTTGTCTGAATTATATGCCCCACAACACTTTAAACCAGTACAATCATGCCAAGCCACCACACCCTGAGACTGTTCTAGAGAAAAGGCCTAAGTATAGCATACTGTTGACAGACAAGGAGAAGCCCCTTAGAAAGTACTGTATAGCTAGAGCTTGCTGCCCCCTGCAGGATATCTGTTGTCCTTTGTACACAAGACATTACTATATTCCAACATTTTTGAGGGCATCAAAATGATCTAGAAATCTTCCTGTTCTAAAAACAAGATAATTCTCTGAATAAAATCTGTCACACCACAGATTAAAAAGCCTAGTTTTCACTGAATTCTTATATAGGGTAAGAATCAGTGCTCCAGATGGAACAATGCACTTATCCCCCCCACACACACACACACACAGAGAGAGAGAGAGAGAGAGTGAGAGAGAGAGCTGTGGCCCTGATCAGCAGCTTAAAGTGGCTCATAATTTTATATAGGCACAACTCAAGATTTAGAGAATGAACTGGTCTTTCTTCTTTATTGATATCCCAACCTACATTTAATACATATGCTCCCAGATTCAGGCTGTATTTGTTTGTGATGAGTATAACCCTGGTAAATTCTCAAACTAATGTACTGAGTCCTCTGTCCTTCTCCTTCTTCTGATTTCATGCTACACCTAGATTAATTGAGGAAATCCTTCATCTACTCTCAATTTGTTGTGGGCAAGAAGCAAATCCCAATTTGTTAAAGAGCCTGAATTCAGATGTCATAAACTGAGGTTAGAGATCAAAGACATCTTAAGGCAGGATGGCTTCAATCCTGACTATGAACCACACAAATTTGAGCATAAATCAGGTTAGCTCTCCTCACAAAGTGAATTCTTTTTTTCTGATGTATCAATGGCTGCAAATAGCTTCTTAAGTTGTTGCTTCAGCTTGCTCAACATGTAATGGGAAAGAATCAAGGACCCACTTGCCTGTGCTCTAGAGAGACTAGTGGCCAACAATACATACATGCATAGCACAAAGAAGACATACATTGCTAAATTCAATATGTGAGCAGTCTCTTGACCCTTTCATAGTGCTACATATGATTTGCAATTGTGCTGTGTATAATCTGCATCTGACTAAAATTCGAGTCCAGTGGCCCCTTTAAGACCAACAAAGTTTTATTCAAAGCATAACTTTCATGTGCACGCACACTTCTTTAGATACATATAAAGAAAATCCTGTTGGTCTTAAAGGGGCCACTGGACTCAATTTTTGTTCTGTTGCTTCAGACCAACATGGCTACCCACCTGAATCTTGCATCTGACTGTTATATCTAAGACCAAAACACTTTGTTTGAAGGACCACTAAAAACAAAATTCAAACATGATCTTGGTAACACACATGCTGAGTGTTTATATTTAGTAACATACAGTATTTTGTTGCTTTTGTTCTTTTTTTTAATTAGCCACTCATAAATCAACAATAAAACAGCCCAAGCATAACAAAACGTATCAAATACAGTATCCATCATCCTTTATATCACACTAAGATGGGGAAGTTAATAGGCTGCCTCCAGGCTTCCTTTTGTAACTATAAAGCCAGCATAAATATGAAGCATGAAGCTTTTCTGTTTGACAGTATGCTTTATAGAAACCCACTGTTTGGATAAAAGTCACCTATATGTTCTATAAATTCTTTTTCCCTAACAGCGTCTTAGGCTGATACTGAAATGGTTTCAAAAATACAGTCTGTTCTCAATTAATTTAGTTTTTAAAATCTGCCCTTATTACATAATTTCATTTTTGTCTGGCAACATTCTATGTTTGCCAAAATCAGCTGGTTGCCTGATGTGTCACTCAAGCTGTTCCTATCCACTGGCTGCGTTGCCTGAGTCTTGCCACCAAAATTCTAAACAGTTTGCTGTTCCACTCCCCCCCAATAGCCAGTCGGTACACAGAGGTCATTTGCATATGTGGCCTGATTGGCTTTTGTCTCTAACATTCTAATCAGACTGCTGTTGGGTCACTGAATGTGGTCCTGAGGTAAAATACATCTCCCAGTCACCATGTAAACAGTCACTGGAGTTGCTAAAATACATCTCCCAATCTTCCTTTAAACAATCACTGGAGTTGCCAGTCTTCCTGTGGGGCCTGGAGATCTCCCAGAAATCACCGTGCTCCGCAGCCACAGCACATCCCTGCTGAAGTCCCTCTGCACCCCACACCCTGCCCTCCTTAGGCTCTGCCCCTCAAATCTATAGGTCTGGCCCTCCCCTTAGTATTTCCAGCCTCCAGGCAGCACCTGTAGATCTCCAAGATCAGTTCTCCTGGAGAGAATGGCTGCTTTGGGCAGTGGACTTTATGGAATTATACCCTGCTGAGGTCCATCCGCACCCCACACCCTGCCTTCCCCAGGCTCTACCCCTCAAATCTATAGTTCTGGCCCTCCTCTTAGTATTGCCAGCCTTCAGGCAGCTCCTGGAGATTTCCAAGATCAATTCTCCTGGAGAGAATGGCTGCTTTGGGCAATGGACTCTATGGAATTATACCCTGCTTAGGTCCGTCCACACCCCAAACCCTGCCCTTCCCAGGCTCTACCCCTCAAATCTACAGGTCTGACCCTCCCCTTAGTATTGCCAGCCTCCAGGCAGCACCTGGAGATCTCCAAGATCAGTTCTCCTGGAGAGAATGGCTGCTTTGGGCAATAGACTCTATGGAATTATACCCTGCTGAGGTCCCTCCCCACCCCTTCCCTCCCCAGGCTCTACCACTCAAATCTACAGGTATTTCCCCGCCCAGAGTTGGCAGCCCTGTAACTGGCTATGGAACCGCTTTCCAGACCCTTGGAACCCAGAAGACATTGGAAATGCCCGTTAAAAAATAAAGAACAGCCAGTTTGGGCTTGGAATCTCACTATGGGGTCTTCGAACCTCAGAACCCAGAAGATCGCGTAGGAGGAGGTGGTTTTCTGCCTTAGCTGCCATTGCATAACCCCAAATCAGCATAAGTCAGGGGTGGAGGGAACCATACCTATTACCATGAGGCTGTCCTCCCATACTACTCACTCGGAGCAGCAAATTGACTTGAGACAGCCCTGCCTTATAACTAACCAGAAGGAAATAAACATGGCTTGCTTCCCTCTATTTGCCCCTTTCCTCTGCCGCCCCACCAGCCACGGCCGGGACACTCACCTGGAGCTTCCTTCTAGAGCCCGTTGTATTTCTTCCCACAACTCCTAGTCATCTATAAACTTATTATGTCAAATTCTGCTTCTGATTTTCAAATTAGGTTGCATTTTCTGTCTTATGATCATTTTTATAGACACATAAAAACCAAGGTAATCTACTCTGACCTCCTGGATGCGACTGTGTAATGGGATAACACACCACAGCAACCACTTCAGCAACCCCCATGCTCCCCTAAGATTGTCAGGTTCAATAACAGACCTAGTTTCAAAAGCATTATAGGCTGGAGAGATTTCAGATAAGTCTTCTCCTTACTGAAGAATTATGATGGAAAAACTGGACCTCATTCCTTCTAGGAAACCATGAAAGAATCAAGAGAGTGCTCACATATGGAAACCTTATTTGATCCTAATACCAAAATCCTCAAACAATACAGTGGTCAGTTTCAGGGATCCGAGATATAAACCAGAAATTTCACAGCTGGGAAATGGAATCAAGATTGGTAAAATATCTGGTAATATGCACTCAGGCCTCAGATCCTTCTTTAAACACACACACACACACTTGTGATTAGACTGCCAGTTCCGGTCTAGAGGCAAAGAATTACTTATATTTAAATGAGTCTTTTGGCTACTGCAGAACTACAGTGTTTTAATGAAACAATGCAATCAGACACCATAAAACTATCAATGAACAATGCAATAGGACTAGGATTACAGAATTAGAAAACAGTGCAAACAACAAAAGGTCTAATATAAGGTATACTATGAATGAGATAGAATTACAAAGCTAGAATACAAAACAATAAAAGCAAGATGATACTTGCAGGGTATATATGCTGCTAATGATATAGCAAATGCTCCAGTATCAGACCTCAGAGTGCACACACACTATTGGAGGAATAGGCAACCAGTATGCCAACAGTGGCATACCAGATCATTTACTTGGCACACAGAGCCAAATCTCTGTACAAGCAACCAAGGCAGTGGCAGCACTAATGGGGCTAGCAGTCCAGGAGAAGGCAAGAATGATGGCTTATGCCAGTCCTTGCTCCTCAAACCTGTACAGCCATACCAGCTGAATCCAAAGCAAATCCTTGAGATGCTGGCAGCACTGCTGGAAATTGGCTCGCTCCAAGCACATATCACCAACTACAGTCCTTGTCTTCCACTGCCCTTTGTTAGCTAGCATGCCAATATCTTCGCAGCTAGATGCTGCATTTTCCCTGGCATGCTGGCCTAAAAGGTTGTTTACCACTGCACTATAGATTTGGATTTAAATATAGCCACCCACAGCTTCAGCCAGTCTCTTACCGGGGCTTAGCAAGGGGCACAGTAACATCAGCTCGTGCTCTCTTATATTAGACACCAGAAACTAAGGAACACATATTTTAGGGTGAGAAAGCAGGATAGGACAGTTGGGCTGGGTTAGATAGGGATGTCTTTGTTCCTTCAAAAAGACTTTTGGAACACCTGCAGAGGTTCATCGGTGAATTATACTCTTGCTGAACAAGAGGAAGAGCAAAAGCACAGCCACTGGAAGTGGGTAGGGCAGGTGAAAAGAAGAGGGAACATCCACCACCATCCCACCAACACCTCGGTTGCAGCACTGAAGGCTGGGCAAGAGGGGAGTGTAGCCTTCCCCTCCCCCAACATCCACCATCTACTCTATTCTGCTCTACCAGCAACTTCTATTTCATTTCTGCTGCCATCACTTGCACCTTTTCTTTAAAGTGTACCTCAGAGTATGCAGTATCCACTTCACAAACGTTTACAGTAATGTCCCAGCTTAGGAACAAATCACTTTCTGCTGTATTGCTGGTAAGTGGATAATAAGCACATGAGGTGAACAAGAGATTGTAAACCAGTTTCTTTTCCAACCAACACTCCCTTATTACAGTTTCAATAAACAGAACTTAGTACCTTTCTTAAATATACACATTCAAATCCTCTAACACGGATCCCAAACTGGGTGTTTTGTTCAACAACCTATGGATGTTCCATGGGTGATTGGTTTTTTGTTTTGTTTTGCAAGCCCATTATTCCTGTTGAATGGAAACAAACAACCATTTTCTTTGGTTCTAGTAAATCAATACATTATTTTAATTATTTAGTCAGAAAATGTTTATGCTGCCTCTCCAGGGACCAGCCTGATGCAGCTTACATAATATAAATAAATAAAAAAATAAACAAAACATTAAAAGATATTAATTAAAATCCACCATTAAAAACTCAGCCCAGTATAAAAGCAGACCATAAAAAGAAACCACTGACAACTTAAAATAACAATTTCCAGACTAAAATTGTATTAAAAGATCAACCTCTTAACTAAAAACCTGGGTGAACAGAAATGTTTTCTCCTGACACCTACAAGAGAGCAAAAAGACTTCAGGCAAGCCTCAAGGAGAAGGTAATTCCATAAGCAACATACTATTGGGGTATTTGGTTAATATAGCAGAGTTTTGCCTAGTCACAGAAGTGTGATACTGAGTGTAGTAAACAAATCTCCCAAGAAAAATACAACAAAAAAAGGTAAACATACATTTATTCAAGTAGATCCAGTTCACATTCGGGTTGCAGTCAAAGGCGAGAAAGAAGCCTAATCTAAAGAGTACTTTCCCTATCACAAATGGCTAGCTTGACTGGCATCATGTGTCTAGAAATATGAGGACATTGTATCTACAGAAAAGACGTGTGACTTGGACTTCCAGTTCTGGCAAGCTTCATGGCAGGCATGATCTCCCGGAGCTCCAGGAGGCGCAACTCGGACCCAGTGGAAAGAAGGGGTGCCAACTGGATTTTGGACCCCCAGGAGCCCTTGGAGGGGGCATTCTGCCTGAGGTGTGAGGGGATGCCTGTCCCAAGGTGGTGACCAAGGGACAGAGGCTTCCCTTTGCCTCCATAGGTTCTCCCGCCTTGGCGCCTTCAGGCACGAAGAAGCACTGGATGGTTGCAGGGCACTGGATGGTTGCAGGGATCGAAACAAGGCTGAAAGAAACATTGTTTCTCTGGAACGCATGGCGAAAATGTGAGTGATTGATTCTTCTTGTGATTCTCTGGTTTGAGATTGAAGCGAAGAGCAGGGGATTTAAATGTTAAATCCCCCCCCCCCCTTAAAGAAGTGACTCCTGCAGTAAGAACCGAGAATCTGACTTTCTTTAAACTGACTGGAACCCAAACAGGAGCTATTTAACTAACTGGAATTTCTAAAGCAATAGCTTTTACAGTTTTTTAAAAAAAAAACTTTTTGGAAGTTGGAAATATAAACGATGACTGGACAGGGAGAAAAGATGGTGGGGAAATCTAAGCCTTCTTCCAAGTACATCATCACTTCTGGTAGCTAAGCCTGATACAAGTACAGACCTGACTGCTGTGTTAGCAACAGCATTGCAACCCCTGATGGAGCAATTAAATACTATTAACTCTAAGCTGGATCATCTCCAAAAACAAGTAGCTGATGCTAACGTGAGATCTGACCAAACTGCAAAAGAATTAGCAGAGGTTAAAACCAAAACAGAAAAGTTTGATGTAAGACTGGACATGATGGAAAAGGAAAGGGCCTCAGATAAGGACTATTTAATGAAATTACAAATGGAGAAGTCAATATTTTTTTTAAGATTTCAAGGGGTCCCTGAACAAAAAGGTGAGAATCTCAAACAGATATTGAGTGAAGCCTTGGCTCCAATGACAGGTTTACAAGTGGATTTATTACAAAGCAACATGGATATGATCTACCGGACCTATCCTGAATTTGTGAAGAAGAAAAACCTGCCTGGAGAGATTATGATGAGATTCTCAAAAAATTCAACTAGACACGTGGTGCTCAAGGCCACAAAGAGGACCACCTTGAAGACCCAAGAATAAGAAATTAAAGTGTTAAAGAACGTCCCATTTGAGAAAGAAGAGGAAACCCTATAAGTTTGACTACATTTTTGCAAGCAGGGGGCATCATGTACAGGTGGCTCATTCCTGAAGGACTGGTTTTTAACTACAAGGATAAGAAGCAAAAGATAGATTCTGTTGCAAAGGCAAAGAAATTTTTGGACTATTGTATAGAAAAAAAAGAGGAAGCTTCCACAGAGGACTCATTAGAACATCAAGAGAGCATTTATGGACTGGAAAGTTTGGGTGCATCCAAAAGCAGTGAATCAACAGATGAAGAATCTGAGGCAGATCTGGGAGCAACAGCCCCAAGACCCCCAGGAGAAGATAAAAGAAAAGAAGACGGGAGGAAAAATTAACATTGCTGTGTTAAATGCTACGCTTGTTTATTGTGTCTCCTATTTTGAATTTCAGTCATTTATGTAATTTTAAAGCTTTAAAACAAGAAGTATGTAATAGTTATGAATTTTAAATGCCTGGATACTTTATTATTTTTTTTTGAAGTAATGAAGCATGGATATTATAACAGCATAGTAATTTGATTCCTGTATACCTTAGGGTAGTTTAGGGGCTTTTAGATTAGTGTGTGTAGTTGTGTGCAGAAAATAAAATGAAAAAATTCTTTAAAAAAAAAAGGAAATATGTGTGTCTCTATGAAAGGCCATGTGAAACGAGTGAGGGGACAATGTAAGAGAGAGGAGGGGTCAGAGGACAGCTCCCAAGTTAACAAAGAGAGGCCTCCCATTCAAGGAGATAACACCTATGCATACTTAGAGTGATGCTGAGTTACACTCCAACATGTACTGCTCACTGATAGGGTTGCCAGGTCTTTCTGAGCCCCTAGCATGGGACTTTGGAGAGCATTCTGGGGAGCAGGGACAGCCCCAACGTGATGACCACGCAGAAGTGACATCATTAAGTTGGGGACCAGCACCTGTTCTCCAAGCCACGAATCTTTGGATTGGATTGCAGGCATGCACTGCCCTGCTTCTTCCCCAAAGCATTTAAAGGATCCCTTTAAATGCTTTGGGGAAGAAGTGGGAGGAGGCTGTGCACACTCCAAACTGTGAATATGCAGTTTGGATTGCAGGTGTGTGCCACCTCCTGCTTCTTTCCCAAAGCATTTAAAGGATCCCTTTAAATGCTTTGGAGAAGAAGCAGGGGGCCTTGTACGCATCCACTCCAAGCTGCGAATTTGCAGCTTCAATTGCAGGTGCATACGGCCCCCACTTCTTCCCCAAAGCATTTAAAGGACTGGAGCGGATTGGATCCCCAAAACTGGGGGAACCCCCGCCGGGAACCCTAGCTACTGAAATAGTCCTGTCTTTGGTTACTGTTATGTCCGCTGACCACCACAGGCACCAGCGAGACTCAACCCGACCTTGGCTCCGGGGAACAACAGGGGCCAAAGATCTTGAACTTATGACAGGGAACCAATAGAAACTTTGGCAGGAAGTTTAAACCTGCCAATGGGACCAGGAGTTGGAATTCAGGAGTTGTATAAAGTTGGCCCTTTTCAGCCAGAGTTGTGTCTTTGTTCCTGATGTTCTTACTAATAAATATCTGAGCTGAATCACTATGCCTAGAATTCAGTATTTTATAGTTACCACCCATCTCACCTCTATGGGCAGGGGCACAGAAAGCAGGGCTTGTGAAGCAGATCTTAACTGGTGGGCTGGTCAACATGGGAGCATGTTGTTCTTCAAGTACTCCAGACCCAAGCCATTTAGGGCTTTAAAGGTATAAGCCAGAACTTTGAATTGTGCCTTGAAACAAATAGGCAGCCAGTGCAGGATTTCAGTACGGGGGTGATATGAGCCCACCCTGACAATAATAATAATGTATTATTTTCGGCCTTGTGCCCATGTAAGCCGCCCTGAGCCCGTTCGTGGGGAGGGCAGGGTATAAACTGAAAAAAATAAAATAAAATAAATAAATAAATAAATAAATAGCCTAGCTGCTATGACGAAGATTCTGGAACATTGTCAAAAACAGCCGAACATAAAGCTTCTTACAGTAATCTACCCTGGATATAATCAGAGCCTGGATCACAATCGCCAGATAAATTGTAACCAACAGTAAATTCAAATAAGTCAAAATTATCAAATACTTTGCTACATCTGATGTTGCCCTGATGTATGTCAAATTCTGGGATTTTTACCTTAGTTACAAAGATGTTTTTAGTAATTTCATATCCAAGGGCAATTTTATATGTTAGCAATCAACAGCCAGTTTACCACTGGAGATATGTTTCCTTGAATGCATGCCAAAAGTGAATTGCATATCCTCCTAGAACTGACATAAATAAAGTCTGAAATGTAAGAAATCATAAAAGAGATTTGACGGGATGTAAGTGCAGCTGAATACTATAGGAAGAGAACACTTTCTTCTATAGTCTGCACATCATAAGGATTTCTATTTGCTTCCTGGTGATAAAGTAGTGACTTAAACTGTGAAAATTACTATCATCCATCTCACCCCATGCATTCCCATGCTTGGGAAGTAGAAGCGAACGCAATACTACGTGTTTTGCAAACAAAAAGCTTCTGCTAGGTTGAGGGGGAAATGCTTTTTATTTGCTGTACCAAGAGTTATCAGACAGCAGGCAAAGGCACGGCAGGCACCCACACAGCCCATTTGAATTACCATTGCATTATGGTGCTTTGCAGAAACAGCTTCTACCTATGTTGCGGACCCAATTCAGACCAGCTGTGAGTTGGCACAGCCTCTCAGAAGTCAGTGAAGTTGTAACACTTCGCCTCCCCCATTTCATCCCAAATTTGACTTCCTTTTAAAAAATGTCTGGCATTTAGAGGCAGGAAGTATTTTCTCTTAATGGTATGTTTACACATAAAATGAAGCTTTAGCCTCTACAGAAAAAAAACCTTAGTGGTCAGTATGCATTGGGAACTGTATTTGTTCACCCAGAAGATAAACATTTGCACCTCATGAGTTCCCCATTTAGCCTTGGTATTTTGTTTGGTACAGTTCTCTTCATTTGAAATGGCAGTCACCGAACAATGAATATGTATGTGTGAATGGAGGGTATATTCTCGGTGACGGCGGCAGAAAGCCAATACAGGGCAACATTTTTCTAAGCCTCCTCTTTGTGCTTTATCAAAAGTTAGAGGGCAAAGGGGAGAGATTTGTCTGCAGACAGATAGTAGAAGGTTTAAAGCTGGTCAAATAATGAACCCTGCAGGGAGACCCCAAGAAGGGAAAGGATTAAGACACTGGAACTTTCAGAAACACAAATGTGCACAAAAGCAAACAGCTACCTAGATATGAGCAGCATCTTTCCCCTTCCACCTGAGCTGATTGTGATCTTCCTTCTCACACAGCAGTGATAGTTGTTCATGCATAAAGAAAGCAACAATGGCTCTGATTATTTTCTTTTTCTCCATTGCATCAGAAAAAGTAAGAGCTGACTCATGAAAGATCACTCTTTAAGATGCTATTGGACTTCTGTTTTACAATAACTAACATGACTACCTTCATGGAACAGTCTGCCTGGAGAGACAAGGAAAATAAGGGAATGGCCTAAGAGGAACAGTGACCATAGCCAGTGCAGAAGGGCAAAAGCAGAATTAACTGAAGGTTTACTACAAGATTCAAAAGGGAAAGAGAGCCAGAAAAGTGGCTGTGGCTCAGTGGTAGAGCATCTGCTTGGCGTGCAGAAGGTCTCAGGTTCAATCTCTGGCATCTCCTGTTAAAAGATCTGGCAGAAGGTGATGTGAAAGACCTCTGCCTGAGACCCTGGAGTCGACAACACTGATTTCGATGGACCAAGGGCCTGATTCAGTGTAAGACAGCTCCATGTGTTCAAAAGGGGGAGGCTGGGGGAGAGCTTCATTCTGGATGCGGGATCTGTACACATACATACGTTGCATAATAGACACTGTGCAATTAAAGCTGGCTGAAAACAGTACAAATGTAAAATGTCAAAAATAGGCCCTGTCAACAGGTTTTTGATCCAAAACAGATTACATGCATGATACCTTAACATTTAGATCAAGAGTTCTCAAATATCTCACAGCAAGCAACTCATAATCAAGACTTAAATGGGCTTTGTTTTTTCCTATGTAAAGAGGATCAAAGAGAGGGCCAATTCATTTATTATATAACCTTAAGAACATGTAGTAAATGCCTGCAAGGGGAAGGCGGGAAGCCAGTTATGAGCTTACGCACTATCCTATTCCCAGAAACTGAACTGACCCCAGGGCAAAGTGAAGCCTTATTCAGGTAGCTAGAGCAGAAAACTGATCTAGCTGAAGCTTTTGAGCCCCCAAGGATTCCATCTATGCTGGGCTAGCAGTTCAAGACCTGGCCCTATCTGGTCAAGGGATGGCTGACCCAGGGGCTAGAAGGTCATCTGAACCCTCTTACAGGGCCTCAGCTCCTGGGTATACCAGGGAGCCAGCCTAGAGTGAGGGTGCAGAGGGCGTCTGGGAGTGATCTCATCAATGGCTGCCAAGAGTCGACCACGCCAGTCCTTGACAAGCTCATCTAACAAGCCACCAGGGGGCATTGGATTCCAAAGCACCCTCTAAAGCCGCGAGCAAGCTAAAATTCGCTCGCCGCCCAAACAGGGTTGGGGTGTCACATTCACCCGGGCCTTCAGGGCATGGTGGTCTGACCCTGGAACTACCATTGCAGTGATCCGGTCCACTGTAACCCCCGTCGCAAAGATCAGATCAAGCGTGTGACCGGCTTGGTGAGTAGGGGCCATTATATCTTGGGAGAGTCCTAGTGCTGCCATGGACGACACCAGGTCCATGGCCCGATCAGGCTGACATGCCCAGCGTGATGACATCACCCGGAAGTGATGTCATCACGCTGGGCACAATGCCCGGGCGACGCTCTAGCAATTGCCCTGAAAACTCTATGGTACCATAGAGTCACTTCCAGGTGACATCATCATGGCGTGCACATGCTTTGCGCGCACGCTGGACTCCTGGAGATGGACCAGGACTCCCCTGCTTTTTAAAAGATAAGACTTGGCAACCGTAGTTTGTGAGCCTCAGTGCCGGGAGTACCCTGAAGGAATAAGCCTCCCAGACAAAAGAATTTTGTGCTAATTTTTGCAGATTTGTTTGCAAGGTTGTAGCATGAGCACACACAAAAAAGAATAAACCTGAAGGATTTCTACATATTAAAACATTTGGACTAGCTCCAAAGGTGCCTTTGAACCATCTGAAAACATTTTTGCAGTTTTTGCAGACTTTCCACTCAGGTTGCAGCCAATGCTCCCTCTAAGCTGTTGCAGCCAATGCTCCCTCTAAGTATTGTGAGCAAAAATTCTACTTAGTGAGCTACTGGCATTAAAGCTGTGAGTGAGCAATTTGGCTACTGCATAAATTAGTTTGATTTGGAGCCCTCCTTCCTGAGCTAAGACAAAAATGTGTGAGCCGGAGGCTAAAAAACTGTGAGCTGGCTCACACTAACTCAGCTTAGAGGGAACATTGGTTGCAGCCAATACCCTGCACTACATCCCATGCTGGATAAGGAGCCACTTCTTGGGGGGGAGGGCGCAGGACTAGGGTCTGCAGAAAACGGGGAGGCAAGAAGATAAATTTCATGAGCAGAACTACTATTTGCAGTTTCTAGGGATCCAGACCATTTTACATTATATTTTATGTTTATTTTTTGTTTCAGGGAAATGCAAATGCTTATTTTGTTGCATAATCTGTTAACTGATAATATTAATGTATGTAGGTTCTCTGGTAGGGCTGCCAAGTCCCCCGGTAGAGCGGGGGAAACACCGATTTTTAAAGCTTTCCCCCGCTTTTCCAAAATTGGCCACCGGGGGGACAAAATGGCTGCCAGCAGAGGAACCTCGGAGCCTGCCCTGCTGGCCTCTTGAACTTCTTAAAAGGGAAATTTCCCCTTTAAGAGCTGATCGAGCAAGAGAGCCCCGCCCAGAGATTAAGGAGGGACTAAGCTCTTTCTACTGAAGGGCTTCCGTGCAAGGTTGCTGCGGAGTAAACTGCTCGGGTAAGCTGCTGGAGTCTGCGAGCTCTTTTTCTTCTCTGTCTCTCCCCCTCCCCCTCTTTCTTTTTTCTGTCTGTCTGTCCACTGTGGTTTTGTCAAAGGAATAAACTGTCACTTCCAAAGAGGTAAACATCACAAGGAGAGGTTGCCTGTAGAAGGTCTGGGAGTGGGATTGTTTAAAATGTCTTGTCGTGGCTGTTTGGGTCCCCCCAATCCTCATTTCCCTTCTGCAAATAAAAGTTGGGATTCCTCATTTTTATGTCAATTTTCTGTTTCTTTCAATCGTGTCCCCCCCCCCTCCAGCAGTAAAAATCTGCATTTTTAAAAGCATTTGTACATCAAGTAACCGGTATTTTAAGTTAGGGATGGATCCAACTAGCTTTTCTGCTGGCAAAAAGGGGAGGACAAAGGTCCTCTTTAGCCACCAAAAAGCCTATGCTGGGGGGGGGGGAGAAGTTATGGGACTTACATGGACAACAGCTGGGTGAAACAAGGGCCAGAAATAAAGCCTGGGAATTGGGCAAGAGTAAGTGAAAAAGCTGTCTGTCTGTCTGTCTGTCTGTCTCTCTCTCTCTCTCTCTCTCTGTCCCCATCCAGCAGAGGTCTATCAGTGGCTATTATTAGCCACAAGGTCTAAATGGAGCCCTTTGTCTGGGGCAGTGAGGCTCTGAATTCTTGGTGCTTGAGAGGGGGGCAACAGTGGGAGGGCTTCTGGAGTTCTGGCCCCGCTGCTGGACCTCCTGAGGGCACCTGGTATTTTTGGCCACTGTTGTGACATAGAGTGTTGTACTGGATGGGCCGATCCACTGTGGCTTCTCTCCTGTTCTTATGATATGAAAATCATATTTAGCACTTGTATAGCACTTAGTGCTTCATATTCTGCTGAGATGAGGAAGGATTCAGTAGGGCCGTTGCTCAGTGATAGAGCATCTGCTTGACATGCAGGAGGTATCAGCCTCTTCAGCTAAAAAAGGATCAGGTAATAGGTGACATTAAAGATCTCAGCCTGAGACCCTGGAGAGCCACTACCAGTCTGAGTAGTCAATACTGACCTTGATGGACCAATGGCCCGATTCAGTATTAGGAAACTTCATGAGTTCATGTGTCAGCATGTGGAAGCAACATCACAGGATGTGACATCACAAAATGATGTCACTTCCTTTCTCCTGGCTCCACCCCCAAAGTCCCCAGATATTTCCCAAGTTGGACTTGGCAGCCCTATTCTCTGGAGAACAGAGTTTCTCAAGGTGCTGAACAGACATTCATGAGGAGGAATTTAGGAAGTAATAACTGAGACTACGTTCCAGTACGAATCTTGCCACCATTTTGAACTCCATGTCAGGCAGAGCAATGGCAGATCCAAATCTTAGGATTTCATGAGAAGGAAAAGCACATCTACACGATGTTCATACAAAGAAGAGCAGGGGCATGCATTTGGAACTGAAAGAATGCATTAGTGTTCTAACAAAATCACCTCGTGTCTGTTGCACTGCCGGCTGGAATGAACTGCAAGGAAATTAATGCCATAAAGAATTAATTATTCATTAAGCAAAAGCCTTTCTTGTGCATAGCAAAGAATCATAAGGCACAATGGCTATGATCAAGTATTCCATGTGCAGAAATGAGATGTGCAACTATCTAGCTTTACACAGGGTTGCAAAAGGATTAAGAATGCCTTACCAATAAAACAGGGGGGTTGTAACAGCTTGTGCCATGTGACAAACATTGCACAAGAGAGTTTACACTTGAAACAATGTTTCAGTTCACATGTACCCCTATTCCAGCATGCAGTAACATTCTGCTGGTTGTGTCCTAAATTCTAAATTAGTATTTTAAAAGCACAGATGGAATGTGTGCTGCACAAAACATGCTTTCTTTACAAAATTTCATTTTGCAATACCTGTAAATGCAATAACTCTGCATGGTTTGGGGGGGGGGGGGGCTGGGGTTGGGGTTTTTTTGCTCTCTATCAACTGATTTATGGTGGTCCCATAGGGTTTCGAGGCAAGAAACCTTCAGAGGTGGTCTGTGATAGCTCGCCTCTGCATAGCAACCCTGTTATTCCTTAGTGATCTGACAAGATCAGGCTGTCCTGGGCTATCGAGGTCGGGGCCTGCATGTAAAGGCACAAATATAAAGAGAGAATTTCACAGTTCTTTCAGAATCTCTGCATAGCTATGTTTTAAACATGGCTTAGAAGATTTGTTATTTTATAGCTACAAAGATACCCTTCATGTTGAAACCCACAAAGATATACATAATTCACTTCATCTGGTAATAAATATCAGTATATTATGACATTCTCTGGAGCATATAAGCCTTTAGTAATAAAAACATTTTTCTTTTAAGATACATAAAACTTATTAATGTGATTCGATTTTTTTTTAAGGCAAAAATCATCTAACACAGTAATGATTAAGCAAAACTAGGTAGTTTTAAAGGCATGGAAAATATTCAGCAGATATGAAAGTTGTTTCATGTAAAATTAACAAACTTCTAAAAATATAAGCCTGTACTGTGGGTAGCCACCCAGGTTTCTAAAACCATAAATTCAGATTTCAATCTAAAGAAAAGAAAAAAACAAGTTTCTTTTCAGTCAGGCTTTTTAAATTTGTGGCCCTGAACATTACACGACATGCCAGGCTCATACTGCAACCTGTCAAGCATCTGATAACCCCCCTCCTCGGTTTTTTCGGTGGATCACCTGACTTGCTGCAGTATGAACTGAGAATATTCTGTACCGTCTGGGGCTGTAAATCTTTCAGGCATGTTTTGAATAAAGAGATAGTACAAAAAGAATGGGCAATCTAAAGATGACTGAAAAGAAGGCCAAAACAAAAAAAGACAAACAAGACAATACATTTTCCTCTCATTGCAAAGGTCTCACACTGTAATATGAAAACGTCTTGACCTGGAAAGCCCGGACTAGCCTGATCTTATCAGAGTCTAAAAGCTAAGCATGGTCAGCCCTCATTATTTACTTGAATGGCAGACCACCAAAGAAGTAGGGTTGCCAGATGGTTTCGACAAAAATACTGGGACACATTTGATAAAAATGTATTGACCCTCCCAACAAACACAATAAAGAAAGTTTATTCACACATTCTACATTACATCTTATTTTTTCTTTATTAATCAATTACAGATCACAACTAACCATTTCAACACAGATACATGAAACATTGCCAATGCCAAGGAATCATTACAAATAAATAGATACAAATAGAACTGGTCCTAATTGTTACCATACCTGGACTTTTCACTAGACTACAATATAATAAATTAGTTCAATGAGTTAAGCTGACTACAAATAAGCAAGTATGTCATCCAAGATTCAGCAAGATCTTGGGCTGGTCACACACTCTCAGTGTAACCTGCCTCACAGGATTGTTGAGAGGTTAAAACAGAGGACAGGAGAACAACGGAAGGTGCTTTGAGTGACCATTGGAGAGAAAGGTATGTATAAATAAATTAACTTGCTGGAAGAGGTCTGAAGAACAGATAGGGCTTGGCAGAAGAAGACTAGTACAAATGCACATGCACACAAACACACACACAAACACACACAGAGAGACATGCTTTCTTTTCTGCTGCAACCTAGGGGGAGGTTGCAGCAGAAAAGAAAGCATGTGTGCGGGTATGGGTGTGCGCGCATGTGCATTCATACATATAATAGTCTTCTTCTGCCAAGAAGAAATCAGCAGTTTATAGAGTAGGGGGACTCTATAAACTGCTGATTTCCACCCAGAAGGGGAGATTCAGTTATTCCACCCTTCCACAGGAGACCTTCAGTTCCTCACAGTCTGTTTCTGGTGGCATTCCCCAGAAACATCATTATAAAGGGTATTTGGGGCTGCTGTGGGAGGAATTGGCTAAAATACCCATCCCTTTGTTTCTGAGGAAATCCAGGCAGGATCCAGCCCAGCATCTAGAAAATCACAGCTGTATCAAAAAAAAAAAAAAAGGCAATGGCAAGTCAATGACTAAGAGATCAGCAGAGGGAAACAGGAATAAATGGCCCAGGACCCAAATGAAGCAAAGTATGTTAAAATAATTAACTATAGATGTATATAGATGTATACCAGGGACCAGGGACAATAATCTGTTTCAACAACTAATGGTTGCTTCCTTCAGGGGCTGTCAGCAGATCCACTGGTGTATCATGCTGGGAAGAGTATCAGTACTGCTCAGTGTCTGCTGACATAATTATCTCTTCCACCAGAGTGTCCCTAGATGATCAGTCTCTCCAGCAGAAATCCATGCTTCTTAGAGATCTTGGTACACTATGCCTAGTTTGTTCCTGTTCTTTGCTAGCGGTAAAATTTAGTCTGGATTATGTGAATTAATTCTATGCAGGGTTAATATTACGGAAAGTTCCTTAACTATGCAAATATAAACATACCTATGTAGTTTTTGCATTTACATCCATGGATCCTGTGATGAACCAGAAATCATTGTTTTCAATCTATCCTAGACAGATGCTCTAGTGCAGAAAGATTCATCTCACCAAACAGGCACACATTTCTGCACTGCAAAGTCTCTTTATGTGACCTTTGGCATGGATCTTGTAAAAAGTATGTTTTAAAGTGACGCCATATTAATGGTCTGAGGGGTTTTTTTTCATTATGTTAGACAAAAGGCACATTGTTTTCAACCCCACTCTTTTTGCCTTATGACTCAGAATGCTCTGTTGTGACTACAATATGAAGACATATGTAGTATAAAAATTTTAAAGTGGTAAATGAAAATGGCAAAAGTGCCTTGGAAGTTTCCTAGTAATTCCTGGAAATCAAGGTATACAACAGAAAGGTAATCTTTCTCCTGCATCCCCTAGTTCTGACCCAGAAACCTATAATGACTTTGATGTAGAGAGTGCGGCTAAATTGTTAGGATAATTGGAGTTGCCTTTTTAAATACACTATGCCAAGAGAGGAGGGGAAACAGAAAATGCAGCAACAGCAGCATATGTCCTTTCATGATTTATTAGGTGCTGGCATTGTGATGCCCTTTGCTGTTTTAAAACGGAATATACATCATCACTCCCTGCTGTTTCAAAAGTACAATGATTGAAGGCAAAGCTCACAATTATGCTAAAACTGCAAACACTGTCAGTCAATATGTATGTCTGGAAGCAAAAAACAGAGTAGATTTACACCGGGGAAAAGCAACTATAAAAGGAGAAATACAGTGGCAGTATTTGTTGTTACACTCTTCTTTATAATGGAAGTAGGGGACTAACTACAGGAGGTGTTTAGCATATTTACAAGACGCTACAGGAGGTATTTAGCATATTTACAGGCAACAATGGCACAATTTTGCATGCAGAAGTTTAAATATTGTAAAAGAGATCCCTAACAAGGGTGCCTCTGATTTAAAGCATCTATATCCACACATGTCAAAATGAGATTTTCTTATCAAAGCATTTTTTCCATGAAAACTTAATACTACCATTGTTTTTCTGTCATCCATTTCTTTCCATTACAAGTGCTGCCTTTACATTGACTCACATCTCAAGTCAGGAATGAGCCTTTCTTTTCCAGAAAATAAACTGTTAATATGGTGCTTGACAATAATGTATTTTTATGGCTTATTTCCTTACATAGTTTTCTTTCAACTACATATGACTTCTTGCAGTGGGTGACCCCCGTGAAGTCACTACAGATTTCACCCTGGGATGAGAGTAAGAATTGGTTTTGTGGGTTCCCAGAATATTGGCACTCACTATGCTACTGAGATACTTCTCCTCCTCCTTGAGGAAAAAGGGGTTGCCAATATGTATATTATCATTATAATTTATTGCAAGATGAAGTATCAATAGAGAGGGTATAAGAAAGTCTCGGGGCAGTACTACAGGAATAATGTAGGGTATAGGTGGCTAATCTGGTTTTAACTAGAGTGTGACACATCATTTCTGTGACTCTAATACAAATACAGGAAGGAGGGTTTGCATCTCATTGGCAGAACACATGCCTTTAGTGTAGAAAGTCCCAGGTCCAGTCCTCGGCATCTCTAGTTAAAAGTTCTCAGGCGGCAGTGCTGGGACAATGGATTTCTCCCTTGAGGTCATGGAGAACCACTTCCAACAGCAGTGGGCTAGATTGATAAATCATCTAGCTCAGGCAGCTTCATATAATGCAAATGGTGAATGCTGCATGATAGCACAACTTAAGCACAAAATGCAAAGCATAAAATTCACAAGGATTTTGCACTATGGTGTTTGGTTTTATGCCACTGTTGCCAACCCGTGTCCCCAACCACCGTGCCACTTGTAGAGATGGGCAAGTTCCCATTTGTTTGTACCATGATGAGCCTCAGACAAATTAAACTCTGTGCTTATAAAATAGGATATGGCTCAGGTTAGCCCAGGCCTGACTGTCCTTTCTGGAAGCACAATGGGATTCCCTGTGTCCATAGCCCCAACAATTTACTTGCTCCTACTGTTGGGCTGAGGTAGCCTGCTCTACCAGCTGGCTAAGAGGGATCCTCTAATGGAGCCTTGATTTTTCCATAATCAGTGGAGGTACCTCGCGCTTGGTGATAAATTTAGGACCTGGCACTTTTGTTTCCCAAAATACACCAGGTGCCTTAGTCAGCAATGCAACAGTCAACAAGCCATTAGAGACAGAATCTTCTTTCCAGTCCTTCTCTGTCCCAGCTGGATGATGTTGCCACCACCATTGCAGAGCAGCAGAAACACCATCACTTAGGCTGGAAAAGGGAGGGAAGAGAGGGGAAATTCTTCTCTCGCATTGCATGAATTCATCACCCAATCTGGAAAAGATTTTGGGGAGTGGTTGAATTTGCCTCTTATTCTAGGCAAGCATAAACAGCAGCTGAAGATTGTGCTCTAAGTGTAGTGTGAACTTCACCAGCATCTCTTCTTCTAGTAAACTTGTTGCATTGGATTGAAGCATCAGGATTACTGAAGCAAAATCTACATTTTTAGCCAGCACAGTTCCCTCTTGCAGAAGACAAGATAGCAGATCCTGGGCACAGCCAGTCCTTTAGATCAATGGAATGCAAATAGGCAGAACAACAGAACAACCTGTGGAACCTAAACCTTTTCTCTATAGAAGATGATCTCCATAGCATGACAAATTATAGAAAGTGAGAACTGTCCCAAGAAACTTTATAGTCTCTGACAAGTAACCCATGGTTGCTGTCTTGCTAACTCCATAAAAAAAACAGAAAGACAGTTGTTGCCACTGCCAGGAAGAATCCCTTTTTGGAGTTGTCTCTAATTAGAGATTAGACACATCAGGAATTAGCAGAAACCTTCATATTTCAATGTCATGAATTAGCAGTTAAGAGCAGGATTTCATTCTCAGTTATTCTTTATGGTGGGTGATCTACAAATCTTAGCATTCAAAACTTTTGAGGGCAACTAGGGGGCATTTGGAATTTTTGGGTGCCCCTTCTCCCCACTTGCAATGGTTTCTGACAGCCAGTGGAGAAAAGTTGTTTTATACCATGCATCCCACCATGAGGATAAAATCCCAGATTTCTCCCCCAGGCCCTTAAAAAGGTAGCATGCAGCAAATAGGAATCAAACCTAACATTAAGGTGTTGGCCGATGTCCATCAGGCACAAGGTCTCATTGACTGTATGCCTGTGATCTGTGTATCATATGCGTATATCATAAATGTATTTATATAAAGTTACTTTGTCTGGACTATGGACTACTGATCTGAAGTTTTAATTTTTCACTTGTAGCTTTGGGGGAATTCAGTGGTAACACTGCATACTCGATGGGAGCCAGTTTGGTGTAGTGGTTAACTGCGCGGACTCTAATCTGGGAGAACCGGGTTTGATTCCCCACTCCTCCGCTTGCACCTGGCTGGATGACCTTGGGAAAGAGCTTTCTCCCAAGGACAGCTTGGGAAAGAGTTCTCTCAGCCCTGCCTACCTCACAGGGTGGCTGTTGTGGGGAGGGGAAGGGAAAGGAGTTTGTAAGCCGCTCTGAGACTCTTAAGTGAGTGATGGGTGGGATATAAATCCAATCTCTTCTTCTTCTTCTTCTTCTTTAAGAATCACTGAATTATATGGCATCTTGGCAACCTGGACTCAGGTTTATACAGTCCAAAGGTTCATATGAGGATATGGTATCTGTGTGTGTGTTAATTGCCATCAAGTCATTTCTGATTTATAAATTAATGATCTCCTATGGATTAATGACCTCCAAAATGTCCTATCGTTAACAGCCTTGCTCAGGTATTGCGAACCGAGGGCCTTTGTGGCTTCTTTGACTGAGACAGTTCATCTCATGGTCTTCCTTTTTTCCTGCTGCCTTCTCCTTTTCCTGTCATTACTGTCTTTTCTAGTGGCTCTTGCCTTCTCATAATGTGACCAAACTTCAATAGCCTCAGCTTAGTCATTTTAACTTCTAGGGAGTATTCAGGCTTGGTTTGATCTAGAAGCCACTTATTTGTCTTTTTTTTGTAGTCCATGCTATGCATAAAATTTTCCCACAACACTACATTTCAAAGGAATCAACTTGCTTTCTGTCAGCTTTCTTCATTGTCCAACTCTCACACCCACACAAATAATGAAGAATACTATAGTATGAATTATCTTGGTCATCAGCAACACATTCTTACACTCTTTTCTAGCTCCTTCATGGCTGCCTTTCCCAGTCTCAGTCTCCTTTTGAAAAAAAAGATCCTTCTCAGATTGCCCCCACCCCCCAGCTGCAGGCTGAGAATTCCCCTTTTTGTTCTAGCTTCAGAGGAAAGCTGAAAGTGTGCTTGTTGCAACTTCAAGCCAGGAGAGAGTTTTCTGTACTCCGCTGCTCTCTCTTTGCTGGCAAAAGCATGCTTGGGATCAGAATGAAAAGAAGGAGAAGCCTGAGAAAGCCCATTGTTACCCTAAATGGTTGTGAGGGTCTCCTGAGTATGTCAGGGAATTTAGCAAGGAGTCCCAAACAATGCGAGAGGAGGGTAATAAAGCAGGATCTTCATCTATGCATACTGGGATTTTTCCCTCAGTAGAATTCTCAAAAATGAATCAGGCCATGATTAATGAAATGGTTTTTATTAAAGAGAACTAAAGAATAAAACCAAAACTTATTAATTGAAGAGCACTCTATAAAGACACATATGCGCTCTGAAAATCAAAGGGGTAGCTTTATAAAGACAGAGAAGGGAATTTATTATGTGGGACTATATTTACCTATCCAAAGAATCAGAGATCCGAGGAGGAGGAGGAGCGAAACGAACCAGTGTCTCATTCAAGGAAGGAAGTGTACTCAACCTCCCATTGTGAGTGTAAGCTCGCTGATGTCCAAACACACACACACATTACTGAGCAAAGTGTGGCTGGATATACCCTTTAGAGCATGATGTGATTGCTCCTAGAACAATGCTGTTTTGGTAATAGTAAAAAAATGTGTCTGAGCAAGGAAGCTTCATAACTTTCCCAGTAATTGCAAGTGCAATGTAACAGTCATATGAAATGTCTCTTGTGTTTGGTGACCTCTAATTGCCAGGACAAGAAAGCCATTACAAGGAGCGTTATGGGGTTAAAATGGTTTTTACTAAGTACTTACTTAGATTAGCCAGATAAGGAAAGGCTAGGCAAGGTAGTGAATTGGTTAGTTTTGCTGCCTTTTCTGAGAAATCAAACTTTGACACTGATGAATTTAAAGAGGGAAGCAAGCTGCCAGAAATCAGACCCTTTTCCCAGACAAGCATCTGGTCAATTTTTGATGGCACACATTCCATGTGACTGTAGGACCTATTTTGATCCTATTTGCAGACCAGGGAAGAGTCTAGAGTGAATGACCTTGTGAGATGCTGAAAAAGTAACGTTTTCCCCACTATAGAGAACAACGGAGGGGATGGGGCAACCTATTTGAGGGCCTGTAGAATTGGACCCCATGGTCCAATCTTCTTGAAATGGTGAGTATTTCGGGGAGAGGTCCCAGCCGCTACCCTGCAAGTTTGGAGCCTCTCCCTTAAACCCCCTCTCCTCCAGCCCCTCATATACCCTATGAGTTTTTGCCATTGACTTCTATGGCCCATAGGGTATAATGGGGCTGAAACTGACATTCGGCCGGCCAAATGGGCTTGCATTGCCAAGCTTATATGCGGGGGTTATTTGGCAGCCGGAACAGATGCGGCCTGATTTGGCCCAAACTGAATCGGACCAAAAAAATTTTATTTGCACACCCCTAGTGGGCTCAAATGGCAGTGGTGGCAAGCCCCTCCCCCAGCTCCCAGCGGGCCTGTGGAGGAAGTGAAGCAAGAGTTGTGCGGCAGCAGTAGCGCGATCTTTCCATTGTATTCTATGGGGCCCTTCTCGCTTTGCTCCCCCCTCCCGCCCGCCTTGGCAGGTCAGCTGGGGAAGGGAAGGGGAGGCTTTTGAACGTAGGTATGCTAATGAGCTCCTGCACCTCTTTTTCTACAAAATGACCCCTGATTATTGGTAAATATGATATTTATACAGTCAATGCCTTTATTCAAGTGATGGATCAACCTACAGAATTGCATTAGGCCAAAACCTTGAGCCCCTAAATGACACTGCTGAATATATATTACCAGTCAATTATCCACACATGTATGTTAACTATCATGAGTACTGAACTGTTCAACCATGGCTATAATTCTAGAGGGTTAGCTGTTGGTTTGTTGCAATGAAAATAAACAGGAATCTCCTGGGACTTTAAAGTCTAACAAAATTTTATTTCACCATAAGATTTTATGGACTTTTATGGACCCTTCTTCAGATGCAGTGAGGGGGCCCTCAGTATGTAAGGGCATGAAGAAAACAAACAGCAGGGACAAGGGTTGCATGAAATGCAAGAAATACAGGGCAAAATATAACTATGTAAAATATAATCAATAAAAGACCATTTACTGATTGTGCTAACCTCATTAACAGACGTGCTGGGTAGGAGTCATGAGTTTTGCTAAGATAGGTAATATCTGTAACGAGTGAGCAATCCTAAATCTTTAGTCAACTCTGGGTGGATGAAGGTAGTATGGAATATTGGTGGTGGGGATATTATAGCCATTACTCCCTAGCAAACATTTATCAGTCTTGCTTTTGAAGATACACCATGGGGGAAAGCCTTTGTTAACACCATTTCCAGGATAATCTGTAAGACCACAACCAATGCTATTTTCCTCTACATGGCGAGGAATTCATTTTTTTTTCTTGGGTTGGATTCAGACAGATACTCCACTCAATCTCACCCAATTCCACTCCTTACTACAGCCCCCATCCCACATGGCTTTTGCCCACAATTCCTAGCATAACTTTTAGGGTTCAAATGAGACCACATCTATTATTTGTTCTAATTTCTTTCCACGTATATGACACTGGCAGAGAACACATGTTGAATCTAACAAAGCATGCTATGGAGCAGGGGTGGCCAAACTGTGGCTCGGAAGCCACATGTGGCTTCTTCATACATATTGTGCGGCTCCCAGCAGGTTGACTAGGGAAGTAAAGGGGAGGCTTGAGCTGGGGGGAGCAGAGAAAGAAAGCTACTTTAAACGTGTTCTTAAAGACAACCCCTCCCGCCCAGCCGGCTTGGAGAAGGCATTTGTCTCTTTAAACCCCTTCTCCAAGCCAATCTAGCTGGCTTGGGGGTCTTGGAAGATGCATTTAAAATTAGTTGCTTTCTTTCCACCTCTCCCTCCCTCCCATCTATTTTCTTTCTTTCTTTCTTTCTTTCTTTCTTTCTTTCTTTCTTTCTTTCTTTCTTTCTTTCTTTCTTTCTTTCTTTCTTTCTTTCTTTCTTTCTTCCCACCTTTCCTGCTATATCTTTTTCTCCCCTCTCTTCTTATCTAATCATTATCAATATGTATTTTTACCTCTTTTGTGTTTATTTTTGGCAGTCTCATTTAAAGTCAAGAAAAAGCAAATTTGCATATTTTTATATAAAACGTGTGGGTTATATTTGTTCATGTCTTGTTGCTCTCAGACATCTGACATTTATTCTATGTGGCTCTTACGTTAAGCAAGTTTGGCCACCCCTGCTATAGAGCTTATTGTAAGAACTATAAAGTGATAACAGCAATGAAACATTATTTCTTTGTCATCATATTGTCACCTAGCTCATGACCATCTCAACTGCATCTGCGGACTCTTAAATACAAGCCTCTATAGCCTCCAGAACAGGAATCACTTGTAAAATCTCTCTGGATGCTGTTTGTAACATAGCTCAGATAGAAGATATGTATTGTCTGGTCCATTTATGTACTACTTCAGCACTGTTACTATGAGGGATGTCAACAGAATTTTGGGATATATGAAAGTCAGCACTTGTCCTCTTGATCCCTATACATCCTGCATGCTGAAATCATTTAATTTCATTAATGAATCACATTAATGAATCACATTAATAAATCAACGACTGACTCATGGTATCCTCTCCCAGCAACTCAAAGACAAGGTTATCTGCCCACTACTTTAAAAAAAAATCACTCCAGAAAAATGATGAGGCCAATTATTGTCCTGTCTCTAATTTGCCCTTTTTGAGAAAGGTGACTGACAGAGCTGTAGCAGATCACCTCCAAGTCTCTTTGGATCACTCTTCTGCTTTGGATCCTTTTCAGTTTGGTTTCAAGCCAGGCAATGGGACAGAGACAGCACTAACAAACTTCGCTGATGATCATTCCATCCTTGGAGGCAGAAGTAGGTATCGGGATGAACTCTGAACCATTTTAAATCATTCCTCTGTACAGTCTCAAAGAGTTGTTATTGGAGACCAGACACCCTGTTCTCTCTCTCTCCGAATCTCCTTGCAATCTGGTAAGCGTCTTGAACCACTGCCTGATCACTGTAATTAAATGGCTAAGAGAGAAAAAAATTGAAAGTGAATCCTGACAAGACCGAAATAATGCTAGCTGGGGACATTGTACTGCCCACCTTTGAAGCTGTTCAGCTGACTCTTGCTGACTCAGGAGTCTAGGGATTATACTAGACCCAGAACTACTGCTGGAGAAGCAAGTTAATACAACCGCAAAACCCCATTTTGCTTCTATATTTGTTACGGCTGGAGGATGAATCCCTACCGTGACTCAGCCAATCTAGCTGCCTGGATCCATGCCACAGTAACATCTAGATAGACTATTGTAATGCACTGTACATGGGTCGAGCCTTGAAATCAGTCGGAGACTCCAGTTGGTGCATAATGCCATGGCTCAGTTATTATCAGGAGCTAGACAGGGCACACAAGTTACACCCATTCTGCAATCACTACACTGGCTGCCCGTGAGCTACTGCATTAAGCTCATACTGAAAGACCTGCATAGCCTTGGACATGCATATCTGCAGGACTGCCTCTTCTCTAATGTTTTGTTATGACAGCTCTGCTTACCTGTTCATGGCCTTCTGCACATGTTACCCTGCAAATGTGTAAGATCAACAACAGAGAGCCAGTTTGGTGTTGTAGTTAAGAGCATGGACTCTAATCTGGGAGAACTGGGTATGATTTCCCAAGGGGTCATTTCGTAGAAAAAGAGGAGCAGGAGCTCATTAGAATAACTTATTAGCATAACTTATTTGTATATGCAAAACCACCTCACATCACTGGACGTATGTCAGAAGGCAAGAAAGAAAGAGAGACGGGGGGAGAAAGAAAGAAAGAAAGAAAGAAAGAAAGAAAGAAAGAAAGAAAGAAAGAAAGAAAGAAAGAAAGAGATGGAAAAGAGGGGACAGCTACTAATCCAAGACTCAGAAATACCACTATTCTGGAAGGATAGCTTCAGTGGTAGCTGAAGACTTCAGAAGGCTGGTCAGAGGAACAAGGACCTTTCCAGGGGATGGGGTCATTTTGCTGCAGCCATGACACAAGCAGGCATTACCCCGTGGGGGTGATGGTGGCACCAACTCCCGGAGCTGAGCTCCCCCGAGCTCCTGCTCGAAATGACCCCTGGATTTCCCACTCTTCCACATGCAGCTGATGGTGTGACCTTGGGTCAGTCATAAGTTCTTTCAGAGCTGTTCTCTCAAGGGCAGTTTTCGAGAGACCTCTCTCAGCCCCACCTACCTCACAGGGTGTCTGTTGTGGGGAGGGGAAGGGAAAGGAGATTGTAAGCCGCTCTCCATCAGGTAGTGAATGGCAGGGTATAAATCCAATCTCTTCTTCTTCCTCTTCTTTCTTGTACATGTGCTTTCTCTGTTGTGGCCTTCACCTTGTGGAATGGCCTGCCTGAGGAGGTCAGGAAGGCTCCCACACCCCTGGCATTCTGCAAACTATGCAAATGGTGTTGTTCAGGAGAGCTTTCCTGTAAAGGTAACAGGGCTGTACTGTAATAGAATAGTTCAGGAAAGTGCTTCAGAAAGGTAAATAAACACCACTATGTACAGAAAATATTATCAGTTTGCCGCACATCTAACTAAATCCGCACTAAATCCGCACATCAGGGGCACCTATGGGGCAAAGAGATTTTCCTGCATATTTAGGGTAATCCCTAGATGTGCAGAAAAATCTGAAATCTATAAAAAAACTTATAGGGGGATACTTAAATCCCCCCAAAAGTAAAAGAGTGTTCCCTGTGTATGCGCAGAGAACGCTCTGAGAACTGCCTTGCTGCTGTTGCCACTGCCGCCACTGCCGGGGGGTGGTGAAAGAAGGCCTGGCAGGCCGGCCAGGTCTCACCGCCACTGCTGCTAGGGGTGGGGGGAGAGAGAAGGCTTGATGGGTTCGGTGGCTGGGAACCATGTGGGCCTCGCCACCAGTGCTGGGGGGAAGCCTTGGCGGGCTGGCGGTTGTAGAACAAAGGAGTCTCCAATGGCTTGGACACCAAAGCATCACCACCCTCCCTTCCTCAAACCCTAGCCCCAGAGAGTTTCGGGACTCAGCCAGGACTGAGGAAGCTGTGCAAAATGGGAGAGAACAAGACTGAAAAGAGGCTGCTGCGGATCTCGCCATGGGAAGAAATTTCCCTGCAGTTCTTTGCGGCTCGAGCAGAGAGGGACGGATTGGACTGGGTGTACTCATACGTTGGGGAAGTGTGGGTCTCTCCGGAACACAGCTCAGCTTCTTTTTAGACCCCTGGGCCTGGACCTTGCAGCCTAAGAAGCCCCCTCCCCAGGGAAACTCAGTTTGCTGGGAGAATTGTCCAAAGCCCAGGAGCCGGCTTGCTCCCTGTTGCCACAGTGGCAGCAGCCTGGAAGACGAGGGGAAGAAAGGAATGCAGCCCCATGTTTATAGCCGTCCTGCTCTACCACATTGTCCGGGAGCAGTGGGGGAAGGAGATTAAGACTGCCTGGCCACCCCCAACTTCTGATTAGGACATTGCTGCTGTCGGGGGGGGGGGGGGGAGCTGGCCAGACACCTGGGAACCACTGGTTGATGACGGAGGGAGCAGGGGGAAATAATAACATTGCCTTACCTTAAAAGATGGGATGGGGGAAGAAGTGGGGATAGGGGTTGGAAAGCAAGCAGGGGGAAACCCTTCTCTCCTACAGTCCCATGGGAGCCAAGAGAAGGAGAGGGGTGGAAAGAAGCCTCAGTGAACCTGTCCAGAACAGTTCTGGATGAGCTACCAAGAGAGGAAAGGAGTGGGGTGGGGGAGGAAGCCTTGGGGGAGTCAGTGGGTCTAGCAGCTGCAGGGGAGCCTGAGGAGAAAGTCTGTGTGTGTGTGTGTGTGGGATATAAGATCCCTCCTCGCGGGTATCATGGGCGAGCACTGCTTGTAATACCCTATTGTCGTTTCACTGTTTTCTACTGATAAAATACCATTTTACTTTATTATATCCACACTCTATATCATGCCTAATATTCTATGCTCATTCAGATTTCTGAAATCCTAGTCCGTTGCTCATTCAGTCTCTCATATTGCTTGTATCAATCTACATTGTACTTATCTTCCTATGGACTGTTATTGACTTATACAATGTAATCGATTTTGAGTCCCAGTGAGAAAAGCAGACACTGTAAATAAATAAATTAAAATGCAGTGTAGACATCACAGTGCATGTACAAAACATCCCAAAGTGCCCTTTTAAAAATCTTGTATGTAGCCTAGTTTAAGACATGAACACCCTGTTCTTTTGTGCTATTTTTTCCAGGACCAGCATCAGAGTTTGGAATGCTAGGGCAGCTGCCAAAGGACCAGAACCCCAAGAATGCCAATCCTCAATGTCCTCCCTTATGGGAGGGCCATGGTTTAGTGGTAGAGCATCTGCTTGGCATGCAGACGGCCCCAGGTTCAATCCCCAGCATCTGTAGTTAAAGAATCTGGCAGTAGGTGATGTGAAAGACCTCTGCATAAGACTCTGGAAAGCTGCTGCCCATCTAAGTAGACACTACTGAACTTGATGGAACAATGGTCCAATTCAGTACAAGCGAAAAACAAGAATAACTCCCCAGAGACAAAAAATACCAGTCATTAATTGTTGGGCTTAGCAAGTTTAAAACACTTCAGCAGTTACAGAGTTAATATTGTTTGTATTAGTTAACCAGAATTCTCAATAGAAAGCCCAGGAATTCTGTAGGGACTTTAGCTCTCTAATTGGAGACCAACGTATTAGGTATTTAGCATATTGAGTTTCTCTTTCCCTTCTGTTTTTTGTTGTTGTTTTTTTTGGCTGGAGAAGGAGGCGCCATTCCAGGTTTATCGCCTGTTCCTGTAACACCTACTTAGCTGTGAGGATGTAGGATCTAGATCTTTAGTTATTTTGCGTCCCGTGTACCTTTTCCACATGATAGCTTTATAGTAAACTTTTATATTTTACATACACATGGACTCAGTCTCTCAATCTCTTACTCTGCTTAACTAATTTTTATTCAGAATACCCAACATTAATGCATGAAACTACAGTCTAATTGAAATAAAGGATTGTAACAATCACATAGAAATAAACATGAGTATTCTAAAGCATCACAAAGATTCCACAAGAAATTACTATATTTAACACAATATAAACCCCAACTCTATAGAGTATAAAGCTGACAAAGACAATGTAGCTGAACAGAATACTGTCTAATGATCATGAGTTTTAAAGGAGATGCAATGAGGGTGATAAATAAGCCACCTCAGTCTATTATTCTCTTCTCCAAATCTTAAGAAGGCACAATTCCTCCTCCCTGTCTGTTTAACCAGTTCAGTACAAGGCAGCTTCATGATGATGTCACCTTTACCACCACTTGTTCTCCCCCTTTCAACAGAGACAAGAACTGAGGTTCATTGAAAGGCTGGGGTCCCACCAGGCTATGCCTGCTACCACACATGGCAGCAACTCTCCCCCTCCTGCCCATATGCTTGGGGAAGAAAGCAGTCCAGAAGACAGTCAGTGCTGTTCTTTGCCATCAGCAGCCAACACTCACCCTCCTTAGAGCCTCTTTTGCCTACCTAATGGAAGTGGAGAAGGAGCTGCCACTTAGTAGGGTGAGTGCTTGGCAGAGAGCAGCAGCTGATGACGACCCTGGATATGGGATGGATCTGCAATCCAGGGCATATGTCCTCTCCTGCTTCTTGCTACAACTGGGTGCTCACTCACCTTCCCGTGTGGGTGGCAAATGGGAATAACAGCTACTTCTTATCCCCACCCCCTCTTCTTCTGGGTGGCAGCTGCTGGGACTTCCTCAGAGCAGAGGAGATATTCGTGACAAGTATCAGCGGTTAAGGAAGTACGGCATTGGTATGTTGTAGAAGGAAGCAAATATACCAAAAAAAATTCATTCTAAGCCCTGAAAATATAGAAAGGATACTAAACAATGGGGACCTCATAGTCATTGAGGCCATTCTGAAATCCTGCACAAAAATAATATTTGGTGGATGCAAAAAAGAAGATGGAATTCATCAGTGCAAGTGTTAAAATAGCACAATTATGTGTACTGCAAGCTGCAAAGGTAAAGGATTCACATGTGTAAACAGAACAGACTGACCCTGCAGAATAAAACAGACAAGCGAATGTGGGGCAATTTTGAACTTACCAAGGAAAACTTGTGTTTTTTAAATAAACTAGTTTGGTATCTATAACCTCATGTTTTACATACATGGTGTTTATTTTTTCAACATTTGGTTATTTTTACTTGATCCCTTTCAGAATTCAACATGGGGGGAAATCACAAGAAAATGAACTCTACTTGGAAGATAAATAGTCTGCAGGTGGATGATAGATACTCAGCTCTGCTAAAAACTTACTAGCTTGCAATCTTGTACCAAAAAACAGTGTGACCCACTTTGTAAGAATAATCATCAAATATTTATTGATCAATTTAAAAAAATTAAACATTGAATTTATTCTGGGCATGTGTAGTAGCCAAAATGTCAGGTATAAAATTTGGCAACCTAGATTTTTTAAAATTCTGTGCACCTTTTTCATTACAAAACATCCAGGTATGACTAAATCCCACCCCACCCCACGCCACCCCCCTACACCTTTACTAAGTTTTCTAGAGTCTTTTTTTCTGGATTTCTGTCCACTCTAAAATTATGTTTTTAAGCACATGTGTGGGGAAGGAGAGACAATGGCAATAATCTGGGAGCTAAATTAAATCTTATGATTTCTGCGTACAGGTGTTGACCTCAAGAACAAGGTGACTTTCAGGCTATCCATTGATTTCTGTGAATCAAGAAGGCAATGCAAATTAAGCATTGCCAGTCAATTAGTTCTTATCACAGTCCAGCAGTCTCTAGTAATGGGCTAACATGCCGCTCTGCATAACAATGGGAGAGCACACTTTTTACAGCCAGGTATCTGTCCTCAAATGCAAGATGCATCTTTTCCCAAGAACAGATGTGGCCAGTAATATGATTAATGCATTTGCACATGATACAGGGCTGACGTTAGCAGCTGTCAGCAATTTCAGAAGGCACGGGCACAGCCTCAGCTCTTACCATACAAGCACTATACTAATACGAGAGGTATCTTCCAAAGGAACATGCTGTGTTCCCGTGCTGCATTTTTATTTTAATCCATTTTAAAGATACCACTTGTTGCCAATTCCACTTTATGGAACTTATTGGGAGTATTTTTTTTAAAAAAAAAAAAGTTTACTACCTACAATATGTTAATTTAAGTTTTAAAATCATTTTCTTTGATTTAATATCAATGTGTGCCACAAAACTGAATATTCATTATGGCCCCCTTGGTAGCTATTGCTGAACATCTAAACTACCCAAGTCATTAAAAGATCTGTCATCACCAGCACCCCTGGCTGTTATAAATCATTGGGACTCAGACTGTGGACGCGAGTCCTAATCTCAGCATAAAAAAGAAAAGAAAATTACTGATATCAATTATCGCCAGCAGAACTTCCATCAGTAAATTAGGATTTTCCTGTGAGTTACAGTATTACTGCATGCTTGCCTTCACTGAGTCATTCATAAAACCTTCCTGATCTATCTGAATAAATATAAAACACCATTAAAACATAGGATGGCTTGTAATGTTACGAATCTTGAAAGTGCTGCTCAGAGCTTATATAAATATTGTTAATATGCCCTACTTTTTTCAAGTGATAAAAATGTTGTACTTATTGGGCATTTAATTGTATCATTTTGTTTGCAATGTTTACCATGCACAGCAGGAAGAAGCATGAACCAGAGTCCACATTAGGAATCTCTCCAGTGGACATTTAATTCATCTTCAGACAGAGATGTAGAGCTGCTGCTATTTTAGCTCTTCCAGCAGTAGCTATCACTATGCAAATTGTGATGCCCACTGTAATCATAAACCCTGTGTGCTGATAATCTTCTTTGCTCTTTTTTTCTCCTGCTGGAAAGTACCCATAAAAGCTCAGGCTGACAGTTTTTCATGAAGTAGATTGCAGGGATTTAGAGCTACCATTACCACTTTGGCACAACAGTAAGCTCTTTCCCCTCTGCTAATAGCTCTACCCATGGGAAGTAGCAACAATCAGCACGGGGATCCCTCACCTCTAACTTGCTGTTTGAAGGTGATTGGCACTTCAAGAATTGATCACCCACAAACGTGTTCATATACTGGCACTGTTACCCTCTGTAGAAGAAATATATATAAAAATAGAAAGGAACGTCTGACAACATTTGTTAATTTTGAATTGAACCCTGCTACTGAGACCCACCATGCTTCTGCTTTCTCCTTTGGACACTGCAATGATAAACAGATGGTATATGATCTCGATGTGAAACATCTAATTAGGCTAGCAAAATCCACATCACAGCAGCTGTTCTGGCCTACTGACCTTGGGGGAATATAGACAAAATGGAAAGAAAAGTGTGTTTCCTCTCTTCTCCTTAAAATAATTTGCACAGCTTGAATACAGGTACAGAGCTACAGAACAAATGTAGAGTCCAGTGGCACCTTTAAGACTAACAAAGGTTTATTCAAGTGTGCATGCACACTTTTTCCCCTCTTACAGAATGGATAACCAGCTGGAACTGAAGGGAATGCTGGAAGCAAAAAATAGGCAAGTATTGACTTACCACCTCCCATAGTACTAATTTTGTCCAAGACTATAAATGAAGCCTGTGACTTGATTCCTATCCCTTTTCTTACCTTACAATCTCAAGAAAAACTGATATAGTGGATTGGATCAAAAGGCTTCTTCTGTAAATAGAAGGGCACTTGTACTCTTTCAAGAGGAGGCAAATTTCATTGCACCCCAGGGATCTTCTGACTCCATGGAGCTACATTTTGTTAAAAGCCGTGGACTACAGCTGAACGAGGGAGTCAAGAAAGATCCACTGCGCTAATGGAGTCCCTTGGATTCAACCCAGCTTTATTAAAACTGAAAGAAATTATGATCACAAAGGATTTTCTCTCAAGGAATTTAAGTACAAGGAAAACAGTTATTAATATAAATTTGATAGTATCACAACTACAGAGGGCAGCACTGATAACAAAAGATTGGACATCACAACAACAGCAAAACATTTACAAAATCATCACTTTATTGTCTTATTATTCAGCTACCCTATTAAACGATATGTAACCAATAATGATTTAACAACCTCCTAATCATATCCAGCTAGTGTGTACATCCTGTGCCTTAATCTGGACAGCCCCCCCCCCCCCAAGCATTATTGATCAACTTCAACAGACTCTTGAAATTTACTCTTCCTCTCCATTTCATCCAGGGAATATCATTGGTAGATCAGACTCCAGTAGGAGATATCCCACTGCTCCTTTGAATATTGCCTCAAGAAGACATATTAGCTATGCATCCAGCTTGCAGTAAACTGCCTGATCTTCAACTTCATCATCACTATGTAATAGCTGTATACATACTGGAAAAACCAACCAAGTCCTGCCTACTGGTGTACTCTTTGAGACAGAAAGAGGAAATGTGTTCTCCTATCCTCCTGTCTCCATGTCTACCAGCTGATTCCACTAAAATTCATAGAGTCATAAGTTGGAATCATAACCCCTGGCACAATGCAGGACATTCACAAATACCTTCCCCCACACCCCCAGTGACCCCTGCTCCGTGCCCAGAAGATGGCAAAAATCCCTCCAGGATCCCAGGCCAAACTGGCCTGGAGAAAAATTTGTTCCCAATCCCCGAAGTGGTGATCAGCATTTCCCTGGGCATGTAAGAAAGGGTCACGACAACTAAGCACTGATGCAATTTTTTCCTGCCCTCTCTCTCATGACCTGCCTAAGTTTACAGAATCAGAATTGCTGTCAGCTTTACAGCATCTTGCTGCATCTTTGCCACTTTGTGTCCCTTTCTGTTTTGCTATTAGCTCTTACCTAAATCTTCACACATTTAGCATTTTCTTTGGTTTATATCTAGCATTTACAGTTTTTGATAGCAGGATGCTTGGATTTTTTTTATTATGAACTGCTGATTTTCAAGAAGTTCTTGAAGAAATGCTACTTGTCTAAGTCCGGATGATCCTGCCAAGAATCTGGTGTCTGAGCCCTTACAAAGGCTGATCAAGACTTACATTCTAATTCAGACCATTTACACACATGGGGACAATCCCAACATAAAGCAGCCCCAGGACTCTCGCCATTGATATGTGTGCATGGTGGTGCTATTTACATGACCTAAAGCTTCCTTGTACATGGTAAAGAACAATGCTTCCTAACCTGTGTCAGGACCCAAAAGTGGGCTGTGGAGCCTCTGAAAGTGAGTCAGGAGCCAGGCTTCCCCAATGGCAGCTTCTGCTCTTTGTATCATTCTTTCTGTTGTCATCTTTCTTGTCAACATCTCACATGTGTTAGAAAAAAACAGTCAAAATACTTAAATATTCAGAGGTTTCAATGGATCTTTGCTTCACTGGAGAGGAGACGCTTCCTTTAGTTTAAAAATACTTTATTTCTAAAGGTAAGGGTTCACAGGAGACCTACAAAATAACAACATATCTAAGAGCTACATATTTGCATCTTACTCTTTACAAAGCATGGTGAGAACAACAATGGAGGATTCCTCCTTCTTCTTGCCCCCTAGAGGGAAGTCACCTGAATACAGTAACCAATCAATACCCCTTTACATTCCCAGGCTTTTCTTACATTGGCTGTCTGCCAGGTTTCCCTTCCAGGTCAGTCTAAACAATAGCACTGAAGGTAAACAAGTTAACCCTATAATGACTGGAATGTCAGATCTTGCAAACACATACATTTCCAACAACATGCATGCCTTCCATCTCCCTTTGCAACAAAGGTGGGGAGGCGGACTCCGTCAGCAACTAATAACTTTATGGTACTAACTGGAAGTTGCCAGAAGTACAAGCTGGATTTCGAAGAGGTAGAGGAACTAGAGATCAAATTGCCAACATTCGCTGGATTATGGAGAAAGCAAGGGAGTACCAGAAAAATATCTACTTCTGCTTCATTGACTACACTAAAGCCTTTGATTGTGTGGATCACAACAAACTATGGCAAGTCCTTAAAGAAATGGGAGTACCAGACCACCTCATATTTCTCTTGAGAAACCTGTATAAGGGTCAAGAAGCGACAGTTAGAACCGGATATGGAACAACTGATTGGTTTAGCATAGGAAAAGGAGTACGACAAGGATGTATATTGTCACCCTGCTTATTTAATTTATATGCAGAGTATATCATGTAAAATGCTGGCCTGGATGAATCAGAAGCCAGAATTAAGATTGCTGGGAAAACATCAAGAGCCTCAGATATGCAGACGATACCACTCTAATGGCAGAAAGTGAAGAGGACCTGAAGATGATAAAAGAGGAGAGCGCAAAAGTTGGCTTGAAACTCAACATCAAAAAAAACTAAGATCATGGTATTCGGCCCCATCTCTCCTTGGCAAATAGAAAGGGAAGTCATGGAAGCTGTGACAGACTTCATGTTCCTGGGACCAAGATCACTGCAGATGGTGACTGCAGCCATGAAATTAAAAGACGCTTGCTCCTTGGGAGGAAAGTGATTTGATTTTGATTTAATTTTATTTATTTAATTTTCATCCTGCCCTCCCAGCCAAGGCCAGCTCAGGGTGGCTTACAGGCAAGGTTAAAATCTGACAACACATATAAAAGCACAGCAGTAGTTAATATAAATGCAGTGTTAAAACCAACCAATAATAAAGTGCTAGCATAATTCTTCACCTTTAATGTCAGCTCCATTGGTCTGCTTATTTGGGGGGGTTGGCTCAGGCAGTAATTAAAGGGACTAGTGGGTCAGGGCGCTTCCACCAAAAATGTCAATTGTTGTTGATGATGGTACTAATAATCACGGTGGTAGTAGCAGTGGTGGCGGCCCCAAAAGCCTGGCGGAAGAGTTCCATTTTACAGGTCCTGTGGAACTGTAAAAGGTCCTGCAGGGCCCTGGTCTCCTCTGGGAGCTCATTCCACCAGAAGGGGGCTGCCACTGAAAAAGCCCTGGCCCTAGTTGCCACCAGCCTGGCCTCCTTAATACCCAGGAGGGCCAGATGGTTCTGGGTCCCTGATCGTAGGTCTCTCTGGTATACATATGGGGAAAGGTGGTACCACAGGTATGTAGGACCCTGGCTATAAAAGGCTTTAAAGGTAAGAACCAGCACCTTGAAGTGAATCCAGTATGCTACAGGCAGCCAGTGCAGTGCCTTTAGTGCAGGCTGTATGTGCTCCTGAATAGGGAGTCCCAACAATAGCCTGGCCGTGGCATTTTGCACCATCTGCAGCTTCTGGATTTGCAACAAGGGCAGCCCCATTTAGAGGGCATTACAGTAATCCAGTCTTGAGGTGACCATCACATGGATCACTGTTGCCAAGTTGCTATGTTCGAGGAAGGGAACCAGCTGCCAAATCAGCCAAAGATGGTAAAAGGCCAACCTGGCAGTGGCTGCTACCTGGGCCTCTATTGTTAAAGAGGCATCCAGGAGCACTCCCAAACTCCTAACCTCTGGTGCTGGCACCAATGGCACCCCATCGAAGGTCAGGAGCGGGATCCCTACCCTCAGACTGCCATGGCTCAGCCATAGGACTTCGGTCTTCGTCAGATTCAATTTCAGCCAGCTCAGCCCTGTCAAGATCTTCTATTTTGGAGTCGGACAGATAGAGCTGGGTGTCATCTGCATACTGGCAAACCTGGACAGCATAATAAAAAGTAGAGATATCACCCTGCCAACAAAAGTCCGTATGATCAAAGCAACAGTATTCCCAGTAGTAATGTATGGCTGCGAGAGTTGGGACTATAAGGAAGGCTAAGCGCCAAAGAACAGATGCTTCTGAATTGTGGTGCTGGAGAAGATTCTTGAGGGTCCCTTGGACTGCAAGGAGGTCAGATCAGTCAATCCTTAAAGAAATCAACTGTGACTGTTCCCTGGAAGGCCAGATACTGAAGCTGAAGTTCAAATACTTTGGCCATCAAATGAGAAGGGAGCACTCACTGGAGAAGACCCTGATGCTGGGAAAGATGGAAGAAGAAGAAAAGAAGAGGAGGAAGAGGAGATTAGATTTATACCCTGCCCTTCACTTGGAGTCTCAGAGTGGCTTACAAACTCCTTTCCCTTCCCCTCCCCACAACAGACACCCTATGAGGTAGGTGGGGCTGAGAGAGCTCTTTCCAGAACTGCCCTTGAGATAACAGCTCTGACAGAGCTATGGCTTGCCCAAGGTTATCCAGCAGCTGCAAGTGGAAGAGTGGGGAATCAAACCCAGTTCTCCCAGATTAGAGTCCACACACTTAACCACAACACCAAAATGGGGACGGCAAAGGACGAGGTGGTTAGACAGTGTTATCGATGCAACGAACATGAAGTTAAGCAAACTCAGGAGCACAATGAAAGACAGGAGGGCCTGGCATGATGTGGTCCATGGTCTCACAACGAGTCGGACTCGACTGTGCAACTGAACAACAACAACTAATTGGAAAAAGGGGGAAATGGAATGCTCTTTGCTCAGGGGCAGCAGCATCCACTGTGCAATGTTTGTGGTTTTCTCAACATCTAGTTAGCCACTGTAGAAAATGCATTGCTAGCCTAGATAGGTGACAAAGTCATAGTTTGCTTCAGGTGCCAAAAAACCTTGGGCTGGTCCTGGATGGGTCACCATACCAAAAAGATTGGGAACCACTGGTATAGAAGGACCATCTAAGCCAAATGGTGACTACATTTGTTTTGAGCAACTGCCAATCATTGTGTGCTACCTTATGTCTGAATTGGCTCTGGCAGAACTGCTTACTTTACAATCTTTATCAAATTACAGCAGATAGCCTTTTGGGATTTTTTGTTAAAGAAAAGAACTGAGGAAAACTAAAAGTCAATTCTCTTTCTAGATTTTTATCTTCTGTCACTCACGAGGGCAATTTAAATAGCGCCTATACCAAATTCCTGCCTCAGCATTCTTGTAGACAAGTAGATTTGTTATTCTCCCTGACAAATGACCCATTATCTGCTAGCAAATCAAGATCACTTGATATTTGATGTTTTACTGAAAAATGGAAAAGGTAAAAAGCAACAAGAAAACAAGGAAGCATTTTAATATAATCTCAGATGCTTAAAAGATAGCATTAGAAGCAAAAACAACCTCATCAATCATTAGCCTACAGATTAAATAATCAGCAGTATAGTATTGGTGAAGGGTTTTTTGCAAGGGAAGGGAGTGTAAAAGCAATAAAAAAAATACTGGTACAAACATCATCAATTTCTGATGAGCCAGGTGAGTGCATCAGATAAAAACAAACACAAATGGTTCATAATGGCAATAGTAAAGGATTCTATGGCCAAATAAAAAACATTATTGATTAACTCTACAGTAGGGGGTGCTCCAAGAAAATTTTCCATGTAATTTTGGATCTGGGACTCAGGGGAGAAATTTCACTGTGATTGCTGATCTTCAAGTAGGACATTACCAGTTCTGGATTCAAATTCATGTGGTTTTTCAGGTTCCAGAGTTTCAGGACCATTATTTTCAATGAGGAGACAATTCAAGAGTCTGGGGCAACTATTTTTAAAGACCAAATCTGCACAGAACATAAATCTCCCTCTAATCTAAAGAACCACCAAGTTTCAGGCTGCAATCATACATGCTGTTTGATCTGGTGTCATCACTGTTCACTTTAGGATTTAAAATGCACATCCAGACAGCAACATGTGTCTTCCATTCCCCAATTGTGGACACCCTGTTTTGACCTTCAAGCTGGAGTTATTTGGCACTGGGGAAAGTCTGGTCCTTTCTGATGCATGCTGTTTCACCTCACATTTCTGGCTGTCTGATCAATCCATCACTCTCTCAAGCCACTTGGGAAGTCTGAACTTTCCCTTCTGGTTAAGAGCTTTGTTTTAGGCAGTTAGCAAATATGCACATAACTGCACATTTGTAAAAAAAAATAACCTCGCTCTCTCTCTCACACACACAGAGAAGCTTCTCTGTGTTCTCTTTTTAAAAAACTTCCAAAGAAAGATGCCTGTGTACTTTTTTGTGTGCTTTCCCAAGAGACCCAATTATATGGGCCCCTTAATTTGTGCCCCCTTTTCCACAGTTTTCTCCTTTATTTTGCTGTCTTCCATTTATGATCTGCCTTCATTTATCTCTCTCCCCACCTTCTAATTTTCCTGTGCCCTCCCCCACCCTTTTATTTTCAAGTGTTTTCCTCAACTCCTTCTCATTCCAGTCCTACGGCAACTCAAAACTACTTAATAGTAGTATACAGCAAACCTTTATTAATAGTTTGAACGGGGTGTGTGTGTGTGTCAGTATTTCCCCATGACATATCAAAGTAGTAAAACAACACTTCTGTACCCTTTACATACATGGTAATGAGACAGAACAAAGTTTGAGTCCAGCAGCACCTTTACAACCAACTAAGTTTTATTCAAGATATATCCTGAATAAAACTTATACCTTGAATAAGACTGTGTTGGTCTTAAAGGTGCCACTGGATTCAAAATTTGTTCTGCTGCTTCAGACCAACACGGCTACCCACCTGAATCTATCTTAATAGTACACCTGAATCTATCCTAATAGTAATGGAATGTTAATCTTAGTGGTTATAAATGTGGGGCAAAAGTTAGAACTTCTTTCCTTTCCTTTTCTTTCCTGTTCTTTAATTATATTTTAAACAGTGTTCAAATATTGGGTTATTATCACTATTTTATCAATGGGACATCTACTACCACTTTGTAAATATTACTTTGCTTCTGTAGGCATTAAGATTCATGTTATATGACAGATGATGTAAACTTTAAGGAAAAAAGTCAGCAAAATCAATCCCCATTGTCCCATTACTTCTTATTCAGCACCACTACACACCCGTTTTGCTTTTGTTCTAGGTAAAGATACAAGGATAAATTGAAGTAGAATTCTTGCTGATTTACTGCTGAAAATTTATTGTAATATTAAGTTTTTGTGAAATGTTTATGTTTATTTTTATTTGGATTTATATCCCATCCTCCCCTTAATGGGCTCAGGGCGGGTTCCAACAGTATAAATACACTACAATTAAAACCATGCTAAAACACAATTGATCTCACTTCATCAGATGCTAGAAGTGTATCCTATATTGATATATGAGTGTGTGATAAGTATAAAATTACAAAATTAAACACATGGCTATAGAAAGAAATATTAAGATGTATAGGCTGTGCAAACTGAGTAGATGGGGAGGGCATTTTTGGCAGGAATTGCTTGCTTGGAAAGAGAGAAGAAAGCTGCTTTTGTTTATTTTGCAGAATTATGACTGCTTCTATAGATATTAAGGACCTGCCCCAATTGCTGTATCTGCAATATTTAATGGTAGTTTGAATACTGAGTGAACAGTTCTTCCTCCTGCCAAAAGACTTGCAGCAAAACTTGATGATGCATCATCAATAGCAATCATTCATTCTGCATGAACTGTAGGCAAAATTAGATTTATAATAAATCTACCCCATCTTTCTCTCTAATGGGTACCTAAAGCAGCTTCTATTTGTCTCCTGTTCTCCATTTTATCCTCACAACAGCACTGTGATTTAGAGTGAGTCACCAGTAGTTGTGGATCAGCCAGGGATCAGTGATAGCTAGGACTACTTAAGAGAAGAGGAGCCTCGTGTAGTCAGCTTTGAGTCAGCAGAAGCTAGTAAGCAGGAAGATGAACTGCAGGCTTGCCAGGGTTCACAACCATCAGCTGGTGCAAAGCCACTGACACCCTCTAGTCGCGATTCAACAGGTGAAACTCAGTTGGTCATTTCCAACCCTCCAGTATCACACACACCCTTAGAGCACTGCAGACGGAGGCTAAGAGTAGTGCTACAGGAGAGATGACAAAGTGCATGCCTCCTGGCCTGATGCCAGCTGCTTGCTGATAGCATAGATGAGCAGCTGCAGGATTACTCCTGAGCAGCTGGCTGCAAGCATGACCCTTAAGCATATGGCTATATAAACCAGCCAAGGGAGGCTGTTAGGTACGGAAGCAACAAGTTGAAATCCCTCTGACTCTGTGACCACTGCATTGAATTCTGCCTTACATATGTGACTCTTTGGACCATTACCCGACTCTGCTGCTTGTCTTGCCCCTGAACCTGCTCGTGGATAACTCTTGGACTTCCAGATCTTGCTATATGGATCGACCTTGGACCGGAACTTGACTACTCTGCTTGAGTTGGTACCCTTGCCTTCTCACACCAAGCACCCTGTGATGTTCCCAGCCCAGCTCCTGACACCAGCCAACTTCATTAACAGACTTGGAATTTGAGTATTAGAGACACATAACAGGTTGCTTTAAAAATCTGTTATTACATGTTGGCTGTCATGGAGGTTATCTGGTCCAGGATGTTCTAATTCCTTCATTTTTGCCACTGCAACTCCCATCATCATCCTAAGGTTGGTGGCCAATTTTCAAACAGCATTATTATCTGATGAGTTATGCCTGCTACAGAGAATCTTAGTTTCCATTGCAAATAGCATGGGCCAGAATAATCTGATTCCCTTCATGTTTGGTACTGGAATTCCCATGATTAACCTGAAGCAGGTGGCCAATACTGAGACTCATAGATTTATTTTCTGATGGGTTATGACTGCTATAAATGGACACAGATTCTTTTATTGTTATAAATGCATGATAACAGCAAGCCAAGTAATTTGTTTTTTAATTATATTTGGTTTGGGTCAGGATCATATGGGGGGCCCAGATGGAATCGTTATCTGAGGGCCCCTAGTGGCTCTCAGTAGTCCTAAATTCAAGGGAATGGCAAAGATCCTATTCCTCCAAAATTCCTCCTGTGGTCCATTATCCAGTCTAGGCTACTTAAATCTCAAATGTGCCAGGGTCTACACATCTATAGCACAACAGTTCCAAATAGTCTAGCTGCATCCCATGGGAGAAGAGACAATGCCCTTGTGGTGACCCAGAACCACCCACTTATATTGTGAAGTTCCAAATGGAACTGCAGCAACCAGTGCGGTCTGATTCTCACCTGCACACCTTACTGTCTGCACAGGAGGAAAGACTCATGTGTCATGTTTTCCCACAAGAGCCTATACATTTTAGAGTTTTTACAGAGATAAGCAAAATTAAATTAGTTACAGTGGCATATGTCTTTTGACCACCCAGATTACCGCTTCTGATACATAAGCCTACTATCTAGTTTTCATGAAGAAAATTTCAACCGTAAAACAGAAACAGTGTTATGCTGTTCCTACTTCTCTCAGAGGAATCAAAAAAGAAAAGAAAAACAGTCTTGAGAATCAGGATTATCAGTTCCAAAAAAAGTAATCATTCTTGTCTTTGCACCACAGTTTAGAAACTGTGCCTTATATTGTTAGCAGATGATCGAATCAATCACAGAGTGCCAGCACAGTATAGGAGTTATAGTGTCAGACTAGGATGTGGGAAATCCAAGTTCAAACCCTGTTTGCCATGGGACCTTTCTGGATGACCTTGGGCCAGTCACATTTTTTCAGCCTAACCTACCTTGCAAGAGTGTTGTCGAGATAAAGTAGAGGAGATGAGAATGGTATACACCACTCTGGGTCTCCATTGGGAATAAAGGAAATATACAAATGAAGTAACTATCTAATTTTTGTAGATTATTTCTATGCTACTGTTCTATTAGGTACAATGTTACATAGGCAAGGCATAAAATGGGCTTTGAGTGATACATTCAGGTACTCAAGCATGTTGACTACATCCAGCAGATTATAAAATTTCCAGGAAAAGCTGGAACTCTTATTTTTTTAAAAATTGTTTGTTATTTCATATATTCATTCAGAATACGCAAATATAGACATATAATTTATGGGTAAAAGACTGCTAACTGGTAGGAATATTTTATTCAGGAATGGGGCAAATATTAAAATTGGAAATAATAATAGAAACACATGGAGAAACAAACAAGAACATTTGTGTGCATGTTTCATAAATGCTAGGAAATGTATCCTCCTAATTTCAACTCTCCTTGAATAATTTGATTTATTCAAGACCGTATGTAATTCACACTCCCAGTGCATAAAAACATGGGCCTGTAGCAGCAACCCAAACCTGCCGAATAAATTTGGTATAATGTCTTTTGCCAAGATGCAGATATCTGTACTATATTAATTGGACTACATCCATAATAAATAAGATACTAAACAGCTGGTTAAAAGGAGAAAATTCAACTGTAATTTTTAGTATCATAAAGCATTTGTTACAGACACAGGCTATTTAAAGCAGTCTATACCTGAGTGATGAATACTCTGGCTTTTAGAACCTTTTGTTTCTTCTATTATATTTGAAATACTGTAGAATAATTCACTAGAGATTTCTTGCATGTCATGTGTCATGACCTTTTGAAAGATATACAACTTCCAATATCTGAAAAACTAGAATTATGCAGTTTAAACCAGTAACATCTCCCTCTTGGTGCAATAAGAACACTTGGAGGAAGGCTTGAGCTCACTAAGAGAGACTTTTTGCAGCGTTCGATGGTGTAATTTGGCCATTAATGCAAAGGCACTGGAATGTCACATGCACTCTGTTACATCACCACAGCATGCAACTTAATATTCCTTAACTGAAGCTGAGGTCTGAGAGTATGACACCTTCATGTTTTTATGGGGTATCTTGAAATTCAATGGAAAAATGTTAATTTTCTATACAGCACTAGTATCATGGCCACCAAATGGTGAAAATGTGGATGGAAATGTAGGCAATAAAAATATTCTGTAGCTAAATGAGTAGCTGTATCAATTGTCACTAATTTCTCCAATAGACTTTTCCTCACTCTTCCTTCTCTGAGTCTCAGCTTTTCTCTAAGCCCTTCATCTCTATTTCTGCTTCCTAAAGTCCTGTTTCTGGGTTTGTACAGGTTAAGCACAGCAGTTGTCTTCCATTTCCTTGGCGTAAGGCAGGTGTGGTCAAACTTGCTTAAGTTAGAGCCACACAGAACAAATGTCAGATGTTTGAGAGCCACAAGACATGAGCAAATACTACACACATGTTTTTATTGAAAAATATGCAAATCTGCTTTTTATTAACATTAAATGAGACTGCCAAAAAATAAAAACAAAAGGGGGAAAACAGATATTGATAATATTTATGTGTCTAATGATATTTGTTTGCTAATGATATTTATGTGTCTAAGAGAGAAAGGATGAAAGAGGTGGTAAGAAAGAGAGGAAGAGAGAGAAAACAAATAGGGGGAGGGAGGGATGAAGGAAGAGAGACAGAAAGTGAGAGAGAGAGAGAGCAAATAGATGGGGAGCCTCCCAGGAGCTGCACAATATGTATGAAAGAGCTGCATGTGGCTCCCGAGCCACAGTTTGGCCACCCCTGATGTAAAATATTCTGGTTGGTAGGCATGGAGATAGGTCTCAGATGAAGCTGTGGAGTAACAGGTGCTGGTGCCAAAGCTTCCAATGTCTTCACAAACATCAGGGAAAGCAGTGCGATTCCTCTATGTAGTTCCTAACAGGAAGAATCATTTGGGGAGCTAAATCTCAAGCAAAAAGTCTGCAGATTTCCCTGATATGATCTGTTACTTTACTGGTTTTCTAAGCTTTCCGATGATACCTCTCCCACCCATATTGGCAAAGAATTTTGGGAGAACAGACAGGTTCGCGGATATGTGGCCTATTATGATACAAGATTCCCTAAAGTTTTGATAATTTACCAAAATAGTAATATGAAAATGTATATGTGACACAAGTATCTCCACTAGAGAATACACAGATTGCCCATTTACTTCAACCATTTAAACACCGTACTGTCCTAAAGGCTTCACGTGTGGGCTGATCTCCATTACATCAAATATTATATCATCTTTCCAAAGGAAGAATTAAGAACAAGAACAAGAATTTTAATAGTGCTAATAAATTATAAAACCATAATTAACTTGTTTATTTATATGAACTATCTGCATAGTCAGTTCTGTAACATGAATTAATTAATTCATAATTGTATTCAGCACTGCCAGTTAATGAGCAATGTGCACTTAAACATGCCATTATCTAATAGGAAAGAAGTATCTTAGTTACAGTCTCAGCTATGGCAACCTTATAGCTTTTATTCTTAATATGCCTGTCCTGCATCATTTCACATATTTCAGCCCTGACCTGGATAGCCCAGGCCAGCCTGATCTCATCAGATCTCGAAAGCTAAGCAGGGTCAGCCTTGGCTAGTATTTGGAAGGGTGACCTCCAAGGAATACCAGGGTCATGATGCAGAGGCAGTAAATGGCAAATCACTTCTGAAACATCTCTTGCCTTAAAAACAAGTCTAGCTCACCACCTAGTGTTGCATGATGCTAAAAGAGCTAGAACTTCTGGCTGCCAGACAATCTTAGGATCTCCTGGCTATACTACACACAATGCCATATGATAATAATCATCATCACATATTTTAAAGGAGTTTGTTTTCACATAACATACTTAGAGTCAGAAAATAAGACCACTGTAGAACCATATTTAAAGACTGTGCCTAATTCATTCTGGCTATATGAATTTTAGGGTGATTGACATCATATGGCAAGTAATTGTAAGGCAAGATCCTTCCCAATAAAGATTATGCTGAAGTAGTGTTGCCTTATATTTTGCCTTGAGTCCAATGTGATGCTGGGGAAATTCCCCACCTACCTGAAATCACATGCAAAATATTAGCATAGTCAGGGGTCATTTCGTAGAAAAAGAGGTGCAGGAGCTCATTAGCATAACTCATTAGCATAACTTATTTGCATATGCTCAACTACTTGACATCACTGGAAGTGTATCAGAAGGCAAGAGAGAGAGAGAGAGAGAGAGAGAGAGAGAGAGAGAAAGAGAGAAAGAAAGAAAGAAAGAAAGAAAGAGCTGGCAGAGAGGGGACAGTTACTAATCCAAGCCTCAGAAATACCACTATTCTGGGAGGATAGCTTCAGTGGTGGCGGAAGCCTTCAGAAGGCTGGTCGGAGGAGCAAGGACCTTTTTAGGCGATGGGGTCATTTTGCTGCAGCCATGATGACACAAGCAGGCATTCCCGCATGGGGAGGGGGCTGGCACCAACTCCTGGAGCTGAGCTCCCCCGAGCTCCTGCTCGAAATGACCCCTGAGCATAGTAACAGAACAATTCTATACAAAGTTTAATCCTTCTAGGTCTATTGAGGTCAATGTGATTAGAAGGGTATAACTCTGTTAAGGATGTACTGTAAAACATAAATCCCTAGCCCCTTACATTCAGGCGAGATGTGATATAGGGTGCATGGGACCCTGCAGTGATACACATTTTTTGTCATGCCTTAGGTGGCAATTGGAGAGAGATAAAAAAAGCCTTCTTTGAGATTTTATTGTATCTGAAGAGGCCTGTGTGTATACACAAACTGTTTCTACGCATGAATGGGCAGGTTGCCAATTACCTCTTCAGGTAATTGTCTTTTGTACCTCATGGAATGCTGCTTGGGATTGTCTCCTGATCTTCCCAGTTTATAGAAACCAAATGCCATTGAACATGTAATGGTCCTAAGCTTGGAGGTAGCTGCATTTATCTGTGATTCGCAAATCAGAGCAGAATGCTATTATCACATTTGTTCTACTGCTGATTTGGGCTAGCTTCTCTCATGTCATCTGGGATGAGAAAAAGTCAGACAAGATTACTGTTACATCTGAATACCACTGTCTTCTTCCCCAGGAAGAACTTGCATACCCAAAATGCATCAGGAAACAGATGGGCAGCAAATTATTTCCTGTACTTGATGGTTTCTGCCTTTTGTGTCTTCTTGCTGGATTGTGTGAATGGCATCTGAGGTATGAGGCCAGAAAGCCAATACATTCATTCCTTATTCTACATGCACACTCAGGCCCTGTCCACACTGTCACTTTTGTCGCTCATTTCTCCCTATTGCTTTGGGTTCCTCCTCCTTTTCCACATGTGTTTTGCTCCCTCTGGGACTACTAGAGAGAACAAAACATATGGGGGGTTGGGGAACCTGAAGCAATAGGGAGAAATGAGCGACAAAAGTGACAGTGTGGACGGGGCCATATTATTTATTCATTGAGAAGCATCAGTAAGATAGTCAAACTTCTCTGTGTCTGTTTCCTCTTCTGTACGGGACTGACAACCATTATTTCCCACCTTCTTCAAAAAGAGCCTTCAGATGTAGCCAGAGAAGGAGGAGGGGTATATTGTACTACATATTGGTATGACTATTCCTTCCTATGTTCTCACTAGAATCCAGTTGTCATTCACCGTAATAGGCTCTGGGAAAATGCATTTCCTTTCTTACCTGCGTTTTTCAGTGTAACTTCTTTCTGCTGCTGCAACCAGCATTTTGTGTTGACAGGAGCCAGAAGTGCTGGCATTAAACGATCAGGAGTCCTGTGTGCATCTGCTAGGAAAAAGGTTGCCTAGCAACAGGAAAGAGAATTTTTGCCCTCACCATTCTATGGTAGATTAGAAGAAATCGCACCACACTATTCGCACACCTTAAGTTTCAACAGCCAACAATTTATATTTTTTTTGGAAAAAATAAATATGGGTTGAAACTATTTGAGATTTAGGGAAAGAAAATGCCAGAGGAGGTCAGTGAATGAAGCACACACAGGGGGAAAAAAGAGTCTTCTTTGATGTAGAAAAATTCTTTTGGCGGCTCATTGAGTTTATTTACTACACCCTATTCTTCTGCCATTTCAGCATCTATTCCAGCCACCCCATGGGAACTGAAAGCCACTAGTGAATTATCATTCGGAAACAATCACAAAGTAACATAAAATATTCAAGGTTTTCAAACTCTCAATTTAGTCTTAGTACATCTCTCTGGCAAAGGTCAGGTGTGCAAAATGTGAATGAATTTTAGTGGCAACATTTTTCCAGCATGCTTCTTGGCATTGTGTTATAATAGAGATGTACTGGAGACCTACATTGCTGTGAACTGCATTATTAATAAGCCCACTGAATCACATCATATACACGAATAGGAGACAATATTCAGTTGTCCGACCTGTTACTCTAAGAGTCCAAATGACAAAAAGCAGAGGGGGCATTTGAAAAGTTTGTATCATTAAAGAGAAAAATTCCTGGATATTTGTGGGGAGGGGAATAAACTCTTAGGTTACTAATGTTGGCTAGAATCTGAAGAATTATGATTAGTTCTATGAATGCACTTGTTAATCCTTACACAGCGTCTTTTATGCCACATGGCAACCTGAAAGCTTCAATAGCCGTTTGCAATATGACATGAACATTAGCTGCTAGAAGGGGGGGGGGGGAATTAAAAATCCCAGTGAGCTAGCACAAATTTAGCCCATATCACCCTGCCAAGATATTTCGATGCTGAGCTTCATTTATGTATTTAAAATATTTATATTGCACCTTATCTCCACAAACTCAAGATGGCTAAACAGTACACCAAAAGCTGCAGACACAGACATGCATGTTCAAAAAGTTAAAACCAATACAAAGTTAAACACAGTTAAAAGCCTGTACAGTTTTACAACAACAAAGTCAGTTTGTCCTCATCAGATGCCCTCTGAAACAGAACAGACTTACACCATTTGTGTATTCTGTATGTTATTGGCACAATCCTAAACCCAGTTACAAACACAAGGATGACGCAGTTTTCATACAACTTATGTCAATGGTGCAAGCCTGCAGCCATTGTCCCCATAGGTTTCACTAATAGCTGTACAAGAAATAAAATAATTTAGATACAACGTATGAATACGGAGCTAGTGGAACTCAGATAAGGAAAGACAATAAAAATGTTTTGTTCTGGCATTAGGAATAACTATCCTGCATTTCACCATTTGCAGCTTTATCTGTATCTTGTGTAGGCAACCTTTTTGAATGGTCAAACTTTTTGATTTCACTACCTATTAAGATGTGGCTGAGGTGTCAAGCAAAGGAGAGGGAAGGATTATACTTGGCTAATGCACTGGGAGAAAGCTGAGTTCTGGCAGCACATCAAGGACTCATTTGGTTGCTTGGGCAGAGAATGAGCCCTGCATACCATGTAAAATTGATACGGCATGCTGCTGTTTGGCACCTATGCTACTGGTTGCCTAACCCTGTTTTATACCTTACCAGTAGCAAACTTTCCTACTCCTTTGCTGACATGCTTGCTATACATGTAGATTACTTGGGATCCTAAGTAAGCCTTCAAATTCATTCCCCAGAGCAGTTCATTTTAGGGATGTGTGCCTTGAAAAAGATTGTTATTTTTCAGATCTGGATATTAAGGAGCTGGGGGGGGGAAATAATTATTCCCAGTTATTAAGGTTCCAAATACCAGTTTGATATTCGGATCCATCCCCCGCCCCACCCCCGATTCTGATATTATTCAGCTCCATTATTCCCTGTGTGAAATCTTTCTAGGTGGCTGGAGCGGCTGTTTTTAAAGCTAATAATGGCACCAAAATTACAGGGGAGCTGGTGGTGCCTATCCTCTGAAGAACACATAAGTTTCAAGTACATTGGGTTGAGGAGTCCAGTTCTATGGTTCCCTGAACAAACTCCCCCCAGCCATCCTCCACTGTTTCCAGTGTGGGGGGGTGGGATTTCATGGTTTCTCCAGGGCAAAAGCCAATGGTAAAACACACTTAAGCATGCTGCAACAACTACTGATGAAATGCCTCCCATGCAAACAGAACCAACAAGCCCAATAGAACCAATGTAGAGCCAGGAAATCCAACAGAACCACAAACCAGTGAGGCAAGCCCTGCAGTAGCAATATCGACACACAGAAGCCCAGCACAATCCAGGGCCAAGGTAGCAGCACAAGCCCAGCAGAACCAGTGGCAATCCACAGAAGCCCAGCAGAACCAGAGACATTCAGGCAGACCTGTAAGACACTGACACACACAAACACAAACACTAACATCATTTCCCACCAACGTATGATTCCCATTTACCTGTAACAACTGCCTCCTTCCCCCCTCCCTCCTGCTGCCTGGGAAACCTGCAAGGGGGGGGGGGGGAACCAAGCAAACTTGGAGAGCTTTAAAGTTTAAACTGCCAGCTACAGATATACTCAAATATATTTGGGTCAGATTTACCAGCTTTGGCACAGATTCTCTGTTTTGTATTTAAATCTGGATATACTCGAAAAATAACAACAAAGTTTTTCACGTATATTTTTGGATTGGATATATCCAAGTGCACATCTTTAGCTCACTTGATCTCTCTGTCAAGGACTTCAAACTCTTTCAGTGTGACCTTCAGCAATGGGTTGCTATCATAGGGTCACTATGCCAATGGATTACACTGATTTGCTATATTTCAGTGCTGAATCCAAAGGGAATTCATATGATGATGATGTCTACACTCTGAGGAGGATCTGCAAGCCCAATCAACTGTTTAAAAATCTTCCTCCCATCCTGGATTTCACAACTCTTTCAAAAGGTGATTTGAACTTCTTGCCATCAATATGCATTCTTATACCCAATGTATAACTTCCAACTAGTTGCATCTCAGTTCTCCTTGGATTTCTCAAAACCTTTTCTCAAGATAACTCTTTCAGTTGTTCAATATGGAATGAAGTTGAAACTCTATGGTTTATACAATCCAATATAGCATTCCACTAGAACAGGACTGTATTCTAGCAATATGAAGAATTGTATCCCAAAGTTACTGGTGACTTCCAACTTCACATGACTCTCTCTATTACCTTCTTCCTCAACCACATTCCACAAACTACAGTCAAGTTATTCTGTGTGGATCACACATAAGAACTTCATCAAAACACTTTATCCTCTGTTAAGAAAGCAACAATAATAAAGCAGGAAAATCCTATCCTGCATTGAAAAATGCTTTTTATTTTTGCAGCAAGATCTTTTCTAGGTGCTATCACAGCTGACTCTACCAGAGCCACCCATTTTTTTGGGCATCTTCCAGAAATGCTTCTGGTTCTAGTATCTATATCATAGCAACACGGTCTGTTCCTCCACTCTCCCAAAAATGTGACTATTGAAATGTATGAGATAAGACATACAATTTATAACAACAGTCTTACAATTTTTGTTCCCTTTGATATCCTACTCATTTGAAACACCCACTAGTTTGATTTTACCAGGACACAGTAGCAAAAGTGCCCAAGGGAATGCTGTGCCCTCTCATTGGGCACTTGTTTCTGCCCCTGCCTCTTCCCAGGATGAATGAGATTCACTGGGAAGGCAGTACTCTAGATGTCACAACTTTGTTTTACTACAGAGAAAGGTCTTTTTAGTGATGCCATTGCAACTGGGGAATTCCCTCCATAAGGAATACTGCCAACTGTACACCTTTTTGAATTTTAGAAAGCAAGTGAATACTTACTTATTCCTCTACGCTACAGGGGAGGTTTGAGCCAATACTATGGCTGAGGACAGACTGGCAATCTGCCCCGGGATAGGTCCGCATGGGAAGCGGGGGAAGGGAGCCTGTTCAGACATGTGCAGCTGTCCCTCAGCTCCCTTCCGCACTTACCCGCTTTGAAGCCGGTTATCTTGCAGTTTAGGAGGACACCGGGAGAAACTGGTGTCCGGAGGCCTTCTTGCGCTTGCCTCCCACTTCCAGGCAGTGTGAACCGGAAGAAGGCAGGAGGCAAGCAGAGGCGGCAGTGTGAACGTGGCATTTGGCCAATTTGTGCATGAGTGCTCATGCACACATGTGCACATGAGCCCATGCGCACATGCGCAAATTGCCGAAACAGCCCTATCACGAGCTGCGGAGGCTGGCCCACCTGGGGCCACTCCGCAGCAGTCTGAACGCTCCGTAACGGCATCCTTGTGCAATACCCTGGCCAATGAGGACAGCCAGCCCCAGGGGATTTTCCCCCTGCAGCTTTTGCCTCCGGATTCATCCCACTCCAGATTGCCAGTCTGTCCTCAGCCTATTTATAGCTGGATTTTTGCTGGAGTGGTTGTGTTTCATTTTACATTTTCCTTATGCTTTAAATAGTGTACATCACACTGCCAGCCAAGGAAATAAAAGAGGTTTAGAAATGTCAGAAATAAACAATAAAGTGGTATAGCTCCCTATTTCATTGACCACAAAGAATTATTCTTTGAAAATTCTGCTTGCAATAATAAATCTTTATGTGAGTTCATGAAATCAGTGATCCAGTTATTCCTCCCCCATGCTATTTCACTTACAGAGATAATTCATTATTAATTTCAGTGGGATGGATTCTATACAGAGCCATCATACAAGGCTGGTCTTAGTGAGTTTTCCCACCCATACTTTCATCCTACTGCTCTTGTCCCCCACCCTACACAGTAAAAAAATATGACAGACTTCTGTACATTAATGACCCTTCCTTTCTGAAGCCTAATGTCAAACAAAATTCTGACAATAAATTTAAACAGCTACATTTGCATTTCTTCAAATTCCTCTGCTCAAAGAATGCACAAAATACATGTATTTTTGAACTCTTATCAGGAAATCACACAAATACGATAAGAATTATAATTTTAACCTCACATATATTACATGCATCCCATATGCCACTGCTTACTATTATCTTATTCTTATCTAATTTCTTACTATGCCTGGCAAAGCCATTAATATAATAGGAATTCTTGCAAAGTAACAGTATAATGAAACATTTGTATTTAATTAACAGAGGGAGGAAATTTCCTTGATGAACATTACTACAAATACATATTCCTGTGCTGATATTAGAGCTGTACTTGATACCAGTGTATAATATCTACAAATGAAGATATAGGTGGCTTATTTCTTATAAAACTATATTGCAGAGAAAATAAAATGTAAAACTATTACATATTTGCTGTGTTTTATCTAGAGTTGGAGCCAATAATTATAATACAAGAATTTGGAGAAACCGTTTCCTATAATCTGTCCAGTTTTGTACAACACATGGAGACATACCTAAGAAATAACTAGTGAACAAGTAGCACATTATACAGTCATCTTCATATCTGAGTGCTATTTTTCAATTGTTGCTGTGAGATTTATACCAGAAGGGATACATCTGTTCTAGCTATTCTAGACTTTTTTTTACGAATTTACTTTTTATATGGATATGGGCCAGTATCCAACTGTAAACTCTTGGAGACCCTAGTTTAAAAAGCAGTAGTTGCTCTCAGGCCTCATTTCGAGCTGGAGTGTGCCGGAGCATCACTCCGAGAGTAAGGAGTCCAGGGGGCGGGGCACATGCAGCAAGCCCCACCCCCTCCTCCCTGCAGCCCTCAGTCAGGCCACGAGGAGGAAGAAGCAGGCAGGTAAGTTGCCTGTGATGGGGCCCCCCCAGCGCCTTTAAGATGCTCCACTTTCCCTGCCTGCTGCGATGGCATTTCTTGGGCCTGGCACTGAAGCACAGAGCCCAGGAAAGGCAAGTGACCTCCCACAGCATCTTTAAGGCACTCCACTTCCCCTGCCGCAGTGTTTCCTGGGCCCGGCACCAAAGTGCAGAGCCCAGGAAAGGCCTGTGATGCCCCTTTAAGGCACTCCACTGCCACTGCCTGCTGCTGTGGCATTTCCTGGACCCAGCACTGAAGTGCAGAGCCCAGGAAAGGCAAGTGACCCCCCCGTGCCTTTAAGGCGCTCCACTCCCCCTGCCTGCCATTGCGGCGTTTCCTGGGCCTGGCGCTGAAGCGCAAAGCCCAGGAAAGGCCTGTGACAACCCCCCTTCAGCACCTTTAAGGCACTCCACTTCCACTGCCATGGCATTTCCTGGGCCTGGCGCCGAAGCGTAGAGCCCAGGACTGGTTTCTCAGAAGAAGCTACGCCGCTGTCGCTCCTCCCTTTCCCCCGGTTCCATTGGTCAATTTCCCACTAATCGCCATGCCACCGCATTTTGATCCTGTTTTTTGAGGATCTAGAAGCCGCGGGGGAAATTGCGTGAAGCTGCGGGTCAAAATGCAGCCAGATGGAGATTAGTGGGAAATTGACCAGTGGAACTCGGGGAAAGGGAGGAGTGATGGCGCCACAGCTCCTTGTGAGAAACTGATCCAGGAATGGCCCGCAACGCCCCTCCCCAGCGCTTTTAAGGCACTCCGCTCTTGGGATGTTCTGCTGATTCTCCAGGATGTTCTGCTGCATCTGTACCGCCTGCTGAAGTTTGTGATGTAATGTGAGCGAGATGAGGTCACTGTGCTGCATGCACAGTTGGTGCTGGAGGAGCTGGATGCCATCATGAGGTGGTTCCTGTTTCCACCTCAGTCCCTGGAGAAGAAGATTGTGGTCCTCCCATAGACCAACAAAGAGAGGCAACAGCAGTGGTGGTGAGTCCTTGCAGACCAGAGTCCCTAGTTGCTGTGAGCCTGGCTTCGGGGGGAGGGGCTGGGCAGCTGGAATGCTTCCTCCCCAGGGCCATGGCACAGACAGCTTGCAAAGGGGAGAAGGTGGATCATAGGCTGAGGCTCCTGCCAGAGAATGACAGGGGTGGCAGAAGTAGGACATAGGGGGGAGTGTTATTGTGCAGTTGATGCAATATTGGGCAAGTGAACAGATGCACATGGATCACAATGATTGTAGGGCATCCTTTTATTCCCAAGCTTTGATAAAACGGACATTCTTAGCATACCCTACCTCAGGGGGTTGTTGTGGGGATCAAATGAGGAAGAGGGAGAACCATGATGCACACTGGTTGACTTTAGACCAGCCATTCCTTCTTACCCTACCCTATCTTGCAGGATCATTGTGAGGATCAAACTCAGAAGAGTTTGCCTGCAGACCATGGAAGAATCAGGAAAAAAAATGTGAAGAAGTTCTGTTAAACATACAGACATATTTTCAACTAAGAAATCTGCAAGATCACCAAAACATAATTATATTCCAAAAAAGCATTTATTCATAACTAAAGCACTGTAAGTTTTCTAGTTTCTCTGAATTATACATTTTTTTCAGATGGTTAATTGGTTTAGAATTTTGTAAAATGTATTCTTGCAATAGTTTTCTTGTACATTCACAAAAATCTCTAGCTGAAACCATCTCATATTGTACCCCATATACACTTGACCTTCATTTCAATGTACTGTACTTTTAAGTACCTATCAATATAATTATACTGGTCATCAGTAATGCAGTATTACTGTGTGATACAACCTGTATATTCCTAAACCAATTTAGTTTACTTTCAGATTAAATTAACTAATTGGCTTCTGAGTATATGTGCTGGTCCCTATATTCTAACTAGAGTGTTAAATTCTCCTACTGAATCAGTGCAATATAAAAATGCTTAATCATATTCAATATTCATTTCCACTTCAGGACATTATTAGAAAATCTAAAATAAATATGAAAAATGCAATTATAATTTCATTAGAAGATGCCCTTTAAAAGTCCACACTAGGCTTTCTTTGCTTATTTTAAACAAAAATTCATTCTTTTTATCTGTGCTGTAAAACATCTTCACTTCTACTAATTCACATTATCTTCTTCTATTACTTAACATAATCTTTATGCATCAAAATTTATATAGTTCTATGACTAATTTTCCAGTATTAAGACATTTCGGGCTTTTAAGACAATTGTTTTATCATGAAATAAGTGCACTGTGGTTATCTAACAGTTATGCAGAATCAAGTCATCACCTCCAGGTAGAATTTGTATTCCGGCGATATTATATATCTTTCCAGCACTCCAATGAGGAAAATCATATACCTTATTGACGCTAGCATAGACTGGAATACAGATGCAGGTGTCTCAAGGATTATTAGCTGCTATCTTGAGATCACAGTTGGCAATGAAACTTTTTCTCTTCCCCATGCCATTTGGTAAATTTAAGAAAAATGTTTCAAAACTGATAGCTGTTTCTTTAGAGGCTGAAATAGGTGGGTAGCCATGCTTCCTGAAGGGGCCTCAAATAAAGGAATGGAAACATCAATGATTTCATCATAATTGAAATTAATCTAGACCTTTGTCACTAAACTCAAGTGTCTAAGTCTAGTTTGACTTAGCATCAGAAATCTATAAAATGAATAAGAAGTTTTATTTTCAAGTGCGTAAATTTAATTGTCACACTGTTCTTAAACAACCAATATATCCCTTTAGGCAACTCTACTTTGCTCAGTCACAGTATCTAAAGAGGAATGTCTTTTCAGCAACACTTAAGCATAATGAAAAATATGCCTTAACCCAAACAAGCTTCAAGTAGGTAGGTACAGGTAGGAGAAGTGGATGTAGCCTGGACTGCTGCCACTTTGAAAGGGGGCATCAACAGTCACTGATTTTGGGGGGGAACCCCCACCAAACAGACATTTTTCTGTTCTAAAAATGAGATTTCTGTCTTCAAATGGAAAACAAACAAAACTTAGGTAGGGTGAGCCACTGTTCTAAGTAAGGTGGCATGCCCAATGTCCAATCCTAGGCCGAGGACAGACTGGCAATCTGGCCCGCTCTGCCTCCGCTTCTAAAGCGGAGGCAGAGAGGGCGTCCAGATTGCCGCAGCTGTCCCCCGTCGGCGGCCCGCACTTACCCGCATGCGGGGCACTCTCCACGCGCTGCAGCCGGAGACTTCTTGGAACTGGTCTCCGGCCGTCTGGGCGCGCGTCCCTGCCGCTTCCTGGCAGTGTGGACGTGTCACAGAGCGGGGCCGGAAGTGTGAACCGGCTGTCCCGGCCGTGCCTCGCCGGAACAGCCGCGCGCCGCTCGCCACCCCAGTGGAGGCTCCAGGGGCCGGCGGAGGAAGAGTGGATGCGCCGGTCCACCTCCTTACAGGTGAGGTCCCGCAGCACTGGAGCCAGTGCGAACGGGCAGCCACGGGACGGGTTGGCCCCGGGGCTTTTTCGCCCGCTCGCACTGCGCTCCAGTTTGCCAGTCTGTCTTCAGCCCTAGAATCGACCAAACATACAAAAGCAACCTTGAGGAATGTAAAGTGAGGACAGGAAAACTTTGTTTGCATTTGGAATACCCACTGGCCACTGAGCCAGACCATACCTGCTCAGAAGCTAGCCAAGGAAGCTGCAAAGCTTTTGCATTAGCCTTTCCTCACAAAAATTCCAGGAAAGCAGCCTCCTGCTGATGATTTCAGTGTATCCCCCCTACACATAACACAACAAAATATACCAGGTCCAATTATCCCATCTCTGCTTCATGCCATACATGACACTTGCATCACATACTGGGTTGGATCTAGTGGTAATTTCTACTGGAAGGGATTTCTGCCAGTAGAACAGGGTTTTCTTTCTTCCCTACTCACAAGGCAGGCTGAAATGTGCCCCAAAATACTGGCCCTGGAGCACTGGGGACCCTATGGAGGAGGGGAAAGCAGAAAAAAATCTCCCCCTACCATTAGTGGAAATTTACCACTGGATCCAACCCATAGTATCTCCCCCCAGAGCTTTTCACTCATATGCCTCAGAAAGTTTTTGACTCCCGGCAAATACCTGCCAACTGCATACAAGCCAGTGTTCAAAGTCCCCTAGAAAAGCCCACACCTGTTTCTACCCATGTAATGAACACAATCGTGAATTGGATTAAATATGATCATGGGTAGTGTGGTGGTTCAGATACAGATACATGTGGTAATATATCACCCACATCATTAACAATGATAAACCAATCTAGATGCTACATCTAACACAGGAATCAACATCCCTGTGGGAAACTTCACATTGCAGTTTTCCCATCTGCAATGTACATCAATGGGTTTTGCTCATGGGGCAGGAAAACATGATGGCTCCAAATTGCATGGTAAAGCTCTACTATATGATTCTTCCTAGCCACAAAGAAGCCAACAAATATATTATCAAAACGGCTCAGTATCACAGACAGGTCATGTCAGCTTTACAGGAAGGTACTTCCAGGGTTGCATTTTCATAAATATTTCTATGCTAAAGGAACAGGTGACATTTTAGGGCAAACACTTATATAAAATGCCACTGCTTGAAAGAGGAGAGGCTCTGAAGTCAGAATAGGCTGTTTATGAGCCGATATTTTAAAAACCGTTTTTACAATTTTTCACAATTTCTCTGTACTTGCAATAATCCTTAAATCTTTATAAACCATTTGCAAAGAGGAGCCTTGTTAAATAAAAACTTCACTTGGTACAGATAATTTAACATTACCTTTTATAAACAGAAGTTCATTAAACAATGAGGTTAAAGTTAGCACGTCTGTCTCCTAATGTAGTCTGGCTGCTTCAGTCTGTCACAAAATTCCAGCAGGCCCCACAGTTAAGACAATACTGCCAATCCCGAACGTTCCAAATACACAAACAAATGTAATTAACAAAGACTACAAATATATCTTAATAACTAAAGGGATTTCAAGGGTAGTGTTGGCTTTTTCTAATATGCTTTCACAGCTTTAAGCATTTGTTATCACTGTACTCCTGAAATAACATTAAACATTTTGGTCACAGTCCAGCTAAGCTTGTAAGTGAAGGACCAGTACAATCTTTTTTTTAGGCAGAAGCTCTGACAGACTTCAAACTAAGCATATGATACAGCTCAGCAAGTCAGGAGGGTGTTATGCGCTGTTGCCCCCCAAGGGTAAGCCAACTACTCATTAATATACACATGGTACTGGAAAGTGCCATCAAGTCACAGCCAACTTATGGTTACCCTATAGGGTTTTCAAGGCAAGCAAAGTTCGAGGGCATTTGCCATTTCCTGCCTCTGTATAGCAGCCTTGGACTTCCTTTGTGGTCTCCCATCCAAGGACTAACCAGGGCTGACAAAATCCGGCTATCCTGGGCCATCCAGGTCAGAGCAAATACGCACATAAGAGGGCTCAATATAAAGCAGCATATGCCTCAGTCCAAGAGAATTATGAAAGCTGCAATTCACACTGATCTCCTGTTAGTGTGCATACAGGCTGCCCCATTCATTTCAAGCAGATGAAACATAGAAAGCTATTCCATTTGTTGAAATGAATGAGGCAATTCATGTGGGCAGAACTCTATCTGTGGACCCAATTTTTTTTTTCTACTTTCTTTTTTAAATTAATTTTTCAATACCAACAATTAAACATTAAAAAATACATAATTAAAAGCCCTACTTAAAAAACTGATACAACTTTTTTCATAATCCATTTCCCAAGCAACTCAGTCTGTTGAACATCTTTGCCATTTTGTAAGATTGTAGTTTAATCATTTGGTAAGTCTAAATTTTTTTGTGCCCATTCTTGGACTCTAGGACTGGTAACCTGTTTTCAGTGCTTCACAAATATAATTCTAACAGGGGTAATAAGCAGCTTTGTAGCCAGAAAATGGGGGGGGGGAGGTGCCCCCAATGCGGTAATATCACATGATGCTGTGTCATGTGACACAAGCAGCAAGCTCCAACTGGCCTCCCTCCCAGGCTTCCCCCCTCCAGCCCTTTCCCGCCCGGCTGTGCTTATCTGCTTGCTCCCTGGTGGGCAGTTACCACAGCCTCACCAACTTTTCCTGCTGCTTCCTGTTCCCCAGTGAGACAGGAAGCAGCAGGAAGAGCCGGGAGACCGCAGGTAAGCACAGCCAGGTGGGGGGGTCTGGCATCTGGCTGTGCTTACCTGCAGCCAAAGGAGCAGGTAGCAGCAGCATTGGAGGTGTTTTGGCCAGCAGCTGCTCTTGCTTGCATGCCAGGCTGCCGACCAAAGACCACAGTGGGCACGGGGTAGAAATGCGGTGCATCGGGGGTAAGGTCTGGCAGCTTCCCAGGGTGGGGTTGGGGTTCATCTGTGGGGGCATCATCCCCAAAAGCCTCCCCATGGCTATGGGCCTGGTAATAAGGTGCAAAATGATACAACATATATTATTGGGAACTTTTGGTACATAGTTAAGCAAAGCATCCTCAATTATTAGAGTGATTAGATCCAGAATTCCATGTGCGCACCAGATATCCATGCCAGACACTGGATTGTGGTGCTTCTGTTCATCCAGCATAGAGTACTAGAAACCATTTATTAAATTAAACCCTTTTTTAATGGAGGCTGGCATGTTATGATCTTCCCAAAGTTTCTTGATTTCAAGCTTCAAGAAAGAACTCATACGTGTTTTTTTATTACATTTCTGTACTTGGGAAGCTTAGTTGGAAAGTCATTAATTAAATACTATTACCATATTTATGGTTTGATTTTATGTTATGTTTTGTACACTTAATGCCTGGGTGTCTATACCTCCCACAGTTTTGTATACTTTGTGAAATTTGACTTCTCCCCCCTCCCCTTTTACAGTGCTGCCATTGTGCTGCATTCTTCTCTTTCACTTTAATATTATACGTTGTTATATCCTGCTTCCTATGACATCACTGCCTACTTATTTCAGTATGGTTTAATAACGTGGCTGACATTTAAACAGATGGGTAATTTTTGATTAGTTTGTATATTTGCCAACAACCACAAGGGGCTAAACTAGTTCCCAAATTAAGCTCACACATAGCCACAGGAAATCTCACAACAGGAATCAATATTGTATTTAAGTTAAATCCTTTTTTTTTTTTTGGTTCATAGCTGGAAACATGTCAAATTCCTTTGGCCATTTAGGCTTTATTAACACTTCACACACATAATGACTGAACACACAATGTGCAATTTCAATTTTTAAGGCACTAAGGACATCTATGCTAAATTTTTAAAAAGAAGGTCCACAGCTTCCAAAAAGTATCACTTCGAGAGCTCTGCCAAAATAAAGTCCACAAGTTATCCATGTTCAGTATTAACTCAGTCCATTCCCATATTGCTGTGAAAATCTTCCTATGAAAACATCATCATGTGCATTGGAAAAAAGGCCTGTCTTTCTACCAACCTGTATATTAACATTAAAATATTAAACTATTAAAAAATGTGGCTATCACCATACCACTAATAAAAACAGCCCAAAAAGTGGTTAACCACCAAAGGCCAACCTAAACAAATTCAGCCTTGCCTGCCCTGCAGAAACTAAACAAGTCTGGCTGGGCACGGTGTCATCCAAGAGTGAATTCCACAGACTAGGGGCCACAACTGAAAAAAACCTTCCCCTGGTGACAGCTAACTGAGGCATCCTGGGCCAAGGCACCTGCAAGAGGCCCCTAGAGGATGACCAAAGGAATCATGGGGAGTTGTAACAGGAATGGCAGTTCTGTAGATATGAAGATCCCAGACCATTAAGAGCTTTAAAGGTTAGCACCAACTCCTTGAATTGGATCCAGGGACTAATTGGTAGCCAGTATAGCTGCCACTGAATTAGAGTAATATAAACTGATCATGATGTTTCAGTCAGCAATGTGGCAGCTGCATTCTGGACCACCTGAAGTCTCCAAAGCGTTTTCCAGGGTAGCCCTACGCGTAGCCAATTGCAGTAGTCCAATCTGGTGGTGACCATTACATGGGTCAGTGTGGCAAGCTCTGACCCAAACATATAATGAGCCAGCTGGTGGGCCAGGCATAGGTGAAAAAATGCTGACCATTTTTACCCAATGATAGTGCAGAATCCAACCACTCCCCGGGGCTTTTGACAGAGTCTACAGCTGTCAGCTGGACACCATCGAGTCTTGGGAGTGACCCTCCAGCTAGTATCTCAATCTTCCCACACGAGCTCCATCTTGGATGGTTTCAACATCAGCCAGCTTCCCCTTAACCAATGGATTACCGCATCCAGTGGGATAGTGGGAAAAGCCCTGCTGCTGGCACCCAAATCCAAATCTCCTGACGATCTCAGCAAAAGGGTGCATATATATATTAATATTAGAGAGAGGATTGAACTCTGTGGGACCCCACAATTCAGGTCTCATTGGAAAGACTTCTTGATAGCAACCAACTGAGAGCATCCCTGGAGGAATGGGGGGTACCAACTAAGGGCAGTGCCCCTTACCCCCAGAGAGGCAAGGCGGTTGATCAGAACCAAACGGTCAACTGTATCGAAGGCTGCTAATAGATCCAGAAGGATCAACAGCACTGCCATGCCTTTATCCAGATGTAAATGGAGATCATCAACCAAAGCAACTAGGGCTATCTTGGTCCCAAAGCCGGGCATGAAGCCTGACTGAAAAGAGTAGTGGCTACTGATAGAGCTAATCACAAACTGAGGAGTCAGCTTCTTCTAGATGGGGTGGCACTTAAAGAAACACATTCTTAATTTGAGGATGCTTATAACTAGCAGCCCAAGTCTTGTCTCTAGCATCTAATACTTTTAGGTGGTACACCAACTGGGGCTCTCTCTTGATTCTGCTATGGTTATCTATGCTCTGATCACAACCTGGTTAACATTACTATATTGTGCTTTATGTGGAGTTGCTTCTGAAGATTGTTCAAATGTGGCAGCCAAATTGTTGACTGACATAGGCAGAGAAAGCATATTATGCAAATCTTGAAAGAATTTCACTGTCTGGTCTTTCCCACTGTTAGGACTGGTGCCTACTCTTCTCAGTTTTAGGTGACTGTAAAAACATGGTTGTTTGCAAAAACTTCCTGTTAAATGTTGTGTTTTTTAAAAAAATCTGAACTGGATTGGTTATTTTGTCTTTCAAAATTACAGAACATTACATTTTATGCTATTATGCTTCTGCTTTTATGCTACTATTTCTCTATCTGCTAATCGACTATTTTATTATTTATTGATTTTATTGTTATTTACACCTTTAAGTGGCACCTTTAAGACCAACAAAGTTTAATTCCGGGGATAAGCTTTCGTGTGCATGCAAACAAAAGTTTTTGCCCAGAATTAAACTTTGGAGTTTTTTTCAATTTTGTTATAAGCCGCTCTGAGCCTGCCAATTTGGCAGGGAGGCCGGGATATAAATCCCAGGAAATAAATAAAAATAAATATAAGCTACTTTAGGCACATCTGTGAAGAAGTGACAGATAAATAAGCAAGCATGCTTGGACACATCCCCATTTTAAAAAAAAATGCATGTGGAAAGCTAGTATGTCAGGAAGAAAATGTTATATACCATAGTTGTATACATTAATGGAGCTGTTATATATGGAGGAGGGGTGCATATCACCAAATGATTATCAGTTCTGTCTTCTACAACTCAGAGATACTGCACCAGGGTCTTTTTTCACACATTTGAATCAAATCTTTAAAAGAACTTGGTGAATGTTTGCTCATAGCAATTAAAATATTCTACTAAAATTATAAAATCCTAATGCAGAATGGTACTCAAGGGGGTAATATTTGCCACTTTGGTGAATGCATGGGTACTGATAAGCTAAACATTATGTTTCTGCAACAGAGCAAATGAGCCCCCCACCCCAGCTGTTTTAGAGCAGGAAAACATCATGGAGGAAAGATCTAAGTCCTTCCCCCCATTGCAGTTCCAGTCCAAACCAGTCTGCCTGGGAAGTGTAGAACTTTAGAACACACCTCTCCATCTGACCCGGGACATCCCTGGGGAAAACATAATGTGGATTTAGGTACTAAGCTAGGAGCTCTTACCATACATTGTAGAAGTGAATTCTATAAACTAATTATACACTGTGTGGTATTTCTTTGTCTGAAGCTAATGCAATCAATTTTATTAAAGAGAATATTTATTAGGGTTACCTAGTTTCTACAGATATTCTTAGTTTCTAGGTACCTAGTTTCTACAGATATTCTTCATGGAACTTGCTTTAGAGAAAAATTTCATCTTCTTTCCAATCTGTCATCACTCTTCTTGATATGAACACAGTACTACAGATGACTTCTTGGCAGTGTTTAGTGGCAGCCACTGTTATTTATCAAGCCTTAAGCACAGTTATGAGATACAAATACTATTCCCAGAAAAAAATAGTGTAAAAAATTGGAATTCCCCCCCCCCCCCGCCTTCTGTCTGAACAGACTATTTCTGGCTGCAGCCAAGACATAACTACTCAGTGAACTTTAATGATCGATGTCAGGTTTCTGCAGCTTTGAAAACTTTAAAAAAGAACAAAAGGAAGAGGCTGACAGGTGTCTGGAGCTGATATAAATACGTCCAGTTCACAGGAGGTCAATGACAAGCCAATTAAGGTGTCTAACTAAAAAAGAAAAGCATTAATAAATGTACTGGAACAGTTTAAGCACTCAGTTATTATTAACAACTTCAGCCAAAGCAACATGGTCCAACTTTTGTTTTTATTTTTAGAATACCATTTCAATTAACTATTTCATATCATATGCCTTCATAGGAGAGCTGAGTTCTGATATTTCAGCATGACAAATTAGAGATGAATGAATAAATCCATTTACCTGGGGGAGGGGGTGCAAGATCCAACTATAGTACCGTGAACCCTGTACTCAAGTTAACTGCAAACTGAAATGCAGGTCTCTCCATTCCTAATGGAAATGGCAAAATAACCACATGGTGACATAAATATTCATTATGAAAACATGAAGAAGACTTAGACGAAGAAGAAGAAGAGAAGCTGCCCAGCTCAAAATGACACCAATTCCAATCCAGTATAATCAGCATTATTAAGACTTTGTAACCATTACTGAGATGCCCACTAGTGGGGATGGGGATGGAAACAAACTTTCTTACATCTCAAGCACTTATTCCAGGTCTCTAATTTCTCTGTTCCTCACTCCCATTATCCTATTGTGTGTTTGCCTAATCTATGGCTGAGGACAGACTGGCAATCTGGAGTGGGAGAGCTCCACTTGGGAAGTGGGGGAAGGGAGCCTGTTCAGACATCTGCAGCTGTCCCTCAGCTCCCTTCCGCACTTACGCATTTTGCAGCCAGTTTCCTTTCACTTTAGGAGGACACCGGGAGAAACCGGTGTTCAGGGACTGTCTTTTGCATGCCTCCCGCTTTCAGGCAGTGTGAACCGGAAGAAGGTGGGATTCAAGTGGAGGCAGTTGTGTGAACGTGCCGTTTCGGCAATTTGTGCATGAGTGCTCATGCGCACATACCCACATTGCCGAAAACAGCCCTGCCATAAGCTGTGGAGGCTGGCCCACCCAGGGCCGCTCCGCAGCAGTCTGAATGCTCCATAACAGCATCCTTGCACAATACACTGGCCAGTGTGAATGGCCAGCCCCGGGGAATTTTTCCCTTGCAGCTTTTGCCTCCGGATTCCTCCCGCTCCAGATTGCCAGTCTGTCCTCAGCCTATATTCTATAAACATTCCCACTTATTAGTAGTTGCAAGGCAAATGGTTTCTTCACTGCTGTGAACTGCATTTCTCAACTCCTTTCTGTAAGACATGAGATAATTTGGCTGGTCACTTGCAGTATGGAACTCATAGCACATAATTAAAACTGGGGGATTCTGATTAGAAAAATAGGTGAGGAAAGATGCTGGAAACGTCATAAGTTTCTCAAACACAATCTATTATCATCACCTCTCTACTCCACCCATTTGTATCTGATCTTCCCAACAGTATCTCTCTTGTCCAATTGGGAAAATTGGTTCAGGAAGAGAAGGCTGAAAAATGCTGTAATAAAGGAGGAAACATACTAAAATATTCCTTGTAGGATTACAAGACATTTTGTGACCACCTGTCAGAGCAGCTATTCCCACTGTGGCTACTATGACTCAGTCATAATCTCTGTGTAAACATACTCCAGGTCCTTTCTTTTAAAGCTATCTATATATTGGGACTCTCAATGCTCTCTCTAAGCTGTAGTCTTGTGAGCAAAAATTCTGCTTTGTGAGCTACTGGCATTAAAGTTGTGAGCAAGTCATTTGGCTTCTGCATAAATTAGTTTGCTCTGGAGCCATCCTTCCTGAGCTAAGACAAAAGCCGGAGGCTAAAAAACTGAGCTAGCTCACACTAACTCAGCTTAGAGGGAACACTGCTCACCATCCTCATCTTCATGTATTCTTCATACATTCTTTCTTCAAATATATTCTAGTTCATCTTCTTTTCCCATTTTCATGGCTAAACCTTCAATCATATTGTTTCCTGAGTCTGAAGCAACCTCTCCATTCTGTTCGATAGATTGCTACTTCAAAAACTCACTTATTTAACAAATCCTTTCTAGAACCACTTCAGCATCAGCATACCTATTCCCCCATTGTTATTTGATACACCGCAATTCTTACTCCTTTATCTTTCTCAAGAAACTTATCTCAAGTTTCACTGCCTACTCCTATATGAATCTACCCAAGTACCATGGTCATCTGAGATTAGATGGATGGCAATCTGAGAATGGACCTTCTCAGTGGTGGCACCAAAACTGTGGAATTTCCTCTCCAACGAGATTGTCCCCCTCTATCACCATCTTCCACCAATAGGTAAAGACTTTTCTTTCTTTCTTTTTTGCTGACCCTTAGTGATCTGTTTACATGCATGTGTCTACATTGTTGTATTTTATTGAATTTTAGTTGTTTTACATATATGCATTTTAAACTTTGTAACAATGTTTTGATTGTTCACCACCTTGGGGACCCTGAAGTAGGTGTAAAGGTGGCATAAAAATGTTTTAAATAACAACAACAATAGGATATTTATGTCTCCATCACTGACTGACCTAAGTATCTAGGCCTTATAGCACTTTGAAGGTTAACACCAGAACCCTGAATTGCACCGTGATGGAATTGAAGAGTTGTGGAATGCAGCAGGTAAAGAGAAAAGCTGCAGAGTCATGTGATTGAGAAAGGAAGGGGCCAGAGAGCTCGGAATTCTCAGGTGGAGTGACAGATAACTGTCACAGCTGACAGTTGAGTGAGGGAGTTGGAAGAAGCAGTTGGAAGAGTGTTAACTGAAGGACAGCATTAACTAAGAGAGCTCTGAGGAGAAAGTGGAACCTCTTAGCTCTGTGAAATCAGCCAGGGAACAGTTCATGCGAAAGAACTGTGGCTGAATAACACTCTTAACTGGTATTCTCAAACAGTGAGAGGAGAGTTACCAGAGAGTGGGCAAGTTTAAGACCTCAAGAGTCACAAACACCAAACACACTACTCCAAGGGAACTTAAAAGGGTGGCTAAAGAAGGGCAAAAGGGTCTAGAGGAGTCTGGGAGAGCTGGGATGTCGGACCAGTAGACTCAGGAGACCAGATGAAGCCCAAAAGGTTAACCACTAAAAAGTAACTGGAGAGTGGAGTCAGTAGAGGGGTTTTGTGAACCAAGTAACATCTGAAATAATTGAAAGTGACAAGCACACAGCCTCTGTGAAAATTAAAGCAAAGTAACTTGTTTAGTGAACAACGAAACAAACTATCCTCTGTATATAAATCTCATCACCCTGTTGTGTTTTCTGTATAATAAAGATCTGTGCTGTTTGACATTTACAAGCACTGGTGCCTGAAGTCTGTGGCAAAGAGTATACTGGATAGTGGTCCTCAATATATATCTAGAACATATATAGAAAACCCCCGAAGAGACGACTTGTAAAGCAAACCCCGAAGAGACTACTGAAACAGGGACCTGGTCAGATATAGAAAAGTGGGACTGATCAGTTACCTCACAACACAATAACTGAATCCAGTATAAAGAAATATACAAATAAGCAAGGACGCTACAGCTTGGTCACAGCCAACGGCAGGGGGGAGAGGTCATTGGTGTTATATGCACCCAGAAACAAATTGGGAGCCAGTGTAGATGGGCCAAGACTGGAGGGATATTGTCCCTACAACCCACTCCAGTCAATACCTTGGCTGCAGCATTCTGTACCAACTGAAGTTTCTGAACACTTTTCAAGGGCAGCCTTATGTGCAGCACATTTCAGTAATCTAATTTACAGGTAACCAGAGCATGCACAACAGTGGCCAGATCTTTTCTGCCCAGGAAAGGCCTCAGCTGGCTAATAAGTCAAAGCTGGCATAAGGCACTCCTGGCCACAGCTGCCACCTGCTTATCCAGCAGCAGGCTTCTATCCAAGTTATGGACCTATTCCTTAAAACCTGACTCAGCCCTTCGACCCACCAGTAGCACTTCTGTCTTGCCAAGATTAAGAATCAACTCCAAAACTGACTCCAGGCACCAGTTCAGGGTTTCTACAGCCTCCCTGGGATCAGTTGGAAGCACAAGATAGAGCTGAGTGTCATCTACATATTAATGACAACCCAGCCCCAGGGCTATTTTTGGGCAGGAACGCACAGGAACAGAGTTCCGGCTGGCCCCTGAGCTGGCCACACCCAGCAGGAACTCATTCGCATAATAGGCCACACCCAACAGCAGAAACGCATTAGGATTGGCTACATTAGGGGTATGTGGCCTAACATGCAAATTAATTCCTGCTATAAAAAAAGCCCTGGGTTTTGACAACAAACAAGGTAAACAGAATAAGAAGGAAAAGGTGGGTGTGGCTGGATGACCACTCTTCTGGTGACATGGAGGTGTGGCCTGATATGCTAATAAGCTGCACTGTCAGGGATGTGACCTAATATGCTAATGAGTTTCTGCTGTTGGGTGTGGCCTATTATGCTAATGAGTTCCTGCTGGGCTTTTTCTACAAAAAAAGCCCTGCCCAGCCCAAATCTCCAGATGACCTTACCCAGCAGTTTCATGTACATGCTGAAGAGCACAGGGGACAAGATGGAACCTTTTAGGACCCCTTAGGCCAAAGGCCAAGTGGCTGAGCAGCAATCCCCCAGAAACACCTTCTGAAATCTACTCTCCAGGTAGGACCAGTGTCACTGCAAAACATGCCCCCTAATTCCAGCCAAGATAAGTGGTCCAAAAGGATACCATGATCAATGGTATTGAAAGCTGCTGAGAAGTCCAGGAGAATCAATAGAGTCACACTTCCTCTGTCCATCTCTCAGTGCAGGTCATCCAGCAAGGAGACCAAGGTGGTTTCAGTTTCATAACCAGGTATAAACTCAGACTGGAAAAGATCTAAAAAATCCAGCTCATCCATGAAAGCTTAGAATTGTCCAGCCAGCACCCATTCATTCACCTTGCTTAAGAATGGAACATTTGAGACTCGTTGATCATTATTGAGATCTCCTGGGTCCAAGGTAGGCTTCTTTAGAAGTGGATGCACCACAGCCTGTTTCAAGACTGGGGCAACCACTCCCTCTCTTAAGGAAGCATTAACTGCCTTTCAGATCCAGTGTGCCTGGCAGATTTAAGTAACTCGGAGGGGCAAGGGTCATACAAGCAAGCAGATGGTAAACTTTAAACTTCCAAGGATCTAATCCACATCCTCAGAATGAATAAAGTAAAAAGTATCCCAAACAACTGGACAAGTTGGCACCCCGGCACCATCTGACCCTGTCACTGCTAACATAGAATCCAAGTTGGAACAGATCAGGGCTGTAGCTAGGGTGGGGTATACAGGGCAACTCCCCCTCTCAAATTTCCAAAGCCCCCCCAGCAAATCTTAGAGCTGTGAACTCAGCACCAGCCTGGGCGACCCCTTGACAGTCAAAGGGCAATGGGCAAGGGAGGTGAGTGCTGCAGAGCCCAAAGGGAGTGGAGCATCAATGTGGGTGGGCAGGCTGAAGGCCACAGTGAATGGGTGTCTTGGTGCTAAAGCAGGACCATGACCATCAATGTGGAGGTGCCACTGGCGAAGGTGCTAGAGGGCTTGGCCCTGTCAGCTGAGGCACACAAGACTGAGAAGCTGCTGATGGCCAGCAAGGTCTGCAAGTCCTTCTTGGCCAGTGACATGGTGCTGGTAGATGAGCCTGTCCATGCGTCGTGGGTGCACTCAGGGATGTGTGTCCTCCTGGGAGGGATGGTGGAATGGGAGGACAATCACAGTCTCTCCTCTCCTTCACTCCCCATCCCCACAGGGCTGCTAGCTTCTCACACTGGCACTCTCTTTATGTATACCAGAGGAGAATCAGACTTCTCCAAGTGTAGGAAGGACATTCATTTGATGCAAGCAGGGCAGGAATGACAGATAAAAAGAGGCCTTGTTTTCAGCTTAAATGATTTAGGAAAATCAGGGGAAGTAATTGGAAAGACACAGACAACTTGGTCACAGATTTGGCTGCATGAAATACATGAGCAGATCCTCTAAACAAAACAAAATTCAACCAACTGAAAAAGTGCCCTTCGCAATGCACAATCCGGCTGTTTCCTCTGCAGAGTGAGTTAAACTCTGAGTAAATTAAACTCCATTCTTTTTTCTTCCCCCCACCCCTCCTCCATTCAGTGCCCCCCCCCCAATCATCTAGCTATGGGTATAGAACAGATACAAGAGATTTCATCTGCAATGTGCAGAGAAAAACGGCCACAGTGGGCCACTAAGCAGTCCACCTCCTCCTGCAGATCCCAACAGACCTCTCTGATGACCCAAAACAGCTCTGCTGGCCTACACTGTGCAGATGCAATCAAGCCAGGAAAGGCTTGTTTCTTTGTTGCTGTCACTGCCACAAAGTATGTTTTAACACGAGCTTTTGCCCATGTCCTACTGATTCAGCCTGAGTCTTCCTCCACTGCTACGCTAGCCATTTCTATTGTCTTTTCACCCTTTCAGCCCTTCAATAAATGGAGGGGCTTACTGGGCTCTAACACTGGAGAGAGTGAGCCTGGAAGCAATTGTGTCAACTGCCCAGATCATTTCCTCATTCCAGAGTTCAACTAGGACATCAACAGGAGTACCAACCATATTAACAAGAAAACCCCTTAGAGACATCAGAAAGCGATTTGGATTCATCTGGCTCATGGGGCGGATCATTTTGATAGACACCCCCCCCCATACAGAGTATTGGTATTAATTGGCATTAATAACAGCTGGGACCACTCCACAGATCCCCCAGAAAGACACAGCTTTTTTGTTGTTGTTGCTTATTTCTCGATTCTGTGTCCCTGAGCTTTGGAACAGAGAAGTGTAGCTGCTCAGTCTTGGGAGGCAGCATTCTGAGGCTTTCTCCACTTCAAAAGGGAGGAAGGACATCAAAGGACAGTTTGCTCAGGAACACATCTACCCACCCACCCACCCCTCCATACAAAATGATAGTAGTGTCTCAGTTAATTGATTTCCTTATAGTCCAAATACACAACAGGATCTGCTGGATATTTAACAGTGACAAGTAAACCCATCTCACAAGCTGATATTTTTATAACTCAAACTATGTTTTTTCTTATTTCACCAAGTGGATATTATATAATTTGGCTTATTATTCTTACAGAATTGTAAATTCCATCAAAGACACTGGCACCCCAATGCCTCCCTGAGATAATACTTTCCCACTTAGTTTTTACTCAAACAACCAATGAGTTTTAAACTTCTTGGCTCTGATCCAATCCCATCCTGAGGAGCATTTAGGTAACAGAATTTGCCTTCCATTCTACCACCTCACTACTCTACACTTAATTCTTCAGCATGTGTAAAGCAGGCCTTAATATTGCACAATTAAGAACTAAGAAGTGTGAACAAGTTCTTTTTCAGGACAAATAATATGCAAGGAATAATTTGGAAAGTTAGCAAAGCATACAGGAGGGCAAATTATATCAATATCAGTTAAAGAAGAAGAAGAAGAAGCCAAGCAATGTAACAGTTTATAAAAAAGATCTTTTATAGAAAAGATTACAGAATTTAAACAGACTTTACAAATTAAATATTTATAATGGCATTAAAGAACAGACTAATACAACTTGAACAAATGGTGGACTTAAAAAGTACTTAATTTATAAGGATTTTTTTAATTAAAAAGAAAATGCAAAGCAAAGCGTGCTTGAAAAGAGTAACAAAGATGATTCAGGAAACCATACAAAGTTCTTAACTGATAAAGGCACTCCTTAGCGTTATTATGCCCTCATTGCCTCCTTATTCTGGATTTGGATTAGAAAGCAGACGGAGCATTCACACCTCCTTTTTCTCCTGAGTTCCCAGTCTAGCAATCTACAGTATGTAATAGTGACAGAACAAAAATAAATACCTCATTAGAGATAATAAACCTTAAAGTTGCACACAACAGAAAAACCAACTGTAAAAGACAGGTTATGTAAATGGGTACAGAAGGAGAACCAAAGGCAAATATCCAATAGCCCCATTTCAGATGCAAGCCACAGACCCAGGCTGTCATAAAGAGATTCCTTATAAATTCTAATTCAGCACAAACAGTCAATAGTCATCATGATAAGTGCTTGTTAATCAATACTACCCAGTCTATTTAATTTAGCTACCAGACATTTCTTCATCAACTATTTTGTAAAAGCTAATTTGTTCGTAAAGGAATTTTTGGCAATGCTATAAATGCAGAGACTGTTCAGAGAACTGCTGGTCAGTAACAGTGAATGGGATAAACACCTAGCCATGTGCTACACCTACACTACTTTAGAGGATATACAATATTAGCAAGCTTTAATGACACATATTCCAAGTTGGAACAGTGCTAAAACATGCCCTCACACAAGGAGTAAGTTTGGATTTCCCCTTGGACAGAAGACACTAAAAAGCACATGTCCTTTCCCACATTACAGGAGAATCTAGACTATATTTTACCGGCAATTTGTGATGGAAAACCTAATCATTTTGAGCAGTGCCACAAAAACCAAGGCCCCACTGAATATATTTAGGTGACCAAGGAAAAGAATTGTGCTTCAATATTTTTGCCATTTGAGCCTCCTCTTATAGTGCCATTTGCCTCTGATCCAGACAGTACTGGATCTGGGATCATCAGTAGTGATGTCTGTTCCCTGCAAATTCTACCATTTTCTGGCAAGCACGCGGGTGTAAGTCATCCCTCTCCTTGGCATCTCTTTTCAGGGAGAGCCAAGATCAGAGTTCAGTGCTTTACAATGACTATAATCTGCCTCTGTCCATATTCAGATCTGCAGCTGATCTTGAACTGGTGACCTAAGGAACACCCAAGTGGAATTCTGGCCAATGGAGGGAGCTATATCTTCTTCAGCCTTCTGTATCACACTTGCTGGTTGGTCAGGAGATCTGCTGTTGCTAATAACAGATAGCATTTGCCCATCCAGTATACTGAATACAAAAACCCAATAGGTCTAATATCCTTAGTGCCCAGCATCTTTTGAGCCTTATGTAAGCAGTGGCATTCACTGCAATTGATCACAAAGGTGATGTAGAATTCTGTTTTTAGTACCAAAAAGGAAAAAATAACATTGGAAGGGTTACTAAAACTACATTATCTCCTGTATAAAACAACCTGCTGACATTCCTGAAATCTTTATTATATAAAGCCTAAGAAAGTTGGACAGTAAAGCTCACAAGGAAGTAAATTTATTCATTTGAAATGTGCTATTGGAGGAAAGCCTTGTGGATATTCTGCACCACCAAAAAGATAAATAAGTGAGTTCTAGATAAAATCAAGCTTGAACTCTCCCTAGAAGCTAAAATGACTGAACTGAGACTATCATACTTTGGTCACATCATGAGAAAACAAAACTCTCTGGAAAAGACAATAATGCTAGGAAAAGTTGAAGGCAGCAGGTAAAGAGGAAAACTGAACATGAGATGAATTGTCTCAATAAAGGAAGCCACAGCCTTCAGTTTGCAAGCCCTGTTAATGATAGAATGATTTGGAAGTTGCCATAAGTCTGAAGGGAGCTAACAGCACCTAAGAGACCCACAATAAGGTATATGTGTCCTATTTAGTCATGGGTCAAGGAAAAACCACCAATACTGCAGGGCTTGTTCAAGATGGCACTTCTGGTTGTTTACCTTTGGCCTTTAATATAACCCATTTCATTTTCCTTCCTCAACTATCTCCAATGTGATCCATGCTGACACAGGGATAACTCCAGTGACTCTCTTCTGAAGAGGAAACCTCTTCACTGTACTCTCTTTATGGATGTGTGCCTCTATATGTGCCCATACGATATGCATCTTTCCTATGTCAGTGGCTATAAATAGCATTCTTCATGCTACTTGCTTCTTATATAACAGTCAGAATGTTTTAAAGAGCTCCTGTAGGCCTTAATGAGGAATGGAGAACACAGAAGCATCAAAGCCTAACTGACCCATCCAGTTGATTCTCCTGGCAATGTGCCAGTTCAGAATGTATTGAGGAAATTCAAACTTGAAGTTCCCCGACATTAAAACTTCTATCCTATGGAATGACATGTTAGTCTTCTATGTACAGGGAACCTGTATTGTGAAATGGCATAGTCCTAGCAGAGCTGCATCATGTTCTTTTTCTGAACCCACTGGTCAGCCCTGAGCATGACAAATGAAATTACGGGAACTGTGTAATATATCAGTGCTTGACAAGGCTGAACCTCAGGACCAAGTAATGACACGATCTCATTATAATATCCCTGCCATCATTCTAACAACTCCTCTGTTGTTTTCTGTTCTTATGCCTAGCATGAGTAGCTGAGGTTTATGGCTTATGCTTTTATTTTTATTATCCAGCATAAGCTCATTTTTGGCACCATCTAAATAATGAGGATACTCACTGCGTGGTTTAACAGCAAAGTAACTGCCTTACTCAAATGGATGAGTTTTGTAAGGGTTATTTCCATCTAGGGATGCCACAAGAACACTGTGATCATATCCAACTTCATGTTAAAACTGGCCTATTTAACTGAAGAAATGTTTATCACACATCTGGCAGAAAAAAGGGGATTTGTCAACATTGTACATGCCAAAATTTAGCTTTTCACTGTACTTTTTCAAAGATGAGTGTTTCTACATATGGAGAAAGGAGAGATAACAAAAAAGGTACTAAAACTGTTTATTGCCGTGGTTTAATTTGTCTCTGTGGTGCAGCTTGCATTTATTCAATGCAATATAATTTTACTATGGCAACAGTTGCATTGTATCAGATCACACTCTCTGGTATGGAAATGCAATTCTCCCTCCGTTGTCCCCTCCAATCCTCTCCACAGCACTTGGATTTTATTGGAGCTTCCCTTTAAAATACCAGTTTTCCATATTTTTATTTCTGTGATAACAATGCATATGCGAATTCTCCTTTGAACGGCAAGGATATTTTTTCTCATTTATATTTAATATAGCAAACCATCTTCTTTGAAGGCTCAATTACAGTAGTCAAGAAAACCTTCCGTGGTTAAAGGGTTAATGAATGAAATGGATGACTGGACTGAAAATAAAAATCACTGTTTAAAAAAAATGCTACACCAGGAGAATTAGGCACAACATCATCCTGTAACCACTGAGAATTCTCAACTGTAAAATAAAGCCTTGTACTTCCAGCGTTTTCATTAGTTTTCCAGTAGTGCCAGACGCAGCATGAATTATAATGACCCAGAAAGGCAGTGGTTTGCTCCCTTTAAAGAACATACACTGAATAGAGAGCAGCCTCTCAGCAAGGAGAGGGGGGAGACTGGGTACGTTATTAGCTTGTGTATAAAGCTATGTACCTGAGCACTTAAAAATTATATTTCCCTCATTACTGAGCATGACATGGATCATGCAAGACAATAAATGCCTCCAAAAATGAACCACACTGAACTTCAAATATTTGTTTTACGGATTGCAATGTAAATAAAATAAAGCAGAATAATGCACCACATCTTTCCCAGGGAGAACGTTCCTGTTTGAGGCAGTTGGCACAGTTTTTTTTCCTGACAGTTGTATTAAACACCTGGAACACTGAAGGTAAGACTAGGAAGTAAACGCAAGTCAACCAAGTCCTAATATCCATGCACAAACAAAGCAAGTTGGAGTAAAATGTAAAACAACTCATGTAGCTGTAATTCAGAAAAATCAACTTCAGATACGTATGGTTCTTGGAGGTATCAAGGGATCAGTGGTCGCCACGCCAAGAACATTTTTTGCTACCTCTTTTGCCACCCCATACATTGGAAGAAAATCATAGTATAGCTTCATATGTTGCACAATCAAGTGAAAGGGTGGGAGCATGAATGTTCTAGTTGTAAGCCAGTACAATATAGACTGTTAAACATGCTGGTCAAAGTAGTGTCAAGAAACTTAAGGCCTGTAGGAAAGGGCTACTCTGTTCTCACAAACTAAAGGGGGGGTTTCATCCTAGAAATAATATGTATATTTGAGTTTTAAAAATTTACAACACTTCAGAGAGTCTTGTATTCAAAAATGAATCAACCCCCCCCCCTCCTCAATTTCCAGTTCAACAAGCAAAGGCCATTGAAGCTTATGGAGGAACATAACTTTTCAGTCAGTAGGCCTAAAGTTAGATTATACCACACCAATATGTGACCAGGCATAATACCAAAAGAAATCCTTGGTCTCTCAATAAATGATATTTGGTACTTTGTTCTTCTGAGGCAAATTATTTTAGAGATGTCCCCAGTATAGATATTTACTACATTTTTTCCAAAAAAGGAGAAATGGTATGACTATTTTTCCAAAATCAAGGAGTTTTGAGACACCTTACAGAGTAATACAGTGTTCGTGGTAATAGTTCATGAAGTAGACTCCAATTTTTCAAATAACAGTGTTTACAGATACAGGGCTTGGAGGTAGTTTAGTGGGGGCAGAACATTTTGTTTAAAAATGCATTGGGATTAAAAAAAAAAAAAAAACCCGAATGATGAAAGCAGCACCTGTAGCTTTAAGAAACTGATGTCTACAATGGCCACTGCTAGGCAACCACAAAAGCACTGCCAGCCTTCAAGCCTTGGTTTCTGTCGGTAAAAAGCAGGGGGCAGGGGCAGGGTTCTTTTGGCCTTTGAGGGAGGACTCATTGGAGCCAGGCCCAACAACCACCACTGGATGACTTGTTATCACCTGACTTGCATGACTCACCCCGTCCCAGCTTTTCAACAGTGTCTATCCCCAAAAATTCAATGTGGTGTACTGATTAGCATTTCAGACTAGGGCTGAGGGAGATTTGAATCACCACTCTGCCATGAAAGCTCACTGGGTGACATTGGACAAGTTACACATTCACAGCTTAACCTACCACACAGGGTTATTGTGAGGATAAAATTGAGAAGAGGATAACAATGTAAGCCACTTTGGGTCTGCATTGTGGAGAGGGGGGCAAAAGCAAGCAAACAAATGAATAAATGAGATGGCCCCTACAAGCCCTTATAGATTCCCCATTTGTTTTTTTCTTTTATCTTTCCCAGAGCATCTTCTCTGGCATTCTGATTCACAGATAAACAACCATGAAGAACTATTCTCTTTCAGAGAAGAGATATTAGTTTCTGCCAGTCATCTCAGGTTAAAAAAAGGACTCTGGATTTGGTCTTACTAAACCCAGTGGGAGAATTCATCCCAGTCAGTGCAAAGACACATACTTTGCAAAAGCCTGTAAAGCTCCCCACCTAGGGAGTTCCAGTCTACATCTCCTGGAAACGTTTAGAGGGGTGGCCACTGTTGATGCATGAGTTGTATACTTCCTGGACTCAATCAGCAGTGGAGGGCTGCAGTAAAGGAAATGTTCCCTCACACAGGAGAAGTGATAAGTATGCCAGCCAGATTCAAGGATGAATCAAGGAGCATATGAGCTTATCAGGGAAATGAGTTCAGTTTACTTCCATTAGGGAACTAATGTTGCTTTTCCTTGCCACCCCCTTCACAACCAATTGCCCATTGTTTTAGTTTTTTACCAAGTGTCATCAGTTTTTATCTTTGCTGAGTGTGGGAGCAAAGTTTAAATCCTAACCCAGCAGCTGCCACTCTGCTGCCATCCCAGCGCAAGCTACCTGGCTGCTCTGTCCATTCATACAGACCTCCTCCTCTTTATGCAAAATGAACATCACTTTGGAGCTCTTTTCATTCCTGCAATTAACAGCACTTTTCACGCCTTTTGCTTTGTTTTTAATAAAAGTTTTAAAACTCTGCCAGGATGCTTACACAGCTCAGACTCACCCACAAGCCAACACTACTTCATTGTCTACCTACTGCCCCAAGGAAGTGGCCCACGGTCAAAAAACCCTTCCCTGGCAATTCCCCCAATCTTCCACTACAAAGTTTCATACATTCAGTGCTGCAATATGAACAGCACAGTTACATGAGCACATACTGAATTAAACCCAGTGGGACTTACTTCAGAGTTACAGTAATAAGCATATGATCAGACAATACATCACCGAAGTTACACAGCTACTTCAATGGAAATGTTCAAGGCAACCTGAGCCATCAACTATGTAAAAGACAACATAGGGTATGGAGCTTACTTCAACTTGGCTACCAGCACTGGTAGAAGACACAATAGCACAGTGCATCCACCTATACAGAGGTGAAAGTAAGGTGGTACAGGTTGCTACGACATACTGATAAGACAGCGACTGAAGCAGCAGCTATGAGGTAGCTTGGTGATTTGTGTGTGGATGGGAGATTTAGTCACCCTCTCCTCATTGCGATCCAGTGCACTTGGAAGTAAATAGGGTCAGTCTGCTTGGGTGGCAAGAATGGTCATGGCTTGCAGGTGTTAGGAGGCACATGTGCCTTGACTCCGTAACAGAAGACTTGGGTTGGCAGTTGGTTTGCTGCCCTCTTGACCTCCACGAGAGGAAGACAGGACATGAATCACTTTCTCTCTTTCTCCTGGCACAGTTTCAGTTGTGTCCTTTTGCTTCAGAGGGATTCTTCTCAGAGCACGGTGTCCTCCCTTCAATTAAAATCCTGATGGGAGGGAAAGAGGAATCCTGTTGGTCTCTACCCCACAGAAGCCTTTGGGGAATTTCAACTACACCTTTAAAAACGTTACTGAACTGGCTTGGAATAAACCGGTACAGTGACGGCCGTTTCAGACAGCCCTTCCCCTACTGTTTTGGAGCTATCTTTGAAGCTATTTGTCATTTCAGACTGCCGCTTTCTGTTTGTGCCTCTTTTCACCCGGGCGGGCAATCTCCATCATTTTTTAAAGAGCCGATTTAGAGCACTTTAACGCTGTAACAGGACACCAAAACAGCACCATAGCGACCCCGTTGGAATGCCTGGGCTCCACTGAGATACATGAGGTTGCTTGTTAAAAACTTGTTAAAAATAGGAGGTGGAAGCTCAGGCAGGTACATGCACCTACTTCTGTTTTTGATTTCTTGAATGTTAGGTAGGAATGGATGCTTTCTGTATTTGTAAACTGTCCTGTTCCTCCCCCGCTCCCTTTCCATGCCTGCACTCTCTCTTCCAGGCTGCCTGTCATTTAAAAATCTTTTCTCTTAACCTTTCTCCTTTAGGCACTTTAAATCACCCACCCCACGCAGTATTTAGGGACAGGAAAACAGGCTGCCTTTTCATTCCCCTCCTTCCCAGACTCCTTCCCAGCCTCCATTGTACAAGTCACTATCTTGCCCAAGGAGAATTCCAGGAACTCAAAACCTGTGGCAGGATTATTATTATTTTTTTTTAAACCCACTTTTCCAATGATGGAGATTGCCCATGCAGGCAAAAAGAGGCACGAAAACACTGGTCATCAAAGGAAGCGCTTCAGGGGCATTTCAAACAGCACCCCGTAGCGCTTCAGAACACGGTACAAGAACTGAAGAGCGCTTGGGAGGAGGTTTCCAGGTAAACTGGCTCAGGAACGCTTCCCCAACAGGAGAGGCACATTTCTGTGTGAAAGGGCCAATATGTTCCGTTAGGGAACCAGTACTAATACAGTTCTGTGTAAAATGCCTGACAGAAACCGTTACTGAAGAGTTCCTGAAACGGAATATATTGGCTGTTTGAAATTCCTATTCTTCTCCAACCCCATTCCAGAAGCAACACTAAATTTAAAGGATGCAAACTCTACGGCCGAGTTCAGACTGGCAGTTTGGCCCAATATAGGCCCACTTTGCAAACAGATTAAGAGAGCCTGTTCACACAGCCACAGCTGCCTGGCGTTGCCGTGCTGCACTCAACCTGTCCTGAAGCTCTTTCATCCCGCTTTTAAAAGGTACCTGGTGAAACCAGTGTCAAGCTGTCCAGGTACGCGTTCATCCCGCTTCCTGGCAGTGTGGAAGCAAATAAGCTGTACATCAAGCAGCGCCAGTAATGTGAACCCGCTTATCCGGCTGCTGCGCCCATGCGCAGGTCAGCAAAATGGACCAAAGCCATGCACTACCACGGCAGGGCTGCCAGGGGCCGCCCCACAGTGTGAACACTCTATTCCGCCTCCTCCCTGGTATGGTCCTGCATCAGTCTATGCAGTGTGAACGGAAAGCCCCACGACAACTCAGCCCAGGTCTTTTTGCCCCACTTCCCTTGCACTTCATTTTGCCAGTCTGTCCTCAGCCTACCATAAGACTTGTTGTGGCAGGGGATTCAGAGGCATGAAGGGTGGGTTGTGCCATGTATCTTGGAGCACCTGAAACACTCCCTAATTCCTCATTATGGTGTTGCTTCAGAGGCACGGCCTGCCAAGGTAAACAAACAGGGCAGAGAGGAGAAAAGTAACAGAGCAGGGAAGTAAAGGACCTTCTAAAAAGCAAAGAAGGGTTGTCACAGTTCTCTGCATCCTCTGAACTTCTCAGAGACTTGCCAAGAGACATTGCTTACCTTTTGGCGCCCCATTGTATATTTTAATTGTAATAGGAATTCTTCTTCAGAAAAGACCGAATTGAGAATAAGAGGATTACTTGTTGTCTGATCTGTGTTGATTTGTCAGAACAGGCGTTTCTTAGACAATATACCTATTCATGTACTTTGTTTTCCCCTTGTAAGATTATGCCATAACAACAGTGCAATCCTAAGCATGTACACTCACAAATAAATCAGCAGAGTTCAATAGAATGTACTCCCTAGTAAGCATGCTTGCTTACGATTGCAGCCTTACAGTACAGTAAAGAAGCCAATGGGCATAGAAAGGTGTAACTTCATTTAGGATTGCATAACTAGTCTGTTTATCCATAAGAGTGTATGGAACCAGAGGCGTTGACTTTTAAAATCCCTGGGGGGGCGGGGGCTCTTGTGTGCACGTGCACTAGAGAGCCAGTTTGGTGTAGTGGTTGAGTACGCGGACTCTAATCTGGGAGAACCGGGTTTGATTCCCCACTCCTCCACTTGCACCTGGCTGGATGACCTTGGGCAAGCCATAGCTCTGTACCAGCTGTTCCCTCAAGGACAGCTTGGGAAAGAGCTCTCTCAGCCCCACCTACCTCACAGGGTGTCTGTTGTGGGGAGGGGAAGGGAAAAGGAGTTTGTAAGCCGCTCTGAGACTCCCTTGGGGAGTGGAGGGCGGGGTATAAATCCAATCTCTTCTTCTTCTTCTACTATGCTGCACATCTGCAGAGTCTGCCTTTGGCAGGAGAATGCTCCAGCAAGACCTCTCTACATAGACTCTCAAGACAGCAATTCAAAGACTCTCTCAGTATGCACATTCAACATCTTATCTTGGAGTCTCCCCTCCTCCATCAGCAAACAAAATGCTGGGCAATTGCATTGCCCCGGCAACGTGCCCAGCATGCTGGCGTCACTTCCGGGTGACGCCAGCATGCTGGGCATTTGCCCAGCTGGCCCCACGGAGGCAGGAGTGGCCAGGCCAGGCCCAGGGGGGGAGAGAGGCAGCGGCGGTAGCAGCCAGCGGGCGGGCAGGCAAGCGAGCAGGCAGACCTGGTGGACACTCCGTTTTGCCGGGGGGGGTTGAGCCCCCCCCGGGAAATTGGGGGGGGCTCAAGCCCCCCTGTAGTTGATGCCTATGATGGAATTCACTGACGGCTCTTTAGTCTATAAGGTGCCACCTGTTTATCCTTAACACAATTTTATTCCAGTGAAAGCTTATGTGGACCCACTTCCACTTCCTTCTTTGACAGTTTCCTTCTTTGATAGGCAGATTCCTTCTTTGATAGGCAGATTCCTCCTTTGACAGATTCTGTAGTTCCACCTTTGACAGATTCCTCCTTTCAGATTCCTCCTTTGACAGATTCAGAGGTTCGTGGCTCTTCCTGCCTGCCCATTCCTTCCACACACCAAATAAATTTCAGACGGTAGCTGTGTTGATCTGCAGCAGAACTGCTATACTTGAGTCCAGTTAATGCCTTAGAGACCAACAAGAGTTTCAGGATGGACCCTGACCTGGATAGCCCAGGCAAGCCTGACCTCATCAGATCTTGGAAGCTAAGCAGGGATGACCCTGGCAAGTATTTGGATGGAAGACATCCAAAGAATACCACAGAATCACAGAGTTGGAAGGGGCCATACAGGCCATCTAGTCCAACCCCCTGCTCAATCCAGGATCAGACTAGAGTATCCCTGACAAATGTTTGTCCAGCCGCTGTTTAAAGACTGCCAGTGAGGGGGAGTGTCACTGTTGTTTTTAATATATATATATATTATTTTCTACCCCCAAAAAAGGTGGGATACAAAAGGGAATAAAAGGTAGAGGAAAATATAAATGCATCAGGTTTGTCAAATATTATGAGTTGTTACGTACAACAGGTAAAATCAAACGTATTACCAAATGTATTACATATTTCAAATATAGTAGACAATAAAACATCAATATTACAGATTTTGTAATAACTTTCCTAAAGTTAGTAATAATCTATTAACGATAAAAGAGATTACATCTTTAACAGTTGAATGAACTTCTATGCTAAAATTAAATCATTGTAAAAACCTTAATATTGTCTTAATTATTTATCTGAATCTACATTTTATTTTTGCTAATTATTTTATTACTAGTGGAATACAGAATAAAATATTGAAACTATAATCAATATCTTCATCATCTTTAATATGATGTTCAGATCATTCCAAAAATTTTTTAAAAACTCTTACTGTAAAAAAGTGTTTCCTAATATCCAGCCAGTACCATCCCGCCTGTAATGTAAACCCATTATTGCGAGTCCTGTCCTCAACTGCCAACAGGAACAGTGCAAGGGCCAGGAGGCAGAGGCAGGCGATCAAGCTACTTCTCTGAACATCCTTCATAGCCCAGTAGGAGTTGCCAGAGGTCATCATGACTTCCAGGCATGGGCACAGACACACATGCACACACAAAAAATTGCAAAAAATACCCCTCCTCCCCCCAAAAAGAGTTTCAGGGTGTAAGCTTTGTCAGACTGTGTCTGACAAAGGGAGCATCAACTCTGAAAAGCTCACACCCCAAAACTCTGGTTGGTCTCTAAGGTGCTACTGAACTCACACATAACAATACCAAGTAAGTTCACTTAGGGCTGCAGCTTTACAGTGTTTGAAAAAAGAGTATTTGCATTCATTAAAATTTTTCTTTCTTTTTAAGAGTTTCTGAATTGACTTCTCAGTGCATTGTATTATTCATGTTCTTTCTTCTATAGGACAACTTTCCACCTGTGGGAACTGCATGAAGTTTCAAGCACAGGCAGCCTGGCCATTAAAGCCACCAAGATAAGTCCCAGTGGGCTAATGGCCTGGGGGGGCACCCCTACCAACTAGAACCACCCAGACCACCACCACCACCACCACCAGGACAACCTCAGCTCAAAAAGAGGTATAGGCACCAGCCAGTGACATAGGGAAGGATGGCTCTTTCCAGATCTGCCCCCCCCCCATCTGCCCCTGGTTGCAGGGTAAGAGTCAGAGTCAGCAAAACATTTAGCTATGGAAATTTTGCACAGGAATCTATTATGGTAGGGGGTTGGAGGGATGCAATACAAGAGCACAGGTAAGAAATTTAATTAACTCTCATTTCTGTATTATGGATTACTAGGAGGAAGGCCCATTGTGACAATAAATACAACGGGCTCTAGACAGGCCTGTGGAGTGCAGCTCCCCTCATCTCTTTCCCCACCCCAACTGTCGCTCCACCCCATGGCCACCAGAGGTCTCATGCCCACTGTACCCGGCCCGTTTGAGGGTGCAGCTGCTGAGGCTGCCTGGCCTCTTCCCCCCCCTGGCCACCCGGCCTTGTCCCTCCCCCCTGGCTCTGCGCACGGTCACAGCATCCCAGGCTGCCTGGCCTCCCCCGGCTCCATTTGAGGCTGCGGCGGGCCAGGCCACCCGGCCTCATCCCCCCTGGCCTTCGTTGGAGGCTGTGCCAATCCTCATCCCCTCCCTGGCCTGAGCTCTGTCCTCGTCCTCCATTCTTCTGGCCCCCTCTTTTGGCCAGCTCTTCTCTTGGGCTCGGTGTCCCAACCTGCAGCAGCGGCTCTCTGGGCAGGTGGGCGGGACTGCGGGGCACATTTGCCCTGCGCCACTTCAGCCAATGGCCAGGGTCCCTGTGCTGAGTTGCAGTTCATGCAGCCTACGCCTGAAGGAGCGCATTTTATGTGGCCATCCCAAATTTGAAATATAATATAGAGAGATGCCCAACATGAATCGCACTGGACAGTACTGAATACAATACTGAAAGCAAGTATTCAAAAGTTTTTATATACAGCTGAAAGTAAGTAAATTGCTATGAGAAAACTTCCTAACAATTTCTGAACAATATCAATTTTCCAAGCTGTACAAATATTGAAATATATTCCTGAGAACCTTTACAATCTTATCTGACAGAACGGGCTGGTAAGAGAGAACATATTAAATGTGGGCATTTACAGACTTGGCATAGCCTTTATCACAGAGAAACTAAGGCAAACACTGGACTCTTGGGACATAGCCATTTAATGCTTGTCATAACCTATTAAAAGCAACAGAATACTGACAGTAAAGGCGAATCCACAATTTATCACTAAGACTGTAGTATGAATTAAAGGGAAAAGTCTTTATGTTTCATATTCAAATAACACTCCTCACTGTGCAAAATCCATACGGTTTCCTAAAATCACCTAAGAAATCAGCCACCTAGTAGAATATAAGATTCTTAAGTCTTACTTGTAAGGTTTGGTTTTAAACTGTGGTGCTGATTTTACTGTATTTAATTGTTGGAAGCCGCCCTGAGCCCTGCCTGGCGGGGAAAGGAGCAGGATAAAAATGGAATTAATAAAATAAATAAAATAATGTGATAGCTGTCGAGTCACTCACAACTCTTATCATACTCTTTAAGACTGGAAGTCAAAGGGAACTTTGACAGAGTGGTCCAGTTTAGACATTACACCCATCCATGCTTTGCCATACACATAATTCGGTGCCTTTGCTTTGGTTGGAGCACCCTACCATGCAACAGGCATATCATAGTTTAGTGCTGCTTTTCTACTTTTATTTTTCATCCTTTCAGCAGTAGTCTTCATACTCTGTTTTATTATTGTTGTTTCAGTGATAGTACTCACCAATACTGAATACTGGCACCTTTGAGAAGGGGGTTGGTATAAATCAATACAAGATCACCAGCATTTAATTTTTTTTTAAAAAGCACTACTGTCATAAGATCAAAAGTTAAGGTTCATGTCCATGGTACAATAGTCGTACTTATTACAAATCATATCATGGAAAATTAGTTCAAACCATGGTTTCTAATTCTGCCTGAAATGATGTCAGTTCAGAGCATCATGGCAGATACGTTTCCTTAACAACAGTCTGCCATCATGTCCAAATCCAGCCAAACTAATTAAGAGCTTATATTCAGCATTTCTGCCTTCCCAAACACTGCAACATCTTTAGTACCTACCAACCATGCAACAGTAGAATTCTAGTTTACATTCTTCATTTGGCTGACAAGATTACTGCCAGACATCACATCTTAGAATTCTCTTTACGTATTGTGTTTTCTGGTAAATGTCAGTATTACTCTTTTTCTTTTTTGTTTTTTTTGGGGGTGGGGAGATATATTGAATTCTAGCTCCCAAACGTGTTAGATAGAAATAATAATAAAAAAGAATAATTTAAGAACAACATCTTTTGAACTAAATCATTTTTAATGTCTTGTAGCAGAAGAACCCCTTTGCATGGTAAAGCTTTGTCAGAAGGCTAGTTAGACAATAAAGTAACAAGAAACAAAATAGTGAGCACTTAGTCTGGGGTCTTGTACTCTCTGCCTTGTTCTAGGGCAAAAACTAGAGACTGGATTATGGAAAAGTTCCTTTCTTCTCCTACACTATTCTGAATAACTATTTATAGTGTACAGCTCTATTTGAGTCCAGTAGTACCTTAGAGACCAAGATTTGGGGGGGGGATGAGATTTTGAGAGTCAAAGCTGCCTTCATCAGCTACAAAGGGAGCTTTGACGCTCAAAAGCTCATACCCCCAAAATCTTGGTGGCCTCTAAGGTGCTAATGAATTTGAATCTTGCTCTCCTACTGCAGATCAACACAGCTACCCTCTGAAACTATTTACACTGGGTGAGGAGGATGAATGGCCACTTTTTATAAATTCTGCTTTTTGTACATCCCAAACATGCCTTTGCTACCTTGTTCTAACACTAATCCAAAGAACCTACATCAATATACCTAATTAGTAAACTGGCTGGCCCATCTACATAATGAAAGCCATACAACTGGGCCACCCACAGACCACCCAAAGACAAAATAGTATTTTCTACTGCCTGGTGAGGACTGAAAATACGCCAAAAGGACAAACAGTGAGAACAGCTAAATGTCGCTTAACAAAAAAGGAGGGGGAAATCAGCCTCCTCAAGGCCATGGGAGTTACAGCTACAGAATGGAGGCTGAAATGGGCTTCCAGACTGCCTGTCTACCTGTGATTCCTCACAGGTCCTCAGCTTGTCCCAATATTTCTTAGTAAATTGACTAGTTTTTGTGTAGGAGACAAAAAGCCACAAAACCAAGCCACCCACAGACTAAAGGATGGTGTAAGCAGTAAGTACCTGCTTTGAAGATATTCCAGGTATGCAGAAAAGTTTGTTAATTAACCAAACAAAAAAGAAATCTCAAAAACTGGCCTAAATATGCTCCAGATGGGATAGAATATTGAGACAGCCTAAGTAACAATTGAAGGAGAAAAGACAGAAGGAAAAAGCCTGTTCAGCCCTCTAAGAGAATCCTAGAGGTTGAAATTTTGAAGACTAAGTAGAATTTGTAAATTGTCCCTGGCTCTATGGTTAAGATGCTGAACTGCAGACCGGAAGATTGGTAGTTCAGCAGTTTGAGACCTGAGTGCCACATGACCGAGTGAGCTCCCATCTCTGGCCCCAGCTCCTGCCAACCTAGCAGTTTGAAAGCAAGAAATTGCAAGCAGATAAATAGGTACTGCTTTGGTGGGAAGGTAACAGCATTCCATGTGCCTCGGCATCTACTCATGCTGGCCACATGACCACGGAAATGTCTTTGGACAGCGCTGGCTCTTCAGCTTGGAAACTGAGATGAGCATCACAACCCTAGAGTCGGATTCAACTGGCTTTCAAGAAGTTCCTCAATAACTCCCAGACCACATATGTACAGTTAGGGCATTCTTTGAATTTTTTTTCCACAGTAGCAGCCAGAACAGCTGATAAAAAGGCAAGGTTTAGTTTTAAAAGAAGCTTAGCTCTACAACTATAGTGAGCTTACTAACCTCCTGGTGTGGCCTGGTGATCTCACAGAATTACAGCTGATCTCCAGACTACAGAGATCAGGTCCTCTGAAAAAAATGGCTGCTTTGTAGGGGAGACTCTGATATTATACCCTGCTAAGATCTCTCCCCTCCTTAGGGTTGCCAAGTGGTACTCACGACTTGGTGGGGGGAGTCCTTGCCGGGTCTGGGAGTGTTCTGGTGTGCACACTGCAATAATGTCACCCGGAAGTGAAGTCATCACGTCAGGCGTGTTAAGGGCGGGACCTCTGTAATTTAAGGGAAAACCATAAAGTTTTCCCTCAAATTATAGAGCGTCTCCCTTGAAATGTGCCCGACGCAATGATGTCACCTCTGGGTGACATCATTGCACCAGGCACACCTCCACAGCCCAGCAATTTGGGGGTGGAGTTCCCCCCGGCGGCCCAATCTGGGCCAGGGGGAGTGGACTGTTCAAGCGGGGGTTTCCCGCCCCTTGGGGGGACATTGCAACCCTACCCCTCCTCAAAGCCTGCCCTCCATGGCACTACCCACAAATTTTCAGGAATTTCCCAAGCCAGAATTGGCAACCCTAAAACGAAGTAAAGATCTCACTGCAATAAATTGCCTGCTCACACAGTTCTTGCATATGCTTCTCTGGACTATGGACTGTGTCTTTTGTTTATGCAGTATTATCAAAACAAAACTTTTCCAGATTTTTTTTTAAATTATATATTTTAAAGATAAACAAAAGGGATATTAAGGTAATCGGTTGTGAGTACTGATTATGTTTTGCCAGGTGTTCAGCATGATTGGAGTGCTACCTATTTGCATAACTTTCCAATTACCTAGGCACAGAGAGAGAAACATGTATAGAGGAAAGCCTGTGATTTATCAAGTGGTTCTTCAGGAAGGAAGAGTGGTTTTCTTATACATGCCATCTGCACAGTTTTCTACATAATTCACAGTTCTCTGCAAGCCAATCTCATTTTACTTACAATGATAACATATATATGATTCTCACTCCAGTTCTGTCTCACTATCAGAGGATTATTAAGTTAAAATTATCAGTTAACACAACAGTTACACTAGCAGGACTCAAATGAAGGAGGAGGGGAAAAGGACATTTGTACATATAGGTGAAAAATTATTTATCTCCTTCTTTATTGTTAAATCTACTTTAGAGGAAAAACAGATAAATAACGACTGTACTATCCCTGCTACGATAGAAAGTTCAGTTATACTGAGATTCCTTAAAAACAGACAGAAAAGTAACTGCATAGAATTGGCACCTCCTTAATAAATCTCTTGAGGCTTTCTTATTTATTTATATGCATGGCATCCATCACCATATTGCCTGAGCATAAAGGAGACAAATCTGTTCCCCTGTGTGTATACAGATTAGTATCTGCCTACCTCAGGGATAAAAATAAGATTGTACAGCTTTTTTTTCTTTCTTATTTTCCCTTGCCCTGCAGAAACAATATGTCTAATGGAATTGGGGAGTGTGGGGGGGAGCTTTTTGTACTTTATCAACAATACATTCCAAAGGGCAGCCTGAGCTCAGCCATCCTCCATTTTCCCAACTGCTGAAATGGCATTCACTGAAAGGCAAGGGGACCCAAAATCTCCAACTGTGCCAAGTTTGCCTCAGGCAACCTCCACAACTACCTCAGCACTTTCTTCCTAGCATAATTTCATAGAAGTAGACATTGGTGGTAGAGGGTCTAATAGTTTTCAGGGGAGGCAACTGCAGCAGATAAGTCCCAGCGCAGCAGGGATTAAGGGAAGTAGCTGCTACTCTGCTGCACAGCACAGACTGCTCCCACTAAAGGATCAAGGAAGCAATAAAAGTATGAAGGCTTCTTTTAAAAGTCGAAGGTCGCCCCAGTGACTTGAACACAAGGGGCCGCAGGCTCTGGCAACAGAAAAGTAAGTCAGCAATTAGGCAGGCAAAAAGAGAATTTGAGGAGCAGGCTGCTAAAAGCATCAAGACAAACAATAAACATTTCTAGTCAGAGAAGCAGATGACCAAGGAATAAAGAGACTGCTAAAAGAAGACAGGCAGATGGCAGAGAATCTCAAGGAATTTTTGCTTCTGAGTTTTCAGGGAACTCAAATGTGAGATTGTTGATCTACAAACCCATACATGTAACCCATAGGCATAAACTACGGGGGGGCTCGGGCCACCTCCAAAATTTCCCGGGGGGGACTGAGCCCCCCAGGCAAAACGGAGCGCCCACCAGACAGGCTGGCCACCCACCATTGCTGCCGCCCGCAATTGCCGCTGCTGCCGCGCCTTTCAGACTGGCCAGCAGGCTGGCCCGCCCGCCCGCCGGCTGCCACCACTGCGTCCTCTCCCCCCTGCCTGGCCACTCCTCCCTCCCTCTCCCTCCTGGACGAATGCCCAGCATGATGGTGTCACCTGGAAGTGACACCATCTCGTTGGGCACATTGCCGGGGTGACACTCTAGCAATCGCCCCGAAACTCTATGGCGCCATAGAGTTTCGGGGCGATTGCTAGAGCATCATCCCGGCAACATGCCCAGTGGGATGGCGTCACTTCCGGGTGATGCCATGATGCTGGCCACTCGCCCAGATGGCCCCCGGAAGGAGGGAGGGGTGGATGGAGGCTCCGGCGGCAGCGGGGAAATGGTCCCAGCATGCACGCACACACAGGTAAGAGCCCCCGCCCGCCCGGGGAATAAATAAGTCTATGCCCCTGATGTAACCTGTCACTGAATTCAGGTTATGAAGCTCATAGAGGAACAAAGCATGCTGAGGGGGAATCATCACAGCTTCTTGCAAATGGAAGTCCTGCCTTACCTGTCTTTTGGAGTTCTTTGAGAAAGTGAACAAACATGTAGATAACAGTGTAAGTAAGTAAATAAGTAAAATTTATTGTGTAGCCATTAGCCATTACAATTTAAAAGAATGTACAGATTAGACAATTTACAGCACTGGAATTTGAATTAGATTTAAATTATAACAACCTCTAAAAATCTGCACATTCAGTATTTAAATTAATTAAAATCTTAAATATAGACACCCATCTCCAGAAACATATACACAGTCTCAAACATTGCCGTTTTACAGTTCAATATCATTTTTCTATGTTCTTGGCCCTGATTTTACTAGCTGCTAAGGCAAAGAGTGCTACCCTATAGGAAACTGTAGGATCTGCATCTGACAGCAGAAATATTAATTTATTGATGTCAGAAAAAAATCTGCAATTGATCTATTACTGCAGTCAAGAATTTACATCTCGGTTCCCAGTACAATGGGCAGACTATGACATAATGAAAAAGATCCTCCACGGAAGTTTTACAGATACAAATACGCTGTTCCTGGGGTATTTTTAAATATCGTCCCAGGGGTAATTCTGTTGGCATAGTCTGGAAGAGCAATGCTGTAAATGCTGATCTAAGCTTGTATACAGTAATATTTACCAGGTATGCAGCTCTTAAATGATCTTTCTTTATGTATTTGTACCAGGGAGCAAATTTTGACTGAATGATTAAAGAATAATCTATTATGGCACCTCCATTAAACAGCCATTGCCTCAAATTGCGGCTGTTCCCTAAAGATCGCAGTAAATCGTCTGGAATTGTATAACAGGAAATAATGTTATGAACAAAGTCAGAGTGAATTTTATCTGTACTTAATAACAAACAATAGCTAAGTTTGCCAAGAGATTCAGTTTGCATCGATTGGTATTTCTTCCATGATTTTAATACAGCTAGGTGAGTGCGAGTCCTAACTGAAGGGAGGCCAAATTCTGCCCTTAATAGGGCTGCTGGTGTTCTTTTTGGAAGTACCAAGATACTCCTTAAAAAAAAGATTTTTGGATTACCTCCAAGCTAGAAAGTGTTTTTCTTTCAGCCCCCAAAGCTCTATACCATATAGTATATGCGAGATTACTTTGCTAACAAAAAGTTTAAGGGCTAGATCTATTAGTAGATAACAGTGTAGATAACAGTCACACCAAGTGTAGATAACACCAAGATAACTTGGTGTAGATAACAGTCACCCAGTAGACATATACTTGGACTTTCAAAAAGTTTTTGACACGCTATCTCACCAAAGACCCCGAAGTAAACTTAGCAGTCATGGGATAGGAGGGTGGGTTCTCTTACGGATTAAAAATTGTTTAAATGATAGGAAACAAAGAGTAGGACTAAATAGACAGTTCTCATGATGGAGTGAAGTAAGCAGTGGGACCCCATAAGGATTGGTAATGGGGTCGGTACTATTTAATTTGTTCATAATGATCTGGAACCAGGGGTAAGTAGTGTAGTGGCCAATTTACAGATGACACAAAATTATTCAGGATAGTGAAAACCAAGGATGACTGTGAAGAGCTCCAGAAGGAATATCTACAAATCGGGTGAGTGGGCAACAATGTGGCAAATGAAGTTCAGTGTTGGCAAGAGTAAGATGACACACACTGGGACAAAAAATCTCAACTTCAACTACAGGCTAATGGTGTCTGAACTTGCTGAGACTGAGAAGAAAAAAGGTCTTGGGATCATAGTAGGTAGCTCAATGAAAGTGTCAACCCAGTGTGCTCCAGCAGTGTAAAAGGCCGACTCTCTGTTGGTGATCATTTCGAAAGGGACTGAAAATAAAACAGCTGATATCATAATGTGCTTGTATAGATATATGGTACAGTCTCATTTGGAATACTGTGAGCAGTTCTGGTCATCGTATCTCAAAAAGGACATTGCAGTGCTGGGAAAAGTACAGAAGAGGGCAACCAAGATGATTAAGGGGTTGGAGCACCTTCCCTATGAGGGCAGGCTGAAGAGCCTGGGACTTTTCAGTTTAGGAAAGAGACTACTAATGATAGTGGTTTATAAAATTATAAACAGGATGGAGAGAGTTGACTTTTTCTGTATTCCAAAATACTACAATTCAAGGGCATACAATGAAGCTGATGGGTAGTAGATTCAGGAGGGACAAAAGGAAATACTTCTTTATACAACAAATGATTAAAATGTGGAATCCGCTGCCAAAGGATGTACCAACAGCCACAGGCATAGACAGCTTTAAAAGGGAATCAGATTCATGGAGGATAGGTCTACCAGTGGCTACTAGCAATAGTGACTAAAGGGAACCTTCATGATCAGAGGTAGTCAGCTTCTGAATCCCAGGGGCAGGAGGCAACATCAGGGGAAGACCTTGGCCTCTATGCCCTGTTGCTGGATCTCCAGAGCAACTGGTTAGCCATTGCATAAGACAGGATGCTGCCCTAGGTAGACCACTGGTCTGATCCAGTAGGGCTCTTCTTACATTATGTTCTTAAGGAGACTAGGAGATAAGAACAAGGCATAGGAACACATAGGTAATCAAAATATAGTGTAACCCAGGGGTCCTCAAACTACGGCCCGCGGACCACATGCGGCCCGCCGAGGGCATTTTTCTGGCCCGCCGGGTGTGCCGCCAGGGGTCCGTTGGAGGGGGAGCTCACTGGAGTGCCACTCCGGGAGTGACGAGCCTGGGGGGAGGACACATGATCAAGCCCCACCCCCTCCCCCCAGTCGGCCAGGAGGAGGCAGAAGGAAGAGGGTAAGTGTGCAAGGGCAGGCGCTCCAGCCGGCCCCAAGTCCCCTAGCCAGCTCAGAGGCCTCTGAGCCGGCTAGGAGACCTGCGCCAGTCCCGGGCACTCAGGAGCTGGGTGGGGATGTTTTCCAGAATGAAACATCTGAAATCTCCAACCAGATCTAGACTAACTGATGCACACTTGCATCACTTGTTACGACTCGCAGTGACAAATATGGAACCGGACATTGACCATCTCATTAGCCAAAAGCAGGCCCATAGTTCCCATTGAAATACTGGTAAGTTTATTCATTTAACTTTACTTGTTCTTCATTTTAAATATTGTATTTGTTCCCATTTTGGTTTTTTACTTCAAAATAAGATATGTGCAGTGTGCATAGGAATTTGTTCATAGTTTTTTTTTTAAACTATAGTCCGGCCCTCCAACGGTCTGAGGGACAGTGAACTGGCCCCCTGTTTAAAAAGTTTGAGGACCCCTGGTGTAACCCATTGAATAAAGAACCAGATTGTGCTCTGGCACAAAGCTGGAAGTGCAGGCAACATGGCACTACCTGCTCATCATTTCCCATACTTGCCACATGAGAAGACAGAAGAGAAACTGAGGACTGTGCACAGGTTCTGGATGGAAAGGGGTGTGCTCATGCAGCAAACCACACCTCTGTGGGTTCCATGCACACTGCCTGAAATCCATACAAAGTATGAGCACACCTGAAACTTGGTATAAACTACAGCAAGGAAGTCCTGTTCCAGTAACAGAAAGTTACTGTAGGAATTAAGCCTATATGTATAAACAGGGAAAAGATGCAGTTCAATTTTCAGGAGTCTGCTAGTTAGCAAAACCAATTCAACGGTGGTGGAGGAATTAATTTCTTAGCCAGCTGCTTTATACTGCTTCCAGTATTCAATTAAATGGAGGTTTCTAAAGCAATAACGGAATTATGAAAAATTTAGAAGTTAGGTAGGATTTAGGGGTTAGGTTTTTTTGTTGTCATGGTAATGATAACCCCCACATTTCCTTTTATACTACAATACTTTTGTCATAGCTTTAATTACATCTTTAGAAAAAGGTGAAAATATTTGGATTAGGTTTTGTTGTAGCAATAATTAGAAAATATGTCATTAAAATATGAAAACCCAGAAGGTGAAAAATTAACCTGGCTCCTAAATTTTGGGGCTGGCTTCCAGAGCCAAAGAAAATTTGTCAAGACCCAAACTAGCTGATTCTCTTGAGCTAGAGAACCTAGGACCTTCTGCATGCAAAGACTGATGCTCTACCACTAAGACACAGTTCCACCCACTCACCACCAGGTCTAGAAAGAGAAATATGAAATACATTGCTTAGCTATTCATGGTGCATCTACTTCATGTTTATGACATTTGAAGTACAGTATTCTGAATTGTACAGAATGGTAGATGGAGAGGTGTTAAGTTTACAGCAGGGGCATGGACCTGCTTGTAACCCTGGTGTAATGAGGAAATGTACTTTCAGCCAGAGTCCTCCAATCTCTGAGGCAGGTTTTTTTTAGTTCATTTGTATGCTGTCCCATTTACAGTATCAGCAGCAGAAAACTGCAGTCAGCTACTGAACTTGGACTCGTATCTCATTCAAGTGTTGGTCCTCATACTGCCCAACATGATTAAGACTGCTGAACTCTGGGGATAAAAGGCAGGTACTCATAAAGTGTACCGCTGTATTAGTCTGTGTTCAGTTTTCTTTCACTGCATACAGAGAAAGTAAAGGACTGAAAAAAAGCCCTAAAGTGAATCTGTAGGCAGGCCTTATTGGCCTTAGAGGTTATGGGAGAGGGAAACTGATACCTTACCTGATCTGAATTCCAGTGTTACAGCAGTGCTGGATTGCTTTGCACTATGCCCCAATGGAACTGCAATGAAAAATTAGCTGTTCCCCATAACAAATTGCCTCGTGTTCAGCTACAGCAGGTAATGGCATTTCAAGGAGTATAAATAGCATGGGGGGGGGGGGGTTGATGGAAAGTTTGTAAGCCTTATATCTCTCTCATTTTCCTTAAGTTTCTTTTTTTTTAAAAAATTAAAACTTTTTTTTGCTTTAACTACACACACTACAGGACAAAGGGAACTGGGAGAATTAGAACTAAAATACAAAGCTAAATCAAGGATCATATAAGATAATTGTAAAAATAAATTGTTGTATTTCCCAGTCTTTAAGTAAATTGTATGGAGTATAACTGTATAGGTTTAGTATAAGTACAGACTTAATTAATCATAATTAGAAAATATGCATGTCAGTTAAACCTACAACAAACACTAAGAGACATTCAGAGTTAAATCATAGATTATTTTACGTCTTTGTTTTTCTTATGCTTGTTCTTCTCATATGTCAGTTTAACTTCGAGCAGTTTCGGAGCTGATGCTCCTTTGCCTTCATCAGAGTCTTCTGAGGATCTGCCAGTTGTGTTTCCACTGCTTCCTGGTTCATGCTCACTTTCTTCATCTGTTGGTTTAGTGTCCTCTGATTTCCCCTTTTCTTTGGCTGTTGTTTGATGTTTCTCCAGAAACACCATTGCTTTTTGTACAGAATCAATCTTTTCTTTCTTTTCTTTGTATTTGAAAATAAGCCCTTCCGGGAATGTCCATCTATAAGGGGTGGATTGTTTGCATAGAAATAAAACTAAGTTATTATACTGTTTCTTGCGCTTTCATACTTCAAATGAGATGTCTTTTTATATTCTAATGTCTTCATCTTGGATTTTCAAGGTTCTCCCATTAGTAGCTTTTAGAATAGTACTTAACATGTACTTCACCAGGCAGTTTATTTTTCTTGATAAAGTCTGGGTAGGTTCGATAAACCATATCCATATCACTTTGTAGGGGTTCCGCTTTCAAATCTGTCACTGGTGCCAAAGCTTCACTTAATATTGCTTTTAAGTTCTCCCCTTGTTGTTCTGGGATACTCTGAAATCTCAAGACATATAATGATTTTTCCATTTGGAGTTGTGGTAGCTGTTCTTTATCAGAAGTCCGTTCTTTTTCTGCCACCTTCAGTCTCAGTTAATGAATTCGTCTTAGCTTCAACTTGTAAAACCGTTTTATGCGTTTCTTCTGTCTTTACAGTTGTTTCTTTCAGTTGTTTCTGAAGATCATCAAACTTGCTATTAAGACTGGTCATTTGGTCCAGCAGAGGGTGCAATGCCGTAGAGCTTTGGAAGTCAGTAGCCACTTCCGGTTTGTGTTTCGGTGCCTGTGAGCAGGCAGTTCCTGGAGAAGAATCCTTTTTCAGCGCCATTTTATCTCTTCACAAACCCACTGTTTACATAAGAAAAAGTTCGTTTGGTAATTCTGAAGGTCTGTTTATTTAATTCCATTTTAATCTGATCTACACTGTCTGTTATTTTATGTTTCTTCAGCCTCAGCCCCCACTCTGCTCTTTGCTTTAAACAACATGGGGGGGGGGGTTTCCCTCCATGGGGTGAATATCCCACTCCTCCTCCCTGCTGATTCAAACTGGGGTTTTCAGATGGCTGATCACTTCTTCGCTTAATTACTTAGAGCGATTCAAGACTCACAGTTCATCTCCTCATTGCTTTAAAAGGTAGGTGGGATCTGCAAAACACTAGATCCCTTACTCGCTTTCTCCGGCATGTGCCTTTGATTCCTTGGTAGGCTCGCAGTGGCGTAACCTATAGTGGCAAAGGGGAGCCTCAATTCCTCGGCTGCTGCTTTGGAAGAGGCACCCCTCATGCCCTAGGCTGCAAACCCCCTGCAAAGGCTGCTGGGGGACCCAGAACTGTCTGGGACCCCTCTCATCCATAGCAATAATGGAGCACTCACATCAGAGAGAGATGGAGCGCGTCTGTTCAATAAGTCGCTGAAACTGGAAAACTTTTTCTTAAGTTTCTAGCATCACATTTTACTGTGCTTATGTGGGGTAGGATCTTTGCCTTTCTTTTTTGATCATTAATTTGCACAACAGCAATCAAAGGTACAGGGTACCTACTGCTTCAGTCAGTTTTCTTTCTGTATGTTGTAAAACAGATTTTCTTGGCAGGTTGTTCCTCTTAATTATCAAGAAGTGTTGGTAAAACAGAACACATAAGACATACTGCTTTTTTATGTCCCAGAAGTTTCAGATTGCCCCATCTCAGACCACTGGAGACCAGAAGATTTTTCTCACTTACCATCAATCTTCCTTCTCAGTGGTCATGGGGTAGAGCAGTCTCTTCCCACCCAAGGGAAGAGTTTTCTCTTCTAGGTTGGCCTCTCTTAACCTTCTTCACCCTTTTAGGTGTTATGTTGGCTCTGGTCAGTTGGTTGGAGGTCTTTGTTTTTTCTGTTGATATACTTTGGAGTGGGAGTGGAAATGCTTTGGAACCAGCCTGGGGCTTGGGAGAGAAGCCCCTCCCCTCAGGAATCACGAAAGATCAGTGACCCTGCCTGCCTTCAGGGAGGAGGTTCTTCCCAGAAGTCTCTGCCTGTCCTACCCCAAACCACCAAGAAGGAAGATTCATGGTGAGAAAAATCTTCCATTTTTTGGTTGACCAAGTTAAATCAACACATACAGTGAAGGGGGATTTTAAAAAATCTAACTTTTGATTGGCTCCTAGCAAAGTTTGCTAAATGAGCCGACAGAATTACTACAATCTCCCTGCTGTCTGATTGGTTCCACTCTACCCAGGCTAAGGGATCAATACAATAGCTCTATTTCACCTCCTTTATCTCTCATTGGATAGCTTTACAAAGCCTGAATTTGCATGATTGTTCAGCTTTCTATACAAACCTTAAATTCATTCTAACACATATACTTTTATATTTACAATAATATATAGAAATATATACATGTTTTTGTTTATTAATTACTTCACAGTAAGCAATGCTGTACTGCTGCCTGATGTCAGATGTGCTTAAGAAGAATCTGTGTGGTTCCAGAGGACTGAGGTCAACTATTAGTCAATATTTTCATCTGTAAGAACCCCAAAGAACTGGAATAAGGGTATGCTAGGGTTACCATATTTTGAAAAGCAAAAAAGAGGACATAACTCCTGACTGACTGCTTCAAAATAGTGATCACTATGACAAATCTCATTTTAAATACCCCTACTATTTAAGCTGTGATAATTGCTACTAACTAGGAATATCCCTAACCTTCCAATGCAAAAAGGAGGGCACTTTCATCAGTTTCTTAAAAAGAGCCCAAAAGAAGATGGACACCAAAAAAGAGGACATGTCCTCTAAAAAGAAGACATCTGGTAACCCTATGCAGAACAAAACTAACAGGCACCAAAAGCTCTTGGAAGCATGAAATTACATCCAGAACAATCTTGATGAATCAGATCATTGAGCCAAGTAAGGAGAATTTCAATCCACTCAAATATACATATAGATGTCAAGAAGGGTACAAATGCCTAGACTATAAACTTACTAGAGAAAGACCTAAAAAAATTATTTGATCACAAATTAAATACAAAGCAATGGTTTTCACATCCTTACCTGATTACATAATTTGGAGAATGCAAATGAAAACAGCAAAGATCAAAGGGTTTCCTTGAATACATGATCTATGAGAAACTATGAAAGGAGCTTTTCATGGGGTTCCCCCCCTCACTCTTGAAAATAGACTGAGGGGGACATGATAACAGAGTTTAAACATAGACACGGCTGTTATTAAAACAGGATATAATTCAACTATTTTGAAGGCTGAACTAAATATTAGGACTGCAGACCTCTCTTTCTCAGAATATGGGTCAGCCAGATGTAAGGAACAGGGTAGATACTGATATAAAGATGAGAAGTACCAAACCTTACCACCACTATTTGTTAAATTGAGATATCTCATTTTTATCCCAATATTTCACAACCTTCTCTATGGATTACACAAAAGGCAGGTTTTAAGGGGAAAGGGGGTGAAGTTAGAACATTTGTCATACTTGGATAAACATCTAAGTCTAGCTGACAGTGCTAAAAGGAATATGTGGATGCATAATTTAGTACTGGATTCATCAAAGCTATCAATTAGCATTAATCTTGTTCAGGTACTGTAGAGCACATTAATCCTTATATTTCAAGTTCAATACAACATTATAGCACAGGAGTACAAAGGTATCCAGTAGAGGTAAACAGCATAATATTTCGTTGTTTTCAGTACACCAATTACCTGAAAATATCTCAGAAGAGTAGGGCAGGAAAAAACTAAATGTTTGCAGCTACTTTTGAAAATGTTCAAGCTTTATTTTGCTATGATTTGCAAAGCCTGTCTGTAACTAGAAAGGTGTATTAAATGACATGGTTTTGTTAAAACATGCATTAGCACACATGTGTATAATTATCACAGCAGCATGAAAACAATCAACAACTACATTTAGTAATGTACCCACTTGGGAAGGATTTGGTAAGTGACAAAGAGCCATGTTCAATGATAGATTGACCTGAGAGTAGAGGTCCTTATTTTACATGTGAAAACAATATATTTTGACATAGCATGTGATAAATACTGCATGTTTGCCATAGCCTACTGCAATTCTATTAAAAACTTTTATCCACAATATTAAGGTTGTCCTAAAATCCAAAGATGGTGGTCAAGGCTTTTACTGTATAATCCACAACCATGGGACACATACTACCTAAAGACCCGTATGTTAATTCTGCTAAACCCCATGGAGGATAAGCCATCGAAACCATTTACCATTCTTCTCATAGAATCATAGAATGTTTGAGCTGGAAGGGACCTTTCAGGTCATCTAATCCAACCCCCCTGCATTCTGCAGGAGCATAGCCAAAAGATAGCCCTACAACATACCCGAAAGATGGTCATCCAGCCTCCACTTGAAAATGTCCAGTGGAGCATCCACCATAGGGCTGCCAAGTCCAACTTGGGAAATATCTGGGGACTTTGGGGGTGGAGCCAGGAGACTTTGGGGGTGGAGCCAGGAGAAAGGAAGTGACATCATTTTGTGATGTCACATCCTGTGATGTTGCTTCCACATGCTGACACATGAACTCATGAAGTTTCCTAATCCTGAATCAGGCCATTGGTCCATCAAGGTCAGTATTGACTACTCAGACTGGTAGTGGCTCTCCAGGGTCTCAGGCTGAGATCTTTAATGTCACCTATTACCTGATCCTTTTTTAGCTGAAGAGGCTGATACCTCCTGCATGTCAAGCAGATGCTCTATCACTGAGCAACGGCCCTACTGAATCCTTCCTCATCTCGGCAGAATATGAAGCCCTAAGTGCTACACAAGTGCTAAATATGATTTTCATATCATAAGAACAGGAGAGAAGCCACAGTGGATCAGCCCATCCAGTACAGCCCATCCAGTACAACACTCTGTGTCACAACAGTGGCCAAAAATACCAGGTGCCCTCAGGAGGTCCAGCAGCGGGGCCAGAACTCCAGAAGCCCTCCCATTGTTGCCCCCAAGCACCAAGAATGCAGAGCATCACTGCCCCAGACAAAGGGTTCCATTTAGACCTTGTGGCTATAATAGCCACTGATAGACCTCTGCTGGATGGGGACAGAGAGAGAGAGAGAGAGACAGACAGACAGACAGTCAGCTTTTTCACTTACTCTTGCCCAATTCCCAGGCTTTATTTCTGGCCCTTGTTTCACCCAGCTGTTGTCCATGTAAGTCCCATAACTTCTCCCCCCCCCCCCCCCAGCACAGGCTTTTTGGTGGCTAACTAGCTTTTCTGCTGGCGAAAAGGAGAGGACAAAGGTCCTCTTTAGCCTCTCCTTTTCGCCAGCAGAAAAGCTAGTTGGATCCATCCCTAACTTAAAATACCGGTTACTTGATGTACAAATGCTTTTAAAAATGCAGATTTTTACTGCTGGAGGGGGGGGGGGGGGACATGGTTGAAAGAAACAGCAAATTGGCATAAAAATGAGGAATCCCAACTTTTATTTGCAGAAGGGAAATGAGGATTGGGGGGACCCAAACAGTCACGACAAGACATTTTAAACAATCCCACTCCCAGACCTTCTACAGGCAACCTCTCCTTGTGATGTTTACCTCTTTGGAAGTGACAGTTTATTCCTTTGACAAAACCACAGTGGACAGACAGACAGAAAAAAGAAAGAGGGGGAGGGGGAGAGACAGAGAAGGAAAAGAGCTCGCAGACACCAACTTACCCCAGCAGTTTACTCAGTAGCAACCTTGCACGGAAGCCCTTCAGTAGAAAGAGCTTAGTCCCTCCTTAATCTCTGGGCGGGGCTGTCTTGCTCCATCAGCTCTTAAAGGGGAAATTTCCCTTTTAAGAAGTTCAAGAGGCCAGCAGGGCAGCTCCGAGGTTCCCCTGCTGGCAGCCATTTTGTCCCCCCGGTGGCCAATTTTGGAAAAGCGGGGGAAAGCTTTAAAAATCGGTGTTTCCCCCGCTCTACCGGGGGACTTGGCAGTCCTAATCCACCACCTGCCGAGGCAGTCTGTTCCACTGCTCAACCACTCTTAACAGTTAGGAAGTTTTTCCTGATATTTAGCCAGTATCGACTCCCTTGTAATTTCCACACATTAGATCTAGTCTTGCAATCCAGAGCAAGAGAGAATAGATCTGCTCCATCTTCTGCATGACAGCCCTTCAAATATTTGAAGACTGCAATCATGCCCCCTCTAAGCCTTCTCTTTCCCAGGCTAAACATACCCATCTCAACAGCAAAAATATATAGGTTTGTATCCCATGGAGGTTTCTGCAAGGGGGGGGGGGGGGCTGTGAGGGTAAGCACCCTATTTTCCCCTCAAAGGTTAACATGAATAATAGGCCTACTTCTGCCCACAGGTATTTATGATTTCAGTGTTCCTGCAACCAACATTCTTATCTTTTTCAAGGCCAGAGACAAGAAAGTAATAATTGGGCAAATTTAGAGAACCTGTGCTCAGCTGTATAACCAGATGGGAGGGGGAAATGATGAGCAGTTGCCAACATCCTCTGGAATGTTCCTGAGAAGAAGATCCTTGGTTGGACCCAAGAGACCACCTGAATGCCAGAGGGCAGAAAGCTTTAATAAGAGTATAGACCAGAGAGAGCTATACTAATACCATGCTAGATCCAGGTGGTCAGCTATGTTGGTCTGAAACAGTAGAACAAATTTAGAGTCCTGAGGCACTTTTAAGACCAACAAAGCTTTTGTGTGCACTTTCCTTCCAATGTATTTGAAAAAGCTTGCATGAACACGAAAGCTTACACCTCGAATAAAACTTTGTTGGTCTTAAAGGTGCCACTGGACTCTAAATTTGTTCCAACACCATGCTAGTATGCTTAGATATGTTATGCTTCATCATGATGAACTGTAATGTATATACTGCTTTTTATTCTACTGATTGGATTTTATGCGGTTTTCAATATATTAGAAAAGCTAACTTCTTTGTTTTCTTGTTGCTGAGCTAGAGAGATTATACTGCATAGCCAATTCTTTTATTAATTTATACATTTTACAATGTCTGGTTTTCTTGTGGGCATCCAGCCTCAAGGACCCACAGGTCTGGGGTTCCAAGCAGGAAACCAGGAGAAATAACCCAAGGGGACCCAGCTGGGGTCTCTAACAGGGGCATTTTAGCATTTTTGGAGATGTTTAGCTGAAAAGCATAGCTGATGATCCCTTCAGAAGACACTGCTTCTCCTGCTGCAAGAAGGATTTGGGGCAGCCATTTATTTAAAGCTGCAGCGAGATTTACTTTTTCACCAAAGTTTACTGATACTCCAAGTATTTTGGCTTTCTTTTCTCTCAGTTTTGTTTCCTGGAGCATAATCTTATTCTTAGCCCATATGTCAAAATTCATAAGTTCTTTGACATCTTCTGCATTCTTTTTTGCCAAGTGCTGTGCTGATTCAGCTTTTCTCTCTGTTGTTTTCAAAGCTGCGGTAAGCTCGTCTAATTTCTTATTTATTGGCTCCAATGTCTGTTTAAGCAATTCAAATTCCTTCTTTAATTGCCCAACCTCTCCACTCAGTAGCTTCATATCAGTCTTAATTTCATTCCTAACCTCTGTTAGGGCATGCAATATCACAGTCTGTTCGCTTTGGTCAGGGATACTCCCTCCCGTCGCCATTTCCTGTAACAGAGATGCCTCCAAATCTGAGTCATCCGAGAGTTCTCTATCAATATTACTCTTTTTAGGAGGTCTGTAAGGAGGGTTTTGGGCACCTTTCCTTGTCCTAGTTCTTCCCATACCTGGCATTGATATTTATTCTAGTCAAGGCTGTGTTTTCAGTAAGCAGAGCTTTAATTTCTCATGGGGATAGCAGGAGCTGGAAGGGATGCAGCCAGCCAGACGGTCAGCTGCCACGCCCTCCTGCTGTAGACTTCTAACATCCCTAATGCTGGTCCTGTCCCCCAGCGGCAGCATTTCAGGGAACATTTTGTGCTAAAGAGGAAGAGGGGAGGTGAGAAAGTTGTGTTTTATGAACAGAAATCCCTCCAGCACTCAAAATCTTCCATCAGATCCAAAGCACAAATAAGAGTTTTGGGAAAGTTAAAAGGGCTTCCATCAATACAGAGAACATGGAATATGATGCTCGTAGATAAGACTACCTCACAAATTAAGGACTGACCTAACCATTTTACTTTTGCAGCTTACTTGGAACTCTAGCTGCCATTTATAATTTTCATTTTAAATTTAATTATCTGTTAAAAACAGGAAAAGATTTGCATGACTAAACTTTGCAACATACGCACCTATTAGCCACGTGAGAGGGACAACTCACCGGCAGATCAAAGTGGCGCGATCACACCAGCACATCTGGGAGGCATCCCGCAACCATCGGCAAGCTGTCACAAGACGTTTTGATCCGCCAGAGAAGCGGAGTAAAAAACTACTAGGGAAAATGCAGTAACAAACAGTTTGCTGCAGGCCACAGCCGGACTTTCCCCCTGTGATCACTCCAGCGCAAACTTGTGGCGCCATGCCATTGCTTTTCCCCCCTTCTCAGTATGCGCATCATCGCATACTGTCATTGGAAGCCCTGGGTGGAGAAGCAATTCATCGACCCCCTGTTTAAGCAAATCGGAAACCAACAACAACCAAAAAACCCCAACTCGCCCGCGGTTGTGTCTGATCACGCAGTGGCTAGTTGCGCCGGCAGCTTCACCAACCTGTGTGATCGCGCAACTGTGGGTCAAATTGCTCCAGGGCAAAATAGCCTTGCTTTCCCCTCCCCAGATTATCTTGCTCAGGTGGCCACGGCCTAAAGGTACTTTTACTTGGAGGTGAGAACTGTTTGTGTGCAATGCTACTTCTTTAAAAACTGTAGTTGTAGCTCTGTAGTTATGTGCAATTGACTGTAGCTGGCTGGTTTGACACTTGACATGGCTTTCTCAGCATTCTTGAAAACACAGCTCCTCATGCTGTACATTAATGTGATACTTAGCACTTTTTATAGGCAGTTAATAAATGGTAAATTAAGCAAGCATTAAAGCTTCTGAGAGCAGGTTTTAGGGTGTTGTAAAAACTGTACGCTAGATTCTTTGTTATACCTCACTCCCAGTCCTTCCTACTGAATCAAGTTTTCTCAATGGTAACTTTTGGCAGTCCACATTCATAGCACAGAAAACTGTGATCACACACATCACACATCAGGTTTAATAAGTTAGTATTAATAGCTTAAATCCCACCCACAGACTAGCAGGCAACCAATGCATGGTGGTTGGCAATATGCTCTCAAGAATAAAATACTGCTTAATAAGCAGCTAAAATATTCTGTTATGTTATACTACTAACATATGGTGGCAGGCCCATGATGAACCGTATCTAATAATTCATGGGGTTTGAGAAAAATGCTTTAAAAAAACAAAAATGGAACAAGAACTTCTGTGTTCAAATTACAATTCGATCACAGCTGTGAACATTCCCAAATGCTTGGGAAATGTTTGCTTTTTTGAGGGTTTGATGCTGTCAATCATATCACGAATGTTTTGAGTATGTGCATTCTCACACTGCTTTTGCAAGGCTGTCCCTGACCCCTCCCCCATCTACAATCTGCCCAACCCACTTAGTGTGGGGGGGGGTCAATTTACAGAAGAAGTGCTGTCCATGCAATAGTCTGCCTAATTTTGGCAAGGAGGAATATGGTAGATAACTGAGTCCAGTATTCAAACTGTTGATAAGTATGGGTGAGAAATGCATTTTCAGGCAAGAGACAGTACTCCATGGTACAAAAAGCCCTGGCAAATCATGTTTAAAATTACAGCTGCATGCCTATTAAATTATACAATGAAGGACACATTTCAACTTTTGATGCAAATGTTACTCCTTGACATCAGAATTCTAAGTTTTCCAATGGTAACAGTAAAAATAAGATAATATCTATACTAAAATTTAAAAATGATGTTTTAGTTGTACCAGCAAGTTGCTAATGTAATTCTGTCTGCTACTATATTGGGATAATTCAGCAAAATTAGGATGCTACAGCAAAGGAAAAACTCAAACTTAGTTAACTTGAGTTCTAGAAGTTCCATACAGTATGCTCGAATCAGGGATCATGGAGAGATCAGTGCAATCCCCTTGTACCCAAAGAAAATGAAAGTGATAATTGTTTGCATCAGTCCTCTACCTATAAAGAGCACCTAGGGCTGCCATCCCCCAGGTCCTAGTGGGGGTTCCCCTGGTTTTGGGGGCTCCAATCTGCCGCCAGCCAGCTGGCCTATGGGGGAAGCCCAACCACCGGCAGCCACCCCTCTCCCCCCCTCCTGCAAGATTTAAAGGGCTCTTCAGCTGATCAACAGGGAGCATGTGGCCTGCCAGTCAGCTGGAGGGCCCTTTAAATCTTGCAGGAAGGAGGGAGAGGGGCATGCACCAGCCCCACTTCTCCCCCAAGGCATTTAAATGATACCTGCAAATTCGCAGCTTGGAGGCATGCACATGCACCCCCCACTTCTTCTCAAAAGCATTTAAAGGGATCCTTTAAATGCTTTGACGAAGAAGCAGGGGCAGTGCACACCTGCAATCCAAGCTGAAAATTCACGGCTTGGAGCTCAGGCACCGGTCCCCAACATGATGATGTCACTTCTGCATGACATTATCATGTTGGGGCTGTTCCGCCCCCCTGGAATGCCTCCCCAGAGTCCCCCACTGGGAACTCGGACGGACCTAGCAACCCTAAGAGCACCAGACTTTGCTGGTCTTAAAGGTGGTGATAGGACAGTGAATGAGGAAAGGAAAAGGTAACCAGGAAGGGTCAGGTTGTAAAGGTGTACTGCGTGAATCCTTTGGCCATCTCTTCCACTGTTTCATGTCAGAAAAAATGGAGTGAGTAGGGTGGCTAGGCAGAGAGGAGAAGAGAGACACAGAGAGAGGTGGCACCTCCTGGTAATCCATGCATAGTCAGTTGCCAGTTAGGTCCATATGTCAAACCTGATGCGAGGGAAGATACAAAGCTCAGGATTTACGGATAGCTGACTGACATAGTGCTGAGAGCTCCAATGACATGATGCAGCTTTTATGTATAGAAACCTACCCTTAAATAGAAGTGGCATATCTTAGACACATTGCATACCCACGAAAATTACCTGGAATAAACAGTACTTACTATTTCCCACTTGTAAGAAAATGACTCTTGAGGCACATGCCCATCACAAATTTACAATATCTTCAATTCAGTAAAATAAGAATATCAAAATTGGCATGATGGGAGAGATTAATTTAAAGCAACAGAGTTGGCTAAATTAATATAGGCTGGACTTCAGGGATCCTTCAAAATTTAATTAACACTCTTCTACAGGGGAAATTCGTTCAAACTTTATTAACGCATATCCAGCTCTACCCAAGTCTGCATTCAAAACTGTCTTTCAAATATGCATACGTAGGTCTGTAATTGGCTCTTAAGCATGGCTATCATATCCTAGACAGAAGTAGGATGAAGTCCCCTCCTCCATAATCCTCCCCCAAAAGTGTACTTAGGGCACGACACCAGCTATAAGAACGATCTGTCCACAACTGGGAGTAACAGCATACATTCCCCACAGATTATTGTAAAGCCTCATCTTAGAAGCATTATGATTTAAAAAAAAATCAGGGATCTACTAATCTTTAAAATTATAATCTTGCACAAAGACATGACCATTATGAAAGAAATATACTGAATATTTAAAGGTCATCAGTTTATACATTTAAGAAATATGCAGAAAATTACTTAGAAAAACATGTAAAAATCAGAAAGGATAATTTTGTAGACAGAAAAACAAAAAATGCATTAGTGTGACCTGATGCAATCTTACCAGGTGTAACCAGTCACATGGGACGCATAATTTTTCACTGTACATTGTATCAAAATTATGAAGCTATTAACTAACAGTACCTGAGCCAATTTTACTCTCCCCAAAGTGCTCTTTACAACCTGAAAGCAATTTTATATTATTTATCTTGTTTATTGTGTTAGCAATAAACTCTATGAAATGGCAGACAAAACGAAAAACAAACTGTTTAAGACTCAGTTGTTTCTACCACCCAGTTTCTGAAACTCTTGTTATAATCATAAGTTGTTGGGTTTTTTAATGGACTTCTGCAGGTTTCTTCCTTTTTTTAATGTTTTGACTTGTTTTCAGTTAATATACATGAGTGGGAGAATCTAATGAAAACCTTGTGTGTCAGAAATGCATCAGGCAAAGAAAGACATTTGTTAAAATCTTCATCTTAGTAAATAACTAGGGATATTGCCCAATTTCACAATTATCTGTCTCAGAATATGGATTATCCTGCACATAATGCTTGGATACATTATCAGTTGTAAGGCATTTCATCCAAAAGTTCTTCTTTAGCTCAGAATTTAAAATGCAGGCATCACTGGCAAATGCTTTACTTGCAACATGGCAGGCACCAGGGACCCTGGAAAATGTAGTTTTCTGGTTGACCTCATAATATAAATTTCAGGCACCTAAGAAATTACTGGTGTTCTTGGCACCAGTATCTCTGGTGCAAACCCTGGAGCAAATAGTTTCTAGAGTACCTGAATCAGGTATTCTGGCACACTAAGTATCCTAGGGTCCCAGATACCCAGGCTGTGCCACTGCAGCATTCAAAGTACCAGGAAAGGAAGAAGGAACTGAGACCTTACCATCACATTTGCTGCCATGTAAGTGGGCAGGGAAGGAGGTGTGGCAGAGACTGTTGATTCACAGGGATAGGATTGGAGAAGGTGTTCAGATCCTGTACTCTGTTATTGGGAGTGCAACAGGGTCTACATTTTGACTATTTCCCAGTTTTAAAAAACAACAACAGTGCAGCCTATCAAGCCCAGTTCAGAAATAAGCTGTGGGAAATTCACACATTGCTAAAATACCATAGATCGAAACCTTGGTGGTGGAGAGTGCCATCAAGTCACAGCTGGCTTCTGGTGATCCTGCAGAGTTTTCAGAGGTGGTTTGCCATCACCTGCCTCTGCATAGCAGCTCTGGGGTTCCTTGGTAATCCCCTATCCAAATACTAACCAGGGCTGACTCTGCTTAGCTTCCAAGATCTAACGAGATCAGGCTAGCCTGGGCCATCCAGGTCAAGATTACTGAAAAGTACTGGAGTCAGGCAGCCGGTAACAGTGAAAACAGCATTGTAGTTTATTGCGGGTCAAGATGGAACATGAGAAACCCCCGAACATGAGATAATCCCCCGACCTCGCCCAAATGTCCTGATAGGACCTTAAGATAGTGGTTACAGTTCATAGGTCCCCTGGGGGAAACCTAGGCGCAGTATTGGTGGTCGTTTAGGATCCAACCAGCTATTGTTCTACCTGGCCGAAGCACAGGTAGATTCTGGCCATGTGCGAATGTCCACGTGGCGGTCGCCATTATGCGAGCACATGGTGACCGCGATCTTGATACACAACAATTGCAAAGAAGCAAAAACTAACAGCAGTGTTATGACCAAATGGTGAGCCTTTGTAGATAAAAGGTATGGGGTTGTCATAAATTTTTTAAAAAAATGTGATGCAAGGTCTGTATCCAGCTGAGCCCATTTACATGATCCATCTACCACTTTGGAGCTGATAACTGGTGTCAAACATTCTTTCTTAGTGTCTGAGCTGTTGAACCCCACCACATATATAACATCGACATCTAGGCAGGAGGAAGACAGATAAACTCAAATATTCATCTCTCGCCTTCTGAGACTGACAGATGGAGCTAATCCATGTTGTGTATTTGTTAATATTGTATCAGAATTTCTGTACATTAGGCCAATTTATGGTGTCATCATATTTTATTTCCATATTTACTTCATTTATATCCCTCCTTTCTTCCTAGTGGGGACCCAAAGCAGCTTACATCATTCTTCTCCCCTCCATTTTATTCTCACAATAATCCTGCGTGGTAGGTGAGGCTTGGTGTGTGTGATTCAAGGTCACCTAGCCAGTTTACATGGCAGGGGGTGTCCCAAGCCTGGGTTTCCCAGATCCTAGTCTTACACTCTAACCACTGCAACACACTGGATCTACACATATTTTAAACATTACATGTTTTTAGGCTAGTAAATGATTACATCAGTGCTATGCAATCTCCATTCAGTTCAATGAGGTTTGCAAAAAAAAACCTGACATGCAGCAACACTGTTAGCTAGTCTGAACCTTTGTGGCCAGCTACACAAAATCTGTTACAACCTTTCCCTCTCACTCCCACATCAAACCAGGAATGGCCACTCCCACATCAGACCAGGAATAAATCCCCAGGGCTGTGATATCAATTCTCAGCTGCTATTTAACAATTTATAGTGCTGCTTTAACTAGCCAGAGTAGTCATAACTCCTGGTGAGGAAGCAGAATGCCATGTGCTTGTAGCTTACCAAATGGTCGAACTAGTTCTGTTTCATACAGCAGCCAACCAGTTTCCCTGGAGAGCCTATGGTCCTATTGCATCATAAAGACTGACAAATATATTGTGGCACAAGCTTTTTAATATAAAGAATTAATAATAAATGAATATGGTCTTTGAGCCACTAGCAGAGCCAGTAGATTTGAAGCAAAAGATGTGCATTTTGGTTCCTTCCACACGAGTGAGATAATCCGGAGGGGAAGTGAGGCTTTTTTTGCTCCGGAGCAATTTGCCCTGCAGTTGTGTGATCACACAGGTCTGTGAACCTGCTGGGGCAACTTGCCACTGCATGATCAGACGCAACCGCGGGCAAGTTGGTTTTTGGTGGGTTTTTTGTGGTTGGTTTCCAAGGCACTTAAATGGGGGACTGATGAATCGCCTCCCCACCCTAAGGGCTTTCGATGATGCGCACACGGAGAAGGGGGGGGGGAAACAACAGTGTGGCATCAGGATAGCGTGTGATCATGCTATCCGCAATGCTATACTTCGGTGCTGGAGTGATCACACGGGGAAACTCCGGCTGTGAACCGCAGCAAACCATTTGATACTGGAGTTTCACTAGTAGCTTTTTACCACAATTCCCCACCAGATCAAAATTGTTTGCGACGGTTTGATGATGCTTGTGGGACGCTTCCCAGATGTGCTGGTGTGATCACGCCGCTTTGATCCAGTGGTGAATGATCCCTCTTCCGTGGCAAATGTGTGCGTATGATCGCACCCAATAAGTCTTAGTTTGTCTTTACATTTCTCAAGGAGAAATATTGAGAACTGCCTTCATTATATATCAGAAGCAGAGAGAAAATATCTGTAAATTCTGTTCATGAGGGTTTTTTGTTTGTTTTTTGCCATCGAGTCACAGCCAACATGGCAATTCTGTAGTGTTTTTAAGGCAGGAGACGTTCAGACGTGGTTTACCATTGCCTGCCTCTGCATATCAACCCTGGTATTCCTTGGCAGCCTCTCATCCAAACACTAATCAGGGCCAACCATGCTTAGCTTCCAAGATCTGAAGAGACTGGGCTGGCCTGGGCCATAAACTATGAGATTGCCCATAAACTATGACTTGTCAACAGAGTAAGCAAACAGAGTAAGTGAACAATCCTAAGGGAATCAATCTTTACAGAGACACTATTCAGATGCTTCATATATGCTACGAACTTCATCTTATAGCTAGTGTCAGTTTACAGAGAGCACTAGATCTTTTTCTGATATGTATAGTTAATTCTGAAATACAGAATTCATTTTCTAATTAAAAGCCAAACTATTTGGCAATGAATACAACATTTTAATTGAATTTTTGTTTGCATCCAATTGTGCTGAAGAACAGCGTGCTCCAAATATGAAGCAGTCCCCTTCGGCATAATTTTTGCCAACATCCAATTTGCTCTCAAGCTGTCTCACAGTTTATAGTCATCTTTCAAGAAAATATAGGTGACGACTGGGTAGGTCCCCAGTTATTTGTGGTACACACTAAGCCGTAGATGACAGGAGCAATGAAGCAGTTTGAAAAATGAAAATGAATATTGATATGAATGTACAATGCTGCATGGATTTAAACAATAGACAATATCATATCAGGAAAACTGCAAAAACAAACAATAAAACGTAGCCTCAACTTCCGTATTTTATTTTATCTAATAAAAGTTAATAACCATCTGTAGCATATAAATCAAAGCAAGATTATGCTAAAGTTTGCTTAAAAAACAAGACACAGCAAAATCTAGAATGCAAGTGGGAAAAGAAGACAATAATCCGTAGAGTGTGGGATGTTTCAAATACTGCCTTAAGCTTTGCTATGTCCTTAGAACAAAATCCAAACATTCAAACATTTAGGGATACAAAAATTAGAATAGGGGAGGGCAGACTTCATGTTTCTGAGAGATACTTAATTTTTTTCCAGAGCCTTGGGAACTATCACTAACAACATGGTGGGTAGAATCAATGACAAAATGGCTCAGTAAATGAAGCCAGTCACAAAATGGCAGTTTGTACAAAAACTGCAGCATGTCAGATCAGAGCAAGTCTGCAGTGTACAGATGAGGAAACCTTTCCTCTGCTGTTTTCCCAAAGCCAAGCATCACCACCACACTGTACACTGCCCCTTCCTTTCCCTTCTGCCAGTGGAACTCTGCTAGGAGAAGAGGATGAAGGTGTGGCTCTACCCCTTCTCCCTCATCCCTACAGCGCCCCAATCTATTCTTCCATACTGGTCCTATACCCCCAAGAATAAACTGGGGGGGCGGGGTTGGAAGGGGCTGCAGGAACAGAGAGGAAAAATGGGAAATCAGCATTCTGTGCACAGATGGTAGGATACAGGCCATTGTATCTGCTGCCTGAATCAATTTACACTATTCCAGGAGCAGGCAAGAGCATTGGCAGAGTAGCCAAAGCAAGCTTCTCTAAGGCTATATGAAAACCTGTTAGACCAATTCTTCTTAATGGATGCACCACTAACAAAAGTCAGGTGTGATCAAAAACCAAAATATCATGATTTTCCCATCACAATAGAATAATTCCCCAGGGATAAACCCACTGGACACCTTTATCCTAATCTGAACAAGAGACAAGTCCAGTGTGTGATACTGCACACGTGTGATAGGTCCATGTTAGTAATGGATACTACCACTGTTGAAGCAGCCTCAGTGTAGAAGGTGAAATCCCCTCGGACAAGAAGATTAGGAAATCTTAATATTGCTTCTGAGACCACTTTGGTCAGCTGCTGTTAAGCAACAGGTGGTCGGAACACTTTAAAATGCATATAGTAGTTAAGTATTAAGTAATGTAGGAAAACAGCTTGATCATACATGAATTTCAATGAAAATCATTCCAACTATAAGAAGAAAATATAACCTTACCTTAAAGTTCAAGAATGTATCTGACAATTTATATATTATTGTTACTTTAAACCTCAGACATAAGTTTTCAATATTTTGATTTCAGATGGCTCAGATGTTGTTTACAAGTTCTCATTGTTCTAAACATCAATATCAAATTCACTCGCTTGCCTTGATTAGCTGCCAACTGAATGAATTACTACATTGGTATATCATTTCTTGATTAGCAATGTTAACTCACTATTTCTAGTTACCAGAAGATTTTCTTGCTGTTCATAATTTGTTTTTGAATGTTCTTAATATTGCACTGTCATACACCGTTCATTGGATTTTGTATTATCCTTATATGCTATCAAAAATTAAAATAAAAACTTAAATTAAAAAAAGAATGTATCTGACAAATCAATCTTATTTTATTTGAAGCTTAGCATCACAAAAACATTCCTAATTAATATCAAAAGTGCCACCTACACACTCCTCTGCAGAGGTGAGCCAGAGTTCCTTGCAGATATCTCTGCTTAATAAATATGAAAAATAAAGTCATCAGTCCATACATTCAGCAGTACAGTAAATGGTAATATAACTATTTCTTCCATTTTTTTCTCCCCCACCTATCCAATTCCTTGGTCTTAAAAAATTAATATGAGCATAATAGTTCCTTTTATTAAAACCCCCTTTTAGTAAATTGACAGAAGATGTGACCACTTAATATATACTTGAAATAGTACACTGGTTGGTTCATTTTACTCAGGGAGGGGGTACCTTCTCCACATTAAAGCCAATGAGCTGCTATTGGTTCTTGTAATCTCAGATTCTGGATTCTGTAATCCCATTATATACCTCTGTTCTCACAAACTCCATATAGGATTGCCAGTGATGACTTGGCTTTGAAAATATAAGGGATCATTGTATTAAGCCTTTAATTAACCAATCACCCTCTTATACTGCAGAAACCCTGGCTCTTTTGCTTAGTGATAAGGATCCTAAATTTACCTTAACAATTGCAAAATATGTTTCAGTCCTTTTAGCCCTTGAATCCAAAAAATAAGGAACAAGTAGTTTCCTCTGCTCAAGGTTTATGAATCAGTGAGCTTCTAAGGGAACATAAGGAAAGGAAAGTGATGACCTGGCAACCAGCAGGTGATGGAGAAGGTGAGTACTTAGCATGAGGGGACTGACTGTTGTTTCCATGTACTGCAATCACTTCCAATGTGACCCAGAAGGGCCAGCATTGTGTCAGGGTAATGCTCTAGTACCTGCCTAAAAACTCTATGGAAACCATACAGTTTGGGGACAAGTTCTAGAGCATCACCCCAGCACAATGCTGGTGCTTCCAAGATCCACTGGACGTCATTGCAAAAAGATGACAATTGCTCCCCCCCACAATCTGACCAGCCTGTTTGAAAACATGAAGCTGCCTTATACTGAATCAGATCATTGGTTCATCGTAAGTCAGTATTGTCTGCTAAAACTGTCAGTGGCTATCTTTCACACCACCTACAACTTGATCCGTACTGGAAATGCTGGAGCTGAACCTGGAATCTTCTACATGCCAAGCAGATGCTCTGCCACTGAGCCACAGCAGCAAAAATTGCTGGGAGGTTGCCCACCGTAAGTGGGCACCTGCAAAGCCTAACTCCATTCAAACCATGTCTGTGGATTTGAACAATCACCGGTGCTACACAAAACACCCAAATCAGCTAAGGAGAGAACAGAGTGCCAGTAGTCTAGCTGTTAGCTTCATGCATATTTGACTATCAAACATACAGGAATGATGCTCATCAACTGAGTGAGGACTTTGTGACTGAGGCAATGTCTGTGTCTTCTTCTGCTGCTCTGAAGCTAAATCTAAGTTCTGCTGCAGAACAGAAAGAGATCAGGATCAGTGTTATAAATAGATATCTCAGCTAGCAAGTTGCAAAGAAGGGGAAAAAACTTACAATACTGTAATATAATATGACAGGGATGGAGAACAGGCCTGCACAAGATCAGTACATCTGTTACCCTGAGTCCCAAAACTCAGATGGTGATTTCAAAAGCTTTCTTCTTCATGATACAGTTTGTAAATCCCTGTTTGATTATGTAATTTCTACTGGTATTAAAGTGCCCCCTGCTGGGTATGAATTCTAATTCCTGAAAATATATGAATTGTAATGGTTTGGTGTATGTAAAATCCAGTCTGTTTGCAATACATAATTCCATTAGTGGCAACTAAAATAATGCTAGTGGCCTGAAAGATTACTACAATGAAGATACTGAACCCAGTTTCAAATATAATATAATTTAATATAATATAAATAATAAGCAAATAGGCGACCGAAGAGAGAAAATAAGAATCATGGTGCTTCACGTTTTAAATACACAGCATGTGCTTAACTTGTGGCATAACTAGACAATGAAAACAAAGGTGCCTCCACACTCACAGTGTTACAATCAAATACCAAAAAGCAATAAAGGAATATATTTATATCACCAGGGTTGAGATACTGTGTAAAAATAAATTGAGAGAAAAAACACAAATAAAAGTTTGATCTAATCTCAAGTATAGAAGTACAGAATCAGAAACACCACTACTTCTAAGCAGGGGTCCTTTCGTAAAAAAAGAGGTGCAGGAGCTCATTAGCATAACTTATTTGCATATGCCACACCCCCTGACGTCACGGGAAGTGTCAAAAGGCCACACATCCCTGACATCATCGGCAGTGTGTCAGAAGGCAAGAAGGGAAGGAGGGAGGGGGAAGGAAGGAAAGGAACAGGAAGGAAGGTAGGTAGGTAGGCGGGAGAGAGAAGGAAGGAAGGAAGGAGGGAGGGAGGAAGGGGAAGGAAGGAAGAAAGCAAGGAACAGTAAGGTAGGTAGGTAGGTGGGGGGAGAGAGATGGAAGGAAGGAACAGGAAGGTAGGTAGGTAGGTGGGGGGAGAGAGAGAGAGAAGGAAGGAAGGAAGGAAGGAAGGAAGGAAGGAAGGAAGGAAGGAAGGAAGGAAGGAAGGAAGGAACAGGAAGGTAGGTAGGTGGGGGAAAGAGAGAGAGAAGGAAGGAAGGAACAGGAAGGTAGGTGGGGGGAGAGAGAGAAGAAAGGAAGGAAGGGAGAGGGGAAGAAAGGGGGAAAGGAAGGAACAGGAAGGTAGGTAGGTAGATGGGGAGAGAGAGATAGAGAAGGAAGGAAGGAAGGAAGGAAGGAAGGAAGGAAGGAAGGAAGGAAGGAAGGGGCGCTTCTCCCCCCACTGGGGCCAGCGTTTCCCTCCCTCCCCCCTCTTGCTTGGGCCCCAGGGGCTTCATGCCACTGGGGCCCGGCTTCTCCCTCCTTTGCGCCCCCCTCGGGCCCGGGAGTGTGGGGGGGGGAGGGAAGGAGGGGGCTTCTTTTGAGTGGGGGAGGGAGGGAAAGTGGGGGAGAGAGGAAAGGAGGGAGCCCCGCGCGGCGATGGCGGCTTTCCTCCTCTTTCTCCTGCTGCTGCTGCTGCAGGCATGCCGCCCCGGTGCCTGCATGCCATGTTGGTCTGCAGTTAAACCTTGTTGATCTCTAAGGTGCTTCTGGACTCTAATCTTGTTGTTCCTTAATTGTATTGATTGAACAAAGCAAGCTTGACAATTTGCTTTAGTTTTCAAATTTGCAAAACATATACAAGTTCTACTGCCTCAGCAGTGTTCTCCCTGCTATGTCCTTAAAGGAGATAACTTGGGATAGATGCCTAGAAAAATCACTGAACAAACAGTAGAAAAGAGTAACAGTCCAGTAGCACCCAGTCTAACAAAATGTGTGGTAGGGTAGGAGATTTTGTGAGTCACTGCTCATTTCTTCAGATACAGCTAGAATGTGAGTCCATCCATCCTTATATATGAAATCACTCCACTCCCCAAGGTATTATTCTAGCTGTATCTGAAGAAGTGAGCACTGACTCATGAAAGCTCATTCCCTGCCACAAATTTTGTTAATCTTTAAGGTGCTACTGGACTCCTTTCTACTGCTATAGACAGACTAACACGGCTACCCATCTTGATCTATTGAACAAACAGTGCCGTTTTGATACATATGTTGTGAAATGTCATCCAAATTCAGAGAAGTACCCACATCGGGCCAACAGAGGAGACAAATTAGAAAGTTTTGGTATGGTCCTGTGGGTTTCACATAACTGGGCTTAGGTAAGGCAGCCGCACCCAGAATACTCCTGAATCTCTCAGATTTGGGTTGTGGGAAAGCCTTTTGATGAGAATCTTAGAAACTTTTATTTTTTTTAGGCAGGGTAAGAGATTATACATATTTCTGATTTCATTGATGTGCAAGTGTGGTGGTTTTCTGTATCACTGCAATTCTTACATATTTTATCATTGCAAGAGTGATTGGAGAAGACAACATTGACTGACTGTTGACTGGGACCCAAGGTTTTCACTTGACATCCGGAATAACTAAACTTGTGACTTCTCTTCAATTGGAGGGCTGCTAGTCTACAAGAGAGGACAGCCACTCCAATACAGCCCTACAGTTTAGTGGTTAGAGCACTACTTTGAAATAGAGAGACTCTTAGTTTCCACGTGTTAATTTAGAAACAAACCCATAGGTGGGTTAATAATAAGCTGTGACACTTCTGTGCCCTTAGGCAGGGGTCCCCAGCTTTTTTGAGCCTGTGAGCACGTTTGGAATTCTGGTAGAAAGAAGAAAGAAAGGAACAGTAAGGTAGGTAGGTAGGTAGGGGGGAGAGAGATGGAAGGAAGGAAGGAAAGAAGGAAGGAACAGGAAGGTAGGTAGGTAGGTGGGGGGAGAGAGAGAGAGAAGGAAGGAAGGAACAGTAAGGTAGGTAGGTAGGTGGGGGGGAGAGAGATGGAAGGAAGGAAGGAAGGAAGGAAGGAAGGAAGGAAGGAAGGAAGGAAGGAAGGAAGGAAGGAAGGAACAGGAAGGTAGGTAGGTAGGTCGGGGGAGAGAGAGAGAGAAGGAAGGAAGGAAGGAACAGGAAGGTAGGTAGGTAGGTGGGAGGAGAGAGAGAGAAGGAAGGAACAGGAAGGTAGGTGGGGGGGAGAGAGAGAAGAAAGGAAGGAAGGGAGAGGGGAAGAAAGGGGGAAAGGAAGGAACAGGAAGGTAGGTAGGTAGGTGGGGAGAGAGAGAGAGAGAGAAGGAAGGAAAGAAGGAAGGGGCGCTTCTCCCCCCACTGGGGCCAACGTTTCCCTCCCTCCCCACTCTTGCTTGGGCCCCAGGGGCTTCATGCCTCTGGGGCCCAGCTTCTCCCTCCCTTGCGCCCCCCTCGGGCCCGGGAGTGTGAGGGGGGAGGGAAGGAGGGGGCTTCTCCCGGGGTCAGCGGCGCTTGCCGCGGCCCCAGGAGTGTGAGAGGGGGGAGGGAAGGAGGGGGCTTCTTTTGAGTGGGGAGGGAGGGAAAGTGGGGGAGGGAGGAAAGGAGGGAGCCCCGCGCGGCGATGGCGGCTTTCTCGTCTTTCACCTGCTGCTGCTGCAGGCACGCCGCCCCGCTGCCTGCGTCGCCTCCGCCGAGTGCTGCGTCGCCACGGCCGAGCTCCCGGAGCCGCCTGCGCAGCCAGCCGCCAACGTCGGGGTCGGGTGGAGGCAGGGGGCGCCCTTGCCCGTGGTGGGGTCCCGCTGCGGCCGCGGTGCGCAACCCCCCCCACTCCCCGGAAAGCCATCGGGAGACATCGTGCGTTGCACCCCGCTCCGGGTCTCTGTCGCCAAAGCTCTGGGCCTGTGGCCTCATCGCGGCCCAGCCTGGCTGAGCTAAAGGTGAACCCTGGCGAGGCAGAGGCAATGCTAATGGGGAGCCCCGTCTTCCCCCCAGGCCCTGAAGGACACTGTGTGACCCTTCTTCTTGCCGAGTGTGAGGGGGGGGAGGGAAGGGGATTCTGCCTGGGCCGGCAGCGGCTTGCCACCACTGGGAAGAGTGAGCGGGGGGCGGGGCTTTGTTCAGTCCCCGCCCCCCGCCCTCCTCTCTACCGGAGCGGCGCTCCGGCGCGCCCCGGCCCCAACGGAGCTCTGCTTCTAAGAAATATTTTGGGTTTATAACGAACTAGGAATAAGGCCTGTTGTGGAAATAAATACAATGGGCTCTAGAAAGAGGCTCTGGGAGAGTGCCCCAGCCTTGGGCACTCAACGTCAATTTGCTGTGGCGACCTCAGCAGGGTATAATGACACAGAGTCCACCATTTTCCCCAGGGGAAGATCTCTGCCATCTGAAGAGCAGTTGTAATTTAGCGTGATCTCCATCCCTCCCCTGGAGATTGGCAACAATGGGTCTAGCAGATCCTGCTTACCGGCTTGTTATAAACTGGTACAGTGACAGCTGTTTCAGACAGCCCTTCCCCTACCATTTTGGAGCCATCTTCGGAGCGGTTTGCCATTTCAGACTGCCATTTTTTTTTCAAGCCTCTTCACCACACACACACACACACACACACAAACAGAGAAACACACAGACACACACACAAACACACACACAAACTCAAACGCCTAGGGTAGCCAACCTCCAGGTGGAGCCTGAAGATCGCCAGGTATCACAATTGAACTCCAGACAACAGATCCTCCCCCCTCCCTTGGAGAAAATGACTGCTTTGGCATTCTGTTCAGCTGGCCCCAATGAGTTTTCTCCCAAAGGCCAACATTGGTGTGGATAGGGGCTTTCAGAGAAGCAAGCTTGGTTGCCTAGCAACGGGCACTGAGGGGATAGTTGCTGGCTCTGATGATGGAATAGGGTTCCCAACCTCCAGGTGGGGCCTGGGGATCTCCCGCTTTTACAATGGATCTCCAGCTGACAGAGATCAGCTCCCCTGGAGAATATGGCTGCTTTGGAGGGTGGACTATATGGCATTGTACCATGCTGAGGCCTGTCCTCTCCCCAAATCCCACCCTCTCCTGGATCCACCCCCAAAGTATCCAGGGATTTTCCAACCTAGACCTGGCAACCCTATGATGGAAATACCTGAATATTTGGGGGGTGGATCCTTTGGTGGGTAGCATTTTTGGGGGGGGGAATGGAAGGACTCAGCAAGCTATAATGCCATAAGGTCTACCCTCCAAAGCAGCTGTTTTCTCCAGGGGAACTGATCTCTGTCATCTGGAGAGCAATTGTAACAGCGGGAGATCTCCAGGTCCCACCTGGAGATTGGCAACCCTAGGGGGAAAGTCAGCCTTACTGCAGGGGGTTGAAGTTTTGATGGTTTGATGGTTGCTGGCCCACCTCACTAGCCAGCCAGCCATGGGGCAGCTAAGCAGGAGTAAGAGCCTGAGGAATTTCACACATCCAATATGTTCTGTTTCAGGAACTCTTCAGTAACCGTTTCTGTCAGGCATTTTACACAGAACCGTATAAGTACCGGTTTCCTAATGGAGCATAGTGGCCCTTTCACACAGAAACGTGCCTCTCCCATTGGAGAAGCGTTCCTGAGCCGGTTTACCTTAAAACCTCCTCCCTAGTGTTCTTCAGTTCTTTGTACCGGTCCTGAAGTGCTACAGGGTGCTGTGTGAAATGCCCCCTGTTTCTGACAGTTTATTCTGACAGTTTATTCTGGGCACGCTGGCAGTGTGCGGTGGAGAGGGTTATGCTGATAGTCCATTGTCTTTTCACTGACAGAAGCAGGCCACTGAGGGGACAGTTAGACCCACCTGGCAGTGGGCGGAGGAAAAGAGTGGACCCAGCACCCAGTCAGTCCTTCCCCTTCGCTGGCTCCCTCCAGACTGAGGCTGGGACACTGGCCGGTGGCTCTGTGGGTGGGACTGAGGCAAAGCAGGGAGAGAATGCAGCCAATGGCCAGCGACCCCCTTTTGAGTGGCAGTCCTTCCAGCCAACTGATTTTGGCGCCTCATGGAATCTTGCCACTTGAAAACGGCTTTATTATATAGGAAAGATAAATTCAAGATGAGTCAACATTATAACATTGTGAACCCAAAGTCCAGTGACAATTAAGATTGCTTCAACAAGAGCACTCCAAGATTTAGGGGATTTTCAGTACTACTTTATTTGGCCCTCTTGGGCACTTTTTTGGATTACAATGGCCGTCCAAGGAGGAGTTTGAGAAAGAATTTCTTGCCAGTCCTCAGGGGAAAAAGCTGTGAGGAAGAGAACAAGCAAACAGCAGGGGGCAGGAAAGGAAGAAAGACAGGAAGAGAAAGGGGGATCCGTTTCCTTCCTTCTTCTGCGTTGGCCTTTCTATCTTCAGTGAAATTATGGAGTCATTCCCCAATTTTACACCAATTCCCCCACATTCGTAAACCATAGCCCTTCTTCTCCCCTCTTCAATCCTACTCATCACACTCCTCTCCTTACCTCAGATTCCTTAACTTTTTTTCCTCAATTCTCCCAATACTGCCCCCCTCCTCCTAATCTACCCCCACTTGTAACAATGGATTCTGAGGAGACCCACTAAGAGGATATGGACTTGTCTTCTAGACAGCTTAACAAGGCTCCAAACTCTCTCTTACAGAAATCAACTGGGTCTTAAAAGGAGTGGCTGGGGTCATGGTATTTCAGAGTACATGTATTTATTTTTGTAATGCTACGCAAGTTTTTTTTTCTTCATCTAACTCAGCAATGAACATTGTATTATCTGTAAAAGGCAAAAGGCCACTGCTTTTAATATGAAAGAAAATTCAGTAAACTACAAAAATGTGCTTATTGTGGATGAAATAGTGATTAATGTGCTTACATATGCAGTCAGATTCTTCTCCCAAGGTTTGGATTGACTCCGTTCATAATATAAAAGTGATATAAAATGTACTGGAAAACAAATTACATGGGAAGCTCCCAAGTCCTTTACTGTGTAGTTATTCCTCAAGACAGGAATCAGTTTGGGAGAAATGCACACAAAAGTCAAAATTCTATTTCACTGAAAATGTTTCTATCCAATTTAATCATTGCTAAATTGAAATTGTTACCTGGCATAGGTTTAAAAACAATACTTATTGTAAAGCTGTTGTATCAATCAGCTAGCTGCAAAATGAAACATGCTTAATCATTAATGAAATATTTAATTTTACTCAGTACCTTAAAATTAAAGCAGGCATAATTAATTTCAAAGTGAGGTAGTATAGCTGAAGACTATTGGAAGATATATCAATAGTGTGGGAAGGTTAGCTGTGATTTCTTAGTACTGAAGGAAATGCATTTTTTGCATGCTCAGTTCCCATATCTTAGAGAAGAGGTCTGACATTTACTAGTAACCCCCTCCCCTGGTCCTTTTCATTTCACCTCTTGCAACATTTCAATTGCCTCTAGTAATCTGACCCCACATTACTCTAGTCTCTTCTAATTCCTATTTCCATGGGATTTGCCAGCCAGGTTTCTTGTTCAAGGAAGAGCTCATGTGAAAAAAATGAAGCAAGATGGGGAAATATATGGAGTGCTCCCCTCTCCCAACATATAGGCTAGCACTATACTGGTCTCAACTAGGGTTGCTAGATCCCCCAGTCCCATGGGGGATTCCCAATTTGGGGGGGGGCTCCTTCCTGCCCCCAGCCAGCTGGCTGGAGGGGGGAAGCCCCGCGTCCAAGAGCAACCACCCGGCAACCCCCACTACAAGATTTAAAGGGCCCTTCAGCTGGCCCTTTAAATCATGCAGAGGGAGGAAGAGGGGTGGCTGTGCATGCCTGCACCCTCCCCACCTCTTCCCAACAGTGTTTAAAGAGATGCTGTTCGGAACAGGCTGGGCCACATGCCCAAAAGTTGTTGGTGGCTCAGGGCTTGCAGGGCCGGCACGAGCAGCACCCACTCTTTTAAAGCAGGGGCCGCCAATGCCTGCCCTACAAGTGGTGAGATCACAGCTTGCAGGGCAAGCACGAGTGGCTCCTGCTTCAAAAGAGCAGGAGCCGCTTGCACTTGCCCTGCAAGCAGCAATCTTGTGGCTTGCAGGGCAGGCGCGAACAGCACCCACTCTTTTGAAGCGGGAGCCACTCATGCCTGCCCTGCAAGATGGGATCTTGTTGCTCGCAGGGCAGGCATGAGAGGTGCTCACTCTTTTAATCTCACCACTTGTAGGGCAGGCACAGGCAGCCCCTGGTTTAAAAGAGTGGGTGCTACTCACACCTGCCCTGCAAGCCCTAAGCTTGCAGGGCAGGCACCGGCAGCCCCCGCTTTCCCCCAACCATTTAAGGGGAAGGTACCCTTTAAATGGTTGGAGGAAAGCAGGGGAGAACATGCGCGCACGGTGCAGCATCCCTGACACAATGACAGCACTCCATGTGATGTCATTGCATTGGGGCGGCCCCTCCTGGGACCCCCCCCATCCCCCCCGCTAGTTGGAAAATATGACCTAGCAACCTTAGTCTCAACCAAGAAGGTGAGAGGAGGGTAAAACATAAAATGTGCATGCATGCATGCATTTACGTAGGGGAAAATATAATAAGTGCCCACGCCTCCATGAGGAGAAGCCACAGTTCAGTGACAAAATACATGCTCTGTGTGCAGGAGGTCCCATTTCAGCCCTTGGCATCTTCAGTTTAGGATCTCAATAAGACCATGAAAGACGGCTACCTATGACCTCAGAGAGCAGTACGCTCTGGGGTCAGTGTTTGGACTTTGTATAAGGCTGTGTTAGTTTGTGATTTCTTTGTGTTAATCCAATGACCATTTTAACATTGGTAATGTTGTCACCAGGAGGGAAAGCAGCATGATATAGCCCAGTCTTGGAAGCCAAGCAGGGTCAGTACTTGCAAGGGAAACCACCAAGGAAGACTTTGCAGAGGAAGGCCATGGCAAATCTGCTTCTGCTTCTCCCTTGCCTTGAAAGTCCCTTGCTGGAGTCATCATAAGTCAGCTGTGACGTGTCGGCACTTTACACACACCCAGTGTGGCCACCAACTGGGGGGGGGAATACTCTATTCAAATAAATGCTTATTCTCCAGCATCCTAATATTTTCAGCATAATACCTGGCACTGCAGGGGAATTTCTGCCCATCGACGGTTGAATGAGAGGAGAAGGGAATAAAATCAGGATACACTGCTCAGTTTTGAATTTCCTTTTGGCACATACTGAAATAAATCAGCAGGCAGCTGTATTTTTATTTGCAAAATGCACTGTGAAAAAACCAAAAAGCTCAGGTCTGATCAAGACAACCTATTTACTATCTTCCTCTTTGGTACACTGGAACACCATGGCATGGTGGCTGGGTCCCACTATGGTCCTATCCCCATGAAATAAACCTGAAGCATTATTGCCCAAAGTAATGGATGAGGAAACTTACAAATTGTTGTCTGCTGTCAACCTCCTCACAGGAAAAAAAAAATAATTCTAGCTGTGTATTACAAACAACCTCATTTCCAGATGGCAAATATTCTAAGCACCCAAGTGGAAAAGTTATTTTAAAGGGAAATGAATTAAGACTACCATAAAATAAGCCTTTATATTTCTATAGAGGAAAAATAACACAACCTGTTACAGTAAAGTCATGCATGAGTAAATCTATTGCTCAAAAATAAATTTCCAGTTTATATTCTTGTGCAAGCAGAGCAATCAGTAAATACAACTTCAGAGGGCAGAGTGTCAGGAGATCAGGGCTCCCTTTCTGATTCAAGCATGTAGACCAGGTACAAATTTAGTTTCCTAATTTTTTCTCTTTTAGTTTATTTTAAAACTTCGTATTCTACCTCTAAATCAGAATTTATTGATAGCTGTCCCAGAAAGCCTGTTAAAACAATTCATCCAAGTATAATAGAAACATTACAAAATTAGCAATAAAAATGCACAGTACAATAATCCAGCATCCAACAACAATCACCTACAAAGGAGGGGGGGAGGGAACAGGGCAGACTGGGAAGTAAAAGTGGCCATAATGTATTGGGTGACTCTCTGCAATGTCTCTAGCCTAATAATCAGAATAATAACTTCAGACTAAGACTCCTCTAATTATCCCATAATCAGGTATCAGAACCTTAGCTCAGGGGCAGGAATTTTGAAGGCAAAATAGGCTCTATCTAATTCACAAATGCTTATGATAGAATAAAAACTTAGTCATCTTTTAAAATGCTGTGAGTGTCCTGTTTATTTTTGCTTCAACAGACTGACATAATTTCTCTAGAATTATTACCAGTTTGGGTATACTACAGAGCAATGAAGTAAACAGAGATTAAGGATATGGGATGTGGAAAATGTACAATGTTGAGTCATTTTTATATGAGTTTGCTATGAGACATAACCACCTCCAGAGGTGAGTTTGTGTGTGGCTTAGGGACACCTCCCCCCAGCCTTGTCAACTTATTTTCAGTTGGCTCAGGCAATTCATCAAACACAAGAGACCTGATACCCTCTCACTACTGCATGAGTGCCTTCCAGCCCTGAAATCACCCACCTGGGACTAGCGGAAATGCTAGCTCTGTGTTTATTGCGGGCAGGTCCGTAGCCAGAAATTTTTGATTGGGGGGGGGGGGACAAATGAGTACAGAGGTGGTCAGCCCATCATTATTTATTTACTTTTTTATTTATATTTTATTAGTTATTTACCAGTTTTCTACTTGAGACTCAAAGTTGATTACATGGTATAGAGCATTGTAATCAAACAGCATAAGAGATAAAATAAAAAATGCAATATGACTAGGCACACAAAAATGCAAAAAAAAGTATCAAACATGCTATGTCAAGCAATGCAGAAAATGGAATTACAAAAAATGAAAACAATGCCGTAAGAGCATGATCGAACATACAACAAATCAATAATATATAGCATACACTGTGGCATAGATTACAGTCCTGTTCTGTATAAGGTTTATAAAAATGCCCTTCAAGGCAACTGTTTTACATAGTTTGCAGAAATAAGAAGTGTGAGAGCTTTCTTCCAGTTACTTAAACCTGAAATGGTCAATTTAACCTTCTTTTCTTTGCAAATCACTAACTCAAGGCTTCTAACAGTGCCACCCAACACCCCTGCAGGCTTTTAAAATCTTCAGCCCTGCTAACTGCTAATTGTGTTCTAGCCAATTGCATAGAGAATTCACCCTTGGAAGATTTATGACAGGATTCACACTTTTTACCTCAACACCTTACTTTTTTACAAAAATTTACACCGGAAAGATGTGTGACAGATTTCACACCAACCTGTAATGCTGATTGGAGACAAATTATTGATGGGACACTGCCCTTTTTGTACCACCGTGGCTATGGGCCTGATTGCAGGGCTGACAAGAAATGTAGTTTTGTTAAATGTAGAAGTTCCTGAATCTATTCTGTGTAGACTCTTTCCTACACTGCAAAAATCCAATGATACCTTAGAGTTCCCAGTCCACCTTGGGAAGTACCTGGAGATTCTGAGGACAGTGCTTAACAAGGATATAATGTCACTTACAGCTCAATGGTAAAGTGATGACAAATCATGATATCACTTCCCAAAACATGCTCCTTCCCGTGATGTCAACCCCAGGACAAAGTCCTCAAACCCCTCCCCTTCCTATGAGGTAATTGCGTTATTTCAAAATTCAAATTTAAAATGTTCCACTTATGCTTCACTTGATTTTAACCAAAAGGCCAAGAAGCAATACCTTATACTGCTACCTCTGGGCTCAAGCTTTCTCTACCCAAACTCCACATCTGATCGCTATTGAATCAGCTCACCTCAAAGTCAAGCAGGCTATGAAAGTAATATTTTAGGAGCAGCTACAGCATTTATCTGCATTGTAAGGCTGACCAGAAAAATATATACTAGCCTGCTTTTAACAGATGCCTGAGGTGCAGACATGAGCAGATGAAGTTTGGCATGAGACTGTGGCCACAGTCACAAGGCCCTTTAATGTGGGAGGAAGGGCTGTTTCCTTCTGCATTTAAAGGGACCATCTAAAAAGGCCGGGGCTAGTCCCGCGCCGAAGCGGGCTCAAATGCAGGTTCCTCTCGCATTTTTCGACCCCGGGAAAATTGACTGTTTTCCCGGGAGTCACGGGAGGAACCCACATTTGAGCCATCTGGCCAGCCCTCTCTCGCAATCATTGCAAGAGCAGGGCTGTCCAGATGGTCCCACCCGCCATTTTTTTCCTCCCTTTTACACTTGGGCGCTTGGCCACTCAAGCACCCAAGTGTAAAAGGGGGGGGGGGGGAACCCAAACTTACCAGGCGGCCGGCGGGACTCGGGGAAGGGTGCCTCCCCCGGCTGCCACCGCTGCCGGAAAAGCTGCCGAAAAAGCTGCTGCTGCTGAACACCTCAAGGCCGGGCCACCCACCGCTTCTTCTGCCCGCGCCGCTGCTTCTTCCGCCACCGCCTTTGCCGCCGCCTCCTATATCCACCGCCGTTTCCTGCTGCCTCCTCCTCCTCCACCCGCCACCCTTGGTAGGTAATGTTATTGATAAATGATTATAGAGTATTTTATATATTGGGTGACAAATATCTTCTGAATTTTGCTTTTAATTATGCTAGTTACGACTCTGAGTTCTTTTCCAGAGTAAAAAAAAAAAGGGCCCCTTTAATCCGGGAGGGCTCCTGGATTTAAAGGGGCTGTGTGACCACAGCCAAAGTTGTTACTTGCTCAGTGCTGCTGATCAAACTGGGTTAAAGGTACAGCTGCAGAAAGAAACTCAAAAGCTGGCAACCATACCAATGTGTCAACCTGGCTTGACAGTTAGCAACACAGTTGTCCACAACAGTAAGCCAATGCTGTATTCATGAGCAATTCAACTTCGATCTTACTCCTCCTTCTTTAATCCAGCATAGAGCCTTATCCAGCTTTTAATGAGGCCCCACACATAATCATTAACGAATATTGTACACACACTCTCTTTATTATACAGACTAAAAACAAACAAACTTGTACCTGTCACATTAGTTTCACAGATGCTAGCCAACAGGTCCTCATGAGAGCCTGAAATCCTACAGAACTGTCTTCCCCCCCTCAAAAGACAAACATTGCATTATTCTGAATGCAACAGAAGTGCTATCAGGTTACCTCCACAATTCTTAAATCTATGGCTATTAGTGTAGTACAAGTGGAGACCCGCAAGACACTTGCAGGATGGTTATCCCATTCTTCACACCTTTGCTTCCTCCCTTCTCCCCCTACCTCTCTCACACTCTTTCTCCCTTCTGCCCCCCTTTCTTACTCTCTCTCTTCCCTCCATGTATGTTACTTCCTCTCTCTTTCTGACCCATCATCATTCTCTTTTTCTGCCTTCCCATCTCATCACTCTTTCTCTCTCTTTCTGCCTCCAACCACAAATTCCACCCTCTCCAGGTTCCACCCCTCAAATGTCCAGGAATTTCCCAACCTGGAGTTGGCAACCCTATCTAGGGATGCCAGCCTCCAGGTTGGAACTGGGGATCCCCTGGAGTTATTGCTCATCTCCAGAGTACAGAGATAACTTTCCATGGAGAAAATGAATGCTTTGGAGTTTATGGCATTGTACCTCCCTGAAGTCCCTGTTCTCCCTAGGTTCCACCCCCAAATCTCCAGGAGTTTCCCAGCCTGGATCTGGATCCACTGCCAGTGGCCGGGGGGGGGGGTACTTTGCAACCCTAGACTGCTGACGGTAAAAACCCTGCCTTTTACTGACAGAAACAGTTAGAACCTTACCCTCTCCCCCGAACATTCTAATCTCCTCACAGTTGACGCCTGGAGCTGATGCCATTTCAAAAGGTTTTGGGGGGAATTCAACGGTCCCTGAAGTTTTTTTTTTTAACTTTTCAGATTTTTCTGCAGATTGAGGAAGGGGCCTGACTATGTAGGAAAAGCTGTTGGGGGACAGTGAGCTCTCTTTCAGCAGAAATAAGCATCCACACAGAAAAAAAACCTCTCGGAATTAGTATAAAGATAGTAGTGGGTAAAATTCCAAATAAATACTGGGCAGACTTAGATTCAAAGTTACTTTCAGCCACAAAGCTCATTGGGTAAAAGTCATGCCTGTCACCATACCTACTACACAGGGTTATTGTGAGAATAAAATGAAGGAGACAAACAAGTGTGATGGTCTAAGCTTTTTTAATATAGAAAAAATTGAATGGTGGTGGTGATTATTAATTTTATTGTTTGATCATGTATATTTTGATATTTCAATCAAATGTTTATCAGAAAAAAGAACTTTTTAGTTTTTTTGTTGAGGCCTTTTGTCTCAATTTTATGGACATCTTTATTTATTTATTTTATTGCATTTGTATCCCGCCCTTCCCACAAGGGGGCTCAGGGTGGGTAACAACAAAATTTCATTAACAATACAATCAGTTTGCGATGGTTTATGGTTCATGAACCGGGCATGTCATAAACCACAAACCAAACTCAACCACATTTTCACAGTTCATGTCCATCCCTACTTTTTATTGTATTCCCTTTATTATATTTTCTTAAATTTAAAATCTACAGCAAAATGGAAGCTTAACGCTTTGTAATCAGTAGGAAATTGGTTATCAGTGGAAAATCTTTAATGGCTTTTTTTTATTTTAACAAGAAAATCCCAATATTAAATGTGTCAGGTTGCCACAGTAAAAAAATCAATTTTGAAATCATGATGTTTATAGGTTTCTGAGACAAAATACAACCCAAGAATTCAATAAGAAAAGATGACAGATATAAGCCCAAGTCACTGTCATTTTCAGACAACTGACAGCATTTAAATATACAGCAACAGAACCTGAGGTTATGGTGCTAGCTCTACCTATAAAATTAAAAGATTTTGACCTTGACACCAATAGTAGATGAAACCACAGGGTCTAGACAGTAAGATTCAATGAGCAGTGAAGACTAATCGTAAAACAGTTGGGATGACAGTAACGACAAGGGCAATTCACAAAACCAGAACAAAGACAGTACAGAAAAGCACGCACAGAGATTGTATAGTGCAGGATACCTCAGCAGTATTAAGCATGCTTCTGTCATCTCAGATTTGCTTTTCAGCTCCGATTCTTTCCCCATTTTAAAGAATTTTTTTTATAAGACTCAGAAAGAATATTGGCATGTGTAAGGCATTTGAGTTACAGGGATAGATTGAAATGTGAACGCAAGAACATTAGAAAAAACCCTGCTTGATCAGACCAGCAGTCCATCTTGTCCGCATCATCAGAATATAAGAAAAGCCATGTCAGATCAAGCCTATGGCCCATCCAGTCCGACATTCTGTGTCAGACAGTGGCCAAAACCCAGGCACCATCAGGAGGTCCACCAGCAGGGCAAGAACTGCAGAAGCCCTCCCACTATTCTCCCCCCCAAGCGCCAAGAATACAGAGCATCACTGCCCCAGATGTAGTGTTGCAACTATACCTTGTGGCTAATAGCCACTGATGGACCTCTGCTCCATATGTTTATCCAGTCCCCCCCTCTTGAAGCTGTCTATGCTGCGCTCCTGCTCCAATGGACCCCTAAATTTAAACATTATAAGAGAAAACAGAATCAAGTCAAATTTCACCCACCACTTTCCACTATATTGGTAAACCTTCAGAGTCCTTCAGAGAACTGGTCTATCTGCCCCAGTCCACTATATTGGTAGACCTGGCCTTGGATCATCACCCAGTGCTGAGCCATAGAAAACATACCAGCAGTTGGGGGGCGGAACTCTTGCAGTCCGCTTTGTGTTTTTTAGTGAAATATGACAGCCAGCATTACAGGTCAAGTAAAACAGAGAACAATCACTATCAGAACCCTGCCTAACCTAACAGGAAGTTGCTTAAATGTTATCAATGAGCTCGCACTGGTTATTTATTCAAATATTTATATCCTGATTTTACTAAAACTCAAGGCAGCTTACAAATCATACTGAAAGGCATAATAGGTTTCCCTTGCTCGAAAGCCAGTCGAATACAACTCTAGGGATGTGGTGCTCATCTCCATTTCCAAGCATAATAGCGTTGTGCAAAAAAAATAGTTTTTTTGTGGCTCCACTGTAGCCTGTGTGGGGACCATTATAGTCAATGGGCCCCATAGGCTATAATGGAGAATCAGTACAGGAGTACCTGGGACTGGGGGGGCTGGGGTTTTTTTTTTTAGGTAGAGGCACCAAATCTGCAGCATAGCTGCTGGTGACTCTCCTCAAACCCCCATCCCCATTTCAAAAGGGGTCCAGTTCTATGAGCCCCAGAAGGAGGTGCCCCTATCTTCCATTGTTTCCAATTGAGGGGAAAATGCCTTGTGGGCTGAAAGCAGTAATCCCTGCACTTCCTGTTAAAATTAGAGGGAACTATGATCATGTCACCCCTCAGTCATAATTTCTCCAAGCTAAAGAGCCCTAACCTCTTTAACCTTTCTTCATAGAGAAAGTGATCAATCCCCCTAATCATTTTAATTGCTGTTTTCTACACCTTTCCCAATGCTATAATATCTTTTTTTGAGATGTGGTACACTGTACACAGTATTCCAAATGAGGCTGCACCATAGAATTATACAGAGGCATTATGATACTGGCTGATTTGTTTTCAGTCCCCTTCCTAATAATCCCCAGTATAGCATCTGCTTTTGTTTATTGCAGTCGCACACTGAGTTGACGCCATGATCTTTCTCCTGGTCAGTTATTATCAGTTTGGATTTTTTGCTCTAATATGCATTACTTTGCAATTGCCCATGTTGAACCTCATTTGCTAAGTTGATGTACACTCACCAAGCCATTACAGATCCCTCTGGAACACCTCACAGTCCTCCCTGTTTCTCACCACCCTGAACAATTTAGTGTAATCTGCAAATTTAGCTACTTCACTGCTTACTCCCAACTCCAAATCATTAATGAACAAGTTAAAAAGCACTGGAACTAGTACTGATCCCTGTGGTACTTCATTGCTTACCACCTTCCACTATGAAAACTGCCCATTTACACTCACTCTCTGTTTCCTGTTAATTTACCAGTTTTTAACCCACAAGAGGACTTGTTCTCTTATTCCATGACTGCTGGGTTTACTTAGGAGCCTTTGATGATAAACTTTATCAAAAGCTTTCCAGAAGTCTAGGTAAACGTCTACTGAGTCACCCTTGTTTACATGTTGTTCACCCCCTCAAAGAACTCTTGAGGTCAATGAGACATAATCTTCCCCTACAAAATCCATGCTGATTCTTCCTCAATAGCTTTTGTTCATCAATATGCCTACTAATTCTATCTTTAGTAACAGATTCCACCAACTTACCCTGTGTCAACTTTAGATACACCCCAGGAAAATACATTTCACTTGAGTAACTTCAGCGGTTTCCCTCAAATTAGGGCAAAGGGTGTCCTTTTCAGAAGATGGCATTTCCACATAGATCTGACCCCTAAGTATCTATCTTAATATTTAATTAATATGTTAATATTAACCAACTTGCACAGGTATTAACTAATTTGGATTGAGTGAGTTTACAAAAAAAATTTAGACACAAGAGCTGTATTTTATAAATACTACAACACAGCAAAAGGAGATGTATCTAAAGCCACCTTAAGTCTAACAAGAAAAGTAGGGTATAAATATTTTAAATAACAAATTAAATCATTTGCTATGATAAATTTGGAGACAACTCATTTTGTCACTGATTGTTTCACAGGCTGTCACCAGCTGAAAACAGTTAATGAATAGTGAAATTCAGCTGTGTTGTTCTTAATCTATCTTCCCACACATACCCCGACCACTACAGGATCACCTAAAGTACATTACAGCAAGACTACAGCAAAGCTACAGAGCTGCAAACCTCAGAAACATGTTTGCTCAGTCAAACGCTTGATCATTCATTCATTCAGGTCTGCTACTGGAAAACTGGCTGCCCAAATGAAAAAGAAGATAGGAAATGAGAGAAGGTGAAAACATTCTTCAATCCATCAGTTGAGCAGAAAGGGAGAATGGGAAGCATCTATTTAGGGGGAAGAAGTGAAGGAAGTTAATGGAGAGGTCCAGTGTATGACTGTGGAAGTCCAGAAGGTGATAATATTTCAGAGATACAAGTGGCACTTTCAAAATAGCAATGGGTCTTTTAACCCATGGATGGAAGAAAATTGGAAAGGATGGGTAACTGTTCTTTTTAACATGATTCCCAACATCCATGTTTGTTTGTTTTTGCATGTGCTTCTAATGTGGTATGTTACACATGAAATAATCTCATGATTCAGAGAGCATACCTCTTAAGGCTGGGGGGGGAGAGCAATGCTTTTCCTTGAGAAATTAGCACAATTCTTGTTAGAAATCAGCAAGGAGTGAGCAAATGCAGCTGGAAATCTGAATATAACCATAAATATAAACTTCCATTTAGCAGAGAAGCAAAACAGAGAACTATAGTGCTTATTCAGCTATTTAACCTTCTCAGCTGAAAAGTAGAGAAAGCTGAATATACAGGCATTTCCTCTGCCCGCAAAACACAGGCTTCCTTGTAAGCCGACAGACAAGGCCCACCAGAATGGAGAAATTTGAAATGATTAGACTAGAGGAAATTAATGTATAACCTTATAGGGCTTCCAGCCAAAAGAAAGTGAAACACCACCACATGTTAACTTAAAAGAAATTCAGAACACTTTTCCTTTCAAATGCAAGAGATAAGATTTTATATTCTGTTTAACTGATGCTCTACAACAATGGGCAGTGTGATGCTTTGTAGTAAGACCCCATCCCTCATCCCCAAAACCTAAAATTCAGCTAATGTTACTGCCTACTCCTCCACAGACAGGAAGTCCTGGTAGATTATTAGTTTGGCCAAGGTTGCCAAAATTACCAAACTCATTGGTTTTGGATGAGATTAGAGGAGAACCCTTGGGCTAAACACTGAGCCTGATGAAGGATAGCATCTCACAGGTTATCCAAAAGACTTTGATTGGACCCTTGTAATCCACAGTCCTGTACTGTGGCCGTGAGGGGTCATGGAATTTTATACAGGAAAAGCCAGCAATCAGTCTTTACATTTCCCCTTAAGAGAAAGATAAAGTTGTAAATAACGGCCATGCTGCCAAGTATTTCTCTTCCAGTTTACAGCACTTTAAGGCTGGAGAGACACATTTGCCTTCAGCATAGCACTGCACTGTATGTCCATGTCTGCCAGTCGCATGGGGTGGGGGGGATCAAGAAAATGTCTACTGGTACTATAGAGAAGACTGATTTTAATCTCAGAAAATAACTTGACACAGATTTTCAGTATTTTCATTTTTCAGTTCCTTCCAGAGAAAGCAGGTTCTCTTTACACCCTTTCTCTCTCTCTCTCTCTCTCTCTCTCTTTTCTCTCCTCTTTTGCAGTATATTCTGTATTCTTCTGCCATTCCCAGCCATTAAAGAGGAATTACAAGTCTAAATCAAACATTTTGTGCAGTGCTTCTTAAGGTCACCTGCACATGCCATTTGTTCAACCAAGTATAGATCTGAACAGTACCACTATATGCAGGACAGTTTATATTATCTCTAAAATAGTCCCATCTGATAAATTTTGCATTATCTACACAGTAAATTGAGTCCCCTCCAACAAGGGACTGCTAAAGATTGCTCTCTTAGGGACGGTGCATTAGGTTAACAAGGACACTTACTACTTTTCAGTCTCATTAGATTTTGCAGCTATGACACTGCATGCACAATGACCAAAGAATGATCAAAACAGTGATCAAAGGGGGGGGCAGCCTAGAAATCCATATAAATAGAGTAGGAAGACTTGCTCCATGAAGTCCTGTCAGCAGAAAGTACCCCACACATGTGGTGACTGCCCTGCTCTCTTTAAAGAGAAGTTGACAAATATACCAAAATTAATATGGCAATCCCCCCAAGTGTACAAAGCCACTTGAAAGATGGAGGAAGCTCCAAAGCCCTTCCCACTTAGTGTGTGGACCAGGCTGGTGATGCTGCCAGGGCAGTAATGGGGACTGCTGCCTCCACCCCCACCCCCAAACCTAGCAGGAAGCAGTTTACAATTTCTCTCCCTCCCTCCCTTAGTATCTTGGATATTCTCCATGTCTCAATGCATTTGAGGAACTATAGTTCAAGATTAACAATATAGTCCAAGATTAAAATTATTGTTAGGCACTGTGGGTCTACATTTCCCAAAATGCACCAAAGTACAAAAAAAACCTATCCAAGATGCTGGGGAAGATTCATAGCAAGTTGAAAGATTCTCTACTCATGCCATCCCTTGCCTGGCCAGGCCAAAATTGGCCGTACTAGCACTGTAGTTGGAATAGGAGGAGGGGAACATCGGGGGGAGGGGGAACATGCCAGTTTGGTGTAGAGAGCCAGTTTGGTGTACTGGTTAAGTGCACGGACTCTAATCTGGGAGAACCGGGTTTGATTCCCCACTCCTCCACTTGCACCTGCTGGATGACCTTGGGCAAGCCATAGTTCACAGCTGTTCTTGAAAAAAAGCAGTGTCGCTCAGAGCTCTCTCAGCCCCACCTACCTCACAGGGTGTCTGTTGTGGGGAGGGGAAGGGAAAGGAGTTTGTAAGCCACTCTGAGATTCCTTTGGGTAGTGAAGGGCAGGGTATAAATCCAATCTCCTCCTCCTCTTCTTCTTAATTTTTTTAAAATAACAAAACCTTTCTTTCCCCCAAAACAAAAGCCAGCTAAAAATGAGGAGAGGGATTATACACAACCCCACTATTTTCCCTGCAAAATGGAAAACAGCCTTTCTTTAAAAAATACCATTAATGACTTTAACAAATGCAAAGTATAAGATTATTTCTTCTTATAAATCTTTGAACAAAAACAAAGAAAATTTATAATAATGGATCTAATTTAAGAATGTAAAATATTATTTCAAATGTGTCTACTCTGCTTTTCTCCTGTAGACAGGATTTAAGGAAGCAAGAAAATTAACTTTAGATTTTTAAAAAATAATCAAGGGCATGGTTTTTAAATGCTTGTTTTGCACTCTCAAGCACTCTGACATTTAATTTGCTAAACACAATTTCCATCAGATAGTTTCCCTGGCAAAAGAGGTTTCCCCCATATTTTAAATGTCAAAATTTCATTTAGTTTTGGCTTTTAAACTCAGTAGGCTCATTATATCTAATCATAGTGAGCTACAACATCTCCCAAGGATTAATTATACTTTTTAATTAAATTAAAAGATTCTTCGTTACATGACCTCTGTATCAGGTCCAAGTGTATGTTATCTCCCCTCAGACTTGTCTCACAGGATAGCAGCCTTCAAGAGTTCAGAACACAACCGTTTGCTGTTCCCTGTATCTGCCAAGAGGCAGTCTGGAATTTAATTTCCAAGTTATTTATGAATTACAATTATAGCAAGAGTTTTTCACATGATGAATAATCCATGATCTCTAATATTTATTGAAGTTTTATGGAAAGATACAAAAAAAAGTGATGACAGAGAAAATAATAAGAACTATTTTTTAAAAACCTAGTTTATAATAAAATGTTGACTTTGATTTTGGTTTTTGCTTTATCAAAAGCCTGAATGCCCTCATATGGTTCTTCATTGTGAATGTAAGATGTGTTTGTAGAAAAGCTTCCTGAGAAATTCATTGTTCATGGGAGGTAGGGAAAAACATAGTTAGAGAAAAACAATCAGTGTAGCCCAGCAGGAAGGATTTAACAGGAAGTAAGATAGCCCCCTAACTTGCCTGTTATTGTTTGTCCAACTTGCACAGCTTCTCCACTGTCACATATTTATTAATGTCCTTTCCCTCCTTTCTCCTGCAAGAGAAGGAAGAGAGAGGGAGACAAAAACAGATGGGGAAGATGCAGGGACCACACCACTCTGCTCACACAAAGCAGAATGCTGTAACTAGGTTTGCTAGCTCCATGCTGGGAAATACCTGGAAATTTTAGAGGTGAAGCCTGGGGATGGCAGGGTTTGGGGAGGAGAGGGACCTCAGGGTGGTATAACCCCATAGACTCCACCCTCCAAAGCAGCAATTTTCTCCATGGGAACTGATTTTGGTCATCTGGAGATGAACTGTAATAGCACCAAGAGCATTCCTTGATTCTTAATTTACAAACAAAGGACCTACCCAAAGGAGTCTTAATCTCCAGCCAATATGGAAAAATTATTTTAAATCTTACACTGTGTCTGTTGTCACTTCCACCTCCAGGAGAGTAGCTATATACGCCTATATTGGCCAAGCAGCTTTCCAACTTTCCCGGCACCACTGGGAGAACTTTGACTACATTAATTAAATAGAAGTTAACAGGAAGTCTATGCAATGTCAAGAGAGTACCTTCCAAATGTACAGTGTGTTTTGATGGCATGTATCAGGCTCTGCTAATCAGTAAATTCTTGAGTTTGATGGATCTTTGTCTACAGCTTTCAGAAACGAATAGCAATAATGGCAATAAGACTCACATGGTTCCACAGCCTTCTAAGTGAAAACTGACAAACTGATTTATAATCTTGTTTATAGCCTTTAAGTCAGTTACAAACATACTAAACCTTGCCATTAATGGGGATAATGTAAAATTCATGAACTTTTATACAGTTCTTTATATATTGTTCCCTTATAAAATAAATGCTATGTTTTAGAAATAAATATAGTGCATTTCCACATTGAGTTTTTCATTGGTTCTGGCCCATTCAGCTTAGGTTTATGCAGATTTCTGCATGCATTTTTGTGCCTTTAGTCTTCCTTTCTCCCCCGCCCTTTCCCCCCAGCTGTTTAAAGACCACTTTTACCCCAGTGTTTATCTGGAGGCCAATTTTGCACTGGCTTTTTCCTGGTGTGTAATGTTTCCATCAGTTTTCTTTGTCCCACCTACCTCCAGCCCACTTTTCATTGACTGGACTGTCATCATTAAATCACTCCTTCTGCCACCATCACCACCCAACAAGTAGCTTCAGTTCTGCTGTTTTGGTTTTAAAAAACCAGCCCTATAGTGCTGTAATGATAGTTTAAGCAGGTTCTCTGAATTCCCAGCTTTAATTTTTTTAAAAGTAACTCTCTAGCTCCTTCCCTCCTGGTGCTATCGGAGGAAAGCTGTATCTTCACAAGGGTATGGACTAGAGAGTTACTCTTTTTTTTACTGAAAGCTGGAAATTCAGAGAACCTGCTTAAACAATTATTACAACAGTACAACATTATATTATTATACAACACTAAAGCAATACTGTAGAGCTATTTTTAAAGGAGGGGCACTGTGGCACCACCAATAATGCCACCAATGATGGCAGCACCCTCCGTTAAAAATCCTTATTATTTAAGCCAGGTATGGAAGAAAAGAAACTGACTACACAACTCTAAAAATACACAGGGAGGACAGAAACACGAGAGAGCGATACCCAAACCGATTCCAATGCTTATGGATCGACTCCCATGAAAATCAGGAGTAACTCAAGTGGGTGGAAAAGGTCTATAGTGTGCAAAAATGATGCTATTTCAAAATATAGCCATATTGCATTGGAAATTCTTCTAAAAGTGAAAAGGTACTGCTGATAGTTGCAGGTTGGAGTTTATTTCAGAAGCCTTCCTGCTTCAGTTCTGCAACTTTCATTTTCAGCATTGTATCAAGTGTCTGTAATAATTTGGCTTAAATATTCTTTTTCTTCACATTCACTTGGCTACATGGTAAAATTTTGGATGAGATCTACACCACTGGGTTCAGAGGTGCTGTTCTGTGAGTGGAAGGTACCCCTTTAGTAAGAGAAAGGACTCCTGCTTTTATGTCTTAGGAATCTATTCATGTTTTAAATCCAACATTTAGGAAAATGGAAGCACTATAGTTAAATAAGAGAAAGTACATTATTGAAACAATTTAATCCATCCTTATGGAATTTTATTCTACCTGCAGGGGCTTCAGGGGCTTGAGACCTCTATAATGGTCACAACACTGCTTCAACCCCTTTGAGGCTTCAGACAAAGAATGGGGGAATGTTACCTTTATGTGTGTTCTCTTTCCTTCATGCCTCTCTCTCTCTCTCTGCCATGCTCAGGGAGAAGAACAAGCCTGTTTTCCTTTTTAGAAATAACCCTATTGTGTTCTATGGGGTATGCATACACAGGATTGCTTAGTTCACTTAAATCTCTTATGACAACTATAATGTAGTAACTTCAAGCCTCAAAGAGAACTGCAATGAAATGCTAAATCAAGATACACCTTTCAAGATTCACTGAAGTCAATGGGCTTAGAAGAGTATGTGCTTAGAAGAGTACAACTCTGTTTGGGATTGCACTATTACACACTTTTAAACTACAACTTCTAAAGAGAATAAACCCTTTCATCATGGTACCAATGGATGATCATAAGTCATTATGGTTTGGTTTCAATTCTTACACATGGCTTACTTGCCCAAGGTTTTTTTAAACAGTCAGCATTTCCATTTCTGAGAACTAGCAGATTTTGAAAAAGTAATCATAAATTCTAATGAATTAAAGGATTTAAAGGGTACAAGGTTTTAATGAAAGCTGACTGTGAAGCAAAACAGGCAAAAATTATATAAAATACATGCACATTATCATACTGATATCCTTCATGGGAATGAACACATGGAATACACACAGAAACACATCAACAGCCTGCATCAAAAATACCCTGCATCAAAAATACCCTATGTGAAATATTGGGGAATAGATAAAATACTTTGTGAAAGGCAGAAAACATGATAAACATTGTATAGCAGGCCTGTTTATGCCAAAATAATCGAATTCCTGAAATAATTCACTGAGATGGATCCAGTGAGATGGGGGTGCAGCATTGCTTTTTTATTTTTTTTGTAAACACCAAAACTTAGTAATAACATCATTCAACAATATATGATAAGAAAACAGTATCAGAAAAAAACAAAAAAACAGGATTGACTGGTAAATACAACAAAGACATTGAAATCATTCTAAATAGATATATACTTAGCAAGTGAATTACAACTGCAACAGGTCAATAGGGTAGATATGAATTGGACATTCTTCTGTTGATAGCATGTAACTTAACATCAGATGCCAAACTGCAAAAAAGTCTGAACTAGATTCCGTTTTATCATTTTGTTGATTGTGGTATCTTTTCCATTACACAGAATCTCCATATTTTGTTAAACCATAGCAAAATCGATGGGGGCTATCTGTTTTTCCATCTTGTAGCTATTGCAGCTCTAGCAGCTGCTAATAAAAATTCTATTAAAGTTTTAGTTGACCTAGGTATACTGCCTTCATACCATAATGATAACAATAAAAGTTCTGGTTGCATTGGAAGGGAGGCCCCGTGACATAAAAAATATGTTTTAACATTAAGTTCCAAAACTGTTCAGTGTGTTTGCAGGCCCACCAGTAGAGAAAAAATGAGGCAGATTCATCACATTGTTTCCAGCATGTAGGACTTAAAGCTGGATTAATAACTTTGTGGGTGACCTATAGCACCTTGTAAGGATTTTAAATGACTGCATTTTTATATTAATGGATCTTGTTTTAAAGTGAAAAGGGTTCCAAATGGTAAATTCAACTTGGCAATCCTGCTCCCATCTTTTTTGATATAGAAATGGTCTGGAATACGTTTGGTGTAGTGGTTAAGTGCGTGGACTCTAATCTGGGAGAACCGGGTTTGATTCCCCATTCCTCCACTTGCAGCTGTTGAATGACCTTGGGCAAGCCATAGTTCTGTCAGAGCTGTTCTCTCAAGGACAGTTCTGGAAAGAGCTCTCTCAGCCCCACCTACATCACATGATATCTGTTGTGGGGAAAGGATTTTGTAAGCCACTCTGAGACTCCGAGTGAAGGGCAGGGTATAAATCCAACCTCTTCTTCTCTTCATCATTTTGCACTAAAAGACTGTATAAAATTGATGTTAGACCTTTTTGGGTATAGATATCATTTGTGAGGTTTTCAAAGGCTATGAGTGATCTTTTTCTGATATCTTTGAATGTACTAGATTAAAGTAAATGTTTCAATTGAAAATATGTTTCGGGTTTTTTTAAAGCAGCCTCATGTGCTTACCAAAAGTTCTTATGGGAAGTTACAAAGGGTAGCTCTAGGAATTGCTGAAAACTCTACAATTAAAACCATAGTGTTTCCAGCAATTCCTAGAGCTACTGGTAAGAACTTCCAGTAAGAACATGAGGTTGCTTTAAAATATATATATATTAAAAACCCCAATGCTGCATTTTTCTTTTTAAAAATTCCTTCTGATGCCCTAAGTGGCAGTGGGATCCTCTGCCCCCATCAAGGGCTTGGCAGACCTAATGTGTGTACGTGTGTGTTCATGCACTAAGAACCAAGTCCTCTGTCTCAGTGCCCTTTTAAAGGGCAATTACTGTAACAATATTCAGTACAGACCTGCTGAAAGCTACATTTTAATGTGTAATGTTGTAATAACACAGTATGTAATCTGTTAGTAGATTAAATGTAACAATTCAGATAGTAAACAAACATTTTTAGAGATTTATGAACCTGAACATGAGTCTTAATTTATAAAAATGTAATTTTCTCAAAAAAGAAAATGTTAAAAATCCTGTTGACAAAGTCCTATAACTGTATGGGGGAAGCCTTTTTGTACATTGGAAAAACCACCATGTCAATAGTTGTTCAATTAGTAAATATTCCTTCTTAAGAGAAATTAAATCAATTGTGTTCTATCTAGGGACCGATTACAAAAGCACAGTTCCCATGAAAGGCAACAGTACTGCTAATTCAGCATATCTCACAAATGTTTCTGTGCCTGCATTTACCCTTCAGTGGGTAGTGAGCTTTAATACAGTATGCCAAACATCAAATGTGAAATTGTAGCAAGGCCACATAAGAAAAGCAGGTTTCCTTTTCATTAGAATTCACTGTCAGAATGTTAAAATAGATTATGCTTATGCAAGTAAAGTCTCTTAGCCAAGTTTATAGGACATTACAATTCTGCAGAAACCTGGAGACTTATTTCTGTCATCTCATTCAGAGAATACTTCACCAGCAGAAAATGCACTGAAGGCAGCTGCCAGCCATTCAGCATACCAGCAAACAGCGCACTGACAAACAGCTACCATCCTCCAAAAACTGCAGAAAGAATTCTCCATGAGCTCCTCTTGATGGCTGCAAAACCACACTGGATTTTCACACAGAATGCAAACACACTGGTAGCCACATAATTTTAGTCGTGTGTAACAGGATGTCATAAACCGCTTCAAACATAATTCTAACACAGTATTTAAATGGGGAGACCTATTATCATCATGAATAAATTGATTTACAAACAGGAGACAAAGAGAAAGCCTTCAGCATCACCATTTATAAACCACTATCCTCAGATCCATTAAGGAATACCCCCCAAAATTAATTGAACTAATGAAGGAATTTCCCACACACGTACAGAAACAAACCTGGACACACAGGAGGCTCAACCATGAGCCTTCTATTAATTGTCCAAAATTCAAACAGGGTCATCACTTATGACACATTGTTTTAAGCACAGGCACTAACACAGTTTACCCAAGCTAGAGGCTTCATTTCAAACTTTTGCCTTCTCTGCATAGCAACATTTTAAACATTAAACACACATAAACACAGATAACACACAAACAGGGAGGAGCACTAAAGTGAGTTAGTGAGGGAACACCCCCCCCCCAAAAAAAATCTTCACCTGCTGCCAGACGACAATGGTACAGGAAAACAGACAAATATCCCTGGGGAGGAGTTCCAAGTTTCAGTATCACAACTGAAAAGGCCCTTTCTTGGGTTGTCACCCATCTTGCCTCATATAGTGGGGCACCTGAAGCAGGGCCTCAGAAAATGATTTACAGGGCTGCAGTACTAATTTAGACCAACAGCCATGCTTGGTGTAGTTTGGTGTCGTGGTTTGGTGTAGTGGTTAGGAGCATGGACTCAAATCTGTTCCTACAGTTCATTCTGTAAATAATTGGAAAGTTTGCCATTTTCCTTTGGTCCTCACTGGGGAATTGAGCACTTCTAAAAATCCACCTAAGTTATCACAATTTTAAGAGTGCACAAGTCCACAGAATTCTCAGTAAAAGCTATATGTTCTCTGTACTTTACACTTAAAGATAACAGGGCTAGCTCATTTGCTTTTTGTTCTCTTTATAATAATGCAATGTATTCTTTCAAAGGACAGAAAAGTATTCAAGTCCAAGCTTGAAGATGGCTTTGTTCATTTTAGGATCTGAAATGAACAAAGCCATCTTTCGAACAATATTTCCTGATAGAAAGAACCAGGAATAGATTCTTTTCCCAAAAAATCCTATTACCACAATTAAATCACAATATTCTGATCCAACTCAACTTAGGTTACCATTTTAAATAGACGGCTACAAGTGCCAGGGCTCTGACGTGAATTAATTAGCCCCTTCAAAAGTGGCCTGGTTGTTTGGAAACAGAACAAAACAATGTCTTCTTTGATAAAAGTTTCTGAAAGGGAACATAAATACTATTTATAGTATTCTATGTAACTCACATTATGTAACAAAAAATTATAGTTACCTAGCCAAAGATACCAGTGAGCTTTGCCACAGAGCAGGGATTTGAACCCAGATTCTGGTATGACATTTTAAGCAGGATACCACACTGTCTCTCAACTAGCAAGCAGCAGGCAAGGTTGAACTTAAGGAGGATAGAATGCTTGCTACCATGAGCACCCTGCTTCCATTTCTCCATACGAAGGGTACCTGTTCACCCTACAAATCATACAAAAAGGTACCCAAGCCAATTTCAGGACATGCATCTGGGCAATGTTCCAAACCTGAACTCAAGTTCTTGATTAGTTCTTCTCTTGGCTCCCACTTTCTGACAGTGCCTATCTGTAAAAGCCTCCTTAATAACAGGTCAGGCGGCAACAGTGAATTTAAACAATTTAATCAAGGACAGATTTCTCTAGAGAGTAGAATATGTCTGCACTATCTCACTTGAATTCCAAACATGTCTTACTCTGGCACACAATAAAAACTTCAGAACAGTGAGGAATCTAATGGTGTGTTAGAAACTGAAACACAATGGCTACACAGCATATCATATCATTTGCAAGTTTACCTAGCTTTTGGAAAGAAAACAGAGAAAAACTCATATAAACACCAAAAGGGTCAGATTTTACTTTCAAAATTGTCTCTGCCTTAGTTCTAAGCAATGAGATCAATGCTGCAATGTATGTAATTATTTTGTAATCTGATTGTGAGGTCTTAAGGCAATATTGATTTCTCAGAGGGCACAGAAATAAAGATCTAGTGAAATTGCTTAGTGGCCAGAGTTGCTGTGAAATTGCATCATCAGATTCTCGTGGAAGTTTGGCTGGAGAGGATCTGAGAGCCAAGCATTCTCTCATCTGAAAAGAGAACTGCCCTCGAAAAGAGGCCTGGGTAAAAAGCATCATGAAAGTACCATTTCACTTCTAGTAGACACCTTCCTTGTATGAACTGAAAAGACCTCTTGAGCTTCTTCATGACACCAAAGGACTCTGGAGAGTCTTCCCATTCTATGCAGGGAAGCTTACTGTCAATTCAAAGACAGTGGACAATTTTTTCTTGTGCTAAGTAATACCACTTCCTAAGCTAGTTGCTTGATTTACAGAGCTAAAAATATGTACATAAGGATCTTCTTCTGATCTTGTAACCAACCCTCCAAGTAGTGCATCGGAAGAGACTTGCAGAACAGATGGAATCAGCTGGCAGGTTGGGTTTAACCTGTTGTCTTCCAGTAAGCTCTCTCTGACCTCATGACAAAGAAGGCAGTCCACATCAGGGGACACAACTTCGCGGTATAATATTTCATAAATATTTTTGTCACCTTTGCAATAAAACTGCAGTAACTGTATTTCTTTAAGCAAAATAGAGAATCCTACCTATGGCTAATATGATAAAAATACATCATCACAATGATATCAAAATTGCAGAATTGTTACACTGCACATAAAAATGTTGCATCTTAATTATGACTTAATGCTGATAAATTGTGAAGATAAAGTCACCATGAATTATCTTGGGGCTGGGTGAAAACTATGAGAATGCTCATCACCACTATCATGCCTTGTTTATATGTTTCTGAGGCATCTAGATCACCACTGTTGGAGACAGAATGCTACACTAGATGGATCTTGATGTGATTGAGTGAGGTGCTTCTAATTTACTTAGCAGAGGCAAAAGTTATGACCCACAATCTCCTATGGAAGCATTTCCGAAGACTCTTTTGTGCTTCGACCAGGGAGGGGGCAAGAGTACTCCGTGGTCCATCAGTCATTTGTAAGCCCTATTACAAATATTAGCCACAAAGTATGGATAGGAACTCTCAGTCTGGGGCAAGTGATGCTCTGTAGTCTTGGTGTTTGGGGGGGCAACAGTGGGAGGGCTTCTTGCCCCCACTGCTGGACCTTCTGAGGGCACCTGGTGTTTTTGACCACTGTGTGACAGAGTGTTGGACTGGATGGGCCACTGGCCTGATCCAACATTGGCTTCTCTTATGTTTTTATGTTCTTAATCCCTCTTCATTTTCAAGGAATGGGGACAGATACTCTCTGCCTCAAGGAAAGGAGATCACTTGCCTCACTTCTAGATAACATGAAGCTGCCTTATACTGAATCAGACCATTGGTCCATCCAGGTTAGTATTGTCTCCTCAGACTGGTAGTGGCTCTCCAGGGTCTCAGGCAGAGGGCTTTCACATCACCTACTGCCTGGTCTTTTCAAATGGAAATACCAGGGATTGAACCTAGGACCTTCTGCATGCCAAGCCAATGCTCTACCACTGAGCTGTGGTCCTTCCTCAAAACACTTGCCAGAAAATGCATTGATTTGGCTGTATGGATCCAGTTGCTCAGCCATGGGAACTTTACCTTGTTCAGCATCACTGAAGAGATACAGCACTAATATAATCATCATAGTTCAAAATTGAAGTGTTTTTCCTCTATTTTCCAATGCAAAAGAATTTCAGCATAAATATTCCACTTTACATTCATGGGTAATAATAGCCAATACTGGTTTTCAATTGGATAATGGAAGCCCAGGTTTTGTGTGATGCTAGTCTTTTTCTCTTTCTGTCAGCAGCTCTGAAAGTTTTTCAAGGCCCCTTACCACCTCTGTTCAGCTGAACACTACCATTAATAACCACCATGTAAGTCTCCTCCTGTCTCCAATTGCAAAGACCCTTCGAGTCAAGAGGTAAGATCGATTAGCACTTGAGTCGAAGCCTTTTTAGTTGTGGCCCAACAAAATCAGCTACTCTTATAAGCCATGTACTGAGAATACAAACATTTTACATAAACTTCATTTTAAAGTGTAGTTGATACAGTTTAACTGTATAGTTTTGAGGACACTAGAAGACAAGAGATCCACATTTATTTATGTTTATTTCTTAAAATATTTCTACCCCACTTTTCTCTGAGGGGGCTTACATATGAATGTTGGGGGGAAAGTTAAAACAACAATGAATTCTACAATTACAAAACTCAAGCAGTCACTAGTGTCCACAAACCTCTGAACCCTGTGCAACCCTTTTATTGGCATCTCAAGAATGCTTTCTTGAAATAAAACCCTATGAAAAACAGCCAATGACGTCCTCCACACCTGTAGAAGTTGGCCATTCCAAAGCATTGGATCTATTCTAAAAACACTTTTTCCCAAACTGACGTAGAACACCCCATGGGGCACTCCTTGCCGTGCACTTGACATATGGCATATGCAAGTGAGAGAGATTTAGAGAGGGGGGCACAAAAATATTTTAAATCAAAATGGAAGTCTCTGGATCATTAAAGTTTGAGAACTACTCTCCTATGGTGTTCAGAATCATTGATTCTCAAATAATGTAGTGTGTTCTATAAGAACCGATAGTAGATTGTAATAAATATTCTAATATATTATGAAGGTGAAATATGGATGTGAGAGTTTAATATCTATATGTTATGAGAGTTTAATATCTTTATGCAGGCTTGATGACTTCATCTAATCTCCCAATCAGTCACAGTCAAATCAGTAATTCCCATATAGTTCAGCCAGCAATTTTTAAACTAGCCTACATTTTCTTGAAACTAAAAAAAAAAATATTTAACTACACTCCACTTACTTCTCACCAATCAATTCCATTCAAAATAACCACTTCAATTGTTATGCAAACCACAAACAACTCTGAGGTTATTATAATTTAAAATGATGGTAAAAAAATTAATTAGCAACACTACAGTAATAGCAATGCTAATTAAATCATTTAAAACCTTGCCTATAGCAATATTGCATGAATAATGGCATTGATGCGAACAATGCATTCCTTGTATCTCACACCATAGATGTTCTTTTGTACTGCTCATTCTAATTAAAATATATTTTATACAATTCACAAACCAACCAAATCAACTATTTATTACCTTTGAGCAACTGTATCCCTATATCTTAACAAACACATTTGGTAAACTGGCAATATTCTCTTCTCACTGAACATTATTCTTTACCTGGAGAGAATTCCTACCTGTAAATGACAATTAGTCTTAAAACCATCTTGTATACTGACACAATTTAAATCTCCCGTTAACATATATGCACACACACGTACACATGCACGTCACACACACACACACACACACACACACACACAAACACTTTCCCCAAAAAACTTCAGGCCATAAAAACAAATGAAGTCATGCAAACTAGCCAATCATACAACCAGTTCATTTTTAACTACACACGTTAAAAACGGCTTAATAAAGTTGCAAACGTTAATAGAAGCCATATATTAGTTTTAGAGCCAATGTGATGCAGAGTGAATGGCTAGGATCTGGGAGACCCAGGCCAAATCCCCACTCTGCCATGGATGACCTTGGGCCAGTCACACACTCTCAGCCTAACTTACCTCACAGGATTATTGTGAGGATAGAAGAGAGGGCAAGGATGTGAGCTGCTTTGGTTCACCATTAGGGAGAAATGCAGTATATAAATGAAGCATATAAATATAATTAATTTATTAATTGTCTCGCTCACTCTGAAAATGTGACATCAGACATAAAGAGTCACTTCACTATGCCAAAGTACTCCATAACTGAATGGATGAAGGCTAATGTGAACTGGAATACAGACACAGTGAACAAGCAGCCATCTTCACAATGGTGGCTAGTTTCTATGTCCATTACATAAGAACATAAGAGAAGCCAATGTTGGATCAGGCCAATGGCCCATCCAGTCCAACACTCTGTCACACAGTGGCCAAAAATACCAGGTGCCATCAGGAGGTCTACCAGTGGGGCCAGGACACTAGAAGCCCTCCCACTGTTGGCCCCCCCCAAGCACCAAGAATACAGTGCATCACCCCAGTCTGAGAGTTCCTATCTATACCTTGTAGCTAATAGCCACTGATGGACCTCAGCTCTATATGTTTATCCAGTTCCCTCTTGAAGCTGTCCATGCTTGTAGCATGCCACAACCTCCTGTGGCAGTGAATTCCATGTGTTAGCAGCCACAACCTCCTGTGGCAGTTCCATAATTGTAGCAGCCACAACCTCCTGTGGCAGTGAATTCCATGTGTTAATCACTCTTTGGATGAAGAAGTACTTCCTTTTATCTGTTCTAACCCTACTGCTCAGCAATTTAATTGAGTGCCCCCAAGTTCTTGTACTGTGAGAAAGGGAGAAAAGTACTTCTTTCTCGACCTGCTCTATACCATGCCTAGTCTTGTAAACCTCGATCATGTCACCCCTCAGTCATCATTTCTCCAAGCTAAAGAGCCCCAAGTGCTTTAACCTTTCTTCTTAACCTTTCTTCCAACCCTTTTATCATTCTAGTTGCCATTTTCTGCACTTTTTCCAAAGCTATAATATCCTTTCTGAGGTGTGGTGACCAGAATTGTACACAGGATTCCAAATGTGGTCACACCATTGATTTATACAGGGCCACTGATCTTTCTGGATGTCAAAATGGGGGGGGGGGGGGGGACTAGTCACATGGTATAAGGTTGTTCCAGTTTCCCCATATTACAATGCAGAAAAGATGCCTCACCTATACTAACATGAGAAGCAGTCTAAAGTTAGCCTGGGAGATGCTTGAATTGTTTCCCTCCTCAATATTTCTTGACCTGAGAGTTAATTGTCTGATAGTTAATCCTGCCACCCCCCACCACCAATGTAGCTTCATGTATGCTTTCTTTGAAATCAAAGGAGCTGGTTCAAGACAAGGGCTATTCACATTGAAAGACTAAACTCTTTGTTTTCTCCAGTTTTCTATGCTTAATACAGCATTTGTTCTTTATGATGACCAAACAATTTAACTGTGTGAAATCAATTTATGACTGTTTTAATTTAGCTGCTTTGGTGGCTTATTTTCCTTATATAAGGAGCCCAAGGCACAGTGAAAAGTCTCAAAAGACAGATAAGAAAGCAAGGAAGACATGCAAGCTTCACGTGAAAAACCTTTACAATTATGCACAACTACCAATCTAGAGTAGTATGAAAAGCAACTTCAGTGCTAATTTGCAAATGGGTAACCTAAAAGTATTTGCTCTCTGACTTTGGGACACTCGCTAAAGTATGAAAATATGTGCATGACATGAAGGAAAACTGGGACTAAACTGATTCAGAACAGACTACAATTGAACCAGTACTCTGAATGTATGACTACGAATATGTTTGTTGAGGGAAAAGATTATAGCAATGATAACAAAGGAAGGCAAAATGATCTGTGCAACCCCTGAGGATTCCTTTACAAGGTGTTTTTAAGAATTTTTCAGGACTAAGCTTCCCTTGAAATAATAAATCAGCCAACTGTAGCTTATTACCCTCAATCCTATCATTTACCATTGTGTGGATTTAATCAAAACCATTTGTTTACTTGAGTAAAGCCACCAGTTGCTCCTTCTCTTGAACTCTCTCCTGGTAAAGCTTCATGGAAAATGAATATATATATAAATGTATGGATCGAGTCTTGCTTACTGAAAAGACCAAATTAAGAGGTACCATACCATAAAGCCTGGGAAACCTTTCTAGGCCAAATGAATTCTGATAAGAAGGGACAGAAAATGGATTCTGAGTTCAAGGACAGGCCTAAGGAAATAATCAAAACTGTGCAATATTTAATATTGTTAATACAAGGAGGAATTTGAGATAATTTTCTTGGCAATTCAAGACAGCATTTAGGTCATACTACTTTTTGGCACATGTGTAACCAATACAGCCTTTGAACAACCTTCCAGAGAATACTGTTTTAGCCACTATGGATGTGAGATCTCTGTATATCAACATTCCACACAAAGACGGATTACAAGCCATAAGGAATATGATTTCTGACAACACCACAGCTTGTTTTGCCACCAAACTGTACCATTTTGTTCTCACCCGTAACCAGATTGGGCAACAACTTGTTTCTTCAGATCAGTGGTTCAGCCATGGGCACCCATATGGACCCACAGTATGCTAAAATCTTTATGGCTGACTTGAAGCAACACTTCCTAAACTCCCACCCACTCACACCTCTCGTATACCTGCAATACATTGATGACATTTTAATTGTCTGGACACATGGTAAAGAAGCCCTAAATGTGTTCCACCAGGCATTCAACAACTTTCACACCATCATCAACCTGACAATGAACCAATCTTTGCAAGAAACACATTTTCTGGATACCACTGTACAAATACACCACCTTACATCAGAAACCTACTGACTGACAAACATACCTACATGTTTCAAGCTACCATCCTAAACATACCAAACAATCCATTGTATATAGCCAGGCTCTACGCTACAGCCGTATCTGCTCCAATTCTACAGACAGAGATTCTAACCTAAAGGACTAACAACAAACCTTTTTGGAACTAAAATATCCACCCAAAGAAGTCAAGAGACATATTAACACAGATAGAACAGCACCCAGAGAAATCCTTTTGCAAGACAGGCCCAAAAGAGACAATAACAGAACACCACTAATACTCACAGCTCTCAACTCAAAACAGTTCAATACAGCATCAGTGACTTACAACCTCTACTGATAATGACAGTTCTCTCACACAAGTATTGGGGGGGCAAACTTTTTCTTGCACACAGACAGCCCCCCAATCTTAAACAATTCCTCACCCACAATAACACAACATCTCATTTGAACATGGACACTGGTACCAGAGATTGCAATAAACCCAGATGCCAACTTTGTTGCCACATACACCCAGACAACACAGTCATTGGACCTAATAACATCAACTACACCATCCAGGCTTATTCACTTGCTCATATTCTAACACTGTATATGCCATTAAACGCCGACAGTGCCCTTCGGTTTTTTACACTGAATAAACAGGTCAAACCCTACGCCAAAGTATAAATGGACACAAATTTGACATCAAGAATCTCAAGACTGAGAAACCTGTAAGAGAACACTTCAGCCTTCCAAGGCATTCAATGGGTGACCTCAAAGTAGCTGTTTTATTGCAAAGGAACTTCAGGAACAGACTAGAAAGGGAAATTGCTGAGTTACAAGTTATTACAACACTCAGAACAATGGAATCCCCAGGTCTTAACAAGGATATTGGTTTCTTATACATATGCTAACTTCATTCAGCCCTTACATTTGTATTCTCATCAATCCCTTGAACAGCCATACGTCCTCTTTATTTTATTTTATTTTATTTCTTATTTGGAATAATAGATTAGAATAGTAGATTGTAATGTAACATAATGAATAGTAGAATGTGATGTAACTTGGAATGGTCAATTGGAATGTATTTCTCTGGTCTGGGGTCTCAGTTAATTACTCTCAGCATCTGCCCATCAATCCCCAATCTTGACATACTTATTTCCTTCACAATGTTTTCCACCAGAATTAAACCCAAACAAATGGTAACCATATAAACTAAGCTTGTCATTCCTGTTTGGTCATTGACAGGTAACTTCCATTTCATTGTACCTGAAGAAGTGTGCATGCACACAAAAACTTATACCTTGAATAAAATTTTGTTGGTCTTAAAGGTGCCACTGGACTCAAACTTTGTTTTATTATTCATCACATTTCACTTCACTCTTACTCCACAAAGCCCAATGTAGCATTAATTGAGTTTCCCCATTTTATCATCACAATAGCTTTGTAAGGTAGGTTAGGAGGAGAGACTGTCCCAGGACTGAGTGGATAATGGATTGCAACAACATGAATTCTGATTCCCTTCAAGTGAACAAACAGCAAATATTGCTATATAAAATATAGATTTTTATATTTGACTAGGAATAAGGCCCGTTGTGGAAATAAATACAACGGGCTCTAGAAAGAGGCTCTGGGAGAGTGCCCCGGCCTTGGGCTCTCAGTGTCAATTTGCTGTGGTAACCTCAGCAGGGTATAATGACACAGAGTCCACCATTTTCTCCAGGGGAAGATCTCTGCCATCTGAAGAGCAGTTGTAATTCAGCGTGATCTCCATTCCCCCCCTGGAGATTGGCAACAATGGTTCCCCATGAGGGAACGGGTGGTTTGGAGGGTGGAGTCAATGGCACTGAACTTGTCTGAGGTCCCACCCCTGCTGAAACCTCACCCTCTCCAGGGTCCACCCCTCAAATCTCCAGGAATGTCCCCACCTGGAGCTGGCAATCCTACCTCCCAGCCAACCGTCAATGTATCATTATCTGCCCCCTGGCTTCAGCTTTCTATCTCCTCCCCCTCCTCCCTAGAGAGCAGTTGTAATTCTGAGTGATCTCCAGCCCCCGCCTGGAGATTGGCAACAATGTTTCCCCATGAGGGACTCGCTGGCTTGAAGGGTGGAGTCTATGGCATTGTACCTGTCTGAGGTTCCACTCCTCCTCAAACCTCACTGTCTCCAGCCCTCAAGTCTCCAGGAATTTTCCACCTGGAGTTGACAACCCTATCTCCTTACCAGCCAATCATCAACCTCACTCTTCAAGCTTCCATTCCCCCCCCCCCCGCAGCCTCCAAGGTTTACCCTCCAAAGCAGCCATTTTCTCCTGGGGAACTGATCTCTGTCATCTGGAGATCAATTGTAACAGCGGGAGATCTCCAAGTCCCACGTGGAGATTGGCAACCCTAGGGGGAAAGTCAGCTGCACTGCAGGGGGTTGAAGGAAACGGTTTGATGGTTGCTGGCCCGCCTCATTAGCCAGCCAGCCATGGTGGAGCTAAGCAGGAGAGAGGGCCTGAGGAATTTCACACAGCCAATATGTTCCGTTTCAGGAACTCTTCAGTAACAGTTTCTGTCAGGCATTTCACACAGAACCTTATTAGTACCGGTTCCCTAACAGAACATATTGGCCCTTTCACACCGAAACGTGCCTCTCCCATTGGGGAAGCGTTCCTGAGCCGGTTTACCTTGAAAGCTCCTCCCATGCGTTCTTCAGTGCTTGTACCGGTCCTGAAACGCTACAGGGTGCTGTGTGAAATGGCCCCCTGTTTCCGACAGTTTATTCTGACAGTTTATTCTGGGCACCCAGGCAGTGTGCAGGGGAGGGGGTTATGCTGTTAGTCCACTGTCTTTTCACTGACAGAAGCAGGCCACTCAGGGGACAGTTAGACCCACCTGGCAGTGGGCGGAGGAGAAGAGTGGACCCAGCACCCAGCTGGTCCTTCCCCTTCACTGGCTCTCTTTAGACTGAGGCCGGGACGCTGGCCGATGGCTCTGTGGGCAGGACTGAGGCAAAGCAGGGAGAGAATGCAGCCAGTGGCCAGGGTCCCCCTTTTGAGTGGCAGTCCGTCCAGCATACTGATTTTGGCGCCCCATGGAATCTTCCCCCTTGGAATCTTAAAACGGCTTTATATAATAGGGAAGATTGATATGTTTTTAATAAATGTTGTGAGGTGCCTTGGGCACTTTTTAAGCAGGCAGTACAGATGAAGAAGAAGAAGAAGAGATTGGATTTATACCCCGCCCTTCACTCCCCAAGGGAGTCTCAGAGCGGCTTACAAACTCCTTTCCCCTCCCCTCCTCACAACAGACACCCTGTGAGGTAGGTGGGGCTGGGAGAGCTTTTTCCCAAGCTGTCCTTGAGGGAACAGCTGGTACAGAGCTATGGCTTGCCCGAGGTCATCCAGCCAGGTGCAAGTGGAGGAGTGGGGAATCAAACCCGGTTCTCCCAGATTAGAGTCCACGCACTTAACCACTACACCAAACTGGCTCTCTCTGATGATAAATATTTAACATATCTGTCCTGAACCCCACAAAAATTCAAATCCTTTTTTAAAAAAGTTACAAACTATTATTAGAGAAAATTAAGATTTATGATTAGCAACACAGAACATCCATGTTGCTCTCAGCCAGGAAAAAAGACAGCAATACATGAAATACAGATGGAATTAGGCCAGAAGAAGATACATGTCTTGTAAGATTCTCTGTGTGGCTTGGGAGTGATCATATATTCTCCCAAGTTTAATACATTCACCTTACAGTACAGTATCACATATGGGAGCAATTTACATAAGCACTCCTATATAGATACATTATAATAAAGGAAGTAACTCTTAATTATTGATAAAATGAGTCCATGGGAACTTTCAAGCTTTTGTTTTCTTCTTTAGATTCTTAAAACACATCATTAGGTAAAAATGACGTGCCAAAACAAGCAAAAGGAAATTCTACTTAGCTCATAAATGCACCCTGTTACTCCATGGTTTGACTCATAATCAGGTTAGAACACAGGACAAATTATGTGCTGATTATTGACACTATGGGTTGTTTTATCTATTACTCTTAAGTGTCAAAAGTAAAATCAACATGTTTTCCTACAGACACAGTGAATGTGGGAATGTGCATTTGTTTAATATGCTAGTCAAAAGGGGGCTTCTGGGCAACAAATAGGGAATTTTGTTTGCTAGGGAATACTCTAGTTCATCCTCCTATAACCTCTGTGCCCACCCACCATCAATTGTTGCTGCTTCTCAGTGGAGGAGGAAACCATAAAGTGATGATGAAAGTCAGTGCATCTCTTTGTGGCTGCAGAATGACTTCATTGAAGTAGTTTCTCAAAGGACATGCATGTGTATTGAAGTTCTATAGAAAGGCAACATATAGTTGTTGTTGGGTTTTTTGAAGCAAAAACACCCAGTGCACCACAAAGGGAAAAGTGGGATGAATGGAAGAAAAACAGGCATCAATGCAGAGAGTAGGAAAACTCATCATTACAGAAATGGCAAACATTAGGCCCCATAGGCTCAGGCCAACAAAGGAAAATATTTCACTGTGCAGCGTATAATTAACTTTAAAAACTACTCACACAATGCAGTGACATCAATAATAACTAGACAAACATTCAGAAGTAGATTGATGACAGGAGGTGGGTAACAGAATGGATGAGGCCAATAAATTGAAGCTCATCTCAGATAAAACTGAGGTACTGTGGGCTGGTGATGGTGCTAATTGTTGAACTGGGTCAGAGCCTACTCTGGATAGTTTTACTCCCTACAAACGAGTACATTCACAGCTTGGGGGCACTGTTATACAGAAACCTGTTCTTGGATATTTAGATGTCACTCACACTATGTAGTGTCTTTGACAGCTTTGGAGTCCACCTTGAAAAGCGAGATCTGGTTTCATGCTTTCATCATCTCCAGGTTAGGTTATTGTAATACACTCTGTGTGGGGCTAGCTGAGAAGATAGTTTGGGAAAGTCAACGAGTCTACAATGCAGCAGTAAGTCTGCTGTCAGTCACAGACTACAGACAAAAGATCACACTGGGTCTTTAAAATCTTCAGATATTGCCTTTTCATTTCCAGTTCTAATACAAGGTGCTATCCTAAACAAAGTTACACCCTTCTAAGGCCACTGAGATCAATGGCCTTAGAAGGGTATAACTCAGTTCAGGGTTGCAATGAAACCTTAAAAATCCTCCATGATCTGTGACCAGGGTGTCTGAAGGGCTGTCTACTCCTGCATAGTCCTGCCTAAACATTGTGTTCTTAATTGCAGGCCCTGCTTCTCTCTTCCTGCCTTCAAACGTAAAGTGGGTGGCTATGAAAGAAAGGGCATTTTCCATAGTGGTGCTCTGACTCTGAAATACAATTCCCCTCTCTTTGCCTGGCCCAGCCACTTAGGTGCCAGACTAAGTTCTTGTAATGGGGATATATTTAGAGTTCATTGTGGTTTCATCACAGAGTTTATAATAGTTTTAGTACACTGTGAATTGCCATGGACATGAATTTATCTGACTGTGGCATTTTATCAGGAATAATGAGTAAGAGCTACCAAAAATTGTGATAGCAGAATGCTATGCAGCACAAAATACAATAGCTCTACCTCACTACGGATAAGCTTCTAAATCAATATTTGTCACTGACATGGACACAAGTCTGCTAAACTGTACTGTACTAGAGATATTTCTCCCAAACACAATTTCAGTTGATGAATATAAACTCAATTTTTTTATTAACAGTGCATAGAAAATAGTCCATATTAAACATCAAAATTGGAAAGTGGCATCAATTATCTAAGCTCCTTTTGAACTTTGGCCAAAATTCAGTTACTTCCAGAATTTTGATATTTAAATCCCTGGATTTTAGGTCAGGTTAAGAAATGACACAAAGCTAGGAGATAAAGAAAAGAAGGATAGAATAAGGGATTTAAAATGAGAAGAGACACAGCTGTCACAATTCACTAGAGAGAACATTTTCCAGGATCGCTGTCTCTATTTATTTTCAACAGAACTTTACAAGGCTTAATATAAATCTGTCTTTCAAAAGATGAAACAAAGCAAAATACAGCACAGCATACAATGAACAAGAACAAGTTTAAGTAGGGGTCATCATCAAGGTTGAAGCAGGATGATATAGGTTGCCTTCCTTTTTCTTCCAGAAGTGAGAGGAAAATATTGCACAAGGCAGCCATTTCTTTTCTTTTTTGCTATGAATTTATTAGGCTTGATCTAATGCTAGTGTATTCTTGAGTGATCAGAAAGCTTAGAAGGGCTGTGCTTTGCACTGGCCTGGGCTTCAGGTACGCTACCTGTTCTTCTCCAGAGAGCTTATGAGGAACAGAGATAATCTGGGTAGTTAGCATGATGAATTCTGCTCCTTCACTTGATGAATCTGAACATCTGGTCTGGGGGGGGGGGGGGGTCACTGCCAAATGCTGTCCAAATATATGGAGACAATGTAAGGGGAACATTCTTTCCACCCAGTGGCATCACCTGTTGATGGTACTTCACAGCTTCAGGAAGATGCTATCCATTTCACTGGAAAAAGTACTGAGTAGATGTACTCTGTAGTGATGTAATTTACTGCCCTTTGTAAAAATATGGAGCACATTAGGCTGTTACTGGTCTATCCTCTTGTGGCATGGGCTTCACAGTACAATACTACCTGCCCTTTCTTGGGCAGATGGAGAAAAAATTCTTAATCATATAAAGAAACAGCCTTAGAAAGGGGCAGCAAAGCCAAGCAACTCGTATAGTCACAGAACTGTTGATGTGCACTGCTGGGCTAAGGATCTTATCTGTTTCTTTTTCATCAGTTCATAATCTGTGATGTTGACGGCACACTTGAAATTTATGAGAAATTGCTCTTTATGCCGGATAAGTATTTGGATGTTTTCATAATCAAGGAACATTCTACTCCTTCTCTCTTTAAAGAGGTCCTGAGGAACAAAAAAGAGAAGGAGACTTAGCTACTCTGGTTCCTGGGTGGGGGCAAAAACAGCAAGGGGAAGTGAGGCAAACAGAGAAGGAAGGTGTGGCAGAGACAAGAAAGGCAGGACAAGAGGTTCCCATCCCTAAAATAACTATACATAACTCTTCAATATCTTATCTTCAATAAGAAGGTGAAAGGGGATTCTAATTCTAATTTTCAAACAGACTGACCAGAGCCAGACTGACTATAATGCACACACCCACAAATTCACCAAGGGAACAGCCAAAACTAGGAAAGCAGATAGTTTTGCCACGCTCCAACAAAGGAGACAGGAAATGAATTGCTCATCACTTGCCATATCACACATGAGAGCCAAGAGATGGTTCTATGGCCTCCTGTGTAAACACATTCCACCTAGCAACAGTAGCAGAACTGGAGAGCTATCTGGAGGGGGATAACTTCATTTTCCTAGTAAATTAGTACAGTGGCTGGAGGTCTGGGGAAAAGGAACGCTCCTACAACAGAAGCATGAGGGAAGATGCTTAGATGGTCCGAATCATCCTCTCTCAGGGGAGGTAGGGCTTTAAATTTCATAGAATCATAAAGTTGGAAGGGATCTCCAGGGTTATCTAGTCCAACCCTCCCCACCCGGCAGGAAATTCATAAATACCTTCCCCCACACTCCCAGTGACCCCATGCCCAGAAGCTGACCAAAAAGCCCTCCAGGATCTCTGGCAAAAGTGGCCTGGAGAAAATTGCTTCCTGACCCTAACATGGCAATCGGCATTTCCCTGGGAATGTATGAAAGGGCCATGATGAGAACTAAGCACTGATGCAACCTTCCCTATCCTCCCCTCACGATCTGCCTAAGTTCACAGAATCAGCATTGCTGTCAGATAACTATCTAACCTCTGTTTAAAAACCTCCAAAGAACGAGAGCCCACCAAGGGCTGGTGCCAGGTTTTTTTGCACACTAGGCGAGGCTACCTTCTGCCCCCCCCCCCCAGTTTTGACCCGCCTTCAAATGAGAACTAGATTTTTTGGTTGCTTTTAAAAAAACTATGAATTGTTTGCAGCAGCTCTCATACACGAATTGTATTTTAAGCTCCCCCCCAATTTTGACCCACCTTCAAAGGAGAACTGGACTTTTTGGTTGCTTTTTAAAAACTATGAATTGTTTGCAGCAGCTCTTATACATGAATTGTATTTTAAGCCTTCCCCCCTCCCCATTTTGACCCACCTTTAAATGAGAACTGGACTTTTTGGTTGCTTTTAAAAAATCATGAATTGTTTGCAGCAGCTCTTCATACATGAACTGTATTTTAAGCCTCCCCCCATTTTGACTCACCTTCAAAGAAGAACTGGACTTTTTGGTTGCTTCCAAAAAATCATGAACTGTTTGCAGCAGCTCTTATACATGAATTGTATTTTAACCCCCCCCCCCCCCCCCCCCGGCCGCATTTGACTGACCTCTAAATGAGAACAGGACTTTTTGGTTGCCTTTAAAAACTCATGAATTGTTTGCAGCAGATCTTCATACACGAACTGTATTTTAAAGCTAGCTCTCCCCCCCAAAAAATTTTTTTGACCCACCTTTAAATGAGAATTGGACTTTTTGGTTGCTTTTTAAAAACTATGAATTGTTTGCAGCAGTTCTTCGTACATGAATTGTAGCTCTTCCCCTTCCCCCATCCATTCATCCAACCGACTCTCCAGGCTACCTGCAAAACTGCTGGGTGTAGCAGAGAGCCCCCCGCCCCCCACGCGCTCACTTTCTCCCCAGGACTGGCTGGTTGGGATTTTCTCGCCCTCTGCTTTGTTTCCTCTGCAAAGGAAGCCATGTAGACTACATTGCCCAGCATGCCCTTGTGGCTCCTTACTAAGTGCAGGAGACTGTCTGGGCTGGAACAGATGGGACTAGATCGCTCCTTCCCTCCCCTCTTTTACAGCAGGTTGAAATTTTTAGCAACCATTCCAAACCAGCTGGGGAGAAGGGAGAGCGGAGAGAAGCTTCACCTTCACCTTGTGCTTCAGGGAGCTCGCTCTTTAAAGGGGCTGTGTGCTGCTGCTGCTTCTGAGTCTAGGCTTGGCAGCGGCTGCAGCAACAAAACTTTCTGCTTCTTCCCCCCCCCCCCCCACACACACACCTTTATTTGCAAAGGCCAGATGGCAGCCAGACTCCTGCAGCCCCGGCTTGACACTCCCCTCTGAGTGCTGCAGGCCAGCCAGCTTGGAGAAGCTGTGGGTGAGCTGAGCACGCTCTGAACCCCCCCCCCCCCAGCCGAACAAACCCCACAACCCACCCCAGAGCGGCTTGGTCAGCGGCGGCAAGAAGACACTGCACATGCAGCCCCCACCCAGCTTGTTTGGTGTGAGAGCCAGTTTGGTGTGAGAGCCAGTTTGGTGTAGTGGTTAAGTGTGCGGACTCTAATCTGGGAGAACCGGGTTTGATTCCTCACTCCTCCACTTGCACCTGGCTGGATGACCTTGGGCAAGCCATAGCTCTGTACCAGCTGTTCTCTCAAGGACAGCTTGGGAAAAAGCTCTCTCAGCCCCACCTACCTCACAGGGTGTCTGTTGTGGGGAGGGGAGGGGAAAGGAGTTTGTAAGCCGCTCTGAGACTCTTAAGTGAGTGACGGGTGGGATATAAATCCAATCTCTTCTTCTTCTTCTTCTTCTTGTACTTGGCTGACTGAGGGTTCCTGGAAGCTAGAGGTGGGGCTTCTGCCAGTGTGCAGACCCGGCTGACCCCAAGCTGGTTTTTAAAAAGTTTGTTAAAAGTAAAAGAAAAGAAACAAAGTTTGAGTCCAGTGGCACCCCAAAAGAGTCCCTGCAATGCACCACACATGAAGCACCCCCCCGCCCCCGCTTCTCCTGGCCCAACTGAGGGCTCCTGGAAGCTGGGGGGGCGGGGCTTCTGCCAGTGTGCAGGCCCCGGCTGGCTGCCCGGCTGCCTGCCCAACTAGTTTTTTTTAAAGTTTTAAATACATTTAAAAATTCTTTACTTTCAAAGTGGGGGGATGTGGGGGTTTGGAAAGGCTCGCAAGCCACAGGGGAGGGATCCGCGAGCAGAAGTTTGGCCACCCTAACAGAACAGCTGCTCGGCAGAGAGAGGCTCTTCCCCTTCCCACCCTCTCCTCTCCTGCAAGCCCACCCACCAGAAAACCTTGCTCCTGGGATGCCGCCAGTTGCTTGTGCACACCACTGCGATGGCGCTCCTCACCAGTGGTCGGCAGCCCCCTCCAAAGGGGCCCAACCCGCCTCCCCTCGGCTGGACAGTTGTGGTGGTGGCAGCTGGACTTTAATGGGAGGCTGCTGCTGCTGGCCACCTTGGGTTGCCGGCCATGCTGCTCTGTGCCCCTTTGAGGCCTGCGCCCTAGGCAGCTACCTAAGTTCGCCTAATGGAAGCACTGGCCCTGAGCCCACCACCTCCTGAGGAAGCCTGCTCCACTGAGGAACTGCTCTGTCAGGATGTTCTTCCTAGTGTTTAGCCAAAAACTCTTCTGATTTAATTTCAGCCTATTGGTTCTGGTCTGACCTTCTGCGGCAACAGAAAACAACTCTGCATCATCCTCTATATGACAGCCTTCTCAGTCGTCTCCTCTCCATGCTAAACATACCCAGCTCCTTCAACCTTTCCTCATAGGATTTGGTCTCCAGACCCCTCACCATCTTTGTTGCCCTTCTCTGGACACGTTTCAGCTTGTCTATATCCTTCTTAAACTGTGGTGCCTAAAACTGAATACAATACTCTAAGTGAGGTCTAACCAGAGCAAAGTGATACCATCACTTGACATGATCTGGACATTATACTTCTGTTCATACAGCCCAAAATCGCATTTGCCTTTTTAGCTACCGCATCACACTGCTGACTCATGTTCAGAATATGGTCTACTAAGACCCCTAGATCCTTTTTTGCATATACTACTGCCAAGACAAGTCTCCCCCATCCCATAATTATGCATTTGATTTTTCCTACCTAAATGCAGAACTTTACATTTATATTAATTCAAATTCATTTTATTTGTTTTCCAGCCTGTCGAGATCATCCTGTATCCTGAATCTGTCTCCCAATTTAGTATTATCTGCATATTTAATAAGCATTCACTCTATTCCTTCATTTAACTTCATTATAACTGGGGGGGGGGGATTGAATACAGCCCATAACAGTTTTGTAATGCTATGAAAAATTCCTGTTGGTTTTCATAATCCAGCTTCGCAAAGCTGAAAATGAAAACAGAATTTGGTGTGGTATGAATAGTAATGAAAAGAGAAAGGGCTTCAGATAATTAATTGAGTCATTTGAAACTGTTGCTAAATGGAAATCTGATTGCATCTTTTACAATCATTAGAAGCTGACATTTTAAATAAAGATAAAGTATTTCTGAACACTGATGAGTGTGAACATTAAGGACTCTAAACAAGACAAAATAGAACTAATGTGACCTTACACAGAAACCAGGACATCTAAGCTACCTTTTGAATTATGCACTGTTGCCACCACCAGTTTCCAAGTACCATGGCTAACAGTACTGGAAGTGTTGTGTACTCAAGGACTTCAGTTACCTTAAAACAAACTTTTAACTCTTGATCTAAGTAGGTCTTTTTAAATGCTGTGTGATGCACAGCTGGTCTCTACCACGATCAGTATTCTTCTTCTTCTTATGAATAGATACATTCATTAATACATTCGTTATATAGGCTGATTCGGGTAACCCCATATACTTGTTGCTCTCATACTATTCTAGGATGACTTTCTAACACTAACAGGGTTTCATTTGAAAACCAACCTCGTCGTAACTACTGCACTAACTTCTTTATATAGAAGTGAGTGGGTGTTCTTCAGTATCTGGTTCTGTGTGAAGCCAATTTAGGTACTAACATTTCTTGTTTAACCCAAGTAGCTTTCCAACTTACATTTTACCTCTCTTCTGAATTATAACATTATCAAGCAGTTAGGCAAGATTTTATTGTTTTGCCACACAAACATATATAGCCACAGCTGCTGGAGGGGGCCTGGGGGGAGACAAAATTCCTGGGGCCCAAGTTAAATGAAGAGCTTCTGCTGTATTTTCTTTTTTAAAAAATTATTTTGTTTTAATGCGGTTCTGCACTGCAGCCACTAGGGGAACAGGGAAGGCACAGCACAGTAAACAGAAGTTGTTCTGACTGCTGGCTGGGTCTTTCTGCAAACTTTATTAGAAGGCTGAGGAAAATCCTTGCTTCTCAGATCCTACTAAACCCATCAGCCAAGCCAGCACTGGAACAAGGCAAAAGCAGCCAGAACAAGCTACAGTAACTGCCAGGATGCAGCCTCCTAATAAGGTTGTTGTCCCCAGCAGTCACTGGTTTCCCTTCCTTTAGTTCAGTGGTTCTTAACCTTGTTGGAGGTACCGAACCCCACCAGTTTCATATGCGCATTCACCGAACCCTTCTTTAGTGAAAAATAAAATATGATTTTTTTTCAAATTCAAGACACAGGTATATGTTTTTTTACTGGTGCACAAAATGAACCGTACATGAATATCACCTTGTTCAAAGAACAAAACCAACACAGTGCATCAACTCACAACAAATTACATACCTGCAAATCAGTGTGACTTCTGCTGATTAGAATAGGCACCAGTCTTTCTCCTTTCCAGAGGCCAAAAAAATATTGGGGGGGGGGGGGGGGAATTGTCATGCATGGAAGCAGGGCAGCGTTAGTTAAACCCCTCCTTTCTCCAGCACTGTAAAGGATCTGTTCAATGTGATGAAGTTTGGCCCTCAGTTTTGTGAGGATTTCTATGGAGAGGTCACTGATTCCCACTCCCACTGCAGAGCTGAAACTGTCCCTGACCCAGAATTCGTGTGCAGGCCAGGCAGATGGTAAGTGAGCGAGTTCCACAGAAGAAGGCTGTGTGGAGGATTGCGCTCCCTCGCCCTCCCCCCCCCCCGGACAGCAGGCAATACCGGGGCAGAGTACTTGGTGTTTGGAAACTTTGACGGCGGCGTCGGCACCATCTGGGGAACCCCCCATCCTCCAGCGGCGAAGCGGCCAGTGAAGTGAAGGGGGAGAGCTGGCTGACTTGTGCTCTCTCTGCTAAGTGCCCCCCAGCAGACACCAGGCTACACAAGAGCCGGCGCCTGGCAGGGCAGGTGGTTGGGCTCCTGGGAAGCAGAAAGGGGCAGGGAAGAGGAGGGTGGTGACAGGGCTACAGCCACCGCTGCCTCTGCTGCAACGGGCTCATCCCCCTTCTCGGCTCTTCCCTCCTCTTCATCCTCCTTCTCAGCCGTCTGTGCCTCCTCCTCCTCCTCGGGCTTCCCCTCAGGCTCCCCCCCAGAGGGCCTATTTGGCTGCCCAGTCTTTAGCTCCTGTTTGGCCTGGCTTCCCTCCCTCTGCATAGGAAACAGGTGTCTCGGTTGGCATTGGGGGGGAGAGGTTTCAACCGGTGAGCGCCTGGGTTCCCGGCAGTCGCAAGGAGGAAACAAACAGGTGTCTCGGTTGGCGTGAGGGGGAAAAAAGAGAGGGGGGGAGCATGGAGGGGGTTTATCAGGACAGGGTCGGCTTGCACTCAGCAGTTAAAAGCTCCCCCCGGGAGACTGGCAATGGGGGAGGGGAGGCTGCCTGCACCGTGGTCTTGGGAAGGAGCCGATCCTCCTCAGTGCTTCTCATGGAGACAGCCGGTCAAAGTTTCAAAACGCCAGTCCAGCAGCATGACAACGCCAGCCACTCAAGTTCCTCCATCCTAGTCCTACTTGAGCAGGCAATCCCCCCTCCCCAGGCATCGGCTCTGCCACCCACCCCACCCCCATTGCTCCCCCTCCCCAGAGACCCCCCCCCCCACTCACCCGAGTCCAGGGATACTGGGGCCTGGGCTTCAGCTGCTGTTGAAAACAGCGGTGGCGGCGTGGACAGACGGTCGAGGAGTGGCAAACTGCGCAGCGTGCGAGCAAGCAGCTTTGGGCGGCAGGAGGACGATCGTGTGCGCGCACACAGCACATGCTCCCTTCCAGAGAGTTCTCAGGCTTTCTGGCGGGTGAGCGAGGGAGGAAGGGAGGGAGGGGTGGGCAGGGCACCCTTATTGTACGGCACAGCGTGGAGTCCAGCGGCTTTGGGCGGCAGAATAATCATCACGAATTGACACGATGAGTCGGGTGTGTCTTGCCCTCCGTGGCGAAGGCCCCGCCGAACCCCTGAGACTGACTCACTGAACCCCTAGGGTTCAATCGAACCCAGGTTAAGAACTACTGCTTTAGTTCCACTAAGCTCCATAGTTTTGTCTGCACAGCAAGATCTTGCAAAGGAGGAGCCTTGTTAGTGTGTGGTAGAAAAATAGAAAAAACTTTTGTGTCTTTTCCTTAATTACTCTGTTTTCCACAAGTTTTCTCCTCCCTCATTTTGCTCTTTTCCTTTCATAATTTGCCATTCCTCTATCCCTACTTCTTATGTTTCTTTTCCTCCCTCTCCCCTGCTCATCCATCCTGGTTGATAACTTAGAAAGTATTTAATAGCAGTATAGTAGTAAACCTGTGCTAATAATAACAATATTATAAACAAAACGGAAGAGTTAGTATTTCCAATAATTATCAAAGTATTAAAATGATGCTTCCCCCCCCCCTTTACAAGCATGATAATAGACTGTTAATCTGCCTCAGTGGTAATAAATGAGGAACAGAGGTTAGAAACCAGCTTGGCTTCCGTTGCAAATAGCATGGCAGGGGTCTGGAGATAACTTAGGCCAGGCTATTCTGATTCTTTTTTATTTTTGGCCCTGGAACATCTACTATCATCCTGAAGCTGGTGGCCAATTTTGAGATTCCTAGCTTTATTTTCTGATGTTATGCCTGCCACAAATGGACAGACAGACAGACATGTAGATCCTTTTATTATTATAGATGCTTAGTAGCAGCCAGCCAAGTGATTTGTTTTGTTATATTTGGTTTGGTTCAGGATCATATGGGGGGAGCCCAGGTGGAACCTTTGTCTGGGGCCCTATGGTGATTCTTGGTAGGCCTGCACACAATGGCCTTATACTGAGTCAGAGCATTGGTCTGTGATGGTCAGTACTGTCTACTCTGACAGCAGCTCTCCAAGATCTCAGGCCAAGGTCTTTCACATCACTGCTACATAATCTTTTTAACTTGCAATGCGAGGGACCTTTTGCAGGCAATGCTCTACCACTGAGCCACCCCTGAGGCCAGAGGTCTGAAGAACGGAACAGGTAAACTACAGTAAGATTTATTTAAGATAACATAATTTCAAGCATTTTGAAATTAAACAAATTAAAACACAGACATCCTATACTTCTTTACTGGTTTCTTCACACCAACTATAAAGGATTTTGTTCATCTCCTGAACTTCATATCTGACATATAATGTTTCAAAAATAGAAGGTTCTGTCCCCTAAATCTGAGGCTGCGGTCATACACACTAAATAATCCATTTTCAATCCACTTTCAATGCACTTTCCAGCTGGATTTTTACTGTGTGAACTGGCAAAATCCAATTCGAAAATGCATTGAAAGTGCATTGAAAGTGGATTATTTAGTGTGTGTGACTGCAGCCTGATTCTATTTCAAAAGTTCTATTCATAAAAAGAATTTCTAGACTATTGCCCAGGGCCATTTGGGCCTTTAAGCTCTTAAAAGACACTAAAAAATAACATAGTAACTGTAAGAAATCTAACTACTTTTGGTATGCACCATACTCTATTTCTACACATAAAATTTATTTCCATGTGGAGGCTTATTCCAGAGATCTGCTTTCTGTTGTATATTTTGCAACTGAATCAGTCATCCTTTCATGCATGCTATAGACAGCTTTGCCAATAATATAAAATTCAGACTTCTAATTTTGTCTTGACTGAATAAAACTGCAGAAGTGTAAGTCAAGAGCTTCTAATTAAATTATAATTCATTTTGACAGAGTGACTAATATTTGCTTGTTCTATTTCTGTTATAATAAGCAGTGGTACCTCAGAATAATTGCTATGGCTAAAAGGTTAATTCCAATAGCATGGAAAATCCTGTTTCACACCAGCTATAAATCACTGGTACAATAGTTTTCAGGAAAGAGCTAAACGTGAAAAAAGAACCCCACTAATCAGAGACTAAACAAACTCTCACTTTATGAAAAAATTGCCTTTCATTTGGAGACAGGCATGCAGACTAGTCCTGCGGGAGAAATTGTAGTGCTGTTTTTGGATTATTGCACCCATATTTTTCCAGTTATAGTCTGCATTTTTGTAATTTCATTAATAAATGGTTTCCTGAAAACATTTTATTTTAAAGTTACTGTGTAGTAGTTTTGTGTTTCTATTTTTAAAATTATTTTTAATCCAAGATACAAACAACTATAGTGTAATAATCCACAATGGGGGGGGGTAAGAAAAATATTAATTTTGCATATTATATAACTTGGATCTCACAGAGAATGTCCACTGATGGAAGGTATTTAGGTCAGTAGAGAATGAGTCCCCCGCCTGCCCCCTCCTTTTGCAGCCCAAAATGTGGCTCCAAGGAGACTGGGAACCACCAAAAACAGCACACAATAGGAGCTGGAGTTCAGTAGTTGGCAGAGAGGGAGATCAACAAAAATGACACCCCTTCCATCAGAAGAAGTTTTCAGCTGGATTCAACACTATAACAATTTAATCCAGAAATACAGTACTTCAATCGTATGGCAATATATTGAATGGAAATTTACATAGCTATATGCTGAAATCATATGATTTGCATGAACAAAATGGATGAAAGATTCAGCACTGGACATGATTCAATTATCTTGTGATGTTATAATTAGCATGCCCATTTCTAAATTCAGCATTTTGAAGTCAGCCACTCAAAGGGAAAAAAATGGTTTAGATTTTTAGAAAGTTAAATACATTCCAGACCTTCTTTTAGATCACCTTCACCATAATTAGCTATGATTTCTTTATTTTGCAACTCTAAAGGTTTATCTCTTATTTATTAATGGTTTTGTAGACATATAGGCTGTTCTCCCTCGCAGCAGCCCTTGGCAGCTTATATACAGTTCCCAGGTGGCTGCCTTTCCCAGTATCTTACACGGCCAGACCTGCTTAGCTTCAGCAGAGGAACATCATCACATCTCCGTCAGACTATCATAAGGTTTGACTGAGAATATAGCCCAAAAATTCAGATCAAAAAGGCCATGTACAGATAAGGGGTATTTTCCAGGGCTGTTTTTTCCTCCCAGTCCACCCCTGAGAGAATAAAATAAAGAGCAATTAGATAGTAGACATCTTAGCTAACATGGCTTACCATTGACTAGGGCCTCAAGGACATAATGAGGAGACCACATGAGCTACATTAAGTCTGTGGTGCCAAGGGCGTAGACTTTCTCAATACCCGGGGGGGGCGGGGGCTGTCTTTCGTGCGTGCGCGCTTTGCGCGCGCGCACGCTCGGAACCATGTCCCGCTGCTCTCCCCCCTGCCCCAGGGAGCCGCCGCCGCCGCTTCCCTCCCCCGGGCCGGGCCCGCCCACCGCGCTCCCCACCCCCCTCCCTCCCCCCGCTCACCTTGGGCGTCGGCGGGGTAGGATCGCTGCTGCTGCTGCCTGCAGCCGGGGGCCGGCGCGTCGCCCTTGCGGGCCCCTGGCTCCCGCTCCGCCTCGCATTTCCCGGGGGGGGCTCAGCCACCCCCAGCAAAATGAACACCCGCTGGTGGCCAGTCAGCCGGCCATCGCTGCCTCTCTCTCCCCCCCACCCCGCCCCAGGGAGGCAGGAGGGCAGGCCGGGGGTGGGGGGGAAGGAGAGGCGGCGACGGCCGGCTGACTGGCCACCGGCGGGTGTTCATTTTGCCGGGGGTGGCTGAGCCCCCCCCGGAAAATTTCGGGGGAGGCTCGAGCCCTCGAGCCCCCCCGTAGTTGACGCCCATGTGTGGTGCAATGACCATCAGTCAACACAAAAGGAATCGTACACACCTGTGATGGGCAGGGTTCTATTATCAACCCCTCTCCCCATCACAACCCTCAATGGCCAGCTAGCCAAAGATAGCATACAATAAATGTGTGTTAGCAAGTAGTCCATGAAGCTAAATGCAGATATGAATCGACCTGGGGCTTGTGCTGTCCAAGTCTTCAGGGGGTGATTTACACTTTTACCCTCTCCCTGTTTTATTTCACTCACATGGACACTTTATTTCAACAACACACTAGTGACTTGGTCTGTTCCATAGAAGGGTTAAGCAGCTTATTTGGGTTGACAAGTAAAACATTAGAAAAGTATGACAGTTTTCACAGTTAAGCTGGGCCACAATTCTCTTAAGAATTATTATAATGTCACACACATACCTAGGGTTACAGAACTGACAGGCTGTTTCTGCTGGTGAGAGAAAAGAAGTGATTTTATCTGGGAAAGGCTCACGGAACACTGGGATTTCCTTTATCATGCTGACAGAGATACTGGAATCGTGGATTTTATCTGTTTAGTCCCTGCACTTCCCTAGTCTGGTCACCTTTTGACTCATATCCTGAAGATAAAGGTTAGGTGTGACAGGATTTTCCTTTGATCCTCTCACCCAACCCTAACTAACCAGCCTAACACAGGATACTTAGTCCTATCCCTATCCAATCCCTACTTCTCTATATATCTGGCTGAGCCCTAACTAATCACAGGACAGAATTCCTTATCTTCTAATTGCTTCTCATAACCTCCCCAGAATGGTGTTAGTGGGTTATTAATTTATTTATTTTTCGGATTTATATCCCACCTTCCCCACCGAAGTAGGCTCAGGGTGGCTTACACAAGATAAAATACATAATAACTATCAAAATTATCATAAAACATTTTAAACAATTCATTAAAACAAGATGGTATTAAAGTGCTAGCTATATTGTTTTGGTGTCATACCAATGACATTACAGCATGAGTGCATTCCATATGTCTAAATGAGCAGTTCACTGATCTTCCTCAGATATAATCTGTGCTCACAGGCTGTCAGCAGCCGACCAAGGACCAGGCTCCACAGGTTTCAATTAATGTTGAAAGCAATGTTGATAGCAGTGGTGGCTCCTAGTTGAAAGCCTGATGGAAGAGCTCCATCTTGCAGGCCCTGTGGAATTGTAAAAGGTCCTGCAGGGCCCTAATCTCTTCCGGGAGCTCATTCCACCAGTATGGAGCCGCCACCAAGAAAGCCCTGGCCCTGGTCGCAGCCAGCGGCGGACTCTAATCTGGAGAACTGGGACTTCCGGCAAGACTTGCGACCATGGCGGACGTGCTCCTCCGCATCTGCGGGGAGCGCGATCCGTACCCGGCGGGAAGAAGGGGCTTCGGACTGGTGCCGAGCCCCCAGAGACCCTAGTGAAGGGGCTCTGCCTGGGGTGGCACGAAGGGGATCTCTCCCTACGGTGGCGACCGAGGGATCGAGGTCCCTTTTCATCACCCCCATAGGTTCCCCCGTCCGTGGGAGCCGTATGGCTAAAAGTGCAAAACCGTGAAGCAGCAGAGAGTGCGAAGCTTTGAAGCTGGAACTTATAGTTACGCACGGAGAAAACATGAGTCTGAAGTAAAAACAAACAGAACACAGCGGGAAAGGCGGGTGGAGTGAAAACCCCCCCTCTCGAAACTGGCGTACTTACGAGACTCTTTACGTGGCGTTACTGCATGAAAAAAAGTACGTTCGGCTTGCTAGATGGCGGCATTGCGCTTTAGAGGATATGAACTTTAAAAAGTTATAAGCGCAGTTGTAGAATTTGCTTCTTTCTTCCATCTTATCTAACTATCAACAAAAAAGCGCAGCCTCAACAATGGCGGGGAAACCGAAACCTTCCCCCAAACTAGGAAGTACAGCTCCGAGTTCAAAGGTTGATACCACAGAGATGAGCACTGTGTTCTCCTCGTTATTGCGACCTCTAGTGGACCAAATGACAGCTCTCAACGTCAAGATGGATAAAATGCAGCTGGAACTGAAGGAGTCGAATAAAACTACAGAGAAGCTGCAGTGAGAACTTCTGGAAGTTAAGACTTCAGTAAAAAATCATGATTCAAGGCTACAAAAAGCGGAGAAAGAAAAGGCCTTCCATTCTGATCAGCTCTTGAAACTACAGATGGAAAGATCGAATTTTTTCCTAAGACTTCAGAATGTGCCAGAGGATAAAGGAGAAGACCTTAAAAATCTGCGAAGTGAAGCACCTGAACCAGTGACAGGCTTAAAAGCAGCGGAAATAAAAAGCGACATGGATATGGTTTACAGAACCTATCCAGATTATACCAAAAAGAAAAGCCTGCCTGGTGAGATTCAGATAAGGTTCTCCAAAAAGTCAACAAGAGATGTGGTGCTTAGGACCACAAATAAAGCGGTTCTGAAGATCAAAGGAAAAGAAGTTAAAGTGATGAAAGATATCCCATTTGAAATAAGGAAAAGAAGGAAAGCCTATGGAAAATTGACATCTTGGTTACAGTCTGAATCTATTATCTACAGGTGGAATGTTCTGGAAGGACTGAACTTCAGCATCAAAGACAAAAAATACAAGATTGACTCTGTTCAACAGGCAAAAAGTTTTTGGGAAAAAAGCAAAGAAAAGAAAAAAGAGAGAGACTCAGATGGTTCGCTGGCATCGCAAGAAAGTATGTATGGATTTGATAGCTCAAAGAGTGAAGAAGAAATTTCTGACTCGGAAAAAGGAGCAGCAGCTCCAAAGGCACAAGAAGAGACTGTTAAGACAAGAAGAGGAAGAAAGAAGAAATAAGGGCTGAATTGTTTTTACTGAAATTGCACTTATATATTTTATATAATTTGTATAATTAAGCATTCCTTCAAAAGAGCATGTCTGTCAAACAGCTTTTTTATTTTTCATATATCATCAGTAACAATGTTAATTGAAAATTAACCAAGGTTTAAAATGCTTCATATGTATTAGTGGTAAGGTAATATTAAGCAAATGCTAAAGCACACTCTGTATAAGGTAAATGTAGCTTAGAAAAGTAGCGATGTAGAAGTAGTAATAGATAAAACCAATAAAAATCTTTTAAAAAAAAAAAAATAATCTGGAGAACTGGGTTTGATTCCCCATTCCTCCACGTGAACCCAGCTGGGCAATCTTTGGTCAGTCACAGTTCTCTCAGAATTCTCTCAGCCCCACCTACCTCACAGGGTGCCTCTTGTGGGGAGAGGAAGGGAGGGCAACCATAAACTGCTGTGATACTCCTTTGGGTACAGAAAAGCAGGGTATAAAAACCAACTCTTCTTATTCTTCCTCCCCCTCACTCCAGCAGTGGATCCACGTCCTCTCATTGTCTGGGATTTCTAGGAATTTACATACGCTCCAAAAGATCAGGAACTGTCTGTGACACCTGGGTTGCGGTCACACATGCTCAATAATCCACTTTCAATCCACTTTCCAACTGGATTTTTCTGTGTGAACTGGCAAAATCCAGACTGAAAGTGCACTGAACGTGGATTGAAAGTGGATTATTTAGTGTGTGTGATCACAGAGCTGGATGCCCAAAGTGGAAGACATCTTTCCCAATACCGCATTCAGACTTCCCATGCTGAGAACCTGCTGGGGAAGCAGACAGTGCAGTGTGGAATAATCTCTTTCTCCCACTCAACCACTAAAATCTGTAAGGCATAAGCTTCTGGTTCATCTCTCAATTGCCTACATCACAGGAAGTTCTCCTCTTATTTTTTGAGCCATGGAATTAAGATCTAGGGTTACAAAATGTCAGCCAACCCTCCATCTGCCAATGATTACTAAAGGAGATGCTCCATAATGTTACCAACACACTTTCATTTTGGGTAATATTGTGTCTCCCCCTGCCCCCCCCCCCCCCCCCGCATATTGACAAGGCACCAGCTTTCCTACTCTCTACCATGGCAAAAGTCAGCAAGCAAAATTCTGTCTATTATCACAACAGAGAAGAGCAAGCTTTGTGAATTAAAGCAAGATGATCTCCAAACACACTCTCTTCCCCCTTTGAGACTTTCCTTCTGTTCCCTTATTTTGAAGTATTCCCAGTACTCTAGAACTGCCCCTGCCCTGCGTACAATCTGGGAAGTTATACATACTTCTCTTTTTTCAAAAGACTGGAAGAATGTTCTGATGTAATTCACATATCTGTGGAAGAGCAGCCTCTTTTCAGGCAGAGGGAAAGCCCTTCCAAAATCAACATTTTACACTTAATTACTTGATTAACAAATAATCTGAAGGCCGAAGGCTCTGTTAATCTAATGGCAGATTCAATAGGATCAACCATGATAAATTATGGTTGCAATGGGGCATGAATACCAACAGACATGCATATCTAACCCATTTTCTTCTAATGCTCCATATGGACACATCTATGAGAGTTAGAATGGGGAACAAGGGGCATCTCTATGGGATAATTTGTACAACTAGGAATGGTTTTCTTTTAGCTCTCTTTTTATTCCATCTGTACATGAATGATTACGTCCCCAATTACACTCATGCTTATTTTCCAGTGAGGGTAACATTCCACAGACAAAATACATTTTTTGTATGCAGATGCCCAATCAACTACCCAGTGTCTAAAGGGCTAACTGAATGTAAATTATTCAAAGAAAAATATGTATTTAGAACTCATTTTAAATGACAAAAATGGACTCTTGTTAACCATGAGATGATGCAAATTAAGCAACGTTATTTACGTAGAATAGTGCTTTTCAGAAAAGGAGTTATGGAACTGCCACTTAACTGTGACTAAATTAAAAGCCTCTAGATCTTTGCTGGATTTTGTTAAAATAAAACAAGAAATTTGATCTCAACACTGCATGGAATTGCTGGGAAAATGCATTCCTCAGTTAACCTATGGTATAAATTTGGGGGATATCCAAGAAACATTGAAAACACACATAAAACTTCACCCCTCAAAACCCCTAAGAATCCTTTTTGCCTCCTAGAGCTTCAGAAGCATACATTAGGGCAGAAGCAGTACAGATGCCTGCTAAATTGTGCATTTTTTATGGCAAAATTATTTCTTTTTCAATTGTTTAAATTAAAAAATAGGTGTCCAAAATATTTTGTAAAATTGGTTCAGTGTAAAAACAATTTTAAGTGGAGGTCCCAGAATGAGTCCAAATGCAAATATTTGAAAAGGACAATTGATACATGACAACTTATGAGGGAATCAATTGATAGTTATGTTTCCTGGAAAATAGAATGAACTAGATCCTCACTATTTTCACAGTACAATATTAAAACAACAAGTATATAGGAGAATTAGTTCAGCATGATTTCTTTAAACTATGTCCACCCAATTTTTGGAGGGATGCCATATCAAAATTCCATCTGAAAGCACAGATTATGTTTTAAGTAGTTTCTGACTTTGACAAAATATCCAATTCAAAGATATACACAGAAATTGCTATTTTGGCTCATTACCATGATGTTCAGGAATGGTATTAGGAATCGGGATTCTTAGCGAAACTACCCCCCCACAAACACACCCACCCAAAGAAATCCATTTGTTTTCAGCTTCGGGAGTGAACTGCTACCCGCTAGCATGTGTTCATGTCCTTCCTTGATTCTACTGATTCTACAAGCGATGCCATTTCTCCCTTCCAATCAGACCCTTGCAAGGGAAGTACACAGAATGATCCCTCCTTTGATGGTGGGGGGATCCCTTTTGTTCTTCTACATCTGGATAAATAGAGAACTGGGCCAGGATGTACGAAAAGAAATGACAAGAATGCCCACTGGGGACAGCTCAAGATGGGTAGCCATGTTAGTCTGTCTGTATCAGTAGAAAAGAGAAAGAGTCCAGTAGCACCTTAAAGACTAACAAAATTTGTGGTAGGGTATGACCTTTCATGACTCACTGCTCAGTTCTTCAGATACAGTGAGAATGTGAGTCCATCTGTCCTATATATTGGAAAGTGGAGTGATTTCAGATGCCCAATGTCATTAGCAGGAAAATGACAATAGCAAGTGTGATAGGATTATGTGTGATATGCAGAGAGGTTAGAGAAGAGAAGAAGAGAAGAGATTGGATTTATACACCGCCCTTCAGTACCTGAAGGAGTCTCAGAGTGGCTTACAATCCCCTTCCCTTCCCCTCTCCACAACAGACAGCAGGGGACATGCAAGGACTTGCAGGGGGCATCGCCTTTTCCCCTGTATCCCCTCCTCCATTATTTCCTCTTTTCCTTCCTTGGTGGTCCTCACCTCTTCCTGCTTCCTTCTTATCTTCCTACCAACCAGCCAACTACCTCTATCTGCTTCTCTGTCTTCAGCTTTCCATCCTTCCTGGCAGACTCTCTCTGGGAAAAGTCCAGGTTGAATTGTGTGTCTAGTGTGTTGCCACCAGGTCTTTTCTTGGCAAGTCTTCCTCCATCAGGAAACATGATGGGGAAGGTGACGGGACCCTTTCCACAGCTATTTTGGCCTCCAGGTTCATGTTAGCTCCCCCTCCATGGCTTTGCTTTACAAAAACCAAGACCTGGAAGGCTCAGCAATATTGTTGTGGTTGTAGGGTTGCCAGTCCCCAGATTCCAGTGGGAGTTACTCTGGTTTTGAGGGTTTCTGCCGGCCATGGGCCAGTTGGCCAGCGGGGTAACCCTGCCCCCAAATAGCAACATCACACAGTGATGTCTGCAATGCAATGACGTCGCTTGAAAGTGACATCATCATGTTGGGAATGTTGCGTGGCAACACTCTGGTTTGAAGGCAAAACTCTATGGTTTGAAGCTGGATTTATACCATAGTATTTTGCCCAAAAACCAGAGTGTTGCCCCCAACAGTGCCAACATGATGACATCATGTCCCACAATGTCCCCCAAAAAACCCTGCCGGTGCAACAAGGGGTTCTGGCAACCCTATGTGGTTGCCTAGCAACCACCAAAATGGCAATTGAGAGCTCAGTGGGCATTCTTTCCTTAAAGCTATGGGCATTGTTTCTATTATTAGGAGGTGTTTTAACCCTCCAATGTATTTTTTTCTTAATTTCAAATTTTCCTGTAATCTTTGGACTTCCTTCAGGTTTGTAGAGAAATTCCCCTCATTTGTCCCTAACTCCATTTTATTATCTATTACGATACCTGCAATTAGTCATTTCAATAGACTAAAGACAAAAGACTAAAGACAATAGACTAAAGACATTTCAATAGACTAAAGACAAAAGACAATTAGTCATTTCAATAAAAAGACTTTCAATAAAAAGGCTGGTTGTATGTTTGTCTTGTTGTATGTTTCTTATCATTCTTGAAGATCCTGCATCAAATGTGAATTTCTACAGCAAGCAAAGAAGATCGATCAGCCCCCCTCCCCAAAGGAGTTCAGCTGCAGCACAAACAACTATTGAACTTGAAAGGATGCTGGACAAAGCCAGAAAACCAGAGTTTGGAGACCTCATACTGATAGCATTTCTTTATCCTATCGACTGCTCATAAAACCTATGAGCCATCTTACCCAGAGGGTTTTTGAAATGCTGCACTTGAACAGTTTCAATGGGATTACAGATGGTATTTCTTGTTCACTGCAAAGTTCATACATGCCTTCCATAGGAAAATGCAGAAGGTCAGTATATGAAATATGACGTAGGGAATACAGAAAGAAGAATACAGAGTTATTTTGTAAAATTCAAAAACTATGTTTAAATTGGACTGGATTCTCTGATCCAAGGGTCATAGTTCTCTCCTGTGTTCCCCTCTCATCAGCAGCCCCTTCTGACGTCCCAAGAAGGTTGATTCCCAGGGTTGTGAATCTTACATGGACTAACAGCCAGTAGATCAGGGCTGCTCTGAGGAAGGGGAAGGAGCAAAATCCCTCCCTCCTCCCTCTTCTGTAAGCACAAGCTTCAGTGATGCAAGAAGCAGGAGGACTCTTTCATCCCTTTCCCCTTTCTCAATGCAGCTCCACAGTCCACGTGCCTATTAATCCACACAGGAACCATAATCCCAGGAATCATTTTTTTCCAGTCAAAAGGTACTGCTGGGGGGAAAAGAACATAGGGAGAATCCAGGACCATACATGCCTTGCCTTGCTCTGACTGGTCACTGTATCAAAATCACTAGATGCCAAACACCTGTGTAAACAACTGCTTACTGTACAATTCTTTTCAAAGGCCTACAGTTCAAGGTTTAGAAGAAGAATACAAGTTTCAGGGATTCTTCAGTACACATACTAATGAAAAGACACTGTTCTCCAAGAAAAGAAAGATAAGCACAGACAAACTCAAAATAAATATTTTTGTACATTCATTCTTGAGGGAAGCTACAAGCAGGTCTACACCAGCAGTATAAAAACTAATTTCTTTACTACAACAGCCAACAGTGCCTTACTTAAGGCAGGTGTCTGCTTTAAAGGAGGAGCACCACTTGCACCTGGGTGGAGGGCAGGGGCAGGAGGACTTTGGGCAGTCATGCCTCACATTAGCTCTTACTTGAGGGTCACGTGCTGCTTCCTATGGCCACATCCCCCCTTTGGCTGTGGGACATTGGCTTCCCTTTGTTCCATGTTATCTGTACTGTGAGAGTTTACTTGGACAGCTGCATCAGAAAGCACACCAAATGACTACCCAGGTGTGCTTTTTGATATGGACACAGTCACATACCAGATATAAGAAGACTCTCTAAATACGTTAAATGCATTTTCAGCAAAGGGTAAATAAACTCAAGGAGGACAAACTTTACAATAGATGGCTATTATTAAAGGAGATTTAAAAACTCCAAACTACTCATGAAGCAATTTCTTCATTATGCAAGGTCAGAGGTAGGTAACAAATATAGCTATTTTTAAACAATAAATGTGTTAGATCAGTGGTTCCCAACCTATGATCTGTGGACCTTTGGGTAGCCAAGGACTTATTGCAAGAGGTCTGCAAAGCCCTCCAGCTTGGGCAAGGTTTCTGGCTCCCCTAGCTATGCTCCCCCACTCAGGTTGAGCCAGCTGCTGGCTGGCCTTCCTTTACCAGCCAGCTTGCCACAGTACCACCACACTTCCCCAACTGAATCTGCCTGCTCCAAGCCCCAATCCAGGTAAGGCATCATCAGGTCAGCCTCAGTAAGAGGCCCCCAAGTGTGCACCTCAGCAAGAGAGCCCCAAGTCAGGGCTGTTTGTCTATGCACGAGAACAACCATTCCTTGAAAGAGGAATGTCCAGCAACAGTTGGAAATGCCTGTTATTTTGAATAAAGGCAGGAGACTGAGGCTCTTTAAGGAGCCACTGTTTAGCCAGCAGCTTCCTTTGCTCCAATCATTTGGCTTCCCTGACCCCTCCCACATCTCCGCTAGCCCAGGAAGGCCCAGAGATGTATCAGGCAGATGTCAAGCTTCAGTGGGGTATGATATTTCCCTCTCAACCAGTCCAGGGCAGCATGATAAGTATGGGGGAGGTGGAGTCACACCCAGATTGGGGGGGGGGGGTGTCACATGCCACCTTTACAAACAGTGGCTTCCCCAACCATTATTATAATTTTCTAAAACACCAATTCAACAAAGGCAACATCATGTGCCTGTATCTCATTTGTTCTTAAGCAGCATGTTCCTGTGAAAAGCAAATTGTGAGGCAAGTAGGGCTTTCATGAATCAGCATAAAGCCCCTCTGGAGTACAAGAGCTCAAAGCTGCTATATGTGAAGCACTGAAGAACATGTCCAAAATACATTTCTTACCAAGTCACAATACACTGCATTTTAAGGCATTCTTAAATTATGATGGCTGTTTTGATTTGGAGGTGCTTTGAAGTGCATCAGGGAGTTCCTAGGATACTGGCAGCCATTTATTTTCCCAGGGAAAAGAACCATAAAATGCACCAAGAGAGCAGAGATGGATTTCCACAAAGAGATAACTATTTTCCTACTTATCAGGGAGGACAGGATGAATAGCTGTTGTAAAATACGATCTGGATATTGAGATGCATGGGATGTGCACTCCAGATTGATTGGGAGATTGGGGTTCACCCACGTGGGTCCACTTCACTAAATCTAGATTGGGTAGAGGTTCCCCACCAGCAAAGGCAGAAAGGTTAAAAGACTACTAACATCCACTAATCTTTGTTCAAATGCTGGAGGTTGAATTCCCCTGCAAGGAGCAGGTGGGGACAGGATGTGTATTCCGCAGACATCCGGGGGGGGGGGGGGGGGGGGAGATGTTGGAGGTAAATCTTCCATGTTGTTAAGTATAACTTAGTGTCATATTGTTCTATTATTTTTATTTGATCTGTAAACCAATAGACATTATTTTCCCTGTCCTGTAGCATAAATTATAGTAATAACATATTTTCCTGTTTAAGAGAGAACACTGAGATTCAATTCCTTCCTGTGTGCCTTAGATCACTTGCTCACGCTTAGACACACAAGCTCAGGGGAAAGCTGGAGTTATTGGGAAACTCTCTCCTTTGTACTTGCTCAGAAGCAACCTTTACCAGCATTTCACAAGTCACTGGTAGCATGGGAGGTTGGGATCATAACCTGGGGTAGTGGCACAATGACGAAGAATACACTTTACATACCCATGAACACGCAACACATGCAACAGTCATGTAAGAACACATAGACCCAGGACGGGTTTATGACACTGTCAACTTCTGATTAGAAATAAACCACTGAATTATTCTGCCTAATTGACATCCATGTGAAGTAAGCTGTGACTCAAGAAAGCTTATGTTGGAAAACATTTCATTACTTGTTAAGGTACCACTGAACTTCTCATTTAAATTGCCACCTAGATTAGCAATCACCACCTCATCAGCTGTGGGAAAGAGCTGCAGCTTAACACATGTACCCAGAGATATGACAGCATATTCCTCCAACCTCAGTGCCATCTCTGAGAAACCTATGGATTGCTTAATGTCTCTTCCCACAAACGTTTGTGAATGTGGATTCTCTGCATTTGTTGCATTGAAATGAAAATGCCAAAACAAGTCAAATGTGGAACCAGATTTAAGGTTGAAACTTTCATTGGTTCAAATAGATTTGCACTTTCTGAAAGCTGTAAAACAGCACCAGCAGCCATCTCATTAAATGACTTGGTATAATAAATAAGCAAACATACCTTCCGTAGACTTGAGTAAATATGTCTCGCACATGTATGTGCTACTATTTTTCAAATGTATGTGGATGCTGTTGTAATTAATACAATACACAAGCATTTAAAAGTGTTACTGAATTCATTGGACCTTTTTGTCATTATGTATTTTCTCAAATAAAGGATACTAATAGTACAACTACAATCATGCAGGGATCCTCAAGAATTTTTGATGTTAAAAAAGGATCCTCATACTCATAAAGGTTGGGAACAACTGTGTTAGATGATGTATCATAAAGGAAAAATGGCCAGATACAGATAATCCTGCAATACAGAGGTGTCTAGTACAATATATTTCAGATGTTGATATATGACACGCAGCATATAAATGTATCTGCAAACAGATTATATCTATCAGATATACACAGATTTGGGAAGAAAAGCAATGCATAATATGTAAGATCATCTTTCAAGAAAGCAACATAGTTGTTTTTCCTTTAATCATCTCAAGTCATTTTTCAATATCAGCACTTTATTGCCATCACCATTTTTTAATATGCCAGCAGTATGACTTCTTCATTTGTAATTTAAGCTGCAGTCATATCAAATGGAAAGGCTACTGTTCCTTGGCAGGGAATTTAATTATGGAAGTGGCAATACATTACGGTTTTGCATGGTTTTTTCACAAAAGAGTAACAAACAACATTAAAGGAAAGCATAATTAACAGATTTATCAGGAGTCAAGTTAAAACTTACTTTTGCGAAGGTTTGCAAAACATCTATGCCAGGTGGCAGCTGAGAAGTATCTTGGATCTCCACCTTCAAATACAGCTGCAATGCCCTTGTGAGACACCCAAGACCTTCTTGCATTTCTTCACTTAACTTTTCAAAGTCTTAAGGGAGATAATATACAGCAAGGTATTAACAGTCATCTTTGAACTTTCCAGTGGCAGCTCTGTAGTCCATATTTCCAGTCCCCGAATAGAAGGGGACACAGCCCTTTACTTTTGACAGTGCCTCTCACCACCAAGTAGTCGTTGCCAAATCATACAAACGTTATGTGAATGAAAGATCAAAAGCTCATAACTAAAATAGATGTGCAAGGAGATATACAATAAAAGTAAAAGTTTCCCTTGCTTGAAAGCCAGTCGAATCCGACTCTAGGGGGTGGTGCTCATCTCCGTTTCAAAGCTGAAGAACCAGCGTTGTCCAAAGACTTTTTCATGGTCATGTGGTCGGCATGACTAAATGCCAAGGCCCACGGAACGCTGTTGCCTTCTCAATGAAGCAGTACCTATTTATCTACTTGCAATTTCTTGCTTTCAAACTGCTAGGTTGGCAGGAGCTAGGACAGAGACGGGAGCTCACTCTGTCGCATGGCACCAGGGTCCTGAACTGCCAAACTACAAATCTCTGAGCCACCATGGCCCCTCAAGGATATATACATACATATACATACATATACATATACATATATATGTGTGTGTGTGTGTGTGTGTGTGTGTGTGTGTAGCATCAAACTGCAAAAACCAGCCAGCTGAATACATTTAGCCATAATAACAATATTTGGTATTCTGCAAAATATCTTCCTCACTAAGAGATAATATTGATTTCTTTCTTCAAATCAGTTCTCAGACAATACAAAGTAAAACACATGTTTAACTTAGCAGCATAAAGTTCATAATCAGGAGAGTACCTTGTAGAGCAGGGTTCTCACAATCTTAGGGAGGGAAGAACATTAAGAAAATATACTCTTCCCAGGAGAAAATAATGTCAACATAGTCTTGCTTGCATTACTACTTCCCCCCCCAAAATGACTCTTAACAAGCTGTTTCCTTATCTGTTTTCACATTTTAAGAGCAAAATATTATAAAGAATTGTTTAGCTGAAAAGATCAGGATGCACACTGCAGAATGTATTAACTTATTTCAGAGTAAGGCAGACAGTATTACCTTCACCAATCACTGAAATGAAGCCACCTCTGGCATGGAAACCAGCAACTGTTTAAAAGTGCAAGTTAGTTGGGGACATTTCAGCTCAAGACAGATGCAAACAAAGATATTGCTCTCCATCTAGAACTTTGGGGAGAATTTAGAGATTCAAAACCAGGATGCAGTTATCTGAATTGGAATTCAGCCATGATGTCAGAATTAACCATTGGTGGGGAAGGGAAATGCCCCACAGGATTTTTCAGAGCAATCAGAAGCATAGCTTCCTATCTCAAAATAAAGCCAAAAGAAGTAAGAACTGAAATGAAATTACATAAATGAATTGTTTTAATTTTCTGGCTTTTTAGAAATCAAAGTTGTTCCATTCCCTTGTCTCAAAGATGAAACACAATGAAAAGAGTAGCTATGAATAGTATATGTAGTAGACCAGTTTCACATGTGATACTAAAAGCACCTTTGAGCCACTTTCCCATCATCTGTGCACAAGTATAAATGTTTTTAATCACGACAAAAGCAGAAGAGAACAATTTTAATATTACATGTACCTTATTATCAATGAGGTAAAGTGGAAGAGAATGGTAATTAATACACATAAACTTTTATGTCCTGCTGAACTTATAAAGCATACCTATAAAGATAGTACACAGGTAGATTCATGCCACTGCAGCTTCCAGAAGCCTACTCCACCTACAAAATATAATGGACTCTACATCTACAAAGTGCTTGGCAAAGTAAAATAACAGAAATGATACCAATGTATAATGCCAACTCTATTTGCCCCCACCATGGTTCTTTGATATCTGTTTTGTACCACCAGTTATTATATACTCCAGTTCTACTCAACCCCAGTACTTTACAGTTGTCCTCAAAAAGAAGCAGTGGCACAATACATATCAAAAGAGATAAACATTTAGAAAAATAATTTTAGCATCTACTTACTTGACTGAAGATCAGAAAAAGAGTAAAGCTCCTCAGATGGGCATGTTGATTGTCTTAGCTATTGAGAAACCAAAAATAATAAGGATAAGCATGAAAATAATAGTTATAAGAAATTTAAATGATCTCAGCTAATTACAACACTGGATCCTTGTGCAGAAAGTAAATACACATTACTAAAGACATTCATTTTTGTTCACATTTTTGAAGACACTGACCCTTTCCACATGGGTTATTGTGTTTGTTTAGAATATGAAGCAGTAATAGCTTGAAAAGGGCTCTGGTATCCTAAAGCTCCAATTCCTATTGGCTGATTAATAAAGACTCCCATTGGGCCTGAAGCCAATCTAGATGCCCAAACACTGAGCCCTGCTTGGGTCCAATAGTATTGCTTGTATATAGTTACATTGTTGAAAGTTATGTGTTGGAACAGTATAAATGAAAGTGCTGCTCTCATAGAGCTGTCTTTTGAGCTGAACAATGTCACTGAATAAAAGCCTGTTTGTTTGAATTCATCGCCTCCTGCTCAATACTTAAAAGTTATCGTCCCTGGGATCATTGCTGTTGGGAAGCAGATTTCTTTCCCCACCTCCCCCAAAAAATCATGGTGCATTCATGCACTCGTGCAGCTCCTGAAGTTTCCCTGTATTTTCTCCAATCTTTTTCAAACATCCTTTACTGAGGAGTTTTAGCAAAGATCACAGTAAAGCTTGGATGCCTGCTGCGTTGGTAGGGAAGTGTGGATTTTCCCATGCGCATGGCAGCCATTTTCCCAGTGGCCATTTTCTTTCCCCACCACTCAGGGACCTTTTTATACTAGTATATGCAACTGGTTCTCTGAATTTCCAGCTTTTACTTTTTTTAAGTAAGTCTCTATCCTTTTCCATTGTAGAGACAGGGAAAGGCATACCTCTGCAATGCAAGGGACTAAAGACTTACGCTTTATAATGAAAACCGGGAATTCAGAGAAACTGTTACACATATAACATTGTATCAATATAACTGTATGCAAAAAATGGTATTCTTTTTATGAGTATGTCACATTAAATAACATATTACCCCAAAACCAGTTTTACAGAGACCTGATTCGCTTCTAAATCTAATCACTTTCGCCTCTTTTTCTAGATTTCTTATTAATCCTATGTCTACTATGTCTTTGGGCTATCAATATGTAGTAGTTACTATATATATATGTATTAGTGATGACTAATAATTTCTAAAAATTATATAAATAAGTGGGACTTAGATTAATACATATACATTATTTACCTGATAAACATAAGTATTATGCTCAGCTGTTTGTTATGCTTGCCTGTTCAAAGTTGAAATGTAAGTTTATGCTATTTACCTTCTTTGTAAGTTCACTTTGAATTTATCAATAAAATCGTATTAAAAAAATTGAAGAAGCTCTAGTGATCTGAGGGAAGAAGGATGGCTGCTGCTGGGGGACCTGGGCAAGGAACAAACCTGCTGTGGGGAAGCTCTGTTGCTACTGCTCTGTACTGACAGTCACATCAGCAACAGAAAAACCTCTGCTGCTAAGGTTTTAAAACATGATATTGCAAGCTACTTTATGTTCTTGATTTCAAACCTGTTCTGCAGAATGTACTTCATCCACTTTCTCCTCTTTGGAAAGAAGGTATAATTTTTTTAAGACAAACCAACAAACGAATCAATGATCAATCTAGCAAGAACTGAGACGGTTGTTACAAATTTTTTCTTCTTAATTCTCAACTTAAGGTGTTTTTTTCACTATTACGCTGCATTTGTGAGGTTTAAGAATTCATGACTTAAAAGCTCACTTTGAAATGAGCATCAGTGGACCAATCTTCTGTAAAGTATTTAGCTGTGGAAGTTTCAGAACTACAGAGCAAACATAAAATTTCGGAAATGGCATCAGCCTAAGAACATGCTGCACAAAAGTCTAAAGACAACCTTTAAGTGCACCATTCTGAGCCATTACAATATTTAGAACACGTTCTGAAGAGGCTCACTTAGCGCAAGAACAATTTACTGCTAAATAATACACCAGCATAGACTAAACTTTATAACTTTCAGCTTTTTAAATTTTATTTTGCTCTCTTTCAATCTCCTCTTGCACATTTATCCCAGTGCTAAAGTATGTATTTGGAATAATACACAAAACAGCTTCCCCAAATGATGTGTTTGCAAACAAAAAACAAAAAACCCAACAACCTAGAGTGACTTTTGAATGCATATTAAGACATACACCACATGACCCATGAATATGTACATGTCTGACTGCTCAATATGCCTGGACACATGCTGGCATGGAAGGGACTTCACTTCATCAGATAAATGTCTAGCAAAGTTTCAGTGGCCAGTGGATCTTCCAGCCTGAACCCCCCCTCCCAACTTTGATATCAAGCACAACTAGAACTCTTGCAACATAATCCTAAACAGCCACACCCTTCTAAATTCATTGACTTCAGTGGGTATAACTCTGTTTAGGACTACACTGCTAGTGATATTGGAAAAATTGAGTACCATTTCAACCAAGTCAGGGAATCCATAATTGTAAAGGTCAATCACAAATGGAAAATTTACTTACTAGTTTGAAAATAATCCTGCCAACTAGCCTCACTGAATCTGGGGGAAAGTTGGGATCAATATTCTTAATGCACTTGCATTCTCGTTTATGATCTTGCCATGCTTCTTTCTGCAAGTTGGAAAAATTAAGAATTATTTTACACTATATACATTACCGACATTCATTTAACAGCTCAGACAGACAAGACAAGCCAGAGCCAAAAGTTTTACAGAATCAGATGGTACCGTACTTCATGTATCCTTTCCTTGTCAGGGTAGTACCTGTAACACTGCCCTCTGGCCATCTGCACCTTTCTATATTGGCACTGGGTATTGCAGCACTGATCCTAGTCCAATAAAATTAGTAATCTTCTGCTCAAAATATTTACATTTAGCATTAATGTTGACTATCCCTTAGCGGCCTTCTATGAAGTCTGTGGACTTCTCTGGTTGGTTGGTTTTTTATGTCACACCAAAATTTCTGGTTGAGGTTTTTAGATATGGAGTCACACAAAGAGATAAATAGGTATGTCTGACTATAACACCAACACAAAGTATACATCAAGTTAAAAAACCCTCTATGAATTCAATCTCTCTAATCCTAAAGAAACAGTCATGTCTGTAATCATTAGAGTAACGTCCTGAATAATGCAGCTCTACTGGCATGTTTTTCCTCCACTAACAAAAAATGTTCTTTGAAGCTAGCATTTATCTGACACTTTTCCAAAAATAAATACTGGAAAGATGTTCAATATGCTAGAAAAGACATCAAAATGATCCACATTGCTAGTAACATCAGCAGAGAGTGATGAAATGTAAAATGCAACATCACACAAATAATGTGTCTCATTCTTCTGATCTTTGTGGTGCATTTCACACTAGAAAGGCATTGGCATCACATCTTTATCATCTTATGCCAACTGGAATTCATTCACAAGTAAATAATTATAGACTAGAAATGGGGGGAAACATTCCTGTTTTAGAGACTAGCAAGACCATACATACTTAAAAGGGGAAAAAACTATGCTATTCTAATCTACCTAGCTTGGAAAGTTTCTCCACTTTCCCCAGTGGTTTACTTCTGCCTGCTTTTGCTTGGCAGATAACTTGATTTGAGTCTAGCTAAATGCCAGGAGAATAATTATTCTTCTAACATGAATTGTCTGGGGTAGAGGAGCACCCAGAAGTATCCCAAGAACTGCTATTCAGGTGTCTTCTCCCAAAGATATTGAGATGCATAGTTTAGAAGACAAACATTTCAGAATGTTAAAGCTCAGCAGTCAGTTTAAAACAAACAGCCTAACACTGCAGACAAAAAAACAGTTCCTCGCTACAGTTTTTGAAGAACAAAATACAGCGAAGTGTTAGTTCCATATTTGTATCATGCACGCAAAGTACTACTGAAATTCTAAGACTAAAACTTGTGTTTATACACAAGGGCCTAGAAATCATGGAATAATGTGGATATTTGACATTTTAAAAATATACCTCCCTCCCTCAGGCAAGGTTTTCCCTCCATTTTGTTTTCCCTTTAGAAGATGAGAGAAGAGGAGATTGGATTTATACCCTGCCCTTCACTACCCAAAGGAGTCTCAGAGCAGCTTACAATCTTCTTTCCCTTCCCCTCCCCACAACAGACACCCTGTGAGGTAAGTGGGGCTGAGAGAGCTCTTTCCAGAATTTTACTGACAGTCGCCCTATTAATGTGTTTTTTTCTTTGCTGATGAACTCTGGCTGTCCCACCCTGTCACAGTATGGTATTTTGGCTGTGGGTTCAGCCCAGGAACCTGAGGGAAAGATTGGACACCCCGTTTAACTTAGGGTGCGATCACACGGACGTTTATTGCGGGCCTCGCGGCTGTTCCCCATCGCAATTAAAGGGGCTGACTAGACGGGGCGCATCTGTCTCCCGTCTCAAAGCCGCCCCCCCCCCGGCACTCGAGCCCGCTTTTCCAACCACCAGGAAAAACAAGTACCTATCGCGCTTGAAAGAGCAGCGCGGGAGAACCCGGGTTTAAATGCCCGTGTGATCGCACCCTTAAACAACTTAAATGGCACTCAAGGTGCCATTCAAAAATTCAAAAATAACAAAATATTTTATTTAACATAGAGGGGAAAAGTCTGGTGAAATCAGGGGCTGAAAATTTCTGAGGTAACTCAATACAGATAACTCTGAGGTGAAATCAGTACATGCACAGACTTTAGTTTTTATGTTTCGGGCTAATAAGAGCTTCTTAAATTATTCACAGGTACTTAAATCTTTATGCTGAGAGGCTTTTGTTCCAGTGTTTTCCCAAACATTCCAGTATACTTCCTTTGAGTATTCTCTGGCTCTTTTGATTTCCAGAAGGCTGGTGCACTCTTTCCAGTACCCAAACCCTTTCTCTTGAAGCACAAGTACTTGTCTTGGTTTTTAACTGACTCTTAAGGTCTATAAAGGCAGTTTCTAACCACGCCAGACCAGGGATCTGTGCACTCTTCAGAGCTAACTCCTTGTTTGACTGGGCAGAGAAATTCTCCTCTCACTAGATCTATCCCCTTTCCTTGGTCTGAATGGGAGTCTTCGCCTACTTCCCAAACTTCCTTGCCAACTTTCCCCCAGTTCTCCGTATGTGTTAAACTGCTTTCAGTTAAGGCTGAAATCAGACTCAACTCAGTCAAGGCAGAAATCTGACTGACTCTCTCCCCAGCATGCAGCTCTGAAGTCTTTCTCTGCTCAGCTGATGCTAACCAATCAGATTGCATGGAGCAGCCTGTCACTCAAGGCGCTCTGTTTCTGTGAAGAATTAACCCTGTACAGTCATTTACTCTGAAGAAGTGAGCAGTGACTCATGAAAGCTCATACCCTACCACAAATTTTGTTAGCCTTTAAGGTGCTACTGGGCTTTTACTCTTTTCTAGTCATTCACTCAGTTTGTACAGCACTTCTAAACTTTTAAAAAGTGCAGTCCATCACACATGGTGATAATTTTGCTAGCCACAACAACTGATTTCATAGATCTTAGGAAGATTTAACAATTAATGGCAGCAGAGTAAATGTATAGCTAAAAATTTAAAATATTTGCTTTATTAATTTACAGTTAACTTCAGAACAATCATTACCTGGCATTGCAGATTGCAGTATCTTGCAACTTTGCACTGAGAACACCTAAGCAGTCGATCTTTCCTGAGAGGAGGGGAGGTAGAGGAAAAAATTAAATATTTTCTACATCAGAGACAAACAAATTACAGATCAATGAATTCAAACTTCTGTTTTTCAGGAACTGGGGAACAGATTTCATAACACACACCCTACATGCTTTGGAACTTACCATATAGCATTCCGGATTGTGGCTTTTAGTTCCACAAAACTGTGTTCTCAGCAACTACTAACAAAAGCCAATGAAAGAGCTTAATGCTTTTGTTTTGATTTTTAGATGGGGAGACTGGAGGGCTGAAAATTGCAGAGAAAGTTGTTGCCACAATGTGTTTGTATATAATATTTTGGATTGTTGTAAACTGTGGTGAATGGGGTAAGGGAAAGAGTAAATTAAAGTGTAGGCGGTAAAAAATATGTCCTTGAATATTCACAATGTCTATTTTGCAGGTTTGATGCCCATAAAGGTAATTTACCTTTTAGAATATCTAACTGACAAGGAGCTGGCCTTGTGTGGATGATGAAGAGACACCCACAAACAAAAGAAAAAGAAACCCAACTTGACGAGAATTAAATATGCTCTAGAAGGGATAGAATGTCAAGAGGAACTGAATGTCAAACCCTGTTCACACATTATTGTGCAAACACATACAACCTTCATGTCCGTGCATATACCTGTTTGCAAGAAAGAACTAATGCACATTCACTTTACAAATGAAACCAGGGTCCACTATCTAGATAAATGTGGGGTTTCAATCACACATTCAGCTGCCTGCACATGCACTGAATGTAACATGAAAATTACCAATGCATGAATAAAGAAAAATCAAGTGTACTCTGTAAACAGATTGTACATGCATTCACTGTAACTTATGAACAGGGCTTCAGCTAAAGAGAAAAAAAGGGCAGAGGAGAAATCTGCCTGCTCAAGCAGAGCTTTTAGAACCCTGGAAGGGGAGAGTTGGGGGATGGCACAGCATTTGCAAGTTGTTACCATTCCTATGATTCCTCCCAGGCCCCCTGCTTGACACCATCTCTTACAATAACAGACCGCCGCCATTATAATAATGAAAGTTAAAAAAGCGAGCCACTCACAGACAAAAGAGGTTTCTACAGAACTTCCCAGGTATACAGGAAAATACCTTTGGTAAGTAATAAGCTTTTCTTTTTTTTTAAGCCTCAAGAAGTCTGGTAAAGATTAAGTTCATTCCAGAAGAGGCAGAATGTTGAGAGCAGCAAAGTGTACGCTAAATGGAAGAGGGAGGGAGGGAAGAAGTCAGCCTGCACAACCCAAGAACTCATAGGATCCTGGAGGGGTTTCTAAATTGCCCTCACTTCTGCCACTCTTAGGGTGGCCAGACCCCACTGTGGAGGCGGAGGTCCCCCACTGCCATGACCTGCCCCCCAGCTGCCAATCAGGTGGCCAGCAGGGGACTTAACTGGAGAAAGAGAAAGGCCCAGGCTTTGTGGCTGGCATTGCACAAGAAGTGACATCATCATATCAGCGATGTCCAGGTGATGCTCTGGTACTTAGGCAAAAACTCTATGGTAGAAGCCAGTTTTACCATAGAGTTTTTGTCCAAATACCAGAGTACCTCCTCTATGTTTCTGGTGTGATGATGTCACTTTCTATGTGACACTGACAACAAGGCCTGGGCCTTTCTCTTTCTCCAGGTAAGTCCCCCCATCCCCCGCCATTTACCAGGAGAGACCTCAAACCTTAGCCACTCTGCAATTCTACCTAGGCCTCGGTTTGAATAATATAACAAACTACATATTTTCCATGAGAAAGGTTTAGAATTAGTTTCTCAAGAGCTAGTTTGGTGTGGTTGAAAGAGGGTTAGATTGTGAATGGGGAGAATCGGCTTCAACAAAACCCTGAGCCATAAATCTCACTAGGTAACTTTGGACCCATCTCTCTCTTTCAGCTGTTGAAAGGAGAAAAACCAGGATGCCCTTTGGGGGAAGGGAAGGATAAAAATGTAGAAAAAAAATCATTGAACAATTTACTGTTTGTGCAGTACGAAATCCAAATTATTCTTGGAGTATGATCGGGAAATACATGATAGAGCAACCTTGTGGAAACAATGAAGGTAAGGGTATCCTCACTGGACCATTCACACTGCCTTCAGTTCCATGATGAAAGAAAGGCAGGATATAAATGTAATAACGAATAAAGATATTCATATGTATCCATTCATAAGGTTCACTCAAGCCGTAGCTATCTGTCAACAGTTGAAATACTATAATCTGATTAAAATATTATCCCTTTTCTTAGGTGAGATAGTAAGTGTGAGGAAATGGAGTCCTTCTGAAGAAGTGTTTGTAGCTAGTTTATAACAGCTTTGTCTATTATTCACAAGATTGAGAATTCCACGCTAAGTACTTGAAAAGTACTGGAGTCGGGAGGTCGGTGGTAGTGATTTCAGCATAGCAAATTTATTTCAGGTCCAGATGATGCATAAGAAAACAGAGGTCAGGGGGCCTTCTTATATATACAGGTAAGCTGCACCCCTGCCCTTGCCCAAACAAGGCAGTTGGATAAGGTAATTGAATAAATTCCAAGTTAATTGAATAAATTTCAAGGTAATCCCAGGATAATAGCTGGATAATCCCAGGGGCGGATAAGTCTCAAGGTAATTGAATAAGTTTCAAGGTAACTGAATAATCACAGATTTAATCACAGAACATAACAGTACTGGAAATACTTTTCCCCCTTGGTTTATTTTCATAATCTCTGTGAATCAAATACAATGGTTAACATAAATTAATCCTTTCATAGTAAGCTATTGTTCATTTTAGAAAACAAAACCATAATATAGATTGAGGTGGGTAGCCATGTTTGAGTCCATGACACCATTATGACCAACAGAGTTTTATTCAAGGTATAAGCTTTTGCATGCATGTACACTTCTTCAATAAAACTCTGTTGGTCTTAAAGGTGAGACTGGACTCAAACATTGCTCTAAAACCATAATATTTCATTGCAAGCTGAAATTCAGCAACCTGTGTTCCATACATTATCTGCCTTAAGCAATGTTCCTCCTGTGAATCTGCAGACACAACACTGAGCTATAGCATATGACTGCACTGTGCCTTGCATTTCTCAGTATAAAAGCATCCTGAACTCCTAAGTTATAATAGACATAGGTTGGAGGTAGCTGTCATGGCTCAAGCAAAATCCAAACACAATTGGCTCTACCCAGCATGGCTTTACCTTTGCAGACCTGCCCAGCATTCTACACAGGATGTTTACAAAAGGTCTTAAAGATCATGACTTGACCAGTGCTCCCCCACCCTCACTCCTCTTTAAAAAAAGCCTGAAGTTCTTCAGAATGATTTGTGAAAGATCATAATAAAAGCATTACACAGTGTTTGACTCTAAATTAGGATGATTCTAGTGCCAGAAAAGCAATTTGACAAATAAATAAGAGAAGAAAAACAGAACAAATACAATTGGATATTTTAATGATATGTACATTTGCACAAATTCATCAGGAGTAATCAGAGTGCCCTCTTAAAAGTTGCCTGCCATCTTTAAATAAAGAAAGGAAATAAATATGTTTACTTTTTGTGAAAAGTAAACAGTGTCATAGTGGCTGAGTTGGATAGACTGGCAGATGCTTCAAGAGACATTCCAGACTAGAGAGTTCTCCTATACTGGCAGCCAATGTTCCCTCGATGCTGTGGAATCCGGTGAGCAAAAATTCTACTTTGTGAGCTACTGATATTAAAGTTGTGAGTGAGCGATTTGGCTGCTGCATAAGTTAGTTTGCTCTGGAGCCATCCTTCCTGAGCTAAGATAAAAATGTTTGAGCTGGAGGCTAAAAAACTGTTAGCTAGCTCACACTAACTCAGCTTAGAGGGAACACCGCTGGCAGCTTCCTGGGTCTAATTTGCAGTTTGGTGTAGTGGTTAAGCGCAGGGACTCTAATCTGGGAGAACTGGGTTTGATTCCCCACTCTTCCACTTGCACCTGCTGGATGACCTTGGGCAAGCCATAATTCTGGCACAGTTGTTCTTGAATAAGAACAGTTTCTGTCAGAGCTCTCTCAGCCCCACCTACCTCACAGGGTGTCTGTTGTGGGGAGGGGAAGGGAAAGCAGTTTGTAAGCTGCTCTGAGACTCCCTTGGGTAGTGAAGGGCGGGGTATAAATCCAATCTTTTCTTCTTCTTAAACAAGTAAACCAGGGTTTGCTAAATTAACTTTCTACCATTATACCTCCAGCTAACATTATGTCATCCATCAAAAAGAAAACAAACTTGATTGTGCTGCTTTCTAATTATTAACTGAAGCCAATAGAAGAGTAGGACACCTACCTGATGAGACTGTGGAAGTGGTAATTAATGAAAGCACTGTCAAAATTACAAGAGAGGCAGCACAGTAGGTGCCATTCAGCTAGATATTAGGGGGTTTTGAGCCCAGACAAAAAAATTTAGAATCCAGTGGCAACTTTAAGACCAACAAAGGTTTATTCAAGGTATGAGCTTTCATGTGCAAGGCACACTTTTTCAAATATTTGAAAATATTTGAAAAAGTGTGCCTTTCACATGAAAGCTCATACCTTGAATAAACCTTTGTTGGTCTTAAAGGTGCCACTGGATTCTAAATGTGTTCTACTGCTTCAGACCAACACAGCTGACCATCTGGATCTGAGCCCAGACGGTCATTGTTTATTCTTGTTTTGCCAACTATTAACAATGATGCACTTAAACAAGAGTATACAGCATCCTTCTCTTCTACCACATTACCAGCTGACTACTGTATCTGAATAGAGCCTGATACTTCCCTATGTGATTGATTGATTGATTGATTGATTTGTTTCTATCCCGACCTACCCCGCAAGCAGGCTCAGGGCAGCTTACAACACTGATAAGACAATAAATAAAAATTCAACAATAAATAATAATTCATAAAAGGCTCAACAATTCCAGTTAAAAATTTCTGATGGCAGCATAACAATTACTCACTATTGTGCCTGCTGCAATAATGTCCAGGAGGACACATTTTCTTAAGAGACCAAAGTCAGCCGACGCTGATGCCAAGTCGGTATAGGCAGTGTCCTAAGGCAGATAGGCGAATTGAGCAGATTGATCAAGCTGAGCAGGGAAAGATGGAGTTGCTTGGACATCCGCCGCCTCAGCCAAAGGCCTGGCGGAACAGCTCAGTTTTGCGGGCCCTGCAGAACTGTAACAAATCCCACAGGGCCCTAATCTCAACCGGAAGCATATTCTACCAGGCAGGCGCCAGGGCTGAAAAGGCAAGGCAGATGTCCTTCAGGCCAGGGACTGCTAAACGGTGCTGCTCAGAAGAGTGTAAGGCTCTTTGGGGCACATATGGGGAGAAACAGTCCCATAGGTATGCTGGTCCCTAGCCACATAAGAGAAGCCAATGTTGGATCAGGCCAGTGGCCCATCCAGTCCAACACTCTGTCACACAGTGGCCAAAAATACCAGGTGCCCTCAGAAGGTCCAGCAGTGGGGGCAGGAAGCCCTTGGGCCTTGAAGGTTAATACCATGACCATGGATCTGATCCGGTACTCAACTGGCAACCAATGCAATTGGTGCAGCACTGGCTGAATGTGCTTCCACATAGATGCACCATTCAGCAGACATGCCACCACATTTTTATCAGCTGAAGCTTCCAGGTCAGACTCAAGGGTAGGCCTGTGTAGAGCTTGTTGTAGTAATCTAACCTGGAAGTGACCATTGCATGAGATCTGTCATGGGGGGAGAGATAAAGAGTCAGCTGCCTGACCAGCCATAGATGGTTGAAGGCTGATCTGGCAGCATTGACCTGGGCCTCCATATAAGGGAGGCATCCAGAATCACCCCTAGGCTCCTCAGTGTAGGGGTCAGTCTCAGTGGTGCCCTACCAAGGGCTGGGCATCATATTCCCAATCCTATCCCCCCATGACTCAGGTACAGGACCTCAGTCTTCGCTGGATTCAGTTTCAGTCAACTCCGTTGCAACCAACCAACACAGCTTCCAGAGCTCTGGACAGATTTTCTGGGGTGGAGTCTGGCCAGCCTTCCATCAGCAGATAGATATAGCTGGGTGTCATCAACGTACAGATGATAGCCCAGCTCAAACCCCCGGATTAGCTGGGTGAGGGGACACGAACAACATCGGGGAGAGGATCGCCCCTTGTGGGTAACGTGGAGATACCCTCTCTTGAAGTGCCACCCTCTGTCCCTGATCATGAAGAAAGGAGGACAGCCAGTGCAAAGCAGTCCCTTGTATCCCCACTAGTACTGTGAAATGAAAAAGGACCTGTCTTTCTGAAGTGCAGACTTGGGGGAGGGGTAAGGGGGGGGTAAATGGCTGCTTTGTGTATTTCTCCCTTCCTCCAAGGCTTTAATCCTTAGATTTATGGCATCTATTACTGTCACTGCAATAACATTTGTGAAAAGTAAACACCAGGTGTAATGAGGACTACGCTGCAGTTAAATGAATTGGGGATCTAAACTCATGTGATTTGAAATATTCATTCTTGAAATAGTTAATGTTGAAAACTCTTACAAGATTTATGTATTTTGAGTAATTTAAAAACCACAAGGTAACAACAATTTGCATATTATACGCATCTGTTTCTCTTGGATTTACGCCAACCAAGTCCTATACAAAGCAGTGGAATTCATTAAAGTTAAATGCAGGTATTTTTGGTTTAACTGAATTGTCAGCTGGGCTGCCAAGATCAATGCTGGCTTATTAAGAATGTTTAAGTGTTTAAGAACACATTCAGGCCTATAGCTGTAGGAGGCACGGAGAGCATTGTCCCCTCAGAATATATCAAATTACTGTTCTGAATTCCCATTTTCATTCTACATGATTGCCTTTAACTGGATGGATGACGGGAAGCTGCAAGAAGACTATAGAGCCTACTCCTCTTCTGAATCAGCTAACCCCTGCCCTATAACCTTTTCCCCCCTGGCTTCTTCTCCCCTTAATATCAAGTCAGAGAAAGAGATAAATGACTACCTAGTCTCATGTAGGCTGGTATTGGTTTTTTACACCTCACTCAGCAACTCACAACCTTCCCCTTCAATTACCTGCAATTTAGGACTCAGTCAATGCAGTCCTAAGCGGAGTTACAGCTTTCTAAGCCCATTGACTTCAAGGATGTAACTCTGCTTAGGGCTGTACCAAGTTTGCCTTGATCTGTAGAACTGGCATTCCAGGCAGCTACAAGCACTAACAGCACTTTGTCTAAGCCTTAGTATGGAACTAAAATTAGGGGAAATTCTGAGCCTTCCATGGAAGACCATGCCCTCTCCCATCATGTTTACAAGTGTTAGTTAATAAAGTTATTCTTTCTTTAGTTCTGTTTCCCTTCCCCTCTACTGCTTCATTCATTAATCTATTTGACAGGACTAATTGTTCCACAGCATAGGTTAAACCCCTATAATTAAAATTATTTTCAATCCAAAACAGGTATCTTTCAAGGTATTTTTTCCCGTTGTTTTATTTTAGCCCTTCAGTCTACACATTGTCACACTGGTCCTTCAGATGCCCCTTGCTCTGTGTTATCTGTCATCAGACATGCTTAAGCCTCAGCACATCTTTATGTCTATTATGCTCACTCTGGCAGAGGGCAGATTGGCCTTGGAAGCAGCCTACATAAGTCATTTTTCTCCTCTGTGTGTGCCTAACCTCTCTTCTCACAACACTAACAGCTCGTGCAAGCATACAGAGGAGAGAAAAGAACTACAGAAGTTTGAAGAGCTATTCATAACTTTTAAAAAACAAAACCTTGAGGTGAGCTGGGTCCAGCAACAACGCAACCATGCTGAAAAGGAGATGGATCACAGCAGGAGAGATTCTGAGAGTCCTCTCTGAAGTCTGTGGACTCAATGGCAAACTTGCAGCTGACTGCAGCTCAGGCATTCTGTGAACTGCAATAATCACCTGAGAGCAGTGTTTTTATAAACACAGGCCTCTCAGTGTTTAGTAAGAGATGTGGTGGCATTTTTCAAGAATAGTGGAACATAAGAACATAACAGAAGCCAATGCTGGATCAGGCCAATGGCCCATCCAGTCCAACACTCTGTCACACAGTGGCCAAAAATACCAGGTTTTACCATACTAGTTCAGATCAAGGTTCATCTAGCCAACTTTCTCTTTTTCAATGATACCCAGCCAAATGCTGATGGAAGCTTACTAACAGGGCATGAAGCGATGGCCATTCCTGATTGTTCATAGTACAAGAAATATATTGCCTCTGCCGTCAGGCTTCATGTATATCATATGTATCTATCCCACTTTTCTCCAATAACGTACTTTTCGCCTGACAATAGCCTTTTGCCTTACAACAACCCGAGAATGAGGCTAACCCAGCACAGTCAACATGTAGTTACTGCCAAACAACGGCAGCTGTGCATCTCCTGTTGTCCTACTCCGCTTCCACTGTAACAACCGGGAAAAGTTATTGTTCTTTATTTATTTTACAAAATTGATATCCTGCCTTCCTGCCCTTTCAAGGGCCACCAAGGCAACTAACAAATAAAAAAATACATAATAAATGCTGAAATACATACGAATGCATACAAACAACAATTAAAACACTGGGCAAGAAGGAGGAATTACTGAGGGAACACCAGTCTTTATTTGCTGGTGAAAGATGGCAACAGAAATTAACAGATCCTTGGAAAGAGTTCCAGAGTTTTGGAGCCACAACTGAGAAGGCCTTCTCCTAAATTAGGTAAAGGTAAAGGGTTCCCTTGCTCAAAAGCCATTTGAATCTGACTCTAGGGGGCGGTGCTCATCTCCGTTTCCAAGCCAAAGAGCCAGCACTGTCTGAAGACTTCTCCGTGGTCATGTGGCCGGCATGACTAATCGAGGCACATGGAATGCTGTTACCTTCCCACTGAAGCGGTAAGTATATATCTACTTGCAATTTCTTGCTTTCGAACTGCTAGGTTGGCAGGAGCTCTCTGGCAGGGCCAGAGATGGGAGCTCACTCTGTCACACAGCACTTGGGTCTCAAACTCCTGAGCTACCAACCTTCCAGTCTGCAGCTCAGCGTCTTAACATCTGCCTAATATCAGAAATTGGGAGAACGTGAAGCAGGGCCTTGGAAGATAACCATATCAGTCACATAGGTTTGTAAGGGAGTAGGCAGTCCTTCAGGTATGCTGTTCCCAAGCCATGTAGGGCTTTAAAGGTCAACATCAACACTTTGAATTGTGCCCAGAAACAGATGGGCCAAGACTAGAGGGATATGGTCCCTACGACCCACTCCAGCCAATGTCCTAGTGGCAGTATTCTGCACCAGCTGAAGTTTCTGAAAGCTTAAGGGCAACCCCTCTAGGGTAGCCAACTCCAGGTTGGGAAATGCCAGGAGAGTTGGGGGTAGTACCTGAGGAAGGTGGGATCTGGGGAGGAGATGAACTTCAGCAGGGTATAATGCCATAGAGTCTACCTCCAAAACAGGCATTCTCCCCAGCGGAAGCAACCTCTGTAGTTTGAAGGTCTGTAATCTGATCCTTATCGTCTGCAGATCAGTTGTAATTCCAGGCAGTCTCCAGGTACCATCTGGGGCCTGGCAACCCTACCATAGAGTGTACTGCAGTAATGTAATCTAGATGCAACCAGGGCATGCACTACAGCAGCCAGATTATTTCTGCCCAGGAAAGGCCACAACTGGCTAACAAGTCTAAGCTGGTAAAAGACACTCCTGGCCACAGCTGCCGCCTGCTTAACCAGTACTAGGCCTGCATCTAAGAGCACCCACAGACTATGGACCTTTGTGAGTATTATGTAGAATATTATAATATTCTACATTTCCCCATCTCTGATGCCAAAGGTGTAGGGAGAGAAATGTGAACATTATAATGTCATGGCATAGTACATTCTACTTAGGCATTGTGGAAAGGATGAAGGATTAGGCACATGACTGTTTGGGGAAGAGCCATGTTATGTACTTATTTACATCCCTAGCTTGGTTTAGAGAGAGTCAGAGAGAACTACTTTTACGATGGCCATTAAGTAAATTTCATAGCTGGGTGTGGATTAGAATCTAAGTTTCCATTTTACAAACTCTGACCGCCAAGTTTGTATCACACTATCATTTTTCTCCCATAAGCAGATGGATTAAGAGTTTGTTTCTTGCATTTCTATAACATGACTCAGAAAGATTAAGGTATTAAGGCATTGGGTGGGGGATGGCAAAAGCTATGTTCTGGTAGAAGCTACCACACTGACAAATCTAAGCTCTTCTGTTCATACTGAATTTCTCTGTCCAGTTACCTTAAGAACACAATTCCTTCCACAACTATTTCCATTTGGAACTGTTATATTAAAATACCTAGACGGGTGTCATGAGACACTATTGTCAAAGCTGTTGAGTCTATGTCTGAACAAACATGAAATTATTCTTCTGTTCTTTTTATTAGGATAGGGCAATTGATAACAGTTATTTAGTAGAAAAAATGTGAGAAACTGTTTTTATCATTAAAATTATTTCACTCCCCAATAGGATTAACAAGTGGAGACCCGCAAGAAACTTGCGAGATGGTTATCCCATTCCTCACACCTTTGCTTCCTCCCTTCTCCCCCTCAGTAACACTGAGTTACTGCTCTGCTCATCTCCAAACTACAGAGATAACTTTCCATGGAGAAAATGGATGCTTTGGAGGGTGGAGCTTCTGGCATTGTACCTCACTGTCCCCCCCAGGCTCCACCCCCAAATCTCCAGTAGTTTCCCAGCCTGGCTCTGGATCCGCTGCTGGTGGCCGGGGGGGGGGGGGGTACTTGGCAACCCTAGTACTCCTGCCAGTAAAAACCCTGCCTTTTACTGACAGTTAGAACCTCCCCCCCTCCCCCGAACATTCTAATCTCCTCACAGTTGACGCCATTTCAAAAGGTACTGGGGGGAATTCAACGGTCCCTGAAGGCTTTTTTTAACTTTTCGGATTTTTCTGCAGACCGAGAAAGGGGCCTGACTATGTAGGAAAAGCTGTTGGGGGAGAGTGAGCTCTCTTTCGGCAGATATAAGCATCCACACAGAAAAAAAACCTCTCGGAATTAGATATGTAGATGTTCAAAATTATTAAAATCTCCTTATCTGTCACTAAACATTTAACCTTGGGATTGTTTATGCAACTTTCGGAAAGCTTTGAGAACAAAAACAAAGCCTTGGGCAAGTTCAATGTAGATAGAACACAGTTTACAATTACAAGAAGACAAAAGTTCCCAATTAAGATTTTAAGTTCACCTTTACTATTGGAAAAAAAGAGCATTTAGTGTTTTTCAGAGTGACTTTAAATGTCCTATTTTGTTTCCTCTTTACAAAATCCTGCCATTATATTTAATCCACTTAATTTCTAATACAATATCTGAATAACTTTTCATTGTCATTTTACTGACTACACACAGAGTAAGGCTGCGATCACACACACTAAATAATTCTATTTCAATCGACTTCCAATGCACTTTCCAACTGATTTTTGCCAATTCACACATTAAAATCCAGTTGGGAAGTGGATTGAAAGTGGATCATTTAGTGTGTGTGATTGCAGCCTAAGAGAGAGAATAATGAAGATTTCTAATGAATGGTATAAGTATCACCCATAAAAGCATATTTAAACTTCAGTCAGCTTGTTTTTCAAAATGTACAAAAAACATGAGGGGCAAAGCAATCCTCTGGTGTGCCTGCTCTGCAGTAGCTGGCCACAGTGCAACAGTGGCACCATTAGTTGCCTCCCTAAGGGGAAAGTTACATGGTGGCTGATTGAGGGGAAAAGTTGTTCCATCAGTGTTCATGGCCACTACCACTGCAGCATCCATGGCATTTCCACCAGGCCGTTTTGTCCCAGAGTTGTTGCTAGGTGGCTACCTCTCAATGGGGAGGGGGGCAACAACTACCCACCCCACAAAGACCCTAGGGCAGGGGTGGGCAAATTGCGGCCCGGGGGCCACATGCGGCCTGCCACAGAGGTTTTTGCGGCCCACCAAGACAGTCGGCCACGTGGTGTGATAGGGTACATTTGTCTCATTAAACTGATACTAAATTTAAATGTGCTTGCAGCTATAGATGATATGAAATTAGCACAATAAATAAACTGAATAAAACAACCACTATTTTATTTAATTTATATTTATTGATTTTTATGATACAATTTATACCTTTTCTGAAATGCAAAGTTAACTAATGAATGCAATCATTTTAAAAGGTGCAGCCCTCCGCTAACCTCCGCTTGCACAAAGTGGCCCCCGAGCCAAAACAATTGCCCACCCCTGCCCTAGGTGCACAGAGTGCACAGGGCCCCTGAGGGTCATTATGGACAAGAAAGTAGATGTGCAGGTGCTCTCTGCTTACCAGAGGCCACACTATTCAGAAGGGCGCTCATGCTGTCAAGGGTATCCCTGTGGCAACCCCCAAGCAACCCCCGCTGGAGGACAAACAGGAGGAGGCAGGGGGCATGAGGGGGCCAGAGAGCCTCCAAGAGGTCCCCCAGCAGCTGCTCGATGCGTGCCTGTCCCTCATTCATATCCCTCACAACAACAAGAAGCCCCTCCAGGTGCCTGGCAGCTGCTGTCATAAATGCTGAAAGCCTCTCCATTACTGCCCCCTGGAAAAGGCTTTCTGCCATTAACAACTGCTCACCCTCAGTCGCTGCCAACATGGATGAAAGGTTGGGTGGGATGCGCTGAGGGCCCTGTGCACAGGAACCTGGCAAGGGGTCGGAATCCCGCCCTTCTCCAGGGCAGCAGCAGCTGCATCATTTGGCACAGGGGAAACTTCCTTGCTACTGCCACGGCTGCCCCCTGCTGGCAGGGCAGGGTGGTGCCATCCAAAGACGTTGAGTCTACCCTCTGCATTGCCTCTCTTCTAGCCACTGTGCTGGGGACTCTGTGATGCCCAGCAACCTCAGGACCACAGAGGCTCCCATTGCCATGTGCCTCCTTGGGGTCAGGCCACGTAGATGGTCCAAAACATCAACACCAAAAGTCAAGGAATAGGGACCTAGGCACAGGGGAAGAACACAGCAGTCAGTCCATGAGAGATCACAGGTGGGCACCAATGCCATTGCACACTGCACCTTCAGAGGCACTGCACACACCTCAGCTGCTGTCCCAGGAGCCTGGCCACCTTTGTCCTCCTCCCCACTGCTCAGTTCCGTCTCCTCCTGGATACACATGGGGGCCCAGGGGCCCTTGGTGCAAAGTCTCAGGAGTGTCGTTGGAGCACCCCTACTATGGAGATAGACGCATGACAATGGCAGAGTCCCACTGCTCCTTGGGGTCAGGGGTCAGTCCACAGTTGCTCTGGCTACTGCTGTACCCTTGGCTCACCTCAGTGACCTCAGATAATGGCCCTGTGACAGCATCCCCACCCTGTGAGTTGTCTGTGGGGCATGAGGAAATTAGTCAGGACCCCGCAGGGCAGTAGAAGGCAACAGGTGGCAGGTCCTGGGCCCCACAGCTGGGGCCAGTTGGTAGCAGGATCTATGACACTCACCATACAGCACCTCAATGCTATAGCCACCAACCGCCATGGGGAGGATCACAGCCCATATGACAGCCTCTACTCAGGGCAGACCCTCCCCACTGCCCACTCATAAGGGACACTTTTGGCCATGAGGGCCTGGATGCACTTCTGAGCAGGACCAAAGGAATCATTTCAGCACTTCAGAGTGGACATCTCCATCTGGACAGTGTGTTCCTGGCCAAACACTCATTCTGCTGCCATGTGCCAGAAGAGACAGCACCAGGAGGTGGTGGAGCTGCTCCTGACGGTGGCAAGGGCAACACTTGCATGCTCTGCCTGAACAGCAGTGCCTTCTTGGCCTCAGTCCAGTTAGGCTAGTGGTGGTCTTCACATGCCATCCACACAAAGGAATGCAGAAATAAGCTGACACACCTTGGGAAGATGCTGATCCTCCCTTCCTGCCTCACCCCCAATGGTCCTGCTATGGCCATCATCTGACAGGAGAGGGCTGTGGGAGGCAGGCACCGATCTGCTGAGAGAAGGGTACTTCTACTGTGTACCCAGAACTTCAAAGCATCCAGCCTTAATTGCCTGTTGGCTGCCTGGCTGGAGGGCAAAGGATGGCTCCTGGGTTAGTATGGTGGGAAGGGCTGGGTGGCCAAAGAACTGAGAGCATCTCACCTGATGCCTCCCATGCCATTTCCTCCCATGCCATTTCCTGCTGCCATATTTGCCGACACCATATTCCATGATGCACTAGATAGTGCAGCCTACAACCAAGCCCACTGCCAAGACACATGGTCATCGAGCGGGCAAACAGCCAGCTGAAAATGTTATTCCAATGCCTCCAGCACACAGGGACTGCAGAGACATGCAGCCTCTGGTAGCAGCCAAGCTGTTCACCATGAGCCCCATGCTCCACAACACTGTCATGCAGCAATGGCTCCCATCTCCCTTTGGAGGGGCTGTTGTGGAGGGTCCCTGGGCCAGGGTATGGGACCCTGAGCTATCACCAGAAGCTTCTGGGAGGCAGGGCCTAAGGAGCCACCTTGAGCGGGGTGGGTGCAGGCACACATCTGGTGGCAGAGGCATTCACGTAACCGTGCTGGCAGTTGGGAGGTCCCCCTCCAGGCAAGGAGTGACTGAACCACTAGCGACTCACCAGTGATGCCAGCATTCCCCAATGATGGGGGGGGGGGGCAGTGGCCCCATATGATCTTCCCCCTCCCAGAACCAGGGCCACCTCTCCTCAGCACATGCCTCCAACTGGTAGTCTTTGGAATTGCTAGCATGAGCTGCTTGCCAGGAGAGAGCAAACATGGCACAGCCCCTGATTATTATATTTTGGGTTTTATTGTTAAATATCCATGTCCTAGTTTGGTACATGAGAAAGGCAGCATATTTTAATATTTTAATATTAATAATAAACTGGCAGGCTCTGAATACCTGGTGGCTACACCCTGATCTGTTGGCCAAGGAGCTGTGGCTAGAAGGGGGTTCTGAAGCCCCGTGTTCTTCAGCCCAGGGTCAAGGCTCCAAAGATCTAGCAGTGTCATTCAGTCCAAGGTCAGAGGACCAGAGATTAATAAGGCAAGGCAGTGGCAGCAGGTCAGCAAATAGCATATGCATTGCGTCCACACCCAGTAGCCTTCCTTGGGCAGCTTTATAGTCACATGCCTAATTCTCAAGCCTTCAGCCAACTATTCAGGGTCTGTCCTGCAACAACTCATCTCCATTATCAGCAAGCAGCTGGCATCAGGCCAGGAGATGGGCACTTTGCCATCTTGCCTGTTGCTCCATTCTCAGCCCCTGTCTATGGCATTCTAAGGTGATACTGGAGGGCTGGGAATGGCCAGCTGACTTTTACATGCTGAGCCAGGGCTGGAGGGTGGTGGTGGTTCTGCAACAGCTTTTGGCTGTGAATTCTGACAAGCCTGCAGCTCATTTTCTTGCTGATCAGCTTCTGTTGACTCAAGGCTGGCTATACAGGGCTCCTCTTCTCTCGAGGAATCCTCACTATTGCTGAGTTCTGGCTGACCCACGGCACTCAATCTGAGACCCTGGAGAGCTGTTGCCAGTCTGAGTAGACAATACTGACTGTGATGGACCAATGGTCTGATCCAGTACAGGACAGCTTCGTATGTTCATGGGTGAATTTTAAGTTGTCATGCAACTATGTCTCCTTTCCATTAAAAAACAGGGAGAACACAGAACTCTATGGCTGGGCTCTATAAACGATTGGATGTTAATAAATAAATGTAATGTAGACATATATGCCTCAGTAATATCCAGACTTGACTACTGTAATGTACTCTGCATGGGGCTGCCCCTGAAGATAACTCACAAGCTGCAGTTAGTCCAACATATGGAGGCAAGAACCTTTATTGAAATATATTGTTTTGATCATAGCAAGCCAGGGTTATGATTATTAGACCAACCCTGTGTACCACTGCTGAAATATATAAATTAAATCTTAGCTTTACCACAGCATAACCACTGTTGTGGTAGTTCTTGTCCCCTGCTCCTCAGATAATACAAAAAAGTCCAACAGGAGGTTATATGCAGCAGCGACAAAGGCTCCCAGCATCTTACTATCCTTCTGTCCTTTCCTAAATCACCAAGGCCTGAGTCACTCTCTCTGAACATAATTTCTAATGGTAATGTCATGAAAAGGTAACTAGCTGGCAAGAAGGACATGCTGTTGGCAACTGTCTAGACAATCATGACATCAGTGAGCCAAATAAACTTCTTTTCTCTCCATCACTAAGAAATGTTCACCTACATCCAACACCATGTAAGGCTGCTGCTGCTTCACATAGACTTACATATCACTGGAGTTTGCTGCACTTGATGATGGGCAATAAATTTTGATATGTTAATTAAAAATGACTGCATCTGAGGTCATGCAAAGTGAAATTCAAGTTCTGTGATGGCTCATTGTTGCATGGAAGTCAACATTGAGTGATGTCTCAGTCATGAAAAGACAAAGAGGCATATGTGGATCACAGTTTTGGTTTCTCCGGCCATGTAAACCAGGCCTTCATTTATACAGCTGCATAGACTGCAAATACCCATCTAGTCTAAGACTGAACATGGGTTCAAGTTATTGTTTTCCTCAGGACTGCCAGCATCTTATCTCTGTGCATCATAAAATGTATCCGCACTCTTTAGCTAAGCCTCTAGAAAGTAGCAAAGGCTCACAACCATGGAAGCAAAGAATACTGAAAGACAAATATTGTATAATAGTGTACTGTGCTATGGTATTAAATTGCCTCAATATCTCAATAATGTGTGTGCATGTTTTAGCAAAGGGATATTTAGTTCTGCTTTAACTGAATAAACCTTTTTTAAAAATCTCTTAAGACATCAATGTTACAGTTTTCATCTGTACTCTAGTGACATCCTATGGCAAAAAATATAATTGACTATACTGTTGCTGAAAGTTCTTTCAGCTCAGAAATCGAATGCTGCCGGGGGGGGGGGGGGGGGGGGCGCATCTACTGTAACATGTGCTGCCATAGTCAGACCAGTAGATGTTTTAGCTTGTCTAACAAGTCATACCTGAAGAATTAATAACTCAGGGAATTACTTTCCTTTATATGCTCTTTTTATGTAGCCAACTAGGAATGATCAAGCCTTTGTCTGTTTCCCATAAGTGCTTTTCCATTACAGACATACATACACATAAATCTTAAATGGATCAAAATGGATCACTGACATCCCTAAATAATTTCTGTGTGAGGCGGGTTTTCCCCCAGTCTTTCAGTGTATTTAAAACCCCCACCCCTGCACCTTTTCTGTTTTTAGCTCTTTTGTTCATCACCACCTCCTTTTCTCACTTGACGCTGCATATTTTGTATCCACTTGCTCTATTGCCCTGAGTATGCAGGTTGCATGGTTTAATGGGGCAGTCTTGATTATTTTACTGAACCATTCCTCAAGAAACGTACTACTTTTTTTTTTACTGCTACTGCTGTTTTTTTATTAAGGAATCAGTATCTCACCCTGTTAACCTGATACTTTAACTGAACCTACACATTACAACTAAACCTAAAAATAAGCCTTATTTAAATCAATGTACTTCCGATTAAATACCTGTACATGTCACTTTAATTCTCTTAACCTACATATCTTCTAAAAGGCATTTTTAAAGTGTGGGAAAAAGCTTCCCCCCTTAGAATCCAGTTTACTCTTCCCCCTCACCCTACAGTAACTTTTCATGTGCCACAATAAAGGTATACTTTATGAAAAATGTAATGTGAATTTGCAGACATTAGCAGCATCCTGGTTAAAAAAGAGATCAATATTACTAAAAAGAAAGCAAAAATGTAAAAAATGATACATGAAAACAGAGCAAATTTTAAAGTGCTATCAACAACGACCAATAACACATGAAGACTGATTTATTTAGATTCTAAAGATTAAATGAGTAAAGTCTCCTTGTTTATCTTTGCAGCATTCAATGTTCCATTTTAAGTAGCCACCAATATGCTATTTGTGACAAATACTCTATCATGAAGGCAATTAACTAATACCACATTAGCCGTATTGTTTTCACATGTGGGTAACAGCAGCTTTGGGGGAGTGAATTTAATTCAGTACAAAACAGGTTAAAAACCCTTGCTGCATGTAAATGTGGAAATGTCTACTGTTGTGTTAAAGAAAAATGTTGGGAGATCCAGGGCTATTTTTGGGCAGGAACGCACAGGAACGGAGTTCCGGCTGGCTTCTGAGTTGGCCACACCTACAGCCCCCCACCCTCTTGGGTTCCCCAGGCACCTTGCAAGCTGTGGGGCGCCTGGGGAAGCCCGATCCAGAAACTGCCTTCCTTCTTTCAGGTTCCCCATGTGCCCCACAAGCCGCAAGGTACCTGGGGAAGCTGACCTTGGGAAAGAACTGCGCTGTCAGGGGGTGTGCCCTAATATGCTAATGAGTTTCTGCCATTGGGTGTGGCCTGTTATGCTAATGAGCTCCTGCTGGACTTTTTCTACAAAAAAAGCCCTGGGAAGATCCAATCATTCTGGATGGAGTTATACTCCGCCTGGAGGTGTTCTTGGTTCTATGCCTATTGCTACATAAGCAGATGGCAGCTGTGGCCAGGAGTGCCTTTTACCAGCTTCAACAGGTTAGCCAGCCGGGGCACAAAAAGTCTGGCTGTTTAGTGCATGCCCTGTTTACATCTAGATTAGATTATTGAAGGCACTCCATGGAGGCCGCCCTTGACCAATGTTCAGAAACTTCAGCAGGTGCAGAATGCTACCACTAGGATGTTATCATAGGGACCATTGGAAAACAAGCACTGCACTCAAATGCAAACAAAACACTTAAGTGAATATAACTACTGATATATTATAACATATCATATCATTATCACTCTTATTTTACAAGAAGCAATGAAACTTGTTAACAGAAGCTAATAAAGCCAAAAGTATAAATAACACAGCTGAATCCAGCTCAATTCCAATGCAACGAAGACTGTATCTTCGTTTCGATTAATCTTTGTCAGAAGACTTGAAAATAGAAAGCACATTAATAAACAATTACACACTTACAAAAATATGAAACAAAAATTACAAAAATTATATGAACTTACAAGCATACCTTATATTAGATTCATAGAATACTACATGTAAATTTCACCAGTTTCACTAAGGTGAAGAAACTCCATGAGCATAAATATTACATATTCACTGAGCAGAAATTGCTTCATCCTATCATTTTAAGAGAACAAAATACCAAAAAACAGTGAGTCAGAAAACACATAATACATTGCAAAATTTGCCATATTCTGCCCAGAAGCTGGATGAAGACTGCTTACCATTGACAAGACAAAATGAGTAAAGACGGGCTACTGTTCCTACCATGGAACTACTCTCATATGGTCAGCATGCCTTAAGGAAAGCCTAAAAGGAGTGGTTAATATAGCAGCCAACTGAGCCTGACAATTATTGAAGGGGGACAACCCTAAAAGGCAAAGTTGTAAATATACTTCTTAATGTCTTTATAAAAAGCAGCTTAAGTCAAGAGACTGATTTAGCCCATGTGGCTGGAGAGTGTTTAAACGAAAAATCCAAAAGGCCTCCCTTTGTAAAAGCCTTTTGCGGATATCCATGGCAATATAGGAGCGGCATTTAAGGACTTCTAGGATGACAAACCTAAAATCATTAGGATCATGTTGCTGACTCAGAAAGTGTTGTACCAAAGGTGATTCTAAGCGTGCATTTCTGATACAACACCTATGTTCAATAATGCGAGTGCGAACACTTCTAGAAGTATTCCCGACATACAAAAGACCACAAGAACATCTTAATAAATACACTACATGTCGTGTTGAACATGTTGAAACAAAGTTCAGATCATATACAGTTATTGTTGGGTATTGTAATCCTCTTAGTTTTCCAAACCAATGGGCAAACAACACATCTTCCACAAGGGAAGTGACCATTAGGGACTGAAGTGCTTGAAGTCTCCCTTGATAAGGTATCTGTGTGAACTAAAGAGGTGAAATTTACATGTAGTATTCTATGAATCTAATATAAGGTATGCTTGTAAGTTCATATAATTTTTGTAATTTTTGTTTCATATTTTTGTAAGTGTGTAATTGTTTATTAATGTGCTTTCTATTTTCAAGTCTTCTGACAAAGATTAATCGAAACGAAGATACAATCCGGAGTCTTCATTGGATTGGAATTGAGCTGGATTCAGCTGTGTTATCATATGGATGCACCAAAAGCAACTGGCTCTGGTGGTTTTGGATGCCATATCAGAGGATAACCTCCATGTGGAAGTAGCATAACACAAGTATGCTGGATCCAAGTGTTATCACTCTCAGCTGGAGTTGCTGTGCATAAATGGCAACCCCACCTATTACTGCAGAGGTCAGTTTTATCATTGTGCAAATGAGATATGCAAAAGCACACTTTGCCACAAGCTGAACCTTGGGTTTTGCCACTAAATATTTCAATATATCAAATGAACAGTAACTGTGTTATTTAAGTAAAAGAAATGAAGCTACTCCGTTATTAAAGGTTTACAGAAAGGAATTTACAGTGTTTCGTCCCGTATCTGTGCTTTGGTTCTCAGTCTCTCTGCACTGGTGTGTGTTTGTGCGTCCATGTATGTATGTGTGTGTATATTCGAAAAAGGAGTTGCGCAGTCATTGTTATCTGTCGAGATGAGAGATTGTCAATAACTCTCCTACTCAGTTGGTCCAATTACATCATATCAGCAAGCACATTTCCATTTCAAATACTGAAGCTGCTGCTAAAGACACTTCAAAAGAGATAACGTCACTGCAGTAAGGTACGAACTACAAAATGCCAAGTTCACATGGATTGTTTCTGGCTGATCTTAAGATGGATTTTCCATAGACGATTAGTTAAAATGCAGCCAAGAGACATCTAATCATTTAATCATCCCCATATAGTTTCTGCACTGGGTCGTGAAATAAGACTGTTTTATATCAATAGGCATCAAGTAAAGCTTATTTGTTGTATTTTACAATGTTTTTCTTTCCACTTAGTAAGGACACGGTTTTGCTGAATGGTCAAGACTGAAGAGCCAACTACAGCTTCTGCTATTCTGTATCACCCCGGGGTGTGTGTGGTGGGGGGGGGGGGTGTAAATCAATAGCCATGGCTTGCTAATGAAATGCCAACATGATAAGAACATAAGAACAGCCCTGCTGGATGATAAGACTTTAGGGTTCATATTTAACTCCAAGAACAAAATGAGCACAATTGTTAGCAGTCAGACCCCTCCTCTCACTGAGAGACAGTTTATAGACAGAAAACATATAAACACACCCTTCCATGTGTGTGTGTGTGTGAGTTTATTTCAGCTCAAATACCATAAACTGCAATACACTGCCTGGCCTAGAAATGACACAAAATGGATGTCAGCCAGGACAAGTCTGACACATAGTTTAGAAGTGTGTGGGAAAGAGCTGCTGACCTGCTGCCGACCTCCCCTGCACCCTAAAAAGATGCATATTTTAGGACAATGGGCCTCCCAACGTAGGTTGCCTCACCTTGGACTAATCTCATCAAGATTCAGCCTTGCTTCCCCTCTCCGATTTACCCTAATTATGCAACACTCAACACTATTCACAAAATCTGGTAGTGTTCCCCGTCCAGTACTCAGAGGGTCATCAAGAAACATTAACATCTATGGTTCACCTCAAGTAAACCCACCAAGGTTTTGCCCAAATTATTGTTGGACTCTGAAAAAAGAATCAAGGTATTGTTCCTGGGGCAAATACATCAAACTGCCCCAGGGAACATTCCCCCCCCCCCCCCCGCAATTGCAAACATGCTGCTCCACAGCAGAGAAGGGGTGTTCTTGGCTCCATATCTCACACGCCCACTTGCATGTGGGTCCTTCTTTATCACTTTATGTACTTGTCGTTTTGCTTCTGTCTCCATGGACCTCACTCTTCGAGACTGGTAAATATCATCTGTCCAAAATCACATTCTCCCTGTTTTTCCTCTCCCTGTTTTTCCTCTGAGCTATCTTGTGTGTGTTCTTGTGTATTTGTTTGTGTGTGTTTTGCCCTATTATTCTTATTTCAATAAAATCCTTTCCAGCTGAACATCTGACTGCCTTATTTTGAGAGTTCTCTAAGGGAAAAATCCCCATAAACATTGGTGGAGATCCCAATTACCCCCTCTCCCTCTCTCTCCTTTAAGCTAATTTCCCTCAATTAATTAGGAGACCACCTCTTTGGGTAACACAATTGGGTCAAATGTATAAAGATAAGAAGCTTGTCCATGAAATGGCCTTGCTTATATAGTGAATATGATTTTTAAAAAATATATATTCAGTTAAGAAGCAAGCCACTTACAAATTCACCTGTAGTCCAAAAAGCATGAGAATTGTGAATTAAACCATGCCTTAATTTACGCACCTTATAAGCAGTAAATATGTCATAAGACTATTATACTCATAGAAATTAAGTTTTCACTTTGCCAAATCAGGGGTGATTTGGGTGGGGGAGAGGAGTGCCCAAAAGCAGAAGACCCCTGCCCGCACCGGGCAGTCTGGCAACCCTAGGCAGAATAAAACCACCCTCCCTTCCCAGCATTGCCCTACTTACATCCAGACCCTGGATGCCTGAAATTTTGTCTTGTCTAGCTTGACCACTGATACTTTCTCCTTCTTGTGAATTGCTCAGAAATCCTTCCATATTACATGTTTCTACTTCCAGTTAACAGATACCTTCTCCTTTCACTGAGTGAACATACCTACATTACTTACCCTTTTCTAAATTCTTCTTTGAAACAGCAAAAAGGCAAGGAAGGAAATCACAGCTTATCTGCATGCACTGCTCAAGCTAAGAGGCAAAATCCACCCATTAAATGGTATCTTCAGGGTTTAATTTCTGAAATGCTATTTCTGCCCCTGTTCTCTCTTTCTTCAATTGAGGACATGGGTCTATTAGCTTCTCCTGTCAATCTTGAGTGTGAAATGTGATGAAAGCAGCTTATCAAGTTATTAATTGAAGAACCTTGTCTCTTAGAAAAGACAGCACAAAAGCTATTCTGCAGCAAAGCAGCAGCTAAACTCTTCCCCACATCCCCCTATGCACCCACCTCCTGGTCCTAGAGAGGAATAGGGGACTAACTCTTCTTACTAAATCCTAAATTAGACAAGCCTGATTTCATCAAATCTTGGAAGCTAAGTAGGGTCAGCTCTGGCAAATACCTGGATGGGAGACCTCTTTGAAATACCAGAAACGAGAGGTGGGGCAGGCTTTATTCAACCACCTCTCTGAATATCCTCCAGGCCCCCAACAGGGGTCAGTCACCAGAGGTCACCATGACTTCCAGGTGCACACACACTCACACACACATGCACATACAAAAAATACCAACCCCCCCCCCCCAAAATCCTAAATTAGAGAATACCTTGGGAACATCAAGTAGAAGGAAAGAAAAGAACTTGCTTTATATATTTGTTAAACTTCTAGTTATTTATATGGACTTCTTTGGGGCAAATTCAGAAAATATACTAATAAAACTTCTTGTGGAAAATCTTTGTCACTACATTAAAAACACTAAAACCAATGCGGTTTTTATTATTAATGTATATAAATGACTGTTTGGAGTTTGAACAGATGCACCATCACACATCTACAGTAGCTTGGTGGCTATTTGGAATTATTCCCCTTTCACAATTTGTTACAGAATTCCAGCTTCCTTGCTTACAAAATAATCTTCATAACCAACGACTGGCTGATAGAGAAGTAATTATCCGTCAGTTCTAAATAAAATGGATGCTGCTGCTTTCCTTACAAATTAGCCATGCGTAACCCAGTAGGAGACCTGACAGTAGCATTTATGAAGATTACACATAAAGCAGATTAATGTATTTCTGAATTCTAATATAGATTCTGTTCTCCAACAGCAGAAATATTTTGCCCTTTCAACATGAATCAACCCTACTGCTTCTGAGCATGAAATTATACAGCAATCAAAGAGTACCCAAATCACATGTTATTCATCTACTCTTTTTATACTCATCAGATATTGATAGGAAAGCCTTTTGAATATCAAATACATCATATTAAAAATAAACCAAGAAAATTTCCACCTTGTGCATTTAAATCAATTGTAAATGGCGGCCATACATGAGGCATGAGAAAAGATTTCAAAAAAAGTTTAAGTCACTTATATTTAGATTAAGGAAATGAATGGATCAAGGAACTCAACAATGGTTACACTTACTTTTCAAGTATGTATGTTTTTCATGGGTATACTTAAACTACCTGATAGAAGTTACTGATAATTGCATTTTATGTGCTTATATTTAAATATTAACAATTCACATGTGTTTATATTTAAATATTAACATTTCAGCTTTTGATCTTAAAAGAGACCCTCAAATGAAGTAGCAGACTTTTTTAAAAAAAGCAATACACAAAATGCAGCAACAAAAATTATAATATAGAACAGGCAACGAAAACTCTGAATGCTAATGATGAATGGAGTGTCATCCGGTGGCCGGGAGTGCGGGCAATATGGGGCCGGTATACCTAGAGCTGGCCTGTGGAACTGGATTGGAAGTGAAGTCCCTGGCAAGACATTTACAACTTGGGCCAGGTTTGGACCTTCTTCTTGCTCCCAGGATCTTTGATCTGCCTTCGCTGGAAGTGGTTGGTAGTAAATATAACAACTTTGGCTCAGTTGGGAGGGGGGGGGGTTAGGAGTGGATGGATTTTCCTCCTCCTCTCTGTATTTTTGTATTTTTACTTTTAGCCCAGCTAGGAGTGTGTAGGTTAGTTAGTTAGTTAGTCCTAGATTAGTTAGTTTCCACCCCTTATTTATTGTCTGATTAGTTAGAATAGTATAGGTAGTGTAGGAAATGTGATTTGACGCTGTCTAGTATAGCATGTTGCTGTACTGAGCGGACTATCTAAATTGGATCAGCCGAATTTGGCGGGGTATATTGAGTGGCATCTATTATTCGAGGGTGGGGCGTGTGAGAACCCAGGGACTTGTTGCCATCAATGCTGGTCTGAGGTCCAACGGCGGCCAAGGCCTATGTGCAAAGGCCACCAACGGATGCATGGCCAGCTACAGGATCCCTGTACTCCTGGGGAAGGGGAGGTATGGCACTGGGACCAGATGGAAGTGGAAAGGAAGGGAATGGAGACGTGGTTGAGCTCAGTCCCCTTCCAATCTGTGTTCTATCCTGAAGGTGGTAGGTAGGGGGATCAGGAGAGAGAATTTCACTCCGACATTGGTGTTGTGTAATGCCAAGTCCATCAATAATAAGACCAGAATGCTGTGTGACTTTGTGTCAGAGCAGGATGTGGACCTGGCGTGTGTGACCAAGACCTGGGTGCGAGAAGGGGAGATGGTGTCTCTCTCCCAAATGGTGCCCCCTGGTTTCTCGGTCCTCCACCAATCCCAGACTCAGGGGCGGGGGGAGGAGTGGCGTTGTTCATCCGGGAGAGTTACACCTTCAGGGCGCTACCGCCACTGAATCTCGCAGGCATAGAGTGTGTCAACTTTGTCTGAGATGCCAGGGAAAGTCTGGCTGTTTGGTTGGTGTACCGACCACCCTACGCACCAGCAAACAGTCTGCCATCCCTGCTGGAGGCCATATCAGGCTGGGCGCTTGAGCACCCTCGGCTATTAGTCTTGGGTGATTTCAACGTCCATGCCGAGGACGTGACCTCCATGCAGGTAATGGATCTGGTGTTGTCCATGGCAGCGCTAGGACTTTCCCAGTTTGTTACAGCCCCCCACACAGAGCAGGTCACACACTCGACTTGATTTTTGTGGCGGGGGTTACGGTGGACCGGATTACGGCCACGGCTGTACCATGGTTGGACCACCAGACCCTGAAGGCCCGGGTGAACATGCCGCTCCAACCCTGTTTGGGTGGCGAGCAGATTTTAGCTCGCCCGCAGAGCCAAATGGATCCCATTTGATTCCAGGAAGCTCTGCGGGATCCGAGACCCCCTGGTGGCTCATTGGATGAGCAAGTTGAGGACTGGCAACATCATCTTTTGGTGGCCATCGATGAGATCACTCTCTGGCGCCCTCTGTGCCCCCGCTCTCGACTCACCCCATGGTATATGGGTGAGTTGAGGGAAATGAAGCGGGAGCTCAGATAACTAGAGAGACGGTGGCGTCGCACTCCCGACAAGGCAGCAAGAGCATCTTATAAGACGTTTATGAAAGCCTATGAGATGGCTGTCAAGGCTGCAAAAAAAGTTTTCTACACAGCCGAGATAGCGTCTGCAAGTTCCTGCCCAGCCCAATTATTTAGGACAATTTGGTCATTAACGACTCTGCAGGCGGGCAGACTAAACGATAGAGAATTGGATATTGGCTGTGAGGCCTTTGGGAACTTTTTTGCAAATAAAGTCCTGTCGCTCCGCCAGGACCTCCCTGCCACAGTTGACACAGTAGCAGAACTTGAGGCTCCGAGCATGTCTTCTGGTCACATTTTGAATTATTTCAATCCACTCTGTCTGGAGGAGGTTGACAATTTGCTCTCACTGGTCCGCCCAACCACCTGTAGACTCGATCCGTGCCCATCATGGCTAATTAAAACGAGCCATGAAGGGGTGCGAGGGGCACTTATGGAGAGCATCAATACATCCCTTGTAAAGGGGGTGTTCCCTAGTGCCCTGAAGGAGGCTGTGGTATGCCCCCTCCTAAAGAAGCCATCATTAGATCCGGACGAATTGGCCAACTATCGGCCGGTATCTAACTTACCCTATTTGGGTAAGTTAATCGAGAAGGCGGTGGTGGACCAGTTGCAGAGCTTTTTGGATGACACCTCTGTATTATATCCATTCCAGTCCAGTTTCCGACAAGTCCACGGGACAGAGACGGTGCTGGTCGCCCTTACAGATGACCTCCAGAGGCATCTGGATCAAGGCGGTATGGCGGTGCTGATGTTGTCGGACCTGTCGGTGGCGTTCGACATGGTCAACCATCAGCTACTAGCCCACCACCTCGCCGATACGGGGATTCAGGGGTTGGACTTACAGTGGCTTTCCTCTTTTCTCCAAGGCTGGGGACAGAGGGTGGCGGTTGGGGAACAACTCTCCCAAAGGCACCTGCTGGTTTGCGGAGTGCCGCAGGGAGCAGTACTTCCCCCAGTGTTGTTCAATATCTACATGCACCCCCTCGCTCAGAATGCCTGGAGGCATGGGCTGGGTTGTCATCAGTACGCTGATGATACCCAGCTCTATCTGTTGTTGGGTGGTCAGTCAGACTCTAGTCCGGGTGATCTGGACCTGGTGTTGCAAGCCGTGGCTGGTTGGCTCAGGCAGAGCCGACTGAAATTGAATCTGACAAAGACGGAGGTCCTGTGCCTGAGTCGAAGTGGACTAGGGGTAGGGATCCCTCTCCCGGCCTTTGATGGGGTGCCGCTGGTACCAGCGTCGGAGGTGAGGAGTTTGGGAGTGCTCCTGGACCCCTCGTTAACGATGGAGGCCCAGGTAGCAGCCGCTGCAAGGTCAGCCTTTTATCATCTACGGTTGATCAAGCAGTTGGTTCCCTTCCTTGAATGCAACGAACTGGCTACAGTGATCCATGCTTTGGTCACCTCAAGATTAGACTACTGTAACGCTCTCTACATGGGGCTGCCCTTGTCCCAAATCCGGAAGCTGCAGCTGGTGCAGAATGCGGCAGCACGGCTGTTGTTGGGGCTCCCAGTATGGGAGCACATTCAGCCCACCTTAAAAGCACTGCACTGGCTGCCTATAGCATACCAGACAAGGTTCAAGGTGCTGGTGCTTGCCTATAAAGCCCTATATGGCCTGGGACCTATCTATCTGAGGGACTGCCTCTCCCCAAATGTTCCCCAGCGAGTGCTGTGATCAGGATCCCAGAATCGCCTGGTTCTCCCAGGGCCAAGGGAGGCCCGGTTGGTGGTTACAAGGGCCAGGGCTTTTTCAGTGGCAGCCCCACACTGGTGGAATGAGCTCCCGGATAACATCAGGGCCCTGCGGGACTTATTACAGTTTCGCAGGGCCTGTAAGACAGAGCTCTTCCACCAAGCCTTTAAGTAGGGGCTGCCTAACAGTGACGTCTTTGGCCCTGGCCTGACTGAGAATCCGCCAGCCTGAATGGCTCCCACTGTCTGGATTGTTTTTGACATCTAAGACGCCACTCTGATAAAGATGCCATCTTGAAATAGGGTATGCTGTGTGTTTGATCTTGCATTTTAAATGTTTTAATGATATGTATATTGTATACTGTATATTTTACTGTATGTTGGTAGCTGCCCTGAGCCCACCGAGAGGTGGGAAGGGCGGGATATAAACCAAATAAATAAAAATAAATAATCAGCTTGCCTTTTGAAACAAGCAGGTCTTGCTACTGGAAAGCAAACACCAATTAGGCTAAACAGGTTTTCTATGAGGAGGAGTTGTACAATCTTGGTGTAAAGAATGAAGAAGAGCGCTGTCTCAGAGAAACAAAGCATGGTTCTGAAATTGATCAGAATGCTCCTATGAAAGAAAACAGCCATGAAATATCCTGGTCTCAGGCCATTTAGGGCTTTACAAATCAAAACCAGCTCCTTCAATTGTGCATGGAAGCAAACTTCAGGCCAACAAAGATGGAATACTACTGGCATTATATGCACTGTATGATCCCCTTCAGTTAACTTGTGATGAAGCAACAAGAACATCTTTATAGGATGTTTATGAAAGCCTATGAGATGGCAGTGAAGGCTGCTAAGAAAGAATTCTATGCAGCCCCCATTGCGTCCGTAAGCTCTCACCCAGCTCAGTTATTTAGAATAACTTCCCTTCCACAGGGAATCCAAAACAGTAGTCAATTGGCTATTAGCTGGGGGCTTTTGCGAACTATTTTGTGGATAAAATGCTGTTGTTCCACCAGGACTTGCCAGCCACCCTTGGTACAGTACATGAACTGGAGCTCCATGGCCATCCTCAGGTCCAATGCTTTCTCCCACTGAGGCGGAGGACATCTGTGGGTACTTCCCACCGTCCAATCAGGGAGGCAGGAACTAAATTTTCTTCTCCTTCCTGTCTGGCGTGTGGGACGTCCCTCAGTTCTGTTCCTGCCTTTCAGGGAGAGCAGTTCCTTAGCAGGCTTTGCCTTCTAGTTTCACTTTGTGAGCTTCTTATCTTGCTATTCTTTTCCTTCCTAATACTTCTGTATTTCCTTCTGCCTTTCTCTCTCATACCTTCTTCTTTAATCCTCCGACCTTCCCCCCCCTCCTCTTCCCTCCTCCCCTCCCGAGTGCAAACGCCACGCCGACGCTCCCCGGACTCGGAGAGCGAAAGGGAGGGAATAACGCTCGCGGCCATGGACAGGCTCGCGAGAGACGACTTTCTGGAGGAGGAGGACCTTGCAGCGGCCGCCCGGTTGCTGCAAGCGACGAGGGAGGAAACCGGAGCCGACATGCCGAAGCGGCTTGTACGCGTTCACGGCGACGAGTCGGCCATAGCGCCGCAGAAGAAAGCTCGACTAGAAGCGGCAGCGCCAGCCCCCTGCAGGCCAAATACTAGCACCGCAGCTGCTCACTCAGAGCTTTTGGCGGGAAACCAGGCCACAGACCTTCCAGCTTATGGCGCGACTCTGCAACGGGAGGTTCCCCACCTCCAGGCAGGAGTCTCCAGCACGGCTCATCCTCTTCAGTTTGCAGCCCTGCAAGTGCCACCGCAACAACTCCAGATGGGTAACGTACAGGGGCTTTCCCAAGCTCCCTTTGATTTAATGGGCATTGTTAAACAGGCATTAAGGGAGGAGATAGGTAGCCTTTGCCGCCTCCCCAGAACCATAGCTATGGACTCCGATTCGGATCCTCCCTCACCCCTCACCCCCCTGAGGACTCCCAGATCAGGCCACCAGGAAAAAGGCAGATCTTCTAAGGCAGCTCACAAACGACCCCCAGAGAGGGCCAGGGAGAGGGCCCCTCACTGGGATGAGGTGTTACCCCCTGATGAGGATGCTGGGCGTAGGGAGGAAGAGAAGGACAAAGAGTTCCTCTCTGATGAGGAAGAGGAGGAGACCTTTGTACCAGAGCCAGCTACTAGGCTTTTTAAACCTGAGGATTATCAATACTTGCTATCTAAGACTGTGGCCGCACTCCAACTTCATGATACCTCGGCCGGGGAGGAGGATCCTAGGCCTAGGGCTACCAAATCTAAGACACAAGGGATGGAAGAGCTCTTTCCTAAACATGCAGATTCTCAGAAAGTGTACCCCTTACCTGAATATTTTGAAAGGCAAATCAGGGCAGAATGGTCCAAACCTACAGCCAATAGACAATTTCCACAGATGGTTAAAAGGCTTTACACTATGCCTCCTTTTGTACACGAGATGTTACAGGTACCAGCCATAGATGCTCCCGTGGTAGCCTTGCAATCCTCGGGCCTACTCTCAGAGGATGGCCAGGGTTCAGTCAGAGACAACTTCGACAAGAAGGGGGAAGCGGCCCTGCACAAGGTACATGAGGCTTTAACTCTAGCTATGCGAGCATCTGCCATCTCGTCCATCATTTCAAGAGCATCCATGGTTTGGATTTGCGAGGTCATACAACTCATTCCGGAAAACAATAAGCGTCTCCTCGAGGGAGCAAACAGGGTCCTAAAGGCCAACACATTCACTGCAGATTCTTCCTTAGATGTGCTCACATTCACTTCCAGAGCGATGGCATCAGCAACGGTAGCCAGACGGCTCTTCTGGCTTAGAGCATGGCCTGCAGACCTTCATTCCAAGAACATTGTCTTATCCTACCCCTTTCAGGGTGAGAAACTTTTTGGGGACGCCCTTGATAGAATCCTAATAGAGACCAGGGACAAAAAGAAAGCGATGCCAAAAACACTCAGACGCTCAGATCGCGTTTCTCCAACCCTCAGCCTTTTCGTTCCCAACACACCTTGGCCAGAGGCAGGCAGGAGACCAAAAAGTCATGGGGACAGCCTAGGCAAACATTCAAGAAGGGCCCCTTCTTCTCCAGGAACAGCAGATCTGCTCCCTTTCGATCCAACCGTACTGACACAGACGATAAGTCCTCAAAAGCGTGACTCGCCATCCGCTCCGGTGGGGGGATGCCTGCTCCTTTTCTCCAAAGCCTGGAAAGACGTGCAAGCAGACGCCTGGTCCTTAGAAGTTATCTCTACAGGCTACGCCATCGAGTTCAAGACCACCCCACCAGAGCGCTTCCTAAGATCGCCCCTTCGCAAGAATCCGCACAGAAGACTGATTACTCAACGTGCGCTTCAACATCTCGAGGACATTCGAGCCGTAGAACCCGTGCCCGAACAACAACGAGGTCACGGGGTCTACTCGATATTCTTCACGGTCCCGAAAAAGAACAAAGACTGGCGAGCCATTTTAGACTTAAAATTCCTCAATCAATTTATAAAATTACGCCACTTCAGGATGGAAACACTTTGCTCAATATCAGAATCCATACAGCCTCGAGAGTTCCTGACATCTATCGATCTGACAGAGGCGTACCTTCATGTACCCATTTTACCGGCACACCGACGCTACCTGAGGTTCTGCGTGGAGGACCGTCACCTACAGTTCAGAGCCCTACCATTTGGACTCTCCACGGCTCCCCGAGTATTTTCCAAGATTCTTGTCAACCTAATTGTGAGTCTCCGGGAACGCGGGGTGCATATTCACCCATATCTCGACGACCTCTTGATACGCTCCAGCTCACAGCAGAAGTCGCAACAAGACGTCCAGACCACTATCCTCTTCCTTCAGGACCATGGTTTCCTAGTGAACCGGGACAAATGCTCGCTGGTTCCTTCACAACACCTAGAACACCTCGGCATGATCATCGACACAAAGATGTTCAATTTTCCTCACCAGAGAGAAGAAGGAAAAGACCAGGACACTCGTAAACTCCATTATCAGAAGCAGTTCGACATCTCTTCCGACCCTAGCCAAACTACAAGGCCTCCTAGTAGCCAACTCGGAAGCACTCACCTGGGGACAACTTCACCTCCGGTCTCTGCAGAAGTTTTTACGCCCATATCAGACGCACATCATCACCAAGACGAACATCAACGTCACGGTACCCAGGGAGATCAAGCACAGCTTGACCTGGTGGACCAGTTTCGCCAACTTGAGCCAAGGCAAGTGCTTCCTAGTTCCACATCAAATACAACTATTCACGGATGCCAGCCTCAAGGGATGGGGAGCATCCCTGAACGATCACCCCATACAAGGGGTCTGGACGGAGAGAGAATCACGACTCCCGATCAACGTCTTGGAGCTAAGGGCCATCCGACTGGCTGTTCTACGTTTCCAGGCCAGGCTGCAGCATTGTCATCTCCTAGTCCGGACGGACAACATCTCAGCAAAATCCTACATAAACAGACAGGGAGGCTCCAGATCTCCGAAACTTCACAAGGAAGCTGTTCTACTCTTATCCTGGGCGGAGACTCATCTGGCCTCCATCCGAGCCGAACACATCAAGGGCTCAGCCAACATCCAAGCGGACTGGTTGAGCAGGGAGACCATACATCCAGGAGAATGGGCGTTGAAGAAGGACATCTTCAAAGAGATAGTTTATCATTTCGGCACACCAGTTCTGGACCTCTTCGCCAGCCCAATCAACCATCAATTGCCGAGATTCCTGACACGGTTCTTCCACCCCCGAGCGGAAGGAATGGACGCCATGACCCTGGTTTGGCCGGACGGCCTGCTGTATGCCTTTCCCCCGATTCCGATCATCCCCAAGGTACTGCGTCGGATCAGACAACAGAGTGCGGAGGTCATACTAGTGGCACCAAGATGGCCACGACGCCCGTGGTTTTCGACGCTCATCCAGATGTCAACTTCGGCTCCTCTCACACTACCATCTCCACCGGACATGCTACAGCAGGGACCGATACGACATCCACACCCAGAGTGGCTTTGCTTAACCGCGTGGCGATTGAGCGGAACTCCCTACTAACACGGGGATACTCTCAAGAAGTTGTGGATACCATCCTCGCGTCCAGGAGACAATCCACTATCAGACTGTACAATACAGCGTGGAAAGCCTTTGTGAGATGGGGAAGGAGAAAGGGTGTAGATGTCCTCAACCCTACTCTAGAGGCGGTTCTCGTATTCCTACAAGAAGGTCTACGTCTGGGCCTCAAGTCGGCCACACTCCGGAAACAAGTAGCTGCATTGTCTACTGTAGTTCCCCATAAGGATGGATTGCAACTCTCAGAGCATCCTGATGTCCGACGTTTCCTGAAGGGCGCATCCCTTAAATGCCCACCAGTCATTCATAGGTTCCCCACATGGAGGCTACACACTGTCCTCTCTGCCCTGACCGGTCCACCATTCGAACCAATTAGAGATATTCATCTACGTTTGTTGAACATGAAAACCATTTTTCTAGTGGCCGTCACTTCAGCACGGAGGGTTTCGGAGCTAGGTGCTCTTTCAATTCGTTCCGATCTCTGTATATTCCACAAGGATAAAGTTGTTCTACGAACAGACCCATCTTTTCTACCGAAGGTGTGTTCCAGATTTCATAGAGTGCAAGAAATTTGCCTTCCTTCGTTTTGCCCATCTCCTTCACATCCTAAGGAGAAAACTTGGCATACTCTTGACGTCCGCTGAGCACTCAAGGCATACCTATTACGCACTGAATCAATCAGACTATCTGAATCTCTCTTCATTAATATAGCTAACCCTAACAGGGGTCGCAAGATGTCAGCTGCAACCATTAGCTCAAACATCAAGAGGTGCATTACAGAATCCTACAAGGCACGAGGCCTGACCGTACCACAAGGTATCACGGCACACTCGGTACGTAGCTCAGCAACCAACGCGGCCTTCATCAAAAACGCCTCCGTAGATGAGGTATGCAGGGCGGCTACATGGTCATCGTTGTCCACCTTTGTGAAGCACTACAAGCTGAATCAGTACTCCTCAGTGGACGCCGCATTCGGTCGCAGAGTGCTGCAGCACGTACTACAAGACGAAGATGATAGCCCACCCGGTCCGTAGGTACTGCTATGGGAGCACCCACAGATGTCCTCCGCCTCAGTGGGAGAATGACCCTTGGACACTTACCGTGAGGGGTCCTTCTCCATCTGAGGAAAGGAGGACATCTTGCCCTCCCATCATCATCATCTTCGCTCTTTCCTCTGTTTCTCCGATCTTTCTCTGAATGCAGACCTCTCATATCTTTCTCTACGTTTTGTAGGATTGTTATTCCTATTCACTCTGTTAGGCCACTTGGCCATCGTTTTTCTAAAGTTCTTGTTAGTTGAAAACATTGCTCTACTGCTGTGCGGAGTTCCCGAACTGAGGGACGTCCCACACGCCAGACAGGAAGGAGAAGAAAATTTAGTTCCTGCCTCCCTGATTGGACAGTGGGAAGTACCCACAGATGTCCTCCTTTCCTCAGATGGAGAAGGACCCCTCACGGTAAGTGTCCAAGGATCAGTATCAGTTCTGTTGACTTCCACAGGACAAGGTTGACAGGATCCTGGCTGCTGTGAAGCTCACCACTTGCCTCCTACACCTGTGACCTTCATGGCTGGTTAAGGCGTGGTGGCATATAGGTCCCCCTTGGAAATATTAACAATCTAACCCTGAGTTCAGGGACTTTCCCAGAGTCTTTAAAGGAGGCAGCAGTGAGACTGCTCTTGAAGAAACCATCTCTGGACCCTACAGATCCAGCCAACTATCGCCCAGTATCGAACCTCCCATTTCTGGGTAAGGATGCTGAGAGAACAATAGCGGAACAGCTTTAGGCCTTCCTGCAGAAAGAACCGGCTATACATGGCTTATATTGGAATGGAGGGTGATGTTATGTAGAAACAAAAAAAAGTTCATGAGTTGGGTTGCTGAAACAGGAGAAATAATCCATTTAGAATCAGCCCAAATATGTTTACCTTGCTCCACACAAGGACAAGTCATTTGTGTCCTACTTGAGATCCAATGGGCTACAGAGACTACACTGACCAGTCCTGTCTCAGATCTTCTCCTAACTCCGACACACTCAAACCTTACAGCAAGTTTAGTTTTTTGTGGGAGGGGTTTGGTAATGATAAAGCAAAGGGAATCACACACAAATCAATTATTATTAGGAAAATGTTTTCAACAACTTACACACAGGGAACTAGTACTCAGGAAGTACTTAGGTCAAGATAAATTATGTGATCCATCTACATTAAAAGAAAATAAACTAAAGCCAGTTCCTGTTCAGGTTGGTCAAAATCAAGCCCCTGTTATCAAACAAAAGCAATACAAAGAGAGAAATGCAGGAAAGAAGTAAAAAACAATACAAAAACACTGTGATTGAATTTTATGAATATACTTAAATGCAACTCTTAAGGGTATCTTAAAAAGTATCTTAAGATACCCTTAAGAGTTGCAGTGAAGTATATTCATAAAATTCAGTCACAGTATTTTTGTATAGTTTTTTTTACCGGTTTACAAACAAACTGGAGCCATTTAACCATAATACTAAAACAAAATAGGAATATTAATTTTCCTTCCCCCCAGTTCCATTGCTTCTATTTCCTTCCATCATTTTTGGCACAAAAACTGATAAATGGCAAAAAAAAGCAACTCTGCATATTTCTAATATAAAACAGGAGTTGTGGTTTACCTAGAATTAGTCTTTAACTTGTTACAATGAATGTATGCAGTTAAAACCATCCACATAGTAGGAAGATAATTCAACTGGGAGAAGTCAAAGGTTCACTCTAAATTTCAGTTAAAGAAGCTACCATGGTCAACATCACACATTAATAACTTGGTACACAGGAAGAAAAAAACCTTAAGGGCAATTAGCATTGTAATAACAATACACATGCATTGATATACAAACACATACAGAGAGAGAGAGAGAGAGAATTACAAAAACCACAACCACCAAATATGCAAGACACAGCAAACTGCATATATGTGTGGTTTTCAAGTATGCCATTTTATTTACCAGCTGTCTGCAACTTACTACACAGTATGTCTTGCAGATAGAAAGTATGCTATGTTAATTGCCCCATTACAAAACAACGGCTTTGATGCTAAGTGAACAAGCCTGGAAGAAGCCTCATGTTCACACATTACCTTCTATTTGCCCCACAGCTGGTTGATTACAGTTTTGAATTCCAGTTGGCCGGGGGTGGGGGGACCCCAAACTATGTATTTTGCATTCTCTTTTTAGCCACATACCCAGAAAAAGAGGCAGGAATTTCAGTGGACAGGAGGCAGCATGCAAGTCTAAGCCTTGTTCACATCTGTACTAAGCCAAACTGTGACTAGAAATTGGAAACACAAGTTCAGATCTATGCTATCATGAAGCTAGAGTGATCTTGGGAGAATTAGAACCTATCAACTTTAGCTAACCTTCCTCATTGAGTAACTCAGTAGCAGAGAATGAAATAAAAATAATAACCTATAATAATAATAACCAATCCCAAAATGCTGGAAAACAGCAGGAAAGAAATCTATGAAATAAATATGTCCATTAAATGGTCAAAAACGTCTCCTCACAGAATTAAACATACTCTCTGTCATGCTTTGGGGATGACCAAGTTGCTAAATTAATTTTTGAAGTGATAAATGAATATCATACAGAGCTCAATAAATGAACAGAATAAGCCATTTTTGAGAACAATGTATACTTTCATTCTGGCTTTACTCAATAATTGAATGACTCACAAGATGAGGTGACTGCAATGCTGCATCCAGGGAATATGTGAAAATTGGATTTTCCACTTTTAGAAGACGCATTTTCAAAACAAGCAAGCAAGTGGCTTTGAAATCATCTCAATTTCATTTTGAATCTTTTTAGTAGATATACAGAAGTTCTGATCATCACAGTCAATGTAGTTTTGAATAATTTCTGAAATAGCAATGGTTGTGTAACAGCAGCTTTGGATTTATGATATAGGTAGTGTTGTTATGGGGAAAGGAATTCCTTTTTAATAGCCACTCATTCCTCTTATATGTCTTTTAAAAGACAGAGTTCTCTTTCATTTCTTTTGATTTCTATTTGTAGAGAAATCATGCATCCATTTTTAAGTTCAGCCCTTACAGTTGTTTATGTTACATACCATGGGGTGGTGCTCTAACAGGAAGTTAGGAAGGTTTGGGAAGACATTGCTTGCCTCTGAGCATCTACAGAGTGAAATTCTGAAATTTTGTAAAACCTCTCTTCCTGCCCCTCCTCTCTTTGAATCTATCTTTGATCAAAATGGAGTTGATTAGAAACTTATTCTAAATGCCTAAAAAGGGGACAAGAAATGGGTTGTTGGATTTCAGGGAGAAACTGGGTAAAGAGAATTAAGAGTATTTCTCTTAAATTATAGTTATAGGCATGTGACCATCTTGCTGCAACTTTCTGAAAAATAAGCATGGCATACATAAGAGAGTGTCGGGCTGTGGAAGGTTAAATTCCACCTTCACCCATGAATTTAGCTTTCATTTATATATATAAAATTTTCAGATACAAGTGACAGCCATACTTCTGGATTATTAAGTTACAAAATCCTTTGAGTACTCATCAGCAAAGCACTGAAGGAAAATATGTAGTATGTAAGCATTGTGACATAATGCTATATTCAGTGATTGGAAGCATCTTTTGAATTTGTTCTAATACTGACTGTACAGCTATCTTCCAGTGGTAAGTATATTTAGTCATGAAGATACACAAAAGTAGTAAAATTAAGAACACTCTACAAAATAAACTAGCAAGTATTTGAACAAAGTATTTTCCAAGCAATATACTTAAATGAAATGTCAGCTGATTGTTCATCTGTGTTGTCAGTTTGGTCACTGCTTACTGAGTGCAAGTCAGTTAATAAAACAATTTGTCAATAAAATTAACAAGAATATGGATGTGCTGCTTATTGACAAAAATGCAGGTCCTGTTAGTGGTGGTGGGCTTGACACAACTACTGCAACCCAATACTACAGGGAAGGTCTTATGTACCAACAAACATACTTCTGAAACAAAATGGAACAATGACAGCATTGTCAGTAAAACTGGACTGCATAAGCAAACATGCTACGAAGCAGCGAAGGCATAGTTTTGCTTAGGAAGTATTGTAGTTGTTCTGTTCTGTTCTGAACTTTGGAATATGTTCTGATCACCTTAGAAAACTGGAGACTTTTTAGACAGATATCACAGTCTATATGAGCAAAGAGGATGGTAGCTGTTGTCAAATGAATCATGAATCAATAAATGAAAGATTTCAGCTTCTGTTATGCTCTGTTGAATTGTCATATATTTGACAACTGGCCAGGTGGAGATTATAACTTTGGTATGAGCTCTGTTGAAATTTAATTGCCTCTGTTTCTGCAAATTCTATCACAACTGATCAGTGCTTCCAATCATAAAACATATACTCTGATTATATATATAATCTTTTTCTGATGTTCAAATATTCTGGCACATTATACACATGAAAATAAAACCAAAACCCACAAATTTACAACATTGCAAAAAAAGGTTATACATTATTAAGATATTTGCTGTTCCAATGCATTACAAACATTGTCCATTCTTCAATGAATCTGTTACTCTATTTCACTGCCTGTTCTACAATAATAACTTAACTCTGGCATCGACACAATCTCCCAAATCATAATAGTCTTACATTTTAATACAATTATTTTCATCAATCTACAATGCATTTTGGCATGATGCGTCACATCCTACAAGAGTGCAGTTAAAGTGAAAAATTATTTTAATTCATCTTACCAACAGGAATATTATATATTTTTAATATAGCAAAATGCTTTTTGAATATCCAGCTATAATTTTTGATGAGCTTTTTCAGATATGTACTATTTCATTTTAAATAATTCAAGGGTGAAGGGCATGTTGTACTATAATGTTAAAGCAGCCTGTTCCTAAATTCCTGCAGAGGGTGTGTCAAAATGTATACCCTGAACAGAAAGTTAAGCACTTTGTTTATATTAAAAAAAAATGAATGCAACTTAATTGTATTATCTAGGAGATTAATAATCATGATCAAAATCCTGAAATAATGACTAGGCATTTCATAATGAATTTTGTATATGTACAATGGAAGGATATTGTTATTTTTATGCAAACAGCTAGTTTTTCATTAGAAGCTATATGGCAAACTAGTTCTAGACATTCTAAAATGGATGCTTAATATGGAAATATATTTTAAATAGCAGTTTTAACATGAATCAAGACTGGACTCTAGGATAGTTAGGTGAATAGGGAACTGGTTGGAGAACCACACTCAAAGTAGTTGTCAATGGCATTTTATCTGAAAGGAGGGAGGTGTCCAGTGGGGTGCCAAAGGGCTCAGTTCTGCCCCAGTACTTTTCAATATTTTTATAAATGATCTGGATGAGGGTGTGGAGGGGCTACTTATTAAATTTGCAGATGTCACCAAATTGGGAGGAGCAGCGAGCACACCAGAAGATATAGAATTCAACGAGATCTGAATACACTGGAAAAGTGGGCACATGTGAAGAAGATGCAATTTAACAAGGATAAGTGCCAAGTTCTACATCTGGGTAATAAAAATGAGGAACACAAATACTGAACGGTTGGACACACTTATGGGTAGCAGTGTGTGTGAACAAGATCTTGGGGTATGGATGGACTGTAAATTAAATATGAGCAGCCACTGTGATGCAGCGACAAAAAAGGCTAATGCAGTCTTGCGGTGTATCAACAGAGGCATAACATCCAAATCACAAGACATCATAGTCCTACTACACACTGCATTGGTTAGGCCATACCTGGAGTACTGTATGCAGTGTTTTGGTGCAGTGGTTAAGACTCTAATCTGGGAGAACCGGGTTCAATTCCCCACTCCTTCACATTCAGCTGCTGGCGTGACCTTAGATCAGTCATAAGATCCTTCAGAGCTGTCCCCTCAGGGGCAGTTCTCAAAAGAGCTCTCTCGGCCCCACAGGCTACCTCACAGGGTGCCTGTTGTGGGGAGGGGAAGGGAAAGGCATTGCAAGCCGCTCTGAGACTACTTTGGGTGGTGAAGGGTGGGGTATAAATCCAATCTCCTCTTCCTCTTCTTCTTCTTCTGGAGGCCTCACTTCAAAAAGGATGTGGACAGAATGGAGTGGGTGCAGAGGAGAGCAACAGGGATAATCGGGGGCCTGGAGACTAAGCCCTACGAGGAAAGGCTGAGGGACTTGGGAATGTTCAGTCTGGAGAAGAGGAGGTTGAGGGGGGCATGATTGCTCTCTTTACATATTTGAAGGGCTGTCACTTAGAGGAGGGCAGGGAGCTGTTCCTGTTGGCAGCAGAGGATAGGACTCAAAATATTTGGTTTAAATTAAGGGTGGGAAGTTACCAGCTGGATATTAGGGAAAACTTTTTAACAGTAAGAGTTGTGCAACTGTGGAATTAGCTGCATAGGAAGGTGGTGAGCTCCCCCTCACTGGCAGTCTTAAAGCAGCAGCTGGACATACACTTGTCAGAGTGTACTCTAGGCTGATCCCTCATTGAGCAGGGGGTTAGATTAGATGGCCCCTTCCTGTATGGCCCCTTCCAACTCTGTGATTCTATGATTCTGCAAGTAAAGGTGGTGGGGACCCTAGGGAGAAGTGACCATGTCTTTCTAGAACTCCTTTTGTGAGGGGGGGGGGGTTATAAGCCAGGTGTGTATGTAAGATTTTAGTAGGGCAGACTTTAATGAATGAAGGTATGATGAGAGTCATTCCATGAGCAAGAATGCTGGAAGGGAAAGCTGCAAGTGAAGGGTGGGATCTCCTAAAACAGGAGCTCTTTTAAGCTCAAGCCATCACTATTCCAACAAGATGGAAACGTAGTAAAAGAAGCCATTGTGGATGAACAGAGAACTCCATGATGAGCTAAAAAAGAAAAAGGAAATGTTCAATAAATGGAGGGAAGGGCACACCTCTAAAGAAGAATATCTGAGAGTTGTTAGACACTGTAGGTCAGCATCAGAGAGGCCAAGGCTCAAAGTGAGCTGAGACTGGCTACAAAGGCTTGCTGTAACAAGAAAAGTTTCTTCAGCTATGTGAGGAGCAAATGCAAGGTAAAAGAGGCAATAGGCCCACTGTGGGGTGAAAATGGAAAAACTCTGACAGAAGACCGAGAGAAAGCAGAAAAGCTCAATGCTTATTTTGCCTCAGGTTTTTTTTCCCCTGAAGAAGAGGACACACTTATCTAGAGAAGGTAGCAAGCAAGGCACAGCATCCAAGCTGCTGGTTGACATGGAAAGAGAGGTTGTTGAGAGGCACTTGGCTGCATTGTATGAATATGAATCCCCTGGGCCAGATGCTGTGCACCTGAGAGTGCTCAAAGAACTTTCAAGAAAGCCTAAAGGGCCTTTGTCCATCATCTTCAAAACCTTAATATTGCTTGTGCATCAGGGGCAGCTCTTCCCACCTCTCTGTGAAAGCAGGCCAGATGGGGGCACCACAGCAGCAGCGGCAGCAGGAGTTGTGGGAACAGCACCCACTGCTCCACTCCTACGGTGTGTACTTTGCTGTCACCACTCCTCTGTCATGCATGTGCATTATGCAGAGCCCCCCACAGCCCACAACCTCCCCTTTAAAGGGCTTTTCTCTTTTTATTCCCAAACTATCCTACACAGCATTACAATGTTGCTTTGAAAAGAAACAAAAAAAAAAGCTCATAAAGGTCTGAAAAGGTGAGCAAAACAGAAGGCCATTTTGAAGGCAGAATCCATCCCCACCCAGTAGCTATGTGGGAGCACCCAGAAAGGCACTGCACCTGTAGCCACTCCACACTTTCCCCTTCAGTCTGAGAACATGAGGTTTGTATGAACATGAGCGGAAAAGGGGGAAAGTGAGAATCAGATAAGTCAGGCTCACATTGGGTGCAATGTCATCTGGATGCTCCCCTTTACTGTAGGGGCTTCCTAATGTCCATGCACATAGACATGTGAAAGCAGACCAAAAACACACAGGGACAGCTTTGGATGGTTTCCCTATTGCTGATGTGGAGGACAGAAGCAACATGGCATGTTTCCCCACGGTTTTCCTGCTCCAGCGAAGCTATATGGCAGCATCTCTTGTCGACACAGACCTACTCTCAAACAACATTTTTGTACAAAACAGAAAACGGCTTGAATGTGCTTTAATTATACATTCTCTGAAGGCATACATGATTCCCTCCCCATGCTTCTTTCTGTGAGATCACGAATGGCCTGAGATGCAAAATTACTTTCTTACATTAAGATTCCAGCTTTACATTTTAGCATTTATCCCTTTCCACTTGAGTATTATTTTAAAAGTGGAACATTTAGGGGCTTTTAAAAAGGGTAAAAAAAGTCTTGCCTCAAACCAGAATTGCTCTCTGGAGTCCCATTAAGAAGCCCCCTTGTGATTTGAATCTGCAGGCTCTCAAGGGGAATTAAACTGATTAAAAGAAAGTGGGGGGGGGGGGAGTCACCACACAGAGGAACAGTCTCTTCTTTCCCTTCAAAAATGATCCACTGCCGCAGCAATAGTGAGGTTTCTAAGTGAAGCACTATCACAGCACTCATCATCTATTTTAAGGAAGAGCACTAGAACCAATCCCTCCTGATCTTTTAGGCAGGAAAGGAAAAGCTGCCAGGATTTTAATTTAAGAGCAATATATTCACCTGGAAACACAGTCGGGAGGTTACCATGTCCTAAAATACTGATTCCCAACTTTTTTGTATAGCACCAAAGCCCCAGAGTGCAGAAGGTTACTTCCCAGTTAAGTACTGAGTTCTATTCTAAACATTTTAGAGAATTCTCCTGCTCATATTTATTTGAAGTTTTATAACCTACTCACAGCTCAAATGAGTGCCCAAAGCTGAGGGGGGGCGAAATTAAAAATAAATTTTTATATATGTGTGTGTGTGTATGTTTGTATACACACACGCATATTTGTACACATATATATACATACACACACACATTTATATGTATGTACACACACATATATATGTACACTCACACACACACGCACACACTCCAAATTCAAGGGAAAAATGTGATTGGCAGCATAATCTTTACAGCAAGAATAATACAAACCCAACTAAAATGCTCTGGAGGTTAAAAAGCCTGCTTAAAAAGAAAAGTTTTAACAGACCATCATAGGCAACTCTCGGATCTGGTGAACCTCAGTAAGGAATGACAGAAAAACCTGTCCAGTCTCTCCCAGAATCACCATTTACCTCTGAAAAACCAATTGAGCTATTGTTTGGGGGGCAAATACATCAGCTAGCCCCAGGGATAATTTTTCCTATACCTGGAGTGCCCAGCCTCCAGTCAGTGTGTGTGTCCCTGGATATCCAGCACACCCCCACTTGCATGTGGGTCCTCCCTTCTCTTCGTGAAACGCTGGTCATTCTTCTGACACTTCCGTGGATCTCTGTCTTCTAGATTGGTAATTATAACTCTCCCCAAAATTGCTTTCTCCTCACTCCTCCAATTTCCTCTTAGCTAGCCTTATGTGTGTGTGTTAAGTGTGTTGTGTGTATTTTTGCCCTTTTTTAAAACTCTTTTAATTTAAAAAAAACCCTTTCCAGCCAAACATTGGCCTGATGATTTTGTGAGTTCTCTAAGGGAAAAATCCCCATAAACTTTGGTGGAGATCTCAGTTACCCCCTCTCGCTTTGTGTCCTTTAAAGCTAATTTCCCCCAGTTAAATAGGAAATGGCCTCTCTGGGTAACATTTCCTCCATGGTACATCTATCCTGCCTCTGGAGCAGCTGAAAATCTCCATGTGGACATATTTGAAAACAGCACATGTAAAGCCTGGCTTCTGTAGGCACATATGCTGAAGACAATTGGATTTTATCTGGGATATCTACTGTTTGGTGTAGACTTACATGCATTGAATTTAATGAATGTATGCACACATGTGGCTACACAGCAGAGACAGGATAGGCATGTTCTTGTTCCCTACCACTCATAAGGAAGTGAACCTATTTATTTATTTATACCCTGCCTATCTTACAGCGGTTAACATCATTTACATCTCCATTTTATCCTGTGAGGTAGATTAGTCTGAGAGAATGTGTCTGGGCCATGGTCACCCAGAGAGCTTCCATGGCATGAGTGGGGATTCAACACAGTATCTGGAGAACCTGGGTTTGAATCCCCACTCATGCCATGGAAGCTCTCTGGGTGACCATGACCCAGACACATTCTCTCACCACCTGTCCCACTGAGCCAGCAAGCCTGCCGGCCCACCTGCTGGAAAGGAATTAGGGGGTTGAGCAAATCCTCGCTGCCTGCCCCCAAACTCTCACCCAGGGTCAGGTGGGGAGGTGCAGCAGTCTTTGCTGTCACCTCCCCACTGAGCTGGCAATAAGGTAGCCAGGTAGCACTAGCAGTGATGATAGTGGTGGGGTGACTGGGAGCTGCACCAGCCCAGCAACAGCGATGGTGTGGGGTATTCCTCCCACTAGTATTGTGGGCTGGTAAAGTAAGAAAAGGAAGAAAGAGAAACATTTACAAGAAGAGGGTGGGACAAACAGAGAGGGAGCAGGTTGACAGAGAAGAGAAGAATAGATTGACAGAGAAGGGGTTGGGCAAAAGAGAGAACAAGGAAGCTGACAGAGAAGGGGAGGGGTAGATTGAAGGAGAAGGGGGTAAAAGAGAGAGACTGGTAGGATGATAGATAAGGGGAGGAGAGAAAGAGGGAGTAGATTAACAGAGAACGGGTAGACTGATGCATAAGGGATAGGGCCAAAAGGAATGGGGGTACGTTGACGGATAAAGGGAGGAGTATATTGATGGAGAAGGGGTGGAGGCAAAGGGTGAGAGCAGTAGGTTGACAGATAAGGGGAGGGGAAAGAGGGGGTAGGTTGACAGAGAAGGGGAGAGGGAGAAAGGGAGGGGGAGAAGACTGTCAGAAGGGGAGGGGGATGAGAAAGAGGGGGAAGATTGTTTGAGAAGGGGGAAGAGGGAAGGAAGCGAAGGGAGGGGAACGGTTGCACCCTCTCCACAAGTTTCTTGTGGGTCTCCATTTGTTTATTCCTAATATTGATTCAAATAAAAACACAGGCTAAATAAATTATTCTGAATCCATGTTGTAGAATATACTGGGTATTTTATCCCTTACTCAAAAGCTTAAATCTAAGCATTTTTTTAAAAAGATCCAGGTAAAATCCAGTGGGTTGTTTAAACTTAAACGTAAATGTTAAGTTTGGTGTAAAGCTTGTCATTGACATTAAAAAATGTCCCCTCTCCCCCCCACCCACCCCCCAAGCACAGAATTTTAATGACAACATGTGTGCTGGGAATTCCAGACATAAAAAGTGTTGGAGAAATGAGCATGTAATGCAAGGCCTGAGAAATTCAGTCATTATAGGGTTAACTATGCAACTTGTTTGTTTACCTATGTTAGCCTGGAAGTAATACCTGGCAGCTGGCCAATTATCTGTAAACCCGGGAAAGCTAAAGGTGTACTGTCTTGCTAATTGGTCAATGATATCAGGTGTTTCCTTTCAGGGGTCAAGAAGAAGGAGAGATCCTCCATTACAATCTCTCACTCTCTATCAGCATGTCTTAGTGTGAAGACGGAGCATAATGCAGCTCCTTAGAAAGCATGTTTTGTTTATTTGTAGCTAATCCCGTTTACCTTTTCCCTTTAGTAATAAACTTCTTTTAAACCAAAAGAAGCAATCTCTTCTTTCCAGAAAAGCAAGATTCATTACTCTGATTTTTCTGATTATTGGACAAAAGTCCTAACAAATGGTAGCAGAGGATGGTTCCGATCCATCGACCTCTGCTACCATTTGTTAGGACTTTTGTCTGCACTAACTGAGGAATATGATTCTAGAAATTTGAAAGAAAGTTTGCCTGATGAGATGTCTGTTTTGAGTCTAAAGCATGGACAGAGATTTAAAAGGAAAATAGAGTGTTTTATATGTGGGAAAAATCATCTTGCAAAGTACTGCTCTTCTAAGTATGCACCTAATGATGAGCCCCAAGAACAAAGAGCCACAGGAGCACATGGTTCCAGTAACAAAGAACCAGCCAGTGGAAGGGGAAGCCATTATGGGAGGAGCAGAGGTCACGTTTCACACACACAGCACAGAGGAAAGAAGTTTGCAGTACAGACACAGAGCAAAGGCAATGCTTTTAGGATCACTGATGATTTTAACACAGATGATAAGAAAATATTTTTAATCGATTCTGGCGCTTGTACACACGTGTGTAGAGAAAAAGCCTGGTTTAGTAACATAGATGTTGAGAACAAACCAAGAATTTACCAAGCTAACAGGGAATTATTAAATGTGGAAGGCGTTGGGACTGTAAAATTACAATTGTCTACTACAGATAATCAATTAATTGAAGTTGAATTGCAAAATACAGCTTATGTGCCTGAAGCTGTTGAGAACTTAATTTCAACAAAAAGCCTTATGAATACTGGCCATATTGTAGTGCTCAAACCAGAGCAAGGAAGCAAGGTCTCTACCAAGGATGGAGAGCTTGAATTTAAAGTGGAAGAGAAAAATGGCTTTCATTACTTTGTAGCTTGTGATGATGAGGAGACAGAAACTTTTGATGTTGATCCTGATGAGGAAATAGAGACTGTTGATGATAAGGAACAGATTTGCCAGACTAAGGATGCTTGTGATGATGCTTGTAAACATGAAAAATGTTTATTTTCGTGGCATATTAAAATGGGACATAGAAATTTGAAATCTGTTGAGCAGTTGTTAAAGCAATGTGGAATACCTGTTGTGCATTGTGAAAAGAGTGAAACTAGATGTGAGACATGCCTCAGAGCAAAGGGAGATGCCCCAAGTTATTCTGGGAAAACTCCAGCGCAAAATCAAGAATTTTTGGAAACTGTATACAGTGATCTTGTTGGGCCTTTACCTGCATCCCTAGGTGGGAACAAATATTTTGTGACTTTCACAGAGAATAAAACAAAATACACTTATGTGTATATGCTGAGAAGTAAAGATGAAACACTGCGTAGATTTAAAAATTATGTGGCTATTGTTAAAAATAAATTTGGCAAAGCACCTCAAAGCTTACTCACAGATGGAGGTGGTGAATATTGTAATGCTGAATTCAAACAATTTCTACAAGAGCAAGGAATTCAACATAAAGTATCCATTGCCTATTCACCCCAGCAAAATGGAGCTTCTGAGAGATTAAATAGAACACTGCAGGGGATGTGCAGAGCTATGCTGATGCATTCTGGACTGCCAAACGGTTTATGGGCAGAAGCCCTGAACACAGCAGTGTACTTACACAACAGATTACCCTCAAAGATTATTGGAACCTCCCCTTTTCAGGCTTGGTTTGGAAGACAGCCTGGTCTAAGGCATATCAAAGCTTTTGGCGCAAAAGGGTATGCACACATACCAAAGGAAAAGAGGGGAAAGCTTGATTCCAGATCTGAAACTGGACTTATTGTAGGCTATCCTGTTGGTGGGAAAGGGTACAGGGTATACAATCCCCAAACCCACACAGTAGAAGAACGCAATGTTGTTTTTATTGATGAGACTGTATTGCCTAGTGTTTCCACTGCAGCTGATCCAAAGATGCCTGGGACTGCACCTGATGAGTTCGTTGCTTGGCTAACTGTAGTGACTGCTGGTGAACTGGCTGGGGAACTGGCAAGTGAAGCAGCAGGTCCACCTTCTGAGGAAACTACTGAAACAGAAGGGGAAGCAGGGGCCACACCAGAGGAAGCGGCTCAACCCACGGCAGAACCCACAGCAGAACCCACACCCGGTGTGAGGCGATCAGAAAGGAGCACTAAGGGACAACCTCCAATGAAGTATGGATTTTGTGAACTTGTGCAACCTGCAAAGGAACCCAAGAACTGGAAGGAAGTTTGCAACTTACCTGCGAGTGAAAGAGGCAGATGGCTTGAAGCAATGGAACAAGAGCTGCTATCCATTAGCGAAAAAGAGGCCTGGACTCTCACTCAACTACCTCAAGGCAGAAACCCTGTTGGATGTAAATGGGTCTTCAAAATAAAGCACAAGGAAGATGGAACTGTGGAGCTATATAAAGCACGCCTAGTAGCTAAAGGCTACTCACAGCAATATGGGACTGACTATTTTGAAACTTTTGCTCCAGTTACTGACCAAGCAACATTCAGAACACTTCTAAGTGTTGCAGCATCTAGGAACATGATAGTAGAGCATCTTGATGTAAAGACTGCTTTTCTCAATGGAGAACTATCTGAGGAGATCTACATGGAACAACCTGAAGGTTTCAAGGTCAAAGGTCAAGAAAACTACGTCTACAAACTTAATAAAGGACTCTATGGCCTAAAGCAAGGCGCAAAGGCCTGGTATGACAAACTTACTGAACTTTTAAAGAAGCAAGGCTTCAAGCAAGGGAAAGCTGAACCTTGTCTGAAGCCTTGCTTCTTCAAAAGTTAAAAGACAAATTTGATAAACACAGCAAGAGTAAAATCTATTCCCTCAAGGGAAAGATTTTTGATTTCAGGATGAAGGAGGGAGACTGCCTTCCCAAAGAGATGGACAAATTAATGGGCATTTACACACAGCTTAAAGACCTGAATGAAGCACCCTCTGATACAGATATGATTTCTTCAATTCTCAAGGGTCTGCCTGGTTCCTATAAGTCTGTAACCAGTATGATTAGACTGAAAGATGATCTGACTTTAGAAGGTCTTTTGTAAGATTCATTACTCTGATTTTTCTGATTATTGGACAAAAGTCCTAACAAATGGTAGCAGAGAGCATGGTTCTTAAAACATGGTTTCTCTTCTAAAAAGCTTTCTGGATTGATTGAGAAAGAGAAATAGGGAATAAGAGCTAGAGGCTTGGATTTTTAAAACGACCACTTTTTTTTCCTTCCTGCTCTCAGAGCAATCTTGCAGCCAGAAAGGCCCAACCCTGTTTCCTTGCTGATCAGGGGAAAACCTATGCTGGATTGTAGTTTGCCAGGAGCAAAGGATCTTTTTTGACTGGATTAATTTTTGCCTGCTGTAAGTGGAGCTGAGCCTTGGAGCACCAGAGAAGCTGCTGCCGGGAGAACAAAGGAAGGCGAGGCAAAGGAGCTTTTGAACTTCCCGCTGCTGCTTCTGCTGCAGAGAAAGGAAAGATTAACCCTGCCAGCTCCTGGAGAAGTAGATGACTGAGCCAGAACCTGTGCTTCTACCTCAAATCCAAAGGGACGTGAGTAAAAAAAAGAAAATGGCTTTTAATGCCCCATCCCAAGAAATGCCAAACCTCAGACTTACAAAGGCTAACTATCAGTGGTGGGAGGAGTATTTGAAGAGTCGCCTGCAGACTCACAATGCCCTTCAAGTATTAACAACTGAAAATCCTCCAGAAACTGACCCTGATAAGACACAATTCCTTATGATGGATGGTTTTGCTAAAGCCCTGATTTTAGGGAGTATTTCCTACACAGAGGTACCAGGATTAAGAGGGCTAGCCACGTCCAGATTGATGCTTCAAAAGTCCTAACAAAAAGGACTAACTGATGTAGTCAGCAGAATCAATCTTTTTTTCCTGGTTTATACAATTTCAGTTTGCAGATAAGTAGTTACATCTTTGAACACTGCCCCATGAAAATAACCCTCTGCACACAAAAAAACCCAGCACACTTTGGAAGGCTAGCCTGAAGTCTTCTCCCTGGCATGCTAGAAGCATGATTTGTTAGGGAATAATGTAAACCCTTTCCTGCATGTCTACAGTCCCTAAGAAAAGCTTTACCACCTAATTCTACTGACTGTATAACTGGACACTAAGATAAGAACCACATAGGTTTCAATGGAAAATTTCCCTTCTGTGCAACTATTCAGACCTCTGGAAAACAAAATAGCTGTTTGCTGTTGTTTTCCTTTTGCATGTACATATGTGGCTCCCTACCTCACCTTGCTGAGGACAGATTCTCACCAAACTGATGGGGGATTTCTGCCCTGGTTACTTAATAACAATCACAGGCTATTGCAAGTTTCAGTACTCCATTTATAAGTTGATCGGGCTCCTATTGAGGCAAAGTTTGATTTCTCAATTGTCCACAGAGTGTGCAACAAAAATAAATGACACAATTCCTGTCTCTTAAAAGGTAGAAAATATAGTAAAGTATATGACTGAACATAGTACATCAGACCAGACACTATCTCAGAGGCAGAAATTCTGCATTAATTACAATTTGTGACCAGAACAAATTGATATCCATTTACTGAAGTCTGAAAGCAATAGACAACTGGCAGGCTATTTCATGCCTCAAAGAATTTATAGCGAAAGGGGCGCTGGGATATACTTAGCACAAGTGACTCTGTATTTGGAAAATAAAATTGATAGTTTTTCAGAGTCCGTTATATCTGAAGCAGATTATAAATCATTGCCTGAAAAATCCTGATTTAGAAACTTATACTAAATTGCTGCTCACCTGTGGTGACTAAGGAAAATGTAGCCCTTGCCACAATTACGAACAGCCATATAAAGCTCTCTAATGAAAACATACCACCAGTTATTTATAATTAAAAACTATGAATGCATGACTGAGTATTAAATAAACCCACTATCAGCAAACACTACATGAGTAGACAATGCACACTGGCAGTTATAATTTGGGAGGTGGAGAGAAGGTTAAAAATAGAAGTAGAACAGAAAAGATTAATTAGGCTGCTAGAGAGTTGTTTCACATGGGAAAGCCCTGAAGCCCTTATTCAGACAAAATTACTTACCAAGGGGATAATAGATAAGAACCTATATATTGAAATATACCTAAATTAGCCAACATTGTCCGGAATCACAAAACAAATTATATACCATAGTAACCCAATGGACCTTGCAAGTTGCCTCTACTGCAACACACTTTCTCCAAGTACAACTTCTTACTATTCTCCACAGGAATGAGTGGCAGCCACTCACCTGCATAGAAGTTAAGAACATGTATCAGAAGGAGGTGAAAGAGTCCTGAGGAGATAAAACAGGATACATCATTTCAAGATGCAGATGTACTAATCAAAAACTAATGCACCAAGGAGAAAGGTTCTAGCCTATACTGTGCTAGTTTTCTACTTACAGAAAATTATTAATGAAGGGAATATTTGAAAACAAAAAGAAACCTCTGAACTGCAATCTGAACTGGCACTGACCATTCTACCAACTATGTTGTCGGAGGCTTTCACAGCCGGAGGTCACTAGTTGTTGTAGATTTTCGTGGTCTTGGACCACGGCCATACAGCCCAGAAAATCTACAACAGCATTCTACCAACTCATTCATCTCCATGTATTAGGGTTGCCAGGCCCTCCCTAGCCACCAGCAGGGGGTGGGGAGAGTTGAGTTGCCAGCTCCAAGTTGGGAACCTTCTGGAGATTTGGGGATGGAGCCCAGAATGGACAGGGACCTCAGCAGGGTACAATGCCATAGAGACCACCCTCTAAAGCATCCATTGTCCCAGGGAACTGATCTCTGTAGTCTGGAGATCAGCTGTAATTCCAGGGGATCCCCAACTCCCAACCGGAGGCTGGCATTCCTACCGTGTATGTTGTTGTTCAGTCGCACAGTCGAGTCCGACTCTTCGTGACCCTATAGACCACATCATGCCAGGCTCTCCTGTCTTCTGTCATGTTCTGGAGTTTGCTTAATTTCATGTTTGTTGCATCAATGACACTGTCTAACCATCTCATCCTTTGCTGTCCCCTTCTTCTTTGACCTTCAATCTTTCCCAGCACCAGGGTCTTCTCCAGTGAGTGTTCCCTTCTCATTTGGTGGCCAAAGTATTTGAGCTACAGCTTCAGTAACTGGCCTTCCAGGGAACACTCAGGTTGATTTCTGTTAGGATTGACTGATTTGATCTCCTTGCAGTCCAAGGGACTCTCAAGGGACCGTGTATAGACTAGACCTAATGACAAGAAACTTGAGGGTATCCATGGAATGGTGGCAAAATCTCCTCCCTACACTTAGTGTTCCCAGAGTCAGCTGCGAGAAACAGATTTTGCACCCTTTCTACACATTTCTAGGTTGCACCCCATATACTTTGCCCAAACTGCAAAAAAAAAGAGAAACAAAGGCAGCTACTATTTTTGTAGCCCTGTCCTGTGATTCGTTGCATGGTTACTCTCCAGTGGGACAGGATATTGGGAAATAGCTTTAGCAGGAATTATACTACATATTAGCAGCTTTCTAACTCTGATAATTTTATGATCAACCTGAAGCTCCCCTTTCAATTTTTTTACAACAAATAATCTAAAATGTTAAGCAATAGGATTTTTTAAAAGAAAAACAAATAGCTTACATTACTATAAATCTTTCAAAACTAGTTACAGATTATCCTGCATTTATCATCTGAATGGGATCCAGTGGGTGAACTAGCCTCCTTCCCAAATAATCTCAAGACATGGCTAAAGGGTCCTCAGGTAATACCTATTAAATATTATCATCCCAACCAGTTGGCCAACTTCTGTGACTCCTTTGAGACATTCTTAACATTAGGAACATTTTTCTGATATTAAATGTAAATCTACCTTTCTTTGGTTTACAACCACCATTCTGTGGAATTGGGGTATGTATGACACTGATCAGGGATGTTATTCACCATTTCCCCTCTTCATTCCAACACCTTTTAAAAAGTCTAAATACTATCAATATTTTCTCAAAAACCAACCTGGCCTGTCAACTGCTGAAAGCAAAACCATGCATTAATGGTTTCTTACATTAATTGTACCTTACAGTATTTGTTGGTCTATTACACCTGTAAAGAGAAAAAATGGTCAAAAATAGTTGTCAATTTAGTATGTCATAGCAAAGAAAACTACATACAGTTCTAAATATATCAGCCGTCTTCTGCACACTGAATTGACATTTTAATTTTAAGATGTATGGCCTTCTCAAGATGTAAAACAAGGGACCCACGCAGGGGCAAATATTTACAGTAATTCAGTCAAATGACTGCCAAGGAAATACAGGCTTTCATAGGAATTCACAAGCCATCTATATTCAATATACGAATTAGCCAAAAGATAAGTATATTATCAAATATTTGACAGCCTGCCACCTACCTCAGCAAGTCTTCACTATAAACCTGTTTTGTCTTTAGCAACAGTCAGGCTGGCTCTGACTTTCCCCTTTACAGTCTGTATTGCCCTCTTTTCCATGCTGACCTGACCATTCCATAAGAATTTGCAAGGGATGATGCAACATTAGTCCTTGCTGTGGTCCTGATTATCATCACAAAAAACTAGTGAGGGAAAGCAAGGGGACTGACAATCCTCTTTTAATGGACAGCCTTGACCTAACATGCTAGATTTAGTTCTTTTACCATCCTCACAGTTGATCAACAGTTATTCTAGCTGCTAGGCAGTAATCTGTAGCCAGCCTGCCACCAAATTTACAGATAAGTGTATAACTGCATCAATACAAAATCCGATTTGGACACTATATAACAGCATTCTGTATAGTAAACCTTCCATTTTATCATGTTAGAAGCATTTCAGGCCAAACTAAGCAGCTGTATGCTCAAACAAGGAGAAAAATATGATCAGAGCAGAAATTTTAAGCATGCTTATTAGGAATATCCTGCTTATCTGAATATACATTAGGGCCGAGGACAGACTGGCAATCTGAAGCGGGGCAGGCACGCTTCGCAAACGGAGGAAAGGAGCCCGTTCAGACATGCGCATCTGCCCGTCGGCTCCGTTGCGTACTTACCCGTCTCCCAGCCGCTTTCCTTCCGCTTTACCCGGACACCGGTTTTTCCCGGTGTTCAGGGGCCTTCCTCCGCATGCCTCCCGCTTCCAAACAGTGTGAACTGGAAGAAGCGGGAGGCATCCGGAGGAAGTGTGAACGCACCGGCAAAAAGTTTTGCGCATATGCGCATATGCGCATGTGCGCATATGCGAAAAACATCAAAGGAAAACAAAAAAAAGTGCAGCAGCACGCGCGAGCCGCGCGCGCTGGCTATGCGGCAGTCTGAACTCTCCGTGGGCAGTCTGAACGCTCCGTATCGCCGCTGATCCGCATTGCTCTGGCCAGTGTGAACGGCCAGCTCCGTGAGTTTTTTCCCCCGCTCCAGTTCCCTCCGCTTTGCCTCCGCTTCAGATTGCCAGTCTGTCTTCGGCCTAGGATATACATATTATAAAAATGCTAACATGAATATTAAAGTATGATGACTGAGCAACTAACAGCACTTTTTCCAAATAGTTTCCAAATTCACACTCATCATTTACATTGTCATCCTAAGCAGAATTACACCCTTCTAAGTCCACTTGAGGATGGCACCGGTACTCTGGAGTTGCCTTCACTCATTCATCTAGTATTAACAGATAATCTATGAAACATTATTGGTAACCTACTACATTCCAGTGTTTTCCTTGTTGCTCTCCAGTCTCTTTTCAAACTTGATTTTTAGTGATTTAACTTAAAATGATACCTCTGTGAAAGCCCTGTAACAAACCACGCTAAACTAGTCACTATAAAACAAAAGGCAGAGAGTCAACTGAGGAAGCAGGATCACACGTTATTCAGCTAAGAAGCATCCCAGAGAGTCACTTGTAACCACTTGCCCTGAATGGCAACCGGAAAAAAGCCCACAGGAAATAAGCCCACAGGAAAAACCCCACGGTCATAAATGCTCACAGGAAAAAAGTCCACATGGAAAAATGGCCACACGGAAAACTGCCCACATGGAAATAAGCTCATGTGGAAAAAAGGCCACATGGAAAAAACAGAAATTAAATTCTACATAGAAATATTTTTAAATAAAATTAAATACTTTAAATTTATTAATTTACCATTTGTCAACCTTTGAAATGTTGGTATGAAGTAATTTCTAAAGTAAAGACAGAAAGATGTTAAACTATGTATAAACTGCCTAATATGCACAGCTTTTGAACAACTATGTGGCTTTAAATTCTTCAAATAATTAATATTATTTATTTATTTATTTATTTATTTATTAAAAATTAAAACCATAAAATAACAAAACCATAAGATAACATTAAATAACAAATAATAACAGAAGTGGCAACCATGCCATGTAGTGCTCTTAATTCCACTGCAGTCATCCCAGTGTGTGGTCTCTATTTGATGGACTGCAGAGGGACCTGGCTTGCCACAAACTAACACTGGCTAATGCACAGGCAGGTTGCCTAGAGGTGAAAAAGAGGAAATATGAGGCATTACATGACATGGTTGCCACTTCTGTGTAGCAATATGATCAGGTGGTGGATAAACTTAAATTACTTAAAGGAGATTGGCTAATTTGCAATGAAGAATTATATCTGAGTTGTTGTTGTTATTAAATTATTGTAATTGTCGTTATTATTGTCATTTTTGTTGTTATTAAATGTTGTTAAATAATTGTTGCTTTTACTATTAGGGTTAGGTAGTCTTTTGTTGTGTTCACTGGGTGTATCACGCTGTAGTTGTTAAAATACGAGAAAAGGGAAACAGAGCCAGGAAATTGACATTTTATGGTTTTAATTTATAATAGCAAAATAAGGAAATGATATTAATTATTTGAAGGATTTTAAGCCATATAGTTGTTCAAAAGCTGTGTATACTAGGCAGTCTGTACATAATTTAATTTAACATCTTTCTTTCTTTACTTTAGAAATTACTTCATACCAACATTACAAAGGTTGACAAATGGTAAATTAATAAATTTAAAGTATTTAATTTTATTTAAATATATTTCTATATAGTGTTTAATTTCTGTTGCTATTGTTTTTACTTCTTAATAAAGTCTGTTAATAACAAAATGGTCACTTTTATTTCCTGTATTTTCCCTTCCAAGCCATTACTCTCAAGAGCATTAAAGCCCTCTTCATACCGGCCACTTTTGTATAGTATTTAAGTAATTTACTAATATCACAACACAAACTGTTGCATGTGAATATGACATATTTTAATCCTAAAATAACAATATAAAATATAGGTAATACTTGTTCATTCTCATAAATGGAGATGAATGGTTATTCACAGCTATAAATATCTATGGCACTTTACATGGTATTTTTCCATGTGGGCTTATTTCCATGTGGGCAGTTATGACTGTGGGGTTTTTTTCTGTGGGCTTATTTCCTATGGGCATTTATTTATTTATTCACATTTATAGCCCGCCCATCCCAGAAGCGGGCTCAAGGTGAGTAACAACATTTCATTCATACAAATATATTAGATAATACCATAAAACTTGAAATTTAAAACATCAACACAAACATCAAAATATTAAAAGGTTTAAATGGTGGTCACAGAACAGCTCTGAACATGGCACTGCATTCCTTCCCCCCCCCCAAATATGTTTACTCAGAAGATCCATTGACCAGCAGAACTTACTTCCTAGTAAGTATTAATACAGCTGCAACCTTGAAATAACACCCATCCATGTTTCATAACTCAGAATGAGGGAAATCCACTCACTATGGATTCTGGTTAAACATATAGGAGAAGAGTAAAGGAGAGACCCTCTATTTACTGACTATAATGGAAAAAAATATTGCCATGCTATGTGTGTGGGAGGGAATTACACTTTAATATAACAGACTATATTGATCTGCACCTCACAATATGAAGGAACCAATCTTAAAAGCTAGAGATAGCCTTGTTCTTTCATATAGAATGGTGCTAGTACAGCATGCTTTAAGCTATCTATCAGTCCAAGATGCAAGATACTCTGGCAGTGCATGTGTATTTATAACTACAGAGGAAAAATTACTAGAACCCATCTTTATTGGTTGCCAGAATCCAAGCTACGAGAAGCTGTCATACTTGGGCCTATAAGCAAATATTCTTCCCAAACACAAATTGTACTATCCTCCAATTTTCTGGAAACTGTTGTAAAGGATATTTATATACTATGTAGATTATAAATCAGTACAATGCATAAAGATAACCCATCTCAGATGTAAAGAGACTCTGAGTAATGTAGGGCTTTGAAAGCAAGGACAAGACTAGAATCACGACACAAGCAAGAATAAAATTAATTGACAGCAAGAGAAGCATGGCTCAGAATGACAAGAGAGAGAGAGAGAGAGGAGCCATTTTGACAAGGACATTGTCAGAATCAGAGACCGAAGAATCGTTATTGAAGCCCTAGGAATGTGATTGGGCCATTAGGATCTAGATTAAAAATAAATAAATAAATGCTACAAAATTGCTATGAAATGCTTAAGGACCATGAGCAAAACGAGAGTTAATAGGATGTGCTTGTTTTTCGTGACAGAACCTAGATCATTTTGCAACCCTGAAATTACAGAAACTCTGATCTTTCAGTAACCTCTATTCATGCACCCATGTAATTCAGTTTCCTATTTTAGTGATTTCTTCATATACATTTTGTCTTCTGCATAACACCAATTTTACAACATCTTCTCACATCTCTAAAGTATCTAACACAACAATTCCTTTAATGGGATATCATTCTTAACAGAGTGCAACAATGAGGTAGCTTTAGAAATAGGGTTCTTCTTCACCAAATAAATGTGCAGTCCTATTTTATGTCTACCAGGGCATGGTTGAATCCAACTGACTTCCATAAAAATCTGGAGAATTTGCGAATTTAAACAGTGACTGGTGAAGACCTGGAATTCCAGACTCCATGGAACAACAGAGAGAGAGCTGTGCCCCAAAGGCTTCCCCCTCTAGCTATGAACAGTAAATCCTGTGTTTTACTGCTGAGCTGGGGACATTTAACAGGTCCGGGAGATATATTGAGCAATGGTTGCACAAAACTCTGGCCAAATCTGGACCATTAGTAGCTACTTTCAGAATGCCTGCCCTGTCCTGCATGGCCCAGGCTATCCCAATCTCATCAGATCTCAGAAGATAAGCAGGGTTGGCCCTGGACAGTATTTGGACGGAGACCACCAAGGAAGTCCAGGTTGCTATGGAGAAAAAGGCAATGGCAAACCACTCCTATTAATCTCTCACCTTAGAAACCCCAATGGGGGTCACCATAAGTTAGCTACGACTTGACAGCATCTTACACACACACAAGATGATACCTGAAGAAATGGGAAACAATATGAAAGCCCCATGCAGTTTTTGTTTCTTGAAAAGGTTTCTGCAAAATGGCAATATTCTTGAAAGAGTTTTGAGGATCTATATCACCAGAGTAATGGGAACATGTAAATATTTACAATGTGTAGAAGAAAATTCTCAAGACCACAGAAACAATAGTATCAATTCAAATGGTTATAATCATGTGACCCCAGGTGAAGTTTCCAATGAACTTACATAAAAGAAGTCCCTTTTTACCTTAGGAAGACTGATAACTGAAACTAATTTTGTTATTGCAGATTAGATTCACTGTTATCCATGTTTTAATTATTATTTTCCCTCATATTCTCACTTTGTTCCTCAATTTTTCACTTTGAATTCATGGAAAAAATAATTTACCCTAAAACAAACAAACAAAATAAATGTCAAGTATGGACTAATTTGTTATAATGTTTTGATTGGCTGTTTTGTTTTTCTTTGCATGCTGGGGATTTTCCTTTGGTACACATTAATATTTACGAGTAAAAGATGTCATTTTTTAATTTTATATGACAAAATGTCAAGCCGCAACTGTTGTTTGCAGGTTATGAAGTTCATCTGCACTCTGGAAACATTTTCCACCCAAACTATAGTACTTCTGCTTTTTAATTTTTCAGTATTCACAGGCCATCACTAGCAAAGAGATTTAACTGCTGTTGGGATGCTGAACCATTTACCTGTTCTCATCAAGCAGTATTAGCCCCAGTGGGTAAATAGCAACCAGTGCGGAGGGTGTACAGCACCAGGGCCCCAAACCAACTGCAGCTCTGTGGATGCTTTTAAGGAAAACTGGATCTCTCATGTCTCTTCTAGCAAAGCCCTCAGAACATGAACTGTGCACCAGAAAATCCCCAGCTAATCCCTTTTGGCTTCAGTCTCATATGTGCAAGATAGGGATAATGCTGGTCTTCCTTACAGAGCAGTTGTAACAATTTCTGTGAATATATATTATGTGCTTCAAACATTGGAAAGGCACTGCGTAGACAAATTGTTTGAAGTGAGAACATGAAGTGAGGCACAGGGGCTTCTCACTCAAAGAATCCTGTCAGCCAGCATAACAAAAGGAGGGGCTCTTCTGTTCCAGATACACCCTAGCCTGGTATTTCCCCCCCATGCCAAGTACTCAGTGAAGCATACCAAAGAGAATATGTCACACCTTCTTATCTGTGTCTCTATTTAGGGTTATGACAACTCTGGCTTGAGAAATTGTAACTGTCATATAACCATCCGTACCAGTAGGTGGTGCTGTTTCACAACTGAATGTTTAGCTTGGTTCTCTATGGAGTCTAGTTCTGTAGAAAAAGAACTGTGCAGTAATGGAGACCAGCTGGAAACCTTTTATTAAAGTTGGTTCCTTAAACAAGTGTGTTACAAAATTCCCAGAGTTTTGATAGCAAAGCCTGTGGAGAGGAGGTGCTCTGCAGGGATGTACACACACATGAACACACATGAAGCTGCCTTGGGTTGCCAGGTCTGATCATCACACTGGCAAGAGGATTGGGGGGTGTTCCAGGAGTGGGCATGGACATTGCACAATGTGCATACATTGCCCGGAAGTGATGTAGGCACACTGGTGATATCGGGGAATGACACTCTGGTTTTTGGGCAAAACTCTATAGTAAGATTGCCCTCAAACCATAGAATTTTACCCAAAACCCAGAAAGTCACCCCCCCTCCAAGGCACTGACATGCCTAAATCACTTCTGGGTGATGCCAGCACGTCACGCATGACATTGCTGTTTGAGGGAGGATTTCCTCCTGCCAGCCAGCTGGCCACTGGCAGACAGGAGCCCACGAAAGCGGGGGATCACCCGCCCCACCTGTGGAATGGTAACCCTAAAGCTGCCTTATATTGAATCAGTCCATCAAAGTCATTATTGTCCACTCAGACTGGCAGTGGCTCTCCAGGGTCTCAGGCTGAGGTCTTTCATATCACCTACAACATGATCCTTAATGGGGATGCCTAGAATTGAACCTAGGACCTTCTGCATGCAAAGCAGAACCTCTTTCAGTGAGCCAAAGCCCTTCCCCTAAATGTGATGCCATAGAGTCTGTCCTCAGAAACTGCTAGGGAACTGAACCCTGTAGTCTAAAGATTCTGAGAGAACTCCAGGCCCCACCTAGAGGTTGGCAATCACATCTCTCCCCTCTTCCTCCTTGCCCTCTCAGATGCTGTTTCAAGAAGCTGGGAGGATACGAAAGGGTAAAAGATTACCATGAAGTGCCAGTTTCTACTTTATCTTTTTAAATCAGCTCTCCCTTTAGTAGCATTTTAACTATCTGTTTTTACAAATGTCAAAAGAAGTCATCAGTTCCAGTCCTAATCATGCATAAATTGACTTGTTAAGAGACTTGGAGGGGGAAATGTCCTAGAATCATAGAGTTGGAAGGGACTTCCAGGATCATCTAGTCCAACTACCTGAACAATGCAGGCAATTCACAAATACCTTCCCCCCCAAAAGCCCCAGTGACCCCTGTTCCATGCACAGAAGATGAGAAAAAACCTGCAGGATGCCCGGCCAAACTGGCCTGGAGAAAAATTGCTTCCTGACCCCAATGTGGTGGTCAGCATTTCCCTGGGTGTGTAAGAAAGGGCCACAAGATCTAAGCACTGAGGTGACCCTTCCTGCCCTCCCTTCTTGTAATCTGCCTAACTTTACAGAATCAACATTGCTGTCAGATGGCCATCTAGCCTCTGTTTGAAAACCTCCAAAGAAGGAGAGCCCACCACCTCCCGAGGAAGCCTGTTTTACTGAGGAACTGCTCTGTCAGGAAGTTCTTCCTATCCATTTAACAGAGGTTTAAAGTGTGGGAAAAGACAGCTGAATCTTTTCATGGGTTTTAGGTAAATAACATATTGTTAAATTTCTATTAAATAGAGTGATACGTGGCTTTGGATCTAATAAGAATCCATTTGGTTGGAGAAATTTTAACGCAGAATTCTGTCTAACTCTTTGCATAATTTCAAAAAGTATACAAATGGTTCTTTCTTTTCATACTTGTGAGCACAGAGCTTCTACAACAAGCTGTAAAAAGCTAACACGACTTTACCATATTCATGTACTGCCATCTCCTGGATATTTTAAGAAACAAAGTGTTATATGAAAACACACTCCCTAATTTTGTTATCTGAGCAGTTCCACCCTTCTAAGGGGCAAGCTAGATGCAACATAGTATCTGCAGGGAATGTCATTTTTAAAATTAGCAGGTTAGGATTGCCAATTCTGGGTTTGAAAATACCTGGAGATTGAGGGGGTGGAGCCTGGGGAGAGAGGAGTTTGAGAAAAGGCAGGACCTCAGAGTCCACCCTCCAAAGCTGCCATCTTCTCCAGGGGAATTTATCTCTGTTGCCTGAAGATCAGTTCTACTTCCAGGAGAGCTCCAGGACCCTTCTGGAGGTTGGCAACCCTAGCTTGGAACTGCTCTATAGGGGGCACTTGCCTCCCCCCATACTGTTTTCCCAAGCTGAAGCAGCCTCAGGGGGGTTATTTCCCCCTTTTCACAGTTGCACATACGCATAATTCTGCAATACTTTAATCGTAGGAAAACTTTTTAAGGTATCATGTGTAGTCTGGCACTAAGCCCTTTGACTTCCATGAACTTAGAAGGGTGTTACTCTGCTTAGGATGGTACTGTATGCTTAGGCTTCTAATAAAATCCTAGCCTTAGGGTTGATTCTTACTTGGCTTTTGTACTAAGGAACATATGCATGTGGGGGCCGCAGTGGCTCAGTGGTTAAGACGCTGAACTGCAGACTGGAAGATCAGTAGTTCGGCAGTTCAGGACCGGAGTGCCGCATGACGGAGTGAGTTCCTGTCTCTGGCCCCAGCTCTTGCCAACCTAGCAGTTCAAAAGCAAGAAATTGCAAGAAGATAAATAGGTACCACTTCGGTGGGAAGGTAACAGCGTTCTGTGCGCCTTGGCATCTAGTCATGCTGGCCACATGACCACAGAAATGTCTTTGGACAGTGCTGGCTCTTCGGCTTGGAAACAGAGATGAGCACCCCATTTCTAGAGTCGGATTTGACTGGCTTTCAAGCAAGGGAAACCTTTACCTTTACAGTCCTTTTGAATACTTTGTTGAAGAAAGGTAATTTCAAAATGTGTTAAAACAATCCACCCTGGATATTATCGCCCAAGTATGTCTATGGCTCATTCACGGGTGCATATTCAATACTTCACCAAGTGAATGGTCCATTGAAGATCTAACATGATGCAACAGAACATTTTCAGACCTCCTCAAAAACTTTTCAGTGTGGCAGTCGGTTCTCACATTCAACAGTTCAAACACTCATCATCAAATCATCATGTGTTGAATAACTAAGTGATAAGAACCAGTCACTTATATCATATGTGATGGTCCACACAGAGCACAGGCAGTGGTGATCATTAAGTGTAAGGAGGACAGTTCTGTCTTAGTGAGTGGGACAGATTTCCAGTCTCAGTTTCAGCTATACCGCCCTTCATGGCACTTATCAGGCTCGGACCACCCGACGGAAGCAGCTGCACCATAAACACACACCGGATCTGGAGTTGGCACAAAAGCTCACTCTCGAGTGCTGCTACTGCCTTTACACAACACCACATGACTAGCGGGAACACAATAGCTGCAAGCCCACCGCTCTTCCTGACTGCAGTGCTCAGTAAATCTGCATGTACGGAATTCCTGCCCTGCCGTGCAGCTCTCAGCGCAGAGAAGCCGTGCCTTCCGTCAGACAGACAAACCCCTGCGGCTGCCTTGCTTGCAATAACCAAGGCTAAGGGCCCGAAAGCTAAGCCGGCGCTTCTAGCTAGCAAGAGGAAAGGGGAGGCTCTGCCGGTACCTGCGCAGGCAGTGCTCGCACACGCCTCCCAGGCGCTTCTTGGTGACGGTGTAGGAGAAAGGTTCCGCGCGGTATAGCAACTCGCCGGGCTTCGCGTGTTTGGAGAGACGCAGGCCGTTGCCTTTGCCTGGACTGGCAAACTTCTCCATGTCCGCTTTGACAGAGCTAAAGGCTCAGCAGCGAGGCCGCAGCCACAAACCCCCTTCCCGCTTCTAACACCACGTGATAGCGTTCTCGTTGCCGCGGGAACCATTTTTAGTAAGGGCAAGAAGACCCGGTCTTTAGCATACTGCCGAAGACGTTCTCCTGCACCGATCGCCTACAGAAATTACGACGTTTTAGCACTTTCTCAAGCCTCTCGGGAGGTAAAAAGCAGCAGCAGCAGCTTCGCTTTTGTTAAGATGAAACAGCCTAGATTTCCAGTTCAAGAACCACGAGAAAAAAATGGGATCCCCAGAGACCTGGCTTTGCGCCTTCTGTGGCTGCGCATCCACATTATGTCGAACCGCAGTGAAACCAGGAGGGATTACTTCTCAACTGTAGGTTATAAGGTGGAGAGCTAGTCAGTGCAATTTAAAACGTGGCAGAAGGAAATGTCCTAAGTCACATAACTATCATGAGGATGGGACCAATGTTCACACGTTACCACGCTTTATATTGAGTCAGGCGGTCTTTCAAGGGCAGTATTGTTCCATCTGACAGTGGGTTTTTCACCATCCATGTCGAGCTTTTTAACTGGCCTAGTCCGGGATTCAACCTGAGACCACATGCAAATTAGCAGTGCTGCTTCTGAGCTAGGGCCCCACATCTAAAACATTTCCTTACACCTTCGGAATTGCATTCAACTTCAGTCCGCTGAGGTGTTGTGACTACACACACTTGTCATTTATCATAGTCACAGTTGAACAATTCAGTCTTTAACTCTAGCCACTAATCATAATTTGTCCTTTAGAGTATGCTCCTTCTGAAGATCAATATGCACTTTACAAATATTAATAAACTGAATTAATCTATTTGGACCTTGCTCTTGCAATGGACTGGTTATGTAAGACAGTCTAGAGGGGCCTCTTTTAAACTACATCATCATTAGAAAGACAATTATTTGAACTGGCTTGACCTGTACATCATGTAATTCAGCTGTTTACTCCTTAACATATTCTGATGTTCATTTGTACATACCACCATTCTTTGCCTCATTCTTGTATGTTGCTATAACAGGTTGTGTACCTTAACAGAATCCAAACTGTTAATGTGGGTAAGGGGATGGATTTTCTTTCTCATCTATTCTCTTTTCAGACCATACATATGCTAGCTGAAGCACAGATTGTCATAAACGCGAGGAATTACACAGAAGGGGATAAACGTTTAGAAAGTAATACAATAGTACAATAATAGTACAATAGTACTATTAATGCCTAATCCAAGACATGCTTAATCAGTGTTAATCTCCATTCAGTGGGATCTCCTCAGTATTTTCCATCAAAGTAAACCAGCCATACTGTGATTATTTAAAAAGAACTATTTTAGTTCTTTAAGTCAGCAACTTTGGTACCCCAAAGACCAAGTCTTTTTAAATAAACCACTGATGAACTTGCTCTGAATTTTAATGTAAAACATTTTTTGAAGTACAAACTACAAATGCTTCAAGAGCTTATTTCAGTCTCTATTTTTCCATTTCACTATCTGCATGTCTTCATTAATGAAGACCTCTGGCTGATCAGTAAACTCCTCCTAGATTTCTGTCCTCCACTCAGGGACGGTGCCAGGTTTTTTTGCACACTAGGAGTAACTACCCTCTGGCACACACACTCCCATGCGCCCCCCAGTTTTCAAACATAAATGCATTTTAGAAAGACTGAAAACCACAAAATTTGAAATTGCTGGTGCTAGGCCTGGTGGCAGGTCTCCTGGCCAATAATGCAGACTGTCAGTTCTGCACCCCTCTGAGGTCTCTGCCCCAGGCAGCCGCCTAGGTTGGCCTAATGGTACCACCCGCCCTGCCTCCACTGATAATTGAACAGAAAGAATTCCATACCATATTCTTTTGCAATTTAGTAGCTTGACATTTATCTAGTTTGCAGACACAACCATATTGCTAAGAGCAGTTTACCACAGGTAATTGATTCTACTTTGTCATGCAATGAGATTCCCTGCTTTCAGAATGGAACTCTTTATGCATTAAATAATGAAACAGTAAAACACCAAAGTTTTAAAAGCACTTTATCCACATTATAAAATTAAGAATGCCTTTTTATGGGGGGGGGGGGGTTGCACCACAAACTGGGTACCACACCACAGTTTTAGAAAATGTATATTCCACTGTATCACAAATCTGATGCAAAATGCAGAGGCACAACACAGTAGTTGATCTACGAGATTAATCCAAACCACCTTTTATGTGTACAGCAGCAGAACTTCCTGAAGAGTTTCAGACATTCTCAGCAGCTATGAGGATTAGCAACTACTTTTTTCTATGCCCCCAATTTCGTTCTCAAAATCCAGTGTTTTAAGGCCACCACAGAACTATTTTCTGCATTGTCTACAAGTGTACCTTTAATGCCTCCCCCTCTATTAACGTTAAAGTGGCCACATACTGACATATTCAGTTATGTTATTATACATTCTTTTGCAGTGCAAAATTTCCCAGGTTTATATGAGAGGTGTAGGTTCTATGACGTTGGAAAGATAACCAGACCTCTTCTTTAACTAACATAAAACTATTATTCTAGACCACAACTATAACCTGATGTCACATTTTAGAGGCTGCACCTGTACTATATATTTGGAGGTACATTTTTATGGTGTAAGCCACCTTCAGAATGCTATTGAAAGGCATGGTACAAGCGTCTTAAATGGTTTTTTTTTAAAAAGTGACAATTTTTAACAAATTCCAATGGCTATTTTGCCTCCCAGTGATTATTTCTCAGCCTTTCCAGGCGCTTTATATATATTTGAACATATGTACATAGACAAACAAAATTCTATTTTACCTAAAGTGGTAAACACCTACATTCCACTTTCCTATAAGACTGATTATGGTATGCATGCTTTATAAGAGTTCATCCTTATGAATTCTTCTCCTCCATTCGTTTGGCTTTAGGTATGTTACTTCAGCAGCTTAAACAGCATCCCTAAAGAGATGGGGTAGGCTTCTACCACTCTGATCAGCTAAGGATTGAGCCTTTTTCCAGAGAAAGACCCCTCATGTCAGCAACAAAAATAGCTGTTTGTTGATTTTAGCTACTGGTGGTAGCGTCAAGATTTTAGTAAGTATTTTTATTGCTACACTGGGCAAAGACTGTGTGCATTAAGCAAAATCATAGGATCAAACCCATTTTTTTCCTATGGCAGCCGGAGCCACTCAGCTTCTGAGTAGGCAGGATGACACTAGGGGAAGATGCAGCCAAGGTCCATCCCCCTTCCTGTGGGTATTTATCTTAACTGAGCTGAAAGGCAACAAACAAAAGGGCTCTTGGCCCAGTGGTCACAGTTGGATCATGTAATAATCAGCTTGGTGGACGCGGACAAGCCTACATGTGTTTGCTTTGTCCATTTGTTTTTCGTAATTTTCTCCCCTTTTTTTGTAATTTCCTTTGAGTCCTTTGGGGGAAAGAGAGGCCTAAAAATGCTTAAATATTGTATCTCCTTTGTAGCTGTAACCTTAGATTAACACAGAATTCACTGCACTTTTATGTTTAATTTAAAAAGTTAACATGAATATTTACACAAAAGGAAAATAATAATTAGGAAGAGGTTTGGAGATCAGGCTCTTACAATTGCCACAGTAGTTCAAACCATGCTCAGAAAACACTATCACCACTGTGTGTTCTATAGTGTTGGACCCTATAGAACTACAAACAGTGTGACTTTGTAGAATGGACTGTCACTGCTTCCTTCAATCCCTGTACCTCCTGAAAAACCACTCCTGAATGTTGAAGGAGCCTCAGAGAAGAGGAATATGGAAGAGGGGGCAGCAGCCAGAAATGGGGGGGAGAATCAGCAAAAGTCACACTCTCCCAACCCTTGTGTGCCTCATACAATTACACTTTCTTTGCTGCCTTCCACACTGTACTCTATGGACTCACAAACCTTTGGAATGGCTTTTCAAGGCAATACATGGCAGAAGTGGGAATGGGGAAGAAAGAAAAGCTGTAAGGTGCAATTCATTTTTCTTTTAAAAGGGGGGAACTTTCACAAATCTGCTACAACACAAGCAGTGGAGGAGGGAAAATCTTTAAACTGGAAATGCACATATGGTCTCTACTGTGCCTTGCTCCTTTTGTTCATTGCTATTTTGGCAGCATCTTACTTAAAACGGGGGTTTCACACAGAAAGCCCACAGCGGACCTAACATTCTTAGAGTTACTGAGAGCAAATGGAGGGCTCGCTGTATTTGATGTGTTCTCCAACTGCAGATTACATACAACACAAAGGCTAAAAACAAAAGTCCTCCCCTCTCCCCTGTAACATGCCTTCTGACAACCAAGGATTTTTTCATCATATCACAGAAAATGTCCAACTTTAAACTAAACAGTATCAAACATATTGCCCTTGCTTGCAATCTGAAGGGCCTCTGTTTTTCAAGAGGTGTCACTCTCATATGCACAGAAGTAATCTTTGTTGCAAAATTTCATTTTTTTCTCTTTTGCATCATCTTGAAAGTTACAAAGACTCTTTCCAAAGTATCAGGGCTTCGTTTCAAAAATTTATGGCACTATTATCTTCTACGGAATCTTCATAAAGCCAGCTTTGGTCAAATTCATTAGATTGTTCCATAGCTTCAAAAAGGCATTTGTACTCTTCTGGGTATAAACTGCCTGTTGTAATGTCTTCTGGTATCTCTATCTGTCTCAGCAGCTTCTTCCCACTCTCAAAACTCCATAAACTGAAAGACATCAGGGGGAAATCTGTTAACACTTGAATAGTTAAGAATACCACTACTCAGAGAGAGCATTCAGCAGCTGTTAAAACAACCACTGCATATAATCTTATTGCAAGCTATCAGAAAAGTCAGAAAAACCAAAATATCTATGGTACTCCCTGTCCCCCGCTGGAACAAAGTGGGTAGGCCAGAAGATACAGCATGCCTCTTTCGTTATGTGGAGTGATAAGCAAGCATCCAACATGCCCACTTCCATCCCTCCCATCCAACATGCCTATTCAACTGCCACACAAATAAAGAAAGCACATAGAATACCCAAGTTCCCAAATGAAACCAGGGAAATGACTGCGTGATTTGTACTTTCATATACCCTATTCAGAGGTTAAGCTCCACTACAGATGTTCAGAAGTGGGGTAGATGAGCAGGGTGAAAAAGCGCACACTCCATATCATGCTAAGGAAACTTATATTGTCCATCTACCTGGCTAGCCCCAGGTAAACGTCAAACCAAACAGTTTTAAACAAGAATCATGGAGCTGGAAGGGACCTCCAGGGTCATCTAGACCAAACTCCTGTACAATGCAGGGAATTCACAAATGTCTTCTGGTATCTCTGTCTGTCTCAACAGCTTCTTCTCATTCACAGAACAATGACTTGTTCGTTTCAAGTCATTATCTTCCAATCTTGGCTACACAGAACATAATCCTTACTGTTAATTCTACAATACAGCTTCACTTGGCATTGTCTGGAAAATCATGACACTAATTCCTTCCATTTCAATGCACAATTTAATGTACCACAGCAAGTTTACAGGATGCTTTTGAAAGCATATTTATGCTTCTGAAGCAGCAGCCTCCCATGCTTCTTAGCTGAAAATAAAGGGAGTTTCAAAAGTAGCTTATGATAAGACACAGTTATTGCTGAACAAATTTTTTAAAATGCCACTGGGGATACCTTTGGTGTGGAACGAAAGAACTACACAATTAATTACACGTATCTAAAAGTGGTGACAGATGTGTGTTGCACACAGCTACCTATTTTTGAAACAGACTGAAAATCAATTTTTATATGGTATGCTGTTCAAAGAAAGCAAAATCAAAACTCCTACTGTGGATGCCCACGCCTTTGGAAATGCCTAAAGAAGTTCCTGAATCCCAGCCACTACACTCACAGGCTCAGCCACACAGAGATTATTTATCGACCCAACTGTAGCTACACTGCCAACACTATACATGAAAGTGTATGTTTAGTTGCAAAATACTTCACATTTTCACATTTACACAATTGTTACGTTCAGCTAAATTCTCTTCTACCATTTTTGTCAACTTATGGATCTGACTTTTACTTACTTTAATTTGTCTACTAATTTTGTTCTGCATTTAGCTAGACACTGTTTTACCATCAGAATAAATACACATGAATTAGTGGCTGTCAAGCTGTCTGTAAATAAATTCTTCCGAGGTGTCATTCGTACTAAGCATAAGTGGTCATTCTGCAACACCTGTGTGTAAAACAAAAAGGGCATTTTATTAAAAATTGCATTTTGTACATATTTTAGCAAATATTCCTGCCCAGAAGTTGAACCTGCAGAACTGGGGGGGGGGGGGGGGGGGGAATATTTACCTTCCAAGGTTAATGAGGAATCTGAACACAGTGTATAGAATTACTTCACTGGCAAAACATTTTATTCTCTGATGTATATATAGGTCTGGAATCTTTAGATTCTTTTGGTCTGTGAATATTACACTTTGTCATGAGGTATGTGTGTAACTACAGCAACAAGAAATTCTGGAACACGGATTTATTACATACAAAAAGCATTCTGTGGACCATGTTATCAGTACCTACAGTTGGTGCACTATCTAATGAGACTCCATTTTTCTCATTGTCAGTGTTTTAAGTTCACACTTCGGTCCACTGCCTCCTATTAGCTAGTTAAACCAAATGAGATGTGGCAGATCACTCAGTCTATAAATGCTGGCATTCTTCAAAAAGGCTGCTTTAACACTCCACTTGATCGGCACAAAATGAAACCTCTGTTATTTCCAGCAGTGCCAGTGAAGTGTGTTTCATGAATCAGCATACTTCCCTCGACCATAACAATCCAAAACTTATCCTACCAGTTCACTTTTAAGTTGGAGGAAGGCTCCTAAAGTGGGGTTCATGCCTTCATTTTTATGAGTGTTTCTTGTGAAGATGCAGATAGTCAATCTAGGTACCACTACTACATTTATGTCAGAATTCAGGAGGGGTAGGCTTACCACACTCTTCGGTATGGAGAGTCCACCACTTCTTGAATTAGTTAGAAACGAAGACCAAGGCTCCTAGAAGGAAGAGAACCAAAAAACAAAATGTAATGTTTTTTTGTTTTTTTTTAAATTGAGACCATCAACACGACTGAGTCCTGGATCATGGGACATGAGGAGGGGAGACAACAGAAACTCAGTCTCGGTATTCAGCCAGCACCCTCTATAGGAGTTGCTCAATTTTCTATACAAGTATATCCACTTTTTACCACATTTATGTTTCTTTCCTGGAACTCAAGACAGCATACATATGATTTTCAAGAAGCCTCCCAGCTAGGCACTGACTAGTTCAGACCTTCTGCAAGGTTGCTGTATCATATGTTGAGTTGAAACATTTTAGACCAAAGCCAACTATGCAGTCAATCTTAACTAAATCCCCTGTAATAACTCTCTACATTAATTTACTACACAGATACTACTTAAGCCCTAAAAACCAGTCAAGGATTCTGAATACATAAATTACAGTTGACAGTTTGAAATACAAAGAACCCCAACCACTTAGCCCCATGTTTACTTGGATATAAGGCTGCAATTTTAAGCATGATAACTTTGAACTGTGTCCTATTGAATTCAGTAGGACTGACTTTGGAAGCAATGTGTTAAAGACTAGGTTTACCCTATGACCTTCTGGTCTACCCAGTATTCCCTCTAAGCTGAGTTAGTGTAAGCTAGCTCAGTTTTTTAGCTTCTGGCTCACATATTTTTGTCTTAGCTCAGGAAGGATGGCTCCAGAACAAACTAATTTATGCAGTAGCCAAATTGCTTCCTCACAACTTTAATGCCAGAAGCTCACAAAGTAGAAATTTTGCTTACAAGGCTCCACAGCTTAGAGGGTGCATTGCTCCTACCCCAGAGGCATTAAACTGTAACAATCAAATTTTGAACACAATCCAAAAATAATAGTGACTAAAATGGTATATTTCCAAAATTCGGAGAAGTTCATGAGCATCTGTGAAACAAAGTGCTTCTACTCATGAACAATAGGTTAGCCAGTCCAGCTGCACTATACCAAATGCTGACACAGAAGGTCCCAAACTTTGATACTATGGCTTTTCAGGGTGGTGTGAGAACCACAAAAGCCTCACGTCACACAAAAATATCATATAAAGCTCTCTGGATCCTCTAAGAACTTAAGCACCCAGTTCACTCTTGATTCCCAAAGATAAAACATCTGGTCAATTCATTATGGTAAAAAGCTTGTAAAACTGAAAAGGAGGGGATCCAAAATGCTCTATGCAACCCTGATCTGCATAAATCTCTAAATCTCTGAAAAACACACTCCCCCAGGTCAGGAGCAGATTAAAAACAACACCCCAAAAGGCACAAGAGACTGCTTCCAGAACTAAAACACTAAAAAGAGACTTCTTTCTGGTAGCACTCTCTTGTGCATGAGAATGGAAGGGTGCTGAGTAGGGGTGTGCATTCAGTAAAACTGACCCAGAACACACACCCCCCCCCGGAAAAAACCTTTTGGGCATTTTTCAGGTTTCCAGAACATGAACTTCCCTAAGCTGATTCGGCTGCCAAAAAATAAAACCCAAAAATTTTCAAGGGTTTTCTGGCTTTTTTGGGGAATGCTGAATTTGGGCTCTGGGAGGCTTTGAAGTTTAAAGGGCTCCATTCACCTTGTTTTTCCTGCCATTTTTGCCTTTCTTCCACCTTTTGACTGCTTTCCAGGAGGGAGGGGAAGAGGGATCAGAGATCCTCTGATTTGACCTGAGTCTTGTTGGGTTTGGGCACTGACTGCCACAGTGGCAATGGTTCTGGGGGTCACATTGCACTGGTTCTTCTGCTGGCCTGACAAACATACCCCCTTGGTTTATACTGCAGAGATTCTCTGATTTGACCTGACTTCTGTTGGGTTTGGACACTGACTGCCACAGTGGCACTGGTTCTGGGGGTCACACTGCAGTTGTTCCGCTGCTGGCCTGGCAAACATGTCCCCTCACACCACCACACCTCACTTACTTTCTTGCAAAAAGGTTCTCAGGGAGACACTGCTCCCTGCCTTTTTCCCATTCCCATAGTAAACAATAAAAAATTGGGGGTACACTCTTTGGATGTCCCTAGAATTGGACCCCCTGGTCCAATGTTTTCCAAACTTCGGGGGTCTTTTGGGGAGAGGCTCCAGCAGCTACAATACAAATTTGGTGCCTCTACCTCAAACCCCTTACCCCCCAGCCCCCTGAATACTTGTCAGAAGATTTTTGCCATTGACTACAATGGCCCCATAAGATATAATAAGAGCTGAAAATTTTCAGGTACCAACACAATACTGGTATTCGTATTTGGGGGGGTTTCAGGATTCCCGAAAAAAATTCAGCTTTACTGTACCTGAATCCAAAAAAAAGATTTTTTCCCCTGAACACCCCTAATGCCAAGGTAAGCCTCTACATACCAGTGGTAGGCGGCAACTTCAAAAAAATGGTTTGGTCTCCATGCTTCTGTTGGCCCTCCAAGGTAATGGGTTGGTTATTCCATGACACAGGATGCTGCAACTAGATGGCCTACCAATTTGATCCAGCAGGTCTCTTCTTATCTTCACACCCTTCCTCATTTGGTAACACTTTGTGCTTCCATACCATGGGAGTGTGTTTGGACTCACCAACTTCTCACATTTACCCATGTGACCATGGCCCAAGAGATATTACCTGATTTTATGCATCTTTTCTTCAGTCAGCAAGGCAGTTTTTTGGACACTAATGTTTGACAACAAATTACCAACTCATTTAATGCAGGACCATACATTTATGTTACAAATCAGATTTAAGATAAATATTTACCATGTGCAGAAGCTGCACATCACAGGCTGTTTGCCAAAGTACACTTAGAGGTTGATAAATTCTTGCATCTCCAGGCTTTGCAACGAGAGTCTGACAAAAAACAACAGCTGAAGTTTATACAACATGAACATATTTGTCTGAACAAACAGTTACCTACATTAACAGATTTTATCATGAAAAGAAACACAAAAGCCTGATTAAGGCAGAAAGTTTAGACTGCCTTATCAGAAGCTATACCAAAAGTAATTACATGCTACCACAGAAATACCCTATTTACAATACACCTTACTCGTTCCAATTCAATTCTAGTATTTCTCTACTACTGTTCATTTTCTTACAAAAACAACTATTGTTACGAAGCTGCAATTTTTAAAAATTTACACTTTTGTTAATCTGCTCAATAAAAGTAAACCCTTCAAATGAGAGATGCTATATTCCACAACTTCTGGGGAGGTTCTTTCTATACCTTACTGTATGAAAGTAGAGTATAGTATAAAACAAACAGTAAAACATATAGATCAGAATAATATTTTAAAAAACTGGCTGAAGAGACTACATACAAATCAAACCATTAAAAGCGCAATTATAATTTTTCCCACCTCCCAAGTATAGCCCCCCCCCCATACCCATCCCATCTAGAATAAGGCTCCCAGACTTAACTTCCCTTACAAATTGACCTCTGATAGGCAAATATATGTTGCAGTAATCTTTAAAATGTTTGCTTGCATTCTGCTTGAATAATATATAAAAAGGAAATCTATTGATAATGATTGATACAATAAGTTCTTTACAGAAATAAACACAGATCTAACTTCAAAACTAAAGCTAAACCTAAACAGCAAATACCATCCCAACATACCATATTAAAAATAACTTTTACTATACTTCTTTAAAAACTTAAGACTATTTAGAAGCTTTTCATACATAAGTTACCTTGTACTCTTTCTCACTGACAAATAGGTTCAATTCTGTTCTTCCGTATTTATATACAGAACCACGTTCATATAAAGCATAAATAAGCTTCCAAAGTAGGTTCCTTTCTCTTTTCTGTGGTACAATTCCAACTACTTTTAGAGGAATATCTGTTTTGAAAACACACAAAGAGATAAAAAAATTACTACATGCCCTCTATTACTTCAGCAATCCTAATGTTGTAAATTTATTTATTTATTTATTATTTCACACTTTTACCCCGCCCTCCCCGCGAATGGGCTCAGGGCGGCTTTGGTTTTAAAGCAAGAGATAACAGAATCTGCATCTTTCCTAAGATAGCTTCCACTCCATTAATAATGACATCAGAACACACCTCTACCTTCTTGCCACTTAGATCCTCCACCAAGAATCTGTTCTGTACATGGCTACTACTAGAATTACATTGGCAGCAAAATGGGTCAGGTCCTTCCCCACACTTATGCAACTTGCTCCCTAGGAGGCAAGTTTGATCCCATTAGAGAGCAATCCTAAATAGGTTTACTTATAATCCTACTCAGGCCTGTTCAATGGGGCTTACTCCCAGTAAAGTGTTCTTAGCATTAACCTGTTAGTGTTTTTGGAAGATCCATGAAGACAGTTATGACAAACTAACCTGGAAAACCAGGATCCCTAGTGTATCAAAACCCTGGTAGATAACGGGTTAATGCCTCACTATAAAGCATAGTTTAATTGACAGGCTGCTGACTGTGTGCACCCCTCCCCTTCTCTCTGATTGGTCAGCACCAGCTGAGGGGAGCTTTAAAAAGTCTTGTCAGAGTGGGTTAGTGTCCTTTGGACTTTGGCTTGGCAGTAGTCAGTCAGACAGTCTATCTGTTTGTGGGAAACAGACAAGCTCACTTGGGAAGTGATGGGACACAACCCCTTGCTCTTACTGTGTACCAACACATTTGAGGAAAAGTTCAGAAATTAGAACTTAAAAGTCTAAGTGTCAGCCCTATAATACACTATTAAGGGGTTGCTCAGTCAGAGTGGGGAATAGCGTTTTGGCGGGAAAATCTGCCTCACAGTAAAGAAGATGCAGGGGTTCGTCATAACAGTCTTCTTCAAAAGGGCTTTTGGTGAACTGAAAGGATACTTTAATGGGTGGCATTTTAATGGTTGTTAGTTCACTGTTTTATTGTTCTAATGGAGAGGTTCTCAAACTTTTAAAAACAGAACCATTTCAAAACTTACTAGAGTTTTTGGGACCCACTTGCAAAGTAACTTCAAAATACTTTCCCCCTCCCCATGCAAAACACAAGAATTTTATTTCACTCATCAATGTATTCACAACTTATTTTTCATGTTTAGTATTATGAATATACAGCATTATTTACCTATGTACGTCATTTATTACTTTTGTCCCCAATGGGCCCCCAAAGTGACTTGCAATATTCTCTTTTTCATTTCATTCTCACAACAACCCTGTGAGGTAGGTGAGAGTATGTGACTAGCCCAATATCACCCAGCAAGCTTCCATGGCAGAGGGGTGATATGAAGCTGGATCTTCCAGATTCTAGTCCAGCACTGTCACCTCTACACATATTAAGCAAAGAGAAACTCAGATTTACTCTACAGCCCATTCTTTCAACTCATCCTTTTCTCTCTCCTCCCTCCCAGTCTCACAGCCCATGAAACAGTTATGACACACTTTTGGATCCTGACCCTTGGTTTGAGGACCAGTATTCTAATGTATGAACATACTTCTGAATGAAGCCTGTATGGAGTCAGCCAAATGGAGAATAATCTGATACAAATAGAATAATTAAAATAAAATTACTCTCAACTATCCATGCACAATGTATACAGAAATGAATAAGTATATAATATTAATTTGCAACCAACTCATGACGACCCCATCCACGGGGCATTCCAGGCAAGAGATGAGCAGAGGTGGTTTGCCATTGCCTTCACATATGCATACAAATTAAGATTTACCTGCTGTCCAAGGAACAGGTGGGATGCCCAAATTCTCAAAGAGTCTCTCAGAATACATAACAGGAGGTCTCATTGATCCCAAACCAATAGGGTCCAGTCTGAAGAAATCACAATGCACCACTTCCAGTTGTCCATCTAATTTCTTCTTTAGAGACTAAAAGTGAACAATTAGAAGGTTGCACAAATGTCTGAACTACATCACCCCAACCATTAGTCAATCCAATACTGTTTATTTGGACCAAAAGCATCTCTACAGAGCAATCTTTTCAGCCTTTCTATGATGATACTTTAAGCAGAGATGCTGAAACCTTCTGTTTAAATACAAATGCTCATAAGTTCCATTGCTTACTTAAACAATTAAAAAGTACCTCCAGATCAGGAAGAAAGGCATTATTGCTCTCCAGTGCGATGACTCGGGAACCAGAATTGAGTAGCGTCCGGGTCAAGATTCCAGGACCTAAAAAATAAGTGTTTAATATTTTACCTCTGAAATTAGCTTACTAACTGTAGAGCTTCATAAAGTAATTATGAAATCAATTAAATTATGAAATTAGCTTACTAACAGTAGAGCTTCATTTACTTCATACAGTTTTTAAATTAAATTAAGCAGCATGTAACTTGTCAAAAGTAAAACATAAACACCCAAAACTGTGCATGGGCCTGCACTACTGAACTTCATACCTCAGTACAAACATACAAATACAAGAAAATTGTATGAAATTCAGTAAGATTTCAGAAATTCCACTTCCTTGTATTTTTCTTATATTTCTTGAAAATCTACATCTACAGGACTTCACAAATTTGCCCAGAAGCAAGCCAAATTCAACACAGTGGCATTGTCAGCGCGTTGACTGCTGCTCTATCTCATTTCCCTAATTCCAGCTGTCCCTTCCAGTCCCAGGGAAATTGATTCATGGATTGAGGGACCTACATGGACTGATTACAATGCAAGTCAGGAAGCTACAGTCAGAAAGGGAAAGAAGCAAAATATCCCTACACTATCTGCTAATGGGAAAGTTACTTTGCTTCCTTCTTATTCCACCCTCCCAACTCAAGTGGTACACAATCCATGCAGTTCCCACAACCATGGGAATCAACTTTCCTGGGGTCAGATGGGGCCCCTGGGAGTACTGGGACAAGAAAAAAGATCTGTAACCATCAGCAGAAGGTACTGATGGATTCTAAAATCCAACTGAATAAGAATCTGAATAAACAAGCATGTAATCAGGCTGTAATCTTGCATTTAAAGCACGATTTTCCTCCATGGTATTCTACAAAGATCTGAGTTTGCTAATAAGGGAATTCCTTTAAAATACCAGGTTTCCACAAGCAGCTTCTCCATTTTATACAAAAGAGGGACTATTTTAATTCCTCTTGTTCCACAAAACCATTCAACTTGCTAGTGGCAAATAAGTTTTCCATCTTGATTATTTTTCTGGGCAATATTCAAAATGCTGGTTCTTACCATTAAAGCCCTATATGGCTTGGGACCAAAGTGCTTGAAGTACTGTATCCTCCCTTATTGTCCAGCCTGCCAATTAAGATCTGCCTCACGAGCCCTCCTTTTGGACCACAGACAGAGTTCAGTAGTGACATCTTATTTGTGGCATGCTCTTCCACTTGAGGCTCATCTGGTAGCTACAGTTTTCTTTAAGGCACCAAGCCAAAACATTTCTGTTCACCCTGGTTTTTAATTAAGGAATTGATTTTTAATACTATTTCTGCCTGGAAACTATTGTTTTAAGTTGTCAATGGTCTGTTTTTATAGTCTAAGCTTTAATGCTGAGCTGGGTTTTTAATGCTGGACTTTAATATCTTTTGATGTTTAGTTTCATTATTTTTATTTCGTAGATCACCCTGGGCAAGTTGTTGGACAGGCAGTATAAAAATAATCTAAATAAACAAACATTGCCTATTAAAGCAAATGAATTTACTTCACTATACATTTTAAAGTACTGATATTTTTCTTTCATTTTTGGCCCCTCCTGCCTCAAAAGCATCTCTGTTTTATTTTTTATTTTTCTCACAGGTACCTTTCATCAAAGTATTTTCTCAGGCAGGAAAAGAGACAGCACAGCAGCACTACAACAAGCACCCCATTTTGACCCTGTTATAATACTATCTAGCAAATTTTTTGGTGGTGACGCAGTGGCTTAGAGATTAAGATGCTGAGCTGCAGACCAGTAGCTCGGCAGCTTGAGACCCTACTGCTATGTGATGGAATGAGCTCCCATCTCCGGCTTCAGCCCCTGTCAACCTAGCAGTTCGAAAGCAAGAAATTGCAAGTAGATAAATGGGTACCGCTTTGGTGGGAAGGAAACAGCATTGTGTGTGCCTCAGCATTTAGTCATGCCAAACACAGAAAAAGTCTTTGGAGAGCGCGGGCTCTTCGGCTTGGAAACGGAGATGAGCACTGCTCCCTAGAGTCGGATTCACCTGGCTTTTGAGCAAGGGAAACCTTTACCTTAGCAAGTTTTTAATTAAATTATATTTGCTACTAATTTCCTACTAACAAGCTTTTCCAAAACCAGTGGCAAGGGAGGTTCAGTGATATTGTCTGATCATATGCATATTTGCTTAGAAATAAATCCCAGTCATTTTACTGGTTAATTCCTAAGGAACTGCACAGAACTGCAGCTTTCAACACATCATGAATTCCCCCTTTGCTTTTCTAAGATAGATCCAAGAAGTTTGGAACCAGAATTTTTGTCTGCTTGAAATCTATCACAGTTTGCTTGTTCACACGTGTTTGTCTGCTTTATTTAATTCCACTGAATTTTATAAAAAGGAAGATAACCTCAACTGTTCTGGAGGATATTCTTGGAGAAGCAGCAAAACTTGATCAACTCTAGAGATAACACCTCTTAGGGATACATTTCTACATTGATGGTCATGCTGCCTTAAATGATTGCATTTGCGTGTGTTGTTTTTCCCTTCCAGTTCTTCAATCCCAGCCCCAGTACATTATATTGTTTTATTAGGAAATTTGCTGTTAGATTTCAGCTAGGTGCATTAAGCATTTTAACCATACAACCCAATTATGTTTAGCCAGAAATAAGTCTCGCTGTGATTTTAGAATATCATTCAGCGATTTGCACAGGTAAAGTCCTTTACATAAGGCTACCCTGATTGGGTGGAAAAGCAGAATAAAACCTATTAAGCAAATAATAAGGAACAGCAGTATCAAGGGGTTGCAGCCCAGTGACTAAAGCCGAGGGAAGAAGTGGTTCTCTCACCTGGCTCGCATTCCAGCACGACTGGCGGGCGCCTGCCGGGGGGCTCCACGACTGAGTTGTTACCCAGTCGAGAGACCACAGTACGTGCCAGGTCGGGGCAGGCGATGAACCTCCGTAGTGGGGGTGGTGCCCGAGCGTGTTCCAGGATTGCTCGGGCGGCTTCGTCTGCCTCCGGGACCCGCAGAGGGAAGCAAGCGTCTGTCGGGCAAAGACGCCTCTGGCTTTGCCCCGCCAGGCCTCGCACCGCGCGCCACACGACGGACGAAACGGCTCCCGCCAGCACCAGGGGCCTCCCTGACAGCCCAGGGGCGGTTACCACCATTATTGCCGTCGTCGTCGTCCCCAGCATCCTTCTAGTATCGCACGCCGGTCCCCACTACCTCCACGTGCAAGCAGGAGGGTTGACCTTGATGGGAGCACGCACCCGGAGTACTTTAGTGAGAAGACTCTGGCACCAACTTCCGCTTCCGTTGAGCTTGGGTAGATGGTTGCTCTAGCCCTTTTTTGGGTGTCTATGGTAGAAAGCCTGTTGGGTCGGTCCTCTCTAGGCGCTCGTACTCCGTGGTGCTCACCTTTTGCCGCTGCTCCTCTGTGGAGTCCGCAGCTGGGTCACAGGTAGCTCTGTCGATAGCTTGGCCTCGTTTCCCGCGGTGCCGACGCAGGAGATTTGCCGGAACCTTCGCGGAGGCGGCCGTGGATTGAGGTACGGGGAACGGAGGCTGCCTAAGCCAGGCTCCTGAGAGCCGCCGCTACCTGCGCGGTCCTTTCTCTCTTCGGAGACTGGGTGTTTAGCCGTTTCTTGCCTATGAAGCCTTGGCGGGGTAGGCAGAAAGAGGACTGCTGCGTGGGAGTGAGCGATTCGGGGATCTGGGTGGGCAACGATGGGATGATCTGTGTGGAGAGGGGACTACAGGAATGGCTGAAAACAAGAAAGCAATAAAGGTTCCTCCTCTCCAGCATAGGTTTGTGTAGGCTGGGAATAGAGGATGTGACCTGGAAAGGTGCTGCCTGTTTTTCTCTGCAGCTCGCTTTCCCACCTTGGTGTGTGGAAGAGCTGTGCTTCCATCTAACTGCTTTTCAGTCGGATATCCCCATTGTGGCTAACATGGCATTCAAGCCATCTGAGTTAGGGGGGCCTTGTCACCCCTGAACAGCCCTTAGCACAAGTTACCACACTTGTGTTTTATTTGTTCACCAAAAAGATCAGTGTGGAGTTGGTAGAGTTGTCACATTTTAGTCTCAAGAGAATACTGTGCAATTAGTTAAGGCTACCCAGCAACTTCAGGGCAGAGCAAGGCTCTGAATCCAGGTCTCCTGTATCCAGTACTAGTCACAGCACTCAACTCGTTCTAATTCTGGTGTTTATATAGGTTGCTGTTCTTGGGTAAACATTTGGTCCTTCAGTATTTTGTCTCCAACTTGGAGCAACTCCAAACATTACACAGAGCCCTTGGGCATCTCATCCCTTGAATGTTTGTATGTAGAAGCCGGCACGTGTATTCATCTTATGTGATGAATGACCTTGAGCCGATGGATCTCTCTTACCTAGTGTGGTGTAGTGGTTGGAGCGCCTGACTAGGATATTAACGGCTAGGTTCGAGTCCAGTAGCACCTTAGAGACCGACAAGATTTTGGGAGTATGAGCTCTCAGGATTCAAAGCTCGCTTCATCAGAGAGCTTTGACTCTTGAAAGCTCATACCCAGAAAACCTTGTTGGTCTTTAAAGTGAGAAATACCAATGAAGCTCTTTGTCCTTGTTTTGTTCTAAGTTGCTTTCAACTCTATTCAGGATCTTGAGCTGGGGCTTAATTCAGGTGACATTTCCACCTTTACCTGGCCAGTTTTGTTGCAAGGGTGTTAAATCAAACCGGAAAGGTCAGTGAGGTGTGGTAACTCTGTAGTTAGAGCACTTTACATTCCTGAAAGTTGTATCATTCTTCATAGTTGCCTGCAAACTGCCCATATTGTAGTGTCATATTAGCATAACTTTTAAAGGAGACCGATTTAAAATTTGCTCAAGCGTGGAGAGTGGGGACACCAAGGGCTGAGGAAGAACTGCCAGTGCCAGATAAATGTAAAAACAAGATTCATAGTTCTGATATGTGTCCAAGTCAGTCTGCAAATGGTATCACAGACTATTGACCTATACTTTTTTGCCGTGTTTTTCTACCAAGGAGCTCCAGGCACTGGTTGTTCTATCCCCCATCACTTTTGTCTTAAACCTTGTGAAGGTACCCTGTGAGATGGATTAGGCCAGGGGTGGCCAAACTGTGGCTCAGGAGCCACATGTGGCTCTCTCACACATATTGTGCAGCTTCCAGCAGGGCAGCTGGGGTAGCAAAGGGGAGGCATGCTTTTTCTCCCTCCCTCCCTCCCTCCCTCCCTCCCTCCCTCTGCTTTTTTTGTTTCTCTTTGTTTCTTTCCACATCTTTTATTCTTTCCACCTCTCTATTTCTCTCTCAGACAAATAAATACCACTAGCAAATTAATACCATTATCATTATCATTAATATCATTATCATTATCTGTTTTTACCCTTTTTGTTTTTATTTTTGGCAGTCTCATTTAATATTAATAAAAGGTAAATATGCATATTTTCCAATAAAAACACATGTAATAGTTGTTCATTGTCTTGTGGCTCTCAAATATCTGATGTTTATTCTGTGTGGCTCTTACGTTGAGCAAGTTTGGCCACCCCTGAATTAGGCTGAGCAAGAATAATTTTCCAAGTACTCACCCAGTAAGCTTCATGTCTGAGTGTGGATTTGAAAAGGTGTCTCCCAGATCTTTGCCTAAAACTGCAATCCAAAGCAGAGTTATACTCTTCTAAGTCAATTGGAAACCAATCAGTGTAGAAGAAGTAGAGATTGGGTTTATACCTCACACTTCACTATCTGAAGGAGTCTCAGAGTGGTTTACAATCTCCTTTCCCTTCCCCTCCCCACAACAGACAGCCTGTGAGGTAGGTGGGGCTGAGAGAGCTCTTTCGAGAACTGCTCCTGAGAGAACAGCACTGAAAGAACTTGTGACTGACCCAGGGTCATGCCAGCAGCTGCATGTGAAGGAGTGGGGAATCAAACCTGGTTGCCCCAGATTAGAGTCCACGCTCCTAACCACACTCCTAACCACTACATCAAACTGGCTCTCAAGAATGGAACTGTTCAGGATTATATTGCAATGTTTCAACCACCAGTGTACATGAAATAATGTTTCATATGAGCAAGAGGATTCATAACGGTTGACTTCTTGTGTTGCAGAATGAGCAGATACCAGGCAACTGTGTGGGAGTTCTTTGGTGCCTAAAAGACGTTATCTCCTTGCCTCTGAAATGTTCTTGAGAAGCAGTTTAAGAGCGAAGAAAATGGTAAGTGGTTTTTTCCTAATTTCAGGTGGGGAAGGCACAAGACTATGGTAAGAATTTTAAGTGTTGCTGAACATTCAGCTTCCTTAGTTTTATGAAAATATCAGGAGGCATCCAAAGCAGCACAAGTGGAATTCTGCTCATGCAGTTGGATTTTTCTGCCTTCCTCTTCCTGCTGCAGCCTCTTGTTACCACTGAAAAGCTGCTCAGTGGGTTAGGGAACTCTCTTTAATGGCTTGGAATGTAGAGTGGGAAAAGGGACAATAATTTGCATTTCCAGTCTTTGTCTCAGATTAAAGAGAACAATGTTTTATTTGTAAAGCAATATCACCTGCAACTAAGGATGGTTCACTGATTCATATGAATCAAGGCATAAAATCTCAATATTAACTGTGAGAGCTGTCATAACTTTAAACTATGTGAAGTCTTGAACCTGAGAGCTGAGCTGCTGCTTTACTCTCTGAGCAACCTTCCTCAAAACTCAAGGGCATCTTGTACCCCATACAGCTTTATCAGCCCCTAGCTTCTCAGCAGCTTCCAGAGTCCCTACCTATCCTTGATCCTAATACATTTTCCTTTCTTATCAGGAAACATTGCTTATGCCACGAAGTGCTCCCTGTGTGAAGCACTTGGATTCTTTACCTTGTATTTCTCCCATTTTGTTTGCAGAGCTGCTGCTCTCTCCCTGTTCCTCAGCCTTGTTAACTCTGAAATTTGTACCTACTCACACTCACCTCGCTTAACTTATCAACTTCAAATCCATAAATTAAGCCCCTTGGCATGTCTCTCTTTCTTGTGAACAGCATCCAGAATGTAGTGTCTGCCCTACTGCCTGATCCTTTAAGGGGTCATTCCCCCCCCCTCGGCAAAACAAAGCCAAATACACAAACCTATGCTGTGTAGGACTAGTTTGTCCTGTGAATTACTGTTTTATAAAGCTGCTAAACCTTATAGTTTTAATTAATAATTTCATGATTATGTAGTGGAGTGACTTTAGCACCATCATAGTCAAAGCACGTGATTTAGATTTAAACTAACTTGCCATTTACCTAAACATTGTTTGTTGTGTGTCTCTTGTAGTATATTATTTTGAAAACAAGGGATTTCAAGTTCCATTGATTTCAGTGGGAGATTTACTTGTTATTAAATGTCTCTCATCAAAATCTGTGGGACTGAAGGTAATTTTGTCCCTGTGTGTGTGTTCAGGTCTGCTAGAGGGCCTGTCTTAACCTGCATAATATGGTATACCGAAGTTCTTATTGCCTGACTCTGCTGACGATACAATAAAAACAAATTAATTTTAACAACTGTTCAAAACAGAAAATGCTGTATTTTACTACTCTGAAATTAGGCATTGGATGCAAAAAACATAACCAATGTTCGAGATATGCATTTTTACATTCGTGGCTAACTGCTTAAACCTGAATTATATGTGTGACAGAGTATTTTTAATAGGCGGAAGGGCTGGGTTATCACTGCCAGTTAGGCATTAGATTGAAATCTATATGTGTTCAGAGAAACAGATGAACATTTAAAAAATGAAAATAAATACTTATCCACAAGGGAAGTATTTTCGGTGTGTGTTTGATACAAGAAATTATTTGTTTACTGAAATTGTTGTCTTAGTTTTCAAGAAGTTGTTTTTGAGCTTTTAGTTTAATCGTCAGCAATGATTCCAGGAGTCCCATCTCTAGAAACATAATTTTAAATTATTTTTAATGGGATCTTAAAAGAGGTAACAGTCAATAGGGTGGAACTAAATATTAGATGGTTGCAAAAAGCTTTGTGGCATCCTTGGGGCAAAATGGTTAGTATAAGAGTATGAAGGCACCTGAGCTATTTTCATCATAAAGAAAGAAAAAGTACTCTCAGTGCTATAGAGAGTAAGTTTATTCACCAATATAAATATTTAGTTATGTCCGATAATTTCATGTCATATTGCTACCTATGGCAGACTACCAGACATTCCCACTTTGAATCTATAGCTGAAGCAAGTCAAAAGACAACCTCCAGTGGTCCTCCACAACTTCTGCCTGTTTATTCCATGGTACGTTGAGGCCTCATCACTACAACAGCAGGTGAAGGGATCAGTGTGCAACAGGACTGTGGCACCAATAGGCAGAAAAAGTCAGTCACCTTTCTTCCTACTTTAACAGAAGATTTAAAAGGCAATGGACAGAGTGCAGGGTAAGAGGCGACAGTTTCGAGTAATACTGGCCAATTTTTAAAAGCAATTTAGAATTTCAATCTACGTAGAATGCTGTATGGGCTGAAGTTATAATCTACAGCTCTTGGTAGTTTACTAATAACTGGATATTTAAACTAGTTCCTCAGATTATGAAATAGCCAGCTATTCTATGCACGTGTTTGAATTTTCTTTCCTCTGGTCCTGCATGGGAAACCATGTCAACCACATTACCCTGTTAGAAATGGGCAGTAGGCTCAAATACTCCTCCAGTGTGAGCTCTCTATTTCCTCCCACTGCCAGTTTTGACAATGGAGTAGTATTATGTATGCACTCATACCAACCTAGGTTAGCTTTGGAGCAGGGTTTGAAACCAGGGTTTGAATATTACACTAGATCTGTAGATATGCATTGTACACATTCCACAGAATTAATTGTACTGATGATTTGTTTTCTGTATTCTGAAAGATGTTATTTTCATATTTATTCATATTTATTATATGTGGGAGGGCAGGAAGAGCGTAATAAAGTAGGGAGATTTACCGAAGAGCTTGTGGAGGAGTAAATGTACTTTCAGCATGTTCTTCTGAGGAGAGAAAGCAGTCAGCTGACATAAACAGAGGTTAGATTAAAGAGATTGTCTGATAGTGAGCATCCTTACTAAGGAGATTGTACATAATGCAGTAATCTCATGATGAGAGAAACTACTAATGGAGCTGCACTGAGTAGCAGTTCTCTCTGTTGAAATGTAGAAATGGAAAGAGCGTTTGTATCTCAAAATATTCTTCTTCCTCAGCTTCTTCCAACCCAAGCCAAAAAAGAGTTGTTTCCTTTTTTCATAGCAATGTTCTTGGTTATTAACTATTGTTGCTTTTATGAAAGCAGCCTTGCATTTCATATCATGGAAGCACTGCAAATACTGTGATTCATTTGTTTTTCTGCATAATTATTGTGCAATCTAGAATAAAATAATACTTTACTGGTATAATTCTACTAAAATATATTGGATGCCTGAAAGCATATTTTAATTTTGTCATTATTGGAAGAGTTCATTCATTTTTACCATAAGTTATCTTCCTTCTAGAAGCTATAAATACTACTTCATGGACTAGCAAATTATATATTGTAAAAGTGGACCTTCAAGTCTCACAGGGGGATCCCATCTTCCCCTCTCCCTCACTTTATTCACTCACCCTCAGCTGCAGTGCTTCCACAGTCCTGGCTGGTGTGGTAGCAGTGGCTCAGGCTGTCAGTCCTCCCATCCCGGCAAGCTCACAGGAAGAGGGAATCTCACTTGCCCCTCCCCACTGCTCTGCGCTTACCCTGCTACCCTTTCCAGCCATCAGCAATGTTCTCCCTACCATTCTACAGAGCGCAGTGGTGGTGGGCAACAGCAGCTCCTGCCCTCTCCCTCTTAGCTGGTTTAATCAGCAACATTCTCTCCTCCAGTGTCTCCCACACATGGCAAGGAGGGTGGATGCTGCACAGTACAACCAAAAAAGGGGGAGAAAAACACAACCCTGCATGAGAAGGGTAATCAAAAAGGTCGGAACAAAGAAAAAGCAAGTAAAATGTACAAAATATTGTATATAATTTAATATATTCAGAAGTGCTAAAATATAATTTACTTACACTGAGATGTTCACCCATGGAGGCTGATTCTTTTCTAGTTGTACCTGAGCACTTCATTGGAGCTTTGAGGATTTCAGATTGGTTTTAAGAAGATCCACAGGCAAAGGAAATATTTTAAATGAGTTGCCCATGTTGTATCACACAACATTAAAAAAAAAATTATTGTAAACACCAAAACTTAGTGATAACATCGTCCAGCAATATATAATAATAAGATAGAAACAGAAAGAAACTAGGAAGAACTGGACAATACAATATAGACATTTGAAACTTTCAAAGTAGATCATATACATAGTAAGTGAATTACAACTGGACCAGGTCAGTAAGGGTAGATATGACTTGGAACTTCTTCTATCAGCAGCATATAACTTAACATCAGAAGCCACACAAAAATGTGATACTTACTCCACAGGTAAACATCTTCGTGTGAGTAAGGTCCATTCTGTGAATAACCAGTTTTATGTATGTTTTTGTTAAATTAATGGAATGCTAAGTTTGATTTATACCACTGAAGAAGACCAGGTGCCAGAATGTGTTTGGTATTGGGTTCTTGCATATGGACACATGTACTTTTAAACCTGTATTTATGTAAATGGACATTTGTTTTTATGTTGCGATTAGGTACTTATATACTGGACCACAGGATTGTTGTTTTTAAATGATATTTTAGCACTTCTGATGTATTATTAAATTACATACAATATTTTGTACATTTGCAGTACATGCATAGTTATATTTTACTTTCTTTTTCTTTGTTCCAACCTTTTTTGGATGTTGCATGGACAATGCTTCTCTGTTTGAGGGGAAATTCACCATCTCATTCATTTTTTTACTTCATATTTTTCTGCAAACCCCAAGTTTGTAGAAAAATCTCCCTTCTATCTGCATGGCCCTGACCCACAGATTTAAGTATCCACAGATGGCATGTTGAGAATTAGATACATTGACTACTGATCTAAAAGTCCCCATTCTTGAACTAAAGAACTTCAGAGAGAGTCTCCAGAGTGAAACTGATGTATCAGAATTTATTAAGAGGTTTGACACAATCTCTTCCCACTGCCTCCCGTTTCTCTGCTGGCTCATCAACCTAATCTGAATTCAGTGAATTAGAATATAAATTTAGCTTTGTTACACTTATATCCATAATCAGATTATCTGCTTGTGTTTTGCATGATAAAGTTTAAGGAGTATAATTTTTTCAGTGAAAAACGGTGTATGCCTGAGAACAAGGAACGCGTAGGATCAGGTGTTTTGCTGCAACTGCATAAGCCATTTCAGCTTTGCTGATAACCACAACAAATTTATCAGGCAACACCCATGTTAGTATTTGTGACAAGTTAGGTTGAGCAGCGCATTTAGCAAGATGCCACTTGCTTGACAGGAAGCATTACTTTCCCTTCGCCAACTGCAATGTTAGCATGGAAGTCTACAAACATATTTGAGAATATAATATGGAAGGAGGAAGATAAGTTTTTTATCTTCAGTAAAGTGGGTGGTACAAGAACTAACCGAAAAACTCATCTGATGGAAAAACTGGTAACTGGCATACTGTTGTCTTCTTCTTTGGTTGTCAGTTGATGCCCTTTGGTAGAAAATGGGATGTGTTTTCTTTTTGAAGTTGATTGCTTGCCAGCCTTATAGTGGTCTTGTCCTTTATTTATGATTTTTTACAGATAAGAATGTAACATAAAAACATAAGAGAAGCACTTTTTCCAATGCTATAATATTCTTTCTGAGGTGTGGTGACCAGAATTGCACACAGTATTCCAAATGAGGTTGCACCTTCGATTTATACAGGGGCATTATGATACTGGCTGGTTTGTTTTCAATTCCCTTCCTAATAATCCCCAGCATAGCATTGGCCTTTTTTTATTGCCGTCGCACACTGTCTCAACATTTTTTTTAGTTTTTATTTTCCCTGTATACCAATATCTTCATAAAATGAACCCTTAAATAAAATACTATTATTATTTTCTTGAAATTTGATTCCTATTATTTATTTATTAAGTTAGACTTTAGACTGCCCTTCCCTGTGCACATAAGGCTCAGGGTGGTGAACAACAATTTTAAAAAATCATAAATCAATTAAACCATTGTAACATAAATAATTTAAGACAATTTCAAAATGTCAGTTTCAGATGGCGCTAAAATAATCAAATTATACAGTTACCCCCATGGGGGGGTAAGTAAGGGAGTGCCTGGCAAGATGGAGACTGTCGCTGTCCTCAACCATAGGCCTGGAGGAACATCTCCACCTTACAAGCCTTGTGGAACTGTACAAGGTCCCACAGGGCATGGATGTTATTTGGCAGAGAGTTCCACCAGGTCAGAGCTAGGCCTGAAAAGGTCCTGGCTCTGGTTGAGGACAGCCAGATGTCTTTCAGGCTAGGGATCACCAGTAAGTTCTTATCTGCAGAGCGTAACGCTCTTTGGGGGGTATACTAGGAGAGACGATCCTGTAGATACGTAGGTCCCAGATGGTTTAGGACCTTAAAGGCTAATAGCAGAACCTTGAACCTGATCCGGTACTCCATCTGCAGCCAGTGCAGCTGGCGGAGCACTGGTTGGATGTGTGTTGTCCATAGGGTTCTGGTGAGGATCTGCGTTGCTGCATTCTGGATCAGTTGTAATTTCCAGGTCAGACTCAAGGGTAGCCCTGCATAGAGCAAGCTAGAGCAGTCTAGCCTGGAAGTGACCATTGCATGGATTACTGTGGTTAGGTCAGGGCAAGATAGAAAGGGGGTCAGTTGCCTGATCTGGTGGAGCTGGAAGAATGCCAGCCTGGCAACATTTGTGATCCGGGCCTGCATTGATAGGGAGGCGTCCAGAACCACACCTGGGTTTTTGACAGTTGGAGCCAGTGTTAGAGGCACACTGTCAAGCTGGGAGTTGACACACCAATCCTGAATCCCCTCTCCCCAGCCACAGAACCTCCATCTTAATGGATTCACTCTCAGCCAGCTCTGTTTCAACCATCCTACCATGACCTCCAGTCCGTAAGCCAGATTTGCTGGGGCAGCATCCAGCCAGCTGCCCATCAACACATACAGCTGGGTGTCATCAACATACTGATGACATCCCAGTCTGAAACTCCGCACCACCTGGGTGAGGGGCCTCATAGACATGTTAAACAACATTGGGGATAGGATTGGCCCCTGATGGGACCCCACACACCAAGGGGTATCTAGGTGATACCCTCTCTCCAAGTGCTGTCCTCTGTCCCCGATTCTGTATACTGATACAACAATTCAAATTACCTATTATTCTTCCTTAAGTCAGATATAATTTGCCAGTTTAACTGTTCTTGCCAGATCCCATACTTACAACATCCACAATCAGGGTCTCAGACCACCCCTGCAGCTATTCTATGTGTGTGTGAAGCGCCATCAAGTCACTTCCAACTTACAGTGACCCTATGAATGAATGACCTCCAAAACGTCCTATTGTAAACAGCCTTGCTCAGGTCTTGCAAACCGAGGGCCTTTGTGGCTTCCTTGATTGAGTCAGTCCATTTATGTTGGGTCTTCCTTTTTTCCTGCTGCCTTCAACTTTTCCTAGTATTATTATGTTTTCCAGTGGCTCTTGTCTTCTGAAACAACTCTCCCTGGTAGACCACAATTCTGTAATCTGCCTGCCAGTAAAATCTTCCTTCTGTGATGGAGTATTTTATATTCTATGGCACTGCATCTAAAAAAAACAGGCAGTTTGCCTCATTCTTCACTTTGAAGCAACAGGTTCAGCAAGTAAACGAATGGAAATCTTTTCATTTCAGTATTGGAAACTGCACCTCCAGTAAGAACTAAACTGCTGTTTCTTTACAGAAAGAGATGTGTCCCATCATATTAGCCACAGATGTTCACTTGTTTAAGTACAGTCCTATGTGATTATCTCTTTGCTAGACAGTCATTTGAGTATTTCTGCTTCATCTTTCTCCATTGTGAAAAAAAGATTGGAGAGCTTTTGCCTGTTTATCGTGGATGCTGTGATGCATAATGTTTGCAGAGTACATCTCAGATGGGTAATTTATGTAAGTGCTTAATGTTAGGTCTCATAGAACAATTTCCCTGATTATAAGAAGGCCCTTTCTTTGCCTCAGCATTTTGTTGTTAAATACCAGGTTTTCAATTTGTGGGAGGGTAGTGGTAATCTAGGTAATCTGTAGTTTTAACATAATGTGCATCTGCATATTTCTGAGTCTTTGAGAAGAGCTTTTACTTGAATTAACTACTTCACATTTCAAGAGAGGAATCCTCTCATGCTTGCAAAGGATGGAGATTGTATTTCACAACTGTGAAATGCTATCTCTCTGGAATTAGATTGCCTGAACTAGAGAAACAGTTCAGTTTACTCTGACCTTAAGAACATAAGAGAAGCCAATGTAGGATCAGGCCAATGGCCCACCCAATCCAACACACTGTCAGAGTGGCCAAAAATACCAGGTCCACCAGTGGGGCCAGGACACTAGAAGCCCTCCCACTGCCCCCCCCCAGGCACAAAGAATACAGAGCATCACTTGCCCCAGACCAGGAGTTCCTATCTATACCTTGTGTCTAATAGCCACTGATGGACCTCTGCTCCATATGTTTATCCGATTCCTTCTTGAAGCCGTCATGCTTGTAGCTGCCGCCACCTCCTGTGGCAGTGAATTCCACAGTGAATTTGATATACAAAATACAACTATTTGATTCATTGGACTTCTTCCTAGTGGCTCTTCATTTTGGGTTGCGAGATCCTGCCAGACCAACCTCATTTCCTTCCTTGATCAAGTGACAAGCTTACTAGATCGAGGGAATGCTGTTGATGTTGTTTACCTGGATTTCAGTAAAGCTTTTGACAGGGTTCCCCATGATGTTCTGATGGGTAAACCAGAGGACTATGGACTGGACTCTAGGATACTTAAGTGGATAGGGAATTGGTTGGAGAACCACACAGTAGTTGTCAATGGCATTTCATCTGAAGGGAGGGAGGTGTCCAGTGGGGTGCCACAGGGCTCGGTTCAGAGAGCCAGTTTGGTGTAGTGGTTAAGTGCGCAGACTCTAATCTGGGAGAACCAGGTTTGATTCCCCACTCCTCCACTTGCACCTGGCTGGATGAACTTGGGCAAGCCATAGCTCTGTACCAGCTGTTCTCTCAAGGACAGCTTGGGAAAGAGCTTTCTCAGCCCCACCTACCTCACAGGGTGTCTTTTGTGGGGAGGGGAAGGGAAAGGAGTTTGTAAGCCACTCTGAGACTCTTAAGTGAGTGAAGGGTGGGATATAAATCCAATCTCCTCTTCTTCTTCTTCTGCACCTGGTACTTTTCAGTATTTCATAAATGATCTGGATGAGGGTGGGAGGGGCTACTCATTAAATTTGCAGATGTCACCAAACTGGGAGAAGCAGCAAACACGCCAAAAGATAGAGATAGAATTCAACGAGATCTGAACACACTGGAAAAGTGGGCGCACGTGAACAAGATTCAATTTAACAAGTGCCAAGCTCTACATCTGGGTAACAAAAATGAGGAACACACATACTGGATGGAGGACACACTTATGGGTAACTGTGTGTGTTTACAAGATCTGAGGGTACCTGTGGACGGTAAGTTAAATATGAGCAGCCAGTGTGATGCAGTGACAAAAAAGGCTAATGCAATCTTGGGGTGTATCAACAGAGGTGTGACATCCAAATCACAAGATGTCATGGTCCTGCTGTACACTGCATTGGTCAGGCTGCACCGGAAGTATTGTTTACAGTTCTGGAGGCTTCACTTCAAAAAGGATGTGGACAGAATGGAGCAGGTGCAGAGGAGAGAGAGGAGGATGATCAGGGGCCTGGAACTCTATGAGGAAAGTCTGGAATGTTTAGTCTGGAGAAGAAGAGGCTGAGGGGGTACATGATTGCTCTTTTAAAGTTATTTGAAGGGCTGTCACTTTGAGGAGGGCAGGGAGCTGTTCCTGTTGGCAGCAGAGGATAGGACTCACAATAATGAGTTTAAATTAAGGGCAGGAAGGTACTGGCTGGATATTAGGGAAAAACTTGAGCCAGCTTGCTTGAAAAGGCGGGGTATAAATGTAAATAATAAATAAATAACTTTTTTACAGTCAGAGTTGTGGAACAGTGGAATCAGCTTCCTAAGGAGGTGGTGAACTCCCCCTCACTGGCAGTCTTTAAGCAGCATCTGGACAAACACTTGTCAGGGATACTCTAGGCTGATCCTGCATTGAGCAGGGGGTTGGACTAGATGGCCTATATGGCCCCTTCCAACTCTGTGATTCTATGATTTAAAGGAGTACTTTTGGGAGTCAAAGGCACTTCCACTTAGGCAAGGGGGAGGGGCTACAGTTGCCACTAATTTTCTTCTTTCATCTGCACCAGCCCCCAGATGCCATAGCTCATGGCAATTTCAAGGGAGCAGCTTTTTCAGGAGGCACAGTGGTAGCTCGGCCAACCTCCAGGTGGGGCCTGGAGATCTCCTGGAATTACATCTAATCTCCAGACGACATCGGTTCCCCTGGGTAATATATGTGTTGGGGGGGGGGGTAGACTCAGTGGCATTATACTGCACTGAAGTATCTCCCCTTCCCAAATCCTGCCCTCCCCAGGCTCCACCTCTAAATCTTCAAGGATTTTCCAACCTGGAACTGGCAAAACTACACAGGGCCAGCAGTTGTTGGGGTCAGGGGGAGGCAGGAAAGTAAAACTTTACTCGTGGTTCTCAGAGTTTTCTATTAGTCTGAAAGATTTATCTTAAATTATTACAAGCAGCCTTGCATACAGATTTGGAGCAGGTAATGAGTGGACTTACTTTTAGATTTGTGAATTTTAGACTAATTCATTTCATCTGGGAAGAAAACTTGAAGGTGTATTTTAAAACAGGCAAATGGAAGATTGTTTGAGGCCATATCAGATTTTTTTTAAGATTCCTGTTTGAATCTTCAGTCTTGTGGGCTCAAACGGTTTATTTCACTTAAACTGAGGTCTTTGAAGAGAAATTGCAATAGCCATGCAAGCTCTAAATTGCCCAGTGATACTGAAGTTCAGTTCAGTTTATTTGGTTTAAGAGCCAATAGGCCATACACCATAAAGGAAAAAAAAGAAAAAGAATTTAATTTAAACTTTTAAAAAGATTTTAAACATTTAAAAAGATAGTATAACAGAAATGGGCCACATCTATTATACAATTATTGCACAGAGTACTCAGCAGAAGTTTTAATCTTATAGATTCCGAAAAGGAAGAAAATTTTAATAGTCATTTCTTCAGGAACTTTTGTCTCACAACTGCATGTTTTGGGAAACAAAAAATATATATGGGCAAGTGAGTCTATGGTTGCTAATGGGCAGTTGGGTGATACTGAAGTACTGCAGTGCACAATGCAAATAATTAAATAATTAAAACAGGTAAGTTAAAGCAGCTAATTAATACAGCCATTTTAATTTTCTTCCTCTTTTTCAGTAGGGCTTTTCTATTTAGATGTTTTTTTTGAATATCTACAATCTCAATTTGAATCTTACATTTCTAGAGCGATAGAAGTGAAATGTTCGGACAAGATGTGGTTTATTTTGTTTTATCTCAGCTATTCTCTTGAGAAGCTTTCTGAGCCTGTTTTGTTTTTATATAGTGCTGCTGTTTGTTTTAGTTTAGTTTAGCTGTTAAATGGCATAGACAACCTGAAGGTTTGGCATACTTTTTAACAATAGCTACTTTCCCCTGGTAATGGATTGTAAAATGCAGTCCGATCCTGTTGGTGTGATTGCATTCTAGTTAATGTTAACTGTTTGAAGAGTCCATATAATTATCCTGTTATACTTAAAAGTGCCATCTTTGTTGTTCACCATTTCTCACCTCTCAAGAATGCCTTCTAGCCAGGTGTGGAGCTTCATGGCAGTTGATGACCGCTAACATTCTCTAAAAATAACGTTTGATTAGATAACTCAGCTAGTTGATTGAATTATTTGCGCTGATTGTAAATTCCCAAGAACTTCTGTAAATAGGACGATAATTAGGGTTGCCAGGTCTGGGTTGGAAAATACCTGGAGACTTTGGGGGTGGACCCTGGAGGCTGGCAACCCTAAGGATAATGCATTTTGAGATTATCATTTGGGAGAAATTGGATGTTGATAAAGAAACATCTACTTACTGCAGAACTTATTTCTAAGTCCCTTTTAGGACACTGGAGTGCTTCAGCCATTGTGTACTGTTGCTGTGGTCATTGCTGTTGAAGCTGTGAAAGAATTATGCACCCAGCACTATCTCTTCTTCATAGGAATAGTGATGATACAAGGGCTTTTTTGCCATCAGTTCCTCATCTCTCCCATCAAGGTATTGAGAGAGAAAATAATTCCATTAAATCAAAATGAGATCAGACATTTACACTGATCTGTTCCAGCCTTTCTGCTGCTGTATTTCATTCCATTAGCTCTTTGAGTTCTGAACAGTCATCTTTAATTATCATTTAACTTTTTTACATGTTACTCACAAACTGGTTTTTGCATCTGTTTGCATAGCAAGTATTTTGTTTGACTTTATTGTTGTGACAAAGGATAATGTTTACCACAAAAGTGAAATGTTGAAAATGAGACTAATCTCTTACCACACAAGAACACAAGAGCGTGTTTAAACCAAATAGTTTGGGTATCTGGTGTGTTGAAATTCCTTGTGGTAACTTGACCTTATCAAAAATAATGCAAGGGATAAGCCTGAGGTAAAAGAAGACAACACAGCATTGGTATGTGAGAAAGGTGTGGACACATTTGCATATGCCCCCATGTGAGAGTAGCTTGTAACATTTGCTGTATTATTGCTATAGCCAAAAATGGTTGCAAAACAGGTTAGAATTATAGACAAAAATCAAGAATTTCTCATACAAACAGTTAAACTCTTTAATAAAATACAGAAACCATGAAGATAGTTTCAGAGGGTAGCCGTGTTGGTTTGCAGTAGAACAGCTAGATTAGAGTCCAGTAGCATTTTAAGAAACCAACAAGACTGGCAGAGGGTGGTAATAAGCTTTCAAGAGTCAAAGCTCCCTTCATCATTCCAGATCCTATCTAGTGAAGAGAGCTTTGACTCTCCAACGCTTATACCCCGAAAATTCTACAAGAATCATGTTCCTGTATCCATACTGATCAAACACATTGCTTATATGAGATCTGCATTGCCCCACATACTTTGCTTGAAGTGACTTTGATGCAATTGCAAATAGTGCAGCCTGATAATGATAAGATATACTTTTATCAGACAGCAGATATTCAGTTATATCCTGTTATGACTGATCACTACATGCAGAGATATAAAAATGCAAAAATCTCCCTCTTGGAGAATCCTACAAGAAGTAACATAGGTGATTTACACACAGGGACAGGCTTGTGTGGTTCCTCTGTTGTTCCTGAGGCTGCTGGTACAACACAGTGGCAGTGGGCTTCCACGTGGCAGGTTTCCCTGCCCCAGTTCCCCAGCAGCAGCCATCCTTCCTCTCCCAGGCCACTGCAGAAACAATTGCACTGACGGACAATCCCCCATGCCCTTGCCCAGCCCCCTCTCCCACTTGTTGCCAGGCTGGGCCTGACAACCCTACCATGTATAGAAAGTTATTTTGAAAAAGCAAGTGATGTCAAAGCAAAAAGTTAGGAAGCAAATATATAATCAGTGATTATGATGCAGCATAGTTGTATTGAATTATTTGACTGAAATTTATAGTGAAATAGTACCTTTATGTACTTCTCAGTCGTCAGTTGTTAAAATGTTGATAGAAGGGGATCTGAAAGGAAAAATAATAAGCTTTATGAAACTTTTAATAGGTGGTGATCATTGATTCTTCTGTAACACACATTGTTCTTATAACCAAAATGATGTTGCAACGTCCATTATTAAGACTCTTAGGTGGTTCATTTTTCCAAATAGCTATGTGAAGGTGAATGTCAGTTATTACACTTTGTTCATGTATTTGTGCTTGCCTGTAACAATAGGGATTGTGACACTACTGATGCTTAGATTTTGCTTATAGGTAGCTGAATATTATAAGGCATGTGCACGCGGTCCCTGTAGCCTTTGTATCACCAAGTGAATGAGGACCTTATGTTCCTTAGAGTAGGGATATTTAGCTTGGGGAAAACAAATTGAATAAAATGACTGCATATCTTCCTCAAAAGATACTTACTGTTGGGTAACCCTAGTAAATGAGATAAACAGTTCTGTTCAGATAAATTCTTAACCAGGGACTCTGGAACACAACTGGCCACACACAATGGCGGCACTGTTACAGTGACATTTACATGGCTTCATAAGCTTTTTGTTGACCACTTTGAGGATTTTTTAATCAAACATGGTATAATAAATATGACATAAATAGTAGAATGACTAGGAAAGAGTACCTGGAGTGCAGCTGAATAGACCCATTCTCTGATTAATATTTAACTGAGATATTTAATTTCTTTCTCAACTACAAAATCTTGGGTCAACTGACAGAGGGACAACAGACCTACCCAGTACAGTATCACTAGTATTAAATCACTATTTCCACAAACAGAAGGAATTTGTCAAAATGGATTTTTTTTCTTTCCCCAAGCAGCCGTCTGCATGACCCAAAAAGCCTCTCTGGGGGGGACAGGGGGACCCTTGTCAGTAAAATCCAGCATGGCACAAAGGGCTGCTTCGAAAATGAGAATTGCCCTCCTCCTTGTATGAGCAGAGGAAGCATGAGACTCGTTTTTAATTATTTTGATCTTTATACAGATTTTCTCCTTTTTCAGTAGGACAGAGATGTCATCTGGCTTTAACATATGGTTTTTTGTTCAGGAGAACACAATGATATGTGTTCTAAAAAGCTCTGTTCCATTTTGAACGCATTCAGGCATATTTTATTGAAGTTGCATCATGGCCAAGATGATGATTTCACCAAATGTGTGTCTGCAAAAGATTTTCTTTCTAAATGTGACTCCTGCAGTATCATGTGGAAAAAGAAGCTAAAATTGGTGCTACTGCAAATTTCCTTGAAATGCTTCCTTTCCTGTATAAAAAGTATTCAAATCAAAATATCATTATGGCCTGGTAATGCTTTTTAGCTTGCTATAGAATTTGTGTTTTAAAAAAACACCCTAAAAGTTCAACAGCCTGCCAGTGCAAACACAGAAGTATAGTGGTAAGAGAACACTGCCCAATTAAATAAGAAAATATCACTGGACCCGGTTTAGTAGTATTGCAGGTAGTATTTATTGCTTACAATAGCTTGTTGTGTTAGCAAGGCCAGCGTCTTTCTCTCTTTTCAGTTCAGTACAGTCAGATAAGGCTTTCAGGCCTGTCTTCTTAAGCCAAATATAAACTTCAGTAAATCTCAATGTTCATCCACAGAAACAAAAATGCTTGTGCCTTCTGAAGAGCACACATACAATGGGATATATGCACACATTAAAAACAAGGCAGGTATAGCTCAGAACCACTGATTACCCAACCAGTAGAAGAGTGTAGGTTTCCCTACTGTCTTTTGCATTACTTCCCTTTTGCTCTGTGCAAATGTAACATTTCAGTAGGGGTTGAGGGCCAGTACTGTATGGTGGTTAGCCTGTTGCACTTTGATTGGGGAGACCTGGATTCAGATTCCCACTGAAGTATTATACTCTGTGGAAGACTTTGGGCTACTCACCCTAAGCCTAGCCTACCTCACAGCATTGTTAGGAAGATAAATGAAAAGAAAGGAAAACCCTGTATGCCTTAAAGGATAAAAATGTGATCTCTAGAATGGGACATGGGTTATTGATCTCTCAGTATAATACTGGCATTTTAACTAAGATATTTTGTTTATATTCCGTATATATTTTGTCTATACTGTATTTAAGGGGCTGTTGGCCTTTGCATATGTGTTTTAATTGAGCCTGGCTGATAAAATAACAGGATTTAAATTGCTATTATTATAATACTTCATTTTATGTTATTTTTAGACCTGAGAATCATTTCAACAAAGTGGATATAAAAGAATAGGAACATTCTAATGGATGACAGGGAATCTCCTACAAATGATCTGCAGGTAAACGTGCATGACCTGCTTCCTGCCGACGCTCATGTGGAAAAGATAAACACTTGCTTGACTTCTTCACCGGATGAAAATGAGAACCCCCTTAATGGCAGCAGGCATGAGGCCCTGAAAAGCAGGGACAAAGTGATGGGAATAATTGAGCAAGACAGCATCAATAATAATGAAGGGGAGGACAGAGATATCTCTGCATCCCACTGCAAAGAATCCTTAAGTGATAAGCTGATTAGGCGTTCCAGTACAGATGAAATGCTCATTCCTGAAACATGCATTCCTGAAAACAAGAGTTCAAGAAAAACAAAAGGCTGCGTCAAGAAAGGTATAACTGCTTCCTAAACATAAAATTTGCTTGCTTGAAGATAGTACAGCTTTGGTTATATTCCCTGAATTGATCTTTCACATGTTTTCTGACTTGGGAGCACCCACTTATGAGCTACCAAGAACTCAAAGTTAAATAATGCTTACGTTGACCATGAAAACATTGATATTGATCTTGTCTTTCTTTTTCTACTTTTTAAAATGTGCACAATGTACTACTGTCTATACTGACTGCTTCTAGTTGGACCATGAAGCCAAGATGGATTGTGATATTAAGTGTCAGGAACCATTTCCTGCTCGGAACTGAGGGACAACATGGAGGGGTTAATGGCCAGGAACAAGTGGCTCTGCATAGAGCCAGTATAAAAAGGAAGAATTAATGGACTTAGAAAAAGTGTAACTTTGCTTGTAAGTGAGGACAGGAACAATAGGCATTGTTGGATTCATGATTTATGTCCTGCTTAACTCTCTTGTCCTCCTTTCTCTGAAGATGTTGAGAGTATTGAGAAAGAAAAGCAGCCTGCTGCTTGGCAAATAGCAGGAGGGGGAGGATAGGAAAGGACAAGAATTAGCCATCACCTCCATTGGAAGAAAGGAACCTGCAGAAATAGAAGTATGACTGAGGAGGGATCACTATTGTATTCACCATACTAGTCACTGGAGGAAAAAGCACAGATCTGAACACTTGCACGTTTAACATTGTGTAATCCCTTTTTACGAAGATACTAACACAGTTACCAATGTAGAAAAATAGCTTTTGTTATTTTAAAGGCAGATTCTGCAAATAAGTAATTTGGGTTTGAATCTAAAAAAACCCCATGTTTTCTTAACTGGTTTTCTGTGTATATGTTTATGTATACACTTTATATTCTCTCATCATAACTAATCGAATCTGGTATGTTGTAGTGTACTGGGTGTGTCCTAGCTTGGGGCTTATGGTGTCAGGAAGAATGCTCAGGATTCCATTTGCTTATTTCAACTGTTTGTAGCCTCCTTTTGTCCCAAGAAAAAATCAGCTAAAATGGCTAATCAAAAATGTTTAAAACAATCAAGTAAGAGCCATGACTAAAACAGAAGTGCTGCTACACATCATTCCTCTAAGTCCTCCTAAACAACTTTGTCTTACATCTGTTTCTGAAGGCTGGATTTACAGCAGCCTCCCTAGCACCCTCTGAGGGGGTGTTCCACAATGATCTTAAAATAGGAGTCGTCTCCACCTTACTTGCGTTCAGTTTCATTCCATTGTCCCTCAGCCATTTCCATTTCTCCTAGCCCACTGCCTGGTACCTGTGGTAGATGGCAGCTTCTAGAGTTGTATTAAAATAAATCTATTTAAATCAGCATGTTGATGACTCTCAACTTCAAAGCTCCAGAGAAGTTAGCCTTGTTAGTCTGTTGCTGCAAAATAGTAAACCGTCCAGTAGCACCCTTAAGGCTAACAGACTTTATTGTAGCATAAGCTTTTGAGAAACACAGCTGTCTTCATCAGATGCATGGAGGGTATGAAGAAACTGGCCAGAGATATATAGGTGGTAAGGGGAGTGGGGAGAGGATGCAGATAGTGCCATGTAAATGTAAAGCAGTTGCAAAAGTCATGAAAAGGGTAGAATGCGCAAACCAAAATCTGATGGGAAGCCGCTGAATTGGAATTTATATGTAAATTTGACTCAGTCAGACTTGGATTGAATAGAGATTTTGGATGGTTATTCAGGTATTCCATTCAGATTCATCAGTGGAACAAAGGGGTCACACCCAGTCTGGATTGCGTCAAGCTAATCCCTCCACACCATTCACCCTCCTCATTTTAATGTCCTCCTCTTCAGTTGACAGTTAAGAGCCCAAAACATTCTGTGCCCTCTGGAAGGCACTGGGCATGTATCATTCTGCTGTGGCCACTCTTGTATGGGGCAGGGATTTTTCTTTCATAATTTGCAAATGCTTTTCTGTACACTTGAGAAATTCCCCAAGTATACAGAAAAATTGTCTTTGGGTTTTACTGCCACGTTGACAATGATGATGGTGGTACTATCTTTATTAGGTATATAAAATATGTTGTTTGCTTGACATATTAGCAGCTTCTTACCTTCTTTGGCTATCTCATGACTTTTATTTGCGTGCCCTAAATGATTAATCAGATAGCAAGCAGCCCAGTTGAGAAAATTACTGGCAGAAAGTTCATGTCCTTCCTGTAATAAATGCATTATTATCTGCAGGGCTAATAAACAAGATGTCACATCATTACACAAAAAGGTTGGTCAGGTTTGTTTTGAGGTATGTAGGCATGTTAAGGCAGAGCAGTGTTTGCACAGTATAAATTAACCAGAGATTGAAGTGGGAAGCACTTTTCTGTAGTGCCTTGTGATGTTGATATAGGGAAATAATGCAGTGTTGTCTTTCACCTAGGCTTAGCTGGATTCTGCAGCGAAGGCGTATTAACAGTTCCCTCCTATCCTTAGATTTTCAATATTTCTACCTTCCTTTTTTAATATAATGCTTGGAAAGACTAAGGAAGACAAAGCCTGTGTACCTGTTTAGTTTTAAAATCACTGAACAAAGATCTGTCGGGTTACACAGGTCAACTCAGCAAATGTAGTGACTGTAATATACAATAAATAGGCTTAAAATAGTTACAACAGAATTAAAACAATCTAAACACAGTCTTGGTTAGGGCATCAAACGGTTGAATGATTGCCCTGTAGACAATGCTGCGGTAGAAAACTTATTTGGTGGTCTCTCTAGATGTCTAATCACTAAACACATCTCCACATTGCAGGGGAGGCCCAGATGTAATGGATGTCCGTCACCTCATCCAAATCAATGTCTGCATGGAACCCTGTCTGCAGGGCTCCAGAAGCAGGGCCCTGATACATGTACAAAGTTTATATCACAAGGCTCTTTGGAGATATCAGTCTTATGTACAGATGCCAGAAATGGGTCCAGCTGGTACAATTCCTCTTCTTGTCACGACAGGACCTCTCGGTGGAATCAGATTTCACAATAGCCCTGTGTGCAGGCAGTAGTTCTTTGCAAGCAAGGGGTCAGGGACAAGCGTAGTCTAAACAGTCCGAGTCAAGCCACATAAATCACCTTTAGATTAGCCGAAGGGCGAAGCAAAGCCGTAGTCACAAAGAAGAGCTGGGAGTCAGAAGCCGGGAAGTCAAGCGTAGGTCCAAAATGCCAAGTCCAAATCCACAATCCAATCCAAGTCCAGGTACACGGTTCCAAGGTTCAAGATGCCAGATTAGTTCACGAGATCAGGAGGGTGCCAAAATTCCTGTCAACAACAGAGAATCTTTGCCAGCACAAAGCATCCGGCAGCTCCTTATATTTGAGCTGCCTCGTTATCTCTTTAGGAGCTCATTAGCTCTGGCTGGGATTCAGTCAGTACTCTGGGCTCAGGTCTCTGTATCTCTGTAGACGCGCTGAACTCCGTCGTTCTTTTAACAGCTGCCTGCATTTGGCACGCAGTCTGCTGACAGGTGGAGGGGATTCAGCCGGGGATGAGCTCTGTCCGGGCAAAGCCTGATCAGGTGGCTCCTCCTGGAGAACTGACTCTGTGTCACTCTCAGTATTCCCCATTAAAGGAGCCAAGTCTTCCTGAGGCTGCCCGTCTGCCTCCACATCTGGCTCCAGGTCAGGCATGGTGTCTGAATCAGGGGCAGGCATGACACTTCTGGCTACAAGCATAGAGCATACATGCGTTGAATGGAACTGTCATGCTGCTACTATATTGAGTATATAAAAATATTCATATTGGAAGCACTTGTAGATGCCAGATTTGGTCAGTGTCATTCCCATTCATTGTAAGGAATATCAGGGATGATTGCTTCTGCTTTATACAATCTCTGAAAGCACTCTTCAGATCTGAAATGCATTTTTCCAACTAAGCTAAATATAGAGTTCTAATGCACACAGAGTAAACATAGTTCAGATTAAACTTAAAAAGCCAACAGATCTTCGATGTGGTCTCTGTGCTTCACACCGATGGGGGTTACTGCGCCTCCGCTGGAATCCTTCGGTATCATAGAAAGCTCTAACGGATTTTCGCACCCAGCGCCTCTGGGCATGCGCAGGACCCCTACCACGCATGCCCAGAGAAGCGGGCGCAGACATCCCGCCAGTTCTCTTCTGACTTCCGTGCTGTTCACAGCTTCGCTCGTCAGCTGAGTATTGTGGAAAGCACTTCAGCAATATATCTTCTTCTTCTCTCTCTCCTTTCCAACTTGCCTTTGGGCCTCCCCCCTTCTTCTTTCCTGCCTTTGAATTGCTGTATGGCTCAAAGGTGGGGCTGTTTTAAACGTTGCTCCTCTTATGGAAGCAAACTCATGGCTCCTGACAGCCACTCCCTCTGCATCCTCTGCTTGGGAGAGTCACACCGGCCTGATTCTTGCCTTCACTGTGCAAAGTTCAGTAATCAAACTCGCAAAAACAGGGTTGCTAGGCTGAAAGTTGCGTTGCTTGAGTCTGCTTTGCTTCTGACGTCGTCCTCCAGAATGATGGAGCCTGCGGGCACTTTCTGTGCCCACCGATACCACGGCTTCGATGTCGAAACCTCCATCCTGACCTGCCCACGAGTGAGCCTCAGTGTCAAGACTGGCGTCGGATATCGTCCACACTGTGTCGAAACACCCGGCTCCTACACAGCCCGTGGCATTGACACCAGTGAAAAAGAAGGAAAAGGAAAAGGCCCAGAAATATCACAAGGACTCTAGTGCTACTTCAGGCAAGCTGCCTAAAAAGAGCTCTGCCTCCACGACTATACCGCCTCCGCCTGATGCGTCGGCCGTGGTGGGGTCAACTCCGATCCTTCCTCCAGCGCCGAAGGAGATACCCACCATCCATCTCCTTTATTTATTTATTACATTTTTATCCCGCCTATCCAGCAAGGACTATCGCCTCGGTACCGATGACCGCGCCGTCGCTCACCACACTACACATCCCCTCGATGTCACTCTCCAGGCCCATCTCGTTGGGATTTTTCACCTCAACCGGTGATGCCCTGGGACCACCATCGGTCTTCCTTCCATTATGAATCGTACCCGCTGTCGACCTTGAAGCCCTGGACCACCCCGGCTACCAACCCCGACTGGGACTGTTATTCTCATAGGGCGAGATCACCGCATATGACCCGCCCTCCTCCTTCGTCTTCCTGGTCTAAGCCGCCTGACCATAGGACACCAGAGGCCCCTCACCATTCACCTCCGCCTCCATGACCAACAGCCGTAGCGCCCGCACAGCTCCCTACTACACACCGACAGGATCGCCTGCTGGTACAGCACGCTTCAATACCGACTCCGATACCGACTCAGCAGCTCGATGTCACTCCTCCTTCTTCATCTTTGGAGAAAGATACCAATGATGACGACTCCGAAACCCATAGCTCTCCCGCTGACCCCTCTCCCAAACCGGATGTGGCAGAAAACCTTCCCATCTCGCCCTCAAAGGATCTAACTTCGTATGGGGACCTGGTAAAGCGAATGGCCCTCTCTCTGGGCTTATCAGTAGTGCAGGCGAAACCTGCCATCGATGATCCAGTTTTTGATATCGTCCAACTTGACACATCGACTGCTATCATTCTCCCGATGTTGGCGGTGCTCTTGCAAGCTGCCAAAACTCCTTGGGACAAACCCACCTCTGGCCCTGTTTCCTCAAGACGTCTCAACCATATGTACAGGGTTCAGGAAGCGGGAGCTGAATTCCTGATGAACCATCCACGACCCAATTCTATGTAAATTCATTTTCCAAATCGAAAAGGACCCACTCGACCCCTTCAGATAAGGAGGGCCAAAAACTAGATGCCTTTGGTCACTGCTTCTATTCTGCAGGCGCCCTGGGGATGAAGACGGCCAACTACCTGGCGTGTATGAGCAGGTATCATTATGCCTTATCGGAACAGCTTTCTGAGGCTCTTTTCCACTTGCCTGAGGAACACAAGCTTATGGCCAGGCGTATCCAAAAAGAAGGTCTGCTTCTGGCCAAACAACAGGTGAACACCTCGAAGCATGCCTTAGATACTTTCTCCAAGACTATGACATCCGCCATAGCATTATGACATCACTCTTGGCTACAGTCCACTACACTACAGCAAGACACTAGATCCTACATAGAGGACCTTCCCTTCAATGGCCTCGGCCTCTTCCACTCCTCAATTGACACTGTTCTCCAGGAGATGGATAAGAGTGTCAAGGCATCTCGCACTCTCGGGGTCCCCTCTTCTGCATGACCCTACAAGCCCTGATCGTGGTCCAGGCCCTGGTCCCAGTGCTCTTCCACCAGAAGTTCCCCAGACCACACCTGGCACCCTCGCACTTCTCCTGCTACACAACGATCCTCCTACCCACATGAAGCAATGCTTTTCTCCAGCCCAACAACTGAACCACCCTAAGCAGTCTCAGCAGCCCAAGCAGGGTCTTTGACTCTCTTCTCCCTTCCACGACTCCAACACGGCTGGCACCGTTTCTCTCCATGTGGCACACTGTGACGACGGACACGTGGGTCCTATCTATCATCTCGAGAGGATACCTCATCGAATTCATTCAGTCTTCCACAGATCCAGTCTTCATCTTCACTCCACCATCCCCTCCACTCCTCCAGGAAGTGTCTGTCCTGCTCGAGAAAGATGCCATAGAACCTGTTCCTGTGCAGCACCATTGCAAGGGCTTTTACTCAAGATACTTTGCGGTGCCTAAATGAGATGGCGGCACCAGACCTATACTGGATCTCAGGGAGCTCAACTACCACATCAAATACTGTTGCTTCTGCGTGGTTACTCTGCCCTCCCTCCTCCCACTGATCCACAGACATGCTTGAATGGCCACTCTAGACCTCCAGGACGCGTATTTCCACATCTCGATCTGCCCTCCCCACAGCAAAGTTCTCCGATTTGTGATAGGAGCGAACCACTTCCAATACAAGGCTCTCCCCTTTGGCCTCTCCACAACCCCCAGAGTCTTCACCAAAACGATGGTCGTGGTTATCGCCTTCCTCCGCCTTCAGGGGATTACCATCTTCCCTTATATCGACGATTGGTTTCTTGTCTCCAACTCCCAACAGGCCCTTCTGGAAAATATATCAATAACCTGTTCTGTCCTTGCAGATCTGGGCCTCAGAATCAACTGGGAAAAATCGCACCTCTCTCCCTCCCAAAGGGTCCTGTATATCGGGGCGGAACTTGATTCCAGACTACTAATGGCCTACCTGCCGATAGACAGAGCCTTGCCTATCGTTTCCCTAGCCATCCAAGTTCGCTCCCAAACCCACTTCTCTGGCCTAACCATTCAGCGGTTGTTGGGCCTCATGGCGGCCACCACAGCAGTTCTCACCTTCACCAAACTGAAAATGCGGATACTGCAACTTTGGTTCCTGCACGCCTTTTGTCCCCATTGCCAACCTCAAAACACCCTCCTAGCTCCTCCTCAGGAGGTAAGAGACTCGCTGGTGTGGTGGACTCTCAGACCACACCTACAGCAAGGAGCCCCATTCCACCTCCCACCGCATCGCCTCACCCTCACGACCGTCGCCTCCAACTGAGGTTGGGGAGCCCACCTCAGTGGGCTGAAAACTGGCACATGATGGGACACCAGTCTCTTGTCCCATCGCATAAACTATCTTGAACTCTTGGCGATACTGTACGCTCTACACGCCTTCCTGCCTATAGTCAAGGGCACCTGTGTCACTGTCCTGTCGGACAACACTACAGCAGTAAGCTACGTCAATCGACAGGGAGGCACTGTTTCCCGCCGGCTATGCCGCTTTGCGATACTTCTCTGGGACTGGTGTATAGCCAACGACATCTTCCTTTGCGTGACAAACATCCCGGGTTCCCTCAACACTCAGGCAGATCTCCTGAGTAGAGGCCAAGTACGGATGCACGATTGGGAACCTACCGACACTTACCTCTTTCCAGTGTTCCGCCTATGGGGTATACCGCAGATAGATGTTTTCGCCACCAGACTCAACACAAAATGCAAGAGATTCTGTATGCAGGGTGGCCTAGACCCTCTCTCCCTCAGAGACGGACTTCTGTACCCCTGGACCGAGGGGTTTCTGTATCTCTTCCCCCCCCCCCCCTTTCCGGTCTTGACCCATGTTGTTTCGAAGATTCTCCACGATGGAGTGGATTGCATACTAATATGCCCCTGGTGGCCCAGACAACCCTGGTTCCCAGTCCTCCTGTCTCTGGCAGCAGGGAAATTCCATCACTTCCCCCCGCAGCCAGACCTTCTGAGCGTCATCAACTCTCCACTGTTATACCATGATATCCCCTGCCTGAAACTCACGGCATGGAGGATTACCCCTCAGCCTTCTCTGACCGGGTAGCCAATGTACTTTTAAACTCATGGAAGGCTTCTACACGTAAATCGTATGCCTATAAATGGTCTTGTTTCTGCTCAACACTGTCTGCAGACTCCATATTGCCGTCTTCTGCCGGCTTGCCCAGAATTTTCGATTTCCTGCTCTCCCTGGCGGATGCGGGCCTCGCACATTCTTCATTGATGGTCTACCTATCGGCAATCTCGGCGTTCCACAATAGAGTTGACAACTTCTCTGTGTTCGCCCACCCACTCTCTAAATGTTTCCTCAGGGGTCTTTTCCATCTCTATCCTCCTTGCAGGGTGCTGGCCCACCCTGGGACCTTCCGCTTGTCCTGCGCTCGCTCACGAGAAAACCATTTGAACCCCTGGCGATGTGTGCCCTAAAACTCCTTGCGTGGAAAACTGCATTCCTAGTAGCCATCACATCCGCAAAGAGAGTAGGAGAACTCCTGGCCTTTAGGCATGACCCTCCATACCTTTCTTTTTTGCGAACAGAAGACAAACAGATATTTTAGTCTCCAGGCAGAAGATTACCTGGAGATGAAGATTCATCTAGTGATTTCAGAGAGATTAGATGTAGAATTCAGAACAAAAGAAACCAGTAAGGAAAGAAACCCCACAGGGGGCAGGACTAGAGAACTCTTTATTAAGATGAGATGCTCCAGTTCTATGTATCAAAAAATATTAAATGAACAGGGCACCAGTTCTGCAGTGTGTTTCTTAACATTCATGTTCTCAAGTGTTTCTGGTAGTTCTGTGAACATATAATTTGATCATGAATTTCTGGTTACAAACATCTTAACCAGTGTTGTTTGTTTTCAACCAGGCTATGAAACAAAGTCATCCTGGAGGTTGGAATAGATGCTGTTCCCATAAGGGAAATGACCTTGTGGAAATTTAGCTCCTATTAGCATGCAACATTCTGATAATAATTTATTTATATGTTTTAAATGCTTACAACCTACTTTTCTATTGCCTGAATAGGGACTGGATGTGTGTGTTCTACAAGCCATCCACTTCTTAATATTCTGTCCACTTCTTTATAAGTAAATAGTAGGCTTCTCCTCAGATCCTGATGTAGTTCCCAACAAATGCCAATACCAGTGAATGCTCTTCTGTAAAGGTTTGTTGCTATGATTGAATGTTAAACTGCACGTAAGGCTCTTGACTGGGATACTGAAATAGATGGGGTTGGTCCTGGTGTTTTGCTCTAAATTTTGCTAATGTAATAACATCCACAGGATTTCCTCTGGCAGTTAGGTGGTTCAGTTGAGCCAGAATCCTCCAAGTTATAAATAATAATTGGAGAAATATTCCCTCTGGCAAAGAAATCATGTGTGTAGAAGATTTTCTCTGTATTAATAATTTGAACTATTTTATACATTGACTTTTTGTTGACAATGATACTGGTGGTAGTGGCTCAGGTCATTGTTAAGTTTTGATAGTTATGTTGATGAACTCTGAGTTTTAGCCAGTGTTCCTGGGAATTGTCTCAGCCTAAGCTGTATTGATTCACGTGAGACTAACTTTGGAGAAGATGGTTGCAGAAATGTGTCCATTTTGCATCAGCATTGCTATAAAAATGAATACACTTCCTAGAAACAAATAATGTTTATTTTTTATTCTAAGTGTGTATTGAAATGTAAACTTAATTTCTAAACACCACATCAGAATTAACTTTTAGTTAGTGTACTTGTTTCGGAATATGTAAGAGATGTTTTGAGGCATGACAGCACTTTGAAACAAAGGCTTCCTGAAGGCAAGAATGGCATTTGGATATGGCAGAATTGTTGCAAAGGTCACACACTGCCATAAATAGAAGGCTGTTCTTTTGAAGATAATCTTTTGATTCCATCTCTAAATATAACTGTAGTTTATTGAAATAAACTCTGGCTGTGGTCACTTTTGGCCCTGGAATAGCACTGATCAAGCTGAACTATTTGCATAACAGTCTCAAAATATGTAGGGTTAATTCAGTTGAAGAGTGCAGGAAACTTATTTTAGTACAAAACGGAGAGTGCTTTTTATATTTTATTTCAACAGGATAATTACTGGTTATATTGACCAGATCTGTCACAAGTTAACAAAGGCAATTGACATAAATGCTTTATCTAGCAAACCAAAGTTGTAAATACAATAAAATATTTGAATAGATGTATGTGTTACATAAGCAAAACCACTAAGTATTGTTATAACACACTTGCATAATAAAGTTTAGCTGCATAGGGAGGAAACTGTCTTAGTGTTTGCATTATTTTTAAACTGTATATGTAAGGTTTAGTTTGGCTTTGCTGTTGCTTAAATCAACATTTAACTTAAGATATAGCAAAAAGGGAGCCACATATCCTGGAAACTGGAGCTACTGGTAGGGTTTTCCATTCCCTTTAAGTGCAGTGAAATTTTATCTGCTACCATAATATTCCATATTCTGTTGTACCATGCTTGAACAGATGGAAGACTTTTTTGCTATTTGAATTTTAGAAGCTGTTTCCCAAGTACCATCTTGTGTAAAACTTCTAGCACATTTATCTTTATGTGTGGAGAAGCAAAAGGTTGATTTGTCCAGATAAAGGACCAAAATGCAGAGTCTGTTGGTTTGTGGAACTCTTCCCATTTGTGGGTATAATTAGGGGTTCAATGCCAAACCTATATTCCTGAAGTTTTGTAAATAAAGGAAATAGCTTTGGTAAGGTGTACAAAGAGGTACATTTCTCAGACTATGTGTGTTCTTGTAAATTGCCATTTAACGTCTGGGGTGTTTATACAATGTTGAACCTGGAGTTATTGAAACCAAGACATTTTAAGGCCCTAATCTTCTATCCATAACCAACAATGGCGTAATGTACAAACCACATACTGATTTTCTTTATAAAGCCCAGGGAATATATAACTGGCATTGCTTTACCCTGTTCAGTGGTATATCATAACTTTTCTATTTTAATACCAGTTACAGGGAAAGAGAGAAGGAAATAAGAAGTGCCTGAAAGTTGCAAGTAGTTTTCAAGTAGCTTGAGTGCCTGAAAGTTGCAAGTAGCTTGGGTATTCTTACACTACTACTTTATGGGCAATGCAAAAAGAGGAACCTTAGAACATTGCTATTATGTATACTTTTGCTTTATCTTCAACTGTGTTATACTACATATTTGTGTAAACTAATACACATTTCTTTTCAGGATGGGTGAACTTGTGTAGAACTCAGATTATAAGACTAGCTCAAGATGTGGCTATTCTGCTGTTTGTTTATTTAAATTGTATTTTTCTGCTTTGAAAGCTGTTGGGCCCTCATTACAGAAAAGAACAAGTAAAAATAACTAAATAAATGCCTTGCAGGTTCCTGTTGCATTATTTAAATGTTTCTAGTAAAATTCAGTTTTTTTAAAAAAAATATTGTTTCTTTGAACACTTTAGTGGCAAAGCAAAAGAAAACTGCTGTTGCAGCAATAGATTGCATGCAGGAGGAGGATGGAAACAAAACAAATGCAAACTGTTCCCAAAAAGACCCAGCACAGACTCTGCAGACCCTCTTCTCCCTTCTTCGAGAAGAATTTGAGCAGATGGATTCAAGAGTGCTGCCCCTGTGCCTCCATCAGGTATTGATAATACTTCTCTAATTTCTCTGGGATTTTTATTTTACAGCTTAAATTTTTCAGTGTGGGAGGAAGATCTTTGCATGGAATTGAAATGCCTACTTATTAGAATGTCATGTATTCCTAAGGACAGACTTCAAGCTATACAACTAGCAAAACAAAGCTGGAAAAGTGGAACTCACTCTTTTAGAAAGAGGGACATCTTATATGTAGGAGTCAAAATTGTGACAAACAAGTGAAGTTTTAAAAGGCTTTTTAAATATTTAACAGTGTGACTTTTCCACCTCGCCTTTCCTGTGGTAGCCCAAAATGCTCCCTGAAATCCTGCTCCTTTACTGGGGGTGGATGTCACTTTCTTTCAGGAACAACATTTTGGGAGAGTTACTGAATTGTCACTAGAGATGAGAGGGGAGAAATTTTTGCAGTGTGGGTGGAAATCTTGCACCCACATAAAAACACACATGGATCAAAGTTTGTATACAAAGTAAACTTGAAAGAGTTTGATCTGAGATATGAAATGGCATTTTAAAAGTGTATAGATCAAGATGGGTCAGTAGCAGTGTTTGTCAGTAGCAGTAGAAAAGAGCAGGAGTCCAGTAGCACCTTAAAAACTAACAAAATATGTGGCAGGGTACAAGCTTTCGTGAGTCACTGCTCCAAAGAAGCTCATACCCTGTCACAGAAAAGAGTATTCCAAAGGCGAGGTCCCACCACTGGAACAGCCCTGTCTCTGGTGGCCATCCACCTCACCTGTGAAGGACACAGAACAGCAGGAGAGAGTAGGATTTCACAGAGGACAGATTGCAGAAAAAGTTGGGCTGGACAATAAGAGTAGAGTTGGGCTGGACAATAAGAGTAGAGGCAGTTGTTAAATACCATTGTCCCAAGCCATTTAGGCTTTAAAGGTAAGAACCAGCACTTTGAATTGTGCCCAGAAACAGATGGACAGCCAATACAGATATTTCAGCACCATGGTGATACAATCAGTGTGTCCAGCTGCTGCATTTTGACTAACAGTTTTCAAGAGCAACCCACATAATGTGCATTACAGTAATCTAGCCTCGATGTGATCAGAGCATGGATCACTGTGGCCAGTTTTCAGTAACTGACATATCAGCTGACACTAGTCAAGGCCACAAAGGAAACATGAGCCTATAGCAGTAGGTGGGGTCCAACAACACCCCCAGTTGCAAATCTTTTGCTTCAGGGGGAATACAACCCCCTCTAGGACAAGCAGATGCTTCCATCTTCAGATAGCTTTGTCATTGACCAACAGTACCACAACCTTATCCAGTTTGAGCTGCAGTGTATTGGCCCTCATCCATCACATTGTTATCTTCAGGCACCTGTAGGACTTCTACAGACCCACTGGACTCGAATGATAAGGAGAAATATTGGTGGTGATGTACCACATATTGGTAGCACTGCTCTCCAAATTCCCAAACAACCTCTCCCCGTGGTTTCATGTAGATGTTAAACAGCATGGGAGATGAGATAGATCCGTGCAGGACTCCATAGCATAAACGCCTCAGGACCCAGCAGCAGTTCCCCAGCACCACCTTCTGGAACTGATCAGTCAAGGGTGGCTGTAAGAAAGAGTGGAACTACCGGAGCATGGTTGTTGGAATGTACAACTTAAAAACTAATAACAAATAACAATAAAATTTAAAATTAAATTCCCGTTTTGGATTTCCTGCTTGTACTGAGCAGGGAGTTGGACTAGATGCCCTATAAGGACCCTTCCAAATATAACATTCTATATGATAAAAATGCATCACAGTAAACAAGCAGGGATAAATCTCAATGGATGAAAATTACACACAAAATATAAGAATAACAACCAGATGTCATATGGAATTAAAAGACCTTCATTTGGCACCCTGACAACTACAATGAAGGTGTCAGGTGAGTCCAGTACCACCTTAAAGACCTGCAACATTTTCTAAGGTATAAGCTTTTGTGAGTCAAAGCTGACTTTGTCAGGTGGTAGAAATACAAGATTGACATTTGAGGGAGTGAGTTTGTGAAGGGTTTGTACTTCTTACAGATGCTGTTTAGCCTTGGTGTAAATTGTTAAGGATTCCCTTGGAAATTTTATGTCAAATGTAAACTACATTTGCTTTATGGTATTTCTATACATTATGATGCCCGCATTGAAAAATGAGGACAGAAGAAACATACATATGGAACTGGAGTAAAACAGGCAACATCTTCTCCTAAGTGAAACATGAATATCTGATAATGTTAATTTCTTCTCTGCTGTTCTTTTTGCAGATTGCTGAAACCTATTTTCAAGATGGAGAATGTATCCTTTAAATCAGGACTGATTTTTTTTAACTTAATGGAAATGAAATCATATGGCTGAAAGTCAGGTGTAAAACTGAAAAGTCTGATTATTTGCAAACATGCCTGGTTCTCATTTTAGCTCGGAGGTGGATTGGGTAAGTATGAAGTCCTTGTCCCAAATGTATTCAAACCCTAGTTGCAAAGAGTTCTGAAGACACACCTTAAAGTTGCACACATGATGATCTGCAAATGACTTACTTGTGAGCTTGCTCATAGGTGTGAGAGAGTTTTCTCTAGCTGCATCATGCATTATGGATTTGGTCTTTCTTTCATCCTGCCCCAGCTAATATAGCATGCTTTTGTTTTTGCACTTGCCTGTTTCTGGGCACACTGCATTTTCTGGGTCATGGACTTTTTTAAGGACTGGAGTATTGTTGGGAAATTTGCAGGCCTGTATTTCATAATATTTTATATATATAAAGCAGGATCCAAATGTGGAGGGGGATCAAGGTGGGATTTTGTATTCTCCCACCCCCTTAATAACAGCACCTCACAATGTCTTACAGTCCTAAAAATTGAAACTCCTTCAAGAGCAGCCTCTAATACTTTACATGAGGCTGTATTTGAATAAGGAATTGAGGGAAGTTCCAGCACATGCTCAGATCTTTTTGGATTTCTAGTTCGTAACCTTTTAAAAAGATTTATTTTAAAAATGTGAGGTACAGTAGGATATAACATTCCCAACACTAGATGCATGTCCCCTGTTTTGTGGACTACTGTAGTGGTTAAGAGTGGCAGACTCTAATCTGGAGAACTGGGTTTGATTCCCCATTCCTCCACCTAAAGCCAGCTGGGTGATCTTGGATCAGTCACAGCTCCCAGCTCTCTCAGCCCCATCTACATCACAGGATGTCTGTTTTGGGGAGAGGAAGGGAAGGAGATTGTAAGACACTCTGAGACTCCTTTGGGTAGTGAAAAGCGGGGTATAAAAAACAATTCTTCTGCTTTATCTGTAAAGTAAGCCATCTAATAAACAAAGCAAGTGAGTGTTTAAACTCTGGGGGAAAGCTTATTATGGAATACCTGCACTAGTGTTGGTTTTATTTTGTATGTTTTGTCCATGACTGAATACACTGATAGGACTAGATTGCACTGCTCATAGCTCTCATCCATGTGCCACCAGTTTTCACCAGCCACCAGCAGACTCATGGCTATGCAGAACTCATATAAAAGTGCCATTTTTCTAAACTTGTTTCTAACTTAAGACTGCATACACAATCACAGCCATTTGTGCAGTTGCAGCATTGGGCTATCAGCAAGTGTGAATTGACTCAATGGCTTGGGTCCACTGGGATTTGCATAGTCAGAAAGAACTTCTGTTTGCATAGTGAAACTTCCCCAGCAGTGCCTCCTCTGCAGCCCAAAATGCCCCTGAAATGCTACTTGTGGGGAAATACCCCTTCTCCCCCAGGAGCAACATAGGAGTTGGAAAATCAGTGGAAATTGCCCCTCCATTCCATCTGTAGAAATCCTTTATGAAATCCAAACCTATATGTCAGTTCATTGCATCATGAACAAGACTGCAAAATTGCAGTAAAGTCGCCCTCTAGATTTTAAGTATTTGTATCCTGCGTTTCCTTATGGCTTAAGGCCACGTAACACATCACCAATAAAACATTACAATTGAAATCCAAAGAATAAAATCCCTTCCCCACCAAAAGATGCCTGCAATTTATACCCCATTAAAAGACTTGGCAAATAAAATGCCTTTGCGGTACTTCCTGAAGATTTCTGTACCACACTAACCACAATGTTACTCTCACCTCATCAGAAAGCCCATTCCACAGAGTGGAAGTGGAAAAATAATGGACTGCGGTTGATGCCAGGTGGTTGATGCCACCTGAAGTGTGGGAACAGCCAGTAGGTGGCAGCCTGGAGTTGGCAAATGGGATGACAAAGTCCTCTAGATATGTGGGTCCTAGGCCATGAAGATTTAAAAGGTCATAACCAGTATGGTGAATTGGACTAGGAAACAAACCAGCAGCCAATGCAGTTGTTCTGAATGGGGCAGTAAACATCTGACGGTGATCGGGCTGCCACATTTTGGACCAGCTGCAAATTTCTGGCTGTCTTCAAGTGCAGCCAAATGTAGAAGAAGAGACTGGATTTATACCCCACCCTTCACTCCCCAAGGGAGTCTCATAGTGGCTTACAAACTCTTTTCCCTTCCCCTCCCCACAACAGACACCCTGTGAGGTAGGTGGGGCTGAGAGAGCTCTTGACAGAAACTTCTCTTTTTCAAGAACAGCTGTGCCAGAACTACAGCTTGCCCAAGGTCATCCAGCAGATGCAGGTAGAGGAGTGGGGAATCAAACCCGGTTCTCCCAGATTAGAGTCTGTGCACTTAACCACTACACCAAACTGGCTCTAATGTAGAACACATTACAGTAACCCAGCCATGAGGTTACAAAAGCATGGGTCACTATGGCTAAGTCTAAGAAAGGAGACAGTTGGCAAGCCAAATGCGTTTGATAAAAGATAATCCTGGCCTTTGTGCCAACACACTTGTCAAAAAGCAAGGCTGTGTCCATGAGCACCCCAAGATCTTAACCTGCTCTGCAAATGCCAACTCCATTCCATCCAAAACAAGTAGATCTAATTTGGGGTGATCATAAGATATATATGATTGCCTGCTTTCACTTGCTAGAAAGAAACAAATGGGATAAAACAATTTCTAGCAGTGACTTTTGTGTAGCTTCAGAGGGTAGCCATATTGGTCTGCAGTAGAACAGCTAGATTCAAATCCAGTAGCGCTTTAGAGACCACCAAGATTTTGGGGTAGTGAGCTTTCGAGAGTCAGAGCTCCCTTTGATGAAGGGTATCTGACAAAGAAAGCTTTGAATCTTGAAAGCTTATGCCCTGAAAATCATGTTAGTCTCTAAGGTGCTACCGAACTCAACTCTCTAAGGTGTATGTTGACATAGCTAATTTTTTATATTCAGTTGCATGCCAAGGGCATGTGATCGCACAGTGCATAAGATAATATGACTACGTTAATTTTCTCTGATGTTTTGCGAACCCCTGTAGGATTTGCTGGTTTCTGCCTTTGTACACTAGATGGGAAAACAAAGCCTGTATCTTTAAAGGAGACATTAAAATTCAGCTTTGTATGTGTTAGAGAAATAATTTGGTGTTTTGGAGAAACAAATGCTGCTAGGTCATCTCAGGCTGTATCGTTTGTATCAAATCTAGCATTGTTAAATGTGAAAATCATACGGGTGATTAAAGACAGACCAGCTCCAAAAGGCTTGTTGCCCAAAAAAGGAAAACTGCTTTTCATATGCATAGTGAATTAGGTATAGACTCATGTGGAGGAAAATAGGGGGATTAAAGTAGTAAATTCTCGTGTACATGCGAATATGTTGGGAACACCTGCACATCAATTTTCCATTTTATACTGAGGCAGGCTACTGATTTGATAACAGTACTGAATTATATCTGCTTTCCACTGTCCATCTATACCTGTATTTCCCTTTAGCTTTCCATTCAGATGAGAAGGCCATTAAGTTCATTCAGCTTGAACAGCTATATCATGAGCAACTACTTGCAAACCTTTCCTCTATTCAGCAGCAGTGGGGTAAGTGTATCACAGAATGGAAAATGATTTATTAAAGTTTGAGAAATCCGTTCTGATCAGGGCTGCCGGTTTCCTGGCAGGGGAAGGGGATCCTGTTTCCTGCTGCCACTTGTGTGGCTGGCAGGAGAAAAATAATGGTGTGGGGGGGTACACTGCTGGTGGTGGCATGGGGAAAACCCGGAAATGTGAGTCCTCTCTAGGAATTGCTGGAAACTCTATGGCTTTTCCTAGAAGTGATGTCTTGCTGACAGTATCCCTCTGTTAAAGGCTGTGTTTCAGACCAGAAAAAAACCAAAGCCTGCATTTCCCCAACTTTTATTGGTATGAGAAACACTTCTCATTTTTAGTTCTTCTCTAATGTCCATGAAAAGAGACATCATTGTTTTTATTAGGTTTCTGGCTTTTAATGAGCTACTATAATTACTTCTGTGCTGAACATTTTTGGAGTTTTTCCCTTTCAGATCTGTTTTACAAAGCAATATCTATTAGATTTGAATTTGGTTTATTAGTTCAAAACATATACAGAAAGTATTCTAGTTATCTGTTGAAGGAATTTTAGTTTATTGATACTTAGCATTGTGGCTGAAATGTTTGTCTATCGATACAGAAAAAAAATGGAAAGCAGCTGAGTCCAGTGAGATTCCAGATCTAAAAAATTCTGCTAAGGGTCTGAATAATGAAGAGTTAGACAAACTTGCTGAACTTTGCACATCACATCAAGAGTAAGTAAAAATAATTTTTCTTGATTACAATCCAGTGTTTGTAGCTGTGTGTGCTTGGACATTGTTTTCTTCGAAAAGTGACCCTCACATGCCAGAGTAGAAAATAATTTTGAAACTATCTAGACTTTTAAAAGGCTGCTAGCCATTTGGTGCAGAAAGCTGCTGTAAGAAGAATGTCAAAATGCTCCGAACAAATATTTTGAGCTGTGAAGGGTTACATGAAGTAGCACTCAGTCCATATACTTAAAGTTCTTAAAATATCATTTAAGTGCAGCCACCAGAAATCTAACTCTGCAGATTAAATTACTTACCTTATTTTAATTGCAGTAGTTTTAAAAAATCCAAAAATCGATAGAGGTGAAATAATTTCCTTTGAGTCTTCGTTGGGGAGAAAGGCAGCATATGAGTGAATTAAATAAATCAGTCTAAAATTTTCAGACTCATAAGAACATAAGAGAAGCCAATGTTGGATCAGGCCAGTGGCTCATCCAGTCCAACACTCTGTCACACAGTGGCCAAAAACACCAGGTGCCATCAGAAGGTCCAGCAGTGGGGGCAGTGGGGATTCGATTCAGATATCATGTTTGTGATACTCCAAACCATGGTTTGGAAGACCAGAAATTTGTTATCAGTTTGCATGTTCCCTCCTCCACTTATATTCCTCCAGAATTTTCCTGGTTTGCCTGTCCATAGATTGCTGTTGCATACAGATTCAGTAAACTGTGGTTAGTTCTACCCAAGACTGCATGCAAACCATGCCTTGCAAACGCCTCTACCAGCCATGGTTGCAATTCATTTTACATCAATCTCAGGCATATATTCAATGAGACCATTATGCCTAATGGCCATCATCCTAATGGTTTGATTTTTATTCATTGTGTGCCCTCTTTTAATGGCGTGGGGGAGAAATCTGTGATTTTATCCTTAGGGTGGCATGAGCAATATAAAACTACTCTCTTCCACTTGCTGTAAGTAGCCACTGCAAGTGAGGAGAACAGGCTGCCTAAAATCCTAGCCCCCCCACATATCCCCCCCCCCCCAGTTTAGAATACCCTTGAAGATTTGGAAATGAGCCTTGGGAATAGTATATGACCCCCACTAAAAATTGCTGCTCTATTTTGAAGGTTTCCTAGGCATTTAGATGTCATATTTAACTGTGATTAAGAAATGTGCACAAATCTCAGTTGTTGCTAGGCTTACACACATGCCTCCCCCCTTCCCTTCTTGTGTGGTTAAAAACTAACACCAGTAACCCATGATGTCCCAGTGCAGATGTACAGTATGTGAGGCTGACAATAAGTTGGGTTCATCTGAACGCAGCCTAGGTTGCCTTTCTCCCCCACAAAAATTCTGCTGCATGAAACAGTAGGAGTGGAAAAACAATTATTTTCACTAGTATCACAACTTGTTTGTTTATTAAAATCCTTAATATCGCACTTTTCAGCACATAGCCCTTTTCCTCTGCCTGCATTGTTGCTGTTACCACTGCTGTTTTATTGCTTCTAGCTCCTCTGCAAATAAAGGAATTGATTGTAGGGTTGCCAGGTACCTTCCTTCTGACAGCAGGGGGATTTGGGGGGCATTCCGGGGTGGGGTGGGGACATTGCCGACACGCTGATGACACTTCCAGAAGTGACATCATCATGTCGAGGCAATGCTCTACTTTTGGGGCAAAAGTCTATGGTAAAAATGGCTTCATCCCATAGAGTTTTGCCCAAAAAGTAGAGTGTTTCCCCCGACGTCACCAAGTCAATAATGTTAATTCCAGAAGTGCTGTCAGCACATTGGCAACATCACATGGGGACATCTGTTTGGGGATAGGGTTTCCCCTGCTTGCCGGCAGTGGGCCCAAGCGCATGAAAGTGGGGGATCCCCTGCCCCCACCTGGGGACTGACAAGCCTAATCGATTGAGCCAGCTTGCCTGGAAAGGCAGGGTAGAAATGCAAATAATAAATAAATAAATAAAATTCAAGTTCATAGCCAGAATAAGACCTGGCTTACAATGTATTGAGAGAGGGGCCAAATAAGGGCACAAGTGCTAAATTGCCTGGGTTGTCAGTACCAGTGCTCCCTCTAAGCTGTGGAGTGTTGTGAGCAAAAATTCAATTTTGTGAGCAAGCAATTTGGCTACGGCATAAATCAGTTTGCTTTGGAGCCATCCTTCCTGAGCTAAGACAAAAAATGTGTGAGCCAAAGGTTAAAGAACTGTGAGCTAGCTCACACTAACTCAGCTTAGAGGGAACACTGGTCAGTACCCATCCTGGTCTACAATGCCATGCCTCCCCTCCCAGATATATGTTACATTAAGTTTCACCTGGTAGCCCCTGGGTCCCCAGTCAGACACTCTGGCAAACACATTTCAGAGATAGTTCTCTGCAAGCCAAAATAACTGAATCTTGTGGCATTTTAGTTTGTTGGTCTTTAGAGTGGCACAAGACTGCTGTTCCCCCAAACAAGTAATTACTTGGCCTTATTTTATGGAAACATCATTATCTTGAAATCAGTCACAGCTAGAGCATTGCAGCTGTGGTAGCATCCCTTCTGCTTTCATATGATTTAATGATGTAGAACTACTTATGTAGTTGGTTCACCCAGCTCCTTTGCAATGCATGCTTTGATATATGCATGGAATTGTAATTGACAGTGCATTTGACACATTTATTTTGTCAGTATCTGCCTGCCTTGGGAAAAGTTGTATGAGGATTCACTTTCTCCTTGAACATTCTAAAAGTGCAGAGAATTAGGTAAAAATGTTGTTCAGGCATCATAGTGCCTGAAAATTATTGCAGCCACCATTGCACTAAAACAAGCCTTTTTGTACTGGTTGGCAATGGAAATTGCAGGCTTATGAGTGTTCTTTATGACTGTCAGGATGTTTAGTTTTTGTTGAGTTTCAGCTGATATTTCAAATCATTTGTTTTTCAAGTTTCGTTCAAGGTTGTGGGCTTTTTGCTTTCTGTTCAGGGGTGTCAGAAATGATTTAGCTTTACAATATTTATGGAGGCAAGTATAGAGTTGAAATCTGATGTGAAAGTTACATGTTTGTTTAGGGAGTGCCTCCTTCTTTAATTGGAGGGCTTTGCTGGTCTGAGAACATCATGGGTACCAGTGGCAGCTCAATGAAGGAGGATCCAGGTTTGATTGCTGGTATCTCTAGTTAAAGCATCTGGGTAGCAAAGTTGGGAAAGATTCTGCCTTGAGCCTTTAATCAGAATATGTTGCAGCCTGTGTGGATCTGTGGTACTTCAGGTATTCATCAAGAAGAAAAGGTTACAGCGCTGATACTGATGACATCAGGAATATAAGCAGTGGATGTGGGGAGACCATGTAAGTGGGATGGGATGGGAGGCGGAGGTGTCTCAGGCTTAATTACATCTGGGAGATGATGTGATTTGTAAAGATATGAATGTGCTGGAATTGACATTATGTAGTACAAAGCCTTTCTCCAGTCCCGACTGCAAAAGATTCTCTACCACTAAATTCAGTCACCGAGCAACACAAACCTAGTTGCTTTAATAATATCTTAAGCTGTGTGAGCTCATTGTCTTGGGGCAATCCACTCTCAGCTTCAACCCCACCCTCCAGTCCACCCCCATTGCAATATGAGGATAATAATTCTGGCCTAACTTATAGGGTTGTAAAGGTTATTAAAATGAATATATGATGTGCTTTGGACACCTGAAGTGCTGTATAAGGACACTGTTATGGAAGTGTGGTGTAGTGGTCAGAGTGTCAGACTAGGATCTGGGAGAGCCAGGTTCAAATCTTCACTCTGCCATGGAAGCTCCTGGATACCCTTAGGCCAGTCACATACTCTTAACCTCACCTACCTCACAGCACTGTTGTGAGAATAAAATGGAGGAGAGGAGAACAGTGTAAGCTCCTTTGAGTCCCCTTTGGGGAGAAAGGTAAATAAAGTAATTTTCAAAATATGGGGGGGGGGAGTGTTAGAAAATCCTGTTTTCAGGCTTCTCTTATTAATGTATTTTGGACTGCTTGTGTTCCAAATTGTAGCTTTGTGCATGTTGTAGTCTTTGTGCACGTAGGCAGTGTTTTGTGATAAATCAGAGTGGTGGGCTTAGACCAGGGACATCTGGATTCAAATCTCCGCTCAGTCATAGAGCTCCTAAGCTGGCCCTGGACCCGTCACTTTTTGTTAGTCTATCCTACCTCACAGCATTTTAAAATTAACAATTGGCAGTAGGGAGCCATGTATATCAGTCACTCTGAGCTCCTTGGAGGAAGGGCAGAGTTAAACTGTAATAAGCAAGGAAGCAAGTGAGTCAGTGAAATCCAGGCCTCTTCATATACAGGACTCGGTCATTCACTTAATTGTGGTAAGAGCCAAGAGCATGACTGGTTTTTTTAACATACTACTTCTTACCAGTCACAGTAGCTTTTAAAATAATTGCTAAATGTCTACTAACAGAAATGGTATTTGCTGGATCTGAGGTTGCAATACTGAGCACTCCTTTAGGCATTCCTCATGTCTCTCTACTGGGACTTCTTATTTATCTTCCTGTCAGAATCTCTTTGGACTGCATTTGGAACCATTAGCTAGTGCAGTGAGGAGATGGTGGAACTCTTAAAAGAGCTAGGGTAATGTCATGTGCTTATTGTGACAAGGGAGACCTGAGTTCAGGTCCCTAGTAGACATGAAGCTCATTGGATGATACTAGGTTAGGCTGAGAGAGTGACTGGCTCATTTCCCCTAGTTGTTAGAATAAAGTGGGAGAGAAGAGAAACATATAGTGGCCAGAAAGTGGTTCACAGTCCCTACTGTATGTGTGGAGCTCACCGTGTAGCGTTTTGAGATTGCTGTCTATGGCATATTTATTCTACCCAATTCCAGCAACATATAACACGACTTTATATTAATCCTGTGCACCATGGCTGGTTCCAGGTTTTGGTGGACTGTGGGCAGGGAGTGCCAGGGTCCCCTAGCCCACCTCTGCCTACTGACACCCCCTTCCTGCCTGCATACCCCACTGTTCACCGGTGCATCCGCCTCCCCCCCCCCCCCAACCAGCCCTTCCAGTGGCCACATGCTGTTCCCTTAGCAGTGCTGGGCACTATGTGTGGCCAGGATTGTGGGCAGCAGGAGGGCTCAGAAGGAAGCAGGTGTGCTTAGCCGAGATGGTCAGCAGCAGTGGGACCCATTGGAAGCCCTAGTCCTTGGCCACTGCCCACCTCAGGATATGCTGACTCATGCTGTGCCTTCATTTCAGAGCATTTAGGTATGTCATTTGTTTTTACTTCGTCCCACAGTATAAATTTTAAAAGGTTGTTGGCAGTTGTTGCTCTTACTTTTGATATGAACTCCTGTTTCTGTCTGAAAGCCCCCCAAAGAGAGAAAACTGGCCATTGTGCAAATCTGAGAAAATGAAGGTACGAAGTGCTGCAAAATACAAGAGGGCTCACTTTGCTGCACTTTTGTCCTGTCTCTCTCAAGGAAAACATCAACGGGATGTAGTGCTACTTCTCCTAGCTCTTTCAAAGGCCACCGTTGATTCTTCTGAGTAGTTACTTTCAGCTCAGAACAATTTACACAAAAGGTATCAGCTTTCCAAAACACATACTATAAGAACACTTCTGAAGTCCTGTATTGATTTCACCCCTTCTCCTGCCTTCTGTGCCATTAGAGATAATTGGCATTGGTAATGTTGTTAGCGTATGATCTGGCTGCTCTAAAACTATGCTGGCACACTGATAGTGTTTCAGTGTTGGAAACTTTCTGTGCTAATATTAGAGCATGGAAAGAACTAATCTGATTTGTCGTTTAGTTTTGATGACGTTTGCTGTGAAGGATATTTTGATGAAAGCAGCTGTTAATTTTTGTTTCTTTTTTCTTTTCTTTTCTTGTTTTGTTTTGTTTCTGTTTGGTGGCAGGCCACTTGTCTCCCGAAGCAAGGTAAGCTGTGAAGTTTTGCTTGGCTCTGTCTGTCTTATTTGTTTGGGTGTTCTTCAGCTTGTTAAATGTAGTGGACAGAGTTGATGTCCCATAACCGTAGCATGTTGCATGACATTTTAAAAAGCTGCATTCTGTAATGATTAGAATGCTGTCCTGTTTTACAGTTAATAAGTGAAGAAAAGTCCTGGACTCACAATAGTTTCATAGGTTTAATGGGATCTGAAGAATTAAAGGAAAGAGGTGCTGCTGCATGTAATTCAGGTACCACATTTGTATATCTTGTGAGCTTAATTTTTTTGTGTGGGTTACTGTGTGAAAAGCTTCCATTTCAAACAACAGTAGATAGGGATTTTTTGGCTAGAACAAAATTAAGAAGGCAGTCATCTTTTCTTATCTTTTTTTAGACTCCTTTGCAAAAAAAGTAAATAGAATACAATATTTGGGCTTTACATGGGAAATTACTATACAGCTCACTTTGCCATTATTAAAGAATGATCTATACAGCTCTATGAACTAAACACCTCACTTCACCATTATTAAAAATTGGTCTGTTCACCCTCTGTGCCTCAACTGCCTGGAAACAGGAAACCAGACTAAAAATGGTTGTAGTGCAGTCAGCTACAGAGACCTTTTCTGCCTGGAAGTCTCCATACTGTCTCTAGATTGTAGACTTCTCCTTGGAAATGTTGGTAAGTAGACTTCAAAGGAGCAAGCAGTGGCAGCTCTCTTTAATTCAGTGCAGGGTAGACTGATCTCACAGTTCGTGGTGAAGGCTTGGCATGATTTTGAGTTCCCATTTTCTGCAATGAACCCTGCAACTGCAAAAGGCAGTTCTAAAGTACTTCTTTTTGTCTACTTGGAAAATGTCAAAAGATATTTTTGTACCTTGATAACAAGGACATAGTCATTGCTGTCTTAATGGCTGTGTCCTCCTGTGACCTTACTTGTAGGGTACAGTTTTGTCCAAACTGCAGTAATGATTTTTTTCAGATATGATGTGAAAGTTGATCCTGACATCTCATTCCTCTGAACTTTTAAAATTTATTCTTTACTCATCTCTTCAGAAGGGTAATGTTTTAGTGCTTTAACTTTGATTCAAAAGAATCCTGTGAGACAGTGTAGACTGGGAGACAATGAGTTTGCCCAAGACCGCTCAGTTTGTCTGAAAGGAGATTTAATTTAAAACTTAATTGTTGCAGCGCACTGGGGTGATATCTGTAGGCCGAAGTATAACTTTTTAACAAAGCTGTAGTGTGTTCCTTTGGAATACTTTTATGTGCCTTTTAGTATAAATTGAACCAGATTTTCAGAAGATAAACGCACATGAAAACATAAACTTTTAGGAAATCTCAGAACCTCACAACTTAAAATCATTATATACTGATCAGTGTTTCAGCCACAGTGTGCTCAGAGACCATCTTTCAGGACCATTTATGCTAAGAAACTTTGCTGCATTCTGTTCATCTGTATACTGTATCACTAAACTCAGGGAGACAATTCATAAAGTAAAAGGGTGATTTAAGTCAAGGGGCTTAGAAGGGTATAACTAATTCAGGATTGCACTGATGATCTTTGCTAGCCATGGTGTTAAGTGTCAGGTTTTCCCTCAGATACCATGCTGACATCTGCCTTCCCTGTTTAAATAAGCCAAATACAATTCACTTTTTAATATTGTAAATCATGGTTGGATAAAAGTAGAAATGGTTGTTACATTACAAATGGCTCAATATCCCCCTTGTCATTTAAAATGGATGAGATGCTGTAAAAGCTTGAAATAAACTATGCAGTAACTCATTAGCTTGAATCCACCAGCAGATTTCTGTGAACAAAGGAAGGAGATATTTTTGCCTCTACCCCACCATCACCATGCTGCTCCCAAGGAGGGAGGCACCCCATAAGAACATAAGAAGAGCCCTGCTGGATCAGACCAATAGTCCATCTAGTCCAGCATCCTGTCTCACACGGTGGCCAACCAGTTCCTCTGGACGGCCAACAACAGGGCACAGAGGCCTCCTGGCTCTGTGATTCAGAGGCTAAGTGCCTTGGAATGTGGAGGTTCCCTTCAGTCACTATGGCTGGCGACCATTGATAGACTTATCCTCCATGAATCAATCTAATCCCTTTTTAAAGCTGTTTATTCCTGTGGCCATCACTACATCCTCTGGCAGCGAATTCCACATTTTAATCACTCTCTGTGTAGATTAGTATTTCCTTTAGTCCATCCTGAACCTTCTGCCCATCAGTTTCGTTTGATGCCCTTAAGCTCTAGCATTTGGAAGAGGGAGAAAAGTTTCTCTTTATCAACTCTCTCCACTCCATGCATAATTTTATAAAGCTCTATCATATTACCCTTTAGTCATCTCTTTTCTAAACTGAAAAGTCCTGGACTCTTCAGACTTTCTTCATAGGGAAGGTGCTCCAACCCCCTCATCATCTTGGTTGCCCTTCTCTGTACTTTTTCCAGCTCTGCAATGTCCTTTTTGAGATATGGTGACCAGAACTGTACACAGTATTCCAAATGGGACCGTGCCACAGATCTATACAGGGGCATTACAGTATCACCTGTTTTATCCCTCTCTTCAAGGAGCAATATTTGGAGGGCATTTGAGGCTGTAGTGGGAAGAAAGATGTGAGGAAGTTGTGCTTCTCTGACAGGAATCCTTTCCTCAGTGGAAATCCTCTAATGCAGTGATATTCAGTGGCTTGGGAGCCACATGTGGCTCTCTGACATGCCACATGTGGCTCTTCTGAGCACCATTCCCCAATATGGCACCTGCCCTGTGTTTCAGGAAATTTTAATGCCCTTGCCTGGTGAGGCTCCTGGTTGGCAGATGATTCCCATCTTGAAACAGCCACCACTGGAGGTGTGAGTAAAATGTGAGCCTCCCTGAGGTATAGGCCTCATGCCAAAGATGAAAGTTAATGTGGCTCTTTTGGTTGATAATAATTGTGAATGGGGACTCTGCTAGCTGCAGAGTGAGTTGCACTGCTCTAATGGACCCAATCCATTAATCTTTATTTTCCATTCAAATTCAAGGGAGCATTTGACACATACTAATAACTTGTTAATGTTTGTGTACATATTTGTATGCATAAGTCAAATATCCCTCATGTTTGTGTTTGTCGAAATACAAAATACATATAATGTGTAATCCTGTAGTACTGAGCACAGTGTTTCAGCTCTGTTCTGCTAACTACTTATCCTTGCTTAACCTCTCATGATATTATGGCTAGGGCTTTCATTAGTCTCAATTTGCTCTGCACCTGTCAGTACTACACAAGTATCTTTTTGAAGAGTTTATGTCTTGCATCAAGAGTAACAGGCAAGCATTTCACATCAGCTCAGACACCTACAGTCTATATTCTTCATTGGTGCAGTGTTTTCTTAAACATTAAGAGGACAATCCAGTGCCTAGGTAACTTCCATTAATAGTACTAGGGAATGAATGCCTAATGGTGTGCAAGGCAACAACAGGAAACTTGGATATTTTTAACATTTCCAGTGCTAGAGTTTTTATTTCAATAAACTTTAATAGTATTGTAGTGACAATATATAATTTGCCAGTGGTATCATGAAACAATTCTTTGTAATGCTGATTCATTCCTTCTCCTAGATATATTTGGGGAAATTTGTATTTTTACTGTATAGAATATTTAAGAGGGAAATTAAATCCTGTCTTAGCAGAGCTAGATAAAACCAATAAAAATATATCTAATTGCACACTTGTTTAATAAAGTATTTAGACATGGCCTTAAGTTCTCTAATAGAAGTCAATAGAACTAGGTTCGCTTCTTCAGTATTTTCACTTGGGAATTAGAGGTATTGCTGCCAGCCAGGAATTAACACAAGGCCTTAATGTACACTATTATCAGATTACTGATATTTCCCCCCACAATGCTGGTGTATTGAATCACTTGAAAAGGCTTGAACTCTTTTCCTGTTGCATTTAGACACTGAAACTTGGGCTGGCGTTGGACCAAGGCCAGAGCATCATCATCACAGAGAAAGAGAGAGGAGCGAGAGCTTCCAGCCTGATAGCCGGCATACACTTAGCAAGCGGGCGAGTCTTCAGCTGGCTGTGAGGAAGGACCACATGGAGGAGGAGCACCGCAGTGCTGAGTCAAGACTGGAGTCTCCCACCCAGCCCCCAGGGGCACTGGGCACGCTTCGCTCTGGCTGTTTGTCTTCTAGGGATGCCACTGAAGATAATAGTCTGCAGCTGAGAGGAGAACAGTTCTCTGAGGATGGATCAAAAATAGAAGCAGCTGCTGAGGAGCCTGCCGCAGAGTGCTCTAGTGAACCAGTGGTAGACGCACTGGATTTGACAAATGCTGATTATATGCCTTGTGATCTAATTTCCACAGGTGACAATGTTAAGTCTGACAGGAACGTACTCCAGTTGGACCACTGCCTAGGTTCTAAGGCAATTTCCAGTGGGCATCTGGGAAGCAGCATATTAAACCCACAGCAGCAACAGCCTGTTTACAAAAATGATAGAAAATCTGTGCCATGCAGAACTTCATTAGACGTTAGGGAAAACGTGTACTTGGAAAGTAATACACCTGAACAGGCCACTGCTGGATATGCAGAAGTATCTAAAGGGATACAGGAAACGACAGAACTGGAAGAGGAAGGGGAAAGTGAAGGATCGGAAGACTTTTTTCAACAGTTTTTAAACGGTTGCATAAAAGACAGAGAAGAATCCGTTAAATACTTAGGAACTCCAGAGGTCTCTGACACTCTTTCGTGTATACCAGATGAACAAGCACTTTATAGTACATCGGAAGGTTATTCACTGGAGGAAGGCTTTTCTTCACTTGATGAACTAGCAAAACGGATCGAAATTTCAGAGGTAAACACTGACAAAATAATTATAAGCAGTTTTCCTACTGTTTGTAGTATTTGCTTGGCATTCATATTTCAAGTTTTTTAAGTGTGAAAAGGGACAAGGGTTTTTTTTTTATGATGATGATGTTGAGTTCCACTCTGTTGACAGAGCCTCCCTGAAAGAAGGCATGCTAAAGAGGTGTGTTCTATTATTTTTCTTTTCTCAGCATGTTCACGGAAATTGTTCATAAGTAAGCTTGTTTCTCTGGGAAGTAATTGTCAGAGAAAAAGAGAGAAAATTTATGTGCTGTATATTTTAGGAGGCCACATCTCTACAGCTGTGGTGGTTGCCCAAATAGGACATGGAACAAAATGAAAAGGCTTCCCTGGTACATATTGGTGGAAATGCTTTAATGTTCTTCGTCAGTGCACAAATCTGTTGTTCAAACTGAGATGAATAAGAATCCTTGGCTTCCCCTGTGTGCCTTTCCAGGTGTGATATGTTGTTTATTCATGTCAAAACAAACTAAGAACAATCTAATTTCATGTGGCAGTTATCAATATAAATATAGTATTTACTCATATGCAAGACTAAGTCCCTACCCCAGGTATTCCATCAAAAAAGAGGGATCTGTCTTACATTTGCATACAAGTTTCAGTTATGACAAGTAATAAGAGAGAGAGAGAGTGTGACGCCTTTATGGGGTTGTCTTACATTCAGGGTCATCTTCCTTTCAAATAAATATAGTAAATGTGGTCCTAGAACACTAATGATTCCCAAGGCTGGTTTAGGTATACTAAGAACAAGGGAAAATGTACCGTTGATAAGCAAAGCAGAAGTATTTAATTGTGCAAAGTAAGGTCGTGCAGGGAATCTGTCACTCAGTCTCACCCACATTCCAGTCCCTTCCTGCCCTAAGATACTAGTTTAGCATAAGGCAATGCACTGATGCCTGCTGGGCATCAAAACTGTGACAGATGAGGGATTTGGCTTGGTTAACATGGGTCAAAGTTCAAAAAGGGTGAGGCTAACTTAAAGAAAACTAAATAGTTATGGCATGAGTTGTGTTTTGATGTGTGTACGTACAGTGAGCTCCACTTGAGAACCTCTGTTGGAGGCCCGCTGACTTGAATTAAAGTTTTGGAAGAGTAGATACACAAACTTTGTGGTAGCAAAACTTTAGCATGCCAAGAAGCACATGTCAGTTAGTAACTAACAAAAAAAAGTCTTTAAGGTGCCATGGATTCCTGTTATTCTGCTGTCACTTACTAACATGGGTTTCCCTTCTGGAATGGTTAGAAATATAATGTTCAGATATTGTTGTTCCATTTCAAGAGTCTCTCAGCCAGTTTATAAACATCCTTTGAAGATTTTAAAACTAAATCATTCATAGTTCTAGTAAGTATAGTAAAAGTTTTGTTTTCCAGAACTCATAGGAATTGGGGGATTGCCAGTTACCATGATTGAATGTGCTTGGATACTCAAGCTTATTGCTCTGCCCTCCCCAGAGAAATCCATAGTGATTGCTACCCACTTCACTGGGAACACCATTGTCACAGCTGCCATGCCTGGGAGGACTTTCCAAGCCATGTGGCCATCCTGCACATAGGGTTGCGAGACCCCTGCCAGGGGTAGGGAACCCCCACTTTTGGGGGGTGCTTCCCCACTGCCTGCCAGCTGGCCAACAGGGGGAAATCCCACTCCCAAATGACTTTTTTCATTTTCCAGTAAACCTGGGTGTGCTTGTTCCGACATGCTGCCATCATCCGGAAGTGATGTAGGCACATTGGAGATGTCTGGGGGAGATGCTCTGATATTTGGGCAAACTCTGTGGTAAATTTACTCTATGGTAAATTCTTATTTCCCCTGCTGTGTACAGCAGCTTCAGGCAGGCCACAAATTCGGCCGAATTTACCATAGAGTTTGCCCAAATACCAGAGCATCGCCCCCAGAAATCCCCGACATGCCTGTGTCACTTCTGGGTGATGTCAGCATGTTGGAATGGGCACTTCCAGTTTTACCTGGCCCCTTTTTAATTGGCGATACTGGGGATTAAACTGGGGAACTTCTATGTAGAAAGCAGGTGCTCCATCAATTAGCCATGGTCCCTTTCCTCTTCTTTCCCCCTCTTTCCCTTTATGTTTACTGTAACTTGATGAGTTGACTACAGACTGTCTTTGTGTGGGAAACCTGATGAGCAAACCCTTACTCTAGTGTACTGTTTTCTGGTTGTTGAGTTTTTCGCGGGCAGACTTTGGTCTCTAAATACAACACAGAGTGCCTTGCATCATTCAACAGCAATTCCTCTGGGCCAAATATAGAGTAATGTTGGCTGTCTCTAGAGACACCCCCTCCCCCCACTGCCCCGTCTATGTCACCAGGAAGCATAAGCTTCTGAGGGAAATCTGAGAAAGGCAGAGCAGTGTTTATGTTTTGAGCAGAGCCATCTTTTACACTATGCAGATTTGTAAGATGTTGTGGGCTGCCTGAAGCTGCTGTACACAGCAGGGGAAGTAAGAACAATGAATCAGTTTTACCCTGGTTCTTACAATGAGGTAAATCCAGCGTAGGGTTGCTGAGCTCCAGGTGGGGCCTGGAGAACTCCTGGAATGATCACTTATCCATATGAAGCATAGAAATGTGGCTCTTTGGCACAGTCTTCCACAATATCTAGTCTGTGGGAAATGGGTCTGGATAGTAACATGCAATATTGTAAACACAAGTCTTTGCCTAAAAGTGAACAGTGCTACTATGAAAACCAAGAGCACAGCCATTTAAATATTTTAAAATAAATTGTCCGTAGAACAAACATACTCTGCAGTCCTGTCCTTATTCAAAATCAAAGCTGACTATGTTCAGGATGATTTACACATATGAAGGATTACAGCCCTCATGCTTCATTAGGTAGTACTTGCCGTTTGTATCAGTGCTTGCTTGCTTACTTTTATTCATTAAAATATTTACATACCATCTTTTCCCATGGCTCAAGTTAGCTTTTGAACTCAAATTTAAAATGTATGATTTGGCCCCTGAAAGACCCCCTCCTCCCACACTGCACGTTGCATATCTAAATACTGCTAAATGTGTCTCTCAAAAAGGGAGGGGGAGGAGGGTTGCAGTTGACCCCCCTAGGAATTAAAACTGCCTTTTCTAAGAAAGGGGCATTGAAGATGTATGTTCTGTTTATCAAAGGTTGTTTGGAATGTCATATGCGTTGAAACCACAAAGATTCTGAGAGACCTCAGTTCCAACAGTGAATACTGGAGGTCACATTTTTCCTGTCAGAGTTTGTATCATTATGTAATGTAGCCCAGAGAATACGGATCAATATCCTGTTCCTAGCCTGATCACATAAAATTATAATAGCAGTGGCTTCTACTACAGTAGTGCAGTGGAAACGTGAATAATTCATAAAGCATGGTTTTGCTAATATAGCAGAAATGACTCTTCAGAAAAGATATCTCAGTCCTGAGTACTTTTGCTTTTAGGAGTTCATTTTATTGATTTGATATTTTCAGAGAATTTACTTATAGAGCTAAGTATCCTAGTCATGCTAAAAATGAACATCACAGACATTCTGAGGGATGTCTTTCATTGCTGGACTTCTTTTGCTGTGGGGTAACCTTTATTTTAGTGTCTGACCCTGTTCTGCATTCCTAGCACTAGAGCAAATGGGACACTTTATCATCTTTTCCTGGGAACTGGCTCCAGCCTCTGCAGCACCAACATGGGAAACCTACCTGTATGCATCTGAGAAGGATTAAGCATAGACATTGTGGGCTTATTCACACAATCAGCTAAAAGTATGCCTGTATGCTTTCTACCCTTCACAGGACAGTCCACATGCAAAGGATTTGGGAGTAGTCTTGTTGCAGAAAAGATCTTTGCAGTTGGGGTGTAGCCATGTTGTTTCTCTTTGTCTTCTGTGCAGTCCCACATTGGGACAGCGCATGTGCAGGTCTGCCATAGAAAGATCTTCTAGCTTTAAGCCACTAGGGGGCACTCGCATAATCAGCCAGGAAGATTTTGTGGCACAAAAAAGCTTATTTAAGAAATGTATCCAGTGCGAGGCAAAAATGATGCAAAACAATGACCACAGTTTGTGTGTTTTATGTTTGGGCATGGGCCATAATGTCTCTGGCTGCAAAATTTGTCAGCAGTTCACACCAAAGGCGTGGACAGACAGGGTGTCTAAGTTAAAGGCTACCCTATGGGAGGAAGCTCTGCAGGCCTCAGAACTGCCCACAAAATCAACCCCAGCTGTGGAGAAGTCAAAATGCCATCTCTGGTATCTATGAAATTGGCCGTATTGGTCCCAAGAGAAGCTCGAACCCCAGCTCGTTCTCCATTGGTTCTGAAAAGTCTCTTGGAACTGCCTGCAAAAAAGGCAAGAAGCAAGACTAAGCACAGAGACCATCCAAAGTCTGACTAAGCAGCATGGTGCCAGATCAGTTCTGGCTTCAGAACTATTGCAAGAATGGGAGTGAATGGGAGTGATCTCCTGAACCTCCTCCGAGAACAGCATGTATGTCCAGTGTTGTTGTCAGAGGGTGAGGCTGAGCCAAATCCAATACCCCCACCAGATCCACTACAACACCACGAGCCACCGAGTTTTCCTGCTATGCCTCCGTGGCCTTATTTCATGTATCTGGTGTATTTCCAGGAGTAGGGTGAGTACAGCAGGTCGGTTCCAAGGTCAGAATCAGCACCGACTAATCATCCTAGAAGGCCCTCTCTGACAGCTACCAACTCCCCACCTGGTCCTACATCTTTTGAGCCAATTTTTGAGTCCGATGAGGAGTTAGGGCATGAGCCTTTCCTTGTATCCAAAGAGCTCCGAGGTTCCATCTGATCCTTCTCAGAATGAAAGGGTGGGAGACATGCCTTCCTCAGAAAATCTTAGACTATGCTGAGCAGATGCTACACGTGGCCAAATTGTTAGACACTGATGTCTCTACCACATTTCAGCCTCTTTTATGCTTCCTCAGCCCAATTCCCGATAGGGAGAGTTTGGGCCAAAATTATGCAGGAAAACACATATCTTATTCTCATTGCCCCATTTTGGCCTCGACAGATGTTGTTTCCCAGCCTGATGTAGTTGTCAAAGGGAATGTACATCCATATACCAGTAGCTCCCAACTTATTAAGTATGGGGCAGGTGCACCATCACAGCCTGATTCATCTACACTTAACAGCTTGGAGGATCCACCCCAGGAGTTAAATGCTCCTCAGAAGTTAAAGAGCTCTTGATGCAAGCGAGAAAGCCAGCCACTCATACAACATACTGTTGTATGATACTCATACAACAATAAGTGGACATACTTCTTAGAATGGACCTCGACCAAAGGTGTTATACCAGAAAAGGCGCCTTTGCCCCTCATAATAGCTTATTCTACATGAAGCAAAAGGGTCTATCCCATTCATCAATTTGAGTGCATTTAGCAGTGATCTCAGTGGTCCATCCTAAGATTCAGGGTCAGCTTTCTGTCATAGTCTGTCTAAAAAAAATTCCTCGAAGGTGTAATTAATTCAGATCCCCCTAGACTTGTGTTGATTCAACAGTGATCCCTTATCTCTAGTCCTCCTGACTAATTTGATGGCTAAAGCTTTTGAGTCATTAGCTACAAATTCTTTAACTTATCAGTGAAAGTATGTTTTTAGTAGCGGTCACTTCAGCAAGGCGAGTAACCAGATTGGCAGTGCTTTGCATGGACCCTCCTTAAGATCTTTTAAGAAAGGGTAGTGAAAAGGCCCGATTTACAATTCCTCCCAAAAGTGGTGTCAAATTTTCATTTAACACAGGTATTTTTCACTTCACCTAATTCTGATGCAGAAGGAAGTTTGCATACACTGGACATTCAAAGTACTTTACTGTTTTATCTAGATAGAACAAAGGAGTTTTAAAAGGATATGTGTTCATTATGCGGGCCCTTTTAAAGGGAAAAGAGCTCATTTTCAAACATGGTCTCAGTGGATTATGACAGCAATAAAAGTTTGCTATTCTAAGGCAGGAGTACCATGTCCATTCATAGTACGTGCACATTTGACTAAAGCCCAGACATCAGCAGTGGCCTTCCTCAGAGGAGTCCTGTTCCAAGAGATTCACAGAGCTGCAACTTGGTCTTCCACTGACACCTTCATGAGATACTACGCATTGGACCTAGATGCAAGAAGAGACACATCAGTGGGCAAAGCTGTTTTACAGTCAATGTTTCAGTAAAGTTTTTCAATAAAGAGCTTGCCCCACTGCCTGAGTGAGTAGCTTGCTAGAGTCCCAATGTGGGACTGCACAGAAGACGAAGATGAAAACAGGATTGCACTTACCTGTAACTGGTGTTCATCGAGGACTTCTATGCAAAGGCACATTCCCTCCCACCTGACCCACTATGTGCTCGAAAGTTTAAGTTGCTTGAGATGGCTCAGACAGAACCATTGGATCATGTGACTGTTAGGAGGGAAACAGCTCCAACATTCACATGAGTGCCCCCTAGTGTCTTGAAGCTAGAAGATCTTTCCATGGCAGGCCTGCACATGCGCAGTCCCAATATAGGCCTGCACAGAGGACCCTGATGAACATCAGTTTCAAGTAAGTGCAACCCTGTTTTTTTCCTTCCAGCCTCCACCCAACTGCTTTTCAATTGCTAGATAATATGCCACAACTTCTGCAAAGGAACTGTCATGGGAGCACAAAACACCTGATCTCAAAATAAAGTGTGGACAAGCCCTTTGTCAGATATATCCCAAGTCAGTTACACAAACACACACGAAGATAGTATAATGAAACTACATTTTCACTGCAAAATCTGAAAATTTGCTGCTGTTGCTAAAATTAAGGATACTTAATATTAAGACTAGCCATTTTCAGTTCCCACATGAGTCACCTCTTTGCAGAGTAAGATTTTACTTTACAAAGGTAGGTTTATTTACAATGTTAATGTCATTAACGCTGTCCCATAAGTGCTGATAGCATTAATCTAGTAACAAACCAGACAGTTCTTCAAATAGTAGTGTCCACACTAGCAGGGCAATAATCTCATTTTCCAAGCAATAATATATCGTGGTTGTGAAAATCTAATTCCATTAATCAAAAGTTCATAACTTAATGAAGATTTCTGGATCCTGCACAATGCAACAGCGGAGTAACAATTGCATTTTATTTTCATCACAAGTCAGGAAAAATCCTAAAATTTGATCCACCAAATTGGTTGTGTAGATAACTTCAATTTGTAGCATGGGGGGGGGGGGGGGGCTTTATACAAAGGAAGAGTAATGATGTTGAACAAAGTTGCTTTTTGCTGTGCAGAGAAATCAGTTACTTTAAAGAATTACTTTATCACCTTCATTGGGCATGATGATGAAGAGACAGCTTTCCTAAACAGCTTACAGAACAGTCCATATTAAATCTGTTCTAACAGTAGCGAGGTTTTGAAGCAAATGCTATGATACAGCAGTGTAGTTAGCATATTATGTCATACAATAATTGTGTGTATGTATGTTTAAATTCTTCCACCAGTAAAATATGTAATGCAAAAATAGAATTTCTTAATACTGTACTATTAAAAGCATCTATTGTTTTGTTCCCAATAGACTGCCCCTGCTGAGGGGCTTGTGTCCATATTAAAGAAGAGAGATGACAGTGAAGGCAAAGCTCTTGCTCAAATGCAGCAGAGACAGTCAAAAAGAAGAGTGAGGTTCCAAGAGATGGAGGACACATTAGATCAAGGTATTCTGCTTCTGTTTTTCAGATTCTTTTCCAAGCTACTAACTAATTCTCTGCTTGCACAGGCTCAAGGATATGAATTGTCCTCTACAGCTATGATTATGTGCTCTATTTGTATTCATATTCCAGGGCTGGGGCAGTTACACATGGCTCTAAGAATTGGCCTATACCTAAATAAAAACACTAAAGAATTTTAACATAGTCATTTGGGATAATCAAGTATGGAGCTGTACAAACGTATGAGTGAATCTGTAATGCCAAGACTTGCCTCACTTGTTCTGGGGATAAGGTAGCAATGGCTGCAGGCCCAGTGGATATCTTGGATGCCTTGGATGTCTTCTTCAGTCGTGTAAAGTTGATGCAGAAGCAGCAGAGCCATATGGCTTTGGCACCAGCATGGGCGGGCTCCACCACAGGCCTTGAGACTCCTCTATCCCCCACAGCTATAACATGTTTTCCCCCTCTTGTTTGATCACCTTTTCCACCACCCAAGGCCATTGCCAATGGCCCACTTGAACAACCTCCCCCAGTACTGATGCGTTCTGTCCACATGTCCTGGCTGTTCCCAGCAGCACATCTCTGAAGGCTCCCACTGTTTCTCTTACTTGAACCCTTTGTTGCTCATCCAGCTCTAGCTGCCCCTCTCTCCTTTGGCCCCAGGTTGTCTTCCACGTCTTCATCCTCTTTTGTCCCTGGCATCCTTATTGCAACTGCACAGCCATCCCACTCCCACCAGGCCTCCAAGAGATTTACATGATAAATATGAAGAGCATTCCTTGTGTCTGTGCAGCACACCTCAAAATCAGCAGGGCCTGTCTGCCTCACCTCCTCAAAAGGTCCCAGCCACTGCCCTGACCTAGATAGCCCAGGCAAGCCCAATCTCATCAGATCTCGGAAGCTAAGCAGGGCCAACCCTGGCTAGAATTTGGATGGAAGATCTCCAAAGAATACCAGGGCCAGGAAGTAGAGGCAGGCTATCAAGGAACTTCTCTGAACATCCTCCATGCCCCAGCAGGAGTCACCAGAGGTCGCCATGATTTCCAGGCAGGGGCACACACACAAATGCAAAAAAATACTCCCAAAAAAGATCCCTGACACCAAGCCTGCAGTTCCAAGGTATGACTAGGCCAAGAAGATAGCACATTATCTCCCAGCTGAAAGGTACTTGCCTATTGTACCACTGTCTATTGTACCACTGCTTCTGGCAGGCCGGGGTATTTTTGAAATGAGCCCTGGCCTGCCAGGCTCACTTACTAAGCTTCTCCCACAGCTGGAGGACATATTTAACTGCTCCCTGACCTTGAACTCCTTCTACTTCCCTTCATGAAGTCTTAAGATTTCCTCAGGATGGTACCCATGAAGGAATTCAGAGGGTGAAAACCCATCAAAACTTAGGGAATTTCTTGCACTGCAGACATGAGGGCTCCTAAGAGGTAATGCCATTGCCAGGGTTCATCCTGCACAAACTTGCTCTGTATCTGCTTCAGCGTCTGATCAAAGGATTCCAGCAACCCATTTGTTTGCAAGGTGGTACATGGCCGTTTTTAACGGGGCAATCCCTAGCAACTTACATAACTGTTGGAACATCTTGCCCACCAGACTGGGACCTTGGTCAGACATGAGCTTCTTGGGGAAACCCATCCTTGCAAAAACATGTAGCAGTTCCTGAGCAATTGCCTCTGAAGCAGTGCTGTGCAGGGCCACCACTTCTGGATAATGAGTTCATAATCTGCTATCACTAAAATAGGGGTATGACCCCCACCCACTCTTGCAACAGTATGGAGACCTATCTCCAACAGTTTTCTGTTACCCTCACCTCTGCCCAAGCCCTTCAGGTAAAATCCTCTCACATGTCTCCATGGACATAATCGAACCCTGACCCTGTGGGTCTGGTGGCTGCATAGGTTTTCCCTTGTCAGGGTCTCTCCATTACTGGTGTCCAGCAATTCCTACAGCTTCCTACCATCCACTAGGGCATAATCAAATCAAATAGGGCTTGGGGTGGCCCTGGTACCTATGCAGCCCAGCCAGGCCTCCAATGTGGAGCAGTCTGTGTGTGGACATTCCCAGTGAATATGCCCTGTCTGGGCATGGATGGCATTGGCATTGGGTCAGCCCAGTGGTCTTTTCTATGCCTGGCCCAACTCCACTCCTATTGCAGCTCTATTCACTCACCCAGACCTCCATCCATGGCATCTTCTGCTGAGCGCACTCTTGCTTTTTCTGCTCACCACCTCCTCCACCAAAAAGGATCCCGTCAGGGTTATCATTTCATCCAGGGTCTTGGAGTCATGGTATAAGATCCACTGATGTGCCGGCATGGGGACCAGGCACACTCCTCCACCACCTGCTCCGCTGTGCTCATGGCGGGTTTTAGCCAACGTAACTTTTACTTTCTGTCCCAAGATCCTGTGGTGCGTGTCTCCTGTGTCCTCCATAGCTTGCAGCCTCTGGTGATAAGCTTCCTCCTTAAAGTGTTGAGGGTCATCTCTTTTTGATAGTCTGTGGCTTGGCTGCCATCAGTATGTCTACTAACTCCTGGGCTGGCCCTGTTAAACAGGGGGTAGGTATTGTGGGCCACTGGGCAGGATCCCATCTGAAGGCCTAGGTTACTCTCTCGAAAGTGTTCAAAAATGCATCGGGGTCCTTCCCTTGCTCCATCTTCCTTATCTCAGGGTAAAGGTATGCAGCAGGGAGGGCCACCACCACCCATGGGTCACACCATCCAAACCTATTGCAGCTTGTCCCATTAGCACTGCTGCACCTCCTTGTTGCACAGAGACTAACTTCTCAATGGACTGCTGTTGCTGCTCCCCCGACTGGCAGAGTCTCCTCTCCATGATTCCCTCTGTGCCGGCCGCCATGCCTGAAGAGCCTTCTCCAGCACCAGTATCCATTGGCGTCCCCAGCATCTCCACCACTGTGGCAGGCCTCTGGGTGGGTATGAGTAGGCGGGGTACCTGCAGGGTGGGAGCCTATAGCAGGCTTCCCGTGGGCCAAGGCTCCACCCAAAAAGGCAACAGGCTTCTAACCAACAGCTTGCCTTTTATTCTCTGTTCCTTGTTACAGCATTGGTTCAATCAGAGGCGCTGTACCAGTTCGCAGCACACCCTTTGGTCCCGTCATCCTGACTCTCATTCAGCCTTCTCTCCACCTCAGTCCTTGGCTGCCCCCCAACTTTTCTGCTCCACTAGCTTAAGCATCCACCCCAACAGCTGCCTCCATCCTTCCTCACTAGGTCCCCCCCACCCTGCAGTCTCTGGCTGCCCTGAACCCACAGGCCCAGCAGGATTCGTTCACCCCACAGGGCAGTGGCATGGATTAGCCGGCCCTGTCTGGCTGTGGGCATACTCTCCCTACAGGATGGCTATTGCTCCTCCCTCTTATAGGTTTCCCCCACAGCCCCTGCTGGCTCTGGGTGAATTGGCCCCACAACCCCTGCAAGGGTCCCCTGCCTCAGGGTCTGTCACAGCAAAGGACATAAGTGCACACCTGTTCATCTCATATTTCAGTACATGCTGGTACAAAACCCCCAAATACTTAGACAAAGGATGAACTGTCAAGATTTTACTTCAAATGTGGTTTTACAAAGAATGACATAACGTGAATTAATTCGCTGTGCTAGAGTAAGGGTGAGCAATCATACAGCCTATGGGGCACATGTGGCCTGCCAGTGTATAACATACCGCTGCAGGGGGCTCCCCCTACATTTGTTGGGTCAGGGACGCAACATCCCCAGTTGGCTACAGCTCTGAACAAAGGCCAGCTCAGCAGTGTTAGGGCAGCTGGATGCAAGTGAAGTAGAGTCAGGAGAGAGTGGTAGCAGCTCACAGGCAAGCTGCTGAGATGCACAGGTTCCTGGAATGGTTCTCGGGGTGAGAGCTGAGATTCTCATGAGAACCCATGATCTCCACTGGGGAATGTTCATCTTCCTGCTACACTTCATTTGCAGAGGGGCTGAGAGGTAGTGGACAAGGACATGCTCTTCCTCCTGCTGTGAGGCATAGTGGGTGGTAACAAGAGAGGGAGGAGCGCAGCAGTGGCAGTGTAGAATGAATAGAAAGAAGGATGGATGGAGAGTTTCCTTCCCCCTTGGGGAAGAGCTTCTAATGAAGTTGCGTTGTGAGAAATGGCCAGCAGTTCTTCCCCAGCTCCCAGCTCATCCACCCCTCTCTCTGTTTCCCAAACTTGCATCTGGCATCTGCTCCACTCTCCCATTCCAGACTTGTATTTGGCAACCCCTTGTTCTCTTTGCTTCCATAAGAAAGGAAAGGAAGGGAGACACAGCATATGCAGTGAGGATAAGCATGGCTGAAATGACTTCAGGCAGGAAGGTATGATCATGACAAAGACTGTCCCGCAATCAGGGATGTTTGGGTTTTTGAGGGGCTCAGATAGAACAGATAGCCTTCATGACAGGGGAAGGAGCTTTGCAAGACATGATCAGTGTTCCCTCTAAGCTGAGTTAGTGTGAGCTAGCTCACAGGTTTTTAGCCTCTGGCTCATACATTTTGTTTGTCTTAGCTCAGGAAGGAGGGCTCCAGAGCAAACTAATTTATGCAGTAGCCAAACTGCTAGCTCACAGCTTTAATGGCAGTAGCTCACAAAGTAGAATTTTTGCTCACAAAACGCCACAGCTTAGAGGGAGCATTGGACATGACTGTTCTGTTCCTCTTACATGTGTTGGAGGAAATGGAGCTCCAGTTCTGGATGCTTATTGTGCTCCAGTTCCCCTTATGTTGGGAGCACAGTTACCTGGCTGGTGGGTTACAACTGCTGATTTTCTATAGGAGGCTTTGGGAGTCATTCATTTCTTCCTCTTTCTAGCTCTGCTTCTGACTGAGTAATCAGTTATGGAAATTCAGTTATCAGTTGGTTGTCTAAAGAGTCCCTGTTCCTTTTAGCTGTGTGTTTGTTCTGTCTGGAAAGATGGGTGGAGTCATGATGCTGACTGTATGGTATAAGCTCCTATTTGACCCTGCCAGGTTCAGGGAAATAACACCAAGCAGATATTCCTTGCTAACGTTATGTAAGACCAACAAAGTTTAACTCTGGGTATAAACTTTTGTGTGCATGCACACTTCATCAGATACATCGAAACATTTTTCCTCAGTCCTTACATATAAGTAGGTGGAGGGATTAGTTGCCAGGAAGGACTAGTCAGAGTCAAGATGCATAAGTAACTGGGCAATAAGTATAGCTGAGATTGGATTAAAGCAGTTGTTAAGACCTGTGAATGGCAGCAAATTAGCACAGAAACACAAGAGTTAACAAACAGATGTGAGAACTAAGTTTGGGTGCATTCGCACCTCCAAGACTAACAAAGTTCAATTCTGGGTATAAGCAAGAACTGTGAGACTTAGCATGTGTAGATGAACACTTCCTCAGATACATTGAGACAAATTTCCTCAAGTGTTACATACAGTTAGGGAAGTGTTACGTAGAGTTGCCAGGAAGGGCTAATTAGAGTCAAGGTGCATATGTACAGCTAAGACTGGGATAGTGCAGTTGGTAAGGTCTGTGAATAGCAGCAAATAGCATACAGATAATAAAAGAGTTAACAACAGATGTGAGAACTAAGTTTGAGTGCATTCGCACCTTAATCCTTGTGCTCCAGTTCCCCTTGTGTTGAGAGCACAGTTATCCTTTGGCATAGGGTTTACCCTGTTTGCCTTATGTAGAGAACTGAAGGGCATTGTTGGCATTTAATGGCCTATATCAGGGGTGGGTAATTGTTTTGGCTCGGGGGCCACTTTGTGGGAGCGGAGGGCTGCACCTTTTAACATGATTGCATTCATTAGTTAACTTTGCATTTCAGAAAAGGTATAAATTGTATCATAAAAATCAATAAATATAAATTAAATAAAATAGTGGTAGTTTTATTCAATTTATTTATTGTGCTAATTTCATATCATCTATAGCTGCAAGCACATTTAATTTTAGAATCAGTTTAATGAGACAAATGTACCCTATCACACTTTTCTACAATTTTTTTGAAATCAGGAGTGAGATTGCTTGTTGAGAAACCTCGTGGCCGACTGTCTTGGCGGGCCGCAAAAAACTCTGTGGCGGGCCGCATGTGGCCCTCGGGCCGCTATTTGCCCACCCCTGGCCTATACAGTGTTAGAAGATGAGCATGTGGATAAGCCTGAGATGGTGCAGTTGATGCTGTTAGGTCCAGTGACTGTGTTGTCTGGGTGTATGTGGCAGTAAAGGTGACATCTGCATGCTTTCGATAAACACATGCTAAGTCTCTCAGTTATCGCTGAAGAAAACTGTCTCAGTGTATCTGATGAAGTGTGCTTGTGTATGAAAGCTCATACCCAGAATAAAACTATGTTAGTCTTAACGGTGCCACTGGACTCAAACTTTGTTCTCTTGCTTCAGACCAACATGGCTACCCACGTGAATCTAATGCTATGTAAATATTCCAGTTACATGTAATTTCATCAGCTATCATCTTATATTCACAGAGGAAGTTGGAGGTGGTTCCTGTGTTCTGCTGATCTTGTTGTGCATAGCAACTGTATTTCTTAGCGTTGGAGGAACTGCCCTGTACTGCACATTTGGCGATACTGAATCTCCTGTATGTACTGATTTTGCAGCCAACATGGATTTTTACTGTACCCAAATATTACAGGGTATGGAAGAACTTAAGCACTGGATAGCTTTCTCCTAAGACAAATGAACTCAAACACCTTGCTGACTGCTAACTGACAATTGCTGAAGAGGGGGGGGAAATACCTTCAAGCTTCTTATAACATGGCGCCTTCAGAAGTAGCACAGCTAACAACACAGAAAGCACCTATGTTGTAAGTAGGAGCTACTTTCTGGTAATCGGGAGCGTACAAGTGGAGTTCACATGAAAACATGAAGTGGCATAAAGACTGATAGAATGTTCTAATGTTCATCGTTAGAGACCTTTTAAACAGCTGTCTGTCCCTCAGTTCTGGGAAATGAAGAAAGAAAAATAAGTAATCACTTACCATACAGTTTCAAATGCCCACATGATCATATGCAATATAAGCTTAGTATAAGGCTGTTGGGGTTTTTTTTTAGCTGTTTGTGCAAAGATTCTGTCTCTAACTCTCTCATGCAATAAGGCAATGCTGTATGGGTATGTACCTTATTTTTTGTGGAAATCTTCATGTCTGTCTTAATTTTTAATTGTCCCAGTTCGTTTTGTAACTTGATTGGAGTAGTGCCGTGGGAATCAGAGCCCTCAATCTAAGTGTCACGTTTGCCTTGCATTTCATTATGTAGCAGCTGTAATGAGTGATACAGCTGTCACGTTATACAGCCTTGACAAATTATGTGGTCTTTTAATTTGTAGACTCTTCAAAATGTTTTGCAAACTAAGTGTCCTACAATGACAACTGAGGAGCCATGATTGGCTGCAGCTCCCAGTTGGCAAACATGGTTTTCCTCAGTGTAATAAGAGAAATTAGCCTGGCTCAATACCAGAACTCTCACTAGTTTTAACGGCTGGATTGTCTCAAAATGTTGGGGCCACCAGGAGCAAAGAGGAGTAGGAGCTGGGGTACATGACTGCCGAATAGATTTCTACTTGTCCAAATTATGATGAGAAAGCTGGACTGAAAAATCAAACATTTGATTAAAGACATAAACTAGTCCGTTGAAAACCGGAAAGACATGGCCCCAGGTTAGTAAGTGAAGACATATGACCTTTGATTGCTGCTGCTCTCTAAACCAATTTGCAACTGAAACTATCCTAATTATGCAGTCGCTCCAGTCATTGCTCTGGCTTTGGGGCTAAAGTTGTTGTCTGGTTCAAGCTCAGTATGGAACCCTGGTTTTATTTGACTGTGGCAACACTGTGAAAGCAGACTCAGCTTGCTGTCAGTCATTCATATTCTGGTTGCCTTGACAAGTGCTGGTTTAATTATCTTCTCTGTTTCTTCCCAACTGGTACCTTGGTCTGTTTTGTAGTAAGGGGGGCTCAAGCCAGGATGTCAGCATTTATGCATCAAACAAAACCATTTTGTTAATCAAGAAACATCAAACCATGATTTCAGATCATGGTTTAACATACTTAACCATAGTTAATGGAATGGCCTGTGTTTAGAATCATGGCAGCTATAGTGAATTAAAAAGATGGCTAACTAAACCAGAACTTTGCATCTTACGCTCCCTCTGTAGATTGCTTTCTGCTTGGGTATTGCTTCCAGTTGTTTAAGCCCAAATAATTAAAAGTCTTTAAAGATCTTAAAAGCAGGAATAATAATGAAAGGACTAAGCAAAGGCAACATACAGATTCAAGAAGGACAGATAGCTGCTGGAAATGTCAAATGATCCTCTATTTCCTTGTAGTTTTGATTTCTGTAACCACTGGAGAAGCATTTGTAGAATTCCTTTTGCCTAAACTATTCCTAAAAGTTGCCTTTATAATCTTTGCTTAGTTTCAAAAGTGTTCTCTGAGAAACTCAAGCACAATGACCTGCCATACACAAACAAGTAATGACACATTTGTTTAAATGCTGGCCAGTATATTTAAGTTACATGAGGGAAGAGTTAGGTTAAGTATTAGGAAACTTTTAAGATCACTTAGCTCAGGAGGGAAACAATTTTTTCTGAGTTTTAAAAAGAAATGTTTCAAAGCAATTTATCATCTTCATCCTTTTAAAGAGAGTCAAAAATCCCACTGGGTATATGCAAGAATTCACATACCTAGGCAAGTTTTGTCAGTTCATAACCAATTTATGGTGACCCCAGCAAAGGGCTTCGAAGGCTAGTAAGAAGCAGAGGTGGTTTGCCATTGCCTTCCTCTGCAGTGTTCCTTGGGGATCTCCCATTCAAATACCAACCCAGCTTAATTTCCAAGATCTGAGAGCACCTGGCTATACCATGCCGTCTTCCCTTCTGTGCAAGGATTTGGGTGCATCTAAAATAGCTTGAGTATTACCTTTGATGGAAGAGACACACATCCAGACACATTAGATATTTGTTACCGGGTAGAACAATTTGGAGAGCAGGTGCAGTTACCATGAGAGATTATCCATGACCCACTATGTAAACTTTTAGCAACTGCACATCACATGAGAAAGCAACATCTGGCTCTAAAGAATATCTTTTTTCATATATTTATTACTGGATGTGTGTGGTTTTACAATAGTAATATTGACCACTGAGGAAGGCCTTAAGAGGTCAAAACACCTATGGTCTACTGGTCATAAGATATGCCCATCAATTGTATATGTAAAACTATCAGCTCTGTGTGTCAAAAGTTTTAAGAGTCTGATATTTGGACCATTTCTTTTAACCTATTTTATCTTTTATTAATGTGTACACCATAATAAATATTTGTATTTTTATAATAACTTATTTTGTTAGCTTGACCCTCCTAGATCACACTCATTAGTTTTGCTTCAAGATCACTGATCTTGGTAATGCTTCTCGTGAAGTGTCAGTAATTACCTTTCTAAAATAAGGGCATCCAAAGCACAATGAAATACACCAAATATGGCATTGCAAATATGGCATTTGCAACTAGTTGTGCCGAAGTTCTGGGATGAAAAGCTTCTCTGGATGCCACCTAAACCTCCTTTTGATCCACTGCCCTGCCTTCATCCTGTCTTTGAAATCCATTTCAATAATGCAACTGCCTACCAGATTATCCTGGGTTTTTTTTCATATTTATGTTGAATTTTATTATAGTATCAGACCAGCCCCTTTTTGTATTAAAAGTTCTAGTATATCTAGCAGTGGCTATCCTTTCCTAGTTCCTCAGTTAAGCACAAAATTTGGTAACCAAAACTATGACAGAAATCCCTTTTTAAACAACACTAGACCCCTGGATAATCCTGCTTGAAAACTTCTTTTCTGTTTCATATTGTTCATTAACTATATTTTAAATAAATGTTTGTTCTGGTTCCTTCTGATCAGCACCTCAAGCTTTCCAAAGGGAGTGGTATCTAGGGCTAAGGGAGAGCTTAATAAAACAGGTGTTGTACCCATTTCATGCACTTTCTCTTTATTAGCGCAATACGCTCACTATGCAATATGCAGACATCCGTTTTAAAATCTAAACAGTGAAGGGGGCATTCTGAATTTAAACATAAGCGCACATTTTGGCATTTGCAGGAATATTCTTTCATTTTGTGCAAAAATAGATTCATTTTTATTTGGTGCTTGCAAGTAACTACACCAATACCCCCTTCTTCTTAAGATCTACTCCCTTTGCTAAATATCTAGCAGGAAACATTTTTCTCTTTCTTTCTGATGTGACACAGAGAATGGACAATATGTAGTACAACTAGGCCTTCCTTATTTGATTTCTCCTTGCCTACTTAATATACTTCACGTTTCTCATTGATTGCATTGCATCATTCTTTCTGTCTCTAGCCCCACTTCTCCCAATCAAAGCTGAGGCTTGAAAAAATCTAATTTACATTTTGTCCTCTGGAACACAGCCTCATAGACTTGTATTGGCCAATGTGTCCATGATGTTGGCACAGCATGTTTTTGTAGTGTTTTGTTGACAACTTTAAGCCTAAGGCCAGACAGAATCCAAAACTCACACCCTTTCTGGCCTCACAGTCTTACACTGTTTAAAGTTCCCCAGGACCTCAAAAGTAGGTCAGCTTTTGAGGTGAAGGACTTAAAAGTCTGTCGATACTGAAGCTTCCCACATATGATTTTTGGTTTGGAGCCTAAGGATTTATGTGCTAATAGAGTAATATTATGGGGTAGTTAATTGGCATTTTTTTCTAATGTTTCACCTAACCTACATCTAAACACAGATTTCCCTGTGCACTCCAAAGGCTTTTGTGTTGTACTAAAGCAATGCCTAAACTTTCCGGGGGGGGGGGGGGGCAGTGTTGAAATGTAACTGGCTGGTTCAGTATGTCACTTCTGTATGCCTTTATTTAATTAACTTGATTTGTAAATCAAGGGTATCTTCTTGTTCTTTTATTTTGTAATTTTACAATGATGTGTTGATAATGAGCACGTATTCTGTTGTTATAATGTATTTATCTCTGTAGTTAGTTGCAATTTGGGGGATTTTGTAATTTTCAGTTTGGTGTTCTATTGAATGTTAATGTTTAAAGAAACAGTGGATTTCACCTGTGTTTTAAAAGTTTGTGCACCTAATCACCAAAAATATTGAGAATTATGACTTGAAAATGCTTATTTTAAAAGTATGCTGTACAGAACGATCAAGAATCCTTATACTTAATTTCATTTTTACAAAAGTGATTTTAAGGAAGCTTTTATTGCACATTTAAAGAAATACAACACACTTTTTGAAATTTCATGTTGCACTAGGGTTGCCAGACACCCCTTTTCTTGAGAGAATAATTTTATTCCTACTCATTCTAATTCCATACAGCATAATGGATCTCCCTTACTTCAAATCATCCCTGCTCCATCAGACTCTAAACAGGCACCATAAAAATGTGCTCCTTTATTTTTGAACTTCTGATATGGCAATCTTAGCCCAACATCACCTTAAATTAAGGATACCCTTGCTATAACAGAACCTGTAGAACAGCTCCCATATTGCTAGGGTTGCCAACATCCAGGTGGAGCTTGAAGAGCTCCTGGTATTATGATTGATCTCTAGATGACAGAGGTCTCTTCCCCTGCAGAAAATGGCTGCTTTGGAGGGTTGACTCTGTGGCATTATACCCCACTGAGGTCCCTCCCCTCCCCAGACTCAACCCCCTAAATCGCCAAGTATTTCCCAACCCAGAACTGGCAACTGTACATATTGCCCATGGCTGGGGCACAGGGCAAACATCAGGGGACATGTTCAGAGCTGGTGTAATTCCAGAGCAGTCTTAAGGTTGATCTCATTTATTATCATGATACAGAAGCAGTCTAGAATTTTTGGCCATGTTTGCATGTACTGCTTCATCTCTTTGCTGATCATATGATATTAAGGTGTAGCTAGATATCCTAGTCGTTCCAATATAACAAATTAAAATGTTGATACTAATTCTTGTTTGATGTGATAGATCACATGCTTTCTAGTAGCTTTTCAAATGATTGGCTCTATAACAACATTTGTTCCACCTGACCTTTTAAATGATGTCTGTCTATTCATGGGCCCTGATTCTATAAGCCCTTTTTATGCAAGTTCATCTGACATGTGCATGTGTAAACTTCTGTGGGGTCCAGACCAGGAAGCTGAACCCCAAGCTAACTGAAGAGTAAATTCTGTATTATTTTTCTATTTGAAAATGCTTTATACATTATCATTAGAAGCAAATTACTGTAAAACTGAGAGAAACTAGGCGGAAACACATTTATTTTTTCTCTCTCTCAGTATTCCTGTGTGCAAAATTGCTTCGGCTCTAATAACCCATTTCACATAGCTGTTTCCTCCTGGTTATGTATGGACTGTGTGTTGTATAAAAAGTACATGGGGGAAAGAGGAAAATACTAGGACAATGCACTACATTGGCCCAAGTTATACTATTGTCATGTGGTGTATTAAAACTCCTTTATAAATAATTGGCTTGATATTAAGTCAAATGTATTTAAAAGAGAAGCTAAAAATGTAGATTCACCTTTATAAGGCACATATTCCTCCAATCACTGCCTCCCAGCTGACTGGTGTTTCAAAATATATAGATGTGTATGTATTTGTGCCTAGGCTGATGTGCAATCAATTACTGCCAATAGGAGAAAATTGCTTGTTGGTTAAGCTTCTTGAGAGAAGAGAATCTTAAAGCCAAATTAGGTACAAAGATGGATTTTGTGAGTGAAACTAGCTCACATTCTTGTTAAAACTTCTAATAAAAGGGCTATTACACTCATCATTGTAATTTAGTTCTATTATAGCTTAAGAACAAGACAATTCAGTGTAATTTAGTTCTATTATAGCTTAAGAACAAGACAATTCAGTGTAATCAATATTTGTGATAAATCTTACCCTTTGTCAACAAGAGGAGAGAAAACTACTATTTGAAACCATCAAACCAGGCTTGTGATTTCTAAACATAACAGACAAAAATAAAGGGTCCCTGAGAAAATGCATGAAGTCATGTACTTATTTACTGTATGTAGTCCACCTTTTCTCGCTGAGACTCAAGGCTGATTACAAAGTGTAAAGCAATGTGATCAAATAGCATGAGACATCCAATGATCAGTGCAATAGAACTAGGATTGAGACACAATGCAAAAGAAGAAGAAGAGAGAAGAAGAGATTAGATTTATACCCCACCCTTCACTCACTTGGAGTCTCAGAGCGGCTTACAAACTCCTTTCCCTTCCCCTCCCCACAACAGACACCCTGTGAGGTAGGTGGGGCTGAGAGAGCTCTTTCCCAAGCTGTCCTTGAGAGAACAGCTGGTACAGAGCTATGGCTTGCCCAAGGTCATCCAGCAGGTGCAAGTGGAGGAGTGGGGAATCAAACCCGGTTCTCTCAGAAGGGAGATACGATGTATCATAAGCAATGCAGAAAATGAAATGCATATGTAGAAGACAATGTGTTATACTCCAGGACTTCTCCCTCTATAAAAAGGCCATCCTGAACATTTTTGTTATGCACTTTCTGCAGAAGGATAGTACTGTGGGAGCATAAATCAAACAATATATAAATAGTTGACCTCCTCAGGCTGGTCATTCTACAAGATATGAGCTACAATGGGGCAGCCATTATTCTTACCCATTTGCAGGGTGTCATCTTCTCTGAGCAAAGCTGTCATGGCAGACCACAGCAGGAGAGGTGGTCCTGCAAATATGTCAGTGATGAAGGACTTTGTAACAATCAGTACCTTGAAATGAACCCAGTAACTGATAAGTTACCAATGGAATGACTGCAGGAAGATGTAACAAATGGGACACACAAGAACTTGCGGAGGGTCTCATTTACCCCACCACCACCATTTCCTCTTTCTTTTTCCTGTCTCCTTCTTTCCTTGCCCACCCACCAGACAAGCTACCTTTATCTTACCACATCTTCAGTTTTCTTCCTGGCAGCCTCTCCCTGGGAAAAAGTCTAGTCAAGTTTTGCAGTGCTAGCTGCCAGGCAGGGCCCTATTGCATGGTGTGAAACCCACAAGGACTTGAGGTGGCACCTCATTTCCCCCTTTATCCCCTTCCCAAACCATTTCCTCTTTCCCTTCTCCTGGCATCCCCCAACCTTTGGCTCCTTCCTTCTCTCGTTCCCACCCACTCACTAACCAATCTTCTATCTGCCCCCAATCTTCCACTACATTTATTATTTAGGTCATTTATATCCCAGCTTTCTCAACAATGGGGACCCAAAGTTGTTTCCATTCTCCTCTCTTCCATTTTATCTTCACAACAGCACTGCGATAGATTAGGACAAAAGGGGGGGCCTGGGCCATTGCCACCTAGTGAGGTTCCACAGCAGAATGGGGATTCAAAACTGCATCTTCCAGATTCTACTCTTAAACTGTAACCACTGCACCACACCGGCTTTCGTGGGGTGGCAACTGTTGAAAAGTAGCAAACTGCTGGACTTGGATCAGTCATGCAAGTTGTGTGGTAACAAGTTGCTTGGTGGCTTCTGCCAGGCTTGGCTGCAGTGAGCTCCCTCAAAGGCCAAAAGGACCCTGCCTCTCCCCTCACCTTTTACTGACAGTAACCAAAGCTTGAAAACTGGCAGCATTGTTGTGGTTGCCTGGCAATATTGTTGTGGCCAATGAGGACGTATTTTGTAAAAAACTATAGGCACTCTTTTTCTCATTTGTGGGGTTGAACTGCCCATTTTTTCATATTTTTCTGAAAACCTGGGGCTATTTTGTCTGTTCATGGCTTCAGTATCTAGATTTAAGTATCCACAGATTTAGCCATGCTGAGAATGAGGTATAGCAATACAATATACCTGATTCCCCTAGATCTCAATAGTAACCCAACTGTGGCATTTTGTACCAACTGGAGTTTCTGAACTGACTTCCAGGGTAGAGCCACACAGAGTGCGTTATAATAGCCTAGCGTCAAGGTCATTGTGGAGTGGATCTATGTGGCCGGATCAGCTGAGTCAAGGTAAGAAGCCACCTACTGAGCTAAAGAAGAACAGAAGAATGTGTTTTAACTTGTACAGCAATAATGCTGGTTCCAGAATAATTCCTAGGTCTAGGCTTTTAACTGAGTCAATCGGTCAGCTGAACCACATCACTGAATGTGGGAAGCACTATGTCCTTCAAGTCCTTTTGAGTGCCATGATTGATAAAGGATGCAGATGAACACAAAGAATGTGCTCTGGTAATAAAAAAAAGGCTGATGTTTTCAAAAGATTTTTAAAACAAATTATTTTTAAGGAACTATATTGTGGATCCCACCCTTTATGCAATGCTGAGCATTCTGCAACTCCTCTCTGGTGTGTTCTAGTAAGGGGATGTGAGTGTTGAGCAGGAATCTGAAGGTTGATGTTGGGTAGTATTCTGGCAACTGTCTTTGCTCTCTCCATCTTGTGGACAGCTCCTTCTCTGCACGTTTTCTCTTCTGAGGAAACAAACCAAATTTCTCAACAAGCAATGGTCATATTTAACAAAGCTTCTTACCTCTTGCTCAGATGCATGTTTATTGTTTTTTCCATTGTTACAACATTTTAGGAAATTATGCAGTTGATATGTAGAAATAAGACAGTAGTTTTCCAGATTCTTTTAATGTCTTTATTCTATGTTGGTTTGTCTACCATTTTTGGTCAAGCACTTCATCAGCATCTGCTTATGCCAAGGAATGGGAAGGGGGCACTTTCCCATTCTCATGTGAATGCAGTACAACAACCAATGATTATTTTAACCAGCAAGCTCTACCATCTAGAACATTCTATCTATATATCTTATAGCCAAGGTCCACTCTGCGTGTGGATACTTATTTCTGTGGATCTGGGTCATATGGAGGGTAAACATGGCAATCCCCATGTTTGCAGAAAAATCTAAAATGTTTTTATAAGTATACAGGGATACTTAAATCCCCCCAAAAGTAAAACTGCTTTTTCTGTGCAAGCGCGGAGAAAGGACTTACTGAGGCGCCGGAAAAGCCATTGGAGCCACAAGGGAAGCCACTGCCACAATAGCTGTGCACCCTGCTGCTAGGACAGCCCCCACCAGGACCGCCGGCAATGAAGACTATAGCTTCAGCCAGCCAAAGGGGCGCTGGCGCCTCTTTGAGAGCCAGCCTTCCTGCCCTCTGCTGCTGCTGCCACTGCCCAAGCTGGCCCTGCAGTGTCAGTTGAAGCCTGAGGAGGTGAAGCCTGTGTCTTCGGCCCCCCTCTCTCCTGCAACCAGACTGGGGATGTTTGCTGGCCTGCAGCTACAAAAGGAGAGAAACAAAAAGAAGAGGGGTTCTGTGAGAGGGGAGAGAGAGAGACAAAGAACAGGGAATTGTCTGTTGGGGGAGAGAAAGAAAAGAATGGGAGATTGTCTGAGGGAGGGGGAGAGAAAGGGGAAGGGGAGATTGGGGGATAGATAAATAGTGGAAAGAGAGGAGCAGACGGGGGGGGGGGAGGACATTGAGAAGGGCTGGGGTAAAAGGGGGTGAGATAAGATGCAAAAGGGGGTAAGAAAAGATTGCTAGAGAATGGGGTAGGGAGGAAAGCTGACATAGAAGGGGTGAGAAGAGAAGAGGACATGAGGGAAGATGAGTAGATATGGGATGCGTGTAGAAAGAAAGAGGAGGGAACTTTGACAATAAAGGGGGGAGGGGGAAAAAGATGGGAATGCCCCCTCCCCACAAGTCCCTCGTGAGGACTGCCTGCAACAAAGACTATGGTAGGGCCACAACACATTATGCAACATTTTGTTGCAGGTCCCCTCTTGTCTAATATAATCTGGGCGTAATAGAATTGAAAACTCAGAAAGCGTTCCATGAAAAAATTAGTGGTGTAGTACTATGGAAAGAATTAATGTTTCAACATTTTTTGTTCCAGTAACTTTTTCCTAAGCACATATTTTGATACACAGCCAATAGTCTCAAAAATAAAAGCCATTACTGTCTGACTGGCAAAGTGAACCTCAAAGCTGCATAATTGTTTTCTCAGTCAATCCAGTGCTTTTGTTGAAACCCCCCTAAAGTCCAAATGACAATCAAGCTGCACTTATTTTTAAAAAATTTTCATTTTATCCATTTTGTCAATGTTTCTATAAATATCACTGGCATTAGTGTCTGACCCAGTTCACTATGTAATAATTGTACTGTGGCTTATGGAATGCATAGAAAGTGAATGTGTATATATGTGTATACAGTGTGAATATATTGCAATGGTATATTCAAGTTCTTTAAAAGCATATGATTTTGATTTGGATCCAAATATCCATGAACAAAAGGACTCTGCCTTCCCCTCCCTGCAGCAGCCCCACTAGGCTGAGAATACCAACTGATAAGGATGCCTGTCTGAAAGAAAATAGCCTGCAGTGTATGGGGGCTCCAGGAAGAAGGGGGAACTGGGCAAAATCTCTCCCATTCGTACTCTATAGGAACATGCTTTAGAGCTGATGCTTTGCCACAAGCTCTACCTTAGGTAGCAATTTTTTGGTGGCTGTCTGAATTTGCTGGTGTCTATTCCCCCCCCCCCCCCGGAACATACTTTAATTAACTCCCGTTTTGGAATATAGCTAAGAAAAATGATTAGGCATGTGTTGAGTTTTCCTCCAGTGGCATTTTTTTTCCTAACTCAACTTCAATAGGGCCCACTTTACATTGCGTGTATTTTAATTCCTAACAAAATGCAGATGTGAAATAACTTGATAGCCTTGCTCGAAGATACACAGCAGCCCTTCCTTTCTCGGGTCCTATAAAATACAACATATAGCAGTGATTCTTAAATAGCGGATGGGAGATCACATGCATATTTAGTTGGAAATAAGTTCCACAGAGTTCAATAAGAGCTATCCCTCCTTTAATATTTTGTGTTGTAATGTAGCAATATTAGTGGTTAGAATTCTGACTACTAATCTCATACTGTCAGTTTCAGATTATTGCTTCTTTTCCATCCTCCCAACTGCTAACTGTGCAATTAAGGCGGGCGAGAGCTAACATAAACTTTAATTTGACTGATATTTTTGTCTATGAATGATTCAGATGCTCTTGTGGGGGGGAATAGGTTATTTGTTGTCTGTGAGATTTCTTCCCTTTCCCTTGAAAACAGAATCAGCAATTTCCTTTGGAAAACTACTATTTGTTGATGTTTAATTTTCCCCAGTAATTTTAACTATCCATTTTTAGATAATCCATACATTAATTGCAAATGTTTCTTAAAGATGTTTCATTGACACCAAGAGAAGTGTCTTTAAAATTAAAGAGAAAATACACATAAATTAAGAGAAATTCAGGTGGGTAGCTGTGTTGATCTGAAGTTGGAGTCCAGTGGCACCTTTAAGACCAATGAAGTTTTATTCAGGGTATAAGCTTTATTCAGGGTATAAGCATGCACACTTCTTCAGGTACATTGAAATAGAAATTACCATTCCATACATATAGGTAGAGGGTGAGCAGTAAATTAGCATACATCATAATAAAGATGTTTAACAGATTCAAGAACCAAACAGGAATAACAAGCTTAGTTTATACGGTTACCATTTGTTTGGGTTTAACTCGTTGTGGGGGAACACAGTGAAGGAAATAAGTATGTCAAACTTGAAGACTGATGGACAGATGTGGAATGCTGAGAGTAATTAACTGAGAACCTGCCATTACACTCTACCCATCTCCTCTCAAGCATGGAGGCGACCTTAGAGCATCTTCTAACCAGAGTTAGCTGAAGTGGCACTGCCATTGTCTACAAAAGATCCTTTGCTGGCGCCACCTTCCACTACTGCTGCTGCCCAGTAGCTACTCTTCAAGGATTCCTCTGCCGCCATCACCATTAGAACTGCCTGCTCTCTTCTGCTGATGTGGCCATTGAGTGGATGCATCTTAGTCTGGTGTCTCAACAGTGACCATTCTGCCTTGAGTGACTCCCCGAGGAGTTTAGACCTAAATCCATACTCAGGTTACAAAACAAAGAAAGAAACAATGTTTCCAGTTACTGTACATGACTGTGCCTTGGAATAATTAATAATGAAACCAATTAAAGAGAAGGTGCTCCTGAGAGATGTCCAAAATCTGATTGAGATATTTATTGAGCTGATCCGGAACAGTTACTACTACAGTTACATTCAACATATGGCTAAGTGGAACATTGCACAGCAAATCTAACATGGCTATATTTAATTTCAAAAGATGGTGTAAACTCTCATGAATGAGGGGATTAGTTAGAAGGGAGAGCAGAATGGCAGTTTCTTGTAGATGGAGATTATTTAAAATCATTATCAGAGAAACACAAAGTTTATGTATACCAACAGTTAGGAAAAGGTACTAGAAACAAACTGATGTCATAGTGATAAACGAGCAAAATCAAGGAGGCTATATTCTAATTTAAAAAAAATAATCTGGTTTGAAAAGAAAAATTTCACTCATACTCCAAAGCACACAAAAATTGTAAGTTAAGTTGGCTGCTTTAATTTTTGGATGATGTGAGTACTGACATGTATAATCTGATATTATACAGCTACATTTCTTGGGATCTGGCCACAGGAACTAAGCACAGATAAGACCAAAGGAACTGGGTTATATACAAATTAGAAGTACAGCTGTTTGTCTTTCTGCAGTACTGATCTGTGAATCGTAAAGTGTTGTGTCCTAATGGCGACCACGCACGCAGTCAGGAAAATGCACGTGGCCGGGCTGGCTACCGGAGCTTCACTTCGGCAGACAATAACCCGGCCGGATTGTAAATTAGACCAATCGGCCGCCCAGGATCTGCCAGGGGACCTATGGTTTAAGGTCAGTCATAATTAACCCTATGAGGGAGTTTGGGCGAGGCTGGGGGTGTGGTTTAGATGGACACTTAATGGTATTGATGGTATTGATGGTATAAAACACGACTGCTGAACATTCAGCAGTCGTGTTTTATACCATCAATAAACTTATGAGCTGATTTCACTGCAACACGTTTTAAAGCAAAGTGACTATAGACATGAACAGTATCAGAACAGGAGGTCACTGGGAATCTGATGTCAGCCTCTAGAAAGTGGAGCTTGATATAAGTAATTCAACAAATAAATCACCCAGTTTTCCATACTACTTTTTATTTTTAATACTAGTTTTAAGATTTGGGGGTTGGATAGATAGCTATAGTTCACTTTGCTGCTGATTTTACTACATATAAATCCGTAGCTGGCTGTACAAGGATTGCCAACTGCATGAAGAAAAATATATATAACAGAAGTTTAATGGGCTGTTCTTTACCAGTAATGTTATTTACCTTCATGCCCGAAAAAGCTTCAGTTGCCCACTTCTACTCATGCAGCCTCTATATCTCCAGGCTTGTTGGCAAACCTAGGCTGGATACAAACACCAATCATGCCAGTACTGTAAATCTGTGTCCATTCTTAGCGCCTTGGCAATTGTTACAGACAACCAGTCAGTTAAGTGTCCATGCACACATGTACTGTTAACATCTCAAAACATCTGCCTGTGTTCATTCTAGATTTACATTTGAAGCTTGCTTAATGTTCCAATTGTTTGCTCCTATTTCTGATATTTTCATCTCAAAATACATGGGCTACAACTGAGGAGAGGAAGTGTACATTGAGAACTACTTAAAATCTTGTATCATTTAAAACAGGGGTCCTCAAACTATGGCCCGGGGGCCACATGCGGCCCGCCGAGGGCATTTTTCTGGCCCGCCGGGTGTGCCACTGCCTGTCCTCCAATTCCCAGCAGCACACAAAGCAGCAGAAAAATTGCAGCCAACTTGTCCTGGGCCACATGACAAAGCCCCGCCCCCCTGCTTCCAGTCAGCTAGGAGGAGGCAAAAGGAAGACTGGAAGAGGGTAAGTGTGTGGTAAGTGTGGGGCCAGCTCTGGCTGGCCCCAAGTCTCCTAGCCGGCTGAGAGGCCTCTCAGCCGGCTAGGGCTGCCAAGTCCCCCGCTTGGGCGGGGGAAACACCGATTTTTAGAGCTTACCTCCCGCTTTTCCAAAGATGGCCACCGGGGGGACAAAATGGCTGCCTTAAAAGGGAAATGTCTGCAGAGAGCCTGCCCTGCAGTAAAAAGCCTCGCCAGACATTTCCCCTTTAAGAAATCAGCAAGAGAGCTTCTTCCACAGCAAGAGAGCCCCGCCCAGAGATTAAGGAGGGACTGAAGGAGCTGCTTTTGCATGTGGCTGGCAAGGTGAGTTTCTCTTCCAGCTCTTTTCATTCTCTCTCCCTTTCTTTTTTCTGTCTGTCTGTCTGTCTCTCTCTCTCTCTGTCCCCATGCAGCAGAGGTCTATCAGTGGCTATTGTAGCCACAAGGTCTAAATGGAAGTAAGTGCCTCTGCCAGTTTTTTCCCCTTCTCTCTCTCTCCCTCTTTCTTTCTTTTTTCTGTCTGTCTGTCTGTCTGTCTGTCTCTCTGTCCCCATCCAGCAGAGGTCTATCAGTGGCTATTATGAGCCACAAGGTCTAAATGGAACCCTTTGTCTGGGGCAGTGAGGCTCTGCATTCTTGGTGCTTGGGGGGCAACAGTGGGAGGGCTTCTGGAGTTCTGGCCCCGCTGCTGGACCTCCTGAGGGCACCTGGTATTTTTGGCCACTGTTGTGACACAGAGTGTTGTACTGGATGGGCTGTACTGGATGGGCCGATCCACTGTGGCTTCTCTCCTGTTCTTATGATATGAAAATCATATTCAGCACTTGTGTAGCACTTAGTGCTTCATATTCTGCTGAGATGAGGAAGGATTCAGTAGGGCCGTTGCTCAGTGATAAGAGCATCTGCTTGACATGCAGGAGGTATCAGCCTCTTCAGCTAAAAAAGGATCAGGTAATAGGTGACATTAAAGATCTCAGCCTGAGACCCTGGAGAGCCACTACCAGTCTGAGTAGTCAATACTGACCTTGATGGACCAATGGCCTGATTCAGTATTAGGAAACTTCATGAGTTCATGTGTCAGCATGTGGAAGCAACATCACAGGATGTGACATCACAAAATGATGTCACTTCCTTTCTCCTGGCTCCACCCCCAAAGTCTCCTGGCTCCACCCCCAAAGACCCCAGATATTTCCCAAGTTGGACTTGGCAGCCCTACAGCCGGCTAAGAGACCTGTGCCAGTCCCAAGAGCCGGGCGGGGGTCTTTTTTGAGGCTTTTTGTGCTGCTGGGAATTGGAGGGGGAGAGAGAGAGAGAGAGGTTTCTCTTTCCCATCATGATGCCTGCAGTAGTGGAGTTTCAGGGAGAAGTAGCTGGGGGCTTGCTGCCTTAAAAAGTTTGTGAGGATGCCGAGTTCTTTGTTTCTTCGGAGAGGGAAAGAAAACAGCCCCGTCAAGGGTGCCTTGCTTGCGCACGCACCCCCTCCCGGTGCACCTTCCCTACCCACAAAATAACATCTGAAATCTCCAACCAGATCTAGACTAACTGATGCACACTTGCATCACTTGTTACGACTAGCAGTGACAAATATGGAACCGGACATTGACCATCTCATTAGCCAAAAGCAGGCCCATAGTTCCCATTGAAATACTGGTAAGTTTGTTGATTTAACTTTACTTGTTCTTCATTTTAAATATTGTATTTGTTCCCATTTTGTTTTTTTACTTCAAAATAAGATATGTGCAGAGTGCATAGGAATTTGTTCATAGTTTGTTTGTTTTTTTAACTATAGTCTGGCCCTCCAACAGTCTGAGGGACAGTGAACTGGCCCCCTGTTTAAAAAGTTTGAGGACCCCTGATTTAAAATGTTCACATGTTTGTAACAATATTTCAGTTTTGCATGTGTGTGTGTGGAATGGAAATGTTCCCAAACTTATTGGTTAATAAAATCACAAGTATTAGCAAATATACTGCTTTACTCTCTTAGATCATAGTTCCTGAGAAATGCAATTTTAAAAAATTGAATTCTGCTTAATTTCCCCCATACAAGGAGTCCCAGAAGCTTTATTCTAGATCTGTCGGAAGAAACAACTCAATTAAGTCAAAAATAAGTAAAATGGGTCACAGGAATACAACCATAGAGTGGTATTAGCCTTACAAACTATCATGGTATGTTTTGCAAAATGAAGGTGAAAACTCTAGTGCCATCTAGTGACTTTTAATTTATAAGCACCTTATAAGTAATTTATAAGTACATGCCTTTCGGTAGGAATGTTTCTCTATGTCTATGGAATTTTAAAGACACATAAAGCTAATTTGCCACAATTTGTCTCAGAAAAAAACTGGATTAAAATTGTAGAGTCTACAGTTTGATTACTGTATAACTATTAAACAGCAAAGCATTAAATAAAACTGAAAAGGATGCTTTGTAACGCTACTGTAAATTTGGACTTAAATTATCTATGCCATTTTGGATATAAATTAATAAATAGGTTATCAGTCTGATCCTCTGCATGTTACACTTATCCCAGGAATATATCACTGTCGAATGGGACAAAAATCGCACAGGAGATCAGTGGCACCTTAAAGACTAACAAAATTTTACTCAGCATAAGCAGACCTCAAGTTAGACTTCACTTCCTCAGATGCATGAAGTGTCCATCCTTTAGGCAGATGAAGAAAGCCAGTTTAAAACTGCATTAGTCAAAACAGTAATAAACCCACTTAGAGTAGATATGGACCACCGCAAAATGCTGACCGACAGAGTAGGATTAACATAAAATAGGTCTAATGCAGGGTAAAACATAATATACAGATTCAATTAAAAAAGCATAGCTAACCTAATTAATATGAGCAAGAGGTGAGATATCCTCTACGATATGAGCATACATAGTGATAAATATCAGGTCCTTGTTAAGACCTGATGGAGTGATGGTGTTAAATTTTTTGATGAAGTCTAATTCAACAATTTCCCACTGGATTCTCCCTTTTAAGTACTTTTGTAAGAGAATAGTAACTTTCAGTTCAGCAACAGAATGCCTTGGAACATTAAAATGTTTACCCATGGTTTCTGAATATTATAATTTTTAATTTCAGATTTGAGTCCATTTATTCTTTCACCATAGGAACTGACCTGTGTATTCAATGTAGGGAGTAGAAGGGCACTGTTGACACCATGGCACATTCTACACTGAAGGATGAGCAATCAATCAATCAAACAAACCTTTATTAGCATATCATATTAAAACTGTCAGGCAAGTAAATACAAAAGTCATATGCACTTAATGATACATTTCCTCCTCTTAGAAGCCAAAAACAGAAATTTGGCCACCATTTCCATAATCACTAAGTAGACAGTAAATAAGATATCTTCCATTTATCAGAATCAGTTACTAGGTTTCTCAACAAAGGCTCAAGATATAATGATCGAACATCACAATAGAAGATACAGTGCAGAAGGATATGATTCAGACTCTTGATTTCATTAACACCACAAAGACATAATCTATTCACATAAGGAGTCTTAGAGAACCTACCACTCAGTACAGCCGAAGGCAGCACATTAAAATGGCCTAACATAAAAGCTCTTTGATAATGTGAAGTGGTTAAACAGAAAAAATATTCTGCTATAAACCCTTGGGGAGGAAACCCTACCTTCAAGGGGGAGCATCTACTTGAAGCCAGGCTAATCAGCTCTTGGCGCTCTTAGAAGGATGAGCAAGAGAATGACCCCAAGATGGCATGGCTGCTTGTTGTTATGTCCTTTATTACTTGAGTGTATATAAAGGCAATATTAGCATCTAGGTTTGTTGCCAGATAGACCATACATGAGAAGTTGTTTTAGGTTAGGGAGCTATCTGTAAGCAAGGAAAGGCCTGACACCCCCTGTGTGAGAGAGACCATTATCCAGGATAGGTTGCAGGAAACTGATCATTGGACTTGGTTGAACAGCAGGCAACACCCAGTGGTATCTACTTTAGGCCTTTGCAGTAGGCAATTTCGGGATACCATTCTGACTTCATTCCTTCACTTCATTGGGTAGGTACAGCAATCCACGGAATGCCTGTTGGAAATCCTTCTGGGGAGAGCCCCAGGTTTAGATTCAGTAGAAGGTTTCTGCAGGAGGAAGGGATTTCCATCCACAGAAAGAGACTTCTGTGCCTCCAACTGCAATCCCAAGAGCTCCCTCAAGATGCTCCTGTGGGGCAGGGGAACAACATGTGCAGGACCCTGAACAAAATTGTCCCCCTTTGTGCACATGAAAATTCTCCATCCAATCAACGTCCCTGTCTGAGGGACTAGAACAAATACTGTTTCAATGCAATGCTTGACTGAGACCATGGATTGTTTGGTATGAGCAATGAGCAACCTATATGCACGGCAGATAATGGGCTTCTGATATAAAGTGGCATTATTTCAAGTTTTATTGTTTTTCCCATATGCTCAGAGTTCTTTTTGGAGAAGCAACAGCCTGCTAAGAGTCTAGTTAATGTAAATACTGCTGATAGAGTCCATTAGTCCTGTTATACCCTAGGGGGAGCTGTGGTGCATTCCTTGTTCAAGGTTTACTGAATGTTTTCTCTTGCAGTTTAGCCTATACCTTGTTGTTTCTCTCTCTGCTGTGTGTTGGTAAGTGTTAGTGTTTGAAGGCCTCTCTGTTGTTTTAGTGGCCTGCAGTCAGTTATTGTCTTTTTGGAAAAATCCTGTTGCGGCAATTGAAAGCACATTCCAAAGTGTGATTTGGATTATTTCCTGAACTCTGCCAACATTTCTTACATTGAATTGGCATCCAGTTAACTGATTTCACCTAAAGACAACTAGGGCTAAAAATTCAAGAGAAATACTCTCAGGGTAAAACTCAGACACTGGTACATTGCATCATGTTCTAAAGTGACTGGTGATCATCCAGCTTCTGTGTGATGTGCATGCTCATAGGGTTCTGCACAAATGCAGTTTTTTGGAGCCAGGTGAACACAAGCACTGTTTACCCATAACATAACTGGCTACAATCTGGAAGTCTGGTAAATGGAAATCCAAGTGCAAAAAAGTTAATTGATTAGCACTAGCCACTAAAGTTCCTCGACTGGGCAACATTTTCCACCAGATCCTTTTATTGTTCGGTTGTTGGATGCAGACATGTTCACACACACACACCTCAAATCCCCCTGCTGGCAGCAGGTGAGGACCTGGCAACCCAACTTGTCAAGGGAGTGATGAGGTATAAATTTGATAATTAATTTTAAACTTCCTGGACAATACTGTTGCAGATACGAAGATCATGGTTCTACAAACAAAAAGTCAAAGTGAATATACAGTGCAAAAGTATTGAATTAGAACGGATCAAGAAACTAAACACTTCCTCTCATTGTGGCTTGAACAGAAATGTGGGCTTCCCTTCTCACTATAATTTCTAAAAGCTTGAGGGAAGTGAAATAGTTAAAAATGAGCTGAAGCAGCTATGAGGGTAAGGATCAGTACAGACTTGTAGTCTGTCTGGAAAGGCAAAACACAGTTGCAGGGCTAAAGATAAGATGAAGGGAGGGGGAGTATAGAAAAATGTGAACCACAAGGAATAGCCTTGACTTACATAAACATTAACAAGTATGCATGCCTAATGAACTCATTAATATTACCTGACACACCTTGAATACTTAATTAGCTAATTTAAATGCACATGCGATAGATAGATATATAACCATATTTTGATGTATGATTGGGAGGGGGATATGAAATAGGCGGTCTGAAAGAATGTGACCACTCTCTGGCCTATAGGGGATGAAGATTTATTCCCTGACTAGGGAATAAAAAGCAGTAATTTGAGATGTTCTGGGAGCTCGTTTGATTCGACTCCCTTTATTGTCAATAAAGCATAACTAAAAGATACTCCAGACTGACTTTCTTTTCTTTGGTATGTTCCTTAGAGTGGCTAAGTAGACAAACATGGTTTCTAACAAGCTCAACAGGCCCCACTTTTTAGAAACCTGAATTGGCAACATGCTTTTCTTATGCTTCAGACTGCTTCTTCCTTGATTAATAGTTGTTTATTCTGTTCAGCTACACATTTGCTTACCTGCTTAGCTGGAAACTTTCTCATAATCTATTGTGTGTAACAACCTAATGTGTTCTTATCCCTTACACAGAGAATTACAACTGAAAGATTTATCATGAGATTCAGACCAAGCCTCTCTGCTCTCAGCTTTTTCCCCACCCTTTTGGTAATTTTCTCTTTTAAAATGTGGGATATGATTTCCTCTTCATACCATCTGAAGATGTGATCTATGAATCACGTAAACTCATGCTGGAATAAATGCTGTTAGTCATCAAATTGCTACTGGACTTACTTAGCTAAAGCAGAATCACTACACATAATCCTCCCTTTAAAAAAATCAGTTTCTTAATCATCTGTTGCTGGAAGATCATCTGGGTATGTTTAATTTCTGAAAGTGCTGCATAAACTTAGTAATACTTGTTCTTGCATATAGGTGCACATGCATGAACAGGTTTCTGCATAAATGAAGGGGACTGCTTATATGGTCTCCCACACAGTCTAAAATAAGAACCATATGGTCTCCCATAAGAGCCATGTGGTCTCCCACACAGTCTGAAATAAGAGCCAGGGACAGAAATCCTTCTGGTTTCTCTTCTCCTACTCCCACTGCAACCCCAAATTCCCCACCCATGCTGGTCTCGGGGAACAGGAGACTCCCTGGAATAAGATTTTTGTGGATCCAAAACATTTATGTAAAATTATGAACACTATATACACATACTCAAGGCTTTTTTTGTAGAAAAAGCCCAGCAGGAACTCATTAGCATAATAGGCCCCACCCAACAGCAGAATATTAGGCCACATCCTGACAGCACAACTCATTAGCATATTAGGCAGGGGGGCTGGGAAAGCACAGGGGGAGAGAAAGAAAGGCATTTTCAACGTGCCTGGGTTTCCTGCCTGCCCTTTTCTAGCTGTGACATGTTAGCTAGAGAAGGGAAGGCAGAGAGAGGCTTTTCCTTGTCAATTACACTCTCAGCTGACTGGCCCCGAGGGAAATTGACAAGGAAATCCCCAGAGGGAAAGATGGAATTTTAACACTCTGCCTTTCCCTCTTGTGTGTAACCTGGGGAGGGCAGCATGCTCTGTAGCCACGCATGCCAGAGGTTTTGGTTGTAGGTGTGACCAACTCAGGAGCCAGACGGAACTCCGTTCCTGCCCAAAAATAGCCCTGCACATACTGACTCACTTTGAAATAATAGCCATGTGATAATTTGGAGATATCCCCCCCCTTTTATATTCTCTAAAATGTCAGTGATTGCTATGTCCCACACTATTTCTCGGGGGGGGGGGCATACATTATACACATACAGATATTGGTGGTAAAAATAATTAAAATACATTTTGAAAACATGTCAAACATGCAATATGCTGCCTTAGTACTGAAATGTTAAGATGCTGAGTGCCTTTAACGTCAGACATATGTTTTGTTATATGGGTTGAGAATTATGACATTTATTTGTTTCAAGAACAATACCCTTAATGGAAGGGGAAAAGAAAAAAAGAGTTTTTAATGTTTCATGTTTTGATTTTACAAGCCACTTTGGACAAGTTTCCTGGACACTGAGAATTCTTAGGGACAAATATGGACAGTTGGGATTTTGAAGTGCCTCTTCTCCCCATTTCTAATTGTTACTAACAGCCAGTGCAAGACAGTTGTTTTATACTGCTCAGCCTGCACTAAGGATAAAATCCCAGATTCTAGATTTCTCCTCCAGGCATGCAACAAATAAGAATTAAGCAGGGAGTCTACAAGGACTTGTGGGCGGGTTATCTCATGTTCTCCCCCTGCACTATTTTCTCTTTCCATGAAAGCCCCCATAGCCTTTCCCTTTTTCCTGCCTCCTCTCTCCTTCCCACCCAACAGCCAACCTACCTTTATGTGCCCCCCGCCCCGTCTTGAGCTTTCCTTTGCCCACCAGCAGCCACTATCTGACAATATTACGGCCCAGTTGTGTGGTGCTGGGCCAAGACCACTTGCACAGTCAGGAACCTGCAAGTACTTGCAGGAGACATCTCACTTACCCTTGTATCCTCCTCCTAGCACTATTCCTCCCCCCCCCCCCCCCTTCCTGGCAACCTTCATATCCTCTTCCCTTTCCCTGCCTCATTCTCTCATTCTCAGGCATTCACCATTCTACCTTTTATCTGTCTCCTATCTTCAAATAAATTATTTATTTACTTCATTTATACGCTGCCTTTCTCCACAACAGGGACCAAAGCAACTTACATCATTCTTCTCACCTCCTTTTTATCCTACAATAACCCTATGAGGTAGGTTAGGCTGAAAATATGTGACTGGCCAAAGTCACCTAATTAGGTTCCATGGCAGACTGGTGAGTTGAACCTGCATCTCCCAGACCTAGTCTGAAGCTCTAATCGCCTTTCATAGGTAGCTGCTGTTAAGCAGTGGCAAGTAGTCAGGCCTAGGTAGATGATGCAAGTAGGGTGGTAGCAAGTCACCAGGTAGTTGCTGCTGGGCCTGGCTTCATGGGTCCTCTCTCAAAGGCCAAAACAGCCCTGGAAAAGGTCCCCCATCCTTTTACTGACAGAATCCAAGGGTTCAACTGGCAATACTGTTGTGGTTGAGTGGCAAGGTATCTGTTTCTTAAAGCTACAAGTGCTCCTTTTACCATTAGTTTTTTTAAAAAACCCCAATATATTTATTTATTTGATTTCTGATTTTTCTACAGACCTGGAGTGTTTCTCAGGTTTGTAGAAAGATCTTTCTTTTCCATTTACAGCTCCAGCCTCCAGATTTAAGTATTCTAAGAACTGGCTGGGTTGAGAATCAGAATATGCAAGTGAGGACTTGAGGGGGACATCTCATCCCCTCCCCATCTATTTTCTTTCCCTACCCTGAAAGCACCCCCCTTAGTCTCTCCCCTTTACTTGCCTCCTTCTGTCCTTTCCACCACCCCAGTCAATCTACCTTTATCTCAGTCCCTTCAGTTTTTCCTGCTTGGCTTCCTCCTGGCATCCTTTTCCTATGAAAAGTTAGGCTGAGTTGCTTAGTGTCCTCTGCTGGGGAAGTCCCAGTTGCAAGGTAGAGCGCCTGCTGGGATGCAAGGGAAACCTCAGTTTCCCCTGTATCTCCTTCCCCACACTACTTTTTCTTTCCCTCCTCTTAGCAACCCCAATAGCCTCTTCCCTTTCCCTGCTTCCTTCTTTTTTTTATTTTTTGTAAAAAAAAATTAATTTTTCAAAACATTAAAATTAATACTTTTATCTTATACAAATCCTTTTTTCCATATTATATAACATTTTGTTCTATTTGTATAATCTTATTTTTATCTTGTATTGGCGGTTTCCCACCACATCTGAAGCATAACACATTTTCCACTTTATCCAAAATAGTAATACTTATATCTATGTTTACATTTCTGGTAACGGTCATATATCTTAAAAATACTTATATACTAATTCTTACTTTCTATATTCTTATATAATTCTAAAATAAAAAACAACTTCATTATCTAATTATCCTTAGTACATTCATATACTCTAATTCTATTGCTTTATGTTATTATAACCATGTATAAATGTAGTTTTTCATGTCCCAGTATTTTTCAACATATTCCTTCAGATCTTTCCAATCTTCTAAAAAGGTCTCTGAGTACAGATCATTCAACTTTCTAGTCCATTTATCCATTTCAGCCATATATAACATTTTTTTCAACCATTCCCACACCTCTGGTATTTTTTCATTTTTCCAATTTTGTGCATACACCATTCTTGCTGTTGTTATCATATACCATATTATTGTCCTTTTCTTTACATTTATCTCTTCTAGTTTAAGTCCAAGCAATAACATTTCAGGCAACTTCTTAAATGTACATTTCAAAATTTTTTCCATTTCTGCATGTATTATAGACCAATAAGTCTTTGCTTTATCACAAGTCCACCACATATGATAAAAAGAACCTTCTTTCTTTTTACATTTCCAACATTTGTTAGACATATTCTGATTAATATTTGCAATTTTTTTTGGTGTCATATACCATCTGTACATCATTTTAAAACAATTTTCTTTTAGGTTATAACATGTAGATATACTCATAGCATTTTTCCATAAAAATTCCCAAGATTCCATTTCAATGTCTTTGTTAAAGTTTATCGCCCATTTTACCATTTGTTCTTTTACCATTTCATCAGCGTTAAACCATTTTGACAAAATTTTATACATTTTAGAGATCATTTTTTCCCCACCTTCCTCCCAAACTTGTTCTATTTCATTATTTTTTTCTCTAAAACTGGATTTTTTATCACTTCTATACATGTCATATATTTGTCTATATCTTAACCAACCATAATCAAAGTCCATCTGATGCTGCTCCTTCAATATAAAGTCTTTACCATGTCTTGTTAATAAGTCTCTATACTTCAACCAATCTTGTCCTTTGTAACGTGATGCTGGATTTAAAACTTCTGCGGGTACAATCCACATAGGTATCTCTTCTGGAAAAAAGTTTTTATATCTTGTCCATGTATCCATTAACGTTCTTCTCAAATAATGATGTTTAAAAATATTGTCCATTTTTGCTTTACCATAATACAAGTATGCATGCCACCCAAATCTACAATCATGGCCTTCCAGGGACAATAACTTTTTATCTTGTAGCATAGTCCATGTCCCTACCCAAGTCAAACATATTGCATCATGATATAGCCTTAAGTTTGGTAATTGGAACCCACCTCTATCTTTAGCATCACACATTATTTTCATCTTGATTCTTGGTTTTTTCCCTCCCCATACAAACTTAGACAATTCCTTCTGCCAGCATTTGAATGTTTTTACATCTTTTACAATTGGAATAGTTTGAAACAAAAACATTAATCGTGGTAATACATTCATCTTAACCACCGCAATTCTACCCAACAATGACAAATTTAATACATTCCACTTTTTAATATCTTGCATAATTTGCAGCCATAATTTCTCATAGTTATTTTTATAAAGATCAATATTTTTTGTTGTTAGGTTCACACCTAGATATTTTGTCTTTTTCACCACCTCACATTCTATAAGATTTTGTAACTCAGTTTGTTTGTTATTTGACATATTTTTACACATCACTTTCGATTTGTTCTTATTTACATAAAATCCAGCCAAGTCACCAAACTCTTTTACTCTCTGTAACAAATATGGTAGTGTAGTCATAGGGTCTTCCACTATAAACATCACATCATCTGCAAAGGCCCTATATTTGAAAGAAAAACCTTTGATTGTTAAACCTTTAATATCTTTATCTTCTTTCACATTTATTAGTAGAACTTCTAGAATCCAAATAAATAGCAACGGCGAAAGTGGGCATCCTTGTCGTGTTCCTTTTTCGACTTTAAAATCGTCTGTCTTTTCAGTGTTAATTATTAAAGAGGATTTCTGTTCTTTATAAATTGACTTAATGAGGTTAAGCATATATTCACCAATTTCAAGATGTTCTAGAACCTCAAACATAAAATCCCAATTTAAATTATCAAACGCTTTTTCCGCGTCTAAAAAGAAAAAACCCACTTCCTTTTCAGGATGTTTATCGTAGTATTCTATAGCATCCACTACTACTCTTAGATTTTCCCTTATTTGGCGATTGGGTAAGAACCCTGCTTGTTCTGTTTGTATAGTTTCTTTGAGGTGTTCTTTTAGTCTGTCAGCTATAATTTTAGCAAAAATCTTATAATCATTATTTAGTAGAGAAATCAGTCTGTAGTTCTTAACATTAGTTAAGTCTTGATTTTCTTTCGGGATAAGTGAGATGGTTGCGTCTTTCCAAGTTTCTGGGACCTCGCCAGTGACTCCTATATCATTCATTAATAGCAGTAACGCTGGTGAGATCGACTCCTGTAGTGTTTTATAAAACTTCGCTGTAAATCCATCTGGTCCAGGTGCTTTTCCTAATTTTGAGTCATTTATTGCATTTTTAATCTCTTGTAATGATACTGGATTGTTAAATAGTTCTTTAATTTTCTCTGTTGGTTTTGGTAATTTTAATGTTTGCAGGTATTCTTTAATCTTTCTTCTGTCTTTGTTTTCCTTTTTAAACAGTTTTGCATAATATTTAAAAAATTCTCTCATTATTCCTTTGTTGTCTATTATCTCAATGTTATCTCTTATCACTTTAGTGATAAATTTGTTTTCACGTTTTTTCTTTAATTGCCATGCTAAATATTTTCCGGGTTTATTTGCACCTTCAAATGCCTTTTGTTGGAGTTTTTTTAGGTTCCAGTACGTCTCTTGGTTCAAAATAGCTTTTGCTTGGTCTTGTAACATCCAGATTTCCTTTTGCAGTTTCTTTTTCCCTGGTCTACTCTTCAGTTCTTCTTCTTTTGTTTTAATGGCTTGTACGATATTTTCATATTGTTCTCTTTTCTTTTTATTATCTTTTGCATTTAATGATATCAATAGTCCTCTCATCACTGCTTTATATGCATCCCATACGGTTTGAATTTTTACTTCTTTCTGTATATTTGCTTGGAAGTATAGGTCTGTTTCTTCAAGTAATTTTTTAACTATTTCTTGGTTATCTAGTAAGTTCTCATTTATTCTCCATCTCTTTTGTTTTTTTACCTGGCCAGCAGTCCATAAACACGGATTATGATCTGAAATTATTCTGGGTAGAATTTCCACTTTTCTTGTCTTAAACGTTAAATTAGTAGTCATCCAAATCATGTCAATTCTTGAATGCGAGTCATGTCTATTAGAATAAAAGGTAAAATCTTTTCCTTGTGGGTTAGCTTTCCTCCAAATGTCTTCCAGCTTCTCTTGTTTTATCAGTTCAAAAAAGTTTTTTGGAAGCTTCCCTAATGCCTCATCCTTTCTCTTAGAGCGCCTGTCTAATTTGTTATTCACAGTTCCATTAAAGTCCCCCAACATCATGATTTGATCATAATTTACGTTATCCATTTCCACTTGTAATTCTTTAAAAAAATTTTCTTTGGCTCCATTTGGGGCGTAAATATTCACAATCAAAGTTTTCTGTCCTTGTAGTGAAATTTCAATAGCTAAATATCTTCCTTTTTTGTCTTTAAATATTACTTTAGGTTCCAAATCTTTTTTGACATATGTTACAACACCATTCTTTTTATTGCTTGCTAAGGAATAAAATTCTTCTCCCAATTTTTTCCTTATTAAATATTTGTGGTCTTGTTTTTTAAGATGAGCTTCTTGTATGCAAATTACACTACATTTTTGTTTCTCCAGCCAATGCCCTACCATTCTACGTTTTTGGGGTGAATTAAGTCCATTTACATTCCATGTAAGTACTTTGTAATCCATCTTGATATATTCTTAAATATCACCGAGGTCATCTTTATTCTCTCCAAGAAATGCGTACATTTCTCCTGTGCTTTTAATCACTACTCTGGTGTTGCCATAGTAAAAGCTTAATCCTTGAGGTATTTCCCAGCGGAATCTAATTTTTTTCTCCTTCAATTTATCCGTCAGACGCTTGAATTTTTTCCTGTCTTGCAGTATTGCTCTAGGCAGTTCTTTCATTACTATAATTTTCTTTCCATCTATTTCAAAAGGATCAGTAAAACACTTCTTGTAGATTTGTTCTTTTGTCCTTTTCATTGTAAATTGGACAACCACGTCTCTTGGTATATTTTTGTCTCTTGCGTATGTAGAATTGACTCTATAAACAAGATCCATGTGTTCTTTAACAACCTCTTCCTGTTCTTGTAAAAAATCTGCTAATGCTTCTTGCATTCTTATAAAAATGTCTTCACTCATTTTTTCCTCAATCCCTCTGAATCTCAAATGGTTTTGCATATCTTTATAATGCATCATCTTTTCCATCCTGTCATTGTCTCTCATTGTCTTTTGAGTACTTTCTTCCAGTTCTTTTACTTTAGTTTCAATTTCTTGTGTTCTTGTGGTTAATTTTTGAAATTCTGCTTTTAAGTCTATAAAGTTTTTGTCTGCTTGTGCAGCTATGCCATTCATTTTAACATTTACCTCTCCTATAGCGTCTAACTTTTTTTCCCCATTGCTTCCATAACAGCTAGTAGTTCTTTTTCTTTTTTTGCTGCCATTGTAGGAGAGGACCATGTAGCTGCTCTCGATCTTAGTCCGCGGTCCGTCTTGTCTCTTTAAAAAAGATCGATTTTATTTTATTTTCCAAATCAAACACCAATTAATGTGATCACACAAGCTAGTCTTGCCAAGTCAAATTTCGTTGGTTTCAGCCTTCTAAGTTATATAGTTTATGAGATATTACTGTTTAAAAATTTTATAAATCCAAAATGGTGGGCGCAACTTCTCTATGGTTTGTGTCAAAGGTTATAGTCTTTTTACCTTGCTTCTGGCTTGCCGTAGTTTCCTTTTGTCCCTTCCTCTTGCTTACTTGTCTGCTCTCCGCACGTCACTTCCTGTTGTAGTCCTTTTGGTCCGGCAGTTTTTACAGTCCCCTTTGCTCTCTTCCGGTTTTTCTCCGTTTCCCTTCTTGTCTGCTCCTCAAGCCATCACTTCCTGTCTCAATCCTCACAGCTTGATCTCGCGATGCTTGGTTCCCTCCTCCCCTCTTTGTCTCGCGATGCTTGGCTCCCCCTCCCGACTTTTCTTAACCGCAGGAATGTTAAACAACTTGTTTTTTTGGCTTTTTAAGTTCAAATTCAGCTGTTTAACGTTTCAAAACTGCACTCATCCAATCTGCAACAGTCTATTGCTTCACCAGATCTGCTTTTCGTCTTTCAAAACGCGGTAATAGTAAGGCAAAAACTTTTTTTCCGTTACCTTATGTTGTTACTTCGCTTCAGATGTGGTCCCAACGTTTAAACTTTGTCTTCTTTGTTAAGGAATCAGGGGAATTGGAGATTTTATGCTGATTTAATCAGCTCAGCTCGGCTCCTTAGAGATACTTGCAGGAATCTTCTTCGGCTGCAGTGCTCAAGGTGTTGTAAAAGTCTCCTCCGAGACTTTTTCTTCACCGAGCTTGCTCAAACCTGGATTATATTGCTTGCTAGTCCTCACACTACCTGTGTGAGGTTGCGTCAGGTGGATTGATCCACCCGAGCTGTCAATAAGAGCCGCTGTCCACCTTGCACACTTGCAAAGCGTGTCAGACCTCCATTCCTCCAACTGGAAACCGACCTGCTTCCTTCTTAACTCCCCCTCCACCAACCAACCTACTTTTTATCTGTGCCCCATCTTCAGCTATATTATTTATTTACTTTACCACTCCTTTCTCCGCAATGGGGATTAAAAGCAGTTTACATCATTCTCTTTGCCTCAATTTTATACTAACAACTGAGGATGTGTGACTGCTGAGGATGTATTACCCACTGAGCTTCCACAGAAGAGTAGGGATTTGAACTTGGGTCTTCCACATCTGTAATGATTTCAAGTTATATGTGTGTGTTTCTTTAAAATGGTTGGTAAGTGTCAGAAGAACAAGGGCATAAAGTAAAAGCTCCTCTCAACCCCTTACCCATAACTGGAGAAGACTTCCATAGAGTGGGAATTGACATAGTGGGATCACTTCCCAAACCCACCAGAAAGGGACACAGATATATCCTAACACTAATAGACTTTGCAACTAAATACCAAGAGGCAGAGGCACTCTCTTCTGTGGATGTGAAATCAGTTGCAGAAGCACTTTTAAAGATTTTTCTGAGATTAGGATTTTCTGCTGAAATACTATCTGATCAAGCCACAGTATTTCTATCTGAAATCATGCAGGCCATATGGGAATGTTGTGGCAACAACCATTTGAAGACCACTGCATTTCATCCCCAGACCAATGGTCTTGTGGAAAAGTTCAATTGCAGTTTAAAGGGCATGATTAAAGCATACGTTCAGGATCACGCAAACAATTGGGATGACAAGGTTCCCTATTTTCTATTTGCATATAAGAAGGATAGTTATGGTAATATTTTAAAAGTAACTATGTAAAATTTTGAACAGGTAGAAAAATAATAAAATTTGTTTTCAAAAAAAGAAAAAAAAAAGAAGGTACCTCAAGAATCCACAGGATTCTCCCCATTTGAATTGATGTATGGGCATTATCCTCAGGAACCATTAGTTTAGTAAAAGAGGAAGGGATATAAAAGATTCTGAGGAAGGGAAAAAACTCAAGGGATATAAAACATTTTGAGTGGAAGGACTTGTCCCAAAGGATAGACAATCCTGGGAGGAAAGAAAACTCTGAGAGAAAGACTGCTGAGGAGATTTAATGTTCAACTGAATTCTACGAGGGAAAAAGAATCGTTATAAAGGGAAAAGACCTGAAGAAACTAGTAGAATTCTTACACAAAACATAGGCCCCGATCACACACAGAATTAGCTGCGCGATAGGCATGACTCCCAGCCGGATTTTAAGTGTGTGATCACAAGAGCACATCTGTGATGCGTCCTGCACCCATCAGCAAGCCGTTTTGCTCTGCCGGAGGAGTAAAAAAAACACTAGGGAAACTCCAGTACTAAATGGGTTGCTGCGGGCCACAGACGGACTTTCCCCAAGTGATCGCTCCAGCGTGCACTTGTGGCGCCAGGGATAGTCTGATCAGGCTATCCCGACTCCATGCTGTTGTTTTCCCCCCCTTCGCAGTATGCGCATCATCGCACACTGCCATTGGAAGCCCTCAGGGTGGAGATGCGATTCATCAATCCTCCGTTTAAGCGAGCAACAACCCCCCCAACTCGCCCGCAGTTGTGTCTGATCACGCAGTGGCGACTTGCGCCCGCAGCTTCACAGAACTGTATGATTGTGCAACTGTGGGTCACATTGCTCCGGCGCAAATAGCCTCACTTCCCCCCGTTTATCTCACGTGTGTGGCTGCAGCCATAATCTTGTAAGGTTTAGTAAAATTGTAGAAAGAAATACAAAAAAGACAGAAAAACGGCAGAGTTTTTAGGAATGAAGATGAGTTTCAGCAGCTAAATTGCAAGTATGGCACAATGGAACTTTGCTTACTGCTATAGATCTGGACTCTGGACATTTGCTGCTAGATGCTTTGGGCCTTTCACAACAGATGATGGAGATTGATAAACGATCTGCTAAAAGGAAGCTACACTACAACCTGACTTCAGATAAAGAATTCAAAGTACAGGCATGTTCTTGATTTCATAATGAGAACTTTACTGATTGTAAGATGTGATTCAGCATTGTAACTGTGGTTAAAGTCTACATGGAACTAAGTTGCTAAAGAAAAATCCTCAATAATTGCAAACCACAATTGGGGTGGGGAAGCTGGGATCACTTTATTATCCATACCAGTTCCTCCTAAAAGTTTTGTTTAAACAAATCTTAGTATTAGTATATTGCATTAAACCTTGAAGTGTTGGTAAGGAAGAAATCCTTACTCTCTCTCTCAGAAGGTTGAGAGAGTGTGACAGGGTGGTTTTTCTTTCACTTTTTTGGTATAGGTTTAATATAAAGATAAATTAGTGTTAATTAAAAGTGTTAGTTAAAAATTAGAAATAGAGTGTGAGGATTAGTTAGGGTAAGTTAGGTATAGTAGAATAGGACATAGTATAGAGTTAGGTAAGTGTTTTTTTGTTGTTGTTGATATACAAGTAGTAAAGTGTACTTTACATAGAATTACACTTTAGCTAAGTAGTGTTAGAGAGAGTTAACTTTGTTATTTCTATATAAGACAATAAAGTTTATAGTGTATCTTTAGCCACAATAGATCTTCTGCAATGACAAAATCACTTAAGTTGTTATTTTATAATGTTAGAGGAATGAATAACCAGGTGAAGCGTAAACGCATTTATACGCAAATTATTAAGGAACATCCTAATATTGGTGGGGTTTTTTTTACAGGAAATGCACAATACTGCAAAATTTCCAGCTCTTTTTTCTTCTAGTAGATTCAAACATCAATGGCAATCTTATGGTTCCTCTAAGGCCAGAGGAGTGGCTATTTTGGTTTCATCCAGTACTAATTTTACACTTATGAAAATATTTAAAGACCCATTAGGCAGATCTATTCGTGGTGGGAAAAGTAAATACTGTTGTGTTGACTTTAGTAGCACTATATGCACCTAATATGGACCAAATTTCTTTTTTAACTGAGACTCTAAATATTTTGGCTAAGTTTAGAAAGGTTAGTTAATTATTGGAGTAGATTCTAACTATGTATTAGATTATACTTTGGACAAATCCTCTATTAACAAGCAAAATAAACTTAAAAATACATCTACACCATTAGAAGAACTATTTAAAAAAATCCCCCTAATTGATGTTTGGAGGCAATTGCATAATGGAGAAAGAGACTACACTTATTATTCACAAAGGCATAATACTTATACTTGTATTGACTATCTATTAATTTCCCCGTCGCTTTTAAGTAAAATCATATCATCACAGATTGGATCATTGCAATGTCTGATCACAACTAGGTGAATTGTGAAATGCTACTGAATACAGAGAAACGGCAAATAAACTGGAGATTGAATACAGCTTTATTAAATAATACATCCATAGCTAATGGGATAGAACTGATAATTAAAAACTATTTTATAGAGAATAATACAGATGATGTGTTGCCAACAATTTTATGGGATGCTTTAAAGCCTGTATTGCAAGGACATCTGATATTAAAGGCCTCGTACCTAAAAAAGCAAAAACAGCAAGAAAGGGAAAAATTAGCAGTAGAAATAAGGAAGCTGGAGCTTAAGCACAAACAGAAAGGAAGTCCAAAAATATATAAAAAGCGTATATCTTTGAGGTGTCAATTAGATACATTAGATACAAGTCAAATACAGCAAAAATTACTTTATTTACAACAAAAATCATGGCAAAATACCTCCAAGGCTCTGAAAACATTAACTAGACATGTAAAGCAGAAAAGAGAATCTAGACTTATTATACCTACTAGGAATAAGGTCCGTTGTGGGAATAAATACAACGGGCTCTAGAAAGAGGCTCTTGGAGAGTGCCAAGGCCTTGGGCACTCAGCGTCAATTTGCTGTGGCAACCTCAGCAGGGTATAATGACACAGTCCACTGTTTTCTCCAGGGGAACTGATCTCTGCTACCTGAAGAGCAGTTGTAATTCTGAGTGATCTCCTGCCCTGCCCTGGAAATTGGCAGCAGTGGTTCCCCAAGAGGGAATAGCTGGTTTGGAAGGCAGAGTCTATGGCATTGTACCTGTGTGAGGCCCCCCCTCTCCTCAGACCTCACCCTCTCCAGGCGCCACCCCTCAAATCTCCAGAAATTCCCCACCTGGAGTTGGCAACCCCATCTCCTTCCCAGCCAACTATCAACCTACCTTAATTTTCCCCTCTTCAGCTTTCCATCCCCACCCCTCCCGCAGCCTCTACCGTGCTCTGAAGCCCTGGAGTGATACTCCTGCAGGCCCCTCTCTGGAACTACAGCTCAATTGAACCTTATGGGGGAACATTTTAAGCAAACGACAGACAGAAGCCATCTTATAAACACAGGTAACTGCCATTTCGTTTCACCTACCAACAGCCACTGAGGTAGCAGTTAATCCCCCCACAGGAGGGAAGCAGGAGAAGCGTCTTCATCAAGAGAGAAAGCCATCTGCCAGAAATTCTGACGGCACAGAGGCTGAAGGAGTGGGCGGGGAAGAGGAACAACAGACCCAGCACCCAGCCAATGGCATGCGAGTATTAACAGCCAGTGGATAGGGACAGCTTCTGATTGACAGGCCAGGGGACCAAGGGCTGGGGTGGCGTGTGGAATGTTCAGGAGTGTGCCACCACCAACAGAGCATTAGGTAAAAGAGAAAATTGGAATATTATAAGCAACTTTATAATAAACTTTATAATAAACAAGAGATGCAATTAAATAATATAAATACTTTTTGAGAAAAATATTATAATACTGTTAAACTTTCTGCAGAACATATAGCCTTGATGGACAGTCATATTACAGAAAAAGAAATATTACAAGCTATTAAAAAATTAAAAGCTTACAAAGCTCCTGGCCCAGATGGTTTTGGCTTAGAGATATGTAAAAAGTATAAGGAAATTTTGGCCAGGCCTTTAACCACAGTATGTAATTACATTATGCAACATGGAATTTTACCACCTTCTTAGGTTCAGGCATCAATAATAGTACTCCCTAAACCAGGGAAGGACCCGAAAGATGTTGCCTCGTATAGACCAATTTCTTTATTAAATAGTGATTTTAAATTTGTACTGTACTGTACTGTACTGGCATCTCATTTAAGTGTATTTATTTCACAGTATGTGCCACAAGATCAGGTAGGCTTTATGCCACAGAGATCTTACAGATAGTACATATAAAACATTGAGTCTCATACATCACTGTAAAAAGAAGAAACAACAATCAATATACGTAGCTTTGGATGTACAAGAAGCCTTTGACTCGGTGGATTTTATCTACCTAAAGCAGGTATTGAAATATCTAGGATTTGGTGAAAATTTTATGTGCATTATTAATATAGTCTATCATCAACTGTTTGCACAACTTCAAATAAATGACACTTTGACTGAAAACTTTATTTTGAAGCGTGGCACAAGGCAGGAGTACCCACTATCCCCATTGTTGTTTGCATTAATGATGGAACCTTTAGCCTCAAATATTAGACTACATCCAAATATTTTTGGGATATAATTTGGGAAAAAAGAATATAGACTTTCATTATTTGCATATGATATTTTGTTATTCTTGACACAACCTAAAATCTCATTATTAACACTTCAAAAATTGTTAGAGGCATTCAGTAAAATCTCAGGCTTAAAGACAAATATATCTAAATCTTCTATATTTCCTGTATATTTAGATGAAAATACAATGCAACATCTTAAAGGTATTACACCTTATAGGTGGATAACCAATGCAATGACATACTTGGGTATTCAAATCCCTATAAAATTTGAAAATATTTGTAAGTCAAATTATGATCCTCAGTTAGAGGGTCTCCAGAAGAAGTTTTGCCAATGGCACAAACTAAATCTTTCATGGCATGACAGATTAAATCTCATTAAAATTTATGTGTTACCAAAATTTCTTTTCTTATTTAGAGCTTTTCCAACAGTGGTGGACAAAAAACGAATAGATGGCTGGCAAAAAATTCTACATATAAGCATCATAGGATCAGTAAGATGTGTAGTAAGGTATGTAGACATAAATCTCAGGAAGGTCTGGGTTTTCCAAACTTAAATAAATACTATCAAGCTATACACTTAACGAATATTCTTAAAATCTTGCATGATTATTTATTTATTATTTGGATTTATATCCCGCCTAGCCAGCGTTAGATGGCTCAAGGCAGCGCACAGAAGTTTAAAACAACAGCAACATAATTTAACATAAGAGTACAGTTTAAAATTACACATAAAATCAGCAGGAAACCACAACAATTGGCGGCCAACATTGGTTCCAACACACAGCACAGCAGTTTAGTCAGACCCAGACTAGGAGGTCACACCAGTTGAATACCCGGGCCGGAGAATAATTCGGCATTTTCCAGCAGCCCCTTCCCCCAGAGGCGGCACCTGAATGAAGGCGTGGCGGAAGAGCTCCACTTTGCAGGCCCTGCGGAACTGCAGAAGGTCCCGCAGGGCTCTGATGTCATCCACCAGTAAGGAGACACCACTGAGAAAGCCCTGGTCCTGTGGTCATCAGCCTGGCCTCTCTGGGGCCAGGGAGGGTCAGGTGATGTTGGGTGCCTGACCGCAGTGGTCTCTGGGGTATATACAGGAAAAGGCGGTCCCTTAGGTAGGCAGGCCCCTGACCACATAAGGCTTTAATGGTTAAAACCAGCACCTTGAACCAGATCTGGTACGCTATAAACAGCCAGCGCAGGGTCCTCAGCACAGGCTGAATGTGGTCTCGCACCGAGAGACCCATCAACAGCCTGGCCGTGGCATTCTGCACTAGCTGCAGCCTCCAGAGCTGAGACAAGGGCAGCCCCATGTAGAGAGTGCTACAGTAGTCCATTCTTGGGGTGACCATTGCATGGATCACTGTTGCCAGGTCATTGCATTTGAGGAACCAACTGCCTAATCAGCTGCAGATGGTAAAAGGCTGCCTTGGCAGCGGCTGCTACCTGGCCCTCCATGGTTAGGGAGGCATCCAAGAGCACTCCCAAGCTCCGGACCCTCGGTACTGGCACCAATGGCGCCCCCCCCCCCGAAGGCCAGCAATGGGATCCCTACCCCCGGCCCGCTCCGACTCAGGCACAGGACCTCCGTCTTCGTTGGATTCAATTTCAATTGGCTCAGACTGAGCCAGCCCACCACGTCCTGAAGCGCCCACTCCAGGTCATCTGAGGTAGCCCCAGAATGGCTGCCCAACAACAGATACAGCTGGGTGTCATCAGCGAACTGGTGACAACCCAGCCTGTGTCTCCGGGCAATCTGGGCAAGAGTGTGCATATAGATGTTATACAACATTGGAGATAGCACCACCCCTTGTGGCACTCCGCACACCAGTGGGTGCCTCTGGGACGTCTGCTCCCCCAGCGCCACTCTCTATCCTCGACCTTGGAGGAACAAGGCGAGTCAATGCAAGGCAAGCCCCTGAACCCCCATGTCGGCAAGGCGGTGGATCAGTAGCTGGTGGTCGACCGTGTCGAACGCGGCCAACAGATTATCAAACTAGTGACTGGATTATAATTCAGCAACAATATACATACCCATACAACATCACCGAAGTGGTGTGGCAGGTGGCTTCGGAACGTCCTCGGACAGTTTCAGACAGTTTCATGCTTAAAATATTTCTGGACACCTGGGAAAAAAATAGGGAACAATTAATTCCCAGTATTTCAAAGTTTCAAACTCTTTTTAATCAGGAAAGTCTATTACAATCACATTTTCCTATAGACCAAAACAAATGGAAGTCAGCAAATGTTAACAAACTTGAAGCATTCCTGCAAATAATATTTTAATGAATAAAACACAAATGGAAGTAAAGTTAGGTTTTACAATTCCATGGATTCAATTTCTGCAATTGTCTCATTTATGCATTCAAATAGAAATTACTAAGATTTTTCAGCATCCTCTATCTGGTTTTGAACAAATCTATGATGTGATTACAAAAAACAGAAAGCATATAATGGCTAAAGTACATTTGACTTTGAAAGAGATAGAGGGCCGAACTCTTTTAACTTATCAAAATAAGTGGCATAAAATTTGTAAGACTAATATACCAGAAGAAGAATGGAGTCAAATGTGGAAGAAGTTTCCTTTTAATTATAATGTCATTGAAATAAAATTACAAACCTTTAAAATACTTACCTTTTGGTACTTAACACTGCAGAAATTAGCATATATATCGCCTACAGCAAAACCTCTATGTTGGAAACATTGTGGAGGTCTCAGGAGTTATATTCATTGCTGGCTTGAGTGTCCTAAGTTAGAACAATATTGGAAAGATGTAACAAAGTAAATAAAAAATATGACTGAAAAAACAATAGAATGTACAGCAGAGCATATTTTATTAAATAGATGGCAAATAAATGTCCAGTCTACTAATATAAATGACAGAACAGCTATTTTACTAATGGCAGCCAAAAATGCTGTTGCATTACAGTGGAAAAGTAATAAAGAACCAACACTGCAACATTGGCATGCTAAAATTTGGAAGTTGTACATTATGTCTAAGGTTACTGAAAAGGTAAAAGATATAATTACCTATATGGCCAGGGACCTAGCTATCTAAGGGACTGCCTCTCCCCATATGTACCCCAGTGAGCATTATGATCGGGCTCCCAGAACCACCTGGTTCTGCCAGGGCCTAAGGAGACCCGGCTGGCAGCAACGAGGGCCAGGGCCTTTTTGGTGGCGGCCCCACACTGGTGGAATGAACTCCCGGATAACATCAGGGCCCTGCGGGACCTTTCACAGTTCCGCAGGGCCTGCAAGATGGAGCTCTTCCGCCAGGCTTTCAAGTAGGGGCCCCCTCGACCTTATAGCCCTGGCCGACCACTGAAGACTGCCAACGAAGACCATCTGCGCCAACCGGATGCTCAGAAGAACACCTGTTGATGCTGCCCGGATGTTGAAGTTGAAGAAATGTAATTAATAATAAAGAAATAAATAAAGCTGCATTAAATTTTGCTGCAATTTGGTTCCCAATTTTGGAATACCTGATTATACAAGGTGAAATACCTGTAATGGTAAATTATTATAATTTGTGGTAAATTGATATTTATCTGTAATTTCTCTGTTGTTCTATTATTAAATCTAATTGTTAATTGGTAAAATTGCTTTAGTGTTTTTCAATAATACCGAAAGTGCACTATCTGTATTTTCTATGCAACGCCAACGTACCTGTTTTTGAATTTATGTTATTACTCAATAAAATGTAATTTAAAAAAAAGGAAGATGCCAAGTGTGCTCACCAAAGCCAACCTGGTAAATCAGTGGCAAAATACAGAGTGTATAACAGTGTTTCATAAACTGCGCATACAACAAGAATTAGATATATTGATAATGATAATGTTCCCTCCAAGCCTGGAGGAAACAAGTGCAACAACAACTCCTTTTACTTGTGGTTTGTGGGGCATTTAATGACAATGTTGTGTGTACTTAGGTATGCAATAGCAGATTCAAGATTAACCACTGGCAATAACCCATCACCTTCAAGAAACTTAAACTTTGCCTAAAGTTAAACACTATAGGCGATCAGCAACCTCTAAAGCGAGACTTGGCTGAAGATAAAAGGTTACCATTGCAATATCTTTGTAGTGTAAATCTTTACAACAACCCACTCATTTCCCACAGATTCAGGTATAATTTTGCATCGTCACCACCCGATTTCAGAGAAACTACCTCTCTCCTCATGGTTGAAATTACTGTGATTGAACTTTGACAAGATTTTGCAATACTGCCAAAGGCAAGACACTGCAATATGAAAACTGTGTAGGATGTAGCAGAATTTGCCCTGTGTTCCTTTTCCCAGTTGAGTTTTGTTTTCATTGATTTAGATTTTAGCACTGTATGAGTCTTTTTACCCAACATTTTAAAAGTCTTGTAAATACAATTATTGTATTTTATTTTCAGAGCGGAATCCAGACAGTCAAGCATATCAGCCCAGCCCTTGGAATCGTCTGCCCCAGCAAAGCTTGACTGTCAAATCCAAGAGAACGTGGTCACTGATCTACATTAATAATAATAATGCACAATGTTGTTCACAGAGATTATGCAGCTTGAACACATACAGAGGGAGGCTCTTGGCTAGTGGGACGCAACATACTTGTACTGCAGCCATGCTGGGCGTCCCAGAGTCGTCCTCACGCTGGTGCAAGGCAGACTTCTGGCCCACGAAAACAGCTTGGTCAACAATGACGCGGGTTATTAGTGACTAACCACGCTGTTGCTTTGCAGCGCAGGGAAGGCTTGGTAGCGGCCTCCTGCCAAAAAAGGCGGGAGGAGGGGAACCATTGGAGGAAAGCCAGGGGAGTCGGCCGCGCGGCGGGAGGAGGGAACAGCGGCCACTGACTGGAGCCGCAGCCTGCGGGGGGAGTGGTGAGCGCTCCAGCCGTTCCAGGCGTCATGTGACGTCGAGGCGCCCGGAGTGTGGAGCGAGCGGAGCTGGCTCCTTTGTTCACGCCCCCTCCCTGCCTTCCTCTCGTGTTCTGCTGCCGTTGGGAGCCTCTCGGTTGGGAGCCTCTCGGTCGCGCGCCCTTTGCCACCGCCTGTGGACGCCTTGCCCTGTGCGCTGACCAGAGGACGCGGGGCGGCTGAGCGGCTTCCTTGTCCCCATGGCGACCGGGCGGCCTTTCCAGGTGGTGGTCTTCGGGGCTTCGGGCTTCACCGGCCAGTTCGTGGTCGAAGAATTCGCGCGGGTGGCGGCCGAGGATGAGCTGCGAGGCTCTGTGCGCTGGGCCGTGGCCGGCAGGGACGAGGCGAAGCTGCGGGCGGTGGTGGAAAGAGCGGCCGAGAAGCTGGGTGAGGAGCGGCGGGGCCGGGGGGCGGGTCTTCTCTGTGCGGTGGCCCTCGCCCCTTTCCACCGGCCTCCCGGGGAGAGTCGGAACAGGCACCTCTCCCCTCTCTGTGTGAAGCAAAAAATACCCAAAGGTCGATTGTCCTCCAGAATGAAGAGATTCGTGTGTGTGTGTGTGTGTATGCGTAGTTCAGTGCAGTCTGCGCACACTTACTTGTGGATTGAACACCTTTCTGACTGAATATAAATCGGATTATGCGGCTTCCCATGAGTCATCTTGGGTCTCTCGAGCGGATGGAGGGTGGTGGGTTGGACTGTGCAAGCGCTGCATTTGGAGGATTATGGCCGGTCGCAGGTGCAGCGGTGCCCCTATCTCGGACTTCAGCCTTAACATGACGTTCTCACTTTTGGAACGAGGAGAGTAATGTTTTAGCTTGTTGAGGCAGAAAAGCACCTTTTCCCCGCTGGGATCGACTAGGTAAAACGTAGGCAGTGGAGAGTTTGGTTGAATTGGAGGCGAGCGAGGAGGGGGTATCCCCGTATCTCTCTGCTGCTCCCCAGCGAGGGAGGCGGTATTTACGTTGGCATCAAAAATCGCAATATCCAGAAACTAATGGGGGATCATTTTAGTTTTCTGAGGCATTCTGCTGCTGTTATGAAAGTCACCATTCTCCTACAAAAGAACTTTAAAAGGGAAAATTCAGTGAAAAATTGCTTAGTTAGCATTCATCAAGAAACTCACCACCTACTGTACTTCAGTTACCTCTCTGCAGCTTCTTATTATCCTTGTTCTAGACTTTGGATAGCTCAGATTTGAAGTGCTGTGAATGGAGAAAGGAGCAAAAATTGTGCAAGTGAGTGGTTGAACCCAGTGGCCCTTCTTTGCTGTTGCCCTTTGATTTTGCTGGAGTTTGGATCTAACCCACAGTTTGCATGCTTATGTAGCACTGGTAATGTTCACCTTGCTGTGTTATATTCAGCACAATTCTGTGCATATTTATTCTGAAGTATTTATTCTTGATTTCAGTGGCACTTACTTCAGTGTAAGTATACCTAAGATTGCAGGCTTAGTCACATGTGGGGGCTTTCTTATTAAAATAGCAATAATCGTATTTGTGGTGAAATGAATAGTACAGGTCTTATCTAAGTCTTGCTTTTGCAATCTTTTGTACATCTCCACACAGCTGTTCTCTCTGTCCTGACTTTTATGCTAATTCTGGCAAGAGGCTCTCATGCTTAGTCAGTAAAACTTCCAGCGACACAGCACATTCGGATGTTTTAAATTTATGTTTTGTATTTATATATAAAAATATAAACTTTAAAAATGTGAATTTCTGTGTTGCTGGAAGGGGTTTTTTTTACGTTGCACAATTTTGCTTCTTAATCTCCATATTTTGCTGATATGTTTCAGTTGAAACTTGCAGGATTGCTTTGCTTTACAGCCCCAGGCTTCCTGATTTATGATTGGAAACATTTGTCTTCATGAGAAAAGTGTGTGATGTTGGTGCTACAATAGCTAGTTGTAAAAAATAATAATAAATTAATCACAAATCGCTGTAACTGTTCTCCAAAACCAGATTGATAGCTTATTTTATTCAGCTGGAATGACTGGGATAACAATCAACATTTGTTACTGTATAGTTGTCTTCTTGTTCTGAATTGTTCTTAACTAGTTTCCCACAGTTTCTGAAGAGCTTTTTAGTGATATCTTGTGATAAGAGGCCCCATCTTCCCACAGGCTCTCTTATTTATTTTGAAAAAGTACCTTGGGAGACACTGAGTCCACATTTTCTATATGCAAAACAGCAAAGAAAGCCCCTGAATTTAATTTTCCAGCTAGTTGTTTGTTAAAGAATTTTGCATTAGCCTTTGTTTTCTTCTCTTAACCTAGTAGTTAATGAGGATGATTAAGAAAAAGGAAGGAGTAGATTGGACAGAAATAATGAAATAGTGTCCAGTATTCATTGTAACATTTTTGTTTCCAATTTCAGGGAAGGCAGAATTGAAGTCAGAAGTTGATATAATCCTATGTGATGTCAGTGATCCAACATCTCTTGCTAATATGGCTAAACAAGCAGCTATTGTTCTGAACTGCGTAGGCCCTGTAAGAATCTTGCTCTTTTTAAGGGAGTAAACAAAATGTTCTTATGTACACTTTGTAAATGAAGTTCAGTATATTTTGCAAGGTCATGATTTTGAAAAGGAAAAATTTGAAGTCTGTTAAACTGAAAAGTTTCCTAAATGAATACATCTTAAAATAGAAAATCCTTCTGTCTAATACAATGAAGCTGAGACAGATATTTTTTCAAAAAATATGAGAAACACTTGGTGAAAGAGAAGGGAATGTACACTGAGAATACAGTTTGATCTGGCACTTTTTGAAGTGGCTGTACATACTGCCCTTGTTGGTTATACTTAAATTAACATAGAGGCACCAAAAGGAACTGTTTTCATCCCAACAAATACTAGGCTGCTGAAGTGCAGCGTGGGACAGATCAGTATGTATTATGATTGATTGCTGGACACAATTTGATAGCTCCATTTCTACAGACCTGCGAACTTGGAAATTACCAACTACAATTCAGAAGTCTTCTCAGGCCCCTTTAAATTGTGGTGAAGTGATGATAGCAGTAGAACCAATTACTTTCCATTTCTCTCTTAATTTGTTTGTACCCTGAACAACTGGTAAGAATAATTCTTCATAATAAGGCAAAACGTTTTTATTAGCTTGTTTTCCTTCTGTTCTTACTGATTATATGTACAGTTATATAAATGACTGATGAATATTTTAATGAGTTATGATTTATGCTGTTCTGTCTGCTTAAAAGCGGAGTGTTTTTAGTTAAATGTGCTGGGATTGTAGGCAGGGAATAAGAAGATGGGAGTGGTTGCTTAATTCTGTTGCAAAGTTCTTTCTGCCCACTCACTTAATCCTAGGGTAAAGGTCAGTAATTGAAACTTGCATATTTCCTAGACAAACAGAAATAATGTACAAATAATATGAAAAATAGCAGTATGTTACCGAAAAGGTTTATTTGGAGTTCATAATGAAATCAGGTTAGCTTCTAATATTAAACATAATATATACATTCAGCTAATAATGTTAAAATCATTATAATTAATAAAAGGCCAAGGGTGTAGACTTTCCAATTTTGGGGGGGGGGGGGGGCTGGGGCTAGGCCAGAGACATCACAGGCTATTGTCTCTGGGGGAGGCTCAGCACTTCCTGGAAAAGTTTTTTTGGGGGGGGGCTCCAGCTCCCCAGCCCCCCTGGATGCCTATTTAAAAGGCCACTTTTTAAAAAGCCTTGCTTTTAAAATAAGATACATTAATTTTTTGCTCATTTCATATTTGTGCCTGGACTTCTGGACTGAGACAAATTGGTGGGATACAGTGGCTCCATGATAGAAAATATTGAATTTTCTGAGTTTCTGCCATACAATCCTTAACGTTACTATAGACCTAATATGTAGAAAATCTGTTAATTGTTTACTTTCTAAAATAGAATATATCAAGATTATTAAAGCATTTAGTAGATTAGTGTTTAAAACATTTTGTTCAGTTTAAAATCTTGACCCCTATTTAAAAGGACAGTTCATTTAAAAATAGTTTTAATATAAGTACTTTCTGAAACTAGATGTCAGATATTATCTTAAAAGAATCATTCTTTCCTGTGTGAAAAAGAGGGGTGAATTTGTCTTATAAGCTGTTGTGTGCTGTGAGAAAGTTTACTTTTCTTCAAAAAGTTTGGCTTGCATGCAGATTGAATTTATGTATTTCTGAGGAGCAATTGTTCCTCTAAGCAATACTCAGGCAATGAATACACAAAATGATGAAGGAAAATAATTTTTATTAAGTAGTTTAAATAGTCTACAAAAAAAACCCATATCTACAGAAAAATCAGCGCAAGCAAATAATATACTTATGTCCCTTCAGCTGTCTAGAACCCCTGTAGAACAACAACAGATGGCCCTCCTGGAATCTCCATGCAGACTGGAACAGTGCCGTGCTGCTGGCCAGTTCCAGGGGGTCTGTCTGTTGTTCTCCAGGGGTTCCCAATAGCTGAAGAGATGTTAATGTAATGTTTTTGTGCAGTGATTCTATAGATGTAGTGTTCTTCAGTAGACTACTTAAACTAATGAATAAAATCTATTTTCCTTCACCATTTTTGTGTTCATTGCCTGCTTATTGTTTAGAGGAAAAGAACCATTGATCTTCGGTGATAACAATTTACTGTAGTAGAACTCATACAGTTAATCAGCAAAGATTCTTCACTTGGCTAATAGCCCTATTCAAAGTATGAAGTATAAATTAGTTTGATTTTTCAAACAAGTAATCAGTTTTATTTTGTCCTATAGTACAGGTTTTTTGGAGAGCCTGTGGTAAAAGCTTGTGTTGAGAATGGTGCCAGCTGTATTGACATCAGTGGAGAACCTCAGGTATGTGGAATTGGGAAAAACAAGATATTCTCTGATATCTTGTTTCTAAGTATCCATACTTCTGCATCTGACTGTAATGTAACATTTTATTGCATCTCTGCCTAAGAATCCTGGAATGCTGTGAACCAGGAGCAGTAAGTTTCCCAGCATCCATGGAAGCTGCAGCATATATTTGCAAGGCTTATTCAGGACCTCTGTGAAGGCCTTACTTAGTGCCCTGCTGTTACCCATCTTGGTAAATTAGGGAAAAGTGGTGTGTTGTAGGTAGGCCTTTTGATTTATTGTAGTGGAGACTAAAACAATGATGAAGTCAGTATGTACCAGGGCTAGGGACCCAAAGTGAATGCAGCCACGTCTGCTCATCATTACTATAAATACCAAGTACAGCAAACACATAGTGTGTATGCATTAAAGTGACTTTAGAGTCAAATGGTGGTGGAAGAGGCAATGACATTGTTCCTTTATAGGAAAGAGAAGAGTTGGTAAATCTTATACAAATATGTAAATATTTGTTGATGATAGTCATGTGTTAAGCCCTTAATTGAGAGGGAAAACCGAATTATAGCTCATCTCATCAGATCTTGGAAGCTAATCAGGGATGGGAGACCACCAAAGAAGACTCTGCAGAGGAAGGCAATGGCAAACCATTGTTTCTCACTTCTGCTTGTAACCCCCTTGCAGGGTTCGCCGTAAAATCAGTTGCAACTTGATGGCACTTTACACACACAGACACTCAGTTTCTTTTTCACCTAATTATTGAACATTTTGATCCTGCTATATAGAACAAATTCCTGCAACTTTGCAAGGTGAAATGTCAGTTAATGAACATGATACCAGTAACACAACTGTAAGAGTTAGGGTTACAGTAATTGTCTACGTTTGAGAAATCAGATAAAGTACTGCCTGTTTTTCCCATACAACATTGTTGCACTTCTCTTCCAGTTTCTGGAAGGAATGTACCTGAATTATAATGACAAGGCTGCAGAAAAAGGGGTATATGTTATTGGAAGCTGTGGCTTTGACTCTATTCCAGCAGATATGGGAGTATTATACACCAGAAACAATTTGAAAGGTAATTCATACTTGGTAACTGGTATAGAAACAGTAATAGTGTTTTTGTTTGTTTGTTGTTTTAAATTTTGAGCAGGCACAAAATCATGGTATGCTTTTGTACTTTCCTATGTTTATATCGTGCTTTTCAACCATATAGGTTTTCCAAAGCTTACAGTCAAAATCCATCACTCTTCTAAAATGAAAGCCAGTTGCCGATATTTGCAGTTCCATTTTTTTTTTCACACAGTGCAAGAACCTTTGTTAAATAGTGCAGCATCTGCTTTGGTCTGGCAGAACACTGAGTACCTGGGACTGTTAGTTGGTAGAGATGATGATGGGGGGTGGGGTGTGCTTCACTTCCACCTTCCCACTGCTTGCAGTGACTTGCAGTATCTGGGCTCTAAATTTTTCCTGCCTGATAGGGCCTCCCTCACTGCTCAACAAAGATAAATTTGGTAGTGCTGATTACCATCCTCAGGAAACCGCCATTAGTTGGTAAAATCTTAACAGGACAGATAATCCTAAATAATCTGGTGGTTTTCTGTGTGGGATCTCCATGCATGATACTTTGTCAGTGCAAGAAAAGGGATAAATTGGGGGGATTTCCAGGTACAGAAGGGGAGGAAGTTTTCCTCAACTCCTCCCTCTTGCTGTTCCTGGGAGTCCCCAAGTAGCAACATTTGGCGGGGGCACGTGGGCCTGCAGTACAAGAGGGGGAGGTGAGAAGATTGTGTTCAGCGATTGGGAATCTCTTCCATCAGAGGAGATTTCCAGTGGATCCAGGCCAAGGATTGTGCCCAGTGTTAAATCTAGGAGGATTCTGCATGGAACTTTGGTGTGTAACTGTTGTTTTGTTGTATTGTGAATTTTATGATGGAACCTGCCCTGAGCCTGCTTGCGGGGAGAGTGGGATACAAATTGAATTAAATAAACAAACAAATTCGCATAATTACAAGTCTAATACTGAAAGAAACAGCAATATTTTATTCAGTATGACAGTTAAGTGCAGGATTCCCATGGTATCTTATGTGAATTATGTGAATTAATTAAAATTTGACTATAATCTTACTATGTATTATTTCATAGTGTAAATATATTTCAATGCCACCATATTGATTGCTTTAATTATTTTGCTTATAACTATAGTTTGGTTTTTCACTATGACCATGAATTCACTCTTTTTTTTAAAGGTACCTTAACTGCAGTTGAAAGTTTCCTGAACGTAAAATCTGGCCCTGAGGTTTGTTACCCATTGTTTGCTAAGCTTGTATTCAGCATCTATCAGATATACAAATTAAATTCATTAGTCCTTGAGCAGGCAGTGAAAAATAGTTTACTAATATTTGATTATTATATTGGTGGTGGCATCCTGCAGACCTGTCAGGGACAGCTGAATAACATTCCCAGGGATTTGCTTCTGCCTTCCTCTGTCAGTACCAGAGTAATGCAACATCAGTTTGTTATAATCCAATCTAAATATTAGGGGCAGTGAAATAAGGAAGAGGTGGTTTGCTGCTTATATGGGGAAAACAACTATTTGACACTTATTACATCTGTATTCCATTTTGGAAAGAAAAATGGATTTAGAATAATATTTTGATTAGGAATGGGCCCAAACCTTAAAAAGGTGGTTCGTTTCAGGGCTCAGTGTAGCCCCGAACCGAGCCAAATGGGCCCCACCTGAACCAGTCTGGGAAGTTCAGTTCTTCAAGTGGGGGAAAGGGCATGGATCGCCCAGAAAATGACTTCCCTTCCCCCTTTCTCCTGCTGTGGCTGGGAAAAAGGGAGACAGTATCATTGGAGAAGAGGCTTCCCATCTCCCTCTCTCCTGGCTGTGTAGCTCTCCTTACCAGCTCAGTGGTCTTGGGCTCCATCCTACAGCCCCTTTAAACCAGGCCACAAGAGGGAGCCCATTTAAGGAGGCTACACCAAGGAGCCAAAGGCAGCTGAGCCGGAGTTCACTCACACAGCTATGCAGGGAGCTAGCAAATGCCTCTGGCTCCATGGCAGATCCTCTTTAAATGGGCTGCACCAGCCAGAAGAAAGGGAGATGGGATCGCCAGGGAAGAGGCGCCCCATCTCCCTTTTCCCTGACCACGCAGCCAGGAGGAAGGGGGATAGGATCACTGGGGAAGATGTTTTCCATCTCCCTCTGTCTTGACTGCACAGCTCTCCCCGCCACCTCAACAGTCTTGGGCTCCCTCCTGCAGTCCCTTTAAACCAGGCTGCAAGATGGAGCCAGAGGCAGCTGAACCGGCATGGATAGCCTTGTGCAGGCCCTGCTGTCTGAGGCTCGCTTGTGCGGCCCATTTAAAGGGGCTACACCAGGGATCCAGCAGCTGCCTCTGGCTCCCTGGCATAGCCCCTTTACATGGGCTGCACCAGCGAGCCTGAAACAGCTGGGCCTGGCAGATCCCACACACACTTTCTCCTGGCTGCTGCTCGCTGTAGCCTGGAGAATTGTGGGTGGGAGCCTTTCCACTTTCAGTTGGTTCCCTTCCCTTCCTCCTAGCCATGTGGCCAGGAGAGAGGGAGATAGGATGCCTCATCCCTGGCAATCCTGTCTCCTTTTTCATGGCTGGCACAGCCCATTTAAAGGGGTGATGCCCGGGAGCCAGAGACAGCTGCTGGCTCCCTGGTGTAGCCCCTTTAAATGGGCTGCACAAGGGAGCCCAGAGCTGACAAGGTGGGGAGAACTCTCTCTGCTGTCCCAGCTGTGGGCTCCGTCTTACAGCTCAGTTTAAAGGGGCTGCAGGAGGGAACCTACGACTGCTGTGCTGGGGTAGAGAGCAAACACAGTCAAGAGAGAGGGAGATGGGATGCCTCTTCCTCAGTGATCCTGTCTCCTGGCTGAGTGGTTGGTTTTATGTCCTGTTTTCACTACCTGAAGGAGTCTTGGAGTGGCTTACAGTCACTTTCCCTTCCTCTCCCCACAACAGACATCCTGTGAGGTAGATGGGGCTGAGAGACTTCTGAGAGAACTGTGGCTGACCCAAGGTTACCCAGCTGGCTGTATGTGGAGGAGTGGGGAATCAAACCTGGTTTTCCAGATTAGAGGCTGCTGCTCTTAACTGCTATACCAAACAGAGGGAGATGGGAAGCCTCTTCCCCAGTGATCCCATCTTTCTTTCTCCTGGCTGGTGCAGCCCATTTAAAGGGGCTATGCCAGGAACCAGAGGCAACTTCTGGCTCCCTGGTGTAGCCCCTTTAAACAGGCTGCACCAGTGAGCCTGAGACAGCTGGGCCAGCAGGGAGGAGGCTCTCTGCATCAGTTTAGTTGGCACTGGCTCCCTGGTGCAACCCTTTAAATGGGCTGCATGAGGGAGCTCAGTTTAAAGGGGCTGCAGGTGAGAGCCCAAGACTGCTGAGCTGGTGGGAAGAACTCTTTGTACCAGGGAGACCGCAGCTGGGCTGGTGGGGAGAGCTCTCCCTGCTAGCTGCTGTCTTGGGCTCCCTCCTGTGGCAGCTTTAAACCAGGCTGCATGAGGGAGCCCACAGCTGAGATGGCAGAGAGGATTCTCCCCACCTATCAACTGCTGGTTTAAATGGCTCAGAGCCATTTAAACTCTACTTTCTGCTCCCCACAAAAAGCCGTAGGGAACTTAAAGCAAGGGTTTTAATGGCTCTGAGGCATTTAAACCAAACAGTTGAGCAGCAGGGAGCTCTTAGCTCCTCAGCTGTTTCTGGTGGAGAGCTCACCACAAACTGTGTTCCAGGTTTTAGAGAAGTTTGTTGTGGTTCATCAGTTCATAAACTCCAAACTGGCCAAAATTTGTGACGAACTTTGGTTTGTCAGCTGGTTCGTGTCTATCCCTATTAGTAACACAGTAGAAAGAGAAACACACACAACACTGAAGAGGAAAAAAGTACTCTCTCCAGCCCAGTAAAACAGATTTATGAACAGAAATATTCTTGATGTGAGGTGGTTACCTAGTACAGGTGGCACCAAATATCCCTGTGCTCTTGTCCTCATCCTACTCTTTGCAACAAATGATTGTTTCTATTAGAGGAGACACACTGATCGACTTTTGGAGGTGTGGAAGTGATGATGGCATACTGTCTTAAGCTGCATTCTAGAATGTGTTTTTATTGCTGTTAGTATGTTGAAATGATTAAAAGTTTAATTTAGTGTGCTGCACACATGACATTTTAACAGGGTTCCTCTCTTCATGATGGAACCTGGAAATCAGCAATTTATGGACTTGCAGATCGAGATGGTCTGAAGAAAATCAGAAGGCAAATTGGACACAAATCTCTTCCAGTCATTGGAGCCAAACAGAAGAGAAGGTATAAGCAATTTATGTATGCATTAATGCCTTTAATGTTTAATATTTATGTAAGTCATAATGTGTTTCCAGTCTGAACTACAGGGTAAGGGAACCTTTCAATGCCTTAAATGTTTAATTAAATGAACTGATTTTTCCATGATTCTTCCTGAGAGAAAAATAGCAGGGGATTAATTTTTTAATGAAATTGTATTTGAAAGAACAAGATATAACTAGTGTCTTGGCTCAAAGACTTAATTGAACTTTAATTGTTTTTGCTTCTGTTGGCAGAGGTGCAGTGTTTTACAGTGACAAACTCTCTCAGTATTCCATTCCATTCATGGGATCAGATGTTGCTGTTGTAAAAAGAACTCAGCGTTATTTGCACACACATTTACAGGAGACACCTGTAAGTTTACTTAAGTGTTCATAAAATTAGATTTTGTACTGTTTTCAGTATGCAGTAATGTGTATGTCAGAGTTTTGCAGTATTATTCTGCATTTATAAACATCTTGAAAGCTTGTTTTCTTTCTTATATTGATTATTTCTTTACAAGTTAAGCATTCACTTCAGGACAGCTCCCATTAACTTTTTTTAAAAGCAGCAGTTGGCTACCCTTTTTTGCTACCTAGTAGTTGGATATAGCAGTACTGATGTTGGATCTCTGCTATTTCAGTCATTGCACTAATGGGTATAGCTTTCTTCCTCATCGAGAACTGCCATTATATTGCCATAATGAAAGATGGTAGTCATATACAGCCAATTATTTGTCATTTTGTAGTGTGGGGCTCTGGTCTACCCAGGGCTCAGTTCTCAGTGAATCATTATTATTTACATTTTTACTACAGAATAATATGCACATGGCTACAGTTAACTATAGCAGTTTTCTCCTTTGCTCAGGTGCAGTATGCTGCATATGCAACTGTGGGGGGCATTGGATCTGTCATTAAATTGATGTTTGCTGGACTTCTATTTTTAATTCTTGTTAAATTCAACTTTGGAAGAAAGCTTCTGATAAAAGTAGGTTTGTTTTAAAAAATTTAAATACATTGAAGTTTGATATTCTTACCTGTTTTCCTGAAACTTACTATGGGTGTTCCTGTTTCAGTATCCTGAGTTTTTCTCTGGAGGATATTTTACAAAGGAGGGGCCAACACAGAAACAGGTAGCTAGTACTTACCTTTTTTGTTGATATTGTATTTTCACAGGGGTATGTTGCTATAAAGTAATAAAGAATGATTAGATAAAACAATGGTCCCAGGGGTGTTGTGGGAACTGTCAACAGGAGGCAGTTTTGGAATAGATGAGGGATAAAATGCTGAAATATAATTGTGACAAAAATGTAAGTGCTACTTGTGAGGGTAAGTTGTGATCCAGGAAATGGGCTGTTGTGTTCTGGATGGGCCCTCTCCTGGGTAGCCACTGCCAACATCAGAAGAGGGGGGCACATGAAGCAGGCCCTCCAAAGATAACTGTAGTGGTTGGGTGGGTAGGCGGTCCTTCAGATATGTTGGTCCCAAGCCATACAGGGCTTTAAAGGTCAACACCAGCACCTTGAATGGTGTCCAGAAACAAATTGTGAGGCAGTGTAGGTGGGCTAAGACTGGAGTGGCATGGTCCCTACAACCCATTTCATTCAACATTCTAGTCAATATTTTTAATTCTTTTCTGTCTCAAAGTGAAGTGATAAACTACAACCAGTGATTCTTTCACCTCTAAAACAAACATGTGAATTGGGCTGTAATTCAGCGGTATATTAACGTAAATTGTATTATATCCATAATCTAATACTGTTTATTTCTTGTGTTTTATACTACAGATGGAAGGAGCATCTTTTGAAATGACCTTTTTTGGTGAGGGATACAGCGTAGGACAAGATCCACAACAGGGCAAACCAAATGTAAAAATCTGCACTCAAGTGACGGGACCAGGTAGAGTTAACCACATTGTAGCATGTTTAATTATATGAACCTGTCCCTGAATACTTTAATGTGGTAATATATCATCTATATAAAGAGTCAGTCCATTAGATTTGAGCATGTAGGAAAGGGGACTGGGAAAGTACCAGTTCTTGCTTATATATATGTTAATTGGTAAGTTCCTTCACACAGAGGTACATTTTGCTGAAGTTTTTTTCCTCAGTGGGAAGTAGAATTTAATTAAATTCACCCTCACTTTCCATAAATAATTCCAACTATGTTTGCTGAAACCTCCAATTCTAAACAATCTTGCTAAGTGGTTTAAAGTGGTTGGCTTCTTGCTTCTGTAATTATGAATGGATTATGGACTGGTACATTCTCTCTTCCTCTTACATGAAACATTATTCTGTGTACATCCTATTCACTGCTAACCATAATTTCCCAGTTGAATGTAGTGGCAAACTGGTTTGCATAAAACATGAAACTAAGTGGAGGACTAAGCATGTCTGTGTATGGTGGGTTTTGATCCACCAACTATGGCTTTAGATGACCATCTGAATTGATTCTGTGTCTTATTATCCAGATCTGCTAGTGTGTTTGCTAAGGTGTGGTATCTTCTGTACCTCCTTCTAAAGTATACCAAAGAATTATAGAAATATGCTCCTTCCTGGGTAACTCAATTTTGTGATGACAGTAATTAGTTCCTGGTGAACAAATTTTTCCGGCGATTGAATAGATGATTGTATACACAGACCTCACCAGTTGGCCAATACAGAAATCAAATGGGTTACTAAATTGGATGCAGAAGATGGGGAAGCTCCATTCTCTCTGCAAAAAGCAGGCCAGGAGCTGATTGTGGTACAGACTATGAGTTGTTAATATTGAAATTAGAATAAAGCTGAAGAGAAAGACCAAAACATTCATAGTGACAAAATACAATCTAAATATTTCTGTAGAGTATAAAGACCGTGTTAAAAACTGATTTGCATTACTAATTTCAAGTGAATGTGAACTGAAAGGACTATTGGTGGCAACTTGAGATATTATCAAGGCAGAATGTGCAAAGAATATTCCTGTTGTCAAAAGAAATGAAAAGCCTTAGCGGATGACTAATGAAACTCTTAAAATTGCTAAAGATAGACGAGAAGCAAAAATAGAAGGTGGCAGAAGTAGAACCAGAAGTCTAAATGCAATTTCTAGCAACTTGCACATAGAGGCAAAGAGAACTGTCACAGTGAGTGTAAGGAAATAGATGAGTGAGTGTAAGGAAATAAAAGAGAACAACAAAAAAGGAAGAACAAGATATTTATTTATTTGATTTATACCCCACTATTCCCGCCGAGGCAGGCTCAGGACGGCTTACATAAAATGCATCTATAAATACAATTAAATACATAGATAAAACATCCAAGAACAATCAGAATCCAAAAGTTCCAAGCACTCAAAGGAAAATTTAAAGCAGTTAGGCATGCTGGAAGATGGAAATACATTAACTGAACAGAACAAAATAAAGGAAAAATGGGAACAATAACACTGAAGAACTAAACAGAAGAGATGAAAGGATGACAGATTCCTTCAAAAAAAGAAGAGGTTTTTATACCCTGCTTTTCTCTACCTTAAGGAGTATCAAAGCAGCTTACAATCACCTTTCCCTCCCTCTCTCCACAACAGACACCTTGTGAGGTAGGTGGGGCTGAGGGAGTTCTGAGAGAACTGTTACTGTCCCAGGGTAACCCAGGAGGCTTTGTGTGGAGTGGGGAATCAAACCTGGTTCTCCAAATTAGAGTCCGCAGCTCTTAACTACTACACACTGGCAAAAGAAGCTTTTGAAGGACCTGCAATTTTAGAAAATGAAATGAAAGCTGCACTCAGAGCAGTTGGGAGAAACAAATCATCAGGAGTAGATGGGATAGCAAAATCTTAACAAAAATATGTTAACAAATATGGAAAACAAAACAGTAGCCCATAGACTAGAAATGCTCAATCTACATTCCAGTTCTGAAAAAGATGTCAAAAACTACAGTGACTACCACCCCATCACATAAGTTTCTCATGTGAGCCAAGTGATGCTCAACATCTTACAACAAAGACTGTTACCCTACGTGGAGTGAGAAATGCCAGATATTCAAGCTTGGAAGGAAAAGGAGTAGGCACTAGAGATCATATTGCAAGTTTATGTTGGCTACTGGAATGTACAAGAGAATTTCAGAAGAAAATTATCTTGTGTTTCATAGATTACAGCAAAGTTTTTGGCTGTTGATCATGAAAAGCTATGGTTAGTTTTAAAAGAAATGGTTATGCCACAACATATGATTGTTTTGATGTACTCTGGACAAAAGCTGCTGTTAGGACAGAATATGGAGAAACAGAATGGCTCCCAATAGTTGGGATGAGCGTGAATCAGTTCTCAAGCCAAAATTCAGCACAAACTTGGCCCAGTTCGAAGCCCTTGAGCCGGCATTTGGGGATGGTGCCTTCCCGAGATTTTTGCCCAGTTCAGTTTGGCTGTTTGGGCCATTTAAACCTAACAGCTGAGTGGCACGGGGAAAAGTGAAACGAATCGCTGAATTGGCCAGCAGCCGTTTCAGCCTAACAGCGGACAGGCACACCCACCCCACTGTTAGGCTGAAATGGCTGCAAGCCATTTAAGCCTTCCTGCTCGATTCCCCCCCCCCCCCAAAAAAAAACCATGGCCAGGAGAAAGGGGGTCCAAACTGGCTGTTTCAGGACATTTTTGGTTCGGTTCAGGACCCATCCAGAATTGGAATTTTTAGGTTCATGCCCATCCCTACCCAATAGGAAAAACTGGATTAGGTTTTGATGCAGGTAGAATGAAAATTGATGGAAGAAACATTTACAATTTTAGATATGCAGGTGATAGCACATTACTGGCAGTAAATAGTGAAGACCTGAAACAGGTACTGATGAAGGTTAAAATAGAATGCTCCACAGCAGGATTACAGATGAACATCAAGAAGACAGAAGTAAAGACAACTGGGGAATTATACAGCTTTAAATTTGATGATGATGAAGAAAGTGACATTGTTCAAGATTTCCTACTCCTTGGTTCCATCAATAACCAAAGGGGAGTCTGAAACTGAGAAATCAGAAGGGGATTGAGACTGGGAAGGGCTAGAAAAGATCCTTAAGTGTAAGGATGTGTTGCTGGTGACAAAGATGTAGATAATTAACCACTACACCAGCGTGGTATAGTGGTTTAAGAGCAGCAGACTCTAATCTGCAGAACTGGGTTTGATTCTGCACCCCTCCACATGAAGCCTGCTGGGTGACCTTGGGCCAGTTACAGTTCTCTCAGAATTCCCTCAGCCCCACCTACCTCACAAGGTGACCCTTGTGGGGAGAGGAAGAGAAGGCAATTGTAAGACTCCTTGAGACTCCTTAGAGAAAAGCAGGATATAAAAATCAATTCCTCTTATTCTAGTATTCCCCGTTAGTATGTATAGGGTTGAAAGTTGGACAGTGAAGACAGCTGACAGAAAGTTGAATCATTTAAAATGTGGTGTTGTAGGAGAGTTTTATAGACACTGTGGACTGCCAAAAAGACAAGTAAGTGGGTTCTAGATCAAAACAAGCCTGAATTCTCCCTAAAAGCCAAAGTGACTAAACTGAGGCTATTGTACTTTGGTCACACTATGAGGAGACAAGACTCACTGGAAAAGACAATCCTGCTAGGAAAAGTTGAAGGGAGCAGGAAAAGAGGAAGACCGAATGTGAGATGGATTGACTTAGTTAAGGAAACCATGTCCCTTAGTTTGCAAGACCTGAACAAGGCTAGTCAACGATAGACTTATTGGAGGTCCTTAATTCATAGGGTCACCATAAGTCAGAAGTGACTTGACAGCAGTTAACACACGTATACATTGGGTGACGGAAACATGTTACCAGATAACATTGTAACAGAAAACATGACAGTTCCTTTTTCTAGCCTTTGCCAAGAATATATTACTGTGAAACACAAACATGCTGTTTGTCATGAAGAAAAGTTTATGACAGTCACAATAGCATTACATGTGTGCTCCTGTAGCAGGCATATTACTGACCATAGTGTATGGCATCAAACTACTCTGAAAAAAAGTCATGTTAGAGTGGTAGGTCACTGGTAGGAGCCTGGAACTGACACACCTGAGGGACCACCTCTTCCCATATGTGCCTTGGAGAACTTTGCACTCTGTGGAACAAGACCTGCTGGTGATCCGCGGCCAAAGGGACATATGCTTAGCCTTGATCAGGAAAATGCCCTGGCTCTGGCCTGGTGGAACAGGCTCCCACTTGAGATCAGGGCCCTACGGGACTTCTTACCATTCCACAGGGCCTGCAAAAGGGAGCTGTTCTGCCAGGCCTTTGGCTGAGGCAGCGGGCGTCTAATAAAATCTTGGCCTCCCATGCTGAAACTACCATCTCCACATGACCCAGGCTAAGATCTAGAGACTAATGGCACCAGGTGGAAATCTCTGTATGAGGATAGTGTGTTCTGTTTTAATGTATGCTGTTTTTGTCTTATAGCTTATATATACTGAAATTTTGATATGTTCTAGATATTGTGATCCTCCCTAAGCCTGCTTGTGCGGAGGGCAAAATATAAATATGAATGAATAAATAAATGCGTGAATCTAAGAAGCAGCAGAAATCTGATGGAAATCTGGTGGGAGATATTTACACAGAATTCAAATGGGGTGTGTGTGAGGTCAGCAGTATAATCATAAAGTGAGGTCATGGTATCTAACCATAAGCAAGGAATGCTGAGCAGTAGAAAGGATGGGTGATTCAGGGAAATGTTTCATGGTATCTGGTCCTTATATAATAATACTTTTAGTTTGCATCCAAGGCAAGGGTAAAAGTTATGAGAGTATAATTAAGAGGATGTTTTGTTTTGTTATCTTGCAGAGCCTGGTTATGTTGCTACACCCATAGCCATGGTTCAGGCAGCTGTGGTACTTCTGAAGGACAAGAGTTCTCTTCCTAAACAGTGAGTCTTGATGTCCTTGGTGTGAAATACCACTAACTTTTGTCTTGACTGTTTCAGCTACACACCAATGCAACAGTTTCATATCATGAAAGTAAGCCTGAGCTGCATTTGGATGGGTTGTATATCATCTGCTGGTCTTGGTGCTTTCAAAGGATTAGAGGTGGCATGTGTTTGATAATTTTTTAGAAGATGCTCACTAATAGTGAAATATGCCACAGGTTGTAGATACAGCTGATTAAGCACTTGGAAACATAAGTCTTGCCTGCCTTGACTATAACAAAAACATTAGAAACAACTGTTCAGTAATTGTGTTGATCCATTAGGCATCTAGCAGGATTACACTTTGGGGGAAGAAAAACTTGAGCTTCTTCATGAGATCTTGTCAAGATGCTCTTTAGTATTTCCCAGTGAACATATCTGTAGCAATAATTGTTTCAGACTGTGAATTTCATTGTCTTCATCATTTGTAGATCAGAACAACCATATTATTTGTTTGGCCCAAGTCCACTTGAGCAAATATAAATTTTTAATCTTACTTGTCCGAACTTGGCCCCTAAATGTGGATCAAAAAATCCACACACTGGGCCTAAGTACAGAAAGGGAGGATTTTAAATATTTTTCTTACAAATTTTTGTAGAAAAATCTGAGATAGTTTATTGTTCTTGTTCCCAACCATAGAAGAAATGTCTGCAACATCAAGAAAGATTACATTGTGTGACCATTGTGGGGGTTAGTGTCAGCCAGTGATGTTGGGGGAACTGAAGAAGTTTAAAAAGAGGGGAAGGTAGGAAGAAGAGAAGCAGGGAAATAAGACAGGAGAAAGGGACAGAAGGAGAGATAAAGCTGAAGGAGAGCAGCAGGAAAAAATAGGTGAATGGGTGAGGAGGAAACTGTAGGAGCTACCAAGGGAGGGAAAGGAGGGGAGTGCTGAAGAGAGGGGGGCAGGAAGATGTAGCTAGGTGGGAGAGGGAAAAGGAAAGATGAAAAATAGAGAAAGTAAAGGGCAGTGTAAACTATCTCACAGGTCCCCGGTAGTTAAGTTTGCGGAAGCAAAATAGTTCATATCAAAGCTTGCTTGCCAAGTGCAGTATAAACCTTTTAGTCACCCTAGTCACTTTTCCACACAGTTCTTGAATTCACTTAAATTAGATTTGTTGTTAACAGTGTGTGGTATTATGGTCTGTTTTTACTTGGCTAGGTTATGGTCAAAAATCCCCACTCCCTTATACGATGGTGTAGCATTGTCAATATGAATTCTGGCTGTCAGCAAGTTAAGATAGAGTTTCCTTTTTACTTCCCATTTTGAAGTTATATACCATTAACAACAAATATATATGGCTGTTCTTACAGAGGTGGTGTCTATTCTCCTGGAGCTGCATTCTCCAAAACAAAGCTCATTGACAGACTCAACAACCATGGAATGGAATTCTGTGTTATTAGTCAGCCTGAAGTCTGAAAAGATAAACATTCCAACGAGACTGCACAACCAATAGTCTCTATATGGTACTTGTATGCCAAAAAAAGCTCATTTAAGAATGTTTGCTACGTTTAATAAAATACTTACAAAGTAACTGTATGTAAATGTGAAAATCTTTTTTATATTATTGCTTGCAGTGGGTGTAAGACATTACTACTACTATTACAAATCTGTATAAGGGAAAACTGTAATGCATTACTGCTTAACTGATAGTGGTCATTTAATTAGATTAACATTGCTACTTAATACTACTCAGAAACAATGGATGGGTAGGTTTATTTCAAATAAGTAACTTTTCAGTGGAAATCAAGCTAGCTACAATAATCTTAGGTTATTTTTAATTGCTAGAATACTCACTGTGAAAGTAGTATATACACCTTTAACTGTAAGTGAATTAATTGTGCCTTAGCTGAAGAGAAAGAACCAAGCATAGGAAGAACCTGGTGACATAGGGTGGGGTCTCAGTACTATTTTACTCACAGTCCTCAGCTCAGGTATAATTACTGTAAACCTGTGCTTATTAATGTCCACAGAGGGATTGTCACATTGCTTTCCATGGGAATTAGTCAACAACTAACTTTAATGATAATGAGGTCCTAATTTTGTTTCTGCATGGCAGTATTTTAGTATTAAGAGGAAGCAACATAATACCAAATAGTTTTAATACTAGTTTTGTAATGTAAATACAAACATATGATCAACTGAAGCATGACATTATTTCTTAAACTGATAATCTCAGGGCACTAATGTGCAAGTCAAAAAAGTCTGTGAGCTCTCTTTCCCTTTGCTCTCATTTGTAATGTAATAAAATACAACTTTAGATTGGCTTTGGTTCTGTGTCACTTGAGTCCACCCATCACACATACTATGCTCAAAATACATTGTTTCTTAGTGTCAATATGGAGAGGGAATGTAATATTACCACTTCACATCCAACTCTAATTTTTTCAGGCAAATATTTAGAAATTTCTGAAGGAATATGGTGCATTATGTCCCATGTGAGGTGAGCAAGATATGGCTCAGTGGAACTCTCCCCCCCCCCCCCCAACACACATGTGCAGTACAGTTTGCCAGACATTCAGAACTGGGAATCCCATGTTTCTTATATGGTGTAAGTGATAACGAGTAATTTTAGCATGGATTTGGTTCCTGTAGTGAGTAATGGCCAACACACAGCAGTGCATGTATATTTTCTCCTCTTAATGCAGCTGAGCCTGCAGCAGGGAGTTAGTTTGAATAAATATATCTTGTTGAAATCTTATAGTAAAGCAGTATTTTATTTGGTACAATGCAGTTGCTAGTACAGCTTCATTGCTTGCTGTTGGCCAGTCTCTCTCGCTTCTTTTTAATTATTAAGGCAACATCATTTTTCAGTTTACTTATACTTGACTCAAGTTGGTCTCCAAAATCCTTTAACATGTGTGATTGCTTCTCAGCAAATTGTCGCAGCAGCTGTACATTATCTTCTTCCTAGAAATAAAATAAATAGTATTTGCTGTGTTGTAGAAATGAAACTATAGCCCTAGTATGAAAATAGAAGGGCATAATGTCAGGGAGTAAAGGAATAGGAACTTGTTTAGAAAGGAAGAGCACTCCCTTTCTCACAATACAAGAACTCGAGGGCACTCCATGAAATTGCTGAGCAGTCAGGTTATAACAGATAAAAGGAAGTAATTCTTCACCCAAAGAGTGATTAACACGTGGAATTCACTGCCACAGGAGGTGGTGGCGGCTACAAGCGGGAATTAGATAAACATATGGAGCAGGGGTCCATCAGTGGCTATTAGCCAGAAAGCATAGATAGGAACTCTCCATCTGGGGCAAGTGATGCTCTGTATTCTTGGGGGGGGGGGGCAACAGTGGGAGGGCTTCTAGTGTCCTGGCCCCACTGCTGGACCTCCTGAGGGCACCTGGTGTCTTTGGCCATTGTGTGACAGAGTGTTGGACTGGATGGGCCACTGGCCTGATCCAACATTGGTTTCTCTTATGTTCTTAACCACAACCTGAACCATGGTAGTAGAGCTCATTTGCATTCATACAGAGTATACCATTCTAGTTACTGCAACTAATCATATGTAAAACTGGAGAGAGACAGTCGCATTTTTCTGACCTCTCATTCATCACACTAAAAAAGATTTCTCTGATTTATTGCTGGTAGTTCATAGAAAAGCATCAATGCACTCTGTAGTGAAGCATAAGTGGAGCAAAGATATAGACTCCAAGCCAAAGTGTCTAACAAAGGTTAGAGTTAGCATGATAGATCTAATGCTTGCTTCCAATCACCTGAGGGCAGCTTTCACCAGCTCCCTCCCCCCACTGTTGACAATCACATTGTGCTCAGTGCTCCCAACAAACCCTGGAGGCAACTTTGGGGGGGGGGGAGTGCAGCAGGAAAATTCCATTCCATAAATGGAGCTTGGATTCAACCCAGTACTTTCAGATTCACAGAAAGCCAATTACTTCTAACCAAAGATGGAATTAACATTTCTTTTTCAATTTCTCTTAAATTACATACAGGGGGTCTGTAGTGCTTCAGTTTTAAGAACTGTCCTCTGATTACATTCATATTCTGATAGAAGGCTTTGAGGGCTTTTGCAAATTCAGCATCACAGCTTATCCGAGAATTGCACACTGCACGAGAATCTTTTGATACAGATGGAGTTGTCTTAGTAGCTAGCTTCTTTATGGGTGATTTTAATGCCTTGCCTAGAAGAAAAAGATTTAGGAATTAGTATGAATATATTAATAGACAAAATGTGTACTATGGGAGATTCAAGTTTAGTGTATTAAAACATAACCAGATTTGTCCCTTTAGCCTAAGCGAAGGTGAGAGATTTCTATATGGAGTAGGTATAAGAGGAAGGTAAATGCAATGCATTAAATGAGGATAGCAGCAGTTCTAAAAAACTGACAATTAGGACCCACAAATTAAGAAAGCATCTCCTAAAGCCTCTTCAAATGTAATACCTAACGGTCAGTTAAAATAGTTGCCTTCGGATGACACAGTGGGGGTTACAGGATTTGTGGTGAGCTTAACTTAGCCATGTTCCTAAAGCATAAATCATTCCACTTCTCAACACACTGCACCACCACCACCCTTTACTGAAAGCCAACAAGTTTGTGGAAGGAGACTTTTTCAGGTACCCCATCCTGACCCTAACATTCTTTATACTTATTCATTTTGTGAGGGCTCAGCCTTTTTATACAAAAGCAAAATGACCTTTGTGGGCTATTACAATAATCAAATGTGAAAATCCTACCTGGCAGCCACAGTTCCAACAACATGTTAAAATATGAAGAGTTCCTTTAAAGTGGTCAAAGTATAACATACTTAAAGGAGAAGACTGGCATTTTAATGTGTTGGGTACTAACCTGGGGTTTCTGTTTGGCATTCTTTCAGTTTTTCTTTCATGAGTACATTTTCCTCCCTTAGAGCTCTGTTAATATCTCTGAGTACTTCAGTCTCTTGCTCGAGCTTTAGAAGTTTTTGGTAAAGGTCAGCAACCCGGTTATCTGTGTTCTTTAAAAAAAAAGATTAACCTATTACTATTATCCATATGCCATAGCTTGTGTAAATCTGAGTTTTGATTTGGCTCGCTGGTAGCACATTTGACCATAAGCACAGGGAAATGTTGTGAGTTGGCACCTAATCCTGTGCCTGTGCAATCTATGGGTTGTTAGCCACCTCACACTCACACTGCACCTCACACCTCACACTCACATTCTCAGTCTGGGGCTGAGAATGGTGTCTGGGAGACTCCAGCATCTTTGCTTAGGCCAGAGAGGTGCAGAAGAATCTCACTCAGTAGGAATGTTTTTTGCAAGTCCTTTGTTTTGTCCAACTTTCATTTTTGAAGGAGATTGAAGTTGGTAAATGTGCCATTCTGCCATTCTTCAAGTCTCAGCCTCTTTTGGATCTATGAGTGTTAAATTTCAGTGGAAAGAAGCAGGGAAGAAGGCAGGAGCACACTTATGTAAATCTATTCACGTGAAGTTACATAAGCTGAATTTTTTAGAATAGTGGTGACTAGATTCCTAGTGGAGGTGGAAAGTGCTGCCAAGTCATAGCTGACATATGGCAACCGGGTAGAGTTTTCAAGGCAAGAGACTCTCAGAGGTGGCTTACCATTGCGTCATGACCCTGAACTTCCTTGGTGGTCTCCCATTGAAATACTAAACCAGATTACTAGCAGTCCTCACTTCCTAGTGCTATTGTAGAGTATATAGAGTTATTGTAGAGTATATAGACAATAAGCTGTTTCAGGGTATGAACAGCAGGTGAGGCAGCACCTTAAGCAATGTGAAATGGTTGGGAGAGTAGGCTCAGGATCAAACAAACTGAGAATTAAACAAATGGGTGGGTGCAATAAAAGTTGTACAAGGTTGCAATTTGGCTTAGGGCTGCAGTACAGGTGAAGAGCCCCCCCACCCCCCCCCCCACACCATGTCTGGCTTTGCCGATCAGAACTTTCTCTAGCCCAGCATCGTTATTATCCCTGGAATGTGAAAAAGGCAGGTCTATCTTTTTTCCCTTCTACGCTGATTTGCTCAGCAAAACAATTCCTATGAGTGGACACAATGGACAAGAGTATTGACAGAATTCATTACAGCAGAGCTAGTGCCTCCTTGCAGCTGGGTAAATTGACAGTTGTTTCTGAGGAAAAAAAGGAACTGATCAAATTCTAGAACATTCAGGGATAATATCGCTGAGTAGATGGACTAATGAACATTATAGCTCTCCTAAAAAGTACCCAATGTGTTAAAAGGTACGTTTCATTTAAACAAAATGGAATGTATTCATTGCTTAGATGATCCACATGTATGCATGAATGCCAACAATATACTCACTAGACCAGCATGGCTCAGAATCTCAGCTTTGGGATTATCAATGATAATGGAGCCCTTGGGGGTAACTGCCATTTCTTGTCGGGAGGCGTCCAGTTCTGCACACCCTTCTGAAATATGGGGAACACATTGCACAGTTAAGATCACATATTTCCCCTTCACCTTATTCTGCTGCTTCAGAATACTGCTACCTATTCCTTGCTAACATACTGCAGTTCCATCGTATTCCAGGAAAACCTGGAAGCTGGGTGTAGATCCCAACATGGCTTAGGAGTAGCAGATGCACAGGACAGGTGATAGTTCTGATATGGCAGACCAGGAACTGGGGCCTGAATGCATAGACTGCCACCAAGTAACAACTGTTTTAAATATGACCCTCGAAACCTTGTAGATGATGTGCTCCCACACAAGTGGTGGCACAACTAAAGTTAAAAAAAACTCGCTCTGTGTCAAAGTATTTCAAAATATAAGAAAGGGCTAAAGATATTTAAATTAAAGCAGGCAATTACTTACATTTATCATTACAATTAGCTACATTTTAAAACCATTAGAGTACCCAGTTATGCAAGATGCTTAAAGGGCTCAGCCATACTGTATTGGCTTGGATATGTTAACAGCCTCTGTGTCCTTTATATAACATCACAAAGCCTGCTGAAATGATGTGGTTGACACACCAAACAGGTTACTGAACCAGCCTCAGTTAATAAGGGAAATGTCCTTTGTATGTCTCTTTCGTTGGGAAAAGACTTGAGTTACTGATTAGATTCTGCATGGTATTTTATGATTTTATGATTATTGTATTGTTTTAATCTTGTTTTAAATTGGTTTTCATTGCTACTGTGTATTGTTTTAACATTGATGGAAACTGCCCTGAGCCTGCTTGCAGGGAAGGTGGGATACAAGTTTAAATAAATAAATAAAATCCTTCTGCCCGAGCCAATGGATGTAACAACAGAGACAGAGCACAGCCTTGAGGGAACCCAGCACTATTATTTAGTGGTAGGTCTCTAGCCCTAGTCATAATTAGAGATCTGCCACATCATTTCAAAACAAACATAAAAACCCTGATTCATTTTCATTTATCTCAAAATGAAAACAAATGGAAAGTAAAACAATAATTCTGTTTGTGTTTGTTTCACTGAAACACATGTTAAAGTACAATTTCTGTGTTTTTATACCATTTGGGCGAAATCTGCATTCGTATCCCAAGCAGATTTTCTTTTGTAAGCAAGAAACATTCAATTAGCTATCAAAGCAAAACTTTTTTTTTCTCATATATGGGGTCAGAAGAGAGAATCATGGAAGATTTAAGACACTGCCATGCAGGAAGCATTTGGCCAGTCATCAAAATAGGTCATCTATTTCTGTCATGTATTTTGATTATAAAATTAGGGCCCTTTCTCCTATCACTCTGAAATTCAGCAGGGATGGGAGGTTCCCTCTGGGGAGAGCTAGAGTCCTAGAATACATCAACAAAATTGCATGGAAAACACAGATGCCAAGTTGTAGCCAGAAATGTGTTAGCCATTGAAAACAATCAAGAATGAATTACTGCAGAAATTGATTAAACAAAAGCAATGTATTTCTGAAAAATGAAAGGAGGGCATACCCCAGTGTCAGACTCCTAGGGTCCTCTGTGGTTTGAAGCTTTGTTCTGAGTGGTTATAAATTTTAACAAGTGTGGGACTTTGTGTCAGAAACTACAGTAGTATAAAATTCTGTACTCTTGCTTAGCAATTCTTACTTAAAATTACTTGGAAGAACCACAGTGCAGGAGTACTTTGCATATGGAATGTTTCCAGGTTCAACCCCTGGCATGTTCAGTTAGAAGGATCTTGCTGCTTGAGACTCCGAACTAGAATTACTGCCAGTTGGAGAAGATGATACAGGGATAGATGGACCAGTGGTATGGCTCAATCTAAGGCAGCTTCCTAGGCCCATGCTGTCCCTCACATGTGTGTGGATTTGCAGTTTTGAACATACATGGCTTGTCAAAATCAAAAGAACGAAACAATACCTTGAAGCCCCCACAAGTCAACAATCAAAGCATTTTTCAGCAAGTAATTCAAAAATTCATGGGATGTATTCAAGGCTGAAAACTGGGTTTGTTCTTCTAGTGTTGGATTCACATTTTTCCAGGCAGGCTTTGTGTATAATGAGTGTGGGAGATCATAAACTTTGTATCTAAAAGTGCCAAAGGAACAATAACCCAATTAAAAAGTCAAATTCAGTCCAGGAATAAATTCTCCAAAAGTACAAAATATGCCAACCATGAAACTATGACAATATTTACAGGTTAGATGTCCTTCCCAAGGGCAACTGCTACCCACCAGAAGAAATGCTCAAAGGTCCACTTCACCCCCCCCCCCAATTCCACAAGCACCTTTCCCCATCCACACTCTTGCTAGTACCCATCTCTCCTTAACAGAGAGAGATGAAAAATGGATTTTCCATAGCAACTTAGAGGCAGAGAAACCTTAAACCTGTGACTATTAATTCCACTATGCATATTAGGAAAAGGATCTGTAAAATGGTCCATGAGGCCACTTAATCCAATACTAAAAAACTTTCCTGTACAACAGGGTATTCTTTAGAAAAAAAGTAGGTAGGCACAGCTCTTTCTCGCCATATGCCTTCAGGATTCTTTTCCGGAAATGGGCATACAGGGGAAGAGTGCCTGAGGTATGGACAGTGTGTGCTTCACCATTAAGTAAACACAGTCAACATCCATTTATCTGAGATTACAAAGGACTATATTAATAGGTGTGATTTCCAGCTACTTATTATAAATACTAACTGAGGGTTGAATGCAGGCCCTGGAAGGCAGCAGGAAAGGATGGGACTGAGGGTTGATCTTGGGAAGGAGGAGAAAGGAGCGCAGAAGAGGAAAGGGAACATGGGTATTTGGCAGACTGAGGAGAGGGGTTCAGATAAACATATTTGTATTTATGTGTGGGACTTGATAGCAAACAAATTGCACTTAAGGGAGGTTCATGGAGGTAAGGAGAAACAACTTGGAATATGATGCTGCAAACGGGTTTTAGGAAGCAAGATACAGAGATGAAGTAGGCCTGAAAGAACATTTGGCTCTATAAAACAATGACCCCCCCTCCCCAAAAAAAAGAATGAAGGCCCAAGCCTGACCTGGATAGCCCAGGCAAACCCTATCTTGTCAGATCTCGGAAGCTAAGCAGGGTCAACTCTGGATGGGAGACTTCTTTGAAATATGGAAGGTGGGGGCAGGCTTTACTCAGCCACCTCTCTGAATATCCTCCAGGCCCCCAGTAGGGGCCAGTCACCAGAGATTGCCATGACTTCCAGGTGTGCACACACAATTACATGCACCCATGCACATATTAAAAATACCAAAACATACCCCCCCTCCCCCTTTACCCTATGCTTTTCAGTCTTTGGCATTTGCTGTGGAGTTTGAAAAAGAGAAGGAATAATAAAATCCCTTGATTGCATCCATTCCAGAGCCTCTGCTGATGTTTTAGAAGGCAACACACAAAGTAACTGCACTGCTGGCTAACCTTCAATCAGCAGCAGCCAGGCTGATGACTTCATCTGACCCCCAAAATTCCTCTCTAAGGGATAGGCTGTTCATTCTGCTCACCTTCAACTAAGGACAAAGTAACCAATGTCCTTCTATAGAATTTAAGCTAGGAGAAAGGAGGTGCTAGAATCCCCAGCTCCCCATTGTCCCAGTGCTGACTACATACACTGAGCACGTGCAAACTCTTATAAATCATATAAATGGTCTGTCCCTTCCTGAAAGCCAGCCCTGATTTCTGGACAGAACTTCTTTATACATGTACACTATGAAGGAAGCTTTACACACTCTTACTGCCTAGTAGACAGTGCCATTCCTAGAGTTTACTGCCTAACTGTGTCAGAGAAGTCCAGGAGTGAGGGTTTCCATTGTTTATTGCTTCTGAGTAACTTACCTTGGGCCACATACGCTATAGGAACACTCAATTTTCAAACAATGCTTTCCTTATGCTTTTGGGTGCTGAATTTTGTTTTGGTTTGAAACTCAGTTTTTCAGGGAATATGCCACCATCTCTAAAAATACAGGCATTACTCAAAGCAGATTTACAACCTAAACCTATTTCCTTGGAAGCAAGACCCACAATTCCAGCAGCACTAACAGATAGTCAAATGCAGGGCTCCGTTGGGGCTGGGGCACGCCGGAGCGCCGCTCCAGGAGAGAGGAGGTGTGGGGGGTGGGCACTAAACAAAGCCCCGCCCCCCGCCCTCCCCCCCGTCAATGCTCCCGGGGCCGGCGGCGCTCCACCGGCCTTGGGAAGGAGAAGTCCTTCCCTCCCCCCTCCCACTGCTCCCGGGGCCACGGCAGAGCGCCGCCGGCCCCAGGAAGCCCCTTCCCGCCTCCCCCCAGTCAATACTCCCTGGGTCGGCGGCGCTCCGCCGGCCCCAGGAAGCCCTTTCCCGCCTCCCCCCCCATCAACACTCCCGGGGCCGCGGCAGAGCGCCGCCGGCCCCAGGAAGCCCCTTCCCGCCTCCCCCCCAATCAACACTCCCGGGGCCGGCAGCGCTCTGCCGCCCCGGGAAAGAGAAGCCCTTCCCTCCCTCCTCCCGGAAGAAGCCCCCTCCCTCCCCCCCAGTGAAGAAGCCGGGCCCCAGTGGCCTGAAGCCACTCGGGCCCAAGCAAGGGGGGGGAGGAACGCTGGCCCCAGTGGGGTGAGAAGCGTTCCTTCCTTCCTTCCTCTCTCTCCCCACCTACCTACCTACCTTCCTGTTCCTTCCCCTCTCCCTTCCTTCTTTCTCTCTCTCCCCCACCTACCTACCTTCCTGTTCCTTCCTTTCCCCCTTCCTTCCTTCTCTCTCTCTCTCCCCACCTACCTACCTTCCTGTTCCTTCCTTTCCCCCTTCCTTCCTTCCTTCTTCCTTCCTTCCTTCTCTCTCCCCACCTACCTACCTTACTGTTCCTTCCTTTCCCCCTTCCTTCCTTCCTTCTCTCTCTCTCTCCACCTACCTACCTTCCTGTTCCTTCCTTTCCCCCTTCCTTCCTTCCTTCTTCCTTCTCTCTCTCTCCCCACCTACCTACCTTCCTGTTCCTTCCTTTCCCCCTTCCTTCCTTCTCTCTCTCTCCCCACCTACCTACCTACCTTCCTGTTCCTTCCCCTCTCCCTTCCTTCCTTCTCTCTCTCTCCCCCACCTACCTACCTTCCTGTTCCTTCCTTTCCCCGTCCTTCCCCTCTCCCTTCCTTCCTTCCTCCCTCTCTCCCCCCTTCCTTCCTTCCTTCTCTCTCTCCCCCCCACCTACCTACCTACCTTACTGTTCCTTTCTTTCTTCCTTCCCCCCTCCTTCCTTCCTTTCTTTTTCTTTCTTCTCTCTCTCTCCCCCACCTACCTACCTTACTTCATGTTCCTTTCCTTCCTGTTCCTTTCCTTCCTTCCCCTTCCCTCCCTTCTTGCCTACTGACACACCTGACGTCAGGGATGTGTGGCCTCATGACACTTCCGGTGACGTCAGGGGGTGTGGCCTCATGACACTTCCGGTGACGTCAGGGGGTGTGGCATATGCAAATAAGTTATGCTAATGAGCTCCTGCACCTCTTTTTTTACGAAAGGACCCCTGGTCAAATGTATATGTATGACAGTCACTTGGCACAATTAACTGCTCTAACAAGCTGTATTGAAAAGAACAGGAGTTGCCCAAGAAGATGGCTGTGCTCTTGGCAAAGTTCCCACTCATCTCCGCTGGCACTTCTGTGGGTCTCAGGGGTTTTCTGCAAAACCAGATCTTCAGAACAAAACAGGGTGATCATGTAACAAATGGAAGCCTCATTGTGGAAGGGAACATAACAGCCACTATGTATAAAGCCATTAGATTTGCATATAAAACCATTAGATTTATGGGTGAGAATATTAAATTGGTCAGCATATGCTCAGATTATGAATGATGAGCACAAAATATATGTATGTGCACAAAATATAGATATGTTCTTTTTTCAAAACTGCCATTCATGTAAGGACCTCCACTTCTTGTGATTTATCAGTTGTTAGAAATTTTCCCCCTCCACTGAGAAAATGCAGATACCCAAATAACGTGAAAAATTATTGTCGTTAGGACAAACCAGAAAATTATAAAACTGTTCTTTGCTCCAAAGACCCCAAATGAAAATATTTTAGTGTAAAACAAATGCACCCAATTTGAATCCCTCTTTGGGCTCCTTCTTTAATCCATTTAACTCCAAGGCATTGTAAAATGTGGATTTGGAAGTCTATCCTTTTCCCCAGCATCTCCAAAGGGTCGATGACCATGTCATCCTCTCCAAAGGCTCTATTGAAAAAAGGTAAGAATAATGATTAACAAGGGTAGTGGCATTACAACAACAAATCAAAGCAGCTTGCAACATATATGTCAAAGTCGATTACAGTTTAGATTCACGGCTAATTTCAGAAGCTATCATTTGGATTTTCTATCCATAATTTTCAAAGACATTTGGATTGCTACCTCTTAACATGGAGAACATGCCAGTATTTTAAAAAACATTGATACAGCAACAAAGATACGGCCACCCTATCTTCTGCCGTACTTCATGTTGTGACTTCTGCATAGCAGGAAAGGAAGATGAACAAAGTGACTGGCAAAGCATCAGCTGCTAAATGTTTTTGCAGTGCCTCAGAGCTTTGAAAAGCATGCACAGTCTCCAACCTGGCAGCCTTTCCTGAGCTCAATGCTAGTTCTTTGACTGTCATGGTAACGGAGAGGCTCACCTGCCGCTTGGAGAACATGGAATTATATTGATAAGTAAGATTGCTTCCTCCTTCCCTTCAGAATTAAGGAGTTCTATTTGTTCTTCAAGCTTCATGCAGTAAGCAAGTGACTGGAGCCAGATGTGAGCAGACCCTAAATGAATTACTTCCACAGGATCCCAGAATGGATCACTCTCATTGTCAACCTGCACATCATCTCCATCTAAAAAACGTTGATAAAGTTCTTCCATCAAAAATTTCCTGTTGATGAACTTAGATTTTGACCAAACCCATACCTAGAGACATAAGGTTGAGTCACTGTCAGAGCAAGTTTAGATACTCTAAAAACCAAATTGAATCCCAAAATTCTTAGCATTACAATATGGGTGTCATAATACATCTTGCACAAATAATACCAGGGAAATAAGGCTAGATGGTGGACTTAGAATTGATCTAAACGCCTCCTTTCAACACAGGACAAACCACAAGACTACAGAAGGGAAGACTAAGATGGGTGGGGAATGGACAAGTTGGCATGAAAGGAAATGGTCTGTGAAGTTTGCACCGCAGTCCTCCCGAATACAAAATAATGCAACCAATGGCTGGGACTTTTTACCTGGTTAGTAATATTGTGTGTCACTTTAACGATGATCTCCTTTTGTAAGTCATAGCCTCTGGAGTCAGAAGATGCCAGGTTTTTCACCTTCAGCTCCAACTTTAGGTCCTGTTAAAGAAAAGTTTCTAAAAATGTTTTTGCTGCAGCAGATTAGCATCCAGTTTAGAAAGCCAGCATGGTCAAACTTTTTCAGGGACACTAATGCAGAAGGTGCAATAGTACACATTCATTTTGTCCAGTGTAAGAAAGGAATGGCATGAGCAGTAAGATAATAGTCACTGTACCCAGTCAATAACTTTTGTTCACTGATTATAAACTGCTGACTATACTAGCTCAAATCTAGCATAAATGAAAACTTTAGAAATATACTATGAGATACCAAAGTGTTCTTATGCTTATGCTCCATATATCTGGTAGCTCAGTTTCACTTTCAAGTAGACACAAAATATGAAATTGTATACCTCAGATATTTAAGCTGCCTGACTCTCCCCCTCCCTATAAGTAAGTATGATCCTGTAATCTGGGACAAGACAACCCCACAACCCCACCTCAGCGTGGACTATGAAGTCAATGTAACTGCTATTGCCCTCAGCTGCTGTGCAGATTAGGTTGAGATCAAAGAGGGTTGGAGACACACAGCTGAAGTCTGAAGAACTGCAAAAAGTTAATTCAACATATGCAAATGTACACATCATTTTACATGAATCCCTTTCTGTTGCAAGAGGCATTCATGTTAAATTCTGAGTATGAGTTTCTTGAAAATTTAACCTTCAGCAATACAGGAAGATTAGGGTTTTTTCTGGCAGAAACAGGGTATTCTCTTTTTTCTGGCAGAAACAGAGTATTCTGGCAGAAACAGAGTATTCTGTTTCTCATAGATCTCTGGTTTGGATTGGCAAATCAAATAATCGTGGCACTTCTTAGTAATTACCACCTTACATGGGACACACATATACAAACTTACCTTCTTCAGTTCCACACTCATTTGATTTGCTTCAGCGATCAAAGGCATTAATTTAATGTAGTCATGGAACACAGCAAGGACACTGGGATCTGGTTTGCCATCCTTCTTGTTCCCAGCCCCTTTGAAAAAAGTGGTCTGTCATCAGTTTTGCATAAAGGGAGTCATTGTGGTTATGGGGGAAATAAAAGTGTGATTGAAATGTATGCAGTTTTTCTAATTGTCACAAAACAGTGAGTTATTTCACAAATCTCAGGCTTTGCAAACATCTGTATATTCATTCCACAGTGCTAGTATGCTGCAGCAATAAACAAGCATCTTATGTATAGTCAGGCACCTGGATAATCAGATGTTCTGCCCCAGATTCGAAACCATTCGTGCAACACCAACTGTGTGGCAGGACTTGTAGAGAGTAGAAAACTGACATAATTATGGCCTGCAAAGGTAAACATGGGAATCAAGTGAGAAGTCAAAACTGACATATGAGCAGTGGGGTTAGAACAGGAAAAACTTAAGTAGCAGAGGAGGGATAAGTTGGGTATCCTTTTAGGAAAAACTCTAAGGCGGCAAAGTTTGGCAAACCGTGAAAGTGTTAATCATCACAGCTTCTCTGCAGTGGCTACTCCCTCAGTTCTCTCTATGCTACCACCAAAGACCCCAAGAAACTAAGGTTCTAGAGAGTTCTCAGCAGGGCAGGAGGGAGGGATGTGTGCCTGCACTGAAGACCACTCGAACAACAGTTACAGGTAAGTACAACCCTGATTTCATTAAGGGTGTGCATTTGGCATAAACCGAGCCATCCCCACCCCCAATACCTACAGGGTATTTTTTTTGGGGGGGGGGGGAATTACTTAACCCAAATGCAGATCAGAGAATCACCTCAAAAAAGATATTACAGCATTGGAAAAAGTGCAGAAAATGGCAACTAGAATGATAAAAGGGTTGGAGCACTTTCCCTATGAAGAAAGGTTGAAGCACTTGGGGCTCTTTAGCTTGGAGAAACAACGGCTGAGGGGCGACATGATCAAGGTTTATAAGATTATGCATGGGATAGAGCAGGTAGAGAAAGAAGTCCTTTTCTCCCTATTCTCACAATACAAGAACTCATGGGCACTCCATGAAATTGCTGAGCAGCCGGTTAGAACAGATAAAAGGAAGTACTTCTTCACCCAAAGAGTGATTAACACGTGGAATTCACTGCTACAGGAGGTGGCGGCGGCTACAAGCATGGACGGCTTCAAAAGGGAATTAGATAAACATATGGAGCAGAGGTCCATCAGTGGCTATTAGCCACAAAGTATAGATAGGAACTCTCAGTCTGGGGCAAGTGATGTTCTGTATTCTTGGTGCTTGGGGGGTGGGGGGAACAGTGGGAGGGCTTCTAGTGTCCTGGCCCCACTGCTGGACCTCCTGAGGGCACCTGGTGTTTTTGGCCATTGTGTGACAGAGTGTTGGACTGGATGGGCCACTGGCTTGATCCAACATTTGGCTTCTCTTATGTTCTTATGATCAGCTACTTGTATAGCTGAGCCCAAATAAAGCTGTATTTTTTCTGGATTTTATTCAGGTATATTCAGCTATACCGAATAGCTAGTGGGCTCCTCTGAGGAGCCAGCCCAGGATCAGTCAGGGAGACAGGAGCTGAGAGCTCCCCTCTGCCTCAGCTTGGTTTAAACCAGGCTGCAAGAGAAGTCAGCCCAGGAACAGCTGTGCCTGAGAGGGTCACACTGTTCCTCACATGCACAGTTTCTGGTGCACATCCCCCCCCCCTTTTCTTCTCAAGTCTATTGGACCCCAAAAAAATTGGGATTTCAAAAAAAATCCTGGATCCAAATACCACACCAATATCAGGATCCTTTTTTTCAGTTCAATATACCCAAACCAAAACAAATGGGGGGGATTGCACACCCCTAGTTTTAATCTTCAGTCCCACATTGGGAGATTAACAAACTTACTGAGTGAAGGAGGCGGGTGTGAGGCCCTCAAAGGAAGAGACAATGGAGGACCACCTCCCCAACAGTTGTTTAGTGTCCCATATTGACCTTCACCCAGAACTGTCTTATAAAGGAACAGGGAGCTCTCTACAATTGTCCAAAATGAAACACTCACAGGAATGTGGCAAAGAAAAACAGCACTCTTTTGGAGACAGCTGTAATACGTACAGTGGCTTTGAACAGCCATGCACTCAAGACATTGTGTGATAGCCTCTACCAGCCCTTCTTGGAGCCTGAGAGACCAATACAAAGTAGTGTCGTTGGGTCTGTAGCAGACCAAAACCCAAGGTAAGTCACATGCAAGGAATGAAAGGAGTGAACACATGTCTGGCATCAGAAACAAGTGTAGAAATAGCATTGTGCTACATGAGGACTAAGATACAATCCCTGGTAGGCCAGGGCATCAGACACCCTAACTTTGTGGTTAGAATCCATAATTCCACAGTTGAAAGTGCTGCATACCAAAAAAACCCCTCCATTCTACATAGCTCTTTCCTCTTGAAAGGGAGGTCTTCGATTTTAGCTCTGGTATCAGAGGGAAGGGCCGATGACCTTAGCCAGGAGTGCCTACTCAATACAGTCATAAAGGCCACGCTACATGCTTCGCAGCCCTAAGTTGCTGCTTCCCTATTTTGTGCCCCTCTGTAAGCAATACTTTTGCTAGAGGTTTTTTGTTGTCTGGCAGATCAGCATATTGATGCATGCAGTCCCACAAACAGCATCTGATAATATCCCATTATTTCCAGAAAGTTCAAGACTTTCAGTCCCATAGTCCCCAATGAGTAGAACTTCCAGCTGAGGGAATCAAGTTTTTGGCCCTCTTTATGCATTGGTAAGGAATGGACACCTGCCTGGATGGAAGTACTTCACATGGCCTGGGACCAACATACCCAAGGGACTGCCTCTTCCGATATATGCCTCAAAGAGCGTTATGCTCTGAGAGTCAACATCTTCTGGTGATCCCTGGCCCAAAGGACGTCCACCTAGCCTCGACCAGGGCCAGGGTTTTTTCTGCCCTGGTCCCCACCTGGTGGAACATGCTCCCTATTGAGATCAGGGCCCTGTGGGATCTTATTCAATTCTGCAGGGCCTGCAAGATGGAGCTGTTCCACCAGGCTTTTGGCTGAGGCAGCAGGCATCCACACATGGGCCCCCGAGGTTGCTGTCTCCCACCTACTGATAACTGGCCATACCCACTAACATCAGTGGGCTGGACTCTCCCCACAGAAAGCTACGACTACTGATTTTATATGTTTATAATGTGTTTCAAAAATTTTATTGTATCTATGGAAATATTGTAACCCACCCTGAGCCCATTTACGGGATGGGCGGGATATAAATGCGAAAAATAAATACCAATTAGTTGGCCAGGGAATGCTGAAAAAGATAAGAGCATCCTCCTTCTTTGATCCTATAGGGATTTTCTAGTTTTCTAGCAGATGCAGGTGTTGATTCTGGTTTGGCCCAAACTCCCATAGTTATGTCTAAAATCCTTTGTAGCATTGGGAGGGATACTGGTCCTGAATCATGTGTGTAGAGGACCTTCATAATGGCTGAAAGGCTGAGGTCCTGAGGAAAGATCATCTAAATCCAAGACCTTTGCCATGCATATTAACTCCTCAGAATAGGGCTTCAGAACTTCAGTCAGACAGGGAGCTATCTGGGGATGGCACTGAAGTGCTTTCCAAGTCTACTTCCAAGCCATGATCTACTACTTCCTCAGATTCAAATGGCCGATGATGTTCTGATTTCATCAGGTGATGTTTTCTCTCCTTGCAAGTACTATGCTGCCACTCTTGGGGTAGTCTGTGGTGGGTAAAGCCCCTATTCCAGGGTAAGATCAGTGAGGATCCCACAAGCCCCACTGGAGGAGGGGGGGTACATGAATGGGAATGGTATCTGCCCTTGTGGCAGATACTGTGGGCCTGATGTAGTAAATAGATCATGACATCTGCTGTTGCTCTGACTGTGGAGCCAGAGGCGGAGGTACTGGTACTTCGAAAACATCATCTTCTGATGATCTGGAGGAGCTCAGTCCATGCCCTGATAGGGACGGTGTCCATGGTCTTGGAGACAAGTCGATTCCAACAACACCTGAAGGTGATCAATGTCAAGGCAGTTACACTGACAGGCAATGTATAGAAGTTGATTGCTGACTCCAAGAAGAGCCCAGCGATCGACTTGAAGGAATAACTGTTGTTGACACCAAGGAGAAAGTGACTATCAACTCCACAAACACAATTACTCTTAAATAAACAGATCTACTTTTTTTTCTCACAGCTATCCCTTGTTAGCCTTGCTTGTCCCATCCTCACCCCTTCCCCTCTGAGGTGTCTCTCCATTGTCCAGCCTCAGACTGCACGGTTGTTTTTTCTTGCTTATGCCATCATGCAAAGCTCTATTTGGCATTGCCAGTCACACATTTTTTCATAATTCACACATTTTTAACAACAATGTTACAGGCCAGGTGTAGGAGCAATATGGCAGAGAGAGAGAGAGGAGTCTGGTGAGAGCAAGAATCCGTGTGCAGGAATAGTTGCTCTGGAGATATTTAACAATACAGAAACTTTAATTTGAAGTTGAGCGTGAGAGGAAACCATTGTGATAATTAAAGGAAAAGGGGAACATGACCAAGTGATGGGCAGAGGCAACCAGAATTTGACTAGAGTGGGAGAATGTGGCTGAGCAAATCCAGAAGGTTAGGCAGTCTCTACAGAATGGACCCAGTGAATCTTGAAGACAGAGGAAAAAGCAGATGTGGCAGAATCTCTGCAATACTTATGGTCACATAGGTTTCTGTAAGACAAAAGCCCTGACCCTGAACACTGGAACACTCTTTTCCTTGTTTGGTATCATGTATTACAATTCAGCATAAATATGGAAGCACCATGCAGCTGATGTGAAGGGTGGCAAAATACTGGCCTATCCTCACATAACATTGTTGCAGCACCAATGGTATATCACTTACCAAGTTTATCTACATTGAAGCCTTTTGCTGCTGCCAGCTCTGACTGAACAAAGTCATAGTCGTATCTGCTTAGGTCCTCATTGGTACGATCTGCAGGTGGGCCAATGTACAGATACGCATTATTTGACCCCAAAATAATGCGGTCCTGAGGGGTTAAGCATAAAACACTTGCTGAAAAGTTTTCTACTGCACGCTTGTTTGTGAAGCATTCTATATTCACAGTCTGACAAGTTCAGTCAAAGTATAGCACAGTGGCCAAGAGGTTGAACTATGTATAGGAAATTCTGGTTCAAATCTTACTCCTGCCCATCTATTATTGGCAATATGGGGATAATAAGTACTGACCTATTTTACAGGGGATCACTGTAAGGATTACACACTGAGCCCCCTATAAGTGCTATATATAAGATGAATATTTGCTCTGAAATATTCTTGTGTGCCTCTGAAATATTATTGCCTACCCCAAGTGAGAACAGAATAGGACCACAAATCTTTTAGATTTTCAAGACTACACTTCTGACTGACTGCTATTTATTAATGTTTTCTGCTACTAGTTTTAACTATGGCATTGTGGGTTTTCTGGCCGCATATATTTGACTAAATATTTCAGATTATTTCCTCTTATAGTTGCATGGTAACTGAAGGACCCAAAAATGTTCTCTCCCAGGTTTGCGTTTAAAAATTCGTACTTTTGCATTACAGCAGCCTACACAATGTACAACTTTCCAATCAGACTACAACTTACTGTGCATGCTTGGCAATCCATCAGAGGCTTGATAAACCTCTTGGTCTGCAAAAACGGGGGTGGGGGCTGTCAAGCTCTTGGCAAGGCATAATATATGGCGGGAGAACTGTATTTGGCTTAATGGCTCACACTTCATCTATACATTCAGATACAGATATTTCTACCAATTTTTTTCACCAGCCTCACAAATCCTGTGAGACCATTAAAAGTTGAAAATCCCAAAGCCTAATCTGTTTTTAACACCCCGAAGGTGAAACAATACTGGCTTAGATTCTGGACATGGCTTAGATTTCTGTTAGCAGCATTGAACTGTAAAATGTTGCTATACATTGAGAGTTCTGCTGTAAAATGTGAATGAAGAACTCACCAGATGCTGCAGTTTAGTTTTCACAACAATGGGCACACCATTAACTATTACTTTACAATTATCTTGAGGAGTTACAGTAACTTTGCCACCAGTGTTTGTGACTGTTGCATGCTTATCCAAAATGCTGAAAGAGAGCAAAACAAGCAATTCAGAGCCGTGACAAAACTTTGATAAAAGCCATAGTACAGTTTTTTACCTATAGTGAAATTACTGGTTTCAACTCTAGTAACTTAAAGGGAAAGGGGGGGAAAACTGATATAGCATAAGGTTCATAAGGAGGAGAAACTGACAGTGAGGGGCCAGAGCTCAGTGTGGAAAACATCTTCTGAAGCAGGTCTGATGCTTAACTTCTGGTCTCTCCAGTGAAGAGTCTGTAGGCTGCAGGGCAAAGAAAGACCTCTGCTTAAGAATCTGCAGAGCTGCCGCCAGCTGGAGTAGACAATACTGTGTCAGATGGACTAATGGTCTGGTGTTAATGCACATGAAAAACCAAGAAGGTAAGCAGACTGGATCTAAACTTTCTGAATGCCCACCTTGCAAAGGGTGTTGATATCCTGCTGACTGTATAACAACAAGAGATCATGCAAGACAAATAGGGTGAACACAAGCAAACTGAACAAAAAAATATGCCTGGGGTATCTTGCAGGAAACACAAAGCCACAGCAAGACATAGATAATAATTGTGGAGAGTGCCATCTTGTAGAATAATTTGTGTGCTTCATCATTCTATTTCTTCCCCCAAAGAATTACAAGGAAATAACCAATAACCAAGACCTATAATATTGCATTCAAACATCATGATAAACTGTTGTTTATAAACTGTAGTCCAAATGTTGGCTGCCCAACAAACTTTGATTGTAAACAATGGTTTGTACACTGCTCATTAGCAGTGATTGAGACTAACTATGGTTACTCATTATTTTTGAATCCAGAAATCCATTTTTGTTTCATGCGCAATGCACCTCCAGCCACCGAGATACCAAACTGGCAATATAGAAGAAGAAGAGGAGATTGGATTTATACCCCACCCTTCACTACCCGAGGGAGTCTCAGAGCGGCTTACAAACTCCTCTCCCTTCCCCTTCTCACAACAGACAACCTGTGAGGTAGGTGGGGCTGGGAGAGCTCTGACAGAAACTACTCTTTTCTGAGAACAGCTTTGCCAGAGCTATGGCTTGCCCAAGGTCATCCAGCAGGTGCAAGTGGAGGAGTGGGGAATCAAACCCGATTCTCCCAGATTAGAGTCTGCGCACTTAACCACTACACCGAACTGGCAGCAAAGTGACACCAAATATAGAGCATAGCTGCTCTGGCAGCATTTTGTTACAGCTGATACTCTCTCAGGAGGACACTTCCCCCCCTCTGTGCACCTCCGAGCTTTCTTTCAAGATACCAGGCATGGGAACAAAGGCCACAAAAGTATGAGTACTTACCCCAGACCTCTGAGGGTCATTGCGTTTGAGGATGACTGACCAACATCAGAAGAACCTGAAATAAAATGTTTCCATTTTATACTTGAAAGACTGCAAACATAGCTGCTAAACATAGCTATCAGTTGTCCCAACAAGGACTGCTATTTGCCTCCTAAAGCCATCTATGCTGGCTGCAATTTACTGCAGCCTGTAATCCAGGCAATCCTGTTGGAAGTGTAGGCAGCAAAACCACCACACTGTTCACAATAATGAGATGTATCAAGTCTATGCATTCAGGATCAGGGAAAAAAATCTTATGAAAAGTAGTTTCCAACACTAAACTAGCAAGCAGCTTTACACACTGGTAGGCTTTACAAGCCCTCGATGGCCCAGGCTAGGCCAGTCTTGTCAGATCTTGGAAGCTACGTAGAGTGGGCCCTGGTTAGCATTTACATGGGAGACCACCAAGGAACTCCAGGGTTGCTATCCAGAGCCAGGCAATGGCAGAATACCTCTGGACATCTCTTGCCTTGAGAACCCTTTGAGGGGTCACCATAAACTGGCAACTTGATGGCAAAAAAAAAAAGCCTTTACAAAGCTGTTCAGTGTGGAGCACCTTCTTCAACAAAAACTTTAATTCCACTGGACACCCCTCCCTCCCAGATTGCTATACCTGTGCATCATAAAAAAAAAATTTCCACTTGAAATAAACATTTACTTTTTCAATTAAATGCCTAGTTAAGGTCAACCTTGAGTTGCTAATGGTGAACTGATCTGGGGAATGTAATTTTCATTTGCTACTTTACAGTAAAATGTGCACTTTGACTTGAAGGTGCTGAAGCCGTCCTTGGATCATTTTCACAGATGCCTGTCATGAGAATGCCTGGATTGCTCCCCTTCAGATTCAGAGTGGAAGAGAACCATGTTTAAATAGACTGTACATACTGGTCAATATAATTCTTCATTCACTTTGCAGACTCAGGGTAGTCAACAAAGATTTAACTGAATTCACTTGCGAAAATGGCCTTTGTTGTCTCTGGGTAAAAGACCAGTTACTCCCTAAATTCTCAACCAAAACAAAAATGGTTCCTTTTGGGGTAACATTGCTATAATGGAAAACAAGCTCTCTCCCTCAAAATCAATATAACATTCACATAATTACACACTTGTTGTACCTTTGTTGTTTCCGCAGCCACTGAAAACATTTGAGTTGGATCCTACAAACTGCTGATAGCAGAAGAGGCATCCACTTCACCTTCCTCACTGCAACTGCCCATGTTGTGTGGGTCCCCTCCCCACCATATTGCTTTTTTGGTGTATAAAGGGGGTTGTGAGATAATGGGAAGATGGGAAAGATCTGCTTCCACAAGTGCTATATACTGGTGGCGTTCAGAATCCAGCCCATAGATTGTAAATTTCTCAGAATGGGGACTTGCCCTTTATATTTACACTGAAAGTACCACGTGGTGATTATTGATATGCACCACTTTAATGCATAGTGATTATGATTATTATGCACTATCATATAATAAACTGCTGTGCCTACAAGAGCAATATTATATGCAGCACTTAAACAAAACAAACCATCTTGAATTACGTATTTCAGCACGCCTGAAAGCTGAGGGTCTTCATTTATGTTCACAAGATAAGGAAATTTTTCCATCATACGTCCCTCCTGTGGAACAATTCATTAAAACTGTTTCAGTACACCACTGAGCTAAAAATATAGCTAAGTTTATATGACACATTGATTCTTGCCCAAAGATTTTCAAAAATAGCTTTCATCTGTTGTCACATCAATAAAAGCTAGCCAGTCTTTTAAATCAGAGGATAGATTTAGGACAGAGCAGTTGCTACCCAGTTGTAACTGTGGGTGTGTAATAAAAAGATAAGAAAGGGCAAGCCAGAAGGGATTTCCTGGCACCTTCCTGCTCTTCCCTTCTCCTGAGCAGACTAGGTTTTATGAATATTTTAGTAGCCTGCCACTATCCAAGCTACTAGGACTGATTCAAAATGGAGAGGCTGTTTGAAATCTCCACCCTCCTTAAGAGCATTTCTTTTTTAGACAATAGGTGTTGGAAAAACAACCAAAGAGTTCATGAGCGCATGGCAAATCCACTGATTTTAAATAAATGAACCTTGGGCAGATAACCAGTCCAAGATTTATATAGCTAAAATACACAAGTTCTCATTCATTCCAGTAGAAGTTCTACACAAGCATTCCTTTCTTGCACAGAGCTAGTCCATCCATTTAACTTTGGTTTGCCAGCCTCCAGGTGGGACCTGGGGATCCCCTGGAATTACGGCTCATCTCCAGACTACAGAGATCAGTTTTCCTGGAGAAAACGGACTCTATGGCATTGTACCCCACTGGAGGTCCCTGTCCTCCCCAGGCTCCATCCTCAAATCTCCAGGGGTTTCCCAACTTGGATATGGCAACCCTACCCCCCCCCCATCCCCCACTGTTGGCCAGGAGGGACCTGGCAACCCTCGGCTGCTCAAAGAATATGCTATTTCTATCTGGGAAAGGCATATGGTTGTACTGATTAAATATCTATCATTTCAAGAACATGGGAATTGCCTTGCTGGATCAGACCAAATTCCTGCATTTTCCCGCAGCAATAGCCACTCAAAGGCCCCTGGGAAAACTCAAAAGCAGGGCATGGTGAAACAGTTCCTTCAGCATCTAGAGGTTAGCACCTGAGTTACTGCAGCATACTGCTGTTCCCATTCTTTCCGGGCTTCATCCAGCCGATATTCCCATGTTGCTTGAATGGCCTGAATCCGCAGTTCATTTTCAGCCAACAAACAACGAAGCTCTTCTGATAAAATGAACAAATTTCACTTCATGGAAATCGGGGAAAAATTATCAGCAGTATTCACATGATTCCAAATTCCTACTTTAAGTCACAGCTGTCCTAAAATACTGAATTTACTATTCTTATGCATTCAGTTGTTGAAGAAATTGTTCTTAAATATGTCTGAAATATTAACTTTATCATTTGCACATGTGCTAAAGGGAGAAAAATAGATACAAACTGAGAGGGTTGTAGCGGACTGTCTTATTATCCATCTTAAAACTTATGGACATTACATACTAATTATGTAGCTTTGATTGACACAGTCTCTTCTAAGACAGAGGCTGTGGTGCAGATTGCCTAAAAACATGGGGGTTTTAGGCTAAAAACATGGGGTAGTTGGGGAGGAAGGCTTTCCCTTTCCCTTTAATAGTATAAGACACAGAGCACGTCAGCATCTAGAGAAAGGGAAAGCCTTCCTCCCCAACTACCCCATGTTTTTAGACTGAGACCACTGAGACAGTAGCTGTTTGGGCTGGGGTTGCCAGTTCCCCTGGTCAATCCGGCAGGAGTTGGGGGGTGTTCCGGGGGTGGATGGGGATGCCCCAATCCCTGCCCCAAGCTGCGTCCACCCGCAGCCACCCCCTCTCCCTCCCTGCTAAAAGATTTAAAGGGCTTCAGCTGTTCGGCTCAGTTTATCATAGTTATATTGTATTGAACTCTTCTGGGGAAATCACCTAGTTCTTTTATGTGAGTAAACTTTTCCCATCCCAGGAGATTTCATGTGCCTCACTATGTTCTTCTCTCTGTTCACTCTGTTCTTTTCCTATTAATAAACCATCTGATAATCCTTTAAAATACACTTGGCATAAATTGTATGCTTTTCAGAAAAGTGGAGAAGACTACTGAATGGTATACAAGGCCTTCTAATCCAGTACATTACAGTCTCTCCTTTGTAATACATACTTGTTTCATCTGCTACTCTTTTACCAGAATTTCGTAGACTTGACAACCTGGACAACAGGTTACAGTTTTCTGCCTTCAGTTCCTTTATAAGTTTCTCAGTTGGACTTGCATTTATCACTGCTTTGTTCTTTATCTTTTTTGTTCTTTCAAGATGTAAAGAGATAGAGAAAAGACCACACTGTACATTCTTGCAGAAACAGTAAGAAGAATCCAATACAACAAGTCTTCACTGCAGAACTCTAGGTGGCTCACAATATAATGATTACAAAATGCACACTAAAAAACAATATAAATAAACAAGAATTGTGAAAACACTATATTATTATTATTTTGCTGTTCAGTCATAGCTGTCTCATGACAACTCTATAGTGTTTTCAAGGCAAGAGGCGTTCAGAGATGGCTTGCCACTGCCTGCCTCTGTGCAGAGGCCCCAGGATTCCTTGGTGGGCTCCCATCCAGGGCTGACTGTGCTCAGCTTCCAAGATCAAGCTAGCCTGGGCCATCCAGGTCAGGGCGTAAAAAGTCCCAATTTAGATTTTTAAATTCCAGTTAGGACTACCAATAAATAAAAACTAAATCAGTTAAATGCAGCCCTAAATAAAACTGTCTAAATAAATAAGCCCTAAATAAAACTGCCTCCTGGAAATCGACAACGAGTGGGCCAGGTAGCCTCCCTGGGGAGTGTAAGCCTGCACAGCATTCTTATGGACTTTTCTGATGATTTCTGAGAGCAGTGAAGGGACTATGATGCCAGTTATGTGAGACATAACAGTATATTAGGTAACCAGTGGGAAGATGGGAAAGAGATACCTACAATAAGGGGTCAGAGTACCATTTTCTGAGGTTGCCACCTCCAGCCAGGAGGTTGATTCAGAGCACAAAGACACTCTCTCACACACAAAGCCATGAGGCTAGGGACATATGCCAACAACTCCATGAAGGTACAAACTCCATGCATGCACACAGGCTTACACCCCCTCCAGCAAGTCACCCTCACCATTTGGTACATCAAAGGACTTCACACAAGGTTGCGAAGACAGCAGGGTGCTTGCTGAGAACCGGTTCTGCTGCCCAGGACTTGCTGTCATCCTGAAGACAGATGCCAGATGCAGCCTACGTCAACATCCTGTCCTGACCATCAGGTAGATCTGAATACTGACCACTCCTATAGGACCCTCTTAGTGGCTAGAGACAGAGACCGGACCATCTATAGGCTCTCTTAGGATGGGCTCATATCTTGCCATCCTCCCAGGTACCACCTCCCAATAAATACTGCTCCCCAAGAGTCACAAGTTAGTCTAGCTTTCCCTTCCTTCCTTGCTTGTCTCCCATCTTTCCTCACGGATCCTTGGGTGTACCACTAGGATCTGCCACGTGGTCTTCTGCTGGTTCAGAGCCACGATCCTTTGTCCTCTACCTGAAGGTTTCTTTCCCTGTCTTTCCAGATGGATGTCACTGATTCATATAGAGGTAAATATCACCCTCGACGGAAACCATCATATACCCTGCTCATGCAAACGTCTCTGTATTCTTATCTAATTTCCTAGATCTGTATAACTGTGTGAATGATAGTGTAACATTGTTTTTATAAATCTTTTATTATATTTCTAGTAAACAATTTATCTTTTATACCTTTAACTTGAGTCTTGTGTCAGTTTCTGAGAAGCCTCGGTTTAGCGCTGCCTCTGTATACATAGGCAAGATCCCGATAAGCCAGCTGCATATTGCTAAGAGCTAATATTTCCCAAAATATTAATAAATAAAAGAGCAGTCAGGCCACCAGGAGGTTGTTCCATAACTGAGGAGCTGCCACAAAAAGGCCCTCTTTCCTGTGCCTGCCACATGAGCTTTTTGATTAGTGGGGCAGTCAGGAGTGCCACTCCCTGCTATCATAATCCACAGGCAGAAATAACCCCATCCAAGACGGGAGCTCTCAAGTCTCTGGTCTACCTTTCTACTAACTTAGAACACCTCTGTCTTGTCAGGATTAAATTTCAGCTCATTCACCCTCACCCAACCCATTACTGACTTCAAGCACCAGTTTAGAATATCAACAGCTTCCTCAGAATAAGGCAGCAAAGTAGAGATGAGTATCATCTGCATATTGGTGACACTGCAGCCCAAACCTCCCAGTGATCTCTCCCAGAGGCTCCATATAGATATTAAATAGCATGGATGATACGATGGAACTGTGTGGAATCCCACAGGCCAAAGGCCATGGGGCAGAGCAGGAATCCCCTAGCACCACCTCGTAGGACTGACCTCCCAGGTAGGACTTGAACCACTGTAAAATGATTCCTCTTAGTCCCACTGCCAAGAGGCAGCCCAATAGGATACCTTGGTTGATGGTATTGAAGGCCACTGAGAGAGCCAGGAAAATTAGCAGGGTCACACTCCCCCTGACTAGCTCTCAGTAGAGGTTATCAGCCAAGGTGATCAAGCAGTCTATGTTCCAAATCCCAACCTAAAGCCAGATTGAAATGGGTCCACAAAATCAGTCTCTTTCAAGAGCCCCTGAAACTGAGAAGCTACCACCTGCTCTAGCACCTTTCCCAAGAATGGAAGACTGGAGACTGGCTGGAAGTTTTCCAACATGACAGGGCTTAGGGAGGTTTTTTTTTACTGGACTCTATCCCCCCCCCCCCTTTGGTGCTTTTCTTCCCACATGTGCTATAGTGTTATAACAGTTCTATTAAAATTTGAAATACTTAGCAACTGATCACAATAGTGCTGGAGCACAATATTGGCATGCAAATAGTAGCACACCAACCATCATGCAGCTTCCCCTTCCCATCTCTTTCCTGGCAACCGGGACAGAAATGGTCTACACCTTTCCTCTGGTTTCACTGTAATGAAAATACGTCATTTTCTAAAATGAAAACTGGAAACACAAGGAACTTAAATTTGAATTGGAAATAGACAAAGGCAATAGGTAGTAATTGCTTTTGTGGTATAGCATTATATCTGAGTTTTTAAAAGCCTGCGAAAAGCCCTTACGCAGCATGGCTGGAGAAAAATGTTGGGGGAAAGGCATCTAAGAGGTGCTGATGTGTCAGTGGAGAAAGGTGGTGATGGGTGGAGAAGCCACCAGAGTTCTTAGAATCCCAATGTTCTTGGATTCAAATGCTTTGTGCCTTAGGATACACATCTGAATGTTCAATGACTTATTCCATGTATCACACCTGCTTACTTACATGCTCTCCACCTTTGGATTAATTGCACGATAGCAGTGTCTCCCTCAGCACCTATAAATATTATCCGTAGTTAAAGTACTCTTTATAATTTTAGATTAACTTGACTTGGAAAAAGGACTGATCTGATTTAAAGACTTAAAATCTCATAATCGCTAATACCAGAATGAATCTAAATATTTGCAACTATTTTTAGGTAACCATAAAAAAGTTGAAGAAGAGCTGTTTTTTTAATACTTCACTTTTCTCTACCGTAGAGTCTCAAAGCAGTTTATAATCGCCTTCCCGTCCTCTCCCCACAACAGGCACCTTGTGAGGTACGTGGGGCTGAAAGAGTTCTGAGAGAACTGGGACTGGCCCAAGGTCACCCAGCAGGGTCTATGTGGAAGAGTGGGGAATCAAACCCAGTTCTCCAGATTACAGTCCACCACTCATCACAAGACAGTTTGTGGCTCTCACAAGGCTCTCACAAGACAGTTTGTGTGAAAGAAAGTTACAATTCATTCTTATTTAGCATTCCACCTTGCAATTCATTCCAACGACTTGTCTATAACAAGATGCAAAACTAATATACCTCTCAGCATATCGCAAAGTTGACAATGTTTCCTCATAACAGATGTCTGCTGGACTAATAGCTGCAATCTGTAAATATGTACAGAGAATTATCGCAGGTGAGTCTGCATTCTAGCTAGTTATGGGATTATTCATAGAATAAGGATTGACACCTGGCGGCCCCATCCCAGCACCAGCTTCAAATTCTTTAGTTCAAGGGTCCCAAACCTTTTGAAGCCTGCAGGCATTTTTGGAATTTTGAGAGAGGGTGGTGAACGTCACCCCAAAATGGTTGCCTCAGGAGGCAAAGCCAAAACCAAAATGGCTGTAGCAAGAGGTAGAGCTTCCCCCCTTCTTGCCTTGCAAAACAAATGCATGACAATCATGCTAAACATATGAAGTTGCCTTATTCAGAGTCCAGCCACTGGTATTTCAAGGTTGGCATTATCTGCACTTTGGTTGACAGTGTTAGCAGTCAGACCCCTCCACCCACTGTGGGGCAGTTTATAGGTTAGAAAGCCAGATATATCCCTCCATATATGGTCCCAATCAATACCTTAAGTGCAGTGCACTGTTTGGGCCAAAATGGATGCCAGTCAGGCAGAGGCCTAGGAAAGCAGTTTTCAAGGCGAGTCAGAGCATCTGGCTGCTGGCTACTACCCCCTCCTTGCCCTGGAGAGCTGTATGACTCAGAACAATGGGTCACCCATACACTCAGGAATAATCCTGTCAGCACCCAAGCCTGACTTCCTTCACCTATTACCCTTGATTAAAGGTAAAGGTTTCCTTTGCTTGAAAGCCAGTCGAATCTGACTCTAGGGATGCAATGCTCATCTCTTGTTTCCAAGCCGAAGAGCCAGTGCTGTCTGAAGACTTTTCCGTGGTCATGTGGCCAGCATGACTAATGCCGAGGCACACGGAACGCTGTTACCTTCCCACCGAAGCGGTACCTATTTATCTACTTGCAGTTTCTTGCTTTTGAACTGCTAGGTTGGCAGGAGCTGGAGACAGAGACGGGAGCTCACTCCATCACATGGCACTAGGGTCTCAAACTGCCAAGCTACTGACCTGCTGGTCTGCAGCTCAGCATCTTAACCTCTAAGCTACCATGGCCCCTTTACCCTTTATTAAGCAGTGATTAATCGACGCTTAAGTCTATTCACCTTCCCCATCACCCTTCCTGCCCAGTGCTTGTACGGGCATCAAACTTCTCCCACCTCCAGTAGAATCAGCTCACTGTCTTCCGGCAGTAAGTCAACCCGCCTCAGGATATGTTTGCCCTAAAAATATGTCACCCTGCTGCCCCAGCAGTGTGTGTATGTTCTTGGATCCCCTTCACACCCCAACTGGTGTGAAGGTTCTCTCTCATTTCCCAAAACACTGGCCATTTCTGCTTTGACTTTGCTGCTTCTGTGGGCTTCTTCAAGACCGGTAATTACCACCCATCCCTACAACGTTTTCCCCTTTCCTCCCTGATTCTCCTAGTTAGCTCTTGTGTTTGCTGTGCGTATCCTTGTTTTATTCTATTTTTTTTCCAATAAAAACCCTTCCTTGGATAACAGCCTGGTTATTTCCAAGAGTTCTCATTGGGAAAAATGTCCATATACAGAGTTGGAGATTTCAGTTACCTGCCTCTCGCTCCATCTCTAAGTTAATTTCACCAGACTAAGTGGAGAGTCTGGAGACTGCCTATTCTGCATAACAACAGCATGGGCAGGGTGCTGGGAGGACAACAAGATGGAGAAAAAGTGGGTGGGCCTCTGCCTCTCATGGAACAGCCCAACTCTTTGGACTCTAAGACTAGAACAAAGCTCCATCTCTGATTTGCAAAAGAAGCTCACGGCAAAGGTCTATTACGCTTGAAGAAGAAATGGACCCGCATACTGGCTAAGGAGAGCCCAGGTGCTTACCAATCCTCCCGATCCTCCAGTGGCTGCAGCTATTATTGTAGCCATGGAAAACCCTTTCATTTGAATGAAAGCCATCAATAACAAGCCCTGCCTTACAATGGGACTCTGTCCACTCTATTAAAAGTTCAGTGGGCACCAGGGGAAGCAGTGGCAAGTACCATGGCATCCACCAGTGCTACATTGGGGAACCCTGCCTTAGTTAGTCAGATAGTTACAGCTCATCAACAAAGATTTTTCTAGGATTGTCTATGCAGTTACTCTTTTAATGCACCAAAATGAAGTAGACCGAGGTACACTATGCTAGATGTGACTTCAGAACTAGGAAGCATATCTCTGTCATAGGGCTGCCAAGTCCAACTTGGGAAATATCTGAGGACTTTGGGGGTGGAGCCAGGAGACTTTGGGGGTGGAGCCAGGAGACTTTGGGGGTGGAGCCAGGAGAAAGGAAGTGACATCATTTTGTGATGTCACATCCTGTGATGTTGCTTCCACATGCTTCCACATGAACTCATGAAGTTTCCTAATACTGAATCAGGCCATTGGTCCATCAAGGTCAGTATTGACTACTCAGACTGGTAGTGGCTCTCCAGGGTCTCAGGCTGAGATCTTTAATGTCACCTATTACCTGATCCTTTTTTAGCTGAAGAGGCTGATACCTCCTGCATGTCAAGCAGATGCTCTATCACTGAGCAACGGCCCTACTGAATCCTTCCTCATCTCGGCAGAATATGAAGCACTAAGTGCTACACCAGTGCTAAATATGATTTTCATATCATAAGAACAGGAGAGAAGCCACAGTGGATCGGCCCATCCAGTACAGCCCATCCAGTACAACACTCTGTGTCACACAGTGGCCAAAAATACCAGGTGCCCTCAGGAGGTCCAGCAGTGGGGCCAGAACTCCAGAAGCCCTCCCACTGTTGCCCCCCAAGCACCAAGAATGCAGAGCATCACTGCCCCAGACAAAGTGTTCCATTTAGACCTTGTGGCTTATAATAGCCACTGATAGACCTCTGCTGGATGGGGACAGACAGAGAGAGAGAGACAGACAGAAAAAAGAAAGAAAGAAAGGGGGAGGAGGAGAGAGAGAAGGAAAAGAGCTGGCAGAGGCACTTACCCCAGCAACCTTGAAAGCCACATGCAAAAGCACGCCCTTCAGTACAAAGAGCCTAGTCCCTCCTTAATCTCTGGGCGGGACTTTCTCTTGCTGCCTCTGCTCTTAAAGGGGAAATGTCTGGTGAGGCTTTTTACTGCAGGGCAGGCTCTCTACAGACATTTCCCTTTTGAGAGTTCAGGCCTGGCAGGGAGAGGGCAGGGCAGGCTCCGACGTTCCCCTGCTGGCAGCCATTGCCTCCCCCGGTGGCCAATTTTGAAAAAGCGGGGGTAAGTATTAAAAATTGGTGTTTCCCCCGCCCTCCCGGGGGACTTGGCAGCCCTACTCTGTCACAAAAGACTTTTTAGTGTAAAAGTTCAGAACGCTACAGGAGTCTTTCTGGAAGTCCTGCATTTTTCACTCATTTACTTCTCTCCCACTTGACCTCTAGGTTATTTGTAAACATTTTGCAATATTAAGAATACTCAAGCACTGCATCCAAACCAATGGGAAAGAATAATACGAGCTGCTGCCTTACAGAGTGCTTATGCAACAACATACCTATACCTTAGGATTTGTTTTTCTACTTACAGATTGATTGTGGGATTTATGCCTTGGAATCTTAACATATTTTAGGATATTTCCCTCAGACAATAAATCTTATATTAAAAAACTAATAAATCGAATGAATGTATGTATGACTTCCTCACACCAGAAAATTTTTGTATGACAGTTTTACCATAATAGTTCTGCTGTTTCCTCCCAAAGCAGACTGCAAGAGTTTTGTAAGAACTGAATCTCTGTATGGGACATGCAATACTTTCTTCCCCACAGCAGCCTCCGACAGAGCACTAGAAGAGGGGAAACGATGGAAAAATAAGCTGAGCAAGAAATATACTTTGAATTCAATATGTTTCAAAACCACAATTCACTAAGATATATTTATTGGGCATGTGACAGATATCATTATTGACTTGAGAAGCAGCCACTTGAAATCATTTGTGGGAGGAGGTGGGTTATTTGAAAAATCCTTTTTAAAGTGGCAGATCTTTAAAGATTCAGTTTAGTAGCCCACAAAATTCACTAAAAAGAAGTAAGGAGAAAATGCATCTGTCCTCCATTCCACATTTAGGTGTAACGTCCTATTATTCAGAAATTTTGATCACAAGTAATCAGTTTAAATCAGGACATGATATGGAACTTGAGAGCTGTTTCATATTATTTCTAAGCATTGTTTGAAAATGTAGATGTAGACGTGATTTTCAATTTGTTGGTAGCATCCTCTTGGTATATTGCTGCATTTAAAAAGAAGTGGAATCTCCCATTTATTGCACTGGCTGAACAGGATTAGAGTAATTGAATTCTTTACTAACCTGCTGCATTATAAAATAAGGTACTGTGCATATTTTCAATAAGTTTATTGAAAGATGGATGCATTGGGACAGTAAACATCAAGAAAGATTTCTACCTTTTGTACATTTTAAGGTTTTATAGTTTTGTTCTTCTTTTCTTATATTGCTTGAACTTTGAAAACAAAAAACCCTTCCTTTTGACCGCTTTGCTGAAAAAGCTTTCATGCTTTGCATCTCTAAGACTGAAGATTTCACATACATCTATAATGTGCATGGCATTTAATGCAGAAATAAACGTCACTGGTTTAGATACTGTCTTAAGTATTGTTAAATATCAAGTAGCTTAGTATTCAACTTCCTATGTAAATTGAACATACATTGGTGCACCTAAATAAATTAAGAAGGGACACATTGTAATACACCAAATATGTATAGATCGCTTGACTAAAATATCCTATTTTACCTGATAACATTTCCTAAAGTGGTCAAACTCAGATTTACACGTGACCCTTCCCTCAATCTGTCTCCTTCTGATCCTGAAGATTTTTGTCTCTCACTTCCTGCTAAATCCACCAAATTTATAATGGATTGTTTCGTGATATCTTCTTTAAGAAAAATCTGCAAGTAATAATATGGGGAAAACAAAGCAAAGGGAACAAGTTTGTAAATTAAACTTTGCACATTCTGCTTGTGAATCTTTCACACTCTTCAGTGTGCATGAGATCTGTACTCATCATTTCTAGCAAACATATCATGCTGATTGTAAATGAACAAACCCACAAGCACTAGTGAAAAAAAATTGGGTGTTCATGTATGTACAGAAAAAACTGCACTGGTTCACGCATTAAAATAAATTGCAATCCACAATCAAAACCTACAAAATCAAATCCCAAATTGCAATCCCAACACAGTAAAGGACTATACTGCAAATTTACAACATTGTTTTGTATTTCTAGGAATCGTCCACTCACTTTTAGAAAGTCAGTATTTTCCCCTTCCTTTCCCTTTGCTGTATGGATTATTGCAGGGGTTTGCAGTCCAAGCACTGATGGACAGCCAGTTTGGTAAATGTGCCACAAATCAACCTCAAACTATGCGATAATGAAATTTTATTCCTGACCATACAAATGGAGACTCTGTATAGACCTATAGTCTGAATTTACTACAGTCTACAGAGCTAGGGAACAAGCAGCAGAGGGAAAGTAGGCAGGTGTACAGATTTCGCTTTTGTCTTAAGCAAGTGTGACTCACATCTAATGTATTTATTTAGGCTACAGTTAGGATCCAAGGTGGGGTGACAACAATAAAAAATGTTATTACATTAATTAAAACACGGTTAAAGCAAGCAATTAAAATCTAACTAAAACAGATAAAACCATTAATACCTGATCTTGCTACTCTGAGATAAGAGGTATAAATATAAATAAATAAAATGTAGGTGTGTCACAACTCCTTGCTCCATGTGCCCACAGGTTGGGCAGCCTAGTCTAAGCACAATAACACGGCTGCCTGGTTTTGTGCTTTGCAGCTTATCTATGGACATAGTGTGAGCCTCACACAGAATTCAGTGCATTCAGATTTTAATTCTCTACATGTGATTGCCAAAGGTTGCAAAGCAGACACCACTTGGGCATTTGGTACTCTACCTGTTTGAACTGGAGGGTAATGACCATGTGAGATCGACTACTGGTGGCATTCATACTGGTGGATGCAGTGGTCCTTATTTTGGTCCCCTGTTCCATCAACCTCTCAATTTGTGCATAACTGTCGCAAGGAACCAGTTTCAAACCATCCACATAGAAGCCTTGCTGCTGATCTTCTCTTAACTTGAGTCCACCTGGTTTCTTAACTTTAGATAGCAAATCTATTACCTTGGATTGCAGATAAAGTTTATTAGATACATTTTAAGGGGAAATAAGAAGTGGGGGGAGAGGAAAGCTCTCAACTAGGTTTAGAGGTTTACTTGTGGATATATTTGGAATTAAATTGCAGATAAGCCTCACAATAGTGGATTTTAAGAAGTATTTGTTGTGGTCATTTTTTATCCATAATTACAGGAATGTTATCACAGTGCTCAAACAGCCACCATTAAATACAAAGGTTCTTTTAATTTTGGTATACCTTTTTTATAACAATAGTCACTCAATGGGTAGCACTGGATGGCCAGAAAATACAGGTTGCTCACCTGTAATTGGAGATCTTTGAGTGGTCATCTGTGCATTCACACCTCTGGGATTAAGTGCGCCTGCGCCGATCCCGATCGGTAATCTTCAAAGCCTAACGGATTTTCGTGCCAGCTCCCCGGTCACGTGCACGTCCCACTGCGCATGACCCGGGGAGGGGCACGAGGATCCCGCCAGTTCCTTCTGACCGCTGCTAACAGCCCCCAGAAAAAAAGGTGAGGGAGACCGAAAGCAGAGGGGAAGGAGGGCGGGTGGTGTGAATGCACAGATGACCACTCGAAGATCTCCAATTACAGGTAAGCAACCTGTATATCTTCTTCGTGGTCTCTGTGCATCACACCTCTGGGAGAATAGCGAGCAATAAACACACCACATACCTGGAGGTGGGTGCTGGAGGTCTCACATCTGAGCTGCTTGCAGAACTGCACGGCCCACCACAGTACGCTGATGGACGCGGACATCTAGGGCGTAGTGCTTCACAAACGTGTGAGGGGACGCCCACGTTGCAGCATTGCAGATGTCTCCCAGGGGAATGCCCTTGAGGAATGCTGTGGAAGTAGCCACGGCTCGAGTGGAGTGTGCCCGGAGGGACGCCGGTAGTGGCCTTTTGGCCAGAAGATAGGCGAGTTTTATCGTCTCAACTATCCACTTCGAGAGTCTTTGAGACGACAGTTTCTGTCCCTGCCTGGGCAAGGCATAAGAAATGAAGAGAGCTGGAGACTTGCGAAAGGATTTTGTCCGGTGCAAGTAGAAAGACAGGGCTCTCTTGACATCTAAAGTGTGTAGGCTGCGTTGCGTTGGGTCCTGGGGACCAGGAAAAAACACCGGCAACGTGATATCCGCCCCTATATGAAAATCCAAGACTATCTTAGGCAGGAAAGCGACATCTGGAGCCAAAGTGACGGCATTATGATGAAACGTGAGGTACGGTGGGTCGCAACGGAGCGCTGAGAGCTTACTCACGCGTCTAGTAGACGTGATGGCCACCAAAAACGCAACCTTCCACGACAAAAGTTGAAGGCTGCATGAGGCCATGGGTTCGAAGGGTTTTCCCATCAGCTTAGTGAGAACCAGGGGCAAGTCCCATGCCGGGACTGGTGCCCGCACTGGGGGATAGAGGCGATTCATTCCCTTGAGGAATTGCTTCGTTGTTGGATGGGAAAACACCGAATAGCCATCAATCTTAGGATGATTGACTGAGATGGCTGACAAGTAAACTCGGATAGATGAGTGACACAGCCCCCTGTCTTTACATGACAGGAGGAAACCAAAAACATCTTTAAGCCTGGCGGGGACTGAGGGCCGTCCCACAGACGCCAGGAAGGTTAAAAACTTAGTCCATTTTGACTCATATGAACGTCGAGTGGAGAGTTTGCGTGAGTTCAGTAAAACTTGAGCAATGCGTGATTCTAACCCTAAGTTTGGATCAGCCACACTGTCAATTTCAGTCTGGGCACATCGTGGTGCAGTACCCGGCCCCCGTGCATCCCGAGGAGGTCTGGGTCCGTCGGGAGATGGAGATACGTCCCTCGTGAGAGACTGAGGAGCGTGGGGACCAGGGTTGTCTCGGCCACCATGGGGTGACGAGGATTGCCCACGGTCGCTCTGTCAACAGTTTGTGGACTACTCTCGGTATGAGAGGAATCGGGGGAAATAGGTACAATCGTTTCCCCGTCCACTGGAAGAGGAGACCGTCTCCGAGAGAGGTCAGGTCCGTTCCTGCTCTGGAACAGAATAGGTGGCACTTCTTGTTCTCTCGAGAGGCGAATACATCCACGGATGGATGCCCCCAACGGTCGAAGATCGGAGTCAGGTAGAGGGGGTTCAGTTCCCACTCGTGTAGGGATGCTCCCCCTCTGCTTAGGAAGTCCGCTTGGACGTTGAGTAGTCCTGGGAGATGAGTCGCTACCAGGTGAATATCTAGTGCCTGGCACTCGTCCCAAAGCTCTATCGCTAACCGGCAAAGTCCACGGGAGACCGTCCCACCCTGGCGGTTGATGTAAAACATGGTGGTGGTGTTGTCTGTAAGGACAGTCACCGTCTTCCCCGACAGGGATTGGCGGAAAGATCTCACTGCGTAGAGAACTGCCAACAGCTCTAGGAAGTTGATATGGTTGTGTGCCACAGAGGGGTGCCACCTGTTGCCCACACCTACACCGTCCAAATGAGCTCCCCAGCCCCATAGGGAGGCGTCCGTAGTGACGGTCGCTGAGGGGGGTGGAAGCCAGAAAGGTGCACCTGAATGTAAATTCTGGGGCACAAGCCACCAATTCAGGGTCTCTAGGACCTGGGTCGATATCTGAAATCGTTTGGAGAGGGAATGGAAGTTGGGGCGGAAACGCCTCAAAAACCAAAGCTGCAGTGGTCTCATCCGTAATTTGGCGAAGGGGATTACTGCTGTTGTCGCGGCCATCAGGCCTAGCAGGCGAAGGATTTGTTTGGCTGTAGCCTCCTTGGTCTCTTGGATAGACAGGAGAAGGGAGACTATATCCACTGCTCTGTTGGGGGGTAGGAACGCTCTGCATTGCAGGGAGTCCAGGATAGCTCCGATAAACTGAACCCGTCTGGAAGGGGTAAGCATGGACTTTTTGAGGTTTATCGTCAGCCCTAGTGATTCTAGGGTACGAAGGGTAGTAGAGATGTGGCTCTGTAGTTCCGTCGTAGAGGGGGCGACTAGAAGCCAGTCGTCCAGGTAGGGGTAAAGGTGGACACCTTGAAGTCGCAGATGTGCCGCTACTACTGCCATAAGCTTTGTGAAGACACGAGAAGCTGTAGAGAGGCCAAAGGGTAGGGCCTTGTACTGGAAGTGACGCGGACCGATCGCGAAGCGTAAGTACGGTCTGTGCGACGGGTGGATCGTCACATGGAAGTATGCGTCCTTTAAGTCCAGCGTCACCATCCACGCGTTGGCTTCTAGTAGCGGTAGGATGGTCTGTAGAGTGGTCATACGGAATTTCTTGTAGGTGATGAACGCATTGAGGTTCCGCAGATCTAATATGGGACGAAGTCCGCCATCCTTTTTTGGGACCGTGAAGTAGCGGGAGTAGAACCCCCGCTGAAGGTGGTTTGTTGGTACCTGTTCTATGGCATCTTTTGAGAGGAGGGCTTCGACTTCCGACGATAGGGTGTCGGAGGGAGGGGTGGTTACGAAGTACGATTCTTGTGGTATCTGAAAAAATCCTATTCTGTAGCCTTCTGCTACGACCGACAGTGCCCATTTGTCTGTCGTGATACGTTGCCATGCTGGTAGAAAGGGTGATAGACGGGTGGGAAGATCGGAGCGAATGGGGGAGTCAAAGACTCTGCTTGTTTGGTTTGGGTGGCTTAGCCTTGGAAGCGGAAGCGGACGGGAATCGTGGCTTGTGGCCATAGGGTTTCTGTTGATAAGCAGTAGACGACAGTCTCTGCCATTGGGGTTCAGTGGGAGATCTTCGCGGTTGCTGTTTGGACCAAGATCTCTGCCATGTCTTCTGCTTCTGTTGTCTCGATTGTGAGACACCCAAGTTACGAGATGTCTTAATGCTCTTATCTAAATCATGAAGGACTGTGTCCGTTGTGGAGCTGAATAGTCCTTCACCCTCGAAAGGGAGATCTTCCACCAAGGACTTTGTGTCTTGTGGAAGCGAAGTCGACCTCAGCCAGGCGTGGCGGCGAAGGGCGATTGCTGAAGTGAGTGTCTTGGATGTGACGTCCGCAGCATGCTTCGATGCGTTAAGCTGGTGCTTTGCTAGCACCATGCCTTCCCTCTGGATCTTCCTAGCAAGGCGTTGCTTATCCTCAGGAAGATGGGCCAGAAGTGGTGTCATCTGCTCCCATAGGGAGTATTGGTACCTGCTCATGCAGGCTGTGTAGTTTGCTGTTTTTATGCCCAGTGCACCGGCTGAATAAAATCGTCTCCCGAAAGAATCTAATTTCCGTCCCTCCTTGTCCAAGGGGGAGGAATGTCCGCTACGGCCCCTGGCCGAGGGGGTCACTACAACCGAATTGGGTTTGGGGTGGATGAATAGGAATTCTGCCCCTGATTCTTGGAACCTGTACATGTGGTCTAATCTCTTATTGGAGATTGGAGTTGAGGAGGGGTGGCCCCAGGATTCTTTAGCAGTGCTCAAGAGCACCGAAATTAGTGGCAACGCTACCGCAGTGGATGTATCCATCTGTACGATGTCGAAGATGGCATCGGTAGCGGTAGGGGTTGGCTGGACCGTGGCAAGTGCCAGGGAATGGGCCATTCGTTTGATGAGCTCTCCATAGGATTTCACATCCTCGGAAGGAGAGATTGGTAAATTTTCAGCCACATCAGGGGATGGTGACGGCTGGATGGGAGATTCGTCATCGGATGATTCGGGAGATTCGGGTATCGAGTGGTCGGAATGTTCGGAGGGAGACATAGGGGTCGACGGATCTGGTTGGTAGGGAGGGAGGTCGACGTCGGGCGAAGTAGGTATCGGCATCGGTAGTTTCGGTATCGGTTTCGGTATCGGTGTCGGAGCCGGGGGATCTCGGCATCGGGAGACTCTTGACGACGTCGATTGGCGATCCCACTCCACCGGGTACCACTGTGGAGGTGGCGGGTAGGAGGAACCACACAGGTATCGCCATTGACGGACGTCCCACGGCACAGAAGATGGAGGGAGGCACCAGTCTCGCTCACCTTTCGGCGCCGGCAGCGGGTCGGGCCCAGTCTCGGGACTGCTGTGAGGGATCTGCGTCAGCTCGATATCGGGTTCCGAATCTGTGAGCTGGATGGGTCGCGGCATCGGGGAGGCGGGGCTGCCCCGGGGTCGCTTGCGCCCTGGAGGGTCAAGCTGCGGAGACCCGTGCTGGGTCATGTCGGGCGCGGGATGCGTCGACGAAGCACTCGAGGTTTTGCGCTTCAGCTTGCCCTTACCTTCTTTGCCCTCCTTACGCTTCTTAGCGGGAGTTCGTGGCAGTGAGAGGGGTCTTTTCGGTGCCGACTTCTCGGTACCGGAAGGGCTTCGCATCGGTGGCGACGTCGGGCCCGTCGGTGCCGATGGGGATGTTGTCAAGGCGTTGGCTGCGGACATCTTCGGTGACAACGCTGCTTCCAAGAGAGCCACTCTGAGTCGGGCCGCCCGGTTCTTACGGGTTTGTTTGGAGAACGCGGCGCAACTCGAACAGGAATCGACACGATGCGACTCGCCTAGGCACAGCAAGCAGAGGGAGTGCTTGTCTGGGGGAGCGATTTTACTCCCACAATTAAGGCAACGTTTAAAGAAGCCCCACCGCTGGGCCATAGGCCGGGCGGGGAGTAGGAAGAGGAGAATCCAAAGGCGAGTCCAGAAAACAGTCCGTAGGTCAGGAAAAACAAGAAAGTCAGTCCGAAAGGCCTTTCCAAATTGGAAAAACGAATGTAAGCTACCGACCGGAGCGGAGAGGGGATCCTCACGACGCGGCGGTCAGAAGAGAACTGGCGGGATCCTCGTGCCCCTCCCCGGGTCATGCGCAGTGGGACGTGCACGTGACCGGGGAGCTGGCGCGAAAATCCGTTAGGCTTTGAAGATTACCGATCGGGATCGGCGCAGGCGCACTTAATCCCAGAGGTGTGATGCACAGAGACCACGAAGAAGATCTTAGGAAGTTCAGAGGAATTTCTGTTCTGAAATACAGAGCACACATAAATGCATGCACGATTTCCCCATCAAAGGGCAGTCCCACTTCCCAAGCTGTATATTAACAGATTTTTTATGGATATATCATCACCAAGTGCTGGCAGAGTAATTAACACAATAGCGGTGCACAACCTGATTAAGCAGTAGATAACGGTTTATTTAGGAACTAACATTACTTTGATAGGAAAGAGGAGAGACAGAGATAGGTTTCTAACTATATCTCTAGCTGAGAGAGGGGGAGACTGAAGTGTCAAGGAGGAGGAAATTGCCCTAAGAGTAGCAATCTGGAGACAGCCGAGGAATGACACTTAACAGGAGAGAGAAGGTGCTGTCCTCACTATCCTATCTAATTGTCTTCTTGCTGCCCCCTTCAGGGTCACCTTTGTACACCAGACATTGCCTTTTACAACAAGGACGTATCTATTCAATCTACATTTTAAACACATGATTGAGAAAACACATAAAGCAGTCTGTTTTTTACATTTTTTTTCAGTTTGTATACGGTATAGAGGCCTCACATAGAGAGATTAGCAGCCTGGTACACACCTAACAGTTGCCTTAGTAGGACAGAGACTGTAGGTAAAAGAAAAAATGATTTTCCTTATGTAAATAAGCCCTGTGGTAATAGTTGAATAATGAATGCTGGACAGCTTGGCTTGACTTGAACTGCATTCACACATTGTGGGATGCTGCACTATCACTGAACTATAGCTATTATGTAATTGGACTGACTTGTCTGCACTGGAAAATCTAATTGTGAATGATAGCTCTATAGTGCAGTACATAATGATGCATGGCCTTGGTTCCTTTCCACATAGTATTAAACTGGAGCATGTGTGGCAATGTAGTATAAGATGATCCATAAGAGCACCATGTGCAGATGTAGTTTAACAACACCAAAGAGAAACTAACTATTGAACATGGTCTTGAGCTGTGACCACTAAATGATAAGAACTGAGCATGTATGACTGCTATGTCACATGAGATGTTGCAGAGAGGCCATTTGAATGGCCAAGGCCCTGGGTGTGAAACAGTGATTTTATGTTTCAACGGTGAATGCTCTTTTGAAGAATGTTCTGGGTCTCTGTCAGTGCATTTTCCCCATAGAAGAAAGGGCATAAGAGACTACTAAGGCCACATACTTAAATGATCTCTCCCCCCGCCCTTCAATTATGAACAAAAGAATCAGCTTTATTACAGTTACCTGCTCATTATAAATTTCCAGCATACTAAATGTAACCTGAAAATGGAAAAGAGAAACACCAAGCTTAAAAAAATATGTTGTAACAAATGTTGGCAGTGATATCCACATGCATTTAGTACACATTGGCTAGTATCCTACTACTCTTGTGCACAGAACATCTCATTTCCTCGCATTCCACTCTGATTTAGCAGCCCCTTCTGATCCTTGAAAGATCATTCCCAGGACCACAGAGGAATAGCAATGCAGGTGGGCGGGGGGCGGGAGCAAGGATGGGAAATCTCTCTTGCTTCCACTTCCTCAAGCACAGCTCCTCTGAGGAAAGGGGTTGATCTCATTCTTTCCCCCCTCCTCACTCTGGCCCAGTAGCTCTCATGGTAGTTCCTCTGCAAATGTCCTGCGACTCCAGAAATTATCATTCCAAGGGGGGAAAAGGCCTGCAGTGAAGGAGAGGAACAAGGGAAAACACTTGTGTGTCTTTGGTATACGGATGGTATGACACTGCCTGTTTATTTCATCTCCCTCCCCACACGCATTGTCAGGTTTTCCGGGTTGCCTTTAATTCAGTTATTAGAGATACTCTCTTAAAAACTAGGTTTTAAAATGAAGAGTTTTTAAAATTAAAAATACAACTGGAACAAAAGCAAACAGAATTACGTTATACCTTATAAGGTAAAGGTTTCCCTTGCTTGAAAGCCAGTCGAATCTGACTCTAGGGGGCGCTGCTCATCTCTGTTTCCAAGCTGAAGAGCCAGCGCTGTCCGAAGACATTTCCATGGTCATGTGGCCGGCGTGACTAACTAGGCACTAGTGACTCACTAGGCACACAGAACACTGTTACCTTCCCACTGAAGCGTTACCTATTTATCTACTTGCAATTTCTTCCTTTCGAACTGCTAGGTTGGCAGGAGCTGGGGCCAGACACGGGAGCTCACTCCGTCACACGGCACTCGTGTCTTGAACTGCTGTACTATTGATCTTCTGGTCTGCAGTTCAGCGTCTTAACTCCTGAGCCACCATGGCCCCTTATATCATTATATAGCTTATATCGTTGCACAAAAAGACCCTTAACAGAAATTATAACGTTGCCAGTCTCCAAAGACTTTCTGTGAGACAACCATCAAATCTCCACCCAGTACAGAGCTTGAGTATAGACAGTACAGCCAAAGATAAACTGGCAAGTGATCCTAAGGTTTATGAGGCAACTGCATCAGAGCCTAAAAGGGGCCCAACCCTGTCAGGGCTTTATAGGTCATTGCTTTGGACTCTTTGCATGCCAAGATGGAGCTGGATAGCAACAGAGATGAGCTGCAAGCATTTTCATAATCAATTAATTTATTTATTTATTACTTCAAAATGTTGCTACAATTGATCATGCACTATGCCTTGAATCCAAAGAAGTGTGAGTGGAGTTCTGCATATACAACAGGGCTTTTCTACCTCTTCCTTTCCTCTTTGTGTTCCACACTATCCACTCCTGGGATTAGGAAATTCTGTGGAACAGCATGGATGTGGCACAGAAACTGGGGTAGAATGTACAGAAATTCTACTTGTGCAAATCTGCCTTTGGCACCACCCACAAGTGTGTGTGTGTGGGTCTCTCTCTCACACACACACAGAGCTACATTTATAATACAAACCTTTTAAAAATGGATTTTACAAACATCTATACAGCTTGAACATACCTGATACTGCCTATTCTTCTCTTTGTTTTGAATTGTTTTAAAGAGCTCTTCACACACCACTGGGATTATGCCTCTGTTTGCGCCATATCCAATCATTGAATAGCTCTTTCCTGAGCCAGTTGGGCCGTAAGCCAAGAGGGTAGCATTGTAACCTTGCCAAGCACTGTCTAAAACTCCCTCACCAAGGTCACGAAAAACTTCTCTCTGTTAAGAGATTTTTTTTAAAAAAGCCTTCTAATACAATGTAAGTCATATCCAACCTGCACCTAGAAGGTGTGCAAATTCACATAGGAGCTTACTGTCTTCTCTGGTTGGGCTTCAGTATCCACATTCAGAAGTGTGGGAAACAGTCTTCTGTGCCAAGATCTTGCCAAAGCCCATGCACACCAGGAAGGAGCTGGCCTTTCGGTAGCAAACCCAAGTATATCATGGTATGCTGCTTCGGAGGGCCACCTGACATTTGGCAGGGGCTACCATTAGAAAGGTACAGCTGTATATATGGTGGTACTTTTGATCCTAGCCCCAGAAGATACAAATAGAATTTATACCAATTTCCAAGTTGTCCTTCTGATGGGCTGTGTGATCTGCTTAGAAAACTTGAGCAGCTCACAAAAGTGGCATATGGAACTAGTCTAAAAAACTGGCACGATTAGTAACAAATATTCTGAATACACAGATATAGGAAATGAAGTTGATCAAGCTGAGCCACCTTATACCAAGGCAGATTATTGGTTTATCTGGCCCAGTTTGTTCTGACCCGGTGATCCTCTAGAGATTCATGCAGAGACAAAACTTTCCAACTCCTGGTACTAAGATCCTTCTAACTGGAGATGGAAGGGACTGGACCTGGGATCTTCTGAATGCAAACTATGCTCCTTGTCACTGAGCCACAGATCCTCAACCAAAACACAAGCCTTGCGCTGGGAATTTCTCTTTGATTCTTATTAAAAACTTACTTTGCAAATCATGCACAAGTGTGGCATAGTCACAGTTCTAGCAACTGTGTTGTGGTAGAAAAGACTTAAAAGATACTGATTTTTACATCTTTTACCTGTCCTGCGTATTTGCTGCTTGGGTCAGCTGATATGAGTTTGCCATCTTGGTCCTTTATATAGCCACTGTGAGACCAATAAGCCAGGTCAAACGTAAATGTTTTTACATTACTTGGATTCTTGGGATCATGTATGCTTGTGGTGTTGGAATTCATAGAAATCACACATTTGCTCCCTGCATTCTTTTCTCTCTGTTAAAATTACAAACAATTTCAAAATCAATGGAACTCCAGTTGCAAACTCAAGTTTTTCGGTTTGACTCACATCATATGGATGGTCTGCAATGAATATGCATAATTATTGTTAATCATGTGCTAAACAGAGGGGGAGGAGCTAGAGGCAAAAAAAACCTGGAGAAATATGAATTGTATTTGATAATTGTATAATTAGATAATTATATGTCAGTAGCACGTGAATAAACCTAATACAGGTAAAGCTTATTAATAAGCTTAATAATAAGCACATTTTGGTAATTATTTCACACACACACTAAGCTTTGAACAGAAATTCCTTAATATAGAGACTTTCTCTATTTTTTTTTTTTTAATCAGGCTTTTCAGATTTCCATTCATATTTAGCATATCCCAACATCAACATGGGGACAAATCCATTGAACAAAGATAGAAGGCTATAGTACCAGTTTAGGAAAATCCATATTTATATTTATGGAAGCTGAACCTGCGATCTCACACTGTGATGAAATTGTTCAAATTCTGTATTGAGGGTGAGGGCATTGACTCCTCCCCCTCCCAATACATATCACTGTGTGGGGTTCAGGCTCCCCACAGCCATTTTCACATGTTGCTCATGGAGATCAAGAGCAGAATGCACAATACTGGCTGCTTAATGGTGTTTTATGCCCTGGCTTGTCATAATTTCTTACTTTCTCAAAGGAAAAAAAAAGTGGGATACAGAAGGGAAGAGGGGGGGAAATAGATATAACAAGAATTATTACGTACAATATAACTTGTTATAACTTGTTATGGATAATATCTTTGCTACTTTTAGTGTATTGTTTTTAATGTGTGAGCTACATCAGGCAGTACATGCATTTTCTAAAATAAAAATTTTCTAAATAAGATTCCATTTTATTTAGTGACAGACTATAAGTGTGCTACTGTCTGAGTAGAGGAAAAATGGGGAAGTCTTGTACTAGTGGAACAAGCGGCCTTCAAAAGCTGCATGGTATACCTTCCACAGAAAGACTGGCTGATCAAAAGCAACTGTTTAATTTCATTAAGCCTGACTGTTTCACCACTATTACAAAGGTACAGAAGCCCTGGAAGGGGGGGGGGGGGGGGGGGAAGGTGGCAGCCACCAACACAAAACTTATCAAAGGTACTTTGCGAAATAGGTAAGCAAAAAAATTGACAGACTTCAGCACAGGATATCCCAAAGGGCAAAAAGTAGGATGAAGAGCAAAAAAGGCAGTATTAGGCTTAAACATGTAAGTAAAGCTTAAAGATGTGTTAGAAGGGGCGAATACAAATTACTCTGTAGTTGATAAACTAGTGTTCATTCAGGAATAAATAAGCACACTCTCTTAAAAAAAAAGTTTACCTCAACACCACTGCTCATTGTTCATTCACTGTTCATGCAAAGCCTCAGGCCATAAGTTACCCTGGAAAATCAGGAGGTCTCAGACCGTCGCCCTGTGCTGAGCCTTAGAAGACACACCAACACTTGGGTGGGGGAACCTCTTGCAGTCTACTTTGTTTAATTAAATTTGACAACCAACATTACATGTCATGTATAACAGAAGTAGAACAATCACTGTCAGAACCCTGCCTAACCTTCCCAAACTATTTATTTATTCAAATATTTATTTCCCACATTTTGCTGTGACTCAAGGCAGCTTACAAAGCATAGTGAAAAGCATAATAGGGGTGTGCAATTTTTTTCCAGCTCTATTATAGCCTGTGGAGAACATTATAGTCAATGAGCCCCATTGGCCATAATGGAAAATTTATTGGGTGGTATCTGGACCCCTGGGGGGGGGGGCTTTTTTTTGAGATAGAGGCACCATATTTGCAGCATAGCTGCTGGTGCCTCTCCTTAAAAAACCCCCAAAGTTTTAAAAAGATTGGACCAGGAGGTTCAATTATATGGGCCCCAGAAGGAGGTGCCCCCATCCTCCATTGGCAACATTCCCTGTGCTGGTAGCTAAAATGTTGTGCACGAGCACCCCCTAGTGCAGCTTAGAGGGAACTTTGGTCCAGACCACCCGAGCCTAGAAGACAACGTACTTAGACAGTTGAACAAAGAGACTGGAGAGAGGTTTGAATTCCAGCTGCAATGAGGGAAAGTTCCTAGCCCTTCTGCCTTGGAATCTTCTCAGCAGAGCCTCTCTCTTGCTGCACAGTCATCCATGCTGTTCTCTCCTCTCAGCACAAAGCACCAAACAGTTTACAATGGACACAGACTTCACAGAGGGCCTAGCTTTTGTCCTTTCTACCTACAAGAAATCCCATGCCTTCAAAAGCTGAATGACTGACAAAAGGAACAGCTGCCATTTCCCCATCACTGTGGCTGCAGTTGATACAATTCCTACATGCTATGCATATTTTTAAAAAAGAAACCCTGACAGAAAACGATGGCAACCACTACAAAGGCCCACAGCCTGTGAGCTGTGGGCAAGCAATTATGGATAAGACCCTCTGCCTTATAGAAGTCTCATACAAAGAATTAAAAGTGAAAATTTCCCCTGATAACCACCAGACGAGATAATTTAAAGCAAAGGAATGTCAGAAATTGGAATACCTCAGTAAAGAAGTCTGATAGGGCAGTTTCCAGGACCAAACATGAAAAGGTTCCTGTAACTTAAAGTAGCAGAGGGGAAAGCTTTGCCAAATATATTTTTCTCTTGTCACTTTTGCAGTATGAAGCTCAGCCATGGCCTGAGCTTAGAAACCTGAGGAGGAAGGCAAGCCTAAAAGATCCAAAGAAAATACCTCCGGTGGACTTGAACTTTAGGCAGGACGAGCAACAGGACCAGATTTTCCTTTATGTCCCTCCCTCTATAGCAACAGCTTCCTGAGAAACACAAGCATCACTGTTTCTGTAGAAATTAGCAAGGTGAAGAGTAGCTCAAGCCCGGCCGAAGTGTCACTTCACCTCCACAAAACAGGCCACAATTGGGGTCCTTGATATCTTTATACCATCACAAACACAAAAATACTAACCTGACTGAAAGGTCTTACACGCACTGCCACTTTCACACTGTCAGAACTTGGCATGTTTGGCTGCTTTCACTCTTCCAAGAAATCCAGAAAAAAACACTCAAGTCTATGCATCAGCTTATCTTCAACATCTTGCTTTGAGAGGGGAAAAAATGAAAAGTGAAGTCTTAAGACAGCTGTTCCTGTTCTGGACTACTCTATTATTAATGAATTGAACTCATTACCTGTATAAGTTTCCTGATAAATTATTTCTAAGAGGAATGGCTGTAACTTTCACTATCACCACTGTTTTTCTCTTAGCCGGTATGCTAGATATTGGACAGCCTAGGTGAAGTATGTTTAGTCTAACACATTCATATTCTGCCTTTCCCCTCCTAGAAAGAGGCCTAAGGAGATATTATGTTTTAAAATGTTTCACTTGTTTGAAGCAACTTGGAGTCAGTGGGATAAGTCTGTTCAGGTTTCCAGAAGGCCCCTGTCAGTTTAAACAGCTTTAACCCAGGGTTGGGGGAGGGGGGTTGGAAAAAGAGGTGCCAGAACTCTCAAGAGGGAAATGAAGTTTTCGATCTGTATACTGAAAATTCATGAACTTTTAAAAAATTTTTTGAAGAATTTTGTCAAAGAGGTCTCTGAAATTCTTTCCAGTGTTCCCCCAGAAAAAAGCCCTGCTTTAACCTATTATTGCAACCCTCTAAAGCAGAAAGAGGTGTGCACTTATTACCATATCTTGCTTGATGTCTACCAGTTTAGACCATAAGATCCTCACTTATATTTAGTTTCACTTTATGCTGCAGAGCATTAGAAAAACATACTGTAAGAGAATGCATATTCACAGATAACTTTATTTTACCAAAATTGTGGTAGCATTTCTCTAGTAACCACAATGTCTATAAAAACATGCATCATTTCAAAATATCAAATCTGGGTCAAATTTCAGTTTATGAAATACCTGAAAATGTTGAGCCCATTGGTGGACAGCTGTGAATATACAGAGATTCTTGCTGATGCAGCAAATTGAAAAAAGCATGAAACATCTGAGGTGAGATTTCGTTTTATAAACTGAAAAGCAGCTTTACCAAGTTAAGACAAAATACAAAAAAAAATATTGCACAGCTTCAACACAATTGTTTACATTCTGACTTCAATAAAGTACATATTTACCCAGGAAAGAAGTTGTTTCCAATCAGCAATTCCAAAAAGGTCAAAACATTTTCTATAAATGTTAAAACTGCCAAATTTTAATTTAAAACATTTGCAAGATCAAACTGTTAAGAAAAGATTAGCTTACCATTTAAGAGACAGCAACAGTGGCAAAACAGCATTAAAATCTCCTTTTGAGTTATTTGCACCTCATCCCCCCATTATTCTCTTTCAAAAATCTAGTGGACAATCATGTTGTGAAGAATACAGTTTTATTTAACATTCCTAAAATAAGATGTATTTACATATTATATAAATGTATGAAGTCTTATAAAATAGAAAAACTGCATTGACTGAAGAAATCATACTCCACATGGAGTTACTCATCGAAGACGTTTAGTTTTCTGAAATTTTACAATAATTTATATAAATTATCTTCCAAATTAATGATTCTTTCTTAATATTTCCACAATTGTGATGACTTTACAAACACTGGCGTGCATTACAAATTTTAAAAAATAGTTATAGCATCTTCTTCCGGACAACTGGCTTTGGATAGCTAGACAGTCTCTTCTCATTTCTGGAAACAGTCTTTTTAATAGGCTTTTCTGCTTTATCCACAGAGTCTTTCTGTTTACTTTTTGCTCCATCCACTGGGGTGCCAAAAGGAGAAATAAACTTAATCTCCATCGGTGGCGGCGACCAACTACCATCTTTACCTAAGAGTCTAGGGGGGAAAAAAGAAAGATGTTACAGTGCCACTTTGTGAGGCAGGTTAGACTGAGAGATTGCAAGAGGCCCAAGATTATACAACAAGCTTTAATGACAGAGGTGGGAATCAACCAGGATGTCCCAGTTCCTAGTCTGACACTCAAACCAACATGCCACACCAGCATTCAATTGCCAATGCAACATATTATGTACTTCACAGCTTTTTAAATAACTACTCCAAAATATGATGAAATTATTGCGTACTTGGTTGTTTTGACTGCTTTTGATCTTTTAGCTCCACTTCTTTTTACTTTCCGTTTTTCCAAAGTTTCTATTGAGATGGCATTATCTTCTTCTTTAATTGGCAACTCCTAAAGAAAAAGGAACTGAATGTTTAAATATGTACATAGTGGAGACTAATTCCTGTCTCAATTTACTATTAATAGACTGTTGCCCCATACAAAGTGTTCCCCACACATACACATACTATAGCCCACAACCACAGGGCAAAAAAAAACACATAAGGAAGCCTATAATGTTCTCATTTCATTTTCCCCAAGAATATGTGTGTGGGGTGAGAAGTGAGCCCCCTCATGTGGACACTTGAAAAGTTTGGAGAGCAGAGCAGGTCTGCAGTCCCACTGTAGCATTTTTTTAACTACTTCACAATTTGCAAATGCTAGGAGAGCATAGAATACAAGTTTGCTGTTCTCTCCCTTTAATACTGGATATATTATTCACTGTTCTGCTCTCAAATTGTACAACTGCATATGCTAAATTACAAATGGTGCATTTTTGTTAAAACAGCAAAATGTTCATGTTTGATAAGAAAGTACTGCACATATTTTAACTTCTCCCAAACTTCTGTTTTCCCAGAAACAAATTTCCCCTTAGCTTCAAAATGTCTGGAAAGATTACATTTCTACCTACAGCATGGGCTTCTAAAAGAAGGTATGGGGACAAAGTGTGTTCTCACCCATAAAGTCCTCAACTAAGGGCACTACTGCATGTACCTCTGGTCTTACAAGGTCAGAAGCCTTTCAGGAATACTTCCCTTAACACGTTCCTGGGCAACAGCTTCACACATCTACTGAGGCCTACTTATCTGTCATCATGCCAACAAATCAGATCAGCATCTACCAACTCCACAAAAGCTCCTTCTTAGTCTGGTTCTTGTGTAGTGGAACAGCCTTCCTTTTGCAGGTAAGGAAGGTCTCTACTTCACTAGCATCTTTATGGCAGTGTAAAAGAGATTTCTTTTATTATCTTCCAGAAGATAAAAATTTTCTTGCCATCTGAAGTTGTTTTAAGATGTTACATGTAGGTTTTGTTTTATTCTGATTTGTTTTAAAAAATACAGGTTGCTTACCTGTAATTGGAGATCTTCGAGTGGTCATCTGTGCATTCACACCTCTGGGATAAAGTGCGCCTGCGCCGATCCCGATCGGTAATCTTCAAAGCCTAACGGATTTTCGCGCCAGCTCCCCGGTCACGTGCACGCCCACTGCGCATGACCCGGGGAGAGGCACGAGGATCCCGCCAGTTCCTTCTGACCGCTGCCAACAGCCCCCAAGGAAAAAGGTGAGGGAGACCGAAGGCAGAGGGGAAGGAGGGCGGGTGGTGTGAATGCACAGATGACCACTCGAAGATCTCCAATTACAGGTAAGCAACCTGTATATCTTCTTCGTGGTCTCTGTGCATCACACCTCTGGGAGAATAGCGAGCAATAAACACCACATACCTGGAGGTGGGTGCTGGAGGTCTCACATCTGAGCTGCTTGCAGGACTGCACGGCCCACCACAGTACGCTGATGGACGCGGACATCTAGGGCGTAGTGCTTCACAAACGTGTGAGGGGACGCCCACGTTGCAGCATTGCAGATGTCTCCCAGGGGAATGCCCTTGAGGAATGCTGTGGAAGTAGCCACGGCTCGAGTGGAGTGTGCCCGGAGGGACGCCGGCAGTGGCCTTTTGGCCAGAAGATAGGCGAGTTTTATCGTCTCAACTATCCACTTCGAGAGTCTTTGAGATGACAGTTTCTGTCCCTGCCTGGGCAAGGCATAAGAAATGAAGAGAGCTGGAGACTTGCGAAAGGATTTTGTCCGGTGCAAGTAGAAAGACAAGGCTCTCTTGACATCTAAAGTATGCAGACTACGCTGCATTGGGTCCTGGGGATCAGGAAAAAATACCGGCAAGGTGATATCTGCCCCTATATGAAAGTCCGACACTATTTTAGGCAGGAAAGCGACATCTGGAGCCAAAGTGACGGCATTATGATGAAACGTGAGGTATGGTGGGTCGCAACGGAACGCCGAGAGCTCACTCACGCGTCGAGTAGACGTGATGGCCACTAAAAATGCAACCTTCCATGACAAAAGCTGAAGACTGCATGAGGCCATGGGTTCGAAGGGTTTTCCCATCAGCTTAGTGAGAACCAGGGGCAAGTCCCATGCCGGGACTGGTGTCCGCACTGGGGGATAGAGGCGATTCATTCCCTTGAGGAATTGTTTCGTTGTTGGGTGGGAAAACACTGAATAGCCATCAATCTTAGGATGATTGACTGAGATGGCCGACAAGTAGACTCGGATAGATGAGTGACACAGTCCCCTGTCCTGACATGACAGGAGGAAACCAAAAACATCTTTAAGTCCAGCGGGGACTGAGGGTCGTCCCACAGACGCCAGGAAAGTTAAAAATTTAGTCCATTTTGACTCATATGAACGTCGAGTGGAGAGTTTGCGTGAGTTCAGTAGCACTTGAGCAATGCGTGATTCTAACCCTAAGTTAGGATCAGCCACGCTGTCAATTTTAACCTGGGCACATCGTGGTGCAGTACTCGGCCCCCGCACATCCCGAGGAGATCCGGGTCCGTCGGGAGATGGAGATACGTCTCTCGTGAGAGGCTGAGGAGCGTGGGGAACCAGGGTTGTCTCGGCCACCATGGGGTGACAAGAATTGCCCACGGTCGCTCTGTCAACAGTTTGTGGACTACTCTCGGAATGAGAGGGATTGGGGGAAATAGGTACACCCGTTTCCCTGTCCACGGGAAGAGGAGACCGTCTCCGAGAGAGGTCGGGTCCGTTCCCGCTCTGGAACAGAATAGATGGCACTTCTTGTTCTCCCGAGAGGCGAATACATCCACGGATGGATGTCCCCAATGGTCGAAGATCGGAGTCAGGTAGAGTGGGTTCAGTTCCCACTCGTGTAGGGATGCTCCTCCTCTGCTTAGGAAGTCCGCTTGGACGTTGAGTAGTCCTGGGAGATGAGTCGCCACCAGGTGAATATTTAGCGTCTGGCACTCGTTCCACAGCTCTATTGCTAACCGGCAAAGTCCACGGGAGACCGTCCCGCCCTGGCGGTTGATGTAAAACATAGTGGTGGTGTTGTCTGTAAGGACAGTCACCGTTTTCCCCGTTAGGGATTGGCGGAAAGACCTCACTGCGTAGAGAACTGCCAGCAGCTCTAAGAAATTGATATGGTTGTGTGCCACAGAGGGGTGCCACCTGTCTCCCACACCTACACCTTCCAGGTGAGCTCCCCAGCCCCATAGGGATGCATCCGTGGTGACGGTCGCTGAGGGGGGTGGAAGCCGGAAAGGTGCACCTGAGTGTAAATTCTGGGGCACAAGCCACCAACTCAGGGTCTCCAGGACCTGGGTAGATATCTGGAAACGTTTGGAGAGGGAGTGGAGTTTGGGGCGGAAACGCCTCAAGAACCAAAGCTGCAGTGGTCTCATTCGCAATTTGGCGAAAGGAATCACTGCCGTTGTTGCGGCCATCAAGCCTAGCAGGCGAAGGATTTGTTTGGCTGTAGCCTCCTTGGTCTCTTGGATAGCCTGGAGAAGGGAGACTATATCCGCTGCTCTGTTGGGGGGTAGGAACGCCCTGCATTGCAAGGAGTCCAGGATAGCTCCGATAAACTGAACCCGTCTGGAAGGGATAAGCATGGACTTTTTGAGGTTTATAGTCAACCCTAGTAATTCTAGGGTGTGAAGGGTAGTAGAGATGTGGTTCTGTAATTCCGTCATAGAAGGGGCGACTAGAAGCCAGTCGTCCAGGTAGGGGTAGAGGTGGACACCTTGGAGTCTCAGATGTGCCGCTACTACTGCCATAAGCTTCGTGAAGACACGAGGAGCTGTAGAGAGGCCGAAGGGTAGGGCCTTGTACTGGAAGTGACGCGGACCGATCGCAAAACGTAAGTACTGTCTGTGTGACGGGTGGATCGTCACATGAAAGTATGCGTCCTTTAAGTCCAGCGTCACCATCCACACGTTGGCTTCTAGTAGCGGTAGGATGGTCTGTAGAGTGGTCATACGGAATTTCTTGTAGGTGATGAACGCATTGAGGTTCCGCAGATCTAATATGGGACGAAGTCCGCCATCCTTTTTTGGGACCGTGAAGTAGCGGGAGTAGAACCCCCGCTGAAGGTGTTTTGTTGGTACCTGTTCTATGGCGTCTTTTAACAGGAGGGCTTCGACTTCCGACGATAAGGTGTCGGAGGGAGGGGTGGTTACGAAGTACGATTCTTGTGGAATCTGGAAAAATTCTATTCTGTAGCCTTCTGCTACAACCGACAGTGCCCATTTGTCTGTCGTGATACGTTGCCATGCTAGTAGGAAGGGGGATAGACGGGTGGGAATATCGGAGCGAATGGGAGAGTCAAAGACTCTGCTTGTTCGGCTTGGGTGGTTTAGCCTTAGAAGCGGAAGCGGGCGGGAATCGTGGCTTATGGCCATAAGGTTTCTGCTGATAGACAGTAGACGGTGGTCTCTGCCATTGGGGTTCGGTGGGAGATCTTCGCGGTTGCTGTTTGGACCAAGATCTCTGCCATGTTTTCTGCTTCTGTTGTCTCGGTTGTGAGACACCCAAGTTACGAGATGTTTTGATACTCTTATCTAAATCATGAAGAACTGTGTCCGTCGTGGAGCTGAACAGTCCTTCACCCTCGAAAGGGAGGTCTTCCACTAAGGACTTAGTGTCTTGTGGAAGCGAAGTCGACCTCAGCCAGGCGTGGCGACGAAGGGCGACTGCTGAAGTGAGTGTCTTGGACGTGACGTCCGCAGCATGCTTGGATGCGTTAAGCTGATGCTTTGCTAGCACCATGCCTTCCCTCTGGATCTTCCTAGCGAGGCGTTGCTTATCCTCAGGAAGCTGAGCCAGAAGAGGTGTCATCTGTTCCCATAGGGAATACTGGTACCTGCTCATGCAGGCTGTGTAATTTGCCGTCTTTATGCCCAATGCACCGGCTGAATAAAATCGTCTTCCGAAAGAATCTAGTTTCCGTCCCTCCTTGTCCAAGGGGGAGGAATGTCCGCTACGTCCCCTAGCCGAGGGGGTCACGACTACTGAGTTGGGTTTGGGGTGGATGAATAGGAATTCTGCCCCTGGCTCTTGGAGCCTATACATGTGGTCCAACCTTTTATTGGAAATTGGGGTTGAGGAGGGGTGGCCCCAGGATTCTTTGGCAGTGCTCAAGAGCACCGAAATTAGTGGCAACGCTACCGCGGTGGATGTGTCCATCTGTACGATATCGAAGATGGCATCGGTAGCGGTAGGAGTTGGTTGGACCGTGGCAAGCGCCAAGGAATGTGCCATTCGTTTGATAAGTTCTCCATAGGATTTCACGTCTTCGGAGGGGGAGATTGGTAAATTTTCAGCCACATCAGGGGATGGTGACGGCTGGATGGGAGATTCGTCATCGGATGATTCGGGAGATTCGGGCATCGAATGGTCGGAATGTTCGGAGGGAGACATAGGGGTCGACGGGTCTGGCTGATAAGGAGGGAGGTCGATATCGGGTGATGTGGGCATCGGTATCGTTAGTTTCGGTATTTTCGGTTTCGGTTGCGGCATCGGTATCGGAGTCGGAGGCGGGGCCGGGGGATCTCGGCATCGGGAGACTCTTGACGACGTCGATTGGCGATCCCACTCCGCTGGGTACCATTGTGGAGGTGGCGGGTAGGAGGAACCATACAGGTATCGCCATTGACGGACGTCCCACGGCACCGAAGATGGGGGAAGGCGCCAGTCTCGCTCGCCTCTCGGTGCCGGCATCGGGTCAGGCCCTGTCTCGGGACTGCTGTGAGGGATCTGCGTCAGCTCGATGTCGGGTTCCGAATCCGTGAGCTGGATGGGTCGCGGCATCGGGGAGACAGGGCTGCCCCGGGGTCGCTCGCGCCCAGGAGGGTCAAGCTGTGGAGACCCATGCTGGGTCATGTCGGACGCGGGGTGCGTCGACGAAGCACTCGAGGTCTTGTGCTTCAGCTTGCCCTTACCCTCTTTGCCCTCCTTACGCTTCTTAGCGGGAGTTCGTGGCAGTGAGAGGGGTCTTTTCGATGCCGACTTCTCGGTGCCGGAGGGGCTTCGCATCGGTGGCGACGTCGGGCCCGTCGGTATCGATGGGGACGTTGCCGAGGCGTCGGCTGCGGACATCTTCGGTGACAACGCTGCCTCCAAGAGAGCCACTCGGAGTCGGGCCGCTCGGTTCTTACGAGTTTGTTTGGAGAACGCGGCGCAGCTCGAACAGGAGTCGACGCGATGCGACTCGCCTAGGCACAGCAAGCAGAGGGAGTGCTTGTCTGGGGGGGGGATTTTACTCCCACACTTAAGGCAGCGTTTAAAGAAACCCCACCGCTGGGCCATAGGCCGGGCGGGGAGTAGAAGGAGGAGAATCCAAAAGAGAGTCCAGGAAAACAGTCCGTAGGTCAGTAAGAGGTCTAAGAATCAGTCCGAAAGGCCTTTCCAAGTTGGAAAAGAAGAAACGAAAGTTAACTACCGACCGGAGCGGAGAGGGGGTCCTCACGACGCGGCGGTCAGAAGAGAACTGGCGGGATCCTCGTGCCTCTCCCCGGGTCATGCGCAGTGGGCGTGCACGTGACCGGGGAGCTGGCGCGAAAATCCGTTAGGCTTTGAAGATTACCGATCGGGATCGGCGCAGGCGCACTTTATCCCAGAGGTGTGATGCACAGAGACCACGAAGAAGATTCACTGTAACCTACTTTGAGTTGTTTTTAGGAGAAATCTTTGTAGTTCTCAAACTAGACATAAGTACCAAGCAATATACCCTCTCCTCAATTGCTTAGAGTGATATATAAAAGTGATTAAAACTACTATATTTAAAAAAACAAGGATCCACAGCTACTATGATTGAATCAAATAAAGATGTTCTTAATTGCAATTAAAAGATAACCTAGAGAGTCAACTTTTTGGAAAAAGTCAAAGCAAACAAGTGGAGGATGCACCTGTATTGGATGAAAGAATGGAGTCACAGGATAGTCCCAACAAATTTGCATTGATCCTTAAACAGCAACAGCCATTTAAATTACTTCTGACACGCCTCAAAGCAGCTGAGAAGATTTATGTCTAATAAACATTTGGAAACTTCTATAAAGTTCTGCAAGAAGGATCCCTTCCCTGGAAATAGTTGTGTTTGTTCTCTTCTGACCCTTGAGGAAGCAAAGAGCATGAAAAGGAGAAAAAAAGTCATTTTACTTACCAGCTCTTCCACAATCCTTGAAATACTGGACACCTGTTTTTTCCTGGACCTCAGAACAGGGGGCGAGAAGACAAACCGAGAGGCCAAATCTGCATCTAAATCTTTGAGCTGTACTGGGCTCACTGCTTTTTCACCTAATATTAAGAAGCATATACTTTACTGTAAAACTTGGAATGAAATATTCCAAACATGCAACTTTTGACTGAAACAGTGAAGAACAGCATGAAGAATGGCTTTTTATAGTCCCTGTAGTCGCTGCCCCCTCCTCCTGTGCCCGGTGGGCTATGTTAACCATTCCTTCTGAATGGAGGTCCACCTGGGTCTTCTATGCGATAGCACCATGCTTCCCTCTCCTGCACACATAGATCTACTCCTCTTTTGCCCAGTTAGATTATCTCACTCTGAAGTAGGTCTCACAATATATTGCCGGGAGGAACAGTTAACAATAAATTTTTAGAAGACCCAAATGCTTGTCTTTACCAAAAACTTTGTTAAGCATAGCCATGATATTGAGAAAATGAAGTTTTTCAAATATCTAGGTATAGTTTTTCAGTTGATTGGTTTGTGAAATATTCAGCAGGTTCATGCTCTTGAGACTACTCAAAGAACAATATCAGCTTCACTGAGATTTTTCAAGAAAGGAGGCTCACATATTCCTTATATTATCAATATCTTCCAGTGTAAATTGATTCCCCCAAACTCATATATGGGTAACAACTGTATTTATCTAAAGATTTCCATTCCCTGGAGGCAATGCAATCTAAATTCCTTAGATTCATATTCAGAGTCCCACACTGGGGACACAGTGCCCTTCTAAAGAGTCAGGGATGCTGCTGCTTGAAGCACAAGGTTGGTATCAAGGAATATTCTTCTGGCTTAAATTAAATTTTAACCCTTCTGGATTAACTTCATTAATTCAGAGAAATTCCACTCATGCTGGGTGTAAACTAAATTCCTATGGGTTTACTCCCCCAGCCCCATGCCATCTTGGATTTATGGGAGCTAAAGATACTTGAAGGGCTGTCATATAGAGGATGGTACAGAGTTATTTTCTGTTGCCCCAGAAGGCTGGACCAGAACCAACAGGTTAAAATTAAATCAGAAGGGTTTTTGGCTAAAGACTAGGAAGACCTTTATGACAGTTAGAGTGACCTCAGTGGAACAGGCATCCTCAAGAGGTGGTGGGTGCTCCTTCTTTGGAGGTTTTCAGACAGAGACTAGCTGGCCATCTGACAGCAATGCTGATTCAGTGAACTTAGGCAGATCATGAGAGGGAGGGCAGGAAGGGTTGCATCAGTGCTCAGTTCTTGTGGCCCTCCTTACACACCCAGGGAAACACTGATCACCACTTTGGGGTCAGGAAGCAATTTTCTCCGGGCCAATTTGGCCAAGGATTCTGGAGGGTCCCCCCAACTCTTCTGGGCATAGAGCAGGGGTCACTGCAGATGTGGAGGGGGAGGTATTTATGAATTTCCAGCATTGTGCAGGGGGTTCGACTAGATGACCCTGGAGGTGCCTTCCAATTCTATAATCCTATGATTCAGTAGTAGAGAATCAGTGAAAACTTTGCTCTGGCAGCTCCATTTCAGAATTCCCTAAATACTGACAAGTCCTCACCTTGGCCCCCTTTAAGGTGTTACCAGCAGCTCTTACACACTTACCCCTGACTCTTAACATGCTTGCCCCTTCCAGCGGCACACGGCTGAAAGTTGATCAGGTGTTACTGTATTGTCCTTTGTACAGGGACATGTGGTTCCTATACATAACTCCATTCTTATCAAATTTTCCAGGGAGACTTGATGAATTTTATACTTCCTACCTCCTCTTAGATTGTTCTAATGAAACCACCTTCAAGGTGGCTAAATTTTGCAATTCAGTAAGCTCAACAAGGAAGCAGCTCGTTTAGTCTTTTATTAATTATGTCTGCACTATTGAAATCAGCGTATTATATGCCTCTGAAGTTTTGTTGTATGTAGATATGCTAATGAATCTCCCTGTATGTCAATCTCAGCTGATCTAAGTTTGTAACAAATACTGATAAATCTGCAGGGGGTGGGGCAGGTAAACGCAGAGGCCCTTGACAGACTCTGAAGCAACATGCTTCATTTCAGAGTGTGTGAGTTCTTATGTCATCTTTTTAAGCCTCTGCACCCCTGCCACCTGGCACAGGAGGATCAAACTCTAAGACAGAGACTCAAAGAAGTGAGTTGTCCAAGTTCAGTTATTCCCCCCAAACACAACAGGGAGTGAAAGAACTGGGCATTCCCTTTATTCTCGTGTGATCACTTTAGAAGCAGAGATGGCTGGGAAACAACAGTGTATTGATTTATTTTATTTATTTATTTGATTTCTAGGCCACTCTCCCCACATTCGCAGGCTCAGAGTGGCTCTAGGAGGGGGGATCAGGGGGCTCCTTGTGTTGACCAATTAAACCTCTCCATGGCTGTAGGCTAGCATCTGTGTGCTGTTTTCTGTTGACAGGATTATTCTATGTTTGAATTAGAGGAAACTCATATGAGCAAGCCTGATTTGGAAGTGGAATTTGGAATTGTTTTTTGGTGTTCGTGAGAATTTGTAGAGTCATGCTGCTCTACTATTTTTCTGTAAGAGTTAAGTGGTCTCTATCATCTTTAAATATGTAAAGACTGAAAGCACAGAGGCAGCTTCAAATATGATCACCAGTCACCTTTTCATGAGTGCCAGAGACACTCACTGGGGCATCAGTGAACTATCAGAAAGCAGAGATTCCCCCCACCCCCCGCTGAGCCAAGGTGGCATCGTGATAGTTTTATCCTTTCCAAACTGATACCCAACATCCACCACACACACAGCTTATTAAAAGCTGGTAAAAGCACATCCCAGTAACAGCTGAAAACCCTGGCTAGATGGTATGACAATGTTGTCATACGGCTGTATAGGGATTTTTTTATATATATATCCCAGCCTTCTTCCATCATGGAACTCAAGGAAGTGCATATGGGGTTTCCAAAAAGTTTCTCCTCTAGGCACTGACTAGACCCATACCTGATTAATCTTAGCAAGGCTGCAGCATCAGATGCATCCAACCACACTTTGTCAAAGAACAGTAGCTGGTCTACTGAATTTAAAACTTCCAGGATTCTTTCTACCCTGCTTTTGTTCAATATACATCAGTATTCATTTACAACAAGCTATTTTTAATTGTTTCTGTACTGAGTTGGATCCAAAGTCATTTTTCATTGGGGGGGGGGCGTTTTTGGCCATTTCCCCCTCTTATCGCAGATACCCAATCTCCCCCCATCATGTTGTTCTTGAGATTCCCTGCCCTCAGGAGTAAGGTTTTGCTATAGCAGGCATAAAAGTTCTATGCTGCTGACTGAAGTGTTTTCTATTAATGGAAACAGATCTTTGGATCCAACCTATTTAATTTGTCTAAGAAAACCATTTTGACTACCTTTAGGGTTCTCTGTGAGTTTTGTAAGAGGGGGAGAAAAAAAGAATGCCTCATCTCCAACAAGAGAGAGGCTCTGTTTCATACTCTTTGTGCTGTATCTGGTCCTTTTAACATGAGAGCCATGACGTGCCACAGTTTTCCGCATTTCACCAAGCCTCAGTTTGGTCACATCCACGGATTGCAGTTCCTCAACATTAGCAGTGGCTTGTGGCAAGGGTTCCACCTCTGTACTTTCTTCAGTGTGTGATGGAAGTTTGCACTTCTTTTTGATTGCTGTCATCTCTGACCGCCTATTTGCAGACCTCCTCGCTGAAGCCACTGCATCAGAAGGTTCTTCTGAGACAGATTTTTCCAACTCTGTTTTCTCTACACTTGCAGATGTAACTCTTCTAGTTCTCCTTTTTGAGGTATCTAATGCAGTCTCAGGTACAGAAGTTAAACATGTTGCAGTGGTGGACTTATTTAGTGCTGCGCTTCTAGTATTTCTTTGATTAGCAACAAAAGATTTAACATTTAGCTGAGGAGGAGGAGGTGGTGGTGGTGGTGACAGTAAAGATAAAACCAGCTTTGAATCTGCTGAAACATTCAGAGGATTCTTTCTTGGTCTACCTCTTTTACGCCGCACAGTCTGCTGTTCAGGGACCTCAGTCTCTTGTCCAGAAACATTCTCAGCAATACTGGCACTCTGTGCTCTCTCCTGTCTAGTCGGGGTGGGCAGCTGAGACTCACTGGGCTGTGTGCTCTCTTTATGAATTGCTTCCAGGAGACTGGAACTTCTACTTCTGCCCCTTCTAACTGAGGATGGTAATTGTAACTTCTCAGACTGTGTTTCTGTATGTGCCGATACTTCCAGTATACCATGTTTCCTTGGCCGTCCTCTTCTTGGTGTAACACACTGTTTCTTTTCTTCTGCTTCTGCATTTTGATCTGAAATTACATTTTCTGCAAATTTGAACGCAATGGTTTTTAACTTTCTTGTGCTTTTAGGATTGACAGTCATTTGTATTGTATGGTCAATGAAGAACTGATTATCTTCTTGATCTCCTACTAAGCTTCTGGTATTTTTAGAAGCCCTCTTGAGAGCAGAAGTTGGCTGGTCACTTGGATGGGTAAGAAATTCTGATACAAGCGCTTTTGATTTCCTACCCCCTCTCTTTGAAGTAATGGTTGCCTGAAACTCTTGTGCAACGGGATGAACATCTGTTGATATTTCTAGATCACACCCTTCTGTATTCGCAGTACCTCTGGCTGGAAAAGCAAGAGCATGTGATGGTTGCTGTTCTTGGGGTTTTCTTTTAGAACTGTCCGAACAGTTTTCAGGAATGCTAGAAGTATCTTTTCCTCGTCTAGTACTTCTTCTCGGTGTAGGCAGTACTGGCACATCTGGTTCACTCATCTTTGTCAATAGCTGATCATCAGGTAACAAGTCATTTAGACTTACTGCCATCTGTCCTGTTGTGCCTCTACTAGATGTTACTATGTGTTCTGCCTGATTTATTTTCATCTCTTTATTTGTTTCAGGAATATTTTGTGGTGGATCCTGGAGGGAATTTAGTAACTTCTTGTTTATGCTTTTGTGAACAGATTCCTCTACTACTTCAGATGAAAATTCTATATTTCTTGTGTCTTTGATTATGTCTAACAGGTTTTCAGCAATAGCCGTTTTAATAGGTTCAGGTACATCAGGCAATACCTTGACAGTATTTTGGGACATCTGATCACTAGTTACTGTGGATATTGAATTTGTAATGAGTTCTTGGTTGTTACTTTCAGTATTATTTAGATGCTCTCCCTCTGATTTTGGGCTAGCCAATTTCAGAGGAACAGAATGCAATGCAGTAGTCTCTCCTATTTCAGCTTCTTCATCCCCTTCTAGTATTAATGTAAAGTTGTCCTGAGGCAGGAATAGTTCTTGTTCTTCAGAAAAGTCACATTCACCAGCATCTTTATCAAGCAATTCACATGCAACCTGATGCTCCACAGCATCGTCAGTGCACTGATATTGAACAGTGTTTGAGGGACACAGCTCACTGTTTGGGAGAGTTTCCACAAAAGTTTCTGAAACTTGTACCTCAGGCGTTCCATCGCCAATAGGCTGAAATATAGAAAATATACAAGATTATTGCCGCTATACTATTTTTCCAGAAATTTTAAAAAATAACAATGTTTCCTCACATTTCAGAGAAACAATCAAACCAGCCATTTAGGCAACTCTATATTCTACTATCCACTCCAGTATCTTTGCCAAGAAAAACCCATGGACACGAAGATGGGGTTCAGCAGGCTCTAGAGAGCGGCGGACAATAAGGGGGCCTGGTATGATGTGGTCCATGCAGTCGCGAAGACTTGGACTTAACTGTGCAACTGAACAACAACAACACATTCTACTCTGCAAGATGGCACAGGTTATTTGTTAGTGGCTTCAAATGGAGTGGCTAAGCAGTCCTGTTATCACAGCCACAGGAAGGACGCAATGTCTGGCTGTGAGTATCCACTCATACAGTTGCTCCTTTCCAGTGGCAATTATCAGAGTGACAATGTTTCAGGTGTTGCACACATGAAAGTCACCACAGGGAAGAAGCAGTTGCATTTGTGGATGTTCCAAGTCAGAGACTGCTTCCTTTGCACAGCCCCTCCAACATGGAGCAAATTACACACATCCAAACCACCCCAACAACCCATAAAGTCATATACAAGTCAGTATGCTGATAAAGCAGTACTTTAGCAAAACAAGCACACTCAGAGTTCAAAGAAAGCTGTGAAGCGTTGAGGAAACAAAGCAACTACTTACATTTATTTTTTGGCTTTCAAATATACTGCTAGGTGGTGTTTTTCCTGCTAAATTTTCTTTTATGGCTTCTGTTCTTTCCTCAAGTACTGCTGCTTCTCTTTCTTCAAACTCAGTTTTAGAATAAATACTGGCAATATCTTCACTGTCAGGAATACTGATGACAGCTGAAAAACATTTTCTTTCCATTAGTTATTTTACTTTAAGACATTAATTCTACATTAATATTCTTTGAAACTGATAGTTGGATGAGACTTCTTCACCATAATGAGGAACAGTTTAAGCCTCTGGTCACTTTTGCTGGGCAGAATTGCTGTATTTTTTGCTCCATAAGACGCACCTGACCATAAGACACACCTAGCTCCGCTCGGTGCCGTGGCTTGGGAAAAGTGAGGGGGGTTTAAGATGCACACACTTTCCCCCCCCCTTTTTTTGGGAGAAAAAGTGAGTCTTATGGAGCAAAAAATACAGTATAAAGGAAAACAGGGCTGCACTTACCAGTAACTGTTGTCCATCAAGCGGTTTTCTGTACAGGCACACATGGAGATTGCACAATCACAGGCCTGATGTGGGAGATGAGCTTTCAAGATTTTAGAGCCTTCCAGAGCCTAGGAACACTCACCCCTCCTCTCCCTCTGAGGCCCTGCTTTTCCCACCCAAGGGGTCATGTGATGGAGGCGAGGAGAGCGCTCCTCCCTCAGTTCTCCCTTCACTGTCACGAGGTCCAAAAGAGGCCAGCAGAGCACCCCACAGTGGAGAAAGAAGGAAGGGATGTGTGCCTGCACAGAAGATAACTTGATGAACAACAGTTACAGGTAAGTGCAACCCTGCTTTCATTGTCATGGTTTCTGTGCAGTCCCACATGGGAGATTAGCAAGCTCACTTACCAAGTATGCAAGAGTGGGCTGATTAATAAGAAGTCTTGCTTCAGACTGAGACCATGTCCCCTTACCCTTATAGTGACTCCAGTGTGCTCCCCAGCCGATCAGGAAAGCATCTGTAAACACTTGCACATCATAACTCTGAGTCCCTAGAGGAACTTTCTTCAGTAGGTTCTCTAACATACCACACCATTTCAGGGTTTTGATAATGGCCCTGGGAACAGACAGCTTTTTCCACAGTGGATCTACAGCGGTGTTAAACACATAAATAAACCACAAAGGCCCCAAATACAACCCAGCATGCCAGCCAACTGCTGTAGCAGATGCCATGTATCCCAACTGGCTCTGGATATGGCATGTTGATTGGAATTTGATCGCAGAAATCTGCTTAACCAAGGACATTACAGCCTTTGCCCTCTGGGATAGAAGGTATGCTTTCCCCTTAACCAAGTTAATCACAGCCCCTATAAATTTAACAGATTGTGCAGGAGAAAGGCAGGATTTCTCCCAATTGACTATGAAACCCAGCTCATGTAGGGTACAGAGAGCAAACCCCAGGTGCTGGTCTAATAGCTCAAGGGTACACAAAAAGCTAACAATCAAGGAACTGATATACTATGGACCACTGCAGCCTCAAGTGAACCAACACTACTGATATGCACTTTGTAAAAACACTTGGCGCCATGGCCAGATCTTCAAAAGGCAGGACTGTATATTCATAAGTGATCCCACTGTAGCTGAATCTCAGATACTTCCTACAAGACTCACGAATTGTGATATGATATACTTCTTTGAGGTCGAGGACCACAAACCAAAGGCCCTTGTTTTTTGTTTTTATTAAATTTTTATTAATTTCAAAGTTTTACAAATTACAAGCTTTTTTACAACAAAAAGAAATAAATTTAACATTCTTTAAAAATAGTCTACTACAAGTTGCCAACTCTATTCTGCTTCTACCTCATTTGTCATTAATTGAGTCTGATAGAGACTGGTGTGCCGAAATAAGTATTTCTGCCTCTCAAAATTCATAAACTCTATTTCCCATGATTTTCCTTATATCTATTTGAGCAATGTTTTATTAGATCTTCTTATGTTTATAACCATATATTCTAAACATATTTCATTTTAAAATTTATACTATAAGATAAAATGAAAGAAAATAGGGAAAAAATATATTACACCATTTCATTACTCTGCTGTCTTGATATCTTTTACTATAATTGTGTTCTTCTTTAACTGGAGCTCTTCTAATTGGCTTTCCCTCCCACTGGGACTTCGAATCAGTTCCAAAGAAGACTCAAAATGAGTCTTGCCCTTTGGGGTACCCCATTGGCCTTCTCGTGTGGTCCTCTGCACTTTATATTCCAGGCTACTTTTCTTGGTGGAAACATAAAAGGGGGGGGGGGGAGAAGCTCTGTGACTATGATCTCCTCCAATGTAATTCTTTACAGTCTTATGGTACCTTCCTCTCCTTCCGGTTACCACCTCTTAGCCTGAGTCCGATTCCAACACCTTCAGAAGCTCCTCACCAGATGTTAGATCACGGGCTGTATATATGCGTCCTTGATGTGTAACTGATATGTGACCAAGCGGAAGCCAACGGTACCTATAATTCCTCTCTGCACGCTTTTGTGCAATTGCGTGCATATTTTTCCTGGTGTTTAATATTTCGAAAAGAATATCTGGATATAGCTGGACCAAGGTGTCCTTGAGCTTCAGACCACTGTTCTTCCTAACAATTTCCAGAAGGTTCCGCTTAATCTTTGTATCAAGTTCTGTCACAATATCAGGTATCAATGCTGGTGAACCCGTTCGGGGAGGATTTGAATGGTAGGCATTGTTTACCACAGGTCCCAGAAGCTGTATAATTCCCTCTAACCACTTGTTTAAAGTGGCAGTACGGTCCTTGCTTAAATCAAAGTTCAGGGAAATGCCACAAAATTTTACTTTAGTTTCCCGTGACTTAATTTCTAACAATATTAGCTCACTTTTCACCCATCCTTCAGAAGTTTTCAATTCAGCTATTTCTTTGGAGTTCTTCTGCATACCTGCAACCGCAGTCTCCGCCTTTGCCTGTGCGTCCAGTAACTTTTTGTTGACTTCATCCGACTTATTAATAATAGAAGTGATGCTGTTTCTTATCTCTTCTTTTATATCTTCTTTTAAGTCTGTAAGCATCTCCTGTAAACACTTTTTAGTTAAGGAGTCTTCTCTTTTCCTTTTATTTGCCTGGACTTCTTCTTCCTCCATTTCCAATGGGGGGAAGAGTCTCATCGGAAGAGTCTTGGTTTTCTTGCTGTGCTCTAGGCATTGGTTTGGAGGGGTTCTTGTGGCCTTTTGATCCCTTGGGTTTCCCCATAATTTTGGTAAGGCTATAATCTTTAAATTGTAGTCCTATTTAAAATTTTAATTCTTTTGTAGGAGCTTGACATGGAGGCAGTATCGGATGCGACTGCGTAGCTCCACTGTTGCTCCGCCCCCACCAAAGGCCCTTGTTCAACAGGGGCAGAATCTCGTGCAGAGACAACTTTCTAAATTTAGAGACAAGTGTTTGTTGAGAGACCTCAAGTCCAAAATGGGTGTCTTACTTCCCCCTTTTTATCAATAGAGAAAACCCAGATCTTACACACTCAGGAAGTACCTGATTAATGGCCCTTTTCATCAGGAGAGAAGAAACTTCCTGTGACATGAACTCAGAGGTAGTTGAGATCCCCGCAGCAGGTGGTTGAAACAAAGGCAGAGAATCAAATTCCAAAAAGTGGCTTCTATTTATTATTAATAAAACCCAAGAATCACCATTAACTTGCAACCATGCTGCAGAAAACTTGGTCAGCCTATCCAGGAAGATTTTATCCTGTACTTGTCAGGACATTGTGGTCCCTCTAGGACATTGCTTCCTGGGGGACCAGGAAGGGTGTTTTCCCCTTTGTTTGCCCTGCCTCCTACTTTGTGTATGTTGGCTACAGTCTGGCCTGTATGTCTGCCGTGAAGGCTGAGGGGCCTGGTATCGATAATAAGAGGAACAGTAAGGCTTTGATGGTTGAAATTTGTGAGAGAGCCTAGGGAGGTACCTCTGCTTGTAACATGGTGCAGGAGTGGGGGGTAATCCTTGGGGAGTTGGCTGTAATATTATTCTTACAAATACAATCCAAGACAGCATCCACCTAATTACTGAAGAGTTTCTGACCCTTGAAAGGTGAGTTCCTCAATCTTTGTTCTTATGTCCTGGGGGAGAGCTGGAGATCTCACCCTATAATGCCTCCTAATCACAATCACAGGCCATGGTCCTGCTGTTGCAGTCAGTTACGTAACTGGCTATGTTCAGGTGCTGCTTTCCAAGTTTCAGCCCTTCAGAAAACAACACCTTTGCAAGGGCCTTCTTATCATCTGTCAATTGCACTACATATTGGGACATGTGGTGTCACAACAGCATTTGGTCCCACCCCATAACGGCAGTAATGTTTGCAACCCTCAGCCCCATTGCCTAAAGGAGCAGACCTTGCGGCCTACACAATCCAGTTTATGGCCTTCTTTATCCATGGGCGAGGAACAAGTGCCTGCTCTGCTTTTTGCTGGGTGCACTTAAGATACTAATGAGTTGGCCTGAGGGTGCTGAAATAAATAGGAACAGCCCTCATCTTTAACTCTGTACATGTTATTGAGTTTCCTTACCAAAGCTGGCATAGAAGATGGTTTGGACCATACACCCATAGCTATGTCCTTGATGCCCTGTAGCATAAGCAGGGCCACTGGGCCAGAGTCCAGCATATACAAGGACCTTCACTGGATTGGAGGGTTGCGGCTCTGACAAAAGATATTCTAAACCCAGCACCTTTGCCATGCAGATAAGCTGCTCGGAGTACAGCTTAAGATGGTCTGTGGGTGATGGGGTGGATGGTTCTCCAACTGTTTAATTGGGTGAGGGCATAGAAATCTCCTCCGAGTCACCCTCCAATCCCTGGTCCAAACCCTCCTTGGATTCAGATGGAAGGTACAACTCCAACTCAGATGTCAGCTGCTACTTGCCACATGCTAGCCCATCTTCAGACCAGTTAAGATTGCTGGGGATCCAAGGGCCCCACTGAGGTGGGAATACCTCAGGGAAAGGGAAACATAGACCTTGCTGCAGGAACCACAGAACCGGCATTGGTTGTATTACCTGTTGGCATTGGTGTTAAGGAGGAACTGAGAAAAGTGGTGGAACCTTGAAGACATCATCCTCTGAGGATCCAGGAGAAGCTAGGTCATGCCTGGATGATGACAGAGTTCACAGATGAGCAATGAGTTGTCAATCTGGCTCAGTAATCGTTTGTTGTCAAGGAGACATTGATCATCACTGTGTTGAAGTTGAGAATTGATTCTGAGTGGAGTCTTCTGGTCAACACGGGTCAGGTGAGCCCAACTGAGCTTGACGAGATGTTGGCACTCAACCTGGAGTGGATGGTGTTCCTTGGCACCAAGGAGACAGTGACTGTCGATGCCATAGAGATGGCGATCAGCAGTGAGGGGAGCCATGGGAAACGTGCTTTGCTTTTCTCTTTGCCTTTTTCAGTGGTGATTCCAATGTCAATGTCTGCATCACCGTTGATTTTTCTCCCATCTCTGATATGGACAGTGTTGGTATTGAGGCCACCAATGGTGCTCCTGATTTTTTCCCAGGCTGAGCCCATTTTTCAGCACAGGGGCCGAGGGCACCCAAGGCTTTCTCCCACAATGGTGCTTTCAGTCTGGCTGCTTTACCCTCTTGGGCCTTCAGGGTCAAACAACATGCAGGGCAAGAGGCAGTATTGTGGCCTTCCCAAAGACATAACCAACACAATATATGCTCATTGTTTGGGGCCATTTTAGACCCACATTCTCCACATTTATTAAATAACGCCATCGTACTGGGCTGCTTAAGGTGAGTTCACTTCACAAAATGTCGAATAAGAGACTATGGAAAGCTCATCCTCTCCTCAGGGTGGCAAGAAGAGAAATGAGGGAGGGATGTTCTCCCTGCCTCCGTCACATGACCCCTTGGGCAAGAAAAGGAAGGCTTGAGATGGAAGGGCTCTGGAAAGCTCTGAAATCTTGAAAGCTCATCTCTCGTGCCAGGACTGCACCGAAGCCATGACAATGAACTAAGCCTCTTGGCTCTTAATAACTTTAAACTACATATGAAGAGGCATTCTAGTTATGTACCAGCTGAAATTTAATGAATAAACCAAGCAAGTAGTTACATGTATTATATCATCTAGTCCAAGTCTAAAAACTACCGAGTTGCACCAATTATAGCTTCAGCAAGTAAGTCTGAGGTGCTCCACTATGTCTTTTCTATTTGAAAAGAAAAATACTACACTGGAGAGAAGACTAGGCTGTATACTATGACTTAGTTCAACTTGGCTATTGATTTACATAGACATGTGATTCTGCCCACAAGGGGCACTGGCACTTCCTGCTCAAACAAGCATAATGTACTACACATAACTGATGCAGCTTTTATGTAATTTTGTTCAACCCCTTTGATAGCACTATAAACAAAAAATTCAACACCAGCACAAAATGTCTCCAAATAAAGCAGGAAGTTTCCAAACAAAAGGCTACCTGTACAGAGAAAGGTTCCATGCATGTAGCTCCAAGGTTCCATGCATGTAGCTCACACCTCTCCCTGAAATCCACCTTTTGCAGGGTAGGGATTCTTTACTAAAATTAATATTTGCATGTATTTCTTCTTAAACCTTCTGTTCTCTTCATCCTTGAGGCCATCAGGAACACAGAAACTGTTTGGGTTCTGCTCTAGTCAGAGTAATGTTCAACTACTTTATGCTCAGTTTAAATTAAATTACAGGCAACAGCCAATACTAAAAGTGACGTCGTTGTTGTTTTTTTAAATCATATTCCAATTTTCAGTCCTCACCAAGAGTCAAATTTGTTCAAAACAGCCCCTTTGCAGTAGTGTACTTAATCTAGATTAAAGAATTACAGAATCTAGTATCATCAACAGAGACACCAAGAGCAGAGGAAATGCTTCAGTTAAACATATGTGTAGACAGGTTTTTCAGTTAATACCCAAGATGTGAAGCAAAATTTTTTTCCAGTGCTGTATTTTTCTGTGGAAAAATTTCCATTTCAAAAGATTATTTCATAAAATTAACAATGAGTGAATGCCCCTGCCAATACAATATTGTACTGGCAATCCAATACAAGCCAGGCCACTTAAAAATCGTAAAAGATATTTTTCAGGTGATTATGTCAAGGAATTGTATGAGTATACATACATGTTTTACTTATTTGTGAAGCTGGTGTGTGTGTCTGTTGTGGGAAAATAAAATAAAAAATAGCTACAAATCACCTGGTGGGTTTCGATTTGACCTGCACAGCCAATGATAAAATTCTTATTTATATGACTCCTCTCACATGATGGAAGGGATACTGTCATCACCCAACTGACATCTGATGAACGAGTAATGTAAGTGATTAGGTGCCCCAGTGACTTCCATGGACGAGTTAAATCTCTCTGAAATATCTGAGACAACCACGTTCCTGGCATATCATGCACAGTTCTTCGGGTATGCTAAAATTAGTGAATCAACAGTATTCAGTGCCTTCATCAGTTTTGCTCTTAAAACAATGTAAGGAAAGTGCATGTTATATTGTCTTTAACACGTAATATTCCAAACAAAATGATGGCCACATATTTGTTTTACTGTATTTAAACTACACTTGATTTCCCCCTCTTAATCACACAAAATCAACATGGGGTATTTTTAAATTTGTTTCCTAAACACATCAAAATATATGAGCTAAATCAGTTCATGTTCTACTTAGTGCATCAGATAATTTTCTGGATAATTTACCAGTTCTAATTTTTCTGGAAAACCCACATCACTAATTAGCACTGGAGTACTAAGTGATTCAGGAGTCATCACATAAAATGTGAGGAACTATATGGATCTAGAGAATCATGAGCATAAAGAAAATACAACTAGCATTGTTCAACAAGCCTTGCACAAGAGTTCACACAAAGCTACAAACAAGATGATTCTACAGCATTTCTCATGCTTCTGTTTGTACATGAGCTTTCGTAACAGAAAGAACTTTGGATTTATATTTCTCTACTGCTGTGCAGTGCAAGATGAAAGAGCCTGTCCATGTGCAGACATTACCTTTTGCATGGGGAAGGCATGTTTGGATCCAAATCAAACAAACAGGACAAGATTTTAGAAACATACACGTTATTACAGCAAAGAATCACCAAGGAAACACATAAGAGAATTACACACTTCAAACACTGGCATTTCCAGGCTTTTCTCTTGATAGTGTCTGGCAAAAAAAATCTTTCCACTTGTTCCGTTTGTATGATAATTCATGTTATACTTACATTCGGCATCTGTTCCTGCTGGGTCCAAAGCTTCAGTACTTGTTTCAGAATGGCGTCTGTTGTCTTCCAACAATGATGTCTTGTCAGATTCCAGAGTAAGTGTTTCACTTTGTGTGGACAAAAGGAATATTTTACTTAAGAGGTATGGAAAGGGTTTTAAAAACATGCTAGTCTTTTACAAAGGCCATAAATTCACCTTTTTGCCACACATCTTAACCTCTATGACTATTCTAGAGTGGCATCACAGTAGACAGAACTGATTCAATGGGAAAGACTGGGATATGTTGTGATGATATAATTTGAAAGAATCAATTAACAGCAAACTGCTACTGCTATTGAAGGAACAGTTCTCATTGATCCAATAATGTCATTAGTACAATGTACAGTGTAGCCCAGAGGCGTTGCCTTACTCACGAGTAGCTCTAAATAGCAAGGCACCCCTAACCTGAGCCAGAGACCCACAAACTCAGGCCAAAGAAGGCACTCCTAGCTTGAAACACAGAGCTAGCCAAAGCTCTGGAAAAAGAGTCTCCATTTTCAGGTGGCACAAGGCAGCCCTCCAAGGTAATCTCCAACCTACCCCTCCACCTAGCTGAGGTATGCTTATGGAATAACAATGGGTTCCACCAAGTAAAGTATCTACATTTTTAAAGGCTATTCAGAGGCCACCTGGCGAATAGGCCTTTTGCCTCCAGAGCTTCATCTAGCCCTTTTGTGTGAAACCTATGTCTATGTGAAATTCCTTTGTCTCTACAACTGTCCTTCCTGCTTCTTCCTTCAGGATACTGAAATAAACCAATCATACATCCAAATATTTAGTAGTCCTTCCTGGTGCTATCAGGGACCCGTCTCCCACCTTTTGTCTAAACCTGGGAATCTATTCAACCTGCCCTGGCAGGACCATCAGTGGTCATCAAACCCATTCAGCTAGCCCAGTACAGTCATCCAACATCTGGCTAATTCCATCAACGCTATTGTAAATTCAGACTCTGCCCCCCTGAAACTTCATTGGTCACACCTAGGTCTTGCCCCTCCTAATGCTGTACCCCCTGGGACCCCTCATTGGTCCAGGTAATTTTTTGTCTTCACCTGGGACAAGCCCGTCAAGACTTCCCATTGTATTCCAAGGTCTATATCCATCCATGCACATGGCCATCAAGGTGTGCACTCAGGATGGCACCTATACTTTGAGTACACCCACAGTCTTTCTTCTTTAAGCCTTCTCCATAGCACGTAATGTTGGCCATTGGCGCTATTCTCTTCAAGGAACTCTGAACATCTGGATAGTATTACCCCATAACTGACCCCTCTCTGTGCTATCAATCACCTCTGCTTTCTTAGTTCTGTATTGCTTGCTCTTTCTGAATGCTTAGTGTGCCTGTAATTAGAAACATTCTTCAATAAAACTATTTAAATTACTCCTCAGATCTGGAGTCTTCCTACTGTAGTGGACCTTGGTATAAATTGGTGTGTGATCCCTGATACCCCTCTGGCTTCCCCTGCTAATTTCCCCCAAACAACGGGGCAGGCCATTGGCGGTAACAACACTTAGGATTGCCAGCCCCCAGGTCCAAGCGGGGGATCCCCTGGTTTCAGGGGCTTCCCTCTGCTATGGACCAGCTGACAGGCAAGGAAACCCCTCCCCTAAACAGGGATGTCGCAATGCAATGAGGCCACCCGGAAGTGACATCATCACATCAGGGATGTTACGGGGGGGTACTTTGATATTTGGGCAACCTCTATGGTTTTGAGAGCAAAAAACCCATAGAGTTTAGCCCAAATACCAGATAGACCCTGATGCAATGTCACTTCCAGGTGACATCATCACATCGGGGACATCACACAATGTCCCTGACCACACCCAGAATGCCTCCCAAATCCCTCCACTAGAAGAATGAGGAGACTTGGCAACCCTATGCACAGTGTATACTATTCATGTCTACTTGGCAGCAAGTCCAACTTACTTGGGAATAAGCAACAATGAATAAACACACACAGAATTACACTGTGCTCACTACCACCCCCACTCAACAACATGAAAAATTAAGCACACTCTATCCATGAAAAGTTAGTTCTCATAATGTCTGACATAAATTTTGGAAAGCAGCACACACGTTTTACATTGCATTCATGCAAATATGTTATCCTTTTTGGCAATTGATGGAGGCAGGGATAGAGGTGAGAAAATAGAATATTCGTTAAATACTTCATTAACCAACCCAAAAAGCAGCTTCCAATTGTCAGGAAAACAAGAGCAAAAAGATCCAAACTTGTAACAAGGTTACACAAATCTAAGCAATATAATTGCAACAACCAAGGTTTTAAGAAAAAAATGGTTACATTCTTTTTCAAGTTATTGTTCACCTTTTGTTAGATGGCACAAGAGAAGAGACTACTGCATCTTGGACAGCCTTTAAGTGATCTATCACTGATACTCCTTCTTCAGAGACGGCACTACATCCCTTTTCTTCCTTTTCAGGAAATCCTGCAAACAGCAAAACAGCAGAACTTATTGGCAAATACAGATGTTATCCTCCCTACCAAATCATTTAAAAGTATATGCATTATATAAGGCATAATAGTCCCGCTTCTAAAGTTACTGCAATTTACAGACGTCTAAAATGTATTTTCATTACAAATGAAATCTGACTCCTATGACACCCAATAGTTTTGACTTGCCTTAGGAGTCACCCATTATTTTTAGCTGTCACTGACACCTCTGAGTCCCCTAGCAAAAAGGAGAAGCAGCAGCCTATTCCTTCCCTCTCCAAAACCCAGTGCAAAGTTTGGGACATGCCTTTCCAGAGTTCTCCTTGAGCACCAGAGAACTGATGAGGGTTTGTGGGGGTCTTGCACTGAGCACAATGAGATATACTTCACTCTGAACTCTCTGCAACACATAGATAACTCAGGGCGAGGAGGGAATCTTCATACTAGGCATCCAAGGGAAGGGCAGTTGTTACTGAAATGAAGTTTATGGTGTATCTATTTTAGGACAGATGACACAATCCTCTGGTCTCTTACCTAGAAGAGCAAGAACGTTCTTGGATATTAAAACAAAGTTATCTTAACATTCTAAAGCAAGGTTTATATAGCCCTGCTTTGTATGGAAGAAACAAACTGCAGTACATCATTCTGGCTGATTCCAACGTGACCAATTGTGGTTTATAATGAAACAAGGAACCCTGTGAGAGGGGAGTGCACATATGAACCCAAGGATTTCAGAGGCTTCTTTTCATCACAAACCAAGATTTGTTTTTACAAGGTTTTAATGCAGCCACTGCTGGAGGATATTCTGATGCTTTTAAAAAGCAGATTAGACCTTATCTGCCGTGGATTTCTCCACCAATGGTTAACATAGTGGAGCTCAAAAGTTGATTAGATGGCTCTCACATCTACAAATGCCCATTTTTCTTAACTCCCTTCTCATATGCTCGCTCTTGTTATTGTACTGGTAGACAACTAAATCACATGACACATACCAGGCAATTGTTCTACATCTGTAGGTGCCTGAGGTTCCATTTGCAAACATTCACTTTCAGCTATCTCACTGCCTTCTCTTTCAGCTGACTCTGGTATGTCTAAGATGTCCTCAGATGAAGAATCAGCACAATGATAGGCTACAGTATCTCCAGCACCACCTGGTAATTTTGTCGCATAATATTCCGAAGATTTTTGGTCCATCTTGATAAAAATATTGCTAGTTTCTATGAAAGGCTCTGATTTGTCCAAGTTATCTCCTGGTATGCTCTCTGTAGACTGGTCCGTTTCTTCATGGTCTTCCTGAGCACTGCATGATGGAAAGGAGGGCAATCCTCTAGTCTTAGACCATATATCCTCCATTTGAGCCTCAAGACTGCATTCAGATGACACTGCATTGTGTCTTGTTTTACGAACCATCACCTTTTAAAAACAAGCACAAAAAATTAGTACTGTTTCCCCCAGTGAACAGATACTTCCATGGTAGACATCCTACAAGAGATACCTAATTTGTTTTTATGAAGGAAACTGCCACTTGTGCCTTCCAGTGGCTAGAAAGAGACACCCACTTGCAAGGGCTTCTTTTTCATTTCAATACAAAAAGCCCATCTCCCTTCACTTATGTGAATGGGGGCACTGAAAGTGTAAGAGCTCGGACAAACCACAATATAAGTGGGTCAGATAATTAATAAACACAATAAAGCAGGCAACATGCAGTTTCTCACAAGCTTCAGGATTAAAGAAATGTAACAACAGTTACTTTAAGGGGGTTTGCCTTTCACAGAACTGCAGAGAATTTTGGTTAGATCATAAACTCTGAAGAAACTTGAAAATAGGTTCTGGGTAGTGGATATGTTCATTTCTCTCTCTCTCTACAGCCTTATTGAGACAGGGATCTATGCATGCCAAAATTATGGGCTGGATCATGCAGTCCATCAGCAGAAAGTACTGATGGTCACAGATCTTTCCTACATTCACCTCCACCAAGGTCCATTCCCAAGCAGCTTTATTCCTAGGGCTGCAGGACCTGTGTGGTATAATAGCCACACAAGTCAAGAGGCTGCAATCATGAAGAGGGACAAAATCTCCTCTCTTCCATCAATTCAGCTTAACTGACTGGAGAGAAGAGGGTGATTTCACTCCTTTCTTCCCGATTATCACTGCAGCTTCCCAACCTGTGTGGCTATTACACCGCACAGGTCCTGCAATCCCTTTCCTAAACTTACCTGTGGTTGGAAAGGACTGCTAAGGGAGGGGAATGTGGGAAATAACTACAATCCATGTACCTGTGGCTCATGGGATCCAAACCAATGCATGGGAGTGGGAATCAAAACCATGTTTGTGCTTCCCAAGCTAACTTAGGCACATTAGACATTACATTCAGTTGTGGCCCACATGCATAGAGTCCAATATACAGAGATTAAGTATGTGCTTATATCGCCCTCTGAACCCACAACCCCTGGTTTTGAAGAGATAACATGACACAGATCAGGGCCTTATACACTGGGTTCTATGCAGACAAGCTTCTTTTCAAACGTTTCAGTAAACACATGGGTAGTATGGAAATCAGGGACAATCCCAACCACCTAGTGAATCTATATCCGACATTGCTGGAGACATTCTGATTTATGCTCAAGTGTTCCCTTTTCCAGCCTCAGTTCCTTGCAACCTACCCTAGCAGCCCATTCTGAAGTTTTGTTTTCTTCCATAAATGATATTTTTGTTTCTTTTGAACGTAAAGGTGGAGTAATAGATCTTCCTGGAGATGCAGTTGGTGTAGCTAATGGTGTAGTGCGTAGGCTAGATCTCAAAATAGACTGTGGAGTAAAACCAGGGAAGCCAGAGGAAGATGCAGATGTCAAAGCTTTAGCTCTCTAAGGAGGAAAAAACAAGTCTTAAACCTCAATATTTAATACCATATCAGCTCTCCTGTCTAATTCTATATAGGACTGTCAGAGAAGAAAACCACAGATGATAATTTTGAACACTTTCTGGAATAGATAAGATTCTACTGCAAACAACCATTACAACTTGCACAAAGGTATGTTGTTTGCTGATTTTTCAGAATGTTGGTTTTAAATTGCCAATTCTCCTATACCAAAGCACCAAAGGGGGACACACCACAATTAACCCACCAAAATCCAGACAACAGACAAGTTGAAGAATAGATGCTTTCAATCCAATAAATTTTGAACTAAATCAATATCCTTTAATGAATGTCCAGTTAAGTATATCATCATAATCAATTCATAATATATAAAACTCGCTTACTGTTAACAGTAATGTAAGAGACCAAACACATTTTAATAGGTACACGTAACCTTCACCATTCTATATACCTTAACAACTGCAGGAGTTTCCAGTAATTTTAATTCTGGTGCACTTGTGAGGTTCTTATGTAGCAGCATGGAACATCGAGGATTTGAACGCAATGGAGTAGAAAGCATGCAAGAAGCTCTTGGCGACACCTGCAAATTACTTCCAAGGGGAGGAGAGCAAACACCAACAGGTCGAACCACCGAATCGAGTAATCTGCAAATGTGTCAAATTTTTAAGTGAACTGTTGTTCTGTATTAATGTTCAGTAAGAAAATCTACCCCCACATCCCACAAAGATTAATCATGAACTCTGTTTCAGAAGTATGTTCACAATCTCCACCCCTACCCAGACTACCTGAAGTACTAGCTTTTAAATTTGAAGTTGCTTTATGTAGTATCAGTTTATTAGCATAGTTCACTTGTTATTTTATTTATATTTATTTATAAATTTGACTAATAGACTGGCCTTCCCTGTGCACAGGGCTCAGGGCGATAAACAACAATTCCAAATAAAATTATTAACAAATCAAGGTAAAACACTTAAAAGCAGTAAAAGCAATACACAGAAGTTTCAGATGACACTAAAAATCAATGAATTTGTATTCATACCCCATGAGGAAGGAGGAGAGAAAGGAGGGTGTACCAAATGGGCACTCCTGTCAAACAATTGCCATTATAAGGTCTTAGAATTTCCCTCCATCCTCCCTATGAATTTTCAGTTCCCCATCTGATAACTGGGTAGCCTGTAGGTAGCATGTCACTCATCTTATGTGGTAAATAAACTTTTATTATAATGCTGTTGTCCCACCTTATTCCCACCTTATTACTGTGTGATAATTTGTCAGCTGACACCCCAAATAAGGAACTGTGATTGAGGAGGATCTGTACCTCTATAAATTCTCCCTCAGAAATAGGCACCTAGGCACACTGAAAGTTGAAACAGAAATCAAATTTACTGGAATAAAAAAGCAGGGGTTGGAAAATTATATTTACAAGTGAACTTTGGGTAGGTTTGGTAAAGAGAGGTTCAATATATATCCAAAACTGCTTTTATACAACACTAGAGATGTTTAGTGAGTTATTTTTCCTGGTTTATTTTGGCTTGATGCTGTTGAGATGTTTCACTGCTTTTACTGTGATACAGAGTTCACTAGAGTCCCTTATGCCTTCTTTAGAACTTGTTACTGGATGGTCACACAGACTTGAAATTTTTTAATGATTTAATCCTATGCTTTTTAGACTGGGTTTTTTCCCCTTTCTCCCCCTCTTCCTCTGGCTAGATTTCTATTCTCTTTACCTTAAGGGCAACAACCTCTTTTGACTTGCTTGAGAGATCTGTGACTCCTCAAACCTTTTATCAAATCCCTATCTTCCAGAAGAACAGTCTCTGTAAACTGGTTGATAAGCTTCCATACTGAGAATGACTAATTCTCCACTCAAGTAGTGTTTCTGCTTTTCACACAAGAAGATTACTCTCCGCTCCTTGAATAGGTGAGGCTCTGACACTTCTTTGCCAGACTCACTGTCGCCACCCTAGGTCTGTTATTTGCAGCAGCCACAACACACTTGCTCTGCTCTAGTCAGGGCTTATCAGGCCCTTTTTCTCTTTAGAGTCTCTCACTAGGAGTTTTCTGTTAATCCTCCCCCCCCAGCTCCAACTCCAACTGATCCATACCAGCTCCTTCCCACTTGAATTTTTTAAACAGCTCAGTGTTCCATTCCACAGTAAGCAGACGTTACCCAATCAGAAGGAATTCAGTGAGCTGTCCATTTTTTTTCACTAGCTCACCCTTTCTCAAGCAGCATTGCTTAAAAGCCTGCAATTGCTTGCTGTCCATCACAGAGGGAGCCAGGCTGGGTGGAAACCATTGCTGTCCTCAACCACAGGCATGGTGGAACATCTCCATCTTACAAGCCCTGCAGAACTGCATTAAATCCCACATGGCACGGATGTCATTTGGCAGAAAGTTCCACCTGGTCGGAGCCAGGGCCAGAAAAGCCCTGGTTTAGGACAGCCAGATGTTTTTCGGGCCAGGGATTATCAGAAAGTTCTTCTTGCCAGAGTGTAATGCTCTGCGGGGGGCATGCCAGTTCAAGTTTAGTAATAAAAAGCTGTCCAAAGCATATTACTACTATGCCCCAAAGTTAAGAGGCCTACATGCAAGGATCATATTACCTATGGGTAGGTTATGTTATGGTACCTTTCAACTCATATCAGGCAATACTATTAGAAGCAATTACTGCTTCTACTATTAGAAGCAGTCTACTAGCCAATTTAGTGGATAAAAATCTGCTGCTACATTTCAAATATACTGATGACTGTTATTGTAAAAGAATTTTACCTGGACCACTTCCTTAACGTTTTAGTGACAGGTGTTCCTACAAATGGATCAGGTAACTCAGTGTGATCCAGTCTGGACGGCTGTTCCTCAGTACTGGGTTTTGAAACAGATAACACCAAGTTCATAAAAATCAGTACACTGATATATCTAATATGGAGTCACCTTTGTACATGAACAAAGATTACAACTAATAAAACAGCAGCCAGGTAAATAAATTAACCTGTGCTACTTCACAAATCTTAAAAACCCCAAAACTAAAGCTGTCACTTTTTGAAATATGGCTTGATTTTATTTCCCCACCTTCCCACAAATAGATGCAAACTGTATAGCACCATATAAAACAGATTGTGCAGCAATAACAAGCTATTAATCAGAATGAATAAAGCTAACATTTAATGGAATGTTTTAAAAAAATAATACTTACGTATCATTTTGAATTGATTTACTTTTCTGTTCAGTTCCCATCCACACCTCTCCTATTTTCGAAAGTACTTTATTGATGAAGGTTGCCTTTGTAACTACATTCCCTGTAGCAACATGCTTTGCAATTGTTGATAATGGCTTTGGTCTTAAAACTACAAGACAAAGGGAAACTGGAATTGAAGCACTAAAGCATTTTAAAGAGTTTCACTGCTGTCCAATGAAACGAGAAAATTACCTTCCCGACGAAGTGAAGAAGAAAGATGGTATGGTTTGGCCCGCTCAACCGCCAGTTTCCTTTGTACCCTAGGTAAAACCTTCCCATACTGTTCTAATATAGAATTTCTGGCAACTGATCTCTCTTTCCAACGGGGGTCGCGGTCATTCTGTTAAAAACAAGATTTCAGTTCAGTAGCACCTTAGAGACCAAATATACAATCGGTAAAGAGGCATCTCATTTACACAGGCAACACAAGACAAATTCTATCCTAGAACAATATTACATGGTGAAGTCATACATTGCATGAATCATATGAGTTTGACAAAGTCTGAGTCCAGTGGCACCCTTAAGACCAACAAAGTTTTATTCAAGGTATGAGCTTTTGTGTGCACGCACACTTCCTCAGCATATTTTGTTAGCCATATGAATCTCAAAGAGATTAGTAAACTATTTTTAGTCAATTTCATTTAAGCAATCATTAACATAGGGATACTAGGTGACATTATCACAAATGTAAGAAAGACACTTCGGAAAGACTAAGCTAGAAATAGAATATTTGATTTTAACAGCCTAACAAAGTAACTTTTCCAGGCCAGCATCTTGATTTTCTTCCCAGGCCCATCTCAACAATCACAATTATGCTTTTACCAGAAGATTCATCTTCAATGACTGGTTCAACTGTAGTGCAGGAACATAATTGGCACGTTGGAGGTGGTGAACTAAAAGGAACTCATGATTATGAACATCAGCGCTTGTCTGCAAGAACTTCTCTAGACACTCCTAGAAAAAAAAAACCCAAAAAAAATTAAGAAGGCCTTAAGTTTGCAAGTACTTGTACATATATAGAAAAGTTTTCAATCACTTTTTAAGACATGGAATTGTGCCCTCATAATCTATCTCTATCCAAACTTACTTGTTCTGTGTCTGTGAATGGCAGTTTCAGCAAGTCCTCCATTAGTCCTAGCTCCTGGCAGACTTCATACACGTGTTTAAGCATTCCTTCTACATTCAATCTGGTAGAATGTTGCCGCAACAGACTCCATGCTTCCACCATACAACTACAATTGACCCCACAGGAAAAAAAACAACCTTGCATTAAAGTGCACTTAGTATCTGGATACATATATCCAACTCATAATACTTTGTTATACTAAAAATGTACAGCAACAATACCATAGAGGTGTATTTCTTGAATATTGCCCAACATCATTACAAAAAGAATTTGTTCCTTCTCTTTACCTATTGAACAGCAAGACAGTAAGATGAAGTGCAACTTCACTGCTGCTGGTCATTGATGGCTTCATCATCTGTATGTATCTGAGTGCTCGCCTGTGCTCTCCTTGGCTCATGAAGACCTGAATTATCCGCATGTGTTGCCAAGACAATTTGATTGTAGCTGGATGAAACAGATAGGTCAGAGAGTTCTGCAAAAGTCCAAAGTTACAATTAAGAATGCTAATGATGATACTGGGAACAACTTATCTTGACAAATGCATGTTGTCATTTATAGACAGAACCTGAAGAGGGCCATGAGCGCAAGGAGTTGCACAGGAGTTGAAGTTTTCTCCTTCCAGTGATAGCTCCTTTCACACAACACAGCACTGCTCAAGGGGTTCTCCAAAATTTAAGGTCAGCTTTTCAGGGGCAGCAGAAAGAAAGAGGTGACTGACAAATACTGTACACACAGCCCACTGGATCTTAACCTAAATCTAGCTATCCATCTGAGAAAGATCATACATCTTTCACATCTTGTTACACAAATCATATATATATATATTTTTAAAGATTTATTTATAACTTTTATAGTACAAAATTTTAACCATAATCAACATGTCAAACTATAGAAAGGCATAAATACTACTATATCACGTAAGCAACAGTAAATACAGTTTACAAGTATAAAAGTCAAAGATTGTGAATTTTTCTTAATACCTTTCTATATATTAATATACTCAAAAAAATCTTTACCATACAAATAACACAGTGCTTTGAAAACAAGGATAAATTAAAAATAATTAATTAATAATAATAATCAAAACAACCCCCCCCCCCAAAAGAAGAATAACATAAGGGACAAAGGGTTTAGTTATAACATCAGATATGAAATAACCTACTCTTTTAAAATATAGAAATAATCTAGGTACCGTTTAGAAATAGTGTTATGAGGAATATAATCATTAAACATTGCCTCAATACAGGGAAGCCATTTAGAATAAAACCAAGCATGCGCTTTACTGGTGTTATATGAAGGAATAGTTAATGAAATCTTTTCCATGGAACAGAATTCCCATACCTTCATGTACCACTGATGTAGAGTTAAAGGGTTGGTCAACTTCCAGGTTGTTGTAACAACCTGTTTTGCTGCCATGATTAGTGTTGAGACTAGGTCTTTTGTTGGCTCTGTAATGTCACTATCTGGCCATAGGTCTAATAAAACGAGTTTGGGTGATACAGGTAAGGCTTGGTTAGTTATGTCTTTAATTGTATTGACTATGGTATGCCAGAATTGTTGTACTATCTTGCAGGTCCACCAACAATGGTAGTATGAGGCTACTTCGCCACAAAATCTCCAACATAAGGGTATTTGTTGTTGATATGGTGTAATTGTAAGGGGTTGTAGTACCACCTCAGGAGAAGTTTTGTTGCTTGTGTTTTAATATTTAAAGATTTGGATTTCATGCTTGGAGAGGACCAAATGTTCATCCAGGTGGATTCAGACGTTGAAACAGCACAGTCTTTATTCCAAGAGAGTTGATATCTCATTGTAGATTTTGAAGTAGCTTGTAACAGTTCCATATAGATACCTGAAATAAGACCCTTTGAAGAAGAGTTGGCAGTCAATAATAGTTTCTCAAAAAAAGCAAGAGGAGGGTTGCTATCCACTCTTGCAAATAGTGAATTCCACAAATGTTTTACTTGGTTATATTCAAACCAATCGATATGACAGCCATGTTTGGTTTCCAGTTCCGATTTGTCTATTAATTTAAACTTATTGGTGATAGCATTAAATGATGATAAACCTTTATCTCTCCACAGCTTGAATGAGGAGTCGGCATAACCAGGTAAGAACCAAGATTGTCTTGTGAATGTTGCCATTACTGACGGACTGGTAACTAAGGTTTTTTTTAGTTTCTCCCATACTTTCAATGTATTAACCAAAAAAGGATTGTGAGTAATTGAAAGTGGGCGTTTCGCTGGTTTTTCCCCACAGTATTTCAGGGAAGGTTTTATTGTCCATATATGTGAGTTCCATTGCCTTCCAAGCTGCCTGGTAATTTGCTTTGTACTGTTTTAAAAGACCAAGTAGTGTGGTAGCTTTGTAGTACACTGTGATGTCAGGTAAGGAAAGACCTCCCAGGTAAGAAAAGACCTCGGCCGTTGGAGAGTCTTAAAGCCTATCCTATGAGTGGATTTGTTCCATATATATTTGATAAACAATTTTTGCCAGTACTGCAAAAAGGCTCATGGAATCAAAATAGGAATGGCTCTAAAAAAGTATAATAGCTTGGGGAAAATAAAGGATTTTAATACCTGTATTTTCTCCACCCATGACAGTAAAGGTGATGAGTTGGCTATAGGTAGATCCTCGATCTATTTGGCAAACAGTATGTGATTGTGCTTTATAAGACTTGTAATGTCCTTGGGGATTTGGATCCCTAAAAATTTCCAAGACTTTTGGACCCATTGGAAATTATACTTGCGCTGTAAAAAGGTACGCTGCACTTGAGTGAAGTTAATGGGGTATATGATTGTCTTTGAGTGGTTAACCCGGAGCCCTGAAATGTCTCCAAAACATTTAAGAAGTTAATTTAGTGCAGGTATGGACTCCTCTGGATGCAACAAAGTGAGGGTTAAATCATCCGCAAACAAACTTAATTTATGCTGTTGGTCTTTAACTGGGATACCTTGGATCTTTTGGTTCATTCTGATGGCATTAGTCAGTGGTTCGATAACTATGGCGAAAAGCATTGTGTAATATTGTGTAAATACATTAGAACTATCCTGTAGATTGTAAGTCACATTTCCAGAGTCAGTTCAAATTGAATGAATTGCATTTTCGGAAAGGAGTTTAATGGATTGTGGTGTTTTGAACCAATACCTCTGTTTCAAATATGCTATTCTTTTTTTGGATTTGAGAAACTTCTAGGGTATCCAATTTTTTCCTCTCTATTAACAACTTTTTATAAACTTTTTGCCTTCCAGTGATTCTGTATTCTGTTTCTAGATCGTTGATTTTAGTAGTAATTTTCTGATGTAGATGTTGTTTCATTTTCTTATAATAGGATGATGCTGCAATCAATTTCCCCCGGATAACAGTTTTATGGGCATCCCATATATGATGTTGGGATACTCCACAGTTAGAGTTGTTATGGAAATAATCTTTTAGCTCTGTTTCTATTGTATCTGTGATCGATTGCATTAATAAAATTTTGGAATCTAACCTCCAAGTTGGCCTATGTGTTCTATGTTTATGTGCTTCCATAACTGTTTCAACCCATGAGTGGTCAGACCAGATCCTAGCACCCATTGAGGCTTCAGTAAAAAGAGGAGAGATTGTTGATGACACTAAGATGTAATCTATTCTAGTATGCGTCTGGAACCTCAGGGAGATGTGTGAAAAGTCCCTATCAGATGGGTTTCGGTGTCTCCATACGTCAGTAAGGTTAAAGTCTTTCAGAATCGTTGCTAGTTTAGTTGGATGGGTGATTTCATGAGGCGAGGCCCTTTTATCTCAAAGTCCGAGTTGCCTTGAAATATCTAACTTAGGATTTACAACACGGTTTAGGTCTCCCCCTATAATCTATGGATCTGAACTAAAGGATAGTAATTTATGAAATGTAGAGATAAGAAAGTCCAATTGGCCATTATTTGGGGCATAAAGTGAAGCTAATGTTGTGTCTACACCATTTAACGTACCATTTAAGAACAAAAAACGCCCACTGGGATCTTGTTCCATTTTTTTCAACTGGAATTGAACTGATTTGAGAAATAAGATGGCCACCCCTCTGGATTTTGATGTACCATGCGCTAAATACTGCAGAGAAAACTTATTGAATTTTAAAGCCGCAACTTGATTCTTTTTCAAGTGAGTCTCTTGCAAGAAAATCACGTCAGCATTTTGCTTTAGTAGGGCTGTGGCTATTCTAGTTCTTTTGATAGGTAAATTCAGTCCTCTGCAATTAAGTGAGAGGAATTTGATTTATGAATTGTTAATCATAGTAGCATATTATGTTTATGATGTTCTGTGGATATTCAAATCTAAGACTTCGTGAAGTGAAAAGAATAGCATATAAAAATAAGTTGAGGCTATGTACACAAAGTACAAAAGAGTTTCTATCCCTCATTTTCAGTAGAATTGCAGTTATAACAACTAGGTTGGAAAACTGTTTGCACCCTTCATCACAATCAATCAAAAAAAAAAAGAAAAAAGAAAAAAAACTCATCCATAAAAAATACACATCCCCAACAAGCAGGGCTATTCTATCAGCCCTACTGCCCCTTTCCTTCAGGGGCTGAAAAAGTGAAAGCCAGAAATTCCACATCACATCAGAATGCATTAGGGACTGAGCTTTGGTGCTCCCCCCCCAGATACAATCAGTAATAAAGGAAACTTATATATTAATATATATTAGATCATAAAATAGTACATGTACATCCCTTGTAAAAACCAGTCTATTGTGCCCAGTGTAAGCTATAGTTCCTTAATATTATATTGATAAGCAAAACGTTAAAGCCAGTGAATATGTAAATACAAAACAACAATGAACAGTGCTGTGCTTTAAAACTATTGAGTCTAATATGAACAATACCGAAAACATGATGATCAAGATAAGATTGATAACTACGAGCTTGTAAAAACAAGACAATATTAAACTGTGCTGCGCTGCAAGGAACAGAAATCGAAAGTAGCGATAGCTCTCAATCACTGTAAGCTATAAAGCAATTTGCACACCACTGCTAGTCCCGGAGTGACTGAAAGAATCAAATGAGCTGGCAGCGTTTACCCAGCGTGACCTAAGAAATCAACGGCCAAACAGCCTCCACAGATAATCGCAGCAAACTCAAAACAAACATAGCACCTCTCTGCAGTTACATTCATGATCAGGTAAGTTTAGAACGCTTTTCACGACGCTCCTTGACCGGCTGCCATCGGGGGATTGAAGTGCTGCTGGGGGACGTTGTCCTTGGCGTTGTCTTCCGGCGGTTGCAGATGAAGTTCTTGAAGGAGTTTAATGCCTGAATCCGGTAGCATGCAGGGTTATTCCTTGGTGGAGCATCTGAAGTTTGCAAAACACCACCCACTGATACCGGATCTTGGCTGCAGTTAGTGCCGATGTGATGGGCTTCAAGGCTTTGCGCTTTAATAAAGTTTTGGCAGACAGATCTTGTAATGCTTGAATTTTAGTGTCTTGCTGTAGAAGGTAACCATTCAATCGTGCCATGGACAGAATTTTGTGCTTAGCTTGGGAATCCAGGAACTTGACAATCATGTCTCTTGGGAAGTTGCTCTGGCGCCTTTTTGCAGGTCCCGCACGGAAGGCATATTCAATAGGTAGTGCTATGGCTGCATCAGCCTCCAGCAAAGAAAGGAGCCATTTCGTGATAAAAGATTTTAAGTCCGTTGCCTGTTTAATGTCTTCGGGAATCCCGCGAAATTTAATGTTGTTAGCTTTTAATTGATTTTCAATGGTGATTATTTTATCCGTCACCCACTCATCCTGCTTGTAAAAGTAGCGTGCGTCCTCCTGTAATATCACTGTGGTCTTAGCAGTCATCTCAGCAGACTGAGCAATTTGGGCTACCGATTGCTTAAGCTCAATTATTTGATTCGTGAGGGGCTGTATCAGACTTTGAATAGTGGTCAGCATAGTTTTCTCCAATGACTTAATCGTCTTGTGAAATTCTTGTCCAGACACAATTAGGCCTTCCTGCTGGAGGCTTTCTGAGCCTGCCGCCATTTTAGAGCCCGTTGTCTCGGCCTCACTAGTTGAATTGTTATTGTCTGATTTGGAAAAATAGGCTGTAACTTCCTTACTCACGATTGAGAGTCGCTTGTCCTTGGGTGCAGACTTCTTTCCCATTACTTAGGAACAGTTTGATTCTTTATAGGTTGGTTTTGATGGGTATTTTGAGGGGAAGATAGCAGGAGCTACGAGCTCATGCATCCTTCACACACCGTGCTGACGCCACGCCCCCATACACAAATCATATATGACACCCAAACTAAGAGTACAAAATATATCAGTTGTTTCAGCACTGTAAATATAATTCCCTTGTTTGTATTGTGTATTACAAAGCTACAATTTGATTGGGGATGGAGGTGAAAGAGGAGAGACCACAGAGGGTTGTTTTTTTTTAACACTCTGCTCTAGGCTCAAGTTATCTTACCTACATACCTCAAAAATACTTCAGAAAAACTATAATTTCAAATCAAGCTGATTTACCCAAAGGCTAACAGCAGAAAGAAAATTCCAAAGTGCCATTACATAGTATTGTTGGACCTCATCATAGATAGTATTGCTCGACTAAGGAAAATCTTTATTCTCAACTAGCATTCTGAGTATTTCCATATGTTGCTAAAGTGTGGCCAGAATAATTTTCAGAGTATTTCATCAATGCCCCAACTCAGTAAATAAAAAGTCACCAAAACTAGTTTGGACTAAGAGATTTGTTTAAAATGAGAAAGTACCAGTTAAGTTTAAGTGGACAGTTTGGGAAGTTCGACCAAATAATTACATAACAAGCAGAAGACCTGTTCAGAATTTTCACTAATTAACTCATTTCTACATTGAAACAGAACACTTAATCTGGTCTTGCATACCAGTCCTACAGATATGCTATGCCAGGGGTGGCCAAACTTGCTTAATGTAAGAGCCACACAGAATAAACATCAGATGTTTGAGAGCCACAAGATATGAACAAATATTACATTTTTTAATGGGAAAATATGCAGATTTGCTTTTTAATAACATTAAATGAAACTGCCAAAAATAATAACAGAAGGGGTAAAAGCAGATATTGATAATGATATTTATTTGTCCAATGATATTTGTTTGCTAATGTTATTTAGGTTCCCCAGCTGCCCTGCCGGGAGCCACACAGTATGTGTGAAAGAGCCACATGTGGCTCCCGAGCCACAGGTTGGCCACCCCAGTGCTATGCTATTCCCAGATATGATATGCTATGCTATTCCCAAATATGTCCAAATCCCAATACTGGTATTGCATTGGGATTCAAATAAATATTTGGGAAATCTGAACTTATTCAGCTTCCCATTGGGTATAATGGAGTTCAGAAGATATTTAAACTTTAAATGCCTTGAGTTTACTTGCTGAGTCGCACTGCCATGGTGGCACAATTCAGCAAGTTCAGAAGGCCTTCTGAGTGGGTGAGCCTGTCCACAGCTGGGTGGGTGAGCCTGTCCATAGTTAGGCTTCAATGGCTGGAAGCCAAATCATCAATCCCTTTCGCTCCCACCCACTTCCAAGTAGGGGATCGATGGAATGGCTTTTAGCCATTTAAACCTAAAACTGGGGCATTTAAATGCCTTCTGAGTTCACTCGCTGAGTCATCCTATGCCTAAAGAAAAGCTGAATAATATTGGCTCTTTTTTTGCCACGGCTATTTTGGTAGCTGGATCAGATTCTCTAATCTGATTCAGCTGAATAAATGTCCAAAAAATACAGATAAGGTATTTTCCAGGCATTTATTCAGCGTGGTATATAGAGAGCACACATCCCCAATACTAACCACATGTCCCATTCCTTACAGATTTATGGTGGACCAGCAAACATGCTTCAGAGTCAATGTACCAATAAGTAGGAGAGAAGCAATGATTCTATTAACATTAGAATTTGCAGATCAGGCAGTCAGGGACTAATGCTTCCTGCTATTAATGTAAACTGACTAGATAATATGGCTATTAGAGGAAGACAAAATGTGGCATTATTGCTACACTGAAATATGTCACTTATGCTCACCTCACAGTCACCATGATCCAAGCACCAATAACCTTGAATTAGGTTAACCACACCAACAGGGATAGCAAAGGCAGTTGGGAAAGAGTCCATTGTAGTATCAGTTTTGTTTGGACAGGAATGCATGATGTCCAAAAGTAAATAAATTGTCTGGTAAGTAGTATTAAGGTTAATTACTTAGAAAGCAAGAATTTCTGATGAAGTGCCTGATCAAACTACACACACACTATATCACAAAAATTCTTCTCTGCAGTGTTCAGGTATTAACTGAAATTTAGTATTAAACTAATCAGCACAAGAAAACAAATTATTTTTAAATCTGACTTCTTATAAGATGAAGTTTTTAAGCTAGAAAGACTGATTTGGGTAGTTTTCCCCACTTAGTCTCTAGTTATTTTACTAGCAGCAAGCTTACTCTTTAAATTATTAGTAGAAAAGAGCAAGAGTCCAGTAGCACCTTAAAGATTAACAAAATTTGTGGCAAGGTATGAGCTTTTGTGAGTCACTGCTCACTTTTTTAGTAACTCACAAAAGCTCATATCTTGACACAAATTTTGTTAGTCTTTAAGGTGCAACTGGACTCTTGCTCTTTTCTACTGCTACAGACAAACACGGCTACCCATCTTGATCCTTAAATTATTAGTAAGGTAACTCTGGTGTACAAACTTCAGGAATCTTTAAACAGGTGCTCTTCTACATGTCAGAACGGATATTTCAGTCACAGAAAAGCCCTTTTACTTCTTACACCAGAGACACATGTAAGAAGAGTGAGATTAAATTCAATAGTCTTCCACTTGTGCAAGTCCTGTAATTTGTAACTGGAGGCCATGTTTTCAAGAAAGAGTAATATTGTGAAAAAACATGATAGACACAAAACCATGACGTCCAACAATAATCTATATTTTATGTGCACATGAGGGGAAGGAAAAAATACTAGATTTCTGAACAATAACTCAATCTTAACATTGTTTATGGATATTCAATACATAACTGCAAATAGTACCGGGTGTTCTGTTCCTTACTTCTTATTGTAGCACACTATCAAATGCCATGTTGCCCACAGAAGCAGGAATTGCCTTTTTGGTGCATTTTCTGGCTTTTGGGCCTTTCAGTTATTAAGCTTAATTCTACATGCCAGCTTTTTGCTAAATTGTTCAGGTCTGTGGTTTTTTGCTAAAGAAAAAAAAGGCTAAAGTTGGTACACTGCAGAAGCTGAGACTGCATGCTTAAATCTTTCAAAGGATACAATTGCGTGTTTGTAGCGTTCTTCTATGTTTTCCAACAAGTAGAGATCAAGGAGTGCCTGTAACACAGAACACACAAATCAGATATTTTGAGAGCAATCCTAGATTAAATCCTGATGAACCTTCAGAAAATCTACTTACATGTAACGTAGGAGGAGGATATTTCCCTGTTCCCCCATCATCTCTTTGCCACAGCTTCACAATGGTGTCACCCAACTGAGAGATCATTCCATCAATCATCAAGCAGTCAGGGTCCCATTTACCTCTACAACAGAAAAAGGAATATTCCATATTTCCATGTGTCTAACTGCTCATGGTTCACTAGACCCACATCTACAAAAAATGCCTAATAGATAACAGACTGTACAATTAAGATCGTATGTTTTAGTATCTCAATCCATAAAATATCTGCAACTAAAATTTTTGATCTGATTAGTCTAGGGGACTTTGCAGAAATCAGAAAGTAAAATAAAAAGAAGCTCATCACTTAGAAGTCATAAGGTCTAAATTTGTAAAGCAATCAGAAAACATTAAAACAGGCGTAAAAATACATAATTAAAAATATACAAGGGGAGGAACAATCTATAAGGGCTTGACTTCATTTTCCTCTCCACCACTATTTCCTCTTTCCCTTCCCTGAAAGCCCCCATAGCTGTCCCCTTTTGATGCCTTCTTCTTTCCTTTCCACCCACCAGCCCAACCTACTTTTGTCTGCCCACATATCTTCAAGCTTTCCTCTCCTTCCCTCCCCCAGCAGCATCAACTCAGGAAAAATACACCCCACTTGTGTGGTGCCAACTGTCAGTCTCAACCCTGTTGTGTGGTGGGAAACTTGCACTTGGACGACCTTGGACAAGCCATAGTTCTGTCAGAGCTGTTCTTGAAAGAGTAGTTCTGGAAAAGCTCTCTCAGCATCACTTATCTCACGGGGTGTTTGTTGTGAGGAGGGGAAGGGAAAGGAGTTTGTAAGCCACTCTGAGACTCCGAGTGAAGGGTGGGGTATAAATCCAATCCCTTCTTCTTTATACTTAAACTGCTTTTCTCTGCAATGGCGACCCAAAGCAGCTTACACTATTCTCCTCTACTCCATTTTATCTACTCAACACAATCCTGTGACGTAGGTTAAGCTGAAAGTGTATGACTGGCCCAATGTCACCCAATAAGCTTCAGGGCAGAGTAGGGATTTGAATCTGGGTCTCCTAGTCTGAAACTCTAACCACTAACACACTGGCTTTTCTTGGGTGGCTGATAGTAAGTATTCAGACAGTTAATGCTCATTACCTTAAGTCACTGAATACACAACAGATCCAATGTATGCAGTGGAGTGGGGTTGCACACTATAGCTCCTCTTCAAATTATGTCATGACGGGTTTTAAGATTTTTTACAGCAGACTTACCTTGATGAGCGCTCTAATTTCTGACGACTGCTGACATAGAAACGCTGTATGTTCTGGTAATCGTAGAAAGGTTTTGATAATTGCATATCTTCATCTACACATAAGATATAAAAACTCATTTTACAAAAAAAATATAAAAACCAATCCCAGTTGAAAACAGAACATAAAAGTAAAGACTGTCTTGCGAGCTTTAGGATTTCATAGCTTCAAACAAATTGAACTACTTATTCTCAAAGTGCAATGTTTTAAAAATAATGCTTTCCAAGCCATTCAGTTTTCTAAGCAACTCACAATTGAAAATACAAAGCCATAATTCTAACTTGCAGTGCAGCAACATTTAATCAGTAGTAACATCAGTAATATCAACACAGAACTGTACATCAAGGACAGATTTGTTCAGTATCTCAGCAATTGCAAAAGACTATTATCAAAGTGAAATAAGGAATCCAAAACACAATATGATATTCCCAACAGTGTTTTAGCTCTGCTACCCAATTACAGCCCAGGAAAAATGAACCACTGTTTTTTAAAGCTTACCTAAGCCTTCAGGAAGAAGACTGGATCGACAGAACCAGATGACAACTTGCACATATTGCAAAAGAATACTCGTTACAGCCTGTTTATTTGTTAAATCTGTGATACCTGCAAAAGGATTAATACGTGGCGGTTTTTTTACAGAATAAACCCTTTATTGTTGGAAAGCAATCTTTCAAGTGTTAATTGTAATCCAAACAAGACCTCCCATGTGGATAAACATTTACTTGCAAATGCACCTTTCTGCTCATCTTAAGGGAAGGAAAGGATAGGAGGGTCACATTTAGCTTTATTTCCTTCCATACTGGTTTTGAGAGAACAGTAGCCCCAGCCAGATGTTTAACAGCATGGCCTTTCATCAAGGTCAAACACTGATATCTGCTTTATTACAAAAAAATAACGGAAAAGAAAAGAGACAACTACTATGAAGATGCTGGAAATCAGTGAAGCAGGTTACCCCTCAAAAAACTGGAATTGAAAGAAGTCTGTAAAAGATGGTGACCTTATCTAGCACTTCTTGACATAACTTAGTAAATTACAACTAAATCAATATATCATGTTAATTTTAGAAATGGGAAAATGTCCACCCACCCACAACTGGAAAAAAATTCAGTATGGAACATTCTGTCCCACATCACTGCTAGAACATAGAGAAGGGGGAAAGAATACTATTCCTATGTGTTAGGAAATTATAAGATGAGATGTGCATATTAGATTTCCTCTCATTTACAAACCTTTTTCTGTGAGTTCTTGTGCCTCTGTTACAAAGCAGTTCAAAACTGTGTTAAGGTTGCTAAGAAGCAACTCACAGTGCTGCAGAGATTGTAGTGTTTGTGGATCAATAAAGTTAGATGATCCGTCAAACAGTGGGACACCTTATAAAACAAAGACAAAATTATGACATTATTATTAATTCAGAGTGATTTAAAGGTGTTCATCTCAGCGTGAGTAAATGAAGCAATAACCCAGCCCAGTGATTCAAAACAGTCAATGCATGGTAATCCAACCTTAATACTTCCAACATATGTAGTATACTACTTACATAATCGAACAAACTCCTCTTTTGTGTTAATCACTTTATTCCATGTCCATTCAAGAACAAAGCGCAGGTTGGGGGCAGAATCTGGTTGCTCTTCAGAAAAAAAACAGGAATACAAGTTATGAGGATCTGTTATCTCTAGACTGAAAACAGCAATGGGGGGGGGGGGGGGGGAGTAAAGCTGTACTTACCTTCAGCAGTCCATTGCTTGATACAGCTTGTGAGAAGCCCTAAAGAGCTAGTTTGGACAGCAGCCGATAACACAGCTTCCAGCTGTTCTTCCTAAAACAAATAAAAGCTCAATTTAAATCCCACCTTTTAACCCACAAGCTCAAGAAAAACAGAGTGTGGTCAGCATACCAATGATACCTTAAGTCAGGGGTGGGCAAATTGTGGCCCGCGGGCCACCTGCGGCCCGCCACAGAGTTTTTTGCAGCCCTCCAAGACAGTCAGCCAAGTGGTTTCAGTCAGGCCTCCGTTGGCTGGTGTGCACATCGTTCTGTCTGCCGGTCCCTGCAGCCGCCCCCCCCCCCCCAAATGGAGTCCTGTGCTGGACAAGCGTTCTTGCAGCAAATGTCTCTCAGTGTCACTTATCTTCTCAGTGAACTGATTCTTAAATTAAATGTGCTTGCAGCTATAGATGATATGAAATTAGCACAACAAATTGAATAAAACTACCACTATTTTATTTAATTTATATTTATTAATTTTTATGATTCAATTTATACCTTTTCTGAAATGCAAAGTTAACTAATGAATGCAATCATTTTAAAAGGTGAGACCCTCCGCTAACCTCCGCTCCCACAAAGTGGCCCCCCAGCCAAAACAATTGCCCACCCCTACCTTAAGTCAACAGCTGCATGTAAATGTTAACTGGGAAAGATAGAAAAGACTGCTCCAGAACTCCAAGGCAGAGGTGCCATGGAGCAGAGCAAGAGATGCATCATTTGCACCATCAGGGGTAGACCAATGGATTATATTTCCTTCAGCTCCCTCTGCAGCAATACAGTCCACAAGAATACCAAAGCATGAAGCGAATAAAGAAACAGCAGGTTTGCACATCATCTTACGGGTACAAGCCATCTATCAAAGCTACTGGGATCATTTTACTCCCGCAACTGTGCTAGAAGTTAAAATATTATTAGTCTCATTCATGCACACACAGAGTAAAAGGCTGCACTGTCTTTCATGTACTCACCTGACTCAAATTTGAAGGCTGTACATCAACAAACCTTGGTGAAAGCAAGCCAGCTATAAGACATCTATTGTAACTGTCAGGAATAGCTTCATTTAAAGAACCACCAGATTGCTTTAAGAAATGCAAAGTCTGAAATCAAACCACAACAAGCAGCAATTAAATGTCAACACAAAAGCAATTAGTAATTGTCACTGTAATAAGTACATAAAAGTGCAAAATTAGAAGTGATCAAAAAGCATCTTATAACAACCCTTAACAAAAGCCAGAAAAAAATATTTTAGCAATAACTTTTTCCTGAAATGAAACATTATGACAGTTCCACAGTGCCAGCGAATCACATTCTATAAAGCAAGGTACATGCACGAACAGATCTTTCCCAAAGTTCCCATTGCAAAAACAGCTCCATTTGGCCTGCACAGACAAGAAGACAAGTCAGTTGGGGGCTGCAGAGAAGAAGCAGAATCAAGCAGAGGTTGCTCCTCCTAGCTTTCTATATGCCCTCCTGTTTGTAAAAGAGATTTTGTTGGCTGAGAGTTGGAGGGGGGCAATTTTTCCCACCTCCTCCATGAAGCCACCCATGTTGCATGGCTTCTGTCTATATGAGCCCTCCTGACAACAGCTTTTTGCTGAGTAAGACAGACTGTTGCAGGAGGACAACTGTGAAGAAGATCTCACCTACAAGTACCTTGCAGGGTCCAAGTCAATACATTTTAGATTCATTGCTCCTGTTTCGGCAATAAGTTCCGGATTACTGAAGCAATCAATAATTCCCAGCAGTGAAGTGAATTTCACTCTGATATTCCTTTTAGAAGGGATGAATAACGTAAGGAAAAATCAGCAGCTTCCAAGATTCTTCCCCCTCTCCCCTATTCATAGATCCGAATTTTTTTTAAAAAAAACTTGTTTTTTTCTGTTGTTTGTTTCTCTTCCTTTCAAATAATAAGGTTTTCTCTTAAATATGCAGAAGTACAAACAAGCAGTAGTTCCAAATATTCAAACACAAAAATAAGGAAATAACTACTTATCAAGCACTATTCTTATACTCTCTGAAGTCTTACAGCTAACACACATCTTCAGCACTATGGAATATTTAACCTGACTTGATTTGCAGGTGCTTATGATCAGGAATGACAACTGCAGCATACTACATTTTGCAAGCATTAGAGTGTACCGAATTATAACACCATTTCAAACACACGTGTGGTGCAGAAATGAATATTACACGAGTTTATCCTTCTCCTTTCTTGTATCAATTGTTGGTGACCTCTCAGTCATCTTACAGAGAAAATTGCCAAGGTAATGATTGATCTACATAACATTTGTGTGGGGAAAGAGCATACATAATTAGAACCCACCAAAAACTTAAAAAAGAAAAAACTTACATCCTTTTGGAACCCCGTGCAAGTTACATGAACAACTCCACAGTCCAGCAAACAAGTTGCATCTAAAAAGAAAGAATTATTGGCATTCTCATTGCTAGCATCATGAAATACTGATAATGCTCAAACCCTTATTAGCTTCATTTTCTTCTAACAATATCCAAACATTTCTCTTGAAAATGCAGGTGATGCAAAATATGATTGGAACCATATAAAGTAACTAATTTTATGCTAACTGTCTCTAAAGAGGATCCCACTATGTTACAGTGCACAAGGACACAGACAGGGTCTCTACACAAGTCAGAGAACCCCCTGCACTTGCATCAAACTTCTTACATCCCTAGGGGACCAGGGATTGATTCCCCACACATGTAATAGAAGCTCACTGGGTGACCTTAGGCCAGTCACACTTTCCCAGCCCAACCTACTTCATAGGGATAAAATGGAGGCTAGGAATATAAGTCTCTTTGGTCTCCATTGGGGAGAAAGGCAGGATATAAATGAATAAAATAATTCTTTCAAAACTATTTCAACTGTTGCAGAATTTGGGGTTACATGAGCCTGGGCCTTGCTGTTCTTCTATGCTATGTACGTTTTGCTATAACTGACTTTGGTTTCTTGGTTCTGAAGTCCCATAAACCTTTGCTTTTTTGCTGGCAGCCTAACTGTAAAATCTAAGGTCTTGCCCTGTAAATGCACTCTTGCCTGAATTTGTATCTGACATTCCCCATTCTCTAAGTGCCAGGCTCCAAAGTCTAAACATATATCGCTTTGGAGTTGCTGTAGCTGTCTGGGTCTTGCTGACATCACAGTTCGTAAAACATATCTGGGAAAAGTTCATCCTAGCAAAAGTTTGTGTTATCACCATATGGTGGGCTGGCCTAGTACATTCTGGATTGATACCTCCATTGGTTCCTACAGACTGGAAAGAGTACAAAAATGTGGCTTTGGGCTTTGTTCTGGGCTGTGTGGCCAAAACCCCACTAGTATGTGTAAGGGTCTTAGTCCTCCAGTCCAGGAACGTTCCTTGTGCTTTCTAAAAAGTGTACACTGTATCAGGTATTGAGACTTTTATATGCTACTGAGTATTAATTGTGTATGGTTTTAAAGAGTTAATGAACAGTTTGCATTTTAAGCTATAGTTCTTTCTCTTTGGTCCTTTTCCTCTGGAGGCCGGAGTTCCCTAGCCTGTCTCCGTCCATTCATTGAAAAGAACCCCACAGAGTTTGGAATATTCATCCACATATTCAATATGCCACAAATCTATAGGGAGCCTTCTTGTCATTAGAGCTGTTACTTGTGCTACCTTGGATGCTCACACAATCATATCTGAGAGTACTGGAAAAAGGTTTCCTTGCTACCGACATAACAGCAAGTAGGAAGATGTCCGAAATCCCTGCATCATTAAAATACACTGTTCCTTTTAAGTATTAGGCAAGCAATGATCTGGAAAACCTGTGGAATAGCAGCAACCATAACTGCTAAAATGATGCACATATTTCAGCTTAGTCCTCGTTTTCAACATGTTTCTAATAGAAGCAGTTTTTTTTAATAAAGATTTTTTTTATTATTATTGTTATTCCTTTATCAACTTCATACATATAACTTTCCCTTATTTAATAGAAGCAGTTTTTACAAAAAACCTACCAAAGTTATAGGTGCTTGGGTTAAAAAACTGTTCAGGTGGAGGGTATGATGGAGGTACACCACGACTTAAGCTTCGTTCATTTACCAGGACATCCAAGATACGATGTGGATTGGTCATGCTCACCACAGTATCCAGGGACCATAATGCAAAATAGGGACAATTATGCAGAAATTCCCCTGGTCTTAAGAAAACAGACAACAGTTAAGGAGTTAGCTAGTTATACAATTCCAGAACAGATGTGTGATGTTAGGAGAAACTGCCACTTCTTACCTTAATGAGTCTGGCATCTGAGCATGGTACCACCGATTTATGTCAAATATACCTAAATAGGTAGATGGTTTGCCTTGACCATATGTGTTCACCTGCCAGCTGAAGACTGAGACACTTGTGTCAGGTGATATGACTGGAAAAAAGATGACATGGCTGTAAAAAAGGTTGCCAGCTATGAATTACATAGATACAATACAATTTTGCAGAATGCACCTTGCACCTATTTTAATGCAAAAAACATGTTAACAAAAAATTATAAAGTTTTCTGAAATTATAACATGCAATGAGCTTGCTGTCATGCTCATGTGCTTGTATTCCCTCCTCATCTTGTGCATGGAGCTTGACTGAAAACTACACATTTTGATCATGATCCCAATTGCCTTAACATCTGGATACATCTCAAGAAATTGGTGTTTCCCCCTTAAAAACTAGGATCCTTATCTCTGATTAAACTTCAGTTTAGGCTTCCAGTTTGTAAGGAGTAAAAAAGCCACAATTTCCCCAGATGCCTGGATCGTGATGGGACAGCCAAGTGATGTTTAATCAGACTGGGAAGTTTTCAATTGAGGTCCATGCATGAGGCAACAGAAGTGCAGTAAGCAACTTGTCCAATCACAATTTAATTACAGCTTTAATTTAGCCATTGGAACAAAACCTGTATTCATGTAAAGAAATCAGTATCAAACCAGCATCACCAAACATAGGATGCCATGCTTATTTAGATTTTGAGGCAAAATTGGATATACTGAAGTTGGCCAAAACTTATGAAGAACTGCACTACCTTCAGTGTAGAATTTGGAAGATCAGCAGGGAATGCTCATTTCTCAATAATGCCACAGCTAAGTTTTTGAAACACAGCCTGTACCAACCTTCATTAATGCCATCTTCTCTGTCAACGTGGCTTCGAAACTTTTCTACAGTCTGACAGCCAATTAATTTGGTGTTGCTTGTCTGTCCTCTCAAGGAGAAAACACCCCCCGTAAGGTCTAGGCTGTATCTTTCTTCACAATATTCCAAACCCTGAAAGAAGTGATTACGTAAAATCAATATGCAGAATACAGACAAGCAGAATTTTAAGGTTCATCGCTTTTATGAATAGGCTTCCTATCCTAATTATGATACATAACAGCAAGGGTCAACATGATTTTAGGAAAAAATCTGTAAGGTAAACTATATAAGCAAAGGCTGAGGGACTTCTTAATCTACACAAAAGCACAGGTACAGTGTCATCTGTTGATAGTGTTTACATTTCTAAAAAAGGATGTCACAGAGAGAAATTCATTAAATGTCTTTGTATTTGATAGATATTCCCCTCAATAAATGATGTTTCTGGCTTTACACTACCTATATTCTCAGTATTCCTTCCAAGTTTGGAGAGGAGCTTTGCCACCATGTCATTTGATTCTTTTTGGTGTTTGTATAGGGAAGACCCACAGCCATCAATTATTGCTAAATCTACTCAGCCCAAGACATGATACATAGGATAAACAACAGGAGACACTCTGCTGCAAGGTCTTAACAGTCATGGCAAACCCCACTCACTTTGTTATCTAAATGATCTGTAAAAGAACTGTATACTTCTAGATTTGACAGTGCATTTTGTTTAAATTACAGCAAGCAACATTAAGATGCAGAAGATGGGAAAATACTATGAAGACACGAAGCATGCTGTAAAGTAGAAAGCATCTGAAGAATTCCACCTGGAAGGCAGAATCAAAGACTAGCTAATTACTCCTATTTACACATTCTAATAGCCAACTCAGATATTACAACCACCATGCAGATGTCACTGGAACTGATTCTGTATGTTTATTCTTCAGAGAACTCCAGCCCCATTTCCATGGTCTCCTTACCAAGAATATCAAATGAGCACAGTGGTTGTGTCAAGATTCCCCATGGTATCAGGGCAATCAAACGTGGCTTGAACACATCACAGTGAGCTGCATTTCCTGCAACCTCCTCATGACAATACAGTGTTGGAAATGGCCCTTAATGTACACTCCAAGGGTTTAACTTACAAACACAAGTTATTGTGTAGCTGCTTATCTGTACACATTCAATGCAACAAGAAGATACTGTGGCAGGAATGAGAATTAGGTACATTAGTAGAAAGCCTATTTCTTATGTTTGTGTCAATTACATAGAGCTAACAAAGGTTTCATTATGCAGAACAGTTTGTCTTTAAAAAACTGCAAACAGTGAATAATAACTATTAAAAGTTTTCAAATAAATTCAGTAAAAGCAACGTAAATGAAAAGAATACAGAGACATTCCAATGGATCGAATAAAAATGAACTCAGATCTCCCTAAACTCCAAATTGCCTTATTCCATTTTTTTCAGATTAGCAAGAATGTGGATTAGACTGTACTGCAGTACAGCTGGAGCTTTTATTTCACCATGTCCAATAGAATAGCACTTTGTTTCATCATATGAATACTTTACCTCATACATGATTTGCCCAGATGCCAAACGTCTTCTGTCACTGAAAGCCAACTGCAGCAAATGTAGACTGACAACATCCCCTTCACTAAAATAAAATAGATCACAAGTTTCAGTAAAGAGGGTGACTAACAAAAGCTCCTAAAACTATAGAATGAAAGCAGCCATCACTGTAACTTTAAGAACATGAACCATGTAAACATATTCACTATGTTGTATGCTAATTTGTTGTTCACCCTCTACACACACAAACACATATTTATCTAAAAAGAATGGTAACATCTATTTCATTGTCTGTACACAAAAGCTCACACCTTGAATAAAACTTCTGTTGGTCTTAAAAGGTGCCACTGGACTCAAACTTGTTCATTTAAACCACAGTCATCATCCCCTGCCCCAATCTGTCATCCTTATCCAGCTACCTCAGTTGCAGGAGCCCCAATGCTTACACAGAAGTCTGTTGCTTGGATCAATCCTCCTGGTCATTTTAACTGAAGAAGTTGATCCGCATAATGATTTTTTTAACTGTATGGGTTGGCTCGCATTGCTGAAAGAACAGTATATTGTCCCACACACAAGAGATCTGTCCATACATTTAGGAGCAAACGAAGCTCTAGAATAAGGCTTACTACAACTCTGTAATTTCTATCACTGGGCTACTGAGTGCCTCAAAACTGCTTTAAAAGGAAGGGTAGGCTGCAGTATTTAAACTTCTGGGCTGTACTCCCAGCTGGGATGCTCCTGAAGCAGCACATGGAGATCATTTAAAAGCAATAACAGAGCAATAAAAGATCAAGAGCTAAAATTAACATTGGCAATAAAGCAAAAACATAAGAGATAATTCAGTATTAAAACAGCACCAACTCAGATTATTAAAAAGAGTACAGTACGGTCACAGGTAAATACAGACGTAAAACTGAAAGTGACTGCAGCAAACTCACTGTAAGACAGCAAGTAATGAAACTACAACTAAAATTTAAACATTAAGCTTCCAGCAAAATTCAAAGATGTAGTTAAAGGCTGAGTTTCTTTTTAAACAAACCCTTTCATTCTCTGAACTTCATTAGATAATTTGTACAGTCACTTGTAGGCAGAAAACAATCAAATAACTTATACAAAGAGCTTTGCAAACCCTAATTCTGGAACTTAATTCAGAATAGTTCCTAGTTCTAATAGTAAGACAAAACTGTAGAAGTTTAGAGTTTGGTAAAAGTGTTAAACAGTCTTGCATTCTGGCAAAAAGATTACACCTTCAAGGTGCTATTAGATCCATTTCTGCAGGTGGCTGTTCAAGTTTCTTTTGTACAAAACAACAGAAAAACGCCAAGGGAAGACCATCAAAAATTAAATGCACTTGAAATGTCTGAATATGACATAAATAAATTGCAAATAAACATCATTTAAGAGTTGGTGGTCCACAACCCACAATAAATACAAATACAGTGTTCCCATATGTAATCATATGTCCTCATGGCATATCATACATCAACACTGAGATACAAATAAACGTAACAGTTTGCGCTCACAGGTGCTGGTATCAAGGTATGCACATGAATTCAACCAGTGGATTCTCCTTGCTTAAATGCAATGAAAGTGTCCAAAGACCCTCCTGCAGCCATAAATCAAACAGAGGATGACCAGTAAAAAATCTTCTATAGCCGAACGCCTTTTCTAGGTATACAGACATTTCAATTTCTCTTCTTCTGGATAAGCGGCTGAATAATAGAACCCAATTTCAAAGAGAATTACATAGACTGCCAGTTCTTTTAGTTGCATTGTATCCCAGGGATTCAATACAGCTAAAACAATTGGCAGTTATGTAATTCTCTCTGAAATAGGAAAGGGGTTTGGCTATAGAAGATTTTTCACTGGTCATCCTCTGCTTGATTTATGACCAGTTGGATTTATGTGCATACTTTGTCATCAGCGCCTGTGAGCTCAAACTGTTATGTTTATTTGTATCTCAGTGTTGATGTATGATATGCCATGAACACATATGACTACATTTGGGAACACTGTTTTTGTGTTTGTTGTGCGTTGTGAACCACCAACTCATTACATACATTTATTTGCAATTTAAACACTTACTGCATATATCTTATACTCAGACATTTCAAGTGCATCTAATCTTTGATGGTCTTCCCTTGGCGTTTTTCTGCTGTTTTCTACTATCACACGCTAGGAATCTCTGTTTTATCTGCAAGTTTCTTTTGTGGCACTTGGCAGCTTTCAACTAGTGATGTTACCAAATTTTGTGAACATGTCATTACAACTTGAAAATCTCAATTCACCCTGCTCAAGGCAGAAGTCCAGTTACCTTTTCTTCTAATTATACTGATGCCATTCAATGGAATCACCAGTATTAAAACAGATGTTTTTCATTCAATGACATAAAAGAAACAAATTGGAAAAACCAGCAATGAAAACAGCCGCAATCAGAAGGCTCACACATGAACAAAAACAAATAAGGTATATTCATATAATCCTGCCTTTCACCAGTTTCACCAGTTAGCCAAGTGCATCTCTTTCTTGTAGACTGCTTAGGGATTTTTTTTTGGGGGGGGGGGGCACAGTGGTTTCTGTGTTCACTTTCACAGAAGCAAAAGATCCATGTTTGGATCACAAAGGTATCACAATGCATTCTACATGGAAGATGTCTTTGAAGACTGCTCAGAAGCTTCTAATGGTTGAAAGTGCAGCCTCTACATTGCTGGCTGTTAAATATTTTCAGGAACAATTCTCAGCATTTTCAGAAGGTACGATTTAAATGCCAGCTCTTAGCTTTGAATCTCTAAATGGTCTGAGACTGCATTTCTGAAGGATCTCCTACTACCATGTGAACCTGCCCAGCTGTTACAATCTTAACCTAAGGTGTACAACTTTTACTGTGCAGCTGCCTTGCCTGAGGAATGCCTTTCCTACATCTTCTTACCCATCACATCTAAGAATTTCTACTGATTATTTATTTATGCTCTTGACAGATGCTGTGGCTTACTGATTTCACTGTCTTTCTGCTTGCTAGTCTACTACTTTTATACTTAAGAATATTCTACCTTCATGGTTTAGGGCTTTGAGTTTTTATCTTATGTCACTTGCGGCTTTTTTGTTTACTGTTTACTGAAAACAACTTCAAGAACCTTTGCTGGAACAGTTAGTTAAAATATCCTTGCACAGACCAATAAAATAAATGCAGGAATGCCAAGGCTAATGGACCAATCTTGTGTTAAACAAGCAAAGTGAAATGAAAAAGTACAGCACCTAGAAAATACAGTTACTGTTGTTAGGGCTAAGAATGTCAGTTTTCACTCACCTTTCTTGTGTTGACTGAATAGCCCACAAGTAACAACAGTTGCGGGGATCATTTTCAGGTTCCTGAAAAGTAACAGCATAGACTGGAATCCTACCTCCTTCTAACTGAGCGTGGTATCTAGATACAAAAAAAAGGGGAAGGTAAGAACATCTATAGGTCTGTTTCTTCAGTGCACAGGAGACTGTATGCTGATGCTACATTTGAAACACTTTTCTTCTATATTGCACACAAATCACCTAAAATACTTTTGCTCTATATTCCAAGTATTCTGAGAATAAAATGGAGGAGAGGAGAATAATGTAGCCATATTGGGTGCCCACTGGGGAGAAAGGCAAATTATAAATGAAGTAAATACTTGCAGAATCTAATTTGATGCTAGCAGAGAAAATCAAGTATTTCGCATTTAGTGATAATAAAATCCTCATTATTACAGCACCCCTAATGTCTTGCAGAATCAAGATCCTGAAGTTCTGCCACTATTTTAAGATTCTGATTTACACTAAAAGGCCAATACAGGCATGCAAAATTAGCAAGACTGTCACCCAGCACCTCTGTCTACTGTTAAATACCCAGTTTTACAGGTAGCAACATATGTCACATCAGCAACAAATGCATGGAAACCATGTACATATTAGCTAAGCAGATGAATCTCTCAACCTGAAGCCCCAAGGGCACAGAAAGACTCTTTCATTTAAAGAAATTTCAGCAATCAATATTTCCTACTTTGTAAATAAGCATAAAGTTGTATGTCATTCCCATTAATCACCTTCTAATTTATTTGTTAATACTTGGCTGTTTCACAGCCCTACCAATGGTCTGACAGAGAAGGTAGCATCATGTATGTGTGTTTATCCAAACTGTCCCAAATATTTCACAGAGTGTCATGGGACAAAACAGCTGAAAGTCAATGGGTTGGATCCAAAACTTATTCTCCAGTGGTGGAAAGGGATCCTCTGCTATGTTCCTGGGAGAACATTACACTCTGCTGGGAGTAATCTGCTGGTGATCCCTGGCCCCAAAGACATCTGGCTGTTCTTGACCAGAGCCTTCTTGGCCCTGGTGGAACTCTTTGTCAACCTCCATCAGGGCCCTGCAAGACTTAATGCAATTCCGCAGAGCCTGTGAGGCAGAGAGCTTCCACCAGGCTTCTGGTTGAGGACAGTGATGGTTTCCATCACAGCTGGCACCCTCCTTTCTTCTTTTTTTCCATCTTGCCCTCTTCAGCCTCCTCCTTAACTTGCCCATGAGATGGAAGAACAGTCCAGAGCAGGTTTCAGATTAAATTATAGACGCCATGTGAAAACTTTGAAACTTTGGGATGAACTGATTGTTGATTTTATACTGTATTTTTGTATATTCATTTACTGTAAATTGCCCACAGCCCTGTGTACTCAGGGATGGGGTGATTCAGAAATGTAATAAATAAATAATTTTTTGTTAATACCTTCTACCACTGCAGTGAGTGTGAAAGGGTGGGAAAGTTCCATTCTGTGTATGGACCACCACTCACAGGACATCTTATCCAATCCCAATTATTTAAACTTTGGCATCTTAAAATGGCCTTTAAGTAGAACAGTGTATTTCATACAAGTCACTTGTACAATTTATAGAAAGCCCTACGTAAGCCAAGACAACCTTACTACAATAAAGAATTCAAGAACATCTACAACGAATGCATCATTAGAGATGCCTCATTTAAAATTAAATGAAACCCACCATTTCTCATATAAACATACTTACTCTTTCTTCAAGGTTTTCATGTTCCACAGTGAGAGGTAACCATCAGAACACCCCACAACCAATTGGTTGATCCTGTGTATGTATGAGAGAGTTTTCACAGCAGTTCCAGATGGGTTCAGTAGTTGGAAACAGAGATGCCGACCTTTCCTTGTGATGGTTTCCCTTATCTGTGGTATTTCAGGAGGGATTCCGGTGATAACTTCTAGGTCTGCACACACAGTGTATTGCAACAAATTCACATTAAGCCATGCTATAAAAGTACGTTATTTTAAAAGATGTACTTCAACAAACAAAGCATACATTATTAGGTATTTCAGAGGATTCTATAGATAGCATAGCTAGTGCATGAGAATGGCTGTGCTATGTGAGGTTACAAATACAAGTCTCATTTTATCTTATGCCTCACAGTATGGCTAAGCAATATTCCCAAACTTAGTCCCCACATCTGCAATGCCAGCATACCCTACAATGATGTTGTAAAGATTACTATGATTACAAACATGAAGTGCTTTGAACAATCCAAGTGCTATGCAAGCAGTACAATTATTATTAGTGTGAAATATTTTAGAAGAACTGCATATGAGAGGCAACCAATACATTGGAATGATTAAAGTATCAATTGCTGTGGTGCAGACCAATGTGATGTTTTCACTACCAATAATTCCCCCCCCCCCCGAACCATATATGAATTGCACAGGTTGGTAGGAGACGGCCAGCCAACTGGAGACAAGCCTAGTTTTAGGAGCACAAACTGCCTAGCCACATCCCCTCTGGCAATAGCTAGAATATTAGCAATGCTCTATGAAATTCAATTACTTTGCTTTTCAAGAAGCAAGCAATATTACAGAGAAAAGTGAATTTGATTTACCAGATGCCTCTATTTCATTTTGGCTACATGACAAGTCATCTAGACAAAGATCAATCAGAAGGACATGTCCAACATCTGTAACCACAGCTGCCACACCAAACAACCACCTGAGACTCTGGTGTAAGTGCTGGGTTGTCAAACTCGCTCCTCCATGGTTAATTATGGGTTCTATTGCAGTAACCTATGAGAAAACAAAGTGTTATTTTAAGATGTTTGTTGAGCTGTAAGATCATTATATAAGTATTCCAGTCTGTTTGTTATATTATTGTACTCCAACACTGTAGTCCTGGAAAGCTTAGGAGTGGGCCAAAGGTCCCAATCAGTGTTCCTTCTAAAAGGAGTTAGTGTGAGCTAGCTCAGTTTTTTAGTCTCCAGCTCACACATTTTTGTCTTAGCTCAGGAAGGATGGCTCCAGAGCAAACTAATTTATGCAGCAGCCAAAGTGCTTGCTCACAACTTTAATGCCAGTAGCTCACAAAGTAAAATTTTTGCTCACAAGACTCCACAGATTAGAGGGAATCCCAATATACCACGAGAAGCTGCACAAAAATGGCCGTTTACTTTTTTTTTTTTTTTAAGTACAGTAAGCAGGTTTGTCTAGTACCAGGGCATAACCCAGTTACTTCCCTGCCCACTTCCTAAGCAGAGGAAACAGAAGCATACGCAAATACTAGAAAACAAGCAAAATGCATTCTTTATCCCCCCAGCTAGCTAAACACCATCTCAACAATTAGATCATACTAGAAGTTCTCTGTGTGTGCGTGTGTGTGTGTGTGCGTGCCTTAAATCAACTGGTCATTTTCTGCAAGCACATGTAAAATGAAAAACAGGGGTGCAGCAATTCTGCAATACGACTGCATAACATTTAGAAAATACAATTTCAGTTAACCAGACAAGAATAGCAGCTTACTTCAATGGCTAAGAGATTTCTAGAGCTATTTAAGAACATTCTGAAGCCAATGAGACTTAGTACAAGCCATTCAAGCCTACAGATCAATAGCTTAAACCCACATAAACTGAGTTACACCTTTTTAAAATTTCTGATCACCAGCTAAGAAAAGGTCTGTTAAACTACTGTGTTGTGTAGAAGCCATCTTTGACAGGACATATTCCTCACTGAAATAACTACATGTGATATTCTCTTTCTACATATACCACCACTACCTAGATTCTGCTTACATTTACAAATCTCAGCCCTTAAAAACATACGCACACGCAGCAAAAAGTTTTCTGTCACAGGATCAGTGAAGAGCCTGGATGACTCTGCTTCACAGAACACACCACTGAGTTTGTAAAAAAAAAAAAACTGGCGAAAAACCCAAACACAATCCTTCCTAATAGGAATCCTTTATACTTCAATGTATCAGTCACTGTTTTCCCTACATTATTTTGAAATCAAAATGGAGTTTCATATGTTACTTGGCTCTTAGGATTTAATCTCAGTTGGGAACAGGCCTTTGGTTTGTGTACTTCCTTGTCCACCTTGCTCAATGCATGAATGAAGAAGCTATACCAGGGGATCTGTTGTTTGTTAGAAAATGGGATCTCCATTAATTGTGAAAATGAGATTACATCTCTAATGCTAGACAACCTAATTTCACATGGCTGCCAAAGGGAAACAGAATATATGAGCTGATAGGATTCAGTGTAAAACATTATACATGGTAAGGGGCTGATCTCAACATAATCTATAAATCTAGAACTTGGGTTAGTATGAAGTACATTTTTTTTATGGCTAATACTACCTCCAAAAACACTATTAAAGCGGGCATTTTACAAAGTGACATCCTGGGAGAAGTAGAAACTTGAAACTAGAATTGTTGATCTAAGCTAAAGCTAAAATGATCCATCAATGATACCTTTTGGTGAAAGCTAAAAATAGAGCTATTCCAAAACACATCTTACTCTGGGATACATTTCTGTAATCTGGGCACATCAAGAAGTACTACATTGGACTGCTAGAGTATCATCAATAACAATACGATGTATTCAAAATTCTGAAAGTCACAATCTTTTAAACTTGAACTGGTGACATAAATTTGCCCAAATAATGTACACTGAAGAGAGTATTCAGAGAAAGTCAATGTAGTTTCTCACCCAGACCTAGAAGTGTTCTCTAATGAAATAATTCCTCATCTAATTTTCACTTTCAGACACAAACAGTTCCTTTTCACATCCCCAGTTCATTTGCTTATTGTTTCCCTTCTTAATTGTATTGACCAGATCTTGCATATTCAGAATTATTTCATTTAGATGATCTAAAATGGTGAAAACTTAACCCAACTGGGGAAAAAATGTAACAAGCAAATGAGTATGTCTATTAAAAGTGGATTCCAAATAATCTTGTTAACACTTGACAGTGGTCAGAAGGAAACTGCAATAATTCGGGCATCCCCTAATCCTACTTTACCAAACACACTACGAGTAATTTTTACTCTTTTAAGGTATAAGCCCCGAACTCCTCCCTTTGTCCAAGTTTATTAAGCTGGAAGTTATTCTTCCTGTTACTCTGTCAAACCACTTTCATAAAGCTGCATGCTGAAAACTGTGTACTAGATATCAATAATTATACTGGGGGGATTATCAAATCTGACTCAATGTAAATCATCTTGAGCCCAATTTAATTTTCTCACAGAAATACACAAGGTCAATACACAACCTTCGTTGGCGGTTTTCAAACAGAGGCTAGATGGCCATCTGACAGCAATGCTGATTCTGTGAACTCAGGCAGATCATGAGAGGGAGGACAGGAAGGGTTGCATCAGTGCTTAGTTCTTGTGGCACTTTCTTACACACCCATGGAAATGCTGATTGCTACTTTGGGATCAGGAAACAATTATTCTCCAGGCCAGTTTGGGTGGAGATCCTGGAGGTTTTTTTGTCATCTTCTGAGCATGGTACAGCGGTCACTGGAGGTATGTGGGGGGGGGGGAGGTATTTGTGAATTTCCTGCATTGTGCAGAGGGTTGATGACCTGCTGGTCCCTTCCAACTCTCTGGTTCTATGATTAAACAAAAGGAGAGGATTGAATCCTATGAACTACCAGTGGAAGGTACTTGCAAATCTAACCAATTTTCTCTTTTCCCCAAGAGCATCTCGAGACCTCCAAAAAGCTGATGCTCCAAGACACAGGAGCCCAACAAACTGCTGCTGGGAGTGGTGGTGATGATGGTAAATCATTTCTGGCTACATTGCTCTCACATCCCCTTGGCAGAGCCTGTTTATCAACAGAAACTGCAGAACAGTGCAGAATGTAACTCAGTTACCTTTTTCACAGCATCACACCGGTCACGGCCACATGAGTGAGATAAACCAGACAGGAATCGACGCAAATTTGCGCCGCAGTTGCGAGATCACACAGCTTTTTTTTGTGTGTGTGGTGGGTTTCTGAGGTGCTTCAATGGGGGATCGATGAAGTGCTTCAACAGGGGAAGGGGGAATCAATGATTTGCTTCTCCCCCTAAGGGGGCCTTTGATGATGAACACACGGAGAAGGGGGACAAAAAACCCACGTGGCATCGGGATAGCGTGTGATCACGCTATTTGTGATGCCACACTTCTATGCTGGTGCGATCAAACAGGGAAACACCGGTTGTGAACCACAGCAAACCATTTGCTACTGGTGATTCACTAGTAGCTTTTTACAACGCTTCCCCACTGGATCAAACCGGCTTGTGACAGTTTGATGACGGTTGTGGGACGCTTCCCAGATGTGCTTGTGTGATCGCGCCTGTTTGATCGTCTGTGAATCGTCTCCCTTTCGTGGCAAATGGGTGCATATGATCGCGCCCACCATGTCCTATCACATGTTGTTCATGTGAAGTCAGCTTTTCAAAAGTCTCCTGATTCAAGGAAGAAGTGGAAAACACTCACATTCATGAGCACCCTTGTGGCTGTTAGGAGCCAACCTAGAATTCATCCTATACCTATTGACCTTTCATATTTTTTAATCTTTTCACACTTTCTTCTTCTTTGTTTAATATATCCTTGTCTGGTACCAGTGAGCTAATGAAGTGAACTCCAATCAAAATTTCAGCTAGGAAAAAAATTGGGGAAACCATCTTCATTAATTACCATACCACAATTCATGCACTTCAATTATGGTTTAATAGCTGGAACTAGGCAGGAACCAGCAAACACTACAGGATTCAAATACTGATTAACCTACTCTGTGTGTTCATAAATTCTTATTGAATTACTTTATATATTATTTTAATTGCTTTTTTAATGTTAAAATGTTCTCATGTTTGCTGCTTTTGGGACCCTACTTGGGTGGAAAGGTAGCATTAAAATGTTTTAATGTATACCTCACCTTTCTTCAGGCTTACAATAATAGTTAAAACGTCCCCAACTAAAACAATAAAATAGCAGACCTCAAACCTCTCCCCTTAAAAGATGTCTGCCATTCAAATGCCCTCAAAAATTCTGGCAAATAGGCAGACCTTAGAGCACCTCCTGAAGATCTCCAAAGAGGGGGCCCTCTTCACCACTTCAGGGAGCCCATTCCATAGAGCCAGAGACATGAATGAAGAGGCCTAAGCTCTGGTTGCCAAAAAGGCCACCCTAAGTGGTGGGTAGCCAACAGATTCCTGCTTTACCATTACTGGCTAACAGGGACATGTGAAAGGAGATAGTCCTTCCAATATGTGGGTCCTGGTTCACAAATGGCTTGAAAAGTCGAAACAAGGGTCTTGAACTGAACAAACTGGTAACCAATCTAGCTGCTTCAAAATGGGCGACTGTTCCCAGCAGCTGTTCCCTGACAACAGTTGGGCCGCCACATTCAGAAACCGATACAATTTCTGGGTAGACTGTTTCATAATTGTGGGGCTGCCACTGAAAAGGCCCCTCTTGCATACTTAAGTCTTTTAGTGCCCTCCTCCTCAAATTTTGCTATGAATGCACAACTGACATCACCAACCATGGATCTTGAGTTGTGTCACCCTTACTAGCAAAGAATTATAATTAATTTATACTAAATCCTAAAAGATACAATAGTTTCCATCTTAAGGCTGGTACTAATAGGTGGATCGTTCAGATTTGCATTTGTGAATTTTCCTCCAATTTCAGGTAGCACATATAGTAAACACATTAGTGTTTATGAGAACAACCATTTCTAAAGGAGAACACTAATTTATTTGGAACACAGCACTAAAATGTTGGATTTAAACTGAAGGAAACATGAAAAAAACACAGAAGGAGATATTGCCCTAAGATGACACCTCCAGCATGCAAAAAAAATAAGCCTCGTTTTTAGATTTAAGAGACATGTACCCTTCCAGGAAGAACAACTGCTTTAACCACTCTTGATATTCCAAGGTCATACAAACACAGAACACTTCCTTCTGTTTCTTCCAAGCCAATTAGCAGACCAGTTCTTTTCTGCCAGGAAAATTCTTTCACTGCAAGGATAGTGGGTGGCTGTTCATTCACGCCACTGAAACGATATGCAGATAGTCGCTCTCCTGTGACTGTATTTACTACTTCGAGTTGAGGCCCACATGCCAGGCAAGCCAGCCCACTTCGCCCTAAAAGAAAGTTAGAGAAATGTTTATGTAAGGAAGCATTTAAAATGGGTAGGATCAAAATATGAAGGTAGGATCAGCAAAGGAACAACATGCGGGGGATGTTTAACGATATAAAGTTGTGGTGCCACACAGGTCACTCGCCACAATCAAACTCGCCACAGAGGAATTCCAACAACAATCAACAGATGCACTGAAAACACATTTGTTTGCCCTGCAGATTATCAGCCTATTTACACCACTGCTGTATTTATATTTAGGATTTTTCCTTATGCTTTAATTGTACCATCTACCAACATAGTTACAGATGTATAGAGTTATAGGCACACTTAGGGTTGGTTGCATGGGATAATCCCTGTAAGAGCGCTTCCAAAAAGCTCTCCCCACAACTGTGGCACTCCACACAGAAACAGTAACATCTTGAAGTTCCTTCCCATGCACATTCACACTTTTAGATCATCCTATACTAGCTCCAAACTTCCTTGTGGGCACTGAAACAGCCCTTAGTGTTACTTCCAGCATGAAATCCAAGAGGACAATGGAACCAAGATAAGAAAGGAGCTGAATTACAAATGCATGCTGCCTGGAGATGGGAAATGCAGCTGTAGGGTTATACTGGTTCAGATATACAGGTAACATGAGGCATCTTAGTGTCTCTAGCGCAACATTAAATGAAATGCAAGGTCAGATCCCCCACCTACCCATAACAGATTTGAAACTTCGAGTCAGTTTACATTATATAATAAACTTCAGTGCTCAGGCAGCCCCTCCAAACACCTGATCATCTGCTTGGCAAAATTCATTGTTCACATAAAAGACATTTAACACACTTCATACTGGCCTTCAGTGACTGGTTTACAAGACCAACAGACAAGTGGAAGTAAATTGTATGGGCAATGAAGTTGGGAGGGGGAGTGTGAACTAGTGACTTCTAGGTCAGGAATGTAGCACTACCAGGTTCCATCAAAACAACAAACTTCACTATCCAGGAGTTTTGGGACAGAGGTATGATAGGTCAAAATGCAACGCACACACAAAAGTAGCCTGGGCACTCAATGTTTCATTTGGTATTGTTTTAAAAAACAGTATTTATCAGGGAACACTCATCCAGCATGTTCCAAGTTGAAACTCAAATCCAGTCAGGTCACTCAGAGTGAAACACAAGATTAAACTATTTCTTATGAACAGCACCATTCAGAGAAAAACCACCACAGAAAGAGTACAGTTGTTATAAATTCAAAAGCACCAACAAATATCAAACCCGTAGTCAAAGGTATAAAGAGAAAGGGGCCAATCTGGACTCCCTGAGAACGGAATTCCAAATGGGATAGTGACGTAATTGAGTATGTCCTGCTACGTATTCACAGATCTCACAACATCAGAAGATAGAACACCAAGCAAATCTGTATACATTGGCTCTGATGACAAATGACACAATGTGCTCCCAAAAGCTATAGTACCCAGGTAATTGACAACTCTAGAAGACAAGCTAGGCCTAACAACCAAACCACCACAGACAGGTCAACATATGAGTTACTTGCTCTTTTCCTCATGCAAGTTTTCAAGCTCAATCTAAATTGCATTGCAGCAGTCTATACTGAATGTTCCATGTATGGTCAAAGGGGCATCATACAAAGATGACCTGCTAAAGTTGATAAAAAGTGCCCCTAGCCACTGTGGCCATCTGGGAATCCAGAGCACAGTGTGATCAAAGAGCTCTGCCAACCTGTTTATTTCCTCCTTCGGAGGAGCTGTAACCTGTCCTCTTCCCAAATTTCCAAGCTTACCAACCATCCATACCTCCATCTTTAATTTACATTTCTATGTAGATATAAATGCTGCATCCTTAAGGTCCTATTGTGCATCTGAGTCCAAACAAGTTGCAGCTGGCCACTAACTTCACCAGGAGGTTATGTAAACTATTTCCTATACAGAGGCACTTTTCCCAGTTAAGAACATCATTTTTTGCACTGGCTATTACAAAGAATTCACTCTAACTGGGAAGGGGGGGGGGATCAAGTCTCAAGTTTACCTCCAGTGAATGTCCCATGAAGTACAGAGTCTAGCGTTATCTCATCTTCTCCAAGAGCTTGTATAGTCACTTCTGGAAACTGCAACAGGCTGCTGGTTACATGGGCTGTTAGGTCTCGCATTGTTTGCTGTAGAAACACAAAAGGAAATTTATTCAGCAGTTAGTCAGAAATGCTATGTATTGGCCTTAACTAAAATTATTACAGTACCTCTTGCTAAGCCTATGCATACTGAGCACCAAGAAAACCCAAATGCTACTGTTAGAATAAGTACGCAGACAATAAAATCTGCACCTTAAAAAAATTCAGTGACCTATATATGTAAACTATTTGGAATTTTTGATCACGTCTGGGAGGAAGAATACGAACTTTGGAGAAGTTAATGCAAAGGGACAAGAGAAACTAAAGATGGGGCTATCTAGGGTTAACTTCTTGCTGTGGCTTCTAAGATTTCAAGTAAGTATTCCTCCAGATGTTTAAACTTCTCCTGCTAGCCATTAAAGAACTAGAAGCCAATTCCTAACCACTCTTTATTTTTTATTAAAGAAAACCAAGCCATTTCAGGATCATCATATCCTGTGCCAGAGAACAAGTTCTATACTTGCATACCTGTAAGTATGCAACTGTAACACTCTGGCGGGAAGAACATGAAATGGGGTGCGAGGCATTATAACAACCAGTGCAGAGACTGAGTGTTGTTCATACAAGCCAGACTCCATTAAGGGAATTAAGCACACAGTGGGCCAGGAGGCACTGTGAGGATATGAATCTGAGGCTTGAACAGCAGTGTGCAAACCTGGTTCCTCCACCTCCTTATCCTCTCTACTCACCTCCTACTCTGTGGGGATTCCAAGACTCATGCCTAAACTACCCCTTTCCTCAAGCCAGGCATTTATCATTAGGATCCACCCCTGCCCCAGGCTACTGCCAGGCCTTCAAGAGGGTCTGGAGAGAGGAAGGAGGTCTCTCCAGTAGGACAGTGAATGGGTGTCACAGAAGGGACTAACATGGGGATGGTTTCAGTGACAGAAACAGAAAAGGTAGCACCAGGATGCCACATGAGCTAGAGAAGGCTGGAACACCACCTAAGGACAGGCAAGCATGCCCCCCCCCCCGAAGATGAGCTGAGACTGCTGATACAATCCAGTTCCACAGCAAGATATTCTGAATTTAGCTATATAGTATGCCAACCTCAACACAAGATATCAATTGTAGCGATGTAGGGTGAAGAAAGTAACAGGGAAGTCATGTTGTAAAGTGTCTGTTCTTTCTCTGTGACTGCTTACATGTAATACCTGTAAAGGCACTTTTCTGTAATGTTGAGGTGATATGCGTTAACAGCCTCCTTGCCTCCCTTAATTTCCAACTTAATTTTGCTGCCACCAAAGGCTCTTTGCCTTAGAATTCTCAGATGGACCCAAAGAACAGAATGGCTTAGTTATTTGTGGCAAAATGACACAATGATAAGTGCATGGTAGGCATCTCTGAGACAGAAAGGGATGCTTTACTTTAAATAAACCAGCAGTTTTCACTTAAGCACAAAGAGTTTATTTACTTATTTAGAAGTAAAACAGTATAATAGTTTCTGTGTGGATCATAAGCAAAATTGTTTCAGATGGGTACATAAGCGTAATGGTTTTAGACAGATAATGTTCTTCTTTATCTGAAGTTCCTTGAATAGACCTAGCCACAGAGGCTTATTTTCTCACTTCCCACTTAGGCTAATAACTTCCACAAATAATACAGATTTTTCTCACAGCACTTCATTTTCCACCCAATCAACCCTCTTCTGCTCTCACACAAACTAAAAAATCTCTCACACAAAACCTCTCAGAAGAAACCAGTCAACACTGCCCCCAAAGATACAGCTACCATCCAATCATAACACACTTCAATCACCCATCCAGTCCCCCTTTCATACTCTAGAGGCCTGCTTTTTTAAACCACAGCAAGATACATATAAAACCCCACATTAAAACACAGAGACAAAACACATACAATATTTACATATCAAAATACAACACATGTCAATGACAGTCCCCTCCCCCACTAATTTTACTAGCTCTTGTTCTGATTCCACCTTGCTCTCTCAAATGTTCAGTTAACAGACAAGCAACATAAATAGGCACACGGAGGAGGGAGACTGTAGTCTTATCTTAGTACCTAGTTAGAAATATTCTTTCTGCCTGGCCAGGTCAGTGGGAGGGGAATAGATGATAAAAACTCCTTGCAACTGGAAGGAGGTCTTTTTTCCTTGGGTGCTGAGGACATGATTGCATGCAGACCTCTCCACTGGGAAGGCAGCCATTTTGACCATGTGCTGGCCTAAGAGAGCTGGAGAAATCTTCAAGGTAATGGCACTCTGTAGGGATCTGTAACAACCTAAGCTGACGGGGCCTATCCTATTTTAACATCTGATAGGGCATGTATAGAGAAATGGACAGAAGATTTGCATTTTACCAATTTCTTTTGTTTCCCTTGCTCAGATCTGGCGCTGTGCTAAAAAAAGTATGCTTATGAACATTTTATTTTTAATAAATACTTTGTAACTTTTGGATGCTGGCCATGGTTCTCTGTAACACAGTCTTCCATCAACTCAGATACACTATTTTAAAAGAAGCGCCAGGAGGGGGAAGGCAGGCAGTTGGCAAGTGTCCATTCCTCTAGGGGCATGCAAGGCAGTCATCTGTCCCCATGGTGACCAGGTGTGGGAGACACAGAAACAGGGTCTCAGATCATGGAAAGGAAGCTGGGAGTCCTGACCCTCCTAGTGGGCAGTCCCTTACAAAGGTCAGGTGGTGGCAGCACATTACTGGAGAGAGAGAGAGAGAGAGAGAGAGAGAGAGAGAGAAAAGCCTCTCCAGGAAGTTGGGAACCCCTTGGAAGGCAGGGTGGAATAGGGCCCACAGGCCAGAGCAGGCCTGTTCTACCACAAGCAACATCAGGATTTTTTTAAAACCAAAACAGTGTTGTTTTTGTTAGGACTGGATTATATAGAGACTAATTCTATACACATTTTCCTGGAAATCCCACTGTGTTCAATTCTGTGTGTGCTTACCAGGAAGCAAGCATCATTAGATTCTTAGCAAACACCTCAAACAACCTTTTGGGGGGGACAATTCTTAGTTCTACTCCAAAACAACTGAATCACAAGTGTTTTATTTTCCTGTGGTAAGAGCTATCCGATTTAAAACTGGGATACTTTAAGGAACTGCTCTGCTCTTATTTAAGATACAGGAATCTACCACATGAGATTGATTGAAATTAATTGGATTTCTGCTAATTTCCCCTCTTGCTTCAGCCCCACATCTCATGTCTGTCTGGAACAACCTTGGCAGGGGCAAATTGGTAGTCATGACAACACAAAACGCTGCTGGAAAAAAGGGGAAGGTGGCCAAAATCCATACTGCAGTTGAGTTCTGCAGATCCAAGCCATTATCAAAGACACCACCAGGACCAAAACAATACCAGGATGAAAATTTAGCAACTAAATTTGTAACAGAACAGGATCCTGTACCTGATCCTGAATCATTACTCAAAGTCAATATTATCCTGTTAAGAAAGTACCACCAAGTAGCAAGCAAATGTACTACTATGATCCAGGATGTGATACACAGTGTGAAAGTAAAACTATCCACTAAACCTCCATAGAAGAACAATTCCTTACAGGCACTTAATTTGAAAGACCCTGATTGCATACATGCAGTGATACTTTGGCAATCTTAATTTTTTTTTAAGAATGATGTTAACGTGCCAAGTTCTGCATATGTTCATGCACAGGTGCATGGTAGGGTCTGATATCTTAGGTACAAAACAGACTATGAATAGGTCCATTGAGCCCGCTGAGACTGCTGATTCCGTAGCATGTACTCCACTGGCATATGCCTCTACCGGATTAAGCCATGGTGTCTATGTCCGCAATTCCACAAAACTGATGTTAAGGGTGCCTTTGTTATCTACTTAAATGACTGCCAAGGACCAAACCAGCAATGTCCACTTACTCTGCACATCATTACTCCCCCACTCATCTCCTCTAAACCTTCCTTCCTAGTTATGAGATTAACACAGAACTTTAAAAATAAAAGATGTGCAGCTAAACACAGCAAGAAACTATAAGCACATTTTTTCAATGTGTTATAAGTCAAATATAGGATTAAATGTAACAAAAAAGTCGTCTTGATAACAGTAATTTTTAGAACTGCATTTTAAAAGCTAGATATATTAGCAGTGGTAATGAAAGGAGAAAGGTAAAGCCAAAGGGCCAGCCCACAGCATAGTGCTCTCTGAACAATTTGAAGAACGTTATGCAATTGAAAAGTCACATGTTAAATGAAAATGTATAAATGCATCCAGAAACCAGCTGAAGAAATAAGACTATTTTGCAAAAAAATGTGGTTGGCAAGGGCACTCACAGAGATGGTATTACTACAATCAGTCCAATTCACAGTTTGGGAACAGTTTCCTGAAGCACTATGAAACACGTTGCCACAAATACAGGTGTTAAACATTGCAAAGGCAACAAGAATTGGAAGCAATCTGCAACTCAACTTCTAACAAATGAATTTTTTAAAGCAAGTGGTGTAACACTACTGATTTCTTCCCTGAATGAGTTCTGACTCAAGGCCCTGTATCTTACCCACTATCTTGGCCCTAACCAGTCAAGTTCTTCTATATCTTTGCCTAATAAATTCTAACAGCTCTCAAACTACCACCATGCTCCCATTCAATCTCTGTTTACTTTCCCTTACATACACACACAGACGATTTTCAACACTAGAGATAAAAACGGTAATACAACAGATATGCAGTACTGTTAGTCTCTACTGCTGCTATGCTTCCTGCAATGCAAGCTGCAACTCTGGGGGCTTCAATTCATTTATAGTTCAAGAAAAGCTGGGGATCTAAAGTGCTTAGTTACTTTTTTCCTTTGGCCTAGAGATAAGGGAAACCAAGATATTTAAAAACATAAAGGTAATCCTCTCCAAGGTTCTTTACCACTTCACTATTTACTCACAATAGCCAAGTGCTTGCACAGGAGGGGAACATGCAGAATGAGGAACAAGTACAGGGAGAAAGTCCATTTTGGAGGTCATATTCTTCCAGCCACATTAAATTCGATGTTTACCTCAGCTTACAGGACGAGCGTGTATATGGAATAATCAGGTCTGCAAGTTGTGCACTTCTTATTAGAAGGAATATCTCACTGAAACACAAACTATTTCAAATCAACTGGATGTACTCACAGCTCTGGTTTCTGGACTAATTTTTCAAGAAAATTAAAGGGCAAAACTCTACCAGCAACATTTGTGCAGTGCTTTCAAATACTCAAAAGAACACACTGTCATGCTGCAATCCCTCCAAAAACCATGAAAAGTGGGCAAGCATTATTACCTCTATGTAGTGGGGGGGCTAGCACTGAGAGACCACAACTTCCTGAGTTCACAGCAGAGGTCACGCTGGAATTGGGGACTTCCTGATTTATTACTCAAACTTTTAGCCATTATATTATGCCAACTCTCAAAAATATATTTACATCAAAAAACACAGTAAGAATACCTACAGTGCAGTCCTAAAAAGAATTACACATTGGCAAAGCCACTCAAGTCAATGGACTTCAAAGGGTTTAACTTTGTTTAGGACTGCAATGCCACACTAGACCAATGCCTACACAGATTGTGTCTTTATACCAACTGGGTTGGAAAATAGTATTGTTCTCTCTGCTCTGCAGCGAGAAACAAGAACACTAGTCTCCTTACAGGATTTTGACTATTTTTCTGGCCAGAACATCCATCATACATACAGTCATCTAAAACATGGCCCAGAGTTGTTTAAATACAAGGGCATGACAACCAAATTCAGATTATAATATAGTCTGAGGCTGAAGCAACTCAGCATAAGATTGCACTGTAATTTATCAAACGATACCCAGAGTTTGATGTCAAGTTTAAACTATATCTATCTATATTCAAAGAGAGCTTTAAAAATGTACACAGCATAGCATCACACCTGCAATGTGAAGTGATGAGGGTACTTTCTACCCACATCACTCTGCATGTATGGACCACGCCAGTAGTCCTATGTTAGCTAGCAGAAACAAACCCCAGGCTGTTGAGAGCCACAACAGGCCCTTCAACGCGAGAAAAGCACATGGCTTTCCTGGGTTCAACAGCTCTAGCCAAGCCCAAGCGATTTCAATATTTATCCGTATGCTCAAGATTGCTCAACCGTATGCTCACTTGAAAGTAAGACACCTTGAACAATCCGGAATTTAACTTACAATCGGAAGTATACGTTTGTTCAAACTACAAAGCCGAGATCTAAAACTCGGCACACGTAAATCACATGGATCCCCGCTCCCCCCACCCCCGCCCGGCTACTTCGCCAGGGTTTTAACTGTTTGCTAGGGACTGTCACATGCTTGCGCTGGTGAAACAGGGCGGGAGAAAGAGAAGCAAAGGGTTTATTTCCACATAACCATAAGGAACCATTCTAGACACCATCCAAGGGCCCACTCGTTCGAAAAGGACCCGGTGACAGAGCGCAAAGAGGCTTCCCCGCCCCAACATTTCGGCGTTTGGCTCACCCTAATCGGCGGCAGCAGCACGTTTTGCCACAGCCTGCAATTGCCGCCTTGCAAGACAGGACACCCCCCCCCCCCTCCGCGGCCTTCCCCCCCCAGGCTGAAAGCAACCTCAGGCGCGGAGAGACGTTGGGCAAGAGCGGACCTTTGCCACCATTCAGCCATCCAGTTAAAGGCACCGGGGGGGGGGGGGGGAGACGGGGAGTCGTCGCCAGGGCCGGGCTGCCCGAGGGTGGGAGGCGGCTCAAGCAGCCGGCAAGCCATGTGCTGTCCGAGCGCACGCTTACATAAGGCGGCTAGCAGCGGCACCCCGCAGGCCTCCTCTCGGTCCCCCAGGCAGCAGCTGGGCCTAGTCAGGAGACCAGCCCCGCCGCCTAATCCCTCGGCCGGGCCGCCTCTCCCCTTGCCGGGTACCTGCTGCAGAGGCGGGTGTCACCGCCTCCACCGCGCCGCGGGGTCCTCGCTCAAAGCGGGGGCATCTCCCCCTCCTTCTCTTCCCTGCAGCGGTTAAGGAAGGAAACGAACGTGCGCCCTCCGCCTGATAGGCTCTCTGGGCCGGGCCTGCTCAGGCCGCCGCGCTTAGTCGGTCGGTATCTCTCTGCGCAGTAACCTCCTCCTCCTCCACTCCCCCTCCCCCCCGCCGCCCCATTACTCACCGGCAGCCAGCAGAAAGGGTGGGGGGAACGAAAGGGAAGGCCCTGATCTCGCGAGAGCAAATCACAGCCGTCGCGGGAATTTTCAAATTCTTAAACCCCGTCTGTTTTCTGTTCCCCTTTTTTTTTGGTATTGTTGTCGTTCGTCAGGCCTGAAGCAGTTCTTACTGGGTAGGCGGTGCGCAAAATACCCGGACCTAACTACAAATCCCAGCGTGCATTGCGTGTAACGTGATCGCCGTTCCGAAAGTCCCTGACGCCTGGCTGAAGGAGCGAGTTTATTAGGTGCTCGTGGGATGTTCGGTCGGTCGTGGAGCCTTCGCGCTCAGCTTTTTTTTTCTGCGCGGTGCCTCCGATGTCAGCTTCACCAGCGCTTGTTCCCAGTGTGTGGACTTTCAGCGCATGGGTGGGGGAGAGCGTTCTGTTTCCTCCGAGGAAGATCATCGGTACTGCCCGGGTGGACTGCGCTCTCAGAAGGTGGGACGTCGTAGGCGTAGGACTGCAAGGTGAAGGGTTAGAATGGAGGACTAACATTTCTGATGTGGACTCTGTGGTCACCCGTAACTCGCCTCTGCTGGATCTGCCTTTCTTGAAATGTTCGAATTGGCGCCTCGGTGCTGCTTCGCAGGAGTAAAAAAACCCAAAATACCAATGCATGTACCGTTTCAGTGAAAGGACCCCGTCCCCAGTTAGATTTAGCGAGTTTACAAGGGATATATCACGTGTCTCATTGTAACTACCATGGCCTTCTTTCCTCATTCCAGATTAATTGCAGAGTACTAGTTTTACCCCAACCGATCTACCGCTGTAAATAAAATCAGAAACTCTTACTTATTTAGAGGATTTTTAATCACCTCTATAGAGTCCTGCTCTGTGGTGATAACGGTGTGCCGTTAATGGAAAGCAACTCCCTTGGGCAGAAGGGGGCCATGTAACATTAACACCAGACAGTACCCTCCTCAGTTTTTGAATATGACATGCTTTGTCTGATCATATGCTGGGGAAATTCTTTCTTTGAAGGCATCCAGCAGGGAAAAGCCCTTCTGGAAAACTGTTCCCCTGCTGTTTAATGGTAGCATGGCAATAGCGACCCAGATAAGAGAGTGATGGAACACAGAGGCACTGGCAGTGCCCAAAGCAAGTCATTCAATGATCTTTTCCTCCATCACATGACTCTGCCATAGACTGCATCAGATCATTGGTCCATCAAGGTCAGTATTGTCTACTCCAACTGGCAGCAGCTCTCTAGAGTCTCGGGCAGAGGTCTTTCACATGACTTATGATCTCCTCCTATTCACTGGAGATGACAGGGAGTGAAGCTGGAACCTTCTGTGTGCCATGCAGACGCTCTAACACTGAGCCACAGCTTCTCCCCATCCTAGGCCTTCATCCCCACCACTATCCCCACATGCTGGTGGATGGCCTTTTTAGAAAGAAAGTAGTTGGGTTGTATTTATTTCTGGAACTGAATGGTGACAGTTTAAATTAAAGTGGTGCCACCATCTAAAACATCTGCTGCTTCAGTGAGGGTTACCCATGGCCATACTTGAGGCCATACTGTGTTTTAAAGTCTTTACTGTCATACTTCAAAAGTGAACTTCTCCCTCACCAAGGTCCATTGTAGACAGCTTTGCAGTTACACCATCACTGCAGTATAGAGTCAGACCTACAGATGTCTGGTAGTGCACAGTGTTGAACACCAAACTTTTCTTTACAAGGGTGGAAATGGGATTTTCCCTCAGCATCCATGGAACCAGCAGGTGTACAATACCCTTGCCTTGTGCAGTGGGGAGCACTTGCCTCAGTCAGTGGAATGACAAATGGTTCAGTCTGTATACCAGCACATGAAAGCAAATGCTACACTTTTACTGTAAATGCCCCCTTTTGGCCATCCGTGGTTACAGCACTAAAGGTAATTTTATTATCACTGTGCGCAAAGTTGCTGGGGGCCAGGGAATGGAATGACAAAAGGAAAAAATGGCAGAGGAACTAATGGCCATGTGATTGAAAGAAGATGTGTCTGGCTGTCCCAAAGAATACACAGGTGCAATCAGGTACATATGGGTTAATCCAGGGACAATGTCATCTCTACTTTGGGCCTTAGACTAGGTTGCTTTGAGATTGTAAAATATGGCATTACTATTTCATTCTGCTTCATCCTCATGCACATAACAGTTTTCTCTAGGCCTTGGAGCATGTCAAACTTGAGTTGGTTAATGGAGGTTAGGATTATATAACAGCACCAAGGATACCAAATGGGCTGATCCCTGTAATCTGTATAATATTCATGCATAGACCAGCTTGATTCACCTACATGTTCTAAATCTTTAGGGAATGTATGTGGAAACTTGCCAAGTGGCAGCTCTGTTGCTGCTGCATATTTATTAATTTACTGCATTTTTATCTGCCTTTCTCCCCTGTCGGGATCCATTTCCAGCATGGTAAAGAGCATGTCTTATATTTAAGTTTTACTGGAGATGCTCTCAGTGCAATAACTTGAAAGAACCTTTTCTTATTGTTGCATAGATTGCTTTTATTTACTTTATTTACATCTTGCCTTTCTCCCCAAAGGGGACCCTAAAGTGGTTTACATTATTCTCCTCTCCTCCATTTTATCCTCACAGCAACCCTATGAGTTAGCTTAGTGCTTATGCATTCACAGCAATGAAAGTCCTGTCTCAATGTGGAAGCAGTCGCTGTCTAGATATATTAATACAAATTGAATTTTGACTCTGAAAGTATAGCTTCAAGTGTTTCTACTACTGTAGCATTTGTACTTTGCCAGAGGAATTTGGGGGGAACAGGAGGCAACTTCCCGGATTTCATACCACACATGATGGTTACTGAGGTATACCTCTATTTCTGGTTGGTATGAAGAATAAGTAACCGCAAGTGCTTTTTTGGTCAATCTTAAAGATATCAGAAGTATGGAATCTTGTCTTCTAACACTGAAAACCCTCCTACCCAAAATCTGAAACAGTGTCTTTGCTTATAGTGGTCGTTTTAACGTTTTAAAACTTCAGCTGGGTTCTAATTTATCCCCTCATGATATGGAACAAAAATATGTATGAGATTTTGTGTAACAGAAAAGTATACACGAGATTTAGTTTGTATAACACTAGCTTTAATACAGAGATCCAACTCAACCGTTGGAAGTGAATTCTTTATAACTGTCTTGTTAATTGCATTATCACATGATATTTCTCCATGTGGATTTTTATTACAGGCAACTATTAAAACTTGTTGATCAATAATGTATGTCTTTTGCAATGTGCAATCAATGCACATATGCTTTGTTTATAAGGTTTGTTCATCTGTTTGTTAAATGTTTAATCATTGATAAATGACAACTGACACCAAAACATCAGTTCTACTGTTCCTCAGTACTGTTAGATGATTTCATAGAAAATGGTATTGCAAAATCTCCTGGAAATGATTACTAAATGGTGTCAGAAGCTGTTCCAGGGAAGTGGAGTCACCAGAAGGAAAACTTGAAAACTGCTTCCTACTACATGATATTTTACTTTTTGATACAACTGCAGTATGGAATTTATCACCACATTGCAATGGCAGTTACCTTTATATTGTTTCAGAAAAGGATTAGACATATTAATGTTTGTTGAATTTCCTTGTCATCAAATCATGGCTGACTTATGGCAACCACACAGGGTTTTCAAGGCAAGAGACATTCAGAGGGGGTTTGCCATTGTCTGCCTCCACATCACAACAATGGTATTCCTTGGTGGTCACCCATCCAAATACTAACCAGAGCTGGTCCTCCTTATCTTCCAAGATATGACCGGATTGGGCTGGCCTGAGCTATCCAGGTGAGGGTAGATTAATAGAGGCAGGCCAATTATCAGTGGATATTTGCATGATTTCGTGGGGCGAGGGATAAAGAAGCACTGCTGTTATTTAATGCTCTGACTGAGGGCATGCCATAAGCATATTGTTGGTTAGTGCTGGAGGCGGAATGCTGGATTAGATTCAGCTGGTCTGCTCCAGCAAGGCAGTTCTTAGATTCTCCTTGATTTCTGAGCTTGCTAGTGAGAGTCTACCCTGGCTTCATTGGCCACATGCGAATTTGATGTTTGGTACCTCCTTTTTGTATTAATATTTTGAAGGTGTGGCAAGCTGCATTATTCTGGAGACTTTAAGAATGAGTTCATGCATGCGGTGTTATCTCTCAGTGACTTGTACATGATTACATGACCAACCTCCATAGAAAAGTATTATGACTTTTGACATTATGACTGAGGTGACATCAGGCATGTGGCTTTAAACAGTGAGGGTAAGTTGTTACACAACAATGCTACCATTGATGAGTAATATGTATGTGTGAATTCATTGTGGCAGTATCAACATAAGAAAAGCTTGGTTAAATCAAATATTTGGCCTGTCTAGTCTAACATCCTGTTCCACACGGTGAGCAACTAGAAGCCCCAGAACGACCACAGTAGGGGCCCACAGCCAAAGCGTCTCCTATTGCTGCTCCTCGTGCCATTCAGAAGTAAAATGTTTCTGAACACAGGTCCCATTTTTTATATTGGCTAATATTCTACACACATTTGCCTAATTCCTTCTTAAAACCAGCAAAGCAAAAGCCATCCTGCACAGTGAATTCCACAAGTCAGTTATATGTTGTGTGAATAAGTATTTTTCTTTGCCTATCCTGCATCTATTGCCCATTAACTTAATTGGGTACTCCAAATTCTAAGTATTATGTGAGAGGGAGAAAAAATATTTCTATTCATTTTGTCCATAACATGCATAATTTTATAATCTATCATGAATGCTCTTGTTAATCTTTTTCTTAAACTGAAAATTCCCAATCTCTTTAGCCTTTCCTTGTTTCAAAAGGTGCTCCAATCCCTTGATCATTTTGGTTGCCCTTTTCTGTACATGCCCAGAACGACCACTTTCTTTTTGAGATGGAGAACTGTGTACAATATCCCAGGCTTCAGCACCTACATGCAATTTGCAATTATGAAGGTATGGACTGCAGGTTGGGGAAGGGCCATGGCTTAGAGGCAGAGTATTAGCTTTGCATGAAGAAGTTCAACCCCTGGCATCTCCAGTGAAAAGGAGTGGGTATTTGATGATGTGAAAGACCTCTACCTGAGAACCTGGTGAGCTGCTAGGGTTTCCAGTTGCCCTGCCTATGGTGGGCAACCTCCCTCCCTCACCCACTCTCAGCCAGTTGAGTGGCAGGAGCAAGTAGGTAGCAGGACAACATTGCAGATGTGGCTATGTCTCTTTCAGTCACCATTTCCATGACCCTCCATGAATTTTCGCTATGGTCTTACTATAAGGATTGGAGAAATTCCTAGAGCATCGCTAATGGAGTGATGTCACTTCTGGCTTATCACCTGGAAGTGGCGTCACTGTGTCAGTGAGGCTTCACCATGTTGCACCCCCCAAAAGCTCCTAGGGTTGCTGGCACAGGGCTGGCAGCCCTATGAGTTGCTGCCAGTACAAGTAAACAGTACTGAGTCAATGATCAATACCTTTTCTCTAAATACAAGGCAGTTTTCTGTACTCATGACTATCAAGGCTTTGCTTGTGAGGGTGATCCATGATCAGTAGCTCCAGATCTGCTTTGATGAGCAGGGAATTGGCACTGAGGGATTGCTTAAGTCTTTCTTCCCATAAGTGGGGGAAACAGATGTACAATAAATGCCCTGAAAAGCCAAACTACTACAAAGATGCAGGAAAACAGAAATTTTTAAAATGTTTAAACATGACTGTATCCAACAGCACAAAGGTTTTTTCCCTTATTTAGCAAGGCCAGGTAAATGTTGAGGAATGAAATGAATTGTGTGAAAGGCTGTGGGCAAGTGGTGAAACCTTTGATCACAAGCTTATCATCACCGTTATCCATTTGTGCATGGGACATAGGCATACAAGGGAAGCAGGCTGCAATGAATTCTTTTCTAGACAGTTGCAGAATCATCCATGCTATTGCAAATCCACTTCCCACGCTCAATTCATGAGCCAGGGATACATACTTTGAGGAATGCTGACCAGCTATTTGTGATGGAGGCTGAGACTGGGTTTACTGTGCCATCCTAGGGTATGGTTAGAATCATAAGAGTTGGAGGGAGCCATACAGGCCATCAAGTCCAACCCCCTGCTCAGTGTAGGATCAGCCTAAAGCATCTCTGACAAGTGTTCATCCAGCTGCTGCATAAAGACTGCCTGTGAGGGGGAGTTCACCACCTTCCCTAGGCAGCCAATTCTACTGCTGAACTGCCCTTGAATGATTTTTTTCCCTACTATCCAGTCAGTACCTTTCACCCTGTAATTTAAAACCATTATTGTGAGTCCTATCCTTTGTTGCCAACAGGAACAGCTCCACCCTCTTCTAAGTGACAGTCTTTCAAATACTTAAAGAGAGCAGTCATGTCCCCCCTTCAATCTCCTCCACACTGAACATTCCCAAGTCCCTCAGTCTTTCCTCATAGAGCTCCAGGCCCCTGATCATCCTCTGCATCCACTCCATTCTGTCCACATCCTTTTTCAAGTGAGGCCTCCAGAACTGCACAAAATACTCCAGGTGCAGCCTGATCAATGCAGTGTACAGTGGGACTATGACATCTTGTGATTTGGATGTTATGCCTCTGTTGATACACCCCAAGACTGCATTAGCATTTTTTGCAACTACATCACACTGACTGCTCATATTTAGCTTGCAGCCCACCTGTACCCCAAGATCTTGTTCATACACAGTGCTGCCGAGAAGTGTATCCCCCATCCAATGTGTGCTTCTCATTTTTGTTATCCAGAGTTAGAACTCTGCACGTATCCTTGATGAATTGCATCTTATTCACATCTGCCACTTTCCAATGTGTTCAGAGCTTGTTGAATTTTATCTCTATTTTCCAGTGTGTTCACTACTCCTCCCAATTTGGTGTCATCTGCAAATCTGAGTAGTTCCTCCACCCCTCATCAGATCATTTATAAAAATATTGAAAAGTACCAGGCCCAGAACCAAGCCCTGTGGTACCCCACTGGGCATTTCCTTCCAATCAGATGAAATTCCACTGACAACTACTCTCTGGGTCCGGTTCAGTGGGCTTAGAAGGATGTAACCTTCTCAGCCCTTGACTTTAGTGGACGTAGAAAAGTGTAACATTCCTTAGTGTACTGTATTGTTTCCAATCCACATTGGGAAGGCAAGGATATAATTCTGCTGCATTTGGGCCACAGCATACAAAGCCTCAACCAGGCATCCATTTTAGGAATCCTGTCTAAGCTCCACTTTCCCCAATAGCATGCCTAGTCTAGTCTGAGAGCTCAACAAACACATCCGTCACTTGGCTACTAGGTGGCCACTTACAGGAACATAGATGACACTCAGCACAACACTTGATAGTTCCCCTTGCTCTCTTCTCATCTGAGATACCTGCACATACCCGAGTCTAGACTGTGTGGCTCAGATAAAAGCCTGTAAATCTAAACTACGTTTACCAAATGACTGGCAGTTGGGCACAATGTTAACCCTGCAGAACTTTCCTCCCCGCCCCCCTTTGCAATTAGAGGAGACTATTTATGATTTGACTGAGCATGTGATTTGGCTTGTCACAACTGTTAACAAACATATATATTTTAACACAAGAAACCTGCACTATCCCAGACAGGCAGAAGTATCTAGAAACAGATCAGAATAACCCTGTACGTTATTAGAACTGACTGCCTTCAACGGTCTCTTATTAGTGGAAGTAAATTCTAACCGCAACAAGAAATACTGCAGCTCAGTTCAGTCACAGATTCATTATTTATTTGAATTCTTACTCAGTTTATTAACAATGTTTGACAAAAAAAAATGACATGTCCAATTAAATTATTTCTGTGTTGTCATGCTGCTAATTCTTAAACACATTCACTTTCAGCAAGAGTGCACTTGAGAGAAAAGAAAAGAACACAGATTAAGTCATCCAGAACTCTCTGGACAGCACATCTTTTTTGTGGAATAGTCTCTTTAGGAGGAGAAACTCAGGAGCAGAAGACAATGATCTCAGTGAAGAAGACAGCTGTTTCCTAACAGAATATCTGTAAATATGATGACTCTTGTAATGACAAGAAACTGACCGGCAATCATCAAAGCTCAGTCATTCCTCCTAATAAAAAGTAGCACCAGGGACTGGAAGCCATGCAGAAACTTTTTTGCCAAACAACTTGTAGATAAACAGCTATTCCAGTGTTCCCTCTGAGTCAGTGTGAGCTAGCTCACAGTTTTCTAGCCTCCAGCCCAAACATTTTTGTCTTGGCTCAGGAAGGATGGCTCCAGAGCAAACTATTTTATGCCAGCTGCCAAAGTGCACGCTCACAACTTTAGTGCCAGTAGCTCACAAAGGAGAATTTTTGCTCACAAGACTCCAGAGCTTAGAGGGAACACTGGACACACATGACAGGCAGTTCTACAATTCTTCCTCCTATTATTTTTCTTTCTTTTTTTTTAGAAAAAAAGCAGCCATTGGAATAGATAGTGGAGAATCAGTACAAGGGAAGGACAGTTCTCCCTTCCTTTCTGCTCAGAATGACTTACGTCCCCTAAGTTGTTTTGCTACCATCAGGGAAGGAAATGTAGGGATTCTGCATTTTTCTGTTTGCAGGAAAGTTGGAAGAGCCAGTTTGGTGTGGTGGTTAAGAATGTGGACTCTACTCTGGGAGAACCCCACTCCTTCACATACAGCTTGCTGGTGTGACCTTGGGTCAGTCATAAGGTCTTTCAGAGCTGTTCTCTCAAAGGCAGTTCTCAAGAGAGCTTTGTCAGTCCCACCTACCTCATGGGGTGTCTGTTGTGGGGTGGGGTGGGGTGGGGAGGGGAAGGGAAAGGGATTGTAAGACACTTGGGTAGTGAAGAGCAGGGTATAAATCCAATCTCTTCTTTAGATTTCAGGGTTTAATTCCTTTGAGATATTTAAGCATGTATAATAAATTAATCATATTCTCCAAAATATTTTGTTGCTTTTCCACAGAAGCAAAATGCTGCCTCTGTGCAACACAAAAATGAGATAAAAATTAAAATGTATTTTGAAGGCTAACACAATTTATTCTAGCATAAACTTTCCTGGAGTAGAAGTTACTTCATCACATACATCTGACACTTGCAACTGATAAAAAGTCCCAAAATACCTTTCTGTTTGTGCTGCAGCAGACTAATATGGCCTCTGAAATATAAAAATAAAGCCTTTGCACAATTAATTCTCTGTGTGCTGAAAGACCATTTTATTTTATTATTTTAACTTTTTGTGTGTGTTTATGTCAAAACAAACACCAGACTGTGCTCTTTGGCAACAAAAATATTTATTTATTTGGTATAGTTGTTAAAAGCGTAGACTCTAATCAGAGAGAACTGGGTTTGATTTCCTACTCCTCCACATGCAGCTGCAGGTGTGACCGTGGGTCAGTCACAAATTCTCTCAGAGCCGTTCTCTCAAGAGTAGTCCTCAAAAGAGCTCTCTCAGCCCCACCTACCTCACAGGGTTTCTACTGTGAGGAGGGGAAGGGAAAGGAGATTGTAAGCCACTCTGAAACTCCAAGTGAAGGGCAGAGTATAAATCTAATCTCTTCTCTTATTATTTTAATTCTATATATTGAAGAGGAACTCAATCATATTCTTAAGCAATGTAAAATAAACTTTTAAAAAATTGGCACACATGGGGTGCATTTCAGTTATTTTTAGTTTTATGATGCCAGAGGACAGAATTGTGCTTTTGTGTGACATAACAACAACAACATCTTCAGCTTCAGGAAATGTCTTTAAAAATATTTTTACTTCTTTCTATTACACGCAGTCTTGAAATAAAACTTTGGAAGAGTCTTGGATTCCAATCTTATCAATTCCACTCCAGTAACTATTTCAAGGAACACGGAACCCCAATATCAGAGAGAGATTTGGCAGAGGAACGTTACGAAAGCCTCACTGATTCTGAGCAAACACAGGACCTATGGGGAAAGGATTAAGCACTGGTCACACACTCCCAGCTTCATCCTCTCATGGCTACTTTTCATTCAAAAATATGCGTGGGAAGAATTATGCAGGTTCCAATATGTTTTACCACTTGCGGTAGGTAAACAATTACTCCAATACTGCAACAATGATCAGTTCATGAAAATGCTAGATCAGAGAGGTCCCCAACCTTTTTGAGCCTGCAAGCACTTTCAGAATTTTGATACAGGGCAATCAACACAATCACAGAATGGCTGGCCCAGGAGGTGGAGCCAACCACAAAATGTTAGGGTGTGTGGTTATATGGCTGTGATCAGATGTGCAGTTTGATCCATTACCATTGCTGTTCCCTTATGGATTTAAAATGCACAATCAGACAGCAACATCTGTCTGTTGTGCCCCAGTTGTCTGCGTCCCATCCTCCCCACTTTACTGTGTGTTTCTTTGATACTTGTGAAAGTCCAGTCCTGTTGGTCTGAGCTGGTTCCAAAATGGATTTCCTGTTGTCTGATAGCTCTGTTGCGCACCCAAGCCATCAGGAAGGTCTGACTGGTTTCTTGTTTTCCAGCCGCCATTTTTTTTACTACCTAGCGATGTGCTCTTAACTGCATATTCCCACCTCTCTCTCTCTCTCCCCCTCTCCCATAGGGGCTGCTCAAAATTCTTGAAACAATTCTTGTTTTCTTTATAAAAACTTTCAAGGAAAGTTGCCTTTGTACTTCAGCTTTTTTCTGTGCTTTGAGGAAGGGGTTAATTGAAAAGTTTAGACAGGGAGGACAGCAGTGAACTACAAATCTCAGCAGGCTCATCAGCGCTTGTGCACATGGCCAAAGGACAAGGTTTTTTAAAAATGGCTGACTGCCCCATGAATTACATATCCCAGCAGGCTCATCATTGCTTGTCAGCATGCTCAAAGGAAAAACTTTTTAAAAAATGGCCAGTGGCAACTCTCTTTGGCTGCTGCATCTGATCAATCAAGGACAGGGTAAAAGTGCTTTGAAGAGTGCTAAAAGTATTCTCTGTTACAAAATAATCTGGATTAATTAGAGGCAGGGAAACAGTGGATCAAACTGCATGTCTGACTGCAGCCTATATAACCCTAACAGTACCTCTTCAGCATTTCAGGCAGAAGCTCTGTTTAACAGGAGGCCTTTTCATCTGTGCAGTTGCATTCTGACAACACTTGAAGGGCGCCATTAAAGATGTTGGTGGGCACCATGGCACCCACAAGCACCACACTGGGAATCCCTGCTCTACATTATACCAAGATCTTTCTCTTTGAAACTCACACAAGCATTAATAATAAAACTTATCTTTAGAGTTAGACAGTACAAAGACATACAACACCAACAACCTCCCCCACTCCTGAAGTCTAGACAATTGTCCTCTAGAATATAAAAGGAATCAAGGCTTTTCTTGATCTTGGGTAGCCTGTGAATTTCCTTAGATAGTACCTGAAAGAAAGGAAAGACAGAATTAAAATTAAAGTAGCTGAAGCTGTATAGTATTCCTACATGTAGTGCTTAAAGAACACAATTTTATTTCTCAGGGTGTCTGTTACACTACTTTTGATAGCCCATCAAAGTGAGTTTCAGTAAGGGGAATGAGAGCTTGCTGATTTTTGGATCTAAATTAATTATGATGACTATCAAAACTGCTATGATTTGTTTCAGACATAATGCAAAACCACAGTTTATTTTAACTAGTTTGTGAAACAAGGATTTAGCTCGCAGTTGGTCACTCAGATCCTAATTTGCCTTGCCAAATGTTTTCATTTTCTTCACTCTAGCCAGTGAGGATAGGGCTGGAGAGCAGACAGGATTAAACCAGGATTACACTAGTGTATCTGTATTCACACATCATGCAGAACATAATTTAAGAGTGTTTTTTGTAAAAAAAAAAAAACAACTTTAAGCCATGGTTTCATATCTCAGTTTGATGGTCCTGAACGAATCATAGTTAGTAGCCTGCATTCAGACAATCACACAAGTCATTATTAGTTTAATTAAAACACAGTTTTGTGTGATGTCTGAACTAAGTCTATGGCTCAGGAAGCTTAACTATTGTTTGGTTTGATGTCTGAATCAATAAACCATAGCACAATAGAATTAGAAACCATCATTTGAAGTGGTATTGCAAACCATGGTTTGAGCTAACTGGGAGGTGATGTGATGTCTGAATTTAGAAACTGTCTATATACCCACAACCACACCTTCAGAGCCTGCTGCTCCATAGAAACAAATTTAGGGAGTGCTGAGATGGTGGACATTAACACCTCTGTTATGTTTAGAACAAGTTGCACTTCCAGGCACAAAAATCAGTCAAACTATTGATCAGCTATTCAGATTTCAATAGGACTAGTTTATCATAAGAATATAAGAAGAGCCCAGCTGGATCATACCAGTGGACTATCTAGTCCAGCATCCTGTCTCACACAGTGGCCAAGCAGTTCCTCTGGAGGACCACAGGGTACAGAGACCAAGACCTTCCCCTGTTGCCTCCTGGCCCTGAGATTCAGAGGTTTAGTTTTTCTTAGCATGGAGGTTCCCTTCAGTCACCTTGGCTAGTAGCCACTGATAGACCTATCCTCCATAAACATGTCCAATCCCCTTTTAAAGCTATTTATTTCTCTGACCATCACTACATCCTTCAGCAGCAAATTCCACATTTTAATCACTTTCTGTATAAAGAAGTAAAAGAAGTACTTTACATATAGAGCAGGGGTGGCCAAACTGCAGCTTGGGAGCCACATGCAGCTCTTTCACACATATTGTGCAGTTCCCAGCAGGACGGCTGGGGAAGCGAAGGGGAGGCATGCCTCATTGATCAGTCTTCCGTTCCCCAGCCAGTGTTCCCCCCTCCCTGGGTAGGCTTGGGGGGGTAGAGAGAGCAGAGAAAGAAAGGAACTTTAAATGCATTCTCAAAGCCCCTCCCCACTGGCCAGCTTGGAGAAGGCATTTGTCTCTTTAAATCCCTTCTCCAAGCCAAGCCAGCCGATGAAGGGGGTGGGGCTTGAAGGATGCATTTAAAGTTAAAGTTGCTTTCTTTCCACCTCTCCCTTCTTCCACCCACCATCTATTCTCTCTCTCTCTCTCTCTCTCTCTTTTCCCCCTCCCATCCTTCCTCCCCATCTAAAGTTAAATGTGTTCTCCAAGCCCCGCCACACCAGCCAGCTAGCTTGGCTTGGAGAAAGCTTTTATCTTTTTAAATCCCTTCTCCAAAACAAGCCAGTGTGGCAGCAGGGGTGGGGTGCTTGGAGAACACATTTAAAGTTAAAGGCATTCTCCAAGCTCCTGCCCTGCAACCCCACCCATCGGCTTGGAGAAGGCATTTGTCTCTTTAAATCCCTTCTCCAACCCCAGCTGGCTAGTGTGGGGGCACTGGAGAACATATTTACAGTTAGTTGCTTTCTTTCTACCTCTCCCTCCCCCCTCCCTCCCCCATTTATTTGATTTCTTTCCACCTTTTTCTTTATTTTCACCTTTCTTTCTTTCTCTCCCTCCCTCCCTCTCTGTTTTCTTTCTCTCTACCTTCCTCTCCCCCCTCCCTATTTGCTTTCTTTGTTTCTGTTTCTCTCTCTCTCCTCCTTTCTTTCCACCTTTCACTTTCTACTTTTCTCTTTCTCTTTTCCTTCTTTCCTCCCCTCCCTCCCCATCTATTTGTTTTCTTTGCTTCTTTCTTTTGCTTTCTTTCTTTCGTTTTCTCTCTCCCTCCCTCCCCCTCTCCCCATCTATTTGCTTACTTTGTTTTTTCTTTCACTCTTTCTCTCTCTCTTCCCCTTCCTTCCTCTGTCCCCATCTATTTGCTTTCTTTCCACCTTTCTTTCTCTTTTACTCTCTCTCCCTCCCTCCCTCATTTCTCTCTCTATCTTCCTTCCTCCCCCCTCCCCACATCTATTTGCTTTCTTTCTCTTTCTTTCTACTTCTTTTATTCTTTCTTTCCGCCCATCTCTCTTTCAGACAACTATAATTAGCAAACAAATATCATTGGACAAATAAATATCATTATCAATATCTGTTTTTACCCCTTTTATTTTTATTTTTGGCAGTCTGATTTAATGTTAATTTAAAAAGCAAATTTGCATATTTTTCAATAAAAAATGCATGTGTAATATTTGTTCACGTCTTGTGGCTCTCTGATGTTTATGCTATGTGGCTCTTACATTAAGCAAGTTTGGCCACCCCTGATATAGAGCTTTCTTGTTTCTGTAGATAATTTTTAAGAAGCTAGTGGAGAAAAGGCTGAGACAGAACTTAGTGGCAGAATATATGCTTTGCATTCATAAGGTCCTACCTTCAGTCCCTAGATCTATGCTGAGACTTTGGAGGGCCAGTGCCAGCCAGAGTACTTCAGGCATATTGAAACAATGGTTTAAACCTCCACAGCTGCCTTTCACCCCATCTGTTCATGCTTACTTGCTGCTTTACTACTGACTTGTCATATTACAGAAACAGCAAACCTCTGAATACCAGTGCTGGGAGGCAGCATTGGGAGAAGGTTTTGGCTTCTATGCCCTTTTATTGGGCCTCCAGGACACCTGATTGGCCACTGTGTGAGACAGGATGCTGGACCAGATGGACCACTGTTCTGATCCAGCAGAGCTCTTGTATGTTCTTATAAAACATGCTGAACTCAGAATTGTGGATGATACCAAGGGAAATGGTACTTATTATTTTAAGATTGATGAAGTTTTCCTTCAGTGTAGTTCCAACAAAAAACACTGGATACATTTTCATACAACTGATTCCAACATGTCTGTACATCACTTGAGAACTCATTGTGACCAGTGTTCCCTCTAAGCTCAGTTAGTGTGAGCTAGCTGACAGTATTTTAGCCTCCGGCTTACACATTTTTGTCTTAGCTCAGAAAGGATGGTTCCAGAGCAAATTGATTTATGCAGTAGCCAAATCACTTGCTTACAGATTTAATGCCAGTAGCTCACAAAGCAGAATTTTTGCTCACAAGACTCCACAGCTTAGAGGGAATATTGATTGTGACTTGTTGGATATCTGATCTTGCTCTACAGAAGGATGACCTACACTTTTTGCACAAATGAATGGAACTGAGCCCTGAGGCTGTGTTTTTCTTTCTTGAAGCTACTTTGGAAGAGTAGAATTTTGAGCACAGAGGCAGCCACAAAGGTATATGTGTTCTTGCTCTGCAGCAAACATTAAAATGTAATCCTGCAAGATGAATACCTGAGGAAGATGATTTGGGATGGAAGGATGGTGAAAGGAACAGGATTAAGCCCATGCTCCTCACCGAATCCGTTTCTCAGCTCTAAATTCATTTTCCCAAAGCTGCTTTGTGTTTTAAAAAGGATTGCGCTCCGGTATGTGCCCCTGCAGGTAGCCCTCAAACTGCATTGTGTCCAAGATGACGTTAGGAAACTTGGCAGTTCTGTCTTGACCATTTGATCTACGATGGCCCATTCACACATGCATGTTAATCTCTTGATGCCACAGTCATCAAGAAATGAGCATGTTATTTGAGCCAGTCCTACGTAATTCTGATGGCCTAGGTATCAGTAGCTGCCATACAGATAATACCAGGCTTCCTACCTGTGATGATGATAAGCCCGTGGCCCAACAAAGCACACTGTAAAAAGTGCAAAGGCAAAAGCTGGTAGGCACCAGGTTGCTATTGCATAGCCAACCCATTCCAGGATCTCACCAAAAAAATTTGCTCCCGACACATATACAAATAGTCCTCCTGCATAAAACAAAGAGAAGCACACTCAGACAGTGAAAACTGGGGCTCCTAATGTCATGTCAGCATTCCAGACTAATTCTGATTTGATGTGCTATAAACCTGATTCCTCTCCCCTAAACATAAAAACCATGTTAAGGCTGCCAGTCTACAGTCAGCCTGCTTAACTCCTATTGAAATCAACAGTGCAGAAGTCAACAGGATTGAAGCAGCCTAATTTCATGTGGAATTGTAGCCTAACTGAAAATTAGGATGCAAGATATGTTTCTTATCAGAAAATGAGACAGGGCAAAGCCAAACATGCATCTGAGAGAGAATGAAGGGCCTTTCTGTATATTACTCAAGTCCTTGTGTCTACCTCAAGGACTTGGTATCAGAACTGTGTCGGGGATTTTGTGCCTCCCAGATGCAAACTAGCTCTCTTCTGCTCACAACGGTGGTGCACACGAAGAAGTGGCTTCAGCCTCTCCCCAGTATGCCTTTTCTGCATCTTCAGACTGCCCTGTGGAGCTACTATTTGCTGTATCACAAAAATACCATGTAGCCATCTATGTAAGTTTTTAAAAAAGTAATATGGTGAATACAAGGGCTTTGTAACATGCAGCATCACTGTAATACTTCTCGGAAGGACTACCAGCCTGTTCTCATATGAGCCTGTTTTCCCCCCACCATTGAAAGGTTCCTTAGGGGCTTTTTTCTGGGTCCCTTTGCAGTCAGAAGTGAGATTGGAAGTGACCAGGGTGCTTTAGGGGTGAGTCCAGCAAGGCTGTGCCCTCCAGGGTTCTCCTGTCCTCTTAACGGGTTTCCTGGCAAGCCTCAGAAAGCAAAAGGGGGAAGGGGAGTTGACCTCACCCTGTTCCCCTTCCCCTGCTCACTTCAGGATGCTCCCCATCTTCTCTGGTCCATGTTTGTGCTCTTCCTCCTTAGCCTGCCTCGATCCCGCCTTTTAAAGTCCCCTAGGTTGCCAGGTCCCCCTTTGGCCACCAGCGGGGGATGGGAGGTAGGGTGACCAGATCCAAGTTTGGAAACTCCTGGAGATTTGGGGATGGAGCCTGGAGAGGACCAGGACCTCAGTGGGATAGAGTGCCATAGAGTCTACCCTCCAAAGCATCCATTTTCTGCAGGGGAACTGATTTCTATAGTCTAGAGATGAGCTGTAATCACAGGAGATCCCCAAGTCCCACCAGAAGGCTGGCATCCCTGGAGCCTCCTAGACTCACTCACTCTCCCTTAATGGGAGGTGGGGCCTGCCTGACTGGCATGTTCCCCAGCCACTGAGAAGCCAGCCAAGAGTCTGTGAATCCCCCGGACACCACCCTGTGCACCTTTAAAGGGCTGGGCTTTGGGCAAGGCTCTGCTTCTTTTGCCCTGCCACTCCCCCTAACATGCCATAGGGCATCCTCTTAGATGCCAGGACATTCCCCCTTTCCTTTGTGTCTCCATGCTACCACCATCTCCAGTGCTGCTTGCCCTGCTGCGTCCCATGGCAACATCAGATTTGGCCACCTTCTCATCACTGCCACACTCTGCTGAGCTCCAGCAGAGCACCAGGCGTGCTTCCTTCTTTCCCTCCTACCCGCCAACCAACCTATTAGGGTTGCCAGGCTACCAGCAGCAATCCCTGGCGGCATTCAGGGAGTGGGCACTGGCATGCCTGCATCATGTCAGCACACTAACATCACTTCTTGCAAAACCCAAAAAGTGATGTCTTGGGGCACTCTAGGATTCACAAAAAACAACAACACTACCTTTATTTCCTCCCACTGGCATTTCAGGTGCTGGTAGACCACAAACAGCATTGCCCAGAAATATCCCATTACAGCAGGAGACCTGGAAACCCTATAAATCTACCTTTATCTACCACCATGGTACTTCAGCTTTGCCTCCTCCCCTACCCCTGACAGCCTGTGCCCAGGGAAAATCTGGCTAGGCTGCATGGTGGCCAGCTGTGAGCTAGTCTGCATGGTGGCCAGGCCAGCACCAAGCCATGCTGGGCTGAGATGCATGAAGGCTGAATGGTATGGGTAGTGAGTTTCTGACAGTCATTGCTGGGCCTGTCTCTGGTGATTCCTCCTCCTTTAGGGGACATTACAGTAGAGAGGCTGGCTTTCTATGGCTGTTTTGGCTTCCCAGTCCACCCCTGCTCCCCCCCCCCCCCACTATGGCTTTGCTTTAGAGAAACCAAGGCTTGGCAAGTGTGGGAATATTGGCATGTTTGCCTAACAACCCCCAATAGCTACTGAGAATTGTGTGGATATTCTTTTTTTTAAGCTACAGGTATTATTTCTGCTATTCTGGTGAGTATTAATTCCCCAAAGTTTGTTTGTTTTTTAGATTTCAGATTTTTCTGCAACCTTGGGACTTCTTTCAGGTTTGTTGAGAAATCTACCCCTATCTATTCCTAGCTCCATTTTGCAGCTCTGTCAATCATATGGCTTAGTTCAGAAACGGACATATTGATATTAGTATCCCACCTTCCTGTCCATTCTTTGAAGCTCACAGTGGCCTTCAAAAGCATGTACCAAACAGCCCAAAGAATTACCCCACTCCAAATCCAGCAGTGTACTGATTTGCAGCAAAGACTGCAAACAAGCAATTTACCTAGAGTTCCCAACTCCAGTCTGGGAAATTCCTGGTGATTTTGGGGATAGACTCTGGAGAGGGCAGAGTTTGGAAAGGGGAGGGATCTCAGCAGGGTATAATGTCAGTCCACTCTCCAAAAGCCACCATTTCCTTCAGGAGAACTGATCTCTGAAACTCTTGGTCTCCACTCACAGTGCCTGCCATCCTCTTAAAACTTCTCTCTTTGATTATGGGTTACACGAAGGTCAGGACATCACACTTGCCACCCTTCTTGTCTCTTTTAAAATAGAAAGAGTGCTCTGCCCATTTCATACCTCAGGTCCTCTCTCTCACTTACAGAGCCATCCACAGATAGAGTAGCCCCACCCCTTTTCATAACAAGCCCTCACTCATACAGAGTTATTGGGGTTGGAGCTCAAACACTGTTCCATTCATGCTCTAAGCAGCTGTTCTGCACAGTTCCACTCAGACATCCTCCTTTTCCCCCTCAGCTTCTTAGCTGCTAACTCCCAAACTGCTGTTCTTAACTACTATTTTCTAATTCTCTTCCCCAACATTCCTTTAGCTCTCACTGGCCACTTTTAGGGAGAGGTGGAATCTATCCTGTCTGTCACAGAGACTGGCAGGCCTACTGGACTAAAATCTAACTGAAGTTATAATTCAGGGAGATACCCAGGCCCTACCTGGAGGTTGGCAACCCTAAGATCACCTGACACCTCTTTACTGACATTTAAATTCCAGATAAAGAATTTTATAAGAGTGTCAGGCAATTGGCTGAATTGGTTGTATCTATATACTAATTCCAAGAGGGGTTTTTTTCTGTGTGGATACTTATATCTGCCAAAAGAGAGCTCACTCTCCCCCAACAGCTTTTCCTACATAGTCGGGGGCCTTCCTCGGTCTGCAGAAAAATTCAAAAAGTTTAAAAAAACTCCAGGGACCATTGAATTCCCCCCAATACCTTTTGAAATGGCATCAGCTCCAGGCATCAACTGTGAGGAGATTAGAATGTTCGGGGTGGTGGTGGTTCCTAACTGTTTCTGTCAGTAAAAGGTAGCGTTTTTACTGGCAGCAGTATAGGGTTGCCAAGTACCCCCCCTGGCCACTGGCAGAGGATCCAGATCCAGGCTGGGAAACTTCTGGAGATTTGGGGGTGCAGCCTGGGGAGGACAGGGACCTCAGTGAGGTACAATGCCATAAACTCCACCCTCCAAAGCATCCATTTTCTCCATGGAAAGTTATCTCTGTAGTCTGGAGATGAGCAGTAATTCCAGGGGATCCCCAGGTCTCACCTGGAGGCTGGCATCCTTAGGCAGCACCCTCTGTGTGACTTGATACTACCTGATTTGCATGACTTAATTAGGCCCAGCTACTTTGCTACTGTTCATCAGCAGCCACCCTATGAAAGCCAGTGTGATGTAACAGTTAGAGCTTCAGATTGGGATCTGCAAGACCCAGGTTCAGATCCCCATCTTGCGGTGGAAGCTGACTGGGAGATTTTGGACCAGTCACATACTTTCAGCCTAAGCAACCTCACAGGGTTGTTGGGCAGATAACAAGGAGGAAATAATGATATAAGCTGCTAGTCCCCAGTATGGAGAAAGACTGTAATTTTCCTAGGTAGGAGGCTGTGGGGGAGGGGAGGGGAGGGGAGTGGAGATGGAAAGCTGAAGACAGATAAAGGTAGGTTGGCTGTTGGGTGGGAAGGAAATAGGGTTGCCAACTCCAGGTTGGGAAATTCCTGGACATTTGAGAGTTGGAGCCTGGGGAGGGTGAGATTTGAGGAGGGACTACAGACCAGTATAATGCCATAGACTCCACCCTCCAAACCAGCCACTTCCTTCACTTAAACTACGATTGCCAGCCTCCAGACAAGGGCTGGAGAGCACCCAGTATTACAACTGTTGTCCAGGTGACAGAGATCAGTTCCCCTGGATAAAATGTCTGCTTGGGAGGGTTGCTGAGGCTGCTTGACTCCCCAAGCCTCACTGTCCCAAGGCCCAAGTAGAGCACCCCCAAATCTCCAGGAATTTCCCAACCTGGAGCTGGCAGCCCTAAAGTGAATTGATCTCTGCAGCTGGGAGATCCATTGTGATTTCCAGAGCGCTGCCACTGCTGCTGTGGGGGGAGAGGAAGCAGGCAGGAGGCTGGGAGAGTAATGGAGGGGGGCAGAAAGAGAGAAAGAGTGATGAGGTGGGGAGGCAGAAAAACAAAGAGAATGATAACGGGTCAGAAAGAGAGAGGAAGTAACATACATGGAGGAGAGAGAGAGAGAGTAAGAAAGGTGGGCAGAAGCAAGAGAGAGTGTGAGAGAGGTAGGGGAAGAAGGCAGGAAGCAAAGGTGTGAGGAATGGGATAACCATCCCACAAGTTTCTTGCAGGTCTCCACGTCTTTTTCTATTTTAGCTGCCTCAAACTGATATTAATGTCTTCCTGGTCGTTGGCTTTCTTGATAATTTGGTTCAAAAAGTTTTTTTTACATGCAGTTTAGTTTACTGTTTTAATTATATTGTGTTTTAATGTGAGCTATTATGTACAAATAGTATTTGGGGAGATGACAGAAAACACTTGAAATAAATAAATGAAACTGTATTTACTATAATTTTTTACATTTCTCTTAATCATGAAAGAGAGGCCAAAGGAGGCAACAATAGGCATCCTGTTAACAGGATCAGGGAGCAGGGGTAGGGGAGGGTGGTGTGAAAAGCCAAATTATGTTTCAGCTCTCCTATATGATGTATAGCGTCTCTCAGGCCCTCACGAACTGACTGCTGTTTCCCCTATAATGCTTGTATCAGAAGGTCCTCACTTTGGTCTTGGTGTTACAGTTGTAATCTTTCAGTGTGCTCTCCATATTGTTTCTCCCAGTTGAGAACAATAAATGACACCTGTTGTTACAGTTACCAGTCTCCTGTACATAGACTACAGAGCTTGACTGAAATGTGACCTAGAAGCAGGGTGGGTGAGCTTCCACTACCCTAACTACCACTCTTCAGAGAATATTACATTCTAGTTCTGTATTTTGCGCTTGTATCAGTTTCTCATCATGACCCATGACCCTGTTTACTAAATGCTTCCGAAGAAAAGGAACCTCCATACATTGCGTGGGTTCATATTACTAACTGGTAACTTCTTCACCTATCGTAGTGCTTCTCAAATTAGAAGGCAGGCTCCCATGATAAGACATTAAGAAATCATATATTTCTGGGAAATTGAGGGAAAGACATACCTTGTGGAATTTTGTAAGTGAGCTCTCCAGGTTTTCTTAGCTGGCGTAGCAGGAAATCACTGTGAATATTGATCCCCATTCCAAACAAAAACAACAGGAGACCTAAGAGAAAAAAACAAAGTATTTATGGAGAGGGTAGCCAAATATTTCAAATTCATACTCAAATAAACAATGCTTCTATATTTTAAAAGCACAAGTTGTGTCCTTAATGCTCTTTAATTTGAAGGGGACTTCATTTATCACAACAAAGTGGAAGGGAGATACATGTGGAATGTATGAAGTGGAATGTGTAGAAATGAGAAGTCACCGTGGAAGCACAAAAAAATCCTACCTTGGGAATTTCCCATCTACGAGACCAGTGTACAAACAATCTAAATAATCAGACGGAAATACAAAAAAAAGTGCAACTTGCTGTTGTTTTTCTGTTCCTGGTTTAATTGCAATATGCAAAGCTGTCTTTCATGAGGGCTTAAAGTGAAGAGGGAATGGCAGTGCATACCCCTCCTTATAAAAGATCTTGGATGTAGGCAGAGATTTAGGGGATGTAGGCAGAGATTTAGGGGATCATTTGCTGATCCTGACCAGAAAAATCACAGAGGGTGCTTCTGCAGGCCTGGCCAGAATCAGGGCTTGCCTGGTCTCTCAGCTAAACATGCCAAACAGAGAGTCCGGAGCCACAGAAGAGCACATTCTTGCAGAGGGATAAGGAACAAAGGAGTAAGAGACTAATATGGCCTCTAGTATATTAACAATAGGATAACTACTATTAATACATGTGATATATGTTGAGGCTCAGGTGCATCTGAGAATGACAGTGATGTCCAACTGAATACAGAAGTGAAGATAATAATTTAGAGACGGCCAACAGATGTATGTATCAGAAACTTCAATTCAATATTTTTAATATTCCTTTTTATGATAAAAAACAGCAGGAATTAAATAACTTAGCACTTATATATTTCAAAAAGACTTTGAGCATAGTAAACTTTGTATTATGTTTGAGGTTACAAAGACCATTAAACAAGAATATGTCCCCTTATTAAATGAGACAGTTGGATATTGTTGGAAGATGATTTTGAAAACCTATAAATATGGGAGTCTGAGCTGATTAAAAGCTGCTTCTTAGGAGGGGCTCCTTCCTTGTGACCTGCTTATTTTGGGTAAGACATTTTAATAGACTTGAGTAACTGATCTCTTTTAATTATCTACATAGAATCACTGTATGGTATTATATTATTTTAAGTTAGTGAATGTTAAAGACACAAATAGTTATGCTGTAATTTTTAAAAAAAATGTTAAATGGAAGCAAAGATTCTCTAATAGTACTACATGCCAGGAGATAAATTATCTGACATAGGAACATTAAGTGCCTATGGCTTCTTAAATGCATGCCCATACATGAATCAGGCCTCAGTAGAGTCATCCAGAACACACCCTAATGCTTGCACCGTTTCTTTGATTAATGTTACAGGGATCAGAGCCCATGCATCCTCTTCCCAGGGTGGCTCTGTCCACCATGTGTGTGTAGCTTCTGACTTAAGGTCACCCTATGAATTAATGACCTCCAAAATCTCCTATTATTAACAGCCTTGCTCAGGTCTTGCAAACTGAGGACCATGGCTTCCTTTATAAAGTCAATCCATCTCATGTTGGGTCTTCCTATTTTCTTCCTGCCTTCAACTTTTCCTAGCATTATTGTCTTTTCCAGTGACTCTTTTCTCATAATGTGACCATGTACGATAGCTTCAATTTACTCACTTTGGCTTTTAGGGAGAGTTCAGGCTTGATTTGATCTAGAACCCACTTATTTGTCTTTTTGGCGGTCCACAGTATCCATAAAATTCTCCTCCAACACCACATTTCAAAGGAATCAACTTTCTTCCTGTCAGCTGTCTTCATTGTCCAACTTTCATACCCATACACAGTAACAGGGAATACTATTGTATGAATTATCTCACCTCAGGGAGTAAGAAACAGAGCCAAGAAGTTTGGGATAGCCCCTGCCATACTTTCAATAAAAGTGATCTTTTGTGGTAGGGGTGGGGGCAGCACCAGGGGGTTACACACTACCATTATTAAGATGTGCATGGATAGTACAGCAATAATATTCTTAAATAACTTCTACTACAGTAAATTTTTGAGCAAAACTGAACAGTGAAGGTAGGTGATCTGTCTAATTAAGAACCATTATACTGTTAGGGTCATGGCCTCTAGTCACTATGGATCAGCCGATTATCCTACATGACAAAAGAAATGGTAATGTGTCTTAATTGCTGCTGATACCCTTTCAATGGGCCTTAAGTGTCAGGAGACAGCAGCCACCAGGACCTGGAGGGGGTGAAGGGAAGGAATAGATGGGTGTCTGTGTAGAAAGAAGGTGTAAAAGATCTGAATCTGGAAGCAACCCCCTGATGTGAATTGGTTGAAACCCCCTGGAGGAGGTACAGGAGCCCTCTGATGCAGGGGAGCAGATCTGCTGTTCTGTAAGAGTGCTTGTGTGCCTTCAGCTGTGCTCTACCGGTAAATCAAGCTAATGCTACAAAAACACCATGAGCGTTCAGGGCTGGTCTCCTCTCCATAAGGAACTAATCCAGTTAAGTGCCTGTCTCTGGGACTCCTCACTCCTCAGAGAAGTGGGGTATGAGCAGTAATACTAAGCATTTATCCTTACAAACACTGGAAGTGTCCCGTGATTAACTGGCACAGGCATTGTCTGTCCCTTTTGTATCTGAAAGTCATTTCATGAGCACTGAATAATTTAGCTTTGTTTTTGAGAACATTCCACATTTTTTCCTGCCTGAAGGTTATCTAACATATGCAGAGGCACACTGGGGAAGTCAAAGTAGTCCAGGAGCAAGCCACACTAAGCAGGCCTCTTTGGTGTAAGAAGCCAGCACTGCAGGCCTCCTTGCCCCCAGCTCAGAGGGGCCTAGCAGCACCAACAATGGGCATTGACTTGTTGCCACCCCACCCCTGCATGGCCACCAGGATGCAGCTAAAGATCTGACACTGATCCTCATTGCCACTTGAGCCAAGTCTTCCCTGAGGTGTTGGGAGAGGTACTGCAACCCGGCTCTATTTTCTCCCAGCCGTTGCCAGTGGCCCTCCATGGCAGTGCCTCTGTGAACTTTCCCTAAACAAAGTTGCTGATCTGCCCTCAACTTATGCATCTTTTAACTCCTCAACTGAGCTTGCAGATTTAAAATGCTGCAGTATGGTGAAACTAATTTATTGCAGCTTGATGAGCGCTAGTAGGCATCAGCCTACTATATCAGATATATGGTAGACCAAGAAGGTCTGGAAAGCGCACATATAGACATACACAGGACTTTTTTTGTAGAAAAAGCGCAGCAGGAACTTGTTAGCATAATAGGCCACACCCAACAGCAGAAACTCATTAGCATATTAGGCCACACCACTGACAGCATAGTTTATTAGCATATTAGGCCACACCCCCATATTACCTGAAGAGTGGTCATCCAGCCACACCCATCTTTTGCTTCTTATACTGTTTACCTTGTTTGTTGTCAAAACCCAGGGCTTTTTTTGTAGCAGGAATTAATTTGTATGTCAGGCCACATACCCCTAATGTAGCTAATCCTAAAGTTCCTGCTGTTGGGTGTGGCCTATTATGCTAATGAGTTCCTGCAGGGTGCGGCCAGCTCAGGAGCTAGCCAGAACTTCGTTCCTGTGCGTTCCTGCCCAAAAATAGCCCTGGACATACATAATTTTAGAGGTGACTCACTGTGGAAGCATATTCGTAGCCTATCTGACACACAAATAACCTTCTTTGCATGATCAGCTGCTCAGGCAGGGAAACCTGCTGTAGTTTGGAGAGTAGAAACTGACTTTGCACAGTGCTGACTTACCGGCCTTCTAGCTGCTCATGAAGTACCCTCCCTACTCTTCTAAGATCCAGGCATTATTACACCACGCTGACTGACAGGCCCTTGTTTTAGTCAGGAAGCCTCCCCTTTCCTTAACTCTCCAGACTTTAAATAGTGGAGGGGAGGGAAACAACAAAAATTATAAACTACCAAAACACTGGATTGGATGAAGATTCTGAGCACCGCGGGCGGGGGGGATAAAAAAAGTGGACAGTCCCTCCACAGTGTGGAAAGGGCACTTTCAAACCTAGATGTTGTAAGAGGGGCTGCGGCCACACGGGCCTTAAATGTGGGAGGAAGGGCTATTTCCTCCCGCATTTAAAGGGGCCGACCACACGGCCCGCCCCAAGTCCCGCGCTGAAGCAGGCTCCAATGCAGGTTCCTCCCGCATTTTCTGACCCCGGGAAAGTCAAGTGTTTTCCCGGGTGTTGCTGGAGGAACCCGCATTTGAGGTATCTGGACAGCCCTCTCTCACAAGCATTGCGAGGGCAGGGCTGTCCAGATAGTCCCGCCAGCCATTTCCCCCCCCCCCCCTTTTACACTTGGGCACTTGGCCACTCATGCGCCCAAGTGTAAAAGGGGGGGGGGGGGAAAACCCCAAACTCACCAGGCAGATGGCGGGTCCTTGGCTGCCGCTGCTGCGGCCGCCTCCGCCGCCATTCCCGCCAGCCGTTCTTGCCGCTGCCTCTTCTGCGGCAGCCACCACCGCGGCCGCTGCTGCTGCCGCCATTTCCACCGCCGCTGCCGCCACTTCCACCGCAGCCGTTCCTGCCGCCGCCGCCTCTTCAGCGGCCACAGCCGCCGTTCCCCCCGCCGCTGCCGCAGGAGTTGGGATGTGTAGACATCCCAACCCGTGGTAGAAAAATGCAGCCCCTTTAAATCCGGGAGCCCTCCCGGATTTAAAGGGGCCGTGTGACCGCAGCACATGGAGCTTAAAAACCCATATCTGCTCCTCCACTATGATTTAGTGGAGTACAAGGAAAGTTAACAGAGTAAACTACAAGTAAGCATGAACAAAATGAACAGTCTAAACATTTACTGAAATGTGTCAAATCATTAATATAATTATAAGGCTGTTAGACTAAAAGTATGAGTCTTCTTGGCTATTGCTCATAGCTATCAAAATGAATTGTTCATTCCAAAAGCACCAGAGCATCATTAAGACAGATACAAACGTGCTAATAGCTCCCTCTAATGTTTTTTTAGTGCACAATCAGTTCAACTGCATCTCATTCTCAACCAAAGAAACACATCCCTTGACACCCGTTTGCTTTTGTTGATCAAGCCATTGTTTTCCACCCAGGGGTTTAAACTAGTAACATGTGCCCCAGGATTTGACACTAAAAGGCCCAGAGACAATTTTGGTGGAGCACAATGCAGACAACCAGAAACTATGATTACCTGATGTAAACCTTATGTCGTTGCACCAGTCATCTGGGTATTCAGCGCAGTAAACCATGTAGTAACCTTGGAGGAAGCCATTATAGACACAGAACAGCATGCCGGAAAGCAGTGTGTGCAACGGGAAAGGTCTGCCTCTTGTGAGTAATGAGTAAATGAATGTCCTGAGGGAGACAAAAAATACACAATACCAACTGAAATAGATTTTCAGTTTCCTAGTAGTCTCAGTATGCGGCCGGGTATCAAGAAATTCATTCTGAGAGCTGGCATTTTGTTGTGATTAAGTGATTTTAGTAGGACTGAGGAAGGTAAAGGCTTCCCTTGCTCGAAAGCCAGTCGACTCCGACTCTAGGGCGTGGTGCTCATCTCCATTCCCAAGCCAAAAAGCCAGTGTTGTCCAAAGACTTCTCCGTGGTCATGTGGCCGGCATGACTAAATGCTAAGGCGCACGGAACCCTGTTACCTTCCCACTATTTACCTACTTGCAATTTCTTGCTTTCAAACTGCTAGATTGGCAGGAGCTGGGGCCACAGACGGGAACACACTCCATCATGTGGCACTAGGGCCTCAAACTGCTGAACTACAGACCTTCCAGTCTGCAGCTCAGCATCTTAACCTCTGAGCCACCACGGCCCCATTAAGGACTGAGGAAACCTGGGTTCAAACCCCCACTCTGCCATGAAGCTTACTGGGTGACCTTTGACTAGTCTGTCTTTCCTCTCAGTCTAGCCTACCTCTTAGAGTCACTGTGAGGACAAAATAGAGGAGGGAAGAATCATGGATATGTCTTGAGTTCCTTGGTAAAAGATATACTTTGCCTCAAATGACTTTTTCAAATAACACCTAAGCTTAATTTCTTCCGGCCTGGTTCAAACTTGTAAAATGGCCCCCCACTTTGAGACCCCATACACAAGATACAAGTTTTTATTTTACTTCTGAAATGCCATACATAGCCAATTTATGGCAATGGACTTGCAAACAGCTGGCCCATCTGGACCTCTTAGGCCCTTGTAATGTATGCCACCCCTATGCTCAGAGCCTCTCTTCAAATTGTTGTAATCAGTTTATAGATGCCTCACATGACATTACTATGAACTGCTCAGTGGGCTCCGGATCCTAGTCCACTTCATTTTGGCTCACGTGGACAGCATATGAGTAGAGGTAAGTATGCCTCTTTTCAGCTTACATCACTTATCAAAAGGAACATTTCATCCCATATTTAAATTCAGGCAGGTAGCTATGTTGGTCTGAAGCAGCAGAACAAAGTTTGAGTCCAATGACACCTTTAAGACCAACAAAGTTTTATTCTGGGTATAAGCTTATACTGCAGAGGATGAAAGAATCCTCTCAGAAGAAGAGAAGAAGAGATTAGATTTATACCCTGCCCTTCACTTGAAGTCTCAGAGCGGCTTACAAACTCCTCTCCCTTCCCCTCCCCACAACAGACACTCTGTGAAGTAGATGGGGCTGAGAGAGCTCTGAGACAACTGTCCTTGAGAGAACAGCTGGTACAGAACTATGGCTTGCCCAAGGTCATCCAGCAGGTGCAAGTGGAGGAGTGGGGAATCAAACCCGGTTCTCCCAGATTAGAGTCCACGCACTTAACCACTACACCAAACTGGCTCTCAGAGAGAGGAATCCCTCACAAACAGCTAGAACTTTTCCCATTACATAGATCTCCCATTTTTTCTGATACCATAAAATGAGAGTTGGTGGATCCGAACATTTCCAAGTAGTAGGACGGCGGAAGACAGGAGGGCCTGGCGTGATGTAGTCCATGGAGTTGTGGAGAGTCAGACTTGACTGTGCAACTGAACAACAACAAGAGCTATAGCAGATTTCACTGCCACTAGAAGGATGGAGATAAGTTTCTTCCTAATCTGTGGCATTGAGACTTCTGGCTAATAATTCAAAAATATTACTGCAGGGGAATAGGGCACTTTTTTATTGGTACATTTTAAAATTAGGATGTTATTGCTTTATGTTATGTGTGAAAACAGAAATAATAAAATTTAAAAAACAGCTAGAACTCTACTGAGCAGACTCTACAGGTGGTGGCAGGATTCATTTAGCTTTTGCTGTTTTTTTAATAAAATACCTAGAAGAGTCAGTGCTTTTCTGACATGAATGTAACCACAAAATCACGAGGTCAGTATCATGTTAAGGCACAGCAAAATGGAAGTCTTTAAGGGTGGCAGCAATTATCGTTCTGAGCATGTTGTTATCTTACAGAAGGATGGCACCAAACCAGGGCTGGTGCCAGGTTTTTTTGCACACTAGGCAAGGTTACCTTCTGGCGCACTCCCCCCTCCCTGTGTGCCCACCAATTTTCAAACATAAATGCATTTTAGGAAGAATAAAAAACAAGAAAATTGAAATTGCTATTTTTTTAAATTGTGAGAACAAGTAATACAATTTCTGATTTTCTCTCTCAAACAGAAAAACACAAATCCCAAAGAATTTTGAAAAATCATGTTAATTGTGATGTTAAAATTTAAGTCTCTTTAATGTTTTCATTTCAGGCACATCAGAATCTTATTTTGCGTGCCTTTTAACAAATTTTGTCACCAATTCCTTCAGATCAAGCGCTGATGCTTCAGCATGTTCAGTGGAAATAGTTGGAACTGATAGATAAAACTGCTGTGTTTGGCACCAGTATAGTGATGGAAATCAGCTTGCCTTCCTGCAGAACTAGTATGCTGAATATGAATTTTTAGTATGCTGAATATGAACTTACAGGTGGGCATAGGTGTCAACTTCAGGGGGGCTGGGGAGCTGGAGCCCCCCCCCCGAACTTTTCCAGGACATGCTGAGCCTCCCCTGGAGACAGTGGCTTGTAATGTCTCTGGCCCTGCCCCAGCGCCCCCCCCCCCCCCCGGGAAATTGGAAAGTCTACGCCTTTGCAAGTGGGGTCTGGAGATCTCCTGGAATTACAACTGAGTTCCAAACTACAGAGATCAGGTAAATGGCTGCTTTGGAAAGTGGAGTCCATGGCATTATGCCTTGTTTAGGAGTCCATGGCATTATGCCAAACCCCACCCTCCTCAGACTCCACTCCCAAATTTCCAAGAATTTCTTCAACCTAGAGTTGGCAACCCTAGTTCACTGGCAGAACAACCCTAGGTTTGTGGATGCACTAGACGGGAATAGTTTGTAGACTGTGCACCAAAGGAACCAATCCTTCTTAAGATTTTTTTCATGAAGAAATTCACGGAAGCTCCTGCCCTGCCATCAATTCGGAGAGTCTTGAAGGTACTGTGTACACACACACACACACACACACACACACACACACAGAGCCCACACAATTTGCAAGAGAGGTGAAAGTGTCTTTTTCTTCTGGGGGGGAATGCCTTCTGCCACTACAGGGCTTTTTGCAAGGGAGGGGAGGGGCAGGCTGGCAGGCCAGCGGGGCACCCTCCTGGGGGATTGAACAAAAAGGAGTGGGATGAGAGTGTGGAGCCAGGGCAGCAGAGGGAGAAGGCAAGGTGCAGCCAAAGGAGGTGGAACAGGGTGCCAGTGGCGACTGGTGTGACTCTTTTGGCGAGGGAGGGGAGGAGTGGCAGGCCAGTGCAGCATCCTTCTCAGCTGGTGCCCTAGGTAATTGCCTAACCCCGCCTTATGGAAGCTCCGGCCCTGTACCAAACCAGTATCAGCATCTCAAAAACATCCAAGTTACTCATAGAAGAGCTAACTGCAAATTCAACATGGGAAACCACTTGGCAGACTATGGAAGGGAAAGTAGATCAGTTTCCATACCAAAGAGAACAGGGTCTCTGCCAGAACAACAGTGGCTTGTTAGGTTGCCAAGAAAAGAACAAATTGGTTCACAGCACATAATCCATGGAAGATTGTTTGAACAGAAACATTGCCATGTGCTCCATATAAACCTTACCAGCTCACTGCTTGGTGAAAAGCAGAAAGCGTTGCCATATGAGGGAAATAAAGGAGGGATATAATTTATTAGAATTAGATAACTGAGGGTTAAATTCCTTGCTTTAGAAGTCTAAGGGACAACCCTGACGTAACCTTTTGGGGGTTTCATTCATGGGGAGACTGGCACCATTACTATTAGCAGACTGTCACATCACTATTTCTGTATGTATTTGGGGGTCAAAACTAGATGTTACATCTACCATGAGTTGGGTTAGGATTCCCGAACCCATTCTACAGGCAGATGTGATGTAGGGAATGAACATTCCAAGTGCTCTGTTGTTCATGTCAGCTTTGGGAGCATGGCACAGGGGGGAGGAGGAACTTCAGCCAAACCAAGCTGAAAGGACCATGCGGGCCTCTATTTGCCCCACTGTGGGCTCTATGTGTACCGACTGCAGCACATGCAGCCACTGTGGGGCAAATAGGCTCCTACACAGCCATTTAGGCTCTGATAAATAGTATGAGGAGGAGGCTGAAGCTCCTCCTTCCCATGCACTGCACTCCTGAGCAGACTAGGAGGAGGAGGAGGAGATTGGATTTATATCCCGCCCTTCACTTGGAGTCTGAGTGGCTTACTGAAGAGTACTAGACTCGGGAGACCAGGAACGTTGAAATCATGAAGACTTTATTGAGTGATTCAGCATGTCCAGTAGGTGGTCAGAACAAGCATGCTTCCAGGGCCCCTCATTATATGCTGGCTGGAGCCACACCTCCGGCCGCACCCAAAAGACCTGATAGGGGCTTAACATATGCACATGTTTGTCATAGGTTCCCTGGAGGAGCCTTTGATTGCATTGGCTCCTCAGGGAGAACCTAGGTCCCACATTGGTGGAGGCTTTCAATCCGGATGTCTATTGTTCCTCCAGATTCAAGCTCCCCTCTCTGCCTGACCATGTGCTCTGGCCATGCGGCGGGTGCCATTACCTGGGAGCACATGGCAGGCTGGTTAGAACACAGAGCATACTACATTACACTTACAAACTCCTTTCCCCCCACAACAGACACTCTGTGAAGTAGTTGAGGCTGAGAGAGCTCTTTCCAGAGCTATCCTTGAGAGAACAGCTGTGACAGAACTATGGCTTGCCCAAGGTCATCCAGCAGCTGCAAGTGGAGGAGTGAGGAATCAAACCTGGTTCTCCCAGATTAGAGTCTGCACACTTAACCACTACACCAAACTGGCTCTACACTGGACTGCTTGGGAATATTAGCTGCTATCACATCTTATCTCTAATACTGATTTGTGGCAGATCTAATGTTACGTTTGGCCCTGGATGTTGAGTTGGTTCTGATTAGAACTTACTAATTTTATACACACGTGGGGACGCGCAAGAAACTTGCGGGAGCAGCTATCCCATTCCCATTTCTGCTTCTCCCTTCTCCCCCTACTTCTCTCACACTCTTTCTTCTTCCTGCCACCCCTTTTCTTACTCTCTCTCCCTCCCTCCATGCCTGTCACTTCCTTTCTGCCCCCACCCCATCACTCTTTCTGCCCTGTCAATCTCCTGGCCTCCCACCTACTCCCCCCACCCAGCAGCAGTGGCAGCAGCTGCTCTCCAGGAATCACAATGGATTGCTCAAATACAGAGATCAGTTCCTCTTAGGGTTGCCAGCTCTATGTTGGGAAATTCCTGGAGATTTGTGGGTGGCGCTCTGGGAGGACGAGGTTTGAGCTTGGAAGTGACCTCAGCAGGGTACAATGCCATAGAGTCCACCCTTCAAAGCAGCCATTTGTTCTGAGGGAACTGACCTCTGTCATCTGGAGATCAGTTGTAATTCTGGGTGATCTCCAGTCCTTCCCTGGAGGCTGGCAATGGTAGTTCTCATGGAGGAAATGGCTGGTTTGGAGGGTGGAGTCCATGGCATTATACCATTCTGAAGTTCCTCCCCTCCTCAACCCCACCCTCCCCTGGCTCCACCCTTCAAATGTCCAGGAATTTCCCAACCTACAGTTGGCATCCCTATCTCCTCCCCACCCTACAGCCAACCTACCTTTATCAGCCCCTCTGTCTTCAGCTTTCTGTTTCCTGTCCCCCTGCAGCCTCTATTGAAGAAAACAATGGTCTTTCTCCACAGTGGGGACTAAAGCAGTTTACATTATTCTCTCCTTTTTATCCACACAACAACCCTATGAGGTAGGTTAGGTTGAAAGTATGTGACTGGTGCAAAATCACCAGTGAGCTTCCACAGCAAGACAGGGAAGTAAACCTGGGTCTCCCAAACCCTACTCTGAAGCTCTGACCATTATACTACACTGACTTTCATAGGGTGGCTGCTGTTGAACTGTAGCAAGCAGCCAGGCATAGTTGAGTCATACAAGTCAGGTAGTATCAAGTCGTCCAGAGGGTGAAGATAGGCCTAGGTTTATCAGCCTCCAGGTGGGAACTGGAGATGCTCCAGAATTACAACTCCAGATAACAGAGATCTGTCCCCCTGGAGAAAATGGGTGGACTCTGTGGCATTATATCCAGCCAAGGCCTCTCCCCTCCCCAAACTCTGCACTCCTCAGACTTCACTACAGAATCTCCAGAGACTTCCCAATCTGGAGTGGGCAATCCTAATCCCAGGCCTGGCTCCAAAATAGGCCTGGAAAGTGCCCTGCCCCTCTCCCGGTGCCTTTTTAACCTAACCCCCTGGTACTTAGCCATTCATACTGCAGGAGGAATCCTCCCCAATCGCAGATCCAGTTCTGCTTTTGCTTCCTGCTCTCTTCCTATCAGCCTGTGACTCTCTCACTGTTGATGCAGTGGGGCCTGGAGTAGATCCCAGTGGTGGGCCATTTCAAAAGGTATTGGGGGATGGAATTCAACCCTCCCAGAGGCTTTTAAAAAAAGTTTTTGGTTTTTTCTGCAAACCCGCAGAGTCCCGAGTCTGTAAAAAAACCTGTTGGGGGAGAGTATGCCCCCTATCTTCAGAAATAAGTATCAGCACATAGGGGACTGTTGGGAATTAGATATATAGATATATTTATTTAGATCTTTCTTCTCCCTCATGGTGACCCAAAACAGCTCATCACTTTGTTCTCCCCTCCTCCATTTTGTCCTTACAACAGCCTTATGCAATAGGTAGTTTGAGAGTTTGTGATAGGCCCAAGGTCACCTGGCAAGCTTTCAAGGCAGAGCTGGGATTCAAACTTGGTTGTCCCCGGTCCTTGGTTGACACTCTAACCACTATACCATGCTGGCTCTCAGAGCAACTTGTGCTGAAAAATGCTGCTCACATGAGCCGTCTACTGGTATCTGTAAACTTAGATAAGATCACAAATCCTTTTTAGAAAAATAAAATTTGCAAGTTGCAGTGGGTAGTTTTCACTTAAGTCAGCCACTGACATATCTTTGGTCCTCTGTATATGCAACAGTATTGAATTTCTGTTGTGTACTGTAACAACTGTTCCCACATCCTTCTCAGATTGATTTGACATGTGGCAGTATCTATGGTCACCAACATGACTATGTGAAAGAACTGGAGATATTCCCTTGTTAACTTGATCTCTGGAGTTCTACAGGCTCTGGAGTTCTATAGGCTACTTCTACAGGCTCCAGCATCTTTCTTTCCCATGGACAGTAGGTCAATAGTTACCTTTGTAGGAATGTATTATGCTCTAATAGGGAAATTAGCTTAGCTGCATACATTCAACACTTAAGATCCTGATTGTCTTGTCACATTCCTACCTAACAAAGGAGATCCCAGTGACAACAACCTCTAACAAAGTTCTGTCCTTCTTGCTTTCCCATTAGTACCACTTGTATCTACTTCTGGTGTTCTTTGATTAAGCAGCTATAAATACTTCTTAGATAATTCTTCCCACCTAGGCTCTCCAGACATTATGGTTTTCAGTGAGTTGTGTCTGAGTTTCCAAGTCATGTTCCCTGTCATCACACAGCAGCTGCAGGAAACATAACGTTAGGCCCAATTTACACCTCCCCTCTGAAGTAGTTTGACTGCTGTCTTTTCCCAAGCTCATTTCACACTGGTTTCAAATTTCACTCCAGGGGGTCTGAGGAGTACTAAGCAACAGCATTTGTTTAAAGCAGTATAATGCTAGCTTGACCACAGGAGGGCAATTAATGAATGTAAACAATAATTTATAAACTAGAACAGGTATGGTTTGAAACTAGAAATAGGTATAGGCAGTTTTTTTGCAACTAGAATGATTCTAGCGGGAAAGTCAGATGTAAATTTGACCTTAAAGATCAGAGGGATCCCATTTTCGACTTAGGACTGTGTTACTGACTGTGGCTCCTGCCTCCCCTCCTGTTGTTTTAAGAAGTTGAAATCCTGCCTCCACCAGGGAGTTTACATAACTCTGGAGCGACTTATACTCTGAATACTCCACATGCTGCTCTAAAATTATGTAACTCCCTGCTAGGGGCCATTTTAGCTTCTCAAATGGCATGGTGGGAAGCAGAAGTCCCTCTCTCTCCAAGCCACAGTTGCAAATGGATAAAGAAACCCTTGATCCTTAAAATGACATTCCCTGCAGCTGTTGTGTGACTTCAGGGAACAAGAGTTGGGTCAAGGAAACCCAGACCCAACGCCAAAAAAAGTAACATCTAATTTGGCCCTTATTTACAGAAGTTCCCAGGGTCTGGGAATGACTTCTGACCCTATCCTCCACCAAATCAGAGGGCTTGATTCTGAGCTCACTGGCATTCCCCTTACCTTTTTAAGCACAAGAAAATTACATGATTTGTATTATTATTATTCAAATAACATATTAAATGCATATATAGTGACAGACAACAGACTATTTTAAGGAGAAAAGAGAGGGAAAGAGTAAGTAAAGACAGAACTATGCAATTTGTTTTACAATTGAATACTATCTCATTAAAGGTCCAATAAGGATATGAGCATAATTTATGTTAAATGACATTTTTTCATAGATTCTTGGCATTTGATGGAGAATAAAGAGTTAATGAATGTGAACTGACAAAATATAGAAATGGATTATAAACACTTAAGAAAGCATCAGCCCTTTTTTTTTGCTAATTAATTTGGAGAAGTGATTTTTCTTACAGATTTTCCAAAGATGTTCATACTACATGCTGACTGTAATTTTTGCTATAGATTTCTATTGTTGAAATGTCAAGATATGATGGATTGTGCCGCTAGTAAAATAAATGTTATTAAAGATTTGTGTGCCAAATTCTCTGCAAGTAAATTTAATAAAGCCTCTTTGGTCAGGTATTAAATTCAGTTTCAACATTTTATCTCATCATATAGCTGTTGCCTGAAGGTTTTTGTGTTGTTTTTTGCAGCTCTGTCACATGGGAAAGTATCAATCTATGTTATTGCAGCTCCAGCATGGTGAATAGGATGTCTTATATTTAAGTTTTAGTGGCGATGCCCTTAGTGCAGTATCTTCTTATTGTTGCAAAAATTGATTTTAAGGGACACGCCTTCCAGATGGCTTCCTACACTTCAGCTGGTGTTTCTGAACCAAAATCCCTTTCCAAAGTATGGCATAATGCATTAGTATCACTATCAGTGTTCCCTCTAAGCTGAGTTAGGGTGAGCTAGCTCACCGTTTTTTAGCCTCCAGCTCACACATTTTTGTCTTAGCTCAGGAAGGATGGCTCCAGAGCAAACTAATCCACGCAGTAGCCAAATCGCTCACTCACAACTTTAATGCTAGCAGCTCACAAAGTTGAACTTTTGCTCACAAGACTCCACAGCTTAGGGGGAACGCTGATCACTATAAGTAATTTTGATTAGAACTAGTCCTTTTCTGTGGGTTGAAATTGACTGAATCAGTTTGAAACTATTTTAGATGACAATTGATTTGCTGTGATATCACAGGATGTGTGAAAAAATGTTGAATCTGGTGAATTCCCAGTTTTGATATTGCTGATATTTGTTTTGATTATAAAAAGAGATCTAGGAGACATATAAAAGGGAAAATACAAGGAGCTGATTTCTCTTTCTAAGATCTCCAAATAAGGAATCTGCAACTGGTAAATGGATCTAGTCCTGCCTTTTCTGTGACAGAGTCCAGGTCTATTTTCTGTGATCCTAGCACCCTTGTTGGAGTTCCAAGTCTCCCAGTTTGTTCGAGTCTCAGGTCTGTTTGAACTACTGCCTGGCTATATGCTTAGAAACTGTCCCAGATTACTTCCCCATGCAGAACCATACCAGGATATGCCATATAGCCCTCTACTTTTCCCATTGCTTTTCTCTATGTAACCTCTTCCTCAAGCTGACACCTTGCATAGTGGGTTCTAGGCACTGGAATATTTGCATTTGCCATGGGTATTCTAATATTTTGGTACTATATACATATGAAATATTGTTCTGACTGCCTGAGTTAATTTATTCTGTTCAAATATATTGATATCAATGATATATTGATTTTAGTTTTCTTTCCAAACTTGCTCTAAAGACCTGTCACTGTGACATAAATCCCTAAAGTAGAGTATGGTGATCTGAGTCACAACACAAGTTTAAAGTTCCTGCTAAGGCAGGATTTAGAAATAGGGGAGGAGAGGTGTCATTCCTACCCTTGACTCTTTTTATATGACCTCTGGCCCTAGTTTGGAAGCATGCATGTTCGGACAGATGTCTACAACACACATGTACAGATGATAACACTCCCTCTCTCGCAAGAGCCCCAGGCTTAGCTTTCACAGTAGCTCCTCACTATTCTTCCAACATAGCTGACAATTCCTCCCCATTTGGTTAGAATTTCTGGATTGTATAGGATTCCATGGCCTAATGTTCATGTGTTATGTAACCCAGCTTCCAACTTCATCCAGGCTGCCTGCTCACAGATGTCACCAAGGTCATTCCATGCTGCAGAAATGTCCACCAACAATGTTGATTCTGGGAGCAACAGGCTATGGCCATGCTGCCAGGGTTCATCCACAAGATGGTTCTTAAGTCCAGGTGAGTCTGGAACTTGCACCATGGGCTCCCCAGCTTGCAACCAACTGGCAGTTACCAAGGGTTCATTTCCCCCCCATAAACTCAGGCTACTTCCACCCTGGGTCAGGAAAAGGTATCCCAGCTGTGGAAGTAGGAGTGCTTGGTTGGAGGAGACCGTGTCCACATGAAGCATCCCTAAATCAAAAACTTTTCAAAACTATTGGCCAATGTGGAAAATTAAAATCCTAGCCTTTCCAAAGCAAAGAAGATCCGATTGTTGGCAACAGCCAATGGGACTGTATGAGGTACTTTATTCCACTGTCAGTGAGAATATATAACATGGTTATATCATTGTGCTGTCCAATGTTCCCTCTAAGCTGTGGAGTTTTGTGAGCAAAAATTCTACTTTGTGAGCTACTGATATTAAAGTTGTGAGCAAGCAATTTGGCTACTGCATAAATTAATTTGCTCTGGAGTCATCCTTCCTGAGCTCAGAGAAAATGTGTGAGCTGGAGGCTAAAAAACTGTGAGCTAGCTCACATTAACTCAGCTTAGACGGAACACTGGCTGTGATCTGTTTCTGGAATGGCACAAGGATGTAACCCACAATCTTTTCCCTCATATGCAGACAAAGGCAGGTTTTACATCAGAGGGCAAAAACAAAAGTTTAGTTTTACTTGTGATGCAAGTGAGACCATCAGCCTTCCTACTCTATCAGCAGCCTGGCAAGGATCTCATGTTCAACAGCTCTCACGATAAAAAAAAAAATTAATATAATTTTCATAATGGAGCTTCCAAATAGATGTGTTAGGATTGGGCTGCAAATTTGGACTGGTTTAGCTGTCAAAGTTCTCAGAAGATTGATTGAAGCAAGGAACATTCTAATACCTTTAAGGCTGTAAAGTACTTCTTCACAAGGATGTGCTTTGCCAAATGGAGCTGATTGAAAACATTAATTAGCATAACTGCTTTAAAGACAAACATTCAAATCCTTGGATATGAATCAGTTGTGGTTGACAGGGATTTTTTAGGTAGTTAACGTTCAAACAAGTAATGTTTCCTTAAGCAACACTTTATCTCTCCAAACACACTGTGATGTGGGGGGCACTTTCTACTGTACCATAGAATCATAGGATCATAGAGTTGGAAGGGATCTCCAGGGTCATCTAGTCCAACTCCCTGCACAATGCAGGAAATTCACAACTACCTCCCCCCCCCCCCACTCCCTGTGATTCCTGCTCCGTGCCCAGAAGATGGCAAAAACCCTCCAGAATCCCTGGACAAACTTGCCTGGAGAAAACTGCTTCCTGACCCCAAAGTGGCATACCACTAAGTACCATCCTAAGCAGAGTTTAAAAATCCATTGTAAATCTTTTTGAATGAGTGGGCTTGGCATTTGCCTTTCTCCCCTTCTCGATTACTTTTCTTCCTCACACAGTCGTTAATAAAGAATAAATAGCCCAAATACCAGAGCAGTCTTGAAGCAGTCTTCAAAAAGCAAATTTAAAAAATGTATAGCAAATTCATCTTATGCGGTCTTCATTTGCTCCAATCTCCAACTGTACTCTGATGTTTCATTTAGCATCCAGTACATAAAAGCCTAATACCTCAGAACAGTCTCGATCAAATTTGGGTTGTATGTTGGTTATGAGTGAAGGTTAGGATTGCCAACATCCAGGTGGTGCCTGGAGTTCCCTGGAATTACACACGATCTCCAGACCACAGTGACCAGTTCCACTGGAGAATTGACTGCTTTGGAGAGCGGAATCTATGGCATTAGACCCCACTGAGATACTCCTCAAACCCCACCCTTCCCAGGTTGCACCCCCCCCCCCAATCTCCAGGAATTTCCACGTCAGGAGTTGGGAACTTTAGTGAAGATGGGTGTTTTAGATTAGCTGAGTACAGGCTATAAGAGTTTGTGGATAATATTAATATTCTAGACAACCCATTGACCTAAATCTTGTGTGCTGTTGCTATTATGATTTGTATTTAATACAGAAATGGGGTTCAAACTTTGGTAGTTGGGTTTACTTAGTGATAGAGGTTCATTAAATCAAAATTAAAATCCCCCTTCCTTGTAAAAGATTTAAGAATGGAATCCTAGCCACTAACAGAAAGAGTCACAGTTTTTGACCCACTAAGCCAAGAACAGCCCACTTGCACAGTGGACCACTAGGGACTTGATGCATCTTCTGTTTTTGCAGTTTCAGAAAGAGGACAGAGAAAGGTTGTCAGGCACATGGCAGGCTGGTGGATTGCGCTTAGTAGGGTGAGCCATAAGCACAACTTGGTGTGCTCTGATTCCTCAGGAGTGCAGAAAACATAAAGAATGTGATACCAGGCATGAAATCCAGCTTTCTTAGATGCTTAGATTGTTGCAAAAAGTAAGTTTTTAGCCCAATTTCCAACAGTTCAGGATGTAGTTTCAGTGCTCTGTCTTGACCTTTCCTATGCCTAGCAGAACAAACAAATGTAAAATACCAAGAACAACCGAATTATACAAAAATGACAGCAAACATGCAACATAATTTCTACGGCTCTGTGAACTGAATCTTCCTCTGTGCGGAATTTGGATTCACTAGGCACAGCTTTAACTTCGTTTGATCTCTCCGTTTTATGGAACTGCCTGAATAGATTTATGGCTGTTTTATGGCCTTCAGGAGTGACTCTGCAGTCAGTACAGCATTGCCCCGGGGATTTGAATGTGGTTTTGAGCTACATCTTTTTCTGTTCCAGTGTGGGTTTGGTAAAACAACAGAGCGAATGCTAGATGCAGATTGGGCCACAGTTTGGCATACAAAAAGGTATGAGCAAACAAGGAATCCTGGCTGGTACATTGTGAGGTAGCAGTTCAAGAGGAATTATTGCTGAGAATAAATTGCCTGTTCTTTCCAACAAATATGCACAGGAGACTGTACCAAGTCCACAGTGGACACCAGGACAAAATGTCAGGCAGGAGCAAGGGAATCAGTGTAGTGGCTGGGGCTTTCAGCTAAAATGGTAAAGATACAGTTAATGAAGAATGCATATAAAGGGCTGATGGAATACAAACCTACCCCTCTTTCAAATTGATATAGCCCTGCAAAGTTGCTAATGGACTACTGTATCTGGACAGCTCTGCCAATGGCTTCACGTCAGCTCCTTCTCCAGTAAATAAACACAGAAGAACTGATTAAGTGGAAAATCCACAGAGAAGAGATATAAAAGAGGAATTGTGACACAAATCATGGGGCTCAAGCATGAAAAAACTTAGATTCTGATGAGGATGTTCGTGTTCATGATAATTTATTTATTTGACTTTTATATCACCCTCCCTGCAAGCGGGTTCAGGACAGTTTACAACACAGCTATAAAAACATATAAATCAAAATAAATAATCTAAAATACAGATCTAATTAAACTTAACTCCAACATGGCACTATAATACAATTCTATTAAAAATTAACAGTGAACAACGAGGGGAGAGGAGGGAAAGCAGTTTGCAAGGCAGATAGTTTTTAATACTATTAGCCATTAAAACCATTGCAGTCCTCAACCGTATGCTTGGTAGAACATCTCTGCCTTGCAGGCCCTGCGGAATTCCACAGGGCCCTGATGTTAGTAGGCAGAGAGTTCCACCAAGTCAGAGCCAGGGCTGAAAAGGCCCTGGCTCTGGTTGAGGACAGCTGGATGCTTTTGGGGCAAGGGACTTCTTGAGCGTAATGCTCTCTGGCGGACATACCAGGAGAGGCGGTCCTGCAGGTACCTTGGTCCCTGACCATTTAGGGCTTTAAAGGTCAAAAGAAGAGAACATGGGGAACCATCTGTGAGAAGGCACATGCACCATGCTTTTATTGGGTAATCACTCCAAAGGGGAAACTTAGGTGAAAAAGTGTCCATCCACTTCAAGCCTATCAGAAAGAAATATCCCAGGAGAATGATTATGAGGAGAGGGAACCAGTGGCAAGTAGGCCATTGAGGGAGGATGAAATCTCTGCCTCAGTCCAGATTAGGGTTGCCAGCTCTGGACTGGGAAATATCTGGAGATTTTGGGGGTGGAGCCTTGGGAGGGTGGGGTTTGGGGAGGGAAGGGACCTCAGCAGGGTATAATACCATTGAGTCCACCCTACAAAGCAGCCATTTTCTCCAGGTGAATTGATCTTGGTTGTCTGAAGATCAACTGTAATAGTGGGAGGACTCCTGATGCCACCTGGAAGTTGGCAACCCAAGTTAGCTCTGCATTAGGAAATACCTGAAGATTTTTGGGGGGTGGAGCCTGGAAATGGCAGAATTGGGGGAGGGGAGGAACCTCAGCATAGTACAATGCCATAGAGTCCACCCACAAAAGCAGCCATTTTCTCCAGGGGAGCTGATCTCTGTAGTCCAGAGATCAGTTGTAAAAGCAGGAGATCTCCAGGCCTCATCAGGAGGTTGTCAACCTTGCCTCATCAGACAATGCTTTAGGGCAAACCCATTCATAGACCCATTCATAAATGCAGAACACCAGCTTGTCCTGAAGAAAGTAGATTAGATAAACAGGCTGATAAAAATACTTTTATCTTCTTGTGCTACCTAACAATGGAATCAACCAAGAACATGTTGTTTCCATCCATTTATGAATTAAGAGGCAAATTTCAGACCATTAGGAAAGAACATGAGGGACAGAGGAAGTGCCTAATGCTTCCAAAGATAAACACCAATGCACTGTTTTTTTTCTCCTTCAAAGCAAACTTAGAAGGAAATATAGTACATAAGGCCACTGAGTAATGATTTTCATGTGTCTCCTTCCAAAACTATAAGAAATGCTACTATCACTCCCGTCCTAAGGTATACACAGAATATTTATGAGATGATGACAATAAACACACCACTTACCCTGACTAATAAAAAATCATCACTTTGGGGTAGTTTGCTCTAAGCTTCACAATTCAGGAATTACATGTGGCCAAAGTGTATTTACTTTGGGAAGTCAACCACTGCTAAGGATATTTCCACAGAATTATGAAATTTACTGATGAACTGGTGGATCGCAGAACACTTATGCAGAATATAATAGACATATACTTGAGTAATTAGTAAAAACTATGTGAACAAATGCTAGGGTGGAATGCTATTTTTCCATTTAAAAACACTTGTAAGATTGGTTTTAAAAGAGTATTTACCCACGTTATTTGTGGGCATGCTTTCCTTTTCTAGGGCCGCGGTGGCTCGGAGGGTAAGATGCTGAGCTGCAGACCAGAAGGTCAGTAGCTTGGCAGTTTGAGACCCGAGTGCCGCGTGACGAACTGAGCTCCTGTCTTTGGCCCCAGCCCCTGCCAACCTAGCAGTTCTAAAGCAAGAAATTGCCAGTAGATAAATAGGTACCATTTCAGTGGGAAGATAACAAGCATTCCATGCACCTCAGCGTCTAGTCATGCCATCCACATAACCACGGAAAAATCTTCGGACAGCGCTGGCTTTTCAGTTTGGAAATTGAGATGAGTACCGCCCCCTGGAGTCAGATTCAACTGGCTTTTGTGCAAGGGAAACCTTTACCTTTACCCTTCTAGATGCTTCATTTTCAGAAATTCTCAAGACTTTAATGGAAAGACACAATTTCAGTATAGAATCCAGATATTAAAGTGGAATGGTTCTTTCATGAAAAAAACTCAAAATAATTTTTTTTAAAGCGAGAGATAGCCATACTGGAATCCTGGCCAACCTTGACTGTATGTTCAGTCAATGGTGAAGACCTGTCAGTGAACTGCCATAGACTGGGGTGACTGCACCAATATTACAATGTTACATCCGGCTAAGCCTTTTTGTTTAACTTGCATTGTTTGGGGTCTGAATGTTTTACTCCATACTTATAGGTCCCGGCTGGGAGATAGCATCAGGGACCTGACCCCCACCACTGGAATGCACACCTCGCTTCGCCTCGCTCGTTTTGCTTTGCTCATGTTCATTACTCATTTGCTTTTATCTCTAGCTTCCTCAGCTAACGACCTTGAAAGGAAGTGCCTCCTGTTATGTGTTACAAGAACCACAGGTGTTATGTATCCTATTTTCTTAATTTCTCTGGGAACTGTTCTCCCAAAATGTTCAACAGTATTTCTACCTGGGAACTCATTTTGCCGCACTTTCCTTGGGAACATTGGGCCAGTATAATTGGGCGCCAAGAATTCTCTGTATTGATTGGTAGAGGGTAGTTGGGCCATATTTCATATCCAGTATAATTATGATTGTAATTCAAAGCTTAAGCATTACTAACAGAAGAAGTGTCTGACCAACATGATCTTTTCTACAAATAAAGGACTATCTGTTTAAGGAGACCTGTTGTGGACTATATCTATTGGGACAGTCTCACAGACCTACGAATCTAGGAGTGAAGGAGAAAATAATGTATATGGCCTAATGCTGCTACAGAACTCACACAAAGCAAGATATATACCCTCAGAGGGGTGGTTGTGTTTATCTATTGGAGGAAAGTTAAAGAGGATTCCAGTGGAATCTTAAAGACTAACAAACTTTATTCCAGCACAAGCTTTTGTGAGTTGGTGGTGGAAAGTGCCATCAAGTTACAGCTGACTTACGGGGACCCTGTAGCGTTTTCAAGGAAAGCAACATTCAATGGTTTGCCATTGCTTGCCTCTGCATCATGATCCTGGTATTCCTTGGAGGTCTCCCATCCAAATACTAGCCAGGGCTGCCCCTGCTTAGCTTTCAAGATCAGGCTAGTCTGGGCTCCCCAGGTAAGTTAGAGCTTACTTTATCAGATACATGGAGTGTTATGTGGTTTTAAAGGAACTAAAAACTGCAGGAAGAAACATGCGAGAAAGGAGTATGACCAAGAAATCACACCAATAGGCTGTAAATAGTCCAAACTATTCCCAGAAGCAACTGTGACAGATAACAACAAATGGATCAGAGGAAACACACTTCAGAAGATGTGGAGAATAAAACCCTGCACAGGCAGCTTCTAGTCTCTGAACTCCTATAGCCTCAGGTGGATAGGTGTGTTGGTCTGAAGCCATACAACAAAGTTGGAGTCCAACAAAGTTTAATTCTGTGGGAACTAAAAGTAGCTGTTTTACTACAAGTGAATTTCATAAACAGACTGGAATGGGAGACTACTGAATTACAAGTTATTAAAACACTCAGGACAATGGAACCCCCAGGGCTCAACAGAGATATCAGGTTCTTACCTCACTACACATGCTAAATCACTCAGTTCTCACTTATATCCAGAATTAAACTTTGTTAGTCTTAAAGGTGCCACTGGACTCAAACTTAGTTCTTAAATATGTAGTTAACTCTTTTATTATATGTATGCTATTTGTTGCTATTCGTAGACTTTACCAACTGTATTATTCCAGTTAGTTATCCATCTTGACTCTAATTAGTCCTTCCTGGCAACTAACCCCCCATCTACAGGTAACACTTGAGGAAATCTGTTTCAGTGTATCTGAGGAAGTGTGCATCTGCACATGCTAAATCTCTCAGTTCTCACTTATACCCAGAATTGAGCTTTGTTGATCTTTGAGGTACAACTAGACCCAAACTTAATTTTCACATGTTTGTTAACTCTTGTATTTGTATCCTAATTTGCTGCCATTCCCAGGTCTTAACAGCTGCTTTAGTGCAATCTCAGCTATACTTATTGCCCGGTTATGCATCTTGACTCTTAACTAGCCCTTCCTGCCAGCTAGCCCCCCACCTTCTCTCTACCTATATGTAAGGTTTGAGGGAAACTGTTTCAATATATGACGTGTGCATGCATATGAAAGCTTATACCCAGGATTAAACTTAGATGGTCTTAAAAGGTGCCACTGGACTCTAACTTTGTTCACCTTCTAGAACCATCATTTTCAAAGCTTCATTTACAAATGTGCATTTTTTTAAAGCCAAAAATCTTAGGGCCCTGAAGAGGTCACCAGAGCCTGTGTTCTTGGATTTAAAAGATTTGAATTACATATTAAGACTCAAGGTATTTTCAAATGTGAGGCTTAAATTAATCTGCAATGACAAATGGCTACAATGAAATTTGATGTGAAAACATGGGACAAAAAAAGATATGGGACAAAAAGAAAACACAGCTACTCTGAAATCAAATTCACACATGGTACAAATACTGCAAAAGACTCAATTATGCTTTTTAGCAGCATGCTTTTCTGTGGGACAAATGTTCTGCATTTGGAATACTGTGTACAGTTCTGATGACCGTATCCCAAAAAGGACACTGCAGAGCTGGAAAAAGTACAGAGGAAGACAACCAAGATGTTTAGGGGGTTGGAGCACCTTCCCTATGAAGAAAGGCTGAAGAATTTGGGACTTTTCAGTTTAGAAAAGAGACGACTAAGGGGGTCGAGAGGGTTGACAAAGAGAACTTTTTCTCCCTCTCCCCAAATACCAGAACTCGAGGGCATCCTATGAAACTGATGGGCAGTAGGCTCAGAATGGACAAAAGCAAATACTGCTTTTACCCAGAGAGTGATTAAAATGTGGAATTTGCTGCCAGAGGATGTAGTGATGGCCACAGGAATAAACAGCTTTTAAAAGGGGATTAGACAGATTCATGGAGGATAAGTCTATCAATGGCTACTAGCCATGGTCACTGAGGGGACCCACCACATCCCACAGCCAGGAGGCAACATCAGGGGAAGGTCTTGGCCTCTATGCCCTGTTGTTGGCCATCCAAAGGAATTGGTTGGCCACTGTGTGAGACAAGATGCTGGATTAGATGGGCCACTGGTCTGATCCAGCAGGGCTCTTCTTATGTTCTTATGGATGTATTAAAATAGGGGATGCAAAGGCTTATGGCACCACCTAGTGTCCCCTATTCTTAGTAATTTTTTCAGAGTATGACAAAAATAATTAAATACTCAGATATCCTTTTTATTGGCCTTTTCAGTGTCATGATTATGTACTCATCTGTTAACGCAACTCTAAATCAAGTAATCAAAGACTTCCCCCACCAGCCATAAAAGTACAAGTGTGTTTATTAAATATTTGCATTAAACAAGTAAACACAACAGTTGACACCTTAGAAACAAATAAAATTTATTGCGGCATAAACTGTTGTCAGAGTTCACTTCATCAGGTAATGGGTTGTACATTCATTAGACCAACACATTTACATTAAAAACTACAAACAACAGGAAGACAGGGGATAGGGGGTTGTAACAAACAGAGGCCTGTTTAAAAACAAGATCCTGCCAAAATAGAAATCAATCCATACAGGACAAGTGTAGACCTCTCCCAAATACTGACAGATAGCCAAGGTGGAATTAACATAATGTCTACCCTGGGAAAGTGCAGGATGAAATATAAGCAGATACACTTTGCCTAACTTATCAATACCTGGGAGCACTACTAAATGTATTCATTGCATCATTATGAACAGGGCACACCTGTTTAAATCTGGCCATTTTTCCTTCTGAAAAAAAATGCTAACAGTATTCCGATTCTTTATGTTTCACATGTACATGGGAAGAAAATGCTAAAGACTTGCAGGTTGCTTAAATCACTTAACAGGTTTTGTGCCGCTAAGAAGTAACTCCAGTTACGGCACTAAGAAGTCAAGAGGATTTAATCAGCCTAACTGCAAGCAAGTCTGCAGCCAGCAATGAGCCTGCTTTGGCAGGGAGGGCAGGGTATACATCAAATCAATCAATCAATGAATGTTCTCAGTCTGCACATATCCTTTACAATTGAATCACTGTGAACTTGGGCAATAGCTGCAAAATGTTTGTTAAAAAGGGGATAAAATGGGGGGGATACGTAATTTGGCAGGGAGGTAGAAAATGCTTGAACAGGTAGGTTGACTCTTACCTTTGGTTGTTCCCATTTATCACAGAATGACTTTACATAACCGCTGTTTAGACTGGCTGCCTTTCTCATACCACAATCCTATTCTGATTTACTTAGAAAAAATGTCCCACTGTATTTAATACAATTCACTCCCAGTTAAGTGTGCACAAGATTGCACTGAGACAGTGCAATCCTAAACAGAGTTACACTCTTTTAACCCCAATGAATTCAGGAGATAACACTGTTTAGGATTGTACTATTAGTGCAGCAACTGTTGCACAAAATAAAGACATCTTTCCTAGTTGTGGTTTCATTGTGAGAATATTGCATTTTCCCATTTATACCCATACAGTGTATAACCTGGAACATGCAATTATTTACCACAGATAAAATATCTTCTTGTGGTTGCAAACCTCCAGGTGGGGCCTAGAGGTCTCCAGGAATTACAACTGATCTCCAGACTGCAGAGATCAGATCCTTTGGAGGAAATGTCAGCTTTGGAGGGTGAACTCTATGGCATTATATCTCCATTGCGCCCCCTCCGCTCTGTAAGCCCCACCCTCCCCAGGTACCACCTCCAAATATCCAGGAATTTCCCAAGCTGGAGTTAGCAAGCCTAATATATGTTGTGAGGTACAAAAACAAAAAGTCGTACTCAGCTGAGTCATTTCTTATTTTAAAAACTTGAGTCTGATTCTTTAATACCAGAGTTAAACTCCTTGTATTAGGAAACTAGTCTATCAGTCATTGTCATAGATTTTTATGGGAAACACTTCTCTAGAGGCAGATATGGATTGGGAAGTAAAAATAGCCTTGGAACAAGCCAGACTGAGTGGACCCAGCAGTGCTAAGCAGAGCTACTGGTGCTTGGCTCTGTTTGCTTCTTCTGGCTTCCATCAGCCCTCCAGGGCACTGGCTCACTGGAAATTTTCTCAGTAAATTACATGGCCAATTTGCCCTTGTGTAGATCTTATCCCTCCCCTTTAAAATTGCATGTAATTATCAGGAATTGCACCCCTAAGCCAAGGGTCTCTCCCTCCCAAACTTCAGGTTGCTAGGAAAAGAAGTGTCCTTGCAAACAAAAGCTTATACCTTGAATAAAATTTTGTTGGTCTTAAAGGTGCTACTGGACTCAAACGTTGTTGTTTTTTAGACAGTTAAAATTGCACCCCTATGGCCTTTGTAATGAGAGTAAGAAGAGGAGGAGATTGGATTTATACCTTGCCCTTCATTTGGAATCTCAGAGTGGCTTACTCCTTTTCCCTCCCCACAATAGACACCCTGTGAGGAAGGTGGGACTGAGAGAGCTCTTTTGAGGACTGCTCTTGAGAGAACAGCTCCAAGAGAACTCGTGACTGACACAGGGTCATACCACCAGCTGCATGTGGAGGCATAGGGAATCAAACCCAGTTCTCCCAGATTAGAGTCCACGCTCTTAGCCACTACACCAAACTGGCTCATTGAATAACATGGGATTTACATCTTCCCTTTACTGTTAACTTCCCACTGAAGCAGTACCTATTTATCTACTTGCAATTTCTTGCTTTCAAATTCCTAGGCTGGCAAGAGCTGGGGCCAGAGACGGGAGCCCACTTTGTCACACAGCACTCAGGTCTCGAACTGCCAAACTGCTGACCTATACTTATAAAATACATACATAAATGTATGAGCTAAGCTCCAGTCTATATTATAAACTTACCTAAGTTTTAAATGACATAGCTTCTCCCAATGAATTGTAGAATGCACTGAGAATTTTCTCTTTTCCAGATGACAAAACTACAATTCCCAGGCTTCCTTGGGAACAGGGGATGACTGCTCAACCAGTCTGTGTGTAGTATGCTTATGTCCTTTGAAGATTTATACTTGCAAAATATCACTGAAATGCTCTTTTCCCTAGCCTTTGATTTCCGGGGTTTGACTCATACTGCAGTTTGGCTAGAAATCAATAAGGGAGGTTTATAATAGAAGTCTATAATGAAGCAGAGTTGCAACTGTGGGGAAGATGGAAAGAGCAATCCATGTTTCAAACATTCCCTGCTATTTTTCTGCAAACTGTCATTGATATTTATGAAGAAAGATCGGTTTGTTCCTGTGGCTATAATGCACGTCGTATATCTGCCCAAAGTAATGAAAAATGCCAACTATGACTGCAAAACTTAAAAAGTTAGCTACTTTAATGGAGCAGAAAGTTCCAGGATTTATTATGAGGCCTTAGTTATGGGGAGAACAAAAGGGCTTTTTTTGTGTTTTCGAATGGAACATAAATGTTATAGCTGTGTAGAAGTCAAAATTTACCACCACCATCCCACAATATGTGGAAAGGCAAAATTACTGTTTATGGCAGGCCATGCACAATACACAAAATAAACAAAAAGGAAAAGAAGGAAATTGGTGAATATTCAGGGTTGCCATCCATAGTAGTAAAAACAAAGAATCTTGAACTTAAAAAAAAGCTTTTTGTGCTTAATTTACTCTTTGTTTTTGTACCTTTAATCCAGTATGATACTGCAGACACATTTCCATGCTTTACTCTGCAAACAGGATGCAGGTAACTTTTTAAAAATATTATTTTAATGCTTGATAAAATCTCAAAATTGCAAAATATAGAACAATTACTGCAATAGCAAGTGACTGTCCCACTGTATCCTATCTGATGACTTCTTACATACACAAGTGCAGGGCTTTTTTTGTAGAAAAAGCCCAGCAGGAACTCATTAGCATAACAGGCCACACCCAACAGCAGAAACTTGTTAGCATATTAGGCCACACCCCTGACGGCACAGCTCTTTCCCAGGATCAGCTTCCTCAGATGCCCCACGGCTTATGGGGCACATGGGGAACCCGAGGGAAGGAACGCAGTTTCTGGATCAGCTTCTCCAGGCGCCCTGCAGCTGTGGGGTGCCTGGGGAACCCGAGGAGGGGAAGCAGTTAAAACTGCCTTCCCTCCCTGGATAGGCTTGGCTTCCCCAGGCACCTGGGGAACCGGGGGGGGGGGGGGGGAGGCTGTAGGCGTGGCCAACTCGGAAGCCAGCCAGAAGCCGTTCCTGTGCATTCCTGCCCAAAAATAGCCCTGCATGAGTGAGAATCACAGGTGGTTTGCCATTGCCTTTATCTGCAGAGTCTTCCCTGGTGATCTCTCACCCAAGTACCAAACCGACTTAGCTTCCAAGATCTGACATGATCAGGCTACACCATGCTGCTTTCTCTCCTGATGACTTGCTGTCAGTAAAGGAAAGCTGATAAATCTTAAATGTTATTTCTAATTGATGTGCCATAGGAGGCTCTATAAAGTAAAAGTTAAACATGTGCACAAGAAGTATACGGGAGCTCCACCATGATCCCCACTTCCAGTTTTCCAAGGCTTGAGTCTGCACGCCTATGTACAGTTTATTGAGGAACAAATCCCATTAAACTCAGTCTTCATTCAGGGTACGAATACTGAGCCATTGCACTTTGATCCTCACAAGTCATTCCCACCATACCATGTTCAGCTTGTGGTAATCCTCTCACTCATCTGCACTTGTTTGGTAGAGATGATTGCAGGGCTATCTGCATTTTCAGGAATATGCTGTAGCCTAGCATCAAGGTTCTGAATTGGGGTTCTGAAAAAGCTCCCATGCTGATATGGCAAGAAGATGCAAACCTTTGTACAGTCAGTCTGGTATTTCAGGACATCTACCAGTCGAAATAACAAAGGACATCAACAAGTTTCAACCCCAGCTTTCTGCTTTCTAATCCACCCTTTATTTGACTTAAAATTACTTCTGTCACCACCTTTTCTCTTCCAAATCAATAATTTTCACTTCAATCCAAAGTTTTCTGCAGGTATTTGAAGCCTGGCCTTGACAAAGCCATGAGTAAGAGAAGTCATTGGGATCATCTGAGACAGCTGAGTGAAACCTGAGCTGAGGAACTGCGCCTTGCATTTTTGCAGGTCAGCAAGTCTGGGCTTGCCAAAGGCATAAGCCTTTTAGGTGAGAAAAAGGGAAATAAAAGGGGAAGAAATGCCCTTGGCTCTTAGCCTGGGGGCTCACTGTCTTAGCAGCAAAACTAGTGCTTCAAGAGGGCTCAAAGGGCCTGCAAACTTGCACACCTCTATTAAAATAGCATTTTTGTGCATTTTGTTATGTAAGCCACTTTAAGTCCTCAATGTGGAAGAAAATCAGGATAAAAATATTTAAATAATCAATAAAAACTCAGTACTGCAACAGACATAAACTCCCACAAACAAGATTACCTCTATTCACAGACAATGGAACTTTACAAGTGGCACACTCTTAAAACGTGGTTGTGCTATCCCACAGGTCCTTAAGGGAAGGGTACGCCCAGAGCTACAGTAGGACACTACAAAAACAGGCACTAGGGTGTTGACTAGGGTGCAGGTCTATTAAATAACAGCTACTACACCAATCTACAATACATCCACTGGTACACTGTAATAGTGCTGTTTCAGAGAAAATTTTAAACTTTGTAAGATTGGCTCCAAAAGTGCTAATGTATGTAAAGTGCCGTCAAGTCACAGCTGACTAATGGCAACCCCATAGGCTTCTCAAGGCAAGCAATCAAGCATCGCCTTTCCTTTATGAAATCTTCCTTGGTGGTCTCCCATCCAAGTACATTTTATGTAAAGGCTTCTTATTAATATGTCATGGTCAGTGTATTAATACTGCCCACACTAACAGCTGGAGAGAACACTGCTCTGAAAAGTCTTGTGGAAAGGACATAATACCCCTCCCCTCATGATAAAAAATTAGATTGTCATGATTGTATATTCTAACTAGAAGTGGCTCTCCAAAATCCCAGGCAGAAAGAGAAAGGGCTTTGGCCATACTTGCTACCTGAAATCTTTGATGTGGGAATGGAACCAGGGGTTCTTCATGTGCATGCCAGGCACCAGCCTAGCATCCCTAATAGGAACTCAGTCAAGCCCATTAATGCCCTGGTTTTCAGTATTTTTCTCGGACAGGTAAAGAACCAACAGTGCCTCCTAACTACTGTATTGCATCTTAGCACCTTCTTTCTCCTCTCTGCTGAATTGCTCGGCAAAAAAAGGTAACCCAAACCTCCAGTTACTCAGGCAGCCACACTTCCTAGTACTCCTGAAATGTACAAAGCCTGGATTTGCCTCACAGCATAGGAAAGAGTTCAGAAGGTTCTTTTCCTTCCCTTTATACCACTAAAGCACGGGTGATATTCCCATTCCTAGCCGTGAGGGTAATGCAGATAGATGTTGAGCAACTTCACAGACAAGTAGAGGTCCTACACAGATCTGATGGTCGCTAGGACATACTCAAAATGTCACTTAGACAACCCTCATGTAATAAATGATCAAAAATTACAGCACACTATTCAGACAGTTCTGCTGTTCCTGGAGGATCCTTCTCCAGTACCCTATTACATACTGCATAACTGTAAGAAATACTACTTAATTTGTTTCTAAACTACTTTCTGAGGACAATGCTGTGCTTGTTCAGGAATCAGATGTTACTAGCACTCATACTCCAAAGATGTAGCTCTCTGTTCCCTTCTTTCCTCTTGTGTGGCACAACAGCTATAAGCTCACCCACAAATTTTGCACAGTCCACCTGTAGGGTTCACAGAAATAATTTTATTCTAATATTTGTCCCTTTCAGTGGGCTGGATCCAAAGGTGTTCTTCCACATGCAGAAAGAATCTTCTGCTCATTGAACAGCTGCTTTTTGCCTCTTGCTGGAGTACTGTGTGAGAAATCTATTTACTTCATTATTATACCCTGCCTTTCTCTCCAGTGGGCATCCCAATTGGCTTACAGCATTCTCCTCTCCTCCACTTTATCCTCACAATAACCTTGTGAAGCAGCTTATGCTGTGCGTGAGAGAGTGACTGACTAAAGGTCAGCCAGGGCAGAGTAGGGATTTGAATCTGGGTCTCTAAGATCTGAGCCTGACACTCTAACCACTAGCTCTCTAGTGAAAAAAATATCTCTAACTGCTCTTCCACACGCAAGACCTTGCAAAAGAGCTTGTGTAATTTTCTGCACAAGCGGAAACATAACAACTGTTAACAGAACCCACCTACATATACAGCTTTATGCAAGATCTTGAGTCTTTGTGGAACAGTGGTAGAGGTTGTTTACTTTCCATGATTTCATTAGGTCCAACCAAACATCTTAATAAACCATACACACAACCAATGTATTGAGTATCCCATTTCATTTATAGAACAAGAACAGAATACAAAGTTATGAGGTAAGTGGTTAATGTATGTCAGTGGGAGGAGTGATGCAAAGCACTTTTCAAACCATACATACAGAAGCTAATTTTATGGGGTTGGACTCTTTTCTGCTAATTTAATAGCTTTGCTCTATTGGAGGAAGCTGTTACAAACAGCCCACAGCATTTGTGGATTTTCTAATGCTGCAGAGCTCTTCTTCGAAAAATAATAGGCACTTTTAAAGAAAACACAAGCTGATGTTCATTATTACAACAGATTTTAAGTTTTTCCTCAGTTATTTTAAAACAAAGTAACTTGCATAAATTCAAGCTCAGACTAATAAAATTTTGCATTACAAAGTAATCCATAGATTTATATGGCACTTCCATTTTCAAAGAGCGGGTGGTAATTTCCACCATTTCTCTTCCCACTGCAGTCCACCACTTTGCCCCCTATGTTGTTTCTAAGGGGCTATTGAACTAGGAAAGTCCCACTGTGAGTTGAGCTCAATGAATACATGCCAGAGACCAGTATTTTCAACAATACTTTGACAACCTGAAACAAAGCAAAGCAAATATACAGCATAAAGGGCTACAGCTAGGCCTGAGTTGATGCTGGTGGGAAAGAAGAGAACAGCTTAACATTGCATCCATTCAGCAGCTTGTTTAAAATAGGCTCTCACCCCTATGTGTGTAATATTAGCACAACAAATATCCCTAGTTTGGGCAGGTGATGAGCTGGAATGCTGCTAACTCTGTCAAATTTAAAATAAGACAAAAGAATAGAGAAAGTCTCATGGGTATATTCTTCTGTCCACATCATGTCACACTTAAATCAAGCCTTACACTGATAGTGGAGAAAAAAGAAATCATTGGTGTTATCTAAACACATATAATTTACCATGGAGAAATCATATGTGCAAAATTGGCAGTTTGTTAGAACATGTCTCTTTCCTCTCATGTTCTGTTGCATTGTTAATGCCAAAGCATACCACTGTGTACTGCTGATGCAACAAAGGTTACATTCAGTCACGTTCTCGGTGTAGTAGGATGTTCTCCTGAACAGATTCATTAAAATAAATGGGAAATGCGCTTATGTCAGTAGCATTTGCACAGGAGAATTTTCCAACAGACTGTGCCAATTGCGTATGGTGTTCACATTACTATATGGACATTGCTCTCAAGTTATGCCACAGGCCCTGGCAAAAGAAATGTGTTGATAATTAGGTATGCAAAAAGAGATTTTGAGGAGCAGGTTGCTAAAGCATCAAGGCAAACAATTAATATTTTTAAAAATATATCCGGAGCAGGAAACCAGCCAGAGAAGCAGTGGGGCCTTTGGATGACAAAAGAATAAAGGGATTGCTAAAGGAAAATGGGGAGATAGCAGAAAAGCTCAATGACTTTTTTGCTTCTGTGTTCACTGCGGAAAGTATGGGGCATATACTCATGCCACAGCCACTATTTTCAGGAAGAGAGTCTGAAGAACTGAGCCAAATTGAGGTGACTAGAGATGATACTTTCGAAAGGAGTGACAAGCAAAAGTTTAATTGAAGCTGTGGCCACGTGCTGACTCTGCATGTAAACACAGGTTTCGTTTTGGAATACAATTTGTACCTTTAGAGGGCTGAAACCTAACACTTTCTTCATTGCACTTCTATGCATCTTTTGCAACGGTGGATTTTTGCATCGCTGTAATCTTGTGTAACGGTAGTAGAGGCTTCGTTCTCCCTTGTATGTAAACACTGTTGTTTATTAGCCATGTTGTATTCCCTTTTTGTGTGGTATTTTTTTGTAATTTTTAGTTTCCCAATAAGAACTGCATGTGTGCATTTTGTGTGGCGGTTTATGCTTATTTGTTCCTTGGCTATTTACAAACAAAACATTGAAATAGCTACCTTCAAGTGCAACACCTTTATTGGCATATAAAATAGCTACCTTTATACCAGTAGGACAGGGAGGCCACAGGAAGGAAACAAGGTCGGAAGGGGGCCACGGTTGGATAAAGGTTGAGAAACACTGGTGTAAACAATGATGACCCAGTAGACATTATGTACTTTGACTTTTAAAAGGCTTTTGAAAAGGGTACCTCACCAAGGACTCCTGGGTAAATTTAGCAGTCATGGGATAAGTGGACGGGTTCTCTTATAGATTAAAAAGAGGTTAAATGATGGGAAGCAAAGACTAGGAATCAATGGACTGTTCTCACAATGGAGGGAAGTAAGTAGTGAGGTCCCACAAGGACTGGTATTGGGGGCAGTACTATTTATTCATAAATGATCTGGAACTAGGGGTAAGTAGTGTAGTGGCCAAGTTTCAGATGACACAGAATTATTCAGGATGGTGAAAACCAAGGCTGACTGTGAAGAGCTCCAAGAGGACCTCCACAAACTGGGTGAGTGGGTAACAATATGGCAAATGAAATTCTATATTGGTAAGTATAAGGTTATACACATTAGGACAAGAAATCCCAGCTTCACATATAGGCTAATGGGATCTGAACTCGCTGAGAATGAGAGGGAAAAAGATCTCTGGGTTGTAGTGGATAGCTCAATGAAAGTGTCAACCCAGTGTGCTGCAGCAGTGAAAAGGGCAAACTCTGTGTTAGAGATTATTCAGAAAGGGACTTAAAATAAAATGGACGTTATTATAATACCCCTGTAGAGATTTATGGTGCAGCCTCATTTGGAATACTGAGTACAGTTCTGGTCACCGTAACTCCAAATGGGCATTGCAGAGTTAAAAAATTACAGAGGAGGGCAACCAAGATGATTAGGGGGGTGGAACACCTTACCTATGAGGAAATGCTGAAGAGTCTGGGATTTTTCAGTTTAGAAAAGAGATTACGGGGGACATGATAGAGGTTTATCAGAGAACTGACAAACATAATTCTTTTCCATCTCCCAAAATACTAGAGCTCATGGACATCCAAAATAGGTAATGAGCAGTAGATTCAAGACAGACAATACTTCTTCATTCAGCAAGTGATTAAAATGTGGAATTTACTACCAGAAGATGTAATGATGGCCACAGGAATAAACAGCTTCAAGAGGGGATTAGAAAGATTCATGGAGGATAGGTCTATCAGTGGCTACCAGCCACAGTGACTGAGGGAAAACTCCACATTCAGAGGCATTAAAACTGAATCCCAGAGCCAAGAGGCAGCATCAGGGGAACGTCTCAGCCTCTGTGCCCTGTTGTTAATCCTCCAGAGGAACTGGTTGGCCACTGTGTGAGATAGGATCTGCAGGCCCATAACCACGAGGGGCTCAAAAGGGCAATATGCCCTGCCCTTTCCTCTGGATGTCAGACCCCCTCTGTGGTGAAGGCCCCCCCGCTGGTGGGCAAAGTTTAGAAGCCAACTGCATTAGCAGGAAAACCCAGAAAGGCCACAAAAAGGCCAAGCTATCTCCATCCCCGATGGGCAGAAGCCACTGGGGAGCCCGCCAAAGGGGGGGTGGGGCTGAACAGGCTGGGGGGCACCCTTGAGGGACTGCCTGCCTACCTGAGCTTGGGGGTGGTGGTGGTGACTGCTATTCACACAAGTCCCAGAAAGCAGGGTGAATGGCGGGCAGAGCTGCTAGCCTGCCAAGCTCGCCTGCTGCCCTGCCTGCCTCCTCTGCACTGGCAGGAGAAAGTGGTAGCCAATCTAACAAAGGGTATTCAGGGTGCTTGAAAGACTTGAGGTTTGTTATTTCTCTCTGGGGCTTCAAAACCGAGATTAGGATCACACCTAAAAATCAAAATTTGAAGCATCTTTTCTGATTTCCAGGCACTGTTGCCTTCAGGGATACAAGGTGAGGGGGGAAGGAAGAGAGGGGAAGGGGGGAATGCACACACACTCCAGGGACTGATTTGAAGCCACAAATTAAAGGAGGAGGGGAGAACCCCACTCGTTCACCCGTCTGCCCACCAGGCTCCCCTTCTCTCTTGCTGGGTCAGGGAGAGGGAGGGGGAAAGAGAGAGAGAGGATACTGTCCTCTCCACTCCTCCCTGCACAGGCAACCAATCAAGGTTGGCTTGGCCTCTTCTCCCTTCCTGCCAGCTTGAGTGATGCAATGGTGACAAAGCAGGATTAGGAGCTGGACAAGCGATGGTGGCAGAGCAGGACTGGGAGCTGGACAAGCTCATTGAGAGTAAAAGGAGTGGTAAGGAAAACCCGGTGGGGATGTTGGGGGTGACACTGTGGTTTTTGGACAAAACTCTATGGTAGAAGCTAATTTCTACCATAGAGTTTTTGCCCAAAACCCAGAGTGTCACCCCCCAACACCACTGGCATGCTTACATCACTTCTGGGTTACATAGGTACCGCCCTGCCCCTGGTATTTACCCCTCTAACAAAAAAATTCTGGCTAGGGGCCTGGGCTGATGGACCATTGGTCTGATCCAGCAGGGCTCTTATGTTCCTATTGTGCAACATCCATGGACAATATCACCATCTACTCTGTACAAAAAGCACAAAATCCTTGCTTTGTCTTTTGATTCTTCCATCTCAGGCCCTCTCAGTCATGGTACTGAAGCTCTGGAGCTCTCTCCCCAGAGAGATTCATCTGTTCCCTTCTGTTGCCATCTTCTGCCAGTGGGTGCAGATTTTTTAGTTTCATTTGGCGTCCCCTCAGTGACCCTTCCTTTCTGGTCCATGTTTTGAATACTGTTACTATGTAGGTATTTTAGGTCTATTTTTAATTGTATTAATGATGTGTGTGTTTTTGGGGGGGAGTAATCTTAATGGTTTTAAAATGTGATTTTATCATTTATGTTTTAATTTATTAGTCTCTTGGTGGCCCTTGTAAGGGCAGAAAGGCAGAATATAGATTTTGTAAAATGAATAAAACTAAATCTCTTTCGGTCCCCATATTCACTCTGTTGTTAAGTCATGTTGTGTATCTCTTCCATGGGGGAAATACAGCTCCTGTTCTCTATCACCTCAGCAGAAACTGGTACATTCTGGCCATCTCTCATATTTACTATTTTGACCTCGTTCTCTCTGGTCTTCTGTGATCACACTCTGGCCCCTTCATCTCTATCTAGCACTCTGCCCCTAAAATAATTTACCTATTTGTTCTGACCCTAGAAAACTCCTGCCTAAATCCTTACAATGGCTTCTTGTCAATTCCTGAAACCAGCACAAAATCCTTGCCATTATCTCCAAAACTGATCATGGCCTTGCCCCCCAGTCCTTCCACATTTACAACTATGTACTCCCCCATGGCTGAATATTCATTCCTCCAGATCCACCACCCTTCACTCTCTGAAAATCTCCTGCCCCTCAGACAAATCTGCCCTTTCTCCTGGAACCGCCTCCCAGAATACTTTTATATCACACTTCCTTCAAATCCCTCTTCAAATCCACCTTTTCCATGAAACCTTCAGCACAACCTTTTAATTCCCCTTTCTTACTAAACCCAAGCCTGAATACACATAACCGAAATGAAAGCACAAGCCATCAAATCACAGCCAACTTATAGTGGCCCCATAGGGTTTTCAAGGCAAGAGAGGTTCAGAGATGGTTTGCCATTGCCGTTCTCAGCATAGCAACCCTGTAACTCCTTGGTGGTCACCCATCCAAATAACTAACCAGGACTAACCCTGCTCAGCTTCCAAGATTGACGAGATTGAGCTAGCCCGGGCCATCCAGGTCAGGGCATATTCTTCCCCTATTTATCTACACCTGCACCTCCACCACCTTCCCGCCCCTCTGCTGTCCTGCTTGCGTCAATCAGGGTAGGCAACATCTGGTACCGCATGACTAACAGTGGTGTGCAAGATCATTTTGTTCCGTACACAGGGCTGCTTCTCCACCCAAGCAACCAGGAGGAGTCCCTGAGGCACTGGCAGCATTGCTAGGATAGGAGAAGGTTTGGCTTATGCCTGTCATCATCTCCCAGACCCGTGCAGCTACCAGCCAGGTCCAAGACTAGCTCTTGAATCACTGGAAGTGCTGGGAGCGCTCAGCTTGTTCATAGTGTGTGTGGCCAATTACAGTCCTCACTTTTGCTTGTCATTATGCTGACGTCTTCACAGGTAGACTTTCTGTTATCTTTGGCAGACCACAGGGGTTGGCTATCCCTGCCTTAGACTATAACTTCCTTGGGGATAAAGACCAATTTTCTGTATTTTGTAAAGGGGAATTTTGAAGGTGTTAAAAAAGCAAAATAATCTCTGGTGATTATGACTAGTAAGAGAGTAGGAGTTACCATGATTCCCATGTAATTTAGAATAATTGCCTATGTCTACAAAGCCTTCAACCATAATTCAAGCCAGATATATCCTCAGCAGTTATATCAACAGTAACATCCTGTGATTTTTACAGTAACCACCCCTCCTTGAGAACTGAATTAAGAAATTGCCTCATAAAACCCAAGATAAAAGTCATATAATCAGACATAGTTTATTTAAAGTTTGGGAAATGCCACAAAAGAGAATCAGCCCTACAATCCCACTAATAATGTCACCAATAGATGCTTATTACAACAATTACACAAGGAGAAACAATGATTTTATAATTTATGGCAATATGATAAACCCGCAAAGTGGCATCAAGATGTGGCAAGAGATTAAAGAAGGAAAGGAGATACAGTGGTGAATATACTTTTAAATTGCTTCCAGATTAAAAAATGATATCTGTACTAAGAGAGGTGTTATTAATGAACTGACTGATTCTGAAAAGATTGTCTTACAGTCTAAAGACCATTTATTAGGACGAATTTATAAGTTATTGCTTCAATATGATTCCCAAGGAGAACAGGTCAAATCTTGCGTGATTAAATGGATGCCAAATTTTGATGAGGAAATAGTTTCAGTGCTGGAAAAACCTATGGGCTAAAGGTACTAGGTTTACTGCTTGCCAAGCATTAAGAGAAAACTGGTACGTTTTATCGATGGTACATTACCCCGAAAGATATTGCAAAGATGGACAAGAATTACAAAGGGCTTGCTCGAAATGTAAAGAAGATGGCACCTTTTATCGTATGTGGTGGACTTGCATCTAGACGAAAAGATACTGGAAAGTATACATGAAGAGATTCAAAATATTTTAAAAACCAAATTCCCAATGAAACCAGAAACTGTTACTGAGAATCCTACCAGATAACATAAACAGAACTTCACAAGACTTACTTAGCTACATATTGACAGCTACCACCAGAGTAATATTTGCAATGAAATGGAAAATAGAATTAGAAAATAGAATGTCATACAATAGAGATCTGGGGGGAAAAACTAGCTGCATATGCAACATTGGCAAAACTAACCAACTATATAAACAAAAGACCACTGAAAGAATTTTAGCAGAAATGACAAACTTATTACTCATATTATTGGAACAGTTAACTTTTTTTGAGTTCTGGAATTATCTGAATATCATATTAAAGGTGATGAAGATATTGATTATAGTTTCAATATTTTATTCTGTATTCCACTAATATCTATATAACTAGTAAGAATAAAATTTAGATTTAGACAAACAATTAAGACAATATTTAGGTTTTTACAATGATTTAATTTTAGCATAGAAGTTCGTTCAACTGTTAAAGATGTAATCTTGTTTACTGTTAATAGATTATTTAAGGAAGTTCTTGTTTATTCTTTAAAGAGAGAATTTATTCCAAAATTCTGTAATACTGATGTTTTGTCTGCTTCTATATTTGAAATTTATAATACATTTGGTATTACATCTGATTTTACTTGTTGTACGTAACAAGTCTGGTGTAGTGGTTAAGTGCGCAGACTCTAATCCGGGAGAACCAGGTTTGTTTCCCCACTCTTCCACTTGCAGCTGCTGGATGACCTTGGGCAAGCCATAGTTCTGTCCCAGCTGTTCTCTCAAGGACAGCTCTGGAAAGAGCTCTCTCAGCCCAAACTACCTCACAGGGTTTCTGTTGTGGGGAGGGGAAGGAAAAGGAGTTTGTAAACCGCTCTGAAATGCCAAGTGAAGGGCGGGATATAAATCCAATCTCTCCTTATTTGACAAACCTGATGAATTGATATTTCCCCCCACCCCTTCATCCCTTTTGCATCTCACCTTTTTTCTTTTACTTCTTTTGAGAAAATAATAAAAAAATTAAATAAAAAAAAGAAATTGCTTCATCAAGCAATAAAATTATTTAAATTAAACTTCTCACTTGAGGGAATCTCACCATGTACCTAACAACAAATTCACAACTCCCTCTGTAACTCTTTTGGTAGAATTTGAAAAACGCTGTTAAAATTATGCTTTCAGTTAAGGCACACACACTTACTAACAGAATACAAAATAAATCAGTATCAGGCAACACATAAAAGCAATACACTGTCAAAGGTCTTTGTCACTCTTTGGCAGCACCAGATTTCTAAATAAAATAATGTAAGATCAATAAACTTTTGCCTTGCAGCTGAAACAGTTCTGAAGCATAAGATCCTTCAAATAGTATTTTGGGTCCATGAACTAATTTCTCTTGGGGAATATCACTGACTGAACCAAACTACCCTTACTTGGACCAGAATTAGGCTACATAAAATCCAAAACATTAGTTTTAAAACAGATGGCAAGTCCCTAATGATCACTGTGTTGTAGGAAAAGCCATTGTCCCTTTAGGACAAAATGACAAAGCAAAATAAATCTAAATACGATAAATCTCTTTGAAGAATAACTAAAAAAAATTATGTAAAAACCAACAACCCTGAAAGCAAGCTTTTAAACCAACTTTAACAGTTCTCAGAGGTATAAAGAACCCAGCAAAGGTAAAGGTTTATTTTGCTCGAAAGCCAGTCGAATCCGACTCTGGTGGGCAGTGCTCATCTCCATTTCCAAGCCGAAGAGCCAGCGCTGTCCAAATACGTTTCCGTGGTCATGTGGCTGGCATGACTAGATGCCGAGGCACATGGAACCCAAGGGACCCAGAAATCTCCTTATCAGTTTAGGCCAGCCCATAAACTACAGTCAGGCAAGTAAACCCCCTGCCAATGACTTATTGGAAAATCCATTTTACAGTCCTAATGCCATTCTGAAGCAGTTCAGGATGTCAGTTAAGTCCCTCTTACAACATATCATGCAGAATGCCCTCATACATTACTGGCATAGGGACTGGAATTGGACAGCCTATATCAAGAACATTGACATCTCAAGTTCTCTTGGCCAGAGTCCATCCCCAACATCAGCATGACTTGCTGATTTCAAAAGAAGTGGCTTAAATCTAAATACCCCCAGTTAACTCAAAGGAAGTAGAAAAAGAGCTCCCCTCCAAATTTCACTCACATTCCATCCTCCAGGAATTCTGCAGAAAGGACATTTTTGCAGCAGCTTTCCTAATTTTGGGTTCCAGGGATTTGCTCTTAGAATCATTTGCTCTGACAATGTACTTAGAAGTAAACACATGGGTATGCTGGGAAAGGTGAGTGACAGGAGATGAGCTTGAGTTGAAACTACAAAGGAAAACCACTGGAAGAACAATGGGTACCCGGAGGAAGAGGTAAAGAGATGACATCCAGAAAGTGAACAAAGGCAGAGGAAAAGGAAGAGAAACCAAGGCAGGAACAAAGAAGTGTGCAGGGCATACAGAAGACGGGTTGGTGGTACCTGCAGCTGTGGCTCTCTGCCAGTCACAGAGTGAATACTACTGATCCATCACATGCAAGCAAACAAGGAAGGGAGAATTCATCCCTCAGAGTTTAACTCCCCAAAACATAGCTATTGTATTAACAACCCTTCCTTCTCCATTAGCTGCTACCAGTGTCTCTTAAAGGGAGCACATGGCAAATCTGAACAAATTTGCTGCATAATATCACCACACTGCTTGAATGATATTGTGCCAATATTCCCACCTGTAGGTAGGGGAAACAGGGAGCACAACCACACTTCTGGGTAACTTACCAGCCACATCACTTTAATTATTGCTACTGCTGGCCCCAAAATCAGTACCCCCTTTCACCTCAGAGGACCACAGCCTGGCTCCAAGCAACAGCACAAACTGCAGACAGCATTCCAATACAACTCCTTACAGGAGATGGGTGAGTATTGGACCAAGGACTACAGTACCTCCCCCAACAGGTGGATCCCAAAGTGTCAGAAGTCCCAAGGGGAAAGGGAACTTGAAGATCATCTAGGTGTTTCAGTTCTCTCAGCTGTGTAGCTCTCCACCATGTACAGAATACCACACTGTTCAGTGGCTGCAACAAACTGCATTACTCATGTGTATCTCTCAGCTCTTTCTAGGCAGCCCTCTAGCAGGGGTAAAGGCAGAGATAGAGCCAGTTAACAGAGTAGCGTCAAACATGCCCTGAGCCTACAACACTGCCTTTTGTATTTCTGGGTTATGGATTTCAGTCAAAGGGTTGCTGGCTTTTTGATAGCACCCCTCTGGTGACCACTTGAAAGCAGCAGCTTCCTGCAACCCCTTGATCAAGAGGATCAGCAGATGGAAGCGCTCTCCTGAGTAAGAAGGCATCAAGCTAGATGGCACTTTAAGCATTATACTAAGAGTTGCACCCCGCAAAGCCCCTTGACTTCAGCAGAGAAAAGAGAAAGGTGAATCTCTGTTCAGGGCTGTAGTGTCAGTCAATTTTAATGTTTTAGCCAAATAATGTTTTAGCCAAGGAGTCAACATTCCTTAATTTTTTGTTCAGGAATTTACACTATCCAATTTTATTAAGTTTGTCTTTTACACAGTTTTAATCATTTCAATCCATTTGAAGAGTCTGCTAAAATCACAAGAAGCCAAAAACAAATGTCATATCTTTATATAGCTTGGGTGTTATTGGCTGCATCCCCCACTTACAAAATTATTAGGCATATTCATCTTATTCTTGTCAACACTGAAGTGTTGATAGCAAGACTAAACCACATCCATTTACTTTAAAAATTAAATTACACTTAACATGACATTTACAGAGTGCCTTTTATACCATGATTGAAAGTTTTATTTGTAGCTGTTCTTTCACAATCAAGACTAGCAGACTTATCTGAAATGGAATGTTACTTCCAGAGTGTACTGTAACAACCAGACTAACTTAGAAAGCAAGTCCTGATTATTACAGCCTAAATCTACAATCCCCTGGAAATCCCAATCAACAAAGTACAATTTACTACAGGTATCTGTATCTTCTCTCCTCCCCCACACAATAATGGGGGAGGGGAAGAGACTGATAAAATGGCATGGCATGAAAAGGTTAACACAAGTCAATCCCCAGGAAAATCAGAGCCTGCTGTAATTGCTTTAAAGTAAAAAAAAAAAAAAAAAAAAAAAGTTGAGAGTTCCACTAAAGGATCTCCAATCTAATAAGTAGTTTTGCCCTGAGTTTGAAACTATTAACTACAGAGAAACGTTTTCTATACAGGAAATGTGTTATGGCCCTTACCAGAAAAGTTCTCCCCTCCCCCTTTTGTAAGTATTTTTATTCATTAGCACAGCCATTTAGTATTTTAAAACATTTTGGTTTAGTAGAATAAGAAAGCCGCATACACTAGTTCTGAATAGAAGAGGAAAAAGGATGAAAGGATAAGTCTGACAATAGCTAATTACAGCATTAACCCTTTCTTGCATGCTTTTCTCATGTGCAGAGAAAAGGAAAACAGTTTCACCTGTTTAAACTTATTTACTTCATTTATAATGCATCTTTCTCCCCAGTGGGGACCCAATGTAGCTTACTTACATTGTTTGACTTCCACCCATTTTAGGAAACTTCTGAAAGGAGCCTGGTTTTGAACAGAATACAGTACAGGGGAAGAGCCTCCGCTTTGCATGCAGAAGGTCCCAGGTTCAATCCCTGGCATATCCAGTCAGAACAGCCAGGTGATGTGAAAGACCTCTCCCCAGGACCCTAGAGACCTACTGCTAGTCAAGGTAGGCAATACTTACATTGATGGACCAATGGTCTAATTCATTATGAGGCATCTTGTGAAAAAGGTGAAATCTAAATTAGCCGCTTGATTTTTTTTAAATCCTCCTTAAAATATGAAAAACAATACAAGGAGTTGCAGAACATTTCACTCCTGCCAAAGATTCCACTTTCACCAATATCCTAGGCAAGAGACTCAGAAAGAAGTCCAACAGTGCCATCCTTAACAGAGTTACCCCTCTCTAAGCCCCTGCTTATTTGCAATGGATAGCAGCAGGTCCCACTTTATTCAGTGGCCTTACTATTCTAAAAAAAAACCTGCATATGTGACAGAAACATCTGTTTCCCAAAAGTCAAAAAGCCCAATCCTAACATTTACCCAGAAGCCTTACTGAGATCCTATTTCTTGTATAAGGTAACTTAGAATTGCTGCAAGAGCTACTTACTCTTGCTGCAATCAGGGGGTTAATTCTTAGGAAGCGTGTTTAACACTACAGGTGTAACCCTAAACAAACTTACTTGGGAGCAAGCATCATGGAACACTGTGGGCATCCTTTGGGAATAAGCTTGTATCGGAAGGGGCGATAAAAATTGCTCCACCTGTTGCTATCCCAAATTTGAGCACCACAGAGCCTCCTGGCGCCCGGGCAACAGCAGCAATCTTCCTCGCTCCAAGGCATGGACTTTCTCCGGAGTAGCCGCCTCAAGCACCGGAAGAGCCAATCAGAGCCACTTCCACTAGAGGGATAGAGGGGAGCCCCGAACTGCTACCCCCCTTCGGGCTCTCTCACCTGTGGAAGTAGTGGCCGCAAAACATGCCGCCCAGCAGCCTGCAGCCCAGCGGTGCGAAACGCGGTGGGCTGCGCAGCGCCAGCAGGAGCGCGGGCACCAAGAAAGCCGGCAGCTCCTGCAGGAACCAGGCGCATTTGGCGGGCAAGTGGAGGCGGCGGCGTTCTTGTCCGGGCTGCTTCTCCCACGCCGCCGCCTCCGCGTGCTTCCCGTAGCGGGTCGGCGTGTGGCCGTAGAGCCACAGGATTAGCATCCCCAAGGCGACCAGCGTGGAGCTGAGGGCCACCACCAAGCAGGGCGAGCACTCCATGCTCCTCGCGAGGAGGCGCTCCGCGACAACGGAGGCGATGGCCGGGCTGCTCTGCCATTAATAGAGCCCGCCTCCCCTCCCCAGGGGTGGTTGGCTTGCAGCGTGGCTCCCTCCCCCCGACACGAGCCACAACTTGCCTCCCCGTCGCCTTCCCTCCTCGCCCCCCTCCCCATCGCGCGGGTCGCGGTCTGGTCAGGCAGAGAGGTACCGCCGCTTTCCTTGAGCAGCGCGACATTGCGGACCACGTGGGCCCAGAGGGGGAAGTCTTCCGCTTACCGCCCGCCGGTCGGAAAAGTGTCTCCTCGCAAAAAAAAAAAGTCCTATCAAACTAGAGCCAAGCAAAATAGCGCAATACCGCGGTCGTGCTGTCGTCTCTACAGAAAAGTTATCATTTGGGATTCGCTAGGGAGCGACGCGCCTACCAACTTTTTACATGTTAAGCTACTTGGGAGGAACTGCCTTTGAAATACGCGGCCTAAACGAGTCTCATGGCCAAGCTGGGCGCAGTCGACGAGTGCCACTCTGTGCCACAACATAAATATATTAGTTTGTCTGGCGCCCCTGGGGACTCCTTGCCTGGTAGAGGAGCGGGAGCTGCACCTCCGTAAAAGTGACTGAACAACTTCCCCCAAAACTGGCCCTTCTCTTCCCCCCCCCCCCCCTTTGGTTCGCTCCCAGTAGACCTCTAAGGGCCGGCCAGACCCCCTGCTTCCCAGCCTCGCCTGGCGCATTTGCCGTTCTGCGCTCCCAGCAGCCGAGAAAGACCTTTCCGTTAGTCGCCTTCGCGGCTGGTCAGAGCGGGGCGTCCAGGAGCCCAGTGGGGTGGGGGGGGGAGGGGGGAGAAGAGGCTGTCCCGCTCAACAGGACACGCCGGCAAAGCCTAAATGTTAGGGCAGAGTATTCCTTGTGCGTCGGAAGCTACAGGTGAGAATAGAGGTGTCCAGCACCCCACCTAACCCGCGCCGACTGTCGTTTTGTTGCCGTCAAATTGTAGCCAGCTAATGGACAGCCTGTCGGGTTTTCAAGGCAGAAGACATTCAGAAGTGGTTTGCCATTGCCTGACTCTGCCTTGCAACCCTCGACTTCCTTGGTGGTCTTCCATCTAAATACCGACGAGGGCCGCGGACCCTGCTTGGCTTCCAAGATCTACTATCTCACAAGATCAGGCTAGCCTGGGATCTCCAGGTCAGGGCAGCCTGAATGTAGGATTCCTTTATACTCAAAAGCGTGTGTGGTGCAATATTTTTTATGCAAGGGGAAAGCAGCCTTTTCAAATCAATTTGATTTTTATTAAACCACACACACATGAACAGAACAAAAGGCTGTGAAAAAGAAAAGGAGGCAGACTCCACAGCAGTTCTTTTAGCCATGATTTATGCAGTTTAATGTGGCTAAGCCTGAAGTCTTGAGGGAAATCTTGCTCCCCACTTTTGATGGGTTCCAGATGACCTGGTTAGAATCCTAGGGCCCCACATTACTGCAGGAGAAGCAAGTTAAAGCAGCCGGGGGGGGGGGGGGGACACTTTCAACTTAAGTTTATCAAGACCTCAGTTTATCAGGCTCAGAGGTTAAGACACTGAGCTGCAGACTGGAAGGTCTGTAGTTTGGCAGTTCGAGACCGAAGTGCCACGTGACGGAGTGAGCTCCCCTCTCTGGCCCCAGCTCCTGCCAGCCTAGCAGTTCGAAAGCAAGAAATTGCAAGTAGATAAATAGATACCACTTCAATAACAGCGTTCCGTGCGTTCTCTGCATTTAGTCATGCCGACCACATGACCACAGAAAAAGGTCTTCGGACAGCACTGGCTCTTTGGCTTGGAAACGGAGATGAGCACCGCCCCCTAGAGTCAGATTTGACTGGCTTTTGAGCAAGGGAAACCTTTAACTTTATCTTAAGGAGAGCATGCATATTATACCCCTTCTGCAGTCATTCCTTGATAGCCCACCAGCTACTGAGTTCAATTCTTCCATCATCAGGGCCACCAAGACAGCTAATAGATTAAAAACATATATAATAAAAGCACATCTAAAAACCCTTAAAACAAAACAAAATACCTCATTCAGATAATTAAAGCCAAAGTTAAACGCACAACACAATAAAATGTGCACACATAAAAATGACAAGAACAGGACAGGAAGGAGGGATCACTGAAGGAACACCAGATTGGGGAGAGGGGGTCATTATTTGTAACAGCTCTGAGTTAAGAGATGGGGTGAGAGTGTGTATTCCTATGAGTGAAGAGCTGTAATGGAAAGGAAGAGTAAAGTGGAATTTTAAGGAAGGAAGAGGAGATAGGGAAAGAGACAGACATGCTTTACTTGAGTTACCAACAGGCTTGCCCTTGTGTAGAAATGGGCAACTGAAGCTTACTATGTCATGGAAATAAATAATATCACCTGGTAAATACCATTCCATTAAGCCTCTATTAAAGGGCTGGGTCCCCACCCCCAGCAACTGGAAAATCTAACTTTACTTGATTCTGAGGAAAAAGGTTGGTGTTCCAGTAGCCTGATGGTTGAACAAAAGAATTAAAAGAGTGGGAAACAGGGTGGGGTGGGGGGGGGACTAAGAGCTCAGCAGTAGGAAACAGATCTTTTTGTGCATTTTTTCTGGCTATGTGATCATGGGGTAAGGGTAACCTTTACTTACTCTATAATGATATAAAATACGCTCCCTTCCTGTTATTTTTCATGTTCCTTTGGTGTACTTTCTAAAGATTTAACATGGGAATTAGCCCGCCTAGAATTTATTCTTTGAGTTCCCTTACAAGATTATTTTATTTTGTAATTGCTCATGACAACTTTCCCGGCTAATTTTTGAGTGCTTTCTTAAAATAAAGGATTAATTTCACAATAGAGTTGACAGGTCCTGTCCATCGTCCGATGGGGGTCTTTGGAGGGCATCCCTGGAGGGGGTGGGGTCATCCCCAATGTGATGACATCACATAGAAGTGACGTCATCACATTAGGGAGGCAGCCTGAACTGCAAATTCAGGAGCTGGCATTCAGGCGCCAGTGGCCCTCGCTTGCAAAAAGCATTTAAGGGTCCCATTTAAATGCTTTTTACAAGTGGGGACCACTGGGACCTGAACTGCAAGTGGAGAATTCGCTGTTTGCAGTTCAGGCATGCAGCTAGTGGCCGCTCCTCTCCCTCCTCTCCTGCAAGTTTTAAAGGGTCCTCCAGCTGATGAACAAGCCATGTGCTCCTGCCGATCAGCTGGAGGGTCCTTTAAATCTTGCAAGAGGGGAGGTAGAGGGGTGGCTTGGAGGCGGGGTTTTCCCCTGCTGGCTAGCCAGCTAGTGGCAGGCAAGATCCTGCAAAATTGGGGGATCCTCCGCCCCAACCTTGGGACTGGCATCCCTATTTAACAAACACTTATCATTCTTGTTTTGTTTTTATGTGGCATCCTAGAGTCACCAAATAATTTTTAACTGTATCTGTAAAGTCAGGAGTCCCCAACCTTTTTGATTCTGTGGACACCTTTGGAGTTCTGACACAGGCTGGTGAGTGGGCATAACCATAAAATGGCTGCCATGGGATGCAGAGCCAACCACAAAATGTCAGTGGCTGATGTAATGCATTAGGCTGCGAGCACACAGCCCCTTTAAATCCGGGATCCCTCCCGGATTAAAGGGGTCGCGTTTTTTTTTCCGTGGGTTGGGATGTTTACACATCCCAACCCCCGGAGACGGCAGCCACGTCCGGCGGCTGTGGCAAGCGTCTGCAGCTGCGAAGAAGGCGGTGTGGGGCGGCCGCCAAGGGAGGCTTGCTGCCCCTCCGCCGGCGACCGCGGCAGCAGGACGGCGGCGGAGGCAGCAGGACGGCAGTGGAGGCAGCAGAGAGGGCGGAGGCTGCTGGCTTCTGCAGCTTGCTCCAGCGACCTCTGCGGAAGCGGCTGGTGGCAGCGGCAACGGCAGCCGCCTGGTAAGTTTAAAAAAAATTTTTTTTCTCCTTGTACACTTGGGCGCTTGATTGCCCAAGCGCCCAAGTGTAAACTGGGGGGGGGGGAGGGAATGGCGGCTGGAGCAATCTGGACAGCCCGGCTCTTGCAATGATTGTGAGAGAGGGCTGTCCAGAAGGCTCGAATGTGGGTTCCTCCTGCGACTCCCGGGAAAACACTAGTTTTTCCCGGGGTCGGTAAATGCGGGAGCAATCCGCATTGTAGCCCGCTTCGCCACGGGACTCGCTGCGGGCCGTTGTGGATGGCCCCTTTAAATGCGGGAGGAAGCAGCCCTTCCTCCCGCATTAAAGGGCCGTGTGCTCGCAGCCTTACTCTTTACAGTAACTTTTCAGCACTTCATGCAGAATCTCTGACAAAATGCCTTTCAAAATGAACATATTGTTTTAAAATATTTTCTGGCATACACATAGTTTTTTTCAGTCATGCAGTGAAGATCCTTATGCACTAATGGCTGTTGCAGCCAAAGCATCTTTAATAAAAATCTGCAGGACAAAAGACTCACCTGGCCTGCCCACTTTCTAAAAACACCTGGTCAGTGCCAGAAAAGGTGCTGGTAAATGCCATGGTGTGCATGACCACCACACCGAGGACCCCTTTCTTAAGTTACTAAATGATATCCCTTAATGTTAGGGATTTAAACAAGGCTTTTGCTGTCCCAGCTGTTAGTATCTTTATGGGTGGTATGGTGTGTATGGGTGTGAGTGGGGGGTTTTAGGGGCAAAAAGTCCTTTCAAGAAGGAGTTGGGGGGTAACAGTATGAACCAGATCAAGATGTGCAGCTGTGTTTGTCTGTGGCAGTAGAAAAGAGCAAGAGTCCAGTAGCACCTTAGAGACTAACAAATATGTGACAGGGTACGAGCTTTCCTGAGTCAGTGCTCACTCCTATATCTGAAGAAGTGAGCAGTGACTTATAAAAGCTCATACCCTGCCACATTTTTTTTTAGTCTTTAAGGTGCTAATGGACTCTTGCTGTATGAACCAGGTTTGGTTTCACTGTGGAGAAATGCCTCTGTATTTGGCATTCTCTAAATCCATGAGAATAAACCATAGCCTAGAAATTTTATGGTGAAGGGTCACAGCAATGCACAAGGTAAAGGTTTCCCTTGCTCGAAAGCCAGTGCTCATCTCCTTTTCCAAGCTGAAGAGTCAGCACTGTCCAAAGATGTCTCCATGGAGAATCAGAGAAAGTACCATCCAGAGAGGATGTAGTTAGGAAACGTTTAGAGTTGGCAAAGATGGATAAGTTGCATATAGCCTGTGCTAACTTAAATGAAGATATTTATTGGAGAAGATGGAATAGAGTGTATGAATGGATAAACTCTTAAAATGTAATATCAGACTCAAAAGTATAAAATTGTATAAAATGGGATTGTTTGTAAGATTATGGAACTGAATAAAAATAAATTAAAAAACAAACAATCCCCCCCAAAGACTTCTCTGTGGTCATGTGGCCAGCATGACTAGACACCGAGGCGCACAGAACGGAATGCACTAGGGGAAGCATTTTAAGTTGTGTTGAAAGAGCAAAAGGCTAAATATGCCCAACTTGCTTAATTTATTAATTTAAATTAAGCTCGATTTTAAGTGCCAGGTATAAGTTCCACAGTGATATTCTATTCAAACTGGCAATGTTATCCTCTTCTCAATATGGCATTATATGACTGGGGAAAATGCATCACCACCTCATTAGAGGTAGGAACGTTGTTTCATTTCACTATGTAGCAAATAACTGAGGATGCAGTCTTGTACTTGCTTTGGAGTAAGTCCATTTGAACACAGTGTGATTTACTTTTGAGTAAACGTGTTAAAGATCTCTAAATAACTGAAGGAATGACAGTAATTTAGAAGTGGAAATAATGTAATAAAATTGAGCTCAGATTTTTAGGAAAAGGGAGAGATGGGGGAGAGATTAATATGGTACTTCAGGGCTGCAGTCACACTCACCGGTTGAAGCAGAGGGGAAGAGAGGCTATTTCCTTCGGAGGAATTTGACACACAGTTGCGAGATCACACAGCCCTTTGAAGCTATGGCCTTCGCCTGTCATTGTGTGATCAGACGCAGCTGAGGGTGAGTCGGGGTTTTTTGCCGTTTGTTTCCCTTGCGCATAAGTGAGGAATCACACCTCCGCACTGAGGGCTCCCTGTGGAGTATGCAAAGATGTGCATACTGCGAACGGGGGTGGGGGGACGCGGCATGGAGTTGGGATGGCCTAATCAGACCATCCTGACAGTATGAGAGCATGCGTAAGCAATCAGACAGGGGGAAGTCCACCCGTGACCCGCCTTATCCAGATAACACTGGACTTTCCCCAGTGTCTTTTAACCCCGCTTCTGTGGCAGAGCAGCACGGGTTGCCAATGACTGCAGGATGCTTCCCAGATGTTGCTGTCTGATCGCTCCCTTTAGATCCATCAGGCATTCACACCTATGTTAGATCTAAAGGAGCATGTGATCATAGCCCAGTATAGGTGGTTATATACTTTAATTGGGAACTTTATCCCACTTTTTGCTAGCACTGTCTTAATTATGAAATACTTAAACGGGTTAGCATTTGTATAGGAGTATAGTTTTATTAAATCACAAAGAGAACAAATATAACAGTACTGAAACATAAAATCATGCAGCTTGTGAACTTTACAAATTTGAAACATATCATACCACCAGCTATCCAGAAAAAAATGCTTATAAATGTACCTTGAGCCATTTATTTCATAACAATCATGGAATCATAGAGTTGGGATCTCCAGGGTCATCTAGTCCAACCCCCTGCACAATGCAGGAGTTTCACAAATACCCCCCCCCACACACACACACCCTGTGACCCCGCTCTATGCCCAGAAAAGAGCAAAAAACAAAACGAAACAAAACCACCCTCTGGCATCCCTGGCCAAGCTGGTCTGGAGAAAGTTATTTCCTGACCCCAAAGTGGTGATCAGCGTTTCCCTGGGCGTGTAAGAAAAGACCATGAGCACTAAGCATTGATGCAACCCTTCCTGCTCTCCCTCTCATGATCTGCCTAAGTCCGTATATTTCTTCATATCATGTACCTACAGGCTTCTCTCAAATGATTTTTGTAGGGAATACGCTTTAGGTGGGGTAGAATTCAACACTGTGGTGGGGCAAGTGGATTAGTGGTGATGGAGTTTGTGTGTGCAGTGGTTAGTGTCAGATTAGGACCTTGGAGTCCTGGGTTCAAATCCTCACTCGTCTCCACTGTAGGTCAATTACTCTCTCTCTCAGCGTAACCTACCTCGTAGGGCTGTTGTAGCAACAAAATGTATGCTGATCTGGGGTCCTTGGAGGAAGGACAGGATAAAAATGTGTAGAAAGACAGGAACAAATGAAGCTGCCTTCTACTGAGTCACCCCATTGGTCTATCAAGCACCATCTACTCTGGCTGGTGGTAGATTTCAATTGTCTCAGGTGGAAGATTTTCAAATTAGCTGCTACCTGATCCTTTTAACTGGAAATCTGGGGATTGAACCTGATACTTTTTACAAGCAAAGCAGATATTCTGCCCTGATTCATGGCAGTTTGCTAGTGCTTTAATTACTAAAATGGATTTCTTGGCTCAGGTTTATATACGTTTCCCTCCAAACTTTTTGGGGGGTATGGGTTGGATTGCATAGACACTCTGCTGTAAAGTTGGAACCGACTTATGGTGATCTTGTGGAGTTTTCAAGACAAGATGTTCAGAGGTGGTTTGCTGCTGCCTACCTTGCGTAGCAACCCTGGAATTCCTTGGTGGTCTCCCATCCAAATACTGAACAGAGCCAACCCTGCTTAGCTTCTGAGATCTGATGAGATCAGGCTACCCTGGGCCATCCAGGTCAGAACCAAAGCAGTATGACAAGTCTGAAATGCTTGGGCTTTCATACTTCAGATGATTACCTAGGTGTGCATTCTGCTGTGTTAAAGCAAAGGTCAGTCTGATGACACTGTTATTCATGTATACTTGGTCCTTAATTATTACATATTCAATGGTAGTTATACCAGTGCAATAGTCACTTGGACTATAGATCTCTGGCTTGCTAACATTGGATCAGTAGTGACTAAGGGCCCAGGTTAAAAAGATGCTGGTTGTGTGAAACGTCCCATAGGTAAGTTTAAGTTGGGCTGAATGTTAGCACCTTCTTGCCTCTTAAAGCTCTTATTTGTTAAAATGTAGGGTATGTGTGAAAAGCTGGTATTAAATGTGACGGTATCAAGCTTTTGAATCTGCTGATGGCCATGTCATCAACAATTTACAACAACTGTAAAAATGTTGACTTTACAATTGCATCTAAATCTTTCTGTACATGCCATTTAGTTCTGATGCTTTTAAATAAATTAGCCCAGGCAACAGGGATAGAGAATCATTAATCACTGTGAAATAGGCTGAATGATTCTACAAGAGGAGGAGGAGGAGTTCACTAAAACAAACAAACACTAGAGGGAGTAATGATAACCTTGTAAAATGATGTCCTGGCTAGATGTAGTTGGGTTTTTTGTTTGTTTAGAAGAGAGCTTTGAGCAGTCCTCAAAACGTGCAGCATGATTCTATGTCTAAGTTAATTCTGAAATCTAAAAACGTGCTTGTAAAATTCCTCTTATGCTGTTTTCAGAATGTATAATTAGCATCAGGGGTGTAGACTTTTTAAATCCCGGGGGGGGGGGGGGCGGGGGCTCTCTTGTGCACGCGCGCGAAGCGCGCGCACGGGACCATGTCCCCGCCGCTCCTCCCCCCCCGCCCCAGGGAGGCAGGCGCAGTCTCGGTGGTGGCAGCCAGCTGGCTGGCTGACTGCCGCGCGCACGAGCGGGACCATGTCCCCGCCACCTCTCTCTCCCCCCCCCCGCCCCAGGGAGGCAGGAGGGCAGGCCGGGGGTGGGGGGGAAGGAGAGGCGGCGACGGCCAGCTGGCCGGTGGGCGCTCCCGGCGGTCGCTCCATTTTGCCAGGGGTGGCTGAGCCCCCCCCCAGGAACTTTCGGGGGAGGCTCGAGCCCTTGAGCCCCCCCATAGTTGACGCCCATGATTAGCATATATCTTTGTCAGTAGCATATCTAGCCTATATGGTGCCTGGGGTGGATCATTTTTAATACCCCCCTCTCTCTTTTGCTGTCAAGTCTCTGCTGACTTACGGCAATGTTTGGAGGTGGTTTGCCACTGCCTGCCTCCACATTGGCCCTGCTTAGCAGCTGAGATCTGTTGAGATCTGGCTAGGCTGGGGCGATCCAGGTCAAGGCCCTACCTCTATAGGACAAAATTATTTTCAGTAATAATTATGAAATAAAACAAATAATAACAATGGCCAGAAAACAGGTTCAGGTGGGTAGCCATGTTGGTTTGAAGCAGCAGAACAAAGTTTGGTCTTAAAGGTGCCATAGGACCCAAATTTTGTATTCAGTGGCCAGAAAAGAAATGCAGACAGTAGAAAAAATTATTTAACTTCATATATATAATCATGCCAGTAAAAAGATTCAAATCCCAACATGCTACTCTATCACAAGAGCCAGCGAGGTATAGTGGTGTTGGACTAGGAATCTGGGAAATCCAGATTTGAATGCCATGGAAGCTTGTGCCATGGAAGCTTGTTGGGTGACTTTAGGCCAGTCACATTACTCTCAGCCTAGGCCTGGCCTGGATAGCCCCAGAATAACCTGATCTTGTCAAATCTCAGAAGCTAAGCAGGGCCAATATGGAGGCAGGCAATGGCAAAACACTGAATGTGGTGACTACACATAGAGTTTTAAAGAAAAATTAAAATCTACCTTTTACTATTCTAGGAGTTCCCTGTCAATGTACTGGAACTTCCTGAATTAACTTCAGCTGGGCCTCTGGAGAACCCACCAAATGCTATGATGCTGAAGAATTAGATTCCAGCAGAGATGTTAACACACAGTTGAGCCCCAGGGTCCTTAGTTCTTTGGGGGGAAAGTGGGAGGCATGTCAAGCATTCATCATGCTTGAAAAACCCTAAAAAGCAGTCTTAACACTTTTTCAAAGGAACCACTGCCACCACCAACTAAGAACTCCAGGAAAGGTTCACTGCTGTGAGAAGTTTTCTACAGTTGTAAATTGACAGTGATATTTGCCACCTCAAAAACTCATATTGGCCATGAGAAATATTGTAAAATTCACAGTGTATGGGATTATGAAACACTGCACAAACAGGTATTTATGAGTCACATGAAGGATGTAACGTTCATGCTCTGGCACAAGCTGCAGATGACTGCCTGCCTTAGACTGAAAGCATGAGGGTCGTGAAAGTTAAATTTGTCTGTGATGAAGTCTGTGTTAGTTCTATTCTTATTATAACCATCCACAACTGCCTGTTTCTTGCAACATGTGGTTTTCACACAAGAAAATATGGATCGGGTTTACACAATATCCAAAGTTGGAGATGTAGTGAGTGAAATCCCAATAGTCTACTGAATTTTTTTTAAAAAGAGTCTGATCTGAGACTGTTACAACATACTCAATCCTTGATCAAAAACAGACATTTCAAAACTGTTTTTTTACTCACCAGCAAATAAAATTAATGGTGTTAAAGTATGTTGGGTATCTAAGGAAAGAAATTTTAAAAACTTTTTACTGCCCGTAAACAAAACAAACTGTAAATAACAGCAACTATTTTGAAATTCAGCATTTTTTTTCTTGCTTGTGCATGCCCCATGAAAAGAAAGGGGACAGGTGGTTAAATTTATCAGAGTTCATGAACTGCAAGGCTAGTTAGTGCAGCCCTCTGTGTGTGTGTAAAAGTGCCATGAAGTCACTTCCGACTTATGGCAACCCTGTGAATCAATGTCCTCCAAAAATTCCTATTGGTCAGGGGTGATGGGCTTGTTGATGGTGGGGTCAAATAGCCATAATTGGCCATTCCCAGTGATGGCTGAACACATGAAGCTGCCTTATATTCAACCAGACCATTGGTCCATCTAGGTCAGCACTGTCCACTCAGACTGAGGTCTTTCACATAACTTCCTGCCTGGTCCTTTCAACTGGAGATACTGGGAATTGAACCTAGGACCTGCTTGCTTGTATCAAGACCTAACAGTCCATGGTGAAGTGATACCAGGGCTCTTTTTGTAGAAAAAGCACAAACTCATTTGCATAATAGGCCACACCCAACAACAGAAACTCATTAGCATATGAGGCCACACCCCTGACAGCACAGAAAGAGAGAGAGAAGGAAAGAAGGAGGGAAAGAGGGAAAGAAAGAGAAGGAAAGAGGGAAAGTAGAGAAGGAAAGAAAGAAGGAAGGAAGGAGGGAAAGGGAAAGAGAGAGAAGGAAAGAAGGGAAAGAGAGAAGGAAAGGGAGGGAAAGAAAGAGAAGGAAAGGAGGTAAAGAGGGAAAGAGAGAAGGAAAGAAGGATGGGAAGAAAGAGGGCCAAGAGATGGGGGGAGGGAGGGAGGCTCTCCCACCCCCATCAAGCCCCTGCCACCCCCACGGCCCCCCAGTCAAGCCCCTGCCACCCCCTGATCAAGCCCCCCACCCCCCATCAGCACTTATCGGGACCAGGTAGAGAGGAGAAGGAGGCCTCGCAAACCCCGACGGAGCCCTTTCCTGCCGCTTTGTGCACTTAAAGGGAGCCCCCTTGAAGGCCTGATCTCTGCACAGAGATTGGGCATGGACCCTTTCCAGCTGGCTCTGTGCACTTAAAGGGAGCAAGCTTCCCTGTGCAGGGTGCAGGAAGCCCTCAGAGGCCTGATCTCTACGCGGAGATCAGGAGTGGGGCCCTTTCCCGCCAGCTCTGTCCACTTAAAGGGAGCTTGACAGTGATATTTGCCATTGTCCTTCATTCCTTCATTGTCAAGAAGATCATGAAAAACAAAATAACAACTGCACAGGGATAAAGCAATGTAATCTCAAAGCCACAATTGTAAAACCACATTAAGCGCTAGTTGCACTACAAACGGCTGAGGCAGCCCATTGGAGAATGCTGCACAATGTTAATATAAAGAGTGTTGGGGGGGGGGGGGGGGCTCTGATAGTGTTCTATCACAAATCTCTTTGATTTAAAACAACCCCTCCAAAAAAGGGGGGGGGAGGCAATTGGTGAGTGGGTAAGGTGAAGCATAAATAGACTGTGGTTTTGGGAAAAGAAAAGTTTCCAACAGGGAAAATCAAAGCAGCAATCAATTCTTTTTATGATTTTCAAAGTGATAAAGGTTACCGTTAGCATTCTATCATAGATTTGTTATCATTGAAAAAAGCAATTGCTCTACAAGCAGAAAGCTCCAGCCCCCAGAATCCACACAAACCTTGCTTCATGTTATCTGCTCTCCTGGTCTCATCCAGGTTTTCCTGCAAAACGATATTTCTTGAAATGGTGCCTTGGAGGCCTGCAGTGGTCTCTGCAATGGAGGGAAAGGCAGAATTAGGGCAGTTGTGAAAGTACACCCCATGGGGGCAAGCAGGTTTACATTTAAAGTTGTATCATAGCAGCTAAACTTCTCTGCACCAACTGGTGTGAAACACCTGAATGTCTTGGGGGCAGATGGTGTGCAGATCATGAGTAAAGAGTTCCTCCAGTTCAGCTGTGCACTCCACAATGAGCCTTTGCTCTTCGATGGCAAATTGGAGATTGAGGCTTTTGGCCACAAGCTTCAGCTGAATGCTAGCATCCCCTCTCAAAATGTAGTGGAGCTCTTTATAGAAAAGGCAGGTAGTTGGAGAATTGCCCAATCTGTTATTGTGTGCGACCACTCTCTTACACTCCTGGTGCAGGGCTGTTATTTTTGTATGGCTTGTATCCCCTCACTGCCATCAGTTCCGCTATGCATTTGAAAGTCTCAGTGTTTTGATGTGAGGTCCCCGAGGCCTCCTGCACTTTCTCCTCATCCCAGAAAGAGAGCAGACGCAATATTTCCTTCTAGTGCCAAGAGACACCACCACTACCATTTCCCTTTTTGGTCACTGCTATTTCTTGGAAAACTAGCAAGCAAGCACTGAACAAAACCAGATAATCCAAATTGTAAAATGGAACTTCACTGTAGCTGGCAAAGCATTCCTCCTTTGCAGGGGCGTAGAGTTTTGTAAATTCCGGGGGGGGGGGCTCTTTAGCACGTGCGCTGGGGCGATGTCCCCCTCACTGGGAAACCTCCACTCCTCCCCGGGCCCTTCCGAGGCCTGCCAGCCGCTGCTGTCGGGGCCTCTTCCCCCCCCCCACTCCTTCCCTCTCCCTTCGCTGGGAAAAGAGGGAGGGAGAGGGAAGGATGGAAGAGTGGCCAGGCGGGGGGGGGGGAGAGAGGCCCCGGCGGCAGCAGCAGCTGCTGGCCTTGGATGGGCCCAGGGAGGCACGGCGGCAGGTGCTACGTTTCCCCGGGGGGGGGGCTCAGTCCCCCCAGGAAATTTCAGGGGAAGCTCGAGCCCTCAAGCCCCCCCCCCCCCGTAGTCTACGCCTATGCTCCTCTGCCTTCAAAAATTTACCAACCTCCTCGACGACAGCAGATGCAAGCAGCAGGAGCTGCTCACGATTGCTGAACTTTAACAGTCTCTTGGGTAAAATACAACCTCCCAGGAAGATACTCTTAAGAAGAAAGAGTTAGAAAGCAAGAAGCTTACCAAGGGTATGTTGGGCGAGGCAACTCTTCCTAATTAACCCAGGACTGCTTGGAAGCGGGAGACTGTTGAAGACGCCCAGCAAGACGCCGGGTACAAGCCAAGCCTATAGAACCGACAGAGCCGACAAACGGAGAGAAAAGAAAGGAGGCAACTGACTGCTTATAAATACTACAGAGCTACTACAAAGGCAGACATCTACCTAATAATATATCAAACACTCACTAATTTCCATTAACACTCACTAATCTCCATTTCCTTTGTCATTGCTTCCCTCTTTTGTGAGCAGAGTCCCAGTCGGAGTTTAGTACATGCGTGTACTAAAATGGTAAAAACACTGCCAGTGGTGCCTTCCTCTAGGTACCGTTTCACTTAATAAAATTGGTTCAAGTTCAGGGGACCGTCAGAAATATAACATTGTTTGGATCGCTTGAGCAGAGCTCTGGGGACGTCGCATGTTTAAACGGTTATGCATGCATCGCTAAGACTTTTTTAAAATGGCGGCTGTTCAAGATGGTCTGGAGACCATCCCTATGGGCTGATTGCATGCTGGTGGAACAACCTGACTGTGGAAAGTCCAGCGTTGGCCCGTCGGCCAGCTTTAGTCCAGACTTTAACCTCTATATTTTAAGTATGGATCTCAAATGGGGATCAATGGGCTACTAACGAAAGCGGCATGATTCCCAGATGTTGAAGTCTGGACGTGCACTTTAAATCCACCAGGCACTTGTGCCTGGCACAGCTCAAAAGAGCCGTTTGAACGCACCCATAGCCTTAGCATTTGCTTGTGGAGTGATGGATATATTTTAATCTGAATTATGATGACACCAATATTTTCTGTCTAAATCAGTATCCAGTGTTCCATGTGATTTGAAGGGCAGCAGATTACATGTAATGGAATATTTCTGTGTTGTTAACACTAATTTTCAAGTATGAAATAAAGAATATAGGAGAACATGACAATGTCAACAAGCATGACAAGTAAACAAAAGGGAGACTAAAGAGTAAAAGGGAAAGTAGATCAATAAAAATACAAATTGAATAATAAGACAATAGCAACAAGACCAGATCCTCTGAAACCTTTCATCCCATTTGAGATCTAATAATGAATACACAGTTGAACAATGCAAATATACAGAATTATGCAAAAGTGATCTTGACTCCTCCATAAACGTAAATCAGATCATTCTGGGAAATAACACAGTGGCAACCTCTGTGTGTTTCAGAACTGTTTCTGTTATTGATGGTGGTTGGATGGCTTCTACATATGATTGTATTATGGTAAAATGCAGTTTTGAAGGTATTGTAACACCACGTAAGCACTGATAAATAATTACGTTCTGTAGTGAGATAACCACTCATGGCTCAGTCTTGATAATATTAAATTTACATAAACCAATTGTTCTTCTTATCTTGCCAATTTGTCAGCATTTTGGAGTGGTCCACATCCACTCTTATTGGATTATTTTGACTGGATTTCATATTTGCCTGTGCTTTGGAATATAATACACCTATGTTTTGGAATAGTGGGTTTTCTGGCTTGCCTTTTAGTAACATTCCCCTTATCCTCTTTGTATGCTTGCATATATTTATATGTGCCAACAGAGTGGAACTGTTCATGCATCTGATGAAATGGACTATGGCTCATGAAAATTTATGCACAGTAAATGTGTTAGCCACAAGATTCTGTATAGTTTTGGCTAGAACAAACCTTCAGAATGTGTTTCTAGGATGTGTTTAACTGAAATTTAAGATCATTAAAAGAGAAGCTATTAATTACAATAAATGTTACAACACCATCAGCTTTCTGGTACTAGAGTATGAGTGTGGATTTGGAAATAATGAATGGGAATGGATACATATTGCCACCAGATGAATGGAATTAAAAGCTTAAAGGGAAAGTCTATGAAACACTAATGACTAATATATTTCTTCAGCTCCAGAAAATGTTCTGAAAGTGATTCACTGCAAATGCAAATTGATACATGAAACACAACCATATTCTTCAAACAATCTGTTCTTTACTATACTTTTGTTTTTGGCAATTGCCTAGGGACTGAGTGTTCAGACAAATACAAGTAGTGTTCATAATATTAACAACAATGATTATGTCAACAATAATGACAGGACAAAGTTTGATTCTAGTGGCACCTTTAAAACCAACAAAGTTTAATTCTGAATATAAGCTTTTGTGTGCATGTACACTTCTTCAGATGCACTGAAACAGGCTTCGCCAACCATTACATATAGGTAGAGAGAGGGTGTCTGTGTGTGGGGAGGTTAGTTGCCAGGAAGGCTAATTGGATTAAATATTAGATTAAAGCAGTTGATAGGACCTGTGAATAGCATCAAATTAGCATACAGATAATAAAAGAGTGAACAAACAGGTGCAAGAACTGAGTGACTCAGCATGTGTAGTGCGATAAGAACCCAATATCTTTTTTAGGCCCTGGGGGTTCCATTGTCCTGAGTGTTGTAATAACTTGTAATTCATCAATCTCCCATTCTAGTCTGTCTCTGAAATTCCTTTGCAATAAAAAAGGTTCCTTGAGATCCCCCACTGAGTGTACAAATTAGATGTTGCAACAAGTTTTCTCTGGGTACCATTCTGGACATATGGGCCAAGGACAGACCAGCAAATTGAAGCGCAAGGGAAGCAGGACAAAAAGACCCGGGCTGAGTTGTTGTGGGGCTTTCCATTCGCACTGGTAAAAGGAGGTAATCAATAATTGTATTTGGAGTGACACATTTGTATTTGGAGTAGTGATATGCATGTTTTGTATTCAGCAAACTGAAGAAGCTCCTGACGAAACAAAGGATCAAAGCCGGCATCTTCATCCTTCGTCTGAAGATTATGTGTCTTTATTTGATTGTATTTTGTACAAGAGAGACTTACCGTATTTTTCGCACCATAAGACACACTTTTTCTCCCCCAAAAAGTGGGGGGGGGAGTGCCTGCGTCTTATGGTGCGAATCCCCCCCATTCGCTCAAGCTCCCGGGGCCGCGGCAAGCGCCGCGGGCCCGGGAGCAAGCCCCCGCCTCCCTCGCCCTCCCCCCCAGTGAAGATCCCGGCTCCGCGGCGAGCACCGCGGGCCAGGAGCAAGCCCCCGCCTCCCTCGCCCTCCCCCCCAGTGTAGATCCCGGGTCCGCGGCAAGCGTCACGGGCCGGGAGCATGCCCCCGCCTCCCTCGCCCTCCCCCCCAGTGAAGATCCCGGCTCCGTGGCGAGCACCGCAGGCCGGGAGCAAGCCCCTGCCTCCCTCGCCCTCCCCCCCAGTGTAGATCCCGGCTCCCGCGGCAAGCGCCGCGGGCCGGGAGCATGCCCCCGCCTCCCTAGCCCTCCCCCCCAGTGTAGATCCCGGCTCCGCGGCGAGCACCGCGGGCCGGGAGCAAGCCCCCACCTCTCTCGCCCTCCCTCCCAGTGAAGAAAGCCCTCCTCCCACCCCCCCTCAGCCCCCCTCCCACCCACTCCCCTCCGAAGCTCCCCCCTCAGAAGCTCCCCTCCCACCCCCCTCAGAAGCCCCCCACCTCAGAAGCCCCCCTCCCACCCCCCCTCAGAAGCCCCCTCCCTCCCACCCCCCTCAGAAGCTCCCCTCCCAGCCCCCCTCCCACCCACCCCTCAGAAGCCCCCTCCCTCCCACCCCCCTCAGAAGCTCCCCTCCCAGCCCCCCTCCCACCCACCCCCTCAGAAGCCCCCTCCCACCCCCCTCAGAAGCCCCCCTCCCTCCCACCCCCCTCAGAAGCCCCCTCCCTCCCCTGCTCACCTTTCCCACCCCATTCCTTCCCCCCTCACCATTCTTGGGCTGGGGGGGGAGGTAGGGAGGGAAGAGCTGGGCCTGAGTGGCGTTAAGCCACTGGGGCCCAAGCAAGGGGGGGGGAGGGAAACACCTTGTCTTTCTGTCTTTCTTTCTTTCTCTTTCTGTCTTCCTTCCTTCCTTCCTTCTCTCTCTCCTCCCTACCTTCCTGTTTCTTCCTTTCTTTCTGTCTGTCTTTCTGTCTTCCTTCCTTTTCTCTCCCTCCCACCTACCTACCTACCTACCTTCCTTCCTTCCTCCCTTCCTTCCTTCCTTCTGTCTCTCTCTCCCCCCACCTACCTTCCTTCCTTCTCTCTCTCTCTCTCTCTCCCCCCTACCTACCTACCTTCCTGGTACTTTCTTTCTTTCTGTCTGTCTTTCTTTCTGTCTTCCTTCCTTCTCTCTCTCTCTCCCTCCCTACCTTCCTGTTTCTTCCTTCCTTCCTTCCTTTCTGTCTTCCTTCCTTCCTTCTCTCTCTCTCCCCCCTACCTACCCCCCTCCCTCCCCGCTCACCATTCTTGGGCTGCAGGGGGGGGAGGTAGGGAGGGAAGAGCTGGGCCTGAGTGGCGTTAAGCCACTGGGGCCCAAGCAAGGGGGGGGGAGGGAAACACCTTGTCTTTCTGTCTTTCTTTCTTTCTGTCTTTCTTCCTTCCTTCCTTCTCTCTCTCCCCCCTACCTACCTACCTTCTTTCTTTCTTTCTTTCTTTCTTTCTTTCTTCTCTCTCTCTCCCCCCCCCCCCCAACTACCTACTATTTGGTTCAGAATATTTTTTCCCCTGTTTTCCTCCTCTAAAACTAGGTGCGTCTTATGGCCAGGTGCGTCTTATAGTCCGAAAAATATGGTATATGTTTTGCTTGTAGACTCTGGTGGGTTGTTTACTATACATGTAGACCCTGGTGGGCTATTATATTGTTTATATTATATATTGTTTGTGATTTATTCTGCGTTAAACAGTGACTCTCCCTTTGTTTATATATTACTGTGGTTTTCACTGTATTGTGTAAGTACTGAATGGTCACACACTCAGATATATGTTTACAAATTTTAATAGAGTAGAATTTTGAGGAGAATTCAGGGGAGAAATTCATTTTCATACAACCACTTTTCTTCTGTCAGTCAGACCTTCATGTCTGCCAAATGAATTTCTAGGTAACCTAAAGGTCTTCATGGCCATGCCCTGACGGAAATAAGATGGGCCAGTAAAAGTCAAGTCTGTAGCTGTTTTGGGCACTCTGACAGTGTTGTCATAATAGAGGCCCACTTTCTGGTCCAATACCACAATTTGTGGCCATATGGCCCATAATCCAGTTAGGTAATGTGGTGTTCATTAATAGCAGATCGTCTGTTTGACGTTGTCACCAATTTTCCTTTCTCATTATGCCAAAAATTGTATTAACACCTAGCTACGCTCACTGTGCACATTTTCAGAAGAAAAGCTGTGAATGATGGCAATTGCAAACAGCATGCTCTAGGAAACGTTAATGGTCTTAAAGTTGCTTCACCAAATCCTGTAAGAGTCACATAAAAAACAGATGAGGTGAGGACAGAGTTAACACGGCTTGTCCATGACAGCAAAGCACCATTGGAAAAGAACTTGAAAGACAAATCTATTTCTTGTCCTGTCAGAAGCTTATTTCCCATTGAACAGTCATAAAAATGATGTTTTGGATTTATTTATTTTTAAATGGCCTGGCAGTTTGTCTGCTTTGGCTCTGTTACTAGATTTTTAAAGTGGAACACAGCATACCTTTTAGCCCTGCATTCTAAAAATCTCAAATGGAATAGCTGCCTTTACAAGCGTCCAGTTTCTGTTGCCCCAGGCAAATGTAACAAGCCATGCAGGGATTATGAATTTATAATGTAATATTAGGTACAGATGGAGTTCTGCCTGGCAGTTTGAGAAAAAGATGTAATTCTCCTTGGAGCAAAATGAGACATAGGGTTGGATCCAGAGTAACATTTCCATGTGATTTCCCCACATCTTTCCTCCCTGGGGGAGCCGGAAATGTCCACCGAAATCCTGTTCCTGGTGGTCACAGACATATACTGACTGCCCAGGGACAACAACAGAAACAAGACAAGACAGACTAGTGTTATTAAGATCAGCATGCTAAAGAGGAAAGGTCAAGAAACAATGTTGTATCCAGGTACTTTTCAGTGAGATTACTAAACTTGGAGTCAAAAAATCTTTAATCAGTAAATGCAGAGTTGGTGATCAAAAAGGATATGCAAACAAGTCTTGTCTAAGTGCTTTAGCTTGTGTTTTCCTAAGGTGTCTCAATTGTGAGTTTTGAACAATTAAGAATTACAGGGCAGGGACTGGAGTGGAGCAGAAGAGATGCATCTCCCAGTGGCTGGGAAACAGAAAGAAATGAAGGATGAGGCCAGCCGCTCGCCTTCCCCACCCCAGTCTTTGTCTGGCTTCTGCAGGAATTCTGAGGTCTAGCTGCCAAACTTAGTATTCCTCTGGCAGACGCAGCTGACTTATCTGAGTATTCAGTTAGGTTCTATAGCGGGGCTTCCAGATTACCTGAGGACAGACTTTTGGCACTGCAGTCTTTCATCACCTTGGTTTGGGCAAGGTCTAAGTGCACATTAAAGTAGATGCAGTCGCTAGTGGGACACCTGAATTTCGCTTGCTGGGTGATCTCACCAGGTAGGCTTGGCTGCACAGCCACCCAATTGGTGCAGGTCACTGACCTTCAACACGCTGGCGTGAATCTTGTGTGAGCTCCCAGCCTTGTGCTGGTCCCCATATGCATTCATTTGGCATTCTTTGGAGCTCTCAGAGTGGGGGAGCTGGTGGTGAATGTGAGGATGTCCTTCATCAATCATCGTCTGCGGGTGCAGGATGTCTAGTTTTTGCCAGACAGGCTATCATTGCTCATTAGGAGATTGAAAATGGACCAGCTAGGGTGAGGGACTCACTTGCACCCAGGGCCTTTACTGGGGGGACCCTGCCCAGTGCAGGCCACAAGGGTGTTTCTAGCAGTAAGGCCCCATAAGAGGGGTCCCCTCCTCATCCATTGGGATGGGACTCCGCTGACCAGATATCAGTTTGCAGGGGTACTGAGGGCTGTGGTGGGAGCTGTAGGCCTGCCTTGTAAAGAATTTAGGCTGTTAAGGGTTAATTTGGCCTTCCTTGGTTCCAGGGCAGCGGCACAGGATGGTCTGGATTTGTGGGCACAGCATCATTCAGTGGGCAGGATGGTATGCGGCATCATCGGGATAGGGCAAGGACTTGGGACTGGAAGAGTTTATTTGAGTTAAATGGATTGGCCAGAGGGGTATGCAGTGGGGGTCATTAAGGTCCACAATAGACCGCTGTAGGGCAGTGAACCGGCTCCCCAATGCACTGATGTTGGAACTCGGGGTGAATGATTTAGCGGAACAAATGGGTGTGTCCCTTGTGCACCATGTGTTATCAACATGGCATATTTGAGGGAGGACTTGGCCAACACGTTTATCTTTTGGTCGGACTGGCTAGAGGACCATTCATGTTGGGGAGCCACTTACCCAGGAAGGTGAATGTCGTGAGGTGGAAAGTGTCTGGCAGGCTGGGCAAAGCCGTGCGGGCCACAGGGAGTGTATGGATACATCACCCAGACATCTCCCAAAGGTTAGAGTCCCTGTTCCGGCCTGATGGGGTTCATCTGTCTTCTTGGGGCATGGACATCTGGTTGCATGGAGTATGACATTCCCTATTATCTTGGTTACAGCTGTAGGAGTGTTGGCGGGAGCCGGGCAGGGGGTCACACCTGGCTCTTGTGGTGGTAACAGCATGGGGCTGGATCCGTGTACAGAAATAGGCATGCATGCCATTTCCCGGATATGGAGACCTCCTTAAGGGGTCTTGGCGTGAGGCCTGATGGGAGCAAGCCTGATCAAGGACTACCAGCACTAGCCCTTACAACCAGGTGGCAGAGGAGAACACAAAGAGGCAGTCATCCATGTGATCTCTGGTAACCTGCCATTCCACAATCTTCATCCACGCCGACTGACTGGGTAACAGGGTACATCGGCTGGTGGAGGCCAGCTAATGCATTGGATCCAGTGGGCCCACACTGTGCCAATGCTTCTTACAGCTGTAATGAATAAAGTTGTGGCCAATTTAATCCACATATTTCCAAATTTGTTGTGAGTGTGGTCATTTCATATTGGGTCACAGGCATGTGGCAGAACCTCTCCATCCTACATAAGAACTGGAGCCGCAAGAGTCACAAAAACTGGAGAAATCCTGCCTATGGATACTTTGAATCTTAGTTTCTAACAGGATTACAAGTAGCCAGTCTCTATGCCCAAAGGGAGAAATATCATAAACTGATAACCTACTTAGAGATGGAATGGGTCCTCCATGTCCCATAACACACCATTTCAGAAGAACAGGAAAAACTTGATATCACAAAAAGTTGATATCTCCCCCAGCCCTTTCAGATTGTGGGCAGGGATTGAACCTGGGAAATCTTGTATGCTAAATATGAGTTTTCTGCCTGAACCAGCACTCCAGATGCAATCTCTTCAGGTTGTATGTTGAGGGGGGGGAGGACTACAATGCACAGGGCTGGGTGAGAAAAGGGGCATGTCATAGGCTTGTCCTATAGGAAATGACAGTGGCCACACAATGGGAATATGTGATGACAGCGTCTGAGTGTGACTTTGTGGAGTAATATGACCTGGAGCCTGGTCCGCTATCTCTTGCTTTTTTGTGTCTAAAATTAATTGTGCCAGTAGGGCTCCACATAGTAGAGTTGCACTTTGTGGAGGCCATATTGGCATTTCCCCTGGTGGGATTCAACTCCCCATTCTTTGTTTCTAATTCCATTGCCCTGTCTTATCATCCTGTTGGGCAGCTCACAATATATGCCATCTGTGAGCTTGTGATTGTAGTTTTTGCTTGTCATTGCTCATGTGGGTCCTCTCCCCATCAAAATACTGATTTCCTTTCAAGATACAGCCATACAATGTCATGTAAAATGCAAAGGATTTGACTGCATAGAGGCATTGTCCCTACATCAGGCCTGAAACCTTTCTCTTGGGACAACTCTGTTTTCTGTATAAGTCCCTACCCCGTACGAACATTGCTACTTCTAATGAGGGGAAACTGTGAACATACTTCTACTACTTCTAATGGGGGGGAAATGTGAACATAAGAACATAAGAAAAGCCAATGCTGGATCAGGCCAATGGCCCATCCAGTCCAACACTCTGTCATATAGTGGCAAAAAATACCAGGTGCCATCAGAAGGTCTATCAAGGGGGCCAGGACACTAGAAGCCCTCCCACAATCTTCCTGGCTCTCTAGATGTACATTGTATGTGGAAGGTGTGTTATGTACACAATTGGGTGATGTTATGGGTCATTAGCTATCACTCTGCATTCATTGGTGTCTTCTGTTCATGGCTGCTATAGATTTCTTGGAACACAACCTTTGAGTGATGAGTTGTTACAGTCTAGTGTCCCTCAGAGCTGTTGTGTTCATTTACCTATCACATTTTTATTCCACCCTTAGGCCAGGAGCTCAGGGCAGGGTACCTAGTTTTCCATTGTGCTTTCACAAGTACCCCAAGCAAGAGTGACTAGCTCAAAGTAACCCAGGGACCGTGATAGATTTGAGTCCCAGTTTTCCCATTCTGACACTCCAGCTTTATAATGGCACAACACAGCCTCTCTTCTGTAAATAGAGCACTTAGCTTCATTGGTGTCTTAACATTTAAATCCAAAGCTCATCAAGGGAATCAATTAGTTAACTCACAGAATATCTTTCCATTGTTCAGTGGCTGGCTTTTCTTTTTTGCATGCCCAGTTACCTTCAGAGCTGTTCAAAGTACTCCATTAGAAGGTTTGCTTAATCTAAGCTTTATGTGATGCAGAAGGTTCCTGCTCATGCAAATGTTATATTCAAAATTTGATTAAAGCACAGATCATTCAATAATTGGTCCCAGTCCTTAGCATGCTGTGCTCACAAAATCCCCCAAAGTCAGTTGGCTGCTTTGCAGCATGTCCTTAAAGTGCCTCATTTAAGTGCCAAGCCCTTAAACCTTGCCCTCGTGCGATGCCTGTGAATGGAGAAGCCACTAACCGATCTTATCAAGGCTAGCACCCACAAAGGCAGCCTTCCTGGCAGCCCAGGCAGGAAGTGTGGGAACAAATATCACTCTCCCATCCTCTTCACCTCTTCTGGGGGAAAAGATAAAGCTTGCTACAGCTGCTACTGTCAGGCAGAGGAAAGCACTGCCGGAGGGAGGGGAGATTAAAAGCCCCCCACCCATCTCTCACTGCATCTAGCTGGCTATTGTTGGAAAGAGAATGTTAGACCAGATGAGCCTTGGGTCTAATTCACCAAGTGGATATTTTAAAATTATTATCCATGAGTGAGGCTAATGATACCTAATGTAGTTCTCTGCTCAATCATTAAACTACGGTTCCCATGATTCTTTAGGAGAAGCCCTATATTGTAGTGGTATAATACTGATAAAAAGTGTATAGTGACCATAATGTCCAGGCTTCCTCTGTACTCTAGATTTCGGCTTCTTCTGGACAGTGAGGAGGATTCTCCATGTTGCTTTCATTGCTGCTACAGATGCAGAAGCATTCACAGGAGCAACAGATCTTCCACAGGGGAGTTTCCTGTGCTCTTTCTTCCATGAACCATGACAGCTGCCCTTTTCTCCACTGCTACCAGAGAGATTTTTGAGGGCTTAAAAAAAAAAGTACTTGCTCTAGCTCTGTAGGATCACAGCACTACAGTTTCTGATGGAGTGAATTTTGACTCACAAAAGCTTATACCCTGGGGGAAAAGGTGGCCTTTAAGGTGCTACTGTTCTTGAATTTTGTTCCAACACTATAGCAATGACCAGTTTTTATAAAAGCCCTCAAAAACCCACTGGTGGCATGACGGGGGAAATGGCAGCCATGAGGGACAGACAGCAGGGAAATGGTGGGTGACAACAAGGCAAGAAAATGCTCACCATTCTGTTCAGATGGCGTAATAATGTTTTTGGACCATGCTTTCCCAAAAATATCTGAGCAAAGCAGTTTGGAGAAACAGCATATTGAGGATGGGGAAAGTATTGGAGAAGTGGCAGCTTGCTAAGAGTCTAGTTCAGGGGTGTCAAACATAAGGTTTGGGGGCCAGAACTGGCCCATTCAGGACTCCCGCGAGCAATTAGTGCAAGGGAGGGAACAGGAGACTGCTCTGATTGTGGCTTCAGCATGGCAGAACAACCTTGTCTGCAGCAGTCAAGGAGCATTGGGAGCATCCGCCCAGTGCTGCACTGCTGGCTCTCCAGTCTGCCTATATGGGTTTTCCTTTCAGCCCATGGGGCTTTGCACTGAGGATACAGGAACTCGGAGCTTACCAGCTGCTGTCCTTTATACAGTTTATATTTCTGGTACCTGGAATTATGTTTAATGGCACACATGGCCCAGCCCGACAAAGTGACATTTATGTCAGATCCAGCCCTCATAACAAATGAGTTTGGCACCTCTGGTCTAGTTAACGTAAGTGCAGCTGATAAGAGTCATTTAGTCCTCTAGTACCCTAGGGGGAGCTGTGGTGCATTCCCTATTGTTCAGGGTTTATTGAATGTTTTCTCTTGCAGTATAGCCTACCTAGGGGTCATTTCATAGAAAGAGAGATGCAGGAGCTCATTAGCATAACTTATTTGCATATGCTATACCACCTGACATCACCGGAAGTATGTCAGAAGGCAAGGAAGGAAGGAAGGAAGGGGACAGCTACTAATCCAAGCCTCAGAAATACCACTATTCTGGGAGGATAGCTTCAGTGGTGGCTGAAGCCTTCAGAAGGCTGGTTGGAGGAACAAGGATCTTTCTAGGGGACGGGGTCATTTTGCTGCAGCCATGACACAAGCAGGCATTCCCCCACCCGGGGGGGGGGGGCTGGCACCAACTCCCGGAGCTTAGCTTCACCGAGCTCCTGCTCGAAATGACCCGAGCCTACCCCTTGTTTCTCTCTCTGCTATGTGTTGGTATGTGTTAGTGCTTGTGCTCTGAAGGCCTCTCTGTTGCATTAATGGCCTGCAGTCAGTTATTGTCTTTTCACAAAAATCCTGTTGCAGTAAAAGTCATTGAAAGCAAACTCCAAAGTGTGGATTGGATTATTTCTGAAACTCTGCCAACAGAAAGGATGATTCAAGCATAATTTGAGTACAATGTGGTGTGGATGCTCTATTAGCTATGTTTCTGTTCTGTGTCAAAGGGTGGTAAAGAATGACTACTATTCCCTATGTAAAGCTAAGCCATCACAAAAGAAGATCACCTTGTTTATTTTGTAGCTATCCTTGTTGGGATCAACAGAGCAATAGCTGTCTAGATTCATTTCCCAGTTACTGGGTACATTTAGCAAGTGCACAGGTTGGCAAGCATTCTGTCAGTTGAAAAATCTTCCGAAGTTCAAAGCATGTCTTCAGGATCCCTGTTCTTTTGGGAAGTTGGCCAAGTCTTGAATTTGTAATTAAGGCTTCAGCCACTGGGGCAGTAGCCAGATTGTTCAGCCAGAAATGGTGCGTTCATTTCACCTGTAGACTCTCTTCAAAGGGAAAATGTTGCAAGTCTGGACCAATGTGACAGAACATCCTGTTCTTGTTAAACTGCTCTCCTGTTTTTCTTACTAACCATGGTGAGCTTGCCCTGACACTTTTCTGCTGATTCACTCATGGAACCACTGCAAGGTATTCCTCTACCACAGCAGCATTCCCGCTTTAGCCAGCGCTGTTCAGTATTAAATTCCTCTTGAATATCCAGAAGTAATTTATTGGTCCGCTGGGATCTCTGAAAGAGACAATGTGAAATAGATGGTGAGATTCTGGAGCGTAGTAGAACTCCTTTTCATAGAGCCAGTTTGGTGTAGTGGTTAAAAGCGCCGGACTCTAATCTGGGAGAACCAGGCTTGCTTCCCTACTTCTCCACATGCAGCCAGCTGGGTGACCTTGGGTCTGTCACAGTTCTCTCAAAGCTCTCTCAGCCCCGCCTACCTCACAGGGTATCTGTTGTGGGGAGAGGAAGGGAAGGAGACAGTAAGCCACTTTGAGACTCCAATTGAAGGGTCGGGTATAAATTCAACTCTTCTTCTTCCTTTTGTCCCCCTAGTTGGTAACAGCTGAATTCTTTTCAGTGGCAGTATCCACCATCTTCCCTTACTCAGTGCAAGGAGCTGAACCTAGTAATTCCCCCCCCCCAACAGCAAGGGAAAGCATTTTCATATGAAAACATGAAGCTGCTTTATACCGAGTCAGACCATTGCTCTGTCAAGGTCAGTACTGTCTATTCTGACTGGCAGTGGCTCTCCAGGGTCTCAGGTAGAGGATGCCTGTTACATGATCCTTCTAACTGGAGATAACTGGGGTAGAACCTGGTAACTTTCACATCAAAACAAGACCAAGATAAGAACATAAGAAGAACTCTAATGGATCAGACCAATGGTCCACTTAGTGCAGCATCCTGTCTCACAGTGGCCAACCAGTTCCTCTGGACAGCCAACAACAAGGCATAGAAGCTGAGGCCTTTCCCCAATCTTGCCTCCTGGCTCTGGGATTCAGAGGTTTAGTGCCTTTGAATCTGGAGGTTCCCATCAGTCACCATGGCTAGTAGCCACTGATAGACTTATCACCAGGGCTCCGTTGGGGCCGGAGTGGGCCGGAGCGCCGCTCCGGGAGAGAGAAGGCGGGCCCCGCCCCCTGCCCCCCACCAGAAAGCCTCCCCCGTTCAACCCCTCCCTCCCCCCCAGTCGCCGGCCCCGTCTGAGAACCCGGCCCCGCCTGAGAGCCCCCTCCCTCGACCAGGCGTCTTCCCCGGGGTTCAACGGGGGCGGGAGGTGGTGGCAGCGTGGGGTCGTCCTCGTCCTCTTCAGCGGCGGCGGCGCCTCCCTCGCAGCCCCCTCCGTCTCAGCCGGCAGGGGCGAGTGGGGCGGAGGCCAGCACGGCCGCGGGGGCGGCGGCAACGACAACGGCGGCGACGACGAGGAGTGTGCCCAGCAGCAGCAGCAGCAGTCGTCTTCGCCCAGTCATCTTCCCCGGGGCCGGCGGCCCGGTCGTCTTCCTCGGGGCCGCAGCTGGCCGCCGGCCCTGGCCCCGAGTCCCCTCCCTCGCCCGGTTGTCTTCCCCGGGGCCGCGGCTGGCCGCCGGCCCCGCCCGAGAGCCCCCTCCCTCCCCCAGTTGTCGTCCCCGGGAAAAAACCCCTCCCTCCCCCAGTCAGTTTGGTGTAGTGGTTAAGTGTGCGGACTCTAATCTGGGAGAACCGGGTTTGATTCCCCACTCCTCCACTTGCACCTGGCTGGATGACCTTGGGCAAGCCATAGCTCTGTACCAGCTGTTCCCTCAAGGACAGCTTGGGAAAGAGTTCTCTCAGCCCCACCTACCTCACAGGGTGTCTGTTGTGGGGAGGGGAAGGGAAAGGAGTTTGTAAGCCACTCTGAGACTCTTAAGTGAGTGAAGGGCGGGATATAAATCCAATCTCTTCTTCTTCTTCTTCTTCAGTCACCATTCCCAGGGCCACCATTCCCGGGGAGGGAGAAGCCGGGCCTGAGTGGCTTAATGCCACTCAGGCCCAAGCAAGGGGGGGGAGGGAAACGCCAGCCCTAGTGGGGGGAGAAGCATCCCTCCCTCCCTCACTCCCTCCTTCCCTCTCTCCCCCCACCTACCTACATACCTACCTGTTCCTTCCTTTCCCCCTTCCTTCCCCTCTCCCTTCCTCCCCCCCTCTCCCCTTCCTTCCTTCCTTCCTTTCTTCTCTCTCTCTCCCCCCAACTACCTACCTACCTTCCTGTCCCTTCCTTCCTCTCTCCCTTCCTTCCTCTCTCCCTTCCTTCCTTCCTTTCTTCTCTCTCTCTCTCCCCCCCCAACTACCTACCTACCTTACTGTTCCTTTCTTTCTTCCTTCCTTCCCCCTTTCTTCCTCCCTCCTTCCTTCCTTTCTTTCTTTCTTCCTTCCCCCCTCCCTCCCTCCCTCCCTCCCTCCCTCTCTTTCTTTCTTTCTTTCTTTCTTTCTTTCTTTCTTTCTTTCTTTCTTTCTTTCTTCTCTCTCCCCCCACCTACCTACCGACCTTCCTTTTCCTTCCTTTTCCCCTTCCTTCCCCTCTCCCTCCCTCCCTCCTTCCTTCCTTCCTTCCTTCCTTCCTTTCTTATCTCTCTCTCCCCCCAACTACCTACCTACCTTACTGTTCCTTTCTTTCTTCCTTCCCCCCTTTCTTCCTTCCCCCCTCCCTTCCTTCCTTCCTTCCTTCCTTTCTTTCTTTCTTTCTTTCTTTCTTTCTTTCTTTCTTTCTTCTCTCTCTCTCTCTCCCCCACCTACCTACCTACCTTCCTTCCTGTTCCTTTCCCTCCTTCCCCCTCCCTCCCTCCCTCCCTTCTTGCCTTCTGACACATTGCCCATGACATCAGGGATGTGTGGCCTTTTGACACTTCCGGTGACGTCAGGGGGTGTGGCATATGCAAATGAGTTATGCTAATGAGCTCCTGCACCTCTTTTTTTACGAAAGGACCCCTGCTTATCACTGAGCCCCATCCCCTCCCTGAGTAGTAATGACCTCAGCTCTGCTGTCCACAGTTACACTTGAACATATGAAGCTGCCTTATGCTGAATCCGACCCTTGGTTCATTGAAGTCAGTACTGTCTACTCAGACTGGCAGTGGCTCTCCAGAATCTCAGGCAGAGGTCTTTCACATCACCTACTGCCAGATCTTTTAACTGAAGATACTGGGGGGTTGAACCTGGGACCTTCTGCATGCCAAGCAGATGCTGTACCATTGAGCCACAGCCTTCTTCCAAGCTTCTGACTGTTCCTACCTGTTTCCTTGTGCTGGGTCTGGACTTTCTTACCCAATTAGTACTGTCTTCTTTCTCTTCAGTCTCTTACATAGACTCTTCACTAGAGTTCATGCCTTTCCCTTGTTTCAGCATCTCACGACACTGCTCATCTTCACCTGGTTACCAATTACCTGCTTTGGTTGCATAGGTTACTTGTTGATGGTCACCTATAGTTCCTTTTTGTATACTGCCTGTTATAAACGGTTGGTGTGAAGAATATGTACACAGCACTCTATCAGACAATGGAAGAATGAGAGAGAAAGAGGGGGACAATGAGGGAGAAAGAATCATGTAATAGAAGAGAATGGAAGCACGATGGAAGAGGCAGGGAGTGAAAGATGTGTACCTTTGTAAAAGGACCACGTTTACATACCCATCCAAGTCCCTGCACCTCTGGCCATGCACAGATATAAATACCTGCAGACAGAGGATGTAACTTATTTGCTGCAAGCAAACCAGCAGGCACTTTTCAGCGTTCTCCCCTTCCAGCATCAAATGTGGCTGATTTACACAGTTTTACTTTGGTTTCATGTCTAAACTAGAGTTGGCTTTGTGGAGCCTCCTCACAATGTCACCCCCTAATCACTCACTTTCTGTGTCTTCCCCTGTTTCATTGCTATCTTTCCCAAATCTGATTTGGTATGATCTTTTGTGCAAAATCACAGTTGAGCACCTTTGCACGTGGTGAGTGATGGGAAAGAGCACATTTTTGGCCGGTCTCACTTGTATCAGTGCTATTGTCCTTGCCTCAGTCACCCACAACTGCCATTCTGTCCCCCCAGCACCAGAAGATTTTTTAAAAATTAGTAATTGGCATATCATTATAGCACTAAGCTATATGACATGGCAGCTATATTTTAATATATAATTTACCAATAAACAGTGTGTGTTAAGTGCCATCAAGTTGCTTCCATCTTAAGGCAACCCAATGAATTACTGTCCTCCAAAACATCCTATTGTTAACAGCCTTGCTCAGGTCTTGAAGACTGAGGGCTGTGGCTTCCTTGATTAAATCAGTCCATCTCATGTTGGGTCATCCTCTTTTCCTGCTGCCTTCATCTTTTCCTAGCATTATTGTTTTTTGTAGTGACTTATCTTCTCATAATGTGATCAAAGGATGATTGCCTCAGTTTAGTCACTTTCACCTCTAGGGAAAGTTCAGGCTTGATTTGATTTAGAACTCCACTTATTTGTCTTTTTGGCTGTCAATGGTATCTGTAAAACTCTTCTCCAACACCACATTTGAAATTAATCAACTTTCTTCCTGTCATCTTTCCTCAGTGTCAAACTTTCACACATACATAGTAATGGGGAATACTATAGTACAAGTTATCTTGATTTTGGTCGCCAGCAACACATCCTTACACATAAAGGATTTTTTTTCTAGCTCCTTCATGGCTGCCCTTCCCAGTCTCAGTCTCTTCCTGATTTCTTGGTTGCAATCTTCCTTTTGGTTAATGATGGAACTAAGAAACAGAGAATCTTGAATGATTTCAGTTTCTTCATTGTCAACTTTAAAGTTGTATAATTCCCCATTAGTCGTTACTTTTGTCTTCTCAATGTTCAGCTGTAATTTCTGCTTTAACCTTCACCAGTAGGCATTTCAAGTTTCAAGTCATTTCAAGTCTTCACTGTTAACATTGCTAGAGTTTAAATTAACTAGTAACTGACATCTTTATTTTATTTATGTACAAGATTTATACCCTGTCTTCTGTCCTGCACCAAGGCAGCTATCAAATTAAAAACATATATAATAAAACACATCTTAAAAACCATTAAAACCAAACAAAAACACTTCATTTAAATACTTAAAATACTTAACACTATAGCATTATTAGTTATCTTTTTTTAAAAGTCCAAAAATGTATTCTGGTGACTTAGGGGGAATGGTAACTGCAGCTTGCTAAAGGAAAGGGTGGGAGGGAGAATTACCATGTGGACACTCCATTGTCACTGGAAATGCTTCATAAACAGCAACAAGAGGAACATGGGAAATTATCACTGTGTGTTGCCTCCTGCTTGGTAGGGATGAAAGACTGGATTTTGTTAAAAAACAAAAGATTATTAGAGTTAGATGGATACAGTCTGAGATTTGGAGGGCACGGATATCTGATGGATGACAAAGCTAAAGCTAATGCAGAATTCAATAGTCATTATGTTAAACGTGCCATTTTGAGAGTATGGAATAAGTATAAACCACAGTTCTGCACAGAAATACTATTGTGGTTATCAGCACAAGAAGTACATTTTAGAAATGATGGGTTCACATGAATAGTTAACATATTGTGATATGTTAGAATTGTGACAAGGTGAATACAAATCAAAATCTGGAGAAGACAATAATCGAAGGCCATACTTGCCATTGGTTTATGTATTTACAAATCTTGGAAAGGTTCAGAGCTGATAAAAGGTATCATGATTTTGAGCAATTAAAGTCTGAATTTGAAATAGAATTATGTACAAAGGATGATCATGTTATTGCTAAAATGTATAACGTCTTATTGAAATTTTAAACCTAGGGAGAACAAGTTAAAGAATATATGGTACAATGGGCAAAAAACTTTGAACATAATATACATATTGAACAATGGGAACGTATGTGGACAAAGGGTTAGAAATCTACTGTAAGTTCTAATCTTAAGGAGAACTTTATAAGATGATGTATTGTTGGTCTATGTCTCCAGAAAAATTGTCTAGAATATACAAAGGTATTTCTACTTTATGTTGGAAATGTAATCTTCATGGACATTTTATCACATGTGCTGGACTTGTAAGAAAGCCAAAAAATTTTGGACACAAATACAAATATACAATTAAAGACTAATATACAATTGAAACCAGAGTCCTTTTTGTTAGGACTAATGGACAATCGGATGGAAAGAAGCCATGGAATTTTATTTCTATATATGACTACAGCAGCAAGAATATTATACACACAGAAATGGAAGTGTCGAACAATACCCACCACAGAAGAATGGTTGGAGAAGATGTTGGACCTTGCAACAATGGTTAAACTTGCTGCATTGGTTAGGGAAAAGACAGTTTGTTCCTTACAGATTAGAAACCCCTCATAGACTTTTTGCTGGAAAAAGACAATAATGACTTGATGATCTGTGGTTTTGATGATTACGATATTAAGATTAAAAAAAGAGAGAGTTTGTTGTTCTATATATAGAGCAAGGAAAAACTTTGTAATCAAACTTATATTTGTTGTAGAGAAAATCAGAAGCCTTCTATTTTGTGTATGTTCTTTCTTTTTCTTTTTTTCCTTTCTTTTATTTTTTCAGTAAAAACTAAAATTGACAGGAAAAAGATGAAATTGTCACTGTATGAATACCAATGACACAAGGAGAAAAGGGCAGAACCGGGGGGGGGGGAGGTGTAGGGGAGGATCAGAGAAGGCTGAGAACTTAGCTGGAACAGCTATCAATATATAACATAAGGCCACGTACCTCTGCCTGAACTCATGTCTAGAACAACCCTGGGTGAAAAGAGAGTACTTTGAAGAAACAACAAACAAACAATGCAAACAACAAAGCAGGACGAGCAGGTGAATAATACATATGTTCTCAGAATCCCAAGAGATACTCTGTTTCAGGAAATGAGGCACAGACACCTCTCACAAACCTCAACTCCATTCCTGCAACTGAGAGTTCACAGACGCTGATAAGGCTGTTCTTAAACAGGGCTGGGGAATGAGGAGGCAAGGAGTATGAGCTGCTCCAGCTTCCGGGTGGAGGTGGCAATGATGATAGCAATGTAAGAGGGGTGGGAGGCTGGCAATAGGAAGGCAGGAAAGGATGCTGCCGCACCTCAGAATCATGCAGCATGCAGCACCTGTCCCAGTTAACCTAATGGTGGAGCCAGCACAGGGGACCATTCCTCAAAACAGGACTTTTGTTCAGCATACTCTACCACCCCAAAGCACTCTCTCTCTCTCTCCTTCATTGTCCCCATCCTTCCTTCCCTCTTCCACTGCTGCATTGAGTCCTGCGTGTAGATTCCAAAGGCCACAGTGTTTCCCCCTCATCCTGGAACATAGTGAAACTAAACTGGCTTAACATCCCTCCCCTGTCCAACAAGTTTTGAACTGCCCTCACAAAAAAGAAAAGGAAAAAAGTCAGTATCAGTGCACTACCTGAGAGTTCACTACACTACCTTCAACCAATGCATGTAAATTCCCACCATGCACTGGTTGAAGCAATGGGCAACAGAGATGCCTTTTGTGGTGATTCCAACCAACCCATGCCAGCTTTTGGCACTGTCAAAAAGTCACCTAGCCCAGCCCAGGCCAAGTGCCTTTTGGTCCTAGGCTCCAACACAAAATTACAAAACTCTGGGGTGTGACTGTTCACACACCAGCTTGGTAGTCTGCCACCAGCCCCTTTAACTAATCCAGTAGTCAGAAGCCAAAGGGCAAAGTTTATAACCTTCCTGGGATTAAACCATAAAGTACACCCTGCGAGGTAGGCTCACAGAAGGAGTTTCACACAAAAGACAATTACAATCAGGGGTCCGTTGGAGCGGGAGCGCACAGGAGCGCAGCTCCAGGAGTGAGGAGCCCAGGGGGCGGGCACATGACCAAGCCCCGCCCCCTCCTCGGCTTCCCCGAGCAGTGCAGAGGCGCAGCGCCCCAGGGAAAGCCCTGCTAGGGTCTTTATTGTTTTTAATGTTTTGTCTTAATATTGATAATTTTATCATTGTTTCTTTTTATGACTGTGTGCTGCTTTTCCAGAGACTTGCTCAAGGTGGCATATAAATTTTCTAAGTATACCATTTTTTATCTGGGCACATGGCACATAAGTACTGGAGAAATCTCACCAACTCTTCAGCAGCTTCCACCCCATCAGTTTGGTGTAGTGGTTAGGAGTTGGACTCTAATCTGGGAGAACTGGGTTTGATTCCCCACTCCTCCACATGCAGCTGCTGGTGTGACCTTGGGCCAGTCACAAGTTCTCTCAGAGCTGTTCTCTCATGAGCAGTTCTCAAAAGACCTCTCTCAGCCCCACCTACCTCACAGGGTGTCTTGTTGTGGGGAGGGGGAAGGGAAGGGATGGGTGGTGCACGTGTCCTGGGTATCTCAAGTCTACTTGAAACCTGGTGGTTTCAGGGGAGCAGGAAGAGAATGAGGGTGTGTTCTTTACGCTTATTTTTATTGCACAAAGTATTGGATGGGGAAGGGAATGGAGGAAGAGCAGGTCAGTTTCACTCACCTGTGGAGTGGAGCCTGAGGGGTGGGTGTTGCCTTCTGACACACATCTGGTATGTTAGGGGGTGTGGCATATGCAAATGAGTTATGCTAATGAGTTATGCTAATGAGCTCCTGCACCGCACCTCTTTTTCTACGAAATGACCCCTGATTACAATGATAGGTGGTTTGCCAGTCAACACTCTGGATTTAGATCGAAGACTGTGAAAGCAAATAACCACAAAAGTAAATTTAAAAATATTTTTATTAAGGTGCAAGAATACTTCAAAACAGGAACAAAAGACCTTGAGGATAAAACAATAAAGCTAGAGATTTAAAAAAACTGTAATACATTGGTTCCAAGTTACAAGATGTTACCTGTTATGTATTAGGGCTGGAACATTCCAGGACTGTCTACCAGAGACTGGCTGAGCTTGGAACTCTAAAACGATAGCTCACTAGGAATCTAGAGGTGACCAATGAGGAATCAATGTTATGTAAATAGCCTATCATTGGGGGTTGGGTGAGGTTGGGTATGGTTTTGCATGCTATTTAAACAGAGCTATTGCCCCGGGGTTTTGTCCTTGTTCTTGCTGATTCACAAATAAAGTTGAGCTGATCACTAGACTTGGGGTCTGGTCATCCATAGAACCCAGTATATAACATTACCCATTCTCAGATGGAAGTTCCAGTGATCCAGTGCAACTCCCTTCATTAGATGCATGAGTATTGCCTGAATGATAACGTAATGTTCTCCTACAGATGAACCGCCGGCATAGGATTATGGTGTCTTTCAGATACATGCACAGAAAAATGAAAGTGGAGAATCTTGGCTGGGGCACCTGGAATGAAACAGCAGCCCAGTAAAAGTATCTCTTCTGAATCATTCATCTCAATTTGTACATAGCCGTAGTACAAGAACTGTCTGTTGCCACTGCTACCCAATACATCTGCCTTTTCTCCCCACAGGCAACAGCTAGCTTTCCAGCACCCAGAGATTAATGTGTTTCCCACCTAGAGCCATAAGCAAAGCCTACAGCAGCAATGGTCTGCTATTGGTTTTTCATCCATCTGTCCCCAACTGATTTTTGACTTTCTACTGGGCCATAGGCCAAGATAAGGCAGGAGGTTCCTGCAGCTCAGTATCCTCCTGACTCTAAATTAACAATTGTTGATGATAACAGTTGTTGTCACTATTTTCATTTATAAACCACGTTTCTTCTATGAAACTCAAGGCAACAGCATGTATAGGGTTTGCAGACTGGTATGAAGACCCCAGCATTATTGCAGTCACTAAGTGGGGAGAGGGTGGGTGCTAACAAAAGATATTAGCAATCCCTCCAGTGAACATGAAGGAGGAATGAGCAGATGGGAGGAATAGCTTGGACAAAATGAAAAACACCCTGTGGTATAAATGGGGAAATATTGTAATTCATCTTGAGCCCATGTTAACAGTAGAAATGTGGTGTGTTTTAACAAACAAATATCATAGTGCCCTCCTGGTGGGGCCATGTGGCATTCTTTGTAGCCCTTTGTTCTGGGATTGGGACACCACATTCAGTGATTAAACCAGAAAGTATGGTAAAGAGCATCTTGCTGAGGGTGAAAGAGGAGAGTGCAAAAGTTGGCTTGAAACTCAACATCAAAAAAACTAAGATCATGGCATCCGGCCCCATCACTCCTTGGCAAATAGAAGGGGAAGTTGTGGAAGCAGTGACAGAATTCATGTCCCTGGGATCCAAGATCACTGCAGGTGGTGACTGCAGCCATGAAATTAAAAGATGCCTACTCCCTGGGAGGAAAGCTATGGCAAACCTAGACAGCATAATAAAAAGTAGAGACATCACCCTGCCAATAAAAGTCCGTATAGTCACAGCGATGGTATTCCCAGTAGTAATGTATGGCTGCAAGAGCTGGACCATAAGGAAAGCTGAGTGCCGAAGAACAGATGCTTTTGAATTATGGTGCTGGAGAAGACTCTTGAGAGTCCCTTGGACTGCAAGGAAAACAAATTAGTCAGTCTTAAAAGAAATCAACCCTGACTGTTCCCTGGAAGGCCAGATACTGAAGCTGAAGCTCAAATACTTTGGCCACCAAATGAGAAGGGAGCACCCACTGGAGAAGACTCTGATGCTGGGAAAGACTGAAGGTAAAAGAAGAAGGGGACAGCAAAGGATGAGATGGTTAGACAGTGTCATTGATGCAACGAACATGGAGTTGAGCACACTCTGGAGGATGGTGGAAGACAGGAGGGCCTGGCGTGATATGGTCTATGGGGTTGCAAAGAGTTGGACTCGACTGTGTGACTGAACAACAAATGGTAACCTAAAGATCCACTGTGATGCACCTTTCTCACCCCCACAGAGTGCCTATCAGCCTCCAGAACCTCTTCAGGGTTAAGGTAGGTCAGGCTGTCACACAACTACCTAGCCCCCTTTTAGTAATTGCCCCTCACTCAGACACTTCACTGAGTTATTGGAGTAGGGGACTCAAACACTGTTCCATTCACATGCTGCCACCATTTATTCATATCCTAAAATATATATAGGTCAGGATCTTTGCTTGTGTGTTTCTTTCCCTGAGACAACCAGCCCACAAAGTTAAACAAAGAGATAACTCTTATTTATGGTTTGATTTATGGTATGGTTCTATAACACTATAGAAAGTTTGTTAGAAGTTGTAATGTTCCTTTTCAATTGAACTTTTCAAGCGTTTCCCTATTTCAGTATTTGGGATCCTTTGTTACAAATTGACTGTCAGCTTTAAGCTGCTCTTCTCCATAGCGTCACTCAGTTTAACACACACTCTCAACACTCTCATTCTGCCTTCAGCTCCTGCTGTTTTTCAGTTGTCTCACTAACTCTCATTGATTGCTGTTAGAGAGAGACGGAACTTAACCTGTCCACATAGGTGTCTTCCAATCCTAGGCTACATTACAGGATCCTTGAGGCTTATGAATAAAGCTGAAGGAGGAGTGCATGTCACAGGATAAGTCCCTGGGAGACTGCAAAGTGTGCTCAGCCTGTTCCTGTGATTAGAGTGTACAGTGGGAGTCCTGGATTCTAATTCTGATGATTCTCAGCCAGAATAGTTATTTTTAGTAGAATTCCTAAAGGATAGAAGAGGGAACGGAATTCACATTTTCTGCTCTCATTGTTTGCTTTTACACACTGAGCTACCCTGCAAGACTTGATGATGTCTCTCCAAAGAAACTGGTTGGTCACTGAGTGAAACAGGATGCTGGACTAGCTGGACCACTGGTCTGATCCAGCAGGCATCGTCTTATGTTCTTAAGAATGTATGACTACTTCCATGTTGGAGTAGCTTCTTTCCTCCTTGCAGAGTGATCCTCATATTTCCTGGCAAAGAAATGTGTACAAATGTGATGTTGTGAATTTACAATTAATGGTCCCATCCTATCTGCTGGTCTGCAGTAGCATGCCAGAGGGGAAAACTAGAGCCCACGGCAAAGGAAGGTAATGTTACTTAAGGATTATATATCTCTCAATCTCCTTTGGAAGGGGACACAAATGTGTCTCTATGAGTTAAAAAACTGGAGTTTAGACGCTGGAAGAGAAAGAGTACAAAGCAGGCAGACACCTCTATGACCTGGCTGAAGCACCTAGAGGGCAGTGGTGTATCTAGCTGTAATGATTTCATGTTTTGGTGTGTGTGTTCCTTTAAATGTTTAGTGTGACTGCAGTAATGTAAGGAGAATGTTAGGGGAGACAAGTGTAATTTGACTACTTGATGACTGAGAATGTGGGAGGAGATGTTCTGAGAGGAATCTGTGTGTGATTGTCTATGAAGGATTCTGTGTGAGAAGTTTGAAGAGTCTGTGGCTGAGGACAGACTGGCAATCTGGAGCGAGATGAATGCGGAGGAAACTGCTGCGGGGGAAAAACTCCCCAGGGCTGGCCGTTCACACCAGCCGGTGTATTGCGCAACGATGCCGATACGGAGCGTTCAGACTGCTGCGGAGTGGCCCCACGTGGGCCGGCCTCCGCAGCTCGTGATAGGGCTGTTTTGGCAATTTGCGCATGTGCGCACGTGCGCACATGCGCAAACTGGCAAAATGCCGCGTTCACACTGCCACCTCCGCTTGCCTCCCGCCTTCTTCCGGTTCACACTGCCTGGAAGCGGGAGGCAAGCGCAAGACGGCCCCTGGACACCGGTTTCTCCTGGTGTCCTGTTAAAGTGGATGGAAAGCGAGTGGGAGACGGGTAAGTGCGAAACGGAGCCGACGGACAGATGCGCATGTCTGAACGCGCTCCCTTCTTCCACTTCCAACGCGGGGTGTCCCGCTTGACATTGCCAGTCTGTCCTCAGCCTGTGTGACTATGGGATTTTGAGTCTTTTTCTGAGTCAATAAGACCAACAATTTAGTCTGTGTGAAATAAGCAAAGAGACTACCCTGTGTAGCTATAAATATGAGAGAGAGTATACTGAGCATATGAGCTTGTCAGGGTGGAGTTTGAGAGACTGTTTGTAGCACCAAGCATTACCAGTTATATTTACAAGTTCCTTTCTTCAGCAACTGTTCAAAATAACCAGAAACCTATTTTGTTCTTTATTAAATAAATCAATTTTTGTTTAAACATCCCAGAAATCAGTACAGTACTTCCACAGGGCCACATAGCCCTCTGGAGTGCCCAGATCGTAGGTCATTCTACCAAAATAGAGATATTTGAAATTTTTAATTCCTGGTGGCAGGAGAAGACTACCAAGCTTATATACACAGAGAGTGTTTAAAGGAGAAACAGTCTCCCCAACAGCAAGAACCTCACAGAGTGGTGGTAGCAGTGGGATTCAAACATCTCAAGGAAGAAAACATATATTAAGTGAGATAAAAATTCTGGGAGAAAGAAAACTCTGAGAGAAAAATGGCAGAGTTTCTAGGATTGAAGAAGGAGGCTCTGATTCTGATGCGCAGATAATTAAATTTACCTCATAAAGGGAAAAGTGTAGAAGAGCTGAGACTTATATTGATTCAAAGCACTGTGGAATCTAGTAAAATCACAGTTAAGAAAAACCCTGAGGGAATGTTTAATCACGGTCCAGAATACTTAGAGTTTCTGAGAGAAAAGTGGAAAGTTGAAGCAGAATTTAAAAATAAAGAATTAGAACAGGCAACAGCACTTAGAAATAAAGAGATGGAAAAGAAGCAGAAAAACTGAAAGTTGAAGCTGAGTTCAAGAATAAAGAATTAGAACAGGCAACAGCACTTAAAATTAAATAAATGGAACAGGAAACAGCACTTAGAAATAAAGAATTACAATTGGAAGCAGAAGGATTACAATTAGAAAGAGAGAGACTTAAAACTGAGGAGAAAAAGGAGGGAAACCCTGATTTCAGATATGAGTTTCCTCGAGTTACACCAAAGGATTTCATAATGTATGTGACAGTAGAAGATCCACAAATCTTCTTGTCAACTTTTGAAAAATCTGCTCAAAATTGGGGAATACCAGAGACTCGATATAGGAAGTATTTGCCCAGTTTAATTAGACGGGAATTGGCTGAAATGTATAATACATTTCCCTCAGATACGCCTGCTGTCTATGTTGAATTTAAGGAGGCAGTATATGAAAGGTTCAGATTAAGTGCTGATTACTTCAGAAAAATTTGTAGAAGACTGATTCCTCAGGAAGATAAGTCATTTAAATCGTTCAGTGACAAGCTGACAGACTATTTGGACAAATGGATTTCATCAGCCAAAGCTGACTCTAAAGAGGGATATTTCCCTGTAGCAGTTGCTTCAGACCAGAAATTACCAGTGATATTGGGACGAGATGTTATGGCAGATAAAGCAGATTCAATTCTTTATAGACTCTAATGAAGTGCTGCAAGATAAGCCAGTAGAACAGACAAACAAGTCCCTAAGTATCTTAGCAACAGACACAATTGATACATTGCAGGAGGGAAGGAGAGACACAGACTTAGAATTCCCTTTTAGTACTGCTGAAGTATCCCAAGAAAAAGGAAAATGTATAAATGAAAACTCTAAAGTGTTTAAGAAGGAGAGCAAAACAGACCCTGAATTACAGATCACAAGAAAGAAAGCCAGCCAGTCAGAGGCTGACATCAAGTCTACAGAGTCAAAATTGAAAAATCCAAGGAAAAAGTATCTGATCCTTCCAAGGAAAATACTGAAAAGCTGCAGAATAGACCTATTTTAAAAAGAGAAGATGTGGAGAGAGATTTGGAGTGTTTAATTCCTGGTGGCAGCAGAAAACTACCAAGTTTATATACACACAGAGTGTTTCAAGGAGAAACAGTGTCCCCAATAGCAAGAACCTCACAGTAGCCTATTTGGCATCCTGGGTGGATAATTTTTTAACACTCCCCCCCCCCCCCCCGTCATCTATTTTTTTTGGCCATGAAGTCACAGCTGACTTATGTGGATCCTGTAGGGTTTTCAGGGCAAGAGACATTCAGAGGTGGTTTGCCATTGCCTGCCTCCGCACTGGCCTTGTTTAGCTGCTGAGATCTGACAAGATCAGGCTAGGCTGGGGCTATCCAGGTCAGGGCCCCTCCTCTATATGACAAAATTGTGTTCAGTAATAATCATGAAATAAAATGAATAATAATTGTGGCAGAACTGGTCCGCTCTGGCCTGCAGGCCCATGCAACATCATGGCATGAAGTTAGAAGTTTACTCATCTTTCAAACCCTTAAGAGGTTTCTTTGGTACCACCTTGTGATGGTAGCCTGTTTGTTCTCCACGTGTACACTGAAAGCCAGTGTCTGGGGTGGGGGAGAGAGAATCAAGCTTGCAGGAAGCAGGCATAGATGCCTATTTCTGTGCCAATGTATGTGCATAAACTCTGCATGCACAATCTGGGACACTGACTTTTGCAGGGTTCCTGACTTTGTTCTGGTATAGGGCTCTATGCAGACCTTCTGCTGAATGAATTGGTGCTATGGTGCTGATAACTGCTCTGAACCCACCCCAGGGCCAGCCCAAGGATATTGGATGCCCAAGGCTAGAGTGCCTAAATTCCACCCTGCTGGGTAGGTGGGAAAATGGTGCCTGCCCTCCTTGGGGGAAGGTGGGGAGAAAGCAGGACAATGGCACCCACTCTCCTTGCCCCTCACATCACAGGGAGGCAGGGGGAGGCAGGGAGACAGTGCCCACTCTTTTCACACCCCTGCACCATGGGAAGGCAAGGGGGACATGGGAAGACCCCCCCTGTAATGTGGCAAGAAGCTGCCTCCTTGACCACCAGCCATGGGGTGAGGCTCTGCCGGCCATCCTCATCCCCTCCAGTATAGCAGGAAGCTTCTGCCCACCTCCTCATCTCCCACTATAATCAGGCAAGATGAGGGGGAGTCACTGTGGGGCAGATGTAAAGAGGAACAGGGATAGACCCAGCCCACCCCCAGTGGAGGGATAGAAGGTGGGGAGCAGTCTCCCTGTTGGCTGCCCACTGGGGCCAGGAACACCTCCTAGGGCAGATCCTGAAGCTGCAGATGGGGGGGAGCACTGGAGGGGCATTCGGGCAGGGTGCAGCCAGCCAGGTTGGCACCATAGGTGATCGCCTAGGACTGCATAGTGGACTGGTTACTCGTGCATATCATCTTTCCACATAGGCACTGAATTGTGTGAACAGGGATTGATGGGAAGGAAGAAGGGGAAAACAGCTTCTAACTATAAGCAGAAGCTAATATTGACAAGCAATCCATTGTGGAATGAGTTGTATTAGGAAAGTCAGTAAAAGACAGAGTGAAGAAACAACTACTGCTATTCCAGGGCTTGGTAGCAGCAGTAGCCTGTGCAACTGTTTCTTTTGAGGCTTCTGAAGATTTTGTCTACCCATACTATGCAGAATTCTTGCTCTAGGCATGGGATGCCTTCCAGACCCTGACATCACTGGGAGCTTCCACAGACTTCAGAGGACTTTGCGTCATATTTCAGTTGCATAATCTCCCTTTTCCTCTTTGTCGTGCCTGTGTTCACATCACACACAACCAGGTTGTCTGAGAATGTGGGCTCTTTGACCCTGTGTGCCTATTTGGCCTATGTGGCATTTATGCTGGGATGCAAAGTTAAAGAAAGACAACCTTTCCACAAAGGGTTTAGATTACTCACACAGGATCGGCTTGTTCTCTACCATCTGGATCTCTGTAAGCAACAAATAGGATGGGAAAAGATGTGAAATGTTCTGCTTACACGTGACCTTTGCCTTCGCGTTTGAAAAGCTGAATTCCAGAATCATTAGCAAGTCCTGGACACTTTTCCTTAGGCGGATATTCAAACCCCAGTCATCACTATGGGATAGGCTTACGTAGGCCAGAACATCCTGGCTCTTCCTGTTTCCTAAAAAAATCTGCACGGTTCATATTAGTCAGTTCATAAAGTGATAGCTGGGGAAATCTGCTTTTTGATTATTTTTCTAGACATTTTTCAATCCCCACCTATAGAAATAGATTATATATCAAGTTGTAAACGAGTTCTATATCTTCTTTTCTCCTTAGAAACTTCAACACCCACACCAGCCTTTCTTCTGAAACACCAAGTCCAAATCTGAATAATAAAATTTGTTCCAGCAGTTAATGGTCCCACATCCTACCTGTTCTTCCAATAAAATTTGTTCCAGCAAACAAGAAAAGCAATTGTACAGACACTCTTTTGGCCATAGCTAGAGACCATAAAGGACAGCTTTCACAAAAGCACTTCTTCTTGAAGAAGAAGAGGAGATTAAATTTATATCCCGCCCTTCACTCACTTGGAGTCTCAGAGTGATTTACAAACTCCTTTCCCTTCCCCTCCCCACAACAGACACCCTGTGAGGCAGGTGGGGCTGAGAGAGCTCTGAGACAACTGTCCTTGAGAGAACAGCTGGTACAGAGCTATGGCTTGCCCATGGTCATCCAGCAGGTGCAAGTGGAGGAGTGGGGAATCAAACCCAGTTCTCCCAGATTAGAGTCCGTGCACTTAACCACTACACTGAACTGACTCTTGCAGAAGTCATAGCTGCTGTTTGGCCTTGCTGAGATGCATATGTTGTTTGTGATGTTTGTGAGGAACTACCATAATCTTGGCTCACTGCTGTATGCATGGATTACATGAACACGCATACATCTTTAGATCTCACAACACTCCTCATTTCCAAATTTTCAAGTGATCTTGATGAAATGGACAAACCTGCTAAGAAGTGTTATGATGTGATACTGAAAAGTATTGGAGTCGGGACGCCAGTAATGGTGAAATCAGCATTGTGGTTTATTGCGGGTCAAGACAGAGCATGGGGACAAAGGGATGGGGAAGGCACTTATATTTGCAGGTAAACCACACCTTGACCGTGTCCCCCCTTAAGGGGATTGGTCCAACAGGGATTAGTCTCCCGCCAGAGGCTGTCATAGGTCCATTCAAATATCCTCAGCCTCTGATAGGGGGACTGGCAGGATCCCTAGGTCCATTGTTCTCTGGGGAAGGAAGCTCTGTTGTTATCACATCCCATTACAGGGCAACATGCCCAGTCATGTTCCCTGGCTGCAGACAAATTGTCAAGCACCGGACATAACAGATACCAAGGTACCACGATCCCCAGCCTACACATATCAGTTCCTCTGGAGGAAATGACAGCTGGGGATGGTGGACTCTATTTGCATTACATCTTGAGACCCCTGCTCTGGAGCCACACCTACAGTTGCCAGCCTCCAGGTGGGTCCTGGAGATCTCCCGCTTCTACAACTGATTTCCAGCTGACAGAGATCAGCTCCCCTGGTGAAAATGGCTGCTTTGAATGGTGGACTCTATGGCATTGTACCCTACCGATGCCCCTCCCCTCTCCAAATCCTGCCCTCTCCTGGATCCACCCCCAAAGTCTCCAAGTATCTTCCAACCCAGACCTGGCAACCCTAGCCATGCCCCCTGTCACCAATCAGCTGGCTGGCAGGGGGCCTAGCCCGGTGTTTCAGACTCCACCCTTCCCAGACTCTGTTCTTAATCTCCAGGAGTTTTCCAACCTAGAAATGTTTAAAATAAATAATTACATAAAAAGCAACTGGGATTATTCTGGGTAAAGTCAGTAAGCAAACTATTAAGTACCTCTACCCCATTCTGCTGTTCTTCCAGTAAAAATCACAGACTTGTGTTGCTGCTTTTCATTGCAAAATTTTTTGGGGCTTTGTTACACCAATTAATGTGTTTGCCCATAAGTGATAGTTCGTTGGCTGATCAGCTGCTTGATAGCCCAAGGCCCCAGAGTCAACAGCTGCTGAGAGACTTATAACACAACAGTCAGACATCTTATCAGGTGTTGGTAATTGTGTTTTCGATTGCCCATTCTCCTGTTTTTGCCCCCCCTTCCACATGCCAAGGGTACAACCTGATACCCAAGAAATCCTGTGCCCATTGAAGTTAGCAAAGTATTTTACACAGGATGCTGATGAAGAGGCCTTAAGGTCATAGTCTGAGAGGTCTTTTTTTCTCCCCCCTCCAGCCCGACTAAAAGTTCTGCAGAAAGCAAAAGCTTGCACACTGCATTGTGTTCTATTGGGTGGTTCTTAACACAAGCTATTGTGTGGCTTTTGTGTCTCGATTTTGCTTTTTGTTGTATGTATACCTAAGCATGTTTATGTGGAAGTAATGCCCACTTACCTCAATGGTATACTCTCAAGTGTTTTTTAAAAATATTGAACTTTTTAAACTCCCAAGTGTACATCAATTTGCAGCATTATTTTTGGAATGATCATGTCAATTTGTGAATCAAGCTCTCTTTTTAAATTTAATCTCTCATGTAGAGTTTTATATCAAGCTCATTTCATATCAGTAATTCATACTCTATATTCATTGCCCTAAACAAACGAACAAAAAAGCCGGTGGCTGTGTTGTTGTTATAGTTTCCTTTTTCATAGATGCCTTCATGAAAAAATAAGTGGTGCTTTTAGGAAAAGTACCTTGCAATTTGTTTGGAAAGAAGAAGTAAAAATCTTACTGTTGCAACAACAGAGAGTCTTGTTTTTTTTACAAAGAATATATAACTGCTTTTACGGAGAGAGGATGTGATTTATTTTTTACAGTAAAGAAATACTAGATGTTGTTATCAGTGCTGTTTTACAAATAACATTATCAAAATTTGCCTTTATGAAAAGACACACTGGGAACCCATGGGTAATTGTGGGTGGTGAGGACAATCTGCAAATCCCAACCTTCTCCCCAAAAATCTTCACCTCCAGAATTCTCTGTGCTGTAAGGGTCTTGAGCAACTTTATGTTTCCTTCCTCCCCTCTTTTTCCCCTTTAACTCACACACAGGTAGCATCCAAACCACTTTTCACCAACATTAAACTAAAAATCCATAAACCCATTTTATTGCCATGCTTGTGTGTACGCCTTGCTCCTTCCTCCTTTCTGCTCCCCTTTTGCATGGAGAATACCCCCTCCCATACATCTGGGGTTCTAATGCTGGATTAAATTCTAGTTTAGATTCCGGGGGGCGGGGGGGGCGGGGGGGGGCGGGAGGACAAATGCCAGTTAACTCATGTTGCTTCATTTGTACAGTGTAGGTAGCCAGAGTCTAACTGGGATTCCTTTATTGCACTTTGCATGGGAAAGGACATGGAGAGCAACAAGGCAGGTTCATGCATATTCAGTTTAATGTTGGTTAAAAGTAGTGCCTGAGTGCAGCCTAAACTGTTGTCAACATTCTCTGCTTCTGGAGTTTATCTAATCCTCATGGCAGTATTGTGAGGGTTTTGTTGCTTGCTTGGTTGGTTAATTTTTGTCATTTTTTTCTGCGTATCTTGTCTGGGGGTGGCTGGGTTTTGCTGCATTCACTACCAAAACGGGCTAGCCATTTTACTATTATATTTACTATAGTGACATCCTGTGGACCCATGAGGAATTATGAAAGGGAGAACAATTTGGAAATACTGCTCCCCCAACCCCTCTAACAGAATTCAAGCTCCCAGATGTTTGAAGACTGATCCCTCCCTTTTCCTTTGATGCTCTCAACGTTCCATCCCAACAGGAACACATTCAGTCTCATCAATTATGAAAATAAAATGACCGATATTATAACACCCTTGTATAGTTCAGTGGTGCAGCTGTAGCAGAGATGCCAGTCCCCAGGTGGGGGTGGGGGAATCCCCCAATTTTTAGGGATACTTCCAGCCACCAGCGGGGGGGGGGGGACCCTGCCCTCAACAGTTGTTGTTGGCCCTGCTTGAAGAGAGCAGGGGCTGTTTGTGCCTGCCCTGCAAGCAGCAAACTCGCGGTTTGCAGGGCAGGCATGGGTGGTCCCTGCTTTCCCCCAACCATTTAAAGGGAAGGTTTCCCCCAACCATTTAAAGGGAAGGGGAAAGTGGGGGAGATGTGCACACAGCACCGCGTCCCTGATGCGATGTCATCACTCTATGTGACATCATTGCATCAGGATGGCCCCTCCTGGCACACACCCCAAATCCCCCCACTGGGGAGAAAATAGGACCTGGCAACCCTAACCTGTAGTGGCACTTTATGGAAGGTTATTTATTTATTTATTTATTTTGTTGAGATTTATATCCCACCCCCCTCACCGTATGGGGCATTATTGTAACTCCGTTATTGTACATTATTGTACAATTATTGTACAATTACAACTCCATTATTGTAACTCGAGAAGTTAGTTGTGAGCCACAGATTTCTCAGTCTGTGCCCAAGATACCCTGTGAGCAAGTCAGACCTGAAGGGGTTAATGGTGCTAAAGTTATTCTTTCTGAAAAATCTTTTTCTTCTTAATGTTCACTTATCTGTTGCTGATGCACTTTGGGAGCGGCTTTGTTTATATGTTAGGCTAAGGCACCTGGTACTGGAATGCAGGGAGTTTCGTGTACGAGTCACTTACTGCCTTGCACCGTTTATCAGTTAGCCTTGGAATGTACAACTCCCCTCCAGTGCTAGCTACAGAAATAACATGCACACATACACACAGGTGAAAAAAATAAAATAGTATATAAATCCCTGAATGCGACTTTATTTTTTGAACCTCAGTTCAGGCTGGACTGTGGAGCAGTGCTGAGCATATCAGCCAATACTTGGAGTCAACCTGCTGTCGTTCTTGTTCTTCAGAGTTCCTGTATCAGAAGGGGCGTGGGTATATTCTCCATTTTACTGTTTATTCTTGTGACTTGTTCATATCTCATCATTACTATAGAGATTTTAATAAAATTGTTTTCCTCCATTGGTGTGCTTATTGCCTTTGAATCCCTTAGTGGAAAAGAACCTTTTTAGCCTCTTGGCAATACAGCAGCCTTATTTGGAATACTGTGTACAGTTCTGATCTGTGTATTTAAAAAAAGGCATCACAGAGCTGGGAAAAGTGCAGAAAAGGGTAAACAAGATGATTAGGGCATTGGAACACCTTCCCCAGGAGGAAAGCCTAAGAGTCTGGGACTTTTCAGTTTAGCAAAAAGACAATTAAGGGGGGGGGGGGGACATGATAGATGTTTATACAGTTATGAATGGGGTAGAGAGAGAGTTGACAAAGAGGATTTTTTCTTCCCAAACTACCCAAAATACTGGAACTTGAGGGCATCCAATGAAGCTGATGGGCAGTAGATTCAGAATGGATAAGAGGAAACACTCATTCATACAGCAAGTGATTAAAATCTGGAATTTGCTTCCAGAGGATGTAGTGATGGCCACAGGCATAGACAGCTTTAAAAAGAGATTACAGATTCATGGAAGATAGGTCTATCAGTGACTACCAGCAATAGAACAAAGTTTGAGTCCAATGGCACCTTTAAGACCAACAAAGGTTAATTCTGGGTATAAGCTTTCTTGTGCATGCACACTTCATCTTATGTATATGAGGAGCAGTAGGACTGGAGTGAAAGAGAGCCTGACTGGCAAGGGCAGCTCTCCTGTTCCCCCCTTGGTATCAGACTGGCTGGAGACTGGCCTTTCTTTGCCCCTCCCTCCTGTTTTCCAGGAAAGTTACAGAGAACTGAAAACAAACCTCCCAACCCAGTTCCAGATCTTTCTAATTACCGGATAGAAATTATTGGAGTTGGGAACTATCAAGAAACCCTTTGAAGTGTTGGATATTGCTCATGCAAGTGATAATGAAAAATCAGCCATTTTTTTGGTTCAATAATATCTGACTACATACCTCTACTGGGCTCTGTGTTGCTGTTGCTATTATGATCAGACCATGGATTCTTTGCAACTGCACAGGCAGTTCAATGGAGAACAGGGCTTTTGACAAGCTATGAATAGCAGACATCTTTGGGGAGAGCTATTTGGGGCTTTCTATTTTATTTTGGTTTTAACTTGCAATATTTTAGTTATTTCTGCTTTAATGTTTTAATTATTATGTAATTATTACACTTTGAGCCAAGAGACAAGGTGAGAGATTAAATAATTAAATATTTTAATTAATTAATCTTCCAGCTGTCTCTGCCTCCATCCCCTCTTCCATCTCAGTCCTCTCGCTTGCTTCCCCCACTGACGCTTGCTCAGTTTCCCCTTTCCTTTCTGCGCTGTCTCCATCTCCATTACTCTTCCCCTTCTTTCTCCCCATCATAGGCGTAAACTACGGGGGGGCTCGAGGGCTCGAGCCACCCCCGAAATTTCCCAGGGGGGGCTCAGCCACCCCCGGGAAAATGGAGCGCCCAGGCCGGCTGGCTGGCCAGCTGCCGCCGCCACCGCCTCTCCCCCTGCTCCGTTCCTCCCTCCCTCCATCCAGGAACCAGCTGGGCAAATGCCCAGCGTGCTGGACAGAGGAACGGAGGCAGGAGCAGGCAGGGGGGAGGCAGCGGGGATATCGAACTTGTGCCAACAGGCACGGGCTGCCGCCTCGTTTGCCCGCCCGCCGGCTGCTGCCGCCGCCACCTCCCCCCCAGGACTGACCTGGCACGCTGGGCAGTTGCCCAGCTGGCCCCACAGCTGGCCCCACAGAGGCAGGAGTGGCCAGGCTAGGTCAAAAGAGCAACTGAGATCTCGCAAAGTGTTGTCATGAAATTTTGTGAATCAAGGAAATCAGGGCCAGCCAAAGGATTTTTGACACCCTATGCAAATGACTTTGCTGCTTCCCCTGAGTCACAAGGAAGTCCTGGCCCACCATCCTCCCCCCACACTGTGGGACTGCTGCTGCTTCTAGGGTCACTAGGCTGCAGCTGACAATACCAGGGACCAACTAGAGGGCTGAGACTGGAGCACCAGTGTCGTTCTGGCACACTGATGTAATTTCTGGTGGAATGTTGTGGGTCAGCCAGGACTCAGTCAGTGAGGACTCCTCAGAAGAAAAGCCTCAGGAAATCAGTTCTGAACCAGCAGAAACAGGCAGGCAAGAAGATGAGCTACAAGCTTGTCAGAGTTCACACCCGCAGCTGATATAGAGCCACCAGCCCCTTCCAGCAGAGGAAACCCAGGTGGTCGTTACCAGCCCTCCAGTTTCATCCTTTGAGCACCAGAGATGAAGGCTTAGAATGGAGCTTCAGGAAAGAAGACCAAGTGCACGTCTCCTGGCCAGATGCCAGTTGCTTACTGATGATGAGTAACTGCAGGGTTACTCCCAAACAGCTGGCTGCAAGAGGCCTATAAAAGCCAGTCAAGGGAGACAGCTCAATGTTGAAGCAACAAGTCACTAACTTTTTGACTCAGCGACCATAGCTCTGAACTCTGCTCCTGCAACCCTTGGACTGGTTCTTGACTCTGGAATCTTCCTCCCTGCACTTGTGAAGGACCTTGGACTGTTGGACCTTGCTTCCTGTATAATGTTCTGAACTGGACTCTGCTCTCTTGGTAACTGACCTTTGGACTGAACTTTGACTCTCACCCTGGAATTTGGTTTGGACTGATCCTAGATTTTGACGTAGAACAGGAAGTGTTGTCATGGGTGCTCTAGGATTAGCAAATTTTTTTGTAAACACAAGATTATCCAATGGTGTTACATCTGGTGCATGCTCTATTTCCCCCCCTTCTATTGCTTCCTGCTGACAGGCACCAACAGGCAAAATAGCAGGTTGCTGCACTATCTTGCACTGTAGTGGGAAACCTGGCAACCATTCCTGCTCCCCCCCAGATCTGATGGGCCATGCTTGAAATAAATCTGTTCTTTGTTGTAGTATCTGCATGTGTGCAACTATCACTTTATGTACTTTTGAGTTTGAGTACCCCTGGATTTGCAGAAACCTATATTTCACACTTGGCAATTACTGTTGTGCAGATTTTTTGATCCATGCATGGGAGCCACACAGTGGAGTCAGAGTGCCTGGGGATAGACTGTTGTCATCAGGGGCACAGCCTCTAACACTTGCTCTGCTCCCTTCCTTTCCGCATTAGTCTATTGATGACAGGTAGATTTGTTGTATTTGGTGGTTTGATATCATCTTCTCATACTGTAAGCTGTTTTGAGTTATTTACCAGGTAGAATGGATGGGGTCTGATGGGATTAAAAAATAGTTGGATTATTTTGTTTGAGTCAAATAGTTCTCAGAGATTCTGAGGGAGATAAGATCATCAGTCTGAAGCCAATCCTCCACTGTCACCCCATCAGTCCTTTTTAATCTCCAAAGGTATTTTTTTAAGTGCTGATTTCCACAGCTGTTTCAGTGTTCCAAACTGTCCCTGATCAGTAGCCATCTCTTTGCTGCCCAAAGGTCAAATGCTCTCATCCTTTCCAAACCTGATAAGTGCTCTTGCCATATCTTTCCGGAAATGGATCAACCAAATACAAAGCCATATCTTTCAGGAAGTGGATCAACCCTTAAATACAAAGTTATACATTTCTGTTTTTCTTGAGTGACTGGTTGGATCCACACAGTGCTCTTGCTGTGTTTTGCCTAAAATGGCAGTGGTCCTTTTGGGTGCTTTTGCACATCATCATCCATTTGTCCCCCTTCTAGGTTTCCCTGGCTCCATTGCTGGTTTTCACAAACCTGCTTTGGGGGAAGTGTGGAGGGGTTGTGGACATCTGTATCTCCCTGTCCACATTAGGGGAATGCCCTTCAAAACAATTAGTATTAATTTCAGCTTTCAGGGAGGGCACTAATTCAATTATTTTGAATTTTAGGAATGTCCTCACTGATTTGGAATTCTGTCAGTTTCTTTTTTGAATTCTGGAACTTCAGACCCATTTTGTTTCATTTCCCCTCCATCCCCCCCACCCACTCAGAGGCAGAATGAGCAGGCAAGGAAGGAGGGAAGAGAGAGGAAGCTGTTAGTCATTGTCTCTGGTCCCTTTAAATTTGAAAAGGTCATTATATTCTATGGGAAGACCTGGCTCCAGAGGCCAGGTTTACTTTGATAGAAAACTTGTTTTTTTTGCTGTCAAGTCACAGTCGACTTATGGCAACCCCATAGGGTTTTCGAGGCAAGAGACTTTCAGAGGTGGTTTGCCACTGCCTGCCTCTGCTTTCAAGGCAAGAGACTTTCAGATGTGCCTGCCTCCACACAGTGACCCTTGTATCCCTTGGTAGTCTCCCATTCAAATGCTACCAGAACCAGTCCTGCTTGCTTTCCAAGATCTGATAAGACTGGACTAGCCTGGGCTATCCAGATCATGGCAGAAAACAATACCTCTATAAAATTTAAAGGAATCAGAGATGCTAACAGCTGAGCAGACTCATGTGGGTAGCTGTGATTAATTCCAGGGTCTCCGTTCATTACTCTCAGCATTCCACAATTAAGAAGGATAGATCTGCCATCTATCTCCATTTTTGATATATTTATTTCCTTCACTATGTTTTCCTCTGAAATTAAACCCAAACAAATTGTGACCATATAAACCAAGCTTGTTATTCCAGTTTGGTCCTTGAATCTGTTAAACACAGTTTATTATGCTTATGCTAATTTGCTGTTCACCCTCTACCTACATGTGGAGACTGTAACTTCCATTTCAATATATCTGAAGAAGTGTGTGTGCACATGAAAGCTTAAACCTTGAATAAATCTTTGTTGGTCTTAAAGGTGCCACTGGACTCAAACTTTGTTCAGACTGACATCTGATACTTCTGCATACCTGGCGTGTGGAGGCAAAGGTCTCCCCCATGTCCCTTTAAAATTTAAAGGGAATGGAAGGGTGGGTGACAAAATTCAGATTTTTTTACCCATGTCAGCCATTTTCCTTGACATGGTTCTGACAGTGGCCATTTCACCCCCAGAGTCTTTTTTGGGCTTTTTAAATAAATCAGCAATTGAATATTGTTATACAATATAACATTGTAAAAATAGGTGTAACAGGTTTCCTGCATTTCCTACTGTCATTTAAAAAGTCTTTAGCATCTTCCATTGCCAACTAACAACTGTTTGTTGAGGTGAGCATCATTTCTGTCCCTCCCCATTCCTGGTGTCCCTGAAACCTGAAACACTCCCAGAATTCTGGGAGGTTAATTATTGAATTTCAGGAGTGTTTTGGATTGTTTTGGCTATCCTCCAGTTGACCTGAAAAATATCTTCAGCTTGGGAAATTTGAATGCACATCCCTAGCCCACATTCAGCACTACATATGGCATAATTTCCCCTCCTGCCAGCCATTTCCCCAAAACCTCCCCTGTGGGACTTTTTGGCAAGGATTTTTTTTAAAAAATATTGGTAGTAGGTACACTGTCATAGTACTGAATAATATAGCAAAATACAAACCACCAGTTTTCAGAACGGCAAAAAACAATCAGAGTGGTGAGAAAGAATGGTGGGCAAGTGGGGAAAGAATGGGTTATCACCCCATTTGGAAGGTCTGTTGCTGGAACAGTTTGCCTTACATTCACAGTGGCAATGAGCCCAAAACAGGGAAGTGACCTTGTGGAGAAGGAGCCTTTGTCTGTCCTTGCCAGTTTCTCAGAACAGAATGGCTGACATTCAGTCTCTGACTGCATATTATAAGCTAGTTTACTGATGACATAACTGATATTTTTTCATATAAAGACCTGTCTCTTTTACTGCCAGATCAGGTATTTATCTTGAGCACCTTGTTTTTTTGCTTTTCGTTAGATCTTTATTGACGCAGTCTGGATATTTTATTTTTGTTTTGTTTTGGTTTTGTCCATTGTCCTACTTCAAATTATTAACAGATGCTAGTGTGGGCTTGGAATACATTTGACTTTTTAAAAAATACTCCCAAGAAAACTGCCAGCCACATTGGCTCTTTATTCCAAACACTTCTCTGTGATTGTCCACAGCAGTCTGCAAATACTGTCAGACCTCATTGGCACAGTACCCAAATTTAGCACTTCTGTCTGCGTGCTATTTTCTGTAGACTTGGGACCCAACAGCCACATTCTTGGCACCCAGAAATGCCCTTTATAAACAAGGAAAATGTTAAATTGGGAATCAGGATCCCAAATAGATAAGGTAGAGAGCTGCATGGTGATTCCAGCTCAGGAACAGTATAATTTGTGATATGGATAGCAGCAGTTCCTGACCTAGGGAGCATAATAATATTCAGCCTTAGTACTAGAAATAAACTTCAAATATCCAGGGAATACGTTACAACTTAAAGGTAGTTTTGCATAAAATAAACTTGATAAAGCTGCTTACAATTGCCTAAGAGAACAAAGCCTTTCTTATAGCAATAGTACTGTTTCATCAGTCTCCCTTCAGGCTGTTATTAAGTCTAAAAGGAAAAAACCTACCCTAAATTTTTATTACTGGAGTTCATCTGATATTTGAACCTTTTCCAACTGAATCCTGTTTCTGCTGCCAAAGCTATATAGAAAGAAGAATTTCTGTCCCTAGTAGTATTATATTCCCCAAAGCTGGTACTGCCCTTTGACTGGAACTTGGCCAACATTCTGTTGAATCTAGGGCTTGGATACTGGCATTAAATCTGAAACTTAAAATAATGTTCTCTGAGGATAATAGCCTATTATATTATATGAAACAAGATAATTTCTCCAGTTCATGGAATGAGGCTATAATAGGAAAACTGAATATCATACATGCCCATGGAAAGTCATTTCTGAGTTAGGGTTGTGGGGTGCGCTCAGTATATACCAAGCCAAATAAATACCAAAAAAAACCCCAAAACCCTTATTGGTATTTTTGGGGTATTTATTCAGCTGAATACAGATCAGAAATACTGCGAGTGAACCTGGAAGGATGAACCTTCTGGGTTTATTTGTGGCACGGCTTGCAAAAGGCATGTAAAGGGACCATCCCTCTAAATGCCTTGCTGAATAAATTTGGCAGTCCCAATTATTTCCTGAATCTCAATCATACCAATATTAGAATTTGGGAATATTTGGAAAAACCAATATTTTTTGTGTTCAATATAACTGAACTCAAAAAATACCGATTTTTTTTTTTGTACACACCCTTAGTTAAGGTGGCCCCTAGCCTGTAAGACTATCAAGCAGTTGATTATGAAGATTGATATCAGTAGTACAGTCCATCAGCTAGGCGTGTTTGTGCTACTCTCCATGGAATCCCACCACTCTTTACAATCCCAAAATATCTGTTTAACCTTACAGTTCTAAGATATAAGTGAGCAATTATGCTCACAAAATTAAATGCATTCCTGTCTGCAATCTTTCAAGGCCATATATTAGACATACCATTTTAAGATAGATATTGTGGTTGTGGTTCAGGGATCATAGAAACTGTGAAGTATGTTCTGTTTGAATGTCCATGGTATAAGGAGGCTAGAGAGAAATGGATCAAGCCACATATGTGCTAGCAAAACAAGCTTCCTCTAGATATTTTAACTACTCAATTTTTAGTGGATTCTAGACCAGTAAATATATTTTTGGAGCTACATTCTTTGATTAGGCCATGAGGGTTCGGGCTTGTTATGAAATACATCATTTCTAATATGGTACAGCCTGTCCTCTCTGGCTTGAATTCTTCCCTTTTCTCTTTTATTCTTTGTAGGGGTTGATTGATGCTACTCAAGACCTGAAGGCCAGAGGAGCAGAGAGAGAGAGAAAGATATTCCCAAAAGATGGTGGTCTGTCTTATCTGGACCAGTAGGTAATAGCAAACAGCATTAAATGCACAATGGCATCTTTCTGTTCGGGGGAAGTGAAGGCCTTCCCTTTATCCTGAGGTAATTACACTATTCCTTTTTTAACTCTAAGGCTTTTCTAATTCCAAATAAGGTGATAAAACAAAGATTGAATATTATTCAGGTAGGACTGTGAAATTATTAAATGTATGATAGAAACAGAAATTTTGGTAATTCTTTTGTTTCATTTACTGATATGCAACCTAAATTTGAGATATTAATTTTAGACTTTCTTTTAAAGTCCAACTCTACTTTTCTGATTATGGGTCTTAAATTATCAACAATTAAGTTGTTGATATTCCCTTAAAATAACACCCCAGATGTCTAATAGCATTTTTTGCCATTATCTTTTCATCTATATGAATAATAATGATTTAGCCAAACTGGTTTTGTACCCAGAAATAAAGCCAAAATCCTATAGAAGCTTCACTAATACCCCAAAATATTCCTTAGGTTTTTGTAGTAGAAACACAATATCGTAGGGCTGCCAAGTCCAACTTGGGAAATATCTGGGGACTTTGGGGGTGGAGCCAGGAGACTTTGGGGGTGGAGCCAGGAGAAAGGAAGTGACATCATTTTGTGATGTCACATCCTGTGATGTTGCTTCCACATGCTTCCACATGAACTCATGAAGTTTCCTGATACTGAATCAGGCCATTGGTCCATCAAGGTCAGTATTGACTACTCAGACTGGTAGTGGCTCTCCAGGGTCTCAGGCTGAGATCTTTAATGTCACCTATGACCTGATCCTTTTTTAGCTGAAGAGGCTGATACCTCCTGCATGTCAAGCAGATGCTCTATCACTGAGCAATGGCCCTACTGAATCCTTCCTCATCTCGGCAGAATATGAAGCCCTAAGTGCTACACAAGTGCTAAATATGATTTTCATATCATAAGAACAGGAGAGAAGCCACAGTGGATCGGCCCATCCAGTACAACACTCTGTGTCACAACAGTGGCCAAAAATACCAGGTGCCCTCAGGAGGTCCAGCAGCGGGGCCAGAACTCCAGAAGCCCTCCCACTGTTGCCCCCCAAGCACCAAGAATTCAGAGCATCACTGCCCCAGACAAAGGGTTCCATTTAGACCTTTTGGCTAATAATAGCCACTGATAGACCTCTGCTGGATGGGGACAGAGAGAGAGAGAGAGAGAGAGAGAGAGAGAGACAGACAGCTTTTTCACTTACTCTTGCCCAATTCCCAGGCTTTATTTCTGGCCCTTGTTTCACCCAGCTGTTGTCCATGTAAGTCCCATAACTTCTCCCCCCCCCCCAGCATAGGCTTTTTGGTGGCTAAAGAGGACCTTTGTCCTCCCCTTTTCGCCAGCAGAAAAGCTAGTTGGATCCATCCCTAACTTAAAATACCAGTTACTTGATGTACAAATGCTTTTAAAAATGCAGATTTTTACTGCCGGGGGGGGGGGGGGGACACACGGTTGAAAGAAACAGAAAATTGGCATAAAAATGAGGAATCCCAACTTTTATTTGCAGAAGGGAAATGAGGATTGGGAGGACCCAAGCAGCCAGGACAAGACATTTTAAACAATCCCACTCCCAGACCTTCTACAGGCAACCTCTCCTTGTGATGTTTACCTCTTTGGAAGTGACAGTTTATTCCTCTGACAAAACCACAGTGGACAGACAGACAGAAAAAAGAAAGAGGGGGAGAGACAGAGAAGGAAAAGAGCTCGCAGACCCCAGCTTACCCGAGCAGTTTACTCCAGCAGCAACCTTGCACGGAAGCCCTTCAGTAGAAAGAGCTTAGTCCCTCCTTAATCTCTGGGCGGGGCTGTCTTGCTCGATTAGCTCTTAAAGGGGAAATTTCCCTTTTAAGAAGTTCAAGAGGCCAGCAGGGCAGGCTCCGAGGTTCCCCTGCTGGCAGCCATTTTGTCCCCCCGGTGGCCAATTTTGGAAAAGCGGGGGAAAGCTTTCAAAATCGGTGTTTCCCCCGCTCTACCGGGGGACTTGGCAGCCCTACAATATCGCCAGTGTACATTGTAATGTTTTTAGTTGTTCCTTGGCATTGTACACCACAAATTTGACTGTTTTGTTATAAGAACATAAGAAGAGCCCTGCTGGATCAGACCAGTGATCCATCTAGCCCAGCAGCCAACAAATTACTCTTGAGGGCTATCAGCTGAGACCTTCCCCTAATGTTGCCACCTCCTGTCTCTGAATATGGAATATTCTCTGAATATGGAAGTTCTCTTCAGTCACCATGGCAAGTAGCCACTGATATACCACTACTACATGAATCTGTCTAATCATCTTTAAAAGCCATGTATGCTCGTGGTCATCACTACATCCTCTGGCAGCGAATTTCACATTTTAATCACTCAGTGTGTAAAGAAATATTTTATTTTGTTTGTACTAAATTTACTGCTCATCACTGGATGCCCTTAAGTTCTACTATTTTGGGAGAGGGAGTAAAAGTTTTCTCCATCCACTCTCTCTATCCCATGCATAAAACTCTATCATGTTCCCCCCTTAGTCATATTTTTTCTAAAAGGAAAAGTCCCAGACTCTTCAGTTTTTCCACACCAGAAAGGTGCTCCAACTCTTTCATTATCTTGGTTGTGCTCTTCTGTACCTTTTCCAGCTCTGCAAAAATTTTTTTTGAGATATGGTGACCAGAACTGCACACATTATTTCAAATGAGGCCACACCATGGATCTATACAGATGCATTACAATTCTGGCTGTTTTATTTTCAATCCCTTTCCTAATAAGCCCCAGCATACAGTTGCCCTTTTCACTGCTGCAGCACACTTGTTGACAATGCAACCCAGGGTCTCTTTTCCTCTTGGTTTCAGCGAGTACAGATCCTGTCAACTTACACTTGAAGCTGTAATTTTTTGTGGTTCCAATGTGCTTGAACTTCATTTGCCACATTGTTGTCCACTCTCCCAATTTGTGGAGATTCTCCTGGACTTCTTCAGAATTGGCCAACCTGAATATCATCCAACTTGAGTATCTCAATACATATATTAAATATCAGAGGGAAGCAAGGACAACTTTGTGAAACAGCCACAATACAACTTGAAATGTGATGGAAAATAGCCATTTACCAATTCCAGAGGGTAGCCATGTTGGTCTTTAGTAGAAGAGCTAGATTCAAGTCCAGGACCACCTTAGAGACCAACAACATTTTGTGGTATAAGCTTTCAAGAGTCAAAGCTTCCTCTGTCAGATATCTGATGAAGGGAGCTTTAATTCAAAAAGTTATACCCTGAAAATCTTGTTGGTCTCTAAGGTGCTACTGGATGCAAATCTACCTAATCCTTTAACATTAACTTTACTCTAGGCGAGTGATAAATAAGTTTTATCCAGTTGCAAAAAATCACTTCAGATCTGAAGGCAATACTTTTAAAAATTATGTCCAGTCAATTATATAAAATTCTTTTTCAACAATGGCAAAGTAAAAAGTAGTAGCAACACCCTGTTCTTTTGCCAAAGTAATTGAGTTCAGTGGACTTAGAAGTTTTAACTCTGCTAAGGATGGGATGGGTATTCCCTAGTATTCCATATTGTTGGTAAATTACAATGCTCATGTATAAATTGAAGACATAAACATACCGATGGGAAAGGAACCATTACTGTCAAGAGATATTTATTAAAAACTGGCAACAGTGTATGCCATATTAAAAAATAGTATATCTGGCAAAAATGTTAGACAAGTTTTGATATGTATATGATAAGTGATATTTGGTTATAGGATGTTTTCCCTTCTTTTTAAAATTTAATATATTAGGCATTTTGATTTACTATTTGTTATTACTCTAATAGTGTTGTTATTAATATGCAGTTATCAGTTTTAAAATTAATACCATATTTGAAACAGTCTAAAGAGGATCAGGTCAGGCAGTTGCTCTTTGCCATTTCTCCCTTTTTTCCTTCCAAAGGTAACAGTTGGATGGGAAGGGAGTTTTGATGAAATCATAGAAAGGAGCATTCTGAATCAAGGCTCTGAGCTAGGCTCTCTTGTCCTTTAAAATGCTGAGAAGAACCATACGCAGATAGGCCAGTGTCACGTCTGGTCTAGCCCCATGAGAAGGGGTTCATCTGAAAGAGCTAGATTATCCTGGATAGGGAAATTCCAGCACTTCAGGGACTCCTGGCTGAGGAAACTCCTGGCCACCACCTGGGCAGTGGTAAACCAAAACTTTATTCAGTAAGTTAAGGGATAGTTCATTCCTGTTGGTTTGGCAGCCAAAGACTTGCAATATCTTAAGAAGGTCAGAGGCTTGGCAAGCTGGCAGCTTCCCAGTATAAGATTCCTTTACAATGAAAAAAGGAAAATTAGAAAAGGAGGATTCCTAATCTGGACCTGCAAAAGCCAGCATGGCCTGGTTCCCAACTGGTTGAATGAAAACTCTCCCCTCAGCACTGAGGCCTTACAATTTGATTGGGATGAGCTCAGCAGTGATGGAATGGAGAAACTGCACGGGTGCTGAAACCAATACCAAATCTTAAGGACTACCTACTTCCATGTTAATTTTACCTGACTGTAGAAATTTTCATCCAAAGCCCTGCCTGTGTATCTCCATCTTTGCAGGCAAGATGCTACCAAAGACAGGACTTGTCATGTTGTTGCACCTTGTTCATGGAATGTTCTTGCTTCATCAAGTTACTTGGCATGTACCTTTTTGAGTTTATGTGCTAGATAAGGACATTTTTATTTTCTCAGGGTTTTGGCAATAGGTAAAAGGCTTGACTATAGGTTTGCCTTTATAGCTTCTTTTTTCTGCTATGCTTCGAGTTAGTTCCTTTTTATTGATGAAATTTCAATGGTCATAGTTTTTTATTTTAACTACTCTTGTAAACTGTATTGGTTTTATTGTATTTTAGGAATTTTTTTGAGGTATCTTGAGAAGTTTGCTGAGAGTAGGGTTGCCAGGCTGCAGCCAGCAACTCCTAGGAGCCTTTTAGGAGCAGGGGCTGGTCTGCCAGAGTTGCAAGGGAGCACTGACGTCATTTCTATCAAAACCTGGACATGATGTCATAGCATCTCCCTGATGTCATGACATCACTTCCGGCTTTGACAGAAATGATGTCAATGCACCAGTGTGACACCAACATGCACCCATGTTTTTCATCAGTTTCCTCCTGCTGGCACTTCAGTCACCAATGGACAAAAGAATGGGGCAGCAGGAAGTCTCCTGCTACCAGAGGGATGCTGGTAATCCTAACTGATAGATGTGATATAAATGCCATAAAAATATAGATTATCTTCAAATCACTGGTTTCTCATTCTATTTTACACATCTCTGTTATGACCTTTGCTCCTCTATTGGTAAGAGCCTTTATCTTTGTTATATGGTATCTGACACATAAAGTCCACAGCACCACTGAATACATCTCAGGCAACTCTGGGGAAGATGTTGGACTTTTTGTATGTGTATATAGAAGTCTGCACAGTTGGGCAACTACAGATTGGGTATGACTCCGGTTGCTTCTTTCACCAGCTGTGCTTGTGAACACACTGCCCTCACTTGAAATTTGTACATATTGTGTATGTGTAAAGACCTGCCAGGTTGCAGCTGACTTATGGTGACCCCAGCAAGGGGATTCCAAGAAAAGTGAGGAGCAGAGGTGGTTTGCCATTGCCTTCCTCTGAAGAATCTTCCTTGGAGATCTTCCTTCCAAGTACTGACTCTGCTTAGCTTCTGAGATCTGATGAGACTGGGCTACACAGTGCTGACTTCTCTCCTTAGCTTGCCCATTATTAGTTAACTAAGGATTAGAAGAAACAGATGGCATTCGAAAATATTGTACACGCTACAGATACTACAACTTCCATCCGCACATAACAAAGGTAATTCTAGTAACTATATGCATGGCACATGTCTACAAAGGGCAGAAACGCCTTTAAAATCTTGAGCAAACTGCATCCAAAACTGTGCACCCAGTCCTTTTGTTGCCCTCTTCCCACCAGTCCCCTCTGAACTTCAGCCCAGTGTCTGAGGAATACTCCTAGAATCCCACATTTATTCATAACAGTCCAGCTACATGACATTAAAGTTATTTTTAAGTCAGCTTGCTGCTATATAAAATTTAAGATTGATAGCTACAGCATTTCAAAAGTCATAGCTACAATAACTCTGATAGTCATCAGTTTGCTACCAAGTCCAACTAGTTCAAAGATAAGTCCAGAGCATTGCTCAAGGAGGTGGTGCCAAATTTTCTTTGAGATCAGCCTCTGATTTATTTATGTGTTTATAGGATGAATCAAAGCTTGAGATGACTTAAAAGAAAACCACTGGAAGGATCAGTATTTAGCTCACATTCAAGACTGTGTAAAATTCAAATAACAAACAAAGTGGCTACAATATGGCTTTAAATTTAAATTAATAATAAAAATCAGTCATAACTAAGCAAATTAAAAACATAGCAAGTTACCAGCCAGATGAAAGAAAAGAAATCCCAGCAGCAGCAGCAGCAACCATCAGTATGCCATTATCAGCTGATCCTGAAGTTCCTCTGTAATAAAACTGTTTTGATCTGATGACTGAACGTTCACAGGGATAGACTATGTTCCTTAATCTTGGTGCTTCCACTGAAAAGACCTTGTCCTACCTTTTTCTTATTTATATTATACCAGAAGCCCTGGAAGCCCACTGTACCTCCAAGGATTCAGAAGTGGGCCTCTAATACTGTTGCTAATAAACCTCCATTTGGGTGGGTTCTCTCTCTTCATCCTTCTCTAGCTTGGTAACTAAGCAGGATTGCCAGCCTCCAGGTGAGAGCTGGAATCCTCCTAGATTTACAGTTTAGGGATGGGCACAAACCACATTTTTACAGTTTGGTTCATGGCTGAACCACAAACTGAACTACAGACCGATACACTGATTTGCGAACCAAACAAATTATATCTATTTCTGAGCCATTTAAAATTTAAACTCTCTGCAGCTTTTTATGTGGAGCAGAAAGCAGGGGTTTCCAAACAGTTGAGCAGTGGGGAACTCTCCACTGCTCAGCTGGTTTTTGTGAAGACCCATGAACTGCATCCGAATTTGTGGAAGTTCATGGTGGTTCTTCAGTTTGCGAATATCGCTTCATGAACGATGAACCAGCCAAAATTTATGACAAAGTCTAGTTCATTAGGTGGTTCATTCCCATCCCTATTATAGTTTATCTCCAGATGACAGAGATCAGTTCTCCTGAAGAAAATGGCAAACTCAGAGAGTAGACACTGTGGCATCTCATCCCCTCTGAGCTCTCATCACTCCCAAACTCAGCAGCCCTCCCTGAGCTCCACCCCTAAAACTCCAAGAATTTCCTAGCCCAGAGTTGGTAACCCTAGAACTAAGAGCACCTTTGTCAGTCACATGTGGCTTTAGAAACAAGTTTGGGGTCTCCTTCTTCAACACAAAAGCAGAGAGTCAGCAGAGAATAGGAAAGATTGGACATAATTGCTTATAACCTCCTCACACTCACTGGAAACAAAGGCAGCCTCAGAAGGAAACCTCAGGGGAGAAAACTGGTACATCATCATGGTATTTAGATAAAAACCATCCTGCTACATTAACATTTTTGCTGACCAACCTACACTAGGATTGCTAGGTCTGGATTGGAAAATACCTGGAGACTTTGGGGGTGGTTCTGGGAGAGGGTGGGGTTTGGGGAGGGGAGGGGCCTCAGTATGGTACAATGCCGTAGAGTCCACCCTTCAAAGCAGCAATTTTCTCCAGGGAAGCTGATCTCTGTCAGCTGGAGATCACTTGTAAAAACGGGAGATCCCCAGGCCCCACCTGGAGGCTGACACCCCTAACCTACGCTCTTATTAGCATTTCAACTAAAAGGTTCTCCATTCATATGGCCCTGATATAGTCCAGGTAGAATTTCCTCTGAAAATGCCAGCTCAAAGAGCTAAAAAAAGACTGCCTATTAACACAACTTTGCTTGACGCTGGGAGTTTCCCTCCTTCCCTAATTTGGAAATGTTTCCAGGATCTGATAACTTCCTTTCCCCCACCATCATCAATACCAGAGCAGGCCTAGTGGAGAGCAGAGTGGCTCATGGTTGGGGCAAGTGAGGTATTTGGAAACCTCACTGTGCTCCTGATGATATCATCAGAAGCATTACTATGGTTTCCAGACTTCAGAATTTCGCTTATTTTTAAAAAGAGCTATTTTGGGGGCAGAAGGGAAGGGGTTGGAAAAATGGTTCCATTATTCTGAATCAGGGTCAGGAGCACTGTATCTATATCCAGGGCTATTTTGGAGCAGGAACACACAGTTCCGGCTGGCTCCTGAGTTGGCCACGCCTACAACCAAAACCTCTGGCATGCATGGCTACAGAGCATGCTGCCCTCCCCACACTTCCTTGAGTCTCTCTGCAAAATGAAGAGGCTCAGGGAAGGAACGGGGCATGTTTGCCTGGCTGCCCTCAGTTTCCCCAGCCTGCGCACCTTGGCAGGCTGTCTGGGGAAACTGAGGGCAGCCAGGCAAACATGCCTGCTTCCCTTCCCGATCTTTTTTGGGGGGGGGGTAGGAGATTTTTCAGATCCCAGGCACTTCAGTACTGCCTTTCCCTGGTTGTCTGGTTGGGGGTGTGTGTAGGAGATGAGAAAGGTGATGCTGAAGTGCCTTCTGGTTCAGTGTGTGTGGGGGGTAGACTAGAAAGGCAATGCTGAAGTGGGGCGGAGAAGCTCAAGGGGGGAAAGAGACAAGCTTCCATGCCTGTCCTGTGCTTTCCCAGCCCCCACCTAATATGCTAATGAGCTGTGCTGTCAGGGGTGTGGCCTAATATGCTAATAAGTTTCTGCTTTGGGGTGTGGCCTATTATGTTAATGCGTTCCTGCTAGGCTTTTTCTACATAAAGAGCCCTGTCTATATATATATCCAACAGTACATAAATATCATACTAACAACTGTACAAAAAAGAAATGTCTGAAGAGAAGAAGGAACCAGGTGTCTTAGAGGACAGGAGAGGGTCTGAAGCAGGGGTGGCCAACCTTGCTTAATGTAAGAGCCACATAGAATAAACGTCAAATGTCTGAAAGCCACAAGACATACACAAATATCACACACACATTTTTATTGAAAAATATGCAAATTTGCTTTTTATTAACATTAAATGATACTGCCAAAAAACATACACAAAAGGGTGAAAACAGATACTGATACTGATATTTATTTTTGTTTTACTGTTCTTTTAAACTCTTAATTTTTTTATGGTGTATGGCCTTTGGGCTATTAAGCTTAAATAAACTTTGAACTTTATTTGTTCAATGATATTTATTTGTTTGCTAATTATATTTATTTGTCTAAGAGAGAGAGACAAAATGAAAAAGGTGGAAAGAAAGAGAAACAGAGAGAAACAAAGCAAATAGATGCAGGAGAGGGGAAAGGAAGGAAGGAAGAGAGAAAGAGAGAACAAGAAAAAGGTGGAAAGAAAGCAAATAGATGGTGAGAGAAGGAAGAAGGAGAGAGAAAGAGGTGGGAAGAAATCAAATAAATGGGGAGGGGGAGGAAGGGAGAGAGAGAGAGAGAAACAAAGAAAGCAAATAGATTGGGGAGGGGGAGGAAGGACAGAAGGAAGGAAGAGCGAAAGAAAGATGGAAAGAATGAGAGAGGTGGAAAGAACGAAGGGGGAGAGAGAGAAACAGAAACAAAGAAAGCAAATAGATGGGGGGAGGGAGGAAGGAAGAGAGAGAAAGAAAGAAACAAAGCAAATAGATGAGGGAGGGGAAGGAAGGGAGAGACAGAGAGAGAGACAGAAAAAGAAAGAAAGAAAGAAAGAAAGAAAGAAAGAAAGAAAGAAAGAAAGAAAGAAAGAAAGAAAGAAAGAAAGAAAGAAAGAGCAAATAGATGAGGGAGGGGGGAAGGAAGGAAGACAGAGACAAAGGAAGGAAGGAGGGAAGAAAGAAAGAAAGAAAGAAAGAAAGAAAGAAAGAAAGAAAGAAAGAAAGAAAGAAAGGTGAAAAGAAGGAAAGCAGTGGAAAGAAACCAAATAGATGAGGGAGGGAGGGAGGGAAGGAGGGAGGGAGGGAGGGAGAGGTCGAAAGAAACAACACCCCCCATGCTAGCTGGCTTGGCTTGGAGAAGGGATTTAAAGAGTCAAATGCCTTCTCCAAGCTGGTGGACAGGGCTGCAGGATGGGGGCTTGGAGAATGCCTTTAACTTTTAATGTGTTCTCCAAGCCCCCGCCTGCCTCCACTGATGGGTCAGCTGGGCTTGAAGAAGGGATTTAAAAAGACAAACTTTGTAATTGTGTTTAATTGTTTATTGTTTAAATTTTTAATTGTATTTATTGTATTGTTCTATGATGTTACCTGCCTTGAGCCCGCTTGCAGGATGTGGGGGCTATAAATACAAATACTAACAACAACAGCAGCAGCAGCAACAACAACAACGTTAGATGGGAAGGGAGGAAGGAAGGAAGGAAGGAAGGAAGGAAGGAAGGAAGGAAGGAAGGAAGGAAGGAAGGAAGGAATATAGATAGATGGTGGGAAGGAGGGAGAGGTGGAAATAAAGCAACTTTAACTTTAAATGCATCCTCCAAGCCCTCACCCACCTTCACACTGGCTGGCTTGGCTTGGAGAAGGGATTTTAAGAGACAAATGCCTTCTCCAAGCTGGCATGTGTGTGTGTATGTGTAGAACACATTTAAAGTTAAAGTTACTTTCTTTCTCTGCTCCCTCCCCCCAAGCCTACCCAAGGAGGAAAACAATGGCTGGGGACAGGAAGACTGACCTCCACCTGCCCTGCTGGGAGCTGCATAATATGTGTCAAAGAGCCACATGTGGCTCCCGAGCCGCAGTTTAGCCACCCCTGGTCTGAAGAGATGGGAAAAAAAGGAATGCAGGAGATAAGAGAAAGAACTGTGGAGAAAAGCAACTTAGTAAAGTCATAGGGACTAGCACACTCCCAGTCAGCTACAGGATTATAGGCATATTTCCATAAATATTTCTACAGTCTGATGAGCAAGAGGGATACTGAGAAGAAGGGGAAATCATCCAAATCTGTACAGGAACCTACAAACTTTCATCTGGAAGAAATATCCCCAAACATTTCCCAACTTAAAAACTGCAAAGAAGAATGGAACAGTTTTCTTCCCCATGGATGGGGTGTTTGTGGGGGCTTTTATGAAGTCATGGTCCGTTGCTCCAATCACAAACTTTGCCTGCCTACTGACCAATGCATTTACTGAAAGAGGCAGAGACCTGAGACAATGGCAGGAACTAAAATCATGACCTTTGGTACCTCAAAAATATTGCTTTTCCCTCAAAAACAGCGAGCAACTTCAGAACAGAATGGAAGAGGGAAAAGAGGCAGGGCCCAGGGATGAGATGAACACAATAGGGTTGAGTAGGGTTCCAGGATAGAGAAAGTGCGGAAGCAAGAGCCAAATGAAGGAAAGGCTGGCTAAGAAGAGAAGTAGGGGCTGGCAATCTTACTCCTGTTCAGCTACAAATTGTCCTTCTAGCTTTGACTTATTAACTGATATGGTGGTGCTGATGCAAGAGGTAGAGGTACTGCTGGAAAGCTGAGAGGAAAAGGAATGCCATAAACTCACTGTTTGGGGGTCACCTGTGACCTTCCACCTCAGAGAGAATCCTGAAACTCATGTTTTCCTCTAGAACAGGGGAATGTCACTGCTTACTCCAGTTTTAAGGAGACATCAGTGCCTTTGTGACATCAGCATCTTTGTAGAAATGTGAGAGCCAGTTTGGTGTAGTGGTTAGGGAAGCAGACTCTAATCTGTGAGAACCAGGTTTAATTCCCCAGTCCTCCACATGCAGCTGCTGGTGTGACCTTGCGTCAGTTAAAAGTTCTTTTAGAGCTGTTCTCTCAGGAGCAGTCCTCCAAAGAGCTCTCTCAGCCCCTCCTACCTCACAGAATGTCTGTTGAGGGGAGGGGAAGGGGAAAGAGATTGTAAGCTGCTCTGAGACTCCTTCGCGTAGTGAAGGGTGGGGTATAAATCCAATCTTCTCTCTTCTACTCTTTTCTCTTACTTGTTTGCATGTCTAACAATCAACACTCCACTTAAGGGAAAGGGGTAAAGATTTCCTTGCTTCCACAGATTGCTTGCATAGAATGAGAACTCAGAAGTAAGGAACAACCATCACTTACTGACTTGAAATACATCTAATAGCCCAGGCCCCTGGGAAACAGGTATAAATTCTGCACAAACAAAACACAAAAATCACACAAATACTAGGCCATACTTCCAATTACTTTCCTTCTGTTTGCTAATATAGCCAAATGGTCAAATGGGGAAAGAGCAGGGGTCCGTTGGAGTGGGAGCGCACAGGAGCGCAGCTCCGGGAGTGAGGAGCCCAGGGGGCGGGCACATGACCAATCCCCGCCCCCTCCTCGGCTTCCCCGAGCAGTGCAGAGGCGCAGCACCCCGGGGAAAGCCCTGCTAGGGTCTTTATTGTTTTTAATGTTTTGTTTTAATATTGATAATTTTATCATTGTTCCTTTTATGACTGTGTGCTGCTTTTCCAGATACTTGCTCAAGGTGGCATATAAACTTTCTAAGTATACCATTTTTGATCTGGGCACATGGCACATAAGTACTGGAGAAATTTCACTAACCCTTCAGCAGCTTCCACCCCATCAGTTTGGTGTAGTGGTCAGGAGTTGGACTCTAATCTGGGAGAACCGGGTTTGATTCCCCACTCCTCCACATGCAGCTGCTGGTGTGACCTTGGGCCAGTCACGAGTTCTCTCAGAGCTGTTCTCTCATGAGTAGTTCTCAAAAGACCTCTCTCAGCCCCACCTACCTCACAGGGTGTCTTGTGGGGAGGGGAAGGGGAAGGGGTGAGTGGTGCATGTGTCCTGGGTATCTCAAGTCTCCTTGAAACCTGGTGGTTTCAAGGGAGCAGGAAGAGAATGAGGGTGTGTTCTTTACGCTTATTTTTACTGCACAAAGTATTGGATGGGGAAGGGAATGGAGGAAGAGCAGGTCAGTTTCACTCACCTGTGGAGTGGAGCCTAAGGGGTGGGTGTTGCCTTCTGACACACATCCGGTATGTTAGGGGGTGTGGCATATGCAAATGAGTTATGCTAATGAGCTCCTGCACCTCTTTTTCTACGAAATGACCCCTGGGAAAGAGGCACAGGTCTGAGGTAAGAAGCAGTGCAGATAAGGCACTGGGCAGAAGGGAAGGTCCCAAGAGACAAGCAGAGGGATGAGGCAGGAGCAAAGAGAAGTAAATGGCAAAACCAGGAAGAGAAGATAGGACTGGCACCACCACCAGTACCACTGTTTGACTAGGAGATAAATAAACATACTTGTTCTTTGAATAAACAACCACAGGTTTTTCCTAACTGCCTGTTCCAATTTACTCTGAATGTAAGCAAGTCTTTCAAAATCCAGCCTTGTTCAGTAATCCAGCCCCAGGCAGGATTTTCCCACCTTCACTTTGTACTCCGGTAACCATGTGTCCAATTGAGGCTTTTATATAAGGTAGAATAACCACAATAAGGCACTGATTGTGTAAAAAACAGAAAAAAATGAACTCTACTTGTGATTAAAACCATGATTACATAAAGGGGAAGAAATGTAGTCAAATAAGCAAATGTCTAACAGCTAGCGATCAAAGGAAAAAAATAAACTCAGTAATAAGTGCAATCTTTGTTTCCTAAATCTAAGAATGTCTGTAATGTTTGAAAGTTAAGAGAAAGGAAAAATAATATTGAAGTTACCAGTTTCAGTTTCCATTTTTTTAACTTGATTATAGGAGGTAGGTCATCTCCTAAAGCCAGGGGTCCTTTCTTAGAAAAAGAGGTGCAGGAGCTCATTAGCATACCTATTTGCATAACTCATTAGCATAACCGGCCGAATGTCAGTTTCAGCCCTATTATATCCTATGGGCCATTGAAGTCAATGGCAAAAACTCCTAGGGTATATGAGGGGCTGGAGGAGAGGGGTTTTGAGGGAGAGGCTTCAAACTTGCAGGGTACCTTTTGGGACCTTTCCCCGAAATACCCACCAAGTTTCAAGAAGATTGGACCAGGGGGTCCAATTCTACAGGGCCTCAAACAGGTTGCCCCATCCCCTCCATTGTTCTCTATGGTGGGAAAAAACGTTACTTTTTTCCCCATCATAGAGAACAATGGAGGGAATGGGGGCAACCTGTTTGGAGGCCTGTAGAATTGGACCCCCTGGTCCAGTCTTCTTAAAACTTGGTGGGTATTTCGGGGAGAGGTCCCAGAAGCTACCCTGCAAGTTTAGAGCCTCTCCAAACCCCGTCCCCTCCAGCTGCTTTTAAAGCCACCGCCGAATTTCAGCAGCAATTCGGTGGCAGGCCGAATCAGATCAGAGAATCTGATTCGGGCCGTGGCTGCCCTACTGCCCACTCCTGGGCTGGTGGAGTGGTGCTTTGCCTCGCTCCGGCCCCAAATGTTTTTTTCAGCCCACCCATGTGGCTTCCCAATGAAAAACAAAGATGACTGTTTTTTCGTTCTCAGAATCTACAAGGATTATCTGACCTTTAATGAAAGAATCCATCTATCATTTAATCCTGCCAGACCTCACCCATTCTACCTGGTGAAGAACCAGAAGGCTACAATTTCACAAGATACCTTGGAAAGCATGCTCTACAGAACTGACTCCTATGCTTCAGGAAAGGCCCTGTTGTTTTATTAAGCTAATCCAGCCATTCACTTACATATATCTATATATTTATATAGGTACTTTTAACTATCTTCCTTGAATGTAGACTCAAAACAGCTTACAATATGAGAAAATAATATCAAACCACCAAATAAAACAAATTTGCCTGTCATTGATAAGACTAATGCAGAAAGAAGGGGAGCTGATCAGGTGGTAGAGGCTGTGCCCCTGATGACAACAGTCTCTTCTCAGGTGCTCTAACACCTCTCTGTGGCTCCCATGTATAGATTAAAAAAATCTGTACAATAAGACCTGCAGAGGTTTCTGCAAATCCCGGGGACTCAAACTCAAAATTATACAAAGTGATGGCTGCATATATGCAGACTCTCTAAAACAAAGAACATATTTTTTTCCAGCCCTGGGGGGGGGGGGGGAGGTGGCAGCTAGGGTTGCCAGGTTTCCTGCTATAGTGTGAGATCTTGCAGCAACCTGCTATTTTGCCTGTTGGTGCCTACCAGCAGGAAGCAATGGAAGGGGGGGAAATTGGAGTGTGCACCAGAAGTGACACCATGGGATGCTCTAGGATTTATAAAACACCTTGCTAATCCTAGAGTATCCATGACATCACTTCCTGTTTTACCAGATGTTGTGTCCGGCATAACACCAGTGCCCCAGTCTCGTCTTCCTAATTGCTCTTCTGTTCCTGGCTGTGGCCTGGTGACCCTAGAGGCAGCAGCAGTCCCACAGTGTGTGTGTGTGTGGGGGGGGGGACAGTGGGCCAGGACTTCCCTGTGACTCAGGGGAAGCAAGAAAGTAATTTGTATAGGTTGCCAAAAATCCTTGGGCTGACCCTGATTTCATGACAACCCTTTGTGAAATCTCAGTTGCTCTTTTGAGTTGTCCAGACAACTCCAAACAACAGAGACCTGCCTTGCATGGAATCCTCAAAACTAGATATGCCAAAGACAATACGGAACCCTTAATGTACAAGGATAGCCACCAGGGCTATTTTATGGCAGGAACGCCCAGGAACGGAGTTCCGTCTGGCTCCTGAGTTGGCCACGTCTACAACCAAAACCTCTGGCATGCGTGGCTACAGAGCACGCTACCCTCCCCATGTTACACACAAGAGGGAAATTACACACAAGAGGGAAATGCCATCTTTCCCTCTGGGGAGCCTGTCAGGATTTTCTTGTCAATTTCACTCCCTGCCTGTCAGCTGAGAGTGAAATTGACAAGAAAAAGCCTCTCTGACTTCCCTTCTCTAGCTGACAGGAAACCCGATCTGGGGGAGGGAGAGAAAGGCATTTAACCATGCCCCTCCCCCAGCACTTCCTTGAGTCTCTCCACAATAGTGGAGAAAGGCCATGCTGAAGTGGGCTGGAGAAGCTCAAGGGTGGGGGGAAGAGGCAAGCTTTCCCAGCTCCCCTAATATGCTAATGAGCTGTGCTGTCAGGGGTATGGCCTAATATGCTAATGAATTTCTGCTGCTGAGTGTGGCCTATTATGCTGATGAGTTCCTGCTGGGTGTTTTCTACAAAAAAAGCCCTGATAGCCACAAACAACACCTACCAAGGGAAGACCATCCAGAGTTCACAGCTATATGTGCTCAAAACTGTATATTGCATTCACTGAAATACAAAGAAGGGTTAGTGGTCATAACCCAATAGAATGTATGGGCACTTATCCAATGGATTGATCATAACAATTAAGCATATTTTACAAAAAGGACATGTTCAAAACCAACAGTAGGCTCCTCTGTAATTCCATACATAGATAGTGTCCATAGACCAAACAGAAAGTAACTGCAGCAGAAAATGCCCAGTGTAGAAAGAATAACAGCCGTATGTCTCTCCCAGGTATAAATCAAGACGTTTCAATGATCTTCAACAGCTGGTAAAACAGCTAGTAAAGCTGGTAAAGCTGGTAAAACAAAACCCAATTTCCAAAAGAACGTAGGCACAGCTCAATAGCTTCAATGGAATCCTAGGATTATAGAGGAGCCTATTGTTGGTTTTGAACATGTTCAAAGGGAAAATTGAGCAAGTGTCAGTGGGGGAAGCAGGAGGGAAGATTGAGGTAGAGGTGGGGAATGGAGGCAGAGGCAGCAGGAAGTAGGGCTGCCAAGTCCAACTTGGGAAATATCTGGGGACTTTGGGGGTGGAGCCAGGAGACTTTGGGGGTGGAGCCAGGAGAAAGGAAGTGACATCATTTTGTGAAGTCACATCCTGTGATGTTGCTTCCACATGCTTCCACATGAACTCATGAAGTTTCCTAATACTGAATGAGGCCATTGGTCCATCAAGGTCAGTACCGACTACTCAGACTGGTAGTGGCTCTCCAGGGTCTCAGGCTGAGATCTTTAATATCACCTATTACCTGATCCTTTTTTAGCTGAAGCGGCTGATACCTCCTGCATGTCAAGCAGATGCTCTATCACTGAGCAACGGCCCTACTGAATCCTTCCTCATCTCAGCAGAATATGATTTTCATATCATAAGAACAGGAGAGAAGCCACAGTGGATCGGCCCATCCAGTACAGCCCATCCAGTACAACACTCTGTGTCACAACAGTGGCCAAAAACACCAGGTGCCCTCAGGAGGTCCAGCAGCGGGGCCAGAACTCCAGAAGCCCTCCCACTGTTGCCCCCCAAGCACCAAGAATGCAGAGCATCACTGCCCCAGAAAAACGGTTCCATTTAGACCTTGTGGCTAATAATAGCCACTGACAGACCTCTGCTGGATGGGGACAGAGAGAGACAGATAGACAGACAGAAAAAAGAAAGAAAGAGGGAGGGAGAGAGAGATGGAAAAAAACTGGCAGAGGCACTTACCCCAGGCCCAGCAGCAACCTTTCAATCTTACACCAGCCGCATGCAAAAGCAGGCCCTTCAGTAAGAGCTTAGTCCCTCGTTAATCTCTGGGCGGGGCTCTCTTGCTAACTCTTAAAGGGGAAATGTCTGGTGAGGCTTTTCACTGCAGGCTCTTCAGACATTTCCCTTTTAAGAGGCCTGGAAGGGAGAGGGCCCGGCAGGCTCCGACGTTCCCCTCCTGTTGGCAGCCATTGCCTCCCCCGGGTGGCCAGTTTTGAAAAGGCGGGGGTAAGCATGAAAAATCGTGTTTCCCCCGCCCTACCGGGGGACTTGGCAGCCCTAGCAGGAAGATTTATTTATTTATTTATTTTAAACAGGGCTCTTTTTCTAACAGGAACTCCTTCTTACAGGGGCCACTGTAAGCTCTTGGAGGATTGGCTACATTAGGGGTGTGTCGCCTAATATGCAAAGGAGTTTCTGCTAGAAAAAGAGCCCTGATTTTAAATATTTAACCCCCCCTTGCCTCTTAGCTCAAAGTGTAATAATTATGTAATCATTAAAACATCGACACAGTAATAATTTTAAAACATTGCCAGTTAAAACCAAAATAAGCCCTGAATATGTCCCCCCAAAGGTGTCTGCTATTCCACAGCCATTAAAAGCCCTGGCAAACAAAGAAGTCTTGTAGTGCTTCCTAAAGATCTACCAACAAGGGAGCTCCCCATACCTCTTCCTGGAGCCCATTCCATAGAGTGGGAGCCATGATGGAAAGCCCCAGGATCTGATTGATGCTGAGCAGGCCACTCTAAGGGTGCGTTTAGATGCACCATTTAATCTGGTTTCATGACTGATCAACAACGGATTTTATGTGCACGTTCACACAGCAACATCTGCCTCTCATCCCGATCTGTTGGTTTCCTGCTCAAAACCCCCCTTCAGCCGGACTAATTTGTTACTGGGTCCCAAGTGGTGTTTTCTCAGCTCCCCTGTTTAAAGCCACAGTTTTCCCTGTGTGATCGCTCCTTCGGTGTCAAGCCACTTCCGATGGTTTAAACCTCCTCCCTGCTCGAAAGCTGCTGCGAAATCTTGAGGCTTCCACTTTTTGCTTGCCTTTTTTTTGTGCATCGGCAGTATGCGCATAAGCGGAACTCTGCTCCCACATTTATAAAACCAACATTTAAACGGGCACTCGTTCTAGTGTTTATATAAGTTCGCAATCCCACAGGGGCCAGTTTCGGGTCAAATGTTTAAAGGGAAGTCTTCTGTCAAGTGCAAATAGTGCCTACTTAGCAAAGCCATCTCTCTTGTGCCGGAACTCATTTGTTGGAGGGATCCACTGCCAAGCCACAAAGCAAACCACCCCACACTCTCCAGCCCTGGGCCTCTGGTGACTGAGGTAATCTATCCTTATATGTCAGTAATCTTGATTGATCTCATAATACTATAGTAGGGAGGACTAGGACAGATCCACTGCCAGGTCACAAGTCAACCCACCCCCCCACTCTCCAGCCCTGGCCCTCTGGTAACTGATGCCCTCTTCCTCATCAAAGCATGCCCTAATACAGACTGAACACCCTGGTTTTGAGTATATGATCCAAAACCTTCTTGAGCTCCAGGTGAAAACCCCCAGGAATTTTAACTTATTTCAATCTGGCAGTATGCCGTGCTACCCTTCGGAAATATTGCCATGACAGCCATCCTGCTATGTCCAGGACTTGCCTCCTCATCCTTCCTATTGCACCACCCTCCTGTATCTCAGGAATGGCTGTGTGGTTGTCTGTAAAACCTGGGAATGTTCTGGAGCACGGCCAAGTGACATCATGCTGCTTTTCTCTTCTTTTCAGAGGGAGACAGTGACATCCCCTGACACAGGTGGACAATGGGGCAGAAGAGGCTATGGACAGAAATATGGAGGTTTTTCCATCACAGAAAAGTGGGTATGGTGAGACCAGCTCTCAGGTGATGACTGTCACTATATCTGTCCATAATGCTTCGCACAACCAACCCCCTTCACCACCCAAAGATTTCACTCTGCCATTTCCCCTTGAGCATTTACATCTACTGATGTAACTGAGAGAACAGGATGTCAGTTCTGATTGTACTGGGATACAATTCCTGGTGATGGACTTGTGAATGTGAGCCCCAAGCGCAACCATATACTACATCTCCAGTGAGTAACAATCCTTTTCTCACCTATCCGCCACAGGCACATCTACATCCACCCAGCCAGCAACTGGAAACCTGACAGGTAAGTCTGAAATCCTTGACCCACAGGTGATGTGGCATAGCAGGGCATGAGAAGGTGGTGAATGGAGACTACGGCTGCTGCATGTCAATCACTCCCCGGCATTTCTTTTCCTGTTTTCCCCCCAACCACAGAGTTTCCACCAGGAGTGATCCTCTCTGATCTGTCAGCCAAATCCCACCTGGCTCTCATAAGGATGAGGACAAAGCGTGTTTCTGCAGTTCAGAAAATTGGTGAGGAGATGATACGGCACTCCACCAGGCAGCGTGAGGCGCTGCTTGAAGCTGGGAGAAAAGACCGGGAAGACTTTATGTGGGTAATGACAGCATCTCTTGGGGAGGAGAGGCAGTCCCGTGAAGCCTTATGTGACATCCTGCAAGGTGCCCTCACTGCACTGACACACCTCACAAGCACAATAACAGGGCAAGGTGGAATAGCTGACCCATAGGTGGCCAGTGTACACAATCATTGTACTGCACTAAATGTTGATCCAGGCATCCCAGGGACCGAGGACGGGGATGTTGGGAATGCATGTAGAAATGATATGTCTAATGGTATCAGAGAGGGGGTGGCAACACAACCAGGCATAGATCTGCCATCCACCTCCTCTCATGACACTCCCCATTTTGGCCACGATAAGCGAGTCATCAAACCCAAAAACCCTTATTTTCCTCCTTAGTAAATCTAGTCAACCCCCTAAGCCCTACTGTATCATGGGGTTCGGTTGTGGCCTTTCACTGTTAGCATGGGGTATTTGTTGGATCCTCGCTGTCTATCTGTCCAGTTGGGTGCTTTGATTCCGTTCTGCCCCCTGTTTTGAGTAGGGGATGCAGTACTGGTTTGTTATTCTAGACTTTCTCTAAAGTAATCCAGGCATACCACTGACTGTTTGAAGAAAATATAACTTTATAAAACAGTATAAGAAAAAGTGAACAATGATAAAACTCAACTATTTACATTAAATATCGCAGAACAACAATATCACAGAAGAACACCCACAAATCTACTCCCCCTCAGCCCCAGCTCCCTCCTCACTCCTCGTAGGTGGGTGGCATTGGGGGAACATGATGTGGGAGGAATTTCCATGCTGTGCAAGGATGACAGTGCGTCCTGTACTGAAACTGTGGCTGATAGAACCAACATTTTGGCAGCCCAGAGTGTGGTGGCCAACGTTTTCATAACTGTGGAAGAACTCACGCAGATCTACTCGTGTTTTGGTGCAGCTCGTTGGCCTACAAGCTTCCCTCACCGAACGTGTACTCATTACAGGTGTGTCAACTGAGGAGTAAGAACAAGTGCAGGGGCTCAGAGGTGCAATAGTTATTGCCTCTTCAGCAGAGTCAGCATCAGGTAAGATCATCCTCAGATCGCCGTGTGGGGAATGCACTTCTTGCTCTGCGTATGATCTGTATGTTATTGGCCTTAGGTCAAGTGGCAATGTCATCCCTGGCCGCCAGGGCAGTGGATGAACCAGGGGCCTGCCGTGGATGCCAAGAGGTGGAGCATAGGCTCAATGAGTTTGAGTCCAGGGTGGACAGGAGATGTAAATTCTAGTTTAGACTTTTGCTGTGCACACTACATCCAGGTGTATTCTGGACTTGGCTCTAACAAGGCCTACCTGCCTGTGCATTTAGGGTATGTGGCTTTAAAGAATGTTTTGTCTTTCTGAACAAACAATTCCCACCTGATTGCCCGCTTATAACAGCCAAATCAGGCAGCTTATCTGTGGTCATCTGTTTGATACAGCTAAATATAATCCCATGTGGATTCTACAACAGGGCCTTCTCTAAACCCCCCCCCTTCCTTCCCACCCACAGTTCTTCACATGATCCAACTCATCTCCACACTGAGGCAAGTGGTGAGGCGCCTACGGACGGATGTGGCACGCCTACAACATGCCATGCAAGCATCTGCTGAGGAGTTGGCACCTGCCACAGAATCAGAGACGATGGCGATTAGTTGCATGTTGACTACTTTAAAAGTTACATTTGTTTAAAGTTACCAGTTCTTTATTGTTTGTTTTAATGCAAATTACAGTAAATTTTTGTCACTTGATTTAAAGAGGATATTGTTTTGATTTACTTTCTGGACAAATGCAACAGAGCCTCCCCCTCTACCACCAACACACGTTTCTACTTGAGACAGACTTTTTAAACATCATTAAGAAAAACTGTAACCCATGAACAAGAACTGGCTTGAACAGTTAGAAACTCCAAGTAGTGGCCAGTATTTGATGATAATCTTTTTGATAGAAAAAGACAGAGGAGTGTAGTCCATTGCCCGTGTAATATTTGATGATGGGGGGAAGGAAACAATTGGTTTTTCTAATAAACATTTTCTTTCCTGTAATTCAACTCTTCCCTTAGCTGCAGGTAACACAACTGGAGTATAACCCCTGTTCTTAAAGGCACAAAGAAGTTGTTTAGAGTCCTGAAAGTAATCACTTTCCCTAGTTGAATTTCTCTTTATTCTTAGCAACTGTGAAAATGGAATATTGTTCCTCTAATCTGGGAGAATCAAGTTTGATTCCCCACTCCTCCTCCACATGCAGCCAGCTGGGTGACCTTGGACACTCACAAGTTCTCACAGAACTCTCTCAGCACCACCAGCCTCACAAGGTGTCTGCTGTGAAGAGAAGACAGGAAGGTGAATGTAAGCTGCTTTGAGACTCCTTAACAGAGAGAAAAGTGGGGTAGAAAAACCAACCCTTTTTCTTCTCCCCTCCCCCTCCAAATAGTGGATCTCTTCTTCAAACAATCTCAGGAAATTCAGGGAGGAGGCAATGGCGGCTGGTGGGAGATTGCTATTATTTTAACACCTTTAATATATAACAATTGTGGAAATGCATAACCTTTTCACCTGAGTAAAAATATGTTAAATTCCATGAGCTTATTTTGTGGAAGGGAGGGACCTAAGCAGGATATAATGCCATACAGTCCACCCTCCAAAGCTGCCATTTCCCCCATGGTGAAATGATCTCTTTTGCCTGGAGATCAGTTGTGATACCAGGGGAACTTCAGCCGCCTCCTGGAGGTTGGCAACCCTATCCCTGCCCCCATGTCACTTGGTGTAGTGGTTAAGAGCAGCAGGACTCTGTTCTCGGAGAACCAGGTTTGATGTCCCACTCCTCCACATGCAGCCAGCTGGGTGATCTTGGGTCAGTCACAAGTTCTCTCAGAGCTGTTCCATCACAAGCAGTTTTCTAAAGAGCTCTCTCAGCCCCACCTATCTCACAGCCAGTGCTCCCTCTAAGCTGTAGAGTCTTCTGAGCAAAACTTCTACTTAGTGAGCTACTAGCATTAAAGTTGTGAGCGAGGGGTTTGGGAACACTGGTGGCAAGCCATTCTTCTTGGATGGGGAGAGGAGGAAAACGCAGCTCAACAGTTCTTTTGATTAAAGTTCTTACTGAACAACAACTATAAGAAACACAACATTTTTCTCAACAATGCATAACATATTTACATAAACTGATTTTTACACCTTTGGAGTGATGGCGTGCAGGGATATCAGCATCTGCAGCGCCTCTGAAAGCAGAGGGTGAGTGCAGCATGCACCGCCCTCCCCTCCTCATGGTGCCCCTCATTCCTTCCTGGCTGGGGTTGCTGCGCATCAGGAATGCTGTGTTGCTGGGAGGCCTCCACTGTGACTGGGTGGACACGCTCCTCACATATGTTGCGCAACACAGCACACGCACAGAGAACACAATTTAGATTGTGCTCCATTATTGGCAGCCTGGCCCCCAGACACCTCCAGCGAGCCTTCAGGCGTTCAAAGGTCTGCTCTGCGGTGTGCCTTGTTAAATGCGGCCTGCTGCGGGGTTAGTGCCCCAGTACATGGTGTTTTGTGCCAGCAACACATGTGTTAAGCGGCACTGGCTATTATTAGAGGAGGGATCTGTGCACCCTTATGACAAGCGACCTTATAATCTGCTGTATTGTGACGTTCTGTGAGGTGACCAATCAGGCTTGCCTTTACTGTACTGACCAGCTCCCTCTTATCTCCTAATAGTCTCTTCAGGGTTTGTTTTAAATTTCTTTATAGGTATGTTGAGGACCACTGCTAGATATATTTGTTGTTGGTTTCAAGGGTCAGGCACTAATGCGTTTTCACTTCAAAACAAAACAAAACAATACTTTATTTTCAGAACACAACAGGGGGATGGGGGATGTATATACAATTGACACTTTATTTCTTTATAGGCTGGCATGTTTGGCTTGGATTACACTGAGGCAGTAGGCTATATTGTTTCCAGTTTCTTTATTTGTCCATAAATTCACTCAACACCTTCATATGTATACTCTCCTGTCCTGCTTAGTGGTTAGCCTTTTGGCTTTGGCTTCCTGGCCCTTTTTTTCTTGAGTCCCAACTGGCCACCAACCAGGTGTCCAGACTCTGCCAGACCTTTCCTCGGCCCTCACTTAACCACCTATCTCAGGTTCTTCAGAAGTGATGTATTTTGTGTTTGTGACCGCTGCTCACACAGAGCTACAGAGGACTGTTCCCTCCACAGACTCTCACTCTCCACTGTCAGCCCCAAACTGTCAGTTGTGCCGGTCAAGTGTCAGTCACTGAGTGTTCTGAGCCAAATGGCCCCCTCCTCACTCAGTCATGTGACTCAGCAGCGTTCCTTGTTTACATTCTGCTGGTCCCAGATCTTTAATTCCGTCACACCCCTCAATAGTCAGTGTTGGATTCCCTGGCACGAATATGCCTTGGTCCATGGCATCTATTATTTTGGATTGCTTTAGCATGTGAGCGTCATGGCTCCTGCCAGCTTCCCCAATGGTGACGTCAATGAAGTGCCCCTGGTGGTCGATAGTCCCTGAGGTCCTGTTATTAATCTTGACATTGATCACTTCCAGCTCTTTTTGTAGTAACTGCCATCTGGACATTACCACAGTAGTGGTCATCCACAGATATCACTGACTGGTCACCATTACAGTCCCTGTGCCTGAAAGAACATACGTTAGAAAGCACCTCATTTCTGCCATGCTTTTGCTTTACAGGGGAGATGCTTACCCATCCAGGTGATCACAGACAGACAGTGTGGCTCAACAAATAGCCAGGCAGACTTCCATGACTATTCTGGCCACAGTAGATCTTGCCACACTGAATAAGGTGCCAACCACACGGTAGCATGTGGTATTGGTCAGCCAAAATATGGCAATGGCCACACGCTCCTCGGCTGGAATGCGGTCCCTCATGGCTGTCCCCTCACACTGCAGATGTGGCCTCAGAGAATCCACCAGCCACGTGAAGGTTGCCCTAGTCATCCGGAAGTTCTGGGTCCATTGCTTTTCCTCCCAGATGACGCGGGCATAGATGGTCCAGAGTTCCGCTGGCCGAGGATAGACCCACCACCTCCGTGGGACCCTTTGCTCTGCCAGCCTGAGGAGATGTGCCATGTCAAGAGACTGAGAATTCCAAGTCCCTCAGTCTGGCTCCCCTCCGGATGAGGTGACGTATGATATACGTCAGCCTCCTCACTCTCATGGCTGCCAACCTGTTTTGCAGGTGACAGGCCACTGTGAGGCAGATCTGCGCAGTCAGAAAGGCCACCAAGCACTGCTCCTGAGGATTCATGTTGCTCCCTCAGTGCAAGTGTCAGAAAAGAGCGGGAAAAAGGTTTTTATAGAGGAGTGGATAGCTCAGGCAGATTGATACAGTTATGTGAGTGAAATCACAGTGCTCTGCGGAACTGTCAAACAAAAGCTGTGATGTGCCCTAGTGGTTCTGCGCATGCATGAAGATAAAGTTTTTTTCATTCTACGAATGAGTGCTTATGCGCATACGCTAACAGAGAGAAAAAAAAACCTCCCTGACACATGCTCCCGTGTGCCGGTAGTGTAGATGCTGGAGAGCGACGTGACTGTGCAGTGAGGCAGGATAAAGGGGGTAAGTGTGATCACGATTGTCCAGGGTAAATATAATTGCAATGGAGCGGGGGCCATTTAAACCACCTTCAGCATGCTGTCTGTACGCACCCTAAGTAGGGAAACAGCCAGCAGCTGGGAGCCTGCAGAGATTAGTTGGTTCACAGCAACATATGGAAGGAAGTGGTCCTTCAGATATGTTGGTCCCAGGCTGTGAAGGGCTTTAAAAATCATAACCAGCACCAGAAAGTAACTGGCAGCCAATGAAACTGTTTCAAAATGGGAACATATGTTCCCAGCAGGTAGTCCCTGTTGAAAGACAGAAATACTGTCTCTTAGTTGTGTATCCCCAGCCCAATTCGAGAAAACACATGGTACAATCCTGTAGAGGAGAAAATTCCGAGAACTTTATTAATAAAGGGGGAAGCACAGGTACAGCAGGGCTTTGAACCCTTGAATACCCACCGGCTATCTCGAAGTTACAATGAGGGACATAGGATTTTATAACTCAGTTTGACACTTGCTCATAAATCATAATTATTGGTTACATCAAACTTCATCATAACTTTCTGACTGGGCTCAGACCTGAGGGTTGGGTTTTCTCAAAAAAATATATTTCTTTTTTTAGCTAAACAATGGGTCTTCTTCCCAGGCTATGAAGCTCTAAAAAGTATCTATTGTAGCTGATGTAGGTACAGAGTACTGATGTTCTTCATTTAACTAGGTTAACTGACATCAGAACATGCACTGTTGTAGCTGGCCAGAACAAGGCCACAAACCTTTAACAGAATAGCAGCCTGTCAGCATTTAGCTATTTCCCAGAATGCATTTAAGCAATGAACCAAAGTGAATAGCCTGAATATGTATTCATGATTCTGTTTCTGTGATTAGGATCATCAATGGCACTTGCATATCTGTATGTCTATGTATGTTAGAGATGTTAAGTGTGCTCACTAAGGTTAACCTGCTAAGTCAGTGGCAAAGTACAGAGTGTATAACAGTATTTCATAAACTGTACATACAACAATTCCCCCCTTTCTTGGTAAAGTGAAGATTGTAAAGTGAGAGCCAGTTTGGTGTAGTGGTTGAGTACGCGGACTCTAATCTGGGAGAACCGAGTTTGATTCCCCATTCCTCCACTTGCACCTGGCTGGATGACCTTGGGCAAGCCATAGCTCTGTACCAGCTGTTCTCTCAAGGACAGTTGTCTCAGAGCTCTCTCAGCCCCAGCTACCTCACAGGGTGTCCGTTGTGGGGAGGGGAAGGGAAAGGGAAAGGAATTTGTAAGCCGCTCTGAGACTACAAGTGAAGGGCGGGGTATAAATCCAATCTCCTCCTCTTCTTCTTCTTCTTCTTCTTCTTCTTATTCTCTGACACCAACCGGAGCTTGTCTTAAGCCTTATAAACTCTGGCAACCATTAGCACCCTTTCAGTTCTGGGGAAATGTTGCAGCTTAGGTTTAGGCAGTGCAGCTTTTGATACAAGAAACAATATATGGAATGCATGAAATACAAGTACAGATGCTTACAACAAAAAACACAATTAAAAATATGTAATTGAGAACAAGCTTTTGCTCAAATCCTGGACCAGAGGGTTCAGGTGCTAGAGTACCCTTTTAAAACAACACTTTCTAAAACAGCACTTTCAGTTCATCTTGCAAATCTTCTGGGATACTGGGCGCCCAGACGTCATCTGATGTTGCTTCCTCACTGCATTCTTTACCAACTTCAGTTTCTGGGTTGTCTGCAAGGACAGTCCCATGCAGACCTCATTACAGTAATCCAGATGTGAGGTTACAGAAACATAGATCAACATGGCCAGATTGGGTGAGTCTAAGGCTGCGATCACACAGTCTTTTTGTGCAAGTGTTGCCGTGACTCCCTAATGGATTTAAAATGCATGATCAGAGACAGTCACATCTGCCTACCATCTGGCACTCATCGCCCTCCCACAATCAGCCCTCTTTCGTCTCGGCTTTCTTGACACCAGGAAAATTAGTGTTGTTTCCAGCTTCACCCCACATTTCTGCCTATCTTGACTGCCTCCTAGTGATTTACAGCCGTTTAGGAAATCTGAACATTTCCAATGCGCTTTTGCCATTTCTTTTTTTAAAAAAACAGTTGCTGATGTGCACATGACTGGATCACCACTCGTGTGTTCCAACTGTCTCCTGCCTACAGCTTTGAGGCATACAGAGTAGGGAAGGGGTTAATTGACAAGATGAGTTTGTTTCAGAGAGGGACGGAGGAGGAGGGAGTCCGAGAGCAAAGCCAGTGACTCCAGCTTCACTCCAGGCTTCTAAATAAAAACACCAGCAGCACACAGGATACAGGATGAAGCTTCTCTATTCTCCACACCACTACTTTTAAACGTTTGAAATGTGGAATTTCTTGGAAGCATAGTTTAGAAAACACAACCCTCACACTGGACTCAATTTCCCAGCAGCCACTTCCATTGGCCACCAGCTGCCACCATTCTGCCAAGAGTTTGAGTTATGCACATGCTTGGACGACTAATGATTAAAAAAGCTGTCCAACTACCCCACTCCCTGGCTGCGGCGTCTGATCGATCAAGGACAGGGTGAAACCACAATGAGGAGAGTTAAGGGGGTCTGTCTGATCAAAACTCTCCATTACAAAACCCCCTGCATCAATTAGAACCAAAACCACACTGGATCAAATTGCCCATCTGACCTAGGGCTAGTAAGTCCCCCTGGGAGGGTGGGGATTCCCCTGGTCAAAGGGCCCCAAATCCGCCGGTCCGGATCCCGCTGGCGGGGGGAACCCCACCCCTGTAGTGGCCAGATCAGGCTGACGTGCCCGGTGTGATGACATCGTCTGGAAGTGATGTCATCATGCTGGGCACATCGCCAGGCGACGCTCTAGCAACTGGCCTGAAAACCCTATGGTACCATAGAGTTTTCAGGGTGATTGCTAAAGCGTCAACCAGTGACATGCCCAGCATGATGACGTCACTTCCGGGCAACATCATCACGACGTGCACACGCTTTGCATGTGTGCAAATGTCCTGGACCAGGACAAGCTCTCCCCCATTTTTTAAGGTAAGTTACTTGGCAAACCTAATCTTGCCACTGAAAGGTCATTAACATTTTAATAATCTTCATCCAGTCTGGGAAGGCTGTTTTAGAAGAAGATGAAGAGTTGGTTTTTATACCTTGCTTTTTTCTACCTTCTCAAAGCAGCTTACAATCACCTACCCTTCCACTCCCCACAGCAGGCACCTTGTGAGATAGGTGGGGCTGAGAGACTTATGAGAGAGATGTGACTGGCCCAAAGTCACCCAGCAGGCTCCACATGGAGGAGTGGGGAATCAAACCCAGTTCTCCAGATTAGAGTCCGCCACTCTTAACTACCCAGCTCTATCTGTGGATGGATGGATGGGTGGGTGGGTGGATGAATGGACTCTGCCCCAGATATTTTGGACTGAGCATTAGGGGATGTGGTTGGATGGTTGCAGCAGGGCTGACTGAAGTTGAATCCAACGAAGACGAAGGTCCTGTACCTGAGTTGTGGAGGGTTAGGATCGGGAATCAGGCTCCCTGTCTTCAGTGAGGCACCGTTGTTGCCAGCATCAAGGGTAAGAAGTCTTGGAATGGTACTGGATTCCTTGGCCCAGGTCACTTCAGTTGCCAGACTGGCCTTCTTCTTCAGCTAATCAGGCAACTGATTCCCTATCTTGCTCCCTGGGACTTAGCTACAGTGATCCATGCAATGGTCACTTCCAGGCTGGACTACTGTAACTCACTCTGTACAGGGCTACTCTTGAGCCTGATTCAGAAATTGCAGCTAGTGCAGAAGGCAGCAGCATGCCTGCTCATGATGATACTTGTGCAGGCGCACATTCAGCTGATGTTGCGCCAACTGCACTGGCTGCCAAACAAATACCGGATCTGGTTCAAGGTCATGTATTTGACCTTTTAAGCCCTGTGTGGCCTGGGACCATCATACCTGCAGGACCACCTCTCCCCATATGAGCCCCAGAGAGCTTTATGCTCTTCTGACCAAGACCTCCTGGTGGTCCCTGGCAATGCTCCCTCTAAGTTGTGGAGTCTTGTGAATAAAAATGCTGCTTTATGAGCTACTGGCTTTAAAGTTGTGATCGAGCAATTTGGCTACTGCAAAAATTAGTTTGCTCTGGAGCCATCCTTCCTGAGCTAAGACAAAAATGTGTGAGTCGGAGGGTAAAACTGTGAGCTAGCTCACACAAACTCAGCTTAGAGGCAACACTGGTCCCTGGCCTGAGGGAGGTCCACTTAGCCTTGACCAAGGTGAGGGCTTTTTCAGCCCTTGCACCGGCCTGATGGAACATGCTCCCATTTGAGATCAGGGCCCTGAGGGACTTATTACAGTTCTGCAGGGCCTGTAAAATGGAGCTGTTCCACCAGGCCTTTGGTTGAGGTGGTGGAATTTCAATCATTCTGGCCTCCCCTGTCCATGGCCCCTTTCCCGGTGCCCTTACTGTTCTGGATACTACTTGGACACTGGAATTTAACTACTCCTGCCTGACATGAGGCATTGGTTTTTGTCATCATCTGTTACTTCCATCTGTTGCCCTTAGTGACAAAGTACAGGCTGAAAGGCCACATAAATCTCTTGATGTTAGACACAAAAACGTCACATGTTTCTAAGTGTAGGTTGGCATCAAACTGCCTTAAATTTGTATGGGGCTTTCCCTCACATTAAGGTTTTCTGGCTGTAGCACAGATCCTGCTTCTATAAAACTTAAAGGGGTTCCACAAAAACTTACCCTTCTTCAGGAACAGATACTGGATGGTGCTACTCTGATTTCCTCCTGCGTTCCATTCCTGGAGCCCAGCTCTCAGATGATCTCATCATTGGCTTTCCCAGTGCATGTGTGATCCTGGGAAGGTCTGATTTCCATCGGTTTCTCCCTATCCAGCAAAAATTTCAGAGCAGTTGCTTTCTTTCTCAACCCAGTCCTCACTTGGATAATTCTGCACTGCAGAATGACTTTGGAGTAAGTTAGAAACATTAGTTTTCTCAGGAATATCCACCTTCCAACTCTCACATTCATTTTCATGGCATGGAGAATCAAAGAAATAAAAACAGTTTGTTCCTTACTTGTTTAACACTGTGTTGTATGTGTGATAGTGTTCCTTCCCCTAGAGGCAGAAAATAAGAAAATAGGGTTTTCTTCCCAAGAAGAAGTATATATGTCTTCAGGGGAGAACTGTTCATTAAAGTTATCTATAGGATCTCCAGGTCATGTTTCTTCTGTTCCTGCTGTTCCTTTGCTGAATAGGATCTACTTCTAAATAAACATACAGTAAGATCCTGCCTGTGGGGAGATTCATTGTTCAGTTTTTATATGGTATATTAAGTGCCATTCAGAACTGTGGTTTTAATTCCACTTCCAGCTGATTACAGAAAAGGAAGGACTGAGCAGTGCAAGACTGACCTCTTGTAGGAGTAGCTTTGCACTTCAGTGTCTGCCAGGCCCCTTGTGGTGTTTAGCAAGCAGGGTTGGGTGACCATGACCTCTGGGCAACTGAGCAGGGTTGCCAGCTCTAAGGTGGGAAATACCTGGAGATTTGTGGAGTGGAGCCTGAGGACGGTGGGGTTTGGAGGGGAGGGATTTCAGCAGGATATAATGCCAGAGTGATAAAGTTCCAAATCAGCCATTTTCTCCAGGCAAATTGATCTCTATTGCCTGGAGAGCAGTTCTAATCCTGGGAGATCTCCAGCCACCACCTGGAGGTTGGCAACCCTACAACTGAGAGAGGAGTTGGAGAAGTGACAGCCTGCTAAGAGTATAGTTACTTTAAATAATGCTGAAAGAATAGAATAGTCCACTTGTATCCTAGGGGGAGCTGTGGAGCATTCTCCAGTGTTTAGAGTTTATTGATTGTTTTGCTCTTGCAGTTCAGCCTACCTCTTGTTGTTTCACTTTCTCTACTGTGTGTTAGTGCTTTTGCTCTGAATGCCTCTCTGTTGTATTAGTGGCCTGCAGTCAGTTGTCTTTTTGCAGAATCCTGTTGCAGTAAATTCATTGAAAGCAAACTCCAGAGTGTGGATTGGATTATTTCCTGAACTCTGTCAATAAGAGGAGTCCAGGGAGAGGCTCTGATTGCCTGATCAGGAGGATGGGGTTGCTGCTTCTGAAGTTGGAGCCCAGCAACACCACAGACTTTTCTTCTGTGGAATGTGCTGCTGGTTTAGCTAAGCTTCTTGAGTCTACCACAGCTACCTTGCCTTAGCTCAGGGGTGGCCAAACTGCGGCTCAGGAGCTGCATGTGGCTCTTTCACACATATTGCATGACTCCCAGCAGAGTGGCTGGGAAAGCAAAAGGGAGGCATGCCTCCCCTATCAATCTTCCTGTCCCTAGCCAGTGTTCCCCTCCCTGGGTAGGCTTGAGGTGGTGGGAAGCAGAGAAAGAAAGCAACTTTAGCTTTAAAATGCATTCTCAAAGCCCCCTCACTGGCCAGCTTGGAGAAGGCGTTTGTCTCTTGAAATCCCTTCTCCAAGCCAAACTGGCTGGTGTGAGGGTGGGGTTGGAGAACACATTTAAAGTTGCTTTCTTTCTACCTCTCCCTCCCTCCCCATTTATTTGCTTGCTTCCCCCTGGGGTTGCCAAGTAGGGTCTACTTACCGGTGGGGGGGGAGTTGTTCTCCCCCCGGGAGCTCTTCTAGTGCGCGCGCTTTGCGCGGGCACCATGGCGACGTGATGATGTCACCCAGAGGTGACGTCACCATGTTGGGGGCGTTGCCAGGGCAACACCCCCAACATAATGACGTCACCTCCGGGTGACGTCATTACACGGGGGAAGTCATCCTCACCGGACGACTTCTGGGGCGGGGTTCCCCCCGCCAGCCGAATGCCGGCCAGCGGATCGGGAACCCCTATAGCGGGGGATCCCCCGCCCCCCGGGCTGACTTGGCAGCCCTACTTCCCCCCCTCTTTTTCCCTTCCTCCCTCTTGACCCATCTGCTTTCTCTCCACCTCTTTTTTCTTTTCACCTTTCTTTCTCCCTCCCTCCCTTTCTCTCTCTCTCTCTTCCTTGCTCTCCCTCCCTTCCCCATCTATTTGCTTTCTTTGTTTCTGTTTCTGTTCTCTTTCTCTCCCCTTCTTTCTCTCTCTTTCATTCTTTCCACCTTTCCCTCTTCCTCCCTCCCTCTCCCTCCCCATCTATTTGCTTCCTTTGTTTTTTCTTTCTCTCTTTCCCTCTTCCTCCCTGCCTCCGCCCTCTATTTGCTTTCTTTCCACTTTTCTTTCTCCTTTTCTCTTTCCCTTCTTTGTTCTTTTATCTCTTTCCCTTCCTTCCTCCCCCTCCCTCCCCTTCCTCATCTATTTGCTTTCTTTTTCTCTCTCTCATTCACTTTCTTTCCATCTTGTTCATTCTTACTTTCCACCTCTCTCTCTCTCTCTGTTTCTTAGACAAATAAATATCATTAGCAAACAAATACCACTATCAATACCTGTTTTTACCCCTTTTGTTTTAATTTTGGCAGTCTCATTTAATGTTAATAAGAAGCAAATCTGCATATCTTTCAGTAAAAATGTATGTGTAATATTTGTTTATGTGTTGCAGCTCCCAAACACCTGACATTTATTCTGTATGGCGTTTATGTTAAGCAAGTTTGGCCTTGGCTGCCTTAGCTGGTTCCCCCTCCCTGTGGCTCCTGTCTGGCTCTCTGGTAAGGCCGTAACCATTTTTTTTGTTGACTTATAACATACACAGATCAATTAAATATGTCAAAAAGGAAATCACAAATACACTAACTCTTCTGCAAGCTGTTTCTGAATCTTGGCTGTAATAGCTATGGCACAATATTAGTTTATTATCCCATAATGAAAAAGTTAATTTAGGGCTGCCAGGTCCCCCAGGAGTGCAGAGGTACCTCCACTAAAAGGGCCCTCAATCCGCCAGTCCAGATTTGGCCGGCGGGGGGAACCCCATCCCCAAAGTGGCCAGATCGGGCCAATGGGCCCAGCGTGATGACATCACCCGGAAGTGATGTCACCATGCTGGGCACATCACTGGGCTATGCTCTAGCAATCATCCTGAAAACTCTATGGTACCAGTGACGTGCCCAGTGTGATGACATCACTTCTGGGTGATGTCATCGTAGAATGGGACCACCACTCCCCCGCTACAGCTAGTAACTCACTTGGCAACCCTAGGTTAATTGCTTTAGTCACTGAACTTAATTTATACATTATAAAAACAGTAAGTGTGTGCCTTATCCTTCAGTAGTTCTAGACAGAAAGCAAGAGGATGTTTATGCTTCAGAAAGGAATATGCATTGAAAAGGAGCTACATAAAGTCTTTGTGTGTAGGCAGAGGAGTATTATTCCAAAAGAAAAAAGTTTGGATTAAACAACAGCACACAGAACAGTTCTTATTGCTTGGTCTTTATATTTTCAGAACTGTTATTAAGCAGTGGTCATGAATGTTATTTATCTTGTGTGGCATTACTGCCAGATCTGAATTGTGTTATTCTATGACTCGTGGAGGCACTAATTGCAAAGAAAATGAAAGAAAAAGCAATAATCTCTAATAAGACATTTGCAGCCTATCTCATAAGAGCTAAAAGAAAGAATAATGTGAAGTTCATTTGCAAATAGTGATAGAAGAATTGCCTTTCTTGTTGGATGAATGAAGTACCTAGTAAGATCCCATTCTAACATGAGATCGAGAGTCATTTCTGAAAAACTTGAGAAATTATTTTATTTCCTTTCCTTTCTTTCAAGCTCCTTTGATTCAAGGATCTTGAGTGACGAAAAAGGAGACTTTACTTCTTTAAGGAAAAAATGGTGGGGAGATACTTTGCCATATTAAGCGTAATCCTTGGATCTTTACCCACCAACAGATAAGGGACTAGGGCTCCCAAGTCCCCCCAGGGGGCGGGGATTCCCCTGCTAAATGGATCCCCAATCTGCTGGTCCAGATCCCGCCGGTGGCGGGAACCCTACCCTGAAGTGGCCCAATCAGGCTGACGTGCCCGGCATGATGACATCACTTCTGGGTGATGTCATCATGGCATGTGTGCGCTTTGCGCGCGGGACTCCCGGAGAGGGACCAGGATTCCCCCGCTTTTTTTTTAGGTAAGACTTGGCAACCCTATAAGGGACTATGTTGTCTTTTGATAAAGTAGAAGGTAATTTTGTTAAAATAGGGGAAATCCATAACTCACAATAGAAATTATAACAAAGACATTCCAGTACCATGTGGAGTCAACCCTTTTCAGGCCACATTGGCAAATCCTGTCCAAATATGGCAGATTACGGCTGCGGTCACACACACTAAACAATCCACTTTCAATCCACTTTCAATGCACTTTCCAACTGGATTTTGCCAGTTCACACAGTAAAAATCCACTTGGGAAGTGCACTGAAAGTGGATTGGAAGTGGATTATTTAGCGTGTGTGACCACAGCCAATGGCTCCTATATAGGACAGCTGAATGCTCTATGGTAACAAGGAACTGTTAATAATTTTACATAGGTTGGGGTGGTTAGAGATGGAGAAATGCCAAAAAACTGGGTAGATTCTAAACTCATTTAGATCTTTTATACATTTCTTAATAGTTAGTAAAGATTCGCTTTCCCCAAGTCTCAATGTATCTTTCTTTATTAGGCAAAGACTAAATAATTTCTTGTCTATTTTTTGCATCCAGAGGAAATGGAACTGGTCTTGATTAAGCTCATGTAGCAAACTATCCTCATTTGAGGAGAAAATGACTGTTAGCCTGTGTTTAAATGCATGCAGCCATGCTTTGGCTTCGATAGAGCCCTGGCCCAATCTGAGTCTTAAAACTATGCCAGCTATACATCTTGGGGTTCCTGTGATACGTTGCAAAAAATGGCAAAGAAAATGGTCTAAATTCTCACTGACTTGGAGAATCCAGATTGAGGCTCCACAAAGGAACTATGGAATAATTTTCAAACTGAACACATGCAACCCCGCACCCCCCCCCCCCCCCGGAATATATTTACCTCCCTTACAAAAAAAGAAAACTTGAGAAAGCTTCTGAAAAACTTGAAAAGTTATTTCGGTTTAAAAATACTTCTATATGGTCTTCATATAAAATAATATCTTACAAGAGGAATATGAATTAAAAAAAGCAAGAAATAAAAATACAGCAACAAAGCAGCAGCAAAGCAGCAGATAAAAGTGATTCACATTCCACACAGTTAAGGTTAAAACAGCAGCCTAAGCGATTAAACCCTGAACTCACAGGAGAAAAGGACCACCTTCAGTTCAACTGGTCAGACCCTCAATTTTATCAGCATACTGGAATCCCTTTTGGCCCAGCAATAGCTTCCATATTTCAACCAGCCTTCCCAATGAGGCAAAGGATGCTGATGGTCCCTTTCATTTCAGAGTTGGCTGTTTTCTGCTTGACAGTCCTGCTCTAAACCCTCATTGCTCTGCATTCCCTTGGCTAACTCACATAGAGGAAAGCTCTGCCCTCTTATGATGTATAATGAAGGACTTTGCACAGGAGATACAGAGTTGAAGGAGCAAAGTACCGGTCTGCCTGAATTGGAAGCCTGCGTTTATTATAAGCCCTAGCTGACAGCCTTACACACCAGCCTTACACAACCCATTTTTTCCACGTCAGCATTCAGTACAAAATCACATTAACACAGGGGAGATAGAGCTTCCTCCTGGCAAACAGCCTTATCAGTAGCTAAGCCCCAAGAGAACAATTTGCATTGTGTAGCAAAGGGAGAAGATCAGGATAAGCTCAGGCCTTAGCTGTTGTGTCAGCTAGCTTGACCTTTCCAACATCCCACTCTTCTTTGTTTTAAAGCAAGGTCTCTGTATCAGACCCCTCATCCGATGTGTCATCATAGGGATCTGCCCAGAACCGGGTGTGGGGGCCCCGAAGGGTCATCATGGGGTAAATTGAGAGCTTTGGGCTAGCTGACCGGCAGAGCTGACACAGGCTAGGAAGGCATTGTAAAATACAGCAAACCATAATTCTCAACCCAGCAAACAACACACAATATTGAATAATCTGGCCTAACCACCCAGTGGGGATCCAGCTCCAGAGAGTTGCCCACCATGCAGGCAGGATATCTTGTTTGATGGACTCTGCCAGGGCATGCAGATTCTGGATCTGATGATGGACCGCCTTGGAGTTGTCAGTGAGATTGAAGCAACACATACCATCCAGTTCCTCACAACCATGATGGTGGAGTAAGAGTAAATAGTCATTTCCTGCGCGGTTCTGCAATGTGGCCTGGCGCAGCACCGCTTGCTCCTCATTCAGCAGTGCCAGTGCCCAACAGGTAGCATTGATGGTCTTGGCAAGGTTGCAGGCTACAGCAGTAATGGCATGGTGGTTAATAACAGTCAAAGCAGGCACCCCTACAAGAGAAGCGGCCAAGGCCACATATTCGGCTTGGCTTAACAATCCGGGGGAAGGGTTACACTGTTAATTAAGGGGACAGCCTCCTGTCACTGGTGGCCACTAGGAGGCACATGGTAGGTGCCATTAAGCTGACCACAGGACAGCAAGGCTACAAGCAGGCGGCTAATGCAACAGGAGGTTCGTGGGAGATTTGTGGGGATATAATTGAAGGTTCTCCACCTGCAAGTTAGAAATCACCCTTCAGGGAGTAGGGTGTGATTGCACTTGTGTGGACCAGCGCCCTTCCTGAATCCCAACTTGGCTGCACAGTTAAGGTCCCAGACAGAATAATTTTTTCCCAAATCCACGCACTCTGGCTTGCCTCGACAGGCGTCACCGAGCAAGACGTGAAGACACATGGTTCCATTTGGAGAAACCACACGAGGGGGTAGCGAGTTCAAGTCCACCGGCTGGGACCCAAGAAGACCATGGTCCCCACCGGTGGAAACTGGACCCAAAGGCACAGGTCAAGGTATCTGCCAGAAAACACCCGGTATAAGTGGCATGGGGCAGGGCTGAAAGGTTCTTTAAAACCTCCAGAGGGGTACAAACAGAAATGGCACAGCTGATTAACAAGCCTTGGGCTGACCGGCCATTCTTTAAGCAAAAAGAACTCAAGTTTGCGCTTTTTCCCAAGCCCTCCCACAGATTTTCATGTGGCTTAGAGAAGGGGTTCAGAGGTAGGGGGCTTGCATCTCCCCCCAGGGGGAGGAAGAGCAAGCAAAGGCAACACAGAATGGTGAGATAATTTGCAGTTATAATCGCACAAATTGCAGCAAAAAGATTCTCTGGGGTCTGTTCCTTTCCCTGCTCCGTCAGGAGGCGCTGCACTTGGTTGGTGGTCTGCTTGATGGCTCCCCAGGTTATCGGAGGTGCCCTCTGCCAGGGCTGCCGGAACGGGTGCTGAGCTTCTGACAGGCAGATTGCGGTCATCTTGGGCACCAGGTTGAAGTTCGTGGTGTTGTGCCATGTCATGACTGGGTTGGATACACTTCGCAGGAACCCACAGTGGACCTGTTGGAGACAAAACAGAAGCATACCCTTTTCCTCAGATTTTCAAAGGGACCGGACTCAGCCAGGTCCGATTTGGCAGGGCCCGATACATCACCAGAGGACAGGGTAAGGGCGGACCAGACCGAAAATGTCAGTCAAAAGCTGTTTGTGAGGCATGATCAGCTCCAGAGGTAACATTAAGATGATTAACCATGAATAAAACTCGGGCCACAGCCCGTTGGATGTTAGCCAGGTTAGGAGGGGAAAGTTCCCCTGTTTTTATTTGTTTAGCGAGAAAGGTTTTAAAGGTGTGGTTGGTGCGCTCCACAATCGCTTGACCAGTGGAGTTATATGGTAAACCATGTGTGAGGACAATGTCCCATTGCTTGCAAAAGGCAGCAATGGCAGAAGAAACATAGGCGGGCCCATTGTCCGTTTTTATGCGATGGGGCCGACCCAGGGCTGTAATAGCACTGTAAAGATGAGTGATGACATGATTTGCCATTTCACCCCTCTGAGGGGTTGCGTGGATGGCTCCAGAATAGGTATCAATGGAAACATGGAGGTGTTTCTAGGGAGAGAATTCAGGGACCTGAGTGACATCCATTTGCCACAGGTCACAAGGGCTATGTCCACGGGGGTTGACCCCGGCTTCGGGGACATGGTGGAAACCTGCACAGCTAGGGCAGGCAGCCACGATACTCTGAGCCTCAGAAAGAGGAATATTAAAGGCAGTAGAAAGAGCTCGAGCGTTTTGGTGAAAACACTGATGGCTCTCTAAAGGGTCAGAAAAAAGTGGTGCACTGCAGCATCAGCACGGGTGTTGCCCTCCGTGAGAGACCCAGGAAGGAAACTGTAACTTCTGATGTGGGCAACATAAAATAGCTGAGTGCATTCTGTTAATAAATTTTGCAGTGTTAAAAAGAGACTGAGCAGGTTTGAGTCAATGCGTGGGGCTAAGTATACCCCAGGGAGAGAGGTTAACAGCTTAACTACATACAATCAGTCGGCTCCCCGGGCTTTCCTTCCATCAGTAAAGACAGTGGGTGCTCCCTTGAGCGGAGAAGGAGATATGACAGAAACAAGGCGACAGGGGGTAGATTGCATTAGACTGAAGCGAGGATCGGGGGGGAGATGATAAGCAGTTTCCCCCACAAAGTCAGCTAGAGCAAGTTGCAGAGAAGGAGACAGTAACAAAGCAGTTTGAAAATCTTGCTTAGAAAAAGGGAAAATGATTTTCACTAAATCTTGTCCAGCATGCTCTAAAGCGCGCTGACGACCCTGTGAACAGAGAAGGGCTACAGCCTCCTATAAGGACAACATGTTTTGTGATGGGCCGAGGCTGAGATAAAGCCACTCAATCAGGAAAACTGAGCCTTTGTGCTGTACGCCCAGCACCCCAGTGGGTGTTTGAGGCGTAGGCAAGAGGTATAGCTGGAAGCCCGTATGGCTAGACAGGAGGCGATCAACCCACCTTTTTGAAACAGCAGCACTGACTGCAGCTAGAGCTAAGTGAGCCTGTTGTGGCACCGCAATGTGATCACTGGGGTGCTTGCCATTGGCATACTGTTGACCAGTGTAATGGACAGGACAGAGACTTAACATCTCAGTAAGATCCTCTGAATCAGCGTTCCCACGTTCCAGTTCTGCCTCAAGGACCTGGCGGACCATGTTCCCTGGGCGATTGGCTGGTCCCCCGGTTGAATTACAAGTGGCGGCCATTAAAGCTGAAGGTTGTCCAGCCGGAGGACTGGGAACAGTGGGCGATGGGGCAGCCACCTGACAGACCGAATAAGGGGGAGAGTTGTCAGTTAATTTCATTTTTGCCTGAACGGGGCCATGCATTTTGACAGCATGTTGAGCCTGATGCCAGACACACAGCATATCCACTGGTGCCCTCGGGGGAGAATGGAGAGCCTTTCCAATTTTTTCCCATTGGCAGAGTTGTAGGGATCCCTCCAGAGGGTACCAGGGACACTCTTTTTCAATGAGTTTCAAAAGAGTCTGTACTTGAGACTGAGTCGTGGACCCGCCAGATGCCTGTATCAAGTACTTAAGTTCCTTCGCATGCTGTTTTTGGGGGAGTGTTAGAGTTCCCCCCATACTTACCAGTTGTAGGGGTCGCGGAGCCCCAGCGATGAAAAGAGTGCACTCAAGGAGCCTACGCCAGGCGCTGGTGAGTCACGGTGTGACCCTCTCGTGTGTCCCTGTTCAGGCGCCACATGAAGGACTTTGCACAGGATATGGGGTGTGGCCAATTTAGGAGCCAGCTGGAACTCCGTTCCTGTGCGTTCCTGCTCAAAAATAGCCCTGCATACAGTACTAGTTAATACTCTCTTTTAACATTAGATAGTGCTGTGGCTGTGTGCCCCATAGGGTTGCTAGCCTCCAGGTGGGGCCTGGAGATATCCCGCTTTTACAACTGATCTCCAGCTGACAGAGATCAACTCCCCTAGAGAAAATGGCTGCTTTGAAGGGTGGGGACTCTATGGCATTGTACCATTCTGAGGCCCCCTTCCCTCCGCAAACCCTGCCCTCTCCTGGATCCACCTCCAAAGTCTCCAGGTATTTTCCAACCCAGACCTGGCAATCCTAGTCTCCCAGTCACCCTACTTCACTTTGGTAGCACCAAAATCTAGGCAGTTTGTTAACAGCAAGCCAGGCCTACTGGACACAGCCCAATTCATGCTGTTCCACAGAGTACAAATTTAGGCAGAGTACACTTTCCTGTTCTGCTTAAGCTATGCCATTTTTGGACAACATTATTATGACTTTCCTGATGAACTGGTTTTTAAAAATCTGTGGTAAATTATAACTATTAATGACATCATTATTTATTTAATGATTGCAGCTCAAGTTAATAGACTAGATGACAGGCCTGTGGATTAGGCCTGTGCTTGTCAGACAGTTGCACTGTTTCTAGTGTTGCTGTGCACAGGATTTGTAAATGCCTTTGGAAGGAATTCTGAACAGGTCTACTAAGTAGTAAATCCCATTTTATTCAATGAGGCTTACTCCCACAAAAGTATTCTTAGGATGGCAGCCTTTGTCTTCTTGCAATTATCACATGGGTTTATGGAAACAAATCTGAATTTCAGAAGCAGGCAAATACGTATATTAAGCAGTGTTCATTATTATAAAGCAACAGATGTGAATAGGTTTTAACTTAATTCTTCTTGGTATGACAGTCTCACCTCAACTAAAATAGTTCATTATGTTTCTCATGTGACATGTCAATCTCCATCCTAGAAGCTAATTTAGGAACATGGCTTTTACATGGGTTATCTTATTCAACCTTTTCTTCTATCACAATTTCACTATCAGCTTTTCTCAACCTCATCCACACTAAGTTGAACAACTGTTTCCTTAACAGTATGCCAAGCCAGCCTCAACTGCATGACTTTTACACGGCAATAAATGTATCTTTTTGGTACAGGGATCGTAATATTATTTCTGATTCATCCAGAAAACAACACTGAGGGGAAATACATTTACAGTGGAAAAATTCTAGCAATTTATACATTGACAGTGCAGTTCCAAGCAGAGTTACAGCCTTCTAAATCCACTGAAGAGTGTAAATCTGCTTCAGATTGCACTGAATGATTTTTTTTATTTTAAAATTTTATTTATTTATTTATACCCCGCCCTCCCCGCCAAAGCAGGCTCAGGGTCGCTGACATAAAAAAGTTAAAACACACAAAACAGAGCAATTATAAAGTCAATCATGTCAATCATAAAATGCTAATGACAGTAATAATATTGCATAGCGATGGCGGAAACATAATAGCAGATCAGTCATAGTGGAATACAGTCAGTGTTGATGTTCAACTATTATCTTAATTCATTTATGCCGGCGGGCACAGGCTGCTGATGGTGGTTCCAGGGGGACAGAGCCTTGGTCACTGTTCAGGTATTAGGCGCAGCTCCTTGATTAAAGGTCTGGTGGAAGAGCTCCATCTTGCAGGCCCTGCAGAACTGTAGAAGGTCCCACAGGGCCCTAATGTCTTCTGGGAGCTCATTCCACCAGCGTGGAGCCACCACTGAAAAGGCCCTGGCCCTGGCCAGCCTGGCATCTTTGGGACCAGGGAGGACCAGATGATTTTGAGACCCTGAACGCAGTGCTCTCTGGGGAACATGTGGGGAAAGGCAGTCCCTCAGGTATGTGGACCCCTGACCATAAAGGGCTTTAAACTATTTTTCTTGATTTTTAGTTTTGAGCTGTTTTGTTGCATTTTGGGTTTTGGTCCTCTGCTTGGTGTATGATTTATGGCAACCAGGACTTTCCCCAGGTTTGGACCCACCCTTCCAATAAGTCTGACCCAGCCCCAGTTTTCCCTCTCCCACCAGGAAACTGAAATGTCTATGCCCTAGTCAGCACAGTAAATTAAAGGGAGGTGAACAGGACTGAATGCTATTGATGGAGGAAAGTTTACTGGATTTTTGTGGTAAGTGTAATATGTGTGACAACTGAAGGAAGATGAAGGCATTTAGACTCTGTGAGTGGTCAACTATTTAGCACAAGGGGGCTGTTTACAAGAGGAGTCATATGGGGTATCCAGTGTTCCCTTAGCTTAACTTGTAAGCTGCAGTATAACAACTAGATAAGTGATTCTCTCAAATTCAGTGCTTTAGCTATGCGTTGAATACCCACCATGTACAGTGGCCTGCCAAGTGCCAGATAAACCCAAGTGCCAGCCAAACCCTTATTTGTGTTTCAGGTGGGCGGCCGTGTTGGTCTGAAGCAGTAGAACAAATTTAGAGTCCAGTGGCACCTTTAAGACCAACAAAGGTTTATTCAAGGTATGAGCTTTCATGTGCATCCACACTTTTTCAAATACATTGGGATAGAAGGTAGGAGTTCAAACTTATAGACAGAGGCTGAAGAGCAAATCAACATGTAACATGATGAAGATGTTTTAAGATATGCAAAGAGAAAACTAAATAACAAGCTAAGGTTATAAGGTCAATAGTTGTTTTGATTTAATTAAGGAGGAATAGAACAGTAAAACAATACATGTCAAAATAGGGGATAAATGTGTAAAGATATCTTTTCTAATTGTGGCAAGTAAACTGAGACTCTCCATTTATTTCCTCTCAACAGCATTTTTTTCTCTTCTTTGAGGTGCATGCAGTGTTATGTCAGCAAAACATTCCAATATTCCTTGCATTACATTCAGTATTCTAATATACTATTCTGAAAAAGAAATACATCAAAATACAGAGGATGTATAGTCCTTCTTGTTGAGAACACATATGTGAGGACTGAATGAGTTAGCATATGTAATGAGATAAGAAACCAATATCCCTGTTGAGTCCTGGGGAGGTTTTTGTTCCAAGTTTTGTAATAACTTGTAATTCAGGAATTTCCCTTTCCATTCTATTCCTGAAGTTCCCTTGTAACACAAAAAAGAAGGGAGGAGAGGAAGGGAAATATTTGTCTAGGATTTGACTTGCACTATGCAAGGAGTGGGGTGGGGAAGCTGAGTTGGACAAGCCTGCTCTAGACCTGTCTATTTGTTTCCCTTAGATCTTTTTCTATAGTTACCTGTGTATATTTGTGTTTAAAATGGGATTTGACATTGGTGGTCTGTTAGCAGTAAGAGAAAACACATGTTCCACAGCTTTGATATATTTATTTAGATTGATGGAAATGATAAGAAGGCCTGCATCCAAAAAGTCTTTGTGTCCTGCCAAACATAAAACTTATACATATTGGGAACAGTCTCACCCAAACACAAAGCAACTTACAATATTCCCCCCCTCTCCTAAATCCCAGCATTCTCTGTTGAAACACCTGAAAAAAAGAACATCTGCACTTTCCCAGCCTGCTTCTAAATTCACTTCAGCATATATTCACAGGTTTCAAGGCATGCTACCATTGAAAAATGTTTACTTCATTGCATAGCTAGGTGGAATGATGGTCAGAGATGTGACTAGAACAGAAGACTAAAGCCCAATTTACACCTCCCCTCTGAAGTAGTTTGACTGCTATCTTTTCCCAAGCTCATTTCACACTGGTTTCAAATTTCACTCCAGGGGGTCTGAAGACTACTAAGCAACAGCATTTGATTAAAGCCGTATAATGCTAGCTTGACTACAGGAGGGCAATTAACGAATGTAAACATTAATTTATATAGTTTATAAATGAGCATAAAATTGAAGCCTTCATCTGCCTCACTTTGGCCAAATTTACATCTGACTTTCCCGCTAGAATCATTCTAGTTTCAAAAAAACCTGTCTATACCTGTTTCAAGTTTCAAACCAGTCTTGTTCTAATGGTTTGAAACTAGAAACAGGTATAGACAGTTTTTTTTTGAAACCAGAATGATTCTAGCGGGAAAGTCAGATGTAAATTTGGCCAAAGTGAGGCAGATGAAGGCTTAAATTTTATGCTCATTTACTTGGGATTAGGCCCCACTGAACTCAGCTGGAACTTCATATAGTTCAGGTTATTATGGGACTGGGTGACCCAAAAGACACTGGTCTATTTAACTCAGTATTGTTTGCTCTGATCTCGGGGGGTTTCATAGGACTTTCTCAGCCCTGCTACCTTGAAACCCTTTTAATTGGAAATGCCAGGGATTAAAACCAGGGATCTTCTGCACACTAAGCATGTACTTTGCCACTGAACTCCATCCCTTCCCCTTGGATCGGCTGCTTCCTGAAGGAAGGTCTGTTTACTTCCATTGCTGACTGCTGGTATACTTTGAAAAAAAACTGAGGGAGGTCAGGAAGCAGTAGGGTTGCCAAGTCTTACCTAAAAAAAAGCAGGGGAGTCCTGGTCCCTCTCTGGGAGTCCTGCGCACATGCGCCACGATAACATCACCCGGAAGTGACATCATCAGTTGCTGGGGCGACGCTCTGGTAATCACCCTAAAACTCTATGGTATCACTCTAAAACTCTATGGTACCATAGAGTTTTCAGGGCGATTGCTAGAGCGTCGCCCAGTGATGTGCCCAGCGTGATGATGTTACTTCTGGGTGACTTCATCACACTGGGCATGTCGGCCTGATTGGGCCACTTTGGGGGTAGGGTTCCCCCCGCCAACCGGATCTGGACCGGCAGATTGGGGACCCATTTAGCAGGAAACTCCCTGCCCCCCCGGGGGGACTTGGCAGCCCTAGGAAGCAGCCAGGAACCCTCCACCATGTCTGAGTCCCACTCAGCTAAACCCCCCCCCCCCAATTTTGTATTGAACTTTGTCTCTTGTATTAGATTTTGGTTCTCTTAAGATGTTTTGGGAACCAAATTTTGGGTAAAAGTGGGATACAAATATAATAATGAGGAAAAGACACAATGAACCTTTAATGCTTCTTTATCCCTAGGAAACTAAACTCAGTAGCTCCACTTCTGGAACTTCTCACTGCTTCAAAATAAAACCTACATAGGTCACAATCCGCACCTTGAATTATGCCTGGGATATAATGCAGAGGCAGCACTGATGCAGGAGCCTTTGTTTAAAATGTACTTAGTTACTTACATCCTGTACTGTAACATCTGGTACTGCAGGACAGCACTATATTTGTTCACCAAAACTGTATTTGTTCATCATAGGATAGATAGATAGATAGATAGATAGATAGATAGATAGATAGATAGATAGATAGATAGATAGATAGACAGACAGACAGACAGACAGACAGACAGAGACAGACAGACAGGCCGGCAGGCCGGCAGGCAGGCAGGCAGGCAGGGCGGCAGGCAGGATGGTTAAATTCAAATTTGTTTTATAATCACAGGTCAATGCATTATTTTTAAAAAGCTTAACAAAAAGTTACTGAACGTATTAAAAATGGACAAAAATGTAGAGACAGGGGACATAAAAATGTGGAGAGCAAAAATATGTTTAACTACTTAGTTTCATGCATAGTTAAACCAGAAGATCTGCAAGAAACAGCAATTGACTGGACATGTTGCTGCAAATTTTATAAGCTCCAAAAGCAAATAGAGAGGTTTTGTAGGTGACATATGAATCTTGTTCAGATAACAAGAAACAGATCTTCTCAACATCTGAGGCCTCAGAAAATGACTGTAACGACTTGGACAGAAATCCCATTCTTGGATCCTCGTATAAGTAGAGATGTAATAAATAATGTACAAGATCCTCTTAAATGAATGTTTGTGCTCTCAACAGCACAACAAGTGGTCCTGGTTGCACTTGCCAAGGAAGTAAGAGGATCCAAGAGATGGCTCAGATAGTGGTCACTGGAGGCTACTATCACCTACAGCAGGGGATCCCAACCTTGTTGAGCCTGTGGGCACTTCAAAATTTTGAGAAAGGGTACTGGGAACCATCACAACATGGCTGCCATAGGGACAGAGCCAATCACAAAAGGCTGGGAGTCTTCAAGGCAAGAATCCTCTCAGTACAGAGAAAGCGCCTTCTGAATGGACACTTCCTGCTGATGTAAAGGCAGTGCCTCCTGGGCTGTTTTAAAGTACCAAGGAGGTAGAAGAAAGGCAGGATAGGCTCTTTGCTTTGGAGAAAAGTAATTTTGTTTCAGTTTCTGAAAAATATCTTTGGATCCAGGCTGTAGGACTGAGGGCATGGCACACTGACATCATCCTGAGATTCCTCATCTGCATTTGACGGAATCTCCACCTTGTTTGGAGGGTCTTCCTGCAGCATGTGAGAGCTAGGGCCAGCACCCTCCATCTCTTCCTCATCCAAGGAGGTATTGGCAGTCAGACCCATAACAAATACTGTCTCTATGAGAACAGGTCTTCAAAAATGGGGATCCACAAGAAACTTGCAGGGAGGGGGCATTCCCTCCCTTTGTACCCTTCCCTCTCTTCCTTCTTCTCTGCCTCTCACTCTTTCTCCATTCTGTCACCCTATCTTATTCTCTCCCCCATGTCTGGTCAAAGTGGCTTGCAATCACATCCCCTTCTTCTTCCCACAACAGGCACCTTGTGAGGTAGGTGGGGCTGAGAGAGTTCTGAGAGAACTGTGACTGGCCTGAGGTAACCCAGAAGGGTTCATGTGGAGGAGTGGGGAATCAAACACGGTTCTCCAGATTAGAGTCTGCCATCTTAACCACTACACCAGTGTTTTTCAACCTTTTTCGAGCTAAGGCACATTTCTTTCATTGAAAAAATCCTGCGGCACACCTGACTATCTCACGGCACAGTGGTTGAAAAACACTGAAATACAAGATAAATGGGTCATTAGTTGCCTCAGCTCAAGTATTAACTATGACAGTATTACAAATACACGTAATAGCCACTCAACTTGAAATCGTAAGTTACAGATCCAAAGTGTAATGGCTCCTTCCCATAACACTGACCTGAGTTTCAGAAGAAGTATAATGTGGATGTATTTTAATAATGCGATTCTGCTAAAGTTTTTCAAATAGAGAGTTTAAACTCTTACTCTTATGTGAACGGCATTCCGCTGACCATAAGTGATTTGACGAGAAACACAGTACACCCATTCTTTGCTGAGGGACAGTTACTGATTTGAACCCCACCCTGACAGAAACAGCTAGCTGTTACCATCAAACATATTCATGTTTACTGGAATGTCTTGGTGCAAATCCCCCCCCCCCCCCACACACACACACACTGGAAGAAACCAGCTTACTCTGCTGGAGGAGTGAATGCCCTTGGTACCGAATGTTCCTGTCCTCTGTATTAACATCCACAGGTGTAGCATGACTCTGATTCAGCACACGAGTCCTCCTCATTCATTTAAAACCATCTCGCAAGGCCAAGGGGAGCTGCGCCTCAACGGCGGCTCCCTCCTACCTCAGGCCGGCCACAGAGCGTGCGAGCGGAATCAGCGAGAGAGTGCCACTGTTCTTTCTTGCATACGCAAATGCGTCCCGGAAGGTCAGCCCAGAAGGCACATTTCTTTCATTGAAAAAATCCCGCGGCACACCTGACAATATCTCACGGCACACCAGTGTGCCACGGCACAGTGGTTGAAAAACACTGCACTACACCATGCTGGCTCAAAAATCCTGTGAGTTAGGTGAGACAGAGAGAGAGTTGACTAGTCCAGGGTCACCCAACAAACTTCATGGCCGAGTGGGGAACTGACCCTGCCTTGGGGATCCCAGGTCCTAGTCCAACATTTTTAACTCCTACAGCATGCTGAACCATGTCTGCAGCACCTTGTCATACGCACAAAGAGATGGTGGAAAAGAGTAAGACTCCAGTAGCACCTTAAAGACTAACAAAATTTGTGGTAGGGTATGAACTTAGGTATCTGAAGAAGTGAGCAGTGACTCAGGAAAGGTCATACTCTACCACAAATTTTGTTAGTCTTTAAGGCGCTGCTGGCCTCCTCTCTACTGCTACAGACAGACTAACACAACTACCCACAAAGATAGCAGGGGTCCTTTGGGGCCGGAGCGAGGCGGAGTGCTGCTCTGCCAGCCCAGGAGTGGGCAGTAGGGCAGCCACAGGCTGAATCAGATTCTCTGATCTCATTTGGCCTGCCGCCGAATTGCCCCCAAAATTCAGCGGTGTCTTTAAAGCGGCTGGAGGAGAGGAGGTTTGAGGGAGAGGCTCCAAACTTGCAGGGTAGCTTCTGGGACCTCTCCCCCAAATACCCACCAAGTTTTAAGAAGATTGGACCACGGGTCCAATTCTACGGGCTTCCAAACAGGTTGCCCCCATTCCCTCCATTGTTCTCTATGGTGGGGAAAAAAGTAACGTCCTGGAGAAAGGCAGACTATAAATAGATAAATCTAGTGCTTGGGAAGACTATGATTGCCTGTGGACTTAGTCCCTATCCTAAGCTGCACCAGTTTTCAGTGGCATACTGTTATGCCAGTGTTGTGTGTATAGCTGGGGCTTGAGTGGCTTAGGAAGGTAGCTAAGACCCATGGCACACCCCCTATGCTGCCCAATTCTATGCTGATATAGGCCCTTTCTGCACCCATATTTTTCCTCGGTTTCTGAGTGCATCCTATTCTTCTGTTCTGTATTCCCTCCTACTTTCATTTCCACTTTGTGTAAGGACTTTCTCTTGTTTCTGCATTTATTTTACAGGAATCTGCATTCAGACAACTTCCAGCACACAGTTGCCCTGCAGCTACCAAAACTCCTTTTGCCGCAATTCTTTGTTCTCATCTGCTTTCAAATTGCCAGTCCTTTCTAAAGTAGAATTGTTTCTGCGGGTATTTAAGTGCTGCCTACTGCCCTCCCCCATTTCCACCTCTCTCTTTAGGTTGATGCTCCCTCCCTGTTCTGTTTTCTTTCCCTCCTTCTCCAAAGACAAGATGACGTATCCTCCTGCTCAGGCAAACTTTAAAAAATCCAGAGAGTGCATAAAAAGGAATCAGTAAAGGACTAGGGAATTCCCTGCTCCCAAATGTGTCAGTCTTGCATGTGTGGGCCTGGATTTTCCCCTCCCTCCCCTTTCTTTTTGCAGAAACACGGAGGAAGGGAGGGAGGGGCTGGCAGCCAGTTATCTCAAAAAGTGTGGGTTTTGCTTGTAGATGCAGAATGCATACAGAATACACAAATCAATAACCTGGAGGGGGGAAAAACAGTGCAGAGGGAATGCATGCCCTTAAGACTTGACTCCTCAGATTCTTTGGAGCAAGCTGTCAGCACAGAAAGAGCCTATATCTTCAGGAGTTGCCCGTGTAGGGTGTTGTCGCCATCCTAAGACCTTTCAAGTCAGGACTCAGACTGGTGGCTGTTTGTTTTGTACAAGCAAAATTACAAATACACCCACTACTAAAGATGAAAATTGTTACACCCTATGTTATCTTAGCATATGTATCTTAAAGGTTAGGAACAATTAAAAGCTAAAAATAAAACACAAATTTTATAATAAAGAAAAGAAATTTTTTTTGAACAGAATATAGTCAGAATAGGACTAACAGTATTTTGGGGGTATTAACTTTATAAGTACATAAGAAGAGTCCTGCTGGGTCAGATCAGTGGTTCATCTAGTTCAGCATCCTATTTCACACAGAAGCAAACCAGTTGCTCTAAATGTTCCAACAAAAAGGGCACAAAGGCCAAAGCCTTCCCCTGATATTACCTCCTAGCACTGGGTTTCAGAGGTTTACTGTCTCTGAATATGTAGGTTCCCTTTATTCACTCCGTTTTAAAGCCATCTATGCTCGTGGCCATCCACTGGTAGTGAATTCCAGAATGTAATTACTCATTCAGTAAGGGAGTATTTCCTTTTGTCTGTCCTGTAGCTGTTGCCCATCAACTTCATTGGGTGGCCTTGGGTTCTAGTATAATGGGGGATGACTCCCCATATCCACTTTCTCCATCTCATGTTTTCCCCCCTCAATTAAAAAGTGCCAGACTCTGCTTTTTCTCACAAGAAAGATGCACCAGCTCTTTGATCATTTAATTTGCCCTCTTCTGTACTCTTTCCAGCTCTGCAATATCCTATTTGAGATACAACAACTAGAATTATCCACAGTATTCCAAATTAGGCTGCAGCATAACAATAGAATGTTTTCGAGATCATTAATACATGGGGTTGCCATAAGTCAAAGCAACTTGACAGCACATAAAACACACATCCACTGTGACCCCAAGATTTCTTTCAGTTGTGGCCTCAGATAGTTCAAAACCCATCAGCATGTATTTAAAGTTCTGAATAAGCATTGAAAGTATATCATCACACACATTAGAGCATATTAACTGTGCACAAAACCATTCAGATACACTCAGATGGGTAAGCTCCATCTGATGGGAGGGAAAGTGCCATTGTATAGCTCAGTTTTGTCAAATCTCAGAAGCTAAGGAGGGTCAGTACTTGGAAGGGAGACCACCAAGGAAGAATTGGCAGAGGAAGGCAATGGCAAACCACCTCAGCTTCTCACTTGCCTTAGAAACCCCTTGCTGGGTTCCCCATTAAACCGGTTGCAGCTTGATGGCACTTTACTGGCACAAGCTCCATCTGAATCTCACTCACTTGGGTTGCATGCATCACTGTTACAATGTAATCACAGTCTGCAATGTGCTATTGTTTGTTGTCCATGGCTTGAATACATGCATACAGACATCCCAGAGCAGACCTGGGGTCCTTTCTCCTTTCCCCCGCCCCCTATCAGCTTTAACCATCATTCTCTCAACTTCTGACACTTACTGGGAATGTGTCCTGCCTTCAGAATAAGAGGGACATAATGCAAGATTTGACCCAGCCGTCATCACTTTGTTCAGAGGGCAGAGGATATTTGAGTCATGGAACTGCTCTGAGATGTCAAGCAAACGTGACCTAGGAACCTTTACATAGTTTTGGCTCCTATTCACAGCATGAGCAAAACAAACTCATAAAAGGAAATACTAGGCCAGAAAGCAGAACTGCTGCTCTTTGTTATAAACCATGGAGTATTGTCTCCAGCTGTGTTTTCATTGTCTCTCCTCCATATCTTCCATTGTCAGCAATTCACAACTTTGACTTTGAATTATAATGACCCTAGTTCTCCTTCCTCCTGTTATTCTCCAGCTCCATTTATATGTATTTTACTTAAGAACTTATCGGGATCACAATGCTTATTTAATGGTGGAGAGGAGAGGTTGTATTTCCCCCCCACACACACACTGTAAAAATAATCAAAAGAAACACAAGCAAGTGGAGTTTTATGCAGCCTCTCATACAGAGGCCTCCCCTGTTAAACACATGGGTGGGCTACCAACCTCCAGGCAATCGGAAGCCACTTAAAATTGATGGAATTTGTGGAACATTCTGGGTTTGGAGGGTTTTTTTGTGATTAGAACAAGTTGCTGGTCTGAACTAAGTATTCAGTATAGAAAAGAAGGGTTTCTGCTGTTAAAGCCCTCAAAACCTAAGGGAACCGATACTGAAGCCATAAATCAAGGCTAAAAGTCTACATCTTACGAACATGTGGGAAACTTCTAAGTAAACATGAATAGGAAAAGACTGTAAATCTAATCCTCTGAGAGCATCTCTAAAGCCTGTTGAAATGAACAGGAGCTACAGAAAGACCGTGCTGCAGCCCTTGTGAAACTTTCATTCCATTTTCATTCTGATTATGAGTATTATTGAATCACAGAAGGGGCCATACAGGCCTTACAGTTTGGTGTAGCAGTTAAGTGCGCGGACTCTAATCTGGGAGTACCAGGTTTGATTCCCCACTGCTTCACTTGCAGCTGCTGGATGACCCTGGGCAAGCCATAGCTCTGTCAGAGCTGTTCTTGAAAGAGCTCTCTCAGCCCCACCTACCTCACAGGATGCCCGTTGTGGGGAGGGGAAGGGAAAGGACTTTGTAAGCCGCTCTGACACTCTGATTGAAGGGCGGGGTATAAATCCAATCTCTTCTTCCTCTTCTTGTCCAACCCCCTGCTCAATGTAGGATCAGCCTAGAATATTCCTGACAAGTGTTTGTCCAGACGCTGCTTAAAGACTGCCAGTGAGGGGGAGCTCCCCACCTCCCTAGGCACTGATTCCAATGTTGCACAACTCTTATTGTAAAAAAAAGGTTTCCCTATTATCCAGCCAGTACCTTTCTGCCTGTAATTTAAACCCATTATTGTGAGTCCTATCCTCTGCTGCCAACAGGAACAGCTCCCTGCCCTCCTCTAAGTGACAGCCCTTCAAATACTTCAAGACAGCAATCATGTCCCCCTCAGCCTCCTCTTCTCCAGACTCAACATTCTGAAGTAGAGTTCCCAGCCTCCAGGTGGGGCCTGGAGATACCCCGCTTTTACAACTGATCTCCAGCTGACAGAGATCAGCTCCCCTGGATAAAATGGCTGCTTTGAATGGTGGACTCTATGGCATTGTACCATGCTGAAGCCCCTACCCTCCTCAAACCCTGCCTTATCTTGGATCCACCCCCAAAGTCTCCAGGTATTTTCCAACCCAGACCTGGCAACCCTATTCCCAAGTCCCTCAGCCTTTCCTCATAGGGCTTGGTCTCCAGGCCCCTGATCATCCTCGTCGCTCTCCTTTGTACACGCTCCATTCTGTCCACATCCTTTTTGAAGTGAGGCCTCCAGGACTGCACACAATACTCGAGGTGTGGCGTGACCAATGCAGTATACAGCGGGACTATGACATCTTGTGATCTGGATGTTACGCCTCTGTGGAATATGAATATTCTGCTCCATCTTTCTTGATGTCACCCATTCACCCAGAATGCACAATAAGAATAGTAGCTAATTAGATTGAGAAACCAGCTAAACAAAATGGGAGAAAGGGCAGGCTTACAGAGCAACCCGAAATCATGCTGCAAATTATTCCTGTGAAGTTAAGGAAAGCATGATTTAGTGATGGTGAATTTCTCATAACTATCACATCTCAGGATCTAAATTGGTTTTTTTTTTAAGGAAAACCCCCCCCCCCATATGAACTGGCAGCTATCCCTCATGCTGTTTGTCTAGAAGGGCTTTTGTCAGCCTAATTTGATGGCCAACTGCAGCGATCCACATTATACAAATGAAGCAGAGGGAGTTTGTAAGGCTGGCAAAGTGGAAAATGTTAGTAATTAGAGCAGTGTGAAAAACACTGATACATTTTCTAAAACCATCTAGTGGGTGAAAGTAAGTTTTCAAGCGCACAAAACTCTTCTTGGACTACTGAGATTTACTATGGAAAATATTGAAAGCAGTCAAAATGTGAACTTGTGTGGGCCTTGCTAAAAGATAGGAGGATGATAGTCTCAGCTGTGGCCTCACTAGAGTCCTGGGGATGCCAACCTGCATGTGGTGGCTGGAGATCTCCTGGGATTACAGTTGATTTCCAGATTACATAGATCAGTTCCCCTGGAGAAAATGGCTGCTTTGGAAGGTGGACTCTCCTCTCCTCTTCTCCACTACTGTGACAATGTGCCTCACATAATGTGCTGGGAACAGTGGAAGAGAAAAAGCGCTTTTTTTTCTTTTGAAGGGGACTAGTAGGGTGCTGTCGTATAAGAAATGGGACGCAACCTCCAAAGGAAAACTATTTTATGAACAGGAGTTGTGTGTGACCTTAGAAAATAGTTCTAAACTGCTGGGTTAAAGCACATGCAATACAGGTTAGACAATTATGTACAATTCAAATGTAATCAGAAAACATTTGCCATGTTAGGTGATAATGCAATTTCCTTAGTTTTGCCAGCCAGCTTATTGTCTCTAATGGCTGAAGAATCCTAGTCCTTAGGAGAGAATGTCAGATTTCTTGTGGAATTCTAATTCGGCACTTTCACATCTTGGCAAAATGAAATGTTCTCCCACCATTGTCTTTTTGGTGATGAAAGTTATGCGGGTTGTCACCAGCCATGGTTTAGAGACTAGGTGAAAATAGCCAATTGACCACCACTGCCTAAACTATAGAAATGTGTAGCAATACGTAGTATGTGTTGGAGGAGGAGAGGGCAACTACTTTTCTCCAGTATCAAAATGTTAGGGGAAATGTTTTTGTGATCCATTGTTAATGCACTACCCTTTCAAGCACAAACATCAACAGCTCCCCCTGCTGCACACTACTTGGTAAAATAAGTTCTCAGCCTTTAGCATTCAAAGCTTATGTGAATGTCATAAGAGTAATTTTCTGCCAAAACCTTGAGAGGCCTGGCCATTCAATCTAATTCACAACCTTAAGGCAGGATCTAAAGCACACCTCAATCTGTCTACCATTCAATTCACATTAGCTGTGAACAGTGTAAAATTATGCTAGAATTGGAAAACTGGAGAATTGCTTAGTCATATAGCCACAGCCTAATGTCAGTTAAATCATTAAAATGTCTGATGTTGCTCCCCATATGAGAGGTTCTGGTGAAACCTCAGCATGGAACAAACCCCACTTCACGATTCCCTCATAAAGTATCATTTTATATGCCATTATACAACTGTACCCCTATCTGCCATTGATTTGTAGGCTTATTCATTTCCTCTTTCCACACATTTCTCACACAATCAGTTCATTTGGTAGATGAATAGTGGCTTATAAATTATCCAGAGGCCAGTGCCCTGATTCAAGCTTTTTATATTTAGGCATTTGGCTTGGGAAATGGTGGCCCAAATGGAGAAATATACTCAACAGTTTGCAGAAATCTATGCCAGATCCTGTTTCACACAGTGGTCAAGCAGATGCCCTTGAAAGGTCTGTAAGCAAGGCTCAGAAGCCAAGGGCTTCCCTTTCTTACTGTCTTCCAGCACTGGCAGAGCAGTTCTGCCTCTGAAGAACTCCATTTCTGAAGAGGCTCCATTTAGTCATTATGACTCACAGCCTAGAACACCACCAGCATATTCAGGTTTCCAACCATCTGTTACTCTACATTAGCTTCCACCGAACCATTTTACTGAAGTTCCCTTATATATCAGCTAATCTAAAGATGGTACAACATTTTCCCACAATAAATCATGAGATAACACACCCAGCCTCTCTCATCTTCTCCTGTCCCTCCTGGAAGTTTTTTTAAAGGTGGGTTTATACCAAAGCATTTCATGACAGTAAACTAGTATTTGGACTTCTCTCTAAACCCACATGCAGTCATGTTTGCTTATTTTGTATTTAAAATTTGTATACTATCTTTCTAGTATGGAGAATACATGAGGCAGCTTCCCTTCCACCAACAAAGAACAACAAAAGTATAATTCCTACATTTGTGTAGAAGTATGTTGATATTCTAATATTAGATTAGGGAGTGTGAAATTGCCTCTGAAGTAAGTCAGTAGCCCACTTACCTAGTTGTTCCTGTGCAGTAGCAGAAATCCATGAGTGTGTGTGTGTGTGTGCACGCGCACGCTTGGGAGCCTGGAAGTCATGGTAACTTCTGATGACCCCTCCTGGAGCTAGGACATTTTAGAGAGGTGGCCTGATATTACCTGCCTCTGACTCCTGGCCCTGGTATTCCTTGGAGGTTACCCTTCCAAGTACTTGCCACAGTCGGCCCTGCTTAGCTTCCGAGATCTGACGAGATCAGGCTTGCCTGGGCTATCCAGGTCAGGGCAAATTAAGCCTCATATTGATGCATTATTTTCTTTATCTTCTGAAGCTTCCATTCCAGTGCTATCTTATACTCTGGCTTAAGAAAAAACTTTTCAGCAAAAAAAAAAAAGGGAAAACAGTAGAAAGGAATTTATACCTTCTGCTGCCCCGCCAACAATAAAATGGAAGAGAGGAGAACCATGTAAGCCACTTTAGGTTATCGTTGGGGAGAACGATAGGGTATAAACAACATAAACAAACATACCATCTACTTACTTTTTCAAAGGTGCACATCTGGCATGTTACAGTTTTTAACTATACAGGTCAATTGATGTCTGGGGGACTATAACAGCTTTATCATTAGTAATGCTTACTTAGCCCTTAACTATACGGCATTAGCTGAACTAGTCCCTGGTGTTTTCAACTATCAGACTGCACTCACTGCAAAAATGATCCCTTCAGCTACTTTTATAGCTGTCCTTTTAAAAATGATGTCTAATGAAAAGCTACCTTCTTGCAAAAAGTGTTTTGATGCTGCTTGAACATTTCCATGGTGCTCATTTATGAACCAAGCCCAACACTTAAAGCATGAACACTTAAACCATAAGAGATAAAAGACCACTGCTACATGCCTTTGGGGTACCAGGTTGGAGTATTTTTTTTTTAGTATAATGTATATTATTCCCTTATAATTGAAAGGAGTTACACCTGAAAGCAAAATAAACACAGTGTATGATGTCAACATTCCTCAGTCCTAGACACAGCAAATTTCTTTGCTTTAGTATGTCCCCTCAGCAGTCATCTAAGAACAAGGCAGAGGAAGTAATCACTATGCATCCAGGACATGAGCAAACCTGCAATGCAAGAGCTATTTATAGGTGTAAGAGTAAAACAAAGCATGAAGCTAAATTTGAGTGAACTTTCTGAACCTCTTAAATTCTCTTCATGAAGATTATAATTGATGCATGCCAAAAAAAATTAAGTATGTTTTTGGCTGAGGACTTCAAAAAGCAAATCAAATGTTTTAAAAAACTAGTCCCACATTGCTTCAAGCTGAATGGCATATGACAATCAAATTATAAATCCAACCATACTTGCAGTCGTTAACACAATCAGTGTTAATATTCAAAAACAAGTTGCATATAAAAACAAAATTCATATTCTGTGCCTTGAACTTGTGGGTAACTGATGTTGTAACTCTCTGTCAAGCTGGAGACCCCAGGACTCAACATGCAAATTAGTCCCACCCCAATCAAAATGTGGGTAGTATGAAACCTTCTTGGAAGATAATAATAGTACTGAAGTGGTCTCATACACTGTAGAACAACAAACAAAACACTGACAATCTAAAGCATAATTTACAAGCAAGATGACAAAAGGGGTAGTTAGAAACAGTTTCTAGTGGATTAAGGGCAGAGGAGATAAAGCTAGCTGTTAGGAGAGAAGATTTTAAAAATCAGGATAAAAGTTATGTGAAATTGGTGGCTATTCAATTCTATCTTAGAGCAAAGTCTTTGAAAATTTATAGATGGTATATACCAGGGGTGGCCAAACTTGCTTAACATAAGAGCCACACAGAATAAACGTCAGATGTTTGAGAGCCACAAGACATGAATGCACACATTTTTAATTGAAAAAAACGCAGATTTGCATATTAAAAAGATAAATGCCTTCTCTGAGCCAAGCCAGTGTGCTGGTGTGGCGGAGCTTGGAGAACACATTTAGCTTTAGATGGGGAGGGAGGAAAGATAGAAAGGTGGAAAGAAAGAAAGTGGAAGAAAAGCAAATACATGGGGGAGGGAGGGAGAGATGGAAAGAAAGCAACTTTAACTGTAAATGCGTCCTCCAAGCCCCCCACACCCCCATGCCAGCTGGCTTGGCGAAGGGATTTAAAGAGACAAATGCCTTCTCCAAGCCAGCTGGCTGTGGGTGGGGAAGGGCTTTGAGGATGCATTTAAAGTTAAAGTTGCTTTTTTTTCTCTGCTTCCCCCCACCTCAAGCCTACCCAGGGAGAGGAACACTGGTTGGGGAAGGGAAAACTGATTGGGGAGGCATGCTTCCCCTTTGCTTCCCTAGCCACCCTGCCGGGAGCCACACATTTGTAAAAGAGCCACATGTGGCTCTCGAGCCACAGTTTGGTCACCCATGGTATATACCCAACAGAAGATAAAGTGTAAAAATGCTACTAATGTTTGCTGAACATGTGACAGAATGCTGGGAATGCGATTTTTTAAATGTTTGATGGACTTGTGAAAACATTAGAAGAATCATTTGTTACTCAGCTAAGCAGAGGGCAGGGCTCTTTTTGTAGAAAAAGCCCAGCAGGAACTCATTAGCATATTAGGCCATACCCCTGACAGCACAGCTCATTAACATATTAGGCCACACCCGATGTTACCAGAAGTGTGGTCATCCAGCCACATCCCCCTTTTGCTTCTTATTCTGTTTACCTTGTTGTCAAAACAGTTTTGACAAAACCAATAAAAACATTATTTTCTGTCCCATCTATACAAAATCTTGCCTGAACCAATATCTTATGTCCAACAATTATTCCCACACTGGATTGGAATCAATTCCTAAAGGTTAGGTTCCCATGGAAATCAGCTTGCCTTCCTGCAGAACTAGTACACTGAATATGATTTTTTAGGGTTGCCAACCTACAGGTGGAGTCTGGAGATCTCCTGGAATTACAGCTGAGGTCCAAACTACAGAGATCAGGTCAATGGCTGCTTTGGAAAGTGGAATCCATGGCACTATGCCTTGCTTAGGTCCCTCCTTCCCCTAAACCCCACCCTCCACTCCCAAATCTCCAGGGATTTCCTCAACCTGGAGTTGGCAATCCTAGTTCACTGGCAGAACGCTAGGAGCCAGTTTGGTGTAGTGGTTAAGTGCGCAGACTCTAATCTGGGAGAACCAGGTTTGAGTCCCCACTCCCCCCCTTGCACCTGCTGGATGACCTTGGGCAAGCCATAGCTCTGTAGCTGTTGTCTCAGAGCTCTCTCAGCCCCACCTACATCACAGGGTGTCTCTTGTGGGAAGGGGAAGGCAAAGGAATTTGTAAGATGCTCTGAGACTCCCTTGGGTAGTGAAGAGCGGGGTATAAATCCAATCTCTTCTTCTTCTAGGTTTGTGGATGCACTGGACAGGAGTAATTTGTGGGCTATTTTATTCAAGGTACAAAATTTTATTCAAGGTTTAAGATTTCATGTGCCACCCACACTTCTTCAGATGGAAGAAGTGTGCATGCACACAAAAGCTTATACCTTGGATGAAACTTTGGACTCTAACTTTGTTCTGCTGCTTCAGACCAACACGGCTACCCACCTGAATTATTACACTATAATACTTTTTACAAGCTATTATGTACCAGTGGAGTGGTTACCATGCAGAATCTGTCCCACAGGTAAAATTATCCTGTGAACAGGTGGTCTTTACCACATAAAAGTATCACTACCATCAAAAGATCACCAATCGTTGGAAGTCAACTCCTCAGAAGCAGAAATCTCTCTTATTAGGAGGTTTAAGAACATCAACTTTGCTGGCCCATTAAAGGCAGATGTCAGCCCAGTGGCAGGAGAAGAGGGACAATCATCTTCTTTAGAAACTCTGCCCACTTTTTAAATTTCACAAAACAGGCAATCTCCAAAGTGCTGCTGACCATGCTCATTTTTAGTTACAACTCTATTTCTCTGCAGATGTCCTCCAAAGTCCCCCATGCAACAGTCAAGTGTTCTGCTAACACACACAACAATGAAGCTACTTTTTCAGATGTTTTCTCTTCTATGGCAGTAAGCACCAAACCACTTTAATACAGACTTTAGACACACATATATTTGCAAGCCATTCCCAACAAGACACAACAATGAACTCAGGCTTCAAACTTACTTTTCTTAAGCAGAAGATGCCATGAGAAAACTAAAGAGATTCTCAAAAATTAAAGATATTATCAAAAGCAGCATTTCCTGGGCTCTTTACTTTTTTACATCCCCCCCTTTTCAATAATTTTTTTTATAAAAACCCAAAGAACAAAATGAAACAGAAAGAAAGAAAGAAAGAAAGAAAGAAAGAAAGAAAGAAAGAAAGAAAGAAAGAAAGAAAGTAATGTAGGGGGGAGAGAAAGAAAGGTAGGTGGGAGAGAGAGAGAGAGAAAGAAAGAAATAGAAGAGTGAGAGAAAGGAAGGAAGGTGGAGGAGAGAGAAAGGAAGGGGGAGAGAGAAAGACAGACAGACAGACAGATAGATAGAGGAGAGAGAAAGGAAGGAAGGTGGAGGAGAGAGAGAAAGGAAGGGGGAAGGAGAAAGAAAGGTGGGGACAGAGAGAGAGAGAGAGAGACAGAAAGAAAGGTGGGGGGGGGGAGAGAGAGAAGAAAAGGGATGGGGGAGGCACTTACCAGAGCAGGGAGAGCCACGCGAGGTCGGCAAGCCAAATGCAGAGCCAGGCATTTCAGAGCAAAGAACCTAGCCCTGTGCTTAATCTCTGGGCAGGGCTTTCTCCTGCTGGGTATCTGCACTTAAAGGGAAAGCACCTGGTGGGGCTTTTTCCTGCCGGCTCTCTGCAGGAACTTTCCCTTTAAGTGTAAACTGCTCAGGCCCGGCAGGGAGGGGGTGGGGCAGGCTCCGACGCCAGCCAGAACGGTGTTCCGGTGTGTTCCTGCTGAAAAAGAGACCTGGCAGAGGGTACTGAATTTCCATGGACCCATTAGTAGTTTTGTGCACTTAAGCTAGAGATAAAAAAGGAATGCAGGTTTTTAGTTGGGAATGTTTGCCTCAACCAGTGTAGTCCTAGCTTTTGGAAGTACATATGAATTCAGTCAGTATCTGAACGGAAAGGGGAACTGTGAAATGCCTAAAATTATAGTGTCAAAATGGTTCTGAGAGGGAAAGTTTGCTCTCCAGAAGATTTTATGCGGATATAATCTCACTCTCTTACTGGAACAAAAGAGAACCTAAGACGAGGTTTTGGACCAGGATGGGTACAAACCAGCTCACAAACCAAAATCTGGCACAAACTTGGGCCGGTTCAGAGCTCAGGAGCAGATATTCGGGGAAGGCAGACTTAGCTGAGCTGTTAAGTTGCTGCAGTCCATTTAACCCTTCAGTTTTACTCCCCCCTCAAAGGGAAAGGACTTCCTTTCCCCCTTAAATGGCATTAAGAGGTAAATTCTTCATAACATTTAATGTTAAAAATTATTCAGTTCCATTCAGCTTTGTGTTGTTTCTCATTTCAATAACCATGGTTTATTCCAGGATGATAATTTTGAAGAAAATAAAATACTCCTGAGGTTTATGGAGAGCATTTTGCCACCCAAATTCAGAAGGCTTTTGCATCTGTTTAGATAAGAGGTTAAGGACTGGCTTGCTCCCAATATAAACACTGAATTGTAACAAGAGGCTGATAATTTTGAAGATAATAGGAATACTCCTGGTGAAGACTTTGATGATATGAGCATATATGTGGGTGAACATAAGAGAAGCCAACGCTGGATCAGGCCAATGGCCCATCCAGTCCAACATTCTGTCACACAGTGGCCAAAAATACCAGGTGCCATCAGGAGGTCCACCAGTGGGGCCAGGACACTAGAAGCTCTCCCACTGTTGCTCCCCCCCAAGCACCAAGAATACAGAGCATCACTTGCCCCTGACTGAGAGTTCCTATCCATACTTTGTGGCTAATAGCCACTGATGGATCTCTGCTCCATATGTTTATCTAATTCCCTCTTGAAGCCGTCCATGCTTGTAGCTGCCACCAACTCCTGTGGCACTGAATTCCATCATGAGGATGTAATATGAGGACGGACTTCTCTATAATGTAGTAACAACAATCTATCCTGTGGTTGCAATAGCACTACAACAACAATTTTAAATGAACAATCACAACATATACTTAGGATTGATTATATAATCAAAGTATTACAATAAAATTTGAACAGAAGTTTTATCCAACATATAAAGATTGCAGAGCTCTAAGCCAGTTTATATATTTTGTGAACCCTTGCCTCGCCTTAAGAGAAATATTGATATTGTGGATATCTGGAGGCTTATGGCATTTGGAGGCTTCTTCTACTTGGTTTCAGGATAACCTTAGGAGATGCAATTTGTTACAATTATTGTATATTTGTTACGGATATGAAATTATGAAATTTTGCTTATAAGAAACTTTGACACTGTTGGTTGGTGAGTACTTGGTGACCTTTGGCACCCTGAGGCTTTTTGTACTATGTTTCATGATACTGTATATATTTCATTGTATATTCTTTACAATTTTAGAATTATGGAATCTGCTTAGAAGGTTTCTCCTCGAAATGTGGAAATTATCTAGAAAACATGTCAGTATTTAAAAAGGGAAGATTCCTATTTGTTATTAATGGACTCAAATACACAACAAGAATGCATACATAAAGGGTATTAGAAGGAAGAACCACGTTTCTTTGTTTTTGAGAATATTATATGTTGGATAAAACTTCTGTTCAAATTCTATTGTAATACTTTGATTATATAATCTATTATATGTTGTGATTGTTCATTTAAATTGTTGTTGTAGTGCTATTGCAACCACAGGATATATTGTTATACTTCTCTATAATGTGACATAAGATTTATATATTGATTGTAAACTGTTTTACTAAATGTGTTAGCCAGCATATCACAGCGTATGTTTGTTTGTGTTTTCTGTAATAGAAACTGTGATCCCAGGTTGTTTTTTCTGCTTCTATTAGGTTTAAATGGCTGGCAACCATTTCTCACTTCCTAGGTGATCCCCGCCCCCTTTCTCCCAGCCACAGTCCTTTCCCTGGCAATTCCCTGCCTTTCTCCTGGCCCTGGTGAGCCAGCAGCCAGGACAAAGGGAAGTCCCATCCAGGGCAGTCCCCACCCCTTTTTTCTCGGGGTGAAAGGGGGAACCAAAAGGACAAATTTGGTTCCGGCAGGGTCCTTTCAGTTTGTGGGCCGCCCCAAACCCCAAACCAAACTGCCCTTTTTAGGCTCATGCCCATCCCTAGTTTTGGATATATAAACAATAGACTGGAATTAATATTAAATGACATAAGTCATGCTAAGTTATATGTAAATATTGGACTGTTAATTTTTATACTAAGTTAATAAAATAAGTGAACAGAACGGCCAAATAAGTGGAGAAGCATACACGATGCATTATTAGAAAAACAGATTTTTCGTTCCTGAAAAGAGCTACCTGGCTTAAATAACATGGCTTCAGATTTGTGGCAAAATGCCTTACACCCAGGGTTAGTGCCAAATTGTGCCACTCCAAAGGGATACTGGGGTTTTAAGAGCTGTGAAAATGCCCCTACAAAATTATTTTTAAGACTCCAGAATTGTGGCCCAGAGAAAGCTCCAGACCCTTGGAACTTAGCTGTGCAGTTGCTGAGCTTGTCAGTTCAGTTCAGTTTTATTGCATAGGGCCAATGGCCGTTACAAGTGGTAGAAAATAATACACAATAAAATACAGTACAGTAAAATTAGATTAAGACACTATAAAAGTTACATTTTAAAACTTATTTCATAAAAAAGGAAAACCTTTCGGAGATGTCTGTTGTGTACTAGTTAAATTCTTAATTAGACTATGCTGGCACTAGTTTGGCTCTAATTTTCTTTGCTGCTAAGGCATAAAGGGCAACCTTACAGGAAACCTCTGACTCCGCATCAGCAAGTAAAAATATAACTTTTTCCATCATAGTGCTGCAGCCTAAATTGGCCAGGGCTGTACCTAAGAATCTCTTTCTTGGGACTGAATAAAGTGGGCAGTCCAACAGATAATGACACAGGTCTTCAGGATCATGGCCTCCACATATGTAGAGGTGCTGAGCAACTGGTGTGTGAGCAACTGGTGTTTGGGTATAGCGGCCTTCAAGGCCGAGGACAGACTGGCAATCTGAAGCGGGGCAGGCACGCTTCGCAAACGGAGGAAAGGAGCCCGTTCAGACATGCGCATCTGCCCGTCGGCTCCGTTGCGTACTTACCCGTCTCCCAGCCGCTTTCCTTCCGCTTTACCCGGACACCGGTTTTTCCCGGTGTTCAGGGGCCTTCCTCCGCATGCCTCCCGCTTCCAAACAGTGTGAACTGGAAGAAGCGGGAGGCATCCGGAGGAAGTGTGAACGCACCGGCAAAAAGTTTTGCGCATATGCGCATATGCGAAAAACATCAAAGGAAAACAAAAAAAAAGTGCAGCGGCACGCGCGAGCCGCGCGCGCTGGCTATGCGGCAGTCTGAACTCTCCGTGGCAGTCTGAATGCTCCGTATCGCCGCTGATCCGCATTGCTCTGGCCAGTGTGAACGGCCAGCTCCGTGGGTTTTTTCCCCCGCTCCAGTTCCCTCCGCTTTGCCTCCGCTTCAGATTGCCAGTCTGTCTTCGGCCCAAGCATAGCTGTTTGCATTGTATGAAAGCGAATGGATGTAAAAGCTGAGAGTAATTTAAAAAAGGAAATCTTGGACAGATATTGAACCCTAAAATGATCCAGTTTAATTGATTTATACCAGGATGAGAATTTGGTATATTTCTAGTATGACTTGCCTATCTAAAGCAGAATCTTGTGTGTATATTCGCACCCTACCATTGAAGTCGGCCTGAGAAGCTCCTCAGACAACATCTGGCAATTTATATATTTGAAGGAGTTTGTTATAACTGTGATGCCATTTAGGATCTTTTAGACTTATAGAGAAACAAATGCTTGAAAACTGATCTGCTGGGGCTCTCTTCAGTTTGTGCCAGTAGTTAAAAAGGGCTTTGTGTGCACGTGCCCAGAGAGAAGGGAGGCCTGATTTGGCTCTCCAAGTTTGCAAACAAGGCATCATTCCATCCCCAAACCACCACACCGTAGAGCAGTTGGGCAATTACCTTACTCTAAAAGAGCTTTAAGGGCAGATCTGGAAACCCCCTTTGGAATGGTAAAATCTAAGAATTGCTCCCGTTGACCAGAGGACCGTTGGTTTTATCATTTCCAGGAGAGTATGTCACTAAAAATGATACCCAGATATTTAAAGGTTTGGCATTGATCAACTGGGGTCCCATCTATTGACCAGTGAGAAGTACACCGCCATTTTCCAAAGACCATCACCTTGGTCTTTGAATAATTTTTAAAAGCTCTTCTTTACAAAAGTCACTAAGCCTGGACAGTACCCTTCTTAAGCTGATGCGAGTTATAGACAACAAAACCATATCATCGGCATAAAGAAGGACTGAAATTTTCCGTGAGCAAGACGGGGAGGAAAGAGGTCTGAGCCTGAAAGCCTCTTGGTGATGTCATTAATGTAGAGGTTAAAAAGGAGGGGGGCAAGAATGCAACTCTGTTTCACGGCTCTGGCTACTGAGATACTTATCTGTCAAAGAACCTGAGATACCTATTCTAATTTTAGATTATATGTTACTATGAAGTTCCCTTATTAGATACAGAAGGCGTTTGTCAATATTTGTCAGTGGGGTTTACATTCTAGAGAGGCTCAGAGTTTATAAAGTATCTTATGCTGGTCAGCGGAGTGGGAGAAGAGAAGCACAAATGGGCATGATTCAGCTCCCAAGTGCAGAGCCATTCAGTGCTACAGAATTGTAGATGACACTAGCCAGGAAAAGGACAATAGGCAGCCAGAGCTCTTACACCTTGGCTAGAGAGCTGCAGGAGAAAAGTGTAAAGAACTCTTTCCTACAGACAGGAAAAGGGGATCTGTAAAGGGGGAGGCAATGAACCCTTACCTAGATAGCCCAGGCTAGCCTGATCCTGTCAAATCTCGGAAGCTAAGCAGGGTCGGCCCTGGCTAGTATTTGGTTGGGCAACCACCAGGCAATACCACCAAGGAATACCAGGATCACAGCATGGAAGCAAAGAATGGCAAACCACCTCTGAATGTCTCTTGCCTTGAAAACCCTACAGCTGTGGCTTGACTGCCAAAAACAACATCATAATGATGAAACTCTCTTAAGCTTTTATGGCCACTTTGACCTCCCCAAGGAGGACTCTATTATAATTTCAAGAAGTGGCCATGAGCCCATGGTACTAAATGTACCAGAGGATGACCCCTAGATACTGAAATGAAGGTAAAGGATGATTTTTAATTGCTTATAACTTCAAAAATCCTATTGCCTGTCTCTGATTGGCACCTGTAGAGATATGTACAGAGTTAGGGTTTAAAAGATGCATTTTTTGCCTCATTTCTTTTATCCTTGCTCAGTCAGTGTTCACTTATGCTATGTGCCCTTTTTATTTTCTTATTGAACTTATTTTCAGCATGGCTAGTCTGATCTCTGTGAACCGCATTAAAGCCCTTGTTCAGTCCATGTGTATTAAAAGCAGAAAAGGGAGGGGCAGCAGGTAAACCTACTACCACAGAGTAGTTCAACCAGGCATGTTGGTCCCCTTGGCAAAAACTAAGGACGTGATGGAGATTCAAATGCTGAGCAGAGACTTTAAATGATAACATAACAGAGGATTCCTGAACTTATGCTCTGAGACAGAAAGTACCCTAACAATAAGGCAGGACTGATTACCAGTGTATCAGAGAAATGGCAGTGGTGACTAGTGAAAGAGCAGCTATTTAGTAACATCTTTCAACTTGCTCATAAGCCTTTTCTTGGAGTGAACATTTAGTTAGAAAAATACGGGCCCAGTAGAAGGCATTTTCCAGCAAAAGATGAAACTACAGCCAACCATTTCACTAAATGTTGGCTGCTACCATTATAACCTGCAACAAAAAATACTCCAAAAAAATTCATTTATTAAGAAGTAATTTTGCTTGGAAAGAAGTCCACATAACAAACACTTTTAAAAAAATGATTCCAAGAAATATTCTTGATCATAATGAGCAAGTATAATTGTCCCAACTAGATATAATATGGATGTTTATTTTTATTTGAAACCAGGAAAATGTTTTTGAACTGTGTTACATTAGAAGATGCTAAAATATTCTTGAAGTTTTCAAATTCATATGGTATACCAGGACAACAACAACAAATCAGTATCTGAACAAACCGTGACAACACTTAATGCACAGACTTTAAGCATTTGTCTTAATCTGTGTGCCCAAACCTCCAGCATAAGCTCATGTTCTGCGATGACGTTTTGACAGTTTCTGGTATAGCCTACCTTATGTGCTGACTTGCTGCAGAGCAAGAGTTTACACAGTTTAGGCTGCAACCTTGCAGCCTGTGAGCATAGAGAAAAGTATGCAGAATGGCTCCTATATGATCTCCATCCACCAGCTGCCTCCACACATGATGCTGTTCTTCCAGCTGTGTCCTTGGGCTACTCCTGCTGGGGGACAGGTTGTATGCTAGGAACATGGAAAGAAGTGGATGCTGGACTCCTGAAGTGAAGGCATGGGAGGGCTTCGGGGGCTTATTTAAGCCACGCTGTGCTCAGAAGCATGGAGCTCCACATGAAAGGAAGGGAAGAGAGAGTAATGGAGAACAACCTAAAACCACACCATTTTGGTTTGTGCAGCCCTTTATTAGCAACTAAAATAGAAGATATCTGTTGTACAACACGGGTAGTAATTGACTATACTGGGATTTTATTATATTCTATTACAGGATCTTTTATAAATGCATTTTTTTTATTAAAAAGCTTCCACCCTTCTCTGTTTACAACTTGCAAAACTATTCTGAAAGCGGAGTACATGTGCACAGGTCTGCAGAGTGCAAATCTGGGATGTGGTAAATGCTTTACATGTTGCATTTGTAAGGACCGTCTGGCACCATACCTTTATAGCCACTGGTTTTTAGAAGTCACAACATTTTGACACCAGCCTTCCTTCCCTTGTCCTAAACAAGAAAGCATTTTAAAATGAGTTGTAACTAAGGAAGGACTACACCTACTAGAAAAAGAAGAGTTCTATTAGTTTGAGGTTTCAGTATACCCAAAGACCAGGAACTGCATCTTTGTAAGGGCAAGGCTGGGACCCCATAGTGTGCAGGTGTCATCCCTGAGTAGTCAGAGGTTCAGTGGACCATTAGTGCTCCTGCTGCGTAACTCACTGAGCTGTCTTGCCAGTTTCGGCACTGGCTTGACTGGGCATAATTCAAAAACGAGAAGCTCATGTTCATTCCATTCTTTTGGAGCTCTGTGATAGCCTAGACAGAAAAAGTGAGAAGTTCAGTTTTACAAGATGTTTTACAGTACCACTCCATCACCTAATCTTAACAAACATTTTCAAAGTGATTATTCAGAACGATTTTTTCTTTGTGCCCTAAGTGGTTTTAAATGCATTTTCCTTCATAGGAAATCCTATATTAAGTCCCCTTTAGTCAGGGGAACAGCCTGTGTCCCAGTAAGGCCTTTTAGCTATCCCTGCAGTAAAACATTACTCCCCAGTGACCACAGTCCCTGAAACAGGGTATGGTTGGAGGGTACATGACACAGCAGCCTTGCTAAAGGTAAGCTGGTATGTGCATGGATAGTGCCTGCAAGGGAAACCTTCCAGGACAGAGCCTGCTTGAGCCCTCATGATGGAAGAAAAAAGGGATCTAAAAGTAATAAATGAATGAATAAATGGGAGGTAGGAGGCAAGCAGACGACTAGTTGTGAAGAGCAGTACAAGCTGAGCAACATACACCTCTACTGAAATGAACTGCAGATCTATCTGAAGAAGTAAGCAGTGGCTCATGAAAGTTCATACCCTGCCACATATTTTGTTAGTCTCTAAGGTGCTACTGGACTCTTGCTCTTTTCTACGGTAGATCTACAGGCAGAGATTGTTAGGGTGCCAGCGCCCTGGCTCAAAGGAGAAGACAAAAAAGTTTCCATGAAGCAATGTACTTCTCTCCTCCTCTTGCACAGCCAACCTCAGGCAGGAGTCCAAAATCAATGTTACATTCCAAAATAATTTGGAAGGGGGTAATGGACAGGGCTGTGCAATGCATTCCATAACTCGACACAAGCATGCAGCTGCCACAAGAGCTCATGTTAGTCAGAGCAGACTTAATGGCTATGAAGGTTAAGAGCTATGGTGGAGAGTCTGAACTTTGGGGGCAGGGAGAAAGGGAAAGATGACCCCAACAGGGCATCTGGTAGTCGCAGGATAGAGCAGCCGTGTCCTGCATAGCTCACTGAACATTACAATCCAATACAGCGGCTCCTGTCTGGTGGAACGAGCTCCCGGAGGAGATCAGGGCCCTGCGGGACCTAATGCAGTTCCGCAGGGCCTGCAAGACGGAGCTCTTCCGCCAGGCCTTTGAATAGGAGCTGCCACCGATGACTTTATGGATACCATCTACCATCTATCATGTGGCCCTGGTCCAACACGGCCTCGGCTATGGCTGCGGGGGGGGGGGGGAGGGGCTCAGACCTACCACTTGGTTGCCATCAATCACTGTATAATGGAAGCTTTTATGGGTAATTTATATGTTTTAATGATATTTATTAGAATGTTTTAAGTGATTTTATAGGTTATTGTATTGAATTGGCCTTGGGCCCATGTGAGCCGCCCTGAGCCCGCTTGCGGGGAGGGCGGGATATAAATGTGAAATAATAAATAAATAAATAAATACAGAATCATGCAAACTAAGCAAAACAGACACTTGCTTACATTTGTACAGTTCACAAAAGGCTTTTCTTCATACAATAATTTTAAATCATCTTCTATATTGCTCTAAAATCCATAATATTTTTGATAAAGGATTTAACACAAAAACCAAACTAGATTTTCTGCCCAAATGGACTTCCTCAATTTGACATTTATTGACATAATAACAGATGCACAGGCAGCATTAAAAAGGAGAAAACCCAGCTGATCACTCCTGGAACCTCCAATTCTCTTCCTATGAACATCTCAACACCCCCCCCCCCAAACTTGCCAGGCAGGCTTCTGGAGCCCAGTTCGGAACAGTGATGGTGTCGGGGGGGTAAGCTTTTAGCACAACTTGAGACGGCTGGTGCATATGCAAAAGAGAATGAGGGAAAGGGTTAGGCATCTTTTTCCAGATGCCCATCCTCCAATGGAAATTCTCTAGCCCTTGCATTAGCAAAGGAAGCAGTGCACACTCCCCGCCCCCGTGTTTATACCCTAACGTGTAGTACTGCACCAACTGTCAGGAATAACCCCAACTGATAAACACACTGGCAGGCCCACAGACTGTGCAGTGCCCCCTTCACACAGGTCCCACCTGCCTGTATAGACCTCAGAAGAATTTTGCACAAGAGAAAGTAGGATGCGCTAGGGTCTGGAAACCGCTGCATTAGAAATTAATTCAACAGCACTTACATTTAGTAAAACACCAATGGGATGTCTTCCACATATTGTATTATGGTATTTCTTCAAGTAATTGCTAAAGGACACAGGATCAAGCTGCTCTATAATGCTCATACCCTAAGAAGAATATCAAAATACAGTTATGTCTTCTAAGTTATTATTTAGGACTGCATTTGCCCATAATACACACCTATTTCATCTCTTCCTACTTTAAAAATCAAAGCCTTACTTGTAGGGAGATAAGCTATCAACAAAATCTAGTATCATCAGATAAAAAATGTAGTACTGTCTAGTATGAATCCAGAAAAACTTTTACTGTCATGGGGAACATGGACAAAAGGAAGGAGGGGGAATCTGGCAGAATTCTCCTCTCTCCTACTAACCGCTTCTACTAGCAGAAGGAGAATGGGTGATTGTGATAAGTTGGGGTGATACGAGTGGGCAGTAAAACCCCCACTCGTCCAGTGCAACCCCCATCATATCACCAAGAACACCTAAGAAGGCAAAAAAATGTTTATTTACTGGACAGCCAGTGCTCGGCACTATTTACTACTAGCCGCTCCTGAGGTAATTTATGATGGAGCTTCTCTGGCTTGGTAAAACCCAATTGTTACCTGGACCATCCTTTATAGAGAGGAGATCAAACACAAGAAAAAATGGTTTCTTTCACTACAAGGGAAAACTGGAGGTTCAGGACCAATTTTATACAAACAGGGAGAACTTGAGATTTGGAGATACAGTTTCTTTCTTTTGTATACACACTGTGTGTGTAGCTATAATGTAAATATATATTAGAGTTTCCATCTGTGGGTTGGGAAATTCCTGGAGATTTAGCGGTGGGGCTTGGGGAGGGCAGGATTTGGGAACCTTAGTGTGGTATAATATCACACTCCAAAGCAGCCATTTTCTCCAGGGGAACTGATCTGTGTCATCTATAGATCAGTTGTAATTCCAGGAGATCTCCAGGAGGCTGGCAACACTTTTTTTAAAGCACACACGTGCATGCATCTCTCTCTCTCTGTGGAGAGAATGCCAATAACTGCCAAATTACTTTAGCCTTTGAGAGCTGTTACTTTCCCCAAAGGTTTCTCAATCTTTTAAATTCTTCACTAGAGCCTTTTAAGCTACATAGCTCCGCCTGCTCCATAGCTTTCAAGTACCACTGAAAGATTAGAAGTGAGAACCATAAACCAGTATGTACCACACTAGGCCACCACACTAAATAGCCCACTTCTACCTGAAGTGACTGGAGACAGAGGAAGATCCCTACCCTGCCTAAAGAATCTCTCAAACAACTTGTGAAACAGCTCTTTCCCCCTCTGCTCCTTCCCCTCCAAGGCTCCACAGGCCTGGATTGGCTGTTGCTGACTTTATTTTTCAGATCAACAGGGTACAGAGGGGATTGGTAGACATTAGAAGAGAGAAGAGAAGAAGAGAAGAGATTGGATTTATATCCCACCCTTCACTCACTTAAGAGTCTCAGAGCGGCTTACAAACTCCTTTCCCCTCCCCTCCCCACAACAGACACCCTGTGAGGTAGGTAACTATTACTGTAACTGTACTGCCCTAGTGAGTACCCTTGACAGCTTGCCTATCCTTCATTGGCTAGCCAACATAAACATTCAAGTAGCAAAAAATCAGGTAGAATTTTCTTGACAGCTGACAAATAACAGAGTATTTATTTTATGAAAGGGGACATGAGAACTCTCTGATCAAATTCTGGATGCATTCAAAATTTTCACAAAAAGCGAACTGGAGTTGAATTTCATCATTTTCAGCACTTACCATTTTATCTAGGTGTTCAATGGACCTATAAATCTCTCCTTGAGACTCATCGTAGTAACTGTATCTGAACCGCTGGCCTTAAAGACAAAAGTTGTGACAAATAAATAATGAAACTTCTAACTGGAGGCAAAGATGAAAAAAGTAAGTACAAAATCAGGTAAGCAGACGGCAAAACAATTTTGTAAGAATCTCTTAAAGCAATCTTCATTCCGTACTGTAATAGAGTAATTCCAAATGAGAAATAAACAACTATTTGCTACCAGCTCCATAGAAATATAGTAAGGTCTTACTAGTTATTTTTACAGTAAAATCTAGAATATAAACTCTTGGTGCAGAGATTTGTCATCTGTTGTTATTCTGAAAATCATCATATACACGTGACACTGTACAAATAGTACTCAAAATACTCTCTTCCTTGGCTACCAGCACTACACGATCACCACCACTTGTAAGAAATGCAGTGCTCTTCAGCAGTGACTGAAACACCTGCACTAACAACAGGGGAAACTTTAAAACAATACAGACACTGCCTCCATCCCCACCCCCAAAACCTGGTTGGCATCTGCACTAATCATTGCTGGCCTTGCAATTCTAATCTAAAGAGAGAGCAGCAAACATGACCAACAATCACCATAAAAACAGATTTGCTATGCAGATTTTTGGAAACTTCTACAATCCTTTGCCTCCCGTAAATAACTGGAGAAAAAGTTCTTATTTCTGTTTGCAAAGGAAACATTTTACCAAGCTGAGAAAATATTCCTTTTAGACAATAATTTCCTAGAATTGCCAAACTGAATTTTAGCTTTTGATAGAATGTGTAGGTTTGTCAAATGGTATTTTAGCTTAAAGTGGCCTGTTTTAAATATGTGCATACAGCCAACTCTTTATGGCCAGTAACAACTTACCCCAATGGCAGAAGTCTGAGGAAACCACAAAGAGATTACAAGGATCTGCTAAATATTTGCTGAAGAGTTTTCCAAATTCCTGTTCTTTCGTCTCACTCAGTGCTCCGACTAATACAGGAACAATGGTAAACTCATCCTTATGGCTTAAAAACAAAACAAAACAAAAACACTTATATTTATAAAGGTCCAGGACATGATCTTGTCACAGGCAGCAAACTTTATCAGTAAAAAAATTGTTTCATTTGCACTATTTTAAGTTTAATCAAGTTATTCAAAATTTAGTATTAAAGTGAGGCCCAGAAACTTCCATGAGACATCCTCAGCAGCAATCCAGAAGGTCTTCTCAGTTTAATTGACAAAGCTCACTGTATGTATGTTAAGATTTGCTGGAAGGCTCTTCTTTTCCTGCTAGACGACCATTAAGTGTGAATGGCTTGCTTCTGCCCAGACTGATGCTTTGGTCATTTACTAATGCTTGACTTGAATTACCTTCCTGAGCACCATTATTCCTTGTGACTGGCTGCCTTACTGCTTTCTCCTATTGGTTAAAAGTACACATTCAGCCAATCCAGTTTCAATACACCTCAGATTCCTTCATTTGCCTCTCGTTATAGGAACACCACACACACAAAATAACGCCTTTGTCACACCCAGGACGTGCCCCGGGAAGTATGCCACCTTCTGCTGCCCCACCAGTCCTGACCCCGGGTGCTCCACAAGCCTCAGAATAGGGGGGAGAGGGTTTGGCTCACCCTTTTCTTCCTCCTCCTGCCTGAGCGACTCCATTCTCCACTGCTGAGTCCTCAAGGCTTTCTTCCTCCCTGGCTTGCTGATTGGAGCTCCCTTTTAACCCACCCCCCTCTTGGTCTATCAAGGTGTCCCTCTGCTGAAAGTCTGTTGCTGCTGCCAAGGGGGTCACTGGGGCTGACAGCTGCCCTTCAAGGAGGTATGTCTGCTACTGGGTCATGCTGGCCCCACCTAGAACTCCACCTCCCCATCCCACCCTTGGTGTTTGATGTGCCCATCCCGCCACCCAAGGAGACCTGCTGGGAGAGGCCAAGGCAGGGTGAGTCTCAGACCTCACTCCCAGGAGGGAGCCCCCCGGGATTGACAGGTCCTGGCGTTGTTTCCTTGGTCCAGGGCTCTCTAAGCCCCATGAACCTGAGCCAGCCCTCCCCGAGCCTCTCGCAGCAGTGGGAGTCACGAGCGGGGCTGTCTGCCTCCTGGAAGCCCACTGTGGTGTGACTGCTTGACCCGTCTGCGCCCCTGTGGTTTCCTCCTTCTCCCTAGCCATTCCAATGTTCTCAGCTGGCTTTGCTCTCCCCACGGCCTGCCTGGCATGGGCAGCTTCACCTGTGGTAGGACTGGTTGTCCAGGTTCTGGAAGGGGTTGCGGGGCTTCCTGGATCAGTAGCATCTGGGACAAGCTGCGGAGAGCTTCTGGGGATGGCTTTGACTTTGAGCCTAGACCTGGACAACCTTTCACTAGGACCAATCAAAATGTTGTTAAGTGTCAAAATTCTTTGATGGTTAGTTTCAATGGGTATGCTTGGAGCACAACTTCCAGTTTATGTAACCTGAAGACACAGGGCCGAGGCTATCTCAGAAATTATCTGAGATCAAGGACTATACCTCTAAGAACATAGCTGCCTGAATTTCTACTTGGCACTAAGCAGCATAAAAATACTTTCCCTCCTATTTCCTTAACTCTTGCTATTTCTATTTTGCACATAAAGCTGCCTTCTAATGAGTCAGATGTTTGATCTATCAAGGTGAGTACTGTTTACTTTGACGGCAACAGTTCTCCAGAGTGTCAAGTCTTTCACATCATCTACTACCTAAATCCTTTTTTACTGAAGAAGAAGAGGAGGAAGAGAAGAAGAGATTGGATTTATACCCCACCCTTCACTACCCAAAGGAGTCTCAGAGCAGTTTACAATCTCCTTTCCCTTCCCCTCCCCACAACAGACACCCTGTGAGGTAGGTGGGGCTGAGAGAGCTCTGACAGAAACTGTTCTTTTTCAAGAACAGCTGTGCCAGAACTATGGCTTGCCAAAGGTCATCCAGCAGGTGCAAGTGGAGAAGTGGGGAATCAAACCCGGTTCTCCCAGGTTAGGGAGTTGAATCTGGGAGCTTCTGCATGCAACAGTCCTTCTATAATTTGATTTGGCTTTTATACTGAGTATCTTACTTTTAGACCATAAGTCACAATATCAATTCTTTATGCTTCCCCAACTCAGCATCAAAAGCAGATACCCTGAGTGCAGCAACTTCAAGACTGTACTTGAGAAAAGTGCTGTGCACCACCACACAAATTGCTTCAGGGTATTTCAGCCACTGAAGAAGTGCAACCTTACATTTAGGGTAAAGAATGTTTTGCTTGGAAGACTGAGATCCACTTATTCTCTCAACACCTCAATTTAATACAGCCACACTGCCCTTTGTTTGGTAGTTCTCATTCACATATAGGTAAATAGGAATAAGAAAACATGAAAAGATGCTAAATCCTACACCTGTATTATGCAAACTTAGACAGTGCCTCATTGATTTTTGCCAGTCCTTTCAAGTTGGATAGAAAAAGAAGCAGGAGATACAGGACAATAAAAATAAGAGTACTAATAGCTAAAAAGCAGGATAATCATATGTGCAATGTTACATATGCAGCTTTTCAAAAGTCAGAGTACCTTTCCATGGCTTTAGCAGTATAAGGCAAATGCATTTCAATACTGTGTTCATCTTCATCTGTTTGCAGAGACATGCGTTCAAACATTCCAGTCTTCCATAGATCTGCATAAACTGAAAAGCTGGACATATTAGTTTTACTAAAAAGCTGAAACAGCAAATAGATGCAATAACTAAGTTAGACACTCTCACTTGCGCTGTAAACTTTAGGTTAGATGCATTCTAATTTGAAACGAGGACAAACTACGACAAATCTGAAACTAGTGACACAACGGAACGTATTGAGAGACAACAATTGCCCTAGTCTGTCTGGATGAATGCCAACTTTGTGCAATGAAATACATAATGGCTTCAGAGTAACATTAAAATTAATAAGGTTATTTAGGACTATGTTATCGATAAAGCTTACTGTTGGCTTTTACAAAATTATTCCTACTATCATCCTGGTCATGAATAAAACACCTGTAAACTCAAAACTCCTTACGAAGTTAAAATAATTGTCTTTTAAAAAGCAAACCTTTTAAAAACTGCTGCAAAATTTAAGGCCTCATGTCATTATTTAGCAACCCAAAACAGTGGAATTTTATTTATTAGTGAACAGCATTGTTTGTCAGTCACAGAGTCTGTATAAGCACAAAATTACAACAGCCTTTTTGCCCTTACTGTTCTCCTAGATAGGAGAATAGGATTCTGGTTTAACTGGCCATAAAGATGGAATTACAGCTGCCACAAGGGTTTTCTGACAGACTGTAATGATTGGTTGCTTCAGGGAAGTAACTTAGATATGATGCAGTGCCATCTAACCCACAGCACACCCTATCCTACTACACTATATTTCAAGCAGCCATCTTCAAGAGTCTGTTCAATTCATACACAAAATTCCTTTTTGTCAAAAATTAAGTTCTAGGCATCAAAGTGATTTTTTCAGAAAAAATAAAATTAGAAAACTTTCTGGAAAGTTTTCAGATACCCTAACTAGAATGTCATCAGATTTAACATTATTTTGCCTTCTGTTTAAGAAACCACATTTTAAAAAGTACCCCATGTTAATTCTGTACATTTGTAGGAAAGCTAAAATTAATTAATTATTGTATGGCATTGTGTGTGGAATAGCCAGGAGATCCTTGAAGGGACTGTTTGGCTGCTGAAGGCGTAGCTCTTTTTTGGTACCACTAGGTGGTGAGCTATGCTTATTTTTAGGCTAAGAGTGCTGTGACTTGCCTAAGGTCACCCAGCTAGCTTGAAGTGGGGAATCGAAACCGATTCTCCAGATTAGAGCCTGCTGCTCTTAAGCATTACACCAAACTGGCTCTGTAGGAAAGCTTATACTCTGTAAGACATCAATTGAATAGGATGAAGGGTGACAGAAGAAGTGTTACTAGAGGAACTCTAAACAATGCTTATCCTATTTTAAGCAATTGGTAGAAAGTCTAAGACTACCATAATTTCCATATGAAAGTTAAGATTCAAAGTAAGAATAATAATAAATATCTTTGAAAGCTAGTACTGGCCCTGTACAATAAGAGTTATGTACTGCATTATACATTTACCCTTTTGATCAATTCGCAGATCATATAGAGGGGTTCTATATATATCCACACTGGAAAGTGCACATCGGGAAAGGGGCACATGATGGGAAGGCCCAAGAATGAAGATTCTCCGTCTATAATGACAATAGGAGAGATGCAGTATTAGTGATAGCCCATCTACTCCACAGAAAACCACCATTCAGTGTTCTCCATGACAGCTTCCATGTTTCTATTGTTTTGCAGAATGCTCAAAACAGAATTGTTCAAAGAGGCTTTCTTTTAGAAGGCGCAAAGCTGTGATGTAATGGTTCATCTTAGGAGGGACTTTTATTACGGAGAAAGTCTTCCCTACACTGATTATCTGGTTACAATTATATTTGCAAGCTACACTAATTGTTCTGTTGCCTTACATATGTTTGCATGGGTAGTTTGATGTTTGCTCCCTGTTCTACAATGCTAGCAAAGCTACACTTTTTGACTTACCAGGAATATCTGCTGTTAGAGTCAAATGTTATCATATCTTGTAAAACGCTTACTAATACATTGAATTTTTAAAATCATATTTGTAATCCGCCTTGGGTCCCAGTGAGAAAGGCAAACGAATGGTAATAAATATAGAGGTTCACGGTTCCACCTCATGCAAGTTCACATTTTCATATACAGGTAAACTTTAGTTTCCAATTACTGCTACATTTGAGCAAAAGGGTTCATAGGTAAAGGAATAAGATAGAATCAGGATGGCCTGCCTTTGATGTATTCTTTCCTACTTTCCAAAGTGTGTTTACAGCAACATTGCACAGGAGATGCTGAATCACAAAGTGTGTGTTTGTGAAGCTGGTTCCACAAAGGGCATTGCAATTCTAAGCATGACAAAATCACTCCACCCACTTAAGAACTGTTTTGTAGACATACTGTTTGTTTAGATGCCTATGATCAGGTATCCATACAATGCAGCACCCTGCTGGCAACAGTAATGCAAGATCGGCAGAGTATGTGCAAATGTGTAAAAATCAAGCAGTATTTATGTTGGCATTAGGACTTCATAAAGCATTAACCTACACTCGTGTTTCTTGCCAAACAGACTGTCCCTCAGATATGCAATTCAAACCTGTCCCTCTCTCCCAACAGACTGTATGACAAGCAGCAACTTATTTCAATTATGTTTACCACTGCTGATCTGACACGCCTTTGAGAAACCCAGCTTGTCTTGTATTTAAAATAATCTTCTGCAACCTTGGAGGCAGGATCAAGAACCAATTAAGTTTTATCTTACTTGGCATAACAATCCCTTAATGTTAACTTACGTGATTGAAGGATCCACTTGTTTATAAGCATGAGCTGCACAAGATCCACAGTAAGTGTAACCTGCATGTCTATTAAAAAAAAAAAGAGGACTTTGTTTAAAATTAACTTTTGCATCTTTATTATAACAAAAACTGCCAAGATACTAATGGTCTGTCAAGATACTAATGGTAGAGAAGAACTGTTAAGTACTAACAATCAAACATCTGACAGACACTTGAAACACTGTAGGTTCCCTGACCATCAAGGAGCAGCTTGCTTCCTTACCTGTCCACATGTTTTTAACTTTCCCAAGTTATATTTGCAAGACAAAGAAAAGGCTTGTAGGAATTGCTTTTTACTATTATTTTACTCATAACCTAATAATAAGCACTTCCCTTTCAGCAACTGGGGGAGTAGCTTGAAATGAAGATATTCACAGATTCAGAGTGAAGACAATGAACGCCAGAACTACTGTCTTTAGTCCAAGTTGTCAGTGACAACACTACCAAGCAGCCACCAACAATACGGTAACAAGTGGAGACCCGTGATACTTGCGGGGGGAAATCCCAATACTTTGGGGGGGGGGGAATCCCTCCCTGCATCGTTGGTGATTCCCCTCACAGCTCAGTGGTAGGAAATTTGTAGGGGGGATCCTGGTGTGGCTCCTGAGCCCAGCACCCTCCTCTTCCGCTGCTGGGTCTGGCGCAGCTGCCAGGCATCCTCCACTACTGTAAGCTGGAGGATCTTATATCCCCCCCCCCCCCCCCCGCAACAAGACTGGTGCGGCTCCCAAGCTGCTGCACTTCCGCTGGGCTCAGTGTGACTCCTGGCCTGCTGCGCCTGAGACATAGGCCCAGTGTGGCTCTCAGGGTGCCGTGCCCTTGGAGGTAAGATTTTTTTATTGGGGGGGGGGAATTTAAACCCCCCCCACCTGTTTTTTTGTCAGATTTTTCTGCAAACTTAGGGGGTCCCCCAAGTTTGTAGGAAAATCTCTTTAGTGTCCATGTGACCCCAATCGACAGATTTAGATATCTGCAGATGGGGGCCACATGTTGCTAATAGTATATGGATATCACTTCTCAAAAGAAAAAGACAGATTTTTAAAAATGGCACTAGAACATCAATTGATTAGAGCAGTGAACAGGAGAAAATAAGGTGGGTGAACAGCTTAAGATCACTTTGGGATTTCCCTGAAAACATGAGTTTCACATCAGAAATGGCTGAGCATGAACATTTGGGCAGCATTTTAAAACATTCAACAATTTTTTCCAAAAAAATTGAAACTTACGGTGCAATAATGGCTCTAGCAGGTCTTTTTGTAGATTGTACTTGAGAAAGCCAACCTTCTAGTTGTGCACTCAGCTGAGGTCCTACAAAGAGAGATGTCTGAACATGACAGCACCAAATAATCAGTATATTTAATAGTTAACATGGCCCCATCTGCAGATACTTAAATCTGTGGATATGGACCACACTGAGAGAAGGAAGATCTAACAAATTTGCCCCACCAAAGTTTGCAGAAAAATCCCAAATCTCAATAAAAGTTTAAAATAAAAGAAAATAAAACGGTTGTCTGTGCAGGCAAATGCCTCCAAACCTACACTGTGGGTGAGCAGGGCAGGAGCCTTCACTATCAACCACCATCCTAAACCCACCACTGACTTGCCTACCTCCACTGCTACCTTGGATGGGAGGTGGGTGAGAAGGCTTGGAAGCCTCCGCCCCACACCCCAACCTGCTGCCATGGCAGCTGCTCTCACCTTCACAACTTGGGTGGCCAGAACAGTGGAGAGAGGACAGCTAGGCAGGCAGCAAAGGACCCAAATCCCCCTCTGCCACTGCCTTGGAAGGTGGCAGAGAAGAAATGGGATCCTCCACCTCCCATGCCCCCACTTTACTGCTGCCTCATTACCACAACATGAGCCAGATATGGCTGGGCCCACTGATTAGAGGGGTGGAGGAAAGGAAGAAGCCAATCCTGTCCCTGGGAGTCTCGTGGGGCAGGGAGAAAGAGAAACAGAGAAGGGTTGTGGGAGGGGAGAAAGAGAAAGTGACTGAAAAGGGGTGTGTGAAGGGAGAAAGAGTGACAGAAGGGGTGGGGGAGAGGGGAGAAAAGCAAAGGCAGGGGGAGTGCGATGGCCCCTGCCTACAGCTTTCTTGTGGGTCCTGCTTTGTTCCATGTCATTTTAGTACTCCCTTACAAATATGAAGACCTAGCAATACAAATATTTTAACACAAACAGGTTTAATCTCTCACTGACAATTAAGACAGAAAAGCTACATTAAAGTAAAAAAAAGTAGTAGGGCTATTGACAAGCTGCTACTAGTTTGAATACTGCCTTATTTTTGTTTATCACTTGTATTAGGACCTGAACTATTCAAATCAGTAAGAAAGCATCTCAAGCGCATGACCTGTTAAGGGCTAGAGAATACCCCCCTTCCAAAGGGATAAAATGCTGGAATAAAATGGGTGAGAATATTATTACCCATTATTATTTAATGCAGATTGAAGCAATCCTAACTTAGGGGCCAGAGTGTCATGGTTTTCAAATTACTGGGCTTCTCACTAATTCTTCTCCTCTGCACATTTTGACTTGAGCCAGGACAGAACGTGACAGCTGTCCCCTTTCATTGAATGACAGACAAATGTCTGATACAAATACAACATAAATCAATATTCCAACCATTCACTCGCTGCTTCCTGTCAGCAGGCAGGGTTATTATTATAACCACAGTTGAGATAAGCCCAGATCAGTCTGAAACCACATCTGACCACAGTCACAAACTGTATTTTGGCACTAACCATGATTAACAAACATAGCAGTGCAGATATGCTACTCACAGTTGGCTCAGTTGCGAGCTGACTGCTAACTGCAAACTAAGAACTTGAAGCTGAGAACTGTGAATAATGGTTATTGCCATCATATGGATACTGACGAATGTCATCTTTTACTAGCACTTTACAGTTTTAAATTGTTTTAGGGTAATTTATGTTTTAATGTATTTTATCTGTTTGTAAGCCGTGCTGAGCCGGCCTAGGCTGGGAGGGTGGGGTAGAAATGTGAAGTAATAAATAAATAAATAAATAATAATACACAAACCTGTGGAGCATTCTCAGCCTCTTAACAGTGTTTAAGAAATTGAAAGGTGAAGTTGAGTCCTACCCAGCCAACTGTGAGAACAGCAGCAGTTTCTGGCTGCTCTACAAAAGTATGAGTTTTCCTCTACTGCAACCAGGATCAATTCCTGTCTGCTGGCTGACCCCTCAATAGCTGAGCAAGTTCAATTGCTCACTGTGACAAAAAACATAGGTTTAGAGAGACTCTATATTTAAGTAGCACCTTCTTTGATCTAAACATCCTTTTTCATTGTGCTCAGTGCATCTAGCTGGTGCCACAAGCTACTGCTGCTAGAAACAAATTCAGAAGAGGACTGTTTCATTAGCATACCAGTTTAAGTTCTATAAATACCTGTTAAAGCAAATTGTACTACAAGAATAATTAGAAGTGTTGTAAAGAAGCATCTGGCCCTAAGGCATCACTAGATATTAACTAATAAGGATAAATAAGAAGCTCTAATTTATGTGTGTTAATGACCTATCAGTGACTAACAGTCGCTTGAAAAGTTACACAGATGGTATTATAGGCAGAGTCAGGTGGGTAACTGTGTTAGTCTGAAGCAGTAGAACAAAGTTTGCGTCCAGTGGCATGTTTAAGACCAATAAAGTTTTATTCAAAGTGTGAGCTTTTGTGTTCATGCACCTGAAGCTCACACCTTGAATAAAACTTTATTGGTCTTAAATGTGCCACTGGACGCAAACTTTGTTCTATGGTATTACAGGGAAAGCTCTCAAACAGAACATACCAAGTTATTTGTTGTTTTGTATCTTTGAAAATCATTTAGCATGCTAAGTGCACCAGCACCCATTTGATTTGCCAGTTATCATTTCTTAGCCAGAGCTTCCTTTTTCCACTGCTGTCACAATTTTCCACTGCTGTCACAATTTTTCATCCTGGCTCCTAGAATACGTGGGCAGTATATCCCCCCCCCCCCCCCCCCCCCGTAGCTGTAAAAGGCAAAAGAGAGAATCATCTCCCATGTGATGTCTGATGCAAGAAGATGCTCTACACCCAAGGCCATCTAGGAGATAAAACAGAATGGGAGGGCAGCTATTACACAACTACATCTCTGCCACCCCCCACATCAAGATAATGAAGCGTGGCCAGGGGCATCCAGAACTTCTGAGCTTGTTTTAGAGACAGACACAGATACACCATGAGAGTGTGAACTACAAAAGAGCGTGAACTGTATTTTAAATAGCAGGTTACTCAAATTCACAGATGTTTTCATTGATATATCAAATGTACACAGCAAGCTTAGTCACAACAGCATTTTCACGCCCTCAAACCCATATTAGAATGGGATAGTAAAAGAGGCCACATTTTCAAGACTGTTTGGATATTTCATTTTCAGCAATGGCACTAATGCCTCCACATAAAAAAGGATCTTCTCTCAGCAACAGTGAAATGCACCCCTTGTCATATCATTCAAATTCAGCAGATACATTAAAATATGTCTTAAAACATCACACATTATACACATTTATTTGAAACATTAGGGTGATTTAGGGTGTTCTTCAGTCTTACTATAAAGTAAGATTCAAGCACCAGTATTTTACTGTTTACTCCAATTTTTTTTAAAAGCCAAAGACCCATATTTTAAGGCATAACAGGGTTTGGAAAAGGTATAATCAGGCCACTAAAGCAAACCTCTGATACAATTACTACATTGTACAAGTCCTTTTCAAGATTGCCTACTGACATTTGGTTTACAAATGAATCACAAAATAGGGTACCCCCCCATGGATAATGAAGACCCATTTGAGGCAGCAGTATGGGGAGTATTAAATATAGGGAAATAATTTGATGAAGTTACCCTGTTCATGTTCAATTTCCAGGAGAAATTGGGAAGGGTTCTTTTAAATTAGCACAATGGAGTACTTATGCCCTATGGTATATCCCAATGGGATTAAAGAACTGCCAAATCAAGAGAACACTCCAATCACCTAACTGTTGTAAAAGATTACATTGCTTGTGTGCCACTTCACCTTTCCTTCCATGTTTTACTTTAACTATGATGTGGCATCAAGTCTGCTTCAGCACTAATGAACGTTCACTCTAGCTAGAGTTTGAATCCAAGGTTTGAAGTCTGTTTGTGAACCCTGCTTATAAGGGAACCGTGGTTAACCTGGCTAGCTCCACTAATGTCAAAAATTACATAAGAGTACTTTATAGTTACAAGCCAGCCACACAAAAGGGGAGGGGATTTCAGGTGGGAGAGAAGACCAAGAACCCAAGTCTGTGGCACTTCCCTGCACTGCTGTTTTAGAGACTGGGAATATTATGTCTGCACTGACTAGGTTTTGGACTACATTACAAGTTAAACAGCTAGTAAAAATTAGCAAGATTCTTACAAGACAGTATTTCAAATTGCACTCCATGCAATCTACTACATGACTCACATATGCAATAATGTCCTCAGTAAGACACCACAATCCAAAGTCAAATAGCAGAAGGAACTATTACCTATGGTAAGAATTGTCTACAGGCAAGTAGGCAGAGAAGGGAAGAAAAGGCCGGCAGCTTTCTACAAATAACTAGAACTGTGGAAAAGCAGGATAGAAATGTTGGGGTTTATTTTCCAAGCTGCTTGTACATGCCTTCAACTTCACTTTTAGGAGCAATCACATTGACAAAACTTAAGCAGCATGATCCACTAAATAAAGAGAAGTCATATCCAGACAATGATCTAACACAGAATGAGATCAGGGAAATGTCCAAGATCATTATTTGATATCTGTCTGCATTCTAGAGATCCCTGAAAAAGCACCTGTGCAAGTGAAAGACTGCAAAGGCAAGAATAGTACTTGCACACACAAATATGCCAATCCCTTGTATAACATATTCCCCCCAAAAAAAGGTGACGTTACAACATGCTTTCAAGAACTTTGTTTCAAGTTAGACTTCTGAGAATTCCAGGTGGGGCAGCTGTATTAGTCTGCTGTAGCAAAACAAAAGTCTACTGGCACCTTAAAGATTAACAACAGTTATTCCAGTATGAGCTTTTGTGAGTCAGTTGCTCCTTTCCTCAGATACAATGGAAAAAAGAAAAATAATTTTCATTATTATTACACAGAAAATTACAGATGGGGAAAGAGGGAGGAGTGGAGCAAATAGACACCAGGTATTATAAATCAAGTGTGACTATAGGTGTTTGAATTGAACCACTGTCCTGGAACAGAACAAGCAGTTCAATTCCAGGGCACAGATCATCACACTTATTTATAACACTGGTCCTCTCTTTGCTCAGTCTTCTCTTTTTCTCCTCCCCTTCTGTAATCTGTGTAATAATGAGAAATATGATTTCCTTTATTTCCATTGTATCTGAGGAAGTGAGCTCTGATTCGCAAAAGCCCCTATTAGAATAAATGTTGTTAGTCTTTAAGATGCCACTGTTTTGTGTTGCACTATGAGAAGCCAGGCAAATCTTTCGTTACATATTTGGTATCTTGATTTTGAAAAGAAAGTACAGTGTACAAATATTTCAGCAATGCAATTTTATTGACAATGGAAAAGAGAAATTCAGGACGCATTTTCAAATTTTTCGTTATCTTGTAATCCAAGAATACATTTAGCTGAAGCACTGTACGAGCTATTACGCAAATGATTGCCCAAAATGCAAATCACTGAACAAAACTTGTGTTTTCGCATCACTTTTTGCAGTTCAGCAGTTAATAAGTATTTGCCTCAGCAAAATGGGCTGGCATATACATGCTCTCTTTTAACTGCTAAGCTCGCACCAGGTTTTTCTGTACAGTAAGCAGGAGACCCAAGCAGCAGACCCCAGCAAACCTGTCTAGCCAGCCTGTTCAGTTCTCTTTGTCCTGCTGCCAACTCCTGAGAACGAGGAATGTGTTTGTTCTGCAATGCATCTAGCAAATTTGGACAGTGTACAAGACAGAACACCAAACTAGTTTAGAACACATTATAATTACCCCACCTATTAAAAATTAAGATTGTGACCAGCTAGACAACTTTTCAACCAGCCTCCTCTGCACTAGGATTTTTATTTAGGTAACAGCCCATCAGTTTCAGGAGCAGGGCTGAAAGGACCACTTTCCTTCTTCTATTCCTCTAGCTCCATCAACTGTCATCCCTTACCGCCCCCCCCTTTGCCCCTCCTGCTCCCTCCCCAAGCTGGGTTAAAAGGCCAGCATGAAAAAGGTGAAGTACTTTTATGATTTGTAGAAGTGATAAGCCCCCCACAGTTTTACTAATTTGCCTTCTGATTTTCAGTCAGGTATTCCTTTTGTATATCCTACACACTTAAGCAGTCACTCTATTCAGGAACACAAATTTTTGCTTGTCTTAACAGCTACAAGCTATTTCTCATCCCTAATACCTCATACAGGTCTGCGAATTTTGAAATGGAAGTAGAAACCACATTTCACACTGATATAACAGCGCTCCTCCCTAATTATGTGAAGCTGCCTTTGCTGTCAGACCATTAATTCATCTGGTTCAGATATCTGTTCTAACCAACAACAGCTATTCTGGGTCTCAAGAAGAGAAAGCTCTCACAATGCCTTCTACCTGAGATCCTTTTATCTACAGGCATCAGAGACTGAACTTGGGACCTGCTACATTCAAAGTAAGCAAAAGACCTCTGCTTCAGGCTCTGGCATCTTCAAAGATCACTTTACCATCTATTCTCCCCATTTATGCTCCATCCCCATTGAACTTCCCAGTCCATTTACAGACTCAAATCACAGTCAGGTAAGTTCATGCTGTGTTCTCTCTCTTGCAGAAAATGCCACCCCAATCATGTCCTGCAGCACTGCTATCTGGCTACAGAGAGGTGCAGAAACTGGAAAGGTGTAGGGAACTGAGGTGTGAATGGGGCTACTAGAGGGAAAATGGGATGCTAAGGACACAGTTAAAACAGGAGTCTTATCAGTTGTCCTGGCATCAAATTCCCTCCTTGACACTATTAATGCAGCTCCCAAAGGTAACAGCAAGGCAGGAATACTTGAGTGTGCTTCAGCTGCCAGGCAAAAATCTTAACAGTTAAAATACAACACCTAGACGTAAGTTACTTGCCATAGTTTCCAAACCTCAATTCCAATCAAGCAGCTACTGGACTGATAATGCAAAATTTAATTTCTTTGCCTCTATACTGAAAAGAAGGCCTCCTTCCCCCCCATGCTCCCTTATGTAGTCACCAGAAATTTCACTTAACCTTAGGGAAGCATGTGCATCTTTCATCCTGTAGAGGGCAGCTCTGTGTGCAGCGTTTCCTCAAAGGGCTAGCAGAAACAAAAGGGGGGGAAGGACTGACAACTCCACGGACCATATATGTTCTTATTCTCGATGGTGTTGACGAGCGACATCAACCAGCACATGATCTCTAGAAGTATGACTTCAAAATGCATATATTAAGACCCCAAGGATGATTTTCTGAAGCATATATTGCCATTTATTCTTGGCTCTACACAGGAGTAACATGAAGCCTCGGTTTCTAAGATTTCATTCATCTCCATAATTATTACACAAACTTTGTCCTCTTGGCAGCGACAAGATGCCGGATTGGAAGGTCTACTCTTCTAGCTCGATCCAAAGTGACAACTGCTGTTTTCCCACAATCCATTTCTTCCCCGTCCTCTCCCCTCCCGCATTACCCTAAATGACCCCTTTTCGTTCACACACTTGAGATTTTTGTCAGCTCTGAACGCCGCACCAAAGCGCCGGAGGAATTCTTCTCGGGGGCCTTTGTCACGGACACCTTCACCCAAAGGCGGGGCTTCCAGAAAAAAAAGACTATAAAGAGGCGGCGACCCAGGAGACATTTTTGTGGCCCTCCCGGCGGCAGATTTTACAGACCACCCTTTCTCCAGGCACTGTTGAACGGTGGAGCCGGGCCGGGAACGCAGGCTCAGCAGCTCCTCGTGACAGGGGAAAACGGCCCAGTCTGCAAACGTGAGGCTCCTCGAGAAAGATGCCTCCACACACCAGCCGGGGAAGTGCTGATTCAATCAAGGGCCCTGGGCGGAAGAAACGAGGCCAAGAGGAGGAGGAGGAAGAAGAAGCAGAAGCTTTCTCTGCGTGCCCCGCGTCGGCCTCCATCACTGCTACCCTACAGGCCCCGGGTTCCTCCTGATCCTCTCTCGCTAAGCCACGCCGGGCAGTTTGGCCACACCACCTCCATTACGAGAACCCAGCACGCTTTCCTTGCAGGGACAATCGGAGCAGTTTTCATGCATCCCCTGCCCCTCCATTTGCACGGCATTCAGGAACTGGAGAGAGAGGCCCGGGGGGGGGGGGGGGGGGGGGGAGTCCCATCGTAGCGATCGCCAGTAGGGAACCGGCGTGTGTGAATGCGTGTTAGGCAGCTACTCCAGATTTATGAACACCAAGTCCGAGAGAGGGATTCCTCGCGCGTGTCTCTCCATGCCGGCGACCATACAACCACACTACTCCGCCCTGCTCCGATTTAGCTGCCCAGGGCGCCTTCGCTACCTGACCCCCGACCCCTGAGGTAGCCCCCCCCCCAGACCCCGCCACTCACCCTCCCGCAGCGCTTCGTGACCCAGCCCATACCTGAGGCCGTGTACCAGCTGCCGGCGTGGCTGGCCTCCCGGCAGAGCACTCGGTTGGACATCTTGGTGCCTGAGCCGCCTATGGTGTTGGGGGAGAGGAGAAGGAGGCGAGTCCGGCCGCGGCGGCGTTAATCCCCCTCCTCTCCCGGCAGAGCCCGAGCCCCCGAGGGGGGGGGGGGCGGCGGTGCCCGAGGCACCGCTGGTCAGCAAGTGAGGGAAACGGCACACAGGGTGGAGACAGAACCGGCCGGAAGGCCCACCGGGCTTGGGGGCGAGGATAAGAAGGGAAGGCGGCGGAAAGGCGAGCCCGAGGGGGACAAAGGCCAAAGCAGTGACTGCCCCCTTAGCGAAACTCAAAAGAACAGGCAGCAGCAGCCGGGTTTGGCCTAACTCGGCTCCTGTGGCACCGGGACTTCACCAGAGTAGCTTTCCATTGGACAGAAGAAAGCAAAAACCCTTCGGCGACTGGACTCTGCTTTTCCTATTTGTTTGACGGACCCAATGGCGACTCCCTATTGGGCAGTCCTCTAAAAAACCGTCTTCACGACTGGATGAGTGAGAGGTGTAGGCGGGTCTAATTGGGATTGGTCTGGTGGAGTTGCCGTGGCGATGGCTTCTGGTCGCGCTGATTGGCGGGGTTGTGTCTCTGAGGTGAAGGGAAGATTAGAGGGGAAGGTTGGCTTGCGAGAGGAGGGGGCGGGACGACCTCCCGGCAGCCTGGGGTTCGGCGTGGAAGAACCAGCATGTCTGCGTGAGAATTGCCCAAGCCGTTGGGGGTGCACACCCAAGTGAGAAGAAGAAACAAGTTTCGGTTCAGTAAGGAAACAAGCAGCTGCTTCAGTCTCATTTCGTTTTCTGTACAATGGGATTAGGGTATTTTGCACCTTTTCTCAAGGTGAAGTAAGCATTAGGGTTCTCTGAAGGGATGTAGTACAAGGAATTAAAAGAATGCCCATTGGGAAAAGAGGGATATGCGTATTAGGTAAAATGGGAGTCAAGAAAGCCAATTTACTTGCATGGGCTCCACTGAGGAAAAAAATGTTAATAGTACAGATATTTGCAATGAAAATGCGGAACACATTTTGAGAAACCTGCTCTGGGCATGGAATGACAGCCCTCAGAATGGAATACTGATCCCTGGGCCAAGATAAATGCTTTGGAACTGGAATAATAGCCCCGGCTCCTGGGACAGGGTAAACCGCTCTGGAACTGGAATGACAGCCTCCAGAGTGGAGTAATCGTCCTCGGGAGTAGTGCAGGCCTGTAGCTACAGTGGGGCATTTTGGGGCCTGGCTCCCTGACTTCCTGCCAAGGCTCCTTGACTTCTGTGCAGCCCCCCCCCCCCCCCCCGGCCTGCTCAGAGGACTCCCAACTCTCTGGGCCACCTGGAGGACTCTTCATTGCCACGCCTTCCCCAAACACAGCTTGCTTCCCCACTTAGGCAACCAGAGTGCAAACGCCACAAAAGTGAGTTTTTAAAATTTTATTTTTTATTTTGTGATGTCAGTGTCCCCCGACTTATCTAAAGCCCCCCCCCCCCCGCGTGAATTACAAAATCCTGGCTGTGGCCCTGGAGTAGTGTACGTGTTCTGGGACTGGAATTAGTCCTCAGAGTGGAACGATGGTCCTTGGGCCCAGATAAATTGGAATGACAGCCCCCAGAGTACAATGCAGTCCTTGGGACTAGAATCAATGTATGGGACTGGAATGATAGCCCCCAAAGTAGAATGATATTCTTGGGAACTAGATAAATTGATTTGGGACTTTAATGATGGCTTCCAGAGTGGAATGTCCCTTGTGCCCAGGGACAAGATAAACCAATCTGGAACTTGAATGATGACCCCCAGACTGGTCTCTAGGAATGACTTAAGTGTTTTGGGGCTGAAATCACCACCACCAGACTGAATGGCTGGTCCCTAACAATGGCAGAAGTATTCTGGAACTGGAATGACAGCCCCTAGAGTGGCATGACATTCTCTGGGACCCAATAAACTGATCTGAGACTGGGATGACAGCCACCACATTATCACTGAAATCATGTTCTGAGTCCTCAAGTTCATCTGCAAAGTCCACATCTGCCTCCTGCCCCCCTTTTCTGGTTGCTACATGTCTGTAATTTAAACATACCAAGTAAATCCACAAGACAGACATGAGCAGTCTGGCAGTTGACAGGAATGCACAGACTTGCATGATACCATCTCCAAAACTGCAGTTGGTGTGAGTGGTTCATGCATCTAGTTGATGACAAAACCTTTGCAAAGTCAGACAAAGGTTCCTAGCCCAAACTACTGTGGAGACTATAGGTGGATGGCAAACTGCGCATCCAAATTCTTGCCTGGAAGTTGGCCCTAAGTGTGTGTAATCTTTGCATGCTGGAAGCTAGCTGGACTCCACTTCTCTACACTTGGCACAAAAAATAGTTCATAGTGTAGTTCATTTACAGAAGTATTGCAGTTATCTGAAACATACATTTGATGGGTGAATTGCTGTACCTTCTTAAACAACTCTGTAGAGATTTCCCATGTCTTCTCTAGTTGGCTGAATGTGTCCTGGTAGTTCTTGACTGTTCTCAGTAGTTTCAAGGGAGTTAATTTATTTAAGCCTGTAAAAGTACTTACAGTGTCACAGCCAGTGATGGCTTGTGGTCCAGTCAAGGCAACAAACACATTCTGTCTAAGAAATTCTGATTTTGCTTATGTCAGTAAATCTTGCATGACTCTTTGTTCCACATTTAACAAACATGGGACAAGGTATTTCACTTGCAAAGCCAAGGCATAATATGAATACATCAGTGTTGACTCCAGTCCTAGGAGTTGACCGACTTTGCTTTGTAAAATGCTGGTCATTTTGCTGCTGCCTACTGTGGACCTTGCTCTTTGAGACTGGTAACAATCGCCTCCTTGAAATCACCCTCTCCCATCTCCTCCCTTATTTCTCTTAGCTAGCTTGTGTGTTTTATGTGTAATTGTGTGTATGTTTTTGCCCTTTTATTCCTATTTCAGTAAAGCCTTTTCCAGTTGAACATCTGACTGGTTTATTTTGGGATTTCTCTAAGGGAAAGATCCCCGTATATATTGGTGGAGAGATCGCAGTCACCCCTTTCTTGCTCTGTCTCCTTAAGTTAATTCTCCCAACTAAATTGAAGACTGCCTCTTTGGGTAACACCTGCTCATAGGCTAGATCACCTCTTTTCAAAGTGTATGTAGCTAACCATGCATATCTCATGGGAGCCTCCATCCTCTTGCCTCCTCAAAATAATGTATGTGTGTAACATGTTGTCAAAGTGCAACAGACATATGGCACCCCCCAGCAAGGGGCTTTCTAGGTAAGTGAGAAGCAGACATACATTGGCTTACTCTGCAGAGTCTTCCTTGGTGGTCTGTCATCCAAGTACTGACCTTGCTTAGCTTCCAAGATCTGATGGTATTAGGCTATACCATGCCGCCTTCCCTCCCCCTTAAAACAGTACACTGATACTATTAACAGCTAAACTTCAAAGGCATATAGGATGCACTTTAAAAGTCTGCATTTTGTTCGTGGCCTCCAAGGTCAGAACTCACAGGACAGTTGATTCTATAGGGCTGGGGTCCCCAACATTTTTGAGTTTGTGGGCACTTTTGGAATTGTGACACAGCATGGTGGGTGCAACCACAAAATGGCTGCCATAGGGGGCAGAGCCAACCATATAATGTCAGGGAGTGGGGTTACATGTAACTAATAGTAACTCTTCAACATTTCAATCAGGAGCTCTGTTTAATAGGATGGCTTTTAAAATGAAAATCCTGTTTAAAAATATTTCCTTGCACACACAGCTTACCTTCAGCCACACAATGAAGATGCTTGTGCTGTGGCAGCAGCTGTTCCCAAAGCAAGATTTTTAAAAAAAAATCTCCAATGGCCACTCAGAAGCCCTGCTGTACAAAAGTGTCATCTGGCCTCTCCCACTTTCAAAAAACACTTCGTGGGTGCCAGAAAATGTGTCAGCAGGTGCCGTGGTGCCCGTGGGCACTAACTACATTGGGGACCCTTGCTATAGGGCCACAATTGAGAAGGCCTTGACCCAAGTTCTAATCAATACCATTCCTTGATTAGAAGCAAGTTTACGCTGAAAAAGGCAAGAAATGATTATTTCTAGATAGAGTTCAGCTGTACAGAGCTGGGTAGAGGGTTGAAAAACTTTCAGAACTGCTTGTAGAAATAGAAGAAGACCAGTGGCACACACAACTTGAACCTCTGGTAGTCAGTTGAAAACCATGGTTGGCTATTATTGTCTGTGCAGAGTAGCATCTCTACGTCTCTATACTGAAAAATAGAAAATAGAGTTAAAAGCAGTTTGATTTTATACCAGAAGTATAATGACTGCATTAGTACTCTGTCTCTTTGGTGCTACTCAGCCAGTCAGAGTCCTACGCCTGGACTGTTGGTTCCCACTGCTAAATCAACATATTTTCAGGCTAGTGCTTTGAGGTGATCTGGATCTTTCCAGTGTGTACAGATTTTGTTTAATTCTATCTCTTTCTGGTGTGTTTGCTACTTCTTCCAATTTGCTGTAATCTGCAAATTTAATTAGTAGTCCCTCCACCCCCTCATCCAGATAATTTATAAAAACGTTGAAAATAACTGGGCCCAGAACCAAGCCTTGTGGCACCCCACTGGATACCTCCCTCCAATCAGATGAAATGTCATTGACATCTACACTTTGGATGCAGTTCTCCAACTAGTTCCCTATCCACCTAACTCTCCTGGAGTCCAGTCCACAGTCCTCCAGTTTACCCAGAACCTCATTTGGAACCCTGTCAAAAGCTTTACTGACATCCCGGTAAACAACATCAGTGGCATACCCAAGATCCAGTACTCTCGCCACTCGATCAAAGAAGGAAACGAGGTTGGTCTGGCAGGACCTTTTGGGACAAATCTGTGCTGATTTCCCTATATCACCAACCTGTATTTCAGATGCTCACAGATTGAACCCTTTAAAATCAGTTGGCTTGGGTCATTCTCTTTTTTTGAAGACTGGATAATATTTTCTTTCCTTCAGTCTTGTGGCACATCTGTCCTCCAACCGGTATTGAAGATGATGGACAAAAGCTCTGCAAGCTCTCTAGAAAGTTCTTTGAGCACTCTTGGGAGCACAAATCTGGCCCAGAGGATTTGTACTCATCCAATTCAGCCAGGTACCTCTCAACAATCTCTTTGTCCATGTCAACCAGCAGCCCGGATGCCATGCCTTGCTTACTACCATCTCTAGATAAACCTGTTCTCTTCTTCAGGGAAAAAACTGAGGAAAAACAGGCGAGCCTTTCTGCTTTCTCTATGTCCTATGTCAGAGTTTCTCCATTTTCACCTGAGTGATCCTGTTGCCTCTTTTAACTTGCATTTGCTCCTCACATAGCTGAAGAAGCTTTTCTTCTTGTTGCAAGCCTCCTTGGCCAACCTCAGCTTATTCTAAGCTTTGGCTTCACTGATGGCTTCCCTACAGTGCTTGGTAACCCTCAGATACTCTTCTTTAGAGGTATCACCTTGTCTCCATTTCTTAAGTATTTCCTTTTTCTCCTTTAGCACATCATGGAGTTCTCTGTTCATCCACATTGGCTTCTTGGATCCTCTGCCGTGTTTCCACCATGTTGGAATATTGATGGATTGCAAGAGCTCTTGTTTTCAAAGAGCCTACCCTTCAGTTGCTCCTTTCCCTTTCTGCATTCTGGTCCATGGAATGACTCTTACTTACCGTGCCTCTGAGTTCATTAAAGTCTACTTTACTAAAATCTAACATTCACATCTGGCTATGAGCTTCTTTGCCCCACAGCAGCAGCAGGAGCAGCAGCAGCAGAAGAGATTGGATTTATACCCTGCCCTTCACTGCCCAAAGGAGACTCAGAGTTGCTTACAATCTCCTTTCCCTTCTCCTCCCCACAACAGGCACCCTGTGAGGTAGGTGGTGTTGAGACAGCTCTCTCGAGAACTGCCCTTGAGAGGACAGCTCTGAAAGAACTTATGACTGACCCAAGGTTACACCAGCTGCTGCATGTGGGGGCATGGAGAATCAAACCCGATTCTAACAGATTAGAGTCCACACTCCAAACCACTACACCAAATTGGCTTTCCAGGAGGACATGGTCACTTCTCCCTAAGATCCCCACTACCATCACCCTATCCACCAACTCTTAATATTAAATTAAGTATGGCTGAGCTTGTAGCTTTCTCCACCATTTGAAAAAGGAAGTTGTTAGCCTGGCAGGTCAGCAAGTTGCCTGCCTCTGGACACTTAGGAGAAGTTGTCTCCCAGCACATATCTGGGAAGCTGAAGTCACCCATACCTAAAAGGTCATGTTGCTTGGATACACTGTCAAGCTGCTCAAGGAGGGCAGTATCCGCCTTCTCACCCTGGTCAGGAGGTCTGTAGCAGACTCCAGGCACAATACTGTTTGTCCATCCTTCCCTTATCCTCACCCAGATCCTTCCACTGGGCTGTCACCCATCTCCTCCAGTATTTCCTGACGAGCAAACCCTCTCCTCACATACAGCGCCACTCTGCCTCCTCTTCGACTCTTTCTGTTTTTCTTGAACAACTCATATCCATCCACTGCTACATTCCAGTCATGGGGATCATTCCAACAGGTCTCTGGAATGCCTACTAAATCATATTCCTCTGTCTGCATTAGAAGCTCGAGCTCTTCCTTCTTATTGCCCAAGCTTTCGGCATTGGTACATAGGCACCTGAAACCCACACCTTCAGCTCCATTTGACCTGGCCTTCCCAGCTGGCCCTGTGCTGTTTGCTCTTCTTCATTGAAACCCCTGTGTTGGTTGTCTCCTTCCCCTTGTGCTGTCAGTTTAAAGCCCTCCTGATGAATCTTCTCAGGTTCCTGCCAAAGACATTTCCCCCCAACCTATTGCATACTAGCAGGCCATCTTCCAGAAAACTTAGCCTGTGGTCCCAGAATCCAAATCACTTCTGCCAGCACCACCAACACAGCCAGTGATTCACCTCCATTGTCTTTTGTGCCCGTTGCATTCCTAGTCCTACGACAAGAAGGATCAACGAGAATACCACCTGTGCCCCCATTTCCTTCAGTTTTCTCCTGAGAATTTCATAGTCAGCCTTAATGTTTGTGACGGTGTTCATAGCTGTGTCATTCGTTCCCAGGTGGCCCATCACAAATGGGTAATGATCTGTACGTTTGATCAGTTTTGGTATTTGGTCAGCAATGTCTTTAATCTTTGCCCCTGGCAAGCAACACAGCTCTCGGGTTAAGAGGTCAGGCCTGGACACATGACGTTCTACACCGCTCAGCAGAGCGTCACCAATGACCAACACTTTTCTTTCCCTTCCAATGCTATTTCTTCATATCCTCATGCCCTCCTTACTCTGTCTTTCTTGTCCTTGCGGCTCTTCCTCTGCCAGTGTTTCCGTCTCTGTCTCCACTGAAAGTGCCTGGAATTGATTCCTGAGTTCCAGTGGCACTGAGTGCTGTCTTGCTCGCTGTCTTTAGGTTTGTTAGAGAATTCAACCACTCTGTTGTCCTTTTGCCTGGTTTCCGCATCCCTACATAGGCCCTCGTGGCTTCTGTTAACGAAATCCTCCCCTTCCGTAATCTCATGAAGGGTAGCAATCCTTTCCTCCAGGCTCTGAACCTTCTCTTCTAAGAGCCCTGTCAGTTTACACTTTTGACAAGTGAGGTCCATCTTATTCTTAGGGAGGAAAACAAACATGGCACACTCCCCACAGGTGACTGGAAATGGGCTTCGAGCATTCGTTACCTTCGACTGGGTTCCTTCATCCTAGAATTTCCTTAGAGACATGACCTAACATTTTCCAAAGCCGAAAGCTGTAACACATATAGGAATATGTGTTATATATAGGCTTCTTATAGGGTCCCCAGGCCAGCAGCCCTTTGGCTCTTGCCCATCAGCTTGCATCAAAGGCTTGCACCTCTGATGAGGAGAAGCCTTAGAGTTCAAAGGCTCACAGCCCATCCCCCTGAACAGCAACAGCAGAGAGCAGGGCCAGCAATCACTCCCAGGCACAGACCCTCCTCAGTCAGCAACAAACCAGACAGAAGAATCAAACAGAAACCACTCTGCAGCAGGCTACAAGCACCCACTCACCCATTTTTCATTGCCAAGTAAGAGTTTTGCCAGTTCCTTAATCATAAATGAAGTGTTAGTGTTATTTTTGCTGCATGTGGCAGGCCCAACAGTATAGAAAGAACTGCAGTTTTACAGGGAAAGATATTATGGGACAGCCAGTGTATTGTTTCATCCTCATTCTTAGTCAAAACAATAATCCAGTGACATTGGGATATCCTTTATAACATCAGGTATGTTTACGTTTGTTTATTTTGAGGTTCCTCAGAATCTGAACATCAAAAATTGCTTAGCGCAGACTGGTTTTAAAACTGATTTTGAGAATCACGGGTTTATACCAAAGGGCATTTCAAATGCTCTGGTTGCTCAGTATGCCAATGCTCCTTATTTATGAAGATGTTTGTGAATCTCCAAAATGAAAAATGATACAAGCTGTTTTACCATTTGCAGCCGCAAATGTGATTATATGACCTTGCAGTCTGCTTTGTGTAAGTAAAATGGATCACTAAGGGTCAAGTTTATTGAACACAAAAACAAAATTAGGAATGAAACATTGGAAGCTTTGCTAAACCAGTATTTTCAAAGAGAACATCATTGTCTTCCCTGCGTTGGCTGCTAGCAGCCCACAGGAAAAAGCCAAAGCCCACTGGATATAGACTGTAACTGCTCAGGCAGGCAAAGAGCCAGTGGCAGAATTCCTGTAGGGCAGCCAATGAAGGATAACTTGAAAGAAAAGGATTAAACAGCCACAACCTGGAGGAGCACAGATTAATTTTAGACAGACAACTTGTTCCAGAACTGGCTAACCCACTAAGGCAGGTCTTAACATCTGTATCCTGACTTTGGTGATGAGAGATGCTTGAAAGAGGCCACATCTGTGTGTCTATGCTAGGCTTAGAGTTTAGCATTCTATGCTTTCTTGGTGTGTCTTCTGGGAAGGACACAGTGAACATGGGTCCCAAATTGTTGGTGGGATGGTTCATAAGTGGGTTCCAGGTGCCATTGGGTGCTCTGTACTGATGATCATGTAAATTTTCTGCTTCCTCTCTAGTCTTCTCTGCCCCAGAGTAGATTGCAGGTTCATCAGAGCTGTATAGGTATTATAATTTTGTGTCTTTATCTGAGGCTCATTAATATATCTAATTCTCAGTTTGGCCAGATCTGTGGATACTTATAATCTTCATATTACAGATTTTGAACAAATAAAACCTTTTCTTAAAAACATTTTACTAATTTGAAAAGGAAGAATATTTCATAGGATTCCTCCCATACAAACAGTGCCAGAGTTCCCTCTAAACTGTGTGCATGAATGGCCACTCATTAACACAGGAAGCCCCGCTCAGCAGCAGTCTGGAGCCGCACAGTGTCTTGCATTGCCCATTGCCCATTTTAAGGTTACAGCAGTTATATTGTGCTTAGGATGTGAACTGCTCCACTCAGTAGGGGAAAATATTACAGGAAACATTGCACAGTGCTCTCCAAAATGTTCAGTTTTCACATTGGAAATTTTTTTTGGGGGGGGGGGAGTTTTGGGGATCCCTAAGTTCACATCTCTACATACATAGCAGCCATTCTGGGTTTTTAATTTTTTTAAAAATTAAATTTACTTTTTAAATGCATAACAGAGCTTATTAGCATTGTGGTAGAGCCATTCGGGGGCCACAGTGGCTCAGAGGTTAAGACATTGAACCGCAGATTGCAAGGTCAGTAGCTTGGCAGTTCAAGACCCGTGTGCTGCGTGACAGAGTGAGCTCCGGTCTCTGGCTCCAGCTCCTGCCAACCTAGCAGTTAGAAAGCAAGAAATTGCAAGTAGATAAATAGGTACCACTTTGGTGGGAAGGTTAACAGCGTTCCGTGTGCCTCAGTGTTTAGTCATGCCAGCCACATAACCACGGAAAAGTCTTTGGACAGCGCTGGCTCTTTGGCTTGGAAATGGAGATAAGCACCGCCCCCTAGAGTTGGATTCGACTGGCTTTCAAGCAAGGGAAACCTTTACTTTTACCTAGAGCTATTCAAGTATTCAAGTCAAAGCAAATAACACAACGTGCATTATCTAGGCATTAACAGTGTACATGCGTTCAAAGTAGAAATAGCTGCAAAAACCAAGTGCATAAACATTTTTCAAGTAATAAAAGTGGTAATGCCAACATTCATTACCTAATCATATTGATCACATGCATATGCATGACTAGACACTGCGAGAGAGAAAGTAGCTTAAAGATAGAGCAAGTTAAGATATGCAGGGTTGTGAGGTTGGAGGTCACAATTTGTTATGAATTCCATAAATGGAAACCATTTCTCCGCAGGGTTGGAGAGTTTGGGGAAGAGTTCCAAGTATTGTAGACTATCTGTAATCTTGTCCTTAACGAAGTGGTTCCAGACTTTGTTTAACCAGCATGAACGTGTGGGTACTTGTGCTTGATTGGACTTCCATGTTGATGCAATCGACGTTTGCCTCTACGAGAAGGCTGGTGATTAACTCACGTCTGATTTTTGGTAAGTTGGTTGGACCCCAGAGGTCGAGGAAGATCAAAATCGGGTCAAGTAGGATAGTATATCCAGTGATCTGTTGTATTTGGGAGAGTACATCGCACCAGAATTCCTCTATTTGTGAGCACTGCCGCTGGGCTTTGTATATGGGTGTCAAGATGTGTACCTTCTGCCTAGGTGATGTGGAGGCATTTGTATTTTAGTATTTTGCATATTTGTGTGTATAGAGTTGCTGTTCCCATAGTAACACACAAGGAAGTTATAAAATTCTTGTGAAATGTGTGCATGTTTTTAAGTGTTCACATAGTTGAGAGATAACCTTGTGCTGAGCACCCAGCTTCTTCAAAGCCTTTAAATGTGAACTGGTTTGGACAGCTGCAATAAACTATTACATACATGGAATGAAAACTGCATAGGACCATCAAGGGGAAGAATGCTATCATTTTGTTGACTTGTCCACTCTCATGACTGTCACAGGAAGAGCTGAAAAAGTGGTAGAGCTAAGGTTGCCAGACCACCCCCCCCGAGGGCAGGGGTCTGCCTTTGCCAGGCTCAACCTCTCTGCTACTAATCAGCTGGCCAGTGGGGAAGGACTTAACCCCCCCCCAAAGGGAGAAATACGTGACGTTTTAGCAACGTGCCTGTGTGAATTCAACATGACCTAGTGACATAGGCACGTCAGGGAGATATTCTGATTTTGGGGCAAAAACTCTATGGTAGAAGCTAATTCTACCATAGAGTTTTTGTCCAAAAATCAGAGTGTTGCCCTGACTTTCCTACATCACTTCTGGGTCACGTTGGAAGGCACGTAGGCACACTGCTGAATCGTTGAATGAAACTCCCTGCTCCCGGTAAGCCCACCCCCCATCGACTGCCAGGAGGGACCTGGCAGCCCTTTGGTAGAGCTAGAGTTTCTTTAGCTTATGAGGCTAGGTCAAAATGGCCACAAAGCCTCTTTTGTTTGTGTAGCTAAATGTTTTCCTGCTTGAGTAGGTAAGTGGCAACAGCAATAACAAGCAATGAGGAGGCCTATCAGGTTGGTTAGCATAGTTAGGCCTTAGGCGCTTGCTTCCCAAGTAAAAGAACAATGCATTTCTCCTCAGGTCCAAACAAACTGTTTAACACCAACTTGGTAAGAACAGTAGAAACATGCAGAACTGGGTACAGAACTGTTTCTGTTCTTATTCTATATTAATTCAACTTACAGTCTTCTGAGGCTTTTCCTCCCAATGTTCTGGGGGGGGGGGTGTCTCCTATCCCCTAGACCAGGGGTGGCCAACCTTGCTTAACATAAGAGCCACATAGAATAAACGTCAGATGTCTGAGAGCCACAAGACAGGAACAAATATCACACACACGTTTTTATTTTTAAAAATATGCAAATTGGCTTTTTATTAACGTTAAATGGGACTGCCAAAAATAAAAACAAACGAGGAAAACCGGTTATTGATAATGATATTACTTGTTTGCTAATGATATTGAGAGAGAGAGAGAGAAAGAGAGAGATGGAAAGAAAGAATTAAAGAAGTGGAAAGAAAGAGAGAGAGAGAAACTAGGAAAGCAAATAGATGGGAGGGAGGAGGGAAGGAAGGAAGGAAGGGAGAAAGAGAGAAAAAGCATGCCTCCCCTTTGCTTCCCCAGCCGCCCTGCCAGGAGCCGCACAATATGTGTGAAAGAGCCGCATGTGGCTCCCGAGCCACAGGTTGGCCACCCCTGCCCTAGACTTCAGTGTAGCAACTCCCCTTGTGGACTTTGCCTTGAGACTGGCTGTTGTCAGGCTTAGCTCTCTCCACAGCTATTCAGCCCTCAGGTGTCTTCCACTTCCTGAGGGAATTCTCTGCTGCAGCTATCTAGATTTCAGCTCTGACCCTATTTTCTGAAGTCCTTCAGAGCTCTTATTCTCTGCCTGTTCTGGCTGACTAAGCCAGATCTACTTATATGTTGAAGCTATCAGCCACCAAGTCTAGTTACCCCACTACATTCTTAGGAGCTGGAGGTGGGTATTGCAAAATGTCAACCAGATGTTGTTTAGTGAACTACCGCATCCATATGAAGGTTATTCAGAAATGCAGCAGCACACTTTAATGGCTTAGACAGAATGTGAGCACTCCACACTTATCTCACACTCATCTCACAGGCAAATATTGTGTAAAAGACTGAATTTTAAAAACAGCTACCCACTTCAGGGCTGCCAACTTCTGTCTTTTAGATTTGTTCATGAATCTTTTGTCCCTGTGGTTGTCTGTATTTAAGAGAAGCCAGTGGCTGCCCTTCTATCATTGTGACAGAAGTCTTTCCCTTCCAACACCCATTTCTGGAAAAATACCCGAAGACCATCTGGCAGGGGTAGAAGAACTGTATCAGTTATGTTACTAGTACTATAATGCTGCTCCATGCAAAATTGAGATCAAAATGGACCCAAACCTCGCTTCCTTTCCTAGGCCCTCAGAAAATCCTGTAGAAAAATTAAGTCTGGTTTAGTGCAGCAGACTAGAACCTTCTCTGCATGGTCTAACTTTTGATCTAAATTTTGATAGGGTCCTGTCAAAATTTGCTAGAGTAGTCAGTAGGATTACTACATTATCCTGGCTGTCTGATTGGTTCCTCTCTAACCAGGCTAAGAAACCAATACAACAGGTCTGTTTTCCCTCCTTCTCCAGTTGGTTAGCTTTACAGAATCTGAATTTGCACAATTGTTCAACTTTCTAATACATATATAGACCTTAAATTCATAATAATACATATACTTTTATATTTATAATTATATATACAAATATATACTTTAAAAAAAAATTTATTCACAAGGCACAATTGTCACTCCTGCAGAGAGGGCAGGCTGCTACTGTTCAGCAGGTGCCATTAAGTGGCAGTGGCCTTCCAGGTCCCTGTGGCTTCGGCAGCAGCTAGAGGATGCCGGTCTTTGATGGCAGTGTTTATGGGGTCAACCATGATGCACTTACATGCAATACAATAGTTGCAGTTCTGGAACACTGCACTGGGTAGCTGACTGGAGTGCTCCTGGGTCAAATTGGCTGCAAGCACAAAAAAAAGGGACGGCCGCAGCATAAAGCCTCATCTTGCATCCAAAGCACAAAGGCAGGAGGCAACTGTAAAACCAAGTCTATTGTATTAATTTGTGGCAGCGCAATGAGTTCTCAGCTTAGAGACTGTGATGTAGAGGACTAAATACTAAATGTAAAGTCTTGCAAGGCATATAAACATGGGCTTACTTGTAAAAGTACAACAACCAGTGAAAGGGCTGAAGACTCAAATGTGGACAATTTTACTGTTCCACATCCTTAAGTCTGTCTCTCTCAGGGGATGCAACAGGGTCACAGGGGGCTGTGCAAAGGCAGCTACTTAATCTGCTTCAGCTCTTCACCCACCTAATTTGTCATCTGGTATATTATTGGACTGCTGCCATGGAGACACCAACAGCCAGCCCTCAGAGGCCTCTTTTTCCAAAATAGCTGAGGAGTGAGTTGCGGAGGCAAAAGAATTGGGAGTATTGTCACTGGGTTGGGGAGAGAGAAAAAAGAAAGCTGAGCCATTGAAGACAGCAAAAGTAAATGGTAATGGATTAGACTGTTAGGCTTTACTAACTTTACTTGGATATCAGAACATGGTCTGTGTAAGTTTAAAACTTCGGTTTGTTTGGATTTGTTTTATGTTGTAATGTAATAATCCTAGAAGAAGGCAACTATTGGCATAGACTTAAATTGGTTATTCATGGAGAACAGGAAAACTGGGAGCAGTTGGAGTTGCCAGGATTTTCTCCAGCGTTAGCAATAAACATGAAATGATGCATTCAGGTTTTGTACTGCCAAAAAGCAAGATTAAGTTTCCTTTAAAAATATTAATCTCCTCTATGTGTGCTTATACTCTACATAAGTCAGGAAATACTGGAGACATCTGTTCATGCAGAGAAAGCATTGCGGTTTGCCCTGAGGCTCAATGTGTTACAAGCAACAAATGTGCTTCTTGAAAAAAAATAGTTTGTGAAATGTTAGGATCAAGACAGCAGTGTTGGGCACACCTGTTAGGGAGTAAGTCTGAATGAGCTTACCAGGATTTAGTTGTGAGTAAAAATGCATAAAAGAATCGCAACTGTGTTCAGTAATTTAAGCTAATTAGCATGCAATGCATGTATGGACAGTGGGAATTAGATATGTTGAATGAGAACATCTAGTAGCGATGCTCAATATTGCACTGTCCCTCTGATGTTCATTTTGGAATATTTTATCATACTATAACAAAGGAAGATTAATCCCTTTTCAGTGTGTTTACCAAAAGTATATGCATTGCAAACTAATTAGCCACCCCTTGCATTGATAATCATGGTTGTAGGCTCAATTCCCCAAGCAGCCCATTATATAAATACCTTGTGACTGGGCTTACGAGACATGGAGCTGGTTACCCTTTCAACAGAACCAAATAATAAATGTTTCTGAGATTCACTTTTTGTCAGCGGAGGGAGGCCGTCCACAAGGAGAGTATTTTGGCCGCCTCAGTGATTGTCAAAGAAAATTGTCAAAAGTTCCAGGCGCAACAATGACAGAAATTTCTTTTCATATGTTTTCCCCATTCCTTAGTGGCCCTCAATTCATAAATTCAATTCATCACCTCCTTCCTTGCTCACTTCTGGTCTTGGAAGTGGGAAGCAACAGATGTGATTACAGAAAGGTGAGGTCTAGGAATAGGAAGAGTGCCTTTCTCCTGCAAGCTGCTTGTATTGTTAAATTACAATGCCTTGTGGCCCTCCTCATTTTATTTGTGCGGTAGTGGTAGCTGCTGCCAAATTAATGTTTTTGAACATCTGCACAGCCAGTCAGATCTCCAGCGGCCAGTCAGAAGTCCTGCAAGGCAAAAACCCCACCTGGCCCCACCTCTTTCTGAAGACACTTGGCAGGTGCCAGGAAATGTGATCACAGGTACCACAGTGCTACACTGGGTCTCCTGCTCTTGCCCGTATGGCTACTGGCTTCTTTGCTCTTGAGAAAGCATGGAATTTCCCCCCTAGGAAACAATGTAGAAAAGTAGGGTGGCTGGGTCACCCTGTTCAGGGACCCATGGAACTGGATCCCTTGATCCAATTTGCTTAAAATATATAGAGTCCTTAGTGGGCAGGCAGGGCTAGGTTCCCTACAGTTCTGGTGTCATTTGATTTAGAAACAGCCTCTTTAGTCCCCTGGAAATAACCCCCCGCCCCATGGAATAACAGTTCAGAGATGTTCAGAGGTAGTTTTCCATTGCCTGCCATTGTATAACAACCCTGGACTTCTTTGGTGATCTCCCATCCAAGTACTAACTAGGGTGGACCCTGCTTAGCTGCTGATATCTGATGAGATCAGGCTAGCCTTGGCTCAGACTCCACACAAACACAGTGCAAACTCTAGGACATCCTCTGGAATCCTCTGCCGCACAGAAGTATTCCTCCAAGACAAAGATATATGAAGAAAATTCTAAATCTAAGGTTTAAAAACCATTATTTTTTTGAAAGCATAAATTGATTTAAACCACTGGTGTCAAGCATGAGTTGACTAAACAAGGCAGCAATTTAAATCAGAATGTACTGGCAGGCTAAAAGTTGCAGAAGAGCCATGCCACTGCTACTAGTCCAAGCATCCTTCTCACAGGAAATGAGCGACTAGCCCGGAAGCCCTAGAGCAGTGGTGGCCAAACTGTGGCTCAGGAGGCACATGCAGCTCTTTCACACATATTGTGTGGCTCTTGGCAGGCAGGGCAGCTGGGGAAGCAAATGGGAGGCATGCCTCCCTGATCGGTCTTCCATTCCCCAGCTAGTATTCCCCTTTATGAGTAGGCTTGAGGTGTGTGGGGGGGAGCAGAGAAAGAAAGCAACTTTAGCTTTAAATGCGTTCTCCTTCTCCTAAGCCTACAAATATCATTGGACAAATAAATATCATTATCAATATCTGTTCTTACTCCTTTTGTTTTTATTTTTGGCAGTCTTATTTAATTATAACAAAAAGCCAATTTGCTTATTTTTCAATAAAAACATGTGTGTGATATTTGTGCGTGTCATGTGGCTCTCAAACATCTGACGTTTATTCTATGTGGCTCCTAACATTAAGCAAGCTTGGCCACCCCTGCCCTAAAGCCTTTTTCATGCTCAGGCCTAAAAAGGGTGCAAAACAGTTGTTTTCCCATGGTCCTCAAAGAGCTCTTATTGTGTTATTATCGAGTCACAGAGAATAAGTCTACCAGTATCTACTAGCCATAGTGACTGAAGGGAACCTCCACATTCAGATTCACTAATCCTCTGAATCCTAGAGCCAGGAGGCAACATCAGGGGAAGGTCTTGGCCTCTATGCCCTATTGCTGGCCTTCCAGAAGAACTGGTTGGCCACTATGTGAGACAGGATGCTGGACTAGATGGACCATTGATCTGATCCAGCAGGGCTCTTCTTACGTTCTTAACCGTTTAGTTTATAGTAGTGAGATTGTTCCTGAGTCCCCTGCAAAGTCACTGTGCCCAGTGGAGCAATTTCCCATGGGGGGGGGCAGCAGAGAGGGGTTATTTTATACTTCTTTAGCTGTGCCAGTGCTGATGAGTCCTATTCCACTCCCTTCTCCAAGTGCTGCAAATGGCTAAAGGGAGATGGACACACAAGTGAGCAAACAAGTGGTGGCTACTCTGAGATCTTTCTCATTTGTCCCATCTTTCCATTTATGGCAAGGGTAACTCATCAGAGAATAAAGCTAGGAGACTCAAAATTGGCCCCCAGCTTTAAGATGATTATGGGAGTTCTAGGGCCAAAACTAAAAGGAATGGGAATATCCTGGCCCATGTGAGCTCCCCCCCTACCAGCCAATTTGCCATGGAACTTAGGGTCTCTGTTTGTGGGAGGCATAACTCATCAGAAAATAACACTACATGTTTGAAAACTGGCCACCAACCCCAAAATGGTCATGGGAGTCACAGTGCAAAAATGAAGAGAATTAGAACACCACAAACCAGGTTATCTTCACAATGGGCAACATATAGTAAGAGAGTTTTTAAGCAACCTGTCATGTGTGTCTAATACTCAGATCCCTGATCTGCCATAGATGATTGCTCAGTTACTCTCAGCCAGACCTACCTCACAGGGTTGTTGTGAGAATAAAATAGAGGACAAGAGAACAATGCAGCTTTGGGCCTCTATTGGGGAGAAAGACTGGGTATGACATTTGTTATAAAAATTTTAATATTAAAAAGATTACATCATGCCAATAAAATGCGTATAGCTTTTTTACTGTATGCGGCTAAAATAGTTGTTGCTATGTATTGGAAATCAGATAAATCCCCATCTTTAAGTGTTTGGTATAGTAAACTGTGGTATTTATATCTAATGGAAAAGGTTACATGGTCTATAAAACTTAACAATGTAGAAAAGACTGGTTTATTGTATACCATTTCGACACCTATTCTGGATTATCTACAACAACAAGGTGAAATACCAGAGGATATAGATAGATTAATAACTTAAATTGTTGCTAAGCTACACACTTCAATGTAACTCTTTACCTTAATCAAAGTGCCTTGTTAATGTTTGGTTTATAGGCTATTTTTAAGTTATGGTTGTGGTTTTTTGTTATTAAAACTAAGAAAATATTTTTTTTAAAAAAGATTACATCATTTGTCACATAATAGTAAAGTAGCCTCACAAATGGCTATTACATCCTCCTCCAACACCATAATAATGATAACAACCCAGGGCCTGAACTGGGAGTTCTAACTTCTATTAAAGGGTGGGGTGGGGAAGCACCCTTTCACTGCTTTGTTATATCATGGAAAAATAGTACCTTCATGCACCTAGTTGAGGGACAGAAATTAAGGAAGAGAGAGAAAGGTTGTTTTCTCTTGCTGCAACACACAAACTACTGCTTTGCAAGATCTGGCTGAGCTGGGTTCAAGGAAAGGAAGAGAGAAAAGTAGAGAGAAGCGGAGTACAAAAACTAACTCTTTTCTTCTTCTAATCTAGACTATTTGGCGAAAATGACCTTGTCAGCAGGCTGTGGGTTGGCAATTACTATAGCAGCCATCAGCATGCTGTCTTGTCTTCTTGGATTGGTTGATGGGATTAGCATGATCTGTTCGCTAAACTTGCTTCAGTCTTGCAGAAAGGCGAGTCTAGCCAATAAGAGTACCTTTTACTGTGCTCAGGCTTCCCTGTGCCCTTAGTGGCTACAGTTAGAACTGCATCAAAAGGAAAATCACTGGAAAGGCATTCAGCTGAATTCATCATGATGTTGACGTCAAGGGCCCTCCAGTTTACTTGTCCCCCCAGTCGGTGGCTCTGCAGCCTCTTACTTCTTGGCTTTGTGGCCCACCTGCAAGGGAGTCACTATGTACTTCTGGTCCCAGTTTACCATTTGAGAACCACTGGGACAGATTATTTGACATGCTATTATTGTGAAAGTTAAAAGTGTTCAAGATAAGCCTGTCAGCGAAATGAATGGGAATTATACAGAAGCCCAAATTTGATATTTGCATACTTTGCCTTCTGTAAAGGCACTGGTTATATAGCTCTAAAACAAAGTGATAATGGATATAGTTTTAGTAGTATATCTTTTAGTATTATGATGTATAAAATAGGTGTAACAATACACATTTAAATGTAATTAAGGATTATTGACAAGTATTAATACTGGTGGATAGTCTTTTTTCTGGAAATACAAAACCTTTTTTTTTTTAGTAATACATTTTAATAAAGTCTCTTAAATTTTATTAGTTAAACATGTACTTTTACCAAAGCACATCTTGCCTGAAGGACCAGATTCAGTTCCTGCTCTGACAGCTTGGTCAGGTTTGTTTGTTTGTTTGTTTGTTTATTATATTTATATCCCGCCTTGTCAGCCAACCGGCTCAAGGCGGCTAACAAGCATAAAATACCGTTACAACAAAGGTTTACAATATAAAATACCCAATTAAAATCCACACCACATCCTACACAAAACAGATGGTGACTTCAGAGTTCTCGTGGCGAACAGAACAACAAGGGGTGCTACCAACAGGACCAGGGCGATGTTACCAGATCAATTCCTCCCCCCGGTGGTGGCTCCTAGTTGAAAGCCTGGCGGAAGAGCTCCGTTTTACAGGCCCTGCGGAATTGCAATAGATCCCGCAGGGCCCTGATGTCATCTGGGAGCTCATTCCATCAGTGGGGAGCCGCCACCGAGAAAGCCCTGGCCCTGGTGCAGGCCAACCGAGTGTCTTTCGGACCGGGGCAAGTCAGGCGATGTTGAGTGCCTGACCTCAGTGACCTCTGGGGCCTATATGGGGAAAGGCGGTCCCTCAAGTAGGCAGGCCCCTGACCATACAGAGCTTTAAAGGTTAGCACCAGCACCTTGAACCGGATCCGGTATGCTATAGGCAGCCAGTGCAGCGACTGCTATAGGCAGCCAGTGCAGAGGTTAGTTGCCTCATACCAGCTGGTGACTCTGAAACCCCAAAAGGGGAACCCCTTTATGTTGGCTAGTATGCCCATGTCTCTAGTGAGTCTTGTAAATGACTCAGTGGATGCTGGTTACCTTCCCACTTCTAAGGGGCCAAGTATCCTTGGTAGGCGAGTCAAGAGAGGGCACTCGGGCCTTTAAAACCAGTGCACTTACTCCTGAGAAGCAGGGTTCGAGGTTTATAAGATTATGCATGGGATAGAGCAGGTGGAGAAAGAAGTCCTTTTCTCCTTTTCTCACAATATAAAAACTCGTGGACACTCGATGAAATTGCTGAGCAGTCGGGTTAGAACAGATAAAAGGAAGTACTTCTTCACCCAAAGAGTGATTAACATGTGGAATTCATTGCCAGAGGAGGTGGCGGCGGCTACAAGCATGGATGGCTTCAAGAGGGAATTAGATAAGCATATGGAGCAGAGGTTCCATCAGTGGCTATTAGTCACAAAGTATAGATAGGATCTCTCAGTCTGGGGCAAGTGATGCGCTGTATTCTTAGTGCTGGGGGGGGCAACAGTGGGAGCAGGGGCATAGACTTTTGGAAATTCTGGGGGGGGCTCCTTAATGCGAGCTCGCTGGGGCAATGTTCTCCACCCCCAGGAAACCGCTGCGCCTCCCCGGGCCCTTCCGAGGCCCACCAGCCGCTGCTGCTGGTGCCTCTCTCCCCCCCTGTCAAGATAGCGAGGCGCCCCCGTGAGTTCACCAGGGATCAAATCACATACAGACTAATTTTTTAAGGTTTAAAATCAAAATTTAATTACAAAGGAGGTTTTAAAATCAAACCTAAAATCCAGTAACACATTGCAGAAGCACAGAAAGAAAACAAATAATTCTACCTTTAAGTTGGCACAGGTTCTAGGTGGCTTGAAAATAGATCTAGATCGAGGAAAGTTGTATTACTCTGAAAACCTCTCTGGTTGAATGAACCGTCCCTTTTTTAATTATTAAAAAAGGCTCAGCTGCACTCCCTTGTTAATCAGTACCTGTGTAATCTTGAGCAGAAGGCCAGCTGCGCTGAAAGGAGGATGACTCGGTTGTTAAACAAGTTAACCCTCTATAGGGACTTTTGCTTCACATGCCCCCCGAAAAGCTGAGACTTATGGGACAAGCCATAGTTGAAGCTATTACATTTCATAAGCAAAAGGAAGCCTTAACATAATAATTATAATACAGATCATATTGACATCATACATCCTATTTGACACTTTCATTCCCCTCCCTGTCGAGACAGACTGTCAGCCAAGACGTTTTGACTCCCAGGGATGTGGACCACCTGAAGCTCAAGATCTTGCAGGCTTAATGCCCATCTTAAAATCCGGGCATTATTCCCCTTCATCCTGTGAATGAATGACAATGGATTATGATCGGTTTCAACCACAAACTTAACTCCACTTAAATACGGTTTCAATTTCGTAAGAGCCCATACCAAGGCCAAACCTTCCTTTTCTATGGTGGAATACGCTTGCTCCCGAGACAAAAGCTTGTGACTTATGTATACAACGGGATGGAACTCCCCGTCTTCATCCTTTTGAAGCAGGGCTGCTCCAAGACCTCTTTCAGAGGCATCTGTCCTTACTACAAAAGGTTTTGTGTAGTCAGGGGGAATCATAACAGGAGGCTGGGCCAAACGCTCCTTTAATGCATTGAACACCTGTTGGCATTCAAGGGTCCAGACCACGTTAAGGGGAGCCTTCTTCCTGCATAGATCAGTCAAGGGAGAAGCCAATGTGCTGAACCCCTCAATATATCTTCTGTAAAAGCTGACTAGCCCAAGAAATGACTGCACCTCCTTCTTGGTGCGAGGTTGAGGCCATTTCTTAATACTAGCAACTTTGGCTTCCTGAGGTTTCATACTCCTTGACCCCACTATGTGTCCTAAATACATCACTCGATTGCATCCCAATTGGCATTTAGCAGCCTTTATTGTAAGTCCGGCCTGCTGTATTCTTTGTAGGACCTGACGTATGTGTCCCAAATGTTCCCCCCATGAAGCACTATAGATGGCAACATCATCTTGATAAGCTGCTGCAAAAGGCAAGCCTTGCAAAACTCGATCCATGAGTCTTTGGAAGGTCTTGCTGGCCCCATTCAATCCAAATGGCATTTTTATAAATTGATAATGGCCCAAAGGAGACACAAATGCTGTCTTGTCTGAAGCCTCCTTACTTAATGGAACTTGCCAATATCCAGAGGCCAAATCTAGGGTACTAATATAAACAGCTCCAGCCAAATCCTCTATCAAGCCTTCTACTCTTGGAGTGGGATAGGGATCTACAGTGGTCAATTTATTAAGTTTTCGGTAGTCCACACATAGGCGATATTCAAGGAGTGCATCTTCCTTTATTTTCTTTTTTGGCACCATAACTATTGGGGCCCCCCAATCTGAATGTGAACTTTTGATCACCCCCCATTTCAACATCTGTTGTATCTCGGCTGCAGCTATCTCCCTCATTGGGCCATTTAGAGGGTAAGGTCTGGAACTTATAGGTGCCTGACTCCCCGTCTCTATATGATGTTCAATTAAATTAGTTTGACCGGGCTCGTTAGTAAATAATGGCTGAAAACATCTCAACACTTCCTTCAACTCTGCCAGTTGTTGCTCTGATAACGATGGATTCATAGGTATTTCTTCCAATGCCCTCCTCTCTCCAACCTCACGTGTCCAATCTGGCATGTCAAAGTCCTCCTCCAGGGCTTGTACTGAGTATGTGTAACTAGGCCGTTCCCTGAACAATTTTAAACGATTAATATGAACAACCTGAGTACCTTTACCTTCCAGTTCTTGTATCAAGTAGTTATCTCTTTCCAGCCTTTGCAACACAAGAAAAGGGCCAACCCAAGCAGACTCTAGTTTAGTTATATGAGCAGGCTTTAACAACAACACCTTATCTCTTACAGCTAAACTTCGTGGTTGAGCTTTCTGGTCATAATATTCCTTCTGCTTAAATTGGATTTGTTCTAAAAATTCTCCAGCTATAATCCTAGCCTGCTCTAGAGTTTGCTTTAGCTTAGCTAGGTACTCAGAGGCCTCTAACCCATTCTCCTCTACTTTACCACCTTCCCAACCAGTTCTCAACAGCTGCAGAGGACCCGCAATTTTTCTTCCAAAAATTAACTCATTTGGTGTACACCATCCCAAACTAGCAGTGGGTGCATCTCTAATGGCAAACACCAAGAAAGGTAAAGCCTCATCCCAACCCCTCGAGTATTCTTGAGCATAAGCTTTCAACATTTTACTCAATGTCTGCACATATCTCTCCACTAATCCATTTGCACTTTGATGGTGAGCTAATACAGGGGCATGTCTCACCCCAGCCAATTCACAAACCTTTTGCACCAGCCTAGAGGTGAAATTAGTCCCCATGTCTGAAGTGATAACCTCAGGCCATCCAAAAGTAGAACTAAATTCCATCAAAGCCTTTGCTGTATTATGGGCCGTGATGGATCCCAGTGCATAAGCTGTAAGATATCTAGTAGCATGATCTACAATCAAAAGTACATACTGCTTGCCTGATCGAGTTCGGGGCAATGGTCCTAAAACATCCACTGAAACTCTCTGAAAAGGTTGAGTAAGCTCTGGGAAAGGCCTCAGTGGCACCCGAGGATGATCCTGTGGATACCCACCTTCTGGCATACTGAACAGGTACTACAATATTCCTGTACACTCTTATGAATATGTGGCCAGTAAAAGGAGGCTGAGACCTTTGCCAAGGTCTTTTTTATCCCCAAATGCCCCCCAAAAGGGGAATCATGTGCTGCATTTAGAACCTCCTCTCTATAATTCTTAGGGACCACCAATTGACTCACTAATTCAGTCCTTCCTGTGCCCATTTTATGGAGATATTCCCTATACAGTAAGTCATTCCTCCACACAAACCTACAAGTACCCAATTCATCTAATACACCTGCTTCCTTTTCAGCCTGAACCCTGCATTCTAAAAGAGATATACAGGAGCGCTGTAAGTTCTTGAAGGATTCAGATGCTTGAAGATCTCTCACTTTCTTTTCTTTGGTATTTACAGATTCAGGTACCGAAGTCTGGTGGGGAAGAGTGAAGTTAAGACTCACTGCAGTCTGTCTCTGCAAAGTTCCATTCTCTTCCTGGTTTCTTTCCAATGTCTGCTGCTCTCTTTCCTCAACTGCAGTATTCTCTTCCACTGCCGTTTCTACCAGCCCCTCTCCCTGCCTGGGAGAGGGATAATCCAAGGGTACCATCTCCAGGGCTGGAGAAGTCTCTTCATTTTCCTCAGACATCACAACAGCTGGAGGGTTTGTTGTTAACTGGCCTCTTAAAGAATCATCTTCTAACTAATCATTTGTCCACATTCCATCCTCTCTCTGCCTCAGATAAGATTCACTTCTTTTATTACTCTCTGTGCTTGACTTCGAGTTACCACTTTCTCCTGAACCTTAATCTCTTCCTTCTGACACATAGCATTTTTATAAAGAAGATCCTCTCCTATCAAAAACTTTGGGTCCCCATCTGAGTGCACCAAAACTGGGATTTCCCCAGAGAATTTCCTAAACTGCACCTTCACAAGAGCCATAGGTTGATTTGCAATTTTAGCATTATAAGTATGCAAGGCAATACTGCAGAGAGGGGTTATTTTATACTTCTTTAGCTGTGTCAGTGCTGATGAGTCCCATTCCACTCCCTTCTCCCAAGTGCCTCTCTCCCCCCCCCCCCCCCTTCCCTCTCCCTCTCCAGCAGTGACGGCTGGGCCTCGGAAGGACCTGGGGAAGGCGCGGTGGCAGGCGCTCCATTTTTCCGGGGGTGGCTGAGCCCCCCCGGGAAATTTTGGGGGTGGCTCGAGCCCACCCGTACTCTACACCTATGAGTGGGAGGGCTTCTAGTGTCCTAGCCCCACTGCTGGACCTCCTGAGGGCACCTGGTATTTTTGGCCACTGTGTGACACAGAGTGTTGGACTGGATGGGCCACTGGCCTGATCCAACATTGGCTTCTCCTATGTTCTTATGCTCTTAAGGTGGGATACGCTTGGCCAAGGGAGGTGGAAGGGCTAGAACACTGCAAAGAAGAAGACAAGTTGGTTTAATAGCCCACCCTTCACTACCCAAAGGAGTCTCAGAGCAGCTTACGATCACCTTCCCTTTCTCTCCCCACAACAAACACCCTCTGAGGTAGGTGGGGCTGAGAGAGTTGTGACTGACCCAAGGTCACCCAGTTGGCTTCATTGGAGGAGTGGGGAATCAAACCCAGTTCTCCAGATTAGAGTTCATCACTCTTAACCAGTGCACCAGAGAAAAGACAGCTGGAATTTGTGGGGGGAGTTGCCCCAGTGGAGACGACAGCCATCTACCCTACAGGAGATATCCTGATGGCAGTGCAAAAACAGACCCAGGTGCAAGAGCAACAGCAGTTCCTGCAACTAATGGTAGAGCAACAAGAGCAGTTGATGGAGAAGCTGTGTGTCACACAGACACAAGTGAAAGTCCATGAGCAGATATGGGCTCAGGTCAGTACCTGGTGACCTCTTCCTCAGGTGGAGATGTAGGCAAACACAGTGTAGGTACCTTGGTTGGCAGAACAGTGTATGGCCTGGTAGACATATTGCTTGCCAAGATGGTGCCACAGAATAACACACTGCAGCTTATGAAGTCATTTTGCATAGTCTGTGGATTGCTGCCTATCAAACAGGAGTATATTACTCCCATCTTCAAACAGCTTTAGTGGTTGCCCATATGCTTGTGTGTCCAATTTAGAATATTTCTTATTTCTGTCAGCCTTAGCATCCTGGGACAAGCCTAGTTGAGGGACTGCTTCTTTTGGGGAATAGCCTTCCAGAGGAAGCAAGGAAAGCCCCCAGTGCTGCTTTGGAGTCACAGACAGCAGCAGCTGTCTTAATATAAGGAAACCTTAGACAGATATTAAGGAGCTGGTGGCGAGCTATGCTACTGAGGATGTTAGAGCTTTTACTGGTGTTACTTTTTGTGTGAAGTCATTATACTGGCTTTAATGTGTGTACACTAGCTTTGTGATATAAGCCACCCTAAATATTGAGAAATACAGGATAAAAATATTTTAATTAATAAATTTGATAATTCAACATATTTCATTTTAATGGAGTTTATGGGTCACTGCCAGGATCCCATAGTAGAAATATTTTAAACTAGGAATAAGGCCTGTTGTGGAAATACATACAATGGGCTCCAGAAAGAGGCTCTGAGCGGGAGCCCTGGCCTTGGGCACTCAGTGTCAATTTGCTGTGGTGACCTCAACAGGGTATAATAACACAGAGCTTACCATTTTCTCCATAGGAACTGATCTCTGCCACCTGAAGAGCAGTTGTAATTCTGAGTGATTTCCAATTCCATCCCATCCCTGGAGATTGGCAACAATGGTTCCACAGAAGGAAATGGCTGGTTTGGAGGGTGAAGTCCATGGCTTTGTATGTCTGACCTCCCACCTCTCCTCAAACCCCTCTCTCCAGGCTCCACCCCTCAAATCTCCAGGAATTTCCCAACCTGGAGGTGGCAACCCTATTTCCTTCCCAGCCAGCCATCAACTTACCGTTATATGCCCCTCTGACTTCAGTTTTCCATTTCCCCCCCCTCCCTCTAGCCTCTACCTAGGAAAACTACAGTCTTTCTCCACAGTGGGGACCCAAACAGGAGGGAAGTGACCTCAGTGGGGTATAATGACATAGAGTCCATCCTGCAAAGGAGCCATTTTTTCCAGAGCAACTGATCTCTGCCATCTGGAGAGCAGTTTTAATTCTGAGTGATCTCCAGCCCTCACCTGGAGATTGGCAGCAATGGTTCCCCAGGAGGAAAAAGAGTTTTTCTCTCCAGTAGAGACCAAAGCAGCTTACATCATTCTCCTCCCCCCCCTTTTGATCTGCACAACAACCCTGTGAGGTAAGTTAGGCTGAAAGTCTGTGACTGGTCCAAAATCACCCACTCAACTTCCACAGCAAGAACCTGGGTCTGGCTGACACTGCTCTAAAGTGCTAACTGCTACGCCTAGGGTAGCCAACCTCCAGGTGCAACCTGAAGATCACCGAGATCACAACTGAACTCTAGACAACAGATCTCTCTCCCCCTGGAGAAAATAACTGCTTTAAAGGATGGGCTCTATGGCATTCTATTCAGCTGAGGCCTCTCCCCTCCCCAAACTCTGGCTTTTATAGACTTCACCACAGAATATCCAGGAATTCCCCAACCTGGAGCTGGCAACCCTCGTCAGGATGGGCCCCAGTGAGTTCCCCACAAAGGGCTGGAAAGCACCTCCTGCCTGGTTTTTTTACTGACAGAACCAAGCATGGTTGCCTAGCAACAGCCACTTAGGGAAAAGTTAGTCCCACAGGAGCCAAGCAGGAGAAGTGTCTTCATTAGGAGAGAGAGCCATTTTGACAGGTTTTTTTCTGTGAGGAAAGTGTGTCCAGGCTGGCAGTGGGCAGGGGAGAAGAGTGGACCCAGCACCCAGCCAATGGCATGCAAGAACTCGAGTAGCGGTTGATGGGCCAATGGCTGCTGGAACACATTGCACAGCCAATGGGAGAGCTGGAAATGGCCAATATGTAAGGGAATTATATATACAGGATACTCACTGAATGTGTTTTTCCTAGCTCCCATATACAGGAAATTTCAGTGGCAATTGAAGTACATGAAAATAATCTGAAATGTTACAGTTCCAGCTATTTACTCTTACTGTGCAAAGTATATTTCTTTTCTGTCAGAACCTGGCCATGTACATATTGTACTCAGAGGTCAAAATTCTTGACTTCTCAGTCATTTGAGACTTGACTATTTCTCCTGTCATGCAAGATTTTTTTATACCACAGTGAAAGGTTTTATTAGAATGATTTAAAGTATTCACCCAAATGGAGTTTCCAGACTTTATTCTGAAGCCTTAAAAGCTAGTTTAAAACAGATGAACAAATAAAATGTAAGGTACTTTATTAAATAATTGGAGAAAAGGCTGAAGAAATGGTATGAGAATGAAATTTTTGGTTTTGTAGGATTTATACATCAGACAATGATTCATGATTATTTAAGCATATATGCTGAGCAGTCAAGCGGTCATCTTTTAAAGGAATTAATTTCGGTCCTCAAACTGTGCCTTATTTTTTAACAGATATGTTGCTAGGAATTCAATAGGATTTGGTGGCCTAAAGGAGAAAAAAAGGAACAGTGAATTTTTTTTTGGTGTAAGCATTACTTGAATAATTATTTTTATTTAAATACTTTAATTCCAAAAACAATAACTTAAAAGCTAAAAAAAGGAAAGAAAATCTGGATACTTTTACAGTACTGAGAAATAGTTCCATCCATTTGTTTCCAATAGTAAAAACTTGTCTTCCTTTTGTTGACTAAGTTCTCTGTTCTTTGTCTTCCATCCCTTAGCTAAACAAATTCACTTAAATTTAGCTGGTTATAATATATGGCTGATTCTCTATCAGAAGCATTTTGGGGGTACTTCCGATTTTAATATTAAGTGTCAAGAGTATTAAGCATCTAGTAGATTTTAAAGATTTGTAAAAAATGCTTTATGTTACCTGAGATCATCAAGCATCTTATTTTAATACATTTGATAGCTAAGATATGAGGAAAACAGCCAGTGGCTAAGCAGAGAAACATTAACTTTATAAATCTGAGCCAGAATTTTGATTTCCTGTATCATAGCTGCCTGTTCTTCAGCACCTTGTCTCGTGCTATATAACCAGGAGCAGTAATAAGTGTTCTTTTCTTCTAATTTAATCTTTT